>OY723407.1:41508226-46508226 GCA_963210345.1 Inga oerstediana
TATATGGCTGTGAAAGCCGTCATGAATGTCATGTGATGTGACGAAAGTCACGAATGTGATTGTTGCTATGGATGCTGTTGTGATGTTGCTTTGTGATTTGCTTACATGCTTTGTTATTATATATCATATGAGTGAATTGTTACTATTGAGATTCATTTGAATCTCACTCTTTCCAATGACTGTAGCCAAGGAAAGCAGATCAAAGGAGAAGCAGGTATACAAGGGCGGCTAGTGCTCCCGGCTAGGACTCTAATGTTTTTGTGTGGGCTATCAATTTTTGGGAAGAATGTATATGATGTAATCTTGTGGTGGTGTATGTAATCTCTGGTATGGGAATTGAAATGAGCGAATATGCCCTGTAGCCTCTTAGTGAATGTATATAACCCGTGTGTCGTCGGATAATTTTGTTATACACTATGATATTGATAAATGGAACAGTACCGAACAAGCCAAATGGATTGGAAATTGGAAGCGAGACTGTACTAAACAGGTTTTGAAAATTTTTTGAAAACCTATTTTATCATAGGACCATATTCTGTCTTGAAGTTGAGACATTTAATAAGTTTTGAATTAACTGTTAGTTTCCAATTTAACTTAATGACACGTATTTGAACAATATTAATGGTTATTAAGGTAGGGGGTTACACCCAAAACTGTTTTATAAAAACTAATCAGGCCAACATAAAAGGATTAGAAAAAAAAACACAAAAAAAAAAAGCATGTATAAAATATTTTAGCTTTGCTTTTTGACTCAATTTTCACCCTTATAATTTTATTATAAATAGGTTAATCTTCTGCCACATGTTTTGAAATGTAAAATATTTTAACATTACTCATTTTTTATATTTTTTCCAACACTCATTTTATATATTACATGTCGTAATATAATTATAATTTTAACAATTTTAATTTTGTTTAATTTTAATAGTATCAACTAATATAATTCAAATTGTATATTTGGTATTTAAATTTTATTCATAATAAGTGATATGTAATTAGAATATATTTTTTATTTCATCTAGTTAGATATATGTTGTGACTTTGTTAATTTTTTTTATTAAATTGGATTAAGGCCCCTCTATTTGCTTAATTATGTGGTTAAATTTTCTTTCTGTTCTGTTATAACTAGAACTTTGTAATATTTCTATTTTATTATTAATAGCTTTTTTCCTTATAATTAAAAAAATATTAAATTGGATTAAGGATTAGTTATATTTTAATCATTATATATTTATATAATATTATTTTAATTTACTTATTACATAATTGACTCCACTGGACTACCCAATTGATTTGATCGTTTGAACCATAATCTGTTAATCTTTTCGGCTCAACATCTTATCCGGCTTTTAAAATATTGGATCAAACCCATAACCTTCTATTACCAAAAGATAGGCTATATGCCACTCCACTGCAAATCCCGCATTGGTGCTAACTGTCACACCCCACCGCCGTCTCACCCCACTGGGCCACAACGGTTGGTGCCCTCTCCCACCAACCGGGTGCGGAAAGGCTGGGTACACTACGTCGACCCAGGACTCACAAGAGTCCCTCGCTCCCCAAGCGAGATTTTTCGCCTCCGTGGGAATCGAAGCCACTACCTGGGGGTAAGTAGCGCCTCAATGCATTCCCACTACCACTTGAGCCAAGTGGTAGTGGGAATGCATTGAGGAGCTACTTACCCCCAGGTAGTGGCTTCGATTCCCACGGAGGCGAAAAATCTCGCTTGGGGAGCGAGGGACTCTTGTGAGTCCTGGGTCGACGTAGTGTACCCAGCCTCTCCGCACCCGGTTGGTGGGAGAGGGCACCAACCGTTGTGGCCCGGTGGGGTGAGACGGCGGTGGGGTGTGACACTAACAATGCTTTTCAAACTTGTCAACCCTTAGTTAGACCTTTGTTGACCCGATCCTTGCAAACATTCATGAATAGAGCTTCACGAACTCATTCAATTTAGTGGGTTATGCCATGTTTCATCAGAGCATGTGGAAGGAAAAGCATGGAGGAGATGCCTAAACGTATGTTTATTGAGTTCAATTTAAAAAATTTAGAAAAACAGTCCTAAAAATTTTTAGTTAATTTTTTTTTACTCTTTTATCTTACATCTACTTTCTATTAAAATTTTTCCTCTCCACTTATCCATCTCTTGTAAATTAAACTCATTTAAATTTTTCCTCCCCTCCCCTCCCCTCCATTTCCCTAGTGCCAAACAGATCCTAAGGGAGGAACTATGCTTCAATGCAAAAAGCGCCGGCGCGAAGGCTTTTCACTTTTCAGTCACAAACTACATCTTTGCCGTACCAGAATCTTCATTCCATCAAATTATGTAGGATGTCTACTTTCTCATATAAATGACACATATGGACCCTAATGGCGAAACCAAACACGCTTAAGCAAGCAATGGAAAGAAAATTTCCGTTTTTTGGGCCAAGATTCTAGTAACCAAACAAGCAAGAAATATTGGAAAAATCTAGCAGGCAAGGACTGAATAGAACCATAATTAATCATCCATTGCACGAAAAACACCACAATCATCAATCAATATAAAGTGATGCTACACTTGCCTTGTTTCCGGGTAATATTGTCAAAACCGTGAAACAGATACTGTTTCTTACAGACAGAATTACATATGGCAACATTTTGTTAAGGGGTGAAAAAAAACAACAGAGAAACATTTGATCCGCCTTTTCTCTCAATAGGCAATCTTGCAACTCTCTAGTCATCAAATGAGCTCAAGTATCCACCCAGAAAACCAGCTCCATTACATTCTCCACACAAAATATCTTTCTTACCCCTGCAAGATACATCCATGTTGGAGAGCTTTAGATAAAAGAAACCAACACTTGTTGAGATGTTTTCATATTCTGAGATTTGTTCTTGTTCAAATTTGAATGTGTAACTTGGCAAACTCCCCTAAATTTTTGTTAGAACTATGGAGAAGCAATAGATTATGCAAATATTCTTATCATAAACTTCTCTGCTTCGCCGATTCATTTGGTGAACAGAAGCAAATGAAAGCATTTGATACAGAGCTATACATAATATATTGAACTGTAGTTGCTCATGCATCATGTATTAAACAAAGGAGTACAATGAGTGGATATCAATATGCACTGTAACATGGGATTCAGTTTCAGTGCTAATCAAAAGTAACATGGGATTCAGTTTCAGTGCTCATCATCTTCGATGAGCACTGAAATCTGGACCATCCAAATTAAATTTGGATGGACCAGATTTATTTATTTTTTGCTTTATAAAATTTTTTAAAAAAATTAAAGATAATCAATCTCTCACCTATCATTGTTTTAAAAATGTTTTTTTCATTTTAAAACAATTAGTTGGAGATTTTAAATCTAGAAGCAATGAGCAATGAGCATCGAAACTGGTTCCACATGGGACATGATGATGCATGGTTCTGGACGCAGCACATATATTGATGTATATATGGACTTAATTATACACAACACGGTACGCAGAATCAGATAGACATGTTCATACAAGACAATATTAAGGGAGGAACAAGATGAGCAATTGATGCAGCTACCTGCAAAGCCAACATAGTCCACCAGCTTTAAATTGCCCGTTGAAGTGATCTACAGAATTAACTCCAGTTCCTTTGCACTGATTACATAATATGGCACCTAGAAATTGAACCAAAAGATAAAATCATGGGAGAGTTTAATGCTGATGTTTCTACTTGAAGGGAAAAAAACTATGCAAGTCCATTAGTTCGCTAAGAAATTTGGAAGCACTGACGGTGGTTAAGGCTAAAGATGCAGAACATAAATCCTCAAATATGCTTTAAAGAACACATCAAGAACAAGCAATTTCCCAAATTAAATGCATAGTAAACACAACATTATCAGCAGCAACTATATGATAATGCATGAATGTGTCTCTGGTTTAATCAATCTGACTAAACAATGGAGAATCAGATTCTAAAAGTGATGTAATTATTTCAAATACTCCACCACCAATGTAAAAATCTACCTATGGGAGTACATTAAAGCAAATGATAATTTGCATATTACCCAATGCAAAGGACAAGTCACTACTAATAAATCTACCATGTTCACACATCACAGTAAAAGCAATGTGATAATATTACTAAGCATATATCAGAATTTATAGGAAAAGCTAACAGATCTCTCAACTAGCAAGAAACCACTGGATAATCAACTTTTCCTTGAGTCTATGTTTTGCCATCTAGTATTGATACCAAACTAGCTGGGATGCATTTTAGAGCATGGAGTTACTACTGCATTATTTGGATATGACCCCATATATAGAAAACGATTAAAAAGACAATAATCCAAAAGTAATTGATACAATGCATTTCACTTACCATTTCCTTCACATTTAGAACAAACGATGCTCTTTGTTTTGGTGGTGCTGCTTTGACCATTATTATCGGTAGTAGCCTGTATTCAAGCAAGATTAGAGTGTGCTTTAAAACAATTTGCTAACATAATAACAAAAACTATAAAATAACACATCTTCAAGTGACATTGGCCCATAATTTCAAGTCCTTAATCAATGTCACAGCTTATGACATGAGCCAACAAATCCTCCTCTTATAGAACCTCAGCCTGCTTATTCCCTACCCACTTCTTCAAAAGAAGTCCCAAACAAACCCTTGATCAATTTCATAATACATGTCTATTTTGCAGTCTATGACCCAGATATCATGAACCATAACAATGATCCAATTCACTGAATACCAGCTAACTATCCCATCATGACCAACATAAATTCATCTAAACCAGCATTGTTCGTCACTTTTTTCATTAGTTTCTTGTTTACAGCAACAAAATACATGAAAAGGCAAGGGGTTTATTGGCTGTGCGCTCTTTTTCACACTATGTATCACAAAAACTTCACAGAAACTGATCCCACATGACACTTTCCAGCAAGAGGGAAATCCCCTTTATTAACTAAATATCAGCAATAATCAATTAGCGTCTCCTTTCTAAATGGGAAGCTGAAATCAATCTCACCTTGATCTCGAAAGACTGTAAGTTGCGAGCCTTAGAATTCTGGCATGCTTCGATTATCTGGAAAGCCCTTCGGTCGACCGAATTGCAGGTCACTATCCCTATTCAAATTAATTCAAAACCATTCAATAACAACAACATTCGCTATCTTAGAAGCTCGAGAAGGTTCACAAAGTCACGGATACCTGGTCTGTTTGAGGATTTCAAGGAACAAATCGGAGTAGAGGATAGAGTGTGCGCCATGTCTTGGGCTTCAAATACTTTTGATTTAGCCTTTGCCTTCTCAGAAGAAAAATATCGAACGGATTAGCTAACCAAAGCCTAAGGCTGAAGTGAGTTCTCTTTGCTGTCTCGTCTAGTGGCAACGAGCACTAGTTGAAACGGATAAGGCCTCTCTGTGGGTCAAGTTTAGGTTTATATTCCGTAAATGCCCTTGGACAAATCCCAAATTGCCCAGAATATTCCACTTCTTACTGCCAAAAAAGGTGGGTATTAGCGTAAAATTAATCACCCCAAATTGCTCCTCCCACAGAAACCGGAAAGGCAAGGACGTAAACAAAATACTTGACAAAGAAATGGCGAGCTCTCTGCTGTCGGTTTATCGCTTTCTTCCTTCGCAGAGTAAGCTTGATGACCTCTATATGCTATTTTAATCTCTTTTGCTGATTAATTTTGTATCACTTCTATAGGGGTTTCCATTTGAATCTTACAATTATTCTAAGAATTGTGATAATTCTTACATATATACAAGCTGAAATTTGAGCTGTTCTTCCATGTTCATGGGTAAAGGTTTGATTTGGAGCTAATTGCTTATAACTTACAGTATTTGTTTGTTTTAGAAAAGGATAATGTGGGATACGTTACTGAAATCAAGACATCATTGTGCGGGCAAGCACTGTGTAATCCAAATTCTGTGAGAAGACAGATAGCTACTCGCCATGGAAGCCGTCTTGTTGTTTCCTCACTGGTTACTACCGAACCCTTCCACTATATATTTGTATATACATATATAGTTATATATAGTTTAGTAATTTACAAAAAGTCATGATTAAAATAAAATTCTATAATTTTCTAAATATAAGCATGTCGATATTAGGATGCTCCGAGCAACATTGCCAACCTGGTTTTAGTTCGGTTTAATTCTTGCTATTGAGTTTCTTTGTTGACAGCTTGGAAGGAGAGTCGAAAGCAGAAGAGAGACTGCGATTCCCGACCCAGATTACCGAATTCCAATTGTTCTTCTCGGTAAACACTGCTTCTTTCAAACTTATGTGTTCGAAGTTAAACATGGGTGCATATTGTTCTTTCAGGAAAGATGAATATTGAAAATGGTAGTCAATAGTACT
Organism: Inga oerstediana; assembly: GCA_963210345.1. NCBI lineage: Eukaryota > Viridiplantae > Streptophyta > Magnoliopsida > Fabales > Fabaceae > Inga > Inga oerstediana. Next base: position 41,514,564 of record OY723407.1, read on the forward strand.
TGCATGATCTGAATATTAACTGAGATATCAAGTAGACAATGGTGATCCATGAATGTTTGTAAAACTTTTCTTGGTAATCAACTTTCATAAAATGCTAGTGTACTAATAATTATCATCTAGCATTTCATAATCATGAGCAGCCACGCAGTGAGTATAGAGGCAAGCAAACTGTTCTTTCACCTTTTACCAAATAACTTCATTGTCATAGCTCTTTGCTTGGGGTAGTGATGGAAGGTTACAATTTTATACGACGCGAACTTGATTCATTTACACACACACACACACTAATTCATCCCCTTCAGTGTGCTGGCTTCTTTTTGGGTATTTGTCATAAGGTGAATGTTTAAAACTACAAAGAAATGGAAATATTTTCTGTATGAGGATATGGGTCCTGAATGAGGATGCTAGGGTCCCCTTCAGTGTGCTGGCTTTAATCACTTGCAAATGTTGAGTATTCTGAATGAGGATGCTAGGGTCCAGTACTTCCCCTAATGTCTACCCAGCGATGTATTTTGATAATACTTGACTGTATTTCCTTTTGCTACCCGTTTTTCTTTTTTCTTTTTTTTTTTTTTAAGGAAAGAAAGTTTTCCATACTGTCTGTATTGTTATTCATTATAAATGATGACTTTAACGTGTATCAGGTATAACTGGTGGATTGGCTTACACAAATAACCTGGGACCTGCCATACCTGTTGGTCTTCTTGGTTTGCTTCTGTTAGTGCAGGTAATTATCATTAATTGACCATGTAATTTAGTGGTCGATGTGTAATAATTAGTATGACTTGGTTATCTGTTTTAGTTACCTGCATTGCTCTTTCCAGTTTTAAGAATCAAGCTGACTCTTTCTCTTGTTATGTTTCCTTTTGTTTCCTCAGACCACTAGAGTTAGATTCGTTTTTGATGATGAGGCTCTGGTATGTTCTCTTCTCACCTTCCTGAAACTTTGGTTATTGTTTGCTATTTCTTCATGTAAATGTATTTTTACGATTCCTGGGATTTTGGTTTTTTTTTATCTTTATTGACGAATAAAATGCGTTTTAATCTACAAACTTTATGGTTTCAGGAGGTAAAGGTAGGTGATGAACTCAAGGAATCAGGTGAAAATGTCTTTGTAGGCGGGAAAAACCGTTGGAAGTAAGTGCAAAATTTAGTTTTGGAAGTCTAATTAATGAAACTAGAGTTTCATGAAAGCAGTTGGAGAAATGAAAACAAATTTGCTTTGATGTACTTTCAGGTATTCAACATTTGTTAATTGGGAGTTTTGGTGGCCTAACTTCCCTATCTTAGTGTACTTCAAGGAGACACAAACAAAGCCTGAGGGACAAATTCATTTCTTCCCTATAATCTTTGTAAGCATTTTGGAATTTCAAGAGCTTTTGAAATTTTGTTTTTGTTTTTGTTTTTTTAATTTTAATTTGATCATTTTTTAAAACAAGCAGAATGGGAAGCAGCTTTACGATGTTATGGTGGAAAGAGCTGGCCCTTCCCAAAACAGTGGACCAAAAGATTCCTAAGGATCGGCTTTTGAATCTGAATCTCTAGATCCAAGTTACAACAAATAATGTGACTCTGTTTTGACAAAATAATAATAATAATAATAATAATAATAATAATGTGACTCTGTACAGAATCAAGTTATGTGATGTGTCTATCTTCTATTCTTCTGTAAGCATAACTTCATAATGTATCCAAATAATTTTTGCTTTACATTTAATGTGAAGGGCTAAGTTTGAAATCACAATTGTATTGCTTTAATGCTCGTTTGGAATAACTTATTTTTGGGTAATAAGTGCTTATAAATCGTGATTCACGGTATACGAGGTAAGTATGTGAGAGAAGTTTTATCTCGGCTTGCGTAATAAGGGCTTATTTGTCCCCAAAACGTGTTCCCAAACACAGCCTTAATCTTCTACAACTATTCATGTCCTTCAATAGCCTTTACAGTGTTACACATTCTCCATAGTCAATTTGTGAGATGTTTCATTTGAACGAACGTTTTTCTTGAGGATTTGGTTTCCAGGCGGACACCCAGATTCTTTGTAGCAATAAAATAATAAAATAAATTAGAGAAAACAATCTATAGATAGGAATCATATTTTAATAAACTGAATTCGAAAAGAAAGTGATACAAAAAAATATAAAATGTTTTATAGAATTCACGTCTTATAATCACAATGATCTTTTTTTTCCTTCCTCTAGCTACCTTTCTTTCAATACAATTTCTCCACATTGTAAATATGTACATTGAATTCTCTTCATTAACACATGAGAGAAAGAAAGTGACACAGAAGAATCTGTATCGACTAAAATAATCAAATTATTTGTTATCTGTTAATTTCTGTGAATATGTGATGGGTCTCAACTGAAAATTCACACTTGCAAGTGAGCCTCACTTCCATTTTGCACCCTCCCCACATGCTTACAAGTTAAATGGCCAAATTCGTTGAGTGGCATAGGGCTTTATCACTTGGTTTACATTAATTTGTTGCTTACTTGCTTCTCAAATATTCGACTCTCCCCAAATTCCACCTGATAGAAGCCTTGCGTACTAAGTTTGCTTCTCAAATATTCGACTCCAGCTCATGAGTAACAAGACAGACAATGGATAGCTTTTTCATTTCATTTTCATTTCCAAGATTTTTGTTAGATCAGAAGGCGTGGCAAGTGATGCGAAGTTGACTTATCATTAACATTCTCAATGTCGTAATTGCACTACATCTGACATATATATATATGTAAAAAAAAATGGATAAATCAAATCTAAACAAAAATGACTGCAAATCACCTAAAAGCTCCTATAGAAAAACCTTAATTTCGCCAAACAGCTCAAGCTGCAGATCCCTTTCCAACTTATGTCACTGTGTGAGATTCATCAAGTTATTATGAAGCATGCTGTTAACCATTCTATCCCCACCTGTATTGACTCAGTCTCGCTAGCATTTTTAATCAAGAGAAATTCTTACCCATGCTATTCTAGATTAGTTGAAAGGAGCTCATTGAAAGTGATTAAAATGAATATGCCAGTGGACCCCACCATCCATGTAGAGAAAAATTTTGAACATGAAAAGTTATGTTGAAGCCTTCTTGGTGCAATGAGCATCGGTGCCATGCTGAGTACAATCATGATAGCCCACAGTTTTGAGGAAGTCTCGAATCTCTTTTGCACTGCTATTACTAGCCTTCAACAAACGCTCATCTTCCTCGTATATGAGATATGGCGCCTCACTTGCCTTTCTTGAGAGCAGTTTCGATGCTCCTTTAAGCACATGATATTCCCATCCCTGAACATCTATTTTGAGCAGAAGTACCTGCTCCGATTCCGGAATCACTTCATCTAGGGGAACAGACTTTACTGGAAGGGCTACCTCTTCATTGGATTGAAATGCCAACTTTGCACCAGTTGCAGAAACAGCACTGTTGTCCAGCCGGCCGATCAACTGTAGTAGACAAGCAATATTGACACACATTATTAGAACACATGAAACTCTCTCAGGTACAAAAAGCAAATAGTAGATTCCTCCAAACTAGGTTTGGTCTATACACAAAGGCTTTTTACATTACAAGTGATAGGACTCTAGGGGCCAATTTAGTCAATCCTATCAGGTTGTGGTGGACGACAAATAAAAGATTTTATTTAAGAGTCATTTTGTATTTCCTAGATTGTTAGGAAGATTTGATATATCTTTTAGATATTTTGAATTATCCCAAGAATCTTTTAAATTTTGTTTTTAGTTTTCTTTTTAGGATATTGTTCTAGATATATGAGTTGACAAATAGGGATCTCAAGGAGTTCAATCAATAAGGCCTTGCTCTAGTGGAACTAAAGCCTACCTCACCCTAACACCTAATGTCAAAAGAGAAGGGAACCTAGGATAAGTGAATTTTTTCTCTCTATTGAAAAGCGTGCCAAACTTATTTGCTGGTATGGGTGACCAACTTCAACGGAAGCTTCCACCGGACCGGCCATCGGATCTTCTTGTTTGTGGGAGTAATAAGAAAAAGAAGAATGAGGCCACAGCTTCATTGGCAGTGGATACCGAAATGGAAGATGAAGTTCCTAAGGAGAATGACTCAGAAGCTCGCGATTGTATGGATCACGATAGCAATTATGTGACAAATTCACCCAATGTGGAGAAGAGACAGCTTTCTTACAAAGCATCTTTAATGGGTTTCAATGGCATAGACAATGGGGAGGCTTGTGCCGAGGATGATGCACTCCTCTCAGATGTCCTCAACCAGGAATGGGAGTTACCTGAGCTTACGGACGAGATCAAAGCTCTAATGCAGCAATACCCTGTGGTTCCTGTCACAGCAGAAGAATACAGTGACTGGTGCAAACCATGGAATGCTGGACTGATCATTACAGTATTAGGCCGTAAATACAATGTTTATACACTGAAAGCTCATTTATCCAGATTGTGGAAGACACATGAGTTTGATCTCATAGATTTGCCTAATAACTACTTTTTAGTTCGGTTTCTCCCAAAGGAAGGGTGGGCACAAGTCTACCACAGAGTGCTATATGATGGTCTGTGGGTGATTCAACACCATACCATCCTTGTCCAGCGTTGGTCTCCCAATTTCGACCCTTTCACCAATGCTTTGGGGAGGGTAGCAATTTGGGTCAGAATTCCTAATATTCCTATGCAGTGCTATAATAAGACTTTCATTACCAGATTGGGGAACAGAATTGGGAAAACCATGAAAGTGGATATGCTAAATCCTTCAGAATTGACCTCTAATATAGCCAGAGTTGAACGGGGAAAATATGCCAGAATTTGTGTAGAAGTAGATTTGAGGAAGAAATTGGTACCTCGAGTTATTGCGGCGCACTTAGCTTTCCATGTGGAGTACGAGGGACTCAATCTCATATGTTTTGCGTGCGGGAGATATGGCCACCGTAAGGAATCTTGCCAATGGACTTTCACCTCTTCAAGTAACTCCGGTGAAGGGCAAGCCGAACAACAGAAGTCTCCTGAGCCAAGCTCGCCGGCGACGAAAACCACTCCAACCGCCGATGAGGAGTTTGGGCCGTGGATAATCGTCGGACGTCCGAATAAAGCTCGCCTACCCAGGAAGCCCTATTCTAGGGAAGCCAAACTCGACCATAATAGCGGATCTCGGGGGAGCAAGCCATCGGAGAAGGCCGGAGCTAGATCGAGATTCGGGATTCTCGCTGGATTGGAGGGAGACGATAAGAGAACAGGGGAGGGGACTGCTGTCACGACTCATGATCGCCGGTCAGAAAGGGATGGGCTGGTTCAGACGATGCAGGCGGCGGATGGCAGGGAAGACGCGGGCTTGTCAAGACAACTGACAGGGAAGAATGCTGAAGTGACAAGGGAAAGGAAACGGAACAGCGGAAAGGAGCGGGCACCACTGAAATCGTCGCAGGAGAGTGACTCTGAGAAGCCTATTGGGCTCTGGGTGGAGAGGAAAGCATCGAGGAAGAAGGAAGCCTCTTCAGTTGGGCCGAGCACAAGCAAGAATCCGGTTGGGCCAAAGTCATATGCTCACAAAAATTTATCTCTGGGCCGCAGGGAGCACGTCATGGTGGGAGGGAATATTAATCAAACTAATTCTACACCTATTCATGTGCAGACCGAAGTTGAGGGCCCTAAATTAAATGGTATGCTATTGATTGAAGGTCCAGTAGCTAATTTAGCCAACAAATGTGATGCATACATGAAGGAAAAATGTGAACATAGCATGCAAGATATAAATTCTCATACTACAGTATCCCAAGACCCTTTTCAGTTTGAGGATGACGTTGGGGATGACTTTATGCATGCTGAATTTGAAAATCAACAAATGCAGAGTTTGGAGAAGGGACGGACCAGAAAGGATCCCAAACAGTTGGACAAGTAAGTGTCCTTTCTGTTCCTCTTATTTAAATATTTTTAATGATTGTAGCTTCATGGAATTGTAGAGGTGCTGGGAGTCGTGTCCTTCCTGCCACCATTAAAGATATTGTTAGGAAATATAATATAGATGTCCTTTGCCTTCTTGAGACCAGAATTAGTGGTTCTCGAGCGGATGCTGTCTCTGCTAAATTGGGTTTTAGTAATTAGATTAGACTGGAAGCTACTGGATTTGCTGGGGGGATTTGGGTGCTTTGGGATAATAATTCAGTTCAGGTTGACTATTTATTTTCAAGTACTCAATTTATCCACTGTAAGCTGACTGATAGGAACTCTCAAGGATTTTTCTTTACCACCTTTGTCTATGGGGAACCTACAATATCTAGACGGGCTAGTTTGTGGGATGGTTTGAGAGATATAGCACTGTCCATGCAGGAAGCTTGGATGGTGATTGGCGATTTTAATTCTTTCATGAATCCTTCCGATAAAATGGGAGGTTCTAACTTTTCTCTTAGAGCTATGAAGCAGTTTTCTGATTGTATTCGTGAATCCAATCTCCTTGAAATTCCTTTTGTGGGGGAGCGATTCACTTGGGAGAAACAGGGTATAAAAGAGAGACTTGATTGGGTGTTTGGGAACTTAGAGTGGGAACTTAAATTTCCTAGATCCAAGATATTCCATCAGCTACATTATAAGTCTGATCATAGAATCCTGATTGTGGCGGAGGGAGATGCTATAACGAACTGTCGGACAAGGTCCCATTTCCAATATCATCCAGCATGGGCTTTAGAGGACAGTTTTCAGGAGGTTGTCCATAAAGCGTGGGATAATTTAGATTGGTGTAGGGGGGCCGTGAAATTTGAAAAGGATGCTGTGGAGTGGAATCTTAAGACTCTAGGCAGTAAACCTAAGAAAAAACATCAGATTTTGAGGAGATTAGAGGGCATTGATAAGGCAAGGACTAACAGTATCTCTAATGGCCTATATAAACTAGAACAGAAACTTTGGCAAGACTTCAGTAGATTAAGTGCACAAGAAGAGCTCCTCTGGTTTCAAAAATCTCGGTGCAAATGGTTAAAGTGGGGAGATAAAAATACTAGATTCTTTCATGCCTCCACTTTGATTAAGAGGAAAAAGCAACATGTTGATGCCTTACAAGATGGGAGTGGGAATTGGATCAGAGATCAAGAGACTCTTAGGCAGATGACCAGCCAGTTCTTCAAAGATCTTTATACTAAAGATGACCAAGTTAGGGATTCTTTGAATTGGATATCGGCGTTCCCTCCTTTGAATCAACAGGATTTTGACTTAATCCACAAAGAAGTTCATGATATAGAGATTAAAAATGCGGCCTTCATGATAGGAGCCTTTAAAGCGCCGGGGCCTGATGGTCTCCAGGCTCATTTTTTTCCAAACTCAGTGGGATCACATTGGTGGTAAGGTATGCGATATGGTCCGTGGAGTATGGCAAGATCCTGAGAGAGTTAAGGACATTAATTATACTAATATAGTGCTGATCCCTAAGGTGGATAATCCTCACAGGGTGCACGATTTCCGTCCTATCTCGCTATGCAATGTTATATATAAGATTATAACGAAAATTATTGCTAGCAGATTTAAGGGGGCCATGTCTTACCTTATACAACCTCAGCAGTGTAGCTTTATTGCAGGAAGGCAAGGCAGTGACAATATCATCATTGCTCAGGAGGCCATGCACTCTATGAGAAATAAAAAAAGAAAGAAGGGTTATGTGGTCATCAAAGTTGATATGGAAAAAGCCTACGACCAACTCGACTGGGATTTTCTAAGATCCACGCTCATTAGCTTAGGCCTCACTAGTCATATGATTAAACTCATTATGGCCTGTACCTCAATTGTGTCTATGAAAGTTTTGTGGAATGGCACGGCATCTACCCCATTTTGTCCCACAAGAGGTCTTAGACAAGGCGACCCTCTTAGCCCTTACCTGTTTGTTCTGTGTATGGAACGGCTGGGTCAGAGTATTAGTCGGGAAGTGTCTAATGGCAATTGGAAGGGGTTTACATTTAACCCTCACTCCCCTGTGATTTCCCATCTCTTCTTTGCCGATGATCTTCTTCTATTTGGGGAAGCCTCAGTAGAGCAAATAGAGAAAATGAAAGAGATAATGAGAGTCTTCTGTGAGGTCTTCGGACATAGGGTCAATCTCGACAAATCCAAGGTCCTGTTCTCAAGAAATGTTCATATTACTAGAGCCTTGGATTTGGCTCATAGATTGGGGATAGGTCTTACAGGGGACCTTGGGAAGTATCTTGGAGTTCCGCTCTTTCATAAGAGAGCCACTAAGCTACATTTTTTCCTTATTGTTCAGAAAGCTCGGAAGAGACTAGCGAATTGGAAAGGTAGGTTTCTTACCATTGCTGGGAGAACGACTCTGATCAAAGCCGTGTTAGCCGCTTTACCTAGTTATCAGATGCAAACTTCTCTGCTTCCCAAAGGAATCCTAAAGGAGCTTGAACAGATTAGTCGTTCCTTTCTCTGGAATCAAAGCCAGGAAGGAAGGAAGATGCACCTTGTTGCATGGGATCAAATTCAACAAGAGAAAGAGGATGGTGGTTTAGGTGTTAAAGATCTTCAAAGACAGAACAAGGCTTATATAATGAAGCTTTGTTGGGGCCTTCTTACTAAACCAGAAGCCTTATGGGTGAAATGTCTGAAAGAGAAATATGGCTGTGGGGATGGAGTATATCCTATGGTCAGTAAGTAGCATAACCAATCTGAGGTCTGGAGAAGCATTACCAAGGTGTGGGATAAATTCTATAAAGGAGTTGGCAGGTTAGTGAAGGATGGTATGTCCAGTCATGCCTGGTGGGATTTATGGTCGCCATTGGATGAGCCTCTCATCTCTTTAGTAGACCACAACATACATCTCCTTGACCCTTCAGCTAAAGTGAGGGATTTCGTGTTGGCTAATGGAAGATGGAATCTACAAAAGTGGAGAGATTTTCTTCCTCCTTGGGTAATTAACATTATTGCTCAAGTGACTCCACCAAATGGAAGTGAGGCTGATGAATTCTCTTGGAGGAATGCTTCTGATAACCGTTTCAGTATCTGCAATGCTTACAAGTTTTTATCCTCGACAAGAGTCCAGAACTCGTCGGTTCCTTGGAAGAAAATGTGGAAGTTACCAATACTAGAAAAAGTAAAATTTTTTCGATGGCAAGCTATTCATGAGAGACTTCCCACTAATGTCCTCAGAGAAAAGAGAGGTTTAGCTCAAAGTGCGGATTGCCCTTTCAAGTATCAGAGAGTGGAAACAGTTCTACATATTTTGAGGGATTGTGAGGATGCTAGATCGGTGTGGCTTAATTTAGTTAAACCTAATTGTCGATTTAGATTTTTTTGTTCTAACTTGCAGGATTGGCTTAAGGAGAATCTATCATGCAACATGGGTTTTGCCAGGTTTTGCAGATGGCCTTGGGGAAAGGTCTTCAGTATTGTATGCTGGCTACTGTGGAAGAATCGATGTACAGGGGTGATGGAAGGCTCCCGAGCACAACCCAAGGACATTGTCCACGTGACTTGCTTCCAACTTCTGGAAACGAGTGTATTTGGGAAGTTCTCAGGCCAGGCTTTGCACTTTGCACAGGACGAGGACAGCTTATGGAGACGGCCACCAGAAGGCTTCATCAGACTTGATACAGATGGCTCAGTTACCGCGCAAAGAACAGCAGCTTGTGGCGGGGTAGTTCGTGACAGGAAAGGCAATTGGATCCTTGGGTTTCAACGCACACTTGGAGCTCATTCGCCTACTTCTGCGGAACTTTTGGGTCTTTTGTCAGGGCTTCGGATATGCAAGCAGCACCGCTTTCAATGTGTGAAAGCGTATACAGACTCCCTGGAGGTCTTGAACTTGGTGATGCGAGATGGTGGACATGATCATCCGTTAAGAGAGGTCATTTGTGCGGTGAGAGATCTTCTTTTCTCAGATTGGCAGATTGAGCTATGTTATGCTCCCCGAGAAGCGATACGATGTGCTGATTTTTTGGCTAGAGATGCGCAACACTTGCTGGGGGGACTGGTGATTCTCCCCCTTCCACATCCAGGTTGCCTCCAGATTTTGAGAGAAGACCTTTCTCCTACAGGAGGCGCTCTTCTATTTCCCTAGTGTGATGTAATTTCCATTTTATGGCCTTTCTATCAAAAAAAAAAGCCTACCTCACCCTTGGATTTGGAATGTGGAAGTTACAAGTTTGCAAAGTATTTTTTATGTGAAGGAGAAATTGAGAAGGAGAAGTGCGTAAAAAGAGCATGAAAATGGGTTCAGCAAACACTCTCATTCTTTCTGTCACTTTCTCTAATACCACTTAAGACCCAAATAACTCATCTTTATGCTGGAACTATGTGGTCTCATGTTCTAACCCCACTAGTCAGTGCATTTCATTTTATACAACAGAAGCACGAATATGGGGTAATGAGCCAAGGAATTACTGCAAAAATCAAAACTACAAATGAAAATGAATTTGTGTTGTAACTTTTTCAAACTATTCACAGCTTAAACCATGATGCAGACAAGTAATATTTTAAAATACCTCTCACTGTAACAACTGTAAACTGCACATGGTGCCGAATTTTGGAGCCTTATCGTTTCCCTAGAAGATAAAGTTAAGGCTTATAGATGCGATTCATCCTAGCCCATCCAATTAAAGCTGTAAGCCACAACTTTAACTATACATATTAGCTTATCATCATTCAAAAGTCAATATCAATAGCCTGCAACAGGCTTCCCACAATAGATCTCTTCAAGAGATCTTTCAGGATCTTGTTATTTATTACCTAGAGAAATACCCCCCCCCCCCAAGTTTCTAGCATAACTTCACGCATCAAATATGCTTGAACTTAAATATCTTCATACTCAAACTGAATCTATTCCACTAGAATCTAGGTTCTGGGGTGACTAAGAATGCAAGAATTAGTAATTGTAAGGAAATTAAGAATAGAAGCAACTCAAGTCTGAGAGCATTCTGACTTATTATGATTACATGCGACATTCATAACAAATCCATCATAAATAAACATTGCAGGTATGCTACTCAATTTCCAAATATAAATTTTATTGATTTAGAACTGAAGCCTAAGCTAAGCATTTAGCCAGTTACTCCACTCACTTAAAAATAATCTCCGACAAACTAAGCCATTTTCTGCCATCTCCCACCATAGTTCAATTGATACTTCACCATATAAACAATAGAGAATCAAATTTAATGCAATCAATCAATCAAAAGCGATCACCAATAGATAAAAGATGAACTTAAATGGTTAGGAATGTCGTCGAGAAACAGTACCTTGTGAAAGGTAATCTCCCCAAGCCGATCCGACGCTGCAGCCTGAAACACAGTGACCAATTCCGCCACCCTATTGAAGTAAATCCCTTCACAAATCTTCTGCAAATTCTCGAAAACAGGTTCGAATGCCAGAACCCGAAAACCCATAGCCGAGGCAGCGAAGCTAGCCATCCCAACATTGGCGCCCACATCAACAACAAACCCATCAAGTCCTTCGCTTTTCATCCTCTCCAAAACCTCCTGAATCGTTACCGAAATATCGGGTTTCCTAAACAGTTTCCCTTTGAGGATTCTGACGATGTTCTTGTGAGGCTTGTCGGGCAAATTTCCGAAATCGGAAAGCGAGTACAGAAACGGGTATCGAACGCCTTCAACGGTGCTAGCAACCACTGGGTGTGCTTGTGGAGATTTGATGCAATCGAAAGGAGAAATCGCGTGGAACGAGAGATGAGTGTTGACGGCGAGGAAGCCAGGACTGGGGCTGGAGGGGCGAGAAGTGAGGGAAAAGAAGATAAAGAGAAGGATAAGAGAAAGAGAGAGAAGTAGAAGGAGGAATCTAGGGGAGCGTAGTCCAGAGGCTTTATCTCTTTTCCAGGCATTTGCCATGGAAAAGGAAATTGAAGGAGATGATAGATTCTCCCTTTGAAATTGCAGCTCTTCGTGGGGGAAAAAACTTTCCGGCAAAGCGTTGGATTTTGAAGGAAAATGCGATCTGGATCTGTCAAAAGCAGTGGAAGCTTTCTGATCTAAATCATCTAATTGGGGCGATTAATTCGTCAGTGTTGTGCTGCTCATGCAAGCAATTCAGAATCCAAGATCGAACAAAATGGAAGAAAGCGCGTGACACAGAAAAATGACTACACAACTCGCAAGAAAAACAGTATGGCTACTTCCGGCCAATAAAATTTTGTGAAAAACTTGGAACAAGGTTACAATTAACAACTTAATGACAACCAAATTTCTCGAAAAATCATTAAATTACAATGAAGTAAGTTTTAAGTATCCTAAGTGCTATTAATTTCAAATATGAAGGTATAATACCCTTTATTAGTAATGATAAGTTTAGAGTATCCAATGATTATTATTTGTATGTTACTTTTATAATTTATAATTTATGTTGTTGTTTCATTGAGTGTGCGGGAGGGTATGAATTTCTGCCGTAGAGATTCTGCTATGTTTTTGTGTACTTATACAGGGATAAATGGAAAGGATAAAGCTTTATGTGTTTATAACCTTTATTATGAGATTTGAAAATGTGTTGTCAATACAATGTTCTAAAGTTGTTTATATAATTATTAATAACAACTTTGTTTTAAAGGGTGACAAAAAAGATGATGCGTATGGTGTGTAGGTATGAAAAGGAAGCATATATTATAATTTTTACATATAGAGTGACAATTTTTAAATGAAGGAGAATATGATTTGCAATATGTGGGGGTTAAAAAAAAAATCATAAAGGAAAGCAGTATGTTTGAGAAGTTGAGAATAATTGTAACATCAATTGTTAGAAAGAAAAGTAGTAGAATTTTCATGAAATTCACCATGACCGACCTTTGATGCCACAACCGTTTTAGACCTTGTAGATAATGAAGGAGCAGAACATTTTATTAAATTCAATGGAGAAAACGGTCATATGTATATAAAAGAGAATATAGATAACAATATATAACCGATAAAGGATGATACAAGAGAGTAACAAAATGTGGAAGTTGTATTTACTTTTTGAACTAATATTTTCTATAGTAACTTCTTGCCGTGTGAGTTATCATTAGATGTTCTAAACTTATCATTTCTAATAAAGGAATAAAATTGTACTTTTGTGTTTGGAATTAATAGCACCCAAATCTTTTAGGACTTCACTGCGATTTGATAATTTTGAAGAACATAGTTGTCATTAAGTCTGTTAATTGTGATATTGTTATAATTTCCCAATTTTGTTTCCAGTTTCATTTTAAATCTCTCAATTGATACGGTTATCCACCTCCAACGAGCTGAACCCCTTTTTTCCCTATTAGTTTTATTTATTTATTTACTTTTTCGCCAGAATCATTTTTTTAGTAGTTTATTCAAGTTAATATTTAGAAAAAAACCCATTTAAAAAGATTGAAATTCAAAATCATGTCTCCAAACCCCTAATTAATTCATATGATCAATTTAGATTGGGTTAAGGTGTATCCATCACCCTGAAATATTTTACCTGATGCATCTAGTATTATAAAGTATTTTATAATGCATCCAGTACCCTAAAATATTTTTTCCGATGCACTTAACACCCTGAAATATTTTTTTCATGTGCATCTAGTACCATAAATTATTTTTTGAAATATCTAACATCCTAAAATATTTTTTCAGGCGTATCCCACACCCTAAATTATCTATATTGTTAAATACAAAATTACATATAAAAGGTACTTTAGGATGATGAATGCACTTGAAAAAATATTTTAAAGTGCTAGGTACACCACAAAATACTTCAAGACGTTGAATACATTTGGAAAAATATTTTAAGATGATGGATACACCTTAACGCTATAAGATTTGAGGATGTTGTGCTTTTATAACATTGCCCCTCACCACTTTTGTTCAAAATCACCCCAACGACGGTCGAAGCTTTGTCGACAGACCATGGCCCCTATTTTAAGTTCATGATGGCCAGAGCTCTAGCATCGAAAATAATTTGAAATTCTAGCCACTATCCGTGGTCAGAGCTCTAAGCAGGGTAGGTATTATTTTTTTAAAAAAAAAAGACTAAATTATACAAAAATCAACCTAAACTTTAAGTCAGTTGCATATAACCCCCTGACATTTCAAAATTTAAATTTAACTCTCTTGACCTTTCATTTTTAACTATTAACCCCCTTCCATTAAGTGACCGCTATCTTTTGAACAAAAAATACTACATCAAATTATGAACTGACACATGACATCCTATATGGTATCTTGTGTAAATCATCAATTTCATAAAACCCACTGAACTTTGAATAGTTGCAGATAACCCCCCTGAACTTGGATTAGTTACAAATAAATCCTTGACATTTCAAAATTTAAATTGAACACACTAAAAATTTTGATTTATAATATTAAACCTTATGTTGTTACTTTTATGAAGCGAACCCACAAGGAAAAGATCCCACAAACCCATAATCAATATGAGATAACTTGAACCCTTGAGGACGAAAGAACAAGGACCTAAAGTGTTGAAAAGCATCATAAGGTTGATCATACCTTAACAAGTCTATTAGTTCTTAGAAGAACCCTAAAGAGAATTCACTCTCAATTCAAAATGCTGAAAAGCCACTTTTCCTTGAAGTCAAGTCTGAAGTTTGATTACAAATAAAAGGATATAAGGTATTTAAAGAAGAAAATATTCAAAAACTCTAATGGCATTAAAAGTAACCTAGAGACTCAAAAGTCTTTAAATATGATCTAATTGCATTAAATGCAACCTAGGGCCTCAAAATATTAAATGCTAACTTAGAAAATAAAAACTAACACTTAATGCAATGAAATCAAAAGTCACATCTTCCAACTACTTAATAATTTTCGCACAAAAAAATAAGTAAAATAAAATTGGTATTTAAAGCCCAAAAAAGTGCTTATTTTGTCATAAATGAGTCTCCCTATGTGCAAAACCCTCAAAGCTCTTTATTTTGAAGTTTTCAAGTCCAAGATATATTCATTAGATCCATTTCAAGCCCACATGAAATTAATGATGTTTTCATCATTTTTGTTCAGATTCAGTCCAATTATCATTTGCTTTGTATAGGTCTCATGCACTAGCCCATTTAATACTTCCTTTATTTTTTTTTGGGTCTTGTTGTTGTAATTGGACCACTTGGAATTTGTAAAGAATCATTTGAATTTGAAGAGACAACTTGTATTTTCTATATCGCATCATTCCCTCTCTCCTCAAAAGGATTCGTCCTTGAATCTTCACCTGCATCAAATGGAGATAAATTAGCCACATTAAAAGTAGTACTAACATTATACTTACTAGGTAGATCTATCATGGAAGCATTATCATTGATTTTTTCAAGTACTTGAAATGGACTATATGCTCTTGGAGCTAATTTAGACCTTCTTTGAACTTGAAATGTTTCTTTTCTCCTATGAACCCAATCTACAGGTTCAAAAAGAACACACCTTTAAAGCACTAGATGCATATTGCTCATTTTCACAAGTAAGAAACACTTCAACAAAATCAATATCATTTACATACAACTCCTTAATATATTCAAAGCCAAGCAATCTAATATTTAGAGAAGAAATATTATACCTTATTGACAATGCAACAGCAAAAACATTTTCTTTACCTTTCTTGTATATGATGACACATGGAAATGCCTCAATAAATTTCAGCCAGCTTACATGTCTCTCTTATTAAGCTTATCTTGACCAAGCAAATACAAAAAACCAAGAAAAAACAGTTTCATCCATGAAAAAGTCACAATTTTTCAGATTTGAAAATATTTTTTCCTTTCTCAATACTTTAAGCACACATAGCAAAGGATTCACATGCTCATCAAGATTGTTGCTATAAATCAAAGTATCATAAAAACAAGTTGAAACATCATATAAAAACACTTACAAACATCAAAATTTATGTAACAATGAAAATTCAAAGAGTGGGGGTTCAAGGCATCTTAAGGGTAGTAAGTTATCAAGAATAACAAATTTTAGAGAACCAGGATGTTTTTAAATGCCAGGTAAAGGTATAACGCTTCTTGAGGACAAGAATCTGCCGGGTGGCTTTTTAGGAATCAAATCCAAGAATACCTGTCATACATCAAAATCACAAAGAAAATAATGATTAAGATCACTAGTAATCAAAGAAATATCCTTACAATCGCTCTTAACCTTACTTTTTTCATAACTCTTTTCGTCCATCTTTTCACTCAATTCTTCACTCTCATTTTTACTTTCTTTATTTTGAAAACACTTTATACTCTCAATCTCTTTCTTTTTCAAACTCAAATTTTCTCTCAGAATAGTTTCACAAAAATCACTCTCACTCAGATTTTCACTTTCCTTTTCATGATTGAAAGGATTTTCTTCACACATAAGAATGGTACTTGGAATAAGGAGGTTTTCTTCTACACATTTGTCAGCAACATTTTCAACATTGAGTTCTTCTTACTCCTTGATTGGCTCTGACTCATCATTAGGGATCATAACAATCAAGTTTTCAATCTCCTTTTTGCATTGGAGCTACTTCTTGAACATCTTTGTTGCTTGATATTCTCCTCATACTCAGCAACTAATAGAACCAAAAAATCAATGTCAATGAAGATTACGCTATTTGCAAAAAAAGAAAAAGCTAGTTCAAGATTAAGCCTATTTACAAAACAATCCTTAGTGTCTTTTGAAGTTTCCTTCACTCCAACTCTAATCATAGTTAACTCTATCTCATGAAAATATTTCTTAGCATTCATGGAACCTTGTTTCAACTCCTACAACTTTCTATGTAATTCTTTTTTCGACTTGTAGTTGTGACTAGACATCTATTGGTTTGCTTCAGCACTAAACTTTTGGAGTCCTTTTAACAAGAATTGGAGATCTCTTTGAAGTTCCCTTTCACCATGTATATTGATACCTAAAAGTTAAAAATAGAGAAAAAGGGATCTCACCACTCTAGTCACATGTTTCACTCAAATTGTTTAGTATCACTCATGTTTATCCCAAATTTAGCTTTTAAATTGATGTATGTCACTTTTACCTTTTTCCACTCTTAAATTCCTCTTGAGGCTCTTTGAAAAACTAAGCAATTTAATCAAAGTTTTCACAATTTGCAGAATCAACAAAACACTTAAAAATTTAAAATATCAAAGTGAGTTTTGAAAAAGAAGTTCAAGGAAATCAAGAGTTCAATTAATACGGATTGAAAAAGTTCAATCAAATTCAATATATCAAGATAGATGCCTTCATAGAACACATCTAGCACATCAATCAGTATGATTTTTTCCTCTATTTTTTTCTTCACTTTTTTTTGTATTTTTTTTTTTTCATTTTTTCCTTCTTTTTTAGATGCTTTTTTCCTTATTTTTTTAATTGAAATTTAAAGAGAATAACAAAATCTATCACAAACACCACAACATAAGCAATCTGAACCCAGAAATTCCAGAAAGAGTGTCCTTTTTGGAAAGGCATAACTTATTATTGAAATTTCAAATTGAAGTGAAACAAGCACGAATAGAGAGAAGAGATTCTAAACAAAGAAAATAACCTATTATATGATGCAAAGCACAACATAAAAGTGGTCGAACAAGGACAAAAAATTTGGTGACGTTCTGGAAAAAAAGGAGATGAACAAACACAGAAATCTTCAGAAAAGACAACTAGATTAAAATGGATAGAACTCACAAACGACAAATCAGATTGAAAAAATTCCAAACCGAGTAGAAAGATGAGAGCTTAAACTATGTTAACATTTAATATTTTGAAACCCTAATTGCATTAAATGCAACCTTGAGAGTCAAAAGTCTTCAAACCTAATCTAATTGCACTAAATGCAATGTAGGGACTCAAAATATTAAATGATAAATTAGAAAATAAAAACCCATAAGTAAAAGATCCCACAAACCCACAACTAATGAGATATACTCACTCCAAGAAAGCTAAACAAAGATCAAGGATTCATTTGAATCCGTGAGCACTAAAAAACAATGACCTGAAGTGTTGTAAAATGCTATAAGATTGATCAAACCTTGATAAGTTGCTCAAAAACATGTTCATCAACTCCATTTTCAACCCACATGAAATTAATGATGTTTTCAGCATTTTTGTTCAAATTTAATCCAATTGCCAGTTGCTCTGTCCATGTCTCATGCACTAACCCATTTAATGCTTGCTTTATTTTTTTGGCTCTTGTTATTGTGATTAGACCACTTAAAATTTGCAAATGATCACTGGAATTTAAAGAGAAGCACATCATTTTATTATTTTAATAAATTTATTAAGTTTTTTACTAGTATTTGTCATTTAAAATAGTTTTCTTATATGGTAAAAACTTGAAGAATAATATTCAATAAAAATAAAAATAAAAATGTCATCATTTGTGGAATATTTACTTATTTTCTTGGAATAATTAAGCATTGATGGTATAAAAATATCATCATTTGTGTTAAATATATTGTTAGAATGATTGAACATTGATAGTTTAAATATTACATTTGTGTTAAAGGATTGTTTTTTCCCTCATTAATTTTTTTATTAGAAATGATTGAGCTTTTATCAAAGTTTATTTTTATATCTTTTGAAATATTATTGTTCTAGTTTTTGCCATACAAAAAAACTATTTTAATTGACAATTGATAGTAAAAATCATAATAAATGTATTAAAATGATAAAAATAACTGCGTGTGCTTTAATATTATAAATCAAAATTTTAAAAGAGTTAAATTTAAATTTTGAAAGGTTAAAGTGGAAAAATACCTATAAAATTATGTTCAATGTACACCTAACACCATAAATTTTTCTCAGGTGTAAAAGCACAAAAAAATAACATTTAAAAATAGAACAAAAATAATCACGCCGTTAAAAACTACCAAACTTCGGTCAATTTTGTGGTGGGCCCCACATTTTTTGAAAAATTAAAAATGCCCAAGTTTTAAAACGCAACAAAAGGATTAAGAGGGGGTGATGAACATAGACTATATATTGGATATATATGCATAAAAAATAGGATTAAGGTGCAAAAATATCCTTAAATTTTTTGCATCCAATACCATAAACTTTTTTTAGGTGTAAAAATACTCATAAACTTCTTAAAATGAGGCAAAAATGTCAAATCGTTAATAAGTACAAACGGCCGTTTTGTGGGACCCACAATATTATTTTTTGAGGTGAAAAAATACCCATGAACTTTTCTCAAAAGTACATTCAACACTATAAACCTTTTTTAGGTGCAAAAACACCCATGAACTTATCAAAATGGGGCAAAAATGTTAAATCGTTAATAAGTTCATAGGCATTTTTACACCTCAAGATAATATTGTAGGTTCCACAAAATGAACATTTGTACCAATTAATTATTTGATATTTTTACCCCATTTTAAGAAGTTTAGAGGTATTTTTGCACCTAAAAAAAGTTTATGATATTAGATACACTTTTGAGAAAAATTCATAAGTATTTTTACACTTTAACCCTAAAAAATATGCCAAATGATTAGTTTGACAAGGGCTAATTTTAACCTTAAATAAAAGGGTTGGAGTTTAACGATTATGTAACTTGGTAATATCAAATTATGTTTCCCAACTACATATAATTACTTGATTGATTTTATGAGGTGCAAATTAATGAAAGAATTTATAGAATTTTCTGATCGTGTTAACGATTTTCCTTTATTTATGCAAATTATATTAAGCTCAACTCAAAATAATTTTTTTAATTAGCACTTTGACAAGTTATTCTTTCAAAATATTTCGTAACAAATAGTGTTATGATCTAAACAACAACTACCTATTATTTTTCAGGTTCCAAGATAATTTTATCTAGACTAGTTTAACAAAATACAGAGCCCACCACTCCACTGTGTTTCTCTTTAAATGTACCTTTTACATTCATTGATACGAACCACATCTTATGAGTTATGACCAAGACAAGAATTTAGTAGGCATATACAGAGAGCGTTTCTGGGAGGCTAAGATCTCACATATATGTTACACCTATTTTCACTTGATAACTTGCGCCTTGAAGCATTTTGTAGTACACATAAATTACAATTCACAAGCTCTGCTCATCTATAGGTCGACCTTGATGGGCAGTTGATTTCAGTTGACTTTTTAAATTTGTAAAATATGCGTACATAGATCTACAAAACGATCTTTTGAACGGCAATCTCTTTGGTAGAAGTTGCTAGTCTGTGAAAAACCTTGAGATTGTGCCCTACTTTCTCCTGAAAAAGAGTGAGAGGAGGGAAAAAAAAGGTGACGCAAACATGACTGATAAAGTTTGAGCAAGAGCGAACAGCATAGAGTGAGATAGAGCATAGAAATAGAAATCCAACCTTGTATTATGAATGAGTTACATAGGGATATAGAGTCAGTCTTGAGAATAAGTTATAACAAACTATAACTAAAGCTAACTTAACTAACTGCCTACCACTATATGTAACTTCTACTTATTCCCTATCGCTCAAGATTTCGAGGGGACTGAAATCTGCATTTAAGAGGAGACCCTCTTAGTGCAAAATAACAGTGCCTTCAAGAATGGACCAATCACATTCTGAAAGCCCATTTCAACGGCAAATTCTCAGTTGGCCCTCAATCGCAAGTTACCTACAGGTGAGCTTGAGAATACAAAAATCATCAAAGTTAGCTAGCTTCTACAGATCAGGCACCTAAGATTTCTTCGCCAACAATGACTTGTGGTGAAGCTTTCACAACAAATCTGAACAAACGGGACATCAGAGTTGGGAGATCATACAAGTTTTACTCATATTAAAGTCAAGGAAGAAGGCCTAATTGGAAGGAAACTTGATTCCTATAAACCACTAAATTACAATCTTGTCGTCTATAAAAAAAATCATCATCAAAGCTAGTTTCTTATACACAAAGAAGACTTTTAGGCTATATTCTACTCACAACATTCTTGTGGATTGCAGACAAAATCTGTACAAGAATCCATAGGATAATGCCCCTGATTGCAGTGAGACTAGCCTGACTCTGTAGTCTCATTGTTCCATTTTTGGGGGCAATTTCTCACGATAACTTGATTTAAAAAAATTATATAATTTGACTAGCAACTCCGCCTATGTTTATAGCCGGTCCCAAGCCCGAGTAAAGGAGGAGGGTTGTGTTAGGCCCCGACAGCCAACGTAAAACCTTGTCGAATCTCTTATGAACATGGATCAACGAAGAAATTGTGCTAATGCTAGGTCGTTGTCTGTAAGTAACATGATGTATGGCTCAAGTACAGTGATAAGTGAACAAGGGCCGCTGCATCGTCGCTCGAGAGTAATGTTAAATGAGCAAGGGCTACCGCTCTCTTCTAAACGGAGTCGGCTAAAGAAGCTAGTTCATGAGAGCAAGATCAGATTTGGCACTTGGAACGTTGGGACTCTGAATGTCAAATCTCTGGAGGTGGTGGGCGTAATGAATGATCGAAAGATTAATATCTTGTGCCTTCAAGAAACTAAATGGGCAGGAGAAAGGTCTCGGGAAATTAATGGTTTTAAGCTTTGGTATACAGGAAAAATCAATGGAAGAAATGGTGTTGGTATCATCACTGATAATGAATGGAGAAAGAATGCGGTGGAAGTTAAAAGGGTTGAGATTGTTAGAAAGGATATTATAAACATTATCAGTGCATTGCACCTCAAGTAGGGACAGAGGCACATCTTAAGGAAAAATTCTAGGAAGATTTGGAGGGGCTAATTCAGAGTATCCCACTAACCGAAAAGATTTTTATTGGAGGAGATCTTAATGGACATGTTGGTAAGGAGGCAGGACCTCATGCAAGGGCTCATGGGGGTTTTGGATTTGGGGTGCTCAATAGTGAAGGTCAATCTATCATTGATTTCTCCCTTGCATATAACCTCAAGATTGTCAACACTTACTTTAAGAAGAGAGGGGAGCATTTAATAACATATAAGAGTGGAGCTGCCAAGACACAGATTGACTTCTTTTTGGTAAGGAACTCTGATAGAAGACTATGTACTAACTGCAAAGTGATCCCTGGGGGTGGCGTGACAACACAACATAGGGTTTTGGTCCTTGATGTGAATATTAAGTGTGTAAAACAAAAGCGCCGGCAAGTTTTAAATCCAAGGATCCAGTGGTAGCAGTTAAAGGGGGAGAAACGAGAGATTTTTAAGAGAACTCTTTTGGAGGAGAGGGAGTGAGAGTTACAAGGAAGTGCCAATATCATGTGGGAGAATATGTCTAAAAAGGTCCAGAAAGTTGCTAAAGTAATTTTGGGAGAATCAAAAGGTTTTGGTCGGCAAGATAAGGAGACTTGGTATTGGGATGAGACTGTTCAAGAGAAAGTCAAGTATAAGAAAGATTGTTTTAAAGCAATACACCTGTGTAATAATGTTGACAATTGGGAAAGGTATCATTTGGCTAAAAAAGAGAGTAAGAAGGCAGTGAGTGAAGCTCGTAATAAAGCATACGAGGAGTTTTATAAGGAATTAGGAACAAAGGTTGGAGAGTAAGATTTACAAGATTGCAAAGAACAAGGAGAGAAAATCGAGAGACTTGGACCAAGTGAGGTGTATAAAAGATGAAGGCAAAGTTTTGGTTACTAATGGAGATATTAAAAATAGGTGGGAAGCCTACTTTTATAAGTTGTTCAATGATGGATGGCGAGGGCCTTGTGATTGCGAAGATTTGATAACTTGAGGAAGTGATCTCAATTTATCATTTTACCGCAGGATTCGAGTTGGCGAGGTTAGGGAAGCTCTTAAGAAAATGGAAAATGGTAAAGCTGTTGGGCCTGATGGGATTCCTATTGAAGTTTGGAAATGTTTGGGTGAAGAGAGTGTTTTGTGGCTCAAAATTATTTAATGAGATTTTACGATTTAATCAAATGCCGGATGAGTGGAGGAAAAGTACTTTGATTCCTATTTATAAGAATAAAGGGGATATTCAAAATTGTGCAAACTATAGAGGAATTAAGCTTATGAGTCATACAATGAAATTATGGGAAAAGGTGATTGAACGTAGGTCGAGGTTGGAGACTGAAATTGCTGAAAACTAGTTTGGATTCATGTCAGGAAGGTCTACAATAGAAGCGATTTATTTATTAAGGGGGTTTATGAAAAAGTATAGGAGCAAAGGAAGAGATTTGCATATGATTTGCATTGATTTGGAAAAAGCACATGACTGTGTGCCAAGATATCTACTTTAGATAGTCTTGAAAAAGAAGGGGGTGCGGTTTGCATATATCAAAGCCATTCAGGACATGTATGAGGGGGTTACAACCAATGTTAGAACACCTGGAGGTGTAACAAAGGACTTTCCTATACAGATTGGCCTATATCACGGATCAGTTTTAAGCCCTTATTTGTTTAACCTATTAGTAGATGTTCTAACTGAGCCTACAAGAGAGGAGATCCCTAAATGCATGCTTTTTGCGGATGATATAGTTATGTTGGCTGAATTCAGGGAGGAAATTAATTCTAAACTTGAGATATGGAGACGGACTTTGGAAGTAAAGGGTTTTTGTCTGAGTAGAAGCAAAATTGAATATATACATTGTAAGTATGATAAGAGACAAGGTCGAAATGAAGTGGAAGTTAAATTAGGGGGGCAAGTCATTCCGCAAGTGACAAAATTTTGGTATTTGGGATCAATTATACAATAAGATGGTGAAATTGATGGAGATGTCAATCACAGAATTCAAGCTGGATGAAATGAATGGAGAAAAGATACTGGAGTTATTTGTGATCGGAAAGTGCCTAATAGAGTAAAAGGGAAGTTCTACCACATTGCTATAAGACCAGCAATGCTATATGGTAATGAGTGTTGGGCTTTAAAGGGATTACATGAGCATAAAATGGGGGTGGCCGAGATGAGGATGTTGAGATGGATGTGTGGTCATACAAGAAAAGATAAGATTCGTAATAATTATATACGTGAACGAGTTGGAGTGGCCTCTATTGAAGGAAAAATGGTAGAAAGTTGTTTGAGGTGATTTGGACATGTTCAACGAAGGCCGTTGAATGCATCGGTGAGGAGGGTTGATCAAGCCGTATGAAGTCCTGTAAAACGAGGTCGCAGAAGGCCGAAGCGAACGCTGAATGAGGTCATAGAGAGAGCTTTTGATTAATAATATACATAAAGATATGGTTTTTGACAGAACACATTGGTATCGTGCAATCCATGTAGCCGATCCCACCTAGTGGGATAAAGGCTTTGTTATTGTTGTTGTTGTTTATAATTTGACCAGCGCCTAGTGGCGCAGTGGTCATTGAAGTGGCCTTAGACCCCCCCCCCCAATACACGGATTCGACTTGTGCCACTAACGTAATCAAAAAAAAATATATATATATATACATATAATTCACTATGCTACTTCGTGGTCTCACTTGTTTCCTGAGATGATTTTGGTTTGGAGTTTCTAATGTCACCTTAAATGGATTTCCGCAGGGAGTATTATCTGATGGAGCTACTACCCAACCAAAAGACAGACTCAAGATACAGGATATGGAGGGGAAGATCAACATTCAGAGATCATTATTGCTATGATTTTATGCTGTTTTACATTAATCAACCTTTGAATATGTATCTTGTAGATAAACCAATTTCATATTATTTGCCCTTTGATTTAGGGATTGAACACTGAACAGCCAGCTTTGAGCCTATGTTCTCACTATTCTATGTCCCGTTACCATCAAAGAACATCAAAATTAATCAGAGACTATATATATTGAACAATTTTCATCAACATAATTACTTGCTCGCTTCAACTACAACAGCAAGTTATCACTGACCATAACTCCCATAAAATAATTGAAAGGTTAAAAAGGCTACAGATGTTAGAAGTGATGACGAATACCTCACTCAGTACTTCAAGTCGTTCGAGGGTCGGAATTAACTTTCCACATAAGGATTCAATGTCCTGTTGAGAATCATGCTTATCGCCATATGTAATTGCTTTTGTGGTCAAGGAGGCATCAGATACAACAGAACTGCCATGGAATACAAATATTAACAGCAAGAGATTAACTAAATACCTGAACTGTCATTAAGCAGGAAAAAGGTTTTATATTATAATGACACATTGGGTATATGATCACTAATAATGAATTGGATATTTGATTGTGCATTCCATCATCAGAATCAGAAACTTAAATGGCTTACCTCTCCTGAAGATGGATGAGTGTAATGTTTAGCACATGTTCAGAAAGTAGCAGTAACAAACTTATTAGCTGATCCCTACTACCAACAACTCGACACATTTCCACCATAGCAACGTGTCTCCTGTCAACAACAAAAGTAATAATAATTTAATTGTAGCTGTAACAAGAAGATACCATTAGTTGGCAGTGGGAAAAAATGCATTAAATTAACGACTGATAGTCTGCATTCCATCAACGTAAATTTGCACCCTAATCCCTCATTCCCTTTTTAGGATATTAATGAAATCATGTCCTGACTTGAATGAAACCTAATAGACTCCCACAGAATCTGTAGTTTACCCATATATTAAAAAATGGAAAGAATAATTCCCTCCAGTGACACATTGGAGTAACAAAAGCATCTAAAAGGATAATCATAATCTCAACACGTTCCTCTTTTCCCAATAGATTCTGGGCAGTTATGTAAACGGGATCTCTAGATAGTAGATAATAAAGTTATTGGTAAACTAAGGAAAAAAGGGTACTAATGTAATTTGCAATGAAGTGGCTAGAGGTGATAAACAAGTTGGCCTGGTCAATACATGTCTAGCATGTTTTCCTAATATGGACTCTAGATGATGGAGCTCGTAACATAACATACAAAACTCACATACCAGCTTGTAAGTTCATATCTTTTTTCATTTTATTTTAGGTTAAAGTGAATTTTTACCTCAGAAGTATCATTGGAGAACCTATAGACACCCTAAAGAAAATTATAGAATAATGCATCACATAATATTTCAAGACCAATGCAATTTTTCCCTTTTCTAATAGTCAATGTTGGGTCAAAAAGAGTCTCCCCACCCGCACTAACAAAGTTGCTGTTAAAAAATGGCAATATTGCATTAGTTTTGAAAGAATGAGTGCTACATTGTTCCATAGTTTTTTGGGGTGCCCATAGCTCATCCAAGAATACTTCCAATGCAAAAATGTTAACCCCATGTGTATTTCATAAAAAAATACACATCCTTATTCTTGTCTTCTCTTCCACCTTATAAACAATCATAGTTTTACGTTCATCTCACAAGTTCCTCTCAAGAAAAATAATTTTTTTGCTTATTACTGTTGAGAATAGCAAGTTTAGTATTATTAGGGTTTATGTTTATTATTTAGCATTTATAGGATTAGATATGAACATTTTATCATTATGATTTGATCTGATTTAATTAGATTTGATTTTAGGGCTAGGGTTAGTCTATTAGTTTGCCTCTATAAAAACCTCTTTGTATTCTCTTTTATTCAAGGATCATTCTCTTTTATTCAAGGATCAATATTATTATTAAGAGGATTTTTCCCTATGCCTCAATGTGATCCTTCAATCTTAATATGGTATTAGTGCAACTCGTTTAGAATCAGTGTTTGAGTTTTGTTTTGCCCCTATTAGTGCCGTTCTCAATGTGCATCGCACTAGGTTACTATTCTCGACGCCTAGTGAGGACACGCGCCTGACAAGGAGATCCAGGAGACTCCAATTGGCAATTCCACAAAATTCGATGATGATCTGACAGGCGCGTGAGGCTCACACACTGCTTCATCCTCTCTTGCAAATCCACACGCCGACACACATGAAGGCGCGTGGGATGCTCATTCCGACATCAGCTTCCTTCTCTGGCACCGCGTCACTATTTTCAACCTGCCCCTGGTGTTTTTAGGCCCTAGATCCATGGTTTCAAATTTGGGTTTGAGGTTTCTGATGTCTTTTGCATTCAGATGTGCTTTGTCCCTATGAGACAGTTTGCTCTTTGATTTGATATTTTGGTGTTTATTTTTTAGTTCCCTGTGAGACCTTTGGTGATTATTTTGGTCCCTTGTGAGACCTGTTGTTCAGCTCCTTAGATTATTACTATTGGTGCCTTCGTTCAAACTGTTTTGATCGGGTTTTGATATGGTGTCCTCTTTCATTAACCCCTTGGTTTGGCTAATGAATATATCTTTGTTTGAATGTCCCTGGTGTGACATTTGGTCAAGCTTTTTTGGTGTGCCTGAAATTGCTGCTTGATTCAGGATCTTACTATAAAAAAGCAAATTATTGTTAGGAGCTATGAAACTGACGGCCATTGCTCATATTCAAGCTGCTTGAGGCAGGTGTTGAAATAGCAAGTTTAGTATTATTAGGGTTTATGTTTATTATTTAGTATTTATTAGGAATAGGTATGAATATTTTATCATTACGATTTGATTTGATTTAATTAGATTAGATTTGATTCTTCGGTTAGGGTTAGTCTATTAGTTTGGCAATATAAAGGCCTTTGTATTCTCTTTTATCCAATGATCAATAATATTATTCAGAGGATTTTTCCCTCTGCTTCAATGTGATCATTCAATCTCAATAATTATTTCATATAATTTTATATTTTACAATGAAAAGACATATTACAGGTGTGCACACATATCTCATGCTTAATTTTTTATTTAAAAGAATGATTTACTTTATTCACTTTGCTTACTCCAAATTAGTTTACATCATATCCTCTTAACATATATTTTTTACTTTTAATATATGTTAAAAAAGTAAATGGGCTTACAGCCAACCCATTTAACACTGCAAGGGCTTTTAGACTTGGGCCCGTAAGCCCATCTATCCATTTGTGAGTTGCTTTACAAAGGCCAATGTTCACAAAAATGCAGGATAAACAGGTTGGCCATACGAGTTCGGCCATTTTTCAGCTAGGAAGTATTACAGCACTATGATTTACCTTTTCTGTATATTGTCTGAAGATGAAATATACAGCACTATGATTTACCTTTTCTGTATATTGTCTGAAGATGAAATACAGTCCTGGCGAACACACATATTGATGATTTCATCAACCTCCTGCCTAGATAATTCATTTATATCTCGAATCTGGAAAACCATATGCATGATATTATTTGCACATCAACATACAATAAGGAAAATGGAAAAACAGTGGGACTGCAAGAAACAAAGAAAGCAGTTTTCTCCCCAGATTGCACCTTATTTAGTAGCACGGATTTCTCCTCAGCAGCTCTTTCTAGACTCATTGTAACAGAAGTAAGAAGAGAATTGAGTTCGCTCAATGAGGGTTGTTGCATTTCAACAGAAGTGGGGTAACTGGAGGGGGCCTCTGAAGGCTGTGAAAAAGAATACAAGATAAATTAACCAAATCTGTGTAAAAAGAGAAACGAATTTGACCTCATTAACTGCTTCCTTTCTAATTTAAAAATGCTTTACCTGCAGTCTCAAAGATTTCTTAGTGACCAGGAAATATAAATAAGAGCTAAGGCTGAAGCATAAGCGAAACTTTTGCAGCTCTGAGTTCCTCTGTTTCTGATTATTCATCAAGTAATGTGGTTATTCAGATTAGAAATCAAATGTGTAAGAATCATCCAATAACTTATTGCATATTCAAGACTAATTAAGAAGAAAACAGCAAATACACCTCAGGTGATAATATTACTATCGATCCAGCAAAAGTAGACACCTCCGCATCGTGAGAGAAAACTGTGCGCATCAAACCAAAAAGACCTTGAACAAAACCATAACCATTACTCTCTTCATACGGCCAAACCTACAAAAAGGAGTAGGGTTCACATCGCAATCAACACTCAATCAAAATAAAAAACAAAACAAATTCCTGTTTAATGTGAAGGGAAGATGAAAAAAATCAGTAGGCAAAAATGGGCAGGTGTTTATATTCAATGTACTTCACTATGAAGACTACAATAATTCAGAATCTGAATAAGAGAAGATGCAGTTTCTCACATAATAAAATAGCATTCAATACTTCTGGCATGGAAGCAACCCAAAATATACCCATCTGAAACTGTTCTACTACTAAAAAATATCAACAAAGTGAATGACATTTACCTTGCTAAGTATTCCAACAACAAGATTGATCTGCTCCAGTTTTAATTCATCTACTTCAGTAATATCTACACGGAAAAGTTGGTCAAAGAGTGATTGATGCCCTTTGACAAAATCAATAACTTCACGGACAAATTTATTCTTCACCTACATCAGACAACAGACACAGAGACAACACATTTTCATCAATGCACCAATAACTATCACTTTTTCTCTTATGCAAAAGCAGTGAAATAGAATAACAAAACATAGGGAGGAAACAGTAGTCGCCATGTCTTGATGTTAAAATTCCCCACAAGTACTTGTGATAAATTTGTGATTGACTCAATTTAATCAATGTAACCAACATTTCTAGAAGACTTGAATTAGCGTATCACAGATGCACCAAAAAAGATATCAGATCCAGACCAAGACACGAAACATAATTATTTGTTGAGAAAAAGTATCATTTCATTTAGAAACTTCTATTGGCAAGTATCATAACTCACATCATCATCGCTGCCCTAAACCAAGTATCTAATTGTAGAAGAGAAGAGTAATTAAGAGAACAACCATCATCCTGACAAGGAATGATGATTCACTTTCAGGAAATAGCCACAACTTAGAAGGCCAATTGAAAAAATGGGAAAAAAGATTATGAAGACCAACCTCCAAAAAGTTTGACGCATCCACCAGGGAAGTTAATGAAATTACTAATCTCAAAACTGGAGTGACAATCATTTGTTGCCTGTCAACATCCACAGCCATATCTCTTCTAAGTCTCGTCTCAATCCGCCTAAACCCTCCCTGTAGATATTTCTGCTTCAGTAAAGTTAGCCAACAAATGAAAAGTAGTGATAGTAAAAGGTAAATACCTGGAAACTGATTGCCCTTCCGGAGGCAAGATGATCTAAAATGCCCATGGAAAATAACACCTGGGCTCCAGATTTACCATACTTGTAACTGATCCTTAAGAGTAAGGCAAGCTCAGCCTCTAAGGTACAGGCTCGTTGCAATGAGTCTAGCGAATGCCCACCATCCTTGAACAAGAATTGATAGAATAACATCCATGAAAAGGAAAAGTTATAAGAACACATGAATCAAGAATACCACAAGGCACTTGCTTTTAACACACCAAAGATTTGCTCAAGTTATCATGCATTTCACAATTCAAATCTGAAGGGGGCAAAAAACAGAATAATCTCACATAAACCTAAACAGGAGTTAGTCTAATTGTGTGTGTGAAATGTGCTTTTAGGTCTCTTTCCATCAACTTAAGCTTTTGAGGAACAGGGCGCCTCATGCTATTAAGGCCTACATGCATAAAGATTTATTCCTACACTTATCAAAACACCGCATTACAAGCTCATCCAACTTGCAGGTGTAAATCAGGAATTTCAATTGGATAGATCATATACATAGAATATAACAAGTGTTGGAAAGTGCTGATCATAAGAAGCCCAAGCCCACATGATTAATTTGATTTTATTTTAATTAGTTAACGTGGTTTATTATTTGAATTACTGTTTCCATATTATTATCGGATCTTAGGGATTTAGAATCAGATTCGAAATTTAAAATTCTGTTGTGATAGGGTATTCAAACAAACCCTAATTCACATCCTATATGTATCACCGTGGCTCTCAACAAGCATAGGGCCTGTTCAATTCATGGATGAAATAGAATGGAATGGAATGATGATCATATCTACAAGATACATCTAGTCTGGTATTTTAGGAAACAAAAAACTGAAATAAAATACTGAGTAGAATAAATAGCAGCAGCTAATGTTCAGAGGAGAAGACGCTAACAGTTCTCAAACATGGGAGGAGGCATTGATCTCAAAAATGAGATATCTAATTCTCAATTTTGAGGGAGTAAGACTTCTCGTGAGAAAAAGGATTCTGAATAAAAATTGCCAAACAAACGATCCAAGTGTAGGAAAGGAATCACGTTTCCTATTCTAAAAGCCCTCAAGAAACGATCAGACCACAAATCTACCAACATCAATGAACTTAAAAAGTGAAAAAGAACAAACTTGGTTACGATCACCAAATTACTTAAATAACTTCAAGATAATGAAGAAGCATGCTGGTAGCATCAGAACAAAAAAAAAACATAGGATGAAAATAATTAACATATAAATCAGACCCAAAAGGAATGAATAAATAAAACTCCAGACCAATAACACGAGGGCGTCTCATGTTATGTTTGGAAAAATGGAAAAAAAAATGAGGCTGAAAAGAAACAAGACCCTTGTGCCTTGAGTGGAAAATGAATGAACAGGGACACCCAATGATGATATTGATAAGGATAAGAAAAAGAGTAATCTCATTTTCGTGAGTATATTCCTGTTTATTTTCCATCCGTCAAATAAAATATAGCCAAAAGGCAGAATGAATTGTTTATGGTGGACTGAACAAATACCTGATTTGAAAAATTGCTTATGCTCGTTAAGCATGACCTTAAAAAACCCCTGCTCTGAAGTTGGTTCAAGAAATATCTCTCCTGATCTATACAAATCAACGCATCCAAAACATAGACTGCTATTGTCTTCCCAGGTTCACTGCCATGAGTAGCATCTTTTATGACCTAAAATTTCAAATTAGAAACTGTAAACAGCAGTTCATATTATAAAATATATAAACAAGTTAAGTCATCCACTAATTGGATTACATAAAATAAACCATATAAAACACCAGAAATTTAACACAAATAGACAAAAACATGAAATAGACAACATATGGAAGCATTCCGGCAAAATATATGGAAAAATAGATGGGACAGATGTAACCAAGAAATGTACAGTAGTGTAATAAAAGATTACAAAATGCAATGAGCAAAAGCAAAACATACGCCTCATTATCATACAGACTTTGATCAAAGCAGAAATCAAATATCTCCCAACACATTCAAAGCAGTTCAAACAAAAATAGTCATTTTGACTAAAAATTGAGACGCTTTTGCTAACCCATATGTTGAAAAACTACAGAAAAATCAGAAGAATATTTAGATTGGATTAAGCAACTCACCAAATCCATGATGCTCTGAGCCTCTTTCCTTAAAGTAGAAAAATTTGCACGAGCTAGTTCTGCCTGTTCTTTGTCAATCTGGGGAAAAGGAAAACATCAAATGCTGAGGAGTTAATGTATCAGTAAATTAACAGGGGTAAAATCAAGTTCAAATGCAAGAAAATAAACCTTAGGGAGGTCAATATATTCATTATCTTGTTCATTGAGCAACAAGAATTGCAGAACGGTGGTGGGGACATCAGGGTCAACTATATTCTGACAATACTGAAAGTAGCTCAGAAGCAATGCATATTGACTGCAAAAAGCAGGCAATGGTAAATTTTCATAATAATCTGAAAGTAAATATGCAACCATCACTAGTGACTTAAGCAGTAACATACCGTCTCCTTAAAGATTCAGACGATTCAGGTCTAAGAATTGCCATGATAAGCTTAAACAATATGGTAAGGCAAGCACCATTGGATAATTGCTTCGCCACAATAAGATCGAGGCACATGATGCTGTCAGAATTCATGCTCCCAGGGAACAAAAACCTCTCATCTTGTAATTTAGCCATGCATGTTAATGCAACCTGACAAAATTTTATAGATGCTTGTAATGAAAAAGAGAGGAAGATTTGAAACCCGATCAACAAATTTAGAAAATTAGCAGACAAAAGTATAAATTTACCTGGGATAATATAAATGCCATCTTCAGTGAACAGTCTGGAGAAGCAGATGCAGTAAGGGATGCACCAAGAACCCTGTTCATGAAATGTAAGTTACAGAGAGCATAACAACAATGAAAAGAACAATAATTAGAAATAGTGTCTATTATTTTCATTTTGGCAATTGAACACAAGTGACTCACTGAAATAGAACTTCAGAACGATCCTCAAGCATTGTCAATCTTCTAGAAGCAGAAATCTGGAAGTTGGTTAGCAGGAGCAAATGACAGAAAGTTAGAGAATATAACTGATACAACATAGGTACGTGTTAAGGTTGGAACATTAAGGAAGAGGATAGTCACCCTCTCACTATCCTTTGGAAGTTACAATTTCATTAAAAGGGTGAAGTGTTAGAAGGATGTAATTTCCAATATTACCATTATGTAAATTACAAGCAAATGAAGGATATAAAATGCAGAGTTAATAAAGTATATGAATAAAGAAAAGGGGTTCAGCACATCAAAGAGTCCACAATTTGGAAAGGTTGAGAAGTTGAGTATGGCATAAGTTGGGATCTCATCCTAATAAAACCACCCTACTCTGACACATTAAATTTATTTTATATATAAAAACAATGGCTTGGATACTTCACCCACATCATCACACTACATTTTTTTAGCTCAAAAAGTGCTTCAGGAAAATATGCATTTCAGTCCACTCCCAAACAACCCATTGTTTTTATTAATATCTCTGGCACGCTGTCAGGTGCTCAAAAGCTATTAAGGAAAAGAAGGAAAAGAAATGCTAAAGGAGAAAATAGAGAAAGTATCTCGTTGAACTCCTCACTAGCCAAATCCTTTAGGAGAATCTATTAAAGTCCAAAGGAATAAAACAAATATAGCATTCATAAATGATTAGATTTAAGAAAAACTTACTAATTATACTAATTAATTCTTTGTTTCTTCCTTCTCCTAGCGTTAGTCTGGATTGGTATCTCATCACACACGTTAACACATGAAATCCCATTGAACTTGAACCATACAGAAAAAACGTGGCTACCATACGACTTGCAGCCTTATCCCACTAGGTGTGAAGAGTCACAAGACGTCATTATGCTCCATCAACAACCAAATCTTTGGATAAATTGTTGACCAAGAAGTCCAGCACAATAACTTTGTTGAGCAAATACCCCTTATCCCACCATACTTTGCCAAAATTTAATATAACCAGGTGAAATGGGAAAGCGAGAATCAAACTAGTCGCCCTCAGTCATACAGGCTCTAACTCTAAAACAAACAAAAGATCACGCAATGCCAAACGCTTCAGCAATTACATGAATGCTCAGGATTGGTTTTCATGAACAAGATGGAAGGAAGGTAGCACACCTCAACAATCTGGGACCAGGCAGTTAACATATGGAGCTGTGCAGCTTGTTCCTCAAGATTCTTATTATATTTCCACCCCCATCTCATCAGCTGTTGAATTGTTTGTCTAACATCATTAATTTCACCTTCACTGCCAAGATTACTTAGTTGGGGATAAGCAGAATTAAATTTCTGAAACAAAAAATTTAAGTTAGATTTTTCCTAAATTTAGTACCATGAAGAACAAAGGAACAAGATATCATGCCCCAGGAATAAATATATGAAGTGTAAAATAAACAAGCACATAGAATTCTGAAGAACCAACCTGCCAAAGTTTGTCATGAAATGAAGCTAAGTCAATCAGCCGGTCACCTCTCTCAGAATAGTAGTAGACACCACCCGTTCCAGAATTTGCTGGATTCCCAAGTATGTCTTCCGGCTAAAATGTGTGCAACAACCAGCAGAAAGACAAAGCAGAAGAGTATGATGAAAATAGCCAACAAATAGAATCTTAGCTACATGTATTCAATACCAAGAATTAAGCCTTTGCTAAACATTAAAATACAAATGAACAGGAGAAAACACATATTTAATGTAGTTTATGGACAAGAACCTCACCAGCAAGTCATACTTCATACTAGGCACAATATTTGAAAGCTTTGTAGTCGTATCTGGGGATCTGAATTGGATGATTTCAAGCAATTCTAAGACCTGCATTTGGAATGAGAAATAAAAAATGAAAAACAGACGGAGAAAAGCAGCAAGACAGCTGTAGCTAGGTAATAAAAAAAGGAAAACAAGACTAGTACGTAATAACAAAAATATAGAGACACTAACAATAAAACAATTCTAGGAGCAAACATTCTTCACTACATTTACTCTTTATATCAAGTGCCGTGTTTATCAAATATCATGGTCATTATTTTAAAAAAAAAAAAAAATCATATTAAGAAAGTTGAATTTGCAAAATAACTGCAACTTAACAGGGTTGAGACACAAAAACACTCTGCGAATACTTTATGATGCATAATATATTGGATTGGGTGGGAGAAAGATTGTAAACATTATAATTCATAGATTAAACAAAAATCTCCATAATATCTAAATTATTTCTTGATACTGTCATATGCCATAACGAATTAGAACTACTGGTCTTAAATTGAATTCAGATTCCAGCCGAAACTCAAATCAAATGTGGATTGACGTTTTGCCCATACAAGCTAAGGGGCCAAATCAACTAAAAAAAAACTTCACAAGACATCTCAAGGGACAAATAAGTGCTTTTGTATTGTCAATCCAAGTGTTAAGACCACAAATAAGTTGTTCTTTGCTGATTAGGATGACAAGCCCAATTTATTATTTCTTGCCTCAGCCACTATTTTCAAACATTGGCATGAAAACATGATATCGCACTTCCATGTGGTATGTCAATGGATATCAGTCATTTCTCGACATATCAAAACAGCTATGAAAACGACATCAGTGAGCCTTTAGGGTGATTGATACTATGAACAGGCAGCATTGCATTTATTAACTTAAGCAATGCAAAATTTACAATATGGAAATGGTAAAGCATTGCATAATAGCCAAGGAACCATGACATGTTCAATAATTGACAATACCTTACTCTTACTGACAGTTCTTATAGCAGCATGTTCAGCAGTATCTTGAAGAGTTAGCAGAGATAAGGTCTGCCCTCCACCAATATCAGTGATACCTTGTCCAAAAAGATATGAAAGAATTGTCTGACATGCTTCCCTGTGTTTGGAGCTACTAATGTCACCAGCATGCAGCTCAACAGCTAAAATTTTCAACAGCCATGCTCTCTGAGGAGGGCATGCAAGGGGTCAACCAACCATAACATATACAGTTTAATGAAAATACATCAATAGTAAACAACTCTAAGACATTAGTAGCATCCTGACGGGAAGATTAATGCTGGGGCAAACAACTAAAAATGACATACAGCATCCAGAAATTGCACAATGACAACAACAACAAGCCTTATTCCACTAGATAGGGATAACTACATAAATCACACAACTCCATTGTGCGATAGCAACAACCAAATCTTTGAAAAATTGCACAATGACAAAGCATCAAAAATCATTAGTTATGCAATTCTTTAGAGGTGCGTTGCTTGTAAATATTCAAGGGGATTGAAGGCTCTCTTGAGTTAAGGAGTCTGGTTTGTTTCCTGTTTTTTCTTTTGCTTGGGGCATATCTATTCTATTTGATCAGGTTTTGAACTGTCTATGTAGTCCTCATTTTCATCAATCATTTTTCGCACTCAAACTCAAAATAAAATTCACAATAAGATCCAGAGAATGCTAAAATTCACAACATCAGAAAGATTGTGAACCTGATTTCTCACTATCATCAAACAACAAACTACCTAATATTAAGTGTAACTGCCATGAATGAACTTTAGAAAATTGCCTTAAATTTAGTTCATTACTACCCATTCGAGTATAAATACTCAAAAGAATACTTAATTTATCTGAAACAGTACATATTGAAGAAACTCAACAATTGAATAAGTTAAAGAATTAACTATTATTCTGTTTTATTTATTATTTTATTGCTCTAGTTAAACTTATTATCCTGTCCTTTAGTTATTATTTGTTTTCGTATCAGATTTAGATTTAAAATCATAGAATATTTGGGTCAATAAACATTCCTTATTAGGATTACTGGAGAGAGAACATGAGAGATTGCTTGGTATTACAATCCAAGCTGTATTACACTAATTAAATTAGAATGAAAACCTCTCTCTGAAATTTGTTCACAATACATCCATAATTTTTCCATCATGTCATAAAGATTCGACAAAGTTCTATCTTGGCAGTTGAGTTTTACATTGTTGATCAAATAATAAAAAACGATACATCAGTGATTGTGCGAGAGAACTATACATTAATAGTTAGCAAAAATCAAGATCTCCACCTCACAAAAAGACAAGGAGAATATGCCAAAATCAAGGCCTATGCTACAAAGTAATGGAAAGAAGAAAGAGGGTTAGAAATGCCAAGCATGAAGACTAGCAATGCAGGAAGTAAAGCTCCAAACCACTAGGGATAGTTAGGGTGGTAAGAGTAGGTGAGATGTAGGTGGTGACTCAAGTTCAAATCCCCACAACATTATGGAGAGGGAGAAAATTGCCCTGAACTACAGTTCCCAGCAAGAAGGGCTGGTGCAAATTACTATTGATTAATGGATGATGTTATTTCAAGCATTTAAGACTTAGTTTTTGTTAGACTGACTTATTAGTTTTTGTTAGATTGACTTAGTCTTTGTTAGATTGAGTAATGCCTTTTTGTATTCAACATTACTTAAAATATCCCGTTTTGAGCAAGATAAGATTATTTTAAATATTTTAGTTAAATATGCGAGATCATTAAGTTACTTGAGAGTTCGAATCTGTATCTTTTATAATCTGTAAATGTGATATTTCTCCAGCACAGTAAAATAAGTTTAGAGGAAAGTCAAATCTTGAATTTCTATGATAATATACATGAAAAGTTCTTAGAAGCATACGAACAAAACCATATTAATAGCAAATACAGACAACCAATAATCTACATCCACGAATTCACTCTCAAATTATATAAGGGAAAAATGGAGAATAGAAATTAGTTGTTTGTAAAGACACCTGATGGAGGGAACTGATACGAAGTGATTGGTTGTTATTCCGTTTTGGAAGGGGAGCAATACCAACTGTATCAAGGTGCTGTATAGTAGCGAGACATGGTATTAAAGAGACATGAGAATAAAGAGAAAAAAGAGCCAGAACATCGATTACATAAAAAACTTGTTACCTTAACAAAGAATTGATACTTTTTGTTGGAAAGCAAATCCATTGTAGGAATAGATGTAAATGGATCCACGCACAGATCATAAAGGAGCTGAATCAAATAATAAGTCATGAATTGTTCAACAAATGTATATTTATATATTAAACAAAAATGAACTGAATCTCAATCACTATCAGACCTGAAGACTAAATTCATGAAGTAATGCATTTACATCAGGCTTCAAAAGCTTCTCCAGCATGTCAAGGATAACCTTCATGCAACTGTTAATATGCATTAGAGAGAAGTCCTATTTTACAGCAATCAATATAAGTAGCAACGTGATCACATATTAAACCTGTAATGAAATTTAGGCTGCAAAATTGTGCGCTCAACAGGAGCATCTAGGTCAAATTTCAGTAGCAGGTGAGTGACATTTGGAGTAGGCCTGCTGATGTTGTCAATTAGAAGCTGCAAACATGGTTATCAAATCGGGATATGAATAGTGAATCAGAAAGCCTGTTTTTGGAATTGTGAATCGAAACGTATCGTGAATCGCAAGATTCATGATCAATTATTTAGAATGACATAAATGTAATTTTCACATAAGAGAACATTGGATCCCATAAATTATGGAATCATAATCACTTATTTTGAATAAAATTTGGTTGAAATCTATCAAATATCATAATAAAGGTACTAGATTTAGATATTTTATATATAATAATTTAAATATTTAATCCTTTTTCACAAACCTTAAAATATTAAAAACATTACTTGAATAAAAACCCGAAAAAATTTAATTGGATAGTAGGGAATATAATATCTGAAAAAAAAAAAAGATAACAGGGAATATAAAAAAAACGGAAAGAAGCTGAAAAAAAATAGAAAAAGGGATTCTGTAAAGTGTAGTATTTTGATTGAGTAGCAGGGAATATTAGAATATCTAGAAAAAAGATAACAGGGATGAGCTGAAAAAAAGCCAAGATAATCTACGAAAGATAAGGACCGAAGTTGGGAAAAAACGGGGGGGATCAGAAAAAGGTGTTTTTGAATCGGGTCGCACCCAGATCCGACCCAGATCTGTGTGTGACCCGGCTTCTCCCCCCTCGCGCCACAATCGCGAGATTCTCTAGGGAATTGCGAGTCCGGCGAGAATTGCGATATACAGACACGATTCAGAGTCAAAACGAAACCAAGCAACAAGTCGCATTGCTCACAAGAACTTTTGGATCGAATCGTGCGATTCGAATCGTGTATCGTGCGATACTAATAACGCGGGCTGCAAATATGTACGTCATATATAAGAACAGCAATTTATACAATTAAGCACAAGCAGAGACAGAGAAATGAAGACAGGTTGTTGGAATAGAGGGAAGGGCCAGGATTAGACTGACTTGCATAATAAGGATGCCTGGATCATCATTAGTACTTTCAATAATCTGAGACTCTTCCGACCGTAGCTCAAGGCAGGCAGCATAATCTTCAATCAAGCTGTTTGCTGCATTAGATTTCAGCAACAGTTGAACAAGCTCAACCATGCGAGAACTGTGACCAGAAAATAATCATACATCAATAGCATGACATTATGAGACACGTCCAGTCACCAGAACATATCAAATGGCTATTCAATAACTCAATAATAAAAAATTAAGAGGAAACCAGAGTGCCTTAAAATACTCATGATTTTGATAGAAGATTGCTGAACTTTTGGCTGATAATCATATCTGACATACTCCAAAAGAGCTACTATTTGATTATGATCTTGGGAGAGTATAACATCCAATGGCTGCACGAGCAGATTATAGACCATTGACAAAGGCACGAATAAGAAGTTATCACATTATATAGAATATGATTGCAAAATCATTTCATGATCAAAAGATGACACTATCGAACAAGATTCTTCAAATTAGTGGGTATTAAACTAAAACAGAATTAAAAGGCACAAGGTCTGGCAGTCAACCGCATAACTACATTACTTAACAAAGGCAAGAAAAAAATATCAGAAAATAAAAATAGTCCTACCATATATATTACAATATGATCTTGCATTAAACTATAAGAGAAACAGGGAAAGGGAAGGGTAGAGAGAGAAGAGAAAGAGGGAGAGATAGAGAAGATGAAGCAACAGATTGAGGGAAAGAGAACTCAAAATTCCAATTCTATTCAAGTCATCATAAGGGCCGAC
Organism: Inga oerstediana; assembly: GCA_963210345.1. Classification (NCBI taxonomy): domain Eukaryota; kingdom Viridiplantae; phylum Streptophyta; class Magnoliopsida; order Fabales; family Fabaceae; genus Inga; species Inga oerstediana. The sequence continues at coordinate 41,554,422 of OY723407.1, forward strand.
AAATAAAGAAACTCTAGGACTATTATCCTAAAAGATAGGATAACAGTTATTCAAATTTTAAAATAACTATATCCCTTGTCTTTTTTAAAATAGAGAGATTCTGACTTTAAAAGGAATATAAAATCAAAATAAAGTTGACATTATTCATATCAAAATTGTTTCTCCCTTATCTCAATGAATGATTAACTTACTTTTGCCGATATAAATCATGTACAATACAAGGACTATCATTAAATGTACTTACTCTATCATTAAATCAAAGAACAGAACCAGTCAAGTGCATCGGCATGCTTGCTAGATTTTATGATCATTAAGCTACACTTATTATCTGAATGACAGTATTAAGAATACTTTTTTGTCCTGTCAGAAATGTCAGAGTTTCATGAAGCACAATGATCATGGTCCCTTTAAAATGAGGAAAAAAGAGTTTTGATATTCAAGTATGGATTTCGGGAGAAAAATATTTGACTTTCACAAGACAAATAGTTAATTATGAAGTTGTGAAACCATTCACTAACCAAAAACGCCCTCAGACAAAAGTTTAAAACACATGAACCAAAAGAGAGGATAAAGCATGCAGTTTAAAACGAGCTTTTAAAACAAATGCAAACTGTCGACTAGCATATTTAGGAAAGTGAAAATTTTACCTGGTATTGAGGCCGCCAATAATCAGAAAGTAGTAAATCCTTCTCAAGGGCAAGTACTATAATTTCCAAAGAAAGTTGTACAACATTCTCTAGAAGCTGCCCATATATTTGACTACTCCTTTCAGCAATAATTGAATTCACCCCTGGCAGAAGAATACCCATGATGTTTCGAAAAGCAGTCTTGCCACTCATGAAATCCTGAAACCAATATAAAATATAAAATAATAAGAGACTCATCGAACTAAAAATGAAATCCAAAATGTTAAAACGCCTAAAAATAATTGATGCAGTAATTCTACAAATTAAAAGGAATCTAGATTTTCTTAAAGCCATAAAACCAAGAGCAGGGAATAACAGGATATTAAACTTGTGCACTCAACAGTTGCTGATCAATCATAATTTGTAAGTGGATTATGATTCAATGCTTCAATTTCATAATGAGAAAGCATTATGCCTCCTATTATTGTTTTGATGCATACAAAATATTTTTAAAAATTTAATTAATTATATTTCTGAGAAAATATAATTAATAGAGCCTTATCCAAAGCTTTGGTTGTTGATAAAACACCATGGCACTATGTAACCAACCCCACCTAGTGGAATAAGGCTTGTGTATTTCGGACAAAAACTCAACTAAAAATTCAGATGTCAATTATAAAATTTATATTTAAATACATATATGAACAGAGATCAATATTAAAATTTATATTTAAATAAATATACACATAAATTAGTTTGCCAGGGAAATCAAGCGTGAGTTGACTATTCTTAGGGAAACGACCAAGATTGTATGTTCATTCTGCAATGAATGGACGACATTACAAACAAAGAAAAGTACAAGGTACTTTGCCAACAGGTAAAGGACCAAATCACAGTCCATAGTAAGTAACGACCGACAAAGCATAGAAAGTTACAAGGTCAATTGTCCCATACAGCTTAGAATTTATAACCAAGGATAAACATATCACTTAATAGAGTAACACTGCATTATTATATATAGGCCATTCAACAAGCCATACAGAAAAATCTCAGCCAAAAAATAGAAACAAACAGCAGGAAAAGCACATACTTTTAGCAACTCCAAAACTGGGAGCTGTGTCTGAAGTGATGAAGATTCCTTAGCAGTTAAAGTTCGAGATTGATCAACTACTCCTTCAATGTCCTCATCCTTGATGTCATACATGCTTAGCATCCTGCAATGTTAATAAACTTCTATGACAACATTAAAAGTGAAACAGCTTAAACCCATTTACAGAGTGCTAAGTGAAGAGTCTCCAAGCCTGCTAATCTTATTCAGATAGGATTAAAATGACTACGTCAATTATGAATGGTGAATGACATCAAAGAAGGGAAAGAAGCATAATGCTGTTAACTTTTCAATAGACAGAAAAGGAACCACTCACATGTGGAAATGTTTAAGGCAAGCGCCAACCAACTGCCATTTCTCACAGGGATCTGCATATGCTCTTTGAGGGAATGGCCCAAAAACATGGTCATAGATGAACCTAAAGATGCCAATAAATCTGTGGAAAATGCAAAGAATCATCTAAGATGAGTATAAGCATCCAAAAAAAAAAAAAGAATTAAAAAGGGTGAGAAATATACAAGATTAAGGGACCAATACCTTTGCCCTCTATCACTTGTGTCTTTCTCTTCAGCAATGAGAGTATTTATCAAGTTAACGAAAGATATGGTTGAAGTATATTGTTCTCTCCTTGCTTCTATTTCGTTCAATTCAAATTGCATGTCATAAAGCTGTAAGATTTAAAATTATTTGCAAATGAGAAAAACGGGAAGTTAATAAGTTGAGGGTAATTAGGGGACATGGAAGGAAGCAAAAAAAGTGGAGGAAGCATAGAAAGCAATGGTTGAGCTTTATGAATAAACACAAGAATGTGTTCCATATTCAAGTCAATACAAACTTAGATCTTAGGATTATAACACACCAAACAGCCTATAGATGCGCAAATTGATTATCACTCTTTATTCAATCTTTTGCACATCAACATATGCATTCTGCCTTTCATATTGTAACTCTAGCAACTTTGTGTATAAAGTAGTTAATAACGACCCGGCTGAAGTTAAGGGAAGTAAGCAGGAAAGAAAGTTGGCTATGAAGGAACTCAGTTCATCCCACCCCTCCCTTTCTCTTAGTTTTCTTTGTTCCCCTACGAGAAGTGGTGGCATAGCTATCATCTTCAATCACATAGCTGAGGCAACATACTTGTGGCTGGACATGGAGGAGCAGGTGCGCAACATTGTTGAGCAGTGAGTTGTGAACAGCATTGCTCAGAATTTTGCAAATATAAGAACCTGAAGCAAGTATTCAGAAATTACCAAAAACCTTGTTCAAGCAAATGACAAGGATGATGTGTGAGCATGAGTCAGCTCAAAGAAATGAAAGCAAGGAAAATAGAAGTATTGAGACAAGAGTCAGGCATGTTTCAAGATTATCACCTTCCCAAAAGATTTACCCAGATGAAATATACTAAATTTCATTAGGAAGATGTGATGGGATGGTTGTCTAAATGTGAAGGCTGTATTGGATTAGACAAGATCCTGAAAAAGACAGTAAGTAGCAAAGAAGTTAGCATGGCATCGTTCATCATTTGCTAACTGACTCACTGAGAGTAAGTTACACTTTAACTTTGGGACATGTAATACAGAGTGCAGAGTAAGTGTAGCAGAGATTTTAACAAATCCAATTCCAGTCACAATAGACTCAAAGTCCCCGTACAATCATTCCCTTAGAAATGGGAGTATAGGATGAGAAAAGAGTCTTATTGTTAGTCATGTGATTCAAGGCACCTGAGTCAACAATCCAGCAATTACCTGTACACAGACCTTTTATTACAGCTAAGGCTTGCAAGAAATTACCTCTCCTTACTACTATGGGCATAGGCTGTTTTGTAATCTGAAATGCTGCAAGCATTTCCATGATTTTGCTCAATTGATCACTTTGAGATGTTTCACCTCCTTTTGAAGCTTCAGCCACATGGCCTCTTCCTTTCCCTTTTTTGGGCTTCCAGTCAACAGGTTTACCATAGAGGTCCCAACATGTGTCTTTCATATGCCCCTATTTCTTACAATGATCACAAAATAGTCGACCTTTGGAGCCTTTTAATTCCGTGGATTGAGTAGCAAGAGCCGGGGCCTCAGGAGGTGTGGGAGTGGCAGCGGAATTATTATGAAGCATTGATTTGCGCCTATCCTCTTTATGCGTAGGATGGAATAGACTTCATGCACAGAAGGCAAGGGTTCTTGACTAAGAATCCGAGCCCGAACATCATCATAAATCACATTAAGACCAGCTAGCAGCTTATATACTCTCTCCTCTTCTTTCTCTTTGCGATCTTCTAAAGCATCAGCTCAGCAATGATGAGTTTTATTCTTTAGGGCATCAAACTCTTGCCAAAGAGCAGATCTTTTGATATAGTAATCATCAAGTGACATGAAGTCTTGTTTCAACTGTCACAACTTTTTCTTAACATCAAAGATGCAGGACCGATTCCCTACTGTACTATATGTCTCTTAAAGAGCCTCCCAGATCTCTCAAGCTGAAGAGAGATACATGAAACTCTTTGATTGATGACGACATTGCATTAATCAACCAGGATGATACCAAGGCATTTTCAGAATTCCAAATTCGAAATGCCTTGATTTTTGATTCAGGAGGCCTTTTTGCTTCACCAGTGATATATTCAAGTTTGTCCCTTCCATCTAGAGCAAGAATCATGGATTGAGACCATTTCCGATAATTATCAGTAGTAAGTTTTTCAGAGACAAAAAGAATAATAGAGATATCATTGGACCTTGAAACAGAGGAAGATCCTTTAGATGACATACTGGTATTAAAAATGGCAGATTGGTTCTTCAAATTTCAAAAATACCAATTCAGTCCTCCAAATTTCGAAAATGAAAGATTGGTTCTTCAAATTTCAGAAATCCCAGTTCAATCCTCTGAACTTTGAAAATAACATATTGGTTTGTCGAATTTCGAGAATGACAGATTGATTCTCCATGCCTTAAATAATTGAGTTGAAGTGAGAGACAGATTAGACGAAGCTTGATGATACGGCCTCCTCTATGTCTCGGCTCTTCTTCGAGCGACGGCTTCGACGGTGGTATGGCAGAGGATCAGCGACGGTGGCCACAACTCGACAGGGCGATGGTTTCAACGGTGATGAGCTACGAATACAAGTCAAGCGACAGCTTCCACAGTGGCAACGACGGAAGATGAGCGATGGTGGCGACGGCTTGATGGTGGCTAGGCGTGGAATCAGGCCAGGCCGCCTAGCAGGGGCCTGCGGCCTGGCCTGTCCGGCTAACAGGCCAAGCCAAGGCCGAGTAGGAGGCCTTATTTCCTTAACAGGCCCCAGGCTAACTGAGGCCAGCTTGGGCCTGTTAAGGCCTTATTAAAAAAAATAGAACAGTGAGTGTAAACGCAGCCCAATACGGCAAAACCCATTACTCCATTAGTCCCTTCTTAGTTCTCATATACGCCCGACTGCCTCCAGACTCCAGTTCTCATAAACGGCTAAACCTAAATCTAACTCTTCATTCTCAATCTTCAAGATCCTTCTGCCATCGCCCATCGCTGAGATCCTTCTCCTTTATTCCGTTGCTGAGTGCCATCACCAAGACTCGAGATTGAGAGTAAGAGTGTTGACTCCTGCCAGGCATCCACCGTCGACCGTAGGCCATCGCAAAGACTCAAGATCGAGAGTGAGAGCATCGCACACAAGCACAGTTCTCCTCTATCCGACTCCTTCCAGGCATCCACCGTCGACCGTCAGCCATCGCCGAGACTAAGTGTCGACTGCCATCGCCGAGACTCGACCGTCGGCCCTTCCTATAGCATTGCTCTCTCCGTCGTTCTTTAGGTAAGTTTCTTCAGATTGTTTGTTTATTTTTGCGATTTGCTTTTGCGATCTAGCTTACATGGCAGTATTGGCTGATTAATTTTAAGTATAGGAGGATGTATCTTCTACAATGTAATTCTCAACTTAATTCTTTCGATTTGCATATGTTCTGGTTATTTGATTCCTATTTCAATTTGCTCTAGCATTTGATTATTTGAAGTATTGAACGACATGGCTGCTGTAAGGCACCCTTATAGGTGCTAGTTTTGATTGTTAATTTGTTATGCCATTTGCGTAGACCTGTTTTCGGCCTATTTCAAAAAAATAGCCTGTTTTTGGCCTTTTTTAGACGTTAGCCTGTTAGCCTGTTGTTTAAGATTTTTACAAATCCAGGCTTCTTTAATAGGCCACAAGCCTATAGACAGGCCAAGCTCAGGCCTAAAAATAAGCCTCTAATAGGCCGCAGGCCAGGCTCAGGCCAAACTGACACAGAACAGGCCTGGCCTGTTAAGCCAAAAGCCTGCCTTGGCCTGGCCTTATTCCACCCCTAATGGTGGCGGCGGCTCAACGGTGGCGACGATGCTCCTCCAGTTTGAACTAGGCTCCCAACTCCGTTTTTGTTGCCTCCCCGATTCTGCAACTCCGACTCATGGTATGAGGAAGATGATAAGCAAGATTTGCCTTGTCAAGCAACGCTTAACCTCTACTCCTATCTCTCTCCAATTGTCTTCTCTGGTAACAACGGTGGCGACAGTGATGTAGACTTGCACGCTGAAGTTGACAATTACAGGCCGTACTTGACAGTAGTGGGAGTAACCGGCTATATTTGACAAGAAAAAAAACTCTAGTGCTTTTCTTCAACGCTCTAATACCATGAAGAGAATCAAATGTGAGAATAATTGTTGTATATATTATTTAGAGAGGCAACAGTTACATTTATACACAGAGAGAATCAGATCAGTTAATGAGATCCTGATTTGATACTATACAATCACTATATAACAGGAAAGAATCTGAAATAATAATCCTAATTATCAATCCCTATAATCATGGGATTCCTATAATTATGGGATTCTACAATAAAACAAAGTAGACACCTCATGAAGGATAAATTGCTAAATGGCATAATTTGCATTCCACACGTCTCAGACTAGGGGCAACTAGCTAATATTCTATCTAAAGGGCTTGATCTCACAACTTCTGAAAGAGTCATCTCCAAATGTGAGTGCATAACATCTATTTACTAACTTGAGATGAAGGGCGGTCAATAATGAAGCATGACTTTTGGAATTATATCACTGAGACATGATCTTTCTGACTAAGTCAAATTGCTTACTTAGAAAAGATTTTTCCTGCATTAAAGTGAATTATTTGGTTTTAGTGACCAAGTATGATTATTATGTACAACTGTACAAGTGAATAAATACGTCATAGGTGCTTAATATTAGTCAGAGACTTCAATATTGATCAACCTTTTACACAAAATATGATAACATGAAGGCACAAGACCAATGAAAGTATGTGATGAGAAAAAAGAAGGTAAAAGAAACAAAAGTAGGTTTCATAAAAGTTTTCTAAGGTGCGTTGAAAACACTTATTCATAAGTCCAATAAACCAACCTGAGTAGCTATAGGTTGTGGACCATTCTGTAAATGAGGCCCAACAACTACAGGTAGATCATATTGCTCAAGATAGGTCCAAATGCTATCTTTAGATAATGGAGAAACACGAACAAATGTAGCTATCGCATTCCTTAGAGCACCCTACACAAAATATGCTTGTTGGAAGAACAGTTGCAAGAATTTTAATCAGAATGGCCAAAACCTTGAAACAAAGCTGGCATACCTTCAGATAAGGAGGCACATTTTCATAACTAAGAAGCTTGAACAATGGCTCAATATCAGGAAACCAGTTTTTCCTTTCAATAGGGTTTCCATATTCCACAACCTGAACCTCAGACAATAGATAATTATAGTTAAAATTTTTAATTTGAAAATGAAAGGTCATGCATAAAAAACAAGAAAATTATGAATATTTTTTATGAAAACAATATTAATCAATTTTAAATAACAATAATAATCATTAATCATAGTTTTGGAAGATGTTCAAGCCTAGTTATCATGCAAGATCAAAACGTTAAAAGAAAAAACAGATATTCATAGGCTACCATCTGATATAGGGAGAAAATGTTCTGATTCATTCCATTCCACTGATTGTATATTAAATCCCAAATAATAATTAGAAGACACCATTCCTTCTTCCCGGAAAACTCCCAAAAAAGGACTGTTCCATTCTATTCCACTCCTTTCCATCCCATTTCATTAATAACCATTCTATCCTAAACTGCCAAGTGCACCCTAAAGTACCTAAACACAAACTGATATGATAAATAATAGGTAAAATCAAACCTTCATAAGAACATTCAAATATGCCACAAGGGCTTTTGCATCCCCCTCCTGAATTTCAGGCAACATTGCTCCAGCAGTTTGAAGGGACTGTTTAAATTTCTCTTCATAGATTGCTAAGCATTCAAACAAAGTGCTCCACCCAATTGAACGGAATACTTTACCTTGTAGTAACTCATAAACTTTTGGAGCACCTTCCTGACTCGAAGCCTGAAAGAGGAGTTTTACGATATGAAAACAAAAGATGGGATACAACAAAAGTTGATGGACAAGATTGAGATCTCCAATTCCAAACAACCAGAAAATTCTCTTACCAAGGTGCTGAGCATATTCAGGAAAGCTACAAGCGTTTGAAAATTTGTATGGTCCTCTCCAGCAAAAGTTACAAATGTCCATAACACCTCATTTCCAGACAAGAGCTCTGGTTCTTTCTGATAACTCAATGAAAGTCTTTTAGACAATGATTTACGATAAAAGTAAAAGCCAATGAAATGAACATGAAGCCATTCAAATCATTGAGAACACAGCATAAAAATGCATATCAACAATAAAGGTTTGATGGCTTCTCTTCACTAATATAGGATTAGTCAGTAACTTAGTATAACTAGATCGAATGAAAATCTCCTAAGAGCAGTACTAAATTACTAAACAGAAATCACCCACTAATCTTCTTAGATTTATCATGACTTATTCATACGTTAAGAGTATGAACATTTCTTTAAATCTATTGCCCCTTGATGAAACAAACCTGATAAATTTCACTAACAAACTCCATGATGGAAACAAAAGGTGTTGGGCAGGTTTCAGTGCCCTGTATAGAACTTGAGCCCTGGTCCTGCACAAAATCATGTGGTCCAGCACTAGGGTATGGACTAAGCATACTCATGGCCCTGTCCTTGGATTCTTTTATCTGCAGGAATATAAGCAAAATTGTTTGCAATGAAATATCACGAAGGCCAAAACAAATGAACAGGGATTTTATATTTTGCAACAACTGGCTAAACCAAATTGTTTGATTATACAAGTGTGCATGTGCGTATTTCAGTCATCAAAATGAAATCTCATACGTCAAACAATAAAATAACCCATGCCACATGGACAAAAAATATGCCACAAGAAAAGAAGATAAGAGAGCTAGTTGGAAGTATTAATATTAAGCATTGCTTTGAATTGATAGTTTAAACTTTGAAGCGGAAATGATGCCAGGCAAAGCAGAAAGCCGCATATTTTGTACAATCACAAGATATAGTTCTCAAACTGGAAAAAACTATAGCAGAATATCAGACAGACTACAGTACCATTTAATTCCAGGCAAAAAAACATTACCTTTGTTGAGAATATCAAGTTTAAAAATATTAATTAATTATTACTATTAGGGATATCATTTAGTATTTATTAGAATTAGATGTGAATATTATATTTTAGAAATATATCTTTAAGATATCATGATTTGATTTGATTTAATTAGATTATGATAGATTTTAGGGTTAGAATTGGTCTATTTTTGCCTATATAAAGGCCCCCTTGTACTCTCTTTTATTCTCAAGGATCAATAATATTAGTATTTTTTCTGTGCTTCAATGAGATCCTCCAATCTCAATATGATATCAGAGCTTTAAGGTCCTTTCTTTTACCCTTGGTGGTTTCATTCTCATATCTCATGGTTTCAAATTTGAATATGTGAGTTTCGTGTTCTTCTGGCTGCATTCTTTTGATTTTAGTCCATAGTAAGAACTATGGTGTTCGTCCCTAGTGAGACGCCTAGTGAGATATTTGGAGTATTGGACCGTTTGGTGTTCATCCCTGGTGAGACGTTCGTTGTGGCTTTGGTCCCTTGTGAGACCATTTGTTGTTAGTTTGGTCCGTTGTGAGACCTTTTGTTGTAGCTTCTACTCCAATTTGGTACTCTTTGTTGTTCGAGCTCCTAGTGAAGCTGGTGAATTATTACCTCAGCCTTAGTTTCAAATTCTAGGCTATGGATCATTATGTTCTTGAAGATCAGTTGCTACATGTACAAGCTGCTTCTAGCTTGAGGGAGAGTGTTAAGAATATCGAGTTTAAAAATATTAATTAATTATTATTATTATTAGGGATATCATTTAGTATTTATTAGGATTATATACGAATATTATATTTTAGGAACATATCTTTAAGATATTATGATTTGATCTGATTAGATTATGATAGATTTTAGGTTTAGAGTTAGTCTATTCTTGACTATATAAAGGCCTCCTTGTACTCTCTTTCATTCTCAATGATCAATGATATTAATATCTTCTCTATGCTTCAATGTGATCCTTCAATCTCAACAACCTCCAAATTGGCTAACAAAATATTTAGCACACACTGACAACATTATTTCTCCAACCCTTGTGTACCCCTGCCTTTCCTTTCATAGGCTTGAGTGTGTTTGGTTTCACTTATAAAACTATGGTTTTGGCCCAAACCATGGTTTTAAAAGTGAAGTAGCCAAACATCCCTTCAAAACCCAAAATAGCTTTTAACCCTCAAAACCATGGTTTGAATTAAGGTACCCAAACACTCATTTTCCACAGTCATGGTTTGACATGAAAACCATGGCTTGGAGGTCAAAAACCATGATTTTCCAGAAGCTATTTTTTTCTACCTTTTCAAAATAGCTTCTCCAAAATCTATTCTCAGTAATTATGATATTGAAGACTCCTTACATGTTCTTCGAGATTGAGATGAGGTTAAGTCATTATGGCTTTCAGTTGTCACGCCTCGATTCCGTGAACAATTTTTCAACAATAATTTCTGGACATGGTGGTGTATGAATCTCAATGGTAAAGTCGGGCAATGTGATGAACCTTGGAAAGAATTTTTTGTTGTTATCTGTTGGCTTATTTGGAAAAAACGCAATGTGAAAAGTTTGAGAACATTCATTCTAGTGTTCTTGGACTTCTTGCAAAGGCCAAAGCTATACTGTCTTCCTTTAGTGTAGCCAAGGTACAGCTGAAGCAAGTCAAAATTCGTGTTATTACAGAGACAAGCAAGGATCACACCAGAATGGGGATGGATAGGTGGGTGACTATCAATGTTGATGGAGCATATTCACACAGGAATGGTACAGCGGGGTGTGGAGATACTATCAAAGATCATCAAGGAAATATGTTTGAAAGCTTTATGCTTAATATACAAAATGGAGATCCTTTAGCTGCTGAACTTTGGGTATGCCTTATTGGTTTGAAAAGAGCATAGGATGGGAACTACAGGTGGGGTGTGCAGATACTATCAAAGATCATCGAGGAAATATGATTTAAAGCTTCATGCTTAATATACAAAATGGAGATCCTTTAGCTGCTGAACTTTGGGCGTGCCTTATTGGTTTGAAACGAGCATAGGATGGGAATTACAGGCGGGGTGTGGAGATAATATCAAAGATCATCAAGGAAATATGATTGAGAGCTTCATGCTTAATATACAAAATGAAGATCCTTTAGCTGCTGAACTGTGGGCTTGCCTTATTGGTTTGAAAAGAGCATAGGAACTACAAGTGAGTTTGCTTAAGAAGTGACTCTTCAGAAGCAGTTAAGCTTATCAAGGATGGAAACAATGAGCTTAATCATAATTGGAATTTAATCCTTGAAAGTCACATCAGGCTTAAACGTGAATGGTTAGTTGATTTTGAACAGGTTGGAAGAGAACAAAACTTTGAAGTTGATATACTTGCCAAGCGTGCTTTAGTGGCGTCCCAAGGATTTCACTTGGTTCCTTTAGATGCTTTTATTTATTTCTTGTAATATAGACTAGTTTTTACTGCTTTCTCTACTCATTAAGGGAAAAAAATTACTTTTTTCACTTTTTCTCCCGAAACTATTCTCCAAAAGCTAATCCAAACACACTCTAAAACCAGCAGCCATATCACATTACCTTTTATACTCCCATCACCACCTCCATTTAAAGCCATCAAAATGAGTTGAACCCATCAAGTCAGCTTTTTTATCTTTGGTGAGTTGGTCCCAAAGTTAGGTGGGTTGCTTCATTTAACCCAGCTAATGTAACTATTTTTATGTGATTATAACATTTATTGTCATATTATTATACTTATATATTCATTACATATAAAAATAATAAGTGCAACGTAGATGTAGTTATTTGAAGACTTGTTACTATAATAATATTATATATAAAAAAGAAGAAGAAGCATATATGTCATGCTTGCATTTTATTATTGTAGGTGCTGTTATGCTTGCGCTTTGTCAAATGCTAAATGTTGAAGATCTATTGAATGATTCAAGATATTGAAATTTTTTCAAAATACTTTTTTCTGTCATAAGATATTAATATTAAGGGGATTTTAAATTTCTAATCATCAGCAATTTCCTTTTATTTTTCATCCCTTTTTGGGGTTAAATAGGTCAATCCACTTAAAACAAAGAATTGGGTTCACATTTTCAACGAATCAACCCATCTATTACCACCACCAGTGACTCCACCGTGTCATCACCATAGCCATTATCACGTTATACTATTATAAGATGGGCTTTTCCATCAAGCTAAATAAAAATCAACATCATGCACTCAACAATATGCCCTAAGTTGGTGGAACAAGACATGATAATATAAAAGCTTTATTTGATGGATGGTCTTCGCATTACTGCCCCCTCTACATGTACGTACTATAAAGTATTATCCTAGACAATGCACCAAACAGGAACGCAATCATTCTTATCAAGGTTAAAATTTCCTTAACCTGCAAGATTTTCTTTAATTATTAATTATACACATCTCTAAACAATAACAAAGTAGTTCATCCACGAAATTTGGTCCAATGCCAGACCTTGTGCATTCAATCATCATAAGACATGTTCTATTCTATGTATAGCCAAGTGAAAATGATACACTGACCTTGTCTCTGGCATGTGAACTAGACAAAAAGCAAGTAATCAACTTGTGAAGATAAGCATTGCACATGTAAATCATATCCTCATCATCATTCTGTATAACAATGCACAATTAACTTGTGTCAATGATGTAAAATTATGAAAATATAAGAAATATCAAATATAATGTCTCACTTTACACAGTACTTCATGAAAAGTCCAACAATTAGCAGCATAAAAAATATAAAATTTGACATTTCACTAAATATAAAAATGTTTATGGATGCAACTATAAATGAGAATGAAGGATAGAAAAAAAACAAAAACTAGTTAAATTCAAATATCATATTCAAATAGATAATGCTAAATTCTAACCTTAGTTGATGAGATTGAAGGATTTGCGGGTTATTTTCCAACTCAATTATATATATACTAAGTAGGAAAACAGGAAATGGATCCGGTGCATTTCTTTAGATAAGTCCACCAAATGCACCTCTCTTCAATTATTAAAGAGATCAAGATGGGAAAATGTGTATGATGTGTTAATTAATAATAAAAAAAGAAGTTAACTTCTAGAAAGATGTGGATCAAATCCAAATCCTCGGAAAACATGCCTTTCATGTTCCATTTACTAAGTCAGAGAGGATCTACATTTTGCAATGGTAATAAGTATACATATGCACCTGGTAGGCTGCAGTGCGAAGAACTTTATCCAGTAAAAACTGAAAGACATTTTCTGAGAAAATGACCTCCAAGCCTTGACTAATATAACCGATTTCGTTTGATGATCTGCTTAAATTAGACTCCCTTGAAGCAATTCCATCTTGTATTAACATCAAATGTACCACCCAAGCAAGCCTAATGCCACCCATGAAGCCCTCAACAATTGGATTATTTCCAGTAGCCATTACCTAAGGCATGCAAGGCCACCAACAACATTCTACATCATAACCTTGTACTTTTTTGATAATCAGTAGATAAAACAAAAGCTATCTTTCAGCTTACAATCTCATTGAATTCCCGTCTGAAGGAAGCATCAGAGGAAAGGATAGATGCTTTATCAGGCACAGTACTCAAACCATCTGAGACAAATGCAATCACAAGAGAAAAGAAAAGACTACAAGCTATCTGCAGAAAAAGACAGGATAGAGATGTAAGGAAGCAGCATTGAGCACAAAAAGAGCAGAAGGCGTCTATCTTTGAGAAAATCAAAACTGACTTCAGCCGTTGTTGTAACATATACACCTTATTTCTCAAGTGTTAATCTTTGTGAAGTCAGACTAATAATTCCCTTGTCGGGGGGAAAATCATCAATATCAATAATATTACGCATACCCAAAAGGTTGTCCTTCTTTTAATCAGAGTTCATAATTTAACTTTATATCTTGGGCTTCAAATATTAAAACAATGAACAAAACATAGCAAGTGTTTTCTTTACCCAAAAAAAAAAATATCGATTCCATGCCAAACTAGAAGCATTTGATCTTCCATTATGCCTAGTTGGCTAATTCCCAACATTCAATTGTCATTGATTTCTATCTATTTTCACACATCTCACTTCATCTCCACATTGTTCATTTTCCTGTCTTCAAAATATTTGGCTTCAGCCTTTTGTATCTTTCAGCTCTCATTGCTTCTTTTTTCCTTTCAAAAACACAAAAGCATGTGATAGCATTCTACTCATTTGTCTTCAACTAGCAATATGATGTCCCTTACGCCACAGTGCAATTCACCTCAGGACAAAAGCCAAAAAATTGGAATACAACATATACTGTTTGCATGATTTCTTTCACAACTAAAATGTTTGAGACAGTCACAATGAGTGTAGTAACAAAGCAAAATTCTTACACAACGCCGCAAAAAATAAAATATAACATTTTGATCAATTAACAAGACTAAAAATATGCACCTGATGATTGACAGTGGCATTGTTTTCACTGACTTCAGAAGCACTATCTTTTAAAGCAGAAAAAACATCTTTTACATCCTTCGAATCTGAAGACAGAAATATCCTTATGATGAAAATTGAAGGACAAAGAAAACAAAAAGCTCTAGATCACCCCAAATGATGCTACACTTACTCATCCGAACAATCAAAACAGAAAGGACAAGACAATGTCCAAGTATAAGTCTTTCCCTTGAGACCACTGCTCGCCGTTCCACAAGAGAACCTCTTGAATCAAGAAGATAGCGCTCAGACACAGGACCACCCAAACCAGATGGTTCTTCTCTTTTGAGTTCCTTTATTGACAATAAAATTAGCTCAAAAACTAATTAATCATACAGAAATGAGAATAAAACAATAAGCTTAAGGAAAATATAAAAATGTTCATCCACCTCATGATACACTGAAAAAGAGCAAAGGGAATTCATACCCAACGCTCAAGTTAGCATTATATCAATAGGAACATCAATAGGAACATTAATTGGTATTTTTAATGCATCATTTTAAAAAAAATTAAGGAAAAACTGCGTTTGAGAGTGGCCATATGCAAAGGGTAATTTGTTATCGTCATGTTACTCTGAAAGCCAATCACATGAATATCCACAAAGTGTAGGCTGGAACATGTCAACCACATCAAAAATATGAGCTTCATGTAATAACGCACATGATCCAACACTTAATAGAGAGAAATTAATTAATTATTCATATTATTCACAAGCAGTGAGCTGATGGAAAGAACTATGCAGCTGCAATAGAGTCAGACTCGAGGGATCATACATGCTACTGCAAAAGACTACTCTTTCGAGCTAGTGGGCCACTAATATAGAGCCTCTAAAATAACTAGCCTATTTAAAGTTAGCCAGTGAAAATTTTAAAGCATATATGAGCCCAATCATATAACTTACATAGCTTAACCAATTTAGGACATATTTAGATTTTCTTTGCATTTCTTCTTATTTCAAAGTTAACTTTATTAAAACGAATCTCATAAAAGCACTGAAGTAAAAGAGCAACAAGGCCCCATTGGACATGCAGGTAGGATTTTTCAAGGGATGCCAAGGGATAAGGAGGGGATAGCAGCAAACAAGTTGAATCCCTACAATAACCACAACGGTCACCATCGAAAGCTCCATCAACAGATGACGGCTGACAGAGTTGAGAGGGTGTCTTTTGAAGAAGGGGTTTGATGGGAAGAGGAAACGATAGTGTCTGAAAATTTGCTTTCAAGAAAGCTAGAAAAAATCTATCACGCTCCTAAGGGGATGGCGCTTTCCACATTTTGATGGAATTTTGGTTCCCAAGATAGCATGTTCTTGCACATCAGACAAACCAATTTCATGGTACCCATTCCAATTCCCTTCCCATAATGCATATTCTGTGATACCGGACAATGCCTTTTTTTTTGGGGGGGGGGGGGGGCGGCATCCACTACTAGCATTTTTATCATTATGTTTGCCTGTTGGGACAATATTATAACATATGAGCTTGAGAGCTCATGTTTTTCATATATCTTTCAATGCCAAGGGAGTACAATATATATAAGAAAACGAAATACACATAGATAATGAAAACAGAGAGACAGAAACGGTGGTAGGTGCGTGATAGACGGAGGTGTAGACGGAGGTGTGTAAGTGTCAACAAAGGTATGCTATTCGGTGCTGATATTTCTGACTTCTAACACTCCCCCTCAAGCTGGAGAATATATATCGATCATTCCCAGCTTGCACCTAAATCCTTCAAACTTGGCTCTGTTTAGTGGTTTTGTCATAATATCCGCAATTTGGTCATCAGATCGTATGTGGGACAATCTCATGATACCTGCTTCAATTTTTTCTTTTATGAAATGTCTGTCTATCTCAACATGTTTTGTCCTGTCATGATAGACTGGGTTTTTTACCATTTCAATGTTGGCTTTGTTGTCACACCACACTTGCATTGGTCCCTCATGTGGAATTCCTAATTCCTTCAGTAATCTGATAATCCAAAGTCCTTCACGTACTCCATTGTTAACAGCTCTCAGTTCTGCTTCTGCACTGCTTGTTGACACCACAGTCTGTTTCTTGCTTCTCCATGTAACCAGATTTCCCCACACATATGTGCAATATCCTGAGACTAACCTTCTAGTTTCCCTGTCTCTGGCATGATCTGCATCAGTGTAGATTTCAATATCTCTGATAGTGCCTTTCTTAAAGAAGATCCCTCTTCCAGGATTAAGTTTTAAATAGCTTAGGATTCTGTACAAGGCTGCCATGTGTTCTTCCTGTGGTTGATGCATGAATTGACTTGCTATTCCAACTGCATGACTAATATCTGGACGTGTGTGGGTCAAGTATATGAGTTTCCCAACAAGTCTTCTATATCTATATTGTTCAGGATTGACTAGGACACCATTTGGTTTGATTCTGAGGTGACACCCTTCTTCCATTGGTGTTCCTACAGGTTCTGCTCTTAACATTCCTGTTTCATGCAACAAATCTAGGGTATACTTCCGCTGAGATACATTGATGCCCTTTTGAGTTCTTGCCACTTCCATGCCCAGAAAATACCTCATTTGTCCAAGATCTTTCACCTGGAACTCAGTTGACAAATCTTGTTTTAGTCAAGAAATGGATCCCTCGTCGTTTCCTGTAATGACTATGTCATCCACATAGACAATCAAGATAGTGACTTTGTCATTATTCCGTTTAATGAACAAAGTGTCATCTGCTTGTCCCTGAGTGTACCCAAGTCGTTTCATAGTTTTGGTAAACCTGCCAAACCACGCCCTAGGTGATTGTTTGAGCCCGTACAGTGATTTGTTGAGTTTACACACAGAGTTGTCAGGAGCTGAAATTCCATCTGGAATTTCCATATATACTTCTTCCTCTAAGTTGCCATTCAAAAATGCATTTTTCACGTCCAGTTGATGCAATGACCAATCCAAGTTAGCTGCGATTAATAGTAGCACTTGGATGGTATTAAGTTTCGCTACTGGAGCAGATGTCTCCTGACAATCAATTCCATATGTCTGGGTATATCCTTTGGCAACAAGTCTAGCCTTGTATTTGTTGATTGTGCCATTAGGATTGAATTTAGGAGTAAATATCCACCTGCATCCTACTGGTTTCTTTCCTTTAGGAAGAGTTGTAATCTCCCACGTTTTATTTTCCTCAAGTGCTCTTAATTCTTCTTCTGCAGCTTGTTTCCAATTCTGATCAGTCATAGCTTGTTGAAACGTGTCTGGAATTTCATCTGTGCACTGTTTGCAACAAAGCTTTGCATTTTTGCAGAAAGGTTACCGTATGAAACAAAACGTTGAATTGGATGTTGAGTACACGATCTTACCCCTTTTCTTAACGCAATAGGCCAACCCAGTTCTTCAGGATTTAATACCGGATTAGAGTCATGGTCATTCCTTCAAATAGGAGAGATAGTTCTACCAGTGTTTGATTCATCTTGTAGTCTGGATTCTTCCTCTTGTCCCGATTCTGCATCCATCCCTGAATCGATTTCAACATTTGTTTCCAGTTCATTCAATGAGGGAGGTTGAGACGAACTTTGTTCGATTTCAAAATTACAGGTAGGACTAGGTTGGTTTGTGAGAGGTAAGGAGTCAATAACAGGTATGAGATCAGGTTGTGATGGTGATGGTTGTTCTGCATCCAAGATTAGCCATTCATTGCATTCATTGTCAGTATACTCCCCCTGAATGGGTAATTTTGGATAATATGCTTCTTCTTCTGAGAAGATTGTATCCCTGGATATAATAAGCTTCTTGGAAGTAGGACAATAGCATTTGTACCCTTTTTGAGTAGGGGAGTAGCCAAGGAATATACATTTGACAGCTCGAGTACCAAGCTTGTTGCCATCATTTTTGTGGACAAATACAACACAACCAAATACCTTAGGAGGCAATGAGTTGATGATGGAGCAAGTTGGAAAGTGTTCTAGTAGTGTTTGGATAGGGGTGTTGTATTTGAGTACTTTGGAAGGCAATCTGTTGATGAGATAGGTAGCTGTGAGTATGGCATCACCCCAGAAGATGGTAGGAACATTTCGTTCTATTAGTTCTATTAGTAAGGTTCGGGTTACTTCCAACAGGTGTCGGTTCTTTCGCTCAGCAACTCCATTTTGTTGAGGAGTGTACGGGCAAGAGGTTTGGTGATGTATTCCTTGTTGGTCAAGAAATTCTTTAAAGGTGTTGCTCATGTATTCCTTGGCATTATCACTTCGTAGTACCTTAATGGAAACATTAAATTGAGTGCGCACAAAGGTGTAGAAGTTTTGAAAGATTTTGGCTACTTCGGATTTATCTTTCATTAAATAAACTCATGTGGTTCTAGTATGGTCATCTACGAAAGTAACAAACCATCTGGAATTGGTGAGTGTTTTTATTCGTGCAGGTCCCCAAATATCACTATGGACTAGTGCAAATGGTGAGAAAGGTTTGTAGGGTTGTTTGGGATAAGAAGTTCTAGTTTGTTTTGCAATTTGGCAAGTTTCACAATGAAAAGGAACAGAATTGTTATTGAATAAATTTATAAACAAATGCTTCATATAATCAAAACTAGGGTGGCCTGAGCGACAGTGCCACAAGTATACATCATGATTTTGTGAGTTGGAGCTAACCAGTGCTCTTCTTGCCATTCTTGCAACTCCTGATTTCAAGTTTGAATCTTCAAGGTAGAACAATCCATCCCATTCTTTAGAAGTTCCAATCTTCTTCCTCGATTTTAAATCCTGAATAGTACAGACATCGTTATCAAAAATGACTCGGCATAGTTGGCCTTTAGTTAATTGACTCACAGATATAAGATTGACAGTGAGTGCAGGCACAAATAGAACATTATGAAGTTTCAGGGTATGAGAAAGTATGACTGTGCCAATTCCTTCAACTTTTGTGTATAGGCCATTAGCAACTTTAACTCTAAGATTCTCATGAATCAAATTAAGAGTTGTAAACAATGTGTGATTACCAGTCATATGATCAGTTGCTCCTGAATCAATAATCCAAGCATTCTCACTAGCTCGTGCAATATTTAGAGCTAAAATAGAGTTACCTGATTGGACAAGGTTGGTGTTGGGCATAGAATTAGACTTATTCTGTCTGTCTAGCATTCTACAAAACATCTGCAGTTCTTCTTTAGTCAAGGAATTGTGATCCTCAGCTTCTGACTCAGAAGCAGAGATATGACTTTGTTTGTTACCTCCTGGTTTTCCATGAAGCTTCCAGCACTCTTCTTTGGTGTGACCCTTCTTCTTGCAATAACTACACCATTTGTTTCTTCGTTCGTCTTGTGGTCGTTTTGTCGCCAAGGTTGACCTTTCAGTTGAGCTTGAACTACCTTGGTTTATTGTCAGGGCTGACCTTTCAATGGAGCTTAAGCTACCTTGATTCAAGAGCTTTCTGCTTTCTTCGAACTGCACATGGTTGACAACATCAAAGAGATGTGGTAAAGGCTTTAGGCCCATTATTCTGCCCCGTATCTCCTCAAATGAGTCGTTTAGTCCAAGGAGAAAATCATAGACTCGTCCTTCTTCGACTATTTTCTTGTATAACTGAGCATCTTCCACATTTTTCCATGGATGTACTTCAAACAGGTCCTGTTGTTGCCAGAGTTTAATCAACGCATTATAGTAATCAGTGACAGATTGAGTACCTTGTCTTAAATCCCGAAGTTGGCGCTTCAAGTGGATCAATGCTGCAGTATTATCAAGAGAGGAATAGGTTCTTCTGACTGCATCCCAAATTTCTTTTGCAGTAGTTGCGAGGAGATATCCTTCGCTGATGTCATCAGTCATAGAGTTGCACAACCAACTCATAACTTGATTGTTCTCAGCAAACCATGTATCAAAATAAGTGTCATCAGGGGCAGGCTGGGATGCTTCACCATTTATATACTTCTCTTTTCGCTTGCCACGAAGATATCTTAACACGGTTTGAGACCATTGGAGGTAATTCCGTCCATTAAACCTATGGTTAATAGCCATAATCTAACTATCGGAAAGTTCTGGGGTCGTCATCGTTTTGTTTGTAATGGAGGAATGAGGAGAGGATGTATCTTGAGTTTCAGAAGTAGTACCAGACATTAGTGCCAATGGATTGACTCCGGGACTTGTGGGAAAAGAGCCAAAACGGGGATGAAAAACTGAAGGATCCATTCTGGCTCAAAAATGGTCGCCGGAGATGTTGCAGACGGCGGCGCGTGTGACTCACGCGCGGCTGTGACTGTCGGCGCGTGAATCTCACGCGCAGGGGATTGTGACGGCGCGTGTGATTCACGCGCTGGTCAGAACATCGCCAAACTCTTGGGAATGGCCGATCGGCGCCATCTGATTCATCCTGGGTGGGTGGTGATGCTTCACTCGCCGGCGTTGTGGAGATCTCGCTGGCGTGAACCTCCTCTGTTTTTCCGTTTCTGCCGTTTCTCTCTCTCGCTCTCACAGTTTCTGATCGCCAGTCATCTTAGGACTCAGCTCTGATACCATATGAGCTTGAGAGCTCATGTTTTTCATATATCTTTCAATGCCAAGGGAGTACAATATATATAAGAAAACGAAATACACATAGATAATGAAAACAGAGAGACAGAAACGGTGGTAGGTGCGTGATAGACGGAGGTGTAGACGGAGGTGTGTAAGTGTCAACAAAGGTATGCTATTTGGTGCTGATATTTCTGACTTCTAACATAACATAAACAATTTTCTATTATTACTGTTTTTTCCAAAAAATAATGACGATGCAAGCAAATATTGCATGAAAATTCACAAAGATTAATTTTAATTTTCCCCACATATCATTCAATTAGCAATGATAATCCTTGCTACAAGCTAATGTCATAGTTGAATACACAAAAGTCCAAAGAAAAGTCATAAATTCACACGAAGTAAACCTTGATTAGAGATATGAAACGTTGTCTGAGTCCAGAGTTGATGAGATCTTCCAAGTATTTCTGAATGTCAGACAATAAATCTTCTTCCAGGCCTTGATCAAGAACCACAGCCTGAAATAGAAAGCACATCAGGCCATTATAACATTAAAGAGAAAGGTAAAAATGAAAATGATTGCTTGAGCATTGAGAAGATACCCTAAAGAGCAAATGGAGAGATGTTATTAGATCCCTTCTTTCAGTATACAAGAGTCCAGATGCAAGGCGCACAATTTCTAGTGGCTCTCTTCCCATTAAGCCCCACTACAAATAAAGAAGAAATTTATGGTTACATTTATACGTAATAAAATGTACTAAACACAACCAGCATTACATGAGGAGGTGAATGAAATTTGAAGATGAAAAGGAACAGCAGAAATGTACCTCTTGATTAGCCAAAACAAGCAATCGAACACAATCAATTTCATTGAGATGGAGGTCATCACTCAACTTGAGAGCCTATGCATCATCAAAGTCAATACCATAAAAAGGAAAACAAAAAGTAGTGGAAAAGGGGAGCATGCATGCTTAAGAACATGTGAGTAAAACATGCCTGACGACACAACATTAAAGTTTCAGATCATAATCATCACACCTATCTCCAAAATAAACGACTTTATTAGTAGCAAGTACGTGATTTGTAAGTCACAAGTAATAACATGGAAACATCATCCTAAAAGGCTAAATAAAACAAGATAAGGGGAAAAACCACTTGCCTAACCAAAGGGAGCAATGAAAAAAATTATCGTTCTAATAAAATCAATAGACTTGTTCAACACATCGCCAAAATATAGAACTATTCAACAAAATGCTTGAAATGACATATGCCTAATGAAATTGAACTAACACAAATTTGTGAGGAGAGCATGTTCCAACTTGGATCGATAATTCTCCATCAACTTTTAAAAGAAATGTAAAGCAAGATTTAGTTTGTAAAAGAATTGAATAGAGGCATGTTATCTCAAGCCTAGAAAATGCTACAAAGGTTGTGAAACTCAAATACCTAAACCTCAGCAACTTGGACTAATCCAGAATTCAACTCAATTCCAGTTAGTTTGCTTTCACATTTATCATTCTTTCTTCTACTTCATGAATTTCCATCTTCCTAAAATTAATTTAGAAGCAGCTAGTTAGATTATACTTAGGGAATAGGCTTTGACCAATGTAATCACAAGACTCTGTTGATACATCAAAAAAATATTAGGTTACAAGCATATGATAAGCCGTGTGTTATATATCCTAAACACTAACAGATATATAACATTATTTATATAAAATAGATACAACTATTAACTAAATTATATCATAATAAAATAACTAAAAAGAAAATATTTTGCAAAGCTGATATCATAACACATCTTTAGTTTATAAAGGGAAGGCAAATAGAACAGGTAAAGATGAACAACCAGTACCTGTCCTTTATCATTTTCAAGCATAAATTATTGCAATGCACAGACTACTTTTTTGCGAGCAAGCAGAAAGATCATTACAATAAATTAGACATTCGAATAATATTTACATTCCAAGTACACTCATTTGACAGTTAAAAATGCAAAGAAAAGCTAAAGATTATAAGCAAGACCTTGACTAACCCTCAATCCTTATTGATATGATGTAGTAATAAATGATTTGAAAAGTTAGTTAGATTAGTTAGTTAATTAGAAGAGTGGGATTAACCATTAGTGGCATTAATTGTTTAAGAGCAACACTAGCCAAACATGGCCTCACCCATGTCTAATTACTAATAGGTCCTTGATTAATGAAACCCTTAATCCCTGCTGCAGTATTATTCTGTTTCTGTTTCCTGGTTCTGTTCTAGTGCCTATATATATGGCAGATTGTTCTCACTATGATCAGTTTTGCAAGTTAATGAAAGTCAGAGTATTATTCAGTATCTCTCCATTCCCTATCTTCTCCCTAATTCTTCTTCAACCTTCTGATTTCTTCTCTCTTCTACCCTAATCCCTAATTCTAAAGATTCAGATTACTCTAGACTATCAATGGTATCAGAGCATTCATTTCTTGGCCTGGGATTATTGACTCTTCACTCACTACTAAATGGTAGAAACAAGATCCCAACAAAATTCAAGACTCATGGAAGAGAGACTGCAAGGTTACAGGGAAGAATTACAACTGGTTCAGCGGGGAATGCAACAGAATATGAAAACCGATTTCACGCATTTAAGGCAAACTAGGACGGTGGCTGAATTCAACACCAAGTTCGATCAGTTCACGATGAAGTTGGACTTGACTGAGGCATACCTGGTCGAGGCTTACGTGGGTGCTTTAAAGGGTGAAATCGCTGTCTTGGTGCAGCTGTTTAATCCAAGAAACTTGCAAGAAGCACGCCTATTAGAACGTACCCAAGAGATTGGGGTCAATAGGAAGGCCGAGAAAGCAAGGAAGGCTTTGGAAGATCAAAGCCAAAACCAGACACCTCTGTTCATCAAGTCTGAGACCCAAGAAGCTTCTGTCAAACAAAAACCAAAGGAACAAGAACCTTCGGTTGTTCAAGAAACAAATGACGATGAAAAACTCAAACTTCGAACCATGCGAGATGTGGCCGAGACGACAAAAGAATCGACTTTTCAGCAAAGAATCATTGTTCGGCCACTAAAAGCGTTTACGACAGAGGAAGAAGCAGAGTATCGTGAGAAAAACTTGTTGTTCTTCTATCATGAACAGTTCTCTCGTGATCACAAGTGTGCACCGCGACAAAAGATGCAACTGCACCTGGTTCTTCTTGACGGTGGTGATGAAGACCTGGAACCGATAATTCAAGAACAAGAAATAAAGGATGATATAGAAACACAACATCCCTGCATCTCTCTTCACGCAACTGAAGGCAGTGCCCATTTTGAATCTATGCGTGTTTGGGGCACTCTTGGGGAGCAATCTCTGCAAATTGTTATGGATAGTGGCAAAAAGAGCTTGCAAAGAATCAATTTAGAGCGTCCGTGAATGGAAGAGGTTTTGTTTGAAAAGTCAAAGGAATAGCTGATTTGCATTTATTTTGTTCCTAGCACTATTTCTCTTGGTGGATCACAGCTGGAAGACGTTCTCTTCCCCTGTCAGAAATATTTTGCAGATTCCCTAGGTTTTTTAATTTCACATGAGCACTTAGGCTTTCAAGTTGACAGTACATACATGAGCCCAATAACTTTACAATTGGGTCTTGCATAGTCTGAGTATATCTTTCCTCACGGGCTGCAATTATGGGTCTCAATTCTTTTATTCTCTCCTACACAGGAACTGCTGCTAGTTTGGTTCAGGGGAAAGTTGATTGTAATGCTCTATAGAAGGTTTTGCTCTCTAAGAGGGAAAGACAAGAAAATGTCTAAAGGGTGAAGTGTGCAGCAGAATTAAACACAATCTGAAGGAAAAGGCTTTTGCTTCCCAGATTCCATGTCATAGAATGCAAGTCCGTTTGGCTGAAGATTTTCCAGAAAATTAGAAGCTTATGTTTTTAGTTTAGGTTCACTTTATTAGATTGTTTTTTAGGTGCAGATTTGTCTTTTTTTGTCAATCATCCTTGAGGGCAAGGATGTTTTTGGGAGGGAGGTATTGATATATAAATGTAATATGAACTTAAAAGTTAGTTAATGTAAGTTAGTTAGAGCTAGCCGTTAGAATCAGTTAATTAGTTAGTTAGTTAGTTAGTTTTAGCTTGGCTTGGTCATTAAGTCACTCTAGCCTATAAATAAGGCATAATCCCATTGTATTTGATAGTTTTTGACATGTAATGGATTCTTAGAGAATTATTTCATAAACTCTTCTCTCTATCTCTCTTTGTTCTTCTCTCTTATTCCCTCTCTTCTTCTTCTTCAATCCTCTAATTTCTTCTTCTCTACCCTAATTACCAATTCCTAAAGACATTCAAATTACAAAGGTTTATCACTTATCTACAAAGGGTCATTTCTTGTCACGCATCAACAGTGACATATCACATCCATTACGCCCACTGCTTTCCCCACACTCTGAAACCTATTATATAGTTCCCATGGCTAAACTGATATTTTAATTATCCAACAAGCGTAGATAGAGATACCAAGCTTTATACAGTTATTTTATTACAGCCAGGCCTAAAGTACAGCAAAACAATGTCATAAGCAGCAGGTTGAAAAGTAAATGAGAACTCACAATCTGTACATCCTGATCATCGAGAGAGATGGGCGGAGAATCTGGAAGTCTAACTGATTTTGATTGTACTTGACTTCGATCAGAGGGCTTTGGAGGCTACAAGTCCGTGAAACACTAAATTATGTCCGCCGAATATTCAAGCAAAAACAACTGACCCAAGAACAATATTATGCTAAAAATCCCCCATTTTCTTGGTGCCACCTTGCATTCACAAAAACTACCAGCAATTTCTATTATAAAAAAGAATGGAACAACAAAATGAACTCTGAAATGGCATACCGGATAGGAGAGGAGGGAACGGAAAGAGGGAAGAGAGCTGCGAACGGCGTGCAAGAGCTCGACCCTCTGAGCCGCAGAAGGTTGGGAGGGGCCGAGAAGCGCTGATTCGAGTGTGGCAAGGAGTTCCTTCGGAGTGACCATTGAGCTAGGTCAATGAAATGGAGACGGAGAGCAGTAGATGAAATCCTACCGAAGAGTGAGAACTGTGAAGTATGAGGGTAATGTGGGTGTTCGCGTCACAGAAAGACTTCGGAGAAATGAACGAGGTTTCTGGTGGAAACCGGGAAATGCCGACCAGAACTCAGAAGTAAATAGGCGAGGCTGCCTGAAAAATTTAAACCCTACAAAAGCCCCGTCGTTCCCTCTGGGCTCTGGCCACTACCATAAAATGGTTGTAAATAAAAATTAAAAAATAAAAAATGATCGTCGACAGCAGGGTTCGAACCTGCGCGGGCAAGCCCAACAGATTTCAAGTCTGTCTCCTTAACCACTCGGACATATCGACCTGGTTGTTAGTTTGGCAGATAAATTATTAAATTTTAATTAACTAATTTGTTTTCTCTGAATAATATCACTACCAAACAAAAGTTGCACAAAATATGAAAATAAACCGCAAAATTGAAATTTTTGTTGGTAAAATTGAAGTGGATTCCAGTACCTATACTCTCTCCATATAAAATCCTATATATTATTGATATTTTCTATGTATAAAAACGTATCAAATTCTTCTTGTCAATAAAATCCTCAAAGACCTTTTACCAATTCCCTTCACATTATTGTGAATTAGTATTATTTGTTAAAATTATAAATTTACAAGTGTATCCACTTTTTTAATAAAATATTGGAATCCATTATGTCAAAAGAGACATTACAACTAGTTTAGAAATAACTATCCTTCATCAATCCCCGCTTCTCAAATAAAAAAATAAAAAAAGAGGTTGATCAAAGAGACAAAAATTCCCGCATATCCTATGAGACAAGTGCATCCACTTTTTTACTACTATTACATGCTCCTCCAATCCTTAATATAAGACATAGTTACATAATTTAATTAGATTAAAGAAATTAGTTAAGTTAGTTAATATGAAATATATTTTTTAAATAGTTATTTTCTCTAATTTCCTCCTTCCCTCTCCTCCTTGATTATTGTTGGGGGTATCAATAGAGGTACATTAGGAAAAGATTGATAAATATGAAAAATATGTTTTATATTTAATACCAAGATCAATTCCCCAAATATATCTTATATTAAAGTTAGGAGGGAGTACTATTTTCTCGAATATACCATGTAAATAATTTAACTTTGCGTCACTGTAACTATTTTGTTTATCTTTGTTGATGCCATAGATAGAAAGGGTTCCGAAAAAAGATAAGGAGAAAAATTCTTAATAGCTGCCTAATAGAATATGTATAATGTAATTGCATCAAAAAAAAAAAAAAGAATATGTATAATGCATCACGATGCTCTTCTTTGATATCATAATATATCATGAACTTGGGTCCAAATCCATATATTTGTTCGAAACTTTCTCGTTATATATAATCAAAAAAATTGTATTGGAATAAGGAGAATTCTTCTTGTTCACCCTCTTTTTGGTTCAAAGCCGTCTGTCTAAAGGGCTTTTTTTTTTCTAACGCGCCCCTTAGAATGATGGGTTTGGAGGGAAGAGAGAATTTTAATGAGTTGGTTTTAAAATAACTAGAGACATTATGTTATTACATTTTAATAAAGAGAAGATGTATGATAAAATAGTAAAAAAAATTAATTAAAATCTTTTAACATTACTTCTCTAATTTTTTTTAAATCCAAATCAAAAAAAAAAAATCCCTCCCCTCCCCTAATACCAAACAACCCCTAAGTATGTACTAGGATTTGAAATTTTAAAGAATGTTCATATTATGAAAATAATTAGTTAAAAATTTATTATCCTAATAATGAATGAAGAATGTTTCTTTATAATATTGTATACCTAATTTACATTTTATGTTTATTAACATGTTAACTTTTGAGCAAAGGGTATTTTTGTTAAACGGTTTAATTTTAATCATATCCACTTTGTCAGTCAAATTTTTTGTTAAAGTAAATCTTATAGGGAGAATTACATTCAAGTCTCGCATAAGGAAAAAAATGGAAAAAATGATCTCCTGAACTTGTCAATGACACCTCTGAATTTGTCAATTCACGCTCCTAGACTTGTCAATGGGACAATTTCTTCTCTCTTTTTTTCCTTTTGTGTGGAACCTGAATGTAATTCTCCCAATCTTATATCAAGAACAAAAAATAATACTATTTTTTTTCAACAATAGTATTATTCTACATATACATGTTGTGCTTCATTCTGTTTAACAAGCAACAATTCCTCCGCACGTTGCGCAGGAGCAACATCTACAACTTTTAACTCACAAACTGACCTTACATGCATTCACTTCTATTGTATTCATAAATCATGTACATACTTCAAAATAATACAAAACAATTTTAATGTAACTATCTTAAATATTCCTTAACCATACATCATTCATCGCTAATCAGCATCTACGGTCACAAAATACATACCAAAGTCATACCATAATTTTCACTTTGTACATATATGATTCAGCACCAACAAAAAAACTGACTACACTAAACATAAGTAACCGGCAAATACACATCTCTCTCAACGGACATAGAGGAGATACTATTAATATACAATGTTATATCACTAATATACAATAATCAAATTAAATTAGATAACATCTGCATAATGAACAAAAATATAAGGCATCAAAAAGAGTATGTAAGTTGAATTTCAAATTTTGAAATTTGAAAAAGACAGAGGGAAAGAAAAGCAGCTATAATTAATAACCAATGATATCCAAACAATCAGAAGAAAAATAAAAGAATATACAATTAATATACAAAAATCAAATTAAATCAAATAATCCCACCTTATCAGCACCCATGTAGAAATAAACCATTATAAAGAAAGTCACATAAATAATCCACCGCAAAAAGAATTTAAATATGACAGGAATGGTGTACCCCAAGTTTAGAAAATGCAAGCAAATATACTTTTGTCATCCTTAATGACACATGATACTGAATTTTTTAAGAAAAGTGCAAAAGTAACTAACAAATTTGAAGACTCGATTAAATATAAATCTAAAAAATTTGGGAAAATAACTTACAGTGCCTACTCCATGACAGTCATGACACTCCTCTATTGTAAAACGCCCAATACAGCCCATAATCTAGAGATTTGATGAAAAAAATCTTCTCTGCCTCCTGCTTCCACATATGTACCTACCATTCCATGTAATAAATGTCTTTATCTGCTGCAATATCATTATCACATCAAATAATTTTAATATATGCCACTTCAGAATCAATATATTTCTCCATATGAAACCAGCGAAAACATCCCATGATCTAAAGATTTAATGGAACAAATCTTTTATGACTTTTGTTGCTACAAATATTGATGATAGACTACCAAAACATACCAATGAAAAGACAAAGTATAAAAAAATTTAATTGATCAAGAAAATTGAGAGAGAAGAAGAAAAATAAGGGTGAAAGAAACTAACATTTTGGGGCCATAAAATTACAACTTGTCAGATGTCACACCTTCAAAGCATCTTTATCACCGATCATGTCCAACATATGTAGGCAGCACATCATCACAATTGCTAAGCCCTGTAGATATATTTTCAATGTCACTTGTAATGCCCCAAATTTTGATTAAGGGCTAATGATAATTATTGAGGATAATTTGTGAATTAAAGATTGAATTATTATGTGTTTTATGGCAATTTGAATTAATGTGCCATAATCAGTAAGAAATTTGAAAGAATGAAAAATTTTCGGTTAATTAGTTAGTGATTAATGGAGAAATTAATTACTAACTAAGAAGAAATGAGATGTGTGACCAAATGGCTAATGGAGTGGTTAGAGTAACTAATTAGTTATTTACTTTATGAGAACCAATGGGATTGAGATATATGACAAGCTTATAGGATAAGAGAGAGTATTGGAAAGTCAAATAAAATATTTTAATGTTTTTCTTCTTCTCTCCCTCCCTCCTTCATTTTTCGTTGAATGGGTATGGGGAGGGGTGTATGATCATTGCTTCATCTCCTTCCTCACACTCTTCCCTCTCATTTTCTCTCTCTTATTCATCCTTCATTGTTGCTCTAGAGAAAGGAATAAGAGCTTGAGATTAAGGTAAGCAAATGACTCTAAATGCCAAAACTCATTTCATTAATTTTGTTCCTTGGTTTGAGGGCTCCATTTATATGGTTCTAGATTGCCCATTGGTGGTGATTTGTGCTCTCCAGGAAATCTTGTGGTTGGTGAATCAAGAAACCTCTTTGAGAAAGTTGTTGAGGTAAGTGAAATAAACCTTTCTATCTATGTTTTTGTGCCAAGTGATTGAGTTTGGAATTTTTGAAATTTTTGGCCTTATTTTCAAAAATTATGGTCATAGAGAGTTTGGTATGCTATGGTCATGGGAATGGTGTTTTGGTATATGTTTTGGATAGATAGAATTGGTTTGAGGTTGAAATGTTAAGTTTGGAGATTTTGGGATTTTAGTGTTGGATGAAGCCTAAAACCAAAGCATGATAATGGAATAGGAATTTGGTAGTTTTGATGGTTCCATTGGATTTGTTGTGCAATTTTATGTGGGAATAACCTTGGTTTAGTATTTGGGATCATTGGAATCACTTGAGTCAATTTTGGAAAAATGCTGTCATTTTGCTGCGTTTTTGGCTTCTGATATACATCACTCGAGTGGTCAAGGGTCTTACTCGAGTGAAGTCGTGCATATTCTCTTTTCCCTTTGAGTTTTGGCTGCACTTCTATGCCAAAAGCCAAGAGTGTTGTCTCATTTGCGGGTGTTGCGGGTTATCACTCGAGTGTGGGTATATCTGATACTATGAACTCGCGTCTCGAGTTGTCACTCATGGTCAATTTTCAAGAGTGTATCTTAGCACTCATGAGTATTAAACCATCACTCGAGTGCCAAGGTCTCTGCTCGAGTGATGTTCCCTCTTGAAAGTTTCTTGTACTCTCGGATAAGCACTTCCTAAACCTCACTTTGGGCGACTCGGGTGAGTATTAGGCTATCACTTGAGTGAATTAAGTTATGCTTGAGTGCAGCGATCAATTCTGGTTTCTATCATTTCTTTCTGCTCTCGGATGATCACTTCTGGTGTCTCACTTCATAAGACTTGAGTGGGCATTTGGCTATTACTCGAGTGTTGCTTTCAGGACTCGAGTACAAGTCCATCATCACTCGAGTGAGGTCTTCTTCACTAGAGTGCAACAATGAAAAACCAGTACTTATGCTTCTAAAAGGGAATCTTTAGGATAGTTCTTCCAACTTTTTAGGGTTTTTGTTAAAGGCATTTGTAGCTTCTTAAATGACATTAATGATAACCAATTTAAGTGAATTGAAGTCATTTAAGTATTGGAATAAAGAATAACACTTCGTCCCTCATTATGAATTATAGGATTCAACATTTGGCCTATTCAGGAGAGACCAATGCCAGAGCACACATGAAAGGACCAAGGTAGTGACTTTTCTCTCATGTTGTGTATGATACTTGGTATGCATGACTTATCATTATTTTGTTGTGAAAATCCTTGGCATGAGGCCATTATGATTTGGTGAATGTGTTATCGGTCGTAGAGCATTACAGCGTGAGCAGTTCAATGTGAGCAGTCGTAGGAGGTGATGGTTATCACACCTACCCCTACCGTTGTATCTATCGTTGTAATTGTCGAGGCTGCGTTGTGGAATCATGGATTCCTATTTGAGAAAATGCCAGTGTAGCTTGAATGTAATGTGAAATATGTTATATGGATACCGGCTGTAGTGATATATGTGATATGAACATGTGAATGTGCAATATAGCATAAGCACTTTAGGGTGAGCAAACGTAAGGGTGACGCATATCACACCTGCCCTTGCCCCTGTAACTGCCATTATAGTTGCTTTGTGTTGTGTGATGATTTGCTTTCATACTTTGTAGTTGTGCATACTATGAGTGATTTGACACTACGAGGATTCCTTATAATCTCACTCTACTAAAACAAATTTCAGACAGGGCTGGTGGATCTAAAGAGAAGCAGGTGACGAAGGGTAGTTAGAGCTCCGGGCTAGGAGTTTATTTAATATTTTGGTTATCATTTTGGATAATTGTATATGATATTTTGGATTATAGAATAGTAATTATGTAATCCCCTTGTTATAGGAAACTGTTTATGGGCATTGTGCCCTATAAACCCTTTACTGATTAATAGAACCCGAGTGTGTTAGGAATTTGCATTGTACTCTAATATTTATGAATGGAATCGTATTGTACAAGCCATTTGTATAATTAAAATGTGAATATGATACCATGTTGAGCAGTCTTTTGAAAAGGTTTTGAAAACCATGTTTTGGGAAAAGGAAATTTTAATGAGTCCCTAAATCATATTATGGTATCTAATTCCACGTAATTATGTATTTATGAACTTAATCGAGGCCTTGGATAAGAAGGGGGTTACATCACTTGCTGCAACACAAAGATAATATTAATATTCCATAAGGCAGAAGTGAATACAATACAACCATTAGTCTTTTATGAAAAGTAATAGGTACCTGAGCAAAATATCAAGCATAAGAACAGAATTCTTTACCTTCTCCTATACACTGGAACAACCAAAATGAAAGAAACTTTATCTATCAATTAAGGGCAGTTAAAAGTTGCAGAACCTTTTAGTAAATTGTCACCTGGCAATTGAAAATAGCTTGCCATCATCTTTTCCACTACACAATATAGTATTTGGCAGAAAAAATGCTCAGAAACGCGTTCCCATATTATAAATTTTATTTTCTGAAGAAAAGCAATTTTGAAAAAAAAAAAGAAGCTCAGAATCAGAAAGGTAATTATTGTTCATGTCCAGTATCATGAATTTGATGGTTGTTCCCATATTATATGAGTGTTAAAACCCTTTCTTCAATTCATGTGTAAAATATCATTTATGGATTTGATAGTTGTTCCGGTCATAAAAATTGGATCTACTATGTACATATATGACATTGGGCGATAGGCATTAGGCATTAGGAACTAGGAATTAGAATATGAAATTTTAAAAAATATGCAGTAGGTTGGAACTGTACCAAGGAAGGTAACTATTCATACCTACTCAAGTATGGAGCATCTGTATCACCTACCTCCTTAGCCATTATAGACAAAAGCTACAACCAATTGTCACATCGTATAACTTGTGCTACATTTAAAATAAATTAGGGAAAAAATCTTGATGAGGACACATTCAATGACAGGCTTTTAAGATGACTTTGTTAAATTATAAACAATTACCTGTGCCACTAAGACCTCTGGACGTGTAAGACCTTGATAGATGATTGATGCAAAAACATTATCAGCTTACTTGGCATTAAATGGAAACCCATACAATCAAATCTTTCATTCAGAAAAGCTTCTAAATGTTTATGGTAAAATCGTTAAGGTAGTATAAATGCACTTCCTATTAGGCTATTACCCCCCTTATCTTATTTTGATTTACAGCAAAATATTAATGCGCGGTTCGGTGGGCAAAAGAGGAATATCATAAATATACTGATAATATATGCATGATTACAGAAAATCCCCATAAGGGTTTGTATATGATACTTATGATTAAGACGGCCGTACAAGGCTACTAGGGTGTCTAAACCCATCCCAGTGAAACGAAGACTTCTTCTCGTCTTCGCTCCACTACTGCAACCCTCTTTCGTGTAGTTCTCTTCTCTGATTTTCGCGTACCTTCTGTATTCACTTGTCTAAATTTTTGGTAGGGGAGGGTGAGATTCGAGAGAATCTCAGTAGGAAGTAGATACCATAATGCATGCGTGATAGATGCTATGTGTATAACATGTTTCATCTAAATACATGCCCCATAATGACATTTCTGCATGCTCGATGTTTCATATAACAAAACTATAGTCACAGCAAAATAGAAGCAGAGCTTCATTTGTTCAAATATGCTCTACATAATCAAGTAAAGCAATCACATATATCATTACACAAGCAAAAATATCAATTACATGCAATCAAGGTAAGTCCCTTATCTTGTGTCCCTTTTACTAAATAGAAATAGTTCCTCGATCTACGTGTAAACAGCTTTGGCTCCATATTCAATCCTACAATGCCAAAGGTACCATTTAGATACTTCGATAGTGTTTCTCAGGGTTATATGAGTTTATGATGAAAATTTACCAAGATGCCCCAGGGACCCCAGTCCGAACCCGTATACCTGGTCCAGCTGCACTTTTTCCGAAATTCTAACCTAAGCTATCCTAACATATTTTTGTCCAAAGAATCCATTTCTGAACTCAAAATTACCAAATTCATTTCCAAAAGATGAAATAGCCCTGGCAGCCCTATTTTGAGGGTTTCGAGGCGTTTTCGTAATTATGCTTTTTTGGCCTTTTTCGAAAAAGTAACCAACTATAACTCTACCTAATTTTGCCTCTTAAACTCAATAGAATCATGAAATCATTGAAAATCCAACTTCTAGCCCCTCTAATAGCCCTAGTTGAATTGAACAATTCCCCAAAAAAAGTTGGAGTTTTCCGAATTTGACTTCGCAGACGTGTTTCTTTCTACTTCTAACCACTTTATTAACTATTTAATTTGGTTACAACTACCATTTAGACCCAATTTTAGCAGCATAACCCTTTAATACCTTACATATATAAGAAACGTTAGGGAATAAGTTCGAGACACCTGCTAAACCGGGGCTTTGCAGTCCATTTAATTTAGGCTTATTCCAAAGCCTCCAGTCCCAAAATTTAGGATATTATATTTCTCCACTCGTTTAATAAATTTCGTCCTCAAAATTTAAACGTCTACTATTTGGGGATCCCTTTTTATCACTCAATCCATCCTTTTATCATGTGCAGGCTCACAAGCCGTACCACATAATAATCATATTCAATCTATTTCTTTCATATGCAAGCTTATCAATCATGCATCACAATCATCACTTTCTCATCATAGTTCTCAGATATTATTCAACATTCATCATTTATTTAGTACATAGTATGTAGCATGTAATCAAACATAAGACCCACTGGTCCATTCCCACAGCGCTTGATTCATTAGGCCTTATCGCCATAGCTCACAAGTTTTACACCCAACCTCTCGACTGCAAGCAACCAATGTGGCGAAACCCCCTGGCCATGTCGAGATATAAGCCTCTCGATCATAAATTGATTAGTCACATCTTTTTCTGTTTCCCATATATGTGTGTGAAATGCCTACTAGCCTCCACACATTCAACCCGTTACTATTCACATATGCTGCTTATTTAATATACATAGGCCATACAGTTCATTACTGCATAAAATATTTGTTGGTCTTCCTGCCTAGGGTCATTACCCTATGAAAGCATACATATCGGGTCTTATAGCCTTTGTTCCCTATTTTGTGCTCATGGGCCATCCAACCCATTACTGTATTGATTGTCCATCAGGACACTTAGTTCATTATTCAAGGCCTCATTACCTTATTGGGACACTACCCGTTATATTTAGCCTTGCGATTTATGTCATTCTACTCACATAACATTGAGTATCCCGGTGTCACCGCCCGGTACAAACATGTACACTGGGACGTATAGGCAATATATCTATCTTTATTTATGGTAGGAGTGGAAACAGGCCAGGCCAGGCTAGGCTTTTGCCTTAACAGGCCTGGCCTGTTAAGGCAAAAGATGACCTGAGTCTAGCCTGTGGCCTGTCAAAGGCCATTTTTTAGGCCTAGGACTGACCTGCATATAGGCCTGGCTTGGCCTGAAGCCTATTAAGGAGGCCTGAATTTTTAAAGTAAACCAACAAGCCACAGGCCGCACTGTAAAACAGGCTGACAAGCCATAGGCCGAAAACAAGCCTACATTAAACAAGCCAAAATTGACATAAATTAAAATGAATACTAATGATTCAAAATACATCATAAAATATAAAACCAAATACAACAACATAATTTTCATTATAAGTGCACAAATTTAAACCAAATCAATGTAAAGCCATTATGAAAAATGACTTTGGCCTTTCTGCAAAAGTATCTCCCACTTCTTCATCTTCTATCCCTATTGTCAAAATCTTCATCCTCTCCTCCAAATCTGACATTGAACACCAAATTTCAAATACAACAAAATTGAGACAGTACATTATTTAAGAGTTTAGACAAAATTTTGAAGTCTTCTAGCAAACTACATATTCATATAATCAACCAATGTAGTCAGCATTTCCCACCAGATTTTTGTACAACAAACAGGAAGCCAGGAATGGAAATCTGAACTGATAAAAAACAAGTTATTTTGATATTTCTCAATATAAAGACAAGCCAACCAACAAACAACAATGACATAAGAAAAGCTTCAAATTGCATGCACAATGTTTGTTGATTACAAATGCGTAGTTCGAGAATATAGAACCAATATCTCGAAACATTCCACTTGGATTACAATTAATTTATGACCATGACCCAAAACAAAAAAATTTCAATGTATAAGAACAAATTCTGGGACTACACTCTTTAAATTGTCAGCTTTTGTTTAAAGAGAAGAAATAACAGGCACGAGAAATTTAAATCACCTTTGAAATCCAAAACTAAGCACTGAGCTTAACTTGAGACTCTAATAAATACTAGTGGGACAATACATTAGTTATAAGAGCAAACAAAAACACCCCTTTCCTTAAGTTTCAAAATATAACAAACTGAATCAAAAGAGAAGCAAGCAAATCGAAGAGTTGACTCTCTAGAGCTTGAGATCTGCTGACGGTCGATGACTCTCAGAGGTTCAGGACAGAGAGGACGGCTGACGGTCAGACGGAAAGTGGAGAGGACGATGACTCACAGAGGTTTAAGATTTCAGGTTAGGAAGGAGAGGAAGAACAGTGATCGACTGAGATCAAGGCGACAATGATCGACTGGTTAGATCTTCCGATCAAGGAAAAGATGAAGAAAGGAATAGGGACGAGATATAAGATCTGACACTGAGATTGAGATCTAAGACTAAGAAAGGAACAGGGCAGAGATCGGAGTCACAGTGATCAACTAAGAGCGTGAGAGTGGGACAACGATCGACTGTCGCTGAGCTGAGAATCTGAGATCTGAGACAGAGTGGGAGTTGAGAGACGAAAGAGAGTCTGAGTGAGTATGGCCATGTGGGAGTCGATAGAGAGGGAGAGTGAGAGTGAGTGCCAGAGAGAGACCGAAGGGATTTATTTTTTCTTTTGGTACAAGAGACTTGAGAGCTGAGAGAGATTTAGGGGCGGCCCATGTTGAGAAGTTGAGGGTTAAAGAATTTGGGTTGGCCAAAAATGTTTTTTTATAAATAATACTAGGCCGACTTGATAGGCCTAAAAGGCCTAGTAATAGGCCTGGGCCTGGCCAGTTTAGAAAAACATGCCTTCAAACAGGCCTGGGCCTGGCCTTTTTTTTCTAACAGGCCAGGTCGCAGGCCCCTGATAGGACGCCTAACCTATTTCCACCCCTAATTTATTGCTGCCTATTTAGTGTTCAGGACCAAATGACTATTTGACCTTTACTGGTCGAACTGTGTGCACTGTTTGGGACCAAATTACTATTTAACCCTTACTAATCATACTGTGTGCCCTGTAACATGAATGGGTAAGTAATTTTGTGAGGCTATGGGTGTTGAGATGCATATGCCTCTACTTCACCCTGTTGTATCAGAACACATCCCAATCTATGCCTACTTGCATCTGTGTATGTTAGATCTCACATGTTTTGATGATAACAAAGAATGGGTGTGAAAAAGACTTGATAAACAAATAAGTTTGAACAAAGTAATGATAAAGCAAATCATCACTTGAAGTAAGCACTGGAGTAATGAAGAAAGGCCAAGAGAAAAAGCTGAGAAACTTCATCACTGGCAGAATTTCTACAGGGCTACTCGAGTAAGAACTCGAGTAATGAGACAGAAACTTGAAGTACCCAGAGCACAGAACCTCAAGTAACTCACGGCCAGATACATCACTCGAGGGACGACTCGAGTAATATGAAATGAAAAGAAGAGTTACTCGAGTCCACATTTGAGTAACTTGCCACAAGGAAATGAGTTGCTCTCGGCCTGCCAACGTTACTCGAGTAAGTACTCGAGTAATTAGTGAAATCACTTTCAGTTGCTCTCGGCCTGCCAACGTTACTCGAGTAAGTACTCGAGTAATTAGTGAAATCACTTTCAGTTGCTCTCGGCCTGCCAACGTTACTCGAGTAATCAGTGAAATCACTTCCAGTTGCTCTCGGCCTACCAACGTACCCAAGTAATCAGGGAAATCACTTCCAGTTGCTCTCGGCCTACCAACGTTACTCGAGTCAGTACTCGAGTCCCCTGCTTCAAGAAATATGTTGCTCTCGGCATTCTAATCCTGCCAATGTTACTAGAGGAGCAACTCGGGTAAATCACTGTGGTAAACAAAACTTGAAGGTAACACTCGATTAATCTGAAATATTCTAATCACACTTCACTCGAGGCACCACTCCAATGCAGGTATTAAAATGTTCTATGTCAAATACTTGAACGAGATTACTCGAGTAAGTAATCGAGTGATCTGCAGAATTATATACAAAGCACTTGAAGTATCTACCCGAGTAAGCTATGCAGAAAATAGATGTTCACTCGAGGCAGTACTTGAGTAAACAGGTAAGCAAAACTTGAAGTGCTCTCGGCCTGAAATCCTACCAACATTACTGGAGTGAAGCATCGAGTAACCTGTGAAGAAAATTGTAGTATACTTGAGTAAGTACTCAAGTAAACAGGTATTTCTAAGGTTTGTAAATTTGTTTACTCCATGCACTACCTGAGTAATGTGATGTTCATTTATTGACTTGCTCTCTATCAATATTTTCATGAAGATACTCGAGTAGCTACTCGAGTAATCAAACCCAGAAATTCAGAAATCATTCCAACGTTCATTGATTTGTTTTCTATGTGATTAACCCTTCATTGTATTAGTATTCTTAGCATGTTTGCAGATAAACAATGAAGAGATCTTACCAAATAAGGAAAGTCAAATGCAAAGTTCAAATGCTACCTACCACCACCTACCGCAAACGGATATTTTTCAAAAAAAAACTGGAAAAGTCAACAGTGGCTGCGCACACTGTAACGGGCGAGAAGAAAATGTTCCAACGGTCATTATCAACACACATATATATATATGGGAACATCCAAACAGAGATAACAACAAGAACACACATGAACGCATTATCAAGTTCACGTTCAATACTCTGTTTTTACACATACTTGTAATTTTGTACTTCAGTTATTCTTATTCACTCTATAAGAGAGATATTTCATTCAAACTCAATATTTGTTATTGAGGTAACTTAAGGTTGTGGAACCTTGAGTTGGAATTGGATTACAACTTTAAGGGGGAGCGAGTGTCCAGGTGAAGGAACTTGCTTGTACCGAGGTACCAAAAACCCACTGAATCTTGGAAATCATAGTGAAACTCTCAGAGATGCTCTAAAGACTGGACGTAGGTCAAAGTGGTTGTGGCCGAACCAGTATAACTCCCGGTGTACACTTCGGTGATATTTCTCCTTACTCTTTACTGCTTTATATTCACCGTCAAGTTTTATATTTACAACAAAATTTTTAGTATCACCCAATTCACCCCCCTCTTGGGTGAAACGCTTGCTCTAACAGTGTAGACTATAAAGGTCGACTGTGGATCCAGGATTGTTAATACTGGTATTGTTGAGAGGTATTCGCCACCATTCTGCCCTACTACACTAGGGCTTATCCTAATCTCTCTTTACATGTGTCACCACAGACCATATAGGTTGTGTGATTGTTGACCATACAAGTCATTACACTGCACACCATGCAGGGTTTAATACTATACACCACACTGGATGTAATACTAGACGCTACTCTAAGTGTAATACTGTACACCACGCAGGGTGTAATATGGTTCATCACAAATACTGTAACACTATTGACCATCAAGGCCATATTATGTTTTAGGATGATCAACACTGGTGTGAACATCAACCCCTCATGTAAGTTTCAAAATTGCTCCTAGATTCACCACACTTCCGCTGCCCACTCTAATGCTTCACACTATTAAATACAATATAAGTAAGGCTACACTGTCTGCCCACCCATGTCTTGTTACCTCAGTTAGATCCCATTTGGCCTCTGTAGTAACCCATAATCATCCATGGAAAATATGATAGATAAATATGCCACGCACTATATAGTGTAAAATGAAAATTCACATCAATTCGTGTGTGTACACAAAGTTTAGGGCTAACCATCCTGTTGAAACCCCTATATATACCTCAGCCGAGTCACCAACTACATCTAGGTAAATCGTGTATCATAGCTGGGTCCTTACTAGGCCGAATGGTACATATACACTTCCCATCAGACGGTATATATACACTTCCTGCACCACAACTAAATAATATTCATGTACCTCAGCTGGGAATCCAACCACAACCAGGTAATATTCATGTACATCAACTGAGTCCCAGACTATAGCTAGGTAATATGCCCTAGGCACATGTTTATATCACAGAACATGGCAAACATACAACATATATACTACCACATAGTGTATGAGAGATAGAGTTACTATATTGGCCTTTCCTAGATAACCTTCCTGATGATCATTGATCATTGTTTACTGTTCTATTATATTTCCTTGTATTTGTTGTAGTAGGTTAAGTCTAACTTCTTGACTCTACCCAGCATCTGAACTTCTTAGCCTTACCACCTTTGTGTTTCACTATATGAACAACAAGGGCATTTCCATCATTTTACAAGTGTTGGTTACACAGGTACACTTAAAATTACGTATAACAAATGTTTGCAGTATCCAGGAAAGACCTGTAATAACATATAGTCCTTTGAACTACTATACAACATGTGCTTATTCCTATTACATAACATATCACAACATGTACATGTAACTTCCTAAGGGGTCACACATCCTAAGATTTTCTTGGGTTGAGCATGCTTAACTTTTGTGTATCTGTGCCAAAATACAGATACCGGTTGTATCTATTCCCATTTATCGGTACCCCAAGACTGCCCTTATCTCGAGAGTCGTGCCAACTATAATTGGTCAACTAAACACTGTTTATGGACTTCATATCAGTGCTGGTACAAGTACCTGAATATGTACCCTGATATGCTCCCTAATGTCTACAAAGGTTTCTGTCTGACTCCGCTCTACAATCCCATTTTTCTTCAGGGCCAGAACAATATATCCGGAAAGAAGTGCATTATTGTATAGATCCCTATGTCATCCAGAATCCTCAACCACCGGCCATGGACATCCTGCAGGTATGTACTCCGGACATCCTCCTATAACCATCAATCCGGTTGTAAACCATGTATCATATATACTGCTCCAACTCTAGGATCGGTAACGAAATCTAGATCTGTCTCTGTCTTGTCTGTTTGTGGCTTATCTTCCTGTCACTTAACTTGTAACCCTATCCTCATCAAGGTTGTAATTAGTGTTTAAACTCGTTTTATAAGTAAATGGAAGATCGAGGGCAATTAAAATTTTTTTACAAAAACCTGTACAATATGATCTCTATTTATTTGAAATAAAAACAGTTGGCCTATTTGGTTAGTCACATATACAATATCAGAATGCTAACAAAATTCCCGACATTCACCCTGGATAATATCATTAACCTAAGAGTTTTATAGGATATCATTGTTATGTCGGTTTCCCATACTGGGGATTACACAATAACTACAAATCTATGATCAATCCAATATATACAATTGTCCAAATGATAATCAAAAACCAAAAAGAAACTAAGACTACCACCGGTAATCCTAGTCGTCCTTGCTCACTTGCTTGTCCCGAGATCCACTTGCCCTGGCTAAAATTGTTATTTGGAAAGAGTGAGATTCAAAAGAATCCCAGTAGCAATAGTTTACGTATATGATGCATAATTAAACAAAGCAAGTAAGCATATATCACAATGTAGCAATAAAAATATTCAAGGCTGGGCTAACCGCCACGTCCATTAATCATTCAAGGCCGGGCTAACCGCCACGTCCCCTTACTAATTCAATGATAAATACAAACAAGCAATGCATTGCACATGATATAGGATAAAGTGTTACTACCTTGTTCTTTTTGTTCTTGTTCAGGCATAGGCTTTCTACGTTCCGGGAAAATATCAAATCCTATCATCATAATTAAGGACGACAGGTTAACACTTATTCCAATACTCAAATGACTTCAAAACACTTAGATTTGGTATCATTAAAGTCCCTTAGGTGGCTACTTGAAGCCCAAACAAATGCCTAAAGGGTTGGGTAGTACTATCTCAAAGACCACCTTTTTTTGTGTGCCTTGTAAAATGTGTCGCTTCCGGCTTGCGACTATTCCTAAAATATTAAATGTACAAGAAATAGGTTGTAAACTATCCATGTATCATTTTAGGCACTACCATAGTGTTTCTTATGGTTATATTAGCCTATGGTGAGAATTTACCAAAATACCCCCGGGACCCCAGCCCGGCCCTGCCGTACCTGGCCCGACTGTACTTTTTTCTGAAATTTTGACATGGGCTATCCAGACATATTTTTGCTCAAGGAATCCATTTCAGAGCTCAAAATTATCAAATTCAATGTCAAATTATGAATTTGCCCTTGACAGCCTTACTTTTAGGGTTTTATGGGCGTTTCCTTAATTATGCTTTTTCGGCCTTTTCTGAAAAAGTACCCAACTGTAAACCCACCTAGTTTTCCCTCCTAAATCCAATCGAATGATCAAATTATTGAAAATCCAACTCCTACCCCTAAATCTAGCCCTGACCGAAATTATGGGATCCATGGGGAAAAATCGGGGTTTTGAGATTTCGGCACCGTAAACGCTTTCCTTTCTACTCCTAACCACTTTATTAACCATCTAATTGAGTTATAATAACCATTTGAAATAAAATTGGGCAGCTTAACCCTTAGGCACACACATTTCCAAAATATAAAACCAATGGCAATCTGGCGAAATTTCACCAATTAAATTGCCCAAGCAGTCATAATAGTTAATATACGAAGGTTTGGAAGTTACCTCAAGCTCCCAGTAGATTTTCCCAAATATGACTAAAACCCTAACCTTTAAACAACATATTTTTTAGCCTCCAAACCTTAAAGAAAGAATAAGAGTAGCTTAGGATTGGAGTTATACGCGTTAGGAACCGATTTACCGAAGAAATCACTTACCTTTGCAAGTTTTTCTTCTCTTTCTCTCTCTTGAATTTCACTCTCTCTCTCTAGATCAGATCTGAAATGGCACGATAATGGGCTGGAGGAAGGAAGGAGATGATATTTTTTTTAATATATCTTATGCTTTATTCAATTATTTAACAATTTTCCAAAATTCCAAAAATCATGTTTTATGTACATGAACCTTATGTACATGTAACCATACTCATTAAGCCCAACCAATATTTCCTTCCTCTTACAATATGTAGGAGGCACCTAGGGGTCCCTCCCTATGGTCTCAATTGGCTTCTCAACTTGTCCAAGTTAAGTATATACGAAAAGTCTCAATTTTGGTCAAAATTACACTTTTTGCTCAAATTTTCCATAAATTCATTTTAAATTGTCCAAACTATTATAAATACATTTTTATTTTTTTATTTTCCTTAATTAATTTAAATTATCTTCAATTAATCAGAAAATAATTAATTTTTTGATAAATTGGCAAAATTAAGATTTTGCCATTACCTTTTTATTCCAATTTCTTTTCTTATTTTTATTTGGCCAATTTCCATCAATTTTTGGACCAAATATTTTCTCTAATTTTTATCCATTTTTTGACCTTAATATTGGGCTTTTTAAATTACCCAAATTAATTCCATAATTATTTTGCCCATTTTCTCATGAAAATGAACATTTATAAAATTCATAAATTCCAAAT
Organism: Inga oerstediana; assembly: GCA_963210345.1. Taxonomy (NCBI): domain Eukaryota; kingdom Viridiplantae; phylum Streptophyta; class Magnoliopsida; order Fabales; family Fabaceae; genus Inga; species Inga oerstediana. Next base: position 41,598,412 of record OY723407.1, read on the forward strand.
TCCTGAATATTCACCATTTTATTGAATTTCTAAAATAATTACAATATATTTGGTGAATATAAATTTTGGGGTGTTACAATTCTCCCTCACTTAAATAAATTTCGTCCCCAAAATTTGTTACACATCATTGGGCATAGAGTCAGGAAATTGCTTCTTCATGTCCACTTCTACTCCCATGTTGCTTCCTTTGGAGACATTCCCTTCCAGACCACCTTTACAAACGGTAAGCATCAATGTATGAGCTGTCGCTCTTCTCGATCAATGATTCATTTGGGCACTACCGTATAAGCGAGTTATCTTACAATTCAATCTCCTCATACTCAATAATATGCTCATGGTCTGGTTGGTACTTCTTAAGCTGCGAGACATGGAATACATCATAAGTCTACTTAAATTCAGGGGTAGGGCTATCCGGTACGCTACAGGTTTGATTCTTGCTAGAACCTCAAATAGACCAATGTACCTCAGGCTCAGCTTCCTTTGCTTGATTGCTCTCTCGATGCCTGTGACCGGAGACACTCTTAGGAAAACATGATCCCCCACATCAAACTCTAGAGGTTTTCTCCTTTTATCAGTATAGCTCTTCTGTCGACTCTGTGCTATAAGGAGCCTCTTCCTGATGATTCTGATCTATTCATAGGTTTGATCAACAAGATCCGGCCCATACAACTTCCTCTCGACAACTCTGTCCAGCACAATGGTGATTGACACTTCCTCCCGTACAATGCCTTATATGGAGCCATCTGAATGCTCGCATGATAACTGTTGTTGTAGGCAAACTTGGCCAATGGAAGAAAGTAGTCCCATTTTCCTTTAAAGTCTAGGACACACGCTCTTACACATTTCTTTTAACGTTTGGATGGTCCTTTCTGACTGTCCGTTCGTTTGAGGATGGTAGGTCATACTAAACCTCAATTGAGTACTTATAGCTTCATGCAGAGCCCTCCAGAATCTCAAAGTAAACCGAGGATCTCTATCGGAGATAATGTTCTTTGAGGTACTATGGAGTCTCACTATCTCTTTGATGTAGATTTCAGCCAGCTTATTAAGAGAATAGCTAGCATTAATAGGTATGAAATACGCTGACTTCGTGAGTCAATCAACAATCACCCAAATCGCATCATAATTCTTGATCTTGGGTAGACCCACCACTAGATCCATGGTCACACTCTCCCACTTCCATTTTGGAATTTCTGGACTCTGAAGCAATCCTGGCAGTATCTGGTGTTCAATCTTCACTTTTAACAGGCAAGACACCGCGCCACGTACTTAGTCACATCACTCTTCAACCCTGGCTACTAGTACATAGATTTCAAGTTGTGATACATCTTGGCCATACCTGGGTGAAGAGTATACTGACTCTTATGAGCCTCATCTAGAATCCTCTGTCTCAAGTCCAACTTCAGTGGAACATAGATTCTCTTCTGGTAATGAACCAACCCACTAGGTGATAAACCATAATCATGAATCCCTCCCTACTCAATCATAGCTCGGATAGATTGGGCTCGCTCATCTTGCATCTAAGCCTCTTCAATTTCAATCCTCAGGTCATTTTTCCCTTGGAAAACGCCATAACTGGCACACAGGATATCATTCAAGAGATTGAAGTCTCGAAAATCCTCTATCAATTTCCTTTCTTGAATCATTATCATTACCACTAGCACCGCCTTCCGACTAAGAGCATCTTCGATGACATTAACCTTACCCAGATGATATTTAATCTCCAAGGTATAATCTTTCAGCAACTCTATCCACTGATGCTGTCTCATATTCAATTCTTTCTAATCATACAAATATTGGAGACTCTTGTGGTCGCAATACAATTCCACTGTTACACCATACAGGTAATGACACCAAATTTTTAATGCAAACACTATTGCCACAAGCTCCAGATCATGAATGGGGTAATTTATCTCATGCGGTTTGAGCTGTCGAGAGGCATAGGCCACCACTCATCCCTGCTGCATCAGGACACACCCTAACCCTTGCTTACTCGTATCACTGTACATGATGTAAGCCTTACTGGGATCAGGTATAATCAATATTGATGCCGTAGTCAACCTCTCTTTCAGATCCATGAAACTCTGTTCACAACGTTCATCCCACAAAAATGGTTGATCCTTCCTTGTGAGCTTGGTCATCGGCAATGCAATTCGGGAGAAGTTCTAAATGAACCTCCGATAATAACCAGTAAGACCCAGAAAACTGCGGATCTCGGAGACAATTTTTGGCCTCTTCTAGTCAAGTACTGCTTCCACTTTACTAGGATCCACCGAGATCCCTTCTCGTGAGATGACATGGCCAAGAAATTTCACTTCTGTAAGCCAAAACTCATATTTGCTCAGCTTGTCATAGAGTTTCTTTTCTCACAAGATTCTCAATGTCACGCCCCAGGAGGCTCCACTGGCACTCTATGTCTACGCCGGGGAGGTTCGACCCTGAAGGATGGCTGGGCCCGTGACTTACAAGGAATATCTCCTCCCCCTGGAGGATTTCTCTCGCCTCCCCACATCTTGAACCCTTACCCTGGGGGTAAGTATAAGAGTTTGGCGAGAGGTGGTACCATTGAGCCTCCTGGGGCATAACACTCAACACAATTCTCAAATGCTATTCATGTTCCTCATTATCTTAGAGGAAATCAAGATGTCGTCGATAAACACTACCACAAACTGATCAAGATACGGTCAGAAGATGCTATTCATATAATCCATGAATACCGCCGGTGCATTAGTCAAACCAAAGGGCATTACAAGGAACTCATAGTGCATGTACCTCGTTTAGAAAGCAGTCTTCAAAATATCTACTGCCTTCACATACAACTGATGATATCCCGACCTTAGATTAATCTTGGAGAATGCACATGAGCCAGACAATTGATCTAACAGGTCATCAATCCTCAGAAGTGGATACTTGTTCTTAACAGTTACCTTATTAAGTTCTCTGTAATATATACAAAGTCTCAAGCTTCCATCTTTTTTTTTTCACAAACAATATCGGAGCTCCCTATGGTGATGTAATATCCTGAATTGTAATAAGGGATTAATAACTTCAAAGTGATGTAATTAATGATAATTAAGCTCTTTTGAAGTATATGTTGTGCAATGTGATATAAAGGTGCTTAGTGATGGGTTATTAAGCATTGTGGCAATCAGGGGCAAAACGGTAAATTTACTGACCGATTGGTCAGTTACGGGAGAGGAAACTCCTTAGTAATCAAGATCAATGGCTAGGATTGAAAGAACAAGAGGTGGAATCAAGTGTGTTGGAGAGTATATGAAATCATTGGAGGAAACACAAGATAGTGACATGTGGCAAAAGATGGACCATGGGATTAAGTCAAAGTTTCAAACATTGTAACTTCTCTCTTCTCTCTCAAAAACCGATGGTGAGCTTGGGAGTAAGGAAAGCTCATGATTATCAACTCTCTCTCCTCCTCCACTTCCGGTGAATTAGGCAAGAAACAGAAAGGAAGGGTTTGAAATTTATGAAGGTAAATGACTTCATATGCCTAAACACTCTTTAATGATATTGTTCAAGAAGGTAAGAGCTTGACTTCTATGGTTTCAGAATTTCCATAGGTGGTATTTGAGAGATTGTGAAGTTTGAGAAGTTGAGGAATCAAGGGTTTGATCTTGGCAAGTTGAGAAGGTAAGCATTGGTGACCTTTTGGTATAAATGTTATGACTTTTGGTTTAGTTTAGTAAATTCTGGATTTTTGCCTTGATTTCTTGTGATTTCAGAAGATATGAATTAAGTGATGTAATGTGGTGAAATAGATGCTAAATAGTGTTTGGGAGTCAATGGTTTTGGTGTGGATTTGAAAAAAGTAAGTTTGATAAATTATGGTTTTAGTGATCTTGTGGTCTAGAGATAAGAATGTGTTGCTTAAGTAGGGTTTTGGTTGTTTTGGGTTTACCAATGGGTTCTTGGTGTTAAAACAAGTGAGAATAAGTTGTGGTATGAGTCTTAGGACCATTGGTAGCCAATTGGTCAATTCTGGAAAACCATATCAGTTGCTGCGATTTGGCATCTGATAGGATCACTCGAGTGAAGGAGGATCTCACTCGAGCACGATATGAAATTCTGGGTATTTTGGTTAAGTCTTTAGGCAGAAACCGCGAGCACACTTCCTGCCTTGCGAGTCAAATATGATCCTGCTCAAGTGCGCATGGGCATGCTCGAGTGAGGTCTTGCCTGGAAGTAGTCTGTGCTCTCGGGTAAACACTTTTGATGTTGCAGTTCTTCGTGCTCGAGTGTACTTAAGGTTATTGGTTGGGTGCAGCCTCTTGTACTCGAGTGAGTGTGAGAGATATTTTGAGGATTTGCTCTAGGGCAAACACTTTCTGTGTTTCACTCGCTAGGACTCGAGCACAACTGAGGGCATCACTCGAGTGAGGTGGTTGTCACTCGAGTGAGGCAGCCCAGAAGTGGTGTTTTACATTCAAAAGAGGTATCTTCTGGGTAGTTTATTCCAACCCTTTAGGGATATGTTTAGACCTATTATAGCCACCTAAATAGTCTAAATGATAACCAACATAAAGTATTATGAAATTTGGAAAATTGGAAAAGAGATTGACCTATTGTCCCTATTTTGGTTTATAGGATTTGATATCTGCCATCCTCGTGAGCCCACTATGCCAGCAAACGCTAGGAAGGAATGAGGTAGTGACTTTTCTTTCGTACCATATGTGATGCATTGTATGTTTGTATTATCATTGATTTGTGATAAATTCATATACTGCAACACTGTGAATATGTGTAAGAACCGTTAATCCAATAGTCCCTGAGTAGCTAACAACAGATCGAGTAAGGGTTGTGTGCCTTCCCGGCGGAGAAAGGGGATGAGGATGAGGTGTGACTTTGTGATTATGTGAAAAGCGGAAAGGCTACTTGTGAAGGCCGACGGGCCATTTGTGAAAGCCGGATAGCTATATGAGCTATAAGGCTATGTGTATGCACTGCCACGCCAACAGTCCCTGAGTAACTAACAACGGTTCAGGTTAGGACAGTGTGCCGTCCCGGTAGAGAAAGGGGATGAGGGTGGAGTGTGATTTGTGCTGCTGCTGCTGTATGATGATTTGCTTACATGCTGTGTGCTTATGTATAGTATAAATGTTTTGTTACTACTGGAATTCTGTTGAATCTCATTCTTTCCTTAAACTAACCTTTCAGACAGGGCGAGTGGCTCCAAGGAGAAACGCGCGACCCGGAGTGGTTAGAACCCCATAGGGACATTCTCTTTTGGATATGTTGGTTGATCATGTTGGACAGAGAACTTGTAAATTATTTTTGGGTTGTAATTAGTAGTTAAACATAGTTATGTGATCTCCTATATGGGAATTATAACCCTTTTAGTGAATGAATGGAACCCGGGGGTTGCCGGGATTTTTGGTTATATACTCTAATATGTATAAATGTAAAGGAACTGCACAGGTGATTATATTCGATAATTGAACTTGAGACCGGAATGGGAATGAAGTTTTGAAAATTTTATAAGGTCCATACTACTTAGTAGGTGTTTTAGTAAATTTTGAACTATGAGACGGTCTCTAACCCATTTTTACTATGCGTTATCGAATCTTAATTACGTTAATTAAGGCCGGGGGTTACAGGTTACACACTGGGTCTAATGAACCTTTTCTGAAGAAAATCTTCAATTTGTTTCTTCAATTCCGCTATCTCGTTAGGGGCCATTTTATATGGGGCCTTGTATATGGACCCAGCTCCAGGCACTATCTTAATTGGAAATTCCACTTCCCTTTTCGGAGGCAATCCACTGAGATCATCCGGAAATACCTCAGGGAAGTTTCTCACTATAGGTATACTCTCTAGAGCTTCATCTGACTCTCCCTAAATAGAAAAGAACACCATATACCCTTGGTATCCCTTTTTCAAACATTCCTCAACTTTAGCCATTGAGAGGAAATTCAAACTACTATAAACACTATCATCCATTTGCGGAGCTGGATAAACTATTTTCCTGTTTCCACAATCCAACATCACATTGTTTGCCTTTAACCAATCAATACCCAGAATAACTTCTAGTGATGGAGTGGCAAATAAATCAAATCAACTGTAGATTCATAACCCTCAACAGTAATTACATAATTTAGGCAAGCTTCCGCAATCACAGTCTTAGCACCCAGTAGTGTTGACACAACCAAATCAAATGGCAGTTTATGGACATGTAATCCTAGGCGCTTTACACAATCATAAGCTATGAATGAATGGCTAGCACCTGAATCAAACAAAGTTTGTAATGAACTACCATTTAGAAAAATATTACCTTGGATCAAGTTGGGAGATTTCCTTGCTTCCTCATGATTCATAGTGAATACTCTCCCTTGATTCTTGGGCCTTGGCTTTGCCGATCGCCCCTTACAATCTCTGGCAAAATGTCCTGGCTGCTTACAAGTGAAGCATTTTACTTGCCCATCACAATTCTTACCAGAATGTGCTTTGTTACAATGAGGACATATCCACTGTACTGAGGATCTTTGGTTCTCATGATCCCTAGACTGGTATGGCTTCTTACTGTCTCCCTTAGATGAGAATCCTTGGCTCTTGCGCTTCTGAGAGGAGCTTCCCTTACCAAGTTCACCACGACCACCACCCTTACTTGGGTTGATGTCTCTCAGGTTGTTCTTGGTGATGCAGCACTCCTTAACTACTTTGTTAAATTGAGTCAATTGCCATGTGGCCAACCTCTTCTTCAACTCACGTCTCAACCCACGGATCAACATGTCGGAACCCCATTCCTCATCATCTATCCGCTGGAAGTAGGAGGAGTATTGGGCTAGACGGATGAATTGAGACAGGTAGTCATCAAGGGTCTCGTTGTCTCCCTGCTTGATAGCTAGAAATTCTGACTCCCTCATGGACTTTGGGAAGTATTTGTCATTGAACTGCTCCTGAAATGACTCCCAAGTCACTGGCATATTTCGGGCCTGCATAGTCATGGCAATGGTTTCTCCACCACCGGTCTGCATCTCATTCGAGCTTATAGATGGCTAACTTGGCCTTTACTTTAGATGAACACTCAAGTACTTCAAAGATTTTCTCCAACCTCATTAACCAATCCTCTGCCGCTTAAAGGCCGAACCTTCCTCTGAACATAGGAGGCATGTGCTTGCAGAACTTAGAAACCCAGAATTGAAGGTCTCTCTTGTTTTGAGTTGGCAACCCATGGGATCCTTGGTTCTGCTTAGTGTGAGGTGGGGACTCATGGGATCGGTTTAACCCCTCAGCCGTCTCTTCATGTCAGGTCTCCTCTTGGGTCTCCTCATGTGTAGATTGGACCCTTTCCTCATTACGCTTAGCCCTTTCTTCCCTAAGTTCTTCCCTCAGCTCCGCATTCATATCCCTTTGTTCTCTGATTAGACCCATCATCTCTTGTATAAGGTCAGGTGGATTGTCATTGAGCTCTTCCACCTCTGGGTCAACTCTCTCAACTCTAGGGCGAGCCGTCATTTCTCTTTAGTCTACAAAAGGTTCACCGAGTCAGTAATCACACAAATGCATACACATATTCCTTAAACTCTTATATACCAACAATAACAGGAATATACATGTGTATATAACCAACAATTATTAATCATCTAACCATCCTTAGCTAAGGAACTAAGGGCACTATCCTAGCAAAATCTACCCTTGCTAGGAAAACCACTCTAATACCACAAATGTAACCCCTATCCACATCAAGGCCGCAATTAGTGTTTAAACTCATTTTATAAGTAAATGGAAGATCGAGGGTAATTAAAATTTTTTTACAAAACCTATACAATACGATCTCCATTCATTTGAAATAAAAACAGTTGGCCTATTTGGTTAGTCACATATACAATATCAGAGTGCTAACAAAATTCCCGACATTCACCCAGGATAATATCATTAACCCAAGAGTTTTACAGGCATCATTGCCATCTCAGTTTCCCATACTAGGGATTACACAATAACTACAAATCTATATTTAATCCAATATATACAATTGTCCAAATGATAACCAAAAACCAAAAAGAAACTAAGACTACCACCGGTAATCCTAGTCGTCCTTGCTCACTTGCTTGTCCCAAGATCCACTTGCCCATCCCAAGATCCACTTGCCCATCCCAAGATCCACTTGCCCTGGCTAAAATTGTTATTTGGAAAAAGTGAGATTCAAAAGAATCCTAGTAGCAACAGTTAACATATATGATGCATAATTAAACAAAGCAAGTAAGCATATATCACAATGCAGCAATAACAATATTCAAGGCCGTGCTAACCGCCATATCCCCTATTCATTCAAGGCCGGGCTAACCGCCACTTCCCTTTAATCATTTAAGGCCGGGCTAACCGCTACCTCCGCTCGCTCATTCAATGATAAATACAAACAAGCAATGCATTAAACATGATATAGGATAAAGTGTTACTACCTTGTTCTTTTTGTTCTTGTTCAGGCATAGGCTTTCTACGTTCCGGGCAAATATCAAATCCTATAATCATAATTAAGGACGACAGGTTAACACTTATTCCAATACTCAAATGACTTCAAAACACTTAGATTTGGTATCATTAAAGTCCCTTAGGTGGCTACTAGAAGCCTAAACAAATGCCTAAAGGGTTGGGTAGTACTATCTCAAAGACCACCTTTTTTTGTGTGCCTTGTAAAATGTGTCGCTTCCGGCTTGCGACTATTCCTAAAATATTAAATGTACAAGAAATAGGTTGTAAACTATCCATGTATCATTTTAGGCACTACCATAGTGTTTCTTATGGTTATATTAGCCTATGGTGAGAATTTACCAAAATACCCCCAGGACACTGGCCCGGCCTCGCTATACCTGGCCAGACTGTACTTTTCTTCCGAAATTTTGACATAGGCTATCTCGACATATTTTCATCCAAGGAATGCATTTTCAAGCTCAAAACTATCAAATTCAATGTAATTGCCCTTGACAGCCCTACTTTTAGGGTTTTAGGGGCGTTTCCGTAATTATGCTTTTTCGGCCATTTCCGAAAAAGTGCCCAATTGTAACCCCACCTAATTTTCCCTCCTAAATCCAATCAAATGATCAAATAATTGAAAATCCAACTCCTACCCCTAAATCTAGCCCTGATCGAAATTATGGGATCCTCCAGAAAAAATCTGGGTTTTGCGATTTCGGCTCTGTAAATGCGTTCCTTTTTATTCCTAACCACTTTATTAACCATCTAATTGAGTTATAATAACCATTTGAACTAAAATTAGGCAGCATAACCCTTAGGCACACACATTTCCAAAATATAAAACCAATAGCAATCCGGCGAAATTTCACCGATTAAATTGCCCACAGCAGCCAGAATAGTTAATATATGAAGGTTTGGAAGTTACCTCAAGCTCCCAGTAGCTTTTTCCAAATATGACTGAAACCCTAACCTTTAAAAAATAGATTTTTGAGCCTTCAAACCTTAAAGAACGAAGAAGAGTAACTTAGGGTTGGAGTTATACGCGTTAGGAACCGATTTACCGAAGAAATTACTTACCTTTGCAAGTTTTTCTTCTCTTTCTCTCTCTTGAATTTCACTCTCTATCTCTCTAGATCAGATCTAAAATGGCACGAAAATGGGCTAGAGGAAGGAAGGAGATGATTTTTTTTTAATATATCTTATGCTTTATTCAATTATTTAACAATTTTCCAAAATTCCAAAAATCATGTTTTATGTACATGAACCTTATATACATGTAACCACACTCATTAAGCCCAACCAATATTTACTTCCTCTTACAACATGTAGGAGGCACCTAGGGGTCCCTCCCTATGGTCTTAATTGACTTCTCAACTTGTCCAAGTTAAGTATACACGTAAAGTCTCAATTTTGGTCAAAATTGCATTTTTTTTCTTAAATTTTTAATAAATTCATATTAAATTGACCAAAATATTATAAATACATTTTTCCTTTTTATTTTCCTTAATTAATTGAAATTACCTTCAATTAATCGGAAAATAATGAATTTTGTAATAAACTGGCATAATTACGATTTTGCCATTACCTTTTTTTATTCCAATTTCTTTTCTTATTTTTATTTGGCCAATTTCCATCAATTTTTGGACCAAATATTTTCTCTAATTTTTCTCCATTTTTTGACCTTAATATTGGGCTTTTTAAATTACCCAAATTAATTCCATAATTATTTTTCCCATTTTCTCATGAAAATGAACATTTATAAAATTCATAAATTCCAAATTCATGAATATTCACCATTTTATTGAATTTCTCATATAATTACAATATATTTGGTGAATATAAAATTTGGAATGTTACATAACTACCCGCAACTGTGGGTAGTCATTGATCAGCCATAAGTTGATTATGTTTTAGAATGAAGCTCCACACTTTAGCCTTACTCGGACCCGCTCCCTCGGTGTCCGCGTCATCCTTGTATCATCTTCTCTCTAGTATGGTAATGTGCATTGCCTTTTGGGTGTTCCATTGTTTCATCGGGGCTTGTTTGTTCCTTTCAGGGACTTGTGAACTAGCCAAAGTAATTCACTTCGCTATTCCTATCACTATATAATCAAGCATATCAGTATACTATCATGTTTCCAGAACCACCGCATTACTCTGAGCAAACAATTCTGTGGCCAGAATCCTTGCTCTGATACCAAAATGTGACCCCCTTATCTTATTTTGACTTGCAGCAGAATATTAATACGTGGTTTGGTAGGCAACATAGGAATAGTATAAATATACTGATAATATGTGCATGATTACAGAAAATCCCCATAAGGGTTCATTCATGATACTTATGATTAAGGTAGCCGTACAAGGCTACTAGGGTGTCTAAACCCATTCCAGTGAAACAAAGACTTCTTCCCGTCTTCGCCCCACTACTGCAACCCTCTCTCATGCAATTCTCTTCTCTGATTTCCGTGTACCTTCTATATTTGCCTGTCTAAATTGTTGGAAGGGGAGGGTGAGATTGAAGATGTAATATCCCAAAAAGTGATTAAGGGCTAATGACTTCAAAAGTAGATGTAATTATTGTTGAATAAACACTTTTGGAGAATGTGTGATGAGAATTTGGATATTTTAATGATTCCAATGGCTTCCTTGTGAAAATTCGTGTGGGGAGAGTGTTTATTGTGAAATTGGAACCATTGGGAACAATTGTGCAAAAGTTGAAAACTCTGTCCATTGAAACTCTGTACAGGGCAGCCGATTTGTATAGACGTTTTTACTAGGCAAATGATGTCAGAAAATTATGAAACTTTCCATTCTTAAAGTTCACATCCCAAGCTTCAAAATTGATATATAATTTGTGCCATTTCATTTTGTGAGCTAGGAGATATGACCGTCCAAAGTTTGGGATGGAAATTGAACTCTGTTTTGGGGCAGTGATGAGTTTTATATGATTCTGGAATTTTGTGGTGATTTTCAGTAATGGCCAATATTTGTCCTATGAAGAGGACTTAAATATCTTTCATTTGGCTTTGGAATCACCTCATTTCAACTTTTCTAGAATTAGTTATGATTTTTCAAAGTTGGGCAGAAAATCTGCCAGAAAATCCGAAAATGTGAAATTAGAAATTATGACATCATCATGTGGTAAGGTGACATCAGCATGATATTATAAATCACTTTTCCGTTCCCTCTTCAGCCATTTCCGAAGTCTTGAGCTTCAAAGAGAAAAGGAAAGTGATTTGAGATATCTAGTGAGAGAAGGAGCAAGAACTTCAAGGTAAGTTCGATTTCTTCGGTGTTTTAGCTCTTGACTTGTATAATCCTTCTCCTAAGCTTCTCTTTTACATGATTCAAAGTGTTTGAAGCTAGAATTTAAGTGTTGAGAAGGCTATGGTTTTGGTTATCAAAGGGAAAAGCCAGAGGGAGCTTGAGGTAACTTCCAAACTTTCGTATATTGCTTATTCTGGTTGTTGTGGGCAATTTAATCGGTGAAATTTCACCGGATTGCCATTGGTTTTAAAGTTTGGAAATGATATGGCCTAGGGGTTATGCTGCCCAAATTGGGTCTTAATGTTAGTTTTAACCTAATGTAATGGTTAATAAAGTGGTTAGGAGTAGAAAGAAACGCGTTTGTTGAGCCGAAATCGTAAAACCCCGATTTTCTCCGGAGAGCTCATAAATTTCGGCCAGCTCTAGAAATGAGTCTTAGAGTTGGATTTTCAATGATTTGATGGTTCCATTGAGTTCAGGAGCGAAAATAATATGGGGTTACAGTTGGCCACATTTTCGGAAAAGGCCGAAAAAGCATAATTACGAAAACGCCCCTGAAACCTTTAAATAGTGGCTGCTGAGGGCAATTTCATCCTTTGGCAATGAATTTGATAATTCCGAGTCCAAAAATGGATTCCTTGGGCGGAAATATGTTAGGATAGCCCAGATTAGAATTTCGGGAAAAGTGCAACCGAACCGGGTACGGCGGGCCCGGGCTGGGTCCCCGGGGGTATTTTTGTAAATTTTCATTATAGATTCATATAAACCCAAGTAACACTATGGAAGTGTCTAAATGGTGCATTTGGAATTATAGGATTCGATATTTGCCGCCCTCGGGAGCCAACTGCGCCGAAGGACGTCAGGAAAGGACAAGGTAGTGACTCTCTCTCTCTTATACTTTGTGTAATGCACTGTATGTGTGTTGTATCACTATTTTATGATGATTTCTGATGCTGCTGCGGTTACAGCTGGTGATAGCTGTCGTTTACAGCGCAAGCTGTCGTTTACAGCGTAAGCTGTCGTTATTGTGATTACAGCGTAAGCTGTCGTGATGTTGATTACTGATTACAGCGTAAGCTGTCGTGATGTTGATTACAGCAAGAGCTTTCGTATTGTGAATACAGCCGTGAGTGCTGTCGTTTGTGGTGAAAACCATGTATCTGTGAATTGCTGCTGCTGTTGCTGTTTGTGATTTATGTACATGCTTTGTGTTTATGCATTGTGTGAGTGGTTTGTTACTACTGAGATTCTCTCGAATCTCATTCTTTCCTATGACTAACATTTCAGACAGGGCGTGTGGCTCAAAGGAGAAGCGGCCAACCCGGAGCAATTAGGACCCTTGGGGGTATATAGTTGAATTGGAAACGTTGTTTATGTATTTTGAACTCGGGATTACTGTATATTCTGAATTAGGAACACTACATTTGATTTTGGTTGTATAATCCCCTAGTGTATACTTATAAACCTTCAGGTTTTTATGCATAGAACCCGGGAGTTGCCGGGGATGCGGTTATACACTCTGATATGATTGAATGTTTATTAACTGCACAGGTAATTATATTCGAATATTGAAATTGAGACCTGGATGGGAAAAAGAGTTTTGAAAGTTTTGTAAAAATTTTACTGTGAGACAGAAAGTTTAAAACGAGGTTAAAGCATCCAATGGTCTCTAATCCGATTTAAATATGTGTTATCGAATTATAATTACGTGTTTAAAGTCAGGGGGTTACAGAAGAGAATCTTAGTAGGAAGTAGATACTACAATGCATGCATGATAGATGCTATGTGTATGACATGTTAGCTTTATCGAAATGCATGCCCCAAAATGATATTTCTGCATGCTCGATGTTTCATGTAACAAAACTATAGTCACAACAAAATAGAAACAGAGCTTTATTTGTACAAATATGCTCTACACAATCAAGTAAAGTAATCACATACATTACTACACAAGCAAATATATCAATTACATGCAATCAAGGTAAGTCCCCTACCATGTGTCCCTTTTGCTAAATAGAAATAGTTCCTCGATCTATGTACAAGTTGCTTGGGCTCCATATTCAATCCTAATGCCAAAGGTACCGTTTAGACACTTCCATAGTATTTCTCGAGGTTATATGAGTCTATGGTGAAAATTTACCAAAATGCCCCCGAGACCCCGGCCTGGTCCCGCTGTACCTGGTCCAGTTGCACTTTTTTTGAAATTCTAACCTATGCTATGCTAACATATTTTTGCCCAAGGAATCCATTTTCTGACTCAAAATTACCAAATTCACTGGCAAAAGATGAAATTGCCCTTGGCAGCCCCATTTTAAGGATTTCAGGGGCGTTTTCGTAATTATATTTTTTTGGGCCTTTTTCGAAAAAGTGACCAACTGTAACCCCATCTAATTTTCCCTCCTGAACTCAATGGAATCATCAAATCATTGAAAATACAACTCCAAGCCCCTTTAACAGCCCTAGCCAAATTGAAAAATTCCTCAGGAAAAGTTGGGGTTTTCCGAATTTGACTTCGCAGACGTATTTCTTTCTACTTCTAACTTCTTTATTAACTATTTAATTAGGTTACAACTACTATTTAGACCCAATTTTGGTAGCATACCCCTTTAATACCTCACAGATATAAGAAACTTTAGGGAATAAGTTCATGACACCTGCTAAACCGGGGCTTAGCAGTTCGCTTAATTTAGGCTTATTCCAAAGCCTCCAGTTCTAAAATTTGGGATATTACACTTCCCACATTAAATAATGCATATAAATATAAAGGACTGCTTACTGTCATAAATCCTCATTCTAATAGTTTCTACAATATGAAATCACAATTGATTTTTGTTCTATGTCCATAACTTAAATGCCATTAAACCCTTTCATTGTGAATTTATGCATATGAATACCAACAATCTTGTACCATAAAAAAACCACAATATATCATAACTGAAATCACAATTCATCTTTTTTTTCATTGGCATGAAAATGAATTGTCCTTAGAGCCTTCCAGATTGATTGAATATGGCAATAGCCCTTAACATTTCATCTTTTTTTATTGAATTGCCTTTAACATTACTCAAAACTTGTGAACCTCCAAATTACAACTGATTAATTAGGGAGTCATAACAATTTTTTATAAGTTATAGACCTACATATTACAACTAATTAATCGGTGAGTCATAACATTACTTAGAAGTTGTGGAACTCCAGACTAGAAAAAAAACAGTATGGTTCTAACCTTGAACACGCAAAAAGTATTTGTAGAGTCTCATAAGAAATATTTGAAAATAACCAGTGTATTTGTAGACACTCCCAAGACTAAGAAGCAAGAAAGGAGAGATACAAAAGCAATCAGTATTTTTTTTTTGCATTGGAAGTATACTAGATGCATTTGTTTTTAAAAAAGGTACTACTTCTCCACTTTTCTACAGTCATATGAAGGTCAAAAAGAATCAATGAAACAAACTTAATTTGGAAGACATATACACAAGACTTCATATTTGTGCATGTTTCTATAGACGGAGAAAGAGCATAAATAATACATTTATGTCCTATAATGCAGGTTCTATGGAAACAATTTATGTTGTACTCTTGAGTCTCCTCTAGTTGAGAGGATAGAAACTTTCATCTGTTCCATGTCTAGCATCAACATACACTTATCATGCAGAGAAACTATTGAACAAAGTCAGTAACATAAATTGTGACAAATGAAAGGGAAAGCATTGACAAATCCAGACTTCCAAGAGAAAATTATAAACAACTGCCTAAAAGTAAGAGGAAAAATGAATTAGGGCCCAAAGTTAAAAACCAATGAACATATAATCTTTTCATAGTAGAGCCTCTCAGAGACGTGCACCACAGTTCTAGCTTCCAAACATGTCCTCTAGAACTCTCGATCAACCTTCACCAACACTGTGGCCTTAGTCTTGTGAGGATCTACAACATCAAGCCTTAAATCGTGCAGAACCATTTCCCAAAAACAGACATATAGACGAAATAGTATAAGATGATGGGATGAAGAAAAAGTGAACCAACTAAAAATCGCAAGCAAAAAAGAAGGAAAAAAACGGATCCCTTCTTCATTACCCATATGATGGCTTGATCTTCCATCCACAACATTTTTTTGGCTTCTGGAAGAAAGACATCACTTTCGGGGAGGAAAAAAGCAGTTGCCTGGCTCAGATCTGGAATGAACGCCAACTCCAAGCAAAAATCAAAAAAATGGAAGGCATTAGTGTGGGTGAAGATCAAAGTTTTACAATCGGATAGAGTGGGTGAAGATAAAAATCTTGTTCTCAAACAGAGTAAGGGAAGACCAACTCCAATCAGAAAATTGAAAAAGCATACGGACAGAATGGGTGAAGTCTGAAAATGGAAAAAGCAGACGATAAGTGACATTGGCACAACACGCAATGTTGTGAACTAAATTACTGTGTAATTTGATTAGTATGGAATGAAGCCAATTGATATGAAGACGGCTTGGCGAGTGAAACCGTTACTGTGCTTAGGAACAGTAACTACTGAGACAAAATGGGCAAAAAAAAAAAAAAACAACGGCTTATTATGCTATTGCTTTTATGGATATATTGATTTTATTACACAAATGCGCCAAACAAGATGTAAGGGAAAAAAATAAAAGAAGAGTAACAAGTTGAGAATTTTTTTTATACGTGAGAAGTTTTATTGCACATGATTATCAAATTTAAAGCAAATCAATATATTATTAAAATGTTGAGCCATGTTGCTCTCCTCCTCCATTATTAGTGTATGTTCATTGTTTAGCCAACAAATAAAATTCAGTTTGTAAGGATTTCGTTTATAATCCAAAAAGTTATAGGTTCAAACTTCTCTACAAATGCAAAAAAAAAAAAAATGAGAATTGCCCAAAAATACCTTTAGGCAAATAAATTGCTGATTGCTATAAGCATGTAAGCGACCTTCCGTTTTGTGCAAACCATCTTCCGTGTGTGCAAAAATCTTCCATATAAATGTGCAAACAATCTTCCGTTATGTGCAAAATATCTTCCGTTATGTGCAACAGATCTTCCATAGTAACATTCAACAATTAATTTGCTAAAAAGGTATTTATCAGCAATTCTCCCAGAAAAAATTATTGGTAGACAATTTATAGATCTTTTAAGACATATATTCTTTGATCATAGTGGAGTCATGTATTAACCCCGTGATGAGCCTCAGTGTCCCAACTCGCATAAACATTTAGTGAACATTATATATATATATATATGCATTGTTTAAATGATTTATTTTGAACACAAGTTTAAATGAAAAGTGCAATCCTAAAAGACTAGTATATATGAGGGGGATTGGGCTTTGGATAAAAGAGTTTTTATCATGAACACAGTTTAAAATGAGATCCTCAATCTCAAAATATCAAAGAGAGCCCTTTAAGCTTGTAAAACCCACAAAGTCAAAAATTAAAATCTCGTTATTGATGTAAGAATTTTGTTAATAAATGATTTAAAAGCGCAATCCTTTGATTTAAAAGCATGCTTGATCTTGCGATAAGCCTCAATCGATCAACTTAAGTGAAATTTTAGTGAACAAAAAGAGATTATATATCCATTGTTTGAAACATTTTCTTTCCAATTTCTCCATAGTTGGAGGTAAAATCTAGTTATCTTAAAACCTAAAAATGTATTTGGATTAGTTTTTGGAGAATAACTTCGGGAGAAAAAAATGATAAAAGTGATTTTAGATAATAAATTTTGTGAAAAAAATGATTTTGATAAATGATAGTGTTTGGATAATTGTTACTAGAATCACTTTTTTTATGTTTAAATTACCAAAAAGGTTAACTTTTGTGATAATTACACGTAAAGGATAATATTCCATTTCAAATATTTTGCACATTAAATTTCATAATAAATATCAAAATTTAAACAAATTTGTCTACAAAATTAAAATTATAACATTAATCAATTTTATAAGATGATAAAAAAAATAACTCAAGCATATATATATTAATAAATTGTATAGACTAAAATCATTTTTAAATAGTAATTATCTAAAATTAGGCTGAAATACATAGTTTATCCGATAGTTAAATGTTTGATGACTGAAAAATGGAACCTTAAAAATAATAATTAGAGTGTTGTTTTGCTAAGAGAAAAAGGAGGAAATGTTCACCAAAAAAAAACAAAAGAAAAAAAAAAGGAGGACATAGAAAAAGGACAATATGGGGTTGGGAAATTATTACACCATAATTATGGCTTAACAACCTCAAAAAAGGGGAAAAAATTAGCTTCTTTAAAACCATGGTTTTGAAGAAAAAAGTGCTTAGTCCTTTTTTTCAAGTGTTTGAATAATTTTTTTTTTTTCAAATTATGGTTTTGACTCCAAAATTATGTTTTTATAGTTATCTAAACACACAATAAATCTAGCCTTCACGAGCAATCTTGATAATTTTCTTCCCAATATTTTCTGCTTTGAATAGTCCAACAAAAGCAGAAGGGATGCTCTCCACACCAAAAGAGATGTCTGCAAGTGTCTGCAACATCCTGAACGAAGAAGATCCGAAATTGTTGAAATAAAATCTCCAAAAGTGGCCACATATTCAAAAGACAGAAATCCTCTAATGTTGATTCTCTTGGACACAACGTCCAACATGTTTAGTGAAGCTCGCTTATTTCCACTATACTCTGAGATTGCACCACAAGCACTTACTCTTCCAAACGGCATTCATGTTCGTAACCACTGCCTCTAACATTTCTCCTCCCACGTTGTCAAAATATATGTCAATTCCATTGGGAAAGTACCTGAAAGTTCACACTTATATCACGTTAAATGTAAGCACAATTTCATCCTAAAGCTATTAGCTCTTTTTTTCCCCTCATGGATAATAGGATTTATTTGGATTAACATTAGTAAAAGTGATGTTTTATTTTAGCTTACTTTTGCAAGTTAAAGTTGGGGTAAAAGTTAATTAATATAATGTGATTTACGTTTTAATAGTATTTTCATATAAAAAAATCAATTTGATACAAACTGGTTTGAATAATTTAAAAAATCAATTTCAGAATATTCAAACATAAAGAAAAGTACAAAAAATAAAATAAAATCAGAAGCTAAAAAAAGGTGTTTCACTTTCAACTTGACTTTTGTCCCATAAATTCATTTTTTCAGAAGTGATCCCAAACATCACATGTTGGGTTAAAGTGCTTTTCACGGAATAAAAGTCAATTTGACATTAACAACAAAATGATGCCAAACTGGCCCTAAATGAATGCAGCGTGGACTTAATTTTGAGTATTGTGATCGTGTGCTTTGATAAAGGTGAATGTATATATATAGTGCGTTTAAAGAGAGATATAAGGAAAAGAACAATTAGATGTAAAGATAAGATGTGAATCTCATATAAATATAGTTGAATGTATAATGAATTTTAGTGATATAGATCCTCTTTGTTTACAAATCACATATAATTGCATATTTATGCATTTAAAAATAATTAAAGAGACTACAGATAATATATTAGTAAGGCGCCTTATAACTTAATGACACCAAACTTTTCCTTCAAGTCTTTCTTACACATGGGTTTATGAGTTCATAGCCTATGAGTCATGAGTTACGACAAAAAATATTGATAGACGCAAAAGATGAATGTAACTTCCACCTCAATCACATTCTTTTGTGTCACTCCTTTTTTCTAAGGGCAGTTTGCTATGCTGGAATTGATTTTGATGGAAATGGAAATGGATATAGATATGGATATAGAAATGGATATGGATATGAAAATGGAAATGGAAATGGGGAGTAAAAGTATGTTTGGTATGTCATGGAAATGAGATCTAATTTTTGTATAAAAATACCAAAATGTCCTTCAATTTCTTTTGTTTTTGTTTTTGAAGGTAGTGGAGGGTAATAGATAGAAATGATCACATGGAATTGTAAATCTGAGGTATTTTGATGGAATTGATTGGGTGGAATTGAGCCTATTTAGCATCCACATGGAATTGGAAAATTTTTCAATTCCATCATACCAAACAAGCATCATGATGGAATTGATTCTCAATTCCATTTCCATCACCCCTAATTCAATCATACCAAACAGGGCCTAAATGTAAATGCATGAATCCATGAATATATATTATTTATTTTTGAATAATTTCACTGGATATGTCATAGTTGTATATTTGTAATCACGTTTGTCTAAGTAACCAACTACTCTATCCAATTCTTATTATAAGACCCTTTTTAATTAAGATTTTTTTGCCAAACTTTTTAATTAAGAAGAAATTGAATTACAAAGTAAGTTTTATACTCCCTTCAGTTTTAAATACAAGACAAATTTAACTTTTTTGGGGAGATTAATAAAGTTAATTAAATTACTTTAAAGTATTTATATTTATCGTTTTTCTCTAAATTAATTTGTTTGACTCATAAATTGACATATTATTTAATCATATACAAAGTATAATATGATGAAGTAACTTAATTAGCTTCATTAATCGATCCAAAAAAAATTTAATTAGATATTATATTTAAGACTGGAGGTAGTATTAAAGACTAGAGAAGTATCTTTACTCTCTTAAGAGTCTCAATGTAATATCAGTTTAAGAGAGTTAGTTGTATGTAGCATTTTGATTTGTCCATTAAGTGTGTGTTTGGGATAGCGGTAGGAAAAATGACTTAATAGAAAAGTCAGTTTTTGTAATGTGATTTATGTTTGGGTGAACGATTTATTTTTGGACAATAAGTGCTTTTAAATCGTGATTTACGATATACGAGATAAGTATGTGAGAGGAGTTTTATCTCGACTTACGTAATAAGTGACTTAATAAAAAAGCTGTAGTGAGAAACTTATTTAATAAGTAGCTTATTCTACCCATGATGCAATTAAAATAAGATGAACCAAATACTGCAAAAATGTAACACATTTTTATTTAGGCTTATTGTCCAAAAACGGGCTTATTTCTATCCAATAAACTGAACCAAACACACCCTAAATAAAAGTCGGTTAAGCTTTAGCCAAAAAAAAGTAGGTTAAGCCCATAGTATTAATATAAAAAGGAACATGTTAAAAGTAAATCTGAAATAACAAATATTAATACTCCTCTTGTCCTAAATTAAAGCCTATTTATTTTATTTAGGGATATTAAAAAAACTAAATAAATTATTTAATTAGAGCATATATGGCATAGTATATTTAAAATATTTATATATAATATTATATTATAAATCAGTTTATAAATTAATAAGTTAGATAAATTAGTTTAAAAAATGAAAAATATAAGAAATAAAATAAAATAAAGTCTTACATTTAGAATCAAAATTCACTTTTAAATTAAGTTTTATATTTAGAACATGAGGGAGTATTATTTAAAAGATAGACATATCGGACGGTTAGGTGGGACCCCATGTAGATGTATCAAGCCCAATTAGCTACCGATTTATTTATTCATGAATGTGATGACTTGTGAACATTACAAATTGCTGTAAATTTTATTTATATATAGTGTGCCTAACTAATTTATACACAACTTTCCTGAACTTTATGCCATCTATAGATAACATCATTCAGCCTTAAAATCTTATAATAAACTCCTCTAAACTTTTATGTTTATATAGATAACTCTCATATTACTAATTTTGCTCATTATTTATTTGCACATATCTAAAGTTTAAAAGTACCATATGCATATATAGAACTAACCTTTTGAGGGTGGACTTTAAGTCTCTTTCTTCCTTATAGTTAAATGCATCATCAAACCCCAGCTTGTTTTTTAGTAATTCCACCTATAACAAACCTACCATAACTTAGGTTCATTTTGAGATGACTAGTAAATATGAGTTATATAGGTTCAAAAAATTTAAAGGCAATTAATTAAGTAATAAACCTTTTTGGGGCTCCCAGCAGAACCCACAACATAACAGCCCATGTTTTTTTTTTGCAAATTGGCCTACTAAATATCCAACTGATCCACATGATGCTGATACAAATATTTTTGCTCCCTCTTTGGGTTTACACACGACAAACAATCCAGCATAGGCTGTTAGTCCACTAAATCCTGTCCCATAGCCACAAAACCAAAATGAAATGAAGTCAAATAATGAGACTGATTTGATTCTATTCTCCATTTTTGCATCCTTTAGAACAATTCTGTAAATAATTTTTTTACGAGTTTTGAAAAAAATATAAAAAAACCTTTTTGAATCATTATTTTGAAAAACACATTTTAAATGGTGATGCCTCTTTTCTAATTTTTTCTGACAATGCCTCTACTACAAAAAGGGGCATTTCATCACGGTTATTATCAACCATACATGATGGTTTGGAACCATCATATCTGAAGATATTATATATACTCAGTGCAGATACATAACGGTTCTGAACTGGGATGCATTCAATATCTACTATAACGGTTTTAATATAACATCTATTATGTATTGAGTCTTGGTGAGACCATAATGTGTGTAATGCTGGAATAATAAATAATGGGCTTATATAAACAACCATTATATATACAATAATGCTGGCATAATACATAACGGTCTCAAACAAACAACCTTTATATATTCTATAACATACATAATTGCTCTTTCACAAAAATCGTTATGTATTTATGTTATGCTAATGACATTACATAAATAACTATTATATATTCAGTAATGCTTACAAAATATGTAACACCATTATTTCAAAGCATTGCAAACAAAAGGTTCAAAATGTGTCATAAAGTCAAACCTGAGACCAGAAACGATTTTCAACCCATTCAGGATCCCATTTGTTAATATCAGAGTACTTACCAAAATTTTTTGTGGATATTCATATTAAGTTCGTTAACTAAAGGATCCACAGTGTATGGTCACCCTATTTTAGTTCATTTACCGGGTTACGTACTAATATTCGGATATACGATTGGTACGTTTACTATTACCAAGAGTACTAGTCTTACAATATACTTATATATACATCATATACAGTTCCTCAAAACTAGGTAACCAACAAAAGTCCTAATCCTTTATTTGTGTGCTCTAGCCTTCCTTGTTTACTTGCTTGCCCCTTGAGCCGCTTGCCCTTCTTGTAGGGTAGTCATTGGAAAGAGTGAGATTCATATGAATATCAGTAGTAACAATTCACTCATATGACATATAATTTCACAGAGTATGTAAACAATCATCACATAACATCATTCATAACAGTCGTAACATTCTTGACAATCATAACATTCATAACATTCTTGACAATCATAACATTTATAACATTCTTGACATTCTTAACAGTCGTAACAATTGATGATACAAACATACATACAAAGCATTATACATGATATAAGAGAAAGAGTCACTACCTTGGTCTTTCCGGTCTTATTCTTGCACAGATTTCTTATGCTTAGGGTAGATATCAAATCCTATAAATCAGAATTAAGGATGACGAGTTATTGCCTATTCTAATTCTTTAATAACTCCAAAATACTTGGGGTTGGTTATCATTTGAGTCCTTTAAGGAGCTATTAGAAGCTCAAACAACTGCCTAAGAGGATTATGGAAAGTTAAACCAGACACCGCCTTTCAAAAATCTAAAACACTAAAATTGGGTGTTGGCGGCGGCCAAGGAAAGGTCAGAAACTTTTTGGCTGCAGCCAAAAATCCTCTGGCTGTGACC
Source organism: Inga oerstediana (assembly GCA_963210345.1). Classification (NCBI taxonomy): domain Eukaryota; kingdom Viridiplantae; phylum Streptophyta; class Magnoliopsida; order Fabales; family Fabaceae; genus Inga; species Inga oerstediana. The sequence continues at coordinate 41,621,720 of OY723407.1, forward strand.
AAGAAATTGTTCTGTTTCTTGGTTGAACTTCTAAAAATCATAACTTAATCTAAAAAATTCGAATGGAGTGGTTTAAAGCCCTAATTGGAGCTGTCTAAATCCTTTACATAGGAAAAATACTACCCACTGCCATCTCCATCCACAAAAATACAGAATTCCACAAATTTCCATACTGTTCTAAAATCAATTCCAATTTCAACCTCAAACTTTGAAAATGCATAACTTTCAGCACGCACATCCAAATGACACCCATTTAATATAAATTTTAAGCTTGACATGTCTACTGTTAGACTGAAAAGTTTCACAATTTTTAAACACCATTTACTTATTTAAAAACATCATGCAAACCGACTGCCCTGCATAGAACCTACTTTGGCAGCACTTCCAATTTTGCAATATATATTTCCAATGGTCCAGAATTTACAACCAGGGCTATTCCCACATAAATTTTTGTGTAGAACACAATGAAAACCTCAAAGTAACCAAATTCTCACTCCTTTTATGTGTCCTGTTTTGGCAGAAATTATACACAAAATCCAACAAGTACCAAACTTCCTATTTAAGCTTCAAACTAGTTTCATATGCCCATTACACACCACAAGACACCATTTGTACAATCAAAACACCATGAAACTTCAAAACCCTAGTTTACTCAAAAATATAGCAAAATGGTACAAACCAAAGTTCTCAACCAATCATCACAATACATATACCAAAAGGTTGCTCTTACTCACCTCTAGCACTTTCTCTAGGTTGTTCTTTGATTCTCAACCTTTGATTCTTATTTGATCACACAAAACACCTCCTCTTGAAAAACTAAAATCATAGAAATGAAGCTCTTATCAAGAGGAACAATGTTTGGGGGGAAGTTTTGAGTAATAGAGGTGGTTTACAAGGTCAAAATCTAAGTGAAAGAGCTCACCTTAACTTTGGTTTCTTCTCTTTCCTCTTCTCTAGCTTGGATGTCCTTGAGAGCTTGGAGAGGGAGAGTAAAATGTGATGAAATGAAGTATCTTCAGCCCTCTAATCCCATTTGACTGAATGTGAGAGGAGAGAGGGAGTTTTAGAGATTTGTCCTCATCCAATTTACCATTTGGTTAGCTCAAATTGTGCCAAGTGTCACAATCTCATGGTTCCTAAAAAAGTAAGTAACTACTTAGTTACTCTAACTAATTCAATTAGCCATTTAGTCTTCCCTCTTGTTCTTTTAGTTAATGGCCAATTTCTTCTTCTAAGAGGAGAAGAAATTGCTGACTAATTGACCGATAATTTATTTCTTCCCTTTTTGCCCCTGACTATAGCAATTTTAATTAGATTGCCATTTGGTGTCTTATCTAATTCCTTTTCCCCTTTCCATACACCATTCCCTTTCCTTTTAGTCCAAATTTAGACTTTTTTTCCATAATTAAATTTAGATATTGGGTTTGGGCATTTTCTATTGCTAATTCGAGTCGAAATTCACATTTTATTTCCCCAAAAGTGTTTTTCTAACATTCTTTACATCCTCTTTTGGAGTCATTGAGCCCTTACACATGTTTTGGAACATTACATAATACATAGTGGTTTTACATTAATAGCCATTATATATAATATAAACATATATAACAGGTGCTATATTGCAATCATTATTATGTATTTGAAAGAAATGCTAGTGGGGTTTAACAAAACAACCTTCATATATAGTATAGACATACATAATGGTTTTTAAGTAAGAACCGTTAAGTTTTTAGGCTATTTTTATAACCCCATCCATGCAATATTATATAGATTGAAATTGTACACAAACTTGTATATATACATTTATAGCCATTCGTGTGTGTGTGTGTCTATTTTAAAACCAAAATTTTAAAACCTATATACATATTATATGCATTAAATAGAGTTTCAGAGTTAGTTAGACTTGACTGTATGATAGAATAAAACCTCCTACATCGAGTATAGCCTTAAAATTTGGGATGGATCAAGACATTCCTGACTTTATGGCTAGACTCGATGGCACTCTTAACCTATATCAATAATAATGTACTTTTGGCTTATAGTTTGTGCCTCTTTAATTTATAGGAAGTAAGCAAGGCAAAAACAATGAGAAAGTGACCCTACCATAAAGGGCATAAGGGGTATTCATAGAACGTCATCTGCTATGGCCGGTGCCTTGCCACTGCCTATAGCATATGACATTTTATAGTAACATATGATCTCTCTTTTTCCATTAAATCTTGCTTGAGACTTGCATACCCCTTGCACCCTTTATGGTAGAGATATTTGTTCTTTTTCACTCTCTTATTGTTTTTGCCTTCCTTACTTCCTGTAAGTTAGAAAGGCACAATGTAATACCCCAAATTTTAGGATTGGAGGCTAAAGAATAAGGCTGAAATAAGTGGACTATTAAGCTTTGATTTAGCAGGAGCCCTAAATTTATTCTCTAATATTTCTTATATCTTTGGGGTATTAAAGAAAGTCAAATGGTGAATTTTGGAGAAAGTGATTATACTTCTGGTGAAATTTCCTGCGAGGCAGTGAGATTGTCATGTGATTTTAGATGAACAAATGATATCCATAAGTTATGAAATTTTACAGGGTGAAAGTAGACATCCTAGAATTTAAATTGAATATGTCATATGGATCATTTAAAGCTATATAAAAAAGTTATGAATTTTTGAAGTTAGCCCAAAAAAACTGAAAAGTTTCTAGAACAACATTCAAAGATTTAAATTTTGGGATTTTTGTACTTCTAATTGGAAAAGTTCTATATTTTTCCTTGAAACTAGACTCAATAAAAGTTCTATAGCCTTTAGAATCACTCCGATACGAGGTCTACAAATATAGTTATAATTTTTCAAAGTTTGGGCAGAAAATCTAAAAATGGGAATTTTTGGAAATTAAGTAAAGGAGTAAAATATAATATAATAATATGATAAAAGCATCATCCCCTTCCTTTATTCAGCCATTTCTAACGTGAAACAGATTTGAAATAGAGAGAGAATGTGTGTGAAATTCTAGAGAGAGAAAGGAGGAAAAAGCTTACAAAGGTAGGTGATTTCTTCGGTAAATCAGTTCTTAATGCGTATGACTCTGCTCCTAAGTGATTCTTTTGTGTTCTTAAAGGTTGAGAAGCCCAATTTTCATGGTGAGCAAGGGCTAAGGTTTAGCCACTTTGAGAAAAGCCAGAGGGAGCTTGAGGTAACTTCCAAACTCTTGTATATTGACTATTCTGGCTGCTGTGGACAATTTAATCGATGAAATTTTGCTGGATTGTCATTGGTTTTAATTTTTGGAAATGAGTTGGCCTAGAGGTTATGTTGCCCAAATTGGTACTAAATGGTAGTTGTAACCTAATGTAATAGTCAATAAAGTGGTTAGGAGTAGAAAGGAACGCGTTTACGGAGTCGAAATTGCAAAACCCCAATTTCCCCCCGCAAAACCAATATATTTTAGCCAAGGTTGTAAATGGGCCTTAGAGCTAGATTTTCAATGATAAATTGGTTCCATTAAGTTCAGGAGAAAAAATTAGGTAGGGTTACAGGTTGTCCCTTTTTCAGAAAAGGCTGAAAAAGTATAATCACGAAAACGCCCCTGAAACCCTTAAAGTGGGGTTGCCAAGGGCAATTTCATCTTTTGGCAGTGAGTTTGGTAATTCCGAGCCCATAAATGGATCCCTTGGGCAAAAATATTTAAAAATGGCCTATGTCAAAATTTCAGGAAAAGTACAGTCGAATTGGGTATGGCAAGGCTGAGTCAGGTGCCCAGGGGTATTTTAGTAATTTTTCAATATAGACTCATATAACACCCAAAAACACTATGGATATGTCTAAATGGTACATTTGGCATTATAGGATTGAATATGGAGCCTGAGCTATTTACACGTAGATCGAGAAACTATTTCTGTTTAGCAAAAGGGACACAAGGTAGGGGACTTACCTTCATTGCATGTAATTGATGTCTTTGCTTGTGTAGTGATGTATGTGATTGCTTTACTAGATTGTGTAGAGCATATTTGAACAAATGAAGCTCTGTTTCTATTTTGCTGTAGCCATAGTTTTGTTACCTGAAACATTGAGCATGCAAAAATGTCATTATGGGGCATGCATCTAGATAAAGCTAATATGTCATACACATAGTATCTATCATGCATGCATTATGGTATCTGTTTCCTACTGAGATTCTCTCGAGTCTCAACCTCCTTTACCAACAATTTAGACCGGTAAAAGTAGAAGAAAGTGGCTCTAAGGGTAAAGATGTAAGTTTCGACCACATACGCTCTTGGTTCAGACCAAGAAGAGGAGTTGGTTACGTACAAACTTTGAACTATTTTAAAGGTCTGTAATTATTATATATGAACCCCTATGGGAAATTTATGTAATCGATCACTTTTTATCAGTATATTTAAGATGTTCTTGTATTGCCCATAGAACCATGCATTAATATTCTGCTGCAAGTCAGAAATAAGCAAGGGTGTGACACACAAGCTATAAGTCAAAAGTTACATTATTATTGATATAGGTCAAGAGTGCCATTGAGTCTAGATTTAATGCCCCAATTCGTAACGTATGAGGATGAACTCTTTCAGGGAATAAAGTGTGAATTATGACCGAATTAGTAGTAGTCAGTGCCCAAACCCAGTATTTAAACTCAATTATGGTGTCAAAGCTTAAATTGAATTAAAATGAAGGGGAAAGCGTATGACATGTGAAATGGAATGAAAAAAATGTGTTAAGTGGTAATCCAGTTGAAATTGTCGTAGTCAGGGGCAAAACTGGAATAAAGAAATTTACTGGCCAATTAGTCAGCTACCGAGGAGGGAATTCACCATTAACTAAATGAATAAGTGGTGTGACTAAATAGCTAATGAAATTAGTTAGTGTAATCATATTATTACATGCTTTACGAGAGGGCATAAAAGCTTGACACATGGTACCATAAGAGTGAAGTTAAAAAGTTCAAGCAATTACTTTTTTTTCAAACTCTCTTCTCTCTCTCTTATCATTTCGTCCAAAAGAGCATGGAAGGCTAAGAAAAACTAAACATCATCATCATCCTCTCTCCTAAGGTTGGCTAGCTATGGAGGAGGAAAGAGAAAGAATTCAAGTTTAAAGGTGAGCTTCTTTGTGGATTTTGACCTTGTAGATGACTTCTATTACTTAAAACTTCTTCTCTAATCTTGTTCCTCTTGATGTAATCTTCATTTGTATGGTTTTAGATTTTCAAGAGGAGGTGTTTTGAGAACTCAAGAAAACTAATGGTTGGGAATTAAAGAACAAGCTAGTAGACGAGGAAGAGGTAGGCAAAAGCTAACTTTTGACATATTTCTTGTGATGTTTGGTTGAGTATTGTGATTTTTGGAATTTTTCCCTAATTTTCGTGTAATTACGGTGTTAGAGAGGTCATAGTGTTTTGATGATTGTGTTGATGTCTTGTGGTGTTCATTGGATAAATGAACTTGATTGGAGTTTTAAATGTGAAGTTTAGTGATTTTGGAATTTTGTGTTAAATTCTTCCCTAAACAGAACTTGTGAAAGGAATGTGAATTTGGTTGTTGTGATGTTTCCATTGGATTCCATACGAAAAATTGTGTGGGAGTGGTCTTAGTTGTGAATGTTGGACTTTTGGAAATATTTGTTGAAAAATTGGAAATTATGTCAAGTGAAAATTCTGTACAGGGCAGCTTGTTTGCATGGGGTTTTGAAATAGAAAATGATGTCTAAAAGCTATGAAACTTTCTAGTTTTGTAGTAGACATTGTAAACTTTAAATTGATACATTATGTCAGTTATTGTGATATGTATGTTGGGAGTTATGAATTTCCAAAGTTTGAGGTTGAAACTGGGATCAATTTTGGAACAGCAAAAAGATTTGTTGAATTCTGTATTCTTGCGGTTGTAGATGGCAGTGATTCATATTTTTCCTGGATAGAGGACTTAAATAGCTTTTCATAGGACTTGGGATCACCTCATTTTGATTTTGCTAGAATTAGTTATGATTTTTTGAAGTTCAGCCAAGAAACAAGATTTTTCTTGGCCGCAGCCCAAATGTTTCTGACCTATTTTTGGCAGCGGCCAGAGAATTCCTTGGCCGCGGCCAACCCCCAAAAATCAGTATTTTACCTTTTTAAAAGGTGATTTTTGATCTAGTTCTTCCCAACCTTGTTATGCTTTTGTTTAAGCTTCTCATAGCCACCTAAAGGTCTCACACCAGCCCTAAGTGTTTTGGAGTTAAGAATTGGAATAGTGCATAACTCATCATCCTTGATTATGATTTACAGGACTTAACGTCTACCCTGATCATATGAAATCAATGCCTGAGAGGGAATGAAAAGAATAAGGTAGTGACTCTTTCTCTTATATCATGTATAATACTTGTATGTGTTTATCATCGGATTGTGAAGAAGTGGGAGCTTAATTGTGAAGAAAGTTGTAGCTGAATACAACGAAACCTATTGTGACAATCATCACGGTTCATCATGAATACAGCGAAAGCTGTCATAATGCCGTGGAAGTGAATACGGCTAATGCTGTTGTTGTTTATGCCCAAAAGTCCTGGTTACCACCAGTGGAGCCACCGATGGGTGTACAAGTGAGGGTAGGTTGCCCAAAAGTCTCGGTTACGACTGGCAGAGTCACCGGTGGGTGTATAGGTAAGGATAGGTTGGCCGAAAGTCCCGGTAGAATGTATGGATGAGGTCGTTACATGATGTTTATGCTGTTGTGATTACAGTGAAGGCTGTCATTTAGTGACGCAATTCACACATCAATGTGGTAGCTGAATACAATGAAAGCTATTGTGACAATAGTCATGCATCAATATGGAAGCTGCTAAGGCTGCTGTTGTAAATTTCTGCTGAGAATACTACTGTATTATTGTTATTGTGAATGTTGTTGTGTTATTACTTTGTGATAATTGCTTACATGCCTTGTTTATTATATATCATATGATTGAAATTGTTACTATTGAGATTCCTATGAATCTCACTCCTTCCACTACTAACCTATAGCTAGGGCAGGCAGATCAAAGGAGAACCTGGTATACAAGGACGGTTAGAGCTCATGGCTAGGAGATTAGTTTTGTTAGTTGGTTATCATCTTTTTTGGAATATTTGACATATTGTTAGTGATATAAGTTCAAGTGCATTGAAGTGAAGGTGGTTGTGTCCACCATAGAGTTGTATAAATGTATGTAATCCTCGGTATGGTAACTGAGAAGGGGCAAGCATGCCCTATAAACCTTGGTAGTAGTTGAATAGAACCCAAAAGTTATCGGGAAATATTTTTTACACTCTGATATGTATGAATGGATTGGTACTGGATAGGCCAAGTAGTTTTGTAATGTGGGTATGAGACCTGATTAAAACAGATTGTGAAAAGTTTTGAAAAACACTCTTTACCATAGGCCAAGTCCTGTCTTGTAGTTGGGATTGGAAATGAGTTTAAATCGTTCTTTGGTCTCTCGCTTACTTTATGACACGTTTTCGAATCATATTAACGACTATTAAGGTAGGGGGTTACACTAGACACAAAGCTAGTAATGTCTTGATCCATCCCAAATTGCATGGATAAACTCGATGTGAGAGGTTCTATTCTATTATATATTCAAGTTCAACTGGCTCAAAAACTCTATCTCGTACATATATTATAAGACTCTATCTCTTTATCCAAAGGATAGTTAAGTAGTATTGACAAATCCCTATTTTGTTATATATTTTCATATTTTATTAGGGATTTTTGTCATGATTATTGAGCTTAAAATGCATTTTTTGTGATTAATTGGGATTAAAAGTAAATACATTGAATTAGAACAAAAATAGGAAAAATTGTCATAATAATTGCAATTACTCTTAATCATTGAACTTTGAAAAGATTTGATGTTGGTTTAATTGTTTTAAATTGTAGGTGCATGAAAAATTGGATTAAATATTAAAATGGAAGTTTAATGCTCAAATTGTAGAAGTTATAGTTTGGTACTACAAACTTTTGACAGTTTAGTCATTTTCAATATTGCAGCGTTTTGATGCCTAATTTTAGGTCCGAGATTAGAGGAGTACCAATGACATTCAAACTAGCAGAGCACTGTGACAGAACCATACCTGACCTTTCAACCTCACCTTCACCAATCTTCATCATCCTTCTCCATCATCGCCGGCAACATTCGTTCTCATCTCCACCTTCATTTTCCTTATGCCTCCATCATCTTTGTTATCTCCACCTTTACCACACCATTAATGTCGACGACTTCACTCCTCCATTGTCACTGGCGAGTTTGCTTTGTTTCACCTATCTTTGTTGTTTTGTCATGTCCCATCTCTTATCCACCTTCACCCATTAATTTTCCATCTTCCTTCATTAACCTCATGTCTTTTATCTTTTTCTTCATATCTACCACTCTAAATTTGATTGTGAAAGCTGTGATGGAGGTTGTTTGTGGCTAAACTCTCTTCTCTTAGAGCAGAGGGTTGAGTCTTGATGCTTGGAGCTTCAAAGGGGAGTGCTTAGCATGTAATTTCTTATTTTTTCATTTATATTTGTTAAATTCTAGGTTTAGAGTTTGATTTATGTATTGGATTGAAATTGTGTTTTGGGGTTCCATGCACTTGAAGATTAGTGTATATTTTGGTTTTAATTTTGTGCATTTGACTTTTTAAACTTAATTAGTAGCAATTTATTGTATATTGACTTGGTTAAGCTTATGATTGAAGTTGCTATAAATATTTTATGTTTGTAATTCAAGGATTCTTGGTTACTTGTGTCTTGCATATTGTTAATTTCACTGGGTCGAGCTTTGAATTAGGTTTTGGTTAGACAAATTAAGTCTTACTCAGAGTGGGAGATTTAATTCACCTAACTCAAGCTAGCTCAAAGGATCTTTTGAGCAAATTTGTCAAACTAGCACATTCCCATATTTGTTTAAGAAAATGATAGATGAAATCCATTTATCTAGGTGGTCTCCATTATCTTTTTCTAAACTAATTTTTATTTCATCCATTTTTATGCCAATAATCCAAAAATATTTTTTTAGAAGCATTTTAGTTTAAATTTAATTGCAACTTGTTGATAGATAAAAAGCTCAAAATATTTTACTTGTTTCAAGCCAATCATCACATTTAGTTGTTAGATAGTCAATAAAAAGGCTCCTTAAGAGACGATCATATATTGCAATTCTAGGTTATTTTTTTGAAGAAATTACCAACGTATAAGCCCGACATGCTCCTTCAAGTACACACGATGACTTTTCTATTTAAAAGATTTTGCTCTTACCCCCAAATAATCTAGCATATGGCCAACATGTAAATTCCATCATTGAAGAGCCTAAAACTGATTGCCATTATTGAGTTTTAGAGCTTTAACTTGGTTGTAAAACATAAAATCAACTATGTTTTAGTTCAATTTAGTCAAATCTTTGTAAATCTTTGACAACGTCCTGTAATAAGAGAGGAATCTTCGGTTAGAGTAATAAGTTTTCCCCAAAAAAATGAGTACAAATAAAGTCAAAATCAAGCTACACAACACAAAGTGAATAATGGAAATGTAAAATGGAGAAGGGAAATTATAACTACAAATAAATAAAACAGACCATGCAAAGAAATGCGGCCTAACTAGGGCTTATGAATGAAAACGCAAGTTAAGACAAGCAAAGCAACTCATACAGTTGTCATTGAGAAGTGCATCAACGGCTTTGGATTGTGTGGTTGGCTGAAAAAGACAGTCGACGGCCAAAAAAGCCAACCTGAGTAGTGGGGTTCCTAGGTTAGTAGGTTATATTTGACCTACGACAAGTGTACTAATAAATAAAAATATGAGTTAGAGCAAGCAAAACAATGCACGTAATTGTTGTTGAGAAGTCCAGTAAAGGCTTTAGATGGTATATTTTGATTGAAAAAGATTATCGATGGCAAAAAAGTCAATTGGAGTAGTGGGGTTCTAAGGTTGGTGAGTTACATTTGATCTAAGACAAGTGTGCTAATAAATGACATGGAAAAATGGAGAGACATTTAAATATATAATGGTTCAAATATAATACCTATTATGTATTGATGCATGGTGACATATATAATGCTTTTTATAAAACACTCGTTAAGTATTTTGCAAACATATATAATGGTTGATAACTAATAATCATTAAGTATTGATGCAACATTTTTTTAAAAAATAGGGGGTTCTGCTTTCGATTATCCCCACATCCCAGATGTGCTCAATCATCCCAAAGTATGACATCTTACATACATAGGATTTTTATCTTTGTCACTCAATATATGCATAGTGTTAGCTACAAGAGTTACACTACTATTTTGCATTTTGCTTCGATAATCTTGCTCTTTGGTGTAGAATGTGAACCCATTGATGATGTAGCTTGAGTAAGACGTCACTTTATTGCTTGGGCCATACGCTAATAACTTCAATTTGCTAGATAATAGTTTAGGATTAGCTTTATACTTGCAAATGACTTGATCTTTAAACCATATCATAAAATGTTTATTGTATTGTTTTGTACACCAAATGTCTCTTTTGTAGGGATTATCCCTCTTAAGTTGATTCATATGCTTATCTACATACTCCTCAATCTCCTCAGAGTCGTGTAGCATGGATAGGTTTGATTGTTCCAATCGTTGGTTTCAGATAGTCACAACTTTCCTGCCTATAATCCCTTCCCCACCAGTCCTTCCCTCATGCCAGGACACGAGAAGCCCAATATCTCTTGCATTTTTTAAGTATGTGGCAGAAAATTAAGTAACCTCTTCATAAATATATCATTCAACAATGCAACTCTCTGGACGACTTTGATTTTTCACAAACCCTTTTATTATCTTCATGAATGTTCAACAGGGTACGTCCATCTTAAATAGGCCAGTCCATAAAGTTTTACTTCTCTAACTAAGTGAGTTGTCAAGAAGATCACGATGTCAAAGAATGCTGAAGGAAAATACATCTAAGGCTCACACAATGTGGCTACGATTTGGTGTTGTAGCCTCAGCAATTTTTTGGAGTTTATCACTTTACTGCAAAGTGACTTAAAGAAGAAATATAAGTGATTTCATCTCGCACCTCATAAGGCAAATTACCCCGTATAGCTATCGAAATAAAGTTCTCCATCAAGACATGGCAATCATGAGATTTTAAAACCCATCAGTTTCAAGTCCTTCACTGACATGAGTATGTTGATGTTTGAAGAGTAACCCTTTGGCACCTTCACTGAAGCAAGGAACTAACAAAACTAGGTTTTTCTTCTTTAGATAGAGGGTGAGTCGCGGGACAAAGAAATGTATAGGCTCCTCTCTCCTCTGGTGCTAATTAATTCATCCTTTATTCCCATCTTAACCAAGTATAGCCTATCATTTATGCCATCTTTGGTCTTCCTTGGAATATGGAGTAACGTGCAGACAATACTTTCACATACATTTTTCTCAATGTGCACTATATCAGGAAAATGTCTCACATCTAGGGTCTTCCCATACTGCAAGTTAATAAATAGACCTCTTCTTCCACCTGCTTGTCCTAACATCCCTTGTAGAAGGTTTGCCAAATATAAATTTTACATCTTTCACCTTTTGATATAACTATTCATTGGTTAAAGGTTGAGATGCCTTGCCCTCTTCCGAAGTCCCATTGAAATATTTTTTTAAACGTTGGTAAGGGTAATCCTGTCACAATCATCTTTGACTCCCATGTAGGAATTCTTCATACCATGTTTCAATCTAATTGCATGTGTACCCTATTTACAAATTGGATATCCAAGTTGACCTTTAATGTTGTACCCTAATAAATTACCATATGCAGGAAAGTTGATACAGTATAGATGATGTATTAAATAGTGCAAGTGTACACTATCGTAATCAAGTAATATAGAAGTAAGTAGAATATCGTTCCCATGAGGATTGAGCACTAAGTACCAAAATAGGTAATTTTAATTCTATTTAGTCGGATCGATTAGTTGGTGATTGAGAGTACAAAATAAAAGAAAAACAATTAAATATGAGTGCAGATGATAAGAAAGCAAATATGAGAAAAAGCCTTAGGGATTATATTTCACTTAACAAATTCGGGATTGAATCACTTATCTATTGTAGCCCAATTTATTCCACATGATTGATAGTCGAGTTTCCCTAATTTAATTACTAGCCTCTTCCAAGGTCAAGCAATTCTATAATTAATTGTTAATCTAATATATTCCTATATGAATTTAAGCAGTTAGTTATGTATTAAGATTTATGGTACTCAGTAAGACTATATAACTCATATGAATATATTCCTATTTCATATGCAAGTCATGGTTTTAATTATAGGGTCTACACACATGTATCTCCTTCTGATCTCAACATACATATTGGAATCATTCAAAAGATGGCCAGTCAAATGAAAGCGTAGAATAATAATTAAAACCCAATCATGAAGGAGAAATTAAAACTAGATTTAATAAGTTAAGATTCAATCCGTCATTAGTAAGTTACGTCATCACCCTAGGAAAATGGAAATTTAGCACATGATGAAATTAAAAAAAAAAGTAAAAATAAATTAACATTACATAAAACTAGAATGAAATCCTCATAAATAATGCATAAAACATGAATATTAAATTCTCAAACGTAAATATACAACCAAAAGATGCATGAAAAATGAAGAAATCTAGCCATCCATTTAGGAGGTAAAACCTTCCATGTAGGCGGCATACAAAATGTAATACAATCCTAAGCCTTCCAAGATGGAGGCATGCAAAATGTAATACAATGCATGAAATTAACTCTAAAGAAATAATACAATGAACTCAGAAATGTCAGAGAAAGATCTCTCCCGGTTAGAGAAGGACCTCTCCCTGTTGGAGAAGGAAACCTCTGCTTCTCTTCCTCCCCTCCCCTCTTGAGCTTGGCCTTGATCTCTATTTATAGGGGAAAAACCGTGTGCTACAGTACTGCTACAGTGACTATCCGTCAGCTGCTACAGTGAGTATCCGTCAGCTGCTACAGTGAATGTCGGCACCCAGCTACAGTATTTGGCTGCTGCTACAGTGACCCATTTTTTATTTTTAAATACTATTTATTCCAAAAACATTATTTATTTATTAATTACATCCAAATTTATTATAGTAAGCTCAAATATCGTCCATAAAATCATCATATAAGAGAAAATAAATATGCAAATATTTTACTTATCAAAGTCATTGATAGTGCCAAAAAGCATGTTTGTCAACTTGAATGTTTCTTTCTTGTGAGCATCATACACCATGACCCTATCATCCCACAAATGTTTTAAGTCTTCAATTAGTGGAGTCAGGTTGACATCTATGTCATCTCAAGGTGCTTGGGCCCCAAGATTAGCATGGACAATATTATCGACGATCTATTGTGTAACCCCCTTTCCACCCTAGACTGAGATTAAGTTCTTGAACACATAATTAAGTTGGAATTAGAGACCATATTTCAAATTAGGACTTATTAAGGTAATCTTTTGCCCAAAAATTGGATTTTGCAAAAAAATTTTCAAAACTTATTCACAATGGTCTCATATTCACAATACAAAACAATAATGGCCTGTACAGGTGGATTCCATTTACAAATATCAGAGTGTAAAGTAAATTCCCGACTCACTCGGGTTCCATTCATTAAATAAGGGTTTACACAAAGCACAAAGCCCATAATTCATATCCTTCACTTGGGGATTACACAAAATCCAATATATACAATTGTTTCTACCAAAAATATCCAAATGATATACAATGATAATCATTAACCAAACAGGAACTCCTAACACGGAGCCCTACCTGCTCTTTGTCACCTACTTGCCTTTCGATCCTTCTACCCTGTCTAAAACATGGTTTTTGGGAGAGTGAGATTCTAAAGAATCTCTGTAGTGTCAAATCACACATAATATACATAACAATAAGGCATGAAAGCAAATCATTATCCACATAAGCAACTACAACGGCAGTTTAACGGCAATGGTTAGTATGACACCCATCATCCCTTACGATTGCTTAAGCTGAATTGCTCACATTGCATTGCACAACACAATCCACACAATATATTTCACTACAGCTGGGGTTTATATAAAGCATTTCATAACGCATGCTACACTGGCAAGATACATACAGCCCACATCTGGATTCACATACGCCGCCCCATGGGTCGGATTCATAAGATCCATGTCGATTACGACGGTAGTTCAACGGCCGAACTAGAGATGACCACTATCACTCCCTAAACGGCTCACGCTGAAGTGCTCACGCCGTAATGGACCATGGCACATGCAGTTCACAGTTCAATGATAAGTTATGCATACCAAAACATTATACACAACATGAGAGAAAAGTCACTACCTTGATCCTTCTAGGCTTGTCCTAGCGCTGGTCTCTCCCAAGTAGGGCAAATGTCAAATCCTATATTCATAATCAGTGACGAAGAGTTATTTCCCTATTCCAATTCTCTATAGCTTCTTAACACTTAATTAGTTATCATTATTGCTCTTTTAGTACTCAAGAATACCTCTAACAATAGCCCTAAGGGGTTGGAAGAACTATCCCAAAGATCCCCTTTTGGAAGCACAAAAATGGATTTTTCACTACTGCACCTCGAGTGAAAATGGTCTCACTTGAGTGTTGGTACGGACAGTCGAGAAAAGAAGGTCTCACTCGAGTAATGGTATGGACTGCATTTCAAGTGCTAGAAAGTGAGGACAGAAAGTGTTTGCCTGAGAGTACAAGAATTTTCACAGAAGAAGAGCACTCGAGTGACAACTTAATACTCGCAAGTGTTAAAGTGTACTCTTGAATTTTGGACGTGAGTGACAACCCGAGATGATAGATCAGCTGACAAATACACCCGCACTGGAGTGAAAGGAGGCTCACTCGAGTGAGAACCCACAACACTTGCAAGTGAGGCAACACTCTTGCCTCTCACGGGGAAGTGCAACATGAAAACCGAAGGCCAGAGGGAAACATAAACTAACGCACTCGAGTGATCCCACCATCACTCGAGTGAACTCCCTCTCACTCGAGTGATTTTATCAGAAACCAGAAAACGCAGAAGGTAAGACAGCACTTCCAGAATTTTTACCAAGTAATCCAAATGAACCCAAAACCTCTACCAAAGCTACTCCCACACAAAAACACCCAAGGAATTCAATGGAATCATCAAAATGACCTAAATCCTACTCCATTATCATGCTTTGGTTTGAATCAACACAAATCATCAATTTTCCAAAATCACTAAACTCAATCATTACAATTCCAAATCAATCTATCTATCTCAAACTTATACCAAAACACCATTTCCACAACTATATCATGCCAAACTACCCAATGACCCATATTTTTGAAAATAGGGCAATAATCCCAGAAATTCTAACTTATTCATTTGGCATGAAACTTAGATAGATAGATTAGTCTCACTTACCTCTTTCACTTTGCCAAAGAGACTTCTTGATTCACATTCTCCAAAATTTTGTGTGGGCACAAACTAACACCAATGGGCATACTATAAACATAAAAATGAAGCTCTCACTCCAAGGATCAACATTAATGAAGTGAGATTAAGCATTAAAGGTCATTTACTTACCCAAAAATCAGGCTTTTCTTCTTCCTTTCCTCTTCTAAAATGGCCGAACAAGAGAGAGAAGGAAGAGAGAGATGAGATGAGTGTGGAAGAAGAAGGAATGATGATTATTTCTCCATGCCCATGCTTCATCCGAAAATAAGGGAGAGAGAAAATATATTTTATCTTATTTGACTTTTTCCCATTCTCTCTCATACTGTCATCTTGACACATGTCCACATGTCATTGGTTTACACAAAATAAGTCACCAATTAGCTTTTCTAATCCCTCCATTAGCTATATAATCACACATCTCATTTCTTCTTAGTTAGTGATTAATTTTCCCCATTAATTACCAACTTATGGCCAATATTTCCATTCTTTCAAATTTTTTCGCTAATTATGACATATTAATTAATATTTCCATAAAACACATAATTATTCCAATTAAATTCATAATTATCCACAATAATCATGATTAACCCATAATTAAAAATTGGGATATTATATACTGTGGTTGTTGTTTTGCATCCTAAACAAGCTCATCCTATCAGTAGCGAATGCAAGTTGTATGTTCATATAATCTTCAACGAATTAAAGGTGGTTCAAATCAAATTTCTTCCATTCTAGAGAATCGACAAGATGTTGAAGGTGGAGGAGGAGGTGAGGCAGATGTTTGGGAGGAGGAGCAGGAGGTAGAGGTTAGGGAGGTGATGGTTGAGAAGGACATGAATGAAGAGGTGGAGGTTGACACCGAGGATTTAATGGCAATTTTCAATACGGTGTTTCATCTGGGCGATTGGGAGAACAAAGAGGAGGACAATGAAGAAAATATAAAAAAACATATGCAAATGGGGAGTTTAAATAGATAGCTTAAACGAACAGAAAAAGACCATCATTGCACGCCTTAATTAGATGTTTAATAGGACTAATCTCATGCAATAAAGGGTAATGAAATGGTACTTGGTTCTCGTCACGATCATGAAAGAACGAGGGGGTACCCAGAGTCAACAAGGGGAAGAGGAAAAGTTTCAAAAGCTTTAATTAATGGTTATTAAATTAGAATCATTAAGTATGTTGGTGCTATATTTAGAACTCTTAGCTACATAAAAAGAATACTTTACGGTCTTAGCTTAATAAGCATGAAGTATTAAGTTGTTTTTTTGGGTTAACTTGATTTTTTTAATATTTTAAAAAATAATAGTGGCGTGCAGTCATCACCACCACTACAGTCCTCCTCTTCCACATTGACATCATCAGAGGAAGGAGATGAAGGATCTGACTATAAGTTATTCAACCTCATTATGATGAAGTATGGGGTTTAACTTCCTATTCATCTTGTTGGTGTATGCCTCAAGATGCCTTGTGGAATGGTTAAGGCTTGCCAATATCTGCATCAGAGCCTCCATTTCAAGAGGAGGCGGAAGAAGAGGGGGAGGAGGAGGAGGAGGAGGAGATGGTGGAGGAGGAGGTGGTGGTGGTGGTGGTGGACGACTCCCTGGGGTCTTACCATGAGGAAGGAGAGAAGGAGAAGGACAATAAAGAAATATAGTAATCAAAAGGAATATGTGAGTTTAAATAGAGGTCCAACAATGTTATGAAGGGTTATGACTTATGAACTGGTATTTGGCGTCAGGCCAAATGAGATTTATGAAAATTAAAGGTACTTTAATTTTGAGTAGTTCAAAGTTGGGGAAGACAATCGTTGAAAGTGTTATATGACGGTTGTTTGTTAAGAAATGTCGTTTTTCTCATTCATACTTCACGGTCAATTGTTACGATTGTTATTTTTTTTTGTGTTTACTAAAATAAGCTTGGAAGAGAAATTATTTGTAAATGTTACATAATAGTTGTTTTGTAAGAGAACCATGATTTTTGTGATTTAATACATGATGGTTAATAATTACAACTGTTGTATTTTTGTTTTCGCGAATTCCTCCTCTTAATATATAATGGTGCATATATTTAACTGTTAAGTATTGTCATTATATATTCTTGCATGAGCTCGCCTCGATATATATATGACATTTATTCATTGTAACCATTATTTATTAAGCATCATATATATGTGCGATTCTATAGTAGTGTCTTCTCTTATTTTATAGAACAAAACTAATAAAAATCGAAAGGACGTTTTAATTTTTTTTATAGAACTCCGTTACTTCTGGTTTTTTTAAAAAAAACATGTAATTAAAAAAACATTTCCAAACAATTTTTTTCCTACCCATTTTGTAACAAGACTGATATAATAAAGCTGTTGAATGAAAAAAATTCTTAGCTTGACTTGTGTTAGGAAAAAATTTGAAATTGGAGTCATTAAAAGATAAGTCTTGAAAAACATACTAACGGCACTGTCCAGTTGTTTGGTACGAGAGATTTGCAAGGGAGAACAAATTTTTTTGAGTTGAATTTAAAGAAATTGAAAAAGTGGGGTTATTAAATTTTAACAAAGATACAATATATGATAAAAGAATAAGAATAGTTAATTAAAAAATTTTGACCACACTTCTCTAATTTTTTTAATTCTAACCCCAAAAATATTCCTCCCTTCACTTTCCCTCCCCTCCCTCCTGCCAAACAGGCCCTTAAAGTATAAGATTTGCCAAATACACACTAGTTAATCTTTTTAACCAATTTTTAGTAGGCATATTAGTAGTTTTATAAGTTTAAAGCAATTTAGGTGATCTCTCTCTCTCTCTCTCTTCCCCAGTAAACTAAGTGACATCGTACGATACTCTTTCAACCCTTCCAATATTTTCAATGACCTTTAAAGCTCCAACGTACAATTTGGATAATTACTTGTAAGAAGGAACTATTGATTCACAAAATTAATCAAGAAACCCATATCAAAAGCTAAAAGGCCATCATGCTTTGGGTATATATCTAAGTGCACATTTTTAATTAAACAAGCACTACCTAGAACTCCAAGGTAGTGAGAGAGTGGAAATTCAGAGCATTCTACTTTGTGTAGAATGCTTCCTTCTTTAACCAAACTATACTATGGCCAATTGAATACTCCAAACACCAAACCATCCTTCTCATACTTAGGATTCCCAAAATTGAAGCCCAAACCTTTCCAACTCCAATAGCATCAACAACCTGCCATTATATAAAATGTGAGCCATGGATCAAAGTCAACTTTTCAAACTTGCCTTTTCTATTCCCTCTCTTTCTCCAAGTCGGTTAATGGCATGGGAAAAGGGAAAAATCTGTGTGATCATCTTCATCTCATTTCTCTCTCCCTAGCTTCCATTTTCGGTGGGATTCAAGGTAGAAAGAGAAAGTGAAAGGTAAGATTTTGATGTTGTTATGGTTCTCAAATGCTCAAATGCTCTTCTTTAATATTGACTACCTTAATGAGAGCTTCATCTTGATAGTTTTAGATATTTGAAAGAAGGTGTTTTAGAGCTTGAACAAGTTTGAGAGTTGAGGAAACAAGTTTGGATTGTTGGTTATCCATTTTGGTTTGGGATTAATGTATATCTTTGGTATGTAAATATTATTTTGGATTGGGTGATGCAATACCCTCATCGGGAAACTGTAAGGGGCGAATATGCTCTGTAAACCCTTTTAGCTTGATATGAAACCCGGGGGTTGCCGGGATTTTTGTTTTGCCCTTTGATATGTATAAATGTGATTTAACTACACAGGGTAATTATATTCGAAACATGAATTTGAGACCAAAATAAGGGCAAAAGTTTTGAAATAATTTATAAAAACCCTACCGTAAGGAAGGGATACTAAATAAGTTTGATCATTATTGGTCTCTATTTCATTTTAATTACAAATTTTGAATCATAACTATGGTTTTCAAGGAAGGGGGTTACATTATTGGTATCAGAGATGTAGTTTCTGGTAAGGGTAGAATTTGCTAGGATATTCCCTTCAGAACATATTAAGAAAAAGGTGATGAGTGGTGATTACTTTATCAGTAGAAGATGACTTCTATTGGTTTGTTGTATATACACATATGTGTTCAGTGTTGTGGATATACATATGAGATTTGTGGACTATGTGTATACATTATCTGCGAAACTGATGTAGTGAATGATTTATAGAATAAAAAAGACAAAGGGTCGTCCCAGAGTACAGCAAGTGGACCCAGAGGTGGAGGTAGTTAATGACAATCCACCATATCTGATATGAGAGTTAATGGGTCTAATAAAGGATCAGTGGGATATGATTGCTGAGCTGAGAGAAGAGCTCAAAGTAGAGAAAGCAAAGAATAAAGAAGACCCGGTTAAATCCACTCTGGAAGAGACTCAAGAAGAAACTTGCCACGAAGAGACTGCAAAAGGGTCTGCACGACCACTAGAGTCCCCACCTCATACTATCTTGAATCAGGAATCACATGGGGTGCCAGCTAGAGAGGAAAGGGATCTTCAGTTTTGGGTCTCTAAATTCTGTAAACACCTGCCTCCAGTGTTCAGAGGTAGACTTGATCCTTAAGTGGCTGAAGATTGGTTAAACCATCTTGAGAAGATTTTTGAGGTTCTTGAGTGCCCGTCTGAGGTAAAGGCACGTCTGGCCATATATAAGCTCGAGGGTGATGCAGATCGTTGGTGGCGGAATATCCCCCTAACATTGAAAAGTCAGAATGTGCCATTGACCTGGGAGCTGTTTCAACAACAATTCAATGAGAAATATTTTCCCAAGTCAGTGTGGCTGGAGAAGGAAACATAATTCCTTTCTATCAAGCAAGGGGATACAGAGACTTTTGATGATTATCTGTCCCATTTCATTCGCTTGTCCTGGTATTCCTCTTATCTTTAGAGAATGGATGATGAGGAATAGAGCTCAGATATGCTCATACGTGGGTTGAGGCGGGAATTGAGAAAGCAGTTGGCCACCTACCTGTTCACTGAGTTTTACAAAGTGGTGGAGGAATGTAGAATCACCGAGAACAACCTGTGAGATTTATATCCAACCAAAGCTACTAGTAATCGCAGTGAACCCGGTAAGGGTAATACTTCCCAGAAGCGGAAGGGTTAGAGATTCTCTTCTTCATCCAAGGGCAGTGGCAAAAAGCCATATCAGCCTGGGAATCGAGAGCCACAGAGAGCTTACGTGGGGTGGATATGTCCTCGTTGTAACAAGTCACATCATGGCAAAACTTGTTAGGGTTTAGTGATATATTTTAACTGTAAGCAGGTTGGGAATATATCTAATGAATGCAACTGGCCACGGCCAGAGCAGAGACCTAGGAATCAGAGAAGGGTATTTGCTATGACTCACGAGGAAGCTCAAAAATCCCCTGACCTGATTCAAGGTAATATCATTCTCAATGGTAATTTGTTACAAGTGTTATTTGACTCAAGTTCCAGTCATTCTTTCATTGCTTATGATTGTGTGAAGCACCTGGGATTTCATGTGCATAAGTTGCCATTGGATTTGATTGTGTCGACACTAATGGGTGTTAAGGCTTTGACCACTGAAGCTTGCTTAAACTTGTGATTACTGTTGAGGGGCACGAATCTGTTGTTGATTTGATCTGTCTACCGCTCTAGTAACTAGAAGTCATTTTTGGCTTTGATTAGTTGCTCGCAAATAACGTGCTTTTAGATTGTAGCAATAAAAGGATAGTGTATCTTGCTTTGCAAAATGTGAATGATGTGAATGCGAACCTGAACTTCCTCTCAACAGCCTAATAGAGTTCAATATTTATATATTTTTAATAATTAATCTTAGGCTTTTGTGGGACTTAATTGAATATTTTGGGCATAATCAAGTGTTAATGTGAGATTTTAGTGAAAGAATAATTTGGGAATTATATTAGTTAAATTGTTATATTTTTAATTAATATTTGTTATTCTCATTATTCTTTAATTGTGAGCAAAAGATATTACCTTTGTGAATATAATTTTGTAGGTGATGATATGGCACAATTTGAGTGGTTAAGGTTAAAGATGTTATTTTGGAGCTTAATGAAGAATAAAAGTGGAACATCAGAAGTGCAGAATTTATTTTCATATTTTTTCCAAGAGGAGGTTAAATGAGTAAGGGCCTTGTTTGGTGGTTGCAATTTTGGGCTTAATGTTAAAACAGATTTTTATCTCTTATCCAAACATGGCATAACTTACTTTTAACCTAGAGAGAATTGAAGGAAGAAAAGTAAGTGGGGACCATTGCAAATGAAGGAGGTGACTGTTGTGAAGAGCTGAACCGAAATTGAAGACAATAAGGGAATGGACCGAGTTAAGATGGAGAATTAAAGTAAAAATGCATAAAAGAAACAACTAGACTGAATTGGAAATGCGAGGCAGCCGAAATGGTTGAATCAAAAAGGGAAGAGGTGACCGAATTAATTATGAGAGTTGACCAATTAAAGCATGGCTAAACTATTGGGAATAACTGAGAAAAGGAGGTTGACCGAAGATGAGCTGAATGGAAATTCAATGGAAAGGAGTAAACCGATTGGAGGAAAGGCAAAGGAAGGGAACCTCTGAACCAAAAGGGAATAATTGAAGGAACAAGAAAGGAGAAGGGCCGAAATAGTTGACTGTGTGGCTTTGAGAATAAAGAAAAGGGAACCAAAATGAAGAGCTGGACTGTGAGGGAATAAAGGAAGGAACATAAGTGAACCGAATGTAAAAAGGGTTTGGCGGTTGGACAAAAGGAAGGCTGTGAAGGAAAGAAGAGGCAACATGGAATAAAAGAAAAGAAGGAGGAGAGCACACGAAGAGAGAAAAAGGGGACATGATGGAATGAAGAAGGGAGGAGAGTATTGCGGCTGTGAAAAGCATGAGGTGAACAACGAAAATAAAGAAGAAAAGCAAGGTGTGAAGGCTGCTGCATCAATGGTCAATCTCTTCATTATTCATCAAGCTTCATTTTCCTCCTCTTCCATGAGTAGCTAAACTTTGGTGATTTCTTTGAGTTGGGTAATGGTTTGAGCTTCTAAACTTCAATGGAATTCCTTTAAGCTCTCTTTCTAGTTCATAATTAAGTAGCTTGGTTAAGTATGTAATTGTGATCTAGATTGTTCTATGCCAAGTGAATAAACTTGGTGGTTAAGCTAGGAGTTGATTAATTAAGCTTTGTATGATTCATATTAGGAGTAGGTTGAACTGTTTATTCTGACTCGGTTGAGTGGATTTAAATGATTATACTGAATATTTTGAATTGTTGTAATTACAATTTAGAATTGGAAATTTATTATTCATCTCCTTGAGTCGCAATTAATTGGTGGTATTCATTTAATTGTTTCGGTTGAAAGAATTAAATGATTATTGCTAGTATGGAGCTAGTGGTAGCTTAGTTCCATCCTCTTGACTCTTTATGGAATTCATATCATTAGCAAGCAAGGAAGACTAAAACCTTAACTCAAGGGAGTCCCGTTTTATCATTATATTAGTCAATTGAATTTATTTTATTGTTAGTGTTAATTTTGATTCCGTTTGTTTCTTTGTTTTAAAAACTGAAAAATACAAAAATATTGTTTTAGGTTAGATTACTTCATTAGTTTTAAAATCAAATTCTCAAAATGATTTCTCACAACTTTAAGGTATTTATCACTTTACTACTTAGAAACTTGGAAATTAATCTCCTCACAAGAACGACCTAGGTTGAGCTACTACACTACATTTTCAAACCTAGTTTTATTTTGTGAACTCACATGACATGGGTTCATCACAGCCAAAGTTGAGAAATATTTGCAGAAGCGTTGCCAGGGGTATATGGTGTTCTTTTCCGTGCAGGGAAAGACAGAAGAAATACTTAGTAGAATACCCATGGTAAATGAATTCCCTGAGGTATTTCCCGACGATTTTAGCTTATTGCCTCCTGAAAGGGAAGTTCAGTTCTCAATAGAGATTGTACTTGGAGCTGGTTCGATATCAAAGGCCCTATATCATATGGCCCCAAATGAAATGGCGGAGTTGAAAAAGCATATTGAAGATTTACTCGAAAAAAGGTTTATTAAACCCAATGTGTCACCATGGGGAACTCCAGTATTGTTTGTTAAAAAGAAAGATGGGAGTCTTCATTTGTGTGTTAACTATAGAGAGTTAAACAAGATTACTGTGAAAAACAAGTACCCTCTCCCAAGAATTGATGACCTTCTAGATCAATTGTCTGGTTCTTGTGTATTTTCGAAGATTGATCTAAGGTCAGGGTATCATTAGCTGCGTGTGAAAGCAGAAGATGTTCCAAAGACTGCTTTCAGAATGAGATATAGGCATTATGAGTTTCTGGTGATGCCATTTGGGCTAACAAATGCACCGGCGTTATTCATAGATTACATGAACCATGTCTTTCGACAGTATTTGGATCAATTTGTCCTTGTGTTTATTGATGATATCTTGATATACTCTAAGAGTAGGGAGGAGCACGAGCATCATTTGAGGATTGTGTTGAACATCTTGTGTGAGAAGCAACTCTATGCCAAATTGAGTAAGTGTGAGTTTTGGCTACCAGAAGTAAAATTCTTAGGCCATGTTATCTCGCAAGAAGGGGTCTCTATGGATCCTAGTAAGGTGGAAGCAGTACTAGACTAGAAGAGGCCAGAGTCTGTTGCTGAGGTATGCATTTTTCTAGGTCTTACTGGTTACTACCAGAGATTTATCCAGAATTTCTCCCGTATTGCCTTGTCGATGACCAAGCTCACAAGAAAAGATCAGCCATTCGTGTGGGGTGAACGTTGTGAGAATTGCTTTATGGAGCTGAAGGATAGGTTGACTATGGCATCTGTGTTGATTATACCTTATCCCAGCTTGACTTATGTTGTGTACAGTGATGCGAATAAGCAGGGATAGGGGTGTGTCCTGATGCAGCAAGGACATGTGGTGGCTGATGCCTCTCGACAGCTCAAACCTCATGAAATGAATTATCCCACTCACGATCTGGAGCTTGCGACCATTGTATTTGCTTTGAAAATTTGGCAACATTATTTGTGTGGTGTGATGGTAGAACTATCCTGTGACCACAAGAGTCTCAAGTATTTGTATGATAAAAAAGAGTTGAATATGAAACAACGTCGTTGGATGGAGTTGCTTAAGGACTACAACCTGGAAATTAAATATCATCCGGGTAAGGAAAATGTAGTCGTGGATGCTTTTAGTCGACTTTTGCCTTGATTGTAGATGTGTAGTGCCAGAAAACGTCAAGAAAGAACAAGGTAGTGACTCCTTCTCTTATACCATGTGTAAACCATTGTATGTGTGTTTATCATGCTTTGTAATGATATCTGATGCTGTTGCGAACACAGCCAGGAGGGCTGTTGTTATAGTGATTACAGCAAAAGCTGTCGCATAGTGTTACAGCCAGGAGGGCTGTCGTCATTGTGATTACAGCGAAAGCTGTCGCATTGTGTTTACAGCCGTGAGTGCTGTCATTTATGGTGAATGCCATAAATCATTGTGCATTGTGTTACTGCTGCTGATGTGCTGTTAATGATTTGCATACATGCTATGTGTTTATACATTGTATGAGTGATTTGTTACTACTGGGATTTTCTTGAATCTCATCCTTTCCTTTGACTAACCTACAGACAGGGCAAGTGGGTCCAAGGAGAGCGAGAGACCAGGAGCTGCTAAGGCTTTGTAGGGATATGTAATGTTGGATTGTTGGTTATCCATTTTGGTTTGGGATTAATGTTTATCTTTGGTATGTAAATATTATTTTGGATTGGGTGATGCAATCCCCTCATCGGGAAATTGTAAGGGGCGAATATGCTCTGTAAACCCTTTTAGCTTGATATGAAACCCGGGGATTGCCGGGATTTTTGATTTGCCCTCTGATATGTATAAATGTGATTTAACTACACAGGATAATTATATTCGAAACATGAATTTGAGACCAAAATAAGGGCAAAAGTTTTGAAAGAATTTATAAAAACCCTACCGTAAGGAAGGGATACTAAATGAGATTAATCATTATTGGTCTCTATTTCATTTTAATTACAAATTTCGAATCGTAATTTCGAATCGTAATATGGAGATTTCTTTCTTAACAAACACGAATATAAGAATTGCTAGATTGATATATACCTTCCTATTCATATTATATATATAATTACGGTCGACGTCTTCCCTGCATATAAATATATTTCATGTTCCTACATACAATTAAGTTCACATGAATGGATATACCAGAAGGGCAACTTGGTAAATTGTTGTATTTTAATTTTCTAAGCAAAATACAACTTGAATATAATTTAAAATATAATAATGACTTTTTTTTATAAAAGGTAAATTATTACAAATATTTATTATTTCATTGTTTTTTAACATTCTTATTTTGAATAGAAAATTATACAATGAATTTGTTTTAATTTTTTTAAAAATATTTTATATTGATTAAGCAATTAACTAATAATTATTTATAAAATAAAGTAATCGACGTTATAAAATGTATCTATAACGTCGATTACTTTAATTTTAAAATGTATATGTATCTATGAAATGAATTTGTTTTAATTTTTTTTTATAAAATGTATCTATAGCATCAATCACTTCATAATATCAACAAGAGCACTTCTTTCTGTTTGTGTAGAAGCTAGATAACTAATTTAATATTAAGAAAATTAGTTAAGTTAATTATTTATTAAAAAATGTTTGTTGGTTTTTCTAAAATAAAAAGAGGAAAAAGTAAGGAAATACCACTCAAACTTTAAAATCCTAAATCAATGATTTTCCCAAAAAATGAATTGTCAATACATGTACTCTTGTAGTTAATACCTATACTCTTATAGATAATAAGATTGATTGGAGATTTTGAAATTCATGTTTTAGTCTAAGAGATACCACAACTTAATTGACCTACGTCTAGTCCTCAGATCACCTCTGAGCTTTTCACTATATCTTCTAAGATTCAGTGGGTTCTTGACACCTCAGTACACTGCAAGTTCTTTCTTTGGATACTCATTCCCTCTTACACAGTGTAAACAAATACCCTACCTAAGGTTCCTCAACCTTAAGTAATCTCAATAAGAAGTACTGAGAGTGTGTTTGGAACAGCGATAGGAAAAATGGAGTTTCTCAATTTAGCTTTTGATAATTTTATTTTTGGTAAAAGCCCGATTGTGTAATGTGATTTATGTTTGGAACATCGATTGTATAAATGACTTTTGCAAAAGTAAAACTTGTTTGGATTGACTTAAGCATAAGTGACATTTGTGATAATAGTAAGAGAGAGTGGGTGAAAAAATATTTTAAAAGGTTAAAAACATCAAAAAATAGTTTAAAATAATTTTTGGAACTGAAAAAGTACATTAAAGATAAAATTACAATCAGTCTGATAACACACTGGGTACAGTTGAAAAAATATTTTAAGGGTTAAAAGCACCAAATAATAGTTGAAATTAATTTTTGTGGCAAAAAAAGTACATTAAGGGTAAAATTGCAATAAGTCTGATAGTACACTGGACACAACTGAAAAAACATTTTAACCATTCTCATTCTCCCCAAAAGCTAAATCAGTAAAAGCTGAGAAATGGAGCTTATGGCAAAAGCTATTAAGATGGAATTAAGCTCAATTGCTCACTTTGGAAAACAAACACTCAAATTTTTTTTTTCCAAATTACCCATTGAGCTTATTTGCTCAATTGAGTGTTTAGGGGTTCAAACGCCCCCCAAACACACACTGAGTGTTTGAAGTAATTCTCTCTCACAAAGTGTATAAATAAACACTGAAGTACAAAATATAGATAAAATGATGAAATAAACAGAGCAATAATAGCAAACTTAAATGTTTCATAGTGCGGTTGTTGCTCCCTTTGAATGCTTTCTTATTTATAGTTTGAATGAATTTGATAACTGTTGTGAGCATTCCATTTTTCTGTTACAGTGCTAACGCTTCTCTGGATATTCCTTATGTTTTGGAATATAGCCATTGGAGCAGAGAGAATGTGTTGGTTGAAGTTCTAGTTAGCATTTAACGCTTCTTGTAATGCCCTAATTTGGGATTAAGAGCTAATGACTTCAAAAGTAAATGTAATTATTGTTAATAAACACTTTTGAAGAATATGATGTGAATTACGATTTGAATGCATTCTGATCAGTGCCTACACCTTATATTTAAGTTCAATGGTGGAATAACATCTAAATTGAATTAAATAAGAGGGAGGGTGCATGGTAAGGTGAAATGGAATGATAAAATGTGCTTAGAGATTATTCAAATGGAATTGCCATAATCAGGGGCAAATGGGTAAAACGGAAAGTTACCGACCGATTGCTTAGTTACTGAAGAGGAAGCTCCTTGGTAACTTAAAGATCAATGGTTGAGATTCATTGAGCAAGAGAGTGGAATTACATATATGTGAGCTCATGTGTGCCATGGAAAGAGAAACAAGATCATGACAAGTGGCATGTTGTGGACCATCGATTAAGGTCAAACTTTCAACCTCTCTTTCCTCTCTTCTCTCTCCCTCCAAGTCGGCTAGTTGTATAGGAGCAAGGGAAAAAAATCTGCATCTTCATCATTCTCATCTTCTCTCTCCATTCTCTATTGTCGCCCAAGCTCAAGAGGAAAGAGAAAGAAGAAAAGCTTAAGGTTAGTGCTCCATGTGACCTCTAATGCTCAGATTCTCTTCATTAATCTCGTTCATGGTGATAAGAGCTTTATTGCTATGGTTTTAGATTTTTTAAAGGTGGTGTTTAAGTACTTGAAGAAATTTGGAAGTGTTGTAAACAAGGATCTAACCTTGGAAAGAGGAAGAGGTGAGTATTTGATATATTTTGACATATTTGTTGTGGTGGTTGATTAAGTTTTGTAAATATTGGATTTTCCACTGATTTAGTATAATTTTAGGATGGACAATTTGGATAGTGTATTGTATTGGATTTGGTGGCATAATGTGTCTTTGTGCTATTAGAGTTAGTTTGGAACTTTAGAAAGGAAATTGGTATAATTGGGTAACGAGTGAGAATGTGGTTTCCAAAACCAAAACTTAGAATGTGAATTTGGTTATTTTGGGGTTTCCATTGAGTTCCTTGGGCAAAATTATGTGGGAGTAATATTGGATAAGCATTTTGGGAACCTTGGAAGCATATTGGTTAACTTTGAAAAATTCTATCAGCTGCTGCATTTTGGCTTCTGATAAGCCTCACTTGAGTGCGTAGGGGTGTCACTCGAGTGCAGCATCTTGTTTTCCCTTTTCCATCAGTTTTCGGTCGTACTTCCATGCCAGAATGCAAAAGTGCATTTTCTCACTTGCGAGTGATATAGGTCATCACTCGAGTGAACCTTGTCTTACTCGAGTGCAAGAGTATTATATACTATGGACTCGCGTCTCGGGGAAACACTCACGGCCAAATTGTCAAGAGTATGTACTAGTACTCGTAAGTGTTGTGCTATCACTCAGGTGCCAGAGCCAGTGCTCGAGTGCACTTCTCATTCTAAAGTTTTTGTTGCTCTTGGGTAGTCACTTCTTATGCCTCACTCTGTAGGACTCAGGTGAATAAGAGGCCATCACTCGAGTGTTGGGTCCAGGACTCGAGTGCTGTGATCATTTTCTATCTCAGTTTGTGCTCTCGGCCAAGCACTCACATGAGTGAGCCATCCTCACTCGAGTGCAAGTTATTCCATCACTCGAGTATGTCATCTATCACTCGAGTGCAGGAGCTGAAAATCGGTATTATACATCCGAAAAAGGGATCTTTGGTGTAGATCTTCCAACCCTTTAGGCATGTGTCTAGGCTTGTAGTAGCCACCTAAAGAGTTCAAATGGTAACCAACTTTAAGTGTTGTGAAAGTAAGAATTTGGAAAAAGGATTAATCCTTAGTCCTTGATTTTGGTTTATAGGCTTTGACATTTGCCATGATCGCGAGCAACTGGTGTCAGTGCACACCAGGAAAGAACAAGGTAGTAACTCTTCCCTTATACTATGTGTAAATGCAGTGTATGTATGTGTTATCATTGTTGCGGTATTGTGGATGCTATAAAGCTTGTGTATTTGTGTGTCTTTCACCTACGGCCGCATGGGGGGTTCCTATGGCGGAGGACTGTTCCGCTAGGGCAGTAATTTACGGGGGATTGACTATTTGTGAGCCGCAAGGCTATGTGTATTACAGCATGCACATGTCAGCGTAAGCCGTTTAGGGAGGACGCAAGTCATCTCTATCTTGGCCGTTTATATACCGTTGTAAATGTGAATACCGTGAAGGCAATGTGTATACGTGACAGCTTGTATATGTTGTATTCGTGTTGTGCTGTTGATGATTTACTTGCATGCTATGTGATTATATGTGGTATGAGTGGTTTGTTACTACTGGGATTCTTTTGAATCTCATTCTTTCCTTTAACTAACCTTCAGACAGGGCAAGTGGCTCCAAGGATAAGCAACGACTAAAGGCGGATAGTGCAGATTCTAGGTTATAGTTGGTTATCATATTTTGATTGGGGATCACTGTATATTTTTGTAGATATTATTTTGGATATAGTTATGTAATCTCCTAAATGGGAAATTGTGAACCCTTAGCTTATATATGAAACCCAGGGGTTGCCAGGATTTTGTTGCACAGTCTGATATATAAGTGTGATTTAACTGCGCAGGGTAATTATATTCGAATTGTGAAATTTGAGACCAGGATTAGAAATGGAATTTTATTAACCGTTGGTCTCTAAGCTATCTTAATTACGTACTTTCAAATCATAATTACTGTTTATAAGGCAAGGGGTTACACTTCTGACACAAAATCTTCTTTTCTTGGTATTCAAACTTTTGATAAAGAAATTCCTTGAAAATTTCTTAGAAAGATGTTAATTATGCAAAATAATAATAATAATCAAGATTAAAGGCTTCAACAAAAGCTTCTTTGATTTCCTGAATCTTTGGTTTCATGCTCTGTTTTCTGGATCAATGAACTATTCGAATACTCTTCTTATTATTGGAATAAAATGACTTTTTTTTCAATTATAGTCTATTCGAATAGTCTTCTTACTATTCAAATAGTTTTTACTCTATTTGCACTAAGATTATTTGAATAAGCTGACCACTATTTGAATAGTCCCTTTAGAAAACCAAATGGTTTTATTTGAATACAAACATTGTTATTAGAACACATTTTCATGTTTATGTGTATTCGAATATAATTCTTTCTATTCAGATAATTTGAAACCTCAACAATTATTCTAATACAATATTTGATTATTCGAATAACGCTGAGTCTATTTGAATAAGCTTTTGAAATTGGATTTTGAAATAAGTGTGTTTCTTATTCAAATAATACTCTCATTGTTTGAATAGTACTCTTACTATTTGAATAGTACTTTCACTACTCTAATAGCCATGCCTTTAAACTTTGAATCCATCTCAGCCTTTTTATAATACTATTATTCGAATACTATTCTCACTATTCGAATAGTACACTCACTATTCAAATAGTTAGCTTATTATTTGAATAACCTTTTTAGAAACAAACTTGAAAAGTGAAGTTGTTATTCGAATAACAATTTGACTATTTGAATAGGTCGTCTTGTCTTATGTCAATTTAGAAAAATTAGTCAAGACATACTATTCGAATAATGTTATTTTTATTTGAATACTCTCTTTCTTCAACAACGGTGCATTCTTATTTGAATAGCATTTCATTATTCGAATAACGCTTTGCTTATTCGAATAGGCTGAGAGTGTAATACCCTGAATTTTGAGATTTGAAGCTAGAGAATAAGCCTGAAATAAGTGGACTGCTAAGCCCTGGTTTAGCAAGATCCTATATTTTGATTATAGGTTAAGGACTCCAAAACTGGATGTAATTAGTGATAAATGGACCCTTTTGGAGATTATGATGTGAACTGTGATTCGTATGCGTTGTGAGCAGCGTCGAAACCCTATATTTACAACGCCTGTTCCACAATGGTCTCATACTCATATTTCAAACATAAATAGCCTGTACGCGTTAATTCCATTTGTACATATCAGTGTATAATGTAAATTCCCGACACACCCGGGTTCCATTTAAAAAATAAGGGTTCTATAGAGGCACAAAGCCCATAAAATTTTTCCCTTTTACTTGAGGATTACACAAAACTATACTATGAATTCCAATATATACAATTGTTTCCAAAAACATCCAAATAATTTATACATGATAACCAAATATTTTAAAAGTAAAACTCCTTGCCCGTAGCTCTAACTACTCTTCGTCTCTCGCTTGCCTTTATATCCCTCAGCCCTGTCTAAAAATTTGTTTTTGGGAGAGTGAGATTCTAAGGAATCCCCACAGTGTCAAATCACTCATAGTATGCACAACAACAAAGCATGAAAGAAAATCATCACACAACACATAGCAACTACAACGGCAGTTACAGTGGCAAGGGTAGGTATGACTCAGGTCACCCTTACATTTGCTCACGCTGTATTGCACAATCACATGATCATATCACATATATCACCACAGCTGGGATCCATATAAAATATTTCACATATACACACAGCCATACTGGCTGGATACTCAAACAGGAATCCACGATTCCACAACGTAACCTTGGTAATTACAATGGTAGAAACAATGGCAGGGGTAGGTGTGATAACCATCACCCTCTACGACTACTCACGCTGAACTGCTCACGCTATAACGCACTACAAGAGATAACACAATGGCCTCATGCCAAAGATTTACACAACAAACAATGATAATTCATGCATACCAAGCATCATACACAACATAAGAGAGAAGTCACTACCTTGATCCTTCGGAGCGTGCTCTAGCGCCGGTCTCTCCCAAGTAGGGCAAATGTCAAATCCTATATTCATAATTAGGGATGAAGTGTTATGCTCTATACCAATACTCAAATAACTTCATATCACTTAATTTGGTTATCATTTATGCTCTTTAGGATGCTACAAACACCTCTAACAAAAGCCCTAAAGGGTTGGAAGAACTATCCCAAAGATCCCCTTTTAGAAGCTTAATAACAAACTTTTCACTGTTGCACTCTAGTGAAGATGGCCTCATTCGAGCGATGATGCACTTTGCACTCAAGCATAAAGTTAACACTTGAGCAATAGCCAAATGCTCACTCGAGTTCTAGGAAGTGAAGCACAGAAAGTGTTAACCCAAGAGCAATGGAAATTTTCAAAGAAGAGGAGCACTCGAGTGAAACCCCTGCCACTCGAGTGACAGCTTAACCCTCGCAAGTGTTAAGGTGCACTCTTGAAACTTGGCAGTGAGTGACAACCCGAGACGAGAGTTTATGGTGTCAAATACACCTGCACTCGAGTGAGAAGAGGCTCACTCGAGTGAGAACCCACAACACTTGCAAGTGAGGCAACACTCTTGCCTTTCGCGAGAAGTGCTACATGGAATCTGAAGGAAAAAAGGGAAAATGCACTACTGCACTTGAGTGAACCCATCCTCACTTGAGTGATGTTCATCCTGCACTCGAGTGAACCCCAGATCACTCGAGTGATACTTATCAGAAACCAGAAAACACAGAAACTTACAGCACTTTCCAGATTTTTACCCAAGTGATTCCAATGGTCCCAAATACCAAACCAAAGCTATCCTCACATAAAACCACCCAAGGAACCCAATGGAAACATCAAAATCACCAAATTCCTATTCTATTATCATGCTTTGGTCATAGGCTACCATCAACACCAAAATTCGAAAATCTCCAAACATACTATTTCATTCCCAAATCAATCTATCTATCCAAAGCACATACCAAAACTCCAATTTCCATACCAACAACATTCCAAATACCCAATGACCCTTATTTTTCGAAATTAAGGCCAAATATTCCAGAAATTCCAAAGTAAATTATTTGGCATAAAATATAGATAGAATGGTTTGTTACACCTACCTCTTCAACTTTCCCAAAAGGAGTTCCTTGGTTCTCCAAACTCCAAAATCCCTTGAGAGCTCAAACAACACCAAATGACAAATCTAAAACCATGAAATTGAAGGTCTCAACCCAAGGAATAAGTTTATAGAAAGGAGTTTTTCCATTAGAAGCTATTTAGAGGGTCAAAAGCTTACCTTTTGTCAAAAACTCTTCCTCTCTCCTTGGACAGAAATGGTGGATGAATTTAGAGAGAGAAGGGAGGGATGAGGGCTTGATGAAGAAGGAAAAATGATGATTTCCCACTCTCCCATGCTTGGTCAGCCGAAAAGGAGGGAAGGAGGGAGAGAGAAAATCATTTTAAAATGCCAAATTGACTTTTCTTACACTCTCTTGCTTCACTCCACATGCCACTTGTCAGAATTTCATTAACTCTTATAAAGTAATTATCCAATTAATCACTTGAATCCCTCAATTAGCCATTTAATTACACTTCTCATTTTTCTCTTAGTTAGTAATTAATTCCTCCCTTAATCACTAACTTATGATCAATAATTTCATTCTTCTAATTTTTCCACCAATTATGGCATACTAATAAAAATTGCCACAAACACATAATAATTCCAATTTAAATTCACAAATCATTCTCAATAATCATCATTAGCCCTTAATCAAAATTTGGGGCATTACACTAGTACTTCTCAATCCTTTAGGCTTTCATTGAGCTTATTATAGCCACCTAAAGGTTGTGAATGGTAACCAACTTTAAGTATTGTGGAAGTAAGGATTTGGAATTAAGATTGACCTTATGTTCTTAATTTGGTTATAGGGTTGGATATTCGCTCGAATCGCGAGTAGCCGATGCTGGAGCATACGTGGAAAGAACAAGGGTAGGGAACTTACCTCTCCTGCATGTATTTGATATTTGTGTTGGTGTATTGATGCATGTATTGCTTTGCTTGATTATGTGAAACATATATGAATGATTAAAGCTCTGTTTCTGTTTATGCTATAGCCATAGTATGTCGTTTGAAACATTGAGCACGCAGATATGTCATTATGTGAGCATGAGTTATTATGATGCAAGCATGTCATGTATTAAACACTTATCTTGCATGCATATTGGTATATGTTTCCTACTAAGATTATCTCAAATCTCACCTCTACCAACATTTTAGACAGGACAAGTGGATCGAGGAAGGAGCAAGCAACCAAGGGCGGCTAGAGCTCCCATTGGAGTTTGATGTTGGTAGTTGGTTATCATTGCTGGTTGGGATGACTGTATTTGTATTTGGATTTGGGAATGTATATTTGGATATATATTTGAGATGTATATGTGAGATGAGTATTGTGTAATCCCCATTTGAGAATTGTATATGGGCGAATGTGCCCAGTACTCCAGAAATTAATGTATAGAACCCGGGGGTTGCTGGGATTTTATATTGTGCACTTTGATTTGATATGAATGTGATTAATCCGCGTAAAGTAATTGTATTCGAAATTTGAATATGAGACCAAGTTATTTGGATTTCGAAATGTATTTGTGAAAACCTCGTCTAGTAGATGGGCTTGAAAATGAGTTTTGATTATTATTGGTCTCTATTTCACTTTAATATCATATTTCGGATATAATTACGAAGAGGGTTACAAAGAGCTATTCGAATAGCTCTTTATTGAAAACATGTTTACTATTCGAATAACAATTTGATTATTCAAAAATCCACAGTACTAAACAACATGAATTTCTTTAAACCAAATAATATATCCTTATTCGAATAATCCTAAGTTTGTTATTATTACAACTCTAAATCTAACAATTCAAGTAGTATTTTCTAGTCTTTTTCTCAAAATAAAATAACATGTTTAATCATTTGCATTGAAACTATTTCCGTTAGAAATATCCTTAATATGTGCAATCAATAAAAATAATTTTTAAAAAATTATAAATTTAAGAAGCCAAGTAAAATGAGGTCGTATGTTTACAACAAGATTTGAGATACGTACCTTACCTAGACTCGCAGGGCTTACAAATTTATGGGTGGAGCTAAAGCTCTTCATGCGGTTGAGATGAGAGGGATCAATGGAGACAGATTCTTAATGAGAATATCATCAGATGAAGGTTGGAGAGAGAGAGGAATAGAACAAGTTTGGAGCTCAAGTGAGACTAACCATCGATGTGGGACTTGACAACCACGTACTTGTTAGTTTCTTCCATGTTTGGACTGACTGTGCTAGATATATGGTTTGCCGTACGTTTGAGGAAAGTTTGGAAACTCACTCAGGTGGTATATAGCAGCATCATTACCCCTGAAATAGACATATCTTATCTCTTTATTGCTCGGTGTGGCTGACATTTTCTTGTTCAATATTTCCTCATCAAGATCAATGGAAAAAATTTAAACTCCCCCCTTTGTGCTTGAAAACTCTATTTGAAAAATTATTAAAATTAGATTCAATTATAAAAAAAAATGAAAGACCTGAGTTATATTTCATTTTAAATCATCTCTTTAATTAACTTTTGAAACTTCCACTACTACTACATAATCTTATATATATATATATATATATATATATATGACGTTTAATAAATAATTGTTATAGTGAATAAATGTCATGTGTTTTGAGGCGGAGTTTGGGTAAAAATATATAATATTAAAATTTAATAGTTAAATATGTGCATCGTCATGTATTAAGAGGCGAAATTCGCGAAAACAAAAATATAACGATTGTAATTATTAACCGTCATGTATTTACTGACCAAAATGATGGTTATTACGAAATAATCGTCATGTAACACTTTCAAACGATTTATCTTCACAACTTTATATTAGCAAAAACAAACACATAACAGTTATGCTAATTAACCGTAGAGTATGATTCCTAAATACTTGTTTTTTTAAGAATACTTATCATTTAAAAATGATAACCGTCATATATAAGAAGGTAGGATTTTGAAGAGAAAAAAATTATTTGACAATTCTTCACAAAAAATTGATATATATTCTTCAATATTACTTAAAGGATAAAAATGATAACCATCATATATAAGAAGATGAGATTATGAAAAATGTCAAATATAAGAAGCTAAGATTCTAAAAATAAAAATTATTTGACAATACATTATGGTTCTTTCGCAAAGAACCACTAGTATTATTTAATATAAATAAAGGTGAGATTCTCAAAGATATCATATATAATGAGGCGTGATTCAAAATTTTTTTTGATAATACATTACATTTCTACAAAGAACGTTTAAGTATTCTTAAAAAAAAAACAAAGGTATGATTATAAAAGATATCAAATATAAGAATGCAGGATTCTGAAAAAACAATAGTTGACAATACATTATGGTTTTTCACTAATAACCGTTAAGTATTCTTTAATATAAAAAGGTGGGATTCTGAAAAATATTAAATATAAGAGTGGTATTTTTTAAAAAAATTATTTTACGCAACTCTTTAAACTCCTTATCAAATATTTTTTAAGCTTTCCTAATAGGTTTTATATTCTTTTTTACATAGGTTTTGCTCAGTCACGCATGCCTTGTCCTCCACCACTACCATGGGTCTTCATTCTATAGCTCCTTCCTTTTGTGACTTTCCTCATGTAAGCTTTCATTTTTTAAATTAACGTTTTTTTGTTTCATGTTTTTATATAATGAGAACTCTCTAGTTAATACTCAATGTTGCCAGTCGGGATTACGATATCTAATTTCATGATGGCTGCTGGTTTGAAGATTAAAATGGAGAAAAAGCACATGAGAAAAGTAGAGAATACAAAAAAAAAATGATACTGTTGAGAATCTCATGTTCTTAAACTTCAACAACTCAAACTATATGTTGAAATCAGGTTTACAAAATCCAAAGATTTGCTCAAGTTTTTATATTTATCAATTTTTATAATATTCTGATTTTTTTAGTTATATTTTAATATTTGTTTAGGTTTTTATATTTGCTTATTTTTACTAGATATACATATTCTTATTTTCATATTTGTATTATTCTTTTGCAGTTAAAGGATATATGAGGGGAATTCTTAGAGCACTGATACGTAATCTATAGACAATCTATAACAAAAGCATTGGAGAATATTGTGAAATTTTTATTAATTCATTTTCTTTTAAAATTTAAAAATTATAAGATAATGTTATATTGTGAGAGTATTTAAATGATTAATTTCTTTTAAATTTTATTATGTTTATCTATAATATATTAAATGCTTAATACTATAAATATAATTTTTTTATTTAATATTGTTATGTACTTATCATCAAAGATTATATTGTGTCTTATATAATAAATATTAATAGTAAAACTAAATAAAAAAAAAACTATATATAATAAAAAATAAAGCTAATACATTACAGTTATTAACAAAGAACCTTAATGTATACCTTTAATATATTACAGTTTGGAACCATCATATATAATCGATAATAACCATTATATATGCTCGATTTTATAGTGGTGTTTACACAATAAATCTCTTTGAAGAATTAAAACTACCTATTTTAAATTTTAGGGACTAAAAATAAAATGATTGTAAACTATAAGAAACAAAGATAATGTTAGACCGTGGAAAAAAATTTACACTCTCCCCCATGCTTAAAAGCTCTTTATTTCAAAATTTATTAAAATAAGATTCAATTATACAAAAAAAAAATACCTGAGTTATACTTCATTTTAATTAAATAACCTCTTAAATTAACTTTTGAAACTTTTCAATAAATCTCCTTGAACTTTTACATTTATCCATATAACCACTGTAGAAAATCACTTTTGGAACTTCATTCTCACATTCGTTCCCGCTTAATACGCATTTACAAAGATTTAGAACCAATTCAGTTGCAACCATAATCTTAAAAATAGAGTGTATAGGCATTGTTTAAACATTTTCTTTTCATTTCTACATCAGTAGCTGAGGTAAAAAAAATCTAGTTATCTTAAAATAAACCTAAATCTAGTCATCATGTGTAATCTTGATAATTTTCTTCCCAATATTATCTCCTTTGAATAGTCCAACGAAAGCAGAAGGGATGCTTTCCACACCAAAAGAGATGTCTTCAAGTGTCTGCAACTTCCCTGAACGAAGAAGATCCGAAGTCTTTGAAATGAAACCTCCAAAACTGCTCACATAGTCACTGGCTATAAATCCTCTAATGTTAATTCTCTTGTACACAACATCCAACATGTTTGGTGAAGCTCGCTTATTTCCAGCATCGATATCATCAGTATACTGTGAGATTACACCACAAGCACTTACTCTTCCAAACGCATTCATGTTCGCAATCACTGCTTCTAACATTTCTCCTCCCACATTGTCGAAATATAAGTCAATTCCATTGGGAAAGTACCTGAGAGTTCAAAATATGCCACGTTAAATGCAAGCACAACGTCATCCTAAATCCCTTAATTGCTTTTTTTTTTTTTTTTTTCTGGTTGAATAATATGTCTTGTTTGGTAACATTAGTAAGGTGACTTTTACTCTAATTGACTTTTACAAAATGAAGTTGGGGTAAAAGTTAATGTGTAATGTAATTTATGTTTGAATATATTTTCATAAAGAAGTTAATTTTACATATGCTTATTTGGTCATTGAATAATCGGTTTCAAAAAGTTCAAATATAAAAAAAATAAAAAATTATCAGCTAAAAGCTAGAAAAAGTTGCTCCATCTTCAACATGATCACTTTGATCCATAAGTTCATTTTCTCATAATTCCTCCCTAACATTATACAGGTTGGGACAAAGTCAGTTTGACATCACACAACTTGATGCCAAACAAGCCCTAAATGAATAAAGTATGGACTTAATTTTCATTATTTTGAGTGATGTGATCGTGTGCCTTCAAAAAGGTGAGGACATATGCATATTAATGTTTTAAAAGTGATATAAGGGAAAAATAATAAAATAGCAGATACAACGATAACATATGAATCTCATATCACTACAACAAAAAAAATGGTATTTCGTAGTGGTGTATTTGTAGTGGTTAAGTTTAACCGCTACAAATATTGACATTTGTAGCAGTTTTAACATAAACCGCTACAATATTGTAGCGGTAACTTGCATGTCAAGTGGCGCAACTAATTAACAACGTTATTTGTAGCGATTAATAGAAAAAAACTGCTATAAATATGGCGCGAGTTTCCCACCAAAATTTGTCGCGGTTAGTTTGTAGTGGTTACAACAAATAAAACGCTACAAAGTTTGTGCCACTTGGTGCCATCAAGCCGCGCCAATAGTGTATCATTTTTTTGTAACGGTTACTACAAATTGAACCGCTACAAAATGCCAAAGGTCACCTATTTGTAGAGGTTATGTTTCCAGAACTGCTACAGAACTTCAAAAGTCATCTAATTTGTAGCGGTTATGCTTTCATAACCGCTACATGACTTCAAAGGTCATCACATTTGTAAAACAACCGCTACAAAGTTTTGCCGCCCTAGCTTTTTTGTAGCGGTTGATGTAGCGGTTTTTTCAATAACCGCTACAAAATCCCCAACTATAAAAAGGCCGCCGCCCCCTCCTTTTTCTCATTTGGCCATTTTGTTTTCTGAAGTTTCTCTGAGAGTTTTCCTTTAGATCTGAGCGTTCTGACGTCTGTCAAAGAGTTTTCTCTCCAGCATTTCTCATTATCACTTAAGGTGCGAACAATACTTACTTAGTTTTATTTTTATTATAATCTTACATATAAATGTGACTAAATCGGTTTTTTTTTTTAATCTTTGTAATTGATATGGCTTCAGGAATGGATAAGGGGAAGAAGCCCAAGGTCCCTAGACCAATTCTGTGGGGTGGCAGCAGCAGAGGATGGGCAGCGCAGAGGGAGGGCGACTGCGCCATTTCAGCCCATCCCCCCACAGCAGCCACAGGAGTCGACCTACCACAGCCACCGCAAACGGTCCCATAGGAGATGATCGCACCATAGGTGCTTGATTTGGGAGAGGGAGATATCAATGTCGATGACTATGACACTAATGAGGACTTCGAGATCCCTATTCCAATTAGAGACATGGAGTGGTTACTCGATGAGGAGGAGGCGCAGGACGTGGCCGGTCTGAACAGCATGGATTGGACACTACGAGTTGTAGTTCCGTAAAATGAGGCCACAGACCAGCCCATCGACAATGGAGGTCACCTGTTTAACCGCTTCCTGAACGACCTGGGCTCGAATTAGATGCGGTTCCCCCTTCACTTCAGGACGTGGTGGAACGTTTTGAAGGGGCCGAAGGACCTGGCGTGGGATGAGGTGGTGCAGGTAATTAATAGTATTTAATTATATTATATTTTTTGTAATTAATTCTATTTAATTAATATTTTTAATTGTCTTATTTGTAATTAGTCATATTTAAATTTTTTTTTCAATGTATTACTGCTGAGGTTTGCCGTCCGGGCCAACCAGAAGAGGTACAAGTTGATGAAGATGGGCGACGGCTGGAGGAATAGGAGGAATCGCCTCTTCCACAGTATGGATAAGGATGGGACGATTCTTCTGCAGAAGTTGATTGAAAACGTCTCGGACGGCGTCCCGCTGAATGACTGGGCGAGTTTCGTCCAGTTCAGGAGGAGCGCTGATGGCCAGGTAATATATTTATTAGATTATTTTGATTATTAGATTTAGATTAGATTATATAAATATTAATATTAATTATTAAATATTAATTAATTATATAATTATTATATATAAATTTTTAATTTATAATTATTAAATTATAATTTAAATTTAATTATTTTTATGATTTTATTAATTATAAATATTTTATATTGTTTTAATACATTTAATATTGTTTTTTTTCAGGCGCTTCTCAGAGGAACACGAGGTGCCGTGGGCAGTAGATGATCCACCACACAGCAGGATTGAAGACCTTTGTTGTCACTTACAGCGAGCTGGTACCTTTTCACAATATCAATTACTTTTAGCTAGTTATTTTATATTATAAATCTAGTATTTTGTTTTGATAATACTAATTTCATTTTGTAATTATTTTAGGAGAGGAAGGCACAGCAGGAGAACCGTTAGATGAACTACGGGGAGTTGTTTGCTATCACACATAGACACTGTGATGGGACTCCGACCTCTCAACAGGCAGAGGCGGCCATTGTAAGTGATTTCATTATTATACTCTTTATAAAACCAACTTTATTATGAAAAATACTAATAAGTAATTGTTTCATAAAATGGCAGGAACGGATGCAGTAGTCGCAGGCTGAGCTGCAAGAAACCCAGGCCGAGGAGTCACAAGGGTCTATGGACCCCACAGCTCCTTTGAAGGTGGGTCTGGGTCAGGTTAAGCACCCTGACGCCTGTGGGGGATGGGTATAGGCGTTAGACCTAGTATGGTCTACGGCAGGAGCGTCGCCTTTAAGGTTAGCAGCTCTAGAGCACAGACGTCCGAGGGACGAGTTTGTTGAGGGGTTGTGCTCAGATTTAGCTAGGACACAGGCTGCAGTGGCTCAGCAGATGCAACAGCAGGCCGATTTCTACTATGCTCAGCATGCACAGTGGCGTGATATCACGAACTTCATGCTCGAGCGGTTGTGGAGTCGCCTGTTCCAAGACGAGCAGCATCTACAGGTTCCCCTTATCCCTTAGTTAGTCAACCAGCCTCATCCTCCTCCTATTGATGATGATGGTGCTGTTAACTCTGCCCAGCGCCTCGATCCAGCAGCACCTGAGGGAGCCCCACCAGAGGGAGGACCAGATGATCAACCTCTTGCTAGTTAGTTTATGACATATATATTTTTTGTTTTTGAAATATTTGTAAATAAACCTAGATATTTTATTTTCAGAACTTAAATTCTTATTGCGTTTACAATAGTTATAGTTATAATTTTAGAGCCTTGTTAAATTTGTGTTGCATTTACGATAGTCTTATTTATATTTCTAAAACTAAAAAAAAATCATATATATTTGTAGCGGTTTTATTATAAAACCGCTACAAATATTAAAAAAATATTTTGTACCATATTTGTAGCTGTTAATGTTAAAAACCGCTACAAAGTCGGTTTTCGATTTGTAGCGGTTATGAGTGTAAACAGCTACAAATGTAATGCACCGAGGGAAGGAATTTCAAAATTCAAATGTTGAATATTTGTAGTGGTTACAGTAATAACCGCTACAAATATTCAATATTTGAATTTAGAATTTTCCCCCACTTTGTTCTAAATTTGTAGCGGTTTACGCCAATAACTGCTACAAATTGA
Source organism: Inga oerstediana (assembly GCA_963210345.1). Taxonomy (NCBI): domain Eukaryota; kingdom Viridiplantae; phylum Streptophyta; class Magnoliopsida; order Fabales; family Fabaceae; genus Inga; species Inga oerstediana. The sequence continues at coordinate 41,664,157 of OY723407.1, forward strand.
AAACCATTTTTTTTTAAATTGTCCAACGATCATTAATATTTGTAGCGGTTTTTTTTCTTATAACTATTACAAAGTCAAAATATTTGAAATTTTAAATTCTTCTACCAATTGAAATTTGTAGCGGTTAAGAATTTATAATCGCTACAAATATATATTAGTACATGTTTTGTTTTAGAACCGCTACAAGGTTAAACTAAATTCTTCTAATTGATTCCAAAGGGTCAAAAATTGGTAGCGGTTTTACTCATATAACCGTTATAAATTTGTAACACGGTAGCGGTTTCTGAACCACTACAAAATATTAAACGTTGGAAATCAGAATATAAGCTTCCAGGAATTCATAATTTTCCATTCACTCATCTTCTTCACTATACTTTCTTCTCTCTCACTAGTAGCTATGGATAAGTCATGGATCAGGTTGCCACGCAATTCTCCAGAATATTTGTACGGATTAAACAATTTCTTGCATTTCGCATTCACTCACACCAGCTGTAACGGCAAGATCGTCTCTCTGTGTCAGAGATGCAAGTTCAAGCAGTGGTATGCACAACATGTTGTTAAGGAACATTTGCTTTTGAAGCCTTTCTCAGAAGACTATACGTTCTGGGCAATTCATGGTGAGAAGGCCGATATGAGATATGATAATGCTCTTCCTCAAAGTTCACAAGTAGGAGTTTAACTAGATGAAGATGATCCTGTTAATGATTCTCTACGTGATGCATTTGGTGTTCATGACAACAACTTCAACGAAGAAGTGTAGGGCTCAGAGCCGGTGTTCATGCGGAATGAAGCCGCTCAGGATTTTTCAGCTTGATGGATAAAGCAAATCGTCATTTATATTAAGGTTGTTAAAAATACTCTAAATTATCTTTCTTGATCAAGTTGTATCATATGAAGTGCTTGTGTGGAATCACAAATAAAGGAATGTTGATGTTGCTAGAATTATTACAAGATGCATTCCCCGACGTAGAGATTCCCATAATATTCTACGAGGCCAAGAAGATTATTAACAAATTGGGCTTCAACTATAAAAAAAATTGATGCATGCCCCAACGATTGTATGCTGTATTGGGGAGACGATGACAGCAGGGAGACTTGTAAGCGATGTGACACATCGAGGTACAAGACAATTCAGAAGGAAAAAAAGCAGAAGAACCTGCAAAGATTCTCAAATACTTCCATTTGAAGCCACGCTTACAAAGATTATTTATGTCGTCTAAAATGACGGAGCACATGAGGTGGCATGACGTTGATAAGAATAAAGATGGTGAATTACGACATCCTTAGGATGTAGACGCTTGGAAAACATTCGACAAAGACTTTATATCTTTCACTGTTGATCCCTGCAATATTAGACTTGCTTTGGCAACCGACGGTTTCAATTCATTTAGGAATCTTAGCACAAGTTACAGTATTTGGCCAATAGTCTTAATTCCCTACAATTTACCACCTGAAGTGTATGAAACAAAGCTACTTCATTTTGTCTATGATCATTCTAAGCAAAAAGGTACCAGGTAATGACATCGAAGTGTATCTCCAACCGTTTATTGCGGAATTGCTTGACCTGTGGAATGTTGGCATCGAGACATATGACACCTACAGGAAGACATTGTTCAACTTGCATGCAGCCTTGATGTGGACAATTAGTAACTTTCCTGGCCTTGGAACATTATCCAGGTGGAATGTGCATACTGGCTCGGCTTGTCCGGCTTGTAATTTTGACTCTGACGCAGTGCGCCTTCCCCACAGTCGGAAGTGGTGCTTTATGGGGCATCGGAGGTTTCTCGATGGAAGGCATAAGTTTAGATTGCAACGGATTCGCTTCAATGGTAAACCAGAAACAAGAGGGCCACCTCATACTTTATTTGGTGCATACATCTTACAGTAGCTTAAGGATGTCGAATTCAAGTTCGGAAAAAGTGACGATACAGCACAAGCAGGCCGAAAGAGGGGCAAGACTTCTGTGCCTCAGCAATGGAGGAAGATAAGCATTTTCTTCACTCTTCCATATTGGAATTCTAATTTACTTCACCACAGTCTTGATTTCATGCACATTGAAAAAAATGTATGCGACAATATGCTATATACGCTGCTTAACGAACCGGGAAAGTCAAAAGATCATCTTCAAGCAAAGAAAGATTTATGTGCTATGGGAGTTCGTGAAGACGCGTGGCCAGTAAGCATGATAAATTTCAGTCGGTAAAGTTCACCCTCACAAAACCGAATAAGGAAGTCTTCCTCGTGACGTTGAGGAAAATAAAAGTTCTAGATGGGTATTCAAGCAACATTTCACGATGTATTGACATAAAGGCTCGAAAGGTTGTTGGCCTGAAGAGTCATGACTCACATGTGCTTATGCAACAGTTACTTCTGCTGGCTATAAAGAATGCACTTCCTCCCGATGTGTCAATCATTTTGGTGGAGTTTTGTTCTTTCTTTCGGAAGTTGTGTTCTAAGGTTTAGATCGTTGAGGAGCTCGATTAGTTGCAGTCCAAAATTATTCTTACACTTTGTTATTTGGAGATGATCTTTCCTCCGTCATTTTTCACTGTGATGGTTCACCTTACAGTCCACCTTGTTCATGAAACAAAGCTCGCTAGCCCAATTCAATATAGATGGATGTATCCTATTGAGAGGTATTCATTTTATATATGTGCATCATTAATAGTTCTTACATTTGTTAGTCGACCTTTTGAGCATTTTGTATCATTTTGCCTTTCATCACTTTGTAGGTTTCTTAGGAAAATGAAATTTTACATAAGAAATAAGGCTTGGCCAGAATGTTCTATAGTTGAAGGTTATATAAGGGATGGGGATGGGGTCCTGTATTTCTGTTTAAGGTATTTTGATGACATTGAGACCGCCTTCAACCGACCGCCTCGTGTAGATGATTATCCTAAACCTACGCCAACATCAGAAGAATTTATCCCTCGTGTTGGTAAACCAGTTGGATAAACTGAGAACTTCAAACTAACGGCAACTGAGAAGTTGCAAGCACATAGACATGTCTTGATTAACCTCACTCAAGTTGAACCTTTCATACAATAAGAATTGTACACTCACATGTTATTCTATATCTTTCGTAACATTTTTCACTTTCATTTCACTATCGCCTTCCCATGATTAATTGCAGGGAATTCAGAAGTTATGTTAAGCGTCAACTCAGAATCCATATACAAACATCTTCCGAAGTTGACAAAAAGGTCCATAGAGAATTCCCAAGCTGGTTTGCGCGTAGAATACTAAATGACCACAACCCACACTCACCAGATTTCAGAGCTCTCACAATCGGCCCTCTTGATCATGCAAAAAGGTTTACAACATACAATGTCAATGGTTTCAAGTTTTACACGGTTTCACAGGATCAAGAATTGCAAACTCAAAATTCGGGTGTTTATGGCACCTTTGGGATAAGGAGTTATACGAGCAGCAGTGACGCCAACATGCAGTTCGAAAGCGTCCCTTACTATGGAAAGCTTCTTGATGTCATGGAACTTAATTACCAAGGTCATTTCACCATTACGCTATTCAAGTGTTTGTGGGCAAATACCACTACTTCACAGGGACTCACAACTGATGACTTAGGTATCACATCGATAAATTTCTCGTGGCTAATTCACACTGGTCATTCTCAAGATGATGAGCCATATATTCTTGACTCAGAGGCACACCAGGTTTATTATGTTGAGGACGAGAGACATAGGGATTGGCACATGGTTATTCATTTAAAGCCTCGGGACCTTTACAATATGTGTGATATTTATAACATCACCTACGAGAGTGAGTCGTTTCAGCTCGTCAATTTTGAAAATTTCTTCCCTGAAGGCAATCACAATTTACCTATAGTTTGGTGTGTTTTTTAAATTCATATCATTTTAATTGAATTTTTTTAACAAAAAGACACATCGCTAACAATTTTTCTATACAATTTCTATAGGGATGATGCGGATGACTGATCAAATAAATTATGTTTTTATTTTAAAATAAATTGTGTTTTTGTTTTTTTTTTAAAAAAATATTTTTTAAAAAAAATTAAAAAAAATATTTGTAGCGGTTATAAAACCGCTACAAATACATAAATAGCCGCTACAAATTGAAACCGCTACAAAACCATGACACTAACCGCTACAAGTTCCATACAAATCTCTATAAATACCCTAACCACAGTTCATTTTAAACACTCCCCCATTTCTTTCCACCTTACCTCTCTTTCATCTTCTCTCATTTTCACTTTTTTTTTTATGAGCCGAGGGAGCTTAACAAGGTGATCAAATATTGTAATAAATTTTTAAATTTTTTATTTCAATACTTTTTTCTTTCGCATAATATTTATTCTCATTATTTTTTTTCAGATATTTATTTACATAATCATAATCACATTATAGTAGACAATATAATAGTTCCTTATTACCTATGTATCCCCAATAATATTATCAATACAATTTTCAAACTTATCTAATATAATTAAATCATTCCTTTAAAATTATAAATGACCTAAACTAATGAATAATAAGTTAATTAAATTAGCTAAACTATTTAATTTAATATTAAAAAAAGGAAATAGATAATTGTATATTTTTTTTAATTTTTTTGACACTACAAATTTAATTTTTAAAAGACAAACTAAATTTTTGACGCAAAATTTAAATTTTTATTGAAATTAGTAGCGGTTATGTAACCGCTACTAATATTTCTTGCCCTTTTTAAATTCAATTTAGTAATAGTTTTATAACCGCTACAAATATCATGACAAATTTTCATTTTCATTTTCATTTCCCGCCATCTAATATTCATTGTTTGCCATATAACCGCTACAAATTACCAAGAAAATGTTGATCTGATTGAGAATGTTGTAGCGGTGCTAATTAACCGCTACAAATATAGTAACAGTTTTTTCGCTTGAGTAGCGGTTAAAAATAACCGCTACAAATACACTTACAACAGTAGATTTAGTAGCGGTTCAAGGAACCGCTACAATTATGTTTGTAGCGGTTAAAATCACTACAAATATACACTTTTAACCGCTACTAAATCATAGTTTTTTGTAGTGTATAATTGAATGTATAATGAATTTTAGTGATCTAGATCCTCTATGTTTACAAAGATGTATAATTGCATATAATGCATTCAAAAAAACACTACTACAAAATTGAGATATAACCACCCCCAAAGACGTCCCAAATTGAAAATTGGGTGGTTAAAAAGGGAGGCGGTGGCATTTTCGTAATTATATATGTGTAGGGGAACCTTTAGGCGTCCCAAATTTGAATTTGGGACGTCTAAAGTGCTTCCTGGCGCGAAATATAAATTTCATAAATTATTTTTAGCGCCAGGAGCTAGGTTTAGGCGTCCCAAATGCCATTTGGGATGCCTAAAGTCACCTTTAGGCGTCCCAAATACCATTTGGGACGCCTAAAGGCGTCCCCTGCATGTCAGACACTTGTCTGACATGCGGTCTTCTCATCTACCATCTCACCCTCACCTCACATCCTCTCAACAACTTTACTCTTCTTCCTCCTCTCCCACCCACACCGTCGGCCCTCCTCCTGTGTATTTTTTTTCTTCAACTCCTCCCTCCTCCCTTGTTCAAGTTCCCTCCTCCACCATCGATCGGCCCTAGCTTTGTTGAACTCTTCCCTCCTCCCTTCTTCTTCTTCCTCTTGAACGGCTGCAACCTCACCTCCTCCACGGCTACAACCTCACCTCCTCCACAGTGGGTTTTGCTCTCTCCTCCATTGTTGTGCGTGGGTGGAGCTCCAACATCTTCTCTACCTCTCAAACATAGTAGCTAGGGGGCGCCCTGATCAGGTTGGTTGATTTTCTTCGTTTTTTTTTTTGCAACAGAATATGGTTTATTTTGCTTTTGAAAAATAAATTAAATGGTTGAGATTGTGCTTTTTATTTTCTTCGTCGGCCCTAGAATATGGTTTTTTTTTTTGTAACAGAATATGGTTTACTCCCCTGTTTCAATATGCCTCTCGTTAATTATTGAGTAAACTTTGTTCTTATAAGATAAAATGTTATATTAAATAGGGATGTAGTTAGAAAGGTTTTAAATTTAAAGGTAGAGTTAATGAGATTTAAAGATTTCTTTGACTATTGTGATCATGTTAAAAGTGATTTATAAGAACGATTAGAAGTAGAGTATTAAATTTCCTCCACAAAGTTTTTGAAGTTTTATTTATTTATATGTTCAAGTGTAACATAATGAAAGTGGCTCATAAAAGTTTCTTCCAATAATTGATTAGTGTATGCCACATGAAACCAATACAATTCATAGTTGTTCATGAAACCGTTAAAACCTCTCATTAAAATCCTACCATGAATTTGGCGAAACCATTTGTTATCTTTAACCCCGTTTAATTTGAAACCTCATAATAAGCTTAATATGTTAACCCTGTTAATACAAAGCCGTTTCTACGGCTTTTCTAAAAGTATAATAGATCCCTGTTGTTCAGTTTTAGGGAAATGTAGCTTTTATAAGGCAATGGAGATTTATCCATACACACGTAGTGGCATCACCCCATTTCATTGGTCTTGTTCCTGCACCATTAATTAGTATATATAATAAAATAAAATATGATTTATTTAAATTAAAGAAATTCTTGTATTAATTACACACAATTGTTTTGTTAATTCCAAATTCTTGAATTATGAAGAATAATTCAAGCCAAAACTTAAAATTGTTTTGTTAATATGAAACTCGTTATGTTTTTAATTCTTCCAAACCTCAAAAAAATTCTTTAATTTAATCTTATTTTATTATACATTAATTTTATATACATATACTTATTAAAAATTCAAGTTACATAGCACTGAAACCCTTTTAATAGGTAAGATGAGGCTAGGAGGGGGCAATAAAGTTATTAAGCCCATATTTTAAAATCCTAAATTGGGTTGATAACTTAATTAGGCAATCCCATCATATGTCCTTGAGAATTGTACTAAACGCGTGAATGTTATTGGTAATGCCTTAGGTGGTAACAAAATGGATCATAGTTGGCCACAGGAGGTTTCTTCATCGGTTCCACCCGTATCGTAGGCTAAGAAAGCGGTTTAACGGCTTACCGGAGCATGGAATGGCTCCAAAGTCACTAACCGGAGAGGAAGTCTACAGTCGAGTGGAACGTATCCATGTCACTTTTGGTAAGAATCAGAGGGTTGCGGGTGAGAAGAACATATGGAAGAAGAGATCCATTTTCTTTGATCTTCCATATTGGCGTTCGCTAGACGTGAGACACAGTATTGATGTGATGCATGTGGAGAAGAATGTTTGTGATAGCCTTATCAGTACGCTTTTGCACATACCAGGGAAGACTAAGGATGGGATTAATGCGAGATTAGACCTTGTCGATATGGGAATAAGAGAACGATTACATCCACAACTAAGAGATGATGGTAGGAGGGCATACATGGAGCCAGCAGCGCATACACTATCAAAAGCAGAGAAAAGAAGTTTGTGTGGGTGTTTGCATGAAATGAGGGTGCCGCAAGGGTATTCCTCGAATGTGAGAAGATGTGTCTCAATGGACGATTTGAAGTTAGTGGGAATGAAGTCCCATGATTATCATGTGTTGATGCAACAACTATTACCAGTAGCTATTAGAGGCATAATGAAAGATGAAGTACGAAACACAGTGACCAGATTGTGCGTTTTCTTCAATGCTATCTGTAACAAAGTCATTAACAGGAATATGGACAACGTTAGTGATGACGAGAGGCGTGGAGATGACGAAAGCTCTAGCAATGACGAAATTCCTAGAGTTGAACCCCCTGCAAGAAGGAGGGTTAGAGGCTGTACAAAGATGGGAGCATTGGTTGCACGTCATGAACATTAACAGGAGAGGCTGCATATAGACTTCGATGACAATCTGAATCCAGTTGGTCCTGAGGAAGACCACTTCATTAGCTACATAGGACTTTTGGCTCGAAGCAAAGTGCGCATTACCTACGATAATTGGAGATTGGTTCCCCCAAAAACGAAAGACATGATTTGGCAGCAACTTTTGGTATGTAAGTTTTGATGCATTGTAGCTTTGTTCTTATTGTTTCTAATATAATAATCTTATGTTTTACCTTGCAGCAAACATACGATGTCCCCGACACCACAGAGATGCATAGGCACTGGATGGATGAGGTTCGTGTACGATGGAAAGGTTTCAAGAATAAGCTAACAAAGCATTACATTCGAGGGGCCCTTAGGGGTAACGATCCATGTGCACAGTATACATATTTATCTCCAGAGGACTGGAGGTTGTTTGCGGCATCACGAGCAGATCCTGAGTTTTTGGTAAGATTTCTGTCATGGTATAGAACTACTTATATCGTTGATTTCATATACTTTATATCGTTGATTCATTTTTTGTCGTTTTTCATTCATAGAAATTAAGTGCAGCAAATGCCCAGAGGCAAGCAGAAAATAAATATCAACATTTCATGTCTCGCGGTGGATATCGGAAGCTTGAGCGGCAAATGATGGCAGAAGAGTTACAGAAAATGAAGGAAGCAGCGGAATCTGATCCTAGCGTTGTTATCCAGCCACCGGCACCTCCTCCACGTCACAAAAAATGGAAGGCAGGGAGGATTAAGGCTGGGAAGTACATAAATCCGACTGTTGCTGAGGTTGCTGCGAGGATTGTAAGTAGTTATACCATAAGTACCTAATTTTTTACATGTCGCGAGTGCTTTCGATACATTTACGATAAACTGCATGCTACAGGATGACCTGGACGAGCAGAGTAGCCAAGGTTCATTCAATCCAAGTACACGGATGGACATCTTGTCAACGGCTATTGGGAAGGCAGATGACCTTGGTCGTGTTCGAGGAGAGACACGGGGAGTTAGTGCCGCGAGGTATTTTGGACGAGAGCCACGTTATTCATCACAAGCTGGACCTAGTAAGGACGTTGTGGCCAAGATTCGAGAGGACCTCGAACGAGAGATCGAGGCCAACCTTCGCGACAAGCTCCGACAAGAGCTCTTGCCAGAGCTTCAACTTGAAATGGCAAAGATGTTTGAAGCACAAAGGGCAAGGGACGAGGCTCGAACTCAGGAATCCCCGGCCTTCAATAGCACCAGAGGAAGTTACAACCCTCTGGAGCAACCACTTGGCCACCCTTCTCCCACTCCAGTGTCGGGACCACTTGGCGACCCTTCTCCCACTCCAGTGTCGGGAGACCCTTGCACCCTCTATTTGGATGATCCACTGTTGCGTGTTGTTGCTGATGCTCTCGTTCACACACGTGCTACCACCCACCATAATCAGCAAATTCCGGAGGATTTTCGTAGGGTGAATGTGACGAGTGTTAGAAAGGGGGAAGAAGGTACAGCCATCCCTGCTCCCGATCCAGAGGTTGGCACGTTAGGTCAAGCGATAGGATCTTTCATCCTTTGGCCTCGCAATCTTATTGGTTCAGACGCAACACCTCCAATGGTAGGAATTACCTTACTGTTACTGAAAATCTGTTGGCATCCTAATAACAATTTGTTTTTTGATGTTCTAAAAGGATGACGAAGCTGCGACCAAATGGCCCTTATTAGCACGGCTGCAACAGATCTACAAGGGCATTAAACAGATTGACTTGAAGATGCCTCCAGGGATTGTGGGCCAAGTGGAGTATCCCTACACGATTGACTATAAAGATCTCAAGCAGTTTATCAGGTTGGAGGAGATAGATGCAGGCTGGGTCAAATTTGCAGTCCGGTAAGTTTTTTTTCAATTTTCCCATAGAATTCATTTAGTGGTTTTTTGTTTTCATACATTCAAGAATTGATTCCTAATTTTAATTCTATTATAGCACCTTTCACGATCTCTGCGCAAACATGGAAAGAGGTAATTGGTATGGATTCTTATGTCCTGCGAATACGACAGGGGATACTTGTACTGTGGCGCATAGGACTCACTATGTCGGCTACCAAATGGCACAAACCAAACTTCGTTGTTATCTAGCACCCATTGTCCAACGGTTCGTATTTACATTTTGTCAATTTCAGAAGTTTACTAAATAATTGTCTTCTCACTCATCTAACTTCATTTTAATGTGTATATGTTGTTAAAGAAACCACTGGACTTTGTGTGTTATATGTCCCCGCCGCAACGTAGTCTATTGGTTTGATCCCTTGAGTAACAAGCCAGACAGAGATACAAAATCCGTCTTCGACACGTAAGTTATCCTGTTTGTATTTCATTGACAACAAAAATAAATGAATGGTTCTAATTTCTGTTCATTTTGCTTTTCATGATAGTGCTTGTCAAACATATAGAATCCTAGGTGGGTCACGCGAGGGTATGGTTGTTAAAAAGCCAAAGTGGTTTTATCCCATAGTAAGTACATTCGATCCTACATAATTGTTTCATTGACGGTCCTTTTAGACATACCTTTATTGATTTTAACAACCAATTGCATCCCTTTGATTAAAAGTGCCCTCGGCAACCTGGCAACACTGAATGCGGATATTATGTTATACTTTATATGTATAACATAACTCAAAGTGGAATTACTAGCGATTTTGAAAAGGTAATCGCTTCTTCATTCTCAAATGATAATATTTTTGGTGTTCTAATCGAAATGCTAATTAATTCATTTGCTTGAGATTCATTTCATCAAAGCTTATTACTTTCTAATTTTCAGATTTTTGATAATCAAGATGCCTACCTACGTGAAGACCTTGATTTGATCAGAGATCTTTTGGCTGGACATCTTCTTCAACATTTAGAGCAGTAAACTTGTTATTTTATATCAGTTTGTACTTGTGTGATGACAGCGTTTTGACACTTTCTGGTTGTTTTTTGTTGATATATATAGTAGTAGGTTGCATGAAAGGTTATTGTATGTATATATAGTAAAGATTGTAGTGCTGGATGTCCTTACTAGTTTGTAACGGACAGTGTGGTTTATGAATCCATCTTTTATTCTGTTTCTGCAGTTTCAATTCGTTGGGTAATACAGAATGTAAATTATGGTATAAAAAAAAAACCTAACTTTTAGACGTCCCAAATTAAGAATTGGGAGGCCTAAAGTCCCCCAGGTGGGACTTTAGGCGTCCCAAATTAAAATTTGGGAGGCCAAAAGTCCCCCAGGTGGGACTTTAGGCGTCCCAAATTAAAATTTGGGAGGCCTAAAGTCCCCCACCGTGGGACTTTAGGCGTCCCAAATTACAATTTGGGACGCCTAAAGTCCCATCCTGGGGGACTTTAGGCGTCCCAAATTTTAATTTGGGACGCCTAAAGTCAGACTTTAGGCGTCCCTACCATTTGGGACGTCTTTTGTCTCAACTTACTACTCCCCCAGCATATACGTCCCCCCGTTTTGGGACGTTAAAAGTGCCAAATTTGGGAGGTTAAAGCCCCTTTTTGTAGTAGTGAAAGAGTCGTCATCCATCTTGTAGCCTAATGATACCAAACTCTCCTCCAGTCTTCCTTAAGCGTGATGTTATGAGATCATACGTATCCTCTATGAGTATCATGGGTGCATGGATTATGAGAAAAAAAATACATATACTTAGGCACAAAAAATGAATGTATTTGACCCCAATCACATTCTTTTGTGTCACTCTTTTTTTCTTAGATGAGAATGCATGAATTTATGAATATATATTATTTAATTTTGAATTTTTTGACTTGATATGTCATTCTTATATATTTGTAATCAAGCTAGTCTAATTAACTAACTATAATTACAAATTGTGTTTCTTAAAATATCAATGTAATATCAGTTGAAGAGAGTTATAGGATTTTGATTTTGTCTATTAAATATAAGTAGGTTTAAGATTTAGCCAAAAAAAAACATTGTAGGTTAATCCGATCATATAAATATATAATGGAACATGTTAGGGAAAAGATAGAGGAGGTGAGAGAGAGATACAGAGAAAGAGAGAGAAACTCTTTGACTATCTCTAAGGTGCTTTCTTAATCACTTTTGGGCACCATTTTAGTTCTTTTTTGGCGTCATTGTGGCGCCTCACTAACTTGTCCTCATCGTCTTTCACTCAGGTCCTCATTCTCCTGTTGTATCCAGTTGCTTTCTCTTCTCCCTTTAGAACACTCATGGCCGTAAGACTCTGGTCTGTAGTGACATGTTTCAAAGGTTAGAGTTTTGGGTTTTTGTCCAATTCATGTTGCTTGTGGTGGCCTTCTATCTCCTTGGTGTGATCATGCAAGCTTGTGAGGCTTGGTTTTTAACTTGGTGAATGCTATTGTGTTGGCCCTTTTAGCTTTTTCGTTTGAGTTGTTTGATTGATTTGTGTGGGTGTTTGTTTTACTCTCTTTTCCATTTTCTTCTTTGGTTGTTGTTTACTTTAATGTTGTATACTTGTACTTGAGCTTCACTAGTCCTCATTTCCGTGAGTCAAACTGATGGGGCCTTTTTTTTATGTATCTTTTTATCTTATGCACTAATAAACTTGTCTTTTTGTTAAAAAAAAAAAGGAACATGTTAAAAGTAACTCAAAACCAGGACCAAAAAAAAAAAAAGGGAATAATTAAGAGGTAGATGTATGAAGCCAAGTGAGATATTTAGTCTCCCTAAGTAAATTATACACAACTCGCCTGAACTTTATGTCATATATATATAACCTCCTTCATCTTTAAAATCTTACAATAAACTCCCATAAACTTTTATATTTACATAATTAAGTCCCATATTTTAGTTTTGTAAATTATTTTTCAAAGTTTAAGAAGGTTATATGCATAAATAGGACTAACCTTTTGAGAGTGGATTTTAAATCTCTTTCTTCCTTGTAGTTAAATGCATCATCAAACCCTAGCTTGTCTTTGAGTAATTCCACCTATAACCAAATTACCATAATTTTGGTTCATTTTGAGATGACAAGTATAAGTATGAGTTATATATGTTCAAGAAATTTAAAGGAAATTGATCAAACCTTTTTGGGACTCCCAGCAGAACCCACAACATAACAGCCCATGTTTTTTGCATATTGGCCTACTAAATATCCAACTGATCCACATGCTGCTGATACAAATACGTTTTCTCCCTCTTTGGGCTCACACACATCAAAAAATCCAGCATATGCTGTAAGTCCACTATATCCTGTCACATAACCACAAAACCAAAATGCAATGAAGTCAACTAATTACTACTTCCACTAGTACTAGATGTAAAACTCAAATAAATGATTTATAAATATAATACTAAAATATATTTTTTGTCCTTTATATTAGATGAGGTTCCATTTTAGTCATTAAATTTTAAAAAGTGTAGTTTTAGTCCTATTAAGTTAACGTTTGTTAACTTTACTAACGAAAAATGCTGACTCGACAAATTTAAAATATTGACATGTCTTTCTAGAAGATTGACTTTAAAATTAAAATATAGAAATAATTATATCAAAGAATTAAAATTTAAACTAGTCAACATTTTAAATTTGCTGACTCGTCATTTTTCGCCTGTAAAGTTAGTGGTATTAACTTAAAAGGATTAAAAAAACACTTTTTAAAAGTTAAAGGACTAAAATAGAACATCATCTAAACTTAAGGAACTAAAAGTATACTTCAATCTAAATATTAAGAAAATTATATAATTTAGTTATTTGTAAGACATGTGTGTTAATCATTTGCATTCGATTGGAAACTTCCTCATTGTGGATTAAAATCCTTTTAATAAGTGCAATTAATAGGGATAATTTGGAGAAACCCCTCCATTAGCTCTTATTTTAAGACTTATGTAAGTTGTTGAATGAAAAATTCTTAACTTGAATTAGGAGAAAATTAATTTAAAATGAAGTCAACAATTTGAAATGGAAAATTAATTTAAAATGAAGTCAATAATTTATGAAATGAAATCATTACAAGAGAAGCCTTGAAAAACATATTAATGGCACTGCCCTTAAAGTAAGATTCGCCAAACACACTATAATCTTTTAAACCAATTTTTAGTAGCCATAATAGTAGTTTTATATGTTAACAATAATTTAGGTGATATCGCAGGACACTCTTTCAATCATAGCTCCAATATTTTAAATGACTTATTAAGCTTCAACTATATTTGGATCATGTCTTGCATGAATGAACAATTAATAATTCATAAATTAATCAAGAAACCCATATCTGAAGCAAAATGGCCATCATGCTTTGGGTATATATCTAAGTGCACATTTTGAATTGAAAATGCTTCATAAACAAATAATAAGAAGCAAAAATAGTCAAATTAACCATTTACCTAGAACTCCAAGGTAGTGAGAGAGGGGAAATTCAGAGGATTCCACTTTGTGTAGAATGTTTCCTTCTTTAACCAAACTGTATTGTGCCCAATTGAATGCTCCAAACACCAAATCATCCTTCTCAAACTTAGGATTCCCAGAAGCCAAAACCTTTCCAACACCAGTAGCATCAAAAGCCTGCCACCATATATTTTTATATATATATATATATATATATTAAGTCTCAATCAGAACATAACGACAACTAGTTCATATCAGCGACAAAAGTACTCCCTCCTAACCTTATCATAGAAGCTATTGCAAAGATTCAGAAAATTAATCAGAACTACTCCATATGAAAATCTCCTTAATACGTGCAATCTAGGATCTAAGTAAATCCTTGACTAGCTTCTATATTTAGGATCAGAGGGAGTACAACAAGAATTATACGTACCTTATCGAGACTTGCAGGGCTTACAAATTTATGAGTGGAGCTGAAGCTCTTCATGCGATTGAGATGATAGGGATCAACGGAGACATAGAGATTCTTAATGAGGATATCATCAGAACCAGGGCTGAGTGAGAGAGGAATAGAACAAGTTTTGAGCTCAAAGTGAGACTCTTTTGGTGCACCATCGATGTGGGACTTGATAACTACGTACTTGTTGGTTGCTTCCATATAATGGAAAGATATGGTTTTGTCTACGTTTGAGGAAAGTTTGAAAACTCAGTCTGCCGATAGGAGCATCATCACCTGAGAAATAATCACCATACCTTATCTCTTAGGGTGTGTTTGGTTTGAGGGGAGGGGTGGCAAACTATAATTTTGGATGGGAGAAATTTAAAATTTATCTTCTCATTCTTTTAAATTTTGGATTCCTGCACAAAATTTATCCTTTCATTCCTTTTAAATTTTGGGTTCCTGCTCAAATTTTAAATACCTTCAACTCAAAAAAATAATTTAACCCCCTCGCCTCTATCCGCTCCCCTTATACCAAACACCCTTAATTGCTCTGTGTGGCTGACATTTTTTTCAATATTCCCTCATCAATACCAGCGAAAATTTACATATTCTGCTTAAAAACTCTTTATTTGAAAATTTATTAAAATAAGATTAATCTATGCAAAAGAAAAGACCATGAACTATATTTCATATTTAAATAACCTCTTTTAACTATTGGAACTTTACCATAAGCCTCCTTGAACCACTTCAATTGCCTTAATAAATAATCTTTAACCCTCAAAATTAAGCTCTGGGGTTACTATTCATATGGCACCCTTAAATATTAGAAAAATTTAAAAATTCATAACTAATTCTAGAAAAATCGAAACAAAGAGGGTTGAGTCTCTATTTGAAGCTCTCATCACGCTTCACATGAAAAAAAAAATACAAACTGGTTCCATTCTTTAGTCATTTCTTCCCAAAAAATTCATAAATGAGTACTGTTTATTCAGTAAATTCTGTTTTTCTAGCTTTATTGTCCAAACTTTAAAAAATCATATATTAGCATATGCATCCATTTGAAATAATCTACCACTCATTTTAAACCTTAGAATGTGTACTAATTACTGGACTTTTTCATGAGAAGATTCGATTTTGTTTACTCTGGTTTTAACTTGTCCCAATTAATTTGTTCCTTTACGATGTAATATTCACTCTCTAGCTTGATCTTAATTTGCTAAATTCATCTCTGTTTTCATACATACAAATATTCCAACATGTATGAACTATACTCTTACCTCCTTGAACTCATATTTACATGTCATAAATATTAGACATAGTTACATAACATCATTTACATATTCATACACAACTTTGTTAACATAGGAGAATAGATATATAATACCCTTCGGGTCCTTAATATAAGACATATTTACCTAATTTGATTAGATTAAAGAAGTTGGTTAAATTAGTTAAATATAATATCTATTATCTAAAACACCTTACTCATATCCCTTAATTCCCATATTCTCTCTTCTCCTTGATTATTGTGAAGGAAGCATCAGAGGGAGTAAATTAGGAAAAAAAGTTAACAAATAACAAAATTATGTCTTATATTTATAAACAAAAGCAACTCCCCAAATATGCCTTATATTAAAGATCGGAGGAGTAACAAATTTAACATGAGATCAAGAGTGGCAAGAATGCTACCTTGGTCACAACTCAAGATTAATCTTTCCACTTTTTCTTCACTCTTCTACCTCTTGTCAGCCGGACTTCTTGTTGGAAGCTTAATCTTTTTCTCCCTCTCCTCTCTTTCTCCTCTTCTCTTGTTTTGGAGTAAATATGAAGGGAAAAAAAAAAGAGATGATACTCCTCCAGTCCTTTGTCTTTAATATAAAACATAATTGGTTTTTTAGGAAGAGATTAAGGAAACTAAATAAGTAAATTAATTATAGTATATGTCGTGTATCATATAATTATATATTATTTTATAAGTTAGATAAATTAATTTAGTATAAAAATTATAAATATTAATATTTTAAAATAATTTATTGAACTTCTTTAATCTTTATAAAAAAATTAATTATATCTTATATTAAAAGTGGGAGAATTAGTATCCTGATAATACGGGTCTTGAGTGAATATAGACTATTGGACCATTTCCTCATCATTGCCTCCGTACTTGACACTTGACGTAATCTTCTTCACTTCCTCCTCCTTGTACGTCCAAGATAGATTGTGAGAGAGAAAAGACAAGTCTTTTCATGATTGGTTCTTGCCAGATTTAAAGGATCAGGTTGCAATGAATATAGACTATTGGACCATTTTCTCATCATTTCCTCCCTATTTGACCCTTGACGTAATCTTCTTCACTTACTCCTCCTTGCACGTCCAAGATGGATTGTGAGAGAGAAAAGAAAACCACATTTCTAGCTCTTGGATGTGAACTTTTGACCTTAACTGCGAATTACTTGACACAATCCATGTGATTGCATTTAATTGGCTAAGAACGTGATTGTTGGGGGAAAAAAAATAGCTTCCTCCTTTCCCTCTCCGCTAGGGATTTATCCTCCCTCTCCTAGGATTGCTTCTTCTACCATTAAGATGCCCACTCCTCCTACTTGGAGGGTCTATTCTCCCGTTCTGGTGGAGTTTCTTTGATAGTATTCCAGCTCTGCGGCCTTCAACTGTTTTGGGTGCACCTCTGTTCTCAGGAGGCGGTAAGTAAGGATGTAACACCTGAATTTTATATTCACTGAATATATTATAATTATTCAAGAAATTCAATAAAATGGTGAATATTCATGAAAAATAAAGGAAAATGTATAATTGAAATATTCTTGGAGGAATAAATCAAGAGTTGTGAAATTAGAGGGAATTATACATAATTTATTTAATTGAATTATGAAAATGTTGAAAACAATTTTATTTCTCTTTTCTTCCAAATTTTCGCCTAACAAGAAAAATAGAGGGAAAAATTGATTAATGGAATTAAAGATGCCATATGTAATAACCCGAATTTTGAGATTTGAGACTAAAGAATAAGCCTAAAATGAGTGGACTGCTAAGCCCCGGTTTAGCTGGATTCCAAATTTCATTTAAGGGTAAATGACTCCAAAAGTGGATGTGATTAGTGATAAATGAACATTTCTGGAGAAGATGATGAGAATTGTGAATTTTACCCTGATTTTGTGTAATTTTGAAATGGTGGAATTGGATGGTGTAATGTAGTGCAATTGATGTGATGTTGTGTTTTTTGATCATTGGAATTGGTTTGGAATATTAAATGGAAAGTTGGGAAATTCTGTCCATTGAAACTTCTTGCTGGGCAGTCTGTTTGTGTTGACGTTTTTAATGGGCAAATGATGTCTAAAAATTCTGAAACTGTTCAGTCTTAAATCTCACATTCCAAGCTTCAAAATGGACATATAAATTGTGTCATTTCGTTTTGTGAGCTGGGAGTTCTAGTTGTCCAAAGTTTAATGTCGAAACTGGACTCTATTTTGGGGTAGTAGTGAATTTTGTATAATTCTGGAATTGTGTAGTGATTTCTGGAAATGGTCCATATTTTTACAGTGAAGACGACTTAAATAGCTTTCATTTGGCTTTGGAATCACCTCATTTTGATTTTTCTAGAATTAGTTATGATTTTTCAAAGTTAGGACAGAAAATCAGCCATAATTTCTAAAAAATCCGAAAATGGGAATTATGACATCATCATAATTAAAGGTGACATAAGCATAGACTTATAAGATATTTATCATATTCATCCTCTTCTCATTTCCGTCATGTTGCAGCAGCCATAGGAGAGAGAGAGGTTTGAGAGCATTTAGAGAGAGAAGGGAAGAAAACTCGTAAAGTAGGTCGATTTCTTCGATGAATTCGTACTTAATGCGTATAATATTGCTCCTAAGCTATTCTTCCATGTATTTTAAAGGTTGTTGAAGCTGAATTTTCCTTGTTAAGAAGGGCTAGGATTCAGTCATAAGAGGAAAAGCCAGAGAGAGTTTGAGATAACTTCCGAAACTTCAATCTTTAATTGTTCTGGCTGTTGTGGACAATTTAATCGGTGAAATTTTACCGGATTGTCTTTGTTTGTAAAATTTGGAAATGTTGTGTAAGAAGTGTTATGCTGCCAAAATTGATACTAAATGGTAGTTCTAACCTAATGTAATGGTTAATAAAGTGATTAGGAGTAGAAATGAACACGTCTGCGGAGCCAGAATCGAAAAACCCCAATTTTCCTTGGAGAGTTGTGTAATTTCGGCCAGGGCTATATATGGGCATTATAGTTGGATTTTCAATGATTTGATGATTCCATTGAGTTCAGGGGCAAAAATTAGGTGAGGTTACAGTTGGTCACTTTTTCGGAAAAGGCTGAAAAAGCATAATTATGTAAACACCCCTGAAACCTTTAAACTAGGGGCTGCTAAGGGTAAATTTGTAATTTGACATTGAATTTGATAATTCCGAGTCCGGAAATGGATTCTTTAGGTAAAAAAAAAGTCAAAATAGCCCATGTCAAAATTTCGAGAAAAGTACAGTCGGATCGAGTAAGGCGGGGTGGGGCCAGGTCCCTGGGGCATTTTAGTAAATTTTCACAGTAGACTCATATAACCCCCAAAAACACTATGAAAGTGTATGAACGGTACCTTTGGCATTGTAGGATCGAATATGGGGCCCAAGCTGTTGAACACATTACGAGGCACACGTTTCGAGGCGGAAAAGGGTTAAGGTAAGGAACTTACCTCTCCTGCATGTATTGGATTTTTGTGTTGGTGTGTTGATGCATGTTATTGCTTTGCTTGATTATGTGAAACATGTATGAATGATTTGAAGCTATGTTTCAATTTATGCTTGGCCATAAGTATATTGTTTGAAGCATTGAGCTTACAGATTTGTCATTGTGTGAGCATGAGTTATGTAATGCAACCAACAAAAATTTATCATACATGCATATTGGTTTTGTTTTCCTACTGAGATTCTCTTGAATCTCACCCTCCCCTACCAACAATTTAGACAAGAGAAGACAAAAGATATGTTGAGAACAATGCAGAGAACCATATGAGGGGATTGCAGTGGTGGAACGAAGATGAGAAGATGTTTCTGTTTCACTGGGACAGGTTTAGATACCCAGTAGCCCTATGTGGCTACATTGATAATAATGATCATGTACGAACCCCTATGGGGAATTCATGTAATCATGCACTTATTATAAGTATATTCATGTTATTTCTATGTTGCCCACCGAACCACATATCTTTTTTCGTGAATACTCTGAAAAAAGGTTAAAACAAGGTAAGGGCGTGACATCAGGTGTCATTATCATATGAAGAGGGGATTAGATTATGATTTATGAAGATGAGCACATGTCCAATTGTATTAAAATAATGCTATATGAACATAGCAATCATGATTGATTATGGTAAGGATTATCTTGAGTGTAAGGTTAGAATTACCTTGAGTGTAAAGTTGGTCTAGTTGAAAAACGCAATTGGTTTAGTTGGAGCATAAGAAGGGGGATGGTTTTTTGAGGCCAACCAAGGGAGAAGAAAACTAGTTCAATGCCAAAGGAAGCTTAATGGAGTAAGTATGTCATAATGTGAAGGAGGTATGGGTTGTGACAAGTGTCATCATAACATCCCTTGATGAAATCAAATGGTGTGGGATAAAAGGAGAATTTTATGAAGCCATCTTCCTTCCTCTTCCTTTGTTCACTTTGGCCAAACACAATAAAGAGGAGGGAGGGAGGGAGGGAGAGTTTAGAGGTCTCATGTACTAGGGAGAAGGAAGAAGGGAAATTCTAAGGTAAGAAGTTGATCTCTTAAGCTTTTCTTATGATCTTGTTAAGAAATCTTTCTCTACACCTTTCTCTTCATGAAATACATGATCTTGAAGACACATCTTGAGTTCAAGGAGAGAGAGAGGAGATGCCTAGAGTGAAAGGATCCAAGAAGCTCAAGAGGTAACTACATAAAACTCAAATATATACCAGTATAAAGTGTTGTTGATGATTGTTGTTGGTTTCAGTGATTTTTGGTCAAGTTGTGAATTTGGAAAGCCCTAACCCTAAGGGGTTATGCTGCCCAAATTTCTTTGAATCATGGTTAAGATGTGTTTAAATAAGTTAATGAAGGATTAGAAGTGGAAAAGTACAAGTTTTGGAAGCTAAAACACAAAAGAGCATTTTCCATTTTTTATCTAATGTTTCGGCCAGCACTGTTATGGGGGAAGAATCTGAATTTTCACGAAATAGATGGTTCCATTGGATTCAATAGGCAAAAATAGGTGGGTTACAGTTGGTCACTTTTTTGGAAAAGGCTGAAAAAGGGTAATTACAAAAATGCCCTTAAAATCTTCAAAACGGGGCTGTTAAGAGTATTTTCGCAATTGGACACTAAATTTGGTGATTTTGAGCCTGGAAATGGATTCCTTGGATGAGAATATGTTAGGATAGCCCTAGTCAAAATTTTGGGAAAACGTGCCATCGGGCGAGCTACGACGGGGCCGGGCCGGGGTCCCGGGGGCATTTTGGTAAATTTTCACCATAGGCTAGTATAACCACAAGAAACATTATGGAATAGTCTAAAATGATACTTGGATAAGTTACGACCTATTTCTTGTACATTTAATATTTAAGGACCGAGACGGAAATCGGAAGCCGGAAGCGACACGTTTTACGAGGCACACTAAAAAGGGGTTAAAAGAACTTTGAGGTAAGGACATTATCCTTTATACATCATACCATAGTTATATGATTGTGTGAATGCCATGTTTGTAAATGTGCTTTATTAATCAACATGTTTTGCCTAGTGAGGGACACTTACACTGGGAGTTGATGAGAATCCAACAGGTATAGATTGTGGGTCTGAGCCCTACACATGTATACATGCAGATGATGTGTTTACAATGTTCATTAATTGGTGCATATCTAACGCATATTATATGTACTTTACGCATTTTCTATGAACGATAGCATGTTTCTACTGGGATTCCTTGGAATCTCACCCCTTTTTCTAAACAAACATCTCAACGTGTGCTAGTAGGACCAAAGGCAAAGGCGTGGATGCCGAGAAGTGATTGGCACATGTCTCGAGGCAAGGTTAAAAATTGTTGTTATAATTAGTCTAATTTTAAGATATTTTGGGAATCCTGTAATCATTTAAACTTCCGTTGTATTTTGTATTTTGCGTACGAACGACGTTGGGATTGTAAACGAATACTTTTATCGGTATAATTATACTTTTCTGTGTGCTCATGGAATCTTGCCTTTATTACACTACAATTATCAAAATAGAAATGGGTGTTAACAAGAGAGATCTTGTAACAAGCTCCTACAGTTACTGTATAATTAATCATTTCAAACAAAAACATTTAGGCTCAATAAACAGTTACTGTATAAGTAGCTTACACAATAAACTACTTATCAAAGGGCTCCGCCCACAGTACAAATCCCAATATGCAATGGAACATTCAAAATATGCAACGTATACGAAAAGGCTCTAAAGTTCGGCAATATACATTAAACTATACTCATGCAACTAAATGAGGCATACAAGATTAATAAAGCAAAATCAAGTCTCATACGCCTTCCCCTTAGTAGTACCGCCAGAACTTTCCCCTGAAAAATAATAAACGACAAGGTGAGTCACATGGGCCCAGTAACCACCATTCCATTTTAACAAATATGTGGGGAATGATTACAAGATTGTTAAGCGGGCAAGATATATGTTTATATAACAAGAGAATCATTCAAAATGAATAGAACTCTCTCAACCATCTTTATAACCTCCTTATAACCGCTGACAGATCCTATGGGCTACAACACATAATAGGATTAGTATCTTTGACAAGACTGCACCAAGCTCTCCAATAATAAGGTGTAGCCCAGGCAAAGGCTACAAAACTCTCATCAGACCATAAGTTCCCTTTCCGCCGAATATGGAAATGTGTCACATGTCCTTTGAGCTAACCTTTAATCCGGCCAAAGGAAAAGGTGATACCAAGGGCATTAATAATGTCAAAGCCATCCACCGGGCACACAGTGGCGGCTATACCACATGGTATAAAAGAACTAAATATCCCCCAATCACAACCCACCACATTCAACATCTCAACAACACAAACTTCAATATCAATAATTTCTTCTCATATATTCAACATTCAATGCTATGCATCATTAACATTAGAATCACAAGATAAACAATTTAAGCCCACTTAACTAAAAAATTTACTCACAAATACATTTCACACATATACATTTTTCATAAGTAAAATACTATGGCATATACTTATATCATTGGAATTCCAATATACATTTATAATCACCTCAACGAGCATATAAGGTAAATTGGAAAGTAGTTACCTCAAGTTCTTAACACAACTAAACTTGAAAGAATTCAAGTTCAACAAGCCAAATTCAAGTTCACTCGACAATAAATATATAATTACATGTTAATAAAATTAATAATAATTGTCAACTAATAAAAAATAGCAAGTAATAACCCCCCATAATTGGCTCACTTTAATTTTCTTAGAAGAATAACAACAATTTATCTATTCGTCATATTCCTTTCAAATCACAAATCCTAAAATTTCTTAACTCTATTTCACTCAATAAAATCTTTAACAACAATAATTCTCTCATCACTTTAACAATCTAATAGTCATAAAATCATCAATATCAACATCTTAGACCAATTAAATATCTTTTCTAGCTTATATGAATATAACCTAATTATTAAACAACATCTGAAACCTCCACATAATTAAATCATATAAAATTCTAACTCAAATATCAAATCATAACTTATAATTTCATACAGCTCAAAATCTTACAAACTAAATTGATTAAATTTCAATAATACCTCCAATGATCCAAATTTAATCAGTCAAAAACTTCCTAATTATAATTTATGATCTGTTTTAAAAGAAATTGATTATAAAATTATAAGACAACCAAATGATAAATCTAAACTAATTAAAATTAGCTATTAGCATTCTTATATCTATATACAGTCATCCATTGTCAAAACTCAAAACTCTAACCCCAAAATTATCACTAATCAGTACAATATTACCACCAATAGAAAGATAAAAATACGCAGAACAATTTTTATGAAGGAAGTTTGATAAAAAGAAGTGATTTTAAGTACCAAAATTATCTGAAAAGTTAGAAATCTCACCTGAAAACGATGGAGACGCACCTGTTCTCTCCAAATGACTGAAAATGTTGAATTAGTGGTGGGGGCGGGGCATCTAATAATACCCCCACCGACTTCTGCTAAAGGGCCACGTGCCCGTTAGCTGATTTTTAATTAATTTTTTGTATTATTTCCTTTCCTTTTTTTATTTCATTTTTTTCTTTTTGTTTTTCACTTGTACAAAAAAGGTGATTTAGACCGGCATATTTAGACCGGTTGTAGTAAATGAGGTCTAAAAGAAATGCGTGGTGGCATTTTCATAATTATAAAGAATTTGGGAGACCGGTTATTATAATAACCGGTCTAAAAAATATAATTTAGACCGGTTCTACACTAACCGGTCTAAAACGATTAATTTTTAGACCGGTTATTATAATAACCGGTCTAAAATGAAGCTTTTTAAGACCGGTTCTCTAACAACCGGTCTTAATTTAAGACCGGTTGTTAGAGAACCGGTCTTAAAAAGCTTCATCTTAGACCGGTTATCCTACTAAACCGGTCTTAAAAACCTCCCCCAATATTTTCGCGCCTCCGATCCCCGCCCTCTCCATTCTAAAATCGATCTCTTCCATTCTGAATCAACTTAGCTTCTTTCATCCCAATCATTTCGCTTCTCAGTGCTTGACTCCCCGTCCCTTACCTGATCTTTGAATTGGAACAATCGAATCTGGCCAGTCGTTACTCGTGGTTGTCGCTCTTGGGTCGCCGTCTTCCTTTGCTTCATGTTTTGAGCTCCGTCCGTTATTCATTGCGACTCAGGGACGTCTTCGTCTTCATCATCTTGTTTGAGGTATGCTTCCTCGTCCTCTACATTTACCCCTATACAATTACTATATAGAAGTTGTTGCCTCCAGATTTGGAATTCCAGTTGGTGTGTTTGGTGTTTAAAGCCGTGTAGAAAATCTTCTGCTTTAAATCTACAGATGGTCACCAAATTTGAAAGTTGGGCACGGGGTAGTGGAACTTATAGTTCTTTTTGCTTTGTTTAAATAGTTACCTTCTATTGGTTTCCAACGGTATTGCTTGTTGTCCATGTTTTCATTTGGCATATTCGGAAGTTACTCCAACAATACCCATCCATTTGTATCCCAAAATTCCTACAGAAGTTTGCTTACTTGAGTAAATACAAATATAGGATCAGGAGATATGTTCTCAAATAGAAAAGCACGATGTGATTTCCAAATTTGCCATAAAAAACATAGCTACCAGGGCTTTCTGCCAATGAGAAAATCTAGAATTATTAAAATAGTTGGCCACCCATTGGTTCACATTTATATTCTGAACTTCTTTTGTTGTAAAAGAAAAATTGTTGCCATACCAGACTTGCTTAGTCCACTCACAAAGGAAAAATAAATGTTCCATTGATTCAGATTTTCTATGGCAAATTAAGCATAGGTAAGTATTACAGCATTTCCTTTTAGCTAAATTCATAAAATTAGGCAAAGCATTAGATACCATTCTCCATATGAAGTTCTTTATTTTTGAAGGTACTTTCAGGTTCCATATCTCTTTCATACCTTCCTGTGAGCATTATTAAAGGATGTTGGAATGTTTTCAAATCTTCTTTTAGCAGCTTCATACACTTCCTTAACCGAATACACACTTCTCTTCCCCCCGGCCCAAATCCATTTATCCTCCCCTATTTCTAAGTGTTCTTATTATGTTGCATATAGCCACTCGTTCTTTCCTCTGTTATCCACCTTTCTATTTAGATCAAATTCCAGCCCCCACCCCCATTAATTCAGCCACCTTAAGCTCCTTGAATGCCTTATGAGGGCATGATGAACTCAACTTCTTCCCCGACAAATCCCAAATACAGGGTCTTGCCAAATTCTTGCCTTCAAGTCATTCCCCACGTTGAGCATCACATGATTTTCTAATACTCTCCTGCCCTCAAGAATGCTAGACCATAACCAAGAGGAGGATCTACCCTTTTTCGCTTCTAGGAAGGAATGTTTTGAAAAATACCTAGATTTTAACAACTTTACCCATATTTGATCGAGATTTAGCAGTATTCTCCATCCTAATTTAGCTGGAAGAGCTAAATTAAATGCCTCAAAATCTTTGAATCCCAACCCCCTTCTAATTATGCCTTTTCGTTCTTTCCATGGAAACCTAGTATATCTTTTTCCCTTTATCACAATTCCACTAGAATTTTTGCACAGTCCCATCTAAACATTGAAAAATATTCTTTAGGTATAGGAAACATGTCATGGAGTAAACTGGTTACCTAATCTATTTAGGATCATAATAAACATTAATGACATCATTAGATGATTTGATCTCAAGAATGTTTTTATCATTTGAGTCTTTTGGTAACTCTGCATGTTAGTAGTATGGATACTTTTGCTTTAGTGCTATGGCAATTCTTGATTGTATTAAGTATGGATGTCAGAAGAGTGAACACAAGGTTGCATTCCCTAAGGGCCAAAAAGAGTAAACATTGACCGTAATAAAAGCCAGAATACATTACAGACACAAAAATCTATCCTAGTTCTGCCAATGATTGTATGAGCAGAAGTTTTGGGGAAAACTGAATAGTTGTTCAGGCAGGATTCGATTTAGTGTATTACAAACTACTGTGTAATTAGTGAATTTATTGAATGCCAATGTCAGTGCCTTACCAATGTCAGTGGGATGAAGTTAAAGACATAATAGCATGCTTCTTTTTCTCCCTCAGGTGTCCTTAGAACATCAACCAAGTGAGGTGTTCATTCATCTTTCTGCCGGTAGATGTTGGGAACTGGTACGAGAGAGAGTGAATCTGGAAATCACTAACCAACATAAGCTGGTAATTTTTCTGTGGAAAACCAATTTATAATTTATAAATTAATAAAATGCTTCAAGTGGACTTCGGCAAAAGATCAATTTTATTCCGTTTCTTGCTTTCCGCCTGACTTACAAGCAAAGCTATATAATAATGATTGTGAATTCTCTTTTGAGCTGGATCCTACTATGTTTATAGATAATAGGGCGAGGGTCCCCTATGTATTGCTCTTATTTATGTCCTTTATATGTATTGCTCTTATTTAAAATAAATCATGATCTACATGTCTGGAAGCAAGTTGTATCCGTGCATACCAGTGAACACTGAAACAAAAGTAGAAAGTAGAAAACAAAAAGTTTTAGGCAGAGGCCAAACTATTTTTAGCCATGGCCACGACTCTCATACTTAAAAAAATGGCTTGTTGGCCACGGCCAAGCCAATTTTGGCTGCAATAAAGATAGGGTTAGATAGTTTTGGACTGGGGCCAAACATTATCCAGAAATTTGGCCACGGCCAAATTTTCCTTGCCCATGACCAAAACCCGACATCACAGCTTTTAATTACTGATACTAGTTTCTTTCCCTCTTCTCCTTTCTCTTCCCTCAGCACCACAACCATCCTTCTCTTTTCCTTTGTTTTTCATTCTCTCTCTCTCACTCTCTCACCTTCTTTCCTTCCTCTTTCTACCTCCATTCCTTATTCCCTCACTCCTTCTCCATTCTACTTTCCCTCATTCCATTTTTTCCTCACACGCTACTCTAAATCATGATCTTCTTTGTTTATGGTACTATTCTAGTTACACTATGTACTTGGGTGTAATGATTGCATGCTCTCATAATTCTCTTACCTTTTCCAGGGAAAAAGTAGAAAACAAAAAAAAGGTGTTGGAATATATGGATCGTAGTTGGATACAAGCCCTATCAACACAAAGCCTCTTCTCCTACATCACGAATAATATCCTCTATCCGATCATCCAGATCCGTGTCATTATCAACACAAATCACTCCCCCTGTTGAGATGCACTTAGCATTTCTAATTGTTCACCATGCCATACCCATACTATATACGGAGTGATAATGACACGGATCTGGATGATCGGAGTGATTTGTGTTGATAATGACACGGATCTGGATGATCGGATAGAGGATATTATTCGTGATGTAGGAGTGATTTGTGTTGATAACTCCCGATCTCTGGGCTGGTAGGGCTTCTTACCAGTACCCCAGGATGAAAAGGATCCCTGACCCTTCCACTTCTGGAAAGTATTAACCTTACTGGGTTCACTGCGATGGCCAGTAGCTCTGGTAGGATATAGTTCTCTTAGATTATTTTCTGTAATTCTACATTGTTCAACCGCCTTGTTGAACTTGGTGAATTGGTGAGTAGCTAATCATTTTCTCAGCTCTCGCCTCAAACCGTGGATGAGCATATCCGAACTCCACTATTCATTATCCTTGTACCGGAGATAAGAGGAATACCGGGACAACCGAACAAAACGGGACAAGTAATCGTCAAAGCTCTATGTGTCCCCTTGTTTGATATTCAGGAATTCTGTCTCCTTCTCAAGCCGCACAGATTTGGGAAAGTATTTCTCATTAAACTCTTGCTGGAATAATTCCCAAGTCAACGGCATGTTTCTGCTATGCAATGTGAGTGAGACATTTCTCCACCAACGGTCCGCATCACCCTCGAGCTTGTAGACTGCCAGGCGTGGCTTCACCTCATCCGGGCACCCAAGGACCTCAAATATCTTCTCTAGTCTGTTCAACCAATCTTCAGCTGCCTGAGGATCAAACCTCCCTTTGAACACCGGAGGCAGATGTTTACAGAATCTCGTGACCCAAAACTGAAGGTCCCTTTCCTCCTTAACTGGCATCCCATGTGATTCTTGATTTGGGACAATGTGAGGTGGGGACTCCAGGGGTCGTGCTGACCCTTCAGCAGTGTCCTCAAGTCAGGTTTCTTCTTGAGTTTCCTCCGGAGTGGACTGAACTAGATTCTCATTGTTTTTTGCTTTCTCTGCTCTGAGCTCTTCTCTTAGCTCAATAATCATATCCCGCTGATCCTTTATCAGACCCATTAATTCTTGCATAGGATCTGGTGGATTATCATTGACGACCTCCACCTCTGGGTCTACACGCGGAACATTGGGGTGTCCTCTAGTTTTCTTAATTCTACAAACAACTTACCCCATTAATATAACAAAGATAGTATGCACATATATTCACAAGTTTCATACATATCCATATCAATAAAACATACATGTGCATACACAACAATGATTCGCAAATAATTTTTCTATCCCTAAAACCAACTAAGGGATCTATCCTAGCAAACTCTACCCTTGCCAGGAACTACAGCTCTGATACCAAAATGTAACCCCCTGCCTAAATTAGCGTAATTATAATTCGATATCACTTAATTAAATTGGTTTAGAGACCGTCGAATAGTTCAAAACTCATTTAAAACTCCCTTTTATAGTAGGGACTTTACAAAATTTTCAAAACTTCTTTCCTATTCCGGTCTCAAGTTCAATTATCGAATATAATCACCTGTGCATTTAATTTACATTCATTCATATCAGAATATCTAATAGCAATCCCAGTAACCCCCGAGTTCCATTCATTCACTAGAAGGTTTACAATTCCCATATAGGGGATTACACAACTGTATTCCACTAATATTTATGACCCAAAAATAATTTACAGAACCCTGTCCAAGATGAATAACCAACATATCTAAAACAAATGTCCCTATAGGATTCTATCCGCTCCTAGTAGTCCGCTTCTCCTTAGAGCCACTTGCCCTGTCTGAAATGTTAGTCAAAGGAAAGAATGAGATTCAAGAGAATCCCAGTAGTAACAATCTATTCATACCACACATAAGCACACAGCATGTAAGCAATCATCATACATCGGCAGCCCGAATCACACTCCACCCTCATCCCCTTTTACCGCCGGGAAGGCACACCGTCCTAACCCGAACCGTTGTTAGCGACTCAGGGACTGTTGGCGTGGCAGTGCATACACATAGCCTTATAGCTCATACAGCTATCCGGCTTTCACAATCGGCCCGTCAGCCTTCACAAATAGCCTTTCGGCTTTTCACATAATCACACATATCACGCCCCAACCTCATCCCCTTTTACCGCCGGGAAGGCACACCGTCCTAACCCGAACCGTTGTTAGTGACTCAGGGACTCTCGGTATAGCGGTGCTTACACAAATCCATAAATGTTGCAACATACGATTCATCACAAATCAATGATATAACACATATACAATGCATCATATATGGTATAAAAGAAAAAGTCACTACCTTGTTCCTTCCTGACGTTCGCTGGCACAGTGGGCTCACGAGGTCGACAGATGTCAAATCCTATAAACCAAAATCAAGGATGGTGGATTAATTCTCTACCCCCAATTCTCACTTTCAAACACTTAAAATAGGTTATCACATGAGTTCCTTAAGTGACTATAATAGGCTCAATGAAAATCTAGAAGGATTGGGAAAAACTAGATTGGAAATTACTTTTCAAAATTACAAAGTGCTGAAAACAGGGTTTTGGCTGCAGCCAGGAATTCTCTGGCTACGGCCAAAAACAGCACAGAAGTATTTTGGCTGCAGCCAGGAATTCTCTGGCTGCGGCCAAAACGTGCACAGAAAGTTTTGCGCTGCAGCCAGTAATTTCTGGCTGCGGCCAAAACGTGCACAGAAAGTTTTGTGCTGCAGCCCAGATTTTCTGCTGCAGCCTAGGAAACTTTGAAAAATCATAACTAATTCTAGAAAAATCAAAATGTGGTGATCCCAAAGCCAAATGAAATCTCTTTAAGTCCTCTTCCTAGGAAAAATATTGGCCATTACTGTGAATCACCACAGAAGTACAGAATTACACGAAATTCACCACCACTCCAAAACAGATTCCAGTTTTAAGCCCAAACTTTGGACAGTCATTGCTCTTAGCTCAAAAAAAGAAATGACACAAAATTTATGTTCATTTTGAAGCTTGGAATGTGAGCTTTAAATCTGGAAAGTTTCATAATTTTTAGACACCATTTTCCTATTCAAAACATCCAGACAATCTGACTGTCCAGAATAAACTTTTATTTGACAACATTTCCATTTTTGCACCAATGCTTCCAATGGTTCCCAAATTCATATCAAATACCATTCCCACATAAATTTGCCCAAGGAAACCATTGGAGCCATCAAAACAATCAAATTCCATCCATATTGACAAGTTCCACCAAAATCTTTACATGTCAACACAATATACACACAATCCACCACAATGCAATTCCTTTCATTCCAAAAATTCCAAACCAACTCCCATGGCATAAAGACACAATTTAACACCACATTCTACACAACACCCTAACCAATTCAAGCATTCAAATTAGACCAAAAATCATGGCAAAAATTCGAAATTCTCAAAACCAAACCAATGACCACAACAATTATACCAAAAGGTATCAAATACTCACTACAACTTCTTTCCAAAGCTATTTCTTTGATTCTCCTACTTTCAAATCCCCACAAGTTCTCAAACTCCACTAAACAAAAATATGAAACCATAGGAATAAAGCTCTCAACCCCTTGAACAATATTAATAAAGGTGAGTTGAGCATTTAGGGACAAAACCTTACCTAAAACTCAAGCTTCTTCTTTCTCTTTCCTTTCTTGGTTGAGCGAAAATGGAGGCAAGATGAGAGAGATGAGATGGTGAGGATGATGAAAATAGGATCAGTTTTCCCTTGAACATGGGGCCTTTGGCCGACCTAAGCAAGAGAAAGAAAGAGGAAAAAAAGTTTGAAATGTTGACTCAATCCTATGGTCCACCTTTTGCCATGTGTCACCATCTTATCTCCTCTTACATGAACTCACATATGAACATTCACACTCAATCCCACTCCTTTGCTTATTCAATCTTAGCCATTGATATCAATTACCAATGAGTTTCCTCTTTGGTAACTGCCCAATCGGTCGGTGAATTTACCATTTTGCCCCTGATTGACACAATACTAACTAAACCATCACTAAGCACCTTTATATCACATTACACCATATTTACTTCAAAAGTGCTTAATTATCATTAATTACATCACTTTGAAGTTATTAATCCTTGATTACAATCTAGGATATTACAAGCAATGTCCGATATGTGAAACTCCGAGGTATAAATCAATTAAGGGCCTTGCAAAAGTGTTGTGGTATCTTCCAATCATTCCAAGGTTCAAGCACCTGTTTGCTAATGAAATTGATGCCAATAATTTGAGATGGCATGAAGATGAGCGGATTTCTGATGGAAAGCTTCGACATCCAGCTGATTCTTCTCAATGGCAAAAAATCGATCAATTATTTCCTAGCTTCGGTGAAGAACCTAGGAATCTCAGGCTTGGGCTTAGCACAGATGGTATGAATCCTTATGGTAGCCTAAGCAGTATACATAGTTCATAGCCTGTTCTGTTGGTAATTTACAACTTATCTCCTTTGTTATGTATGAAACAAAAGTACATTATATTGTCTATGTTGATTTCGGGACCAAAGTAACCCGGAAATGACATAGATGTTTACCTAGAACCCTTAATCGAAGACTTGAAAGAGTTATGCGATAAAGGTGTCGATATTTTTTATGCGAACAAGAAGGAGACTTTTAATATGCGAGCAATGATCTTTTGTACTATAAATGACTTCCCTGCATATGGGAACTTGTCAGGATATAGCGTTAAAGGCCACAAAGCTTGTCTGATATGTGAAGAAGGCACATGCTACCATCAACTTCAACTTGGAAGAAAGACGGTTTACCTTGGCCAAGAGTTTGAAGATGCTCCAGAGGCATTGACTGGGGAGAAAATTTATGAAAAGGTGAAAAATATCAATACTATGTTTGGTAAGTCATCAAAGAGTAGAAATGAGAAAAATATATGGAAAAAAAGGTTCGTCTTCTTCGATCTTCCATATTGGCGCAATCTTGACGTCAGACACTGTATTGATTTCATGCATGTGGAGAAGAACGTATGTGATAGTATTGTTGAGACACTGCTCAACATACAAAGAAGTTTTAAGGATGGCGTGAAGGCAAGATTAGACTTGCAAGAAATGGGAATATGAGAAGATTTACATCCAAGGCCATATGGTAATAGAACTTTTTGTCCTCCAACTGCTCATACTTTGTCTAAGGATGAGAAAAGAAGCTTTTATGAGTGTTTACATAGCGCTAAAGTTCCCTCAGGGTATTCTTCAAATTTTAAAAAGCTTGTATCGATGAAAAACTTGAAGTTAATAGGGCTAAAGTCTCATGATTGTCATGTTTTAATGCAACAACTACTCCCAGTAGCTATTCGTCGCATTGTTGAATATGATCTTCAACACATATTGACTAGACTTTGTTTCTTCTTCAATGCCATTTGTTGTAAAGTCATTGACACGAAAAGATTGGAGGAATTGGAAAATGAAGGATATATGATCTTGTGCCAGCTTTAGAAGCTTTTTCTTCCTTCCTTTCTTGACATCATGGTACACTTGATTATTCATCTAGTGAGGGAGATAAAGTTGTGTGGCCCTATCTATTTCCGGTGGATGTACCCAATCGAAAGAACTATGAAAATCCTAAAAGGGTATGTGAAGAACCCCAACCGGCATGAATCATCTATTGTTCAAAAATATGTTTCTGAAGAAGCTATAGAATTTTGTCAACATTATTTGTCAAATGTACGACATATTGGCCTTCCTAAACGTCATGATCAAGAAGGGGGTAGACGCAGGGCAACAGTAAAGAGCATAGATGTTGATGAATTGCAACAAGTCCACTTGTACATCTTGAACAATATTGATGAAGTTCAATATTACATGAATGCCCATAAAGAAATTGTATGGAAACAAAATAGTCGAATGACTGAACAAAGGTTAATTAGGGAGCATAACAGAACTTTCGCACATTGGTTCAAACAAAAGGTTGACAGAGAAGAATGTGTTTCTGATACAATAAATTGGTTAGCACGTGGTCCTGAAGTTGATGTCATAAGTTGGACTTCATTTGTGATCAATGGTTATACCTTTTACACGAAGTCCCTAGATGATAAGAGCACTGTCCAGAACAGTGGTGTTGTATTAGTGGCTGAATCTATGCACTTCTCTAGTTTGAAAGATAAGAACCCTACATTGGCTGCCATACCTTATTATGGGGTGATTGAAGAGATTTGGGTGGTTGACTATGTTAAAATTAGATTTCCCATTTTCAAATGCAAGTGGGTTGATGTCAATAATGGTGTAAAGATCGATAGGTTAGTATTTACATTAGTAGATATGAATAGTAGAAGTTTTGGAGATGAACCTTTCATTATGGCAGATCAGGCACAACAAGTGTTCTATATCACTGATCAGGCAAATAAAATGTGGTCTATAACTCTCCAAGGAAAAAGGGTCGTTGATATTGACGAGAAAAGTCACTCAAATTATGATCTTCTTGAGACTCCTTCTTTTTCCAGGGGTCTACCAGAACTGAACGAAGAAGATGAAGCAGATAATACGCATGGCACAAGAAATGATCATCACGATGGAATATGGGAGGATATCTCTTTATGATACTACTTTGAACTTAACTAACTAAAGTAATTATGATTATGATTTATATCCAAAGAATATGTTTAGTTATTTTATCGATATAGTCTTCACATGTCATAGCTTAGGATTTTTCTTTCTTTGTTGTCGTTACAGGCAAATGATGAATCCCCAGCATCCTAGTGTAGAGGATCAGCCACCTCCTACACCTCTGAGTCAGCAACCTACTGCTCAGGAGAGTCAGCCAGCTAGTGCTCAGCAGAGTCAGCCAGCTAGTGTTAATCAGGGTGAGCATAGCAATGCTCGGAGCCAGGGTTATAGTGAGCGCAGTAGCCAGTCTGTACGGAGGGGTAGACGTGGCACACGGTTGACAGACATTTCCCTTAGTTGGAGTGCAGGCCAAAAGATACCGATTGAGTTTGATAGATATTAGAAACCAATCGGGCCTAATGCACAACGATATAGGAGTTTTGTCGGCCTCCTTGCACGCAACAAGTCGATCATCTTGATAGAGGAGTGGAGAAATGTCGATAAAAAGGTGAAGCAACATATTTGGGACACTATCCAGGTATACAATTCTCTTCTGTATGTAATTAATTATTATCAAATGTCACAAATTTGTCACTTACTCCTTTAATGCATGCATTCCAGCTCACCTACGACGTTTCTCAGAGTGAGACCTTATACAATAAGACAATGACGTATTGTTATGAGCGCTGGAGCAAGTTTAAGACAAATCTGACCAATAATTACATTCATATCGAGGTGAAAGATGGTCAGCCTCGTCCTAATCCGTGTGGCCAGTATACATTTCTTGAT
This sequence comes from Inga oerstediana, assembly GCA_963210345.1. NCBI lineage: Eukaryota > Viridiplantae > Streptophyta > Magnoliopsida > Fabales > Fabaceae > Inga > Inga oerstediana. Next base: position 41,699,108 of record OY723407.1, read on the forward strand.
CAAGCGCCTTGGCAAGCATTTGTTAGGCTTCGGACTACTCCAGAACCTTTGGTTAGTTGACTTATTTTTCGTTTTATTTACTTAGCAATTATCTTAATTGATTATAACACTTTCCTTTTGTATCATTTCTTATTCGTAGGCAAAAAGGCAAAAAGCACAAGAGAGTGGTAGACAGAATGATTGCCCTCATACAATGTCTCGTGGGGGTTATGCAAAGGCTGAAAGAGACTTGTTGGCGGCCAAATGGAAGAGATTGGAAGAAGCATCTCAATCCGATCCTTCTGTTCTTCTTTCTCCACCATCTCTGATTCGTCACGAAGAAAAATGGTTGTTTGCCCACCAAAAGAGGAGTGGAACTTATACGAGTGAACAATCTCGTATATTAGGTGAAAGAATTGTAAGTATATATCGTTGCTGTTATTAATTACATAAGAAACATATATAATTACTTATGTTTGTTATTTTGTATTATCTTACAAGAGGAACTTAGGAAAAAAAAACTTGAGGGATCTTTTAAGTCGGAGGGCAGGAATGATATTCTAACTGTTGCTACTGGCAAACATGAGCATCCAGGCCGTGTCAAGGGAGTTGGAGGAGGGGTAGGGGTACGGGATTACTTTGGAGCCCCCGTACACCATTCCTCAAACATCATGACTAGGGAGGAATTGGAGACTATGTTGGCCACTGCAAGAGTAGAAGCAAAGGCCAAGGCTGAAGCATCATTTGATGCACTATTAGAGACCCAGTTGAGCAAGATGAAAGAGGAAATGATAGTGTTTATGAGCTCAAGACAAGATATCAGTGCTCCCCATATCAGGCAGTCATCAGAGGGTCCTATAAGAGAAACATCATTTGATGCACAATCGATTGATCCTAATAAGCAGAGCACTAAAGGGAGTTGTTGCAACATCGGGCAGTCATCAGAGGCTCCTGTAAGAGATATTACTGAGCCTTATGATATTTTTGTCGAGGATCCTCTAAGACGGTTAGTTGCACGGGGTAGTCTGTATAATCTCGGATCAACTGTCCACCACCGACAAATGGAAGCTAATCAAGTCCGAGTGTCAGTTGACGAGGTGATCATTGCAAATGCACCTGTCCCTATCCCTTCTGATGAATTCAAGATCGTAAGCGATGTCCTAGGTACGTTCATCTTGTGGCCAACGAACCTTGTTTCTGTTTGAGCCGAGGAAAGTCCGATCAAAGCCCCAAGGCCACCAAGTCCAGCTCCCTTTACTCAGCAAGAAGTTTCACAGCCTCCATTGAATATCATGCAACAAGTGATTATGATGGCATATGATACATCCTTTAAAACAAGAGAGTGGCCTACAGATTCAGTTGTTGGACAGTCAGGGGTGACATGCTATCTTGAGAGGGATGATTTGATGTCCCTGGTAGCTCCTAGACAAAATCTTACGATCGGGATTGTCCAACTGTTCTTAATGTAAGTATCTTCTGCAATTCAAAGTAAATATTTTAAAAGTTTCACCTTTTACCTTTTATTTATGTGCTTGCATTATTGTAGGTACATGCATCATAGGTTGGTCTCCTCTGACAAAAGCAAAAAATTTGGATTCTTATGCCCACATCACATCCAAGAGAAAGGGACCACTGCTGCTAGCAGACATAGATACTTATCAGAGAGGCTTAGTGAAACTGGAACTGAGTGTTTCTTGGCTCCATATGTGCATGGCTAAGAAAAAAAATGATATTTTATAATTTATATAATGTTTTATGTTTGCTTAATATTCTTCTTTTTTTTCAGTGATCACTGGCAGTTGCTTCTTCTATGCAAGAGTAGTTACATTGTCATCCTCTTATGTTCCCTCTACTTCAAACCAGGGAATGATTTGAAAAAGACCATGAACTCGTTAGTTTTCTTGCATTATTACCTTTTGTATGCAAAGTTTATGGAATTTGTGTAAAACCAATAACCTTTGTCATTGTGATGATCATAGGGCTATGCGGACATTCCTACACACTGCTTGTGGTAAGCATGTTCGTGACTTAAAGGACCCTACATAGATCATGCCAAAGGTTAGTACATATTGATTTGTTTAAAGAATGTAATAAGCCATGCCTTTATATTTGTTTTAGTGATATCATGTTTTTTCTCAGAGCCGTAGGCAACCACAGGGGTCCAACTTATACGGTTTTTATGTGTTGAGACACATTTACAATATTATCACTCTAGGCACGACTGATTTTACTCGAGAGGTAAATTTATATTTCAGAACTTTTGTATTACTTTATTGTTTTTAAGTTACTAAGTTAATGTTTTGTCTGATTTTGGTGTTACAGATGTTTGAGCTTGCTGATCCCTTTCCTGAAGAAGATATTGATTTTATTCACACATGTTGTGCTGAATTCATCTATGAGCTATTACAAAAATAGTGAGTTTTTTAATTTATGTTTGAGGGATTGACCTTTGTAATTTTTCTGAGCAAAATCTTCTGTTTGGACATTCCTTTATGTTTTAGTTTTAGACAATTTCATATTGCACATTGAAATTGCAAGAAATTGAGTGAATTTCCTCCTCGTGGTATTCTAAAGTAATACCCATACAAACAATTTTCTTTGTGCTGCAATTCTATTGTGGTATTCTGAAGTAACACCCATACAAACAGTCTAATGCACTCTAAACTTTCTCTTCAGGGATGTTTCCAACAATGATTTATGTGGAACAATTCCTACTGCTAGGCTATTCGAGCATATTCCATTGAATAAGTACGTTTCCAAATAATTATCTTCTAATTCTTAACTCTTATTATGTGAATTGTTGTCATAAAGCGAGTGATTCATGTTGCTTTCTACTGGTGTCTATTGGTTGCAAATTGCAATATGTATTGAGACTTGTTGATTGAGAATTTCATATGTTATGGATGTCATGGCTATTGGTTGTTAATATGCTTCCTGTCTGTTAGGAGCAGAACCATGCTCTGAAACTGCACTTACATCATCATGCTTTATGTTAAATTTTCTGTCAAATATGCTTTATATTATAATTGGTGAATTGCTATTAAGTATTGTAAATATATTTTGTAGTTTTCCTAGTTTGTCAAGTTTATTTCGTATTTCATAACAGCTACCGGACTTTAATATAATTGAAGGCCTCATGAAATGAAAAGCGTATCAGGATTGGCCCTTCTGTCAGCTGTTGCAATTAACTCTTACATTGATGTCAGGCTTTATTCGCTCATATGGCTTTCATCTAGTAGCTTTCTCGATTGAGTGTATTTTTTCCTTTCCTTCTTGGAAGTTTTCTGTTTTTAGGAGAAATCATTTATGTCCTGGCTACAAGTTTTTGAAATCTATAACATGCAGGGTCTTCTTGTTTTCTATTTTATTTTTATTGAAAATATGTTTGATATATTTGAGGAGAAAATATATTTTGAAGTCATTTTTCTAAAATATGTTTAAATCCAAATCTTCTCTATTATTGAATGTTGTGCATTAAGCTATCATACATAGTTTCCTTAAGTCTGAGATTTAAATAAATTTCTGGATCATTATGAAGCCTTTGCTGAAATTGAGCAAATCTGTTTGGCATTTTCTGTGCATTTGATATGAATTTCTTGTCTACTTTTTGATTCTACAAGTTGGGTTAGGTCAAGCATTATCTTCATCTTAGTTGTGCTGCACATTCTTAGTTTTTCCCTATTTGAAGTGGATGTAAGTTGTTTGAAAATTGGTGAAAATGTGCATTTGCACTTCATTTAGCTTGTTATAGACTGCTGCCTTTGAAGATTGAAATTGAAATCTATGATTGTTCTATACAGCTGCTAAATTTGGTTCTTTGAACCTGCTGCTGGAGTTGGGTTCTTTTCTGTTATCATTCTGACCTTTTTCTTGTTAACATGATATTGAGAATATATATTCACCTGTGCATAACTTGAATTCAACCATCGTGGTCCAATGTGTATATATATAAAAGGGACATTTTTATAAAAAAAATAGAACCTTTAAGACAGGTTGTAGTGCCAACCAGTCTTAAAAGTAATTTAAGACCGGTTGTAGGTACAACCGGTCTTAAAGGACTCGCCTCTAAGACCGGTTGTAGGGACAACCGGTCTAAAAGGTCTCACCTTTTAGACCGGTTGTCCCTACAACCGGTCTTAGAGGCGAGTCCTTTAAGACCGGTTGTACCTACAACCGGTCTTAAATTACTTTTACAACCGGTCTAAAAACTAACAGACTTTTAAGACCGGTTGTAACAAGACCTAATGTACAACTGGTCTAAAAAGTATTTTTTAACCGGTCTAAAAAGTCTATTTTCTACTAGTGTTTCTTTTCCATAATTACCTGCTAAATCCATTTTTCATAAATAATTATTTTCTAATTATAATTATACCTTAGAAATAAAAAAAAGGATGTTACAAGCCGCGTGGACCATGGAGGCTTAGACTCCTCAATCTGGTGTGGTAACCTTCGATGCTAATCTCCAATAGGTGCCTCTAAGACTATCGGCAATAACCTATAGGCTGAGGTCCAGTTTTGCGATTGAAAGGAAGAAACTGATGGATAAAATGTTAGGTGAGAGGTGGGGCTTTTCCATTGATGATCCTGAGGTTAATGGTCTATTAAAGATTAAACATTCTTCTCATTATGCTGTTTTAGGATCAACTTTTAACAATGGTAAGGTTGCCCCTCTTACTAATGGAGTTACTATGTTGAATGCTTCTAATTACCCAAAAGAGTTGAAATTAGTTGTGGTTGGGTTACTATGGTATGATTGGGAGGCTTTTATCACTAATCCTGGGGTCAAAGCATGTTATAAGCCAATTCATTTGCAACAAGTTGTCCCTGTCCTGGTAGAATGGGTCTATAAGGCGTTTTTGTGTTGAGGAGAAGGGATGGATGATTTTAGTGTTGAAAGCAAGAAGGCTTTTGAGTCTTTTTCCTAAGAATATTTATGAGTGAGGGGGAGATTAGTTATTTTATTGTTCAAAATTCTCCTAAATGGTTAATTGCTAATCTTTCAACAATCGTCAACGTGTGTTTGTATACATTGTTCATGGCTAAACATGTGCCTATTCAGTATGAATTCTACCACTATTCATATTCAGGCTAGACATGAATCAGTTTAGTATATATGGAAATACTGTTCACTTTCAGGCTGAAGTTGTGATTTTCTATTATACTACCAAACTAATTGTGCTTTCTCTGATATTATGTTTGGTGTTGTTCTTCTTGAGCATGTTTTTGTCTTAAGAAATTTCATTAGGAACCATTATGATATATGGATTCCCATGGAAGCAAATTTGGTAGCTGATTGAATTACCAAAGCTTTATTGGATTGGTCTTACCCTTTGGATTGGGTATCTCGATCTCCACCTTAGTTGTTGGCTCTATTGACGATTGGTGTTCATAAAGTTTCTTATCCTCTTTGAATTGCCTATATTTCTAGATCTACCTTGTTGTTATGTTTCAATTCTATTTGAATTTTCATTGTAGTTGTTGTTTTGGTTCTTGTTTTTGCGACCTTCTAATTTAGATTTGGTTCTAATATAATATGTTCTTTGCTGGCAAAAAACAAAAAAAAAAAGTTACCAAAAGATGAGAGTCTTCTTCCACAAGCTTCCTACTTAATGTCTCAATTATTTCCTTCCAAGCATTAGCTAGGGGAAAAAAGTAACCGGTTTAATGTTAAGAGTTAAAACTTTAAAGTGATTAAATTTGAATTTTGAATTGCCAAGAATTCTAAGTAAACGACATAAAGTTAAGATGGTTTTGTTATATTATAAGTTAAATTTAATCCATGTCAAATGCCACATAGTGCTTTTCAATATGACATTGTTATTTCCATTAGTAACTTAACAACAAGAGTAACGACATGAGGTTTAATGTTTAAAAAAATAAAGTTTTAAAGATGCTAAATTTAAATTTTGAAATGTCTTAGGGTCATGTGTGCTACAACTTATATTGTTGGTACACTTTATTTTGCTAATATTTATTATATTTTTAAACATTTTTATTTCTTCCTTATGGTTCATAGATTGATTCACTAATATATTTTTCATTTCCAGAGCTTTTTTTTCCAAGTCCATTTCAATGTTACTATAAACCTTTTTTTTTAAAGAAGGGGGAAAAAATAAAAAGAACATTAAAAATTGTAAAGGACTGAGAGGTGATTCAAAATTCATAATGCAAGAGAAGTGTACGATAGACCCAATTTGTCCTTTTTGAAACTAAAATAAAATGGCACAAATGCCCTCACTCATTTTTTTTTTCTAAAAAAGTAACCCCACCCCTTGCCCGTGGCTGGCTGTCACAGGTTAATTGTTGGCAACATACCTACGGGTGCGCGGAGCCCCAATGGTCGACCACCAACGCCGGAGCTCTAGAAAGAATAATTATTAGCAAAGTGGTAGGAGTGGGATTTGAATCCCCACAATTTGTTTGCAGAAAAAACATTGACCAATGCTTTTCAATATATATTGTGCAAACAAATATATATAACTCAACTCTTTATCTTAGACTCAAGTTCATTCATCAATTTAATTAAGGAATTCACCATGTTTTATTATGTTTTAACCACTTTCGCTTACTGAGCAAAAAATTAATATTATTAATTCATTCACAAGTTTTGTTAATGAATTCACCATATTTCATTAGGTTTTAAGAACTTTCATTTATCAAGTAAAAAATTCACACTGTCAGTTTATTTACAACTTTTGTCATAGCATTTCCACATTTCATTAGGTCTTAACAAAATTTGTGAATAAACTATGTAATATCCTGAACTTTGAAGACCTTAGATAAGGTAAAAATAGTCATTAGAAAGATGTGATCTATATGGAAGATTGGGGTTCAGTTGATGGAAGACCAAATAGGGAGAAATTAGAAACCACTAAGATGTTAAAAAAGGCCCAAAACAACCCTAAAAGTGGGCCCATATGTGGATCTACATTTTTTGGGTAGATTGGGCCTAATTTCTACTCAATTGAGCCTATTAAGCCTTTGCTTTCTAAACCCTACTTGAGGACACACATTTTTTTTTTGTAAGGGGTCTATGCAAGGCACAAAACTTTTGAGAAAAGGCTGAGAGCACTACTGGGGCATGACTCCAAATCATTGTTCAAGCGATCTCTAAGACTTCGTTTGCTTGGTAAGTCCATCTTGTTAGTGCAAGCGTTTCACTCAAGAGGGGGTGAATTGGGTGAAACCAAAAATTTCATCGCGTATAAGGAAATCTATGGAATATTAAAATAGTTAAATGTAAGGAGAAATATCACCGTAGTGTACACCGGGAGTTATACTGGTTCGACCACAACCACTTTGACCTACGTCCAGTCCTCAGAGCGTCTTCTGAGAGTTTTCACTATATTCTCCAAGATTCAGTGGATTCTTGGCACCTCAGTACACAGCAAGTTCCTACACCTGGACACTCGCTCCCCCTTACACGTTGCAATCAAATCCCCAACTCAAGGTTCCACTACCTTAAGTTGTTGAGTTTGTAATGAAAAACTCTCTCACAGAGCAAATAGATATTCACTGAAGTACAAATGAGTGAGTATATGAAAACAAAGCACTAAGTGTGTTGATCGATGTGTGATCTTAGTTCTTATCTCCTTGTTTTCTTCTCTTTGAATGCTCCATATATATAGATGAGTTGTAGTGTCCGTTGGAAGCAATTTCAAACTTGTCCGTTAGAGTCGCGCAACAACGATTGACTATTCTTCATATTTGAAAAACTATCTGTTGGCAGTAGGTAGCGTTAGGTGAACGTTCGGACATTTATTTGACATTTCAAATCTTTCATACTCTTTCATTGTTTCTCTGCAAATGTACTTAGAATACTAATATAATGAAGAGTTAATCATATAGATAACAAATCAAGAGATATTCGATCAAAATATAATTTCTGGACTGCCTTACTCGAGTGGCTACTCGAGTGATCAAGTTTGTTACTCGAGTGGTCCCTCGAGTAAACATGTCAAAAATATGGCAGTAAGCAAATCAACATTTTGCATCAAGAATTACTCAGGTAAGACATGGAGTGATATATTACAAACCTTGAAAATACCTGATTACCCGAATGGCTACTTGAGTGGCCATGTCTTTACTTTCATTTGTTACTCGGGTGATCACTGTGGTAAACATCTTACTCAAGTGAGCTTCATATTTCTTCACACCTTACTGGAGTGATCCCTCGAGTAGCTTTCAAATAGCCCGGCAGATTACTCGATTATTCTCTCGAGTAATGACATCAAATTCTTGGCAGAGAGTTTACTATCTGGTTACTCGAGTGGCATTTCAAATAAATCTACAGATTACTCGGGTTGTCCCTCGAGTAATGCTATTTTCTCATTGCTTACTCGAGTGGTTACTCGAGTGATGGACTGCATTTCTTGGCCGAGAGTCACTGGAAGATTTTGGACCTGGTTACTCGAGTGGCTACTTGAGTGATGCCTGTGAAAATCTAGTTACTCGAGTGGCTACTCGAGTAATGGTCTATATAACTTTGTAGATTACCCGAGTGGTCCCTCGAGTAATGTCGTTCAAAATTTGGCAGTGCCTCACTGGATGAAATTTTGCTTGCTTACTCGAGTGGCTACTCAAGTAATGGCTTCTGTTACCCGAGTGGCTACTCGAGTAAGCCTTCTTAAAAATTGTTGATTACTTCCAGTGCTAACTCCAAGTGATGTTGATTACTTCCAGTACTGACTCCAAGTGATGTTATGCTACTTTGTTCAAATTCATTTTTTTGTTATCAAATTCTTTCATATTATTAATCCAATCTTTGTTATCATCAAAACATATGAGATCTAACACATCTAACCTTATGAGATAGTTCTATGCCTCTTAGGAAGTTTTAGATCTTAAATTGAGGGGGTTTTGGGATCTTAGTTTGGGAAGAGTAGATATTTTCTTGAAAACCTCCTCTCTCTCTTTTTTGTCTTTTTTCCCAATCTTTCTTTAATAAATTATGGGTAAAGGCTAATCTATGATATCTGGAGGAAAGGATTCATCGATTTTTCCTAATTTGATAATAATTTTGTTACTATAAACTCTTTTGAGAAGGTCTTAAGGACGCTAGGAGATAATGAGAGGATCTAAGTCCAATTAGCCATTCTAATAACTCTCTTGAGTTACTTTTAACTCTAAAAGTGCATCTAAGGAGTTTAGAAGGCTCTAATTATTGAGTATGAACTACATTGAGATTCCTAAGATGGTTTGAGGAGTCCTAAGGACTCCCAATAATAATATTTTAGTACTTTTGGACTACTTTGAATTACCTTAAATAACTCTAGGGAGTTCTAGGGAACTCCAAAGAAGAGTGAGAAAGTTTCAGCAACTCCAAAGAGCTGTGAGAAGTTTTATTAGAGTAAATAAGTTATATTTTAGTTTTGTAAATTGACGCTATTATTAATTTATAACCTAGATTGACTCGAGGAGCACTAGCTCATTCGTAAACCTGCTTGTGGTAGATTTTTGGTAATCTTGGTACCCAAGTTAACTAGATTCCTTCTTAGAGTCTAGTTACTAGGTGTTTGCAGTCTTGTGAACTCATAGATTTTAGGAAAAATTACATTCAGGTCCTGGATAAGAGAAAATATGAAAAAATGGTCCCTTGAAATCTTAAAATTGCATTTAAGTCCCGTGAGACTTTTTTACAATAAATTCCAATTCCATTGACAAGTACATGGGTGCGTCATTGACAAGTCCAAGGGCGTCGATTGACAAGTTTAAGGTGTCCATTAGCATGTCTATGAGCGTCCATTAACAAATCTATAATTGAAATTTATTGCCAAAAAAGTCCCACATAACTTAAATGTAATTTTGAGATTTCAAGAAACCATTTTTTCATATTTTTTCTTGTCCGGGACTTGAATGTAATTTTCCCTAGATTTTATTATGTTTAACTCTAGGAATTCATAAAAAAAAAATGCCTTCTGTGACTTTGATATATATATATATATATATATATATATATTGTAATAACGAGAACGTGATATGATATAATTATTATAACTGTTTATGATTGTGGAAACGAGGATATGAGATTGATATGGCATGACTTGATGATATTACACTTGTATTATGTATTTTGAGATATTTGTGTAATTAAGAATAGTTAATGATAAGGGGAGAAGGTGTGGAAGAAGTTTGAGTATTGTTGTGCCACGTTCTACGCCACCATATGATCTACTATGGTTGGCTTTTATTGTCCCTAAGCGGTAACTCATGGAATAAAGGGGAGGGAATTCATGGTCCACTATGTGCTTTACGGTACTTTGGCTAGTCCATATCACACACTGGGAAGTTGGTAAGAGTTCCTAGTCACGAGAGAGACTTAGCCCATGGATTCAAACTGGCCGAGGAGATATGGTAGGAATTAAACACTTAAAGATAATTAATGAATATTTATTGTATGTTCAATCTTGGATATTTTATTGCATTCACTATTTGCTCACTAGGCACCCACGAGCACGTAGTACTTATGTTCTTAGTCGGGATTTAGGTACTGAGATGTCAATGTCATCCTTTTCATAATTAACATTTTTCAAGTTAGAACGATAAGGCAGGGAGCTTTGAGAAAGGTGTTGCTTTAGTAAATACGGTCCTATGAGGAATGTAATTTTTCCTTCATGTTTTTTGCCACCTGGAGGATTATCTCATATTTAGTTATTTAATTTAATTTAACTTGAGACTTGAATGATTTGATTGAATTGAGGGCCAGAGGCCCAGAGAAGAGCTCAAATGTTTGTATTAATTGTGAGACCAATGGTCTGGAGCCTATAACTGTTATAGGGGGCGTGTCTACAACTTTCAATGCATGTGTCAACATGGAACATTTTAATAAACTATGATAGACCTCTATGTGCACGTTCCTTTTCTATCATGGCTAAGATTTAAATAGCAATGTTACTCGAAATGAGTTGTTTTCTTTTCTATCAAGGTTATCTTTTGAAAATTTTTTAAAATCTATGCTAAGTACATAGTTTTTGAGGGAGAGTGTTGCAAAATAAATGTGTGAATTTGTTATTGCATAGTAAATAAAAATTGTTAAAATCTAGTGAAATATAGTGAATACTTTAACACAATTTGTGAATGATATGGTAATGTGAATTTTTTATTGGGCAAACAAAATTTATTAAAACTTAATGAATATTAGAATCATCTCTCAGTCATTTACTATTTTCAATGGTTTTTATTTGTCTTTTTTCCTATTTAAAATGTTGAACCTAGCACAATAGAACTTCACCCTTTTTTATAGGAAAAGAGTCATTAAGAAAAAAAATATGAAGATTCGAAGTCACTTTTTAAATTCTAACAAATTGAAAGTATATATTTTTCTTTTTCAAATAGTAAAGTTTTGACATAATGAATTACTTCATTTATTATACAACCGTTTATCACAACCCATGCAAACATATCGTCACTACAGACTACTCCCTCTGTATTTAAATATAAGTTTTAAATAATTGATTTGTGTTTATCAAAAAAAAAATTAAAATTAATTAACAACAAACAATAAGTACTTTTTTTTTTTCTAACAATGCCCTTATTTGTAAAGATGATAAGTGAGAGAGACAATAAATGTAACAAATATAGTCAAAAGGTAAAATTGAAAAAAAAGCAATAATTGTTGAGACAAAACTGAAATAAAGCTTATATTTCAGTGCGGACTTATTCTCATATTTGAAGCTTATATTTAGAGATGGGGGGAGTATATAATACTGAATTCAAGCACGTCATTTGCTTTAATATCATTTAATCCTTTTGCTAATGGTATTTTAGAAACGCACATTCTCATACATTCAAATCATGATTCGTAATGTCGTTTCACACAACACGTGCAACACAGAGAGGTTTAGCTCGTTAATAATTCAAAATTGTAGAATGTGTTCTTTCGATGTATTAGGCACAGAACGAAAAATTAGACGGAACTCCTAGCTTTGTTCAGTCCTCCACACAATTACTCAATTAGGAGAAGCTATTGATGGAAATAACAAACGGTATGTATAAAGGAGAAATCGAAAGCACACATATTTCTCAGCAAAATATGAATCCAAATTAAGTACTGTTTTTTTTTTTTTTTGATATTAGTGAGATTACAAACAAAACTTAAATGAAAGAAAACTATGGGGAAATTAATCCCAGCCGCTCGGTAGAAACAAAGGTCCTGAGATGGATAGGACAATCAGCATAAAACTTGGATCCCGCAATACCCTCTTTAGCAAGAGCGTCTGCTACTGCATTTTGTTCTCTGGAAATGTGGTGCACCTTCAGTTGCCAGGCATAATTCAGCATTGATTGTATTTGCATGAATTTTAAGCTACATCTGTCAGACGGTTGTCTCTGGTCAAGCATGTCAATAAGCTCCTTGGAATCTGATTCTACAATAACTGCCTTGAACCCCATATCACAAGCCATACGAAGACCTTTCAGCATTGCCCATTCTTCTGCCTCAAAAGCACTACATGTTCCCAAAAACTTAGAGAATCCAGCCAACCACTGTCCCTGAGAATCCCTAATGAGACCCCCACAACCAGCTCTACTATTGGTTCTATTGACAGCCCCATCAACATTTAGTTTGACCCAATTTGTTGGTGGTGGTAGCCAAGTGAAAGGTTGTGGATGAAATAAAAAGCTTTTGACCTTCGAGTCCTGCATAATGGTAAAACTCTTCCAACTATGACTAATAACTACCATTGGGTTTAATGGTTTGATAAAATTTCCATCAAAAATAGCACTGTTACGCCACAGCCAGAGTTTCCATATAGCTACCCCCCAAATGAGATTCCAATTCCCTCCTGAGTCCTAACCAAGCTCTCCTTTCAGATTGATAGCAAACCAATCTCGCAAATTGGAAGCAAAAAAACTCCCGTGGAACTGTGGTTTAAGCAAGCAAAACCAAAGGTTCTTTGCATAACAACAATCTCTGAGGATGTGTAAGACAGATTCATCCTCAGTGTTACAGTGTGGACAGATAGCAGCAACCGGAGACCATTTACTGCGCCAGAGGTTCGTAGGTAAACGGCCATGAAATGCAATCCACATAAACACACGAATTCGTTCAGCTCCCTTCCAGCGCCAAATAGCCTTAAGCACTAGATTATGTGGATTCTCAAAACCTCGTTCCAGGATAGAGTAGGCACTTTTAACAGTAAACATCCCATTATTGGTGCCACTCCAGGATAAGACATCACATCCAGCACTAGCTCTAGGGGGCATTACTGAAATTAATCTCTGGATGATCTCACATGGGAGGATGGGTGCCAGTCTGCCAAAGTCCCAAGAACCATTATACACCCAATCAGCGACCTTGCTGTTGGATTCCTCCGAAGAAAGAGGACGTAGACAGACATCCTTTAGTAACCGATCAGAAAGTAACCAGCAATCAGAGAAGAAATTGGTCACCTGGCCACTTCTAATGCTCCATTTTGAACCCTTATCAATGAGAGGCTTTTGATGAGCAATGAATCTCCACAGATGAGAATCACCTGGATAAATCTCCAGTAAGGACTCGGCGTCATCATTTCGCATCATGTATTTATTACATAAGACATCAACCCAGAGACCTTTTTCACCAGAAACAAGTTTCCATGCGAGCTTGGCTCCACAAGCATCATTGAGGGAAGAAAGTCTTTTGAAGCCTAACCCTCCCAGATTCTTAGGTAGGATAAGTTGTTCCCACCCGATAGGATGAAAACCATGACCAACGTTGCTATGTCCCCAAACAAAATTTCTTTGAATTCTCTCCACCTCCTGACACACAGTCTTGGGGATTTTAGCAACATGCATAGGGTACAATGGAATAGCACTCAAAACAGACTTTGCCAGGGTGATTCGACCAGCAGTTGATAGAGTTTTCTCCTTCCAAGAAGCTAATTTCGTTCTCACCCTATCCACTATATACTGAAATGTGCTTGTAGGGTTCCTCTTACGAGTTAGTGGAAAACCCAAATACTTCCCAATTTCCAATGACACTGATAGGCCAGTGGCATCACATATTAATCTCTTCTTTAATGGAGCTACCCGGGATGAGAAAAAAATAGAAGACTTAGACTTATTTATTTTTTCACCCGAGGACACACAAAAACTCTCAAGGCAACTCATCATGCATTCTGCTTGCCTTACTGAAGCTTCTCCAAAAAGTAAAAGGTCATCTGCAAACATTAAATGAGAAATCGCTGGTCCTCCTTTTGAAACGAACACCGGTTTCCATTCTCCTCTATCTACTGCATCACTGATTACATGTGATAATTTATCCATACAGAGAACAAATAACAATGGAGAGATAGGGTCACCTTGCCTTAGACCTCGTCTAGCTGGGAAGTTTTCAGTTCTTGAGCCATTCCATAGAACATCATACGAAACTGAAGTAACACAAGCCATAATTAATTGAATAAAGTCGGCATCCATCCCAGTGCTGATCAGAACATTCTTTAAGAAGTCCCACTCAATACGGTCATACGCCTTCTCCAAGTCTATCTTCAAGGCTATTAACCCATTCTTGCTTCTGGATTTTTTCATTATATGCATAATTTCCTGCCCCACAATAATGTTATCATGAATACTTCTTCCTTTAATGAAGCTAGCTTGGAATGGGGATATTAAATCATTCATCATAAGCCTCAACCTTCTTGTGATTACTTTCGACACACATTTGTAATGGACTGTGCACAGGGAAATTGGTCGGAAATGCCCAACAACCTCCGGATGTTCAATTTTGGGAATCAATGAAATTAGCGTGCTATTTGCCTCCACCAAGCTTTCCGACCCTTCAAACACTCCTTTCACATATTTGCATAGAGATGGGCCCACTATGTTCCAGTTTGCTTGGTAAAAAATGGGTGGGAAACCATCAGTCCCTGGTGCTTTATATGGGCCTATTGTGAAAAGAGCCTCCCTGATTTCAGCATCAAGAGGCACTCCAGATAGAGCAACATTCATTTCATTCGTAATACGCGGGAAAGTAGTAATAGTAGACAGGTAGTCTCTAATAGGTTCCCTTTCTTGAAATAAATGTTTAAAGTGTCTTAACACTAGTAACTTCAAGTTTTCTTCCTCCTCAATCCAATGGCCAGACTCATCTCTTAACATCAGGATTTTGTTCTTCCTTCTTCTGATAGTTGTCTTGAGATGATAATAACGTGTATTCCGGTCACCTTTAGAGATCCAGTTTGTTCTCGCCTTCTGAAACCATTTCATTTCTTCCATTCGCAGCAAACCATCCAGCTCCAACTGAAGCTCACGTTCAAGAGAACATAAGAATTGGGACCCCGGGTAACTGGGTGAAGTTTGAATGCCATTTATACGGGCCAGGATACAGCGCTTCTTCTTCTCCACTAGGCCAAAAGTCTCTGTATTCCAAACACTTAATTTTCCCTGTAAGCCTCTTAAGGCATGAGAGATACCAGTATCCTCGTCCCAACTATTTTTAAGAAAATCAGAGAACTGCTCATGTGACTGCCATATGGCTTCAAATCTAAAAGGTGAAGAGGAAGGATTTCTCCTAAATTGACAACTAAATTGTAACATTAAAGGATTATGATCAGAAAAATTAGTTCTCGGAAGTACCTTCACCACACAATTTGGCTGAGACGAAAAGAAATCTGAGTTTCCCAGAGCTCGGTCTAATCTTTCATATAAACGGGCAGAACCCTGTAATTTGGGACCTTTCCATGTGAATCTAGGGCCTTTGAATCCCAAGTCTGAGAGGCCACACTCGGATACACGATCATTGAACCATGTAATTCTTGAAGGATTACACCGCACCCCTCCCGTTCGTTCTTGTGAAGACAAGATATCATTAAAATCTCCATAAGCTACCCAAGGTAGCGACACTCCAGTCGAAATTTCGTGAAGTCGAGACTAGAGCAGTTGACGATAATTTGAATGCGGAATAGCATAAATCGCTGTTAATAGAAAATTACCATGTTCTCCTGAACAGCAATGAAGATGAAAGAATTGGCGATTCTCCTCCAGGACGTTAACACTAATACAGTCACTTCTCCAGATAACTGCTAATCCGCCTGAACGGCCTTCGCTTGGGACTACCCTGAGTGAGTCGAACCCCCAGGTCTTCAATGGTTGGAATGGAGCATCCCTCGTACTTCTAGTTTCTGCTAGGATGATCATTTTGGGCTTAAAACCAACACACACTGCTTTTATATTTCTGAGGAGACTTTTGCCACAAGCCCCCCTCGTGTTCCAATAAAATATAGAATCCATAAAAAAATATTTTAACTGGATAAGTAACCTCACTCAAAGCCCAGAAAATTCACTGCCCAAACGATATGGGCGTCTCAGGGACCATTTCACCAATAGCCCCCTCACTCTCTCTATTATTGCCAGGCCCGCTTTGATGAGGCCCAGTCTCTCCAGGGCCGACTGTATCATCAGCTAGGTCCGTGTCCTCTATGCAAGGTTCATCTGGTTCCATTGGGTCATGGGCTATAAGGCCCTTTTCGCATTCATCCTCGTGTACAGCATCACTCTGCTTGTCCTCTTCTAAGTTTTCCACGTCCATAATGCCCTCGTAGTTTTCCTCATCAGAAATAATCCTCACGCTCTTTTCCTCTGGTATGATCAACGCAGACTCACCACATCCTGCCTCATTTCTCATCTCTCTAGATCTCTTCTCAGCTCTTTTCCTCAACTCAATCTCACATATATTATTCATTATCTCATTCGGAGACAAACTATTAGAACAGTCACCACCTTCAGCCAGCTTTTTTGTGGGTCCCTTTTTGGATCGTGCCTGAGGACGTACTGCAGTAGTGCTCTGGTAACGATTTTGCTGCTGCTCCAAATTCTGCGGTCTGGCTATCCGTATAACCTCGTTCTCTCGTCCCATATGCGCTGATTCGTCCATGTCAGCTAGTACTCCGTACCTTGAGCCCTGTTGTTCCTGTCATAGCAGTTCGCCCCTGTTTTCCGATTCCGGCGGGGTTTTTGCACCACCCTCCATTGGTCCCGGTAATCGTCATTGCTCCCCTTGGTCCACACGATTTCCTTCTCCTGATCATGAGGAGCATCTTTTTCTTCTCTACTGCAAGAGGTTTTTTTAGCAGGACACATTTCTAAACGGTGACCATAGACTCCACATCCCGAACAGAGCATATGGAGTCCTTCATATTCTAGAAAGTAATCCTCACCATCCAGCTTGAAACCAGCCATCAGCTGTTTACTTAAATCCACTAGGACACAGATTCTTGCGTAATGACCACGTAGTTGATTTGACGTATTAACATCAACCTTTATTGTTTCACCAATTCTGTTCCCAATGATGGTCAAGGCTTCCCTATCATAATACTCTAGAAACACATTTGGCAATCTTACCCACACAGCAACCTTGTTTATGGTAGCTCTCGCCGGAACAAAGTTGGGTTCCCATGGACGGACAGTGAGATAATGGTCATATATCATCCAAGGTCCCCCTGTTAAAGCATGGAAATAATCCTCCCTATTTGTCATTTTAACCACAAAAAAACCATGGCCTATATTAATGAGACTCAGCACTCCACGCTTAGCCCATAGAGTTTGCAGACGACTAAGAAGAGCCTTATACCCAATGCTTGCATCTAGTAGTTTCACAATTACTGCTCTATGCCATGCCCTATAAAGTCTTTTTTTCATCCTCTCAGAGAAAGAGAATGTAGGAAAGTTCCGGTCGGGATCCTCAATAGTATGGCACAAGGGCTCATCTGCTTGCTTTCCATCATCGTCCTCAGACATGTCATCATCAGTAAATGCATTATCCTTCTTATCCATCCCTTCAACAGAGATCTCTTCGCTGTCATCAATACCCTTCAGTTTGTCTGCAAAGGAAATCCCACCTTTACTGTATTCTGAACTTTTAGACCCAAGCCTAGGCCATGCTTCCTTCGTCGACCCCTCTTCGATATCTTTAGCAGCATTTTTTATCTTTTTTGAGTTTCTCATTAGAAGGTCATCCTCCTCCTGTGAATGTGGAACCAGAGAGCTTTCCCGTTCAGAGAGCACCAGAGTCATCGCTTTTTTCAAATTAAGTACTGTTGTTATGGCTCCATCAAAATCATTTGCTGCGAAAAAACGTTTTGTCTCTCTGTTTTTTTTTTTTTTGCCAGGCAAGCTTGGATATTACATAATACTAGAAAATGCTAGACCTCAAGACACTTGAAGAAGGTCTGCCCTCAGCAGAGGAATACATCCAGGATGGGAAACAGGTAATACCACCAGACTCTGAACTAAGTGTTGGGCTTCTCATGCTAAATAATCGGCACACCTGATTGTAGCTCGTGGTGCATAACAAAGTTCAAGGTCCCATTCAGAGTAAATTAAATCCTGAATTACATTAATCTCTGGTCGAAGCGGGTGATTAATTCCTCCGTCCCTCATAATCAATTGATACGCCTCTAGTGAATGTGTGTACACCACAACTTTGTGAAAACCATATTACTTACACAATTGGAGACCCATCAGTAAAGTAATAATTTCTGTAGTGGTAGGTGGGACAAAACCCAGTCTCGTCTGAAAGCCTAGGAGCCAGGTCCCCCTATCATCCCGAATCAATCCTCCGCATGCTGTAGTACGCTGATCGGTTACCGATCCATCCGTGTCTAACCGAACATATCCTTCCTGCGGCAGGCTCCAACGTTTCGTCTCTTTTGATCTTTGCTCTCTAGAAGCTGATATATTCCTTGATGTTAAACAAATTTCCAATCTGTAGTAACTTTTGTATCTGAACATACTTTATTTAAAGTCCATCCTCCACTATGTATGATAGCAGATACCCTATGATCATGAATATGTAACAAGTTTTTTCTGTAATATATTTGATCATCTTTAGGGGCTGTTTGGTATGAGGGTATGCGAGGGAAAGGAAGGGAAAATAAAAATTTTATGAATTGAAATTAAAGAAATTGAAGAATAGGAGGTTATAAAATTTTAATAAAGAGAAAATGTAATAAAAAAATATGAAAAATTAATTAAAAACTGTTAACCCCGCCTTTTTAATTTTTTAAAATTCAACGCATAAATATTTTCCTTCCCCTTCAAATCCATCGCACCAAACAAAACACAAGCACGCTCAAGTTTGAAAACATCCTTGACACAAGCATGCTCGTGACTCTATTTTTTCTCAAGACGGGTGAATAAGTGTAATGATAATAAGCAAGCATGATGATAGTTAGTTGCAAGCCTAGAAGGAAAATAAAATACAACTCATCAGAGCTACAACTCCCAGGAAGTTTTTCTTCTTTTCAATTTGAGGGTTGGGGGAAGCCATAAGAAAGACAAAAAAAAATACAAAATAAAAAAATAAAAGAGAGAGAGAGAGAGACAAAATATACAGCAGCAAGCTGTGCAAGTCTTGCTACATAGGCTTCTTACTTGCAGTGCCAGTACCAGTCATCCAGCCTGTGAAATGAATTCTCATATTTGCTATCATAACATTCTACAGAATGCAACAAGTGCATCAATGACTTGTCGCCCAGAAAAATTTTAGTAAGAATTCTGTGGAACCAATGGACTAATAATTAGGACTCCTCTCTAATCTCTAGTATCACAAATCTGTGGTGTAATAATATATAGGGTCAATAGGTAAAGTGAAGAAGTTCTTATCTCTGTTTTCTGTAATGGTTTTTTTGCTGCCACACCGACCGTTGATGTCAACAGAAGAAGTAAATCATTTTCCTGTGGGCAACTGGGAAATGAAAAGACAGGGACCAGAGTTGGTTGGTTCACTGAACCAAGGTGTCAAGCACACTGATTTTCTTTGAAATCTTTTGCTGATAACAAGCTATTGATAAGGGTTTTAAGCCTTTTAGCCCCAGGACCAGGCCTAAGTTCAGTGATATTTTTTATGCCAAGATCTAAGAATGTCATGTTTGGTTTTACTCGACTGAACCACCTACCCGGCACATAACCATCAGCATTTAGGCCCAAGAGCTTGGTGTCTATCTTATCCAGGACTGGTTCATTCCTGCCAAACTTCCTTGCAAAAGGAGCATTGCTGTCTACCATTCTACTGTAGTCTTTATCTTCAAGGAAATGTGGGTGTTGTTTTGGAGGGTTGTCCCATGATATGAAGTGGAGATCATGGTTCACAGTTGTGTTGCGAAACTCCTCGGCATTACAGATGACTGTATGAAAATACCCTTCGGGTGATGATAGAAAGTTCGCATAGTACATCAACACATTCCTTGGCAGGTTATCCCAACCCCATATGCAGTATTCAACAAATGGACGAGAGAGCATCATCCAGGCCGAACCTGAGCAAAATCAAGAAGCAAGATCAAACTCAGAGCATAGAGTCTAGACTAAGATTAATTATTTCAAATTAGTTTCTGCAGAATCCAAGTCCTCCAGTCAATGATGGCAATAGAAAAATTATGCATGGTGTTAAGCCAAAGAATCTGGTAAGTTCCAGTTATTGACTTCAAGACAAATATGAAAATTTGTACCAGAACAATAAAATGAATACTTGACTACATCAAGTATTCTCAAAACCGCTATTTTGTTATTTTTCTTTCTGTTTAATATATTCAAGGGTTGGATGTTTCATTAACCAATAGGACATTCCCAGAAGTTAAGAGATTATTGAATTAAGCAGGTCAGAATGGAAGAAAATAGAAACTGAGTTAAAACGAGAGGCACTAAAAGCAAAATTTCTCACCTGTAAACAGCGTATATGCTGAGGGAATGTTCCTTTTCTCTGTCACCCAAAATACATCAGATTTATGCACGCTGTAAAGACCCGGGTCAATTATAATAGGCTTGGCCCTATGACTCCTGTTGAAAATGGAGAGGTTTCACTAGTAAAACAGAGGTAAATTTGATCTTCAACACAATTGTATGCTATTTTTGAAGGAAATTTAGAAAAATGTCACATGAACAAAATGGAGAAAAGGATTAGAAGCATACTCCTTCCAGCCAATGTCACTGGTGTGCTCAATGAAATTGAAGTGTCTGGGAATAGTTGACAGAGTGTGTAGCAGATCTGTTGTAAGAAATTCAAGTGAGTGAAGGACTAATAATTGAATTGTATAATACTTTTAGATTCTTTTAAAAGCTAACAGATTCGAATAGGAGCTACCCATTCTTCACGGCATAAATAAATAGCTAAAATGCAAGTAAATCCCTGAAATTTTGACATACCAAAAATGACCCCTTCTGGTTACAACTTGGGAGATTAACACGTCTGAATATGGTAAATAATACCATTTATACACTGTGAGGTAAAAGGAAATAACAAAATAAAAATATGAACTAAAAATTTAAAACTTGATCAAAAAAGTATGTCATAGAAACAAACCTTTTAACCTGCTATTTCAATTTCATGATCATAAATTTCTGACATATGTCAAATGTTTAAATGGTTCAGTAACAGAGTCGAGGCCATAGGGGTGATTTGCAATAGGGACAGAGCTGACATAGCTTATTTGCAATTAGCCAAGATTTGTAATGAAAATGAGTATGTGCTCACTAAAAATGAGCTAATATGGTTATGGATTCAAGCAGTTTTATGCAATCCCTGATATTTTTGAGAACCCCAAGAAAGGTGGAGAAAGAAAGAACCCACCCAAGACAACATTGTCAATAATTCAATTCATCAAGTGATGACAGATGAGCAAACTAGTTGATATAAAAACGATGATATAAAAACGATGGTAAAGGTAGAGTAAAACAGAGCAATATGTATTGCAATTGAAACCGATCAAACTAAATCTAGTTAAACGCTACTGCAGTAAACTGGGACTAAAATTAGAAAAATCGTAGTAGCTGGAAATACCCCAAAGGAAACAATTAGTTAGGTTCTCTCCAACGCATCCAAGTTCAGCAAAATCATACAACCCACATCACAAACAAACAAAACACCCTTGTTCAAACATCAAGATAATAAATCTACCAAATAAAGAAAGAAAGAAAGAGCACAGTTCGTACCGTCCTGAGTGACAAGAGGATAATCTGAAGCACTCAAATTAATGAACCAATCCCAATCGCCACCCTCCTTGAGCAAAATGGCAGCAGCATGAAGCGTGTTAGTGACCATGGTAGGTCCTCGATAAGTGACCAAGTTGGCCTTCACGATCACTCTCACATTGCCTAATTGCGCAAAGAGAGGCTCGTTTTTCACATAATTGGCCAACTCAAGTCTCTCCTCAGTCGAAGCCTCAAGGTCCAAATGCACAGCGTACTGATTCCTCGGATGGTAAAGCGCCTTGAGAGTCCTCTTCAAGCTCTCGCCATCTCCCATTGATCCTGAAATCAAGTACGCGATTCTTGGAACAGAGCTGTCCTGTGTCGAAGACACCCTAAGCTTAGATTCAACGAAGCGAGGGACTTCCTTTGTGACGCGGATACGGTAGAATCGGAAGGAAGAACTGGAAGAAACGAAAATGGAGACGAAGATGAGGAGGGTGGAAAATACTAGAGAGAAAACTAGTGGTACAAACCACTTCTTCTTCTTCTGTGACTTGTTAGAGTCCATGGCTAGAAGAAGAAGACGATGACGATGAAGAAGAAGGGGTGGAGAGTAGGAAGCTCAGGGGCAGAAGAGCAGGTTTTTTGAGTGTCGGAGGTGAGAGAAGCTTGAAGGGGAGAGGGTGGAGGGACGGCGCAGGATAAGAGAGTGTGCGCCGAAGGATCATGTTGGATGCGAAATGCGCATAGGCCAGAGTGCTTACGGGCCTACGTGGCGAGCGGATGTGAGTTGTATCTACCATGAGATTGAATGTCTTTTTCTTTGGGGGAAAAAAATCACGGGAAAAACTCACCTCAGCTCGGAGGAGGACGGAGGTTATTAAATCTGACCGACTACTGAATCGGTGGAAGTATTGGGTGAATGGGTTAAGTTAGAGCCAAATCTAAATTTAAGATGAGTTCAAACCGACATAAAAGTGACGAATTAGAGATTATTAATATAAAGATTTCGGTACAAATCGGTCGGTCTGGACATAATAACCCTGCGGAAGACTCAATGGGAGCTCAAATTAAATGCTCGGACATGATTATCCTTAGTAGAAATATATGTGCGTCCAACAAAGTAAAATAAATAAAATCACAAACAACACTCTTGTGGGAGTGGTATTTAATGCGATTGTATTTTCAAGACATAAACTCAAGCTGATACAATGTCGGCCAGCTGAACCAAATGTTTGGGGTTAAAAAGAGAAGGCTTTGTACATTAAGTTGTTAGTTGAAATGATAAAAAGTTTCTCCTTATGAGGAAAAAAAAATTTAAATCTCATGAAGCTCATTTGTTAAGAAATACAAAATCCTTTTATACTCCAAGCCTTAAAAGGGAATACTCTTGCACAAATTAAAAAAAAAAACTAAAACAAAAAGCTTTCCTTTTGAAAAAGAAAACATATTCAACTAAAAAAATATAATTAGGAGAGACGAAAAAAATATATATTACATGGTAGAACATTATTAAGTGATGACTTAAAATTATAATTTCTTAAAAAAAAAACATAGTATTATTTTTTGCATATACAGTACGTTAAAAACAATAATTTATTATAATTTTCCTTTACCATAATTAATTAATGTTTGAAAACAACTACATTTGTTCATAATTTTTCATATAAGTTTCTACATGTATTATTTTTCCTATTTCATTTGATGAAGAGTAGTATGCCATCAATTGACTTGAGGATTAAGAGGTATACCTTTTTTTTTTTTTTTTTTTGCTATCGATTAATAGGTATAATTATTTATTATCAATGTCTGTTATCTCACTTTAGCATATAATTATTTTCCCAATTAATGACACTTTTATCGATCTCTTCTTTTCAGTGTCCCATAGCCATATTTTATGGATTTGAAGTGAATTATAATAAAATTAAAAAAATACTAAAAAATAGTTTTTGCAACTATAAAAATAGGTAAAATCCCACGTGTAAGAAAATTTGTCAATTAAATTTGGTGAGACTATAAGTACTAAAATTACATAAGATGTAGGCGGATAATGTGTATTTATATATCTATATATTGATTCCAAAAACATAATTTATATATCTATATATTGTATAAAAGCTTATTAAATTGTTTAATTGTTAGCTATAAAATATAAACCGCGCACTAACTTTGACATTGTTTGATATTGCTTTTAGTTTTTATGTTTTAAGAAGATTTTTATAAAGTTGTTTCCCAAAATTTTGGGAAGAAAAAAATATTGCTTGGATACTTCTTTTTTTTTAAAAAAATATCATATTTTCCCTGATTGGGAAGGCTGAGACTAGAGACAAATTCAAATTCAAACGGCAAGAGCTCAAGCAGTTAAGCAGTTAAATAAAGATAGGGTTGTTCCTCGCTTTTTCCCCAATTCTAGAGAACAATAAATGATTTTACAGAATAAAAAACAAGAAAATATATAATCGTTGTTACTGTTTTTTATAAAATATAGATTTAAAAAAACATTTTTAAGAAAACTAATTACTAAATAAGTTTTTTTTTATTTTTAAAATAAAAATTAGCCTTTATTTTTTTTCGTGAGCAAGGCCAACACAAGAGACCCACATTTGTTTCTTGAAATGAAAAATCATATTAGGATGATTATAATGGAGGAGGTTGCGAAATGACATTTTGGAAGGTTGGATGACGCTGTCGTTTGGTCCAGAAAGGTGGTGGAATCGCGTGAAGAAGGAAGTGAAGAATCATAGCTTTTTTTCTTTACCTATTTTTTTTTCTTTTTCCTCTCTGTTTTTTTTTTAAAAAAAATTGCCCCCCAACAAGAATCATGAGTTGAGCCGTTGAGGAGTGGAGAGGGTCACAAGGCTGTTGACGCCCTTTGAAGAGGCGTGTGACTGATATGAAATGTGAATTGTTTGGAATGGTTTATAATCTCTAAAATAAATAAATAAAAAAGCTTGGATGTAGCTTGAAAAGTCCAAAAAACTAATTCAACCAGCAAGTTGTCATTGAAATGATAAACAGTCTTATCTTATAAGGAGGATAATATAAATTTAAATCTCGGGGCGCACTTATTGAGAGAAGTGAAAACTCTCTATGCGCTAAGCCTCAAAAAGGGAAATACTTGATTAAATCTGGGGAGAAAAACTATTTGAAGTATAAAATTTGGTTTAGCATTAGAAGCAAATTACTTTTTTTTGGTTCAAAAACCAAGCGAAATCTAAATCTAGATTGGTGCTTTTTTTTTTTTGGTCAATAATCTAGATTGGTGCTTCAAGAGTGAAGTTATCAAAGAGTTCTTAAGCATAAATCATGTTACACTAATTTAGTTTTATCCCAATTTCAGTTTAAAATGTAGTTGGAATTCAATTTTGCGAATGTTAATACAAACTAACTCTAAGACAGTAAGAATGACGATCACAGATCACCAAAATATAGAAATTTCAAAATAATCCTTCTAAATGGTTTTGGTGAAATTTTTAGCGACTAAAATAAGATCAAGTTTTTTCGTGAAATGATCTAATTATCCTCAGTGAGTACCTTTATTGTTGTTTCTCATTTGTTAAGTTAAAGTTAGTATTTATTATCACCTTCGGTCTTAAATATAGGACTTATTTTATAGTGCAAATTACACTATAAACTATGTCCTATATTTAGGATTGGAGGGAGTAATTTTTATTGTAATTGATATTTGGTAAGAAAGCTTTTTATTAGTTGTCATTGCATCAGTTATTGTTGTCACAAATATAGACAAGTCTTTAAAGAACTTCTTCACAATTATTAAACCATTTTGAAATCTTAATTTAAAATTTACAAATATTTCAGGGAGATGTTTTTGTCATTCTCCCATTATCATATTTCCTGACAAATTTTTTTTTCTATTGTATAACATTTGAGAGACAAAGTACTGCTGATATCTCAAAAATGAATAGTACGAGTATAATTTAGTATGAACACTATATATTAACTTATTAAGATGGATATCGGTGATAAAGATCGGAAGCAAATTCTCACATATTCTATTTTAGATTTCGCTTCTCTATATATCACCATTATCAATAGAAATCAGTCCCTATAGTTATTTTTTAAAAATAAAAGTAAAAAGCTCCTTGCAATTTCACTTGTTGGGGTTGTTGGCCTCTAAATATGGAGAAAATACTTGAAGGTGGACTAGACCACCTTAAATTAAGGGAAGATGACACTTTCAATTTTTTTCTTCTTCTTTTCTTTTAAAAATCTCATGTCCACCTTTAAATTAAAAAATAGATAGTTTAGACTTAATATTTTATAAAACTATTATCATAGTATATTATAAATTTTTATTTTCTCTTTATTGCAATTATAAATCGGGTTGATTAGATTTTAACAGTTTAAATTTATTGATTTAAGTTCAAAATAATAATTTTATAAAATATTGAATATGAACCTTTTTTAAAAAAAAAAAAATCTATTGGGACATGAGATTCTGAGAAGAAAAGAAGAAAGAGAAAAAAAAGAGAGAACCCAAACCCTCATGTGGTTAATGGATGATTCATTCTTTTTCTTAGATTAACACCATTTTTTGTCCTTATAATTTACTTTTATTTTGGTTTTAGTTCTAGAAGTTTGAAACCATTCATTTTAGTTCCCCAAGTTTACTCTGTATAAAATTGTTGGTCCCCATAGTTTGAAAAGGACTTGGAGTTGAGGTTAAAAGTTGTAAAATTTGCTTATGTCACACTAACACTATTAATTTTGCTTACATGGTGTGTTGAGATGGATGTTGAGCTAGACTAATATTATTCTTTTGAAAAATGTTATATAATAAAAGGAAAATAAGAAAATCCCATCAAAACTCGTAAACTTGTTGGAATATTTTAAAATGAAGATATGTGTTTTTATAAAGTCATATTCTTATAAATTAAAAATTTTATATATAAAGTTGTTTAGGGAGTTATAACACTAAAAAGTCACCAAGATCATGTCTCTTTAGTTCCTAAAAACATGTGAAAAGTTATAACTAAATGTTCTTGAAGGGTTGTGTTAGTTTTCAAGAAAACCATATATATTATAAATGTGTAACTCTTCATGGAAGAGTTATTTTAAATAACCATTAGTTATTAAAGTTATGTTGGTTATATATGAGGATTCATGAATTTAACATATGGTTATGACTTTTAATTAAAGAGTTATTGCTTCAAGAGGCACCACTTTATGGTTTATAAATACCCGTCATTGTCACTCCATTCACGCATCAAATACTACATCACAACACACCATACAACAACAAGATCAAACTAACTGTTTGTCTTTGAGTGCACACAGAAATAGAGTCAAATTATTACTTTGTAAAAGCCATTGTTGTCTTGGTTTGAGTGTTGGGAGTGCAATCCATACTCAAGGACCTTCATTGTATCCTATAAGAAATTTGCCCATTAATCCACATTGCACCTTATAAGATAGGTATAGGTAGGGACGAATTAAGCCTAAAGGAAAGTGATGTACACACCTTGAAGACATTATGCATTACTTTCTTCTTTACCTCTTATTCTTGTACTCCTCAAAGATCCAGACCCTCCAATAAAACTGACCTTGCCAAACGTCGATCACTTATCTCCCCAATCTCTTCTGCCACCTGACCCCAAATGTTTTCCCCGTCCTTCTCCTCCCTATCTTGCATTGCCTTCATTATTACAAATTCAAGCATATATAATGCTTAATATATAACGGTCATAGTGAATATGCATCATAAATGTCGAGACGAAGGTCGCGCAAAAATATATAATGCTTAAAAGTAGCGTTTATTTATGCACACCGTCATGTATTGTGAGGCGGAATTCGTGAAAACACAAAAATAATTGTTATGGTTAATAATCATCATTTATTTAGTTATAAAAATGAAGGTTCTTAAAATACAACCATCATTTAACACTTACAAGTGATTTATTTCTAACGTTTAATATCAATGAAGACAAAACATAACGGTCTTAAGAAATAACCGTCATTTAATACTTTCATAATCCTTCATAACATCATCAAACCTTCACAAGTTATAACCCTTCGTAATATCCATTAAACCTCTATTTAAACTCACATATTCATTATCAGCCTCCTCCTTCTCTCCTTCATCACGTCAAGATCCCTAGGAGTTCCTCCGCCTCCTCCTCCACCACCACCACCACCTCCTCCTAAAATAGAGGGTTTGATACAGCTATTGGCAAGCTTTGACTACCACACTAGGCATCTCACAACATACACCAACAAGTTGAATAGGAAGCTGAACCTCATATTTCATCACAATGAAATTGAATAAGACTTGTAGTCAGACCCTTCATTTTTTCCCTCCGTTAATGAGAATGATGAGGAGGAGGAGGAGACAATGGTGATGATGAATGAACACCACAATTGTATTTTTAAAATATTAAAAAAAAAGTTAACAAAAACAAAACAACTTCATACTTCACGATTACTAATTAATAACTGTAAAGTATTCTTGTAACTTGGTTACAAATAATAGCACATACTTAACGATTCTAACATAATAAATTTTAATTAAAGTTTTCGAAGCCTTAACTTCCCCACACTTACTTTGGGTGCCTCACCGTTATCCAATGATTGTCAGGAGAATCAGGTACTCTTTCATTACGTCCTATTCAACTTCCAATGAATGCAATAATGGATTTTTCTGTCCCTTATAGATATCTATTTAAATAATGGTTTTTATAAAACAACCACCATGTAACTCATGGCAAAAAGAACATAGTTAGCACGAACTGATCCTCTTTAACTTTCAACACAAGCTTAACTTCCAATCTATTTAAAATCCCCATTTTCATACGTTTTCTTCATCATCTTCCTTTGTTATCGTCACCACCATGGTGAAGCAACGCGCTGAAGAAATGCTAGAGAATCATCCTCCCAACCTCCACCTCCACCTCCTCCTTATACTCCTCCTTCCCAACATGCACCTCCACCTGCTTTTCTTCCTCCTCCCCCTAACCTCCACCTCCTCCTCATGCTCCTCCTTCCCAACCTGCCCCTCTGCTAGCTTCTCTTCCTCCTCATGCCCAACCTCCACTTCTTCTTCCTCGTGGTCCTCCTCCCTATCATCCACCTCTGCCTCTAGCCTATAGCCGGCACCGCTATCACGTCCACTACATGCTCATCCTTATCTTCTCAAAGGATTTAGGTATCTCATCCGAGGATGATGGGTAGATTTTATTTATTTTTGTTTTTTGGTTTTACTTATAAAAATATATTAATGTAATTATCTCTCCAATACATACATACATACATACATACATATAACACCTTAACGTTGTTATTAAAGAACTGTGATAAATCAAAAACAATAATTAGCAGTTTTACCAACAAACCATTATGTAAAACCTTAAACATTGGAGATTTTGTTAATAACATACGTCACAGTTAGTTGAACATAACTGTTATAAAAATGAAACAATTATTAGTTCTTGCCAACTAACCATTATGTAAGACATTAAAAGCTACTTAATGGGGTTTGTTTGTAAAACATTCAATCAATTTGACATTTGAAAACTTTCGCACTTGATTAAAAGCTCTAGTTATTTCAGCTTAGGGAAAGGCGTCCATTTAACATCAAAGTTTTCTTCCCTCAACTTTCAGTCAGGTTGACATAAGGTTTGTGATTTTTCTTTAATTATACATTTTTGTGAATTTATTCTGGTCATGGATGATTATTGGGTTTTAATTGGGGTTTTTGTTTCTAAATGATTTAATCTTAGAAGAGGTCTTTTAATAAACAGTGGATGTATGCCAATTGGCTAACGAAAGACTACTGGGATGGAGTAACAAAATTCCTTAAGTTTAGATTTGCATATAATCCCCTAAAAGACGGTTTGATTCTTTGCCCTGTGTAAAGTTACAGTGGCATGTTTGAGAAGCTTGTATGTTGCACTTAGTGATTCATAGAACCGATCCTACTTATACATGTTGGACGAGGCATAAGGAGACAAGCAATTGGGTGGTTGAACATATGGAAAGTCTTGCTTCACCTGATTTTGACACAAGTGCATTTGACACTGACTGTCTCGATGATATGGCCAAGAGGTTAGAAGAGGACCTCCAGGATTGTCCTAAAATGATAGAAACTTTGACAGGCGACGAGATGAAGCCATTGTATGAGGGATACACTGAATTTACCTTATTGAGCACTGTGTTGATGCTTTACAACTTGTAGGCTAGAAATGGGTGGTCTGGTATGAGCTTTACAGAATTGCTCGAGGCTTTGAATCTAATGCTACCGACTAAAAACATGCTTCCACAAAAAACATATGTGTAAAGAGGATATTGTGCTTCGTCAATGTCATACCCTGCCCCCACCCTACATTGAGCTTAGCATTGGGTTATCCAAGATGGACTCAAAAGGAATATAATCCCCCCTTGGGATTTTCTTCCGCCTCCCCATGACTCGAACTCTCAACTTGGGGTTAAGAATAAGAGTTTGGCGAGACGTGGCACCATTGAGCTAGCTCTAAATGTAACTTCTGACCTCACAAGGCCGTAATTAGTGTTTGCACACATGTCATAATATAAGTAAGAGATTGAGAATAAATAAAACTTTTTACAAAACCTGCATAAAACGATCTTCATTTACTTTTGAAAACCATTTGGCCTATTTGGTTCTATTACATGCATCAATATTAGAGTGCTAGCAAAAATTCTCGACATTCACCTGGGATATATTCATTAACAAAAAGGGTTGTACAGAACTTCATTGCCCATCTCAGTTTCCCTTATCGGGGATTACAATACAACACTATTATGATCAATATATATACAATTGTCCAAAAGTGATAACCAAAAACCAAAAGCTAGAGACTACTACTGGCAATCTTAGTCGCCCTTATATACTTGCTTGTCCTCTGATCCCATTGCCATGGCTAAAAATTTGATAATTGGAAAGAATGAGATGCAAAAGAATCTCAGTAGTAATATTTCACGTATATGATGCATAATTTAACAAAGTATGTAAGCAAATATCACAATTCAGCAACACAGCAGCATTCAATCAATACCATAATCACTCCCATGATAGGTATGACAATCGTTCATTCAATGATAAAAACAAATATACAATGCATTAAACATGATATAAGAAAAAGTATCACTGCCTTGTTCTTGCTGTTCTTGTTCAGGAACAGGCCTCCTACGTTTTGGGCAAATATCAAATCCTATAATCATAATGAAGATGACAAGTTATCACTTATTCCAATACTCAAATGACTTTAAACACTTGAATTTGGTTATTATTAAAGTCCCTTAAGTAGCTATGAAAAGCTCTAACAATAGCCCTAAAGGGTTGAGAAGAACTAGATTGGAAACCACTTTTCGAAATTACAAAGTGCTGAAAACACGGCCAACCCACCCATGGGCCGCGGCCAGCAGATGGCCAGAAAGTCATAGGCTGTGGTCCACATCCTTGGGCCGCAGCCAAGAATAGGTCCGAAAGTTTTAGGTTGCGACCAAAAATTGCCCCAATTCTTGGCTGATTTCAATTGACCATAACTCTCAGCACATAACTCAAAATGACCCAAACTTTATATCAATGGAAAGCTTGCAACGTGAACTACAAAACTGAAAAGTTTCACAACTTTGTGACACCATTTGCTAATTCCAAACATTGTGCAAAGTAGGTCCTTGCACAGAATTTCTTTTGCCAAATTTTCCAATTTTGCAACTTAAGTCTCCAATGGTTCCAAAACTCAAACCCAAACCTATTTCCACACAGAATTTCACAAGGAAACCAATGGAGCTATCAAAACAACCATATTCACATTCCTTTCATATGATATAACTAGACAACAACTCAACATAAAATCCCAAAAACTCCAAATTTCATATTTAAGCCTCAATTCCATTTTATCTATCCAAGACTCACAATGAAGCAACATTTCCATGATTACAACATACCATACTCTCTAAGACCCTAATCCACAAAAAATAGGGTAAAAATTCCAGAAATTATAGCCTCAATCAATGGCCACAAAATGTATGTAGAAAGGTTTCTCTTACTCACTTCTAACACTTTCTCTAACTTGTTCCTTACTTCACCAAACTCCAATTTTCTTGAGTTCACCAAATATCGCCAATTGAAAATCTAAAACCATACAATTGAAGCTCTCAACAAGAGGAACAAGATTAAAGAAGAGAGTTTTGGCATCCAAGGTTATTTTAAAGGCTAAATGGCTTACCTTAATCCAAAGCTTCTTCCTCTTTCTTCTTCTTTAATGGCAGCCGAATGAGAGAGCAAGAGAGAGAGATGAAGATGATGAAATGATTAGTCTTCCACCCCCATACCCCTACCAGTCGAAAATGAGGAAGAGAAAAGCAAGAAAAATCATTTAAAATGCAGTGTTTGACTTTTCTAACTACTCACTCTTCATTTAACCATGCCAAGTGTCCAAATCCCATTACTTCTTATAAAATAAGTAACCATATGGTTACACTAACTACTTCATTAGTCATTTAGTCACACCCCTCATTTCTTTTAGTTAGTAATTAATTTCTTAATTAATTATTGACTAATTGGCTGGTAAATTTTCCATTCTTTAAAATTTTCCCCAGATTATGGCATATTCACTTGAATTGCCATATGACACATATTTTAATTCTTTTCCCCTTTTCCATGCTCCATTTCCCTCTCATTTTAGTCTAACAATAACTTTGCCATATAATTATACTAAAATACAAGGTTTTGGGCATTTCTAATAGTTAATTTGGGTCACAATTCAACTTTATTTCACAAAAGCATTTTCTTACATTAATTACATTATCAATAGAAGGCATTAGCCCTTAATCAAAATTTGGGGCATTACAGTCAGCCTTAGCTACGAGAAGATACATGCTTTCTCTAATGATTGTGTCTTATTCAGGAAGGAATATACATCACCAAATCATTGTCCCATTTATGAGGAGCTACGCTACCAACAAAATGGAACAAGACCAAATAAAGCATTATGGTATTTCCCCATTATACCTAGATTTAAATGCTTGTATAGCAATCCTAAAGATACAAAAAATTTGAGGTGCTATACAGATGAAAGGATAGATGATGGTATGCTTTGACATCCTGCTGATTCTTTATAATGGAAGAAGTTTGATAAGAACCACCTCGAATTTGCTACAGATAATAAGAACCTATGCCTTGTATTGACTACTAATAGCATGACCCCGTTTGGGATGCAAAGCATTACCCACACTACATGGCTAGTAATATTATTTATGTATAACCTTTCTCTATGGCTCTGCATGAAGCGCAAGTACTCCATGTTATCCATGCTAATCTCGATACCCAAGCAACTTGGGAATGACATAGATGTTTACTTGGTTCCACTAACTGAAGACTTGAAGCGCTTTGGGATGATGAGGTCATGGTATATGATGCTCACAAGGAACAAACATTCAACTTGAGCACCATACTCTTTGGCACTATCCTTGGCTTTCTTGCATATGGTAATTTGTTAGGATACATCATTAACGACCAACTTAGATGTCTAATTTACGAAGAGGGTATGAATTTAATTAGATTGAAGCATGGCATGAAGAATTCCTACATATGACATCGAAGATGGTTGTTTCAGGAGCATCCTTACCAGCATTTAAAAATAATATTTCAATGGGAAATCGAAATGGGATAGGGCACCTCAACCTATGATTGGCAAATATGTATATCAAAAGGTGAAAGATATAAAATATCTATTTGGTAAACCTTTTGCAAGGGATGTTGGGACAAGCGGGTAGAATAGAAGAGGTTCATTTTCTTTAACTTGCCTTATTAGAGGACCCTAGATGTGAGACATTTCTTGATATTATGCACATTGAGAAAAATGTGTGCGAAAGTATTGTTGGCATATTACTCCATATATTATGGAAGACCAAAGATGGCATAAATGCTAGGCTAAACATGGTTGAGATAGGAATAAGAGAAGAATTAGCACCAAAGAAGAGGGGAGCTCGTACATTTCTTTATCCTGCAGCTCACACATTATCAGAGGAAGAAAAAACTAGTTTTTGTTAGTTCCTTGCTTCAGTCAAAGTGCCAAAGGGTTACTCTTCAAACATCAGTAGACTCTTGTCTCATGACTGTCATGTCTTGATAGAGAATTTGATTCTGGTGGCTATATGAGGAATCCTACCTTATGAGGTGCAAGCTGTAATTACCAAGTTATGTTTCTTCTTTCAGTCACATGCAGTAAAGTGATAGACCCTCAAAAATTGTCGAGGTTGCAAAATTGAATCGTACACACATTGTCTGATCTTGAGATGTATTTTCCTCCAGCATTTTTTGACATTATGGTTTACCTGAAAACTCACTTAGTTAGAAAGGTACAACTTGTGGCCTAGCCTATTTAAGATGGATGTACCCAGTTGAAAGTTTCATGAAGATAACGAAAGGATTTGTCAAAAATCAAAGTTGTCCAGAGGCTTGCTTGCATTGTTGAATGATATATTTGTAATGAGGCCATTGAATTTTCTGCCACATTCTTAAAATAGGCAAGCGATATTACGCTTCTTGTGTCTCAGCATAAGGGAAGAAGGGCTGATAGGGAAGGGATCATGGGCAGGAAAGTTGTCACCATCTCAGACTAACAGTTGGAGCACAACTTCAAGGAGGTTGAAGAGTATGTGCGCAACCATATGCATCAAATTCAGAGGAAAAATCCCTATAAAGGAGAAAGATGGTGTGCATAATAACACAATAAATGTTTCTCGATATGGTTTAAAGATTAAGTCCTTGACAAGTATAGAGCTAATCCAAAATTAGTTTCTAGCAAATTGAAGTTCTTAGCATATAATCTATGCAATAAAGTGACGTCTTACGCAAGCTACATCATTAATGGATTCGCCTTATACACCGAAAATCAAGATGATCGAAGCAAAATGAAAAATAGTGGTGTAACTATTGTAACTAACACCATGCATGTATCAAGTTCCAAAGATAGAAATCCTATTTATGTGAAGATGTCATATTTAGGGGTGATTGAGCACATCTAAGAGTTGGATTATATCAGCTTTTGAGTTCCCATATTTGGTTGCAAGTGGGTTGACAATAATCATGGCTTGAGAATCAATGACTTAGGCTTGATAAAATTGAATTTGAACAAGGAAGGGTATAAAAAAGAGCCTTTTATTTTGGCTTCTCAGGCTAAACAAATGTTTGACATCCGTGATCCTTCTAAATGTGGATGGTCTATTATTTTGTTAACAAATAAAGTGATTGATAAGGAGATGGATGATGGAGTTGAGGATAATCCATTCAATGGGAGGTCACTTGAACTATTAAATTTGGATGAAGAAGATGCTTTGTACGTTAGGTACGATCGCAATGAAGGCATTTGGTTTTTGAAGAGGGAAAATTATTACTTGAAATGAACAGAAGAATTCAAGCTAAGAAAAGTAACTTACAAAAAACTTAGACTAGGAAAAAAAAGAGACATTTAATTTATGTGTTTTAACTGTTTGTTGTTGTTTTCCTGCTGCTGGGTAAAGGAGTTTGTCCGCTGGTGTCTCGGTAACTTCTTTAAAAAAATAACTAATGATTGCAATATAAGGTGCAATCTCGGATCGTCTCTTAAGGAGTCTTTTATTAACTATCTAGCAACTAAATGCGATGATTGGCATGAAATAAGTAAAAGATTCTGAACTTTTTAGTCTATCAACTAGGTTGTAAGAAAACATACATGCTTAAACTAATATTTTTGAATGTTTGGGATAAAAATGGATGAAATGATAATTGGTTTTGAAAATATCATAAAAACCTCCTAGATCAATAGATTTTGCTTATCATTTGCTTCCAAATATTTTAGAAGTATGCTAGTTCTACAAATTTGTCTAAAAGACCCTTTGAGCTAACTTGAGTAAGGTAAATCAAATCTCCCACACCGGGCAAGACTTAATTCCTCTAATCGAAACCCATTTTGAACACTAGCCAATGGAATTAACAATATGCAAGATACAAGTAACCAAGAACCCTTGAATTACAAACAAAATATATTCATAGCAAATTCAAGCAAAAGCTATACCAAGTCAATCACATGAAATTGTTACTAATTAAGTTCAAAGTGTCAAAAACATCTCATTAAATCCAAATACACACATAATATCAAGAAATGCATGGAACCCCAATACACAATTTCAATTCAATAAATAAATCAAACTCTAAACCTGAAATTTAACAAATATAAAGGAAAGAAACCCATTGCTCTAAGATTAAAGGATTTAGCCACGAAATACCATCTTTGAAATATGGAGATTGCTGCTTGATCTAAAAGTATGATGGCTCCTCTCTCTAATGTCAATGGTGGCTGCCTCTTCCAAACTCACTAAAGCTCAAGCTTAGAGGCGATAGATGGAAGTGAAGCAAATGATGAAGATGGGGTGTGGGTTCTTGAGTAAGAGAATGATGATGAAGACTACTGTCATGCCCTTATTTTAATTTCATCTTTACCAGAGTATTCACAGAAAATGATATACGGTTTGGTAGGCAACACAGGAATAGCATAAATATACTGATAAAAAGTGCTCGATTACAGAAATTCCCTATAAGGGTTCGTGCATAATAATTACCATCGATGTAGCTGCATAGGACTACCAAGGTGTCTAAACTCGTCCAAGTGAAACTGAGACATTTTCCCGTCTTCGTTCCACCACTGCAATCCCCTCATACGGTTCTCTTTTTTTTGTTCTCAACGTATCTTCTATCTCCTCCTGTCTAAATTATTGGTAGGGGAGGGTGATATTTGAGGGAATCTCAGTAGAAAAACAGTACCAATATGCATGCAAAATAAATGCTTAATGCATGACATGCTTATATTATATAAACTCATGCTAACACAATGACATATTCGCCTGCTCAATGTTTCGTACAACAAAAGTATGGCCACAGTATAAACAGAAACAGAACTTCAATCATTCATATATGTTTCACATAATCAAGCAAAGCAATATCATGCATCAATGCACCAGCACAAATATCAAATATATGCAGGAGAGGTAAGTTCTCTACCTTAGACCTTTTCCACCTCGAACTATGTGATTCGATTCGCGTGCCAATCCCTCGGCTTTTAAATTGGTCCTAAAATGTTGAATGTACCAGTTTAGATACTTCCATACTATTTCTGGTGGTTATACGAGTCTACCGTTAAAAATTACCAAGGGGTCCAGCCCCGCCGTACCCGGTCCGACTGTATTTTTCCCGAAATTTCGACATGGGCTATTCTTACATATTTTCACCCAAGGAATCCATTTACGAACTCATAATTATCAAATTTATTGTCAAATTACAAAAATACCCTTAACAGCCCCGCTTTAAGGGTTTCAAGGGCATTTTCTTAATTATGTTTTTTGGGCTTTTCTGAAAAAGTGACAAACTATAATCCCACCTAATTTTCACTCCTAAACTCAATGAAACCATCAAATCATTGAAAATCCAACTCTAACTCCTCCAAAATAGCCTTGGCCGAAATCCTAAATTCCCTAGGAAAAATTGGGGTTTTTCAATTCTAACTCCGTAGACGTGTTCCTTTCTACTCCTAATCACTTTATCAACTATGTAATTAGGTTACAACTATCTTTTAGACTAAAATTTGGCAGCATAACCCTTCTAACACAACATTTCCAAGTTTCTCAAACAAAGACAATCCAGCGAAATTTCACCGATTAAATCAACCACAGCAACCAAGATAATCAATATTTGAAGGTTCAGGAGTTACCTTTCGCTTCCTCCTAGCTTTTCTTGATGTGGCTGAAAAACCCTAACTTTCCCAACCAAAACTTAAGCTTCAACAACCTTCAAGAACATGGAAGAGAAGCTTAGGAGAAGAATTATACACATTGGTACGAATTCACTGAAGAAATCAACCTACCTTGTGAGATTTTCCTCCTTCTCTCTCTAAAAATCCTCACAAGCTCTCTCTCTCTCTCTCTCTCTCTCTCTCTCTCTATGCCTATGCTTGCACGACAATTTTGGATGGAGGAAGAAGGAAAAAAGTGTTTTTAATATGTCTTGCCTTTTTGTCTATTTATTTAATACAAGAAAACCAAATTTTATGACACATTTAGACTTTGACCATATCCTCTTCTAGCGTGGTGTCATAACTTGAATTAAAATTGAATCAATCCCTCCTTCTTTGGACAGCCCAAATTCATGTCCTAGATCCTTCCATCAGCTCAAAATAAGCTGATCACAATTTATCTTATAATTACAACAGTTACCATCACATTTTTTTCATTTTCGGATTTATTGGAAATTCTGGCAGATTTTCTACCCTAACTTTAAAAAATCATAACTAAATTTGTAGACATCCTTTTAGAGCTATTTCAAAGGCTATAAAACCCATATTAAGTCTAGTTTCAAAGAAAAATATAGCCTTTTGCTAGATGGAAGCATATCATTCCCAGATTTTCAATCTTTACATGTTGTTCTAGAAAATAATCAATTTCTCTGTGAAAACTTCCAAAATTCATAACTCTTTGTATATAGCTTCAATTGATTCATATGACCTATCAAATTAAATCTTAAAATGTCTACTTTCACCCTATAAAATTTCATAATTTTTGCTCACAATTTGATCTTCCAAAGCCTCATGACAAATTCACTATCTCACTTGAAGCAATGAAACGACAAGCACTTGCAACTTCAATAATTTCCATTGTTGTATACAAATTCCCCATACTCCTTAATTTACTATTTTATTCTTTTTAATACCTCAAAGATATAAAAAAAATATTAGGAAATAAATTTGGGATACTTGATAAATTAGTGCTTAGCAGTCCGCTTAATTTAGGCTTATTCCCAAACCTCCAATCCCAAAATTCAGAGTATTACAACTACTGTACAAGCAAGCCTAAAGGTCTATTTTCTTTTCTCCAGTCCAGGTCACTAGCAACAATGGTGGTGGAGGTGAACATCGCTGGCGACGAAGAAGATGAGGCGCAGTGGTGAAAGTGAGGAAGGTAGCGGTGATGATGGTGAATGGTGGGTAAAGGAAGAGTAACGAAGGTCAAGTTTTTTGGTCTTGGTTTCACGACTCTATTTTGAAAAATTGTCGAAGGAATACTTTGATGAAAACTGTCCAGATTGCCCCAATCTGATTGTGTAAAATGCTGCAATTTTGAAAAAGGGACTAAAATGAAATTTTCAAAAGTTCATGGTAATAAAAGGTAATTTATGCAATTTGAGCCCAAACTTTCATTTTTAGATTTAATCCAATTTCTTCAAATACCTACAATTAAAAATAATTAAACCAACATCAAATATTCTCAAAAATAATAATTAAGAGTAATAACAGTTATCATGACAATTATGCCCTTTTTAGTTCTAATTCAATGTACTAAACCTTAATTTATCATGATAAAGGCAATTATTTCATAGTTTATTGTAACCAACCAACCTTGGAACCCCATTTCTCTAGTTGAATTTTTTGCCATTCATCAGTCATTTTCAATGCATCCACACAATCCAAAGCGTTCACTGTACTTATTAGCAATAGCTGCGTTAGTTGATTCGCTTGCCCTAACTCGCGTTTTCGTTCTTCAGCCTTAGCAAGGTTGCATTTCTTTATGCAGTTTATTCTAATCATATGGAGGTATGGTTTCCCTTCTCCATTATTATTCACTTCATGTTTTGTAGCTAAGTTTTGACCTTAGTCATGCTCATATTCTTTTGGAAAAATCAATTGCTTTGATCAAAAGTTCATCTCCTATTACAAAAAGTTATTAAAGATTTACAAAAATTTCACAATGTTAAGTGGGTGGTGAATAGCCTTAAGCGGCATATGATTGCTACATGCCCACAAGTCACATGTACAACTTAAAGGGGAAGAACACGATTCACAACTCGTCTCTACAAGCCACATGTATAATTTACAGAGGGAGAATATGATTCACAACTCACTTCTCCCTCAAAATCATGTTAGCTTAGAGAGTTAGAGGCCGCCATCAATCCTAAGTATGCCCTTCTAGTAGCCACAACAAATTCTAGTGGGAGGAGCTGTGCTTGGCTTTATTGCTTGGCCTAACCGCCTTTTTGTCATATCATACAAGACAAAAAAAAAAGCATACCATCGCCTCATAATATATATGCATTAGATAAAGTTTCTTCTTTTTCTTTGCTTGTTAAACTTGACTGTATAATAGAACAGAAGCTCACATATCGAGTATAGCCAAACAATTTGCGATTGATCAAGGCATTCCTAGCTATGTGGTTAGGCTCAATGGAATTTCCTACTATAAAAGACTCAAAGGGTATGCAACAAGACTTGATAGAGAAGGAGGATCAGACCTTATTATAAAATGCCATATGCTATGGGCATGCCAACTGATACAGTAGTGCTTCTTCAATCTTGAAGCCAACTCCGATACCTCAAATTTCTTACTGGCACTAGCTTGAACTTGGATGAATAAAGAGCAAACGAAGAAGCAATAATATCCTCATTTCCCATTATTCTCCATTAGCTCTTCGATCTATGGGCTCCCTTCATTAAACTTTTTCGAAACCCATTATATATAATATCATACCCGCATGACTTTGGCTTAGAGCCCATTTTTCCCAACATCACTCACTTGAATTTGGTTGCTTTGTAATTTTCGTTTCAATTTTTGGCTTTGTAATTTTAGTTTACCTTTGCAGCACGGTGATAAAATGTTGGTGATTTTGCTCCTCTCTGGATCCGGTAGGCTTTGATTGGCACACGGTTCTAGATCAGAAACCCTTTTGGCTCTCCTCAATGACGGAGACCACCGCTCTAGAAAGACAGTAATTCCAACGATATTTGGCTGCGGTCCGCTGCCTAACGCTCCGCTGCCAGTCATTTTCTCTCAAACTACATCATTGGAGGTAAATGAGGGGCTGAGTTTTTTTTTTAAATAGTATATAATATTTTGAAATATTTTTTTGGATGTATCTAGTATCTTAAAATATTTTTTAAGTAACATGTGATATCCTAAAATAATTTTTAATATTTTAACCCCTTAAAATATTTTTTTAGTTGTACCTAGTGTGTTAACATATTGATTGCAATTTAACTCTTAATGTATTTTAAAGAGTTAAAAGCACCAAAAAAATATTTTAAAGGGTTAAAAACACTGAAAAAATACATTAAGAGTTAAATTGCAATCAGTATGTTAACACACTAGGTACAACTGAAAAAATATTTTAAGGGGTTAAAATACTAAAAATTATTTTAAAATAATACATGTTACTTAAAAAATATTTTAAGATATTATATACATCCAAAAAAATATCTTAAAATACTATATACTATTTAAAAAAAAACTCACCCCTCATTTAAAACCACCCACCCCCCCCCCCCCCCCCAAACTACATCAAAACAGTATAATTTAGAAGAAAATGATTGACATCGGACCACAGCCAGATCCAGCAAAGGAGGGCTTGGTGGGTATTTGGAAGGGGAATGCGATGGGACATTGTCAGAAAGCTTGGAGCGTCATTGTTGTCAAAAATAATATCAGTAGTTTATAATTTTTTCCCCAGTTCAAAACCGACCTCCGGTGTTAGCACTGCATAAGCAAACTTAACACTGTCATTTTTAAATTATTGGAACCAACGGTTTTAAGGGATTAAAAACAACGTTTTCAAACTTCATAAATCAAAATCAAAATGAAAGTAAACCATATGCATAAAAAACAGTTTTAACCCTCTTATATATATATAGAGGATGATTAATTTCGTTCAAGATTTTGCACACCCAACCATATATACTACTTCAACAATTCATGGGAAGTCTACTCTGAACAAAATGAATCACTTGCAATACTTTTTTTTTATGCCGTGTTCAAGTGCCACATATTCCCTCCCTTCGTACTTAATAGGAGAGTTAGATAATTAATTTATGTATATTAAAAAAGTTAGTTTAATTAATTTTTTATAGTAAATATATGTTGGCTTTCTTATAATACCCTTTCTAATTATGTGCATGGTAAATACTCTTGATGGAAAACCCCTTTCATATGGACAATCAATAAGGCAAATTAAAAATTTAGGGATAAAGTAGATTGAGATCTTATAAAAAAAGGCCAAATCATACGTCTGGTCCTTTATGTTTACGTTAAGCATCGATTTAGTCCTTTAAATTTATAATGTCAATTTTCAATTCCTTAATTTTAACACCGTTAACTCTTACTAACAAAAAATGCTAATATGGGGAATTTAATGTTGACTCAGCAATAAAGTGCTGATAAATGATACTTAAATTTCAGTTTTTTAATATAATGATTTTTATATTTTAAAATTAAAATGAAGTTAAAAACTGAAAATGATCTTCTCTTGTGGTTGACAACTTGGTCTTCCTCTCCAACCCACTGATGCATATGCCTTAGTACAAGGTATTATCCTTCCTCTATCTTCACTTACAAACCGATTAATTCCACAAGGTATTATCTTACCCTTCACCAATTCGATCAACCACTTGTGATAATTCAATTAGTTGTCTTTGTCTGCATCGAAGAATATGGAATCAAGGCTCCCATGATTCTTTTCCTGTAATTCACCCCTACAATCATAACACTCTGTCTTTTATCCTTTACCCCGAAGACCCAATTCGTAGTTTTCTCTGTTAATGTTCAGGGCTTTGGAGAGGGAGACGCAGCAGTCAACTACCGGAAAGAGATAACCCATTTTCAGTTTTTGCTTTATTTTAATTTTGAAATATAAAAATAAAATTTAAATATGATTTGTCAGCATTTTATTACTCAGTTAGCATTAAATTCGCAATATCAGCATTTTCTTTTAGTGATAGTTAACAGCATTAATATTAGATGACTGAAAATTGACTTTATAAATTTAAGGGACTAAAATGATATTTGATATAAATATAAAGGATTAAATATGTACTTTAGCCTATAAAAAAATAACAAAGTAAACCCTTTGTTTGGTTCATATTTTTTAGAACTAGAGATAGTATTAAATAACACTATAAATCTATTATAACTAAAAAAAATCATAAAGTATTATTTTTTACAAATATACTTTTATGAAAAGCAAAATGATGTTAGTTACTAGAATCATTACAGGTTCTTCAAAGAACGATAACAATTCAATCTCACATGAGCAAGTCTTTAATCTTCACGATAGAGCGGACGAGTATGTGAGAATTTGTTTTGGATGAGCGTGAGAACCTCCATACAATCAGATGATAACTTTGGGGATAATAATTCGTAATAATAACCACTGTGATCCATACTTGGGCTTACTATCTCTTG
Source organism: Inga oerstediana (assembly GCA_963210345.1). Classification (NCBI taxonomy): domain Eukaryota; kingdom Viridiplantae; phylum Streptophyta; class Magnoliopsida; order Fabales; family Fabaceae; genus Inga; species Inga oerstediana. Next base: position 41,742,200 of record OY723407.1, read on the forward strand.
CAAAGCCATCAAGGAATTTTTTTTAATAGGCACCGGGGTTCTCCTCTTAGAAGTACTTTTGTTCCAGAAATTGTTGACTATCAAACGTGAGAGCCTCTCCTAGTGGGAATAGTTAAGGAAATTTCAAATTTCAAATTTCAAATTTTTGGTTATAAGATAATATTGGTTTTGATCTCTCAAATTTCAAACTAAGAGTTTTATCCTCTCAAGAGGTAAAATTGTCCATATATTTATTAAATTATAGGAGTCAAGAGTTTAAATGGAATGAAACTTGAGTCTTGAGAGACCAAAACTAAAATGAGGGCAAATTTGATATCCAAAGATTGTATTAACCCAATTATATTACACTAACTTATTTTTATTCCTATTGCAGTTTGTAAAATGTGGTTGGGATCTACTTTTGCAAATGTTACTACAAACTAGCTCTACGATAGCGAGAATGACTTATAAGGATCACAGATTACCAAAATATAGAATTTTTAAAATGATCCTTTAAAACAGCTTCTATGAAATTTTTAGGAACTATGTTGAAATTAAGTTTTTATTTTTTTTTTTTGAAATGGCCTAATTATTCTCAGTGACTGACCTAATTTTTTTAGATAGGTATAGATGTTCACCTATTAAAAGTACTTTTGTCTGAGAAACTGTCATCAAACGTGGGAGCCTCTCTTAGAGAGGAACCATAAGGAAATCTGAAATTTCAGTTTGGGCCTTATTCCTTGGCCCATGAATATTGGGCTTCAATAGCAAATTTACCATGTAGTTTGTTTCTCAATCGCATAATTGGCTTTTTAATTGGGCCTAAGCCTAACTTCACAACTAGTTAACTCAATCCCATGTCATTTTGTCCTTTGTCAAAAAAAAAAACGACCGATCATCATTCCAATGGCATTTGTTTTCAGGCCCAAACAAATGGCAATTTTTTTGGGCTACGCATTCCCATGGCAAGTTGAGCAGTTATCGACTTGCCTTAACATTTTTTTTTTGCCAATGACTTGCCTTAACATGTTTCTAAATATTTCATTTATTTGCGATAAAAAATTATTTATAAAATTTTATAATTTATAAAAAATTTAAAAAAATTTTGAAAAATGTATGTGACGTTGAATTAAAAAACATGCAGTAAGTCAGAGAAAAATATATGTTGACAAAACGCTAACAATGTTAGAAATGACAACGCACTCAAAAGAGGAAGTGAATTGAGTATTTGGAAAATTTTTGAATTTTTTAAATTTTTGTCGCAGTAAAACCAGTATAAGCTTTTTTTTTTTTAGTAAATTCAAGTTCTAAACATTATTTGCAAGAATGTCTTACCAGCTTTTCACAATCAAAATGAGTACAGGAAGCTTTAAATAGATTCTCAAAAAGAAGTTTTCGCTTTGAGTATAAAATAGTAAATATCTCGAATACGAACTTCATCACAAAACAAAGTACATATAAAATTGGTATGTTAGGAGCTGTAAAGAGTTAAGGGATTGTGAGATTGCAAACAACTATTAATCATGGTTTATCTCCACCTTTTGAACCTACTTCAATTGTTAGAAACTTTATGTGATTTTCTCTACTACAACCTTCCGTTCTATAAGAGCTAATAAAAACAAGTGAATTCTGTTTTAAATATAAGACCTTTTTTTTTATCTCTTATATTTATCATTTTTATTCTAATTAATTTGGTTAACCTATAACTGATATGTAATCTTATGATTAAATTATTTATTTAGTTTTTTTAATCTCCTCAAATTAGTTAACTATCTCTTCTTTTAAGAAAAAGAGCTAGTACATTAATTAACTTCAAATTGGTATTAATAAAATATTTTGGTCATAATAAAAAAATCATACTTATATCAAATTCTTTATATCTATTGCATCAAGTTATCTCACCATACATAACCGTATAATTTTTTTATATGGGTTTATAGTTAATGCTAATAATTCAAAAATAAGACACATAGTTAGATTTGATTGGAAACTTAATCAAATGGATATAAGAAGATTTACATAAATATTTTCTATAATAAAATTCCCTATTTCGATGGCTCAATTATTGCCTTAATCAGCGCCGATGGAGCTAGCCATCAAAGACTATTCTATTTCTTTGTGGGATATTACCTCTAATTGACTTATTGTGGGCTGGGTAAGCCTATGTCATCACATCTGGCTCACAAAACGTCAAATTTCGTTAATTATACTGAAAAGAATGGAATGAATTGTTGGAAAAGGACAAATTATTTTATTTTTCAGATTTCAGTCTCTGTCAAGCAGCTCTTCAAATGAAAACTCTATATTTATCCTTTAAAAAATAGGTAAGTACAATTTCGAGAATAATTTATGTGATTTGAACCAATAAAGCTTTTTTTCAATGATATATTATTTTCTCACCTTTTGACCCTTCAAATTAATAGATTAAATTAGGCGAACTTTCATATATTTTGTGAATAATATGATTTATTAGAAATTTTATATTAAATATTGGTATTGATAGAGTAATGAGAATACAATGATCATGATGATGATAATTGATTTTCTATTAATGGCCATCCTTGTTTTCTAGGCTGAATAATATAACATGTATTCTCATTTATTATAAAATTAACTCTTGAGAAGTACTCCCTCCGGTCTTAATTATAAGATAAAGTTGACTTTTTTGGAGAAATTAAGGAAGCCAATTAAATTATTTTAGAGTATTTATATTTTTATTTTTTTATCCAAACTAATTAATTTGACTAATAAACTAATATATAATCTAAGGATACTAAAAATATAAACACTCTAAAGTAATTTAATTGGCTTCCTTAATTTCTCCAAAAAAATCAACTTTATCTTATAATTAGGACCGGAGGGAATACTATGCAATAAGTCTTTAAGGTCAATCTTCATAATTATTAACCTTTAGGCCCAAATATTCACAATAATTTTTTGAACGGCCAATCTTTACAATTATTGACCTTAATGAAATGTAAAATATTGAAGTTTTGATAGTAGCAAACAATTGGGAGGATTTTTCAACAAAAGAATTTTAGCTTGGCTTCACCGAACCAGCCAGAGTTTGACAGAAAATTGACCGTACTTAAAAAGGCATTTTGAGCAGCTTAGTGCTGACACACATAATTTTAAATATATTGTGGAGAATATCAATGCTTTATAAAAAATTGAATCTGGTGGTGCTTAACTGCTTATGGGGAGAATTTTTTCTTTTTTCTCTTCTTTTTTTAAAATTTCATTTATGGAAGTCCCAAGCCACAAGTTGAGTGATCGCCCTCTATAAATGACAAATAATTATAGTCAATTTTGTGGATTATACAAAGTCCAAGAAATATGCTACCCTATTTTAAATCTTAATTTTTGTTATGTATAAAACATAATTTTAAGGGGATTTACTATCGGGCCCCAAAAAATAAATTTAATTATCAAAAAGTCTCAATAACAAATGAGTATACATGCAATAACAAGTTTTAATGGGAAAAATAACAACATGTCACTTGTCATTAAAACTTCTTGATAATTATACCGTTTTCTTTGGACCTCATAATAATTTTGCCCGAATTTAAAATGAAATAAGGCTCAAATCTACTCATAAAGTGTTGGCAAATGTGCACCTGGCACTATAAAATGCAATATTCCTGAATTCGGATTGGACCAGCCGATCCAGCCCGGAAACCGGTGAACTGGTCGGTAAACCGGTCAGGTTCCTAGTCCGGTCCGAGTTCATATTTAAAAAAAAATTTTAATTTTTCCTATAGAATTTCATACTATAAGTCTAAAATTTTCAATTTTTCACCGGTTTGGTATCGATTTAGCTCCGGTTTAGCTCCACTGACCCTTAACTCAGTATCCCGACTGGTTCAATGCTCGGTTTGAGTTTTAATACCTTGATAAAATGTCTTTGGGCCCGAAAATGCATATAAAGATTTCAATATGCCCATGAAGTATTCAAAATCGTTAATATGACCTAATGTTCATTATTTCTTTTGTTTATATAATTTTTAGTCCCTCAAGTTTCTTTCATTTTAGTTTTAGTTCCTTAAGTTTAAAGTTATAGGTTTTGATCTCTTAATTTTATTTCTTTTAAAATATTGATCCCTATAACTAAATAAAAACTTAAACAATTTTGTCCTTAGAATGATCAAAACCAATAGTTTTAAACTTAAGAGAGCAAATCAAAATAAAAATAAATTTGATGAACCAAAGATGATATTAACCCTTATTTTCTTTAACTTGGACAACAATGTGAGCCCCATACATCAAGTGACCCTTTACATCATTTTAAAATTTTCATGTGCATTTTTTCAACAAGGAAAATAATTTATGGCGTGTGCTTATTCACGAACACTTCAAAGGTAAATTTTTACCTTAACCCAGTTAATTTCTATCTATATAAGGATAAAGAAACTCAACACTCATGTCTACACCCTTCACGTTAAGATGGACAAAATACTTGATGATCTTAAACTTCAATCTGAATCCTTATGCTTAATCCTACCTCTGATGATGAGAACGACATCTAAGTTTCCTTTTTTTTTTTTTTTTTTGATTATTTTGATTTTGTTTTCTGTTTTAAATTTGTATGTATTGGAAGGGGCTGCTCGAAAAGGAGCAATTATGCATAATACTTGACAGTTATGGTACAATGCCTCAAATTTGTTTGGCACTAGTACAATGTTTGTCTTTCTCCTAATCTTGAACCCACTGAAGATTTGTCCAGAAAAAAAAAAAAAAAAAAAACCCACTGAAGAGAATAAACAAATCCTTAATATCTTTAGGCATTTCTCCCTTGAAACAGCAATCATGTGTTATGACATCCCTATGGAGGAACCTGTGGATTTCGGAAAGAACGTCATTACGGCTTTTCAAAACCAGAAAAGCTGATTGGCCAAATCTCCTTTCTTTTATCTTTTTTGAGTTACAGTGGTAGGTAATAGTGGCCTAAGTTACAAGTAAATTCGAAACCTTTAGTGAGGTGCTGTTGTTATATTCTACTGGAGTATATTATATTCTTGAGATGGTTAAATCCTTTCCTATAAACCTATTATGATATAAAATATTAGTGCAGAACACATTCAAGAGAGGAATAAATTGGGTGATTAAAAAAGTTGAAGGAAATTCAGAAGAAAAAAATCAAATGATTGAAATAATAACAAAAGAGAGAAAAGGTAAATATTACATCCTTACAGGTAAGGTTATCAAACTCGTGAGAGTGATATAACCTCGTATTATGAATTTGAATCGTAAACTCGAAAAAATTTATTTTTATCATTAAATAGGTGTTAATAGTGTATAATTAAATAATTAAAATATAAAAATAACGACAATTTGATTTAAATATATTTTAAATTCAAATAGTTGAAATTAAATCCATGAACATTCATAATTTATTATATTTAACAAATAAATTTTAATAAAATTCATATATAAAACCGTTAAGTATGATCAAATCGAAAAAATTGACACGAGTTGAAGAATGAGTTAACACGGTTTTGTAAGTTAGAATGTAAAAACGATAAACTCAATGTGTAAACTCACGAGTAATGACTTTACGACTGACACGAGTTTATTAGCGACTCGTCTCGATTTTATAAGTTAGATACATAAAAGCAGTAAATTTAGAGAGTCAACTCGTGAGTTTAACAACAATACTTATAGATATATATAAGGAATCATGGAGGAGAACCAATGCTCATCAAATTAATATTAGTTCAATCAAAACCGCACGCCTCAGAACTCAAAACTCCTTCTAAGAGTTTTACTATCTTCTTCAAGATTAAACAGTCTCTTCGATCACGCTTTATAGCAGAATTGTGTCAGAAACTTGCAATACTCTCCCTTAACTTTGTAAGAGAAAAAGAAAAAACCCGCAAGATTCCACAATCTTGAGTTCTCCCAGAAAAAATAAAATGACCGTATTGAATGATCTCTCACAATCAAAGTAAAAGTTAGAGTCTAACAATCTTATTGTTCATTCATCCTTTATTTCTGTGTGATCAAAACTCCCAAGGTCAAGAAGACTAGACTGCCAACTTGAGATTTGAATTATTAATATTAATATAAGAGGAATTAATCTTCTGTTACACCTCAAAACTAGATTGGATTAAAATACGATGTTAATCTAGTTTCAACAACTAGTCATGGTTATGTTGAGTGATAAGAGACTTTATGCCTCTTAAGTTTAAAATTTGAGTTTATTAATAGAAAAATCACGTAGAGACATATTTTTTTTAGTCCAGAATATAATAATAGTCCTAACATACTACCTCCGATAATATAAAACCTAGATAACTTTTTTTAGGGAGATCAAAGAAGCTAATTAAATTATTTTAAAGTATTTGAATTTATTTTATTTTTTCAAGCTAATTTGTTTGACTTAAATTGATATATAATCTAATGATACATAATATATGATATAATTAAGTAACTTATTAAATTTCTTTAATTTGTCAAAAGAAAAAAACAATAGGACTTATATTTAAGACCGGAGCTACTAGATAACTTCCTGAAACAAGTATATCCATTAATGAGTAAATGATATCACTTGATTAATTAAGTAATCATTTTTAAGCCTTAGGTTATAAGTTCAAAACTTCTACGAAGAACATACTGAGTGTGTTGGTTATGGCTAAAAATGAGTGCTGATTTTAATAATTGATTATAGGAATTTCTATACAATGTTTTGTCAAAATTTTCTTTCATTTGGAGAACCGAACTTAGAATATAATTCGTCACTGGTGGCCATATAACTTATATGGATTAATAATAAAATTAACTAGATTATTCAAATAATAAGGGAGGTTAAATTCTTTTTTTTTTTTTTGGACCTAAAGAGGTTAAATTCAATTAAAACTTTGACATATTCATGATTTCCATATGATTAACAGTAAATTATGCTCGATCTAGATAAATCATTTTCAAAACCCTCCAAGACTTCAAATACAATTTCTGGATATGAATTAAGTTAAAAAAAGTTTAGATTTTACTTTGAAAAAAGTGCTAGATTCAACATCAAAACTCTCAAAAACCTTTTTACAAGTGAAGCTAGAAATTAAATATCTTAAATTAAGGATGTTCAAAGCATGGTTCTGTTCATGTGCTCTGGATTAAAATATAAATATCTTGCAAAATATATTTTAAGAGTTTTGTTATCACCAAAATATTGGAGAATTGAAGGACTGACTTTTCATCATAGTGCTCATATTTAACATCCAATAATACCTTGAATAAGATTGTCTCAAATAGAATGATACATGTGCTTAGTAGGGAAAAAAAAAAAATCATGGTCAAGATTGTATTTTGGCTCATTGAAAAACTAATCAAAACCATAGTAATTTCAAATGCAAAATTAAACATATGGAAAAAAATAGGGAAAAAGATGGAAAAAGAAATTTGAAATTGTAAAATCTTAAATCAAGCTTGTTATAAAGAATTGATAAAATAATTATGAGATTTGATAAGTAATTTATAACTTATTTTATAAGAAATACTTGATTTAAGATTTTATCAATTTCAATTTTTTTTTTCTATTATTCTCCCGAAAAAGTACTCTCTGTCTTAAAATATAAATCACTGTCCATTACTTTTAAAAGATCTATAGTTTGTTAAGGTTAATGAGACATCTTAAACTTTTCAAAAATTATTTTAGCTTTTCAAAAATTATCCTCGTTATATATATATTGATAATATTTTTTATAAATAGGGACTAATTTGGAGGGGGGGGACATTTTGAGTGCTCCAAATCTTTTAAAATATGACTTAGATTTTTGGACGAAGGAAATAACTTGCTGCGAGTTGGAACTTATGTAAGTTCTACCATAGGATGTCCTCTCTTACTTCTCTGTTTTTTTTTTTTTTTTGTCAATTCCTCTCTTACTTCTTACGTAAACTCGTCGATGTAATTTAAAAAATAAATATCAAAATAAGGCTTGACTTTTATTTATCTCAAATTCAAAACCCTCCATTTGAAGGAGCTTTAATTTTAATTTTAGATGACGTGTTAACCTCTCTTGAATGCTATTTCTTGAGAATATTAACTTATATGTATAATAATAAAATTTATCAAAAATTGTATTATTAACAAAGGAAAATTATAAAAATAATACCTTCAAAATATCAAAATCCCAAATAAGTTTTTTTTTCCTACAATAATTTAGGTAGTGACTACACTTGATTAGCAATTCACAACTCATTTTAGTAGAAAATAACTTATTTAGGAATTTCAAATTTTGAAGGTATTTTTCTAAAAAATTTTTCTTGATAATTTGTGAATAATATGATTAATTTATTACTTTCAATAAATTATGAAAAAATATGTTTATTTTTAAAATAGAAAACATTGTTGTTTCAATGAAATATGAGTTTAAAAAAACTTTTGACGACAAACATAAATTATATCATGTTCGCATATTTATTTTCACACACACACGAACAAAAAAAATATTACATTAATTAAATAAAAATTACATGTTTATTGAATATTGATATCTCAAGTTATTCAACTTCCTACTGTACTTCACTCATTTTTAAAATAAAAATTATATAATTATTGGTATAAAAATAAATAATTAAGTTATTGAGATCTAATTTTTTAAATAAAATTAATTTAACTTTTTAATTGATTAAGTTCATTTTTCACATATAGAATTGATTTTATGATTTGTAGGAAAAATTAAAAATCTGATATATGTGCTTTTCTTATGAAACTCACTTATCAAACGTTGTCTCGCCAGGCACACATCTGAATATGATAAACTAAAAAAATATGGAAGGATTAATTAAGCGTTGAATTTTTTTTTTTGGCCAATAATTAAGCGTTGAATTTGAGCCATAAGAAGAGCACGCCCCCTATATTTAAATTTGTAACAAGGACATCATAGGTTTGGTAGAGGAATGGGAAAGTCATGATTCAGTAATGTCTCAATCAAGTTGGCACCTGGCACGCACATTTTAGAATTAATTAAAATATTATATTTTCCCATTGTTTAAAATATAAATTATTTTCAACCATCCTACCAAATTTCATAAGGATTGGTTAATTCAAGGAAAAAGATAGAAAAATATTATTAAAATTGGTAAAAATAAATACGTTGAATTTTAATAACTCTAAAGGGGTTGAATTGAAATTTTGAAATATTACAGAATTTGATAAATTACCTAATTATCCTTAATTCTTTTTAATAAAAAATATTTAACCCCTTGCTGACAACCCAAACTTCGGCGTAAGTAGCCGGAGTCCGCGGCCATCACTAATTATTTAATCACCGGCCACCATCGCTGGAGCTCTGGTGATGGCTACTACCACCGGTCACGAGCACTGGAGCTCCGATGGCCTGCAAGGAAGTTGGAGATTTTTTATTAAAAATATTAAGGATAATTTGATAATTTCTCAAATTTTACAGTATTTCAAAATTTTAAATAAATTCTTTTAAAATTATTAAAATTTAATATATTTATTTATCTTTTACTAATTTTAATGGCACTTTTCAATCTTTTTCCCTCAAATCTATATTTAGTTGAAATTGTTTTAACTTTGTCTCTATTCAAATTTATCTAACCTCTCTCCTCTTTCTTGATGTACAATGCTTACCGCCAATAAATGGTAGTAAATCGAAAAACGGTAATTTTTTTAAACACATGTATCCTCTTAATGAAGTTTGTCATGTTGGAGATATTGTCATACGCTAAATGTTGGCATATCTCTCAAGCCCTAATAAGAATTTGAATATTGGTTCATCAAATTTTGAGGGACTAGTCGCTCCCATTAAACAAAAAATAATATTCCATCCTATCATTAATTTAATATATATTTACTTTACTTAATTAGATTAAGAAAATTAATTAAGTTAATTAATATGATATGTATTTTCTAAAATATCTTAATCATCTTTCTTAATTCCCCCTCCTCTTTAATTATTATTGAGGAAATACCAATAAAGGTAAATTAGGAAATGACTGGCATATATGAAAAATAAATCTTATATTTAGTATCAATATTAACTCTTTAAATATATCTTATATTAAAGATTGGAGGGAATTAAATAATTCTATATGATTTATGCTATAGACGAATGATTTCTGCTACAAAGCGCCCTTGTTGTGGATTAAGGACTATGAGATGAATTCAATATCATTAGACTATGAGACCCTGATTAGGGGTGGAAATAGGCTAGGCTAGGCTTTGCCTAAATAAGTTTGGGCCTGCAGCAGAGATTCAAAGCCTGAACCTGGGCCTGAGCCTGTATGTAGGCATTTTTTTAGGCCTGCGCCTGGGCCTTCAAAAGGCCTGACAAGGCCTGAAGCCTGTTTAAAGGCCTACTTAAATAATGTAAACTTTTAAATAGCCTTTAAAGCTTATGCCTCCAAATTCATATATAACCATTCACAGTTATATACAATCCTACTTTATGCCTTAAAAGCCTAATATCCATTCTCATAGTAATATTAGGGCTTAGTAAGGAAAAGAAAAGAATATCTAGTGACAACAATTGTCCGAGCAAATAGGAATAAAAAAACAAATCATTTGTTGACTAATGAGATATATTTTCTAAAATTGACTAAGCATAACAAATAACATACAAAACTAGATTCTACCCCTTTTATCTTTCCCACATAAATTGGGATAAACTCTTTTTACTCAGATTATAATATTTCATTTGACACTAAAATAAACTTATAACAATTATTATGCTTTAGTGGATGGTGCAAATTAGGGGTGAGTGAGTTAGTTAGTGTTGTCATCTCAAGCGATCGAAGAGAAGAAAGGCAAGGGTGAATGATTTGTGCGAAAGTAATGGTTGAGTATAATGATAATGTGATATGAAACTTAGAAATAAGGTTAAGTTGATAAATTTATAAAATTATTTAGATTATATTATATATACTTGTGTAATAGCATACATTAAAAAAAAAACAAAAAGCTAAATAAGCCAGGCCTGTAGGCTTATAGGTTAGGCCTTATAAAAATAGGTCTGGCCTGTTTATCTAAATAGGCTTAGTAATATGCCTGAGCCTGGGCCTGGCCTATTTATTAAATAGGCTAAGTTAGGCTTTATGTACGCTAGGCCGTAGGCCCCTGTTAGAGGCTTGACCTATTTCCATCCCTAACCCTGACATACAACTTGCATAAGATAATCCATGAACTTTAACTCAGCATAACAATTATGCTAGACATATAGGTTTTTCAATTGTTTAGACTTTAGATTAAACTTCCTTATAAAAAGGGAACTAGTTTGAGTGCTCACCACTTTGATGAGCATTCAAACCTCATTAAATATAAATCGTTCATATTTATTTATTTATTTTTAAATGATGGCTTTTTATAAAAAATATTTTTTAAAAATGGTGGTTGAGATATTATTTTTATTTTAGATTATATCCTCATTAAAATAGTTTTTTAAAAAAAAAAAAGATAAAAAAATTAAATATACACCATTGATATGAAATCTAGATGACCCATTTATGATAAACTTGTCCTCCAAAAAAAGTAACTTAACCCAACATAATTTATTGTTTTTGTCTCAAGCACTGACTTGGAACCTCTCGTCTTACCTTCTCATCCTCTTCTAATCATAACATCAATATTTGAATTATTCAGATTTAGTTTTATACAACATATTATTTTTATTTCCTTTAGTGCAATATTGAATTGTTAATACCAAAATTTAGCATTATGTATTCAATTAATTATTTTATTTTTATAATTAACATTTTAATAATAATTTTTTAAAATATCAAATTTAAACCATTCAAATGTTGATCCAATGGTTAAAAATAGAGGATTTGGCTTGCCTCCGCTGCACCTTATCCTCAACTGCATCCGCTGCATCCAAAACTACACCATTTTGATGTAGTTTTGGGTGCAAAATATGGGCTGATCTCTTTTTCTTTTTCTTTTTTAATTGTGTCTAATATTTTGAAGAATTTTTCTGGAAGCATCTAGTATCTTAAAAATGTTTCAAGTAGTATACAATATCTTAAAATAATTTTTGGTATTTTTAACTCCTTCAAATATTTTTTCAGTTGTACCCAGTATCTTACCAGACTGAATATAATCTTACCTTTAATGTATTTTTTCAGCTCCAAAAATTACTACAACTGAAAATTTTTTTGAAGGGGTTAAAAATACCAAAAATTATTTTAAGATATTGTATATTACTTGAAACATTTTTAAGATGTTAGATGCTTCTAGAAAAATCCTTCAAAATATTGGACACCATTTAAAAAAAAAAAAAAAAAGATCAGCCCATATTTTGCACCCAAAACTACATCAAAACAATATAGTTTTGGGTGCAACGGACGCAGCGGAGGATAAGGTGCAGCGGAGGCAAGCCAAATCCAAAAATAGGGAAGAGGAGGAAAGAGGATTGGAAGGGAAGAGGAGAGGTTCGAAGCTGAGCCTAGCACATAGACCACTTAAGAGCATTAAATAATGTTTTCCCTTTTTACCCTTTATCAACAGTGCTATAATTAATTTGGAAGTTATGGTATTGTATACAATGAGAGAGAAATTATACAAGATATATTTCTCTAGTCTTTAATATAAGACCTATTAGATAAAATATACTCCTCAACCATATTCAAGGGGAAAAAAAATCTTAGTTCCTTCCATCAAACCAAGTAACAAACTTACAATTGGAGATTTATTATATTTTTCCCTATATTTTAAATTGATGTATAAACAAACCCTATGACCAAAAAACATTGATATATAAACTCAAAAAGAGGCATACATAGCTTGCGCATGAGGCATGTGGGATCGAAACGGGGGAACTTTAACCATTTAAGTTCCGGAATGCCATGTGAAAGAGGGCATCAATTACGCCTCTATTGATGAGTTGTGTTCTCACTATCGAACGGGGAATTCACAGTTCAATTTTTGTGATAAAGACATAAGTACTATCAAAATATAGTTAATAAGAGTTGGTCCCATTCATACAGAGTTTACTTACAACTTATAAAGTTGTTAGTTCAAATCCTATTATCAATGCGAGGACTTATATAAGAATCTCAAATTGATACCTCCAAATGACTTAATTTCTATGAAATTGTTTGACTATTCAGGAATTAAGTTTTTCATGAAATGGCCTAACTTAGCGAAATTAGTTATCAGTACCGCCTTTTTTGTTATTGTTGTTGCTGTTATCATTTGATAAGCTTAAACAATTTCACCACCTTAGTGAAATCAGTTGTCTATCCATGCAAGTACTTGTTAGTTGGAGTTTTATATGGCCCAATGACACTAATCATCTTCGTCAAGTCTCTCTTAAAATGAGATTATAAGTTTGACTCTCTATAAGTATGACTGATACGTTAGTTTCTTTTGTTGGGTGAAAGATTAAAAAAAGTTATTACTCATTAAGTTGTTCTTGTTGATATTGAGCAAGAAATTTCACTAAAATTAATTAATGTTACGTACTTTAGTCGTTGTTGTCATTTAATAAGTTAAAATTATTATTTATTAAATTATTGTTCTTTTTTTTTTTAAAAAAATTAAGGGCATTTAGATAATTTTACTATAAAATTCAATCTAAAATTAGCCTCTAAGAACTTCACAGTGATTAATTCATTTTGGAATCATGATATTAAAATTTGGAGATTTGGATGGATTTTTATATTTTCTTTCTCCCTAAATATATTTGTGTATCCAAAATAGGACTTCCTCCTTTCCTTTTTTTTATAAAACAGGATGAACCGAATGATTCAAAGAGGTAGTTAAAATTAGTTAGGTACAATAAATATGTAAAAAAATGATTTTTTTTCCAAAAATGCCCTCATTTATGTTTAAAAGAGAGGATATGTTATATTGAATGGTTTAAACAAACATAAGAATTAAATATAATAGTAATATGAGTAATTTTTATAATTAAGTGAGGGTAAAATGGAGAATTTACAAAAAAAAAAAAACTTTTTCAGACCTCTCATAATCCTATTCTATGAAAAAGAACATGACAATCCCAACAATTCTATCTTATAAAAACAAACGGATGTAGCAGTAAACATGTGACTTTAAGATCATTCTCCCTTGTATAATAAGACTAACGCTCTCTATTTGTTGGCCTGTGCTTAAAAACTGCAATATTTTTGGGTTAGCTCATTCCATTCCTCGTGAAGTCTTTGAGGTTTTCCTTTATTTCCAGGGTACCACATTTAATACCATGTAACGAACTTCCTTTTTCCTTAAAATGCTAAATTACACTCCATTTTTTTAAAAACAAAAAAAAATGAACCGGTCACTATCTTAACGAACACAATCGAAAAAAAGATTGCACGTGAAATAGTCAGTCTCATCAGTCATCATGCTTTTAAAAATAAGGTTTTTTTTTTCTCTATTCTTTTTTTTGTTCAATGAACCATCATCTATTGTTTATTTGTTTAGAATCACTTAGTTCAAACTATACAAATGTTATCATCTTCGCATGAAATTGAGATAAACCGTCTTATTATATGATTTTTATAAATTTTATGTTAATATCTTCATATTGATTTGAATGATTTAAACTTAATATTTAAAAATATTAAACATTTAAAATAGCCAGCACAAAATTCCAATTCTAAGTTCTAAGGACGCTTTGAATTATTAGTAGTAGTAATTTCTCTTTACGTTATTTTGGAGGGACATAAGAGAAATGTGGAATTTAAATTAATAATTATAGCATACATTTTATATAATTATTAAGCATCCAATAATGTTAACTTAAATTTAAGTATATTCAATCTAATTGGAGGGAAATTGTCTAATAATTTTTTTATTTATAGTATTGAAATTTGAAATTCTCAATCTTACTTAAAAAATGAAGCCCCTTTAGCGTATGCATTCAAAATGATAACATTTATTACCAAACTTTTTTCTCACCCACATTACAAAGAAAATGTAGGAAACTTTACATCCCATCAAATTGCTCACTCTCTAGATAGCTATAACATATATTGTGATTTAAACTAATCAACTTTTTTATTCATGGCTTTCTATTTTGTGTCGAAGCTTTTAGTGGTGAAATTGATTACTAAAACGGTGGTGACCCATTAATTGTTTTCTCGTTTTAGTGCTCCAATGACACTTCAATTTCATCTATGAACTGAAAATGACATTATGGAAGGTCAAGAAATTTCAACCCACCCAATCAATACTTGATTAAAATTCTTTATCACTTTCATGAAGATTAAATTAAAAGAAAAATTGTTTAAAAGGACCTATTTAAGAAGTTTATTGCTCAATAATACCTCAAGTTTTTAAAAAGATATTGGCCCTTTAGGGTGAATAGATATAAATATTAAATGACCAAATGCCGTTTTAGTTCCCTATGTTCAATTCATATTGCCCAAGTGCAACATATTTTTTCTGCATGCAAATATATTCCCTTGTGTTACAAATAATGAATATGCAAATCAATGTTTTAAAAGCCGGACCGGACGTCGAGCCGGAAAGGTCAGCGGGTCAAGGTTCAACCGGTTAGACCGGTTGAGCCGTTTAGCCGAACCGGTGACATATTAATTAAATTTAAAAAATATTATATATATATATATATATATATATTACAATAATTAGTTATTAGTCTAATTTCATATGAAATTAGTAAAATCACAAAATACCATTTAAATTACAAATAATATTACATACATATATAAGGATATAAATATAATTATTCCAGTTTAATAAAAAAAGATTTAATTACATACTATCTCTAGTCCTTAATATAAGATCCAATTGAATTTTTTGAAAGAGGTTAAGGAAACTAAATAAGTTGGTTAATCATAATATATGTTGTGCGTTATCTAATTATATATCAATTTATAGTTAGAAAAATTAGTTTGGTATAAAAAATTAAATATAAATACTATAAAGTAATTTATTTAAAATATTAAAAATTTATTTTGAATTATAATATAAAAATAATTAATATTAAAATATTTTAGTATTTGAGAATTTCATAAAATATGACGGGTGTATTATGCGAAGTCTGAGACGTTGCATACTTATGTGAGAATAATTCATTTGTAATATAATTATAAAATTAAAAAAATGAGTTTAAAAACACAAGTAAAATATCTTCTCTACTCCCTATGCAACCATCACGTGTTATGCCCACTTTTTTTAAAGGAGTCTGACAGAGATATTGACCACAACCTACGTTTAGACTTTAAAATGGAGCTCATAGGTAATAAAATATATTGTTTCTCTTTCTTCCGAGTGTCTTCAACATATTTTTCTCCATCATTTTCCTTCTCCTCCGTCGTCTTCCTCCTCTTTCATCTTGTTTCTTCTTCATCTCAGACCGTTCGGTTACTCTAAAGCCACTCCGGTTTCCGGCTAAACAACGATTCCTGGCTTAAAGGGCGGCTCACACCGGATCAAAACGGCTGAACAACAAAAACGATTTTCAAACATGACTCGAGCCGCCTTCTCCTCCGGTCCACGGCCGAACCGGCCAGACCGTCCGGTCCCAAAAACATTGATGCAAATTACTCCTTACATGTTTTGTGCAAACAATCTTCCCTTAGTGTAAATGATCTTCTATATGTGCAATATATCTTCCATATATGCAATTTATCTTCCCTATATGCAACTTAACTTCTTTCATATGCAATCCATCTTCCCCCGTGTGCAAATGTCTTCCCTTGTATCTCAAAATTAAGCTATAATATGCAAATTATGCTTTGTGCAAACGACCTTCACTTAGTGTAAACGGTCTTCCCTTATGTGCAAACAATCTTTCATATATGTGATACATCTTCCTTATGTGCAATTCATCTTCCCGATGTGCAATTTAACTGTCGTTGTATGTAATCCATCTTCCTCGCATACAAATGCCTTCTCATGTGTCCAAACTTAAGCCAAAATGTGAAAATTATGCTAGTGCAAACGATCTTCCCATTGTACAAATAATATTTCATTGTGTGCAAACCATCTTTCCATATTGTGCAAGTCATCTTTCCATATTGTGCAAATAAACTTTCCAAGTTTCCTTTTTCCTTAAAACTTCAGGCCACTCATAGCCATACCTCTAGAAATCAAACCCAGGATCTAAATTTACAAATTAGTTGGTAGAATGGGGGTTAATGAGAGGCGGCTATAAATTGACGGTAGTGAGATAGGATTGCAGAGGAGAAGAAGAAATGAAGGAAATAGTTAAAAAAATTTCCAGATTATATCGAAGGCTAGAGATGTACGATCGGTAAGCACAGCGGAAGAATTTAAAAAATTTTCACCGATCCTAATCGAGGATCTATCAACGGCGTTTAAACCAAGTTGGAAGGATTCATACCTTTTTGATGATTCAGAGTTTTCACGATCTCTAGGAGCCAACACGTCAGGTCTGCTCCCTCTACCGGTATCCACACAAATGCTCTCCAACCGAGACTGCGTGCTAGCGCCTCTAATGTCTCCAAGGGTTTAACTTGCGGCTCTCAATTCTGATGTACCCTGAGTCTATCAGCTCTATCAAGTTTATAACCCATGAGGGTTATTTTCAAATTTCAAAATTAATTATCATTAATTTCGAAATTAATTAACAATTAATTATCTTGATGAGCTAATTAAATAAATTCAGTTTAAACTAAATCTGTCCAATAGTTTTAATTTAACCTATTTATTTAATCTAAATAAAGAGCCATTAGATTTAATTTATCTTCATAAATTAAATCTGAGATACTATATTTCTATCATGTTAGTTATTAAATTTAATATATATTATTAAATTAAATTTAAAACCAACACAATATAATAATATCATATAATATATATATATACATATATATATATATATATAAAATATTTCAAAAATATATATATCTATATAATATTATTAAATATAATAATATAATAATATATATATATATATAAGATATATATTTCGAAAAAATATATATATCTATATAATATTATTAATGAATTTTATATTATATATATATATATATATATAAATATAAAATTCATCCACCCTAAATCAAACATTATCTCGTGTTGGGCCATTCTTGTGTGCGACCCTGTAGGCCCATATGAAGTTGGCAGTGGGCCAATAACTACACTAACCCAAAAGTCGCAAGCGGCCTCTAGCAAGACATTACGACTACCCAATTCATATGAGGATCGTCATCACGATGCAACCTGTCATACAACCATGTCACGTCCCTTTTGTCACACGATATATCGATCAAGGATAAGGCATGGAAAATGTCATCCTCTTGTTCCTGACCATTACTTTCTCGATTCCTGAGTAGCCTGATAACAGAGACAGAAACTCCTTTCATCATAGTATGGCCATACATTTCTCAGACTCACTCATCGAGGGGCCCAGTAATATCTCTCTACTAATGTGAGGGACAAATTCCATCTTGATCATTCATATTCCTCTACATGAAAAACCACCAAGCCCGATCGTAGCCTTTATCATCACCCGGTCAAAAGTGACTTTTGACTAGTTCAAAGCTTAGCAACTCTCATGTAGGAATCCATGATGACCTCAGGTCTAAGGGCATTGTGACGTGGTTATACATGAGAAAAGCTTATGACTTGATCCATGTAGCTTTCTCATAGTGGGTCGGTCCAGCACCTTGTACTCTTACAAGTGCCTAAGACTTTGATTCGTATTTCCATATCTTATCAAAGTCATACTGGTCTTGTTTCATCTCTGCTCCCGCATAGATGACCGACCAGGGACATTTTAGGACAATCTTTATGAATTATCCAAGGATACAATTATCACAGTTAACATGCAAATAATATGATAATAGAATGGAGAAATTTCATTAAAATAATAATGTTTAAAGTACAATGATTGGCCCTTAGGGCACAATTTCCAACAAGAGAAACCATCATTCTCTTGTTGAAAGTCATCGTTGTTGTTTCCAAAGAAGGCTGCTATCACAATTGTTGGAGGAGGTTGTCATTGCCGACGTCAATCATGAGCAAGACGAGCAAGGAGAAGGCAATGTGAGCAAGATGATCAGTGAGAGGTAACCATTGATGTGAAAGAGGAGTATGAATGGCAACCGGTGACCGGCGATTTATGAAAGATGAAGAGTGAGCGATGATGCAAGGGCAGAGAGTGTGAGAGCATCTAAATAGTATGGAAGGGTGGTATTGGCATTTTAGTCATTTCATCCTCATTCATATATGCTTTAAAAGACTTAGGTCCTTAAAATAAACTTAGGTCATTCCAAGCAAAAAAAAATTTCAAATAAGGATTTATTAACAATTTTCCCTAAATTAAAAGAAGGCCCTTTTTCCCATTATTAAAATCATAATTATGGGGTTTTTTTTGTATTTATCTTACACACACACACACACACACATATGGTATCAGAGCTTATGGTTTGATAAAATGAAACTTTTAGACCCCTGTTAATCCTCATACTACTTTTATCTTATCTGCTGTGATAGAAGTCTTTAAATTTTATGATAAATTGGTGATCAATTAGTTTAATTACTTACTTAAATCTTAAAGTTAAAAATCTCATAAATATAGAATGAATATTATAAAGAAAATAGAACCTCGAATGTATGAAGTAGAAATAAGGAATCTACCTATAAGCTCTCATTTATGATTAATAGGAAATCAGGAAGAAACATGTATATTTACACCTTTTATGCCAGGAGGAAATGGAAATAATACTTGGAACTTAATGAATTGGAATAATATGTATATGATGAAACAACTAGGAACATATATAAACCCGAATATTTATGATCTAATGGAAATATATAGTTTAGATGAAATATTAGAAATGGTTCCAGAAGATATAAAAGAAAAAGTAAAAATAGAAAAACCAAGTAATAGGAAAGAAAGATTAGAATTTTTAAGTCAACCTTTAGAAGAACGAATATATAATTTGAAAAAGAAAATAGATAGTAATACTGAGGATTTGAGAATAATAAAATCAAATGTAAAAACTATAATGAACTTACTAGAAGTGTCAGATATGGAAATAGAAGAACCTGAAATAAAACCTGAATATGATTTATTAGAACCTATAACACATAAACACAGAAAATTAAACATGATGAAAGCTTTAGAAGAAATGGAAAAATTAGAAAATACTAAAGAAAAGATATATAAACAAAACATGGATGAAAATGTAAGGCAAACAAGACTAATAGTAGAACAAGTAATGAAAGGACAACAAATAATGAATAGTAATCTATGGACTATAAATGATAAACTTAATAACTTAGGAATTACAGAAGAAGAGAAAAAACAATTAGTAGAAATAACAAAGGGAAAAGCAAAAAGAGAAAATTATGAGAAAAATGAAGAAGTAGAAGAAGGAAGTAAAATTGCAGAAATAATATATTCAAAAGATGTAATAGATATTTTTAAAATTTACAACCCACAAATAAAAATGATGAATGTAATAGAAGAAGAAGACAATGAAATTGAAACATTAATGGGATTAGAGGAACAAGAATTAGAACAAATTCAAAGAGATTTTAAAAATGCTACAATTATAAAAGGAAATATAGATGAATACAAAGAATTAAACACAGGAATAAAATTAAATGAACCAGGAGATTCGAGTAAAAAAGAAGAAACAGAGTCATCTAAGATAAGAACAGAAACTGATTATAATAAACATAAGGAACAAAGAGAAGAGGAAATAGGAAAAGAGGAATTACCACATGATAAGAAAACAGAAAATCAAGAATTTAATATAAGATTTGAATTACCTAAAGGAAAAGGATTTACGCCAACACCTATAGATCAATATGAAAGTAAAAGTATACCTATATCTGGAATATGGTTAAATTTAGATTGTGTATTAGATCCTGAAAAAATAATTGAAGAATGGTCAAGAGCAACAATAATAGCATTAATAAGAAGAAATAATTTGGACTTTCAATCAACTAATTTACTTATAGAATCAAGCTTTTTAGGAAACGTATATTATTGGTGGAGAAGCCAAGAAGAAAGTTGGAGAAATCAAATAAGACAAATAGCAAAAGAAGAATATAATAGTAGAAAAGAATATTATGTTAAATTAGTAAAAAGATATGAATATGTACTTAGAACAGAATTTGTTGGAAGAAGTAGTACATTAGAAGAACATATAACGAGTAATGAAGCAATAAAAAGATTATATCAAATAGAAATATGCTCACTAGAACCAAAATACTTAAATCCTTATATATGTGAATTTCAGAAATATTATTATGAAATAAAGGAAAATCCAGAAATGAAAAGAATAAAATATTTAGAACTTTTTTTATAGAAAACTACCAAAACTAATAAGAGATGAAATAATAGATGATTATATGAAAACGTTTAAAGAAACTCCAGAATTAATGCCATATATAGATTCTTTAGGAAGAAGAATAGATTACTTAAGGAATTATTTATCTGAAAAATGTAAGCAAGCTTGGAGGAATATGAAATATTATAAACAAAATAAATTAATATTAAGATGTGCAGAATATGAAAGACCACACAGATGAGGATGTAAAGATGAAAATAAAAAGATGAGAAGAAAATATAATAAAGGAAAATATAAGAATAAAAAATGGAAACCAATGAAAAGGTATAATAAATATAGGTATAAATTTAAAAAGTATCCAAAGGAAAAGTTTTATAAGAAATACAAGCCTAAGAAATATTTTAGAAAATATTTTAAGAAAGGAAATAAAATAGATTATAGTAAAAAACCTAGAAAATGTAGATGTTATAATTGTGGAAAATTAGGTCATATATCAACAGAATGTAAAGAACCGAAAGATAAAAAGTTTATGAATATATTAGAGCAAGCTCAATAATATGAATTAGAACTTTTAGAATTTGATGAAGAAATATATAGTGATATAGAAAACCCTGATATAGAAATATATACAATAAAAGTATTAAGTGAATCAAGTGAAACAGAAGAAGAATTAGAATCAGAAATAGAATATTTAGAAAGCTCAGAAGAAGAATTTAAATTATATATGATGAAAGGTAAAGAAATGGAAGAGGTAAAAGAAGAAGATGAATATGAAACTTATGAAGAATACAGAAATACTTCAGAAGGGAGTGTAGAAAAAAGATTAATATTTAATGCGAAACAATATGAAAAAATAAAAGACATGAAATTAAACTTGAAACCAGGTCAAATAGTACATGAAAATTTTATGAGTAAAGTTAATAAAATATTAAAATCAAAGAAAGATATTAAAAGTCAGTGTGTAATAATACACAAGAAACATCCTATAGAATCAACATTAACAGAATGAGTATTAAGGATACCATTAATAAGTAAAGGATTAATAGAAAATGAAATATCTAAACTACCTTTTAAAGAAGAAGTCACTGAGATTTATATTGCAGGAGTACAATTATTAGTTAAAGCTTATTTTAAAGAAGGAATAGATTCACCTATAGAATTATTAATAACAGATGGGAGAATAATAAGTAGTGTACAAGATAGTGTATTAGGAATGTTAACAGGAAATTTAATATATCAAAAATTAAAATTTAATTTAAATACTAATTTTGAAATATCAAGAAATGATGAACATATAGATCAATCAATTATAATATAGCATAGATTAAAAGGAATAAAATTATTAGAAGGTGCCAAAACTATAAGTATAACAGCAATGGTAGGATTAGTATTTACAAATGAACATAAAATATATAATAAATCAGTAGGAAGAGTAAGTATAGAAAAACAATTCATGCCTATATTAAAAGAAGTAAAAACAGACCCTATGAATATAACATTACCATAAATATTGGAAATAGGATTAGATAAAACTATAAGTATTAATGAAAATAGAGGAAAAAGACTTATAGCAAACAATAATTTAGGCAACAGATCATTAAAAATAAAGACATTAAATGAACCTTTACAAATAAATATAATGAATCCAAGAAAAAGTATTGATATAGCAAGTAGCAGCCGATTAGCTGAAATGTCCCTAATAAACCCTATAAATACAGAACTAGTTGAAATAAACCAAAAAATAACAAGTCTAGATATAGCTAAAGAAAATGAACAGAATAAAATTGTAATGGAAATTAAAAAGAATGGAATTTGGCAAGAAATAATAACATTAGTGGATGAACATGCAGAAAAAAGTAAAATAGAAATAGGATATATAGAAAATTATTGTGAAGAAACAGATGAAGGTATGAAAACAAATATAATATTAAGATTTAATAAAAGAGATGTAATACAATTAACTTTATGGGTGGAACAAGATTCAAATAGGTCATATAAAGTAACCTTAGGTAAAGACTTTTTAGAAAAAGTAAGACCTTATAGAAATCAAAAAGACAGAATAATCTTTAACATAAACCATCAGACAATTATAATCCGAAAGTTAATATGATGATAAATGTACACCAAACAGCAAGAATAATGAGAGTAATATTATCAGAAGAAAATAAAGACTATTATTACATAGATGATGAAAAAATAATAATTCCGAAAGCTGATAAAGTAATTATGAACCATATAGTACATAAGATAAACAAATGTAATGAAAAAGAAAAAAGACAGTTAAGACTAGTATATCATACACAACCACAAGACTTTGTAGAAGCTTATAATGCAGTAGTAAATAATATGATGAATAGAAATGATATTAAAAAAGTATTAAAAGAAAGATTAAGAGTATTATCTAGAGCTTAATGGATAGAAAAATCACTCTTTATGATGAGAATAATTGGTATTATTATAAAAATAATATAGAAATAAGAATACCTAAAGTAGATAAAGCAGTAATGAAAAATTTTATTAACAAATTAAGAAAATGGGAAGAAATAGAACAAGTAGCATTAGAACAAGTATTAGAAGAAAACATAGAGAATGAAGAACTAAGATTAAGATTAATAGGATATGTAGTAAGTAGGATATACCATAGAAAAGAAGTGAAAGAAGAATTTAAAAAACAATTAAATCTATTATCAAGAGTTTAATATGGGAGACATTCATATGTTAAATGAAGAATTAAGGAATAAAAGTAGATTAATTATAGATGGAGAATATTGGGCATATAAGAAAAAAGAATATATTACTGAAATACCAAAAAATGACAAAGGTTTTTTAAGAATGATAATTAAGAGATTAAGCAAAACTTATAAATGGGAAAATAGAAGATTAAATTTTATATATGATAATCATCCTTTAATATATGAAGAAGAATATGTTACAGTAATGAGAGAAAGAAAAGACAGAAAAGAAATTAAAAAGACATTGAAAGAACGTTTAGAAGTTTTGTCTAGGATATGAGTAGACCATTATACTACATACTTATAAAATTTATATATGCAAAGTATAGATCTAGAAAATATCATGCTTTGGTTGATACTGGAGCAAACTTAACAGTAGCTAAATATAATGTGTTACCGCCAGAATTATGGAAAAGAAAAACTAAAATGTTAAGAATGGAAAGTGCAGGAAAAGAAATCCATATGTTAGAACTAGAAACAAAAGATGTAAAAGTTCAAATAGGAAACTATGAATTAGTAATAAAAGAATTAAATCAATATAATGAACCTTCTTGTGATGTAATTTTAGGATTAGATTTTCTAGAACAATATTTTCCTATACATATGATTAGTAAAGCCTTAATATTAACAACACCTTGTAAATATGAAGCTTGGGGAATAAGAATAACTAGACCATATAGAAGAAAAGATGAAAAATTTCAGAAAAAGAATAACGAATATGAGGTCCAATTCTTACAAAATAATAATCCCGTAGAAATTCAACATATGCTAGCAACTTTGAATATTATAGAAATAAAAACTATAGAACAAAGAATCATAGAAAATTATAGTGAAAATCCTCTAGTACATTGGG
The DNA here is from genome assembly GCA_963210345.1 of Inga oerstediana. Classification (NCBI taxonomy): domain Eukaryota; kingdom Viridiplantae; phylum Streptophyta; class Magnoliopsida; order Fabales; family Fabaceae; genus Inga; species Inga oerstediana. The sequence continues at coordinate 41,766,956 of OY723407.1, forward strand.
AGAAGTCTAGGCCTATGGCAAAAATAGAATTAAAAGATTATAGTAAAGAGATAAATTGTAAACCTTATGCATGGACAAAAGAAGATAGAAAAGAATTTATAATGCATATAGAAGAGATGAAAAAATATAATCTTATAAGGGAAAGTAGATCAGAATATTCATCACCAACTATAATTGTGTCAAAACATAGTGAAGAAAAAAGAGGAAAAACTAGAATGGTTATAAATTATCAAAAATTAAATGAATTAGCCATAAGAAATAGATATCTTATACCTAAGATGGATTTGTTGTTTAATCTAATAAGAGGAAAAACTATATTTAATAAATTTGATTGTAAATCAGGATTCTTCCAAATAAAATTTGAAGAAGATAGTAAGAAGTATACTGCCTTTAGTACTTCAGAAGGATTATACAAATGGAATGTATTACCTATGGGATTCCATAATAGCCCTAGTATATTTCAAGAATATGTGTCAAAAATGTTATTACCTATAAGAGACTTTGCTGTAATATATATAGATGATATATTAATCTTTTCAAAAGATGAACAAGAACATGAAAAACATTTAGAACAGTTTGTAAAAATTATAGAAGAAAAAGGATTAAATATATCACCCTAAAATATGGAATTAAGAAAAGAGAAAGTAAATTTCTTAGGACAGATTTTGACAAAAAACGGAATAGAATTACAAGATCATATAAGTCAAAAAATATTACAGTTTAAAAAGATAAACAATAAAAAGGATTTACAATCCTTCTTAGGATTAGTGAATCAAGCAAGAAATTATATACCCAACTTGTCAAAATTAACCTCTAAAATATCTAAGTTAGCAGGAGAAAAAACTATATGGAAGTTGGATAATAATATAGAGAAAATTGTAGAAAATATAAAAACTTTGTGTAAAGATTTGCCAAAATTGACCATACCTTTAAAAGAAAATATAAAATGGATTATATACACCGACGCCTCTGACAATTATTGGGGTGCATCTTTGTATTATGAAGATGAAGACGGAATTGAAAAAATAACTAGATATACTAGTGGAAAGTTTAATGATTCTCAGAGTAGATATCATTCAAATTGGAAAGAATTATTAGCTATTGTAAAAGCTATAGAGAAATTGGAATTATTTATTGTTAATAATAGATTTATAATAAGAATAGATAATACACAAGTGAAACATTGGTTGTCTAGAGGTATAAGACAGAATAAGTTAAGTAGTAAAATGTTGATTAAATGGCAAGTTGACTTATCTTATTATGATTATGATGTTGAATATATAAAAGGAAAGAATAACTTAATTGCTGATTATTTAAGCAGATGGAACCAGTAAGCCGATTTGGCAGAAAAAGCCCTGTAAATTAGATGAATAAGGAAGAAGAATCTTCTCCTGTGTTGAATCAACTTATAATGAAGATGAATATTCTTGAAATGAATATGAGTCTATTAAGTAGTCAAGTTAGTACCAGTATATAAGGGATTACAAGCTCTATATCTGGTATTAATGATTCACTTAATGACATCTATATTCAGCTTGAGAACCTGAAGCTCTGTAAGGCTTATGCCAACCCACTTGTAAGGACAGAAATCCAAAATGTGAATAATAATAATAGTAAGGGAAAAGAAGTTGAAGCTTATAAACCAAGTCCACCTGTAATGGAGTCATTCACTCTAGGCGAGTCATCTACTCGCAATACCCAAAGTTTAATCAAGTCATTGGGACTTGAATCACTGTTAACCTCAACACCTATAAGCCAGCCAGCACGAGAAACTCTAACTTTTTCTCAAATAATGTCAGTCCAAGAAAAAGAAAAAGAGAAACCTTCCAATAATTCTCCTCCACCTAGAGAACCCAATAATGATCCTTTTGAAATCCCGAAGCTCTATAATTTCTACAAAGTCATCATTAAGAAATTGAACCATCTGTTATTAACCCATAAAACCATCAAGTATGTGTCTCATTATGCTTTTAATAAAGCCATCATATACCCAGGAACACCTCCAGGAATTGTAAGAACCTTATACTAATATGGGTTAATCCAAAGTATATACCCTTCCAAAAATTTATCCGAAATATCTGAATTACCTGAAAAATTTATAACAGCTGTAGGAGATTATTTTGATATTGTAACCCAAAATCAAGTATTCATAAGATGCTATTCAACTGTAGCGGAGATTACTCCAGATAAGTTTTACATGCCTATAAATCTTATTAGATTTGGAACCACTAAGAAGCCCTTAGAATATGAACCAGAGATAAAAGAAGATATAACAGATGATGATGATTTCCAGTTCCTTGTATCCAATATAAGAGCTCAGGATTATCATATAATTTTTCAAGAAATGAATCGTGTAAAGATAGCAAATATGAATCCAGTTCTAGGAAAAGAAGAGAAACCATGGGTGTATTACTCGACTGAAAAAACTTGTATTTACTCCCTTGGAAAGAAGCCAAAGGATGATAAACAATTTGGCTTTTGGTATGATATTATAAAGAAGAATAAGATGGATAATACTCTTGATACTAAGAGAAAGATTTGTCAAATAATTGGAGAATATCCAAATCATGAATGTGAGTTTTGCCATGAAGTCCGAGGAAATGATAGAAGCCCAAATATCACCTTGGATCCAAGTCTACTGTAAAGAAGTGTCGGCAAAAGAAGACAAGTATGGAGTGTCGGCAGAACCAGACAAGAGCTAAAAAGAGAAGATGATGGCCGACAAAGAAGAATAATCCTGTAAGGAATCTTATCGTCCTTCCTTATCATCCTTTGTAAGGTAGGATTTCTTGAAAAGATGTAGTTTTGTAATAATATCTGTAAAAGTAACTCGAGTTAGGGTTACTAGAGTAAGAAGTTACTAGAGTCATGAAACTAGAGTTAATCCTTCAACTCTATAAAAACCCCTGTAAGCTCCTTGTTTGAGCACCACTCTTGTAATCACTCATTGAATGCAAAGTAAAAATTTCCTAAATTCTCTATCTAGCATTTCGGATCTATGTGAGCAATTCTCCGTGATAGCTGCAACCAACATTATCTTTAATCAACTGTTGTTGAAGAATAACCAGGTATGAGGGGCTAAACTCCTTTTAGGGATCTAAAGGGGAAATTTTATTAGATCATGAGGGAAGTATTATAGATTATGTTATTGGGTAATATGTAAAAAAAAGAGAGAGTCTTTTTTAATGTTAGGATAAAAATGAAAGTAGGATGAATACGCCTCCAGTAGGAAACGAAGGAAGGCTGTGCTAATATGGTCTGAAGGAAGAAGGTTGAGATTCCAAACAAATGAATACTCTGTGTGAGAATTCAAAAGGAATTCTCTGTAAATGGTCCATGTATGAAAGAGGACATGGTTCCTTCTATGACCCGGATCAATATTGGTCAAAGCTCATCCTAGTTTTATTTATTAAGTCCTCTCAGTAAATATTTGTACAGACTTTGATTTTGCAAGTGTGTCTTTGTTTATGTCTTTATTTTAAATTCCGCATAAAAATTGCATGTTGTCCAGGTCTGCATAAGCTATGGTGTATATATATATATATATATGTTGCATGTATAATTTGTTTTGTTGTGATTTAAAGAACCACGAAAGAAAGTTCAGCAGCAAAACCTTACATAATCTTTCTTTTTTATTTTTTATTTTTGGTTTTCACTTAATATTAAGCTTGAGAGCCCTTTTCTTTTCTTCTTTTTTTTTCAACAATTAGAATAAATTAATACTCCTTCCGGTCCTAAATATAAGGATTACTTAATTTTTTATATAGATTAAAAAAATTAAATAGATTACTTAATTATATCATATGTTGTGTATTATTAGATTATTAAATTATATATAAGTTTATAAGCTAGGCAAAATAATTTAAAAAAAATGATATATATATATATAAATATATATATAAATAATATTTCTAAAAATTCACCTTGATTTTATATTTAGGTCAGAAAGCAGTACTAGCACGTTCTGAGAATTAAAATTGAATATGAATTTTGCAACAAAAGAGATATCATACATAATTTAGTCAAAATGTAGATAATTTTTTGGGCCACGAAATTATAATTTTTTTTAAAAAATTGTTTGAGATATTAAATGATTTGTTGCCAAAATAACACGCTTCATATGAAATTAAGTCATTTAATATAATTTTTCTGAAATCTTCACAAATCAATCAAGTTAAATGATTAGATAAGAATCATTTGATAAAAAAAAAAGGAAAGTTTTCCAAATGAAATGGACGGAATTTAATATTATTTCTTAAATAAGGTTAAATATTTAACTTATATACGCTAGTATAAAATTTCCTTTTTAGACCGCCATATTTAGACCGGTTATAGTAGATAATGTCTAAAAAATTTGATCGATGGCAGTTTTGTAATTATATAGAACTTCTAAGATATGTTCTTAAAAAAAGCAGTATTAAAAAAATTATTTAGACCGGTTATAAGTAAAACCGGTTTAAAAATATCAAAATATTTAAAAAATTAAAAACTTTAAACTTTTAAGACCGGTTATTATTAATAACCGGTCTTAAATATCAAACATTTAAGATCTGTTTTAATAAAAACTGGTCTTAAATATGAAAAATTTAAAAATTATTTTTTCCCACCTTTTTAATGCCGGTTTTATATATACCCGATCTAAAAAATCAACCATAAATTTTTGAATCTCCTCTTTGTCGCGCCTAAATTTCGCTCTCTAAATCTGAAACCCCTCTTCTTGGTGCGATTACTTTGTGAGCTTGGTCATCTTCGCTCGATCTCATTCTCATGTTTGTTGCTGCGGTGCTCTCACCCTTGTACTGAATGGGTTTGTCGCCGCCACAACCTCGCTTGCTTTGATCTCCTTCGTCGCAACTTTTCTTTTTTCTCGTGACATCCATCCTTTATCGCAACCTACCTTGGCAGCCTCACTTCTTTGCTTCCATGAGCTGCTTGCTCCTTTGCTTTGACCCAGAGATGCGTGAAGAAGATGCAACTGATGTTATGAGGTTTGAATAAACTTTCGTTTTAAACACTTAATTAATTTGTAAACTAATTTTTGAATATCTACTGCAAGGTGGCGATAGATGAAAGAGGAAGAAGAAGGCGCAGAGCGAAGCGCCTTGCTTAAAACAGTTCCTCGTCTGCTTTCTTTATCAGAGGAACAAGGGTCACGAAGAGAAGAGAGATCATATTTGGATTTTTGTTTTTTTAGGGTTTTATTGTAGGTGTAAATGGTATACATACTGATATATACCAAGTTGAGTGTGTGGTCGGTCTCTAGGGGATCCTATCTGCGAAATTTCTCTATTTTCTTTTTTTAATTTCGTCTTTGGTTTTCTTCTTCCTTGTGGTTGTGCCAAAATAGTTTCATAATTTCAACTAAGAAACTAAATATGAATACAAAGTTAAACTTATGGGTGTGTCTGAATTTTGCTACAAGAGCTGTTTATTATCTTTTTACGTTGTTTGATGTTCTTAGTGAACAATACAGGAATTCAGGTTTTCAAAAATTTTAGCAGTGAGATTCATAAGAAAGGTGTAATCTGATGGTGGTAATTTGCTTGAAAGTATCCGCAATCGATTTTTCACTATAATTCATTCTACTCATATGTACGTTTGACTACAAAAAAAAGGCCCTATTTTTTTATATTTAAAATATCACTTTTAAGATCAGTTATTTTAATAACCGGTCTTAAAAGTCTTAAAAAAAGTTTTTAGACCGGTTTTTAAACAACTGGTCTAGACTTTTTAGACCTGGTCTTCGAGTAACTGGTCTAAAAAAGTGATTTTTAAGACTGGTTTCGTTAACCGGTCTAAAAAATAGAAAACTTTTAAGACCGACTATATCAAAATCGGATCCAAAATCGGTCTAAAATGTCGTTTTTAACCGGTCTTAAAGTGATTTTTCCACCAGTGATAGAGATAAAAAAAAATTATGGGGAGAGAATTACAGGCTTTAAGGTTGGATCTAGAGTTGTTGAAAATTCTGGATTTATTTAGGGAGAATGACAGAAAAATACCATTTGAACTTCAAAATCCCGCTGACAAGAATGATAATGGGATTGACAAGAATAGTAATGGGATTGACAACGTAAATCTTTGTCAAAAGACTAATTGGGGATTTTAAAGTTCAAGTGGTATTTTTGTGTCATTCTCCCATTTATTTATAATTCAGACACCAAACGATTATCATTCAAGTTAGGCGGGAAACAAATATTATCATTCAAAAAGAGCATATGCATTGGTGCTAAAAAGAATAAAAGAGCATATGCATTCACTCTGTTTTTGTTTTTGTTTTTATAATTATTATTTTTACATATTAAACAATTTTATTTAATTATTTAATTATCTTTTTCCCGGATTCGGAGTGGAGCCCATCAAGCTTAAATAGCCCAAAGTTTCTAAATTTTGCTTCAAAGCTCAAGAGTTTCAAACGACAAACCTGAAAAAACTCTGCTGTGTCTTCGTCTTCCCTGTGATGTGGCAGAAACAAAAACCCTTGAACTTCAATTTCTGCATCTGAAACACATTCCTTCATTTTCAAACCCAGATCCCTCTCTCCTCCTCCGTTTTTCTATTCAGATCCCTCAGATTTCTCATCTCAGGGATTAGGGTTCTTACGCTTCTGATTCAAATCAACCAATAACTATGTCTGTCTCTGAAGGCGTTGTGAAGAAAATAATCCTCTCCTACACCTACGTCGCCATATGGATCTTCCTCAGCTTCACCGTCATCGTCTACAACAAGTACATCCTCGACCGTAAGATGTACAATTGGCCTTATCCCATTTCTCTCACCATGATCCACATGTCTTTTTGCTCCTCCCTTGCGTATCTGCTCGTTCGCGTCTTCAAGCTCGTCGAGCCTGTTTCAATGTCGCGGGAGCTTTACATCAAATCTGTTGTGCCTATTGGTGCTCTGTACTCTCTTTCTCTCTGGTTCTCTAATTCTGCTTATATTTATCTCTCTGTTTCCTTCATTCAAATGCTCAAAGCCCTTATGCCTGTGGCTGTTTATTCGATTGGGGTTTTGTTTAAGAAGGAGGGTTTTAAGAGCGAAATCATGGCTAATATGGTGTCGATTTCGGTCGGTGTTGCGATCGCTGCTTATGGTGAAGCGAAATTTGATGCCTGGGGTGTGACTCTTCAGCTTTTGGCGGTTTCATTCGAGGCCACTCGGTTGGTTCTGATCCAGATTTTGTTGAATTCCAAAGGGATTTCTCTTAACCCTATCACCTCACTCTACTATATTGCTCCATGTTGTTTGGTTTTCTTGTCTATTCCCTGGCTGATCATGGAGTACCCAGCTTTGAAGGAAACCTCTAGTTTCCATTTTGACTTTGTCATTTTTGGGACCAATTCATTCTGTGCTTTTGCTTTGAATCTTGCTGTGTTTTTGCTTGTTGGGAAGACATCTGCTCTGACCATGAACGTTGCTGGAGTGGTGAAGGATTGGTTGTTGATCGCTTTCTCATGGTCTGTGATTAAGGACACAGTGACACCCATCAATTTAATTGGCTACGGGCTTGCATTCTTGGGCGTTGCATATTACAATCATTCCAAATTGCAGGCTCTTAAGGCTTCAGAGGCTCAGAAGAAAGCCCAGCAGGCTGATGAGGAAGCTGGAAGATTGTTACAAGAGAGAGAAGGAGAAACAACAGGAGGGAAGCACGATAACCAGAATTGATTGGGCTGCTAATCTCAGTTTTGGATACAAAAAAGATCTGAGATTTACTATTTGTCGATTAATATTGGTGTTTTGGTATTAGGTATTTATTATGTCACAGATCCTCTTTCAATCTTTATTGCCTTTCAATTGTTCATTTCAGCGACTGTTGGCTGAGAATTGAACATCTCTCAATGAGTTAAGCATTATGGATGTTCTGGACCACTTTCTTTGAAGCAAAGCTTATGGTTTATTACCAAGTTATAATGGTTGATATGTCTCTGTTATATTTGTTGTTCATGCTTATATCACTTTCACTTCATCCTTTTCGATTGCCTCTGTCATTCTGATACCATCAGACCGGTTGTTGTTTTGTCATTCTAAACCGTTGAAGTGAATGAAGTTTGTGTCAAGGTTAAGTTTGAAAAATGTTTGAGAACCATATTCTTAAAAACGCTCCCCGTCCCACAAAATAAATATTGCTTCCTAATATGGAAGAAATTGAATGTATGTGAAATCATTAACCTGTGTGTTTTATCTGGATATTTCTTTTTTTTTTTTGATAACGTTTATCTGGATATTTCTTAAACACAAGTTTTTGAAAAAGTTTTGTAGGTATTTGTTGTATTTTCAATAAAGGTTCAACTTATTTCTTTATCTTATCTCTTGTGGATGGCTATAATATCTCAACCATAAATTGATTAACCAATGATTTTCTTGAATTGATGTGTGGCAAATTATGATTAGTTAGGCTGTGGAAGTTGAGTTTCAAATATTATTTTTGTTGAGATTCCAGGTTTTGGTGTGCATGATTGGAGCTTTGATTAAATACATAGCGTGCTGTTGCATTCTCTTCTTTCCAGATCGTAACTTAAATGTGTATTTTTCAAACTTCATACATATATATATATATATATATGGTAGTTGCAGTTGGGTGACAGTTTCGTTTTCCTTTTCATATGGATCTGTCACTCCCTAGGTTCTTCTGGGTTAGGCGCATGGTGGTTTGCTTGTTCTATCACGTTTTATATTTTTTATGCCTCACCCATGTAGGAATTTGGTAGTCTGTCATTGATATGATGGTTTGGCTATTCATCATTCTTCTTTGTTTTTTTTTTTTTAGTGGCACCCTGCCGGGGTGCGGGCTGGGATCAAACCCGGATGTCGAGGCACATAGGTCTCATGCCTTACCAACTACGCCATAGTGTGTTAGGCTTTATCATTCTTCTTTTGTTTGCACTAATTGGATAGTGACTATGTAGTGGATCATTTGAACAGGAGAATTTCAATTAAATACAATTAAAATACCGAATTTCAAATTTATACTTTTATTTTTAACAAATCCTTAATAAGGTCAAGTGGTCTAATTAGAGATTTCGGAATATTGTTAAAAGACTATAATGCTTCTTTAATTTTTTTTCCTCCCTATCATATCATGGTGGAAGTATAACATTTAATAATAAATAATAATTCATTATTTATTATTATCTATACAAATCTTGTTTTTATGCTTTTGGGACAGTTTCCTCGATAGTAAACCATACAGCTACTACTACAGTAAGGGAAATAATGTTTTTTCCCTGGCTCCCAATCTGCAGCTGCACATTTTATCAAACATGTTCATGTTTTCAATCATTCCATATAATTTGTGTGGAACTAACTAGGCATTAGGGTTAAAGAGAAATTGCCAAAACTTACCCTTTGATTTCTTTATCCGCCAAGAGCACTATTTATTTTCTGGTTCTATCAATCAAAAAGTCTTAATTGGCATAGCTTTTTTCTTTTTTTCCCCACGATGATTTATGACATGAGGTGAATGTTCAATTGGTTGGCCATTATGGTTTTTAATAATATTTAGAAATCCATAATTAAGTATTTTGACCTTACTAGGTATTTGTTAAAAAGTACATGTCTAAATCTAATTTTGGAATTTTTATTGGATCTAATGGGGATTCTCCCATTTGGAATTTGTCCATAATGTAGCTTAATTATGGATTATTCAATTATATATTATTTATTAGACGTCGATGTTGATTTACTGGATGGCCAATAAAGATGATACCTATTGGATTAGAACTTTATAATCTAGAACTGAATCAATGAAGATCGTTATAAAATATATTTTATAGCAAGTTATGAGCACTGTGTTTGAAACAACGATAGTAAAAGTGATTTTTTTTTAATTTGACTTTTTACAATATTACTTTTAGATAAAAGTTAGATTGTGTAATATGATTTATGTTTGGATTGAATATTGTATAAGTGATTTTTGTAAAAGTAGAACTTGTTTGGATTGGCTTTAGCAAAGTGGCTTTTGTAATAATGGTAAGAAAGAAATTAAATTAAAAATTATAAAAAATATATAAAAGTTAAAGTTGGGAAATTTGACAATTAAAAAATACAAAAGTTTATGAAATAATATTATATAATTAATTGGATCAGATGTCACGTACAATTTAGTCTTTAATTGAGTCACGGATATGATTCATTTGGGAGGAAGATCACATACCATAAATAAAAAAAAAACATACTTCATCCAAAAGAAGCCAGACAACCTCATATTGCAAGCCAGAAATTACATATTTCCTATTGACTTCACAACCAACGCTTGGGGGGGGGGGGGGGGAGACACATGTACAAAAAGCTGTAAACATATTGTATGGAAAAAAAAGCTGTAAACATCTGTTATAAAAAAGGCGCAAATCATAAGGGTCACATTTCCCAAATCCGAAGAAGCCCAATGGGAAAAAGTAGCTTCAAGTAGCTTATGGTAAAAGTGGCTTTTGAGCCATAAGCCATTTTTATTATAAGCTCAACCATACACTCACAATTTCCAAATCCATTTTCAATCCAACTTTTGAGGTCCAAATCATGCTTATGCCCCGCCCAACCGGTGAACCAAACACTTACTATGTTTCGTTTTTTAGACTTTGTGCATTGCCAAAGAAAAAAAAGTTTAGTAGAGTCTAAAATGAAACAGGAAAAACCTTCATTATGATAGTCCATCTAGTTTATAATATAAGACCCAGTTGAATTTTTTTAGAAAGATTAATGAAGTTAAATAAAACACATAATAATAGTATCTGTTGTGTATAATTAGATTATATATCATTTTATAAGTCAGGTAAACTAATTTAGAGAATAACGATAAATATTAATACTTTAAAGTAATTTATTTTGCTTTCCTAATCTCTCGAAAAAAACTTATATTAAGGATCCAGGGGCAATATTGAAAGACTTTTATTTTTAAATACCTATTCAGTACTGAAGCATATTAGAATTGGGAAGAAAATAAAAATACTTATGATATCATTGATGTATGAAAGGTTTGAAGGATGGGGGTAATTTTAAATAAGTGGTAATTGCCCTTTTTTTTGGGAAAATCCCTCAAAAAGAACTTTTAAATTAGTAAAAGACGCATAGGTGCTCCGAAATTTAATATCCCAGATCAGTGCGAGTGCCTGAACTGGAATACTAGAATTAAATGTAAAATGACAGATTTAGCCCTCTGATGAAAGAAAAGAAGTTGATGACAAAAGAAGGTGACGCGATACAGGGTGAGCGTCAGCGCGCGGGAACGTAAGTGGGAGGCGAGACAAACAGGAGTGAGGTATGTATTTTATTGAGTCGACAATGTTCTTCCCCCGCGTGGTTGAGCTGAAGCAAAACCATTCTCGTCAATTGGTGAAGTTGTGACACGGTGTTGAGATGTAGGAAATTGTGATTTTATTATTGTGAGAATGTTATATATACAATTGTGAATGACTTCAGTGAAGTTGTGAAACAAAACCTATGAAAACCCAAAGATAACTTGCGAAAATCGAATGTTATCTTGTGAAAACATTATCGGAGTTTGTGAAAGCCTAATGAAAAGTTGGTAAATATGTGTAGAGGTCAATTTAGGTGAGGAAATTGTGAAATTCATAGAAGAACTTGTGAATCCTTATGTAGAACTTGTGAATGATTCTCCATAAGTTGTGAGACCTTATTTAACTGTGGGGAGATAGATTTTTCCAATTGTTGTGGTTGTGATGGGAAGGTTGTAAAATGGAATGAGAATGCAACCCACTTGACTTTGCTATTATGACCTTCTAAAACATACTTGACTACCGCAGCTATGCTACCAAAAAGATCTGTGTTCATGTAACCCAATGTAAGTACACATTAAACTCGAGATTAATGAGGTGGTTATATTTGATCTTCAGCAGAGGATAGTTCTTGGTGATATTCAGATACCCTTTGTGAAGTATGTTGTTTGGTCTAATGATATGGAACGTGTTGCCTTGCTCAGCAAACATGGAATTTCATCGCTAGCAACCAGCTTGTGCATCAATGTACCTTGCATGAGACAATCCGTGTAAGAAGTAGAGGCTGGGATGACAATGGTGTTTTTATTTACACAACTTTAAATCACATCAAATATTGTCTTCCAAACGGAGATAATGACTAATAAAAACACTTGATGTCCCAGTTTATATTTCAAAGATTTATGGAAATACAATCTTCTATTTGGATCACGATGGGAAAAGCAAGGCTATAGTTGTTGATGCTACCGAGTATTTATTCAAACTTTCTCTGCTGAGGAAAAGGTATGATCTTGTTATGAATATGATAACAATCTAATCTAATGAGGTAGAAACAAGATCCTGTTAAAGCACACATTAAACTCGAGTTTGATGAAATTTATACTCGAGTTTTGCTTAGCACTGGAGGGTAACCGAAGAGTGATGGTGTGAAGCCGCATCAAACTCGAGGTGTTCAGAAGCTAACTCCAGTGCGTACTTGTATTACTTTCGCATGACGACTCGAGTTGCCCATATATCACTCGAGTTATAAACATCACTGGAGGGTAACTAGATAGTGCATGTTTCAATCTGCATTGAACTCGAGTTGTAAAGAACAGACGACAGTGAGGCAGGGTTATGAATCCATGGACGGACTTGAGTTTCTAATCTAAAAACTCGAGTTATCCTGATCACTGTAGGGTAATCGAAGAGTGATGATGTCTAGTAGAACCAAACTCGAGTTGTACAAAACTCACTCTAGTGCGTTCCTGTGTTCAATCCGCATGTGGACTCGAGTTGACCCATTAGAAACTCGAGGTTTTCCCATCACTGGAGGGTAACCAGAGAGTTATCCTGTCAATATACACAGAACTCGAGTTGTAAATAACACACTCCAGTTAGGTGGTGCTGTCAATCCATGGTTAGACTCGAGTTTACCAATTAAAACTCGAGTGAAGATCATCATTAGAGGGTAACTGGAAAGTCAGGAACAAAAAGGGGAAGAAGGACTCGAGTGGATTGATTACAACTCGAGTTAAGCAGCCCTCCACGCTTTAAATCCCTTAATCCCCAAACATTTCTATTGACTCCACTCGACCTCCGACTTCTATAGCCCTCGAGTTAACTGAAGAGAAACTTACTATTAGTCCGTTGTTGTTTGTTCTGTCTCATAAGTTATCACCGTCATCCTCTATTTATCCCTGTTTTTTAGCGCATATACAGAGGATCCTACAAAACAAGTAAAGGTTATCATAATAAAGCTGAACCAACTTTCTTTGCTATTCTTTGTTAACAAAGGTTATCATTTCTTTTCCATCAGGATTAGATTGTTGACTGGTAGCTGTTGTTTCTTGTTGGACATTAATTGTTATGAGTTGACTAGTTGGCTAGAAGAGAATGCGCAAGTACACTCACACGGCTGAGTGATTGGATCATTTTGTTTTAGTTTCTTTAGAAGTGCATGCAAGATATATTGAACTGGTTTTTAAGATTTTCACTTTTGGTTAGTCTGTTAATCGATTTAGAGGAAAACGATGCAATCGGTTCGTAAAACCTTGGGCGCCAATGCTGTACGCTCATGCCTGCACATGCATCTATCTGTGATAACTCTAGATGATTAGATTAAGATAATCTCATGTCAAACTCCTAAAGTTTTGAACCTACTTTGGGAGCCTGCATATCAATATATCTTCTAAGATGATGTCTAACAATGGCAGAGTAAAAGCAAACATTTTGCAGAAGTTGAGTTTTGCTTATTGTGTTTGTATAAGAGTTTTTTTTCCAGAGAGTAGTTACATGATATTCTCCTCATGAAATCAGTCAGCTACTTTTCATGTATAAACTGAAAATTTTGACTTTAGTAAAAATACTTGATTATCCATGTTTGAAAATGAAGGAGTAAATTACTAATTTGGATATCGACCTTTTATATGAGGTGTTATAATTAAGTTTTTGTTCTATTTGATCTAGGTTGAGGAAGTGAAACCTTTCTTTAACTGTTTGTCAGGATCCTCTTAGAAGTGTTGTTGTAGATTCTTGCATACGAGTCATAGACAATGGGAGGGAAAGCATTAACAGAAAAGTATAAGCACAATTTCTTTGTGGTTTAATGTTAATATTTATCTCAACCTTCTGTTCCAATCAATATGCACCAATGAAATATGCTTAATAGGAATTCCTTGCATAAATTGCAGGTATTCTTTATATTTACTCTTTACAATACTTCAAATCACTATGATCAATTAAAGGTGAGATCACTATTAGGCTAAAAAGTTTTTTTTTTGAAATTTTAATGCTAAATCAGGTAATGTGAATGTTATAGTTAGGAGCAAGCCGCCCTAACTATATTAATGCTAAATTAGGTATTCTTTATATTTACTCTTTAGAAACTTTTGCTATGAATATATGCAGCATGCTCTTGATCTTGGTGATATTCTTGTAGCTTGCTCTAAAAGGAGATAGCAGTCATTTAGGTAAAGTAACTGAATTTTTCATGCAATATGAAAAACACTTGTATTGCAATGAATTTTCAAGATGTCTGAATCGAAAAACTTTGAATTATTATTCACTTGTGATGTTATCTTGATATTTTTATTGCATAACCCTTAATAGTATTGGTGTTTCTATGCTTACAGATTAAGTGGTTTTAGCAGGAAAAGCCACTCAAATTCTTTAGACTGGACTCTTTTCTTTCACAAATTTGGATTCTATGACATCTGATGTTGTTGCTCCTTCACCCTGGATAATCTTTGGTTGCCAAAATGGTAAACGTTATAATTCAGATTTTGTTGATTGTGATAGTTAAAATTATGCATACATATTCACATGGGAAGGTTGGTAAATTTTCTGTTCAGTAATTGTTTTACGAAGAAAATTGAATTATTGAATATGGTCTTATCTACAGAAGTGGGATGATCACCCTGCAATGTTGTGAAATGGCAAACTCGAATTGTGAAAGTTTAATAGGATGTTGTGAAAATGTAAGACTGTGTTGGTAAACTCAAGTTATCAATAGACAACTCGAGTTCTGCATCCTATAAGCCTAATCACTCGCTGGTTACCCTCCAGTGGCGATATGAACTCGAGTTATGAATGGCAAACTCGAGTTGTGAAAGTCTAACGGGATGTCATGAAAATGTAAGACTGTGTTGGTAAACTCGAGTTATCAATTCATAACTCGAGTTCTGCATCCTATAAGCTAATCACTCGCCGGTTACCCTCTAGTGACGATATGAACTCAAGTTGTGAATGGCAAACTTGAATTGTGAAAGTCTAACGGGATGTCGTGAAAATGTAAGACTGTGTTGGTAAACTCGAGTTATCAATTCATAACTCGAGTTCTGCATCCCATAAGCTAATCACTCACCGGTTACCCTCCAGTGATGATATGAACTCGAGTTGTGAATAACAAACTTGAGTTGTGAAAGTCTAACGGGATGTTGTGAAAATGCAAGACTGTGTTGGTAAACTTGAGTTATCAATTCATAACTTGAGTTCTGCATCCTATAAGCTAATCACTCATCGGTTACCCTCCAGTGATGATATGAACTCGAGTTGTGAATGGAAAACTTGAGTTCTGCATCCTATAACATTCGTTTTTCGCAGGTTATCTTTGGGTTTTCATAGGTTTTGTTTCATAACTTCACTGAAGCCATTCGCAACTGTATGTATAACATTCTCACAACAATAAAATCACAATTTCCTACATCTCAACACAGTCTCACAACTTTACCAATTGACGCGTTCATATGCTGTTTTAATGATTTAGAAATTTTAAAAGTTGCAATTCAACCATCCTCACTTAACAACAGAGTTTTACAACTTATTTTACAACCTTCCTCATTACGTTTTATCGACATTTCCCAAACTTATCTTAACCCATGCACATTCTCACAACAGAGTTCATAGGTTTTGTCACCGTTACATTTTATCCACATTTCCCAAACTTATTTTAACCCATGCACATTGAACCGCCATTCTAATCAGCTGGAGAAGTTAAAATGAAATACATTTTTAAACATAACCACTTACCAAACTTCAGCACCGAAGCTCAAATTCGCATCTGAACACCGGTACCTCTGCAACTATCCAATGCCTTTCACCACAACCTCTCCTCGCCTTTGCTCCTCCTCAAATCCACCCCAAATTCGCCCCACAGTGTCACTGCCACTATCCTCTCTCAACGCCATGGAACCAGGGTCGACCAACGGCACCGATGATGCCAGAAGAAGATGAAGAGTCCCGACCGCGTTTTCGCACAATTTCTCCCTTCTTATCATGGCTCCCTCAACGTTTTTCAATTTTAAAACTTCCAGGGTTACGCACGTCATTTTGTCTCAAATTCAATATCCCAGTTCAGGCACTCACACTTTTTTGGAAATATGCAATTTCGGATCACCTTTTTGTCTTTTACTAATTTAAAAGTTCTTTTTGAGGTATTTTCCCTTTTTTTTTTAAAGCAAAAGTGGAGATTACTTTGAGTGTCAAGTAATTTACCCGTAAAGCTTTGAGATTTACTATTTATTTATGATCCTGTTCGTAAATACTTGTGATTACAAATGGTAAATATTGTAAGGATGAGTGATAATTTGGAAGCAAATTTAGTATTAACTCCCACAAAACTAGTACATAATATAAAATTTAGTTAGGGGCTTAGATTTGATTCAAAATATAAGACTTTACCTACTTTATTTTACAAATATATAATTCTTTCTTTAAAGTATCCGTATTAATTACATATATTAAAGGGTTTCTATATAATGGTAGTCATAAATCATGATTAAAATAGGTACTTTAGATAAATCAGCTTATATTTATTTTAAATAACTGACTTAAAAAATTTTCTTAACCTGCCAAAATATATTAAGTAAGTAGCTCTTATATTAAGGATGAAATGCAGTAATTGCTTTGAGTGTGAAAGAAATAGGGACGTGCTTCTACTTTGCTTCATCATGTAAACCATTTATTTTAGGGATAGAATTGGTTTTAATAATCGCATCATTGTTTGTGGCTTCTTCATTTGACAATCTCTTTTTCTTTTCGATGAACCATTTGAAGCAACCTGTTGTATTTAAGTTTTTCATTTTATATTTCACTCAAGTTTACTATAAATAAAAGTGGCTTAATTTATTCAGTAGATAATCACCATGTAAAGGCGTGTGACACGATGGTAGCTTAATTCAGTGGTGTAAAGAACTCGACATTTATTAAATAAGGTTTCAAATTATGAGTTTTATGAATTGGGAAAAATCATGTTGGGTGAGCTTTCACTTATTTGGTGTTTTAAAACAAACTCGACTGCAAAATTAGTTGATAATATTAAATATTAGAGGATTTGATGGAAAAAAGTGAAGTTACTAATGGTGTTTAATATGATATGATTCCATCATATGAGAAGTTTACAATTTAAAAAAATAAAAGGAAAATTGTCCGTTTGGTCTATGTAGTTTTGATGTAGTTGGCGACTCAGTTATTAAACTTTAACTCAATGTAACCTAGTTCTATAGTTTTGATTTGACTGAAACTTAATTTTTGAACTTTGAATTGGTGCAACTCAGTCCTCATAGTTTTAATAATTTAAAATGTTGATCCCCATATTTTAGAAAATAAAATTATAATGATTAATGTTGTTTTTCTACACTTAAGAACTAATGTTTGCTAAATTATAAGTACTGAGTTATATGTAATGATAGTTCAAGAATTGAGTACCCTACTCGTATGTTTATGTTTTTTCCTCTTTGTACTTATTTTCTTCTGTGCTTTCTATCGTTGGGCTTCACAGAATCGTAGTTGCTTTTCCCCAGTATGTACCAAACTGGACTTCCTTCCTCTTTGGAATCAACCAACTTTTCTCCGCTCATTCTCACAGATTTCATGTTTTTTTTTCTTTTTTGTTAAGGTTGGGAGGAATGATCTCTCGTGGACGTTGAAAAGTCAAGGCCCTTTAAAGCCAATCAAGTTATTCTAAAAAAGAGGGTTGGGATAGGTTGACAATATGCAAGATATATTTCCGATAGAAAATCCGTTATCAACATTTCCATATGTTTAATTTGTTATTATAACTCTCATGGACCATTCAGGATTATGACCAATTTACATCCCATCCCTTCCCTTCAAGGCCTCAATTCAAGGTTCAAAGCTATATATACGTGGTAATTAAGCATTTTTTCCTCTCCCATTAACATATATGAATTTTTTTTTTTGATACAATTACTTTTCCCCCCCCACTCGCAGCATCTTAATACTAGTCTATTTTGTTCTCTGTTGTGTGCCCCTGAAAAGTTGCAAAAATTCTTGATACATATTATCCAACGTACCTATATATATAATATCTCTGGGTCATGTTTGCCCTTGATGGGCCAGACTATTTGATTAGGAAATAAGTGGCTTTATCAAATAAAAAACAAGTTAGGATTAATCATGGATTTATTAATTGAAAAACAAGGAATTGTATATTAGAAAATTAATCAAGAATTAATATCCTAATTATTACTTAGAGGACAAGTAGAAGTGCACATAACTTCCTAATTAGTGGTCCCCCTATATCTCTATAAATAGGATCTGCCTCCTTCAATTGAACCTCACCCCTGCCATTGGGCTATTTGACAATCTCTTCTCTTCTACCATCTTTCTTGTTCTGATGATCTGCCGTGCCAATCATAATTAGGCTCTAGTAGTCTAATAATTACATGAGTATTATTATGTTTTGAGTTATAGAGCATTGGAGCTTTGATCCAGATCTAAACGTCGATTCGCCCCAGTACGCAAGTCTCTTCTCTCTCCTTAATTTTTCCTCAATTGGCATCAAAGCCAGATAATCCTGAGGCTGTGATTATTCTTTGTGAATAATCATGTGATATACTTTGATTATATCCCTATTTATTTCCGTTGTATTGTGTGTGTGTGTGTGTGTGTGTGTGTGATTTTAATGGTTTAATATATGCATGCTTCTCCTTGCTCCTCTTCTCTTATAAGCATGCGCCTAAATATATTGATTCAAGTATGTATGAACGTGTTACTGTGAACATCCTCATGTATTAGTTAAAGAAAAATGATATGTGGACACATTTTGCCTCCCGCATTTTCCTATATATTTCTTTCATATGAATGCATGCTGCCGCAATATTAAGCTTGAGTTAATTGTTATTTTGCTGTCTCATCTTCCTTATTTTTACTTGAAAAGCATGAAAATATAGGCTGAACGGTTTTGGCCCTTTTTCCTGAGTTTCTTTTATATGAAACTTATGATATGCATGATCTCTACCTCTGTGTGGATATGATTTTAGGTTCTTGAGTTTAAAGCTCTTTCTATATATCGATAACACTCTTCTTCTTCTCCTTACCTTTTTGATCTAATTAAAGTTGAGTTTTTGAAATCTATGTGGAATACAGAACAAGAAACTTTGACCCTCAAAAGCTAGACTGGCTCTTTAAACATAGAGAAAACACATCCAAACAACATTACAGAGTGTAATGGACATCGGCAAAAAGTTGGGTTTTCGAAATCAAGAAGTTTTGTACAAACTAAGGCCATAGATGTGTAGATATTGAAGAGACGATTCCAACGACACTTAGAACGTGTCAAATGGAGTTTGAGTGAAGGAGAAACAAAGGAGAGAAATTGGCATGTTGCAATGTCGCCGCCACCAAAGGGCTTGAGATTTTCTCCTTAAAAATGACATTTTCAGAGCAAATAAAAGCCATGGGTCTCTAGTTTGTGTTGCGACGATTCCAACAATACCAAGAACACGGAGCTAAAACAAAGAAGATATGGCCTTCTAAAGTTGGTGGGTTGCGATGATTCGCCAGAGATCCGGTTGGGTCAAGAAGACCCGGCTAGAGGTTAAAGACAATGATGTGGCAGTCAACACACCACGTCATCTATAAACCAAAACATGTGGGCCATTCAAAGGGCAACATGTTAGCATTCAATGTCACAACAATAAGGCCTCATCATCTGTTGACCAGCCAAGTAGACTGAGGCACATCATGCCACGTCACCTGCTACGTCAGCCGAAGGGTTAGAGCTCAGCGGTCAAACGTTGACCGTTAACTGTTGACTTGTTTTTTTAAGATTATTTTTTTAAAAAATAAAAGTGATGCTGGCCCCAATGGGGGCCATATCCAACCATGTGGCATATACCTTGGAATTTTCAGATTTTTTAGGACTTTTTGATCCAAAAAGCTTCTAGGCGCCCGTGTTAGTGTGTGGGATCTCCAATTGAGATGCGATTTGTTCCTAAAAATCCCTAAATTTGAGAGCTTCAATATGATATGTATTTTGCATATGTTTAAAGTAAGTTTGAATCTGTTTTGGGTTAAGAAATTGTTTATCTACACTTAGAGAATCTCCAAAAAATGTTCAAATTGAGTCTATATCGGTTCTGTTGTTTTCGGAATAAGTTGGTGTAATCACTAAGAAAATATTCAGCTGCACATACCGTTAATGTTGAAATATTCTTTTTGATGGAAAGTTATTCAAATAAGTTTTTTTTTTAATACAAGATCTTATCCAATATTGACTCAAACTCTTGGAGATAAAACCAGAAACTTGCAACAACTTGAACTTGTTAACTAATTATAGGTCCTCATAAGTTTCCAACTACATTGAATCTATTAGGGTTGAAGTAGTGACTTGCAAGTCAACTTTTTTTCCCCAACAAATGTTGCGAGAAAAGGATGAGATAGGGAGAGACATAAGAATCATCTCATCCAGTGGGAGGTGTGCTGCAAATACAACCAAGTGAGTGGATGTAAACATGGCTAAGAGGAGCCGAGTTGCAGCAAGATGCTATATGAGTTCATTGGTTAAAAAAGCCTACGAGAGGGAGAATCTAGTTAAGAGGTAACAATGTGAGGAAAATTTTTCTGTGTCTTAAATGTTCTTTTCCATTGAATTTATGGTTAAATTTTTTGCTTTTAGAATTGAATTGAGGATATTCTCTTTTTTGAAGAACATTCATGTTGTTATTTCAATGATATTATGTTATTATCTTGTTGTTATAACTATTTTAATTGAGTGGAAGCTTCTGGAATGTATCCATAAACTTGAAAGGGGGATGAGTTCAATAAAGACTACGGTTAAAAGGGTGGTATAGGCTAACTAATATGAGTGGTATGTGAGTCAACATAGTTGTTTGATCTCTTAAACACAAAACTAGTGAACTAATTATCTAATTATCCTATATTCTCCTAAATACAAAACTAGTGAACTTATTATCTAATTATCTTATATCTTATTTAAACAAAATATGATTTGTATACCATAATCATTTAAGTGACCAGATTATGACCAAGTTTATTTGACTGAGCTTATGAAGACAAGCTCAATAGAGATATCTCTTAGAAACGCCCAAATCTCTTGCATTTGAGAAGAATGAGATGTCAGAGACATCATACCAACTAGCCTTCAGCATCGAGAAGCTAAAACACCTCGAAGGAAATAGGAAGTATATGCTATCAAGCATATAAAGAACAAGATTGCTCATATTTATGATGATCTTGCAGTATAAGCAGTATAACTTTATATAGGTTGTGTGGATAGCTTTAGAAGATGAATTGACAATATTCTTTCATAAAGTTAACACTAAGTTAAGTTTTAACATAGTGTACTAAGTAGTAACATGTTGTTTAGTCAACATTTGAGGCAAATGTTAAACTAAGAAGTTAAGACAAACAAACCAAGTTCTTTCTTAAAAACAAGTATATGTTGTGACAAGACATCTCCTAATAAGTGGAAGTATGCGAAAGAAAATGTTACTCATGATAGGCATATTGTAACCTTCGGTAATGTGGTTTACCACAATTAAGTTTGAGTATGAGAGATTGAAGGATCTAAGATCCATTAGTCAGATGAACTTGACTAAAGAGTGGGAGGCTTCATCCTCCAAGCCTAAGGGCAAGAAACCTATAAGGTAAAACTGATCTAGAGGGGGTCAATAATGGTTCTATAGAGATAAAAGGCTACATTGATAATCCTTTAAGGGTTATAGAAAAGACAAACCATGTGAGTAGTGGATGTTTCAAAGAAGCATATGGCTTCGTGTCAGACTAAGAGTAAGAGAAAGAATCAACAGATTGGAACTTGTACGTTAAGTCTGTATAGATAAACCAGCCTGATTCACTCCATACAATATACAATTGATAAATCACATCTTGTTATCTCTTTAGTTAAAGATTGATAAGATTGTGACTCTTAAATCCTTTATTGGATTTGATGTTTTCTTTTGATGATAATAATTCCATTTCTTGTCATATGCACACATTAATCAAAAGGAATGATCAAACAAGCAAAAGAGGTTTTTGCCAAGTAATGTGTGCTAAAGGGTGAATATCCTTGTGAGTAGTTAAATACTTAGTCTAGTTGGCAAGAATGACAAGAAAACTTTTTAAGCCTTATGCAAATATCCTCTATAATTAGCAGACTATGATGTTTTTGAACTAATAAATGTGAGAGCAAAACAAGAAGCCTAGTGTTTTATTAACATCATGGACGTTTGCTTGAAATAAAGTTATGTTTACTTGATTATGGGCAAAGAGTGAGGCTGTTCGATAATTGCTAAATCTAGGTAGAAATCAATTAAACTAAAAGGATAAGACCTTTTGAACTAACAAGGGTTAGTTTAAGATACTCTGTGTGCAAGAAAGGGATTGTTAAGAAACTACCAATCCCTAAAACCCTTCAACACAATAGAGTTGTTGAAACGGAATGGTTAATTAAATGATAGTGTAAGTGAAACTATCAGTAATATGTTAGCAGGTAAACTCATAGCTATTGTCCTTATACTTTACTAAATGCCTTCCAAATCAGCCAGAACCATGCCCTACGAGCTATGGATAAGCTTTTAATTGAGCTCAAGCATCTTAAAACCATAAGGGTCATTAGCTTATATGTATAATTCTTCCTATGAGTATGGAAGATTGGGGCTAAGGCACAAAAGGTATGTCTTCAAGAGACGACATGAGAATTTGAAATGATATGTCTTCATTAATGAAAATGATGATGGCTCAATGATTGAGAGAGAACCAATAGATACAACATTCATAGAACACAAATTTCACACCAGGAAATGAGCATTGTTCATGCCAAATCTCTATAAAAGGTTAACAATAATAGGGAATAAGCAAGTATTCCTCAGTTCATTGATTCAAGTAGGAGGGTTAAGGCCATTTTCACAAGAAGTCACAAGCTAAAAGTGGTAAGAGGTAAGTTATAGGAGGAATACCTCACCCACACACAAGAAGAGAATCTTGTGAAATTCACCTCAGAGTAAATTGTCATTCAGTAGATGACGATAAAGGGATAAATGTCCTAATAGAATGAATGCTTACTTCATCATTTAGAAGGTGATGATGACTACTTAGAAGTGTCTCAAAGTAAATGGACCCACTAGGAAGAAAATGCCAAATGACCATACAAGAGTATATGGATTCTTTTTGAAACGAGCTAGGAGTATGTTTGGGTGATTTGTCTCCTAGCCGAAAGGCGATTAGGAACAAGTAGGTTCTTAAATTCATAGGGGGCATATCAAACCTACAACACTTAGTGACTAAGGGGTACTACAATGGGAAGATTAACTATTGTGCACTTTAACTCTGAACGACCAATTTTGGCTATAACAACAAGCTTAGGCTTAAAATTACATCAAGAAGATGTAAAGAACGCTTTCCAAATTAGAAATTGGATGATGAACTCTACATGAAGTAGCTTGAGGGCTTTATAGAAACAATCATCCAGGTAATAGTATATGAGGTATCACGAAGTGAAAGTTTCACAAACTTCAAGATTATTGAAGAACACTACATGAGTGCCAAACGATCTTGAGATGATTCTTTGTGAAGTCATCCTTTATGTCAAGAAACATTTATTTAGCTAAAACAAGTGTTAAGGGTGTTAAGGAATAAAGGATTAGAGTTATCCTTGAATTCTGACTTGAAAGATTATGGGTAGAACCGAATATATCTTGAATGACAAGATAAATAGAGATTGCCCAAGGGAGGTACAGTCTTTAACACCTAAGGCATATACAAGTGTAATCCTTAAGCATCTTAGTGAGTTAAAATAAAAACCCATATACACCCTTGAAGTCAAGGCCACAACCCTAAAGAGGTTTCACATCCTACAAGGAATCCAATGTAGAAAAGGTGGATAGAGTCTCATAGTAAGAATATGGTTGGTAACATGTATCTACACATTAGTGTATAAGACCAAATACATTTAGGTCAGACTTGGAAATCATTTTTGGTCTAGCCGTGAAAAAGATTATGAGAATACCATGGATTGAGTTGTCAAGGCAATAAATCACACTTGAAAGGATACTCTAATAAAGACCTAAGCAAATGGTAATGGAGTAAACAAACAAATAATTTATCTTTGTCATCCATAGAATCAGAACACAGAGAGTGTGTTGCCATCATTCAAGGAGCCATATGGCTAGAGAAGTTCCTATGAGTTGAAAGAGGCAAGCTTCACCCAAGAGGGGGGTGAATTGGGTGATGTGATAAATTTTTTGCTTGATGTGGTGATATGAAATTAGTTGTAGACAGAGTAGAGTTGAGAAGATTAGGACACAGAGAGTTATATTAGTTTGGCCTAAAAACCAGGCCTACATCCAGTCCTCAGAGATCATGACCTACTGAGATTTTCACTATGCTTCCAAGATTCGATGGGCTCTCAGAATGCCATAAAACAACAATTGTCCTCAAATGGACTACGAGCAGAAATATTCTCACACTAAGAAATTTCTCTCCCCCTTACGACAAGTCTTACGTACGGAAAAACAACCTATGACCTTTCCCACTTGCTTACGTATATAAGTCTTATGAGCAGCAACGTTCTCTCCTGCTTACACCACTGTAAGTCTTACGAGTAGCAACGTTCTCTACTGCTTGTATCTTATAAGTCTTATGAGTGGAAGGTTTTGCTAGGAATTCTCTCAACTGCTTCTCTCGTAAGTATATCTACCCTCTCAAGGTCCCAATACCTTGAGATCAAATGAAAATAGAATTTGAAATGTATATAGACTCTCTTACAGAGCAAGTATGATAAAAACTGAAGATCCATATGAATAACATAGACTCGTGAATTTGCTTGTGAATTCTTGTGCTTCGTTGTTTTTGATGATCTCTGGAACTCTGTATTTATAGACGTTCGATTTTTCCCGTTTGAATAATGATCATTGTGGAGTGGGGCATGTTACTGTGGAACGGCATGCATACGTTTGAAATCTTTGAACACGGTAGGTACGTGCTTGTAATGATGTTGTCTGCCGTTGTTTGACTTCCTTCGTGTCTGTTTATTTTAAACGTTCTACCTCCTGTATCATACTTATAATACATTCAAAATGATGTTAAATAATAATAATAAGTGATAATAAGATAAATAAATATCATTAAACCATATTCAGATTGAACGTTAAAACACTGGTGCATTTTGTCTTCTGGCAGAGTATCACTCGAGCATAGATGGGCTCACTCGAGTGAACTCACAAATTTTCTCCTTGTTCTTCAGTTTTATACTTGCACTTCCACAGGATTTTAGAGAGTTCATTTTCTCACTCGCGAGTGATGTGGGGCCTCACTCGAGCACAACTCCTTCTGCTCGTGTGTCCTTGTTTATTTCACTAAGAGACCCGTCTCTGGATAACACTCGAATACCATTTTAGCAAGAGTGAGATTTTACACTCGCAGGTGATGTGGGCCCTCACTCAAGCACACATACTCCTGCTCGAGTGAGAGGAATATCCTTATGTAATATACTCTTGTTATCAGTACTTGCATCAGAATTTGAGAGAGTTAGATTTCTCACTCGCGAGTGCTGATGTGTCACTCGGGCATATGAAGTCTTACTCGGGCATACTTGTGCTTCTCTGACCTTCATGACTCTCGGCCAAACACTTGTAGTTTCTCACTCGCTAGTGCTCGAGTGCAAAATCAGCTTTATGCTCGAGTGTTGCTTACAATGCTCGAGTGCATTAGCAAGGATGATAGGAATTGCTATTGGCCAAACACTTGCAGTCCCTCACTCGCATATGCTCGAGTGAGAACGAGCCTCATGCTCGAGTGTTATCTCCAGTGCTCGAGTGTATAAGTAAGAATGACAGTAATTTGCTCTCGAGCAAACACTTTCTGTCTAACACTCGCATATGCTAGAGTGCAAAAGAGCTCCATGCTCGAGTGCATCAGTTAAATCTGATAGCAGACATTACAGAACTTTGCCTTATGCATTTGGTAACTTTGAAATCATTCCTTAGACTTATAAAACCATGCTTTGCTCACAATTACCTTTTGTTATCATCAAAACTTGGGATCTAACATGAGTAACTGAAGGATCCAAATGATAACATTTTATGATATGGATCTTAAGAATCATAATAGGTAAAAACATACATTTAATGCATCTCTGTGAAAGATATGTTTTCAAAGAAGGAAAGCAACCGTTCAATGACCTTTTCTTGACAGAATGTTGGTATATAATCTTGTTGACCACGGAGCTTGATATTCATTGTGTTAGTGAAGATTATGGGGCACAAATAGAATATAAGGTCTTGAAAATTTTTTTATTTGAAGATAAAAGAAATAATATGTGTGTTATCAGTAAATACATGTAAGGTATACAATTTTGTATGTTTTACATGTTAGAAAAGGTTGGTTTACTCAATGAAGAATCATCTTCCCACGTTTTGTTTAGGCATGGGAAGGTAAGATGAGCAAATGATCACCATGAGACGGTTAAGAAGAATATTTGCATTTGAGTCATCTTAGTTAAACTGAGATGAGATCCATATGTACATATATACATAGAAAATGGATCGAAGCATGAATACAAATCTATAGCCAGGAAAAGAACTCTTTTTCACAAATGAGATTGTAAAATAGTTACTGTGAAAAAGGTTTTGGTTCGAATGTTGAATACATTTTGAAACTTATGTTTGTACGATAAAAGAAAAGGAAATCGATGTACACTATAAATCAATCATAGTAGCATGCAATTCATACTGCATGTGGTTGAGAGTTAGACTACAACACGAGATATAGGTAAAAGATCCTTTGTTTACTATGGTGTGAATCCCAGGAAGGAACAATCTTTACACAATGCCCTTAAGACTTAGGTGGCATCATGAAAGCTTGGTTTGGTGAAGGCCACTTTATGTAAAACTCCATGATCATACACGATTCAGTTAGATGAGTGCAAACTAGGAAAGTGACCAAGTCAAGACAGACTGATGTTTAGTCAAGAAGGAAGATTTACTCCTAGATACACAACTTGTACTAGTATTTGTAGTCGACCCCTGACTAGTTCTTTGTGTAACTTGTAAGTGCGGAAACTATGTGCATAAAAGGCAATCTAAGTTAACCAACATATTAACTCAAGAGGGATTAGATATGCTATGAGTAATGTGTATGTGAGAATCTGGGGTATTAGAAGCAACAAATAGATGGCTCATAAATATATAAAGGGTATCCTTTGATGCTGATATGATGTGAGGGATTTCTAGTATCATAAACACTACATGTTATGAAGACGTCTTGCCTACACAGTCGTGATAGATGCTAGATATGAAACAAGAAAGAGTAACAGATGCATGATAAGAGGCTCATTAAGTGTGAGTGAGAGATGTTAGACTTTGGGTCCATGTTCGCCCTTGATGAGCTGAACTATTTGATTAGGAAACAAGTAACCTTATCAAATAAGAAATAAATCAGGATTAATTATGGATTTGTTAATTGAGAAACAAGTAATTGTGTATTAGTAAATTAATCAAGAATTAATTTCCTGATTATTATTTATAGTGCAAGTAGGAGTGCAAATAATTTCCTAATTAGTGGTCTCCCTATACTTCTATAAATAGGATGTGCCTCCTTCAGTTGAACCTTACCCCTGCCAATGAGCTATTTGGCAATCTCTTCTCTTCTACTATTTTTCTTATTCTAGTGATCTACTGTGCTAATCTTAATTACGTTCTAGCAGTCTAATAATTGCATGAGCTTTATTATGTTCGAGTTATGGAGCATTGGAGCCACTAGTGTAAAAATGATTCTTTAAACTGGTTCTGGATAAGGTCTTGATACAGCAGATCTAAAAAGTTTGTTACTTTTTAGATTGGTTAAGCAACCAGTCTTAAAAATCACTTTTTAACCCAATTGTTTGGATAACTGGTTTAAAAAGAATGATTTTTTAGACCGGTTGTTATGTTCATAACAACCGGTCTAAAACTCATCCTAGATCAGTTGTTATAATCAACCGGTCCAAAAAGTCATTCTTTTTAGACCGGTTTTCAACACAACCGATCTAAAAACTTCTTTTAGACCTTTTGTTTTGAAAATCAGTCTAAAAAGTTCTATTTTTTTTAACAACCACCTTGTTTATACATTTTCACCCGATATTCCTTCCTCTAACATACCATCCAAGCCAACACTGAACATATATAAAAGAACTCATGTATTCTTTTTTTTTTTTAACAAAAATACTACAACAATAATGACAGAATCTCACAAATTTTACAGAAAATCAAGGGAAGAAAAATTACTCAATATATAGAATGTTAAGCCCATGAACTAATCACATTATATAGAGGTGAAAGACTTGTACAAGAACACTTAGAAATTGATCAATCATTGAATGTTGTCCAGCAATGCACAGTACAATGGCAGAATGCATCTCAATAAAAATATCTCTTGTTTTCCTAAAAATCAGATTAAGAAAATTGATATTTAAGCTCAGAATCTAGTGAGCTATATGATGTCTCTTGGTCCTTAATGATGCAAATTACCAGCCAAATCCAATTCATGCAAATCTGGTTAAAACATATTCAAACTTTGAACAAGCAAGAACATGATTTTTTTAATTGAATGCTAAAATTTCAGCTCTTAATTGAATCTAATGTGGCAAATGCAACACCAAAGTTTCAGAGTTTATCAAATGGCCTAAACTAGGCTTAATGGTTCAAGTTCTATTGCAAATATCCATCCAAGCTTTTCTTGGATACAATAAACATCACAAAAATGATGATTTCATTCAGAATTAGTTACTTAGGTAATGTAGCAGCAAAACTGAATAGATTTCACAAAATTTATCTTGTCCACAAAAACTTTGAGTTAATTCAGTAAACAAGTTTCAGCTTTCATGCAATTAATTCAACTCAATGCAACACTGTATAGTTCATACATTGAAATGCAACTTGTGATAGCAAAGAGTTCAAAAATTATAGCAGAACAAATACGTATTAGCACAACATTGGATTCACAAACTCACTATTGTTGCAAAAACTAAAAAATGAATTCAACACAATATTTGTGGATGAAGTCAATATCTTCTTTAGGAAAAGGATTAGTAAGATCAAACATCTGTAACACCAAAGCCAGAAAAAATATTAACTTGCTAACTTAAAAAACAATAAATGTAATACAAATAAATTTTTTCAAATATACATTTACCTCTTGATTAAATTCAATCATGCCTAGGGTGATAGTATTAAAAATGTGCCTCAAAACATACAACCCACATAAGTTGGACCCAGGTTTTTGCCTACGGCTTTGAAAAAGAACATGACATCATTAAAATATGTATAAAGCATAGCTTATTGAACACATACTTAAAGCAAACAAATATGTACTAACCTTTGGGATGATCCATTTAGGGTCTTTTACCTTATGAACATGCTTATCACAAGTAGCGTGTCGAAATGTCCTTTTAGCCCTATCATTAAAATCACAAAGGTTACTTATTTTGCACAAATTCCATGAACTTCCAATAATAGGTAATGCAAGAAAAGTTACGAGTTTATGGTCTTCTTCAATTCATTCCCTGGTTTGTAGTGGAAGGAGTATAAGAGGATGACAATATAACTCTTCTTGTATAAAATAACCAATTGCCAATGATCACTGAAAAAAGGGTTAAGGTGCAAATTTACCAATGAAGTTTTGTCCAAGGAGCGTCTGGCACAAATATCTTTTAGAAGGGGCAAAAATACAAATGAACAATTAAAAAGAGGCATCCACCACAAAAACCGTTAAATCTGTACTAACGCTGTTAGGGGTTTTCTTCTCTTATAATTTAACGTCGTTAGTACAGATTAATGGTTTTTATGGTGGATGCCCCTTTTTAATTGTTCATTGGTATTTTTGCCCCTTCTAAAAGATATTTGTGCCAGACGCTCCTCGGACAAAACTTCATTGGTAAATTTGCACCTTAACCCCTGAAAAAAAAAGGGATGACTATTCGCTGGCGAATGAAATGAAAAAGGTGGAGTGGTGGTTGTGTGTGGGAAAGGGGGGACCACGTGAATAGGAGGCAGCAATGAATGAAATGAAAAAGGAGGAGGGAGGCCACTGAGCAAAAGGGAGAATGAGAGAATAAAGAATAGGAGCCGAAACTTTTGACCAAGAGGGATGGAATGGAAGAAGGGAGGCGCTGCTGTGTGTGAGAGGGGAAAAGCAGCGCCAATGATAGAAATGAGAGGGATGGCGGCTGTGCAGGAATTAAAAGAAGAAGAGAGCCATTAATTGAAGAGGGAGCCATTTGGTGGACAAGAGGAGAGGCTGTTCGGTGCTTTCCTTTGATGTCTAATTCCTTTTCCTTCTATCAACCTTCATCCTCTTCTTCCATGAGTAGCTAAAGTGTTCGTGATTTCCTTGAGTTGGGTAATGGTTTGAGCTTCTAAACTTCAATGGAATTCCTTAAGCTCTCTTTCTATTTCATAATTGTATGGCTTGGTAAAGTATGTGATTATGATTTAGATTATTCTATGCCAAGTGAATAAACTTGGTGGTTGAGCTAGGAGTTGATTAATTAAGCTTTGTATGATTCATATTAGGAGTAGGTTGAATTGTTTATTCCAACTTGGTTAAGTGGATTTAAATGATTAAATTGAATGCTTTAAACTTTTGTAATGGTAATTACAAGCTAGAATTGGAAGTTCATTATTCATCTCTTTGAGTCTGAATTATTTGGTGATATTCATTTAATTGCTTCGGTAGAATGAATTAAATGATTATTGCAAGAATGGAGCTAGTGGTATCTTAGTTCAATCCTCTTGACTCATTATGGAATTCATATGATTAGCAAGCAAGGAAGACTAAAACCTCAACTCAAGGGAATCCCATTACATCATTATATTAGTTAATTGAATTTATCTTGTTATTAGTGTTAATTTCAATTCCTTTTGCTACTTTGTTTTAAAAACTGAAAAAAATACAAAAATATTGCCGAGCTTATATTACTTCATTAGTTTAAAAATCAAATTCTCAAAATGATTTCTCACAACTTTAAGGTTTTTTATCACTTTACTACTTAGAAACTTGAAAATTAATCTCCTCACAAGAACGACCTAGGTTGAGCTACTATGCTACATTTTCAAACCTAGTTTTGTTTTATGAACTCACACGACAGGGGTTCATCAAATTGGCGCCGTTGCCGAGGAAGATGATTGCCAAGGTTTTAAGTAGTTAAGCATTCTTTTCAGTTGTCATAGTGTGTCTTAGTTTGGTAGGAAGTGTGTAGCACTCATTTGAATTTTGGCGAAATTCTGATTTTCGATTAGCACTGTCTTGCTGGAACTGAAATATTTGTCCTTAGAAAATTCTGAAATTTGACAAGTTAAAGTTTTTCAGGATTCTAAGCAAGACTAATAGCTTTAGCTATTAGGTCTGCTGGATTTTAGCCAAATTTGAAGGTTTGCTATACTTTTCTGAATTTTCTTTCTTTTTTGGTATTTTTCTAGGTTTTTGATTAGGTTTGTTTTTTGGGTCTTCTTTGATTTTTCTTGGTTGCTAGTGTGTTTTTGAGTTTGTCTTAGTTAGTTGTTAGTTGTTGAAGTGTTTGGTAGTGGTTTAGGTTAATTTTCATTTTCATAGTTGTTTTTCATTCCATTTGCAATTAAAAAAAACAATAAAAAGAGATTTGCATTTTGTTGCTTTGCTATAATGTTCTTAGTGGCCATTATGTGGATCATTATTGTTTTGCGGTGAGCAACTTTGCATTCCTCTTCTTTCAAAATTTGTTGGTTGAAACTTGAGATTCCAGGTAGCTATCACATTCTGTAAGTTGTGCTTCCAGTGACTCTACTTATATACTTGCGGTTTGAGGTACTAGTTCATTGATATACCAACTTGTTCTCCTAAAAGGTGAATTCTTACCTTGCAACTCCTATTTGCCTCTTATCATATTGTGTTGCACTTGTCTTGTTATTGCTGAAACTGGTCTTACTCTTTAGACACTTGAATTTTGTTGGTTGTGGTTAAATCTTTTGGATGTCAAGGATTAGTTAACTTGGTTTCCTACAAGTTGCTAATTTTTGTTGTATACAACCCTTCTTCTATTGACCATTTGACCAATAACTTTGTTGTACTTTGTGTGTCTATGTGAGTCTCTTTACTGTGCATAACTAGAATGGGAGATCCTCTTTCACAAAGCTTTGAAGCCATACAACATCAATTAGAGCTTGTTCAAGCCCAATTGGAGAGTCTAGAAAGAGATTCTTTGAAGCTCAGTGTAATCCTTTCTCTAAGCTTCTCTTCTATGCGATTCAAGGTTGTTTGAAGCAAAATCTTGGAGTTTGAAAGGGGCTAGTGTTTAGCCAAGAAGGGAACAACCAGAGGGAAGCAAAGGTGACTTCCTAAACTTGAAATTATTATTGTTGTGACTGCTATGTTTGATTTAATCAGTGAATTTCTGGTTAATTTGATGTGATTGTGAATTTGGGAAAACGTTGAACCCTAGACATTATACTACCAAATTTGGGTCCAAATGGTAGTTATAACGTAATTAAATAGTTAATAAAGTGATTAGGAGTAGAAAGGAGAAAGCCTGTGGAGTCAGAATTGGAAAACCCCAAATTTCCCTGGAGAATTGTGAGTCTGGGTCAGGTCCAATTAAGGGTGTTAGGGCTGGATTTTTGATAATTTGATGGTTCCATTGTGTTCAAGAGGGAAAATTAGGTGGGGTTACAGTTGAACACTTTTCTAGAAAAGCCCTAAAAAGCATAATGACCAAAACGCTTCTGAAACCTTAAATTAGGGGCTGCCAAGGGCATTTTCATCTTTTGGCAGTGAATTTGGTAATTCCGAAGTCGGAAATGGAATCTTTGGGCAAAAATAAGTTAGGATAGCCCAGGTCAAAATTTTGAGAAAAGTACGATTGGACTAGGTATGGCGGGTTGGGCCGTGTCCCCAGTGGTATTTTGTTAATTTTTCACTATAGACTTGTATAACCATAAAAAACACTTTGGAAGTCTCTAAAGTTGTACATGAATGGGTTTTAACCTAATTCTTGTACATTTAGAATTTTAGGACCAAGTTGAGAGCCCAGTTGTTGGCACACATTATGAGGCATGCTTATCGAGGTGAAAAAGGGACACAAGGTAGTAACTCCATCTTTCATACATTATGTCAATGTTTATATGCTTTCTATATGCCATTTTTCATAATATGTATGATGCACAGTGCCTATGGGTACACTGAACATGACTAAACATAGTGCCTACAGGTATACTGAACATGATTGAACATAGTGCCTACTAGTACACTGAACATGACCGAACATAGTGCCTACGGGTACACCGAACTGAATTATAGTGCTTATAGGTACACTGAATTATGCCCAGTCTATGGTCTTGTGCCCAGCTGGGGTATAGAACAAGTAGGGTTTGCAATAGTGGTTTGCTCTGAATGTTTCCGACCAAACCGAATTATGTGTGATTATAAGATTGCTCTATGTGGTATTTGACATACTCATTATTGCATTTTCTATGATAGATTGTCTGTTACTACTGAGATTTGTTTGAATCTCACCCTTTTTCATAAATAATAGTATTCCAGCGGGAACCAGCAGATGCAAAGGCAAGGTGATAGACACGAGAAATTGACGATAGGGATGCTGAGAATGGAAGTTTGTGGTTATATGTAGTTTAATTATTGAATATTTTGGATAAATATGTATATATTACCATACCCTATAGGGACACCTACAACGTAATCATATACTAAATATCAGTATTTTTATATGCTATTCCTGTATTGCTCACTGAACTGTGTGCAAGCACTCTGAATAATGAGAAAATATGATGAGGGTCTAACAGTAATCACATCGTATTCCCATTGATTCTCATAGCTATTATGAACTAAATAGTTTGACCTAAATTTGTTCATTATGGAAACTTTTTAGACAGTTGGTTTGTTGTAAGCAGAATCATGCTTATGATGCCATTTTTTACTATTCATTTCCCTTCCTTTTATCTTTTAAAACTTCCACAGTTTAAGATTTTAAATAAATGTTACAAATGATGTTGCACTCTTGTTATTTCACTAAGGACTACTTGTTCTATATATTTCAGTATGCAGTGGTCATAAATGGAAATTTCTTCATCGGTGGAATACTTCATCATTTCCGAACAGGATATTTTGAATAGTTAAACTATTCAAACGAGGGAATTCTATGTTAATTCCTTAACGTGTACAAACATTCAATAGGTTTGTTACACTATTCCCAGTGGGTGTGTTTCTCTCTCTCTCTCTAAGCAGGTTATGTTACTCAAGACTAATATCATAAAGAGATATGTGATTTAATATTTCTAATAATAAGTTAATACTATAAGAATGGTAGTAGTGTTTACATTAGTAATTCGATGGACATAGATTTTCAATTATGTCTAAAATAGATTCTGTTATGGATTGAAGGGTGTATTTATCAAATTTTGGATGAAGGCAATTTACTTTTTTATAACTTACATTGTAAGAAATTCTCAACTTCTCTACTTTATTGTTTAATCATCAAGATTTCTCATAAATTAAATATATTTATCGTTCTTTTCCCTAATTTAAGTATTCTATTTGTTCAAAATGATTTGTATGTAACATTGTCGTCCACTTTAGCGCTAGTTTATGGTTTTCATCTTACTGATTTGTAAAGACTCGCACAATTTAATATGGTGAGTATAGCAAGTGATTAAGGTAAATTTTGTTTTTAATATACAGGAATAAGAGGTGTTGATTAAAGATGTTTTTGTGAAGTTCATTTGTTGAACTATACTGTTTAAAGAGGTTTGTTTATGTATTAAGTCTATGGGAAGTTAGTATTTGATATTTTATATCAAGTATATGTATTTTATAAATTTTGTTATGTTTTAGTCAACGTTGACTCTTCGGGATTGTATTTAAGGTAGGAATGCCCATAAATACCTTATTGGAAACTTATTTGTCAAATGGGACCTGAGGGAATATCTTTTGCACATAATGGAAGATTGTGTGAGTATAAGGAAGGTCCACTAGGGAAGATATATTGAACGAAGGGGAAGTTTGTTTGAACACAAGGGGAGATCTTTTGCACACGTGAAAGATTGTTTGCACCCAGATATCCCATTTGCCGAAGTTTCCATCAAGTTATTTTTATACAATTTGGTCTACATTTAATCGTAAGCAATAAACAATATTTTTAGTGATAAGATTATTATAACGTCCCATTAAATAATTAAGAGATACGAATACGAGCGTTCATAAGATTTGGTATATTTTTTTCTGATATATATATATATATTGTATATATTTAACTCTTTATTGTATAATGATGATCTTATTATGGTATTAACCGTATAACATATTTTTAACCATTTTAGTCAATTTACAACTAGCTGCTAGAACGTATTTAATGTTTGTACATTTGGTATGAATAGACTCATAAAAACTTATTTATATCGTATGATTTAGACAAGTATAGATTAGCATAAGATGTAAATGAATTGAAATCTCTGTTAGTAAGTATATTGTTTCACAATAATTGGGTTTTAAAAACTAGATGTAATTACAATTACGTATTTTGTACAATATATTGTGTGAGAGATTGAAAGATATATGTTATAAATTGTTGCTGAAAATAGATTAGTACTTCCAAATTTGCGTTGAACACTTTTACCACCTTAATGCCTTTGTTGGTAACTAACTTCCACTTTTTTTGACAAGCCTTTTCAACTTTTTCCCTAATTTATTTATATTATTCGTTACTAATGTTTGTTGTGAACAGACAATGTTCACTTTGTTCTTCGACTATTTTGTGTGCTATAGGGGTTGATTTGGTTTCCAATATATGATATGTTATTTTGTGTAATATGTTTGTTAACTTCATTATTGGTGTCCTTTATGAATTCTAGATTTTGAGGGTGTAATGCCCCGAATTTTGTATAAGGGCTAATGACTTCAAATGAGACCGTAAAGAATATTTGATGAATGTTTTCGAGAAATAAAGTATGAGCTATGACTGAATTAGCTGTAGGAAGTGTCTAAACCCTGTATTGTAATTTAATTATTTGGCAAAGTTACTGTTGGACTAAAATAGAAGGGGAATGGCGCATGAAGAAGGGAAAAGAAGTTAAATCATGTGTCAAGTGGCAATTAAAGTGAACTTGCCATAGTCAGGGACAAAACAGGAAAAATGAAATTTACCAGCTAATTAGGCAGCAACCAAAGAAGGAATTGAACACTAACTAAAAGGGTTAGTGGTGTAACTAAATGGCTAAGGAAATTAGTTAGTGTAACTAATTAATGATTTGCTTTTGAGGAACTATGGGATTTTGGACATGTGGCATCATTAGGATGAAGCAAAGGAGAGTTGAAAAGTTAAATGCCAATTTTTAAATTCATTTTCTCTCCCTCCCTCTTCTCATTTAGTTTAAGAAGCATGGGGGGCTGAAGATATTCATCATTTCACCATTTTCTCTCTCTCCGCAAGCTCTCAAGTCGTATAGGCATAAGGAAGAAGAAGAGAAAGAGTTCAAGGTTGAAGGTGAGATTTCTTCATGAGATTTGACCTTGAAAATGGCTTCTATTATCAAAATCCTCTTCTTTAATCTTGTTCCTCTTGTTGAAATCTTCAATTGTATGGTTTTAGATTTTCAAGAGGTGGTGTTTGGTGAACTCAAGAAAAACTAGAGGTTGGTGAAGCAAAGAACAAGTTAGAGAAGGTGGAAGAGGTGAGAAAGAGAAACTTTTTGACATGTATATTGTAGTCATTTGTTGGGTATCTTGATTTTTGAAATTTTGCCCTATTTTCATTGGACTAGGGTCTTAGAGAGTTTGAGATGTTTTGTATTAAGGTTTGGATAATAGAATTTAAATGAACCTTGAATGTGAAGTTTGTAGTTTTGGGGTTTTGTATTAATTGTAGCCCCAAAACATAGCATGAGAAAGGGATGAGAGTTTTTTTTTTATGTTTCCATTGGATTCCATGTGAAAAATTGTGTGGGAATAGTGTTGGTTGTGAAAATTGGACTATTGGAAACATTTGCTGGTAAAACTAGAAAATGCTGTCGGTGAAAACTCTATTTAGGTAGTCAGTTTGCATGGCAGTGTTGAATGAGTAAATGATGGGTAAAAATTCTGAAACTTTCCAGTCTAATATTGAACATGCCAAGCTTTAAATTGATAAATTATGGTAGTCATTTTGATGTGTGTACTGGAAGGTATGCATTCCCAAAGTTTGAGGTTGAAACTGGACTTAATTCTGGACAAGTATGTTAATTCGTTGAATTATGTATTTTTGTGGTTGTAGATGGAAGTGATTCATATTTTTTCTATAAAGAGGACTTAAAAAGCTTTAAGTAGACTTGTGATCACTCCATTTTGATTTTTGTAGGTTTAGTTATAATTTTTGGAAGTTCAATTGTGTAACAGAAATTTCATTGGCCATAGCCAAAGGTTCTTGACTGCATCCCAAAAGTTTCTGACATGTTTTCGGCTGCAGCCAGAGGATTTTTAGCTATAGTACAAGACCTTCTGACCTGCTTTTGGCTACAGCTAGAAGACTCTTAGCCGCAGCCAAAAATCTTCTGAGGTATTTTTGGCCGCAGCCAAAGAATTTCTTGGCTATGGCAATCCCCCAATTTCAGCACTTTGCACTTTTGAAAGGTGGTATTTAGTATAGTTCTTTCCAACCCTTTAGGCATTTGTTTGAACTTTTAGTAGCCAAATGATGTCTACAAATTGTGAAATTTTCCAGATTGAAATTAGACATCCTAAGCTTTAATTTGATAGGTCATATGAATCATTGGAAGCTATAATCAAGGAGTTATGAATTGTTGAAGTTGGCCCATACAAACTATGGATTTCCTGGAATAGCATCCAAATAATTTAATTCTAGGAATTTTGTGCTTCCAATTGGCAAAAGGCTATATTTTTCTTTAAACTAGACTCAATAAGGGTTCTATGGCCTTTGGATTCACTCCAATTCATTGTCTACAAATTAAGTGATGATTTTTCAAATTTTGGGCAGAAAATTTGCCAGAATTGCCAATTAATCCGAAATGAAGGAAAAATGTGATGGCAACTTTGTAAATATGAGATACATGTTATGAAGCCATTTGGTACATAAAAGAAGGTCTCAAGGCATCACATTTCATGTAACAAGAGGGGAAATATTAGTTACATATCAATTGGGCTTTATGACACATTCTGTCGCAAGATTAGATTGTGTACATAAAAGTCATAGTTTAGTTTTTTGGAAATTAAATAATTAGACCAAATTAAGTGATAAAGGCATGATATAGTAAAAACATTTCCCTTCCCCTTCCATGCTCATTTCTGTTAGCCAAGAGAGCTCAAGGGGGGAGGCGAGAGAGAGAGAGAGAGAGAGAGAGAGAGAGAGAGAGAGAGAGAGAGAGAGAGAGCTTTGATCTTATAGTGAGAAGGAAGGAGAGAACTCACAAGATAAATTGATTTCTTTGGTGAACTAGCTCCTAACTTGTATAATCCTTCCTCTAAGCTATTCCTCTATGTGATTCATAGTGTTTTGAAGCAAAATTTTAGTGTAGGAAGAAGGAGCCAAAGGTAACTCCATAAACTTATATCTTTAGTATTTACTGGCTGCTGTGAGTTATTTAATTGGTGAATTTCTGCTGGATTTGCTCTGATTGTGAATTTGGTAAAAGTTGTGTCTTAAATGTTATATTGCCCAAATTGTGGCTAAATGGTGGTTTTAACGTAATTAAAAAGTTAATAAAGTGATTAGGAGTAAAAAGGAGCAAGTCTGTAGAGTCAGAATTGAAAAACCAAACTTTTCCCGGGGAAACCTCTAAGTTTTGGCCAAGGCTATTAGAGGGGTTAGGAGTTGGATTTTCATGAAATTGATGTTCCATTGTGTTTAGGAGGTAAAATTAGGTGGGGTTATTATAGTTGAACACTTTTTCAGAAAAGCCCTAGAAAGTATAATGACCAAAATGCCCCTGAAACCCTAAATTAGGGGCTGCTAAGGGCATTTTCATCTTTTGGCAATGAATTTGGTAATTCCGTGGCTGAAAATGGATTCCTTAAGTGAAAATATGTCAGAATAGCCTAGGCCAAG
Organism: Inga oerstediana; assembly: GCA_963210345.1. Lineage (NCBI taxonomy): Eukaryota > Viridiplantae > Streptophyta > Magnoliopsida > Fabales > Fabaceae > Inga > Inga oerstediana. Next base: position 41,806,211 of record OY723407.1, read on the forward strand.
ATTTTGGAAAAAGTACGGTCGGACTGGGTACGACGGGGCTGGGCTAGGTCACAATAGGCTTATATAACCACTATAAACACTATGGAAGTGTCTAAAATGGTACATGAATAGATTTTAACTTAATTTTTGTACATTTGATATTTTAGGATCGAGTTGGGAGCCTGATGTTAACAAGCTTTATGAGGCACACATTTTGAGGCAGAAAAGGGTTAAGGAAGTAACTATAATCTCTCATACACTGTGACCGTTAAAGTATGTTACTATATTTTGTGATATGGACATGGTGGCTGAGGTATGTTACCTAGCTGTGGTTAGGTATCCTACTGAGGTACGTCTGGGGTACATTACCTAGCTGTGGTTAGGTACCCAACTAAGGTACACGTAAGTGATTTGGCCTTGGGCTTTATGTGCACATAGTATTGTTATGAATTTTCATTTTATATTATATGGTGCATTGCATATTTAATTCTCAAATTTTATATGTTTAATTATTTGTTACTACTAGGATTCTATGGAATCTCACCCCTTTTCATAAATAAAAATGTCTTAGCGAGAACTAACGGCTGTAAAGGAAAGGTTGTAGACATGGGAAACTAACAGGCACGTATCCTGAGGCAAAGATAGTGGTTTACATATAGTTTGTTTTGGACATCTTATACCAAATTGTAAATATTTTCGAATTCTGGACGGTTGATTCCTGTATGTAAACAAATATCTTTATCAGTATATTTGTACTTTTTTGTATGCTTATGGAACTTGGTCTTTATTACTCTAAGCATATCAAAATGTAAATGAGTATTGACATTTTGGTATCAGAGCCCAAGTGGTTTTGGCAGAGTGGCGGTTTTGGTAAGAGGATTGTATACTGATATGGTCTTGATTACGCAGTGATAGGAAATATACGCAGACAGGGGTACCAAAGGAGTGAAACGCCCTAGTTTGTGGACTAGTCCCAAGAGATTAGTAAATATTTAAAGGGTACCAAGTGGTGTAATACCGGACTACGGATGGACTAAAGATATTGGGAAACTCAAGGAAACAGGTACAACCAAGCTAGTTGTAGATCACACATAGTATTTAGTCAACCGGAGGCAGCTAGCATGATGTTTATGATAATAGTAGTCTCAGGGTACTAGTGGTCAGGAGCAGATAGAGCCGGTATCTATATTTTGGCATGGGCACACAAAAGTTAAGTGTGCTCAACTCAGAGAGATTTTAGGATGTGTGATCCCTTGAAAAATTAAGTAGGCAAGGTCATGGAGACTTGAGAAATAGTGATTATCTTAAGGTTTTTCCAAGACTAATAATCATTTTAGTTAGATGATTCAAATGATGTTTAAAACCATGGAGATGTTGACGATATAAGTATTAATCTAAATTTGAACCGTTTCTATTGCAGTAATTACTACATAGAAAAATTCATTTGATATGGTGATGGGAAATTTGAGGTATAGTAAATGTTTGAGGTTTCTCCATGCTAAGTGATGATCCTTAATAACACCGTGGTGTTAAAGGTATGTAGGAATGATATACGGTGACATATGATGCGTTGTGATTATGTCGTACATCGACCCTAGAGGATCCAATATGATGATACTAAAGGTTGATGATAGGTTTGAATTAGATCTAAGATGAAATAGTGCTTGGGTTAGAATGTGAATTGGTTGACTATGGTTTTATTCCATGATGGAAGTTAAACCTTATGGATAGTGTTGAACCTTCAATAATATTTTGAGGATATTACTCAAATACTGTGAAGGTTAGAATAGGCTCTACTGATCCTGATTCCTAGAGAAATTATTGGGTATATTTGATGAAACTGGCCAGGAACTGGCACAAAGAAATACATAATTCTAGTATAGTTAGGTGTTATAGGAGGTTCCTATGCGACTCCTACTAAATCATCTTGACATTATAATAGCTCATATAAGGAGATAAAAATCAGAGTGCATAGCGGAAGTCTACGACTTTGTATTGATTACAGGAAGTAGAATAAGGTGACCATTGAGATCAAGCACCCAGTTCCTGGAGTAGATGACTTGCTCGATCAGTTGATTGGGTCTTATGTGTTTTCCAAATTGAGTTGAGTATGGGTATCATCAGCTAAAAGTAAAATCAGAAGATGTATCAAAAATGGCTTTTAGGACTAGATATGGCCATTATGAGTTTCTTGTGATGCCATTGGGGCTGACCAAAGCACCTGTAGTGTTTATGGATGAAATGAATCGAATCTTTCATCCGTACCTGGACCATTTCATAGTAGTCTTGATTTATTATATACTGGTATACTCGCGGAGTAAAGTGGAACACGAGCAACATTCAAAAATCACATTAAATATACCAAAATCTAATCAACTCCATGATAAGCTGAGCAAATATGAGTTTTGTCTTTCAAAAGTTAGACTTTTGGGTCATATAGTCTCACAGCAGGAGTCATGATTGATCCTTGCTAGGTGGAAGCATCATAGAATTGGAAAGGCCAAAGATTGTGGTTGTAATACACAGTGTTCTGGGTCTTGTTGATTTTTATGAGGGGTTTATGTAACTTTGCCCTAGAAAACTCAACATTATACGTGGGATGATAATTTTGAGAGGAGCTTCACAGAGCTGAGATGGCAATTTATTATAGCAACAGTGTTGACAATCCTAGATGTGAGTAGGCATGGATTGTGATGTGTTTTGATATGAGCTGAGAAGGGGCGTACGCATCTTGTCAGCTGAAGCTTCATGAATTGAACTGTCTTACCCATAATTTTGAGTTGATAGAAATAGTATTGGTATTGAATCTGGAAACGTTACCTTTATGGCGTAAATGTATAATTGTACTATGACTACCAGGGTTTAAAATGTTTATATGAAAAAAGAGAACTGAATATGAGAAATTACAGATGGATGGAGCTGCTTAAAGATTTAAACGTGGAGATAAACACCAGTAGAAAAATGACTTTTAAAACCGGGTAAAAATGACTTATTAGATCGGTTCTGGATTAGATCTTGATACATCTGGTCTAAAAAGTTTGTTATTTTTTAGATCGATTGTAAAAATTGGTCTAAAAAGTATGCCTTCTTAGACAACCAATCTAAAAGAATGGATTTTAAGACCGGTTGTGTGTACAACTGGTCTAAAATACCTTGGTTTTTAGAAACAACCGGTCTAAGAAACCATGGGTTTTAAGACCTGTTGTGTCTACAACCGGTTTTAAAATCTATGACTTTAAGACCGGTTGTATCTATAACCTGTCTTAAAAGCATTTTTTAGATCTATTGAAACTACAATTAGTCTAAAAAATCATGGTTTTTAGACCGTTGTGTCTAGTTGTATCTACAACCGGTCTTAAAGTCATAGGTTTTAAGACCGGTTGTAGATACAACTAGACACAACGGTCTAAAAACCATGAGACCGGTTGTGTCTACACTAGGCCTTAAAACCTATGACTTTAAGACCGGTTTTAGATACAACCAGTCTTAAAAGCATTTTCTTGACCAGTTGAAACTACAACTAGTTTTAAAAGTGCCATTTTTTTAAAAAAATTTTCCTCGTACAAATTAACTTTACCTAGCCATTTAAACAACATCCCAAATTCCACAGAAGCAACAATACATCACACACAATCATAAGAAATATCAGCAGCATTACTACACCCTACAATATTCCACAAAGAACTAACATGTTATCACACACAATCAGAAGTGATTTCAGCTATACCCTATATTTCATAGAAGCAAGAACAATAAAAATTAATGAAAATGAACACATGGTCACACACCATCAGATTTTTCCCACATTCTCAATAACAATATCAACACATTATCATCAAGCATTTTAAAACACAATTTCAATATACCGAGGTAACAGTGAGCCACAATTTAATATTGCTAACAACAAAATCTCAACTTTATGCGCTTTCAATTCCAAAACTTTTAAAGAAAAGAGGAGGGAAGACAAATTCCTTAGTATATACAGAAAATTTCTTAGTTTTACAGAAAAATAAAGGGAAGAAAAAGTACAGAGGTCAATCCTTCAAATCCCATGACTGTATCAACATCAGACTTGTATTACTCATATCCCAGAAATTTTCCTACACAAAGACATAAACCCAGTTAGATATGAAAACCACAACACTTTATTCTACACAACATGTAAATTGCAATTACAACAACACTTTATAATTCATACAGCAGAATCAATACGTATAAGAACAACGTAAGATTGGATTCAAAACGCACTATTTTTGTAAAAGTTCATAGATGAATTCAGTACAGCATTTGCGGATGAAATTAATATCTTCTTTAGGAAAGGGATCAACAAGAACAAACATCTGTAACACCAAAGCCAAAGAAAACATTAACTTGCTAACTTAAAAACAATAAAAGTAATGCAAAGTTTTTGAAAATATACATTTACCTCTTTAGTAAAATCAGTCATGCATAGGGTGATAATATTATAAATATGTCTCAAAATATACAATCCACATAAGTTGGACCCCGATGGTTGCTTACGGCTTTGAAAAAGAACATGACATCATTAAAACAAGTATAAAAGGCATGGCTTATTGAATACATTCTTAAAACAAACTAATATGTACTAACCTTTAGGATGATCCATATAGGGTCTTTTAACTCATGAACATGCTTACAACAAACAGCGTGTAGGAATATCCGTATAGCACTATCATCAAAATCACAAAAGTTACTTATTTTACACAAATTCCATAAACTTTGCATAAAAAAGCTAATAATGCAAGAAAACTTACGAGTTCGTGGTCTTCTTCAATTCATTCCTTGGTTTGTAGTGGGGGGAGCACAAGAGGATGACCGTATAACTATTCTTACATAGAAGAACCAATTGCCAATGATCCCTAAAAAAAAGAATGAATATTAAGCAAATTTAAAGCATTATATATATTATGAAATATATATTTGTTTCTTACCTATGCACATATGGAGGCAAGAAACACTTAGTTGCATTTTAACTAAGCCTCTCCAATAAGTATGTATGTCTGATAGCAGCAGTGGTCCCTTTGTCGTGGATTTGAACTGGGGATACAAATCCAAATTTATCACTTTTTCTCAAGGAAACTAACCTATGATTCATGTACCTACAATAATACAAGCACACAAATCAAAGTTTAATGGCGAAATTTGTAAAATATTTAATTCCAATTGAAGAAGATACTTACATTAAAAATAGTTGGACAATCGAGACCGTAAGCTGTTGTCTAGGAGCTACCAGGGACATTAAATCTTCCCTCTTAAGATAGCATTGCACCCCTGACTTACCAAGAACTGAATCAATAGGCTAATCTCTTGTTTTAAAGGATGTATCATATGCTATCAGAATTACTTGTTGCATGACATTCCATTGAGGTTGTGAAACTTCTTGAGTGGAGGGAGGTGCAGTTGGGGATGTGATCGGAGGTTCCTCAGCTCGATTAGAAACAAGGTTCTTTGACAACAAAATGAAAGAAAAGAGGACATCGCTCACAATCTGGAAGTCATCAGTGGGGATTGGGGAGGTGCATCTACAATGATCAATTGTAGGAAAATTTCTGGGCGGTCCGACCGGTTCGACTGTGGACCGGAGGAGAGGACGATCCGAGTTTCAGAGTTAAACCGTTCAAAAGGTTAGGTCGGATTAGGCCATCCAGAACCGCCATTTAGACCGAAAACCGGAGTTAAGCCGCTACCCGGAACGAATATTTGAAAGCCGGACGGCTTAAACACAATTAGCAGAAGAGAAAAAAGGAAAAAGAGGGAGAGGACGAAAGAAGAAGTGCACATCCTTCATCATGTATGTTGTCATGAAAGAGATTTTTAGCCTGAGTACCACTGCAAGATACGATTTTTGAAAGGAGAAGTGAAGGAAAAGAGCCCATCCTACTGGAAGCATCTTCGACGAACTCGCGAATCTAGGAGGACGATGGAAAAAGTCTTGAACAATGAAGAAAGAGAGAGAGGCAGTGTTGAGAAATTGAAAATGAAAAAGATGCCTTGAAATTCGGAATGAAGCGTCTTCCATACGCAATATTTGGCAATGTGGAATAATGGCCTCATGGGCAATAATTAATAATTAATATTTTTGGAATTTTTTAAACTAAAATGATTTAAAAGATGCAAACTCCAAATACAATCAAACTTGGAATTGGGAGTTGGATATATTACGATCTCATTCTTAAAATTTAATGTATAAAAATATCTCCTTTTATTTTGATGTTAATTTTGATGGGTGAAAATTAAATTAATTGTCGTATTAAATTATTTCCGTTAATTAATACAAAAAATAATGATTTACTATATTATAAAGGCAATGAAAAAGTATTTACATTATAATATCATGATTATTTTTAAAGATAGGAATTATTATAAAAATTTAAGATTTTAATTACAAATTTTTTATTGTAATTATATTTTATGCTGGTTTATAATTTATATATTGTGTTTATTTTTGGGTTACTTTTTTTTAATTTATTCGACACTGTATTATATATATTATATATTCTCTTCTTATTTATTGAGATAGTGAGTGAGTTAATAAACTTAGATAATTTCTTAAACAATTCTCTTGTATGTAAGAAATGTAGGATCGGTAAGCACAGCGGAAGAATTTAAAAAAAAATTTCACCGATCCTAATCGAGGATCTATCAACGGCGTTTAAACCAAGTTGGAAGGATTCATACATTTTTGATGATTCAGAGTTTTCACGATCTCTAGGACCCAACACGTCAGGTCCGCTCCCTCTACCGGTATCCACACGAATGTTCTCCAACCGAGACTGCGTGCTAGCGCCTCTAATGTCTCCAAGGGTTTAACTTGCGGCTCTCAATTCTGATGTACCCTGAGTCTATCAGCTCTATCAAGTTTATAACCCATGAGGGTTATTTTCAAATTTCAAAATTAATCATCATTAATTTCGAAATTAATTAACAATTAATTATCTTGATGAGCTAATTAAATAAATTCAGTTTAAATTAAATCTGTCTAACAGTTTTAATTTAACCTATTTATTTAATCTAAATAAAGAGCCATTAGATTTAATTTATCTTCATAAATTAAATCTGAGATACTATATCTCCATCATGTTAGTTATTAAATTTAATATATCTTAATAAATTAAATTTAAAACCAACACAATATAATAATATCATATTATATATATATATATAATATTTCGAAAATATATATATCTATATAATATTATTAAATATAATAATATAATATATATATATATATATATAAAAGATATATATTTCGAAAATATATATATATATATATATATCTATATAATATTATTAATGAATTTTATATTATATATATATATATATATATATAATTCATCCACCCTAAATCAAACATTATCTCGTGTTGGGCCATTCTTGTGTGCGACCCTGTAGGCCCATATGAAGTTGGCAGTGGGCCAATAACTACACTAACCCAAAAGTCGCAAGCGGCCTCTAGCAAGACATTACGACTACCCAATTCATATGAGGATCGTTATCACGATGCAATCTGTCATACAACCATGTCACGTCCCATTTGTCACACGATATATCGATCAAGGATAAGGCATGGAAAATGTCATCCTCTTGTTCCTGACCATTACTTTCTCGATTTCTGAGTAGCCTAATAACAGAGACAGAAACTCCTTTCATCATAGTATGGCCATACATTTCTCAGACTCACTCATCAAGGGGCCCAGTAATATCTCTCTACTAATGTGAGGGACAAATTCCATCTTGATCATTCATATTCCTCTACATGAAAAACCACCAAGCCCGATCTAGCCTTTATCATCACCTGGTCAAAAGTGACTTTTGACTAGTTCAAAGCTTAGCAACTCTCATGTAGGAATCCATGATGACCTCAGCTCTAAGGGCATTGTGACGTGGTTATACATGAGAAAAGCTTATGACTTGATCCATGTAGCTTTCTCATAGTGGGTCGGTCCAGCACCTTGTACTCTTACAAGTGCCTAAGACTTTGATTCGTATCTCCATATCTTATCAAAGTCATACTGGTCTTGTTTCATCTCTGCTCCCGCATAGATGACCGACCAGGGACATTTTAGGACAATCTTTATGAATCATCCAAGGATACAATTATCACAGTTAACATGCAAATAATATGATAACAGAATGGAGAAATTTCATTAAAATAATAATGTTTAAAGTACAATGATTGGCCTTTAGGGCACAATTTCCAACAAGAAATTCATACTTGGATCAACCTAGAGCCATCAAATATCAATGTTTAACAATGCATGAAATCATTATTATTTATGCTTTTTGTAGGTTAATGGTTGATTTAAATGTTCTTTCTTAAATGATGTTGTGTGATTTTACTAACTTCATACGAAATTAGATTAAAGACTAATTATTGTAATATATATATATATATATGTATATATAATATTTTTAAATTTAATTATTATGTCACCGGTCCGGCTCAACGGCTCAACCGTTCCAACCGGTTGAACCTTGACCCGCTGACCTTTCCGACTCAATATCTGGTCCGGTTTTTAAAACATTGTATCCAATGTACATAAAACATTAAGGCCTGCTTGGTACCGTGAATTTTGATGGATCTAACATTGGGATTGGTACTATGCAGCTTTATTGTCTCAGCCTCTTCGGATTGATGTAGTCTTTATAGTTTATACCGAACATCACAAAATAATAATACTACCTTCGGTACTAATTATAAGAAAAAGTTGACTTTTTTTGAAGAAATTAAGAAAGCTAAAAAAGTTACTTAATTATATCATATGTTATGTATCTTTAGATTATATATTAATTTATTATTCAAACTAATTAGTTTGAAGAAAAAATATAAATAAAAATACTCTAAATTAATTTAACTATCTTCCTTAATTTCTCCAAAAAAGTCAAATTTATCTTATAATTAGGACCGGAGGGAGTACCAATATAAATGCCAACACCAACCCTTCTAATGCCCTCAATCCAAAAAAAAAAAAAACCTTCTAATGCCCTGTGCCAAACAGAGCCTAGAGCACAGTTTGTTTGTAATAGTTTTCTATTTGAATAAGGTGAATTGGTAAATGGCTTTATTTTGTTGGCTAAAAAAGGTAAATGGCTGTTTTTTTTAAAGATCAAGTTTTGTCTTAGTTTTTTATTTCTAATGTAGATTGTCTTGAATTAAGTTAAAATAATTTAAAATTATGGTTTTAAATTTTAATAACAAATAATTTTGCCTCTCAATTTTAATTATGACAAGTTTAATACTCCTTTTAGTCTTATTTATAAGCAATTTTCTCTTTCATAGGGTTAGTCCTTTTTATAAGCAACTTTTACTTTGTGTCTAAAAATGTAAGCTTCTTTTTCCTATTTTACCCTTATTAAATGCATAATCTATAATTAATTATCACACACATCAAGAGTTATATTCATGAGAGAGAGAGAGAGATGTGTTCTAACTCACCAGATGAATGAAGTCAACAAAGTATTGGAAAAATGTATATTTTACTATCTCTTATACTTTTTATACATTCTCTCACCTATACTCTTTTCAAGAATAGGGGGTATCTATAGAAAAAACATGACATTTTTGACACACTTATTGCTTTTAACTACCAGTTCATTTTGTGCAATCAAGGGGAAAATTACTTATAAATAGGACTAGAGGGAGTATCAATTTAACCTGCAATTTAAGCCACTGACACTTGATCAATTATTTTGATTGGTTCAATTACTGCTCTAGCTTTCAATACCATGAAATTAACATATTGAAAAACTAGACTAATCATTGAATTCATTGATGAGATAGAGGTTCAAGGGCTAGAGGGTGGTTGACCTAATCATGATTTTAATAATATAATTTTAATTATAATATACAAAAATATTCAAATATAACCATGAAAATAGTAATAAACAAAAATGGGCCAATCCATGAGTAAATGGAATATTCATACATATAAACTACATATTAGCAATAGAAAAAAGAGTCACTAAAATGTAAATCTAACATACCGCTGTGAAAATAACATCAATTTAGGCTCACTAAAAGGAGAAAAATTTATAAATCCAGCTCAATCGGCCTATTCAAACTCTTGATTTAACCATTCCAGGAATTAGCTTATTAATTTGATAGGCCGCCTTGATTTATGTTTTAATAACATGCTTTGAATAGAAAATTTTGAAATTGTTATGAATATTAATTATGTGGATATCCATTGACTTATGTTTTAGTAAACATTCATAAATATGTTGTTGAGAAACTAAAAGGCTATTTAATAATACGAAAGGTCGTATAGTATTAACTTTACCATTTGTTGTATATTAATTATGACCCTTGATAGTGACTCTTGGAGGTTATAAATATAGATCTTGTACAAAGCATTGTAATGACAAGAAATACGGGTGAATGAGAATTGTTCCCCTTCATTTCTCTCTCAAGTTTTCTCTCTTCTCTTGCTCTTCTTTCTTATATGATATTTTCTATATTTTCACATGTTATTAATGTCAACACCCATTTCCATTTCGATATACATAGAGTAATAGAGACCAAGTTCTACAGGCAAACAGAAAGGTATATATATATATATATATTGATAAAAGTAATTGTCTACAGACTGAAATCAATCATACAAAATTCGATAATATTTACAAATATTACAAAATAACCAAAAGGAGTCCAAACATAGTCGATATATAACCACGAACTTTGTCTTTATCTCGGGACACGTGCCTGTCAATTCCCTTTATTTACATCATTGCCTTTTGAGCCGCTGGCACCCTCTGAGATGTTTTGTTTATAAAAAAAGGGTGAGATTCCAAGGAATCCCAGTAGAAACATACTGTCGTTCACATAACATGCAAAAAGTGAATATAAATGCACCATGTATGCATCAATTAATGAATAATATAACACATCATTATCATGTATACATGAGTAAGGCTCCTACCCCACTAATCATACACCGGTTGGATTTTTACCCAACTCCCAGTGTAAGTGCACCTCTGGCACTGACTACCTCATGTAGGCAAACCATGTTGATTAAAAGCATAGACAATGGCATCCAATAATCATATGAACTATGGCATGATGTATGAAGGATAATGTTCATACCTTAAACCTTTTCTCCTTAAAACACGTGCCTTGATTTGGGTTCCAACAATTCGGGTTCTCAACTTGATTCTAAAATGTCAAATGTACAGGAATTAATACACATTCATGTACTATTTTAAACTCATTGCATCGGTTCTATTTTGGGCTATATAGATGGTCTTTGGTAGCTCAAACAAGTGCCCATAGGATTGGAATAGTTAAACTAATGAAAAGGGTGAAAATGTTGAAACAGGGGTCTTGGCTGCAACCAAAAGTAGGTCAGAAGGTTTTGAGCTGTAGCCAAAAATCCTCTGACTGGGCCAAAAAATAGCTCAGAAGGTTTTTGGCTTTGACCAAAATCTTCTGGCTGAGGCCAATAACCTATCCTATTTCTTGACTAAAATTCCAAAAATCATAACTAATTCCACAAAATTTGAAATGAGGTGATTCCAAGTTTTATGGAAAGATTTTTAAGTCCTCTAAATAGGAAAAATATGAACCACCACCATCTACAACTACAAAAATCTAGAATTTTACAAATTCCCTTGTTGTTCCAGAATTAATGCTAGAAGCAGGGCACCACTTTGAAAATTCATACCTTTCAATCCACAAGTCAAAATTTCTTATAATACCTATCAAATTAAAGCTCAGGATGTCTACTTTAATCTTGGAAAGTTTCATGACATTTGAACTTGGTTTGGTGAATGAAATGTATGTTACAGTAAAACTACCTCACAAAAAATAACCAAACAGCATGCATTTACACTTCAATAGTTTCCATATTTGTGTACAAATTTCCAAAAATCATAAACACCTATATTCCTGCATAACTTTCCCTTCTAAATCTAATGGAACCATCAAAATTTCAAAATTCCAACTCTATATTGGGTGAACAATAGTTGGACGAAATTAGGGTTTATAAGAGAAAAATGTGTTTCATTGATTTCTCTTGTTCAATCACTTCCTTTCCACTTCTAATCACATGATTAGCTACCTAAATACTAAATGAGCATGATTTGAGCAAAATTTTTCCATCATAACATTTCTAGGGTTCATCATTCTAAACCACAAAACAAGCCAAATCAAACCAAACTCAATAACAACAACAACCACAACAACACTATATAACTCAAGAAAATCTAAGTTTTAGAGGTTACATTTGATTGTTCACTTTCTTTCTCTAGAAAGTTACTGTTCACTCTCTCTTCCCTTGAGATTTTGCTTTTTACACCATGTTTCCATGAAGAATGAAAGGTTAGAAGAGCTATTTCACAAGTTAGCTATGCAAAATACTTAAGATCACTAACTTACCTATGGATTTCACTCTCTCTCTATTTTCCTCTTGCTTTGCGTGAAATGGCTAGAGGAAAGATGAAGCATGGCTTTATAAAAAAATATCCCACCTTTCCTCTTAATTAATAAATGCTAGCAAAAAGGAATTATGACATAAGCCTTGTACTTGAGTTTATCTCTATACAATTGTGTCATAAGCTCCATTTGGAATTGAACTAAATTTTCTCCTCTCCCCTTGCTAGCCCAACACGCCTTTAGGGTCTTTCTTAAGCCCAACTGAGCTTTATTCCATTTGCCTTAACTTTATGCACCAAATATTATTATTTTATGATAATAATGTCATGCCCTCATTTTAATTTCACCTTTACTAGAGTATTCGCAGAAAACGATATGTGATTCAGTGGGCAACACAAGAATAACATAAATATACTGATAATATATGCATGATTACAAACATTCCTCATAGGGGTTCGAACATAATAATTACAAACATTGTAGCCGCACAGGGCTCTAGGGTATCTAAACCCGTCCTAATGAAATGGAGACATCTTTCCGTCTTTATTCCACCACTGCATTCCTCCCATGTAGTTCTCTTCTCTGCTTTCAGTACACCTCTTGTTTTCACCTATCTAATTTGTTGATAGGGGAAGGTGAGATTCAGGACAATCTTAGTAGGAAACATATACCAATATGCATACAAGATAAACACTATATGCATGACATGCTTGTGATACATAAACTCATGCGAACATAATGACATAAATGCGTGCTTAATGTTTCAAACAACATACTTATGGCCATAACATAAACAGAAACAGAGCTTCAATCAGTCATATATGTTTCACATAATCAACCAAAGCAATAGCATGAATCAATACACCAGTACAAATATCAAATACACACAGGAGAGGTATGTTCCCTACCTTCACCCTTTATTGCCTCGTAACGTACACCTCATAAAATGTGCCTACGAATGGGCTCTCAATTTGATCATACAATTCCAAATGTATAATTTAGACACTTCCATAATGTTTCTGGTGGTTATGTAAGCCTATTATGAAAATTTATCAAAATGCCCTGGGGTCCCGCCGGTCCCACCTTACCCGGGCCGACTATGCTTTTCCCAAAATTTTGATTAGGGCTATACTAACTTATTTTCACCCCAAGAATCCATTTCCAGAGTTAGAATTATCAAATTCACTATCAAATGATACAATTTCCTTTGGCAGTCCTTTTTTAAGTGTTTTAGGGGCGTTTTTGGGCTTTTCAAAAAATGTGACCACCTGTAACCCCATCTAATTTTCCCTCCTAAAATTCATGGAATCATCAAATCATTGAAAATCTAACTCTAAGGCCCATTTACAGCCCTAGGCAAAATATATGGGTTTTCCGGAAAAAATCGGGTTTTGTGATTTTGGCTCCGTAAACGTGTTCTTTTATACTCCTAACCACTTTATTAACTATTTAATTAGGTTATAACTACCATTTGGACCAAAATTTAGTAGCAAAACTCCTAGGCCTATACGTTTCCAAATTTTCAAATCAAAGATAATCCGACGAAATGTCACCGATTCCACAGCAGCCAGAATAGTCAATATACAAAGGTTTGAAAGTTACCTCAAGCTCCTTTTGGCTTTTCCCTAATATGGCTGAACCCTAGCCCTTCTTAACCATGAAAATTGAGCTTTCAACACCTTAAAGAACATGAAAGAGAAGCTTAGGAGCAATGTTATACGCATTAGGTACAAATTCACCGAAGAAATCGACCTACTTCTCGAGATTTCTCCTCCTTCTCTCTCTAAATGCTCTCAAGCTTTCTCCCTCCTTTCTATGATGCTGGACGTCAAAAATGGGAAGGAAGAGATGAAGATTAGCTTTTAACATCATTCTGATGTCATCTCTTCACATGCTGATGTCATAATTCCCTATTTTCCCATTTTCGGATTTTCTGGCAGACTTTGAAAAATCATAACTAAATTTGTTGACATTGTATTGGAGTGATTCTAAAGACTATAGAACTCTTATTGAGTCTAGTTGCAAGGAAAAATATAACCTTTAGCCAACTAGAAGCACACAATTTCCAGAATTTCAATCTTTGCATGTTGTTTCAGAAAATAATCAATTGCGTTGGGTAAATTTCAAAAATCCATAAATTTTTTTATACAAATCCAAAAATTACCCATTGCTTATCAAATTGAAGCTTAGTATGTCTACTTTCACCTTATAAAATTTCATAATTTTTGAACATCATTTGGTCAACAAAATGCATTACACAACAACACTACCTCACTGGAAGCAATAAAACGGAATGCACTTGCAACTCCAACAAATTCCATTTTATTCCCTTTAATACCTCAAAGATATAAGAAACTCTAGGAAATAGGTTTGAGACACCTGCTAAACCGGGGCTTAGCAGTCCGCTTAATTTAGCCTTATTCCCTAGTCTCAAATTCCAAAATTCAAGATATTACAAATAACACATGTGCTCAAGTTCAACAATTATTATATATTTCTCTTGGCCTGAAATAATGCCACTTGGCATAATTTGTTGACCAACACTTATTTTCCCTTTTATTTTCATGTATGGCAAAAATATTAGGAGAAAAGGGAAATAATAGTTATCCAAATTAATTCCATAATTATTTTTCCCATTTTCTCATGAATATGAGCATTTATAAAATTCATAAATTCTAAATTCATGAATATTCACTATTTTATTGAATTTCCCCAAATAATTACAATATATTTGGTGAATATAAAATTTGGGGTGTTACAATTAGCACGAAAGCTCTAATGAAGTTATGCTCGCTCATCGTTTCTTTAATGATTTCAACTATCTTCTTTTACAAAATCTTTATTTGATCTATCTGGGATAATTTGAGCCACTATATGGAATTAAAAAGACTCTTTTTCCAATTGTTATTATCATCGGGTTTCATGGCTAAGATTGGAAATGGTTATTGCTTTTATATCTTATTTTAATCTCTTTTATGAGTTTTTCTATATTATTGATGTTATTACTTTAATTATGGCTATTAGTCATACACCTCTAATTTCATATTATGATAGAAGTCATATTCCTTTACTTCCTATTTTGAGATTATGTGGCCAAAAGTTATATAATTTTTATTTGCTATATCCGAAAGCAATATATAACTTTTGTTTATCTTGAAGATAAACAGTCAAAAGTCATATAGATTTAATTTCTCATCTTAAGATTAATTGGTCAGAAGCTATGAGACTAATTGGCTTGTAGCCAAGAGAATTAAATGGCCCGAAGCCATAAAGTTTTTAATTTTTTTATTTTACTCTGAGAATTATTTCTTGAATTTAGAATTCCCTTTATTATATGGTTCGATCATTTGAGTTTTATGTTATCATACTATGTTTTTTATATTTCATATTTTGAGAATTTCCTTTACTTTGTTTTATTATAGTACATGTTAGCGAATATCTATTTAGTATTGCTAATGTATTGGGTTTCTCTCTTGCTTTGTTCTTACTTGATTTACACTTAGTTTTTTTATTTTATTATTTAAAGTTTAATTTTTTTCCTTACATATGTTTATATAAATCAATTGGATATCTATTGAGATTTTAATTTCATTAAATGGCTAGTAGCCATAATACTCTTAATTTTATGATTTAATGAATAGAAGTCTCGTCACTTTTTGTAATTGTTCTTTTGTAAAAGAACACTATCCATTCCAGTTAATGGCATGACAAGAAAAATTTTGTGGCACTAGATTGTTATAAATATTAAGGCCCTTAAGGCTTATGGGGTCAAATATTAAATGATACAAAAGGGCTTTGTAGCTTTGAAAAAGTATTTTTACTATATTGTCCTGAAGACAAATAACTTATAGAGAATTATGCCACTCAAGAGTAATAGTTCTAAGGGCTAATAGTCTTGAGGACTAATTAGCATACTTTTCCCAAATTGAGAATTAGAGGCAGCAACGTTTGATGATTTTAAAATAATGATGTTTTGATGTAAAGTCATAAACAATTGTTATAATATAGCCAAAAGTCATTGATAAATATGTATCAATGTATTGAAAATACAGGCCAAATTATGAAAGGGAAGAAATATGAGATGTTATGAAAAAAATATCAAAAGAGGCAATGAATTGTGAATAAAGATACCCAGATTTATTGTGAAGCCAAAAGACATAATACTACGTCCAACAGCCTATATAATGTTTAATTTTTTTTGTCATTGAAATTTATTATTGTGTAAATTTATTGTTATTGACTCGCATGAGAGAAATTATTATAAAGGTTTAATATTATGCTATTGATAACTATTATCATGATTGATATATGAAATAATCCAAAAAGTACCTATTAGTCATGACATTTTAATATATGATGCCAATTTATTTTCAAAATTAAATATTATGATATGTAAATGTTCATAATTTTATGGTCTCTTAGAATTCCATCTCATGGTTCATGATATTATACCTTATAACTCCCAAATTGATGGATTTATTAATATAATCTCCAATTGTATAATTAAGTTATTTAATTATCTTCTTTATATACAAATGTACAATTTATTTGTAAATTTAAATATATTCTGCATATGAAAATTATTTATGCATTAAATATGATATGATACAATATGACCAGTGTATATATATATATATATATATATATATTATTATACAAGCTAAGCTTTCGAAACTTGTAATTGATGGACATTATTATGTCAAGCTCCAATCTAACCTCTATGTTTTCTTCTTGGAGTTTCTACTTCTCGGTCTCTTCATAGGTTTTCCACAAATGCTTAACTCATATGCTCCAACAAGGTACTTTCTTTCATTACTGGTCTCTACTTTTTATTTTAGTTTTGGCTTATATCTCTTTCCCCCCATTTTTTTTCTTTGTATACATTCTAATATATGAGATGTGAGTATTCTTTGTATATAAATTTTAAACATTAATCATGATATGATACATATATATTGTAAGTAAATTTCTTTTATGTGACATTTCAGAGAAAAAGAAAAATAATATATTTAAGTGGCATTTTAAATTGAGAAAACAAGAATTTATTTAATTTCATGGGAAAATTCATTATGAATTGGTGATGTGAATTTGATTTGTTGGACAAAATTAATGTTTAATTTCTAGAATTATTCATAAATTATTTTTGTTAGCTTATGTCGTCTCATAAATTTTTTCACAGAATTTAATTTTCCATAAGATGGTTTTTAGCAATAATATAACACCCCAAATTTTATTCCCCAATATGCCTTGTAAATGCTTGTGGCATTTAATGAAATGGAAGGATGAATTTTGAAGAATGTGATTATGCTGCCAGTGAAATTTCCTGTGAAGCAGTGGGTTTGTCATGTGATTTTAGAAAATTGAATGATGTTCAAAAATTGTGAAATTTTATAGGTTGTAAGTAGACATCCTAAACTTTAATTTGATAGGTCATATAAATCATTTAAAGCTATATACAAAGAGTTATGAATTTTTGAAGTTAGCCTAGAAAAACTATTGATTTTCTGGAACAACATCCAAAGAATTTAATTCTGGGAATTTTGTGCTTTCAATTGTCAAAGGGCTATATTTTTTTCTTGAAACTAGACTCAATAAGGGTTCTATAGGCTTCGAAATCACTCTAATACGATGTCTACAAATTTAGTTATGATTTTTCAAAGTTTGGGCAGAAAATCTACCGAAATTTGTAAAAATCCAAAAATGGGGAATTAAATAATTAAAGTAATTATGGGATATTATATAAAAAATCATTTCTCTTCATCTCTTTCTCATAAAAACCGTGCAGCCATCTATGAGCAAGAGAGAGAAAGAGCTTGAGATAAACTTAGAGAGAAGGAGGAGCAATTTGGTTAGGAAAACTTGATTTCTTCGGTGAATTCACTCTTAACTTGTGTAATCCTTCTCCTGAGCTTCTCTTATATGTGATTCAAGGTGTTTGAAACAAAAATTTAGTGTTGTGGAGCTAGGATTTTCGGCCAACAAGGGGAAAAGCAAGAAGGGGCAAAAGGTGACTTCTTAAGCTTCAATTTCTTATTGATATTGCTGCTGAGGTTAATTTAATCGATGAAATTGTGACTGATTTGCTGAGGTTGAAAAATTTGGAAACATTGAACCCTAGGCGTTATACCGCCAAAATTGGGTCTAAATGGTGGTTTTAACGTAATTAAATAGTTAATAAAGTGGTTAGGAGTAGAAAGGAGCAAATCAGCGGAGTCAAAATTGAAAAACCCCAAATTTTCCTAGAGAATCTTGGGTTTCGGCTAGGTCCAATCTCTAATGATTCCATTGAGTTCAAGAGGAAAAAATAGGTGGGGTTTCAGTTGATCACCTTTTTCAGAAAAAGCCAGAAAAAGCAAAATGACTAAAACGCCGTTGAAACCCTAAATTAGGGGCTGCCAAGGGCATTTTTGTCTTTTAATAGTGAATTTGGTAATTCTGAGGCTGGGATAGATTCCTTAGGTGAAAATATGTTAGAATAGCTCAGGTCAAAATTCTGGGAAAAGTACAGTTGGAATTGGTACGGCGGGGCTGGGCAAGGTCCCAGGGGTATTTTGGTAATTTTACAAAATAGACTTATATAGCCACCAAAAACACTAAAAATGTTTAAACTTGTAAATTTGACATTTTATGATTGAATTGAGAGCCCGAGTTGTTGGCACGCATTTCGAGATTCAACAGGCTTAAGGTTGGGGACTTACTTTACTTGCATATATTTAATATATTTTCTTGTATATTGATGTATGTGATTGCTTTACTTAATTGTGTAAAGCATATTTGAATAAATGAAGCTCTGTTTCTGTTTTCACTGTGGCCATAGTTTGTTACATGAAACATTGAGCATGCAGAAAGTTCATTATGGGGCATGCATTTAGTTAAAGCTAACAAGTCATGCACATAGCATATATCTTGCATGCATTAAGGTAACTGTTTTCCTACTGAGATTCTCTCGAATCTCACCCTCCCCTACCAACAATTTAGACAAGTGAATACGGAAAGTATGCAGAGATCAAAGAAGACAACTACACAAGAGGATTGCAGTGGTAGAACGAAGACAGGAAGATGTCTCCATTTCACTGGGACGGGTTTAGACACCTAAGTAACCCTGTGTGACTACATTGATTATAATTATCATATACGAACCCCTATGGGGAATTTCTGTAATCATGCACATATTATCAATATATTTATGCTATTCCTTTGTTGCTCACTGAACTGGTATCATTTTCCGTGATACTCTAAGAAAGGTGAAAATAAGATAAGGGGGTGACAAATAATGTTTTCTCATGATTTCATATTGGTGAGAAAATTTTATAGGTGCACAATTTTCATGGGAAAAAAGTTGTTATCTTATAAAAAATGTGTTAGCTTATATAGTCCAACAAATAAATCTGACAGATTTATTTTTGAAAGAATTTCTCACAATGTTTGTTTAGTGGGAATATTAATTCAAGAATTTATGGTTGTATCGCAGTTTCTATGTCTAAGAATTTCTGACAAGTGACATTGTGTTTTTCATTAAAACTTTTCATGGATTTGTTACCTTTGAGACTTTTCTGCTAGATATATTTCCTGTGATTTTAATTTATTTTGATAATGAATCTATTCATATTTCTATATGTGGTGGAAGATGTACTTTCCATATGTATGAAAATAAGCAAATTTGAAGTATATTATTAATGAGTAATGATATTATATAGTAATATAATACTATATGGGAATTTCTGAAGAACTATATGGAACAAAATTGATATAGTTCCTGAAGAATAAATATAGAATTTTTTTATGGGTAGGAAAATAATTGATCATGAAAATTTAAGACCCATAAATTTATTAAGGGTTTGAAAGTAATAGCCCATTTGGATTGAATCCATGATTATATATGAACTATGAAGTATTTGGATTTCTAAGTGTAAGCGAGGTCATTGACCTTGTTAGACTTCATAATATGTTTTGATGATAACAAATCTTGTTAGATATATCTTTACATGTGATCTTAATTGATTTGGTTTGATAAATGTGCAATGCAATGGTAAGCCAAGAAAGAAGGTGATCTGTGAACACATCACTCGAGTGAATATGTGAATCACTTGAGTGATCAGTTAGAATCACTTGAGTGATCAGTTGAGATCACTTGATTGAAATGACTCTAAAAGCACATCACTAGAGTGATCCTTGAAATCACTCCAGTGATTGCCAAAAATAACAAATCACTTGAAGTGTCCTCAGAATCACTTGAAGTAATTGTCAGAAACAAAAAATCACTGGAGTGACATTCTGAATCACTCGAGTGAATATTAAAAATTGGCAGATCACTTCCAGTGAATTCTCAATACACTCGAGGGATATGTTTAAATTGACAGAATACTTCCAGTGAAGACCCATTGCACTCGAGTGAAGTGACAGAGCACTCCAAGCGATATGGCTTAACACTCGAAGTGATATACACTAGATTACATGATCACTCGAGTGAATTATTATTGCACTAGAGTGATGCAGGAAGTTAATAGATCACTTCCAGTGAAATGGTAATTTACTCGAGTGAAATTTAAAATTAGCTTTGACAGATTAATTACAATACTAACCTTTTCTTCTGAGTGTGTTACAGGAGATAAGCAACGAATCAAAATTCAAAGTCTTCATCAACAACAAATCATTTGCAATAGTAAATAACGGTAGAAAGAATTGTCAACGGAATGTTCATTATGCAATGGGAAAACATTTGAATACTCTCAACAGCTCTCTAATATCTTCTATATAATACCAAAGCATTCAAGTGAGAAGAACAACGAACTACAACATACGATCAACTTATGAAAAATATTCTATTGCTCTGTTCTTCATTCTTTCTTGACTCTATACTTCAGTGATTACCCATTTACTCTTTAAGAGAGAATTTCATTACAAACTCAATACATTCCATTGAGGAAACTTAAAGTTGTGGAACCTTGAGTTGGGGTTTGGTTTACATCGTGTAAGGGGGAGTGAGCATCCAGTAAAGGAACTTGCTATGTACTGAGGTGCTAAAAATCCACTAAATCTTAGAAGTTATAGTAAAATTCTCAGAGGGACTCTGAGGACTGGATGTAGGTCAAAGTGGTTGTGACCGAACCAGTATAACTCTCGGTGTACACTTTGGTGATATCTTTCTTAGCTCTTAATTTTTTTTATTCTGCTAATTAATTTTTATGATTCAATTATTCTGTATTCACCCAATTCATCCCCCTCTTAGGTGAACTACGTGCATTAACAGACCTACTATATACTGATATTCATTTTTGAAATACAGAAATAAAGGAAGTGTACTTATATGACTCATACTTGAGAGGGAGATTGTTAGAATACAAGTGTGAGCTAATTTTTGAAAAGTTATACTCATATACTTCCTACACAAAGCCTAATAGATCTCCCAAAATAGATGTCAGATTATGATTTAAATCAATGTGTTATGAAAATTGAAAAGTTTATGGTTGGTTGATATATATGTTACAGTAAACCAGAAGTTTACTAATCTAAACAAATTTATTGTTGGCAAGACTTGTTTGATCATCCGAGTCACATATATGATGCAACAAATTATAAAATATTAGGTATTGACATCTATTGAAGAACCATAATATTCTTCATGAACAGCCAACATATTATTCAAGAATTATTATGTTATGCTTGTTCTCAAATAAAATTAACTATGAGAATATCATTGGTCATGGTTAGCAATGCATCTCTGCATTTCTGGAAATATATCAAATGGAATTATATGAGCCCATTGAAATAGCATTTAAACCATACAAGTATTTAATAAATTTGAAAGATGCATATATAAAATGGTTACATGTGAGGTTATTATTAGCTTGTAACCTAAAGTTTACAATAATGTTTGAATAAATTAAGCAAGCAATGTTCAGACTACACATTCCAAAAAAATTCCCATTGAAAACGCTAATGCATTTATATCTCAGCCATTTAGTTAATATCATATATTTATCAGAAGAATAGTTTGAAAGCCTACTTAATAAAATGATCTAGCAAAATCATATCTAAAGCCTCTATAAGTAGCTAGATCAAAAATTTTATGAGAACAAAATTCCTATTTTACTATTGGGATTATTGATTTTACATATTGTAGTACATAAATGCATCAAGCCAATAGAGCATTATAAAATCTCCTATTAGAATTGGCTTTTGGTCAGAAGCTGGATATGTATCTATTCTTATTATCCCACCATAATATTACACATAGATGGATATTTAAAGAAAATTAGGATAAATGTTGGGTAAGGACCTCCTTCTTCTTGTTTGTCTCTAAATGAAATAAAAGGATATTTCTAAAAGAAACAAATAGATTTAGGAGCCTTATACTGCATGATTAGTCAATTGTTATTTGACAATATTTTCCTAACATAAGGTGCAGAAATTGAATATATAATTGGAAAAGAGAACATATAGAATGCATCATTAGGCATAGATCCTCAAATATAGAAGTATGTACCAGAAGTTCATCAGGCTATGCATTTATGAAATATTATAAAATTTTTACCAGATGGAATTACAAACCTAAATGAAGTTACTAAATCTTATATTCCAGCTAAAAATGCTCCAACAAGTATGAATAAAAGTGAGACAAATTTGAAGCATGAGAAACTATTCGGATCCAAATATAAATATTATGGAGAAATTGGACCATGTAATTTAGATGATCATATGAAGGAGGCGGGTACTCCAGGAGAGTGCTGAGACATAACTAATTGAAAAAACCTCCAGAAAGGTTTAGGTACCTGAAAAGTAATATAGATCTTGTTAAGTTATGTCACATTTGGAAAATAGAACCAAAAAGATAAAGTTGTCTACAATAATTTTAAAAATGATAATGTAATATCCCAAAAAGTGATTAAGGGCTAATGATTTCAAAAGTAGATGTAATTATTGTCGAATAAACACTTTTGGAGAATTTGTTATGGGAATTTGGTGGTTTTAGTGATTCCAATGGTTTCCTTGTGAAAAATTATGTGGGAATAGGTTTGATTGTTGATTTTGGAGCCATTGGACACATTGGTTGAAAATTTGAAAAACTGCTAAGTGTAATTCTGTGCAGGGCAGTCGGTTTGTATGGACATTTTAAATAGGTAAATGATGTTTAAAAATTCTTAAACTTTCCAGTCTTAAAGTTCACATGTCAAGCTTCAAAATGGATACATAATTTGTGTCATTTAGATTTCTGAGCTAAGAGTTATGAATTTTTGAAATTTACCTAGGAAATTGATTATTTTCTGGAACAGCAGGCAAAGATTAAAATTCTGGGAATTTTGTTATTCCAGCTAGCAAAAGTCTATATTTTGTTTCTTAAAATTAGACTCAATAAAGGTTCTATAGGCTTTGGAATCACTCCATTTATATTTTTGTAGAATTAGTTATGATTTTTCAAAGTTTGGGCAGAAATTTGCCAGAATTTCTGAAAAATTCAAAATTGTTGGAAATTAATTTAATAATTAAATATCATATAATATAATATATAAAACATTATCCTTCACCTTCCTTCAGCCATATCAGATGCACATAACAGCTGAAATAGAGAGAGAATTGTTAGATTTAGAATTTTGATGATAACAAACCTAAGTTTAGTTTAATTTGCCTCTGAATTCTCATTCACAAGATTTTTGCTAAGAGAGTATTCGAATAGTAAGTATACTATTCGAATACTAACACTCAGTTTTTATTAGCTAATATTCTAATAATTCTCAGACTATCCGAATAGACAGATAATTATCATGATAATGCATAAGCTATTCGAATAGAGATACATTGATACATAGTTGTATTATTAGAATAGTCTTTGACTATTCGATTAGTATAAACTAATATAACAGTTGGAAGTTTTCTAAACTAAAAGTATTCGAATACCCTGTACATTATCCGAATAGTACTTATAATTTACAAAGTGAATTTCAAATGAATTATCCGGATAATAGTATGACTATTCGAATAAGTGTGGTCACTATTCGAATAGTATAACCTCTATCGGAATAATCTTTGTATGCTCAAAAGGATTTCAAATTGTACTATTCGAATAATATGAAGACTATTTAAATAGTGCAGCCACTATTCGAATAGTGTAGTTAATATTCGAATAGTCTTTCAAAACCAAAATCAAGACTATTAGATTGATATGAGAAATTATTCGAATAGCAAGGAGACTATTCGAATAATATTGAAAGCTGGAAGGAAAGTATTTTCTGTCCAAAGTTGAAGCATGTATTCGAATAGCAAACAGATTATCAGGATAACCATCTTGATATTAAAGAGATCACTATCCGAATAGGAGTCTCAATTATTCGAATAGTCTCAGTGTAAAATTGTAAATATTATACTAATAGTGAATAAGGTATTCGAATAGTATGTTATATAAAAAGACTTAAATTATCCTGATAACTATGAGAGTATTCAAATACTTGCTCTTCATGAAAAACAGAGCATCAAATCTAAGTCTATGATTTCACAGAATCATTGTGTATTTCCATTAATCTAGTTTATTATTATTATTTCTTCATGATTAACATGCTCAAGCAAGTTACAGGAGATTTACACTTCAAATATTTGATTTCTAAGAAAAGCAGATACTGTGTCAGAAACATTAAATGCTAAACCGAACTTCTACCAATACATTCACTTCATCACAACAGCTATATCCAAATAACATAAACAATGTTCTGAGTAGTGCTCAGTGAGTGACTGGAAAATAGAATGTCTCCAACGGTCATTAAAATCTCTCCAACTACAAATAGTAAAGGCATTCAAAGCAGGGGTAAGACGCTAAACCACCAAACTGACGAATATTCATTTCTGAGCTCTTACTGCCCTTTTCTGTATTAATGCACTTCAGTGTTTATATTACCAACTCTGTGAGAGAGAACAATTATTGATTCAATACACTTGTTTAAGAGATATCTTAAGGTTGTGGGACCATAAGGTGGGTGTCTATTTACGTTGTGTAACGAGGAGCGAGTATTCAAAGTAAGGAATAGTTTCCTATGTACCGAGGTGCTAAGAACCCACTGAATATTGGAAGATATATTGAAGGCTCATATTCTACCTGAGGATTGGACGTAGGTCATTGTGAATTCGACCGAACCAGTATAACTCTCGGCGTACACCTCAGTGAAATCTTCCTGACTCTTTAATTCTCTTCTTATCGGTTCCAATTTTAATTATTTATTATTTTTTATTATCACCCAATTCACCCTCCCTCTTGGGTGAAACTCTTGCACTAACATTTGGTATCAGAGCTTGGCCTTCTTTGTTAGGTTTAACAGCCTAAGAAGGATCCTATGGCAAGCATGGGTGAAGGAATACTTCCAAACGGAGCTTCAATCACCAGACCTCCAAGCTTTAATGCAGAACACTTCTCATTCTGGAAGGCTAAATTTAGAGTATTCATCATGGCAACAGAATATAGACTCTGGGAGGTTATTGAGGATGGGAACTACATTCCCAAAAAGACAGTAGAAGGGCGAGTTGTTCCAAAGGTACCAGCTGAATATGACTACAATGATAAAAAGCTCGTGACCCTCAATAGCAAGGCAATCCTCATGATTCAAAGTGCTAAGTCAGAAGGAGTACTTCAGAATTTGCACTCTTCCAACTGCCAAGGAGATATGGCAAGCATTGGAAATAGCACATGAGGAAACTTCAGGCATCAAGGAGAATCAGATCAATACTCTTGTCACTGAGTATGACCTGCTTAGCATAAAGACTGGAGAATCAATAGCTGAGTTTGAACTTAGATACACTCACCTTGTGAACCAACTTGGAGCACTTGGAATGTACTATGATCAAAACACCTAAGTGAGAAAAATACTAAACATTCTTTCTAAAGAATGGGAGGCTAAAGTCACAGCAATAGAAGAAGCCAAAGGATAATCTATATGATCAGTAGCTTCTTTATTTGGCAGCCTATCGGAATACGAAAGAAAGCTGAAGTTCAAACGTGAACTAGATGAAATTGATGACAAGAAGAAGAAAGGAGTAGCGTTAAATGTCATCAAGGAGGAAATGCAACTGAAATCAGAAGAAGAGGTTGAAGACGATGAGATGGGAATGATCGTAACAAGATTAAAAAATTTTTATAAAAAAAGACAAGGATTTAAGAACTTCAACAAAGGAGGAAGTAGCAGTAAGACTAAGGAACAAATCGTTTGTTACGAATGTGGGAAGCTTGGACACATCAAATCCGAATGCCCTGAAGATATAAAGAACAAAGAAAGAAAGAAGAACAAGTTTACAAGAAAGAAAGCCTTTGTCTCAGCCATCTGGGGAGACAGTTCCTCTGATGAAGAAAGTGATAATGAAGAAATGGCCAACCTTTGTCTTGTGGCTCAAGAACAATCAGAAAAAGAAGACGAGGTAACTGAAAATCCTTCTTATGATGAATTGCATGATGAGTATAATGCCTTACATATAGAATTTTTTAGAATTGTCAAAGAACTTCTAAGTTACAAGAAATGGGTGAAATTACTTGAGGAATAGCTCAAGGAATCAAAACCAGTTTCCTGTAATACTTGCCAATGTTTAGAAAAGAAAAATGATGATCTTACCAAAACTCTTGAGAAGTTCACTAAAGGGAGTGAAATGCTGGAGATAATTTTAAAAAACCAAAAATTTTCCAATGACAAATCTAGAATTGGATATGACCTAAAGACAGATAAGTCAAATGGAAAGAAAAAGTTTAGGAACCAATTTTATTTGAATCATTTTCAGAAATCTGCGCATATTTCTAATCCTTTTGCTCATTGCAATTTTTGCATCAAAAGGGGACACTACCTCGTCATGTTATCATAAAAAGGGAAGAACTTTAGGGGCCTACAAATAGATACCTAAAGGCACATATTTGACCTTGAAAGTTCAAACTAACCACAAAGGACCCAAGAAAGTATAGGTAACTAAAACCAAATTTCTCTATCTTCGTAGGCATGTTTCAAAGCATCCAAAGGAAGCAAGTGGTTCATAGATAGTGGATGCTCACGACATATGACTGGTGACAGAGAAAGATTTACTTCCATAGTTCTAAAGGAAGGAGGCACAGTCAAGTTTGGTGGAAATCAATCAGGAAAGATTGCTGGTATAGGAGAAGTTGGAATTAAGAATAAAATTCAAATCAAAGATGTCTTCTATGTAGAAGGGCTAATGCACAATCTTCTGAGTGTGAGTCAGAGTGCTGACAAGGACAACTAGATCAGATTCGACTCTGAGGAATGTCTCATAGTCAGCAAGAAAGACTTATCTATCAAGAAAGATGAACTTAAGGTAAAAATCAAAGCCAAAAGAGAAGGTAACTGCTATACTATTGATATTGATAATCACACTTCTAAAAATTGTTTTCTTTGTAATGATGATGGATGCTGGCTATGTCATAAAAGATTGGCTCATGTAAATATGCGACAGCTAGATAAACTCACCAAAAAGGACTTGGTGATATGTTTACCTAAACTGAAATTTAAAAATGATTCGGTTTGCAATTCCTGTCAAAAGGGAAAACAAACTAAATCTTCTTTCAAAACCATAAAAGAAATATTAACAAAAAGACTATTACAACTACTCCACATGGATCTAGTTGACCAGCAAGGGTAAAAAGCCTTGGGGGAAATTTATATACCTTGGTCATTGTTGATAATTTCTCAAGATTTACATGGACTATCTTTTTATCCTCAAAAGATGAAACTTTTAGTGAATTCATTATTTTTGCTAGGAAGGTTCAAAATGAAAAAGGTATGTCAATTGCAGCAATTAGAATAGATCATGGAGTAAACTCCAAATGCTTGGTTTTCAAATAGAACACAAACGGGATTGAGCACAACTTCTCAGCACCAAGAACTCCACAGCAGAATGGTGTTGTAGATGGGAAGAATAGAGTTGTTACGGAGTTGGCAAGAGCAATGCTCAATGAGAAGGAAATCTCACAAGTATTTTGGGCTGATGCAATGAGTACTGCCTGCAACATCTCTAACAGAGGATATATCCGATCAAAGCTGGGAAAAACACCATATGAACTTTATAAGGGAAGAAAGCCAAACCTCAGTTATCTGCGCATATTCGGATGTAAGTATTTTATTCACAATAATGGTAAGGATAATATGGGAAAGTTTGATTCTAGAGCTGATGAAGGTATTTTCTTAGGTTACTCTAATAGAAGTAAAGCTTATAGAATATTTAACAAATGGACTTGTGTTGTTGAAGAATCTGTTCATGTTGTGTTTGATGAAATGGATTCCCCAGCCAACCCTGTTGTTGATGAGTCAGAGTTGATCAGTTCTGAAACAAATCAAATGATTTCAAAACCCTCAAATGAGTCTTTTAACTGTGAAGAAAAAGAGAGTCAGCCTCCCTCTTCTGATCAACCCAAAGCCTGGAGATTTAATAGAAATCATCTTATGGACCAGGTAATAGGTAATGTTGAAGAAGGAGTAAAAACCAGAAATAGTATTCTCAATGAGGTCAGCTTTTCAGCATTTAGTTCAGAACTGGAACCCTCAAGCATTGATGAAGCCCTAACAGACAATGATTGGGTTTTAGCAATGCAGGAGGAACTCAATCAATTTAAAAGAATTCAAGTGTGGGACTTAGTACCTCAGCTTAAAGATCATCTGGTCATTGGCACTAAATGGGTATTTAAGAACAAACTTGATGAATCTGCAATAATTGTTAGAAAAAAGGCAAGGTTGGTAGCCAAAGGTTATAATCAAGAAGAAGGTATTGATTATGAGGAAACGTATGTTCCAGTGGCTAGATTGGAATCTATACGTGTACTCTTAGCCTTTGCGTGTATCAAAGGATTTAAACTTTATCAAATGGATCTAAAAAGTGCTTTTCTTAATGGTTATATTATAGAAGAAGTCTATGTTGAACAACCCCCCAGGTTTGAAGATTTTTATAATCCAGAAGGTGTATATAGACTAAGAAAAGCACTTTATGGTCTTACACAAGCTCCAAGAGCTTGGTATGAAAGACTAAGCAACTTTCTCATCGATCACAAATTTGATAGAGGAAGAATATACACAACTTTATTTATAAAACGAAAGAAAAATGATATGTTAGTTGTTCAAATATATGTAGATGACATTATCTTCGGAGCTACTAATGATTCTTTGTGTAAGGAATTTTCTGACACTATGAAGGAAGAATTTGAAATGTCCATGATGGGAGAATTAACATTCTTTCTGGGTTTATAAATCAAACAAAGAAAGAATGGAATATTCATATCTCAGACTAAATATCTCAAAGAACACCTCAAGAAATATGGAATGGATCAAGCTAATGGAGTTGACACACTCATTAGTTCAACAACATTACTGGATGCAGATGTAAAAGGACCTAAATTCAATATAACAAAATATCAAGGAATGATAAGGTCATTACTCTATCTCATGGCCAGTAGACCAGACATTCAGTTTAGCGTGGGTATGTGTGCTAAATACCAATCATGCCCCAAGGAATCTCATACTGAAACGGTGAAAAGAATTTTTAGATACCTTGCTGACACTGTAGATTTAGGAATATGGTATCCTAAGGGAGGAAGTGAATATCTTGTAGCATACTCAGATTCAGATCATGGTGGCTATAAGACAGATAGAAAAAGCACAAGTGGACAATGTAACCCCCTTCCAACCAAGGCCGAGATTTACATTCATAAAATGTGATTAGGTTGAACTAGAAACCATAATACAGTTTAGGACTTAATAAAGTATTCATTTCCCTAAAACCAGGCTTGCAAAAACTTTTTTAAAATATATTCAACAATGGTCTCACACCAACAATCAACACACAAATGGCCTGTACAGTTCGATTCCATTTATACATATCAGAGTGCAATGTAAATTCCCGACACACTCGGGTTCTATTAATCAAGTAAGGGTTTTACAAGGCACAATTGTCAATAATCCATTACCCTTACTAGGGGATTACACAATACTAAACCATAAATCCAATATATATATATAGCCGTTTCCCAATAAAATATCCAAAATCAAACTATGATAACCAAAACCAAAATAGACTCCTAGCTCGGTGCTTGAATCGCCCTTCGTCACCATCTTTTCCTTTGATCCTTCGGCCCTGTCTAAATATTGTTTTTGGGAGAGTGAGATTCTAAGGAATCTCCGTCGTAACAAATCACTCATAATATACACAACATCAAAGCATGAAAGTAAATCATCTATATAACACACAGTAATCACAACAACAGTTGCAATAGTCAGGGTAGGTATAATGGCATCGCCCCCTATGACGGCTCACACTGAACTGCTTGTTGTATTGCACATCTACATAAACATATCACATATATCACCACAGCTGGGATTTATATAAAATATTTCACAACACGCAGCCCCACGTGCTGGATACTCAAACAGGAATCCATGATTCCATAACGCAGCCTCGACACTTACAACGGCAGATACAACGGCTGGGGTAGGTATCATGAGCATTGCCCCCTTACGACGGCTCACGCTGAACTGCTCGCACTGTAATGCCCTATGGCTGATAACACATTCACAATAATAAACATGAATACCAAGTATCATACACAACATGAGAGAAGAGTCACTACATGGTTTATTCCGTGCGTACTCTTTTGCAGGTCTCTCCCGAGTAGGGCAATTATCGAATCCTATAATCCACAATTTGGGATGAAGAGTTATTCTCTATTCCAAGACTCAATTGACTTCACAACACTTAGATTTGGTTATCATTTATGTCCTTTAAGTGGCTACTAAAAGCTCAAACATATGCCTAAAGGGTTGAGAAAACAACTATACCAAAACCATATTCGGAAGTTCAAAATGTCATTTTCGGGGGTTGGCTGCGGCCAAGAAAAATCCTGTTTCTTGGCTAAACTTCTAAAAATTATAACTAATTCTAGAAAAATCAAAATAAGGTGATTCTAAAGCCAAATGTAATCTATTTAAGTCCTATTTACTGAAAAAATATGGACTATTACTAGAAATTACCACACAATTCCAGAATTACACAAAACTCAATATGCTCCAAAATAGAGTCCAGTTTTAGTCCAAATCTTTGGCAAAGCATAACTTTCAGTTCACAAAATGAAATGAGATGAATTATATGTCCCTTTTGAAGCTTGGGATGTGAAATTTAAGACTAAAAAGTTTCAAAAGTTTTCAACACCATTTGGGCAATCAAAACTTTCATGCAAACTGACTGCCCAGAATAGAGTTCACACTTGACAGATTTCCAATTTTCTACCAAAGTGTCCAATGACTCTAAAATCAATAACCAAACCTATTCCCTTACAATTTCTCACAAGGAACACAATGGCAACCTGAAAATGAAAAAAATCACAACCCATCACCATGCCCTGTTTTGACCAATACACAAAACCAAACACAAAGTTGCCAAACTTTACATTTAAGCTTCTATTCAATTCTATTCATTCAAAACACTAAACAAGGCACCATTTCCATGACAACAACATGCCAACAACACAATGACCCTCATTTTTGAAATTCAAGGAAAAATTTCCAGAAAATCCAAACTCAACCAATGGCTACAAAACCTATATGAAAAGGTTTGTCTTACTCACCTCTACATCTTTCCCCAAAGGAGTTCCTTGATTCAACCAAGTCCAAAATTTCGTGAGATCTCAAACACCACCAAATGACAAATCTAAAACCATGAAATTGAAGCTCTCAACACAAGGAACAAGTTTATAGAAGAGAGTTTTTCCATTAGAAGCCATTAAAAGGGTCAAAAACCTACCTTTTTGCAAGAACTTCTTCCTCCTTTTCCTTCAACAATAGCCGAACAAGGGAGAGATGAGAGTGATAATGATGAAGCATGGGATCTGATTTTTGCTTCCCAAGCCCATGCCTACACGAAAATGAGAGAGGGAGAGGGAAGAGAAAAGATTAAAATATTGTTTGCTTGACTTTTCTTCCACCAACCACTCTCTTGCTTTATCCAAATGTGCCACATGTCTTCATCTCATGTAATCTCACACATTTAATCTTCCACTTAGCCTCACTAACCAATTCCATTAACCATTTAGTTACTCATCTCATTTCTCTTAGTTAGTAATCAATTCCTCCATTAATCACTAACCTATGGCCATTCTTTCAATTTCTCCTTGATTATAGCATATTAATTAAAATTGCCACATAATTCATAATCAAATTCTTTTCCTCTTCTTTATGCGCCATTTACCCCTATTTTAGCCCAATAATTATTTTGCCACATAATTATGCTAAAATACAGGGTGTTGGGCATTCTCAATACTTAATCCGGATCTCAAATCCACATTAATCCACATAATCATTCACAATAATTGCAATTAGCCCTTAATCAAAATTTGGGGCGTTACAGACAATGCCAATTCTTGGGAGGAGCAGTGGTTTCTTGGGCTAGCAAGAAACAGAACACAGTATCATTATCCTCAACAGAAGCTAAATATATAGCTGCCTCAAGTTGTTATGCTCAAATAATGTGGTTAAAACAGCAATTGCAAGATCTTGGTATCTATCTCAAAGAAATTCCCATATGCTTTGACAATATGAGCACCATTAGCTTGGCCAAAAATCCAGTGCAGCATTCAAGAACCAAACGCATTGATGTGAGGAATCATTTTATCAGAGATCACGTTCAGAAGAAAGATGTCAAAGTTGTATTTATTCCAACACATATGCAGTTAGCTTATATATTCACTAAACCTCTGGCAAAGGATCAGTTTCTTTACATAAGAAGGGAATTGGGAATGGTAAATCCCAATGAACTGTAAGTAAATCTATATTTTATTCGCTTATTTAATTAAATTTTGATGATAAACGTTACTGACTTAAGCATCGGAGTTTCTAGTTATGTATTTTGCAGGATAAATTCTAAAGGAGAAATCTGAGTAAAAGAAGAATTATTCGAATAATGATTATAGTATCCGAATAATCAATCAAGTTTTTAAAAGGATGGTATTCAAATACATAAATTACTATTCGAATATCACTCAGAGATATTGGGAAGAAATTATCCTAATAATATAAAACTATTCGAATACTGCTCAGTCTTGTAAAAACTATTCGAATATAGTTTGAGTTATTCGAATAATAAAGCACTTTTGTCAAAAAGAACTATTCAAATAAAAGAAATGATATTCGAATAACAATACAATGTTTTTTATATATGACCCATTATTCGAATACTCTTACTGCTATCCGAATACAAAAGGTGAGAATTTCAAAAGAACTATTCGAATAATCAATAGATTATTCGAATAGTGCTATTCGTCTTCAGAGCTTAAAAGGGTAACTATCCGAATACTAAGTCAAGATTCAAATGGAAGTATTCGATTAATGTATCTATTATTCGAATAGTAACAAATTATATCTAAGATTTCAATTTAAAAGATTATTCGAATACAACTCAAACTATTCGAATAGTGATAGTGATTATTGTTCACAAACTAATCGGAGACTCTAATTACTATTTGAATAGAAATTTTTTCTTCTGAGTATTCAATTAAACAAAGCTCTTTTCGAATAAAATTGGTTTTAACTACAAGTGATTATTCGAATAGTGACAACTTTTATTCGAATAGATTACACTTTTCATATTTCATAGGTATGAAGTATATCCGAATGCCAAAATCATTATTCGAATACAACTAGAAGCAAGGAACAGAGGATTATTTGAATAGCTGATGTACTATTCGAATAAAGTACACGAGTATCTGACCAAAGAAGAATTATCCGAATACTACTCTTACTATTCGGTTAATCAGAGTTACAAGACAACAAAGACTATTCGAATACTTGGACAACTAATCGAATAGTTATAGTCATTAGAGACAGGAATATTTTTCAAAACCAATTCACAGTGGTCTCATATTCACATTTCAATACATAAATGACCTGTACAGGTTAATTTCATTCATACATATTAGAGTACAGCATAAATTCACGATATACTTGAGTTCCATCCAATAAATAAGGGTTTATACAAGGCATAATGCCCATAATCTTTTTCCCTTTTTCTTGGGGATTACACAAAACTATACATTAATCCAAACTATAAAAGTATGATAACCAATAACCAAAAGGAACTCCTAGCCCGGAGCTCTATCCACTCTTCATTGCCCGCTTCCCTTTAGACCCTTCAGCCCTGTCTAAACATTATATTTGGGAGAGTGAGATTCTAAGGAATCCCCGTAGTGTCAAATCACTCATAATATGCACAATAACAAAGCATGAAAGCAAATCATCACACAACACACAGCAACTACAACGGCAGTTATAGCAGCAAGGGTAGGTATGACTCATGTCACCCTTACGTTTACTCATGCTGAAGTGCTCACGCTGTATTACACAATCATATGATCATATCACATATATCACCACTACTGGGATCCATATAAAATATTTCACATATACACACAGCTATATTGGCCGGATACTTAAACAGGAATCCACGATTCCACAACGCACCCCTGGCAATTACAACGGCAAAAACAACGGCAGGGGTAGGTGTGATAACCATCACCCCTTATGACTGCTCACGCTGAACTGCTCACGCTATAATGTACTACGGGAGATAACACAATGGCCTCATGCCAAAGATACAAAAAACAATGATAAGTCATGCATACCAAGCATCATACACAACATAAGAGAAAAGTCACTAGCTTGGTCCTTCCGGGCGTGCCCTGGCGCCGGTCTCCCCTAAGTAGGGCAAATGTCATATCCTATAATTATAATAAGTGACAAAGAGTCAATTCTCTATTCCAATTTTCAATGACTTCTTAACACTTAATTTGATTATCATTATTGCTCTTTTAGTACCCATGAATAACTCTATCAATAGCTCTAAAGGGTTGGAAGACTATCCCTAAAGATCCCCTTTTTGAAAGCTCAAACCTGATATTTTTCACTAAGATGCTCGAGTTAAGATGGCCTCACTCGAGTGATATTGTACGGATACTCGAGTGAAGAAGACCTCACTCGAGTGATGGTACATTCTATACTCAAGTACTAGAGAGTGAAGGATATCGAGTGTATACCCGAGAGCACAAGAACTTTCAGAAGACTACAACACTGGAGTCCAGAAAGCCACACTCGAGTAGTAGCCAAATGCTCACCTGAGTATTACAAAGTGAGGCACAGAAAGTGAGGACCTGAGAGCACTAGAGTTTTCAAGGATCAGGAGCACTCGAGTGGTACACAAAGCACTCAAGTGATGGCTTAACACTCGCAAGTGTTAAGGTGCACTCTTGCCTTTATCTACGGAAGTGCAACAGAACACAGAGAGCAGAAAGGAAAATTACACTACCGCACTCGAGTGGAACCCATCACCACTCAAGTGATATTCATCCCGTACTCGAGCGAACCCCAAATCACTTAAGTGATTTTATCAAAAACTAGAAAACACAGAAAACAGACCACACATCCCAACAATTGCCCAATTGATTCTAATAGTCCTAAACTCTTACTCAAGGCTACTCCTGCACAAAAGCACCCAAGGAATCATATGGAACCATCAGAATTACCAAATTTCTATTCCATTATCATGCTTTGGTTTTGGGCAATACTAACAAAAAAAATTCCAAAATCTTCAAACATACCATTTCATTCTTAAATCAAACTATCTATCCAAAACACATACCAAAACACCCATTTCCATACCAACACGTCAAACTACCAATGACCCATAATTTCAAATTTAAGGCCAAATATTTCAGAAATTCAAAGCTAACTCAAATGCCATATAACTTAGATAGAAGTTGATACGTGTGCAGATGATCAATTAAATAGTGTAAGTGTACACTGTCGTAATCAAGTAATATAGAAGTAAATAGAGTATCGTTCCTACGAGGATTGATCACTAAGTATTAAAATGAGCAATTTTAACTCTATTTAGTTGATTGATTAGTTGGTGATTAAGAGTACAAAATAAAAGAAAGCCAATTAAATATGAATGCAGATGATATAAAAGCAAATATGAGAAAAAGCCCTAGGGGTCAGATTTCACTTAACAAATTCCGGATTGAATCACTTATCTATTCTAGCCCAATTTATTCCACATGATTGATAGTCGAGTTTCCCTAATTTAATTACTAGCCTCTTCCAAGGTCAAGAAATTCTATAATTAATTGCTAATCCAATATATTCCTATATGAATTTAAGCAATTAATTATGCATTAAGATTTATAGAACTCAGTAAAACTACACAACTCATATGAATATATTCCTATTTCATACGCAAGTCATGGTTTTAATTATAGGATCGATACACATGCATCTCCTTCTGGTTTCAACATGTATATAGAAATCATTCAAAAGATGGCCAGTCAATCAAAAGCATTAAGAATAATAATTAAAACCCAATCATGAAGAAGAAATTAAAACTAGATTTAATAAGTTAAGATTCAATCCGTCATTAATAAGTTACGTCATCATCCTAGGAAAATGAAAATTTAGCACATAATGAAATTAAAAACAAAACCAAAATAAATTGACATTATGTAAAGCTAGAATGAAATCCTCAGAAATACTGCATAAACTTGAATATTAAATTCTCAAACATAAATATACAACCAAAAGATGCATGAAAAATGAAGAAATCTAGCCATCCATTTAGGAGGTAAAACCTTCCATGTAGGTGGCATGCAAATTGTAATACAATCCTACGCCTTCCAAGATGGAGGCATGCAAAAAGTAATAAAATCCTAAGTCTTCTAAGATGGAGGCATGCAAGAATTGATACAATGTATGAAATTAAATCTAGAAAGTAATACACTTTATTCAGAACTGTCAGAGAAAAGATCTCTCCTTGTCAGAGAATGGCCTCTAATTGTCAGAGAAGGGCCTCTGATTCTCTTCCTCCCCTCCCCTTTGAGCTTGGCCTTGATCTCTATTTATAGGGGGAAAAACGTGTGCTACAGTACTACTACAGTATCCGGAGGCTGCTACAGAGATCTATCGGCAACAGCTACAGTGTCCAGCGGCTGCTACAGTACTTTCATTTTTTATTTTTTTTAAATGCTATTTATTCTAAAAACATTATTTATTTATCAATCACACCCAAATTTATTATATTAAATGCAAATATCATCCATAAAATCATCATATAAGGGAAAATAAATATACAAATATTTTACTTATCAAATTCCCCCACACTTAACTCTTAGACTTCCTCGGACAAGAAATAAATAATAAGTACTTCCAACAAAATCAGAAGTGTAAGGTCATAAGTGAGAACACAATTGAAAAAAAAGAGATCATAGTACTAATGAATCAACGAAAATATAAACTGGTAACTTTAATTGAAAATGAATAAACTGAGTTTGTACTTGTAACTCATTCTCTTAATCTCTCAAGCGTTCAAGGGTAAGTGTTTCGCTCAAATTCAACCAGAAAAATTGCACCTCCATAGGCTTGCTAAAAATCTCAATCTCCACTACCTAATTCACATGCATAATTCAAATCAAAATGACTTATTAAGGGTTATAATGGGGTTAAGGTAAAGGAATGTAAAACATGATATGAAAGGCTAAAGAAATAGAGCAATTAAAAAATGGACTACTTGTAAATTTATCTCATCACAACAACCCACAATTCAAACACTTAACATTTTCTTTCTTTTTTTTCATAATTTTTCCTTCTTCTTTTTTCTTTTTCGTTTTCCTATTTTTTCTCTTTCTTTTATTGAATTGCAACTGTAAAGTTGATGATAGATACACCCCACACTTTGTCAAAAGCCCATTTCACAAAAAATTTCAAATGCTCCACTAATCTTCCGAATAAGGTAAAAGCACTTGATATATCATTAAAACACATGTTAATGGATTGAAAACAAAGAAACAGTCGATTAGGCTCAAAGGGGCTTATCAACGGTATAATTGCAAGGTTGGCTATTTGGCTCTCGCTAAAGAAAATGAATGCCTTTATCATTTTTGAATGTGCATGTGAGATGTAATTTCAACCAGATTTAAAGCAGGTTCTAGAATGATAACTTAATAGGTGAATATCACATACAAGAGAAATAATCATTATAGGCTCAGAAGCTCACGGCTAGGAATTTTTAAACTCAGTTCATTCAATCTCAAAATTCATCACCAATTGCAACAATCAGTTGTTCATTCATACTATAAAATCTCTAAATTCAATTGATCCATACTTAAAACTTATATACTTCTTAAGATCATTACAAAGCACTTGAACAAGATGATTTTTTTTTTAACTTTTTTTTAAAAAGATAAAGAAAATCATGCAACTAATGAAAAAGATACAAGAAAATCATGCAACTAATAAAATGCAACTAAAGAAATGCGTCTCAAGAGTTAAGAATAACTCCTTACTCTGCCATTTTTTTTCACACCCATGCATCTAATGGTTTTACTAACTAACAAAAGAAAAAAAAAATTTTTCTCCTCCCCCAACCTAAATCAGACATTGTCTCCAATGTCTTCTAGAGCTCAGAGAAGGTGTTTTGTTTTTTGTTTTTTAACATAAACACATAATAAAGTAAAACTAAGAGATTAAGGAAAGTTACAACCTAAGAGGGGTATCTGGGTTCTGCTTCTGGCTGCTATCTGAAGATTGCCCACCTATTTGCTTGACGAGTAGATCTGGTTTAGGTTCATAGGTTTGCAGTTGATCGAGCAGCTGATCAGCAGTTGGTGCAGCAATTATGGAGTGGCAAGTCACTTGGGGTATGAATCCTGTTTCCACAGCATGATCAAGGAAAGAAAATAGATTATCATAAAAACCATTAACATTTAACAATCCTAATGGCTTTTTGTGATAGTTTAACTTAGTCCAATATGTAATGCTAGAAATGCCATCCAACGTCGCCAAACCACCGGGTAGAGCAATAAAAGCTTGAGCATGGTAGAACATTAGTCCCATCCGTTTAGGCAAGCTCGAAACCTGTAACTCTTGTCCTAAGGAAAAAATGTGATCTTCTAACTCCTTCACCTTTACACTTAAACCCTTGCTTCCATTCATGGATGCAAAAATAGCCACACTTCCCTTTAGGCCCTGGATGCCTCCCCCGTACACAAAGTTGATTTTTTTGGCAGCTAATACAATTCTAAGTTCATTTGCTACTATTCTAAACTCTCCTTTGTTGCCCAAATCAATTTCACTAAAAATGTAAATAGATGTAAATCTACATTTTTGTGTGATACCCTTTTTCTCTTTGTTTCTCTCGGACCATGTATGCTTACAAGAAGAAGAATGCATATTTACAAATAGAAGTGTGCATATTTACAAATGGAAGAGTACATATATATAACACTAAAGCAGCGATAACAAAATCATACATATCACGCATTTTTCAAAAAATTTTGAAAAACTTCTGACACGAATGACTGGCGTAATTTGTGTGAAGAAAAAG
Organism: Inga oerstediana; assembly: GCA_963210345.1. Lineage (NCBI taxonomy): Eukaryota > Viridiplantae > Streptophyta > Magnoliopsida > Fabales > Fabaceae > Inga > Inga oerstediana. Next base: position 41,845,962 of record OY723407.1, read on the forward strand.
AGGAAAGAAAGTCAAACATTACTAAAAAGAAAAGACATATCAAATAAAAGCTGCTGAAAAGATAAGACAGATTAGACAAAAGTGATAGAAAAGATAAGGAAGATTAAAACAAAAGCATGATTATGTACAGTTGTTGTGATTTTGGCTCACATCTTCCTTTGGTTTTACGTCCAGTAACGGCTTAAACGCTTTTTATGAATCGAGGATTTGCTTCCCATCCAGTTTTCTTATAAACTAGCAAACAGGGTCTTGTAACTTCAGATTCCCAAGACAATAGCGCTCTTTTTCTCTATTGAATATGTCTGCTAAATCAAGAAGAATACGATGAACATCACCACTCGGATGCGTCTCAAGAGTTTGAATGATATCATCCAGTGACTCCTTACTCAGTCCATCCTTTATAAATTTGATTTTATCTTCCCGATTTATAGAGACCATACCTTTACTCCTACAGCACTGATCACAATTCCACCTTGCACATTTATGGCAGACCTTCATTCTTTTAGCTCTTCTCTTTTTGGAGTAAGAACTTCTTCCCATTCCTGGCAAAGTTTTACAAATGAATTATAAATCTTACCTGCTAAACGTACCTTAGCTTCAATGATCCAACGTGCATCCACAGGAAGGCCCAAATGATTGAATATCATCATCCTTTCAAGTCGACTGTTATAGATCTTCTTGGGCACATCTTTGGGAAGAGTGGGGAACCTGTTCTTAAGCTTTGTAAGAGATTCCTCCATGGTAACTTAAAATGAAAATGATGAAAACTAAAATGCTCAATGCAGTGTAGTGTGTTTCGGTGAGTAAGAAAGAAAAATGAGAGAGTCAGAAAGAAGTTTTGAGAGAGTAGGAAAGAAATGAGTGAGTAGGAAAGAAAATTGAGAGAGTGGGCAAGAAAATTGAGAAAGTAGGAAAGAAGTTTTGGGTTGCCTCCCAAAAAGCCGCCCTTCTTTAACGTCTTTTGCTAGACAAAGATTAAATCAAAATTTTTTTTCTTTTTTTTCTTTTTTTTTAAAAATTAGTAGATTGAGGACTTACCTATTAGTTCTTCAAACCTGATGACAAATTTCAAAGTGTTGAGTGCACCTTCATTGTATTCTTTGAGCCTTTGTCCATTCAATTTGAATTTTCGATCACCATCTTGAATCTCCACAATTCCATATGGCCATACTTGAATCATAGTAAAAGGACCTGACTATCTTGATCTCATCTTTCCTGGAAAGAGCTTTAACCTTGAGTTGTATAAAAGCATCTTTTGTCCCGGTGTAAACTCTCTCCTCAAAATTCTTCTTTCATGCCACATTTTTGTCTTTTCCTTGTATAACTTTGCATTTTCATAAGCTTGTTGTCTGAATTCTTCAAGCTCATTGAGTTGGAGAAGCCTTTTCTCACCAGCTACCTTTAAGTCAAAATTTAATGCTATTACTGCCCAATATGCTTTATACTCCATTTCTACTAGAAGATGGCATGCTTTTCCATAGACCAATTGATACAGGGATGTACCAATTGGTGTCTTGAAGGCAGTTTTATAAACCCAGAGTGCATCATCTAACTTTTGAGCCCAGTCCTTCCGGTTGGAATTCACTGTCTTCTCTAAGATCCACTTTAGTTCTCTGTTTAAGATTTCCACCTGCCCGCTAGTTTGTGGATGATATGGAGTTGCAACCTTATGAGTTACTCCATATTTAGCCAATACCGACTGAAGTTGCTGATTGCAAAAATGCCTTCCTCCATCACTGATAATAGCTCTAGGCACTCTAAATCTTGTAAAAATATTCTTCCTTAAGAACTTCACAACCACTCGAGAATCATTTGTAGAAAAAGCAACTGCTTCAACCCACTTGGAGACATAGTTAATAGCTACTAAAATGAACTGGTTGCTAAATGAAGATGGAAAAGGCCCCATAAAATCGATCCCCCATCATCAAAAAGTTCAACTTTTAAGATGTTGGTTCAAGGGGCTTCATGTCTCCTTGAGATATTTCCCGTTCTTTGACATCTGTCACAGGTTGCCACAATTCTGTGAGCATCCTTGAAGAGTGTAGGCCAGTAAAGTCCTGATTGAAGAACTTTTGTAGCTGTTCTATTTGCTCCAAAATGACCACCATATGGGGATGAATGACAGTGATTTAAGATACTTTCCATTTCTTCTTCAGGAACATATCGCCTGATAATTTGATTTGGGTATTGTTTGTATAAGAGTGGATTCTCCCAAAAATAATGCCTTACATCAGTTAAAAACTTCTTTTGCACTTTAGAGAGTTCATAAGGCAATACTCCACTTGCCAAATAATTCACAAAATCTGCATACCATGGGGTAAGTTGTGACTGCATGATGAAAAGCTGTTCATCTGGGAAATTCTCCTGAATTGGTGATTCTCTATTTCATTCAGGTGGTTCTAACCGAGAAAGATGATCTGCAATAAGATTCTTGGTCCCCTTTTTGTCTTTGATCTCTAAATCAAACTCTTGTTGCAAAAGCACCTATATGATCAATCTAGGCTTAGCATCTTTCTTCTCAATCAAGTATTTGATTGCTAAGTGGTCCGTCTAGACAATGACCTTTGACCCAATCAAGTAGGCTCTAAATTTATCGAATGCAAACACAACTGCTAATAGTTCTTTTTCTGTTGTTGCATAATTCAGCTATGCATCTGAGAGTGTTCTGCTAGCATAGTAGATGGCATGAAAGACCTTATCTTTTCTTTGGCCTAAAACAGCTCCAACTCATAATTACTTGCATCGCACATCATTTCAAATGGAAGGTTTCAATTTGGAGCTATGAGAACCGGTGCAGAAGTCAAGGCACTTTTTAGAGTTTGGAAGGCTGATAAGCATTCCTTATTAAACACAAAGGGAGTGTTTTTCTCCAACAGCATGCAAAGTGGCTCTGTGATTTTTGAGAAGTCCTTGATGAATCTTCTATAAAACCCAGCATGTCCCAAAAAAATTCGAATACCCTTGATTGAGGAAGGAGGTGGTAGCCTTTCAATTGTTTCAATCTTAGCTCGGTCCACTTCAATGCCTCGATCAGATACCTTGTGACCCAGCACGATTCCTTCTTTCACCATGAGATGGCATTTCTCCCAATTTAGAACTAAATTTGTCTCCATACAATGTTGTAAAACTTTTGCCAGATTTGAAAGACAATGATCAATTGATTCTCCAAAAACTGAAAAATCATCCATGAACACCTCAATGAATCTTTCCACCATGTCTGAGAAGATCGCCATCATACTCCTTTGAAATGTTGATGGTGCATTACATAGACCAAATGGCATCTTTTTGAAGGCAAAGGTACCATATGGACATGTAAAAGTTGTTTTCTCTTGATCCTCCAGTGCAATTGTAATTTGATTATATTCTGTGTACCTGTCCAAGAAACAATAATAGGCTTTTCCAGCAAGTCTAGCAAGCATCTTATCTATAAATGGCAGAGGAAAGTGATCTTTTCTGGTGGCTTTATTGAGCTTTCTGTAGTTGATGCACACTCTCCATCCAGTCACCGTTCATTGTGGAATCAGTTCATTTTTCTCGTTGGGTACTACTGTTATTCCACCTTTCTTTGACACAACTTGAACTGGACTTACCCATTGACTGTCAGAGATTGGGTAGATTATGCCAGCAACCAGCCACTTTATTACTTCCTTTCTCACCACCTCCTTCATGTTTGGATCGAGTCTTCTCTGGTGCTCAACTGTTAGCTTGTAGTTGTTCTCCATCAAGATCTTATGCATACAAATTGAAGGACTAATCCCTCTTATATCAGCTATTGACCAACCAAATGATGTTTTGTACTCCCTTTGGACTCTTAATAACTTTTCTTCTTTATCAGGAGTAAGAGCTGCTGAGATGATTATTGGTAATGTAGAATTTTCTCCCAGATAAGCATACTTCAAGTGGGATGGATGTACTTTCAACTCCAGTACTGGTTGTTTCTCTGTTGATGGTATCGGCTTACTCGGCCTTTCCCCCAGATTTCAAATGGTTTCTTGATAAAAATTGGGGAATTTGCTTCCAGGTACTTAATCTGCTCTAAGACTTCAGGATTAGTAGATTTTGATACATCTACCATTCCTATTGCTAATAGTTGATCTATGCAAATTTCATCCATCATGTCTTTTGTACAGCTAGTCAATGTATCCACTTTGTAACAGGTGTCACCTTCATCTGGAAAGGACAAAGCCTTGAAAATGTTGAAAGACACTTGATTATCTTGAACTCGCAAAGTTAAATTCCCCTGTTGCATATCTATTAACGTTCTCCCAGTTGCTAGAAATAGCCTCCCAAGAATGATAGGAATTTCTTGGTCTTCTTCCATGTCAAGTATTATGAAATCAGCTGGGAATATGAGTTTGTCCACCTTCACCAGAACATCTTCTAAGACACCCCTCAAATGTTTTATTAATCGGTCAGCTAGAAGTAATGAAACTGTAGTTGGCTTCACCTCTCCAAGACCAAGGTTGTTATAGACGGATAGAGGCATGAGGTTTACACTTGCTCTAAGATCACAAAGTACTCTTTTAAAGTGACATTGACCTATGGTGAAAGGTATGCAGAAGCTTCCTAGATCCTTCAGCTTTGGAGGTAATTTCTTTTGGAGAATAGCACTACACTCCTCAGTAAGAGCAACTACTTCAAATTCCTCAAGCTTACGTTTATTTGAAAAAATGTCATTCATGAATTTTGCATAACTGGGCATTTGGGCAAGAGCATCTGCAAAAGGAATGTTGATGTGCAACTTCTTGAAAACCTCTAAAAACTTTGCAAATTTCTTGTCTAGCTTTGCCTTCGTGAGTCTCTGAGGGTATGGAACTGGTGGCACATATGGAGGAAGATTGTCTAGAAAGCTGATTCTTCCTGGTATCACATCATCCTCCTTCTGTTCTTCTCCACCTTCTTTCTTTTCCATCATCCTTCTTTTTAATTAAAGGATCTTTCAATTCTTTCCCACTTCTTAGTGCAACGGCCTTCACATGCTCTCTTGGGTTTCTTTCGGTGTCACTTGGTAGAGTTCCTGGTTGCCTGGAATTCAGCATATTTGCAATTTGGCCCATCTAGATCTCCAAGTTCTTTATTGAGGCGTCTTGACTTTTGAGTGTTGCATCAGTCCTAGCTATGAATTGAGCAAGTATATCTTCCACATTCACTTTCTATTGTGGTGGAGTTGGTTGTTAAAGAGCTTGTTGTTGGTAGTTCCCTTGCGGCTTGAATGCATTTTGATTATTCCTCCAACTAAAGTTTGGATGATTTCACCAACTTGGATTGTAGGTGTTTGAAAATGGGTCATTTCTTTGATTTATGATGAAATGAGCTTGCTCCGGCATGAATGAGTGTCCTTTTTGGCATTACGTACTCACATGAGGTCCTCCACATTGATCACAAGCTTCAGTAGGAGTACTGATTACATTTGCTTAGGTTGTCAATGATCCTACTTGATTGGATATAGATGCAACTTAAGAAGACAAAGTTGTAAGGACATCCAGCTCGTGCACTCCAAGTACTTTCTTTGAATTGCTATGTTAAGAAGGCCATTGATATGTATTGGCTGCCATCTCCTCAAGTAAATTGTCAGCATCATCTATATTTTTTCCCATTAAAGATCCTCCAGCTGCATCATCTATAAGAATTCTGGAAATGTGCGTCATCCCACTATAGAAAGTTTGCAATTGCCACCAATCTGATAACCCATGATGAGGACATCTCCATAGCAACTCCTTGTATCTTTCCCATGCTTCATAGAGGCTTTCTTGTTCTTGCTGGGTAAATGAGGCAATTTCATTCCTCAATTTAGCAGTTTTTGCTGAAGGAAAGTATTTCTCCAAAAATTTCTGTGCCATAATCTCCCACGTAGTTATGCTTCCCATTGGTAGTGATTGTAGCCAACTCTTAGCCTTATCCCTGAGTGAGAAAGGGAAAAGTCTAAGTCTAATGGCATCGTCAATAACACCATTATGCTTGAATGTGTCACAAATTTCTAGGAAGTTGGCTATCTGTGCATTAGGATCTTCTGTTAGTAAACCACCGAACTGATTTGCTTGCATCATCTGGATAATTGCCGGCTTGATTTCAAAGTTGTTAGCTGTTACTTGTGGTCTTATGATTCCAGAATTTGTCCCCATGAATGTTGGTGTTGTATACTCACGGAGTGTTTTGGTATCTGTTATTCCTCCCCCGGATTTGCCATCAGATTGCTTAGGATTGAAGTAGACAGCTTTCGAACTCTTCAATTTCTTCGACAAGTTCTTTCGATCTCCGAATCAAAAGGTAATAGTTCAGTCTCCTTCGATCTGGTCATACACTAAGCAAAAACCTGAAAAGAAACACAAGCTACCAAGAAGAAAAACAAATGTAATATGAAGACCAAATTGGTATAAAAATTATTTGGTATTGATATTAATGACAACAATCCCCGACAATGGCGCCAAAAACTTGATACGTGTGCAAATGATCAATTAAATAGTGCAAGTGTACACTGTCATAATCATGTAATATAGAAGTAAGTAAAGTATCGTTCCCACAAGGATTGATCACTAAGTACCAAAATGAGCAATTTTAACTCTATTTAGTCGATCGATTAGTTGGTGATTGAGAGTACAAAATAAAAGAAAGCCAATTAAATATGAATGCAGATGATATGAAAGCAAATATGAGAAAAAGTCCTAGGGGTCAGATTTCACTTAACAAATTCCGGATTGAATCGCTTATCTATTCTAGCCCAATTTATTCCATATGATTGATAGTTGAGTTTCCCTAATTTAATTACTAGCCTCTTCCAAGGTCAAGCAATTCTATAATTAATTGCTAATCCAATATATTCCTATATTAAGCAATTAATTATGCATTAAGATTTATGGAACTCAGTAAAACTACACAACTCATATGAATATATTCCTATTTCATACACAAGTCGTGGTTTTAATTATAGGATCGATACACATGCATCTCCTTCCGGTCTCAACATGTATATTGAAATCATTCAAAAGATGGCCAGTCAATCAAAAGCATTAAGAATAATAATTAAAACCCAATCATGAAGGAGAAATTAAAACTAGATTTAATAAGTTAAGATTGAATCCGTCATTAGTAAGTTACGTCATCATGCTAGGAAAATGAAAATTTAGCACATGATGAAATTAAAAACAAAACCAAAATAAATTGACATTATGTAAAGCTAGAATGAAATCCTCAGAAATACTGCATAAATTTGAATATTAAATTCTTAAACATAAATATACAACCAAAAGATGCATGAAAAATGAAGAAATCTAGCCGTCCATTTAGGAGAAAAAACCTTCCATGTAAGCGGCATGCAAAATGTAATATAATCCTAAGCCTTCCAAAATGGAGGCATGCAAAAAGTAATAAAATCCTAAGCCTTCCAAGATGGAGGCATGCAAAAAGTAATAAAATCCTAAGCCTTCCAAGATGGAGGCATGCAAAAAGTAATAAAATCTTAAGCCTACCAAGATGGAGGCATGCAAGAATTGATACAATGTATGAAATTAAATCTAGAAAGTAACAATTTTTTCAGAACTGTCAGAGAAAAGATCTCTCCTTGTCAGAGAAGGGCCTCTAATTGTCAGAGAAGGACCTCTAATTCTCTTCCTCCCCTCCCCTTTGAGCTTGGCCTTGATCTCTATTTATAAGGGAAAAAACGTGTGCTACAGTACTGCTACAGTGTCCGGAGGCTGCTATAGAGATCTGGCGGCTGCTACAGTGACTGTTGGCAATAGCTACAATGTTCGGCGGCTTCTAAAGTACTTTTATTTTTTTATTTTTTATTTTTTTAAATATATTTATTCCCAAAACATTATTTATTTATCAATCACACCCAATTTTATTATATTAAACACAAATATCATCCATAAAAATCATCATATAAGGAAAAATAAATATGCAAATATTTTACGTATCAGAAGTGTTTCTCTTACTCACCTCTATAACTTTGCCAAAGAGGTTTCTTGATTCTATAACCTCTAAAATTCCTTAAGAGCTCCAAGCAACACCAATGAACAATTTATAACCATCCAAATGAAGCTCTCAATCCTAGAAACAACATTAAAGAAGAGCATTTTGACATTAGAGGACATTTACTCACCTTAAATCAAGCTTTTCCTTCTTTCCTTTCCTTCAACAATGGCGTCGGATGAGGAGAGAAAAGAGAGGTGGAGTGTGAGAGAAGATGAAAAACGATGATAATCATACTCCCTCCATGCTCAGCCGAAAACAAGGAGAGGGGAGGAGAGAGAAATAATTTAAAATTCCATTTGATTTTTCCCAATACTTTCTCCACATGTGAGCTTGCCAAGTGTCACCTCCTTATTGGCCCTTATGAAGTAAACACCCAATTAGCTTCTCTATTCTCTCCATTAGCCAATTAATTACACTTCTCATTTTCTCTTAGTTAGTAATTAATTTCCTCATTAATCACTACTAATTACCCAAAAATTTCTTGATTTGGCACATTAATTAAAATTTCCATAAAACACATAATCATTCAGATTTAACTTCACAGATTATCCACAATAATCATCATTAGCCATTAATCAAAAATCGGGGAATTATATGCACATCTGCACTGACACTTTGATCCTACTGTTAGGATCAGCAGGCACAGCAGAAGAATTTTAAAGTTTTTACCAATCCTAATCAAGGATCTATCAACGGCGTTTAAATCGAGTTAGAAAGATTCGTACCTTTTTCAACTTAGGGTTTTCACGATCTCTAGGAGCCAACACCTCAGGTTCGCTCCCTCTACCGGTATCCACACGAATGCTCTCCAACAAAGATTGCATGCTAGCGCCTCTAAATGTCTCCTAGGGTTTTCCTTGCGGCTCTAAATTCTCTTGCGTGTATGAGTATATCTGCTCTATCAAGTTTATAACCTATAAGGGCTATATTTGAATTTCAAAATTAATCTTCATTAATTTTGAAATTAATTAAAAATTAATTATCTTGATGAGCTAATTAAATAAATTCAGTTTAAATTAAATCTGTCCAACAGTTTTAATTTAACCTATTTATTTAATCCAAATAAAGAGCCATTAGATTTAAGTTATCTTCATAAATTAAATCTGAGATACTATATCTCTATCATGTTAGTTATTAAATTTAATATATCTTAATAGATTAAATTTAAAACTAACACAATATAATAATATCATATAATACACACACACACACACACATACACACACACACATATATATATATATATATATATATATAAGATATGTATTTCGAAAATATAAATCTATATAATATTATTAACGAATTTTACATTATATATATATATATATAAATATAAAATTTATCCACCCTAAATTAAACATTATATCGTGTTGGGCCATTCTTGTGTGCGACCCTGTAGGCCCATATGAAGTTGGCAGTGGGCCAATAACTGTACTAACCCAAAAGTCGCAAACGGCCTCTAGCAAGACATTACGACTACCCAATTCATATGAGGATCGTTAACACGATGCAAACTATCATAAAACCATATCACGTCCCTTTTATCACATGATATATCGGTCAAGGATAAGGCATGGATAACGTCATCCTCTTGTTCCTGACCATTTCTTTCTCGATTCCTGAGTAGCCTGATAATATAAATAGAAACTCCTTTCCATCATAGTATGGCCATACATTTCTCAGACTCACTCATCAAGGGGCCCAGTAATATCTCTCTTCTAATGTAAGGGACAAATTCTATCTTGATCATTCATATTCCCCTACATGAAAAACCACCAAGCCCGATAGTAGCCTTTATCATCACCCGGTCAAAAATGACTTTTGACAAGTTCAAAGCTTAGCAACTCCCATGACCTCAGGTCTAAGGGCATTATGACATGGTTATACATGAGAAAAGCTTATGACTTGATCCATGCAGCTTTCTCATAGTGGGTTGGTCCAGCACCTTGTACTCTTACAATTGTCTAAGACTTTGATTTATATCTCAATATTTTATCAAAGTCATACTGGTCTTGTTTCATCTGTGCTCCCGCAGAGATGACCGACTAGGGACATTTTTGGATAATCTTCATGATTTATCCAAGAATACAATTATCACAGTTAACCTAAAAATAATATGATAACAAAATGGAGAAATTTCATTAAATTAATAAAGTTCAAAGTACAATGATTGGCCCTTTGGGCACAATTTCCAACACCTACTGCCTACGCATACTGGGCCCTCTACCCAGTAGGGCCGGATCACATAGTCCCTAAGAGTCTTTCTATCTCTCGTCATTCTTGGGACTCTTTCCAAACTAGAGTTAGTAGTCTGCTGAATTTAGGCTTATCCTCAAAGTCCTAGGCCCAAAATTTGAGATATTATAAATACATTCACCTCTTCTAACGAGTCTGAGTATACATGTATCTCCTGCAAATTTATATTTTTGCAGGGTTCCAACCTTTTTGATTGCTAAAATCTCCGTAGCTGTTATTGAAACCAATCAAAGTGCATTTTAGAAGCCCGTAAGCTATTAACCTCTAGCATCTAGGATGATTTCTCCACATGCTACCTTTGAGAAGTGTTGAACAAAAGCATCCACATCAACTTTTACCACCCCTGGTGTTGGTGGTGTTAAGAGTTGTCATTTGATATTGCTTGCTTGAAAAATTATGTTTGATCTTTCCACTCGTTGTCTCTTCAAAAATATGAAAAACACATGTGTATCTCACATGAAGTGGATTTTTAGAGGCCAAGATATATGCACATCTAGTCTTCCAAATGACCCAGCATACATGTGCAAATATCTTGTCCTTCGCTGGTTGATGTATTGAATTCCATATGAGCTATTCCTGAAAATCACAAGAGAACAAAGCAGTATATAAATTAGTTTTAATACAATCCTACCATATTTCTTTTGCTCTCTTACACTCTCTCAATATATGTTACTCTCCTCACAAGGACAATCAAAAGGGCACTCTCCTAATTGTGTAATCCCTTTTTTGGCTAAAAGTGAGTTAGTTATTATTCTCTCATAGCTAGATTTCTAAAGAAATAATTTAATTTTTTTAGGGACACGCCAATGCCATAATTTCCTCCAGACCAGATTAGCCAGCTCCTTAATTGGTTTCGTTAGGAATAGGTAGGCTGCTTTCACTTAAAAAGAACCATTAGGTGAGCTCCTCCAACACACTATATCCATTCTATTATTTGAAGGGCATTTGACTTTCTTCAAAATATTAATTATGTCTATAGAGAAAAAGAAGAGCTCCCATCTGCCCGTGCCCCACCTTCCATCCTTTAATGTAAAAGAAGCTACCACCTTATCTGTATTGATCATGCCAGATTTTTTGTAGCCAATTCGATGTGTGGTTTCTCAAAAGGTGACCATGGTTCCCACCAAAATTTAGTGCTTTAACCATTATTAATTCTTTTTCCAACCCCTTCCATAAATTTTTCCCACACTCTAGTAATAGCTTTCCAAGTTAGGGAGTTAGTTTTCTGTCTGCTTGCCAAAGGCACAAGCTCCTCACCACATTCATATTGAGCTCTTAAACATTTGACCTATAGTGCGTTTGGCTTAGTAATTAGGCCCCACCACAACTTCATTATGAACACTTGATTTTGCTCTTCCAATCTTTTAATTCCTAACCTACTAGCTTTATTGGCTTTCCTTATTGTATCCCGGGCTATTAAGTATATCTTCCTGAGATTTTCATCCTGGCCACAAAGGAAGTTTTGGCTTGCTTTATCAATCTCCTTTAATACTCCTTTGGGGAGAAGAGTTGATTGCATTTGATATGAAGGCAAGGCCGATATTACAATATAATAAGGATTGTATGGCCAGCCATCGTAAGGAATCTGCTCTTCCAAAATGCGAGCCTTGACTTAACCATTTTGGTAATATGCCCAAAAGTATCCTTTGTGACTCTTGAGTGTATCAGTGGCACCCTTAACTATTTCTTAAGTTCATTGTGATTCCAATACCAAGCAATTGACTTAAATTCCAAGCTTGGTTAAAATGCACATTTTTTGAGAAGAAAGACTTGGATTTACTCAAATTAATCTTGTGTCCCAACACCTTACATAATCTAGTTGTAACTTGTTTAATAACTCTCATTTGTGTGTGGGAAGCTTTTACAAATAGAATATCATCTGCAAAGAAAAGATGTGAGATGGATAGACTATTATTTTTAAATCTCAATGGCTTCCTCCTGTTACTTTCACATTCTTGCTTGATGAGATGTCCTAACCTTTCCATGCATAAAACAAATAAATACAAGCTAAGAGGATCTCCTTGTCTCACACCCCTTAAAGGAGTAAATTTAAGACCTTCTGTACCATTCCACAAAACTCCCATTATAATTGAGTTTGTACAAATCATGATGAAGTGAATCAATTGTTCTTTTAAACCAATGTATCTTAAAGTATATTCAAGGAATCCCCGATCTAGTTGATCATAAGCCTTCTCCATATTGACTTTGATCACTTCATAGTCTCTTCTCCCTGCCTTTGTTCACATAAAATGAATAGCCTCCTAGGCAATTATAGTGTTGTCACAGTTGGATCTTGATGCTATAAAGCTATATTGCTCTTGTCCAATCAAATCACTCATAATTAACCTAAATCTGTTAGCAATTACTTTTATGATTATTTTAAAACTAACATTGCAAAGAGAGATAGGTCTTAACTCCTTTAGAGATGTTGGATGCTCCACCTTTGGGATAAGGACAATATTGATTTGATTTACCTCTTTGATGATCCCTGGATCCCGAAAAGCCTTGTTTAACCAAATCACAAATTTTCTCTCCCACCTTATTCTATTGAGATTGGCAGAAATACAGTTGAAGACCATCTAGGCCCAGGGCCTTAAATGCACCCATTGCAAAAGCAGCCCTAGATTTCAATATTTTCCACCTCCTTGTGGAGCAAATCTAGTTGGCCCTCTTGTAATAGTAGAATGCATTCAGCCAGCTAGAACTTCCTGAAATACTTGAATCTTTCATCTATTAGTCCTTGTAAAACTTGCTGGCCATTTCCCTCAGAGCCTGGGGTTCACTAACTCACTCCTCATTTTCATACCTCAAGGCTAGGATTTTCTGTCTTCTTCTTTTCATTATTGTGGATACATGAAAATATTGAGTATTGCGGTCCCCCCACTAGAGCTACTGACACCTCAATTTTTGGAACCATATAAGCTCTTCTTACGCCATCAATCTATTATATTCTTTTCATAGCTTTATCTCTAACCTCTGTAACCCATTTAGAACTTGATTTTTCCTGTGGTTATCAATTCCCTCTAAACGCCTAAGAATTTCATTTTTCTTTTTAGGAATACTTCCCACCTGATTTTCATTCTATCTTGATGCCTCTTCTTAGAATTGAGCAGTACCTTGTGCCCATCTCTTGTCCTTCCAAGCATTTTCCACAATCTGTTGAAAATTTTCCTCAAGTTGCCAAACTACCTAGAAGTAAAATCTTGGCCTCTTAAAGTTTCTAGGTGTAGAGTTGACACAAGACATTACTACTATTTTATGATCTGATTTATATTTGAAATCATAGTGAACTTGAGTATGAGGAAAATTTATCTCCCAATTCACATTGCAGAATTCCCAATCAATTTTCTCCATAATCCCCTCTCTTTCCCTAGTGAACTTATCTTGAGGGTTATTTAGCTCTATTAGTCCAGCTTCAACAATGCATTCATCAAAATGCAGTATGGAGATCACATTTGGGCCTGCGCCTCCCACTTTATTGGTAGACCACCAGTAAACATTGAAATCACCTACTACAATCCATTCACATACTGTGTAACTCAATATTGCCAATAAGGATTGCCACAAGTGAATTCTTTTCTTGTATGCAGTTTCTCCATACACAAAAGTCACAAAGAAATCTTTATTCAAACTTTTGTTTCTAATACAGTAGTGAAGGATTTGAGTGGATGAAGTAATATATTCAATTTCAAAATCACATTTATTCCATAGCACCTATATCCTACTCGCATATCCATAAGCTTCAACTGTAGTCTAATTGTGGAAACCCAACTTTTGAATAGTGCCATCAGCATGTTCACCTCTTATTCTTAGTTCAACAAGGCACAAATGTCAATTTTATTCCTCTTCACAACATCCTTTATCAAAATATGGAAGGTCTGACTCCCAGCCCCTCTACAATTCCAACCTAGCAATAATCATTAATAAATTAAAAGAAGAAAAGGATTGAGTGCTTACCTGACTTGTTCTGTTGCCGGCACAAAATCAAGTTCATCTAGATGATCAACATCCTCCATTTTGGATACATCCATCTCCCAACCATCTAGATTATTAGTGTCTCCTCCTCTTGCTTCTCCATCACTCTTGCCATCATGAATTGAAGGGTCAGGAGGTTTAGGATTCATTTATTGATTGTTTGACATCATGTTGCTTTGTTTGTTGGTGTTTCTTTTTGTTTCTATTTGATCTTTAGACCCTCTATTATTGTCTTGGCTTGATCAAACTATTTTTCAGCCCATTACGCTAGTTTTTTTCTTGACAACTTGGCCCAAAATCCCACTAACCACCTACCTGGTGGGTTCTCTCATTCGCCATCTTAGGGTGTGTTTGAAGTAGTTATGGGAAAAGTGACTTTTTTTTTCAATTTGACTTATGGAATCTTATGATTGAGGAAAAGTAAGATTGGGTAATGTAATACCCCAAATTTTGATTAAGCGCTAATGATAATTATTGAAAGTAACTTGTGAATTAAAGATTGAATTATTATATGTTTTGTGGCAATTTCGGTAAATGTGCCAAAATTTGGGAAAAATAGAGAGAATGGAAAATTGTCGGTTAATTAGTCAGTGATTAATGAGGAAATTAATTGCTAACTAAAGAGAAATGAGATGTGTGACTAAATGGCTAATGGAGTGGTTAGAGTAACTAATTAGTTATTTACTTTATGAGAGCCAATAAGAGGTTGACATATGGCAAGTGAGTGTGAAGGGAGAGTGGGTAAGAAAAGTCAAATGACCTATTATTTTATCATTTTTTCTCTCTTCCTTCCCTCATTTTCGCTGAACAAGCATGACAAGGGAAGAAATCATCATTTCTTCATCTTCTTCCTAACTCATCTCTCTTATTCTCTGTCTCTCTCTCCATTTTCAACACCATTGTTGAAGAAGTAAGAGGAAGAAAAGCTTGAGATTAAGGTGAGTAAATGACCTCAAATGCCAAAACTCACTTCATTAACATTGTTCCTTGGATTGAGAGCTTCATTTTGATGGGTATAGATTATCCATTGGTGTTGGTTTGTGCCCTCAAGTAAATTTCAAGTTTGGAGAATCAAGAAACCTCTTTGAGAAAGTTATTAGGGTAAGTGTTATGAATCTTTCTATATGAGTTTTGTGGCATTTGATGATGCTTTGAATTTCTGGGATCTTTGGTTTTATTTTCAAAAATGTGGGTCATTGTGTATATGGCATGTTGTTGTCATAGATTGGGTGTTTTGGGATGTGATTGGAATAGATAGAATTGGTTTGAGGTTGAAATGTTAAGTTGATGATTTTGGGATTTTGGTATTGGATGAAGCTTAAAACCAAAGCATGATAATAGAATAGGAATTTGGTAGTTTTGATGGTTCCATTGGATTCCTTGTGTAATTTTATGTGGGAGTAGCCTTGGTTTAGTATTTAGGATCATTGGAATCACTTGGGTAAAATTTGGAAAGTGTTGTCAACTCTGCTGTGTTTTTGGCTTCTGATATGCATCACTTGAGTAATCAAGGGTCTCACTTGAGTAAAGTCGTGCATATTCTCTTTTCCCTTTGAGTTTTTGGGTGCACTTTCATGCAAAAAGCCAAGAGTGTTGTCTCACTTGCGGGTGTTGCGGGTTATCACTTGAATGAACCTTGTCTCACTCGAGTGGGGGTGTATCTGACACTATGAACTCGTGTCTCAGGTTGTCACTCACGGTAAATTTTCTACAGTGTATCTTAATACTCGCGAATATTAAGCCATCACTCAAGCGCCGAGGTCCCTGCTCGAGTGATGTTTCCTCTTGAAAGTATCTTGTGCTCTCAGGTAAGCACTTTCTGAACCTTACTTTAGGGGACTTGGGTGAGCATTAGGCAATCACTTGAGTGATTTGAGGTATGCTCGAGTACAGCGATCAATTTTGGTTTCTGTCATTTCTTTCTGCTCTCAGGTGATCACTTCTGGTGCCTCACTTCATAGGACTTGAGTGGGCATTTGGCTATTACTCTAGTATTGCTTTCAGGACTCGAGTGCAAGTCCATCATCACTTGAGTGAGGTCTTCTTCACTCGACTGCAATAGTGAAATACCAGTACTTATGCTTCTAAAAGGGGATCTTAGGGATAGTTCTTCCAACCCTTTAGGGCTTTTGTTAGAGGCATTTGTAGCTTCCTAAAGGACATTAATGATAACCAATCTAAGTGATATGAAGTCATTTGAGTATTGGAATATAATATGACACTTCGTCCCTAATTGTGAATTATAAGATTCGATATTTGCCCTACTCAGGAGAGACCAGTGCCAGAGCATGCACGGAAGGATCAAGGTAGTGACTTTTCTCTCATGTTGTGTTTGATGCTTAGTATGCATGACTTATCATTATTTTTTTGTGAAAATCTTTGGCATAAGGCCATTGTGATCTTGTGAATGTGTTATCGGCCGTAGGGCATTACAACGTGACCAATTAAGCGTGAGCAGTCGTAGGGGGTGATGGTTATCACACCTACCTCTGCCATTATTTTGCCGTTGTAATTGCCGAGGCTGCATTGTGGAATCGTGGATTCTTTTTTGAGAATATGCCAGTGTGGCTTGAATGTAATGTGAAATATTTTTTATGGATCCCAACTGTGGTGATATATGTGATATGAACATATGAATGTGCAATACAACGTGAGCACTTCAGCGTGAGCAAACGTAAGGGTGACGCACGTCATACCTGCCCTTACCACTGTAATTGCTGTTGTAGTTGCTATGTATTGTGTGATAATTTGCTTTCATGCTTTGTGGTTTACATACTATGAGTGATTTGACACTATGGGGATTCCTTAGAATCTCACTCTCCCAAACAAATTTCAGACAGGGCCGGTGGTTCCAAAAAGAAGCAGGTGACGAAGGGTGGTTATAGCTCCGGGCTTGGAGTTTATCTTAGATTTTGGTTATCATTTTGGATAATTGTATATGATATTTTGGATTATAGAATAGTAATTGTATAATCCCCTAGATTGGGAAACTGATTATGGGCGTTTGTACCCTGTAAACCCTTTATTGATAAATAGAACCCGAGTGTGTCAGGAATTCATATTGTACTCTGATATTTATGAATGACATCGTATTGTGCAGGCCATTTATGTAATTGAAATGTGAATATGAGACACATGTTGAACATGTTTAGAAAAGTTTTTGAAAACCTTAATTTTGGGAAATTTACTTTTATCAGGTCCCAAATCTTATTATGGTTTCTAATTCAACTTAATCATTTTTTTATGAATTTAATCTCAGCCTTGATTGGAAGGGAGTTATAGGTAAAATAATTAATGTTTGGATTGTCGATTAGATAAATGCTTTTATAAAAGTAAAAAGGTGTTTGATTTGACTTTTGCATAAGTGGTTTTTGTGATATTTAAGAAAAAATTTTAAAAATTATGAAAAGTGAAAAAATTAACAATGAAAATTTGGCAATAGTAAAATACATAATAAAATTACAATAAAAATGCGAATAAATTAGAAATTATACAAACTTTAAGTTTTTGATAAAGTAAAATATAACAGAACTAATAAGATCAAAGGTCCCGTATAAGGATAAACTGTAACATGTTGGATGATTAAAGAAAAAGAAAGTTTGGATATAAAATGAGTAAATATGACACAAATTTTATTAAATAATATGTCTCTATATTATATGTATATAATGCGATAATTTTAAAAAAAAACACATAATACTTAAAATTATAAAAATAAAAATATTTAATTTATTATTGTTAAAATTATAAAAATATTAGAAGACTTAATTCAAATACACATATTTAAATAGTCTCACATTTTCATTCAAATACCCGTATTTAAATAGTCTCACATTTTAATTCAAATACACATTTAAATAGTCTCACATTTCACTCCTATTTCTGTGTGTTAGTGCGCAGAAACAAATAACTAATACAGTATATAATAAAATAATATATAAAAACATGTTAATTGGCTATTTCATCCTGGACTTGTCTATAAAAAAACCAATTATTATTATCCACCCTCGCGGTCCTATAATATTTCTTCTCTCTCTTCAATCTAGAAAAGCAGTGATTGGTGGGGGCGTTTGGGCCCCCAAACGCTCAACTGGATGCCCAAAAGCCAATGACCAATTGGGGGAAAAAAGGAGTGTTTGGAGAGCCCGATTGGTCATTGAGCTTCTGATTGGAAAACAAGCTTAAACCTAAAGCTCACATGTGGAGCTTTCCCTCTGGCCATCGAGTGTTTATTATTACCGTTAGGTAATAATTATGTTCCAACTTCTCTCGCATACTTTTTATTCTTTTCTGTCTCTTTCCCTCTGCGTCATCCTCCTCACAACTCCTTCTTCATCTTCGTCTTCCTCCTTCGTGGTTCCGTCTCGACTCGTGTGCTCTGAGTGCATTCCCTCCACTCCCTCTCTCGGCGTCCACCCAATCTTCAAGCTGAAGAGTTGGTTCATCTTCAACTTCGATCTGTCCTTTATCGTCTTCAATCTGTCATCTCCGACTTGAAGTCCAATGGTGCTTGCTTTGGTGCCGGCGTCGCCTTTCATTTTCTCTCTCGCCGTGGATCTGGTCTCCGGCAGTGGCATCTTTTGGAGGTAAGGTTTAACTTCATTTATTGAAGATTTGTTATGGTTGTTGTCAGTTGGTTTGTGAAAGTTCATCCTCTGCTTTGCTTTGGCCTAGTTTGGGTGTAACACACACACACACATTGTTTGCCTTCTGCGATCTGTACGCTGTGATGGTCTTTTTTTTCTTAAAAAATAGCAAAAGAGACGTTTCATTTTGTTAGATCTCAAATGTTTTGATGATAACAAAGAATGGGTATGAAAAAGTTTTGATAAACAAACAAGTTTGAACAAAGTAATGACAAAGCAAATCATCACTTGAAGTAAGCACTGGAGTAATGAAGAAAGGCCAAGAGAGAAAGCTGAGAAACTTCATCACTGGCAGAATTTCTAAAAGGCTACTCGAGTAAGAACTCGAGTAATGAGACAGAAACTTGAAGTAACCAGAGCACAGAACCTTAAGTAACTCACGGCCAAATACATCACTCGAGGAACGACTCGAGTAATATGAAGTGAAAAAAAGAGTTACTCGAGTCAACACTCGAAGTAACCTGCCACAAGGAAATGAGTGGCTCTCGGCCATGTAATCCTGCCAACGTTACTCGAGTAAGCACTCGAGTAATCAAGGAAATCACTTCCAGTTGCTCTCAGCCTGCCAAGGTTACTTGAGTCCCCTGCTTCAAGAAATATGCTGCTCTCGGCATTTCAATCCTGCCAATATTACTCGAGGAGCCACTCAAGTAAATCACTGTGGTAAACAAAACTTGAAGGTAACACTCGATTAATCTGAAATGTTATTATCACACTTCACTCTAGGCACCATTCAAGTATACAGGTATGAAAATGTTCTATGTCAAAGACTTGAACGAGATTACTCAAGTCAGTAATCGAGTGATCTGCAAAATTATTTACAATGAACTTGAAGTATCCACTCGAGTGAGCTATGCAGAAAATAGATGTTCACTCGAGGCGGTACTCAAGTAAACAGGTAAGCAAAACTTAAAGTGCTCTAGGCCTGAAATCCTGCCAACATTACTGGAGTAAAGCATCGAGTAATCTGTTGGGTTATTTGAAAGACCACTCGAGTAACCTGAGAAGAAAATTGTAGTATACTCCAGTGAGTACTCGAGTAAACAGGTATTTCCAAGGTTTGTAAATTTGTTTACTCCATGCACTACCAGAGTAATGTGATGTTCACTTATTGACTTGCTCTCTATCAATATTTTCACGAAGATACTCAAGTAACTACTCGAGTAAACTTAATGAACACTCGAGGGACCAATCAAGTATCCAAGTCCAGAAATTCAGAAATTATTCCAACGTTCATTGATTTGTTTCCTATATGATTAACCTTTCATTGTATTAGTATTCTTAGCATATTCGTAGATAAACAATGAAGAGATCCTACCAAATAAGGAAAGTCAAATGCAATGTTCAAATGCTACCTACCGCCACCTACCACAAACGGATATTTTTCAAAATCTTGAAAAGTCAACAGTGGCTGCGTACACTCTAACAGGCGAGAAGAAAATGTTCCAACGGTCATTATTAACACATCTATATATATGGGAACATCCAAACAGAGATGAGAACAACGAGAACACACATGAACACATTATCAAGTTCACGCTCAATACTCTGTTTTTACACATACTTGTAATTCTGTACTTCAGTGATTCTTGTTCACTCTGTAAGAGAGATATTTCATTCAAACTCAATATTTGTTATTGAGGTAGCTTAAGGTTGTGGAACCTTGAGTTGGGATTGGATTACAACTTGTAAGGGGGAGCGAGTGTCCAGGAAAAGGAACTTGCTTGTATCGAGGTGCCAAGAACCCACTGAATCTTGGAAATTATAGTGAAACTCTCAGAGAAGCTCTGAGGACTGGACGTAGGTCAAAGTGGTTGTAGCTGAACCAGTATAACTCCCGGTGTACACTTCGATGTTATATCTCCTTACTCTTTACTACTTTATATTCACCGTCAAGGTTTATATTTGCAACGAAATTTTTAGTATCATCCAATTCACCCCCCTCTTGGGTGAAACACTTGCCCTAACACATTTGGTAGAGAATGAGCACCAACATTGTTCATCTTTGATTCTGGTTTCGGTTTAGGATATTGTGACCCATCTAAACATTCTGATTTTTTTGGTATTATTGTAATGTGGAATTACACCTGTGCCTAACCGAAATTCCAGCTTCGTCTTGCTTAATGGTAGAGAGACTTAAGAATATCGATGGCTCTGGCATTTTTCTTCATATAGAACTTGGACATTTATAACTCTAATTCATTTGCTTAGCTTTGGTTTTTTTAGTAATAGTTAAAGTGAGAATGAAAATAAAGTAAAGAAAACATGTTTGAGTAATAGTAGCTACATAGGAGTTAGGTACTTACTTGTTTTTATGAGCTATTTTTAATTCAATGTATATGATGTCTCCTTTCTCTTAAAGGGAGAACAGGGTCAGTGAACATTAAACGGTGATCCTTCATTGTTGTGAAAGAGATTGCCAAATTGAATGGAATTCTTTGTTAGTATTTGTTTTTATGTATTAATTAATGATGTGTGTGGAAAAGAGAGAAGAGCAATTGATTTTTTTTCTGGTCTTGCAAAAATTTGATGGCACTCACTAGTACTTTAGATCAGATGGCCAACTTATGGTCTGAGACAGAACCTTCCTTTCCTTCTCCGAAACAAACAAATAAAAGCAATGAAACAATGCCAATCACATAATCGCAAATTTCATTTTTGAATGAAAAAGACTCCCAGCCAATCATTATTCTGCATTCATTCTCAAATAATTTAGATTCTCTCTGTATAAATGAAAGTGAATACACATACACATATTTAAAACCAGCTGTTAGATGGTTTTGCTTTTATAGTTTGGCACTTGTTTTGTTTTTTTTAAATAAAAGGGCTGGTTAGTTAATGGAAACGTATGTCTGAAATATTCCTCTATGAGGCTTGAGTCTTGCTTTTGATGATTTGTTTCTTTTTTTTTTTGGTATTGATTTGATGAAATGAATTATACTTTTCTAATATTTCATGCTGAATTCATTTAGTGAAAATGCTTGGTGAGTTTAGAGTGATGAAGAATATACTGACCCTATGAATTGGTTTCCTCTTTAGCCTTCATATTAATTCTTATTCACTGACATTGTGTTTTAGCCTTCATATTAATTCAATTGAATGAAATCATGCATTTATTCTTGTGTGTGTGTAATGCTGAATTTGTACGTTTCTGGAATGGTTGTTTTAAATTTGTTTTTTTTGAGGTGCAAGTATTGTTGAAATAGTGGCATAGAAATATGGATAAAGCTGTTTGGGATGATGCGACAATGGAGACTTTTGTGTATGCCTGCCTAGAGCAAATTTACAAAAAAGAACGCCAGGGGTTGCATTTTACAAAGTATGGATGGAAGGGTATCGTCACTACATTTAATGAGAAGACTTGGAAAGAATATATAAGGGCACAGTTGAAGAATAGGTTTGATATCCTTAGGAAAGATTTCAAGACTTGGGATTCCTTAATCAAAGATACCGGTATGAGTAGAGATCCTACAGGTAAAGTCCTCGCATCAAAAGAGTGGTAGTAGCGGAAAATAGAGGTAAAAAAATTTTTGCAACTTATACAATTAATTGTTTTCCTCTCAACTAATTCGTTTTGTTTAATTAATTAGTTTTTTGTTGCTTGTGTGCTTGTAGGAGAATTTAGCATATCGAAAGTTTAGACACACAAGCTTCAAGTTTGAAAGCGAACTAAGGATTATATTCAAGGATGCTATGGCATCCGGCGAGGATGTTTTTACACCGCCTTTTGCAAATCCACAGGCACAGACAGAAGATGCTGAGAATGAAGATGTGTACAGACCAACAATGCATGAAGAAGAATGGTCAGGGGATAGCGAAGATGATATGTTCGGTACTAACCCCGTGCCTAGTATCGGAGTGACTGATGAGCTTGCTAGCATTGGTCTAACAACAAGCACTCCATCAACTGGTGGTACTGCGTTAGGAAGTCGGGGTAAGAGAAAGATGGGTGAAGGGTCTGGGTAGAGAAAGAAATAGAAAGGGCCAGCTTCAAGACAGATCGCGGATGTAGTTAGTGTTATGGCAAATGCATCCAAGGACAGAGTGGCAACATTAGATGCTATTAAAGAAGTTAGTGTCGATGCTGTTTTGAATCAGCTACTTGACATTGACGAAGTCATACGTGATAAGGACTTTCATCACTACTGTATCAACCTAGTACAGGATAAGACAAACCGGGAAACGTTTGTGTCACTCACTAAAAAAACATGGAGTTCGTGGTTCCGTGGTTGTGCTTTAAGATTTATGACTCCTAGATGTACCTAAACTATGTTTTTTTATGTTTGTGACTTCATGACACTATGTGACTTCATGACAATATGCTTTGTGAAAGTTATTTTATGCCATTATCACTTGAATCTGTTTACTGTATGCCTTTCAATCCTTATTTGGTATTTTAGTTCTTCCATTACTCATAATTGAATTTTTAATCACACTCACAGGGTCCATAATTAATGGCAAATTCGAACAATCAACACTTACCAGATATGGTGGAGGAAGATGACCAGTCTCGACTTATATCTCTTATGAACGAGGAATGTGATGAGTATGAATGAATGACCGTGTTGATCTGTCAATATTGGGTGCCTTTCATGTGCAAAGAACCCCGCAAAACAAGTGCACGCACTGGTCGTTTATGGGTGCAAGAGGTATTAGCAACCCATGGTTCACGCTGTCATGACATGTTTAGAGTGAAAAAATATGTCTTTTACAGCTTGTGTCATAAATTGGTCGAACATGGCTTATAGAATTCAATGAACGTTGGGATCGAGGAAATGGTTGCCATGTTTTGGCTCACCATTGGCCATGGGATAGGCAATAGGGTGGTACATGAACTCTTTCAACATTCAGGGGAAACAGTCAGTAGGCTTTTGCACAAGGTATTAGATGCTTGTATCAATCTAGCTCGAGAAAATATCAGACCGAGTGATCCCTAATTCACTGTATGCCACCCAAAGATCAAAAATGATCCTCGTTATTATCCATCCTTCAAAGATGCTATTGGAGCAATAGATGGAACGCACATTAGGTGTGTGATCACTGGTGGCATTCGGGAAAAATATATCGGCAAAAAGGGATATCCAACACAGAATGTAATGACTATATTTTATTGGGATATGTGCTTTACGTTCGTGTCGGCAGGCTGGGAAGATACTACACATGACGCTCGTGTGTTTAGAAATGTTGTTTCAAATCCAGCTATGAGCTTCCCTCATCCACCTGTAGGTATATTTCAATCACCTTCCTGTCAATTACTTTCACGCCATGCCACACTTATATTTACCTAACAGTTTGAATTGAATTCAACATTTATTAGGGAATATTATTTGGTTGATACTGGTTCTCCGACACAACCTGGTTACCTTGGTCCCTATAGGTGTGAGAGTTATCATATGCCAGAATTTAGCCGCCAACCCAGATTTATAAATGCTAACGAGATCTTTAATTTTTATCATTCTAGTTTGAGGTCAACTATAGAAAGAACTTTTGGAGTATGGAAGAATCGATTTGCATTGTTACAAAACATGCATAAGTACAGCTACTAGACATAAGTTCGTATTGTTTGTGTAACAATGGCCCTACATAATTTTATTAGAAGAAATGATGTTGAAGACGTGGTGTTTCGCCAGGGTGAAGCTGGGAATCTTGTCGATGTAGATAATAATAGCGTAGATGAACAGCCTTCCGCGTCAAATTATGGTAGGCGATCTTCCATTCAAATAATCAGTTGCATGACTCAATTATAGACCACATTGTACGGGACATGTGATCCAATTTGTTATGTAATATTATTTCATCAAATTGTGTTAATTTTAATTTCCAAATTTCCCAACTTTAACTTTTGTAATTTTTTTTTCAATTTCAAATTTAATTTTTCTCTTACCATTATCACAAAAATTACTTATGCTTAAGCCAATCCAAACAAGTTTGTAAAAGCTAAATTGACAAACTCCATTCTTTCAATTGCCAATTCAAACATAAATCACATTATACAATTGGGCTTTTACCAAAAATAAGATTACCAAAAGTTAAATTGACAAACTCCATTTTTCTAACCGTTATTTCAAACACACACAAAAAGTTGCTTAAGCTCAACCTGGCTTTTCATGGGTCAAGCACTTATTTTAAATCGCTCCCCCAAATTGAAAAATCAGAAAAACCAGAAAAGCTACTTTTACCTAAAAAAAAAGTCATTTTAGCCATCCTAATAGAGCTAAAAAATCGAACCAAGCTTGTTAGGAAGACCCGTTTAGGTCCGAGCCTGTCATTGAATGGCTTATAATTTAGAGCTTTCAGAAAAAATCGGGCCTAAAGGGCCAACCCATTAAGCCCGTTTAAATTTTTTTATTTTTTTAAATACAACTCACTTAAAGTTAAACTCTTAACCTAGCCGGCTGTCGAGTCAGAGTACCAACCCTCCCCTCAGCGAAGATCAAGGCTGTGTTTGGTTGGAGGTTTAATTAGGTTAGGTTAGGTTGGGGGAGGGTCGGAGATTAAAAATAGGTGTTTGGTTAAAAGGAGGTGAGGTTAGGTGTGGGAGGTTTTTTTTGTCCTCTAGCGGTAACCTCCGCCAGTTTACAAAACCTTCAAATTTAGGATTTTTTCTAGGTGAGAGAATATTTGTGTACAATTGTGACTAAATTGCCCATGGCAATTTTTTAAAATTCTAGCACTACCTCTCTAGGAAAAAGCATCTGTCCCTCCGCATTTCAGTTTTTTTCATTCCCTCTTCCGCGCGAAATCGATTCTTGAAATTAGTTTCCAATCTCTTTCATCTTGTTTTGTCTTTTCCCTGTTGCTAGTGTATAATTATTGCTAGAAGTATAGTTAGAACTAATGGGCCTAGTCCTAGCACAAGTTAGTGCTCGAGTATATTGTTCTGTCTTCACACACTAAATTGTATATAGATTGTGTGTTTGGGTACGCGTTTTCAAGGTCAAATCACACGATTGAGAGGGGATGCCAAAAAGCGAGTGTTTGGTTGGACGTGATGGCATTTCGTGCTTTCCATATATTCGTGCGATTAACAATAAGCTCACAGGACGAGCTTTTTGCCATTCATTCGTGCGATATGCGTTAAAATTTTTTTTAGTTGTACCCAGTATGCTATCAGATTGATTGTAATTTTATGCTTAATGTACTTCTTCAGTTCCAAAAATTATTTTAAAATATTTTTTAGTGCTTTTAACCCCTTAACATATTTTTTCAGTTGTACCTAGTGAGCTATCAAATTGATTACAATTTTACCCTTAATGTTCTTTTTCAGCTCCAAAAATTACTTTAAAATATTTTTTTGAGCTTTTAACCTTTTAAAATATTTTTCCAGCTGTACCCAGTATGTTATAAGACTGATTGCAATTTTACCCTTAATATATTCTTTTAGCTCCAAAAATTTATTTTTTGGTGCTGTTAACCCTTACCCAGTAATAGGAGACTGACTACAATATAACCTTGAATGTATTTTTTTTAGTAATAAAGAGCACCCAAAACTTATAATACTGATTTATTGATTTCCACTCACTCTAAAATATTTTTCAAGTAGCACCTAATATTTTAAAGTAATTTTTAAATATTTACTTGATCTTTTAAATATTTTTCCACCCACGCTCTTTTATCATTATCACAAAAGTCACTTATGCTTAAGCAATCCAAACACGTTTTAATTTTACAAAAATCATTTTTACAACCGCCAATCCAAACATAAATCACATTATACAATCTGACTTTTTCTAAAAGTAAGATTACAAAAAGTCAAATAAGAAAAATCCATTTTTCCTATTGCTGTTCCAAACATACACAGAATATTAGTTTTACTTCAAAGTTAAGCACATTTCATGTCATTCTAATCTCAATCATTTTGTTTACTGACATTTTTTTTGTAGTAAATTCAATATTTATCTTGTGTGACTGGTATATTCAAATTCATTGTGTCTTTTTCACATGGAAGCAATATGATATGTCGTATGGCAAAGCCTGAAGAAGTTCTTATAGTTGAAGATGAAAATGGGAATATTGTTCGTGAAACAATGAATGACAATGATGTTCTTGTACAATATAAGGTAATAAAATGAGAATTGCTGCTATGTGTGTGTTTTTTATGTATACAAATTATGCATTGATGTAGAAACATACATACTAAACTTAGGACCCATTTAGTATATTGGAATTGATTTTGATGGATATGGAAATGGAAATGGATATAGAAATTGAGTTTAAAAGTGTGTTTGGTATGTACATGGAATTCATATATTATTTTTATTTAATATTTATATTTAAAATATGAAATTACTAATATACCCTCATCCAAAAAAACCTACCAGCTCCTCAAACATTCAAACCACAGTTCACCACCCTCAACCATGGTCTAAAATTATAGCCCTTAGCAAGAAAATCATTCAAACTCAAATAAAAAAAGAGTGCTTTGCTTGAAAATATGAAGGAGAATTGAAAAAATAAAAAAGAAGTTGCAGATCTGGAGTTACAGATGGTGAACGGAGTTGCAAATCTAGAGAAATGAAGCTGAAGTGGAGAAGACGAGCTTCCATCCACAGTCACAGTACAACTTCAGCCGTGAATACAGAAAGGACGAGCCGTGAGATCTGATGGGGTTAGTCGTGGGTTGCCACTGTGTTGCTCGCGGTCACCATCGCCGTCATCGGTTAAAGAGCAGAGGTGCCATTGAGGGAGGAGGGGTCGCCGCTCTCGCTGGAGTGAGGAGGCTAATTGAGGGAAATGTGGAGGTGGAATTACAAATCTTAGCTTCTGGGATGGAATTCATTTGGATAGAATTGGCTAATTTAGCTTCCATGTGGAATTGGAATTGAGAGCTAATTCTATCATACCAAACAAACCCCTTTATGGAATTGAGACCTAATTCTATTTCCATCTCCTCCAATTCCAGCGTACCAAACGGGCCCTTAGATCTTCATCCTAAGTTTACATTTTTTATTTCTGGCTTTTAATCTTGCTTTGATGAATCTGAGTATGAGTATGAGGGAAATAATCAAGAAATAACAAAAAATATATTAATTGTAAAAGAAGAATGGAAATATGTAAAAAGATATTTTTGTCCACTTATAATTAACTCCTCTAACCTAACATTCTGAACCAAACAAGATACCAAACCTCCCATGTCATCCTTTTCTTTAACCAAACAAAATTATTAGCTTAAGTGTGTGTTCGGGTGACCTCAAAAAAAGTGCTTTTTAGCCCAAACCTTGGTTTTGTCATGTGAGCAGCCGAACACCACAAAAAATCTGACAATCTCGTTTTTGGCTCAAACCATGGTTTTGGGGAAAAAAAGCTATTATCACAAGAAGCTATTTTCAATTGCTTTGGTGAGAACATTCTGACCGTTGGGCTATATTAGAAAAATTAGTTAAGTTAATTAACATTACATATAAATAAATTTATTTCATTTTTGGTATTAATTATGAAATTTAATGTTAAATAATAAGTTAAGATGTATCATTTTTAATCCCGTCAGGGGTTTTCTTTTCTTATAATTTAATTTTGTTAGGTGAAATTTAACGGTTTTGTTAAAGTTGGATCTTAACCCTTAAATAATATATAAAATATAATCTTATCTTTATATATAATTATCACAAAAGTTAATATCCTTTTTAGTAATTTGACCATGAAAAAAGCTATTCTAATTATAATATCCAAACACTCTCATTACCTCAAAATCACTTTTGTCTCATAATCTATTCTCTCTATAATCTATTTTTCAAAAACTATTCTCCATTTTTTCTCTAGAAACTATTCTCCAAAAGCTAATAACAACACACCCTAAGAGCCTGTTTGGCGAAGCGGCAGACGCGTCCAAACGTGCGGCTACTCTCCCAAAAGCAAAGTGGGCAAATTTTTAGTGTTTGGGAAAGCATCTGAATCCACTGTGCTTTTTGTCTAACCGTGGCTTATTCAAGAAGCTCAGAATAGCTACTTTTTGCTTCTCTCAATGTAGTTTGAAGCTCATCAAAAATTGCTGGTAAAAGAAATGAGAAGAATCTAAGAGAAAAGAACATAGAAAGGATACCTTAGTTTCATCATGGTAATGGCGACAGTCAAAGATTTCATTGCAACAGGGTGCTCTGATCTTTTTTTCTGGTGGTGAGGCGGTATTGAGCAGAGAGAGGTTTTTTTTCCCTTTCATCGAAAGGCAGAGAGATACAGGATAGAAGGGAAGAAGAAGAACAGTATACAGTTTTTTTTTTTTTTAGATTTTTCTTTATCTTTGGAATGTGGGTAAGTGTGAGTCGGATGAAAAAGATAATGATGAGAGGAAACTTTTTGACTGCATGGATGTTTTCTTTTTTTCCTTTTTTTTATTAATATTTTTTTCGGTCTTAATTATAAGATAAAGTTAATTTTTTTTGGAGAAATTAAGGAAAATAATTAAATTAATTTAGAGTATTTTTATTTTTTTCTTCAAACTAATTAGTTTGACTAATAAATTAATATATAATCTAAGGATATAGAATATATGATATGATTAAGTAACTTATTTAGCTTTCTTAATTTCTTCAAAAAAAGTCAACTTTGTCTTATAATTAGATCGGAGGGAATAATTTGATTATTTTTATTTTATCAAATTTTAATATTAATTTTTTACTTCAATTATCACAATAAAAAAAGTCACTTTTATCACCGCTTATCCAAACACAATGTTAGAAAAAAAGTCACTTCTGCCACCGCTAATACAAATACAAATCATATTTACATTTTGATTTTTATCCTATCTTACTTTTTTAAAAGTTAGGTGGTAAAAAAAGTGACTTCTCTCCGCTAATCCAAACTGAATAAATCTCGTATAACCCTAACCTCCGCTCCGTTGAATCAAACTATGCTCAAGTGAATATCCACGACCAGTCCCTCTCTCGTCTCACGGCCCTCGGCTCTCGGCCTCTCTCGGCCTCGGAGTCTCCTAGTCTCCCTCACCCTCACGATTCACGACTCACGACTCAGCAATCGCCTTCACCGCTTCGCGGCTTCGGATCTCTCGCCAGTCACCGTCGCCGTCGCCTCTCGTCGATTTGGGCTTCTGGATCCCTCACCGCGGCTTCTCATCGATCTGGCTCTTGCTCAGATGCTCTCTGCCATCTGGTCTCGCTCTCGCATAGTAGCACTCTCGCCGTCGCCTCTCAACTCTCAGGACTCTGATTAGACACTCAGATTGATCGCTCTCTAGTGTGCTCACCGCTTTGATAGCTGTTTTTACTCACATCTTCTTCCTCAGGTACTTCTGCCTTACTTGATTCATTAGTCGTTCTGTATTACTTCTGGCTTACTTGATTCCGTAGCCGTTCTGTATTACTTCTGCCTTACTGGTTATACCATAGCCGTTCTGTTCGCTTAGTTACTGCTTATGTACTGGTTTTCTGTTCGCTTGAGTCTATGATTTATACCATTGGATGGACCTCTGTATTTCTTGGGCGTCTGGTTTTTTGTTCGCTCGAGTCTATGATTATTACCTATCGCTTGCGTGTGGTTTTCTGGCTTTCCGTTCTGGTTTTCTTGCGTCTGGTTTTCTGGCTATTTTTATGCTTATGTTGGGGAGTGGGACTTTAATACAAGAAAGGTTTTGGCAACCAGGAAAATAAGGGGAATTAAGAGACTTTAGTCGTAGAGTGATCTTACAGTTTTCTTTTGTTCTTGAATATAATGTTTGATTTGATGATAGGTAGCATATATAATGTCGTGTTCGCAAAAGGAAAAAAACTCAAGGGACGGATAAATCATTACGTAAAGGACATGCATCTTCCACCCAATCCAAGATGGTGAAGAATCAAAGCCTAAGAAGTCTAGAAGTTTGACCTTTGACGTTTGGAAGTGTTTTAGTAGAGTAGACATTAATGGTACTATAAAGGCAAGTGCATTGCACAAG
Source organism: Inga oerstediana (assembly GCA_963210345.1). Classification (NCBI taxonomy): domain Eukaryota; kingdom Viridiplantae; phylum Streptophyta; class Magnoliopsida; order Fabales; family Fabaceae; genus Inga; species Inga oerstediana. The sequence goes on from OY723407.1 coordinate 41,876,700, forward strand.
GTGGCCCTATCAGTTAAAAAGCTTCCTTCAAACTTTCTTCCCCAACTCTTTATTTCTCAAAACTAAAATCACTTCATCTCTTCCATTCATGATTTATTTAAACCAGAAGCAGAGAGCTACTAAGCCAGCATATCAAGCCAGCATATCAGGAACAAAAATGGAGGTCACAAGCCAAAAGCAACAAACATGAGGGACTTTCAACAGAGAACAGAAGGCAGAAAAGAACTTGACGAAGCACAAAAACCAGAACCAGAATCTCGACGAGCTATGGCGGAGTCGATCAGCAATCACGAAGCAGAAAACAGCTGGTGAAGCAGAGAGTGCGAGCACTGAACCGGAGGGGGCTAGCGGGCTGGAAGTGGGCATTGTGATTCTTTCTCCATCTGTTTTTTTGTTAATGCCTCGTTTTTGGTTTGAATCAAATAGTCAAGATTATTAAATGATAATAAGTGGGGCAGATATTTCCTTATAATTTGAGTTTTGTCTTTTGTGGCGGCTGTAATTAATTGGCTGTTTGTTTAATTTTTTTTGAAGTGATTTTATGAGTGTTCGAGATAAGCATGTGAAAGGAATTTTTATCTAAACTTGCAGAAATACGCTTAAAAAATCAATATTTTTATCTAAAATTGCAGAATTTTTATCTAAACTTGCAGAGTTTTTTTTTTTTTCTAATAAAGTGATTTTTTAAGCGTATTTATGTAAGTTTAGATAAAAATTCCTTTCACATGCTTATCTCAAACACTCATAAAAGCACTTAAAAAAAAACAAACTGTCAATTAATTACAGCCGCCACAAGACAAAAAACTCAAATTATAAGGAAATATCTTCCCCACGTATTATCATTTAATAATCTTGGCTGTTTGATTCATAACCTAACAAGGCATTAACGAAAAAATGGAGAGAACGAAAATCAGAATCCCCACTTCCAGCCCTGTGATTGCTGATCGACTCCGCCATAGCTCGTCGAGGTTTTGGTTCTAGTCCTGGTTTTTGTGCTTCTTCAAGTTCGTTTCTCTGCCTTCTGTTCTCTGTTGAAAGTCCCTCGTGTTTGTTGCTTTTGGCCTGTGGCCTCCATTTCTGTTCCTGATTTGCTGGCTTAGTAGCTCTCTGCTTCTGGTTTAAATAAATCATGAATGGAAGTGATGAAGTGATTTTAGTTTTGAGAAAGAAAGAGTTGGGGAAGAAAGTTTGAAGGAAGCTTTTTAATTGATAGGGGTCACCTTGTGCAATGCACTTTACAACTCAAAAAAGGTGACTGTTATTTCTGTCTTGAAAATTTTCGCGTTCCCTCTGCTTCTGGTTGGTTTCCTATTTCGTCCTGTTACATAAGTTGAGGATAAGAAAGTGCAAGTGGCCATCTAGGATTGGTGACTAATCTAAGAATAATCTTCTATGATTTCACCTGTGGGAACCTTCACTGTTTGATTAAGAATGAGTATGTTTCATTATAGTCATCAACACTGATTTTAATGTAATGTAACTCATGCTACTCACCAATTCTTGTGTTTATTGACAGTGAGATATGGGTAATTTATTTGGGATATAATAATTTTTAGTTATTCATGAATGATATTGGATTGACTTGCAGAAATTTAATTGAAGTATATATAACCTTGAAACGTGAGTCACCTTGCAGCTGTAACAGAGAAAAATAATATTCCCTCCAAGTAATTTAATTCATAAAAAATATATGATATGAATATGTAATGTAAATCCCTAATCCCCAATTATGTTAGTTAGGGATTTAGTTTAGTTAGGGATTTAATTAGAATTAGGGGTTAATTACAGAATTGCCATTAATGAATAAGGCAATAGGCTCATGCGCCTCATTAAGGAATAAGGCGGCATTGGCATGGGCTTTCTATAGGTTGCCTATATAAAGCCTAGAGAATACTCATTGTAATTCAGTTGTTGTGCTTGTGATTAATTCAGATAAGAGAATATTCAGAACTCTTGTGTCTCTCTTCTCTTCTCTCTCTCGGTTCTCCCCCCCCTTCTGTCTAGATTCTCTCCTCTCATCTCTCTTCTTCCCTTCTCTTTCTACCTATATTTCCTATTTCTTCTACACGGTTCTGTCAAGAATTACAGAACCACATCAATATATTATTTTCATTTTGGGTGCATGTTGCAAATAATAACAGAATAGTTATGGCAATGTAAGGCGTCCAAAGTCCAAACAATGTATTCTTATTAATCATGTAAGGCATTCAAACTTGAGCAAATTCGTGGTTAAATGGATTCTTAATAATGTGAAAACTTCTTATAAGTGAAAATTCAAAAAAAGCAAAAAGGGGAAGAAAAAATGAAAAAGAAAAGTATGCTTAGCCTTAATATTTCAAAATAAATTCATTATTTTGATCTAAACCAATCCAAACCAACCAAGAATTGAATCAAACCTGTGAATACCTTTATCCTTACCTTAACTGGGGTTGTCATTCTCTCTGAGTTGCCATTATCATCTCTTGTATCTTGCATAGGCATCGTCCCCTGTTATCCACTGCTGTCAAAGGGGAGAGAATCAGACGTGTTGTCTTCTTCAATCATCTTCTTTATCTGCCTTCTGCCTATAGGCAAGCTAAACTAGTCTGTTGTGTATTTTTAGGTTATGCAAATAACCAAATTTTACATGTTGAAGATTCGACCTATAACCAAGGTTATCAGTCTGTGGGAAGCTTTGCAGTTTGCGTTTATTTAATAAGATGCTTTTTGATTGAACTTTCAAGGAATCAATTCATTGATCATTGGAAGCTTTGCATTTTGTTTTAATCAAATGAGCTTTGTATATGCTCTATTGGTCTGCTGGTTTTGCACGATTAGTTCTAATATGGTCTTGAATTGACTGTTATGATTGTTGCTTGTTGTGGTGGTTTTGAGCTGGATTAGTTGGTGCTTTAGACTTTACTAAATTGCATGATACCTTGTTGCGTTGCTACTGAATTATTACATAATTGGTACCTTATTGTGTTGGCTTTGAACTGGTTCTGTTATGATTGTGTTAGGTTGTGTATGACATGGAGTTCTGTGGCGTCTTGGATGACTTGAAATGCTAAGTTGATGGTGGTGAGCAGAGATGCTCAGGAAATTGTTGTTTAGGCAATAGGCAATCTGTATGCCTAAGAAAAACCACATTGAAACTCAACGGCCTTGAAGAGCATAACAAAAACCTAGCTCGCTCTTGATCTTTGGTGATGGCTTCAGCCTCAATTTTTTCCAGGCCTTTTGTTACTCCAGTCACTATTGATCTCCAAGCTAAGGTAACAGTGATAATTGTTTCAAACACTTTATGCACCTTATGATTATTGGGTGATTAGCGTGTAGTGCAAAGTGTTGGTACTCACTGAGTTGTTGGAATCTTTACCAAAAAAATGCTCTTGTAGTTGCTGGAAAACTATTGTGATGCTATTTCATATGCTGGGAGGGTCTGACTTTTGTACCTAACCTTTATGAAGAGGACAAACAAGACATTGTTAAAATTAATATTCCAATTGTAGTCTGTATGCATAGTGTTTACATTTTTCATTGTGTTTTAGAGCGCAACTACTGGAAATATGTGGGAGAGCTTGGGATTTTACAAGTCGGCAAATTTGAAGTCAAACCGACTGATTTGTGCAAAGGGGTTCAGACTGAATTGTTCAATTGATAGGGAGATGAATGTGAGCACAGCGGCTTTGGTGGACAATATAGCAGAGTGCTCAATTGGTATTTGCCATGTTTCTTGTGTTGATACTGTATATATGCTTTTTATTTTATATGTAAAAAGTTTCAACTTCTATTTGCAGACGAACAGACCTGTGAGCCTGGTCTTTCTACGGTGTTAATGAATTTTGATAATGAGTTTGATCCTTATGAAGCAGTCAGTACACCAATTTACCAAACTGCTACTTTTAAGCAGGTGAAAATTTGATCTGTACATACTGAGCTCTTTAGTTATTTCGTGTATTTAGTATCTCTATTCCATGATATTCTTTTGCGCTTGTCTTCTATACTTTTCCATGCAGCCTTCTGCAACAGAAAATGGTCCTTATGACTATACGAGAAGTGGAAATCCTACCCGAGATGCTTTGGAAAGGTTTGACCTCTTTTGTTGTATTGATTCAGTCTATATATCTGTTTCTTCTTTCCATCCTCTTTTACCTGGCTTATTTTTTATCCTCAGGATAATAGCAAAGCTTGACAAAGCAGATAGAGCCTTTTGCTTCAGTAGTGGAATGGCTGCTTTGAGTGCTGTTAGTCAACTTTTTGAAACTGGTGCTTTCCTTCATCTTAGTCTGTTTTGTCTTTGTAACTCAGCTTTTAAAACAGTGCAAGCATGAAAGTATATCTGTTCAAAGTAGTTTGCAACAAAAGTGGTTGAATAAAGTGTTCTTCTAGCACCGTGTGTTTGTACAAATATGTTTTTCAAACTGAGCAATTCAGTGCTCCACCTAGCATGTGAGTTGATGACTTGAGTTTGAGAGTATGAGAAAAGAGAGAATATGATGAGAAAGTATGCAGTGTGTTGTTTGACTTACAGGAGCCTCTTATTTATAGTGCACGCCTTATACAGTATAATAATGTCTAATATAGACAGAACAATTACAAAAATCAAATTTCTCAGATGAAGTACATTCATTCTTAATAAAATGTAATCAGCAGTCGATCCAAAAGTCTCATCATGGCCAACAATAAACTTAAGTATTTTTGAGCCTGAAAAGTAAGTTTTGAAATTTGTAGATATATATTCAATTAAAATATTATGTGCAATAAATAAGTAGATAACAGTACAAGAAATCAAAGTCATTTTTTTTTTTTAAATTCAAGCTTTTAAATTAAGAGGCTTTTTTTATAAATATTGATATTGCATACTCTTTTTACATTTTGTCTTCATTTTTTTCCTTCTAATACAATGTTTGAGATGCCATTTAGATAATTGAAGTATTTGTTCTGGTATGAGATTATAATATTAGGTGGTTGTGATTATATATTTTTTTTCCTCGATAAGCTTCACCTATATTGGAGTGCATATAATTTTATTTTCATTATATAAATATAACGGAGATAACTTCTGCCATATCTTCTCATAGTTTTCATTGGAGATTATGTATTCTGAACTGATTGCTTTTATTGTCATTTACTTGTATAATCTCGTGTAGGTGATGAAATTATTGCTGGAGATGATATCTATGGTGGTTCTGATAGATTACTCTCCCGTGTAATTCCGAGGTCTGGAGTTGTAGTGAAGTAAGTGTGATTTTTCAGCTTTTCATACATTTTTTTCCCATGGAGTAATGAATTATGAAACAAATTATTGTTGGATTGATTATTTGATTCCAAAAATTATAGCTTTCACTGACGATGAGGTTGTAATGCTTGCAAGCCCAGACGAGTAAATACAAGTGATCTAGAGGAGGTGGCCTCTGCTATTGGACCTCGGACTAAGTTAGTGTGGCTGGAGAGTCCTACCAATCCTCGGTTACAAATATCTGATATTCGAGTAAGCTGTTTTCTTTTATAAGATAGAAGTGTTTTGTTTTGTCTTCTTTTGAGCTGTTACAAGGCATAAGCATCTTGGAAGAAACTTCAATTACTTGCTAAGGCATTGTCTTTGGATGAGAATACAGAAAGATGAAGCGCAAGTGATGATTGCTTTTGTCACAATGTATGGTTGAAGTTAATATTACTTATTGTTTTGAGTGAACTATGTTGTTTTATTATTATTGCTGCTGCTGTCATTATTTTAGTTTTTTAGTCATTCAATGGGTCTCAGTTTTTCTGTCTATAGATGTTTCTTGGATTTTCCTGCGTGTCACTTGCCTCTGATGTAATTGTTCTCAACACAGTGGTAAAATAAACTCATAAATATGATAAGAAAAGCACATTATTATTTCAGTATATGTTGTATTTGAACTTCAATATTTTAAGTGTCACGCTATTTCATTTTAGTATAGATTGTATTTCAAGTCTAGTAGATAGCTACGTCTGTGGAAAATGAAGGAAAAACAGCCACGTTCAGAGAGACCAACTCCTTGCACTTTGAGTGGCTAGACTTTCCTGCGCAGTGCGCATGCCACCTGCCTCTTTCACTGGAACCCCACCCTGTATTTTACCCAACTCATCCTTCTCTCTGTCCTCTAACTGCCTTGACTGCACAGGGTTAGTAGTTGCCTCTTGCCCTTTCTAATATCATTGAGCCCTCGATACTTGTCTCTTTTTGTTGTTCACTTGTTGTTAGTGGTATTAGTTATTAAAGGTCCATCAGTAGCATTCTTGCCTCTTCTTGCATGAGCAAAGAACAAAAGGCTCATGCCTCTTGAATTTTTATCTAGTTCTTACACGGATCCAACCTCAAATAATATGTATGATACAAACTTGTAGTATGGAATTATTCTGAATGGTTTAATTCAATGTTAGAAAATTTCTTACATTTTGCTCATTTATTCCAGAAAATAGCAGAAATGACTCATGCACATGGTGCTCTTTTATTGGTGGACAATAGTATAATGTCTCCTGTGTTATGCCAGCCATTGGAACTTGGAGCAGGTATTCATATAGCCATTGCAAGATAATGAAGTATAATTAGATTTAACAACTTAATAACATGCTTGTTAACATGAACTAGCAATTGGGATTTGGGAATACTTAAGAGGTCACATTTGGTCTGTTGATACTTTCAGTTCTTTTCACTTTTTGTGTGTGAAGTGAAGCAATTTTTGGGGGCAATACATATGCATATTAAAAACCCACTTATCCAAAAAATTTGTTTAAAACACCCTATATGCTATATGTGTTACATTTAAAAACAAAAGGAAAAAGAAATGTCTATTTACTGACAGCTACAATTTTTTTCCCTTTTCCAGATATTGTTATGCATTCAGCTACCAAATTTATTGGTGGACATAGTTATATCATGGCCGGTGTCATTGCTGTGAAAGGCGAAAGGTTGGCGCTCTTACTCTGTGTCTCAAACATTAATGATGCTGAAGATATTGATTTGTTTGCAAGCCACTGTTGTCAATATGTTAATTATCTACAGGGAATATGTGAACTAAATTTCAATTTAATGGCAAATTTTGTTGATGAGTATGTGATGCGTAACACTTGATGTGCTTGTGATTCTTAAAATCAAGAATGAAATGATACTCGTTTTGCTGTTTCTTGCATTATTCATTGTTTTCAAATAGCCTTGTCTAAGTAACTTTTCATGCATTAAGTTTGTTATTATATTGTGAACTATTTCCTGTTGTATTTATGATTTAATTTCATTTTCTCCCTGTTTCATAATTTTTTTATTCAATTAATCATGTGGATCAGTACTCTGAGTTTCCTCAATTTTTCTTCTTTTGTTTTTTTTTTTGGCCTTTGATCATCATCTTGTAAAGGTTGGCAAAAGATATGTATTTCTTACAAAATGCAGTGGGTTCGGGCTTAGCTCCATTTGACTGTTGGCTCTGTTTGCAAGGAATCAAAACACTGGAACTGCGAGTTGAGAAGCAACAGGTGCCTTATGAAACATTTACTCGTTGATAGTTTCTAGTCAAGGGAATGGTTGACTGTAATATCTGATTATCTGAATGTACTACATGACTGTTTTCCTTCTAATTTATTCACATCGAGTACAATCTATGTGATACATTGGTTAGTTTACTTGGCCTCTTTTTTCTTCCGACGATAGAGGTAATATGTCTACACAATACGTACACATGAAATTTTTTTAGGAGATACTTTATCCTCCTTTAGTTTCCTTATTCCAAAAGTTGGAACTAACCTACCAAGAAGTGAGTTTGAATTGGTATATGTAGTATAAGAGGATGATCATGACATAGCTGGATGCAGCCTTGCGTTTCAATGAAAACCAGCACATCACGTCCCAATCTTGTTCTGTGGCTTGTACCTCCAATTATGAAACTCATGGCGATGATCAAAGATATTGATAATCATCTCTTGCATTTTGCTTCTGTTCCGGTGTGGTTTGAATGAAATTCTACAAACTTGCTGCCCCCCCTGTATTTCTTCATATTGCATAAAGTTGATTCCATTCGGATGTTCCAAATGCGCTCTTGCAGCTTTATTCTTAGCTTCTTCCCCCACGTTCCTTTGAGTTACATCAAAGAAAGCTGCATACTTTCTTATGGCTTGTATAATTGCTTCCCTTGATTGGTATGACTTTCCTGCAAAACAGCTTTTTATTGAATATGGAAAAAGGTTCAGCAACAAGTTACAATCCAGATCCTTCTTGTGCATCCAAAGTTTGCAAATCCAGACCTGCAACCACTCTTAAGGCCCAACTGTAAGTTAGCATCTGCTCTAAATCCCAGACTTGAGCCAAACAACCTAATATACCTCGTAAAAGGACAATGCAAAAAAAAGAAAAAAAGAAAAAAAAAAGATTTTAAGATTCGCTGTCTTCACCACAAAATATACACACCTTTATATTAAGGTGATGTTGACGCAGAGTTTGTGTTGTGGGCAGTATCCCTGGCATGATTTTCCAGACTAGTATTTTGTTTCTAGGTGGAAGATTCAACTTCCATAACATGTTCAAAAATGTCACTTGCTCATCAGGCTGGATGATGTGACTCCGAGCCCAGTGATTGTAGCCATCTTTTACTGTGTATGCTCCTAGTGCATTTCCCTTCCAAACAATCTGGTCTTCTGAGTCTACTGGAGGAACTGGTATTGCCAAAATGTTCTGAACACTTGGGATTGATAGATTTTCTCCAGAGGTTCCAAATTACCTAAGAACAATAATAAATAAAAATTTGAGAAACTTGTTAATGTTCTAAACCAATACTTTTTTTTTTTTTTGGTTCATAAACCTTTCATTCTTAGCTGTGCTATTTTTTATTCAAAGACGTCATTGGACCTCTCGTGTCATATAGGTAATATGGTTTTTTAATTAATATTAAATTCTGGAAGGATTATTATATACTTGTGCAGTGTGGTTTTCATAAACTAATGAATTTTGAATGATGTCTTGAATCTCATCTTTTCTAAATCAGATTGTATCTCTAGTTAAACTTCTATTTTTGATTTCATTTCAGTGCTAATATACTTGTGCAGTGTGGTTTTCCTACACACTACCATTCGTTTATTTTTATGGGAAAAAATAATAGTTAGAACCAACATATTTTGCAGGAGAGTGCACAAAAGATTGCTGAGTTTCTTGCCTCCCATCCCCGAGTAAAGAAAGTAAACTATGCTGGTCTTCCTGGTCATCCTGGACGTGACCTGCACTACTCTCAGGTATGGTTTACCTGTTAAAACTCAATTTTTATTTTTGGTTATGCCTGAAATGATTTAATATACTCATTGGGATCCTGTTTTGCAGGCAAAGGGGGCAGGATCAGTGCTTAGCTTTTTGACAGGCTCACTGGCTCTCTCAAAGCATGTTGTTGAAACTACGAAATACTTTAGCATAACTGTCAGTTTTGGTAAATAATTTTCTCTCTTTGCTCTCATAAAGGAGTTTTGAATTGCTAATAAAAGAATAGGCTTAATTGCATTGTTGGTCTCTCTAGTTCAAATTGATATGATTCTGTCTCTGATTATACGAAAAAGAAGAGTAATTACAGACAATTTTCTGATTTCTTAATTCCATTTTTTCTTTCCAAAGGTTATCTGTTGTCCTTCCAATTTTTTAATCTAAAAATTAGGGTACAAGAAGGCCTAATTGAAATTAAATGGACTGAATTGCACTCATGATTAATATAGATGGACAATATCGTGTTAGTGAGCTAAATAAAGTACCATTTTAATCAAAATCTAGACCACTTTGAAGGACCAAAAACTATGGTTTGAAACTATAGGGACCAAAAACTAAAGTGAGGGAAAACTATAAGGATCAAACATTGTATTAACCTACTGATAACCTTGATAATTTATTAGTAGTTGAGAGACGTATGTCTGAGTTGTGAATGCTTTCCTGCAAAAATGTTAATTGTGAATTTTGTTGTTAGGGAGCGTGAAGTCCCTCATAAGCTTGCCTTGCTTTATGTCCCATGCTGCCATACCTACAGCAGTCCGAGAGACCAGAGGTTTAACTGAAGATCTTGTACGTATTTCTGTGGGGATTGAGAATGTTAATGATCTTATTGCTGATCTTGACCAGGGACTCTCATCTGGGCCTCTCTAATTTTTCCTATCAACATTCCCAACATCGATGAGTTTGGTATTTTGTTCATTGTACGTACATTGTATTTCGGAATTCTTCAAATAAATCTTTTAGGGTACAAATTAACATGTATTTTTAAAAACTATTGAATTTAAACCTTCAAATTTAATCAAATGGCTCACTATTGTAGTAAACCATCCACTTGGTGGAGAGAAATTGTCTGCAACATTGATGGCTTGTTTTCTTCAAATAATATGATGGTATCATTTGTATTTAGGATAATGATCAGGTTGTTCTATTATCTTTCCATTTCTTTTTGGGTAAATTGCTGAAAATTTCACCATTGCAAAATTTATTGCCTAAGGTACTTAAGAGCTCAGATCCTTGAGTACGCGCAACTCTGTCGTTAGCAGTTGCAACTTTTTTTCTTTAGCTATGTGCAAATATCTTCTGTTTTGCACATAATTGAACATAGATCTCATCTTTAGCAGTTGCAACTTTTTTCCCCCCCTTCAGCTATATGCAAATGTCTTGTTTTGCACATAATTGAACATGTGGAATAGATTGTATTATTGTCTTGTTTGTTGTTTGTTGTGCTTGAAATCTTAAACTGAAAAACACTTGTATCCTATGACTGTTGATCATATAAGATGCGTCAAAGGAAGTGACTAAACAGAGAAGTTTAAGTTAACATCAAAAAAAAGTTGTCATACATAAATCATAGTGGGTGATATTCATATTGAAAGGTTTTTAATTTTGAACACATTCCAGACGAAGTTTTTGTCCAACGTTTTTAATTATGATTTTTATGCTTAATTAAAATTTATTTTAAAGTAGTTTTATAGCTTAAATTTTCTGTTAGTTACATTGAGAAAATATGTATGTTACAATTTGATATTTTTACTCATCTTTTCTTGATTTTCAACTTTCCCCATTTTGTCAAGTAGATGGTATTCATGGTATGGTTATTCCAATTTTATGGATTTGAGTGTATCGGATTTTGTTTTAAAGCTTGAAATGACTGTCGGATTATGCAGAATATTAGCAGTCCATATACTTGTTATTAGATCTTGGAACGTAAAAAGTACTCCATCCAATCCCAAATATTGGAGTTGCATAATTAATTTGCTAGTACCCTATTAAAAAATTGTAGTTTAGATGTTTGAAAAATTTGTTTTGATATTTTGTTACAAAAATTTGTTGACTTGCTTAAAGTATTCATTTTAATAATTTGTATTTAAAAGGGTTAATATAACTTTTGGTCCTTGAAGTTTGATCCAATTTTGGTTTTGGTCCCTCAAGTTTGAAATATGTGGTTTTGGTCCCTGAAGTTTCACCCGATTTTGGTTTTGGTTCCTGAAGTTTGAAATCGGTGGTTTTAGTCCCTGAAGTTTCACCCGATTTTGGTTTTAGTCCCTCAAGTTTGAAAAGGACTTGGCGACCCAATTAAAAAACCCGACCCGACCCAGAAAAAAAATCAAGTCCTTTTCAAACTTGAGGGACTAAAACCAAAATCAGGTGAAACTTCAGGGACCAAAACCACCGATTTCAAACTTCAGGGACCAAAACCAAAATTGGGTGAAACTTCAGGGACCAAAATCACCGATTTCAAACTTGAGGGACCAAAACCAAAATTAGATCAAACTTCAGGGACCAAAAGTTATATTAACCCTATTTAAAACTACCCCCTTAATAGAAAATCCTCTTAATATATCTAATTAATAAGGAGAGTTTAAGAAAAAAAAAATTTACCTTTGAAAGGCAAAGTTGATTGGAGTTTTACATTTACAATCGAAACAAATTCATATACAAACTCTTGTATTTAAATCACGGGGAAGTAAAATTTGATCGCATTTGGGTTGAAGGTATGCTTTTCCATAAATGTGGATCTAGTCTTTCAAATTGTTGGCAGCATATCTGTGGCATTAGTTTTGGTCAAATAGTTTAGCACAGACTTTGGGGACCCGACAATGAATTTCTAAGAAAACCTTTTTCTTTGCTATTCATTTTGATTATTCATCATGACGGACACACCTACTAACCAGAGGGAGTGTCTTGATGAACTAACCATTTTGTTGAAAAAGCAGACTACATAGGTTTCTGCCTAGGCAAAGTTAGTAGCGCGTAGGAGGCCGAACGACTCCAACGTTTGGAAGAGGAAAATTCAAACCTACGGGAACAAGTTACTTCCTTGCCTTGCGAGTTACCTTTAGTTCTCATATTACTAGGGAATCTCCAACCTCACATGTCCCACACATGCACCCACTGGGGACTCTTTGCTTGACGGACCAACCATGGTCGGTAGGTAATGACACTTCGATTGGTAATAATACTAACAAAACTCGGGACACAAGTACGCACAATGATCTTGTTGTACTAAACAGCTCCGGTGGCGGCGAAATTACCAATGTCATCCAACCATGCCTAATGGCGAGATGCAAAATATGACAGACATACCTACTAAAGACGACAAACCAGCCTCTGGTGCATTAGACGATAGAGGGTGGAAGCGAAGGTGCCAAGAGCTAGAAGCAATGATATTTCGCTTACCTGGCGTAGCATCACCAATAAAGAAAAGCACTTCTAATACCTTTGCTAACTCGTCATTCATTGATGATATTACGCTAGTCGAAATGCCAAAAAAGTTTAGATCCTGCATGTATGACTCTATGATGGTTCGTCGGACTCAAATGGCACAATACTGACAGAGGATGCACACTGTTGTGGTACCACGAGAGATGCGAGAAGCTTGCATGTGTAAAGGCTTTGGTTCAAGTTTGGTCGGACTAGCATTAAGGTGGTTTACCAACCTACCAACCAACCCAATAGGTTTGTTTGCAGACTTGAATGACTTGTTCATTTGATACTTTTCTAGTAGCCGGAGCCTCGAGAAAGAACCAAACGACCTTTACCAGATTATACAGGGGAAACGGGAGTCATTGCGATACTATGTTGGCAAGTTCAACAGAGAGAAGATCAACATACCAAATTGTGATGTACAAACCACCATTGTTGCGCTTCACAAAGGTTTGCTCCCTAACTCTGACTTGTACAATAAGCCAACCAAATACACTTGTCATACCACCAATGATGTACTGGCTAGATCGTGGGCCTAAATCAGATGTGAAGAAGCCGAAAGTTGGGAAGAGGTACAATTTCTAGGCTTTTACTTTTCAAGTTTATTATCAAATTTCTTCGTACCTACTAACCTCATGGGCAAGAAAATATGATACATACTATAAATACGACCATAACATATGACCGATGCTCTAAGCTATATGGTCTAGTCATATTCGGTACTCTGATAGCAAAAGTCTCATCATCCATTCATATAATTTATTTACAAGATTCCTTTATGCTAGTTTCACTGATATAACTTTTCACTAGTCAATGTAAGACTACCTAATTGTTGTTAGTTAGTCGAGATTCTTTCATAATGTACGTACCACGACATTATAGCTTCGTGAATAACATCGTGTACTAGTCTTTGTATTGTCAGTTACTTTGTAAGACAAAACCATTTTTTATGAATTACCCAACTCATTGTTGCAATTATTTTTTTTGATTTGGTTACATGCTACCGAGTTACCAACTTACTATCTTGTGCTCGATACGACAAACCCACCTACCAAGTAAAACAATGTACAAATGATGCATTGTACTATCTATGTTTGCTTTGTACCGACGCTTATAAATGTTGATAACCCAACTTTAGGGGTGTCCCATGGCGGAACGCAAACTGACCACGAAGATGTAACATACGTACCATTTAACCAAAATTCCCGTACTTGGCTAGAGGCTGTGATAATATTACAGTATGTACTAGCATAAACATTCTAGCAATCAAAGCTCTTTGCCAACACTTCTAAACATTGATAACCCAACTTTAGGGGTGTCTTGTGGCAGAACAAAAATTGACCACGAAGAAGTGACATACGTACCAACTAACCAAAATTCTCGTACTTAGTTAGACCCTATGATAATATTACAATATGTACTAGCATAAACATTCTAGCAATCAAAACTCTTTACCAGTATTTCTAAACATTGATAACCCAACTTTAAGGGTGTCCTGTGGTGGAACACAAATTGACCACGAAGATGTGACGTACATACCTACTAACCAAAATCCATGTACTTGGTCAAACATTATCTAGACTCTATAGTACGTACTAGCATGCACAAACGTTCTAACATAGCATACATCAATATTATAGCAATTAAAGCTCTTTACCAACACTTCTAAATGTTTAGAACCCAACTTTAGTGGTGTCTAGTGGCGGAACACAAACCAGGCCATAAAGGTATGACCCAATGTTAGAGCAAGCGTTTCACCCAAGAGGGGGGGTGAATTGGGTGATACTAAAATTTCGTTGCAAATATAAAATTTGACAGTGAAATTAAAACAGTAAGAAGTAAGGAGAAATATCACCGAAGTGTACACCGGGAGTTATACTGGTTCGGTCACAACCACTTTGACCTACGTCCAGTCCTCAGAGCTTCTCTGAGAGTTTCACTATAACTTCCAAGATTCAGTGGGTTCTTGGCACCTCAGTACAAGCAAGTTCCTTCACCTGGACACTCGCTCCCCCTTACAAGTTGCAATCCAATCCCAACTCAAGGTTCCACAACCTTAAGTTATCTCAATAACAAATATTGAGTTTGAATGAAATATCTCTCTTACAGAGTGAATAAGAATCACTGAAGCATAGAAATACAAATACAATGTAAAAACAGAGCAATGAACTTGATGATACGTTTGTGTGTGTTCTTGTTATATTTTTTTCTGTTTTGGATGTTCCCATATATATATAGATATGTTAGTGAAGGCCGTTGGAACATTTTCCTTTCGTCCGTTGGAGAGTGCGCAGCCACTATTGACTTTTCAGTTTTTGAAAAATATCCGTTGGCGGTAGGTGGGATTTGAGCTTCTCATTTGACTTTCATTGCTTGATATGATTTCTTCAATGTTCATCTGTAAGTAGGCTAAGAATACTAATACAATGAAAGATTAATCATATAATAAGCAAAATGATGATCGTTGGAATGATTTCTGAATTTCTGAGTTTGCTTACTCGAGTATCCCTTGAAGTTTACTCGAGTACTTACTCGAGTATCATCGGGAAAACTTTAATCAACTTCAAGTCAACAAAAAAATATAAGATTACTCGGGTAGTGCATGGAATAAACTAAATCTCAACCCTTTGTAAATAGTTGTTTACTCGGGTACCTACTTGAGTAATGCACTCTTTTCTTCATAGGTTACTCGGGTACCAACTCGAGTAAACCTTCAAATAATCTTTTGGTTACTCGATGCTTTACTCCAGTAATGTTGGCAGGATTTCAAGGCCGAGAGCACTTCAAGTTTGATTACCTTGTTACTCGAGTACATACTCGAGTAAACTTACTTTTTGTTTGTAACTTACTCGGGTAATGACTTGAGGTTTTCTTTCAAAATATCTCTGCATACTCAAGTACATACTCGAGTAATCCACTTAAAATAAAACATTAAATACTTCCATACTAGAGTAATGACTCGAGAAAAATGAGATAGAATAAGATCAAGTTATTCGAGTACTACCTTCAAGTTTTCACTTACCTTAGAGGGTTACTCGAGTAGCTCCTCGAGTAACATTGGCAGTGGTACAAAGTGCCGAGAGCACCACATTTTCTGAAACAGAGTAACTCGAGTACATACTCGAGTATTATTGGCAGGCCGAGAGCAACTTGAAAATTTTTACATGGTTACTCGAGTACCTACTCGAGTAACGTTGGCAGGCCGAGAGCAACTTGAAAACATTTACACTATTACTCGAGTACATACTCGAGTAACGCTGTCTGGTTACTGGAAGGTGCCTCTGGTTACTTCAAGTTTTGTCCCATTACTCGAGTACATACTCGAGTAATGCCTTACCAGAATTGCTTTTGATCAAGTTTATCAGCATTTTCTCTTGATCTTTACTCATTACTCCAATGCTTACTCCCTGTTATTACTTTGTTTAAACTTACTTATTAATCAATACCATTCTTTTGTTATCATCAAAACATGAGATCTAACATGACGTACGCTCTGACCAACCAAAATTCTCATGCTTGGTCTAATACTACAACAGTGTGTACTAGCATACATATAATCACTAACTAACAAGGTTATATAATGAAAACTTGTTCAATATGAAAAACACTTTTAATTATGATTGATTTACCATAGATATGAACCGATGTACCAAAGACACCAATCAGACAAGCCATGAAGGACTGTGTTACATGGTGCAAAATGTGAAACACCTTAGTTATAAAAGATTTGCTATCCACATATAACTGACATCCCAACCGATCAAAATTCTCATATACTTGGTTGAGTATTATGATAATACTACGGATTTGGTAACAAATGAAGTACTACACCGCATGGCATAAAACATGAAATACCCTAGTTTAAAAAGGTTTGTACTCTAAACATAATTGAGAAACCAGGGATGCAAGTCAAACAAACCATAAAGCAAGAAAAGTCACCTAAGTTGGTGTATCAAAATACAAACCAAAGATCGTCAAGTGCATAAATCACTATCAATCCATTAGTTGAGCAACACATATCTTAAGGGAATTCAAATCAAAGTGAGTTCTATGAAAAAGACACTCGCAGTAATGGAACTATCATGTTCTAACCTACTACAAAAAAGAATAACATATTTTTGCTATTGCTTGGTCAGGATCCTATCGGTTTGACTGACTGGCCCTTTTTGAACTCCATTATCAGCTAAACCTGAGTCTGAAATGCTGAATTTGCAACAATGTCTTCAAGTTGTTAGTTTTGGCCGCTATTCTCAATATGTAAGATTGACCCTTAGATTAAGCAGATATTTGTCAATCAGTATTACAAATTCACACTCCACGTCAGTAACCAATTAGACTTGGAGAGTGGGGGGCTTATTGTATGGCCCAAAATAAGCTTTTTGGACCTATGTGCAAGACAAGCCTAACAAGACAAGCCCACTCATTTGTAGTCCAAGACCAAGTCCATTTTCTCCCTTAACCTAGTTAAACCTGCAAGCTAATATAACGCCATGATCCAAAATAGTAGGGCCACACCTTCTAACCAATTAAGATCCATTAAAAGGGAACAACTCATCTAAATGTGGGGTGAGTCATGTGTTATAAAAAGGAGGATAGAATCACACCTAAGGAGGATTATGTTGTGTAAGCGTTTCACCCAAAAGGGGGGTGAATTGGGTGATAATAAAAATTTTAATCAAAATTAATAATTAACAGAAATTAAAGAAATTAAACCAGGGTTAAGAGTTAGAGAAATATCACCAAAGTATACACTAGGGATTATACTAGTTCGGTCACAACTTATTTGACCTACATCCTGTTCTCAGAGCGCCTATGAGATTTTCACTATAGCTTCTAAGATTTAGTGGATTTTTGGCTCCTCAGTACACAAGAAGTTCCTTTACTAGACGCTCTCTCTCTCTTACACAATGTAAACCAATACCTTACTTAAGGTTCCACAACCTTAATTTTTCTCAAACTTAAATAAATAGAGCACTAGTAGCAAACTTAAATATTTTGTAGTTTGGTAGTTGCTCTGCTTTGATTTCTTCCTTATTTATAGTTGGAGTGCATTTAATGACCATTGTGAGCATTCCATTTGTTTGTTACAATGCTGTTGCATCTTTGGACATTCTTTGTGTGTAGGAAAATAACCGTTGGAGCAGAGTGAACATCATGGTTGAAGTTCTGCTTGCATTTATTGCTTCTGACATAAAAATTTTGTGTGATATTCAAATCTTTTGATGTTTGAAATCCTTGAAACTTGCTTAAGGAAGATATTAATCTTGTAAAAGAACAATAACAAGTGAGATTAAAGCATTTATCATTGTTTTCTTTGATTTCCAAAAGCTTAGGTATCATGCTCTGTTTTTTTGGATAGTTATTTATTCGAATATGATCATTTGTATTTGAATACCAGATCTCTTTCTTGTTATGGTATATTCAAATACACTTCACTTTATTCGAATAACATTTAGGCTATTTTGAATAAAGTGTGTTGGAATAATCTTGACCCTTATTCAAATAGCCTCTTTTGAAAATAAGGATCTTATTTGAATACAACAACCTATATTCGAATAAGCTTCTATGAGTATTCTTATTTGAATACATCATTCCTTATTTGAACATGTTTTCAAAAACTTGAAGTGTATTAGAATAATCTGTTATGTCTTGGAATGTCCTTTTTAGAAAACAAGTGACTTTATTCTAATACATTATCTTGTTATTTGAATAAATTTCTTTGAGTATTCTTATTCGAATACATCAGTGTTTATTTGAATAAGAGTTTGGAATTTGAATATGAGTAAATGAGCTTCTTATTTGAATAACTTCCCATTTATTTGAATAAGCTTTACTTTTATCGTTTAAAACTATCTCATCTTATTCAAATAATTAACTTATTATATGAATAACATTTCAGAAACAAAATTGAAATATGTAAGCTATTATTCGAATACCTAAGTTATTCGAATAAGTTTTGCCATAAGTTAAATTCATAATAGGAAAGACTTAACTCTATTCGAATAGTGCCATGTGTATTCGAATAAGCTTTTCCTTTAACTATGAAACCTTATTCAAATAACACATTGTTTATTCGAATAACACCCTGCTTATTTGAATAAGCTAAAGATTACTTGTATAGTTCTAAACTGAAAACAAGTCTTCTTATTCGAATAAGACTATTCCTATTCGAATAAGGCACAGTGTTAATGAATTGCCTTATGCTAGAAATTGAATCCTTATTCGAATAAACCTAAGATTTGTTATCATCAAAACTCTAAATCTAACATTCTCCCCCTTTTTGATTATGACAAAACTTAGTATACTCAAGTATGAACATAAAAGCAGATAAGATCATGCAAAAGTAGATAATCACTCAAAGCTCAATATTTTATCAATAAGAGACTACAAAATAATGAAAACATAGTCTCAAGGTCTCTATTTTGATCCAAAATAACTCTTACTTATCTCACTTGCTCTGATTGCTCAAGAATAGTTGTCACTACTTCTCCCCTTTTTTGTCATCATCAGAAAGATTGGGAGGAGTTGGAAGAGAGAATTCTAATGTAGATGGAGAATGTTCTATGAGAGAAGCTGGAGGCGGTGCAAAGCTAAATACAACTAATATTGTGCTAGAGTTAAGTGGAGTGTGAAGTGTGGCAGATGCAGAGTCAGGATTGATGGAAAATGAAGGAGAGGATGGTTGGGGATCAATTGGAACTTCCTTATCAGAGACTAGGTTTGAAGTTGTTTCAGGGGTAGGCTCAGGTGCAGATATAGAAACTGAGATAGGCTGAGCAATGGTTATGATAGTGGGATCAAAGGATTGAATTTCCTTAGTGTTCTCTGGACTAAGAATTTCTTGAATATTTCCATAAGAACTTGAACCAGATTGTGGGATGGCCTTGGAAGGTGAAGTGGCAGTCTAAAGAATAGGATCAAAAGTAATGTTGACTTGGGAAGCAGTAGGGGGCCTTGCATGGTGAATAAGAAATTAGAGGGTTCATGTGAGGTAGCACTTGTGGTTTATGGTAGTACAGTTGGAGTAGTGGTGGGTAGGTCAGTGTAGGTAGGAACCTTAATAAATGGTGCTTTGGTTAAGGGAGCTCTTGTGATGCAGGTCTCAAGGTAGTCCAGCCTGTGCCTAATCTCTCTGATTTGCTAGAGATAGTTGGATTGAAGATTGTAGAGAGATTTGAAGTTGTCATTTACCCTTCCCATCATAGCTTTGACTTGGTGTTTGATATCTTTTATCAAAAAATGATTGGACTTCATGAGTTGTTCTATTACTGGTTTGATAATTTCTTGAACTTGCATTTGGATAGAAGCCCCAAACAGTGAAGGAAAAGGAGTTAGCCTTATCTATCCTGAAAGTCTCTTGCTCTATTCTTTGTCTCTTGGCCTGTGACTGCTTAGGTATCTCTATTGGAAGAGAAATCCTCATCTTCTTGATCTGTGTTGATCCAAACCTTATAAGCCTCTCCTTTTCTACTTCCTGATACTATATGTTGTTCATCTTGAGGAAGAAAGACATTAGCTGAGGATAGGGCATTGGAGTTGTCTTGTTTGATATCAGCCTATATCTATTGATCTATTAGAAAATGAATTCTCCTACGTTTAGTTTGACTCTAGAGATCAAACAAGCCAGTAAATTTAAGTCTCTGCTGCTAAAGTGATTGAAGTTTCGAAACTTGTTGACAAAGGACTTAGTATAGATGTACCGCAATATCCTTTGATCATTACTTAGAGACATGGAGGAAAATTGCTTGCTTTTTCTTATAGGCTTGATGATATTCCTTACCTCTTCCTCACTGTATTCCACAAGATCATCACATTCATCCTCATCATAGCCTAAATAAGCATTGATTATGTAAGGGGCAAGCTGGATTCTCTATCTTCTCACTATAGTTTCCAACCTTTCATCAACTACTTCCTTCTTACTTCCCTTGATTTTGAATGAGTACAAATTACTATAAAAAGTTCTCACTACAGATGGGCTAAATGATAGATCAACTTGGAACCATCTCTGATAGTGCTCCGACTAGCCATTAGATTAAAGCCTAAGTTATCTCTCAGATATGGTAGGTCTATAAATACAACAGGACACATAGGCCTAGATATGAACAAGTTTGTATACCTCTTTTTCTTGTCTGGTTGTAATTGAGGTTTTGAGTTGAAATCAGAGGGTAGACCTGTAATTTCTTCTTCAATCAATGTTCTTGATTGAGTATGTGATTGAGCTTGAGATACTCTGCTAGGTCTAGCTTGAGAAGGCTTTAAATTTTCAACTATACCTTTTACAACGTTCCTTACTGTTCTGTCAAGATCCTCACTCTTAGTGAATGTATCATGAGATGATATGCTTTTTGGTCCCTTGTCTTTCTCCTATGAGACAGCGGCAGTGGTCTTGGATACAGACCTTGTTTCTATTGGCTCTCTTATTACAATTCCCTTATCCTATGGAGGAGCTTTGAAAGAAGCATCAGTTACTTTTAGTTTGAATTTCTTTGGATATTTCTTGCTGGGAGTCTTCTTAGTAGGGTTTTTGGATGGAGGAGGAGACTCATCCTTGTCATAGTTGGCACGTTTGGACCATATTTGTGAATTTTTGAAGAGCATCAGGAGTTAAGTTTACTGTGAGATTTTGAGATTTTTGGAGTTGTAGGTGATGAAATGGAGTGAGTTTGGTTGGGTTTTAATCAGAAAAGGGAGATAAAAGTGATGGGAAAGATTTTTAATTTGATTAGAAACTGAGTAGGTATTCGAATAATGAGCAGTTAGTGAGTTCCGTTACTTAATGTCAAGACCTATGTTATTCGAATAGGTTCATAAGTATTCGAATAGGGTGGGTCTTATTCGAATAAGGATGAACATATTTGAATAAACTTTGAGAAAGTGTGTATACATATATTCGAGTAGGCTTCAATTTATTCGAATAGGTTGTCCCTTTCTTCTTCATAATAATAGGTAATGTATTCAAATAACCTTTGATTTGAAGTCTTCATATTCGAATAAGATTTCCCATATTTGAATAACTTCACTGTATTTCTGCTTATCTTATTAGAATAAGGGTATTAATAGACTTTTGTCTTTGGTTATTTATTCTATTTGAATAGATAATCTTGTATTCGAATAGCGTCTCCTTTCCTGTATATACAAAGTAATGTGTTTGAATATAAATAGTTTACGTTATTCAAATATAGGTTCCATTATTTGAATACAATTTTGAAACTTTGTTTTGGACATCTCATTGTTATTCGAATAACACACTGTTATTTGAATAGATTTTCTGAAAAATCGCTTTTATTCGAATAAAGTTTTTGTAGAGTCTTGTTTCTATATTCTAATAAGAACATTGTTATTCAAATAGTGTTATTCGAATAGTCTTTTGTTTACTTTTATGAAAATTTACTTTTATTTGAATAAGTTTCCTTTATTCGAATAAAGTTTTTGTAAAATCTTGCTTCTGTATTCAAATAGTATTTTTGTAAATAGATTTTAGTAACACTTATATTCGAATATATAACTTGTATTCAAATAAGGTCTTTAGAAAAATTGATCTTTGAATTCGAATATAGAGGTTTGTATTTGAAGAAACCATCTCTCATTAGAGTATCCTTTTTATGAACTATCCTACAAAACACATATCTAGAAACTCCGGTACTTAAGTCAGTAAACTTTTATCATCAAAACATAATTAAATGGATTAAAAGTATGTAAATTTACTTATAATTCATTGAGATTTACCATTCCTAATTCTCTTCTTATATACAAAAATTGATCCTTTGCTAAGGGTTTGGTGAATATATCAGCCAATTACAGATGTGTAGGGATGAAGATAACTTTGACATCTTTGTTTTGAACATGATCTTTGATGAAATGATGTCTTACAGCAATGTGCTTGGTCCTTGAATACTGTACCAGATTTTTGGCCAAACTAATAGTACTGGTATTGTCACAATAGATAGGAATTTCCTTGAGATGAATGCCAAGATTTTGTAATTGTTGCTTCAACAATAGCACTTGAGAATAGAAGCTTAATGCTGCCACATATTTAGCTTCCGTTGAAGACATTGATACTGTATATTTTTTTCTTGGTTGGCCAAACTAATAATGCTGGTGTTGTCATAGTAGATAGGATTTTCCTTGAGATGAATGCCAAGATCTTGTAATTGTTGCTACAACTATAGCACTTGAGCATAGCAGCTTAATGCTACCACATATTTAGCTTCCATTGAAGATAGTGATACTGTATTTTGTTTCTTGCTAAACCAAGAAACAATTGCTCCTCCAAGAAATTGGCATTGTCGACTTGTGCGTTTTCTATCAGTCTTGTAACCACCATGATCAGAGTCTGAGTATGCAACCAAATATTCATTTCCTCCTTTTGGATACCATATACCCAATTCCACTATGTCAACAAGGTATCTGAAGATTCTTTACATAGTTTCAGATGAGATTCCTTGGGACATGATCGGTATTTAGAACACATTCCAACAATAAATTGAATGTATGGTCTTCTAGCTATAAAATAGAGTAGTGAGCTAATCATTCCTCTATA
The DNA here is from genome assembly GCA_963210345.1 of Inga oerstediana. Classification (NCBI taxonomy): domain Eukaryota; kingdom Viridiplantae; phylum Streptophyta; class Magnoliopsida; order Fabales; family Fabaceae; genus Inga; species Inga oerstediana. The sequence goes on from OY723407.1 coordinate 41,899,907, forward strand.
CTTTGTTATGTTGAAGTTAGCTTCTTTCATGTTTGCATCCAATAAAGTTATTGAACTCATAAGAGTACCATATCTAATGGCTTGATCCATTCCATATTTATTGAGGAGCTCTTTGAGATACTTGGTTTGGGATATGAATATCACATTCTTTCTTTGCATGATTTGCAAGCCCAAAAAGAATGTCAATTCTCCCATCACCTACATCTCAAATTCTCCTTTCATTATATTAGAAAATTCCTTGCATAGAGAATCATTAGTGGCTCTGAAGATAATATTATCAACATATATTTGCACAATTAACATCTCATTTTTCTTGTGTTTGATAAATAATGTTGTGTTTACTCTTCCTATGACAAACCCTTGATTAATGAGAAAATTGCTTAGTCTTTCGTACCAAGCTCTTGGAGCTTGTTTAATGCCATAAAAGGCTTTCTTTAATCTATATACATGATTTAGATTAGAAAATCTTCAAAACTAGGGGGTTGTTCAACATAAACTTCCTCTATTATGTAACCATTAAGAAAAGCACTTTTTACATCCATTTGATAGAGTTTGAATCCTTTGATGCATGCAAAGGCTAACAGTACATGTATAGTTTTCAATTTGGCTACTGGAGCATACGTTTCCTCATAAATCATAATCAATTCCTTCTTCTTGATTATAGCCTTTGGCTACTAATCTTACCTTCTTTATGACAATGATTGCATATTTGTAACATCCAAAATTTTAGTCACCAAAATTCCTTATATTAAAGGGAATAAAAAGTGAAATAAAGAGCATGTGGTATGACAAAACAAGGCCAATTACTGGTCACACACAACATAATTATGTTTGGAACACAAATTATAAACATTTGAATTTGTTGCCAGTAAGTTTCACTATGTTGCAATCTTCTTGTGTGACATTTTTAAATAGACAAATGATGTCTAATTCCTATAAAATTTGTTAGATAAAAGTAGACTTATCAAGCTTTAATTTGATGGTTCATAGAAGTCATTTGGTGTTGTACACAAAGAATTAAGAATTTTTGAATTTAGCACAGTGAAACTGGCAAGCTTCTGTGACAGCATCTAAAAATAGATATTATTGGAACTATGAGCTTCTAGTTGGCTAAAGGCTATATTGTTTCCTAAACATAGACTTAATAAGGGTGACATAGCCTTTAAAACCATACCAATTGGACATTTGTATAATTAGATATGAATTTTCAAAGTTTGATGTGCAAAATTAACATGGTGATGGCAAAAATGTATAGGCAAAGTATTCATTTGGCTAAATAAAATGCAAAGCCCATATTTTTCCTATTGTTCATGATGTGGGATGTCCAAATGAGGGAATTAAAAGGAAAATTAAGAATTGTGGTAAATATGCCATAGGTTGGAGCATTTGTTGCCAAGTAAATGAAGAGTTGAAAAGTCAAAAGTTTACATGTGTTTAATTACCAATAAAATATAATATGTATAAGGAGGTGGAAAGGAGATTTCAAGAAGCAAGTAATCCTATTCCAAGACCTCAATTTCATCCAAATATGAGAAGGAAAGACAAGATGGACATTTGAGCATAAATGGTGTCTCTTGAAAGCCATTAGAGACAAGTCAAAAAGAAGTCACCAAGTCAATTTTATCATGCTAATTGGAAATTAAATAATATATATTTCAAGAAAGTGCAAGATGATTTTTTTGTTAAGATCATCATCTCCTTTAAGAGGCCAAATTTTGGTCAACAAAGAAAAGGAAGAGTGCAGTTTGATTTAACCAAACCACTCTTAGTCAATTAACTCAAACTACTTTTAGCAAGACAACAATACTTTTGACACATTACCGCTTCTCTCCTCCCTCATTTCATTTTCATCCAAGAAATTAAAAGGGCTGATGATGACTTGAATTAAACATTGCATTCTCTCTTTCCAAGCTCTCAAAGTCGGCCAAACTAAAGAGGAAAGAGAAAACAAGAAGACAACTTCAAGGTTAGAGCTTCTCCTTTGATTTTCACCTTGTAAACCACTTCTATGGCTCAAAATCTTGTCATGAACATTGTTCTTTTTTATGAGAGCTTCATTTCTATGGTTTTAGAATTTCAAGAGGAGGTGTTTTAAGACATCTATCAAGAGCTGAAGTTGGAGGATCAAGAAAAGAACGCAAGAAAGAGTTAGAGGTAAGTAAGAGCATCATGTTGATGTGCATGTTACTTGGATTGGTTGTGTTTTTGTGGGCTATGTTGGCAGTCTATAATTTGGTCTTTTGGGGTTTATTAGGGTTCATGATGCTTTCATCTCATTTTGGAAGCAAATGAACTAGGTTTGATGATGAAGTTGTGAATTGGTTGCTTGTTGTAGAAAAACCTAAAATTCTGGTCTGAACAGGGCATTAAGAAGCAATGGAAATTTGATCATTTTGATGATTCCACTGGATTTAGAAGGGAAACTTGTGTAGGAATATGAGTTTGTGATTTTTGAAAATTTGGATGCAAATCTAGAATTTTTAGAAGTTTAAAGTAAATGCTATTTGATTTGATTTCTGGAGGCAGTATTGTTGTGAATTGAATTTTGCCTGTCAAACCTAGTTCAAATGCTTTAAAACTTTATAAGATTAAAGTAGTGATGTAGAGCCTTAATTTGAGAGGTGGTTCGTAATTTTTGGACGTGTATAATAAAAGATAAGGATTTTTGAAATTGTTCCTTGTTCCTGAAATTCAATCTGGAATAGTGGATGTTTGGAAACTTTCTGGGAAAAATGTGATAACAGTGACCAACCTTTGGGTATTTTTCTATGCAAATTCACTTAGAGAGCTTCACTTAGGCCTTGGAACCGTCCAATTTGGAATTTCCTAGAATTAATTATGATTTTCTAAAGTCGATTGAAAATCTGTTAGTTTTCTGAAAATTGTGAAACTGCACTGTGCAGAGTTATACTATGTAGAAATTGTTGACACTGTGATAGATAACCAACAAACTGTTATTAAAGGCAGTATTAGTTCAAGTAATAGCGAGTTACTTGTAACTCTAATTTTATAAGAAATTGCAATAGCCCGAGTCGGATAAAAGGTATTGAACAGACAAGTAGAGCATGAAAGGGCAATTTTAGGTAGTAACGTTTTCTTGCATATACTATGTGATTATTGTATGTTTGTGCGTGCTATCTTCTGTGACATGAGCATAGTGTCTCGGATACGCATATTAGCTTAGTTGTGGTCTAGGACCCCAATAGAGGCGAGGGTTATGCTAGTGTTGGCGTAGGGTTAAGTTAGGGTTAAATAGTCGTTTGGTCTTGAACAATGGGCACACAACATTCTATCATATTACATAACATGGTGCATGGCATATTTATTTTCACATCGTATATTGTTAGAACCGGTTGACACCCAAGAGGGGAGTGAATTGGGTGTAAGATAAAAACTTAAGAACTTTGAAAATCTTTTCGCATCTTAGTAAAAGCAATAAGTATGAAGGTAATGAATCATAAATCAACAGTTAGATTAAATAATATATGCTGGAAATATAAGAGCTTAGGGAAGAGAATATGCAAACTGTTATTTATCCTAGTTCGGTTTAGTATGTGATGGCCTACGTCCAGTCCCCAGGCTCCTCCTGAAATTTTCAAATCCACCATCTTCTTGTTTAATTCAGGCACAAGAAAAGCCTTTACAATCCCACAAGTTTAGCTGGGTACTTGTGAAACCTTTACAAATCTCTCACCAAGATACTCCCCCTTACGGCAAGTCTTACGTGCAGAGCAATCCCGAAGATCTTCCTCTCCTGATTACTCATGCAAGTCTTACGAGCAGCTACGTTCTCTCCTGCTTACACCCCTGTAAGTCTTATGAGCAGCAACGTTCTCTACTGCTTGCACCTTGTAAGTCTTACGAGCAAAATGTCTTACTAGCAATTCTCTCTACAGCTTTCCCCGTAAGGAAATCAACCTTCTCAAGGTCCCTCTACCTTGAGATCAACTTAGAAATATAGTTGAAAGTGTTTACAAACTCTCTCACAGAGTGGATATAATGCTAACTGAAGTACAATACAAATAATCACTCTCTCAATGATAAGTAATATAGAAACTGGAAAACAGAGAGTGTTTGGGTAGAAGCAGAGGATTCATATTTCTATCATTTTTCTCGTAGTTGCTCGCTGTCTCAGTTACCCATCGACATTGAATGCTCTCTCATTTATAGTTGATGAAGATGATGACCGTTGTGAGCATTCGTCAGTCGGAGTCATTTTGACCGTTGATCATATTTGAAAAAATGAGCTACTATGAAATGTCCGTTGCAAAGTAGAGTGTCACATTGAGGAGTGGTATGTCTCATTATGAGTTGTACATCACGTTGTGGAGCGGGATGAATACGTTTGAGTTTCCAGACAATCTCTCATGGTGGGTCAGTTGCTTGTCGTGATAGGTAGCCGCCATTCGGTGTGTAATGATGTCGCCCGCCACACTTGACTCCTTCATTTGAATCTGTAATCTCACCGTTAAATTTCCTGTTTCACACTGCAAAATGCTTAATCACTAATATGATGAAGTATTAGACATGGGTATATTGGATCATTGGTCAAAAGATGAATTTTTGGCTTCTGTGACTCATCACGTTGAGTGAAGATATTTGCCATACGTGACCTTCGTTCTTGAAGATGCAATCCAAATATTTAATCTCCTGTTTTACACTTGAAATATAAGTTAGTTAATGTTTAGGAACAATAACAAGTGAAAACATAATGATTGTATAATATTTAACCACGTTTGGATTGATGGCTATGAGAGTCTGAACTTCTGCGTTGCTTCTGTCAGGACTTCACTCGAGTGCAAAGAAGCCTCACTCGAGTGCATGTACAATTTCACGTTCTGGCTTCCTCTCGGGCAAACACTTTCTGTCCAATACTCGCATATGCTCAAGTGCAATTCTGGACATCACTCGAGTGCAACCAGTCATGCTTGAGTGTGCTTCTTGTTTTCATGTACATGCTTCTTCTCGGGTTAACACTTTCATGTCAAAACTTGCATGTGCTCGAGTGTAAAATAGTCTGATGCTCGAGTGTGGATCCTAGTGCTCGCGTGTTGTAAATTTCTTCACGATTCAGCTGCTTCTGGACATCACTCGCATGACATTTTTCAAGAGTGCGTTTTTGTACTCGTGAGTGATGTGGGGCCATATCAGACAAAATTTATTTATTTGATTCTAATGATGTATCTTAAGAAAGCTCTTGCCATATGCGTTCCTTCTATTCTGCAAGTTATGATCGAAAGAGTGTCTATCGCACTAGACTACATAAGTGTCAACTTCTAGAAGGCATAGCTCCTAGAATATACGTTCAAATTAGGTACATTACCTATCCATGGAAAGCTCTTTGAGTCTAGTTTCATTTGGCACTGGTCTCGTCTCAATCCGATGTGTGGTGTGTGAGTTATGTTCAAAATACCGAACCTGTCTTGAAAAGTGATGGTGATTTTAGTGTCATCTTCCATTGATGATATCTCCATCATTTGAGCTTCTTTCAATATGATCGTGGTGTACATTTTACGTGTTGTAAGTCTTCTTTCATATGCCACCTGTTTTGGGTCAATCCGATGTTTGGTTTGAGCGATATGGCAAAAATACCGGACCTCTGTCAGGCTGAATGTAAAACATAGTAGAACAGAGTGTTCATCCCGTGCTCGAGTGTGTTTATCCCGTGCTCGAGTGCAACACCTCTGGCACTCGAGTGTTGAGCTCACAATCGAGTAAAACTCATCTAGAAGTGCCATAACTCACATATAAATCATCTTAGCTTCGTATTAACCTATTCCAACCATCATTTGATCATGAAGCCTCTGGTATCATCATAGAAACCTCCAGTATCACTTCTAACAACTTGAACCTTTATATTCTCACTAGATCTTATAATTTCTTCTTTCCTTCCATATCTTTCTTCTTGATTTTCCTCTTGATAATAATTCTCCATAACCCAAGTAAGCATCTCTTTGACTATCTTCAATTTCTTTCTTCTTCTTCCTCTTGTTCATTTTCATTAATTCAATCTTCTTCATTCTTTGCTTGACTAATCTACAAAATATGTAACATTAAATATAGTAGTTAGTCAAAGAAATACATTATATAAACTTTTTGCTTTTATCATTTCATATCTATATTTGACATCATCAAAACTAATCATATCTAACATATATGTCTAAATGTTTGTTACTACTGAGATTCTTCGAATATCACCCTTTCTATGAATATATAAAGTTTTCAGCAGTTGATAATGTCTCAGAGGGCAGAATTATAATTATCGGTAATGGAATGTTCCAGACTAGTACAAGAGGAGATGTTGGTTATCTGAAAGCCTTTATCATTTCAAGGTATGTAAATATTATGCATACCCCTATGGGGCAGTTCTTATAATATAATCAAGCACATTGTGTCATTAATATCAGTAATTTTGTGCTATTCAAGTGTACCCACCGAATTGTGTGCTAATACTTTAGAAAACATGAAAATAGGATAAGAGTGTAAAATTTTTGGTATCGGAACAGTGGTTCTAGCCATAATGCATGCAATTCTGGCAACAGGATAATATACTAATATGCTTGATTATATAGTGACAGGAATATTGAAGTGAATTACTTCGGCTAGTTGACAGTTAAGCCTCAAAAGGAGTAGATAAGCTCAAAAGAACAGTGATTTACCCGAAGTGCAGCAAGTAGTACAATATCGAACTAAGGATGGCCTAAGGAGGTTGCGAAACTCGAGGAAGCGAGTACGACCAAGGCCAAGGTACATACATAGAATTTAGTCAGTCGGAGGTAGCTAGTATGATGTGTGAGGCAAGGGCAGTCATCAGGTACCTGTGGTTGGAAGCGGATAGAGCTGATTTTTACATTTTGGCATGGTGCACAAAAGTTAAGTGTGCTTAACCCAGGGAAATCTCGGGATGGGTGACCCTTGGGAAGTGCCCTAGAGATTTGAGATCTTTCGGTTAAAGGTTTAGAATTCTAATTAGAAGTTCTCAAATGACATAAATAATGATTTGAGGCATGGAGATGATGAAGTAAGTATTGATTTCTAATGTGAACCATTTCTATTACAGTGAATATTGCACAGAAAAGTTCATTTGATGGGATTATGAAACTCGAGACATAGTGATTGTTTTGAGGTTTCTTTATGCTAAGTAATGATCCTTAGTAACATCGTGGTGTTAAAGGAATGTAGATATGATATACGGTGTTATATGTTGATTGGTGATTATATCGTATATTGATCCTAGAGGATCCGAATTGATGATACTGAAGATTTAGGATAGACTTGAATTCAATCTAAGCTGAAATAGTGCTTAGGTTGAAAAGTGAATTGGTTACACTTTGGTTATGTTCTATAATGGAAGTTTGAACCTTGTGAACCCTGGGTTGATGAACAATTGTGTAGCGCTGATGTTGATCACTCTGTGAGATAAGCCCTAGAAAATGAAATTACAAAAATACCCCTAAAACCCTAAATAGCGGTTGTCAAGGGTAAAAATGTCATTTGGCAGTGATTTTGTGAAAACCAAGGTAAAAAATGGATTCTACACGCAAAACTATGTAGGAATAGCCTGGGACAAAATTTCTAAAAAAGTACAGTAGGACCGGGTATACAAAACTGTGGACTTAGACCTGGTCCCTAGGGGCATTTTAGTAATTTTACAAAATTGGACTAATAGAACCAACAAAAACACTTTGGAAGAGTCTAGAGTGGTACATGAATAGGTATTAACCTAATTCTTGTACATTTGGAATTTTAGGACTGGATTGATAGCTCGAGCCGTCGGAATGAAATTCAAGAGACAGTTTTTGAACAAATGGGGTTTATGGTAGTAACTCTACTCTCATACACTATGTGAACATTGATATGTTGTATGTTGCTATATTCTGTAATATAAACACGGTGCCGAGGCACAATACCTAGCTGTGGTATGGGACTCAGCTGAGGTACATGGACAAGTAGGGGATCCAAACAGTCATTTGGCCCTCAGCGTTGTGCACACCATGATACAGTATGAATTTTCATTTTATATAATATGGAGCATGACATATATAATTTTCGCATTTTATATGATTGATTGTATGATACTACTGAGATTCACTTGAATCTTATCCTTTTTCAAAATTAAAAATTTTCCAGCAGAAGCTGGCGGCTCCAAGGGCAAAGCGGCAAATACTGCCAAGTGAGATGTGCAGGTCAAGAAAGTGAAGCTGTTGGTTATATTATTAGTTTATTTTGTCATTTTTGGTCAAATTGTGTATATACTTTCAAACCTTGTGGGGAGACTCCTGTATGTAAATAAGTACTTTTTATCAGTATATTTGTACTACTTATGTATGCCTGAGGAACTGTGCCTTTAACCCTTTGTGCATATTGAAATATTAAGGGGTTTGACACCAGTCAAGATCAAGAGAGGACGTTGGTTATCTGAAGACTTGTTTAGTAAGTTTAAGGTCTGTAATTTATTGTACAATACTGTAACCCTTTTCATAATTATGATTCAACATTTTTGATAAAAATGAAATAGAGACCAATAATAACAAAACTCATTTTTGTTCCCTTTCTTACGGTAGGGTTTTCACAAATTATTTTTTGAAATTTCTACTTTTCTTGGTCTCAAATTCCATATCTCGAATATAACCACCCTATGCAATTGAATCACATTTAAACATATCAGAGTGTAAAATAGAAATCCCGGCAACCCCTGGGTCAAGTATATACTAACCATCAGGATTATAATTCCCAGCTAGGGGATTACATGCCGTAATTCAAATATTACCTACATCCAAAAAGTAATATATAGAAATCCCAAAATCCAAAGTAGATAGCCAAAATTCCAAAAACTTAAATATCCCTACAAGGTTCTAGCCGCTCCTAGTCGTCCTTTTCCATTTGGAGCTACTTGCTTTGTCTGAAAGGTTAGTCAATGGAAAGAATGAGATTCAAAAGAATCCCAGTAGTAACAATTCACTCATATAACATGTAATCACATAGTATGTAAGCAAATCATCAAGCAGCATCACGGCATAATACACAACACGCAGGTTGCATATGCACATAATCACATAGTCTCATTTCCCGGATTCCACCGCCTCGAAGGTATGATCCTCCCACTGTCATCACTGATGGGCCGCAGGTAATAGACTCACAAATAGCCTTTCGGCTTTCACATAGTCTCATCCCCCGGATTCCACTTCCTTGAAAGTACGATCCTCCCACCGTCACTGTAACCCCCTGCCGTAATTATATCTGAAATACGGAATAAAAATGAAATTAGAGACCAATAAGAACAAAACTTATTTAAATTCCCATCTTCACGATAGGGTTTTCACAAATCACTTTCGAAATCTAATTAACCTGGTCTCATATTCAATTTCGAATACAATTACATCACGCGGAATATCACATTTAAACAAATATCAGAGTGTACAACAATATCATCCCGGCAACTCCCGGGTTCATATCTTTACATAGAATTCATAGGGCACATCCACCCTTTACAATTCTTCGAATGGGGATTACACAGTTCTCCTCAAATACAAATACAAATACCCAAATGCTCATTCCAAATACATAATCAAATATTCTCATTCAACATATAACCAAGTATACATTCCACAATATATACAACTCCAAATCCAAATATACATCCCAACTATGATAACCAACTACCAACTCAAATATCCCGAAGGAAGCCTCGTTGCCCCTGGTTGCTTGCCTCCATCCTCGATCCACCTACCCTGTCTAAAATGTTGGTAGGGGAGGGTGAGATTTGAGAGAATCTCAGTAGGAAACAGATACCTATATGCATGAATGATATGTGTTTAATGCATGACATGCTTGCAATACATAACTCATGTTCACACAATGACATATCTGCGTGCTCAATGTTTCAACAACATACTCATGGCCATAGCATAACTAGAAACAGAGCTACAATCATTCATACATGTTTCACATAATCAAGCAAAGCAATACATGCATCAATACATAAACACAACATCAAAGCATGCAAGAGAGGTAAGTTCCCTACACTCTTCTTTCCACGTATGCTCCAGCTCTGCTTACTCGCGATCCAAATGAATACTGAACCCTATAAACCAAATCAAGGATATAGGGTCAATCTCAATTCCAAATCCTTACTTTTATATCACTTAAAGTTGGTTACCATTCATACCCTTTAGGTGGCTAAAATAAGCTCAACGAAAGCCTAAAGGATTGGGACGTACTAGGTTGGAAATCACCTTTCAAAATCTCAAAATGCTGAAAATGGGGGTTGGCTGCAGCCAAGAACCCTCTGGCTGCAGCCAGAACACGCACAGAAGGTTTTTGGCTGAAGCCAAGATTTTCTGGCTGCGGCCAAAACGTGCACAGAAACTTTTACGCTGCAGCCAGGATTTTCTGCTGCAGCCAAGGCAACTTAGGAAATTCATAACTAATTCCAAAAAAATCGAAATGAGGTGATCCCAAATCCAAATGAAATAATTTTAAGTCCTCTTCATAGGAAAAATATGGTTCATTACCAGAAATCACCACACAAATCCAGATTTACACAAAATCCAACATTGCTCCAAAACAGAATCCAGTTTCGTCCTCAAACTTTGGGCAAACATAAATCCCCGTTCAAAAAACGAAATGACATAATTTATATGTCCATTTTGAAGCTTGGGATGTGAAATTTTAGACTGGAAAGTTTCAGAATTTTCTAACATCATTTGCCCATTCAAAACGCTCACACAAACTGACTGCCCAGAACAGAACCTCAAAAGACAGAATTCCAGTTTTTGCAATTTGGCTTCCAATGGTTTCATTTTCATATCAAACATCATTCTCACACAAAATTTCACAAGGAATCCATTGAAAACACCAAAACAACCAAATTCACATTATATTGACATGTTTTACCAACATTCACAACATGTCATCACAAATCACAACACAAATACCACATTGCCATTCTTTTCATTCCAAGTTCTCAAATCAATTCCAATGACCAAATACCACAACATGGCACCATTTTCAACATAAAACACAACCCAATTCATCCAATCCAAAATCACAAGAAAATCAGGGCAAAATTCAAAATTTACAAAGCTTAACCAATGATCACAAAACTTAGGTCAAAATGCTTCAAATACTCACCTCTTCCTCTTTCCCAAACCAATTCTTTGATTCTTCCATCTTTCCACTTTTGCTCAAGCAACAAAACACCATCAATCAAGAATCTAAAACCATAGAGATGAATCTCTCATAACTATGAACAACTTTATAGAAGATGATTAGAGCATTTAAGGTCATATAGGACACTTACCATGAACTCCTTTCTTTCTCTTTCCTCCTTAAGCTTAACGAAAATGGAGAATGAAGGAGAGAGATGAAATGAACATAGAACATCAGATTTTTGGCCCCTCACAAGCATGAAAACCGACCTAATAGAGAGAGGGAAAAGGAAAAAGCAATCTTTGAACATTTGACTTGATCCAAGGGTCCAAAAAGTGCCATGTGTCATGATCTTGCAACATCCTCCATGAGCTCACATAGGCACATGCACACATGATTCCACCCTTTGATCTCTTGCAAAAATCAATCCTAACCATTGATCTTGAAGTTACCAATGAGTTTCCTCTTCGGTAACTGACCAATTGGTCGGTAACTTTACCGTTTTGCCCCTGATTACGGCAATTCCTCTTGAATCACCACCAAACACACCATATTATTCCTTTTCTTCCACAATGCGCCCTCCCCTCTATTTTAAGTCAATTTAGATGTTAATCCATAATTGAACTTAAATACAGGGTTTCGCCGCTGCTCACAACACATACGAATCACATTGGGTTCCAAATCACACCATAAACTCCAAAAGGGTTTATTCATCACTAACCATATCCACTTTTGGAGTCATTATCTCTTAATCACAATTTGGGATTTTGCTAAACCGGGGCTTAGCAATCCACTAATCTCAGGTTTATTCTCTAGCCTCAAGTCTCAAAATTCGGGGTATTACAGTCACCACCGATAGGCCGCAGGTAATAGACTCACAAATAGCCTTTCAGCTTTCACATAGTCTCATCCCCCAGATTCCACTGCCCTGAAGGCACGATCCTCCCACCGTCAACACCGATGGGCCGCAGGTGATAGACCTACAAACAATGATAAATCAAACATACAATGTATTACATATAGTATAAGGGAAAGAGTCACTACCTTGTTCTTTCTTGACTTGCTCCGTCGCAGCTCGTTCATGACTAAGGCAAATGTCAAAGCCTATAACTAAAGTCAAGGATGATAGGTTATTGTTTATTCCAAATTCTTATCCTTATTTTACTTTAAGTTGGCTATCATTTGAACTCTTCAGGTGACCAATAGAAGCCTAAACATATGCCTAAAGAGTTGGGAACACTTGATCAAAGATCTCTGTTTAGGAGCAAAAGTACTTATTTCTCGTCGAATTACTCGAGTAAAGGAGACCTCACTCAAGTGATGCCCCTACTCGCACTCGAGCCCTAGCGAGTGAAACATAGGAAGTGAGTACCTGAGAGCACCACACATCTTGGAGTGACTAGATCATTCGAGCACTGGCTCTAGTACCTGAGTGACAACATACTTTCACCCGAGTTCCATCAAGTGAGGTATAGAGAGTGACTACCCGAGACTAACCCTAAGGTGTGACTGACTCCCGTACTTGAGTGAGACAGAGTTCACTCGAGTGATGACATATATCACTCACAGGCAAGGAAGTGCACCCTTAGTAAAAGTGGATGTGGTTAGTGATGAATAAACCCTTTTGGAGTTTATGGTGTGATTTGGAACCCGATGTGATTCGTATGTGTTGTGAGCAGCGCCGAAACCCTGTATTTAAGTTCAATTATGGATTAACATCTAAATTGACTTAAAATAGAGGGGAGGGCGCATTGTGGAAGAAAAGGAATAATATGGTGTGTTTGGTGGTGATTCAAGAGGAATTGCTATAATCAGGGGCAAAACGGTAAAGTTACCGACCAATTGGTCAGTTACCGAAGAGGAAACTCATTGGTAACTTCAAGATCAATGGTTAGGATTGATTTTTGCAAGATATCAAAGGGTGGAATCATGTGTGCATGTGCCTATGTGAGCTCATGGAGGATGTTGCAAGATCATGACACATGGCACTTTTTGGACCCTTGGATCAAGTCAAATGTTCAAAGCTTGCTTTTTCCTTTTCCCTCTCTCTATTAGGTCGGTTTTCATGCTTGTGAGGGGCCAAAAATCTGATGTTCTATGTTCATTTCATCTCTCTCCTTCATTCTCCATTTTCGTTAAGCTTAAGGAGGAAAGAGAAAGAAAGGAGTTCATGGTAAGTGTCCTATATGACCTTAAATGCTCTAATCATCTTCTATAAAGTTGTTCATAGTTATGAGAGCTTCATCTCTATGGTTTTAGATTCTTGATTGATGGTGTTTTGTTGGTTGAGCAAAAGTGGAAAGTTGGAAGAATCAAAGAATTGGTTTGGGAAAGAGGAAGAGGTGAGTATTTGAAGCATTTTGACCTAAGTTTTGTGATCATTGGTTAAGCTTTGTAAATTTTGAATTTTGCCCTGATTTTCTTGTGATTTTGGATTGGATGAATTGGGTTGTGTTTTATGTTGAAAATGGTGCCATGTTGTGGTATTTCTTAACTCTAGTGAGGCTATCAGAAACTAGATTCGTAGCAGCTGATACACTTTTCCATATTTACCAAATCTAATTCCAATGGTTTCCAAACTTATACCAAAGTTCATTCCCACACAAAGTTCCACAATGAACCTATTGGTAATCTCAAAACAACCAAAATCTTACCACAATGACACATTCTACTCTTCTAACCATATTGCACCCAATATCATCTAATGATCAAATTTTCCTTTTCAAATCCAAATCACAACCATTGACACCAAAACACAATTTAGCATCTATTCCATCACAAAACACTAGCTAATTCATGCATTTCAAAATTAGGCCAAAATCAGGGCAAAAATCCAAAGTTCTCAAAACTCAACCAATGACCAAAACAATTATACCAATATGCTATAAATACTCACCTCTTCAACTTCCAATGATTAGCTTCTTGATTCTCTAGCTTCCAAGCTTGAGTAAACTCCAAAACACCTCCTTTCAAAATTCTAAAACCATAGGTTTACAACTCTCAACCTCTTGAACAACATTAATGAAAACTATTTGAGCATATGGGGACATTCACTTACCTAAACTCAAGCTTTTCTCTTTCTCTTTCTTGCTTGAAGCTCAACAAAAATGGAAGATAGGAGAGAGAAAATGAGAGAGCAGATTTTTTTCCCTTCTCAAGCCCAAGAACCGACTTTGAAAGAGAGAGGGAAGAGAAATGGGTTTGAAAATTTGACTTTGATCTCATGGCCAACCTCTTGCCACTTATCATGATCTAACTCATCCCTGTGAGTTCACTTTTCGGTGATTGACCAATTAGTCGGCAATTTACCATCTTGCCCTTGATTATCACAATATATACTAAACCATTATCAAACACGTTTCATATCACAATTCACATTACATACCTCAAAAGTGCTTACTTAATATTAATTACACCACTTTGAAGTCATTAGCCCTTAATATTACAATTCAGGATTAAAGTGTATTGGAATAATCTTGACCCTTACTCGAATAGACTCTTTTGAAAATAAGTGATCTTATTTGAATACAACAACCTGTATTCGAATAGACTTCTATGAGTATTCTTATTTGAATACATCATTCCTTATTCGAGTAAGTTTTGAAAACCTTGAAGTGTATTAGAATAATATGTGATGTCTTTGGAATATCCTTTTTGGAAAGCAAGTGACTTTATTCTAATACATTATCTTGTTATTCGAATAAGCTTCTTTGAGTATTCTTATTCAAATACATTAGTGTTTATTTGAATAAGAGTTTGGAATTTGAATATTAGTTAATAAGCTTCTTATTTGAATAACTTTCCATTTATTCAAATAAGCTTTACTTTTATCGTTTCGAACTATCTCAGCTTATTTGAATAATTGACTCATTATTTGAATAACATTTCAGAAACAAAATTGAAATATGTAAGTTGTTATTCGAATAACTAATTCTTTATTCGAATAAGCTTTGTCATAAGTTAAATTGAAAATAGGCAAGACTTAACTCTATTCGAATAGTGCCTTGTGTATTAGAATAAGCTTTTCCTTTAATTGTGAAAACTTGTTTGAATAACACACTGCTTATTCGAATAACACCCTGCTTATTTGAATAAGCTAAAGATTACTTGTATAGTTCTAAACTAAGAACAAGTCTTCTTATTAATAAGGCTATTCCTATTTGAATAAGCCACAGTGTTAATCAATTTCCTTTTGCTAGAAATTGAATCCTTATTAGAATAAACTTAAGATTTGACTCATCAAAACTCTGAATCTAACAGACTATTCTCTCATACAAAATTCTCCTTCAGTCTTATTGCTCTGTACTTTAATGTTTAATCAGCTTATAATTTATTCTCCATTATTTATGTCCTCACTCACTACTTTATATTCAATTAATATTCTTAATAAAGCTACTCTTTACTTCTAATTGCATATTTTTTTGTAGTTTTTTCTAGTAAATATCTACATTGTCGGTGACCTTGTATGTCAGATCCTAACCAACCAAATTTTGGTAAAATAAGAACCTATATTAAAGGGTCTTTTAGATGGTGTTAAAGGGCCTTCAAATGAGTGATACATTAAGTACAAGACAAATCAATAAAATAATAACATATTGTTAAGTATTGTTAAGAGGCATAATAATTTTTTTTTGCTAAAAAAAAGAGGCATAATATTTTTAATTGAAAACGATCTAGATTAAAAATTATAGATAAATATCTTGAATCATAAAAATTAAAAATATGGACCATACTTTACGGTAAGTTACTTATATCTATTACGTTAAGTTCTTTGATCACATGTATAAAGAACGAGCTTGATTTCTGAACTAAATTGCTTTTTGGATTTATTAATGTGTTAATTTCTAACTTTACATTGCAAAGAAGTTAATTAATCACCTTTAAAACCTTGTTTTTAACCTTCATAATGCGTTAAGTATGACAGTTAGATTGTTAGAGTTAATGTATTGCATATGGGTGTGTCAAATAGGAACAAGTCTTACATTACTTGGGAGAGAAAGAATACAAGTGTATATATTACACTTTGTGAATTTGGGCTTACAAATAGGCCTAGAGGAAGAGTGGGTTTTCACGCACAACAATGTGCCACTAATAGGCAAATACAGTGGAAATTTGGTGATTTCCCCCTATGAGTGAAATCCAGTGATTTCCCTTGCGCTCGAATTAAATATGGACTGGGCATCTTTTATCAAATATTTTTTAGAAAAATATAAAGTTTATTTTATGAAAATGTTTTATTTTGCTTGAACCAGATGTCTCCTCCAACATTCAAATATGATTCATGAGCACTCAACGTTCAAATCCCAATGTATAGAATGGAAGGTTTATTGTTCAAATCCTAGTGTATTTGTAGGAACTATGCTAGCAATCTTAATAGCTATTATGGCTTTTATTCCTCCTAGTGGTACTCAAGCTAACAATGCTGCTGCTTTTGAAGCTAATAGCACTTATGCTAGTTCTAAACCAATAGCAGTGCCTATGCCAAGACAATTTCTAGACATTTCTAAGATAGAGAAGTTTGAAGAGAAGAACTTCATATGTTGGTAAGAATGTGTCTACACTATTCTCGACATGCATGGGGTTGTTGATCCGCTTATAGAATCTACACCTTCTCTAGATGCTGATCAAGCCCAGAAGAATGCTTAGGTCTATGCTAACAAAGTTTGTAGAACACTTTCATTACTACTTTATCTAACGATCTTTTTGATATGTACCATGTCTATAAAGAAGCAAACGAGATATGGGGATAACTTATCCCCAATTATATTGCTAAGGATGCTAGAAAGCATAAGTTCATGATAAGAAAATTTTACAGGTGGGAGATGACTTATGACAAAGACATCAAGCTCCAAATCAATGAGTACCATAAGTTGAATGAGGTGCTTCGGGCTAAAAAGATCAATTTGCCAGATAAGTTTGTGGCTGGTGTATTGATCAAGAAGTTGCCAGATTTGTGTAATGATTAAAAGTATTAACTGAAACACAAACAGAAGTAGTTGTCTTTGAATGACCTAATCACTTATGTCAACACCTGTTTCCATTTCGATATATATAGTAATATAGGCCAAGTTCCACAAGCATATAGAAAAGTATAAATATATTGATAACAATATTTGTTTACAGGTAGGTACTAATAGAGCAACATTCACTAATATTTACAAATATGTACAGAATATCCCAATACAAAATAAATATAACCATTGTCCTCATCCCAAGAAATGTGCCCATCAGTTTCCCATATCTTCAACCTTTCCTTTCGAGCTGCTAGCACTCACTATGGTATTTTGTTTAGAAAAGGGGCGAGATTCCAAAGAATCCCAGTAGAAACATACTATCAACATATGAAATGTAAAAATTATATATGCAATGCACCGTATCAAGTAAAATGAAAATTCACATCAATCCGTGTGTGTACACAAAGTTTAGGGTCAATCATCTAGTTGAAATCCCTATGTGTACCTCAGCTAAGTCACCGATTACAGTTAGGCAATACCAGTGTACCTTGGCTAGGCACCGAACCACAACTAGATAATATGCCTCTAGCACATGTTCATATCACAAAATATAGTAACACGCATCACACAAATATTCACATAAGATATGATAGATAATAGTCCGTACCTAAACCCTTTTCTAATCTCGAACGGTCCACTTCATGAAATGTGCCAACTACAGGCATCCAACTCGGTCCTAAAACATCAAATATAAAAAAATAGGTTAAAACCTTTCCATGTATGATTTTAAACATTTCCATAGTGTTTATTATGGTTATATTAGCCTATAGTGAAAATTTACCAAAATGCCCTCGGGACCTCGGCCCGACCCCGCCGTACCTGGTTCGATCGTACTTTTTCTGAAATCCTGGCTAGGGCTACCTTGACATAATTTCACCCAAGGAATCCATTTCCAGACTCAGAATTACCAAATTCACTACCAAATGATGAAACTGCCCTTGGCAGCTCTACTTTCTAGGTTTTAGAGGGGTTTTTGTAATTATGCTTTTTTGGGATTTTCCAAAAAAGTGACCAATTGTAACTGCACCTAATTTTCCCTCCTGAACTCAATGGAATTATCAAATCATTGAAAATCCAATTCCTAGCCCTTGGTTCAGCCTCGGCTGAAATACTCACAACTCCAGGAAAAATCATGGTTTTGTGATTTCGGCTCCGTAAACGTATTCCTTTATACTCCTAACCACTTTATTAACTATTAATTTAGGTTACAACTACCATTTAGTACAAATATGGGTAGCATAACCTCTAAGGAAACCCATTTCCAAACATTATAAACAAAGACAATTCGACAAAATTTCACCAATTAAATTGTCCACTGCAGCTAGAATAGTCAATATACAAGAGTTTGGAAGTTACCTTAAGCTCCCACTAGCTTTTCCCTTGATATGGCTGAAACCCTAGCTGTGCTAACACCAAAATATGAGCTTCCAAACCTTAAAGAACATAGAGGAGTAGCTTACGATCGGAGTTATATGCGTTAGGAGCAAAATCATCGGAGAAATCGGCTTACCGTACAAGATCTCTTCTCCTTCTCTCTCTAAGAGCTCTCAACACTCTCTCTCACTTTTGGCTACTGGTTCACGTCAGGTATGAGGGCTGAAGAAAGAAGATGATGATTTATCTTATGCTTTATGATATTTTATTATATGATAATCATTTTGTTAAATTTCCAAAATTCAAAAAATCCAATTTTATGTATAATAACTTTATGTACATGTAACCTTGCCCATTAAAACCAACTAATATTTCCTTTCTCATACCTCATGTAGGAGACACCTAGGGGTCCCTTTCTTTGATCTCAGTTGGCTTCATAACTTGTTCCAATTACGTATATATGTAAAGTCTCACTTTTGGTTAAAATTGCACTTTTTGCTCAACTTTTCCATAAACTCATATTTAATTGACCAAAATATTCCAAATTCATTTTCCCCCTTTATTTTCCTTAATTAATTTAAATTAACTTCAATTAAATGGAAAATAATTAATTTTACACTTGTTTGAAAAAATTACAAGTTTGCCATTACATTTTCTTTATTTTCAAATTTTCTGGCCAATTTTTGAAAAATCATAACTAAATTTATAGACATCATATCAGAGTGATTCCAAAGGTTATAGAACCCTTATTGAGTTTAGTTTCAAGGAAAAATATAGCTTCTCACTAGTTGGAAGCACAAAATTCCTAGAATTAATTTCTATGTATACTGTTTCAAAAAATTCACAGTTTTTCTGGGCTAACTTCAAAAATTTATAAATTTTTGTATCTAGCTCTAATTAAGTCATATAGCTATCAAATTAAAGCTTAGGATGTCTACTTTCACCTTGTAAAATTTTATAATTTTTGACAATCATTTGATTATCCAAAATCACATAACAATCTCACTATCTCACAAGAAAGTTTTGACTAGCAACATATTAAATTCCCCAAAATTCACTCTTCCACTTCACATACTTATAAGGCATATTGGGGAATAAAATTTGGGGTGTTTCAACTCATATTATTATTTAAGATATCAACCAAAAGGCGATACAAGTTATAAAGAGAAAGGAAATAGCTGTAAAACCAAACCTAGTTGAGGAAAAACTGCACAAAGAGAGGTGCGTCCCCAAAAACAAAAAGAATAAAATAAGAAACCTTAATACAAGCCCAAGGATTCTAACCCCAAGATGAAGATGGGCAGTTGTTTATTTGTGAAAACCAGGTCATTATGCAGCATTGTGTAGAAAAATGGGCTAAAGGAGATAACTCTTAAAGGGATGGAAATCCTCCTAAGCCAAATGTGAATTTAGTTAAAGGAGATGATAGCAGTAGTGAACAAATCATTGTTGTTTTGGTGTCACAAGCCTTTCGTGTCTCTAATGTGAAGAAATGGGAGGTAGACTCAAGAGCTACTAGGTACATTTGTGCAAACAAAGAGATGTTTACCTCCTTTGAAGAAGGGGAAGCCACATTTATCTAGCTGACTCCCAAATTGCTAAGGTTCAAGAAAAGGGAAAGTGGTGTTGAAGCTCACATCTGGAAAGACCTTGGTACTGAATGACATGTTATATGTATCAAAAGTTAGAGCTAACTTAGTCTTTATGGTGTTGCTTGGGAAAGCTAGGGTTAGGGTGTGTTTTAAGTTTGACAAGATTGTCATGACCAAGAACAATGTTCTCATTGGAAAGGGCTACTATAATAAGGGACTGCTTATTTTGAGTGTTGTTAAAATGAATGAGAATGCATCTTCTTCTGCTTACTTTGTTGATTCTTTTGACATGTACCATGCTAGATTAGGAAATATTCATAAATCTTATATTAAAAGACTACAAAATATTAGGCTGATTTTTGAAACTAAAAATGATTTTCAAAAGTGTGAAGTTTGTGCAGAAACTATGCCAGCTATTAAACCACATTTTTCTGCTTTAAGAGAAACTGAGTTGTTAGCTTTAATTTAAATTAACTTGGGAGATTTAAAAAAAAAACTGAGACTAGAGGTGGTAAAAGGTATTGTATTACTTTTATTGATGATTTTTCAAAATATACCAAAGTGTATTTGATGAGAAATAATGATGAGGCTCTTGAAAAATTTCTTCTGTACAAGGTGAAAGTAGAAAATCAATTGAATAAAAGGATCAAATGGGTTAGGTCAAATAGAGGAGGGGAATATTTATTATTAAATGATTTCTGTGGAAAAGAAGGGATAATTTATGAAGTAACTCTTATTTACTTGAATCTAATGCTGTTGTCGAAAGGAAAAAAATAGAACTTTAAAAGAAATGATGAAAGCTTTGCTTGTGAGTTCTACCATACCAAATAACTTATGGGGTGAAGCCTTGTTATTTGCTTGTCTTTTATAAAACAGAATACCTGACAAGAAAACTAAAAAGACGCCTTATGAGTTATGCAAAGGTTGTGTGCCTAAACTTCAATATTTGAAAGTGTAGGGACGTCTTGCTAAGGTTTTACTACTTGATTATAAAAAGAGGAAAATTAGTTCTAAAACTTCTAATTGCATGTTTATTGGATATACATAACAAAGTGTTGCTTATCATTTTCTAGTTTTAAAAAGCGATGTTTTGGATCATAGCACAAATTTTGAAACAAAAGATGTAGAGTTTTTTGAATGTATATTTCCTCTGAAGGTTGAGCAAATTCCTAAAAGAGTTGAGAAATCTTCTTCTTCTGAACAAAATTCAAATGAAGTTTTGGTTGAAGGTTTAAGGAGAAGTAAAAGACAAAGAAAACAAATATCTTTTAGAGATGATTTTTATACTTACTTGGTACAAGATAAACCAAAAAGTTTGCATGAAGATATTTCTTCTCCGGATGAATCTTTTTAAAAAAAATCAATAAAAGCTAAAATTGATTCTTTGAATCAAAACAAAACGTGGGTTTTGGTAGACTTGCCTCTAGGAGCAAAACCTATTGGTTGTAAATGGGTTTTTAGAAAAAACGTATTTTCCTGATGGAACTATTGATAAATACAATGCTAGGTTGGTAGCTACAGGGTCTACTCAAAAAGAAAATGTTGACTATTTTGACACATTCTCTTCTATAACTAGGATTTAATCTGTTAGAATCCTAATTGACTTAGCTTCTATTCATAAACTTTTCATTCATCAAATGGATGTTAAAACAAATTTTTTAAATGGAGATTCAGAAGAGGAAATTTATATGGTGCAACTTGAAGGCTGCATTGTTTAAGGGCAAGAAAACAAAGTTTGCAAACTTCTTAAATCTTTGTAAGTTTTGAGAGAAGTGCCTAAACAATTGCATGAAAAATTAGATTAGGTTTTGTTAGGTAGTGGTTTCTCTATTGTTGAGGTAGAAAGATGTGTTTATACAAAAACTTGTAAATAGTGACAATGTGATTATTTGTCTATATGTGGATGACATGCTTACCTTTAGTACTAGTATAGGTGTTGTGCTTGAGACAAAACATTTTCTTTCTTTTGATTTTGATATGAAATATTTAGGTGAAGTAAAATTGATCTTCAGTGTTAAGATCATAAAGAATGATAATGGCATGATACTTTCTCAAGAACATTATGTTGAGAAAATTCTGAGAAAGTTTAAACTGTTTGATGAGCTTTCTATGTGTATTCCTTATGACCCTAATATGCATTTAATCATATGGCACAATTGCCATTAGTTTCTTACTGTGATTTGCATGCTTGAGCATGTTAATTTGTTCTTTTCCTTTCATTTTTCCACCTCGGATCCTTAGTTTAGTTGTTAATCTTTTATTGCTGAAATTTTTCTGTCTCACTGATATGCCTTATTCTGATCTTTGCTACTAGAGAATTGTACTTTTTATTGTGTTGATCATATTTTCTTTTACCTTGTGTGTGCTCATACTTGTTCTGTGCAAGAAATTAATTCCTGACACAATTTTGCTAAGACCATTTTTGTTGCACTTGGATTTTACCGTGTGTGTATTGCACCTTTGTATTTGTGATCTTTGTATGACCAGAAGTAATAAGCAAGCTTTGTTGCCTTACTATCCTAAATTCAACAAGGCTATTAGAGAGTATAGAAGGACTGGTTTGCTGCCTAGTGCCTCAACCACATCTATTATAGCTAACTTGTCTGATACGTCTGCTATTCTTGATTCACATTCTTGTATTGGCACTTATTTGAACACTCATTTTATCATGGAAGCTACTTATAATCATAATGATAACCATGTTGAAAATGGGCATGACCCTCATACTAAGAATCATAATCACCATCATACTAATAATGATGAAGACACTAGAAGCATTAGGCAATTGAACAACTCTATAATTGATTATGATCTGTATGGTGTCTATAACACTCATGTCAATTTTGAGCTTAAGAGTTTCATTCTGAATGTTATTTCCAAGTTCTATGGTAAAGATGGTAAAGGGCCTAACCACCACTTGCTTGACCTATATGAGACCATTTCTCCTTTTACCCCTCCTAATGCTAATTTTGGATGAAGTACTTAGAAACTCTTTTAATTTTTCTATGCAAGGTGATGCAAAAGAATGGCTCAAAACTTGCCTCAGTACCATTCCTCTTTAACTTGGTCTAACTTGAAGAAACTATTCTTAGAGAGGTTCTTTCCAGCCTCCAGAACTGCTACCTTAAAGAATAAAATCTACATTATTAAGCAATTGGAGTAAGTTCTTGACTTTGCTAACTCGTTGTACTCACCATCAAATTCTAAAGTAGTAGCTTGTGTAGTACTTTTATAAGGGTATGTTGGCTTCTACTAAAGCTACCACTAATGTAGCTGCTAATGGCAATCTTTTTTGACTTAACTCCATAAGTTGGCTAGGATTTATTGGAGAAAATGGCCAAAAACAATAAGCAATTTGGTTCCTCAAGAGAGATCTATGATGTTCATGAGCTTGAAGTCTCTGGACCCACTTCTAAACTTGATAAGTTGGTGCATCATGTTGATGAGCTACACCAACAACTCAATTACATGAGCATGGCTCAAAGACCTCTAGCTACATGGCAACAACTAGCTACTCCTTCTTGTGAGCATTACAATTTTGTCATGTACATCTCCTCTATATGTCCAGGAAGGTATGAAGAGGTTAATGCCATTTATAAGCAAAGACCACAACATTAGTTTCAAAAGAAGGATCCCTTCTCTCTTACATATAACATTGGATAGTGGGAGTATCCCAGTTTGGGTTGGGGGAGGAGACAACAAGTACAATGGCAACAAGTTTCCTGGAGTTGATCCTGGACCATCTAATTACCAAAAATTTTCCACAAACCAAAATGTTCAATCTCACGTATTAGTACTAGAACCTGGATTTGGTGAAGGTTCATATTGTTAGAACTGGCTGACACCCAAGAGGGGGTGAATTGGGTGTAAGATAAAAACTTAAGAACTTTGGAAAAATTTTTGTATCTTAATGAAAACAGTAAGTATGAAACTAATGAATCATAAATCAGTTAGATAATATATGTTGTATATATAAGAGCTTAGGGAAGAGAATATGAAAACTGTGATTTATCCTAGTTCAGTCCAATCTGTGATGGCCTACGTCCAGTCCCCAGGCTCCTCCGGATATTTTCAAATCCACTATCTTCTTGTTTAATACAGGCATAAGAAAAGCCTTTACAAACCATAAGTTTAGCCAGGCAGTTGTGAAGCCTTTTACAAATCTCTCACTGAGATACTCCCCCTTACGGCAACTCTTACGAGTAGAGCAATCCCGAAGACCTTTCCCTCCTGCTTACCCGTGCAAGTCTTACGAGCAGCAACGTTCTCTCCTGTTTACACCCCTATAAGTCTTACGAGTAGCAATGTTCTCTACTGCTTGCACCTTGTAAGTCTTACGAGTAGAAAGTCTTACCAGCGATTCTCTCAACAGCTTTCCCCATAAGAAAATCAACCCTCTCAAGGTTCCTCTACCTTGAGATCAATTCAGAAATATAGTTGAAATTGTTTACAGTCTCTCTCACAGAGTAGATATAACGCTTGCTGAAGTACAATATAGATAATCACTCTCTCAATGATAATTAATATAGAAGCTGCAAAACAGAGAGTGTTTGGGTAGAAGCAGAGGATTCATGTTTCTATTATTTTTCTTGTAGTTGCTCGCTGTCTCTATTCCCCATCGACTTTGAATGCTCTCTTATTTATAGTTAATGAAGATGATGACTATTGTGAACATTCATCTATTAGAGTCCCATTACTTAATTTTGACCATTGAGTGCATTTGAATATCTACCACTATGAAATATCTATTGTAGATTGGAGCATCCCATTGAAGAGCAGGATGTTTCATTATGAGTTGTACGTCAAATTGTGGAGTGTTTGTGTTTCATACATTTGTTCATGGTGGGTCAGTATTTTGTCGTGGTAGGTAGCCAATACTCGGTATGTAATGATGCCGCCTGCCATAATTGACTCTTTCATTTGAATATGTAATCTCAACATTAAATTTCCTATTTCACATTGCAAAATGCTTAATCACTAATATGATGAAGTGTTAGTCATGGGTATATTGGATCATTGGTCAAAAGCTGAATTTTTGGCTTCTGGGACTCATCACGTTGAGTGACAATATTTACTATAAATGACCTCCATTCTTGAAGATGCAATCCAAATATTTAATCTCCTGTTTTACATTTGAAATATATGTTAGTTAACATTTATGAACAATAACAAGTGAAAACATAATGAATGTATAACATTTAACCACATCTAGATTGATGGTTGTGAGAGTATGTTTTCGTTCTGTCAGGAGCTTACTCGAGTGTAAAGATGCCTCACTCGAGTGCATGTATAATTTTGCACTATGGAACTGAGCCTCTAGATAACACTTGCGGCATTTTTATCAAGAGTGTGATTTTGCACTAGTGGGTGATGTGGGGCCTCACTCGAGTGCAATGATCATTACTCGAGTGCATCAGTGTGTCTTAGCTTCAGGCTTCATTTCTGGACACCACTTGCAGTTAAATATTCAAGACTACATTTTGCACTTTTGAAGTGTTACGTTCTTACTCAAGGGCAGTATGGCTCACTCGAGTGCATTTCATATTTTCATGTTATGGCTTCCTCTTGGGCAAGCACTTGCTGCTCTTCATTCGCAGGACTCGAGTGCAATCCTTCTCCTCACTTGAGTGTTACCAGTCATGCTCGAGAGCTCTTCATGTTTCTTTGGTCATATTTCTTCTCGGGCTAACACTTTCATGTTAACACTTTATAGGACTCAGGTGCAAACCTTCACTTCACTCGAGTGTATTGTCATTCACTCGAGTGTAGCTAAGATACTTCCACTTTACAGCCACTTTTGGACAATACTTGCACTAAAATATCAAGAGTGCGTTTTATACTTCCGAAGTGATGTGGGGCCACGACAGACTCAAAATTGTTCATTTGATTCTAAATATGGAAAATGATGTATCATAAGAAAGCTCTTATCATATGCATTCTAATGCAAAAAGAATCAGCTCCAAACTCCTTGTATTCTGCAAGTTATGATCGAAAGAGTGTCTATTGCGCTAGACTGCACAAACATCAACTTCCAGAAAGCATAACTCCTAGAATATAACTTCAAATTAGGTAAATTACCTATCCATGAAAAGCTCTTTGAGTCTATTTTCATATGGCATTAGTTTTGACTTAATCCAATGTGTCATTTGTAAGTTATGTCCAAACAACCGAACCTGTCTTGAAATGTGATGGTGATTTTAGTGTCATCTTCCACGGATCATATCCCCTTCATCTGAGCTTATTTCAATGTGATCTTGGTGTACATTTTTGTTGTTGTGCGTCTTCTTTCATATGCCACCAGTTTCAGGTCAATCTGACTTGTGGTTTCAGAGATATGGCCAAAATAATGGACCTCTGTCAGGCTGAATGTGAAACAGAGTAGATCAGAGTGCCCAACACTCGAGTGTGTTCTTTCTTTAATCGAGGACACTTGCTATAATGATTTTGCACTTTCAGTCTGCACCTAAAATTCTACAGTGATTCGCATGCTACAGTGCCAAACAGTACTCGATTGCTACAGTATCGACTGTTGCAATGCCAAACAGTGCCGTCTAATTTCCTTCTGACCATAGAAATCTCAGAGAACTTGAATCTTGATATTCTCATTAAATCTTGCAAGTTCCTCTTTCTTTTTTATTTTTCTCTTGATAATCATTCTCCATAATCCGAGTAGGCAGCTCCTTGACTATCTTCAGTTTCTTTTTTCTTCTTCCTTTTGTTTATTCTTATCAATTCAATCACTTCTTTGTATATTTGATAATTTTGTCTTCTCGTTCTTCCTCCATAATTCAACTTAATTAATCTACAAGATATTTCACATTAAACATGGCAATTAGTCAAAGAAATACATTATATAAACTTTTTGCTTTTATCATGTCATATCTATATTTGACATAATCAAAACTAATCATATCTAACACATATAGCAATAGCCAACTTTGGAGGTTTATGATGCAACAATTTGACTCAATGCAAGCACAACTGGTTGATAACAAGCTTCAATTTATGGCTTAGTTCAAGGAAGATACAGCTGCTGCAACACACTCTTTCTCTAATATGATGCAGAGAATAGACATTCTTGGAAAAGAATTGGAAGAGGTGAAGACTAAGAATAAAAATTTGTCTAGCTTCGTTACTGATGAAGCTAAATATTTACCTATCTTTATGTGATTAACCTTAAGCTTTTGTAGGATTGGATTGACTATTTTGGGTATAATTAAGTATTAATGTGAGATTTGAGTGTAAAGGTGATTTGAGAATTTAATTGGCTTAATTGTGATATTTTAATTAATATTGGTTATTCCCATTGTTTCTTAATAGTGAACATATGATATTACCTTCGTGTATCTCATTTATTTAGGTGATGACATGGTATATTGGAGATTAGTGGAGGGCAAATATGGAATTACAAGTTCAAATTTTATTTCTATATTTTCTAATAATAATACACATGAGAGAGGAGGCTATGCATTGTTTAGAAGAGGCTCTCATGATTTAATCTTCACCTTTGGATTTCACATATTTCTTAATTATACAAACATGGCCTTAAAATACTCAACCCAATTTAGATTCATGATTGATGGATTTGGACCATCATCTGTCCACATCGCGACTACACAGCTCAAACAACAATCTCACTGGGGCTGATCGATCTCCATCTCTATCGCCTTTACCAGTTTGTCTGAGCTAGCGTCTTTGACCATTGTGTGCTCCTCTCTCTTCCATTCAACTTCTTCTTCTCTTGTAGTGGATGGTTGAAGGAGCTTGAGATCTTGATGAAATCATCTTGCAAGCCATGAGTGGCTAATTTCACAGTCTGATGGTGATTGAAGATACTAATCTAAGCCCTGAGCTAATAGGGGAGTTCCTTGTGTTCTAAATTCGTTTTCCACTCTTCTTATATACAGATTGTGATTCTTAGGGTTTTATGTAACACCTTAGTTACATTATTGTTTTAATGAGTCTTTCATAGTGAATATGAACCATTAACTCATATTTCTTGGTAAACAATTTCAAATCCCAACTCCAAGACAGGATTCAAACCTGCATTGAAGGGTTTTTATTGAATAACTTAAAACTTTTTGAAGATTGTTCACTGTGGTTCCCTACCAATTATTACTCATCTTTCCTTGATTCTCTTTATTATCTTAATCAGAGTGATTTTTTGCTCATTGTTATATGTAGAAGGTTTCTTAACTAATGGGTTCGTACCATGTGATTACCCATTTCTAATTCAATTACCATGCTTAGGAAATTCGACTTGTCCATCATGTAGTGATATCCAGTTAATTACAGAACGGTTCAGTGTGTAAATTATTCTTCTCCTCAATCGTAACTTCTTCTCCTGGCACAGCATCTTGCACTTCTCTTCATTGCTCCACTGCCTATATGGTTGGGTGAAGGAGAATGAGATTTGAGAGAATCTCAGTAGCAAACTTTGCTAACTAGGCATATATGGTTCAACCTTAATGTATGACATGCTTGCTTATATAAATTCATACAAGCATAATGACATACTTGTATGCTCAATGCTTTACACATTATAGCTATGGCCAAAGGGTAAGTAAAAATAGAGCTTCAGTCATTCATACATGCTTCTTACCATTTATCAAAGCAATTAAACACATCAATGCATACTTATCAAGTAAATGTAAGTTACGAAAGTTATACTACCTTTTGTCTTCAAGTTCCCTTCCTATACCTTTTCTTCTAACTATTGAAGTTGTTTAGAAATTCTCCCATTCTTCTTGCTTGTCATCCCATGGCCCTAGATAAATGGCCATCTTATTTGAGCCTTGACAAATAAATGTTCAATGGGTACTTTAGCCTCTAGGACTTGTCTTTATTCTTTGGGCACATACTTGTCCTAAATTTTAATAACCCAAGACACCTTGGTTGGTTAACCTTAAAGTTAACACATTAGGCCCAATGAGTATTTAATGGGCCCACACTAATTTTATGGGCTTTACTTAACCATTGAAGTTCAAATTAATTACCAATTACCCTTACTTTCTTATTTTCGCCTAATTACCAAAATCTGCCAGAATTTTTAATAATCTTTGAAAATTCATAACTAATTATACAGATGTCCAATTATGTTGATTCTAAAGGCTATGTGACCTCTAATCAGTCTAGTTTTAGGAACAAATATAGCCGTTACACTTCTTGATGCATATCAATACAATATCTCACTTAATTGATCACTGCTTCATGAATTTGCCAGTTTTCTAGACTAAATTTTGGAAATTCATAATTAATTCTATAAAAAGTCAAATGAGTTGGTTCCAAGTTCAATAAACATCTCTCTATGTTCTCTTTAAGATAAAAATATCACATTGCACTAATTACAGCCACACATTTTCTTGAAATTCGTCAAACACATACTGCCACAAATTTCATTCTAGTATCAAGGTGAAAATTTGAAAAATCATAACTTTCAATCTACTTGTCTAAATGGCTTATATTAAGTATCAAATTAAATCCTAGGATGCCTACTTTAATCTTGTAAAAGTTCATAGCATTTGGACTAAGTTTGGCTGATCAAAAACATGTTGCAAGTTCTCTGCCTCCATAAAACAAATTCAGGTAGATTTGAACACAACTTCTAAATAATCATAAATAATCATTTAACCATAAAAACATGATTAAACCTTAAAAATACTCTTTGGATGGAAAATGAATAGTTCCCTACCCTCATGAAAACTCATCTAAACAACAAATCAATCGGTTCAAAATAAAGCCTACGCTTACCTCTACGCATTTCTGCAACAGGTTTAGAAATCTGGTGGTACTTTGGCAAGTGATACGGCACAAACCCCTCTAAATGAACATCCAAAACCGTAGAAATAAAGCTCAGGATAAGTTGAAGAAGGTTTGTGAAATGTATTTTGAGAGAAAACGCTGATTTAGAGGTAAAATCGGCTTCGAAGCTCAAGAATGGTTACTATTCACACTTTCTCTTTCCTTTTCCACTTTTCTTGTTTTTTTTTCTGATTTTTTCCCTTCCTTATTTCCCTTGGTTGAAATTATAAGTGTGGGAGAGAGAAAGAGTAGTCTTGTGATGATATATGTTACTTGCTTTAATCCTACGGTGCCATGTGTTCTGATCTAGCTTTAGATGATGACAAGTGTCCTAAAAGCATATTCTTTTCTCTCTCTCTCTCTCTATGTATCCTTACATGTTACAGGAAGGAGAGGCTTGACAATTTTCCTGGACTCCCAGGTTTGGTGTTCGGGAAGTTAAGTATGTGGTCGGGCTGGAGACCAGTGGATTCCCCATACTTAGGTGCTAGGTGGCGCTCTTTGTGAATGCCAACATAAAAGGCATAAAAGGTGATGGTAATGATGAGGGATACTTATCACCTCCTTACTCTTCTGAGACAAAAGTTTTATTGTTCTTTTCTAACTAGAATGTGCTCCCCCATGCATTGTACGGAAAGCTTGTAAATCTGGAGTAACTACACCAATTTCAAAAGTTTGTTATCATTGATTGACTTGAGATGCTTTAATTAGCTGAATTATGTATAGGCTTTGTTCAATACATGATTATGTACTTAAACAAATAGAGGACACTTGAGCAACGAACCCATAATGACTTATGAATTGGCCATATACAAAAATACATTTCCCCAATTGGATTAAAGAGGTCAATGTCTATTAATATCTCAAATATAAGATTTTATATTGCACCTGCATTGGACACCTACATCATTATAAAAAATATATAATTAGTTATTAATTATTCTGTAAAAAATCTTGAAGCATCAACTAATTCTTGTATCCCTATCTTCATATTGTAATAATGGAGAAATATTGCAAATATATTAACAAAACAATAAAACAGAGCGAAAATAACTTAAAATAGTAAAATGGACGATGAAGCCCTTGAGAGAGTGAGGAGTATCTTTAATAGTTACCTCACCCTTGTTTCATCACATAGGAGATACAGAGCTATCTCATCTTGAGAGAATGTTTCAATGGGGATTTTAGTAAATAAAACACAATCATAAAGGTTCATGAAACTTTGACTACTTGCAAATAGAAAAGAAAAGAATGAATTAAAACATATAAGGAAACAAAAAAACCAACTACGTTATGAGAATTTTTTTTAGAATTCTCTTCCTCCGTACAAGATATAGAGATCTATAGAATAAAAGTGTAACTTTAATCTTCATAGTCCAGACTTATCGTTAGAATTCTCTTCCTCCCCACTCAACATAGCAAGACAAGTCATGTTAGATTCTAGCAGTACTAATCAAAAGATTTAAACTAAAATTAGCATACAACCTTGTTAATTCTCTATCAAGAACCTTTCAAATAAAAAAAACAATTCAATTAATCAACTCAAGAAGCCATGCTAAATCACAAAAACAAACAAACAATTCTCTAGAGTCCTTAACATGAAATAGTGAGATAATTCATATTTAGTTTGTAATATTTTATTAAGTTTCCTAAAGTCAACTTGAACGGAGGAAAACAATTAACATTTAACACCATAGGTAACAAAATAGCACACTAATTTATCACAATAATTGACTACTTGATAGTTGAGAAATTGAAAAATAATATATTTTTAGAAATTTGACTAAATAAACCAGTACTGAAAAGAAAGAAAGAAAGAAAGCAAAAAGTTGTTAGATCTGTTGAAGCATAGCTGTAGCCACCATCACTCTTCACAATAATAAGTGGTATGTTTACCCCTGTGAAGATAACATCATTTAGTGATGGTAAAAAAATGTGATAGTTCACATATGACATTCAGTATGAAGTAATTTTTTCCTATAAGTTTCATGGCCTATGGTAAATCCTAGGAATTTATAAAGCATTCTGCAGTGACTAGCACCACTTCAGAATAGATTCTAAAAGCCAGATTCTTTCCAAATGCCTTTTTGTCAACATCATTTCACAATTGAAAATGCATATCAAAATTAAGCTAGATAGCTTGAAGTACATAGGAAGCCAAATCCTACTTAGGAACATTTCAATTCAAGATCATAGAGCAAAATAACAGCACACAAAACCAAAAGGGAAGGAAGCAAAATATAAGAAAGAAAATTACTTAAGAGTATTGGTTAAATTAGGCTTTTTCCAAAATGAAAGACCAGATGAATGCTCATAAGGCAAAATCAGAAGAACCTCTACAAATTCATGAACAGAGAATCTAAAAGATAGGTCCATTACTTTAATAGCACAAGGAATCACAATGAATTTCTCTCCTTTCTTTGCAGTTAAAAGGTGCTTGCCTAGTTTGTCCATACAAGATTGCATTTGTAGAACATGCCTATCGTCATTTATTCTTTGTCACTATTGCTGCTACCTCTAGAAAAATAATAGGTATAGACGAAGAAAATTGAAAAAAAAAATTCTTTGAGCATTAGGAATAGTCTCCTTGAAATGGAGTGATGAGATAGAAGGTGAGAGAAAAAATGATAGAGACATACTAGAAATGGAGTCTTTGGGTTTCAAAATTTGAAATTTGAAATATCAATGACAATTAATAACAAAGGTGAGAGTGGGTTCCTTTTTCATGTCTGCCTTCACACACCAGCAGAAAGTGGCAACATTAATGAAATGGCAAAGTAATGTAATAAGTTACTCATTTGTGAAGCTCTAGTCAATGAAGTACTCATTTGGGTTTTTCAAAATCCAAAAAGTTGATTGTTGCTAACATAAATGTCAGAGGATTATATCAAATATGCACTCGTGACTTTTTTTTCTCAAGATATGGGATGGGCCTATTGATTTGATGTGAACTTTTCATGCTAAAGGATACTATTTTAATCAACAAAAGAAACAAAACTCCCCTCATGATTCCCTGTAGAATTTTTTATGCCAATATTGACAATATTTTAATAGGTGTATAACTTAAAATGGCATATACAAAGCCCGAGGATACGAATATTATATGTGAAAAAAATGAGATAGGCTTATGAATAGTAAAATGTGCCTGAAGCTGATATGAAGCCATCAAATGAGGCAGCTTGGAGGAACATATTTTAATAATAGCTTGATGATTAAGGGAAGCTTGTCATCCTTTTGCTTAGCCAACACAAAAGCTAGTCATGATTGCTTACTTTATTAAAGCTACTTTAATAAAGTTACTTTATTGGCATTTAGTCGAGTTTCACTCGGGACTTATTGGGATGCTTTAGGTATACTGAGGTCCACCACGTGATATCAGGTCAGAGTAGATGTGTATGGGCCCCACATGCACCACATACTGGCATCTACTCTAAAAAATCAGGGCATACTTGTTTGCCTTGAAAATACCATGTGCACACCAATACCAGCATATTTCGCTCGACCAATCAGCCTTATACCTCATGACATAGTTGGGTGGCGTCTTTCTACCAACCAAATGGCACCGTATATATGTTTTGTACACATCTGTACCATTACTTTGATCTTACAGCCTATGTATACTAGGCCCTCTGGCTGGTAGAGCTGAATCATATAGTCCCAGAGAGTCTTTCTATCTCTCGATATTCTTGAGATTCTTCTAGAACTGGTCTTAATAGTCTGCCTGATATAGGCTTATTACAAAGGCTTACACCTAAAATTTGAGATATTACAATTCTCACCCCCCCGGTTCAATAAATTTCATCCTTAAAATTTGCTACCAGTCTGATTCTTAATATTACTTTAAACGGATCATTGTAGCAAGGGTTTCATTTCTTTCTTTCTATATTCTATTGATACCCCAAATTCTAGAGGACACCTTGAATTCTAGAGGTTTGCTAGCACCTACCATTCTAGAGGTTTTCTCATTCAATTCTATTTCTATTCTAATAGACCTTACCTATCTATCCTACTTTTGAGCTTCTTCAATTCAAGTTCTCAGACTTCTTTTCTCTTATCTAGCATTGTAGCTAGCAAGTCTTATCTGACTTTAGAAGTTCAGATTTCTAAGCCCTTCTATCAATTTCTGTTCCCGTATCATCATGACCATCAGCTGCACCGCTTATCAATTTAAAGCATCAGCAATGAAAATTGCATCACTGCTTTTTCACTCATCTACGTTGTCTCTTGTGCAACTTTTCTGATTTTTCAAATAATTGAAATACCTGTGGTTTTAGTACATTTTTACAATCACACCATACAAAATAGTGCTATTTAATTTTCAAGGAAAACATAATTGCTACCAGCTCAAATTAATGAGTGGGGTAATTCATCTCATGAGGTTTCAACTATTGAGAGGCACACATCACCATTCCATTCTGCTTCATGAGGACATTTACCAATCCTTTCTTTCTTCTCATTCTATTGCAGGCTATATGGTCACTTCATTGCAGACTATACATGCCACATTCATTACAGGCCACACATGGGTCACATTCTTGGATCGAGAATATTCAATATTGGTACAAGTTTCAACCTTTCTTACATTTCTATGAAATCCTCTCGCAGACATCATCCCATTGAAGCAATTCTTTCTTTTAAATAAATGCCAAAGCAATTTGAGAAAACCTTTGAATTCATCTGGCAAGACCCAACAAACTGAGGATTTCTACAATAGTTTTTGGTATCTTATAGTTTTGTATTGTGCCTACTATTCTGGGTTCCTTTGAGGATCCCTTCATTTGAGACAACATAGTTAAAAAATAACCACTACAAATTGGTCAAAAATTCTGTTAAAAAATTTTTGTTCAATAATTGTATTAAAAAAATTCTATTAAAACAATTCAATTCTTGAAATATTCTATTCACAAATCAGTTCATACAATTCATGAAAATAGCAGGTGCATTGATCAGTTCAAAATTCAATTTTCACATATACTCAGGAACTAGACAACTATTCTAGGAGGTCATCATTCTGTAGACATTCTAGGCTCTAACACTTGCTACCCAAGCCTTTAATACCCTTATGTAATGTTCATGAAGCACACAAAATAAATCATCTATTCTCAAGCATTCACATTCATTCACAAGACCTTTCCGGTCAAGTATTTCATTTATAGGATAGTCCATTCTATTCCAGCCTTTTGACCATTCTATTCTAGCTTTACAGCTGTTTCAGGACATTGCTCAGTAATTCTTAGTCTTACAACCATAGGCTTTTGCCCTTCTAGTTCTAAATACTTTATGCCAGCCTATGGACACACTGATCTGACAAGACTTAGGGCTTCTCATTGAATGCTTGTCAGGTCTGAGGGCCTAAGGACATATTGGTCCAACAGGTCTTACTGCCTACCATATATTTATAACACGAATATATTCAATGGTATATGCATATATGCAAAACCATTACATAAGATACGAGAGAAAGAATTGTTTTCTTTTATCTTGTCGAGCCTATAATTCTTTCTTAATTCCCTTTCTCAACTTTCTTTCTATAAACAATATTAGAACACCCTATGGCAATTAACTCGGTCACACAAACCCTTTTCTTAAACAATTCTACAATAAGCTTTCTTTAATTCTATAACTCTTTTGGGGTCGTTCTGTATGGACTTTTGATATCGGTCCAGCGCCAGGAAACATTGCAAATTCTACTTCCTTAACTAGGAGTGCTCTACTTATTCCTTTCAACACATTATCTACCATCCACCCATCTACTCCTAGTACAGCCTCAAGTTAGTGGAATGGTAGGCAGATTCATTCTTTTTCTTAGTTTATCAGAGAAACTCATTCATTGTTTCTATCACTCTGTTCTATCAGGGAAATAACTTTTATCTTTCTTCCTAAGGGAATATTCTATGAACAAGATCTTTTCCTATGCTAGATTAGCAGCTAGCAACCTTCAGAAACCTCATTCCTACCTATGCCATATTCTAGTACCTCAATTCAATTGCCTAAAGAGTCAATTCAACTATTAAGTTTGATTCTTAGGTGACGGTTCAGTTGGTAGCAACCCTATGGATGTCTATGTAAATTATAGGTTCATCAACTTAATTCTAGAACCTAAGCTATACCTAATAAGCATGCTAAGATAATCATAATTCATTCCTTCTATTCTATTCTCATAAGAATAAGATAATATCCTCAAATATTCCCTAAAGCATTGTTGATAGTATAGCATTACTCACAAGGTTCATTCTTTCATGTATCAGAACTATAGCTCAACCTTAATCACATTTCGATTTAAACCCTATTTTAGCTTAGATTGGATTCAAGTCTATTCTCAACTTTACTGTATTCATTCTATAATTCTTATGGCATCCCTAAAGATCACCGTACTTCATACCTTAAGACATTGAAGCCTTTACTTAAGAGGTTTTTAAAGTGCTAAGATACTTCCCAGGGGTCACCTTCCTAGGATTAGTCTTGCCTGAGCACACTTAACCACGTAGTTCCATTGGAATCTGGGTTATAGGCCAACTCAATATCCGATTCTCTAGAGCTCATACCCTTCTCTACTGGGTACACATCACTATTGCTCCATTTCATTCTTTATATATAGCTCTACCCCATCCTCTAAACCATTATGCCCAGTTAGTGGTCGAGGAAAATTCTATTTCTCTAGGTTGGTCCATTATCCATATTCCATTCTAGTTACGGTATCACTAACAGGGTATTACTATACCTATTGACAACAGCATGGCATATTAGTCAAATACCAGCATCTCTGTTCTGATACCATCAAATGTAACACCTTAGTTACATTATCATTCTGATGAGTCTTTCATAGTAAATCTGATCTACTAAGTGATATATCTTGGTAAACAATGTCAAATCCCAACTCCAAGACATGATTCGAACCTATACTTGAAGGGGGTTTTCTGAATAACTTAAAACTTTTTGAAGATTGTTCACCATGGTTCCCTACCCATTATGACTCATCTTTCTTTCATTCTCTTTATTATATTAATCAGAGTGTCTCTTTGCTCATTTTTATGTTCAGAAGGTTTCTTAACTAATGGGCTCGTATATGTGCTTACCCATTTCTAATTCAATTACCGTGATTAGGGAATTTGACTTGTCCATCATGCAGTAACATACAATTAATCACTCGACATTTATTATATAACAGTTCAGCGCATAAATAATTCTTCTCCTTCGTTGCAACTTCTTCTCATGGCACAACGTCCTGTTTTTTTCTTCAGTGCTCTGCTACCTATATGGTTGGGTGAGGGAGAGTGAGATTCAAGAGAATCTCAATATCAAACTTTACTAACTAGGCTTACAAGATTCAAGTTTAATGCATGACATGCTTGCTTTCATAAATTCATACTAACATAATGGCATATTTGCATTCTCAATGCTTTACATATTTATACCTATGGCCATAGCATAAGTTAAAATATAGGTTCAATAATTCAAACATACTTCATACCATTCATCAAAGCAGTTAAACACATCAATGCATAAGCATACCTATTATGTAAATGTAAGTCAAGAAAGTTAAACTACCTTCTGCCTTAAAGTTCCCTTCTTATACCTTTTCTTCCAACCTTTGAAGTTGTTTGGAAATTCTCCCATTCTTCTTCCCTGTCATCTTATAGCAATAGATAAATGGTCATGTAATTAGAGCCTTGACAAATAAATGTCCAATGGGCTACTTTAGCCTCTAGGACTTGTCTTTATTCTTTAGGCCTATACTTGTCCCAAATTTTAATAACCTAAGACACCTTGGTTGGTTAACTTTAAAGTTAACACATTAGGCCCAATGGGTATTTAATGGGTCCACACTAACTTTATGGGCTTTACTTAACCATTGAAGTTCAAATTAATTACCAATTACCCTTACTTTCTTATTTTCACCTAATTACTAAAATCAACTAGAATTTTCAATAATCTTTGAAAATTCATCACTAATTGTACTGATGTTCAATTGTGATGATTCCAAAGGTTATGCTACCCCTAATCAGTCTAGTTTCAGGAAAAAATATAGCCATTACACTTCTGAATACATATCAGTACAGTGTTCTATTTAATTGATACTGCTCCCAGAATTCACCAACTTTCTAGACCAAACTTTGGAAATTCATAATTAATTCCACAAAAATCCAAATAAGTTGGCTCTAGGTTCTATAAAAATATCTATAAAATATCTTTTAGAGAAAAATATCACAGAGTATTGATTATAGCCACACATATTCCATAAATTTGTCAAACACAGACTACTATAAATTTCATTCACAAAAAAAGGTCAAACTTTGAAAAATCATAACTTTCAATCTACTAGTCCAAATGGCACATATTAACTATCAAATTAAATCCCAAGATGTCTACTTTAATCCTATAAAATTTTGATAGAATTTGGACTAAGTTTGGCTAATAAAAAACACGTTGCAAGTTCTTTGCCTCCAGAAAATGAATTCAGGCATACTTGAACACAATTTCCAAAATCATCATAAATAATCATTTAACCATAAACACTTGATTAAACCTTAAAAATACTCTTTATATAGAAAATTACCAGTACCCCACCCTCATGGAAACTCATCCAAACAACAAATTAATTGGTTCAAAATAAAGCCCAAGGTTACCTGTACGGTTCCGCAATAGGTTCAGAAATATGATATTAGTCCGACAAGTGAGATGGCAGCAAACACCTCTAAATGAAAATCCAAAATTGTAGAAATGAAGCTTGAGATGAGTAGAAGGTGTGTGAAGGGTATTTTGAGAGAAAACGCCGATTTGGAGGTGAAATAGTCATCGATGCTTAAGAATGGTTACTATTCACACTTTCCCTTTCCTTTTCCACTTTTCTTGTGTTTTGTTTCCTAATTTTTTGCCTTCCTTATTTCCCTTGGATTGAATTATAAGTGTGGGAGAAAGAAAGAGTAGTCTTGTGATGACATGTGTTACTTGCTTTAATATTACGGTGGCACGTGTTCTAATCTAGCTTTAGATGATGACAAGTGTTCTAAAAGCATCTTCTTTTCTCTTTTTCTCTCTCTTTATCCATCCTTACATGTTAGGGGAAGGAGAGGCCTGACAATTTCCCTAGACTCCCAGGTTCAGTGTTCGAGAAGTCAAGCACATGACCGGGCCAGAGACCGGTGGATTCCCTGGACTCAGGTGCTAGGTGTCACTCTCTGGGAATGCCAACACAAAAGGCATAAAAGTGAGTATAATGATAAGTGACACTTGTCACCTGCTTACTCTTCTAACACAAAAGTATCATTATCTTTTGTAATAATTAAGGGACACTTGTCATCCTCTTGCTTAGCCAATACAAAAGCCAGTCATGATTGCTTACTTTATTGAAGCTACTTTAATAAAGTTACTTTATCGGTGTCTACTCAGGTATCACTTGAGATTACTTCATGTATACAATGGCTTGCCAAATATTGCCAGGTTAGAATATATGTGTATGTGCCCTACATGGCACCACATACCTGCATCTACTCTAAAAATACAGGGACACATGTCTGCCCTAAAAATGCCATTAGAAAAAAAAATTCATTGAGCAATAAGATCTGTTTTCTTAACCAGAATAGTTGAGATTGAATTTGTTTGGTTTGAACCTGAGCTCTGTACCTCCTTTGGCCCAGTTGCCTTTGCCTCTTCAATTGTGACTCTAGAAGAAGAAACTAAAACCAACGAAGCTCTTGATAGAGGGAGCCTGAGGTATTAGATGGCGAGAAGGGTGATGACATAGAAGGCTAGAGAAACAATGATAGAGACAGCTGGAAATGTAGTCTTCGGGTTTCAAAATTTGAAATTTGAAATATCAATGACAATTAATAACAGAGGTGAGAGTGGGTTCTTTCTTCATGTCTGCCTTCACACACCAGGAGAAAGTGGCAACATTAATGAAATGGCAAAGTAATGTAATAAGTTACTCATTTGTGAAGCTCTGGTCAATGAAGTACTTATTTGGGTTTTCAAAATCCAAAAAGTTGATTGTTACAGACGTAAATGTAAGATGATTATAACAAATATGCACTCGTGACTTTTTTTGCTCATGATATGGGATGGGCCCATTGATTTGATGTGAATTTTTCATGCTAAAGGAGACCATTTTAATCAACAAAAGAAACAAAACTCCCCACATGACTCCCTATAGAATGCTTTATGCCAATATTGATAATATTTAATAGTTGTACACATTGGAATGGCGTATACAAAGCCTGAGGATATGGATATTATATGTGAAAAAATTGAGATTGGCTTGTAAATAGTAAAATATGTCTGAAGCTAATATGAACCCATCAAATGAGACAGCTTGGAGGAACAGATTTTAATAATAGATTGATGATTAAGGGAAACTTGTCATGCTAGTTATGATTGCTTACTTTATTAAAGCTACTTTAATAAAGTTACTTTATTGGCGTCTACTCAGGTTTTACTTAGGACTTACTTAAGATTGTTTTAGGTATACTGAGGCCCACCAGATTATGCTAGGTCAGAGTATATGTGTATGGGCCCCATATGGCACCACATACCAGTGTCCACTCTAAAAATGCAAGGTACACATGTCTGCCTTGAAAATGCCATGTGCACACCAATACCATCATATTTTGATCGACCAATCAGTCCTATACCTCATGATAGAGTAGGGTGGCGTCTTTCCATGAATCCAAAGGCACCG
Source organism: Inga oerstediana (assembly GCA_963210345.1). Lineage (NCBI taxonomy): Eukaryota > Viridiplantae > Streptophyta > Magnoliopsida > Fabales > Fabaceae > Inga > Inga oerstediana. The sequence goes on from OY723407.1 coordinate 41,940,517, forward strand.
TATATGTGTCTTGTGTACATCTGTAGCAACACTTTGATCGTGCTACCTATATATATTGGGCCTTTTGACTGAGTCTTTCTTTATGTATTCTTGGGATTCTTCCTATACTGTGCTAATAGTCTGCCTGATATAGGCTTATCCTCAAATGTCTAAGCCCAAAATTTAGAATATTACATTTTATGGCTTACGGTTTGTATATTTGATTGATGATTATGATCTGTTGATGTGATATGGAATGTGAAAATTCTGTTAGGGATTGTACTTGTTAGATTATTGATTGAACTATATCAATATCTTTTGCTATTTGATTGTCTCTACCATATTCTCTTGAATGTCAATTGGTTTAGGTTTCTAGGAGTTAATTATAGACAGAGAGGATCTATAATAATCGTAACATGAGCTATGCACTAAAGATATTCTCAGTTGACCAATTGAATCTTTGTATAGAGGATATTGAGAAGTTGAGAGTGTTGATAAGTTAGATTTTTAACTAGTAATTGTCCTTAGTCTGATAAGAAACTCAATAATAAGATTGGATAAGGAAGATTAGTAGATTCAATCACCTAGGAAATTCATCTCTTGCCTTTACACCATTCACTTACTTTATCATTGGAAAATTCATAAACAAGTGGCTCTTAGTTTAATTAGATAGATGAAACTCATATCCCATACTCTTTGGTTAATTTGTTACCTACACTAGATTATGTATTAACTAAATATAGGCTCCACATAGAGATCGACCTAAGTTAGTTTCCCTATAGTGCATTTAGCTTAGTTTTATTTGATAGACCCACGGCATGGCTTTTCAGTTGCACAGTAGTTGGCATGAGTAGTAAGCAAGCTCAAACTAGAGTATTACCCTTTAATATTGTCATTAATCTAAAGCCTGTCAATCCTATCACCTTTTTTTTGCCTACGCTGTTAATGCTATCACTTTGAGAAGTGGGAAAGAACTACTTGAGCCAAGTCAACCTCAACTAGATGAAAGATAAGAGGAGGTTATTGTAGCAAACTAGGAGCAAATAGTGAAATATGAGAATTATGTGGAATTTGATGTAGGAATTCAAGACTGCCAAGAAACCAATGCAGAAGAAGTACCCAATAAAGCTATAATAGAAGTTGTACCTACTATAAATAGAAACCAGAAGTAGTCTTAGAAGGGCAATAAGGAGGTAAACTTGAAGGAGTTTCCATTTTTAAAAGCTTACATGCAAGGAAAGAAGAAGCTAAATGACACTTCAGAGAAGGAAATGATGGTCTTATTCAGCAAGCTTGAGGTAAATGTACCTATGATAACTTTGATTAAGAGAATGCCTAGTTATGCTAAATTCCTTAAAGATCTATGTACTCATAAGCATATTTATAAACTTAATGAGAGAGTGCAATTAGGGTTTAATGTGTCTGAATTATTTGAAGATAAGTTGCCTAATAAGTTAAGGAACCTAGTTCTTTCACAGTCACATGTTAGAGAGGCAAAATGAGTTTAATTGTAATATCCTGAATTGTAATTAAGGGCTAATAACCTCAAAAGTGATGTAATTAATGTTAGTTAAATACTTTTGAAGTATATAAGGTGAATTGTGATGTAAATGTGTTTGATGATGGTTTAGTATCTATTATGACAATCAGGGGTAAAATGGTAAATTTACTAACCAATTGGTTAGTTATTGAAGAGGAAACTTATAGGTAACTCAAGATCAATGGCTAAGATTGACTCTTGATGACCAATGGGGCGGAATATAGTGTAGATGAGTTTATATGAACTCATGGTAGGAAGAATAAGATTTTGACAAGTGGCAAAAGATGGACCTTGGGATTAAGTCAAATGTTTAACTCAATTTTCTCTTCTCTCTCCCTCCTAAAGTCGGTTTAATCATGGGAAAAAGGGAAGGAAATCAGATCATCATTTACTCATCCTCTCTCTCTCTCATTATCGTCCATTGCCGTCCAAAACCAAGGAAGAAAGAGAAAGAGAAAAGCTTGGGTTTTGGCAAGAAAATGTCCTCATATGCTCAAGTGCTCTTTATTAATTTTGTTCATAGTGTCAAGAGCTTCATTCCTATGGTTTTAGATTTTTTATTAGTGGTGTTTGAGAATTGGTGAAAACTTGGAAGTAGTGGAATCAAGGGAACCACATTGAGGAAAGAAAGAGGTAAGCATTTGATGCATTTTGGTATATTTATGGTGATTTTTGGTTAAGTTTTGTGAATTTTGAAATTTTGCCCTGAAAATAATGTTAATTTAGAATGTAAGAATTTGATGAAGTGTTATGGTTCAGTTGGTAGCTATTGGTGTCTTTGAGTTATTAGGATTGGTTTTGAATTTAGAAGTGGGAGTTTTGATGATTGAGAGTTTTGGCTGTAATGTAGAAACCCAAAATCAAAATTGTTGTTAGTATGTGATTTTGGTTGTTTTGAGGTTACTAATAGGTTCCTTATTGTTAGATATGATTAGTTTTGATGATGTCAAATATAGATGTGAAATTATAAGAGAAAAAAGTTTATATAATGTATTTCTTTGACTAACTACTATATTTAATGTTACATATTTTGTAGATTAGTCAAGCAAAGAATGAAGAAGACTGAATTAATGAAAATGAACAAGAGGAAGAAGAAGAAAGAAATTGAAGATAATCAAGGAGATGCTTACTTTGGTTATGGAGAATTATTATCATGAGGAAAAACAAGAAGAAAGAAAGTGAAGAATGAAGAACTTGGAAGATCTATCATGAATATCAAGATTCAAGTTGTTAGATGTGATATTGGAGGTTTCTATAATGATACCGGAGGTTTCTATAATCAAATGATGGTTGGAATAGGTTAATACGAAGCTAAGATGACTTATATATGAGTTTTGGCACTTCCAGAGGTGTTATGCTCGAGCACGAGGTGTTTCACTCGAGCACAGGAAGAACTCACTCGAGCACGGATGAATTCACTCGAGCACGGGATGAACACTCTGTTCTACTCTGTTTTACGTTCAGCCTGAGCGAGGTCTGGTATTTTGGTCATATCTCTCAAACCACACATCGGATTGAGACGAGACTAGTGCCATATGAAAGTAGACTCAAAGCTCTTTCCATGGATAGGTAATTTGCCTAATTTGAACGTATATTCTAGGAGCTATGCCTTCTGGAAATTGATGCTTGTGCAGACTAGCGAAATAGACACTCTTTCGATCATAACTTGCAGAATACAAGGCGTTTGGAGCTGATTCTTGTTGCATTGGAATGCATATGGCAAGAGCATTCTTATGATACATCATTAGAATCAAATAAACAATTTTTTTCTAAAGTGGCCCCACATCACCCGCGAGTGTAAAAACTGACTCTCTGAAAAAGTTGTGCGAGTGATGTCTAGAAGCAACTGAAACGTGAAGAAAATTGCATCACTCGAGCACTAGGATCTATGCTCGAGCATTGGATGATTTCTCACTCGAGCACATGCAAGTTTTGACATGGAAGTGATAACCCGAGAAGAAGCTTGTACGTGAAAGCATGAAACGCACTCGAGCATGACTGGTTGTGCTCGAGTGATTCGAGAATTCACTCGAGCAGATGCAAGTGAAGTGCAGCGAGTGCTTGCCCGAGAGGAAGTCAGAACGTGAAAATATGAACTGCACTCGAGTAAGCCATATTGCACTCAAAGTGAGGTCCTGACAGAATGCAGAAACGAAACAGAGCCTCATAGCCATCAATCCAAACGTGGTTAAATGTTATACAATCATTATGTTTTCACTTGTTATTATTCCTAAACATTAACTAACATATATTTCAAGTGTAAAACAGGAGATTAAATATTTGGATTGCATCTTCAAGAACGGAGGTCACGTACGGCAAATATCATCACTCAACGAACAATCTGAATATGATTACATGTTATTGAATCATTGTGTTCTCACTTGTTATTATTTCTAAATGATAGGTAACATATATTTCAAGTGTGAAACAGGATATTAAACATTCATATTGCAGATTCAAATAAAATTCAACTATGGTGAACTTCATCATTACACACCGAGCATCAGCTACCTACCACGACAAAAGTTTGACCCACCATAAGAGATTGTCTGGAAACTCAAACGAATCCATCCCGCTCCACAACGTGATGTACAGTTCAAAATGAGACATGCGGCTCCTCAACGTGACGCTCTGCTTTGCAACGGAAAACTCATGGTAGCTCATTTTTCAAATATGATCAACGGTCAAAATGACTCTAATAGACGAATGCTCGTAACGACCATCATATTCATCAACTATAAATGAGAGAGCATTCAACATCGATGGGCGACGGAGAAAACAGAGACAGCGAGCAACTACGAGAAAAGTGATAGAAATGTGAATCCTCTGCTTCTACCTAAACACTCTCTATTTTCCAGTTTCTATATTACTTATCATTGAGAGAGTGATTATTTGTTTTGTACTTCAGTGAGTATTATATCCACTCTGTGAGAGAGTTTGTAAACACTTTCATCTATATTTCTGAGTTGATCTCAAGGTAGAGGGACCTTGAGAGGGTTGATTTTCTTACGGAGAAGCTGTAAAGAGAATTGCCAGTAAGACATTCTGCTCGTAAGACTTACAAGGTGCAAGCAGTAGAGAACGTTGCTGCTCATAAGATTTACAGGGGTGTAAGCAGGAGAGAACGTTGCTGCTCGTAAGACTTGCATGAGTAAGCAGGAGAGAAAGATCTTCGGGATTGCTCTGCTCGTAAGACTTGCCGTAAGGGGGAGTATATTGTTGAGAGATTTGTAAAAGGTTTCACAAGTACCCGGCTAAACTTGTGGGATTCTAAAGGCTTTTCTTGTGCCCAGGTTAAACAAGAAGATAGTGGATTTGAAAATCTCAGGAGGAGCCTGGGGACTGGACGTAGGCCATCACAGATTGGACCGAACAAGGATAAATCACAGTTTGCATATTCTCTTCCCTAAACTCTTATATTTCCAGCATATATTATTTAATCTAACTGTTGATTTATGAACCTTCATACTTACCGCTTTCGTTAAGATATGAAAATATTTCTAAAGTTCTTAAGTTTTTATTATACACCCAATTTACCCCCTCTTAGGTGATAGCCGGTTCTAACACTTATGACTTTTGTATGGGAATGAGCTTTGGTATAAGTTTTGGAACCATTGGGATTAGTTTTGGTAAATTTGGAAAACTATATCAGTTGCTGCAATCTGGCTTTTGATAAGCGTCACTCGAGTGAGGTAAGGTCTCACTCGAGTGCAGTATAATGTTTTCAGTGTTTTGGTTAAGTCTTCAGGCCAGGATTAGTAGTGGACTTCTTCATCTTCGAGTGACATACGTTATCACTCGAGTGTATATGGTCTCACTCAAGTAAAAGTGCATGTAGCACTATGGGCGTGCGTCTTGGGTTAACACTCGCTGGCAGATTGTCAACAGTGCGTGTGAGCACTCGCGAGCATTGGGAAGTCACTTGAGTGCTAGGGCTAGTACTCGAGTACACTTGTTGCCTTGGAGTCTTTGCTGCTCTCGAGTTATCACTTCCTGCACCTTACTCATTGGGACTCGGGTGACTAGGTGCCATCACTCGAGTGCCCAAGTTAATGCTTGAGTACACTGGCCACTCTAGGAGTGTTGGTGCTCTCGGGTACACACTTTCTATGTCTCACTGATGAACCCATGTCGTGTGAGTTCTCAAAATAAAACTAGGTTTGAAAATGTAGCGTACTAGCTCAACCTAGGTCGTTCTTGTGAGGAGATTGATTTCCAAGTTTCTAAGTAGTAACGTGATAAATACCTTAAAGTTGTGAGAAATCATTTTGAGAAATTGCACTTTTAAATTAATGAAGTAAACTAAGCTAAGGCAATATTTTTGTATTTTTTGGTTTTTAAGACAAAGAAGCAAACAGAATTGAAATTAACAATAACAACAAAGTAAATTTAAAAATCTAGAATAATAATGAAATGGGATTCTCTTGAGTTGAGGTTTTAGTTTTCTTTGCTTGCTAATAATATGAATTCCATAATATGAGTCAAGAGGATGGAACTAAGCTACCACTAGCTCCAAACTTGCAATAATCATTTATTTATTCTATCGAAGCAATTAAATGAATACCACCAAATAATTTAGACTCAAGGAGATGAATAATCAACTTCCAATTCTAGCTTGTAATTACTATTACAAAAGTTCAAAGCATTCAGTTTAGTCATTTACAATCCACTTAACCAAGTTAGAATAAACAACTCAACCTACTCCTAATTTGAATCATACAAAGCTTAATTAATCAACTCTTAGCTCAATCACCAAGTTATTCACTTGGCATAACAATCTAGATCACAACCATATACTTAATCAAGCCATACAATTATGAAATATAATGAGAGCTTAAGGAATTCCATTGAAGTTTAGAAGCTCAAACCATTACCCAACTCAAGGAAATCACCAAAGTTTAGCTACTCATAGAAGAAGAAGGTGAAGCTTGATGAAAAGAGAGGAGAATAGCCATTGAAGTTGCAGCAACCACCGATTGCCCTTCACGCTCTCTTTCTATTTTGTGCATCCTTCAATCATCTATTCGGTGCATCACACACCTTCAATTCACACCTACCACTTCCTCTTTTCACACTCCCCTCCTCCCCCTTTTCACACACACAGTCGCTGCTCTTTTATTCCTCCCTTGTATTGTCTTTTTCTTATTCCAGCAGCTACTCACGCTCTCCCTTTCACACTCCTCTTTTTTTCCCTTCGGTCTAATTATTCCCTTTTTCTTCATTTTCCCTTAGTCCACAATGTCGGTTCATCTCTTCTCTCCTTCTCCAATTCGGTTCAATGGCTTTTAATCATTCGGTCAACAGTTCCTTCAAGTTGCTGCTCCCTCTTCTTTTCTTATTCCATGTGGTCCCTTCCTTTTCTCAATTATTCACTTCAGTTGCTCCTTAATAATCAATCGGTCCAGCCTCTTCTAATTAACTCAGGCCCCCTTTTTTTTCCAATTACATTTTCGGTTCAGCTAGCCCAATTCGGTCTTCAGCTCCTTCTCCTTAATTTCAGCCAGCTTCCACTTGCTTTCTTTCTCTTTGCAATTCAAGTGTTTTTAGGTTAAAAGTGAGTTGTGCCTTGTTTCGATAAGAGATAAAAATTTGTTTTGGCATTGGGCATAAAATTGCAACCACCAAACAAGGCCCTTACTCATTTAACCTCCTCTTAGAAAAAATGTGAAAATAAATTCTGCACTCAAGTTGTGCCACATCATTATCTACAAAATTAAAATCACAAAGTAATATCTTTTGCTCACAATTAAAGAATAATGTGAATAAAAAATATTAAATGAAAATATAACAATTTAACCACTATAATTCTCAAATTATTCGTTCACTAAAATCTCACATTAACACTTGATTATGCTCAAAATATTCAATTAAGTCCCATAAAAGCCCAGGATTAATTACTAAAAATATATAAATATTGAGCTCTATCACTCACTCGCTGGGACTCGAGTGTGATTGGGGCCAATACTCGAGTGAGGCCTTCTTCACTCGAGTTAGTCGGTTTAAAATTAGTGTTCTTTTTCTAAAAGAGGGATCTTCGGGGTAGTTTCTCCTAACCCTTTAGGCATATGTTTAGGCCTATAATAGCCACCTAAAGAGTTTAAATGATAACCAACTTAAAGTACTAAGGAATTAAGAGCTTGGAAAAGAAATTGATGGGTGTCCCTAATTTGGTTTATAGGATTTGATATTTGCCGCCCTTGAGAGCCTACGGTGCTAAAGAACGTCAGGAAAGAACAAGGTAGTGACTCTTTCTCTTATACTGTGTGTGAGACATTGTATGTATGTTTGTCATGCATTGAGAATACTTTGTGATACATTGTGGTGCTTTGAGTTCACATGAAAGATGACGCATAGTGATACTTTGTGATACATAGAGATCACAGCGTAAGCTGACGCATAGAGTTTACAGCCCTAAGTACTGTCGCATGTGGCGTAAGCCATGATACATTGTGATGCTGCTAACATGACCTTATATGCTATGTATTTATGCACTGTGTGAGTGATTTGTTACTACTGGGATTCTCTTGAATCTCATTCTTTCTAATGACTAACATTTTAGATAGGGCAAGTGGCTCTAAAGAGAAGTGGGCAACCAGGAGCGATTAGGGCCCCTTTGGGGGAATAATTGATTTTGTGATGTTGGTTATCTATTTTTGAATTGGGATTTTTGTATATGTGGGGATGTAAATACTATGTTTGGTTTTGGTCATGTAATTCCCTAGTTGTGACCTATAAGCCCTTAGTTTATATATGTGCAAATCTTGAGAGTTGCTGGGAATTTGGCTATACACTCTGATATGTATGAATGTCAATTAACTGCATAGGTAATTATATTCAAAATTTGAAATTGAGATTAGGATAAGGAAAATTTTTTGATAGTTTTTGTGAAAACCCTATTGTCAAACAGGGATTAAAACGAGTTTAAAATTATCCGACAGTCTCTAAACCATTTTAACTATGTGTTATCGAATCATAATTACACTTATCAAGGTAGGGGGTTACAGTTTTGGTCACGCATTATTAGATTTAGGTGCCGCTATAGATGTTATGCCATGTTATGTGATAGAATTGTTAGGCATCAAAAACCTTAAGCCAACTAATGTGACCTTGCAACTTGTTGATAGAAATCCTAGGAAACCTTTAAGCATTGTTAAAGATGTATTGGTTAAAGTGAAAAATCTTATGATTCTTGCTGATTTTTATGTATTGGAAATGTCAAAAGAGTCCACTATAGAAGAACCACTTATTTTAGGTAGGCCATTTATGAGAACTGCATATACTGTGATAAGTCTAAAAGAAGGGTCAATTACCATGGAAGTAGGTAGTCAAGTGATCAAATTTGATGTGTATGAAGCAATGAAGCATCTATATGAAGATTACTCTTTGCTTGGTTTAGACATGATAGATGTTGTGAATGATGAATTAAAAGATGAGCATGAGTTCTCACTTGAAAAATATGTACAATCTAATTTATTGAACTATATGACATTGAATTTGAAATTATGACTTTTAGTTATGATGTTTCTGACTTTATGCATGTGTTGATTGCTGAAGAGTGTCATGAAACATGTCAAACAATTGAGAGTGGAATAACTACAATTGAATCTATCTCTTTTCAATTTTCAATCATTGAAATTTGGTCTAAGCTAACTGAAGCTGATGCTAGTGATTATGGTAAAGGCATGCCCTGTAGTTGTAGTTTTGCAAGTTTGGAAAGGCCAAGGCAGTCTAGAGATGGTGTAGTAGATGGCATCAGTAGCATTGGTCTCATTAAAACAAGGCTAGGACAATTGAAGTTTAGATACATTGCTCAACCAGAGTCTTAAAACTGTCAAAATTGCAACAGTAAGGTTGTAACATGTGAACTTGGCAAGAATAAGTTGCCAAAATTGACGAAAATCTAGGGGAGTAATCTGTATACTTTTTGTGAGAATTATTATTCTAAGTGTGATCATGATGCTGCTAATGATAAGTTCATGCAATCATTTGTAGAAAAAGAAGTACATAAGAACTACAACTCTATGCTGAGCCTTGCTGCAATTTCTGATGAGTAGACAAGGCAAACAAATCTTAACATGGTCACCACTGGATAGGGAAGTCTCTAAACTCATTAGAAACCATAAAACTAGTTTCTTCTACTTAACAACTACCTGATTTGGAAATAAAACCACTATCATTAAATCTGAAATATGCATTTCTAACTGAAAATGATAAATTGCTTGTTATTATAGCTAACTCCTTAACTACTGCAAAGGAGGATAGATTGTTGTGTACTTAGGAAGCATAAGAAAGCTATAGTTGGACTTTAATAAAAGATGATGATAGGTCTATTAGACAACCACAGAGGAGGCAAAATTCACTAATTTTAGTTGTCATTCAAAAGAAAGTCACAAAATTGCTTAGCACTGGCATCATTTATCCAATTAGTGACAGTGAATGGGTGAGTTCAGTGCATGTGGTACTAAAGAAGAGTGGTGTAATAGTGGTGAGAAATGAACAAATTGATCCTTACTAGAGTTCAAAATTCATAGAGAGTGTATAGACTTTAGAAAATTGAATGATGCTACTAGAAAGGACCACTTTTTATTGCCATTTATAGATTAGATGTTAAAGGGTCTTACTAGTAAATCTCACTACTATTTTCTTGATAGATTTTCAGGATATTTCTAGATACTAATTGCCCTAGAATATCAAGACAAAACAATATTCACATGCCCATTTGGAACAATTACATGCAGAAGAAAGCCCTTTAGCCTATGCAATGCTCTTGGTACATTTCAAAGGTGCATAATGAGCTTTTTTAGTGACATACTTGAGAATGGCATAGAGGTATTCATGGATGACTTTACTTTGTAAGGAAATAGTTTTGATGATTGCCTTGATACATTAGAAAAATCATTGATTAGATATATAGACAAGAACTTGCTACTTAATTTTGAAAAGTGCCATTTTATGGTTGATAGAAGGATTGTCTTAGGTCATTTGATTTCAAACAATGGTATTGAGGTTGATAAAGTGATAGAACTCAATATTTATATATTTTTATTAATTAATCTTGGGCTTTTATGGGACTTAATTGAATATTTAGGCACAATTAAGTGTTAATGTGAGATTTTAGTAAAATGATAATTTGGGAATTATAGTGGTTAAATTGTTATATTTTTAATTCATATTTTTTTATACCCATTATTCATTAATTGTGAGAAAAAGATATTACCTTTGTGAATCTAATTTTATAGGTGATGATGTGGCATAACTTGAGCGGTCATTGTCAAAGATGTTATTTTGGAGCTTAATGAAGGACAAAAGTGGAAAATCACAAGTGCAGAATGTTAGTACAAGCGTTTCACTCAAGAAGGGGGTGAATTGGGTGATACCAGAAATTTCATTGTGTATAAGAAAATTTACTGGAAATATAAAGCAGTTGAGAGTAAGGATAAATATCACCGAAGTATACACCGGGAGTTTGACTGGTTTGGTTACAACCACTTTGACCTACGTCCATTCCTCAGAGCTTCTCTTAGAGTTTCATTATATCTTCTAAGATTCAATGGGTTCTTGGCACCTCATTACACAACAAGTTCCTTCACCTGGACACTCGCTCCCCCTTACACATTGTAATCAAATCCCCAACTCAAGGTTCCACAACCTTAAGTGGCACTAGTAGAAAAATGACTTTTTAGACCGGTTAAAAATGACTTTTTAGACCGGTTCTGTATTAGGTCTTGATACAGCAAGTCTTAAAAGTCTGTTATTTTTTAGACCGGTTGTATCCACAACCAGTCTAAAAACTCCAAATTTAAGACCGGTTATGCCACAACCGGTCTTAAAGGTATGACATTTAAGACCGGTTGTGGTAACAACCGGTCTTAAATGTGCCACCTTTAAGACCGGTTGTGCTACAACCGGTCTTAAAGATTAGACATTTAAGACCGGTTGTGCCACAACCGGTCTTAAAGATTAGACATTTAAGACCGGTTGTGGTAACAACCGGTCTTAAATGTCCCACCTTTCAGACCGGTTGTTCCCACAACCGGTCTTAAAGTAATTTTTAAGACCGGTTGTGACTACAACCGGTCTTAAAACTTCATTTTTTTTTAAAAACGTCCCTTTTATTATATGTACACGCACAAAATGCTCCAATTTTAAACAGCAGTACATGACAATCACTCATTTCAATTTCAAAATTCAAAATCACCAGGCAGTACAGTCATATATATATTGATGATTCATTTGCAATAGACAGTATCCAAATGACAGCAGTAAAACAAACGCAATGAACATGCCCTTTGGTAAAAGTTCCATAAAATTGAAACCCAATAGGAATAATGTAAAAGTCCCTCTAATTGCCTCTTCTATAGGAATACACAGAAATTGGAGGCATACACAATACCTTCAACCCCCTCACTAGCTCTAGAATTACTTACTTAAGCCTCAAGAACATGCTTCCCTGTTTATAACATTTTTTTTTTGCCAATGAAAGATTCATTCCACCAACTAAATACCATACATCAATTCCCTGCAGCGTTATACAACTAATTATCACACACCAAACTACAAATATATATCATACAAGGTACAATCCGAAACTATTATACTATAGCGTCAAAACAGCATGATATCAATCTGGAGCTCTCAAAGGTGGTCTTGAAATCCAATCAGTCGGACATGACCCACCAAGTGAAACTTTAGCAACCCAATCAGCTACTAAGTTTGCTTTCCTGGGAATCCAATTACAAGAATGGTTCCTAATTAGTTTCCTTGAATTCTGGATATTTTCAAGGATATTAATGCATCTCCAATCATTTGGAGTGGAATCTTCTAACAGATACTTAATTAAAATCTGATTATCTGATTCAAAAATAAAATCTGTGAGCTGGTTTTCTTGAGCATATCGCACAGCTTCATAAAAAGCTATGCTCTCCGCCATTAAGACAGACCTCGCGTGTACAACTTTCACTGCTCCATCCAATAACCACCCATTGGAGTCTCTAACTACAAAGGCTATTGCTGCTCTATTATTCTCCAAAGACATAGCACAATCAGAGTTAATCTTAATGGAATTACCTTCCGGGGCTTTCCATAAGTTTTGCTCTTCATCATCAGCACCTTCCATCCTTGCAGATCTGCCTTCTTCATTACTCCATCCTTTCGCTCCCCACAGTTCTTGTAGTAGTCTGCTAGCCTGAGAGCAAATAAACACAGGGTCATGAGCAACATTTTCATAAACATAGGCGTTGCATGCTTTCCACATTTGCCATAGGATCATAGCTACTAAAGCTTTTTGCCACTCTGACATATTCTGCTCACAGAACCAGCGCACCACCCATTGTCTTATATTTAAATTAACGACCTCCTCAGTTCTAATTGAAAAACATCTCCCAAACCAATAACATTTAAAGCTTACTTAGAGATACTTATGAAATACATAATAATCAAATAGTGCTTAATTATATGCGATTTGATCCATTGACATCCATCTTGTAAACAAAAAAAGGGACAAACTAACAAATGCCAAATACAGCTAGAAACATCTGTCATTAAATATCTACATTCATATTCATAATCAGAGATAAAACATCTCAAAAAGGTCTTCAAGCTTCACAAAGGACATAATAATCTAACCTAATATGGGTACATTTTTACAATAATGTACAATGAACATTGGATTCAAAAACTCACTATTTTTGTAATAGCTCATGGATGAATTCAGCACAACATGTGCGAATGAAATCAATATCTTCTTCAGGAAAGGGATCAGCAAGATCAAACATCTGTAACACCAAAACCAGAACATTAACTTAGTAACTTAAAAACAATAAAGTAAAACAAAAGTTCTAAAATATAAATTTACCTCTTGAGTAAAATCAGTCGTTCCTAGAGTGATAATATTGTAAATATGTCTCAAAACATAAAAACCACATAAGTTGGACCCCTTTGGTTGCCGACGGCTCTGAGAAAAAACATGATATCATTAAAACAAATATAAAGGCATGTCTTATTACATTCTGTAAACAAATCCATATGTACTAACCTTTGGCATGATCCATGTCGGGTCCTTTAAGTCACGAACATGCTTACCACAAGCACTGTGTAGGAATGTCCGTATAGCCCTATGATCATCACAATGACAAAGGTTATTGGTTTTACACAAATTCCATAAACTTTGCATACAAAAGGTAAGAATGCAAGAAAACTAACGAATTAATGGTCTTTTTCAAATCATTCCCTGGTTTGAAGTGGAGGGAACATAAGAGGATGACAGTGTAACTACTCTTGCATAGAAGAAGCAACTGCCAATGATCACTGAAAAAAACAGAAGAATATTAATAAGCAAACATAAAACATTATATAAATTATAAAATATCAATTTGTTTCTTACCTATGCACATACGGAGCCAAGAAACACTCGGTTCCAGTTTCACTAAGCCTCTGTGACAAGTATGTATGTCTAGTAGCAGCAGTGGTCCCTTTCTCTTGGATGTGATGGGGGCATAAGAATCCAAATTTTTCGCTTTTGCCAGAGGAGACCAACCTACGATGCATGTACCTACAATAACGCAAGCACATAAATAAAAGGTAAACGGTGAAACTTTTAAAATATTTACTTTGAATTGCAGAAGCTACTTACATTAAGAACAGTTGGACAATCCCAATCGTAAGATTTTGTCCAGGAGCTACCAGGGACATCAAATCATCCCTCTCAAGATAGCATGTCACTCCTGACTGTCCAACAACTGAATCCGTAGGCCACTCTCTTGTTTTGAAGGATGTATCATATGCCATCAGAATCACTTGCTGCATGATATTCAATGGAGGCTGTGAAACTTCTTGCTGAGTGAAGGGAGCTGGACTTGGTGGGGCTTTGATCGGACTTGGTGGTGGGCCTTTGATCGGACTATCCTCGGCTCGACCAGAAACAAGGTTCGTTGGCCACAAGATGAATGTGCCCAAGACATCGCTAACGACCTTGAATTCATCAGAAGGGATAGGGACAGGTGCATCCGCAATAATCACCTCGTCAACTGACACCCGGACTTGATCACCTTCCATTTGTCGGTGGTGGAAAGTTGATCCCAGGTTATGCACACTACCCCGTGCAACTAACCGTCTCAGAGGATCCTCGACAAAAAGATCACAAAGCCCAGTAATTTGCGGGTTAGGACCCTCTGATGACTGCCCGATGTTGCAACAACTACCTTTAGTACTCTGCTTATTAGGATCAATCGATTGTGGCTGGGGAGCACTGGTATCTTGTCTTGAGCTCATAAACACTATCATTTCCTCTTTCATCTTGCTCAACCGGGTCTCTAAAAGTGCATCAAAAGATGCTTCAGCCTCAGCCTTTGCTTCTGCTCTTGCAATGGCCAACATAGTCTCCAATTCCTCCCTAGTCACGATGTTTGAGGAATGGTGTACGGGGGCTCCAAAGTAATCTCGTATCCCTACCCCTCCTCCAACTCCCCTGACACGGCCTGGATGCTCGTGTTTGCCAGTAGCAACTGTGAGGATGTCATTCCTGCCCTCCGACTTAAAAGAGCCCTCAGCTTGTTGTTTTCTAAGTTCATCCTGTAACATAATACAAAATAACAAACATAAGTAATAATGTACGTTTCTTATGTAATTAATTACAATAACGATATATACTTACAATTCTTTCACCAACTATACGAGATTGTTCACTCGTATAAGTCCCACTCCTCTTTTGGTGGGCAAATTGCCATTTTTCTTCTCGACGAATCGGAGATGGCGGAGAAAGAAGAACAGAAGGATCGGATTGAGATGCTTCTTCCAATCTCTTCCGTTTGGCCGCTAACAAGTCTCTTTCAGCCTTTGCATAACCCCCACGAGACATTGTATGAGGGCAATCATTCTTTCTACCACTCTCTTGTGCTTTTTGCCTTTTTGCCTGCGAATAAGAAATGATACAAAAGGAAAGTGTTATAATCAATTAAGATAATTGCTAAGTAAATAAAATAAAAAATAAGTCAACTAACCAAAGATTCAGGAGTAGTCCGAAGCCTAACAAATTCTTGCCAAGTCGCTTGATCAAGAAATGTATACGTGCTGCACGGATTAGGACGAGGCTGACCATCTTGCACCTCAATATGAATGTAATTGTTGGTCAGACTTGTCTTAAACTTGCTCCAGCGCTCATAACAATACGTAATCGTCTTGTTGTACAAGATCTCACTCTGAGGAACGTCGTAGGTGAGCTGAAATGCATGCATTGAAGGAGTAAGTGACAAATGAAGTGACATTTGATAATAATTAATTACATACAGAAGAGAATTGTATACCTGAATAGTGTCCCAAATATGCTGCTTCACCTTTGGATCGACATTTCTCCACTCCTCTATCAAGATGCTCGGCTTGTTACGTGCAAGGAGGCCGACAAAACTCCTATATCGTTGTGCATTAGGCCCGATTGGTTTCCAATGTCTATCAAACTCAATCGGTATCTTTTGGCCTGCACTCCGACTGAGGGAAACATCTGTCAACCGTGTGGCACGTCTACCCCTCCGTACAGACTGGCTACTGGGCTCACTATGACCCTGGCTCGGAGCATTGCTAGGCTCGCCCTGGTTAACACTAGCTGGCTGACTCAAAGGTGCAGGAGATAGCTGATCCTTTGCACTAGGACGTTGGGGATCCGTCATTTGCCTGTAACGACAACACAGAAAGATAAATCCTAAGCTATGACATGTGAAGACTATATCGATAAAATAACTAAACATATTCTTCGGATAATAATCATATTCATAATTACTTTAGTTAGTTAAGGTCAATGTAGTATCATAAAGAGATATCCTCCCATATTCCCTCGTGATGATCATTTCTTGTGCCGTGCGCATTATCTGCTTCATCTTCTTCGTTCAGTTCTGGTAGACCCCTGGAAAAAGAAGGAGTCTCAAGAAGATCATAATTTGAGTGACTTTTCTCGTCAATATCAACGACCCTTTTTCCTTGGAGAGCTACAGACCACATTTTATTTGCCTGATCAGTGATATAAAACACTTGTTGCGCCTGATCTGCCATAATGAAAGGTTCATCTCCAAAACTTCTACTATTCAGATCTACTAATGTAAATCCTAACCTATCGATCTTTACACCATTATTGACATCAACCCACTTGCATTTAAAAATGGGAAATCTAATTTTAACATAGTCAACCACCCAAATCTCTTCAATCACCCCATAATAAGGTATGGCAGCCAACGTAGGGTTCTTATCTTTCGAACTAGAGAAGTGCATAGATTCAGCCACTAATACAACACCACTGTTCTGGACGGTGCTCTTATCATCTACGGACTTCGTGTAAAAGGTATAACCATTGATCACAAATGAAGTCCAACTTATGACATCAACTTCAGGACCACGTGCTAACCAATTTATTGTATCAGAAACACATTCTTCTCCGTCAACCTTTTGTTTGAACCAATGTGCGAAAGTTCTGTTATGCTCCCTGATTAACCTTTGTTCGCTCATTCGACTATTTTGTTTCTGTACAATTTCTTTGTGGGCATTCATGTAATATTGAACTTCATCAACATTGTTCAAGATGTACAGGTGGACTTGTTGCAATTCATCAGCATCTATGCTCTTTACTGTTGCCCCGCGTCTACCCCCTTCTTGATCATGACGCTTAGGAAGGCCAATATGTCGTACATTTGACAAATACTGTTGACAAAATTCCATATCTTCTTCAGAAACATATTTTTGAACAATAGATGCTTCAGGCCGATTGGGGTTCTTCACATACCCTTTTAGTATTTTCATAGTTCTTTCGATCGGGTACATCCACCGAAAATAGATAGGGCCACACAACTTTATCTCCCTCACTAGATGAACAACCAAGTGTACCATGATATCAAAAAAGGATGGAAGAAAAAGCTTCTCAAGCTGGCATAAGATAATGTATCCTTCATTTTCCAATTCCTCCAATCTTTCCGTGTCAATGACTTTACAACAAATGGCATTGAAGAAGAAACAAAGTCTAGTCAATATGTGTTGAAGATCATATTTGGCAATGCCTCGAATAGCTACTGGGAGTAGTTGTTGCATTAAGACATGACAATCATGAGACTTTAGCCCTATTAACTTCAAGTCTTTCATCGATACAAGCTTTTTAAAATTTGAACAATACCCTGAGGGAACTTTAACGCCATGTAAACACTCACAAAAGCTTCTTTTCTCAACCTTAGACAAAGTATGAGCAGCTGGAGGACAAAATGTTCTATTACCGTATGGCCTTGGATGTAAATCTTCTCGTATTCCCATTTCTTGCAAGTCTAATCTTGCCTTCACGCCATCCTTAGAACTTCCCTGTATGTTGAGCAGTGTCCCAACAATACTATCACATACGTTCTTCTCCACATGCATGAAATCAATACAGTGTCTGACGTCAAGATTGCGCCAATATGGAAGATCGAAGAAGACGGACCTTTTTTTCCATATATTTTTCTCATTTCTACTCTTTGATGACTTACCAAACATAGTATTGATATTTTTCACCTTTTCATAAATTTTCTCCCTAGTCAATGCCTCTGGAGCATCTTCAAACTCTTGGCCACCGAAAAAAGCTTTTTTTAATCTACGATAAGGGTGGCTTCGTCTTAGAAATCGCCTATGCCCAAGGTAAACCGTCTTTCTTCCATGTTGAAGTTGATGGTAGCATGTGCCTTCTTCACATATCGGACAAGCTTTGTGGCCTTTAACGCTATATCCTGACAAGTTCCCATATGCAGGGAAGTCATTTATAGTACAAAAGATCATTGCTCGCATATTAAAAGTCTCCTTCTTGTTCGCATAAAAAACATCGACACCTTTATCCCACAACTCTTTCAAGTCTTCGATCAAGGGTTCTAGGTAAACATCTATGTCATTTCCGGGTTGCTTTGGTCCCGAAATCAACATAGACAACATAATATACTTTCGTTTCATACATAACAAAGGAGATAAGTTGTAAATTACCAACAGAACAGGCCATGAACTATGTATACTGCTTAGGCTACCATAAGGATTCATACCATCTGTGCTAAGCCCTAGCCTGAGATTCCTAGGTTCTTCACCGAAGGTAGGAAATAATTGATCGATTTTTTTCTATTGAGAAGAATCAGCTGGATGTCGCAGCTTTCCATCAGAAATCCGCTCATCTGCATGCCATCTCAAATTTTTGGCATCAATTTCATTAGCAAACAGGCGCTTGAACCTTGGAATGATTGGAAGATACCACAACACTTTTGCAGGGCCCTTATTTGATTTATACCTCGGAGTTTCACATATCGGACATTGCTCCTTCTCTTCATGATCTTTTCTATACAATATGCAATCATTAGGGCAAGCATGGATCTTTTTATACTTCATCCCTAGTGGACACAGTATTTTCTTAGCATCATAGTATCGACAAGGCAACACATTATCATCAGGAAGCATATCTTTAAAGGCCTCAAGCGTTTCTGAAAAACTCTTGTCGCTCCATCCATGCCGTGCTTTCAAACTTACCAATTTCAATACAGCATTCAGCAATTGGTATTTTTTACACCCCGGGTACAACGGCTTCTCAGCATCACTGCACATATTACCATATGCATGTGATTGTTCAAAAGCCTCTTCTCCTACATCACGAATAATGTCCTCTATCCGATCATCCATATCCGTGTCATTATCATCACAAGTCACTTCCCCCTGTTGAGATGCACTTGGCATTTCTAATTGTTCACCATGCCATACCCATACTACATACGTCTTACAAAACCCTTCACAAATTAAATGTGTATATATATCTGCAGCACTTAATCGCTTCTCATTCAAACATTTTACACAAGGGCAATAAAACATCACACTATCATCATCGGCATTTCTTTTTGCAAAGTCTAAAAAACCCCTCACCCCAATATTATATTCAACACTCGTCCGTTTAGCTTGTATCCAACTACGATCCATATATTCGAACACCTTTTTTTTGTTTTCTACTTTTTCCCCTGGAAAAGGTAGGAGTATGATGAGAATGGGTCATCTTTTTTCTTCAAGCATAAACAAGAGTGTTGACTTTTTTACTTATTTGAAAAGAAGTGCATGTCACTAAGTTAATGGGGGACCATTTGCATGGCTTCCTACACAACCTTATAAAGAAAAATTCACTAAACGCATATATATCCTAATTACCCCGTCGTGTTTGGAAAGGTATAAACAAAATAAAAAGGTATAAACAATAGAGTAATATATTTATGTATCGTGAGGCTTGCTGTGATTTTAAGGTGGTGTTTATTTCGAGTTGTTGTGATGTCTTTGGGAGATCGATGCATGGAAGCAATAGATACACGCAGAGTCATCCCCATTTAACAATATATGTTAAGAATGTGTAATGTGTTTGATTTAGTGTCACAATGAAACAGCATTTGATTTTGATGATCATCTCATGGGAAGGCACAACCCATTAATTAATTATTAGCTTTTTAGTGACTTGTTGGCTCTGGTTTATGGCTTGTTTAATGAGTTTCTGTTTTGACTTTAACAAACAAAAGAGGAAATCAGAATTACAAAGTGAAGAATATGATGTGCTTGATTTAATGCCACAAAGAAGCAGCATATGAATATTATCAACACTTTCAGTCACTTTTGGTTTAATTTCTGACTTCTTGATGTGTTTGTGTTTTAACTGAAACAGAGTTTAAAGACTAGCAAAAAGGAAATCAGAATCAAGAAGAAGAAGAAAACAGAAAGCTGGCTATGGTATCTCTTATGGCAAAAAGAGACAAGACAAGATTTATCATCACATCATAAACAAAACCTACTAAACTTGCACTCACATTTTGTCAAGTTTGCACCTTTTTTAATTCGTTTGTCTTAATCAAAAGATTAGGACAAACCCAAAGAAAATTACAGGCCAAAAATAGGAAAAACATATAGCTAGCAATAAAGCTTATGGCCCTATCCGGAGGTTCTGTTTTCTGCAAATTGCAGTGAAAAGCATAGTGTGTCTTATTCAATGCCAAGATAAAGAAACATAAACAATGGAGACTAGTGCACCCAAACATAAACAATTAGAGTTCATAAGTACTTTCTAGCTAGCTTTAATTGCCGCAAACTCACATCAAATTGAAATTCAATTTGATGTTTATTGTAGCAGTTCAATGTAGCACTAAAGCTCAACGTCTCTTTGAGCATATCATGATCTGCTAAATCCATGACAGCAGTTCCCAACAACTGACCTAATGTCTTCAATTTCTCCTTTCAAACATTTTATCAAACACCTAATGTTCATTCACATTCAACAATATAGAACAGAGTAGGAACATAACGGTGTTTTCTCAGAACAGAGGAGGAACATACCTCAAAAAAGAGATTGAAGACGAAGATTTCCTAGAAATGCAGTGACGACAGCACCCACGAGCAGCTGAAGCAATGTATGAGGTATGTTCGACGACAGCACCCACGAGCACCCACGACAGTACAGCGGTCGAAGAGCGATGACGGACTCGATTCAGAATGGGATTAGGTAACGGACGGGGACTCGCTTTGAGGAAAGAAAAGATTGGGAACAAACTTGCTTGGGTGATTCAGAATGGAAGGGACCGATTTCAGATTGGAAAAGGCGCGGGAGTGTGAGCTGAGGCACGGCTGGGAAGTAAATTGGGAAAATTTTTTTTTAAGACCGGTTAAGAGGATAACCGGTCTTAAAAGTGGACTTTTAAGACCGGTTTCCTAGAAACCGGTCTTAAAAATAGACTTAAAAATTTTTTTTTTGACCAGTTATCCTCTTAACCGGCCTAATTCAAAATATATTTTAGACCGGTTCTCTTAGAACCGGTCTAAAAAATAAAATCCCTAATTTTTTTAGACCAGTTAGAAAGGAACCGGTCTAAATAATATTTTTTAGACCGGCTATTATAATAACCGGTCTCCCAACTTGTTTATAATAACGAAAATGCCACTGCGCATTTCTTTTAGACCTGCATCCTCTACAACCGGTCTAAATAGGCCGGTCTAAAACACCTTTTTTGTACTAGTGTGGTCTCAATAATGAATATTGAGTTTTGTAATGAAAATCTCTCTTACAAAGTAAATGTACAAACACTGGAGTACAAAGAGTGAGTATAAGAAAATAGAGCACAAAGGGTATATTGATCGATATGTGATTGCTTGTTCTCAGTTGTTATACTCTGTTCTTTGAATGCTTCATATATAAGATGATTTATGGTGTCCATTGGAAGTATTTCAAATATGTCTGTTAGAGTCACGCAGCAACGGTTGACCGTTATTGTAATTTGAAAAATATCTATTTAGGGTAGGTAGCGGTAGGTGATATCTTGGACGTTTTATTTGACTCTTCTCTTATGTCATGATTTCTTCATTGTTTCTCTGTAAACATACTTAGAATACTAATGCAATGAAGAGTTATTGATATAGATTACAAACCAATAAACATACGATTAAAAACATGATTTCTGGACTGCCTTACTAGAGTGGCTACTTGAGTGATCATGCTCATTACTTGAGTAATCCCCTGAGTAAACTTATAAAAAATATGGCAGAGAGTAATTCAACATTTTCATAAAATATTACTCGGGTAAGATATGGAGTAAGATATATCACAAACATTGGAAATACCTGATTACTCGAGTGCTTACTCGAGTAAGTTTGTCTTTTCCTCACAGGTTACTCGAGTGACAACTCGAGTAAATTGATAATAAGTTTGTAGATTACTCAATTACTCCCTCGAGTAACAGCATCAAATATTGGCCAAGAATACCTGTGCTTTGCTTACCTGATTACTCGAGTGATCCCTCGAGTAACTTTTCAAATAACTCTATAGATTACTCGAGTAGTCCCTCTAGTAAATAGTTTTCTCAAATGGTTACTTGAGTAGCTACTCAAGTAAAGTGTGTCAATTTTTGGATTAGAGCTACTTGAAGGTATTTATCCTTGTTACTCAAGTGGCTACTCGAGTTATGCCTTTTATCATGTATTTACACGAGTAATGGTCCATATAACTTTGCAGATTACTCAAGTAACCCTTCAAGTAACTCCTTCCAAATTTTGGGAGTGCATCTCTGGAACATTTTCTCCAACATTACTTGAGTGCTCACTTGAGCAACAGAGTTCATTACTCGAGTGGTCACTAGAGTGAACCTTTAAGAAATCTGCCAGTGATGTTTTTCCTGTGCTCTGTCTCTCAGATCTTCTTCATTACTCTAGTGCCAACTTCAAGTAAAGCTTTTGTCTGCCATTTAGTTACTTTGTTCAAATTCTTTTCTTTGTTATCAAATCCAATCTTTGTTATAATCAAAACACATGGGATCTAACATTCTCCCCATTTTTGATGATAACAAAACTTGGTGATTTTGAACAAAGTTTTTAAAATTGAGTTTTCAGACATAAGTTTCTTAAATACTTTTTATATGAAACTTTTGTTCAATTTAAACTTAAAAACTCTTTTGGAATAGCTTAGTAAAGATCTTTTCAAATGATTTTGAAAAAATTGAGTTTTTATTCTTAATTACTTGTTCCTCTTGCATACACAATTGAAAACTCATTAATCCCATAATGCAATATGACTTGAGTGAAATTTAACTTAAATAGCATAAAGAAGAATTCATTACATAATCAATCTTAGAATTCAAAGTTAAAAGCTCCTTAAAGCCTTGTATACCTATATCCCCAGTACATTAACTCAGCCATTGATCACAAAATCACTCAGGCTCTTCTCCCTCTTTTTGTCTTCATCATAAGGGTGATATCAATCATGAGGAGGAGTAGATGGCTTAGCTGCTGAGATAGGAGTGAAAAGAAATGCCAAAGATTTATGTGAACCATCTGAACTAGAAGAATCTGAAGATGATGGTTTAGGTTCAGAAAGGTTCACTGGAGGTGTTTAAAGATCCTCTGGAGGATTCACTGGAGGTGATGGGTAAGGAATAAAAGAAGTAATTTCTACTTCCTCAGTAGCAACGGATGAAGACATAAGCACCTCCTTAGTGAGTGCAGGTGAGGCAATGGGAGTAGGCATTGACTCAGGCTGAACTAGCTGAGCTGGAACATCAGTGGTGATGTGGATTGGCTCGGATGTCTCTAGGTCAAGCATAGTGTAATATCCCAAAAAGTGATTAAGGGCTAATGACTTTAAAAGTGGATATAATTATTGTTGAATAAACACTTTTGGAGAATGTGTGATGGGAATTTGGATATTTTAATGATTCCAATGGCTTCCTTGTGAAAATTCATGTGGGGAGAGTGTTTATTGTGAAATTGGAACCATTGGGAACAATCGTGCTAAAGTTGAAAACTCTGTCCATTGAAACTCTGTACAGGGCAGCCAATTTGTATGGACGTTTTAAATAGGCAAATGGTGTCTACAAAATTCTGAAATTTTCCAGTATTAAATTTCATATGTCAAGCTTCAAAATGAACATATAATTTGTATCATTTTGATTTGTGACCTAAGAGTTTTGGATTTTTGAAGTTTGCCCAGCGAAATTAATTATTTTCTGGAACAATATGCAAAGATTGAAATTCTGGGAATTTTGTGGTGATTTACAGTAATGGCCAATATTTTTCCTATGAAGAGGACTTAAATATATTTCATTTGGCTTTGGGATAACCTCATTTCGAGTTTTCTAGAACTAGTTATGATTTTTCAAAGTTAGGGCAGAAAATCTGCCAGAATTTCTGAGAAATCCGAAAATGGGAAATTAAAAATTATGACATCATCATATTGTATGATGACATCAACATGGAATTAAAACCAATTACACCATCTTCATCAGCCATTCCCGACCCCATTCAGAAAACAAAAAGACGTGAGAGAGAGCTTGGAGAAAAGAGAGAAAAGAGGAAGAAATCTCGCAAGGTAAGCCGATTTCTCCGACGATCTAGCTCCTAACGCGTACAATCCTTCTCCTAAGCTATTCCTCTATGTGAATTAAGGTTTTGAAGCAAAGAATTTGGTGTTTCAAAGAGGATAGGGTTCAGCCAAATTTGAGAAAAGCTAGAAGGAGCTTGAGGTAACTTCCAAACTTTCGTATATTGCTTATTCTGGCTACTGTGGGCAATTTAATCGGTGAAATTTCGCCGGATTGCCATTGGTTTTAAAGTTTGGAAATGAGGTGGCCTAGGGGTTATGCTGCCCAAATTGGGTCTTAATGTTAGTTGTAACCTAATGTAATGGTTAATAAAGTGGTTAGGAGTAGAAAGGAACGCGTTTACGGAGCCGAAATCGTAAAACCCCAATTTTTCCCGGAGAACATGTATATTTCGGCCAAGGCTGTAAATGGGTCTTAGAGTTGGATTTTCAATGATTTGATGATTCCATTGGATTCAGTGGGCAAAAATAGGTGGGGTTACAGTTGGGCACTTTTTCAAAAAAGGCCGAGAAAGCATAATTACGGAAACACCCCTAAAACCCTAAAAGTAGGGCTGCCAAGGGCAATTTCATAATTTGATATTGAATTTGATAATTCTGAGTACGGAAATGGATTCCTTGGGCGGAAATATGTTAGGATAGCCCATATTAGAATTTCGAGAAAAGTGCAACCGGTCCGGGTATGGCGGGCCCAGGCCGGGTCCCCGGGGGTATTTTTGTAAATTTTCATTATAGACTCATATAACCCTAAGTAACACTATGGAAGTGTCTAAATAGTGCATTTGGAATTGTAGGATTCGATATTTGCCGCCCTCGTGAGCCAACTACGCCAGCGAACGTCAGAAAGGAACGAGGTAGTGACTTTTCTTTTGTACCATATATGATGCATTGTATGTGTGTTATATCGTTGATTTGTAATGAATTCGTATGCTGCGACATCTGTGGATTTGTGTTAGCACTGTCATTCCAATAGTCCCTGAGTAGCTAACAACGGTTCGGGTTAGGGCGGTGTGCCTTCCCGGCGGAGAAAGGGGATGAGGATGAGGTGTGATATATGTGATTATGTGAGCCGAAAGGCTATTTGTGGAGGCCGACGGGCCATTTGTGAAAGCCGAATAGCTGTATGGGCTATAAGGCTATATGTATGCACTGCCACGCCAATAGTCCCTGAGTAGCTAACAACGGTTCGGGTTAGGCGGTGTGCCTTCCCGGCGGAGAAAGGGGATGAGGGTGGAGTGTGATTTGTGGTGCTGCTGCTGTATGATGATTTGCTTACATGCTGTGTGCTTATGTGTGGTATAAATGTTTTGTTACTACTGGGATTCTCTTGAATCTCATTCTTTCCTTTAACTAACCTTTCAGACAGGGCGAGTGGCTCTAAGGAGAAGCGTACGACCCGGAGCGGTTAGAATCCTGTAGGGACATTTATTTTGGTTATGTTGGTTAAACTTGTTGGACAGGGTGTCTGTATATTATGTTGGTTGTAAAGAATAGTTGAACGTAGTTGTGTAGTCCCCTATATGGAGGTTGTAAACCCTTTTTGTGTATGAATAGAACCCGGGGGTTGCCGGGATTGCTATTAGATATTCTGATATGAATGAATGTGAATTAACTGCACAGGTGATTATATTCGATAATTGAACTTGAGACCGGAATAGGAAAGAAGTTTTGAAAATTTTATAAAGTCCCTACTTCACAGGGAGTTCTAAATGAGTTTTGAACTATTCGACGGTCTCTAAACCAATTTAATTACGTAATATCGAATTATAATTACGCTATTTAAGGCAGGGGGTTACATTTTGGTATCAGAGCTGTAGTTCCTGGCAAGGGTAGAGGTTGCTAGGATAGCTCCCTTAGTTGGTTTTAGGGATAGAAGATTATCTGTGAACGATTGTTGTGTATGCACATGTATGTTTATTAATGTGGACATATATGGGTTTTATGACTTTTGTGCATACTATTTCTGCTGAATTAATGGGGCAAGTTGTTTGTAGAATGAAGAAAACTAGAGGACGCCCCAATATTCCGCGTGTAGACCCTGAGGTGGAGGTTGTTAATGAAAACCCACCGGATGCAATGCAAGAGCTTATGGGTCTAATTCGGGATCAGAGAGATATGATCACTGAACTGAGGGAAGAGCTCAGAGCTGAGAAGGCGAAGAACCAGGAAGGTCCGGTTCAATCCACTCCGGAGGAGACTCAAGGAGAGACTCGACATGAGGACACTGCAGAAGGATCAGCACGACCTCTGGAATCCCCACCTCGTGCTACCTTGAATCAGGAATCATATGGGATGCCACCCAGGGAGGAAAAAGACCTTCAGTATTGGGTCACCCGATTCTGCAAGTATATGCCTCCGGCGTTCAGAGGAAGGTTTGACCCTCAGGCAGCCGAAGATTGGTTGTACAGACTGGAGAAGATATTTGAGGTTTTGTGTTGCCCAGAGGAGGTGAAGCCACGGTTGGCAGTGTATAAACTCGAGGGGGACGCGGATCGTTGGTGGCGGAATATCGCCCTGACATTAAAGAGCAATGAAACACCATTGACTTGGGAACTGTTTCAACAAGAGTTCAACGAGAAATACTTTCCCAAATCAGTACGGCTCGAGAAGGAGACAGAATTTCTCAACATCAAACAAGGGGATACAGAGAGCTTTGACGACTATTTGTCCCGTTTTGTCCGGTTGGCTCGGTACTCCTCTTACCTCCGGTTTAAAGATGATGAAGAATGGAGTTCTGATATGCTCATCCGCGGTCTGAGGCGAGAATTGAGAAAGCGATTGGTTACGAACCAATTCACTAAGTTCAACAAGGCTGTGGAGCAATGTCGAATTACGGAGAATAATCTGAGGGAGTTGAATCCTACCAGAGCTATTGGCCATCGCAGTGAACCCAGTAAGGGTAATGCTTCCCAGAAGCGGAAAGGCCAAGGATCCTCTTCATACAAGGGCGGTGATAAGAAGCCCTATCAGCCCAGAGACCGTGAGCCTCAGAGGGCTGTGACTGAGTGGAAATGCCCTCGCTGCAACAAAACGCATTATGGCCAAAATTGCCGGGGAGAATTAGTCTGTTTTAACTGTAAGCAGCCAGGACATTTTTCCCGAGATTGTCAACGACCACGAGTCGAGCAGAAACCGAGGACACAGGGCCGAGTGTTCGCTATGACCCACGAGGAAGCTCGTAAATCTCCTGAGTTGATACAAGGTAAAATCTCTATTAATGGCCATCTGTTGCAAGCATTGTTCGACTCAGGTGCAAGTCACTCCTTCATTGCTTATGATTGCGTGAAGCGCCTGGGATTGCATGTACATAAATTACCATTTGATTTGGTAGTGTCAACCCCGATGGGTGTTAAGGCTTTAACCACAGAAGCTTACTTGAATTGTGTCGTAACTGTGGAAGGGCACCAATCTGTTGTAGATTTGATATGTTTGCCGCTTTACCAATTGGAAGTCATTTTGGGTTTTGATTGGTTAACGGCAAATAATGTTTTGCTTGATTATGGAAACAAGAGGATAGTATATCCTGTTTCTCAGAGGGTTGAAGCTGTGAATGCCGGTATGAATTTTCTTTCTACGGCTAAAGCTGAAAAGTATCTTAAAAAGGGTTGCCAGGGGTATATAGTGTTTTTCTCTGCGCAAAGGGAAACTGGTGAAACTTTGAGTGATATACCCGTGGTAAATGAATTCCCTGAGGTATTTCCGGATGATCTAAATGGATTGCCTCCTGAGAGGGAAGTTCAATTTCCAATTGACATTATTCCTGGAGCTGGTTCTATATCTAAGGCCCCATACCGCATGGCCCCAAACGAAATGGCGGAGTTAAAGAAACAAATAGAAGACTTGCTTGAGAAAGGGTTCATTAGACCCAGTGTGTCGCCTTGGGGAGCTCCAGTGTTGTTCGTAAAGAAGAAAGATGGGAGTCTTCGATTGTGTATTGATTACAGAGAATTGAATAAGGTTACTATTAAGAACAAGTACCCTCTTCCCCGAATCGATGACCTATTAGATCAACTCTCTGGTTCGTGTGTATTTTCAAAGATTGATCTAAGGTTAGGGTATCATCAGCTGCGAGTGAAAGCAGAGGATGTTCCGAAGACTGCTTTTCGGACCCGGTACGGTCATTATGAGTTCTTGGTGATGCCATTTGGGCTAACCAATGCGCCTGCGGTATTCATGGATTACATGAACCGTATCTTTCGACAATACCTGGATCAGTTTGTTGTTGTGTTTATCGATGACATTCTGATATACTCCAAGAGTATGGAAGACCATGAGCATCATTTGGGAGTTGTATTGAATATATTGCGTGAGAAACAATTATATGCTAAATTGAGCAAGTGCGAGTTTTGGCTATCAGAAGTGAAATTCTTAGGCCATGTTATCTCGCAAGAAGGGGTCTCTGTGGATCCTAGTAAAGTGGAAGCAGTACTGGACTGGAAGAGGCCAGAATCTGTGGCGGAAATACGCAGTTTTCTGGGTCTTGCTGGTTATTATCGGAGATTTATCCAAAATTTCTCCCGTATTGCGTTTCCGATGACCAAGCTCACGAGAAAGGATCAGCCGTTTGTGTGGGATGAGAAATGTGAAAACTGTTTTGTGGAGCTGAAGGAGAGGTTGACTACGGCACCTGTGTTGATTTTGCCCGATCCCAGTTTGACATATGTTGTGTATTCTGATGCCAGTGGGCAGGGATTAGGGTGTGTCCTTATGCAGCAGGGACGTGTGGTGGCCTACGCCTCTCGACAGCTCAGACCTCATGAATTGAACTATCCCACTCATGATCTGGAGCTTGCGGCCATTGTGTTTGCTTTGAAGATTTGGCGTCATTACCTGTATGGTGTGACTGTGGAACTGTACTGCGACCACAAGAGTCTCAAATACTTGTATGATCAAAAAGAACTGAATATGAGACAGCGCCGCTGGATGGAATTGCTTAAGGACTACGACCTGGAAATAAAATATCATCCGGGTAAGGCAAATGTAGTCGCTGATGCTCTGAGTCGAAAGACTGTGCTCGTTGCCGCTATGATGATACAAGAGAAGAAACTGATTGAAGACTTTCGTGATTTGAATTTGACAAACCAGATCATTTGTGCCAATTACACTGTTTCTCAAGAGGAAAGTGATCTGAGAACTGAGATTGAAGAAGCTCAGAGGCAAGATGACTGGATACAGCGCAATCTGACTCGAATTGAGCGGGGAGAAGTTCCAGGATATGACCTATCGCCTCGTGGATTAGTTTGCTATCAGAAGAGAATCTGTGTTCCACTTCAGGTGGAGTTGAGACAGAAGATTCTAGATGAGGCACACAAAAGCCGGTACACTCTTCATCCTGGTATGACCAAGATGTATCATAACCTGAAATCTGTGTATTGGTGGCCGGGATTGAAGAGTGATGTAACCAAATATGTTGCAAGGTGTCTCACTTGCCAGAAGGTAAAGATCGAGCACCAGAGACCGCCTGGGTTACTTCAGAGTCCTGAGATTCTGGAATGGAAATGGGAAAGCGTAACCATGGATTTGGTTGTGGGATTGCCCAGGATCAGAAACTATGACGCAATCTGGGTAATTGTGGATCGGTTAACGAAGTCGGCGCACTTCATACCAATCAATGCTGGTTATTCTCCTGATAAACTAGCGGAGATTTATATCCGAGAGATTGTGAAACTCAATGGTATACCAAAGAACATCATTTCGGACCGAGATCCACGATTTACTTCAAGATTCTGGAAAGCATTGCATAAAGCTTTAGGTACTCAACTGAGATTCAGTACGGTTTATCATCCTCAAACGGATGGACAATCTGAGAGAACAATCCAGACGTTGGAAGACATGTTGCGGGCATGTGTTCTCGACTTTAAAGGAAGTTGGGATCATTTCCTTCCACTTGCTGAGTTCGCCTACAACAATAGCTATCATGCGAGCATCCAAATGGCTCCGTATGAAGCATTGTATGGAAGATGGTGTCAATCACCAATATGCTGGAATGAGTTATCCGAAAGAAAGCTTTATGGGCCAGATTTGGTTGATCAAACCTCTGCACAGATTCGAATTATTCGTAAGAGGTTGCTTGCAGCGCAGAGTCGACAGAAAAGCTTCGCTGACAAGAGAAGACGGCCTCTAGAGTTTGAGGTTGGAGATCATATTTTTCTGAGAGTATCACCAGTTACGGGCGTTGGGCGAGCGATCAAGAGAAAGAAGCTAAGCCCTAGGTACATAGGTCCTTTTGAAATCCTTGATAGGATTGGCCCTGTTGCCTACCGAGTAGCTCTACCTCCGAGCTTGAGCAGACTTCATGACGTGTTCCACATTTCTCAACTGAAGAAGTACCAACCGGATCCGTCTCACATCATTGAGTATGAGGATGTTGAGCTTCAAGACAATTTCACATATGCAGTGGAGCCAGAGCAAGTCATTGACCGAGAAGAGCGACGGCTCACACACAGGAGCATTCCATATGTGAAGGTGATCTGGAAGGGAATGACGCAAAGAGAGGCAACTTGGGAAGCGGAGGAAGATATGCGAAGACGATATCCGGAGTTTATGGCTCAAGTTGTGTAGCAATTTCGAGGACGAAATTTAATTTTCGGGGGGAGAAATGTAATATCCCAAAAAGTGATTAAGGGCTAATGACTTTAAAAGTGGATATAATTATTGTTGAATAAACACTTTTGGAGAATGTGTGATGGGAATTTGGATATTTTAATGATTCCAATGGCTTCCTTGTGAAAATTCATGTGGGGAGAGTGTTTATTGTGAAATTGGAACCATTGGGAACAATCGTGCTAAAGTTGAAAACTCTGTCCATTGAAACTCTGTACAGGGCAGCCAATTTGTATGGACGTTTTAAATAGGCAAATGGTGTCTAAAAATTCAGAAATTTTCCAGTATTAAATTTCACATGTCAAGCTTCAAAATGAACATATAATTTGTATCATTTTGATTTGTGACCTAAGAGTTTTGGATTTTTGAAATTTGCCCAGCGAAATTAATTATTTTCTGGAACAGTATGCAAAGATTGAAATTCTGGGAATTTTGTGGTGATTTACAGTAATGGCCAATATTTTTCCTATGAAGAGGACTTAAATATATTTCATTTGGCTTTGGGATAACCTCATTTCGAGTTTTCTAGAATTAGTTATGATTTTTCAAAGTTAGGGCAGAAAATCTGCCAGAATTTCTGAGAAATCCGAAAATGGGAAATTAAAAATTATGACATCATCATATTGTATGATGACATCAACATGGAATTAAAACCAATTACACCATCTTCATCAGCCATTCCCGACCCCATTCAGAAAACAAAAAGACGTGAGAGAGAGCTTGGAGAAAAGAGAGAAAAGAGGAAGAAATCTCGCAAGGTAAGCCGATTTCTCTGACGATCTAGCTCCTAACGCGTACAATCCTTCTCCTAAGCTATTCCTCTATGTGAATTAAGGTTTTGAAGCAAAGAATTTGGTGTTTCAAAGAGGCTAGGGTTCAGCCAAATTTGAGAAAAGCTAGAAGGAGCTTGAGGTAACTTCCAAACTTTCGTATATTGCTTATTCTGGCTACTGTGGGCAATTTAATCGGTGAAATTTTGCCGGATTGCCA
Source organism: Inga oerstediana (assembly GCA_963210345.1). NCBI lineage: Eukaryota > Viridiplantae > Streptophyta > Magnoliopsida > Fabales > Fabaceae > Inga > Inga oerstediana. Next base: position 41,972,493 of record OY723407.1, read on the forward strand.
TTGGTTTTAAAGTTTGGAAATGAGGTGGCCTAGGGGTTATGCTGCCCAAATTGGGTCTTAATGTTAGTTGTAACCTAATGTAATGGTTAATAAAGTGGTTAGGAGTAGAAAGGAACGCGTTTACGGAGCCGAAATCGTAAAACCCCAATTTTTCTCGGAGAACATGTATATTTCGGCCAAGGCTGTAAATGGGTCTTAGAGTTGGATTTTCAATGATTTAATGATTCTATTGGATTCAGTGGGCGAAAATAGGTGGGGTTACAGTTGGGCACTTTTTCAAAAAAGGCCGAGAAAGCATAATTACGGAAACACCCCTAAAACCCTAAAAGTAGGGCTGCCAAGGGCAATTTCATAATTTGATATTGAATTTGATAATTCTGAGTACGGAAATGGATTCCTTGGGCGGAAATATGTTAGGATAGCCCATATTAGAATTTCGAGAAAAGTGCAACCGGTCCGGGTATGGCGGGCCCAGGCCGGGTCCCCGGGGGTATTTTTGTAAATTTTCATTATAGACTCATATAACCCTAAGTAACACTATGGAAGTGTCTAAATAGTGCATTTGGAATTGTAGGATTCGATATTTGCCGCCCTCGTGAGCCAACTACGCCAGCGAACGTCAGAAAGGAACGAGGTAGTGACTTTTCTTTTGTACCATATATGATGCATTGTATGTGTGTTATATCGTTGATTTGTAATGAATTCGTATGCTGCGACATCTGTGGATTTGTGTTAGCACTGTCATTCCAATAGTCCCTGAGTAGCTAACAACGGTTCGGGTTAGGGCGGTGTGCCTTCCCGGCGGAGAAAGGGGATGAGGATGAGGTGTGATATATGTGATTATGTGAGCCGAAAGGCTATTTGTGGAGGCCGACGGGCCATTTGTGAAAGCCGAATAGCTGTATGGGCTATAAGGCTATATGTATGCACTGCCACGCCAATAGTCCCTGAGTAGCTAACAACGGTTCGGGTTAGGCGGTGTGCCTTCCCGGCGGAGAAAGGGGATGAGGGTGGAGTGTGATTTGTGGTGCTGCTGCTGTATGATGATTTGCTTACATGCTGTGTGCTTATGTGTGGTATAAATGTTTTGTTACTACTGGGATTCTCTTGAATCTCATTCTTTCCTTTAACTAACCTTTCAGACAGGGCGAGTGGCTCTAAGGAGAAGCGTACGACCCGGAGCGGTTAGAATCCTGTAGGGACATTTATTTTGGTTATGTTGGTTAAACTTGTTGGACAGGGTGTCTGTATATTATGTTGGTTGTAAAGAATAGTTGAACGTAGTTGTGTAGTCCCCTATATGGAGGTTGTAAACCCTTTTTGTGTATGAATAGAACCCGGGGGTTGCCGGGATTGCTATTAGATATTCTGATATGAATGAATGTGAATTAACTGCACAGGTGATTATATTCGATAATTGAACTTGAGACCGGAATAGGAAAGAAGTTTTGAAAATTTTATAAAGTCCCTACTTCACAGGGAGTTCTAAATGAGTTTTGAACTATTCGACGGTCTCTAAACCAATTTAATTACGTAATATCGAATTATAATTACGCTATTTAAGGCAGGGGGTTACACATAGAGAATAGAAGATTATTGGGTCTTAGCTTAAAAGGTCTATGCTCAGTAGGTATTGGATCAGAAGGACTAGGCTTGGTAGGTCCAGGTTCAGAGACTGGTATTGGCTCAAGAGTAACAGAAGGACCAGGAATAGGGGAGCCAGATACCACAACATCAAGTCTGGCAACAATTGATCTCAGAAGCTCACCCTGGGCACATTGTTCTGCTAACATCTCTTTGTGCCTCTTGTCCATTTTCTCCATAAGTTGTTCCATCTTCTCATTCATATGGGTTACCAACTCTGCATTCGTATTGGCAATATTGATATGGAAACCCTTTAGAATGTTCTCCATGAATGTTTGCATTACGACACCAAAGAAAGAAGGAGAGGATGTGTTACCAGGAGCAGAAGACTGAGTGTCATCCAGTCGACTAGTTATAGTTTCAGTCTTCTTCTTCTTCTTGGGACTTGCTTCAAGAGGAGTCTCTAGAAGAATATCAATGTTCAGCTTTCCAATATGATTTTGCCCTACTGGACTTAACCTCTCAATTGGATCCTTACTCTCCAAATACCATATCTTGTTCTTCTTTAAGAATAGAGATATAAGCTGAGGATAAGGTATTAGAGTAGTAGGTTTCCCTTCAAACCTATATCGCTTGATCTCAGAAAAAATATATTCTCCCAAGTCCTTTTGTTCTTTGAGGAGTAATGAGGCAAATTTTCTGAAGCCCCTCTCAATGAAATGAGTAAAATTGTTGGCTTTATTGACTATATCTCAAATAGATATACCATAGAACACGATGAAAATCACACATATCACTCAGATTGAAATTGAGGGGTCCCACTATCTCACCAGGTCTTAGGATAGAAAACAACTGGTTTGAATCATAATTAGGATAATCATCATTAGGAGGGTGCTCTATTCCTAACCAGGTACTGATTTTGGAAGGTGAGATTAGAATTCTCTGTCCTCTAACCTTAGAAGCCATTTTTTCTTCCACAGACTTCCTGATAAGATCATTTATAGGTTTAAGGTTGCAGTAAAAATGCCTCACAACTTAGGTGCAAAATGGAAGTTTAATAGACAACCAGGGCATATAGGAATCAAGATAAGGACTTAGGTCGAACTTCAATACCTAATGAAGAACCTTGTAGTCAATGTAGTGCATCTTGCACACAGTTCTTCTTACAAAATGACTCAAGTAATTCTGAGATTCCTCCAACCTGTTCAAATTGAATCCATTTGGAGGAAATGTGATTTCCTTTTCCCTGACCTCTTTTAGCTTCTTGGATGATTGCCCTTTCTTTGTTTCCTTAGACTGGAAGACTTGTTCAAGCATCCCTACCATGACTTTGGTGGGGTTCTTATCAAGCTTGGGCTTTTTAAGAGGTTTCGGAGAAAAAGTAGATATGTTTGATGAGTCAGAAGGAGGAGGGGATGGTGCCTTTGTTCCTTTTCTTCTTCTAGTGGATATGCTATTTTTTGATTGAGCTCTTATGGCAAATAGGCTCCTTAATCACAACCCCTTTCACCTTTGACTTGGTTTGTGGTTTAGCTTTTACTTTAGGTTTAGGAAAAAGCTTTCTTTCTGGGTAGGTGGAGATGAAAGAGACTCAGAGGGTTGATATGGTTCAGAGGACTCAGAAGGAGTGCTAAGATTGGGAGATTTTGTCCTCACCATTATGATTTGATAAAGGAAAGATTTTCTGGAAAATAGGGTCAGAAGTCGCAAGAAAAGGGCATAGGAATTTGATTAATCTGGGAGGTTTTAGTGAGCAAGAATCAATGGGTTTTGATGGAAATGAGAAGAGATGATTGTGAAAAATTTTTGTGAGAGCACTAGGAGAATCACTCGAGGAGATTTTGTGAAGAATGACCGAGTAGCGACAGAAACAGCCCTAAATCCAGACATTACTCAAGGGTTTACCCAAGTGATTATCAGATTTACTTGAGTAGCTACTTGAGTAATCATACTAGAAATTTCAAAATGCAGTAAATTCAAGTGCGTACCTAGCATGAATAATATTGTAATTACCAATGTATATTCCCTCGATCATTTGATAGCTCTTTAGGATAAATTTGAGCTAAAACTCAGCAAATTTGTGATATGCAACCTAGTTTACTCGAGGCCTTACTCGAGTAACGTTGAAGTTTACTCGAGGTCTTCCTCTGGTAATCTGTCCCTTCACATTATGATTGTTCATTTCCAACCGTTATGTCGTTTCTTTTAAATTCATTTTGAATTAAAGTTGTATTGACATAATTTTCATGTCATTACTCGAGTGGCTACTTGAGTAATTCAGTCCATTACTTGAAGGTCTCACTCTAGTAATGTTGGTTACTTGAAGTTATCCCTCTAGTAATGTTGTCCTCTGTTAACCTCTGTTTTTCATACTCCAAAATAGAATATCAAGATCCTACAAAACAAATCACTAGAAACTCTTATGCTTAAGTTAGTAATCATCAAAACATCAATAAATAACATTATCTAACATTTTATCAATACTAAATAACTTACAATTCATTAGGATTTACCATTCCCAATTTTCTTCTAATATAGAAGAATTGATCTTTTGCAAGAGGTTTTGTAAAAATATCAGCTAGTTGAAGATGAGTTGGAATGAATATCACTTCGACATCTTTCTTTTGGACATGATCTCTGATGAAGTGATGTTTAACATCAATATGCTTAGTTCTGGAATGTTGAACTGGATTCTTTGCCAAGCTTATCGTGCTAGTGTTGTCACAGTATATTGGTATCTCTTTTAGACAAATACCAAGATCTTGGAGTTGTTGCTTAAGCTATAACACTTGTGCATAACAACTTGAAGCTGCAACATACCCAGCTTCCGTTGACGAAAGAGACACTGTATGTTGTTTCTTGCTGAACCATGATACAAGTGAACCTCTAAGAAACTGACCTTATCCTCTAGTACTCTTTCTGTTTATCTTGTATCCTCCATAATCAGAATCTGAGTATGAAACTAGATATTCACTTCTTCCTTTAGGATACCAGAGACCTAATTCTGCCCTATCAGCAAGATATAGGAAGATATGTTTGGCGGTTTCAGCATGTGACTCCTTTGGTGCAGATTGATATCTTGCACATATACGCATACTAGATTGAATGTCAGGTTGCTTGCAGTAAGATAGAGTAATGATCCAATCATTCCTCTATATTTTATGATATTGTAATCGTTTCCTTTGAAATCCGCATCAAGCAATATGGTTGAGCTTATGGGTGTAACCCCCTGCCGTAATTATATCCGAAATACGCAATTAAAGTGAAATAGAGACCAATGAGAAAGAAAACGATTTCCAAACCCATCTACCAGACGGGGTTTTCACAATTACCTTTCATAATCATTTATAAACTTGGTCTCATAATCACTTTTCGAATACAATTACTATGCGGAATATCACATTCATAATAAATCAGAGTACACAAAAATAATCCCGGCAATCCCGGTTTCCATATATTAACTCAAGCTTTATAGGGCACATTCACCCATACAAGCCCTCATATGGGGATTACACAAAGTCTTCTCAAATACATAGCAAATCCTCATCCACATACTTATATACACATCCAAATCTATATACTCCCATCTGGGATGATAACCAACTACCAAAATGACTACTGAAGGAAGTCCTCATCGCCCTTGGCTGCTCGCTATATCCTTGATCTACTACCCTGTCTGAAAGGTTAGTAGGGAAGGGTGAGATTCTAGAGAATCTCAGTAGGTAGACAATATCAATATGCATGTACGATAGATGTTTAATGCATGACATGCTTGCATCACACAACACATGATAACACAATGTCAATTTGCAAGCTCAATGCTTCGAACAGTATACCTATGGCCATAGCATAAATTGAAACATAACTTCAAATTACACATAATTATGCAAAGCTAAGACATGCACCAACACACTAACACATATATCAAATACAAGCAGAAGAGATATGTTCCCTACACTCTTTCCACGTAAGCTCCAGCTCCGGCTGCTCACGATCAGGGCGAATATCCAACCCTATAACCAAATCAAGGACATAGGGTCAATCTAAATTCCAAATCCTTACTTCCATTTCACTTAAAGTTGGTTACCATTCACACCCTTTAGGTGGCTAAAATAAGCTTAACGAAAGCCTAAAGGATTGGGACGTACTAGGTTGGAAATCACCTTTCAAAATCACAAATTGCTGAAAATTGGGTTCTGGCTGCAGCCAAGAATTCTCTGGCTGCAGCCAAGAATTCTCTGGCTGCAGCCAAAAATGGCTAAAAACGTCACAGAAACATTTTGGCTGTAGCCAAGAATTTCTGGCTGCGGCCAGGACACACACAGAAAGTTTTGCGCTGGAGCCAGAATTTTGGCTGCAGCCAAGGAAACTTCAAAAATTCATAACTTGCTCTAGAAAACTTGAAACAAGGTGATTACAAAGCCCATTGAAAGATATTCAAGTCCCCTTTATGGGAAAAATATGTCTCATTACCAGAAATCACCACACAAATCCAGATTTACACAAAATCCAACATTGCTCCAAAACAGAATCCAGTTTCGTCCTCAAACTTTGGGCAAACATAAATCCCAGTTCACAAAACGAAAGGGCACAATTTATATGTCCATTTTGAAGCTTAAGATGTGAACTTCAAGACTGGAAAGTTTCATAATTTTTAGAGACCATTTGCCCATTCAAAACGCTCACACAAACTGACTGCCCAGAACAGAACCTCAAAAGACAGAATTCCAGTTTTTGCAATTTGGCTTCCAATGGTTTCATTTCCATATCAAACATCATTCTCACACAAAATTTCACAAGGAATCCATTGGAAATACCAAATCAACTAAATTCACATTATATTGACATGTTTCACAATGAATTGCAACATGTCACACAATTCACAATACCAACTCTACATTACAATCTCTTTCCATTTCAAATTCAAAACCAATTTCAATGATGCCAAAACATAATATGACACCATTTTCATCATCAAACACAATCCAATTCATCCAATCAAAAAATCACATGAAAATCAGGGCAAAATTCGAAATTCACTAAACTCATCCACAAATCACAAAACTTAGATCAAAAGGCTTCAAATACTCACCTCTTCCTCTTTCCCAAACCAATTCTTTGATTCTCCATCTTTCCAAATTTCCTCAAGCCATCAAACACCACCAACCAAGAATCTAAAACCATAGAGATGAAGCTCTCATCACTATGAACAACTTTATAAAAGGGTATTTGAGCATTAGAGGACAAGAACAAGACCAAAACATTACCTTTCTCTTTTCTCTTCCTTCCCTTAGCTTTGGACGTTCATGGAGGACAAGAGAGAGATGAGAATGATGAGATGATGAAGAAAATCAGTTTTTTGGCCACTAAAACCGACCTAAAAGGGAAGAGAGGAGAGAGGGAAGAGTTTGACATCTTGACCCAATCCAAAGGTCCACATTTTGCCACTTGTCTCAATCTTATTCCATCAACCATGAGTTCACATGAGTACACCACATGAGATTCCACCCTTTGATCTATTGCACAAATCAATCTCAACCATTGATCTTGAAGTTACCAATGAGTTTCCTCTTCGGTAACTGACCAATTGGTCGGTAACTTTACCGTTTTGCCCCTATTTCTGGCAATTCCCTTGGAATCACCATCAAACACTTCATATCGTTTCATTTATCCCCAAAACATGCCTTCCCTCTATTCTAAGTCAATTTGGATGTTAATCCATAATTGAACTTAAATACAAGGTTTCGGCGTTGTTCACAACGCATACGAATCACATCGGGTGCCAACTCACACCATAATCTCCAAAAGGGTTTATTTATCACTAATCACTTCCGCTTTTGGAGTCATTATCTCTTAATCACAATTTGGAATCTTGCTAAACCGGGGCTTAGCAGTCCACTAATCTCAGGCTTATTCTCTAGCCTCAAGTCTCAAAATTCGGGGTATTACAATGGGCGTGTCCATTCCATTTGCCTCATCCATTCCATACTTCTTTAATAGCTATTTCAAATACTTCATTTGAGATATGAAAATTCCATTCTTTCTTTTTTTGATTTGAAAACTGAGAAAGAAATTCAATTCTCCCATCATTGACATCTCAAACTCCCCCTGCATTATCTCAGAAAATTCTTACTTAAGGTTTCGTTAGTAGCATCGAAAACTATATCATCAACATAAATTTGTACTATTAAAATGTCATCTCATTTTTGTTTTGTAAAAAGTGTTGTATCAACTTTTCCTCGTACAAAACCTTGATCAATGAGAAATTTACTGAGCTTTTCATACCATGCTCTAGGAGCTTGTTTTAAACTATATAAAGCTTTTTTTAGTTTAAAAACATGATTAGGTTTGGTTACATCTTCAAAACCTAGAGGTTTATCTATATACACTTCTTCCATGATGTAGCAATTTAAAAATGCACTTTTTACATGCATTTGATAGAGTTTGAATCCCTTGATGCATGCAAAGGCTAAGAGTACTCATATAGCTTCCAATCTAGCCACTAGAGCATATATTTCCTCATAATCAATTCCTTCTTCTTGATTATAGCCTTTGGCCACCAATCTTGCCTTGTTTCTGACAATGATTATGGAGTAATCAAGTTTGTTCTTGAATACCTATTTTGTGGCAATGATCGGATGATCGTTAGGTTGGGGTACCAATTCCCAAACCTAATTTCTTTTAAATTAGTCTAGTTCTTCTTGCATTCATATAACCCAATCATTGTCTAATAGAGCTTCGACAATGCTAGAAGGTTCAATCTTAGAATTAAAAGCAGAAAAACTAACTTCATTGAAAATTCTATTTCTAGTTTTGACTCCTTTATTCACATCTCCTATGACTTGATCTAGGGGATGACTTTTATTGAATTTCCAGGCTCTAAGCTGCCCTAGTGACTGATCTTCTTCCTTGGTTTAATCAACTTTTGGAATAAGAGATTTAGATATAGATTGATCATTTTCTTGATTAACAACTTCCTGCTCATCATCAATGATTTTGACAGAGGATTCAAATTCATCAAACACAACATGAATCGATTCTTCAACAACACATGTTCATTTTATTGAAAACTCTGTAAGCTTTACTTCGATTAGAATAGCCTAGGAAAATTCCTTCATCTATTTTAGAAACAAATTTTCCTAAGTTATCTTTGCCATTATTATGAATGAAACACTTACAACCGAAGATGTGTAAATGAGCAAGGTTTGGCTTCCTTCCTTTGTATAGCTTGTATGGTGTCTTTCCAAGTTTTGTTCTAATGTAGGCTCTATTTGAAATATAGCATGCTGTGCTGATTGCATCGGCCCAGAAAATTTAATACACGTTCTTTTCATTTAACACTGCTCTAGCCATTTTAGTGAGCACTCTATTCTTACGTTCCACGACTCCATTCTGTTGTGGTGTCCTTGGAGCAGAAAATTGTGATCAATGCCATTAGCATCACAATATTATTCAAAGGCTTGATTTTCAAATTCTCCACCGTGATCTGTCCTGATACCTGCAATGGACATACCTTTCTCATTTTGCACTTTCTTGGCAAAAACAATGAATTCTGCAAAGGTTTCATCCTTTAATGATAGAAAAATAGTCCATGTAAATCTAGAGAAATCATCAACAATGACAAATGAATATAAGTTACCATCAAGCCTTTTAACTCTTGCTGGACCAACTAAATCCATATGTATCATATGAAGTGGTCGATTTGTTGTAATCTCATTTTTCAACTTGAAAGATGATTTAGTTTGTTTACCCTTTTGACATGCGTCACAAAATAAATCATTTTTAAAACGTACTTTGGGTAATCCAAGAACTAAATCCTTTTTGAGTAGTTTGCCTAGTTCGTGCATGTTGACATGAGCTAGTCTCTTATGCCATAACCAACTTTCATCGGCATTACTCAGAAAACAATTTTCAGAGTTATTTCTATTCATATCAAGTGTATAGTAGTTACCTTCCCTTTTTGCTTTGAGTTTTGCCTTGATATTTTTCTCATCAAGTTGTAAGTATTTCTTGTTGACAATTGGACATTCCTCTGAATTAAATATTACCCAGTTGTCTTTATCTGCACTTTGACTCACGCTTAGTAAATTATGGCACAAGCCTTTAACGTAATATACATCTTTAACTTGTATTCCTTTGAGCTAACTATTTCATTAGTACAAATTTTGATGTATAATGACATTTTCTATTACAATAATTACAATATGCAAAAGGATTTGATGTATGTACAGAATGCTGAAAATAATTAAAATATATCTTACCTCCTGCTTTTTTTCTTCTTTTCCTTCTATCTGATTTTGGATCATATCTAAGACTAGATCGATCATTTACAAAACATTAAGCCTTTAAAATCACATTAAGCATCTCACTTCCTTTAGTGTATTTTTCAAGAGTTTTCGTGAGATCAACATTTTTCTTTTTCAAAGAAGAACAGTTTTCACAATCTTTCTCTAAATTCTCTTTGAGTTCTATTTCAAGAACTTTGTTTTTCTTTTGGAAGACAACTAGTTCTTTAACTACTTTGATGAATTCAGAATGTAAAGCATTATATTTAGAAAATAATTCATCATAGGTAGGATTAGAATCAGTTATCTCTTCTTCTACTTCTTCTTGAGCAACTAGACAGATGTTGGCTACTTCATCTTCATCACTATCTTTATCAGAAGAACTATCTCCCCATATGGCAAATACAAAGGCTTTCTTCTTATTGTAGAACTTACCTTTTCTCTTTTCTTTATTCTTCTGAGCCAATTCTTGACATTCTGATTTGATATGTCCCGGCTTTCCACATTTATAGCAGATGATATGTTCTTTACTGCTTGTTGCTCCTTTCTAAAAATTCCTGAATCCTTGGCCTTTCTTGTAAAACTTTCTGAATTATTTTATTATTAGGCCCATTTCGTCATTGTCAAGCTCTTTTTCTTCATCTTGATCTTCTTCTTTTACTTTTATTGCTAGACCTTTCTTCTTATTGTCACCAATATCATCAAGTTCTCGTGTAAACTTTAATTTACTTTCATATTCAGAAAGAATTCCGAATAGAGAAGCAACTGATCGCATTGATTCGCCTTTTGCTTCTTCTATTACAGTGACTGTGGCCTGCCACTCTTTGGATAGTATATTAAGAATCTTTCTCACTTGGGTATGCTGATCATAGACTTTTTCAAGTGCTGCAAGTTGATTAACAAGATTAGTATATCTAATTTCAAATTTAGCTAGTGACTCACCTGATTTCATTCGAAGTAAATCGAATTCAGTAACTAGAGTGTTGATATGGTTTTCTTTAATTCCTGAAGTTTCTTCATGAGTTATTTCCAAAGCTTCCCATATTTCCTTAGCCATTGGAAGTGTGCAGATTCTGAAGTACTCATTTTGACTCAAAGCACTTTCGATCATTAGAATTACCTTGCTATTGAGGGTGATGAGTTTCTTGTCATTCTCATCATATTCAGTTGGCTTCTTAGGAAGTTTTTGGGAATCTCCAATTTTTACAGGTTGATAGTTTCCACTTTCAATCACATCCCATAGCCCATATTCTGTAGCCATTACGAAGACTCTAAACTTCACTTTCCAGAATGAGAAGTGTTCGCCATTGAAACCCGGAGATCTTGTGATAGAAGCTCCGTCGGGAAGAATTCATTCACCCATGCTAGCCATTGGATCATTCTTAGGCTGTTATACCTTAACAAGAAGGCCTACGATATGATACCAAATGTTAGTACAAGTGTTTCACCCAAGAGGAGGTGAATTAGGTGATACCAGAAATTTCATTATGCATAAGAAAATTTACTGGGAATATAAAGCAGTTGAGAGTAAGGAGAAATATCACCGAAGTGTACACCGGGAGTTTGACTGGTTCGATCACAACCACTTTGACCTACGTCCATTCCTCAAAGCTTCTCTTAGAGTTTTACTATATCTTCCAAGATTCAGTGGGTTCTTCGCACCTCATTGCATAGTAAGTTCCTTTACTTGGACACTCGCTCCCCCTTACATATTGTAATCAAATCTCCAACTCAAGGTTCCACAACCTTAAGTTGTCTCAATAATGAATATTGAGTTTTGTAATGAAAATCTCTCTTACAGAGTAAATGTACAAACACTAGAGTACAAAGAGTTAGTAGAAGAAAATAGAGCACAAAGGGTATATTGATCGATATATGATTGCTTGTTCTCGGTTGTTATACTCTGTTCTTTGAATGCTCCATATATAAGATGATTTGTGGTCTCCGTTGGAAGTATTTCAAATATGTCTGTTAGAGTCACGCAGCAATGGTTGACCGTTATTCTAATTTGAAAACTATCTGTTTGCGGTAGGTAGCGGTAGGTGAGATCTCAGACTTTTTATTTGACTTTTCTCTTATGTCATGATTTCTTCATTGTTTCTCTATAAACATACTTGGAATACTAATGCAATGAAGAGTTAATCATATAGATAACAAACCAATAAACGTACGATTAAAAACATGATTTCTAGATTGCCTTACTCGAGTGGCTACTTGAGTGATCATGCTCATTACTCGAGTAATCCCCTGAGTAAACTTATAAAAAATATGGCAGAGAGTAATTCAACATTTTCATAAAATATTACTCGGGTAAGACATGGAGTAAGATATATCACAAATATTGGAAATACCTGATTACTCGAGTGCTTACTCGAGTAAGTTTGTTTTTTCCTCATAGGTAACTCGAGTAAATTGATAATAAGTTTGTAGATTACTCGATTACTCCCTCGAGTAACAACATCAAATATTGGCCAAGAATACCTGTGCTTTGCTTACCTGATTACTCGAGTGATCCTTCGAGCAACTTTTCAAATAACTTTATAGATTACTCAAGTAGTCCCTCTAGTAAATAGTTTTCTCAAATGGTTACTTGAGTGGCTACTCAAGTAAAGTGTGTCAATTTTTGGCTGAGAGCTACTTAAAGGTATTTGTCCTTATTACTCGAGTGGCTACTCAAGTAATGCCTTTTATCATGTGTTTATGCGAGTGGTTACTCGAGTAATGGTCCATATAACTTTATAGATTACTCGAGTAACCCCTCGAGTAACTCCTTCCAAATTTTAGTAGTGCACCTCTAGAACATTTTCTCCAACATTACTCGAGTGGTCACTCGAGTCAACCTTTTAGAAATCTGCCAGTGATGTTTTTCCTGTGCTCTGTCTCTCAAATCTTCTTAATTACTCTAGTGCCAACTTCAAGTAAAGCTTTTGTTTGCCATTTAGATACTTTGTTCAAATTCTTTTCTTTGTTATCAAATTCAATCTTTGTTATCATCAAAATATATGGGATCTAACACAAAATTTATTTTCACATTTTTTCTAAGAGGAGGTTAAATGAGTAAGGGCTTTATTTGGTGGTTGCAATTTTATGTCTATTGCCAAAATAGATTTTTATGTCTTATCCAAATAAGGCATAACTCACTTTTAACCTAAAAACACTTGAATTGCAAAGAGAAAGAAAGCAAGAGGCGGCTGAATTGTTTGAAAGAGAAGCTGAACCAAAATAAAGAATCAAGTAGGCAGGACCAAATTGGGTGATAATTGAATAAAGAAGAAAGAGTTGACAGAATTAAAAGGATGCTGCTAGACCGAGATTGATAATTGAAGAAGAAAGAATTGTTGAGCCAACATTATTGACTAAATTAGAGATGTTGAACTAATTAAAAAAGAAGCAGGGCTGACCGAGTTAAAGGAGGTGCTGGATCGTGAGGGATTAATGAAAAAAATAAGTGTGAAATAAAAGAAGAGGGCACCAAATTAAGAAGGTGTGGGAGCCGCCACTTGAAAAAAAAGAAAAGCAAGACACGTGATATGCAAAAGGAAGCAAGGGATAGCGTGAGATTACGGCTATGATAGTATGAAAAGGAAGAGGAGTATTGCAGCTGTGATAGTGTGAAAATGAGGAGGAGTATTGGAACACAACTTGGTTGACCAAATATGAAAAGGAGAGTAGAAAGGCATGAAGGGGGCTATTTGGTGTGTAGTTTTAATGGCTATTCTCTACTTGTTTCATCAAGCTTCATCTTCCTCCTCTTCCATGAGTAGCTAAACTTTGGTGATTTTCTTGAGTTGTGTAATGTTTTAAACTTCTAAACTTTAATGGAATTCCTTTAAGCTCTCTTTCTAGTTCATAATTATAGGACTTGGTTAAATGTGTAGTTTTGATCTAGAATGTTCTATGCCAAGTGAATAACCTTAGTGGTTGAGCTAGGAGTTGATTAAGATTTATATGATTCAAATTAGGAGTAGGTTGCATTGTTTATTCCAACTTGGTTAAGTGGATTGTAAATGACTAAACTGAATGCTTTAAACTTTTGTAATGGTAATTACAAGCTAGAATTGGAAGTTGATTATTCATCTCCTTAAGTCTGAATTATTTGGTGGTATTCATTTAATTCCTTTGGTAGAATGAATTAAATGATTATTACAAGTATGGAGATAGTGGTAGCCTAATTCCATCCTCTGGACTCATGTTATGGAATTCATATTATTAGCAAGCAAGGAAGACTAAAACCTTAACTCAAGGGAATCTCATCTCATCATTTTACTAGTTAATTGAATTTATCTTGTTGTTAGTGTTAATTTTGATTTCGTTTGCTTCATTGTCTTTAAAACCAAAAAATACAAAAATATTGAATTAGATTAGATTACTTCATTAGTTTTATAAACAATTTCTCAAAATTATTTCTAACAACTTTAAGGTATTTATCACTTTACTATATAGAAACTTGAAAATTTAATGTCCTCACAAGAACGACCTAGGTTGAGCTACTATGCAACATTTTCAAACCTAATTTTATTTTTAGAAGTCACACAGCATGGGTCCATCAAATTGGCACCGTTGCCAGGGAGGATGATTGCCAAGGATTTAAGTAGTTAAGTGTTCTTTTTGGTTGTCATAATGTGTCTTAGCTTGGTTGTTAGTGGGTTTTTGAGTTTGTCTTAGTTAGTTGTTAATTGTTGGAGTGTTTGCTAGTGGTTTACATCTATTTTCATGTTTATAGTTGTTTTACATTCCATTTACATCTAAAAAAAAAAAAAAGAAATTTACATTTTATTGCTTTGCTATCATGTTCTTAATAGCCATTATGTGGTTTATTATTGTTTTGTGGTGAGCAACTTTGCATTCTTCATCCTTGGAAAGCTATTGTTTGAAACTTGAGATTCCAGGTAACTATAACATTTGGTAAGTTTTGATTACAGTGACTCTACTCACACACTTGGAGTTTGAGGTATTACTTCACTGATATACCAACTTGTTCTACTAAAAGGTGACTTCTTACCTTGCAATTCCTATTTGCCTCTTGTACCATTGTATTGTACTTGTCTTGTTATTACTGAAACTGGTCTTACTCTTTAGACACTTGAATTTTGTTGGTTTTGGTTAACTCTTTTGGTTGTCAAAGATTAGTTAACTTGGTTCCCTATAAGTTGCTAATTTTTGTTGTATACAACCCTTCTTTAATTGACTATTTGACCAATTATTTTGTTGTAATTTGTGTGTCTATGTGACTCTCTTTGCTGGTCATGACTAGATCTCAGAAAACTAAACGTGTGCCTCTTGATAAAGATATTAACAAGATAGTTAGGTTGCTTAAGAAATGTAAGAAAGTTAAATCATCTAGTGTAGGGCTTGGACAAGTCATTGACACTGAAGTTGTTGCACATACTAGTGATAATTCTTCTCATATTGGCTTTTCATTCATTGTAGATCGCCATCTTCTCATGGATCCAGTTCCTCCTCCAGAAGGCATACCTCCAGCCATTGATGCTCCATTCATAGGTTTCACAACAATATTGATAGGAACAATGGGGAGCGTAGAACTATCAAAGATCTTACATCTTCTACTGATATTATTGATCCTTTCCTCTCTTACCCTAACTTTGATATTAATTTTGAGTTGAAAGGTCCTTTGTTGGGTCAGTTACCAAAATTTAATGGTTTACCTGCAGAAGACCTTAACAGGAACTTGAGGAATATATACATTGTGTGGAGCTCCATGAAACCAATGGGGGTTGATCTAGATGAGATGTGCATGAAAGTCTTTCATTTTACATTGGAAAATAAAGCTAAGTAGTGGTTCTTGATGCTACCTCACCACAATCCTAATGCTTTAGCCTCTTGGAATTCCTTGAAGAGTGCCTTCTTGGAAAGATATTTCCCTTCTTCAAAGTTAACATCTCTCACTAAGGAAATCTTCGGTGCTAAACAAGGCCTCTATAAATCTTTTTATGAGTATTGGTGTCAATTTCAAGAACTCCTGGCCAAGTGCCCACATCATCAAATCCCAGAAGCTCGATTGGTGCAATATTATCATAGTGGGTTGCTTCCTTAAAATAGGAAGAGTTTAGATTCTACTTCTCGAGGCACTATTCAATTGCTTACACCTGAAGAAGCCTAGGCTTTAATTGAGAAGATAGCTAGTAATGATCAACAATTTGAAAGGTTGGATGCTAGACAAGTCCATGAGGTATCACATGTTTCAAGATCTTTAAGAGAGTATGATAATTTTTCATCCCAAATGATAGAGATGAGAACTACCTCAATAAGCTCATAGTCCACTTAAATAATGTAAACATTTATAGGTCACATTCTCAGGCTCAAGTGGCTCCTAGCTGTGACATATGTACTCTCACATGCATATTGCTCCTAATTTCCCACACCAACTTGGAAAGGTCTCGGCTGTTTTAAGAGAGACAAGGATAGAATCAAAGACCTTGGATTCCCTACTCCAACACATATAATGAGGGTTTGAGGTCCCATCCCAACTTTAGTTGGAGGAACCATAATCAATTTTAAGGGAGTTCTTCAAATCAAGCTTTAAATTAAGGACCTTTAAACCAATCTAATCCCCAACAAAATAGTGGTTGCTACACATGAATCCCATGCTACTAAAGCTTGTTAGATCCAATATGTTTCGATGATAACAAAGATTGGATTAATATTATAAACTTTTTAAATCAAAGGTTTGAATAAAGTAACTAAGTTCTTGGTTGAGGCAAAAAGCATTACTTGAAGTAACTACTCAAGTAATGAAGAAGAAATGAAAGACAGAGTACAGGAGAAAGGAGCACTGTGAGATTTTTTGAAGGATTATTCGAGGGAGCCCTCAGGTAACGACCTTCATTACTCTAGGGATCACTCAAGTAATGTTTGAAAAATGGTTCCAGAAACTCTCTGTCAGAAATTGCATGGGATTACTTGAAGGGATCACTCGAGTAATATACAAAGTCATTTGAAAAGCTTACTCAAGGGATTACTTAAGTAACCTAAGCAAAAATCATCCAGTAGCTCTTGGCTAAAAAATGACAAACATTACTTGAGTGATTACTCGAGTAACCTAATGTAAAAAAGCTACCTTACTCGAGTAATCACTCGAGTAAGTTGAAATGAAATGAAAGCATTAATCAAGGGATTACTAAAGTAATCAGGTAAGCATAATTGAAGTTGCTCTCGGCCAAAATTTTAATGACATTACTCGAGGGATTACTCGAGTAATTTGCAAAGTTATTTAAAGCATTACTCGAGGGATTACTCGAGTAAGCAAGTTTGTCAATTTTTATAAAATGAGTTACTCGATGGTTTACCCGAGTAATCTGGTTAGACAACGTTGACTTACTCTCTGGCTTATTTTTAATGAAGTTACTCAACGGACTACTCGAGTAATGAAGCATAATCACTCGAGTAGCCACCGAGTAATGCAATACAGAAAGCATAATTTTAATCTAATGTTCATTGATTTGTTATCTATATGATTAACCTTTCATTGTATTAGTTTCCTAAGTATATTTGTAGAGAAATAATGAAGACATCATGCATTAAGAGAGCAGTCAAATATATCATCCACAACGTCCATAACGCCTACCTATCTCAAACGGCTAGTTTTCAAATTCAAAAAATGGTCAAACAAAGTTGCGTGACTAGAACATGCATGTTTGAAATGCTTCCAACATACATCACAATTAATCTATATATATGGAGCATTCAACGAAGAATAGAACAACTAAGAACACATAAACTTACATCAATCATTATATTCTTAGTGCTCTATTTCATATATTCACTCTTTGTACTTCATTGATTATATATTTGCTCTGTGAGAGAGAGTTTTTCATTACAAACTTAATATTAGTTATTGAGACAACTTAAGATTGTGGAACCTTGACTTGGGATTTAATTTCAACGTGTAAGGGGGAGCGAGTGTCCAGTGAAGGAACTTACTGTGTACTGAGGTGCCAAGAATCCACTGAATCTTGGAAGATATAGTGAAACTCTCAGAGAAGCTCTGAGGATTGAACGTAGGTCAAAGTGGTTGTGGTTGAACCAGTATAACTCCTAGTGTACACTTCAGTGATATTCTCCTAGTTCTTAACTGATTTAAATTTATAGTCAACTTTTATATACGTAATGAATTTTGTGGTACCACCTAATTCACCCCCTATTGGCTGAAACGCTTGCACTAACAAAGATGACATCTCTCAATTTCTCAAGTGTATGAACAATGTGTCGTCTTCCATGGATAACTTAGCCTCAAGATTTGATGAAGAGAGTGCTCAAACTAATTCTAAATTTTCTGACATTGGAACTAAGTTTGACACAATCTTGAACAAGTTGGAGTTGTTAGATTCTAAAAATGCTAACCTTTCTTCATTTGTTACTCAAATGTTTGGTAGTCTCAATGAGCAACAAGCTAAAAGTGGACAAGGGTTGCCTTCTAACACTATGATCAATCCTAAGGATGTACATGCATTATCCTTAAGAAGTGGTAAACAGATGGGTAAACAAGTCTAATTTGAAGAAAATGTTGGGAGTTTCAAATCTAGAATAAATTCAGTGATTGGTACAATGAGGAGGTTGAGGTTCCATTGCAACTACAAGTAAAAGATATTGATGGTAGTGATGATTCTGATCAAAGCACTCACCTTGCTAGTGGAAAATCTAAGAGTATGGCTGAACAGAAGCTTCAACAAAGGCATTCTTCTCCAAACTCAAATATAGATAGCAAGCAAGGAGTATCGACTTCAACAAATACTAAGGTCAAAAGCCGTAAATTTCTTTACTGAAAATTCTGGACATAATGGTCAACCACATGTCATGATTGTAACAGGGGAGAAACTCACTTCTAATCAATTACTAAACTATTGCATACCATTTCATGATGCTACCTCTTATATATTTCACTCTTTGAATGATGTAGGTGGTAGTTAAGGTTGCTTTATGAATGAGCCATAATCTTAATCAATATCTGAACAAGTGGGACATACCTTCAATCCAACAATTATTGGGGATTCTCATAAGAAAGGGAAGTTTCTTAGTGCACTTGAGTGTAAAGAGCTTTTACCTTTAATTGTCCATCCCCTTGAACTTGATTTAAAACCCCTTCACCCGAACTTGAAGTATGCTTTTCTTGCTGAACATGATCAATTACATGTAATTATCTCTAGTTCCTTAAGTACATCTGAGGAGTTGAGTTTACTCCATGTATTGAAGAAAAAAAGAGGGCAATAGGGTGGACTTTAGTTGATATTCCAGGTATTAACCCAACTGTATGCACCTACAAAATACTTTTGAATGAGGGTTCTAAACCTGTGAAATAGCCCTAACGTAGACTTAACCCTCTCATTTTAGATGTAGTTAAGAAGGAGGTCCCCAAACTCTTAAGTACAGGGATCATATATCCTATTTTAGATAGTGAGTGGGTCATTCCAGTCCAAGTTGTTCCAAAAAAGAGTGGAATAATAGTTGTGCAAAATGAAAAGAACAAACTCGTGCCAACAAGAGTCCATAACTCTTAGAGAGTTTGTATAGACTTTAGAAAGTTGAATAAAGCAACTAGAAAGGACCACTTTCCCCTCCCCTTTATAGATTAGATGTTAGAAAGATTGGCATGTAAATCACATTAATATTTCCTTGATGGTTTTTCTGGTTATTTTCAGGTTCCTATTGCACTAGATGATCAAGAAAAGATAATATTTACTTGTTTATTTGGGACATTTGCATACCAAAGGATGACTTTTGGGTTATGCAATGCTCTTGGGAGATTTCAAAGATGCATGCTCTCCATCTTTAGTAACTTACTTGAATAAAGTATTGAGGTATTCATGGATGATTTTTCTATATATGGGAATTCTTTTGAAGAATATTTGCTGAATTTAAAGAGAGAATTAGAAAAGTGTGTGTAAAAGAACCTTTTGCTAAATTTTGAGAAATGCCACTTCATGGTGGATTAAGGAATAGTCTTAGGCCACTTGATAAGTAAGAAGGATATAGAAGTTGATACATCTAAAATTGAAGTAATTTCATCTCTTCCTTATCCCTCTAACTTAAGAGAGCTTATATCTTTCTTAGGGCAAGCTAGATTTTATAGAAGATTCATTAAGGATTTTAGTAAAATAGCTTGTTCCGTATCTAAGCTTCTCCAAAAAGATGTGGATTTCATCTTTGATGATGTATTCAAATTGGCTTGTAATGAAATTATGTCTAGACTTATTTCTCTACCTATACTCATTACTCCTAATTGGGATCTTGATTTTAAGCTTTATTGTGATGCTTCTAATAGCACTGTTGGTGTAGTTTTAGGTCAAAAAATTGGTAAGACCTCTTATGTTATTTCTTATGCTTCTAAAACATTGGATATGGCTTAAATCAATTACACTACCACTAAGAAAGAGCTCTTTTCCATTGTTTTTTCACTTGAGAAGTTTAGGTCTTATCTAGTGAATTCTAAAGTGATTATCTATTCAGATCATTCTGCTATCAAGTTCTTATCTAGGAAGACTCATATTAAGCCTCTATGGCTAAGGTGGATGCTACTACTTCAAGAATTTAACATAGAGTTTAGGGACAAGGCAGGTGCAGAAAATCTTGTTGCTAATAATCTAAACAGCTTGCCCCTTACTACACAGGGAGTAGTTGATGCTAAAGTTACTTGTGATGATTTTCCTAATGCCTATCTCTTTACTATTACACTTTATGACCCATAGTTTGCTCATATTGTGAATTATCTTACTGTTGGATTCTTACATGATTCTTTGTCTCATTTTTAGAAATAGAAGCTGAAACATGAAGCTATATACTATTTATGAGATCCTCTATAATTATGGCAGCATTGTAGTAAGCAAGTCATTAGGAGATGTGTGCCAGATGAAGAAATTTCTTCGGTTTTAACATTTTATCATTCTTTGTTGTATGGCGGTCAACTTGGGGCAAAGAGGATTGCTAAGAAAATCATAGATTGTGGTTTATATTGCCCAATAAGCTCTACATTTGGTGTGCCAAGAGCAACTGTGAGTAATCATGGCTCACATTTTTACAACAAATTGATGGACAACCTGCTATCCAAATATGGTGTTCTCCACAAGATTTCTACCCTATACCATCCACAAACAAATAGGCAAGCTGAGGTGTCTAATAGGGAAATCAAGTATATCTTGGAATGAATTGTCAAGCTAAGTAGGAAATATTGGAGTCTCTGGTTGGATGATGCTCTTTGGGCATATCGTACAACTTTTAAAACTCCCATTGGCATGTCTCCTCTCCAGTTAGTCTTTGGTAAGGGCTGTCATTTACCTGTTCAGCTAGAACATAGAGCTTATTGGGCTGTAAAGACTTGTAATATGGATCTTCATGGTTCTGCTGAGGAAAGGATGCTTGAGATATAAGAGCTAGAAGAGTTACGGTTGGATACATATGAAAGTTCCCATATCTAAAAGGAAAAATCCAAATTGATTTATGATCAAGGCATCTTACAGAAGTAGTTTCATAAAGGAGAGCAAGTATTATGTTCAAGGCAAGATTCAAGCTAAAAGATGGGAAGCTTAAAACTAAATGGCAAGGTCCCTACAAAGTGGTCAAGGTGTATAGTTTGAGTTAATAGAGCTCAAAGATCTTGCAATTGGTGCAAGGTTTCAAGTGAACAAGAGCTAGAAGAGTTATGGTTGGATACATATGAAAGTTCCCATATCTAAAAGGAAAAATCCAAATTGATTTATGATCAAGGCATCTTACAGAAGTAGTTTCATAAAGGAGAGCAAGTACTTATGTTCAAGGCAAGATTCAAGCTAAAAAATAGGAAGCTTAAAACTAAATGGCAAGGTCCCTACAAAGTGGTCAAGGTGTATAGTTTGGGTTAATAGAGCTCGAAGATCTTGCAATTGGTGTAAGGTTTCAAGTGAATGATCATTTGTTGAAGCATTACCATGCTAGTCATCAACCACCATAATGCACACAGTAGTCTCTTTCCTTACCTTGTTCCTTATTTTATTTGATGATATATGCTATTGAACAAGTATGGGGGAGGGATTGCTTAATAGTCAAAAGTAGTTTGTTAGATTGCATTTTTCAATAGAACAAACTCCATTTTAAATCATACTCTTATGCTTAACCTTATCCTACACTACCCTTGTCTTGTCTTCGCTCTCTCCTTGTGACGATGATGTGTTGTGCTTCAATCTTGAATTGGACTTCACAACATTCACTTTACCCAAGAGATAAGTGTGTCTAGGTTCTTTGTTTTTGTGCATTACATTGAGGGCAATGTAAAGATAGAGTGTGGGGGAGTGTGTTTATTCTCATGATAGAATTCATTGTGACATCATATACCTCTGTCTCCTGCTTGTGTCCTCTATTGTTTTTGGTCCAATTCACTGAGATTTTTGAGATCTTTAGTCATGATCAAGTATCTCGATTACTCTTAGTTAGCTTCATGGTTGAAACTTACTTTGAATTAGTGAATTGCCATAAAATTCAAGTGTTTTAATAATGCATAGTTTAATTTTGATGAGTTTGTTAGGGAACAAAAAAGCCTAGTTGGAAGGTATTTTGGGCCTAATTGTTCATTTCATCGTGTGATTCATCCACTAGATTATTGCTCTCTATAACTTGTTTTGTTTCTTGCTTGAGGCTATATTTGGCAATGGTATGGGTAGAGATGATATTGGCATCCATTTTTAAACCTTCTAGCCTAAACACAAACCATTCATCATTCACCTTTGTTTACCCCTTTTAGCCCTTTATTTCATTTTCATTCTACAAATGTCATGCTTGCACGTTTCATCAAGTTCCATTAGCACAATGATGAGGGAAAATAAATGTTGCTCTTGTAAATAGGATGATAAGTGCCATGTAAATATTCAAAAAAGAAAAAAGAAAAAAGAAAAAAAAAGTGAAAGCAAAATAGAAAAGAAGAAAAAAAAACAAAAGAGAGGATAAAAAGAAATATATATATATATAAGGTACTTCATAAAAGTAAAAAAAATGTATTGATGAGTTGAAATGGGAAAATTTGGGCCAAAAAAAAAAGTTACACTAGTGTGATTAGTGCTGTTGGTTATGCTAATCGAAATTGGTGCAAGCATAGTATTTGTTACATTTCCATCATTTGGCCTATTCAACATTATAACCCTACAAAGTCCTTTGGATTTATTTATGCCATTATTGCAAGTAGTGGAGAGCCTAGAAATACCACAAGCCTATGGTAGAGTGTGGTTAAAATGGATATGAGTGAAAAACTACCTTATATAAGAGAATAGTGCAAACACTTATCCTAGTTGAGGTTTGCAATTAAGCTCATTGCAATTAAACCTTGCATTGCTTTAGTTACTTCAATTTTTGGTATGTTCATTGAATTTGGATTGGAAGATACCTTGTTATTTGACTAAGTGTGATTCTTAAAGCTTGATCTTGCGTATTCTTTCAACTTTCATCCCTCTTTGCCTAGTATTGAATTAAATGTTTTACTCAGAAGTGTAAAAGCTTAAGTGTAGGGGAATTGATAGAGCTCAATATTTATATATTTTTATTAATTAATATTGGGCTTTTATGGGACTTAATTGAATATTTTGGGCATAATTAAGTGTTAATGTGAGATTTTAGTAAAATGATAATTTAGGAATTATAGTGCTTAAATTGTTATATTTTTAATTCATATTTTTTATTCCCATTATTCTTTAATTGTGAGTAAAAGATATTATCTTTGTGAATCTAATTTTGTAGGTGATGATGTTGCACAACTTGAGTGGTCAAGGTCAAAGATGTTATTTTAGAGCTTAATGAAGGACAAAAGTGGAACATCACAAGTGCAGAACTTATTTTCACCTTTTTTATAAGAGGAGTTTAAATGAGTAAAGGCCTTGTTTGGTGGTTGTAATTTTGTGTCTAACGCCAAAATAGATTTTTATCTCTTATCCAAACAAGGCACTCACTTTTAACCAAAAAACACTTGAATTGCAAAGAGAAAGAAAGCAAGAGGCGGTTGAATTGTTTAGAAGAGAAGTTGAACCGAAATAAAGAATCAAAGGGGGCTGGACTGAATTAGGTGAGAATTGAAGAAAGAAGAAAGAGTTGATCAAATTAATAGGATGTTGTTGGACCAAGATTGATAATTGAGGAAGAAGGAAGTGTTGAGTCGATATTATTGACCAAATTGGAGATGTTGAACTAATTGGAAAAGAAGCAAGGCTGACAGAGTTAAAGGAGGTGCTGGACCGTGAGGGATTAATGAAAAAAGAAGTGTGAAATAAAAGAAAAGGGTACCAAATTGAGAACGGAGCGGGAGCCGCCACTTGAAAAAAAAGAAAAGAAAAGCAAGACACGTGATATGCAAAAGGAAACAAGGGATAGCGTGAGAGTGTGAAAAGGAATAGAAGTATTGTGGCTGTGATAGTGTGAAAAGGAGGAGGAGTATTGGAACACAACTTGGTTGACCAAATGTGAAAAGGAGTATAGAAAGTCGTGAAGGGGGCTATTTGGTGTGTAGTTTCAATGGCTATTCTCTACTTCTTTCATCAAGCTTCATCTACCTCCTTTTCCATAAGTAGCTAAACTTTGGTGATTTTCTTGAGTTGTGTAATGGTTTGAGCTTCTAAACTTCAATAGAATTCATTTAAGCTCTCTTTCTAGTTCATAATTATAGGACTTGGTTAAATGTGTAGTTTTAATCTAGATTGTTCTATGCCAAGTGAATAAACTTGGTGGTTGAGCTAGGAGTTTATTAATTAAGCTTTGTATGATTCTAATTAGGAGTAGGTTGAGTTGTTTATTCCAACTTGGTTAAGTGGATTGTAAATGACAAAATATAATGCTTTGAACTTTTGTAATGGTAATTACAAGCTAGAATTGGAAGTTGATTATTCATCTCCTTGAGTCTGAATTATTTGGTGGTATTCATTTAATTGCTTTGGTAGAATCAATTAAATGATTATTGCAAGTATGGAGCTAGTGCAAGTATGGAGCTAGTGGTAGCTTAGTTCCGTCCTCTTGACTCATATTATGGATTTCATATTATTAGCAAGCAAGGAAGACTAAAACCTCAACTCAAGGGAATCTCATCTCATTATTATACAAGTTAATTGAATTTATCTTGTTGTTAGTGTTAATTTTGATATAGAAGGATTTTCTTAGTCATTTGATTTTAAAGAATGGTATTGAGGTTGATAAGGCAAAGATTGAAGTCATTTCATATCTACCCTATCCAACCAATGTTAAAGATTTAAGGTCATTTCTTAGGCATACTAGTTTTTATAGGCGCCTCATTAAGAACTTTAGCCAAATAGCATTGCCTCTATCACATTTGTTACAAAAAGATGTTGTGTTTGTCTTTGATAAAAACTACCAAATTGCATTTGATGAGCTTAAAATTTGGTTGAATACACCACTTATCATGTCTATACTTGATTGGAATTTACCTTTTAAATTGTCATGTGATGCAAGTAATTTAGTTATTAGTGTGTTGTTAGGTTAGAAGTTAGATAAAATATCTAGGGTCAATGCATATGCTTCTAAAACCTTAGACAAGGCTCAAACTAACTATACCACCACAAGAAAAGAGTTGTTTGCTATAGTTTTTGGTCTTGATAAGTTTAGAGCCTACTTGTTGCATTCTAAAGTCATTGTTTTTAGTGACTATGTTGCAGTAAGATTTTTTATGACAGAACCTCACACAAAGCCTAGATTAATTAGGTGGTTATTTCTTTTTAAAAAATTTAATGTAGACGTGAGAAACAGGGCAAGTAAGCAGAATTTGGTAGTAGTAGGCTGCCAAGTGAAGTTGAAGGTATTGTGGAATCTAAATTTGTGTGTTATGAATTTCCTAATGCAATTTTAATGTTCATTGCTATTTCTCAATCATGGTATGTGCATATTACTATTACATTGTAGTAGCTATTTTGCCTGATTACATGATTTAGTTTTAAAGTCAAAAGGTAAAGAGAGAGTCTACATACTATATTTGGGATACACCTCATTTTTGGAAAATGTGCAGGGATAAAATTATTTGGAAATGTGCTCATGATGATGATTTTTCTTATATTCATGAATTTTGTCTTGGTCAGTTATATGGAGGGCATTTTAGTGCTAGGAAAGTTTTAGAAGCTGGATTTTATTGGCCAACTTTATTTAGATATGCATATGACTTCTGTAAGACTTATGTGAATTTTCAAAAATTTGGAGGCATGAGTTGCCATAGCACCCTTTGATGTTTTATGAAATCCTTGATATTTGGGGCATAGATTTTATGGGGCCATTTCCTATGTCTAATGGTTTTGTGTACATATTGCTTGTTGTGGACTATGTGTCTAAGTGGATTAAGGCTATTCCAACTAGAACTAATTATGCTACTGCTATTATGAAATTCTTGAGAACTCATATCTTCTATAGGTTTAGTATACCAAGGGCTTTGGTAAGTGACCAAGATACTCACTTTTGCAATAGGCTTATGAGCAATCTTCTAGCCAAATTTGGTGTGATTCATAAAGTTTTAACTCCTTATCACCTACAAATTAATGGTCAGGCTGAGGTTTCTAATAGGCGAATGATTTATATCTTAGAGAGAATAGTCAAGCCAAATAGGAATGATTGGAGTTTTAGATTAGATGAGGCACTATGGGATTATAAAACTTCATTTAAAACCCTAATTGGAATGTCAACCTCTAGGCTTATATATGGCAAAGCTTGTCACTTACCTGTTGAGGTTGAATATAAATTTTATTGGATTGTTAAGTCTTGTAACTCTGATATGCTTACAGCTAGTGTGGAAAGACAGTTTCAATTACATGAATTAGAGGACTTGCACTTTGAAGCTTTTTGACAATGCAAGGCTATATATAGAAAAGACTAAATTGGTTTATGACAAGGGTATTCTTAGAAAGACCTTTGCTGCTAGAGATCTTGTGTTGCAGTACATAGCTAAATTCAAGTTCAAGAATGGGAAATTGAAGTCAAAATGGGTTGGACCTTATAAAGTAGTATAGGCATATGGATTTGGAATGGTGGAGATGATAGACCTACAAAATGGCCAAGTTAACAAGGAGAATGGCCAGCTCTTGAAGTACAATTTAGCAAGTTATAAGCCATCATAAGTGGCTAGGTTGTTTCATTCCTTACTCTCTCTGATTTTCTGCTATATTAGGATTGAATTAAGTGTAGGGGAGAGGGATTGAAACACAAAGTAGTAAAAGACTAGGTAATTAGGATCTATGCTTATTTAGCTTTGATTTTTAATAAATTGAAATTCATGTGGCTACATAAACTGTGAAATTGCCTACTAGATGGACATTTGCCCACAAGTGGTTGCAGTAATGCTTGTGATTAAGTGACTGATTTTCTACATTACTATGCTAGTTTATGATTTACTTAGATGACACTTGCATTGAGGACACTACATAAAATAAGTGTGGGGAAGATTTTGGAATTTGACAATTTGAAACTTGTTCAAACTCAGTTTATCAATTTCAAAACATTAGTACCTATTGCATAACTAAGTTAGGAAAGTCAAAATGGGATGGGATATCATAATATGGTATTGAAGTCAGAAAATGCATGTTTGTTGACCTTGAGAGTGACCAAATACCATATGTATGTTGCATATGCATGTTTTAATTCAGTGCCTAAAGTGCAACTTGAGGAGGTTAACTTGGTAGTACAAGCCCTTGTTGGAAGAGTTTGAGCATGTTTGATTCATAAATGCAGAAAGCATACTCTATTAGCATTGGTTTCCTTTAGAACTTGCTTGCTTTTAGGTTGAGGCTGGATAGTCTACGACTTGATGGAAATGGTAAAAGGCATTCATTTCATCACCAGTTGACCCTAAACAGTAACCAAATCATTCATTTACATTTGTTAACCCCTTTGAGCCCACAACTATTTTGTTTAGATCACCTAAGTTGGTGTAGTGCCTATTTGAGTATGAATTGCTCACTGAAATAAAACTTGTAGAATTATGCATAATTGTGCATATATCATAGTACTGTCATGGCATTAAAAGTGAATGAAAAAGGAAAAAAGAGAAAACAAAGAGAGAGAAAGAGAAAAGCTATGCATATAGAAAAAGAGGGGAAAAAATTTCCCACAAGACAAGATAATTTCTAGTCAAGGGAGGGCATGTTTGCTGGAATGTCATAACGACTTCAATGAAGTAGGAAGCGCAAGAAGGGTTCTGAAACTAACTTGGTTCATTATGTATATAATCATCTAGCCTTACCAACAATATAACCCAATACAAACCTCTTGATCCATTAGTTTTGCATACTCAAGCAGTGGAGATTTTGGAAGTAATGCAAGCCTACAGTAAGGAGTTGAGCTAATGGAGAGGAGTGAAAATTAACCCCAGGAGTGTGTGAGAAGAAGTGCAAATAGTTAAAGTTTCTAACCAATTCATTACCAAAATAAGGAGTATAAACGGTATGAAAACTAAAATCTCTAACCCAGTGCAGTGTGTTTCAGTAAGTGAGAAAGAAAAATGAGATAATAGGAAAGAAGTTTTGGGTTGCCTCCCAAATAGCTGCCCTTCTTTAATGTCTTTAGCTCGACAAAAACCAAACCAAATTTTTTTCCTTTTTAAAATTTTGTATTTATTTATTTTTTTTCTAGAAGGAGGGCTTACCTATTGGTTCCTCAAATGTGATGACAATTTTCAAAGTGTTGAATGCATCATCATTATACTCCTTTAGCCTTTGCCCATTCACTTTGAATTTTTGATCACCATCTTCAATTTTCACGGTTCCATATAGCCATATTTGAGTCACAGTAAAAGGTCCTGACCACCTTGATCTCAACTTTCCTGAAAATAGCTTTAACCATGAGTTAAATAGAAACACTTTTTGTCCCAATATGAACTCTCATCAAAATTCTTCCGTCATGCCACATTTTTGTCTTCTCTTTGTATAACTTGACATTTTCATAAGCTTGTTGTCTGAATTCCTCAAGCTCATAGAGTTGGAGAAGCCTCTTTTTACCAGTTACCTTTAAGTTAAAATTTAATGCTTTTATTGTCCAATATGTTTTGTGCTCCATTTCTACTGGAAGATGGCATGTTTTTCCATAGACCAATAGATATGGGGATGTACCAATTAATGTCTTGAAGGAAATTCTATAAGCCCAAAGTGCGTCATCTAATTTTTGTGCCCAATCCTTCCGATTGGAATTCACCATCTTCTCTAAGATTTACTTTAGTTCTCTTTTTGAGATTTCCACCTGCCCGCTAGTTTGTGGATGATATGGAGTTGCAACTTATGGGTTACTCTATATTTAGCTAACACTGATTGCAGCTGTTGATTGCAAAAATGCCTTCCTCCATCGCCGATAATAGCTCTAGGTACTCTAAAACTTGTAAAAATATTTTTCCTTAGAAACTTCACAACCACCCGAGAACATTCATTAGAAAAGTAGCTGCTTCAACCTACTTGGAAACATAGTCAACAGCTACTAAAATGAACTAATTGCTAAATGAAGATGGAAAAGGCCCCATAAAATCAATCCCCCATACATCAAAGAGCTCAACTTCTAAGATGTCAGTTAGTGGGGCTTCATGCCTCTTTGAGATATTTCCCATTCTTTGACATCTGTCACAGGTTTCTACGATTTTGTGATCATCCTTGAAGAGTGTAGGCCAGTAAAATCATTCTTGAAGGACTTTAGTAGCTATTCTATTTGCTATAAAATGACCACAATATGGGGATGAATGGCAATGATTTAAGATGCTGTTGATTTCTTCTTCAGGAACACATCGCTTGATAATTCAATATGGGTATTATTTATATAAGAACAGATCCTCCCAAAAGTAATGCCTTACATCAGCTAGAAACTTCTTCTTTTGCATTTTAGAAAGTTCATAAGGCATTACTTAGCTTGCTAAATAATTTACAAAATCAGCATACTAAGGAGTGGGTTGTGATTACATGACAAAGAGTTGCTCATATGGGAAATTCTTCTTGATTGGTTATTCTTTCTTCTTTTCAGATGGCTCTAACCAAGAAAGATGATCTGCAATAAGATTCTCGATCCCTTTATCTAGAAAAGATAAGGCCTTGAAAATTTTGTAGGATACTTGATTATCTTGAGCTGTAAGGTTAACTTTCCCTATTGCATATCTATTAACGTTCTCCCAATTGCTAGGAATGGCCTCCCAAGAGTGATAGGAATTTCTTAGTCTTCTTCTATATCGAGTATTATGAAATCAGCTAGAAATATGAGTTTGTCCACCTTTACCAACACATCTTCTAAGACACCCCTTAATACCTCAAAAAGTGATTAAGGGTTAAGGACTCCAAAAGTAAATGTAATTATTGTTAAACAAACACTTTTGGAGAACACTATGAGTATTATGACCTAAATGTGTAGGAATCAGTGCCCAAACCCTGTATTTGAGTTCAATTGTGGATTAACACCTAAATTTACATAAAATAGAGGGAGGGCACATGGTATGGTGTGGTGGAATAAGAAAATGTGTTAAGTGGTAAACCAGTGGGAAATACCCAAACCCATTTTCTAAAACTTAATTGTGATAACAAAGTCTAATTGGGATATTTTGAGAGATCATTATCCTCTTCCAATAGGCCATAAATTTCGTCCAACATGAGTCAAGAGAGAGAAAATGAATATGTGAACACAAATGGTGACTGTTGGAAGCCATTAAAGTTAAGTGAAAAAGATAAGAGGAAAAGTCAAAAATTGTAGGCTAAAGTTGTGACATTCAAAGAGGCAATTGGAGTAACATATTTGGTTATTGGAAGGAGCCCATTTATCTCACTTTATGGGCATAAGGCAAGGAAATAATGAGTGAATTCCACATGCAAAAAGATGTAGTATGAGAGTCAAGTAAGAGGTAGACTTTGAAGAGTCAAAGTGTCAAACTCCCTTTTCTCTCCCCTCTCTTCCCTCTCCCCTAATTAAGTCGGCTAAATAGGCATGTGAGAGGCCAAAAATATGCTCCATCTTCATCTTGTACTCTTTCTCTCCAAGCTCTTTTTTCGCCAAGCATAGAACAAATGTATGTAATGTGAATTTGGTTGTTTTAGTGATCCCAATGGTTTTCTTGTGAAAAATAGTGTGAGAATAGGTTTGGTTGTTGATTTTGGAGCCAATGGACATATTGGTTGAAAATTGGAAATTTTGTCAAGCGTAAACTCTGTGCAGGGCAGTTAGTTTGATGGACATTTTGAATGAACAAATGGTGTCTAAAAATTCTGAAACTATCCATTCTAATAGATCACATGCCAAGCTTCAAAATGGACATATAATGGATGTCATTTCAATGTGTGTGTTGGGAGTTATGATTTTTCAAAGTTTGGGGTTGAAACTGGAAGCTATTCTGGAGCAATATGGGATTCTATGTAATTCTAAATTTTTGTGGTTATGAACAATAGTGATTCATATTTTTCCTGTATAGAAGACTTCAATATCTTTCCATAGGACTTAGGATCACCTCATTTTGATTTTTCTAAAATTAGTTATGATTTTTAGATGTTCAGCCATGAAACAAAATTTTCTTGGCCGCAACCAAAGGTTCCTAACTGCAGCCCAAAAGCTTATGGACTTCTTTTAGTTGTAGCTAGAGGATTCTTGGTTGTAGCCAAAAAACTTATGACCTATTTTTAGCTACAGTTAAAGAATTTCTTAGCTACAGCCAACTCCCAAAAATAAGCATTTTGGAACCTTTGAAAGTGGTTTTTGATATAATTCTTCCCAAACCTTTTAGGTTTTCGTTGAGCTTATCATAGCCACCTAAGGGACTCAAATGATAACCAACGTTGAGTATTTTGAAATTAAGATTTTGGAAAAGGGAATGGTGTTATATCCTTGATTTTGGTTGATAGGATTTGATATTAGCCCTGAATGTGAGCAACCTATGCTAGAGCACACCTGGAAAGAATAAGGTAGTGACACTTTCTCTGATACTATGTGTAATGCATTGTATATTTGTCATATCATTGAATTGTGTATTGTGAATTCTGTGAAGTTTGCTGTTGTGAAAACTATATAAAATCTGTGAAGGCTATGTGTAAGATGTGATGGCTATGTGTATGCCATGAAGGCAATGTGTATGTTGCGAGAGCAATGTGTAAGCCGTGAAGGCGATGTGTATTACAACGTGAGCAAGTTGTGGCTATGATGCAAATCACACCTACCCCTGCCATTGTAAATGTGTAAGCCATGAATGCTATGTGCATACTGTGAAGATTATATGTATACCGTGAAGGCCATATATATGTTGCTGTTGCTTGGTGATTTACTTACTTGATATGTGATTATATGTTGTGTGAGTGATTTGTTACTACTGGGATTCTCTTGAATCTTATTCTTTCCATTGACTAACCTATAGCCAGGGCGAGCAGCTCGAAGGAGAAGCAACCAACCAAGGGTGGCTAGTTTTCATTAGTTTGATAGATGGTTGTCATATCTTGGAATTGGGATTACTATATATATATACTTTAAATGTTATTTTGGAAAAGGTGTAATCCCCTAAATGGGAAGTTGTAAGGGGCTATTATGCCGCATAAACCCTTTAGTTAATATATGAAAACCCAAGGGTTGCTGGGAATTTTGGTTTACACTATGATATATATGAATGCAACTTAACTGCACAGGTTAATTAGATTTGAAATGTAAGTATGAGGCCGGATCGAACAGGTTTTAAAAGAAATTTTGGAAACCCACTTTATTTTTAGGCGGGTCCTTGTCTTGAAGCGGGAATTTAAACAGATTTTGTACTAATCATTGGCCTCTAATTTTCCTTAATTATTCATTTTTTAATTATAATTACGGATTATAAGGTAGGGGGTTACACCCCTCAGATGTTTTATTGATCGTTCAGGCAGAAGTAATGAAATTGTGGTTGGCTTCACCTCTCTAAGACCGAGTTTGTCGTAGACAGATAGAGGCATGAGATTTACACTTGCTCCAAGGTCACAAAGTGCTTTTTCAAAGTTACATTGACCTATGGTGCAAGGTATGCAAAAGCTTCCTGGATCTTTTAGCTTTGGAGGTAATTGGTTTTGGAGAATAGCACTGCACTCCTCAGTAAGTACAACTATTTCAAATTCATCAAGCTTACACTTATTTGATAGAATGTCCTTTATGAATTTTGCATAACTGGGCATTTAGGAAAGAGCGTATGCAAAAGGAATGTTGATATGTAACTTTTTGAAAACCTCCAAAAACTTGCCAAACTGCTTGTCTAACTTGCTTTCACGAGTCTCTGAGGGTATGGAACTGGTGGTACATATAGAAGAGGACTATCTGAAAAGTTGATTCTTCCTAGTATAATATCATCCTCCTTCTGTTCTTCTCTGCTTTCTTTCTTTTCTCTATCATCCTTCTTCTTAATTACAGGATCTTTCAATTCTTTACCACTTCTTAGTACAACGGCCTTCACATGCTCTCTTGGGTTTCTTTCAGTGTCACTTGGTAGAGTTCTTGGTTGCCTAGAATTCAGCATATTTGTAATTTGGCCCATCTGGATCTCTAAATTCTTTATTGATAGCTATTAATTGAGCCAGTACATCTTCCATATTTACTTTTTGCTATGGTAGATTTGGTTGTTGAAGAGCTTGTTGCTGGTAATTCCCTTGCGGCTTGAATGCATTTTGATTATTCCTCTAACTAAAGTTTAGATGATTTTGCCAACCTGAATTGTAGGTGTTTGAGAATGGGTCATTCCTTTGATTTCTAATAAAGTGAGCTTGCTCCGGTATGAATAGGTGTTTTTCTTGACATTGTGTGCTCACATAAGGTCCTCTACATCGATCACAAGCTTCAGTAGGAGTGCTGATTACATTTGCTTGGTTTGTCAATGATCCTACTTGCTTGGATATAGATGCAACTTGAAAAGACAAAGTTGTAAGGACATCCAACTCTTGCACTCCAAGTGCTTTCTTTAAACTGCTACATTCAGAAGGCCATTGATATGCATTGGCTGCTATCTCCTCAAGTAGATTGTAAGCATCATCTATATTTTTTCTCATTAAAGATCTTCCAACTGCAGCATCTACAAGAATTATAGAGATATGTGTCATCCTACTATAGAAAGTTTGCGGTTAACACCAATTTGGTAACCCATGATAACAACATCTCCTTAACAACTCCTTGTAACTTTTTATGCTTCATAAAGGCTATCTTTTTCAAGATAGGTAAATAAGGCAATTTCATTCCTCAATTTAGCAGTTTTTCCTGAAGGAAAGTATTTTCTCTAAAAATTTCTGAGCCATGAGATCCCATGTAGATATGCTTCCACTGGTAGCGATTGTAACCAGTTCTTAGCCTTATCCCTAAGTGAGAAAGGGAAAAATCTAACTCTAATGGCATCATTAGTAACACCATTATGCTTAAATGTGTCACACATTTCTAGGAAGTTGGCTATATAAGCATTAGGATCTTCTGTTGGTAACCCACTGAACTGATTTGCTTGTATCATTTGGATAATTGCCAGCTTGATTTTAAAGTTGTTTGCTGCTACTAGCTGTCTTCTGATTCTAGAATTTATCCCCGTGACTGTTAGTGTTGCATAGTCACGGAGTGTTTTGGTATCTGTTGTTTCTCCCTCCGGATTGGCCATCGGATTGGTTAGGATTGAAGTAGACTACTTCTGAACTCTTTGATTTCTTTGACAAGTTCTTTCGATCTCAGAATCAACAGGTTGTAGTTCTGTCTCTTTCGATCTGGTCATTCACTAAGCAAAAGCCTAAAAAGAAACACAAAACACCAAAAAGAAAAAAACTATAATATAAAGACCAAATTAGTATTAAAATTACATGGTATTGATATTAATGACTACAATCCCCCGCAACGGCACCAAAACCTTGTTACGTGTGTAAATGGTCTATTAAATAGTGCAAGTGTACACTATCGTAATCAAGTAATATAGAAGAAAGTAGAGTATCGTTTCCATGAGGATTGATCACTAAGTACCAAAATGGGTAATTTTAACTCTATTTAGTCTATTGATTAATTGGTAATTGAGAGTACAAAATAAAAGATGATTAAATATGAGTGCAAATGATATGAAAGCAACTATGAGAAAAAGCCCTAGGGGTCAGATTTCACTTAACAAATTTCGGATTGAATCACTTATCTATTCTAGCCCAATTTATTCCACATGATTGTTAGTCGAGTTTGCCTAATTTAATTACTAGCCTCTTCCAAGGTCAAGCAATTTTATAATTAATTGCTAATCCAATATATACTTATATGAATTTAAGCAATTAATTATGAATTAAGATTTATGGAACTCAGACAGATGACACAACTCATATGAATATATTCCTATTTCATATGCAAGTCATGGTTTTAATTATTGGATCTATACACACACATCTCCTTCCGATCTCAACATACATATTGAAATCATTGAAAAGATGACCAATCAATCAAAAGTATTAAGAACAATAATTAAAACTCAATCATGAAGGAGAAATTCAAACTAGATTTAATAAGTTAAGATTCAATCTGTCATAAGTAAGCTACATCATCACCTTAGGAAACTAAAAATTTAGCTCATGATGAAATTAAAAACAAAACCAAAATAAATTGCAAACTTCATAAACATTGCATAAAACTTGAATATTAAATTCTGAAACATAAATATACAACAACTAGATGCATGAAAATGGAGAAAATCTAGCCGTCCCTTTAGGAGGTAAAACCTTCCATGTAGGTGGCAACCTATACCATCCATAAAGGAGGACTACTTAAGCCTTCCGTGTAGGAGGATGCAGAAATTAAATACAATGCATAAAACTAACTCTAAGATGGTGTATGTGGATAAGAGAGGAAAGTAATGGATATGAAATGGTATGTGTTAAATGTGAGCGAGAGGATGGCTATATATAAGGAAGAATGGAGTATGGTAGATGAAGTAGTAGGTGAAAAGGAAGATGAGGTGGTAGATAAAGTAGTAGATGAAGTGTAGTAGATGAAAAGAAAGATGAAGTGGTAGATGAAATGTAGTAAATGGAATGGTAGATGATTCTTGCTCTCAACTTCCAAGCAAAATTCGAAACCTTTGGAGATAGAACTCGGTTTTGGTCTCAACATAAAAGTTGTAGAGCTCTTTTGTAGCTTTTTATCCATATAAAGAACATCCCAATCTGACATCTAGAGCTCCAAATATTGCCTAAAAACAAAAAAAAATGGTCTGATTTAGTATTTTTCAAGAAATTCTATTTTATGTCAAAATCATTATCTATTTATTAATTACACTCAAATTTATTAAAGTGAGCTCAAATATCATCCAAAAAATCATCATATAAGAGAAAATAAATATACAAATAGTTTACTTATCATCGACCATATCCTAATATACTCTAAAAGTATAAAGGAGCACAAAGAGCATCTAAGAATCATGTTGGGCATTTTTAAAGAAAAATAACTTTTTGCCAAACTTAGTAAATGTGAATTCTGGCTATCAAAAGTAAATTTTCTAGGTCATCTGATTTTAGAAGAAGGGGTTTCTGTTTATCCTAGTAAATTAGAAGCAGTGTTGAACTGGAAGAGGCTGGAATTTCTTACAGAAATACATAGTTTTCTAGGTCTTGCCAATTACTATCGGAGGTTCACACAAAATTTCTCTTGAATTGCCATGCCATTGACGAAGCTCACGAGAAAGAATCAACAATATATGTAGGATAAAAAGTGTGAAAAGAGCTTCACTGAGCTGAAAGAGAGGTTAACTTCAGCTCCTATATTAATTATCCTAGATTCCAATGAAACCTATATGGTGTATAGTGATGCTAGTAAGCAGGGATTGGGATGTGTACTCATGTAGCAAGGAAGGGTAGTAGCGACACCTCTCGACAGTTGAAGTCTCATGAATTGAACTATCCCACCCATAATTTAGAACTTACAGCTACCGTGTTTGCTTTGAAGTTATTACGACATTATTTGTATGGAACCACTATAGAATTATACTACGACCACAATAGCCTCAAGTACTTACATGGCCAGAAAGAACTAAATATACAGCAGTAAAAATAGATGGAGTTGTTAAAAGAGTATAACCTGAAGATCAAATACCATATGGGTAAGGAAAATGTCATCGCTGATGCTTTAAATAGAAAGGCGTTGCAAGTAGTAGCTATGATGGTATGAGAACAAAAAATGTTAGAAGAATTCAGAGATTTAAATCTTTCAAATAAAGTATTCAAGAGTATGAATGAACCAAAAGAAACACTCCTTACTAGCTACAGTGTCAGCTAGAAAGAGAGTGATCTGACAACGGAAATTAAAGAAGATCAAAGGCAATATAGAATTTCAATATATATTCAGGACATGATTAGATAAGGAGTAACTTAGAATCATGATATTTTACCAAGAAGATTGGTCAAATTTTAGAAAAGAATTTATGTTCCCCTAAAGGCTGATTTGAGGCAAAAAATCCTTGATATAACACGCAAGAGCAAATATACTCTCCATCTAGGGATGACTAAAATGTGTCACAACTTCAAGTCTGTATACTGGTAGCTAGGGTTGAAGAGTGATGTAAGCTAGGGCTGAAGAGTGATGTAACCAAGTATGTTGCATGGTATCTTACTTGCTAGAGGTCAAAATTGAACATCAATGACCACCAGGACTTGTGCAAAGCCCAAAAACTTCAGAGTAGAAGTAGGAAAGCATTACCATGGATTTGGTGGTGGGATTACCCAGGATTAGAAACTATGATATGATATGGATAATTGCTTATCGGTTTACAAGGTTAGCTCACTTCTTACCTATCAATGCCAGTTATTCTCCTGAGAAGCTAGTAGAAATTTATATAAAGGAGATAATCTAATTGCATAGTATACCAAAGAGTATTATCTCTGATAGAGATCCTCACTTCATATCCCAGTTCTAGAGAGCTCTACACGAAGCTTTGGGTATGAAGTTGAGATTCAGTACGGCCTATCACCCACAGAAAGATGGCCAGTCAGAATGAACCATACAAATACTAAAAGACATGTTGCAACCATGTGTTATGGATTTTAAGGGGAATTGGGATCATTTCCTTCTACTCTCTGAGTTTACTTATAATAACAGTTATCATACAAGCATCTAAATGGCTCCATATGAAGCATTGTATGGAAAGAAATGCCAGTTACCTCTTTGCTGGACAGAATTATCAGAGAGAAAATTGTATGGGTTAGATCCGATTGATCAAATTTAATAACAAATAAAGGCTATCAGAAAGAGGCTCCTTATAGCACAGAGTAGACAAAAAAGCTACTTTGACAAAAGAAAAAGATCTCTAGAATTTAAAGTTGAGGAGTATATATTCTGGAAGGTATCACCTGTCACCAGAGTTGGCAGAGCAATAAAAAGGAAGAAGTTGATGTTAGATTCCAAGTTTTGATGATAACAAAAGGTAATTGTATGCAAAGTATGTTTTTACAAGTGTAAAGAATGATTGCAAAGTTACCAAATGCATATGGTAAAGTTTAGAGATGTTTGCTGTCAGTTTTTGCTTATGCACTCGAGCAACAGAGTTAACACCCGAGCATAAACCTCTTTTACACTCGAGCACATGCAAGTGTTGGACAAGAAGTATTTGACAGAGAGTAATTACTGTCAATTTTACTGATGTAATCGAGCACTATAACCAACACTCGAGCATGAAGCTATTTTGCACTCGAGCATATGAAAGTGTTGCACTGAAAGTGTTTGACAGAGAGCAAAGTTAGAACAAGATATCAACACTTCATTCAAGCACAGGTTCTGTACTCGAGTGATGGTAATATTTGCACCTGAGTCCTAGCGAGTGAGGGACTGCGAGTGTTTGGCCGAGAGTTATACAGAACAGAGAAGCACAAGCATGCCCGAGTGAGAGTTCATGTGCCCGAGTGATACATCAGCACTCGCGAGTGAGAAATCTAACTCTCTCAATTCAGATGCAAGTACTGAAGACAAAGAGTATATTATAGAAGAATATTCTTCTCACTCGAGTAAGGGTATGTATGCTCGAGTGATGGCCCACATCACCTGCGAGTGCAAAATCACACTCTTGATAAAACTGGGTGTGAGTATTGTCCAGAGACGTTGATCATAGTGTAAAATTAAGCAGTACTCGAGTGAGGGGACCAGTGCCTGAGTGAGGACCCACATCACTCGCAAGTGTGAAAATGCACTCTCTCAAAATAAGTGGAAGTGCAGGTGATAAAACTAAAGCAAAAAGTGAAGATATGGTATTGCACTCGAGTGAGACATCACAGTGCTTGAGTGATACTCTGCTAGAAGCCAAAACGTACCAGTCTTACAGCGTTCAATCCGAATATGGTTTAATGATATTTATTCATTATATTTTCACTTATTATTATTATATAACATCATTTAATATGTATTATGAGTGTGATACAGGAGTTTGAACATTTGAATTAGAAAGATACAGAGGAAGTCAAACAACGGCAGACAGCATCATTACGACCATCCGAGCATATACCTACCGTGTTCAAAGATTTCAAACGTATGCATGTCGTTCCACAGTAACATGCCTAGCTCCATAATGATCATTATTCAAACGGGCAAAAACAAATGTCTATAAATACAGAGTTCCAGAGATCATAAAAAAAATGAAGTGCAAGAATTCACACAAGCAAATTCACGACTCTCTGTTATTCACATTTTCTCTGTATTCATATTGTTCTTCAGTGTTTATTATATTTACTCTATAAGAGAGTCTGTATACACTTTAAATTCTATTTCCATTTGATCTCAAGGTACTGGGACCTTGAGAGGGGAGATTTCCTTACAAGAGAAGCAATAAGAGAATTCCTAATAGGATTTTCTGCTCATAAGACTTACAAGATACAAGCAGAAGAGAATGTTGCTGCTCGTAAGACTTACAGTAGTGTAAGCAGAAGAGAACGTTGCTGCTCATAAGACTTGTTTACGTAAGCAAGAGAGAGAGGTCATAGGTTTGTTTTTCTGCACATAAGACTTGTCGTAAGCGGGAGAGAAATTTCTAGTATTTCCACTCGTAGTCCTTTTAAGGACAGTTGTTGTCTTGTGGCGTTTCGAGAGCCTATTGAATCTTGGAAGAATAGTGAAAATATCAGTAGGTCTTGATCTTTGAGGACTGGATGTAGGCCTGGCTTTTGGCCGAACTAGTATAATTCTTTGTGTGTTTATCTTCTCAACTCTACTCTAGCAACAACAATTACTATATCACCACATTAACCGAAAAATTTATCACATCACCCAATTCACCCCCTCTTGGATGAAGCTTGCCTCTTTCATTTGGTATCAGAGCAAGGTCTTCTCCGAAGAGACTAATAGCTTGAGAAGGATCCGATAAATGGCAACAATGGGTGAAAACATTCTTCCAAACGGAGCTTCAATCACTAAACCTCCTGGTTTTGCTGGAGAACATTTTTCGTTCTAGAAAGCTAAGTTCAGAGTATTCGCGATGGCTAACAAGTACGGTTTATGGAATGTGATACAAGATGGTGACTATGTTCCAATGAAGAAAATCAAAGATAGAGTCATTAAAAAGAGCCCAGAGGAGTTTGACGAAGATGACAAGAGGTTAGTAACATTGAATAGTAAAGCTATTTTAATGATACAGAGTGCTCTTAGGCAGAAGAAATATTTCTGAATCTGCACTCTACCAACAGCTAAAGATATGTGGGATTCTCTTGAAATCGCTCACGAAGGTACATCTGGAATTAAAGAAAATAGAGTTAATACTCTAATTACAGAGTATGATCTATTTCGTATGAAATCTGGAGAAGGAATATCAAAATTCAAACTCAGGTACACTCATCTTGTTAATCAACTATCTACACTTGGAAAATCCTTTGACCAAAATTCCCAAGTAAGAAAGATTCTTAATATTCTTACGAAAGAATGGGAAGCGAAGGTGACATCTATCGAAGAAGCTAAAGGAGAGTCAATGACATCCGTAGCTTCTCTCTTTGGTAGCCTTTCTGAGTATGAAGGGAAGTTGAGATTCAAGAAGGAACTAGAAGAGTTCGATGATAAAAGAAAAGAGGAGTTGCACTTAAAGCTATCAAGGAAGAAGAATCTTCCAAAAATGAAGATGTTCCTAATGATGATTATATGGGAATGATCATGAGAAAATTCAAGAAGTTCTATAAAAGAGGTCAAAAGAACTTCAAAAATTATCAAGGTGGACCAAGCAAGAAAGAAAACAAGGAGCAACAGATAGTATGCTATGAATGTGGAAAGCCTGGACACATCAAATCTGAATGCTTCAGAAACAAAGACAAAAAGAAGCAGAAAAAGAAAGCATACATATAATATATCTGGGGTGATAGTTCATCGGATGAAGAAAGCGATGATGACGAAGTGGCAAATCTATGCTTGGTAGCCAAAGAAGAAGAATCAGATTCTGAGGTAAGTGATTCTGAACCTACTTATGATGAGTTATTATCTGAATATAATGCATTGTATACAGAATTCTTTAAGGTAGATAAAGAAATGGTTAGTTACAAGAAGAAAGTAAAGGAATTAGAAAATACTGTCATATCATCATGTGAAGTATGTGAAGAAAAATATAAGAAAATAAGAGATTTAACAAAAACTGTGGAAAAATTTACCAAAGGAAGTAAAACTCTTAAAGTTATTCTAAATTCTCAGAAAGTTTCCTTTGATAAATCTGGAATTGGATATAAGTGCGATCATGATAAAAATAGAGGAAATAAGAAAAATAGCAGTAGAACTTATCTTAAATATTTCAAGAATTCTGTGCATACATCAAATCCATTCGCATCATGTAGCTATTGTAATAGGAAAGGACATTATACTTCATCATGTTATTTTAGAAAAGGACAAGTTATTGGCACGTATAAATGGGTTTCGAAAGGGACACATGCTAACCACAAAGGACCCAAGAAAGTGTGGGTACCTAAAACTTGATCACCTTACTTTAGGTATGTCTCAAAGCATCACGAGCAAACAAGTGGTATATTGATAGTGAATTGAGACATATGACTGGTGACAAAAATAAGTTCACCATGCTGGAAACCAGAGAAGGAGGAAAGGTAACGTTTGGAGGTAATTAATCTGGACGTATTGCTTGAATTGGTGAAGTGGGAAAATCTGATGGTGTTCAAATCAACGATGTATATTATGTTGAAGGATTATGCCACAACTTCTTGAGTGTAAGTTAAAGCACTGACAAAGATAATTGGGTGATCTTTGATTCAAAAGAATACTTGATAATAAACAAGAAAGATTTGCCGCTTAATAAAGATTCTATCAAGGTAAATATTAGAGCTCAAAGGGATGGTAACTGTTATACTATTGATTTAAATTCAAATTCTTCATAAAATTGTTTTCTTAGCAGATCAGAGGAAAGTTGGTTATGGCATAAGTGTCTGGATCATGTTAATATGAATCAACTTGACAAACTGGTTAGAAAAGATTTAGTTATTGGTCTTCCTAAACTAAAATTCAAAGATAACATGATTTGTGAAGCTTGTCAGAAAGGTAAACAAACTAAATCGTCATTCAAAACAAAGTATGAGATTTCTACTTCCAAACCTTTACAATTACTTCATATGGATTTGGTAGGTCCAGTAAGAGTAAAAAAGTTTTGGAGGAAATCTATATACTTTAGTAATCGTCGATGATTTTACAAGATTTACATGGATTATATTTATTGCTTCAAAAGATGAAACATTTGTCAAATTTATTATGTTTACTAAGAAGGTCCAAAATGAGAAAGGTATTTCTAATGTTTCTATTAGGACAGACCATGGAGGAGAATTTGATAATCAACTCTTTGAAGACTATTGCAACAACGAAGGAATAGATCACAACTTCTTTACACCTAGAACACCCCAGCAAAATGGAGTAGTAGAAAGGAAGAACAAAGTCCTCACAGAAATGGCAAGAGAATACTTAATGAAAAAGAAATGTCACAGGTGTTCTAGGCAGATGCAATGAGTACTGCATGCTACATTTCAAATTGAGCATATATTCGCAAGTCACTTGGTAAGATGCCATATGAACTCTACAAAGTAAGAAAGGTAAATCTTGATCATCTATACATCTTCATATACAAGTGCTTCATTCACAACAATGGTAATGAAAACTTGGGTAAATTTGATTCAAAGTCTGACGAAGGCTTATTTCTAGTATATTCTAATAGAAGTAAAGCATATAGAGTTTTTAATAAAAGAACATGTACAGTTAGTTGAAGAATCTATTTATGTTGTGTTTGATAAACTTGACTCTCAGACAAAACATGTTGATGAAGAAGAAATGAATTTGATAAAAAAAACAAAACTATTTCAAAACAGAATGATTTTGAAACAAATGATTTTCAAAATATAGAAGATGTCGATGATCATGCTCAACCAAAAGCATGGAGACATATTAAAGATCATCCAATTGATCAAGTAATTGGAGATATTCATGAAGGTGTCAAAACCAGAAATAGAATTCTCAATGAGGTAACTTTTTCTGCTTTTATTTTTGAAATTGAACCTTTTAATATGGAAGAAGCTTTATCTAATAATGATTGGGTGATTACTATACAAGAAGAAGTAAATCAATTCCAAAGAAATCAAGTTTGGGATTTGGTTCCTCAACCTAAAGATCACTCGGTTATAGGGACCAAATGGGTTTTCAAAAACAAACTTGATGAATCAGCAATCATTATGAGAAGCAAAGCAAGATTGGTGGCAAAAGGCTATAATCAAGAAGAAGGTATTAATTATGAGGAAACATATGCTCCAGTGGCAAGATTGGAAGCAATACGAGTACTCTTAGCCTTTGCTTGCATTAAAGACTTTAAACTTTATCAAATAGATGTGAAAAGTGCTTTTCTGAATGGTTAGATTATAGAGGAAGTATATGTAGAACAACCTCCTGGTTTTGAAGATGAAACAAAGCTTGATCATGTTTTCAAACTTAAGAAAGATTTTTATGGTTTGAAACAAGCACCTGGAGCTCGGTATGAAAGACTAAGCAAGTTTCTTCTTGATCAAAATTTTGTCAGAGGAAAAGTAGATACAACTCTTTTCATCAAACATAACAAAGATGACATCCTAATTGTTCAAATTTATGTTGATGATATTATTTTCAGTGCTACTAAGAAATCTATGTGTCAAGAATTTTCCAAGATTATGCAGGGAGAATTTGAGATGTCCATGATGAGAATTAAATTTCTTTCTTAGACTTCAGATTAAGCAAAAGAAGAATGGGATATTTATATCTCAAACAAAATATTTGAAGGAGTTGTTGAAGAAGTATGGATTGGATAATGCTAATGGAGCCGATACTCCAATGAGTTCTACAATGTTGTTGGATGCTGATGTAAAAGGTCCTAGTTACAACATCACTAAATATAGAGGAATGATTGGTTTATTACTCTATCTTACAGCAAGCAGGCCGGATATTCAGTTCAGCGTTGGAATGTGTACAAGGTATCAATCTGCTCCTAAGGTATCACATGCAGAGACAGTGAAAAGAATCTTCAAATACCTAGGAGACACTTTAGAACTTGGCTTATGGTATCCAAAAAGAGGAAATGAATATTTAATGATATATTTAGATTCAGATCATGGAGGACATAAAATTGACAGGAAAAGTACTAGTGGTTAATGTCAATTTCTTGGAGGTTCTCTGGTATCATGGTTCAGCAAGAAGCAGAATACAGTGTCATTATCTTCTACTGAAGCTGAATATATAGCTGTAGCAAGTTGTTGTTCTCAAGTACTATGGTTGAAGCAACAACTTCAGGATTTGGGGATATACTTAAAAGAGATTCCAATTTATTGTGACAACACTAGCACCATTAGCTTGCCCAAGAATCCTGTGCAACATTCAAGGACCAAACACATAGA
Organism: Inga oerstediana; assembly: GCA_963210345.1. Classification (NCBI taxonomy): domain Eukaryota; kingdom Viridiplantae; phylum Streptophyta; class Magnoliopsida; order Fabales; family Fabaceae; genus Inga; species Inga oerstediana. The sequence goes on from OY723407.1 coordinate 42,017,137, forward strand.
TATCCAACATCATTTCATTCGAGATCACGTGCAAAAGAAGGATGTCAAAGTAGAATTCATACCAACACATCTTCAACTCGCTGACATATTCACAAAGCCTATAGCTAAAGATCAATTCCTATATATTCGAAGAGAATTGAGAATGGTTAATCCTAATGAGTTGTAAGTTTTCTTGTTAATTATTATGTTTAATTGAGTTTTTGATGATAACCATACTGACTTTGGCATCAGAGTATTCGGAATTGTTTTTGCAGGTCTGTCACTCGAGCACAGTAAGTGTCACTCAAGTGATAAGCTCATTCTCACTCGGGTTAGTCAACAATGCTCGAGTTCAAAACTATATCATATACTCTGCCCCAGGCTATGAAAAACAGGGATTAACAGAGTATGTAAGAACTCTTGAAACTCACTCAAGAATACCAAGAGTTACAGGTCTCATTCGAGTGAGGAAAAATCTTCACTCAAGCATGGAATGAATTTTCCTAATGTAAATAAAGAAAACTCGATCAGAATGAAGAAATTTATGCAAATACTCATTCAAAGTATGGTTACTCAATTGATTTTGGAGGATTTGAGTACAAAGATGAAAAATATAACAAGTTATACTTAAATCAGGTAAGCTTTTTTATGTTTTAACAAATTTATCTGAATATTACTCGAGCACAATATGAGTACGCTCGAGCATAGCATGAACAACACTCGAGCACTAGGGTTGTCACTTGAGCATTGGAACTTATATCAGTTACGCGATAGCTCAGACCGTCACACTTCCTCCTCTCACTCAAAGTGTTGCATCACTCGAAGGTCGTCTCCCTTCACCTCCGACTATTACCCATCGATTAAACGTCTCATTTTGCTTCAAATCACCATTACAACTCTTCAATCTTCTTTATAAGGTGAGATTTGCCCTCAAAGTTTCTCATTTCGTGCCCTAAATTTCTAAAACTTTCTCATTCAATCCTCAGAAAATCTGTAATTCCTGTTAATTTCATTTTATTCTTCAATGGCTAGAACTAAGATTCCTATTGTTTCCCATTCACCTTCACCCACTCATTCAGCCGCTAGTGTCTCAGAAACTCTGGTGGCCTCATCTTCATCTCCTACTCTTTCTCTATCTTCTATTCCTACACCTCCTCCTAAACCCAAAACCAAAAAGAGAACCCCAGCCAAGAAACCTCATCCTAAGCCTCAAATGGCCTAGAAGGATCAACCTCCACAAAAGAAACCAAAGGGAGTGGTTTTCAAAGAACAGATTATGACTCGGTCTCAATCCAAAGAAGTTAAAGGAAGAGGAAAGAAGAAGGAAATAGAGCAAATACAACAATCTTCTTCCTCCAATGACTCCTTCAATCTGTAACTCCGGGAAGTAATGGAGAAATCAAAGCTCGACGCATTGGTTGGAAAAATTGCCACACAAGCCGACGCCTCAAGTTCACATCAAGTTGGCTAGTCTAATGCGGCTACTTCAGGGGTTCCTTCGACTTCACAGGCTCTAAAGGAAGAACAAGTCACAAATTCTCCTGAAGACTTCAATGTTAAGGAACTGAAGGCATTTAGTCAGAAGGTATATGATTCTGAGTTTGCATATAGACAGTTTTGTCCCATAGTATATGTTGACTTAGATTATCTGCTGAAGAGTTGTTGTTTGGATTTTCATCCTTTTCTTGGATTTTATGCTCCCTGGCTAAATGTTTATATTCCTTATTCACCCTCTGTTGTGAAAACTTTTTATTGCAATATGAAATCCCACAACATAAAATCTAGGACTGGAGAATTGATTAAGGAAGCAATATCTACCACTGTTAGAGATCAATTCATTATGATATCTGCTAGTATCATTAATGATTTACTTGGGTATATTGCATCTCCTTTTGATCCACCCACTCTGTCAGCCAATGAAACCTTTCAGCTTTTGAGACAAAATGACCCAATAGGCCCTCTCAACTTTAAGCCTATTTACATGCCTGATTCCCCTTCACTATATTTACTCTCGTAGCATTGTTAATAAATCCAAAAATTATACCCATTTTGCTCAAAGAGATTACTATCTGCTAGCCTCCTTCCTAGCCGGTTAACAAAGAAATATGGGGGAGATTATTTTTAGTGAGATGAGAAGATTTCGATTTTCTTCATCAAAATCCGCCACCAAACCATACCCATAAATTGTGTCTCTCATTCTGAAGAAAAATAAAGTGTGGTATTTGGAGGGAACTGAGAAGGCAACCATTCCAAGGTTTTGTAAGACTCAATTGACACATATGAGTATCAATCTTCCAGTGAGTCAAATCAAGGCTAGATCTCATTGAGAAGCCACTCCTTCAAGAGGTGATGAGGCTCAATCTTCTGCTCAAGGTTCAATTCCACCTCCATCTTTCCTGAATGCATTACTTTCCACTCATCTGACTGAAGTGATTAATCAAGCTATGTCTGGTTTGAAAAAGGAATTGATGACTGAGTATGAGAAGTTGGTAAACACGATAGAGTTACAAGTCTTAAAGTTGGTGGACAAGGCTAATACCAACTTTGACTTGATGTTCAAGACTCAAGATGATATGTCCAAAAGAATCACTGATATGGAGATCTTCTTACGCACTTATTTTCCGACTATGTCTTCTAAGGTGCCACCTGCATCTACTCGTGCCTCAACTTCACCTCCTCATACACAGACACATGTTCTCTTCACCGATCTAGATTCTAATGTTGATGTCACTTATGATCGATCGCCTTCACCACCACCCTCAGCATCTGTTCCTCAGCCATTATCTCCACCCTTTGAGCCGGAGCTAGTAGACCCTTCCACTGCCATGGTGCTCTTTGCCCTACCATCCAATCTCACTTTTCCTCAGCCCCCTTCTGATGTTGAAAAAATGGGGGAGAAGGATCTGTGATGGTTTCTGAGCAAATAGGATTAGATTTAGGGTGTATTGGGTAGTTTTTCTGTATTGGGGTAGGCTTACTGTTGTTTTTCTGTTTTACTTTTGCTGATATCGTTGTATATGGGTTTTTATCGGAAGATGTTGATTCAAGTTTACTATTGTATTTTTCAATTTAACTAATGGTTATTTTCAAGATTGTTAAGTTTTATGTTCAGTTCTAATGATTTCTGTGATACGATGACTTATCTTTGTGTTTAAGTGTCCATTGGAAGTATTGCAGGAAACATATGAGGTTAAGTGAAAAAATCTGAAAATGAATCTAAAACTTTGTGAAATATGCATTTGAAAATGTTAATAATTTTTTTTTTCACAATTTTCACTCTAATCAAGATTTTTCTTAAAACTCATCACAAAGGTTTTGTCATCATCAAAAAAGGGGAGAATGTTAGATTCTAAGTTTTGATGATAACAAAAGGTAATTGTATGCAAAGTATGTTTTTACAAGTCTAAAGAATGATTGCAAAGTTACCAAATGCATATGGCAAAGTTTAGAGATGTCTGCTGTCAGTTTTTGCTGATGCACTCGAGCAACAGAGTTAACACTCGAGCATAAACCTCTTTTGCACTCGAGCACATACAAGTGTTGGACAAGAAGTGTTTGATAGAGAGAAATTGCTATCAATTATACTGATACACTCGAGTACTATAATGAACACTTGAGCATATGAAAGTGTTGCACTGAAAGTGTTTGACAGAGAGAAAAGTTAGAACAAGATATCAACACTTCACTCGAGCACAGGTTCTGTACTCGAGTGATGGTAATATCTGCACCCGAGTCCTAGTGAGTGAGGGACTACGAGTGTTTGGCTGAGAGTCATGCAGAACAGAGAAGCACAAGCATGCCTGAGTGAAGAAGGTGTAAAAACCATAAATAGTATTCTTAATGAAGTAAGTTTTTCAGCATTTATTTCAGAACTGGAACCCTCAAGCATTGATGAAGCCCTAACAAATAATGATTGGGTTTTAGCAATGCAGGAGGAACTCAATCAATTTAAAAGAAATCAACTTTGGAACTTAGTACCTCATCCTAAAGATCATTCAGTCATCAGCACTAAATGGGTATTTAAGAACAAACTTGATGAATCCATAATAATTGTGAGAAACAAGGCAAGGTTGATAGCCAAAGGCTATAATCAAGAAAAAGGAATTGATTATGAGGAAACGTATACTCCAGTGGCTAGATTGGAAGTCATACATGTACTCTTAGCCTTTGCTTGTATTAAAGGATTTAAACTTTATCAAGTGGATGTAAAAAGTGCTTTTCTTAATGGTTATATCACAGAAGAAGTCAATGTTGAACAACCTCCTGGTTTTGAAGATTTTTATAATCCAGAAGGTGTATATAGACTAAGAAAAGCACTTTATGGTCTTAAACAAGCTCCAAGAGCATGGTATGAAAGACTAAGCAACTTTCTCATCTATCATGGATTTGACGGAGGAAGAGTAGACACAAACTTATTTATAAAATGAAAGAAAAATGATATGTTAGTTGTTCAAATATATGTAGATGATATTATCTTTGGAGCTACTAATGATTCTTTGTGCAAGGAATTTTCTGACACTATGAAAGGAGAATTCGAGATGTCAATGATAGGAGAATTAACATTCTTTCTGGGTTTACAAATCAAACAAAGAAAGAATGGAATATTCATATCTCAGACTAAATATCTCAAAGAACTCCTCAAGATATATGGAATGGATCAAGCTAATAGAGTTGATACTCCCATGAGCTCAACAACCTTACTGGATGCAGATGCAAAAGGACCTGAATTCAATATAACAAAATACTGAGGAATGATAGGGTCATTACTCTATCTCACAGCCAGCAGACCCGACATTCAGTTCAGCTTGGGTATGTGTGCTAGATACCAATCATGCCCCAAGGAATCTCATGCTGAAATCGTTAAAAGAATTTTCAGATATCTTGCAAACACCATAGATTTGGGAATATGGTATCCTAAAGGAGGGAGTGAATATCTTATAGCATACTCAGATTCAGATCATGGTGGCTATAAGACAGATAGAAAAAGCACAAGTAGATAATGCCAATTTTTGGGAGGAGCAGTGGTTTCTTAGGCTAGTAAGAAATAGAACACAATATCATTATCCTCAATAGAAGCTGAATATATAGCTGCCTCAAGTTGCTATGCATAAATACTATGGTTAAAACAGCAATTACAAGATCTTGGTATCTATCTCAAAGAAATTCCCATATGTTGTGACAATATGAGCACTATTAGCTTGGCCAAAAATCCAGTGAAGCATTCAAGAACCAAACACATTGATGTGAGGCATCATTTTATCAGAGATCACATTCAAAAGAAAGATGTCAAAGTTGTATTTATTCCAACACATCTGCAATTAGCTGATATATTCACTAAACCTCTAGTAAAGGATCTGTTTCTTTACATAAGAAGGGAATTGGGAGTGGTAAATCCCAATGAATTGTAAGTAAATCTATATTTTATTCACTTATTCAATTAAGTTTTGATGATAAATATTACTGACTTAAGCATCAGAGTTTTTAGTTATGTATTTTGCAGGATCAATTCTAAAGGAGAAAACTGAGTGAAAGAAGATTTATTCGAATAATATTATGGTATTCGAATACTCAATCAAGTTTTTAAAAGGAATAGTATTTGAATACATAAATTACTATTCAAATATCACTCAGAGATATTGGGAAGAAATTATCCTAATAATATAAGATTATTGCTCAGTCTTCTAAAAAAACTATTCGAATATAGTAAGGTTTATTCGAATAATAAGGCACTTTTGTCCAAAAGAACTATTCAAATAAAAGAAACGATATTCAAATAATAATACAAATTTTAGAATATATGACCCATTATTCGAATACTCGTACTACTATCCGAATACAAAAGGTAAGAATTACAAAAGAACTATTCGGATTGATTATCCGAATAGTGCTATTCTTCTTCAGAGCTTAAAGGGGAACTATCTGAATAACAGAGTCACTATCCGAATACTAAGTCAAGACTCAAATGAAAGTATTCGATTAGTGTGTCTATTATTCGAATAGTAACAAATTAAATCTAAGATTTCAATGTAAAAGATTATTCGAATACAACTCAAACTATTCGAATAGTGATGTGATTATTGTTGACAAATTATTTAAAGACCCTAATTACTATTCGAATAGAACAATTTTTTTGAGTATTCGATTAATCAAAGCTCTATTCGAATAAATTTAATTTTAACTACAAGTGATTATTCGAATAGTGAAAACTTGTATTCAAATAGATTACACTCTTCATATTTCACATGTATAAGGTATATTCGAATACCAAAGTTATTATTCGAATACAACTAGAAGCAAGGAAAAAAGGATTATTCGGATAGCTTATATACTATTCGAATAGAGCACACAAGTATCTGACCAAAGAAGAATTATCCGAATACGACTCTCGCTATTCGGTTAATCAGTGTTACAGGACAACAGAGACTATTTGAATACTTGGACAATTATTCAAATAGTTATAGTCATCAAAGACAGGAATATTCAAATATCACCAGAACTATCCAAATACAGGTATGCACATTTACTCTCTCAATATTCGAATAATTTCTTGAGTATTCGAATAGATTCCCCTTTATTCGAATACACATGTAATTATTTGAATAATTTAAACCTAAATATAAGGGAACTAAGCTCAGTCTTTGAACATTATCCAAATACCACTTCATTTCTCTCCATATACAAACTCTTCTAACCTTCTTCGAATCTCCCTTGCGATCAAAACCCTATGAAATCTCACCATTTCCTCATCCAAATCTCCAAAAATTTTACAGTTTACCAGAAAACCTAAACCTTCGATATACCTCAGAAACCCAGAATGAGAACGAAGAGAGCTAATGTTGAGAAAGGAGAAGTTACTCCTCCTCCAAAATCATCCTCAAAGAAGACCTCTACCTAGAAAACTCCAAAGAAATTCAGACCCAAGGTAGCAAATGCTTCATTTAAAGGGCCTTCTCGTGCTAAAGGGATTGTAATCAGAGAGCCAATAGAGACTAGGTCTGTATCTAAAGCTATTGCAACTACTTCAAAATCTAAGGACAAAAACATTATAGTTGCATCCTCCAATGATTCTACCGAGAGTTACAGCTTGGATCAAACTGTGAGGAAAGTTGTCAAAGATATTATGCAGAATGTTGAAGCTAAGCTTAGCAAGACTCCTCAAGTTTAGTCTGAAATGAGTATGCCTGAAGCATCTCGAAGTGTGATAGAGGAAGAAAATGATGGACCTCCTGCAGATTTCAACACTGGACCTCTTCTTCAACCTGATGAGAAAAAGAGGTACAGAGATCTATTCTCTTCCCGATCAATATGCCCTGTTATTTTTGTGGATCTAGCCTATTTAAGAGACAACCTTGGCTTCAATTTGCATGAGTACTTAGAACATTACAAGAGGTGGTTTCAGATTGATTTATCCTATAGTTCCACTATAGTAAGGACCTTTTATTCTAATATGTACTCTGTCAAAATCAAAGGAAATAAAAAGGAATTAGTTGAGGAGAGACTGGAGTCCACAGTGAGAGGTTAGAAAATGCAATTATCTCCCTCTATAATCAATTCTTATCTTGGATATGATGAAGATGAATTTGATAAAATCCCTGAGTATTCTAATGAACAGATTCATCAGATCATTAAGCCAATTAGACAAGCAAAGAAATTTTCCTCAATGTGTCTAAATAATGAACAGAGAATTATGTGGTACATATATACAAGAGCTATTGTCAACAAATTCCAGAACTTCAATTTCTTTTCATACAAAGACTTTCATTTTTTGGCCTGTCTATTTTCTAAAGTAAAGCTGAATATTGGGGAATTCATATACCAAGTAATTGAGAAGTACATATTGGGATCCAACAAAACTACTCATGCTCCCTTTCCTCAACTTATCTCCTTGTTTCTCAAAAAGAATAACATCTGGAACTTAGAAGGATAACAAGAGAGATTGGTAAGATTTAGGAAGACTCATATTAGAAAAATGAAGATTCCTTTGCCACTGGATATATCTGAGGAACCGCAATAAAAAAGACAGAGAGTAGAGGCTGAGACTTCTAAGGCAGATAACGCTCATTCCTCTAGAGCTGCCTCTTCTTCTCCCTCATTTTTTGGTACTTCAATTCAACTTCACATTCAGGAAGCCCTCAAACCTATGGTAGAGCAACTTATGAGGTCCAATCACCAATTAAGGGAAGATCTTCATAATCAAATTCAAGGCATCATCGGTACAGTCAATGAGAACTTCAAGTCTCTCTATAATATTCCGGCCAATTATCTTCAACAGTTTTGTGACATCAGGTACATACTCGACTGCTTAGAGACTTGTATTACTGGCTCTTCTCTCACCAGGGCCCCTACACTTCCCATTCCTCCATATCCTGATATGCCTTCTGCCCCTCCAACTCAGCCTCCTCCAACCACCTCTCCTCCACCTCCTGAGCCACCAATGTTCTTTATATCATTCAGGAAACCTCCTCCTCTACCCCTGTTCATATTACTGTGGAGCCAGTGCTCCAGCCTGCTACCTCTCCTCATCCCATTCCTTAACCTCTCTCTAGTTCCTCTGGCGAGACTCAGGAAGTGACCAATCCTAAAATCATTGCTCAACCTGAATCCTCCTAACAACCTTGCCCCATTACCTCTCAATCCATCTCTACAGCTACTCCTACTGATATTCTTCCTACTTCTCCCTCACTTACCATTTCTCCCTCCTCTAATCAATTTCATACTCCATGTGAACCCACTTTGCCTTCTACCTCCACTCCTCCTCCTACTCCCACTAGAAAAGTCCCTCCTCCTTCTGATTTTACTCATCCTCTTCCACCCAACCTTTCTGATAATGACAAAAAGGGGGAGAATAGATCTTAGCAATCTACTCTATAACTCTCCACTCACCAAACAGCATGGTGAATCAACAACATGGTCAGACACGATAACCTTCTCAACCTTGTTGTTCATCCATCAAAATTTATCAGAGCTTTTGAGAAATTTAGTTTCCTAAATATTTAGAATGCTTAGACTATTTATCTTAACTTATGTTGTTTAGCTTATTGAACCAGAGACTTTTGCTTTAATACATATATGTCTGTTCTTGCCAGTTAAATGTACTCTAATTTATATCATTTGGTTTTGTCATCATCAAAAAGGGGGAGAATGTTAGATTCAAAGTTTTGATGATAACAAACCTAAGTCTAGTTTAATTTGTCTCTACATTCTTATTCACAAGATTTTTGCTTAGAGAGTATTCGAATAATCTATTTACTATTCAAATACTGACACTCAATTTTTATTAGCTATTATCCTGATAATTCTCAGACTATTCGAATAAACAGAAAATTATCATGATAATGGATAAGTTATTCAAATAGAGATATACGGATACATAGTTGTATTATTCTAATAGTCTTTGACTATTCGATTAGTATAAACTAATATAACAGTGGAAGTTTTTTTCTTAAACTTAAAGTATTTGAATAGCATGTACATTATCCAAATAGTACTTATATTTTCCAAAGGGAATTTCAATCGCATTATCCAGACAATAACATGACTATTCGAATAAGTATGGTTACTATTCGAATAATATAACCATTATCAGAATAATCTCCGTATACTTAAAAGGGATTTCAAATTGTATTATTTGAATAATAAGAAGACTATTCGAATAGTAAAGCCACTATTTGAATAGTGTTATTAATATTCGAACAGATTTTTAAAACCAACATCAAGACTATGAGATTGAGATGAGAAACTATTCGAATAGCAAGGAGACTATTCGAATAATATTGAAAGCTGGAAGAAAAGTTTCCAAGTCAAACTCGAAGCAAGTATTCGAATAATCAATAATGTATCAAGATAATCTTCTCAAGTTTAAAGAGATCACTATTCGAATAGGTGTCTCAACTATTCTAATAATCTCAGTGTAAAAGTATGAATATTATCTGAATAGTGAAGAAAGTATTCAAATAGTATGTAACATAAAAAGTTTCAAATTATCCTGATAATTATAAGACTATTCAAATACTAACACTTCAAGGAAAAAAGAGCATCAAATCAAAATCTTTGATTTCACATAAATATTAAGTATTTTCATTAATCTTGTTTATTATTGTTTTTCCTTCATGATTAGCATACTCAAAACAAGTTATAGGAGCTTTTCACTTCAGATATTTGAGTTCCAAGAAAATCAGATATATTGTGTTAGAGACATTAAATGCTAAACCGAGCTTCTACCAACACATTCTTTTCATCACAACGGCTATATCCAAATAACATAAAGAATGTTTTGAGAAATGCTCAGTGAGTAACAGAAAATAGAATGTCTCCAACAGTCATTAAAATCACTTCAACTACAAATAGCAAAGGCATTCAAAGTGGGAGTTAAGATGTTGAACTACCAAACTGACGAATATTCATTTTCTGAGCTCTTATTGCCTTTTATTAATATACTTCAGTGCTTATATTACCAACTCTGTGAGAGAGAACATTTATTGATTCAATGCACTTGTTTAAGAGATATCTTAAGGTTGTGGGACCTTAAGGTGGGCATCTATTTACGTTGTGTAAAGGGGAGCGAGTATTCAAAGTAAAGAATAGATCGCTGTGTACCAAGGTGTAAAGAATCCACTGAATCTTGGAAGGTATAATGAAGGCTCATATTCTATCTGAGGACTGGACGTAGGTCATTATGAATTAGACCGAACCAGTATAACTCCTGGTGTACACCTCGGTGAAATCTTCCTAACTCTTTAACTTTCTTCTTATCAGTTTCCAGTTTTAGTTCTATATTAATTTTTTTATTATCACCCAATTCACCCCCTCTTGGGTGAAACGCTTACACTAATAGATTTTGTTGGAAATTGTGCCCTAGGGACCAATTATTATACTTTGAACATTATTTATTTAATGAATTTTCTCCATTATGTTATCATATTATTTGCATGTTCATTGTCATGACTGTATCCTTAGATAAATCATAAAGATTATCCTAAATGTCCTTAGTTGGTTATCTGTGTGGGAACAGAGATGAAATAAGACCAGTATGACTTTGATAAGATATGGATATATGAATTAAAGTCTTAGGCACTTGTAAGAGTACAAGGTGCTGGACTGACCCACTATGAGAAAGCTGCATGAATCAAGTCATAAGCTTATCTCATGTATAATCATATCATAATGCCCTTCGACCTGAGGTCATCATGGATTCCTACATGAGAGTTGCTAAGATTTGAACTAGTCAAAAGTCACCTTTGACCGGGTGATGAAAAAGGCTACAATTGGGATTACATGTTGGTCATTATATATTAAATTTTGAACATCCTAATAATGGGAATATCTATAACGCAACTACTAAAAGGATACAATTAAACGATTTGAATCTGACCTACCTATGGCATTGTCGTCTATGCCATATAAATGAGAAACACATTTCTAAACTTCATCAACATGGATTTCTTAACTCATTTATTTTGAATCATATGATACATGTGAATCTTGCTTATTAGGAAAGATGAAAAAGGCACCTTTTAATGGGCATGTTGAGAGGGCCACTGATTTATTGGGCCTCATACATACAGATGTATGTGGACCATTAAATACAGCTGCCAGAGGAGGTTATATGTACTTCATTGCATTTATAGATGACTTTAGTAGATATAGCTATATCTATCTAATGAAACATAAATATGAATCTTTTGAAATGTTTAAAATATTCCAAAATGAAGTACAAAACCAACTTGGCAAAATAATTAAAGCACTTCAATCTAATCGAGGTGGTGAATATTTGAGCCAAGAGTTTATTGACCATCTTAGGAGTTATGGGATAATCTCACAATTGACTCCTCTAGGAACATTATAATGGAATGGCGTTTCTAAATGGAGGAATCGAACACTATTAGATATGGTTCAATCTATGATGAGCCAAATAGATCTTCCACCATCCTTTTGGGGACACGTTTTAGAGATAGCTGCATTCATACTAAATTGTGTTCCATCAAGGTAATTAAAAAGACACCATATGAGATATGGACTGAAAAGAAACCAAGTTTATCTTTTCTCAAGATCTGGGGATGTGAGGTATATGATAAGACACAAGCCTTCGATAAATTAGTGCCTAGATCTTCAAAGTTCCTTTTTGTGGGGTATCATAAGGAAACGAAAGGATACTATGTCTATAATCCCACTTATAACAAAGTGTTTGTTATTCAAAATGGTAAGTTTCTAGAAAGATAATTTATCTCTAAAAGAACAAGTGGGAGCAAGGTACATGTCGAAGAAGTTCAAGAGTCACAAGATAGTACAGAACCAGAGATAGAAAATAGAGAAGACTCACAACAAGTTACTGAGCCTTCTCAAGTAACATAAGGTCTACAAGGATATGATAAGACACCGTATCAGCCTCAGAGATATAGATTTCTAATTATTGAAAGCCAAAATGTGTTGCTCATTGAGCAAAATGAGTCAACCACTTATCGAGAAGCCATAGTGGGACCAAACTCCATTAAATGGCTAAATGCCATAAAGTCTAAAATGCAATCCATGTACGACAATCAGGTATAGACCTTAATTGATACACCTAAAGGTGTAAAAACCATCGGGTGTAAATGGGTTTTCAAGGAGAAAACTGACATGGATGGCAATGTAAATGTCTTTAAGGCATGACTGGTTGCAAAAGGATTAACTCAAACTCATGGTGTATACTATGATGAAACATTTTCCCCAGTTATAATGGCCAAATCAATCAGAATCCTTCTTGCCATTGCTGCATATTATGAATATGAAATATGGAAGATGGACATCAAAACAAACTTCATTAATGGAAAGCTACCAGAGGATATGTACATGACATAACCTGAAGGTGTTGTGTGTTCAGAGGACTCTGGTAAAGTTTGTAAGCTTCAAAGAACCATTTATTGATTAAAGCAAGCATCCCGGAGCTGGAATCATTGTTTTGATGAAGTAGTCAAAGAGTTTGGATTCATTCAAAATATTGATGAACCTTGTGTTTACAAGAAGGATAGTGGGAGCACAGTTGTATTTCTAGTGCTTTATGTAGATGACATCCTACTTATTGGGAATGACATTCCTACCTTGCAGAATGTCAAGACTTGGTTAGGAAAGTCTTTCTTGATAAAAGACTTAGGTAAAGCCACATGCCATCCATCTTAGTAAGGATTTATGTCCTTATACACCTGATCAGTGAGATTACATGAGCAAGGTTCTATATGCGTCGGCCATTGGATCCATCATGTATGCCATATTATATACACGACAGATGTCTCATTTTCCTTAAGTATGATTAGCATATATCAAAATATCTTAGTGAGGGTTATTAGACTGTTGTTAAGAATATCCTCAAGTACTTAAGAAGGACTAAGGACTTATTTTTGGTATATAGTGGATTGGATGATGAGCTTTGTGTAACTGGTTACACATATGCAGGTTTCTAAACTGACCAAGATGACCTTAAATCACAATCAGGATACGTATTCCTCCTGAATGGCGGAGTAGTAAGCTGGATGAGCTCTAAGCAGAGCACTGTAACAGATTCTACAACAGAGCCTGAGTATATAGCAGCATCAGATGTAACTAAGGAAGCTGTTTGTATAAAAAAGTTCATTATTGAACTAGGGGTGTGCCTACCATCTCAAATCTAATATATTTTTTCTATGATAATAGCGGCTCTATTGCACAAGCTAAGGAGCCTAGGTCATATTAAAGGACCAAACATATACTCAGGTGACTTCATCTTATTAGAGAAATCAATTATAGAGGTGATATAAAAATATGCAAAGTAGCAAGAGAAGATAATGTTACTGATCCTCTAATTAAGCCATTTGCGTAGGTAAAGCATGAACATCATGTTAGGTAATGAGAATTAGCAAATTGATGATTGCACCAAGTGCGAGTGGGAGGATGTTGGAAATTGTACCCTAAGGGCCAATAATTGTACTTTGAACATTATTAATTTCATGAATTTTCTCCATTATGTTATCATATTATTTTCATGGTCACTGTGATAACTGTATCCTTCGATAAATTGTAAAGATTGTCCTAAATGTCCCTGGTCGGTCATTTATACGGGAACATAGATGAAATAAGACTAGTATGACTTTGATAAGATATAGAGATACGAACCAAAGTCTTAGGCACTTGTAAAAGTACAAGGTGCTAGACAAACCTGTTATGAGAAAGTTGCATGGATCAAGTCATAAGCTTATCTCATGTATAACTACGTCATAATGCCTTTCGACCTGAGGCCATCATGGATCCTTACATGAGAGTTGCTAAGCTTTGAACTAGTTAAAAGTCACCTTACGATTGGGCTTGGTGGTTTTTCATGCAGAGGAATATGGATGGTCAAGATGGAATTTATCCCTCACATTAGCATTGAGATATTACTAAGCCCCTTGATGAGTAAGTCAGAGAAATGTATGGCCATACTACGATAGAAAGGAGTTTCCATTTCTATTGTCAGACTACTTAAGAATCGAGAAACTAATGGTCAGGAACAGAAGGATGACATCATCAATGCCTCATCCTTGACCGAAATATCGTGTGACAAAAAGGGACATGACATGGTTGTATCACAAGTTGCATCGTGTTAACCATCCTTATATAAATTGGGTAGTTGTAATGTCTTGCTAGAGGCCACTTGTGACTTGTGGGTTAATACAGTTATTGACCCACTACCAACTTCGTATGGGCCTACAGGGTAGCACACAAGAATGACCTAACGTGAGACAATGTTTAATCTACAGTGAATGAATTTTATATTTATACATATAATATAAAATTCATGAAAAGAAAATTAATAATATTATATATATGTATTTTCAAATTACATATATATATATGATAATATTATTATATTTTGTTAGTTTTAAATTTAATTTTATTAGATAAATTAAATTTAATAACTAACATGATTGAGATGTAATATCTCAGATTTAATTTATAATGATAAGTTAAATCTATTGGCTCTTTATTCGGATTAAATAAATAGGTTAAATTAAAACTGTATGACAGATTTAATTAAACCAAATTTATTTAATTAGCTCATCAAAATAATTAATAGTTAATTCGAATATAGCCCTTATGGGTTATAAAAAAAATGATGAAGCAGAAAAACTCATGAACAGATCAGAATTGAGAGCTGCGAGAAAACCCTAAAAGATGTTGGAGGCGCTAGCATGTAATCCATGTTGGAGTAGCATTTGTGTAGATACCGGTAGAAGGACTTGATCGACGTGTTGGCTCCTAAAAATCGACAACCAAGAAGGCACAAAAAGAAAGGTACGATTCTTCCTAACTCTGTTTAAACACCATTGATAGATCCTCAATTAGGATTGGCAAAATTTTTTAAATTATTCCACTGTGCTAGCCGATCCCAACAGATTTAAGTTATGATTTTTTTCAAAGTTGGACTTTGTTTCTAGAACCAATTCTGGAATAGTTAAGATTTGATGAATTTTTGGAAATTTTATGGTTGCAATTTCTAAAAAATGATATTTGCTCTTGAAAATAAAATTAATATGTTTATAATGTATTTGGAATCAGCCAACTTGGAGTTTTATAAAATTAATTACAATTTTTGAAATTTGAGCATTGAATTTGTAGGTTGATCTGAGACATATTGATTGTGACATGGTTGTGTCTAGTCAAATGAGTTCCAATATCCATGAAAGTTTCCAGAAATAAAGTAGACCCAACAAGCTTTAATTTGATGGGTAATTTGTACTAATTGGACAAGCACATTGGGAGATACAAATTTTTGAATTTGGTAATGATTCTAGAAGCTGTCTTATGACAGAAGTAAGTAATTATGAAATTTTGGATTTTGTGCATGTTTGTTGTAGAATTAATCATTTTTCATTTAAAATAGACTTAATAAGGGCCACATAGGATTTTGAACAACCCTAATTGGAGTTTCTTAGACAAAGTTATAATTTTTCTATGTTAAGAGAAAAATCTGCTAACTTTCTGGAATAGTGTGAATTTAGTGGGCTTTGGGTCAAAAGTGATAATTATGAACTATAAGGGTGAATAGTAGAACTTGGGCCTAGTGTAGTCACATTAACTACTTAATTGGGCTAGGCACTAACTCAACTGAAAACCAACTAAGTGGCTTAAGTAATAACTCGCTCGTAAATTATAGCTTATAGGATTTGATATTTGCTCGGGAAGCCCGGAGCATGTCAACTGAGGTAAAGATTTGGGAAAAAAAATTGCTAAGTAGTAACTTATCCCTCACATACTATGTGATATTTTATATGCATGCTTGTACCAACATGAATTTAAGGCATTCAGATGAGAAGGGTTCAGGCCCAGTAGAATTTCCCAGTACTGTGGCATAGGATGGTTGTCCTTGAATTAGTAGCTTTATGCTTTCCATATATCGTGAATTTATCTCTGAATGTTGAATATGCTGCTTGTATTGAAACTTTGGTTGATATGGCATATTACATGTATGCGTTTTATGAGTGATATATGTTACTACTTGGATTATTTTGAATTTCACCCTATTTTTTTCCAAAAACCAATTTTCAGCTCTGGCAGACAGTTCCTCAGGCAAGAAGGTAATCAAGGGTGAGTGAAGTGAAGAACTTAGAATTTAAATTTCACCTTGGTTATCTATTTTTGGAAACTGTACTTAATTTGTACCTAAGTAGAGTCAGTCTTGTACTAGCAATTCTGTAGACATGTAAGTAAATTGCCTATATGTAGACTATAAATAGTGACATGTAAACCAATAGGGGATAGTAGTCCATCTAGGCCCATTAATTAACCATAGTAATTTAGGTTTCAGCAGAGAATGTATAGGTAAAATTCTGATATGAAGAAATAAAACTAAAACAAATGGCTTATAAATGAATCAAAAATTAATATGAAACCAATTTGAAAACATTTTCAAAAAGATTTCTGAAAACCCACTCAAGTGTAGGTTCACACTCTACTTTGAAGTTGGGACCCACACTATTTACAAAAGATTATTGGCCTCCCTTTTCAAAGATATTATTGCATTTAAGCCGCTTTGAAAACGAAGGTGTTATACAACTATTCCTAAAGTATGCTAATATTCTCTCAAGTTATTGATCTCTTTTTAATTAATGTTGAGCTCACCCACACAACTAATTAAACACTGAAGTTATAGTATTTATCACCACAAGTATCTAGAACTATCCCTAGCCTAAATAATTTTTGTCTATTTCTCTAAATCAAGGTTTTCCCTTTACCTCCTAGTCCATCGAGATCACTTATATATTAGATTTACTAGTGACCATCCTAAGCAAATCATATGAAGAATAAGATAAATAAATATAATTATAAAAGTAAAAAATGCATTCATGAAAAACTCAAAAGAGTCAAAACAAGATAAGCATTGTTCTAAAATAACAAGAATTGAAGAGATTAAGAAGACGAATGGACTTAGCCTTAATACTTTAAAACTTCTTGCTCCTCATCAGTGTAGTGATTGTGTCTAAAGAGTAGCCCATAGATCTTCTATTTATAGTTGAGAACTTGAGATTGCTTCTTGGTGTGTGATGCTTTGATATATCTTTATAATAGTATATGATACCTGAGTTGATCTATCATCCATATTATTGTTGGATATGATTAGTTTTGATGATGTCAAATATAGATGTGAAGTGATAAGAGCAAAAAGTTTATATAATGTATTTCTTTGACTAATTACTATATTTAATGTTACATATTTTGTAGATTAGTCAACCAAAGAATGAAGAAGATTGAATTAATGAAAATGAACAAGAGGAAGAAGAAGGAAGAAATTGAAGATAGTCAAGGAGATGCTTACTTTGGTTATGGAGAATTATTATCAAGAGGAAAACCAAGAAGAAAGATATTGAAGAATGAAGAACTTGGAAGATCTATCATGAATATCAAAATTCAAGTTGTTAGATGTGATATTGGAGGTTTCTATAATGATACCGGAGGTTTCTATGATCAAATGATGGTTGGAATAGGTTAATACGAAGCTAAGATGACTTATATATGAGTTTTGGAACTTCTAGAGGTGTTATGCTCGAGCACAAGGTGTTATGCTCGAGCACAGGAAGAACACACTCGAGCACAGATGGATTCACTCGAGCACGGGGTGTATACTCTGTTCTACTCTGTTTTACGTTCAGCCTGAGCGAGGTCTGGTATTTTGATCATATCTCTCAAACCACACTTCCAATTGACTCGAAATCGGTGGCATATAAAAGAGGACTCACAACACGTAAATTTAGCACCAGGATCACATTGAAAGAAGATCAAATGATGGAGATATGATCTGTGGAAGAAGACAGTGAAATCACCGTCACTTTTCGACACAGGTTCGGTATTTTGCACGTAACTTACAAAATACACATCAGATTGAGACCAGACCAGTGCCAAATGAAAGTAGACTCAAAGAGCTTTCCATGGATAGGTAATTTGACTTATTGGAACGTATATTCTAGGAGCTATGCCTTCTGGAAGTTGATGCTTGTGCAGACTAGCGAAATATACACTCTTTCGATCATAACTTGCAGAATACAAGGAGTTTGGAGCTGATTCTTGTTGCATTGGAATGCATTTGGCAAGACCTTTCTTATGGTACATCATTTGAATCAAATAAACAAAATTTTTCTAAAGTGGCCCCACATCACCCGTGAGTGTAAAAACTGACTCTCTGAAAAAGTTGTGCGAGTGATGTCCAGAAGCAGCTGAAATGTGAAGGAAATTTCATCACTCGAGCACTAGGATCCATGCTCGAGCATTGGATGATTTCTCACTCGAGCACATGGAAGTTTTGACGTGGAAGTGATAACCCGAGAAGAAGTTTGTACGTGGAAGCATGAAACTCACTCGAGCATGAATGGTTGTGCTCGAGTGATTCGAGAATTCACTCGAGCAGATACGAGTGAAGTGCAGCGAGTGCTTGCCCGAGAGGAAGTCAAAACGTGAAATTATCAACTGCACTCGAGTGAGCCATATTGCACTCAAAGTGAGGACCCGACAGAATGTGGTAGAATGCACAAACAAAACAGAGCCTCACAACCATCAATCCAAACATGGTTAAACGTTATACAATCATTATGTTTTCACTTGTTATTGTTTCTAAACATTATCTAACATATATTTCAAGTGTAAAATAGGAGATTAAATATTTGGGTTGTATCTTCAAGAACGGAGGTCACAACGAATATCTTCACTCAACGTGATGAGTCACAGAAGCCAGAAAATCATCTTTTGACCAATGATCCAACATACCCATGACTAATACTTCATCATATTAGTGATTATGTATTTTACAGTGTGAAACAGGAAATTTAACGGTGAGCTTACAGATTCAAATGAAAGAGTCAAGAATGGCGGGCGACATCATTACACACCGAGCATCAGCTACCTACACGACAAGTAACTGACCCACCATGAGAGATTGTCTGGAAACTCAAACGAATTCATCCTGCTCCACAACGTTACTACAGCTCAAAATGAATCTTCCTGCTGTTCAACAAAACGCTCCACTCTGCAACAGACAGTAGCTCGTTTTCAAATATGCTCAAAGGTCAAATGAAGCAATGAGACTCCAACGGACGAATGCTTACAACGATCATGATCTTCATCAACTATAAATAAGAGAGCACTCAACGTTGATGTGAGACAGAGAAAACTGAGCAAACGACACCAATATGCGAATAACATGAATCCTCTGCTTCTACCCAAACACTCTCTGTTTTCCAGTTTCTATATTACTTATCGTTGAGAGAGTGATTATTTGTATTGTACTTCAGTGAGTATTATACCCACTCTGTGAGAGAGTTTGTAAACACCTTCAACTATATTTCTGAGTTGATCTCAAGGTAGAGGGACCTTGAGAGGGTTGATTTTCTTACGGAGAAGCTGTAGAGAGAATTGCCAGTAAGACATTCTGCTCGTAAGACTTACAAGGTGCAAGCAGTAGAGAACATTGCTGCTCATAAGACTTACAGGGGTGTAAGTAGGAGAGAACGTTGCTGCTCGTAAGACTTGCATGAGTAAGCAGGAGAGGAAGATCTTCGGGATTGCTCTGCTCGTAAGACTTGCCGTAAGGGGGAGTATTTCAGTAAGAGATTTATAAAAGATTTCACAAGTACCCGGCTAAACTTGTGGGATTGTAAAGGCTTTTCTTGTGCCCGGATTAAACAAGAAGATAGTGGATTTGAAAATCTCAGGAGGAGCCTGGGGACTGGACGTAGGCCATCACAGATTGGACCGAACCAGGATAAATCCCAGTTTGCATATTCTCTTCCCTAAACTCTTATATTTCCAGCATATATTATTTAATCTAACTGTTGATTTATAAACCTTCATACTTATCACTTTCGTTAAGATACGAAAAGATTTCTAAAGTTCTTAAGTTTTTATTATACACCCAATTCACCCCCCTCTTGGGTGATAACCGGTTCTAACAATTATATGTTTTCCTGTTTTTTGGATCTAGGCAAAATTTATAGTTTAGGACCCATTCCTTGAACTCTCTTAGACTTTTGCAGAAATTACTATTTAGGATCCCATCTTTTTTTTTTTTGATAATAAAAAGTTTAGGTAGGTTCGGCACCAGTCCCCTACCAAGGCCAGGGCACGGCCCCAGGGCTCTTCGAGCGCTTACAAGGGACTTACGAGATCGCCTACCAATGAGGTCTCCCCATCGGTCAGAGGGTTCGAACACACTCCCTTATGATCGGGGTGGCAAGACCTTAACCAACTGTGCCAAACCTCATTTTAGGATCCCATCTTTGCAATTACTTTTGCCACATGTCTTCTTCTCTTGGACTTTTGGAGAAAATCAAAGTTAATGTCCCCATGCCTTTAAGATATTATATTATCTACAAAATAAAAGATATATGAATATATATGGTAGAAATATTACATTTTATCCTCAAGATTTGATGTTGGTATATTTATAAAATAAATTAAATAGATATTGAATATTTATAGATTTGATATAATGCATTTCAAAATCTATATCTCTTTAATTATAAAATATGCATTTGTCATGAATATTCTAAAAATATTATTTAAGTATATTTTTAAATTAAAAACCATATTAGAATAAATATTGTTTACTAATCTACCCCTCATTATACCAAATCTTTAATTTATCTTTTAACATAAATATTTATTAAAGATCTATTTAATATTCTTGCTAAATTTAGAAATAGTTTAAATAAGTTATGTGAAAAATATTTGCAACTTGATCAAAAATTAGAGTAATTTCTTAACAAACATATGTTTAACAAAATATGTTTATAGGTTTTGAATTATACTATATTATCTATATGATTGTAAAATGTTTTAGCTAATATATGCATTTAAGTGCTTGTTTGGTTTGCGAAATTAGAGATAATGTAATAAAATATAATGCAATATAATATAATGATGATTACATAAATTTGTTTGGTTCGTTATTAAAAAAAGAAGATGCATATGCATACAAAGGTTTGGTTGGATTACATCGAATATGAGAATATATGATAATAAAATAGTAAAAGACAAAATTTCCCTTGACTATACATATATGTATAATGTTCATGTTCGGTTCATGGTAATTTTTTCAATTTGTGTAATGCACATGTTGGGTTCATAGTAATTCTGTAATATTTAATGGTGGAAATATTATGTAGTGTAGATTGGGTTAATGGTAATTTTTTAAAATTTAATAGTGGGAATATTATTTAATGGGATATTTTAATATTTTTAATAGTGGAATATAATTTTTTTTAATAGGGAATATTTTTTAAAATTTTATATATTCATTAATTTTTTAATATTTAATGGTGGTAATTATTTAATATTTAACAAAGTTTATGGGTGGGCACTTTGGTCAATTTAAAAATTATAATGGCAATAATGTATTTTTCACTTGATTATAGGATATTTGCATCCCCATTAATCAGTCCTAACAATGCAATGATGTAATCAGGATTACAAAATTTAATCCTCTTTATATTACATAAGTCCAATCTGATAGAACCAGCTGACACCCAAGAGGAGGGTGAATTGGGTGTAAGATAAAAACTTAAGAACTTTGAAACACTTTTTGTATCTCAGTGAAAGCAGTAACTATGAAACTAATGAATCATAAATCAACAGTTAGATATTTGAATGATATATGCTAGAAATATAAGAGCGTAAGGAAGAGAGTATGCAAATTGTGATTTATCCTGGTTTGATCCAATCCACGATTACCAACATCCAGTCCCCAAGCTCCTCTTGAGATTTCCAATCCACTATCTTCTTATTTAATCCGGGCACAAGAAAAGCCTTTACAACCTACAAGTTTAGCCGAGCACTTATGAAGCCTTTAACAAATCTCTCACCTAGTTACTCCCCCTTATACACCATAAGGATACAACCTTGATGATAAAGGATTACGAACAATCTTCTCTCTCAGAAGTAAATAGGTGAATACTAAAGTATAATACATATGATTACACTCTCAAATATGTATGATATAGAACATAGATAAGAAGATAAAGCAGTTAAGTCAGAGTGGATGACTCAAGATATAAGCATGTTTATGTCATTATGTTCTTGTTGTTTTTTCTAAACTCTGAATGCTCTTCTATTTATAGTTGATGAAGATTGATGACCGTTTGAGCATTTTAACATATCCGTTGGAGTGCGGCTGCTTCTTTTGTTCACTTGCTTGAGTTTCAAAAACTAGCTGTTAGAATGTTGGACGTTCCACTTCCGTAAAGTCAACTTTTATCTCTTCACATCATTTCTTCCTTGCTTTCCTGGAGAAATACATTAAACACTAATATAATGAAGTGTTAGAGTGATTAGAAGCAAGATGGATGAATTACATAATCATTTCATTGATTTTCAAAAGCTTCAGATACGTTGTCTGTCGCATTACTCGAGTGGTCTCTTGAGTAATTCTTTCTTTTTCAATTCAGATTACTCGAGTGCACCCTCGAGTAATGCTTCCAATTCTTCTATGATTAATTGAGTGATCCGTTGAGTAATGTTATCCGAATCTTGGCAAAAGTAACTACTTCTTTGCTTACTTGATTACTTGAGTGATCCCTCGAGCAATGAAATCTTTTCATTTCACATTACTCGAGTGATCCCTCGAGTAATATCACTCATTTCTTGGCCAAGAGTTACTGCATCATTTCTTCTCTGATTACTCGAGTGATCCCTCGAGTAATACTTCATTTTCTTTTCTATTTACTTGAGTGATCCCTCAAGTAATCTTTTCATTTTAATTCTAAACATGGCAAATAATATATCATCATAAAGCTCTTACCGTATACATTCCAATGCAATAAGAATTACCTCCAAACTCATTGTATTCAGGAAGTTATGATCCAAAGAGTATCTACTGTTCCTGATAGTCTTTAAAGTTTCCAATGTCAACTTCCAAATGACATAACTCGTAGCATATAACTTTAAATATGACAAACTACCTATCCATGGAAAGCTCTTTAACTCTAGTTTCATATGACACTGGCTTCGTTTCAATCCGATGTGTAGTTTAAGAGTTATGTCCAAAATACTAAAGTTGTTGTAGAGTATGATGCTGATTAGAATATCAACTTCAATAGATCATATCTCCCTTATCTGAACTCCTTTGAGTGTGATCTTGGTGTGTATTTTTCTTGTTGGGAGTCTAGTTTTATATGAAACTGGTTTCAGCTCATTTTGACATATGGTTAGAGAGATATCACTAAAATATCGAACCTATGTTCTGCTGCATGAAAATAGAGCACTTCATAATTCTCATGAAAACAGAGCACTTCATAATTCTCATCACTCTAGTGGTCACTAGATTAATTCTGGGATATTACTTGAGGGAGCCCTTAAGTAATCACCTCCAAAATGAGGCAGTAGCATATTACTCGAGGGATTACTCGAGTAATCACCTCTGGAGGTAGCATAACTTCTGTATAAGTCATTTTAGAATCATATTGACCCATTCCAACTTCTGTTTGACCATTAAAACCTTCGATATCACTTATAATAGCTTGGATCTTGAAGCTGTTCTTCTTTCTTCTTCTTTCTTCAATCTCTATCTTCTTGTTTTTCCACTTGATGGTTATTTTTCATAACTCAACTAGATATCTTCTTGAATATCTCCAATCTTCTTCTTTCTTTGCTTAACTAATCTATAAGATATGTAACATTAAATGTAGTAGTTAGTCAATGTAGAAGATAAGTATATTATTTTGCTCTGACTTGACATCTATATTTGACATTATCAAAACTCATTATATCTAACACAGTCAAACACTGTAATTGATTTATTGCATCAGGATTACATATAATCCTCTCCTATAGAATCGAACCAAATAAGGCTATAAAAGATTGCACCATAAGTAAGGTTTAATAAATAAACTAGATTAAGCATTATGATTTTTTGAAAAAATTATAATTATAAGACCAATTAACTTTGTAATATGGTAATTAATTTAATAGTATGAAAAAATTTGAAAATATATATTAAAATTATTTATTAGTTTTGGATAAATATATGTGATTAAATGATTATTAAGTAATATTTATGGCATTTTCATCAAAATGATGGGTCATTGCTATGATTTAATGGTTAACTAAAGGTTGGGTAGATGGAAAATTGAATTTCAAAACTAGAATGGAGCTTATCTATACAATGTACTAGTATATTTTTATTTTAAGGGAGGATCATATAGATTTTCAAAATAAAAATGAGGTCTCTATACTTTAGACTAGATAGACGGAAGATTGATGCATTTTACTTTTAAAAAAAACCACAAAGAAACAATATAAAAATTAGGTGAACTAATGGAAACTTGCATATTAATTTTCTTAAAAATTTAATAGTCAGACACATGATCAAAACTGTGGCACAGAAAATTTCATAGTTACCTAGGGATTTTCCAAAGCACTAAATTTGCTATGCATGATTATTAAATTCCCTTCATCAATAAAGGCAATTCAATCAAAACAAAAAGATAATGTGGAAGGAAAAAATAAAATGAAAAAATAGAAGCATAAATATTTTTAAACGTACATTCCCTCATCACCAATAAACACCAATCAACTGCACCTTACATCACTACTATAAAAAAATGTTGTGGCACTTATATTTCAACTAGTTGTGACGTTGAGGACATGCCATATATCCAGACACCATTTGAAGAAGCTATGGCACTTCCAAACGCCATAACATGTAAACTTTTTTTTTAAAAAAAAAAAACATTCCTGTGACATTTCCTTGAGGAAGGGGCACAGGAAGGGGAGACTTCCTGTGGCGCTTCCTCACGCATGCTTGAGGAAGCGCCACATGAAGTGGTTGACTTTTTTTTTTAGTTTGCTTCTATGACCCTTTTTTAGAGAAGCATCATATGAAGTATGTTTTTTAATTATATTTTTGTATTTTTAATTCATAACCCTATAATTATAGTAGTGGAAAGCTTTAAACACAAATTTCTATATCCACGGTTAGGCTAGTTAATTAAATAATAACTAGCTAGAGGTTTGCCTAAACACATATTCACACCATTCATCGATCACTTCAATGACTTCATGGTCGGTCAAACTATCAACAACGTTGATATTTATAATACTACATATATGTACAATCATGTACAAAACGAATTAAAATCACTAAAAAATTAATTATCAGGTACTAATAAATTAAATTTAAAACATAATATGAATTGCAACTAAATGACTAACTTTTTGAGGAATAAAAGGCTAATCATGAGTAATTACATCCTTCATGAATTTCATGATATAATACCTATAGCAATTGTTATTGGGCTAGAAAGAGCACTGTAACAATATAATGAAATAGTTAGCTCAATTTTTGAATAAAAATTGTTTAATATCAAAATTTGAGTAAATTTATATATTAGTACATGTATCTTCTTCTAGACATAGCTATTGATAGGGTCAGCAGCTTTTAGTGTGTGTTTGGATAGGAAAAAAAGTGCTTCTGGCTCCAAAACTATGGTTTTACAAAAATGTACCTAAAGACATAACAAAAACTGTAAATCATGTTTTTTCTCAAAACCATGGTTTTTAAAAAGCTGGAATTTTCTCCATTTCCAATAATTTTGCCCCTCTCTCTTGGTTGTCAATCATTTTTTGTCCTGGTTTTTTTGTAATACCCTAAATTTCAATTAAGGGTTAATGACTCTAAAGGTGAAGGTGATTATTGTTAACTCAACACTTTTAGAGAATACGAGGTGAATTGTGATTCAAATATGTTATGAGTGTTAGATCCCATATGTTTTGATGATAACAAAGATTGGATCAATGATGTAGAAAGATTTGATAACAAACAAATGAATTTTTGAACAAAGTTGTAAAGCATTACTTGAAGTAAGCACTAGAGTAATAAACAAATTTTATGAAGGCTTACTCGAGTAGCCACTCAGGTAAGGGAAGCAATTACTCGAGTAATCAAGGAAAATTTCATCCAGTGAAGCACTGCCAAAATTTGGATGAAGTTACTTAAGGGAGTACTCGAGTAATCTGCAAAGTTATATAGACCATCACTCGAGTAGCCACTCGAGTAACGTTATTTTCACAGGCTTCACTCAAGTAACCACTTTAGTAACCAAGGTAAAAATCTTCCAGTAGCTCTCGGCCAAGAAATGCAACAATTTACTCAAGTAGCCACTAGAGTAATCAGAAAGCAAACTCTCAGCCAAGAATTTGATGCAATTACTTAAGGGAGTAATCGAGTAATCTGTCGAGTTATTTGAAACCTACTCAAGGGACCACTCGAGTAAGGAGTGAAGAAAAGCGAAGGCCACTCGAGTAACCAGATTATCAGAGTCAGCACCTGAGTAACTTGTGAAGGTAAAAACAAGGCTACTCGAGTAACTACTCGAGTAATCAGGTATTTCCAAGGTTTGTGATATATCTCACTCCATGTCTTACCCAAGTAATATCTTATGTAAAATGTTGAATTGGTCACTGCCATATTTTTTATAGGTTTACTCGAGAGACCACTCGAGTAACCAACATGATTACTCTAGTAGCCACTCGAGTAAGGCAGTCCATAAATTATGTTTTTGATCAAATGTTTATTAAATTGTTTTCTATATGATTAACTCTTTATTGTACTAATATCTTAAGTATATTTGCAGAGAAACAATGAAGAGATCATGCAAGAAGAGAAAAGTCAAATGAAAGTCTGAACGTTCACCTACCGTAAAAGGATAGTTTTCAAATTTGAAGAATAGTCAAACATTGCTGCGTGACTCTAACAGACATGTTTGAATTGCTTCTAAGGGATACTACAAATCATCTATATATATGGAGCATTCAAAGAAAAGAAAATAAGACACAAGAACTGCGAACACACGAACATACACTACAAACTCTTAGTGCTTTGTTTTCTTATACTCATTCATTGTACTTCAGTGATTATATATTTGCTCTGTGTGAGAGGTTTCATTACAAACTCAATTTTTGTTGTTGAGATAACTTAAGGTTGTGGAACCTTGAGTTGGGGATTTGATCACAACATGTAAGGAGAAGCGAGTGTCCAGGTGAAGGAACTTGTTATGTAATGAGGTGCCAATAACCCACTAAATCTTGGAGAATATAGTGAAACTCTCAGAGACGTTCTGAGGACTGGAGGTAGGTCAAAGTGGTTGTGGCCGAACCAGTATAACTCCCGGTGTACACTTCGGTGATATTTCTCTCTACTCTCAACTGCTTTAAATATTCTGTCAATTTTCTTATACGCAACAAAATTTCTGGTATCACCCAATTCACCCCCCTCTTAGGTGAAACTCTTGCACTTACATTTGGTATCAGAGTGTAGGTCTTCTTGTTAAGGTTTAACAGCCTAAGAAGGATCCAATGGCAAGCATGGGTGAATGCATTCTTCCCGACGAAGCTTCTATCACAAGACCTCCGGGTTTCAATGGCGAACACTTCTCATTCTGAAAAGCTAAGTTCAGAGTCTTCGTAATGGCTACTGAATATGGGCTATGGGATGTGTTTAAAAGTGGAAACTACAAACCTGAAAAGATTGTAGATTCACAAAGAGTTCCCAAGACACCAGCAGAATATGATGAGAATAACAAGAAACTTATTACACTCAACAGTAAAGCAATTCTAATGATTCAAAGTGCCTTGAGTCAAAATGAGTACTTCAGAATTTGAACACTCCTAACAGCTAAAGAAATATGGGAAGCCTTGGAAATAACTCACGAAGGAACTTTGGGAATAAAAGAAAACCGAATCAATACTTTAGTTACTGAGTTTGATTTACTTCAAATGAAATCAGGTGAGTCGATAGCTGAATTTGAACTTAGATATACTCACATTGTTAATCAACTTGCAGCACTTGGAAAAGTCTATGATCAACATACTCAAGTATGAAAGATTTTAAATATTCTTTCTAAAGACTGGGAGGCAAAAGTCACTGCAATTGAGTAGGCAAAAGGTGAATCAATGCTATCGGTCGCTTCTCTATTCGGAAGCCTTTCTAAATATGAAAGTAAATTAAAGTTCAAACGAGAACTAGATGATATTGGTGACAAGAAGAAAAGAGGTCTAGCACTGAAAGCAAAAGATGAAGAAAAAGTGAAGATGAAGAGCTTGACGATAATGAAATGTGCGTAATCATAAAATGATTCAGAAAATTTTACAAGAAAGGCCAAGGATTCAAAAAATTTCAGAAAGGAGGAACAAGCAATAAAGAACACATCATTTGCTATGAATATGGAAAGCCAGGACATTTCAAATCAGAATGTCAATAACTGATTCAGAAGAATAAAGAAAAGAGGATAGGCAAATTCTACAACAAGAAGACAGCCTTCGTATTTGCCATATGGGGAGATAGTTCTTTTGACAAAGAAAGTGATGAAGAGGAAGTAGCCAATATCTGTCTAGTTGCGCAAGAGGAAACAGAAGAAGAGGTAACTGATTCTGATCCTACTTATAATGAATTACTTTCCAAATATAATGCCTTACATTCTAAATTTATCAAAGTAGTTAAAGAACTAGTTGTTTTCTAGAATAAAAACAAAGCTCTTGAAGTAGAACTTAAAGAGAATTTTGAAAAGAATTGTGAAAATTTACTTCTTTAAAACAGAAAAACACTGATCTTACTAAATCTCTTGAAAAATTCACTAAAGGAAGTGAAATACTGAATGTAATTTTAAAAGTTCAACAATTTGTGAATGATCGATCTGGAATTGGATATGATCCAAAATCAGACAGAAGGAAAGGAAGAAAGCTGGAGGTAAATCATACTTGAATTATTTTCAGCATTCAGTGCATATATCAAATCCTTTTGCACATTGTAATTATTGTAATAGAAAAGGTCATTATACTTCATCATGCATTCATAGGAAGAAAGTAAAATAGGAACCTACAAATGGGTACCTAAAGGTTCATATGTTCTGAAAATTTTTTGTACTGACCCAAAAGGACCCAAAAAGATGTGGGTACCTAAGACTTAATTGTATTTAATTGCAGATATATCTTAAAGCATCCAAAAACAATAAGTGGTACATAGACAGTGGATGCTCTAGACATATGACCAGAGATTTCGAAAGTTTTACCATATTGCAACCTAAGGAAGGTAGAAAGGTAAAATTTGGAGAAAATCAATTTGGAAAATAGCAGGAATTGGTGAAATCAAAAACGACGAAGGAATACAAGTCAAAGATGTATATTACGTTGAAGGCTTGTGTCATAATTTGCTGAGCGTAAGTCAAAGTGCAGATAAAGACAACTGGATAATATTTGATTCAAAGGCATGTCTGATTGTCAACAAGAAAGACTTACAACTTGATAAGAAAAATATCAAGGCTAAGCTCAGACCAAAGAGGGAAGGTAACTACTATACACTTGATATGAATAGAAATAACTCTGAAAATTGTTTTCTGAGTAATGCCGATGAAAGTTGGTTATGGCATAAGAGACTAGCTCATGTCAACATGCACGAACTAGGCAAACTACTCAAAAAGGATTTAGTTCTTGGATTACCCAAAGTACGTTTTAAAAATGATTTATTTTGTGACGCATGTCAAAAGGGTAAACAAACTAAATCATCTTTCAAGTTGAAAAATGAGATTACAACAAATCGACCACTTCATATGATACATATGGATTTAGTTGGTCCAGCAAGAGTTAAAAGGCTTGGTGGTAACTTATATTCATTTGTCATTATTGATGATTTCTCTAGATTTACATGGACTATTTTTCTATCATTAAAGGATGAAACCTTTGCAGAATTCATTGTTTTTGCCAAGAAAGTGCAAAATGAGAAAGGTATGTCCATTGCAGGTATCAGGACAGATCACGGTGGAGAATTTAAAAATCAAGCCTTTGAATAATATTGTGATACTAATGGCATTGATCACAATTTTCTGCTCCAAGGACACCACAACAGAATGGAGTCGTGGAACGTAAGAATAGAGTGCTCACTAAAATGGCTAGAGCAGTGTTAAATGAAAAGAACGTGTATTAAATTTTCTGGGCCGATGCAATCAGCACAGCATGCTATATTTCAAATAGAGCCTACATTAGAACAAAACTTGGAAAGACACCATACAAGCTATACAAAGGAAGGAAGCCAAACCTTGCTCATTTACACATCTTCGGTTGTAAGTGTTTCATTCATAATAATGGTAAAGATAACTTAAGAAAATTTTATTCTAGAATAGATGAAGGAATTTTCCTAGGCTATTCTAACCAAATAAAGCATACAGAATTTTCAATAAAAGAACATGTGTTGTTCAAGAATCAATTCACGTTGTATTTGATGAATTTGAATCCTCTGACAAAATCATTGATGATGAGCAGGAAGTTGTTTTAAATCAAGAAAATGGTCAATCTATTTCTAAATCTCTTATTCCAGAAGTTGATCAAACCAAGGAAGAAGATCAGTTGCTAGGACAACCTAAAGCCTGGAAATATAATAGGAGTCATCCCCTAGATTAAGTCATAGGAGATGTGAATGAAGGAGTCAAAACTAGAAATAGAATTTTCAATAAAGTGATTTTTTCTGCATTCATTTGAGAGATTGAACCTTCTAACATTGACGAAGCCCTGTCAGGCAATGATTGGCTTATAGCAATGCAAGAAGAACTAAACCAATTTGAAAGAAATCAAGTTTGGGATTTGGTACCCCGACCTAAGGATCATCCGATTATTGGCACTAA
Organism: Inga oerstediana; assembly: GCA_963210345.1. Lineage (NCBI taxonomy): Eukaryota > Viridiplantae > Streptophyta > Magnoliopsida > Fabales > Fabaceae > Inga > Inga oerstediana. The sequence continues at coordinate 42,048,258 of OY723407.1, forward strand.
ATGGGTATTCAAGAAAAAGCTTGATGAATCCGTAATTATTGTCCGAAACAATGCAAGATTGGTAACCAAAGGCTATAATTAGGAAGAAGGAATTGATTATGAGGAAACGTATGCTCCAGTGGCTAGATTGGAAGCTATACAAGTACTCTTAGCCTTTACATGCATCAAAGGATTCAAACTCTATCAAATGGATGTAAAGAGTATAGTTCTAAATGGCTGCATCATGGAAGAAGTATATGTAGAGCAACCTCCAGGTTTTGAAGATGTAACCCAACCTGACCATGTTTCAAACTCAAAAAGGCTTTATATGGTTTAAAACAAGCTTCTAGAGCTTGGTACGAAAGGCTCAGTAAATTTCTTATTTATCAAGGTTTTGTACGAGGAAATGTTGATACAACACTTTTTGCAAAACAAAAATGTGATGATATATTAATTGTGCAAATATATATTTACGATATAGTTTTTGGTGCTACTAACGAAACTATGTGCAAAGAATTTTCTGAGATAATGTAGGGGGAGTTTGAGATGTCAATGATGGGAGAATTGAATTTCTTTCTCGGTTTGCAAATCAAACAAAGAAAGAATGGAATTTTTGTATCTCAAACAAAATATTTGAAAGAGCTATTGAAGAAGTATGGATTGGATGAAGCAAATAGAACAGACACACCCATGAGCTCAACCACATTGCTTGATGCGGATGTCAAGGGAAAAGATTATAATATCACAAAATATAGAGGAATGATTGGATCATTACTCTGTCTCACTACAAGCAGGCCTGACTTTCAATTCAGTGTGGGTATGTGTGCAAGATATCAATCAGCACCGAAAGAGTCACATGCTAAAACCATCAAATGAATCTTTCGATATCTTGGGACACACTAGAATTGGATCTCTAGTATCCCAAAGGAAGAAGTTCATATCTAGTTGCATACTTAGACTCTGATCATGGAGGATACAAGAAGGATAAAAAGAGTATAAGTAGACAAGGCCAGTTTCTTGGAGGCTCACTTGTATCATGGTTTAGCAAGAAACAAACTACAGTGTCTCTTTTGTCAATAGAAGCTGAGTATGTTGTAGTATCAAGTTGTTGTGCACAAGTAATATGGCTAAATCAACAACTCCAGGATCTTGGTATTTATTTAAAAGAAACACCAATATACTGTGACAACACTAGCACGATAAGCTTGGCAAAGAATCCTGTTCAACATTCCAGAACCAAGTATATTGATGTTAGACATCACTTCATCAGAGATCATGTCCAAAAGAAAGATGGTAAAGTAATATTCATTCCAACTCATCTTCAACTAGCTGATATCTTCACAAAACCTCTTACAAAAGATCAATTTTTATATATTAGACGAGAATTGGGAATGGTAAATCCCAATGAATTGTAAGTTATTTAGTGTTTACAAAATGTTAGATGATATTATTTATTGATGTTTTGATGATTACTAACTTAAGCATCAGAGTTTCTAGCAATTTGTTTTGCAGGATCATAATAATCTGTTTTGGAGTATGAATAGCAGAGGTTAACAGAGAAAAACATTACTGGAGTGACAACTTCAAGTAATGAGCATTATTGGAGTGAGAACTTCAAGTAATGAGTATTACTAGAGTGACACCTTGAAGTAATGGATGCATTACTCGAGTAGCCACTCAAGTAATGAACTTGGAAATGTGCTAGTGAAACATTAATTTCAAATGAAACGGCACAACAGTTGTAAATGAATAGTCAGAAGGTGAAGAGACAGCTTACCTGAGAAAGGCCTCGAGTGAACTTCAACATTACTCTAGTAAGTCCTCGAGTGAAGCTGGGTCCAAATTTCAAATCAGCTGAGTTTCAATTCAAATCAGTTCTAAAGAGTCATCAAATGATCGAGGGAATATACATGGATAATTGCAATATTATTTATGGCAGGTACGCTCTTAAATTGACTGTATTTTAAAATTTTTTGTATGATCACTCGAGTAGATACTCGAGTGATGTCGGGCTCTAGGTTATTTCAACTCGATACTCAGTCATTTCTGACAAAATCTCCTCTAGTGATTCTCCTAGTGCTCTCACAAAAACTTTTCAAAATCGTTTTCCCTTCTTATTTCTGTCAAAACCCATTCATTTTTAACTTCTAAAAACTCCCAGATTGCTCAGAAATCATCTGCCCTGCATTCGCAACACTCGTCTCTATTTTTTAGAAATATTTGATTCTTACAACTCACAATGGTGAGGACAAAATCTCCCAATCTTAGCACTCCTTCTGAGTCTTTTAAACCATATCAACTCTCTGATTCACATTCCTATCCTCCTACTAAGAAGAGGAAAATTTCTCCCAAACCAAAATCCAAGACCAAGCCACAAGCTAAGCCTAAGGTGAAAGGGGTTGTAATAAAGGAGCCCATTGCCATAAGAGATCAATCCAAGAAGAGTTCACCCACTGGAAAAGGCAAAACAACAAAAGAACCATCTCTTCCTTCCTTTGATTCATCTGACACACCAACCTTTTCTCCTAAGCCTATGAAAAAACCCAAGGTTGATGAGAAGCTTACCAAAGTCATGGTAGGCATGCTTGAGGAAGCTTTCCAATCTAAGGAAGCAAAGAAAGGGCAATCCTCAAGACAAACAAAAGAAAGGGATAAAGAAATTACATTTCCACCAAAGGGATTCAACGTGAGCAAGCTTGAAGAATCACAGAAGTATCTGAGTCATTTTGCAAGAAGAAATGTGTGCAAGATGCACTATATTGACTACAAGGTGCTTCAAGGGGTATTAAAATTCGATCTGAGTCCCTACCTTGATTCCTATATGCCTTGGCTATCTGTCAAACTTCCATTTTGCATAAAAGTAGTGAGACATTTTTATTGTAACCTCAAACCTATTAATGATCCCGTTAAGAAGTCTGTGGAAGAAGAAATGACATCTAAGGTTAGGGGACAAAGAATTCTAATCTCACCTTCCAGAATCAATGCCTGGTTAGGAATAGAAAATCCTCCTGATGATAATTACCCTAACCTTGATTCAAACCAGATATTCTCTATCCTCAGACCTGGTGAGATAGTGGGACCTCTCAACTTCAATCCGAGTGATATGAGTGATTTTCATAGAGTCCTATGGTATATCTCTCTAAAGCCATGGTGAACAAATCTAATAACTTCACTCATTTCATTGAGAGAGACTTTAAGAAATTCGCCTCATTGATCCTCAAAGAGCAAAAGGACTTGGGAAAGTATATCTTTAATGAGATTAAGAGGTATAGATATGAAGGAAAACCTACTACTCCAATGCCTTATTCTCAACTTATTTCCTTGTTTCTCAAGAAGAACAAGATTTGGTTTTTAGAGAGTATGGAGCTGGTTGAAAGGTTAGCACCAGTGGGAAGGAATCAAATAGAAAAGTTGAATATTGAGATTCCTCTGAAGACACCTCTATAAGCAAGTCCCAAGAAAAAGAAGATTGACACAACAACAAGCCGAATGGATGACACACAGTCTTCTACTCCAGCCAACACATCTTCTCCATCCTTTTTTGGTTTCGTAATGGAAACGTTCATAGAGAACATCCTGAGGAGTTTCCATATTGATATTGTGAATACCAATGCAGAATTGGTAACCCATATGAATGAGAAGATGGGACAACTTGTGGATAAGATGGATAAGAGGCACGAAGAGTTGCTAGATGAACAACGTGCCCAGGGTGAGCTTCTGAGATCCATTATTGCCAGACTTGATGCTATGGCATATGGATACTCTACTCCTGGTCCTTCTGGTATTCCTAAGCCTATACCTGTCCCTGAACCTGGACCTTCTATACCCACTGAGCATAGACCCTCTAAGAGTGGACCTAGCAATATGTTGTTCTCTATACCTGACCTTAACACATCCGAGCCTATCCACATCACCACTGATTATCCACCTTAGCCTGTTCAGCCAGAGCCCATACCTACTCCCATTGTATCACCAACACGTATTAAGGAGGTGCTTGTGTCTTCATCTGTTGCTATAGAGGAAGTAGAAATTACTTCTCTGGTTCCTTACCCTTCATCTCCAGTGAATTCTCCTGAGGATCTTTAGACACAGCCAGTGAACCTTCCTGACCGTGAACTATCATCTTCAGATCCTTCAAGTTCAAATGGTTCATATGAGTTATTGGCATTTCCTGTCACTCTTATCTCAGCAGCCAAGCCTTCTACTCCTCCTCATGATTGATTCCACCTTTGTGATAAAGACAAAATGGGGGAGAAGAACCTAAGTGATTTTGTGATGAATATGAGTTTATTGGGATTTGGGGGTATGGGGTGTTTAGGGTGCTTTTTGCTTTTGAACGCTTTTAAGTTTTATTCTAAGTTTGATTATGTATTGAATTCTTCATTATGCAATTTGTTCCTTTATGACATTTCATTGAAGTTATATTGCTTTGTGGGACTAATGAGTTTTTGATTGTGTATGCAAGGTGAAAAAATTAATAAGAACAAAAACCTTTGAAAAGATCTTTAATAAGCTATTTCAAAAAGAGTTTTCAAGTTTAAATTGAACAAAAGATTTCATATGAAAAGTATTTGAGAAGCATATGCTTGACAACTAAATTTCAAAACCTTTGTTCAAAATCACCAAGTTTCATCATCATCAAAAAGGGGGAGAATGTTAGATCCCATATGTTTTGATGATAACAAAGATTGGATCAATGATATAGAAAGATTTGAAAACAAACAAATGAATTTTTGAACAAAGTTGCAAAGCATTACTTGAAGTAAGCACTGGAGTAACAAACAAATTTTGTGAAGGCTTACTCGAGTAGCCACTTGGGTAAGGGAAGCAATTACTTGAGTAACCTCTTGTGTAATCAAGGAAAATTTCATCCAATGAAGCACTACCAAAATTTGGATGAAGTTACTCAAGGGAGTACTCGAGTAATCTGCAAAGTTATATAGACCATTACTCGAGTAGCCACTCGAGTAACGTTATTGTTACAGGCTTCACTCGAGTAACCACTTTAGTAACCAAGGTAAAAATCTTCAAGTAGCTCTCGGCCAAGAAATACAACAATTTACTCGAGTAGCCACTCGAGTAACCATGTTAGAAAAAGGCATTACTCGAGGGACCACCCGAGTAATCTGCAGAGTTATTTGAAGCATTACTCGAGGAGCCACTCGAGTAATCAGAAAGCAAACTCTCAGCCAAGAATTTGATGCAATTACTTGAGGGAGTAATCAAGTTATCTGCCGGGTCATTTGAAACCTACTCGAGCGACCACTCGAGTAAGGAGTGAAGAAAAGCGAAGGCCATTCGAGTAACCAGATTATCAGAGTTAGCACCTGAGTAACTTGTGAAGGTAAAAACAAGGCCACTCGAGTAATCAGGTATTTCCAAGATTTGTGATATATCTTACTCCATGTCTTACCCAAGTAATATCTTATGTAAAATGTTGAATTGGTCACTGCCATATTTTTGATAGGTTGACTCGAGGGACCACTTGAGTAACCAACATGATTACTCGAGTAGCCACTCGAGTAAGGTAGTCCAGAAATTATGTTTTTGATCAAATGTTTATTAAATTGTTTTCTATATGATTAACTCTTCATTGCACTAGTATCCTAAGTACATTTACAGAGAAACAATGAAGAGATCATGCAAGAAGAGAAAAGTCAAATGAAAGTCTGAACGTTCACCTACCGCTACCTACCGCAAACGGATAGTTTTCAAATTCGAAGAATAGTCAAACTTTCTTGTGTCTTATTTTCTTTTCTTTGAATGCTCCATATATATAGATGATTTGTAGTGTCCGTTGGAAGCAATTCAAACATGTCCGTTAGTGATTATAACGTGTAAGGGGGAGCGAGTGTCCAGGTGGAGGAACTTGCTGTGTACTGAGGTGCCAAGAACCCACTAAATCTTGGAGAATATAGTGAAACTATCAGAACTGGACGTAGGTCAAAGTGGTTTGTAGCCGAATGAGTATAACTCCCGGTGTACACTTCGGTGATATTTCTCTTTGCTCTCAACTGCTTTAAATATTCTGTCAATTTTCTTATACACAACGAAATTTCTGGTTTAACCCAATTCACCCCCTCTTGGGTGAAACACTTGCACTAACAATGAGAAATACCTAAATCCTGTAGTTAAGTTCAATTATGGATTAACAACTAAATTGAATTGAAATAGAGGGAAGGCGCATATTGTAGTGATAATGGTGTCATATTGTATCATCGTGACATTGGAATTGGTTTGGAACTTGAAATTGAAAGTTTGACAATTTGGCGGTTTGTGTTGCATTTTGGTTTAAAAATGGATGTGTTGATGTGATGAGAATTTGGTTGTTTTAGTGATTCCAATGGTTTCCTTATGAAAATTTATGTAGGAATAAGGTTGTTTGCTGATTTTTGAGCCATAGGACACATTGGTTGGAAACTTGATATTTTGTTTCCTTATGAAAATTTATGTGGGAATAAGGTTGTTTGCTGATTTTTGAGCCATAGGACACATTGGTTGGAAAATTGATATTTTGTCTAGTGTAAACTCTGTACAGGGCAGTCGATTTGTATGGACGTTTTGAATAGGCAAATGGTGTCTACAAATTATGAAATTTTAAAATCTTAAATTTCACATGTTAAGCTTCAAAATGGATATATAATTCATGTCATTTTGTTTTGTGAGTTAGAAGTTATGGTTTTCCAAAGTTTGAGATTAGAACTGAAATCTGTTTTGGAGCAGTGTTGTATTTTGTGAAATTTTGTATTTGTGTAGTGGTGGCTAGTGATAGTTCATATTTTTCATGTGAAGAGGACTTAAATAGCTTTCAACAGGATTTGGGATCAACCCATTTCGATTTTTCTAGAATTAGTTATGATTTTTCAAAGTTTGGGCAGAAATCTGCCAAAACTTTGTAAAAATCCAAAATTGTTGGAAATTAATAAGTAATTAAATTATCACGTCACCCTAATATTAAAATATCATCTTCCTCTTCCTCTTCCTCTTCCTCTTCCTCTTCAGCCCAAACTGACACCATTTTTAAAAAAATAGAGAGAGGAAGTTGTAAGCTTTTAGAGAGAGAAAGAGGAAGAGATCTTTTAAGGTAAGCCAATTTTTCCGATGATTTAGCTACTAACGCGTATAACTCTACTCCTAAGCTTCTCTTCCATGTTCTTGAAAGTTGTTGAAGCTCAAATCTTGGTTGGGAAAGTTAGGGCTTTTCAGCCATATTAGGGGAAAAGCCAGAAAGAGCTTGAGATAACTTCCAAACTTTCATATATTGCTTATTCTGGCTGCTGTGGCCAATTTAATCGGTGAAATTTTGTCGGATTGCCATTAGGTTTAAAGTTTGGAAATGACATGGCCTAGGGGTTATACTGCCCAAATTGGGTCTTAATGTTAGTTGTAATCTAAAGGAATAGTCAATAAAGTGCTTAGGAGTAGAAATGAACGCGTTTATAGAGCCGAAATCTCAAAACCCCAATTTTCCCTAGAGTACTTGAGGATTTCGGCCAAGGCTATTAGAGGAACTTAGAGTTGGATTTTCAATGATTTGATGGTTCTATTGAGTTCAACAAAAAAATTAGGTGGGTTTACAGTTGGTCAATTTTTTGGAAAAGTTCGAAAAAGCATAATTATGAAAATGCCCCTGAAACCTTGAAATAAGTGTTGTCAAGGGTATTTTTGTAATTTGATAATTCCTAGTCTAAAAATGGATTCCTTGGGTGAAAATATGTAAGAATAGTGTATGTCAAAATTTTAGGAAAAGTACAGTTGGACCGGGTACGGCGGGGTCGGGCTGGGGTCTCGGGGGTATTTTGGTAAATTTTCATAATAGGCTCATATAGCCCCTAGAAACACTATGGAAGTGTCTAAGCTGGTACATTTGATGTTTTAGGACCAAGTTGAAGGCTTGAGGGATTGGCACCCGAATCGAAGCACACGATTCGAGGTGGAAAAGGTCTAAGGGAACTTACCTCTCCTCCATGTATTTGATATTTGTGTTGGTGTATAGATGCATGTTATTTCTTTGCTTGATTATGTGAAACATATATAAATGATTGAAACTCTATTTCTATTTATGCTATGGCCAAAAGTATGCTATTTGAAACATTGAGCACGTAGATATGTCCTTGTGTTAGCCTAAGTTATGTATTGCAAGCATGTCATGCATTAAGCACTTATCCTATATGCATATATGTATCTGTTCCCTACTGAGATTCTCTTGAATCTCACCCTCCCCTAACAACAATTTAGACAGGTGAATACAGAAGGTATGTAAAGATCAGAGACGAGAACTACACAAGAGGGGATTGTAATAGTGGAACGAAGACGATAAGATGTCTCCTTTTACTGGGATGGGTTTATATACCCTAGTATCTCTATGTGGCTACATTAATTGTAATTATCAGGTACAAATCCCTAGGGGGAATTTCCATAATCATGCACATATTATCAATATATTTACGCTATTTCTGTGTTGCCCATCGAACTGCATATCATTTTTTGTGAATACTCTGGTAAATGTAAAATTAAAGTAAGGGCATGACATTTTGGTATTAGAGCTTCAAGCGGTTCTGGAAGAGCCCAAGATCTTCTGGCAATGGGACGATTCTAGCAACATGATGGTTGATAGAGCTCAATATTTATATATTTTTATTAATTAATCTTAGGCTTTTGTGGGACTTAATTGAATATTTTGGGCATAATCAAGTATTAAAATGAGATTTTAGAGAAAGAATAATTTGGGAACTAAAGTGGTTTAATTGTTATATTTTTAATTAATATTTGTTATTCCCACTATTCTTTAATTGTGAGCAAAATATTACTTTGTGAATTTAATTTTGTAGGTGATGTTGTGGCACAACTTAAGTGGTCAAGGTCAAAGATGTTATTTTGGAGCTTAATAAGGGACAAGAGTGGAACATCACAAGTGCAGAATTATTTTCACATTTTCTCTAAGAGGAGATTAAATGAGTAAGGGCCTTGTTTGGTGGTTGTAATTTTGTACCTATCATAAAACATATTTTCACCACTTTATCCAAACAAGGCACAACTTACCTATTTAACCTAGAGTTAATTGAAGAAAGATTGAAGTGGGGACCATTGTCTATTTTGTGTGTGGCGGCTGTGAAGGAAATAAGAGGAGAAGAGCTGGACCGAAATTGAAGATGGGAAGAAATAGATGAGCAGCTGGACCAAACCGAATTAAAGCATGAAATAGCTGCTGGACCGATTGAGAATAAAAGAGAAAGAGGAGCTGAACCAAGATTGAACCGAATGGCAGCTGTTTGAACTTTGAAGAATAGAAGATGAGAGCAACGAATTGAATTGGAAAAAAGGAGGATGTTGAGCCGACATTGTTGACCAAGCTTAAGCAATTGAAAATGAGAATTGAAATGGATAAAGGAAACAAGTTGGACCGATGGAATAAAGAGGAGAAGAGGCAGCCGAAATTCTTGACCAAACCGATTTGAAATGATGAACCAATGGGCTTAAGTGAAGAAAGAAGGCTGACCACGTGGAGAGAGGGGAAAAGACGGAGATAAATTGAGGGCTGAAGAGTGTGAAAGGAGGCAGCGAAGGAGGAAGGAAACGACGATGGAATAAAAGAAGGGAGGCGGCTGCAAGTGTAAAGGGGGAGGCGCTGGATAGAAAAGAGAGACAAGACCGAAAGGAAAAAAAGGGAAAAGAAGGGACAGCGGCGAAAATGAATAGAAGAGGAGGAGTTCTTCGGTCTTTGTTCTCCATTTCTCCTCTCATTTCATCAAGCTTCATCCTTCTCTTTCTCCATGTGTAGCTAAGCTTTGGTGATTTCCTTGAGTTGGGTAATGGTTTGAGCTTCTAAACTTCAATGGAATTCCTTTAAGCTCTCTTTTTAGTTCATAATTATGTAGCTTGGTTAAGTATGTAATTGTGATCTAGATTGTTAAGCCAAGTGAATAAACTTGGTTGTTGAGCTAGGAGTTGATTAATCAAGCTTTGTATGATTCATATTAAGAGTAAGTTGAATTGTTTATCTCAACTTGGTTAAGTGGATTTAAATGATTAAACTGAATGTTTTGAATTGTTGTAATGGTAATTACAAGCTAGAATTGGAAGTTGATTATCCATCTCCTTGAGTTTGAATTATTGGTGGTATTCATTTAATTGCTTCGGTAGAATGAATTAAATGATTATTGCAAGTATGGAGCTAGTGGTAACTTAGTTCCATCCTCTTGACTCATATTGTGGAATTCATATCATTAGTAAGCAAGGAAGACTAAAACCCCAATTCAAGGGAATTCCATTTCATCATTATTCTAGTTTATTAAATTTACCTTGTTGTTAGTGTTAATTTCAATTCCTTTTGCTTCTTTGTTTTGAAAACCGAAAAATACAAAAAATATTGCTTTAGCTTAGTTTAGTTCATTAGTTTACAAATTCAATTTCTCAAAAATGATTTCTCACAACTTTAAGGCTTTTTATCACTTTCCTACTTAGAAAATTGGAAATTAATCTCCTCACAAGAACGACCTAGGTTGAGCTACTACGCTACATTTTCTAACCTAGTTTTATTTTGTGAACTCAAACGACAAGGGTTCATCAATGGTATACTAATATGGTCTTGATTACACTATGCTAGGAAATATGCACGGACGGGAGGTACCAAAGGAGGGTATTGTTACGTGTGTAAATGGTCTATTAAATAGTGCAAGTGTATACTGTCGTAATCAAGTAATATAGAAGTGAGTAGAGTATCGTTCCCATGAGGATTGATCACTAAGTACCAAAATAGGTAATTTTAATTCTATTTAGTCGATCGATTCATTGGTGATTAAGAGTACGAAATAAAAGATGAGCAAATATGAATGCAAATGATATGAAACAACAATGAGAAAAAGTCCGAGGGATTATATTTCACTTAACAAATTCCGGATTGAATCACTTATCTAATCTAGCCCAATTTATTCCACATGATTGATAGTTGGGTTTCCCTAATTTAATTACTAGCCTCTTCCAAGGTCAAGCAATTCTATAATTAATTGCTAATCTAATATATTCCTATATGAATTTAAGCAATTAATTATGCATTAAAATTTATGAAACTCTATAAGACTACACAACTCATATGAATATATTCCTATTTAATATGCAAGTTATGGTTTTAATTATAGAGTCTACACACATGTATCTCCTTCCGGTCTCAACATATATATTGAAATCATTCAATAGATGGCCAATCAAATGAAAGCATTAAGAATAATAATTAAAACTCAACCATAAAGGAAAAATAAAACTAGATTTAATAAGTTGAGATTCAATCCGTTATTAGTAAGCTACGTCATCACCCTAGGAAAATGAAAATTTAGCTCATGATAAAATTAAAAAAAAACCAAAATGAATTGGCATTATATAAAGCTAGAATGAAATCCTTATAAATACTACATAAAACTTGAATATTAAATTCTCAAACATAAATATACAACCAAAAGATGCATGAAAAGATATAAAAATCTAGTCGTCCCTTTAGGAGGTAAAACTTTCCATGTAGGTGGCATACAAAGAGTAATACAATCCTAAGCCTTCCAAGATGGAGGCATGCAAGAAAATAATACAATGCATAAAATTCATTCTAAGATGATGTAGTAATTGGAGAAGAGATGAGTAATGAAATGGTGTGTAAGTAGATAAGATAAGAGAGTAATGGAAATGAAATGGTATGTGTGGAGAAGAGATGAGAGTAATGGATATGAATTGGTATGTAAAATGTGAAGGAGAGGGTGGCTATATATAGGGAAAAATGGAGTAAGGTAGATGAAGTGGTAGATGAAATGTGATTGGTGGATTAGTAGATAGAATGTGGTAGATGAAGTAGTTGGTGAAAAGGAAGATGAAGTGGTAGATGAAATGTGGTAGATAAAGTAGTAGGTGAAAAGAAAGATGAAGTGGTAGATGAAATGTGGTAGATGAAGTAGTAGGTGAAAAGAAAGATGAAGAGGTAGATGAAATGGTTGGTGGAATGATAGATGATTCTCGCTTTCAAATTTCAAGCAAAATTCAAAACCATTGGAGATAGAACTGGAATTTTGTCTCAACATAAAAGTTGTAGAGCTCTTTCTTAGCTTTTTATCCATATAAAGAATGTCCCAATCCGACATCTAGAGCTCCAGATATTGCCTAAAAACTGAAAGAGGGTCTAATTTAGTATGTTCCAAGAAATTCTATTTTATGCCAAAATCATTATTTATTTGTTAATTACACCCAAATTTATTAAATTAAGCTCAAATGTCATCCATAAAATCATCATATAAGGGAGAATAAATATGCAAATATTTTACTTATCAGGTATCTTCCTGATTTGTGAACCATCCTTGAGAAATAGCGAGTACCGAAGGACAGCAATGCAATACTAGACAAGAATGGTTTAAGGATATTGCGGAACCCGAGGAAGTGGGTACGACCAAGGCCAATGTGTGATCCACATCTAATATTTTAGTGACCGGAGATAGTCGGTACTCTTGGACGGAAGTAGTAGAACCCGGTATCTATGTTTGGGTATAGGTACATGAAAATTAAGCGTGCTCAACCCAGGAAAATCCTAGGATGAGTGAACCCCTGGGAAGTGAGCTGATAGGGTCATGGAGACTTGAGACATCATGATTATCTTAAGGTTTCTCTATGACTAATGATCATGTTAGATGATTTAAAGGGAGGCTTAGATGCATAGAGATAATGATTATGTAAGTATTGATTTTAAATCGAAACATTTTTATTGGAGTAAATACTGCCCTGAAAGATTCATTGATGGGCTTATGAAATTTTAAGGCCTAGTAAATATTTTGTGGTTTCTCCATGCTAAGTGATGATCCTTAGGAACATTGTAGAGTCAAAGGAATGTAGATATGATATATGGTGCTATATGATGAGCAATGATTATCCCGTATATGGATCCTAAAGGATCCAAATTGATGATACTGAAGTTTGGGATTAGGCTTGAATTAGATCTAAGCTGAAATGGCGCTTAGGTTGAAATGTGAATTGGTTACACTCTGGTTCTAATGCATGACAAAATTTTGAACCTTGTGAACCTTATGCATAGTGTTGAACCTTCAGTAATGGGTAGAGGATATTACCCAAATATCGTGAAGGTTAGAATAGGTGCTATTAATCATGATTCTTAACAGGCCTATTGAGTATATTTGAAGAAAATGGTTTTCGATTCGTGTGATATTGAGGTTCTAGATTTCATGATGAACCTAAAGGTTGGGTTAGAGACCTTAGACTGCATGATATTATATGGTAATGATGTTATAGTGGAGCTGTGTGTCTAAAGGCCCAAAGACTTAGGGGACTAGTGTGCCTTAGACTGGTAGATGTATTCAGAATGGTGTTGGGTTAGTGATGATCTGTGGAAATGAGAAAATTGATTTCCCGGCTCCGCTAATATTGAGGTTTTAAGAGTTGATTTGTGATCCAAGGATCAAACTCAATAGTTGAGCTAATTCTTAGGAATTTGACTTGACGACAAATCGTAGAGTGCATCTGCCGTGACATTGAATCGTTGAGTAGAGCTATAGGAACGTAGGCTCTCACAATGTATTAGTTATGGCTTTTGGAAGTAGAACTTTGGGGCCATGTTATCGTGTGAGAAGGGGTCTTGGAGGATCCCAATATAGTAAAAGAATGTTGAATATACTCGATCCTAGTTTGATTTTGCAGTGTACTATTATGTGTTGTGAACAAGCAAGGGTTGGAGTATAACCTACCCAGCTTGACTTGTGTTGTGTATCATGTGTGAATAAGCTAGGATTGGGGTGACTGTATAGCACAGCTAGTTCAGCTAATGGTGAATTCGACTATATAATCGGGGGTTCTCACTTGTGAGGGCACTTACCCCAACATGGCCAGCATGGCTAGCCACTAGGCTAGTTGCACTAGTGTTGACCCCAGGCCGAGAGGCGGTGTGTAAAATTAGAATTTGCTTTGAGTTTTTTATGAGTTGCATACCATTCCAATAGTCCTCCTGTATCTAACAAAGGTTCAGGTGAGAGTTGTGTGTATCCCCGACAATGAAAGAGGATGAGATGGGGTGTGTTGTGTATATAGTGTGACTATTCCAATAGTCCTCCAGTAGCTAACAACGGTTCAAGTGAGAGCTGTATGTATCCCCAGCAGTGAAAGAGGATGAGGATAAGGTGTGACCATGCCAATAGTCCTCCGGTAGTTAACAAAAGCCGTGTTGATGGAGGGTGAAAGAGTATGAGTGTGGGATAGGAGGTTGAGATTCCCGATCAGCTACCTGGATAAAAGAGACTGAAACTCTAGGTGGGTTGTTACAGTAGAGCACTTCGGATAGAAGATAATGAGATTCCGGAGTGGCCCGATATTGCTGTTAATGCCCAAAAGTCCCGGTTACCACTAGCGGAGTCACCGGTGGGTGTACGGGTGAGGGTAATGTTTTAAAAGTGCAAACAGCGAAAGCTGAGGTATTTTTACAGACAATAAAAGCTGAGGTATTATTGCAAACAACGAAAGCTGAGGTATTTTTGCAAACAACGAAAGCTGAGGTATTGTTACTGTAATGCCCCAAATTTTGATTAAGGGCTAATGATGATTATTGAGAATAATTTGTGAAATTAAATGTGGATAATTATATGTTTTTTGGCAATTTTAATTAATGTGCCATAATTAGTGAGAAATTCGAAGAATGGAATTATTGGCTATAAGTTAGTGATTAAGGGAGAAATTAATTACTAACTACGAAAAATGAGAATGTGATTATATGGCTAATTGAGGGATTAGAGAAGCTACTTGGTTGTTCACTTTATGGGAGCTAATAATAGTGTGACATGTGGCAAGTTTGGAAGAAGAGAGAGGAGAAAAGAAAAGTCAAATACCATTTAATTATTATTTTCTCTTTCTTCTTCTTCTGCCATTTCGGCTGACCAAGTAGGGGAGGGAGTAGCTTCATCATTTTCTCTTCTTCCTCAAGCACTCTTATCTCTCTTCTCTTCTCATTTCTGGCGATCATTGTTGGGCAAGAGAGTGAAAGGAAAAGCTTGTATTTAAGGTGAGTAAATGGCCTCCATTGCTCAAACTCTCTTCTCTAAAGTTGTTCCTTGAGTTAAGAGCTTCATTTTGATGTTTATAGTTTGGCCATTGGTGTTGATTCATGACCACAAAGAATTATGGAGGTTGGAGAATCAATAAGTGTCTTTGAGAAAGTTGATAAGGTAAGTGAAACTAATCCTTCTATCTATGTTTTATGCCAAATTATTAAGATTTGAGTTTCTGGAATTTTTAGCCCATTTTTGTTGGAATAGGGTCATTGGTAGTTTGGCATCTTATTGGAATAGAGATGGGTGTTTTGGTATAAGTATTGCATAGATAGATTGATTGGGAATTGAATGATTGAGTTTAGTGATTTTAGAAAATCGGTGATTTGTGTTGCCCAAAACCAAAGCATGATAATGGAGTAGGATTTGGATAATTCTGATGATTCCATTGAATTCCTTGGATGTTTTTGTGTGGGAGTAGCTTTGGTAGAAGTTTTGGGTCCATTTGGATCAATTGGGAGAGTGTTAGGAAATGTGGTCAATTTTGCTGCATTTTCTGGTTTCTTATAAAATCACTCGAGTGAGAGTGAGTTCACTCGAGTGAGGGATGAACATCACTCGGGTGAGGATGAGTTCACTCAAGTGTATTAGTATGTTTTCCTTTTTGTTTCTAGTTTCTATTGCACTTCTATGGATAAAGGCAAGAGTGTACCTTAACACTTACGAGTGTTAAGCCATCACTCGAGTGCTTTGTGTTCCACTTGAGTGCTCCTGATCCTTGAGAACTTTTGTGCTCTCGGGTCTTCACTTTCTATGCTTTACTTTCTAGTGCTAGAGTAAGCATTTGGCTATCACTCGAGTATTGCTTTCTATGCTCGAGTGTTCTTGTGTCTGAAAAGTTTCTTGTGCTCTCGGGTATTCACTCGCTGTTGTTCACTCTCTAGTACCTGAGTGTAGACCGTACCATCACTCAAGTGAGGTCTCCTTCACTTGAGTATCCATACAATATCACTCGAGTGAGGCTATCTTCACTCGAGTGTCTCAGTAAAAAATATTAGTTTGTGCTTTCAAAAAAGGGGGATCTTTAGGGATAGTCTTACAACCCTTTGAGCTATTGATAGGGTTATTTATGGGTACTAAAAGAGCAATAATGATAACCAAATTAAGTGTTAAGAATTCATTGAGAGTTGGAATAGAGAATTGACTTTTTGTCCCTAATTTGAATCATAGGATACAATATTTGCCCTACTCGGGAGAGACCGACGCCAAGACAAGCACGAAAGGATCAAGGAAGTGACTCTTCTCTCATGTTGTGTATGATGTTTTGGTATGCATGACTTGTCATTGAGTTTTGTGAACTGTATGTGCCATGGTTCATTACAGCGTGAGCCGTTTAAGGATTGACGTTGGTCATCTCTAACTCGACTGTTGAACTGCCGTTGTAATCGACATGAATCTTTATAAATCCAACCCGTGGGGTGGAGTACTGTGAATCTAGCCGTAGGCTGTGTTATATATCTTGCCTGTATGGCTTGTATATGAAATGTTTTATATGAATCCCAACTGTGGTGAAATATATTGTGTAAACTGTTGTGGTGCAATACAGAATGAGCAATTCAGCGTGAGCAAATGTAAGGGTGACATGAGTCATACCTACCCTTGCTGCTGTAACTGCTATTGTAGCTGCTATATGTGTGTGATAATTTGCTTTCATGCCTTATTGTTGTGCATACTATGAGTGATTTGTTACTACAGGGATTCTTTAGAATCTCACTCTCCAAAAAATACAAATTTTAGACAGGGCTGAAGGATCCAAGGGAAAGCGGGCGATGAAGAGTGGATAAAGCTCCTGGCTAGGAGTTTTATTTTAGAAAATTGGTTATCATTTTGTAAATCATTTGGATATATTTTGTTGGGAATTACATGTACATATTGGATAGTATTTGTGTAATCCCCTTGTCATGGGAAACTCTATAGGAAATTGTGCCTTGTAGACCCTTTATTAATCAATGGAACCCGAGTGTGTCGGGAATTTATGTTGTACTTTGATTTGTATGAATGAAATCAACCTGTACAGGCCATTTATGTTTGAAATGTGAGTATGAGACCATTGTGGAACAGATATTGTAAAAGTTTTTGAAAACCCTGATTTTAGGAAGTCTAAATTTTTATAAGTCATAAATCATATATGGCTCTAATTCAAACTTCATTATGTTTTTATGAACTAATCTCGGCCTTGATCGTGAAGGGGGTTACAGTTACAAACATTGAAAGCTTAGGTATTTTTGCAAACAGCGAAAGCTGAGGTATTGTGTAAATAGCGAAAGCTATCATTATACAGCAAAAGCTGTCATTATTGTGAATAAGGGGAAAGCTATCGTTATTGTGATTACAGTGAAAGCTGTCGTTATACAGTGAAAACTGTCGTTATGTGAATACAACAAAAGCTATCGTTAATGTGATTACAGCAAAAGCTGTCATTATACAGCCCAAGCTGTCGTTATTGTGATTACAATGGAAGTTGTCATATTTTGTATACAACTGTGAGTGTTGTCGTTTATGTGTAGTAAACCTATGGTACTTTGAGTTACTCCCAGAAGGAGTGAATAGGTTGAGCAGAGTGGTGGCCTATGCCTCCCAACTGCTGAGGTCTTATAAAATGGCTCATGATCTAGAGCCTCTGGCTATTGTATTTTGTTGGTGTTTGAGCTAAAGATGTGACACCATTGCCTGTGTGATGCAATGGTAAAACGGTATGGTGACCATTAGTGTCCCAAGTATCCTGGAGATTAAGTATCATCTGGATAAAGGCGACGTTGTTGCAAATGTGTTCAGTCAGAAATCGATTCAATTCGATGTAATAGTGATAGAGGATTTCGGGATTTAAATTTCTTGAATCCAATTGTATGCGTTAAGTATTGTGTTCCCCAACGGGGAAGTGATTTGATAATTGTGATTGAAGAGGCTTAAAGTCAAGCTGAACGAGTTCAGTCTATCTGAAATATGATCGAATGAGGTGGAAGCCTCTATAGTTTGAAAACAAAGATCACATGCTCACAAGAGAGCCTCTGGGTACGATAATCAGTAGATCGATCAATTAAAAGGCGTTGAGCCATAACGCATTGGTCCCCTAATTCTTGCAAGAATAAGACTTATAGCGCACCGTTTGTGTGGATGGTTTAGAAGGGACCGTCCCAATGAGAAGTAATTCATGAAATGGAAGCCGTCATAAAGAGGAATCCGGAGTTTATGGCCTAAATTGAGTAACAAATTTTGAGGATGAAATTTATTTTACAGGGAGAGAAATTTAATACCCCAAATTTCAATTAAGGGTTAATGACTCTAAAGGTGAAGGTGATTATTGTTAAATCAACACTCTTGGATAATACAAGGTGAATTGTGATTTGAATGTGTTATGACCAGTGCCTAAACCTTGTAGTTAAGTTCAATTGTGGATTAACATCTAAATTGGATTGGAATAAAGGGAGGGCGCATATTGTGGTGAACATGGTATCATATTGTGTCATTGTGACATTGGAATTGGTTTGGAACTTGTAATGGAAAGTTTGACAATTTTGTAGTCTGTGTTGTATTTTGGTTCAAAACTGGATATGTATAGATGTGATAAGAATTTGGTTGTTTTAGTTATTCCAATGGTTTCCATATGAAAATTTGTGTGGGAATAGGGTTGTTTGTTGATTTTTGAGCCATTGGACACATTGGTTGGAAATTGAAATTCTGTTCAGTGTGAACTCTGTATAGGGTAGTCGGTTTGTATGGACGTTTGAATAGGCAAATGGTGTCTAAAAATTCTGAAACTTTCTAGTCTTAATTTTCACATGCCAAACTTCAAAATGGACATATAATTCATGTCATTTTGTTTTGTGAGTTGGAAGTTATGATTTTCCAAAGTTTGAGATTAGAATTAAAATTTGTTTTGGAGCAGTGTTGGATTTTATGCAATTCTGTTTTTGTGTAGTGGTGGCTGGTGATAGTTTATATTTTTCCTGTCAAGAGGACTTAAATAACTTTCAATAGGCTTTGAGATCAACCCATTTCAATTTTTCTAGAATTAGTTATGATTTTTCAAAGTTTGAACAGAAATCTGCCAAAACTTTGTAAAAATCCGAAATTGTTGGAAATTAATAAATAATTAAATTATCACATCACCCTAATATTAAATTATCATCTTCCTCTTCCTCTTCCTCTTCCTCTTCCTCTTCAGCCCAAACTGACGCCATTTTCAGAAAAATAAAGAGAGGAAGTTGTAAGCATTTAGAGAGAGAAAGGGGAAGAGATCTTGTAAAGTAAGCCGTTTTCTCTAACGATTTAGCTACTAACGCGTATAACTCTACTCCTACGCTTCTCTTTTAGTTTTTGAAGGTTGTTCAAGCACAAATCTTGGTTGGAAAAGTTAGGGTTTTTCAGCCATATTAGAGAAAAGGCCAGAAGGAGCTTGAGGTAACTTCCAAACTTTTATATATTATTCATTCTGGCTACTGTGGGCAATTTAATAGGTGAAATTTTGAGGGATTGCAATTGGGTTTAAAGTTTGGAAATGGCATGGCCTATGAGTTATGCTCCTAAATTGGGTCTTAATGTTAGTTGTAACCTAATGGAATAGCCAATAAAGTAGTTAGGAGTAGAAATGAACGCGTTTACGGAGCCGAAATCGAAAAACCCCAATTTTCCCTACAGTACCTGAGGATTTCAGCCAGGGTTGTTAGAGGGCCTTAGAGTTGGATTTTTTATTGATTTGATGGTTCCATTGAGTTCAGGAGCGAAATTTAGGTGGGATTACAGTTAGTCACTTTTCCGGAAAAGGACAAAAAAGCATAATTATGAAAACGCCCCAGAAACCCTAAAATAAGGGCTGTCAAGGGTATTTTTGTAATTTGACAAAGATTTTGATAATTCCGAGTCCATAAATGAATTCCTTGGGTGAAAATATGTAAGAATAGCCCATATTGAAATTTCAGGAAAACTACAGTCGGACCGGGTACGGCGGCGCTGGGCGGGGGTCCCGGGGGTATTTTGGTAAGTTTTCATAATAGGCTCATATAATCCCCAGAAACACTATGGAAGTGTCTAAACTGGTACATTTGACGTTTTAGGACCAAGTTGAAGGCCCGAGGGATTGGCACGCGAATCGAAGCACACGGTTTGAGGTGGAAAAGGTCCAAGGTAGGGAACATACCTTTCCTACATGTATTTGATATTTATGTTGGTGTATTGATGCATGTTATTGCTTTGCTTTATTATGTGAAACATATATGAATGATTGAAGCTCTGTTTCTATTTATGCTTTGGCCGAAAGTATGCTGTTTGAAATATTAAGCACAAGCAGATATGTCATTATGTTAGCATGAGTTATGTATTGCAAGCATGTCATGCGTTAAGCACTTATCCTACATGCATATTGGTATCTGTTTCCTACTGAGATTCTCTCGAATCTCACCCTCCCCTACCAACAATTTAGACAGGTGAAAATAGAAGGTATGTAGAGATTAGAGACGAGAACTACACGAGAGGGGATTGCAATAGTAGAATGAAGACGTGAAGATGTCTCTGTTTTACTGGGATGAGTTTAGATACCCTAGTTGTAACCCCCTTCCATAATTATATCCGAAATACGGGATTAAAATGAAATAGAGACCACTAATGATCAAATAACAATTTCAAACCCATATACCAGACAGGAGTTTCACAAATAACTTTCGAAATCTAGTTAACCTGGTCTCATATTCACATTTCAAATACAATCACTTCACGCGGATAATCACATTCAATATATAAATCAGAGTGCACAATATAATAATCCCGACAATCCTGGGTTCACATCCTTACAAAAGGGTTTACAAAGGGCAATACGCCCATATACAAGTTCTCATACGGGGATTACACAAATCTCACCTCAAATACACATAATTAAATTCTCATCCACATATACAAATGTCCAATACACAATACTCCCAACTATGATAACCAACTATCAGAATGACAACCCGAAGGAAGTCCTTGCCGCCCTTGATCCCTTACTCCATCCTCGATCTACTACCCTGTCTGAAAGGTTAGTAGGGGAGGGTGAGATTCGAGAGAATCTCAGTAGGTAAACAATATCAATATGCATGTACGATAGATGTTTAATGCATGACATGCTTGCATCACATAACTCATGCTAACATAATGACAATTTGTAAGCTCAATGCTTCAAACAACATACTAATGGCCATAGTATAAATTGAAACATAGCTTCAAATTACACATAATCAGGCAAAGCTAAGACATGCACCAACACACTAACACCTATATCAAATACAAGCAGAAGAGATATGTTCCATACACTCTTTCCACGTATGCTCCAGCCCCGCTTACTCACGATCAGAACGAATATCAAACCACGTTCAGGGTGAACATCAACCCTATAATCAAAGTAAGGACATAGGGTTATTTTCTTTTCCAAACTCTTACTTTCATATCACTTAAAGTTGGTTGTCATTTGAGTCCCTTAAGTGTCTGATAATAAGCTCAACAAAAGCTTGAAAGGATTGGGACGTACGAGGTTGGAAATCACTTTTCAAAATCACAAAATATTGAAAATGGGGGTTGGCTGCAGCCAAGAATCCTCTGGCTGCAGCCAAAACATGTATAGAAGGTTTCTGGCTGCAACCAAGAATTTCTGCCTGCGGCCAAAACGTGCACAGACACTTTTGCGCTGCAGCCAAGGCAAATTAGGAAATTCATAACTAATTCCAACAAAATCAAAATGAGGTGATTCCAAAGCCAAATGAAAGCGATTTAAGTCCTATTCATAGGAAAAATATGAGCCATTACTAGAAATCACCACAAAAATACATAATTCCCCAAAATCCACTATTGCTCTAGAATCAAACCCAGTTTCGACCTCACAATTTGGGCAAACATAAATCCCAGTTCAAAAATCGAAATGGCACAACTTATATGTCCATTTTAAAGCTTGAGATGTGAACTTCAAGACTGGAAAGTTTCAGAATTTTCTAACATCATTTGCCCATTCAAAATGGCAACACAAGCAGACTGTCCAGAACAGAGTTTCAAAAGACAGAATTCCAGTTTTGCAACCATTGTGTCCAATCCAATTCAAACCAATTCCAATGATTAAATACCACAACATGACACCATTTTCAACACAAAACAACATCCAATTCCACCATTCACACTCCACACAAAAATACCATAAAATCAGGGCAAAATTCTCAATTCACAATACTCAACCAATAACCACAATAGTTAGGTCAATAGTCATCAAATACTCACATCTTCCTCTTCCCAATGCCAATTCTTTGATTCTTCATCTTTCCAAATTTTCTCAAGCCATCAAACACCTCCAATTAAGAATTTAAAACCATAGAGATAAAGCTCTCATCACTATGAACAACATTAAAGAAGGTGATTAGAACATTAGAGGCCAACAAACAAGCTAAATCTCACCTTGATTCTTTCTCTTTCCTCCTCCACTTTAGGCGTTCATGGAAGCTAAGGAGAGAGATGAAGAAGATGAAGAGGGTCAGATTTTTTGCCCTCATTTGACCATTTGGACGTCCAAATAAGGGAGGAGAGGAGAAAGGAAAGAGTTGACAAATTGACCAAGATCCAAGGGTCCAAATTGTGACACTTGTCACACCCTTATTCCATCTTTATGAGTTCACATGAACCCACACACATGGGATTCCACCCACTTAATCTCTACACAAATTAATCTCAACCATTGATCTTGAAGTTACCAATGAGTTTCCTCTTCGGTAACTGACCAATTGGTCGGTAACTTTACCGTTTTGCCCCTGATTACGGCAATTCCTCTTGAATCACCACCAAACACACCATATCATTCCTTTTCTTCCACAATGCGCCCTCCCCTCTATTTTAAGTCAATTTAGATGTAAATCCATAATTGAACTTAAATACAAGGTTTCGGCGCTGCTCACAACACATACGAATCACATCGGGTGCCAAATCACACCATAATCTCCAAAAGGGTTTATTCATCACTAACCACATCCACTTTTGGAGTCATTATCTCTTAATCACAATTTGGGATCTTGCTAAAATGGGGCTTAGCAGTCCACTTTCTCAGGCTTATTTTCTAGCCTCAAGTTTTAAAATTCGGGGTATTACATTTCTCCCCCGTTCAATAAATTTCGTCCTCGAAATTTGACGAACCACTTAATCCACAAACTATGGATGCTTCTTCACGACAGCTTCCGTTTCACAATTCATTTCTCATTGGATGGTCCCTTCTAGACCACGCAGACAACCGGTACACCACAATTCTGATTCTCAGAAGAATCTTAAACAAACTAATATGTCATGCACGGTTGCTCATACAAATACTCGGAATTCTCATAATCACCATATAATCTTGCTATCACGCCTTACTAGTAATAGCGCCATTTCATTGGCACGAACACAAATGCAACATCGTTCCCGTAAAACTGCAATCAGCCTATTTCACAATTGCCACACAAACCCAATCACCATACATTTTGCCAAACAGATACAATTGCTTCCACATACGATTGCCACAACACCATCATCACATAACCACAATCGTCACAATCCCCCCAATTCATGAGTGGCTAGTGCATCTCAATATCCGAAGGCTCTAAATCATGGCCATATCATAAGATTTTGGCAGTTGGGCAGCATAGGCCACCACTCTGCTCAACTCAATCTAGTTACCCCTTCCGGGAGTAACCCCAAAATACCACAACCTCAATACATCAAACGACAGCCTCAGCTGTATACACAAACATTTCAACTTTCGCTATATCCACTTTCACAGCTTTACCCTCACCCGTACATCCACCAATAACTCTGCTACTGGTAACCGGGACTTTTGGGAGTCCACAACATCACATTATCAGGTCACTCCGGAATCTCAATCACTTATATCCGAAGCACCTTACGATATCGGCTTAACTAGAGTCTCACTCTCCCAACACCACCCTCATCTTCTTTCTCCGCCGGGGATGCACACTACATACCCGAACCGTTGTTAGGTACTCGAGGACTATTGGTGTGGCAGTGCACACACATAGCCATTCTGGCTCACAAATAGTAGATCCACAATAACACCCTACCCTCATCCCCTTTTACCGCCGGGAAGACACACAATTTTTACCTGAACTGTTGCTAGCGACTCAGAGACTATTGGCGTAATGGTACTTACACATAGCCTTTCGGCTTCCATAAATAGTCAATCCCCTGTAAACTACCACCCCAGCGGGACGGTCCTCCGACATAGGAACCACCCCATGCGGCCGCAGGTGAGAGACATCATAAATGTTCGTCGCACCCTGAGCCTATGCCAACCAGGTGCAGCCCACCGGACCAACCTGATCCGGCCCAACCAGGGAGATGGACTCACAATACAATCACAACAAGCTGGAACTGGCATCTTAACAGCTTCCCTCACACCGAGAATTCTTTTCACCAAATCGGGATCCTTCAAGACACCTTCTCACAAGATAATTTGGACTTCAGAGTTGTACTCTTCGAAGCCATCACTAACACATCGCACTTTCTGCAAACTTGAGCTTCTGCTCAGCGCAGTATTCAAACACATCACATTCACCACGCTTCCGCTACACACTTTGAGGTCTTTCTCCTCATCTATGCTTTCATAATGTCAAGGTAACTCAATAGGAGTCCCATAGGAATCTCCCACTACACCTGACAACATTCATAATTTGTGCCAGACCTTGGCCCCATTCAACTCAAATCAATCAGAGCCATAACCAGCACTTCGTTGAGATCCCATACTCCCAACGTTCCCAGAGCACTATTTTACAATTCAACGTCACGGTGACTGCACACTAAGGTTCGTCGTCACGGCAGCTGCACACTAGGGTTTGTCGTCACGGCGGCTGTCACAATTTTTTTATTGTCACACCCCTGTTTTACCCCCTCAGGGGATGCCCCATGCCGGTGCCCACCCCGCTCACGTACATAGGGCTGCCAGGTGGCTGGGCTGGCTGGTCTCACCCCTCATGGGCTAACCCACCACCCAGGACTCACACATATCCCCCATATCTCCACCGCTCCGAAGGCACGGTTCTCACATTATGTGCCATACACACCCCCAGTGGGCCGCAGGTGATAAACACACAAATAGCCGCTCCGATCAGACGTCACTGTAGGTAGCCCTCTCCGATCAAAACTCCCTGTAGGTTGCCTTCTCCGATCAGAATCCTCGTAGGTAACTCTGTCAAATTCAAATTCTCCGCAGAATCACTTTTCCCTATGCTAGATTAATGCTAGCATCCTCAGGATACCTGATACACATTTCAATTCCATTCTAGTACCACATCCTGGTACCACAAACCATATAGGTTATATCAACCTCCTAAGAACCAGCTTGACTATTGAGTCTGATCCTTGGATCACAGTTCATCTTTCAAACCTTCAACCTCAGTTGAACCAGGAAATCACTTCCCTCAAATCCACGGAGCATCATCCACTCTAGCATAAACTCAAATATCTTTGCCAGCCTAAGGGACATCAGCCCCTAGGTCTTAAGGACTTTAAACACACAAATTCAGGATAACCAAATAATGTATACACATAATCCACAAATCCTAGATATCCACAACACCAGGGATATAAATGTGTATACCACAAATAACCAAAATCACAAATCATTGCCTATTCCTTAGGCAATCATAACTCATCACTCATTCCCTAGCTTGGCCTAAGGGAAATATCCTAGCAAAATCCATCTTTGCCAGGAACTGCAGCTCTGATACCAAAAATGTAACCCCCTTCCGTAATTATATCTGAAATATGGGATTAAAATGAAATAGAGACCACTAATGATCAAATAACAATTTCAAACCCATCTACCAGACGGGATTTTCACAAATAACTTTCGAAATCTAGTTAACCTGGTCTCATATTCACATTTTGAATACAATCACTTCACGCGGATAATCACATTCAATATATAAATCAGAGTGCACAATATAATAATCCTGGCAATCCCAGGTTCACATCCTTACAAAAGGGTTTACAAAGGGCAATACGCCCATATACAAGTTCTCATACGGGGATTACACAAATCTCACCTCAAATACACATAATTAAATCCTCATCCACATATACAAATATCCAATACACAATACTCCCAACTATGATAACCAACTATCAAAATGACAACCTGAAGGAAGTCCTTGCCGCCCTTGATCACTTACTCCATCCTCGATCCACTACCCTGTCTGAAAGGTTAGTAGGGGAGGGTGAGATTCGAGAGAATCTCAGTAGGTAAATAATATCAATATGCATGTACGATAAATGTTTAATTCATGACATGCTTGCATCACATAACTCATACTAACATAATGACAATTTGTAAGCTCAATGCTTCAAACAACATACTAATGGCCATAGCATAAATTGAAACATAACTTCAAATTACATATAATCATGCAAAGCTAAGACATGTACCAACACACTAATACATATATCAAATACAAGCAGAAGAGATATGTTCCCTATACTCTTTCCACGTATGCTCCAGCCTCGCTTACTCACGATTAGAACGAATATCAAACCACGTTCAGGGTAAACATCAACCCTATAATCAAAGCAAGGACATAGGGTTATTTTCTATTCCAAATTCTTACTTTCATATCACTTAAAGTTGGTTGTCATTTGAGTCCCTTAAGTGTCTGATAATAAGCTCAACAAAAGCTTGAAAGGATTGGGACGTATAAGGTTGGAAATCACTTTTCAAAATCACAAAATATTGAAAATGGGGGTTGGCTGCAGCCAAGAACCCTCTGGCTACAGCCAAAACATGTATAGAAGGTTTCTGGCTGCAACCAAGAATTTTTGGCTGTGGCCAAAACGTGCACAGAAACTTTTGCACTGCAGCCAAGGCAACTTCGGAAATTCATAACTAATTCCACAAAAAATAAAATTAGATGATTCTAAAGCCAAATGAAAGATATTTAAGTCCTCTTCATAGGAAAAATATGAGCCATTACTAGAAATCACCACAAAAATACATAATTCCCCAAAATCCACTACTGCTCTAGAATCAAACCCAGTTTCGACCTCACAATTTGGGCAAACATAAATCCCAGTTCAAAAATCGAAATGGCACAACTTATATGTCCATTTTAAAGCTTGAGATGTGAACTTCAAGACTGGAAAGGTTCAGAATTTTCTAACATCATTTGCCCATTCAAAATGGCAATACAAGCAGACTGTCCAGAACAGAGTTTCAAAAGACAGAATTCCAGTTTTGCAACCATTGTGTCCAATCCAATTCAAACCAATTCCAATGATTAAATACCACAACATGACACCATTTTCAACACAAAACAACATCCAATTCCACCATTCACATTCCACACGAAAATACCATAAAATCAGGGCAAAATTCTCAATTCACAATACTCAACCAATAACCACAATAGTTAGGTCAATAGTCATCAAATACTCACATCTTCCTCTTCTCAATGCCAATTCTTTGATTCTTCATCTTTCCTAATTTCCTCAAGCCATCAAACACCTCCAATCAAGAATCTAAAACCATAGAGATGAAGCTCTCATCACTATGAACAACATTAAAGAAGGTGATTAGAACATTAGAGGCCAACAAACAAGCTAAATCTCACCTTGATTCTTTCTCTTTCCTCCTCCACTTTAGGCGATCATGGAAGCTAAGGAGAGAGATGAAGAAGATGAAGAGGGTCAGATTTTTGGCCCTCATTTGACCATTTGAACGTCCAAATAAGGGAGGAGAGGAGAGAGGGAAGAGTTGACAAATTGACCAAGATCCAAGGGTCCAAATTGTGACACTTGTCACACCCTTATTCCATCTCTATGAGTTCACATGAACCTACACACATGGGATTCCACCCACTTAATCTCTACACAAATCAATCTCAACCATTGATCTTGAAGTTACCAATGAGTTTCCTCTTCAGTAACTGACCAATTGGTCGGTAACTTTACCGTTTTGCCCCTGCTTAAGGCAATTCCTCTTGAATCACCACTAAACACACCATATCATTCCTTTTCTTCCACAATGCGCCCTCCCCTCTATTTTAAGTCAATTTAGATGTAAATCCATAATTGAACTTAAATACAGGGTTTCGGCACTGCTCACAACACATACGAATCACATCGGGTGCCAAATCACACCATAATCTCCAAAAGGGTTTATTCATCACTAACCACATCCACTTTTGGAGTCATTATCTCTTAATCACAATTTGGGATCTTGCTAAAATGGGGCTTAGTAGTCCACTTCTCTCAGGCTTATTCTCTAGCCTCAAGTTTCAAAATTCGGGGTATTACAGTAGTAGCCATATACGGCTA
Source organism: Inga oerstediana (assembly GCA_963210345.1). Lineage (NCBI taxonomy): Eukaryota > Viridiplantae > Streptophyta > Magnoliopsida > Fabales > Fabaceae > Inga > Inga oerstediana. The sequence goes on from OY723407.1 coordinate 42,076,622, forward strand.
TATTAATTGTAATTATCAGGTATGAATCCCTAAGGGGAATTTTCGTAATCATGCACATACTATTATTTTTAGGACTTTTCATTTAAATTGTAAATGCAAATACTACCCCTGGTACTAAATATAAGATATAATTGATTTTTTGGAGAGATTAAAGGAGCTAATTAAATTACTTTAAAGTATTTATATTTATCGTTTTTTCTCTAAACTAATATATAATTTAATCCTACACAGTATACAATATAAAAGATATTATTTTAGATACTTACTATTTATAAATGATTTTTATTATAAAATTTATTAATATATATATATATATATTTAATGTTATAATTTTCATTTTGTAGACAAATTTATTTCATTTTTGGTATTTATTATAAAATTTAATGTTATATAATACATAAAATATCATATTTTCCTTTATATGTAATTATCACAAAAGCTAATGTCCTTTTTAGTAATTGACTATAAAAAAGTGATTCTAATCACAATACCCAAATACTATCATTTTATCAAAATCATTTTTCCTCCACGAATCTATTCTCTAAAATCACTTTTATCACTTTTGTAAGATCAAGCGTTTCACCCAAGAGGGGGGGTGAATTGGGTGATACTGAAATTTCTTTCGAAAATATGAAACTTTGACAAAAGAATTAAAACAGTAATGAGTAAGGAGAAATATCACCGAAGTGTACACCGGGAGTTATACTGGTTCGGTCACAACCACTTTGACCTACGTCCAGTCCTCAGAGCTTCTCTGAGAATTTCACTATAACTTCCAAGATTCAGTGGGTTCTTGGCACCTCAGTACAAGCAAGTTCCTTACACCTGGACACTCGCTCCCCCTTACAGATTGTAATCCAATCCCAACTCAAGGTTCCACAACCTTAAGTTATCTCAATAACAAATATTGAGTTTGAATGAAATATCTCTCACAAAGAGTAAATGATAATCACTGAAGCATATGAATATAATTTCAACGTGAAAACAGAGCAATGAACTTAATGAATCGTTTGTGTGAATGCTTAGTTGTTCTTCTCTGTTTGAAGGTTCCCATATATATAGATATGATGGGGATGACCGTTGGAACGTTTTCTTTCGTCCGTTGGTGAGTGCGCAGCCACTGTTGACTTTTCAAGTTTTTGAAAAATATCCGTTAGCGGTGGTTGGCATTTGAACGTTGGATTTGACTTTCATCTCTTGAAGTGATTCCTTCATTGTTTGTCTGTAAATAGACTAAGAATACTAATACAATGAAAGGTTAATCACATAGGAAACAAATCAATAAACGTTTGAATGATTTCTAAATTTCTGGGTATGCTTACTCGAGTAGCTCCTCGAGTAACCCTTGAAGTTTACTCGAGTAGCTCCTCGAGTAACATCGTGAAATCACTGTTTGTTTGAAATTTAATGAAGACAAACAAGATTACTCGGGTAGTGTATGGAGTAAACTAAATTTCAAACCTTTGTGAACAGTTACTTACTCGGGTAATGCCTCCAGTAAAGCTTTATCAATTTCATAGATTACTCGGGTAACACCTCGAGTATTGTTGGCAGGATTTCAAGGCCGAGAGCAATTACCTCATTACTCGAGTAGCTCCTCGAGTAATGCACACATTTTTGCACAGGTTACTCGGGTAACTCCTCGAGTAACTTAACTTACTCTGGTAATGACTTGAAGTTTCCTTTGAAAATATTTGTGCTTACTGGGGTACATACTCGAGGAATCCACTTAAGATAAAACATTAGAAACGTGAATACTCGAGTAAGCACTCGAGGAAGATGAAATAAACAATTTAAGTTAATCGGATATCAACCTCAAGTTTTAACTTACCTCAGGCTATTACTCGAGTACCTCCTCGAGTAACATTGGCAGTGGTACAAAGTGCCGAGAGTTACACATTTTCAAATACACGGTTACTCGAGTAGCTCCTCGAGTAACATGGAAAACCTGAAGTCTGACTGGAAGTTTCTGATCTGGTTACTCGAGTAGCTCCTCGAGTAACATTAGCAGTGGTACAAAATGCCGAGAGGCACATACGGTTACTCGAGTAGCTCCTCGAGTAACATTTTGCTAACTCCAAGGCAACTGGAAGTTTTCTTATGAATACTCGAGTACCGCCTCGAGTATCATTAGCAGGCCGAGAGCAACCTTGAATTTTTACCTGGTTACTCGAGTAGCTCCTCGAGTAATGTTGGCAGGTAACTGGAAGTTCTGCTCTGTTACTTCAAGTTTTGGGTCATTACTCGAGTAGCTCCTCGAGTAATGCTTTAGACAATGTGCTGCAGATCAACTTCCTTAGCATTCTCTCTTGTCCAATCTTCATTACTTCCATGCTTACTTCAAGTAAGCTTATTCCTGTCATTACTTAGTTCAAACTTGATTATTTAAATATTTCCTTTTCAAACCATTCTTTTGTTATCATCAAAACATGAGATCTAACATTCTCCCCCTTTTTGATGATGACAAAACTTGGTGATTTTGAACATGGTTTTTCAAATTTGATTCTTAATTAATTATTTCTTATTAAGTTGATTATTCCTTGCAAAAACATAACAACTTCATTAGACCAAGTATGTATCAAAATTCACAAACTTAAATGAAAACAAATGAAGCATAAACATACTTGCATTGAACTTAAATTTCAAATTACAAAATAAGTTCATACTGAATTCAAAAAGCTCCCTAAAATCCCATGTACACCCATATACTCATAAAAAGCAAAGACAAATCCACAAAATCACTCTTAAGTTCTTCTCCCCCTTTTTGGCTTCATCAATCAAGTGGAGGGCTAGGAGGTTTCACCATAGAGATAGGCGTTACTGGAAGAACACTATCTGAACTAGATGAATCAAAGGAGCTGGATGACTCTGGTTCAGGAAGATTGAGAGGTGGAATTTGGATATCATCTCTAGGTAGGAAAGGAGAAGGTTGGAATACAACCATAGTGGTCTCAGCCGCTGGAGATGTGTCTGACACAGGAGTGATATGTTCAGAGGAAGGAGATGATACTACCTCTGTTTGGGTAGGAGAGGGAATAGGTTTGGGAGTGGTCTCAGATTGTGGCTTTTGAGGTGAATCACCAATGGTGATATGTGTAGACTCAAGGGTTTCAGGATCATCCACTGTGAATAATATGTCTTTTCCTTGGGTCTCAGGTGGATCAGAAACCAGAGGGGTAAATGGTTCAGCCTCAGGAGTAGGGGTAGTAATAGGAATATCTGAAGGAGGGTCTACTGAAGGTGGTGGTGAAGAGGAAGAAGGACCGGCAGAAGGTCCAGGACCCAGAGAATCCAAACGTGCCAGTATCAATCTTAGGGTCTCTCCCTGAGCCCGTTGCTCTGCTAGCAACTCCTCATGTCTTCGATCCATTCTTTCAACCAACTCACCCATCTTGGTGTTCATGTGGGTAATGAGTTCAGCATTGGTGTTGGCTATATCCACATGAAAGCCTCTGAGAATGTTCTCCATGAAGTGCTGGAGAGTGGCATTCAGGAAGGATGGTGAGGATGTGGTAGCGGCTGGAGCCGATGACTGAGTGTCATCCATTCTACTGGTTTCAGCCTCAGTAGCTTTTCTCTTCTTCTTGGACCCAGACTCCAGTGGGCCTTTGAGAGGAATGTCTATGTTTAGCTTACCAATTTGATTCCTCCCCACTGGGGTCACTCTCTCAATAGGCTCCTTACCATCCAAATACCAAATTTTGTTCTCTTTTAGGATAAGAGACACAATTTGAGGATATGGCATTGGAGTGGTTCCCTTTCCATCCACCTTGTATCTCTTCATTTCTGAAAATATGTATTCTCCCAAATCCTTTTCTTCTTTCAAGAGGAGTGAAGCAAACCATCTAAAGTCCCTATCCGAAAAGTGGGTATAGTTGTTGGCTTTGTTCACTAGGGACCTAGAGTAGATGTACCATAGGACCCTGTGATGATCACACATATCACTCGGTTTGAAATTGAGGGGGCCAACTAACTCACCGGGCTTAAGGATAGTGAATATCTGGTTAGGCTCAAGTTCAGAATAGATATCATCCGGGGGATTCTCAATTCCTAACCATAAATTGATCCTAGAGGGAGATATAAGGATTTTCTGTCCTCTCACTGTGGTGGTCATTTCTTCCTCAACTGAGGTTCGATCAGGCTCATCTATGATCTCAAGGTTGCAGTAAAAATGGGTGATTACCTTTGTGCAAAAAGGCAATCTCACAGATAACCAAGGCATAAAAGGATCAAGATAAGGACTAAGGTCAAACTTCACTACCTCTTGTAGAAGCTTTAGATCAACGTAGTGTGTTTTACACACTTTCCTTCTGGAGAACTGTGTTGAGTACTTCAGAGACTCCACCAACTTGCCCACATTAAATCCCTTTGGTGGACTAGTGATTTCTGCTTCAGGAATCTTGGACTTCTTAGAAGGTTGACCCTTCTCCAGTTGGTCAATGATCCCAGCCATTGCCTTAGCCACATTTTTGTCATATTTTGGCTTCTTGGGAGGTTTTGGAGTAAAAGAGGGTGTGGATGAATCTGAGTGAGAAGGTGAGGGAGTTTTGACACCTTTACTCCTTCCAGTAGATGAACTCTTTTTGGACTGAGCCCTAGTTACAATAGGCTCTTTGATCACCACACCTTTGGCTTTAGGTGGAGATTTAGGTTGAAGAGGGATTTTGGCTTTTGATCTAGGAATCAACTTTCTTCTCTTTGTTGGAGGAGGAGAAAGAAGATCAGGAGTTTGCTCAGAATCAGAATCAGTGAAGTTGAGATTCTTGGTTCTAACCATTTTGAATCAAAGGAAATCAGAAATCTCAGAAACAGAGGTCACTGTCGCTAGTTTAGGTCAGAGGGATTTTGAACAAAATAGGAAGTTTTTGATCTTGAAACTAGTTGGGTTTTGACGGAAATGGGGCAAGGAATCGATTGGGAAAAGTTTTTGTGAGGGTGTATAGTGATTTACTCGAGGAGATTTTGTGGAAATGACCAAGTTTGCGCAAGATAAAGACCTAAATCCCGACTTTACTCGAGGCCTTACTCGAGTAACATTCAACGTTACTCGAGGCCTTCCTCGGGTGTTCATGTAGAAATTTTCAAAAATAATTCATTTAAATTGCGTACCTGGCATGAATAATATTGTAATTATCCATGGGTGTTCCCTCGATCATTTATAATCCATTCTGAGCAGATTTGAGTCATTTTTCTACAATTTGAGAATCTGGACTCCGTCATTACTCGAGGCCTTACTCGAGTAACCTTCAAGTTTACTCGAGGCTTGCCTCGGGTAACCTGTCTTTTGAACTTCTGACCTTTCATTTCCTCAAAACTGAACCGTTAGATTTAAATATCAAGTTACTTGATCCATTACTTCCAGTTTTGGGGGCCATTACTCGAGTACATACTCGAGTAAAATGCCATTTTACCTCAAGTTACTCCTCGGGTAAATCTTTTCTGTCACCCATTACTTCAAGTCGGTACTCCAGTAAATGTGTCCTCTGTTTACCTCTGTTTTTATTCCTCAAAACAGAATTTCAACCTTCCTGCAAAACACATTTCTATATACTCCGAAGCTTAAGTTAGTAATCATTAAAACATTATTAAATGACTTCATCTAATATTATGAAATGCTGAAATTACTTATAACTCATTGGGATTTACCATTCCCAATTCTCTTCTAATGTATAGAAATTGATCTTTTGCAAGGGGTTTTGTGAAGATATCAGCTAGTTGAAGATGAGTAGGAATGAATATCACTTTCACATCCTTCTTTTGGACATGATCTCTGATGAAGTGATGTCTGACATCGATATGCTTGGTTCTAGAGTGTTGAACTGGATTCTTTGCCAAGCTTATCGTACTTGTATTGTCACAATAGATTGGTATTTCTTTGAGGTAAATACCAAGATCTTGTAGTTGTTGTTTTAACCATATCACTTGTGCACAACAACTTGAGACTGCAACATATTCGGCTTCCGTTGACGAAAGAGACACTGTATTTTGTTTCTTGCTGAACCACGAAACAAGAGATCCTCCAAGGAATTGTCCTTGTCCACTGGTGCTCTTTCTGTCTGTCTTATATCCTCCATGATCAGAGTCCGAATATGCAATTAGATACTCACTTCTTCCTTTGGGATACCACAGACCCAATTCTGGTGTGTCAGCAAGGTATCTAAAGATTCGTTTGACAGTTTCAGCATGTGATTCCTTTGGTGCCGATTGATATCTTGCACATATGCCGACACTAAATTGGATGTCTGGTCTGCTTGCCGTGAGATAGAGTAATGATCCAATCATTCCTCTATATTTTGTGATATTGTAGTCTTTCCCTTTGACATCAGCATCAAGTAACGTTGTTGAGCTCATAGGCGTATCTGAGCCATTTGCTTCATCCATTCCATACTTCTTCAATAGCTCTTTTAAATACTTTGTTTGAGATATGAAGATCCCATTCTTTCTTTGTTTGATTTGCAAACCAAGAAAGAAATTTAATTCTCCCATCATTGACATCTCAAACTCTCCCTGCATAATCTCAGAAAATTCCTTACACAGAGATTCATTAGTAGCACCGAAAACAATATCATCAACATATATTTGTACAATTAAAATATCATCACGTTTTCGATTTATAAATAATGTTGTATCAACTTTTCCCCGTACAAAACCTTGATCGATGAGAAACTTACTAAGCCTTTCATACCAGGCTCTAGGAGCTTGTTTTAAACCATACAAAGCCTTTTTAAGTTTGAAAACATGGTCCTGTTTAGTGACATCTTCAAAACCAGGAGGTTGTTCTACATACACTTCTTCCATGATGTAACCATTTAGAAAGGCACTCTTAACATCCATTTGATAGAGTTTGAATCCTTTGATGCATGCAAAGGCTAAGAGTACACGTATAGCTTCCAATCTAGCCACTGGAGCATACGTTTCCTCATAATCAATTCCTTCTTCCTGATTATAGCCTTTGGCCACCAATCTTGCCTTGTTTCTGACAATAATTGCAGATTCATCAAGTTTGTTTTTGAATACCCATTTAGTACCAATGATCGTATGATCTTTGGGTCGGGGCACCAAATCCCAGACTTGATTCCTTTCAAATTGATTTAATTCTTCTTGCATTGCTATGACCCAATCATTGTCTGATAGGGCTTCATCAATGTTAGAAGGTTCAATCTCAGAAATGAATGCAGAAAAGCTTACTTCATTGAAAATTCTATTTCTGGTTTTGATCCCTTCATTCACATCTCCTATAACTTGATCTAAGGGATGACTTCTATTGTATTTCCAGGCTTTAGGTTGACCTAGGGATTGCTCTTCATCCTTAGTTTCATCAACCTCTGGAATAAGAGACTTAGAGATAGATTGACCATTTTCTTGATTTAAAACAACTTCCTGTTCTTCATCAATGGTTTTGTCAGAGGTTTCAAATTCATCAAATACAACATGAATTGATTCTTCAACAACACAAGTTCTTTTATTGAAAATTCTATAAGCTTTACTTCGATTAGAATATCCTAAGAAAATTCCTTCATCAGTTTTAGAATCAAATTTTCCTAGGTTGTCTTTACCATTATTATGAATGAAACACTTACAACCGAAGATGTGTAGATGAGCAATGTTTGGCTTCCTTCCTTTGTATAGCTCGTATGGTGTCTTTCCAAGTTTCGTTCTGATATAGGCTCTATTTGAAATATAGCATGCTGTACTCATAGCATCAGCCCAGAAAACTTGAGACATGTTCTTTTCATTTAACATTGTTCTAGCCATTTCGGTAAGCACTCTATTCTTGCGTTCCACAACTCCATTTTGTTGGGGCGTCCTTGGAGCAGAGAAATTGTGATCAATGCCGTTAGTATCACAATATTCTTCAAAGGTTTGATTCTCAAATTCTCCACCATGATCAGTCCTAATACCTGCAATAGACATACCTTTCTCATTTTGCACTTTCTTGGCAAAAACAATAAATTCTTCAAAGGTTTCATCTTTTGATGATAGAAAAATAACCCATGTAAATCTAGAAAAATCATCAACAATGACCAATGAATACAAGTTGCCACCAAGACTCTTTACTCTTGCTGGACCAACTAAATCCATATGCAATAATTGTAATGGTCTATTTGTTGAGATCTCATTTTTCAATTTGAAAGATGACTTAGTTTGTTTACCCTTTTGACATGCGTCACAAATCAAATCGTTTTTGAAGTTTACTTTGGGTAATCCAAGAACTAAATCCTTTTTGAGTAGTTTGCCTAGTTGATGCATGTTGACATGAGCCAATCTTTTATGCCATAGCCAACTTTCATCAGCATTACTCAGAAAACAGTTTTCGGATTCATTTCTACTAATATCTAAGGTATAGCAGTTACCTTCCCTTTTTGCTCTGAGCTTAGCCTTGATATTCTTCTTATCAAGTAGTAAGTCTTTCTTGTTGACAATTAGACATTCCTCTGAATCAAAGATTATCCAGTTGTCTTTATCTGCACTTTGACTTACGCTCAGCAAATTATGACATAAGCCTTCAACGTAGTATACGTCTTTGACTTGTATGCCTTTGTCATTTTTGATTTCACCAATTCCTGCTATTCTTCCGGTTTGATTTCCTCCAAATTTTACCTTTCCACCTTCCTTGGGTTGTAATTTGGTAAAACTTTCGAAATCACCGGTCATATGTCTAGAGCATCCACTGTCTATAAACCACTTGTTATTTTTGGATGCTTTAAGACATACCTGCAATCAAATGACTAAGTCTTAGGTACCCATTTCTTTTTGGGTCCTTTTGGATTAGTATAAATGATTTTCTGAACATATGTGCCTTTAGGTACCCATTTGTAGGTTCCTATGTTTCCTTTCTTCTTATGAATGCATGAGGAGGTGTAATGACCTTTTCTATTACAGTAATTACAAAATGCAAAAGGATTTGATATATGTACAGAATGCTGGAAATAATTCAAATATGACTTACCTCCTGCTTTCTTTCTACCTTTCCTTTTATCTGATTTTGGATCATATCCAATACCAGATCGGTCATTTACAAATCGTTGTTCTTTTAAAATCACACTTAGCATCTCACTTCCTTTGGTAAACTTTTCAAGAGTTTTTGTGAGATCAGTGTTTTTCTTTTTCAAAGAAGAACAATTTTCACAATTCTTTTCTGAACTTTCTTTAAGCTCAATTTCAAGAGCTTTGTTTTTCTTTTTGAAAACAATTAGTTCTTTAACTACTTTGATGAATTCAGAATGTAAAGCATTATATTCGGATAATAATTCATCATAGGTAGGGTCAGAATCATTTACCTCTTCTTCTGTCTCTTCTTGAGCAACAAGACATATGTTGGCTACTTCTTCCTCATCACTTTCTTCGTCTGAGGAACTATCTCCCCATATAGCAGATACAAAGGCCTTCTTTTTGTTAAAGAATTTGCCTTTTCTCTTTTCCTTGCTCTTTTGATTGAGCTCTGGACATTCTGATTTGATATGTCCTGGTTTACCACATTCATAGCAAATGATATGGTCTTTGTTGCTAGTTCCTCCTTTTTGAAAGTGTTTGAAGCCTTGACCTTTCTTGTAGAACTTTCTGAATCGTTTTATGATTAAACCCATTTCATCATCATCAAACTCCTCATCTTCATCTTGATTTTCTTCTTTTGCTTTTAGAGCTAGACCTTTCTTTCTTTTGTCACTGATGTCGTCTAGTTCCCGTTTGAATTTTAACTTGCTTTCATATTCAGAAAGGCTTCCAAATAGAGAAGCAACTGATCTCATTGATTCCCCTTTTGCCTCTTCTATTGCAGTGACTTTGGCCTCCCACTCTTTAGAAAGAATATTCAAAATCTTTCGTACTTGGATATTTTGATCATAGACTTTACCAAGTGCTGCAAGTTGATTAACAAGATGAGTATATCTAAGTTCGAATTCAGAAATTGACTCACCTGATTTCATTCGAAGTAGATCGAATTCTGTGATCAAGGTGTTGATTCGATTCTCCTTTATTCCCGAAGTTCCTTCATGAGCTATTTCCAGAGCTTCCCACATTTCCTTTGCTGTTGGGAGTGTGCAAATTCTGAAGTATTCATTTTGACTCAAGGAGCTTTGTAACATCAGAATTGCCTTGCTATTGAGAGTGATAAGTTTCTTGTCATTCTCATCATATTCCGCTGGCGTCTTTGGAATTTTCTGAGAATCTACAGTTTTTGTAGGTTGATAATTTCCACTCTCGATTACATCCCATAGCCCATATTCAGTAGCCATCACGAACACTCTGAATTTTGCTTTCCAGAAAGAGAAGTGTTCTCCATTGAAACCGGGAGGTCTAGTGATGGATGCTCCGTCGGGAAGAATTCCTTCACCCATGCTTGCCATTGGATCCTTCTTAGGTTGTTATACCTTAACAAGAAGACCTACGCTCTGATACCAAATGTAAGATCAAGCGTTTCACCCAAGAGGGGGGGTGAATTGGGTGATACTGAAATTTCTTTCGAAAATATGAAACTTTGACAAAAGAATTAAAACAGTAATGAGTAAGGAGAAATATCACCGAAGTGTACACCGGGAGTTATACTGGTTCGGTCACAACCACTTTGACCTACGTCCAGTCCTCAGAGCTTCTCTGAGAATTTCACTATAACTTCCAAGATTCAGTGGGTTCTTGGCACCTCAGTACAAGCAAGTTCCTTACACCTGGACACTCGCTCCCCCTTACAGATTGTAATCCAATCCCAACTCAAGGTTCCACAACCTTAAGTTATCTCAATAACAAATATTGAGTTTGAATGAAATATCTCTCACAAAGAGTAAATGATAATCACTGAAGCATATGAATATAATTTCAACGTGAAAACAGAGCAATGAACTTAATGAATCGTTTGTGTGAATGCTTAGTTGTTCTTCTCTGTTTGAAGGTTCCCATATATATAGATATGATGGGGATGACCGTTGGAACGTTTTCTTTCGTCCGTTGGTGAGTGCGCAGCCACTGTTGACTTTTCAAGTTTTTGAAAAATATCCGTTAGCGGTGGTTGGCATTTGAACGTTGGATTTGACTTTCATCTCTTGAAGTGATTCCTTCATTGTTTGTCTGTAAATAGACTAAGAATACTAATACAATGAAAGGTTAATCACATAGGAAACAAATCAATAAACGTTTGAATGATTTCTAAATTTCTGGGTATGCTTACTCGAGTAGCTCCTCGAGTAACCCTTGAAGTTTACTCGAGTAGCTCCTCGAGTAACATCGTGAAATCACTGTTTGTTTGAAATTTAATGAAGACAAACAAGATTACTCGGGTAGTGTATGGAGTAAACTAAATTTCAAACCTTTGTGAACAGTTACTTACTCGGGTAATGCCTCCAGTAAAGCTTTATCAATTTCATAGATTACTCGGGTAACACCTCGAGTATTGTTGGCAGGATTTCAAGGCCGAGAGCAATTACCTCATTACTCGAGTAGCTCCTCGAGTAATGCACACATTTTTGCACAGGTTACTCGGGTAACTCCTCGAGTAACTTAACTTACTCTGGTAATGACTTGAAGTTTCCTTTGAAAATATTTGTGCTTACTGGGGTACATACTCGAGGAATCCACTTAAGATAAAACATTAGAAACGTGAATACTCGAGTAAGCACTCGAGGAAGATGAAATAAACAATTTAAGTTAATCGGATATCAACCTCAAGTTTTAACTTACCTCAGGCTATTACTCGAGTACCTCCTCGAGTAACATTGGCAGTGGTACAAAGTGCCGAGAGTTACACATTTTCAAATACACGGTTACTCGAGTAGCTCCTCGAGTAACATGGAAAACCTGAAGTCTGACTGGAAGTTTCTGATCTGGTTACTCGAGTAGCTCCTCGAGTAACATTAGCAGTGGTACAAAATGCCGAGAGGCACATACGGTTACTCGAGTAGCTCCTCGAGTAACATTTTGCTAACTCCAAGGCAACTGGAAGTTTTCTTATGAATACTCGAGTACCGCCTCGAGTATCATTAGCAGGCCGAGAGCAACCTTGAATTTTTACCTGGTTACTCGAGTAGCTCCTCGAGTAATGTTGGCAGGTAACTGGAAGTTCTGCTCTGTTACTTCAAGTTTTGGGTCATTACTCGAGTAGCTCCTCGAGTAATGCTTTAGACAATGTGCTGCAGATCAACTTCCTTAGCATTCTCTCTTGTCCAATCTTCATTACTTCCATGCTTACTTCAAGTAAGCTTATTCCTGTCATTACTTAGTTCAAACTTGATTATTTAAATATTTCCTTTTCAAACCATTCTTTTGTTATCATCAAAACATGAGATCTAACAACTTTTTCTCTGTAAACTATTCTCCAAAAGCTAGTCCAAAAACACTCTTACAATAGCTTAAAGAGGCAGAGGCCAGATATGCAGTCAATGTGCTAACAAGACAAATAAAAACTTATTACTTTTGGTTATTCAATTATACATGCAAATATTTACACATACACACATACACTTACCTATTAAACAATTACAACATATCATGACAATTTTCTGGAAGACCTCCAATTAGAGGATCCACATAGTAAATGCGAGGGCCTAAAGGTTCTACTAGATTGATAACAATCACTATCGAATGTGCCCTAAAATAATTTAAAAATTTTTCTTCAACAATTATGTTATGGTAAAAGTTAAACAATCAAACAACATACATTGAAATACTAACACTAGTAACTTACCACATATTGTATGGCACTAGAAATAACATAGTTGGTGTTGCTTTCTTTCTAAAGTAATCTTTTATATCATTAGATTGTACATACATATCTACTTTGCCCTTATGCTGGCCAATGAGATAAGGGTTGACAAATGAGAATTGGACCCTGTCTGTATTTATTAACAGGACCCTATCTGTATCTATTAACATGTCATGGTACAAAACAAACAATGTCATCAAAACCAAAAAATTGAATGATAAATAATAATAATAACCGTGATAAATGATGATGATAAAGTACCTAATCTAGATGTTGATAACCAAAGCATTGACCTATCCGTGATTAAATATTTCATCCAATATATCACCATTAATATGATTAGCTAAGCCACTAGCATTGTAGATATCACTACTACAAAAAAGTAAAGCTGTGGCGCTTATAATTGCATTAACTGTGGCGCTAGAGAAGTGCCACATATCTGGACGCCACTAAAAAAAGCTGTGGCGCTTGGAAGCGCCACAACATTTTAAATTTTTTTAAAAAAAAAATACCCTCATGTGGCGCTTGTTTGAGGAAGTGTCACAGGAGGGGGGCCTCCTGTGGCGCTTGTGTCAGCAAGCGCCACAGCAGGGGGTCCTACTGTGGCGCTTACGTCAGGAAGCGCCACAGGAGACCCCCCTCCTGTGGCACTTCCTCAAACAAGCGCCACATGAGGGTCCCTTTTTTTTCTTTTTTTTTTCTTTCTTCTTCTTCTTCTTCTTCTTTTTTTTCCTGTGGCCCTTTTTTATGCTTCCTGATTGTGAAGCTTTATATAAAATGAGTGGCTTTCGTGTTTATCATCTCCACAAATTGTCAATCTTTCTATCTTATATTTCAACCTATTATATATATATATATATATATATATAATTTTCACATTTAAAATTCAAGTTCCCCAACAATAATGTTCTTACATTAATACTCTCCAAAGCTAACATAAAAAATATCACAATACAAGAACTTGATATGTGAACATAGTACATCAACAACTAATTAAGTAAATTAAAAGATTACTAAAAAACACAAGCTTGTAGGCAAAAAAAATTTAAACAAAGCAAAAAAGCAAACGAAACAAGCTAGGTTTTCACTCTGTCCTATTAAATTAGGAACAAAAAGGCAAACGTTATATTACGGTTTATTTTGACTAAAAAAAATTTAAACAAAGCAAGCTAGAATGAAACAGTCTTCTTCTTACAAATCTATTAATTGACCAGCGCAGGGAGTGGGAGACCATGTTGGTGACGCTAGCTTGAGTGACGAGTGAGCGTGTGGGTGTGTTTTTTAGTGTGAAGATGATAGGAAATGGAGGGAGGGGGCCGACGGATCCACTAAGAAGATGAGAAAGGGAAAGTAGTTTAATGGAGGAGAGAGTAGTTAAATAATTAAAGTGGAGTAGTAGTCAAAAAGAGAAGGAATGGGGGCGGACACGGGACCACTACGCGGGAAATGAAATAATTAAGAGATACACTATCCATTTGAATTTTTTTTTAAAAAAAAATGGGCAAGTGTGGCGCCTAAATAGTTAGGCGCCACACATTGCCTCTCATCAGCTATGGCGCCTAATGCTTAGGCGCCACAGCTGATATATAATATATCATGTGTGGCGCCTATTTATTTAGGCGCCACACATGATCTTTGCTGCAGTTGTGGCGCCTGGTGGGTCAGGCGCCACAGCTGATTGTGTGGCCCCAAGTGTGGCGCCTATGTAGGCAGGCGCCACACTAGGCCTCCTCAATTGTGGCACTTAATCTATTAGGCGGCACAACTGGTACCCAAAATTAAAAAAAATTATAGAGGTAAAAAAAAAAAAAAAAGAGAAGCTGTGGCACTTGTTTAAAGAAGGGCCACAAAATGTGCGCCACCTTTTACCCTTTTTGTAGTAGTGTGTGTCTATCAAAATGTAATCCCAAACCTCCTTCATTGATTAAATTAGGTGTAATCAATACCAATTGATCGTAATACGAGGCCATTTTTCTTTTTCTCTATTGGCTAGCTGAGGCTTTGGACTTTGGTTGTGTTGTCAAACACTTTGAAATATTGTCATGCAATTGAATTTGTTTTCATTTAGACTGCTTAGGCTGCAAAAATCATGTAATTAAATCATGTAGTTTTAGATGGAAGTGCAAAGGAAAAGTAAAGGGAATTGTAAATGAACTACCATTTCATATAGCTCTATAAGACCTATTGGTCAAGCAGCATAGCCATCTACAACATCTTTCACCATTGTTTTCTTATCCTGAGAAGGGATTGGTAAGTGGCGCATCTTCATTCGTATAGAAGTCAACCCTTACTTGGAGTGTGTTGACGGGAAATGATGAATTGTGCAATGTATCATTATCGGTGTTGTAGGCAACACCTACTGCAATCATGTGCTTGAAAGATTGATCGACATATAACTTGCATGTCAACTCACCATATGAAAAATAGAGTTAACATATTAAGGTTCGCTAGATTATAATATAACAAAAAATTTATTAGAGAAGAAATTAATTTCCAAAGGAAGGGGGACTTTAAGTGTGGAAGTGCTACTATCTCTGACACTTGGGTTGTCATAGGGGGAACATTTTGTGTTACCTTAAACTGCACCAAGTGTTCAATTTATAAATACAAGGCTTCCCATTATGAACCTTGTTCATAGCTTACATGTAAAAATCAGTATATATGTCATTTATAAATATGAAATAATGAAAGATTCATCAAAACACTACCTTAATTTATTTATTTGAATGAAAAAAAAAATCATTACTTCATCAGAAAGATTTGCAAAATTAAAAGGCATAGCTAAGTTGGGGTTACAAACAAGAAACAACCAAAATGTATGACCTAGCTATTTGCACTACAAACTAGAAAATCATTTGTAAAAGCTTACAGTTACATATTTGTACTAGTGAAGGACCAAAGCAGAGGAGAGGGGGACTACGAATATTGGTGACGCTTGAGTGAGTTGGAAGAGGAAATGTGAGCTATGTGGTGGAGTGGGGGTCAACTGGATACTGGAGTGAGAACCAAAACAAGAAGAGAATAGGAAGAAAAGGGGACAAATGTGGACAAGTGGAGATGATAGTAGGAGGAAAAGGGAGTAGACGGTGAAGGAGGGATCAAGAATAATGAAGTATGGGGACAGATAGTATGTGTGTGGTGTGTGCAGAGGGAATAAAAAGGGAGGAGCGAAGAGGATAATGTTTCAAAAGTGCTTGGGTGGTAGGAGAGGGAATAAAATGGGAGGAGGTGATTGGGTGGAAGTGGATTTCCTAATCCACTTCGAGGCCATCTAGTGTGGTGCTTGCCTTGGCAAGTGTCACACATGCACCACAATTGGCAAAGCTAGTATCCATTGGGCTTATGAGGCGCTTGTTTGACCAAGCACCATTTAAGCCATTCCTATGGCTATGATGCTTACCTAGGTAAGTGTCATAGTTTGTATATACCTTTTTTAAAAAAAGAATTAATCAAAGATTTTTTTTAAAAAAAATTAATAGAAAATGTTACTCTTCTTTAAACAAGTGCCCCAAAATGTGTGCAACTATTTTCTCTTTTGGTAGTAGTGCATCACTATTCTATGTTGTCCCATCCAACATTGTAATCTATCCTTTTTTTTTCTATTTTGCACGTGAATCACACACACACATATTTAGAAAAAAAAAATATCACTTGAATTTTAAATTTTCAAATTGGTTTTATTGACTGTAAGAATAATGAAATTGATAACTCAGTTTTTTGAAAAATCACTAATTTAGGTTTTTAAAGTTCAAGTGGTATTTTCTTATCTTTTTTTCAATATATTTCCCGTTTATAATTTGAGCACCGACATGTCTGCTACAAAATGTGTTAGAATTGAAGGAGAGACGTGTGGAGGATATCAGGATATTATGAATATTTGTTGGAAAGCTTTTAATGTGACCACGACTTTTAGTTGGTGTGGGGCTTAGAAGATAAGATCTTTTCTTTTTTGCCAGCTAAGAAGATAAGAACGAACAGCGTAATTCATTCAAAACGTGCACTTTTTATTTCCAGCAATAATAATGTTAATGTACAATGCCAAAACGTTATTTTAAGTGACATTTGTGAGGCTTGAGGCCTCTACCTCTAATGCTGCCTAACGCCCTTTGTAATAACCCATTTTCTAAATATTTTTCTGTTTTTTTAATCATTAGATTCTATATATTCTATATAAGATGAGTCATATTTTGATATCTTATGGAAATGAAATAATACAATTTTAAGTTCTTTTTACAACTTTTTAAAAAGTAAAACTGCAAAATTTTATATTATTTTTGTTTTAAAATTATTAAAATATTCAAAAATTGCATCATTTTTCTCCCGCAATAGATCAAAATTTCAGCCATGTTATATAGAATCTACAATCAAAATATAAAAAAAGAAAAGAAAAAAACCATTTGGGAGGTTAGGGTATTACAAAAAGGGCTTTGGTGGGAGGCAGGCATATTGGAGCTTGTTTGGTATGAGGGGAAGGGAGGGAAAGTGGGGTGCGGCAAAATTTTTGAGTTTGATTTGACAAAAAAAAAAAAAAAAATAAATGGAATTAAAAATTTTTAATTAATTTTTGTTACTTTTTTGTATTTTACATTTTATCTGTATTAACATTTTGTAACCGCACTTTTCCAAATTTTTTTAAATCCAACTCAAAAATTTCCCTTCTCCTCTAAATCCCTCATACCAAACAGACTCTTTAGAGTCCCCAAACCCGTGAGTCCTATGGCCTTTAGTCATATAACTTTCATCTTCAAAGTTATTTCACATGTAATTCCAAAAAGAAGAAAAAAACAAGGAAAAAAAAGAGAGGAAAATGTGAGTACGAGTGTGTATATATATCATCATGCATGGCTCTGATTCTGAATCGAATTGGGAGAGCAAAATCAAAATATTGTTTGTTCTTGATCCTCGATGATGGCTTTGGCCTCAACTTTTCTCCCCACTTTCGTTACTCCAGTCCCTATTAATCTCCACACTAAGGTAACTTAACTCAAATTAGTTTTTTTAAACACTTTCTAGTTTATATATAATTGTAAAACCCTACTATTCACTGAGTTGCAGGCTTATGAGATAATAATAAAACAATTAATGCTAAAATTTCTCATTATTGTGTTTTAGAGCACAAGCTTGGGATTCAACAAGTCGGCCGGTTTGAAGTTAAACCGGACTCTGGTTCATGCAAAGCGGTTCAGACTAAATTGTTCTATCGAAAGGGAGAAACTGACTAAAGTGACTTTGGTGGATGGTAATGCAAAGTGCTTTGGTTTATGCATTTTTTTCTTTGTTCATTAAATTTAAACCGTACATGATTTTTGTTTCATTTGTAAATAGTTTTTTTTTTTTTTTTTTGCTTCTATTCACAGAAGATCAACAGACCCTTGAGGCTGGTATTTCTACAGTATTAGTGAATTTTGATAATGGGTTTGATCCATATCGAGCAACAAGCACACCAATTTACCAAACTGCAACTTTTAAAATGGTGAATATTAATGTATTTGTATTATTCTGAGCTGTTTTTGTAATTTCGTATTATTTAGTATTCTCTATTCTATGATATTCTTTTCATATTATAATTATATTCTACACGTTTTTTTTTTTCATGCAGCTTTCTGCTACAGAATTTGGACCATTTAGCTATACTAGAACTCGAAATCCTACCCGAGATGTTTTGGAAAGGTTTGACCTGATTTGTTGTACGTCTTGATTTATTCTAGGAAGCAATTACATTATTTGAGGATCTTCTAACATTATCTACAATTAAAGAGCAAAAATTTTGAAAATTACAAAGAAGAAAAGGTCCTTTGTTGGATTTTTCTATTTTTGAGTTGATTCTTTGAGTACTTACCTTTCGTCTTTTCAATACTCAATTTTAATCTTTTTAGTACTCATTTTGACTATTTTCAGTATTAATTTTTATAATTTTTTGAAAACTCATGTTTTTTGCCTTACTCACCTGTGATGTTTTCAATTATAAATCATTTTTTATTCTTTAGTACTTAAAATATTGAAGAATAGTATTCAAAAGGGAAAATTAAATTATAGGTAGATGCCAAAACAATAACTTAATGACAGCTAGGTATTTGACAATTTTCTTAAAAAATTAAATGATTTACAAATATCAATTTTCAAACAGTACAAAAGGGAGGCTGAATACTGAAAAGTGAAAAAGAAGTATTAAAAAATCATCTCAGGAAAAAAAAAAGTCGATATATGTAGTTTAATCCTTATTTGATCAAATTTATGAAATTGCAATTTTAATACATGTTATTAATGTTCTTGCAAGTGCCTGGACCAATTGGCTGTGAGTTGTGTTCCCACTTAACCAGTAATATCATGTATGAGTTATGAGTATGCAGTCGCAATAAATACTTAAGGGTAGCAAGCTTCCCCTCATTATAGACTTACATTTCTACAAACTAGACTAGTCAGTTGCAGATAATGGTAGTACTAGATATTGGATACAGGTGGATTAATAAAAACGTTTAGTGTTATTGGAACATCTTTGATTGTCATTTTCACTGTTTGTTTCCTTTTTTTTTTCACCCTCTTTTATTTGACTCATTTTGTATTCACAGATTAATAGCACAGCTTGAAAGAGCAAGTAGAGCCCTTTGCTTCAGCACTGGAATGGCTGCTCTGAGTGCTGTTTGTCAACTTGTTGGGAATGGTATGCATTTCCTTAGTCTATTTTGTTTTTGAAACTCATCCGCTTGTAATGTAGTGCAATGTTTAAAGTAGTTTATGCTACTTTCCATACTAAACGTAGGAGATAAATAGTTAATATACTGTCATTATGAAAATTAATTAAATTAGTTATTTATAAAAAAATTATGCTAGTTTTCCTCAAATATCTCTTTAATTATTTATATTGAAACTACGCTCATTGATTAGGAACTCATCTTTGATAATATTGATAGTCAGGGGAAAAATAAATTTGAGATATAATTAAAGTGGATCGGGTATTACATTTAGGAGGTGTGGGAAATAAAATTTGTTAAATGAGTTTTTGGACCTTTGTCATTAGGATATTCAGCACACCATGCACCTAGAAGGAGTCTAAATAGTATAGCAGTTATTAAAACCGGATTGAACCAGCCATTTTGACCAGTTCAGAATTTTAAAAAATCATTTAATTTATTTTTTTATATTTTATTTAGAATCTCATATTAATAACCCTACAAGCTTTACTTTCTCACCGGTTTAATCTTGGGTTAGCTCTAATCTGACTCCGATCTGACCCACTAACTCACTACTCTAACTGATAATTAGTGACTAGTCCGGATTTAATAACCTAGTTAAATAGTCATAACGCCAATTAGGAGTAGTGTGAAAAGTAGTCATAACCAACATTCAATCAACTCACAATTATAAATAGTCATAACTAACATTCAACGTAGCAGTTTTGAGTCTGAAAGGAAAATTTTGATGTTTGTGATTATATATAGCTAGTACAGTTTAGGTATTATGCCCAACAGTTATGGAGTAATATACAATAATACAATAAAATTCAAATTAAAAATTCAAGCCTTTTAGTTATAATTAGGGAAAATTAGAGACAAGGGCTAAGAAAAAAATAATATT
Source organism: Inga oerstediana (assembly GCA_963210345.1). NCBI lineage: Eukaryota > Viridiplantae > Streptophyta > Magnoliopsida > Fabales > Fabaceae > Inga > Inga oerstediana. Next base: position 42,096,888 of record OY723407.1, read on the forward strand.
TATTGTAGACGACCATAAAAATTATAATTATTTAACAGGACCAAAAATTAAAATATAAATTTATAATTACTAAATTGCCCTGGCAACATAAAAACCGAGATAAAAGAATTATCATTGGAGATGTATGTGCTTCAAGCGGTTGTCAGTCAGTTACTCAGTGACTTCCTCTTTCAGATATAATATTATCAATGGCGGTGAAGTATGGCAGATCCAATATATGGATTTCCTTTTTGAAAAAGTTAGAGCATAACAAGGCTATACATATATACACTATAACTTTTTCTTGCAATCATTAATAAGATTATGCTATGAAGATCTTCAACCTTCTTCTTTGTCAAAGGATAGGTTAGATAACAATAACAAAAAATATAAGGAGGTGAGAATAGAAACACAAACAAATTTAAGAGCAAATTCAACCTTCCCTGGGCGCCGCAGTTCCCTCCCTGTCATCTCCTATCATTAACCATTACAAAATGAGGGAGGACGTTATTTTTTCTTTTAAATAATTACAAGTTTTATGGTCCTCTACAATAAATATTATTTTTCCTTGGTCCTTCTCCCCAATTTTCCCTTTTAATTACTATATTTTCTTCTTTAAATATTGTTATCAAATGATTTGTTTATATATCGTCTTCATTTTCCCACTAATGCTATGTAAGATATGACATTAAAATAATTAAATTATTTACTATGGTTTTAGATTATAATATTAAGTGGCTTTCTTTATATATTTTCCACAATAAACTAGACACATTGAATTTTTTTTTCATATGATTTTGTTTTCGCAGTTTTCATTTGAAATTGTTATGTTTCCTGAAATGATTTCTTTTATTGTCATGTACTTGCATAATTTCAATGCAGGTGATGAAATTATTACTGTAGATGATATCTATGGTGGCTCAGATAGAATATTGAATCAAGTAATTGCAACGAAGGGAGTTTCAGTGAAGTATGTGGGATTTTTTAGCTTTTCGGATATCAACCATTTGTATGCCGCAGTTTAATAAAAATGAAATAAATAAGTTTATTTCCTTTCTTTTATTATTGAAAAAATTATACAATTAATCTTAAAAATTTCTATCAAAAAATTATAAAAAATTTAAAATTTACAATTTAACACATTATTTAAATTATTATGAAAATTTAAGAGTGAATCCTATAAAATCATGTTAGAAAATTTAGCCGGAGGAGTAATGATGTTTGACCGCCCCTTTAACTAGGTTTTATTTTAAATATTTTTTTTTAATTTACATATTTTAACCTAAAAATTAATATGTTAGCATTTAAATGCTGAGTCATTAATTTAGAATTGTCAAGTCATCATATAAATGCAATGTTAAGTTTAAAAAATACACCTTATAAACTTAAGGACTAAATTGAAATTTAATGTAAATTCATAAAGTTTGTAAATGAAAATCAAGTAAAAATGCTGGTTTAGTCCTCTAACTTTATACAAGGTTTTAATTTGATCCTTTAATTTTAAAAAATATCTTTTCAGTCCTCTCACCCTAATATTGTTTGTGATCTTGATGATTTTTTTTTTGATAACAATGATTGTTATTTTGAAAATTAAATTTAATGTGTTAACATTTAAAAATGATTTGACAACATTTAAAATTTCAAAGTTAATGTCCTTTTTGTTAAGAATAAAGGATTGAAAAGACACTTTATAAAATTAAAAGATCAAAATAAAATCTCATGTGTAGTTAAAGACTAGAAGTGCACTTTTTCCTTAAAATTAACCGTTCAAATAATAAGGGTCCAATTCATACAAAATAAGTTACAAGAACCTAATTTAAAATTGAGGTGAAACTATAAAAGATTTACAGATTAATTTTCCTAAGAAATAATTGTTGGATGGATAATTCCCAGAAGAATATGATGACGTTTGTAATGCTTGCATATGCACAGACGAGTAAATACATCTGATTTAGAGCAAGTGGCTGCTGCTGTTGGGCCTAAGACTAAGTTGGTGTGGCTAGAGAGTCCCACCAATCCTCAACTACAAATATGTGATATTAGAGTAAGTTATCAATTTCTTTTTTCACAAAGACCAAAGTGTCGTTTTTTTTGTTCCTGCTTTTGTTTTTATATTATCTAGTCATTACAAGGAATAATGAGCAGCTTGCATGAAACTTCCATTATATGCTAAGGCGTTTTGTCTTGTTGCATAAGAAGTAAAGGCACATTCCTCCATTATTCTCATCTAGTTCTTGCATAGACCCATCCTCAACTAATTATGTGAATTTTGAATGTTTAAATTTTTTTTTTTCAAACATTATGTTGATTCATGTCCAGAAAATATCGGAGATTGCTCATGCAAACGGGGCTCTTGTATTGGTGGACAACAGTATAATGTCTCCTGTGTTAAGTCAGCCACTAGAACTTGGAGCAGGTATTCATATAATTAATTAACATCTGCAATTTTTAATGGAAAAATAATTTTTATTCCTATTATTAAGTGTTAGATACTATTGTATATTTTTCCTTTCAGATATTGTTATGCATTCAGCTACCAAATTTATTGCTGGACATAGTAGTATCATGGCTGGTGTCCTCTCTGTGAAAGATGAAAGGTTGCATCTCTTATTCTTTGTGAATTAAACACAAGATATTTGAAGATATTGATTTCTTTGTGAGCCATTTTTGACAATATAATCCATTAATTATACACAGAGAATTTCTGAACTAAATTTCAACTCAATGAAAATTTTTTCTTAGTATCATTAGGAATGAAATAATACTTTTATTGCTCTTTCTTACATTATTCCTTATTTGTAAATAGCTTTGTCTAAATTAATTACCGTTTAAGGTTGGGGCGGGCATCTGATGTTAAACCCTCTAATACACCTCTTGTAAAGCTCTTCCTTGCGTTATTTTTTAATTTTATCTTTTAAGCATATTTGAATTTTCTTCATTTCTATCTATAAACTCAAGAGACAAACTAAATTAAAAAGAAATAGAAAAAAATGAGAAAGGTGGGCCATTACTAAGAGGAATTACAGGGTTAGGACATTAAAAAGACCTCAACCCCCACTCTTCATGTGTTAAGTTTGTTATTGTGTTGTCAACTATTTTCTACTATATTCTTAATCTAATTTTTCATCTTCTATATGTTTATACTACTTTTATTCAATAAATTAATGCTTTTTTGGCCTTTGATCATCATGTAAAGGTTGGATGAGGAACTACAATTTTTTAAAAATGCAGTGGGTTGCGGCTTATCTCCTAATGACTGTTGGCTTTGTTTAGAAGGAATCAAAACATTGGCCCTTCGAGTTGAGAGGAAACAGGTGCCTCAAAAAAAAACATTAATCTTATTTAATGATAGATTCAAGTTTAATTAATGGTTTTACACACAGCCACATGTAAAATGTAAATATATGATCACAAATTAAAATATAGAATAAGTTTTGAGAGATTTGCAAATGGTTCAGTTTTTGTTTGTTCATGATTCTTTATTGATGTTCTGTCGTATCTATACATCATTCAGTTCCTTGGACATCTTGTGAGTCTTGTCCCATAATCAGATATTTTTTATGCTTCAATATAATAATTATACAATGCGGTTTGCATAGACTAATGAATTTTGAATAATGCCTTGAATAATTTTGCTTTACAAAATTATATTAGTATCCGTACAACTAAGCTTTCATTTTAAAGTTTTAGTGGTAACATTATATTATACCTCCTTAACAGTGTTATTATTTAAGGCAAAAAAAAAAAAAAAGAAGAAGAAAGAAAACAGTGTTATTATTTATTTATTTTTGTAGGAGAATGCACAAAAGATTGCTGAGTTTCTTTTCTCCCATGATCGAGTAAAGAAAGTGAACTATCCTGGCCTTCCTAGTCATCCTGGACATGACCTGCACTTCTCTCAAGTATGGTTCATCTATTATACAATTCAATATGATATATATATATATATATATATATTGCTTAATATGTGCCTAAAATGATTTATATATATCCATTCACCGGGTTCCTGTTTCGTAGGCAAAAGGGGCAGGATCTGTGCTTAGCTTTACGACAGGCTCACTGCCACTCTCAAAGCATATTGTTGAAAGTACCAAATTCTTTAGCATGACTGTTAGTTTCGGTAAGTATCTTTTTTTCATGTAAATTGTTATCAATTACGTATATTTCCTTAATCTATAATGTTAAACCATATTGGTAAGATGGGTAGAGTGTGATAGAGATCAATCTTGTTGCTAATGACTAATTCAGCATCTAGCTAGAATATCCGAGTTCTATCTGTTTTGCCTTGTAACCATGTGATTTTCCAACATGTTCCATTGAGACCAAGAAAAACCTTAAACTTCATTAGCTTTACCTCAAAATTTAACAACTTTCTAACTTTACCCCAATTTAATGTACATTGTACCCTATGAAAACAAAGATAATACAATAATAAATGAACCATAGAATTTTACCTTGATATGAAAAATTTCTCTATCTACCCTATAAATAGGCCCAAAAACTTTCTTCTATCTCTTCCAATAAATTATATTTAGAATCAAATCTAACCCACCAACTAACTCTTATATTGGGGATAGAGGGATTAATGATTGTTAAAGGTTTCAAGGATATGGCCTTGTTGATAATTTGTTAGTTGTATTGACAAACACATGTTCAAGTTTGTGAATGTTTTCCTGCAATTTTTTTTTCTGACCATTGTGAATTTTTTTGTTTGTTGTTGTTGTTAGGGGGTGTAAGTTCTGTTATATGCTTGCCCTGGTTTACGTCTCATGCCAGCATACCTGAAGAAGAGCGAGAGGCAAGAGGTTTAAGTAGTGATCTCGTGCGTATTTCTGCGGGCATTGAGAATATTGACGATCTTATTGATGATCTTGATAAGGCACTCACATTTGGGCCTCTTTAATTTCGTATATGCTACTCGGCTTGCCGCTTGCTTCAAACAATTACTTTGTGTGTTTGGAGCCCCAATTGGAGGGTCCAATTGGGCTTATTTTAACCATAAGCCCAATAGATGGTTGAGAGAAAAAAAATGCATGTTTGGTTAATCAAATGAACAATTGAGCTTTTGACAAAATTAACACTGTTGACCAACGATTGGATAAAGCTCACTGTTTGAGCTTTTATCAAAAGCTCAACCAATATTCGACACAAATGCGCGTGATCCAGTGAAGTCAGCCACATGGTAACTTACAACAAGCTGACCATCACTTTCTAAAATAGACTTTTCTTGATATATAAAAAAAAAAAAAAAAAAAAACCTCAAACCAACACACTAAGTACCACTCCTTCGCAGTTCGTATACTTTATTCCCTAAAAATGTAAATAAATAAAATAAAATTAAAAAAATATGAAAAAAGAGAGTAATAAATATTTAAATATCACTTAAACTTTAAAATTTCAAATTAATGATTTCCCAAAAATCTAATTTATCAATTGCTATACTTTTTTTGTCAATCTCATTATTCTTGTCAACAAAACTAATTTAGAATTTTGAAGTGCAAGTGGTATCTAGGTGTTTTTTTTAAAAAAGAACATCACATGATTTTTTTTATTTGTATTACATACTGTACATGTTTTAATATTATTTAATCTAATTAATTAAATTAAAATCTAATTTCAATTTTAAAATAGTAATAATGTAATTTTGAATGGATAAAAGTTAATGTGAAATATTAATACAAATAAAAATATTAACCATAAATTTTTTTTATAGAAAAAATAATCATATTCATATACATGAAATAAAATTAATTGGTTACATAATATTATTTCATCATATTGTACATTTTTTAATTGTCTAATTTCCCAACTTTAACTATTATAAATTTTTTATAATTTTTAATTACATTTATCTCTTACCATTATCACAAAAGCCCTTATGCTTAAGCCAATCCAAACAAGTTTTATTTTTACAAAAGTCCAATTGACAATCGCCAGTCCAAACATAAATCACATTACACAATTTAGCTTTTACCAAAAGTAATATTACAACAAGCCCAATTACCGATCGCTGTTCCAAACACACCCTTTATTGTAACACCACTCTCTAGGGTCACTTATCAGAGCAGTTTGGCCATTTTGGAACCACATGTGACCCAAAAGTATCATTGATTAAGCTAGAAACTTAAAATTCTTTCTCTAAGATTGAGTACTATGACATAATGAATTTTCTTGAAAATTTGGAAAATTCATAACTAGTTCAATATACCTCTAAACATAGTGGTTCGAAGCTCTATTTTTAGCTTATTGAAAGGTCTTCAGTATAAAAGTAAGACCCGAGTTTGTTTTTGTTCCATTTGGTCCAGAAACACTCAGTTTTCAAATTTGGACAGGGCATATTTTTGCAACTTTTACAAGATTTTTGGGTCATGTTTCAAAACTCATATCTTTGTGGATTTACATCCAAAAATTACAAAATAGCACTTGTAATATCCCAAAATTCATACAAGGGCTAAATGTCTCAAAAGCAAGTGTAAATAGTGTTAGAATTTGCTTTGGGAATTTTGTAAGGAATTTAATTCCAATTAACTAAGGAAAGTACCAAATTCCCTTACTTAAAGCAAGAAAGGATACAAAACTTAACTTGAACCCAAAGAGAAAGGAAAATGGCACCTAACATGGAGGGAAGAAGGTAACTAAAATGCAAAAGAAAAGCAAATGGCCATTCAATAAATAATGCCATGATCATGGGCAAAAGAGACAATTGCCTTTTGATCTTGTGGTAAAAATTGGAACCCAAGATTAAGGGCTAGAATTTGCTCTTGAAAAGTAAATTAATTATAAATCACAAAAAGCAAATTAATTCCATCCAATTAAATCTAATTTTTTGGCCAAAAAGAGAAGAAGAAGGGAGACAAAATGAATTACCTAAGGAACCATTGGTTAATTAGCTTCCTTGTGTGCAAGAAGCTATAAACCATTGGACACAAGATTTTGTTAGGATCGGGAGGCACAGCGGAGGAATATTAAAATTTATCGCCGATCCTAATCAATGATCTATCAATGGCGTTTAAACCGAGTTAGAAAGATTCGTACCTTTTCGGATTCAGGGTTTTCGATCTTTAAGAGCCAACACGTCAGGTCTGCTCCCTCTACCAGTATCCACATGAATGCTCTCCAACAAAGACTGCGTGCTAGCGCCTCCAATGTCTCCTAGGGTTTCCCTTGCGGCTTTGAATTTTCATACGTGTATGAGTACATCTGCTCTATCAAGTTTATAACCTATGAGGGCTATATTCGAATTTCAAAATTAATATTTATTAATTTCAAAATTAATTAAAAATTAATTATCTTGATGAGCTAATTAAATAAATTCAGTTTAAATTAAATCTGTCCAACATTTTTAATTTAACTTATTTATTTAATTCAAATAAAGAGCCATTAGATTTAAGTTATCTTCAAAAATTAAATCTTAGATACTATATCTCTATCATGTTAGTTATTAAATTTAATTTATCTTAATAAATTAAATTTAAAACTAGCACAATATAATAATATCATATAATATATATACATATATATATATATAATATGTATTTTGAAAAATACATATATATATATATATATATATATGTGTGTGTATATATATAGTATTATTAATGAATTTTATATTATATATATAAATATAAAATTCATCCACCCTAGATTAAACATTATCTCGTGTTGGGCCATTTTTTTGTGCAACCCTGTAGGCATATACGAAGTTGGCAGTGGGCTAATAACTGTACTAACCCACAAGTCGCAAGCGGCCTCTAGCAAGAATTACGACTACCCAATTCATATGAGGATCGTTAACACGATGCAACTTATCATACAACTATGTCATGTCCCTTTTGTCACACAATATATCGGTCAAGGATGAGGTATGGATAATGTCATCCTCTTGTTCCTGACCATTACTTTCTCGATTCCAAAGTAGTTTGACAATAGAAATGGAAACTCCTTTCCATCATAGTATGACCATACATTTCTTAGACTTACTCATTGAGGGGCCTAGTAATATCTCTCTACTAATGTAAGGGATAAATTCCATCTTGATCATTCATATTCCTCTGCATGAAAAACTACCAAGCACAATCGTAGCCTTTATCATCACTCGGTCAAAAGTGACTTTTGACTAGTTCAAAGCTTAACAACTCTCATGTAGGAATCCATGATAACCTCAGGTCAAAGGGCATTGTGACGTGGTTATACATGAGAAAAGCTTATAACTTGATCCATATAGCTTTCTCATAGTAGGTCGGTCCAGCACCTTGTACTCTTACAAGTGCCTAAGACTTTGATTCGTATCTCCATATCTTATCAAAGTCATACTGGTCTTGTTTCATTTCTGCTCCCGTATAGATGACTGACCAGGGACATTTTAGGACAATCTTTATGATTTATCCAAGGATACAATTATCATAGTTAACATGTAAATAATATGATAACAGAATGGAGAAATTTCAATAAATTAATAATGTTCAAAGTACAATGATTGGCCTTTTGGGCATAATTTCCAAAATCCTCCCACTTGCCCTAGGTACAATAACTAATTTTCCTATATTCCCATTGTCTTAACATGACACTTATGATTTGCCTGTGCAAGTGGCTATGTAAGAGGATCAGTAACATTGTCTTCTCCTACTACTTTACATTGTCTTCTCCTACTACTTTACATATCTTTATATCACCTCTATCATTGATTTCTCTAATAAGATGAAATTGCCTGAGTATATGCTTGGTCCTTTGATGTGACCTAGGCTCCTTAGCCTGTGCAATAGCACCGCTATTGTCATAGAACAAATCTATTAGATTTGAGATGGTAGGAACCACCCCTAATTCAGTAATGAACTTTCTAATCCAAACAGCTTCTTTATCTGCATCCGATGTTGCTATATACTCAGCTTCTATTCCAGAATCTATTACAGTGCTCTACTTGGAGATCTTCTAGCTTACTGCTCTACCATTCAGGAGGAATATGTATCCAGATTGCTATTTAAGGTTGTCTTGGTCAGTCTGAAAACTTGCATTGTGTAACCGGTTACACAAAGCTCATTATCCAATCCACCATAGACCAAAAATAAGTCCTAAGTCCTTCTTAAGTACTTTAGGATATTCTTGACGACAGTCCAATGACCCTCACTAGGATCTTGCTGATATCTGCTGGTCATACTTAAGGCAAATGAGACATCTGGTTGAGTACATAACATGGCATACATGATGGATCCAATGGCCGAGGCATATGGAGCTTTACTCATGCGATCTCGCTGATCAGGTGTACTAGGACATAAATCCTTGCTAAGATGGATGCCATGAGAAATAGGCATGTAACTCCCTTTTGAATCCTGCATACTGAACATATGCAGTATCTTGTCTATGTATGTGCTTTGACTTAGGCCTATTAGTCTTTTAGATCTATCTCTATAGATCCTAATCCCTAGGATATAGCTGGCTTCACCTAAGTCTTTCATTAAAAAGGACTTTCCTAACCAAGACTTGACATTCTGCAAGGTAGGAATGTTATTCCCAATGAGTAGGATATCATCTACATAAAGCACTAGAAATACAACTATGCTCCCACTAACTTCTTGTAAACACAAGGTTCATCAATGTTTTGAATGAATCCAAACTCTTTGATTACTTCATCAAAACAATGATTCCAGCTTCGAGATGCTTACTTCAATCCATAAATAGATCTTTGAAGCTTGCAAACTTTACCACAGTCCTCTGGATGCACAAAACCTGCAAGTTGTGTCATGTACACATTTTCAAGGAGCTTTCTATTAAGGAAGGCTATTTTGACGTCCATCTACCATATTTCATAGTCATAATATGCTGCAATGTCAAGAAGGATTCTGATTGATTGGCTATTGTAACTAGGAAAAAGGTTTCATCATAGTCTACACCATAAGTTTGAGTGAATCCTTTTACGACCAGTTGTGCCTTAAAGACATTTACATTACCATCCATGTCAGTTTTCTCCTTAAAACCCATTTGCACCCGATGGTTTTACACCTTCAGGTGGATCGACTAAGGTCCATACCTGATTGTCATACATAGATTGCATTTCAGACTTCATGGCATTTAACCATTTCTCAGAGTTTGGTCCTACTATGGCTTCTCGATAGATGGTTGGCTAATTTTTCTCAATGAGCAACACATCACGGCCTTCAGTAATAAGAAATCCATATCTCTGAGGCTGATATCGTGTCCTATCAGATCTTCGTGGATATCTTGTTACTTGAGGAGGCTCAGCAACTTGTTGTGAGTCTTCTCTAATTTCTATTTGTGGTTTTGTACTATCTTGTGACTCTTGAATTTCTTCGAGATGTACCTTACTCCCACTGGTTGTTTTAGAGACAAACTATCTTTCTAGAAACTTACCATTTTGATTAACAAACACTTTGTTATCGATGGAATTATAGACATAGTATCTTTTCGTTTCTTTAGAATACCCTACGAAAAGGCACTTTGAGGATCTAGGAGCTAATTTATCATAGGCTTGTTGCTTAACATATACCTCACATCCCTAGATCTTGAGAAAAGATAAACTTGGTTTCTTTCCAATCCATATCTCATATGGTGTCTTTTCAATTACCTTATATGGAACATGTTTTAGTGTGAATGCAGCTGTCTCTAGGGCATGTACCTAAAAGGATGGTGGAAGATCTGTTTGACTTATCATAGATCGAACCATATCTAATAGTATTCGATTCTTCCGTTCAGAAACGCCATTCCATTGTGGTGTTCCTGGAGGAGTCAATTGTGAGATTATCCCACAACTCCTAAGATGGTCAATGAACTTTTGGCTCAAATATTCACCACCTCGATTAGATCAAAGTGCTTTAATTGTTTTGCTAAGTTGGTTTAGTACTTTATTTTGGAATATTTTGAATACTTGAAAAGATTCAGATTTATGTTTCATTAGATAGATATAGCCATTTCTACTAAAGTCGTCTATAAATGTAATGAAGTAGACCTAACCTTCTTTGGCAGCTGTATTTAATGGTCCACATACATTTGTATGCATGAAGCCCAATAATTTAGTAGCCCTCTCACTATGCCCAGTAAAAGGTTCCTTTGTCATCTTTCCTAATAAACAAGATTAGCATGTATCATATGATGAGTTAAGAAATCCATCTTAATGGAGTTTAGAAATGCATTTCTCATTTATATGGCCTAGACGACAATGCCATCGGTAGGTCGGATTCAAATCATTTGATTTTGTCCTTTTAGTAGTTACGTTATAGATATTCCTATTATTAGGATGCTCCAAATTTAATATATAATAACCAACATGCAAATCACCATCAGCATAGAAAATGTCATTATGATAAATAGAACCTTTACCATTCCTAGTAATGGAAGTATAACCTTCCTTATCCAAATAAGAAAGAGAAACAATGTTACTATTCAAAGCAAGAACATAATAACAATTGTTCAAAACTAATAAAAGACCATTGGGCAGAAATAATTCATAAGTGCCTACAGCTAAAACAGCAACTCTTTGCTCTGTTTCCAACTTGTAGGTCCACCTCACCCTTCTTCAGCTTTCTACTGTCCTTTAGACGCTACACATTTGTACAAATGTGAGAACCACAGCGGTATCTAATACCCATGTGGAGGAAGTAGAAAAATGAATATCTATAACATAAATACCTGAAGTGATAGCCTCGCTATCCTTCTTGTTCTTTTTTAAATCTTCGAGGTAGAGTTTGTAATTCCTCTTCCAATGATCAGGTTCATTGCAGAAGTAGCAGACTCCTTCCTTTGGAGGCTTTGCCTTCTTGGGTGTAGGCTTGTTTGACTCTTTGGTCTTACTACCTGAGCCATTACCCTTCCATTTGCCCTTCCCTTTCTTTTTTATACCCTTTCCTTTCTAAGCCATCAAAATAGTACTAGGCTTTTTCTTAATGCTTTGCTCAATAGTTTTGAGTATCCCATACAGCTCAGAAATTGATTTCTCCATGTTGTTCATATTGTAGTTCATGACAAATTGGTCATAACTCTCTAGGAGTGAGTTCAGGATCAAATTCCTAGCTAACTCCTAGCTCATGGGAAATTAAAGCCTCTCAAGGTGATCAATATAGCCTTTTATCTTTAACACATGAGTACTAACTGATGCACCTTCAGCCATCTTGCAAGAATGTAAGGCCTTTATGGTCTCATACCTTTCTTGCTTTGCCTGTTGTTGGAACATTTCCTTGAGATGGATAATCATCTCATAAGCCTCCATAAGTTCTAGATCTCTTTGGAGCTCTAGAACTATAGTGGCAAGCATCAAGCAACCTACATCCACAGAGTCATCCTTATGCTTCGTGTAAACATCTCTCTGAGCTCTTGGAGTTTTGGCTGCAGGCTCCTCAGGAATGGGTTGATCTAGGACATAAGCCTTTCTTTCTTGTTTGAGAACAATTCTCAAGTTCTTGAACCAGTCAAGAAAGTTTGTCCCATTGAGTTTGTCCTTCTCAAGGACCGATCGCAACGATAGTGTAGCAATATTACTGGTAGACATGATTCTACAATTAAAATATGCAAAGTTAGTTAGTAATCTCCCACTAAATTAACAATCCTCAATATAATAATTAGTGGGCTAAAATCCATATTTGGCTTAAACTTAAGTCCTCTTTGGCAAGACACTTAAATTCAAGTTATTTAGGTAGGTAACCTATTTACCAATTACATCACATGTAACTCTTATATCTTTATATGATTCAATCATCATATGATCCGGCATGTTTAATCGCATCTAATGGTTTGAGATTCAAAACCATTTTGTTAATCTTAATTAAGTCAAAACAATAATGAATATTATGAGCAGCACCATTACTCATACTTGTCTCATCAAGATAACTCAAGTGCATCCACTTTGGTGGTTTCCACAATTGAGCAATCTATGTTTTGACAAGTATTCATTAATTGATGGCATTATGAGTTAAGATTTGATTTAGAGGGCTAAATTAATTAGTTTTGTTTATATGAATGCAATCCTGATCGTATCTCATACAGATAAATACATATAAATGCAAAAGTATTCATGCAATGATCCAATCAAAAGCATAATTTAAACATGACACAACATGGCTTACCTAACCTAAAATCCTCTTAAGCCAATGAGAGGACTTCTCTAAATAAGAAAAGAAATACATTGAGAGAAACCTAGTTTAAACATTCAAGAGGAGTAAGATGAGAAGAGAATGTACATTGAGAGTATTTAGAGGAAGGCATAGCATGCAGGCTGTATTTAAATATTACAACCCTTTGTAAAAAATCTAAAGCCATGTTGTTCACCATACCCAAACAAGTATGAAGAATAAACCATAACAAGAATTCATACAATGAAAAGCAATAAATGTCGTAATTAGGTTATATCGCGCTACGAACAGGTAGTCACGGCGCCCTTACGGGGGTGTAGGGGGTAGCATCCCCGAAGCTTTTTGAAAAAGGCACATTCCTTTTAACAGAAATATTTGAAAATTTGAAAATTTAAAATTTTTGGCCCGATTTTTAAAATATTTATTTCAGTCCAATTCATAAGATTTCGGCCCAGTTTCCAAAAACGGCCCAGAACGCTTGTGATCCGAATTGTCTTCAACAAAGTTTTGGATCCCTATAACCCGAAAAGAGATATGAACTTAGACCTGGTTCTTCTCCAAGATTTTGGATCCCTAAATCTGATTAGAGACCCTAATGTGTCCGTCCGTCGTGATCCTCAACCTATTCGAAACCTAAATGATGAATTCTACTTTAGATCAAATCCAAAATAGAAATCGCTATGCTAGTGACGGAATTGAAGCGTAAACATATCACATATAATCAAAACAATTTCACCAGATCGCATAAACATAAAGCACTATCTAAAAACGCACAATAACGTTGAACATATTCCTTTTAAAACGAAATTTAGAAAAGAAATTCCTTTTCGTATTAACATATTCGGACGTTTTCTTATAAACATACATATATATCCCATATATATCACATGTATAAGAACATAAACTCAATTTAAATGCACAATTGACCTAGCTCTGATACCACTGTTAGGATTGGGAGGCACAGCGGAAGAATTTTGAAATTTATCACCAATCCTAATCGAGGATCTATCAACGACGTTTAAACTAAGTTAGAAAGATTCATACAGTTTCGAATTCAGGGTTTTTGATCTCTAAGAGCCAACACGTCAGGTTCGCTCTCTCTACCGGTATCCACACAAATGCTCTCCAACAGAGATTGCGTGCTAACACCTCCAATGTCTCCTAGGGTTTCTCTTGCGGCTCTGAATTCTCATACGTGTATGAGTATATATGCTCTATCAAGTTTATAACCTATGAGGGCTATAGTCGAATTTCAAAATTAATTTTTATTAATTTAAAAATTAATTATCTTGATTTGAAAATTAAATAAATTCAGTTTACATTATATCTGTCCAACAGTTTTAATTTAACCTATTTATTTAATTCAAATAAAGAGCCATTAGATTTAAGTTATCTTCATATATTAAATCTGAAATACTATATCTCTATCATGTTAGTTATTAAATTTCATTTATCTTAATAAATTAAATTTAAAACTAGCACAATATAATAATATCATATAATATATATATAATATGTATTTTGAAAATACATACATATATATAGTATTATTAACAAATTTTATATTATATATAAATATAAAATTCATCCACCCTTGATTAAACATTATCTCGTGTTGGGTCATTCTTTTGTGCGACCCTGTAGGCCTATACGAAGTTGGCAGTGGGCCAATAATTGTAATAACCCACAAGTCGCAAGCGGCCTCTAGCAAGACATTATGACTACCCAATTCATATGAGGATCGTTAACACGATGCAACTTGTCATACAACTATGTCATGTCCCTTTTATCACACAATATATCGATCAAGGATAAGGCATGGATAATGTCATCCTCTTATTCCTGACCATTACTTTCTCAATTCCTAAGTAGTCTGACAATAGAAATGAAAACTCCTTTCCATCGTAGTATAGCTATACATTTCTTAGACTCACTCATCGAGGGGCCCAGTAATATCTCTCTACTAATGTGAGGGATAAATTCCATCTTGATCATTCATATTCCTCTGCATGAAAAAATACCAAGCCCAATCGTAGCCTTTATTATCACTCGGTCAAAAGTGACTTTTGACTAGTTCAAAACTTAGCAACTCTCATGTAGGAATCCATGATGACCTCAAGTCAAAGGGCATTGTGACGTGGTTATACATGAGAAAAGCTTATGACTTGATCCATGTAGCTTTCTCATAGTGGGTTGGTCCAGCACCATGTACTCTTACAAGTGCCTAAGACTTTGATTTATATCTCCATATCTTATCAAAGTCATACTGGTCTTGTTTCATCTCTGCTCCCAGTAGATGACCGACCAGGAACATTTTAGAACAATCTTTATGATTTATCCAAGGATACAATTATCACAATTAACATGCAAATAATATGATAACAGAATGGAGAAATTTCATTAAATTAATAATGTTTAAAGTACAATGATTGGCCTTTTGGGCACAATTTTCAATAGATTTCGCTTTGGTGTCACTTATAGTGAGCTGGTAACTTTTCACGTTATCAATTATTTTTAGCTGGTTATTTCATATTATAAATTTAGTATTTTGTTGTTCATAATACTAATTTAATTTTGTAATTTTGTAATTGTTTTAGGAAAGGAAGGCGCAGCAAGAGAACTGTCAGACGGACTACAGGGAGTTATTCACTATCACCTATAGACACCGTGACGGGACTCTAACCTTTTAGCAGGTAAAGGCGTCCATTGTAAGTTAATTCATTATTATATTGTTTATAAAATTAAACCAACTTTATTATGAAAAATAATTTATAATTAACTGTTTCATAAAATGGCAGGAGCGGATGCAGTAGTCGCAAGCTAAGCTGCAAGAGACCTAGACCCAGGAGTCACAAGGGTTTGTTGAACAACCTTGACTCATGCAAGGGATGGGGATAGGTGCCAGACCTAGCATGGTCTATGGCAGGAGTGCCGCCTTTGAGGCTGGCAGCTCTTGAGCATAGATGTCTGGGGTTAGACGTCCGAGGGATGAGTTCGTTTAGGAGCTGCGCTCAAATTTGGCTAGGACCCAGCTTGTAGTGGCTTAGCAGCAGTAGGCATATTTCTACTATGCTCAGCATTCGCAGTGGTGCAAAATCACGAACTTCATGCTCGAGTGGTTGTGGAGTCGCCTGTTCTTAGACAAGGAGTATCTACAGGTTTCCCCTATCCCTTGGTTTGTCATCTAGCCTACCCTTCCTACTGATGATGATGGTGTTGTTACCTCTGCCCAGCGCCCCGATACAGCTGTAATATCCCGATTTGTAATTAGGGCTAATGGCTCTAATAATTGTTGTAATTAGTGTAATTAAATACTTTTGGAAATTTGTGTAATATGAATTTAGTGTACATACATGTGGTATATAAGATCAATGGTTGTGATTCCTTGACCATGGGTCGGTATCCTATGCTTTGCGGTTATATGAGCTTAAAGTGGAAGTGGATAGGATGATACAAGTGGCAAGAGGGTAGCCATTGGATGTGGCACTAGAAGACAAAACATTACTTTTTCTCTTCTCTCCCTCTTGTGCGGTTGAGTATGGGTGTAAGGAAGAGAATTTTCATCATCTTCACCATTTTCTCTCTCTCCTCTCCTTCCTCCATTTCTGGCGCTGGACAAGCAAGAAAGAGGAAAAGAAAAGCTTTGATTTTGGTGAGTTGTGATTCTCTAATGCCCTAATCCTCTTCTCTAATATTGTGTGTCTCATTGAGAGCTACATTGTGGTGGTTGTAGAGTCTTTAATGGTGTTAATTTGGGCATTGATTCGAAATTGAAAGTTGAAGAATCAAGATTCTAGATTGGGCAAAGAGAAGAGGTAGGAATTTAGAGCATTTTAATGTATTGTTTGTGATTTTTGGCTAAGTTTAGTCAAATCTGGAATTTTGCCCTAATTTGCACCAAATGTGGATTTTAGGAGTTTCATTATGATTGATGATTGGAAATGTTTAGCTTGGAGATATATGAACATTTGATGCATTTTGGATAGATAGAAGTTGATTGGGTTTGAAATTGTTAAGTTTGGAGATTTTGAGAGTTTGGTGTTTAATGTCACCCACAACCAAAGCATGATAATGGGATAGGATTTTGGTGATTTTGACATTTCCATTGGAGTCCTTGAGTGATTTTGTATGGGAATAAGTTTGGTTGTTGATTTTGGATTCATTTGGATTACTTGGGAAAAGTTGGAAAATCTGTTTTGTTTAAGCTCTGTTTTTCGCTGTCAGTTTGGACGAGCGTTTTGAGTAACCAAATGGTATTGAAAAATTGTGAAACTTTCCATTCTTAAATTTCACATCCCAAGCTTCAAAATGGACATATATTTTGTGTCATTTCGTTGAGTATTCTGTGAGATATGGTTGCCCAAAGTTTGGGATTGAAACAGAACTCTGTTTTGGAGTAGTGTGTAGTTTTTGGTAATTCTGTATTTTTGTAGTGATTTCCAGTGAGGGGCTATATTTTTTCTTGAAAAAGTACTTATATACCTTTCATTTAGCTTTGGAATCACCTCGTTTCGATTTTTCTAGAATTAGTTATGGTTTTTCGAAGTCAGCCCAGAATCAGGAAATTTCTGGGCCGCGGCCCAAGAGTGGCTGGCCGCGGCCCAAGCCTTTCTGACCTGATTTGGGCTGTGGCCCATGAGTGGTGGGCTGCAGCCCAAGGCCTTCTGACCATATTTGGGCCGCAGCCCAAGGAATGGTGGGCCGCGGCCCACCCCTGTGTTCCAGCACTTTGTGTTTTCGAAAAGTGACCTTCAACCTTTTGTTTCCCAACCTTTTAGGGCTGTCATTAGAGACATATGTGGCCTCTTAAGAGTCCTAAATGATAACCAACTTAGTGTATTATGGGATTAAGTAATTGGAAAAGAGATTGATCAATTGTCCCTAATTTGATATAGGATTTGATATCTGTCGTCCGCGTGAGACCACGGTAACGGAGCCAGTCAGGAAAGATACAGGTAGTGACTCTTTCTTTATACCTTGTGTGATACATTGTATGTATATTATGTCATTGTTTTGAAATGAATATCGTATGCTGCAAGTGTTGTGGAAACTGTGGAAGCACCGCTTTACCAATAGTTCCTGAGTCGCTAACAACGGTTCGGGTTAAGGTCGTATGCCTTCCCGGCGGTAAAAGGGGATGAGGTTAGAGTGTGATATATGTGTATATGTGGGCCGAAAGGCTAATTGTGAGCCGAAAGGCTATTTGTGAAGGCCGACGGGCCATTTGTGAACGCCGAAGGGCTATATTTGAGCCGTGTGGCTATTTGTATGCACTGCCACGCCAATAGTCCCTGAGTCGCTAACAACTGTTCGGGTGAAGGTCGTATGCCTTCCCGGCGGTAAAAGGGGATGAGGGTGGAGTGATGTGTGTTGCTGTATGAGATGAATTGTGTGCATACTCTGTGATTGCATGTGGTATGAAATTGTTGTTACTACTGGGATTCTTTAGAATCTCACTCTTTCCAAATGACTAACCTTTTCAGACAGGGCGAGTGGCTCGAAAGGGAAGCGGACAACCCGGAGTAGTTAGGTTACTCTGAGATCTTAGTGGTAGTTGGTTATCCTTATTTTGGTTTTGAGATTACCAAGCATAGACAGAAAAAGATGTAAACGTATATTTTGGTCATGTAATCCCCATTATTGGGAACTTGTAAACCCAAGTTATATATGTAAGTAACCCGGGGTTTGCCGGGATTTTGGTTTCCGCACTTTGATATTTATTATGTACTCTGATTGCTCAAGTAATTATATCCGCCCGTGAATGTGAGACCAGCAATAAGTATGTTTCGGAATTGATTTTCAAAATACCCCATCTCTTGGATGTGGGACTATAAATTGTTATTTCATCTTATTGGTTTCCATTTCATTTAAATTTCGTAATCTGGATGTAATTACGGTGAGGGGGTTACAACAGCTGCACCTAAGGGAGCCCCCCTGAGGGAGGACTAGAGGGAGCCCCACCTTCGAGTGGTTAGTTTAAGACATTTTTACTTTTTTTTTGAAACATTTGTAAATAAACTTGGATATTTTATTTTCAGAATTTAAATTTTTGTTATGTTTACAATAGTTATATTTATATTTTTAGAGCCATGTTAAATTTTTGTTACATTTATGACATTTTTATTTATATTTCTAAAACTAACCACAAAAAATAATAATAGCATATATTTATAGCGGTTTTATTGTAAAACTGTTATAAATATTAAAAAATATTTTTTACAATATTTGTAGTGGTTAATGTTAAAAACTGCTACAAATTTGGTTTTCAATTTGTAGCGGTTACGAGGATAAATCGCTACATATGTATAGCACCGAGGGAGGGAAATTCAAAATTCAATTGTTGACTTTTTGTAGTGGTTACAGTACTAATCGCTACAAATATTCAACATTTGAATTTTGAATTCCCCCCACTATGTTCTATATTTGTAGCGGTTAACCCTCATAACTGCTACAAATTGGAAACCAATTTTTTCTTAAAAAAAATTGTCTAACGGTCATGAAAATTTGTAGTGGTCTTTTTCTTATAATAGCTATAAAGTGAAAACATTTAAAATTTGAATTTCTTCTTCAGCCAGAACTTTGTAGCAGTTAATTATATATAACCGCTACAAATATATATTAGTAGCGGTTACGTTATGAAACCACTACGAGATTAAAATAAATTTTTCTAATTCTTTCTAATGAGCTGAAACTTTATAGCAGTTTTGTTCATATAACCGCTACAAATTTGAAATGCAGTAGCAATTATGGTAGCGGTTTGGAAACCGCTGCAAAATGTTAAATGTTGAAAAATCAGAATATAAGCTTCCAGGTATTTGTAATTCTCTAGTCACTTATCTTCTTCACTATACTTTCTTCTCTCTCACTAGTAGCAATGGATAAGTCATAGATCAATTTGCCATACAATTCTTTGGAATATTTGCATGGATTAAACAATTTCTTGGATTTCACATTCACTCATGCCAGCTGTAATGGCAAGAACGTCTGTCCGTGTTAGAGATTCAAGTTTAAGAAGTGGCATGCACAACAAGTTGTTAAGGAACATTTGCTTGTGAAGCCTTTCCTGGAAGACTATACGTTCTGGCCAGTTCATGGTGAGAAGGCCAGTATGAGATATGATGATGCTCTTCTTCAAAGTTCACAAGTAGAAGTTCAACTAGATGAAGATTGTCCAGTTAGGATACTCTGTGTGATGTATTTGGTTTTTATGACGACAACTTCAATGAAGAAGTACAAGGTTCAGAGCCGGTGTTCATAAGGAATGAAGTTGCTTGAGATTTTTTCAGCTTGATAGATGAAGCAATCATCCTTTATATCAAGGTTGTCAAAAATACTCTAAATTATCTTTCTTAATCAAGTTGTATCATATCAAGTGCTTGTGTGGAATCACATATAAGGGAATGTCGATGTTGCTGGGATTATTACAAGATGCCTTCCCCGACGCGGAGATTCCCATAATGTTCTATGAGGCCAAGAAGATTATTAACATATTGGGTTTGAACTACCATAAAATTGATGCATGCCCCAACAATTGTATGCTGTATTGGGGAGACGATGACAGCAGGTATACTTGTAAGCGATGTCACACATCGAGGTACAAGACAATTTAGAAGGGATAAAAGTAGAAGAAGAAACTTGCAAAGATTCTCAAATACTTCCCTTTAAAGCCGCACCTACAAGATTGTTTATGTCGTCTAAAATGGCGGAGCACATGAGGTGGCATGAGGTTGATAAGAATGAAGATAGTAAATTATGACATCCTCGGGATGCAGACTCCTGGAAAATGTTTCGACAAAGACTTTCCACCTTTTGTTGCTAAACCCAAAAATGTTAGACTTGCTTTGGCAACTGGCGGTTTCAATCCATTTGTGAATCTTAGCACAAGTTAAAGTATTTGGCCTATAGTCTTAGTTCCCTATAATTTACCCCCTGATGTGTATGAAACAAAGCTCTTTCATTTTGTCTATAATCATTCTAGGCAAAAAGGCACTGGGTAATGACATCGATATGTATCTACAACCGCTTATTGCAAAATTTCTTGACCTGTGGAATGTCGGTATCGAGATATATGACGCCTACAGGAAGACATTGCTCAGCTTGAGTGTAGCCTTGATATGGACAATTAGTGACTTTCCTAGCCTTGGAACATTATCTATGTGGAATGTGCACATTGCCTCAGCGTGTCCAGCTTGTAATTTTGACTCTGATGAAGTGCGCCTTCCCCACAGTTAGAAGTGGTGCTTTATGGGGCATCAGAGGTTTATCGATGGAAGGCACAAGTTTATATTGCAACCAAATCGCTTCATTGGGAAACCAGAAACAAGAGGACCACCTCAGACTTTATCTGGCACAAATATCTTACAAGGATGTTGACTTTGAGTTCTGTAAGAGCGACGATACAGCAAAAGCTGGCCGAAAGATGGTCAGGACTTCGGCGCTTCAGCAATAGAGGAAGATAAGCATTTTCTTCACTCTTTCATATTGGAATTCTAATTTACTTTACCATAATCTTGATGTCATGCACATTTAAAAAAATGTATGCAATAATGTGCTATATATGTACCAGGAAAGTCAAAAGAACATCTTCAAGCGAGGAAAGATTTATGTGCCATGGGAGTTCATGAAGATGAGTGGCCATATGAGCATGACAAATTTCAGTTAACCAAGTTCACCCTCACAAAACCGAACAAGGAAGTCTTCCTCATGAAGTTGAAGAAAATAAAAGTTCTAGATGGGTATTCAAGCAATATTACACGATGTATTGACATACAGGCTCGAAAGGTTGTTGACCTGAAGTGACATGACTCACATGTGCTTATGCAACAGTTACTTCTGCTGGCTATAAAGAATGCACTTTCTCCTGATGTGTCAATCATTTTAGTAGAGTTTTGTTCTTTCTTTCGGAAGTTGTGTTCTAAGGTTTTAATCGTTGAGGAGTTCGATAAGCTACAGTCCAAAATCATTCTTACACCTTGTCATTTGGAGATGATCTTTCCTCTGTCCTTTTTTACTGTGATGGTTTACCTTACAGTCTACCTTGTTCATGAAAGAAAGCTCGCTGGCCCAATTCAATATCGATAGATGTATCCTACTAAGAGGTGCTCATTTTATATATATGCGTCATTATTAGTTCTTATATTTGTTAGCCGCCCTTTTGAGGATTTTGTATCATTTTGGCCTTCTTTACTTTATAGGTTTCTTGGAAAAATGAAATCTTACGTAAGGAATAACGCGTGGCCAGAAGGTTCTATAGCTGAAAGTTATATAGGGGATGAGGCCCTGTATTTCTATTCAAGGTACTTTGATGACATTGAGACAGCCTTCAACCTACCGCCTAGTGTAGATGATTGTCTTGAACTTGAGCCAACATCAGGAGAATTTATCCCTTATGTTGGTAAACCAGTTGGAGGAACTAAGAACTTCAAACTAATGGCAACTGAGAAGTTGCAAGTGCATAGACATGTTTTAATTAACTGCACTCAAGTTGAACCCTTCCTTCAGTAAGAATTGTACACGCATATGTTATTCTATATCTTCCATAACATTTTGTACTTACATTTTATGATCGGCGGCTTCCCATGATTAATTGCTGGGAATTTAGAAGTTATATGAAACGTCAACTCATGATCCATACACAAACATCATCCAAACTTGATAAAGTAGTCTACAGAGAATTCCCAAACTGGTTTCCGAGAAGAATACTAAATGACCACAACCTACACTCACAAAATTTTAGAGCTTGTGCAATTGGCCCTTTTGACCATGCAAAAAGGTTTATAGCTTACAATGTCAATGGTTTCAAGTTTTGCACGGTTTCATGAGATCAAGGATACAAACTCAAAATTTGGGTGTTTATGGCACATTTAGGACAAGGATTTATGCGAGTAACAGTGACGTCAACATGCAGTTCAGAGGCATCCCTTACTATGGAATGCTTCTTGATGTCAAGGAACTTAATTACTAATGCCGTTTCACCATTGCGCTATTCAAGTGTTTGTAGGAAATACCACTACTTTTTGGGGACTCACAACTTATGGCTTAGGCATCATATCGATAAATTTCTCCTGGCCAATTCACACTGGTCATTCTCAAGATGATGAGCCATATATTCTTGCCTTAGAGGCACACTAGGTTAATTATGTTGAGGATGAGAGACATAGGGATTGGCATATGGTTGTTTATTTAAAGCCTTGAAACCTTTACGACATAGGCGATAATGATAACATTGCCTATGAGAGTGAGTCGTTTGAGCCAGCCAATTTTGAAAAATTCTTCCTTAAAGGCGATCACAATTTACCTATAGTTCGGCGCATTTTTTAAATTCACATCATTTTAATTAAAATTTTTCAACAAAATAATAGATCGCTAACAATTTTTCTACACAATTTCTGTAGGGATGGCGACGATGACTGATTAAACAAACTATGTTTTCATTTTTTTAAAAATATTTTTTTAAAAAAATTAATAGAATATTTGTAGCAGTTATAAATCCACAACAAAAACATAAAATAACCACTACAAATATTTGTTGCGGTTATAAAACCGCTATGAAAACATAAAATAACTGCTACAAATAAAAACCGCTACAAAACCCGTTATACTAACCACTACAAGTTCTACGTAGATCCCTATAAATACCCCCCACTACATCTCATTTTAAACACTCCCCCATTTCTTTCCACCTTACCCCTCTTTCATTTTGTCTCATTTTCACATTTTTTATGAGCCAAGGAGCTTAACAAGGTGATCAAATATGGTAATAAGTTTTTAAATTTTTTATTTCAATACTTTTTTCCTTCGCATAATATTTATTCTTACTATTTTTTTTGCGGATATTTAAGAACATTTTCTCATTATTTCCTATTTTCCTTACATAATCATATTCACATTGTAGCAAATAACATAATAGTTCCTTATTTCCTACGTATCCCCAATAATATTATCAATACAATCTTCATACTTATCTAACTTAATTAAATCATTCCTTTTAAATTATAAATGATCTAAACTAATGAACAATAAGCTAATTAAATTAGCTAAACTACTAGAATAATAAACTATTTAATTTAATATTAAAAAAGTAGAAACAAAAAATTATATATGTTTATTTCAATTTCACTAACTTTTATAGCGGTTATATAATTACTACTAATATAAGGCGCCATTTTAAAACACAAATTAAATTTTTGGCACAAAATTTGAATTTCCTTTGAAATTA
The DNA here is from genome assembly GCA_963210345.1 of Inga oerstediana. Classification (NCBI taxonomy): domain Eukaryota; kingdom Viridiplantae; phylum Streptophyta; class Magnoliopsida; order Fabales; family Fabaceae; genus Inga; species Inga oerstediana. The sequence goes on from OY723407.1 coordinate 42,121,161, forward strand.
GTTGTGGTTTTGGTAACTGCTAATAATATTTGCTGCCCTTTTTAAATTAATTTAGTAGCAGTTTTTGAACGGCTACAAAAACCAAGCCAAATTTTCATTTTTCATTTCCCGCCATCCAAAATTCATGGTTTAACATTTGTAATGGTTATATAACCGCTATAAAGTTCCTAGAAAACGATTGTCCCGATTGAGAATATTGTAGCGGTGCTAATAAATCGCTAGAAATATAGTAGTGATTTTTGTGCTTGAGTAGCAATTCATAATAACCGCTACAAATCCCCTTGTAACAGTGGATTTAGTAGCGGTTTTGTGAATCGCTACTAATTATGTTTGTAGCTGTTAATCCTGCTACAAATACTTTTTTTTAACAGTATAAATACACACTTTTAACCACTACAAATACAACTTTTAACTGCTACTAAACTACAGTTTTTTGAAGTGAATAAAGATATGAATTTTCAAAGTTTGATGAAAATTCTATCAGCTTTTAATCAGTGTGCAAAATTAAAAAGGTAATGGCAAAAATATAAGGGCAAATTGGTCATTTGCCAATAAAGTAGGAAGTTAAATATTTATTCCCCTTTCTTTATGCATTTACGTCCAAACAAGGAAGGGAGCAAGGGAATTAAACACTTGGTCCAAATTAATCAAGGAAGAAGAAATATTGGCCAAGTAAATAAAGTTGGAAAAGTCAAAATTTTAACATGTGTTAAAATGGAAATTAAATATAATATTTCAAGGAGGTGGAATGTAGAGTTCCAGTGCTTCACACAGCTTAACTACTAGTCAGCGCCTCTGGGGACTACATAAGGTACCTCAGCCACTAGTTTTAGGCCCCGCCTCTCGACCAAGAATTGACGCTTCACACAAGCACCCATACACCTGGTTAGCCCTTCCAGCCAGGGCAACAATAGGGTGGCTAGCCCCTATGCAGTGTTGGGGTAAGAGCTAACGCTTCATTCTACTCTTACACAGTGAGAACCCTTAATAACGGTGGCGAATTCCAACCATCTTTATAACTAGCTCTGATCCAAAAAATGTCATACTCTTATTTTATTTCCACATTTTTCAAAGTGCTTGCACACAGTTCGGTTGGCACACAATAAGAGCATAAATATACTGATAATAAGTACTTGATTACAGAAATTCCCCACAAGGATTGTACATAATGCTTTCAAACTTAAAATATAATAAAAGCTTGTAGGAAACCAATTGCTTCTCCTAGACTGAACCGGAACCTTTTGTATTTTCCTCATGCAGTCTTCTTCTCTGTTCTTAGCATACCTCCTGTGCTCACTTATCTAAATGGTTAGTTGGGGGAGGGTAAGATTCAAGAGAAACTCAATAGCAGACAGTTACCATTATACAAGCAAGATATATGCTAAGTGCATGACATCTTAGCCTTAACTAGATGTATGGCCCATATTGACATTTCTGCATGCTTAATTCTTCACATACTATACTCATGGCCAGAGCATAAACAAAAACAAAGCTTTATTATTTAAATATGCTCTACACAATCAAGTAAAGAAATCACATGCATCACTACACAAGCATAAATATCAAATACATGTAAGTATTAAGTTCACTACCTGGATCGCCTTTCCCTTGGCTGTCTATCGGTTCAACTGTGTCTGGCTCGGGCTACTGTCCGATCCTAAAATCCCAAATTTATAATAAATGAGTTATTACTCATTCATATATTATTCTAAAATTATTGTCTTGGTTATGTTTGCTTAAAACTATAAAATTATCAAAATGTCCCTTGGGACTTGGTCTAAGCCCCTTTATTCCTAGTCTAACTGTACTTTACAAAAAATTATGACCTGAGCTAATCCTATACAATTTCACATGTAGAATCCATTTTTGACCTCAGATTTGTCAAAATCATGCTCAAATTACAGAATTACCCATGACAGCCGTAAAGTTAGGGTTTAAGGGTAAAATTGTCATTTTACACCCTAAGACTTCATACTTCATTATTTACATGATCCCTATACAGTTTTCCATTCTAAATCCAATTGAATCATCAAAAATAACAAATTCTAGTCCAAACACAGCCCAAAATAGGTCTGGACAAAATTAAAAAAAAATTGGGACAAATGGAATTTCTTGATTTCAATCAACCAAACGCCTTCTGTTCATTCATATTTACTTGTTTAACTACTTAAACACCTTTCCATTCCTATTCACTTGTGATTTGGCCCTACCAGGTAGAGGGCTTAGTATTTGTATTCAATATGATTAAGTGTCAATGCAGATGTACATAGGACACATGTACGGTGCCATTGGGTTGGTTGAAAGATGCTACCCAGCTATGTCATGAGGTATGGGACAATTGGTATAGCAAAATATACCGGAATAGGTTTGCACATGGCATTTTTAAGGCAAACATGTGTATCCAACATTTTTGAAAGAAGACACCAGCATGTGGCTCCATATAGGGCCCACACACATATTCTAACTTGGCATCATCTTGTAGGCTCTAATACAAGTGACACAATCTTGAGTAAGTCCCGAGTAGAATCCTAGGTAAACACTGATAAAGTAGTTTTATTAAAGTAACTTTATCAAAGTGTCTTTAATAAAGTAGTAAAGATGACCCAACTTTTGGGTTGGCACCACAAGAAGGTGACACTTGTCCCTTCAAAATGAGATTCATAAAGTGACTTTTGTGTTAGCACTCTTGTAACACCCCAAATTTTATATTCACCAAATATATTGTAATTATTTGGGAAATTCAATAAAATGGTGAATATTCATAAATTTGGAATTTATGAATTTCATAAATGTTCAATTTCATGGGAAATTGGGCAAAAATAATTATGGAATTAATTTGGGTAATTTAAAAATCCCAATATTAAGGTCCAAAAATGAAGGAATATTAGAGAAAATATTTGGTCCAAAAATATATGGAAATTGGCCAAAGAAAAATAAGAAAAGAAATTGGATTAGAAAGGTAATGGCAAAATCGTAATTTTGCCAAAATAGCACAAAATAAATTATTTTCCAATTAATTGAAGTTAATTTCAATTAATTAAGGAAAATAAAGGTTAAAAATATATTTAGAATATTTTGGTCAATTTAATATGAATTTATGGAAAATTTGAGCAAAAAGTGCAATTTTGACCAAAATTGAGACTTTACGTGTATACGTAACCGAAACAAGTTGTGAAGCCAATTGAGACCATAGGGAGGGACCCCTAGGTGTCTCCTACACATTTCAAGAGGAAGGAAATATTGGTTAGGCTTAATGAGCTTAGTTACATGTACATAGGGTTTATGTACATAAAATTGATTTTGGAATTTTTGGAAATTCCATAAATCATTAAAAAAATCATATAATATAATAAAAACACTTTACCATCATCTTCCTCAGCTCATTTTCGTGCCCAACCAGATCTGAACTAGTGAGAGAAAGGGTGAAATTCTAGAGAGAGAAAAAGAAGAAAAACTTGCAAAGGTAAGTGATTTCTTCGGTAAATCGGTTCCTAATACGTATAATTCCGTTCCTAAGCCACTCTACTATGTTATTCAAGGTTTGGAAAGCTCAAATTTGGTGTTCTAAAGGTTAGGGTTTCAGCCATTTTTGGGAAAAGCTTGTGGGAGCTTGAGGTAACTTCCAAACCTTCGTATATTAACTATTCTAGCTGCTGTGGGCAATTTAATCGGTGAAATTTCGCCGGATTGCTATTGTTCTTAAATTTTGAAAAAGTGTGTACCTAAGGGTTATGCTGCCCAATTTTAGTTCAAATAGTTGTTATAACTCAATTAGTGGGTTAATAAAGTGGTTAGGAGTAGAAAGGAACGTGTTTACGGAGCCGAAATCGTAAAACCCCAATTTTTCCCGTAGAACACAATTATTTCAGCCAGGGATGTTTGAGGGCCTTAGAGTTGGATTTTCAATGATTTGATGATTCCATTGGATTCAATGGGCAAAAATAGGTGGGGTTACAGTTGGACACTTTCTCAGAAAAAGCCGAGAAAGCATAATTACAGAAACACCCCTAAAACCGTAAAAGTAGGGCTGCCAAGGGCAATTTCGTAATTTGACATTGAATTTGGTAATTTTGAGTCTGCAAATGGATTCCTTGGATGAAAATATGTCAGGATAGCCCTAGTCAAAAATTTAGGAAAAAGTGCCATCGGGCCAGGTACGGCGGGGCCGGGTCCCGGGGGCATTTTGGTAAATTTTCACCATTGGCTAATATAACCACAAGAAACACTATGGAAGTGTCTAAAATGATACTTGGATAGGTTATGACCTATTTCTTGTACATTTAATATTTTAGGACCGAATCGGGAGTCGAAAATTGACACGTTTCACGAGGCACACAAAAAGGGGTCGATAAAACTTTGAGGTAGGAACTACTATCTCTCATATACTATGTGATTATTTGTATGATGTGTGTTACTGTATTTTGTGACTTGAACACGTACTGAAGGCACATTACCTAGCTGTGGTCTAGGACCTAGCTGAGGTACACTAGTCTTACCTAGTTGTAGTCAAGGACTCAACTGGGGTACATGTAGGGGTTTCAACGGGTTAGTTGGCCCTGAATTTTTTGTACACACACGGATGATATGAGTTTTCATTTTACTTGATACGGTGCATTGCATATTTAATTTTCGCATTTTATGTGTTGATCGTATGTTTCTACTGATATTCCTTGGAATCTCACCCCTTTTTCTAATCCAAATGTCTCAGTGGGTGCCAACGGCTCGAAAACCATGGATGCAGAGAAGGGAAACTGACGGGCACGTTTCCTAAGATGAATACAGTGGTTGTATATAGTCTGTATGTGAAATAGGTTTGGAACATATTGTACATATTCATCATTATTATCGATGTCTGCTCTGTTAATGACTGTCTGTAAACAAATACTTATTATCAGTATAACTATACTTTTCTGTTTGCCTATGGAACTTGTTCATTATTGCCCTGCACATATCAAAATAGAAACGGGTGTTGACAACTCTCTAGAGGTGACACCTAGCACAATGGTCAGGGAAAATCATTAGACTCTTCCCTTGCCATGATAAAGTAGACAACCAAGAAAAAGATTGGGTCCTTTACAAAGGACACATGGTACAACATGCTTTATGCTTTATGTGTTGGTTCGAACTCTAGGATATATTCTCTTCTGATGTAAATAATATAGTGATCCTCTGATAGTGCTACTGTAACTGGGAGTTACGGATAGTAAAGGAAACCAGAAAGTTAGGCTACCTTTATCTGTTAACCGGCTTGTAGAAGAAATGGGTAGAGGTAGTGGTACCTAAGTGTTGGTACCAATAGTATTAGAGAGAAGTGGTATCAGTGCAGCAAAGGCAGTACCAGCACCTTGTTGGTGGCATCAGTGGTACCAATGCGTATAGTAATGATACTACCACCTGTAATAGTGGTATCAGTATAGTACCAACTATATCAGGGTGGTATCAGCTGTATCAGGGAGCAGTGGTATCAGTGCATGCATAGGGGGTACTATTACCCAGTTGGTGTTATCAGTGGTATTGATACACTTGATAGTGGTATCGATGCACATAATGATGGTATCAAAACACGAATGGTATCGATTCTGATAAAAGTATCAGAATTGATATTGTACACAATAAGCGAGAACAAGGGTAGGAAAATGTATGACATGAGCCTACGGTTTATGATACTGAGTAAGAATGTGATTTATATCCCCACCTTATGTTATAAAAATACATAGGGGAGTTATACCCAAAAGCTGATACTGTTTATATTTCTTGGGAGACTGACATGTCATACTGGGATTGAGGTATGTATAGGCTACCGATATCAAGTAGCAAATAGCATTGTACTAGCATTGTTGTCTCTGATCTCATTAGAACTCCTCTGTTAATCTTGCTCATATAAGAGAAATCCTGGGATGGGTAACCCCTAGTAAGTAACTTAGAAATTTGAAACCTTTGACTAGAGGTTAAAATGTATAAAGGTATATAGATATAATATACAGTGGTACATTATGGGTTGTGATTATGCCATATATTGATTATAGAGGATCTGATCTGGTGATACATAAGGTTAAGGATAGGTTTGAATTAGATCTAAGTTGAAATAGTACATAGGTTGAAATGTGAATAGGGTTGCACTATGGTTCTATTTCATAAAGGAAGTTTGAACCTTGTGAAGCTTATGGATGATGTTGAACCGTCAATAATGTTTTAAGGATATTACCTAAATATCATGAAGGTTAGAATAGGCGGTATTGATCTTACTTTTTTTAGCAGGCCTATTAGGTATAACTGAGGAAAGTGATTTCTCAGCTCAGTTGTGGTTGAGATTCTAAGAGTTGAATTGTGATATAAAAATCAGACTTAATAATAGAATTGATTCTTTAGGAATCTGAATTGACTTGGATAGTATGAGGTACTAGAACATGGTACTAGAATGTATTGAAATGTGTATGAGGTTTTTCGAGGTTGCTAGTTGCTAATCTAGAATAGGGAAAGTTTTAATCATAGAATATTCTCTTAGAGTTGTGATTATGCTTGGAGCTGGACAAATATCGAAAGTCCATATAAACTGACCCCAAATGAGATGTAAAATTAGAGAAAGCAAATTACAGAGCTACTAGAGAAGAGGGACCTTATAAGATCTGGATTCCCGTTACAATGGTACTTCTATTCAGAGATGACCAACTGGAAAGAGCTACCTATAGAGGATTCTAATCGGAAAGGGCTACCTACGGAGAGTTCTGATTGGAGAAGGTTACCTATGGAGAGATATGACTGGAGGGGCTGACTAGTCAAGTGACTGAGTGAAGCACCAAATACAATACCATAACGTGGAGCCACCATAATGTTGAGCCATAGTATGTAGCCGTCGTGACGTCAAATCGTAGGGTAGAGCTACTAGAACATTGACTCTCAATGGTGGTGTATTGTAATGAGTCTCCCATTGAATGAGTTTCTTTGGGAGAAGGGTTTATATGACTAAGAAAATGGCCATAGGGTTCTCTAGTGCCATTTGTAGAAAGAAAGATGAGAAAAGAAATTAAGGAAGAATAGGCTTGACGGTATAAAAGAAAGCAAATCTTATGTAATGATTCTACATGTTTGTTCCTACCATTGGATATATTAGTGTTATAAATATATGGTGGGAAATAAGACCTATTTGTGCAGTGTGTCCTTAAGCGGTCAAACATGATGGGCAGAGGCCTGAGGCTGTAAGTCCTGAGATGCATATGGCATAGGGGTGATTCCCTAGGTAGTAAGACCTGATGAGCATTCAAAATATGTAGGGTGGTCACTTTAGGCCAATTGCATGTGTAGACACCTATGCCATGAAATTTTCTGTTATGCACGAGTGGAATCCCGAGGCCTTTTACACGAGTAAATACTTAGGAACCTTGAGACTTGTGGGACCAACAATCCAATGGTTGCCGTTATGTTATATGCTAACGTGCTAAATGCTCTTGTAATTATTGTTGTGATGATGGTTTGTTTAGCATGCTTTGTGAACATTACACAAGTGCATGAATTACTTAGTAGCAAGAGATGGAGCCTGTAATGAATTCAAAATACCTAATGGATTGTGTGTCCTAGATAGCTAGACTCGATATATATTCAGCAAAGATGATGGATTGTATGTCCTAAGGCCATAAGACTGAGGGACTAGTATGTCCTTAGGTTGGAAAAATGTTATGTATTTGAGAATTGTGACCAACGGATGCTTGAGGTGGTAAGATCCGGTGTGCAAGTTTGCATAGGGCAGTGTCCCTGGACCAGAAGACCTGTGATCTTAGTACTATGGTTATTGCCTAGTGCGGTGACATTAGACCAGTGTGTCCAAAGTACACCTTGAGGCTGCAAAATATTCAGCCTGTACCAGGTTGTATCCGAGGCAGTAAGTCCCATGATGCCAATGGTATGGGGGTAATTCATTGGGCAATAAGACTGAATATCTAGTGCTGTAGAGTAGAATGAGCCGTAAGGCTTGATATGCATGAAGTACGATTCGGGCAGAGTCCCGAAGAGACTATAGGGCCTGATATTGTGATATGGGCGGAGTCTCGAAGAGGCTGTAAGGCCTATTATGCACATAATGTGATCTAGGTAGAGTCCCAAAGGGGTTGTGTGGCTTGAGAAACCAAACGTTGTAAGAATGCACAAGTGGGTCCTATGTTTGAATGCTACATACTATGTACTGAATGAATGGGAATGTTGTGTGATAATTATTGAATACTATTTGAGATCTTTGATGAGAATATGATAATTGTGTTGCATATTTGGTGAGCTTGCATATGAAATAGATAGACTGAAAAAAAAAGACTTATGTGGGATGCTTGTTGAGCTGCCCACGAGATGGATAGACCAAGTGTCTAGAATGATCCCTAAGGTATAGACATTCAAAGTTTGAGGAAAAAATTTATTGAACGGGGGGAGAATTGTAATATCCTAAACTTTGGGCCTAGAGACTTGAGGATAATCTTGTAATAGAAAGAAGACTAAACCCAGTTTCGGAAGAGTCCCAAGAATGATGGGAGATATAAGTCTCTCAGGGACTATATGATTTGTCCCCACCGGGCAGAGGGCTCGGTATTTGTAGGCAATTTGATTAAGTGTCAGTGTAGATGTACACAGGACACATATACAATGCTATTGGGTTGGTTGAAAGATGCCACCCAGCTATGTCACGAGGTATGGGACTGATTAGTCGACTGAAATATGCCAGTATAGGCTTGCACATGGCATTTTCATGGCACACATGTGTATGTTTTTTTAAAGTAACTTTATTAAAGTAGCTTTAATAAAGTAGTAATGATGACCCAACTTTTGGGTTGTCATCATAAGAAGGTGACACTTGTCCCTTCGTCATGGGATTCATAAAGTGACTTTTGTGTTAGCACTCTTTGGAGGCGACACCTAGCACAATGGTTAGGGAAAATCATCAAATTCTTCCCTCCCCTTAATAAAGTGGACGGCTAAGAAAGAGATTGGGTCCTACATAAGGGACACATGGCACAACATAGGCCATGAATACATAAAGTGATTTTATGCTTTATGTGTTGGCACCATAGAAAAGGCGACACCCAGTACTTTAGTTAGGACAACTAGTTGGTCATCGGCTCTGGGACCGGGGAAAAGGAGTGCCGGGCACTCTGGGATATTTTAACACTTATGACACATGTCATAAGACTAATTCATCACCTTCCAAGCCTTATAATTTCACGTAGCCATAAGAAAAGGAGGAAAAAATGAGAAAAATCATAAGAAAATGAAAGAGGAAAGAGAAATGATGAATAGTGAATGTTCTTGAGCTTTGGAGCCCATTTCACCTATGAATCGGTGTTTTCTTTCAAAATACCCTTCACAAACCTTCTTTTACTTATCCCAAGCTTCATTTTTACTATTTTAGATTTTCATTTGGAGGGATTTGGTGCCGTCTCACCTACCGAAGTACTATTGGATTTCAGAACCGGTTACGGAAACGCGTAGAGATAAGCGGACTTCATTTTGAACCAATTGGTTTATTTTCTGGATGATTTTTCATTAGGGTGGGATACTATTCATTTTTGGCCAGGGGCAGTTTTTAGGTTTAATCATAGTTTAATCATGTGTTTATGGTTAAATAATGATTTATGATGATATTAGACCAAGTTGTCGGACAAAATTCTGTTTTGGTGATTTTGGCCAAAATTGGTTTTGTTCGGTTAGTAGGTATAGAGGCCAAGACTTTGTGATTTTGATGATTTTGGTATTCCCTTTGTGTTTAGAATACATAACTGTGTGGGAATTGCCTTGGTTGTAAATTCTGAACCACTAGAAATATGTACTGCAAAGTTGAAATACTGCTAGTGGGTGTTCTATGTAGGGCATATTATTTGCATGACATTTTTTAGTAAGTAAATGATGTCCAAAAATTGTGAAACTCTCTAGTTTAAAAGTAAGCACGTCAAGCTTTAATTTGATAAGTCATTTGTGTCATTTGGATGTATGTGCTGGGAGTTCTGCATTTTCAAAGTTTAGTGTGGAAAACTGGTGAATTGTGGGTGCAGTGATCAATTAAGTAAGATACTATATTGATATGCGTCTAGAAGTGTAATGGCTATATTCTTTCATGATACTAGGCTGATTATGGGTCATATAGCCTTTAGAATTATTACAATTAGACATTTGTATAATTAGTTATGAATTTTTAAATATTAAAGAAAATTATGGCAAATTTGAGTCAAGTGAGAAAATGGAAAAATGTAATGGCACTTGGTAAATAAGTGTAACTTTAAGGGTGAATTTAACCAACTTGGGATAGTTGGACCACTTTGACTTTGCTTTTGGCTTAGTGTGATAGCCTTAATGACAACCAACTTGATTAATTAGATTATGCAAGTATTAGATGAAATAATAACCTGTCATCTGTAAATTCTAATTATAGGACCTAACAGCTGTCCAAGCTCAAAGAAACAATTAGATATTGCTCAAGGGAATAGACTTGGTAGTAACCTTGTCTTTCATATGTTATAAGATACACTGTATGTTTTATGGGTTCATCATGAATTGTCTAACACATTTTGATTATGCGGGGTGGTCAATCGGGGCCTATTGCATGGGTGGATGCTCAAGCAAATGTAATGTTCTTTGATGCACAGTGGATACCTAGGGCTTATTGCAAGGGTTACACTCTGAGCTATGTTATATACTTAGAGCTATAGTGATATGTTGAATTGCATATTGTGCATTGAATGCTGTTGTGATAATTTTGTTATATGATGACTATATGGCATGCTCTGTGTTTTTTTATCTATATGATTGACTATCTGTATGATTGACTATACAGCACAGGCTATCAGCTCGCGGGGCAAGAAGGTAAATAAGGACAGCTAAATAATGGAGCAGAAAGACTTTAGTTTACTATTGGTTGTTTGTTTTTGGGTATTTTGGTTTCTTTAGAATTGTATATGATGTACATAACTATGTAATCTAGACAATAGTATAGTAGTAGAACTAGTAGTTCCAGTAGCTTAGTAAATGAACAGTTACTATATATAGAGATAATGCTTCCGATTGACGAAGAAACATTAACTAATGAATGCATCATGAGACTTAAGATGACACACGCTCGCACACTCTAATAAAATGGATTTAAGCATCGATGGGACTTAGTGAGATAGTGAATGTTTATTGAACTATTTGGAAAAAAAATGTATTCTAGTCAGAAATCCCTTCCAATCCCAGGTTCACCTCCTGAGATAGGTTTGGAAATTGTGAACGTTTTTCCAAAGTATGTTTAATCTGGGACCAAATTATGGTTCCATAACTGATTTCACTACTCTTTTACACTTATCTAAGTCTATTAGACATAAGGTGTTATAGTTTCCAAGGAGGATATGAAGATTAGAAGAGATGTACAAGAGATATGGATGAAATTCCATTAAAATTGGGAGAAATGGAATTTCTTGATTTCAATCAACCAAACACCTTCTTTTCATTCTTATTCACTTATTTAACCACATAAATACCTCTTGAACATGATTAATCAAAATTTGGGTAGTACCTCCCCTTAGAGTTAGGCATCCTAAATCACAAAATCAAGCCAATACAAAGCAACAAATCATCCACAACAATAATAATCACCTTGAATCTAACAAGAAAACAAGGTTTTGGAGATTACCTTTAATTTCTCCTTTCTCTCTCTCTAAAATGCCATATCTCTTTCCTTATTTCGTCTTGATTTTTCTTGCTGCAAGTGCTATTCAAGATGGCATAGAGAATAAAGAGAGATTCCTATGAATTTAGAGACAAAACTACATGAAGTTTGCACCTAAACTCACCTAGATGGCTTCTTGAATGACTTGAGCTTTCTCTTGGCTCATGTTTTCTCCAAGCTCTCTCTCCCTCTCTCTTGCTCTTTATTGCTAGACAAAATGAGGCCTTTGGGAAGAGGATAAATGCTCTCAAAATATCCTCATCCACCTCCTTAATTAATGATTTTTTATCATATTTTGACCATGTACTTTTTGTGACCAAAGTCTTCATCTTTTGCTTGGTCATAATGTCTTCCTTTTTCTCTCTCTCACTTGATGTAAATAAGGCTATTGAAGGGACCAAACAAGTCTCTTCAATAAGCTGCTTCCATTCCCTTGCAAAGAATGTGTAATGGTCATTTATTACAAACTTTACTTTTGACTTTTCAAACTTCACTTTTTGCTTGGTTTAATTACTTCAACTTGGAAAATGTATTTCAATCATCAATTTCATTTTTCTCTTGCCCAAAAGTGATGAAAATAATGGCCCATCAAAAGAAGATAATAAGCTCTTCAAATATCACAATTTACCCACAATTGTTGACCTTTCAACTCAATTTTATTTGGCCATAATTCATTGCTTCTTGATTTAATGTGAGCCAAGCAAACTCATTTTCTCTTGCTCTCCTTTGTTGATCAAAATATATCCCTAGTTGGGAGAAAATAATTGCTTCTTGCTTCATTACTCAAATGACCATTTTGCCTATACATTCTTGCCATTGTCTTGTTAATTTCGAAACCTTGCTTAAAAGTTGGGAGAAAATTCATATCTTTATCTATAGATATCTAATTGTAGTGGTTCTAAAGGCTATGTGACCCATCTTAAGTATATTTTTAAGGAAATATATTTCCTTTAAGCAGCTAGATGCACAACATTCTAAAATTATCATTTATTGGACACTACCACAGAAACTTGCTAGTTTCACTTGGCTAACTTCAAAAATAGATAACTCTTTGTGTACAACTCCAAATGACTTATATGACCTATCAACTTTAATATTCATAAGTCTTCTTTTATTCTAAAAAATTTCATATTTATTAGATATCATTTGATTATCTAAAACCATCACACAACCAGACTGCCATGCAAGAAAATACACTGGCAGCAAATCCACATTTTACAATTTGTGTTCTAAACTCAATCATGTTGTGTGTAACTACTAATAGCATTATTTTATCATTTCATATGTTTCATAATTCACCATTTTATTCCCTTTTTATATAAGGAATTTTGGTGACTGAAATTTGGGATGTTACATGGAAGATGATATTTTTTGAGAATTATTTTCTCTTCCAAGACCTCATGATAAGTAAAATATTTACATATTTATTTTTCCTTATATGATGATTTTGTGGATGATATTTGAGCTCAGTTTAATAAATTTGGGTGTAATTAATAGATAAATAAATAATGATTTTGGCATAAAATAGAATTTCTTTAAAAATATTAAATTAGACCCTTTTTCAGTTTACAAGCAATATCTAGAGCTCTAGATGTCGGATTGGAACATTCTTATATGGATAAAAATTTAAGAAAGAGCTCTACAACTTTTATGTTGAGACCAAAATCCAGTTCTATCTCCAAGGGTTTCGAATTTTGCTTGAAAGTTGGGAGCGGGAATCATCTAGCGTTCCACCAACCATTTCATCTACCACTTCATCTTCTTTTTCACCTACTACTTCATCTAGCACATTTAACTACCAATTCATCTTCCTTTTCACCTACCACATTATATCTACCACTTCATCTACCACATTATATCTACCACTTCATCTACCCTACTCCATTCCTCCTTATATATAGCCACCCTCTCCTTCACATTTGACATACCAATTCATATCCATTACCCTCCTCTCTTCTTCACTTACAGCCATTTTTCATATCTATTATTTTCCTGTCTTCTCCACTTACACCATCATCTTAGAATTAATTTCATGCATTGTATTTGTTTCTTGCATGCCTCCTACATGGAAGGTTTTACCTCCTACATGGAAGGCTAGATTTTTCTATTTTCATGCATCTTGTGGTTGTATTTTTATTGAATAATTAAGTTTATTGTAATGTTTATGAAGTTTTCTATTTATTTTATTGTTGTTTTTAATTTCATCATGAGCTAAATTTCCATTTTCCTAGGGTGATGACGTAGCTTACTAATGACGGATTGAATCTTAACTTATTAAATCTAGTTTGAATTTCTTCTTCATGATTGAGTTTTAATTATTATTCTTAATGCTTTTGATTAACTAGCCATCTTTTGAATGATTTCAATATACATGTTAAGATCGAAAGGAGATTCATATGTATAGATCATATAATTAAAACCATGATTTGCATATGAAATAGGAATATATTCATATGAGTTGTGTAGTCTTACTGAGTTCCATAAATCTTAATGCATAATTAATTGCTTAATTTCATAGAGGAATATATTGGATTAGCAATTAATTATAGAATTGCTTGACCTTTCAAGAGGCTAGTAATTAAATTAGGGAAACTCGACTGTCAATCATGTAGAATAAATTAGGCTAGAATAGGTAGGTGATTCAATCCAAAATTTGTTAAGTGAAATCTGATCCCTAGGACTTTTTCTCATAGTTGTTTCATATCATTTGCATTCATATTTAATCATCTTTTATTTTGGACTCTCAATCATCAACTAATTGATTGACTAAATAGAGTTAAAATTACCCATTTTGGTACTTAGAGATCAATCCTCGTAGGAACGATACTCTACTCACTTCTGTATTATTTGATTATGATAGTGTACACTTGCACTATTTAATAAACCATTTACACTCATAACACCTCACATTTCATCCAACAAAGAGAAAGGAGAGAGAAAACAAATATTTGAACATAAATGGTGCTTTTGGAAGTCAAAAAAGCCATATGGAAAAAGATGATGCCTAAAGTCAATTTTCTCATGCTAATTGACAATTTAATTGTAGGGTTAAGGAGCAAATGTACCAATAAAGTTTTAAGGAAGGAACGTTAGGCACAATTATGTTTTAAATGGGGCAAAAATACACATAAGGAATTAAAAGTGGAGCATCTAGCACAAAACCGTTAAATTTGATCTAACGACGTTAAATTCTAAGAGAAGAAAACCTCAACAGCATTAGGTCAAATTTAACGGTTTTGTGTTGGATGCTCCACTTTTAATTCCTTGTGTATTTTTACCCCTTTTAAAATATAATTGTGCCAGGCGCTCCTTCCTTAAAACTTTGTTGGTAAATTTGCTCCTTAACCCTTAGTATTATGATTTGAGGAGGAGGAAATATGATATTTCAAGAAGCTCTCTTCATTCCTTTAAGAGCCTATTTACGTCATATTGGAAGAGAGCAAAGAGAAAACATTGTGACCAAGTGGAAAGGGTAAAGAAAAGTCAAAAGTTGGCATGTGATTAAATTTGCATAAAGTAATTTTTATTAAAGAGGTGGGAGGAGATATTTTAAAGGTCATTAATCCTTCCCAAAGGCCTCATATTTCGGCCAAACAAGCACATATAGAGAGAGAGAGTTTTATGAAGACACAAGAATAAAGAGAAGCACAAATGATTCAAGAAGCAAGATCAAGGTAAGTTAGCAAGTAAATTCACTTGTTCTTGTCTTTAATCTCTTGGAAACTCCCTTTAATCTCTATACCATCTTGAAATACACATATAGCAAGGAAAAACCAAGAGCAAGAAGGAGAAAATGGGGATGGTTTTGGAGGGAGTTAAAGGGAGAAACAAAGATAAGCCACAAAACCTTGTTATCTTGTTAGATTCAAGGTTGTTGTTGTTATTGTTTTGGTTGACTTATGGCTTGATTTTGTCATGGTTTGTGATTTGGAAATGCCAAACCCTAAGGGGAAGTGCTGTCTAAATTTTCATTAATCATGTTTAATAGGTGTTTAAGAGGTTAAACAAGTAATTAAAGTGAAAGGAAGGTGACTAATGGAATGGAATCAAGAAACTCTAATTTTTATAATTTATTTTGATTTTTTTTCCAATAGCTATTTTCACTGTGTTTGGACTAGATTTTGGTGTTTTTGATGATTCTATTAAGTTTAGAAGGAGAAATTGTATAGAGTGCATATGAATTATGAAGTACAAAGGCCCTAGAATGTGAAATGACAAAACTCCCTCTAAAACCTTAAGCTAGGGGCTGCCAGGGGCATTTTCATCTTTTGGCAGTGAATTTGGCAAATTCGAGGTCAAAAATGGATTCTACAAGTGAAATTGTGTAAGAATAGGCTGGGTTATAATTTTTGGAAAAGTACAGTTAGACCAGGTACAAAGGGACTTAAACCGATTCCCAAGGAGTATTTTATTAATTTCATGGTTTTAGACAAAGATAACCAACACAATGAATTTAGAATAACACATGAATGAGTAACAACTCATTTATTATAAATTTGGGATTTTAGGATCAGATAGTAGCCCGAGCTGGACATAGAATATTGAACCAATAGACAAGCACAGGAAGGGTGATCTAGGTAGTAAACTTACCCTACTTGTATGTATTTGATATTTATACTTGTATAAGATACATGTGATTGCTTTACCTGATTGTGTAGAGCATATTTGAATGATAAAGCTTTGCTTTTGTTTATGCCATGGCCATGAGTATGATATATGAAACATTGAGCACACAGAAATGTCATTATGTGGCATGTATCTAGTTAAGGCTAACATGTCATGCACTTAACATATATCTTGCATGCATTATGGTAATTATTTACTACTGAGATTCTCTAGAATTTCACCCTCCCCCAACCAACCATTTAGGCAGGTGGGCACAGGAGGTGTGGTGAAAGTAAAGAAGAAGACTGTAAGAGGAAAATACAGAAGGTTCTAGTTCAGTCCTGGAGAAGTAGTTGGTTATCTATAGGCTTTTATTATATTTTAAGACTGTAACCATTATGAACAATTCCTGTGGGGAATTCTTGTAATATAATCATGTACATATTATAAATATATTTATGATATTCTTGTGTGCCCACTGAACTGTGCATTGCTACTCTGGTTAATGTTAGAATAAATAAGGGTGTTGATAAAAGGTGATGATGAATATGATGATTGGAAAAGGTGAAGGTTGGAATTAGTGTCTTGATCTCTAAAATCTTAGCTGAAATGACTCAAAAATAACCTAAATCCTTGGCACAAAATGCTGCAATTTTGGTCATGGACTAAACTACAATATTTAAAAGTTTGTGATGCTAAAGTATAATTTATGCAATTTAAGCTCCAAGCTTCCATTTTAAGATTTAATCTAATTTTTCAATAACCTACAATTCAAAACAATTAAACCAACATGAATCCTCTCAAGAATGAATGATTAAGAGTAATTACAATAATTATGACAATTTTGCCCTTTTTTGTTCTAATTCAATGCATTTACTCTTAATCTCAATCCGTTACAATAAAGGCATTTTAAGCTCAATAGTTATGACAAAATCCCCAAATAAATATGAAAATATATAACAAAATAGGGATTTTAGGCTATCCTTGCTTTAAATCATATGGGAGTTAGCTAGATTAAATGAAATGTATTGTCTAAAGAACATTTAGACTAGGTTAAATTATCGTTATTAAACACTGCCACACAGGGTAATTTTTAACTATACTAATTGAACATCTATTAATTTTTTTAGTTGTAGGTGCTTGAAAAGTTGGATTAAATCTAAAATGAAAGTTGGGAATCAAATTATAGAAATTATAGTTTAGCAACGCAAATTTTTGAAAATTACAGTTTGGTCAAGACAGTTTACATCATCTAGAGTGAGAGATTTTGCACAAAAT
The DNA here is from genome assembly GCA_963210345.1 of Inga oerstediana. Taxonomy (NCBI): domain Eukaryota; kingdom Viridiplantae; phylum Streptophyta; class Magnoliopsida; order Fabales; family Fabaceae; genus Inga; species Inga oerstediana. The sequence continues at coordinate 42,138,721 of OY723407.1, forward strand.
CATAGCACCATGAAAGCTTCAGGGGGGACACCATTACCTTTATCCTTGATTCTCTTCACCATCAACCATGAACCTTGTCACTAGCGACCTTTACTCTTATCTCCACCATCATTGGTGACCTTCTTAACCACTACACTTCTTCATCACAAATTCAAACTCAAGTTTCAGCCTAGAGATTTATTTGCATCAACTTCATCAATGCTAAGCTTCAAATTTATGCTCACACCACCATTATTATTGTAATCTTTGTCCTACATAATGGTGACTTTATCTTATAGTACTGCCAGTGACCTTTATCTTTCTTCACTCACTTCGTCACTGTGCTTTATTTTTACTCCACCATAATCCACTGATTGCTTACTCTTCATTATCAATCTCATTCTCCAGTGGTCTGTTCCATGGATAGCTCTTCAAATTAAGAAGTAGGTTCATCTTTGATGGCTGTTCGTGGTTGAGCTCTCTTCCACTAAAGCAGTTGGTTGATTCTTGATGTTTGTAACTTTATAGGGGAGAATTTAGCACCAAATTCTTGCTCTTTCATTTGTGTTTGTTAAATTCTAGGTTTAGAATTTGATTTATATATTGGATTGAAATTGTGTATTAGAGGTCCACACACTTAATGAGATTAGTATGTATTTTGGTTTAAATTTTGTCCATTTGACACTTTGAACTTCATTGGTAGCAATTTCTTTTATATTTACTTGGTTAAACTTATGCTTGGATTTGCTATGAATATATTATGTTTATTGTAATATCCTAAATTTCAGGATCAGAAGCTTGAAATTAAGCCTAACTTAAGCAAACTGCTAAACCCTAGTTAGTAAGAGTCCTAAAAATGTCTAAGAGACAAAATGACTTTTAGGGACTAATTTGGGGAAAATAAAAGTATAGGATTTAGTTCCAAATAGCTAAAGGAAATGCCCAATTCCTTTATCTAAAGGCAACAATTATAAAACCCCAAATTTTATTTACCATTATGCCATGTAATTATTTGAAATATGCAATGAAATAAAGTGGTGAATATACAACACCTTAAATTTTATATTTACCAAATATATTGTAATTATTTGAGAAATTCAATAAAATGGTAAATATTCATGAATTTAGCATTTATGAATTTTATAAATGTTTAGTTTCATGAGAAATTGAGTAAAAATAATTATGGAATCAATTTGGGTAAATCAAAAAGCCCAATATTTAGGTCCAAAAATGGAGATATAATAGAGAAAATATTTGGTTCAAAAATAAATGAAAATTGGCCAAATAAAAAGAAGGAAAAGAATTAAATCGAAAATGTAATGACAATTTTGTGATTTTGTCAATTTAGCATAAAATTAATTACTTTCCAATTAATTGAATTTAATTTTAATTAATTAAGGAAAATAAAGGGGAAAAATATATTTGGAGAATTTTGGTCAAATAAATATGAATTTATGAAAAATTTGAGCAAAAGTGCAATTTTGACCAAAATTGTGACTTTGTATACATACCTTGAATAAGTTGTGAAGCCAATTTGGTCCTAAAGGAGGGATCCTTGGGATGCTATATCAAGTAACAAGAGAGGAAAATATTAGTTGCATGTTAAATGGGCTCAAGGTATCAAGTTACATGAAGTTAGGATTTTATGCCATAAAAGCCCAATTTTTGGAATTTTGGAAGTTGGATAAATTAAAGTAAATATAGGATATAATAAAATATCATCATCCTCTTCCTCCTATGCTCATTTCCATCGCCCAACCAGCAGCCATAGAGAGAGAGGGAGTTGAGAAATTCTAGAGAGAGAAAGATAAGAAAACTCAAGAGGTAGGTCGATTTCTTCGGTGAATTCATACCTAACGCGTATAACTCTGCTCCTAAGTGTCTCTTCTATGTTATTCAAGGTTTGGGAAGCTCAAATATTGTTGTGTGAAGAGCTAGGGTTTCGGCCACATCAAGGAGATCCAGTAGGTACCGAAAGGTAACTTCCAAACCTTCGAATATTGATTGTTCTGGTTGATTTAATCGGTGAATTTTCGCTAGATTGTCTTTGTTTGTGAAATTGAAAAATGGGTTGTGGGGGATGTTATGCCCCCAAAATTGGTACTAAATGGTATTTATAATGTAATTAAATAATTAATATCGTGGTTAGGAGTAAAAAGGAACATGTCTGCACGGCCGGAATCAAAAAACCCTAATTTTTCCTGAGGAATACCCAAGTTTTGGCCATGTCTATATCTAGTGGTTAGAGTTGGATTTTTGATATTCTAATGATTCCATTGCATCCAGGAGGGAAAATTAGGTGGGTTTACAGTTGGTCAATTTTGTGGAAAAGCCAAAAAAAGAATAATTACAAAAACACCCTTTAAACACAGAAAGCGAAATTGCAAAGTGCATATCTATCTTTTGGCAGTGAATTTGATAATATTGAGTCTGGAAATGGATTCCTTGGACGAAAATAGGTCAGAATAGACCTGTTAAAATTTCAAGAATAGTATGATCGGATCAGGTATGGCGGGGCCGGGCCATAAGGCATTTTGGTAAATTTTTGCAATAGGATAATATAACCACTATAAACATGATAGAAGTGCTTAAAATGGTAGATAAATGGATTTTAACCTAATTCTTGTGCATTTGACATTTTAGGACTAATTTGGGAGCCTGAGGTTGGCATGTTGTACGAGGCAATCATTTTGGGGTGAAAGAGACTTGATTTAGGGACTTTATCCTTCATATATCATGTCATAGTTCATATGATTGTGTGATTGCCATTGTTTGTACTTCTATTAATCAACATGGTTTGCCTAAAAGAGGTAGTTGTGCCAGAAGTGCACTTACACCTGGGTGTTGGGTAAGAATCCAACCAATGTACGAATAGTGGGGCAGGAGCCCTACTCATGTATACATGATGATGATGTTTTATATTGTTCATTAATAGGTGCATACATGGTGCATATCATATCTGCTTTTCACATTTTATATGAATGATAGTATGTCTCTACTGGGATTCTTTGAAATCTCACCTCTTTTTCTACACAAAAATTCTTAGCTGGTGCCAGCAGCTCGAAAGGCAAGGATGGAGATATAGGAAACTGACGGGCACATTTCTCGAGATGAAGATCGTGATTATATATAGTCTATAGTGGAAATGTTTTTGGCTATTCTGTACATATTTGTAAATATTATCAAATTCTGTATGGTTCATTCCAGTCTATAAACAAATACTTTTATCATTATATTTGTACCTTTTATGTATGTCTGTGAAACTTGGTCTCTATTACTCTATGAATATCGAAATAGAAATGGGTGTTGACAATTTTGGTATCAGAGCTAATAAGTGGTTTAAGCATTATCAGAATGGTATAGTGATATGGTTTTGTTTGCATGGTGACAGGACATCATGAGCGATTGGAGTTGGAGCAGTTCTAGTGAGCCATACGAAGGGTCAGAGGCATTCGTCAATCAGAGATTGCAAAAGCATTGTATTACAGATAGGCAGTTGTATATATAGTATTATGGGCTTAATAGTGTACACATGAGACAGACGACATGAAAGAGTGTGCAGGCACTACTAGTGTATAGGCCGAAATCGAGGATAACATCGCCAGGGCAATCATGAGTCAGGGAAACACGAGAGTATTTAGATGAGGACCCCGATAAGGATCTAGAGGAGTACCTGGAGGATGAGCCGAGCAAATACGAGTCTCGAGCCGACACAATTGAGGTGGGATATGACCTATAGCCAGATCCTGAGCTGTGACATTATGTCTTCAGCAGATATCACAGAGCCCAGTAAGCTCAGGCCATACTTGTTGTGTACTACCTTGCATTCCTAACCAGAGTTCAGTCTCTATATGCTATTCGGGAGCAGTTGCAGGTCGAAGTACCAGTTGAGTTTTGGATTCATACCACACTGGACTTTTTCCCAGACTCTACGTTTTGGAATCGGTAGAAAAATAACGTTGTTAAGCAGGGCCCAAATGAGAACATGTATGAGTTTGTGGATCATCTGAATGATTTGGCCCAGAGATTTATGTACGACCACTGACGTGGCACCCACAAGGTATGTTTTGGTATCGGAGCTGACTGGCACATATTTTGAGAGAAGGCAGTTAGGAGGAACTAAGAACAGAAAAAGATTTAGCTGAAGTTAGTATTTTGGGACGGTACAGACAAGGTTAATCGTGCTTGACCTAGGAAAATCCTAGGATGGGTGACCCCCTGGGAAGCCGCATGAATTTTTCAAAAATTGGAAAGTAAAAAGGATTAATATGTCATGTACAATAGTTTATAGGTTATTTGATATTTCTGTTTCTCTGTAACTACTGTAAATAGTTGTTCTATGGTTTGTATGACTTTTATGAAATGACCAAAATGCCCTTACTGTTATATGAAATGTGATTCTTCTCTATTTTCATGTAGTTTGAAGTATAGAGATGATGCGGGGAGACCACGAGGTAGAGGCTGAGGAAGGGGTCGGCATGGTAATGATGAGGAAGGACATGGTCCTAGACCAGATCCATTCCAGTGGCAAATTCTGGATATGCTTAATCAGCAGCAAAATACTATGAATGAAATAAGAAATGAACTTCAGGAGGTACAATAAAGGCAAGATCGCTTATAAGATCACTTAGAGGAAGTGATCAAAAGGCATGATGAGGAGGAGTCCCAGTTAGAGGATATGGTACCAAATCTTAAAACGGATATCCAAACCTGGGTAGGCAAGTTTAGCAAACAATAGCCTCCTATTTTTTGAGGTAAATTAAACCCATAACTAGCTGGGATTGGTTGTCATGCCTAGACAAGATCTTCAACATGTTGCAATGCTCGAATAAGGTAAAAGCACTACTAGCCATCTACAAGCTAAAAGGTGATGGAGACCATTGGTGGAAGAATACAGAGCTCATCTTAAAGGGAGGAATATTCCTATCACTTGGGAATTATTCTAGGAGATATTCAATGAAAAATATTTTCCCCCGTCTATCAAAAGAGAAAAAGAAAAAGAGTTTCTGAGCATTAAACAGTAAGACCGGGAGAGCTTCGACGAATATTTGGCCCGATACATCCGACTGTCTCAGTACTCTACATACCTCAAACTTCACGATGATGAGGAGTAGAGTTATATGATGATTGAGGGGTTGAGACCAGAGTTGAAAGGGAAACTAATTTCACAGTATTTCACTGAGTTTGGCTGTTCAAACTAGTAATAAGGGTGCTTCTGGAAGTAGTAGTTCATCACAGAAGCAAAAAGAACAAGGTGGACCTTCTGGGGGAGATACTAAAAGACCGAATCAGTCAGGGGGTTAAGGAGGCCAAGGTTCCTCTAGAAGAAAAAGTTGTTGACTTTTCCAAAAGCCACTTTACCTGGTAAATCTTGTGGTGGGATTCCATTTAGATTAAATCCAAATAAGACGTTTACTTGCTACAATTACAATAAGTCAGGACATATGGCTAGGGATTATCCATAGAAGCAGCAACTAGAAGAGGCTAGACCCAGAGTTCCAGGCTGGGTCTACACACTGACACAAGAAGAAGCCCAAAAATCTCTATAGTTGATTCAAGGTATGATTTCTCTTAACAACAGTATAGTACATGTCATGTATGATTCGGGTGCTAGCCATTCATTCATTACATACGATTGCATGAGACAATTGAATTTACATATACATAAATCCCTATATGATTTGGTTGTGTCTACTCCCAAGGGCACTCAAATTGTTACAGCCGACGTATGTTTGAATTGAGTAGTAAACACCGAGGTGTATGAATTGATTGTAGATCTGATCTATTTGCCACTGTAAGGGTTAGAGGTGATTCTGGGGATTGACTGGTTGACAACAAATGGTATGTTACTGGATTGCAAATAGAAGAGAGTTATATATCTAAATCCTTAACCACGAGCTGACACAGAAATAACTCTTAACCTTCTCTTTACAGCTAAGGTTGATAGATGTTTGCAGAAAGGGTGTCAGGGGTACATGGTGTTTTGCTCTATACAGTTAGAGACTTGTGAAGCCTTGGAAAGTATCCCTATAGTGAATAAGTTCCCTGATGTGTTTTCAAAGGATATTGGTGGATTACCTCCAAATAAGGAAGTAGAGTTCTCAATTGATCTGAGGCCTAGAGCGGGTCCAATTTACAAAATCCCATACAGAATGGCTTCAAGTGAAATGGCAGACTAAAGAAGGAAATTGAAGAACTACTTGAGAAAGGGTTTATAAGATCTAGCATCTCACCCTGGGGTGTTCCAGTACTCTTTGTCAGAAAGAAAGACGAAAGCTTGCGTCTCTGTATTGATAATCGAGAGCTAAAAAAGGTGATCGTCAAGAAGAAGTATCAACTCCCTAGAATTGATGATCTACTCGATCAATTATCTGGTTCCTACATATTCTCAAAGATTGACTTACGGTCAGGATACCACCAATTAAAAGGTAAAAGTAGAAGATATGTCGAAGACTGATTTTAAGACTAGATATGGCTATTACGAGTTTCTTGTAATTCCATTCAGGCTGACCAACTCAACTGCCGTGTTCATGAACTACAAGAATCAAATTTTTCATCCGTATTTGGACTAGTTCGTAGTAGTCTTTATCGATGATATACTGGTGTATTCATGAAGAATGGCTGAGCACAAATAGCATCTAAGAACTGTGTTAAATCTATTACAGGATAGGTAACTCTATGCCAAGCTGAGTATGTGTGAATTTTAGCTTTCAGAAGTAAAGTTTCTGGGCCATGTTGTTTCGTATTGAGGGTTCTCTACTGATCCTAGCAAGGTGGAAGCAGTACTGAGCTAGAAAAGGCCAGAGACTATATTTGAAGTGTGCAGGTTTCTAGGTTTATCCAAGTATTACAGAAGATTCACACAAAATTTCTCTAGAATTGCTTTGCCTTTGATGAAATTAATGCAGAAAGCTCAATATTTTGTGTGGGATGAGAATTGTGAGAAAAGCTTAATAGAGTTGAAGCAGAGGTTAGCTACAGCACCTGTGCTGACAATCCCAGATCTACAGTTTACCTAAGTTGTGTATATAGATGCCAGTGGGCACGGATTTGGATGTGTGTTGATGTAGTATGGCCGAGTGGTGGTATATGCGTCTCATCAGCTGAAACCTCATGAATTGACCTTTCCTACTAACGATCTTGAGTAGGTGGCAATTGTGTTTGCTTTGAAAATCAGGAGTCATTATCTCTATGTTGAGACCCTAGAGTTGTACAGCGACCACAAGAGCTTAAAGTACTTGTATGATAAGAAAGAGCTCAACATGAGATAGCGCAGGTAGATGGAGTTGCTAAAAGACTATAATCTAGAAATCAAATATCATCCCGGAAAGGCTAACATTGTTGCTGATGCATTAAGTAGGAAATCAATGCAGGTGGCAGCCATGATGATCCATGAGCAAAAACTGATCGAGGATTTTTAAGATTTCAATATGCTAAATCAAATGCTACTGAGCAATGGTGTCAGTGAAGTATACAATAATCTGAGAGCAGCAATTGAGGAAGCATAGTTGCAAGATAGATGAGCTTTATCTATCTGAGATATATTACTCAAAGTGAAACTCAGGAATATGACTTGTCTCCTAGTGGACTAGTCAGGTATAAAAAGCGTATTTATGTTCCACCACAACCAGAACTGAGACAGAAAATCCTGCTGGAGGCACATAAAAGTAAGAATACTCTACATCTAGGAGCTACAAAGATGTACCATAACTTGAAGGCCCAATACTGGTAACCAAGGATGAAAAAAAGGTGACTAAGTTTGTCGCTAGTTATATAACATGTTAGAAAGTGAAAGTTGAATATTAGTGACCATTGGGGCTTCTGCAAAACCCTGAGATTTTTGTGGGTAAGTGGAAAAGTGTTACTATGGCTTTTGTGATAGGGTTACCTAAATTTAGAAACCATGACACTATATGGGTGATAGTTGATAGATTTATGAAGGAGATTGTGCAATTACATGGTACTCCAAAGAACATCATCTCTGATCGATAGCGACAGTTTACAGCATATCATCCTCAGACGGATGGGCAGACGAAGCGAACCATAGAGACACTTATGGATATGCTGAGGGCACGTGTACTTGACATCAAAGGTAGTTGGGAGAAATTCCTCTTATTAGCTAAGTTTGCTTACAACAACAGTTATCATTCGAGTATCCAGATGGCTTCGTATGAGGCATTGTGTGGGAGGAAATGTCAATGGCCTCTATGTTGGACATAGTTGCCTAAAAGGCATTTGCTGGGCCAGATATTATTGATCAGACAACAGAGCATATAAAATTGATTAAGCAAAGGTTGTTAACTGCTGAAAGCCAACAGAAGAGTAAGAGGCAAAAACCTCTGGAATTTGAAGTCGGTAACCACGTGTTCATGAAAGTATCACCAGTTACAGGTATTGGCAGAACATTGAATGTATGGAAGTTGTAACCAAGGTACATTGGTCCGTTCGAGATGTTGGCAAAGATTGGGCAAGTAGCATACCTCATTGCTTTGCCATCGAATCTGAGCAGGCTAGATTATGTTTTCATGTTTCCCAATTGAAAAAGTATCAACCTGATCCAGAACATGTCATAAAGTATAAAGATGTGGAAATGCGTGACGATTTGTCTTATCAAGTCATACCTAACCGAATTATTGATCAGTAGACACTTTTTAATGACTGTTTTTCCACCCTTTAGATGATTGTTTTTAGGGGGACGTTTATGTGAGTGTCGTTGAAAATTTGAGAAAAGATTACTGTTGTTAAATAGTCGTAGTAACAGAGTTAAAATGACTGTTTTTGCTAAAACAATCATTGTAACTATATGTTTCTTTTAAAAGATTTACATTTTACTCTTTACAACCGCCAATGCATTGGAAAAGCACCAACCTAAACAATTACAATTTAAACCTTCAAAGTTTGATCATGACATATAGCGCATATATCAATATAACATCATTTTAATGTTCAAACTTCAACTTGCAATGTAAATCATGACAATCATATGGCCAAAGAGATGACATGCCTTAACAAATTCTAAGTACTCTTCATAATCTTGAAATCCCTATGCTTCAACATCATTTTTCAAAGTGTTCTCTATAAAGCATAATGCCTTAACAAATTCTAAGTACTCAAAAATAAGAAACTAGGAAAAGTATTCGAATATGCAAACTAATATAGCATTATATAAAACCACTGCACTATGTAAAAAAACCTCTACACATCATCACCCGCCTATGTGTTATAGAAGATGTCCTGACAAAACGCCTCAAATCAAATTAATGTCTTCGATTGTGTAGGGGTCCTGATTATCAAAAATCTTTGCGCAAAATGGAGAATATGTTAACATAAATCAATAAATTGACTGAAATAACTAACAATTCAATTATAAGAAAAGAAATGAAATTCAGTTCAGAATCAAGAAATGATCACCTATTCAAAATTAGTAGTAAGGCCACTGAAAATTATGTTACACATATATAGTATAACATAGAAGCCACACTTAGTTTTCCCTGCTTGCCGAGGGCACTATACATCAAAAGCAAATGGTAAAAAAGAATAAATGTATATATAAAGCAATAGTCAATCGAAGAACTTGAATGTAAACAACTTACCTTTGGCTAGAACCACTTTGTCGGACCACTTTTACCTTTACACTTCCCATCCATTATATAATATGTCTTCAGTGCACTGTAATAATTAAAATGATAAACAGGAGATATTAAAACAATTGAGTAAAATCAAAAATCAATGATTGACAAACAAATTAACTTTTGTGTTAAAAATGATTTAGATATCTCCATCAGGCTTGCGACCCAATAAGTCAAACCAATTAGATGACATTAATCAAGGGACAAGGAACACAAAGACTCCAATGAAAACTATAATCACATATATAGTTTAAAATGAGGTTAGATAACATGATACTTCTTAGCAAAGTGAATGTGTATAAATATATCAAATTAAGTTACTTGTCCTTCAATAATTAATACTAGATAACAAGTCAGCTGAGTCTGGCCTATTGTATAGCCTACATAGCTCATTCGATATTCCAACTTCTGGGTATTACACCTTGACATATGGCCAGGACATAAGAAGCCATATGTAGTGTTGAGCTCTCGTTCGACACACATTTTTTGGAAGTAGCTACCACAAAAATGAAATGAGATATGACTCAGTAAATGTAGAAAACTAAAACTCCTAAATATCAGTGTGTTAATTAAAGTTAAAAATTATAAATAAACTCATATGATTGCAAATGTGACCCATCATATGTCTATCTCTTGTAAAGATAGGAACTCTCTAATATCTTTGTTATCAACTCCAAAATTATACGATATATCTTTACCCACAATCTCACAACGCATTTGCAAGTTGACCTTGTTAACCAGTTTATGAATATTTTGCAGTTATGCCAATAAGGGAAATTTTGTCGCTTCTTCTTCATCCTAGTAACACACAAAATAAAGATTATAAGCAGGATGTCAAGGATCAAGTAACAGTAAGGTGTTTCCTACCATTAGAGGGGATGGTAGAGTTTGAGCAAAATTTTGAGGCCATAAGATGAAAGACTCTATTGCTTGACCTAGTCTGGCAACATCTTCATAAGGGAACGGGACATCACACCTTCCTTCCCTAGTCGAACACTTGTGACATTGACCTTATGTTAATCATTTTGGATTTGGTTATTATGGTGGGTGGTAGCATGCGTGTATACAACAACATCAGCAACAACACACAAGTACGGGATATCTAAATACAGAGTGCAAGGTTCTCCAGGCTCTAGTGAAGGACCAAGGTCTCCATGTCCAACCTTTGGTGGATTGTAACTGCCTTTGGTACTAGCAAAGGCTGGGGATTCCTAAGGAAGAGAAATGAAAGAATTAATTAAAATAACATAAGGAAAAACTTAATGTTATATTAAATGAAATTATTTACAAACCTGAGATCTATGCTCCCGTTACATATCTTGACCTGTAAGTAAGACATCACCATCAAATTTATCTCACCACATAGCTCACACAACAACTCTTCTTTAAGCTCATCTCATAGTAAATGACGCATTTGCACTGCAAGATTTGCTCGGATTTCCTTTTGAACCCTAGCCACAAACTCCATACTCATTTTACTTTATCCATAAGGTTGTGAACCTCGTCTAAAGTATGTTGAGAGACAAACCCCCTTGACTCCCCTTGACTCCCCTCTAACTTGACCAAGGTGATCTAGATTCCCAAGCGACGTTGCTAAGATATCCATCCTTCCAGTTTGAGTAAAAGAACCTTGGCTGCTCTACTCTTCTAGGTCATCCTGCAACATATAATGGACAAATAAAAATTAATAACATGAAATCTTCATAGGAAAATGCAACACACTTGAATATATTTGTTAGTAATACTTACAATCCTGTTAGCGACGTCAGTTGTTATGAGTGCAGATGATCAATTAAATAGTGCAAGTGTATACTGTCATAATCAAATAATATAGAAGTGAGTAGAGTATCGTTCCCACAAGGATTGATCACTAAGTACCAAAATGAGTAATTTTAACTATATTCAGTCGATCGATTAGTGAGTGATTGAGAGTACAAAATAAAAGATGATTAAATATGAATGCAAATGATATGAAACAATTATGAGAAAAAGTCCTAGGGATTAGATTTCATTTAACCAATTTCGGATTGAATCACTTATCAATTCTAGCCCAATTTATTCCACATGATTGATAGTCGAGTTTCCCTAATTTAATTACTAGCCTCTTCCAAGGTCAAGCAATTCTATAATTAATTGCTAATCCAAATATTCTTATATGAATTTAAGCAATTAATTATGCATTAAGATTTTATTGAACTTAGTAAGACTACACAACTCACATGAATATATTCCTATTTCATATGCAAGTCATGGTTTTAATTATAGGATCTAAATACATGCATCTCCTTCCGGTCTCAACATGCATACTGAAATTATTCAAAAGTTGGCCAATCAAATGAAAGCATTAAGAACAATATTAAAATTCAATCATAAAGGAGAAATTAAAACTAGATTTAATAAGTTAAGATTTAATCTATCATTAGTAAGCTACGTCATCACCCTAGGAAAATAAAAATTTAGCTCATGATAAAATTAAAAACAAAACCAAAATAAATTGACATTATATAAAGTTAGAATGAAATCCTCGTAAATACTGCATAAACTTGAATATTAAATTCTCAAACATAAATATACAACCAAAAGATGAATGAAAAATAAAAAATTCTAGCCGTCCATTTAGGAGGTAAAACCTGCCAAGATGGAGGCATGCAAAAAGTAATACAATCCTAAGCCTTCCAAGATGGAGGCATGCAAAAAGTAATACAATGCATGAAATTAAATCTAGAAAATAACACAATTTATTTAGAACTATCAGAGAAAAGATCACTCTTTGTTAGAGAAGGACCTCTAATTCTTTTCCTCTCGTCCTCCTTTGAGCTTGGCCTTGATCTCTATATATAGGAAAAAAACACATGCTACAGTATTGTTACAGTGATCTGGCGGCTACTACAGTGACTGGCGGCAAGAGCTATAGTATCTAGTAGCTCTACAGTGCTTCCGTCGCTATAGGAACTTCCATCTGCTACAGTGTAACTTCCATCCACTACAATGTAACAATCTGCCACAATGATCCTGTTGCTACAATACTTTCATTTTTTAAAAATACTATTTATTCCAAAAAAATTATTTCTTTATCAATCACACCCAAATTTATTATATTAAACTCAAATATCGTCCATAAACTTATCATATAAGGGAAAAATATATGCAAATATTTTACTTATCATCAGTAACAACTGGATTTATATATGTTTCTCCCATTTATCCTCCTTGCTTTCCATTTTTTGTGACGTAGGGGAGGAAGCGATGCCTGCATGACAATGCTAGGATCTGATTTGGATGCTTCCTCTAATTTTTGCAATTATGCCTGCATCATCTTTTTTCGAGCTTCCAATAACCCCCACATGACATGTAATGCGAATAATTGTTTTTAGCTTGCCTCTCTTTATTTGCTTGAATCAATTTCTCTATAAACAAAGAATAACAAAAACTAAGTTAGTGAGGTCAAGTAAATTTAACTAAAATGATTAACACTAAGATGAACAAAATATACTGGGAATTTAGGACCTTGTCGCGATGCCACAAACAACCTCCAATCATTTGGAGAAAGAAATGAATACTCTTTATAAGGATCTTTTTGGCTCTTTAACCCTTAAATGTACTTGGTTGTGAGTGTGGACTTGAAATCTTTCCATCGCTCACGAAATTCCCCCATCCAATGTTTGTACATCTGCCTCGTATTGGGAACATCATAGGTTTGCTACAAAACAAAATATATATAATAGTTATATATGAACAAATAGAAATAAAGATAGAGATAAAAATACAACTTTACATACCAAAATTTATTCCCAAATCATAGCCTTCGTGTCCTTTGAAACTTCCCTTCAAGTAGGAATTAGAACGATAACTTTACTCTGACCTAAAAAGCCAACATAGCTAATGAACGTGTCTCCCTTTTCACCGATTGGTTTCAAATAAGCATCAAATTTCACGTGAACCCTTGCCTTTTCTTCCTCATGACGTTTGACCAATTATCGCAGCTTCGTACTTCCTCTAACCTTTTTCTTAAGAGGTGAGCTAGCAGAGTCGCCCACTCATGATCCTGCTAAGAAATAAATGTCAGAAATGATAAGTAAATTGATAGTACATGCATACTTTAAACAATTCAAAATCTTACTTTAAGTGTTTTCCCAAATTCCTTTACAATGATCAACTCTAGTTGCATATTCATCATCATCTACCAATTTTACTTCATTTGGACCGAACCAGGATAAATCACAGTTTACATACTCTCTTCCTTACACTCTTATATTTCCAGCATATATTAGTTGTTGATTTATGATTCATTACTTTCATATTTATTGCTTCCTCTAAGATGTGAAAAGATTTTCAAAGTTCTTAAGTTTTTATCTTACACCCAATTCATCCCTTTCTTGGGTGTTAGTCGATTCTAATAATCATCTTCTTCCTCCTATACTCATTTCTGTTGCCTAACTAGCAGCCATAGAGAGAGAGGGAGTTGAGAAATTCTAGAGATAGAAGGAGAAGAAAACTCAAGTGGTAGGTCAATTTCTTCGGTGAATTCATATCTAACGCATATAACTTTGCTCCTAAGCTACTCTTCTGTGTTATTCAAGGTTTCGGAAGCTCAATTTCCTTGTGTGAAGAGCTAGGGTTTCGTCTACATCAAGGAGAGCCAAAAGGAAGCGAAAGATAACTTCCAAACTTTCGAATATTGATTGTTCTGGTTGATGTGGTCGATTTAATTGGTAAATTTTTGCCGGATTGTATTGTTTGTGAAATTGAAAAATTGGTTGTAGGGGCTATTATGCTGCTAAAATTGATACTAAATGGTAGTTATAACATAATTAAATAGTTAGTATGGTGATTAGGAGTAAAAAGGAACACGTCTGCTGAGCCGAAATTGAAAAACCCTAATCTTTCTCGGGGAATACCCAAGTTTTAGCTAGTTCTGTATCTAGGGGTTAGAGTTGGATTTTTTATGTTCTCATGATTCCATTGCATTCAGGAGGGAAAATTATGTGGGTTTACAGTTGATCATTTTTTTGGAAAAGCCTGAAAAAGCATAATTATGAAAACTCCCTAAAACTCAAAAAGAGGAGTTGCCAAGGGTATATCTGCCTTTTGCCAGTGAATTTTATAATTCTAAGTATGGAAATGGATTCCTTGGGCGAAAATATGTCAGAATAGCCTCAGTCAAAATTTTAGGAAAAGTATGGTCGGACCGGGTATGGTGGGGCCAGGACCGCGTGGGCATTTTGGTAAATTTTCACATTAGACTAATATAACCACTATAAACACTATAGAAATGTCTAAAATGGTACATGAATTGGTTTTAACCTTATTCTTGTACATTTGACATTTTATGACTAAGTTGGGAGCCTGACGTTGGCACATTGTATGAAGTAAGCGTTTTGGGGTGATAGAGACTTGAGGTAGGGACCTTATCCTTCATACATCATGCTATAGTTCATATGATTGTGTGGTTGCCATTATTTGCGCTTCTATTAATCAGCATGATTTGCCTAAAAGAGGCAGTTAGTGCCGAAAGTGCACTTACACCTGGGGTTGGGTAAGAATCAACCGGTGTACGAATAGTGGGGCAGAAGCCTTACTCATGTATACATGCCAATGATGTTTTATTTATTCATTAATAGGTGCATACATTGTGCATCTATTTTTCATATTTTATATAAATGATAGTATGTCGCTACTGCGATTCTTTGGAATCTCACCTATTTTTCTAAACAAAATTATCCCGGCGGGTGCCAACGGTTTGAAAGGCAAGGACGGAGATACTGGAAACTAACGGCACATTTCCCAAGATGAAGATCATGGTAATATATGGTCTATAGTGGAAATGTTTTTGCCTATTTTGTACATATTTGTAAATATTATCAAATTCTGCACGGTTGATTCTGGTCTCTAAACAAATACTTTTATCAATATATTTGTACTTTTTATGTATTCATATAGAACTTGGTCTCTATTACTCTGTGAATATCGAAATAGAAATGGGCATTGATAGAATATTCATGATCTTAGAATTTAAGAAGTTAGTAAATTTCCATTTTCATGAGAATTGGGCTAGAACAAGTTATGGAATTAATTTTTGGGTGTTGCAAAATGCCCAATATTAAAGCCCAAAATGGAATAATAAATTAGCACAATATTAGGCCTAATATTTAGATTTATTTTGGCCATGGATGAAGAAAAAGAATTAAATCTAAGAAATGTAATGGAAAAATCATAAATTTACCAATAAAGCACAAGATTAATTATTTTTCAATTAATTGAAGTTAATTTCAATTAATTAAGGAAAATAAAGGATGAATATATATTTGGTGTAACACCCCAAATTTTTATTCACCAAATGTAATGTATTTATTTGAGAAATTCAATCAAATGGTGAATATTCATGAACTTGAAATTTATGAATTTTATAAATTTTCAATTTCATGAGAAATTGAGCTAAATTAATTAAGGAATTAAATTAAAGAAAAGGTAATGACAAAGTCGTAATTTTTCTAATTTAGCACAAAATAATTATTTTCCAATTAGTTGAAGTTAACTTCAATTAATTAATGAAAATAAAGGGGAAATATATATTTGGATTATTTTAGTCAAATAAATATGAATTTATGGAAAATTGGAGCATATTTGCAAATTTGACCAAAATGTGACTTAAGTATACATGTAACTTGAAACAAGTTATGAAGCCAACATGTGACCTAAAGGAAGGACCCTTGGGACACAATTACAAGTAACAATAAGAGGGAAATATTAGTTGCATGATACTTGGGACTTAAGGTCATGGTTGTATATAGCTAAAGGTTATGACATGAAAAGTCTAAATTGTGAATTTTACTACATTAAATAATTAAGGAAACTATGTCATAAAACAATAAGATATAAAATCATTATTCCTTCATCTTCCTTACTAAAAAACTGATGCCCAAGCTCAAGCAAAGAGAGAGAGAGAGAGTTGTGTGAATTCTAGAGAGAGAAGGAGGAAAAACTCACAAGGTAGGTCGATTTCTTTGGTGAATTCGTAACTAACGTGTATAATTCTTCTACTAAGCTTCTCTTCCATGTTATTTAGGGTATTAGAAGTACAAATTTTGGTGTTTGTAGCAGGGTTTTTGGCCACACCAAAGAAAAGTAAGAAGGAATCTATGGTAACTTCTGAAACTTCAAATATTGGTTGTTTTGGCTGCTGTGAGTAATTTAACCGGTGAAATTTTGTTGGATTTGCTATGTTTGTAAATTTGGGAAAAGTTGTGTTCTAAATGTTATGCTACCCAAATTGAGTCTAAATGGTAGTTATAACATAATTAAATAGTTGATAAAGTGGTTAGGCATACAAAGTAGCAAGTCTACGAAGTCGGAATTCAAAAACCCCAACTTTTTCAAGAGAACCTATAAGTTTTGGCCAGGTCAGTACTAAGGGATTAGGGCCATATTTTTTGATAATCTGATGGTTCTATTGTGTTCAAGAGGGAAAATTACATGGTTTTACAGTTGAACACTTTTTCATAAAAGCCTTAAAAACATAATTACCAAAACACCCCTGAAACTTTAAATTAGGAGCTGCCAAGGGCATTTGTGTCTTTTGGTAGTGAACTTGGTAATTCTAAGGCTAGAAATTGATTCTTTGGGCAAAAATATGTCAAAATGGACCAAGTCAAAATTTCAAGAAAAGTACAGTTGGATAGGAACGGATGGCCGGGACCAGTCCCTGGGGACATTTTGGTAAATTTTCATAATAGACTCTTATAACCACTAAGAACATATCGGAAGTGCCTAAAATAGTACATGAATGTGTTTTAGCCTAATTGTTGTACATTTGACATTTTATAACCAAGTTGAGAGCCCAATCGTTGCCACACTTTACGAGGCCCATGTTTCGATACGGAAAAGGGTAAGGTAGCAAGTATAATCTCTCATACACTATGTGATTATTGATATGTTGTATATTACTATAATTTGTGATATGACCATGGTGCCTAAGGTATGTTACCTAGCTGTGGTTAGGGTCCCAGCTAAGGTACATGTAAGGGATCCAAATAGTGATTTGGCCCTGAGATTTGTGTACACACATGTATATTGTTATGAATTTTCTTTTACATTATATGGTGCCTTGCATATCTAATTCTCACATTTTATATGTTTCATTATATGTTGCTACTAGGATTCCTTTGAATCTTACCCCTTTCTATACATAAAAATGTCTCTACAGGAGTTAGCGCTCCAAATCTAAGATAGTAGATACGGGGAACTAACAAGCACATCTCCCGAGGCCAAGATAGTAATTATTTGTAGTTCATTTTGAATACTTTGGACAAAGTTGTAAATATTATCGATCTCTGCACGGTTAATTCCTATCTGTAAACAAATACTTTTATCAGTATATTTGTACTTTTCTATATGCCTGTGGAACTGTGCCTTTATTACTCTGTGAATATCAAAATGTAAATCGGTGTTGACATTTGGAACATTTTTGGTCAAATAAATCAAGGTTTAAAAAGTCAAAGTGAACTTATGTATAAATTAATCAAAGAGATTGTGGGAAATGTTGGAACAATTATTATTTTCCCTATTCTTTGTGAATTTAGTCTAGTATAAGGAAAATAGGAGGGAAACAATTATTTGGATTATGATAAGCTAAGTGTCCTCATTTTGAGCCAAGTAATTAAATAAGAAATACTAATATATGAGCATATGTGTTATTAGCAATAAAATAATAATTAGTTACATAATTGACCAAGGCAATTACATGAAGCCCAACTTGGTGTAATAGGACTCTAAGTGGCATCTTTCATAGGTCAACAAAAGGGAAAGAAAATGGTTTAATTTCAATTGGAGTTTATGACACAGCTTTTGGAGGGATAAGGCTAAAGTACAAATGTGATGTCATAAATTAAATAAGCTAACAATTATTAAATAAGGAAAAGATGTAGGATATTTTAGAGCTTGCCTTCAAATTTCCTTTGCCATTTTAACGCCTAAGAACAACACAGAGAGAGAGAGAAGCTTAGGAAAATCTAGAGAGAAGGAAGAGAAATCCTAGGGCAAGGCTTTGTGAATTCAAGTTTTAGGGGATCTCCTCTCTAATCTCTTATTCCCCATGGAAATCATTGTGTAGCAAGCAAAATCTCAAGGATGAGAGAGGGAGGGAGGTTAGCCTAGAGAGAGAAATACCAAGAATCAAGAGGTAACTTCAAAATTCTCAAATCCTTAGTGTATTGATGTTGTTGTTGTGATTTTTGGCTTGGTTTGTGGTTTGTTGGTTGATTTATAAATTTGGGAAATAGAACCCTAAGGGGTTATGCTGCCTAAATTTCCTCAAATCTTATTTAGTATGTGTTTAAATGGTTTAACAAGTGATTAGGAGTGAAAATGGGTAAGCTTTAAGTGTTGGATTTCAAAACTCACATTTTTCCTTTTTTAAGTACAAGTTTCGGCCAAGAGGAGTTAGAAGCATTAGGGATAGAATTTCATTAATATGATGATTCCATGGTGTTCAGGAGAGAAAATTGTGTATGGTTGATGTTGATAACTTTGTGAGAAAAGACCTAGAAAGTGAAATGACAAAAATACCCCTAAAATCCTAATTAGGGGCTGTCAAGGGCAAAACTGTCATTTGGCAGTGATTTTGTGAAAACCAATGTCAAAAATGGATTCTACACACAAAACTATTTAGGAATAGCCTAGGTTAAAATTTTTGAAAAAGTACAGACGGATAGGGTAAAAAAGGGCCTAGACTAGGTCCCCATGGGCATTTTGGTAATTTTCCAGAATTGGACTACAATAACCAACAAAAACACTTTAGAAGAGTCTAGAGTGGTACATGAATAGGTATTATACTTCATCCCTAGTGGACACATCATTTGTTTAGCATCATAGTATCGAGAAGGCAACACATTACCATTTGAAAGCATGTCCTTAAAGCCTGAAGCGTTTCTAAAAAATTCTTGTCGCTCCATCCATGTCGTGCTTTTAAGCTTACCAATTTCAATACTACATTCAACATTTGGTATTTTTGACATCCCGGGTACAGTGGCATCTTAGCATCATTACACATATTACCATATGCATGTGATTGCTTAAAAGCCTCTTCTCCTATATCACGAAAACTATCCCCTATCCGATCATCCGTATTCGTGTTATCATCATTAAAGGCCACTCCCTCCTGTTAAGATGAACTTGGAATTTCTAATTCTTTACCATACCACACCCATACTGTATAACTCTTACAAAATCCTTCACAAATTAAATGTGTATATATATCTGTAGCACTTAGTCCCTTTTCATTCAAACATACTACCAAGGGCAATAAAACTTCCAACTACCATCATCGGTATTTCTTCTAGCGAAGTCTAAAAAACCCCTTATCCTATTATCATATTCAACACTCGATCGTTTAGCTTTTATCCAACTATGATCCATATATATCTCAACACTTGTAGCACCCTATATCCAACAGCAAAAGGATAGACATAAAAAACAACAACAACCATAGAGTTTTAGAGATTTTAAAGAATTTTAACATGCACCATTTGAAACTAGTATTGTTTCAACAAACCAATAACACTGACAATCAAACAATCATACTAAATTAAAATAGAACTTCGAATGGTATTACTCCAAGCCAAATATCACAAGTCAGAGCATCTTATTTACTTTTGATCCAAAACAAGAAAAACGTATATAGTAATAAAGTCATCACACAGTTTTCCCTTTCACCTTAATTACTTTTTTCTGCAATTATTTCATGTCTAACTATATTTTCAGAGTTAATATTATTGAGAATAAGCAAATGCAAGCTGAAAGTTGAGGGCTTTAATTAATAGAACACTAACCCGATGGAAGACTAAGTAGTGAACTTCTACCCAAAGTCACGATGGCATCAACTAAGGTTAAAATGAAGTCCTCAAATTCACGGTACTGACAAAGGGAAGTCACGGCAGAGGAGAATGGTCACTATGGAGAATAGAGGCGGCGGCGGAGGAGAGTGAGAAACGGGGAGTGATGGAGGAGTTCATAACAAGCAGGGACAGAGCTTACAGAGAAATGGTGATAACAGAAAAAAGGGTTTAGAGCAAGAGATCTGGGCGCGGAAGTAAAAATATGAGCAAAATACTCACCTTTTAGACCAGTTTTTCATAAAAATCGGTCTTAAGAGGGTGAAAAAAAATAATTTTTAAGTTTTTCATCTTTATGACCTATTTTTATGAAAACCGGTCTTAAAGTTTTTATCTTTAAGACCGGTTATTATTAATAATCGGTCTTAAAAGTTTCAAATTTTAAATTTTCTAAATATTTTGATATTTTTATACCAATTTTATTTATAATCGGTGTAAATAATTTTTTTAAGACCGGTTTTTGGAGAACCGGTCTTAGAAATTCTATATAATTACAAAATTTCCACCAATCAAATTTTTAAGACCTTATCCGCTATAACCGGTCTAAATGTGGCGGTCTAAAAAGGGAATTTTGTACTAGTGACTATTCGAATAGTGTAACTATTATCCGAGTAGCTTTTCAAAACCAACATAAGACTATTAGAATGGTATGAGAAACTATTCGAATAGCAAGAAGACTATTTGAATAGTATTAAAAGCTTGAAGATAAGACTTTTATTCAAAGTCCAAGCAAGTATTTGAATAGCCAACTATTGTATCAGGATAACTTTATTCTTTTTAAATGAAGCACTATTCAAATAGGTGTTCAAACTATCTGATTAGACTCAGTGTAAAAATATCAAACACTATCCGAATAGTAAAGAAAGTATTCAAATAGTATTCAACACAAAAAGATCAAATTATCCTGGTAATCATAAGAGTATTTGAATACTAGCTATTTCAAGAAAACAGAGCATTAAATCATTAACATCTGCTTATTATCCTGATAATCATATGAATTCAAAGAATCCGTTATTATTATCAATAATCTTGCTTATTATTATTCTCTTTCATTATTAACATCTGCTCAAGCAAGTTTCAGGAAATTTACTCTTCAGATATTTGAATTTCAAGAAAAGAAAATATTGTGTCAGACACATTAAATGCTAAATCATACTACTACCAATGTATTCTCTTTGCTATAACAGCTATATCTAAATAACATAAAGAATGTCCAAATAAGCGTTCAGTGAGTAACAGACAAACAGAATGTCTCCAATGGTCATTAAAGTCACTCCAACTATAAATATCAAGTGCATTGAAAGAGGAGGTCAAGACACTGAACTACCTAACTGACAAATATTCATTTATGAGCTCTAGCTTTCTTTCTTTATTAATATACTTCAGTGATCATATTACTTACTTTGTGAGAGAGAATTGTTATTAACTCAATACACCAGATTGAAAGATAGCTTAAGGTTGTGGGACCTTAAGGTGGGTATCTTTTTACGTTGTGTAAAGGGGAGCAAGTATTTGGAGTAAAGAAAAACTCGCTGTGTATTGAGGTGCCAAGAACCCACTGAATCTTGGAGGATATAGTGAAAGCTCAGATTTTATCTGAGGACTGGATATAAGTCATTATGGATTAGACCGAACCAGTATAATTCCTGGTGTATACTTCTGTGAAATCTTTCTAACTCCTGAACTTCCTTTTTATTATTTTTAGTTTCAATATTATTTTTCAAAAATTTGTTATCACCCAATTCACTTCCCTCTTAGGTGATTTGCTTGCATTAACAGGTGATACACTAGGTTTATCAAACCCTTTCTCTGGCAGATCTTCTATAACAGCCCAGGACCACACACAACACCTACAGCTGGCTGAGACTACACATAGAACCTAGCAGGATTTGTCCCCCCTCCACCTGATGGATTAGGGATTTTCCTCTTGGGTACTACTAATTCCCCCAAAAGTCACCCCCCAAGGATCAAAGGCTTGACTTAAGGGTCAAGTACAAACCTTATGTGATCCTTGGTAGCCAAGTGCACCATAGCACACTTGGTTACCAAGGATCACATAAGGTTTGTTCTTGACCCTAAGGTCAAGCCTTCATTCTTTTAGGGGCAACTCTTTAGGAAATTAGGAGTACCTAAGAGGAAAATCCCTAATCTATCAGGCGGAGGCGGGAACAAATCCTGCCGGGTTCTATATACAGTCTCGGATAGCCGCTGGTGATGTGTGTGGTCTCGGGCTATTTCATCTTCAATATGGTTTTTCAACTCAGGCAGCAAACTTAAAGCAATTCTATATGGGGCTTTAAATATTGGTCTTGCTCTAGGTTTAAGATCAATTGCAAACTCCACTCCCTATCTGAAGGTAATCCGCTGATATCTTCTGGAAACACATCAGGAAATTCATTTACTATAGGGATACTTTCAAATGTTGTATCTATTTTTTTTGCATGGAGAAGAATACCATGTACCCCTAACAACCCTTATGCAAACATCTCTCAGCCTCAGATGCTGAAAGAAAATGAAGCTTAATTTCTGTACCAAGCTTCAATTGTAGATTAGGATAGATAACCCTTCTACCTCTGTAATCTAGCAAAACACCATTTGCTATCAACAGTCACTAGTAGAAAAATGACTTTTTAGACCGGTTCTGTATTAGGTCTTGATACAGCAGGTCTAAAAAGTCTGTTATTTTTTAGACCGGTTGTTATAACCGGTCTTAAAAGTCACACATTTAAGACCGGTTGTGGGAACAATCGGTCTTAAAGGTGAGACATTTAAGACCAGTTGTGGGCACAACTGGTCTTAAAAGTGTGACTTTTAAGACCGGTTATAACAACCGGTCTTAATAAAAGGGACGTTTTTTAAAAAAAAAGAAGTTTTAAGACCGGTTGTAGTCACAACAGGTCTTAAAAAGTACTTTAAGACCGGTTGTCGGAACAACCCGTCTTAAAGGAGAGACTTTTAAGACCGGTTGTGGGAAGGGCCGGTTGTTCCCACAACTGGTCTTAAAGTACTTTTTAAGACCGGTTGTGACTACAACCGGTCTTAAAACTTCTATTTTTTTTAAAAAAAAACGTCCCTTTTATTATATGTACACGCACAGAATGCTCCAATTTTAAACAGCAGTACATAACAATCACTGATTTCAATTTCAAAATTCAAAAGCACCAGTCTATAGCAGCAATAAATTAATGTTCATACAAGCCAGTACAGTCATACATTGATGATTCATTTGCAATTAGACAGTAAGGATGACCAAATGACAGCAGTAAAACAAAAGCAATGAACATGCAAAGAAATGAACATGCCCTTTGGTCCATTGTTATTGTCATCAGAACCATATTGCATTGCATAACCTGCTTTGATTTGCCAAGCCCTTCTTCTTTCCCTTTGACGAATATGAAGAATCCATAATCCCTGCATATATCACCAATTTACTCACTTCATTCATTACTCATCAAAATTAGAACATGTTAATTTCTCTCTGCTAGAAAATAATATTTGGAAATGAGTGCTTTGTGAAGGAAAGAAATCGCTTATATCATCAATACAACTATTGAAGCATTGTGATGCACACAGAATGCAATTTTGTGGAACAGAGGGTGAGAGAGAGAGAGAGATAATACATAAGGAATGAAACAGTCCGTGAGAAGAAACAAACATTTTCACATTATAGAAGACAAGATCATATAACAAAAATTGCTTTAAATAAGTGAAACCAAGCAATCACAAAAATAAAATAAAACATACAAATCAGAGCCAAATACATGTAGAATGAAATAAAATAATGTACAATGTAACATTGGATTCAAAAACTCACTATTTTTGTAATAGCTCATGGATGAATTCAGCACAACATGTGCGAATGAAATCAATATCTTCTTCAGGAAAGGGATCAGCAAGATCAAACATCTGTAACACCAAAACCAGACGAAACATTGACTTAGTAACTTAAAAACAATAAAGTAAAACAAAAGTTCTGAAATATAAATTTACCTCTTGAGTAAAATCAGTCGTGCCTAGAGTGATAATATTGTAAATGTGTCTCAAAACATAAAAACCACATAAGTTGGACCCTTTTGGTTGCCGACGGCTCTGAGAAAAAACATGATATCATTAAAACAAATATAAAGGCATGTCTTATTACATTCTTTAAACAAATCCATATGTACTAACCTTTGGCATGATCCATGTAGGGTCCTTTAAGTCACGAACATGCTTACCATAAGCACTGTGTAGGAATGTCCGCATAGCCCTATGATCATCACAATGACAAAGGTTATTGGTTTTACACAAATTCCATAAACTTTACATACAAAAGGTAATAATGCAAGAAAACTAACGAATTCATAGTCTTTTTCAAATCATTCCCTGGTTTGAAGTGGAGGGAACATAAGAGGATGACAGTGTAACTACTCTTGCATAGAAGAAGCAACTGCCAATGATCACTAAAAAAAACAGAAGAATATTAAGCAAACATAAAACATTATATAAATTATAAAATATCAGTTTGTTTCTTACCTATGCACATATGGAGCCAAGAAACACTCAATTCCAGTTTCACTAAGCCTCTCTGAAAAGTATCGATGTCTACTAGCAGCAGTGGTCCCTTTCTCTTGGATGTGATGGGGGCATAAGAATCCAAATTTTTCGCTTTTGCCAGAGGAGACCAACCTACGATGCATGTACCTACAATAACGCAAGCACATAAATAAAAGGTAAACGGTGAAACTTTTAAAATATTTACTTTGAATTGCAGAAGCTACTTACATTAAGAACAGTGGGACAATCCCAATCGTAAGATTTTGTCCAGGAGCTACCAGGGACATCAAATCATCCTTCTCAAGATAGCATCTCACTCCTGACTGTCCAACAACTGAATCCGTAGGCCACTCTCTTGTTTTGAATGATGTATCATATGCCATCAGAATCACTTGCTGCATGATATTCAATGGAGGCTGTGAAACTTCTTGCTGAGTGAAGGGAGCTAGACTTGGTGGGGCTTTGATCGGACTTTCTTCGGCTCGACCAGAAACAAGGTTCGTTGGCCACAAGATGAATGTGCCCAAGACATCGCTAACGATCTTGAATTCATTAGAAGGGATAGGGACAGGTGCATCTGCAATAATCACCTCGTCAACTGACACTCGGACTTGATCACCTTCCATTTGTCGGTGGTGGATAGTTGATCCCAGGTTATGCACACTACCCCGTACAACTAACCGTCTCAAAGGATCCTCGACAAAAAGATCACAAAGCTCAGTAATTTCTGGGTTAGGACCCTCTGATGACTGCCTGATGTTGCAACAACTACCTTTAGTGCTCTGCTTATTAGGATTAATCGATTGTGGCTGGGGAGCATTGGTATCTTGTCTTGAGCTCATAAACACTATCATTTCCTCTTTCATCTTGCTCAACCAGGTCTCTAATAGTGCATCAAATGATGCTTCAGCCTCGGCCTTTGCTTCTGCTCTTGCAATAGCCAACATAGTCTCCAATTCCTCCCTAGTCACGATGTTTAAGGAATGGCGTACGGGGGCTCCAAAGTAATCCCGTATCCCTACCCCTCCTCCAACTCCCCTGACATGGTCTGGATGCTCATCTTTACCAGTAGCAACTGTTAGAATATCATTTCTACCCTCCGACTTAAAAGAGCCCTCAGCTTGTTGTTTTCTAAGTTCATCCTGTAAGATAATACAAATTAACAAACATAAGTAATAATGTACGTTCCTTATGTAATTAATTACAATAACGACATATACTTACAATTCTTTCACCAACTATACGAGATTGTTCACTCGTATAAGTCCCGCTCCTCTTTTAGTGGGCAAATTGCCATTTTTCTTCTCGACGAATCAGAGATGGCGGAGAAAGAAGAACAGAAGGATCGGATTGAGATGCTTCTTCCAATCTCTTCCGTTTGGCCGCCAACAAGTGTCTTTCAGCCTTTACATAACCCCCACGAGACATTGTATGAGGGCAATCATTCTTTCTACCACTCTCTTGTGCTTTTTGCCTTTTTTCCTGCGAATAAGAAATGATACAAAAGGAAAGTGTTAGAATCAATTAAGATAATTGCTAAGTAAATAAAACGAAAAATAAGTCAACTAACCAAAGATTCTGGAGTAGTTCAAAGCCTAACAAATTCTTGCCATGTCGCTTGATCAAGAAATGTATATTGGTCGCACGCATTAAGATGAGGCTGACCATCTTTCACCTTAATATGAATGTAATTGTTGGTCAGATTTGTCTTAAACTTGCTCCAGTGCTCATAACAATACGTCATCGTCTTGTTGTACAAGATCTCACTCTGAGAAACGTCGTAGGTGAGCTGAAATGCATGCATTGAAGGAGTAAGTGACAAATTTGTGACATTTGATAATGATTAATTACATACAGACGAGAATTGTATACCTGAATAGTGTCCCAAATATGCTGCTTCACCTTTGTATCGACATTTCTCCACTCCTCTATCAAGATGCTCGGCTTGTTACGTGCAAGGAGGCCGACGAAACTCCTATATCGTTGTGCATTAGGCCCCATTGGTTTCCAATATCTATCAAACTCAATCAGTATCTTTTGGCCTGCACTCCAACTGAGGGAAATATCTGTCAACTGTGTGCCACGTCTACCCCTCCGTACAGACTGGCTACTGCGCTCACTATGACCCTGGCTCAGAGCATTACTAGGCTCGCCCTGGTTAACACTAGCTGGCTGACTCTGCTGAGCACTACGTGGCTGACTCAGAGGTGGAGGAGGTGGTTGATCCTCTGCACTAGGACGCTGGGGATCCGTCATTTGCCTGTAACGACAACAAAGAAAGATAAATCTTAAGCTATGACATGTGAAGAATATATCGATAAAATAACTAAACATATTCTTCGGATAATAATCATAATCATAATTACTTTAGTTAGTTAAGGTTAAAGTAGTATCATAAAGAGATATCCTCCCATATTCCCTCGTGATGATCATTTCTTGTGCCGTGCACATTATTTGCTTCATCTTCTTCGTTCAGTTCTGGTAGACCCCTGGAAAAAGAAGGAGTCTCAAGAAGATCATAATTTGAGTGACTTTTCTCGTCAATATCAATGACCCTTTTTCCTTGGAGAGCTACAGACCACATTTTATTTGCCTGATCAGTGATATAGAACACTTGTTGTGCCTGATCTGCCATAATGAAAGGTTCATCTCCAAAACTTCTACTATTCAGATCTACTAATGTAAATCCTAACCTATCGATCTTCACACCATTATTGACATCAACCCACTTGCATTTGAAAATAGGAAATCTAATTTTAACATAGTTAACCACCCAAATCTCTTCAATCACCCCATAATAAGGTATGGTAGCCAATGTAGGTTTCTTATCTTTCGAACTAGAGAAGTGCATAGATTCAGCCACTAATACAACACCACTGTTCTGGACGGTGCTCTTATCATCTAGGGACTTCGTGTAAAAGGTATAACCATTGATCACAAATGAAGTCCAACTTATGACCTCAACTTCAGGACCACGTGCTAACCAATTTATTGTATCAGAAACACATTCTTCTCTGTCAACCTTTTGTTTGAACCAATGTGCGAAAGCTCTGTTATGCTCCCTGATTAACCTTTGTTCAGTCATTCGACTATTTTGTTTCCGTACAATTTCTTTATGGGCATTCATGTAATATTGAACTTCATCAACATTGTTCAAGATGTACAAGTGGACTTGTCACATTTACTGTTGCCCCGCGTCTACCCCCTTCTTGATCATGATGTTTAGGAAGGCCAATATGTCGTACATTTGACAAATAATGTTGACAAAATTCCATAGCTTCTTCAGAAACATATTTTTGAACAATAGATGCTTCAGGCCGATTGGGGTTCTTCACATACCCTTTTAGTATTTTCATAGTTCTTTCTATCGAGTACATCCACCGGAAATAGATAGAGCCACACAACTTTATCTCCCTCACTAGATGAACAACCAAGTGTACCTTGATATCAAAAAAAGAAGGAAGAAAAAGCTTCTCAAGCTAGCATAAGATCATATATCCTTCATTTTCCAATTCCTCCAATCTTTTCGTGTCAATGACTTTACAACAAATGGCATTGAAGAAGAAACAAAGTCTAGTCAATATGTGTTGAAGATCATATTCGGCAATGCCTCGAATAGCTACTGGGAGTAGTTGTTGCATTAAGACATGACAATCATGAGACTTTAGCCCTATTAACTTCAAGTCTTTCATCGATACAAGCTTTTTAAAATTTGAACAATACCCTGAAGGAACTTTATCGCCATATAAACACTCATAAAAGCTTCTTTTCTCAACCTTAGACAAAGTATGAGCAGCTGGAGGACAAAAAGTTCTATTACCGTATGGCCTTGGATGTAAATCTTCTCGTATTCCCATTTCTTGCAAGTCTAATCTTGCCTTCACGCCATCCTTAGAACTTCCTTATATGTTGAGCAGTGTCCCAACAATACTATCACATACGTTCTTCTCCACATACATGAAATCAATACAGTGTCTGACGTCAAGATTGCGCCAATATGGAAGATGGAAGAAGACAGACCTTTTTTTCCATATATTTTTCTCATTTCTACTCTTTGATGACTTACCAAACATAGTATTGATATTTTTCACCTTTTCATAAATTTTCTCCCCAGTCAATGCCTCTGGAGCATCTTCAAACTCTTGGCCACCGAAAAAAACTTTTTTTAATCTACGATAAGGGTGGCTTCGTCTTAGAAATCGCCTATGGCCAAGGTAAACCGTCTTTCTTCCATGTTGAAGTTGATGGTAGCATATGCCTTCTTCACATATCGGACAAGCTTTGTGGCCTTTAACGCTATATCCTGACAAGTTCCCATATACAGGAAAGTCATTTATAGTACAAAAGATCATTGCTCGCATATTAAAAGTCTCCTTCTTGTTCGCATAAAAAACATCGACACCTTTATCCCATAACTCTTTCAAGTTTTCGATCAAGGGTTCTAGGTAAACATCTATGTCATTTCCGGGTTGCTTTGGTCCCGAAATCAACATAGACAACATAATGTACTTTCGTTTCATACATAACAAAAGAGATAAGTTATAAATTACCAACAGAACAGGCCATGAACTATGTATACTACTTAGGCTACCATAAGGATTCATACCATCTGTGCTAAGCCCAAGCCTGAGATTCCTAGGTTCTTCACCGAAGCTAGGAAATAATTGATCGATTTTTTTCCATTGAGAAGAATCAGCTGGATGTCGAAGATTTCCATCAGAAATCCGCTCATCTGCATGCCATCTTAAATTTTTTGCATCAATTTCATTAGCGAACAGGCGCTTGAACCTTGGAATGATTCGAAGATACCACAACACTTTTGCAGGGCCCTTATTTGATTTATACCTCAGAGTTTCACATATCGGACATTGCTCCTTCTCTTCATGATCTTTTCTATACAATATGCAATCATTAGGGCAAGCATGGATCTTTTTATACTTCATCCCTAGTGGACACAGTATTTTCTTAGCATCATAGTATCGATAAGGCAACACATTATCATCAGGAAGCATATCTTTAAAGGCCTCAAGCGTTTCTAAAAAACTCTTGTCGCTCCATCCATGCCGTGCTTTCAAGCTTACCAATTTCAATACAGCATTCAGCAATTGGTATTTTTTACACCTCGGGTATAACGGCTTCTCAGCATCACTGCACATTTTACCATATGCATGTGATTGTTCAAAAGCCTCTTCTCCTACATCACGAATAATGTCCTCTATTCGATCATCCATATCTGTGTCATTATCATCACAAGTCACTTCCCTTTGTTGAGATGCACTTGGCATTTCTAATTGTTCACCATACCATACCCATACTACATACGTCTTACAAAACCCTTCACAAATTAAATGTGTATATATATCTGCAGCACTTAATCGCTTCTCATTCAAACATTTTACACAAGGGCAATAAAACATCCCACTATCATCATCGGCATTTCTTTTTGCAAAGTCTAAAAAACCCCTCACCCCAACATCATATTCAACACTCGTCCGTTTAGCTTGTATCCAACTACGATCCATATATTCCAACACCTTTTTTTTGTTTTCTACTTTTTCCCCTGGAAAAGGTAGAAGTATGATGAGAGCATGCAATCATTACACCCAAGTACCTAGTTTAACTACTACATAATGATAACGTAGGCTTGCAAGTTGAGTTGGGACTTGTCTTACTATTGCAAGTAATCAAAGAAAATAAAATCAGAGAGGCAATTTGTAGGTGATGGAGAGGGGTTGGTGTGTCTAAATTTGGCTAGTTAGTCAGTAGGAAGTTATCTTCCCTCAATATATGCAACTAATAAATTGTATGAAGAAATAATCTAACTTCATCTACAATACCGTTAAAATGGTGGGAAGAGTCACAAACCCTATTTAGTAGGTTGATAGCTTCAAAAGAGACCATGAAGATCCCTATCGCTAGTCAGTAGGAAGTTATCTTCTCTCAATATATGCAACTAATAAATTGTATGAAGAAATAATCTAACTTCATCTACAATGCCGTTAAAATGGTGGGAAGAGTCAAAAACCCTATTTAGTAGGTTGATAGCTTCAAAAGAGACCATGAAGATCCCTATCATCAAATTCGCTATTACTGGAGGTAGGGAGGATGATTTAGCTGAATTTATTAATAGAGTGATAGTTAACTGCCACACCTTTTCCCTTAAAATAAATAAAGTTTTGTTGGATTGAGACGGAAGGAGGGAGGATGAGGACCCCTATAGAGACTTGCAGCAGTTATAGCAAGGTCAAGAGTCATGACAGAGGGTTTTATTCGATTTCATCACAACAAAATTGCCTTTGGCAGAGGGAATATATGTACATATACCATTATTTATTTAAGTGAAAAAAATTAAAAGGGAAGGAATAGAGGGGAAAGGGAAATCAAAATTGAAGAAGAGGGAGAGAAAATGGTCCCCTATGAGAGTCAGAGATGATAAACCAGAAGAGCCTAATAATTTCTACTCTTCTCGATATCTCTTCTTCCTATAAATATGTGTGTGTGTCTGTGTGTGTGTGGGGCGGGGGGGTAATGGTGACAAAGTTCAATCTCTTCGTGGAGGGTGGGAATTGAGACGGAAACAGATGATTTCAGGTTTTTCTTCATAGCTGAATTTAGTTACACCATGATTTCAAGTAGTTCTTCTTTACATAACCACCAAATTTTAATCGATTTCAACAAGTGGATCACAGAGCAGCAATACAGTTCATGAAATTGCACTATAGCTCACGCAACAACGATCAAGGAATGAACATATGGACAAAATAAACTATCAGACAGGGGGCCAAAGGATACCAAACACTAAACACACCAGAAAATTTATATTAAGCCTAGGCCGATAACCAAATCTGGAGGTAACAACTTCTATATAATAATTGTAGAGGACGATGAAGCATACCTCAAAAAAGAGGATGAAGACATGAATGACAGCGACCAATGAATGACGGACGACAGCACCAACGATGACAACCACGAGCAGCTGAAGCAGTGTATGAAGGCGACCGAAGAGCGATGACGAAAATGATAAAGAATATATGATAGCCACCGACAGCGACAACGAAAACGATTAAGAATATATGACAGCCACCGACAGTGATGATGGACAGGGAGTCGACGACTGAGGAGAGAAAAGATTGGGAGGGATTTCAGATTGGGAGAAGCGGGAGGAAGAGCGGCATGAAAATCATATTGGGGAAAACTTTTTAGACCGGTTAATTGGATAACTGGTCTAAAATAAAGGATTTTAAGACCGGTTCTCCTAACAACCGGTCTTAAAAGTTTTAAGACCGGTTGTTAGGAGAACCGGTCTTAAAACCATATTAAAATTATTTTTAAGACCGGTTCCCTAACAACCGGTCTTAAAAGTGGACTTTTAAGACCGGTTGTTAGGAGAACCGGTCTTAAAACCATATTAAGACCGGTTCCCTAATAACCGGTCTCCCAAGTTGTTTATAATTACGAAAATACCACCGCACATTTCTTTTAGACCTAATCAACTACAACCGGTCTAAATGGCCTGGTCTAAAACGCCTTTTTTGTACTAGTGAGTCAATATCAGGGATTACTTTTAAGCCTTACAATGGTAGACAAATTAGATCCACTGTTAAGTCGCGTCCTTCAGCATTAATTCCACAACTTAAACAAACATTGGCCGTGACAACTATAACTCCTATGGGTGTAGACACAACCAGGTTATACGGAAATTGGTGTATACTCAGGCCTGGCAGTCTCACACAATCATATGCAATAAATGAATGACTAGCCCTTGAATCATTCATAACTTGTACTGAGTTGCCATTAAGGGCAACTGTACTTTATATCAGTTTAGGAGACTTCCTAGCTTCCTCTTGCGTTATATCATAGACCTTGCCTGGAACTATGGGCATCAACTCCTTTGGCTGGTGCTTCTATAGACTATATCTGTCAAAATGCCCTAGTTTATGGCATACATAACAAGTAGGTTGTCTAGCTGAATCCTGCTTTAACAGAGCACAATTACAAGCTCTACCTGGGTGGTAGGGCTTATGACAATGTCAGTATGTTCTAGTTCTCGAGGAACTCTAGCCTCTACAGCCTCCAGATTGATTTGGCCTTTTATTATTCCCTCTGAATGGTTTACCCTGATCGATACGTTTCTAGGGTGAACCCCCACTACTAAATGCACCTTTATTGATGCTTTTATCAGAATGCAAGCTCAATAGGTAATTCTCAATAATCTGTCATTCTTCGACCACCTTGTTGAATATTGTGAAGTGCTTAGAGACTAGTTTCTTCTTTAGGTCTTTCTTCAATCATTGGATCATCATATCCAAACTCCATTCCTCATCATCCTAATACTTAAAATATACAGAATATTGAGACAACAGGATGTAGTGAGCTAGTTACTCATTAAAGCTCTCTCTATCTCCCTATTGTATATTCAGAAACTCTTTTTCCTTTTCCAGCTTTACTGAATAGGGAAAATATTTCTTATTAAACTTTTTTTGGAATAATTCTCATGTTACCAGAATATTTCTCCCCTGAAGAATTAGTTCAGTATTCTTTTACCATCTATCTGCATCGCCCTCAAGCTTAAAAGTTGCCAAGAGGACTTTAATTTCATCAACGCACAACAGGATGTTGAATATCTTTTCTAACCATGACAACCAATCTTTAGCTTATGGCTAGTCAAATTTCCCTCTGAATACAGGAGGTTGTTGTTTATTAATCTTCCTACCCAAGTTTGAAAAATATCAGCCTTAGGATCAAGTAAATGATTTTCTTGTTAAAGTCCCTCAGGCGGATTAGGCTCACCATCTCCCTTTACCAATTCTTCTAGATGATCCTATCTTTGTTGTACTTCACGCAGCTCTCCCTTGATATCATTATTGTTTCTTGTTGTTGTGTGAGCATACCTAGTATTTGTTGTATTGGGTCAGGTTGAGGGTTCGGTATTGCATTATTATGGCCTCCTCGTGGTCTACCTCATGTTCATTCCATATTTATATTCCACTATATGAAAAATAGAGAAGAAGTAAATTTATATGAACACAAGGGCATTTTTGTCAATTCTCAAAAGTTTGGGTACATAGATATGTCATATATGTATCATACAATAGATTTTTACAGTTGTTAAGGAAAGCATAAACACCATACAACCTATAACTACTGTACAATATGTGTCTGTTCTTACATGACATAACATCACTATACATATAGCTTCCTAAAAGGGTCACCAATCCTAAGATTTCCCAGGGGTGCACACGCTAAACCCTACTGTACCTGTGTAAAACACATATATCGACTCTATTTAGTACTGGCCACCGGTATCCTTTGATTGCCTTCATCTCAAAAGTCATGTAAACTGCCTCCAGTCACCAAAATACTACATTAGGACCACGAATTACTCCTAGTACATATATCTCCATACATAGCTAGTCATTTGCTCTATAAACTCCCCAAAGTAGTCATTCAGGCCTTTCTTGACTATTTCATTCTTCTTCTAGTTCCATAAGTTTGTATCTAAAACAAAACTCGGTACCCGGTACTCTACGTATAACCGTCCTCCTCACTCTAGCACCACTCGGTGCCTAGTACTATATGTATGCTGGTTCATCGTTGGGAGTGATCTCTCATGCTGTTGACATTGTTCGCGCATGTTTTCTATCACCCTCAATACAAGGCCATATCAGTATACTATTCTAGTAATGCTAGAACCCTTTTTAGCTCTGTTACCAAAAATGTCAAACCCCTTGACATTTTGATATTCACATAGTAATAAGCGCACAGTTCTGTAAGGCATACAGAAATAGCAAAAACATATTGACATTAAGTACTTGTTTAAAATACAGGAAATTCCCAGTAAGATTTGAAAAATATTTATAAATACATGGAGTGTTTAATAGAAGCTAAATTACAAGCTAGATAACCAACAACAGTCTCAACGTGTACCGAAACTCTACTTGCCAGTAGCCACACAAACTTGTCCTTCGAGCCACTACCTTAAGCTGGAATATGTTTGAGTATTTGCAAAAAAGGTGAGATTTAAATGAATCTCAATAGCAACATGCAATCAGTTATATAAAATGTGACAAATAAATATGCAATATACTTGTAATAAAACATAACACAAACAACAAGGCATGGGCACATGAGTTAGGGCTACTTCCCCATTATCAATAAACCTTTATAAATGTGCCTACTCCACAATGCCCTAATAAGCAAAATAGTGCTCATTTTACAAAAGATGGCATACACAAAGCATATAAACATTCACATAGTTTATAAATGATAGAATTACTGCCCAAGTCCTTTTTCAATTTCGTTGTCTGTCCTAAATTCTTATTCCGGCTTTGGCTATTTTAAATTGCTATAAAATTAAAGTTACAAGTAACTAGTTATTACTTGAACTATTACTGCCTTAAAAGCCAATTGTTTGGTTATCTATCATAGTTTCAAAAATATCTGCATAGCAAACTCTGCACAGTGGAGTTTCATAGTTTTCCAAAAAACTGGCAGATTTTCAGTCAACTTTGAAAAATCATAATTAATTTTAGATAATTCCAAATAGACTAATTTCAAAGCCTAAGATAAGCTAGTTAAGTTTGTTTTCAAGGAAAAATACCTAAATCTGGTCATTACAACTACATTTTTCCCAGAAATTCGCCAAACCTCCACTGTTCCAAATTTTATTATTGAAACAGGGCACAAATTGAAAAATCTAGATCTTTTAATATACTAGTCCAAAAAATATGATCCACCTAGCAAATTAAAGCTCTACATCTCTACTTTAATCCTATAAAGTTTCATAATATTTGGACTAGGTCTGATGAATGAAGTTCATTTCAAAATAACAATGCCTCCAAGAATCAAATCAAACAAATTTGCCCTATACTTCTAAGAATTCCAGATTTGCATACAATCATCCAAAAATTATGAACACATGTATTCCTACACAATTATCCCTTATAAATCCAATAGAACCATTAAAATTACAAAATTCTAGTTCCATCCTTTGGTTTTGTACTTGACCAAAAATCAGGACCCTATAAGAGAAGTTGGGTTTTCTTGATTTATCTTGCTTACTCATTAAACTTGTTTCATGGAAGATTTGGCAGCATAACATCCCAGGGTTTTATCATTCAAAATTCCAAAACAAAGCAACATCAACCAACCAAATTACCAAACAACCAACAACTATCAATAATCACCAAGATAAACCAAGTTTCTAGGCTCACCTTGAATTTCCTTTCTTTCTCCCTCGTAAACTTTGCAGCTCTCTCTTTCTCTACACTTGATTGTGCTTGCTACATGCCATGTTCATGAAGATATAGGGGTTAGAAGAGGTATTACAAGAACTAGGAGACTTAAGTACCAAGATTACACCCTCTTACCTTGGATTTTCTTCTTGAACCTCTTCTTACTTCTCTCTTCTTGCTCCACTTTCGTATGACTCTCCCTCTCTCTTTGGCTCAGTTTCAACTAAAAATATGAGCTCAAAGGAATGAGAAAGCCTTACAAAAATATAACCTTCATCTTTCTCTTTTATTACATTTTATGGCTAAAAAGTACATGCTCATTTAATTGATCATCATCTTTTCTCTTTCCTCATTATCCTTGACTGAAATACACTCTTCAAATGGTCAAAAATATGCTCCTCAATTAACACAATTAACCTTTTCCACATAATTTTTAATTGGACTTGCAATGTTGACCTAATGTCATCATATTTTTTTTCTTTTGACCATTGCCAAAAATTGCTCCAAATACTAATAAATCCCCACTCAATTATTTTTTCCTTCCTTTATCTCTTTTTGGATGAAAATACATCAATAATCAAGGGAAAATAATTGCCTCCTGCTTAATAAGGCAAATTACCATTTTGATCTTTCATTTTGTGATTTTCAAACAAGCTGACAGAATTTTCATCAAAATTTAAAAATTCATATCTTTATTTATAGATGTTCAATTATAGTGATTCCATATGCTATTTGACCCTTATTAAGTCTCGTTTTAAAGAAAAATATGTTCCTTAACCAACTGGTCGGACATCATTCCTAGAATTATCATTTATTGGACACTGTCATAGAATCCTGCCAGTTTCCTTGGGCTAACTTCAAAAATACACTCTTAATGTACAGGTCTATATAACTCATATGATCTATCAAATTAAAGCTTGGAATGTCTACTTTCATTTTGGAAAATTTCACATTTATTGGTCATCATTTATTCATTCAAAACCACATGACAATCTTACTACCTTGCAGGAGATTTCATTGGTAGCATTTTCCAATTCACCAAAATTCACCATTTATTCTATTTATTGAAATAAATATACATTAGATCTTTGGTGTATGAATTTTGGGATATTACATAAAACATGCTTTTCAAGAAATTCTAAATGTGAGTATGTGAATGGAGTTAACATGTGTTCCTTTTGCATTGCCAAAGTTAAAAGCGACACTTCAGATCGTATACCAATATTTAAATAATCAATTCCATTATTCTCTAATTGCTTCCTCTCTTATTCTAATTTACTCCATTTGACTTAAAAATCAAAGACACTTTATCAGCTTGTAATTGGGCCAGGTGTTAAGGTTTTTAAAAGAAAAGTAAAGGATCATCAACAAGGGGTTTATTCCTTTTCTCATTAAAGATACTACCCCAAACTTAAACCAAATTAATCTTTTCTATATCATGACTTCTTGTACACATTTTCCCATTTTTTCCTTTTCTTTAATTTTTCTATATACCCTTTTTTTGACACTCTGGCTTAAATCTTATATCTTATGAACCCTTTTACTTTCTACACACCTTTTTCCAATCATTTGCAACTTTATACATCACCACATTCCACAACCCATCAATTATCATCTATCTCAAAGCAAGGGAATTATGGTTTTTCACATTGGCTAAAGTAGGTAGATGTTAGGTTTTTGAAAAAGAATTTTTAATTGGTTTTTCAATTAAGCTCAGAATAAGGGTTCAAAAGGGAATAAATCAATTAGGTGTGCTTGAAAGGCTCAATCACATTCTAAGAAATTCCCTAATCATTTCTTTAAATCGTATGAAATAAATCAAAAGCTCTAAAGAAGTACAAAGATTATTTTGAGATCAATTGCTTAAAACAAAGGCCCTAATTCGTCGCAAAGCCCTTCAACAAGAACATCTAAAATAAAGTTAACTCCAATAGTGCTTTCTAAGATCAAAAGTTCCTAAATAACATGATTTATTACTACAATATATCCATCAATGCATATTAATCAAAATTTCCTATCCAACCAACTTTGACAAATAACCTATAATTTCAATTCATTTTTTACATTCTTCATCACAAACAAAACTCTAAGCATGGGAAATTTCAAACATTCCAACAATTTTCTTTCAAAAACTATTCAAAATTTTCGCTGTGCACTCATCAAAGTTTCAAAATTTCAACATTTTTCAAAATTCTAGCATTCTCACTCCCAAACTTAAAACTAACAATGTCCTTATTGTCAATTAAAAGGAAGGGAAATAAAAGATCCACCACCTGTACAGAATGACATCCATAGCTATAACAAAGAAAACCAACCCCTTAGTAGCTTGAACAAAATATGTGCATGCTTTCCCCATTAACCATCAATATCTAACAAAAATAAAATCATGGTGAAAAATGATCTATACAACCTATCAAGGATCAATATGGTAGACATTACATTCTCAAAGTATTCACAGCAAAGTGATCAATCAGACAAAAATACTAGAAAACATAATTAGAATAAGGCATCAGTAGCTCGTATAAGTTTAGGCAAGATCTATACTAAACATAACATATTGTGTATAATGTAAGATCAAGAGTTGTTACTATTCCAAAAAAATGCTATCCACAAAAAATACAAAAGCATATGAACATTTACATCATTCAGATCATCAGAACTAGGTCAATGAATCCCTAAGTTAACTATCAGCAATTAATCAATAAGCATCCTCAATTATTGCAATAACCATTAGTAGCCACCATACACAGAATCAATGTAGCAATAAACGACCATCCATCACTGGCTGATCCAAAAATAGAACATATCATGTGCAACACTGAATATCAAATGTCCTAATACTAGTAGAGAAAGCCCTACATCCAGAAAGCTAAATGACACCTAATATAGAAAGTCAAATAAAATAGCAGGACAACCTCCAGAAATAGTAGCCTTACATCATTATTAGAAGGCTTATATTCTGAGCCTTAGTGATCTATTAGTGCCTTTCTTGAACTAGGTCCCACCTCCTTTATCACCTCATCTTTACTACTGCTCTCTTCAGCCTCTATGCTTTGGATTATATCATTATCACTATCATCTTATTGGTCTCCATCCTCACTCTCTTTCCTATCCTTACCATTGTTCTCCTAATCATTACCTTCTTAAACCTTAGCATAAGTAGTATCATGCATATCGATACTAAGGAGTTCAGGGACATCCATAGGCAAGCCCTGGTGATAGGCTAGACAAGTAACAAATGAAGTGAGTTTCCCAATGGTAGTGGTCAATGTGTTCTCCAACTTATCAATTCTGTCAATAATAGCATCAAGTTGCAACACAATCACAAAAAAAGGTCCCTTCTGCCTAACCCACTTTTTCTCTCTCATCTCAGGATGTTTCTGGGATGTCATATTGGTATAAGTGAAAGTTTATTGGGCTCAATTAAGGGATCTGAGAGTAGGTTGTCAACTTTGGCTTGAATCAATAAAGAGGTAATAAGATATGGGAGAATTAGGCTCTTATAGTAGGCTTTACGATACTTGTAGAGGACATTGTACATGATGTTCCCAAGATTGACGCCTTTGCCAGTTTTCAAAAGGAAGATGAGGAGGGCTAACTTTCTAGAAATGAAGGTGAGATGGGCATTAGGCTTAGTGTTATTGGCAAACAAGTGTAGCCAGCATTTTGCACCTAGATTTAGATCACATCTTACAAGTTATAACTTTTGGCTGAATCGAGCAAACCATGTGTTCTCACCATTGATCAAAAGATCTTTACTCTCTCTTCATATGGAAACCTATCATTAGCAACAGTTATCTTCTTATTTAATCAACAGTAACCTTAGGCAAATTGTAGCAACGATTGATGTTATCAGTAGTGATGATTATCTTCTTCTCATGAAAGACAACTCTCCTATAAAAAACATGATAAATGTAGTATTGCCGCACAAACATAGCATTTACTTTCTGCTTCTTTACCATGAGTTTCCCTAACTTTTGGTTAATGGCCTTTTTATAGAAGGCATATTTGGCTATCTTCTTTAACTCCCATTCTTAGTGGAATGCTCTGCTAATTATCTTTTTCTCAACACCATCCAATGTTTCCTGAGGGGGCATGCGGGATTTAGGCTTTTGCTTCTTTTTTGGTTTCATGTTCTATAAACATGAAAAATAAAAACAAACCAAAACACAAACCACACTTAACAACAAACATAGAAAACATAAACAAAAAAACTAAACTATCTTATCCTATCCTTAAAAGAAAAGAAAAGACCCCCTAAACTTAGAATCTAGCTAGTGCCAAGCTGCCAATCAATATTCCAAAGCTACACCTACTCCTTACTTCCTTTGAGATCCATTTAATTTCTTAACATGAAAATTTTAAACAGCTCAAAGTCAGCTGGTCAATCTATGTCATTATGGTGAAGCAAAGAAACCATTTTAATTTAAGAGTGGATTAATTCAAAATCATGAGAAAGGTGTTATAGCTTATTTTTGACAAACAATTATTAGAACCCTAAATCAAAATGGTTTTAAATCATTAAAAGAACTTTATCTAAGTGACCCATAAACTTTTGTCATATCAAACTCTTTTGATTTAAGACAAAAACAAGTTTCACAATTGCAATCATCAGTAATTGCACAAAAGTAATCTCAAAGTATTTCTCAAAACCCATGGTTAACTTATTGAATGATAATTTGGTTTGCTAAAATGAAACAATTTTGAACATAGTATAAGAGCACAAACAGATTAACTATGCATGAGGTCACATAGATGCCAAACTAATCCAAATTTTCCTAAAGTATGTACTTCAAAGTATGTTCCAAAATCTTGGTGAATTGGGCAATACTTGGTGCCAAAAAGAAGAAAAGTCACTCCATTTACTCATCTGCATGTAAAAGGATTTTTTATATGGGTTAGAAGTTGAGTACACATTATCAAATCAAAATCAATGACCCAAAAATTGTAAAACTTCATCATTTGGCACTGTGAGACAATGCTTAATCAACCAATTTTGCTTAGAAAAATATGGTCAAAATGTATCAAAATGAAGCAACAATTGTAGGACTTATTTTTTCAAGCATCAACAGCAATTGCTATTAACTACACCTCAAACCACCTTTCAAATTCAAGCATAAATTTCAATAATCCTAATAACATGCCAAAGCATAATTTCCAAAATCACCCAGCATATGTGGGTAATCAAGAGAACATTAAGCATCAAGTTCTTGTTGATAAATTCCCTTCTAAATTTTTTCCCAAAATTATTCAAGTTTAAAAACTGTTAGCGCAAGCATTTCACCTCAGAGGGGGTTGAATTGGGTGATACCAAAAAATTCGTTGCGTATATAAAAATTGACTATAAATTTTAAAGCAGTTAAGAGCTAGGAGAAATATCACCGAAGTATACACTGGGAGTTATACTCGTTCAGGCACAACCACTTTAACCTACATCCAGTCCTTAAAGCTTCTATGAGAGTTTCACTATATCTTCTACGATTCAATGGGTTCTTGGCACCTCAGTATACAGCAAGTTCCTTTGTTTGATGCTCGATCCCCCTTACATGTTGTAATCAAATCCCCAACTCAAGGTTCTACAACCTTAAGTTGTCCTAATAACAAATATTGAGTTTGTAATGAAAATCTCTCTCATAGAGCATATATATAATCACTGAAGTATAAAGAATGAATAAAAAAAACAGAGCACTGAGAATATATTGATTGATGTCAATTTGTGTGTTCTCAGTTGTTGTATTCTGTTCTTTGTTGAATGCCCCATATATATATAGATGAATTGTGATATCCATTGGAAGCATTTCAAACATATCCATTAGAGTCACGTAGCTTTGTTTGACCGTTCTTTGAATTTGAAAACTAGCCGTTTACGGTAAGTGAGCGTTTCGGACGTTGCGGACAATATGTTTTACTTTTCTCTTAATGCATGATCTCTTCATTGTTTCTATGCAAATATACTTAGAAAACTAATACAATAAAAGATTAGTCTTATAGATAACAAATTATTGAATAATGGATTAAAATCATACTTTCTGTATTGCATTACTTGAGTGGCTACTCAAGTGATCATGCTTCATTACTCAAGTGGCTACTCGAGCAAGCCTTTAAAAATCTTGGAAAAGAGTTAAGTCCATGACTATGACTTAATTATCGGAGTGGCTACTGGATTGATTATTATCCATTACTCGAGTAGTCCCTAGAGTAACCTCATTAAGAATAAGCCAGAGATAAAGTCAATATTGTCTAACCAGATTACTCTTGTAATCCATTGAGTAATTCATTTTATAAAACTTTGCAGACGTGCTCGCTTGAGTAATCCCTTGAGTAAGTATTTCATTTCTTCTCTGATTACTCGAATAATCCCTTGAGTAAAGTCATCCAAAATCTTGGGTAAAAGTCACTTCTCCTTTGCTTACCTGATTACTCGAGTGATCCCTTGAGTAATGTCACTCATTTCTTGGCCGAGAGTTACTGCATCACTGCTACTTTGATTACTCGAGTGATGTTTCAAGTAACTTTGCAAATTACTCGAGTGATCCCTTCAAGTAATGCAAAGTAATTTTTGACAGAGTGATATTGGAACAATTTCTTACACATTACTCGAGTGATCCCTCAAGTAATAAAGGATCATTGGCTTAATCGAGTAATGCCTTCCAAAATCTATCAGTGATGTTTTTCTCTATTCTCTGTCTTTCAGTTCTTGCATATACTCTGTGATTATTATACTTTGAGCATACCATTCTCTATAACATGATCATAGTATCTTAGACACACACATTAGCCTGGTTGGGTTACGGGACCCAACAAAGTCATAGAGTTCAACCAGGGTAGCAAATAGTCGTTTAGCCTTAGACAGTATA
Organism: Inga oerstediana; assembly: GCA_963210345.1. Lineage (NCBI taxonomy): Eukaryota > Viridiplantae > Streptophyta > Magnoliopsida > Fabales > Fabaceae > Inga > Inga oerstediana. The sequence goes on from OY723407.1 coordinate 42,181,845, forward strand.
CACATAACATTCTATCATCTTACATGACAGTGTATTGCATATTTATTTTCGCATTTTATATAACAGAAAAGTATGTTGATACTAAGATTCGCTCAAATCTCATCCTTTTTCAAACTATAAAACATTACAACTGAGGCTAGTGGCTCGAAAAATAAGGCAATGGCTACCGGTGAGTAGAGTCCCGGAGCATTTTGGAGTGAAGTGTAGTTATCTACATTTGTACTTTTACTTTCTTTTGAGTACACTTTACATTTGTATATGTATTTCAAACCCTACGAGGAATTTCCTGTATTGTAAACAAGTATGTAATGTCAGTATGTTTATGCTATTTCTGTATGCCTTACGGAATTGTGAGCTTATTACTCTATGTATATTGAAATGTTAAGGGATTTGACATTTGTGAATGTTGACATTTTCTTCAACTTAAGTTGACAGTGAGGACACTATTGATTTTAAGTTTGGGGGAGCAAATTTGTGAGTATTTTGAATTTTAAATTGTAACAATAAGTACACAGGAATATACAAGCAGTTTTGATGTATAGTTTGATTGAAAAAAGGGGTGAAATATATGAAATTACACAAATTTAAGCATTTTCTTGGAAAATAGTGAAGAAAAGATTTTAAAATTGGTTAATTGTTTGTTTAGAATTGCATGACTGGTCCTATAATTAGATAGCTACTTTACATTATACTTGACAGGAAATTATAATTAATGTGCTTGGTTGAGTAAGTTATAATGTTGAAGTGGGTTTCTAAGGAATTCTCTTAAGCATAATCTTACACTATTAGAGTTAAGGATGTTTTGAAGGTTTTTGTTAAGGAAACTTTTGGTAAACTAGCTTATATACCTATTTTCAATATAATTTTCAAATCTACTTTAGAATTCTTCAAAGTTTATGTTGCATCTCATATGGTTATGAAACAAGATTTAGGCATTTCTTTAAAAAGCATTTGAGCCTTTCAAGCTAACCTGCATTATTACTTTTCCATTTTGAACCCAATTTTAAGCCTTTATAGAAATACCAATATAAATGTTCTTTTAAAAACTAGTTCATTTTCCTATCCCTTAGCCTAAAAAACCATGAAACACCTTGCTTTGAGATAAATAAAAAAAATGGTTTGATGTGTGAAGGGGAAAGTTATGAATGTGAAATGTGTAAATTGTTGAGGGTTTGAACAAAATGTATAGAAACCAAGCTAATACTCTATTGAAAAAAAAAACGAAAATTCAAAGAAGGCTTGGTAGAATGAAAGCAAGTTGGTTCAAGTTGGGTGAGTGCATTAGAAAGAAATAGTAAGAAAAGAAGAGAGAGAGAGAAGGAAAGTTCTTTCATTTATCTCAAAGTTTTTGTATTTATCCTTTTTCCTTCCTTTCAAACACCTTAAACCCATAGCCACATTACAAGCCTAAAATTCCTTTTGATCTTGATATCATATGAGGTAAATTGTGAGTAAAGAAGAATGAAAAAGACGATAGTGAAGTTATAGGGTTGAAAATTTGTTTGAGTTGGAGTACAATGTATGATTGAGTTAGAATCTGGAGAAAAGTCTTTTGATTCCATACATACACTCATACTCATAGAACACTTGAAAAACTTGCTCAAAGATTATGAGCCCTTCATCTTGTTTTGTATAATCCTTAGAGTAATGAATGAGGACATTAACATATCTGTAATTTAGATAAGCAATTGATGAATTCATGTTAAAAGTATGAATTTGCTAGAGGACAAGCAAAAGCTTAAGTTTAGCGGAGTGTTATTCTCTAGAAATTATTTTATTTCATCACATCTTTCTTATATATTTGTTAGTTTGAAACTCAAATTTTGCATAAAGTTTATACATATAAAGAAAAGTGCGATGTGTTGAAATTACTTTGGAAATTTTCAAATTTTGAGCTAAGTGTATAGAAGTTTTGATTAAATTGAATAAATTAGAAAGCTCATAAACTCCTTCTCTTTGTAGGAGGATGAGGACAAGAAGTAGAAGCCTACATGGATCATTCGAAAAAGAGAAAAGAAGAACAAAAGTCAAAAAGGAAGATCACAGAAGTAGCTTAAAGGTACTCCCAGTCGCTTTTGCTTCATCACAACAGCATAAAAGTGAAAACACCCAAAAAATGGGCCTTTCAGACCGTGGTCGCTGTTGCTATTCCATAACAGTGCAAAAGTGAAAACACCCCAAATATATGACTTTCTGACCGCATTCGCTGTGGCTTCACTATAGTGAAGCAAAGGTGAATTTGCAATACTAATGTTGTGTGTTTTGAAAAAGTGACAATTCTGGGGGCCTTTTAACCAAAAACAGGCATTGAAACATAGGTATTCTATAAAGAGGGAAGGCTGAGAACACAAGTAGGCAACTTGGAAGAGAGCTCTTAGAGGATATTTTTGGAGAAATTAAAGGGTTCTCCTTGCTTCTTCTGGTTTTTCCATCTTTTCTTCCCATTTTTCTGATATGGATGTGAGTTTTAAGTTTAGTTGTTGGTTTGTATTGATTATGAGTAGTTGGAACTCTCATTTAGGATAACGTTTACTCACTGTATGGATTTAAACTACTAAACTATCTTCCTTTTGTTGGTTAATGAGTATATATATTGACTTTTCTTTGAGCTTAACGCTATCTTGTGCTTGATCACCATATGATTATAGTTGTTCAATTGGAATATGCTTAAGAAAGATTGTAGAATTTAAGAAAAATCATATTAGACTTGAATTTTTGGGATTAAATGGATGGTTTATTGTTAGAATAGATATATCTAATGACCTAATAGTCTATTGAAGGATTGCTTTGTAAAGATGGTGTTCATTAATTATAAACAATAGATTGAATATTTTTAATGAAGATTAAAATATAATCTTGACTTTAGAGAGCTTGGTTGATGGTTTGAGAACCTTTGACTAACATATAGACTCATTTAACCAAAATAAGTGGATAGTTGAGTAGTTTCATGAAATACAACAGGGAAGAAGGAATCCTAAGGTTATACCTCTTGAAGTTAGACCCAATTTCCTAATTTCCACTATTTTGCTTTATTGTTTCAATCAAAAATCTTTATTCAACTTGATCAAATTCAAATAATTCCATTCAACCTAATTAAGAACATGGTTACTTTAGTTAACTCGCTTTTATCAGAGTCCTTGTGGAACGATACTTTTTCTTACTATCCTATTACTTGTGACCCATGTGCTTACGGTAAGCTAGACGACAAACAAGCTTTACCCAAGTAGGCAATATTAGCACTTTACTTAAGTTAACTGCTTTGCTTATGTGCCTTTTCATTACTGGTCAACTAGTGAAATTAGAAACCATCCTCTATGAGACCTTATACAACTATGCTCATGCTAAGGGGAAGGGAACTTATCTTGTTCTATCGCATCTGATTTCATATCTCTTTATAAAGGCTCACATTTCGGCATCTCCAGATGATATTCATTTTCAGCCCTCTCCCCCTTACCAGCATGATTAGACTAAGTTAGATCATAAGGGATCGGTTGACTTGGATGCTGATAGACACCCAATCATATTATCCAGTATCCATGATGAGCTTTTATTGGAGAAAAAGCCACAAGCAAAGGAATGCATTCACAAACAACGTATGGTAACTATGCTGGAAGGAATGGCAATCAAATTAGGTATCGATATGCCACCTAGGGTTGAGAGTGATAAGGAGGACGACCAGCCCACAAGTCAAAAAAGGAAATAAATTATCATTTTTCATGATCCAACAGAGGGAGAAGGTGGTGACGGTCCAGAGTATAGTGCATGTGAGAGCGTGGATGATGAGGAGGTTGTTTATGTAATATCCTAGTTTTTATTCACCAATATTCCTTGTATGTAATTGTGGCATTTAAGGGAATAAAATGGTGAATTAAAGAGAACATTAAATGGAAGAACAAGGTAATTAGTGCTCACACACACACCGTAATTAAGTTGGAACACAATTTACAAAGTTACAAAGTGCTGCAAGTATGTTTTCCTGTGAGGCAATCTAATTGTGTGACATTTTTTAATAGACAAATGATGGCCAATGCCTATGAAATTTTCCAAAATGACAATAGACTTATCGTGCTTTAATTTCATAGGTTATATAGGTCATTTGGAGCTGTACACAAAGAGTTGTGTATCTTTTAAGTTAGCCAAGTAAAACTAGCAAGTTTCTGTGATAGTGTCCAACAAATGGTGATTCTGGAATTCTAAGTGTTCAGTTGGCTAAAAGCTATATTTTTTTGTAAAAATGAACTTAATAAGGGTCACATAGCCTTTAGAATCACATCAATTGAAGATCTATAAATATATATATATATATATATATATGAATTTTCTGAGTTTGGTGAAAATTCTAGTAGATTGACTACAAGTGCAAAATTTCACAAAATGTATGGGTAAAATAGTTATTTGGATCAATTTAAACCAAAGCCCATATTTTTCCCTTTTCCTCATGATGATGGATGGTCAAAATGGGAGCAAGAAGGGGAAATAAATACTTGGCTCAAATTAAAGCAAAAGGAGGCATTTTGACCAAGTTTAGAAAGATGATGACTTTGGTCAAATTCTCATGATAATTGGTAATAAATTAATATCATACAAGGAAATGAGTGATGATATTTCAAGAGGCTCATTAGCACTTCCAAGAGCCAAGCTTTCATCCAAATAAAGAAAACAAGAAAATAATTACTTGGCCAAATTTATTCAAGGAAGAATTAACTATAGCCATGTAAAAATTACAATAAAATAATGGTAATTAGAGATGTAAGAGGAGAGGTATTTTGACAAGTTATTATCCCATTTCTCTTCATCATTTTCGGTCAAGCAACAAAAATAAAGAGAGAGAAGAGAGTTTGAAGAACACAAGAGTAGCAAGAGAAGTCTAGGTTTCAAGAGACAAAATCCAAGGTAAGAGCTTGAAATCAAATTATTCTTGCCATCTAACGACCTAGAACTTCTTCTAACCTCTTCTTCTTCTTCCTAAATACCATTTTTAGCAAGCAAAATCCAAGAGCAGAGAGAGAGAGAGAAAATGGCACCTAGAGAGAGAAAGTGAGAGGATTAAGAGGTAAAGTCAAGAACCCTAATCCTCTTGCTAAATATGTTGTTAGATCTCATGTTTTGATGATAACAAAGAATGGTATGAAAAAGATTTGATTAATAAATAAGTTTGAACAAAGTAATAACAGGGAAAAGCATTACTTGAAATAAGCATTGGAGTAATGAAGAAAGGCCAAGAGAAAAAGCTGAGAAACTTGATCAGAAGCAAGTTTTCTAAGGCATTACTCGAGTAAGTACTCAAGTAAAGAGACAGAAACTTGAAGTAACCAGAGACACCTTCGAGTAACCTGCCAATGATACTCGAGTAAGTACTCAAGTAATAAGGTAAATGTTTTCAAGTTGCTCTCGGCCTGCCAACGTTACTCGAGTAGCTACTCGAGTAACTAGGTAACTCACTTGGAGTTGCTCTCGGCCTGCCAACGTTACTCGAGTAGCTACTCGAGTAACCATGTAAAAAACTTCCAGTTGCTCTCGGCCTGCCAATGATACTCGAGTATGTACTCGAGTCCCTTGTTTCAAGAAATATGTTGCTCTCGGCATTTTCAACCCTGCCAACGTTACTCGAGGAGCTACTCGAGTAACTCACTGTGGTAAGCAAAAACCTGAAGGTAATACTCGAATAACTTGATCTGGTTTTATCACACTTCACTCGAGGCATTACTCAAGTATGCAGGTATTGAATGACTTATTTAAAGTGGATTACTCGAGTAGTACTCGAGTATGCAGAGTTATTTTGAAGTAAAACCTTAAGTCAATACCCGAGTAAGCTATGCAGAAAATTTATGTTTTACTCGAGTATGTACTCGAGTAACAAGGTAATCAAACTTGAAGTACTATCGGCCTTGAAATCCTGCCAACATTACTGGAGTAAAGCATCGAGTAACCTTAAGTCTATTTGAAGGTTTACTCGAGTTGGTACCCGAGTAACCTATGATGAAAAGATTGCAATACTCGAGTAGGTACCCGAGTAAACAAGCATTTCCAAAGGTTTGAAATTTTGTTTATTCCATGCACTACCCGAGTAATGTTATATTTGCTTATTGACTTGTAGTTTATCAAAGTTTTCCCGATGATACTCGAGTATGTACTCAAGTAAACTTTAATGAATACTCGAGTATGCAAGGCCAGAAATTTAGAAATCATTCTAACGTTTATTGATTTGTTTCCTATATGATTAACCTTTCATTGTATTAGTATTCTTAGCATATTTACAGCTAAATAATGAAGAGATCTTATCAAACAAAGAAAGTTAAATGCAACGTTCAAATATTACCTACCGCCAACGGATATTTTTCAAATGCTGGAAAAGTCAATAGTGGCTGCGCACTCTCCAACGGACGAGAAGAAAATGTTCCAACGGTCATCACCAACATATATATATATATATATATGGGAACATCTAAACAGAGGAAGAATAACAAGAACACACACAAACGTATCATCAAGTTCATTACTCTGTTTTTACATTATACTTGTAATTCTATACTTCAGTGATTCTTATTCACTCTGAGAGAGAGATATTTCATTCACACTCAATATTTGTTATTGAGATAACTTAAGGTTGTGGAACCTTGAGTTGGGATTGAATTACAACTTGTAAGGGGGGGCGAGTGTCCAGGCAAAGGAACTTGCTTGTACTGAGGTACCAAGAACCCACTGAATCTTGGAAGTTATAGTGAAACTCTCAGAGAAGCTCTGAGGACTGGACGTAGGTCAAAGTGGTTGTGGCCGAACTAGTATAACTCCCGGTGTACACTTCGGTGATATTTCTCCTTACTCTTTACTGTTTTAATTTCACCGTCAAGTTTTATATTTGCAACGAATTTTTAGTATCACCCAATTCACCCCCCTCTTGGGTGAAACTCTTGCTCTAACATATGTTATTGTTGTGATTAGCCTGATTTGCTTGGTTTTGTGAAATTGAGAAGATGAAACCCTAAGGGGTTATGCTACTAAAATTGTATGAATCATGTTTATTTAGATTTTAAATAGTTAATCTTGTGATTATAATTGAAAAGGAAGTGGTCAATCAAGAGGAATCAATAAAACTCAACTACTCTTCTACGGTTCTGATTTTCAGCTAGAGGCAGAACCTAGGGGTAGAATGAGAATTTTGAAATTCTAATGGTTTCATTGGATTTAGAAGAGAAAATTGTGTGGGAATATATTTGTTCATAATTTTTGGGAATTTGTATGCAAATCTGGAATTTTTAGAAGTTGAAGAAAAATGTTGTTCGATTTACTTCACTTGAGGCAGTGTTGTTGTGAACTGAATTTCGCAGGTCAAACCTAGTCCAAAAATTATAAAACTTTAAGTCATAAAGTAGAGATATAGAGCTTTAATTTGGTGTGTAGAACACAATTTTTGGACAAGTATGTTAAGAGATATGATTTTTCAAAGTTGAGCCCTGTTTCTGGAATCTAATCTGGAACAAGGGAGGTTTGGCGAAATTCTAGGAATGACATGGTAGTAGCTGTAACACTTTATTTCTATAATCGATCTGATGAGTTTTACGTGGTAAATTCAAACCATGAAGTAATATTCATTTATAAATTTCTTTTAATTCCTAACCTCAATACAAGATTCAAACCTATAGTTGAGTGAGTTTTTCATAAAATTTCAAATCTTGCAGAAGCATCATTAAGTTGTTCACAACTTCATTACCACTCATTGATTCTTATCTTTAGTTAATTCTATCAGAGTAATTCACTACTTATTTATTTAGCTAGATTATTCCTCTACCCATTCTCAGTTCATTCATTTATATATTTATATAGACAATGTGGCCACACAGGGCTACCAAAGTGTATAATATAAAATGCAACAAATTAATCTTCACTTCTCTGCCATAGTTCCATCTTGTGCAACTCCCTGCAGTACTTTTTTGTACTTCATCACACCTGTATGGTTGGTTGGGGGAGGGTGAGATTCAGAGCAAATCTCAGTCGTAAACAATACTAGTTAAGCATGCAAGATAATGCTTAGTGTATGATATGCATGCTTATATAAATTTATGCCAACATAATGACATATACATGTTCAATGCTTTACAATACACTTATGGATATAGCAAAAGTACAAACAGAGCTTCAACCATTCACATATATTCCATACAATTCATTAAAGCAATAACACATATCATCACACAAGCATACACATATCAAATACATGCAAATCATGAGAGTTTAATTACCTCTTGTCATCATGTCCTCCTTATCTTCAACCACTGAGGCTTCTTGGAAATTCTTTAATTCATTCTTGACTTCTCATAGCCCTAGATATATAATCATATCATATGGTCATTTTACCAAGTCAACAAATGAGTTAAAGTGGTCAAATTATCCTAACGGACAAATTTCTACCTTTAGAGTTCAAGGTAATTACATTGTACCATTACATTTTTCCATTTTGGCACATATACCAATTCCGCCAGAATTTTTAGCAATTTTTTGAGAATTCATAACTAATTGTCCATATGTCCAATTGTGTTGATTTCAAAGGCTATGTGACCCCTAATTAGTCTAGTTTCAGGAAAAAATTATATCCATTACACTTCTAGATGTATATCAACATAGTATCTCACTTAATTGATCATTGTCCACAGAATTCGCCAGTTTTGTATACCAAATTCGAAAATGCAGAACTCCCAAGCACAGACATTAAAATAACACAAATGGCATATCAAATTAAGCATGAAATGTCTACTTCAAGACTAGAAGGGGGAGCGAGTGTCCTGGTGAAGGAACTTACTTGTGGAAGGGTGCCAAGAACCCACTGAATCTTGGAAGTTATAGTGAAACTCTCAGAGAAGCTCTGAGGACTGGACGTAGGTCAATGTAGTTGTGGCCGAACCAGTATAACTCTTGGTGTACACTTCAGTGATATTTCTCCTTACTCATTATTGCTTTATATTCACCGTCAAGTTTTTATATTTGCAACGAAATTTTAGTATCACCCAATTCACCCCCCCTTTTGGGAGAAACACTTGCTTTAACATTTGGTATCAGAGCATAGGTCTTCTTGTTAAGGTTTAACAACCTAAGAAGGATCCAATGGCAAGCATGTATGAAGGAATTCTTCCCGACGGAGCATCCATCACTAGACCTCCAGGTTTTAGTGGAGAACACTTTTCTTTCTGGAAAGTAAAGTTCAGAGTATTCGTGATGGCTATTGAATAAGGGCTATGGGATGTGATTGAGAGTGGAAACTATCAACCTACAAAGATTGTAGATTCTCAGAAAATTCCCAAGACGCCAGCAGAATATGATGAGAATGACAAGAAACTTATCACTCTAAACAGCAAAGAAATTCTGATGTTACAAAGTGCTTTGAGTTAAAGTGAATACTTCATAATTTGCACACTTCCAACAGCAAAGGAAATATGGGAAGCTCTGGAAATAGCTCATGAAGGAACTTTGGGAATAAAGGAGAATCGGATCAATACCTTGGTCACTGAATTCGATCTACTTCGAATGAAATAAGGTGAGTCAATATCTAAATTCGAACTTAGATATACTCATCTTATTAATCAATTTTCAGCACTTGGGAAAATCTATGATCAACATACCCAAGTACGAAAGATTTTGAATATTCTTTCTAAAGAATGGGAGGCCAAAGTCACTGTTATAGAAGAAGCAAAAGGAGAATCAATGAGATCAGTTGCTTCTCTATTTGGAAGCCTTTCTGAATATGAAAGCAAACTAAAGTTCAAACGGGAACTACATGACATCGGTGACAAGAGAAAGAAAGGCCTAGCACTAAAAGCAAAAGAAGAAAATCAAGATGAGGATGAGGAGTTTGACGATGATGAAATGGGCCTAGTCATAAAACAATTCAGAAAGTTCTACAAGAAAGGACAAGGATTCAAACACTTTCAGAAAGGAGGAACTAGCAGCAATGATCATATCATTTGCTACGAATGTGGAAAACCAGGACATATCAAATCAGAATGTCCAGAACTGAATCAAAAGAGCAAAGAAAAGAGAAAAGGTAAATTCTTTAACAAAAAGAAGGCCTTCATATCTGCTATATGGGGTGATAGCTCCTCTGACGAAGAAAGTGATGAGGAAGAAGTAGCCAATATATGTCTTGTTGCTCAAGAAGAAACAGAAGAAGAGGTAAATGTTTATGATCCTACCTATGATGAATTACTCTCTGAATATAATGCTTTACATTCTGAATTCATCAAAGTAGTTAAAGAATTAATCGTTTTCAAAAAGAAAAACAAAGCTCTTGAAATTGAACTTAAAGAAAGTTCAGAAAAGAATTGTGAAAATTGTTCTTCTTTGAAAAAGAAAAACACTGATCTTACAAAAACTCTTGAAAAATTTACACAAGAAAGTAAGATGCTAAATGTTATTTTAAAAGCACAACGATTTGTAAATGACCGATCTGGAATTGTATATGATCCAAAATCAGATAAAAGGAAAGGTAGAAAGAAAGCAGGAGGTAAGTCATATTTGAATTATTTCCAGCATTCTGTGCATACATCGAATCCTTTTGCATTTTGTAATTACTGTAATAGAAAAGGTCATTATACTTCTTCATGCATTCATAAGAAGAATGGAAACATAGAAACCTATAAATGGGTACCTAAAGGCTCATATGTTTAGAAAATTATTTGTACTAACCCAAAAAGATGTGGGTACCTAAGACTTAGTCATTTGATTGCAGGTATGTTTCAAGGCATCCAAAAACAACAAATGGTACATAGACAGTGGATGCTATAGACATATGACCGGAGATTTTGAAAGTTTTACCACATTGCAACCTAAGGAAGGTGGAAAGGTAAAATTTGGAGGAAATCAATCCGGAAGGATAGCAGGAATTGGTGAAATCAAAAATGACAAAGGAATACAAGTCAAAGATGTATATTATGTTGAAGGCTTGTGTCACAATTTGCTGAGTGTAAGTCAAAGTGCAGATAAAGACAACTGGATAATATTTGATTCAGAGGAATGTCTGATTGTCAACAAGAAAGACTTACTACTTGATAAGAAGAATATCAAAGCTAAACTCAGAGCAAAAAGGGAAGGTAACTGCTATACTCTAGATATTAGTAGAAATGAATCTGAAAACTGTTTTCTAAGTAATGCCGACGAAAGTTGGCTATGGCATAAGAGATTGGCTCATGTCAACATGCATCAACTAGGCAAATTACTCAAAAAGGATTTAGTTCTTGGATTACCCAAAGTAAATTTCAAAAACGATTTGATTTGTGACGCATGTCAAAAGGGTAAACAAACTAAATGATCTTTCAAATTGAAAAATGAGATTTCAATAAATAGACCACTACAATTATTGCATATGGATCTAGTTGGCCCAGCAAGAGTAAAGAGTCTTGGTGGCAACTTATATTCATTGGTCATTGTTGATGATTTTTCCAGATTTACATGGGTTATTTTTCTATCATCAAAGGATGAAACCTTTGAAGAATTTATTGTTTTTACCAAGAAAGTACAAAATAAGAAAGGTATGTCCATTGCAGGTATTAGGACTGATCATGGTGGAGAATTTGAAAATCAAGCCTTTGAAGAATATTGTGATACTAATGGCATTGATCACAATTTCGCTGCTCCAAGGACGCCTCAACAAAATGGAGTCGTGGAACGTAAGAATAGAGTACTTACTGAAATGGCTAGAGCAATGTTAAATGAAAAGAACGCATCTCAAGCTTTCTGGGCCGATGCTATGAGTACAGCATGCTATATTTCAAATAGAGCATATATTAGAACAAAACATGGAAAGACACCATACGAGCTATACAAAGGAAGGAAGCCAAACATTGCCCATCTACACATCTTCGGTTGTAAGTGTTTTATTCATAATAATGGTAAAGATAACTTAGGAAATTTTGATTCTAAAACAGATGAAGGAATTTTCCTAGGGTATTGTAACCGAAGTAAAGCATATAGAGTTTTCAATAAAAGAACATGTGTTGTTGAAGAATCAATTCACATTGTTTTTTATGAATTTGAATCCTCTGACAAAACCATTGATGAAGACAGGAAGTTGTTTTAAATCAAGAAAATGGTCAATCTATTTCTAAATCTCTTATTCCAGAAGTTGATGAAACCAAGGAAGAAGAGCAATCACTAGGACAACCTAGAGCCTGGAAATAAAATAAAAGTCATCCCTTAGATCAAATCATAGGAGATGTGAATGAAGGGATCAAAACTAGAAATAGAATTTTCAATGAAGTGAGTTTTCTGCATTCATTTCTGAGATTGAACCTTCTAACATTGATGAAGCCCTATCAGACAATGATTGGGTTATAGCAATGTAAGAAGAACTAAATCAATTTGAAAGAAATCAAGTTTGGGATTTGGTACCCCGACCCAAAGATCATCCGATCATTGGCAATAAATGGGTATTCAAGAACAAACTCGATGAATCCGTAATTATTGTCAGAAACAAGGCAAGATTGGTGGCCAAAGGCTACAATCAGGAAGAAGGGATTGATTATGAGGAAACGTATGCTCCAGTGGCTAGATTGGAAGCTATACGCGTACTCTTAGCCTTTGCGTGCATCAAAGGATTTAAACTCTATCAAATGGATGTAAAGAGTGCCTTTCTAAATAGATACATCATGGAAGAAGTATACGTAGAGCAACCTCCAGGTTATGAAGATGTAACTAAACCTGACCATGTTTTCAAACTCAAAAAGGCTTTATATGGTTTAAAATAAGCTCCTAGAGCATGGTATGAAAGGCTCAGTAAATTTCTTATTGATCAAGGTTTTATACGAGGAAAAGTTAATACAACACTTTTTATAAAACGAAAACATGATGATATTTTAATTGTTTAAATATTTATTGATGATATTGTTTTCGGTGCTACTAATGAATCTCTGTGTAAGGAATTTTCTGAGATAATGCAGGGACAGTTTGAGATGTCAATGATGGGAGAATTGAATTTCTTTATTGGTTTGCAAATTAAACAAAGAAAGAATGGAATCTTCATATCTCAAACAAAGTATTTGAAAGAGTTATTAAAGAAGTATGGAATGGATGAAGCAAATGGAACGGACACACCTATGAGCTCAACTACGTTACTAGATGCTGATGTCAAAAGGAAAGACTACAACATCACAAAATATAGAGGAATGATTGGATCATTACTCTATCTCACGGCAAGTAAACCGGACATCCAATTTAGTGTTGGCATATGTGCAAGATATCAATCAGCACCAAAGGAATCACATGCCGAAACTGTCAAACGAATCTTTAAATACCTTGCTAACACACCAGATTTGGGTCTGTGGTATCCTTAAGGAAGAAGTGAATATCTTGTTGCATATTCAGATTCAGATCATGGAGGATACAAGACAGATAGAAAGAGCACCAGTGGACAAGGACAATTTCTTGGAGGATCTCTTGTCTTATGGTTCAACAAGAAACAAAATACAGTGTCTCTTTCGTCAACGGAAGCCGAATATGTTGCAGTTTCAAGTGGTTGTACACAAGTGATATGGTTAAAACAACAACTACAAGATCTTGGTATTTATCTCAAAGAAATACCAATCTATGGTGACAATACTAGTACGATAAGCTTGGCAAAGAATCCAGTTCAACACTCTAGAACCAAGCATATCGATGTCAAACATCACTTTATCAAAGATCATGTTCAAAAGAAAGATGTGAAAGTGATATTCATTCCTACTCATCTTCAACTAGCTGATATCTTCACCAAACCTCTTGCAAAAGATCAATTTCTATACATTAGAAGAAAATTGGGAATGGTAAATCCCAATTAATTGTGAGTTATTTCAGTTTCTCATAATGTTAGATTAAAGTATTTGATAATGTTTTGATGATTACAAATTTAAGCATCGGAATATGTAGAAACTTGTTTTACAGGAAGATTGAAACTCTGTTCTGAGAAATAAAAACAGTGGTTATCAAAGGACATCATTACTGGAGTACCAACTTCAAGTAATGACTGACAGTGAAGCATTACCCGAGGAACAACTTGAAGTAAAAGAGCACTTTACTCGAGTATGTGCTCGAGTAATGTTTTCCAAAACTGGAAGTAACGTATCAAGTTACCTGAATTTTAAATCAAATGGTTCATTTGGTGAGAAATGAACAGTCCAAACTAGAAATGACAGGTTACCCGAGGAGAGCCTCGAGTCAACTTGAAGGTTACTCGAGTAAGGCCTGGAGTAACTGCAGGTCCAGATCACAAATTTGATGAGAATCGACTCAAATCTGATCTAAAATGGTTATAAAATGATTGAGGGAACATACATGGATAATTACAATATTATTCATGCCAGGTATGCAATTTAAATGAATTATTTTAGAAATTTTCTGTATGATCACTCGAGTAAGGACTCGAGTAAACATGATATTTACTCGAGTAAGGCCTCGAGTAATGTCGGGTTCTAGGTCTTTATCTGTCACAAACTCGGTCATTTCCATAAAATCTCCTCGAGTAAATCACTCTGTTCTCTCACAAAAATTTTTCACAATCTCTTCCCTACACTATTTCAGTCAAAACCCAACAATTTTTGGCTCCAGAAACCTCCTATTCTGTTCAGATTCTTCCTGACCTAACTCGCGACTTTCACTCTGTTTTCTGGTTTTTCAAGTTTTCACTGATTCAAAATGGTTAGAACCAAAAACCTCACTCCCACAGATTCTTCTGGATCCCTATGACTTTCTGACCCTCTTTCTTCTCATCCCAGAAAGAGAAGAAAACTCACACCTAGATCCAAAGCTAAAGTCCAACCCAAACCTTAACCGAAACCAAAAGGTGTTGTGATTAAAGAGCCAGTAGTTACAAGGGCTCAATCCAAGAAGAACACCTCTACTGGGAGAGGTAAAAGTGTAAAATCTCCTTCTCCTCAAATTTCTGATTCCTCCACTCCCTCTTTCACACCTAAACCATCCAAGAAGCCCAAATATGATGTGAATGTGGCTAAGGCAATGGCTGGCATTCTAGATCAGCTTGAGAAGGGGCAGTCTTCAAAGAAATCTGTATTGCCAGAAGAGGAGATCACCAAACCACCAAAGGGGTTTAATGTCAACAAGCTAGAGGAGTCTCAGAAGTACCTCACTCAATTCTCAAGGAGAAAAGTCTGTAAGACTCACTATGTGGACCTCAAAGTACTCCAGGAGGTATTGAAGCATGATCTTAGTCCCTTTTGGGAACCTTTTATGCCTTGGTTATCTATAAAGCTTCCTTTTTGCACCAAAGTAGTCACACACTTTTACTACAATCATGAGATTCTAGATGAACCAAATAGACCTTCAGTTGAGGAAGAAATGACTACCACTGTTAGAGGCCAAAAGATACTTATCTCACCTTCTAGGATCAATCTGTGGTTAGGAATAGAGAACCCACCAGATGGCATTTACTCCAAACTTGATTCAAACCAAATTTTCTCTGTTCTTAAACCTGGTGAGCTTGTAGGCCCTTTGAACTTCAAACCTAGTGACATGTGTGATCATCACAGGATTCTATGGTATATCTACTCTAGATCCCTTGTAAACAAGGCCAACAATTATACCCACTTTTCTGATAGGGACTTTAGATGGTTTGCTTCCTTACTCCTGAAGGAACAAAAGGATTTGGGGAAGTACATATTTTCTAAGATGAAGAGATACAGAGTAGATGGGAAAGCTACTACGCCTATGCCATATCCTCATATTGTTTCACTCATTCTGAAGAAAAATAAGATATGGTATTTGGAGAGCAAAGAGCATATCGAGAGGATTACTCCAGTTGGGAGAAATCAAATTGGGAAGCTCAACATTGAAATACCTCTCAAGGGTCCTCTAGAGTCTGGGTATAAGAAGAAGAAGACGACCGAGGCTAAGACGAGTAAATTGGATGACACTCAGTCTTCGGCTCTAGCTGCCACTACCTCTTCACCCTCTTCCCTCAATGCCACTCTCCAACACTTTATGGAGAATATGCTCAGAGGATTCCATGTAGACATTGCCAACACCAATGCTGAGCTGATAACTCATATGAATGGCAAGATGGCTGAGTTGGTTGAGAAGATGGATAAGAGGCACGAAGAGTTGCTAGCTGAGCAACGTGCCCAGGGTGAAACTTTACGGTTGATCTTAGCTAGATTGGACTCTTTGGGTCCTAGACCTTCTGCCAGTCCATCATCTTCTGCACATGAGACTTTTTCATCTCTAGAGTATATACCATCCCATAGCATATACCACCACCTCCAGAGAACATCCCATCTGACCTTCATCGCACTGAGGTTGAGCCACCTATCCCTCCAGTCTCTAGTCCACCTGAGCCAAGACCCCAAGATATCCTATGCTCAGTGGATAACCCCAAAACCAATGAGACCATCCATATCATTATTGAAGATTCACCACCTAAACCTCAGCCTGAACCCTCTCCTAAACCTATTCCATCTCCTACCCATACAGAGGAAATCTCTCCCTCATCCTCTGATCATCATACTCCAGGTGCTACTGAAGAGGTTGAGATTACCACTATGGTTGTCTACCAGCCTTCTCCTATTACTCCTAGAGATGACATTCATATTCCTCCACTTAATCTTCCTGAACCAGAATTTTCCAGTTCTTCATCTTTTGATTCCTCTAGTTCAGATAGTCCTTTGGTTCTGCCTGTGAAGCCTATTTCTGTTGTCAAGCCTTCCAATCCTCCTCTTGAATGATGAAGACAAAAAAGGGGGAGAAGATCTTGAGAGTGAATTTTGTGGAAGTTTCTGAGTCATTTTGGGTATATGGGTGTACATGGGATTTAGGGAGCTTTTCAACTTATTTTTCATCTTGTAATGTAATGTTTAAGCTTAATACAAGTTTCCTTCAGTTATGATTTCATTTCAAGTCCATTTAAGCTTTTAAGTTATAATACATTGTAGGGACTAATGAGTTTGTTATGTATGCAAGGTCAATTTTTTTTTCAAAAACACTTTGAATCTAAACTTAACAAGGTTTTCAAAAATTATCATTGAATTCAAGAAGTGTTTATTTGATAACTTAATTTCAAAGATCTTGTTAAAAATCACCAAGTTTTGTCATCATCAAAAAGGGGGAGAATGTTAGATCTCTCATGTTTTGATGATAACAAAGGATGGTATAGATTTGATAAACAAATAAGTTTGAACAAAGTAATAACAGGGAAAAATCATCACTTGAAGTAAGCATTGGAGTAATGAAGAAAGACCAAGAGAAAAAGCTGAGAAACTTCATCAGTGGCAAGTTTTCTAAAGAGTTACTCGAGTAAGTTCTCAAGTAATAAGACAAAAACTTGAAGTAACCAGGTCAACCTTCAAGTAACCTGCCAACGTTACTCGAGTAAGTACTCGAGTAAGAAGGTAAATCACTGGCAGTTGCTCTCGTCCTGCCAACGTTACTCGAGTAGCTACTCGAGTAACCAGGTAAATCACTGGCAGTTGCTCTCAGCCTGCCAACGTTACTCAAGTAAGTACTCGAGTAACCATGTCAAAGACTTCCAGTTACTCTCGGTATTTTCTACCCTGCCAATGATACTCGAGTCTGTACTCGAGTTACTCTGTTTCAAGAAATGTGTTGCTCTCGGCATTTTCAACCCTGCCAATGTTACTCGAGGAGATACTCGAGTAACTCACTGTGGTAAGTCAAAACATGAAGGTAATACTCGAATAAGATGTTATGCTTTTATCATACTTCACTCGAGGCACTACTCAAGTATGCAGGTGTTCAATCACTTATTTATACTGGATTACTCGAGTAAGTAATCAAGTAATATGCAGATTTATTTGCACAGAACTTGAAGTCACTACCCGAGTAAGCAATGCACAAAATTTATGTTTACTCGAGTAAGGACTCGAGTAACAACGTAATCAAACTTAATGTGCTCTCGGCCTTGAAATCCTGCCAACGTTACTGGAGTAAAGCATCGAGTAACCTAAAGTTGATTTGAGAGTTTACTCGAGTTGATACTTGAGTAACCTATGAAGTAAAGGGTGCCATACTCGAGTAAGTACCCGAGTAAACAGGTATTTTCAAAGGTTTGAAATTGTGTTTACTCCATACACTACCCGAGTAATGTAATGTTCATTTGTTAACTTGCAGTTTGTCAATATTTTCACGATGATACTTGAGTAAGTACTCGAGTAAACTTAAATGAATACTCGAGTAACTACTCGAGTATGCAAGTTCAGATTTTGAGAATTTATTCCAACGTTCATTGATTTGTTTCCTATATGATTAACCTTTCATTGTATTAGTATTCTTAGCATATCCACAGATAAACAATGAAGAGATCTTACCAAATAAGGAAAGTCAAATGCAACGTTCAAATGCCACCTACCGCCACCTACCATAAACGGATATTTTTCAAATACTGGAAAAGTCAATAGTGGCTGCGCACTCTCTAACGGACATGAAGAAAAACATTCCAACAATCATTACCAACACATCTATATATACGGGAACATCCAAACAGAGAAATAAAAGAACAAGAACACACACGAACGCATTATCAAGCTCATTACTCTGTTTTACATTATACTTGTAATTCTATGCTTCAGTGATTCTTATTCACTCTGTGAGAGAGATATTTCATTCAAACTCAATATTTGTTATTGAGGTAACTTAAAGTTGTGGAACCTTGAGTTGGGATTGGATTACAACTTGTAAGGGGGAGTGAGTGTCCAGGCGAAGGAACTTGCTTGTACTGAGGTGCCAAGAACCCACTGAATCTTGGAAGTTATAGTGAAACTCTCAGAGAAGCTCTGAGGACTGGACGTAGGTCAAAGTGGTTGTGGCCGAACCAGTATAACTCTCGGTGTACACTTTGGTGATATTTCTCCTTACTCTTTATTGCTTTATATTCACCGTCAAGTTTTTATATTTGCAACGAAATTTTAGTATCACCCAATTCACCCCCCCTCTTGGGTGAAACACTTGCTCTAACAATAGGTTTGAGACACTGCTAAATCGGGGCTGAGCAGTCCACTTAATTTAGGCTTATTCCCAAACCTCCAATCCCAAAATTCAGGATATTACACTATTCATAAATCACATCATTAAAATTTTTAGATGAATGTAAAATCTCACCCTTTAAATAGAGCATTGTTAATTTGTTGTTGTTGTCGTTGTGGTGTGTATACAGGTGGTGTAGAATCCTCCATATGCTTGCCTTGGTATACATCCCATAAAGTTGTGCCTGATTGGGAGAAAGAAGAGATGGGTATAACTAGAGATCTTGTGCGTCTTTCTGTGGGAATTGAGAATGCTGATCAACTTATTGAGGATCTAGACAAGGCACTAGCAAAAGATCCCCTCGCCGCTCTAAATTAATTCAAATGTCATTTACGGCTTAATTAATATATTACTTGCTTTAAATAATAATAAGATGGTGAATGTTGATGATGATTTGGTGGTTCTATTATCAAGTTGTATTTTCTTCTTCTGTTGTTATCTATTTGCATTGTAATTTGCTGTGATGATTTGGAATAATAATAATACTAAGCTTATAATTACATATAAACATTTTAATTACCTGACATTGGTGTCTTTACTTTCTTCCTCTCTTACCTTCTTGCTTAATTTAGTGCTTTTGGATTTCGTGATGATAATTATATAAATGTCCGATAAAAAAATGAAAATTATATAAATGATGATCCAGCGCTTTGCTTGATAGATTTTGGGATAAATCATATATATAAAGTGTGGACATTTTTGGCATATGCAACAAAAATATAGAAATATTTCAAGGGTTAAAATGCAAAAATATTCATGAACTTTAACCAAAATTGTGCTAAGCACCATATACTTTTTTAAGGGTATAAAAATACTAATGAATATTTAAAAAGAGAATAAAAATATCAGCACCATTAAATATAATCTAACACTATCGTTACTTTTGCTTATGCAATAAGAACATGAGCCTTGCTACAAAAAGTAATGGTGTTAAGTCAAATTTAATGGTGCTAACATTTTTACTCCCATTTTAAATATTTATGAATATTTTTGCACATATAAAAATTAAAGTATATGATATTGGACGTATTTTGGATAAAAGTTTGAGTTTTTTTTTCAGCTTCATCCTTATTTAAAACGTCCAAAATGAATATGTACATTTTGAGCAAATACGATAACCTGGAAATTACTATGTAACCAAGTTCAATAATGATAATATATAGAAAAACGACAAAAACATTTGAGAAGTTGATCAAGTATTTCAAGAAACGCTAGAGAGAGCATTAGAAAGTTTGGGGGGGGGGGGTTAGAGGTTTCCGCAGCTTCATGTTCACCCATATCAGTTCTTACCCGAAGTTGTTCTTTTTATTTTTTTTCCCCCTTTTGCTATTGAAGTCTTTATTTAAGTTTCTTTATGTCACTACTCGGTCTTGAAGGGTCACTTTGTCACATTTGCCATGTAAGAATGTTCTAGTAGCAGAGGATTTGTTGCTTGTCTATACTCTATAATTTACATTGGAGTTCTTAATGGTCACATGTTTGTTACCATATTGGGCTTCTTTCAAAGAAGGCTTCTTCTTCTTTTTTTGTGTACAAATCTTTCAAAGACATCTCAAATCGCAGCAATCAACAAAGAACCATTGGGCTATCGGAGGCAGATTGGATCAAATGTCTTATGGCCCCAAAAACAACATGCTCACGATACGGTAAAAAAGTTTACAAAAAAAGAAAAGAAAATATTAATAGATGAGATTATTACAAGCTATTGATAGCATTATGACAATAAATCAAGCCTTCTTGGTGATACCATTAACCTTAATCTTAGGAAAGTGATGAGGTGAGGACATGAGAGTTAAAATAACTATAATCATGATATGTTTCTCTTTTTATTTGATTAAGGGCATCTCTAAGGCACTTTGAAAATAATTCCTTTTAATACTTGAAATGCAAATGGTTTTTTATTCTCCCAATAAGTGCACTTTCTAAAATTCAAATTTATATTATGCTATTTATAAAGACAAGTTTACTTATAACCACCTCAACCAACAGCTTTTTAGTAACTAATCATCTCATTGAGATCTTATTCAACTAATTTCACTTTAACGTCTTGAACAAGCACAAACTGTATTGAAAAAGTATTTGTGAAATATGTTTATTTAGTTTCCCAGGCGACCTATGTACTTGTGTTAAATGCTTTAAAAGGAATAAAAGTATTGATCTTATTACCTCTAAAATAACTTTCTCTTATGTTTACTCACTAGTATAGAAAAAGGCTGTAGTATTAATTACATTTTTTCAAGTTTGATCCTATTTGAAATCTCATTATCAATTGCAACTTCTATAACATCTTGAATGTAATTCATGGAAAATATAGGCCCTATTTAAAACTCATTATTTTCGAACAGAATTAATGACTTGATTATTTTTCCTTAGTTTTAACAAGGTGGTGAGAGATGTCTTATAGTCCACTTGACACTATAAAAAAACTGAAAATTAGTAACAGAATTTCCCGCTAATATGTCACTAATCCCTCACAAATTCTAGCGACGGAATTTAGTGACCGATTAGCGACGAAATCACATTCCATCACTAAATTTTGTCACTGATCCGTCTCTAATTTCGTCATTGAAAATTAGCCACGAAAGTTAGTGACAGAATTTTTCTGTCACTAACAATTAACTTTTTCAATAATTATATTTTTTTATAATTATAAATTTGTTACATAATTTAAATTTTAAATTATTATAAATTTATAATACAAATATTAAAATAAATCAATAAAATTATTAATTCATATTTATTTTTGAAATTGAAATTATAATATAATATATTTGAATTTTTAATAATATATTATATACAAATGAAAATAAAAATTTTATAAATATAAACAAAAAAATAAAATATATAATAAAATGAATAAGAAATATATTAATAACAAAAATTTAGGTAGAATATTTAGATAAAATAAAATAAGAAAAAAAATTGAAATATTTAATAATATATTAAATTTTGTATTTCTAATTTTGTTTGCAAAGAAAATATATATATATATGATTTTGCATTTAAATTACATAGGGTCTTTTTAGCTCAACTGGCAAAGGCACTGGCATATGCGTGAGAGGTCAAGGCTACGAATTCCAACTTGGTCACAAAATGCAACCAATTTGTAACTTGGACATGTGGCGCGTGATGGAGGGCGACAAGTGATGATTGATCCGGACACATGGCAGCCGGAGGTGAGGTGGTGTTGGCTAACGGGGACACATGGACTGCGGTGGGTACATGTGGCGGCACCGACGAGGGACATGTGGAGGCTCATGGTGAGGACATATGGCAATTTAAATTATATAAAAAAAAATATTTTGCGACGGATTAGAGATGAAAATTTCGTCACTAATTAGTGACTTCTGTTTCTAATTAGAGACAGAATTTAGTGACGGAATTGTCCGTCACTAAAATTCTATCACTAATTAATTAGTAACAGTCTTTTTACCGACTGAACAAATTCCGTCATTAATTCCGTTGCTAAACTAATTAGTGACAGAAATTCCATCACTAAATTCCATCACTAATTTGATGTTTTTTTGTAGTGTTATGATTTGTGTACAAAAAATATTAGTATTCTAAAAGTTTTATGCCCAACATGAGTTTAATGTGTATAAAAATTTGTTAGTTGGCTTACCTTGCTACCTATCTACCAATGTTGTGAAAATAATAATATAGGGCATTAGTGTGTTTGTGTTTGAGAGAGAGAGAGAGAGAGAGAGAGAGAGAGAGAGATCCCAGCCATGTTACTAAAGTATCTGCTTGTCGGTTGTTGTAATTTCATGTTAACTCATTACAAATTTACTCCATTAGTTAATTTTCAATGACACGATTATATAATTAATTTACAAATATTAAGAAAAATAGCTAAGTTAGTTATTTGTAATCTTGACAATGAATGCTGGTTTTCTAAAATGACACATTTAATTATTTTTATTGAAAGCCACACAAATTATAGAAACCCATTTAATATCTGGAATCAATAGGGATACTTTGGAGAAAAAATTATAAACTTGGAGGACAAAATTTTTATATATGATAAGTTTTGATAATGTCAAATATAGATATGAAATATTAAGAGAAAAAAGTATGTATAATATTCTTATCTTCTACATTGACTAACTACTATATTTAATGTTGTATATATTGTAGATTAGTCATAAACCCGACGGTAGGTTGATGTTATAATGCCTCATAAATGGAGAATGATCATCTAGAAGAAAAACAAGAAGAAAGAGATTGAAGAAAGAAGAAGATTGAAGATATTCAAGAAAATATCTAGTTGGGTTATGAAGAATGATCATCAAGAGGAAAAACAAAAAGATATCTTGTACATTAACCAAGCAAAGAAAGAAGAAGATTGAAGATGGTGAATAAAGAGATTGAAGAAAGAAGAACTTGTAAGAACTAATGGGAATATCAAGATCCAAGCTATTAGAAGTGATACGGGAGGTTTCTATGGTCAAATTTGAAGATGGAATAGGTCAATATGATGCTAAAATGACTTATACAAAAGTTATGCTACCTCTAAAGATGATTACTCGAGTAATTCCTCAAGTAATATGTCACTACCTCATTTTGGAGGTGATTACTTGAGAACTCCCTTGAGTAATGACCCATGATTACTCTAGGGCTCCCTCGAGTAATGAGAATTCTGATGTGCTCTGTTTTCGAGCAGTAGGATAGAAGTTTGGTATTTTGGTGATATCTCTCTAACCAAATATCGAATTAAACTGAAACTGGTTGCATATGAAATTAGACTACTAATACGAAAATTACACACCAAGATCACATTCAAAGGAGCTCAGATGAGAGAGATATGCTTTGTTGAAGTTGACACATAAATTAGCATCTTTTACCATAACAGTTTCGATATTTTGGATATAACTCCTAAACTACACATCAGATTGTAATGAAACTGGAGCCAAATAAAAGTAGGCTTAAAGAGATTTCCATACATAGATAGTTTGCCATATTTGAAGTTATATGCTAAGAGTTATGCCTTTTAGAATTTGACATTGGAAACTTTGATGATTGTTGAGAATAGTAGACACTCTTTGGTTCATAACTTTTTGTACACAATGAGTTTGGAGCTTATTCTTATTGCATTGGAATGTAGATGATGACAGCTTTCCGATGATATGTAATTTGCCATGTTTTGAATCAAAATCAAGAGCTAACTCAAGTGATTACTCGATTGATGTTCAAGGATTAGTAGAGTGACCACTCGAGTGATGAAGTTGGACAATGGATTACTCAAGTGACCACTCGAGTGATGCTTCCCAGGATCACTCAAGTAATGAACATGGATTACTCAAGTGACCACTCGAGTGATGCTTCCCAGGAGAACAGAACAACGTCTCTAAGATTCCAAAAATCATGGGAATGATTGTGTAACTCATTCCTCTTGCTTCTAATCACTCTAATACTTCATTATATTAGTGTTTAATGTATTTCTCTAGGTAAACAATTAAGCGATGATGTGAAGAAATAAAGGTGACTTTACAGAAGCAGAGCATCCATCAAACATCATGGCTAGTTTTACAAATATGAAGAACAATCAAATGAAGCAACGGGATTCTAACAAACAAGTTGAAATGCTCAAACAGTCATCAATCCTAATCAACTATAAATAGAAGATCACCCAAAACAGAAGAGAGACCCAGTACATACATTATCTAATTGCCAACATCCTGACATCAATGCTCATTGCATATACTCTCTGTTTCTCATTATTTACCAAATATATTTTAGAGGCAGATAATTTAAATTATACTTCAATATTCATCTTATTCACTTCTGAGAGAGAAGATTGACTGTAATCTTTTATCATCAAAATTGTATCCTTATGGTGTGTAAGGGGGAGGAACTCAATTGTATCCTTACGGTATGTAAGGGGGAGGAACCCAGTACGAGAATTGTAAAAGCTTCACAAATGCCCAAATTAAACTTGTGAGATAGTAGTGGTTCTCAAGTACCCAGTTAAACTTGAGGAAGATAGGGGATTGAAAATCTCAGGAGGAGCCTGAAGACTGGATGTAGGTCATCATAGATTGAGCTGAACCAGGATAAATCATAGTTTACATCTTCTCTTCCCTAAGCTCTTATATTTCCAGCATATATGTTTTAGATACTTATGGTTTCATGCTTCCATACTTGTTGATTTCATAAGATGCGAAAAGATTTTCAAAGTTCTTAATTTTTTTATCATACATCCAATTTGTAATATCCCAAAATTTGGGATTGGAGGATTTGGAATAAGCCCCGATTTAGTAAATATCTCAAATCTATTATCTAATATCTCTTATATCTTTGAGGCATTAAAGAAAATAAAATGGTGAATTTTGAAGAAAGTAATTATGTTTTTTGTGAAATCACCTATGAGGTAGTAAGCTTGTCATGTGATTTTGAATGATCAAATGATGCAAAACAATTATGCGATTTTACAGGATGAAAGTAGACATCATAAGCTTTAATTTAATAGGTCATATGACTCAATTAGAGCTATATACAAAAAGATATGAATTTTTGAAGTTATCCCAGAAAAACTGGAAATTTTCTGGAACAACATGCAAAGATTAAAATTATGGGAATTTTGTGATTCTAGAAAACAAAAGACTATATTTTTTTCTTGAAACTAGAATTAATAAGGGTTCCATATCCTTTGGAATCACTCCAATTCGATTTTTCTAGAATTAGTTATGATTTTTCAAAGTTTAGGCAGAAATCTGCCAGAATTTTATAAAAAATCCAAAAATTAGGAAATTAAATTAATAAGTAAATACCATATGATATATCATCTTCCTCCTCCTCTTCAGCCCAAAACTAACACCATTTCAGAAAAATAGAGAGAGGAAGTTGTGTTCTTTTAGAGAGAGAAGGAAAGGAGAAAACTTACAAGATAGGTCGATTTCTTCAGTGAATTCGTACCTAACGTGTATAATCTTTTTCCTAAGCTTATCTTTTATGTTGTTTGAGGTGTTTGAAGAAGATTTTTAGAGTTGGTATGGTTAGGATTTCATCCAAGAAAAGGAAAAGCCAGTGGGAACTTGAGGTAACTTCCAAATTCTTGTATATTTACTATTCTGGCTACTGTGGACAATTTAATCGGTGAAATTTTACCGGATTGTCCTTGGTTGTAAAAATGAAAAATGGGTTTTCCTAGGGGTTATGCTGCCTAAATTGGTACTAAATGGTAGTTGTAACCTAATGGAATAGTCAATAAGGTGGTTAGGAGTAGAAAGGAACGCGTTTACGGAGCTGAAATCGCAAAACCCCGATTTTTCTCGGAGAACATCATAATTTTGGCCAGGGATGTTTGAGGGCCTTAGAATTGGATTTTCAATAATTTGATGGTTTCATTGGATTCAGGAGGGAAAATTAGGTGGGGTTACAGTTCGGCACTTTTTCGGAAAAGGCCGAGAAAGCATAATTACGGAAACGCCGCTAAAACCCTAAAAGTAGGGCTGCCAAGGGAAATTTCATAATTTGACATTGAATTTGATAATTTTGAGTTTGAAAATGGATTCCTTGGGCGAAAATATGTCAAGATAGCCTAGGTTAGAATTTCGAGAAAAGTACAGCCGGACCGGGTACGATGGGGCTGGGTCCCCGAGGGTATTTTGGTAATTTTTCAAGATAGACTCATATAACCTCCAGAAACACTATGGAAGTGTCTAAAGAGTACATTTGACATTGTAGGATCAAATATAGAGCCCCGAGCTGTTTGCAAGTAAATCAAAGCACGCATTTCAAGGCAGAAAAGGGTTAAGGTAGGGGACTTACCTTACTTGCATATATTTGATATCTTTGCTTGTGTAATGATGTATATGATTGCTTTACTTGATTGTGTAGAACATATTTGAATAAATGAAGCTCTGTTTCTGTTTTCGCTGTGGCCATAGTCTTGTTGTATGAAACATTTGAGTATGCAGAAATGTCATTATGGGGCATATATCTAGATAAAGCTAACATGTCATACACATAGCATCAATCATGCATGCATTGTGGTATCCTATTTCCTACTG
Organism: Inga oerstediana; assembly: GCA_963210345.1. NCBI lineage: Eukaryota > Viridiplantae > Streptophyta > Magnoliopsida > Fabales > Fabaceae > Inga > Inga oerstediana. Next base: position 42,208,868 of record OY723407.1, read on the forward strand.
AGATTTGTTAGATCCCAAGTTTTGATGATAACAAAAAGACAATCATGTGTAAATCATGTCTTTAGGAGATTAAGAAAAGTTTACAAAGTTACCAAATGCATAGAGGAAGTTTTCTGATAACTGCTGTGAAATTGCACTGGAGTGCTCGAGCATGGATTTTGCACTCGAGCATAGATCTTCCCTGTGCTCGAGCAGGTGCGAGTGAAAGCCAGAAAGTGTCCACCCGAGAGACATTCCTTTGTTATGTTCACTGGATCACTCGAGCACCAAGGTGTGCACTCGAGCAGAGAAGTCATTCTCACTCGAGCACATGCGAGCAAGGGTCTGCGAGTGCTTGGCCGAGAGTCATGAAGTTCAGAGAAGTGCAAGTGTGCTCGAGCACACCCTTATATACTCGAGTGACACATCAATGCTTGCGAGTGAAAATTCTATCCCTCTCCAAATCTGATGCGAGTACTTGTTTAAAAGGTATAATTCTTGAGAATATTCTTCTCACTCGAGCAGGAGTCTATGTGATCGAGTGAGGGCCCACATCACCTGCGAGTGATAATTTTATCCCTCTGAATTCCTGATGCGAGTGATGGTATTGAGAGCATATTCCTGGAGAATATGCGTCTCACTCGAGCAGGAGTGTGTGTGCTCGAGTGAGGGACCATATCACCTGCGAGTATAAATTCTCACTCTTGTCAAAATGGTGTGCGAGTGATGACCTGAGAAGACACTCCCAGTGGAGAAGGTAAGATCACTCGAGCAGAGGAAGTTGTGCTCGAGTGAAACCCCTCTTCACCCGCGAGTGAAGATTCTGTCTCTCTGAAATTCTATGCAAGCACAACCCGATAACAGAAGCATATGAAGAAAAATAGGAGATCACTCGAAGTGAGCCTTTCATGCTCGAGTGATGCCCTGTTTGAACACCAAAAATGCCAAGTCTCATAACGTTCATTCCGAATATGGTTTATTGTTATTTATTCATATCATCATTACTTATTATCATTGTTTAACATTACTTTGAATGTATTATAAGTGTGATACAGGAAAATGAACGTTTGAAATCAGCTGTTACGGAGAAAGTCAAACAGCGGCAGACAAAATGATTACACACACGTTCGCACCTACCGCATTAACAATATTCAAACATGCGCATGTTCTCCTACAGTTGGAAAAGTCCCGCTCCTCAAATGTTGATTTTCCAAACGGGCAAAAACTGAAGCAACTATATATACAGAAAATCAAGGAGAACGTAAACAAGAACGTAGCACAAGAATTCACAAGCTTATACACGAGTCTCTGCTATTCATCATTTTCTCTGTATACACATTGATCTTCAGTGTTTATTCATTTGCTCTGTAAGAAAGTCTTCATACAATTCAAATTCTATGTTTATGTGATCTCAAGGTATTGGGACCTTGAGAGGGTAGTTTTTCCTTACGAGAAAAGCAGTTGACAGAATTCCTTGTTGTGTCTTCCACTCATAAGCCTTATAAGATACAAGCAGGAGAGAACATTGCTGCTCGTAAGACTTACAGTGGTGTAAGCAGGAGAGAACGTTGCTGCTCATAAGTCTTGTATACATAAGCACGTGAGAAGGGTCATAGGTTATTTTTCTGCACGTAAGACTTGTCGTAAGGGGGACAGAAGTTTCTTGTTGAGAGAATATTTCTGCTTGTAGTCCGTTCAAGGACTATTGTTGTTTTGAGGCATTCTGAGAGCCCATTGAATCTTGGAGGTATAGTGAAAATCTCAGTAGGTCTTGATCTCTGAGGACTGGACGTAGGCCTGGTTGTTAGGCCGAACCAGTATAACTCTCTGTGTTCAAATCTTCTCAACTCTACTCTATCCACTATATTTTTCATATCACCACATCAAGCGAAAAATTTATAACATCACCCAATTCACCCCCCTCTTGGGTGAAGCTTGCCTCTTACATTTGGTATCTGAGCCTCGTCTTCTCCGAAGAGCCTAATAGCTTGAGAAGGATCCGACAAATGGCAACAATGGGTGAAAATATCCTTCCAGACAGAGCTTCAATCACTAGACCTCCTGGTTTTGCTGGAGAACATTTTTCGTTCTGGAAAGCTAAATTCAGAGTGTTCGTGATGGCCAACGAGTACGGATTATGGAATGTTATACAAGATGGTGGCTATGTTCCAATGAAGAAAATCGAAGATAGAGCAGTTAAAAAGAGCCCAGATGAGTTTGATGAGAATGACAAAAGGTTAGTGACATTAAATAGTAAAGCCATTTTAATGATACAGAGTGCTCTTAGTCAAAAAGAATATTTTCGTATATGTACTCTACCCACTGCCAAAGATATGTGGGATGCTCTTGAAATTGCTCATGAAGGTACATCTGGAATCAAAGAAAATAGAATCAATACTTTAATTACAGAATATGATTTATTTCGTATGAAATCTGGAGAAAGTATATCAGAATTTGAACTAAGGTATACTCATCTTGTTAATCAATTATCTGCTCTTGGAAAGTCGTTTGATCAAAATTCCCAGGTAAGAAAGATTCTTAATATTCTTACAAAAGAATGGGAAGCAAAGGTAACAGCCATCGAAGAAGCTAAAGGAGAATCTATGAGATTCGTAGCTGCTCTCTTTGGAAGTCTTTCTGAATATGAAGGTAAATTGAGATTCAAAAAGGAACTTGAAGAAGTCGATGATAAAAAGAAAAAGGGAGTTGCACTTAAAGCTATCAAAGAAGAAGAAGAAACTACCGAGAATGAAGATGTCCCTAATGATGATGAAATGGGAATGATTGTGAGAAAATTCAAGAAATTCTACAGAAGAGGTCAAAGGAATTTCAAGAACTATCAAGGTGGACCAAGCAAGAAAGAAAATAAAGAACAACAAATAGTATGCTATGAATGTGGGAAACCAGGACATATCAAATCTGAATGTTACAGAAACAAAGACAAAAAGAAGCTGAAAAAGAAAGAATATATATCATCTATTTGGGGTGATAGTCCGTCAGACGAAGAAAGTGACAGCGACGAAGTAGCAAATCTATGCTTAGTAGCTAAGGAAGAAGAATCAGACTCTGAGGTATGTCTCAAAGCATCTCGAGCGAACAAATGGTATATTGATAGTGGATGTTCGAGACACATGACTGGTGACAAAAATAAGTTCACCATGCTTGAAACTAGAGAAGGAGGAAAGGTAACATTTGGAGGAAATCAATCTGGACGTATTGCTGGAATTGGTGAAGTGGGAAGAACTGATGGCGTTCAAATCAACGGAGTATATTATGTTGAAGGATTATGCCACAATCTCTTAAGTGTAAGTCAAAGCACTGACAAAGATAACTGGGTGATTTTTGACTCAAAAGAATGCTTGATAGTAAGCAAGAAAGATCTTCCCCTAAATAAAGAAACTATCAAGGCAAAGATCCGAGCTCAAAGGGACGGTAATTGTTATACTATTGATTTAAATTCAAATTCTTCTGAAAATTGTTTTCTTAGTCGATCAGAGGAAAGTTGGTTATGGCATAAGCATTTGGCTCATGTCAATATGAATCAACTTGACAAATTGATTAGAAAAGATTTAGTTGTTGGTATTCCCAAACTCAAATTCAAAGACAACATGATTTGTGAAGCATGTCAAAAAGGCAAACAAACTAAATCTTCTTTTAAAACAAAATATGAAATTTCTACTTCAAAACCTTTACAATTACTTCATATGGATTTGGTAGGACCTGTGTAATACCCCGAATTTTGAGACTTGAGGCTAGAGAATAAGCCTGAGATTAGTGGATTGATAAGCCCTGGTTTAGCAAGATCCCAAATTGTGATTAGGGGTTAATGACTACAAAAGTGGACGTGGTTAGTGATTAATGAACCTTTTTAGAGAATATAAAGTGGATTGTAGTCGCTTGTGTTATGAGCAACGCCAAAACCCTATATTTGAGTTCAATTGTGGATTAACATCCAAATTGACTTAGAATAGAGGGAATAATTGAATGGGGTATTGTGATGGAAAGGGTGTCATGTTGTGGTATTTAATCATTGGAATTGATTTAAATTGGATTGGACACATTGGTTGCAAAACTGGAAATGTTGTCCAGTGTGAATTCTGTCTGGGCAGTCTTCTCGTGTGGACGTTTCTAATAGGCAAATGATGTCAGCAAATTATGACACTTTCCATTCTTAAATTTCACATCCAAAGCTTCAAAATGGACATATAATTTGTGCCATTTCATGTTGGGAACTAGGAGATATGACTGTCCAAAGTTTGAGGTCGAAAATGGACTCTGTTTTGGGGCAGTGATGACATTTGTGTAATTCTGGAATTTTGTGGTGATTTCTAGTATTGGTAAATATTTTTCCTATAAAGAGGACTTAAATACCTTTCATTTGGCTTTGGAATCACCTCATTTCGATGTTTCTAGAATTAGTTATGATTTTTCAAAGTTTGGGCAGAAAATCTGCCAGAAAATCCGAAAATGGTAATTATGACATCATCTCAATAAAAGATGACATCATCATAGGATATGTTATTAAACGGTTTTTTCTTTCTTCCTCCTCATTTCTGACGCTGAGAACAGCTGAAATAGAGAGAGAGCATATGGGATCTTTAGAGAGAGAAAGAGGAAGAAATCTCGTAAGGTAAGCCGATTTCTCCGACGATCTAGCTTCTAACGCTTATAACTCCAATCCTAAGCTACTCCTTTATGTTCTTTAAGGTTTGGAAGCTCCTCTTTTGGTGTATTGAAGTTAGGGTTTTCAGCCACAAGAAGGAAAAGCTAGTGGGAGCTTGAGGTAACTTCCAAACTCTTGTGTATTGACTATTCTGGCTGCTGTGGACAATTTAATCGGTGAAATTTCGCCGGATTGTCATTGGTTTCAAAAATGGAAAATGGGTGTGTGGGGCTGTTATGCTGCCCAAATTTGTACTAAATGATAGTTGTAACCTAATGGAATAGTCAATAAAGTGGTTAGGAGTAGAAAGGAACGCGTTTACGGAGCCGAAATCGCAAAACCCCGATTTTCCCCGGAAAACCCATATATTTCGGTCTGGGCTATAAATGGGTCTTAGAGTTAGATTTTCAATGATTTGATGATTCCATTGAGTTCAGGAGCAAAAATTAGGTGGGGTTACAGTTGGTCACTTTTTCAAAAAAGGCCGAAAAAGCATAATTACGAAAACGCCCTTGAAACCCTTAAAGTGGGGCTGCCAAGGGTAAATTTGTAAATTGATATTGAATTTGATAATTCCGAATCCGGAAATGGATTCCTTGGGCTAAAATATGTCAGAATAGCCCATGTGTATCTTTAGCGATTGTGTAATCCCCATTTGAAGAATTGTAATGGGCAATTGTACCCTGTGTATCTTTAGCGAAGGTATGTACCCGGGATTGCTGGGATGATTAAGTTGTGCACTCTGATATTTATATGAATGTGATTTATCTTCGCGTAGTAATTGTATTCGAAATGTGAATATGAGACCAAGTTTATAAATGATTTCAAAAAGTATTCGTGAAAACCCCGTCATGTGATAGGTTAGTAAATGTTATTTGATTATTATTGGTCTCTATTTCATTTTAATCACGTATTTCGGATATAATTACAGAGGGGGTTACAACCTGCAAGAGTAAAAAGTTTTGGAGGAAATTTATATACGTTAGTAATTGTTGATGATTTTACAAGATTTGCATGGACTATATTTATTGCCTCAAAAGATGAAACTTTTGCTGAATTTATTATGTTTGCCAAAAAGGTTCAAAATGAGAAAGGTATTTCTATTGTCTCTATTAGAACAGATCATGGAGGAGAATTTGATAATCAATTGTTTGAAGATTACTGCAACAACGAAGGAATAGATCACAACTTCTCAGCTCCTAGAACACCTCAACAAAATGGAGTAGTGGAAAGGAAGAACAGAGTTCTTACAGAAATGGCAAGAGCATTACTTAATGAAAAAGAAATGTCACAAGTGTTCTGGGCAGATGCAATGAGTACTGCATGCTATATTTCAAACCGAGCATATATCCGCAAATCACTTGGAAAGACGCCATATGAACTTTACAAAGGAAGAAAGCCAAATATTACTCATCTTCATATCTTCGGGTGTAAGTGTTTCATTCACAACAATGGTAAAGAAAACTTAGGTAAATTTGATTCAAAGTCTGATGAAGGTATATTTCTAGGATATTCTAATAGAAGTAAGGCTTATAGAGTTTTCAATAAAAGAACATGTACTATTGAAGAATCTATTCATGTTGTGTTTGATGAAATTGAATCTCAGACAAAACTTAATGATGAAGAAGAAATGGATTCAATCAAGAAAAACAAATCTATTTCAAAGCAGGATGATTTTGAAACAAATGATTTTCAAAATTTAGAAGATGTCGATGATCATGCTCAACCTAAAGCATGGAGACATATGAAGGATCATCCAATTGATCAGGTTATAGGAGATATTCATGAAGGTGTCAAAACCAGAAATAAAATTCTCAATGAGGTAACTTTTTCTGCTTTTATTTCTAAAATTGAACCTTCTAATATAGAAGAAGCTTTGTCTAACAATGATTGGGTGATTGCTATGCAAGAAGAACTAAATCAATTTCAAAGAAATCAAGTTTGGGATTTAGTTCCTCGACCTAAAGATCATACGGTTATAGGGACTAAATGGGTTTTCAAAAACAAACTTGATGAATCAGCAATCATTGTGAGAAATAAAGCAAGATTGGTAGCCAAGGGCTATAATCAAGAAGAAGGTATTGATTATGAGGAAACATATGCTCCAGTGGCAAGATTGGAAGCAATACGAGTACTCCTAGCTTTTGCTTGCATCAAAAGTTTTAAACTTTATCAAATGGATGTGAAAAGCGCTTTTCTAAATGGTTATATTATGGAGGAAGTTTATGTAGAACAGCCTCCTGGTTTTGAAGATGAAACAAAACCTGATCATGTCTTCAAACTTAAGAAAGCATTATATGGTTTGAAACAAGCATCCAGAGCTTCGTATGAAAGACTAAGCAAATTTCTTCTTGATCAAGGTTTTGTCAGAGGTAAAGTTGATACAACTTTATTCATCAAACATGACAAAAATGATATTCTAATTGTTCAAATTTATGTTGATGATATTATTTTTGGTGCTACTAACGAATCTATGTGTCAAGAATTTTCTAAGATTATGCAGGGAGAATTTGAAATGTCCATGATGGGAGAATTGAACTTCTTTCTTGGACTTCAGATCAAACAAAAGAAAAATGGTATATTTATATCTCAGACAAAGTATTTGAAAGAGTTGTTGAAGAAATATGGATTAGATAATGCTAACGGAGCTGATACTCCAATGAGTTCTACAACGTTGTTGGATGGTGATGTAAAGGGACCTAGCTTTAACATCACAAAGTATAGAGGAATGATTGGTTCATTACTCTATCTCACAGCAAGCAGGCCAGATATTTAGTTCAGTGTAGGAATGTGTGCAAGGTATCAATCCAATCCTAAGGTATCTCATGCAGAGACAGTAAAAAGAATTTTCAAATATCTAGGAGATACTTCAGAGCTTGGTCTTTGGTATCCGAAAAGAGGGAACGAGTATTTAATGGCATATTCAGATTCAGATCACGGTGGATATAAAACTGATAGAAAGAGTACCAGTGGTCAATGTCAATTTCTCGGAGGCTCTCTAGTGTCATGGTTCAGCAAGAAGCAGAATACAGTTTCATTATCTTCAACTGAAGCTGAATATATAGCTGTAGCAAGTTGTTGTTCTCAAGTGTTATGGTTAAAACAACAACTTCAAGATTTGGGAATTTATTTAAAAGAAATTCCAATTTATTGTGATAACACTAGCACGATAAGCTTGGCAAAGAACCCTGTACAACATTCAAGGACCAAGCATATAGACATTCGACATCATTTCATTCGAGATCATGTTCAAAAAAGAGATGTCAAAATGGAATTCATACCAACTCATCTTCAACTTGCGGATATTTTCACAAAACCAATTGCAAAAGATCAATTCCTATATATTCGAAGAGAATTGGGAATGGTTAATCCCAATGAGTTGTAAGTTTTCTTGTTAAAAAGATTAATTAAATGTTTCTCTTTAATAATAACCATACTGACTTTAGCATCAGAGTGTTCAAAATTTGTTTTTGCAGGACTGTCACTCGAGCACTGAGGGTGCTGCTCGAGTGATGAGCTGTGTCACTCGAGCACAAGCAGCTCTGCTCGAGCACAGCACTATTAAAAATGCTCTGCTTTATAACATGAAAAACAGAGGTTAACAGAGGAGATAAGAATATCAAAAGACTATATCAAAAGCAATAGTGAGAATTGAACTCACTCGCGAGTGAGGAACTCTCACTCGAGCATGATATAAACATGCTTGAGGTGAGGAGTGCCTGCTCGAGTGAAGAAGAAGAATTTCTTCTCAAAAGCTATCCAAATCATGGTTACTCAAATGATCTTGGAGGATTTGAGTACAAAAATACAAAAATATGTCAAGAAATCCACAATCCAGGTATGTTTTACATGTTTCTTTATTTTTCCAGAAGATCACTCGAGCATAGATAGAACACACTCGAGCACAGTATGAACATCACTCGAGCACTAGAGTTCATGCTCGAGCACTGTCACTTATATCAGTCATGGGGGAGCTCAGAATGTCGCACTCCTTGCTCTCACTCGAGGTGCTCTCTCACTCGAAGGTCACATCTCTTCACCTTCAACCGTTTCTCTTCATTCAATCGCGTCCTTCTACCTCAAATCGCCGTTACAACCTTTCATTTTTCTATAAAAGGTGATTTTTACTCTTTGCTTGTTACATTCGGTGCCCTAAACTCTCTGAGTTCTTGCTTTTCTCTCATTTTCTCTACAATGGCAAGAACCAAAATACCTACTATTCCTCAAAGATCTCAATCTCCTTCTCCTACTCATTCTGCTGCCAGTGTATCTGGTACCCCTGAACCAACACCTCCCTCTCCAAAAATTTCTTCCTCACCGTCACCACCTCCTAAGCCCAAAACCAAAAAGAGGACTCCGGCTAAGAAACCTCACCCAAAACCTCAGGTTTCAAAGAAAGATCAACCTCCTCAAAAGAAACCAAAGGGAGTGGTGTTCAAGGAACCTATAATCACCCGGTCTCAATCCAAAGAGGTTCAAGGAAAGGGGAAGAAGAAGGAGTCAGAACAACCCCAATCATCTTCTTCTTCTGGGGATACCTTTAGTAGACAACTCCGGGAAGCAATAGAGAAATCCAAACTGGACAAGATAGTTGGGAAGATTGCTTCTCAAGCCGGTGTTTCAAGTTCACATCAAGATAGGCAACCAAGTGCCTCTGCTTCAGGAGCACCTTCTGCCTCTCAAGCACCAGTGAATGATCAACTCACCAGTCCTCCTAAGGGATTCAATGTTGATGAACTTAAGGCCTTGCCTCAGAAGGTATATGATGATGAATTTAAACATAGACATTTCTGTCCTGTGGTATATGTGGATCTGGATTACCTGAAAAAGAATTGTCACTTGGATTTATACCCTTATCTTCAATACTATGCTCCCTGGCTAGATATCCATTTGCCATATTCTCCCACTGTTGTGAAAACCTTTTATTGCAACATGAAGTCTCATAATATTAAGTCTAGATCTGGTGAGTTGATTGAAGAAGCAGTATCTACTACTATTAGAGGAAAATTTATTATGATTTCTGCCAAGATCATAAATGACTTACTTGGTTATGTTGCACCTCCTCCTGATCCACCATCTTTCTCTGCCAATGAAGTTTTTAAAATTCTGAGACCAAAAGACCCCATTGGCCCCCTCATTTTCAAACCTATTGATATGCCTGATACTCACAGAGTCCTTCATTATATATATTCTCGGAGCATAGTCAATAAGTCCAAAAATTTTACCCACTTTACTCAAAAGGATTATTATTTGTTGGCTTCTTTGGTTGCCTGGCAACAAAGAAATGTGGGGGAGATTATTTTTAACGAGATGAGAAGGTTTCGTTTTTCTTCAACAAGATCCACAACCATACTATACCCTCAGCTTGTTTCTTTCATTTTGATGAAAAACAAAATTTGGTATTTGGAAGGAACTGCAAGGGTACTCATCTCAAGATTTGGTAAGACTCAGTTAACTCACATGGGTATCAATCTTCCGGTGAGTCGGACCAAAGCCACATCCAAGAGGGAAGCCACTCCATCCAGAGGTGATGAGGCACAATCATCTGCTCAAGGTCCTATTCCTCCTCCTTCCTTTCTCAATGCCTCTCTTTCAAACCATGTTTCTGAGGCAATTAATCAAGCTGTATCAAGTTTGAAGAAGGAGTTAGTGACTGAGTATGAAAAGCTTGTGGAGAAGATGGAAGCACAAGTCATTAAATTGGTAGACAAGGCCAATCTTAACTTTGAACTGATGTTCAAAACTCAGGATGAGATGTCACAGAGGATCACTAATATGGAGACCTTCCTGCACTCACATTTTCCCTCTTCATCTTCCGGGGTGCCTCCTGAGACCACTCATACCTCACCACTTCATCCACAGACTCATGTACTTTTCACCGATCCAGAGTCTAATGTAGATGTTACTTTTGATCGGTCGCCTTCACTACCTCCTTCATCTTCTGTACCACAGCCAACATCTCCTTCTGATCAACCCATTGACCCTCTCACTGCCATGGTGTCCTTTATTCCACCTCCTCAGCCCCCTTCTGATGTTGACAAAACGGAGGAGAAGGATGTGTGATGTTTTCTGAGCTTCTGTAGGGTGTATTTAGGTGTTTGGGTAGATTTCTGTATTGGGTAGGATTTGATGTTATTATGTTATTTGAATTAAAGTTAATATTAATGAAGTTTCTCTTTTAAATTTCAAGTTATTATCAAGTTTAAATGATGTTTCAAATTGTTAAAGTTATATACCTCATACTATACTTATCTTGGTTGTTAAGTGTTCAGAAGAAACATTGCAGGAAAATTTAAACTTGAAGCCAAAACTTGATATGCATTTGGAAACATTGAAGAATTTCAAAGATTTTCAATCTCAATCAATTTTACTTAAATTTTCATCACAAAGGTTTTGTCATCATCAAAAAGGAGGAGAATGTTAGATCCCAAGTTTTGATGATAACAAAAAGACAATCATGTGTAAATCATGTCTTTAGGAGATTAAGAAAAGTTTACAAAGTTACCAAATGCATAGAGGAAGTTTTCTGATAACTGCTGTGAAATTGCACTGGAGTGCTCGAGCATGGATTTTGCACTCGAGCATAGATCTTCCCTGTGCTCGAGCAGGTGCGAGTGAAAGCCAGAAAGTGTGCACCCGAGAGACATTCCTTTGTTATGTTCACTGGATCACTCGAGCACCAAGGTGTGCACTCGAGCAGAGAAGTCATTCTCACTCGAGCACATGCGAGCAAGGGTCTGCGAGTGCTTGGCCGAGAGTCATGAAGTTCAGAGAAGTGCAAGTGTGCTCGAGCACACCCTTATATACTCGAGTGACACATCAATGCTTGCGAGTGAAAATTCTATCCCTCTCCAAATCTGATGCGAGTACTTGTTTAAAAGGTATAATTCTTGAGAATATTCTTCTCACTCGAGCAGGAGTCTATGTGATCGAGTGAGGGCCCACATCACCTGCGAGTGATAATTTTATCCCTCTGAATTCCTGATGCGAGTGATGGTATTGAGAGCATATTCCTGGAGAATATGCGTCTCACTCGAGCAGGAGTGTGTGTGCTCGAGTGAGGGACCATATCACCTGCGAGTATAAATTCTCACTCTTGTCAAAATGGTGTGCGAGTGATGACCCGAGAAGACACTCCCAGTGGAGAAGGTAAGATCACTCGAGCAGAGGAAGTTGTGCTCGAGTGAAACCCCTCTTCACCCGCGAGTGAAGATTCTGTCTCTCTGAAATTCTATGCAAGCACAACCCGATAACAGAAGCATATGAAGAAAAATAGGAGATCACTCGAAGTGAGCCTTTCATGCTCGAGTGATGCCCTGTTTGAACACCAAAAATGCCAAGTCTCATAACGTTCATTCCGAATATGGTTTATTGTTATTTATTTATATCATCATTACTTATTATCATTGTTTAACATTACTTTGAATGTATTATAAGTGTGATACAGGAAAATGAACGTTTGAAATCAGCTGTTACGGAGAAAGTCAAACAGCGGCAGACAACATGATTACAAACACGTTCGCACCTACCGCATTAACAATATTCAAACATGCGCATGTTCTCCTACAGTTGGAAAAGTCCCGCTCCTCAAATGTTGATTTTCCAAACGGGCAAAAACTAAAGCAACTATATATATAGAAAATCAAGGAGAACGTAAACAAGAACGTAGCACAAGAATTCACAAGCTTATACACGAGTCTCTGTTATTCATCATTTTCTCTGTATACACATTGATCTTCAGTGTTTATTCATTTGCTCTGTAAGAGAGTCTTCATACAATTCAAATTCTATGTTTATGTGATCTCAAGGTATTGGGACCTTGAGAGGGTAGTTTTTCCTTACGAGAGAAGCAGTTGACAGAATTCCTTGTTGTGTCTTCCACTCATAAGCCTTATAAGATACAAGCAGGAGAGAACGTTGCTGCTCGTAAGACTTACAGTGGTGTAAGCAGGAGAGAACGTTGCTGCTCATAAGTCTTGTATACATAAGCAAGTGAGAAGGGTCATAGGTTGTTTTTCTGCACGTAAGACTTGTCGTAAGGGGGAGAGAAGTTTCTTGTTGAGAGAATATTTCTGCTCGTAGTCCGTTCAAGGACGATTGTTGTTTTGAGGCATTCTGAGAGCCCATTGAATCTTGGAGGTATAGTGAAAATCTCAGTAGGTCTTGATCTCTGAGGACTGGACGTAGGCCTGGTTGTTAGGCCGAACCAGTATAACTCTCTGTGTTCAAATCTTCTCAACTCTACTCTATCCACTATATTTTTCATATCACCACATCAAGTGAAAAATTTATAACATCACCCAATTCACCCCCCCTCTTGGGTGAAGCTTGCCTCTTACAAGATTCTCTCGAATCTCACCCTCCCCTACGAACAAATTAGACAGGAGACAACAAAAGATGTGCAAACAACAATGCAAAGTACCGTACAAAGGGATTACAGTAGTGGAACGAAGACGGGAAGAAGTCTTCATTTCACTGAGATGAGTTTAGACACCCTAGTAGCCTTATGCGGCTACCCTAATTGTAAGTATCATGTACAAACCCCTATGGGGACTTTATTTAATCATGCACATATTATCAGTATAGTTATGCTATTCTTATGTTGCCTACCGAACCGCATATCGTTTTCTGCAAATACTTTGAAAAAGGTTGAAATTGAGATAAGGGCGTGACACAATTCACCCCCTCTGGGTGTCAGCCAGTTATTACATTTGGTATCAGAGCTGGACTCTTGTTTAAAGGGCTTAACCATCTCAAGAGTTTATAATGGCTAATTTTGGGTGTTATATGCTTTCGGAAGGTTTTGACTATACAATTGCACCTATTTTGAAAAATATTGATTTTTGGTTTTGGAAAGCTAGAATGACATCTTTTATAAAATGCTTTGATTATGATATGTGGGATGTTTTTACAAATGTCTTTGATTTCAAACCGAGAAAGGATTGGACAGAAACGAAAAAGAAAATGTTTTTGTTGAACATCAGAGCAATGAAAATTTTGTATAATGCTTTAACCGAAAATGATTTGGAGAAAATTAGATGTTGCTCTCCTGCTAGAGGTATTTGGAATACTCTTTATTCTATTTATACTTCTAACAATTATGTTGAAGTTGAAAGTATTGACAGTTCATGTGAAACTATAAGCTGCATACCTATAGTTCATAAACAAGTGGGAGTTGACAATGAAACAGGAGAAATCATAAAACACTTCCATGATCTTGTCAACATAAAAGAACAAGAGGAAGATGATTCCCAAGAAGAGCTCATTATAGACAAATTTAATGGATCATCCTCTAGAGCTCAAAATGCACATATGGTAAACAATTCTAATTCTTCTAGAGTTATTTTAAAAAATGATTTTCAAATTTTGTATAAAAGTGTTTTCCAACCAATTATTGATTCTATTGAGAAAAGCAAAAAGGTTTTCAATCATGCTGGAAATTCATGCAAGAAGAAAGAACATAGGAAAACTGATCATTTGAGATCGTCTTTTCTTGATCGACACAATACTTGCATAGAATCTCATAATGCATATCATCATATTATTTGCAATTATTGTGGTAAATCAGGTCATATTTCTCACACATGCTATATTAGGAGAAATTCTAATATGAGAAATAAATTTGTTTGGATTCTTAAAACGCAAGTAAGTTCAAATGCTAACATTCAAGGACCCAAAGCAAAGTGGGTACCGAAATGTCCATATGGTGTTTCATGTATGCAGATTGATTCTAGAAAGAATGGACATAAGGGTACAAAGAAAATGAGGAAGATTCCAAGAGTTCCTAATGCACATGGATGGAGATGCACATCAATTAGGAGAACTCTCAAATCATCCATTGCTAGAACTGCAAAGTTTAACCACAAAGAAAGGCAATAGAGAAAAGGAGTATGTTCCACCTCAAGAATAAACTACCATAGTGTATTGTTCAACTATCTTGAAGAGAACAAGAAAAGGAGGATCTCTCAAGCATCAAGTAAAAGACTCCTGGAGTCTATATATTTTGAGAGAACATTACCAGCACCCAAAGCAAAATATTCAAAGTATCAATATCATATAAAGATGCAGTGGGTAAGTAAAAGCAATCCTCCAAGTATCAAAGGCAAAGGTACATAATGATAAAACCTCTTCTGCTATTTTATATAATATTTATTGAGGTTTTATATTTTGGAACCTTAGGAATGAGCATTACAAACTACTTTAAAATTATGTTTTCACATCCCTTAAAAAGCTAGTTAATAGATTTATTTATAAAGAGGTTTCAATACTCAATAGCTTAATTCTTTATGCATATATAATGATTTAAAAAAAATATTTATTTTATACATAAAGATATGTTTAATTTGTTATGCTCAATTGCCTTGAATTGATTATATTTTTAGAGCATGTGAATTTTATCTTGATTTGTACAAGCTAACAAGAAATGGATCCAAGTAAGGTTAGATACCATCAAGAAAAAGAATTTATACAGTTTTGTAGGATAAGAAATTGCTTCTCAAGACTACGGCCACAAATCAAATTCATATCTTGATAATGCTGAATTGTGGAGTTTAGATTTTGGTGCTGAGTGTGCAAAGGAGAAAAATCAATATTATTCCACCAAAACCAAGCAAGCTATTGCAAGGACAAAAGGAATTACGATGATATCTAATCCTTACTCTATACTATGCTGATATAAATTATTTATTTGGGTAATGAATAACTTGCTCATTATTGCATACCATCAGCAATCAATCATTTATGGTTTCAAATTGTTTTTAGATTTCTAAATGGATTAAAAGTGAAATTGTGCATAATCTTTCTATGTATTTGAGTTTTGAAATGCACATTTTAAAAAAATGTACTTAGATTCCAATTCATCTTGTTTATACATACACATTATTTGAAAATTGTTCATATTTTGTTTGCATTCAAATCGGTTTCAAAATTGAAAGTTAATATTTTTGTATACTAAAAGTCAGAAATGCTTCAAATTCATCCACCAGAGTATTTCCCCATCATTGACATATTGATCATTGATCTTAAATATGTTATCCAATGCTTGAACTCCTCAACCATTAGTTTCTAACAAGTTAGACCTTATGTCTAACTAGTTAACTATCTATATGAGTTTCAAGTGTATTTCCTAGAAATGAATTCAATATGTGAAATCCTTATGCCTAATGCATATATCTTTGGTTGGCCATGTTATTCCAAACATTATAAATGCTCATTAGTGCATTGAATCTTAATGCATTAACCGTTATAGTGGAATAACTTACTAGGATAATATTCTAGTACTCTAGTCATTTGGACTGATGAGTGTGTGCTTAATCATTCATAATTCATTTGCACTCATTTTATTACTTAAATACATGAACCATAGATATCATATATCTCTGCGTAACAGTGTATTGCATTCGAACCTTGAGATGAATATTCCTATTCTTCAAGACACAACTCTAAGAGTCAAGATTACCTCTTGGTCAATAGCAAAGTCATTGTGTTTATATACACGAACCTAAGCTTTTTTGGCTAGTTCATTTTCCACATGACTTTTGCTCTTAGTAAAATTCTCAAACATGTTAAACTCCAATGTCTAACACGTTATCTTAGTTGTTCTCTAAAAAGGAAGCTTTTTGGTATATGTATATTTAAACTATTGACTTCCACCATTTTTAACATGAGCATCAATTGTAAACATGTTTCAAAAATGAGTTTTGCATACATTCAAAATTCCAATTTCACAAATGCATTGTCATGATTTGAAATTGTTAGATCCCATGTGTTTTGATGATAACAAAGATTGGATCAATAATACAAAAGGTTTTGATAATAAACAAAAAGGTTTGAACAAAGTAACTAAGTGTTTCACAGCAGGAAAAAAACATTACTCGAGTAGGTGCTAGAGTAATGAAGATGAACTGAGAAAGAGAGAATAGGAGAAAGAAGCAATGTCAAATTTTCTGAAGGTTTACTCGAGTGAGCACTTGAGAAATAGACCTTATTATTCCAAGGAGCACTCAAGTAATATTGGAGAAATTGTTCCATAGAGCACTGTCAAAATTTGGATGAAGTTACTGGAGCGACAACTCGAGTAATCTACAAAGTTATATGAACCATTACTCGAGGGACCACTCAAGTAAACTAAGCAAAAATCATCTAGTAGTTCTTGGCCAAAAAATGATAGAGGTTACTCGAGGGACCACTTGAGTAACCAGGTAAGAAAAGGTCTTACTCAAGGAGCACTCGAGTAATTTGTAGAGTTATTTGAAGTATTACTCTAGGGATCACTCGAGTAATCAGATAAGCAAAGAACAGGTACTCTCGGCCAAGATTTGAGTGTTATTACTTGAGGGATCACTCAAGTAACCTATAAACTTATTTGAAAGCTTACTCGAGGGATCACTCGAGTAACCAGTGGAGAAAAGACATGCTTACTGGAGGGACTACTCGAGTAACCAGGTATGTAGAAATTTTTGTAGAAGGATTACTCGATGGATTACCCAAGTAATATCGTTAATGAATGTTGACTTACTCTCTATGATATTTTTAATAAGATTAATAGAGAGTGACCACTTGAGTATAGACATGATCACTGGAGTAGCCACTCAAGTAAGGCAATCCAGAAAGCAAATCTTATGTTTATTGGTTTGTTATATATATGATTAACCTTTCATTGTATTAGTATTCTGAATATATTTGCAGAGAATCAATGAAAAGATCATGCAGTGAGAGAAAAGTCAAATAAAATGTTCAAGATCTCACCTACTACCACCTACTGCAAATGGATAGTTTTAAAATTCAAATAACGATCAACCGTAGCTGTGCGACTCTAACGGACAAGTTGAAATTGTTTCAATGGACACCACAAATCATCTATATATATGGAGCATTCAAAGAACATACTACAAGAACTGAGAACAAACAAACTCATACCGATCAATACATTCTTTGTGCTCTGTTTTCTTATACTCATTCATTGTACTTCAGTGATCATATATTTACTGATAAGTCCTAATTTTACCACATATTTTCATAGATTTTGGGAGGTTTTTAGTGATAAATGGTATGCTTGAAATGCATTTGTAATGAGAAATTGTGACTAATATTGAATTTATGAAAGGAGTGATTAAGAGTAGCTTAATTGATATATCTCATGATTTCTCTTAACGTGTTGATTTGGGAAAGAATGATATTGCATTCAGGTGAATTGTCTTGTAGGAAGCTTGAAGAAAAATAAAAGAAAAAGGAACTGAAAGAAGAAGGAAGGACTAATTGGTAAAGTTTCAGAATTATGCAACCAAAGAGAGAAGGGACTTAAGTGCAGAACATAGAAAACCTTTGGAGCAAAACTGCAATTTTCCCCAAATGCAAATTTATCCACTTGATGATTCAGAATTGCGGAGGAGATCGAAGAAAAAGGGGGAAAAAACAGAGACCTGGGCGTGGAGCGTGGACGGAGGGAGACGAGAAAGAGAATAAAAAAAAAGAGGAAGACGCGTGCTGTGGGGGATCTCCGTTTCTGCTCCTCCGAGAACCATCATCCACGTTGATTCTCCAATCGGCATCAATCCTCATGGTGATGAAGGATAAAGGGAAGTGCGTCAGTGTGCATTCCTCGATCATGAGCGGCTGATCACTGAATTTCCTCCTAGAAGCGAAGCCAAACCTGAATCCAAGCGCTAAAAGAAGAAGCTCATTAAGATTTGTATTCTTAAACGATTCTGATTTCTTATAATTGTGCGAGTTGTGCAACTGTGAGACAGAGTTGAATTTGAGCTATGGAATTCATAATTGTGTTGAATAAATTTCTGAATCTGATTCGAATTTTATAGGAGTACTGATATGTGCATAAAATCAGTTGATGGAATGTATTCTCTATATTCAAGTAGATTTAATCATATATGCTAATTCTAGTTGTATCAGTTTATATGATTACTTCGAAAGCTCTCATAAGTAACATGCGGTAGCTGTTACTACAGAGAAATCAGATATGTCATGCTAAAAGGCTCTTCTCATCAATTTGTTCTTAATATGTTGTGCTAGTTGATTAACTATAGGAACAGATTGCTAAATGGCTGGTACAGTGAGCTTGCAATAATAATTGGATGAGGAAGGTTGGGTGGAACTTTTAGGAAGAATTATCTCATCATTGTGTTAAATCATCATTCATTTCACTTGCATCACAGTGTCATTTTAGAGCAGAAAATTAGGAATTAGAATTTGGTACATGGTGAATATAAATCAGTTAGCTCTTTACATTCTTGTTCTACTTATTGTGGCCCATAATTTGCTAAGAATTATTACAATAGTTAGGTTCCTTAGAGAAGAATGACCTAGGCTAGATATCACTTTACTATAGTTAGCTTAGTATTTTTTGTAGAGTTAACGACAAGCTTTATCAAAATGGCGCCGTTGCCGGGGAACCTTACTTGTTGAGGTTCTTTAGCAATCTTTTGGGCCCAAAAACATTTTTTGATTCTGTTATTGTGAGTGTTGCTGATATTTTGCTGCTGTTATTCTCATTTTTCTCTGCTGAATTGACTCTTTCAATATGTGGTAGCTGCTGGTTGTGAATTTCCATTTGGATTCTGTGTTCATAATTGCCTCTATCATTGGTCAGTAGATTGCTCTTTCGTTTGGGGGTAGGGTAGTGTGTTGTATGACTAGGAGTCAACCAACACCATTACTTCCTCCAAGTGAAGATATTAACAAAACTGTTAGGCAAGTTAAGAAACTCAAATCTCTTGAGCTTAATCATTCACCTCTAGTTGAAGAAAGTAGTTCCCAAGGTCATAAGCACATCAGCAATAATTTGGATAGAACTAGTGGAACATACTTAGATAGGCATTTCATAATGGATCATATTGAACAACCAATAATGAGGGGCACAACAATGATATACCTGGGAATAATGGTGAAAGGAAGACTATAAAAGACCTTACCTCTACTTCTGAAAATGTGGATCAGTCCCGTATATATCCTGAATTTAACATTAACTTTGAGTTGAAAAGTCCTTTGCTGAGCAGGTTACCTAGATTTACTGGTCTAGCAGGGGAAGATCCTCAAAAGCATCTCAGGGAATTAAGGCTGGTTTGTTCTTCCATGAAACCAGTGGGTGTGGATATGGATGAAGTGCTTCGACAAGTCTTCCATTTTACATTGGAAGGCAGGGCTAAAGAATGGTTCATGATGCTGTCTCATCATTCTGTTGCTGCTCTAGCTACATGGACTAATCTACAAGCAGCCTTTCTAGAAAAATATTTCCCTGCCTCCAAGATCACTTCATTGACTAAGGAGATTTTTGGAGCAAAACAAGCTATACAAGAAACTTTTTCTGAATACTGGATCAGATTTCAGGAGCTCCTCTCTAAATGTCCAAACCACCAAATACCAGAAGCAAGATTGGTACTTTACTTCCATAGTGGTTTATTACCTCAAGATCGAAAATATTTGGACTCTTCAGCTGGGGGTACAATTCAGTTACTCACCCCTGCTGAAGCTTGGGAACTCATTGAGAGAATTGCAAACAATGATCAACAATTTGAGGGATTAGATGCACGGCAAGTTCATGAACTTTCTGCATCTAACAGAAATAATAGAACCGCTGATCCAGTAGCTGTGCAACTTGCTGCCATGAATGCAAATCTCACTAAATTGTGTCAGCTTGGTAATCTTAATATGCAAGGTCAATCAGTCCCATCTCAAGCTTTGGTGGCAGCAAGTTGTGAAATATGTCAATCTCCCATGCATATTACTACAAACTGCCCTCATGATAATCAGACTGTTGCAGCCATGTTTCAAGGACGTCAAGGGCAGAATTCTAGACCTTGGAACCCATATTCCAATACCTACAATGAAGGGTCTCGAGCACACCCAAATTTCAGTTGGAAAAATAATAATTATAAGGAGTTCCAGAATCAGTTTCAAGTCAGCCAGCCAAGCGGTAATCAGGGGCAATCTGTTGGGAATCAAGTTGTTTATAATAGAGCCATTGTTCCTACTGAAACGAGTGCCTCTAAGGATGATATAGCTCAGCTGATTAAGAGTATGAATAATCTCTCACAATCACTCACCTCTAAGCTTGATGAGGAGCGAGCTCACACCAACTCTAAGCTTGCTGCTATGGAAAAACGGATGGAGCAATGGGAGATTAAAAGCAATAATATTTCTGGCTTTGTGACTCAATTATCAGATAGTTTGAATAATCTCCAGGCTCAAAGTGGTGGCAAATTACCTTCTAACACAGTGATTAATCCCAAATCACTTAATGCTATTCACTTGAGGAGTGGAAAACGGGTAGAAGTCAGCAGAAAAAAAGTCGATACAGCTGAAGATCTGATTACTAAAACTTCTGCATCCCTCCAATCTGAGTGTTCCAACTATGGGAGTGATAAGGAAATGAAATTAAATGAGAAGAAGACAGTTTCAGCCGAGTTTCCAGAGGAGCATGACACACTGGATCAAGTGATTACTCATACAACAGTGCAGCATGACATCTCTGCTGGTCCAGAACTTACTAAGGCTGATATGAAGAATCTACCATTTCCAAAAGCCTTCTTACTTGGTCAAAAAAAAGAAGCAGAGACCCAGAATCAGGATATAGTGAATTTTTTCAGAAAAATTGAAGTAAATGTTCCTCTTTTGGAGTGGGTGCAACGTATGCCAGAGTATGCTAAATATTTGAAAGATTGCTGCACTCACAAGAGGAAATTTAAACCTAATGAAGTGGTGCAAGTTGGGGCCAATGTTTTAGCCCTGTTTAAAGCTCAAGAGTTGCCCATTAAATGCCAAGATCCAGGTACTTTCTCAATTCCTTGTACTATTGGCAAGCTTCCTATTGCTAAGGCCTTGTTAGATTTAGGTGCTGCCATCAATGTTATGCCCACTTCAGTTTATGATGCTTTGGGAAAAAATATGCTCAAACCTACTAATATGCAAATTCAACTAGCTGATAAATCTGTGAGGAGACCTAAAGGAATTTTAGAGGATATTTTGGTGCAAGTTCAAGATATAGTGTTCCCTGCAGATTTTTACGTTCTGGATATGACAAGTGATGTCCTTTGTGATAGTACATTGATTTTAGGACGTCCGTTTTTTAGAACTGCTGAAACAATGATTTCTATGAAAGAGGGTATTATTACCATGGAATTTGCTGGGCATAAAATTCAGTTTAATATCTATGAAGTCATGAAGCATCCACATGAAGATTACTCTCTTTTGGGAGTCAATTTGTTAGATTTATCAGTCGATCCAGATTATATTTCTTCTTCTGATTTTGAGCTGGATAAAATCCTTGAAGATTCTAGTATTTCTAACTTGCCTTTTTCTACTACTTTTGAATATGATTCCTCACATGGCAGCCTTCTTTTATCTGATTCTGAAATTGATACTTGGCTGACTTCGTGTTGTGACACCTCTTCTAGCTCATCTGGTGTTCCCAATGCTAATAGTCAAAATTCTAATGTTATTTTCAATCAAAACTGTCATTACTGTGCTCACGATTCAAATCAGTCCATCATTTTGGGCTGTACTAAGCATGGACCTATTGATCTACATGTTATGGACACATATTCACAACATAGCTATGACCAAGACTCAGCTACCGCTTCTATGGCATCACAGCAGCTCCTGCCTTCATTTTCAGATCCCAGCTACAGTATCTCTGAAATGTTGCATTCTTCTCCACCTCACAGCACTGTTGAAATTGCTGTTCTTGAGGTTGAAACATCTGCAGTACTACAAGAGCTGTTACATAATATATGCATTCTACCTCTTAGCAAATCGTTGCTGTTGCATTCTGATTTTGCAGTATTTTCTGATGTTTCTCCATGTTCTGCAACCTCTATACGCAGGTTTATGCTAACTCAGTTCTAAAGTCTGATGCTACTACTTTAAATGGGTTAGAGATCTATGATTTGATTCCCTCTATCATACATCCACCTAAATTAGATCACTACTTTGAAGTATGCTTTTCTTGGTGATGGTGACACACTACCTGTCATTATCTCCAACTCATTGACAGAAATTTAAGAATTTCAGTTGCTGAATGTTCTAAAAAAATACAAGAGTGCTCTTGGGTGGACTTTGGCAGACATTCCTAGTCTAAATGCTTCTGTTTGTACACACAGAATTCTGCTTAAAAAGGATGCCAAACCCAATCGGCAACCTCAACGCCAATTAAATCCTCTCATATTAGATGTGGTTAAAAAGGAAGTTACCAAATTACTCAGTGCTGGCATCATTTATCCCATCTCTGATAGTGAATGGGTTAGCCCAGTACAAGTTGTTCCTAAGAAGAGTGGTATTACAGTCATTCGTAATGAGAAGAATGAACTCATTCCAACAAGAATTCAGAATTCATGGCGAGTTTGCATTGATTATCGCAGACTTAATGATTCTACTCGGAAAGATCATTTTCCACTTCCATTCATTGATCAAATGTTGGAGCGTTTGGCTGGGAAATCTCACTATTGTTTTTTGGATGGCTTCTCAGGCTATTTCCAAGTCCCTATAGCACCTGAGGATTAAGAGAAGACAACGTTTACTTGTCCATTTGGGACATTTGCCTACCGTCGAATGCCTTTCGGGTTATGCAACGCTCCAGGCACTTTTCAACGTTATATGCTCTCTATATTCAGTGATTTGCTTGAGCATGGCATTGAAGTCTTTATGGATGACTTCACACTCTATGGTGATAATTTTGAGGAATGTTTGACTAATTTGGAGAGTGCTTTAGCACGTTGTGTTGAGAAGCGATTAGTCTTGAACTTTGAAAAATGCCACTTTATGGTTGCACAAGGTATCGTCCTTGGTCATTTAATTTCTCATAAGGGCATTGAGGTTGACAAATCCAAAATTGAGGTTATTGCTTCTCTACATTTTCCATCTACCGTCAAAGAGTTATGATCCTTTTTAGGACATGCTGGGTTTTATAGGAGGTTTATTCAAAATTTCAGTACTCTTGCTTTGCCTCTTTCGAAGTTGTTACAAAAAGATGTTGATTTCAAGTTTGATGCAGTATGTCAAGCCTCTTTTAATGCTATTAAGGCCAGATTGACTTCACCACCATACTAGTTGCTCCTAGCTGGAATCTACCCTTTGAGTTATGTTGTGATGCTTCTAATGGTGCAGTGGGTGCTGTTTTGGGTCAGAGGCATGACAAGCTATCTTGTGTCATTGCTTATGCCTCAAAAACATTAGACAAGGCACAAATCAACTACACTACAACAGAGAAAGAGTTATATGCCATTGTCTTTGCTTTTGGATAAATTCAGACCCTACTTGTTGCATTCTAAAGTGGTGATATTCACTGATCACAGTGCTATTAAATACTTGACTAGCAAAGTGCATACCAAACCACGACTCTTACGCTGGATGCTGCTGATTCAGGAATTTGATACAGACATTAAAGATAAGGTTGGAGTTGAAAATGTTGTTGCTGATCACTTGAGTCGTTTGCCTCTGCATACTACTGGTGTCACTGATTCTACCACTATTTGTGATAGTTTCAGGGACTGTTCTGTTTCCAGCATTGATATTTTAGTTCCTTGGTATTGCCACATTGCTAATTACTTAGCCACGGGATTTATTCCGCCTTCTTTGTCTAAATTTCTATCTAATAAAATCAAGGCTGATTCTAAACATTATATCTGGGATCCTCCAATTCTATGGAAGATATGCAGTGACCAAGTGATTCGATGATGTGTTCCTCAAGCTGAAATCAATGCTATTTTGACCAGCTGCCATTCTTTTACTTGTGGTGGTCATTTCAGCCCTAACAAGACAGCTAGGAAAATTTTAGAAGCTGGCTTCTATTGGCCTACTATCTTCAAGGATTCTCATGCACATTGTAGCGCTTGTGATCACTGCCAAAGATTTGGGAGTCTGGGTAAGAAACATGAAATACCTCAGCATCCTATGCTTTTCTGTGAAGTGTTTGAGGTATGGGGTATTGATTTTATGGGACCCTTTCCTTCTTCTGCTGGGTATATCTTTATTTTGCTTGCTGTGGATTACTTATCACGGTGGGTGGAGGCTATTGCTACCAAGAAGAATGATGCTTCCACAGTTACTCGATTCATGAAGTCTCATATCTTCTCTCGGTTTGGGGTCCCTAGAGCTATTGTGAGAGATAATGGCACTCATTTTTGCAACAAGTTGCTTGAAGGGTTGCTTTCTAAACATGGTGTGCAACACAAGGTGGCTACACCTTATTACCCACAGACTAACGGTCAGGCTGAAAATTGCAACAGGGAAATAAAGAGGATTTTAGAAAAAATAGTATCTCCTAATAGGAAGGATTGGAGCACTCGTTTGAATGATGCCTTGTGGGCCTACCGTACAGCCTTCAAGACTCCTTTAGGCATGTCCCCCTATCGGATGGTCTATGGTAAAGGATGTCACTTACCGGTTGAAATTGAGCATCGCTCCTATTGGGCTGTTAAGGCATGCAATCTAGATATTGTTGCAGCAGGTGATGAACGTTTACTACAGCTCCAAGAACTTGATGAGTTGCGTATGGAGGCCTATGAAAATTCTCGTTTGTATAAGGAGCGTACTAAGGCCATTCATGACAAATATCTCTTGCGCAAACACTTTCAAGTGGGTGATCAAGTTCTTAAATACAAGGCAAGGTATTCGTTTGGGCCTGGTAAACTTAAGACTAGATGGGATGGTCCTTATGAAATCCTCAAGGTTTACAACTTTGGCATGGTTGAGTTGTTTGATCCAAGCAACGGTCATACTTTTAAAGTGAACGGTCACCTACTCAAGCTTTATTCTAGCCCAGCTGCTCCTCCTTAGCCCCCGGTAGTCCCTTTCCCTCACTTACATTTTCTGTTTTGTTTCGTTTTATTTCCTTGTGATTTTGCTTGTTTGATTTAAGTATTGGGGAGGGACCGCACCAGTAGCTATAGGTAGTTCTTTGTTTTCATCTTGCTATTGTTGTATGAGATTATTGGATTTAGATGCAGATTTCCTTTGCTTGCTGGCTGGACACTTTTCACACATGTGGTTTCACTTTGCATGTGTTGTGTTATACCCTTCTGTTATGCTATGCTTATTCAGGTTTCTGCCTTGTCTTTTATTTGCTTGCATTAGGGACAATGCAATCCTTAAGTGTGGGGGTGGGGCTGTGATATATATGTGGTTCTGTATGCCATGTTTTGTAACTTGTTAATCACCTTGTAAGTAGTATTTTGGAAGCTTGGGTCATTTTAAGTATGCTGTTTTCTTCTAACGAATCTAGGAATGATAGACATATGAGTACATGAGTGTTTGAGGGAATATATTGAACGAATCTGTTTCAAGGGATACAAACCATGTGAACTTGGGAAACTGACAGTACTGAATTTAGTAATATATATGGTTTAGTCATTGTGAGTGAAAGCAAGAGAATTAGCCCACATGGAAGCATAATTGAGCTTGTTCGATTCATTAAAGATTGTGTGCATACTCTCTAGTTCTATAACTCTCTAGAACTTGTCCTAGCTCTTAGTTGAAGCCTATGTGCACATGAGGTACATGTATATGATTGAGGCATTCATTTCACACCCACATGACCTAAACACAAGCCACTTATACCCCTTATCCCTTGCTAACCCAATTGAGCCCAGCATTTTCGTTTCTCATCCCTTCTATACAGTTTTGAATAAGTATGCAAACAGTGTCATGATGTTGTGTTTATAGTTGCACATGATTAAAAGAAAGAGTGATCTTTGAAAAAAAAAAAGAGAGAGAAAGAGCTGAAAAAAAAATATACATGCTCTCAAAAGAATGTTCAGAAGTCAAATTAAAGGAGCAAGAAAAGAAAAAAAATGAAAGAGAGAGAAGAAAAAGAAAAGAAAAGAGAATGGCATGTATAAATAAACACATGTGCTAATGAATTCCATTATGCATACTTGTTTGGGCTGTATAGATTAACATTCTATATATCCCACTTCAGCCTTACCAACATTACAACCTTAATAAAGTCCTCTTGATGCATAGGAACTTGTGTTTGTATGGTGGAAATAATAGAGCTTTGACAAGCCTATGGTAGAGCATAGACTAGAAGGGGGGAGTGAAATCAACTATCCTACAGTGAGAGGGAGAGCTAAACACTTAACTCTGAGAGTCTCTTGAATTCTCTTTGCAATGGCTGAATTATATATAGAGTTAGATTTGTGCTGGGTGGTGGGATTGCTTGCATGGGGAATTGAACTTGAGATAGTGAAGGGAAATATATAACCAAGGGCATGAATAAAATTCATATGGATAGAATTGCTAGAATAAGTAAGAAGGATGGAATGCTTGATTTTGCCCAGGAGTGCAAAATGCTAAGTGTGGGGGAATTGATAAGTCCTAATTTTACCACATATTTTCATAGATTTTGGGAGGTTTTTAGTGATAAATGGTATGCTTGAAATGCATTTGTAATGAGAAATTGTGACTAATATTGAATTTATGAAAGGAGTGATTAAGAGTAGCTTAATTGATATATCTCATGATTTCTCTTAACGTGTTGATTTGGGAAAGAATGATATTGCATTGAGGTGAATTGTCTTGTAGGAAGCTTGAAGAAAAATAAAAGAAAAAGGAACTGAAAGAAGAAGGAAGGACTAATTGGTAAAGTTTCAGAATTATGCAACCAAAGAGAGAAGGGACTTAAGTGCAGAACATAGAGAACCTTTGGAGCAAAACTGCAATTTTCCCCAAATGCAAATTTATCCACTTGATGATTCAGAATTGCGGAGGAGATCGAAGAAAAAGGGGGAAAAAACAGAGACCTGGGCATGGAGCGTGGACGGAGGGAGACGAGAAAGAGAATAAAAAAAAAAGAGGATGACGCGTGCTGTGGGGGATCTCCGTTTCTGCTCCTCCGAGAACCATCATCCACGTTGATTCTCCAATCGGCATCAGTCCTCATGGTGATGAAGGATAAAGGGAAGTGCGTCAGTGTGCGTTCCTCGATCATGAGCGGCTGATCACTGAATTTCCTCCTAGAAACGAAGCCAAACCTGAATCCAAGCGCTAAAAGAAGAAGCTCATTAAGATTTGTATTCTTAAACGATTCTGATTTCTTATAATTGTGCGAGTTGTGCAACTGTAAGACAGAGTTGAAATTGAGCTATGGAATTCATAATTGTGTTGAATAAATTTCTGAATCTGAGTCGAATTTTATAAGAGTACTGATCTGTGCATGAAATCAGTTGATGGAATGTATTCTCTATATTCAAGTAGATTTAATCATATATGCTAATTCTAGTTGTATCAGTTTATATGATTACTTCGAAAGCTCTCATAAGTAACATGCGGTAGCTGTTACTACAGAGAAATCAGATATGTCATGCTAAAAGGCTCTTCTCATCAATTTGTTCTTAATATGTTGTGCTAGTTGATTAACTATAGGAACAGATTGCTAAATGGCTGGTATAGTGAGCTTGCAATAATAATTGGATGAGGAAGGTTGGGTGGAACTTTTAGGAAGAATTATCTCATCATTGTGTTAAATCATCATTCATTTCACTTGCATCACAGTGTCATTTTAGAGCAGAAAATTAGGAATTAGAATTAGGTACATGGTGAATATAAATCAGTTAGCTCTTTACATTCTTGTTCTACTTATTGTGGCCCATAATTTGCTAAGAATTATTACAATAGTTAGGTTCCTTAGAGAAGAATGACTTGGGCTAGATATCACTTTACTATAGTTAGCTTAGTATTTTTGGTAGAGTTAACGACAAGCTTTATCATTTACTCTAAGAGAGAGTTTTTTATTACAAACTCTATTTTTTTTATTTAGATAACTTAAGGTTGTGGAACCTTGAGTTGGGGAATGGTTTTCAACGTGTAAGGGGGAGTGAGTGTCTAAGGAAAGAACTTGCTGTGTACTGAGGTGCCAAGAACCAACTGAATCTTGGAAGATATAGTGAAACTCTCAGAGAAGCTCTGAGGACTGGACGTAAGTCAAAGTGGTTGTGACTGAACCAGTATAACTCCCGGTGTATACTTCGGTGATATTTCTCCTAGATCTTAATTGCTTTAAATTTCTAGTCAATTTTTATATACACAATGAATTTTCTGGTATCATCCAATTCACCCCCCTCTTGGGTGAAACTCTTGTACTAACATCTGGTATCAGAGCGTAGGTCTCCTTGTTCAGGTATAACAACCTAAGAAGGATCCAATGGCAAGCATGGGTGAAGGAATTCTTCCCGATGGAGTGTTTATCACCAAACTATTAGGTTTCAGTGGTGAAAACTTCTCTTTCTGGAAAGTCAAGTTTAGAGTATTTGTAATGGCTACAAAATATGGATTATGGGATGTGATTAAGAGTGGAAACTATAAACCTAAAAATGAGTACTTCAGAATATGACAAAAAATTCATCACACTCAACAGTAAGACAATTCTAATGATTCAAAGTACCTTGAGTCAAAATGAGTACTTCAGGATCTGCACACTACCAATGGCTAAAGAAATATGGGAAGCCTTGGAAATAGCACATAAAGGAACTTTGGGAATAAAATAAAACCGAATCAATACTCTAGTTACTGAGTTTGATTTACTTCGAATGAAATCAGGTGAGTTTATAGCTAAATTTGAACTTAGATATACTCATCTTGTTAATCAACTTGCACCACTTGAGAAAGTTTATGATCAACAGACCCAAGTATGAAAGATTCTTAATATTCTTTCTAACGACTGGGAGGCCAAAGTCACTGGAGTTGAGGAAGCAAAAGGTGAATCAATGCGATCGGTTGCCTCTCTATTCGGAAGTCTTTCTGAATATGAAAGTAAATTAAAGTGCAAATGAGAACTAGATGATATTGGTGACAAAAAGAAGAGAGGTCTAACACTAAAAGCAAAAGAAGAAGATCAAGATGAAGATGAAGAGTTTGATGATGATGAAATGGGCCTAATGAAAAAATAATTCAGAAAGTTTTACAAGAAAGGCCAAGGATTCAAAAACTTTCAGAAAGGAGGAACAAGCAGTAAAGAACACATCATCTGCTATGAATGTGGAAAGCCAGGACATATCAAATGAGAATATCAAGAACTGGCTTAGAAGAATAAAGAAAAGAGAAAAGGCAAGTTCTACAACAAGAAGAAAGCCTTGGTATCTGCCATATGGGGAGATAGTTAATCTGACAAAAATAATGATAAAGAGAAAGTAGTTAATATCTATCTAGTTGCTCAAGAAGAAACAGAAGAAGAGGTAACTGATTTTGATCCTACCTATGATGAATTACTTTCCGAATATAATGCTTTACATTTTGAATTCATTAAAGTGGTTAAAGAACTAGTTTGTTTCAAAAATAAAAACAGAGTCCTAGAAGTATAACTTAAAGAAAATTTAGAAAAGGATTGTGAAAACTGTTCCTTTTTGAAAAAGAAAAACACTGATCTCACAAATACTCTTGAAAAATTCACCAAAGGAAGTGAGATTTTCAATGTGATTTTAAAAGCTCAACGATTTGTAAATGACTGATCTGATATTGGATATAATCCAAAATCAGATAGAAGGAAAGGAAGAAAGAAAGCAGGAGGTAAGACATACTTGAGTTACTTTCTGTATTCTGTTCAAACATCAAATCCTTTCACATATTGCAATTAATGTAATAGAAAGGGTCATTATACTTCATCATGCATTCATAAAAAGAAAGGAAAGATAGGAACCTACAAATGGGTACCTAAAGGTTCATATGTTCAGAAAATCATTTGTACTAACCCAAAAGGACCCAAAAAAATGTGGGTACCTAAGACTTAATCATATTTGATTGCAAATATGTCTTAAAGCATCCAAAAACAATAAATGGTACATAGACAGTGGATGCTCCAGACATATGACCGGTGATTTCAAAAGTTTTACCTCATTGCAACTAAAGGAAGGTGGAAAGGTAAAATTTGGAGGCAATTAATCCAAAAAAGATATCAGGAATTTATGAAATCAAATATAACGATAAAGACAACTGGGTAAAATTTGACTCAGAGGAATGTCTAATTGTGAACAAGAAAAACTTACAACTTGACAAGAAGAATATCAAGGAAAAGCTCAGAGCAAAAAGGGAAGGTAACTGCCATACTCTTGATATCAGTAGAAATGATTCTGAAAATTGTTTTTTGAGTAATGCTGATGACAGTTGGTTATGGCATAAGAGACTAGCTCATGTCAACATGCACCAACTAGGCAAACTTCTCAAAAAGAATTTAGTCCTTGGATTACCCAAAGTAAATTTCAAAAATGATTTGATTTGTGATGCATGTCAAAGGGGTAAACAAACTAAATCATCTTTCAAAGTGAAAAATGACATCACAACCAACAGACCACTTCAATTATTACACATAGATTTAGTTGGACCAGTAACAGTTAAGAGTCTTGGTGGCAACTTATATTCATTGGTCATTGTTGATGAATTCTCTAGATTTACATGGACCATTTTTTTGTCATCAAAGAATGAAACCTTTAGAGAATTTATTGTTTTTGCCAAGAAATTGCAAAATGAAAGGGTATGTCCATTGTAGGTATTAGGACAAATCATGGTAGAGAATTTGAAAATCAAGTCTTTGAAGAATATTGCGATACTAATGGCATTGATCACAATTTCTCCACTCTAAGGACACCTCAACAAAATGGAGTTGTGGAATGAAAGAATGAAGTACTCACTGAAATGGCTAGAGCAATGCTAAATGAAAAAAACATGTCTCAAGTTTTCTGGGCCAATGTAATGAGCACAGTATGCTACATTTCAAATAAAACCTACATCATAACAAAACTTGGAAAGACACCATATAAACTATACAAAGAGAGGAAGCCAAACCTTGCTCATCTATACATCTTTGGTTATAAGTGTTTCATTGTTAATAATGGTAAAGATAACTTAGGAAAATTTGATTCTAAAACAGATGAAGGAATTTTCCTAGGTTATTATAACCAAAGCAAACCATACAGAGTTTTCAATAAACAAACATGTGTTGTTGAAGAAACATTTCATGTTGTATTCGATGAATTTGAATCCTCTGACAAAACTATTGATGATGAGCAAGAAGTTATTTTAAATCAAGAAAATGGTCAACCTATTTCTAAATCTCTCATCCCATAAGTTGATCAAACCAAGGAAGAAATCAATCACTAGGACAACGTAGAGCTTGAAAATACAATAAAAGCCATCCCCTATGTAATGACCCAATTTGAGATTAAGGGCCAATGACTTTGAAATTGATTGTAATTAGTGTAATAAAAAATTTTTGGAGAAATGTTATGTGAATCTTATATCAACATATGTGGTGATGATTTAGTAATCATAGTAAAAATCGAGGGCAAAATAGTAAAATTGGAAATTTACCGATCAATTGGTCAGTTACCAAAGAGAAAACTCATTGGTGAATAAGAATCAATGGTTAAGATTTATTCTGTATGGGTCGGAATCATGTGCTATGCACCTATGTGAGATCATGGAGGAAGTGGGCAAGATGTTGATAAGTGGCATTTTGTGGACTAAAGGATCATGCCATTAGTCAACCACTCAACTTTTCTCTCTCTTCTCTCTCCTATTCGGTTGGAGCATGGGCCAAGGGAAACATTCTACACACTCTTCATCATTTCCATTATCTCTCATCGTTTCTCTCTCCTCACCTCCATTTCAGGCGAGCTTGAAGAAGAGAGAAGAAAAGAAAGGTAAGATTTTGATACCTTTGTTGACCTCTAATACTCTAGACCTCTTCTCTAATGTTGTGCACCTTATTGAGAGCTTCATCTTGATGATTTCAGAATTTTGAAAGGTGGTAGTTTGGGTGTTGGAGCAAATTTGGAAGTTTGAGAATCAAAGATTTGGCTTTAGCAAATTGAAGAGGTGAGCATTTGGATCATTTTGGTATATTTATCGTGATTTTTGGTTGAGCTTGATGAATTCCGGAATTTGCCCTGGTTTTATGCCAATTTTTGAATGCATGAATTACATGGTGAATGATATTGGAACTGGTTTATTGTGAAGTTATTTGAGTGTTGGATATGGTTTAAAATTTCGAAATGAGTTTAATGAAATTGGGTATTGTGTGTATTATAGAGACCCAAGAGTAAGATTATGGTTAGGATGGGTTTTTGAGTGTTTTGAGGCTACTAATGGGTTCCTTATGGGATTTTAAGTGGGAATGAGCTCTATGTTGAGTTTGGTAACCATTGGGATCAGTTTTGGTAAATCTGGGAATTTCTGTCAGTTGCTGTGATCTGGTAATCTGATAAGATCACTAGAGTGAGGGGGCTTTCACTCAAGTATTGCAGTATAATGTCCCTTTTCCTTATGCATTTCACCAGGTTTTTTTGATAAAAAGCATGAGTGTACTTCTTAACCCGCGAGTGATATTGGTGATCACTCGAGTGAACATGGGTTCACTCGAGTGAAGGTGTGAGTTCATGTTATAGGGCTGTGTCTCGGGTTGTCACTCGCTTGCCAATTTTCAAGAGTGTGTTCTGACACTCGCAAGTGTAGTCTTCTCACCTGAGTGCCAAGGGTTGTGCTCGAGTGAGCTTTCTCCTCTAAACTATCTGTGCTCTCGGGCAAGCACTTCCTGTGTTGCACTTTAGGAGACTCAAGTGAATTTGAAGTCATCACTTGAGTACAAACCCTCATGCTTGAGTGTTGTGAGCACTTTCTGGCCATTGTTGTTGCTCACTATCAAACACTTGCGAGTAAGAGCCATTCTCACTTAAGTGCAAGTCTCTCATCACTTGAGTGAGGTCATCTGCACTTGAGTAAGTCAGCCAAAAATCAGTGTTCTGCTTCTGAAAAAGGGGTATTCAGGATAGTTTCACCCAACCCTTTTGGCATATGTGTAGGCCTGTAATAACCACTTAAAGAGTTTGAATGATAACCAACTTAGAGTATTATGGGAATAAGTATTTGGAAAAGAGATTGATCGGTTATCCCTAATTTCGTTATAGGATTTGACATTTGCCAGACTCGTGAGCCCACTGTGCCAAGGAACGTCAAGAAAGAACAAGGTAGTGACTCTTTCTCTTATACTATGTATAAAGCATTGTATGTATGTCTATCATGCATTATGTTGTTGCTGTTGCTTTGTGATTACTTTATGATGCCTTGTGAAGCTTTGTGATGCTGCTACATAGTGTTTATCGCGAAAGCGGGGATAGTGATTACAGCGGAAGCTGGCATAGTATTTACCGTGAAAGCGGGCATAGTGATTACAGCGAAAGCTGTCGCATTGTGATTAATGCCGTGAGTGCTGTCGTTTGTGGCATGAGCCATGAAATATTGTGTTGCTACTGAACATGATCTTACATACTATGTGTTTATATAATATATGAGTGATTTGTTACTACTGGGATTCTTTTGAATATCATTCCTTTCTTTAACTAACTATCAGACAGGGCAAGTGGCTCCAAGGAGCAGCGGGCAACCAGGAGCGGCTAGGACTAGTAGAGACATTTTATTTTTGGACTATTGGTTATTTGTTTTGATTTGGGATTACTGTATATATATGGGTTGTGAATATTATTTTTGGATATGTAATCCCTTACTTTGGGAAACTTTACACCCATTTTATATATACATGTAACCCGGGATTGCCGGGATTTTAGTTGGGCACTCTGATATTTTTGAATGTTATTTAACTGCACAGGTAATTGTATTCAAATGTGAATGTAAGACCAGATTAATTATATTTTTGAACTACTTTTCTGGATACCCCATCTTGAAGATGAGGGATTATAAATGTTATTCTTGTCTTATTGGTCTCTATTTCACTTAAATTTCATAACCCGGATATAATTATGGTGGGGGGTTCACCCTAGACCAAGTCATAGGAGATGTGAATAAAGGAGTCAAAACTAGAAATAAAATTTTTAATGAAGTTAGTTTCTCTGCTTTTATTTCTGAGATTGAACCTTCTAACATTGACAAAGCCCTATCAGACAATGATTGGGTAATAGCAATGCAAGAAGAACTAAACCAATTTTGAAAGAAATCAAGTTTGGGATTTGGTACCCTGACCTAAGGATCATCCAATCATTGGTACTAAATGGGTATTCTAGAACAGACTTGATGAATCCGCAATCATTGTTAGAAACAAGGCAAGATTGGTGGTCAAAGGCTATAATCAGGAAGAAGGAATTGATTATGAGGAAATGTATGCTCTAGTGGCTAAATTGGAAGTTATACGAGTACTCTTAGCCTTTACATGCATCAAAGGATTCAAACTCTATCAAATGGACATAAAAAGCGCATTTCTAAATGGCTACATCATGGAAGAAGTATATGTAGATCAACCCCCAGGTTTTGAAGATGTAACCAAACCTGACCATGTTTGCAAACTAAGAAAAGCTTAATATAGTTTAAAACAAGCTCCTAGAGTATGGTATGAAAGGCTCAGTAAATTTCCTATTGATCAAGGTTTTATACAAGGAAAAGTTGATACAACACTTTTCACAAAAAGAAAATGAGATGATATCTTAATTGTACAAATATATGTTGATGATATAGTTTTCAGTGCTACTAATGAAATCTTGTGCAAAGAATTTTCTGAGATAATATCGGGGGAGTTTGAGATGTCAATGATAGGAGAATTGAATTTCTTTCTTGGTTTGCAAATCAAATAAAGAAAGAATGGAATTTTCATATCTAAAACGAAATATTTGAAATAGCTATTGAAGAAGTATGGAATGGATGAAGCAAATGAAATGGACACGCCTATGAGCTCAACTACATTGCTTGATGTGATATTAAAGGAAAATATTACAACATCACAAAATATAGAGGAATGATTGGATCATTACTCTATCTCACTACAAGTAGACATGACATTCAATTTAGTGTGGGTATGTGTGCAAGATATCAATCAGCACCAAAGGAATCACATGCTAAAACCGTCAAACGTATCTTCTGATATCACGCTGACACGACATAATTAGGTCTCTGGTATCCTAAAGGAAGAAGTGAATATCTAGTTGTATACTCAAACTCAGATCAAGAAGGTTACAAGAAAGACAGAAAGAGTACCAGTGGATAAAGCCAGTTTCTTGGACATTCACTTGTGTCATGGTTTAGCAAGAAACAAAATACAATGTCTCTCTCATCAATGGAAGATGAGTATGTTGAAGCATCAAGTTGTTGTGCACAAGTGTTGTGGCTAAAACAACAACTACAGGATCTTGGTATTTATTTGAAGGAGAAACCTGTAATATCCTGATTTTTATTTTTAGAATATAATTATAATTTAGAGATAATTATGAAATTAATAATAATTTTTAGATAAAAAGAAAAGAGGAATTTAGTTAAAATATATATATATTTTAAAAAAATTAATAATTATAAATAAATAAATATTATAAAAATAGAATAAAATAAAATAATATATATATATATATATATTAAAAGAAAGAAAAGTATGGGCGCCTATTGGCGCCCACCACAATGAAAATCGGGGGAGGCACACAAAGTGCCTCCCACCATTTAATTAATGATTTTGGGCAGACGGCCACAATCATTAAATGAAAACTAGGGAAAGCACGTAGTGCCTTCCGCAGTTTTCAAAGAGGAGGGGGATTATAAATACCCCCTCTCCCCCGTCCTTACTTCACACATCTCAAGTGTGAAGAAAAGTGTAGAGTGAAGCATTAGTAGGAGTATTTTCATATCTTTGGAAATCGATAAGGTGCTCAATATTACTTCTCATTTTAGAATTATTTTTATGGAAATGTTCTAAATAATTTTCTCTTTCTTATGGTAATAATTTTATGATGATTAAAGAAAATTTTAAGATTATGATTTTTGGATAAATTTGAGTTTTGTTAATATAAGGCTATAGGAATGTAGAGGATAATTAATAGTTAATTTTAATCAAGTTATTTTTGTTACTTAATTAACATATAATTTTATAATAAAATCTTTACATAACTAATCTATGAATAATTCTATATTAGGCTTTTTAACTGATTAAATTTAGGTTAAATAATTTATTTGGATTATTAGAGGTATTCTTGAGGTTTTAATCGGTTTAGATTTTTTTAGGATGATGATTTATAATTTAGCCATTTTATAAATTGACTATTGTAGATTGATTTTTGGCGTATATTTGAGCTCTTGGATTAGAAGCTTGTGATTATAATTTTGCTTTGGTGAAAGGTAACCACTTTCCACTTATTATTTGTGTTGATATGCTGTTTGTGAGTATTTTGATATTTACTCCAATGAGTAAAGGTTTATTGTGATTGAGAAAATTTTCATTATATTGTGAAGTATTTTGATATAAACTAGCTTTGTGGAATTTTATGATTTGAAATGAGAAAAATATGTATATATTCGGGAAAATCCCATTGAAATAATTATTGATAAATTATTGTGATAATGGGTTTGGGATAAGATGGAGTATATTATTTTACCACGTGGTATAGTCTCCATTGGTGCACGATGGTTGGCTGTTTATTGTCCCACCAGTTTCAATGAGGAACTGCCCCACCAGTTTCAATGAGGGCTTGTGACACCGAAAGACCCATGGTCCGGGGCACGTGCTCTGAGGGTTTGGCCGATCCTCATAACGTGACCAGTGAGCTTTTTGAGTGGCCAGTCACATGGTTAGTAACTTAGCTCATGGGTCTAGTCGCGTGAAAATAAGGAGGTTCGGTTGGATTGATGGGAAGCAATGGGAATTGTAATAAGAAATTTATGTATAAAACTGTGATATTGAATTTTTATAATTTCCTATATAAATTGTTCCACTTAGCACCTCATGAACACATGTTAGCATGTGTAATGAGTCGGATAGCTGGTTACTGAGGCTTTTGTCTCACCCCGTTAATTTAACATTTTTCAGGTGATAATTCTCTTGCTGGAATGTCGGGAGGAGCTCCTGAGGCATAGATATATTTCTATATGTATCTGTATAGCCTCTTGTAGTTTATTATATGTTGAATGAATGTATATTGCCACTTATTAGGGACCATATTTTGTAAACTCTAAATTCCTCTACGTACTCTGTTAAAGTTGGGTGACCTTGATTTTGAAATGGAAATGTTCGATATGATAACTGTAGGGACTTAAATCTTTTATTACCATGGTAGAGTTTTCAAATAGTTACTTGAACTCTTTTCTACCATGGTAATGACTTAAATCTTTTATTACCATGGTAGAGTTTTCAAATAGTTACTTGAACTCTTTTCTACCATGGTAAATCTTTCTTTCTTTTAAAAAAATGAATGAAATGAGTAATTTTTAAAGATAAGTTAATATTATTATATTATTAAGGAGAGGATCTCACAAAACCAATATACTATGACAACACTAGCATAATAAGCTTGGCAAAGAATCCAGTTCAACAATCCAGAACCAAGCATATTGATGTTAGACATCACTTCATCAGAGATCATGTCCAAAAGAAAGATGTCAAAGTGATATTCATTCCAACTTATCTTCAACTAGCTGACATCTTCACAAAACTTCTTGCAAAAGATCAATTCCTATTTATTAGAAGAGAATTGAGAATGGTAAATCCCAATGAGTTGTAAGTTATCTAGTATTTACATAATGTTAGATGATATTATTTAATGTTGTTTTGATGATTACTAACTTAAGCATCAGAGTTTCTAGTAATTTGTTTTGCAGGAATTTGAAACTCTATTGTAAGGTATGAAATGCAAAGGTTAACAGAGGATAATGTTACTAGATGGACAACTTCAAGTAACCATCATTACCGGAGTAACATATTGAAGTAAATGTATGGCCTACTCGAGTAATGACCTAGAAAATGTGATAGTGAAGCATTGAT
This sequence comes from Inga oerstediana, assembly GCA_963210345.1. Lineage (NCBI taxonomy): Eukaryota > Viridiplantae > Streptophyta > Magnoliopsida > Fabales > Fabaceae > Inga > Inga oerstediana. The sequence goes on from OY723407.1 coordinate 42,247,252, forward strand.
TCAAAAAGAATTCAAAAGGAAATTGCAATGGTTAGAAATGAACAGTCATAATGTAAAGAGATAGGTTACCCGGGGGAGCTCTTGAGTAAAATTTAAACTTACTGGAGTAAGGCCTTGAGTTACTCTGTTTGCATATCACAAATTTACCTGGATTCAGCTCAATTTTGTCTTAAAGTGACCTTAAATCAACAAAGGAATAAACATGGGTAATTACAATATTATTCATACCAGGTACATAGTTAAATTTGTTTTATTTTTGAATTTCTAGTATGATCACTCGAGTAGCCACTCGAGTGAAGTTGATGATCACTTGAGTAAGCCCTCATAAGTTGATGATCCTAATGCTCTACAAAAAAAATTTTTCATAAACACTTTGTCTTCTCATTTTCGTCAAAACCCTTTGATTTGTACCTTCAAAAACATCCCAAATTGCTCAGATTCAACTACCCTAAACCACAACTGTCGACACTGAACTTCCAGAAAATCTCAGTTCTTTTAATCAAAATGGTCAGAACTAAATCTCCTACTCCTAATACTCCTTCTGAGTCTTCTGAGCCATACCAACCCTCTAATTCACTTTCCTCTCCTCCTACCAAGAAATGAAAGCTTTCTCCTAAACCAAAATTCAAAGCAAAGACACAAGCCAAAACCAAAGGAGTTGTGATCAAAGAATCCATTGCTATAAGAGCTCAATATAAGAAGAGTTCACTTTCAGGAAGAGGCAAAGGAACAAAAGAGCCATCTCCTCCTCCTTCTGACTCATCTGACACACCTACCTTTTCTCCAAAACCTCCTAAAAGGCCCAAACTTGATAAGGACCTCACCAAAGTCATGGCAAACATGTTTAAAGAAGCCATCCAATATGAAGAACCAAAGAAAGGCCAATCCTCAAAGAAACCAGAAGAAAGGGAAGAAGAAATGACATTCCCTCCAAAGGGATTCAATGTTAATAAGCTTGAGGAATCTCAGAAGTATTTGAGTCACTTTGTAAGAAGAAGTGTGTGCAAGATGCACTATATTGACTCAAAAGTTTTTCAAGAGGTATTGAAATTCAACCTGAGTCCTTATCTTAATTCCTATATGCCTTGGTTGTCTATTAAACTCCCATTTTTCACCAAAGTTGTGAGGAATTTTTATTGCAATCTAGAGCCCATAAATGATCCCATTAGAAAATCTGTGGACGAAGAGATAACCTCTAAGGTTAGAGGGCAAAGAATTCTAATCTCACCTTCCAGAATCAACACCAGATTAGGAATAGAAGATCCTCCTGATGATAACTATCATAACCTCGATTCAAACTAGTTGTTTTCTATCCTAAGACCTGGTGAGATAGTGGGACCCCTTAATTTCAAACCAAGTGATATGAGTGATTTTTATAGAGTTCTATGGTATATCTATTTGAGAGCCATAGTCAACAAAGCCAATAACTACACTCATTTCATTGAGAGGGATTATAGAAAATTTGCCTCACTACTCCTCAAAGAGCAAAAGGACTTGGGGGAATATATCTTTACTGAGATCAAGAGATATAGATTTAAAGGAAAATCTACCACTCCAATGCCATATCCTCAGCTCATGTCTCTATTCTTGAAGAAAAATAAGATTTGGTACTTAGGGAAGAATGAGCCAATTGAGAGGCTAACTCCAGTAGGACGTAATCAAATTGGAAAACTGAATATTGAAATTCCCCTGAAGACTCCTCTTGAAGCAAGTTCCAAGAAGAAGAAGAAGACTGCGACTGAGACTAGTCAGATGGATGACACATAGTCTTCTGCTCCAGCTAATACATCCTCTCCTTCATTCTTTGGTGCCACGATACAAACATTCATGGAGAACATTCTGAAGGGTTTCCATATCGCATTGCCAATACAAATACGGAGTTGGTAACCCATATGAATGTGAAGATATGAGAACTTGTAGAGAGAATAGATAAGAGGCATGAAGAGATGTTAGCAGAACAACGGGCTCAGGGTGAACTTTTGAGATCACTCTATACCAGACTTAATGCTATGGCATCTGGCTCATCCACCCCTGGTTCATCTGTGCCTACTACTACTGAGCCTATCCCACCTTCTCAGCCTATACCACCTTCTCAGCCTGGACCTTCTCGGCCTATACCTTTTGAGCCTTGACCCTTATCTACTCCTCTACCTCCCTTGCCTATCTCTATTTCAAAGAACTTCTTATTTTCTATGCCTGACCCAACTACATCCGAGCCTATTCACATCACCACTGATGATCCAGCCCAGCCAGTTCAGCCTGACTCAGTACCTACTCATATTGCCTTACCTGCATGCATTGAGGAAGTGCTTGTGTCTTTACCTGCAGCTACAGAGGAGGGAGAAATTTTTGGTTCCATTTCAACCTAAGAACCCTCCAGAAGATCTTAAGGTACCCCTAGTGAATCTTCCTGAACCTGAACCATCATCTTCATATTCTTCCAGTTTAGATGACTCACATGAATCTTTGGTACTTCCTGTTACTCCTATCTCTGCAGCTAAGCCATCTATTCCTCCTTTTGATCTTGACTGATCCTACCCTTGTAATGAAGACAAAAAGGGGGAGAAGAGCTTGAGTGATTTTGTAAACAATGGCTTGATAAGTGATTTTGTAAATCTATTGGGTGTATAGGGTTAAGGGAGCTTTACTAGTTTAAGTTTGCTTATATAATAAACTTTATGCAATTTCAATTTCACTTGAAGCATTGAAGTTATATTACATTGTGAACTACTGAGTATATGAACAAATTAGAACATAATTATTATGGGTTTTTTATTGGATTCAAAAAGGTTTCAAAAACTAAATTTCACAAGATCATAAGATTTGAATTCAAAAGGATCTTTTCCAAGTTATTTCAAAAGAGTTTTCAAGTTTAAATTGAACAAAATATTCCATATGAAATGCATATGATTGAAAAATCGATTTCAAAAACTTTGTTCAAAATCACCAAGTTTTGTCATCATCAAAAAGGGGGAGAATGTTAGATCCCATAAGTTTTGATAATAACAAAGATTCGATCAATAATACAAAAGGTTTTGATAATAAGCAAAAAGGTTTGAACAAAGTAACTAAGTGTTTCATGGCAAGCAAAAGCATTACTCGAGTAGGTACTGGAGTAATAAAGATGAAATAAGAAAGAGAGAACAAGAGAAAGAAGCAATGTCAAATTTTCTGAAGTCTTACTCGAGTGAGCACTCGAGCAATAGACCTTATTATTCGAGGGAGCACTCGAGTAATGTTGGAGAAATTGTTCCAAAGAGCACTATCAAAATTTGGATGAAGTTACTCGAGGAGCCACTCAAGTAATATGCAAAATTATATGAACCATTACTTGAGGGACCACTCGAGTAACCTTAGCAAAAATCATCCAGTAGCTCTCGACCAAGAAATGACAGATGTTACTCGGGGAACCACTCGAGTAACTAGGTAAGAAAAGGTCTTACTTGAGGGAGCACTCGAGTAATCTACAGAGTTATTTGAAGCATTACTTGAGGGATCACTCGAGTAATCAGATAAGTAAAGAACAGGTACTCTCGGCCTAGATTTGAGTGTTATTACTCAAGAGATCACTCAAATAATCTGCAAACTTATTTGAAAGCTTACTTGAGGGATCACTCAAGTAACCAATGAAGAAAAGACATGCTTACTTGAGGGACCTCTCAAGTAACTAGGTATGCAGAAATTTTTGTAGAAGGATTACTCGATGGATTACTCGAGTAATATGGTTAATGAATGTTGACTTACTCTCTACCATATTTTTAATAAGATTACTCGAGTGACTACTCAAGTAATGGACATGATCACTCGAGTAGCCACTCGAGTAAGGCAACCCAGAAAGCAAATCTTATGTTTATTGGTTTGTTATCTATATGATTAACCTTTCATTGTATTAGTATTCTGAGTATATTTGCAGAGAAACAATGAAGAGATTATGCAATGAGAGAAAAGTCAAATAAAACGTCCGAGATCTCACCTACCGCTATCTACCGCAAACGGATAGTTTTCAAATTCAAATAATGGTCAACTGTGGCGCGCGACTCTAATGAACAAGTTGAAATTGTTCTAACGGACACCACAAATCATCTATATATATATGGAGCATTCAAAGAACAGACTACAAGAACTGAGAACAAGCAAACTCATACTGATCAATACATTCTTTGTGCTCTATTTTCTTATACTCTATTATTGTACTTCAGTGATCATATATTAACTCTAAGAGAGAGTTTTTTATTACAAACTCAATATTTGTTATTGAGATAACTCAAGGTTGCAAAACCTTGAGTTGGGGATTGGTTTATAATGTGTAAGGGGGAGCGAGTGTCCAGTGAATAAACTTGCTATGTACTGAGGTGCCAAGAACCCACTGAATCATGGAAGACATAGTGAAACTCTCAGAGAAGCTCTAAGGACTGAACGTAGGTCAAAGTGTTTGTGACCGAACCAGTATAACTCCCGGTGTACACTTTGGTGATATTTCTCCTCAATCTTAATTGCTTTAAATTTATAGTCAATTTTTATATACGCAATGATTTTTCTGGTATCACCCAATTCACCCCCCTTGGGTGAAACCCTTGCATTAACAGAAATAACATTTGAGATTTGAAATAATCTACATATTTCATTATTGGAAAACTTGATTCTATTCATGATTTATCTTTTCATAAAAGTTGGTCATTATGGATAGATTTTCTACTCTCTTTTATCCAACTTAAATAGATAGCATGAAAACCTTAGCATGATATATTTTCTATATAAAATGTATTTGTAAAATGTCATGAATCATTGATATTTCTTATTCGTTACCCTTTATGATCCAAAGGCTAGAATTTATTTAATTGGGTAAAATTATATCCTGGTCTTTATTGGTTTATTGTACTCTTTGCTCAAATATCATATGATTCAATTGTATAAGAGCATAAGAGTTATAATGTCTAATACTATATGGACCTAAGAGAAAGTTGGGTCCTAAAGAGCATGTATTTATACTTTTGCAGGAGTTTATCAAAATGCTCTACTTTCATATACAAAGATCAGAGGATAACAGAGGAGGTGTGATTGGCAGTGTTACAATGTGAGCAGAAGCTAAATCTGTGGTAATACTCAATTGATGACTCGAGTGATACCCTATCATTGGTAAGTAACTAGCTAGTGGTGCAGTCAGAGAAAGAGAAAGAAGAAGAAGACCTCTTAGTGGGCCTAACAGAATTCAATTCAAAGAAGCTCAAGCCGAGAGACCAAGGATACTCATGAGTTACACTCATACATCCAACACTATAAGCCTTCACCATCTAGCCATCTTCCATACTGCCAAAAGGAGTTAGCCTTCTCTACTACAACATGGAGCATAATGAGTTATGTTTTGAGAAAGGCACAATAATTGAAGAGACATTGGAGATAACAATCAAAGATTAGAGGGTTATCCCTCTAATTAGATCATTGGCTAAAGCAAGATTTTGTAATGTATTAGGACATCCCATTAGTAAGCCGGTCTGGGCCGATTCATCCGATTTTGATATTATTGAGCACTTTTTGCAGATATGCAGAGATCTCTCTCATTATTACAACAGATCCTCAAAAAAAAAGAGTTTGTATCGAATCAAATATATACTTCGGCTTTCTTGTATTAAAACTTTGGCGCGTAAACACAAAAGTACTGTACGGGTTTTTTTGAAAGTTCAACAACCCTCCCACTAGACCTTTCAAGTAGTTCAATGAGCCTGAGAAGTATAAAATCATCAAACCATGAGAACTAATAAGGATTCTAAACTTAAATCCTAGCTCTATGTACAATCTTCACTGGATTATCTGTTATACCTATACTAGAGCTATGGTGAAAAAGGCCAATAACTTCACTTACTTCATCGAGAAGAATTATCACATAATAGCCTATATTATCATCAAGGAGGATAGGAATACTAGAAAGATCATGTCTTTCAGAGAATAAGAGGTACATATATACTTTTACAAGGCATACTCATTTGGTATCTCTACTCCTAAAGGCTAACAAGATATGGTACCTAGAGCCAAATGAGCCCTTTGTGAGGACTCCTATGGTTGAGAAGCTACACATCCAAAAGGTGAATATACATCTATCACTTTGGGTGATACTAGCAAGAGACAGAGTGTAGAGCTTAAAGGCACCTAGAGATGATGAAGCATAATCCTTAGCTAAAGCTAGATCACCTGAAGCCTCATTCATTGAATCCACCATTCAAACATATTAAGTTTCACTTGATTTTACCAATATCAAGGAGAAGTTCATTAAGGTTGTGAAGTTAGGAAGTTATGTGCTGTATCAAAACTTCCAAAAATTGTTTACTAAACATTAGACCTTTAAGTAATCTGTAATTACTTCAAGTAATCTGAAATTACTCCAAGTGAGGATCACTCTAAGTTAACACAAGAAGCACATAAGATGAGAATTGAAACTTCAAGGATAGATGAGATACAACATTTTATTAGAGCTGGTCTCCCTGGTCCTTCATTCTTTAGTCCATCTGTCCACGGCTATTTGAGAGAGAAGCTTCAACAATCACACATAGCTTAATACGAACAATGCTAAGTTTATAACAAGAGAATTTGCTGTATGCAAGATCATTCCTCAACAAACTAAAAGGAGAATATATCAACTTTGAGGAAAGATGATTTAATACTTGTTGCAACACTCAAAGAAACAAAAGGCACAAATCAGGACGATTTTGGTAGCATTCTAAGGAAGGCTATTCCTAAGCTTTCTATTAAGCACACCTCCCAATCTACCACTAAGCCAGCTATAGTTCACTCCTGTGAACTTGATTCATCAGAGTTACGTATTGAAAGTATAGTGAACACAACATCATGGATCTATACAACAAGAAAAGAAGGCAATGGACTTCATGGATCAATCATCAACTTGCTAAATCCAAATGAGCATTTCTAAAACCTCTCTTTATATTTCAAGAATATTTTTCACATCTTTGATTTCAATTTGTTTTCATGAAAATCTCTCCAAATTGTTTCAAATTTGTTTTTATGTAAACCATTTTTCATTTGCATCAAATTACCTTCAAAACGAGGGAGAGAAAATTGTTTTCTTGACTCATTTATTTTAATTACTGGAGAGACGAACAATTCTAATTTGTTTTCATATTTACTTCTCTACAAACATTTCCTTATACTTCAAATTTTTGGCTGATGTCAAATAGAGGAAGAGAAAGGCAAGAAAAATATGTTACATCCAAATTGTTGTCATATTCGCACATATTTTTCTTTAAGGATTTTCCATCATCAAAAAGGGAGAGAATATTATATATGATAAGTTTTGATGATGTCAAATATTAAGAGCAAAAAGTTTGTACAATATACTTATCTTCTGCATTGACTAACTACTATATTTAATGTTGTATATCTTGTAGATTAGTCATAAACCCAATGGTGGGTTGATGTTATAATGCCTCATAAATGGAGAATAATCATCAAGAAGAAAAACAAGAAGAAAGAGATTGAAGAACAAAGAAAGAAAGAAGAAGATTGAAGATATTCAAAAAAATATCTAGTTGGGTTATGAAGAATGATCATCAAAAGGAAAAACAAAAAGATATCTTGTACATTAGCCATGCAAAGAAAGAAGATTGAAGATAGTGAAGAAAGAGATTAAAGAAAGAAGAACTTGTAAGAACTAATGGGAATATCAAGATCCAAGCTATTAGAAGTGATACCGGAGGTTTCTATGGTCAAATGGAAGTTGGAATAGGCCAATATGATGCCAAAATGACTTATACGAAAGTTATGCTACCTCCAGAGGTGATTACTCGAGTAATCCTTTAAGTAATATGCCACTACCACATTTTGGAGGTGATTACTCGAGGGCTCCCTGATATATCCCAATTTTATCATAATATTTAATATCTTAATTAAGGATTTTATCATTAATTTTGAGCTAAATGACATTTATTATGATTAAATTGAATTAAAGGTGATTATATGAAAATAAATCTTAAAAAGGTATATTTGTTATAATCTTGTGATCGCTCTATAAAATTTGAATTTTAAATGAAGATATTACACGATATTGATTTGAATTGTAGGTCACATTAGAGAAGTAGGAGCTGAGGGACCAAAAAGTAAAGATTTACAAGGACTGAAACAGAAAATAATATTCTACGTGTGGCTCCAAGGGAATTCTGATAGAAAGAAGGGTTAATTCTGTAATATTAGCTGTTACTTTCAAAAGGAATAAACCAGAGAAAATTACAGAAAAGTACCCCAAAATTACAAAATTCTACTGTGGTCCAAAAATGTGACGGCTTTCACGTACTTTCAGTGTAGAAAGATCAAAGACTATTACAGAACAGGACCCCGAATTCATAAAATGTCATTTTGGTCTAAAAATCCGAAACTGACGCTACCGCCTCTGGAACTGATTTCTTTCAAATTTTTATACAGAATATTGGGAAAAATCAGATCTAAACATAATCTTGGAAGATCATTTCCCAACTTTAAGGGGATTTGACCTAGATTTCAAATAGCAAAAGAAATTAATAAAAAGGATTTTGAATCATCAGACTGGAGGGGGACGAACATAGAGCGGAAGATCGGAAATCAGAGAAAAAAGAGAACTTCACACAGAGCACCTTCATGTAGGGGACGAGACTCAAGACGCAGACACAAATGCTGAGAGAGGGAGAGAAGAGACTTAATCACCAAGCTTCACCAACATTTTCATCATCTTCTTCTTCCCTTATCTCAATTCAATGGATTCTTGGTGCCTCCAAAAAGTTACAGATGTGATGAATTTCATGATAAGAGGCTAAATCCTTTTGTGCTTTTTGGAGATGGAAGATTGGTTTGAGCTCCAGAGATACATTTAGGGGAGTTAATTGTTTTAATCTTTTTATTTAACTATGTAACGGATATCCTGAGTTTGGATTTTGTGTTATGTGGTTAATTTACTGAGATTGTGAGTTGTTTATCTTAGTATTGATTGAACAATTGTGATTTAGATTGGTTTATGTGGTTTGAGATTTAAATTTCTATATTTCCTTTTGGTTTAATGTGGATGTCTATTCTTTCATAGTTTGAATGAGTATTATGACTGCTTAGATCTTGTTTAAATATCTCATTTGAGTATTCATTGTATAGAGGAACAAGTTGTATGAATCTAATCTTAAATTGCACACTAAGTGGTATTTAATAGTGTATTAAGAGGTAATTATCTAGCTAGAGTTCTAGGGGTAATCACTAATTAATATACTAGACTTAGCGAGTTGTTAAGGTTTAATTTTTAACTTAGTGAGTGGTTTAACTCTCAATTCAATTTGAGCAAGGATAACTTATATTCCATTTTTCCAAGAAGCATTCATCATCAATTTGTTTAAATCACAATTTCATTAATTATCTCAACAATTTCTCAAAAATCCAAAAAATAGTAGTCTAGGTTATTTTCCATTATTAAAAATAAAAAAAAATCAATTTAAAACCCATCTTAATGTTTTTCTCACTTAGTTTAGATTAGGAATTAAATAAAAGGCTCCTCAAGAGAATACGACCTGAGTTGTGCCCTTCACTGCATAATTTAGTTTATTTTGATTTAACCTGAGGCGACTAAAGGCTTTAAATCACTCCCTCGAGTAATGACCCATGATTTCTCTAGGGCTCCCTCGTGTAATGAGAATTCTGACGTGCTCTGTTTTTGTGCAGTAGGATAGAGGTTCGGTATTTTGGTGATATCTCTTTAATCACACGTCGAATTGAACTAAAACTAGTTACATACAAAACTAGACTACCAACATGAAAATTACACATCAAGATCACATTCAAAGGAGCTCAGATGAGAGAGATATTATCTGTTGAAGTTGACACATAAATCAACATCTTTTACCAAAACCATTTCGGTATTTTGGACATAACTCACAAACTACACATCAGATTGCAACGAAACACATGCCATATAAAAGAAGACTTAAAGAGATTTCCATGCATAAATAGTTTGCCATATTTGAAGTTATATGCTAAGAGTTATGCCTTTTAGAATTTGACGTTAGAAACTTTCAACACTGTTAGGAACAATAGACACTATTTGGTTCATAACTTTTTGTACACAATAAGTTTGGAGTTGATTCTTGTTGCATTGGAATGTAGATGATGAGAGCTTTCCGATTATATGTAATTTGCCATGTTTTGAATCAAAATCAAGAGATCACTCAAGTGATGTTTAAGGATCACTCGAGTGACCACTTGAGTGATGAAGTTGGACAATGTCCCACAAGCTCTCTGCACATTTTGAAGGGGATCACTCGAGTTATGCTTCTCAGGAGAGCAGAACAACATCTTGAAGATTCCAAAAATTATCGAAATGATTGTGTAACTCATTCCTCTTGCTTCTAATCACTCTAACACTTCATTGTATTAGTGTTTAATGTATTTCTCTAGGTATACAATGAAGAGATGATGTGAAAAATTAAAATTTGACTTTACGGAAGCGAAGCGTCCATCGAACATAATGGTTAGCTTTTCAAATATGAAGAACAGTCAAATGAAGCAACGGGATTCTAGCGGACAAGTTGAAATGCTCAAACGGTCATCAATCCTTATCAACTATAAACAGAAGATTATCCAAAACAGAAGAGAGACCTAGTGCATACATCGTCTAATTGCCAACATCCTGACATCAATGATCATCGCATATACTCTCTGTTTCTCAGTATTTACCTAATATATTTTAGAGAGATCATAGTATTGTACTTCAGTATTTATCTTATTCACTTCTGAAAGAGAAGATTGATTGTAATCTTTCATCATGAAAATTGTATCCTTGCGGTGTGTAAGGGGAAGGGACTTGATTGTATCCTTACAGTTTGAAAGGGGGAGCAACTCAATACGAGAATTGTAAAGGCTTCATAAGTGCCCGGATTAAACTTGTGAGATTGTAGTGGTTCTCAAGTACCCAGTTAAATTTGAGGAAGATAGTGGATTGAAGATCTCAGGGGGAGCCTGGACGTAGGTCATCGTGGATTAGGTCAAACCAGGATAAATCACAGTTTGCATCTTCTCTTCCCTAAGCTCTTATATTTCCAGCATATATGTTTTAGATACTTACTTATGGTTTCATGCTTACATACTTGTTGATTTCATAAGATGCGAAAAGATTTTCAAAGTTCTTACTTTTTTTATCATACACCCAACTCACCCCCTTCTTTAGTGTCGGTCAGTTATAATAAAAATGGGTTTAGGTCTTGTATTTAGAACAAAAAAAAATCATCCAATAACTCTTATGGAGGTATTTACATATTGTCCAAGCCACTGATAATATCTTCACTTTGGCAATAGGAATTAAGTTCAAGACCTTGTGAATTATATAAGCCAACTCTTTGCGAACTTGATTATCAATTGTCTCTATAACCACAGTAAAAAGACACTTAGCTAGTATAACAAATTACAAGCATGTTTGTTTCTGTTTTCTTTTTTTTTTCTCAAAACAACAAGTTATGAAAACAAAAAACCCCTTTAGGGATATCATTGATGATGCCAGGCTTTTCTTGACTAAGAACTGGCAAGTTTTGGCAGCTCACATTCCAAGGGAGGAAAAATTATTAGCAGATCACCTAGCTAAACTAGGCAATAATTGTCACACTCTCATTTTATTTTCAGCTATTTCAGAGTATTTGCGGAAATGATACGCAGTTCAATGGGCAACACAGGAATAACATAGATATACTGATATTATGTACGCGATTACGAAAATTCCCCATACGGGTTCGTACTTGATAATTACAATTAACGTAGCCTCACAGCGCTACGTGGGTGTCTAAATCCATCCCAGTGAAATGGAGACATCTTCCCGTCTTCATTCCACCACTGCAATCCCCTCGTACGGTTGTCTTCTTTGTTCTTAGTATACGTTCTGTCTTTTCCTGTCTAAATTGTTGTTAGGGGAGGGTGAGATTTTGGGGAATCTCAGTAGGAAAGTAATACCAATATGCATGCAAGATAAATGCTTAATGCATGACATGCTTACATTAAATAACTCATGCTCACACAATGACATATATGCTTGCTCAATGTTTCAATCAACATACGTATGGCTATAGCATAAACAGAAACAGAGCTTCAATTATTCATATATGTTTCACATCATCAGGCAAAGCAATAACATGCATCAATACACCAGCACAAATATCAAATACATGCAGGAGAGGTAAGTTCCCTACCTTAATCGCCCTTCCCTGATCTTCGAATAACATTCCTCGATTTGCGTGCCAATACCTCAGGTTCTCTACTCGGTCCTAAAACGTCAAATGTACAGTTTAGACACTTCTATAGTGTTTCTGGTGGTTATATTAGTCTATGGTGAAAATTTACAAAAATACCCCCAGGACCCCAGCCCGGCCCCAGAATCACAAGAAAACTCTTAAGAAATCAAACTTCCCTTAAACTTATTCTTCTTCCTTCTCTCTAGAACTTAAGAGCTCTCTCTCTCTCTCTTCTCTTCTTTTCTTGTGTTGGATGAAAATGAGGAAGGAGAAAATGTGTGTATGAAGGGGAAGGGAAGATGTTTTATTAACTTAGTCATCTTTCTTCCTAACCATATATCTAATCAAGGGTTGACATTTCAACACCTATCATGCACACCATCCCTCCAACCATACCTCCCACCATACCTTCTTACTTTATGCCATACCCCTTCATCATGCCTTCTACTTTATGCCATACTCCTTCATCATTTAGTTTCAATTGGATTAGGACTAGATTCCCTTCTACAAACCATCCCCCTTCTCTTTACTCTAACCAAACCCATTTCTTCTCTCTAATTTCACAATTCTTGATTTATTCCATTAAAAATAATCTACTTATGTATTTTCCTTTATTTTCCTTGATTAATTGAGATTAACTCCAATTAATTGGGAAAATCTAATCAAGGGTTGACATTTCAACACCTATCATGCACACTATCCCTCCAACCATACCTCCCACCATACCTTCTTACTTTATGCCATACCCCTTCATCATGCCTTCTACTTTATGCCATACTCCTTCATCATTTAGTTTCAATTGGATTGGGACTAGATTCCCTTCTACAAACCATCCCCATTCTCTTCACTCTAACCAAACCCATTTCTTCTCTCTAATTTCACAATTCTTGATTTATTCCATCAAGAATAATCCACTTATGCATTTTCCTTTATTTTCCTTGATTAATTGAGATTAACTCCAATTAATTGGGAAAATAATTAATCTTGGGCTAAATTGGCAAAATTATGATTTTGCTATCACCTTTATAATTTAATTCCTTTCTTGAATCAATTTGCCCATTTTCTTATGAACCTGAATATTTCAAAATTCATAAGATCCAAATTTCATAAATATTCACCATTTTATTGAATTATTCAAATAATTACAATATATTTTTGGTGAATAAATTTTGGGATATTACAATAATATAGTGAGAAATTTTGCTCTCCTTGATCAACCACCACCTACTTATCAGAAGGCGGTTGTTGATGAAGGATAGAACATCATCTAGGACCTTTCTTGTATTTGCTCTTTTGAGTTATTAATGGATTTCAGTTTTCATTCCAAAAAAAAAAAAAAACCTAAAACCTAAAATACAACAATATCTATTTGAAAAGTTAAAAAAATCTATTTTTGAAGTGACGTGGCGGCGGCTATCACCAGTGGTGACATGGCAGTGGGTGTCGTAGGTAGTATGGTGTCAGTAGCAGCCAGGTGGTGGCTTCAAAAAATAAAAACTAGAAAAACAAAAATAAGAAAAAGACACCTAAAAACTGTTTATGTTTTTCTAATTTTTAAAAACGAGTTTTTTCCTTTTAAAAACAACTTATTGAAAACAATTTCTAACTAAGTTTTTAAAGTTTTTTATTATAAAGATAAAACTGTTTTAAAAATTAAATCGAACAAGCCCTGCAACTTTTAATATTTCTCGTTTCTATATTAATTCTAGAATCGCTAAAAGAATTTGTTTTTAACCAATGTGAAAAATCGTTACTGTACTAGGGAATGTGACAAATAAGAAAAAGTATCTTTTCTCATATAAAGCCAGCTGGTTCAATTGTCACCAATAAGACGAAATCGTAACAAAGGATATTAATAATAGGTTCCACGTGAATCACGAAACGGGAAGAGCCGAAGAAATGAAGACAACCTTGTAGGATCACGGGAACAATATATTTATATAAAATTTTTGAAGGCGTGACATGTAAATAGCACCAAAAAAAAGTATTCTCTCTATCATATAAAGACGACAAGAGGAGTATGAATTATGCGACAAAAGAAATAATACTGCTCTAGGCTTTATCAATCCTTTTTTCACTTGGAGTTTAGTCCATTATTTTAAAATAGGAATTTATTGATGACCATACGGGAAAATAAATAATGAAGGGCACTAAACACTCTATTAAAGCCCTGAATGAATAAATGAATAAATAAATAAATAAATAAATAAAAAGGAGCACGTTTTGTTGAAATGGACATTTGCGCCTTATGCAGGGTCCCTTGCACGCCAGTAACAGTAAGCCTATGGCTATTCCAAATAATGTGAGAAGATTCTTCACAACAAAAAATAATAGATAATTTTTAGGGTTAAGGTGTGAAAATACACATATGATTATTCTCAAAGTGTACCTAACAACAAATACTTTTTTCAGGGGCAAAAGTAGACATGAGCTTCCTAAATTGGTGCAAAAGTTACATATTCTGTTTAAAGCAAATCGTTAACTATTAAAATGAAAGTTATTGACTAACCATGATGACATGGATGCTGACCTGGAATATTAAGTGTTGGCCATGACAGATTGTAAAATTAATAGTAGAGATACTGGTTAGTTAGGATAATAGTTAGTTAGAAATGCCTAATTTGTTGAGCATTATTATATTGTTAGCATGGTTAGTCAAGAGGGCATTTCGGTTATTTAATTTGTTGAGTGCCTTTACTAATATATAAAGTAAGGCAGTGTACAGTGAACACACATGTGAATATACTGAATTCATTTTCTTCTTTTCTCTTCCCCGATATTCCTTTTCTCTGTTCAATCATCCCAATCCCTAAATCATCTCCGATTCTTTGTGTTTCTTCAACCTTCGTCCTCTGATTCTGTGTTTCATGGTATCAGAGCATACCTCCACCATGTCTCATATTATCGGTGAATCTACCGCCGGCGAGATTTCTGATTCTTCCTTGAATATCTCCAGTCCGTACTATCTTCATCCGAACAAAAACCCAGCCTTAGTGCTTGTAAATCCAGTCTTGACAGAACCAAATTACCATACTTGGTCCCGTGCCATGAGAATGGCTCTGCAATCGAAGAACAAGCTTATCTTCATTGATGGTTCGGTGCTAGCTCCGTCACCTTCCGATCCGATTTACTCGACGTGGCTGCGATGCAACACCATGGTCTGTACATGGCTCACGAGATCACTCTCTCCTACCATAGCTCAGAGTATTTTATGGCTTGATAAAGCCTATGAGATCTGGTCTGATTTGAAGGATCGGTTTGCACAAAGCGATGTGTTCAGAGTGGCTGAATTGCAAGATGAGATTTACAACTTCAGGCAAGGTGATCT
This sequence comes from Inga oerstediana, assembly GCA_963210345.1. NCBI lineage: Eukaryota > Viridiplantae > Streptophyta > Magnoliopsida > Fabales > Fabaceae > Inga > Inga oerstediana. Next base: position 42,262,813 of record OY723407.1, read on the forward strand.
CTCTATTAGTGAGTATTTCATGAAACTGAAGATTTTTTGGGATGAGTACACTATTTTACGTCCTACTACTCATTGTGCTTGCAATTTTAAATGTTCATGTCTTACATACCAAGAGCAAGATTATACTCTTAGGTTCTTGAAGGGTCTCAGTGATCGTTTTTTATCTGTGAAGTCACAAATCATGCTATTAGATCCATTACCGTCTATCAATAAAGCTTTTTCAATGCTTTTACAACAAGAACGAGAAATGCTTCCTCTCTCTGACTCACACATATTGTTTTCTAAGGGACCTTCACGGTCCACTCCTACTGTGCCAAATTCTGGATTCAAGAATTCGGTTAACTCTGGTTCAGGCAACAATAAATTTTGTACCTACTGTAATAGACCACGTCATACCGTGGACACATGCTATCGGAAACATGGTTTCCCACCAGGTTTTAAATTCCGTAATCAAGGTTCTGCCTCCACTAATCAATTTCGCACGATGGATCCTAGTTCTTCTTTGACAAATGGTAACACCAGCTCCATTGGTATTTTACCAACACCTGCTGCTCAATTCACCCCTGAACAATATCAGAAGCTACTTGCCTTGGTTCAGCCATCTATTTCATCCTCTCCAACACCACCAGCTAATGTACCTTCTGTCCACTCTCTCTCTTCTTCTCACCAAAATGCAGGTATTCGGTTTTCTTCTCCTTCATTTTCCCCTCGCGCCTCATGGATCATTGATACAGGTGCTACTGACCATGTATGCCATACTTTATCTTGTTTTTCTGCCTATAAGCAAATTACTCCTGTTCCAATAAAACTGCCAAATCATAGCGTGGTTAATGCTACTATTTTAGGAACTATTCACTTGACAAATTCCTTGACTCTTCATAATGTTTTCTATGTTCCTGACTTTACCTTTAATATCCTTTCAGTCACTAAACTCACTGCTTCTACTCCATATTGCTTTATTTTCTTACCTTCTCTTTGTTTCATACAGGTACTTTCACCTTGGAAGACGATTGGTACAGCTGAAGTATTTGAAGGATTGTATTTCCTTAATCCTACACCACCTCATACTGCTTTGGCTATCTCTGTTTCTCAGCCAACCACTCATTCATTTGATCTTTGGCATCACCATTTAGGTCATACATCTTCTTCAACTTTGAGAACTTTATATCAGCAATTTCCTTCTATACCTTTTGATATGAAATCTGTTCCTTGTGATGTATGCCATATGGCAAGGCAAAAGAGATTATCTTTCCCTGTAAGTCTTTCAACAAGTAATAAAATTTTTTCACTGATTCACACTGATATTTGGGGCCCATTTGCTGTTCCATTTGTACGTGGTTTTCGGTATTTTTTAACTCTTGTTGATGATTTTAGTCGCTTTACTTGGATTTATCCTATGAAATCTAAATCTGAAGTTAGAGTTCATTTACAATCTTTTGTTCAATTTGTTGAAACACAACATAACACTAAAATTCAGATTATACATTCGGATAATGGCCTTGAGTTTTCCATGTCTTCATTTTATAATTCTAAGGGCATCATTCATCAAACTTCTTGCATTGAAACACCTCAACAAAATGGTACTGTTGAAAGAAAACATCAACATATCCTTAATGTTGCACGTGCCCTTTTATTTCAAGCCAAACTTCCTAAAGCTTATTGGTGTTTTGCTGTTATTCATGCTGTTTTTCTTATTAATCGGTTGCCTTCTCCTCTTCTCAATCAATCTACTCCATTTTTCTTATTGTTTCAGTCAACTCCATCTTATTTTGATTTAAAGGTATTTGGTTGTTTATGTTATGCTTCTACCATTTCTGCTCATCGGTCTAAATTTGATGCTCGGGCTTCCAAATGTGTATTTTTGGGCTTTTCTGCTACTAATAAGGGATATGTTTTACTAGAACTTCATTCCAATAAAATTTTTCTTTCTAGGGACGTCATATTTTATGAATCTTTTTTTCCTTATCATAATTATACGTCACCTGCTCCAGATTATTGTCTACCTTTACCTGCTGATGTTCCTCCTCTTGATTATACCCATCTTGATGTTGAAGCTTCACCTCTTCCTCCACCCTCTTCTAACCCTTCCTCTACTTCCTATCCTTCTTCTACTACCCTTCCTACAAGAGTATCTACTAGACATAATAAGCCTCCCACCTATTTGCAGGATTATTATTGCTCATCCTTCACTGCTTCAGCTGCATCATTTTCTTCTGGTGATAAGTACTCCTTTTCTCCTACTATTTCTTCTTCTCTTTCACCTTCATATACTCGGTTTTGTCTCACCATTGCTTCTGATGACATTCCTACCACCTATCGCCAAGCTTCTAAACACAAACCTTGGCGAGATGCCATGGATGCTGAAATCAATACCCTGGAACAGAATCACACATGGATCCTTACACATTTGCCTAATGGGAAAACTCCCATTGGTTGTAAATGGGTATTCACCAAGAAATATAAATCAGATGGCACCCTTGATCGATATAAGGCCCGGTTGGTTGCCAAGGGTTTCACTCAAACCGAGGGAGTTGATTACTTTGATACATTCTCTCCGGTTGCCAAAATGACCACAGTACGGTTACTTCTTGCTTTGGCATCTGCTCATGCGTGGCATATTCAACAATTAGATGTTAATAATGCATTTTTACATGGTGACTTGCATGAAGAAGTGTATATGGTTGTGCCTCCTGGCTTTTATTCTCATGACTCTACTCTAGTTTGCAAACTTCAGAAGTCTCTTTATGGTCTTAAACAAGCCAGTAGACAATGGTTTCAGAAATTATCTTCTGTCCTTCTTTCTTATGGCTTTATTGAGTCTAAGGCTGATTATTCTCTGTTTATCAAGGCTACTGGTTCTAGTTTCACTGTTATCTTGGTCTATGTTGATGACATTCTTATTACTGGTAATAATATGCCTGAAATTGAGACTGTCAAGCAGAATCTGGATTTACTGTTTAAAATTAAAGATCTTGGTCCTGTCAGGTATTTCTTGGGTTTGGAGGTTGCTAGGCGTCATGATGGCCTATCTTTATGTCAATGTAAGTTTGTTCTTGACTTACTCACTGAAACAGGGTACTTAGATTGTAAGCCGGCTACTACTCCAATGGATAAACATTGCAGGCTCCATTACCGCCTATTATATCTTACTACTACTAGACCAGATATCTCCTTTGCCACTCAACAATTGAGTCAGTTTATGGCTCACCCTACTGATTTGCATTTGCAGGCAGCTCATAGAGTGCTTAGATATCTTAAGTCTACTCCTTCTATAGGTCTTTTCTTTCCTGCTAAATCAGATTTCTGTTTGAAGGCTTTTAGTGATAGTGATTGGGCTTCTTGTGTTGATTCTCGTCAGTCTATAACAGGCTATTGTATCTTCCTTGATACTTCTCTTGTATCTTGGAAGGCTAAGAAACAAGGGATGGTTTCTACTTCTTCCTGTGAGGCTGAGTATCGGGCTTTAGCTATGACTACTTGTGATATTCAGTGGATTTTATACTTGCTTCAAGATCTTCAGGTTCCTCATTCTCAACCTGTTCCTTTGTATTGTGATAATCAGTCTGCCATTCAACTTGCTTCTAATCCTACCTTTCATGCTCGCACCAAGCACATTGAGTTGGATTGCCATTTGGTTCGAGATAAAGTCTAGGATGGTGTTCTTCATCTTATGCCAGTTCGCACTCAGGACCAACTTGCTGATTTGTTTACCAAGCCCCTTGGTCCAGGTCCTTTTACCACACTTGTATCCAAGCTGGGCATGATTGATATCCATGCTCCAGCTTGTGGGGGGCTGATAGATTGTAAAATTAATAGTAGAGATACTGGTTAGTTAGGATAATAGTTAGTTAGAAATGCCTAATTTGTTGAGCATTATTATATTGTTAGCATGGTTACTCAAGAGGGCATTTCGGTTGTTTAATTTGTTGAGTGCCTTTACTAATATATAAAGTAAGGCAGTGTACAGTGAACACACATGTGAATATACTGAATTCATTTTCTTCTTTTCTCTTCCCCGATATTCCTTTTCTCTGTTCAATCATCCCAATCCCTAAATCATCTCTGATTCTTTGTGTTTCTTCAACCTTCGTCCTCTGATTCTGTGTTTCAGACCAAGAAATAAAACTTGAAAAAAAATAAAATAGAAGGGTCTGTTTGATTTAGACTGGCGCTATACACCAAAATTGTCCAAAAATCCCACCACCAAGGCCGAAAACAACACTACAAAAACAATTTAACGATCACAATCTGAATCAACAAAGCCAAAAAAAACAAAAGCAAGCTATGTAGGAGGTTCTATAGCTGCAAATCGAAGGCAAGCCATGCTCCTTCGCGAAAGCAAATCAAAGGGGGAAGGAAATGATGTCAAAGTGGAGGTAAGAGCGAAGGAACAAAGCAAATAGGAGGCAAGTCGTGCTCCTTCACGAAAACAAATCCGAGGGGAAAGGAAGACGACACTGAAGAGGAGGTCGATGGCGGCGTGTTCGAGTTCAATTCTCTGTTGTTCCTCTGATGGGTCAGTGAAAAATGGGGGAGGGTTTACATAGAAGACCCGTATCGTATACTTAAATTCTAGCATTCCCCTGTGAATGCAAAGGCATTGAGCACATCCTTCAACCATTGCTTTCTCTACTTGGGGTCATCAGATGGGATGATTAATTTCTAAAAGAAAGAGAGACTCTGTTACATATTCAACCATGGAGGGTTTTTGCAGGGTCACCAATTTGCAGTTCTGTGTCTAGCGACGGTGGGGAACTTAATATTCAGCTGATCGGAGGATATGATGATAAGGGTTTGGAGGAAAGAAGAAGGAAGTTGTTACTATGAGTGTTTATCAGTATTGGAGGGACACAAAGGACTAGTGAGGTGTTGGGCAACTTCCTTGGAGATGGAGAAGGTGGTGACAGGTTTTTGGTGTATGGCGCAAGTCTAGACCAAACAAACCCTTCTATTTTTTTCAAGTTTTATTTCTTAGTCAGCTGTTAAATATTCCAGGTTATAATCCATGTCATCAATGTTAGTCAATAACTTTCATTTTAACGGTCAATGTTTTGCTTTTAACAGAATATGTGACTTTTGTACCAATTTAGGAAGCTCATGTCTACCTCTGCTCCTAAAAAAAGCATTTGTTGTTGGATGCACTTTAGGAATAATCAAATGTGTATTTTTGCACCTTAACCCTATTTTTTATATTGAGCCCTATTAATTCACTAGAACTAACTACTTTTACATTTTACGAATGAAAATTCTCATCATATATTTATTTTCAATATCATAAAATCAATTAAAATAAATTAATTCAAATACAGATGTCCCAACTCGCAAATATTACCCTTTATATTTTTAAAATATCATAAAATTAAATATGAAAAATATAATTATCTTGAGCTAACAGTATGCCAAATGTATGCAGGTTTGATTTGGGCATTTGGCCGTTGTTTATGTTGTATTGAAAAAGAAATAGAAAGAAAAAGACAGGTTTGATTTAAAAGATATGAGAGATCATGAAGCCACACCAATAGTTTTCTTTTAAAAAAAAAAAACATGTTAGTGCAATCAAGAATTCAAGATCAAACCCTGTCCGAACTCATAATTTGACCCCAGATCAAATAAACAGTACCGCAAGGCCATAGTGTTATTGACAAATCATGTGACAAATTACATGTTAACACAAAGCATGCTAATTATAAGACGCCTTTAAGGAGAAATAAATGGTTCTTATTAGTATATGTCATCAAGTGTAGTATTAATTACTTTTTTTCAAGTTCGATCCTATTTGAAATCACATTATCAATTGCAACTCTATAACATCTTGAATGTAATAATTCAAGGAAAATATAGGCCCTATTTAAAATTCATTATATTTGAACAGAATTAATGACTTAATTATTGTTTCTTAGTTTTAATAAGGTGGTGAGAGATGTCTTATACTCCATTTGATGACTTGTCTACACAAAATATTAGTATTCTAAAAGTTCTATGCCCAACTAGAATTTAATGTGTATAAAAATTTGTTAGTTGGCTTCCCTTGCTACCTATCGACAAGTGTTGTGAAAATAATAATATAGGGTATTAGTGTGTTTGTGTTTGTGTGTGTGAGAGAGAGATCCCAGCCATGTTACCAAAGTATCTGCTTGTCGGTGGCTATAATTTCATGTTAACTCATTATAAGTTTACTCCGCTAATTAATTCTCAATTACGGGATTATTTAATTAATTTACAAATATAAATAAAAATAGCTAAGTTAGTTATTTGTAATCTTGACAATGTATGCTGGATTTCTAAAATGCCACATTTAATTATTTTTATTGAAAGCCACACAACTTATATAAACCCATTTAATATGTGGAACCAATATGGACTGTTTGAAGAAAAAATTATAAATTTGGAGGATAAAATGGGTTTACGTCTTATATTTAGAAAAAAAAAATTCATCAAATAATTGTTATAGATGTATTTATATATTGCCGATAGGTCTTGGGCAATATATAAATACATCTATAACAATTATTTGATGAATTTTTTTTTTCTAAATATAAGACGTAAACCCATTTTATCCTCCAAATTTATAATTTTTTCTTCAAACAGTCCATATTGGTTCCACATATTAAATGGGTTTATATAAGTTGTGTGGCTTTTAATAAAAATAATTAAATGTGGCATTTTAGAAATCCAGCATACATTGTCAAGATTACAAATAACTAACTTAGCTATTTTTATTTATATTTGTAAATTAATTAAATAATCCCGTAATTGAGAATTAATTAGCGGAGTAAACTTATAATGAGTTAACATGAAATTATAGCCACCGACAAGCAGATACTTTAGTAACATGGCTGGGATCTCTCTCTCACACACACAAACACAAACACACTAATACCCTATATTATCTATATATCTTATAATACTGTTCCACCAAAAAGCACTGTTCATAAGGAATCAACAGCTGTGATTTCTTCTCCCATATGAAAACACTGTTCATAAAGAATAAATGGTCCGGATCTTGCTTACGTTCTCATCTTCCTTGCATAACGTCAGCCAATTCTAATCGCGTGTCCCCACATGCTATTTTTCCGCGCCCTTTCAATTCGAATTCAAATCTAAATGATGACGGCATTGAAGTGGAAAGGAGCAGATATTAAACTGGACAGAAGTAGGGCTAGCCATTCGTCGCTGGAAATAGATGTCATTCTCACAGTAGTTTACTACTATTGCTGCTACAGATTTCTTCGTCCAAATTGTTTGTCATTCATTCACACACTCAACCTCAGTTTATCCACACATACTAAAGCTTGCCCACAACCTCTCTCTCCTTGTATAACGTTCACCAATTTTTCTTCGGTCTCCACGTTATGCAAAAATTCGACGCAAGACGGTCAGATCTGGCTGTACCGCCGGCCGATAAGATGCCAGAATGATTTCCAACAGGGAGTGGACAAAGAGGTTACAGGCAGAATGATGTCGGTGATGCCGGAGAGTATGAGGCAGCTTCATTTCCTTGATATCCGAAGATTAATATTTCTATTTTGTCCAATTTGTTGTACCCTGTTTTACTCATTTTTGTATTAACCTCCCCTGTATTTTTTTTTTGGACAGTTGGTGGGCGATCGTTGGACTGGGTTTCATTATGACTGGGGAGGAGGACAATCAAAAGAGGGAACGAAGAAATCTCATTCATCCTCATATATATGGAGACTTCCAACTAAGAAATATTTCAGATATTTGTGGTAGACCCCATAAATGAGAGCGCACGCCTCTTGTTCGGGGATGTTGTTCGCCGAGAGATTGGTGTTGAAGAACGGCCGGCGGGATCTGCTGCAACAGCGTCGCATAATAAACTTTGGGCTCATAAGGTTAAGGCTTGGGGTTTTGATTTACGGCAGGAAGAGGATGAGGTGGAGGTTGCGGCACAGGGGCTCTTCTGAATCGAGCATGACCGGTTCTGAGTTGAAGAATTTAACCAGAAGAGAAATAACCTCCTTCAACTTGGAAGCGGCGACGTTGGCGAGCGGCGACGTTGGCGACGGCTTTACAGTCCATCTCGATATGGAGGGAAGACTTAGAAGAGGAGGATGAAGAAGAGTGAAATTGTTGCTGAGTCTAAGAAAGTAACCTGATGAGCTTCTCGACGCTCTCGACGTCAGAGGCAACTTCCTGAACAACATTATCATCCATTTTGGCCGCGAAGCTATTGTTCTTGTAACCCATCATGAGCTCCACGGCTATACTCACACAACCATGGAAGAGGCAGAGACGAACAGAGAAGGGAAAAGAGGATAAGAGAAAAAAATGAAATGGTAATGATAAATAGAGAAACCTGGTCGAATAGATCTGATTGGCCTTAGAATAAAAAATAAAGGTAGGTTTTTTTTTTCCTGAAAATAAAAAAGGGAAGGAGGAACCTGATCAAATATATTGGATTGGCCTCTATCTGTTTCCAAATGATTATTTATTACTCTTGCTACATAAAGCACTTCTATACAAAGAAAGAGCAAACAATTTTGTTTTTTCTTTTTGTAGATTGGGATGATCACCAACTTTTATAGATATAGGGTGAATTATTAATTAGGAGGTGAGTCAATGAAAAGATATAAAGATAGGCGCAATGAACATAGCAGTAAAGTGATGTCAAATTGGCAACAAAAAAGTCTGGAATTTTTTTTTTGGGTCGAAATCTGGAAAAAAATATTGAAGACACCAAACACTACACACAGCTGGGTTTGCATTTTTACTTATCTGGGAACAGCTAGGATTTCCCCTTTATACTTTGCCAGATTAGCTAGCTTAGCTATAATGCACCATTCCTCATCATGAAGTGAGGTCCCTGAAATAATATTCAACTCAGGGGGGTGGAGTAGAATTCTTACACTTGTGTGTGCTTTTTCTTTGTAAAATAATCATTGGATCTTATAACTCCCACTTGTGTGTTCTGTGTGTTCTATTTTATCTGGTTTTGATTAAAGAACAGAACAGTAATATTGGTTCTTTTATGACGAGGGCCATGCGTGCTTGCTTTTGCTGTGAAAGTGATGATCCAAAATGGTGGAAGACTTTGCCTAACTCAATAATAATGCAACAAGCAACAGCTCGCTGGTTTAAATGATGAAAGTGGGACTTTGATGCCTTGAAAGTCTCAAAAGTCCGTTTGGAAAACCAAAGGCACATATTATATACTCATAAAAAAGGGGAATTTTTGAGAAGTAAATGTAAAGCCTCTGATGAATCCGTTAAGAGCTTGATCCTATCAAGAGTGCAAAAAATCAAGGTTCATGAACCCGGACCGGGCATTGAACCGGTCGGGGTACTGGGTCAAGGGTCAGTGGGTCAGACCGGAGTCAAACCGGGAGTCAGACCGGTAGTTAGACCGGGGTCAATTAAAAATATATATATAATTTAAATATTCATCCATACCATTTAAAAAACTAAATAAGAGTTTTTTTCTAACCAATAGTCCAATATAACCTTCTAAACCTAATACCCACAAAAATATTGTTAAGTACATAAGAATTTTTCTCCAACTAATGCCAAAAATATTCCATAATCCTTTTAAAACTCATTGAAAATTAAAAAATTTTAGGAAAATAATTTTTCTGAAAAAAAAAAAGTAAGAAAAATGTCATTTGGAGCTTAAAAAAGTAAAGTTTTAAAAAAAAAAAAAAAAAGAGGCAACCCGTGAACCGGCCAGGTTGCACCGGTTCACCCCGGGTCAGACCGGGTCGGAACAGTGCCGGTCCACTCGTTGAACCGGACCGGCCAGTTGGCCGGTTCGCCGGTTTCCGGTTCGAACCGGCCGGTCCGGTCCGGTTTCATGAACAATGCAAAAAATATGTTGTTTTTGTTTTATCAAGAGCGCATTCTATGCCAAAGCTTTGTTTTTATTTATTTTATTTTTTCTGCTCAAAAGTTTTTGTTTATTCAAACCCATGATTTTGACGGCTTCTAGGATTTGTTGGTTTCGTGTTAGTGATGATCTTCACATATTTATTCAATTTGAAAATATTGCATATTTTGATGCTAACTACTCCAATCTTCTTTTAAAACTAAGTCCATGTGTATTGCACATCATTTTGCTACCAATCATAATATTTCCCTGCTCCCATCTTCTTTTAAAACCAAGTCTATGTATAGCACATCATTTTCCTACCAATCATGGATATTTCCCTCGCTTTTATCTGTGAAAGAACAAGCATGATGACAAATTAAGCATATGATGCCCGAAAAATACAAAGACTGCGACAAACAGACATGTAGAAAAAGACCCACCACAAATTTCTTTCCTTTTATACATGAAAAACAAAATCACGTATCAAAAAGATAGCCAGCCTCCTCCACCTCCAATATGAAAATGAACTTTGATATTTGACAACAATAACAAAAACAATAGTAATAAATAAAAAAACACGAGAGTATACATACATATATATATATATATATATGGATATATATTCATATGATCTTGATCCCATATAATAAATACCCCATAACAATTTCAGAAGCTCGTCAAAATTCAATATTTAAGCAGAAGACTTGGTTTTCAAGCGGTACAAGAGCTTCTTCTTCTTGGAGCTTGGATTGTAAATGGTGAGAACCACTTTGCTAAGCTCACCAATCTTAAAACTATTGCAAACCACTGGTTCTTATGATGAATCCACTTTTCTAGCCTTTTGAATAATCACTGTGTATCTTCCTTCAGCACATGGCACAAACTCTGCTACAAAAAATGTTGTCTATAAGGAGTTATTTAGGGGTTTGAGTTGCTGATTTAAAGCTATTGTACTTGATTACTGAACTTTATGTTGCTCCTTATGTACTTAAATTTATAAGTGTGGATGTGATTCATTCATCAATGATGTAATGAAAACAATGAGTAGATTGTTGAATTTGTATCTTTAAATGTATTATTTATGCTTGAAATTCAATGCTTCCCGCGCAACGCATGGGGTTTTAATGCTAGTTTCCTTTCAAAGACAACTTATTGAAAACAAGTTATAAATAAGTTTTGTAAAAATTTTTTATTTATAAAGATAAAAACTGTTTTAAAAACTAAATCGAACAAGCCCTACAACTTTTAATACTTCTTGCTTCTATATTGAATCTAGAATCGCTAAAATAATTTGTTTTTAACCATTGTGAAAAATCGTTTCTGTCCTAGGGAATCTGACAAATGAGAAAAAGTATCGTTTCTCATATTAAGCCAGCTGGGTCAATTGACACAAAAAACAACAAATCGTAACAAAGGATATTAATAATAGGTTCCACGTGAATCACGAAACGGGAAGAGCCGAAGAAATGAAGACAACCTTGTAGGATCACGGGAACAATATATTTATATAAAATTTTTGAAGGCGTGACATGTAAATAGCACCAAAAAAAAGTATTCTCTCTAACATATAAAGAGGACCAGAGGAGTATGAATTGTGCCGCCAAAAGAAATAATACTGCTCTAGGCTTTATCAATCCTTTTTCACTTGGAGTTTAGTCCATTATTTTAAAATAGGAATTTATTGATGACCAGACGGGAAGAAAATTAATGAAGGGCACTAAACACTTTATTAAAGCACTGATTAAATAAATAAAAAGGGGCACGTTTTGTTGAAATGGACATTTGCTCCTTATGCAGGGTCGCTTGCACGCCAGTAACAGTAAGCCTATGGCTACTCCAAATAATGTGAGAAGATTCTCCACAACAAAAAATAATAGATATTTTTTATATTGAGCCCTATTAATTCACTGGAAATAACTACTTTTACATTTTACGAATGAAAATTCTCATCATATATTTATTTTCTATATCATAAAATCAATTAAAATAAATTAATTCAAATACAGATGTCCCAACTCGCAAATATTACCCTTTTTATTTTTAAAATATCCTAAAATTAAATCTGGAAAATATAATTATATTGACCTAACAGTATGCCAAATGTATGCCGGTTTGATTTGGGCATTTGGCCGTTGTTTATGTTGTATTGAAATAAAACGGAAAGAAAAAGACAGGTTTGATTTAAAAGATATGAGAGATCATGAAGCCACACCAATAGTTTTTTTTTTTAAAAAAAAAAAAACATGTTAGTGTAATCAAGAATTCAAGATAGAAAAAAAGTCATCAAGAATTCAAGATCAAACCTTGCCCCAACTCATAATTTGACCCCAGATCAAATAAACAGTACCGCAAGGCCATAGTGCTATTGACAAATCATGTGACAGGTTACATGTTAACACAAAGCATGCTAATTATAAGCCGCCTTTAGGGAGAAATAAATGGTTCTTATTAGTATAAGTCATCAAGTGTAGTATTAATTTCATTTTTTCAAGTTCGATCCTATTTGAAATCTCATTATCAATTGCAACTTCTATAAACTCTTGAATGTAATTCATGGAAAATATAGGCCCTATTTAATAACACTCATTATTTTCGAACAGAATTAATGACTTAATTATTTTTTCCTAGTTTTAATAAGGTGGTGAGAGATGTCTTATACTCCACTTGATGACTTGTATACACAAAATATTAGTATTCTAAAAGTTTAATGCCCAACTAGAATTTAATGTGTATAAAAATTTGTTAGTTGGCTACCCTTGCTGCCTATCGACCAGTGTTGTGAAAATAATAATATAGGGTATTAGTGTGTTTGTGTTTGAGAGAGAGAGAGAGAGATCCCAGCCATGTTACTAAAGTATCTGCTTGTCGGTGGCTATAATTTCATGTTAACTCTTTATAAATTTACTCCACTAATTAATTCTCAATTACGGGATTATTTAATTAATTTACAAATATTAAGAAAAATAGCTAAGTTAGTTATTTGCAATCTTGTGAAGCAGGGGATGAAGAGTAAATAATCTTCATAAACCGTACGCGTTTCGCCCTTCTCTCTCTTTGTCGGTGGGTGAGAGCTTCTCCCTCTCCTTCTCCAAATCCTTCTTGAGGTAGTGAGAGTCTTCTTCCTCGCCTTTGTGCGAGTTGGAGTTACTGCGTCTCCCTCCCTGACAGTCTCCGTCGGTGGAGGGAACATCTTTCTTTTCTTAGTCGTTTTGTGGTTTTAGGTTTTAGCGGTGGTGTTCTTTGTTTTTAGGGTAATAAACAGATATGAGGAATCTGATTATGGCACCTCTTGATTGGATGTTAGCTTGAAAGTTGATAGATCAGATCCCAAATTGGTGGCTCGGATTTGCATTTTTGGGGAAAGGATTTTGTTGATGGTCGCGGTTGCCCTATGCTCTATCCTCAGAGGACCGTTGTTAGGATTGTTAAATGGTGGCAGATCCAAGGCGCTAATATTGGTCATATGCATCACCAAGAGGCGTTGTTCTGTGGGTGGTTGATGGTAAGTTCTCTTCCTGCTCCTGTGCTGAATTTGAGCCGGGTGTCTGTGGGTGTTCTGTTTGTATGGGTTCTCTCATACTATTCAAAAACCATTATTGATGGTTTATTTGCCTATCAGAGTGGTGGATCCTTTGGGATAGGTTCATTTGAATCACCACTTCTTACTATGACGTCATTGCCGGTGACGGCAATTTTCTTACTGCAGATTCCGATGAAGAGACGGTGCTCTTTTCTGCTAGTCTGGCTATTATTATGGCTATTATTGTTATTATGGTTAGAGTTTATATTTTGGGCCTTTAGTTTGTAGCCTTTTTTATTATCTTGTTGGATTGTGTAATTTCCTATCCTTATAGTAATGAAATATCATTATCACTGATAAAAAAAAAAAAGTTATTAGTAATCTTGACAATGTATGCTGGTTTTCTAAAATGCCACATTTAATTATTTTTATTGAAACCCACACAAATTATAGACACACATTTAATATGTGGAATCAATAGGGACAGTTTGGAGAAAAAATTGTAAAATTTGGAGGATAAAATGGGTTTACATGTTGTATTTAGAATAAAAAAATTCATCAAATAACTCTTATAGAGATATTTATAGATTGCCCAAGCCACTGACAATATCTTCACATCAGCAATAGGATTCAAGTTCAAGACCTTTTGAATTATTTAAACCAACTTTTTACTATCTTGATAATCGATCGTCTCTGTAACCACAGTAGAAAGACACTTAATTGGCATAACAAATTACGGGCATGTTTGTTTCTGTTTTCTGTTTTTTTCCCAAAACAATTTTAAAAATTGTTTTGGAAAAAAAGTTATGAAAACAAAAAAACTAAAAAATAAAATTATCTGTTTGGAAAGTTAAAAACTTTATTTTTGAAGTTGACACGAAGGAGGCCGTTGCCAGCGGTGACGTGGCAATGATTGTCACATGTAATGTGTTGTCGATAGCAGATAGGTGGTGGCTTTAAAAAATAAAAACTAAAAAAACAAAAATAAGAAAACACATTAAAACTGTTTTTGTTTTCCTAATTTTTAGAAACGAGTTTTTTTTCTTTCAAAGACAACTTATTGAAAACAAGTTCTAAATAAGTTGTTAGATTTTTTTATTTATAAAGATTTTTAAAAACTAAATCGAACAAGCCCTACAACTTTTAATTCTTCTTGTTCTATATGAAAAGTCGTTACTGTACTAGAGAATGTGACAAATGAGAAAACGTATCTTTTCTCATATAAAGCCAGTTGGTTCAATTGACACCAATAACAATAAATTGTAACAAAGGATATTAATAATAAGTTCCACGAGATTCACGAAACGGGAACAGCCGAAGAAATGAAGACAACCTTGTAGATCACGGGAAATCAAAACGAAAGGTTGATATTTTCAGGACAAAAGATGCCTTATCCTCAGTCCATGATAGTTTAATTTACCAATCATATATATTTAATTATAAAGATAATAAGTAATACTCCGATCCTAAATATATGACATAATTTATAATGCAAATTGCACTACAAACTATATCCTATATTTAGGACCGGAGGTAGTATAATTATAATCTATTGCAGATTAATTACGCATCACGCGTTCTGAGTTTTGACAAGACTCTAACTTGAGAAAAACATTAAATCTTAGTGTTTGTTTGGGAGAGCTTATTTTTAGGTAATAAGTGCTTATAAATCGTGATTTACAGTATATGAGGTAAATACGTGAGAGAGGTTTTATCTTGACTTACGTAATAAGTACTTATGGACCCCCAATAAGTAATACCAAACACACACTTATTAATTCTAACTTAATTTTTAACAATTTTTTGAGTTTATGACTATTTAATTTACACTATATCTCATGAGAACAAAGCCTAGACTTAATAAATTAAGGGTAACAATATATTTATATAAAATTTTTGATGGTGTGACATATAAATTGCACCAAAAAAGTATTCTGTCTAACATATAAAGAGGACCAGAGGAGTATGAATTATGTCGACAAAAGAAATAATACTGCTCTTGGCTTTATCAATCCTTTTTTCACTTGGAGTTGGAGTTTAGTCCATTATTTTAAAATAGGAATTTATTGATGACCAGACGGGAAAACAAATAATGAAGGGCACTAAACACTTTATTAAAGCCCTGATTAAATAAATAAAAAGGAGCACGTTTTGTTGAAATTGACATTGGCGCATTGTCAACCGATTCTAACAGTGTCAACTAATTAAATAATGGACAAAACTTAAATTGTCTTGCTTATACTGAATTCATCCATTTTTCCATCAATAGGTGCCACCTGGATTTATTAAAACACATGATCAGTTAACATCATTTAACGCCATTGCTCTTAATTGTAACCCTTAACCATTACCTTCAATCCCTATTTGCCGCTAAGGAGCTCTCCTCTCCATGTCCGTTGCGACCAAGGATAAGCATTTATAAGATGATCCAGCCAAGTTTTGCGACCATTGTAGAAGGTTAGGAACCAGTACAAGAAGCTGGCTCTCACTCTTCACCCAGATAAATAAAAACAAGTCTTTAAGCGGTGCAGATAGTGCATTTTAATTTGTTTTCAGAGAGAGGCATTAAGTTTGTTGTCGGTAACAAGACTAGAATATATATAATCAGAAGAGGAGTTTGAAAGGTTTTCAACATATATAAAACTGCAGGTACGAATATGGCAATTGTTGAATGGGAGAGGAGTCAAATGTCTAAGTGGATTGAAGGTTCATTTCGTAAAATGAGGATACCTTTAAAGAAGAGGACATATGAGACTGGTAAGAATGGAATACCATCACAAACAGATTGTTCAAAATATTTTCCTTGCCCTCCATTTGCCTCCTGCCAAACAGAAGATTAAGGCGTGATTACCGACCGGTTTCGGTTGAACCGATTTGATTGTTCAAAATATAATGTCTATCATAAACAGTACTCCATAATCTATTATTCCATAAAAAAATCATATTAACCGGCTTCTTATTGCTGCTGTTATCATAATAATAGAATGGAGAATATTTAAGTCTATTTCCTTTTATCCACTATACAATCAATTTTTCAATTAAATTGAGTTAAAATTATATTTATGAAAAAATCTTAGTGTTGAGATTTATTAAAAAAAATAGTTATAATTATGCAAGCATATGAATCTAACTTCTCATAACATTGCATGATTGAACATCTAACATAACGTTTCACTTTCAATATTGTTTGCTTTGGGGCTACCGTCATCACCCCTCACGGTTTTAAAATGCATCGAGAGTGGGAGGTATCCAAACCCATACTAAGTGTCTTTTATTCCCTCCCAATCGATATGGGACTTCACAGCTAATGAAAGGTATTGAATAACTATACAGAAGTTGTGAATGACTTAAAATAATGGCCTTGTTACTTGCTAAACAAAAAATGTTAATTAATAGCTAATGAAATGCAATCATTAGCTGTTATAAAAAAATGCAATGAATAGCTATATAAAGTTGTGAATGACATAAAAGAGTGACAATATTACTTGTCAAATAAAAGTTGTTAATAGCTAATAAAATGTTGTAAATAGCTATAGAAAAATTGTAAATGACCTAAAAGAGTGTCATTGTTACTGTCTAAATGAAAGTTGTTAATAATTAATAAAATATAGTAAATAATTGTATAAAAGTTGTGAATGAGCTGTAGTTAAAGCTAAGGAGCTAACTGATATAATTTTTTGCGTTCTATGGTTTCAACAAGATTTGGTGGGTCATCACCTTATTTTTGGGATGCAATTGCTTCACCACTTGCCTAAAGAATCCCTCTTGTTCGTAGCCAAAGCTCCGGCACCAACAACTAGCCATCAAGGGCTAGTGAGGTCTCCCGCAAGGTGGTTGAAAACTTGTTTTAAAAATAAGGGCCATATGTGTTTTTTCCCCTTGAATTTCAAATTCCCATTTAGAAATTCAGGTTCCCTTCCTGACATTTATTAATTTTCAAGTTCTATGTCATTTTCTCTAGCTTTTTAACTCTCTTTTAACCAAGAGGGGATAATGGGGCCCAAAGCGAATAATTTTGAAAGTGAGGTGTTGAGATGTTATAATTGGTATTAGAGCTAAATTCAAGCCAATGTAGGTTAATGTACTAGCAAGGACGCTGGGCTTGTAAGGGTAGAGTGTGATGTCCCACAATGGCTGAAGAGATGAACGAAAGATACCTTACAAGGGTCCAAATATCTCCTCCTCCTGATGCCTTTAAAATTGTAAGGGGTGTCGAGGCCTCCAAGCAAGCAATATTGAGAGCGAGGTGCTAGGATGTTACATTAATTATTAACAACTTTTGTCTAGCAATTAACAGTCATGTTTTGTTAAACAAGTTGTCAATAACTTAGAAAAGTGGCCTTGTTAATTGCCAAATGAAAGTTATTAATAGATAATGAAATGTAGGGAATAGTAGCTATACAAAAGTTATAAATAACTTAAAAGAGTGGCATTGTTACTTATTAAATAAAAGTTGTTACTAGCTAATGAAATTTAGTGTATGACATGAAAGAGTGGTCTTGTTATGTATAAAATAAGAGTTGTTAATAGCTAATGAAATATATTGAATAACTATACAAAAGTTGTGAATAATCTATTTCTCTCACTAAAGTAATGTAATTTATTAACTATTGCTTTTACTTAAAACAAACTATAATCATATATGCTACGGAGTTATTTTCCTTATTATTAAAAGAAAAGGCTCACTAGTAGTTTTAAAATGTCATATGAAACTTCTGTAAGCACAAAAATTTTATGAATGATCTTTAAGACTTGTACGTAATACACATGATATGTGAAAATAGTAATGTATTATGATATTTTATATGAAATAATATATTATTAAAAAATAATAATAAGACCGAGAAGCTAGGAGCGGAAGAGAATGATCGGATTTGAATGAGGAATAAAGGTGACATCAATAATAATATCCTCATGAGTCATGAGGTTATGAGTGGATGATCAGTTGTTGATCTTTCAGTGTCATGGGGCGTATTTGGATATGCTTCACTAACCCTTCAATCATTTCAAATTAAAATTAATTTTTGTGTAATCTTAGTGTAGAGGATAAGTATGATCATTTACATTGAATTAGACGTGTTTCTTATAGGATAAATTGCACAAAACTTCCCTAAATTTCAGGTCATCCTAAATAGGTCATCCTAAATAACGCTCTTAACTTTTAAAACATACTCCCTCCGGTCCTAATTATAGGACAATATTTGAGAGTTAATCTTAGTCCTAATTATAGGACAAAGTTTTAATTTTTATTAATTTCTTCCCAAAATACCCCCTATTGATACTTTCTCAATAATAATTAAACACAATAATAATTTAATAAGAGTAGATCGAAAGTTGTTGAGGGAGATTGATAACACCGGATTGTGTGAGAGTTTGGAGAAGTCGTGTGTGAGGCAGGAGAGGTACTAGAAAAAATAGAGAATTCACGTAATTGGATGTTATTTTAAATTTTAAATAAGGGTATTTTAGAAAAATAAATATGATTAACTAATTTAACCACCATCATTAATTTCTCCAAAATTAGGTAAATATGTCCTATAATTAGGACCGGAGGGAGTAATAATTATGAGCTTTCAAATATGGGTGGATATATATAACTCCCAAGTATCAAATGTATAACCTCTTAAAATTTATTTTTTGGATATATAATCTATCAAACTTTGACTGATATGGAGATAATTTCTCTATACGTGAAGTTGTGGTGCGGATAAGTAATGTAAACAATTAATTGATCATATGAGATTTAATCTACATGAATGCAAAACTTTAAGATGTTTTACTGTAAAGTTTCAAAAGTTATGAAAGTTATCTATACATGATTCAAAGTTTATCAGGGGAGTTATGCATAATTTAGTTTTTCTTATATTATATATGAATGTTTTTATTTTGAAAATTTATATAAATTACGTTGGATCAAGTGACAACTTTGTTGAGTCAAAGGAGGCCTTATTTCTTAAGAAAACATGTTAGTATATACATTAAATAAAGCTCTTCAATGAAATCCTAATTAACCCTTTTAAAACAAGAAATATATGAGTTTTATCCTCACTAATAAGTTTGCACATTTTGTTGGCTTGCATATGTTGATATGTTAATTTGCAAGTATTTTACTAAATTGATTATGTAATTAATTTGGTTGATATATATATACACATACACATACACATACAAACATATCTATATATATTCATGCCGGACGAGGTTTGAAGAAATTTTAGGGGGGGGGGGGGGGGAATTATGTTTGTGTCGCATGCAATAATGAGTCTTATCAAAACATATTACACATATATATATACCAATTGAACATAAATTTACAAAATTATTGTTTATTAAAAAGATTGATGATGTGATTTAAACCTATCTATGATCATTGAGTATGAATGTATGATTATTTTTAAACTAAATATTCAGTTGTATTACTATATAAATATGGTTCTACACACACACACACACACACACACACACACACACACACAATTTTTATTTTAAAAGATATAAAATAACTTGAATTAAAGATGTTTAATTAAAAAGTGAAAACGATCATGTTATTCGAGTGACGAAAACCTGTTTTATCCTACCCTATACACATCGTGATCGATCTAGTCGTCTTTTACAATGAGAATGACACAAAAATATGTGAGTTCATATGAAACTAACATTTTTCTTTCTATATTTGTAATTTTTTATCGATGATATATATATATATATAGTGCCTTCGTTTTAAAATATTAGTCCGGTTTAAGTAATTCCACATGAACCAAGAAACAAAGAAATGTAGTTAAATGGAGATAAATTAATTAATGTTGACACAAAATTACATTATCTTCTAATATTTTTGTGACACACACATTATCTTCTAATTAAATCCTTAGATGTTATTAATTATAATGGAGTACCCCTCTAAGTTCTCGAGAGTATGCATATTTCCCAAATTCTCCCTTTAGTTTCGTATATGATTAAGCTATAAATAAATAAATTACGGAAATTAAAAAGTTAGTTAAAATTAGTTTAAAATAATAAATGAATAAGAAATGTAATTTTTTTTTATAAGCATACTCTTATTTATATAGAGGGTGAGTGACAGAGAGATTGAAAAAGAAAAGATATGAGAAAGAATAATCGATATAAATATATGAGAGAGATAGACATGGAATTAATTAGGATAAAAAATAAATTAAATTAAATTGTCATATAAGTACAAAATGTAACTTATAAAAAAGAGCCATGCAGTTGTACCAATATCAAAAATTGTAATTATTACCTCATGTCCTAAATATAAAACCCAATTAATTTTTTTTTGAAAATATTAAATAAGCTAATTAAAATATTTTAAAGTATTTATATTTATATTTTTTATTCAAACTAATTTGTTCGAATTATGAACTGATATAATCTAATGATACACTACATATGATATAATTAACTTATTTAGCTTTATTAATCTCTCCAAAAAGCGTCAACTATATTTTATATTTAGGACCGGGAGAGTACTATTTATCACACAAGGGAATATAATATTTAATTCTATAAAAGGATAAATTAGGGAATATTAAATACTCTAATGCTTCTTCTGTTCCTATTTAATTACTTATCTTCATAAGAAAAAAAACACACACAAAAAAAAAACAGAGAGAGAAAGTAAGATCTATGTAAAAATTATTTCTTGATTTCTTTTTCATTATTCATGCCCCCATTAATGCCACACTATTTTATTTACCTTCATTTAATTAATGCTCTCCAGTTAACAAAGGTATTATAAATAATAATTATACCTTCAAATTTTTTGTAATATGGAGTAATCCGGTATTAAATATAAATCACTTTTAACTAATTCATATGTATTAATAAATTAGTATAAAATATTAAATTTGTTATAAAATTTAAGTGATTCCTAGTAGTATCCTCTCTCCCAATAACCCCAACCAAAGCCTACTAAGCTCTAACATCATATTAACTTTTAATTTCTCTCATTACCCTTTTTAAATAAGAGTATATATGGGAGAAAAAGTATTTAACACTCCTTAAAACTATCATATGTGCACTTTATAAGAATGATCAAGAACCTTTTCTCAAAGATACTCTGTAATAAGAATCCAAATAGTAACATTTATTTATGGGGCAAAATGAAAATTCAAATCATGACAAGTAAATAGGGAAGGAAGAAATGTATATTATCAAATGTGGCTTATATTTTGAAATTGGAAAAGTATAGAAGAAATAAAACTTATTTTTGTAAGACAGATGGAATAATTTATAAATTATACATAATTAAATATGAGGTTTATGTATCATCCATCAAATAGCAACAGTTCCTCCATGCATTATCAGATGTTTCAGTAGCATTTTTTTTTTTTTTGGAACCACTAAAAAAGTCTTTAGTGCAAAAATTTTATATCATATCACTATTAAGGAAGAAAATGTCGGCTGAATACCATGATCGAATATTCTCAATAGAGTCAAATGAAATCAAATTATTAGAAAACAAAATAATTTCAATTTTGAAGCAAATCTTTGATCCAAATTAAAGGAATAAAGGAAAAAAAACAAGTGGAGGAACATGAGGGCACAATTGCTGGATAACCTTGGACTTGCATCAATGTATCAAAACAATCAAATCATTATCATCGTGAAAATAAATAAACGGACCAATTTAAATAAAAAATAAAAAATATCTGGACCAATGGATAGATCGCAATCTTTTTCTTCTGTTTCATATCTTGTTTTTTTTTTTTTTTAAAGTGTTTTAGTCAACTTGCAGATTCTCACCACTACCAACCCCATTTGCAAATTTTTGCTTAACGCAGTCTTTTTGTAAATTTTTTTTAAAAATTATTTTCCTTCCATTATGGGGTAGGCTTGTTTGCTTGCCACTGATGAGAAGCAAACTGTAATACGTAGCGCTTTATGACTGAAAATTTAAAAATTCACATCATTTTGAAAATAAACTAACATTTCTTTGGACCATATAATAGACATGTTGCTATAATAATTTATAGTATCTCCAAAAAAGAAAGGTGAAGAGACATATATATAATATATGGACGAATTACACCTCACAGTACTGTTAATTAATTAAAATGCCTAATAGCCTATCTGTTCGATGTTAATCAACAGATATTCTTTGGTTGGTAATAAATAAAAATAATTTTGACTTCCACTTGGATCGAGTGGAGGAGTTGTCTGCTTTTAGGCAATGTTTGGTTGGACTGGGCTATTTTTTTTAAATTTAGAAAAATTAAAAGGGTAAGAGAGAAAAGAAATTTAAAAAGGAAAAATAGTGATCTTTTCTTTCTTTTTCTTTTTCTTTTTCAATTGGAAGGTTGGAGTGAAATAATCAAGAAAAGAAGGAAGGGGTTAAAGCGGCTAAATGACATGAATGTCCATCATTAAAATACCTAAATCAAGTTTTCAAATTTATGGGCATGATTTATTTCAATATCAAATTTAAATTTACATATTAGAATATTATAGGGTAAGAATAGACAAAATAGTCAAAATATGTTTTATAACTTTCGATAAAATTGGTAATATACGTCTTTTTGTTCTTGATAGGAGCAAGGAAAGTCCATTCCCTTTATCAATTAATGTGGTATATATCTTATATAATAGGGTTAAGGAACAAATTTACCAACAAAGTTTTAAGGAAGAAGCGCCTGGCATAATTATATTTTAAAGGGGGCAAAAATACACATAAGGAATTAAAAGTGGAACATACAGCACGAAAACGTTAAATTTGACCTAATGGCGTTAAATTATATGAGAAGAAAAACCCTAACGACGTTAGGTCAAATTTAACGATTTTGTGCTGGATGCTCCACTTTTAATTCCTTATGTGTATTTTTGCCCCCTTTAAAAAATAATTGTGTCAGGCGCTCCTTCCTTAAAACTTTATTGGTAAATATGCTCCTAACCCTATATAATATGTACCAAACGTATTAAGATCAGGAATTATTTCTTCATAATTCCTTTCTTGGAATCCCTTACATTCATACCAAATACGGCCTTAACTAAAGACAAAAATTTGAATATTATGAATAGAAAAAAAATCATATTAGGAGTATTACTTTCAATTGAACTCTGGGCAAAAAAAATTACTTTCAATTGAACTGGAGAATAATATTTTATTTACATATATAGTAAATAAATGTTAAAATTAGTTATACCTCAACCCGGTATTATAAAAAAAATTAAAATAGAACTTATACTCCACTATTTAATTTTCACTATTGTAAACAATTTTTATGATAAATTAGAATGCTAACCAATGTATTATAACTTTCGATAATATTGGTAATATACGTCTTTTTGTTCTTGATAGGAGCAAGGAAAGTCCATTCCCTTTATCAATTAATGTGGTATATATCTTATATAATAGGGTTAAGGAACAAATTTACCAACAAAGTTTTAAGGAAGAAGCGCCTGGCATAATTATATTTTAAAGGGGGCAAAAATACACATAAGGAATTAAAAGTGGAACATACAGCACGAAAACGTTAAATTTGACCTAATGGCGTTAAATTATATGAGAAGAAAAACCCTAACGACGTTAGGTCAAATTTAACGATTTTGTGCTGGATGCTCCACTTTTAATTCCTTATGTGTATTTTTGCCCCCTTTAAAAAATAATTGTGTCAGGCGCTCCTTCCTTAAAACTTTATTGGTAAATATGCTCCTAACCCTATATAATATGTACCAAACGTATTAAGATCAGGAATTATTTCTTCATAATTCCTTTCTTGGAATCCCTTACATTCATACCAAATACGGCCTTAACTAAAGACAAAAATTTGAATATTATGAATAGAAAAAAAATCATATTAGGAGTATTACTTTCAATTGAACTCTGGGCAAAAAAAATTACTTTCAATTGAACTGGAGAATAATATTTTATTTACATATATAGTAAATAAATGTTAAAATTAGTTATACCTCAACCCGGTATTATAAAAAAAATTAAAATAGAACTTATACTCCACTATTTAATTTTCACTATTGTAAACAATTTTTATGATAAATTAGAATGCTAACCAATGTATTGCATGGACGTGTTCCAAACCGTTGGATTGTAATCAAATTGTTCAAGTATTTTGTAGACTCTGGTTTGTGCGATCCTACAAGTATAGGACTTATTGAAATAACAGATCAATTAAATAATCTACAATTATGGAGCTTATTGACTTGCAATGTTACAATTATCAATAAAATAAATATTTAAAAAAATTAATATAAAGAAATATAGCGCACAACTTGAGGCAGGTATATCCATCAAATCTTGCTACTATTCTTAAGCTATCTTGCAAAAATTATACAATAATTGATCATGTGTTATATTTTATATATCAATAATACAAACTATTCACAGCACAATTAACTCAATCAATTTGCATACTCGTACTATATTTAATATAAAAAATATAGGACACAACTTGACGCAGGTATATCCATCAAATCTTGCTACTATTCTTAAGCTATCTTGCAAAAATTATACAATAATTGATCATGTTTTATATTTTATATATCAATAATACAAACTATTCACAGCACACTAAACTCAATCAATTTGCATACTTGTAACTATATAATATTCACATTCATATAATGCGACACTCAATCCATAGTTAATTAACGCAGTACTAATCCATAATATTAACAATTAATTATATTACTTTTGCAACACAGACTTAATATGCTGCACTAAGTAAATTATTACATTTTTTAATCATAGCCACTTCTCCACATGATGGGAACCCAACAGAAACACTTATTTTTTTGGATGAGGAGAAACCCTTTTATTAACACTCGTAAGCTAAATCAATTAAGCACATCCTCTATTTTTGTCATCTTTTGTGGGGTTTTCAACACGGTTTGCTTCCACTTTCATACATTGTATAATATTCTTATAATAATATATTGAAGTATGTGGTAGATATTTCCAAGTGTCAAAATATTGAGGAAACTGTCAACAAGGCCATCATGGTGGATTTAGTTGGAGGAGAAAAATGCATGCATGTTGCATAAATGATAAGGTCTGTATTATTTTATAGATATCATCCAGAAACTAGGGTTTCTCTTTATATAGATTATTATTTATAAAAGTGAACAAGTTTTGGAAGACATCTGGGGATTTTGATCAGGATGGATAATACCAACTTGTTTTTGTCAAGAATCACTTTGCGTTTCTAATTAATAATTTGAATCTATCTTGGTTGAACCATAAAAGGGTGAGCTCTCGTGGTGTTAATTTCGGAAATTTTCTCCATATGCAGGACATGAAGTTGCGACTTTATTTAAGAGAAATAAGTTCCAAAAGCTCTTGCATTAATTAACTGATTTTATTTGATAATGCAAATCTTTGTATTCTTTGAAAACAAATATATATATATATATATATATATAGAGAGAGAGAGAGAGAGAGAGAGAGAGAGAGAGAGAGAGAGAGAGAGAGAGAGACAACCATGACGACTACTTAGAGTTGGCGGGCTTCAATTATTATGAGAAGAAAGGTTGTTGAAAAGATATATTGTGATGGAGATCTAATGACTAATAAGGGGACACAACAAGAAGTAAGAAGAAGACTAATCAATTTTTTAGTTATTTTATGTTTTATTAATTTTATTAGATCATTAGATTTAGGATTTTTTTTAATAAATCATTTGGATTATTTATTAATTACCATTATCTTGTAAAATCCACGGGATATATTAGTCTAGATATATGAGTTGCTAAATAGGGATCTCAAAGATATTATTTAATATCTTGTTATTATATCCTTGATTTAAATTTTATAAATGTCATCTTATTCTTAATATCTTTAGAATACCTTAGGGTATTTTTTAATTGTTTTGAGTCGTACTAGGGTGAGCAAGTTTTCTTTATTTAAAGGTTGAATTGTACTCAATTATTTTTTAGATTATGAATAAGAAGTTCTTTTGCTGGAGTTCCTTGTGAGTTTGTATTTAAGATAGAATAAGGTGAAGTTGCAAAGTTTGATCATCTCTTGTGAAGGCCTCTTACATTTCTCTAGGGTTTTAGAAGAACAAAATTCATACTTTTTTGGGGTTTATTTATAATTCCCACGTCATATTGGGTTTCCACTTATTTAAATCTTGACAGATCAAATTGTATATATGTGTAAAACTCGTTCTAGTGATAATACTCTCTCCAGTCTTAAATTTATGCAGAACCATTATTGTTAAACTCGCGAGTTAACTCTCCAAACTTACCGTTTGTACGTTTTCAGTATACAAAATCGAGTTAGTGGTAAACTTATAACCATTGGAAACTCGGTTAAACTCATAAGTTTGTATACCAAGTTTACTGGTTTTACATTTTTATAGTCTATAAAATCATGTTAACTCACCCTTAAACTTGTGTTAACTTCTTTGATTTGGTCATGCTCAGCGTTTCTTTGTTAAATATAATAAATTATGAATGTTGATGGATTTAATTTCAATTATTTGGATTTAAAATATATTTAAATCAAATTGTTGTCATTTTTATATTTTAATTATTTAATTATATACTATTAATACATATTTAATGACAAAAATAAACTCTTATGAGTTTACAATTTAAGTTCACGATACAAGTTTACGTCACTATCATGAGTTTGCTTAAACTTACAAGTTTGACAACCGTGTGCAGGAGCTAGTTGAATGGTTTTCCTTCATCATAAATGTAAAATCTTAATCCATTTTGTCTTTCAAATTTATAAATTTTTTTTCCAAATTTTCCCTATTTAATATTTATTGCTTATATATTAAACGAGATTTTTATTAATGAGAATAACGTATTCAAAGAAAGCCAACAAATATTTTTTTTTACAAATTAATTAACTTAACTTATTTCTTAATATCGGTAAATTAGTCATATATTCCCTCCAGTCTTATTTATAAACAACTTTCTCTTTCATGGGGTTAGTCCTTTTTATAGGCAACTTTCACTTTTTGTCTGAAAATGTAAGCTTCTTTTTCCTATTTTACCATTATTAAATACTCATTCTTTCTCATATTTTATACTCATTATCTCTCATACTTTTTATCTATTCTCTCTCATATACACTTTTCATAAATAGGGGCATATATGAAAAAAAAATGGCATTTTTGATGCATTTATTGTTTTTAACTATCAATTCATTTTACGTAATTAAGAGAAAAGTTACTTATAAATAGAACCGGAAGGAGTAGTTCTTATATTTAAGGCTAGAATGAATAAATTTTTTTCTCATACACAGTAGTCCAATTAAAAATATCTTAATCAAGTGAAACAATTGCCGAGCCATATATTAAATAAGTTGAACATTTGTAATCGAAGAAATGCTAGGCAACCATGCCCACTTCTTACGGACGTTGGTCCGCTTCAATTATTGTAATAAGAGTGAAACTTTTCTCACAAAAAGCATGTATGTATTTGATGTGGTGCATGTACAATAATCTACCATAAACATATAATTAATGTATCCCTTTTTTTTTTTTTTTTTGCCAAGATATAATTAATGTATCCTAGTATTTGTTTGGTTGGTTTATTTTTGTTCAATAAATTTTGAAAGAAATTGAAAATGCATAAAGAATCACAATGATTTGAATAGGCAAATATTAATATTTTTCTTTTGGTGGAATTGAGAAAATATTAATATATAGTTTGAATTGAAAGGACAAAACTTGTTCAAAATTCACAGAATCACAAATTGATTTGCCGCGTCTCTTCTCTTTTTTTTTTTTTTTTTGATTGACCGCGTCTCTTCTCTCTTTCATTTCATCATGATCTATTTTAATATTCTCAAGCAACTTTAGCTAATACAATCAAACGATGGTAATTCAGATGTTTGAAACCCCCCAAGGAGCATATTACTAGCTATATTTTCCAACGCTAAAAAGACCTTTGTTAATTAAAAAAAGGTAAACGTTAAAATAAAACAAATTATGTTCCTTCAATTTTAAAATAATCATCTCTTTAAAAAAGTGTTATATACTCAAACATCCTTATTTATTATAGTGCCTTAAAATAGATGTATTATTCTCATTTATTTAAGAATAAAATTATAGAAAAGTTAAAAATAGCTTGTTTAGGGGCGGGCACCCCTACCTGATACCCAACCCAAAGGATCAAAAGCAACCTGATGCCCTGTCCTACCTGGTAAAAGCACTAACAATTTCAAGTAGGGTAAGGGTGAGCTGGACATGGCATGCTTTAATTTCCTACTCAAATGGTAATTTCCTAACTAATATTATATGTATAAAAACTCCAATTATACCTAATAAATACTATTAAAAACTTTAAATACATTCTATAATTTCACACCTTGAGATATCTCAAAATAAATCTATAACTTCAATCTTGAAATTTAAAAAAAAAACTACCAAATATCTTAATAATTACATAACAAATTATGAAGTAATATGTATTTGTGTATTAATATTGATTGATATGAATAGATGTAAATGCAATAAAGACTTCAAAGAGAAAATTTTTTTGTCTTTGATCTCAATTTTTTTTAATTCTTTGCATCATCCATCAAAATAAAAAAAAAACTACGTCCATCTAAAAAACAATAAGATATATGTAAATTGTGGTAGATGGATATTAAATAATAATACAAAATATTTCATAAAAATGAAATTATATATATATATATATATAATACATATAGAATACTATTTAGGCAGAATGACAGAAAAATATTATTTGAACTTCAAAATCCTACTGACAAGAGTAATCGGATTGACAATAATAATAATGAGATTGACAATGTAAATCTTTGTCAAAAGATTAATTTGGGATTTTGAAATTCAAGTGGTATTTTTTGTCATTCTCCCTACTATTTATTTTATAGAAAATAATATATATTTTAAATAAATTGTATATAATTTTTCAAGCAGGGTACCAGTTAGCTTGACCCAAAGATGCCCAAATTTTTTTCTAATAACTATTTTTGAGCTAGGCAGGACAATTTTTTATCAAGCTCGGGTGAGCGTATTGGGCTTGTAGGTACCATACTCACCCCTGGATGAAACTATGAAAGGAATTCAATATTACTATAGATGGTATCAAAATGTTGAACTTTGTAAATTATTTATTTATATATATATATGGGAAAAAGACACATAAACCCTTAAAAATGGTAAATAACAGATAGGTGATTCCAATTTCAAAATCCCTATAACATGCTAGTGTTCTATTTGTCTTTTCTAAAATCAAATTGAAATAACAAAAATGCCTTCACACATAATTTTTTAAAAAACAAGCATTAACCCCCACCTATCGGCAGCTAGCAGCTACTAGTGACATACCCACTGTTGCTAGAGCTTTGGTGATGAATTTGAAAATAACAACTCTAGATATGAAAATAACAATTATGTATTTAAAAATGACCACTTTGTGAGAATGAGAAAGCAAGCATAAATTAATTCCAATAATTGATGAGTTTACTAGATGTGGATTTGAAAATAACAACTCCAGAAATAGAAATGACAACTATCCATTTAAAAATGACCATTTAATATATATATATATATTTTATATATATATATATATATATATATATGGGTTTACCATGTTCAAATGTGAAAATAACAACTATCCATTAAAAAATGACCACTTGTGAAAATAAGGAAGTATGCATGGATTAATTCCTAGACTCGATATAGGTTTACCAAGTTCGGATTTGAAAATAACAACTTTGGATTTGGAAATGATAACTATTTATTAAAAAAAATGACCACTTGTGAAAATGAGAAGGCATGCCCTTTCTAGACTGGATATAAGTTTACCAAGTTCGGATTTGAAAATAACAACTCCGAAATTGAAAATGACAACTATCCATTTAAAAATGACCACTTGTGAAAATGAGAAGACATGCATTGTTTAATTTCTATATTCGATATGAATTTATCAAGTTTGGATTTGAAAATAACAATTTCAAATATGAAAATGACAACTATTTATTTAAAAATAATTAATTATTCCTATTGAAGCTTTGGTGCCGATAGCCGGCCACGGGAGCTCTGATGCGGTATATCACCGCGGTATATCACCAGTGGGGGTAAGGGTTACTTCTAAAAAACAATTGTGTCAAGTGTATTTGTGTCATTTCTTTTAAATTTCAGAAAAGAGAAATAGGGCATTAGCATATTATAGGATTTTTGAAATTAGAATCACCTCTATGTCCTTTACAGTTTTCAGTGGTCTTTATCTGTCCTTTTCTCTATATATATATTACAAGAACATATTTTTATTTAAAAATAACTTTTTATTTAGATATAATAATACTTAAATATATATTAATAGCGACATATACAATAATTGAGCATTTAAACTAGGGAGAATCCTTGAAAAAGAACTTAAAAATTGGGAAATGATGGATCAGGTATTTCCCAAGAAAAACGTTGGGAATTATTTATTATATTTTGACATTTTCTAATTAATTCTGGGTAAAAAACTGATATATCATTTCCCAATTTCTAAATTCTTCTTCACGGATTCTCCCTTTAAACTATCAATGGCTTTGTAGATTAGTAACATGCAAACTCCCTATTAAATAGGAGGTTGTGAGTTTGATATACCTGGTGAACACATGCTCTTAATTAATGTTTGCTCCAAGACCCCAAAACAAATACCGGATGAAAATATCAAAATTTAAAAGAAAAAAAGGGGGGAAACACTTTTTAGCCAAAACTAAAATATTAGAAGAAAGCGTATCACGCAAAATGCAACTGTTGAAAAGTGGAGAGATACGGATGCTTATCTCTAATTATAGAAGTCTGGCATGTTCTTAAGGGAAGATCTGGTGTTGAACGGACACTAGCAGGATAACTTTAGCTTCGAACCTTTTCACTTTTGACAACAAATATTTATCTTTAACAAATTCATTTTGTTCAGTCAATTTTTTTTTTTAAAAAAAATTGAAATTTATTGTTGTTTGAGAAATAAAATTGGGAATAAATACTTTTTTGGTAAATTAATTACTGAATGTTACCAAATGTGCAAGTCATCTTCCGTGTGTGTAAAAAAATTCTATTGTATGCAAACACTCTTTCGTGTGCACAAATCTTTCATATAAATATGCAAACCATATTTCATTATGTACAACATATCTTCCATTAAAGTGCAACCGTTTTTCTATAATAGCATTCAGTAATTAATTTTTTCTAATGATTTTTTTGGGCAATTTTCCCAAAAAAAAGTACGATAGATGGACGGTTTAAATCAATTAAACATGTAGCTTATATTCAAAATAAGTAAAATTTTGTTATGCCCCGATAATTATGCACAAGCTTTAGGTACTCGTACTCGTATACCAAAAAAATGTAAGCTCGACAATCACAATAGATTATGATCCTTATCACTCAATTGGGTCTTAAAATATTGGAGTTAAATAACTTCTTGATAAATATTAAAAAAATTAGTTAAGTAGTTATTTATAAAAGGTATGTGTTGTTTCCTGATTAGTTGTTTTTGATAAATATTAAAGAAAGTACTTCTTTAACTATTTGTATAAAAAACTGTTTGACACTCATTATATAATTAATATTTGCGTAATTAAGATGTGTGTTGGTTTATATATTTTGGTTTTTTGTGTGTTGTTTTTTCGCTCTTTAATTTTTATGCAGAAGGTGTGTTGTGATATCTATATAAATATATATAGGGTTTAGGGTTACATATGTGTGTGTAGTTTCTCACTCAAAGGATGCAACTTTATTACTCACTTTAGTTTAAGAAGAAGCGTTAATAATTAATTTACTATTTTACCCGTACATATTAGTTTATATTTTTTATCGATATATTATTTAAATTAATTACACTTTAATTCAAATTGCATAATTTATTAAAAATCATCCTTATTTTGGTTTTTTGTGTTATATTTTGGTTTTTTGTGTGTTGTTTTTTCGCTCTTTAATTTTTATGCAGAAGGTGTGTTGTGATATCTATATAAATATATATAGGGTTTAGGGTTACATGTGTGTGTGTAGTTTCTCACTCAAAGGATGCAACTTTATTACTCACTTTAGTTTAAGAAGAAGCGTTAATAATTAATTTACTATTTTACCCGTACATATTAGTTTATATTTTTTATCGATATATTATTTAAATTAATTACACTTTAATTCAAATTGCATAATTTATTAAAACTCATCCTTATCCCAACATGTTAATATGTGTATGAAAAAAATGATATAATAATATTTTTATTCTTAGTTAATATAATAATATATTTCAAAAATAAAACATCACAAATCATGAGGGTATAATGGTCAATAAATTTTTATTTTAAATTAATTGGTCCTCTATATCTAGAACAAGTAAGGGGTTTATTTTTATTTTTTCCATGAACATTAATGGAATATCACAAAAAATCATAAGGGTAAAATAATCAAAGAAATTTTTATTCTAAATTAATTTTCCTCCATGTATGAAATGAGTGAGGAGTTTATTTTTATTATTTTCTCACTAGCAGTAATAGAATACACAAAAATAATGAGAGCAAAATAGTCTAAAAATTTGGCTTCCTTCCCAAAAACCCCAATTTAGAGAGGAGTCAGAATGAGCAAAGGAAAGGATCCGTCTCTAACCAAATACACTCTTGGCAATTTTTTCACTTCAGCTATGTGAAATAATGGAAGAATGTGATGCTCATGCGTAAATCTAAAGATTTCAACTTCTCCATTCACAGTTTTATTTGGAGATGAACTCACATAAATAAATAAACTGTGAAGTAGAGTACTACTTTTGTGCATACTTTTTAAAGTTTACAATTTTACTTATTTTAATATACTTGCCGTCTTTAGTGCAGACAATAACTTCTCTTAGGGACAATTGATTCATATCGGATTCAATGTCCCACCAATAACCCTCAAGTGCTTCACAATCCTCTTCAGCCATATAGCCTCTTATACGGCAAAAAACTTTGCTTCCTCATAAAGTGTAAAGGGACCAACACCATACTTTCAACCATAACTTTAATACATAATACTTAAAGGGGTGAATAAGAGATTGCGTGTTTCTAACTTGTAGCCACATAAATGCCATGGTTAATGGGCCCCACACATACACATATATGGCCTATGTTAGGGCCCTTCAACTTCATATCCCTGACGGCATTATTCCACCACAAAACCAGTTCATAATTTTTGGGAAAATGATATCTAGGTCCCAAACAATAGAAAAAATATCACAAAAGTCCTTTTGAAAAGTCAATGGTCAGGGATTTTTCTGACATGAATTCCCAATGTCCATTTACAAAAATAACCCTCAAACAATTTAACCACTGTCATTATTTACAACATGTTATGCTATGTTTACAACATCGCAAGTCATATTAACAACATAATCAGTTACATTTACAACATGTATATAAAATGCGTGATTGTGTCTCGTTTACAACCTCTTCAGTTACGTTTACAACTCATTAAATATAGCATAACATGTTGTAAACGTAATTGACTATGTTGTTAATATGACTTGCGATGTTTTAAATATAGCATAACATGTTGTAAATAATGACAGTGGTTAAATTGCTTGGGGGTTATTTTTGTAAATGGACATTGAAAATTCATGTCAGAAAAATCTCTAGGGACTTTTCTGACCATTGACTTTTCAAAAGGACTTTTGTGATATTTTTTCTGTTACTTGGGACCTAAGTGTCATTTTCCCTAATTTTTTTGATCAAATCTCATAACACCCCATCATGATTGAACTTCTTAAAGCAGTTTAACAAGAATTGGCAACAAGAAAATATAAATGATATATAACTCTTTTTTATAGAGTTCATTTTTAATATTTGTTTTTGGGAAAAAAATAATTGAGATCTATGGGTTTGCTTTATAGAAACACATAGACTTAATGTTTTAGATGCTTATTTATAACTTAAAAAAACATATCATGTGATACAAGTATCCAACACACATCAAACTTGGATTCAGTTTGTTTTTCTAAGCGTCTATGATTAGAGTTAGTTGACATGTATGAAGTGTCAAAAGGAATAAACAAAATTCTCATGACAACTAAACATCTTTACTATGGGAAATCTGGGTAACAAAATTGAGATAAGATTTATATTAAACCATAGATCCCAAAACAACATGGGAGCAGATAGAAAACAAGATAGTAAAGACATTGGATATTTCTGAAATATAATAAATTTAAAGTCAAGTGATCCTTAATCTCTAAATTAATCCATTTTCAACATGGAAGAAGATACAAGAGATCTAGGAGTTTGCCTGTATCTTACTAGGACATGAGTTTAAATCCTATTGTCAACGTAAGGATCTCATTGGTGAGTAATCTACTAGTAACTTTATAAGTGCTCTCTGAGCCAATGCACCTCATATACCTAATGAACTTCTAAAACCCAACTCACGTAAATATTTAGTTATTTAAAAAAAGGGAAGATTCAAGAGATCTCACAAGGATGGTAGTCTGCTTCTGGATGAGATTGGACACGCTCATGCTTTGCAAACAGTGAAGCACAACTCTTCCATGTTGTGTGTTGCTTTAATGGCAGGTCACTATAACATAATTTACGTACTTGTGTCTGTTGGTGCACACGTGGGACGGTGCCCTGCAAGTGCAATTCAATGCACATGGGATCTAATTTGTGGGGAAATGCCCTTGCACTTGATTGCCACATGGTTGAGAGAATTCTCCACTTGCATTGCTGTTATAGAATTTGTCAACTCTCCATTGGCCCTACACAGCTTCAATTATTGAGAGTCAACACAATAGTCAACTTGTTTTCTGATTGTGTATTTGAAAACCATGGACATCTATATTCTTTCCCTAGACTTTGACTTATCACTGAATCTGTAATAATGGGGCTAACTACTAAGTTAACAAGATCTTACCAAAAACGATATGGTTTTCTAGTTAAACCAAAGCATCTGGTATCTGGTATTCAAATAAAGATAAGTAGCAGAGTTGGTGGGCTGAGATGATGAAAGGAAAAGAACTAATGGATACCATTCTTTCACCAATTGTCAAATACATGCCATTTCAAAAGGTCTAATAATTGTTTGACTTTGTTAGCTGAACAATTCAGTATCAATATATATACCTTCCAACTTCTGCACTTTTTAACTGTTAACAACACGAGAAAGAGTTGAGAAACACAGTGGAGAAGAGTCACTTCTGGGTTCTGAGTATGGGAGTCAATAGATAAGCTGATTCATCAATAGATTTTCACAATCATTAAAGTTTTTGCTAGTACACTATTAAATTTGTCAGAATAACCAGTCGTATATCATACTGGTCATATTTAAAAATATATATATATATATATATATATATTGGACAGGCCATTGGATCATCATCCAATGGTGGGAGTGTAGTCAAATTGGTCATGAGTGAATTATCATATTTTCAATAGTATATGCTTAAAATAATATTAAAAGAAACAATCATCCATAACAATAACAACGATTTTTAAACCCAAAGAAAAGTAATTTACAGTTTAAAAAAAAACGCCATATCCACAATCCTCCATAATGTTTATTCAAAATGTATATATTTATTTTATAATTTATTAATAATTTTATCTATTTTCTATTACTCTTCCTTTCCCAATATCATAGCTTAGAAACATCAATTAAATTTCAAAAAATGAAAAGAGTGTGCGAGTGAGACGGTTCGACTGGTGGTACCACTGGTTCTACCATGTTTAACCAGGTCAACTGGTTTCTGCTTACGCAACTTTCCTATTGCGCCTAGACTAGACAAGTACCTAGACCCCAATCCACTCGATCAAACTGATCGGTATTTGAGGTTCATCCATCACTAAGTTGCATCACATGTGGAACATTTTATTCAGTTCGATTCATTAGTTCCTTTTATCCCTTTTTAAGGACATAAAATCATGTTGCGAAAAATACACAGATTAGCCACATCAACAAAATTTGACAACCAACAAATGCTTGACAACAAGAACTAAACTAATTTCTAGCCTATAAGTATATCTTATCTTTTATACCTTCTGGTAGTAAAGTCAGAGCAACTAACCTTTTATACTTTGAAAATACTAACAATTCACGAATATACCCATATGTAAATAATCCATAATTACGTTGATGAAATACTGTGGTTAAAATGGTTTGAGGTCAAAAGAGTAATAGGGGCATGCTTTAAGAGGTAGAAAGTCCCTTTGCTTGTAGGATTAAAGCTTTTTCATAAATGTGGGGTAGGAAAAGCACTTCAAAGAGCCAGCCAAGGTAGAGTGGTTCACAGCCTTCTTGACCCAAATCAATCAATCCTACCAAAAAGGAGTGGTGAAACTGCGATGTGTTATTGTTGCATGTTCTAGATTCCACATATCGCCCAAATTATCATCAATCAACATCACCTTTTTATATTTTGTTAATAATATTCTCAATAAAAAATATCCGGGTAAACAAATTTTGAATCTATCCTACAACCTTCCACTGATTGCGATAATGCTAATCCCTACCTTCATCATGAACTAGTGGGGATCTGTCTCAGTTACATACTGGGAGGTCACTTTCAAGCTCATAGTATGTATTTGGTTGAGCTCTTTCCCTATAAAAGGGGAAGTTCCCTCCAAAACCATCAGTTGTGAGTTGAGGTCAAGAATAACAAGCTTCCTAGCTTTCAGTTTTATCCCCTCAAGCTCTTTTCTTTGTTGTGGGGAACTTGAAACCTCTGAAAATGGTTAGTAATCTGTGATAAGTCTCTGAATCAATGGCAACTGAAACTTGAAATATTATTCTTATGTTTCAAGTTTTTTCCCCTTCATATTTCAGGATGGGAAGATGAGTTGGACAGTTGATGCTGTGGACTATAAAGGTGTCCCAGCTGACAGATCCAAAACTGGAGGTTGGGTACCTGCTGCTTTTATTCTAGGTCTGTTTCCCCATCTCATCCCATTGATGCAATATTAGTGCCCATATTTCTCTCTCTCTCTCTCTCTCTCTCTCTCTCTCTCTCTCTCTCTCACACACACACACAAACACAACTTTGCAAGTTGCTCTTACACGACTTACAATGAAGCATCAAATTTTTAAAAATAGATACGTGTCTACTCTCATATTAGACATAATAAGATAATTTAAACACAAGATACTGCATCTTGCTGTGTCGCACTATCCAAATCATCTCATGCTTGGTAATGCAACAAAGGTAATTAAACCCGGACCGGTCAGTGAACCGGTCGGGGTACTGGGTCAAGGGTCAGTGGGTCAGACCGGAGCTAAACCGGTGAGAAATATAATATTTTAGGCTTATAGTATGAAATTCTAAAGGAAAATTTTTTTAAAAAAAATAAAAAAAATTTTTAAAAATAAAAAAGTTGACCCGGACCGGGTCACCGAACCGGACCGGTTTAGTGCCCGGGTCACCGGTTTCCGGGCCGGTTCGGCCGGTCCGGTCCGGGTCAGAGAACTATACAACAAACAGAGCTTTACTCAGAATATATGATCACCAGACTATTATACAGTATACTCTTAAGTTTCCTCAAAACTTAGAGCAAAAAGATGGTTGGCGTTTTCAATGAAGGGTAATATTGAAACAGATAGAAGCTGGTGTATTCAAAGCATCTAGCAAGGAGAATCAGGATCCAGATCCATATTTGGAGTTCTGTTTCTCCTCATTAGGAGTTTTTTTTAATAATATTCGATTTAATTTTCATGATTTTCTTTTTTTGGGTGTGGAGCTGAACTAATTAAGGGAAACATCCCAACAAAAGAACAACAATACTTCTAATGATAATTCTCATGTCACTATCTGTTTGGAGTATACGGGAAAAGGGAATATAATATGACAAACGGAACCTTGTGATTGATTAGGAAGATATTCCACATCTTTAATATTTTTTTATCTTTACTTTTTTTTTTTGGACAATTTTTTTATCTTTACTTTATCCCCACTTTTTCCTAAAGATTAGCTTTGCTTTCCGCATACATTTTCCCTTTTTGAATACTCAACTTCACTTTTGAATGACATTCTACCTCCGAACGTAGAATTATTCCATTCATAAAATACACATGCACCCATGCTTGTTTGTGATCCTTTTTCTGTTTTTAATTTTTAAATTTCTGCCAAAAAACTCGGAATTCTTTTTATCAAACGGAAAGACAGCAGGACCCCCACTAAAAACCAGTGTTCCGAACCCGGACCAGCTGAGAACCGGTGAACCAGTGCCTAAACCAGTTTGGTCCGGTGACCGAACCGGTTCACTCTTTTTTAAAAAAAAAAAATTGATTTTTTAATATTTTTCCTTAGAATTTCATATTAATAAACCTAAAATATTTTATTTATCACCGGTTTAGTCCCGGTTTGGCCTCGCTCTGACCCACTGACGCTTAACCCAGTACCCCGACCGGTTCAATACCCAGTCTGAGTTTTAATACCTTGCAGAAAAACACAAATTTCCGCTATAGCCAAAAGGACCTCCTCCTGTCAGCATGCATCAGTAGGCGGTAGTTCTTTTAAAAATTCTGTTTTTGAAGTGACGTGGCAGTAGTCGTCAATAGTAGTGTAGTATCGATAGTGGATAGACAGCTTCAAAAAATAAAATATAGAAAAACAAAAACAAGAAAACAACTAAAAACTATTTTTGTTTTTTAGTTTTTAAAAACAACTTTTTTAAAACAGTTTACCAAATAGGTGTTATTATTTTTAAAAACAAAATCAAACATCCCCTTAATCTCCCACAAATCCAATAACAACTGATGGGCATACATGGACTAGTTCCAGTGTAGCAAATAACTAGAAGTTTATGCTGCTCACTTGTCATTAGGACATTTTGGTTATTAAATATTTTCCTTAAGACCCCATAGTAATTCTCCCAAAAAAATGTCATAGATGTTTTGCTATGTCAAGGACTATATCACCCAAAACAATAGGCATTTAAATATAGGCCAAGAATAATATTAAGAGCAGAAGCTAATTTCTACCAATCTTACAGGGATTGAAATTGTTGAGAGGCTTTCCACCATGGGGATTGCGGTCAACCTGGTGACATACTTAATTGATACCATGCATCTGCCAAGCTCTACCTCAGCCAATACTGTCACTGACTTTATGGGCACATCATTCCTTCTGTGCTTGCTTGGAGGCTTTCTAGCTGATTCCTTTCTTGGCCGATACAAGACAATCGGAATATTCTCCGCCATACAAACACTGGTTAGTCCTATTGCACCTATTCTTGGGCCTGCAAGTTACATTCCTCATCAAATATCATCCTTATTTTGAACTATTCAGCATGTAACAAAGTTTTCGGCAAGTCCAAAGGATAGACTAATTAATATACGGACAAATATAATTGTTGTTATGCTAATACAAAGACACTGGTCAGGACTTTTGTTATACTGAGTTACTGACAATTATTATCACTAGTGCTTTTTATTCATAACACATAACATTATATTTGCTCATTAGAGCCTATCTATGAAACACTGATATTGAAAAATAATAATAATAATACATGTCTCAAGCTCAATACAATACAATGGAGATTACTTTTTATTTTGTGTTGCAGTTTTCATGTTATTACACGTTTGTATTTTTGTCAAAATTTTGCCTTGTATCTACTTTGTTTTGACTGTTAAAAGGATGCTGATTCCAGGGTACTGCCACATTAACAATCACAACACAATTACCAGAGCTACGTCCACCGCCTTGCACCAATTCCAGCAGTCACAGTTGCAAGCCAGCTAATGGATTCCAAATGGGAATTTTATACATGGCTCTGTACCTTATTGCACTAGGGACAGGTGGCCTGAAGTCTAGTGTCTCAGGATTTGGAACTGACCAATTTGATGACAAAGATGAGAAGGAGAAATCTCAAATGGCCTATTTCTTCAACAGGTTCTTCTTGTTCATTAGTTTTGGGACTCTGATGGCTGTCACAGTACTTGTTTATATACAAGATGAAGTGGGTCGAAGTTGGGCATATGGAATTTGCTCTGTTTCTATGGTCATAGCCATTTTGGTATTCTTATATGGAACTAAAAGATACAGATACAAGAAAAGTATGGGAAGCCCCATAGTCCACATTTTCCAAGTCATTGTTGCTGCCATAAGGAAAAAGAAGATGGACCTCCCATACAACATTGGATCTTTGTATGAGGACACTCCTGAAGCTTCAAGAATAGAGAACACTGATCAGTTCCGGTTAGTTCATCTCCCTCTTCCCTTGTGTATGCCAATTCATATAACTGAAATTGAAGAAACTGTCATAATAAGTAATAACAGTTTTTTCTTTTCTCTTTTTGTCAATTTAATTCAAGATAAACAAACATCTTCACACAAAAATCCCCATGATCACTTGTTATTATAATCTCTAACACTTATATTATTTGTAATAGTTTTCTGGAGAAGGCTGCCATTGTAGCAGAAGATGATTTTGAGAAGAACATGTATGGTTCTGCACCAAACCCATGGAAATTATGCTCATTAACAAGGGTGGAAGAAGTTAAAATGATGGTGAGACTCCTACCAATTTGGGCCACAACCATCATATTCTGGACCACATATGCCCAAATGATCACCTTTTCAGTTGAACAAGCCTCCACCATGGAAAGGTCCATGGGAAAATTCCAGATTCCTGCAGGCTCTCTCACGGTCTTCTTTGTGGCAGCCATCCTAATCACTCTGGCTGTTTATGACCGACTCATCATGCCCCTTTGGAAAAAGTGGAAAGGCAAACCAGGTAAAAGACAAAGGATTCAATATTTAGTCACGCTTAAACATAACAGCCCCATAACGTGTTCAATACACAGACAATTGAACCTTAAACATATTGAAAACAAGATTTCAAAGCTATGCTGCGAAAATTTTAAAAGAAGAAAAAATACAGAAACAGAGAATAGAACGCTCACTGCATACAATTTATATATGCAAAAGGTTAGCTTCCATGAGCTTAGGTATACTGTTCAAATCTTAGCTGTACCTTTACCAATTATAAATTGACCAATTAAGCTATGAGTTCAAGTGACAACCATGTAAAAGATAACAAAATTTTAACCATTGGAAACAAGAGAAATTGATAGAGTTCATCTTATGAGTGTAACAGGATTCACCAACCTGCAAAGGATTGCAATTGGCCTAGTGCTTTCAACATTGGGAATGGCTGCCGCCGCATTGTGCGAGCAAAGACGATTAGCAGTGGCGAAAGGCGTCGCCGACGACACAAAGACGCTGCCCATAGCCGTGTTCGTTCTAATCCCACAGTTCTTCCTGGTGGGTTCAGGAGAAGCCTTTATCTACACTGGCCAACTCGATTTCTTCATAACCCAATCCCCAAAAAGCATGAAAACCATGAGCACGGGCCTCTTCCTCACTACTCTGTCGCTAGGGTTCTTCGTCAGTAGCTTCCTCGTATCCATCGTGAAGAAAGTGACCGGCACCAATAACGGTCAAGGATGGCTCGCCGACGACATCAACCATGGAAGGCTTGATCTGTTCTACGCGCTGCTAACCATACTCAGTATCATCAACTTCGTAGCATTTCTGGTGTGCGCAATTTGGTACAAGCCAAAAAAGCCTAAATCTGCCGTGGAAATGGAGGCGATTGATGGATCCAATGCAGTAGAGCAGTGCTGAACCTGAAAGAAGAAGAATCGTTTGGTGATGAAAGCATTGTTGCGTACACGCAGAGAGGAGCCATCGTGGGGTGATTTGGAGTTTGGATTATACTTGGAGAGGTCATAAATGTTGTCATTTGAATTTTGAACTAGTAACGTTCAGGATTGGCCTCAATATGTAACATATGAATCTTGTTTTCTCAACGTGAATTTGCGATGCTCTCGTAATCAAGGTCTGTGATCAAAGTTCATGTTTCGCAACTAACTTCAGACGTAATGACCACGTAACGAACTTCAACTTTCTATTTTGTTTTTTTTAAAAAATCTTCGTTATGCAAGCTTCGGTCCCACGGCTACCATAAACAACACATTAATTTCTGGTGATCAAAGTTCCGGCCGGTCAGTACTAGAGCTTCAATGGCTGGGCGGTCATGGCCACTCTAGCCTGACAGCTGGCGATCCGTTGTAACTGAAGTTCCAACAACGATTAAACCTTTTAAAATAATAAAGTAAGAGGTATTATTGTCTTTTTACTTTTTCATTTTGGTCCTTAGTCCTGCACTAAAATTTCATAATGTTTAGCCCTTGACTAATATAAATTTAATCATGTGGTCCTTTAATGAAATTCGCCCAAAAAAATACTTAAGGCTATCGTACTAAATCCACAAAAATACATGGTTAAGTTT
Source organism: Inga oerstediana (assembly GCA_963210345.1). NCBI lineage: Eukaryota > Viridiplantae > Streptophyta > Magnoliopsida > Fabales > Fabaceae > Inga > Inga oerstediana. Next base: position 42,305,371 of record OY723407.1, read on the forward strand.
CAATTCTACATCTGAAGTTTCATTTAGAAGCTGTGAGTATCTATAAAAGTTTTTTTTTGGAGAATTACACTGTAGTCTCATGGAAAAGAAAATATAAAAAAATGGTCCCACGAAATGGCTAAATTATGGTGAAGTCCCATGGAACCATTTTATAATAAATTAGAAATGAAAAAAGACAGAAATACCTTGGTTGAATAGACACATTCTCTCTCCAGAAGCTTGTTCTCTCAGCCACCATCGTTGAATTTGTTGGCCAAAGGAAGCTGTTGGTGAGTACCCTGAAGTCGATCAGCGATGGAGAGTCGATGCTGGACCTCATCCCAAGATCCGCTATTGGCATCTACGGTAAGGATCGCGCCATCGAGGACCAACTTGTCACCCCCTGGACTTACTCAGTTGCCAGGTCAGCTTCTCAAACCTTCTTACTTTCTTGAGTTAACCCCATGGATTGCTTGTACACTTACTTGATCATTTCAGTTTTTCTAACAAATAATTTCTCCAAGATTCTCAGCCATACATGTTTTTGTTTCTGTGGCTTTTTTTATCTTACCATATCAAATTACCGAACCAATTGTGTCAATCTTTGTAGTCTAAGTTTGTGTGAGAGTTTTGTGTTGCAGTGGTTACTCTTAGTTAAGAGATCCTCAATACAACAAAGGGCTCGCTTTCACTGAGAAAGAGAGGGATGCTCACTATTTGCGCGGACTCCTCCCTCCCATACTTAGCACCCAACAACTTCAGGTTTGCATTTTAATGATAAAGTTGACCCCTTTTTTTGTTACTTGTTAGTGGGATTTTTTTTTAAAAAAATTCTAACCCTTCTTTCTTATTCTTACTCTGTTTTACTTTCTTGTGTCCATAGGAGAAGAAACTTATGCAAAATATCCGACAATATCATGTCCCCTTGCAAAAGTATATGGCAATAATGGATCTTCAGGTATGCATGTTCTATAACCTCGTTATGATCATATGGCTTCTGTTAAAATCAGCGCTTTCAATTTTATGTTTGGAATGAGTATGTCATTGGTTTACTTTCCCCTCTTTGTGATATGCTTGTAACACAAAATATAACTAAAATGATGATATGAGAGTGTAACATTGCAAGTTATTGTGGTCTACAGGAGAGGAATGAGAAATTGATGTGGGGACCAACAAGGAGGAATTGTTGAACAATAAGTTCTACATTGGACTTAGACAAAAGAAGGCAACTAGACAAGTTTGTACATCATATATGAATAGCTTGAGCTTATTTTGACATAATTTTACTATCTGTATTATTTGACTTGCATTGATTTGACACAATTGTTGTGGTTTCTTCTTAGGAATATAATGATCTTCTGCAAGAGTTCATGACTGCTGTGAAGCAAAACTATGGAGAAAAAGTTCTTGTACAAGTTATAACTTTCATGCATGGATTATGAGGTCTTTGATTCTATATGCATTCACCCATCTCTTGGACTGACTATTTAAAAAATAAATTCTGCAATTTAAATGAAGATCACGGTGAAAGGTTTAGGACTACATAACCTGATATGCATAGGGAAAAATGTGTTGTTAATGGGAGCAGCGATAGTTGTCAATGGAGGCTGCTGAACTTGTTAATGACAACTATAAGTCATATTTAAATGTTTTTTGTGACAACTAAATGTTTTGTTGATTGATCTTTATTTTAGTCCTGATAAATGGAAAAAGCTTTCTGATTGTTGTGGGTATTATCCTCCATATGCTTATAACTATAAAAGCAGCATAGTGAATGCAATGGATATACTTTGGACTGAAGAATTTTTCAGCCATAAGGAGGAGAGGTAGGAGGAAAAGGATTGTAATGATCATGAGCATACTAATTGTAATGATAGCATATTAAGGGATTGCAATGCATGTGCACACTAATTGTAAATATGGTATCTTTTTTGTAATGATCAAGTGCAGTCACATTGTATAGATCTGATGTTTTTGGTTATAATCAACTTCAAACTTATACTTGAGATGTTTTAAATATTTATGAATTACAGAGTCACTTTCATGAGTTAATGTTAGTGTTAAAGTTATGTCATGTACATATGATACTCTTCCTTGCACATAGTTTCACTCCATTGACATCTGCATGCGATACTGATGACTAGTCAATGGCCGTCCAGTGACAATAGGACGAGCTTCTCTTAACAAGTAGAAGGGCATTCATTGACAATTACAGAACGCTCAACTGACAACTACAGGGGCCTCCATTGACAACTCAATGACCTTCCATTGACAAGTCATTGTGCCTCAATTGACACTTCAATGGTCTTCCATTGATAAGTCAAGGAGCCTCCTCTGAAAACTCCATATGCATGCATTGACAAGTCATAGGGTGTCCAATGACAAGTCATTGCTCTACCAGTGACAAGTGAATGAGGCTCTACTGACAACTCTAGGAGCCTCCACTAACAACTCGATATCCATATGTTGACAAGTCAAAGAGGCCCCGCTAACATCTCTAAGGGCCTCAACTGACAACTTAATGACCTTCCCTTAACAAGTGGAAGAGCATCCATTGACAATTTTAGGGGCCTCCACTGACAACTCGATGAACTTCCGTTGACAAGTCAACGAACCTCTACTGCCAACTTTGGGGCCTCTATTGACATCTCAATGTACTTCCATTCATAAGGGGTCTCTACTGATAACTCCAAGTGCCTCTATTAACGAGTTAAGGAGCTTCCCCTAACAAGTCATTGGGCATCCATTGACAACTCTTCAATCCTTGTATTGACAAGTCAAGGAGGCACCAGTGACAAGTCATATAATATGACCACCTAATAAATATTGAATATCAACAACATAGGTAATCTATAAAGATATGCACGTAAACTCATTTTCAATCATAACTGCATATATATATATATATATATATATTAACAACTTCATCTGTATACATTGACAACTCCATAGGCCTCTATTGATAACTCCAGATCCATATATTGACAACAAAATTTACATCAGATTATAACTTTCTATAAGTGACAATGGGATACACATATGTCAACATAACTTCATATATATATATATATATATATATATATTAACAACTGCATGGGCGTCCATTGACAACTCAATGGGCATCCAATGACAACTCTAGGTTCATACATTGACAACATAATTTACATCAAGTTACAACTTTCTATAAGTGACAGCATGGGGGCAATCATGCGTTGCTACAGGCCTCATGGGCGTTGCATATATCTTTTCTTGGGTCGAAAGTTTGTAGCAATCGTCGATGTACAAGTACACTCTACGATGAACTAACTTCACTCATCTGCTATCCCAGACAAGTGCATGTGTGTCCTATGAGGTCAATAGTCATCTGCCATACCCACTTTCTCCACTAAACTTGATTAAATGTTCAATTGCTTTATCATCTAGTATGTCCACAAATATTGTTCTATCAAACATCAATGTGAACTTCATAACAAGTCTGCCACTCTCTTTTCCCACAATGGAGGATATCATTGTTTTTAACTCTTCTAAACTTGTCCCTTCCTTAATGGTTCTAGATTTGACCGTTCCACCAACATATGTTATATCACTGTCTCCATTGACTTCAAACATTCCCCCTATACGAAGGAAACATAGTAGATTCTTGCCAGACGTGGTAGCCATCATCGCCGTCTACCTACACAAAACAGTTGTCATTAATAATTTCACAAGCTTTATTAACAACTATCTCAGCCCCTATTAACAACACATTTTTACTATATAATCAGGACTTCCAGCACACAACTTTCACACCTTGTTTATTAAATCCCACTTCTAATGACTAAAAATAGCATAAAATACCAAAAAATATAGCAAACTTTTCAAACTCATCCACACATCTTTACACCACAAACAAAACATTTAAATATGATCTATAGTTGTCATTAACAAGTTCAGCAGTCTCCATTAACAACTATCGCTACTCCTATTAACAACACATTTTTCACTACGCACATCAGGTTATGTAGCTCCAAACCTTTCACCCTCATCTTCATTCCTTAGCTCTTCTATTGCAGAAACACAACACAATGAACCAGAAAATAGAGCATAATGACAACAAAAATAGATCATACTAAATCATACTCGAACACATTAAAACCTCAGCCAAAGTATATCCATTGCATTAACTAGGTCTGCTTTTATAGTTTACAAACATATGGAGAACAATACCCACAAAAATCAGAAAGCTTTTTCCATTTATCAGGACCAAAACGAAGTTTACTAAACAAAACATTTAGTTGTCACAAAAAACATTTAAATATGACATATAGTTGTCATTAATAAGTTCAGCAGCTTCTATTGACAACTATCATTGCTCCCATTAACAACACATTTTTCCCTATGCACATCAGGTTATGTAGTCCCAAACCTTTCACCCTCATCTTCATTCAAATTGTAGAATTTATTTTTTTAAATAGTCATTCCAAGAGATGGGTGAATGCATATAGAATCAAAGACCTCATAATCCATGCATGAAAGTTATAACCTGTACAAGAACTTTTTCTCCATAGTTTTGCTTCACAGCAATCATGAACTCTTATAGAAGATCATTATATTCCTAAGAAGAAACCACCACAATTGCATCAAATCAATGCAAGTCAAATAATATAGATAGTAAAATTATGTCAAAATAAGCTCAAGCTATTCATATATGATGTACAAACCTGTCCAGTTGACCTTTTTGTCTAAGTCCAATGTAGAACTTATTGTTCAGCAATTCCTCATTGTTGGTCCCCACATCAATTTCTCATTCCTCTCCTGTAGACCACAATAACTTGCAATGTTACATTCTCATATCATCATTTCAATTATATTTTGTGTTCCAAGCATATCACAAAGAGGGGAAAGTAAACCATGACATACTCATTCCAAACATAAAATTGAAAGCTTTGATTTTAACAGAAGTCATATGATCATAACGAGGTTATAGAACATGCATACCTAAAGATCCATCATTTCCATATACTTTTGCAAGGGGACCTGATATTGTCAGATATTGTGCATAAGTTTCTTCTCTTGTGGACACAAGAAATTAAAACAGTGAGAATACGAAAGAAGGGTTAGAAATATTTTTTTAAAAAAAGATCCCACTAACAAGTAACAGAAAAAGGGGTCAACTTTATCATTAAAATGCAAACCTGAAGTTGTTGGGTGCTAATTATGTTAGAGCAAGCGTTTTACCCAAGAGGGGGGTGAATTGGGTCATACTAAAAATTTCGTTGCAAATATAAAATTTGACAGTGAAATTAAAACAGTAAGGAGTAAGGAGAAATATCACCGAAGTGTACACCGGGAGTTATACTGGTTCGGTCACAACCACTTTGACCTACGTCCAGTCCTCAGAGCTTCTCTGAGAGTTTCACTAGAACTTCCAAGATTCAGTGGGTTCTTAGCACCTCAGTACAAGCAAGTTCCTTCACCTGGACACTCACTCCCCCTTACAAGTTGTAATCCAATCCCAACTCAAGGTTCCACAACCTTAAGTTATCTCAATAACAAATATTGAGTTTGAATGAAATATATCTCTCAAGAGTGAATAAGAATCACTGAAGTACAGAGTTACAAATATCACGTAAAACAGAGTAGTGAACTTGATGATACGTTTGTGTGTGATCTTGTTGTTGTTTCTCTGTTTGGATGTTCCCATTTATATAGATATGTTGGTGAAGACCGTTGGAACATTTTCTTCTCGTCCGTTGGAGAGTGCGTAGCCACTATTGACTTTTCCAGTATTTGAAATATATCCATTAGCGGTAGGTGGCATTTGAACTTCTCATTTGACTTTCCTTATTTGATATGATTTCTTCATTGTTTATCTGTAAATATGCTAGGAATATTAATACAATGGAAGGTTAATCATATAGGAAACAAATCAATGAACGTTTGAATGATTTCTATATTTCTGGGTTTCCCTACTCGAGTACTTACTCGAGTATCATCGAGAAAGCTTTGATGAACTGCAAGTCAACAAACAAATATGAGATTACTCGGGTAGTGCATGGAATAAACAAAATATCAAACCTTTGGAAATGTATGTTTACTCGGGTACCTACTCGAGTAATGTACTCTTTTCTTCATAGGTTACTCGGGTACCAACTCGAGTAAACCTTCAAATAAACTTTTGGTTACTCGATGCTTTACTCCAGTAATGTTGCAGGATTTCAAGTTTGATTACCTTGTTACTCGAATACATACTCGAGTAAACATAATTTTTCTGTATGGCTTACTCGGGTAATGACTTGAAGTTTTTCTTCAAAAATAACCCAGCATACTCGAGTAATCCACTTAAAATGAATCATTAACTACCTGCAAACTTGAGTAGCACCTCGAGTGAAATATGATAAAAATAGATTAAGTTGTTCGAGTACTACCTTCAGATTTTTGCTTACCACAGTGCGTTACTCGAGTAGCTACTCGAGTAATATTGGCAGGGTACAAAATGCCGAGAGCAACACATTTTCTAAAATAGAGTTACTCGAGTACATACTCGAGTATCATTGGCAGGCCGAGAGCAACTGGAAAACTTTTACATGGTTACTCGAGTACCTACTCGAGTAACGTTGGCAGGTTACTCGAAGGTGTCTCTGGTTACTTCAAGTTTTGTCTCATTACTCGAGTACATACTCGAGTAATGCTTTAGAAAATTTGCTTCTGATCAAGTTTCTCAGCTTTTTCTCTTGGCCTTTCTTCATTACTCCAATGCTTACTTCAAGTGATGCTTTTCCCTGTTATTACTTTGTTCAAACTTATTTATTATTCAAATCTTTTTCATACAATTCTTTGTTATCATCAAAACATGAGATCTAACAAATTATGGGAGGGAGGAGTCTACACAAAGAGTGAGCATCCCTTTCTTTCTCAGTGAAAGCAAGCCCTTTATTGTATTGAGGATCTCTTAACAAAGAGTAACCAGTGCAACACAAAACTCTCACACAAACTCAGACCACAAAGATTGACAAATTGGTCCGATAATTTGATATAGTAAGGTAAAAAAACCACAGAAACAAAAACATGTATGGCTGAGAATCTTGAAGAAATTATTTGTTAGAAAAACTGAAATGATCAAGTAAGTATAGAAGCAATCCATGGAGCTAAAGTGAGCTCAAGAAAGTAAGAAAGTTTGAGAAGCTGACCAGGCAACTGAGTAAGTCTAGGGGGTAACAAGTTGGTCCTCAGTGGCACAATCCTTGCCGTAGATGCTGACGGCGGATCTTGGGATGAGGTCCAACACCGACTCTCCATCTTTGATCGACTTTAGGGTACTTACCAATAGCTTCCTTTGACCGACGAATTCAACGATGGTGGCTGAGAGAACAAGCTTCGAGAGAGAGAATGTGTTTATTCAACCAGGGTATTTCTCTCTTTTTTCATTTCTAATTTTTTACAAAAAGGTCCCATGAGACTTTACCGTAATTTAGCCATTTTGTGGGATCATTTCTTTGTATTTTCTCTTCCATGGGACTACAGTGTAATTCTCCCAAGTTTTTTGTATCAATTTAATCCTGGAATTTTTGCAGCAAACTCTCCTTAACCTTTAAAAAATTAATATTGATCCTTAACATAGTCAGAGCTAGTATTGTTTTTTTTTAAATACTTTTTGTGGCAAAATTGATTTAAAAAAACTTTAGACACATACATTTCTTATGTGAAAACTCTTGGGACAAAAGAGATACCAGATTTTAGAATACTAATTGATACTAGGAAAATATTTCAAAATGCTGGACTTAAACATATTATTGAGCCATATAGCACTGATTTGCTGTGGCTTTTGATTTCTTTCCAACGAATGGCGACGACTTAGATCTTTGATTTGCGATTTTTGAAACTTTGTTCGCCGTTTTCCTTTTCTTGTTAGTTTTGTGCTTTTGGACTGCTCCGATGTGATGGTTCTAGTTCTTGTTTCTAGCTTTTTTTCTTTATTGTTTTTGTACCTGGTTCTAGTGGATCTGGTAGGTTGTATTTCCAATGATTGTAGTGGTTGTATTTGCTGGAGGACGGATGTTCACCTTTGGCTGGAGGTGGGAGGGGTTTTTGTTGCTGTAGGGTATTTTTGGTATTTTAATAATATAATATATAGTATCATATTAGTCCTTTCTTATTCAGATTTGCTTTTCCTTATCCAGTCAGCATCTTATTATTTCAAATTATTTCTTTATCATCCATATCAGTTTTAAAAGTAAACAAAATGTCAAACTAACTATCAATATATATTTTTATAATTATTTTAAAATTTTATAGTCATTTTTACTCCTCAAAAAAGTATTTGATGTTGGCGCACTATAGAAAAAATCTTATATGTATTTTTACATTTTAACTTTTAAATCAACACATTGTAAAATTTGACATGTTGGAGTCTTGGTTCAAATTATAACGAGCATGAACTTCCCCGCTCGTTGCGCGGGGAGCAAAGTTTAAGAGAAAAAAAATTCCACTTTGAAGTATTAAATTAGAAACATGGAAAAACATAAACTATTACATGATAAAAGGAGAATTACAAAATCTGTTGCTACTAACCAACCGATACAAAAATAAACACAACAAGATACCATGCAAATATTATGAACAAAAAACATAACCTTACTATATTTATGAATAAAATGCCTCTTCTTCTGATATTGCATTTTTCCCCGTGTGATGCTCAAGGGAATGTTATTAAGGAAACAATATAGTCATTAAGGGAAATTTGGATCAAAGAACATGATAAAACGTCATTAAGAAATACAAGTACTTAATTACATAATGATGATAAGTCATTCCCATCAACAAAGAATTGAGAAAATCATAGAATATTTGGGATAAAAAATTATTATCTTCAATAAAAGCCAATTTTCTTTATGGGATGGAAATATTAAACTTCAAGCCAGCAGCAACAACACCAGAACAATAAGAACAGAGAAATAATAAGCCATATGAGTATGGAATAACTGAAATTGAAGAAAAAAAGGAAATTTTAAGGAAAAAGACAAAGCTGCAATGAACAGAAATTTGACCAACTCTATCTTTAAACTATATCTTTAAAACAAAAAAGGAAATTCCACAAGTTCTACAACCATTGCACTTAAAAAGGAAATTCAATACTCTAAAAATGGAAATTTGACCATAATAAAATGTCGCTATGTCATTTACATGCCAAGTGATAAGTGGAGAGGATGGTGTAGCAGCATGTTCTTATGTATGCAGATTGTAGCCAACACTCTAAACTGAAAGGCAGGCATTCAATCCGTAAGAATACAGAAAAGTGTATGCTAGCAATTCGATAAGCTTCCAAAAAGAAAATGAAATTGTAGACGTCAAGTCAAATCATGAAATTCAACTGGGCAATTTACATGAAAGCTGCATACATTGGCTATTCATAAAACTTTGTGTTTGTTCAATGAAAAAGCTTATAATTAATACATATTGAAAATTTGAAACAGCTTTTAATCAATCAACTTGCCTTGCTACCATTTTCCTTATCGTAAAAAGAGTTAGTCAGCTATTAAAACCAACTCTAACGCATTCAGGTTCCTCTATCCTAATAATAAATTAAAGGTAGTATAAAGACCATGAATATAATAAAAACCCAAATAACTAAAACAGAAAGATAACACTGACTAATAACATTTTTCTTTTTTAGAGTTTCCACTATTAAGGAAGCCTAACTAAAATATAACGCAGCTACTGCCATTGATTTAATGCCTTTAGTCACCTCAAGTTAAATCAAAATAAACTAAATTATGCAATGAAGGCACAACTCAGGTCATATTCTCTTGGGGAGCCTTTTATTTAATTCCTAATCTAACTAAGTGACAAAAATATTAAAATGGGTTTTAAATTGATTTTTTTTTTCTTTTTAATAATAGAAAATAACCTAGACTACTTTTTTTTTTTTGGGTTTTTGAGAAATTGTTGAAATAATTAATGAAATTGTGATTTAAACAAATTGATGATGAATGCTTCTTGGAAAAATGAAATATAGGTTATCCTTGCTCAAATTGAATTGGGAGTTAAACCACTCACTAAGTCAAAAATTAAACCTTAGCAACTCGCTAAGTCTAGTATATTAATTAGTGATTAGCCCTAAAACTCTAGCTAGATAATTACCTCTTAATATACTATTAAATACCACTTAGTGTGCAATTTAGGATTGGATTCATGCAACTTGTTCCTCTATACAATGAACACTCAATTGAGATATCCAAACAAGATCTAAGCAGTCATAATACTCATTCAAACTATGAAAGAATAGACAACCACATTAAACCAAAAGGAAATATAAAAATTTAAATCTCAAACCACATAAACCAATCTAAATCACAATTGTTCAATCACTACTAAGATAAACAACTCGCAATCTCAGTAAATTAATCATATAACATAAAATCCTAACTCAGGAAATCCGTTACATAGTTAAATAAAAAGATTAAAAGAAATAACTCCCCTGAATGTATCTTTGGAGCTCAAACCAATCTTCTATCTCCAAGAAGCAAGAAGAAATTTAGCCTCTCATGGAGCTTATCACAGTTACAACTCCTTCAAGACACAAAAAATCCATGGAATTAAAATGAAACGAATAGATTAGAGAAGGAGAGAGGCGTTGTTGGTGAATCTTGGTCTTTGTTCTCCTTCTCTAGCGTTTGCCTCTGTGTGCGTGCGTCTCATTCTCATCTGTGGCTCCGTTGAGGTTGCTTCTCTGCGGCTGTGTGTCTCTTCTCGTCTGCGGCCTTCCCTACTGTTGATCGATTCGGCTCCTTTTTATTAATTTCTTTTGCTATTTGAAGTCTAGGTCAAATCTCCTTAAAGTTGGGCAAAATCTTCCAATATTATATTTAGATAAGATTTTTCGCAAAATTCTGTATAAGAATCTGGAAAAAATCAGTTTCAGAGGTCCAAGACGATGAGTTTCCCATTTTTGCACCAAAATGGAATTTTGGAGATTCGGGGTCCTGTTCTGTAATTTTCTCTGATAGCCAAGTAAATCAGTTCCAGCGGTGTCTTCGTATTTTGGGACCCAAGTGGCGTTTTGTAAATTATGGGTCCTTTTCTGTAATTATTTCTAATATTTTCCCACCTGAAAGTGAGAGCTAATATTACAGAAAAGTACCCTTTTTCTGTCAAAATTGCCTTGTAGCCACATGCAGAATTTTATTTTCTGTTGCAATCCTTGAAAATCTTTACATTTTGGTCCTTCACATCCAACTTTCCAAAATGACCTACAGTTCAAATCAAAATATTGTAATATCTTCATTCAAAATTCAATTTTTAAAGAGCAATCACAAGATTATAACAAATATCTCTTTTTAATATTTGTTTTCACACATTCACCTTTAATTCAATTTAATCATAATAAATGTTATTTAGCCCAAAAATTAATGATAAAATTCCTAAATATTATATTAAATATTATGATAAAATTGGGATATATCAATGGAACAACACCTTACATTCAAATAGACACATATAAGTTGAGTTTGAGTTGAGATCTAGCTGAATGTTACTCCACTTTTAATCCAAGAAAGGGGCTGAATGTTACTCCACTTTTAGAAGCTGCCCTACTTCTTTCTCTTGAGCAATGTACTTCATGAGGATGCTATTGTTCATATTTATTATGTCTATGTGATCAAGCATGTCAAGTTGGGCATGAGATTGAATTATGAGGCAACTTACAGTACATGAAGATATACAATGCTAGACAGTAGAAGCCAAGTTTCCTAATGAGGTAGGAACAAAACTTTAAATGCATCGGTATCAAAACTGTGTTAAATATGAAATTAAGCCATGAAATGTCGTGAGTGTTGAGTAGTAACTTGCCCATTCATAAATCCTAATTAAAACAAACTGTACCTGATACTATTCAAAATTAATCCATGAAATGTCGTGGGTTTACAGCAGCTAATTTCATTGACAAGAACTGCAAAAATAGTGAGTGAAAAATGCCATTACATATTTTCGAAGTTCAAAAGGAAAACCAGAAATTAATTGAAAGGTCTCAATTTATCAAATTCCAAATTACCTCTACTTGGCGTTGAAGAGATTGAACATAGTTGATGATCTCATAAAGCATTCCAACTTTTCCAGTGATCTTGAAAAATGTCCTTTTGTAGACAAAACAAACCCACAATAACTTAAATCCAGACAAAACAATAACATATAACAATGTAATCCTAACAAAAAAAGGAACCAACCCCTAATAACTTAAATCGAACGCCAATGAATAAAAAAAATAAATACAACACGAACAATCAAAGGAAAAAAGGAAGAGTTGCTGACAGGTAAGAGAAGAAATATGGAGATAAGTCCAAAGAATAATAATTTCATACCATAAAAATAGTGAAGAGATTTCTTAGATAACTTTGGATTTGTGAGAGATAACCTTGCCTGCCTTCAGCCATGTCCCCAGCTAAAGGGGAACAATCACTTGGTTTGGATGCGATTTCGTCATTGCATTCAGAATCCATGGCAGAAGTAAAATCAAACTAAGCTGCATCAATGAGGCAGAATAATTAGATGCAGTAGCTGGTAATTCCAATTTTTCAAGCCAAGTAATGATATATCTCTGTTCAAGTACAAACAGCCAACAACTTACATGCTCATGTAAGAACAGAATAAGAATAATGTTTTTATTAACAAATTCTACCTAAAAGCCAAATTGCTGGATCACATATGTAGCCAATACTCTAAAAAGGAAGGAAGGCATTCAATCCATAAGAATACAGAAAAGTGTATGCTAGCAAATGAAATTGTAGATGTCAAGTCACCTAATGAAATTCACCTGGGCAATTTACATGAAAGGTGCATACATTGGGTCTTCCTAATTTAATACAGATTTATACATACAAGGTCACCAAATTTAAAATGAATCTAAAATTTGAAACAGCTTTTGATCAATCAACTTGCCTTGCTACCATTTTCCTTATCACAAAAAGAGTTAGTCAGCTATTAAAACCAGCTCTAAAGCATGCATAAATTCCAATCTTCCTGAAAACATGTATAAATGTCAAGTTGATATCCCTTTCTGCAAAACTAATGGCACCGAATATGTTGAATAACTAATATGAATAGAAATTAAGCTCATCCAGAAAACAAAACATGCATAAATGCCAGTTGATCACAATAGCAATGCAAGCCGACAAGTAGATCAAGTGGTGACATTACATTCAGTGAAAAAAAATAGAATCAACATCCATAAATTCCAATCTTCGTCATTTGACACAGAGATAAAAATATAAAACAAGAGAGGAATCGTACCAGTTGAAGAACAAATGTAGCCATCTTCTTACAAGCTTGCCTTCTTCAAACCCATCACATTCAGGACGTAAGAAACCATGGGCAACGCTGCTATATGCAACATCAAATGAATCACCTTGAAAACACGCATAAACCCAACGCTGCCATATTGAAAACACCATTTCAGCTACTCTATGAAATGAATTTTTTTGTTCAGCTTTCATAATGTCATATATGTAATACTTCCTTGAAACTGAAATTTATAATTACACTCTGCAACAACCACGAAAGTCAAAAATAGTTGGATCATCTCAAAATAAAATATCACTTTAGTCATAACTCATAAGCCATATACTACCGCACGAGTCATTGTAGATTCAAGCTAAGAGCATATTATAATCCAAGGTTAATATAATCTAATTTTCCTCTCTCTCCCTCACTTCCAAGAAAGTTCCCTCTGCTTCAGTTTCAGTCTTCACTTCTGAATTCAGATTACCAAATCCAACCACTGAGTATAATAATATTATTGTTACTCCACTTTTACCTGCAAATCTACCTATTCTCTTTCACCTCTCAGCCCCACATCCTTATCACCTTCTTGTCTTCTTATTCCTCTCTCTCTCACGCATTTAGTCAAACACCTCACCTACATTCATTTGTCCCCTTATACATACATATACAGCTTCTTCTGCCCCTTCTCACACTTCACCCATTCTCTATCATATATCTTTCTCTTCCTCTCTATCAATCAATCCATCATATCAATCGTCAGTGAATATATATGTAATTTCAAGATGAACGGTTATTCTAAGATCAATCCTGGTGGAAACAATCACAAGTTAAGATCTACAGATTTTCCTGATTTTTTCTTGTACCCTGATATCCCAAAAAGCATTAGTAAAAACACCAGAACAGAGGACCCAGACCAGATTGAGAAGGAAAAGGCATAAAAATTGTCACCTGAGAGAGCCGAAGAAGAAGATGAGGGCAGTGAAGCTGTTAGTGAGCATCGAGATGGAGAGAAATTTGGCGTGGTTCTAGGTCGGAGCACGTCGGTGTCTTCTTCTTCGGCGACGGGGATTCAGGGCACGATGAAGAGGGCGTTCTAAATGAGAAGATCGTCATCCGTGTCGGAGAGGTATTGCAGGATCCATGACCAATACGTGGCATTAGCACTACCGATTGGAGAGGATGGTGAAGGAGAATCAAATAGAGGAAGAAGAAGAAGAAGCAGAGTGTAAGCGCGATCCTGAGAGCCTGTAAGCTCCTTCTTGGATTTTGTAGTCGATTGCTCAGCCAAATGCAATGGCAATCACTAATGTTATGGAGATGCAGGACGATTTTAAAATTGGAATTTCAAATTTCAAAATTAGAAAGAAGTTGTAAAAATAGAAAAAGGCGGGAGGTTTCAAAATATGTGATGGGAAAATCTAGTCCATTGATTAGTTATGAACAATGATAGTCAGTGGGAGAGAAAATCGAAGCCATTCATTGTTTGTGAACAGTGTTGGGAGTGGAAGAGTATTTATATATATATTGATTTACAATTTTGAATGTAATCAGAAGCTTGAAAGTGAAACATATGAAAAGTTTATTATATTATATTAATAAATTAATAATATTATCTTTTTTTTGTGACAACTGTAACCCCCTTCCCACCTGAGGCCGAGATTAAGTTCTTCAACTCATAATTAAATTGTAATTAGAGACCATAATGAAATTGGGACTTAATAAGATACTCATTTGCCCAATAAACGGATTTTCAAAAAACTTTTCTAAACATATTCACAATGGTCTCAATTCCCAATACGAAATAATAATGGCCTGAGCAGGTGGATTCCATTTACAAATATCAGAGTGCAAGTAAATTCCCGACTCACTCGGGTTCCATTCATAACAAAAAGGGATTTACACAAGGCACAAAGCCTACAATTCATACCCTTTTACTTGGGGATTACACAAAATCCACTATGTACAATTCCAAAATATACAATGATAACCATAAACTCCAAAATATACTCCTAAACAGGAGCTCTAACTACTCTTCGTCGCCCTCTTGCCTCTTGAACCTTCAGCCCTGTCTAAAAAGGTTAATTTTGGGAGAGTGAGATTCTAAAGAATCCCCGTAGTAACAAGTCAATCATATAATGTACAATAATAATGCATGTAATCAAATCACTATCCACACAAGCAACTACAACGGCAGTTACAACGGCAATGGTTAGTATGACACATGTCATCTCTGACGATTGCTCACGCTGAATTGCTCACGTTGTATTGCATCACAACAATCAACACAGTATAATTCACCACAGCTGGGATCCATATAAAGCATATCATAATCGCAAGCCACATAGGCAAGATACACACACACAGCCCACGGCTAGTTTCACAAACGCCGCCCCCACGGGTCGGATTCACAAAGATCCATGTCGATTACGACGGCAGTCCAACGGCCGACCTAGAGTTGACCACTGTCACTCTCTATACGGCTCACGCTGACCTGCTCGCGCCGTAATGGACTATGGCACACAATTCACAAGTTCAATGATAAGATATGCATACCAAAACATCATACAAGATATGAGAGAAAAGTCACTACCTGAGTTCTTCTGGGCGTGTCCTAGCGCCGGTCTCTCCCGAGGAAGGCAAATATCAAATCCTATTTTCACAATTAGGGACGAAGAGTCATTCTCTATTCCAAGACTTAATTCACTTTATATTGCTTAATTGGTTATCATTATTGCTCTTTTAGAGTCCTTAAATACCCCTAACAAAACTCCTAAAGGGTAGGAAGAACTATCCCAAAGACCCCTTACTCGAAGGCAAAACACTCATTTTTTGTCATCTCACTCGAGCACAGATGCTCTCACTCGAGCACAAGTATGGACATCACTCGAGCACAAGAGAAAGTGAGACTACGAGTGAGCACCCGAGAGCACAAAGAAACTTTCAGGAACTGGCTCACTCGAGCACAAAATCCTCACTCGAGCACAAGGCCACATGCCTCACTCGAGCACCCGCGAGAGAAGTCCAGGAAGTGAGGACCCGAGAGCACACAACGTTCTCCAAGACCATGATCACTCGAGCACAACCACATGCACTCGAGCACACACCTCACACCCGCGAGTGAGAAGGCACACTCGCGCACCTTACTCGCGAGTGACAACCCGAGAGCACCACCCCCCACCTGAGGCACAAGCTCACTCGAGCAGACCATGCTCACTCGAGCATGTTCTTCGCTCACTCGAGCAAACCATGCTCACTCGAGCATGTTCTTCGCTCACTCGAGCACAAAGCGATGTGCTCGAGCATTGCTCATAAAACCCAGACGAACTCAAAGCACAAAAGGGAAAACACTCTCATCACTCGAGCACGATCATCCGGTGCTCGGGTGATATTCATCCTCCACTCGAGCAGACCCCTCTCTGCTCGAGTGAATCCCTCAGATAGCAGAAAAACGCAGAAACAGAGGCATTTTCCCCAACCTTTGCCCAATTGACTCCTATGGACACACAACTTAACCCAAAGCCATTCCCACACAAAATCACCCAATAAACTCAATGAAATCCTCAGAATCATCAGAATACTACTCCATTATTATGCTTTGGGTTTTGGGCAACAATTTCATCAAAATACCAATCTTAATCAAACTTCACATTTCATTAACCAATCAATCTATCTATCCTAAACTCATTCCAAAACACCTTTCTCATACCAAAAACATACCAAATGAACAGTGGCACTTAATTTTCGGATTCAAGCCAAAATTCCCAGAATTATTAACTATTTCAAATGGTATGAAACTTAGATAGATAGGTTGGTTTCACTCACCTTAGCAACTTCTCCAAAGAGAGTTCTTGATTCTCCAACAATCAATTTTCGTGTGGCACAAATCACAACCAAATGACCAAACTACACACACCAAAATGAAGCCCATTCCTCAAGGATCAACATTTATGAATGGAGTTTGAGCAATGGAGATCATTTACTTACCCAAAATCCAAGCTTTTCCTTCTTCCTTTCTTCCTCTTCAATGGCCGAAAGAGAGAGAGAGATGAGATGGAGAGATGGAGTGAGAGAGGAGAGGAAAAAGTTAACTTTTGTCCTCATGTGACCTCATCCAATGGCCTCCACACTGCCACATGTCAACATCTCAATCATTCCCATAATAAGCTCACACAAGCTAAATGCACTGGATTCCGACCCACGGTCAAGGAATCACCACCCTTGATCTTAAATACCACACATATGCACTAATATTTCCAATTTCCACTAATTATGACATTAATTAATATTGTCATAAAATACATAATAATCCCAATTAAACCCATAATTATCCATAATAATCATGATTATCCCTTAATCAAAAATTGGGATATTACAACAACAGGCAGACAGAGCCTTTGGCCCCCAAACTCGGACCCCCTGTATCCGGCACCTTTTCCTGAGTCTTTGGCCTTCTAACACTGGACCAGGTAACCCAGGGTAACCGACTAATCCGGAGCGGGGGACATTTGTTTTAGGCACACCCCTGTAAGGTGCTTTGTATCAAGGGTAGATTCTCCCTCCCAATAAGTACTTCTTCCATATTTGAACTCTCGTCCGTATGGGAGAGTGTTAGTTGCCCCAGCACCTGTTGGTATAATTATCATCATTGTCCGCCCAGCCAAGGCAGAGTTCGAAACTGCATATCATGAGTAGATTAGCCCACTTATCATCATTATCCATAAAAAAAAAATTAACCTTCAGCCAAAAAAACGGTTCTTTCTCTGTCGAGTAAAGGCTTGTTTCATACGAGGGACTTGGAAAGAAAGAAAAGGGTGGAAAACTTTTTATGGGTTAAATTTAGTATTAGTGATGTGGGCTGGCCCATGAGTTACAGGCCAGCTTGCGTGGGTTGGGAGCTTTGGCATCAGCCCGCCCAAACTAGCCTGAGCTCGTTACCCTTCATATCGCCAATTTTTTTTTTTAAATTTCACTTTTTTTAAAAAAATTTTTACTCTCTTTCCTTTTCACCCGCTCATATCATATTTCTTTTCTTTTATACGTTTGTGTTATGAAGTCAATTTCATTCTTACATTCCTTTTTTTTCATCTACTCGCATAACAAAAATATATAAGCACATCTCTTTTAAATATAATAATAGTAGAATAAATAAATATAATATGAAAATAAAAATGTCAAATAAAAGTATGAGGAATTAATTAAACATGACATCAAATGAAAGGTAATAAAGGTATTTGAATTTATTTTATTTAAAGAAACAAAATAACAAAATAACTAAAAAAACGAGCCAGCCCGCTTCCTGGCTTTGCCAGCCTGAATGGCAGGCTGGCGGTGATAAGTATATATTTTATAATTAAATAGGTATATATTTTGGATATATTCACTGGATTTATTAGTATTTTATACCTATTTAATTATATTTTATATATTTTTCTATCTTTATATTAATGATAGGAAAATAAGAGATTTTAAGAGAAAATCTACCCACGTATTCTATTTAATCTTACATGAGGTTTTATCATGTGAATGAAGAAGCAATCGGCATTAGAAGAATTCATCAAGAAATATATATATATTGATAAAAAGCAAGAAGAAAGCTGCGTCAGACAAAGGAAAGGGATAAACTTTAGCCAAAACGTGGGGCCCCAACATGAGGAAAAAGATTGGGTGTGTTTGTTTTGGCGATTGGATAAGTAACTTATTTTTACTTAAACTTATGAAATCTTAATATTGGAAAAAAGTTAGATTAGGTAAAATGATTAGTGTTTGGATTAACGATTGGATAAGTAACTTAAAGTAACTTATGTAAAAGTGAATGATGTTTGGTTTGACTTTTGCATAAGTGACTTTTGTATTAATTAAGAGAGAAAAATTGAAAAAATTATGAAAAATGAAAAAATGAAGGGATAATTGTGAATAAAGTCCTCATTGGCAATTTAATTGCCAATGAGACCTGGGAAGATATCTACATACGGAGGAATTTTTTCACAATTTTCTCAAAATTTAACTTTGAAAATTTGGTAATGGTACAATTTTAATAAAATTATATCAAACTCTAATTTAAATTGGTACACTCCAAAAACTCCAAAATTCTTTTCTGCTTTGCACCTCAAGCTTAAATCTTATAAATTATATCAAACTCTAATTTAAATATTAAATCCTAACTCATATTTTCACATAACTCAAAATCTAACAAAATAAACTTATTAAAATCTCAATAATACCTCCAATAATCCAAATAAATTATTTAAACTAAATTTAATGGGTAAAAACACTATATAGAAACTAATTTATGACATGTTTATAAAAAAATTGATTATAAAATCATAAAACAACTAAATAATAAATCTAAACTGATTAAAATTAATTATTAATTATTCTCTACATTTCTACAGTCATATATTAACAAAACTCAAAACTTACCTCAACTCTTATCCCAAAGTATTCTCTAATTAGCAGAAGATTACTATTTAAAGAAAGAGAAAATTATTTAGAACATTTTTCATAAAAGAATTTTTGTTATTAGAAGTGATTTTGAGTACCTCATTGATCCCCAAAAATATGAAAATACTCCTATCAATATTATTTTATAGCAATAAACTCCAATAAGCTCCATTTTGAGGTTTATGACTTTTTCTAACTTTTGCCTTTTTTTAGCTTAAAGCCCAACGTTCAACCAAACACCCATAATTGGCTTTTCCACTATTCAAATCCATTTACGCCACTGTTCAAGCCCGTTTGGACAAGAAAACGTCCAAACAAACACCCTCGAAATCAATTGAATGGAATAAAAAGATGTAATATATCTTTGAAAAATCTAAAGTGATCAGATGAGAATTTGGAAAAAGCCCAACGCACGTAGCCCAAGAAAAAGTTAAATAACCTACAGATCTTGAGATAAAAGGGGGATAAGATCCAAGGAGCTGAGACGCGCAGAGTCGGATGCGAAGTAGAGTCACGATCAAGCGAGGAGCAGAGATTAGGGAGTTTGGGTTTGAAGATTCAAAAAAATTTGAAGCTTTAAACTTGGTTTTCCATTAATCTCTCTCTCTCTCTTTCTTAGTTTATGATATGAACCAAATTATTATTTATGGTTTTGGTTTGTTGATGAACATGAGTAGTTAATTTTCTCATTTTAAGATTTTTTTGAACCTATTTATGGATTGAATTATTTATTTACTCTATTTTTGCATTTAATGAAGTTTTTGTATTGATTTTATTTTGCTCTTAACGCCTCTAAATACCTGATCACCATTTAGTTGTCTTTTCATTTAAATTAATATTGAGAAAGATAATTTAAGTGTAGAACTTGGGTAAAATCATGTTAGACTTGAAGTTTAGGTATTAAGTGGATAGTTTGTTAGTATCATAGAAATATAGTTACTAACCTAGCATTGTTAGATTAAGATTGGTGTTTAAAGTTAGTCTTTATAAATTAATACAAGAGATTGATTAGTTTATTAGGATAAATATTTGGTTTTGACTCGAGAGAACATTATCGAATGTCTTTGAATCTTAGACAAATACATATCTTCGTTTTATTGCTTATTGAGGGTAAATTAATTAGCTCATGAAATAAATAGGGGATAGATAATTCTAGGTTCCTCCTGTCTTAAAGTTCTCGATTTAATCAATTAATTCTTAAATATAAAATCTCTTTCAAAATATTCTGACTTAACCTGATTGATAACTTAATTGAGATAATTAATTCATTTTGTCATAGTCTTCGTGGAAACGATCTTTTTATATTACTTGTGACCCGTACGCTTGCGGTAAAGCTAGATGGCTAACAGGCGGGTTGGGCCAAACCAACTCTAGTTAAATTTTAAAAAATTAGAGAAATAGAGTTATAAATTTTAATAAAGAGAATATGTAAGATTAAAGAGTAAGAAAAATTAATTAAAAAATTTTAACCCCACTTCTCTAATTTTTTTACATCTAACTCAAACAAATTTTCTCTTCGCTCACTTTCAATCCACCCTTTATACTAAACAGCCCCTAAGGCCTTGTTTGGTTGGATGGAAGGGGAGGAAAAATAAACATTTCCCTTTGTTTAGTTTGAAATTTTAGAGAAGAGGGGAGCAAAAATCTACTCATATCTACCCTTCTTTTCTTTTATTTTGGTCCCCTTTAAATTAAAGTTTTTTTTTGGAGGGAGCCAAATTTTATGATTATTTTACCCTCATAATTTTGTTATATTTCCTGTCTTGTCAATGGGCCTTGCCTTTTCTCTTTTTTCTCTTTTAGACTGCATCGCCAGTGAGAACCATAGTGAGCTAAGTCTTTTCATTAGCTTGATCCTCAATATCACATGCATATATGGCTTTAAATGTATTTTGGATTTGTGCTGCTGCCACTAAGATATCAGAGATATTTTGTTTTGATTGAATCCAATTGCATAATTAATAAATATTTTTCAGTGCGGGACTGTAGCTAGTTTCTAACCTATTCTTCATAAATTTCCAATTAACTTCCCTCTAAATCTCAATGTGAGAGCACATAATTAATAATTAATAAATTATATAATTTATATTGAGGCGTAAACAAATTTAAATAATTTATATAAATAAAAATATATGAACTAATATATAAAAGTAAAATAGTAAATTAGATATTATCTCCTCTCTCATCCTCTCTTGAACGAAACAAATAATTATTAAAAAACCTTCCTTTGCCTTTTCCTTCAACCAAATCAAACCAAACAAGGTAGCCTCCTATAGGGGTGAGCAATCAATTATTTGGTGTGGTTTTCGGTTCAAACCGAAATAACCGAATAACATGGTTTATAGAAAACCGAACCGAAACTGAAATATATCAAATAACCGAACCGAATTAACCGACTTATTTCGGTTCGGTTTCGGTTAAAACCGAACTAATGCAATTGTTCCTTGCTTTTGACTTCAAACTAATGGAATGTTTTGGTTTTTAGTCTAACAATGATGCAAACACAGGTACAGAACTAATGGAAGGCTTTCTTTCAGGTTGTAAGGCTTAAAATATATTGAGATGAGTTTAGAAATATGGTTTGGGCTTTAGTTTCATATAATTTGTGTGTGTTTGGAACATCGATTAAAAAAATGGAGTTTGTTAATTTAGCTTTTGGTAATCTTATTTTTTGTAAAAACCCGATTGTGTAATGTGATTTATGTTTGGATTAGCAATTGAAAAAATGGAGTTTGTCAATTTAGCTTTTACAAACTTGTTTGGATTGGCGATTGAAAAAATGGAGTTTGTCAATTTAGCTTTTACAAATTTTTTTGGATTGGCTTAAGCATAAGTGCTTTTTGTGATAATGGTAAGAGAGAAATTAAATTTGAAATTGAAAAAAAAAATTATAAAAGTTAAAGTTGGAAAATTTGGAAATTAAAATTAACACAATTTGATAAAATAATATTACATAACAAATTAGATCACATGTCCCGTACAATATAGTCTCTAATTGAGTCACGCAACTGATTCATTTGAATGGAAGATCGCCTACCATAATTTGATGTGGAAGGTTGTTCATCTACGCTATTATTATCTACATCAACGAGATTCCCAGCTTCACCCTGGTGAAACACCACGTCTTCAACATCATTTCTCCTAATAAAATTATGTAGGGCCATTGTTGCACAAACAATGCAAAACTTGTGTCCAATCTCTTTGATTAAGGAATCTCAAGTCTTAAAATCTTTCCTAAGGATATCAAACATATTCTTCAATTGCGCCCTTGTATATTCTTTCCCAATTTTCTCATTAAATGTAGCGACAATACCCTTCCATCCATCCTTTGTAAAATGCAACCCCTGGCGTTCTTTTTTGTAAATTTGCTCTAGGCAGGCGTACACAAAAATCTCCGTTGTCGCATCATCCTAAACAGCTTTATCCATATTGCTATGCTACTATTTCAACAATACTTGCACCTCAAACAAACATAATTTAAAACAACCATTCCAGAAACATACAAATTGATCACTACACACACAAGACTAAATGCGTGTTTTTATTAATATGAATTAATATGAAGGCTAAAACACAACATCATTGAATAAGAATTATTAATACAAATTGATAAGTATGATTTTATTAATATGATTTTATTACTTCTTTCAACTGCAGGAGCAAATAATAATCAATATCACAACACTCCATCCTCCAACAAATATATATGTGCACACCATTCAACAAGTTTCGTAGGATGGAAGATGCAAGGTTTCAGAAAAGAAATATTGAGGTAAATCCTAAGTCAATTAAAATGATAAGGTGATAAGATAGATGAGATGGAGTTTCTTGATAAAAACTCTCTTTTAACAGTTCCCCCCTAATCTGGAGCATGTGTCTTATTATATGGTCCTATTCCGAGTTTGTTACAAATATATTTGATGTCCAAGACTTGAAGACAACATTTCTTTTTTTTGAACAACCAGCAAGGCACTACTTTCATTATGTTGAAACAGCAAAGGTACAGCCCAAGTTCATAATACCAAAAGCAAAACAAGCGACATAACAAAAAACAAATTGCAGAAATAAAACAGCCAACAAAAGCACAGAAACACAAAAGAAAAGCAGCCAGCAGAAATAATACTTAAGCGTAGCTTTTAGAACAGATTGTCAATCCTATAGACATAGCAGCGTATGCAATATTGTGAATGAGATTATTATTGAATTTATTTAGTTTCTAATAAACTTTCTTCTTTGATTGGTGGAAAAAGATCTGACTACAGCGCAAAAAACACAAGACTTCAAGATTTTATTCATATTTTAACCAAAATATCTAATGTGGATGAATTATATGAATTTTAATTGCAAGACTTCAAGAAATTTATAGAGTATGATCTAATAATGGCTTTAAAAAAGAGAAACTAAGATAGAAGAACCAAAGGCTGAGCATAAACGTAACAGAGACAGAGTACATGCCAACAGAGACTACAGCACAAAAACGCAACAGAGCCTACAACATTTTACTCTAGCAGATTGTAGCAAACAAGAGTCACCAATGCAACTTCAGGTACTGGCATAAATGTTGGTTAAGAGCCTTACAATAGTGAAGAACGCATCGGAGCAGATCAACGGGAGAAGCAGAGACTAGATCGCGGCGTGTCCACTGGAAGAGACTAGACGATGATGGGTTTAGATCGACAGACAGTAGATCCACTCTTCAGGGAGCAAAATGACAGATCGGCCACTATCAGCTCAGAAGCTCCCCACCGGACTCCACAACATGCCGTCGTGTATCAACATCGGCGACTCACAACTCAAGCTACCGCAAGGAAGAGCAAGAGGCCTAACCACCGCCGACCACTACGCACGACAGCACCCACAAAACGCACCTCAAGCGACGGTGAAGATCCAGCTAAACAACGAGCTTCGGCTGGTAAGAGAGGGAAGATGTGGAGAGGAAGGGCCGACTGGTCTCTTCTGTGTATGAGAGGCGTTATCGAAGGAGAAGAGAAGAGAGGAGAGAGAAAAAAACAAGGACGGACACATTAAATGTAAAACTAACGGTAATAAATTCCCTAACGCTCTTTATTAAAAGCTCCCTTAGTGAGCTTTGAACAAAAGCTATTTTATCTTCCAAAAGCTATTTTCGAAATTGACCCCACCAAACACTGAATTTTTTTTCCCAATACCCCATTGGCGTTTGGATCAAGCACTGAGCTTTTGGGGCCCAAACACCCCCACCAAACACACACAATATATTATACATATATAAAAATATTAAACACAATTCGGTTTTTCAGTTAAAAACAAAAATTTATTCTCCTAATAGAATCAAAAACAGAAATTTAAGGAAAATAAGAACCAAAACTAAACCGAAAATGTTTTACTCACCCCTAACCTCCCGTCCTCCCCTTCGGCCGAACCAAACACGCCCTAAAAGGACAGAAGGCCGTTGGGGTCACCGCCTTTTTTTCCCTCAAATTCGAGATCGAAACCCATATCGTTCGAGTTACTCGCTCACTAACCCTTGATTACTCTCAAACAGTTTTCAGGCTCACCCAACTCTCCGTTGGGGGTTTCATGATCTTTCTCCTGTAGTAACTCATCATTCGGCGATCCAGATTCAATTGGCTTCTTCTTTATTCTCTGAGTTAAATTCTTTTTTTTTTTTTTAAATTCAATCGGAACTGACTGAACTCAATTCTTATTTTTGTTCGCAGAATTTTGTTCTTTGTTCGGATTCAAAACTTTGATGATGGAACCTTCGCCGGTGGACTCATATTCTACTCCTTCTCCGGTTAGAAGGCTTCCCGCTGATGTCTCATACTCTACTCCTCCTCTGGCGCCGATGAGAAAATGTAACGGTGAAGACTCATATTCTACTCCTCCGGCGTCGATCAGAAAGCGTCCTGTTGAAGACTCATATTCTACTCCTCCAGCGGCGATGAGAAAGCGTCCTGCTGAGGAATCATATTCCACTCCTCCGGCTCCGAAGAAAAAGCGTCCCGCTGAACTTACACCCAACGAGCTGGTTAAGATGTTTTTAAACTCTCCTGATGAAGTTTACCTGAGTATCATGGAACAACTTCTAGCTTTATACGTTATTACGGAAGATGAGGCTGCCAAGAAACAACGTCAAATGCAGGTTTTGATGTCTCTACGCTAGCACTATTCTGGTTGTGTTTTCTTGGCCAACTATCATTATTCTATTAGTGAGAGATATTAAAATTAGTTAAGATGCTATTGGTTAAGATTTTGTATGATTTAGTTGATGACCAAGATGTGTGTGTATATAGAGTCTTGGTTCTTTCCCTTTTTTTTTTTTTTGGAGCAGTATATAGAGTCTTAGTTCAACAAGAGAGAAGTTTAAAATATAGGTCCTCACCTCATGTATAATCTCCAAAGTTTGGGCTAGGTCTGTCTCTCTCTAATATCTCAACTTCCCAAATGTTTTTCTGGTTCTTTTCATTGGATTCTTCATATAATGAGTAATCTTTGATATCTTATGAGCATAAAATGGGCACTTTTGAATTTTTATGATTTAAAAAAAATAAATAAATCAAAGCTGCACAATTTAAAAGTTATTTTGCCTTGAAAATCATAAAAAATTTAAAACAACACCATTTTATGTCAAAAAGATATCAAAATGTCACTATTTTATGCTAATGATCAAAAGAAAGTAGACGCTTGAGAGGGTGGGGGCATTACGAAGGGTGTTAGATAGATGCATATTGGAGGCCCCAAGAGCTTAGGGTTTGGTTACATTTAATAAGGATCTACTGTCTCATTTGATGTATTAATAAAGTTTTAGTGTTCTTTTATTTTTCTGCTTAACACTGTTATTATTTTGCCTCTACAATTGATTGATGTCTCTATTTACTCTAGTATCATTCTATAATTTTTTTTTCTTTTTCAATTTCTGTTAATAATTTGTGATTGATCTTCTACATCATCTCTGGTTTTGGTTTTAGCATGTTTGGGTCAAAAGAGGGGAAAAAAGTATTCAGCCACCAAAGACCAGTCTAATCAGTAACTAATGTTCCAGAACAGAGGGATACTTAGGTGGTAAATTGATCTTTTTTTTACCGTGTTTTCTAATGGATTTTCCCATTAAGTGCGTATTTTCTAATGGTTACTACTGCTAATAATTGATCTTCTGGATGAGTTGTGATGACTGATGTCAGTTGTTAATGCAATTTACATTCTGGATGGTACTGTTTAATTGATTAGACCATATGTGGAGCTTCTTAAGCTTCTGTCTAGTACAGAATGCAAATATGAGCTTCCTACATTGAAGGTATTTTTGTGGGATTTTCCCTTTTCTTTTTAAGAAAAAATCCTTTCTCAGTTCTCATGAGTCATAACCATTCCGGTTCAGCCATAAACTAGGTCCATCTGACAGCGGAGGCAGTGCTCTCAAAGAGGAATCTCTGCTTCAAATGATATTTCTGTCATGACCCTCCAATGAGCTTCACTCACATAGCTCTCCCAATTGCTTTTCTCTCAAAGTTGGTTCTGGGGATGCATTGGAGTCTGACTGAGAATCACTCTTAAGGTAGTCTGAAGTTGTAAGAATCACTTGCTAATGGTTTACAGCCATATGGTTTTGAAAACCCTTAGTGAAATACCAGTACAACGCTGATATTTCTCTACAACATTCAAATCTTTCATCCATGAACTCCACCTGCTCGATCAAATTCCTCAGTTAACCGCTCTATGGTGAATTGCTTGCACAACAACCTTCCTTTTCAAGCTTTAACCATCTTAAGGAATCAATCTCAGCTGGGTTTTGTTCAGAACATTGATGAAGTCACATTTTCTCTGTCTCTCTTGTCAAGGGGAATTCTAACTTGGGTCCCAAATCCATGGACTTGCCATATCTAGTGGGTTTGTTTCGTATGTCACAGTTTCAAATTCACTTGTGAACTTGTACTGCAACACCGGATATTTTGTGATTGCTTTGCGGATTTTTGAGAATTTCGGTCATCCTAACATTGTCTCTTGAACCACTATTCTTTCGGGATTTGAGAACATAGAAGATGCATTTAGTTTTGCTCGTGCCATGAATTATAATGGGATTGTTTTTGACCCGGTAACACACACTACAGTTCTGTCCTATTTTATTGTCATTCGTCATTCCTCTTTTTCATCCACATATTTCAAATTATACATTGACATGATCATTATGTGATGGAGAGATTTTTGGTGGATGAAGATTTTTGGCCGACTTCGAAAATCTGGTGTCTCCTGTCCCTTGTGTGATCCTGACAGTTTCACAGCTGTTATCTTTATCCTCCTATGTTATCCGCAATACCATAGATTAGTGTATATACTTTGAAGTGTGTGCACTATTTTGTTGGGTATTACATGCCCTTTAATTTTTAATCAGTGGTTAAAAGTGCTGCACAGGTAAAAAGCATCTATGGAAAGATAAGCATGCCACGACTTTGGACTATCGTGTGGAGGCTGATCTTTTGTTTTCTTTTTTTATTTTTCAAATTTTCTGTAACGTCTACTGTGGGGAGGTTAGTTCATGTGGAATGGGTGTGTACAATTCATACTTTAATTGTGTGATATGGCTCTCTTTTTTTTTTTGGTAAAATGTGATATGGCTCTCTACCATACGATATTTATTGTTCATTTTTGTTTGTTGAATATTTGAATCTCACTGCACACAAATTTCGAATTTAAACATTGGCAAAATCATATGTTATGGTGAAATTTTTGGTTGATGGAGATTTTTGGCAGACTTCTAAAATTTGGTGTTACCTGTGCTTTCAGAGAGATTTTGTTCAATATTCCCTTTTTTTGGTAGGTAATGCATATATCCAGAGTCTGTACACTGATAGTTACATAGGAGTCATGGTTGCTGAAGACTTTCCACAGACATGCACTCAAATTTTGTTCAATATAATCCCTTATTTTCATGACTGAAGATTTTTGCCAGACCTAGCATCAAGCTATGGTGTTTATTGTTTAATTCGGCCTCCCAGGTATTTCTTATTTAACATATTACATTTAGTGCAGCCTTATGTGTTTGTTTGTCCATCTCTTCGTGCATTAGCTGCTGGATTTACTAATTCTCAATTTTATAATTTAGCTTTTACCCCGTTCCTTATGTTATGCCCTTAAAGATGAAGGACAATAATGGAAGATATACAAGGATCTTCCATAAAATCTTGGTGTGAAGTCGGCCGGCCCACAAGGAGAATGTGATAAGTTGTCATGTGCATGGTTCTCAAATTGGGATACGAATCATGAATTGGAAAACCTATTTTTGGAATTGTGAATCGAAACGTATTGTGAATCGTAAGATTCATGATCAATTATTTGGAATAATATAAATATAATGTTCGCATAAGAGAATATCAGAAGTTTGTAGATATTAGTAATTTAGCATTTTAAAGATAAATAACATTTCAAATTTCATAAAACTAGCATTTAAAAAGCAAACATCAAAATAACAAATAGTCCCAAAGATCAATTGAAATCAGTTAAGTCACTGTCATATCGTAAAACCCTAACTTTAAAAAAAAATAAACATATCATTCATCACTCATGATTATTTATCTCCAAGATCAATGTCACTTAAGTCATCATCATCCTCCATTAGCAATATCGCTTCTTCATCCTTATCCTCATCTCCATCATCTTCAACATTCTCTTCATTCACATTCTCTTGCCCTATTATAGATTTCCCTTTGCTATTGGCTTTGGCATTCAAGTTCCTTGGACCTAAGTTTTAAATAAGCATGATGACTTAATGGTATATATTTAAAGTTTAAATAAGAATCAACCTAAGTTTAGTTTTAAATAAAATATTATACCTCTCTTCCTTTTGGAACTCCCTCGTTAAGAGTGAAACTTTCATGTCCGTGACGCATTAATTGGCAAACAAGGATCTTCTTTTTCATTAATCCACTCATCATTAGACTCAATATCTGATAAACATATTGGATCATAACTCAATGTTTGATAAGCATATTGGATCTTAAGTCTCTCCCTTCTACTCTCTTTTCTTCTGTCTCATCTCAAGTTGAAGGTTGTACTTGATAAAACAAGTGCATTTAACCTTTGTTGCTCTAAGCGATTTCTTCGTTTAGTATGCACTTGATCAAAGGTGCTCCAATTTCTCTCACATCTAGTAGCGCTACATGTGAGACTCAAAACTCTCATGGCTACCTTTTGTAACTCCTTACCTTCTCCTCCATAACTTTCCCACCAAAGAGCAACCAAAACAAATGTAGTAACAATTTAGAAGTGCTTTCAAAAACTTAGATTTATATAGGATTAAAAATTTAAATTTTGAAAAATAGTAGAGAAAGGCAAAAATCTACCTACTTTTTGTTTCTAGTATCTATTGCCATGCTCCTTTCAAAAAGCCCATTGGCAGCCTTGAATGCTTTAAGTTGTTGATCAATTTCACAAGAAAAAAAAACGTTCAATTTCAAATCTTATCCTTCTATCTGGAACCATTCTCTTCGTGGTTTCATATAAACCAAACATTACTTCTTTGTCCGTATTAAATTCTTTGCTAAAATGAAGCCTAAAAAATTATAAAACAATAAATAAGATAGGTTTTATTTTTCAAACATACACTTAAACAGTAAATATGTTAAGTACATGATAAAACTTACTTAGGATTGAGATAGTATGCAGCAGCATGGAGGGGCCTATGTGGTTGTCATTCCCAACGAATATCAATGATCCCCCACACCTTCTTATACCTTGATTTCTTATCTTGAAAATTTTTAGCAATTTTTTCTTTGGCTCTATCTATTGCTTCATAAATATATGGCATGGTAGGTCTAGAATCACCATCTACAAGCCTCAACTTTTACAAGTGAAACCACACACTTCAAGCAATATATGATGGACTTCCAAAATTTAGAATCACTAAAAACCACGTTCTCCACTTGCTTACCCTCACTTTTACTGGCATAAGAACTAAAAGTCCAATCTTCTAAAGCAAACATAGTACAAAGAGCACTCTTTTGCTTCAAAATGCAACTTAATGTAAGATAAGATGTTGCAAATCTTGTCACTTCCGGTCTAGCTAAGTCTCTTCCCTTAGAATACTTTCTATACAAGTTAAGGACCCATGTATGCCTATAGATGAAGGTTGTTATTTTCTTTGCACTTGTGATGGTACTCTAAAAAACTGGAAGATTCCCAATGTCCTCAAAGATTAAATCAAGGCGGTGTGCTGCATAGGGGGACCAAAATAAATTTGTTCTCTTCTCTTCTAACACCGTCCCTGCTGACACAAATTTGCAACACCATCTGTCACAACTTGCCGTTATCCTCTCCAATGTGCTCAATCATGTTGTCTAGTAATTCAAGCATTTGTTTGGCATTTTTAATCACACTACTTGTGTCCACAGATTTTAGGAAAATTGTTCCACTTGGACTGTTTACCAAAAAATTAGTAAGAGACCTCCCTTTACCATTAGTCTAACTATTACACTTCAAGGTACAACCCCATTTTTTCTAGTAATTCTTATACTTATCTAAACTTTTTTGAATTTTATTGACTGCCTATTTTAAGTAAGAAACTCTCACCTCATGAAAAGTAGGAGGTTTCAAACCCCTACGGATTCACCAATAGATTTTAACATTTGAATAAACAATAGACTTCTTACTAAATTGAATGGTAGAGCATTACCATATATGCACTTACAAATATCTTGAATTACTAAATCTCTATCTTTTAACATCTCATTCATTGTCTCTATTTCGTAAATTTTGATGTTTCATCCTTCCCCTTAGCAACAAAAGAGTCCATTGTACCCTTATTTGCATTAGCATCTTGGGAAGTAGCCTCCACTTCAAGACTAATAGCATTTTTACTTTTTTTAACTATTGTCTAGCATTTTAAGAAACAACTTTTTTAACTATTGTCTAGCATTTTAAGAAACAACTCCTTAACATCATCAGGAACACTTGTACAAGGAGCCACATTGTCTTTAGTTCCGGCCAAATGATGTTTCATCCTAGCCATACCACCCCAATATTCACGTGAACAGTATTTGCACTGAACCAAAAGTCTATATGGAGGGACACTTTAACAATGACTCCATGTAATATCAAGTTCCTTCTTTTTTTTATTAGGAGTGATTTTTCCCACCACAAAAATAACATAGCAGCACCAAAATAATATAAGAGGAAAAATAACCAATTGAATTGCAATGATAGAGGAAGATGAAGAGGAATAAGTATTACCAGATAAGAATGGGAGTAAAACACTTTTTTCATCGTGTGGGGAATAGAACAATCCAACAAAGAATGCAATGGCAATGAGAAAGAGGAATAAAAAATAGGGGTATGATGGGATAAAAGTAAATATATAGGGCTCAATATCTTGATATGATAAAAGGAAATACATATAATCTTTTTTCTACACAATAGAATTAATTAATTAATTAATTAAAGATCCCATAAATTATGTAAATCACTTAGTCTAAATAAAATTCGGTTGAAATGTATCAAATATCATGAATTCATGATAAATACTATATTTAGATATTTTATATATAATAATTTATATATAATCTTTTTTCTTAAAAAATGTAATCCTCTTTGATTGAGTTTCTTCAATTTAGGTGTTTTACTTTATTCTCAAAGTCAAAAAGGGCAATATAAAAAAGGGAAAGAAGCTGTGAAAACAACAACAACAAAAATGAAAAAAAAAACTTAAACGTCAACTGATATTGGTGTGGGTGTTTTTGAGCCGATCGGATCTGTGTGTGACCCGTCATCTCCAATATGGCGTGATTCTGCTGGGGATTGCGATTCCGGCTAGAATTGCGCTATACATTTCCGATTCAATTTCAAATCGAAACACTTCACCGATTCACATCGCTGGAAGCAACTTTCATATCGATTCGAATTGCGATTCGTTTGATACTAATAACGCGGGTCATGTGTTCTTTTTGCAGCTTTAGTTGATCTCCTTATCCAATTTTTTATGGTAAGTCTCTTGGATATCTTGGAACACAGTCAAATAATCATGGCAGCTTTAGGTTAGATGACATCCCTATCTCTCATGTGATGACCTTGGCAACATTTAAAGGGAAGAGGATGAATGCTGCAGGAAAGAGAAGTTTTGCTGGGAAAGAGGGGTCTGGGTTTGCTTTCATTGTCTCCTCAGCCAAGAACTCCTCAAAGCCTGTCAAAGTCATCAAGCAAGAGAAAATCTAATTCATGTTGATGTGTCCCATTCTGGGTCTTTTTGCATTGAACTGTTGCTGAATGTTTGTTTTGTTATGTTTAATTATGGCTATTGATTTTTGTTGGACCCTGTGGCAATTAGAACTACCTAGACCTGTACTTTTGTTGTGCACTCAAGTAGATCTACTCCTTCTTATGACATGAAAGTTCATGTTTGACTACTACAGATTATGTTTTCTTCATAATTAGTAGGTTTCCTTTATTTTGTTGGTTTATTATTTAGTATTTTAACTTTTTTAGTTTGATAGAAATTAGTTGGATAGAAAATTTACTCGTTTCATTGCAGGCTTGGACTAACAATTTAATGTTAAAAATTATCTTGTGAATTTTTTAAGGCTCTGTTTGGGTTGCTACTGGGGAAGCAAAATTTACGGTGGGAGGAGAAAAAGCTGCTTTTGGCATGTTTTGTGTAATATCTCAATTTTTGATTATGGGTTAATCATGATTATTGTGGATAATTATGAATTTAATTAGAATTATTATGTATTTCGTGGCAATTCTAATTAATATGTCATAATTGGTAAAAAAAATTTGAGGAATGGAATTATTGGCCATAAGTTGGTAATTAAGAGAGAAATTAATTACTAACTAAGAGGAAAATGATTTGTGTAATTAAATGGCGAATGAAGGGATTAGAGTAGCTAATTGGGTGCTTTTTGTATGAGAGCCAATAGGAGTAAAACATGTGGCAAGATTTTGTATGTGTGTGAAGGGAGAAAAGTCAAAGGCGAATAAAGAAATATATTTTTCTCTCTCCTACCCTTGGTTTTCATTGAAGAGGCATGGAGGGAGTATCACCATCATCATTTCATTCATCTCTCACTCCACCTCTCCATCTCTCTTCTCTCTCTTGTTTTCTCTCTATTTCTCTCTTCTGCAAATCTGGCGGCCAAGTTGGGCAAGAAAGAGAAAGAAGAAGCTTGATTTAAGGTAAGTAAATGCCATTCTTTGCTCAAAAACCATTCATAAATGTTGATCCTTGAGTGATGAGCTTCATTTTGGTGTTTTTAGTTTGACCATTTGGTGTTGTTTTGTGCCACACGAAAATTTGGGAAGTGGTTAATCAAGAACTCCCTTTAGGTTGATAAGGTGAGTGAAACCAATCTTTCTATCTATATTTCATGCTATTTGAAGTAGTTTGTAATTTCTGGAAAATTTGGCTTGAATCCGAAAATGAGTGCCACCATTCATTTGGTATGTTTTTGGTATAAGAATGGTATCTTAGAATGAGTTTAGGATGGATAGATTGATTGGTGATTGAAATGTGATGTTTGGATGAGATTGATATTTTGTTGATTTTATTGCCTAAAACCTAAAGCATGATAATGGAGTAGGATTTTGATGATCCCATTGAGTTT
The DNA here is from genome assembly GCA_963210345.1 of Inga oerstediana. Classification (NCBI taxonomy): domain Eukaryota; kingdom Viridiplantae; phylum Streptophyta; class Magnoliopsida; order Fabales; family Fabaceae; genus Inga; species Inga oerstediana. The sequence goes on from OY723407.1 coordinate 42,339,612, forward strand.
ATTGGGTGTTTTTCTGTGGGAGTGGCTTTGGGTAAAGTTTTGTGTCCATTGAGATCAATTAGGCAAGTGTTGGGTTGCCTCTGTTTTCTGCGTTTTCTGGTTCTGATAGAATCACTCAAGTGATTTGGGATTCACTCGAGTGAGGGATGAAGATCACTCAGGTGAGGTTGAGTATCACTCGAGTGCTGTGCATATATTCTGTTTTTCTCTTCAGTTTTTCTGTTATGCTTTCTGGAAAATTCAAAAGTGTATAGTCTCCTTGCGAGTGCGGTGGGACATCACTTGAGTGAGCCTCCTCATGCTCGAGTGACTGGTGTATTTGACACCAAGGTTTTGCCTTTCGGGTTATCACTCCGATTATAGTGCAAGAGTTTGCCTTCTCACTCGCGGGTATAGGGTATTCACTCGAGTGAACTGTGTTGTGCTCGAGTGCAGTGAGCCATCTGGGCTACTGCCATTTCTCTTGTGCTCTCGGGTTCTCACTTTCTGGACTTCACTCTCAGGTGCTCGAGTGAGGCATTTGGCCTTCACTCGGGTGAGGTCCAGTGTGCTCGAGTGTTGTAGTCTCTAAAAAGTCCTTGTGCTCTCGGGTGTTCACTCGCTATCCTTCACTCTCTAGTACCCGAGTGCAAACCGTACCATCACTCGAATGAGGTCTCCTTCACTCGAGTATCCGTACAATCTCACTTGAGTGCCTCTATAAAAAATGTTAGTTTGTGTTTTCAAAAAGGGGATTTTTGGGAATAGTCTTCTAACCCCTTAGGGCTATTATTAGAGGTATTCTTGAGTACTAAAAGAGCAATAATGATAACCAATTAAGTGTTATGAAGATATTGAGAATTGGAATAGAGAAATAACTCTTTGTCCCTAATTATGATTCTAGGATACGATATTTGCCTGACGCGAGAGAGACCGATGCCAAGGAACGCCCGGAAAGACTCAGGTAGTGACTCTTCTCTCATATTGTGTATGATGTTTTGGTATGCATAACTTTTCATTGAACTTTGTGTACTGTGTGCAATGGTCCATTACGGCGTGAGCACTTTAGCGTGAGCCGTATAAGGATTGACGCTGGTCATTTCTAGGTCGGCCGTTGAACTGCCATCGTAATCGACATGGATCTGTGTGAATCTGACCCGTGGGGCGGCGTTTGTGAATCCAACCGTGGGCTGTGTGTATCTTGCCAGTGTGGCATGCGATATGAAATGCTCTATATGAATCCCAGTTGTGGTGAAATATATTGTGTGGATTGTTGTGATGCAATGCAGCGTGAGCAATTGTAAGGGATGACATGTGTCATACTAACCATTGCCGTTATAACTGCCATTGTAGCTGCTTTGTGTGGATAATGATTTGATTTCATGTCTTATTGTTATACATACTATGATTGATTTGACACTACGGGGATTCCTTAGAATCTCACTCTCCCAAAATTAAACATTTTAGACAGGGCTGAAGGATCAAAAGGCAAACGGGTGATGAAGAGCGGGTAGAGCTCCGTGTTAGGAGTTCCTTTTTTGTTATTAGTTATCATGTAAATTATTTGGATATTTTTGGATCAATTGTATATGTATTGGGATAGATTGTATAGTTTTGTGTAATCCCCAAGACAAGGGAAAAGTATGTGGGTTTTATACCTTTGTATAAACCCTTATTTAATGAATGGAACCCGAGTGAGTCGAGAATTTACTTTGCACTCTGATATTTGTGAATGAAATCAACCTGTACAGGCCATATTATAATTGTAATGTGAATGTGAGACCTTGTGAACAGGTTTTTGAAAGGTTTTTGTAAACCCTGATTTTGGGAAATTTTATGTTGTTTAAATCCTAAATCATTCATGGTCTCTAATTCTACATTAATTACGTACTATGAACTAAATCTCGGCCTTAAGATGTGAAGGGGGTTACATTTTGGCCATTTTTCATTTTCAAACAAACATGGTAGGAAGGCAATCATGCTGAAGTGTTGTATTTTGTTTACTAATTCTGGTAGTATTGGATGATTTTTTTCCTTAATGCTTAATATTTAGTATTTATTTAATCCATGTTTTTTCTTTTTAATATGAAAGCATACATTCATGCATTTATGCTTTTTAGGGGGGGAAAAACAAAAGAATGAAACATTTTATAAAATTTACACTTACATTTTGTATTTACACTCTTCTTGAATCTTCGTGGCTAACAAGGAAAGAGAGATCCACTAAAACCTTAATGCTCATAAACGTGATGTGTGTTAAAAAATTAAAAGCCTTGGCAAAATCATATTAGGCTTATATTAATTCCTCACCATGTCTTTAATCGCCATCACTGAGTTGCAAGTGTTCCTATTCCAACAAAAAATTGCGACATTGCCTTGAAGCTGACATAACAAATCTATGACATTTTACTATGGATTCTTTGATATTTAAGAAAATATAATGAATCTGGATTCGTGAAGTATTTTAGGGGAAGAAATAAAGAAAAATAAATATTAGAAAAAAAACAAAATTTATGTAATATTGCAATTTTTAGATAAATATAAGCCAAATGTCTTGACTAACATTTTATTCTAATTAATTTCATTATTGGATAATAAGTAATATGCCGATGTTTATTCTTTATTAATATATGAAAGCTAGTAATGTTTGCACATCATGTTTCTTATTCAAATAATAAGCCTCCTCTGCTCTTACCAAAAAAAAATAATAATAATAAGCCTCCTCTGCTTTTTTTGGGCCAACAATAAGCCTCTCCATCCAAACACGACGATTCATTTGCATACAATAAAAGCTATAGTTTTTTTCTGTAAAAGGCAAAAGAATAGTACTATTACGAGGATGATCTTAAAAATGTTTTCTCTTTTGGTCTAAGCATATGTATGCTCCTTTTTTAGGCAATCTTATTCTCCATATTGTTTATTTTTCAACAACATTTTTCCTTCACTCAACCTAGAAATATACCACCAACGAAGGGAAGCAGATCCTCTCATCATCTTATTTTCTCATCATCCCTCATGAGCCTATCTGAATTGTTGATTAGGAAGAGTAGCTCATCTAGACCATTGATTGGGAAGAGGAGAGAAAAGTTGAAGAAGTGATAATTTGATGAAGTGACTTATTTTTTACCTTTCAGATTCATTAGATGGTTATGATTTAGAGATTATGAGAGATGATGAGAAAATAGACAATAAGAGAAACCGGACTCCCAACGAAGATATGAGGAGATATTCTAGCAACTACCAATTGTGTGTTTGGATCACTCTTTAACCCCATAAACCTGTGCTTAATGAAGACAAGTTAAATGAAGAATAAAATGGATGTTTTGATTGGGATGTCCCAAAATACACTTTTGATTGAAAAGTTATTCGCATGAGAGAAGCTGAAATCCATGCCTTCTTCATAATAGGATGAAACTGGCATGGAGCCTACAGGGCAAAATGTGACACTAAACTTTAGTGGGTCCCACCCTTTTTAAATGGTAAAATTAATTTAAAAGACCCAATAACTTTATATATTTAATAAAATTTATATTCTTTTCCATCATTTTAAATCTAAGCTCATTCTTTAACTATATCATATAAAGAAGGTTTATATGATCAAACTAAACTTTTAACAAAAATTTATTCAAATACAAAACATATTACACTATCTAACTTCTACCCTAACTTAAACTCGTAAAAGTCATATGAAATAAAAGTCACCTTTATCATAGCTAATCCAAACAAATCATAATCCAACTATATTACAGTGAAAACTAAAATATACTTGAACAACACTTCAATCAATTATTATGGTTATTCATTTATTTTACCCAACAAATGGCAGGCAAATTAGGGGGAGGAAACCTCTCCTACTCCCTCCTCTTCTTTTTCTAATTATAAAATCAACATTTAAATAGTTCATGATTTTATACAAAATATTTTTTTATATTTTTTTATTGTAGTATTAAATTATTTTAAATTATGTGTATCAAAATTTAAAAATTTAAATTTAATTAATTATTTTTTTTAAATTTAACATTTTGATAATAATTTTATAAAAGATCAAATATGAACCATCAATATATAATATAATACTCTTCCCTTACTCAGAGAGGGGGAACAACTATTCATAAGCCAAGGATGGTATTGGGCTGCGTGCCATCAGGTCCTTCCACAGTTCTGCGGCACTTCATGATTGGAATTTTACACTCAAACAAGCGTTTGAATCCCAACAAGCCATTGAGCGGGCAATTCAAATTCAAACTCAAACATCCCACCAAATTGTGTGATGATATATTTATATTCTCGAATCACACTCACCCTCCACATATTTTCCTTCTCTTGATGCTCCCTTTTTTTCTCTTCCCCGAAACCCTCTCCTTCTGATCTCAGCAGTCAGCATGTCTTCTTCTGCATCTGTTTTCTTATTTGCCCCCTATGATATTCCTCCATTTGAACTCATCTCTCTCTCCAGCGAATCATCTACACTTCACAGTGACCGGGCCGGGATACTGCCATGGAAGCTTCAGTGTCTTCATCTTGGTCGGTACTTTCCTCAACTAGAACCAAAACGCCGAGCAGAGTGTTCCCGAATCAGAGTGTGTTTCGTCTCGCAAGATCGACGCCGTCCATTCCTTTGGCGATACAAAGCTATCCCAAACTAATTCTGCTTTACAAGTTTCCCAACGCGCTTCAGGTGGTTTGCAAACAACTTACTCTGCAAAAGTTTTAATTAATGCGATCTCTGATAGATGGGTTGTCCGAAATCGTGTCCAGACTAGGCGATTGTTCTCCTAGAGCTGGGGACATAGCTGAAAACATACAAGGATCAGTATTTTCTACTTCTTCTTGCTCTTTCACCATCACTGTGCATACAAAACTTTTGGTGGGGGATTGACGAAGCAAGTGAGGTCGCTGTACAGAATCATCCGATATGAGATATGAGTGATACAGTTCATTGGCGTATGAACAAGCTATTGAAGAAGACGGCACGCCCAAATAAAGAAAACACAGTTCAGAGCTTAAAGTTGAAGATTGATATACAAATGGTGGTCAAATTTTTTTTTTGCTCAGAACCTCTCTCCCTCAAGAACCCTTTCTACGTTGGCATGCAATGATAGTGTCTCATGCAATGATAGAAACACTTTCCCATTTTGAAAAAGTTGTGTGCGTGCTGTGTCTTTCATTTTGTTTTAACATCATCATCATTTTGTTCTTCTTCTTTTTTGAAATAATTTATTTTTTTATATATAAATAACTATTTCCTATTTATAATTATATGTTATAAGTAAAAATCAAGATGTTACATAAAGTGTAGAACTCAGAAGGTGAATCCGGATATATTGATGTTTTAATTAAGTAAAAAAAAATATCGGTTGGAAACATAATGATATGGTTCACAATTCCACATTATTTATATAACTTCTAAATTAGTGGACCATCTTGCTTCAATTTTAAATCCAAATACAAATAGCCCATCAGATTAATTAAATTAAATTAGTAATGCTGTAACAAATTTATATATTTTTTTAAAAATAACCTTTTATCGAATTAAAAATAAAAATAATTTTAAGCCAAGTGGGAAAGGTGTGTTGCTTGACCATATTTTCTTGAACAAATTCTAATAATGGAAGCAGTTGTTTTTGTGCTTGAGAGGGCAACAAGAGAAGAACATACCATTTGTCATAAATTATACACTGAAATAAGTGTGTTTCTATATTATATTTTCTACTTAACTTCTATTCCAAAGCACGTATAATGATGCCTGCCTCTACAACTCTTCTCTTTTCATTTTCAAAATAAAGAAATAAACTATCCCCAACTCCATCATTATCAGCTGAAAGGAAAGGGAATTTATGACGCTCCACTCATCTTTCTTTTCCTTCTTTTTTCTCCACTCCTGTTTTTTTTCGTCTTCATTCATCGTGTCAAGTGCCTGATGGAGAAGCATATTGCAAACTTAAGTTCCCTTGGTCAAAACGTGAGTTTTGACCAAGGGACAAAAATTGCAACAGCTTAAAGTTTGCGGAGGGATTATATTAAAACTTTTTGAAAATTTTGTTGGATCCACTGAATTTTCAAAACTTTGGGTACTTCTCTGTAATTTTATTTTGCCCCTTGCTTTACAATTGTAATTTTCAGAAATTGTGGGAACTTTTCTGTAGTTTTCCCCCAGCATCTTCATCATGGCGGGTGCTCTTTGCTTTACTATTTTTTTTAACATCATCATTATGTTGTTCTTCTTTTTCTTTTTTAAAATAATTTATTTTTAAATATATAAATAATTATTCCCTAATTATAATTATATCTTAAAAATAAAAATCAAGATGTTAAATTACGTGTGGAAATCAGAAGGTGAATCCGGATAAATAGAAGTTTTAATTAAGTAAAAAAAAAAAATCGGTTGGTCGCTTCTTTGTGATATGATTCACAATTCCACATTATTTATATAACTCCTAAATTAGTGAACCATCATGCTTGAATTTTAAATCTAAATATCCCATCAGATTAATTAAATTAAATTAGTCATGCTGTAACAAATTTATACTCCCTCCGGTCCTAATTATAAGACAAAGTTGACTTTTTTGGAGAAATTAAGGAAGCCAATTAAATTACTTTAGAATGTTTATATTTTTAGTATTCTTAGATTATATGTTAGTTTATTAGTCAAATTAATTAGTTTGGAGAAAAAAAATAAAAATATGAATACTCCAAAGCAATTTAATTGGCTTCCTTAATTTCTCCAAAAAAGTCAACTTTGTCTTATAATTAGGACAGGAGGGAGTATATTTTTTCAAAATTACCTTTTATCGAATTAAAAAAAAATTCGTGAATAACTGCTTGGCTTTTTAGCGGGAGGATTCTGAACCGACAAAATTCATAACCTTTTGACCTTGAAGCTTTATTATTTGCATTTTGGACTGTATTAAACAATCTGGACATCTTTTTTATTTGGACATGTTTTTCCTTATATTGATCTTCTCCTTATATTTGGACATGTTTTTATTTGGAAAACTTTTCTGTAGTTTTCCCCCGAGCATCTTCATCATGGCGGGTGGTCTTCCCTTTACTATTTTTTTTAACATCATCATTATGTTGTTCTTCTTTTTCTTTTTTTAAATAATTTATTTTTAAATATATAAATAATTATTCCCTAATTATAATTATATCTTAAAAATAAAAATCAAGATGTTAAATTACGTGTGGAAATCAGAAGGTGAATCCGGATAAATAGATGTTTTAATTAAGTAAAAAAAAAATCGGTTGGTCGCTTCTTTGTGATATGATTCACAATTCCACATTATTTATATAACTCCTAAATTAGTGAACCATCATGCTTGAATTTTAAATCCAAATATCCCATCAGATTAATTAAATTAAATTAGTCATGCTGTAACAAATTTATACTCCCTCCGGTCTTAATTATAAGACAAAGTTGACTTTTTTGGAGAAATTAAGGAAGCCAATTAAATTACTTTAGAGTGTTTATATTTTTAGTATTCTTAGATTATATGTTAGTTTATTAGTCAAATTAATTAGTTTGGAGAAAAAAATAAAAATATGAATACTCCAAAGCAATTTAATTGGCTTCCTTAATTTCTCCAAAAAAGTCAACTTTGTCTTATAATTAGGACAGGAATGAGTATATTTTTTCAAAATTACCTTTTATCGAATTAAAAAAAAATTCGTGAATAACTGCTTGGCTTTTTAGCGGGAGGATTCTGAACCGACAAAATTCATAACCTTTTGACCTTGAAGCTTTATTATTTGCATTTTGGACTGTATTAAACAATCTGGACATCTTTTTTATTTGGACATGTTTTTCCTTATATTGATCTTCTCCTTATATTTGGACATGTTTTTATTTGGAAAACTTTTCTGTAGTTTTCCCCCGAGCATCTTCATCATGGCGGGTGGTCTTCCCTTTACTATTTTTTTTAACATCATCATTATGTTGTTCTTCTTTTTCTTTTTTTAAATAATTTATTTTTAAATATATAAATAATTATTCCCTAATTATAATTATATCTTAAAAATAAAAATCAAGATGTTAAATTACGTGTGGAAATCAGAAGGTGAATCCGGATAAATAGATGTTTTAATTAAGTAAAAAAAAAATCGGTTGGTCACTTTTTTGTGATATGATTCACAATTCCACATTATTTATATAACTCCTAAATTAGTGAACCTTCATGCTTGAATTTTAAATCCAAATATCCCATCAGATTAATTAAATTAAATTAGTCATGATGTAACAAATTTATACTCCCTCCGGTCCTAATTATAAGACAAAGTTGACTTTTTTGGAGAAATTAAGGAAGCCAATTAAATTACTTTAGAGTGTTTATATTTTTAGTATTCTTAGATTATATGTTAGTTTATTAGTCAAATTAATTAGTTTGGAGAAAAAAATAAAAATATGAATACTCCAAAGCAATTTAATTGGCTTCCTTAATTTCTCCAAAAAAGTCAACTTTATCTTATAATTAGGACAGGAATGAGTATATTTTTTCAAAATTACCTTTTATCGAATTAAAAAAAAATTCGTGAATAACTGCTTGGCTTTTTAGCGGGAGGATTCTGAACCGACAAAATTCATAACCTTTTGACCTTGAAGCTTTATTATTTGCATTTTGGACTGTATTAAACAATCTGGACATCTTTTTTATTTGGACATGTTTTTCCTTATATTGATCTTCTCCTTATATTTGGACATGTTTTTATTTGGAAAACTTTTCTGTAGTTTTCCCCCCAAGCATCTTCATCATGGCGGGTGGTCTTTCCTTTACTATTTTTTTTAACATCATCATTATGTTGTTCTTCTTTTTCTTTTTTTAAATAATTTATTTTTAAATATATAAATAATTATTCCCTAATTATAATTATATCTTAAAAATAAAAATCAAGATGTTAAATTACGTGTGGAAATCAGAAGGTGAATCCGGATAAATAGAAGTTTTAATTAAGTAAAAAAAAAAATCGGTTGGTCGCTTCTTTGTGATATGATTCACAATTCCACATTATTTATATAACTCCTAAATTAGTGAACCATCATGCTTGAATTTTAAATCCAAATATCCCATCAGATTAATTAAATTAAATTAGTCATGCTGTAACAAATTTATACTCCCTCCGGTCTTAATTATAAGACAAAGTTGACTTTTTTGGAGAAATTAAGGAAGCCAATTAAATTACTTTAGAGTGTTTATATTTTTAGTATTCTTAGATTATATGTTAGTTTATTAGTCAAATTAATTAGTTTGGAGAAAAAAATAAAAATATGAATACTCCAAAGCAATTTAATTGGCTTCCTTAATTTCTCCAAAAAAGTCAACTTTGTCTTATAATTAGGACAGGAATGAGTATATTTTTTCAAAATTACCTTTTATCGAATTAAAAAAAAATTCGTGAATAACTGCTTGGCTTTTTAGCGGGAGGATTCTGAACCGACAAAATTCATAACCTTTTGACCTTGAAGCTTTATTATTTGCATTTTGGACTGTATTAAACAATCTGGACATCTTTTTTATTTGGACATGTTTTTCCTTATATTGATCTTCTCCTTATATTTGGACATGTTTTTATTTGGAAAACTTTTCTGTAGTTTTCCCCCGAGCATCTTCATCATGGCGGGTGGTCTTCCCTTTACTATTTTTTTTAACATCATCATTATGTTGTTCTTCTTTTTCTTTTTTTAAATAATTTATTTTTAAATATATAAATAATTATTCCCTAATTATAATTATATCTTAAAAATAAAAATCAAGATGTTAAATTACGTGTGGAAATCAGAAGGTGAATCCGGATAAATAGATGTTTTAATTAAGTAAAAAAAAAATCGGTTGGTCACTTTTTTGTGATATGATTCACAATTCCACATTATTTATATAACTCCTAAATTAGTGAACCTTCATGCTTGAATTTTAAATCCAAATATCCCATCAGATTAATTAAATTAAATTAGTCATGATGTAACAAATTTATACTCCCTCCGGTCCTAATTATAAGACAAAGTTGACTTTTTTGGAGAAATTAAGGAAGCCAATTAAATTACTTTAGAGTGTTTATATTTTTAGTATTCTTAGATTATATGTTAGTTTATTAGTCAAATTAATTAGTTTGGAGAAAAAAATAAAAATATGAATACTCCAAAGCAATTTAATTGGCTTCCTTAATTTCTCCAAAAAAGTCAACTTTGTCTTATAATTAGGACAGGAATGAGTATATTTTTTCAAAATTACCTTTTATCGAATTAAAAAAAAATTCGTGAATAACTGCTTGGCTTTTTAGCGGGAGGATTCTGAACCGACAAAATTCATAACCTTTTGACCTTGAAGCTTTATTATTTGCATTTTGGACTGTATTAAACAATCTGGACATCTTTTTTATTTGGACATGTTTTTCCTTATATTGATCTTCTCCTTATATTTGGACATGTTTTTATTTGGAAAACTTTTCTGTAGTTTTCCCCCCAAGCATCTTCATCATGGCGGGTGGTCTTTCCTTTACTATTTTTTTTAACATCATCATTATGTTGTTCTTCTTTTTCTTTTTTTAAATAATTTATTTTTAAATATATAAATAATTATTCCCTAATTATAATTATATCTTAAAAATAAAAATCAAGATGTTAAATTACGTGTGGAAATCAGAAGGTGAATCCGGATAAATAGAAGTTTTAATTAAGTAAAAAAAAAAATCGGTTGGTCGCTTCTTTGTGATATGATTCACAATTCCACATTATTTATATAACTCCTAAATTAGTGAACCATCATGCTTGAATTTTAAATCCAAATATCCCATCAGATTAATTAAATTAAATTAGTCATGCTGTAACAAATTTATACTCCCTCCGGTCCTAATTATAAGACAAAGTTGACTTTTTTGGAGAAATTACGGAAGCCAATTAAATTACTTTAGAGTGTTTATATTTTTAGTATTCTTAGATTATATGTTAGTTTATTAGTCAAATTAATTAGTTTGGAGAAAAAAATAAAAATATGAATACTCCAAAGCAATTTAATTGGCTTCCTTAATTTCTCCAAAAAAGTCAACTTTGTCTTATAATTAGGACAGGAATGAGTATATTTTTTCAAAATTACCTTTTATCGAATTAAAAAAAAATTCGTGAATAACTGCTTGGCTTTTTAGCGGGAGGATTCTGAACCGACAAAATTCATAACCTTTTGACCTTGAAGCTTTATTATTTGCATTTTGGACTTTATTAAACAATCTGGACATCTTTTTTATTTGGACATGTTTTTCCTTATATTGATCTTCTCCTTATATTTGGACATGTTTTTATTTGGAAAACTTTTCTGTAGTTTTCCCCCCAAGCATCTTCATCATGGCGGGTGGTCTTTCCTTTACTATTTTTTTTAACATCATCATTATGTTGTTCTTCTTTTTCTTTTTTTAAATAATTTATTTTTAAATATATAAATAATTATTCCCTAATTATAATTATATCTTAAAAATAAAAATCAAGATGTTAAATTACGTGTGGAAATCAGAAGGTGAATCCGGATAAATAGATGTTTTAATTAAGTAAAAAAAAAAAATCGGTTGGTCACTTCTTTGTGATATGATTCACAATTCCACATTATTTATGTAACTCCTAAATTAGTGAACCATCATGCTTGAATTTTAAATCCAAATATCCCATCAGATTAATTAAATTAAATTAGTCATGCTGTAACAAATTTATATATTTTTTCAAAATTACCTTTTATCGAATTAAAAAAAAAATTCGTGAATAACTGCTTGGCTTTTTAGCGGGAGGATTCTGGACCGACAAAATCCATAACCTTTTGACCTTGAAGCTTTTTTATTTGCATTTTGGACTGTATTAAACAATCTGGACCTCTTTTTTATTTGGACATGTTTTTCCTTATATTGGTCTTCTCCTTTTTCACCCCTGCCTCATTAGTCAGTGATGGTAGAGTCTGATTAACAAATGAAAATGCTTCCAAAATGCACGGTCGGTGAAAGTAATATATTTTTTGGTCTGTTTAACAAATAAAAGTAATATATTTTAATAGGATTAAAAATTGAATATAAAACTCCATCCTCCACGTGACTGTCTACATAAAGCTTCATCTCTTATTATGGAAGCTTAATTTTTTGGTGATTATTAAGAGAAGAAATGACAGCATATTTTCATTTAATTCCTTATTAAATTTTAAAAAAAAAAGAGAAAAAAAAATTTGTGCAATAAAATCCCCAAGATTAAGGAATCATATGACGTTGAGATTTCTAATTATCTCTAATTTATAGTTGTAATCTTAGTATCTCTAACTTATAGCTACCTCCTATTATGTAGATGATTAATCCTATTTTGTATCCTATAATATTGGTGATGATTCTTTGTTTTGAGACCGATTCTTTTGTGGATACATGAGACTGATGAGATTTGCGGCTTTAGAGAACAATGAGACTCTTGATCCTTTTATTTTTTTTGCGATTTCAAATCGCCTTCAAAACCCCTCTAAATTGCGGAAAAAGCCCTCCAAGATTATATTAAGATCAGATTTCTCTAAATTATGTACAAGAGGCTGGCAAAAATCAGTTCCAAAGGTGAAAGAAGGTAATTTTCGGATTTTTGATCAAAATGACAATTTAGAATTTCAGGGCACTGTTCTGTAATTTCCTCTGACATGTTTAACACTGAAAGTAGCGGCTAATATTATATAAAAATACCCTTATTTCTGTCAACATTCCCATCGGCCACATGCTTTTTCAGTCTCAAATGAGATTAAGATTAGTGGGTTACTTACTTTTTTTCTTTGTACAATATTGGATTCCTTTTATCCTTTCTGTTCACTCTCTTGAAAACTATACAATACAACATATTATAAATTAAAACAAACAGCATTGCTATGCATTTATCTTTAAAAAAAAGTACACAAGTACGCATATGCAGACATATCAAAATATATATTAATCATGGTTTTAGGTTATCTCATAATCCTTTTTCTCCTTTTCTTCTTAGAATCTCATCTCCACCCTCATGTTTATAAAAATATATGGTCTGGATTTTATATTTTCTAAAACTATTATTTTAAACATAAATAAGTAAACTTAGACTGTTAAAATATGATATACACAATAAATAAACTATTATAGATGGTCTACAAACAGATTTTTTTAAATGTAAATGTAATGTGTTACGGTGTTGTTCCTTTTTTGATTGAACTTTTTATGCAAAAGCTCTCCGTGCAACGCACGGGTAACTCCTACTCGTTTAAATGATAATGTAATGGGTATAAAGAGGGAAGAGGATGGAAAGGGTAAATTACTCTAACAATCGGTCTCCAACTTTAATGTAAAATGAGAGAAAAACTTAAAGAATCAAGCAAACTAAAGGACAAGCTTTTTTTTTAGGGTTATTAAATTCAAACCAGATTGGCCGGCCGGTTCGCCCCGAAAACTAGAAAACCGGCCAGCTAACTGGTCTGAGTAAACCACTAAACTAGTTCACAGTTTTTTTTAAAAAAAATTTTATTTTTTTTTTCAGAATTTCATATTAATAATATTGGAATTTTCACTTTCTTACCGATTTGACTTCGGGTTAGCTCCGGTTTGATTTTGATCTGACTCACTAACCTTTGATCCAGCACCTCAACCGGTTCAATGCCCGGTCTGAGTTTAATAACCTTATTTGTTTTTCTTGTTTTGAAAACAATTTTTTGTTTTAAAAAAATAAAAAAAAAATTGTTTGGGAGTTTATTTGAAATTAATTGTTTTTGTAAACAAATAGAAATATGTTTTTGAAAAAAAAAACTCAAAAAAACTTTAATATATTTTCTATTTTTTTTTTTGTAATTTTTTTTTTTTTTCAAATTCTTCTTTTCACCGACACCCACACTCTGCATTATGCCTATCGCGCTTGCTGCGTCGTCTCCCAGTCCTCCAACTCTCAATCCGTCAGTTGTTGCACTCTCCACTTTGTCTCTCAGCTTTGAGTTCATAGTTGATCTCAAGAAACAATTGTTTCAAACAAGTTCATATGAATGCGGTTTTTTCAAAATAACTATCCAAACAAATTTTTGTTTTTCCTTTCCAAAACTTGCTTTAAAAAAATAATTTTATAAAACTATTCTAAAAACATAAAACAAAGACAAACAATAATCTTTCGGCAAGAGTGCACACACACCCCATACATTTAATACCAGAAAAATACTTGCGTACTGAGCTCATTTGAATTCCATCCAATAAACTCAAATAATAATAATTCACGTGTCAGCCTGTTGAGTTCTGTTAATTTAATGTATTTAAAAAAAAAACAAAACAAAACACCTAAATTTCCTGATTTCCTTTCCTGCCCCTCTTTTCTCCTTCTCAACCTTACTTGTTTGGTTGGAGGGGAGGGGAGGGGAGGGGATGAAAAATGAGCCCCTCCCCTTGTTTGGTATGAAAAGTAAGAGGGGAGGGGCCCCAAAAAAGGGGCTCCAAATCCCTCCCACTCCCTCATATTGGCTCCCTCCAAATTGGAGGGTTTTGGAGGGAGCCAAAAATTTGAGACTATTTTACCCCCATAATCTTTTCATATTCTTAATTATACCCTATGAGTCTTCAATAAAAATATAACTTCTTTTATCATCTCCAGTGTTTCACGCTTGTGTGTGTTTTTTTTCCAACCTTGTAGTTCAACCAAATCATGAGTATAAATATCTCCAGCGGAATGAATGGCGATTAAAATATAATTTTGGTGATGATATTTTCGCAGGTGAATTCGACTGTAAAATGTTATCCATAAATCTTTGTTTTTTTTTACCAGAGTTATCCATAAATCTATAATACAAGTGTGAGCGCATGACATCTATTTTTTTTTTTTTTTTTTTTGCAACTCCTCTGCATTGTTTTTCAATAGAAGGAATTTTTCATTTAATTTAATATGATAATTACTGGAATATTCATATAATAAGAAATTAAGTTGAGGGAAATTGAAAACTATTTCTATTTTATATCTTCATCTTTTTTTTATAAATTATATAATTCATATTGAGGTGTAAACTAATTTAAATAATTTATATAAAGAAAAATATATAAACTAATGTTTAAGGATAAAATGGTAAATTAAATATTATCTTCCCTCCCCTCCCCTCTTAAACCAAACAAAGGATCATTAAAAAACCTTTCCCTTCCTCCCCCTCCAACCAAACCAAATAAGGTGATTCTCCCTCCTCCCATCCCATCCCCTCCTATCCATCCCCTCCCATCCCATCCCCTCCCTTTAAACCAAACAGACCCTAAGGGTGTGTTTGATTTGAGTGAAGGGGAGGGGCCGAAGCGAAGGGGAAGGGACGGATGATAAATTACAATTTTGGATAGAAGAAACCTAAAATTTATTTTCTCATTCTCTTAAATTTTATATTCTCATCCAAAATTTACCTTCTCATTCTTTATAAATTTTGAATTGAATTTCTGTTCAAAATTTAAATACTTTCAACAACAAAAAATAATTTAACCCCTCTACTTCCCTCCCTCACCCCTTCGTTTAAATCAAACACACCCTGAAAGCCCGTTTGGATCAGAGAAAATTGGGAGAAGGAAAACGAAAATCTCAATTTTCCAGTCGCGGCAGTGTTGGTTGCACATTCTCACCAGAAATCACTTTCCGGTAGTTGAAGATTTTCCTTTAAACTAGTGAAAATCGATTCCTTCAGTCATAGGTGGTATCCGATTTTCCTACGTAGATAATGACCAAATAATCCTTCACCGAAAACCACCTCCTTGTAAAATGACGCCATCGGACCAAGCTAGCAACAACGACAACGAAAACTATGGAAGCAGATATGTGGAGATAGTGACAAGATCCTCCACCCTTGTTCGTTTCTACCATTTTAGCAACGACAACGGCAACGGCAACGGCAACGGTGGAAGTAGATCTGTGGAGACAAGGTCTTCCATCGTTGTTCGTTTCCGCCATTTCAGCAACGGCAATGATGAATTTGAGAACTTGGTATCGTGGATTTGTGTGGGTGTCGATATAATATTGGTCAATCTGAGAAGTGTTTTAAGGCGCGGATGGTGGGGGGTGAAGATGGAGGGAGGAGGCAGCGGCTTTTTCTTATGGATTTGTTCAATGTTGATTGATGGTGTACTATGGACAGGTTGAGGGAGGAAGAGGCAGGAGGGAGCGATTTTCATCCTCGGTTTGGGGTAGTATAGGTATTTGAAATTTCAATATTTTTTTAATTTTGTAATTGATCATTTTCATTAGGGGTGGACATGGGCAGGGCTGGGCAGGGCGAGACCCCTGCCCGATGCTCAGCCCAAAAGATGAACGGGTTACATTTTGCAGCCCGATGCCCGGCCCTGCCCAATAGAAGCCCTAACTATTTTGGGCAGGGCAAGGGTGGGCTAGGTAGGGCGGGCTTTCCTGCTCAAATGGTAACTTCCTAACCAATACCACTGTATAAAACCTCCAATTACACTTAATAAATACTATTAAAAACTTCAAATACATTCCATAATTTCACATATTGAGATATCTCAAAATAAATCTATAACTTAAGTGTTGAAATTAAAAAAAAAAAAACTAACACGTCTTAATAATTACATGACAAATTATAAAGTAATATGTGTTTGTATATGAATATTGATTGATATGAATAGGTGTAATTGCAATAGAGACTTCAAAGTAACTAAATTTTTTTTGTCTTAGATCTCAACTTTTTAATGCTTTGTATTGTCTATCCAGATCAAAAAACCACGTCCATAAAAAAAGCAATAAGTTATATGTAAACTGTGGTGGATGGATATTAAATAATAATATAAAATATTTCATAAACATGAAATAATATATACACATATTAAATAAAATAATATGTATAAAATACTATTTATTTTATATAAAATAATATATATTTTAAATAAATTGTATATAATTTTCAGGGCAGGGCCAAATGGGTAGGGCAGTATCCCCTGCCTGATAGTTCGCCCTGCCCAAAGATGCCCAAATTTTTATTGCGCCACTTTTTTTGGGCTGGGCAGGGCAATTTTTGACCGGGCTCGGGTGGGCATATCGGGTTCCTGGGCACCATGCTCACCCCTAATTTTCATTTTCCATCCTTTACCTACCAAACATCCTTATAGTAAAATATTTTCCTTTCTCTTTTATTTCATTCCATTCCTTTCCAACCAATTATTTAATCCAAACGGACTCTAACCCTACCTCATCTCTTGGTTCCATCTCAAAATCTCTCCCTTCCTCTCCCAATTTTCTTTGTGGATGACGGTGGTGGCATCCTCTATTAGTGTGATCACTGCGGTTTTTTAGCATCCCTCACATTGTATTTGCTTTGGCTTCCCACTTTGCAAATTTGAATCAATGAAGCTTCTTCATTGTCGCATCCGCAACGTCAAAATCTGAAGCAACGAGGCAAAATGAAGAATGCCATCTAGTTGGAATCGGAGACTATTTTGTTTCCATGGTTTTTTATATACACTTATGTATTGATCATAAGCATTGAACAAAAAATTGGACTGGACGGGCCGGTTCGACCGGTTGAACCAGTCAGTGGTCCAGTCTGATCTGACCATTGAACCGTGAACCGGTCTGAAAAATGATCAAACCGGTTGAAACTGGTAAAACCGGGATGAAACTGGTTAGACCGGTTTTCATTTTTTTTATTTTTTAATTATTATTTTGTGCTATTTTTTAGAAAAAAATGAAAAATTGAAGACCAAAATGAAGAGAAAAGTAGATAAAGAAAGAACAAATATAAAAAAAATGAAAAAGATAATGAAAAAAATTATTTAAAAGGATATATCATTATATAAGTATAAGTATTATAACTAATACTAATAGATTTTAAGCATTTTTTTTTTCCAAAAATCTTCATTTTTACCTATAGAAGTTTAAAAATATATTAATATATATATTGCCACTAATAAATTATAATATTTTAATATGGCCAGTTCAACTACCGGTTAGACCCCGGTTGACCCATTAACTCTTGAACTTGTACCGTGACCGGTTCATTACCCGGTCCGGTTTTTCGTTCCTTGATTATAAGTATTATCCTAGATAACTTGTGGTTTTTTAGGTGTAGCCAGGGGCCCAAAGGGTTAAAATCTTTCTTTAGCTAGCTCTCAAAAACATATTACACAAGTGGAGAGACGTCAAAACTCCCATGGATTATGCAAGAATAAAAAAGAAAAGGTATAGATCACATTATACAAAGATTCACCGGAGAGAGTTCAGATGAGTTGGTATTCTTACCGTACCCAAGTATTTCCCTTTAACATCGTCTAAAACTTCAAGCACAAAAAAATTCAAGCTAAATAAAAATAAAAATTAAAAAAAAAACTCAAATCATGTTTCCCAGAAAAGATAGATATTGATCAAGGCTAACATATATGTATGTTTCCCCAGTATAACTAGTCCAGTCAAAGCCCCTAAAGGAGTGCCCGGCACGCAACTCAAGCAGCCAATCATACCGATATACATTTATCATATTAACAGCTTCTCAATGGCATCCTGCATTCCCATCAAATACTCAGAATTTGCAGGTTTATATAAATTACAAAATGAGACAATATAATTATGAAGCTTCCGAAAACAAAACTGTTAATCATAACGCCATAGACAGTTCATACCTTGAGTTGTTGCACTTGGGATTTTAGTTGACTCCCCTCACTACTCAACACTGAACATGAGATAACAGGCCGGGTGACACCACACGCTCGGCCAAGAGCTTGCTTTGATGGTACAAATACATAAGGCACATTCTGTGAATTTTAATCAGAAAACTTGCTTGTTCAGACTCTGACAAATATTCATGCACGCATAGGCATGCAGAGATAACCATAAGAAAAGGCTAGAAATAAAAAGTTTCTAGCACTCACATGTATAAAATCCTACAAAATACTGACTTAAAAGCAGCAGGAATGGCTAAGACACTAATAAAACATCCTTCTAAATGGCGATAGATGGGTATGACTTTCAAGCTGAAGGTAACTATTTGTGTACTAAACTAAAGAATACATTTTTCCATAATTGCAATACAATGAACATTTTTTATGTGGAGGAAATTTTTAGAAACACAATTATATGAAGTTAAGTTAAACAAAAATTCTACTTGTACTGTTTTATTGAGATAACATGGTAGAAAAGAGCCAAAGATCTAATAACTACAACAACATTTTTTCATTATCGTATGCTCATCCCACACAAACTTACACAAGTTGATACATACAGCATAGTTTATAACCATGAAAATAGAAATCACGACCCTGAATGAATTAAATATAGCAGAGTCAAACCCAGAAATATAGGGATAAAATTAGCCAATTCACACAGGTAATGTGCACAAAATGAAACCAGCTATAGAAAACTAAACCAGGTAATGCATAAACTCGTAGAAACAAATGACCTCACCGTATCTCATGAAACATTACACATGTAGATATAGCATACCTATATTAGTTGAGTGCTATGACGGGTTGCATTGTACCCCAACAGCATGGTAACCTTCATGCCGCACAACTATGGCATGCAAATGCAAGCACCATATGTAGTAGAACAGTTTATGCTATGCAACAACAAAATATTGAAAAGCCCTTAATTTTAACAATCTCCCATTTTGACATTCATCTCTTTCTTTTTTATTTTAATTTTTACTTACCTTTGAATATGAAGACTAGCCTTATCTGACGAGTGACATTGTCCAGAGGTTAAGGAAAGTGGTAGACAGGTAACCAGAACACCCTACTGCACTACATGTTCTAAATGCACCTTTTGATGTTTCTTGCTTATACAGAAACTTTCAATTGGACATAATTATGACTCCATGGAACAGAACATGAGTGAAAGAGGCCAAAAATCCATTCCTCATACCTTTAAGCTTCTTTCACAACAATATCAAGCAGAGGGCAATCAGGCTTCAGGATTGCTGGGGGAACACGAAAAGTTTTGATTCATTTATTTATTGTGTTGTCACAAAGTCTTGTTTAGAGTAATCTTTTAACTTGTCATAAAAATAAATGATGATGATGAACAAGACAAACAAGGATTGTGAAGACTTAGACCACATCTATGTAGTAGATGAATTGCATTTCATTTTAATGACAGAAAAAGGTAAACAAAAAAGGACAAATAACTTTAAGAGTGAAGTTACCTTATCTTCAGCAAGCAGAGGAAGATGGAGAAGAATCTCCAGTGGCTCAGCGTCTGCTGCCATGACTATAAACTCAGAAATACCCCTGTTTAGGGTCTTAGTTGCTGAAAAGTGAAACCAACAAAACTTGTAAGGCCAAGACAAATACACACAGATGCATATACATACAAGCAGAAAAATATAAAACACAACGTACTAAATACATTAATATTACGTATCAAGCAAGCCAATAGTAATTGCTTCAGAAAAAAATAACTACAAATAAGTGTTAAAATTGCCCAAGACCAAAGGGGAACATCCGCAAAAGGAAAAAAGGAAACAATAAAGTAGACGGGTATGGAAAAACACAGACCTTCATTAGCGCCCTTCTTGAGAAGCTTGTAGTTGGCAGCTTGTTGAACAAGATCCAAAATAGTTATGGTGAGTTGTGCATCTGCCAAAGGGTAAGCTTTTGGATTCACTGCCTCTCCTTTTGGTTTCATTGCCTCTTCTGCTGGCTGCACCTAAATGAATTGAAAAAAAACATTAAGCATTAACTCTGTGATGTGTGAATTAGACGCAAAAGTCGAAAGGATCAGGAGCGTACTATTTTTGGCTACGGCAATCGAATGAAGAAAGGAGGCTAGGGTTTAGGGTTTTATGTTGAAGAAAACACAGAAGGATGGCTTTAAGAGAGTAAGATATACAGTCACAGCCGTTAAAAGGCTCAGGATTCAACTAAATCACTATTTAACTCCCGTGGCTTAGGGTGTGTTCTTATTAGCTTTCGAAGAATAGCTTCTGAAGAATAGTTTTTGGAGAATAGATTATGGGAAAAAAATGATTTTGATAAAATGAGAGTGTTTGAATGATTTTATCAGAATAGCTTTTTTCATGATCAAATGACTAAAAAGGACATTAACTTTTATGATAATTACATATAAAGGATAAGATTATATTTTAAGTATTATTTCACATTAAAATGCATAATAAATACAAAAAATGAAATAAATTTATCAAAAAATTTTAAAATTATAACATTTGTCAATTATGTAATATAATAAAATAGTTGGAAAAATTTTATAATTATAACATTAGTCAATTATGTAGTAAATTACAAAATTTAATCGAACGTACATACTGAAGGCGTACACTATATTAATTTTCATCTTCTTTCATAACCTGGGTTATCTTTTGCCAAACCCACTATATTTTTCTTCATTAAATTCTTTGGAATGGTTTTGATTTTTGCAAGTGTGTCCGTGTCTTTAATTTCTGTTTTGTTTTTTTTTCCACTCCTGCCTAGTCTCTGAAGATATATATATATATATATTAAAAACTTGTTAAAATAAAAAATCTTTTAGCAAGACTAGAAGTATAAACTCGCATTCATGACCTCCATTTCAATTCAATATATTGCAAAGTGCGTATTTTAACATTCTGAAATGCCCTCCTTTATTCATAAAACCACCCCACCTAAAGAAGAAAAGATAACTCTGTTTCGTATTACACATAGCCAAAGGAAAAACTGTTAATGAAAAAGTTTTAAACCCTGCAAATAAACAAGACAGGACCCTGATAACATCGACATTCTAGGCACTACTGTCAAATATGCAAGATAAATGGCCAACAAAAAAACAACAAAATCAACATTGCTAACTACTTCAATATTGAGTGAATGATAAGAAAATGGATGATAAGAGAACAAAGCCAAAGGCAGAGAAACAAAGTTGCAATGAATATGCAAAGAATGGAGCACCAAACGCAGAGAACACGCCTGACACTATTCGGCCAACAACACAGAGTTTCACTGACGATAGCACAAGAAACAGAGCACCAAACGCAGAGAAACAGAATTCATGAAAATGCAAAGAATGGAGCACCACCACTGAAACTTACAACCACTTCAGCCTTCTTCGATCTGCCTTCTCCGGTCCGTTCACCGCTTCCTATCGCCGAGTAACCACCACCACCACCGACCACCTAACTGCTGAATCGGCTGAAATCAACTCGAGGAAAAGGCCAACAATAGGCTTGAACCCACGCTCAAATATCAGCTGAAATCAGGCCAATAATTTCTGATCTGGACGAAAATGGGAACCAGCAGGGGAAGAGGGGATCTTTAAAGAGAATGGGAACGAGAATGCGACAGGAAAGGGAAAGGGAAATGGTTCAGGGAAGAGGCCGAAAGAGGGAAGATGGTTTTTCAGTGTGTGTTTCGAAAGAAAAAGGGAAGGCGCAGGGAAAGGGAAAGCAAAAATGGAAAGAGAAAAAAGAGAATCTCTGACAGGCTCATAATTACCCCCAACGGTCACTTTTTGGGCTGAATAATCTGATAAAAATAGCTTTTAGAGGAAACCATGGTTTTAGGCTGAAACCATGGTTTCCTATCAAAAACGGGATTGTCAGTAAAATAGGAGTGTTCGGCAGCTTTCACCCCAAAACCAAGGTTTTGGCAAAAAAGCACTTTTTCACCTGTTACCCAAACACACACTTACTTAACCATTTATTTTTTGAAAGATAAAAAATAAAAAAGGGGGTTGATTTCTTGAAATTTATTTGGAGTTAGGGTATGTTTCATAAATCAAAAAAGGGTTAAGGGACAAAACTACCCACGAACTTTTCCTAAAAGCTCATCCACCACTATAAACCTTTTTTGGAGCAAAAGTAACTATAAAGTTTATAAAATGGTGCAACAGTGACAACTCTGTTTATTCTACCAAATGTCTATGAAATTGACTGTTTCCTGTAACACGTTGCTGCATAGGTGGAATTGAATGGGCAAAGAGAAATTGAGATGTGGCAAGTGGAGAAGGTTAAATTTGTGGGTCTCTCCGTTAAATGTGACACCAACCATCTTCATCGCATCTTCATAGTCAAGAGCGAGCTGCAACGTGGGTGAAAGATTGAATGAAGGTGGGTGAAAGATTGCAATCGAGAGGGAAGACGATGGCCTCATCCACAAGCTCAATGTCTGGAAACTACAAGAGGAGCATTGTTTTGATGCAATGACACAATCGAGAGGAAGATATTGTGAACGCCATGCTTCAAAGTGCGAACAGTAGAGAGATTATGTGAAGAGCTTGAGGTTAATGAAAGTGAAATAAGGGGGAGATTAAGTTTAGATTTGCCGTGGGAATTTTATTTGTAACATGGGTATGGGTGTGTATTATGATTTTCTAAGGCTTTCTCTAGGCAAATGTGAGATGCCTGATTTTATCCCATGCTCTCTTTGGAGATATTGAAAACAGAGAAGCATAATGTTTCTGTGTGAATATATCATATCAATATATATATATATATATATATATTTATGTGCTGGTTTTTTCAAAAATTAGGCTAGTTACAAGTTATAAGGTTCAAAGACATAATTGTAGCTCCTTTTACAACAACAAATGTCAAATCTAAAAACCTTTCAATTACAATCGATGTTCTAAATTTCCCAACTTGATAAATCTGCCAATATTAATAACATCAAATGAAAAAAGAGTTGAACTCAGAATTTGATCTATAGCATTAGTTATTGCATAAAGTATTGTCACTACTTACAAAATTAACCTATTGCATATCTTACAGAAAGAACCTAAGACTTGCATGTGTCAAGAGTAATGGTCTCAATGCCATTCAATTTATACAAAAAGAACCTAATTCATACCAAAAGAACTTAAGATATCCTAGGCATCCATCAGAAAATGGTCCCAATGCCATCAAATAATTACAAAACATTCCCAATCATGAGGGAATTTGATAAGGATCAGAGAAATGGTCCCAATAAGTTGCCATTTAATACATTCAAAAAGATCCCTATATATTTGATCACTAAATATTTTTTTGTTGTTGTTCATCCTTGTAATCATGCGCTGCCTCTGTGCCAATAGTTGGGAGGTTGTGACACAAGGTTGTCCCCTCCATTGAAGGCCTGGTGGTGTAAATAGAAGGTCAGTAGGTGGAGGAACATTGTTACCTTCACCGATAAATTGAATATTCCTTGAACCTTTGGCTGCACTTGAGCTTGCACCCCTGGACTTTCTCAATTCGCTCTCCTTAGAAATGAGAAATTTGATTTGAGGGTCAGAATATTGATGCATATACTTTTGTGCAGTGCCCTCTTTAATGACAACTTATGAACTAAGACCAGGCTGCATAAACAATGAGGGAACAAATTTGACCATGTGCAAATGGCGTAAGTACATTATAAAGGAAGGGAAAATGGATTTATTACATTATAAACAGTTGTGCCCATCGCTTCATCATAACTTATACCCATCCCACATGGTGTTTTTGGTTTGTAAACACATTTTTTCCTTGCTGAGTTAATTTGCTGAGAGGGTTGTGAGTGTCTTTGTGGCTGCTAAGATGGTTGTAAGTGTCTTTGTGACTATTGAGATGGCTGTAAAAGCTGCGAAGGCTGCTGAGATGGT
This sequence comes from Inga oerstediana, assembly GCA_963210345.1. Taxonomy (NCBI): domain Eukaryota; kingdom Viridiplantae; phylum Streptophyta; class Magnoliopsida; order Fabales; family Fabaceae; genus Inga; species Inga oerstediana. Next base: position 42,364,099 of record OY723407.1, read on the forward strand.
TGTGAGGATGGTGGTGTAGCCAGAAATGGCTGCTTAGATTTTTTCCTAGTTGTTTGTCGAGGAGTGCCTAATGATACAGCCTAAACAGACATGCAAATTGTTTTTAGGTACAACTATTACAAAACAAGTTGATTTGCCATAAAAAATAACAATTGAATACAAATATACTTACTTCTTTACACGTAGACTTGTTGTGACCTTCCTTATAGAAAACACTGCATTTGTTGCTCTTTCCTTTCTTGCTTAATTTTTCAGCTTGAGAGGGATGACCTGTAGGTCTCACAACTAGTGCTCGTTCTTTATTTTAAACAGACACATATTTGTTCCTCCTTCGCTGACCCTCTTCAGTTTTGACCCTTTTTTTAGGTGGTCTGCCAGGCAAGGATTCAATTGGAGGAGGCTGTATAAGGAGGAAGTGTAACCCCCGTCGTCATCAAGGCCGAGATTAGTGTTTAAACTCGTTTTATAATTGGATAAGAGATCGAGAGTAATTAAAAACCTTTTTCCAAAAACTTGTATGACAAGATCTCCATCCTTTTATTCACAAAAACAATTGGCATGTTCGGTTCGTCACATATACAATATCAGAGTACTAATAAAATTCCCGACATTCACCCGGGATAATATTATTAATCCAAGAGTTTTACAGGGCATCATTGCCCATCTCAGTTTCCCAAACCAGGGATTACACAACAATTACAAATATATGGTTAATCCAATATATACATACAGTTGTCCAAATGATAACCAAAAACAAAAAAGAAACTAAGACTACCACCGGTAATCCTAGTCGTCCTTGCTCACTTGCTTGTCCCGAGATCCACTAGCCCTGGCTAAAAATGTTATTTAGAAAGAGTGAGATTCAAAAGAATCTTAGTAGCAATAGTTTACATATATGATATATAATTAAACAAAGCATGTAAGTATATATCACAATTCAGCTACATAGCATTCAAACACAGGCTACCCGCCGCGACTCAATCAATCATTTAAGGCCGAGCTACTTGCCACGGACCCAATCGACAATATTCAAGGTTGGGCTAACCGCCACAAACCCAATCAACAACATTCAAGGCTGGGCTACTCGCCACGGACCCAATCAGCATCATTCAATGATAAATATGTATGAGCAATGCATTAAACATGATATAGGATAAAGTGTCACTACCTTATTCTTTCCGTCCTTGTTCAAGTGTAGGCCTTCTACGTTCCAGGAAAATATCAAACCCTTTAGTCATAATTAAGGACGACGCATTATCACTTATTCCAATACTCAATCGACTTCAAAACACTTAGTTTTGGTTATCATTAAAGTCCTTAAGTAGCTATGAAAGTCTCTAACAATAGCTTACAAGGATTGGGAAGTACTAGGTTAGAAACCACTTTTCAAAATCATACGGTGTTGAAAATAGGGGTTGGCTGCAGCCAAGAAACCTTTGGCTGCGGCCAGAAATAGCACAGAAAGTTTCTGGCTGCAGCCAAGAATTTTCTGGTTGCGGCCAGAAACAGCACAGAAGGTTTCTGGCTACGGCCAGGAAAATTCTGTTTCTTGGCTAAACTTCAAAAAATCATAACTAATTCTAGAAAAATCAAAATGAGGTGATCCCAAAGCCCATTGAAAGATATTTAAGTCCTATTTACTAGAAAAATATGGACCATTACCAGAAATCACCACAAAAATACAGAATTTAAGAAATGTCCACACTGCTCCAGAATTGTTCCCAAATTTAACATCAAACTTTGGACAGTCATAATTCCTAGCTCACAAATCGAAATGACATGAAATATATGTCCATTTTAAATCTTGACAAGTGAACTTTAATACTGGAAAGTTTTAGAATTTTTCAACACCATTTGCTATTTTAAAACGTCCATGCCAAGCCACTGCTAGAACAGAGTTTTTCACTAACCAAAACTTGCCACTTTTAAAACTAAGTTCCCAATGGTTCAAAATTCATATCCAACACTACTCCCACACAATTTTCCACAAGGAACACAATGGAACCATCAAAACAACCAAATTCTCATTCCATCTATATGTTCTGTTTTTGGCATATATTCAACAAAAATCCCAAAATTGTCAAACTTGGCATTTAAGCTTCAATCAAATTCTATCTATCCAAGATACATCTCAAAACATCATATCCATGATAACAACAACTCAAACACCACAAGACCCTAATTTTTGAAAATAGGGCTAAATTCCCAGAAATTCCAACTTAACCAAATGACCACAAAACTTTTATCAAAATGCTCAACTCACTCACCTCTTCAACTTTCTCCAAAGGAGTTCTTTGATTCTCTAAACTCTATATCTCCTTGAGAGTTCAAATCACCACCAATGGTAAATCTAAAACCATAGAATCTAAGCTCTCAACACAAGGAACGAGATTGAAGAAGAGAGTTTTTGTATTAGAGATCATTTGAAGGGTCAAAATGCTTACCTTTTGCAAGAGTTCTTCCTCCTTCTTGGTCTCCAATGGCTGCATGCATGAGAGAGGGAGAAGAGAGATGAAGAGTGGGTGAAATGATAAACATGAAGGCAGAAATTCTACCCTCCCCTTGCTCCATATGCATAAGAGAGAGGGAGAGAGAGAAAATGAGGGAGATTGAGTGTGAGGAGGGAGATAAAATGATGATCTCTTGGGACTCTCATGCTCAATTCAGTTGAATTGTAGGAGGAAAGGGAGAGAGAAAAATGATGAGACCATGCTTAGTTGACTTTGATCCAACCACTCCCTTCATGCATTCACAACAATGCCACATGTCACTTTCTCATGCAATCTTCTCATAATTAATCCTCCACTTAGTTACACTAACCAATTCCATTAGCCATTTAATCACACTCCTTATTTCTTTTTAGTTAGTAATTAATCTCTCCATTAATCACTAACTAATTAATCGATAATTTTCCATTCTTCCAATTCCTCCATTGATTATGGCATAATAACTGAAATTGCCACATAACACATAATTAAATTCCTTTTCTTCTTCCATGCGCCATTTACCCCTATATTTAGCCCAAATAATTACTTTGTCACATAATTAAGCTAAAATGCAGGGTGTTGGGCATTTCTAATAACAATTCATATCTCAAACCGATTTTGATTTACAAAATCATTCACAATAATTATCATTTTCCCTTAATCAAAATTTGAGGTGTTACTTAGCTCAATGGTACCACGTCTTGCATGGAGCGCATACTTATGCCTCAGGTCGCGGCTTTGAGATGTGGGGAGGCAAAAGGAACCTGCAAGAGGGGCGGGGATATTCCTTGTGAGGTTGCACTTGCACGCCAAGACTCCCTGCTCGGGTGAGTTCAGTGGGACCCGTAAGCCCGGGGCCGTATGCGGGCGGTGGATGAGGGTGGGGTGTGACAGGAAGTTTTCAGTATCCCAAAATTGTTTTCCCTTCACAGGTTACATTTGTAACCCCCTCCGTAATTATATCCGAAATACGCGATTAAAATGAAATAGAGACCAATAATAATCAAATAACATTTACTAACCCATCACATGACGGGGTTTTCACGAATACTTTTTGAAATCATTTATAAACTTGGTCTCATATTCACATTTCGAATACAATTACTACGCGAAGATAAATCACATTCATATAAATATCAGAGTGCACAACTTAATCATCCCGGCAATCCTGGGTACATACCTTCGCTAAAGATACACAGGGTACAATTGCCCATTACAATTCTTCAAATGGGGATTACACAATCTCATCTCGAAGGAGTCCTAGCCGCTCCCTCCACGAGCCACTTGCCCTATCTAAATTGTTGGTATGGGAGAGTGAGATTCGAGAGAATCTCAGTAGGAAACAGATACCATAATGCATGCATGATAAATGCTATGTGTATGACATATTAGCTTTATCTAGATGCATGCCCCATAATGATATTTCTGCATGCTCAATGTTTCATACAACAAGACTATGGCCACAGCGAAAACAGAAACAGAGCTTCATTTATTCAAATATGCTCTACACAATCAAGTAAAGCAATCACATACATCATTACACAAGCAAAGATATCAAATACATGCAAGTAAGGTAAGTCCCCTACCTTAACCTTTTTCCGTCTCGAAACGCGTGCCTCGATCTACGTGCAAACAGCTCGGGGCTCCATATTCGATCCTACAATGTCAAATGTACCATTTAGACACTTCCATAGTGTTTCTGGGGGTTATATGAGGCTATATTGAAAATTTACTACAATACCCCCGGGGACCCGGCCCAGCCCCGCCGTACCCGGTCTGGCTGTACTTTTCTTGAAATTTTGACATGGGCTATTCTGACATATTTTAGCCCAAGGAATCCATTTCCGGACTCGGAATTATCAAATTCAATGTAAAATTATGAAATTGCCCTTGGCAGCCCTACTTTTAGGGTTTCAAGGGCGTTTTCGTAATTATGCTTTTTCGGCCTTTTCCGAAAAAGTGCCCAACTGTAACCCCACCTAATTTTTGCTCCTGAACTCAATGGAATCATCAAATTATTGAAAATACAACTCTAAGACCCATTTATAGCCTTGGCCGAAATATACATGTACTCCGGGAAAAATTGGGGTTTTTCGGTTTCGGCTCCGTAAACACGTTCCTTTATACTCCTAACCACTTTATTGACTATTCCATTAGGTTACAACTACCATTTAGTACCAATTTGGGCAGCATAACAGCCCCACACACCCATTTTCCATTTTTGAAACCAATGACAATCCGGCGAAATTTCACCGATTAAATTGTCCACAGCAGCCAGAATAGTCAATACACAAGAGTTTGGAAGTTACCTCAAGCTCCCACTAGCTTTTCCTTGTCTTGGCTGAAACCCTAGCTGTTTTAACACCAAAGGAAGAGCTTCCAAACCTTAAAGAACATAAAGGAGTAGCTTAGGATCGGAGTTATACGCGTTAGGAGCTAGATTATCGGAGAAATCGGCTTACCTTGCGAGTTCTCTTCTCCTTTCTCTCTCTAGAAATCTCAAACGTTTTTCCTCTTGTTCAGCTGAATAAACTGACGGTTTTGAAGCTTGGAGGAAGAAGATGATATGTTATATTATGCTTATGTCATTATTCCCTTATGATGATGTCATAATTCCAAAATTGACATTTTCGGATTTTCTGGCAGATTTTCTGCCCAAACTTTGAAAAATCATAACTAATTCTAAACAAATCAAAATGAGGTGATTCCAAAGCCAAATGAAAGGTATTTAAGTCCTCTTCATTGGAAAAATATGATCCATTACCAGAAATCACCACAAAATTCCAGAATTACACAAATTTCATCACTGCCCCAAAACAGAGTCCATTTTCGACCTCACACTTTGGACAGTCATATCTCCTAGTTCTCAAAACGAAATGACACAAATTATATGTTTATTTTGAAGCTTGGGATGTGAAATTTAAGACTGGAAAGTTTCATAATTTTCGGACATCATTTTCCTAGTAAAAACATCCACACGAGAAGACTGCTCAGAATAGAGTTTCACTGGACAGAATTTCAGATTTTGCATCTTTGCTTCCAATGATTCCATTTTCATACCAAACATCATTCCCAGATAAATTTTCACAAGGAATCCATTGGAAACACCAAATCAATCAAATTCACATCTCATTGATATGTTTTCACAACAATCTCAACATGTCAACACAATTCACATTTCAAAACCTAACATTGTAACTTTTCCATTCCAAAGTTCCAAACCAATTTCAATGACATCAAAACACATTATGACACCATTTCCAACACAATAACCCATTCAATTCTTCCCTCTATTCTAAGTCAATTTGTATGTTAATCCACAATTGAACTCAAATACAGGGTTTCGGTGCTGCTCAAACCACACACGAATCACATTCGAGTGCCAAATCACTTCATATTCTCCAAAAGGGTTATTTATCACTAACCACATCCACTTTTGGAGTCATTAACCCTTAATCACAATTTGGGATCTTGATAAACCGGGACTTAGCAATCCACTAATCTCAGGCTTATTCTCTAGCCTCGAGTCTCAAAATTCGGGGTATTACAACATCTTTTTTCTATAACTAGCAAGGTTTGTTTCCTTGTGAAAGTAGTGTGAAATTTGTGTTTTAAGATCAATTTTAGCATAATACATAGCTACTATTGCATGTTGGCATGGGATTCCTGTTAAATCCCATGCTCTACAAGTGCACATGTTCCTATTAAGCCATACTGAGTGCCTATCTGGTCCCTCAATCACCTTATATCCTTGATCCCCATTAAAGAAAACTCTACACTTTGCAGCAAGGTATCTATTAACCTCAAACATCTCTATATACTTTGGGCTATGCTCACTTTTCTAATTCCTTACATCGTTCTCACTCTCAGGCCATTTCCCCATCATTTTAACCTTTAAACCATCAAACATCAAACATCCTAATAATAGAGAGGTACCTCTATTCATCAATCCATGCATTCAAACACTCGCTAATATTGTTGTCAACCATCTAAAACTTACGTCTAGTTGAAAAATAAGCCCTTACCCATGCTTTAGGATTGTAAGTCATGGCTGTTCTAGCTGCATTTGAACTCAAGGCACCAAGAGCAATGATATTATCTTTAAACTATTCCTTGAAAGAACTCCATGCACAAGAGAAGAATTTTTTCTTCATCTCATTTCTCCGAAATGTTTTGCTCTAATTAGCATATATATGCCTTGCACATAACCGGTGCTCAGCATGTGGGAAAACTTCACTTACTGCTTGACATAAACACTTTCAAACAAAATCACAAGGAAACAAACCCAAATAAGGCCAGTTGCAAGAACAAATGACATGAACTTAAAGTGAAATAAATCTACTTAAGTTATACAGGTTACCTTTTACATGTCTGAAATAAATGTGATGGTCTCACCTTCTCCCAGATCTAAAGAGCTTTTAATACACTGAAGAAACCAAGTCCATTGCATGAAATTCTTTTTTGGGTCAAACCAAATGCTAAAGGGTATAGTGAATCATTTGCATCTATACCCACTGCAGTTAGCAAAAGCCCTCATGCTTTCCCTTTCAAAAATGTGCCGTCTACCCCAATCAAGGGTCTGCATCCTTGTTTCCAGCCAATCTGGATTATATTACACATATAACTAACTACTAGTGAAACAATCTATAACAAACCAGACATTAAATGCATTAAATTATAAAGATTGGAATATACCTTTGATGCGTTAAAACACAAATACATCTTCTTGAATATTCTTCTCCCTTGCTCTAAGGCCTCATTACTTATCTAGATACTAACATCTGATCTCGGGTTTGAAATTCTTAGTTCATTACAATACGCCTCTAACTTTGCAAACTCATCAATGTAGCTCCCTTCCATCTCTTGCATGATCTTTCTCTACGCCCTCTTGCACTTGTGCAAACTCACATGCACCATCAAGTATGTCGCAACCTCCTTTTGCATCTCACTAATCCTGAACTTTGGCATCTCTTGCACTTTCTGCTTAAAGTGTTCTGCCAACCACATAACAGAGGCCCTCTGGTTCTTGTACACCCTTGCATAGCTATGTTCATAGTACAATGTCTTTATCTTCAACCCTACATTTGAGGCATCCCTAGAATCATATAAGACAAAGGGGCATCCCACTTCACAAACCACTCTCATCGACCTCTTATCACTTCTTAAAATTCTTATATTGACTCCCATCTTAATGGTATACTTATCCAAAGCCCTCTTTAATTCCCCTTTATCTAGAAAAATCATGCCTAATTGGAAAAAGGGATTAGAACAAGATCCATCCCTGCACTGACTAACACCTTTAATCTGTTTAGGAGGCCCGCTCTCATACTGGGGGCCCAAATCTTCATCATCATGGTCACTTCCATTCTCCTTAACCAACCCACCCACTTCGAAGTCATCATCAAAACTTTCTTCTATATCAGACCAATCACTTGTAGCCATATAGCTCTCATCCTCACTATTATTATCCTCATACACTTTGCGCTTCCCTTTCTCTTGTAAAATTTCTTCTACACCAGCACCAAGTTCTTCTTCATATCCCAAAAAAAATAATGTCCTTAATACCCTCAGTATCATCCATGTCAATTACATCTTGTTCATCGCCAACTCCCCCTATCAGATGCCATTTTACCTGCGAATTGGAAAAAAAATTAAACACGTATGTACCATTAATTAGAACTAATCAGTAACTAATGGATTTTACTGTGAGCAATTACTTATAAGAGATTTCTTATATTATTATTGTTATTATTTCCTACTGCAAAAATTTCCAACAAGTTCAGAAAATAAATCAAAGTTGCCAGTGTGTGTCTATTATCTTGTACTTTATGCATTTTTTCTGGTTTGTTTATGTGAAAGCATTAATAAATGTGCCTGTGTGTGTCTATACGTAGATATATATTTTTACTGGTGGAGCATATTTTTACTATATCTTTTGTCTACCTTAGCGGCCTGCATTTTGTTAAATAACAATCAATGCCCCATGACAACCTTCTTAATTGCAAAACATAAAAAATAATTATCATGGATTCCAGGTAATAGCTTTTATATCATTTGCAAGAAAGATTAGGTAGTGTCACTCAGCTCTGTTTGTAATAACATAGAAATCCTCATTTATTCATCCCTCCAAATGCTCAAATTTGTATAAAATTGTATCTAATAGTTTGATCATTCACAAGATTTGAGAGGTTCTTCTAGAAGCTACATTACATGTTAATTCAACTGGCGAACTATGCTGAATTCTATCATGAAAAATTAATAAAGCTTTCTGAAAAATTAAACTATGCTGAATTACATGTTAATTCATTTTTTCTTCATTTTGCTATTTTATGCAGACAAGATATTGCGAGATGAAATGAACTTTGACTCACATAGAGTGCTTTCTTATCTTCTTCTTGGTGTTGTTAGAATATATTCAAAGAAAGTTGAGTATCTATACCATGATTGCAATGAAATTTTTTTTCTAGTTTGTTTATGTGACAGTATCAATTAATGTGCCTGTGTATGTCTGTACGTATAGATATAGTTGTAACCCCCTGCTGTAATTATATCCAAAATACGGGATTAAAGTGAAATGGAGACCAATAATAATCAAAACTCATTCTCAAACCCATCTACCAGATAAGGTTTTCACAAATACTTTTCGAATATAATTAACTTGGTCTCATATTTACATTTCAAATATAATTGCACACAGCGCAACTAATCACATTTATATATCAGAGTACACAATATAATTCCTGGCAATCCCGGGTTCTTTACATTAATCCAAGCTTTACAGGGTGTATACGCCTGTTTACAAATTCTCATACAGAGATCACACAAATCCATCTTAAATACATATTCAAAGAACACTCATTCAAACAGATACACAACCAAATCATATACAATTATCCCAACTAGAAATGATAACCAACTACCAAACTCAAATAACCAAAAGGAAGTCCTCGCCGCCCTTGGTTGCCTACCCCATCCTCGATCCACTACCCTGTCTGAAAGGTTAGTAGGGGAGGGTGAGATTCGAAAGAATCTCAGTAGGAAACCAATACCAATATGCATGTATGATAAATGTATAATGCATGACATGCTTGCATTACATAACTCATGCTCATACAATGACATATTTGCAAGCTCAATGCTTTAAACAACATACTTATAGCCATAACATAAACAGAAACATAGCTTCAAACATTTATATATATTACACATAATCATGCAAAGCAATAACATGCATCAACACATCAACACAAATATAAAATACATGCAGGAGAGGTAAGTTCCCTACACTTTTTCTTTCCACGTATGCTCCAGCACCGGCTACTCACGATCAGGGCGAATATCCAACCCTATAACCAAAACAAGGACATAGGGTTAATTTCTTTTCTAATTCCTTAACTTTCAAACACTTAAGTTGGTTATTATTCAAGACCTTTAGGTGGCTACTCAAAGCCTGAACACATGCCTAAAGGGTTGGGAGAAACTTAACTAAAAGCCATATTTCGAAACCTCAAAATCCCATTTTTGACTGCATCACTCGAGTGATGGATTACTTGCATTAGAGCATGAAAGCTTACTCGTGCGAGTGCTTACCGAAAGCATAGTCAGAGACCAGAAATGCTTGTTGCACTTGAGCACAAAGATCAACACTCAAGTGATGCCCCCATATTCACCCGAGTCCCACTAAGTGAGGCACATGAAGTGACTACCTGAGAGCAACAAAAAACCTAGGGCCAAAAGTGTACTCGAGCACTAGCTCTGGCACTCGAGTGAGGGCATAAAATTCGTGAGTGCTAAATCACACTCTTGACAAATTGGCTGCGAGTGATAACCCGATAAGCGGGCTTATACCACAAAATACACATTCACTCAAGTGGGACACCTCTCACTCAAGTGAGGGCCCACTTCACTCGCAGGTACAAAATGCACTCTTGCTCCTTTCACATGCAAGTGCAACCAAAACTGAAGGGGAAAGGGAAAATATGATGTTGCACTCGAGAGAGGCCTCTGCGCACTCGAGTAGGCTATATCAGAAGCCAAAACGCAGCATATAACAGAATTTCCCTAACTTCCAACATATGTTTCCAATGGTCATAAGATTCTTATCCAAGACTATCCCCACACAATTTCACACAATAAACCTATTGGAAACCTCAAAATACCCAAAATCACATCACAATGACATTTTTCCCATTAGTCATACTAATTACACACATTACCCAATTCCACCACTTTTACTTCCAATGTTCCAAATCAATTCAAATGACTATATAACACATCTAAACACCATTTTTAGCACAATACAACATGCAATTCTCCCAATTACATGTCACACAAAATCAGGGCCAAATCCACAATTCTCAAAACTCAACCAAAAGTTACAAAACTTAAATCAAAAGGTAACAAATACTCTCCTCTTCCTCTTTCCCAAGCTTGTTCCTTGATTCTTCATCTTTCCAATTTCCTCAAGCTTCAAAACACCTTCTTTCACAAATCTAAAACCATAGCAATGAAGCTCTCATTACTAGGAACAACATTAAAGAAGAGTGTTTAAGCTAAAGAGGACAAGAACAAGGCTAAAACATCACCTTAAGCTTTCTCTTTCTTCCCTCAAGCTCAACGAAATGGAGATAGAGAGAGAAGGTGAAGATGATGAAGAAGGTCAGATTTTTGGGGTGCCAAATGATCTTGCTGACCTAAGAGAAGAAAGGAGAGAGGGAAGATTTGAAATCTTGACCATGATCCAATAGTCCACATTGTGCCAAGTGTCACCATCTTGCTCCATTTTCCATGAGCTCACATAGGCGCACACATACACACTCATGATTCCACCCCTTTTGATCTCACAACAATCAATCCTAACCATTGATCTTGAAGTTACCAATGAGTTTCCTCTTCGGCAACTGATCAATTGGCCGAAAACTTTACCATTTTGCCCTTGATTATGGTAATTCTCACTGAATCACCACCAAACACATTATATCTTTTCATTAGCCACAATATACGCCCTCCCTATATTTTAAGTCAATTTAGATGTTAATCCACAATTGAACTTAAATGCAGGGTCTCGGCACTGCTCATAACACATTTGAATCTCAATTCACACCATCTTCTCCAAAAGTAGTTATTTATAAATAATCACATCCACTTTGGAAGTCATTAGCCCTTAACCGAAAATTGGGATATTACAATAGTCAATAGTGAAAAAGTTGAAGAAAGGAGTGAAAGAGCTTTTCAATACCAATGAGGGCTTCAATGGCATTTTACTATTTGCACAACAAAACAAAAAGATTCCTTCCCCACTTATTCCCTAATGTCCCCACTCCCTTTTCAGTATATACTTTAATTCCTTCCCCACAACAACAAAAATTCAATGAGGGCTTCAATGGCATTTTACTATTCGCACAACAAAACAAGATTTAATGGGCCCCAAACGATGCTTACCTAAGATTCCTTCTTGTCACTTCTGAGTCAGAAGAATCTCGACTCACATGCACCTACATTCTCTCAGTCTCACTTTCACAGACATGAACCCGAGATTCAAAAACGTTCCTGCCTTCCTCAATCGCTACTGATAATCTCGCCTCTCGCATTGAAGATCTAGAAGTTGTCTTGGGTTCGAATGTCTCTTCTTCATATTTACGATTCAATTCGACCAAGTTCCTCACTATCGCTCATCTGCCTCTTGCGTTTGAAGATCTGCAAATGGTCTCCAGTCTGAATGTCTCCATTTCATATTTTAGGTTCCATATGAATGTCTCCATTTCAGTTTTGCATTTAAATCTCTCTCCAATGTCTCCGTTTCAGTTTCGCATTTGTTCCTCTGACTCACAATGATATTGGGTCTCCAATATAAATATTAGCCAACTAGGGTTCATTTGGGGGCAGATTTAAGTTTTTTTTTTGTTTTTCTTGATTTTATTGGGTCATTTTACCCCTTATTTACATGTTAGCCTGTTGGTCAATAGAGATTGACATGTGGCATATAACAGACCCAAGTCACCATCCACGTCACCATTCACAGTCAAACTTCTCCCCTTTCACTGTCAAAGTTCACTAAGTTAACAAAATTGTCACTGTTGCACCCTTTTATAAACTTTATAGTCACTTTTGCTCCTAAAAAATTTTTATAGTGGTTGGTGCACTTTTAAGAAAAGTTCGTGAGTATTTTTCCCCTTAACCCATCAAAAAATTTTATATCTTTTTTTTTAAACAATACGATTATCTTTTTAAAGTAGTTTGTTTGTGATGACTTGCATGATTGTCTTTTTCTTTTTACCAAAAGAATAAATGTGTTAATCTAGAAAAAGACTAGAAAATTCCACTTAAACTTCAGAATTTCAAATCAATGATTTCCTCTTAAAATGATTTGTCAATTGCTACACAAGTGTAGTTAATACCTATACTCTTATAGGTAACAAAACTGATTTGGGATTTTAAAGTTCAATTGTTATTTTCACATTTTTCCCAAGAATAAGTCTGCTCTATCTATTACTTATATAAATATTTGGAGTAAGAGCATGTTTCATTATTCAAACAATTAATATATTTCCCTCCGGTCTTTAATATAAAACCCAGTTAATTTTTTTTGGAGAGGTTAAGGAAGCTAAATAAGTTAGTTAATCATAAAAAATATTGTATATCATTTGATTATATATCAGTTTATAAGTCAGACAAATTAGTTTGGCATAAAAAAGATAAATATAAATTTTTTAAAACAATTTATTTAGATTTTCTAATCTTTCCAAAAAAAATCAACCGAGTCTTCTATTTAAAACCGGAGGTAGTATCGTTTTTTAAACAACATGGTTAGCTTATTAAAGTAATTTCCTTGTTTATTTTTAAAGTAGGTCAGTGTTGGTGCTACCTCTCTTCCTTAACTACCTCATTAACAATCCTGTTCTATGGCTTTTTCACCGCCAATGAATATTATCAAAGGTTTTGGATGCATTGATTTTTATGACGCCAAACGAATCATCCTCAACCTCTGCTTCTTCTCTTTCCAGCATATGGCTAATTTGTAATAACACTGCCCCTAATTTGTAGCTCGTTAGCTTTGATGCAAAACCATCGATAATGAAAAGCCCAAAGAAAAGGACAACGGATGGGCAATTGTATCATATAGAAGACCCCATAGTGACGAATAGGTCGTTAGGAGCACGGTTTTGAAACATCGGACAGGCCGGTCCAGACCAGAAACCGCAGGATTGGCCGAAAACTAGTCCGGTTTGATGATCAAACTGGGTTGGAAGTGACCTTGGGTCAACTCAGCCTAACTCGGCCGAGTTGGAGAGTCAACTTTGGTCTCTTCTATTTTTTTTAAAAAAAATTCAAACGGTTTGACAGAAGGGCGTCGGGAGTCAGGACTGAACTGATAGTGATCACTGTGATTGTCATCCATCAACATCATCGATATTCACTTTCATACTTTAGTCTTCACACACAGAGTTCAGAGACAGTGAGAAATCATCATCATCCTTCTCAAACCTGAAACCCTCTTCCTCTATCCTCCGACATCGTCCTCTCCCTCCGTCCTTCGAAATCATTCAAGGTAGTGGTTTCATCGCCATCAAAGCTCTAAGGTCTCCAACATCATCCTCTCCCTCCATCCTCCGACATCATCCAAGGTAGTTGTTAATAAGTGTGCTTAAGTTTGATTGCTGGTGCTCTGTGGATTTTGATTGCTGCTGGTGCTATGTTATGTGATTAGTCCTCAAAATCTCATATGATCTAAGAGCTATGTAATATTAAGAGCTATGCTTAATATGCTCTGCTTAGGTGTATGCTATCATTTTATTTTTGAAGCTTCATAATAGAGGTTGCTGTTATCTCTTGAAGATTTATTAATAGGTTGCTGCTTTCTTTCATAGTTTCCAGATATTCAGAATTTAAAGTTTGTATCTTGGTTTTTCTTTAATAGATTTGGTGAAGAATTAGGCTTTGTCGGCTTTGTGCCTTGGTAACCTCTTCAAAAATAACTAAGGATTGCAATATAGGGGTAATCCCGGATCGTCTCTCGAAGAGCCTTTTATTAATTACTTAGAAACTAAGTGCAATGATTGACATGAAATGAGTTAAAAATGATCTTTGAGCTTTTTATCTAACAACTAAATTGCAATTAAACTAAAATACTTTTAAAATTAATATTTTTGGATTTTTGGAATAAAATTGATATGCAATGGAAATTGGTTAGAAATACAAGTGATGAAGATGCTCTTGGAAATGATTTTCAATGGCTATCCTTGCTCAATTAAGATATTTGGGGAGTTAATTCACTAAGCTTCTAATATATCAAACCTCAATTACCATTGAGTCTAGCATCACAAGAGAGGAACCCCTACCCTTGAAATGCTATTAAGCCCTCTTAGTGTAATGAGTTTCTCTAAGTTTTTTAATATACCAAACCCCATTTACCATTGAGTCTAATGCTTAAACTCATGAACCCATTTATTTAAGCATTATTAAAACCCCTTAGAGAGTGATTATGGAATAAGCAATGCATTTAGGTTCAACTACAATTCCAATTCAATCAAACTATCTAACAATACCATATTAAATAGATAGAAAGCAATAGAATCATAGGAAACATATATATAACCATGAGTACAAATCCTCATTACAAATTCCAAATCACAACAACTCAATCCATAAAATAAAACATAACTAAAATTATAGCCTCAATATATAAATGAATTCTTAAACCTAAGAAATCAAAAATACAATGAGCTATAGATAAAATAAACTCCCATTTGAAACACATATGAGCTCAAGTCATCTCCAATAGCAAAGAAATCAGCCCCTCATTGATTTGAATTAATCACTGTTTGTTCAAGACGTGGACCCATAGAAATTGAAGTAAAGATAGAGGTGACTGCCGATGGTTGGAGAAGGACGATGGTGTCTGGAAGTAGAGAAGAATTCAATGGGTTGGTAATTGATGGAGGTGATGAACAGAGGAGATAGTGAAATAGTGAAGAGGGACGGTGGTGGTTAATGGAGTTTGAAAGTGATGTTGGAATGGTGGAGAAGTAGCAGCGGCAGTGGTTTCAACTAGTGGAGGTGACTGACGGAAATGAAGGAAGTGCTGTAATGATGATGACGGTGGTGATGGTTGGTCTCAGAGCTCTCTGTCTCACCTTCGATGGTCTCTCTCTCCCCTCTTCCAGTCTTCATCCTCTCTGAATCTGGAATGTCCCTCAGCTCGCGTCTCTTCTCTCCGTTTCTGGTTCTCCAAATTTGAACCTCACCGGCGACGGAAAGAATGAAGGAAAGGGAGTAAAGGTCGCCGGTGAGGTTAAAGATTATGCAGATGATGAGATTATTCGATGATGAAGCTGATGCGATCCAGGTCATGCGATGATCCCCTGTGCGGCGCTGTTCCGTATATATTCCCTCTCAGCTAGTCTCTGGTCTCTCTTCCGTATTCGGGTCTCTCCATGTCCAGCAGCCATATCCACCGGGTCCTCCCATATCCAAATCTTAGATCATTCTCGGGTCCACTCCAGTTGGGCCTGTTATTATATATATATTTTTTCGTTTTTTTTGTGTCAGATCTGGGCTTAGCTTTTGGGCCTGTACTTTTTTTCTTTTCTTTTAAGCCATTTAAACAGAAAACTGACATAGGCCTTTTTTTTCTTCTCTTGGCCCAAATCACCCAAAATAATTAATTTGAAGCTCCAAGATCATTAATTTTCTTCTTTAATACCTACAATACAAAATTAAGCATAAGGTAGCATCAAAAGTTCAAGGGACAATATAAAAAATAATAATAATTAATGAATTTTGACCATTTTTGCCCCTAATTCCCATTAATTCAAAATAATTGTCCCTAACCAAAATTAATGCTTAATAATGCAATAATGTCTTAGAAAATACATTAAAATCCCAAATTAATCATGGAAAATTCATATAAAAATATGGTTCAATCAATTCCCCCATACTTAGATCTTTGTACTCCTGAACAAAGGCAATTAAGCATAATTTTCTAAATTCCAATCGTCAATGCAATTGAAAGATGAACAATTTCATAATTGGAAAGCAATGGATCAATTAATTAAATTCTTCAAGCCAACACTAATCATAGTCAAGCGATGCAAAGAAATTAGCTAACCACACAATTCAAAATATTAGAATGAAGCACAAGAGAACTCTCAAGGTATTAGTGTGTAGCTCATCTCACCTCATTGGGGTCATTTCACTCCAGTTCACTTAATAAACACCTTACCATATCCTTGTAACAACTCTAATATCTCCACAACTAATAGCACTTCATGCTATGAATCAAGAGGGCTTTAAAGGCTTGCAATGATGGATGAAAGCTAGATGAAATGAATTAATTAGAAAAAGGAAATAGTTGATATGCAAGTCAAAGGTAATGGTCAAGTTCATAGCATCTAAATTACTTCAAAACTCTTGCCAATTCTTTTCTAAATTCATGAACAAATGCCTTCTTGATATTTCTTTTATTTTTCTCTTTCTCTTTTTTTTTTCTATTCAATTTTTCTTCTTCTTCTTCTTCTTCTTTTTTTTTTCAATTCCATTTTTTTTCAATACTTTTCTTCTTTCTTTTTTTTTTCAATTCTCTTCTACTTCTCTTTTTTATATACATGGCATTTTAATATATACCTTGTTCAAATTTTTTTTTTTATTTGGCAAACCACTTTGATTTTAAAATGCCATGAACACTATGATTAATAACATGACATGCATACAACATAAAAATGGCTCAAAGGGGTAAGCAAATGGTCATGAATGAGGGTTTGTATTTAGGTTAAAAAGGTTTAAAATGAATGCCTCTTTCATTTCCATCACACTAATGCAAATGCCGTTTCGAAGAAGAGTTGAAACAAGTTCTAGAAGATGAAAGATTAAGTGAACATGCACACATGGAAATAATTTAAGGCTCAATTAACCTTCCAACAAGGTTTCTCTCTAATGCTCACTCCAATACAATCAATTGCATAGGAAGCTAACCACAATGCATTTACTTCACTAATTCAAATGCTAACCTTACAAACACAATTAATCAAAACATTGCAATCAATTATAGTGATGCTCAACTCTTAAATGCACTAATAATGTAAAAACTTTCTTTTCTCAAAACAAGAAGTAAACAAAAATCCAATTGTGGGTTCATTTCTCTCACCATTCACTTGAAAAGAACAAAACATGGTTTCAACAAGTTGCCAAAACACTAGATCTCATGAAAACTCAAAGAATTTCTCACAAATCACATTTCCAAAGTGACAAATGCGACCCTTTACCACTTAGGACATGTATCAAAGCAAGTCATTTTTGAAAAAAAAAAATTTTGAAAAATTTTCTAGTTTAAGGCATTTTTTATTTAAAAACAACCAATGAGATTCAAAATGTATTCCCCTCCCCCACACTTAAGCACCACATTGTCCTCAATGTGTAAAGCAACTCTAAAGAGAGTGCTTAGCAAATGGAATTTCAAGACACAATGGTAATTAAGTAGGGTAGTGGCCACAGATGTAAAGCATACAAACGGGATTCTTATTAAGCCTACTAAACTAAGTGACTTCTACCTTTTTCTACTGGATTGTGTCCCTCCCCCACACTTATCTTCCTCATACAATAATTAAACCCAAAGAAACATAAGAATTAGGAAGAAAACAAGTGAGGAAAGAGACAACCTGTGTTAGAGAATCTTCAGTCGCTTGAAGGAGAAGTTCTCATCCCTAATGAGAATCATGCATTTGTCTTTCAAAATCACTTCTCCCGCATTTGATTTCCTTGGTGGAGGTGGCTCAGGATCAATCGGAAGAGGTCCAAGGATGTAAGGTGGATATTGGTTCCTTCGATGACCTTTCCAAGAATGTGCCTGCAAAAGATCCGAGCAAATAGCAGTATCCCATCCAAAAATAGAAACATGGAGAGATTTCAAGTGAAATAAAGGCATGTGAAGTGCTAAACTCTCCAAGTAGCTATCGCATCCAAGGAAATCAATAGCACTCCCATCAGTAGGAGTCAAACAAACAGTTAAATTCTCTTGTGTTTGCAAAGTGGAAGGTGCGGAATCCAACTTAGTGTTGGGATACACCACATCATCATTGCAATCATAAGAGATGGAAGGGAAAAGAGTGGAAGAAGAAGGAGAATTTTTCAAATCATTACCACCCAAAACTTTTGAACTTTGAAAAGAATCATTTTCCTTTTCTATATCGGGTGGCAAATCACAAGAAAGAATCATATGGAAAGAATCATTTTCATTTGTAAAATCATCAATTAAATCATTTGAATCTTTCCGTATGAAACTAGCATGCAATTCATTGGAATCAAGAGAAAGATCCTTTCCTAGGCTATAGTCTTTATCACTCACATCAACCACAGTGGCATTCATACAAGATTCAACATTTTCACAAGTGTCATGCTTAGAAACATCAATAGTACAAGGAGATACATCAAGATGAACGGTAGAATCAACCACTTCATTAAATGCTTTCTTTCAAAACTCAACAAGTAAGTGGCATTTGTCATGATAACTGTAATATCCCAAATTGTAATTAAGGGCTAATGGCTTCAAAGTGATGTAATTAATGATAATTAAACACTTTTGAAGGATATGTTGAAGGATATGTTGTGCAATGTGATATAAAGGCGATTATTAATGGTTTAGTAAGTATTGTGCTAATCAGGGTAAAATGGTAAATTTACCGATCGACTGGTAAGTTACTGGGGAGGAAACCCCTTGGTAATCATGATCAATGGCTTGGATTGAAAGAACAAGGGGTGGAATCTTGTGTGGATGAGTTCATATGCACTCATAGGAGGAAGGATGAGATGTTGCCATGTGTCCAAATGAGAGCCATTGGATGAGTCAAAATTTTCAAACTCTACCTCTCTCCCTTTCAAGTCGGCTATGTGTGTGTGTGAGCATTGAACTATGAGTAATTGATCAATATCTCTCATCTCTCTCTATTCTCTCCATTTTCACTGAAGTTGAGCAAGAAAGAGAAAGAAGAAGGCTTAAAGAAAGGTGAGAATTTGTCCATGAATGCTCAATTTACTTTCATTAATGTTGTTCATGAGGTTGAGGGCCATATTCCTATGGTTTCAGAATTTTGGTTGGTGAAGTTTGAGAACTTGTGGAAATTTGGAAGTTGGAGAATTGAAGAATTGGTTTTGGAAGACATAAGAGGTGAGTAGTTGATGTACTTTGGTATGGTTATTTTGATCATTGATTGAGTTTTGAAGACTTTGGAATTTGCCCTGATTTTTGGTAAATTTTGAAAAGCATGACTTGGTTAGTGTTTAATGTGAAAATTAGTGTCATAGAGTGTCTTGGTGCATTTGGAATTGGCTTGGAATTTTGGGTTGGAATGGATTGCAATGTGTGTGTTGATTGGAGATGTTAAGGTGATATGTGGTGATTGTGGTAGAACATGCCCATGGATAATGAATATGGTCATTTTGATGGTTCCAATGTGTTCCTTGAGCCAAATTGTGTGAAAATAGTATGTGATTTGAAATTTGGGAACCATTGGAAGCATTGGTGCAAAAATGGAAATGTTGACCAATGTAAGTCTGTTCTGGACAGTCAGATGGAGTGGACGTTTTGACTGGGCAAATGATGTTGGAAAATTATGAAAATTTCCAGTCTTAAAGTTCACATCTCAAGCTTCAAAATGGATATAAAGTTTGTGTCATTTCGCTTTGTGAGCTGGGAGTTTGAACTGTCCAAAGTTTGGCATCAAAACTGGACCCTGTTTTGGCACAATGTTAGGGTTTTGGTAAATCTTGACTTTTATGGTGATTCTTGATAATCTTACATATTTTTCCCATAAAGGGGACTTGAATATCTTTCAATGGGCTTTGGAATCACCTTGTTTCAAGTTTTGTAGAGTGAGTTATGAATTTTTGAAGTTCCTTGGCCGCAGCAGAAAATTCTGGCTCCAGCACAAAACTTTCTGTGCGTGTCCTGGCCGCAGCCAGAAAATTCTTGGCTGCAGCCAAAATGTTTCTGTGACGTTTTTAGCCATTTTTGGCTGCAGCCAGAGAATTCTTGGCTGCAGCCAGAACCCAATTTTCAGCACTTTGTGAGTTTGCAAAGCAATTTCCAACCTAGAATTCTCCAATCCTTTTAGGTTCTCTTTGAGTTTGTTATGACCATTTAAGGGACTCATATGGAACCTATTCTAAGTGTTTGAAAGTAGGAATTGGGGGTAGGGAATTAATCTACCATTCTTGATTTTGTTTATAGGCTTTGATATTTGCCGCCCTCGTGAGCCAACTACGCCGAAGAACGTCAGGAAGGAACGAGGTAGTAACTTTTCTTTCGTACCATATGTGATGCATTGTATGTGTGTATTATCATTGATTTGTGATAAACTCGTATGCTGCGACATTGTGAATATGTGTAAACACCGTCATACCAATAGTCCCTGAGTAGCTAACAACAGATCGGGCAAGGGTTGTATGCCTTCCCGGCGGAGAAAGGGGATGAGGATGAGGTGTGATATGTGTGATTATGTGAAAAGCCAAAAGGCTATTTGTGAAGGCCGACGGGCCGATTGTGAAAGCCAGATAGCTATATGAGCTATAAGGCTATATGTATGCACTGCCACGCCAATAGTCCCTGAGTAGCTAACAACGGTTCGGGTTAGGACAGTGTGCCTTCCCGGCGGAGAAAGGGGATGAGGGTGGAGTGTGATTTGTGCTGCTGCTGTATGATGATTTGCTTACATGCTGTGTGCTTATGTGTGGTATAAATGTTTTGTTACTACTGGGATTCTTTTGAATCTCATTCTTTCCTTTAACTAACCTTTCAGACAGGGCGAGTGGCTCTAAGGAGAAGCGTACGACCCGGAGCAGTTAGAACCCTATAGGAACATTTACTTTTGGATGTATTGGTTAAACCTGTTGGACAGGGATCTTGTAAATTATTTTTGGGCTGTATTTAGTAACAGAATATAGTTGTGTAATCCCCTATATGGGAATTGTAAACTTTCTAGTGGATGAACGGAACCCGAGGGTTGCCGGGATTGCTATTAGATATTCTGATATGTTTAAATGTAAATTAACTGCACAGGTGATTATATTCGATAATTGAATTTGAGATCGGAATAGGAAAAAGGTTTTGAAAATTTTGTAAGGTCCCTACTATAAAGGGGAGTTTTAAATAAGTTTTGAACTATTCGACGGTCTCTAAACCAATTTAATTAAGAGATATCGAATTATAATTACACTAATTAAGGCAGGGGGTTACAATAACAATCAACACATATTTGATCTACCGCACAAGAACATGAAGATATATCATTCAATTGACCATAATCATCCCTAGTACTATGAAGAGAAGCATTTTCAACAGTTAAAGCATCACATAAAGAAGAATGAGCATAGTCATGAATAGGTACAATCAAATCACTACTACTTAAACTAATGGGTAGAGCAATTACATTTTCAAACAGTTGAGGGGATTCAACAATGATTTCCTCATCCACCTCATCATCACTCAAATCGTGAATTACTTCACTAGTTAAAGTAGTAGAAGAGTCTACTTCTATAAGGATAGGATCATTACTGAATGGTAAGGAAGACTCTTCAATACTATGTTGAACTTGATCCACTTCATATGTTTGTGTGGGAATAGGCACCGGAGGTTTGAAGTCTTCCACTTGTGAAGTGGTATTTGACCCTTGAGCTTGGACTCCTTGTGCCTCTTCTTGTAGGTCATGGGGCCAAGGGGTTCCATCTTCACCTCTTGTTTTTACCCATAGTATATGAGCAAAGTATGCTTTGAAAAACTCATCAATGTCTTTTAATTGCTCTTCTATCTCCCTAGAGCTTTCAATTGTGCCTTGATGGAAGAGTAACTGAAGGTATGGCTCTTGGAGTGCTTCATACTTCCTTGTCAATGCACTTGTTAGGGAATCTATGTTGTGGGATGAGAAGAGGGCATCCAATCCACTAGGTTGAGGGGTAGGAGATTGTGGTGGAGGTTCATAGAATGATGGAGAAGGTGGTTCATAGGAAGTTCTATATTGGATGGAAGTAGGGGAAAATGGGGGAGGATGAAATGGATATGATGGTTCTTGATAGAGTGGAGTAGGTGATTCTTGATGGAATGGGTAAGGCGAAGAAGTATGGTTGAAGTGGGTTTGAGGTGGTTGAAAGGTGGGTTCATGGTATGATCTATAGGGTGGGTGTGGTGGGTAATGAGATTGGAATGAAGGTTGTTGGTATGGTTCATGATATGGAGAGTGGAATGGATCATTACATTCTTCACCAATTGGACTATCTTGAAGTTAGGATCGGTAAGCACAGCGGAAGAATTTGAAAAATTTTCACCGATCCTAATCGAGGATCTATCAACGGCGTTTAAACCAAGTTGGAAGGATTCATACCTTTTTGATGATTCAGAGTTTTCACGATCTCTAGGAGCCAACACGTCAGGTCCGCTCCCTCTACCGGTATCCACACGAATGCTCTCCAACCGAGACTGCGTGCTAGCGCCTCTAATGTCTCCAAGGGTTTAACTTGCGGCTCTCAATTCTGATGTACCATGAGTCTATCAGCTTTATCAAGTTTATAACCCATGAGGGTTATTTTCAAATTTCAAAATTAATCATCATTAATTTTGAAATTAATTAACAATTAATTATCTTGATGAGCTAATTAAATAAATTCAGTTTAAATTAAATCTGTCCAACAGTTTTAATTTAACCTATTTATTTAATCTAAATAAAGAGCCATTAGATTTAATTTATCTTCATAAATTAAATCTGAGATACTATATCTCTATCATGTTATTTATTAAATTTAATATATCTTAATAAATTAAATTTAAAAACAACACAATATAATAATATCATATAATATATATATACATATATAATATATATTTCGAAAATATATATATCTATATAATATTATTAAATATAATAATATAGTATAATATATATATATATAATATATTTCTAAAATATATATATATATATATATATCTATGTGATATTATTAATGAATTTTATATTATATATATATATAAATATAAAATTCATCCACCCTAAATCAAACATTATCTCGTGTTGGGCCATTCTTGTGTGCGACCCTGTAGGCCCATATGAAGTTGGCAGTGGGCCAATAACTACACTAACCCAAAAGTCGCAAGCGACCTCTAGCAAGACATTACGACTACCCAATTCATATGAGGATCGTTATCATGATTCAACCTGTCATACAACCATGTCATGTCCCTTTTGTCACACGATATATCGATCAAGGACAAGGCATGAAAAATGTCATCCTCTTGTTCCTGACCATTACTTTCTCGATTCCTGAGTAGCCTGATAACAGAGACAGAAACTCCTTTCATCATAGTATGGCCATACATTTCTCAGACTCACTCATCGAGGGGCCCAGTAATATCTCTCTACTAATGTGAGGGACAAATTCCATCTTGATCATTCATATTCCTCTACATGAAAAACCACCAAGCCCGATCGTAGCCTTTATCATCACCCGGTCAAAAGTGACTTTTGACTAATTCAAAGCTTAGCAACTCTCATATAGGAATCCATGATGACCTCAGGTCTAAGGGCAATGTGACGTGGTTATACATGAGAAAAGCTTATGACTTGATACATGTAGCTTTCTCATAGTGGGTCGGTCTAGCACCTTGTACTCTTACAAGTGCCTAAGACTTTGATTCGTATCTCCATATCTTATCAAAGTCATACTGGTCTTGTTTCATCTCTGCTCCCGCATAAATGACCGACCAGGGACATTTTAGGACAATCTTTATGAATTATCCAAGGATACAATTATCACAGTTAACATGCAAATAATATGATAACAGAATGGAGAAATTTCATTAAAATAATAATGTTTAAAGTACAATGATTGGCCCTTAGGGCACAATTTCCAACACCTGACATCCCATCTTAGCTTGAAGAAGCTGCAATGTTTGTTGAATAGCATGGATGCTTTCAGAGATGGACTCTTTCCTTTCAGGCGAATCTGCTACAGAAGAGTGAGAGTGAACGCATAAACCTTGATTACCATTAAACCAAGCCATGAAATCCAATCACAATAAATTCCAATGAATCACAAAGAGGATTATCTAACAAAAAAAACTATAAAAACTAAGGGGAAAAGAAAAAAAAATCTAAGAGAACACAAATGCAAATGAAAAAGGGGAAAAGGATTTCAAAATGACAAGATGCACTATGCTTTGAAAAACAGGCAAAACTACCTAAACTAACTAAAATGCAACCTAAAGGCTCAAGGTACCAATTAATCAAAGATTGACACTTAGCTACTAGGGAACCAATTACTTGGCTCCCCGGCAATGGCGCCACTTGAAGAATTAGGCTTTGTCGGCTTTGTGCCTTGGTAACCTCTTCAAAATAACCAAGGATTGCAATATAGGGGCAATCCCGGATCGTCTCTCGAAGAGCCTTTTATTAATTACCTAGAAACTAAGTGCAATGATTGACATGAAATGAGTTAAAAATGATCTTTGAGCTTTTTATCTAACAACTAAATTGCAATTAAACTAAAATGCTTTTAAAATTAATATTTTTGGATTTTTGGAATAAAATTGATATGCAATGGAAATTGGTTAGAAATGCAAGTGATGAAGATGCTCTTGGAAATGATTTTCAATGGCTATCCTTGCTCAATTAAGATATTTGGGGAGTTAATTCACTAAGCTTCTAATATATCAAACCTCAATTACCATTGAGTTTAGCATCACAAGAGAGGAACCCCTACCCTTGAAATGCTATTAAGCCCTCTTAGTGTAATGAGTTTCTCTAAGTTTTCTAATATACCAAACCCCAATTACCTTTGAGTCTAATGCTTAAACTCATGAACCCATTTATTTAAGCATTATTAAAACCCCTTAGAGAGTGATTATGAAATAAGCAATGCATTTAGGTTCAACTACAATTCCAATTCAATCAAACTATCTAACAATACCATGTTAAATAGATAGAAAGCAATAGAATCATAGGAAACATATATATAACCATGAGTACAAATCCTCATTACAAATTCCAAATCACAACAACTCAATCCATAAAATAAAACATAACTAAAATTATAGCCTCAATATATAAATGAATTCTTAAACCTAAGAAATCAAAAATACAATGAGCTATAGATAAAATAAACTCCCCTTTGAAACACATATGAGCTCAAGTCATCTCCAATTCATCTCCAATAGCAAAGAAATAAGCCCCTCATTGATTTGAATTAATCACTGTTTGTTCAAGACGTGGACCCATAGAAATTGAAGTGAAGATAGAGGTGACTGCCGATGGTTGGAGAAGGACGATGGTGTCTGGAAGTAGAGAAGAATTCAATGGGTTGGTAATTGATGGAGGTGATGAACAGAGGAGATAGTGAAATGGTGAAGAGGGACGGTGGTGGTTAATGGAGTTTGAAGGTGATGTTGGAATGGTGGAGAAGTGGCAGTGGCAGTGGTTTCAACCAGTGGAGGTGACTGACAGAAATGAAGGAAGTGCTGTGATGATGATTACGGTGGTGATGGTTGGTCTCGGAGCTCTCTGTCTCACCTTCGATGGTCTCTCTCTCCCCTCTTCCAATCTTCGTCCTCTCTGAATCTGGAATGTCCCTCAGCTCGCGTCTCTTCTCTCCGTTTCTGGTTTTCCAAATCTGAACCTCACCGGCGACGGAAAGAATGAAGGAAAGGGAGTAAAGGTCGCCGGTGAGGTTAAAGATTATGCAGATGATGAGATTATTCGATGATGAAGCTGATGCGATCCAGGTCATGCGATGATCCCCTGTGCGGCGCTGTTCCGTATATATTCCCTCTCAGCTAGTCTCTGGTCTCTCTTCCGTATTCGGGTCTCTCCATGTCCAGCAGCCATATCCACCGGGTCCTCCCATATCCAAATCTTAGATCATTCTCGGGTCCACTCCAGTTGGGCCTGTTATTATATATATATTTTTTCGTTTTTTTTGTGTCAGATCTGGGCTTAGCTTTTGGGCCTGTACTTTTTTTTCTTTTCTTTTAAGCCATTTAAACAGAAAACTGACATAGGCCTTTTTTTTCTTCTCTTGGCCCAAATCACCCAAAATAATTAATTTGAAGCTCCAAGATCATTAATTTTCTTCTTTAATACCTACAATACAAAATTAAGCATAAGGTAGCATCAAAAGTTCAAGGGACAATATAAAAAATAATAATAATTAATGAATTTTGACCATTTTTGCCCCTAATTCTCATTAATTCAAAATAATTGTCCCTAACCAAAATTAATGCTTAATAATGCAATAATGTCTTAGAAAATACATTAAAATCCCAAATTAATCATGGAAAATTCATATAAAAATATGGTTCAATCATTTGGCAAATTTTAGTTATTTCCATTACTATGATAGTTGATTAATAGATATCCTTAGTTTTACTTTATGTCGATGTCATTTGGTTTGGGATTCCTAGTGCAAGTATTGCTATTTCTTCAAGTTTCATACTCATCCTTAGCTCCTTCGTTTGTCTGATTGCTATAAGCTTTATCACTGTGCTACTTCTCTCTCCTTGTTTATTAACAGGAGAGTTTTGCACTTCACTATGTAATATTCTAATATTTCAAATTCAACCCCCTCAACAAAGTAGTCTTTTTACATTAGTCCTCAAAATAATTGCACCCCTTAACTCCTAAACAATATTCTGACATAACATATTTAAAAACCATGGTACTCTATTGGTTGAAATTATTTTTTAAGTTTTTACACCTCACCAATCTAAGCCTAGATTAACTCTGGGTTGATTCTGGTATAACCCACTGACCCTTGACTCAGTACACCAACCGGTTTAGTAGCCAATTTGAATTTCAGAACCTTGGTTGGGAGTGAAGACACCGTGCAACATGTGTAGAGACTATTTGTTAAACCATCAACATTAGGTGATTTAATGATCGCGATATTTTTGTACCACTTTGAAATCTTGATGTACTTTTAATCATTTTCTTTACTGACATAGTTGTTAAGCCGTTGATATTGGTTCACTTAAAAGTCATGGCATTTTCACATTATTTTTAAACATTGATGTGTAAACTGCATGATGTTAGTTGCTTATGGGAAAATACTTCATGGGTTTACTCCTTTAACTCTAAATGAACCCTGCAATAATTGATTAACAAAAACTATTAAGTACTTTGTATCGTGATTAGGATCACGACAAAAAGTATCATGATTAGGAATTCACTGACTTGTAAAAGAGTTGTGACCTCCATCTAATAACCTTGTATACAATCAACTTCAGGAGAGGAGAAATATCTCTATTGACCTCCTTCTCCATTTACTCTTAATTTAATATATCTAACATAAAATCAATTTTTAATGGTCGAGATTTAACAATAGATTTTCATATAAGTCAAAAGCTTCCCCACCCTTTTAATATGCTCTCTTCAATCCATCCAACCATATACAAAAGAGGAAACTATATTCAAGCAAATCTCCTCATATACACACATTTGAATGATATCTCAATAAATTATAACCTCAAAGGCAAAAGACGGATCAAGTTGTCGTTCAATGAGCCAAGCAAATACCGACGACAAATGCATTTTGTCCCCACAAGAAGACGACATATTATTGCCAACAAATCAACCAAAAGGAGATTTGGGGTCAATTTGCTCATCGCATCATCAAAGAAATAGTTGTAAACGGTATTGGAAGTTTTACAATATTTATATATAGCACGCAAATAATATTTCAAAAACTCAAAAAGCTTGTAGCAGAAAGTATACAATCAAGAGGCGTCCATGGGTAAAGCCACAACTTTCAACATAGATTCCAGACTCACAATGTTTTCTCTCCATAATTCAGGAGTTCTAAGCATCCCCGTCAACATGCAATCTGCAAAACAAATGAATCTCTAAATACAAAACGTATCACTATTAATATTGGCCTAAACGATCAAACCAAGTGTATTCAGGAACTTTTAACACATCCCCCTCAACATGCAATCTGCAAGACGATACAATCCCCAAATACAAAACCTATCACCATTAATATTGGCCTAGAGATTAAGAAACCAAGTCAGACAGGACTAAAATTAGGATATGAAAAGGAGTTGCACAAGGGCCCATTTTTGTCAAAATAGCATGAAATACGCAATAGACATCAATTTAGTAAACTACATGAAGTTACAAACAGCAATACAGAAAAAATGCAATCCCCAAGCCAGTCTACGAGTAAAATGCACAAATTGACCAAACCTTGCATCAGCAATCATTTGGCATCCCTTACTCAAGATTTATTTTCAATTGAATAATGTAAAACATGGGATAACCGAACTAAACCCTCCCCACATTTGTACCAAGATATGCTTAACCAGTTCATGCTGTCGGTACTGGTAGTCACATCCAGTGTTTTAATATAGAAAATCATCAAATTGCAGCACTAGAGCTACCTGAAAAATCATACCATCACATCAAAACAACTAGCAATTACTCATTCACTCTACTCATAAGGTATGAACAATCAGGTGAGTAGAGAGTTCACAGCAAAGCTGAGAAGGTAAAATCCTTAGGCACTAGGCAAACATAATCACAAACAACTCAGATTAACCCATTATAAATCACTTAACAAAAAGATTAAGTCAATAGTCAATAGTACATAAGCCAGGTAACACATTCTATTACTGGTATTGAATGCTTTTAATATGCGAAAGGAAGAACAATAGGAGATAATTGATATAGTTGAGTATTTGCAATCTACACCATGACTTATTATGATCTGATTCACGGATATCAGAATGAAAACTCAATTGTATTTTCTATTCAATCATCACAAACGGGTAAATTTATGTCTAAAAGACTAGGAGATAAAAAAAAACTCAACCTTAATTCACTAATTAGTTCACTGGTTCAAACTTGCGAAGCATTTCACAATGTGGCATTTCCCGAATATATCCCCATTGGCGGCGATGCCACTCAAGCCGACAATTCTCTCTAAGAATATTGAGGTAATCACTCTCAACCCTATCTTCAAGTCTTGTTCGCTCATGGCTATTTGGTGGGTAGTCTTCACCAAATTTGGCCGACTTAACATAATAGTTGACCCCCTTTGGTGTAGTAAACCGATATTCATATGGATACTGCTGAGAAAGTGAATAGATAGGATCTGAAGATGGCAAGAAGTTCAAAAGCAGAATAAGCAGAACAGGAAGCAACTGAATTAAAGCCCGAACATTAAAGCCACTAGACCCATGTTCAGCCGGTCTGGGAGCCATCCCCGGTCCAAAACTAAAGCCACCAAAAGGTGTTGCAGGAGCCATTCCACCGAAGAAATTCCTAAATATTTCCTCTGCATCAATATCAGTTTCATAATACCCATTATATGCCCGTGTCGCCCGCCTTGCAGCACGTCTTTCGTAAACATCTTCATCCTCTCCAACAAGATCATACTTCTTTCGACTCTCTTCGTTACTTAGACACTGGAAAGCTTTAGACACAGCCTTAAACGCTTCCTCAGCACCAGGAGCTTTGTTCTTATCAGGATGAACCTTCAAAGACAATTTTCTGTACGCTTTTCGCACATCATCAACCGTGCAACTCTTCTCTAATCCCAAAATCTCATAAAAATTCTTCTTCCTCCTAATCTCTCTAACAATCGTAATTTGCTCCTCCGTATATGAAGCTGATGATGTAGAGGATGAAGACCCTGCTGTCGAAAACCTTTGACGAAGTGAAGGTTGATCAGAGGCCTTCGATGAGGACGTCACTGATGGTCCATTGGCAGCCGCCGTCGGCGGTTGATCACCTGTATCTTTCTCTATCGCTGACAATAGATCGTCGACGGGTAAAGTCGGGTCAAGACGGCGGGCTTTGGTAACAAACTTCAAAGCACGAGCCCGATCCCCGCTTTCTAATGCCTCTCTCCCAATTTTCAAGCACTTCAACGCATCGTCCTTGTTACCATCCATCTCAGATTATCAAGCCCAACAGATACTCCAACAGATCTTCAGAACCCTAGCGAAACCAGAGGCAAAATGAAATCACAACTTCAGCAATAGGAATCAACAATTATTGAACTAGAAAAACAAAAAAACATCATAATCAAAAATCCAATTGAAGAGCCGATCAATTTAATTCATCAGATCGACAACACAAAACTTAGGGGGTTTGGAGAATTATCCTTACTGATGGACCTAAAAGACGAGCGTCGACAAGGGGTTTTCCCCAAGGAAGAGAGTGATAAAAAACCTCTCTCGATTAGGGTTTCATGCCCAGTGAGGATGTGAGATTACCGACCGATCTCTCAGGCAGGTTGAGTTTGCTATGCCTTCTGAAGGAATATCGTCCTGCAATTATTTTCCACCTTTATCGAGGGAGAAGGATGTTAAGTTAAAGGGAGAAGGGAGCTTAAATATATAGTTTAAACTTTACAATTACAATTTTAAATCAGGAATTTTTAAAATATTTGAGATATAAATTGTTATATATATATATATATATATATATTAGTCTCATTATTTTTATTGTCAAGCAAAACTAATTTGAGATTTTAAAGTTTAAGTAGTATTTGAATGTCTTTTTTCCAATGTTAAAAGCTTCTTATATTGTTTTATTAAACCATTTTTTCTATATGCTGGCCAAAAAAATTCTATAAAAACAACTGTATCTACATCTAATATATATCTATCTATATATATTCTATAATACTTATAGTAATACCGTTAAATTCCATTTTGTTTTTAGGTAACATGGTTAATTTTGTTAAGTAACACCATTTTGTTTTTATATTCTTTTATGATTGGATTTTGTTTTTGTTTTTGTTTTTTTATAATTAAAGGCATCCTTGTACAACTCTAGCCTGTATCTAGGCTGGTTTTACATTCCGACTCAATGATCAAAGCTAAATCCCCAGGGGGATTCATCATGTGGTGCAAGTGTAACCCCTTTCACGATCAAGGCCGAGATTTGTGTTTAATGAACATAATCATGTTGAATTAGAGACCATAAGATGATTTGGTACTTATTTAAAAGTAAATATCCCAAAAACAAGGTTTACAAAAACTTTTCAAAAGTCTGTTCAGTCTCATATTCACATTTCAGTATACCATTGGCCTATGCAAATGATTCCATTAATCAATATCAAAGTACGTAGTAAATTCCCATCCCACTAGGGTTCTATTAATCAAATGAAGGTTTACAGGGCACAAATGCCCATAATCAACTTTCCATTCTAGGGGATTACACAAAACTATCCAATATCTTTAATATATACATTTATCCATAATAATAACCAAAAACCAGAATAATTAAACTCTAAGCCCGGAGCTCTATCCACCTTTCATCACCTGCTTCTCCTTAGAATCACTAGCCCTATCTAAAAATTTTTAATTGGAAAGAGTGACATTTAAAAGAATCCCAGTAGTAACAGTTTACGTATATGATGTATAATTAAATACAGCATATAAGTATATATCACAATTCAGCTATACAGCATTCAAAGTCGTGCTACCAGCCGCAACTCAATCATTCATTCAAGGCCGGGCTACACACCACGGACCCAATCGGCAATATTCGAGGTTGAGCTAACTGCCACAAACCCAATCAGCAACATTCAAGGTTGGGCTAACCGCCACAAACCCAAGCAGCAATATTCAAGGCCGAGCTACTCGCCATGGACCCAATCAGCCTCATTCAATGATAAATACATACGAGCAATGCATTGAACATGATATAGGATAAAGTGTCACTACCTTGATCTTTCCGTTCTTGTTCAGGCGTATGCCTTCTACGCTCCTGGCAATTGTCAAATCCTATAATCAATATTAAGGATGACAAGTTATCACTTATCCCAATACTTAAATGACTTCAAAACTCTTAGATTTGGTTATAATTAAAGTTCCTTAAGTACCTATGAAAGGCCTTAACAATAGCCCTAAAGGGTTAAAAAGTACTATCTCAAAGACCACCTTGCAATAGCGAAAAGTTCTTATTTTTGGATGTTGGCCGCAGCCAAGGATCTTTGGTTGCGGCATAAAATAGGACAGAAACTTTTTGGTTGCGGCCAAGTACTTTTGGTTATGGCCAAAATCAAGTTAGAGAGTTTTTGGCTACGGCCAAGATGTTAGAATCGGCAAGCACAGTGGAAGAATTATAAAAATTTTCACCGTTCCTAATTCAAGATCTATCAACGGCGTTTAAATTGGGTTAGAAAGAACTCGTACCTTTTTTAACTTAAGGTTTTCACGATATCTAGGAGCCAACACCTCAGGTCCGCTCCCTCTACCGGTATCCACACAAATGCTCTCCAACATGGGCTGAGTACTAGTGCCTCCAATGTCTCCTAGGCTTTGGGAGCAGTGTTGGATTTCGTGTAATAAATGACCGACCAGGGACATTTTAGGACAATCTTCATGAATTATCCAAGAATACAATTATCACAGTTAACATGCAAATAATATGATAACAAAATGGAGAAATTTAATTAAAATAATAATGTTCAAAGTACAATGATTGGCCCTTAGGGTACAATTTCCAACACAAGAGTCTCCTGGATATGGCCAAAAGCAGGTCAGAAGCTTTTTGGCTGCGGCCAAGGACTTTCGAGTACGGCCAAGAAAAATTCAGTTTATGAGCAGAACTTTCAAAAATCATAACTAATTCTGAAAAAATCGAAATGAGGTGATCCCAAAGCCTAACTCGGTAGTTGGGCGGCATGGCCACCACTATGCTCAACTCAACTTAATCACCCTTTCCGGGCATAACTCGTAACACATAGATTCAATCCACATAACAAACAGCTTCCGGTGTATTCACAAGTTCCTTAGCTTTCGCCGTATCTATTTTCATAGTATTACCCTTACTCGTGCACCCACCAATGACTTTGCTAGTAGTAACCAGGACTTTTGGGTCTCCACAATAATATCACATTGCCAAATCAAATTTCACGGCATTACCTTAACCCGTGCACCCACCAATGACTTTGCTAATGGTAACAGGGACTTTTAGGTCTCCACAACAATATCACATTACCGTATCAAATTTCATGGGGTTACCCTCACCCGTATACCCACCAATGACTCTGTTAGTGGTAACTAGGACTTTTGGGTACTAACACAACAATATCACATTGCCGTATCAAATTTTACGACATCACAACAATATCCACGACAAGTTCACAACGATATGTGACTCGCAAGTCACAAGACGATAGTGCTCCCGGCTGTATACACAATGATGCGTGACGATTGTCACAAGATTCACAATCACACACCACCCTCATCCCCTTTTACGGCTAGGAAGGCACATAGTTTTTACCCGAACCGTTGTTAGCGACTCAGGGACTATTGGCGTGGAAATACACATTATTACACCCCACCCTCTTCCCCTTTTACCGCTGGGAAGGCACACAGCCCCACCCAAACTGTTGTTATTGACTCAGTGACTATTGGCGTGGCGGTGTATACACATAGCCTTCCTGGCATTCACAATCACAATACATATTGCCTTCATAACAACACACATCGCAATCGAATTTGCCATTAGCTGAACTAGCTCTGCCCTGCTACATAACCATACCCTAATTCCAGCTTGTTAACAATTGCACACCCCATCCTCATCCCCTTTTACTGCTAGGAAGGCACGTAGCCCCACCCGATATAACCCACTCACGGTAATTATATTTGGATTATGAAATTTAAGTGAAATAGAGACTAATAAGACAAAAATCACATTTATAATCACTCATCTCCAAGTGATGGAGTGTCCAAACAAAATGTTTAAAAACAGAATTCATCTGGTCTCACATTCACTTTCAAATATAATTACTTGTGCAGTTATATCACATAATAAATATCAGAGTGCGTAACCAAAATCCCGGCAGCCCCGGGTTACTTATATATATACAATGGGTTTCGAGTTTCCTAAATATGGGGATTACATATCCAAAAGATCCATATTTACAATCATATACATACAGTAATCCCAAAATCCAAAATCTAAAATAGATAACCAACGGTCCAAAGTCTAATATGTCCCTACTAGCCCTAACCATTCCGGTTGCCCACTTCCCTTTCGAGCCATTTGCTCTGTCTGAAAATGTTAGTCATTGGAAAGAGTGAGATTCTAAAGAATCTCAATAGTAACGAATCACTTATACAATATATAAACACAAGGCATGTAATGTTATCATGTTCACCACGCTCCCGCTGCACACTCTGAGGTCTATATCCTCATCTGTGCTTTAACAATGTCAGGTTGATTTAATAAGAGTCCTATAGGAATCTCCCACCACAACTGACAACATTCACAACCTGTATTCATCTGTGTCAGACCTTTGCCCGATTCAACTTGAATCATTCTGAGCCATATAGCTTCTTATCTCAAGAAAACCCATTCCATGTGGGATTCATTACAATACACCATTATTGAGAGCCAACGCTTCCATAGCACTAATTTACAATTCAACATCACGACAACTGCAGTCCACAGTTCTTCGTCAAGGCGACTGCACTTTAGGGTTGTCGCCTCGGTGGCTCTATACTAGGGGTTTTTCGTCACGGTGGCTTCACACTATGGTATTATACTCTCCGTAGGTAGCCCTTTGCAATCAGATTTCCCCATAGGTAGCCCTCTCCGAACAGAACTCTTCGCAAGTAGCCCTTTCCAATCTAAATCCTTTGCAGATAGCTTTGTTTAGTTGGTCATCTCAAGATGGAGGTATCATTATAACGAGAACTTAGAAGCCATTCACACATTCCATCTACAATTTCAATTTTGAGACCATATCTCTTAACTACTCATCGTTCTATCAAAACCATCCTCAGATCATTTCAAATTCCTATGAATCAGCTCCACTATGGAGTTTAATCCTTGGATCATAATTCAATTATCAAAACCTCAACCTCAGTTGAACTGGGAAATCACTTCCCTTAATTCCACAGAGCACCATTAACCCCAACACAAGTTCAAGTATCTCTGCCAGCCTAAAGCACCTTGGTCCCCTAGGTCTTAGGGCATTTAACACACAAGTCTAGTATGACATCACTGGCATGTAATATCATACCGCCTAGGGTTTCCCAACCTACGTCTAGGTTGGTGTAACCCCCTGCCTTGAAATCTATAATCATAATTTAAAAATGTGTAATTTAAACAAATTAGAGACCAATGGATAGTTTAAACTCATTTTAAATCCCTACATGAAAGTAGGGTTTTTAAAAATGCTTTTAAAAAATCATCCATATGTTGGTCTCAATTTTACATTTCGAATATAATTACCTACGCTGTTAATTCACATTTATACATATCAGAGTGTACAACAAAATCCCGACAACCCCCGAGTTCATATATATATATATATACTAAGGGTTTTAGACTTTCCTCTAGGGGATTACACAACCAAAACTTAATATCATTTACATTCCAAAAATAATATATAGTAATCCTACTTCAAAATAAATAACCAACAATCTCATATCTTCCAAAATTCCTAACTGCTCTTAGTTGGCCGCTTCCTGGAGGAACCACCTGCCCTGTCTGTAGGTTTAACAATGGAAAGAATGAGATTCAAAAGAATCTCAGTAGTAACAAATCACTTATATAATATATAAGCATACCATGTAAGCAATCATTAACAACAGCATCACAACAACATAATGAAATATGGCTTTTATCACAACGACAGCCCTCATGGCTGTATATATAATCACGACAGCTTTCACTGTATAACGCCAGTTTGCATTGGATAACGACAGTTTTCACTGTATAACACCAGCTTATGTTGGATAACGACAACTTTTGCTGTATAATGCCAGCTCACACTGGATAACGACAACTATCACCAGCTGTATAAGCAGTAGCATCATATATCCTCACAAGCAATGATCCACACACATACAATACATTTACACAAGATATAAGAGAATAGTCACTACCTTGTTCCTTCCGATGGTGATCAGACAGAGGCTGCTCACGGCCAGGGCAAATGCCGAATCCTATAATCACAAGCAACAACAGCAGATTAATTCTCTATTCCAATTCTTACTTTCATCATTCTTAACGTTTTTTATCATTTGGACTCTTTAGGTGGATATTAGAAGCTTAGACATATGCCTAAAGGGTTGCAGAAAACTACCTTGAAGATTCCTTTTTGGTAGCAAAAGCCCTGATTTTTGGCTAACTCACTTGAGTGAAGAAGGCCTTACTTGAGTGATATCCCCATTTACACTCGAGTCCTGGTGAGTGAGTCACAGAAAGTGTGTACCCGAGAGCACCAACACACCATGGGGTGGCCAGTTAACTCGATCACTATCCTTGGCACTCGAGTGATGACACATATTCACTCGAGTCCCATCGAGTGAAGTACAGGAAGTGACAAGTGCACTTGAGTACTAGCCCTAGCACTCGAGTGACTTCCCAATACTCACAAGTGCCCACGCGAACTCTTGACAATTTGCTTGCAAGTGATAACCCGAGACGCACGTCCATAATGCTACATGCACATATACTCGAGTGATAACGTCTGTTACTCGTAGATGAGGAAGTTCGCTCGCGATCTCTGCTTAAGAACTTAACCAGAATGCTGAAGAGAAAAGGGAAATATCATACTATACTCGAGTGAGACCCTACATCACTTGAGTGATACTTATCAGAAGCCAAATCGCAGCAACTGATATAGCTTTCCAGACTTGCCCAATTTGCTTCCAATGGTCCTAAAACTCATACCAAAGCTCATTCCCACACAAAATTCTATAAGGAACCTATTGGTAACCTCAACACAATCAAAATCAATTCCTATCCATATACATTCAGTTTTGGTTCAAATTGCTTCACAACTACCAAGATTACCAAGTTACCTAATTCAATTCCTATCCAACTCTAACTGCACAAGGGCACAATCTTAGACCATTTCCCACCTAACACAACACCTAATTCATTCATTCCAAAATCTTATGAAATCAGGGCAAAAATCCAAAATTCTCAAAACTTAACCTATAACCAAAACAATTATACCAAAATGTCACAATTACTCACCTCTTCAACTTGCCAAGCTCAACTCCTTGATTCTTTAACTTTTGAATTTGTTCAAGCACTAAAACTCCACCTTTCAAAATTCTAAAACCATAGAAATAGAACTCTCAACCTCTTGAACAACATTAATTAAGATTGTTTGAGCATTTAAAGTCATTTGGAGCACTTACCTTAAGTTTTCTTCTTTCTCTTTCTTCCTTGAGGTCGCCGAAAATGGAGGTGAGGAGAGATATGAGATGAGAATGATGATGATATACTTTTTCCTTTTTCCCATGCTTCTCACCGACTTGAAGGGAGAGAGGGAAGAGAAAATTGAACTTTGAACTTTGACTTCATCTAATGGTTCAAAACATACCACTTGTCATAATCTTGCTCTCCCTACCATAAGCACATATGAGTATATGTACACAAGATTCTACCCCATGGTCCCTTAATCACTCACCCCTAGCCATTGATCTCAAGTTATCTATGAGTCTCCTCTTCGGTAACTGATCAATTAGTCGGTAACATTACCATTTTGCCCCTGGTTGTCAAAACATTCACTAGACCATCACCAAGCATATTTATATCACAATGCACATCTTATTCTTCAAAAGTGTTTATTCATTAATAATTACATCACTTTTGAAGTCATTAGCCCTTAATTACAATTCAGAATATTACAGTTGGTGTCATGATGAACCTAGAACCTCAATATCACATACCTTGGAAATCATTTTCCTCTGTTCTTTAATTAGACCCATCATCTCCCACATAGGATCCAGTGGATTATCATTTATTACCTCCACCTCTGGGTCTACACATCAAATCCTTGTGCGAACCATTATATCTTTTGATTCAACAATGATTCGCCACTTTCGAATAACCAACGGTGTATACACATAATCCACAAATCTCATATATATCCAATAAAAAAAACACACATGTGTATACACAACCACCATCACAAATCATCTTCTACCACCAAGGCAGAGATCTAAGGGAGCTATCCTAGCAAATTCCTAGACTTTCCAGGAACTATAGCTCTGATACCAAAATGTAACCCCCTCCGTTATTATATCCAAAATATGCGATTAAAATGAATTAGAGATTAATAGATAAACAAAACTCATTTAAAATCCCATCCTTAAGATAGGGTTTTCACAAATATTTTTCGAAAACTAATTCACCTAGTCTCATATTCACATTTCAAATACAATTACTTTGTGAAGATAAATCATATTTCATATAAATGTCAGAGTGAACAACATTATTTCCCAGCGAAACCTGGATTCATATCTTCACTAATGGGTATACAGGGTATATTTGCCCATTAAAATTTTCCAAATAGGGGATTACACAATATCGAATCAAATACACATCCCAATTATACATTCACTACATATACAGATATCCCAACTAGCAATGATAACCAACTACCAACACTACATCCCGAAGGAATCCTTGCCACCCTTGATTGCTTGCTTCCTCCTTGAGTCACTTATCTTGTCTAAAATGTTAGTAGGGGAGGGTGAGAATCGAGAGAATCTCAATAGGAAAATAATACCAATATGCATGCAAGATAAATGTTTGATTCATGACATGCTTGCATTACATAACTCATGCTCACATAATGACAAATCTGCAAGCTCAACGTTTCGAACAACATACTTATGGCAATAGCATAAATTGAAACAGAGCTTCAATCATTCATATATGTTTCACATAATCAAGCAAAGCAATAACATATATCAATACATCAACATAAATATAAAATACATGCAGGAGAGGTAATGTAATATCCCAATTTGTGATTAAGGGCTAATGATTTTGATATTTATTGTAATTAGTGTAATTAAATACTTTTAGAGAAATATGATATAAATTTGATATAGGTGTATTTGGAGATTAGAGATCAAGGGTTGAGATCAATTGACTATGGGTCAGAATCCGGTGTATTAAGCTTATGCGAGCTCATTGAGTGAGTGAGTAGGATGGTGACATATGGTATTGTGTATACCCTTGGATGTCACAAAAGGACAAAACATCACTTTTTCCTCTCTCTTCTCTCTCTTATACGGTTTGTGTGTATGGGAAGGGAGAGAATGCTTGTTTCATCATCATCCTCACCATTTCACTTTCTTCTCTCCATTTCCGGCACTCAAGCAAGAAAAGAGGGAAGGAAAGCTTTGATTTTTGGGTGAGTTGTGATCCTCTTAAGCTCAAATTATCTACTATAATGTTGTGTGTCTCATTGAGAGCTCCATTGTGATGGTTTCAGAATCTTGAAAGGTGGTGGTTTGTGTGTTAAAGAATTTTGAAAGTTTGAGAATCAAGATTCTGGATTTGGCAAGTGAAGAGGTAAGGATTTGATGCATTTTGATATATTATTTATGATTTTTGGATAAGTTGGTTAAAATATGGAAATTGCCTTGAGTTTGTGTTAATGTTGAATATATGGATTTCATAGTAGATGATGTTGAAATTAGTTTATTGTGGAGTTATTTGATTGTTGGAGTTGATTTGGAAAGTTTGAATTGAGTTGAATGAAATTTGGACATTGGGTGTGTCATAGAGACCTAAGTGCTTGATTGTGGTTAGAATGGTTTTTAGGTGTTTTGGAAGTTACCTATGTGTTCCTTAGGCATGGTTAAGTGTGTATGAGCTTTATGAGAAGTTTGGAAACTATTGGGATTGGTTTTGACCATCTGGGAAATTTCTGTCATGTGCTGTGATCTGGGCATTCTGATAGCCTCACTCGAGTGAGGGAGGAACTTATTCGAGTGCTGCGTGTGTTTTCCCTTTTCTGCTTTGAGTTTTGCCTGGGTTCTATGAGTGGAGCTCGAGTGCACTTCTGTAACCGCGAGTGAAGTTGGTGGTCACTCGAGTGAGCAAGGGATTACTCAAGTGATGGTGTGAGTCCAGAGTTAGGGTTGCTCTCGGGTCCTCACTCACTGGTCATTTGTCAAGAGTATACTTTAACACTCGCAAGCATTGTCGTCTCACCCGAGTGCAAGGGGTCATGCTCGAGTGAGCTTTTCCCTCTGGTATGGTCTGTGCTCTCGGGTTGTCACTTCTTGTGTTGCACTTTAAGGTACTCGAGTGGATTTGGAGTCTTCACCCGAGTGCAAAGTTTCATGCTCGAGTGATGTGAGCACTTTCGAGTCAGGGTAGTTGCTCGTTGTCAAACACTCACGAGTGAGAGCCATTCTCACTCGTGCACGAGTCGCTCATCACTCGAGTGAGGTCATCTTCACTCGAGTCAGCCAGCCTAAAATCACTGTTTCACCTTTCAAAAAAGGGGTCTTCAGGGTAGTTCTTCCAACCCTTTAGGCATATGTTTAGGCCTCTAATAGTCACCTAAAGAGTCCTAAATGATAACCAACTTAAAGTATTATGGAAATATACATTTAGAAAAGAGATTGATTGAATGTTCCTAATTTGGTATAGGATTTGATATTTGTCGCCCTTGTGAGCCTGCGGAGCCAAAGAATATCAGGAAAGACGCAGGTAGTGACTTTTCCTTTATATCTTATGTGATGCATTGTATGTGTGTTATATCATTGGTTTGTAATGGATTCGTATGCTGCAATATTTGTGAAATTGTGTATGCGCCGCTATACCAATAGTCCCTGAGTCGCTAACAACGGTTCAGGTAAGGGCTGTGTGCCTTCCCGGCGGTAAAAGGGGATGAGGTTAGGGTGTAACATTTGTGATTATGTGAGCCGAAAGGCTATTTGTGGGCCGAAAGGCTATTCGTATGCACTGCCATACCAACAGTCCCTGAGTAGCTAACAATGGTTCGGGTTAGGATGGTGTGCCTTCCCGGCGGTAAAAGGGGATGAAGGTGGAGTGTGATTTGTGTTGCTGTTGTTTTGTGATGATTTGCTTACATGCTATGTGACCGTTAGGATCGGTAGGCACAGCGGAAGAATTTTAAAAATTTTCACCGATCCTAATCGAGGATCTATCAACGGCGTTTAAACCAAGTTGGAAGGATTCATACCTTTTTTATGATTTAGAGTTTTCACGATCTCTAGGAGCCAACACGTCAGGTCCGCTCCCTCTACCGGTATCCACACGAATGCTCTCCAAC
Source organism: Inga oerstediana (assembly GCA_963210345.1). Classification (NCBI taxonomy): domain Eukaryota; kingdom Viridiplantae; phylum Streptophyta; class Magnoliopsida; order Fabales; family Fabaceae; genus Inga; species Inga oerstediana. The sequence goes on from OY723407.1 coordinate 42,405,639, forward strand.
CGAGACTGCGTGCTAGCGCCTCTAATGTCTCCTAGGGTTTTACTTGCGGCTCTCAATATTCATGTGCGTATGAATATATCTGCTCCATCAAGTTTATAACCTATGAGGGCTATTTTGAAATTTCAAAATTAATCATCATTAATTCGAAATTAATTAACAATTAATTATCTTGATGAGCTAATTAAATAAATTCAGATTAAATTAAATCTGTCCAACAGTTTTAATTTAACCTATTTATTTAATCCAAATAAAGAGCCATTAGATTTAATTTATCTTCATAAATTAAATCTGAGATACTATATCTCTATCATGTTAGTTATTAAATTTAATATATCTTAATAAATTAAATTTAAAACTAACACAATATAATAATATTATATAATATATATACATATATATATATAAGATATATATTTCGAAAATATATATATCTATAATATATTATTAAATATAATAATATCATAGAATATAGACACACACACACACACACACACACATATATATATATATATATATAAGATATATATTTTGAAAATATGTATATCTATAAAATATTATTAATGAATTTTATATTTTATATATATATAAATATAAAATTTGTCCACCCTAAATTAAACATTATCTCGTGTTGGGTCATTCTTGTGTGCGACCCTGTAGGCCCATATGAAGTTGGCAGTGGGCCAATAACTATACTAACCCAAAAGTCGCAAGCGGCCTTTAGCAAGACATTACGACTACCCAATTCATATGAGGATCGTTATCACGATGCAACCTGTCATACAACCATGTCACGTCCCTTTTGTCACACGATATATCGATCAAGGATAAGGCATGGATAATGTCATCTTCTTGTTCCTGACCATTACTTTCTCGATTCCTGAGTAGCCTGATAACAGAGACAGAAACTCCTTTCATCATAGTATGGCCATACATTTCTCAGACTCACTCATCAAGGGGCCCAGTAATATCTCTCTACTTATGTGAGGGACAAATTCCATCTTGATCATTCATATTCTTCTGCAAGAAAAACAACTAAGCCCGATCGTAGCCTTTATCATCACCAGGTCAAAAGTGACTTTTGACTAGTTCAAAGTTTAGCAACTCTCATGTAGGAATCCATGATGACCTCAGGTCTAAGGGCATTGTGACGTGGTTATACATGAGAAAAGCTTATGACTTGATCTATGTAGCTTTCTCAAAGTGGGTCGGTCCAGCACCTTGTACTCTTATAAGTGCCTAAGACTTTGATTCGTATCTCCATATCTTATCAAAGTCATACTGGTCTTGTTTCATCTTTGCTCCCGCATAGATGACCGACCAGGGACATTTTAGGACAATCTTCACGAATTATCCAAGGATACAATTATCACAGTTAAGATGCAAATAATATGATAACAGAATGGAGAAATTTCATTAAAATAATAATGTTCAAAGTACAATGATTGGCCATTAGGGCACAATTTCCAACAATTACATGTGGTATGAATGATTTGTTACTACTGAGATTCTTAGAATCTCACTCTTTCCAAATGACTAACATTTTCAAACAGGGCGAGTGGTTCCAAGGATATGCGGCCAACCGGGAGTGGTTAGGGCTAGTAGGGACATACTGGAATTCAGACCGTTGGTTATCTGTTTTGGATTTTGGATTTTGGATTTTGGGATTACTGTGTATATGAGATGTAAATATGAATCTTTGGTTATGTAATCCCCATTTTGGGAAACCTTTGAACCTATTATATATATATAAGTAACCTGGGGTTGCTGGGATTTTGGTTACACATTCTGATATTTATTATGTGATATAATTGCACAGGTAATTGTATTCGAAAGTGAATGTGAGACCAGATGAATTCTATTTTAAATGTTTTGTTTGTACACCCCATCTCTTGGAGATGAGTGATAATAAAAAAATGATTTTGTCTTATTGGTCTCTATTTCACTTAAAATTCGTAGTCCGGATATAATTTTCTGTGAGGGGGTTACATTTTTGGTATCAGAGCTTCGGTTCCTGGCAAGGGTAGAGTTTGCTAGGATAGCTCCCATAGTATGGTCTTAGTTATAGTAAACGATCTATGAATAATCGTCGTATACATATATCTGTTCTGGTTATATGGATATATGTGCTTTGTGAAATTGTGTATACCATAATTGTTGGATTAATGGGGTGAGTTCTTTGTAGAATGAAAAGAACAACAAAAGGTCGCCCCAAAGTACAACAAGTAGATCCCGAAGTGGAGGTTGTCAATGAGAATCCATCGGACCCGATGCAAGAGTTAATGGGTGTGATAAGAGATCAGCGGGATATGATAGCTGAACTTAGAGAAGAGCTCAGAGCTGAGAAAGCAAAGAATAATGAAGGCCGAGGTCAGTCTACTCGGGAGGAAACGCAAGAAGAGACTCAAGAAGGGACGCCTAGAGTAGAAACGGCTGAAGGGTTAGCACGGCCACTTGAATCACCTCCTCGTGCTAGACCAAACTAGGAATCATACGGAGTCCTAACTATGGAGGAAAGAGATCTTCAGTTTTGGGTCTCTAGATTCTATAAGCACCTACCTCTGGCATTCAAGGGGAAATTTGATCCCCAGGCGGCTGAAGATTGGCTAAACTGCCATGAGAAGATTTTTGAGGTTTTAGTGTGTCCCTCAGAAGTGAAAGCCAAGCTGGCGGTGTACAAGCTTGAGGGAGATGCAGACCATTGGTGGCGGAACAATGCTTTATCTTTGAGGAGTAAGAACATACCATTGACCTGGGAGGCGTTCCAACAGTACTTCAATTAGAAATATTTTCCCAAGTCAGTGAGGCTCGAGAAGGAGACCGAGTTTCTGAATATTAAGCAAGGGGACACTGAATCTTTTGATGAGTATCTGTCTCGATTCACCCGTTTGTCCTGATATTCCTCTTATCTTCAGAAGATAGATGATGAGGAGTTGAGTTTGGACATGCTGATATGGGGTTTGAGGTGTGATATGAGGAAGAAACTCGTCACCCATCAGTTTTCTAAGTTCAACAAGGCTGTTGAAGAATGTCGGATTACAGAGAGCAACCTGAGAGAGTTGTATCTAGCTAAGATTGTTAGTGGTCATAGTGAGCCCAGTAAGGGCGGTGCTTCTCAGAAGCGGAAGGGCTTGGGATCATCTTCATATAAGGGCAGTAGTAAGAAGCCCTATCAGCCCAGAGATCGTGAACCTCTGAAATTGGTGACTGAGTAGAAATGTCATCGCTGTAACCAATCGCATTATGGCAAGAATTGTCGGGGTGAAATGATTTGTTTTAATTGCAAGCAACCCGGACATCTTTCTAGAGATTGCCAGCGACCGCAAGCGGAGCAGAGGCCGAGGGCTCAGGGTCGAGTATTTGCTATGACTCATGAAGAAGCTCGGAAATCCCCAGAGCTGATACAAGGTACAATTCTTCTTAATGGATATGTATTACAAGTATTGTTTGACTCAGGTGCAAGTCACTCCTTTATTGCATATGATTGTGTGAATCGCCTGGGTATGAATGTGTATAAGTTACCATTCATCTGATTGTGTCAACACCGATGGGTGTGAAGGCTGTAACTACTGAAGCATGTTTGAATTGTGTTATAACCGTAGAAGGTCGTGAATCTGTGGTAGATTTGATTTGTTTACCGCTCTGTCAATTAGAAGTCATTTTGGGTTTTGATTGGTTGAGAGCCAATAATGTGTTGTTAGATTGTGGGAACAAAAGGATAGTGTATCCTGTTTCTCATAGCATTGAGGACAAGAATGTCGAACTAAATTTCCTTTCAACAGCTAAGGTTGAGAAATATTTGCAAAAGGGTTGTCAAGGGTATATGGTTTTCTTTTCTGTGCAAGGAGAAACCAATGAGTCTTTGAGTAGTATACCCGTAGTGAATGAATTCCCTGAGGTTTTTCCAGATGACCTTAGCGGATTACCTCCTGAGAGGGAAGTTCAATTTTTGATTGAAATTGTGCCTGGAGCTGGTTCTATATCCAATGCCCCATATCGTATGGCCCCAAATGAGATAGCAGAACTGAAGAAGTAGATTGAAGATTTGCTTGAGAAAGGTTTTATTAGACTTAGTGTGTCGCCTTGGGGAGCTCCAGTTTTGTTTGTGAAAAAGAAAGACGGGAGTCTTCATTTGTGTATCGACTATAGAGAGTTGAACAAGATTACTGTCAAGAACAAGTACCCTCTCCTTAGAATTGATGACCTATTAGATCAATTGTCTGGTTCGAGCGTATTTTCGAAGATTGATATAAGGTCGGGGGTATCATCAGTTATGAGTGAAAGCGAAAGATATTCCGAAGACTGCTTTCCGGACTAGGTATGGTCATTATGAATTCTTAGTGATGCCATTTGGGTTAACCAATGCGCCTGCGGTTTTTATGGATTACATGAACCATGTTTTTCGACAATACCTAGATCAGTTCGTTGTGGTATTCATTGATGATATTTTGATATACTCTAATAGTAGAGAAGAGCATGAGCATCATTTGAGAATTATGTTGAATATATTGCGTGAGAAGCAGCTCTATGCCAAATTGAGTAAGTGCGAGTTTTGGCCATCATAAGTGAAATTCTTAGGCCATGTTATCTCGCAAGAAGGGGTCTTTGTAGATCCCAGTAAAGTGGAAGCAGTACTAGACTGGAAAAGACCAGAAACTGTTGCAGAGGTACACAATTTTCTGGGTCTTGCTGGCTATTATCAGAGATTCATTCAGAATTTCTCCCGTATTGCTTTACCGATGACCAAGCTCACGAGAAAAGATCATCCGTTTGTGTGGGATGAACATTGTGAAAATTGCTTTGTGGAGCTGAAACAGAGGTTGACTACGACACCTGTGTTGATTTTACCTGATCCCAGTTTGACATGCGTTGTGTATAGTGATGCCAGTGGGCAAGGATTAGGGTGTATCCTTATGCAGCAGGGACGTGTGGTGGCCTACGCCTCTCGACAGCTCAGACCTCATAAATTGAACTATCCCACTCATGATCTAGAGCTTGCGGCCATTGTGTTTGCCTTGAAGATTTGGAGGCATTATTTGTATGGTGTGACTGTGGAATTGTACTGCGACCACAAGAGTCTCAAGTATTTGTATGATCAGAAAGAATTGAATATGAGACAACGACGTTGGATGGAGTTGCTTAAGGACTATAACTTGGAAATCAAATATCATCTGGGTAAGGCAAATGTAGTCACTGATGCTCTTAGTTGAAAGACTGTGCTTGTGGCAGCTATGATGATACAAGAGAGGAAGTTGATTGCTGATTTTTGAGATATGAATTTGTCAAACCAGATCATCTGTGCCAACTATACTGTTTCCCAAGGGAAAATTGATTTTAGAACTGAGATTGAAGAAGCTCAGAGTCAAGATGGCTGGATACAGCGTAATCTGGCTAGAATTGTGCGAGGAGAAGTTCAAAGCTATGATTTGTTACCTAGTGGACTGGTTCGTTATCAGAAAAGAATTTATATTCCATGTAAGGCGGAGTGAGACAGAAGATCTTAGATGTGGCGCATAAGAGCCGGTATACTCTTCATCCTGGTATGACCAAGATGTACCATAATTTGAAATCGTTGTATTGGTAGCCGGGAATGAAGAGTGATGTGATGAAATATGTGGCGAGGTGTCTCACATGCCATAAGGTAAAGATTGAGCACCAGAGACCTCCTGGTTTGTTGCAAAGTCCTGAAATTCTGAAATGGAAATGGGAAAGTGTAACCATGGACCTAGTTGTGATATTGCCCAGGATCAGGAATTATGATACGATCTGGGTCATTGTGGACAGGTTAACGATGTAACACCCCAAATTTTATTCACCAAAAATATATTGTAATTATTTGAATAATTCAATAAAATAATGAATATTCATGAATTTGGATCTTGTAAATTTTAGAATATTCATATTCATAAGGAAATGGGCAAATTAATTCAAAAACTGAATTAAATTACAAAGGGGATAGCAAAATCATAATTTTGCCAATTTAGCCCAAGATTAATTATTTTCCAATTAATTGGAGTTAATTTCAATTAATCAAGGAAAATAAAGGAAAATGCATAAAAGGGATTATTCTCAGTGGAATAAAATCAAGAATTTGGGGAATTAGGGGGGATTATACATAGTTCAATTAGATAAATTGTGGAATATATGAAAAATATTTTTTTCTCCTCTACCTTCCCTCAAATTCGTTTAATACATGGAAAAATAAGGGAAAAAGTTAGTCAAACGCATTGGACATAAATGATAGGAAGGTATGGCATAAAGTTGAATGAGTATGGCCTAAAGCAAGGGAGTATGGTGGGAGGTATGGTGGAGGGATGGTGTACATGAAAGGTGGAGAAATCTCATCCATTGGCTAGATTAAGGGCTAGGATGAAACATGAAGACTAAAATATTAAAACACATATTCTCCCTCCCCTTGTGCATATTTCATCCAAGCCATAGAGAAAAGGAAGAGAGAGTGAGTTTGTGAAGCTCTTGAAGCTAGAAAGAAAGAGGAAGGAAAAACCAAGGTAAGAGCTTGTGTTCTAAGGTGATTTAAGCTTCTTATTTTGTGTATTCATCCTCTAATCTCTTATTCTTCATGAAAATCATGGATTAGCAAGCTAATCTTCAAGGTTGAGAAGAGAGAGAGGACGTCCTAGAGAGAGAAACACCAAGGATCAAGAGGTAATCTCCAAAACCTCAACTTCTTAGTGTATTGAAGTTATTGTTGGTGATTGTTGTTTGGTTTATGTGATTTTTGGTTAAGTTGTAAAATTTAGAAAAGCCATAACCTTAGGAGGTTATGCTGCCCAAAATCCTTTAAATCATGATTATGAAGTGTTTAAATGAGTTAATCAAGGATTAGAAGTGAAAAGGTACAAGTTTTGAAAGCTAAAACACAAAGCTCTATTTTTCTATTTTTCTCTCAATATTTCTACCAGACCAGATATGGTAGTAGGAGTTGGATTTTCATGAAATAAATGGTTCCATTGGACTCAGTGGGCAAAAATAGGTGGGGTTACAGTTGGGCACTTTTTCGGTAGAGGCCGAAAAAGCACAATTACGAAAATGCCACTAAAATCCCTAAATAGGGGCTGTCAAGGGTATTTTCGTAATTTTACAGTGAATTTGGTGATTTCGAGCCCGGAAATGGATTCCTTAGGCAAAAATAAGTCAGAATAGCCTTAGTCAAAATTTTAAGAAAACGTGCCATCAGGCTGGGTACGGTGGGGCTGGGCCGGGTCCCAGGGGCATTTTTGTAAATTTTCACCATAGACTAATATAACCACAATAAACACTATGGAATAGTCTAAAATGATACTTGGATAGGTTATGACCTATTTCTGGTACATTTAATATTTTAGGACCGATTTGGAGGCCGGATACGACACGTTCTTCGAGGCACATTTAGAAAAGGGATATTAAAGCTTTGAGGTAGGGACATTATCCTTCATACATTATGCCATAAGTTATATGATTATGTGGATGCCATTGTTTTGTAAATGCACTTTATTAATCAACATGATTTGCCTAAAGAGGGGCAGTTAGTGCCATAGGTGCACTTACATCGGGAGTTGGCAGAAGTCCAACCGGTGTAGATTGTGGGGCTGGACCCTACTCATGTATACATGACGATAATGTGTTTATATTGTTCATTAATTTGTGCATACCTTGGCGCATGTCATATTTACTTTTCGCATTTTCTATGAACGATATTATATCTCTACGAGGATTCTTCGGAATCTCACCCTATTTTTAAATAAACACCTCACCGGGTACCAGTAGGCCAAAGGGAAAAGATATAGATGCCGAAAAGTGAGCGGCACGTGTCTCAAGGCACAGACAAGATCGTGGTCATAATTAGTCTATTTTGTGATATTTTGGTGAAATTTGTAAATATTAAAACTTCCTCTGTATTTTCCGTTTCCATCGACGAACAATATCGGAATTGTAAACGAACGACGTTGGGATCGTAAACGAATATTTTTATCAGTATAATTATACTTTTCTGTATGCCCATTGAATTTTATCTTTATTACTTTTCGATTATCAAAATGGAAATGGGTGTTGACATTTTTGGTATCAGAGCTAATAAGCGGTTCTAGCATTATCAGAAATGTATACTGATAAGATTTTGTTTACATTTCGATAAGATACTATGGATGGATTGCGAGGACCAATGATTCCCTACTTCGGTAGCGGTGGGACGAAGCTACGCTATACGGCCCGGAAGAGCATGCCGATGTTGCCTGTACCCGTGCCGCAGCCATGACCGAAGACTCCACCGAGATCGGAGGTAGGGGAGTCAGGGCATCCACTAGCATATGATCCAAAGGAGGAGCCCATGACATCAGCATGGAATTAAAAGCAATTCCACCATCTTCATCAGCCATTTCCCGACGCCATTTCAGAAAAAAAAAAAGACGAGAGAGAGCTGGGAGAAAATAGAGAGAAGGAAGGAGAAATCTCACAAGGTAGGTCGATTTCTTCGATGAATTTGTACCTAACGTGTATAATCCTTCTCCTAAGTTATTCCTCTATGTGAATTAAGGTCTTAAAGAAAAGAATTTCATTGTTCAAAGAGGCTAGGGTTCATCCATAAGAAGGATAAGCTAGAAGGAGCTTAAGGTAACCTCCGAAACTTCAATGTTTGATTGTTCTGGCTATTGTGAGTAGTTTAATCGGTGAAATTCCGATTGATTTGCTTTGATTTCAAATTTGGTAAAGGGTTTGGCCTAGGGGTTATGCTGCCAAAATTGATACTAAATGATAGTTCTAACCTAATGTAATGGTTCATAAAGTGGTTAGGAGTATAAAGAAACACGTCTGCGGAGCTAAAACCGAAAAACCCCAATTTTTCCCAGGGAATTGAGAATGTTCGCCAAGGGTAGTTTGGAGGGGTTAGAGATGGATTTTAAATGATTTGATGATTCCATTGAGTTCAGGAGTGAAAATTAGGTGGGGTTACAGTTGGTCACTTTTTCTGAAAAGGCTGAAAAAGTATAATTACGAAAACGCCCCTGAAACCCTGAAAGTGGGGCTGCCAAGGGTAAATTTGTAATTTGACAATAAATTTGATAATTCCGAGTCCAGAAATGGATTCCTTGGGCGAAAATATGTTAGAATAGCCCATGTCAAAATTTCAAGAAAATTACAGCTAGACCGGGTACGGCTGAGCCGGGCTGGGTCCCCAAGGGTATTTTAGGAAATTTTCAATATAGCCTCATATAACCCCCAGAAACATTATGGAAGTGTCTAAATAGTATATTTGACATTGTAGGATCGAATTTGAAGCCCCGAGTTGCTGGCACGCAAATCGAGGAGAAAAGACTGGAGGTAGGGGACTTGCCTTACTTGCATGTATTTGATATCTTTACTTGTGTAGTGATGTATGTGATTGCTTTACTTGATTGTGTAAAGTATATTTGAATAAATGAAGCTATGCTTCTGTTTTGCTGTGGCAATAGTTTTGTTACATGAAATATTGAGCATGCAGAAATGTCATTATGGGGCATGCATCTAGATAAAGCTAACATGTCATACACATAGCATCTATCATGCATGCATTATGGTATCTATTTCCTACTGAGATTCTCTCGAATCTCACCCTCCCCTACCAACAATTTAAACAGGGCAAGTGGCTCGTGGAGGGAGCGGCTAGGACTCCTTCGAGATGAGAGTTGGTAGTTGGTTATCAATGAGTTGTGAAGACTGTATATGATTCGGTTGAATATATGGTTATGAATTTGAGATGAGATTGTGTAATCCCCATTTGAAGAATTGTGATGGGCAATTGTGCCATGTGTATCTTTAGCGAAGGTATGTACTCAGGATTGCCGAGATGATTATGTTGTGCACTCTGATATTTATATGAATGTGATTTATCTTCGCGTAGTAATTGTATTCGAAATGTAAATATAAGACCAAGTTTATAAATGATTTCAAAAAGTATTTGTGAAAACCCTGTCATGTGATGGGTTAGTAAATGTTATTTGATTATTATTGGTCTTTATTTCATTTTAATCGCGTATTTCAGATATAATTATGGAGGGGGTTACAGTTGGGATCGTTTTCTTCCTCTTGCGGAGTTTGCCTACAACAATAGCTATCATGTGAGCATTCAGATGGCGTCGTATGAAGCGTTGTATGGAAGAAAATGCCAATCGCCATTGTGTTGGAATGAATTGTTTGAGAGGAAGTTGTATGGGCCGGATCTTATTGATCAAACTGGAGCCTAAATCCGAATCATTCGTAAGAGGCTTCTTGCAGCTCAGAGTCGGCAGAAAAGTTATGCTGACAAGAGGAGAAGGCCTCTAGAGTTTGAAGTTGGTGACTATGTATCTTTGAGAATATCTCCTATCACTGGTATTGGGTGAGCTATCAAGAGAAAGAAGTTGAGTCCAAGGTATATAGGTCCTTTTGAGATCCTTGGAAGGATTGGGCCTGTTGCATATCGAGTAGCCCTACCCCCGAACTTGAGCAGACTTCATGATGTATTCCATGTTTCCCAACTGAAGAAGTATCAACTGGATCCATATCACATCATTGAGTATGAGGAAGTGGAGTTGCAAGATAACTTCACATATACGGTAGAGCCAGAAAAGATTATTGACCGAGAAGAACGGCAGCTTAGACACCGAAGTATTCCTTATGTGAAAGTGATCTGGAAAGAAAGTCACAGAGAGAAGCAACCTGGGAAGCGGAAGAGGATATGCGAAGGCGATATCCGGAGTTCATGGCTCAAGTAGTGTAGCAAATTTCGAGGACGAAATTTATTTGTCGGGGGGAGAATTGTAATATCCCAATTTGTGATTAAGGGCTAATGATTTCGAGATTTATTGTAATAAGTGTAATTAAACACTTTTAGAGAAATATGATGTAAATTTGATATAGGTGTATTTGGATATTAGAGATCAAGGGTTGAGATCAATTGACTATGGGTCGGAATCCGGTGTATTAAGCTTATGCGAGCTCATTGAGGGAGTAAGTAGGATGGTGACATGTGGCATTGTGTAGACCCTTGGATGTCATAAAAGGATAAAACATCACTTTTTCCTCTCTCTTCTTTCTCTTATGCGGTTTGTGTGTATGGGAAGGGAGAAAATGCTTGTTTCATCATCATCCTCACCATTTCTCTCTCTTCTCTCCATTTGCGGCGCTCAAGAAAGAAAAGAAGGAAGGAAAGCATTGATTTTTGGGTGAGTTGTGATCCTCTTAAGCTCAAATCATCTTCTCTAATGTTGTGTGTCTCATTGAGAGCTCCATTGAAAGGAGGTGGTTTGTGTGTTGAAGAATTTTGAAAGTTTGAGAATCAAGATTCTGGATTTGGCAAGTGAAGAGGTAAGGATTTGATGCATTTTGATATATTATTTGTGATTTTTGGATAAGTTGGTTAAAATCTAGAAATTGCCTTGAGTTTGTGTTAATGTTGAATATATGGATTTCATAGTAGATGATGTTGAAATTAGTTTATTGTGGAGTAATTTGATTGTTGGAGTTGATTTGGAAAGTTTGAATTGAGTTGAATGAAATTTGGACATTGGGTGTGTCATAGAAACCTAAGTGTTTGATTATGGTTAGAATGGTTTTTAGGTGTTTTAGAAGTTGCCTATGTGTTCCTTAGGCATGGTTAAGTGTGTATGAGCTTTGTGAGTGTAATATCCCAATTTTTAATTAAGGACTAATGAGGATTATTGTGGATAATTATGAATTTAAATTGAATTATTATGTGTTTTATGGCAATATTAAATTAATATGTCATAATTACTGAAAAAATTGGAATAATGGAAATATTGGCCATAAGTGGTAATTAATGGAGAAATTAATTATTAACTAAGAGAAAATGAGATGTGTGATTAAAATGGCTAATGGAGAAATTAGATAAGTTAATTGGTGACTTATTTGGTGAGAACCAATAGCAATTTGACATGTGGCAAAGAGAGTATGGGAGAGAGAGTGCATGTGTGTGTAAGACAGGTGGGATAAAAATATTATATTTTTCTCTCCTCTCTTCTCTCTCTTTCGGCTGGAGGTATGGGGGGAGTATTATTGTTTCTTCTTCCTCACACTCCATCTCATCTCTCTCATCCTTGCTTTCTCTCTCTCGTTCACCATTGTTGAAGGCAAGGGAAAGAAGAAAGCTTGATCTTTGGGTAAGTAAATGCCTTCCTTTGCTCAAACTCCCTTCATTCAAGTTGATCCTTGAGTTAAGAGCAACATTTCTATGGTTGTAGCTTGTCCATTGGTTGTGATTTGTGGCCACACGAAAATTTGAGAAGTGGTGAATCAAGAACTCTCTTTGGAGAAGTTGATAAGGTGAGTGAGACCTATCTATCTATCTAAGTTTCATACCATTTGAAATAGTTTGAATTTTCTGGAATTTTGGGCTCATTTTCGAAAATGAGGGCCATTGAGAGTTTGGTATATGTTTGGTATGGAATTTGTATGTTTGGAATGCATTTTGGATAGATAGAATTGTTTGGGTTGGAAATTGTTAAGTTTGGAGAATTTGAGATTTTAGTGTTTGATGTTACCCAAAACCAAAGCATGATAATGGAATAGGATTTTATTGATTTTGACATTCCCATTGGATTCCTTGAGTGATTTGGTGTGGGAATGAGCTTGGTTATTGATTTTGGGTTCATTTGAATCACTTGGGAAAAGTTGGAAAGTTGTCTTGTTTGAGCTCTGTTTTTCGCAGTCTGTTTGGGCGAGCGTTTTGAGTGCCCAAATGGTATTAGAAAATTATGAAACTTTCCAGTCTTAAATTTCACATCCCAAGCTTCAAAATGGACATATATTTTGTGTCATTTCGTTTAGTATTCTGTGAGATATGGTTGTCCAAAGTTTGGGATTGAAACAGAACTCTGTTTTGGAGTAGTGTTTAGTTTTTGGTGATTCTGTATTTGTGTTATGATTTCTAGTGATGGGCTATATTTTTCCTTGAAAGAGGACTTATATACCTTTCATTTGGCTTTGGAATCACCTCGTTTCGATTTTTCTACAATTAGTTATGGTTTTTTGAAGTTCAGCCAAGAGTCACGAAATTTCTTGGCCGCGGCCCAAGACTTTCTGGCCTGTTTCGGGCCGCAGCCCATGGATGGCTGGCTGATACGAGTTCAGATGATCAATTAAATAGTGCAAGTGTACACTGTCGTAATCAAGTAATATAGAAGTAAGTAGAGTATGGTTCCCACGAGGATTGAGCACTAAGTACCAAAATAGATAATTTTAATTCTATTTAGTCGATCGATCAGTTGGTGATTGAGAGTACAAAATAAAAGAAAGACAATTAAATATGAATGCAGATGATATGAAAGCAAATATGAGAAAAAGCCCTAGGGATTAGATTTCACTTAACAAATTCCGGATTGAATCACTTATCTATTCTAGCCCAATTTATTCCACATGATTAATAGTCGAGTTTCCCTAATTTAATTACTAGCCTCTTCCAAGGTCAAGCAATTCTATAATCAATTGCTAATCCAATATATTCCTATATGAATTTAAGCAATTAATCATGCATTAAGATTTATGGAACTCAGTAAGACTACACAACTCATATGAATATATTCCTATTTCATATGCAAGTCATGGTTTTAATTATAGGGTCTACACACATGTATCTCCTTCCGGTCTCAACATGCATATTGAAATCATTCAAAAGATGGCCAGTCAATCAAAAGCATTAAGAATAATAATTAAAACTCAATCATGAAGGAGAAATTCAAACTAGATTTAATAAGTTAAGATTCAATCCGTCATTAGTAAGCTACGTCATCACCCTAGGAAAATGAAAGTTTAGCACATGATGAAATTAAAAACAAAACCAAAATAAATTGTTTAAAGCTAGAATGAAAGTCTCAGAAATACTGCATAAACTTGAATATTAAATTCTCAAACATAAATATACAATCAAAAGATGCATAAAAAATGAAGAAATCAAGCCGTCCATTTAGGAGGTAAAACCTTCCATGTAGGTGATATGCAAAATGTAATAAAATCCTAAGCCTTCCAAAATGGAAGCATGCAAAAGGTAATACAATCCTAAGCCTTCCAAGATGGAGGCATGCAATGCATGAAATTAAATCTAAAAAACAACACAAAGAACTCAGAAATGTTAGAGAAAGATCTCTCCCGGTCAGAGAAGGACCTCTCCCGGTCGGAGAAGGAAACCTCTGCTTCTCTTCCTCTCCTCCCTCCTTTGAGCTTAGCATTGATCTCTATTTATAGGGGAAAAAACGTGTGCTACAGTACTGCTACAGTGATCTGGCGGCTGCTACAATGCCCGTTGACCTGCTACTGTACCTCTGGCGGCTGCTACAGTGTCGTCGACATGCTACAGTGCTGCGTCTGCTGTAGTGCCCGGTGGCTGCTACAGTACTTTTATTTTTTTTAAAAAAAAATGTTGTTTATTCCAAAAACAATATTTATTTATCAATCACACCCAAATTTATTATATTAAACGCAAATATCATCCATAAAATTATCATATAAGGGAAAATAAATATGCAAATATTTTACTTATCACTGGCCGTGGCCCAGGCCTTCTGACCATGTTTGGGCCGCAACCCAAGGAAGGGCTGGCCATGGCCCACCCCTGTGTTCCAGCACTTTGAGTTATCGAAAGGAGATCTCTAACCTATTATTTCCCAACCTTTTAGGGCTTTTATTAGAGGTATTTGTGGCCTCTTAAGGGTCAATTATGATAACCAAATCTAAGTGTTTCAAGTTAAATAAGTCTTGGAATAGAATATAACCCTTCGTCCCTAATTATGAATATAGGATTTGACATTTGCCTTCCTCGGGAGAGACCGGCGCTAGGACACGCACGGAAGGATCAAGGTAGTGACTCTTCTCTCACATTATGTATGATGTTTTGGCATGCATAACTTATCGTTGAATTTGTGAAATGTGTGCCATGGTCCATTACGGCGTGAGCAGGTCAGCGTGAGCCGTGTAGGGATTGATGGTGGTCATCTCTAGGTCGGCCGTTGAACTGCCGTCGTAATCGACCCGTGGGGCGGCGTTTGTGAATCCAGCTGTAGGCTGTGTGTATCTTGCCGGTATGGCTTGTGTATGAAATGCATTATATGAATCCCAGCTGTGGTGAAATGTATTGTGTGGATTGCTGTGATGCAATGCAACGTGAGCAATTCAGCGTGAGCAATCGTAAGGGATGACATGTGTCATACTAACCATTGCCGTTGTAACGGTCGTTGTAGTTGCTGGTTGTGGTTAATGATTTGCTTACATGCATTATTATTGTACATTATATGATTGATTTGTTACTACGGGGATTCCTTAGAATCTCACTCTCCCAAAAACCATGTTTTAGACAGGGCAGAAGGATCAAAGGGAAAGCGGGCGACGAAGAGCGAATAGTGCTCCGGTTTAGAAATATATTTTGGTTTATTGGTTATCATGTATATCTTTTGGATATTTTTGGGAAACAATTGTGTATATTGGGATTGGTAGTATAGTTTTGTGTAATCCCCAAGTTAAGGGTAACGAATTGTAGGCTTTGTGCCTTTGTAAATCCCTTATTTAATGAATGGAACCCGAGTGTGTCGGGAATTTGTTTATACTCTGATATTTGTGAATGAAATCAACTTGTACAGGCCATTTAGTATTGAAATGTGAATATGAGACC
Source organism: Inga oerstediana (assembly GCA_963210345.1). NCBI lineage: Eukaryota > Viridiplantae > Streptophyta > Magnoliopsida > Fabales > Fabaceae > Inga > Inga oerstediana. The sequence continues at coordinate 42,421,270 of OY723407.1, forward strand.
GTCATGAACAAATTTTGTAAAAGTTTTTGTAAGCCATGATTTTGGGAAAGTTTGATTTTGTTTAAGTCCCAAAATCTATTACGGTCTCTAATTCCACATTAATTACGTTTTTACGAACTAATCTCGGCCTTAATCGCAAAAGGGGTTACAGTGAGAAGTTTGGAAACCATTGGGATTGGTTTTGACCATCTGGGAAATTTCTGTTATGTGCTGTGATCTGGGCATTCTGATAGCCTCACTCGAGTGAGGGAGGAACTTAGTCGAGTGCTGCGTGTGTTTTCCCTTTTCTGCTTCAAGTTTTGCCTGGGTTCTATGAGTGGAGCTCGAGTGCACTTCTGTAACTGCGAGTGAAGTTGGTGGTCACTCGAGTGAGCAAGGGATTGCTCGAGTGATGGTGTGAGTCCAGAGTTAGGGTTGCTCTCAGGTCCGCACTCGCTGGTCATTTGTCAAGAGTGTGCTCTGACACTCGCAAGCATTGTCGTCTCACCCGAGTGCTAGGGGTCATGCTCGAGTGAGCTTTTCGCTCTAGTGTGGTCTGTGCTCTCGGGTTGTCACTTCTTGTGTTGCACTTTCGGGTACTCGAGTTTATTTAGAGTCTTCACCCGAGTGCAAAGTTTCATGCTCAAGTGATGTGAGTACTTTCGGGTCAGGGTAGTTACTCACTGTCAAACACTCGCGAGTGAGAGCCATTCTCACCCGAGCATGAGTCACTCATTACTCGAGTGAGTTAGCCTAAAATCACTGTTTTACCTTTCAATAAAGGGGTCTTCAGGATAGTTCTTCCAACCCTTTAGGCATATGTTTAGGCCTCTAATAATCACCTAAAGAGTCCTAAATGATAACCAACTTAAAGTATTATGGAAATATACATTTGGAAAAGAGATTGATTGAGTGTCCCTAATTTGGTATAGGATTTGATATTTGTCGCCCTCGTGAGCCTGCGGAGCCAAAGAACGTCAGGAAAGACGCAAGTAGTGACTTTTCCTTTATATCTTATGTAATGCATTGTATGTGTGTTATATCATTGGTTTGTGATGGATTCGTATACTGCAATATTTGTGAAATTGTGTATGCGCCGTTATACCAATAGTCCCTGAGTCGCTAACAACGGTTCGGGTAAGGGCTGTGTGCCTTCCCGGCGGTAAAAGGGGATGAGGTTAGGGTGTAACATTTGTGATTATGTAAGTCGAAAGGCTATTTGTGGGCTGAAAGGCTATTCGTATGCACTGCCATACCAACAGTCCCTGAGTCGCTAACAACGGTTCGGGTTAGGACGGTGTGCCCTCCCGGTGGTAAAAGGGGATGAGGGTGGAGTGTGATTTGTGTTGCTGCTGTTTTGTGATGATTTGCTTACATGTTATGTGATTACATGTGGTATGAATGATTTGTTACTACTGAGATTCTTAGAATCTCACTCTTTCCAAATGACTAACATTTTCAAACAGAGCGAGTGGTTCCAAGGATAAGCGGCCAATCGGGAGTGGTTAGGGTTAGTAGGGACATACTGGAATTCGGACCGTTGGTTATCTATTTTGGATTTTTAATTTTGGGATTACTATGTATATGAGATGTAAATATGAATCTTTGGTCATGTAATCCCCATTTTGGGAAACCTTTAAACCCATTATATATATAAGTAACCCGGGGTTGCCGAGATTTTGGTTACGCACTCTGATATTTATTATGTGATATAACTGCACAGGTAATTGTATTCGAAAGTGAATGTGAGACCAGATGAATTCTGTTTTAAATGTTTTGTTTGTACACCCCATCTCTTGGAGATGAGTGATTATAAAAAAATGATTTTGTCTTATTGGTCTCTATTTACTTAAAGCTTAGGATGTCTACTTTCATCTTGTAAAATTTCATAATTTTTGCTCATCATTTGATCATACAAAATCACATGACAAGCTCACTACCTTATAGGCGATTTTACCAAAAACATAATTACTTTCTCCAAAATTCACCATTTTATTTTTTTTTTAATACCCCGAAGATATAAGAATCATTAGGGAATAAATTTGGGCTCCTGCTAAACTAGGGCTTAGCAGTCCACTTATTTCAAGCTTATTCTCTAGCCTCAAATCTCAAAATTTGGGGTATTACAAAAAAGACTAGCAAGGAAAGGTAGAGAGAATCTATTACACTTATTTATCACATGTTCTCTTGTGGCTTAAAGGGAAGGGGTCACTACTTTAGGCATAGGTCACTTTCTCGTACTTGATTTATTGTGGGTGAACTTTTTTTATACCAGGGAAAATCTCATATGAGATGGAGGCATCAATATATCCAATTCCCTTTCACTTCTCTTATTTCTATGGTCAAATGATGGAGCTTTAATCCTCTTGATACTATCACTCATGGAATATAAGAAGTAATGATACATACTTTGCCTTAATGTTGCATGTAGTGGTGCATACATCCTTCTTGTTTTTTCTTTCTCTTTGCATATTGTTGTTTTGTCCTCTCTCTCTCTCTCTTACCATATCTTTTGTACATCACACAAGGTTGGGAGCATTTGATTATGTATTAATTAATTGAAGCATGAACATAGGTGGCGTGTAGTGACATATAAATATGCTTGTGCCCTTTTTGTCATTTTACTCATAGAATGTTGAGAAATAATTAACATTGCTTTCCCTTACTATGGTGCTTGTGTTGATATGTGTCTTCTTCACTTGTTTTAATTATTTATTTTGCTTTTTCATTTCACCTCTTACGTCACATCCAAGACTAGGAGATAAGTCCCCTTTACATGATCATTTATCTGTTGGCTTGAGTGACATAACATGCATATCTTCCATTTCTATTTTGCCTCCATGATGCATGAAGAGGTATGTGTGCTTGCCTTTCATTATCTCATTGAATTATCCTATATATTATTGCTGGATGTGTTGCATTAGGGATCAAAAGGTATGTGCTTTTGCCATTATCTACACCTGATCATAATCTGCCTTGTCTTCTAATGGTGATATATGTCATGCTTATATGATTTTGATTTCATGATCTTCCTTATCTTCTAATGGTAATAGGTATCATGCTTGATAGATATAGACAATGTAAATGTAATTACCTCTTGTTTATTATGTGGTTCTATCACTCTGTCTCTTATTGTAGTAGGGTTCAAAGCATTAGAAGTATACATTCTTACTATGTCTTTATTGATTTTCTGCCATCTTGGACTTTCTGTAATGAATGATATGATAAGAATGCAATTACTGGTTGGCTTGATAAACTCTTTTTTTTCTTTTGCAAATAAAAAGTTTCAAAATAAAAAAGAGGTTCTTTTCTTGAAATAAACAAATTTAGTTAAAATAAACAAATTTGGCTTCATATGAGAAAATAAGGAAAATGTTTTTTTAAAAGCTAAAAATACAAACCAAACAAAAATATTTTTCTTAAATAAATTAAGTAAAAATTTGTTAAAAGACACCAACCAAACGCTACACCTTTCTACCTAACTATGTGGGCTTTGATTCCTCTAAAGGGTACGTAGGCCCTAAGCTTTTATCCTAGATCAAGTCCAACCGTGTAAATAATTAATTTTGTTTATCTTTATTTATTTTCTTTTCATGTAAATAATTTTGAAAAGTTCTCCTATTCTTCAAGACCTTTCTCAAGTTTATACTCCACCAATTTTTTACTTGTTCTAGCAAGAGTATGACTTACGTGACGCTACATGTATAAAAGAGAGAAAAGAAAGAAAGAAAATGAAGATGATGTTGTGGTATTCAATTATGTCATCACAAGGATTGACAAGAAAGGAGAGTGGAGATTGACATTTGAGACACCAAGAAAAGACAAGGAGGCCACCATTTCTTGTAGTTGTAAGAAGTTTGAACAATGGGGAATATTATGTTGCCATGCACTGAGGATATTGTACAACCATGATGTCAAAATACTTTCACATAAATACATTTCAAAGAGGTGGACAAGAGAAGCAAGGTGTGGTGGGTGTATGATAACAAGGGAAAGGAGATTGATGGTTATCCTAAATTAGAATGCTCAAATTGATATAAGCAATTGTGCCTAATGCTAATAAAACTAGCCAATGATGCATTAGAGTGTCTAGAAGCATTTTCGATGGCTCAACAAGCAGTGCTGGAACTTAATAAAAAAGTGTTTGAACTTCTCATTAAAGACTGGCCAAATAATGTTGATAATGAAGGCGGCGGTGATGATGATGATGATAAGAATTATGGTGAAGGACTTCAATCCAAAAAGAGAGAACGCAAACAAATGGATGGAAGTTGGGTTTACAACTCTAATTAAAAAAAGAAAAACCTAAAACTTCAAAAATAGCTACTAACATCATATAAGTGTATACATTTTTAACATTTATTGTTTAAGTAAATGATGTATCATGTTTTTTTAATGAGATTTTATTGTTATTGTTGCAGGGCACTCAAAATACGTTGGAAGTAGCTAGCTCGTCAACTATGGTGCAACATAATCCCTCTATGCCAAATACTACAGTGAGAATGCAATATGGTCGCCCTATATCAAATGCCCTAGTACTAATGCAATATGGTCCTGCTATGTCATGTACACATGTGCCAGTGCAATATGGCCCCCCGATGTCAAATACGTCGATTCCAATGCAATATGGTATTCCTATGTCAAACACCTAGTGCCAATGCAACACTCTTTCCCTATGTCAAATACACCAATACCAATGCAACAAGGTCTTCCTGTGTTAAATGCACCAATATCAATGCAACATGGTCGGCAAATCTCAACCACACATAAATCGAGTTAAACATCATTCATAACATTAATGATGGTGAGTGTTATATATTTGACATTCTTGGACTGTTAATTTTTCCACGAAACCTCATTTTAACTTTGTGCTTATAGGCTCAATTGGATAATGATGTAAAGTCACTTGAAGCATTAGAATTTAGTCAATCATTTACAAAAGGTATATCATATCACTAATAAAAATATGTTGGAAAGATTGAAACTATTATATTCAAATATATAAACTTCCTTTATAGTAGAATTACATTACATTATCTGCATGTTACAGATACATATTGACAAATGAATGAGAAGGGGAAGGCTCTATCCTGAAACCAAACCATGAAGACTTGGTCTCGTAAAATTTTAGTTGAAGTCTCAAGCTTTACTAGTACAACCCAATTGAAAATTTTTGTTGGAAAGAGCTAGAAAGATGCTTTTGAAGAGAGATATCAATAATCCCACTAGATATTGCAAAAATGATCTGCAAACAAAAATGTAACTCTCTTTACTTTGGTTAATCATATATTGTTTTGTAAAGCATGTATTAAGCAAATAATCTTCTGCAAAAGAAAATGATGCTTCTTGAATACGTACATCTCACCAAGGGCTACAATATAGCATAAACCCTTATGAGCAATATGAGCAAAACCACGAGCAAGTAAGAGAAAAAAAAAGTTGAATTGAATAACAGATAGGATATGACAAAAATGGTATATGTATACCAGGTAAAAAAAAAGCATAAGCAACCATTTGACATTTAGAACTTTATTATTTCATAGCATTTTTAATTTTCTATTTGTGTAAGTTGATATAAGAAGCTTTGCATAAATCGAAAATGAGGATAAAGCCAAACTGGAGAAAAAGCACTATAGGCAAGAGGTTGAATTATCTTCACAAACGGACAAAAGGCACGCGGCTCCTAAGATATTTCATCGAGGTCAGGCACACACATGGTTAGTTGTAGGACTAGGTTTGTAAATGAATGGCTAGGATCAATTGGGGAATCAATGGCTGAGATCACACATAATCAAAACGACACTGTTTTGAAGCAAAAGAGAGGAAATGGAGACACTAAGTAATGGAGAGGTTCTTTTTCAAAGTATTAATACTCCCTATTCAATTTAATGGTGGGCTGCACAGCACCCATGTGCTACCCACTATTAAATTTAATATTATATTGTTATATATTTATATTATAGCTTTTCTTTCACAACCTTTTTTTTTAACTTTTTTTTTTAAATCTTTTTTTCTCTTTCTCTTAAAATTCAAGTAATTGGATGAAATTGGGGGTATTTTGTTCAAATAAGTTTTATAATATTTAAAAAATTGTAATATAATAACTTAAAAAAATGTTCTAAATACTTCAATTTAATCCTATCTATTTTTTTATTTTCACTATCAAAAAATTACTTTATTTAATTTCAAGTAATTAAATGACATATTTTCAGGTTTATCAAAAAAAACAATTAAATTGTAACTTTTAATTATCATAAATTAATCTCATATAAATACTACTTATATCTCAAAATTTAAAATTGGGACGTTACATCCTTCGAAAAAAATTTTAGGACAAAAACGACCCTTATCTCTATTTTAGAAGTTAGTTTCTATTTCAAAGAACTCCCCCGGCTTCAAACTAATTGTTCAATCACTACCAAAATTGATGTTTCATTAATTCCTTATTCTCCAAAATCTGCAACACCAATCTTAATTCTATAACTTTCTTCATTTTTTATTGACAATTTTCTTCATTTCATATAATTGATCTTTTTTATAAAACAAAAAAAAATGCCAAAGACCCTTGGGTCTAGTGGCAAAGACATCGTACCCCATTCTTTAAGGGGGAGGTCAAATGTATTATTAATTCTATAATTTTCTTCATTTTATATAATTAAGTTTTTTTAATAAAAAACTATAAAGAAAATATACCAAAGACCATTTGATTCATGGCGCCATACCCCATTCTTTGAGAGGCACGTCACATGCTTAAACTTGAAAAATGCTAGTGAAGGATATACATTTTATGAGTCTAGGCTCTAGATTTATTTGGGTTTCCTTTTACTACATTTAAATATATGTAAGGTGTTATCAAAAAGAAAGAAATTTAACCCCTATAAAAATATAAAGAAAAAATTAAGACTTGTGCTTGATGTTACTTTGATACTCTACGAGTGTAAGCTTTTGAATATTTTCCATGAACAAAATAGGGTTAATATTTAATATAATGTTTAGTCCTTATAGTTTACCTTTATGTTAGTTTTGGTCCCTGTAGTTTCAAATCATAGGTTTTATTTGCTCAAATTTATTTTTATCTATAACGTTAGTCCCTGTAATTTAATAAGAACCTTAATGGTATTAAATATGATTCCGTGACACTAACACCAACAATTATACTAACAAGGATCTTAATAGTATTAAATATGATTAACTAACACTAACATAATCCATTATACTAATGTTTGATGACTATACCAGTTGACTCTTGGTAGTTTATGTGGCCAAGTGATTTTTTTTTTTTTTTGAAAAAGGAAGGGAACCTAGGGAAGAGAACCCCATCACCAGTGTTCGTCGTCATGTTCATAAAGAGAGAGAGAACACCACTAGAACTCCGATTTAATTCCTTCAGTAACTCTATTCATAACTTCATATATTATTGCTAAAATTTAAGGAGGAGACCAAGCTTCGTTACTTTGGTCACAAATTCTGGAAAGGAAGGCCAAATTTTTGCTGGGCTTTGGTCAAGCTCTATCTACCAATAAGCCATAGATAAATTGTGGATTAAACTCCAAAAAAAGAAAAAGCACTATTCAATTTAACAATCCTTATTTGTTATACTTAGATCCCTTGTGTTAGATCCATATGGGAAGCATAATGGGAGTGGTTCATCATTCATCAAGCATATACTCTAATGGATATGAGCTTTTCTTGAAAAAGCTAATGGTGATAAGAATCAATTATCTCCAGTGGCACAAAAAGGGACCCTTCCGACTGCATCTTCCGTCGGCTCACTCTCACTCTCTCTCTATGAACATGACCATGAATAGGGGGACAAAGTTACTGGTTTATTTTTTATTTATATATTTTATTTTATATATATAATAGTGAAAAAATTTTAGAAAAGGGTTGGGCTTGGCCACAATGGCAGGGCTTTGACATCCGATCCATGGATCTTGGATTGTCGGGACCAAGAATACACATGCCTCCAACTCAACTTGACCCGTATTGTCTCACTGAGCTATGAGAAACTTCCCCCAGCGCTTCGACTAAGTGTGTGTTTAGATTATCTTTTGGAGAATAGCTTTTACGTTTTATGAGATAAGTATGTGAGAGAAGTTTTGTCTCGATTTACGAAAAAAATGGCTTTTGAAACCGCAGTTTGGAGCTTACCCAAACACTTACTAACTCTGTGATCGAACCCTCTCTTTGTTTGTGAGAGAATCTGACCCCTTTACTAGTTGAACCCAAGAATGAGGGGTTTATTTTATATATTTTGAGTTAAGAGATAAACACAACAAATCTCAACCCAATATAGGCGGTAAGAATCTACGTATCTTCTTTTTTTACCTCAACCCTGCAACTTCTTCATGTGGTATTGTTATTAAAAATCTATAACTGTTCTAAATTATTTAAAATATTTAAATTAACATATTAATGTATCATCATAATATCTTAAAATATCTTCTAAAATAACATATTTATTATATTACATTAGTATTAATTTTTATATATCAAAAGATATGATAATCTCGTGGAATAATAGATTAAAAGATTTAACTTAGGTCAAATTTGTCCAGGAAGCCAATCAAAATGTGCCAGGTGTTTTAATATATATTTTTTTTCATGTAAGCACTTAACCCTCCAAGCAGCAATTAAAACATTAATCTTAAAATCTTCAAAGGCTTGTTGGTTGAATGGATAACAAAGAAAGAAAGAGCCAACACCTAAATCACTTGCATACTAGAATCAATCACGAATATATTCTCCACTTACTTTGCCATCCTTGGCCACCGTACCTTTCTTCAATTTTCATGATCATAACCCTCTCCTTTTTTAGTCTTCACGTTGATCCTATATTCCTATCTTTCATTTAAAAACAACTTTTTCAAGGAATTTTAGGATGGTGAAGTGCTGCTTGGAGACTTAAGAGCTTACACGGAAAAGTTAAAACACATATGGCACGTTTTGATTGGCTTTATGACAAACTTTACCTAACTAATTTGACCTAAGTGTAGTCCTGTATTAAAAAATCAAGATGTTTTGTTATTATGTCTCTCTTTAATAATAGGGAAGAAGAAGGGAGGTAGCTCATGGTTGAGTGCTGTGAAAAGGGCCTTCAGATCTCTAACCAAAGATCAAATCAACCAAGACATCATACAACAACTCAGCTATGCCTATTTTCTCATTTTTTTAACAACAACAACAACAACAATAACAAAGCCTTTATCCCCCTAGGTGGGGTCGGCTACATGAATCGGACGACGCCATTGTGCTCTGTTAAAGGTCTCTCTCAATGACCTCATTGAGCGTTCACTTCGACCTTCCTCAACCTCGTTTTATAAGACTCCATAGTGCTTAATCAACCCTTCTCACCAGAACATTAAATGGCCTTTGTTAAACATGTCCAAACTATCGCAAACGACTTTTTATCATTTTTCCTTTAATAGAGGCCACTCCAACTCAGTCACGTATAAGATTATTATGAATCTTATCTTTTCTTGTATGACCACACATCCATCTCAACATCCTCATCTTGGTTATCCCTATTTTATGTTCAAGTTGTCCCTTTAAAGCTCAACACTCACTATCATATAGCATTGCTGGTCTTATAGTAGTGCAATAAAACTTTCCTTTTACCTTATTAGGTATTTTTTTATCACAAATAACTCTAGTAGCTTTTCTCCATTTATGCCATCCATATTGAATTATGTGATAGACATCTCCATTAATTTCACCATCTTGTTGTATAACAGATCCCAAATACCTACATTTTGTCACATGCAGAATAACTTGCCCCTCCAATTTAACTTCCATTTCACTTCGACCTTATCTCTTATCATACTTGCAATGCATATATTCAATTTTGCTCCTACTCAAGTGAAAGCCCTTCGATTCCAAAGTCCATATGAATATCTCAAGTTTAAAATTAGTTTCCTCCCTAGATTCAACCAACAGAACTATATCATCCGTAAAAAGCATGCATTTAGGAATCTCCTCTTTTATAAGCTCATTTAGAATATCCACCACTAGATTAAACAAACAAGGACTCAAAGATGATCCCTGATGTAGGTCAATCCTTATAGAAAAGTTCTTTGTAACACCTCTAGGTGTTCTAACATTGGTTGTAACCCCCTCATACATGTCCTGAATGACTTTAATATATGCAACCCGCACCCCTTTCTTTTCTAAAACTTTCCATAGTACTTCTCTTGATACACGGTCGTATGCTTTTTTCAAATCAATGGAAATCATATACAAATCTTCATAAGTACAAAAAAAATTAGCCTCAACTTCTTCATTCTTCCCTTTTTATTTTTGGCTCTCTGGGTGTTGTGCAAAAAAGAGAAAAACTAAGATAGATCTTCAGTAAATCTGTAATAAACCACAAATCACTGAGTTCCCTACAAGTCTCCAACAATGACAGACCTAGATGGCCTTTTATTTTTGGATTCTTCATTTTCTTGTGAGAAGCATCATGAATAAAATTACCAATTTGAAAAAAAAAAAAACCTTCCAACAAGGTCAAACCCAAATGTGCAAAATAAAAATTCTTCAATTCATGTTGGTCGGTGGTGGTTGTTTTACTCCTCAATGGATGCTTTGGTTATGAGAGAGAATTTGTTTGTTTGAGTATAAGCCCAAAGAGGAGGCACAAACTCAATGCAAAGGAAGACCCAATTGCTTTGGGGCTCATAATAAGAGGATATTGCTGTCAGTATACTCCTTTAAGCTTCCTATTTTCATTGTCCCTAATGTTGATCATTTACACGCTTCCTATTTTCATTGTCCCTAACGTTAATCATTTACATCAAAGAAGGAAGAGACAAGAGAAAGGAAGAGTCAAGCGAAGATAGGTGTGTTGGCAATAAGGTGGCACGTATGGTGTAACAGCCCAGTGCCTTACCCTCGATATTGTTCTCTTTGAGGCTCTGTCACCCCCTCACAGCTTTAAGACGCGTCAAGAGGAGAAGGTATCCAAACCCTTATAAGACGTCTTTCGTTCCCTTCCCCAGCCGATGTGGGACATAACATTATTTTTTGGCTTGTTACTGCAATTTGCAACACATATTCAAATCGAATAGTGGCACCCATCCAATTCACATTTTTAGGAGCGAATCTCTCTCACTTTGGCCAAATGAAGACATTTTTATAAATATTTGTCCCCAAAATTTGATGCACAAACTAAAAAGATATACCTAATTAAACAAATAATGATACTCCTGTCTCATCCTTTCCTCTGTCTCCTATGTGGCATTACTAGGAGCCATTCCTCTCCATACAACCTTAATAAGTCTAATAGTCTTGTTCCTTAATTGCTTATCCATCACATCCACAATTCACCTTGGCTAAGTTTTATATGTAATATTATCTCTGAGTTCTATCTCCTCCACTTCAATAACTTGGGATAGATCTGGTTGGTACTTATTCAATTGTGGTACATTAAAGCCGTGAAGGGTGATGGCCCTTAAAGTGGACAATATTGAGAGCGAGGGGCTATAATGTTACATATGGAATGCCATGTAGATATAATAGTCAAAATTAATATTTTAAATGGTGAGGGAGAAATTGTTATGTTTTCAATATTTCAGGGTGAGATTGCATCTTCAAAAACTTTGGGATACCTACCGCTCTAGAGTGAATACTTTCAAAGCAAAATTTGACCTTATCCCAATAACTAAACAATAACTGTATTGGTTATATGGTCACCACTTCACGAGGTTTATACTAGTGCAAATATTAAAGGAAGCGAATGGCCTTTGTTTTGTCCCCTCTATCGCATGTTGTTATTGATAACAAATCATGATAATGGTTATTTAATGATAATATTAGTGAAGTACTTACTGTCTGTTTTCAAGTGCCATCTTGGTTGAGAGTTGAGACAGAGAGCAAAGAAAAATTACTTACATATCGGCTATCAATAACGTCCTAACTTTAGTGATGAGGTTCAAACTTTATAATTATGAGCCAACTCCATATCAACTAAATTTGGTTAATTTGGATTAAAGAAATATGTAATTGAGGTCTTACATTTAATATTAAAATAAACATCCTAACTAGCTCCTTTTTTTAGGCATAGGTATCCTTCTATTGGAAGTAATCATATTCGAGATACTAAGAGTTCGTTTGGATTAGTGGTGAAGAAGTGATTTTTTTTTCAATCTGATTTTTACAAACTTAAGATAGGATAAATATTAAACTGTAAATGTAATTTGTGTTTGGATTGACGGTGGTAGAAGTGATTTTTTTTTTTCAAACTTAAACTTGTTTGGATTGTTATTTGAAAAGCAAGTTTAAATGGAAATTGATCGGAAATGGCATAAATTTTATTGAATATTACATTTATAAATACATATATATATATATATGTAAATATATTATTTTTATATATTGTGATAATTGAGGAGCAAAATTAAAATTAAAATTTGATAAAATAAAATAAAATAATTATTGAAAAAAAGTTAAAAAAACCAAAGTACTTAATTACAATCATGAGTTTTACTAGCATCAGTCAAATCCATTGTCTTGAGAGCACTAAGTGAAGAAAAATTCACAAGCACACTGCCATTTCTACAAATCCATTATGAATTACTTATGAAAGTAATCATACCAGAAGTCCAACTATGAAAAAAAGACAGGTATGAGGGAGCTTCTTGCATAAAGAGCTTTTTTGGTTGATTCCCATCTCTAGAAACGCCTACCCAAATGGACCCAAAACAGTTGCACCAGGCCATTACCATTCAACTGGGCTTCCCCTCCAAACGCCTTCCCAAACATGTTTTAAATGTGAGCACTTCTTCCGGCGGGAACTAGCTTTTATATGGTAGCTCCCCTTAAAAATATTATTGGGCCTGAGCCCGGTGAAAAGATAGATTGGGCTAGGTTGACCCGACGGATATGGAGATGATTTGAGAAGAGCCCTGCCTCCCTTTTCTCCTTTCGCCCCTTTCCGGGTTTCCTCCTGCCTTGCTTCTGCGGAAGAAACTTTCGCAGTTTGGCCTCCGTTCACTCTTCGTTTGTTTCAGACAAATTGACAATAGCTCGGAAGTGACGAGACTAAGCCTCTCTCTCACACTCTTGTACAGTAATCTCTTGCCCTTCGTTTTTGCCGTTAGTTTAGTTGAACCTTCGCCTCTCCGCCTTTTGCATGGTCCTGACGGTGGAGATGGAGGCTCAGAGTCATTTTCAAGTAGACGTCGGTCACCTCATGGCCTTCAACCCTCACCATAGCTTTCCTTCTCAACCTTCTTCCAGGTTCTCTTGTTTTGTTTTGCGGTTCTTGTTTTCGTCTTTGCTTAATCCTTGCAATTCCTTTTTTTTTTTTTTTGTTCTTTTTATTATGTACGGTGTGCTTTTTTTTTTTGTTCATACTTGTGTTTTATCTTGCCGTTGTTTTTTATTAGTAGTTTATGGTTTGAAGCTTACTGTTGGGCCCGCTCTTTGTTATTTCTCTTGTTCGTGGGAAAACTATTAGGAAAAGTTTCTTACTCGGACACAGGTCAAAATTTCAGTATCAAGTTAGCTGTAGGGAACTTGGGATTTCAAGCGGTGGGACGAAATTAATGAAATTATAATTTGTAGAATGCTTATTAATTTATAACTCGTCTAAATGTTGCCTTGGTTTGAAGTTTGTAACGATACAGTGAGTTTACCTTGTAGTAGTTTATAGATTTTAACTGCCTTCTAGTCAGTTCTCATTGGTTATGACTGCTTTTCCCCCTATCTCCTTGATCATCACATTGTATGTATATCCTTCTCGTGGTTCCTATGTTATTTATGACGAGGAGACCTATTACTTATCGCCTTTGTTGAACTTCATGTTTTCTAATGAACGCAGGGACGAGCTGGTTAAGGAATGTCTGCAAAAGGGTACTGAGCTAGTTCAAGCTATTGCAGATAGTCTCTTCCATTTACCATCCACTGAAGATGTAGATGGACCACTTGTGAAGCTACCACCACCAGCGACAAGATTGCCCAGAGAGAAGCATGTAAGTTCTTTTACTTCATAATCGGACAAGAAGGTTCGTTTACCTAATAATATAGCTTTCTGCAATCAGATGTAAATCATTTATTCATATGCCTTTCTAGCCCCAAAGCCTCAGTTTGAATCTTTATAATATAAATTGCTAGTTTTCACCACAAGGAAGATTAACTTTTCCTAGCATGCAGAGTAGATGTATTTGCTCGAATTTCTCTTGAAAAATCTTATTGTCACTCTTTAGACAAAGAATTCCTTTGTACTGACTTCTGTGACATTTAGCAATGCTTTGTAGCAATGAGGCTACCTTATTAAAGTTGGTCCTATGAGTAATAGTGTTGACCTTTATGTTATCCAGACAAGAAAGAATCAGATGATTTATTGTTTCCATCTTCGTTGTTTTGGATTCATTTGGTTAGAAGTATGCTTCCAAGTAAAATGTGTGAAAATTGCCTTATTTTAAAGGAGTACTGAAAGGAGGTTCAGTAAAGGAAATAAAATTTCATGGTAAAATGATATTGTAATTAGAAACGAATTACCTCTGTATTCTTTACTTTTACATTAGATTCCATACCTTTGGTTTTTCCTTTTTTTTTATTTTTGTTTTGTGCTCCTAGCAACATCATTATTTGCTCATGAAGTGTTATAATGCTTTCAGCTCCCAAGGCCAAAGCCTCCAACAAAATGGGAGCTATTTGCCCAAAAGAAAGGTCAGTCACCCTGCATAAGCTGAACAAATTACTAGGTTTTTGTGTGATATAGAGCTTTGATACAGTGTTAAGTTGAGCTTGTATGCTTTGATGTAGTCAAATTGAGCCGTGTTGTTTACTAATCTTAACCAGTAAACTCTATCATGTTACTTTGCAGGCATAAAGAAGCGTAAGAAAGACAAGGTTGTATTTGATGAACAGTCTGAAACCTGGAAACGCAGATTTGGATACGATCGTGCAAATGATGAAGAGGCTATACCTATTATTGAGGCAAAACCAAATGACGGTAACTATTTTTTCTCTATGTTGGAGTTGTCATGTAAATTACTTTTACTGTATATTTACTTCATGGTCAAACACGAATGGACACCCTTTTCATTGTCAGTGTTTGGCACCAACCTATATGTATTAGGATAATAGTTTTAATTTTAGGAAAGGCATGGCAAACATGAGAAAGGCCGGTTTGGCACTCAAGAACAACTAATTTGGAGAACAACACATCTTAATAATTCTTCAATCGTACTTGCAAGGAACGAAGGTCTTGATTGGTAGACTTGGCTGAGTATCCTAGCCATTGATAGCTCTGATGGGATGGGATAGGTTAGGATGGTTTGAAACCCATTTTCACCCATCCTTCTCCACAATTCTGAAACCCCTTAGAATCAGAGGGTTTGGGATGGATTTAATTCTTTTTCCCCCTGTATTTTTGAAAATCCTCCATATGTGCCTATTTATTTTAGAAGAGTTGGCATTAGATGGGTGGTGTCGTGAATTTCTCTCCTCATCACTCCATTAATGGCGTTGTAATATCTTTATAGTGGGTAGGGGTGAACTATCATGTTTTGTTTAATCTTTGTCTCAATGGAGTAAGACAAACTCTGAAGTTACATCAATTAAAGTAGATTAAAGAATTAGGTGTCAATTAGTTTTGGCATATGGTATAAACTGTGTTCACCTTAATAGTGTCATAATGATAGGTCAGATTTGACTGCTGACCAGTTTATCAGTTTATTGGTCCGGGCAGCGAGTTGTGTTTCCATTATCAGTTGCTCAAGTATAAATTAAGCTTGTTGCTTGGTTTGATATTGATAAGTTAATATATGTTTCCCAAATCATTAATGAACATAATTTAAATATCTTTCTAATTGCTTTTTTTAAAGTTATAATTAATGGATGCTCGGTTATTATCTTTCACATGTCTCATTGTATATGCATGCTCATGTGTGCAGTTGTTGCTGCTTGTTTCAGTAGAGAAGTTTTATTACTGATTTACATCTGAACATGTTGCAGATACAAACGAAGATCCTTTTGCCAAAAGAAAAGAAAATAAGAAGAAAAGAATTGAAAAACAAGAAAGCAATAGGCTGAAGAACTTGAAACAAGCTTCCAAAGCTGGTGCTTTACCAAGGTTTTTCTCAAAAATTTCAACTTGTTCTTGAGGTTTTATTAGCACTGAAATTCTGGTTGTTACTCTTCATCAGGGATAAAAATATAGTAACTGAATACAGCTTCTATTTCATGCCTCATTGGCTGCTTTTTTAATGCATAACTTAGGTGGTATCACATATATAATATGTGGACTTGCCACATCTTTTGATTTCATTTTCTCACTGTATTTTCTTTTCCTCCTTGTATCCACTAGTATTTTCTTTTCTTTGCTATAATTAAGTTCTCACCTTGGGTATATAGTTTGCTATAGGAAAATTTAGGTTATCTTTCCTGCTGGTAACCCGATACTCTCAAGTCTAAACTGATAATCTTTGACAAATCTGAGTAACTTTCTTTGCAGCCATATTCAATTGGCTGCTACAGCTTTGCCTATTACTGGAACTCAAGCAGCACCCAAGAAAGTCACCAAGGATGAACTAGGTAATGTAGCTGGATTAGCAGCAACTGCAACAGCTAGTGGTGGGAAATTTGACAAAAAGTTGCCAGGTGAAAAGGCTGCACCACATAAGGGAAAATATCGGAAGGTTGTACGCTTATCCTCTCTTACAGCAACACATTTGTCCAATGCATGATAACATTTTTGTACAGAAGCTTCTGTATTTTACTGAAATAATGAATTACTATGCTTTGTTTTGTATTTCTCCAGTTCCTGCCAGTTGTGGAAGGATCAGGGGTTGGATCGCGTGAGAAGGAGCAAACTGAGAAAATAATGAACAAGATATTCTCCAAGAATTCCCATGAAATTCTCAATATTGACAAGGTACACCTTTACTCGTTTAATTACCTTGTTTCCAATTTTTAGCGAAATTTACTTTCTTTCCCCCTCTAAATCGTGCTTTGTTGGGTACTAGGCTGTCAAGACATACAATGTGAAGAAAGAGAAAAAACAAAAGGGTGAGAAAGCGAAGGCTGCTTCGGCAACCGGAGGCAAATTGAAACCTCAGAAAAAAATTCAGAAGAAGTCTTCTAAAAAGGGAGGTTCCAAGAAAGGCAAGGCAAAATGAAATTATTAAATTTTGGTTTCAAAGTAAAGCTTATAGAGTATCTGGCACTAGGTTTTGAAACTTTGCTTACTGCTTTGAAATTTTGTAGCAAGAAGAATTCATCTATTAAAACAATTTGTATTATTTGTTCTATCTACCTGCCTACCTATATTTATGTATCATATATCTTCAATGATCGTCTGAAATGCTCAACATACATAGATAGGAAAGGAGCCATGGATTTATTGCACCATCTTAATGCAGAAACGTAGACGGTTACAAGACGATAAATTTTGCTGCTGCATCATGTCTCGTTATCCTTGTCAATACCAAGGTTGGATTAAGTACTTGACTAGTTATTGGAGATGACGTTCAGGTTACCTAATTGGGCATAAAATATGTGTTAGCCTTGTTTCAAGACAATAAAAGGAACTTATCAGCAATCCAACTTGGTTTGTCTGCCATTTGCTCAATTCCAACCAAAATCAACATTCTTCTATACAATCAAAGGAACTTGCATGCCATTATGTTATGACCAATCACCTGCTTTCCAGAGCGAATATTCTAGCTTGTAGGAAGAATGATAATTATGGACCTTATGAAGAAAATTAACATATCCAAGTTGTATATGATCAATTTCAACATTGACTCTTGGTGAAAGCTGGTTGGCCTAGATTTATCGTACCACCTTTAGTCTTTTGTTTTGAACCCCCTTTTTTTATGTGATCTTAAATACGAGATTCTTCTTATAGTCTTATACACTTTGAGTTATTTTATTTGAATTTTTTAATTTAAGATTACTTGTAGATCCTTCTAATGAAGACGGATGGATCCTTCATATTGTCTTCTGGATACATGTTTAAGGATTAATATTTAAGAATGCTTTTTGCATGAAAATTTTTGGGAAAATCACTCTGAGGTCCCAAGCAAGAAAGATAATATCAGAAAGGTCCCTTGAGGTTGTAAAAACGCACTCATCAGGTTGTGAATGCGTGCTTTGGGGTTGTACCCAGGGACCTTTCTGATATTATCTTCCTTGCTTGGGACCTCAGAGTGATTTTCCCAAAATTTTTTATAGCTTTCCGAAATTAACAAGTCGATGAGTCTCTCTGTTTTTTTTTTTAAAAAAAAACCCTTTTTGGAATCCATAGAAAGTAAACCCGGAAAAAGAGAAAAATATCACATAGAAGGGCCTCGTCATAGCCCCACTTAACAAGTCCTTGTGCGTGAACTGAGAATAGTAAGGTGACTAGGTGATTCAGTTCTCTTATGGGAGTGCTAGAACTCTTTATTGTAATCTTTACAAATAATTTTGATTTTCCAAAGGATTTTTCTACAAATTTTACAGAATATAACATCTCATCCGCTGATTGGATTTGGAGGGGGAGATGGGAAATTTTTGTGAGTTAGATTTTTAAAAAACTGAAGAACTGGAGTCATAATTTTTTTTTTTTTTTTTTGATTGAGAAAAAAACTAGGCTCAACTTAAAAAACCGCTTCAGCCCTTAAAATATCCTTCAGAAAGTCTGGAGGAGCCTTGGCCATTTCTTTAATTTTTTTAACAAAGATAATATGTAAAATAAAAAAAATAAGAAAAATTAATTATAAACTCATAACCCTACTTCTTTAATATTTTTTTTTAATTCAACTAAAAAAATTTTCACTGCCTTCACTTTCCCTTCCCTTCCATCCTACCAAACAACCCCTTAGGTAAGCAGTGCTAATTATTCTAGGAAGACTCATTTTCGCTATGGCTTCGGTGGTCCCTTTAATCAAGCCACTGTCTATGAGTCGCAAACTCATTCTTCAACATCAATGTAGATTTTTCAACAAAAAAAAAAAAAAAAACTTATGGGTCAAGTGTGCTATGCCTGAGCGCAAATATTGAAGCGATGTGGTTTCTTTGTCCTCTTGAGACTTTGTTGGCTGCGTGGCCTAGTAACCTAAAATATGTGTCAATGAAGCACTCCCATTTCGGATTCTTTCATGACTTCTCATTTCTTTGCCTCCTCAGTCAGCCGTAATCAACTATTTTTGTTTTTTTTTTCTATAAAACTATTTTTTATACAACTATTTAATATTCAATATAATGGGTTAGATTCAAATATTATTTAGCCCATTTTGGATATAGGTGTGTTGCTCTTAAATATCATTATTTTAGTAAGTAAATGTCTTTTTAATTTGAGGTTTAAAATATTGACCTTAATTTTTTCAACTAATTTGATTTGGTAAGCTCAAGAGTATTCTCACTAAATTAATTTGAAGGAGTATGCATTATTCACAGCTCAACAGTATATTCATTTTATATTTATTTAGTTATTGATTATGCCCCTTTTCTCAAATTCAAAGTGAAATTAAACTCGTCTAACACTATCATATATTGACTCATAGTTTTTGGAAAAATTAATTCATCAGTTTTTACCTTATTTTTAATTAGATTCCTATATTTTTTAAAAATTGTGTCCTTACTATTTTTTCAATTATAGGCATTAGGTTCATGCTCATGATATATTAATTAGTGTTAATGTGGATGCTGACTATGACTAAGTGATATAAGTTGTCATAAAATACAAAATAAAAAAGGTTTTCTGAAAATAAAATTTTTTTACTCAACCATTTCCTTACATTAATCTAGTTGATTTTGATTTTGATTTGATTTTTTTTATTTGTATCCATATGGCAAAATTAATCTATGTATACGTTGTATGTGTACGCTGAGTGAGAGTCGAGCCATCAGGTAGTAATATTGTTTCTCTTACAAATTACAAATTAGGCATGTAGGGACTAATACATATAAATGAGATAATTATAGGGGAAAATCACAGTGAGGTCCCAATGACCATAAAAATTTATAAAAAAGTGCCATAGCAAGTTCTCCTATAAAAAAGGTCCATAGGGACTGCATTGTGATTAATTCTGGATGTGAAGTTATTAGATTGCCTTTATTAAGGGAGAATGACAGTGAAGTCCCAAAAAAGAGGAGAAATGAAGAAATGGTCCCTATAGATTGCAAAATGAAAAAATGGTCCCATGGAGTTGTCAATACAGGCTCCTGGAGTTGTCATTAACAACTCCAGGAGCCTGTATTGACAACTCCATGGGACCATTTTTTCATTTTGCATTCTATAGGGACCATTTTTTTCATTTTTTTCCTTGCATGGGACCTAAGTGTAAATCTCCCCTTTATTAATTGAAAACACACTGTCCCGCATTGACAATTTCGTCAGCCTATTTTGATAATTGCATCTGCTTACTTCGACAAGTTTATTTTTTCATTTGGACAAGTTCTAAAATGAAAACACACTGTCCCGCATTGACAATAATTCTGGATGTGAAGTTATCAGATTGTCCTTATTAATTGAAAACAAACTATCCTACATTGACAACTTCATCAGCCTATTTTGACAATTGCATGTTCTTATTTTGACAAATTCATTTTTCTATTTGGATTAGTTCTAAAATGGCAAGTTAATGTGCATATTTTCACAAGTCTCTATGCCAATTTTAACAACTTTCTCAGCCTATTATGACAATTGCATTTGTATACTTTGGCAAGTTCATTTTCTTACTTGGATAAATTCTAAAATGACAAGTTAATGTGCATATTTTCACAAGTATCAATGTCAATTTTGACAACTGTATCTGTTTACTTTGACAAGTTCATTTTACCAGTTTGACAAGTTCTAAAATGGCAAGTTAATGTGCTTATTTTCACAAGCCTTTGTGCTAATTTTGACAAATTCTTCTGCCTATTTTGACAACTACAAGTTAACGTAGGCAGATGCAGTTGACCAAGTGGGAAAATAAATTTGTCAAAGTAGGCTGGAGCAGTTGTTAAAATTGGCACAAAGGCTTGTGAAAATAGGTACATTAACTTGCCATTTTAGAACTTGTTAAAGTAGGAAAATGAACTTGTCAAAGTAGGTAGATATAGTTGTCAACATAGGCTAACGAAGTTGTCAATGCCCGACAATGTGTTTTCAATTAGTAAGGGCAATTCGGTAACTTCACATTTAGAATTAATCACAATACAGTTCCTAGAGATCTTTTTGATTGAGGAGTTTGCTATGAGACCTTTTTTATAATCTTTTATGGTTTTTGGGACCTCACTGTGATTTTCCCTTATTATAATGATCCAATACAAATTTAAAAAATTATAATGACCTAATTAAGAATGAGTTGAAATTACAATGACCAGCATATTAAGTTTTCCTAATTTTCTTGGGGAGCGGGCGGGGAATTGGGAAATTTATTGGGACCAGAGAAGACATGAGAGTCTTAAGAAAGAAGATAGGGGTACAAAAGGCAAGGGCCACATAATTAGTGCCCTTATTATTGTAAATTACTACCATTTACTAAATAAGTTGGAATTTTAATAGCCTTCCAATTCTAAAGATCAACTTTTATTGTGGGCTTGATATTTTCATGACAAATCTAGAGGCGTCTGATTTTTCTCCGATTATTTAAAAACGGAAATATCAAATTTATCTCAAAACTGTGGTCTCAATCCCACCTTAAACCAACTTGCCAATAGGGACATTCATGGACAAAAAGCAATTACAAATAACATTCGTGAAACTAGTATAAAAGCAATGCCGTAAAATGTTAATAAAAGATTACTTACAAAGATATTGTAAGAAATTTATTGCAAATAAAAAATAAATAAAATTAATTTAAAAATAAAGTAATTAAAGATAAGATGTGTAAATATAATTTAAAAGTTGTTACTAATAAATATTTTATAAATTTCATAATAAAAATAAAATAATTCTAAGGTGAAAAAAAATAAAATAAATATAAGATGCAATATAATATACACACTTATTTTATAATTTTACAACATATAGACATATATTTCTTTTTTAGTGTTTACTTACTACTAAGTAGGGGTGAGCAACCGGTTATACGGTTCGGTTTTCGGTGAAAACCGAATTAACCGAAAACCGAATAGAGTCAAACTTCAACACCGAACTGAAACCGATCTACAAAATTAACCGAAACCGAATTAACCAAAAATTTCGGTTCGGTTATTCCATTAACCGAAATTGGATTTCATGTTGCCTACTTTTCTTGAAACAAATTTATCACCTAAAATGGTGAGGCCCTAGCAAGCAAATCGAGAAATAGGGAGAAATTAACAGACATTTACAACCACAAAAGCCATGAACAGATACTATTATTTGCCTTGTACAAATGAATAAAATACATAACAATATATAAAAGCCATATACAGAAGTCATAGAACACACACATCCTAATACTTGTTCTTGAAATACTGAAGCAAAAGTATGGAAAGCAAAGATCTTGACATAGATGACGAAGACGGGATAGGGGCTTTTTTTCAGAATGATTTCGGCGGTGAAAGGAACGCTCTAACCTTTACTGATGACAGAGGCGCAATAAGATGGTGTTCCTCGATCAGATTTGCCAGATCCTCGTCGGAGCTGATGGAAACCACAGGATCGAGATCTTCTGTAGGCAATCGACAGTGAAGTGTCACAGATTCTGAGCTACATAGCTCTCCCAACTTCCCCAATAGCTCGGAAAAAGAAACAGAGCAATCGACGGAGAGGACATGTGTATGGCCACCGATATAACGAAGCTCGTCGTCCGGATTGTGGGGAAGGATTTTGCCGCCGTAGCTACAGAGGAATTTGAGGGTGGATTTAGGAAAGGACGGTGTCTTCGAAGTTCGAACTTCTAAGCGGAAGCGGCTGTGAATTTGTGATGTCGAGTGAGTTTGAGGGAATGAAAATAGGTTTACCTATTGAAACATAAGGAGAGTGTGTCTTTTTTTTTTGGGTCGAGATTTGGGCTTGGCTAATAAGGTTTAGAGTTGGGCTTTTGCAAAAAGTCATATCATAAAACACCCAGCCCATATATTACCTATATTATTTCGGTTATTCGGTTATAACCGAAATTTTTTTAGAGTAACCGAACCGAACACCGAACACCGAAATATTAGAAGAAAAAAACCGAAAAATAATTAACAACCGAAATAACCGAACCGAAATAACCGAATTAAATTCGGTTCGGTTCGGTCTTCGGTTTCGGTTTCATTTTGCTCACCCCTACTACTAAGTACTAACTACCCTGTATTATTTATTTATTTTTCAATACATGCATTTATTTTATTTTTTTTTTTTGGAAGAAATACCATGCATTGTTTAAATTGTTGAAATTGAGACCACATCTTAATCAATCTGTCTTTCTAAATTCAAACCCACAAAAAAAAAAACAAAAAACAAAAAATCCAAAGAATCTTTTTATCTTCGTGAAGGAAGATGAAGATAGTGAAATCCGTTTAGTCCTCTGATTCTGAGGTCCCAACCGTGAATATGCCATTTCATGTCGTCGAACTTCTCAAAGCCATTCATAGGCTTTGCCTCTCTGAATCTTCTCTTCCAACGAGGATGGCAACTCCTACTCCTCGCGCCTCAGCTTTCTCCACAACCTAAGCCTTCGAGAATTTCAAGCCATTGATATATCACTGAATATTGCTCCATCTCTACCAGGCAGAAATTCTCCAGAAATCGCTCTTGAATTCATGGCAATCAAATGCTTCTCTGAAAACATTCGTTCCTACGCTTGAAACCTTCTATTCTTTTCTTTAAAGTTACATAAAGTTTTTATTTCTGTTTAGCTCTAGCGAATCGCGTACGGTTCGATGGGTATAGGCATGGAGATGCTTGGAGGTGTCGAATCTAGAAATAAAGATGTAGCAATATGTTCTTCTGGAATCAAGTTCGTGCAGAATTCTCGAGAGAGTAATTCTCATTCCACCGGCTTATTCGCAAGCGTTGGTCAAGCAGGATTTGGATTCGGGATTTCACCAAACCCTCCAGTTGCTATAGAGACTGGAAAAACCATTACGCTGGCGAATTCATCCATGAAATTCGTTTCAATGCCTGAAACCGTGTTTCAAATTGGTTTGTTTCCACGATTGTCGCTGAGAGGAGATTACGATGACGACGACGACGTGGACTATTGCCCCTTCGAAATTGAAGATGAAGGTCTGGTAGTGATGAAGAAGACGAAAAAGAGGAATGGTCTGAGGTTGAAGCTGAAGATTGGGAATCCTTCATTAAGGAGGTTGATCAGTGGAGCAATTGCTGGTGCAGTGTCACGAACTGCAGTAGCACCATTGGAGACTATAAGGACGCATTTGATGGTGGGACTCTCTGGAAATTCTGCTCTCGAGGTGTTCCGTTCTGTAGTGAACGCTGATGGATGGAAGGGCTTGTATAGGGGTAATTTCGTAAATGTGATCCGTGTTGCGCCAAGCAAGGGTATTGAGGTATGTGGTTGTGCCTTGTGACTTTCAATTTTATATGCAGATTTTGAAATGTCTGTTCGTACCCAATTGTAATGATCCTTTAATATTCTCGTTGAACTCTGGCATGTAGATGTTGAACCTGGTGTTTCCCTGAACTTTTTAAGACTTGACACACCCATTTATTTATCAACCAAGATCAGTGTTCATATTGTGTTAATTATAATTTGGGTTGAGTATACTTTTAAATTTAATACCTAGTGTCCCAAGTGTTTGCTTTGGCATAGTGTGGTCCTAGTGGTTCATAAAAGGGTTCCATATTATCAGGGTTTTCATACCGCAATTTTAGTGAATAATTGATTTTAAGTTTCCAAAAGGGATAATACAATGTTTAATTCTTATAATTTATCTTCATTTTAGTTTTAGTTTCTATAGTTTTAAACTATAAGTTTTGGTTCTTCAATCTTCTTTTTATCTAAACAATTAGTGCTGTTTAATTAGAACCTAGATCATTTTACTCCTTGAGAGACCAAAATCTAAAATTTGAAATTATAGGGATCAAACTCAAAATGAGGGTAAACCATAACCCTTGTCCAAAATTTAGTAAGGGCCTATATCCTATTCTTTAGTACCAGCTTTGTGGTAGAAAGGTTGAGATGACTGGGAGTACTAATTCTATGCGCTAATTAAACTGTATTGCTTAAATTACTGAACAGTTCTGATGTAACTAAATAAAATTATGTCTTATATGTCATCTAACGGAAGCATATCTGCACTGCAGCTATTTGTATATGATACAGTCAAGAAGCATTTGTCTCCTAAACCTGGAGAGAAGCCAAAACTTCCAATTCCAGCTCCATCAGTTGCTGGTGCTCTTGCAGGAGTTAGCTCAACCCTCTGTACATACCCTCTGGAGTTGCTCAAAACTCGTCTCACTGTTCAGGTAAATCACTCAACAGAGAGCCAATAAACTTCCAGCCACGCAACGCATGCATACCCATATCAAACATTTCCAATGTTCATGTTTATGCTTCCAAGCTTTATAGTACTACTTTAATTGCAGAGAGGGGTGTACAAGAACTTTCTAGATGCATTTATGAAAATAGTTAAAGAAGAAGGTCCAGCAGAACTGTACAGAGGCCTCACCCCAAGTATAATTGGCGTTATCCCTTTTGCTGCCACAAACTATCTTGCTTATGATACGCTGCAAAAAGCATACAAGAAAGCTTTCAATAAGGATGAAGTTGGAAATGTCATGACCCTTTTGATTGGATCAACTTCTAGTGCATTTTCAAGCACAGTGACATTCCCACTTGAGGTGGCTCGCAAGCACATGCAGGCTGGAGCAATTAATGGAAGACAGTACAGTAATATGCTTCATGCTCTTGTAAGTATACTTGAAAAGGAAGGCCCTGCAGGTCTGTACAGAGGATTAGGGCCAAGCTGGTTGAAACTGATTCCTGCTGCTGGTATTTCTTTCATGTGCTATGAAGCATGCAAGAAGATACTTATGGAGAAACAAGAAAGCTGACAACTTCAGATTCCTACCACACTGCATGTTTGGAGAGTTTGAGGGGAAAACTATTTCCTTAGTTTGAAGGGCGTCATTGGTTTGCTCACACAATTAAACAAATCACATATTTGAAAGTTTTGAGGTTGAGTTTTCTTTCAAATTGTTATTCACTGATCATCACTGAATTTTTTGCTTACTACAATATTGTTCGAGATATTCCTTTGTACAGGGGAACACAACTCTGGAAATCTTATTAAAACCTTCACATTCTTTTTATGCGTCAGGAAAGTTTGAAACTTTGGCCACCACCTACAACCCCTATCCCACCCTTACCACCTAAACTAGGTATAATTGGCAAAGCCTTCAAATTCATGCATTCATGTATTAGGGACACTACAGCAACACCAATACCTTATTCTGTTTAAATCGTATTTCTTTAACATTCTGAGATGGGGCATTTGAAGCCAGAATAAACCATCTGAATTAAAGAACTAACAATTGAACAGTAAATAGACACCTTAAAACTCAGCATTGCAACACAGACACTGAAGCAAGAATAAATACCTATTGACCCATGTTATAAGCATAACAAAACCACCTAAAATCATACTATTTTATTTTCACTTATTTTGTCACAAGCATAATTTATTTATCTTTTTGCCGAATTTCTTTGGTTTCAAGTTAAGAGGGCACTTTAATACTTGAGTAGATAAAGAGATGAAAATTAGTTATATAGTTATCAACCTTCTATACTTTAAAATTGCTTAATATGTTAACCTTCTTTTACTATTTCTTTCTAGTGATTTTTTAATGATGAGAATGATAAGGGGTAAACAATGATGTTACTCTCTCTCTTATTGATAGTTTTCGTCTTATTTTTCTTTTATTGTGTAAGCCTAACAAATGTTTCAAACATATTAGTACAGCTGATTTTCTCAGGATTCACATCAACCATAAATCTCCTTAAATAAAATAATGCATAACACAGGCTTCACTAGTTATGGACAATGGGACTTTCTAAAATTACATCACATTGAGCATATGTTGCAAAACAAACAAAAATGAATTTCTAGTTTGTTGTTTCATAACCTCAACCTATACAGCATTCAAACCAGTAAATTCATCCAGATCACCAACAATGAACACCAGATAATAAAAGCAACCCATTTAACTCTGCTCTTCATCTCCAACTCCAACCTCTCTTTCCTCTGCATCAGCTGCCATTAACTCATCAAAGTTTGCTGTTTTGCCCAACAGTATTTCAATCTAAAGCAAAAGAAAACCATCATCAATCTAATATCAATCTTCAGAAAAACAGTAAAATAGCATTTCAGAATTACAACACTAAAAAACTGAGAACAAAGTTCACACACAGAAAAACGAGGAAGCAAATTCAATCAATGATTTTTAGCCTATAAGAGAACAAACTTGAACCAAATTCCCAATGAAAATATATATGAAAGTGAAAACTGAAAACATAAGGATCCTCAAAAACCATATCTCCGTGGACAAATCCATTGTCAAGCAATGGCATTTTTTGTCAAAGTCAAGATTATTAAATTGGATTAACACTCCATACACTTACCTTGGCTTTTTGGACAGGTCGTCCTCTTGAGTCATCCTTGATATCAACCGTGGAAGTCATGATCTCTGCACAAGTTGAACATGCCTATATAAGCACAAGAGTTCATAACTTGTAGATACTTGAGGAATACAAAAGGACCAATTATCTCACTCTTCTCCACAGCCAGCCCATTATTTTTCAGAATTTCAGCAACAGTCACCACTGTAGCAATAGCTAATAGACAAGAGAAAAAATAATTGTAAGGAGAAAAGCATTCTTACTAAAATAAGAACAACTAAGCCTGTTGTGGTAAAAACCACAATCAATACTAAACAAAATAATCATTTGAAAGTATGAAGGAGGATAATTGCCCAAGCAAGATAAGTATTCCAAAAAAAGGAATTGCCAGAAAAGCAAATATTAGGACCTAAGGTGATCTAAGTAAATCCAATCTCAAACCAGACAACACAACATTGATTAAAGAAAACACGCTATACATCCCTTCATAAACCTTTCATAAGCAAAAATAGAATACTAAATTATACACTCATCCATTATCGATCATAAATACCCTGACAACCACCGAAAAATGGACAGTAAAAAAACGAAGCCCCGGTATAATTTATGGGGTTGTTGATCTACAATGAAAAGATGAGAAAAAGCCTTGAAGTCCTTGAGGGAAACTTACCCATTCCAAGGGCAGAAAGCTCAACTTCATTGTGCTGTTGCATGTATCTCTGCAGAAAAAAGTGTAAAAGAAGAAGTATAAACCCATCGATCTTGAAGTTGTAGTCAGTATCCAGATCCAAGAAGGAGACAAAGAGTGAAGAAGGGTGAAACCTTGGCAAGATTTACGTAGAAGAATAGAGGCTTCTTGGTATTAGAAACCTGAATCCGATTCTTCTTCTGAGAATCTCCACCCAAGTTCATGGAATTCACTCCATCGGTAATTTCTTCCATTTGGGGCGACAAAATTGAGGAAAAGAAAAGGCCTAACCCTAAAACGTATATGGTGCTTCTTCCTAGCGCGACCTCCTAAGTCTGATTGAGAACGACGCCCGAGTATAGCAGAGAGAAAGAACAACGGTCCAACACAACGATAAAGGCTCTCTTAAGCCTAGACGACGTTGAAGATCTGAGATTGGTATTGATTTTCTTTTTTTTAATGGGTGGGTGGGGTGGCAGGAAGCGTAGTTTTGACTTAGTTTTGTTCTTTTTTTTTCACGCATACTTCCCCTTCGATATAGAGTGATGACAAGCATAAGTAGGTATGGAAATAGGCCAGGCCCCTAACAGGGGCCTACGGCCTAACCTACATAAAGCCCAGCCCAGCCTATTTAGTAAATAGGTCAGGCTCAGGCTCAGGCATATTGTTAGGCTTATTTTCATAAGGCCTAGCCAATAAGCCTACAGGCCTGGCCTATTTAGCTTTTTTTTTTAATATATACTATTACATAAGTATATATAATATAATCTAAATAATTTTATAAATTTATCAACTTAACATTAATTCTAAGTTTCATATCATATTGTCATTATACTCAACCATTACTTTCGCATAAATCATTCACCCTTGCCTTTCTTCTCTTTGATCGTTCGAGATGGCAACACTAACTCACTCACTCTCCTCTAATTTGCACCCTCCACTAAAGCATAATAATTTTTATGAGTTTATTTTAATGTCAAATGAAATATTATAATTAAATAAGAGGAGTTTGTCCCAATTTACGTGGGAAAGGTAAAAGAGGTAGAATCTAGTTTTGTATGTTATTTGTTATGCTTAGTCAATTTTAGAAAATATATCTCATTAGTCAACAGACGATTAGTTTTTTTTATTCCTATTTGCTCGGACAATTGTTGTCACTAGACGTTCTTTTCTTTTCCTTACTAAGCCCTAATATTACTATGAGAATGGATATTAGGCTTTTAAGATATAATGTAGGATTGTATATAACTGTGAAGGGTTATATATCAATTTAGAGGCATAGGCTTTAAAGGCTATTTAAAAGCCTATATTATTTAAGTAGGCCTTTAAACAGGCTTCATGCCTTGTCAGGCCTTTTGAAGGCCCAGGCTCAGGCCTAAAAAAAAGCCTACATACAGGCTCAGGCCCAGGCTCAGGCTTTGAATCTCTGTTGCAGGCCTAGGCCTATTTAGACAAAGCCTAACCTAGCCTAACCTACTTCCACCCCTAAGCATAAGTTGGGGTAATAAGATATTTATTTAGAATGATGATTGAAGTTTTTAAAATTAATTTTTTAATCATAATTTATGATATATGAGATAAATATGTAAGAAAAATTTTATTTTAATTTATATAAAAAATATTTATAAATTTTTCAAAAATCAATCTAAACAGTGTAAATGTCAGTTTAATTTCGGTGAAAAAGAAAAAAAGAAAGATCAGTTTAATTGACCAAAAAAAGGTCATTTTAATTGAACTTCTGAATTGTCTTTCAACGTGATGTACCCCGGCAAAGTAGGGATAACTCACATTAAAATTAAGGATGAAGGTGCAAAAAATACTCATAAATTTTTATTAAAACTGCATCTAACATTATATGCATTTCGGAGGTGAAAAAATACACATAAAATATTTAAAATGGGTGCAAAAATACCTTCACAGTTAAATTTAATCTAACACTATTATATATGCATGTGTCTGGTTTGAGATTGGATTACTTAGTGGGATCTACACTCTTTTTGCACATGCATATATAATGGTGTTAGGTCAAATTTAACGGTACTAACATTTTTGCTCCAATTTTAAATGTTTGTGAGTATTTTTATACCTCCAAAATGTATATAGTACTGGACGTACTTTTGGTGAAAGTTAATGAACATTTTTGTCCTTTAACACTAAAATTAATTTGAAGACCCCACATTTCATGATAATTCAAATTAAAATTAAGGAAAAATCACACCAACTTCCCAGTAAAAAAAAAAACCTGAAAAGTTATGTAAAAGTGACATAATTGATGAGTGAAAGTGGTGTTATTAGTAAGTTTTGGGACTTTTCAAATAATATTTTCTTTGGCAAGAACTTTAATGTGATTTTTCATAAAATTAATTTTGAGTGGGAATAATTCTCAATTTTTATAAATGAGCTGATCAAGACAAAGTTTGTAGTATGTTGAAGAGACTAAACACATTAAAGGTGCTAAATATCTCTCAAATTGACACTTATAAATCTATATAATAATAAAGATATGATTATGGATATTTTGTAAAAAAATTCATCTAAATGTTTAGAGGATTGTTTCTAAATATTTAACAAGATGACTGTTGTTCCATGAATTGTTGTCAAACTCGCAACTTAACTCTTCAAGTTTATCTTTTTTACTTTTTTATCTAATAAAATCGAATCGAGTCACAAGTAAACTCGTGTCATTTGTAAATTCGATTAAACTTGTGAGTTTATATACTGATTTTATTATTTTTATATTTCTAACTTGCAAAACTGTGTTCATTTACTCTTAAATTCGTATTAATTTTTTCAATTTGATAATACTCAGTGGCTTTATCTATGAATTTTATAGAAACTTTTTTTTAAGTATGATATATTATAAATGTTGATAGATTTAATTTCAATTATTTAGATTTTAAATATATTTAAATCAAAATTTTGTCATTTTTTATATTTTAATTATTTAACACACTATTAATACATATTTAAAGATAAAAATAAACTCTTACAAGTTCACGATTCGAGTTCACGTTATCGTTACAAGTTTATTTAAACTTGCGAGTTTGATAACATTAGTTGCAGGTGACAGAAAAATTCATATAATCATCTAGAGGATTGGCTCTGTGTAAACATCTTATAAGAGAATATTTCAAATAATCATTTGGATTAATCTCCACGGATCTCATACGTCTTGGGTGGAGTCACTTACAGTCCGCTCACATTTTGTGGATTGTGAAGAATTTGCATCTTATTTTTTTATTATTTTCTAGTAAATAAATTATAAATATAGTTTAAGTATGACTAGTTTTATTTTGATCCCAATTCCAATATAATTTCTATTATGAGCATTTTTACTTTTTTTTTTTATAGAAGTCAAATTTCATTAAAATATCAAATGATATTACGGGCTTATTTGGTTGGAGGGGAGAGGATGGAAGGGGAGGAAAAATAAATCCCTCTCCTTATTTGGTTTGAAGTTTTGGAAGGGAGGGGAGTAAAAATCTGTCCCTCTCTCCCCTCCCATCCCCTTATTTTGATCCCCTCCAAATTGGGGTTTTTTGGAGGGGAGCCAAAATTTATGACCACTTTGTCCCTTTATATTTCATGAAATTCCATCTTTGCCCATGTGAAAAAAAATTAGAAGAAACTCCACCTCTTCATGGCCTTCTCGCCTTACCGGAAACTCCCTGTTCTCACCGATCCGAGCTTGTGTTTGGTCCCTGTTGTCGCCATCTGTCATCCTTGTTATTAGTCACTTTGCTTCATCGTCTCTTTTCTTCCATTGTTGCCATCTGCGTGTATTACTGCTCGTCGTTTTTTTCATCGTTTGCCTTCATCATCTATTTTCTTCACTGTCCAGGCTTCAATTTCAAGAGGTGTTCGGAAAATATACTGTGCATATCCTCGCAGCTTTGGTTTGTTCTTCACACCACATGCCAATTTTATCTCATGACAACATGAAAATTTTGTGGGTTTCTTTAGTTATCTCCTTGCCTGCAATTGCTCAGGGGAGTAAAGGCGGTGTTTCTGGGATGGGGAAGGTGTAGATACAAAAGGTATAGGCGGTGTTTCTTTATTTATTTTATTTTTAAAAATATATTATCATATAAATAAGAGATAAAAAAAAACATCATCATATCAGTTTTTATATACATATTAGCAATAAGTTGAGATGAGAGTGAATTTTCATTAATTATGTAATTTAAATTAAGGTGTAAACTAATTTATATAATTAGTTAAAAAAAACTAATTTATATAATTTAATAAGTAAAAAAATATAATCTAACATATAAGGGTAAAATTATAAATTAGTTATTATCTCCTCTCCCATCCCCTCTTAAACTAAACACAAGATTATTAAATATCATTCCCTTCCTTCCCCTCTAACTAAACCAAACAAGGTAATCTTATACCCTTCCCTTCCATCCCCTTCCCTTAAACCAAACAGGCCCTACATATCAGAACTATGCCTCTAAAAAAGGACACGACTGCAAAGATGTAAGAACTCTAGAGTTAATTCCTGAAACTATAACTGTGTTATCAAAAGAAAACAATTCCTTGTCACAAAAAAAAAAAAAAAACAATTCCAACAAATTATATTTCTTATATCTTGAAGGATTATGATTTTTATTGTATCTGGAATGATTGACATTTATAAAAGATACTGGCAAAAAAAAAAGACATTTATAAAAGATAAACCATGAGTATTTTTACCATGAACGAGAGAGCATAAATAAAAAAAAAATATTAAATCAGAACTTGCTTTTTATATAGGCACCTAGTACTAAACGTGTGTTTGATAAAGCAGTAAAAAAGCTGAAAGGTGTGATTGAAGGAGAAAACGCACGATGATTCATTGGCATCAAAAAAGCAAGAATGTATCCAAAAGGTGAAAACAATAACTATAAAAAAAAAGAAAATTATTCCAATAAGCCTAATATTTTAATATCTATAAATGTAGCCAAAAGGGGAAAAATTAAATAATAATTTTGAGGGAAAAATTTCTTAGTAAAAATCTAATTGCCGCACTATAAATGGCTTAATTATGATTCGAACACGTGTCATAATTAAATAAGAGACCGATAATAATTTAAAACTTTTCAAGACTTTTTCCAAAGCATGTACAATATGGTTTCTATTCACTTTTCGAATATATTTTGCCTATGCAGTTCGGTTTCCATTCATATATATCAAAGTGTAAACTAAATTCCCGACTACACTCGGGTTTCATTCATTCACTAAAGGGTTTACAAGGCATATTCGCCTCTTTTAGTTTCTCCTACTGGGAATTACATTCCACTATTCGAATTTACAACATCTACAATATATACAATAATCCCAAAATATGATAACCACATCCAAACTAAAATTCCCAGTTAGGGATACTAGCTGCCTTTCATTAATTGTTTCTCTTTTGAACCGCTTACCCTCTCTGTAGGTTAGTTAATTGAAAGAATGAGATTCAAAAGAATCCTAATAGTAACGATTCACTTATAACATGTACAATCACAAAGCATGTAAGTAAATCACAAAACAGTAACACAACAACGGCATTCACAACAGCAGTGATATGTGTGACTTTTGTCACATTCACAACATCATTTGCAGTAATCATGGCATGACAGCTTCCGCTGTATTCACAACGACATTCTTACGACAGCCTTTGTTATAATCACACGGCATAAACAACAGCGTTCCAGTTCATCACAATTCAATGATAAGACATGCATACAATGTGTTATCCATATTATAAGAGAAAGTTCACTACCTTGTTTTTTCCGCTCGTGTCTGGCACTAGTTTGTCACGTGCATGGCAAATATCAAATCCTATAAACTATAATCAAGGACGAAGAGTTATTCTCTATTCCAATACTCAACTCCACAACACTTAGGGTTGGTTATTATTTGAGACCTTTAAGTGGCTACTAGAAGGCCAAATAGATGCATAAAGGGTTGGGAAAGACTTGACCAAATACCATCTTTCAAAACTTCAAAAAGCAGTTTTTGAGGGGTTTGCTGCGACTAAGCCATCCATTGGCTGCGGCCTATGGATGGTAAGAAAGATTTGGGCTGCGGCCAAGAATATGTCAAAAGGTTTTGGGCTTCGACCAGGACCCTGTTGGTCGCATCTAAGAACTGGTTAGATGCTTTTGGGCCGCAGCCATAATCCACTGGTTGCGGCCAACAACTGGCCTGTTTCCTGACTGATTTTCAAATGACCATAACTTTGTGCACACTTATCAAAATGATACAAATTTTATACCATTGAAAAGCTTACAATGTGTACTACAAACTGGAAAGTTTCATAACATTTTGACACCATTTACTATTTCAAAATACTATGCAAAGTTGGTCTCCTATACAGAATTTTAACTAGACAGAAATTCCAAAATTTCTAGTTTTCAACCTAAGTGTCTAATGGTTCCAAAATTCACAACCAAACCTTCTCTCACACAATTTTTTCACAAGGAATCCAATGGAAACACTAAAACAACCAAATTCTCATTCCATCTACATGTTCTGTTTTGAGACAACATTTCAATACAAAACTCAATTTCACCAGATTTCACATTCAAGTCTCCAAACCAATTTCATTGTCCAAATGACACAACAAAACACCATCTCCATCACAAAACACTATGCAATTCATACAACCATATATCACATGAAAATCAGGGTAAAATTCCAAAATTCACAGTCTCAACAATGACCACAATATTCATATCAATAGGTTGTTCTTACTCACCTTTATCACTTCCTCTAACTTGTTCTTTGCTTCACCAACCTCTAGCTTTCTTGAGTCTTCAAATCACCACCTCTTGAAAATCTAAAACAATATAATCAAAGCTCTCAACAAGAGGAACAAGATTAAAGAAGAAGATTTGAGCTATAGAAGTCATCTTCTAGGTCAAATCTCAAGAAGAAGGATTTGATTTACCTTAAGCTTCTTTCTCTTTCTTCTTCCTTGTGATGGCCGACTAGAGAGCAAGAGAGAGAATAGGATGATGAAATGATCGATTCTTTTTCCTTCCCATGCCTTGACAGCCGACCAAGAGAGGAGAGAGAGAGAGAGAGAAATGAATTAAAAATGCTCCTTTGACTTTTCCAACAACCCTTTGCTTCATCCAAATAATGCTACATGTCCAAAATCCGATGGCTCATTATAAAGCATGTAACTATGTGATTATACTAACTAATTCTATTAAACATTTAGTCACACTACTCATTTCTTTAACTAGTAATTAATTTCTTCATTAGTTGTTGAGTAATTGGCTAGTAAATTTTATTCTTCCTATTTTGCCCCTAACTATGACAAATTTACTTGAATTGCCATTTGCACATGATTTAACTTCTTTTCCCCTCTTCATGCGCCATTCCCCCTATATTTTAGTCTGATAATAACTTTGCCACACAATTAAACTAAAATACAGGGTTTAGACACTTTCTACAGCTAATTCGGTCATAACCCATACTTTATTTCCCAAAAGCATTCATCAAACATTCTTTATAGTCTCATATGAAGTCATTAGCCCTTAAACAGAATTTGGGGCATTACAGTAAGAATGACTTGATAATTTTTTATACGCACAGAATATCAGTACTCTACAAATGGACCATACTTACATTAAGTTCCTTACATCCATTATATCAAGTTCTCCAATCATGCATAACCATATGTCTTATTTTTTTCCATTTAAGTTTATAGTTAAATGACAATAATTAAAAAAATAGAACACATGGCTATATGTGATTAGAGAACTTGATGAAATGGATATAAGGAACTTGATGTAAGTATTTTTCTCTACAAATTCATGTACTTTTTAGTTGTTTTACATCTTAGCTTGTTTTTTTTATTAATTATTCAAATAAGTTTCGGTTTTAAAAGCGATCATTTTATCAAAATCAATCCAAATATAAATCACATTGCACTAAGTGACTTTTACCTTAATTTAACTTTGTAAAAGTCAAATTAATACAATAAAATTAAAAGCCACTTTTGCCCCTCTAATACAAAGAAGCCCTAAGTTTGAGGATGATTTAGATTGGGTATAATCAAGATTAAGAACATGTAGTGTTTATTGTGTGGGCATGTGTAAAAGAAAAGTCTAACTAACTGTAAATTATGGTAGGATAATGCTGCATCCAACACCTTAAACCTTTTTTAGAAGTATAATCAGTACCCTAAAGTAATAAAAGTAGTTCAATTTCACCACTCACCTACAGAATTGCAAACGTTCGTTTCCCCTAAAAAACACAATGAAGCACCTTTTTTTTTCCAGATTCCTTTACTACACAAGCCCTTTGTCTCTATCTGTTTGTTGGCTCCGTGGTTAGGAAGCCTGCTTCTTCATTGGGAGAATATGGAGAAATTGAGGACAACTGATCGAAGAAGGTGAAGAAAGCGGTTATTTTGAAGCGCTTCTCCATCTTTGCATTTCATTTATGATAAGATTATGATCAATCAAAAAATGAAACTTAGTAAACCTATAATAAATTTGAACTTTAAAATTCTTTAAAAAAAATTAAAACAATAGCACGAAGTTCATAACCCTCCCCCTTCCCCCTATCTTTCTCGAAAATCAGAACTAAGGAGAGAAGCAAATGGATGCCACCTTGATTGCGCCTATACCTTTTATTGTCAAACTCTACCACTGAAGTGGTTAAGTCAACTACTCACTCTCATGTCCTTAATTTAAGATATACTTATGGAGTTGATATTGATTCTAAATAGAAGACATAATTTTCATATTTGTTATTCTTTTCCTAATTTACCCCTATTAATTCTCTTTCAACAATAATCAATAATGAGAGGGAATGAGGAAATTAAAGAAGATGGCTAGGGTGTTTTAGAAAATACATGTCATATTAATTAATTTAAATAAATTTCTTAATATAATTAAATTAGATAAATATGTCTTATATTAAAGACTAGAGGGGTATTTTTTTTTGAATATATGATTTTTTTAGAAAGCAGGTAGAGTAAAAAAGGGGTCAAATTGTAATGTTCAAAGACCTCAATTTCATTCTGATTTACCTTTTCTTCTTCTTGATACACACTTTTGTATAGAAAATAAATTTGAACAATTTTAATGAAATTCAAGAAACATGGAAATGATTTTTTAATTAATTGTTTTTATCAATAATCTATTATTGAAATAAGTCCAGTAGGAAGTTTCAACCATTAGAATAACCCGTAGGGAAAAAAAACTCATTCATTACGAATTGTTTAGGAGCCTTTAATTTGTTCTAGCTAACAGATTTTTTTTTTAAAAAAAACTTCATATTGAATTTGGAGATATCTCGATTATTGGCAGCCAAACAAATTTAAAATTTATGTTTGATTATGGTAAAAAGCTGAGTGCATATAATAGTTTGTGAAAGATCTATTGCTGTTGGTTTTTGTTTGACCAAATTTTGGTTAGGAATGGATCTAATTAGCAGGGGTCACCAACAACACAAGAAATTTGTAAGATAAAGAGCAATGAATAAATAATTCGTAATAATTCGTATTATTGATCGTTCGTTGCTTTTGATTACAAGGGAATGTATCGTAAGCTCAGGAGCTCCAAGTATAACGAGTGGTTTGAAGTATTTTAGAATGTAAAGGATCTGAATTCTCTTTTTCTTGATGCCCTTTTTTTTTTTTTTGATACATAAAGTAGAAAACTCTAAAGACTCAGCCTACATCAATAGGAATACAATGATCCAGCTCTAAAACAGCTGTTAACTCAGGCGTGGAATATAAAATAGGGTGAAACCCCGTTACACAAGAAATTGCCTTTTTCGCAAGGAAGTCGGCAACCCTGTTTACGTTTCTTGGAACAAATCGCAATTCTATCCTACAATCTCGTTGCAACATGGAACGAACTTCTGCTATTGTAATAGCATCCGGATGATTCTGGCAATTCTCACAATTGATCAGATCAATAACTTCTTTCGCATAGGATTCTAAGACCACTCTACGCTTTTCTTGATCCCAAGCTGTCTTCAATCCTAGAAGAATACCCTATATTTCAGCTGTGACATGATCACCCAACTCCAATCTGTGCATAAAAGCCATAATAAAATTCCCGTTAGACTCTCGAATAACTCCTCCACAGCCAGCACCGGTTTTCCCTGCAAATGCTCCGTCTACGTTAACTTTAGTCCAACATTTCTCAGGCGGCATCCAAGTGGCCCCCCTATCCATAACTAATGTGCCTTGTAAGTTGATTCCGACAAGTTTTTTACTTGCCTTTTGAATGCTAGATATAATGGCATGGGCATGATTTTGTAGACTCTCATTATTCTGATTCTTCTGCTCAAAAAGACGTTCATTTCTCCTTTTCCAGAATAACCAGCATAAAGTTGCAAACCAGTCACCCCAATCCAAGCGTCGAATATTAAAGTTCAACCACTCATTGAGATTAAGCTCAAAGAAAAAACGATCTCTTGGCAAAGTTATCTTTTCCATCCACAAACGTTTAGCTTCAGTGCAGTCCCAGAGTACATGCAGCACCGTTTCTGGACCTTTCTTACACCAACCGCACACATCATCAGCACACATGCCTCTTCTATATCTCTCTACGTTGGTAAGAAGCTTGTTATGAGCAACGAGCCACATAAAAGTTTTACACCTTGGGATAGTGTTCAGCTTCCAGATTTTCTGCCATAATACTTCCTGATTCTCTTCTTCATTTGCAATAACTTTATATGAAGATTTCACCGTGAATTCTCCATTTCTTGTGTGTTTCCATCGAACAATCTGTCTTCCGTGCCGTTTCTTTAGCTTGTTAGCTACTATGCGTTTGTTTGGCGATATGTCTACGAATTAGTGTGATTTGTGGGCTTTCGCGCGTTTTTCCATCATGTTTAAAAATTGGAATGTTTGGTTTAATGATCATAGAATTGTGCTTTTAGAAAATATCCATTATGAAATGCACGAAACTCTTAAAGCTGCATTTTGGAGCTTTTTGCTATTGATTCGTGCAATATGCTCTAAAAAAAATTTTAGTTATACCCAGTGTACTATCAGACTAATTGTAATTTTTTCCTTAATGTATTTTTTCAGCTTAAAAAATTAATTTAAAATATTTTTAGTGCTTTTAACCCTTAAAATATTTTTTTAGTTGTACCCGGTGTGCTATCAGACTGATTGCAAATTCAGCATTAATATACTTTTTCAGCTCCAAAAATTACTTTAAA
This sequence comes from Inga oerstediana, assembly GCA_963210345.1. Taxonomy (NCBI): domain Eukaryota; kingdom Viridiplantae; phylum Streptophyta; class Magnoliopsida; order Fabales; family Fabaceae; genus Inga; species Inga oerstediana. Next base: position 42,460,570 of record OY723407.1, read on the forward strand.
ATATTTTTTAGTGTTTTAACCCCTTAAAATATTTTTTCAGTTGTACTCAGTGTGCTAATAGACTGATTACAATTTTATCCTTAATGTATTTTTTTAGCTCCAAAAATTACTTTAAAATATTTTCTAGTGTTTTCAACCCCTTAAAATATTTTTTCAATTATACCCAATGTGTTAATAGACTGATTGCAATTGTACCTTTAATATACTTTTTCAGCTCTAAAAATTACTTTAAAATATTTTTTAGTGCTTTTAACCCTTAAAAATATTTTTTCAGTTGGACCTAATATTTTAAAGTAATTTTTAAATATTTACTTGATTTTTTAAATATTTTTCCACCAATTCTCTCTTATCATTATCACAAAAGTCATTTATATTTAAGTCAATACAAACACTTACATACTTTAACAAAAGTTATTTATACAATCGCAAATCCAAACATAAATCACGATATAAAATCTATCTTTTATCAAAAATACGATTACAAAAAGTCAAATAGGAAAAAACCAATTTTTCTATCACTATCCCAAACACACACTATATTTCAGGATCATGATAGGTACGATCATTCTGACTTTCTCGGATCCTAGGGCTTTCTTTGGCTGGTTGGTTTGACCGGTCATCATGGGTGTTGTGATCTTAGCTCGAGTTCGTCAGCCTTTTGGAGCTGCTCTTAATTGGGCTTCTAGCAGTTGGGTCTTGCTTACTGAATTCCTTTCATGCTTTCTGCCCAAATTGCCCCAAGTGGGTTTACTTGGTGCGTAAGCCCAAACATCTATTTTTGGGGCATACACTTAGTCCCCCACTCTCTAAGCCCAATCGAGCATTGGCTTTGAGAGTAGACCTCAATCTCGTCCATTGGATACTCTATCCGATCTGATGGTTGTGTTTGAATCCATCTTTGTACCAAGTGTTCCTTCTCGAGGTGCCCTTCCAACATCTGGTCATTTACTTAACCTCCATTGGTTAGTTATTGTGCACATTTTCTGCCTAACTCCTTTCTATTTTCTCTCATTTCTCCAGTTCCCTTCTTCAGCGCATTTTCTGAAGCTTCAAGGTGAAATTGAGAGCTTTAGGTCTTCCTTCTTTGAAAATCAAAAAAGGTACCTCTTTTATCTTCTTGCTTTATTTTGCTTTTGTCTTGACTGCTAGAAATGCTTGTTGTGGTGTGTTTGAGTTCTATTTCCCAAGAATGAAAATGTTAGGATTTGGCCCTAATTTGACTGTGTCTTTACGTTTTGGGGTCAAATACAAAATATTTTTAATCCAAGAATTGCAGTACAATACAATACTAGGGTCATCTCACTTGAGGAGCTTTTTATTGAACTACCTAAGTAATCTATACGCTATGCAAATGCAATTAAAACAAGGGGAAAACGATTTTTGGATTTTTTGAATTAATGAATAAAAGATTAATTAAATGCGAAGCTATTGTTTCTTTTGTATTTTTCTTATAAAAATGGAGAATGAGTAAGAGTGATTGGAATGGTATGGAGTGGAAAATATGAATGATGAATGCTCTTGATAATGAAGAAGTGACAATCCTTGCTCAAAAAGATTATGGGAGTTAATTTTCTCTAAGTCTTGAAAATAAAACCCAAACGATCGTTCAGGTCTAGTGTTCTTAATTAATAATTATTCCTACAATTGCAGCTAGTAAATATCTCTTAAGGCACTATTAGGAACCACTTAAAGTGCAATTAAAATGAATAAATGCAGCTAGCTTCCTCTTGATATGAATGCGATAACATGACACTCTATTAATTTAAGTTAATTATATTATTTAACAATAACACGTAGAAAACACAATTTCATTGAATCAATAAAGAAATATATATATAAATTCAACAAGCCATAAAAATCCAAACCAATCACTTGAATTCAATTTACAAAGTTATCCAAACGGGTAAACTAAATCTCAACAATTCAAATCATCATTCTTAAAACTAGGAAATCCAAATGAAAATAGAGAAATAGATTGAACAAAATAAACTCCCCTTTTTAAGTTCTGAAACTCAAGCCTCTGTCCACCCCAAGAAGCAAGGCAAGCTCAGACACACGTTACTTTAAAATAACCACAGAAAATCCAGAAACATGGCAGCCACGTGGTGAAATGCAGAAAAGAACAGAGGAAGTTCTGTGGTTCAACTGTGAACGAGAAATGGGGGACGAAGGAGGAGGTTGACGGTGACTGTGGTATTTCCTTCCCTCTTCCTGACAATAGTGCTGAAGAATGACAGTGAAGATGGTGAAATCAAAGAAGGCAGTGGTCTCGTCTCCCTTCTCCGGCGACGGTGGTCTCAAGCTTGTCCTCTCCAAAGCCAGCCAGTAGTGAAGAACGAAGAAGAACAGCGATGGTGAAAATCTGGTTTGATGATGGAGAAGAGGACGGTGGCGGTTCGACGAAGAAGGAGGAAGAAGAACAGAGGTGCGACGGTGGCTTGCCAAGGGATTGATGGTGGTCCAAACTCGTTCCCTCGTCCTCGCAGCAGCTCCCTCTCGTTTCCAATCTCAGCTCCTCTGATTTAAGCAAGTCACTCAAGTCTCTCAGCTGATGTCGGTCTGCAACACAATGTAATGGAGAAGAGAATCTTGCCGGCGACAATGGAGTTGGCGAGCTATGCCGCCGGCGAGAGTAGAAGAAGAAGAAGGTCCCGTGGCGCTCCCTCTCTATATCTCTAGCTCTCTCCGTCTCCGTCTGCCGCCCCCGTTCGGATCTGTTTTCTGTGTTTTATAAGCATGTTTGTTTCAGCTTATAAAAACTTATAAGTTGCTTTTTACGTAAATCGAGACACAACTCCTCTCACATACTTACTTCGTATACCGTAAATCACTATTAAAAAGCAACTTATAAATATCGGCTCCAGATTGGTGATGCAGAAGCAAACCTAAGCTCCCTTGGTCAAGACGTGCGTTTTGACCAAGGGACTAAAATACAAAGTTTAAAAGTTTCAATGAGCGAATACATGAAAAATGTTTGAAATGTTTGTAGGGTCAAGTATAATTTCTAAAAATTTTGGGTCTTTATTGTAAATTTTTCTGGCCCCTTTTCCTCATAAAATTGTAATTTTCACAAATCTTGGGGCTCTTTTCTGTAATTTTATCTAATCCTTAAAATATTATTTTGACCCTACAAAATTTCCAATTTCCTTCCACAACACCAACAATGTAAAATTAAGCATAAAATAACATTAAAAATCTAAGAAACAATTGTACAAAATAATTAATAAATTTTGACCATTTTGCCCCTAATTACCATTAATTCAAAACAATTGTTCCTAACCAAAATTAATGCTTAATCATGCAATAATGCTTCAGAAAATGCATTTAAAATCCCAAATTATTCATAAAAAATCATGTAAAAATATGGTTCAATCAGGCCCTACCATAGGTTTTCTTTCAATTTTCTTTGTTTTGCTATATTGTATTGCCTATTTCTGCTTTTTGGACTAGCTTCCTCCAACATTTTGGGTGGTTTTCAACTTTGGAGGGTTACCTAAGATCCTTACCTTGCTTCGTGTAGGTTGCTATGTCAAAGGCGATTATTTTTTACCATAATGAGGGGAACTCTGAGATCGAACTTATGTCTAATGGTGAGTAGAGTATGGATAGTGCATAAGATCGGAACTTGTCTATAGTGCCTATAGATGCTGGGGTGTTGGAGGAGTCTATCGTGTCTACCTTAAACCATAAGGGTCTTAGGAAGATTCACACCGCCTATGGCATTCCAGAGGACATACATATGAGAGTCCCTCTTCCTAATAAGATAGCCGATCGATTCATATTCGAAAGGCTGGGTTTCCATGTTTGTAGAGTTTTTTAGGTATAAGAACTTGCATTCCTCTTCCTCGCTTGATTGTAGGGTTATGTAGACACTTTAGCCTAGCTCCCTCTCAGTTAATGCCTTATGTGTGGTGAGTCATTCTATCCTTAAAGGCCCTGGGAACATTAAATGATACTGAGTTTTTAGTAGAGAATTTACTTCAGTCTTACTATTTGCTAATAGGAGATAGAGGGATATACGCCCTGTGTAACGCCCCAAATTTTGATTAAGGGCTAATGAGAATTATTGAGAATGTAATCATGAATTAAAGTTGAATTAATGTGTATTTGTGACAATATTATCTAATATGTCATAATTGATGGAAAATTGATAGAATGGGATTATTGGCCTTAAGTTGGTGATTAATGGAGAAATTAATTACTAACTATGGAAAAATGAGAAGTGAGATTGAATGGCTAATGGATGGATTAGAGAAGCTAATTGGTGATTTAGTGAGTGAGAGCCAATGAGGAGTGGACACATGGCAAGCTCACATGTGGGGGGATATGAGAAAAGTCAAAGGCATTTTTAAAATATATTTTCTCTTTCTTCTTCCCTCTTGGGCGCTGAAATGGTATGGGGAGGGGATAGAATCATCATTTTCTCTCTTTCTTCACTCCTCCTCACTCTCATCCTCTCTCTCCTCCTCTCTCTTGGCGCCATTGTTGCAGAAATAAGGGGGAAAAGCTTGCAAAAAGGTAAGGGAAATGATCCCAAATGATCAACCTCATTGTATTAATGTTGTTCCTTGCATTAAGAGCTTCAATTTAATGATCATAGTTTGGCATTTGGGGCTGGATTGAGTTCTTAAGGAATTGTGAAAGTTGGAGAATCAAAAAGTCCCTTTAGAAAAGTTGAAGAGGTTAGTAAAAGAAACTTTTCCATCTATGTTTCATGCCATTCAATTAAACTTGGAAATTCTGGAAATTATTGCCTTGAATTTCAAAATTAAGGGTCAATGTGTTGATGGTATATTGTTGTTATGGAAATGGTGCTTTGTTTAGTGTTTTGAATGGATAGGATTGAAATGAAGTTTAAATGTGAAGTTTGGGAACTTTGAGTTTGGTTTTGTGTATTGGTCAAAACAGGGCATGGTGATAGGTTGGGATTTTGGTCATTTTGAGATTACCATTGTGTTCCTTATGAAAATTTATGTGGGAATAGGCTTGATTGTTAATTTTGGAGCCATTGGACACTTTGGTAGAAACTTGGAAAATCTGTCTTATGTGAACTCTGTCTGGGCAGTCAGTTTGCACGAGCGTTTTGAATGACCAAATAGTGTTGGAAAATTATGAAACTTTCCAGTCTTAAATATCACATCCCAAGCTTCAAAATGAATATATAATTCATGTCATTTCGTTTTGTGAACTGAGAGTTATGCTTTGCCAAAGTTTGGGACAAAAATTGGACTCTGTTTTGGAGCAGTGTTTAGTTTTGTATAATTCTGGAATTTTGTAGTGATTTCTAGTAATGGGCCATATTTTTTCTATAAAGAGGACTTAAATATCTTTCAATGGGCATTGGAATCACCCCTTTTCGATATTTCTAGAATTAGTTATGAATTTTGGAAGTTCAGCCAAGAATCAGGGAATTTCTTAGCCGCGGCACAAGGTGGTTGGCCACGGCCCATGAGTGGCTGGCCGTGGCCTAAGGAAGGGCTGGCTGCGGCCAACCCCTGTGTTCCAGCACTTTGAGTTTTTGAAAAGAGATCTTCAACCTATTGTTTCCCAACCTTTTAGGTGTTTTATTAGAGGCATTTATAGCTTCTTAAGGGTCATTATTGATAACTAAATCTAAGTGTTGAAGAGTCAATTGAGTATTGGAATAGAGAATAATGTTTCATCCTTAATTATGATTTTAGGATTTGATATTTTCCTGGAGCGTAGAAGGCCCGTGCCTGCTCAAGAACTGAAAGACCAAGGTAGTGACACTTTATCCTATATCATGTATATTGCATTGCTTGTTTGCATTAGTCATTGAATACAGTTACAGTGAAAGGACGTGGTGAAATCCCGGCCTTGATTACAGATACGGTGAGGGGACGTGGCGAAAGTCTGGACTCGAATACAGATAAAGTGAAGGGGCGTGGCGTAAGCCCGACCTCATATATAGTGAAGGGAACGTGGCAAAAGCCCGGTCTCGAATATTGATTGCTGCATTGTGATATATGTTTACTTGCCCTATTAGCTATTATATTTCAAGATCAAGATAGGTACGGTCATTTTGACATTCTTAGATCTTGGTGCTTTCTTCAACTAGTTGGTTTGACTGGTCATCATGGGTGTTGTGATCTTAGCTTGAGCTCGTAGGCTTTTTGGAGCTACTCTTACTGGGCTTTCAGGAGTCGGGTCTTGCTTATTGAATTCCTTTCATGTTTTCGGCTTAAATTGCCCCCGGTGGGTTTACTTGGTGTGTGAGCCCAAACAGCTGTTTTTGGGGCATACAATTTCTCTTAATATAAACACAAATTTTTATTATTATTAACACTTTAAAATTTATTTATTCTGAATTTTTCTTACAACTATAAAAATTTAGGTGAGTTTGGTCATAAGAGTTCACTGGCTAAAGGCAACTAAAAGTATTTATTTTGATTTGATTACACAAAAAATATTAAATATATAAGACTAAATATATGATTTTACTATTTTATTTATTATAGTTAATCACCATAGGCCAATATAGCCAAGTCATGTTCAATAATAATTGATAAGTAAAATATTTTCATATCTATTTTCTCTTATATGATAATTTTATGGATGATATTTGAGCTCAATTTAATAAATTTGGGTGTAATTAATAAATAAATAATGATTTTGGCATAAAATAGAGTTTTTTGAAAAATACTAAATTAGACCCTCTTTCAGTTTTCAGGCAATATCTGGAACTCTAGATGTCGGATTGGGACGTTCTTTATATAGATAAAAAGCAAAGAAAGAACTCTACAACTTTAATGTTGAGACCAAAATCCAGTTATATCTCCAAGGATTTCGAATTTTGCTTGGAAGTTGAAAGTGGGAATCATCTACCATTCCACCAACCATTTCAGCTACTACTTCATCTTCCTTTTCACCTACTACTTCATCTACCACATTTCACCTGCCACTTCATATTCCTTTTCACCAACCACTTCATCTACCACATTCCGAGAAAAAGCTTAAATTTGAGAAATAAGCCCTTATTACGCAAGCCGAGAAAAAACTCCTCTCACATACTTACCTTGTATACCGTGAATCACGAATTATAAGTACTTATTGCCTAAAAATAAGCTCTTCTAAACGAGCACTCTATCTACTACTTCACCTAGCACATTTCACCTACTACTTCATCTACCCTACTCCATTCTTCCCTATATATAGCCACCCTCTCCTTCACATTTCACACACCAATTCATATCTATTACTCTCCTCTCTTCTTCACTTACAACCATTTCATATCCATTCCTTTCCTCTCCTCTCCACATACACCATCTTAGAGTCAATTTTATGCATTGTATTACTTTTTGCATGCCTCTATCTTGGAAGACTTAGGATTGCATTACTTTTTGCATGCCATATACATGGAAGGTTTTAACCTCCTAAAGGGACGGCTAGATTTTTTCATTTTTCATGCATCTTTTAGTTGTATATTTATGTTTGAGAATTTAATATTTAAGTTTTATATAGTATTTATGAGGATTTCATTCTAACTTTATATAATATCAATTTATTTTGGTTTTGTTTTTAATTTTATCATGAGCTAAATTTTCATTTTCCTAGGGTGATGACATGGCTTACTAATAACGGATTGAATCTTAACTTATTAAATCTAGTTTTAATTTTTTCTTCATGACTGAGTTTTAATTATTATTCTTAATGCTTTCATTTGATTGGCCATCTTTTAAATGATTTCAATATATATGTTGAGACCAGAAGGAGATATATGTGTGTAGACCCTATAATTAAAACCATAACTTGCATATGAAATAGGAATATATTCATATGAGTTGTGTAGTCTTATAAAGTTCCATAAATTTTAAAGCATAATTAATTTCTTAAATTCATCTAGGAATATATTGGATTAACAATTAATTATAGAATTGCTTGACCTTGGAAGATGCTAGTAATTAAATTAGGGAAACTCGACTATCAATCATGTGGAATAAATTGGGCTAGAATAGATAAGTGATTCAATCCGGAATTTGTTAAGTGAAATATGATCCCTAGGGCTTTTTCTCAATAGTTGTTTCATATCATTTGCATTCATATTTACTTATCTTTTATTTCGTACTCTCAATCACCAACTAATCGATAGAGTAAATAGAGTTAAAATTACTCATTTTAGTACTTAGTGATCAATTCTTGAGGGAATGATACTCTACTCACTTCTATATTACTTGTTGATGATAGTGTACACTTGCACTTTCTAATAGACCATTTACACTCGTAACAATAATTGGTAACAAGATGCAAGGCACAACTTGAAAAGTATCACCTCTAGGTTTTTATAAGATCCAAATATTTGAATTAGTCTGATCATTTTTGTAAGATCTAGTTTGTGATTGTTTGAGTATTAAATACACTTTTACCAATTTTATCTTTAATGAATTACATTTTCTCTCATAATCTTTTTTCATATATTCTCTTTCATTTTTTTATCATTATTTTTCTCTCACTTATCCTCTTTCAAATAATGGCATATTAAAAAAAATATTTCTGACACATTTATTACTTTTAATTAATTTTAGCATGTTCCTTATCTATTGAAACAAAGTTTCAAATACAAAGAAAAGTCAAAAATCAAAAGCTTCAAAAGTCAGCTTTGGCTTTAACTTGGTTTTTTAACCAAAATTTATTTTTTTATTCAATACAATTAAAATATACACACACACAAATACGTCAATGTCAAGCTCAAACATGAAATTTTACCCAAAGATGGCGGGTGGTGTTGCCACTAAAACAAACCCTCAACCAAAAACTATTTGTCTCAAAAGCTACGCTAGGCATCAGTTGGGGCCACAATTAGCTTTTGGGCTCCAAAAAGTCAGTTTTGATTACCTAAAAGCCATCCCAAATAAAGCCCATACATCTAGAAAATTATAAAAAAAATATGACTATGGTATATTATGGGAAATTTCATCTATAAAAGTCTAATAGGAGTGATGTGGGGTCATAAGTAAAATTTTTAAAAAATTAGAGAAGGGGGTTACAAAATTTCAATAAAGAGAAAATGTAAGATAAAAGAGTAAGAAAAACCAACTAAAATCTTTTAACTCTACTTCTATAATTTTTTAAAATTCAACATAAAAAAATTTTCCCTCCCCCTCCCTCCTACCAAATACACTATATGTCTAGCAACTTTTTCATATATACTTTAGGAGATGACTCTGGTATATTCTTAAAAAAAATTCATGTAAATATTTAAATGGTTGTTTGTAAGCATCTTAGAGAGAATATTTTGAAGAATAATTTCGATCAATATTTTCTGTCCTCCTAGTTATAAACCTCCACCCCTCATCGATGGTGAAAAAATGTACATCTTCCAAATTATTTATTTTTTTCTTGTATTTAAATAAATCACAAATGTGCATGTTAGTTAATTTTTTTAATTTAAAAAGGTGATTTTAACCATAAGCTAAAAATGAGAAATCTGAGAAGAGAAACTTAAGCAAAAGATGATAGATTGGTTGAGGAAAACAATTCTAACGACAAGCTAAAAACATTTTTTCCCCAAATAAATCTGTCATTAGCCGAAGGCTACCCCTGTTGTCAAATATACGAGTTGATTCTTCGAGTTTATCATTTATAAATTTCTAACTTACAGGATCGTGTCATCTCACTCTTAAACTCATAGTAGCTATAAAATCAGTTAAAGTCGCGAGTTCACACATCAATTTTACTGTTTTCACATTTTTAGTATTCAAAATCATATTAACTTCTTAAACTTATGCCAACTTTTTTTATTTGATTATGTTTGGTGGCTTTATATATGAACTATGCACTTCATATAAATTAAAAAGTGATACAAATGCATGAATATATTGAAGAGTTTTAATTGACAGATTATACAAGTAATTGTGGTTGATTGTATGTGTAACTGCATTCATTTATAACTTTATGTGTATGTAAATAAGTTTCTTTCAATATCAAACGTTGAAAAGATTTTAAAGGATTATTTTGCACTTTTAGTAAACAATTAAACCATATATTTTAAATGGTTTACAAAGCTATGAGCTAGATCCTCTCTAATAAACAACGTGCAACTTGCCAAACACTCGAGTCTTGTTATCTTTCTGTTATATATATGGTTGATTTCATAAAATATAAATAATTGTTTGAATTCATTTTTGTTGAATTTCGGAGTAAGGGCCGGAATATTTAATAAGGTTTTCAGCCAGAAGAATATTTAATAAGGTTATTCAACTAAATACAATACATGATTTAGACTAAATACAATATATATTAAATAAGTACTTAAAGTTATATCATATTTATGATTTAAATCAGCATTTATATCCAAATATCCGATAATAATTGTAAATCCATGATAGAGATTTCAGTATGTTTAAAACCCTATAATATATTATCACGTTTAAATGAGATATTGAAGAGATTGTGATAAATCTATCGCAATACAAATTCTCAACTACCTTCTCTATATAACTTGAAAATCATAGCAACTATTGAGCTTTTTGTTATCTCTCATCCCTCTGTACTGTCTTCTCTTTGTTGAGCTTTCTGTTATCTCTCATGCCCCCTATCTTGTGGTGGGAATCTCTGGCAGGAAAATGAAGAAATGCGAGGTTTCTTCAGAGTTTAGGCAGCAACTAAAGAAATCTATGGATGAGTTTGAGGAGAAAAAAAGGAAATGCGAGCTTGTTTGGGCTTTTGAGAAGCATGTAAAGGTAAAAGAAGAATCTAATTCTGACTTTGAGGAGAAACTAAAGAAAACTAGGCCTAACAAGAGACGTAGAACAATGCTAGATCTGTACTAATGATTGATTCTCAAAAAGTCCATAGCCTAGAACAAGTTATGCAGCAGTAACTGTTTATATTAGGTTTTTCTCCGCTTTTTTGTGTAATTATGACTATTTTGGATAACTTCTAGACTTTTGTTTTGTTTCTAGTTTTTTCCCCCACCAATATGACTATTCAACCATGGAAATTGGGACTCTTTTCTCTAAATTTTTTCTCTAATTCTTCCCTGTTCTCTAATTCTTTCTTTAATTCTTTGTTTGTCTCGCAGTATTTCCTCTCTCTTCTAGATTTTAGATTTGTTCTAACAAATTTGCTGATTTTATATTTTGAATATATATATATATATAATTCCATTTCATTGTTCGTTTATGGAGAATTTAATTTAGTATATATTTGTTAAATTTAAAATTCTAAACATTTTTTTAGAGAGAGTGATAATTTTTTTTTTTGGCCAACAGAGAGAGTAATAATTGATATTTTTTGGCCAATCAAGAGAGTGCATTGTTTTAAAACAAAGAGTCCAAAAGTCTGGTACAAACATAGCAAAACAATCAACGGAAAAAGTCTAAAACGAAATAAACGAACATTATGCAAGACTCAAAGCAGGAGATTGATCCCAGAAATCGACAAGCTCTACGGCTTGAGATAAAGCACGCAGTGCGGTATCTGCCGTGAAATGCTCTGCCCACCCGCGGAGAAACTGGCCATTCTCGTCTCTACAAATAATACCCGATCCGGCTACTTGAAGATCCCTGCAGAAAGCCCTATCGCAATTAATTTTCACCATGTTAGCTGGTGGTTTCCTCCATTTTATAATAGTTTTGGTAGCAACCAGTTTTTGACTTGGTTCCCATAGATCATTGGCACTCCAAAATTCATGTAGGGCTCGATTTGTTATGTCAATTGCAAGAAGGGGGGGGGGGGGTTTTCGTAGACTTACGTTCAACACCTAGCTACATCTGAGGCTCAGAGATTAACCACATAGGCTTGTATGTAGTCCGCTTGAGCATCGTTCAGTAAAAGGATTTGCTCCAGCCAAGTATTGATGTTGGAAATTGGGCTTGGTCCACCCTTGGTGGATTAGGCCCAAAACCCAAACCCATTAAGCTTTAAGCTTTGGGGCAAAATAAAATACCCAGACAAATGTGGGGTATTTATTTGTAATTTTCCCCAAGGGTTTAAAATTGAAACCTGGAGGAAGCAGTTGGCCGTATATTTTGGAGGGAATAGTTATTTGAGAAATAGAGACGTGTGTGTGTGTGGATGTGGATAAGTACACAGAACATACACCAGACATAAGACAGACAAAAAAATATTCTCTGAGAACTCTCTTCTCTTTTTGTGCATTTGCTGTGTGTTATAGTCGAAATCCTGATGATTCGACTCGCGTGGGTACCGGAAGAACTCGAAACGATACTTCAGGTACACCCGAAATCCGACAATTGATATTACAGACATTGCCGGAGTAAAAAATCAACCCCAAAGAACAACCAAACCAAGCCATTTTGGACCATGGGCACAACAAAAATAAATGCTCTAATGATTCCACTTCAATATCACATATAGGGCAAAACAGGTTGGGAACACATTTTTGTCTATACAGCAATTCTTTGGAAGCAATGGCTTTGCTCAAGATGCGCCAAGCAAAGTGCTTTATTTTAGGAAGCACCTTCAGTTGCCACACTCTTGGCCAAATCCTTGTGTCTAGTGGTCTAGATGTAGATTCCCTATTACTAACTTCAACCACTCTTGTGCTGTCTATAACCTGCTCTAACCGTGTAAGTTCCATCTTTGGAACCACTCCATATGTGTTTGTTAGCTGTACGCGAAGTTGATAGGTGAATGCTAGTAATCATTGGTAACAAACTGAGGGATAATGGCATGAGCAATCTGGTCCACCTTCCAACTTATATTCTCAATTAATTCAGCCACCACCATTTCATTATTAGCCACAACATCATCAAGCTTTGGGAGTAAGAACTTTTCTGGATTTGGGATCCACGGATCCTTCCATACTTCGATAAAATGGCCAGTACCCACTTGTCAGCATAGATTCTCTTTTAAAAAAGCACGATCCACTAGACTACTATCCCAAATCCACGAAGCCCTATGGCCCTTGTTTGCCTTCATAAAGGGAGTAGATGGAAAATAGATACTCTTGAGAATACGAACCCATGAACTATACGGATATTGTAACATCCACCATGTAGTTTTGGCCAGTAATGCATCATTATAAGTCATGAAGTCTTTGAACCCCATTACCTCCCTTTTTTTTAGGTCTTGATAATGATTTCCAAGCTGTCCAGTGAATGTTGTGGAGCTACCATCATTACTGTAGAAAAAATTCGAGACTAGACTGTCAAGGGCCTTACAAGTTTGTTTGGGGAATTTAAAGCATGACATAGGATATATTGGAATAACACTAATCATAGCCTTTATCATGATATCTCTTCCCGCAAAAGAATGACATTTTTTCTGCCATCCTTGTACTTTTCTACCCATTTTATCTCGCATGTAGGCAAGAGCCCTATGTTTGGAAGTGGCCCATAAAAATGGAAGGCCAAGATACTTACCTAGATCAACCACTTCACTAACATTTAGAAGTGTTGCAATTTCTGTGCGTCTCAACTAGAGTATAGAAAACTGGACCAGACCGGCCGGTTTGGCCCGGGAACCGGCCAACTAGTGGTCCAACCGATCCAGTCCGATGTTCAACATTTTTTTAATTAAACAAAATTAATTTAAATCATTTTTTTATTAATTTTATTCAGAATTTCATATAAATAAGCCTGAAATCTTTACTTCCTCACTGGTCTAGCCCTGGGTTAGCTCTGGTTTAATTCCAATGTTACCCACTGACCCAGTACCCCGACCGATTCAGTGTCCAATCCGGTTTTCAATACCTTGGTCTCAACATAGAAGTGTTGGTTGAGAAGAATAGGTTAGATTTATCAAAATTGAGCTATTGTCCAGCAGCAGTGCAATAATCCTGCAGTATATTCAAGAATGAGTTGCAATTGTTGGCATTTACATTCAAGAAAATTATAGCATAATCCGCAAATATGCAATCAGTCAGCATGGGGCTATTACACGTTAAACAAATTCCTTCCAAGTGTCTTTGGCCAGCATGATAAGAGATAATAGAAGATAAGGCCTTTAAAGTAATAATAGAGATATGGTGACAAAGGATCTCCTTGACGTAAATCACATTGAGGAGTAATGTTAGCAATTGTCTTACCTGAAAGTTGCACTTTGAAAGTTACACTGCAAACACACTTCATAATCCACTACACTTTTCACAAAATTTCACTTTTAGCAACATTCCGTCTAGAAAATTCCATTCGAGTCTATCGTACGCCTTGTTCATATCCATTTTGAGAGCAAACTCATACTTGTGACCCAATCTTTTATTCTTGAGGCAGTGGAAGGCCTTATGAACAATAATGCTATTATCTTAAATAAGATGATTAGGAATGAAGGCTCTGTTCTTCTAAAAGAAACATATCCAAAACACTTCACAGCCAATTAGCCAAGATCTTAGCAATAATTTTATAAGCACAATTACATAGGCTTATCGGGCGATAATGATTAACGGATTCAGGATGGTTAATTTTAGGAATAAGAATCAAATTCATTACATTCAAGGTATCCATCATTTCACCATGTTCAAAGAAACATTTTACCAACTTGACAAAGGAAAGACATACCTCAAACCATATGCTTTGATAAAAATGTCCATTCAAGCCATCTGGCCCAGGAGCTTTGAATGCTCCCATTTGGTAAGTAGCATCATGAAGTTCTCCATATGTCACTGGTAGAGTCAGTCACATATTCTGTTGGGTAGTTATCTTAAGCTGAACATAACATAAAATCGAGTCTAGATGACCCGTAGAACTACCACAAAAAAGAGAGCAGCAGAAATCGGATACTAATTGGCTTATCCCAGCCTCCTGATCAACCCAGTTACCTTGCAAATCTTTAAGCTTAATAACCAGGTTTGTTGGCGTCAACTCACAGTAGTGCGGTGAAAAAATTTTGTATTTAGGTCCTCTGCTTTAAGCCAAATTGTTCTAGCTCATTGCCACTACTATAACTCTTCTTTACTTCATAATTGTTCCAATTCCTGAGTTAGAGCAATGCTATCTTGTTTGGAGATTTTCGTAGAAACATTCATTTTCAGCTCTTCAATTCTTGCAACAATTTTCTGAGATGGCCTGTCGGTTGTTGGGAAAAGCCTTTTTGCTCCACCTGAAAAGCACTGTGCAGTAATGATTTAGACCTTCAATGAAGGAATGAATACTCCCAGTTGAGCTACTATGGTTACCCTCTTAGCATTCCCTTATCACGTTAATGAAGTCCGGATATTCAACCCACATTGCTTTGAATCTGAAAACACCAGGAGTTTTTGAACTCTTAAAACATAGATTCAGAAGTAAAATATGGTGATTACATGCTACCACTATTGGAAACACTACTAGAAAAAAGGGTTTTAACGTCCCTTTTTTTGGCCTTTTAACGTCTGAAAACAGAGGGACGTCTATGTGAGGATCGTAGAAAAAAACGTCATTAACGTCCGTAAAACAGAGGATGTGGAAGGCAGACTTTAGACGTCCCCAGTTCCAACTGGGGACGTCTAAGGTCCCACCTTAGACGTCCCCAGGTGGACCTTAGACGTCCCCAATTCTTCTGGGGACGTCTAAGGTGGGACCTTAGACGTCCCCAGTTGTAACTGGGGATGTCTAAAGTGTTGCCAGCAGTACTATCCACGTCCCTTTTTTTATTAAGGATGTTGAAAGTTTTTTTTTAAATGGACTTTTTGTATATTGCACTGTCTGGAAATGTAAACTGCAGAAATAGGATTCCAACAACAGAATAAAACAACAGTAGTTCAGCAGAATGGAAACAACAACAAACACAGTGATCAACCCATGGCTACTACATGCCACACAAACTTTCAAACCACACAAACTACACAACAATCTATATCCAAGTCTACTACATGCCATACAAACTTTCAAACCACACAAACTACACAGCAATCTATATCCAAGTCCCCAGTTTGTACAATAACCAAGACTAAAATCCAATCCATATCCAACAACAATAACGCTAATATATGTACTACCACAAAAGTATGTCCTACACAAACTACTAAAGACTTTACTCTTCTGGTATACGTTGAAGAAGATGTCCAGCCAAAAAGTCTCTGATCATATTTAAGTCTTCATATGAGTAGGCATCTTCATTGTCAAAAATCTGTAAATTAGAAAATAAGCTTAGATGAAATAATGAATGAAGTGAATGAATTGCCATTGAATCACAACACCAAGAATATTATCCTCTGAGAATGAAGAAGCGATTACTTGTTCAAAATCTGTCGTAATGCCACTCTGAATGATGTTAAACATATAAAGCAAGACATAATATCCACATTCCCAGCCGCCAGGTTGTCGAGGGCACTATAAATCAAAAGCAAATGGTTAAAATCAATAATAGCATATCTAAAACGACCGTCAATCAAAAGAACTTGATTTGAAACTACGTACCTTTGGAAACAACCATCTCGGATCTTTGCCACCTCTACGTTCGCGTGGCCCGCCAAGCGCTCGATACGTCGTGCATGCCCTATCATTAAAATGAAAATCAACATAAATTAGAATAATTCATTAAGTCAAGAATCAAGAAGCAATGAAATACAAAAAAATAACTTATGTGTTGAAGACGCTTTTAGTTTCTTTGTCTAGTCTTCTATTTAAGGAATCAAACCAGTAAACAACGTGGGACGAGGACACACAACACACAAACTCCAGTGATAACTATCACAACATATACATATTAAATTGAAGTTAGATGGCAAGGCAATTATTTATTAAAAATCTCAAATACACAAAATTAAAATGCGTACCCTTGAACAATCGGTGCTAGATAACAACGATACTCATCCTCTGCCAATGTGAAGCCCACATAGTTCATCCTTCTTTTCAATGTATTCCCAACCCTTGTCGTATGTGCAGGAAACAAGAATCCATATAAATCAACTCTCTGAGAGTCAACGCATATACGATGGAAGGAGCTATAATAGAATTAAAATGATGAATGTATTAGCTAGTTAAAATCAACTTAACTAAATGAATCAAAAAATGGGAAATAAAAAACTTACAGGATTGCAAATTTTCCCCATCCAACATCTAGCTCCTCGAACTTCATGAACTGTTTAAGATCTTGTTTATCAATTGTGAAGTGATACTCTGTTTGCTGGCCCACAATCCCTGTAGGCATATGCAAATCAATCTGGCGAATGCTTTTATAGATATGCTGCAGTCGTGCTAAGAAGGGCCATTTCTCTGCTTCCTGCTCGTTCTTTTAGAACATAAAAACACATACTGTTAGTAGGATGTCAACACATCTCAAGTAAAAGTAAGGTAGTTCCATACCATTGGAGGTGTTGGTGGTAACAAGCCAATAAGATGTACAGGCCAAAGGATGAAAGATCCTCTCGCCTGAGCTATCGTGGCAACCTCGTCATCAGGAATAGGGATGGCTGTACCTTCTTCCCCTGCTCGAACACACGTCACAGTCACCCTATGCAAATGCTGTGGAATTTGCTGATTATGGTGGGTAGTAGCTTCTGTGTGAACGAGAGCATCTGCAACTACACGCAGCACTGGGGCATCCAAAGAGAGGATGCCAGGTTCTCCCTGCACTGGAGTGGGAGAAGGGTCACCAAGTGGTTCCTCCGGTGGGTTGTAACTTCCTTTGGTGCTGTGGAAGGCCGGGGATGAATGGGTTCTACGCTCGGTAGTTGCCATCTGCGATTCAAACATCTTCATCATTTCAGCTCGTAGCTCAGGCATCAGCTCAAGACATAGCTCTGGCAACAGCTCTTGTCGGAGCTTGTCGCGAAGGTTGGCCTCGAGCTCTTGTGAGACTTCCTGACGAATCTTGGCCACAAGCTCCCTACTGGGTTCAGCTTGTGACGAATAAGGATGTGAGGCTTGGCCAAAATACTTCGTGACACGAACTCCTACTGCCTCCCCTCGAACATGACCAGGGTGATCTGCCTTCCCAATTGCCATTGACAAGATGTCCATCCGTCCACTTGGAGTGAACGAACCTTGGCTACTATGATCTTCCAGTTCATCCTGCAGAATAAAAGTTATCGTAAGCACTCCCAATATGAAGAAATTAGTTTGTACTTATGCTCTAACTACTTACAATTCTTGCGGCAACCTCAGCAACAGTCGGATTTACGTACTTCCCACCCTTAAGCCTCCCTGCTTTCCATTTTTTGTGATGTGGTAGAGGTGGCGGGGGCTGGACCATAACGGTAGGATCTGATGTGGCTGCTTCCTTCAATTTCTCCAACTCTTCTGCCATCATCTTTCACTCAAGCTTCCGATAACCACCACGAGACATGCAATGTTGATAGTTATTAGCTACTTGCCTCTCTGCATTTGCTGCACTTAATGCCTTTGAAAGGAAAACAACGAACACTGAATCAATAATATCAACTATAGTCAAATAAAACACTATGATGACAAAAATCTTACCAAAAAGTTTGGGTCTTCTCGTGATGCCATAAACAACCTCCAGTCCTCTGGAGACAAAAACGGATACTCATGACATGGATCCTGACCCCTCATGTCCCCTCGAATGTAATCTCGTGTGAGCCTGTTCTTGAAATCTTTCCATCGTAGCCGAACCTCCGTCATCCACTCCTTGTACATCTCCGTGGTGTCAGGGACATCATAGGTTTGCTGCAAGGTAAAAACATAAGTTAATTATATTTGAAGCGATAGGAATAAAGATATAATGCAGATGTATTGAAACTTATATACCAAAAGTTGTTGCCAAATCAAGTCTTTGGTTTTTGGTGGAACCAACTTCCAATTATCATAGGTAATGCGAACTTTGCTTCGAGCCAAAAAACCTACGTAGCTAATGAAATGGTCTTCCTCCGGACCAATTGGTTTCATATTTTCATCAAAGTCAATATGCAACCTCTCCTGTTGATGGTGATGACGTGCTACCAATGCAGGCATTTTTGTACTTCCTCTAACCCTTCTTCTCGCATCAGGTTTAGGCCTGTTCATTTCATTGTCCCTATCACTTTGTGAGTCACCAGAATTGTCCATATTCCTGTAAGCACAAAAATCATTGTCAGATAGGTGAATAAATTGTAAGTAAATGAATAAACTAACAAGATATAAAACAAACACCACACATTACTATTTTTTAAGTTAAGCTCTTACTCTAGATTGTTTCCCATATTCCTTCACCATGATCAGTTCTCACAGCATATTCTTCATCATCTACCAATTCTACTTTACTTGTTGTAGGTGGATTAATTGTGAAAGGTGGTGTGTCGTCAAGGTTGAAGGTCGGATCACCATGCTTCTGTTTTTTACTTTAAAGTACAATGGAAATTTTTTTATTTGCGGGATCTGTGACATAAAACACTTGTTTCACCTGGCTTGCTAGAATGAAGGGCTCATCCCTATAACCTACTCTTTCAAGATCAACTGAGACAAATCCAAATTGTTGATCTATTACCACAGCATTATTGCTAACCCACTTACATTTGAATAAAGCAACTTTGAACTTGTTGTAAGTGATTTCCCATATTTCTTCTATCACTCCATAATAGGCCATGGATGCTAATATGGGGTTTTTGTCTTTCGAATGGAAAAATACATGGCTTCAGCTTCTACCATCACCCCACTATTTTGCATTGTACTTCGGTCATCTTGGTCTTTTATGTAGAAAGAATACCCGTTTATATCATAACTGCTCCAAGTAATGATCTAAAACGAAGGCCCCCAGGCTAGCCACTCTATTATCCCAGACACACCGGTCTCATGCAAAACCTTTTCCTCAAACCACTGAATGAATGTCTTGTTTTGCTCAATAGTAATCTGCATGTCATTCTTCCTCGGATTCATGTTCTTCAATTTCTTTCTGTGTTCGTCTATGTACGGTTGAACTTCTGCCATGTTATTTAGGATATAAAGGTGTGCTTGCAACACCTCTTCACGAGGCATAGTCTTCACTTTCAGTCCTCGTATTCCCTTGATCCTCCCCTCTTCATACCGAGATTGTTCCTTCTTCCCTGATAGATAATCGCTGCAGAAGTCCATAGCCTCTTCAACAACATACCTTTCAACTATTGAGGCTTCTGGTCGATAGGGATTTTTAGAGTACCCTTTTAAGATCTTCATGTATCGCTCGAAAGGGTACATCCACCTCAGGTAAACTAGACCGTAGAGCCTTACCTCCCTTACCAAATGAACTATCAAATGCACCATTATATCAAAAAATGAAGGAGGGAAGTGCATCTCTAATTGGGACAATATGATATTACCCTCAGCTTCCAGTTCATCCAGCTTTTCAGTGTCAATGACTTTGTTATAGATAGCATTAAAGAAAACACACAATCTTGTCACAGTGCTTCGAACTTCATCTTTCATAATCCCTCTAATAGTTACTGGTAACAGTTGTTGCATTAACACATGATAATCATGGGATTTCATTCCCACTAACTTCAAATCGTCCATTGACACACACCTTCTCACATTCGAAGAATATCCTTGTGGTACCTTAATTTCATGCAAACACCCACACAAACTTTTGATAGTGTATGTGCTGCTGGCTCCATGTATGCACTCCTACCATCATCTCTTAGCTGTGGATGTAACCGTTCTCTTATTCCCATATCAACAAGGTCTAGTCTCGCACTAATCCCATCCTTGGTCTTCCCTGGAATGTGCAAAAGCATACTAACAAGGCTATCACAAACATTTTTCTCCACGTGCATTACATCAATACTGTGTCTCACGTCAAGACTACGCCAATATGGAAGATCAAAGAAAATTGATCTCTTCTTCCATATGTTCTTCTCACCTGAGGTCTTCTGATTCTTACCTAGTAAGACATTGATACGTTCAACCCGACTGTAAACTTCCTCTCCGGTTAATGCCTTTGGAGCCATTCCATGCTCCGGCAAGCCGTTAAAACGCTTTCTTAACCTACGATACGGGTGGAACCTAGGAAGGAACCTCCTGTGACTAAGGTAGACCATTTTTCTTCCATGTTTAAGTTGGTGGAAGTGAGTGTCTGCTTCACAGATCGGACATGCTTTATACCCCTTCACACTGTACCCTGAGAGGTTCCCATACGCAGGGAAGTCATTTATCGTGGTGAAAATCATTGCACGTAGCTTGAAGGACTCATTCTTATATGCATCAAACACATCTACGCCTTCTACCCACAACTTCTTCAAGTCCTCAATCAAAGGCGCCAAGTAGACATCGATATCGTTTCCTGGCTGTTTTAGTCCAGAAATCATCATAGAAAGCATCACATACTTGCGTTTCATACAAAGCCAGGGAGGCAAGTTGTATATTACAAGGAGTACTGGCCACGCACTGTGTGAACTATTAAGAGTTCCATATGGATTGTGCCATCTGTACAAAGCCCAAGCCAAAGGTTTCTCAGCTCGCTGCCAAATTCAGGGAACATTTCATCTATTTTCTTCCACTGTGGAGAGTCAGCCGGGTGCCGGAGATATTTTTCGTCGGATATTCTATCATCCGAATGCCATCTCAACTTTTTTGCTTTTTTTGCAGTCCCAAACAAACGCTTAAAGCGAGGTATTATTGGAAGATACCACAGAACCTTTACAGGTTGCCTTTTAGTTGTCGCATCACCACAACCACCATTTTTCCTCACTTTGTATCGTGCAGTTTGACACTTAGGGCACTCACTCAGACCTTCATACTCATTTCTGTACAGTACACAGTCATTAGGGCAAGCGTGAAGCTTTTTATACTCCATACCCATCGTAGATAGGATTTTTTTACCTCATACATATGATTTGGAAGAACATTATCGTCTGGAAACATATCACACAACAGTTCAAGCAGGAATGTGAAACTACTATCGGTCCACCCACAAGTTGCTTTTAAGTTCACCAAATGTAATGTTCCTGTCAGCCGTGTGTATTTACTCCCTGGGTACAACGGTGTCTCTGCATCACTCCGCAGGCTGCCATATTCATGCGACTGCGCAAAGGATTCTACCTCAACATCATGAATCATTCTCTCCATTGTATCTTCATCTATGACATCCACAGCTTCCTTCTTGTGCGACGGACAATCAGTTACTTCCTCACCATGCCATATCCACCTTGTATATCGAAGATTTATTCCATCACAAAGTAGGTGATCCCTTATAACTTCAACATCCCGTCTTCTCTTATTTAAACAATTGACACAAGGATAAAAATACATGCCATTTCTGGCTGGAGCATTCCTTCTAGCATATTCAATAAACTCTTCAACCCCATTCTCATATTCTTCACTTGTTCTCAAAGCATTCATCCAACTATGATCCATTTTATTACCACCTACGTCATTCCCATTTACACTCAAGTTAAGAATAATTGTCAACACTAGGAATGCCATTTACTATCTTGTTTTTCAAAATTTTGACAGCATTTACCCTTAAAATTGAGACATCCCAAAATCAAAATAACAAACCATCTCAGCTTAATTTAAATGAAACAAAACTTTAGCTTCTAGCACCAAGCACAAACATAATACACTTATATTTTAGCAACCAAATTATTAAATCAAGTACGTGAATTTAATGAAAAATTGTAAAAAAAAAATGTAAGTACGCGAATTTCTTATATTAATGTCTACGTACACTAAGTTACAATAAGATTGCCTAATTCTAGCACTAAATATATATATATATATTAATGTGTGTGTCTTATGGCAAAAAAAAAAATAATGTGTGTGTCTACAGGATTATTTTTTTAATATTTTTTTAGTTTCTTTTTATTCTTTATTCTTTTCTCATTTCTTTTCCTTTCCCTACTAATTAA
The DNA here is from genome assembly GCA_963210345.1 of Inga oerstediana. NCBI lineage: Eukaryota > Viridiplantae > Streptophyta > Magnoliopsida > Fabales > Fabaceae > Inga > Inga oerstediana. The sequence goes on from OY723407.1 coordinate 42,483,230, forward strand.
AAGCATTATCATGTGCCAAATTCTTTTCTTTTCCTTTCCGTCATTTTGATTCACACAGTTTGTGAGATAATCACTTAGGAACCATATGTAAATGTACTAAAATGCAATCTATCTCTGTATTATTTTCAAAGGATTAGCTCACTGTTATAGAGAATCCACAATTGTATAACCAAAACAAGTGCGAAAATGAACCAATTCTGTCAAATATAAGAGAATGCAGAAAAGCAAAAGGTATAATATAAAATACTATAATGATATATAACTAAAATTATAAAATTAATAAACAAATCCAATTCTATCCTAATAACTATCCGCCTAATAAACCTCCACATAATAAACCTAATAGTTACCATCATCAACCTAATCAAAACGCATAAACAGAGTAATAAAATAAACCTCTAACTAATACTAAAAATATACTATACTAAAAATATAAAAAAAAACTCTTATTCAATAATAAAAAAACTAATAATAAAAAGAATAATAAAACGCCCTGTGATCTTATTCAAAACGAAAATGCTAACCTGAAAAGTGGTGAAGCTTTGGAGGAGGCCGACGGTGGTGGAGAGGAGATCCAATTGGGAAAACACTCTGCAAACCCAGAGCAAAGAAGGTGGCCAGGTGATGGAAGTGGTGAAGCTTTGGAGAAACAAATTAAAAAACCAAGAAAGGGAGAGGAGACCGATCAATGGGGACGGAGTGTGATGAATTTGGGAGGAGATGCAGCAGGGGAGTGAATGGGGACGGAGAAAGAATGAAAAAAATAAGTGCAGAGGGGACGGAGATGGGAGTGATTGAGTAAAGTGGGAGGAGGAGAGATAGATGGCAGGGGAGTAGGAAGAGGATCTGACATCCTCACATGCACCGGTCATGTCATTTCTGGTGCATGTGAGTGTCTTCAACGTCCCCAGCTGTGCTGGGGACGTCTAAACATACCTTTAGACGTCCCCAGCTCAGCTGGGGACGTCTAAAGCCTTTCTTTTTCTTTTTTTTCTTTTTAATACGTTTAAAGGTCTTTAGACGCGCCAATCTCTATAATTTGAACCTGACCATATTTTGGACGTCCCTTTTTTAAAAAGGGACGTCCTTTAGGGTCTTTATAAGTATATTCTGTAGTAGTGAAAGTGTGCCCTAGGGGCCAATTATTGTTCTTTGAACATTATTATTTAATGAATTTCTCTATTATGTTATCATATTATTCGCATGTTTATTGTGATAACTGTATCCTTGGATAAATAATAAAGATTGTGCTAAATGTCCCTGGTCAGTCATCTATGCGGGAGCAAAGATAAAGTGAGACCAGTATGACTTTGATAAGGTATGGAGATACAAATCAAAGTTTTAGGCACTTGTAAGAGTATAAGGTGTTGGACTGACTCGCTATGAGAAAGCTGCATGGATCAAGTCATAAGTTTATCTCATGTATAACCACGTCACTATACCCTTTGACTTGAGATCATCATGAATTCCTATATGAGAGTCGCTAAGCTTTGAACTAGTCAAAAGTCACCTTTGACCGGGTGATGATAAAAGTTACGTTCGGGCTTGGTGGTTTTCATGCAGAGGAATATGAGTGGGCAAGATGGAATTTGTCTTTCATAGTAGTAGAGAGATATTACTGAACCTCTTGATGAGTGAGTCTGAAAAATGTATGGCCATACTACGATGAAAGGAATTTCCATTTCTATTGTTAGACTACTCAGGAATCAGGAAAGTAATGGTCAAGAATAAGAGGATGACATTATTCATGCCTCATCATTAGCCGAAATATCGTGTGACAAAAGAGATGTGACATGGTTGTATGACAGATTGCATCAATTTATCAATCCTCATATGCAATTGGGTAGTCGTAATATCTTACTAGAGGCCGCTTATGACTTATGTGTTAGTATAGTCATTGGCTTACTGCCAACTTTGCATGGGTCTACAGGGTTACACACAAGATGGCCCAACACGAGCTATAATGTCCAAATTCATTGAATCTAAAATGTTTCTAAGATTCAATAAATACAATGTTTAATCTATGGTAGATAAATTATATATATATGTGTGTGTGTGTGTGTGTGTGTGTGTGTGTGTGTATGTATATAATATAAAATTCGTGAAAATAAAATTAATAATATTATATGTATACATATGTATTTTTGAAATACATATTTATATATATACACACATACATATGTGCATATATATATATATATATATGTATATAATAATATTATTATATTGTGTTAGTTTTTAAATTTAGTTTTATTAAATAAATTAAATTTAATAACTAACATGATAGAGATATAATATCTCAGATTTAATTTATAAAAATAAATTAAATCTATTGGCTCTTTATTCAAATTAAATAAATAGGTTAATTTAAAACTGTTGGACAGATTTAATTAAACTAAATTTATTTAATTAGCTCATCAAAATAATTAAGTGCTAATTGATTTCAAAATTAATTAAGATTAATTTTGAATTTCCAATATAGCCCTTATGGGTTATAAAAAAATGATGGGATTGAAAAACTCATGGACAGATGAGAATTTAGAGCCGCAAAGAAACCCTAGCAGACATTAGAAGCACTAACACGCAGTCCTTATTGGAGTCGTATTCATGTGGATACCAATAGAAGGAGTTGATTGACGTGTTGGCTCTTGAAGATCAAAATCCCAGAATGCATAAGGGAAAGGTATGATTCTTGCTAACTCAATTTAAACGCCATGGATAGAAAAACTCTTGGGGACTATGTAATCTGGCCCTACCGGGCAAAGGGCCAACTTTATGATTGTATTTCAGGCTGAACACAATATTCTTATGCATCCATTTCACATGTTAGGCGTAGCTGGTGTATTCGGCGGGTCCCTATTCAGTGCTATGCACGATTCCTTGGTAACTTCTAGTATGCATAGGCAGTAGGATAAAGTGTTGGAGCATATGTGCACAGGACACTTAAATGGTGCCATTAGGTTAGTAGAAAGATGCCACCCAGCAATGTCATGAGGTCTGGGACTGATTGGTTGAGCAAAATATGCCGGTGTAGGTGTGCACATGGTATTTTTAGGGCTGACGGGTGTACCCTGCATTTTTAGGAAAGTCACCGGTAGGTGGTACCATGTGGGGCCTACACACATACTCTAACATGGTGTCATCTTGTGAGCTTAGATACGCGTAACACAATTCTGAGGGAGTCCCAAGTGAAACCTAAATAGACACCAATAAAGTAAGTCATGATAAGTAATGATGACTCAACTTTTGTGTTAGATGAATAAGAAGATGACACTTGTCATCAAAGTACATATCATCATGACAAATACTATTTACACTTTTTGGTTGGCGCAATTGGAAGGTGACACTTATCCATTCATCATAAGGTGTCCTTCTTGCCTTTTTTGTTAGCATTCCAAGACGGTGACACGTGATGCTGAAGTCAGGGGAATTTGTCAGTTCGTGGTCTGGTCCCCGAATTAAATTTTTCAAGCACCGTACCCAAGAGTTAGGGAAATTCATTTGGCTCCCTTTCCCTAACGAGATAAGGAAAGCTAGGGGGAGAGAGAAGAAGGAAAGAATAAGTGGAATGACACATGGCACACTAAGAAGTGATCTTGAAAAGTAAGACACCATAAGATTTGTCCAATTTAATCAAGATGCAAGATCAAATCCTAGCCCTCCATCCCTTCATAAATTCTGTGCAACCACCTAAAGAGCAAGAGAAAATGGAAGAGGAAAGAAAAAGGATGAATAATGTTGTGTTTTTGAGCTCTGGAGCCGATTCTGACCCTGAATCACAATTTTCGCTTGATGAGGCATTCAGTAAACCTAACTGAGAGCTTCATTTCTATGTTCTCAATTTTCTAATATGAGGACTTTGATGTCGCCTAGCTGATAGGAGTACTGTCGGAATACCGAACTGATTATAGAAATGCGAAGAGGTAAGCATAAACTTCGTTTTGAACAATATATGCTGTGGTTTTTTTGAGTTTTCTTGGACCTTTGGCTTGCCTCTAGATCTCAGCCAAGGGGAGTTCTTGAGGTTTAATGTTGGTTTAAGCTTGGTTATCGTGAAATCACATGTTTAATGATAATATAAGACTTGTTTGGTGGCATAAAATGCAAACTTGGTTTTTGCCAGTTTAGGTCTATAGTTCAGCTAGAACCACAAACCAGGGAAGGAAGATGATTTTTGGTATTTTGAGGTTAGAAATGGATTCTATATGAAAAACGGTGTGGAAATAGCCCCCGGTTATAATCTTGAATGAGTTGGTATAAAAAACCTAAAGTTTGGAATTTTTTTTACTAGTGCTGCCAAGTTTCATTTTCTGGAGGCAGTTAGTTTGTGATAAGTTTTTGAATGATCAAATCTTGTCCAATGGACATGAAACTTTTTATATTTGAAGTAAACGTCCTAAGCTTTAATTTGATAGATAATACGTGTCATTTGAGTTTGTAGATTGTAAGATATGACTTTTTGAAGTTCGGCATTGAATATAGAATGTTTTCTGGACCAGTTGTGTTGTTCGATAATTCTGGGAAATTTAGCCCTATAATTGGTAGTGTTTAATATTTTTCCCTGAAACTAGACTCAAATAGGGTCACATAGGATTTTGAATGATCCTATTTGGAGTTCTAGAGATTAAGTTACGAATTTTAGAAGTCAGGCTGTTAAAACTGGGACGATTCTATGATAGAAAGGGTAAAATGGGATATATTTTTCCTATAAAACAGACATAATAAAGGTCACCTAGGTCTTTGAACCACCTAATTTGGATATTTATAAAAAAAGATATGAATTTTCAAAGTTTGTTGAAAATTCTGCCAACTTTTGGAATTTGTGCGAAAATAAGAAAGTAATGGCATTTAAGATAATTTGAGACAAGTATGGGCCCAAAGAATAGAGACAAGTCCTAGAGGCTGAAGTAGCCCATTGGACATGTATTTATCATGGCTCTAATAATATGGTCAATTATCTAGGGCCATGAGATGACAAATGAGGAGCAATAAAAGCAACTTCAGTTGTTGGAAGAAAAAGTACAAAAGGGGACTCGAAGCCAAAAGGTAGTAAACTTATTTATTTGTATGTATGTGATGTTTATGCTGTGTATTGATTTGTTATATTGCTTTGCTTGATTATATGAAGCATATATGAATGAATGAAACTCTGTTTTTATTTTTTTACTGTGACCATAAGTATGTTGCACGAAACATTAAATATGCAGAATATCAATATGTGAACATAAGCCTATATAAGACAAGCATAACATGCACTAGCATTCATCTTACATCCATTGTCTGTATGATTGCTATTGAGATTCCCCTGAATCTCACCCCTACCAACCATATAGGTACAAGAGTGCGAAAGAGGAGGAATGCTTGATGATGAACCAGAAGGAAGAATGTGGAAGAATCGAAGAATGTAGTGTATTAAAATTATACAAGTGTATTAATTTACTGTTTGTAAATTATTTGCACTACCCGAATATAAGTATGAATACAAATAGTAGAATTGAACGGTAACTAGGATCGCTGAAAGCATTGATTTACTAAATCACTGAAAGTAAGAATTAGAACAAAAATTTGAACAACTCTGATACTTGGTAAGAATAATGGCTCAACAGCCGGAAGTGAGTAATAATCCCCTAAGAGAATATAAGTAAACGCTTCTATGAACATAATAAAGGGGTTTGAAAGTAGGGTGTTACATGTTGTGAAACTCATTCTTGACCACCATAACCCTAGCCTTGTTAGAAGCACATGTAAGTGCACGAGCACATTAGTCCACAGTTCTTCAGCTGTGTTGCAATGGAGGAGTTGAGCTCCTACGTCTTGAGTCATGGTGTTGTATAACCACCCAACTAGCATGAGGAACACTCACAGTGCCGTCAATGTGCCCCTCAAGATGATTGCCCTCAATCAACTGCAAAATTATAAACTCCCAGACAAGAAAATTAGCACGATCCAGCTTGGTCGTTGTAGTCATCTGACAAGAAAAGTCTAAATAAGGAATAGTTCTTTACAATAGTCATCATGGAGTTGATAGTAGGGGTGGTAGTTGACATTTTTCTGCTGCTCTGATACCAAGAAAGAAAGCGGATATATCTAAATAAAATTGGAAACCCTATATCATTGGGACTCCTTCATTATGTATATATAGCCATATTGTACATTATTCTAGAATCTTTATAAAATACATAAGCCTTTATACACATGACACATATACATGAATAAAATCTTTACGGCTGTACAACCATAAGAGAAATTATTCTCTAACAAGAAAGAACATAAAATTCCTACCCACTACGTTCCTCTGCTTCCTTTCGTTCTTATCTTCCTAAGCTTGTTTAAACAGGACAGATTTAAGAGAATAAGGGATGATGTGTGAAGAGATTATTAGAAATTTGGGATTAATGATACTTGAACTGAGTTTTATGTTCAAGATCCCATACTTATTCTAACACGTTTCTGATTGTACCATATTCACATCATTTCACCAGGGTAAATTATGGGGTTTACCACATACCAGATTTTGTATAAATTAGTCATACAAGTCAAGCTATTGGGGTGGTTACATATTTGAAAAAATAGGTTTATACGTACATACAAAAGGATTCTAAAATCCACACATAATGCCCAGGAATCGAAACTGTCCAATATTTGATTAATTGCTTCAACCAATGAAAAGGTTAATGGCTTCTTGTATATAGTACATAAATCATTATGTTGATTAACAAATCATAGAGATACGCCAACAAAGACAAGTCTAGATGAATCCTGAACTAAACAACTCATACCTTAATTATACACACTGCACAGACCTTATAACTATAGTTTTGAATGGTTTCTGTATTACTATTACTGCTATTCATATGAACCGCACTTTTCTAAAAAATAAATGAAAAGCAAGCAAGTCATTATGTCACGCATTTAGAATACAGAATAGAGGGAATATCTATATTTTGGACTTGTTCTGTTTTAATAGTTTTCTGTAATAATGAATTGTTATAAAGTTAAGTCATTTGACATTGATGAGGGCTGTTTCGGAACATTCTTATGACAAGATATAAAGGTGTAAGTTTAGATCTCTGTGGATGGCAAAAGTCAGTGCAGATTATTTGTACAGAAAAGGAAACTGAAAAACAGAGCATTATTGTGTCTTCCCTGTTTGGACCAATTTTCAATGGCCATCATAAAAAATAATATATAAAATTAAATATTTTTAATTATGTTTTCAGTGGAGCATGATAATTTTCAGACTTTGAAAATAAAAGTCTGGCTATAACAGGGCAAAAATGGAATGGTGAAATCGATTATGTATGGTACATCAGTTACATTTCATTTTATTTTATTTTACAGCAAACAAAGACAACATATCTAATATACTTTAAACTGGTGTAGAAACACATGGAATCGATTCCAGGAGACGATAAATTTACTTCATGAGGTCATGATTTTGAAAAACACAACTTTAATTTGGAGTTAGAAATGAAGAGTGAGAAATAGTTTAATTTGGCAGAGTGAGAAAACTTTAATACACACACATATTTTTCACACAAACCTCTATCAAAACTCACAATTAACTAATGAAAGATTGAAAAAAAAAACAAACAGATATGCGGCAACATTCTTTTTGTAATTAATGATAATAATACCTGCTACAAATTGCCATGTCATTACTTAATTACGGTGTCATCGTAGATTACTATCTCCTTTCCTTTGGCTTTCCTAGTCTCTTCAAAGCTTTCTGGAACTTGTTCAATATGGGCGGAAGTTACATTTTCTTGCTGCTAAAATTCTGGAATTCAAACACCAATTAAGATTTTAATTTGTTTAAAATCTTACATACAATAATGAAATCCACATCTCTATTATTACCTTGGAAATTGGCTGACTCATCATAAAAGGGTGTTTCCCAATAGGGATGCCAGAATAGCCAATCATCATCTTCATCAATACTATTATTTGTTAGTCACATATTTTTGGTTTCAATTTAGATAGAGATTAGCATATTGTTGGGGGTAAATTGGTGATTATCACTAATTTACACACATACATTCGTTTCTGAAGGTGTCACAAGCCTGCTCCGTCCATGGCAACATTGGTAGTGAAGTAGTATTCAAATCAAGCTCCGCCAAGGATGCTTCTAAACAAGGATACCAAGAGAGCCTTTTCACTCATTAATATTATTTACATTTACATATATGAATTAAATAGAGCTTTGAAACCTGTTTGGGTTGTAATTAATAATGTGGTTATTATTATTGTGTCACTTACCCCTCTTGTTCATATTATAAGGGTAGTTTGTAAAAAAAAAATTGGTACTAAATATAAGCTCACCCTGAGATTCATTAAATTGTTTTCTAATTTTGACCCTATTGAAAAGTAGGTGAGAGAGAGTGAATAACATCTCTCTCTTTTTTTCAATACTCATTAATTATTAAATAAAGGAAAATTTGGAAAAGGGAATCAATTTAACATATGCATTAAATATCTTAATTTTCATTTCTTGTTACGGGGGAATTGATGAAACTGGAGATATAATAAAGACCAAAGTGCTATCTTGGTGTCATTATATATACCCTGAAAGTGAAGCTAGCCCAAGTCTCTTTAAAACTTGAGCTATCTCAGTTTCTTTTATTATTCTGATAAAAGGAATACTTTGTTTGTTGTAGAGTGTTTTTTCAGTAATATTATACATAAATTGTCTCCAATGATGTGTTGCTTATGATGGAGAGATAAACTCAAAGTTACATTAATGAAAATAAATAAATTATGGCACGTTGAAATATGTGATGTATCAAAAGTTGTAAGGAAAAAGATAAGAAAATACCACTTAAACTTTAAAATTTCAAATTAATTTTGTTATCTATAAGAGAATAGGTATTAACTATAATAGTATAGCAATTGATAACTTATTTTAATAGGAAATCACTAATTTGAGATTTTAAAATTCAAGTAGTATTTTCTTATCTTTTTTCTAAAGTTGTATGCATATAAAAATGGGTGAAAATTGCAGTTTATCGAAGGTATTGGGTTGGAAATAGTGTACCTTGATTATTATTAATTATTTCACAAGCATTGGCCAATGGGACTTGAGGTGTGATTGCGTAGCAGTCATAAAGGTGGTTGATTAGGCTATTTCTTGCTCTCTTTGTGCATATGAAGGCAGTTGAACTCTGCAATTTAGTTGTTATAATAAATTAAACAAGAAAGGTTATGAACACTATATCAAGTGTTTTTTAGAACGTAAAAAATATAAACTTACCAAGGCAAAATTGTCATCCCTCATCAACATTCTTTTTTTATTAGCTGCTAGTTCTTTCTCCTTCTTTCTTGTACCCAATTGTTCTGTTGAAGGACACATAATTAACACGAATAGGGAGTGAATGAAAACAAAATTTCCTTATGTGTTATAACATGCCTATGTTATTCTTTTAACTGTTCTGATGAGATCTACAAACTGAAATATTTCTAGAAATGATTCTAACGGTAATTATATGTCTAAACACATATCTGACCATACAAAATTCAGCAAAATAATGTTTATTTTACTATAACAATCAACAGATGAAAATGAAAGCTATTAAATAAATAAAAAATTTAATTTGAACTCAAACTTCAAGCCTACGTCTAATTGTGGGCATATTTCATAGTATATAAGTTACAAAAGGTTGAGGAAATGACAACAAACTAATCAATATGTAATTTGGACAATAATATGCAGTTTTGTCAAACTCAAAGAGTAGTGATAGAGGAAGCGTACGTTTATCTTGGCCAGCAGTAGTGGAATCCAATAATGTTGGATAAGGCTTATTGAAAGTGATATGTTGCATGTCACAAAGTTGTTTGATTACATACATTCCGCTCTCTTCTATAACCATGGCTTCATCTGGAGCTGAATATGCATAAATCCCTACATGATTCCACTCATGTTCTCTGCAAACTCGCTCGATCTTATAATCAGGTATATGATCCTCTATTATATTATACACAACTAAATGATCATCATCAAAACCTCGTGTGCAGTGGAAATTCCGCAAACCATGAGAACATACTAGTTCATCATTGATGGACACCCGCAAAACAAACTCAGAAAAAGAAGGAACAGCGTCCGTTGATTTAAGAAGAAGACAAAGGCATAGAGGTAGAGGGAAGGAGTTACGAAACCAAAAAGAAATAGAAGCTCCTTTGCTTCTGTGATCAAACCACTTTGGGATGCTTCTACTCGGCACCCAAAAGTACATTTCTCCTTCATAATGATCATCAATGCGAACAGGGAATCTGCCTGGATCCCCATGTAATTCCTGTGAATCAAAACAAGTAAGTGTTGAGCAAACTACACAACAAATTCAAATAGATATGTAGTGAATATAAGGAATAAAAATCAAAGAGAGAAGCTGATTACCTCACTCAATAATATGCTTTTGGCCTCTAAACTCAATGACATGCAGTTTATTGCTTTTAAATGTCTTATGTTTGGTGGAATCCCTTCCACTTCTCTCAGATGCTTGCACTCATTGAGCATAAGCTTCTCTAAATAATGACATTCTTTCATCCATGAGGGCAAAACTGTGAAACTATTACCCCTCAAATCCAAAATTCCCACATTGATAAATCGACTGAGATAAGTTCTAAGGAGATCATCTGATATATTACATCTTGGGAGATAAAGAAACGACATAAGGCCACCGTGGGGGTAACAATTCTTGGGACAAATTTCCTGCTGTTGGGCTTCCTTCGAATTAGATAATATCATCACCTTCCCAACATCACCATCAATATTGATGCCATCTAGTTCTGGCAATAGAAAAATGCTATTTGGGATCTCAATGACTGACTTATGATGTTCAATCTTTAACTGCCTAAGCTTAGAAAGATTGCAAATTGACCAAGGCAATTTTTCTATTCCAGTTCCAACTAAAGATAAATATCTTATTTTCACTTTTTCAAGTATTTCCGGAAAGAACTTCAGACTTAAGCAGTGATTAAGATTGAGTTCTTTAAGAGAGGGTGACTTGATGCCACCTGGAAAAGTCTTTAGCCGAACACAACCTTCTGCATCCAAGATCTCAAGTTTTGCTAAATAAGCAATTGAGCCATGCATTTCAATTAAATTCTTGCAGCCTCTAAGGTTTAATTCCTTCAAATTTCTGAAATTCGATAGATTAGGTATCTCCGTGACATATTGACAACCTCCAAGATTCAAAATGCCCAAATTGTGTGAAGTCTGCAAAAACCAAATCCATCCAAAAAGTATAACAAAAAAAGAAAAAGAAAATATCAACCACAAGATAGCTAACTAGAGATTCTAATAAGATAGGAATCTTGCCTTGATTGCTTCCAATGAACTCAAATAACTATCCCCCAATGTCCAGTACAACAAGCTTTTTTGGAAAAAAATTAGGAGGCAAACATGAAAAAGGATACCTTCTCCATTTCAGCACCTTTAAACTATTAGGAAGATATTTGGGACTTTCTGAAAATTTTACATTCTCAAAAATGATAATTTTAAGCTCTTTCATACTCTTGAAAGCTTCTCCATCCCAGTTTACTTCTATGCATTTGGACAAATTGTCTTGAATTATCATCTTAACATCACCTGTGCCCTTTCAAGCCAATAATAAATGCAAGCCATGCAATATTAGAAGTTTGAAGCATGTATAATAATAGCTAGAACACTTTTGGCGACAAATTCAAAATAGTGAAATCTTCTAGTATATACAATCCGTCAACCAAGTATATATAATGGACCCATGCACGGAAGCTCAAAAACCCCAAGAAAAAAAAATCTTCAGTACGTACTTAAGGAGTTCAAGATTTGTGAGCAATCTATGGATGATAAAATAGGAAAATGGCGGTTTCTTGTTAGAAAAGGAAACTCCACCAATGCTCATCAAAAAATGAACAATTAAAAATATGATTAATTATTTTAATAAACGGATACTTAAATATACATATTTACAAATTTTAGTACAAAAAATGTATTTAAATTTTAAAATTTAAAATTAATATAAGTTATACAATATCTCAAATTTAAATTATTAGTAACATTTGGTGAATAAAAATATGCCTTTCAATTATGATTTCAATCATGGTGTCGTGAGAAAAAAAAAAGAAATATGTTTTTAGTTATTTAAAATAATACTAAATAGGGAAAATTCCAAAAAACTACACTCAAAATATACAAAGGACAAATCAGTACAACGAAATTCAGAAAAGACAAATCAGGCGGGTGTCAGAAAAAGGAGGAATCTGTCCTTTTGAAATTTCGGCCAAATTACGAAAATGCCCTTCATGCACACTTCAGAATAACAACATGATCATCGGAATTAACACCTTCGGATTCGGTATTAACAACTGCAATTCTTCTTTTACACAATTAACAAATTTCAGGACCAATAACAACACATATCTCGCTATTAACAACTCTGGATTCGATATTAACAACTCCAATTTCTTCTTTCAACACTTAACAAGTTTCAGGGCCAATAACAACACTCACCTCGCCATTAACACCTTATGATTCGCCATTAACAACTCTGATGTTGTTATTGCGACTGAGGGCTGAAGGGCATTTTGGTAATTTGGCCGAAATTTCAAAAGGACAGATTCCTCCTTTTTCTGACACCCGTCTGATTTGTCTTTTCTGAATTTCGTTGTACTGATTTGTCCTTTGTATATTTTGAGTGTAGTTTTTTGGAATTTTCCCTACTAAATAAGTTAGTTTCAATAAAGATGATAAAAATTTAAAAATGTAAAATTTTATGTTTGAATATGTTTGAACATATGTGTATTAGAATTTTTTTGTGTTCGCAAAAAAAAATTATTTTTAGGCAAATATAAATGTTTATTCATTTGTTGAAAGAGGGGTATTTTAATCAAAGAATATGTTTAAACTTAATGGTCAGCTAATGGTTGGGTGAATAGAAATTGATTCTCAAATATGTATGGGAATTTTTTGTAACATATATTTTAATTTCAAGAGAGGTCTATATATGTTTTTAAAATAGAGTGAGCGTTTATATAATTTAGGTAAAATATAGTGATAGTCAAAGTATTTTACTCTAAAGTTAAACATAGATAATGATATTACACCAAGAAATTGCGAAAATAACAATAAAATTACAACACGAAAAAGGAAAAAACAAAGTAAATCATCCGAATTAGTATTACTTACCGTATTGTCTTCCAAAACATCAACAATATCTTGATGAAACCATAGTCTACTCCGCTTTCCTGGCTTATTTGGTGATTCTTCTCGAACAATTTCTCTTCCCATGTCTCGTATCAAATCATGCATTTCAATACGATTATCATTTTGAATCTTTATGAGGCATTTATCTACCAAAAATCCAATAAAATAACTCAAATTATTAAAGCCATGAACTACTTCCTCCATATATTTGACATCTTCCAAATATTTCCCTTTGAAGTAACAAGCAATATCAAGGAATATTTCTTTTTCAACTTCTTCTAAGCCCTCATAGCTCATCTTCAATACTTGTTGAATGTCTTTATTGGGAATTAATTTATATGCATCTAACATAGATTCCCACTCATCAATACTCCTTCCACACAAGTTGGAACCTATTACTTCAAGAGCTAGTGGAAGGCCTTGTGCATAAATTACTGCACGATTCAACACCTCAACGAAACTTGGATTTACTTGGAGATTTCTAAAAGCATGCCAACTTAACAATTCAAGAGATTCTTTAGCATTGAAAGACTTCATGTTGTATATACTTTCAACCCCGTGTCTTACAAGTAAATGCTTATCCCTTGTGGTTATAATGATCCTACTCCCACCACCAAACCAATTGCAATCCCCGACTAATTTTTTCAATTGCTCATGATTGTAAATATTATCAAGAACCAAAAGAATTTTCTTTTGTTTAAGTATCATTTTTATTACTTCGACTCCTTCATTAACATCTTGTATTTTGATATGCACTCCTACAATCCTTGAAAGTATTGTCTCTTGAATTCGTTATAGGCCAAGTTTCCCTGAGTCATGTTTGATATCATGGTAAAAGCACATACTTTCAAAATTATTAGCAACCAAATTACAGACAGCATGTGCTATTGTAGTTTTACCCATTCCCCCAATTCCATAAATTCCTAGCATGATGACCTTGTCAGTTGACCCAATTTGTAATAAAGAGCATATAGCTAGTACTCGAGACTCTAACCCAACAGGATATGTAGCAATATGTAAAGGAACTTGATTAATTTTACTAGATATTTCTCTCACAATCATTTCAATGAATTGATATTCATAACCATTCCTGAAAATTGCAAAAAGTTATGTCAATTCTAATTAAATTCATCCTGGCAAGAAATTTATGTTTATTTACTTATAAACTAATTTCAAGATAGGAAAGGAGAAAAAACAGTTGAGTCAAGAATTACCTCGGATTAAAATGGAAGCCGGAAATATTCGACACTTCATGCAATGCAAGCTTCCAACTTTGTATCTTGTTCTCATCAGCCCTGAGGTTTTTGATATGTGTTGGACTTTGGGTCCAAGTCCGCCTTTGATGGGCCGGACTATTTGATTAGGAAATAAGTAGCCTAATCAAATAAGAATAAAATCAGCATAAAATACAGATTTGGGAATATTTCAGCAATAATTATGGATTTGTTAAAAGAGGAACAAATCACCATAATTAGGGAATTAATTGAGAGACAATTAATTGCTGTCTTGGAGGGCAAGAAGGAGTGCACACGTTTCCTAATTAGTGGCCTCCATAAACCACTATAAATAGGGTGTGCCTCCTTAATTGCAACTCACCCCGCCATTGAGTTTTCTGGCAATTCTCTTCTCTCCTACCATTTTTCTGGTTCTGGTGATCTGCTGTGCAAATCACAAGTAGGCTCTAGTAGTCTAATAATTGTGTGGGCACAAGTATGGAGTATTGGAGCTTTGACCCGGATCCGAACATGGATTCGTCCAGGTACGCCTAATCTCCTTTTAGTTAAATATTTTTTTCCTTCATTGGCATCAGAGCCATTTGATCCTTGAGGATGTGATTTATTCTATGTGAATAATAGTATGATATAATTTGTTTATATCTCAATTAATATTTCCGCTGTGCTAATTAAATATGTTTTAAGCATGATTTATTTTTATGCAACATGTTGCATCTCGACACATAAAAAATGATTCTGCCTCTGAGTGTTCTTTATGTTTGCATTACTCTGTCTCTAATCATGATTATACCATGCACGTTCTCTTCCATGAAATGCAATATGTGAAGAATGATATATGCGTGTCTGTGTGCAACTATTCGAATTCATCTTCTCATATTTTGCTATTCGAACTGAGCCTAATATGCACACATATGATACTGGGTTCTTGATTGTTTGCTCCTCTAATCATTATATATATATATATATATATTTCAAGGCGCCATTTTCCCTTCTTATTCGATTTCTTAAAGGTTGAGTTTTTTTTGGAACCTATGTGGAACCAAAAACAAGAGCCTTTGACTCTCAAAGGTTAGGAAAGCTTCTGAGATACTCAGAGACACACATTCGATCCATTTTACGTCGCGCCGACAACGTCGAGAAAAATTGGGTGTTTGAAACTAGGTGTTTTAGCCCAAAGTAAGGACATGGATGTGTAGATCTCGAAGAGACGATTCCAACGATGCTTAGAACTCATCAAACGGAGTCCGGATGAGGGAGAAACAAAGGAAAGAAGTTTGCGGGTCATTAGTCGCCGCCGCAACTTCACTCGTGATTTGATCAATGAAACAGAGGTTTTAAGATCAAATAAATGCCATGGATTTGTAGTTCGCTGAACTACGATTCCAACGACACCAAGAACGTGAAAAACGGAGCTCACTCGGCTGGAGGTTGAAGATGATGACGTGGCAGTCAATGCCACATCATCGATCAACCAATGCCACGTGGCACCAATGAGAGGTCGCCACGTCAGCGTCAAGTGCCATATCAGCATCGATCAACGAGGCCACGTCATCCGTTGACCGAGACACGTCAGCGCCACGTCAATGACACATCAGCGGTGACGGGGTCACGGTTGACCAGTCAAAGTTGACTAGTCAACAGTCAACATTGACCGGTCAACGGTCAACAGTCATTCGTTGACAGTTGACCCCAAAAAAGGAGAGGACATATGGCGCATGGGGCCCACTGGGGTCTCCATTTGACACGTGGCAAGCACCGTCGAAGAGAGGATGGCGCGTGGAGTCGTTTGGGCAGGCGCGTGTCGCCGGCAGGTGGCAGCAAGGCGGCGCGTGTACGTCACGTGCCACCGCCGAGAGTGGCCAATTCTGGAATTTTCCTATTTTTCAAGATTTTTGGATCCAGAGACCTTTTAGGGAGCGCATGAGGGCATGTGGGGCCTCCAATTGAGACATGGTTGGTTCCTAAAAATCCCTAAATTCGAAAGCTTCAATTTGATATATAATTTGCATATATTTGAAGCACGTTTGGATATGATTTGAGTCAAAAAGGTGCTTATGTCCAATTAGAGGGTCCCAAAAACGTTGGAATTGAATCAATGTTGGTTCTATTATTTTTTGGGATAGGTTGGCTCATTTTTGTAAGAGTATTTTCAGTTGCAACATAAGGTTAAATGCTGAAAGATTCTTTAAAAGTAAGGGATTATTCAAATGAGTTTTTTGAATATAAAATCCTATCCAACCTTGACTCAAACTCTTAGAGATAAAAATCTGAAAAATTGCAGCAACTTAAAATTATTCAATAATTATTGAATAATAATAAGTCTTCCCATGCTTCTAACAACATTGATCCACTTGGATTGAAGCAATGACTTCCAAGAGTTAACCTTTTATCACATATGTTGTGACAAAGGATAAGACAGATAGAGATGTGAGAATCATCTCATCAAGTGGGAGGTATACTGCAAATACATCCAAATGAGTGGATGTAAACATGGCAAAGAGGAGCTGGACATTGTAGCTAGAAGCTACATGAGTTAATATGGTCAGAAGGGCCTATGAGAAGGAGAACCTAGTTAAGAGACAAAGATATGAGGTTTAAATTTTTGAATGTTCTTGTTTTTTCCACTGAATTTAAGACTAAATTCTCTGTTAGTTTATAGAATTGAATTCAGTATATTCTCTTATTGTTTTCTTGAACATTCATGCTAGTTAGATGATATTGTGTTATTATCTTGTTAATATAACTGCTCTTTGATTGAGTGGGAGTTTTCTGGAATGCGTCTAGAAATCCAAAGGGGAAAGTATTCAATGAAGACTGTGGTTAAAAGGGTGATGAGCCAACTAGTATGATTGGGATGGGAGTCAATATAGTTGTCTCCTGAACATCAAACTAGTGAACTTATTATCTAATTATCCTTTGTCTTATTTGAACAAATAAGATTTGTATACCATACTCGTCTGAGTGACCAATTATGACCAAGTCTATTTGACTGAGCTTATGAAGACAAGCTCAATAGAGATATTTGTGGAGTTAAAAACTCTCAAATTTCTTTCATTCAAGAAGAATGAAATGTCAGGGACATCCTACCAACTAGTCTTCAGCATTGAGAGGCTGAAGCAACTGAAGGATACAAGAGGTTTATGCTATCAAGCATAGAAAGAACAACATTGCTTAAACTTATGTTGGTTTGAGCAATGTAACATTATCCAAGGCGTGTGGATAGTGTTGGAAGATAGTGAAATAAGTTATCTTCTTCCATAAAGTTAAAACTAAGTTAAGTTTTAACATAGTGTACTAAGTCCTAACATGTTGTTTAGGCAACACTTGAGGCAGATGTTAAACTAAGAAGTTGAGACAAAACTAAATGCCAAGTTCTTTCTAACAAACAACAAATGTATGTTGTGATAAGACATCTCCCAATGAGTGGGAAGAAGCTATGTCTCCCAGTGAGTGGGAGTGAGCCATGTCTTCCAGTGAGTGGGCGTATATGAAAGTAAAGATTGCCTCTGATATGCATATTGTAACCTTCAGCAATGTGATTCACCGCATTGAACTTGAATGTGAAAGACTGAAGGATTCAAGATCCATCAGTCAAACGAACTTAGCTAAAGAGTGGGAGGATTCATCCTCTATGCCTAAGGGCAAGAAACCTATGAGGTAAACTTGATCTAGAAGAGGTTAATGGTTTCTGCAAAGATAAAATGCTACATTGATAAACCTTTAAGGGCTGTAAAAGTAGCAATCCACATGAGTTGTGGATGTTTCACAGAAGCATATGGCTTCATGTCAAAAGCAAAGCAATAAAGAGATAGAATCAAGGGATTGGAACTTGTACGTTAACTCTGCATAGATAAACCACCCTGATTTACTCCATGCAATTGCAACTGACAGAATCACATATTTGCTATCTCTTTAGTTAAGGATCGATGGGACTATGATTCTCAAATCCTTTGTTGGATTTTTTATGTTTCTTTTCTAGGGATAAAAGATTCCATTTCTTGCCACATGTACACCTTGATCAAAGGGAATGATCAAACTAGCAAAAGAGTATTTGCTAAATAACGTGTGCTAAAGGGTTAATACCTTTATGAATAAGTTGAAAACTTATTCTACCTAGCAAGAAAGTCAAAGAAACATTTTTTTTGAGAATATCCACTGCAATTGGCAAATTATGACGTTAGTGAACCAATGAACGTGAGGGCAAAACACAAACAGCTTGGTGTTTCGTTGACGTTGTGGACGTTTACTCGAAATACAGTAATATTTACTTGATTTTTGGCAAGTGTGAAGCTGTTAGATAATGGCTGATCTAGTCGGGAATCAGTGAAACTGAAAGGATAAGACCTTTTTGAACTAACAAGGGTTAAAGACACCCATGTGCTTAGTTCAAGCTGTTTTGTGTACAAGAAAGGCATTGTTAGGCAACTATCTGTTGGAAATTGTGCCCTAAGGGCCAATCATTGTAATTTAAAAAATTTTATTATTTTAATGAAATTTCTCTATTCTGTTATCATATTATTTGCATGTTAACTGTGATAATTGTATCCTTGGATAATTCATAAAGATTGTCCAAAAATGTCCCTGGTCGGTCATCTATGCGGGAGCAGAGATGAAACAAGACTAGTATGACTTTGATAAGATATGGAGATACGAATCAAAGTCTTAGGCACTTGTAAGAGTACAAGGTGCTGGACCGACCCACTATGAGAAAGCTACATGGATCAAGTCATAAGCTTTTCTCATGTATAACCACGTCACAATGCCCTTAGACCTGAGGTCATCATGGATTCCTACATGAGAGTTGCTAAGCTTTGAACTAGTCAAAAGTCACTTTTGACCGGGTGATGATAAAGGCTACGATCGGGCTTGGTGGTTTTTCATGTAGAGGAATATGAATGATCAAGATGGAATTTGTCCCTCATATTAGTAGAGAGATATTACTGGGCCCCTCGATGAGTGAGTCTGAGAAATGTATGGCCATACTATGATGAAAGGAGTTTCTGTCTCTATTATCAGGCTACTCAGGAATCGAGAAAGTAATGGTCAGGAACAAGAGGATGACATTTTCCATGCCTTATCCTTGATCGATATATCGTGTGACAAAAGGGACGTGACATGGTTGTATGACAGGTTGCATTGTGATAACGATCCTCATATGAATTGGGTAGTCGTAATGTCTTGCTAGAGGCCGCTTGCGACTTTTGGGTTAGTGTAGTTATTGGCCCACTGCCAACTTCATATGGGCCTACAGGGTCGCACACAAGAATGGCCCAACACGAGATAATGTTTGATTTAAGGTGGATGAATTTTATATTTATATATATATATATAATATAAAATTTATTAATAATATTATATAGATATATATATTTTTTCAAAATATATATCTTATATATATATATATTATATTATGTTATTATATTTAATAATATTATATAGATATATATATTTTCGAAATATATTATATATATATATATATGTATATATATATTATATGATATTATTATATTGTGTTGGTTTTAAATTTAATTTATTAAGATATATTAAATTTAATAACTA
Organism: Inga oerstediana; assembly: GCA_963210345.1. NCBI lineage: Eukaryota > Viridiplantae > Streptophyta > Magnoliopsida > Fabales > Fabaceae > Inga > Inga oerstediana. The sequence goes on from OY723407.1 coordinate 42,503,204, forward strand.
ACATGATAGAGATATAGTATCTCATATTTAATTTATGAAGATAAATTAAATCTAATGGCTCTTTATTTAGATTAAATAAATAGGTTAAATTAAAACTGTTGGACAGATTTAATTTAAACTGAATTTATTTAATTAGATCATCAAGATAATTAATTGTTAATTAATTTCGAAATTAATGATGATTAATTTTGAAATTTGAAAATAACCGGGGTTATAAACTTGATAGAGCTGATAGACTCAGGGTAGATCAGAATTGAGAGCCGCAAGTTAAACCCTTGGAGACATTAGAGGCGTTAGCACGCAGTCTCGATTGGAGAGCATTCGTGTGGATACCGGTAGAAGGAGCGGACCTGACGTGTTGGCTCCTAGAGATCGTGAAAACTCTGAATCATCAAAAAGGTATGAATCCTTCCAACTTGGTTTAAAAGCCGTTGATAGATCCTCGATTAGGATCGGTGAAATTTTTTTTTTAAATTCTTCCGCTGTGCTTACCGATCCTTCACTATCAATACCTAGAACCCTTCAACATAATAGAGTTGTTGAAATGGAGAGATAGACCTCTCATTTGATTTGGTTGTGAACATAATGGCATCAATAAGGCTATCAGCCATATGTTGGTAGGTAGACTCATAGCTATTATATTCACACTTAACCAAATGCTCTCTATGTCAGTCATGACCATACCCTATGAATCGTGAATGGGCCTTAAACCAGGGCCAAGCTCATTAAGACCATAAGGGTCATCAACTTTATATTCATAATTCTTCCTATGAGTAAGGAAGATTGGGGTCAAGGTATACAAAGTATCTCTTTGTGAGATGACATGAGAATTTGACATGACACGTCTTCATTAGTGAAAATGATGGCGGTTCAGTGACTGAGAGAAAATAGTGGAACACAACGCTCATAAAACCCAGGTTTCCTAGCAGGAAAAGAGCATTAATCACAATAAATCTCTTTAAGAGGTTCACAAGTGAGAAGGAATAACCAAGTGTTCCTAAGTTCACTGATCCGAGTGGGAGGATTGAGACCATTTTCACAATGAAAGAGGTAAGAGGTAAGTTACGAGAGAATTACCTCACTCATACATAGGAAAAGAATCCTATGAAATCCACCTCGGAGCAAATTGTCATCTAGCGAATGACTATAAGGGATAGATTCCCTAATGGATTGAATGCTCTCTTCATCATTTAGATAGTGATGATAACTACCTATAAGTGTCTGAAAGACACTAGAAGGACCTGCTAAGATGAATTGCAAAGTGTCATGTAGGAGGATTTGGATTCTTCTTTAAGCCAAATACGTGTTTAGGTAATTTGTCACCTAGCCAAGAGGTGATTGGGAACAAGTAGGTTCTCAAATCTGTTGGGGGCATGTAGAACCTAAAACACTTAGTGGCTAAGGGGTAATATAATGGAAGGTTGTCCATTGTGCCTTTTAACTCTGAACTTTGGCTATGACAACAAGCTTAGTCTTGAAATTGCATCAAGATGACCTTCCAATTTGGAATTTTGGAAATTGGATGATGAACTCTACACTGAAGCAGCTTAAGGGCTTCGTAGAAACAATCACCTAAATAGTAGTATATGAGGTTTTCACAAGCTGAAAGCCTCACCAACTTCAAAATAATCGAAGAACACTACATAAGTTCCAAATGGTCTAGTAATGATTCTTTGTGAAGTCATCCTTTATCAAGTGACAAATGAAACAAGTGTCAAGGGAGTCAAAGGAATAAAGGATCAGAGAATCCTTAAATTCTGAGTTGAGAAAGTCATGAGTTGAACAAATATCTTGATTGACAAGATAAACGGAGTTGCACAAGAAAGATACAGTCTTTTCCACCTAAGACATGTACAAGTGTAATCCTTAGACATCTTAGGATGTCAAAGTGCAAACCTATGGACACCCCTGAAGTCAAGGGCATAAACCTAAAGAGGTTACATGTCCTATGAAGAATCCAACATAAGAAAGGTGGATAGAGTCCCGTGTGAGACTATAGTTGGTAATATGAATGTACACATTGGTGTACATAAGACCAAATATTTTTTTTTTTGTCAGATTTGGAAGTTGCTTTTTGGTCCTACTGTGAAATGGGTTATGAGAATAACCTTGGATTAAGTTGTCAAGACAACAACTTTCCTTTTTGAAAGGATACTCCAATACAAGACCTAGGCAAATGGTGATGGAGTAAGGAAATATACAAAGTATTTTTTTCCTGTTATCCATGGAAATAGAACGCAGGACGTGTTCTGCTATCATTCAAAGTGCCATGTGGCTAAAGTAATTCCTATGAGAGATTGGGAATGAATGGTGGATAGAAGGATCCAAACGATAACATCTTATGATGAGGATCCTAAGTATCACTGCAAGACGAAACATACCTTTTTGATACATATCTATGAGAGATATGCTTTCAAAGAGGGAAAGCGATAGTTCAATGACCTTCTATTGACAGAATGTTGGTAGATCCCCTTATTGAGCCCATAGCTTGATTTTCATTGAGTTAGTGAAAATCTAGGGGCGCAAGTAAAATATAAGGTCGTGAACTTCTTTTATATGAAGATAAAAGAAATTGTATGTATGTTATGAGTAAATACATAAAGGTATACAGTTTTGTATGTCTACAGGTCAAAAAAAAAGGTTGGTTCACTCACACGAACAACTATCTTCCCATGTTTTTGCGGGGGCATGGGAAGGTAAGACGAGCAAATGATCACCATGAGATGGTTAAGAAGAATCTTTGCGTTTGAGTTGCCTCAGTTAGACTGAGATGAGATCCACATGTGTGCATATACACAGAAAATGGATCAAAGCATGAATATAGACCTGTAGCCAGGCAAAGAACTCTTTCACAAACAAGATATTGTGAAAAAGAAAGTTCTGGTTCGAATGTTGAGTACATTTTGGAACTAATGTCTGTACGGTGAAAGATAAAGAAATCGACGTACAGCTCAAACCATTCACCGTAGCACATGCAATTCATACTGCATGTGCTTAAGAGTTAAACTGCAACACGGGATGTGGGTAAAAGATCCCTAGTTCACCACAATGTGAGTCCCAGGAAGGAAGAATACTTCCACGATGCCCTTAAGACTTAGGCGTCATCATGAAAGCTTGGTTTGGTGACAGCTACTTTAGCTGAAACTCCATGATCACACTCGATTTGGTCAGATGAGTGAAAACTAGGAAAGCGACCAAGTCAAGATGGACTGATGATTAGTCAGAAAGGAAGATTTACTCCTAGATACATAAGATGTGCTAGTATCTGTGGTCGACCCCTTACTAGCTCTGTGTGTAGCTAGTAAGTGCGGATACTATGTACGTAGAAGGCAATCTGAGTTAATCATCATATTAACTCGAGAGGGATTAGATATGCCATGAGTAATATGTATGGGAGAATCTGGGGCATATGAGGCAATGAACATATAGCTTACGGTTATATATAAAGGGTGTCCTTGGATGCTGGTCCGATATAAAGGATTTCTAGTATCACAAGCACCAAATCTGAAAGACGCTTTTGCCCACGCAATCACGGCAGACGCCAAGTATGAAACAAGAAAGAGTAATGCACGCACGATGGGAGGCCCATCAAGTGCGAGTGGGAGATGTTGGACTTTGGGTCCAAGTCCGCCCTTGATGGGCCGGACTATTTGATTAGGAAATAAGTAGCCTAATCAAATAAGAATAAAATCAGCATAAAATACAGATTTGGGAATATTTCAGCAATAATTATGGATTTGTTAAAAGAGGAACAAATCACCATAATTAGGGAATTAATTGAGAGACAATTAATTGCTGTCTTGGAGGGCAAGAAGGAGTGCACACGTTTCCTAATTAGTGGCCTCCATAAACCACTATAAATAGGGTGTGCCTCCTCAATTGCAACTCACCTCGCCATTGAGTTTTCTGGCAATTCTCTTCTCTCCTACCATCTTTCTAGTTCTGGTGATCTGCTGTGCAAATAACAATTAGGCTCTAGTAGTCTAATAATTGTGTGGGCACAAGTATGGAGTATTGAAGCTTTGACCCGGATCCGAACATGGATTCGTCCAGGTACGCCTAATCTCCTTTTAGTTAAATATTTTTTTCCTTCAATATGCATAGATAATGCTTGTCCATAATTTTCCTTTTGATGTCGCACTTCTGAAGGTTCCACATCGTAAAAAATTGGCAAAATCAGCCGACCCTTTCTCTTAATGCACTCATGGATCTTGACAAGTTCATTGAGACAGAATGTGGAGGAAGCATAGTTCTTAGAAAATACAGTAATGGCCATTCTAGAATTTTTAATTGCCTTAAGAAGAGCTGGGGTAATTCCATCCCCTCTTTTTAATTCTTCATCATCAAGAAAGGTACAAACTCCTTTTTGACAAAGAGATTGATACAGATTTCCAGGAAAACCATAACGAGTATCTTCACCTCTAAAATTGATAAAGACATCATAAGTCCATTGGTAACTAAAGGAGGAAGTTGTTGCTAACCCCGTCATGATGGCTTCCTACAGGTAGAGACGAAGAAATCAACGCTATTTTAACTTCAAAAAAAAAATTTATGGAATGTGATGATACGCTGGAGAAAATATGGAAGTTATGACAGCTAACAAAAAGAAAGATGGAGGCTTCAATTGCCTCTCTCAAGATTGACTAATAATTAAACTAGCCTCTGATGACAAGATTGTTTTTTCGCCCTCATGTAACAAGATTGTTTTAGTGTGTTATAAAAAAAAACAAGATTGTTTTAGTCTTTTTCTTTCTTTCTTCTTCTTCTTCTTTTAATTCAACTAGATTCTACACCATCTCCGATGCTCACGAATATTAATCCTCTATTTTTTGTTTGAGGGGATTTTTTTTTTTTTAACCTGTGTTTGAGGGGATTAGAAAGATTTTAATCAACAGTGTTATAAAATTTGAATAGAGAGATACAAGAGAAATAAATAAGAAAAATCAATTGAAAACCCTTAATTTCACTTCTCCATTTTTCCAATTAAACTCGTTAAAACCTCCCATCCCATCCCCTCCATTCCCCTCAAAACCGAACAGACCAAAGAAATTAATAAAATTTAAATGTGGAATAAATATTAATGTTATAATTTTACAAAATGTATTAGCGTCAAGAAGGTGTGAACTAAAATTATATAAGTAATTACAAATAAATAGCTGCATTTTTCATTTTTCGAGAATCTGTTTTTAGTATATTTTTTTTGGCCAGTAAATCTGCTTTTAGTAATTGGAGAATAGAAATAAACATGTTTTTATAAAAAGTATAAACAACGACTTGTATTATCGTAGAACTCGTTGTTTTATTCCCCATACAAGTTACTGTATATAAGAATTTGTTACCTGTACATATTAAAAATATAAAGAACAATTCAGATTCAGATTCAAATGCAAATGAAATAAAAGATTCGAACAATCCAAATCCAAAACATGGAACAGGAAGGAAACAACTCCAATCATCTACAAAACATACCTCACGATTGTTGGCCCTGAATCTCACCAGATCTGGACGCCTTCGAGCTACTGAAGACAGAGATGACTGAGGGAAGACATCTATAGTATTGCCGTGAGTGTCTTCACAGCCAGAGGGATAATGAAATACTGTATAATTTATGAATCTTGTTAACAAGCATCGATCCCATAAACTAGTATTTAATAAGGCTATCTGTCACTTGAAATTTTATGGCATTAATAATATTATCATATTCAATATGAAATAATCTGGAATTCACTCGTTAATTGGCTTCACTTTGATTTTATTAGCAAGTCACATTTGTTTAATTTTTATATTTAATGCCAAATAAATAAATTAATAATAATTCAATATTATTTACTCAAGAGTATCATAGTTACTATACTATAAAAAGATCCAGTGTCAGTCATTTTTTTGCCCGAATAGTGTCAGCCATGACTCATGACCAAATACATTTATTTTATTTTAAAAAATGATTTCAAAAATCCAATTTAAATGTGTACACCTGTTTTGATCAAAAAAAAAAAAATGTGTACACCTGAAGCAACAATTGAAAGTTTTAATTTAAAAAAACTGAAAAGTAACACATCACAGTGGTCCGTGGTGTGTTTAATTTCTGTCAAATGCGGAAAAATTCACATTTAATTTCTTGAAAGTATATGAACTTGAAGATTGGGATTGATATCTTATCTAACGAGATGCTTCCAAAATACCCCCAAAAAATTCTCATTTTTAATTCATTTATTTTTCATATAAGTAAACTTAATTAAGAAGTTCAAAAGTTAAGTCTGGCAGGGGGGAAAAAAGATGTTCAAAATTTAAGAAACATGATCAAAGCATATATAATTTTTTTAATAAGAAAATGAGATAGTGGATGTTAGGTGTGCTTTATGGATTCTATGCGTTCCCATCTTGTTCTTATCGTTCACTGTGTTTAGTTATTAATAAACGACAACGAGTGATGTAAAGTTCAAGAGGTATTAAAAAATTTTAGGCTAAAATCTATATATAAAAAAAATTATCCTGAGTTTTGAATCAGTTGTATGTAACTAACCTGCTTGATGTTTTAAACTTTGACATTAAGACACATCCCGTTAGCTTTGCCGTTAAGTTATTGAGGGGAAATGGCTCATCATATTAACAAGAGTGATCTGACATCTTCGGATCTGACTCTCCTCCTTTTCCCTTACTCTCATTTTTCCTTCTTTTCTTAATATGGATTATTGGATTAAGATCTCAACGGTCCAGATTTTTTCTTTATTATAAAAATATTTTTATAAAAAAAAAGATTGGATCTGTTTTAATATTAAAATAACATTTTTATAATATATTAAATTTAGATCATTGAGATTTTAATCTAATGGTCCAGATTGAAAAAAGAGGATAAAGGAGAGTAAGAGAAAAGAAGGAAAGCCAAATCCGACATCCCCACATGGCATGTCTACAGCCTACAGGTTAATAATTTTATAATAATTAATTATATAATGAAGCTCCTTGGTATAGTATACGTCTCGACTAACAATGGAGATCGCACGAACTCCTTGTTCCACCTGATGCCCAACGCCATGTTAATCCACAGCCTATCCCAAAATATTCCTATGGAATTAAATCAAGGGAAAATGACATAGAGGTCCCAAGGACCAAACAAAACTACAATAAAATCGCTCTGAAAAGTTCAATATCAGAAAAGTTCCTAAAGATTTAGAGACTTTTCTGTGATTATTTCCCAAGTTGAAATGCCAATGTTGCCCCCAAGGAATTTAAAACACTCTATGTTCAAAAACGAGGGTCTCCTTCATTCTGCTTTGCTTTTGCATCTGTTCGAGTGGTCAAACGTCGCTCCTTCGAGTCTCAGCATTGGTGCGTTCATCCGTTGCTCCTCTGCTGCCCGAGCCTCCATTGTGATGTAGTAGAGGTAGAACAGCGAACTGAAATTTTTTTTTTCTATGTGTATGTTGGTTGGATTGAGATTGAGGGGTTGGTCAAAGGTTGAAGCTTGGGCTTAATAGTGGATTAAGTGGTAGAAAGTAGATACGTAATGCTAAGATTTTTCTAAAGATATTTGGGTTTTCACTATGGTTGGGTTGTGTGAATGTTAGAGTACTTTGTTTTTGGGGAAGGTTACAGAGAGATTGCTCTGTTTTAAGCAAGAATGGTTGAATGTGATGATGGTTATTTGCTATGAAAACGCTGATATGAAAAAAAAATTATTGTTAATTCATACGTACAATTATAGTTGTTAATACAAAACATGTGCTCTGCTTTTGGACAATGTAATAGAGGGAATGCTCTGGGCAAGCTAACAAAGGGATGACTTTGTTTTAAGTGAGACTGATTGAACGTGATTGTGGTTTCTTTGATTACAAATTATTGATATGATATTAAAAAAAATGTTGTTAATATGTGCATTTGTACTTGTTAATATTGTTGTGGCAGTTGTTAATACAAAGTTCATGTTGCGGATCGTAACAGTGGGAAGTTGTGCAAATTATAAACTCCTTGGAGAATTACAATTCACTTATAAAAATGACTAATGAACTTGATAAAATAGGCATAACAAATTGTTTAAAACCAAATCAGCTGTTCTGACGTGGGAGTTATACACCCCTCTAGAAATAACTCACTGTTGTCAATATAACTTATGAAATTGTAAAAAATAGACAGAAGTTGTAACAAACTAACTCAACTGTTGTGATAGACACGTAAAAGTGAAACAGAGCAACAATGACGCAGGCAGTGACGGATGAAATAGGGAATGACGGCAGGGGGTTGGTGGCTAAGGGAATAGGTGGGAGGAGAGGCACACTGTTGTTAACTTTGCCCTTATTTTAATAAGCAATTTAGTAGTATAAATAGGTGCTAAATTTCATTGTTAAAACATCTAGAAATTGAATAAACACATTTGAGATTGGTTTATGTACTGGCAGTGACAGATGAATAGGGAATGACGGCAAGGGGGTTGGCTGAGAGAGTAGGTGGGAGGAGAAGCACACCGTTGTTGATTTTGCCATTATTTTAATAAGCAATTTAGTAGTATAAATAGGTGCCAAATTTTATTGTAAAAACATCCAGAAATTGAATAAACACATTTGAGATTGGTTCCTGTACAAAAAAGAAGTTGTAAATATGACTAAACATGTTGTAAAAACAAGAATAGGAAGTTGTAAATGAAGGAATTTGCAGTGTCCAAGGTTATTTCATTCTGGTACGAAAAAGAAGTTGTAAAAATAACTTAATATGTTGTGAAAACATGCTTAAGAAGTTGTAAACTAAGCAGCTGAATTGCAATGTTAAACTTGGAGATATGAACAAAGATAATTTCATTCAGACAAGAGAAAGAAGTTGTAAAAATGACTCAACATGTTATAAAAAAACGCTTAAGAAGTTGTAAACTAAGCAATTTGCAGAATTAATGTCCATGTGAAAAAATATTGTTTCATTGCGACATGAGGAAGAAGTTGGTAAAATGACTCAAGATGTTATAAAAACACGCGTTAAAAGTTATAAACTGAGAAATTTGCAGTGTTAAACTTGGAGATGTGAACTAAGGGCAACTTTGTCATTTGACTTTGGAAAATAATCACAGAAAAGTCCCTAGAGACTTTTCTAATATTGAACTTTTCAAAGGAACTTTATTGTGGTCTTGTTTGGTCCTTCGGACCTCTGCGTCATTTTCCCTTAAATCAATTTGTGGATACCCCTGCTTTTGCGAAAATAACAAAAGCTTTTTCGATTGTAAAATTTGTTTGGACTTGGCCAAGGATCCTACTGTGACTTGCTGTGGCCATTTGTTTTGATGGCCTTGCCTCTATCAATGGCCGCATATGCATTCAGATGCCAAGGAATATCCTGCGGGAAGGATACACAAAGGATCAGGGTTTGTTTTTGTTTTTTAATCATAGAATAACATTTTAACCTTATGTAAAAAATATGTAATTATTATAAGATTTTATATATATATATATATATATATAATTATTAACTTGTAGAGGTGCCATGTAGGATGCCACATCACCCTCATTAATCTTACATGCCATTTCTCGTAAGTAACTTAACAGCAAAACTAATAGTAGGGGGCTTAATGTGAAAGCTTGAAAATATTATGGAAGTTAAATTTAAACTCTAAAATATTAAGAGGATTATATGTAACTGATCTATAGTTTAAGAGGTTTTGTAGATTTTAGCCAAAATTTTATAATGGAAGACAGTTGGGAATTACAAATTTTACTTCTTCTTCTTCTTCTTCTTCTTTTTTTTTTCCCCTTTTTATGATGGCCAAATTCACTCGTGCTGAAGGAAGCTCCCCACCATGAAATCTCTTATTCCTTCATATAATGTTCTTATAAGTAAATTAAGTTTTTGAAACGAGCTAAGTAAACACGTACGCATGATCAAGTCTTTGAAAGTCTATGAAGACAAAAGAATGTAATCATATGGTATGTCCTGGATGAAATTAAAGAGTAGTTTTAGTTATTTTTCATTGTGATATATAATATAATTAAAACATAAAATTAATAGAAGGTTTTTTAATGTTAAAAATTAAAATGCAAAGAAGATTATATTTAAACATTAAAAATCTCGGATGGGTTATTCAGAAATAGGACTACTGCAATACAGAATTGATTAAACATTTTTAGAAAAGACCCAACCCTTTTGTACGTAGTCATAACACTTATGCCTCGTTTGGTACACTGGAAGAGTTTTTTATAGAATTGGAAGTAGAAATAGAAGTGGAAGAGGAGGTGGAAGTGAGATTTAAAGTGTGTTTGGTATGACATGGGAAGTGGGATATAATTTTTAATTAGAATATGTATTAATAATGGACAAATACTAAAATACCCTCAAGAAAAAAGAAATCTCTCCCACCAAAAACCAACCTATCGAACATCTCCCACAGTCATCAGAATGTGTTCTTCTCCGGCAAAAAAAAAAAATCAGAACTTGTCCACCATCGTTGCCGGAGAAATCAAATCCAACCCAATCCAGAAAAATTAATCTAAACAATAGAGTATTTGGTCCAAACAAAAAATCTAAACAATGGAGCTTGGCTTCGGAACTCTCCGATGAGGATGAAAAGAGCTTCGGAACTTGTCCACTGCCGATGAGGATGAAGAAGAGCTTCGGCTGGATCCCTCATCGCAACTTCTCATATCTGAATCACGACATTTGCCTCATGAACTCTCCCTCATCGCCACAGATCTGAAGCTGTCGCCTCCTCCTCTCAGATCTGAATATCGTCCTCACTGCCTGCCTGAAGACGTTGATGGCAGAGTCAACTTCATGGAGCTTGGCTTTGGGTTTTTTGAAGTTGTCAATGATGGAGTTAGATCTTGAAGAAGTTGTTGAAGGACCAGGAGTCGCCATCGCAACCTTCGTCGACATCGCCATTCCTCACCGCCATGTCCTCACCGTCGCCAACCTCGCCTTCTCCATAAGAGAAGGTGAGGGAGGCTGTCGCAGGTTGAGTCACGGAGCTCAGAGAGAGGAAGCATAGACAACTTGCAGGAGGGGCAAATTGTGAATTGATTAAATACAAGAGGGTATAATAGTCATATAATTTCACTTCCATGGAACCCAAATCAGTTCCTTAGGTAGGGGTGGAAACAGGCCAGGCCGCCTGACAGGGGCCTGCGGCCTGGCCTGTTCAGGCCTGGCCTGTCAGGCTAAAAGGCCAGGCCAAGGCCTCTTTAGAAGCCTATTTATCTTAACAGGCCAGGCTAAGGTTTATTGATAGGCCTGTCAGGCCGGCCTGAGCCTGTTAAGATTTTATAAAAAAAAATTTGTAGGGATGCAAAATTACAATTCTGCCACTCCCTCTTCCCTAATTCTCTAACCCTAATTCCTAAATCCTCAAATCACATTTGTTCAGTTTTGAAAGAGGCTCGCGACTCCCTTTCCCTCCTGACTACCGTAGGCGGTAGCTCCACCGTGAGTGACCGGCTGACCACAAGTCCGCAACCCTCAGCGGCTCTCTCAACCCTATCACTCGTCGTCTCGTGGCCCGCTCTTCGGTCTCCTCCTCTCATCTCGTCACTTGTGGGTCTTGGTCGATAGGTTGGACTCTCACACACTGGTTACCGCAGGTATGTCTTTCTCTTTCTGTAAATCCCCAAACCCCAAACTTTCTTAGATTTGATGATTTGCGGGTAGTTGCCAATGGTAAGTCGTCTATCTTAGTTTATTAAGGAAACAGATTTTTAGTTCCCAAGTGTTTTTCCCTTCAAACTCATGTCTGTCCATTTTGGTGAATAATTAATTAGGACATCATAAGCTAGATGATATCATGATATGATGCAGGATGCTAATTCCTGATTTGTTCCAGCAAAGGTCTGAAATTTTTATCTAGGAAAGTAATCCTTTCAATTATTGAGCGTAAAATATTCCATCTATCATCATGGCCTTTTCTCTTCTTCATTATGATGGAAAGCGGAAACTTCAGCACTTTTAGATTTAGTATTTAACATACTAATCCCAAATTTATTTGTACAGTTGATATGATGATCTAAGAAATGTTCTAACATATTATATGATGCAAGCATTAACTTATTGCACAAGACAATAAAGCTGGGACAGAATGTCAGTTATATGCCATTTTTCAGTTGCATTTGTTAGATAATCTATGCCCCACTCATAGAAGAAACAAAAGTAGCTATGAAAATGAGCTTTTACTAGGCCTTTACGTAGTTTCAAACACTTGTGCTCCTCTTCATTTTAGCCAGCATCAGTGCAATAAAGTTTTGTATTTGTTTTTTGAAAGGAATAAAGGTTTTTTAAGCATTTTCTTTGACTTGTTCATGGTCAGATTCTATTTTTTTCCTTCAAAGATGCTGAGTTGTATTTTGATTGATGTCTTCTGCTGTATTTTGTGATGTATTTTGGATTAATTTATGCAAATTAATGTTGGCCTATTTTCGGCCTATTTAAGAAGGCTTGTTTTTGGCATGAGGCATGTTAGCCTGTTTTGTAGTGTGGCCTGTAGACCTGTCGATTTGCTTAAAAAATTTTAAAAATTTATGCCTCCTTAACAGGCTTCAGGCCAGGCCAGGCCTCGGCCTAAAAATTGGCCTCCAATAGGCCACAGACCAGGCTCAGGCCAGTTTATGCCTTAACAGGTCAGGCTTGTTAAGGCAAAAGCCTGGCCTGGCCTGGCTTGTTTCCACCCTTATCCCTAGGGTTGGGTATGGAACTCACTTCCATCATTTTTGATGGAAGTCACTTCCCTAGAGAAATGCATTCAACCCTACCAAACACACAAAATATGGGTTCTACTTCCACTTCCGCCTCCCACCGTCTCACTTCCATGATACCAAACGTGGCATTAGGGTGTGTTTGGTTCAATGAATGTTAGATTAAGTGAGATTTATTTAAGTTAGGTTAGAGGAGGTCAGGGTTGTTTGGTTCAAACAGAGGTTAGGTGATGTTTGGTATCTTGTTTGGTTCAGGAGGTTAGGTTAGGTAAGTTAATTATAAGTGGACAAAAATGCCCTTCTACATATTTTCTTTCTTCTTTTATAATGTATTTATTAATAATAATTATTTATAAAATTATTATTTATAAAATAATTATTCTTGTAAGTATATAAATAATTATTTATAAAATTATTATTATTTATAATGTATTGTAAGCATATTCTTGAACAAAAGAGTTCAACGATTGGGTTGCAGATTCCTCCTCCGAGCTGTGTACGAGAGAACAACAGAAAAAAAAAAAAGGGAAAAAACCAAGGAGACGAAGAAATCCGGCCAATTCGTGTTGGATCCCATTAACACCAAAGAAGAATGTGGAAAGTTTGTTGAATCAGGAGATTAAGTTTTACAAGGAAGGGCAGTGCTGGAATTTTAAAAAATTACATTGGGCAATTTAGTCACAATTGAAGATAAATATTCTCTCACTTAGGAAAAACCCCAATTTTGGAGGGTTCACAACCTATGTTAGGTGACCACTAGGAAAAAAAAAAACATCTAACACCTAACCTAACATCCTTCCAACCAAACACCATTTTTTTTACCTCCAACCCCACCCCAACCTAATCTAACCTAATAAAACCTGATTGATTACGTAGAGGATAAAAAATCATGTCAACATTGCAATACAAAATAATAGAAAGTATTGATTGATTAATTTAATTATCACAGTGCTGGGAAGATTTTTTATTTTTCCGGGTAAATAACGACTCCCCATCGTAGTTGTTGTAAATTATGAAGAAGATTTGCAGAGTTTGCTGAAAAGCGTACCTAACTCGAAAAGTCTATTTATATATTCATAAAACAACACCAAGAGTACCCTGTCTACTTATCAATAAATAAATTTTAATTTAATATCAAGAGACTTAGCTGAGTGATAATCCATTATTTATTTAATATGTTTCATATATCCATCCAAGTTGGATGTATGTCGAACATATTTTTTTAATTGTTTGAGTAATATTTTGTTACGCCATATGAACAACCCTTTATAGAGGTCACAAAACTGAATATTAATATTAGCACAAAATAAAAAATATATAGCAAAATCACAAAATTTAAAAACACTACAAAAAATGCATTTATATAGCAGATATTTATCACAGCTATTAGACATGGTTATCTGCAACTCACAGTATCTCGCAGGAGATGAATTTGTGCTTTCCTCCTTACGAGGAAGCCGTTAATCACCTTAACTAATAACATGTATAGAGAAAATATCCTTCTAAACAATATAAATGCTTCCCGTGCAATTAAGTTGAATTAGTTTTTCTTCTGGACGCAAATAATTTAAAGATTGCGCCTCCTTTGACGATATCAAGCTTCCATCACGAAAAGCCGAACACAGAGCTGCACCAAAACAAGATATCATTATTTCACTATTGTGATTTTCCTTGCTAACACGTTAATCATCCTCCCTTAACGTATCAACTACACTATTAGAAGAATCTACTTTGCTTTTGTAAGAACTTAACCCATAAAGTTCCATTTAGTTTAAAGGGTTAACGTTGTTTTCCTAGCTAGACTTAGAGTTGGGCTCTGTATAATACTTAAACTACTTGCCTTAACATGTTAATGGGCTCTAGGGCTATACTTAAAGAAGCAAACAGACTTGGAACTTTACATGTATCTACTTGTAAAACAGAGCGTCGGGCATGTATGAATGATGAGAATAACTCAAAATCACATAGAGCTCGTGGATTCAGATCCATTAAGAGGTAGGATCATACAAGCATGAAATTCCATCTGTTTCATATCATTACATAACTACATGTACACAAGTCCTAGCATGGTTAGTGATAGTGAGATTATTATGACAATCCTAGCTAGTAGCAACAGTCTTTCATATAAAAATATGGTAATATAATCTTATTAAACACACATAATAGCCTACTCTGTTTTGTTTCAGTAAAATCATATTGTTGATACAATAGCCATGGCAACTAAGAAGCATCTAGATGGAGAATGAAACTCAGTTGCAGTAATTGACAGTAATTCACCGCTGTGAAGCCGTTGAGAATGTGCGATATGTGTGTAGATTCAGAGACCGGCTCACCAAGCAACGCCACATGGTCACACACTGATTTCAGGTTACAAGGTAGCCACGCATACTGAGTTCACCTTTCCTTTTATTCGTGAGAAGATTTCGATAGTGTAAGATCTTCAAATCAGATTTTTGAGAGAATAGGCGATTGAGTTTCGCCCAAATTTGTGCAGATGTCTCTAATCCAACAAGATAGGAAGAACCGACCGTGTTACAGATTCCAGCAGCCACGAGGAGAGAGCCGAATCAAGCTACTTGTAGTCAAGAAAAACAGGATAGCGATCTCTCGATTCGACTCATCATGGACCTTCTTTGTTGGAACTATAATAGTACCATCGAGAAAGGAAAATAATCGATGTTGCTTAACCATGAAAAATACCTGCTGTTTCTAAATCAGGTAATTATGATCATCGAGATTGACATTAATCTTCTTGTTTGAAAAATTCCGAGCATTCATGCCAAGATTGACCATCGAAGAAGCAGCAGATAAAAGCGACATTGTTAATGTGATTGCTCAATCCACAAGTGGAGGTTAACCATGTCAATGCCTGAAACTATACTTAGCTAGTGATCGGAGTTTAGCCGAAGTGACTTGGCTTTAATACCATGCTAAACTATAGAGATAAAATGAAATATAGATGCTGCTCAATCTTATTTTCATTCATTTGCTATAGCTCTCTTATATAAACTCCATACTTCAGTGGACTCATATGACAGCTGTATCTCATTTAACTAATTACAGCTGTAACTCACATAACAACTTGCAACTAAATGACTCAACAAAACTAACAGTATTACTAATAGTTGTCAAATCAGGTTGGATAGGAGGAAGAGGAGGATAATCCAGTTTGTTCTCACTTCCTGCCCTAGAACTATGCAAGCAAAAGAAAGTGAAGATTAAGAAAAAAATGCAAGAATATATATAGCACGTCTTCAACAAGCAAAGAGTGAGAGAGACGGACCATGCGTCCTGTATGAATGCCCTCTTGTAGCAGATCAATTAAATATCTTATATTAAGGACCGGAGATAGTGGTGTGTGTGTAACTTATTTCTCATGAATGCGTCCTAAAGTAGTATTACATTACTACACTCACCCACAAATTCAAACCTATTGCCTTTGGCTTGGGTGCCATCCTGGTCTCCACAAAGTTTTTTGCATTTTGATTTGAAATTTCAATTGGAAGCCGTGGCAACTTCATGTTGCTTGAATTATATTCTTGCCAATCCATTCCATAAACCATAAATTCAATTTGAAGTGTCTTCCATGTAAAGAACATTTTCCACATCAAGCCATTAATTCATATAAAAAATGACCCCAAAAAAAAGGCTCTCAGAAACTAAAAAATGGGCCTGTGATCGGAATTTCATAATGTCAATATTGCTTCAGCCTATTGAAAACCTTTTAAGGGTGTCGTAATTGAAAAAGGTGAAGGATTAGTGCGGGTTTGCAGGCATTCAGTTTCTTTTTCAAATAACATCAGCATACACAGATTTTTTTTTACATAAATTGATACTAAAACTCATAATTAACTAATTAAAAATTCATAAATTAAAGATAAATGTAACAATATTCTTTTTCTAATGATAAAAATACCTCTACAAATTATTGGCCTAAAAAAAAATACCTACTACAAATTGCCACGTGGTTACTCATTTATGTTGTCATTTTTTTTTTGAGTAGCACCCTGTTGGGTGCAGGTCGGGATCAAACCCAGATGTTGAGGCACTTAGGCCTCATGCCTTACCAACTGCGCCATAGTGCGCTAGGCATCATTGTATATTATATCTTCTTTCCTTTGGCTTTACTGATGTCTTCAAAGCTTTCTTGAACTTGTTCGGTGTTGGTGGAAGTTACATCTTCTTCGTGCTGAAATTCTGGAATCCGAACACAAATTAAGATTTTCATTTGTTTAATGAAATCCACATGTCTATTATTACCTTATAGTGATTGGCAGAATCATCATAAAAGGGTGTTCCCCAACAGGGATAGAAGGATAGTTACTTGTCATCTTCAACACTATAACCTGTTAATCATATTTGTTGTTTCAGTTTAGATAGAGCGAGATTTGCATCTATTTGGGGGTAAATTGATTGATTATTACTATCTCCAGTCCTAATTATAAGATAAAGTTGACTTTTTTTGGAGAAATTAATGAAGCTAAATAAGTTATTTAACCATATCATATGTTATGTATCCTTAGATTATATATTAATTTATTAGTCAACCTAATTAGTTTGAAAAAAAATATAAATACTCTAAAGTAATTTAATTAGCTTTCTTAATTTTTCCACAAAAGTTAACTTTATCTTATAATTAGAACCGAAGGGAGTAATATTTTATGAACATACATTGGTTTATGAAGGTGTCACAAGCATGCTCCATCTGGCAACATAGGCCGTGAAGTAGCATTCAAATCAATGTCCATCATGGATGAGCCACTTTACTCGTTAATAGTATTGTTTACAATAGCATATATCAATTAAATATAGCTTTGAAACTTGTTTGGGTTACTAATGTGATTATTATTATGTAACGTATGTTGGAGTCATTATATATATGCCCTGAAAGTGAAGCTAGCCTTACAATTTTTTTTTATTATTCTTCTAATAAAAGGAATACTTTATCTGTTGTAGAGTGTTTTGTCACTAATATTTTACATAACTTATCTCCATTGATGTATAGTTTAGGGAGGAACGAACTCAAAGTTACATTAATGAGAAGAAAAAAGAAAAAAGAAATTATATGAGAAGAAGAAAAAAAGAAATTATGTCACATTGAAACTTGTGATATATCAAAAGCTGTATTCATATAAAAATTGGTGAAATTTGCCGTCTATTGTGTTGTATTCATGTTAAAAGTGTACCTTGATTATTATTAATTATTTCACAAGCTTTGACAAATAAAACTTGAGGTGTGATTGTGTCGTAGTCATTTTGATTGATTGGCCTATTTCTCACCCTCTTTATGTATATAAAGACAGTTGAACTCTGCAAGTTAAATGTCTTAAATTCAAACAATATTAATAAGAAAGGTCACCAACACTATATCATCAAGTGCTTTTACAGAAAATAAAAAATATGGACTTACTAAGATAAAATTGTTATCCCCGTCAACATTCTTTTTTATTAAATGCTACTTCTTTCTCCCTCATTCTTGTACCGGATTGTTCTGCTGAAGGACACGTAATTGTTTAGTTTCCAAATCATATTTTATCTTCTATATATAAGATGCAATGGGGACTAGAAAAATGGAATATTTTATTTGTTGTAAAGTGTTTTCTCACTAATATTTCACGTAAATCATCTCAGGTGATGTCTAGTTATGCAAATTAAGGCCCTGTTTGGTTGGAGGGGAGGGGAGGAAAAATGAGCCCCTCCCCTCATTTGGTTTGAAATTTTGGAAGGGAGGGGAGTAAAAATTTGCTTCTCTCTCCCCTCCCCTCCCCTTATTTTGATTCCCTCCAAATTGGGGGGTTTTGGAGGGGAGCCAAATATTGGGACTAATTTGCCCTCATAATCTTTGTCATATCCCATCAATGCCCATGGTTGCAACTCATGCCCTCTCCGCTGCTGTTGCTCCTAGTCTCTTGCCCTCAATTCCCTTCCTCTACTTTCTGCCAAAAACGTAAATTTGGACTTTATTTTTATGTTCTCATTTTTTGCACAGTAACATATAAGAAATCCTGATGGTTGATAGTTTCATCTTCACAAATCCTGATGCACATTCGGCTCAATAAATTTTGTCAGCAATTGAATTTTGAGAACCACGTTATAGGGTGATCTAAATAATTTGCATTGTTGCTAGTCATTTTTTGCTAAAGCATTGTTACTGGAGTCATCTTTTTTTAGAGTCAAATTAGCCCTTCGTTGAAAACGTAGTTTAAAACAAAAATTATTATATCAGTTGTTGTATACATATTAAGGTGAGAGTAAGTTTTCAAAAATTATATAATTTATATTAAGGTGTAAATTAATTTAAATAATTTATATAAGTAAAAATATATAAACTAATATATAAGGGTAAAATAGTAAATTACATATTATCTCCCCTCCCATCCCTTCTTGAACCAAACAAAAGATCATTAAAAAACCTTCCCCTTCTTTCCCCTTCAACCAAACCAAACAAGGTAACCTCCTATCCTTCCCTTCCATCCCCTCCCCTCCATTCCCTCCCATTCCATCCCCTCCCATTGAACCAAACAGGCCCTAAAGACAAACTCAAAGTTACAGTGGAAGAACAGAAGTTACAGCACATTAATAATAGGAAAACCCATTTGTAGTTATCAATAATTTTCTTCAATTATTAATTTGATACTTATGTTTTTTCTAGTCTTAATTAAATCATTAATTTTACTATGTTAACACATTTAACTCCTGCAACTTTGCTCTTAATATTAGCACTACGAGCCCCTACACAAGAGTTATCGATACTAACAAAACACAATTAAAGCATTTAATTAGAAAAGAAAAGCACACATGCACCAAAATAAAAATTGAACAAAAGTATAAGTATCTGCAAAAAGATTTTCCTTTAATAATATCTACAGTTTCATGAAATATACATTTCTATTATTACCTTGGAGGTGACAGTCAAACTCATCATAAAAGATCATAAAAGAGTGTTTTCCAATAGGGAAGAGCCACGGGTCATCTTCAATACTATGTCCTGTTACTTTCAGGATCAATGCTTTTTACATTCGTCTATCACTAAGTGCTCGTTTGGAAGAGCTTATTTTTGTCCAAAACGTGCTTATAATTCGTGATTCACGGTATACGAGGTAAGTATGTGAGAGGAGTTTTTTCTCGGCTTGCATAATAAGTGCGTTTTGACTGTTCAAAACGCTATCACAAACACGCCCTAAATCAGTTTCGTAAAACTCAAAGCAGTGATAGAGGAAAAGGGCAATGTTACCCGGGTCAGCCGTAGCAGATTCCAATGTTTGATCAGGATCATTAAAAGCGATATGTTCCATCTTACCAAGTTGTTTGTTTACACACATCGCGCTCTTATTTTTCTATTCCTGTTTCAATTAAAGATAGATCTCTTATTTTCACCTTTTCAAGTATCTTCGGAAAGTGCTTCATACTTGAGCACATATCAAGATTGAGTGTGTGTTTGTGTGAGCGTTTTACACAGTAAAAACGCACTTATTACGCAAGCCGAGAAAAAACTCCTCTTACATACTTACTTCGTATACCGTGAATCACGAATTATAAGAACGTTTTGGATAAAAATAAGCCATTCCAAACACACACTGAGTATTCTAAGAGAAGATAACTTGATGCCACATGGAAAGGTCTTAATCTGAATACAACTTCTTACATCCAAGATCTCAAGTTTTGCTAAATAACCAATTGAATCATGAATGTCAATTAAATTCTTGCAATTCATGAGGTGTAATTCCTTCAAATTTATAAGATTTGATAGATTAGGTATCTCTGTAACGTATTCACAACCTCCAAAATCAAAAATCTCAAATTGTGTGCAGTCTTGCAATAATCAAATCCATCTATATAGTTTAATATCCAAAAAAAAAAATCAAGTACAAGATAGCTAACAAGAAATGTTTATAAGATAGGGATCTTACCTTTTACATATGCAACATTGAGGGTACTGTGGTTACTCCTCAAGGTGCATGCTAATCGCAATTATCAACTATGTGCACTTAAATTTCAAATATGCAAAAATCGTTAATGAGAATTTAATTGACAATTTAGTTAATAAAATGTGACTAAATAATCATCATAGATAAATTCTCCCACTATTTTGGCCATCCAAATTAAATATAATATATGCACATCTTAATGGAGAGAATAACTAATTAATTTGATCAACAAAAATTAACCCTCCCAATGATTTATGTATCCCAAAAATTGTTTAAGAAATCATTTTCATCATATTTCAACTTAAATATAATTTTTCAAAATTTAAATAGTTGAAACTTTGTCTAGAATTAATTACTAAATATTGAGGTAATTAAATGATATACCAAAATAAATTCAAATTATCATAATGTGAAACTAGCCAAAATTAATTTTCCTATATTTAAACAATTAAAATTGCACGTAAAATAAGCATTCTAATATTTGATTAAGCCATTCATGGGATGAAACAGAAATTAAACCCAAAAAATTAATCAAATGTTTAATTCTTATAAAAGAAGGGAAATTGTCAAAGAATTGAACACAAAATGAAGTTAAGGAAACTTAGGGGTTGTTTGATTTTATTTTTAAAAACTGATTTTTTGTTTTTAAAAACAATAATACAATAAAACCTGTTTGGTAAACTGTTTTCAAAAAATTGTTTTTAAAAACTAAAAAACTAAAATAGTTTTAAGTTGTTTTCTTGTTTTTGTTTTCCTAATTTTATTTTTTGAGGTCTTCACTTATCTATTATCAACACTACACTAACAATGACGACTATCGCCACATCACCATAGGCGACCTCACCACCACATCACTTTAAAAACAAATTTTTCAAAACAATATATCCAAACAAATTTTTTTGTTTTTTTATTTTTAAAACTTGTTTCAAAAAACTATTTTATAAAACTGTTTGTAAGAACAAAAAATAAAGAATAGAATCAAACAAACCCTTAATTAAGCCAAAATAATATCTAGAAATCAAACTTAAAGGCCTCAAAATCAATAACATAATATATTGAACAACAAAGATTATCCAGAATTAAAATAAACTCATAGCTGACTCATAACGTGAATTAAAATGTGACTAGGTGGGGGAATAGATCCACCCGTTTTTTGTCAACTTAATGGCCCAAAAGAAATTGTGAACAAAGTAGGCCCAAAATGACTTTTCATTTCAGAATTAAAACAAATAACTAAATGGCCCAGAAACTAGTAGATAAGTCTCGTAAAACCAACAAAAAGCCATGCTCTTAAACCATTAGGTGCGGGTTCGAGACTGGCATTCCCCAAAAAGAACAAAAAAAAGAGATTTAAAACAAAAAACAGATTACCCAGAAAATAAATGTAATGTGTCCTTTTTTTTTTTTTGGTTGCCCACCCGGTTCACCAGAGCTTTGCCCCGACTATATCCGAATCCGACCCGCGTCGCGCACCTGGCTATGGTGGGAAAGTCTCCCAATGGGAATTTTCTACATGCATAAGGTTCGAATCCGAGACCTTACTTAAGCGGAATCAGGCTGCTTACCACTAAAACCAACTTTCATTAGTAATGTAATTTATCCCTGTTTCAATAGAAAAAAGAAAGTCCATTAAGTTTTTCCCAAACGCCCAAACCTTGACAAAATGGATTTTAAAACAAAAATTCGAGGCCCACAATGTGAATGCTTGAAAATTTTAGAAAAGAAACAATCATATGTGCACAAACCCCGAGATTCAAAAATTCAGAAATAAATCCACCAGAAAAAGCCATCCTCAGCCCAATCACGCCAAAAAATATGCAGTGAGAACAAAACGCATACAGGAAAATATTAGATTTTTCACCAGCCCAAAAAAATAGCAATCTTGGCCCAACAGAGAATATAAAATACACGACAATAGAACAAAAATGTCCAAGTCCAAAAAAGCATATGGCCAGAATGCAGGTCCAGCCCCAACAAAATGGTTATCTTCCTCAACCCATTCCGATCCCCTAGGACCCGATTCGAGACCGGCCTCTTTCCTCTTTCACAGCTACTGGACCGGCAACTTCATATGCCTTTTTCCGGCGATTTAAATGGCTCTCCCCATGGGAAATTCGTAGAAACACCATAATTTCACCAAAAACATTCTCAAAAATTAAAATATGAAATTAAAGTCTTAAATCCAGAAAATTAAAGTCTGAAACGCGATCTTCCACAGCAATTTCAACTCCGGTTATGACGATTCAGACAGCGACAAACTCAAATAAGCACATCAAGGTTAATGCAAATTGAAAATTCTTGATTTTAAACCAGAGAAAAATTAGAAGCATATAAAGAATATAATGTGAGCTATGAAACAGCCAATCCAAATATCAGATATGATGCTCAAGTTAAAATTTTCCCCACATCCGGAAACATAAGTACGGGATAAATATAGGAAAAATAATAGATAAATACCACTTAAATTTTTACCAAATTGGCCCTCATAATATAAACCCTGGTGACCTTCTCCTTGAAAATCCAAATTCTCTCACCCCCTTTGCAACTTTCGTCAAGCAACAAAATCAGATGTTGCTACTGAGGCGACGTCGCTGCTCGTGTTGCTGCCGAGGCGGCGTCACTGCTCATACGGGTGCGATGATACCAAGAATCAGTCTCTGGAGTAGAGTATCGCTGCTCGTCGCTGCATCCTGAAACCGACGACGATGGTGGCGAAATCGGCCAGTGGCTTCCGATGGCGGTGCTTCGTGATCTCCGGCGGTGGTTATGGCAGATCTGATGGTGAATGTGAGATTTCCAACGGTGGCGGCAGTAAACTCTTGTCCGTTCTCCCTCTCCGTTCTCAATGTCTTCCCTTTCTCTCTCATTCCTCAGGAACCACCATGTTATTGGGAAGCTGAAGCTTCGTGTTGCCAATAAAATTAGTTGTAGTTTTTGGCTTAATCTCCTGTGTTCATAATGACTTCTTCGTTATTATTACTTTTCGTCTACTTGTACTCTTCTTCTTCTCTTCTAATATAGTCTGTGATTAAAAAAAAAAAGTATTTTGCATTTTGCTTTCTATGTTATTTTACATCTATTCCATCTACACAATTTCAAACCACTTTTGTGAGTCGATAGGGAGATTCTAATCCACAAAAAGGTTGGGTTCTGATAAATTTAATAATAAAAATAACAAAATTTTTAATAATTTTGATGATATTAATAAAAAAAATAATAATTTATTCTTACTAAATGTGTGACTATTAGCTTAAAAAGGGTGGTTTTAGACAAATTAACTAATAGGAATGAGAAAGTTATTAATAGTTTTGACGAATTAGTTAATGGCAATGACAACTAATATAAGACATACTGATCAAATGTGTGAAAGTGTTGGCTCAAAAGGAGTGGGTTCTGACAAATTTCCTAATAGAAATGACAAAATTATTAATGATTTTGACGCCTTTGCTAATGGGCGGACGCTAGATTGGGAGAAGTTGGAGAATGGAACTTTTATTAAAAATTAATGGCATTTTATGCGATATTGGGTTATCTGGAAATTAGTTATATGATTTTATTTCAACAAATTATGTACAACTCTAATCGATGGGGCCATGAAATTAGTTATATGATATTGGTTTTTCCCATAAACTATTTTTTAAATAGCATGTAGTATCAAAAAAGTATTTTTTTTAGTACTTTTAACCCCTTAAAATATTTTTCCAATTGTACCCAGTGTGCTATCAAACTGATTGCAATTTTACCCTTAATGTACTTTTTCAGCTATAAAAATTATTTTAAAATATTTTTTGGTGTTTTTAACCCCTTAAAATATTTTTCCAGTTGTACCTAGTTTGTTATCAGACTGATTGCAACTTTACCTTTAATTTACTTTTTCAACTCCAAAAATTACTTTAAAATATTTTTTGGTGCTTTTAGCCCTTTAAAATATTTTTTCAATTGTACCCGGCCTTAGGAGATTGACTACAATTTTACCTTTAATAGATTTTTTTTAGGAGGAAAGAGAACCCAAAATTTAGAATACTAATTTCTTGATTTTCACCCACTCTAAAATATTTTTCCAATAACACCTAATATTTTAAGGGTTAAGGGGTAAATCTATCAGTGATGTTTTAAGAAAAGAGCGCACAATTATATTTTAAAGCCCCATAAATACACTTGAACAATTAAAACTCGAGCGTTTAACACAATCCGTTAAATTCCTTATAACGTCCATTAGCTGTGTTTGAAAATCATCTATGTGGCAAATACTGATATAAGACGTGGCAGTGAGAGGCATTAAATGAGTTTATTAAAGTTGAAACCCACCTTTCCCTGCAAATTGGTTCAATGAAGTTCGAGAAGCAGTAGCGAAGTTGATTTTGGAAGGTCAAAATTGCAACTCTCTTTTCTACATCAAAGTTTCGGTCACAGTGAGGATAAAAAGATGCGGCGGAGAAGAGGAGTAGAGGTCATCCGAATTTACAATGGTCCCCGGAAGTTGCAGAACACTCTGGATGAAGGTGATAATGATGTTCTGGGTTGAGTCTGAGTTCTTCAAATTAAACTACTCTCTGAGCTCTGAAAATGAACTGTGATAGTGAGTAAGGGAAGATGGTGGTGGGTTGGTTTGTGGTCTCTCCTTTCTCTCTGCAGTTCTACATTATGTGGTCTCGACAGAGGTGGTGGTATTGTCGACAAAGCTATAAAAACATAGGAGGAGTGACGATGGTTATGTGGTGAAGATGATGAAGATGAAGGTGCTGTTATGAAAGTGATGAAGAGGACGGTGGTGAATAGTGATGATCTCTTCCTCACTTCAGCTCCCCCTTCTGTAGTATCTGAGCAATGGAAATGGAAGAAGGCTGAAGATATAGAGGAAGGCTGCAGGTTTTTGATGCTTGGATGATCACAAGGTCCATCGATACTCTCCTTTTATACTCACAGCTTGGTCCTTCTTTCTCATTCTTTCCAACTTACAGCCCCCACAACCATTCTTAGCCCATGCTAGCTGCTACCATTATTGGTTCCTCCATCAATTGCCAGTTGAAAAGGGAAAGAGCAAATGCTCCTTGGTTCCAGCTAGCTGCCATTGTTGTCGTACGGAGAAGAGAATTGACGCTTTGACCAGGGACCAATATGAAACTATTAAAATTTTTCTGGCGGGACTCCTGTTAAATGTTTTAAAATACCCATATGTCAGACTCAATTTTCAAATCTTCTGGGTACTGTTTTGACATTTTCCAGATCCCTTTTCTTCATTATAAGCTATCAATCGCTGCCGTATAAGCATTTGGTGCCACCACATCATTACCTCAAGTCAAACTTCTTTCTCTTTGACAGTCAATGACGACCAAATTAATAGATTGTGTACGGATTGTACTGAAAGCTCCAATTTTAATTGTTGATGTGTATTTATGCCCCTTTAAAAGATAATTGTGCCGGACGTTCTTTTCTTAAAACATCGTTGGTAGATTTGCCCCTTAACCCATATTTTAAAGTATTTTTAAATATTTACTTTATTTTTTAAATATTTTTCTACTCGCTCTCTCTTACCATTATCACAAAAGTCATTTATACTTAAGCCAATCCAAACAATTTTTATTTTTACAAAATTTATTCATACAACAACCAATTCAAACATAAATCACATTACACAATCTGATTTTTATCAAAAATAAGATCACAAAAAGTCAAATTGAAAAAAAGTAATTTTAACGGTCGCTGTTCCAACACACTTAGTTTGATTCTTTTTTGGGGACATGATTGTAACACTAAATTTTGACTCCATCATTAACATGAATTAAATTGTTTGTGTTCTATTTCCTTTTATCTAATTTTTTTTAGTAGTGAATTATATATCCAGATGGCTGTCTTTATTCTTCTTTTGGTTAATGGATGCTCTTTTTCAATTTCTTCAAAATTCATAAAATACTCCTTTGATCTTTAATATAAGACTTATTTACTAATTTGATTAGATTAAAGAAGTTGGTTAAATTAGTTAATATGACATTTATTCTTTAAAACATTCGAGTTACATTCCTTAATTCTCTTTTTTCCTCTCCTCCTTAATTATTATTGAATGAGTATCAACAGATGTAAATTAGGAAAATATTGATAAATATAAAAACTTTATCTTATTTTTATGACCAAAATCAACTCCCTAAATATGTCTTATATTAAGGATCAGAGGAGTATTGTTTTATAAGGAGCCAATCTTAATGCCATTCACTTTTTAGCTACAAAAATAAAGCACTGTTTCAATACTTAAAAAATAATATTTATATATTTATATATATATATATATATTTTATTTATTTATTTATATCTGTGTGTGTGTGTTAAATCCAGTGTTCTGGAAACCGGACCGGACCGGCCGGTCCGGCCCGGTAACCGGCGAACTGGCCGGTTGGCCGGTCCGGTTTCCATTTTTTAAAAAAAAAAAAATTTTTTTTTTTACTTTTTCCTTTAGAATTTCATACTATAAGTTTAAAATTTTCAATTTCTCACCGGTTTGGTCCCGGTCTGACCCACTGACCCTTAACCCAGTACCCCGACCGGTTCACTACCCGGTCCGGGTTTTAATACGTTGGTTAAATCCACGTTTTTTTTTAAGCCCAACGAATAAGTGTTATGATTTGAGGTTGGGGGCCACTATGGGATGTGTTCTCTGTTCTTTTCTTGTGACTAATTTTTTCAAAATCAGTTTATTATACTATCAAAAAAAAAAAAAAATCAGTTTATTATAGTAGATGATTTTGTCGCAAATTTATTTGTAGTTAAATGTTAATTTTATTTATATTGTTCAAATCAAATTAAATTATTTAGATATTCTTTTAACAATTGTAATACAATTACACAAGTCATGCAAATTTATTCTTAAAATCCCGTTGACGAATCTTCCTAGCTCTTCCGTCCGTATACTTACAAGAAAATAGTAAAACACTAAAACACAAATTATCAGCTCAAGGTTATTATTTCAACAAATCCTAAACAAACAAGTCCTTGGGATAAATAAAAGTGAAACAGAAGCGTTAGTATGGTATAAGTTTTTTAATTGGCAGATTATTCAATTAAGTGTAGTTGAATTGTGATCGAGTAGTTGTTAGTTGTTACCGTGCATTCATTTATAACTATTTGTGTATGTATACAAGTATCTTGAAATATCAAAAACACATTGATTCGTATGAAGAGATTTTAAAGAATTATTTTGCAATTTTAGTAAACAATAAAAAATATATTTTAAACTGTTATAAAGCTATGAACTATATTAATGTATTCTTCCCTTCAATTAAAAAGAAGCAAAATACTGATATATATATATATATATAGAGGAAGCGAAATACATAATAAAAATAATCTTCTAATGCAATATATTAAACAAGTATTGATAATTAATTATAAATATAACAATTAAAATATAAAATCCAAACCATTCGAATCAACATCGAAAAATCTAGTTCCGTTATAGCCATGCAACCCATCTGAGTCATCTTAACAAAAAGACGGAGGCAAACAAAACCCACTTCATTCTATTTGTCCCAAACATTCTCCTAAAACAAGACTCCAAACAGACAAATGTACTGAGTCAATCGGATTTACATTATCACCGCCACTGTGTATTATTAAACCCCTCCATATCCCAAAAAAAGGGCCCACAGAGTCATGTCCAGGTTAAAGAAAGCTAGAAAACAAAAAGGCAAACTTCACTATTACTGTATAAATATCATATGCTGCTAAATTCCTCCATATCAAAAGTGAGTCACTTCAAACTACCAATCTAGTCCCACCCAGTAGGAACAACGGATGCATACCCGTTCGGCCCGTCGGCCCTCCCGCCTCCATAACAAGCGCCGGCATCACTGTAAAGGTAATTGCTGCTAGTAGCAGGAACTGTGTTGGCTACATCACAAGAGTCATTGTAAGAATCAGAGATGTCATAAGCTGCAGTTATAGTGCCATAGTTCTCTGCAAAACCTGCATCCACTGAGTGGTTTTGATACCCTTCTTCATGTTGAGTCATATTTCTGAAATCATGGCCGCCATAATTGCCATTACCATACCACTGGCCCCTTTTGCTGCTATGGATATCGTATGAAGAACTCTCTGCTGCATATTGGGTGAGCCAAGAGGGAACCTCTTGGTTTGATTCTTGCATAAGTTCAACAAGGGCCTTTGCAAGAGGGATGTTTTTGTCACTGAAGAAGGCAGTGGCCAAACCAGACTTGCCGGCACGACCAGTTCGGCCAATTCTGTGAACATAGCCATCTATATCTTTGGGCAAGTCGAAATTGACAACATGGCCCACATGTGGTATGTCTAAACCCCTTGAAGCAACATCGGTTGCGACCAAAATAGGCCGAGCACCAGTTTTGAAAGATCTCAAGGCGCCTTCCCTCTCCTTCATTTAAAAGAGTAAAAATTAGTGATTAGTTTATAAAATAGCATGTCAAATTATAGGTGTTTTAAAAACACATTTTGGCAAATGCCAATACGTGGTTTCAAGATTTCGGTTTTACCAAAAACGTTTTTCCAAACATGCAGATATATCAGTTTAATCTCATCAATGGACAAATTTCTCAATGCCATTTAGTGATGTCCCAGAATGGCACATCAACACCTTTTTGACAAGCCCATGGATCATTACAATAACATTTCCTCCTATAAGGAGAAGTAATTAGCAACTTTAGAAGACATTTGATTATTCTTCACATGGCATCTAGATATTCAAGTGTTTCATCTTTCATGTCAAGAGTTAGGTCACTAATCTTATCACTTGAATTATAATCACACTTACAAATAAATGCAGACTTCCTGAATATGTGAACCATTAGTGCAGGTTATTAAAAAACGTACAGCACTTTCAACCTAGCAACTGATCATTAGGATTGTAAGTGGAAGCCCATTTAAAATCATTTTTTTAACCAACAAACTTATTTGATACCAAGGAAAGAAGTTAAAAATGAAATTTGTAAAAAACTGATTTCTTTACACAACCCAAAACACTGTAGCATCAATTAGATAACATACCATATTCTACAACATTCCTAAGCTCTCTGCTGCTAATGTTAAAACCCACTACGAAATTAATGAGCCAGCCCCAAACTCATACATACATACATACATAATACTGGTGAGCAGAGACAGTGATGAAGTGTAAGCCTTAATCTAATGCGTCTGTAGACCAGAGACAAAAATCAAGGGTTCCAAATCATGATAAATTAAAAAATAAAAAAAAATTCAAAATACTCCAAAAGATGCTAACCACTTGAACTTTGTCACCATGTATCGCAATAGCTGGAAAACCTTTTCTCGACAGCCAATTTTCCAAAGCATCTGCTCCTCTTTTTGTTTCAACAAATACTAGAGTCAAAGCTTTCTGAGATAGCAGAAACCAATGGTTAATATTCAGTCTAAAAAAGTTCAATTCCCCAATATATTAACAATACATAGGAGTGGATATTCATGCAACAATGACAGAAGATGAAAGCATTACTTGTCCAATCTCACCTTTCCATTGAACCCATTTACCCTTTGAGAACGGAGAAGATCCAAAAGATGGTCTCTTTTGTCCATATCCTGAACAAGTTCAACTTTTTGTACAATCAATTCAGTGCTGGAACCAACTCTTCCAATTGCTAAGAATATGTAGTTTGAAAGAAAGTCCGCAGCCAGCTTCTGCAACAAAAGAAAGCATTGAAAATATATCATTAATTAATCACAGGCTAGTCCTAGCTGCACAAGTATGATACACAAAACATTAAAACAAATCCTAGACTAAAGCCAATATTCTGATAATACACAATATAATATCTCATGAATCCGAAAAAATGTCACACTGAGAGGATTGCTTTCAACTTGAAGAATGAAAAGACAACACAGTCAATCAAAATATCAATCAGACAGGGTGGATTGAGCTCACCTGTATATCCTCTGGGAACGTAGCACTGAAGAGCATAGTCTGTCTGGCACCTGGTGGAGGCATATCCATTTGCTCAACAATCTTCCGAATTTGAGGCTCAAAACCCATGTCCAACATGCGATCTGCCTCGTCAAGCGCAAGGAATTTTATTCGTGTGAGTGAAACCCTGCCTCTCTCAATCATATCAACCAGGCGCCCAGGAGTTGCAACTAAGATGTCCACCCCTTTCTCTAAATTACGAAACTGTATCAAAGAAGTTGAAGTCATTGCCAAAGTAACAAAATTATTAAGAAAAGGGCAATAGTAACAATTATGAAGAAAAGGACAATACAGCAAATTGGTATCGCGGCCAATTACATGTATGCAGGAACTTATAATAATATTTCTGCAACACTTCCTCTTAATCTTGAAGAAAAGGAATATCATGGGAAAACATTAAAGCAATAGTTAAATTTTAAAATGTAAAATGACTTCCAACAAGACCTTCGAGATCCTACACTGGAGGTTCAGAAGGAACCCATGTGCACAAAAAAACAAGACTTACAGAGTAATCACCAAAAAGCTTGAGGAATCTAAATGCAAACCTGCTGAGCAATCGGGGCCCCACCATAAGCAGCAACAATCTTCACTCCGGTCTGATAAGCGAACTTCTTGGCCTCATCATGAATCTACCGAAATATAACCAAATGGAAACCAATGAACTTTAGCCGAGCAGCTCGAAGTCTAAAGATTGACTACAAAATTGAAAAGGAACTCGAACCGGATCAATATACCTGACACGACAACTCCCTAGTTGGTGACATTATAAGCGCACTGGGATAAGCAATCCAGCCTTCACGAACAGTAGGCAAAAACCTAGAACGATCCTTCAAAACCCCAGATATAATCGGGAAACAGAACGCCGCCGTCTTCCCTGACCCGGTCTGAGCACAAGCCATCAAGTCGCGACCAGCAACGGCGATGGGAATCGCATGACGCTGAATCGGAGTGGGTTTGACGTACTTGCATCGCTTGATATTCTTGTTCAAACCCTCGCTCAGCTCTATTTCTGCGAAGGTACTGACCGGCGGGGGTACGTCGGAACCACTGACCTCCACTGGAATATCTTCGTATGCGTCAAAATTGATACCACCACAGACATCGCCATCTTCTCCAAAACTCTCTGTAGTGTCAAGCGTGTCAGGAATCCCAAAACCGTTCCGATTCTGGTAATGGTTCCCCTCATCAGTCTCCTCCCGTCGACCAAACCTCCGGCCTCCACGACCACGACCACGACCACCAAAACGGCCGTTACTCGCACCACCACCCCTAGCTTGTCGTCTGGAACTGTAAGAGTTGAAGGAAGCGAAACCAGACTGAGCTGACAACCCATTTCCCGACATGAACAAGTTCACATTGTTGAAGTCAGGCATGCCATTGTTCTTGCAGTGAGGAGGAACGTAGCAGGGCCGAGTCGGGCGAACCGACTTCTCGGTTGAGAAGTTACCACCATCAAACCAAGCCATTATGCTGGTTTGAAGTTAAAACTCCAACTTCCAAAATCGTAATCAAACAGAGAAAACTTCTGAACCTTTGACTTCCCTTGGAAGAAAACTAGGGAGAAAGAAAGAATCAGCCTAAAAGCCTTCCAAAGGCTGACTCGAGCTGAAAAGCGCAGGCTTCCAATACAAGGAACGTATTAATAAGACACAAATATCAATGGAATCGGGTCATTCATACGGGTCGGGGCTTGAAGGAGGTGCGCGGACCATAACATCATTTGTCTTGTCTTCCCCATGGGCATTGCAAAACAAACCCTCAAAAGCACGATTTCCCATGAAGACGGAAATTATCTCCGAAACTGCGGCGCAGAGGAGTGTGGATGGACGAAAAGGCGCTTGGGAATTTGCCACAATGACAGCGATGTCCTCGGAGGGTTGTGAGCTGTGACGTAGTAGAGGAGGTGGTAAGGCTGCATAGGTGCGGGAGAATCGAGGGCGTAGGTGATCAGAAGGTGATGAAATGTCCTTTCAGTGGTGGGACCCACACCGATGACGTGTCAAACCAAATTGGTTAGAAGGGGAATATTTCTTCACTACGCATCTAAAATCAATTTTAGTAGTTAAGATTTAATATCTTATAAAAATATATTTATAATATTAAATAATAAATAAATTAAAATTTAATTTATATAATTTATATCTTTATATTTTTATTAAAGTATTCTATATATTTTTTATTTTTATAAGATATTAAATTCTAATTGTTAGATTTAATCTAACAATGTAAATAAAAAAAATAAAGGAAAATAGATAGTAAGAAAAAGGAAAATGAAGAGGCCCTTTCTGCATTGAAGGGAGAGATTGAATTCCATACATGATGCACTTGATTTCTCTCCATGACCTTCTCGTCCTTTTCGTCTCCCTTACCCAAAATTATACCGTTTTTTTGGTTTGGTTTTTTCGGTTAGTCGGTTTTTTTTTGTTTATGCTTTTGGTTGTTTCGGTTGTTCGGTCATCGGTGCGGTTTTCTAAAAAAAATTCAGTTAGAACCGTATAACCGAAGTTTGCTTTAGGATGCTTTTTTTTTTCTGACTAACTATATGAAAAGCATCACCAGCCCAAACTTAAAGCCCATTTCATCATTAATTAGGTCCAAGTTAGTTTTGTCCAAGTTCAATTGTGAACAGCCCATTATCCACGTCTAGTAACAAGTCCAACTGTCCAAGTCAGATTTTTATTTTGTTCAAGTCCAAATGTCCAATGGCTAAAAACCTGAACCAATTTTCTAAACCAAAAAATAAAAAATAAACAACCTGAACACAAGAGGCTCATCCTTTACTCTTCATCTCCGGTGCGAAATTGATGACACTCTCCACGCTCCACTCTTCACTATTCACTCTCCAAAACTTCTGAGCTCTGACTCTCGACTCCTCCCACCTCCGTACTCCCGTCCTCCTCTCCTCTCGACTCTGGACTCTCGAGTCTCGATGTCAAGGGTGGAAGCATCACCGTGAGTCAAGCAGCCTCCCTTTGCCCTAACCCTCAACGATGTCGCCTCACCGTCTATGGAAGCATCGCCGTCAATCAAGCAGCATCCCATGGTCCTCCCTTCGTCTTCAACCCTGGAGCTTCAGTTCTTGGTGAGTAGCTCGGTTTTAATCTCTTGCTCCTCTAGATTTAATCTCTAAAAGCCAAATTTTTTCTTCGATTGATCATTTTTGTTTTGTCTACTTCAAATGAAAGTATTTGTTCATGGCTTTTGTGTGGCCTCCTGAATGTTTGAAACAGAAATTCTCTTAAAAGTGGTATAATTGTTTATAAATTTCTCTCTATTTTTGGATCTACTTGCTGGGGCTTCACCATTTTAGGTGAGGAATTTGTTTCAAGAATACCCATATTTTGGTTATTGGAACAACCGAACCGAAATTTTTGGTTAGTTCGGGTTCGGTTAAATTTGTAATTTGGTTTCGGTTCGATATTGAAATTTTGCTCTTTTCGGTCTTCGGTTAATTCGGTTTTCACCGAAAACCAAACCGATTGATCGACTACTCACCCCTAGTTGGGTCCTTTTCTTTAAAAAAAATGTATTCAACACTCTAAAGTATTTTTTGGTAGCTCCCAATATCCTAAAATAACTTTTGATACATTGGTAACCCTCAAATATTTTTTCAGTAGTAACTACTGTCTAGTAAACTTACACTATAACACCCAGTATCATAAATTAATTTTTAACTCACTCAGCACCTTAAATAATTTTTTAATAGTAACTACTGTCTAGCAAATTACACTCTAAATTATTTTTTTCGGTAACATCTAGTATCATAAATTAATTTTTAACTCACTTAGCACTTTAAATAATTTTTTCAATAATACCCAGTATCCTAAAATAATATTTTTTGCATTTAATTCCTTAAAATTATTTTTTCATCAACACTCTATATCTTAAGTTTAGACTGTATGTTGCAATTAGAACAATATTTTACAATGCTGGATGCAGAAAAATTATTTTAAAATATTGAGTGTCACTGGAAAATTATTTTAAGATACTGAATAATGTATTTTTCATCAACCCCCCTGACCCAAAACGGCATAGTTTTAGATAAGGGAAAGGAAAGAGACAAGAAGATAATGGAGAGAAGCCGGACTCGTAGGTGCTGCCCTTTCTCCCGGTGTATGGAAAACTGGATCGGACCGGCCAATTCAGATCGGAAACCGGTGAACCAGTCACTGGTCCGGTCCGGTTGAGAGAAAAAACCGGTGAACTGGTCAGCCCGGTCTGACCCGGTGTGAACCGGACTAATCACAATTTGGTCTTTGTTTTTTTTTTTACTTTTTTACACTCCAAATGAAAGTCATTTTGGCTTTTTTTTTAAAAAAAATTTCCTAACAATTTTTTATTTATAAGGAGCTTTAAAAAGATTGTGGAATACTTTTAGCATTGGTTGGGGAAAAATCCTTATGTACTTAATGATATTTTTATAGTATTATGTTCAGGAGGTTATATTGGACTATTAGTTAAAAAATAACTCTCATATAATTTTTTGAATGGTATATATGAACATTTAAATTATATATATATATTTTTAATTGACCCCGGTCTGACCCCTGGGTTGACCCCGGTTTGAACCACTGACCTTAACCCAATGCCTCGACTGTTTCAATGTCCGGTCCGGTTTTCAGTACCTTGCTTTCTCCTCCTTTTTGCATTTTCCTCCAATCTTTTCGTCTTTTCATCTTTTCTGAATATTATAATATTAAATGATAAAAATAAATAAATTAAATTGTTAAATTTTAAATTAAAATATTTAAAATTGCAGTAAAAAATAAAAAAAATTATTCTAATATCAAATTAAATTAAATTATATCCGTTATTTAATATAAGATTATTAATCAAATATTAGTTAATTAGTTATTAATAATTCTATAAATCGTGTGGAGAGGACTGAGGGATGAGGACGTGAAAGGCCTAATTGAAGGTTTTTGTGGCTCATTGAATTAATGTCGAAGTCCGCCATATTTTAATTAATTTAAATGTTTTTCTTCTAATTTATTTTATATCAATAATTCAATATTACAACCAAGGCGAAAGTAGGGTACTAATATTATTATTGTTTTTTTTGGTTGTCATGGCTCTTATTTTGCAAAATTTTTTTTTTTATATTATCATCCCAGATTTCCAGTATCTAGTTTGGGGTTCGTGACATCCCCTTCTAACCCAAGTGTCTCTGCTGAGACTCGAACTCGAAACCTAAAAAGATCTAGCGTGGTCTTATACAGCTAAACCAACTCTTAGTTGATTTTTTTGGTCAAAATTTGTTTATCATAACTTAGCCACATACACTATTCACAAAATATTCAAGCTACAATCGCATGCTTAACAAAATTTTAAGAACATGCTTAGTGTTATTTAGTTTATAGGGTCCAGATTGTTTTTTTTAATACAATCATCTGATATTCGGTTCAAAATTCGTAGTTACCCCTCTCAACACAAATAACTTCTTTAGGTCTTGAACTCGAGACCCAGAGAGACCTAGTGGGGTCTTATATAACTAGATCAACTATGTGTTGGTTCTAAGGCCCGGATTATTACCAATAATTAAATCAAGAATTTATTGCATATATTTATTTCATAAAACTTAAAACCACTAAAAATAAATTAATTCAAACAAGCACTTAGCACGCCAAAATAAGTCACTTGATATAATTATTACATTACAACTAACTTTGTACCTTTGTCATCTTAAAAGATGAGTTAGTGTTCTAATGCAAGTTGTAACCCCCCTCCGTAATTAATATTTGAAATACGTGATTAAAATGAATTAGATATCAATGAATATTAAAATGAATTAAAGACCAATGAATATTAAAACTTATTTTCAAACCCATCAACACGATAGAGTTTTCATAAATACTTTTCGAAATTCAAACCACCTAGTCTCGTATTCACATTTCGAATACAATTACTTCGTGAAGATAAATCACATTCAGATAAATATCAGAGTGCACAACAATAATCCCGGCAATCTCAGGTTCATATCTTCCCTAATGGGTATACAGGACATATTCGCCCATTACAATTTTCCAAATAGGGGATTACATAATATCGAATCGAATACATAACCAAATACTCAACTGAACATATATGTTAATGAATAGTTTTGATGATGTCAAATATAGATGTTAAATATGAGCAAAAAGTTTGTATGATATAATTATCTTCTACATTGACTAACTACTATATTTAATGCTGTATATCTTGTAGATTAGTCATAAACCTGATTGTGGGTTGATGTTATAATGCCTCATATATAGAGAATGATCATCAAAAAGAAAATGAAGAGACAAGGGATTGAAGAAAGAAGGCATTGCAAGAACTAATAGGAATATCAAGCAAAGATTGAAGAAAATTGAAGATATTCAAGAAGATATCTAGTTGGGTTATGAAGAAAGATCATCAAGTGGCAAAATAAGAAGAAAGAGATTGAAGAAAGAAGAAGAAAGAGATTAAAGAAAGAAGAATTTGCAAGATCACATGAAAATATCAAGATCCAAGCTATTAGAAGTGATATCGGAGGTTTCTATGATCAAACGGAAGTTAGAATAGGTCAATACGAAGCTAAAATAATGTATACGGAAGTTATAGTGCCTCCGGGGATGATTACTCGAGTAATCACTTGAGTAATAAGGCACTGCCTCATTTTGGAGGTGATTACTCGAGTAGCTACTCGAGTAATCTGCCGGGTTACTTGATGAATCACTCGAGGCAGCACTTGAAGTAATGGGCACTCTGTTTTCGTATGGCAGAATAGAGGTTCGGTATTTTGATGATATCTCTTCAATCATATGTCGGATCGAACTGAAACTGGTGGCATATGAAACTAGACTTCCAACACGAACTTTTGACACCAAGATCACATTCAAAGGAGTTCAGATGAGAGAGATATAAGCTTCGAAAGTTGACACATGAATCAGCGTCATATTCCTGGACAGTTTTGGTATTTTAGACATAACTCCCAAAATACACATCGGATTGCAACGAAACTAGTGCCATATCAAAGTAGACTCAAATAGCTTTCCATGGATATATAATTTGTCACATTTGAAGCTATATCCTAAGAGCTATGACTTTTGGAAGTTTCTGCTCGTGATGGTTCGTGAGTTCAGAAATGGTCTAAGAACAGTAGATACTCTTTGGATCATAACTTTCAGTATACAACGTGTTTAGAGCTAATTCTTGTTGCGTTGGAATGTAAACAATGAGAGATTTCCGATGATATATAATTTGCCATGTTTCAAATCAAAATCAAGAATTCACTTGAAGTAGCCACTCGAGTAACCTATGAAGAAAATTGTACCATACTCGAGTAGGTACTCGAGTAATCAGATAGAAAACTTCCAATTGCTCTCGGCCTACCAACGTTACTCGAATATGTACTCTAGTAATCAGATAGAGAACTTCCAGTTGCTCTCGGCATTTTCAATCCTGCCAATGTTACTCGAGGAGCCGCTCGAGTTAAGATTGTGATAGGCAAAACTTGAAGGTAACACTCGATTACTCGATTAATCTGCAATGTTATTATCACACTTCACTCGAGGCACCACCCGAGTATGCAGAGTTATTTAGAAGAGAACTTCAAGTCACTACCCAAGTAAGCTATGCAGAAAATGGAAGACCACTCGAGTAACCTGTGAAGAAACTTGATGTCTACTCGAGTAAGCACTTGAGTAATGCTTCCCAGGAAAACAGAACAACGTCCCGAAGATTCTGGAAATCAATGAAATGATCATATAACTCATTCTTCTTGCTTCTAATCACTCTAACACTTCATTGTATTAGTGTTTAATGTATTTCTCCAGGAATACAATGAAGATATGATGTGAAGAGTCAAAAGGTGAATTTACGGAAGCAAAGCGTCAACGTTATAATGGCTAGTTTTTCAAATTGAAGAAGCAACACTCCAACGGATATATTGAAATGCTCAAACGGTCATCAACCTTCATCAACTATAAATAGAAGAGCATTCAGAGTTCAGAACAACGAACGAAGACACTACAACGAGAAACATGCAAAGATCATGAATCATCTACTCCAACCCAACTACTCTCTGTTCTTATCCATTTTCTATATCATGTATATTTGAGAGAGAGATTATTTTCATTGTGCTTCAGTATTCATCTATTCACTCCTGAGAGAGAAGATTGACTGTAATCTTTCATCATCAAAGTTGTATCCTTACGGGGTGTGTAAGGAGAGTAACTCGATTGTAACCTTACGGTGTGTAAGGAGGAGTAACTCGGTGAGAGATTTGTAAACGGCTTCGCAAGTGCCCAGCTAAACTTGTGGGTTGTAAAGGCTTTTCTTGTGCCTGGATTAAAACAAGAAGATAGTGGATTTGAAAATCTCAAGAGGAGCCTGGAGACTGGACGTAGGCCATCGCAGATTGGACCGAACTAGAATAAATCACAGTTTGCACACTCTCTTCCTTAAACTCTTATATTTCCAGCATATATAAAATGTTGATTTATGATTCATTACTTTCATATTTATTGCTTCCTCTAAGATGCAAAAAGATTTTCAAAATTCTTAAGATTTTTATCTTACACCCAATTCACCCCTCTCTTGGGTGTCAGCCGGTTCTAACAATATACACATCCAAATATCCAAATACACATCCAAATCATATATAGTTATCCCAACTCATATTGATAACTAACTACCAAATCAAATATCCCTAGGGAGTCCTCGCCACCCTTGGTTGCTTACTCCCTCCTCGAGCCGCTTGTCCTATCTAAAATGTTGGTAGGGGAGGGTGAGATTCAAGAGAATCTCAATAGGAAATAAATACCAATATGCATGCAAGATAAATGTTGAATGCATGATTTGCTTGCATTACATAACTCATGCTCACAGAATGACAAATTTGCAAGCTCAACATTTTGAACAACTTACTTGTAGCCATAGCATAAATTGAAATAGAGCTTCAATCATTCATATATATTTCACATAATCAAGCAAAGCAATAACATGCATCAATACACCAAAACAAATATCAAATACATGCAGGAGATGTAAGTTCCCTACACTTGTTCTTTCCACGTGTGCTCCAGCACCGGCTACGCACGATCAGAGCGACATCAGACCCTATAAACAAAGCAAGGATATAGGGTTATTCTCTATTCCAAATCTTTAACTTTCATAACACTTAAAGTTGATTATCATTTAAGACCTTTAGGTGGCTACTAAAAGCCCAAATACGTGTCTAAAAGGGTTGGGAGAAACCATACCAAAAATCACCTCTCAAAAGTGCAAAATATTGATTTTTGGGGGTTGTCCGCGGCTCACAAATCCACTGGCTGTGCCCAAAACACGTCAGAAAACATTTGGGCTGCGGTCCATAACCTTTGGCCGTGGCCAAGAAAATCCTGTTTATTGGTTAAACTTCCAAGAATCATAACTAATTCCAGAAAAATCGAAATGAGATGATCCCAAAGCCAAATGAAATCTATTTAAGTCATATTCATAGGAAAAATATGAATCAAAGCTTTCCATAACCCCAAAAATATAGAATTGTACAAAATCCAACATTGCTCAAAAACATATTCCAGTTTTAATCCCAAACTTTAGAAACTCATAACTCCCAATTTATAAAATGAAATGACACAAATTATATGTCCATTTTGAAGCTTGGAATGTGAACTTTAAGACTGGAAAGTTTCATAATCTTCAGACACCATTTGCCCATTCAAAAGGTCCACACAAACAAACAGCCCAATACAAAGTTTCAATGGACATAATTTCAGTTTTTGCACAATGGCTTCTAATGGTCACATTTTCATATCAAACCTCATTCCCACACAAATTTCACAAGGAATCCATTGGAAACACCAAATCAACCAAAATCACATCACATTGACATGTTGCACAATGACCCTAACATGTCAACACAATTTCACAATTCAAAACTCAACATTGCAATTCTTTCCATTCAAAGTTCTAAACCAATTCCAATGACCACATCACACAACAAAACACCAATTGCACCACAA
This sequence comes from Inga oerstediana, assembly GCA_963210345.1. NCBI lineage: Eukaryota > Viridiplantae > Streptophyta > Magnoliopsida > Fabales > Fabaceae > Inga > Inga oerstediana. The sequence goes on from OY723407.1 coordinate 42,543,717, forward strand.
TACACAATGCAATTCCTCCATTTCAAAATCACATGAAAATCAAGGCAAAATTCAAAATTCACAAAATTTAACCAATGACCACAAAACTTAGGTCAAAATGTATCAAATACTCACCTCTTCCTCTTCCCCAAGCTAGTTTCTTGATTCCTCAACTTTTCAATTTCTTCAAGCTCTCAAACACCTTCTTTCATAAATCTAAAACCATAGAAATGAATCTCTGATCACTATAAACAACATTAAAGAAGATGATTTAAGCCAAAGAGGACATCTACTAAGCAAAATCTCAACTTTTCCTTTTCTCTTTCCACCTAGTTTAGTCAACAATGGAGGCTTGGAGAGAGAGTGAAGATGATGAAGGAGAGATCAGATTTTATGGGGAATTAGGCCTTTTGGCTGACCTTAATAGGAAGAGAGGAGAGAGGGATGAGTTGAAACATTGACCAAGATCCAAGGGTTCACAAAGTGCCAAGTGTCACACTCTTGCTCCATCTTCCATGAGCTCACATAGGCACATATACACATGATTCCACCCTTTAATCTCTTACAAAATCAATCCTAACCATTGATCTTTGAGTTACAAATGAGTTCCCTCTTCAGTAATTGACCAATTGGTCGATAATTTTACCATTTTGCCCCTAATTATGGCAATTCTTACTGAATTACCACCAAACACTTCATATCATTCCATATCAGCATAATATGCTCCCTCCCTCTATTTTAAGTCAATTTAGATGTTAATCCATAATTGAACTTAAATATAAGGTTTTGGCACTGCTCATAACACATACAAATCCAAATTCACATTGTATTCTCCAAAATTCACTATTTTACTTTCTTTAATACCCCAAAGATATAAGAATCATTAGGGAATAAATTTGGGCTCCTGCTAAACTGAGGCTTAGCAGTCCACTTATTTTAAGCTTATTCTCTAGTCTCAAATCTCAAAATTCGGGGCATTACACAAGTTTCATACAATTTCACAAAGTGGAATAAGCAAGCTATTCTGAGTCCTTAGAGGTCCACTTGACGCTATCTAATTTCTAGTTTTTTTTAATACTATATTTTATTTAAAAGGGTTAATGTACAAATTTAGCGACGAACTATTTCTCTATTGGCATCCAATACAACTAACTATTTTCAGGGGCAAAAGAAGATATAATCAATTTTTTTTGGAAGCACATATAGCAATGTCGTTACCTTTAGTTAACTTCCGTTGTATTTTGTATTGTGGGTCCCATCAGTTTTTTCACTCTCTATTATTTTAATATATTTTTAAAAATATTTGCCTTTTTAATGGAAAAATATCACTTAAACCCCATTGAAGCAATTTTATTTCAATCAACTCTCAAAAAATTCTAAAATTTCACTATACCTCTTAGGTCAAAATGAAATTAAGTTGTGTTAGTAAAAAGTCAATAATACCCTTACTTTATTTTTTTCATAAGAGCATTTACAAGAGAAAGAAGGATATTCATAAGACAAATACAAAAAAAATAAAGGGATTTACAAGAATCTAGTGAGTTAAAAATTTTTGGTCATATCCATATTTGTCTTGTAAAAATTTTCTTAACTCCCTGGATTCAGTTAAATCCCTTTATTTATCTTGTAAATATCTTTATTTATCTTATGAATACTCTTATATGTCTTGTAAATGGTCTTATATAGGAAAAAAAATAAAGTAAGGGCTTTATGGTCTTTTCACTGACTAAACTTAATTTCATTTTGACTCAAGAAGGTGCAGTGAAATTTCAGAATCTTTTAGGAGTTGACTGAAATAAAATTGTTTTAATGGGGTTTAAGTGATGTTTTCACATTAAAAAAGACATATATTTCTAAATATATTAAAATAATAAAGAGTGAGAAGATTAATGGGACCCATAATGCAAAAAATAACAGAAGTTAACTAAGGTTAATGATGTTGCTATATATGCTTCCAAAACAATTGATTATGTCTACTTTTACACCCTTAATTAGTTATGTTGGATGTCTATAGAAAAATAATTTGTTGCTAAATTTACACCTTAACCCTATTTCAAATTTTCATTCTCTGTGGTAAGTGTTTAAAATTTCATTTTAGAGATGTCATGAGTCTCACATCATGACCTTCCCAAAGTGAAATATGATTTTATTAGTTCAAGGGACTCTTTCATCTAATAGAACAACTCTCTAAGTTCTCCCTATAAAAGATCTTGATCGATGAACCTTCTATTTAACCGTGCGCTCATCACAAAGGTTAGATTAAGAATATCATTCCATTTAATTTTAACCAGTAAATTTCAATTGTTAAAAGAAGAAAGAATAGTGTTGTACATCATCTATAAGTTTCCACATCATACAAGTACTAAATTAAAGAGTCAGTATGCAAAAATGCTCATGAGCTTTTATCAAAAGTGCGTCTAACACTAAATGCTTTTTAGATATACAAATATAACTATAAACTTTCAAAATCGCAGCAAAAATATCATCACTGTTAAAAAAATGCTAACGTCCATGTACTACCATTTAAAAATACCAAAATGCCCCAACTCAAAAAGAAAATACGCTCCTGTCTCATATATGCTATTGGGATTGAAAATGGACAATCAACAATAAGTCAAACTAGCAAAACATCAGGCTGTGAACAAAGAAATGCAGGAAACAAACAAAGAATCCATCGCTAACTTGTGACCAGATCAACAAGATAAGACCATAATAATAGCTAAAAAAATTTGAACCTTTCATTAATAAGCATGGGATTAAATTGCTGGGATGCAAGCCAATAAAGCCAAGATGCTCTCTAATGAAACATTTTGAACCTTTCAATAATGCCCTGTATTGAATTGCTAGTACAGTATAACAATGAAAGTGAAGAAAATGAAGAGGGTGATACTTGTCGTGATTACTGCTAGTGGGAAATGAGCATCTTCGTCTTTCAATTCAATGGTTGGGATGAGAGCTTAATCTCTCAAGATCACACAAGGGAGTTTGATATGAGGTTAGGGCTCATCGTCTCAAATCTCATCGCTATTGCCAATACAAAAAATATTCAATTTCCGATAGAATTTTTCTAAATTCTATGACCGTCACAATTTTTTGGCTAATTCCATGGCAAGAATTAAAATTTTATAAAATTTTACATTAAAAATAATATTTATACTATTATAAAGTTAATTATTAAATAATTTTAATTAAAAATAAAAATATTATTAGTAATGAATATTATATTATTATTTATTAATATTATATTCATAAATTTATAAAAAATAATATTTATAACATTAAAATAATAGTTATTAATTAATTATATTTAATCTTAATGATTACAATTATATTATTATTTATTAATATTATATTTAAAATTTTCTACTAAAATAATATTTATAATATTATTATATTAGTTATTATTTAATTTTACTTAAAAATACATTATTATTTATTAATAATATATTTATCAATTTATATTAAAAATAATATTTATAATATTAAAGTATTAGTTATTAAGTAATTTTAATTAAAAATATAATTCAGATTTTAAAAAAGTGATTAAAGATATAGTTATAAGAAGATTTATTAAAGATTTAAAATTTGATGAATTTGAAATTAATTAATCATAAATATATAAATATTTTTTTCAAATGTTTATTCAATTTATTATTATTTTTAATATTATATATATATGTGTGTGTGTGCGTGTGTGTGTGATAATATTATATATATAATATTATGTAATAATGTAATACAGGTTCATTTTGGCGCAACTCACAAAAGCTCGCACGTGAAAGCATCAAGAGCATGAGGTTGCGAGTTTGAATAGGAGGAGAGGCATTTTCTGGAATTAAGAGGCGCGGACACATAGCAACGGCAAGAGGTGACATATGGTCATGGTTCATTAACTCGGCCCGGACCGGCCGGTTCAGACTGGAACCCGGCGAACCGGCCACCTCTCCGGTCCGGTTCAACTAGTTAACCGCTACTGTTCTGACTCGGATTAACCCGGTACGAACCGGAACGACCCGGTACTAACTCGGCTGACCCGTCGAGTTGTGCGAGTCGGCTGAGTTAAATTTTTTTAACTCTAGCAAATGAAACAACGCTACCTTTTTTTTTGTTTGATAATTCAAAACGAAGCCAGACTCAGTCGCCTCATGCCCTCACCTCTTCTCTTTCTCTCATAGCTACCTAGGTAACTTCTATACTCGCCTGAAAATTACTACGCTCCGGAAAGAAGAAGAAGAAAGGACAATGAGAGGAAGAGCGAGGAAATAATAGATAATGATATATTATAAAATACTTACACGAAATCCTGTGAAACCATGGTAATAAAGTGCAGGCAAGAAACCTTTTAGAACAAAAATTGCAGAGCTCAGAAGAAGGAGCCACGAGAGATGTGATCGAAAAACAGAGAGAGAATGACTATTGCTTAAATTCAAAATGATGAGAAGGAAGAAGATAGTCACTCCTCTGTATGACGTGACTGATGGATGGTGGGAGCAGCAGATCACGTGATGCCTTGGAGAAAGCACAATATAATATTGCAATTTCTTTACCGATTATTATAATATATAATATATATGTGTATTAGTTTTGTTATATAATGAAATACTTTCAGATAATTTTTTTGCCAGCGGGATACTTTTAGATATAAGTTTTATTTAAATGCTTTTATATTTGAAATTTGAACAATTTTACCTATTTTAAGTAAATTATAATATTTTAATTATCACCGGATTGACTCCGGTCTGACTCTGATCTAACCCACTGACCCTTAAACCACTACCTCGTCCGGTTCACTCACCGGTCCGAGTTTTAATACCTTGCATATGGTAGCGCAGGAGTAGACACTGGCCCTACTTAGAGAAGGGACACATGGCACACTGTGGAGCTAAAATGTGGAGCATTGTGGGGCTGACAAGTAGCTACGCTTGCAATGAGGTGGCCTCCTACAGACGTGACACATGGTTTCTCATGAGGACGTCCACGTGGCATTTGAAAATTAAAAAATATCAAAATAAAAAAATAAATTTGCGACAGAATTGAAAAATTTCCGATGGAATTCAGTTGACAGAATTTGTGACGGAAATAAAATTCCGTCAAAAATTCATTTGTGACAGAACTGATTCTGTCGCAAATCCATTTCCGTTACAAATACATCGGAAAAGTTGAATTCTGTGGCACATTTCATTGGAAATTCAATGTTTTTTTTGTAGTGTGCCATTATTCCACCGTTGAAGCAATTGCAACCTCTACCCTCACTATGACCTTTGAATCCCAGTCGCAACTCTAAAACCTTCTCCCCTAAAAATCATCCTCCACTACTGTTTGTCATTACAAATTGCAACCTCTACCGCGAATTGTCACAGCAAATTGATTTCCTCCAAACCTACGATTAGTGATTCAAGCCACTAGTGAAGAGCTGCACCATTGTTGCTGGTGGAGGGTGCCTCCTCGCCGTCTGCATCTGAGAAGGAAATGGGGGTGAAGGGAAGAAGGGAGATCATTAATGTAAGTGTTTCACCCAAGAGGGGGGTGAATTGGGTGATAATAAAATTTTAATCAAAATTAATAATTAACAAAAGTTAAACCAGAGTTGAGAGTTAGGAAGATATCACCGAAGTGTATACCGGAGATTATATTGGTTCGGTCATAACCTCTTTAAGCTATATCCAGTCCTCATAGCGCCTTTGAGATTTTCACTATAGCTTCCAAGATTTAGTGGGTTCTTGGCACCTCAGTACATTGCAAGTTCCTTCACTAGACACTCACTCCCCCTTACACAATATAAATTAATACCCGACTCAATGTTCCACAACCTTAAGAGTGTGTTTGGTTTAAGGGAAGGGGGTGGGAGGGAAGCCAAAATTTTGGCTTTAATTCTCTTCCATCCCTTTAAACAAAACAAAGGATCCCCTCCCCTCCCCTCAGCTCTAACAAACCAAACAAGGTAACATACCCTCCCTTCCCCTCAAAACAAACATACCATAAGCTTTCTCAATAAAGTGTATTGAGTTGTGATATAGCTCTATCAAAGAGTGAATATATGATCACTGAAGTACAAGGAACAAAGAGAATAATAATGAATGAAGACAGAATACTAAAAGCAAACTTGAATGTTTTGCAGTTCGGTAGTTTCTCCGCTTTAAATGCTTCCGTATTTATAATTGGAATGTAATAAATGACTATTGTGAGTATTCTATTTGTTCGTTAGAGTGCCATTGCTTCCTTTGAATATTCTTTGTGTCTAGGAAAATAGCCGTTGGAGCAAGGAATGTATTGGTTGAAATTCTGCTTACATTTAATGCTTCTGACAGAAAGTCACCTTTTCCTCTTTTTGTATAATTCCTTCATTATTCACTTGGAAAATACTTTACAAATTAACGAAGTAAAGTATTAGAATGAAGTGAGGAAAAAGTATTAAATTATATAATCAATCAATGATTTTGACAATTATAAAATGATGCTTTATCTTTCTGGAATCCATCACTCAAGTGATCTTTTCTTAGAAGATTTATAACATCACATATCACTAGATGGATCACTCGAGTATTGTGCTAATAATCCAAAAATGGCATCACTTAAGTGATTTAAAATGGATCACTTAATGTATCACTCGAGTGCTCTACAAGTGATATTGTAACCCACTCATGATAATTATATTCGGATTACAAAATTTAAGTGAAATAGAGACCAATAAGACAAAATAACAATTTATAATCCCTCATCTTAGAGATGGGGTATTTCAAAAATCAGTTCAAAACGTAATTATTCCTGGTCTCACATTCACATTTGAATATAATTACTTGAAAAATTAAATCACATAATAATTATTAGAGTGCGGAACTAAAATCCCAGCAAACCTCGAGGTACTCACATATATAATATGGGTTTAAAGTTCCCAAAATGGGGATTACATATCCAAAATTTAACATTTACATCTTAGGTACAATTGGTAATCCCAAACAAAAATTAGATAACCAACAACCACTAAGTCTCAGAGTAATCCTAACTACTCCTGGTTGTTCGCTTTCCTTTTGAGCCACTCGCCCTGTCTGAAAAGGTTAGTCATTTGGAAAGAGTGAGATTTTAAAGAATCTCAGTAGTAACAAATTATTCATGCCACACGTAATCACATAGCATATGAACAAATCACCACATATCAGCAACACAAATCACACCACCCTTATCCCCTTTTACTGCCGGGAAGGTACACAGTCCTAACCCGAACCGTTGTTAGCGACTCAGGGACTGTTGGTATGGCAGTGCATACGAATAGCCTTACGGCCCACAATTAGCCTTTCGGCCCACATAATCACATATATCACACTCTAACCTTATCCCCTTTTACTACCGGGAAGGCTCACAGCTCTTACCCGAATCGTTGTTAGCGACTTAGGGACTATTGGTATATCAGCGCTTTCAAATTTCACAATCATTGCAGCATACAAAATCCATCACAAACCAATGATATTATACACATACAATGTATCACATAAGGTATAAAGAAAGAGTCACTACCTGTATCTTTCCTGACTAGCTCCGGTACCATGGTCTCACGAAGGCGACAGATGTCACATCTTATACCAAATTAGGAACAACCAATCAATCTCTTTTTCAATTTCTTAAATTTATAATACTTTAAGTTGGTTATCATTTAGGACTCTTTAGGTGGCCAATAGAGGCCTAAACATATACCTAAAGGGTTAGAAGAAACTACCCCAAAGACCCCTCTTTCGCAGGCAAAACACTGATTTTTAACACCTTCACTCGAGTGAAAACGACCTCACTCGAGTGATGAGACACTCGTGCTCGAGTGAGAACAACTCTTACTCGCGAGTGTTTGACAGAGAGCAACCTTCACGGCCAGGAAGTGCTCACATCACTCGAGCACCAAGCTCTGCACTCGGGTGACGACCCCAAATATGCTCGAGTCCCTGAAAGTGTAACACCACGAGTGACAACCCGAGAGCACATGCAACTATCAGAGGGACAAGCTCACTCGAGCATGACACCCATCACTCAGGTGAGACAACTATGCTTGCGAGTGTCAGAGCACACTCTTGGCATCAACCAGTGAGTGAGGACCCGAGAGCAACTCCAACTCTGGGATTACACCATCACTCGAGCAAGCCCAAGCTCACTCGAGCATGATCATCCCTCACTCGAGAACAAAGAAATGCACTCGTGCCTCATATATAGAACCCAAGCAAAACTCAAAGCACCACAGCACTCGAGCATGATCTTCCTCTCCTCGAGTGTTGTGCATTAGAGACCAGAAACGTAGAAAATAGCCGAAAATACCAGATGGTCAAATTCATACCCCAAGGGTTCCCAAAATCTACCAAAAGCTCATACACACTTAGCACTAATTAGGGAACACATTGGTATCTTCCAAAACACTTTAAAAACCTTTTTGACCACAATCATACTCTTAGGTCTCTATAACACAACAAATGTCCAATTTCCCTTAACACATTTCCAACATTCCAAACTAAATCCCATACTCAAATATCTTCACAATAGATCATTTCCAACATCAAACACAATGAAATCCATACTTTCAACATTTGGCATGACTAGGGTAAATTTCCAGATTTTACTATATTTATCCAAAAATCACAAATAATACTTCAAAATGCACTAATTGCCTACCTCTTCACTTTGCCAAATCCAAAATCTTGATTCTCCCATTTCCAAATTTCAATCAACACACAAGCCTCCACTATTCAAGATTCTGAGAACACCAAGTTGAAGCTCCCAATGAGATGCATATCTTTAGAGAAGAGATTTAGGGCATTAGAGATCAAACAAAGCATCAAAATCTCACATTTTCTTCTTCCTTTTCCCCTTGATCACCGGAACTATGGAGAAAGAGGAGAGAGAATATGAGAGATGAAATGATTGTGATGAGCAAGCCTTCTTTCCCTTCCCATACACACTTCCACCGAATAGGAGAGAGAGGAGAGAGGAAAAAGTGATATTTTGTCCTCTTATGCTACATCCAATGGCTCACCAAATGCCACTTGTCACCATCCTACTTATTCCTTCATGAGCTCATCCAATAGCAAAGCATAGGATTCCGACCCATAGTCAAAGAATCTCAACCATTGATCTCAAATACCACACACATGTATACCAAAATCACATCACATTAATTCCAAAAGTGCTTAATTACACTAATTACAATAATTATTGGAGTCATTAGCCCTCATCACAAATCGGGATATTACAGATATCAAAAAATGGGATCACTCAAGTGATTTTATACTTAGAAAAATTTTCATAGAGAGATCACTTTCAAGATTACTGCAGTGTTATGCTAGTGATGCTCTTTGACATGTCACTCCAGTGGTTACTCGAGTGATTCAAATTCATCACTCGAGTGGTCACTGGAGTGATTTTTTTAAAGGTTTTCAGAGTAGCATCACTGGAACAGATTACTTGAGTGGTATGCTAGTGATGAGTTTTAAACTATCACCCGAATAGTCACTTGAGTGATCTTAGAACAATACTTGAGTAATTTCCCTTTATAAAATATTTCCATTGTTTTGAACACAGTTTTCAATTATGGTGATATGTATGTTAAGAATAGTTTTCTTTAGTAAGAATACTTATCAGAAATTTTACCATAATAGTACAAAAGAGGTTTTATGGTTTGATCACTTCAAGTAACAAAACCATGTCACTCAAGTGCTCACTCGAGTGATATAACTTATTGTCTCAGAAAATTATCTCTTGCTTGTTCAAAACCTTTTGCTTATCTTTAAAATCTTTTGTAATAGCTTTCTAAACTTTATTATCATTAAAACATGGGATCTAACAGAGATGACAGATGAAAGACCTAAGGGTAGTGAGGGAAATTACAAAAACCAAGGCATTTTTGTTTTTTTAATAGGGTAGGGCCCTCCACAAAAATAACGACCGTTACAATCTTTTTAACAGAGATGGTATTTTTGCTTCCATTTTAAAAGTTTATAGGTATTTTTACATCTTCGAAAAACATTTGGTTCTGGGCGCACTTTTGGTAAAAGCTCATGGGCATTTTTGCACCTTAACCCTAAATTAAACTAATAAGTTTGTGTTTAGTGACTACAATTTTTTTTGAAGAGTTGTGATCCTTTTTTGCTTCCTGGTTATTTGAACCTATTTCAGAAACTCCTATACTAATGTATGAGTTAGAAAAATAATTTATAAATATTAAAAAATTAGTTTTTGTATAATAAAAATATGTTGGTTTCTATAAATACTCAATCAATCATTACCTCTCTGGCCAAAAAAGAAAAGAAAAGAAACCAATGATTACCTCCTTAGATGGAAACATCATTTAATATATGTCTTCCTTACTATAATCCATTTTAATTAGTAATTCTCACATACCAATAAATTAAATATGCTCATAAATTTTTTTAAGTTTACCTTTATTAAAATTTCTCTCTCTTTCAATTTACAATTTACAATGTACAATTTACAAATCATTCTCACATATCTATCCTCTTTCTCTCTTTTCAATAAGAATTAAATAAGGGTAAAGTTAAAAAAAAATCATTAATAACAAGTAAGTGGACTTATATGTAGGACAAAAAATTTCTTCTAAAATCAAAACTTATAATAAAGATTGGAGTAGTATGCAATTAATAAGGATAGTTTTAGGAAAAAAAATTATAAATTTAGGAATAAAGCAGATAGGGGATAGTCTTACATTTAAAATGAAAACAAACTCTTTAATTAATTCATATATTTAGGATGTAATGGATTATTAAATTGTTAGGTAGATGATACTTTTTTTACCGAAGTTAGGTAGCTAATACATTAACCATATACGGATGTAATATCAAATGAGAACAAGTGCCTTGAGTATGAAAGAATGGCTAATACAAGTTAATATTAAAGGCCTAACAAATATATATAATACCTTCAGAATTTGAAAATCTCAAATAAGGAATTCCTACTAAAACTTGTTGTCATTTACTCATTAAGTACAATAAACAGCTAATAAAGTGTAATAAACAAAATTGATTTAAAATGTTAATATTTCCATAGTGTTTTATGAAATTTTCTAAAAAAATGTACTTGTCGTATTTTTCAATTACAAGTATGTCCTATTGGAAACAAGTGATGCAACATATGTTAATTTTTTTAATAAGAAATGCTACATGTGTTAATCAAATTACTACTATTAAACAACTAGTCCATCATATGTTGGCATAGTTCCTACATATACATTGTGTAATTTGAGTCACGTCCAAGGACGCTGTCATTATTAAGAGCTATCCGCAACCACTGGCTGAGAGGAAGTGACATTTCCCAGAATCAAACGGATCTTTCCTACAAATACCAGGTGAATAGAATAGCAAAATATAAAAGCAATCAACAGGCAAAGAGAATTAAAGATGAAGAGGAAGCTCAGAAGCTTCAAAGGAGGAAGAGAGATCTCGAGGATTCCAGAGTGGGATATCTGAACCTTTGCTAAGCTCTCCTTATATAGGCATGGACTTGAGAGATGTTGGGCACAATTTAAACCACATAAAAACCATTAAACTACTGGTTACAACAGTAATAAAAACATATTATGAGGCAGTTTCTAAATGTTAAAGGGCATAAAGATTGTTTATTGATCATTTTCGAAAACCTGAAGATAATGCCATGCACTGTGAACGTCAACATGTACATTGGTAATGATGGCCGGCTATAGCAAAATAAAATCTGATTTATGACCCTTGTAACTGAAACATTTTCAAATGCCTCAAAACTGGGGTTTTTAGGTAACACATCTCCACAAAATAAATTTTAGATTTTACCAAAAAGCATTTGATAAAAGGTGTTCTGTCCATATTTAACTTGCGCCATGGGGAATCGCCGGATTTCCATCGCATTTACCTCCTAATGGCCCATTATTGTTCACGTAAGCCCACTCTTCCTTTTGGCCTATTTACTAACACAAATTTATAAGGTGTAATATATACACTTATACTCTCCCCCCAAGCAACGTGAGACTTGTTCCATTTGACACACACATTTTCATGTTAAAACTCCAACGTCATAATCATATTATAATATAGGAAGAGTTTCTAATTTGGGCTAAGGCATAAAAGTACACATGAAGCATACCTTAAATGCATATCTAGTATAATAAAATTTACCCAAGTAAAAAAATATACATCAACATTTGAAAAAAAAATGAAACTCCCATATTCGTTAATGGTTATCATGTTTTCTCTCCTCTTCTACAAATGGTTATCATAACTACAGTTAACATGTCAGAATTTTAGGCGTACCTAGAATCCCATTGACTTGTTGAAGTACCCACACGAAATCGGAGCACTAATGCGGACCTCGATCACGTTACGTAGCAAATACACCAAAGAGAGGAAGAAAAGAAAACATTGTTATGAGAGAATCTTTTAGAGGGAAAATGGTAATATTTAGTGTGTTATATCTTCATTAGCCTTTTCTCTTAATCCCACACCTTATAGATATAGTGTACGTACAGTTACATAGGAATAGATATAACCTTTAAACGTACAGTTATATAGCAATAGATATAACTTTTAAACCACAAAGGATATCTCTTTTTATAACCCGTGTCTCTCAATGATAGCCCCTCTTGAATCGGGCTTGGGCCCTAATCCACCAAGGCTGGACTAATAAATCCCAACATCTCCCACTCACACTTGGTGGATTAGATATTATGGATCAAGCCTCTTTCTCTTACTTCTTTCATACTAGGTGTTTTACCGTGACCGTGTGGGGATGACTCTCCATTTGGGTGCTTTGTTGTGACTGCGTGGGGATGATGTCTCCATTTGGGGTGCTTTGTACTAGAAATATCTTTTTACATAGATTAACACAAGATGACCCTATAGTGCAGCTCAATATTGATATAATGCCTGAATGTTCTAGATTTACCAATATACACTTTACTCATAGCCAATCTAATCCCTATTGAGTCAATATAAAACTCAGATTGCCTTTCTCATATACATAGTGTCTACACTTATAAAACCACAAAATAATATCGTAAAGGACCGGTCTCAAACACCAGTATAGGTGTGTATATTTTAGGTAATAATCTTTCTTTCGCCCATATATCACTTTGATATGTATCAACCACTTTTCTAACATAATTCCTTTAGATCGCATCAATCATGATCATAGGACAAAATACTAAAGTAGCAGACATTGAAACATTTTTCTATGATAATGTCAAAGTCAAAGGACATTATTGAAGGGTTAACCTTTCTGGGACTCACACAGTAATGAAGCAGGGATCCATTTACTTGCTTCATATTTACAGTTCTTTAGTACATGCTATATGAATTGCATGCTCTGATATTACTTTTATTCTTTAAGAGTGCATGTCATTTTGATTCTATCATTAACACCAAACAGACTCAAGTCTAGACACTCCCAATATCTAAATCCAAATTTCTCAACTCCACTCACATTACATGACATCAATTTTGAAAAATTTGTTATATGGCAACAGATATCATAGACATGGGTTTCCATGATTCGATCCATATTTACAATCAAGGATGTCATCTCAACTTATTGGTCTTTAAGTATAGGTGACATAGTTTACATTTCTCTCTACCATATCAGCACTCTTATTGCTTTACTGGTGAACACAATTGTCTTATCTTTACACACTCCTATTGAGTGTCAAAGGTGGTAGCTTGTGTGAGAAATCCGACCTGACCAACCTGTACGACATACTAGACATTGTATACTTACACACACATTAAAAGTCAAAATGAAGTATCATTACTTTATACTATATGTATGCCAAAGGACTAAACATGTTTCTCATACATGTCCTTGGTCATTAGGCTTAGTTAGGGGACTTTATATATGAATATGTTGTTCAACAACAAATTTATATCCTATAGCATCTCTCATATAGCTTATAAATTTGTATTTAGTCTATATATTATGTTTAGGGCTTTTTGTTTAGGCAATAGCTATGTGTACTCACAATACTTTAACACTATATTTGAATTATCATTTTCAAAAGTTCTCTTGTTCTATGAACATTACCAGCTATATAGGCTCTTGTACTACAATAGCACATACTTTGAATGTGCATAATCAATATACTCTACAAGTATCTTATAACCCTTCTATGAAACCATCTAATGTCTCTCACAATGATTAGACTAATACCGAATTACAAGTCCTACCATGAGCATATATTTAGTTTTGTATATATCATTGCATACATCACACTACTAACAGTATCTATATGGACATTCTTTTCCATTATCCTCTTGGTTGGTTCATTTAGAAAAATTTATTAAGACTCAAACTCACTCCTCAAGTCATTGAGATATCCATGGGATTGCAATAACTTATTTTGAACTACTTAAGAATCTTCTTAATGTAATTCTCTTGTAAAAGAAAGGAGTTTTCTCAAGCTATTTCTTTGGATCTCAAATCCAACTGCTTTACTCATTAACTTCTTTTTCAAAATTTACTAGCACCATTTTTTAATAGGCATTATCAAATTCAAACTATATATGGCCAATAGTATATCATCTACTTAAAAGAATAACTGTACAAATCATTTACCAATAGTTCCCTTCAACCATTTGAAAAATATATTAGGTTACCTTTCTTTTGAAGCATTAAACATCACTATTCAGATGATTGTATCAATCCATAAAAGGACTTCTTCAAAAACACATGAAGTTACCACTATGTAAAACTTCAAATACTACTTTTAGTAAAATCTAATAGTCATTGCATATAAATTCCTTTATCCAGATCATCACTCAAAGTTCATGTTTTACATCCACATGATATAAATTTAAATTCAAATAGTTAATTATTGCCATATTAAAACTAATTTAAATGCACAACAAGTGAGAAAAATGCCTTCTTGTTATGCACACCCCTCTATAACAACATGGCTAGTGCATATCAATTGATTTACCTACTTTTCTCTTAAACCTAGAGAACTCACTAGGTCTCAATAGCTCTTTTGACTTGATGGTAGATCAACTGATTCTCAACTTGATTCTCTCTCAAAGAATTCATTTCCCTTTCCATTCTCCCTTGACATGACCTTTTGTATAGAATGTGACTCATCATCCTCCTTTAGAATAACCATCAACATTTTTCTCAATTATCCCTTTTCTCATTAGCTTTTTGCATTTTATATTTATTTTGTTTGATCTCTTTATTAACCATTCTAAGCTCTCACTCTCAAAAATAATTAAGGATTATTGGCCTATTCTGCACTGCCTTGTCCCTGTGTCTTGCAAAGAGATGCAGTGTGATTAGTTTCACCTTTAATTTTAATTCACAACAAATGTGGTACCTTTCAATTCTTTTTTGTCACAATTCTATCATGCATAAAGAATTTACCAACCAAAGAAATTTATTGAAAGAAAGATTAAATCAGAACTATATAATTTTATAGGGCAACTCATACTATTTTGTTTCTCTTATCTAGCCATATAGGTCTCATAACCTTTTCTGTACTAAACTGACATCTCAACTTCAGTATTACCATGACTATTTGTCAATGGCTTGACAACAAATTATTTTTATAAATATCAGATATCTGGATTGTCCTCATTAAGGTTATAAATTATGTTCTTGATAGCCTCTCTTGGCTTAATCACTCAAATTATCCCACACACAGCGTTATTTATAATTTATTTAATTCAAGAACTTATCAATAGTAGTATAACACATTGAAGTATACAATGTCTTGTACTTGTATTATTCCTGACTAGAAAAATAACAACGTCATTGGGTCTATGATCAAGAGAATACATTTGTACCTCCCATCACACAGATTCCAATTATGTCATTGTCATCTATCAAGAAATTCATACAAGTACCTTAAATAACATGCGTAATTATTACTCTCAAAAGACTCATTTTCTAAGAGCTCCTACTCATAATTCATAATTTCTTATTAACCTCTTATCTAGGAGTCCGGGAAACTTAATAGTTTATCTAAGTTTTCTATTCAACACAATTTTTCGACTAAACAAATCCTCTAAAGGGTTAAGTCTCCATGCTTCGCAAACCTAGTTTGATAGATTATCAACAATTATTGTTTTTCAAAAGTTGTAAGAATTTTGTGTCTCCTATTATTTCAACAAATTTTCAAATTTTCTAAAAGAAATATCCCAAATTTCTTATTCAAATTATATTTGTTTCTTGATAGAAACACTTAGTATGTCTTCTTAAATCTTTTATAGTTTCAAGTATTAGGGATTTGGATTAGGTTTAGGACTTTGTTCTTCTCTTAAGATGGGCTTTCACTCCTTACTCAAAGAGTGACATTTCCATGAACTCTTTCATGATCCAGAATTTGGACATATTAGGAAATCCCTATATTTTGAGATTTTCTTTCACTTTGATCCGACACTGCTTCTTCAGTATTAGATCATATACTTTTATCTCCTTGAGATTTCTCAACATTCAATTCTTGATATTGAATTTCTTAAGATTCAAGAGATTCAAGTTCCTATTAGGAACTAGCTTATCAGTTCTCTTCCGATTACTCCTCTTATTTTATTTCAAGACCAATTTACTATGAGTTATTTTCCTCTCGATCCTTCTAAGGGTCTTCCCCTTCTAGGACTAAAATAGGCAAATCCCTGTTTTCTTTTATTACTTAGAAACTCAATTCTTCTAAGTAATTTATGTTTGGATCAACATTTAAAACTTAAAAAAATTTGTTCATCAAAGAAAAATTTGTTTCAGTGCTTTTCAAAAAACTTTCTTGATTCATGTTTATCTCAAATAAAATAGTCTAAATCATTACAAATAGTTAAAGAATATTTAAACCCTCAAAATCATTAAAGTAGCATTGAAAATGTAAAACATAGATCCAAACATATTTTAGAAATAGAAAAATAATATGTCAAAATGTAGATTATAAATTTAGAGATTTTTTTTTAAAAAAACAAACCGGGTCTCAATTTGGAGCCCAAATGCTCCTTTGTAGAGAAAAATTATAGAAAAATGAAAATAACATGCCTAAATCTATAAGTCCAGTCTGCCTCAATGTATGAATTGTTTTTTTTTTTTAATTTGAGCCCAAATTGGCATCTGAGCCCTCATTCCCTTTTTTTTAGCGGTTCTGGTCATAATAATAGAAGTCCCTTTTGAGCCCATAATCATTTTTTTTAAAAAAATAAATAGTCTCAGTCCAACGCCATATGAGCCCACAAAAAAAATGTTTTTTTAATAACAGAAGCCTTAAAATGCGCTGGGAATTGTTGTTTTATCGCAACCATGTCATTTTCGAGGGGTTGGAGGTCTTCTTCAACCTCTCGTCGGGTCACACCAAACCCGGATGGATACTATGTTGGGTCTTTCGGACCCCTTTTTTGGCAATATCTCCCTCTTCTGGCCTTTGTTTTCGACGAAATCAGTAGTGCTGGAATCGTCCGTCTACCCTCTACATGTTTTCGATATGAATCAATCCATAAACATGATTTTTTTCAATGACCCAATGTCAAAATCAAAATATGGTCATGTCCATCCCCACCACTTGTATCCAGGAATGATTTTCAAATTGTTTTGGATTTTTTCTTTTTTCCCTCCCATTTCCAATGACACAATATGATCTGGATGTTCAGTTTTAGTGGAAAACATTCTCATAAGTTCAACTCCCATTAGTTTGGCAAGTCTCTGTTTTGTTTGCACTGGTTTTAAGGGCTCTTAAAACTTGATATTTCTCATGCTTAGATACTAAATGATGAGTTTTCTGCACTAAAACGATAGTTCTGTCATGACCCAATTCAAAACATGAAACTTCTCCATACTAACGCATAACGTGGCTCCTATTCTTTTATGATTCTAAAATTCATGTGTTCTAAAAACTTCAACTACTATATGTTTTCTCATACTCTAACTTTATAACGTCCAGGAAACACAAGGGAATCATAAACGACGGGGAGATAGCGGCATGTGTATATATATTAGAAGCAAACTCAAATGTAAGATTAAACACTCTAAAACATCTTTAAACTATATACTTAATATCACAGTGTCATACACTTATACAGAAACATGCAGGAAGATCAAGATCACAATTTTATATGTAAATAAATATGACTGTATATATTGGAGACATCATGCATTAGGAATAATATTTCAGAAATCAATATAACTGGCCTCTATATGCAGATCATATGATATCAAAATATTGAGATTATAATATTATATATG
The DNA here is from genome assembly GCA_963210345.1 of Inga oerstediana. NCBI lineage: Eukaryota > Viridiplantae > Streptophyta > Magnoliopsida > Fabales > Fabaceae > Inga > Inga oerstediana. The sequence goes on from OY723407.1 coordinate 42,561,885, forward strand.
CTATGTCATCCAGGCTAGGCTATAGGAAAATTTGGCTCTGATACCATATAAGAATTTTGGGCGTACCTGGAATCCAATTGACTGGTTGAAGTATCCACACGAAATCAAAGCACCGATGCAGACCCTGATCATGTTATACAGCAAATACACCGAAAAGAGGAAGAGAAGAGAACATTCTTATGAGAGAATCTTTTAGAGGGAAAACGGTAATATTCGGTGTGATAATCTTCATTAGTCATCTCCCTTAATCTCACACCCTATATATATAGTGTATATACAGTCACATAGGAATCGATGCAACCCTTAAATATACAATTATATAACAATAGATATAACCTTTAAAGTATAAAGAATACCTTTTTTTTATAACCATGTCTCTCTATGATAGCCCTTTTTGAATCGGACTTGGGCCCTAATCCACCAAAGATGAGCTAATAAATTACAACATAACAGATATAAGAGTTTTGCTCTGTTTTGAAAAGTTTCTATGCACTTGCGCACCTAAATAAATTTCATGATACCAAATCCGCATGTGAAGAAAATTTCATGGGTGCTTTTGTATCTTAACCTTTTTAATTTTCTACATGTTTCAATGGGTTTTGTTTGTTGCTGGAGTCTCTTCGAAGTCATGTTGGTTGATTTGGATCTTTTATAACAAGCATGAATCTCATGGATTGTCTGCATCTGCTCTATGTGCATAATCTATTCTTCTTTCATGGCTTTCATCAAATAATAATGTTCCTTAATTTCTAGTTGATAATGTCCGTTGATGGTGTCATGTTGAGCCTATTGTGTTGTCTTAAGTCTATGATTGACCGGGGATTTCAATTTTGGAATGTGATTTTTGTGTGTGCGTTATTTGCAGTCGCATTGCTCCCATTGGGAAAAGTCCCCCATTAAAAAGCTTATTAGAGGGAAAGACAAATCAACACCCATATCCTAAATGTACAAAACTTACATACAAAAAATATTGTTTATTAAATTTTCTCAGTGTCAGGTTAGGGTTTAATGTCGTATTTTTCTTAATGCGTCATAATGGTCTCCCCACCCCAAAATGTAACAACTAATTAAACAATATATATAAATTAAGAAAATAAGGTAAATTAATAATTTATAAAAAAAATATTGATTTTCTTTAAAATAATTCCTCCTTTAATCAGGTAGATTAGTGTATTAAAAGATATCTTATACTCCCTCCGGTCCTAAATATAAGACACTTGACTTTTTTTAAAATATTAAGAAAATCAATTAAATTACTTTAAAGTATTTATATTTATCATTTTTTCTCCAAACTATTTTATCTAACTTATAAACTAATACTCCCTCCATTCCTATCTATATGCAACTTTCTCCTTGATGGAGCAAAACGAACTGGTAGTTAAAAGTAATAAGTGTGTCAAAAATGTCATGTTTTTTCCATATATACCCCTATTTATGAAAAGAGTATAGGAGAGAGAATAAACAAAAAGTATGAGAGAGAATGAGTATCTAATAAGGATAAATTAGGGGAAAAAAAAGCTTACATTTTCAGACAAAAAGTGAAAATTGCTTATAAAAAGGATAAGCCCTATGAGAGAGAAATTTGCTTATAAATAAGACCAGAGGGAATATATAATCTAATAATATACAACATATGATATAATTAAGTAAGTTATTTGGTTTGCTTAATCTTTCAAAAAAAAGGTCAGCAATGTCTTATATTTAGAACAAGAGGAGTACATTGAACAAAAATCTAACAAGTGTAGATTGGGGCGAAAAATTAAAAAAAAATATGGGAGACACAAGGAATTAATGACTGTCTTACATTTAGCTCTGAAGCCTGAAGCAAACCCTCCGACTAGATCATATATTTATGATCAAGTGAATATTAATTGCCAAGTAATACATAACGCTTGAAAGAAAGGATCAAAGAAAAGGATACGCCACCCAACTTAATTCAAATTAGTGGAGCCTCAACATATCTCCAAAAAGAATCAGTTGGCTTATCAAATTAAAACAAAAAAACAAAAAACCAGTTACTAGAGTTCTTTTGCTGCCAAAGAGGTGAGTGAGGAAATGTTGATATATTGACATCCAAAGTATAATTGGATACACATAAAGCACCATCTCATGATCACTGGTTAGCCAGAAGCCTCAGCTAGTTCTCGAACAAGAAACTAAGCACATTATTATATGTACAACTACTTGATTGACTTGGAGCACCAGCCCATGATATAGAACCAACCAGGTCACTTGGCCGCATTGAAGAACATGATCATTCAGTGGGATTGTGTTTCAGAGAGAAGCCGCTTCTCTTCCTCCTCAAGCCTTGCAAGCCATCTGAATCCAAGATCACATCCTGCTTTTGCTGCTATCTGGAACTTCTCTCTTGCCATCTCTACCGGATTCACTGCATCACTTTCTGCACTCTTGTTTGCTCTTCTTGCAGCTGAACCTCTTTTCAGACTGAATTTAGTCAATGATTCTGGGACCTCCATGCCTGAGCCACATTACTTTTCTTCCATTAGAACATGAATCATATAACCTGTAACAACAGGTAGCAAAAACCAGAGGAGGGCATACTAACAAGGAATAGCAAGCTTTGTTCACAGCAGCTTTGTTGGTATGCGCCAAATATTTCTTTTATTTTTGGGCAGGACAATGTGGGCATTTTAAATAAATTTTCACTCTTTCATTGATCTGGGAAGTTTTGATATATTAACAATAATTTTTTATCAATCTTAAAATGACAAGGATTTACTGTGTGCTAGCTTTATTGCTTGTACAATGTTCTTGCATCCCTTTCCTCCTTTTTTTGGTCATATCAAGATAGTTTCAACCTTTATCCTCACCCCACGCTTACCACATGGCCTGGCATTAGATGGCTTCACTTTCCACTATTTTAATTAGCTTAAGTTACATTCTCTTGAAGGTTTTTCTGCAGCTATATTGAAAAACTGAAGGGCAATTCATCTTCTATTCATCTCATGGCATGACTTGTTCTACCATGGAATTTTAATTAACGTGTCTTGCCTAAGTGAGAAGACTACTTCGAAAGGGAAATTCCATTCGTCGTGCACGTCTTAACCTACCCACACATCAGATAAGATTTTATGGTCTAAATTTAATCCTTAAAGTGTGTGTGGATGGAGAAGGGAAGGAAGAGGAATAATTTCCCTCCAAAGTTCTAAAATTTAAGAAGAGTAAATGGCTGTTAAGATAGGGAATAAATGAATATGTCAAATATCTTCTAGTTTTGCGACTTGTAATTGCCTGCGATAACTCTCAGGTCTCAGCCGCTTATAAATGTTATCCTGGAATTATAGATTACTCATAGCCCATAATCAAGAAAAACATAGAGGGTGAGCTGGACACCTAACCTTTAAGGAGAAGAGATCCATATGCTATAGCTGCACCAGCATGGCCCTACACATAAACGAATATTAACATCAAGAAACAGATGGTAAAATCTTTACACTTCAGAATCGGTGCTAGAAATGATGAATCATGACACTAACAATAATAGGATAAAACAAAGAACAAGAAATTAAAACAATGCAACTTGAACAAAAAATTGAACCACAACTATAAAACAAGCCATGCCTAACCAGTGGAAAAATACAGCAGTTCACAGCTCATCAAACACAAGGCTTGTTTTGTAGTTGTCATGACCTATTTTGCAGCTCATAAAATAGTAACTGCAAATATGCAGAACATAAATCAGGTAACAATTGAACAGAGAGAGTGCAAATCAGCTACCACAATCAATTACCCAAGTATAGGGGGACTCAAGGTTTAATTGACTAGACATGAAAAGGACGACAATTGCCAATCAATATCAAGACGATAAAGTAAAAAATGCATAGTATGCATGTGTTTTCATGGGAACTGTTTTTTCATTTTATTATATGGCCTAGTACCTTCTGCGATGCCCTATGGAAACACCATAATGCTGATGCAATATCTTTCTTGACACAATCACCCGTCAAATATACAGCTCCCAGAAGATAAAGAGCACCTGGATGCAACTAGAACATAGTAATCTCTAGTAAGGCTATGACAGACATCAGAAAATATTGACTAGTAGAAGTCTTCCAAAGAATAATATACCTGGTCCACAGCTTTCTCCAAATAATCAAAAGCTTTCTGATCAGATTGGACATAGTCATTCTGTTTTAAAAAAATGCAAGAATTTTCTTATCATTGTAACACACTGATGAATAAGTTGAGGAATATTTTATCATGAAAGAAATGGCTCATTTGTAGCAATATTAATGAGAAGGATCAAATAACCATGATGATCTGTTTTAAAAAAATGCAAGAATTTTCTTATCAGTGTAACACACTGATGAATAAATTGGGGGATATTTTATCATGAAAGAAATGACTCATTTGTAGCAATATTAATGAGAAGGATCAAATAACCATGATGTTCTGTTGTTCAGTTTAAAATTGTGGCGATGACCTTCACAGTGATTATTTGGTTGTCCTTCTAGAACTAGAATAGAAATAGGTCCTTATCAAAAACCCTAAATATTAATGCATCATCACAAGATTCTCCATGCTTTCCGAACATGAATTCATGCAAAGTCACTTGGGATAAAATGAAAAAAGAAAAAAAAAGGTTATGTACTAATAAGTGGGGAAATGTCATTTATCAGAGAAAAAGGCTGGGGGGGGGGGGGGATGTTCAGCAGAAAAACCCAAATCCAGTAACCCCAAAGAAGTAATGTTAGAAACTCACATAAGATGGCTAGGCAAAATCAAGTAATAATTCTAATTGCTGGTTTATCTAAGAGGCAAGTAATTCGCAAGTAAGGCAAATGAATTGTCCAAAAACCAATCTATAAAAAGTAAAGGAAAACCATTACACTATTAAAGGACTTTACAGGGTGGGACGAATAATGTCAAAGTTTCACAATTTGACAACTGTGCACCTATTTGACTGATTTCAGTTCGAACCATCTAGAGCTGATCCTCACCTCAACTCTTAACCGACAACCCAACTCATACTGTGCGTCTGGATCACCCATTTCTGCAGCTTCAACCAATAAAGCTGCTCCACTGTTTGAATGAGAAGGCATACACATTCATAAACATGCAGATACATCCATCAGCATTAAAAATACTATGCCTGTTTAAATGACACTGCCGGATAGTCATACAATCCATATGGGCAAGAAATAAATAACTAAACAATCAAAGAACAGGACAGCAACACCATAAAATTGCCATTGGAGCCAACCAATGGTGGGGACTCAATGTGAAAATGTACAAAAGAGCAACCTGTCTTGTTTTTTGTGTTCATTATACATTTGTTATAACTATAAATGAACATCAACATGTAACTTACCTCCAATATTTGGCAACATATTTTAGAAGATATTTTCTAGGAGACCATAAACTTAATGTAATGCTTCTCACACATAAATTGTATGTCACTAGTGGCACACTATTTCAGTGATTCCTTAAAAATGATAGATGGCTTGAGCAGCAGGAAACAAAATTGCATGACAAAGCAGAAAATGTCTTCTTACATAGCTTTATTTTGTCCTGGAACGTGGTATCTCAGATGCAATCTGGCCAGCCAATACCTCGCATGGGTATTGCCGTTATCGGCTTCCAAAGCCAGCTCAAAATTCTCCTTGGCTGTCTAATATCAAACATCAAATAAGCATAGATGAAACAACAACTTTGTACAAGTTAGAAAACGGATAATTTTCAGCCAATACAGGACAGCATAGCATGTAACTTATTGTGAAACACCTTTCTGTAAGTTGATGTCAATTGAAACTTCATCACATATGGCAAGTTAGCAAGACTGAAATAAGCTTACATTAAATAGCTGGTCACAAAATTGCAAGTTTGTTAGTCATTTCACGAAACTTCTGATCGAACAATCGAGCAAAGACAAATAACAAATCACAAGTGCACAAGAACTTGGGGCAAATTTAATCAAATCCAGTCAACTATTTTCGCTAAAAACAATACTAGGTGTTAAAGGATGAGGAAGTATAAAATACCCTGAGAAGAGGGATGAGACGCCGATCATTAAGCTCACAATGATCGATGACTCTATCAACCTCCTTTAAAGCACTCCAGCCTTTAGCTACGAACTCCATAGCCTTCTTGTTTCTACTGTGCATTTCTCTCTATTAAAACACCAACTCCACATGAGCAAGATGATGAGACACGACGATATGAGAGCAGAGTGGAAACAAAAGCAGAACTTGCCTGTTGATTGAATTGAAAAGCACCAAGAGCACCGACAGTCTTCCTAGTGAAGCCAGCAAACAACGCCCTCTTCAGCATCTTCTCGCCGTGAAAATGGCGGGGAAACTGTTCCGGTGACGTTATTGTTGCCGAGGGTTCCTCTTTCTTTATCTTTTCTGGTACACTCTTGCTTTGTTTTTTTAAACAAACAAAAACTGAAAACAGTGCAGAGAAGTCGAGTCTGGATGGAAGCGAATCTCCTCAGCGGCCCTTTCCCTCCTCATCCTCAGAAGCGCATCTGGACCGTTCATTTCATTAAATCATGGCCATCCATTTTGGTACTTTAAAAAACACATTTAGAACCCCTCAGACCTCAAATGCGTCGTCGAGAACGCTGTGCCTTGAACATTGGCCCGTAACAATCCTTTTTCTAAGAATTTGAGCTTCAATGTCCTTCAGTTTTTGAGAGGTATCATCATAAGATTTCGCACAAAAAGCACTAATTGTATAGGCAACACCGTAGTAGTCTTAAAGAAATTATCTCCTGGATAATAACAGCTTCAACCAGTGAAAAGTGGAGATGGATTTACATGAATAAAAAAGCCCGAGTAAGCAAAAAAACAACGATAAAGAAATGATGCAGACATAAGCAGCAAATATATAGGTGCCAGGTTTTAATCCTGTTTCATCAGAAACTTCAAATCCAGAACATATAAAAATAATCATCTCTACCCTGTAATCGCTCGTCATCCCAGTTAAATTCAATCTAACCAAGAAATTCAGAACAAAATTAACTAAACAGAGGGGGAAAAAAAGAATAAGAAGAAGCACAGTTCAGAAAGATTATAGCTTCATCAAATTCATCCTGCAAGTGACGCTACTCTCTTGGTCGAACTCAGCACAAAGGAATGGAAAAGAAGGGCGCAGATATAGAGGAAGAGTTGTGATGTAGATAACTAACTAAATAAGCCGCTTTCAGCAAAGGCTTGGAGATTCTCTCAGCGCCCAATGGTGGGTAACAACGGTGCTCCCAGTTTCCGTTTCAAACTCGCAAGGAAAATAATCTTTATCTATATATTTTCCATCTTCCTTACAATGAGGTCGCGAAGCAAGAAGCACATGCTAATAAAAAAGATTCAAAATTCTGTTCTTTCTTAAAAAAAAACCGTTACATATTCAGCCCAAAGAAACACTAAACATAAGAGGAATAAACAAAACAGAGTTTTGTTAAGGCAGCCATGGAAGTTTCAGTTCAAACAAGGAAGAAGACGAAAATAGGAACTTTGGGGAGTCATAATAAACAAGGTGGAAGAACAAGAATTAAAGGGTTTTACTTACCAGAATGAGCAGGCGGCAGCGGCTTGAGGAGCAGGCGGCGGTTGCTGGCGACAATGCGGGAGGAGGAGAGGAGCAAAGTGAGGAAGCCGAATGAAAAGGAGCTCGCGATCGATTCAAGCTTCTAATGAGAACAAAAAGGGTTCTAGATAGAGGGAATATCAAAAAAATTGCACGGGCAATTTGACGAGGAGATATGAATTTTTTCATCCATCCATCAAACTCCAAATTTAGGGCCTGTTTGGTTGGAAGAAGGGGATTGGGGAATAAAAAATGAGCCCCTCCCTTTTTTTCATAGTTCTGGAAACCGGATCGGACCGGTCGGTCCGGCCCGGTAACCGGCCGGTTGGCCGGTCCGGTTCCCGGTCAGGTTTCCATTTTTAAAAAAAAAAAAAAATTTTTTTACTATTTTCTTTAGAATTTCATATCAATAAGCCTAAAATTTCCAATTTCTCACCGGTTTGGTCCCGGTTTAGCTCCGGTTTGGCCCCGGTCTGACCCACTGACCCTTAACCCAGTACCCCGATCGGTTCAATACCCGATCCGGGTTTTAATACCTTGCCTTTTCTGCATACAAAATTAGAGGGGAGGGGTTTAAAGAGAGGGAATCAAATTCCCTCTTATCCCCTCAAATTAGTTCTCTTTAAATTGGAGATTTTGGAAGGAGTAAAAAGTTTAAGATTAATTTATCTTCATGATATTTTTATATTCCCAATTATACTGAGGTAAAAATAAAAACATTTTTTCGTTCTCCAATATCAGTCTTTCCCCTTATGTGTGTGTTTGGCAACATCCCAAACCATGATTTCAAATCATAGTTTGCACAACTGAGATAAAACTCCTCTCACACACTTATCACGTAAATTATAAAAGCTATTAAAAAAAACTAATCTAAACACACATTTCCGCGTCCTTCTCGCGTCTGAGCTCAGCTCTCTTCCTCCGTCTTCCTCCTTCGCTCGACTGACTGGCTAGAGAAATCTAATTATGCCTCATGTTAGTTGAACAGCACAAACGACTTTGTGTAAATTATAGAATTCTCCAACTCTGATCTTATTTAAGACTGTAATTAGAGTCTTTGCTGCTTAATAGTGAAGAGAAAGGCCAGGTGTTACAACTTACAATAGTAGAACTAGAATCATGCTATAAAATAGAAAAAGAAATATAAAAAATGACAGTCTTTACATAGATCAGGACCTCCTCCAATGGCTTTCTCTGGATGTTGCTGAGCGACTTAGCCTTCCACTGGCCGCCTTATCCCAAGTATTCTCTATTTTACCCCTGCACCACCTTACTTCTCATGTTTGTATGGGCCTGCATATTCTATCTCCTTGCGTAAGACACGACCCCTTCTCATTGTACCTTTTATGCAAAACAAAAAACAAAAAGGACATGATCCCTTCTAGAGCTTCCTTGGTACTTGGGTGTTCTTCCCTCTTTAAACTTAAATGCTGCCCCCACAAGCTCTTGGTTCCATCAAACTGAACTTTAGAAAATTTAGTCAAACTGAACTTAATTATTTTTCATAGATGGTAGGAGTACGCACAATCGCTTTTTATCCTATGAATATGAAGTTATAAATTTATTCCTTTCCCCCAATGTAACCATCTCTTTCAAAAAAAAATTTTGTTGCCATTTTACACTTAATTAAATATTGTCACTTAGAAATAGTTTTTTAAAATTTATCTACCATTTTTTTTTCAAGTCCTCTACATTTGTTTTCAATAGAAGGAATTTTTCATTTAATTTAGCATAATAATTACTGGAATATTCATATAACAAGAAATTAAGTTGGGGGAATTGAAAACTATTTCCATTTTATATCTTCATCTTTTTTTATAAATTATATAATTTATATTGAGGTGTAAACTAATTTAAATAATTTATATAAGGAAAAATATATAAACTAATATTTAATAGTAAAATGGTAAATTAGATATTATCTCCCCTCCCTTCTTAAACCAAACAAAGGATCATTAAAAAACTTTTCCCTTCCTCCCCTCCAACCAAATCAAACAAGGTGATCATCCATCATTCCCTTCCCTCCCCTCCCATAGAGGGTTGAGAAAGGAAGGGAGGGAGCACTACACAACAAAAATTTTTCCTCCATTTTTTGTCTCCCCTCCTTTTAACCAAACATGGTTTTTTATCTTCAATCGTTATCTATCCTCACCTCCTCTAAAAAAAACCCCAATCAAATTAGGCCTTAGGGATTTGGCAAATAAATGGATGGTCAGGATTAGATAAGACTAACGGCTGAGGTGAGATTTTAAAAGCCTTTGTATATGTTTGAAACAGCGATAGGAAAAATGACTTTTTCTTATTTGACTTTTTATATTCGTACTTTTGATAAAAGCCAAATTTGTAATGTGATTTATGTTTGAATTGGTGATTGTATAAATGACTTTTGTAAAAGTAAGTGAGTGTTTGGATTGACTTAAATATAAATGACTTTTGTGATAATAGTAAAAGAGAGTGGGTGGAAAAATATTTAAAAAATCAAGTAAATATTAAAAAATTAATTTAAAATATTAGGTACAACTGAAAAAATATTTTAAAGTAATTTTTGGAGCTGAAAAAGTACATTAAAAGTAAAATTGCAATCAGTCTGTTAACACATTGGATACAACTGCAAAAAATATTTTAAGGGGTTAAAACACTAAAAAATATTTTGAAGTAATTTTTGGAATTGAAAAAGTATATTAAAGGTAAAATTATAATTAGTTTGATAACACACAGGATACAACTAAAAAAATATTTTAACACAAATAACACGAAACAATAGCAAAATCCCATTTAATGCAATTTCCAATAACAAAAAACTCCATTCAATAGCTTTTGACATATCATGTGAATATTTATAATATGCGATTATCAAAAAGTGTTACCAAAGACTCATTTATTTTCCTTCCCTCTCAATCGCACGTTTTGTGGCTTTTTCGCGTGATATGACCTTTGAAACGTGAAACCAAATACTCACTTTGTGTGCTCTTAAATTGTTTGGACAGGTAGGATTTAAAGATTCTGGCAGAGGAGGGGAAAATCGCAGCTGACAAAATCCAGACCCAGTCTAGATTGGTATGTGGATGGGGATCGTAATACCAAATATTTCCATTCAGTGACTAACAGCAGGCGAAGAAGGAATAAAATAGAGGCTTTAAAGCTTGACACTGGGGAGTGGACATATGATGCGGTTGAAATTATGAAAATGGGAAGTCAGTTCTTTGAAAATTTATATACGGAGACTCAGATATATAGTGGATCTTTGGTTTTTGGATGCACGTATCCTGATATTGATGACGTAAATATGCGTACTCTGGGGAGATCGATTGAAGATCACGAGATTAGACGTGCTTTGTTTGATATGGGGCCTCTGAAAGCACCAGGACCAGATGGTTACAACCCGTTATTTTATCAGAGCCAATGGGAAACGGTGGGACCGTCTGTCATTGACTTAGTTAAAAAAGTCTTTAATGATCCAATGTGGATACGACAAATTAATGCCACTCAAATTGTACTCATTCCGAAGGTGGAACATTCTGAGACGATTAAAGATTTCCGTCCCATAAGTCTTTGCAATGTTGTGTATAAAATAATTACGAAGGCTATATCAAATAGACTTAAGGCAGTCATGCCTTTAGTGATAGCCCCGAATCAGTGCAATTTTGTAAAAGGGCGCCAGAGTTCAGACAATATTATCCTAGTTCAGGAGATTATTCACTCTATGAAGTCCTTAAAGAGGAACAAGGGTTTTATGGCCATTAAGATCGATTTGGAGAAAGCTTATGACCGGGTCAGATGGAGTTTTATTTCTGACTGCTTAAGAGAGCTCAAGATTCCTGACTATCTTCTTAGAGTTATTCAAGCTTGTATCTCAACGTCTCAAATGCAACTGATTTGGAACGGAAAAGCTACTAATATGTTTTGCCCTTCCCGTGGAGTTCGACAGGGTGACCCAATATCGCCGTATCTTTTTGTTATCATGATGGAAAGGTTGGGGCATCTCATCCAAACAGCAGTAGATGAGGGTGACTGGAAACCTTTTAGGCTCTCCAAAAGAGGTACTCTTGTCTCTCATATTTTTTTGCTGATGATCTCATTTTGTTTGCAGAAGCAGATCTTGATCACGCAGGGGTTGTGAAGGCCATCCTGGATGACTTCTGCGACATTTCGGGACAAAAAGTGAATGCTGGAAAGTCAAGAATTTACTTCTCTAGAAATGTGAATCACATCAAGTGCAAAGAAATCAGTGAGTTTTTGAATTTTACTCCGACGTCGAATTTGGGGAAATACCTGGGAATGCCTATATTACATGAACGGAGTTCAAAGGCAACGTATAATTTCCTCCTGAATAAGATGGATGCTCGTCTGGCGAATTGGAAGTCCAATATGCTATCAATGGCGGGCAGGTATACTCTTGTGTCCTCTGTAATGTCGGCTATGCCTTCTTATGCTATGCAAACAGTGCCTCTACCTTTGGGAACTTGTGATGAAATTGACAAACGCTGTCGTAATTTTCTCTGGGGTAGTAGCTCAGTTAGTAGAAAACCGCATCTAGTCTCCTGGGATTTGGTGTGTGCACGTAAAGAAAATGGAGGCCTTGGTCTCAGGAAGGCTCGTTATCAGAACCAGGCTTTCATGATGAAGCTTGGATGGAATATGATTAATAGACAAGACTCTCTCTGGGTCAAGTTTTTGCGTGAAAAGTATAAAGCCGGCAATGATATTATTCCTAAAATTGTAAAGCGTCGGTCAGAGTCAAGTACATGGAGGGGTATTCGTCACAATTGGGAGAAGGTCAATGATAGTATATCATGGAGAGTTGCAAATGGAGAAAATATTTCTTTCTGGAAAGATGTATGGGTGCCACATTTTGATAAGCTTTAGAGTTTAGTAACCCAAGCATTGCCTAGAGATGTTACTGAATGGAGAGTAGCTGACTGCATAACTCCCTCCGGACAATGGGATATGAGTAAGTTTGATCACCTACTCCCAGGACATGTATGTACCGCTATCAGACGGGTTAATATACGTAGCTAAATGGGGAGGATTTCCCAGCATGGAGATGGTCTTCTGATGGCAATTTCTCCCTTAGCTCTGCTTACAAATACATGGTGGATACTCCACGGGTTCACAATAACTACCGATGGAAATGTGTTTGGAAAATGAAAGTCCCTCAAAGGTACTGTACTTTTTTGTGGTTGTGCTTTCATGGCCGTTTAATGACGAACATGGAACGGTTCCATCGTGGTTGTCATCCTACGGGTACTTGTGAAGTATGTCATAATGCAAGTGAATCAATACTCCACGTTCTACGGGATTGCCCGACCATTTCTGAATTTTGGAATAGTTTCTTATCGCTGAGTTGGCGGGATCTATTCTTTGGCATATTGGATAGAAATGACTGGCTTGCATGGTGTATGGAGAGAAAGGATGTTGTATAGGGTTTTGAGTTTCGTCTTTGGTTTACCGTCTTATGCCGACATATCTGGTTGGCTCGTAATGATCGATGTTTTAACAACAATTCTTGGAGTACAAATGCCATTTTAGCCCGTGCTCGTGCATGCTTAGCATGGGGTAGTACAAGCCTGTGTAAAAATCATAATGAGAAGGAGAGTTGTACACATTGGAAACCACCTCCGCCTTGGTGGGTGAAGATTAATACTGATGGATCCAGGAGTGACAACTTAGGGATGTACACTTGTGGTGGTGTATTGCGAGATCACGATGGTGAGTTTTTGCTGGGATTCATGTATCGAATTGGCCAAGGGACGGTGGTCTCTGCTGAAGCATGGGGCATATTGTGGGGTCTTAAAATCGCCTGGGATAAAGGATACAGACAAATCTTGATTGAGAGTGATTGTTGTGAAGTCATCGAACTTATTCAGGCAATGGTGTCTCAAGAACACCCAGATTTTCAACTTACCATGGAGATTCGCACATTGTTGGATCGTGACTGGGAAGTCGGAATGTTACATTGTATTCGTGAAGTAAACACAGTCGCAGACGCCATGGCGAAGGAGGCTTGGAAGATGGCGTTGGATATCCATATCACTGAATCACCTCATGTAGTTATTAAAAACTTATTACTTACTGATCAAAATAGGTCGAGATCGCAGGTAGACTCAGGAGGATAGCTTCTGAGATGTTTGTAGTTTTTCATGTACTATCAAAAAAAAAAAAAAAGATCTCAATGTCAGATGTTCTAAGCCCCACCTGTGGCTTTTTTTTTAAACAAACAATATTGTTTAAACTCATGTAAACAATAATCCCTTAAATTTGTATCTAAAAAAATAATCCCTTAAATTTCTTTAAATTGACTAATAAATTATTGATTGATGTGATAAATGACCTCATCTTAAAGAAAAATGCAAGTTTAAACTTCAGAGAACATATTAGTTATAAAAGACGAAAACCCTTTTATGCTTTTAAATTTTAAAAGGGATTTGATCAAATAAAAAATCATTTAAATTATCAATATACCATTTGTTGTCATTTCACAACTAAACTATCCAAATCTAAAGCATTCCTACTCACTGGGTTTAAACCGATTGAACACATTCATATACTAGCTCTGTGAAACAATGTGTTTGTTCAAGAAACCTAGTAGACTAAACCAACACATTAATCACAAAATAAAAACCTAGTAAACTTACCAAATAATGCAGAGAAAAGATAGATACATATAGCAAGTAATCATATAAACAAGATAAATTAATTTATTAACAATAACTCCAACCAACTGACGACAGCTAGATTCCAGCGGTCAGAAAATATTGACCTTTTTTTTCGGATCAAGATGAAAATTTAACACTCATGTTTTTATGAAAGGTGTATCTGACACAATAAAGTTTTAGAGGGGGCAATATTACACACAAACATTTTAAATGGGGGTAAAATTAACAAGACCATCCAATGTTGCAAAACTTCCGTTACTTTAATCTTATGGGGCTTACAAAGTTTGTTCTCTATCTTCCATGTCATCTCTCTCATCCTCAAGCCACCTTCCTTTCTTCCTCCCTCTTTCTCTTTCTTTTCTCCCTCTCACAGACCTATTTACCACCGGCCACCCACTCTAAGAAATTATTGTTTTTCTATACACAAAATCAATCTCTCCCTGCCTTTGCTTATTGACGGAGGATTGGCATTGCCTTGCCAACTCTGGACGATGTCTTTGAGTGCAGGTCTCACTTCTTCCTCACACAGCTTCACATACTCCAAGGTGTCACAAAGGACTGTGAACTCTACTACTACCACCTCTGGCGCCACTTCGAACACCTCCACCGTCACCTACAGCCTCCCATTCCTTCCCTCCTTTGTCCCCTATTTTAGATGATGTAAAGCATCAATGGAAGCTCTTAGTTTTACAGACCCCAAAACAAGAAAAACCGATGAGCATAGATACCAGAGAAACTTAGTTAGTGGCAAAAGAAAACTACCTTTTACCAGAAAATAAACTACCTAATCAACCTATTGAATAAAGCACTTTAGTTTAATGGACCTATATTGAAACGACGGATCCTTCATGATGTCTTCGGTGGAATATCTCTTTTTTGGGGCGATCACTAGCAACTTAGAGATCAAATTCTTTGCTTCCAGTGAAATCTAATCAGGTAATACGTGCTGAGTTTTGAATGGTTTCTTGTAAATTCTCAATCCATTCTGAGAAGTGAGTGGCTGGCAGCGGATATGTCTGTGAGAGGGAGAGAAGAAAGAGAAAGAGAGTGGAAGAGAGGAAGGTGGCTTGAGGGTGAGAGAGATGACATGGAGGAGAGAAAACAAACTTTGTGGGGCCCACAAGAATAAAGTAACGGACATTTTGCAATATTGAACGGTGTTGTTAATTTTGCCCTCATTTAAAATGTTTATGTGTAATTTTGCCCCTCTAAAACTTTATTATGCCAGATGCACCTTTCATAAAACATGATTGTTAAATTTACACCTTAACCCTTTTTTTTTAAGATAAATATGTTTCAAATGCTTTATTTTCTTTCACATGAGTATTTTGGGGTTTTAATTATTTAACCAAAATTGGTTGTAAAGAAAAACTGATACATCACTCTCATATTTTTTTTTCATTTTTAATATTTTATGCTTTTGGTTATGTTGAGTTGTGTATTGGCCATAATAGAGGGTCTGACGTTTTCATGGTCGATCATAGAACCCTTTGTAATCTCTTTCTCGTAGACAATTGCTTTTGAGAAGTAAGGTGTTGTGAAATTGGCAAGATGTCATGTTCCTCTGGCCTCACACTGTAATATCCCAAAAAGTGATTAAGGGCTAATGACTTCAAAAGTAGATGTAATTATTGTTGAATAAACACTTTTGGAGAATGTGTGATGAGAATTTGGATATTTTAATGATTCTAATGGCTTCCTTGTGAAAATTCGTGTGGGGAGAGTGTTTATTGTGAAATTGGAACCATTGGGAACAATTGTGCAAAAGTTGAAAACTCTGTCCATTGAAACTCTGTACAGGGCAGCCGATTTGTATAGACGTTTTTACTAGGCAAATGATATCAGAAAATTATGAAACTTTCCAGTCTTAAAGTTCACATCCCAAGCTTCAAAATGGATATATAATTTGTGCCATTTCGTTTTGTGAGCTAGGAGATATGACTGTCCAAAGTTTGGGATGGAAACTGAACTCTGTTTTGGGGCAGTGATGAGTTTTATATGATTCTGGAATTTTGTGGTGATTTTCAGTAATGGCCAATATTTTTCCTATGAAGAAGACTTAAATATCTTTCATTTGGCTTTGGAATCACCTCATTTCGATTTTTTTAGAATTAGTTATGATTTTTCAAAGTTGGGCAGAAAATCCGAAAATGTGAAATTAGAAATTATGACATCATCATGTGGTAAGGTGACATCAGCATGATATTATAAATCACTTTTCCGTTCCCTCTTCAGCCATTTCCGACGTCTTGAGCTTCAAAGAGAAAAGGAAAGTGATTTGAGATATCTAGTGAGAGAAGGAGCAAGAACTTCAAGGTAAGTTCGATTTCTTCGGTGTTTTAGCTCTTGACTTGTATAATCCTTCTCCTAAGCTTCTCTTTTACATGATTCAAGGTGTTTGAAGCTATAATTTAAGTGTTGAGAAGGCTAGGGTTTTGGTTATCAAAGGGAAAAGCCAGAGGAAGCTTGAGGTAACTTCCAAACTTTCGTATATTGCTTATTCTGGTTGCTGTGGGCAATTTAATCGGTGAAATTTCGCCGGATTGCCATTGGTTTTAAAGTTTGGAAATGATATGGCCTAGGGGTTATGCTGCCCAAATTGGGTCTTAATGTTAGTTTTAACCTAATGTAATGGTTAATAAAGTGGTTAGGAGTAGAAAGAAACGCGTTTGCGGAGCCAAAATCGTAAAACCCCGATTTTCTCCGGAGAGCTCATAAATTTTGGCCAGCTCTAGAAATGAGTCTTAGAGTTGGATTTTCAATGATTTGATGGTTCCATTGAGTTCAGGAGCGAAAATTAGGTGTGGTTACAGTTGGCCACTTTTTCGGAAAAGGCCGAAAAAGCATAATTACGAATACGCCCCTGAAACCTTTAAATAGTGGCTGCCGAGGGAAATTTTGTCCTTTGGCAATGAATTTGATAATTCCGAGTCCGAAAATTGATTCCTTGGGCGGAAATATGTTAGGATAGCCCAGATTAGAATTTCGGGAAAAGTGCAACCGGACCGGGTACGGCGGGCCCGGGCGGGGTCCCCAGGGGTATTTTTGTAAATTTTCATTAGACTCATATAACCCCAAGTAACACTATGGAAGTGTCTAAATGGTGCATTTGGAATTGTAGGATTCGATATTTGCCGCCCTCGGGAGCCAACTGCGCCGAAGGACGTCAGGAAAGGACAAGGTAGTGACTCTCTCTCTTATACTTTGTGTAATGCACTGTATGTGTGTTGTATCACTGTTTTATGATGATTTCTGATGCTGCTACGGTTACAGCTGGTGATAGCTGTCGTTTACAGCGTAAGCTGTCGTTATTATGATTACCGCGTAAGCTGTCGTGATGTTGATTACTGATTACAGCGTAAGCTGTCGTGATGTTGAATACAGCGAGAGCTGTCGTATTGTGTATACAGCCGTGAGTGCTGTCGTTTGTGGTGAAAACCATGTATCTGTGAATTGCTGCTGCTGTTGCTGTTTGTGATTTATGTACATGCTTTGTGTTTATGCATTGTGTGAGTGGTTTGTTACTACTGAGATTCTCTCGAATCTCATTCTTTCCTATGACTAACATTTCAGATAGGGCGTGTGGCTCAAAGGAGAAGCGGCCAACCCGGAGCAATTAGGACCCTTGGGGGTATATAGTTGAATTGGAAACGTTGGTTATGTATTTTGAACTCGGGATTACTGTATATTCTGAATCAGGAATACTACATTCGATTTTGGTTGTGTGATCCCCTAGTGTATACTTATAAACCTTCAGGTTTTTATGCATAGAACCCGGGAGTTGCCGGGGATGCGGTTATACACTCTGATATGATTGAATGTATATTAACTGCACAGGTAATTATATTCGAATATTGAAATTGAGACCTGGATGGGAAAAAGAGTTTTGAAAGTTTTGTAAAAATTTTACTGTGAGACAGAAAGTTTAAAACGAGGTTAAAGCATCCAATGGTCTCTAATCCGATTTAAATATGTGTTATCAAATTATAATTACGTGTTTAAAGTCAGGGGGTTACACACACCATGTGTTGCCTACAAATAGCAAAATAGGAAGACAAAGTAAGATACACTAACAATGGATGAATGAATGGAATGTATCAGAGTTTTAAAAATTGTCATGCATACATGCACGCCTGGCTCTTAGAATTGGCCATGCTACTTGATGGATGTTGTATGTTATGTGTCTTGATCCTCACTTTAATGGTGTCTTCTTTTTTGTGCAATTGCTCAATTCCTTTAGAAATGAATGTGATGTTCCTTCATAGCAAAATAATAGGAGCGCTTAATATGGTCACAATGCTAATTTTTCTTTCAATTGTGCATTCCTTTTTCTAATGACAAAAGGGAACAAAATGGGGCAGATTAGGTCTTGCTAAGTGTTTGCCATATTTTGAGATTTTGAGAATAGAATAGAATTTCGCTTGGTTACAAAATATAGGAGGTCATGTGAAGTAGGTCACTATATATTAAAACGGATGGGAATGTGAAAGGGCTTGGAAAAAAAATAACACATTTAAGGACTTTTAAATTTGAAATGTAATTTTCTTTTTTAAATTTAATGCCCTTATTATGTCTTTTCATTAAAGGAAAAATATATCTAGGAGGATTCAAGTTTTTTTTCCTAGATCAATCAAGGGCAATTTATCTTGTTGGAATGAGTTTTGGGAGTTTTGATTGGAGGAAACTTAACACTGTTATATTCAATATATGCCTTTTTAATACCGTTTCTACATCTTTTTTATGGATATAATAGATAAATAAGTTTTTGCTGAACCTCCACCTAGAGTCGGAAATCGGGCCAAGCCCATCAAACTTGAGCCTGTCAAGGGCCGGGCTTATGATTTAGAGTTTTCAAAAGGAGTTGAGCCTCAAAGGGCCAGCCTTGTAGGGTTGCGGGCTTAAACGGGCTAACTCTATAGCCCTACAGGGCTGGCCCGTTTAATTTTTTTAAAAATAAATTTGTATATTATTGTACTGCACGATCATATGTGATATGTATAAGACTTTAATTTGGGGGGATTATCTTTTTTTTCCTATCACATCAACTTCTCTCATTTTTCACCACTTCATCTTCAATATCTTTACTACCAAACAGAGTTTATAACTTAAGATAGATTGCAATTCTTAAGCTTACCAAATGTTAGCCACTTCAAACTATTGTTTAGTGTTTAGTTTATGATTATAACTTTATCTAGTTATTTATTTGATTTTGGTTGTGGAGATTAGTTTTTTACTTTTTAGACTTAGTGTTTGTGTTTTGTTAAACATGGATAATGTTTGATATTTTAAGTTATATTTGATAATTTTTTTGCTTTAAATTAGGCATTTTAATTTTCAAAAATGTAAAAAGTGAAAAGATGGCAAACGGGCCTAAAGCCCCCGGGCTTTAATTAAACGGGATGGGCGTTATAAATGAGCTCCTTTTTTGAAATCTAACTTAAACCGGCTAGCCTATTTAAGTCCGAGTCCATTATAGATCACATTGTTTTCCTAGTTGTGCCTCCACCTCAGGTTACATAATATTTTCTATTTAATCGATTAGGTGTCAAGTAACCTAGTTATGTGATAGTGGATCCTTGCTTTGTTTAAAAAAAAATTGCACTGTACTTAAAAAAGCAGAACAAAATCCAACATTATTTTTTCTTAAGAAGAGTCCCCTATTAAGGGTGAACATTAACCCATAAAAAATGATAAAAAGACAAATATATACTCTATATTTTATTGAACAATGATAATTAAGCTTGGGTGTAACTAAGATAACCAACTAAGAGGGTGAGAACACCTTACCAGTGTGTGGGAATTTCAAGTACATCAATTTGAATGAGGTCTCCTATACAATTAGAATATGGGCATTATAATACAGTATAAGCCATCAACAATAACATTATGGACTCTAGGGACAGATCTGAAGCAAATATCTCAAGGGTGAAACTTTTATTGAAGGATTTCAATGAAGGAAAAATCCCTTAAAAATAATTTTAAAAATGTTAAAAGACAAAAAGATGTTTTGTGTAACGCCCCAAATTTCGATTAAGGGCTAATGTTGATTATTGAGAATGTAATTGTGAATTAGAGTGCATTATTATGTATTTTATGGCAATATTAATTAATATGCCAAATATAAAGGAGAAATTAAAAGAACTGAATTATTGGCTTTAAGTTAGTGATTAATGGGGAAATTAATTACTAACTAAGGGGAAATAAGATGTGTGGTAAAATGGCTAATGGATGGATTAAAGTAGCTAATTGGGTGTTTACTTTATGAAACCCAATGAGGGAAGGACATTTGGCAACATGTATGATGATAGTTGTTGGAGAAGTCAAATGAGAATATTATTATTTTATTTCATTCTCTCTCCTCTCTGCCCTCTTTATACACTGAAGTAGTATGGGAGGAAGTAAGATCATCATTCTTCATCTTCTCTATCACTCAACCTCTCTCATTTTCTCTCTCTCTCTCTCTCTCTTGGCGCCATTGTTGCAGAAAAATAGAGGAATAAAAGCTTGAGAAAAGGTCAGGAAAATGACTTCCATTGCTCAAACTCCATTCATTAAAATTGTTCCTTGAGTTGAGAGCTTTATTTTGATGGTTATAGTTTGCCATTTGGTGTTGATTTTGGACCCTAAGGAATTGTGGAGATTGGAGAATCAAAAAGTCCCTTTAGAAAAATTGAAGAGATTAGTAAGAGAAACTTTTCGATCTATGTTTCATGCCATTAGATTAAACTTGAAAATTTTGGAATTTATTGGCTTGAATTTCAAAATTGAGGGTCATTGTGTTGATGGTATGTTGTTGTTATGGAAATGGTGCCTTGTTTAGTGTTTTGAATGGATAATATTGAATTGAAGCTTAAATGTAAAGTTTGGCACTTTGTGTTGGTTTTGTGTTTTGGGCCAAAAATAGGGCATGCCAATGGCTTGTGATTTTGGTCATTTTGAGGTTACCATTGTGTTCCATGTGAAAAATTGTATGGGAATAGGTTTGATTAATGATTTTGGAGTTATTGGACACTTTGGTAGAAAAGTTGGAAAATCTGTCGTGTATGAACTCTATTCTAGGCAGTCAGTTTGCATGAACGTTTTGAATGAACAAATGGTGATGGAAAATTCTGAAACTTTCTAGTCTTAAATTTCACATCCCAAGCTTCAAAATGGACATATAATTCATACCATTTCGTTTTGTGAACTGAGAGTTATGCTTTGCCAAAATTTGGGACAAAAACTGGACTTTGTTTTGGAGCAGTGTTGAGTTTTGTGTAATTCTGGAATTTTGTGGTGATTTCTAGTTATCTTCCATATTTTTCTAGTATAGAGGACTTAAATACCTTTCATTTGGCTTTGGAATCACCTCATTTCACTTTTTTTAGAATTAGTTATGATTTTTGGAAATTCAGCCAAGAATCAGGGAATTTCTTGGTCGCGGCCCAAACCTTTCTGGCCGTGGCCCATTGGTGGCTGGTCACAGCCAGTGACCTTCTGACCATATTTTGGTCGCGGCCCAAGGGAGGGCTGGCCACAGCCAACCCCTGTGTTCTAGCACTTTAAGTTTTTGAAAAGTGATCTTCAACCTATTGTTTTCTAACATTTTAGGGCTTTTATTAGAGGTATTGTAGCCTCTTAAGGGTCACTTATAATAACCAAATTTAAGTGTTATGAAGTAAATTAAGTCTTGGAATAGAGTATAACTCTTCGTCCTTAATTATGATTCTAGGATTTGACATTTGCCCTACTTGGGAGAGACCGACGCTAGGACACGCACAGAAGGATCAAGGTAGTGACTCTTCTCTCATGTTGTGTATGATGTTTTGGTATGCATGACTTGTCATTGAGTTTTGTGAATTGTTTGTGCCATGGTCTATTATAGCATGAGCAATGCAGCTTGAGCCGTTTAGGGATTGACGCTAGTCATCTCTAGCTCGACCGTTGTTATGCCATTATAATCGATATAGATCTTTGTGAATCCGACCCGTGAGGTAGTGTGTTGTGAATCCAGCCATGGGCTGTGTGTTATGTATCTTGCCTTTATAGCTTGCATATGAAATGCTTTATATGAATCCCAGCTGTGGTGAAATATATTGTGTGAACTGTTGTGATGCAATACAGCGTGAGCAATTCAGCGTAAGCAAACATAAGGGTGACATGAGTCATACATGCCCTTGTCGCTATAACTGCCGTTGTAGTTACTATGTGTGTGTGATGATTTGCTTTCATGCCTTATTGTTGTGCATACTATGAGTGATTTGTTACTACGAGAATTCTTTAGAATCTTACTCTCCTAAAACAACTTTTAGACAGGGCCGAAGGATCAAAAGGAAAGCGGGTGACGAAGAGTGGTTAGAGCTCCGGATTGGGAGTGTTTTGATTATTTAGTTATCATGTAAATCATTTGGATAATTTGTTGGGAATTACATGTATATGTTGGATAATAATTGTGTAATCCCCTCATTATGGGAAACCTTATAGGCAAATATGCCTTATAGACCCTTATTTAATTAATGGAACCCGAGTGTATTGAGAATTTATGATGTACTTTGATATGTATTAATAAAATTAACCTGTACAGGTCATTTTTGTATTGAAATGTGAATATGAGACCATTGTGAAATAAGTTTTAGAAAATTTTTTTGTAGACCCTGATTTTGGGAAGTTTGATTTTGTTTAAGTCCCTAATCGTTTGTGGTCTCTAATTCTACCTTAATCACATGTTTATAAATGTAAATCTCAGCCTTAATCGTGAAGGGGGTTACATTTTGAATATTCATAATATCAAAGAGGTGTTAGGACTTGATTCGTCCTTTTCAAAATTAAAAAGAAATAACAGAATTATCCCTCTAAGTTTAACATTAAGAATAGAGAGAAAGGGATGATTTTACAAGTTTTGATAAAGGTTTTCACAAGTTTAGATAAGGTTTTCACAATTTCTCATAAGAATTTCACAAGATGCAAATTAAATTCACAAGATCTGATAAGGCTTTCACAAGTTCTCAAAAAAATTTCATAACTTCCTTAAAGAATTTCACAAGTTGCAAATTTGAATTCACAATATTTGATAAGGGTTTCACAAGTTTGGATAATATTTTCACAAGTTTAAATAAGGTTTTCACAAGTTCTCAAAATAATTTTACAACTTCCTTAAAGAATTTCCCAAGTTGCAGATTTTGATTCACAATATTTAATAAAAGTTTTACAAATTCTAATAAAAGTTTCACAAGTCATGTAAGGTTTTCACAAGTTCTTAAAAGAATTTCACAAGTTACAAATTTTAATTCACAAGATTTGATAAAGGTTTCACAAGTTTGGGCAAGATTTGCACAAGTTCTCAAAAGAATTTCACAACTTCCTTAAAGAATTTCATAAGTTGCAAATCAAAAGTCACAAGATCTTATAAAGATTTCATAAGTTCTGATAAAGATTTCACAAGTTTGGATAAAGTTTTACAATTAATTTTGTTAAAGTGAAGATTAAACTCCAAGGGACAATTCTGTCGTTTCCTTTTAATTTTCAAAAGGGCAAATCAGGCCCTAATACCTCTTTAGTATTATGAATATTTGGAACACCTTTTTGTCTTTTAACATTCTTTTTAAGAAATTTTCCCTTCACTGGATACTAAATTTGAAATACTTTCATGAGTGGTGATAAACTAATCCAATGAATAAGATGGCGAGCATCAAAAACAATAACTAGTTTCCTAAAATTTTTGGACTAAGTAATCCGTAGCCCATGAAATTTTATTAAAGATATATCATGCATTTTTAAGCAACACTACAAAAAGATATTGATCTAAAGTGGGAAACAAGAGTAGGATAATCTCTTTTTAGAATAAAAATAATTTATTTTAGTGGCTTTCCAAAACTAGGAACTCCCAAGTGTTTTGGTAGACATGCAGGGCTTGTTTGATTTCCATCTTGAAAATAGTTTTCCTTTTAAAAAAACAAAAAACTTATTTGGGGATTGATCACGCTTGTGGTTAGCGCTCAAATTAATAATTAGATAATGCGGCGTAGCGACACAACCTAGGTTGTATTCTCTTGTATAAAGTTATAATAGTGCTTTCAAAATAATCATTATATAAAGTTTAGCATACGTAATGATTGTTATATCGCAACCATTATTTACTTGATATAAATGCTAACGGGTTTAATGAAACAACCATAATATATAGTGTATAAATATATAACGGTTTTTATATAAGAACTGTTAAATTTTGGGCAATTTTTTTTAAAATGGGGATTCTCCTTTCGATATCCCCATGTAAGTATACAGATCAAAATTGTACACAAATTTGTATATTGAAGAAGCTCACACATAAGTATAACCATGCAATTTAGGATAGATTAAGACATTCCCAGCTTTGTGGCTAGGCTTAATGGAAATCTCTACCATAAAGGACTTAAGAGGTATGCAACCTCTGTAACCCCCTTCAAGAATCAGGCCGGGATTAGCGTTTAAGCACATTTAATAATCGAATGAGAAATTCGGAACAATTAAAAAATTTTTGCGGAAACTGTACAAATGGATCTCCATTCCTTTCATTCATTAAAACAAATGGCCTGTTTGGTCTGTTATATATACAATATCAGAGTATCAACACAATTCCCGACGTTCACCCGGGATAATAACATTTAATCCAAAATATTGTTCAGGGCATCATCGCCCACCTCAGTATCTATACCGGGGATTACACAAAACTATACCACTACAATTCTATTCAATATGTATACATTTATCCAAAATGATAACCAGTTCAATATAAAACCAAAATATATAGCTAAGACTACCGCTGGCAGTCCTAATCGTCCTTTGCCACTTGCTTGCTTTTCGATCCACTTACCCTGTCTAAAAATGTTATTTGGAAAGAATGAGATTTTAGAGAATCCCAGTAGCAACAGTTTATTTATATGATGCATATATACAAAGCAAGTCACATATATCACAATGCAGCAATCAATATTCGAGACCGGGCTTTCACCACGTTCCCTTCACTATATACGAGGTCGGGCTTCCGCCACGTCCCCTTCACTTTATCTGTATTCGAGTTCGGGCTTTTGCCACGTCCCCTTTACTTTCACTATAATCGAGTCCGGGCTTTCGCCACGTCCTCTTCACTTTCACTGTATTCAATGACTAATGCAAACAAGCAATGCAATACACATGATATAGGATAAAGTGTCACTACCTTTGTCTTTCCTTCCTTGAGCAGGCACAGGCCTTCTATGCTCCGGGAAGATATCAAATCCTAAAGTCATAATTAAGGATGAAACATTATTCTCTATTCCAATACTCAATTGACTCTTCAACACTTAGATTTGGTTATCAATAATGACTCTTAAGAAGCTATAAATGCCTCTAATAAAACCCCTAAAAGGTTGGAAAACAATAGGTTGAAGATCTCTTTTCAAAAACTTAAAGTGCTGGAACACAGGGGTTGGCCGCGGCCAGCCCTTCCTTGGGCCGCGGCCAAAATATGGTCAGAAGGTCGCTGGCCACGGCCGGCCACCCATGGGTCGCGGCCAAGCAATTTCCTGATTCTTGGCTGAACTTCGAAAACTCATATCTAATTGTAGAAAAATCGAAACAGAGTGATTCCAAAGCCAAATGAAAGGTATTTCAGTTCTCTTTCAAGGAAAAATATGGCTCATAACTTCAAATCATCAAAAAAATACAGAATCACCCAAAACTCAACACTACTCCAGAACAGAGTTCTGTTTCCATCTCCAAACTTTGGACAACCATATCTCCCAGAATACTAAACGAAATGACACAAAATATATGTCCATTTTGAAGCTTGGGATGTGAAATTTAATACTGGAAAGTTTCACAATTTTCTGAAATCATTTGGTCATTAAAAACGTCCACACAAATAAACTGCCCAGACAGAGTTCACATTGACAGCATTTTCCAACTTTTCTACCAAAGTGTCCAATGACTCCAAAATCATTAACCAAACATATTCCCATACAATTTTCCACAAGGAACACAATGGTAACCTCAAAATGACCAAATTCACAATCTAACCACATGCCCTGTTTTGACCAATACACTAAAACCAACACAAAGTTCCCAAACTTTACTTTTAATGATTCAAACCAATCCATTTGTCCAAAAGACATCCCAATATACCATTTCCATGATCACAACATGCCAAACTCACTAAGACTCTAATTTTCAAAAATAAGGCAGAAAATTCCAGAAAAATCAATGCTCAACCAACAACCACAATATATATATCAAAAGGGAGTTAACACTCACCTCTTTCACTTTGCCAAAGAGATTTCTTGATTCTTCAACTTTCACAATCTCTTGAGGTCACAAACTAACACCAATGAACACATTACAACCATCAAAATGAAGCTCTTCATTCAAGGATCAATATTAGAGAAGGAAGTTTGAGCATTTGGAGACATTTCCCTTACCTTTTTGCAAGCTTTTCCCCCTTATTTCTGCAACAATAGCGCCAAGAGAGAGGAGGAGAGAGAGAACAAGAGAGATGAGAGTGAAGAGGAGTGAAGAAAGAGAGAAAATGATGATATACTACTCCTCCCATGCCTTTTCAGCGTCCAAGAGGGAAGAAGAAAGAGAAAATATATTTTACAATTGCCTTTGACTTTTCTCATCTCCCTCCCCACATGTGAGCTTGCCATATGTGTACTCCTCATTGGCTCTCACTCACTAAATCACCAATTAGTTTCTCTAATCCATCCATTAACCATTCAATCTCACTTCTCATTTTCCCATAGTTAGTAATTAATTTCCCATTAATCACCAACTTAAGGCCAATAATCCCATTCTATCAATTTTCCATCAATTATGACATATTAGATAATATTGTCACCAATACACATTAATTTCACTTTAATCCGATAATTATCCTCAATAATTATTATTAGGCCTTAATCGAAAATTGGGGCGTTACAACCTCGAGAAGAGTTGATAGAGAAGGAGGGTTTAGATTTATAGTACATCATCTACTCTTTCTTGTTCATTTGCATATGGTGTCCTATAGATCTAATATCTCCTTTTTTATCCATTCTTACTCAAAGTTGCATACCCCTTAAGCCATTTATGGTAGGGAGTTCCATTGAGTCTAGCTATAAAGCTATAAATGTCTTGATCCATCCTACATTGCATAGCTATACTCGATGTGTGAGCTTTTGTTCTAGTAAAATCCAACAAGCAAAGCAAAAGCAGAAACTCTATCTAATGCGTGTGTGTGTGTATTATAAGATAGTGGTATACATTTTTTGTCATAGATGGTATTACAATAAGGTAACTAGGGCAAGCACATAGCACAAGCATAACTCCTCCCACTAGCATATGTGGTAGATACTAGAAGAGCAAACTTGGGTCGATAGCCGGCAACCTTTAGCTCTCTAAGCTAACATGATTATGAGGGAGAGGAGAGTTGTGAATCATGTTCTTCTTTTGTAGGTTATACATGTATCTTGTAAAGACAGTTGTGAATTGTGTTCTCCCCCTGTAACTTATATGCGTGGCTTGTAGCTACAAAACACAAAGTGAATAATAATGGAGAATGCAGAATGAAAAAGGGAAGTCATATCTCTGTATGATTAAAACAAACCACACAAAGAAATGTGACCTAGTTAGGGTTGAAGAACAAAAATGCGAGTAAAGGCAACCAAAGCAACTCACGCAGTTGTTGCTAACAAAAGCACAATATATGCTTTGGATTGTGTGGCTCCATTGAATATGGATGATAAATGCTAGAAAATTCAACTGGAGAAGTAGGGTTTCAAGATTAGTTGGTTACAATAAACTCTAAGACAAGTGTTGTAATAAATGAAAATAGGGCTTGCACAACAAATCATGCAGATATCGTTGAGAAGCATGGAGAAGGCTTTGTGGATGTATGGTTCAACTGAAAACGATGGTCGACGACTGGATTAGTTGGGTTCCGAGGTTGGTGGGTTTGGAGTTTACATTTAACCTAAGACAAGTATGCTATTAATGAAATGGAGAAGCAGAGAGATGTTTAAATAAAGGGGAAAGTTTAATTTTATAACAGTTTA
This sequence comes from Inga oerstediana, assembly GCA_963210345.1. Lineage (NCBI taxonomy): Eukaryota > Viridiplantae > Streptophyta > Magnoliopsida > Fabales > Fabaceae > Inga > Inga oerstediana. Next base: position 42,590,116 of record OY723407.1, read on the forward strand.
AAGTTAACACCTGTAATGTATTACTCGATTGTTACATATATAATGGTTATTGCAAGAAACTGTTAGTTATTTTGGAAACATACATTACAATTTCTAGCTAATTACTATTAAATATTTACAACATTTTTTTAAAAAAAAATTAGGAGGGACTGCTATCGATTTCCACCTGCTTTCACAAACAACACATAAACAAACAATAATACGATAGATCATCCATAAAAACATAGAAATTAATCAAGCCCAGTAGGAAGAAAACAACAATACACAATTAAAACACAAAAATTAAGTGCCACTTTTTCTTTTCCTAGTCTGAGCTTTTTGTAAATTACATTTTTTAGCTTGAATTCTTCTCTTCTTGTAAAGTAATAATTTTCCCCTCTTCGAAACCCAAATGCCTTCATTATGATCATGCCTGATGTATAAAACATCTTTTTCATCTAAATTTAATGGTTCAAGTGACCTCACATTAAATGGATTATCCTCAACTCCATCACCCATCTTCTCATCAATCAATTCATTTGTCATCAAAACAAGACCATTTATGGTTAGAAGGATCACAGAAGTAGAACACTTGTTTAGCTAGAGAAGCCAAAATGAGAGGCTTTCGTTGTACCCTTCCTTATTCAAATTCAGTTATATCAAGCATAAGTCATCAATTCTCAAGTCATGATTATTGTCAATCCACTTGCAACCAAATATGAGAACCTGGAAGCCGATATAATCAAACTCCCAGATATCCTCAATCACCCCAAAGTACGACATCTTCACATAAATATGATTTATATCTTTGAAATTCAATATATGCATGGTATTAGCTACAAGAGTTATACCACTATTTTGTATTTTTCTTCTATCATCTTGCTCTTTGATGTAGAAGGTGAACCCATTGATGATGTAACTTACGTAAGATGTCACATAATTGCTTGGATCGTATACTAATAACTACAATTTGCTAGAAATTGACTTAGGATAAGCTCTATACTTGTGAAGGACTTGATCTTTAAAACATGTTGCAAAATGTTTATTGTGTTGTTGAGCACATCATCTTTCTCTTTTATAGGGATTTGCCCTTTGAATTTGATTCATATAATTGTGCACGTACTCATCAACCTCCTCGGAGTTGTGCGGCACATATAGGTATGCTTACTCTAACTATTGGTTTGAGATGGTTACAGCTTTCCTGCCTATAATCCCTCCCCATCAATCATTCTTCCCTCATGCCAAGACAAGGGAAGCCCAATATCGCTTGCATGCTTTAAGTATGTGGTAGAAAATTTAGCGGCCTCTTCACAAATGTATCATTCAACAATGTAACCCTATGGACGACTCTAATTTTTCACAAACCCTTTCATTATCTTCATTAAATGTTTAACCTGGTACATCCATCTTAAATAGGCTAGGCTATAAAGTTGTACCTCTCTAACAAGTAAGTTGTTAAGTAGACCATGATTTCAAAGAATGCATCTCAAGGTCACACAATGTGTGTATGATTTGTTTTGCAACCTCGACAATTTTTGAGGGTATACCACTTTACTACAAAGTGATTTAAAGATGAAACATAACTTGGTGATTTCAGTTCTCACCTCATAAGGCAAGATACCTTGTAGAGCCACTGGAATCAAGTTCTCGATCAAGACATGGTAGTAATGAGATTTTAATCCCATCAGTTTCAAATCCTTCACTAGCATGAGTCTTTTGTTGTTTGAAGGGTAACCCTCTAGTACCTTGACTGAAATAATAAACTAACAAAAACTAGTTTTTTCTTCCTTAGATAGTGTGTGAGTCGTGGGATGAAGAAATGTATGGGCTCCCCTCTCTTTTGCTGCTAACTCTTCCCTTATTCCCATCTTAACCATGTCTAGACCAGTATTTATGTCATCTTTGGTCTTCCTTGGCATATGGAGTAACCTGCCATTAATACTTTTATACACTTTTTTCTCAATGTGCATAACATTAAGAAAATGTCTCACATCAATGGTCCTCCAATAAGGAAAGTCAAAGAAAATAGACCTCTTCTTCCACCTGTTTGTCCCAACATCCCTTGTAAAAGGTTTGCCAAATAGACATTTTATATCTTTTACCTTTTGATATACTTGTTTACCAATCAAAGATTGAGGTGCCCTGCCCTTTTTTGATTTCCCGTTGAAATTTTTTCTTCAATGCTAGTAAGGATGCTCTCAAAGCAACCATCTTTAATGTCCCATGTAGGAATTTTTCTTGCCATGCTTCAATCTAATTGAATGATTACCCTCTTCACAAATTGGACATTTAAGTTGACCTTTATTGTTGTATCCTAACAAATTACCATATGCAGGAAAGTCATTGATAGCACCAAAGAGTATGGCTCTCAAGTTGAACGTTTCTTCCTCGTGAGCATCATACACTAAGACCTTATTATCTCATAGGCACTTCAAATCTTAAATTAGTGGAGCCAGACGGCATCTATGTCATTCCCAGGTTGCTTGGGCCCCGAGATTATTATGGACAACATAAAGTACTTGCGCTTCATGTAGATCCATGGAGGAAGGTTATATATAAACAATATTATGGGCTATGTGATGTAGGTTGTAACTCCTTGCCTTTAAAAGTGTAACACCCTGCCTGTAATCACGTAATTATAATTCGATATTCGATAATAAAATTTGATTAGAGACCTTTGAATAGTTTTAACTCATTTCAATCTCCTACTTTGTAGTAGGGTTTTTACAAAACATTCAAAATCTCTTTCTATTCCTGGTCTCCATTTCAACATTCGAATATAATTACCTGTGCAGTTTGTATACATTCACATATAACAGAGTGTATAACCAAAACCCCGGCAACTCCCGGGTTCATCTATATATTCATAGAGTTCAAATCCTAATTAGGGGATTACAAAACCAAGTATTCCCAAAACTATTTACATCTCAAAATAGTAAACAGTAATCCCTATCCAACATAAGTGGCCAACAAAATCCATACTAATGTCCCTAGGAAGCTCTAACCGCTCCGGGTCGCTCGCTTCTCCTTAGAGCCACTCGCCCTATCTGAAAGGTTAGTCATAGGAAAGAATGAGATTCAAGAGAATCCCAGTAGTAACTAAACATTTATACCACATATAAGCACACAGCATGTAAGCAAATCATCATACAGCAACAGCAGCACAAATCACACTCCACCCTCATCCCCTTTCTCCGCCGGGAAGGCACACCGCCTAACCCGAACCGTTGTTAGCTACTCAGGGACTATTGGCGTGGCAGTGCATACATATAGCCTTATAGCCCATACAGCTATTCGGCTTTCACAAATGGCCCGTCGGCCTCACAAATAGCCTTTCGGCTCACATATTCACATATATCACACCTCATCCTCATCCCCTTTCTCCGCCGGGAAGGCACACTGCCCAAACCCGAACCGTTGTTAGCTACTCAAGGACTATTGGACTGACGGTGCTTACACATATCCACAATATCGCAGCATATGAATCCATTTCAATTCAACGATAATACACACATACAATGCATCACATATGGTACGAAAGAAAAGTCACTACCTGCTCCTTTCCTGACAGTCACTGGCACAGTAGGCTCACGAGGACGGAAGATGTCAAATCCTATAATCAAGATAGGGACATTTGGTTAATTTCCTTTTCCAAGTTCTTAATTCAATAACACACTAAGTTGGTGTTCATTTGGACTCTTTAGATGGCCATTAAATGCTTAAACATATGCCTAAAGGGTTGGGATAACTATTCCCAAAGATCCCTCCTTAGAAAGCTAAGCACTGATTTTTGGTCCCTTCACTCGAGCACAGAAGGCCGTGCTCGAGCATGACCCCCCAATCTCACTCGAGCACATGCGAGTAAGACGCAGGAAGTGCTTGCCCGAGAGCAACTCCCACGACAATTCTACACTCTCACTCGAGCACAAGAGGCTGTGCTCGAGCAGAGCCCCAAGAGCACTCGAGCACATATGGAAGTGAGGCCATGCGAGTGACAACCCGAGAGCGACACTTCCCTCCAACCCTCAAACACACTCGAGCACAAACCTAGTGCTCGAGTGATGCCTCAATTCTCGCGAGTGCCCCGCTCACTCTCAACATTTCCTCCACCTTCACTCGAGCACAACATCAGTGCTCGAGCACTGACCCATAGTACACTCGAGCACGAAGAAGTGAGGTCCAGCGAGTGATTACCCGAGAGCAACTCCACTCCCAGGCAACAGATTCACTCGAGCACAACCACCAGTGCTCGAGTGATCTCCCAATGCTCGCGAGTGCCATTCGCACTCTTGGCAATCCACCCACGAGTGATAACCCGAGACGCTCACCCATAGCATCAAAATACACTCTCACTCGAGCACACACTTGCTCACTCGAGCATGTTCATCTTGTGCTCGAGCATGCCCATGCTCACTCGAGCATGCCCATGCTCACTCGAGCATGCTCGTGCTTTCTGCCTGAGCACCTTCACAATATGCCCAGAAACTCATGGCGTGCTCGAGTGAGTTCTTCCCTCACTCGAGTGATCCTATCAGATGCCCAAAACGCAGCAGCTGATATGACTTTCCAGAATTAACCAATGGCATTCCAATGGTTCTAAAACTTGTGTCAAAGCTCATTCTCACTTATTTCAACACAAGGAACCCATTGGCAACCAAAAACAACCCAAATTCAACTCAATCAACAAAATCTCATCTCTAAACCATAAATCCACCAAAACCACAACTTAACACATTTCCCTCATTCAACTTCCAATCAATTTCTAATCACTCCCAAGTGTCAAAACTGACCAAATGAACAGTGACCCACTAACCAAAGCCTACTCTTCAATTAACATCATAATTAGGTCAAATTTCCAGAATTCTCATTGATTAGGCAAACATCTTGACATATATATCAAAATGCATTACAAACCTACCTCTTTCACTTGCTGAATTCAGAACTTGGATTCCTCAACTTTCAAATTCTCTCAAATTGTCACACACTACCAATCCCAAGTCTGAAAACATGGAAGTATAGTTCTTGATCATTTGAACAACATTAATGAAAGCAAAGTGAGCATTTAGAGTCAAATACTCACCTATAATTCAAGCCCTTTCTTTCTCTTTCTTGTTTAGCTTCCGCCGGAAATGGAGAGTATAGAGAGAGAGAGGAGTTGTTGAGATGATGATCATTCTTTCCTTCTTCCCATGCAAAACCGACTAAGAGAAGAGAGGGAAGAGAAAATGGGTTGAATTGTTGACTTCAATCCAATGGCTCCCATTTAGCCATATGGCACCATCTCTTCTTCACCCTTACATGGATTCATATACTCCCATCCACACTTGATTTCACCTCTAGTTCTTTCAATCTCAGCCATTGATCTTGATTGCTAAAGAATTTCCTCTCCAGTAACTGACCAATCGCTCGGTAAATTTACCGTTTTACCCCTGATTACCATAATACACATTACACAATATATACTTTAAATATGTTTAATTAACATTAATTACATCATTTGAAGTCATAAATCCTTGATTACAATCCAGGATATTACAAAAAGCGTAATAATAATTCAAAATTCATAATTAAAATGAAATAGAGACCAATAATCATCAAAAGTCATTTACAATCCCTTTCTCATGGTAGGGTTTTAACAAATTCTTTCAAAACTTCATCCTTTTCTGGTATCAATTTTCATGTTTCGAATATAATTACCTGTGTAGTTAGCCGCATTCAAATATATCAGACTATATAACAAAGTCTCGGCAACTCCCAGGAGTCATGCATTCACTAAGGGTTTAAAGCTTCCTATATTAGAGATTACAATGCCGTACCAAAATATTATTTACATTTCAAAACTATACAGTAATCCCAAATCTAAAGTGGATAACCAACAATCCAAAACTAAATATCCCTACAAGGTCCTAACCGCTCCTGGTCGTCCGTTTCTCCTTGGAGCCACTTGCCCTATCTGTAAGGTTAGTCAATGGAAAGAATAAGATTCAAGAGAATCCCAGTAGTAACAATCACTTATACAATATAAAAGCACATAGCATGTAAGATCACGTTTAGCAGCAACACAATGGTATATGGCTCATGCCACATATGACAACACTCATGGCTGTATACACAATGTGACAACTGCAATTAAACCCCAAAGTGATAAGTGCACTCGAGCACTAGCCCTAGTACTCGAGTGACCACCCAACACCCACGAGTGCCCACGTGCACTCTTGACAATTTGCTTGCGAATGTTAACTCGAGACGCACGCCCATAGTGCTACATGCACATGCACTCGAGTGATACCCTATGCACTCGAGTGATAACGCATGCCACTCGCAGATAAGGAAGTGCACTATTGGCTCTCTCCTGAAGACCTCACTGAAACACTGAAGAGAAAGGGAAATAACATGCTGCACTCAAGTGAGACCCTACCTCACTCGAGTGAGGCTCATCAGAAGCCAAAACGCAACAACTGATATAACTTTTCAAACTTTCCCAATTTGTTTCTAATGGTTCCAAAACTTATACCTAAGTTTATTTCCCTACAAAATTTCATAAGGAACTAATTGGGAACACTAAAATAACCAAAATCGCACCACAATGACACATTCCATACTCCCAACACATTGTTCACCAAAATCACCTAATGGTCACAACTTTCACCTCCCATTTCCAACCTAATTCTAATAGCTCAAAGACACAATATGCCACCAATTCTACCATAATACACTAACCAATTCTACCATTTCAATCTCACATGAAAATCAGGGCATAATTCCATAAATATCAAAACTTAACAAAAAATCAGAACAAGTATACCAAAATACTATAAATGCTAACATCTTCAAATTCTAAAGACTAGTTTCTTGATTCTCTAGCTTTCAAACTTGTTCAAGCTCTATAACACTTCCTTTCAAAAATCTAAAATCATCAAGATGAAGCTCTCATCAAGGTGGTCAACATTAAAGAAGAACATTTGAGAACCATAATAACATCAAAATCTTACCTTTCACTTTCTCTTTCTACCTTGAATTCCACCAAAAATGGAGGCTAAGGAGAGAGAAATGAGATGAAGATGATGATCATAAGTTTTTCCCTTATTCCCAAGCTCACCCCCGACTTTGAGAGAGAAGAGAGAGGTAAAAATGTTGAAACTTTGACTTTAATCCAATGGTCCACAACTTGCCACATGTCAACATCTTGTGCTTCCTTTTGTGAACTCTCATAAGCACTAAAGCACCTGATTCCACCCCTTTTTCTCTTGACACTACACATTTCCAAATAGCTCCAACCAATTTCGTAAACTCCCTCTTCGGTCGCTGACTAATTGGTCGGCAAATTTCCCATTTTGCCCCTGATTGTCAAAACATTCACTAGACCATCATCAAGCATATTTATATCACAATGCACATCATATTTTTCAAAAGTGTTTGTTTAATACTAATTACAACACTTTTGAAGTCATTAGCCCTTAAGCACAATTTAGGATATTACATGGGTATTGCTTTGCATTTCAAACTGGTTCATTCCATCAGTAGCCAATGTAAGGCGTAAGTTCCTATCATCTTTAGCGAATTCAGGGTGGTTCATATCCATTTTCTTCCATTAGGGAGAGTTAGCAGGATGTCGAAGCATGCCATCATCTATCCTTTGATTTGCATGCCACTTTAAAGTTTTTGCATCGTCAGGATTGCCATACAGGCATTTAAATCTAGGTATAATAGGGAAATATCATAACACCTTATTCGGGCCCTTCCCATTCTGTTGGTAACATGGCTCCTTACACATGGAATAATATGTTAGCGATGTATATTCATTCTTGAACAAGATACAATCGTTGGGGCAAGCATGTATCTTCTCATAGCTAAGGCCAACAAAGCTCAACATCTTCTTTGCGACGTATATTTTAGGAGGAAGCATGTTATTTGTCGGTAGCATTTAATTCAAAGCCTTGAGCAATTTTGTGAAGCTTGTATTATACCACTCATTTCTCACCCTCAAGTTGTACAACATCAGCACAACTCTCAATAAGGTAAACTCAATGTACCTCTCATATAATGGCTTCACCACGCCGCCCTTCAAAGTTTCCATCATTTTAGGACAATCCTGGAGGACCTTTTTTAATGCCTTGGTCATATCATCGAGACGATTGGCGTTAAATATAATAGTGTTGAAACAAGTGATGCACAACTTTCTGTATGTTCAACACCCTACCGATTGTCTCCTCATACCTCGTCTAAATTGTATAAGTAGGATCGATTTTATGAATCACTAAGTGCGACATACAAGTTTCTCGATCACACCATCAGACATTGCCACACTTTACACAAGGGTAAAGAATCAAAATGTCATTTGGGGGATTATACGCAAATCCAAAGTCAAGTAAATCTATTGCCTCATCCTAGTAGTTTCTTGTTAGTCGATCGGCATACATCCACTTCTTATACAATGAAGCTATCTAGCATAAATTCTATAGAAACAAAAACCCTAATGAAAATCCAATAATCATCCATGCCTAGAATAAATTCATGAAAATGTATAATGAAAGAAAAATCATGAACTTTATGTCAACCCAGCCAGAAATTGAAGAAAGAAAACTCTGAGGGTGAACGGACACCTTTCTCAGAGTTGAAAGATCTAGAGCTTTTGATTGAGTGCAAAAGTTTTTGAATGTCAAATTGATTGGATGTTTTACAAATAAACCCTTTTTATAAATTTTAAGGTCTTACATAACAATTAGTTGGTAAAAACCGCTAATATTTTTATTTTTAAACGGTTATATTTAAGTAATCGTAAGGTATGTTATTAACAAATCTATAGTGTTTAAGGTCTTACATAACGATTCTTTAATAAAAATAGAAGTAAATAAAACCTACCCATCATCCTTAGAGAAGTTATATGAATCATTTGACAACACAAGGATAAGCAAAAGTGGAAGCTGTAGCGGTTCAAAGGAAATAATTGAATTGAAGGAGATAGATCTTTCAATTGGTTCCAACTTCCAACCATGTCATTGAAGGGAGATGGGTTTGCAGAATTTGTTTTTTTGTTACTTTTTTTTAATAATAAGAATATTTTATGTAAGAGGCAAGCTTCACCCAAGAGGGGGTGAATTGGGTGATGTTATAAATTTTTCGCTTGATGTGGGGATATGAAAAATATAGTAGACAGAGTAGAGTTGAGAAGATTTGAACACAGAGAGTTATACTGGTTCGGCCTAACAACAAGGCCTACGTCCAGTCCTCAGAGATCAAGACCTACTGAGATTTTCACTATACCTCCAAGATTCAATGGACTCTCAGAACGCCACAAAACAACAATCGTCCTTGAACGAACTACGAGCAGAAATATTCTCCCAACAAGAAACTTCTTTCCCCCTTACGACAAGTCTTACGTGCAGAAAAATAACCTATGACTCTTCTCACTTGCTTATGTATACAAGACTTATGAGCAGCAACGTTCTCTCCTGCTTACACCACTGTCAGTCTTACGAGCAGCAACGTTCTCTTCTGCTTGTATCTTATAAGACTTATGAATGGAAGATACAACAAGGAATTCTCTCAACTGCTTCTCTCGTAAGGAAAAACTCCCCTCTCAAGGTCCCAATACCTTGAGATCAAATAAAATAGAATTTTGAATTGTATGAAGACTCTCTTACAGAGCAAATGAATAAACACTGAAGATCAATGTGTATACAGAGAAAAATGATGAATAGCAGAGACTTGGTATGAGCTTATGAATTCATGTGCTACGTTCTTATTGTTTCTCTTTGAGTCTCTGTATATATATAGTTGCTCCAGTTTTTGCCCGTTTGGAAATTCTTCATTTGAGGAGCGGGACATTTGAAAGTATTGGCAGACACGTGCATGTTTGAATAATCTGAGTGCGGTAGGTGCCAGCGTGTTTATAATCATCTTGTCTGCCGTTGTATAACTTTCTTCATGTAGTTTATTTCAAACGTTCATATTCCTGTATCATACTTTTAAATCAATCAAAACAATGTTAAACAATGATAATAAGTAATGATGATATGAATAAATAACAATAAACCATATTCGGAATGAACGTTGTGAAACTTAGCATTTTTGGTGGTCAGACAGGGCATCACTCGAGCATGAAAGGCTCACTTCGAGTGATCTCCTATTTTCCTTCATATGCCTCTGTTATCGGGTTGTGCTTGCATAGAATTTCAGAGAGACAAAATCTTCACTCGCGGGTGAAGAGGGGTCTCACTCGAGCACAACTTCCTCTGCTCGAGTGATCTTTCATTTTCAACTGGGAGTGTCTTCTCGGGTCATCACTCGCACACCATATTGACAAGAGTGAGAATTTGTACTCGCAGGTGATATTGACCCTCACTCGAGCACACATACCTCTGCTCGAGTGAGACGCATATTCTCAGGGAATATGCTCTCAATACCATCACTCACATCAGGATTTCAGAGGGATAGAATTATCACTCGCGAGTGATGTGGGCCCTCACTCGAGCACACAGACTTCTGCTCGAGTGAGAAGAATATTCTCAAGTATTATACCTTTTAAACAAGTGCTCGCAACTGATTTGGAGAGGGATAGAATTTTCACTTGCAAGCATTGATGTATCACTCGAGCATATACGGGTGTGCTCGAGCACACTTACACTTCTCTGTACTTCATGACTCTTGGCCAAACACTCGCAGTCCCTTGCTCGAGCACATAATGCTCTTGCTCGAGCATTGATGTCTCTGCTCGAGTGAATGAAGGAAGCATGCTATTACTTGCTCTCGGCCAAGCACTCACACACCCTCACTCGCATGTGCTCGAGTGAGAATGACTTCTCTGCTCGAGTGCACACCTTAGTGCTCGAGTGATCCAGTGAACATGATGGGAGAATGCCTCTCGGGTACACACTTTCTGGCTTTCACTCGCACCTGCTCGAGCACAGAAGAGATCTATGCTCGAGTGCAAAATCCTTGCTCGAGCACTCTAGTGCAATTTCACAGCAGATATTAGAAACCATCAAATATGCATTTGGTAACTTTGTAATCTTTTCTTAATCTTCTAAAAACATGATTTGCACACAATTGACTTATTGTTATCATCAAAACTTGGGATCTAACATTCTCCCCCTTTTTTATGATGACAAAACTTTTGTGATGAAAGTTTAAGAGAAATTGATTGAGATTGAAAATTTTGAAATTCTTCAATGTTTCCAAATGCATACCAAGTTTAAGTTTCAAAATCAAGTTTTCCTGTAATGTTTCCTCTGGACACTTAACAACCAAGATAAGTATAATATGAGATATTTTAATAGTAACTTGATAATCAAAATCATGAACAACTTGAAAACATGAAAAAGTTCAATCTTGAAACAAGTACATAATATCAATAACATCAAACATAATAGTTTCATAACATCAAATTAAAATAACATCAAATTCCTACCCAATACAGAAATCTACCCAAACACCCATATACACCCTACAGAAGCTCAGAAAACATCACACATCCTTCTCCCCCGTTTTGTCAACATCAGAAGGGGGCTGTGGAGGTGGAACAAAGGATATCATGGCAGTGAGAGGGTCAATGGGCTGATCAGAAGGAGATGGTGGCTGTGGTACAGATGATGAGGGAGGTAGTGAAGGCGACCGATCAAATGTAACATCTACATTAGACTCTGGATCAGTGAAAAGAACATGAGTCTGTGGATGAAGTAGTGAGGTATGAGTGGTCTCTAGAGGCACCCCGGAAGATGAAGAGGGAAAATGTGAATGCAGGAAGGTCTCCATATTAGTAATCCTCTGTGACATCTCATCCTGAGTTTTGAACATCAGTTCAAAGTTAAGATTGGCCTTGTCTACCAAATTAATGACTTGTGCTTCCATCTTCTCCACAAGCTTCTCATACTCAGTCACTAATTCCTTCTTCAAACTTGATACAGCTTGATTAATTACCTCAGTCAGATGATTGGACAGAGAGGCATTGAGAAAGGAAGGAGGAGGAATAGGACCTTGTGCTGATGATTGTGCCTCATCTCCTCTGGATGGAGTGGCTTCCCTCTTGGATGTGGCTTTGGTTCGACTCACCGGAAGATTGATACCCATGTGAGTTAACTGAGTCTTACCAAACCGTGAGATGAGTACCCTTTCAGTTCCTTCCAAATACCAAATTTTGTTTTTCATCAAAATGAAGGAAACAAGTTGAGGGTATGGTATGGTTGTGGATCTTGTTGAAGAAAATCGAAACCTTCTCATCTCATTAAAAATAATCTCCCTTACATTCCTTTGTTGTCCAACAACCAAAGAAGCCAAGAAATAGTAATCCTTTTGAGCAAAGTGGGTAAAATTCTTGGATTTATTGACTATGCTCCGGGAATATATATAATGAAGGATTCTGTGATTATCAGGCATATCAATAGGTTTGAAAATGAGGGGGCCAATTGGGTCTTTTGGTCTCAAAATTTTAAAAGCTTCATTGGCAGAGAAAGAGGGTGGATCAGGAGGAGGTGCAACATAACCAAGTAAGTCATTTATGATTTTGGCAGAAATCATAATGAATTTTCCTCTAACAGTAGTAGACACTGCTTCTTCAATCAACTCACCGGATCTAGACATAATATTATGAGTCTTCATGTTACAGTAGAAGGTTTTCACAATAGTGGGGGAATATGGCAAATGGATATTTAGCCAGGGAGTATAGTATTGAAGGTAAGGGTACAAGTCCAAATGACAATTCTTTTTCAAATAATCTAGATCAACATATACTACTGGGCAGAAATGTCTATGTTTGAATTCATCATCATATACCTTCTGAGATAAAGCCTTAAGCTTTGCAACATTGAATCCCTCAGGAGGACTAGTGAGTTGGTCATCCACTGGTGCTTGAGAGGCAGAAGGTGCTCCTGAAGCAGAGGCACTTGGTTGCTTATCTTGATGTAAACTTGAAACACCGGCTTGAGAAGCAATCTTTCCAACTATCTTGTCCAGTTTGGATTTCTCTATTGCTTCCCGGAGTTGTCTACTGAAGGTATCCCCAGAGGAAGAAGATGGTTGTTCTGATTCCTTCTTCTTTCCCTTTCCTTGAACCTCTTTGGATTGAGACCGGGTGATTATGGGTTCCTTGAAAACCACTCCCTTTGGTTTCTTTTGAGGAGGTTGGTCTTTCTTTGACACTTGAGGCTTTGGGTGAGGTTTCTTAGCCGGAGTCCTCTTTTTGGTTTTGGGTTTAGGAGGAGGTGATGGTGAGGAAGAGATTTTAGGAGATGGAGGAGTAAGCTCAGGGGTTCCAGATTTACTGGCAGCAGAGTGAGTAGGAGATGGAGAATGAGATTTTTGAGGAATAGAGGGTAGTTTGGTTCTTGCCATTATAGAGAAAGTGGAAGAGAAGCAAAAACTCTTAGTTTTTGAAAGAGAGACAAATGGAGATTAGGGCAAGAATGAGAAATGTAGAAAGTAACAATCACCTTTTATAAAAGAATGAAGGGTTGTAACGGCGATTTGAGGCAGAAAGATGTGATTGAATGATGAGAAAATGGTTGAAGGTGAAGAGTTGTGTCTTACGAGTGAGAAGGCACTTCGAGTGAGAGCAGGAAGTGCGACGTTCTGAGCTCCCCAGTAACTGATATAAGTGACAGTGCTCGAGCATGAACCCTAGTGCTCGAGTGATGTTCATACTGTGCTCGAGTGTGTTCTATCTGTGCTCGAGTGATCTTCTGGAAAAATAAAGAAACAAGTAAAACATACCTGGATTGTGGATTCCTTGACATATTTTTGTATCTTTGTACTCAAATCCTCCAAGATCATTTGAGTAACCATGAGTTGGATAGCTTTTGCAAAGAAATTCCTCTTCTTCACTCGAGCAGGCATTCCTCACCTCAAGATGTTCATATCATGCTCGAGTGAGAGTTCCTCACTCGCGGGTGAATTCAATTTTCACTGTTGTTTCTGTTACATTCCCTTGATATTCTTAACTCCTCTGTTAACCTCTGTTTTATATGTCAAAGAGCAGAGTATCTTTAATAGGGCTGTGCTCGAGCAGAGCTGCTTGTGCTCGAGTGACACAGCTTATCACTCGAGCAGCACCCTCTGTGCTTCGAGTGACAGTCCTGCAGAAACAAATTTTGAACACTCCGATGCTAAAGTTAGTAAAGTTATCATCAAAAAGAAACATTTAATTAATCTTAACAAGAAAACTCACAACTCATTGGGATTAACCATTCCCAATTCTCTTCGAATATATAAGAATTGATCTTTTGCAATTGGCTTTGTGAAAATATCCGCAAGTTGAAGATGAGTTGGTATGAATTCCATTTTGACATTTCTCTTTTGAACATGATCTCGAATGAAATGATGTCGAATGTCTATATGCTTGGTCCTTGAATGTTGTACAGGTTTGCCAAGCTTATCGTGCTAGTGTTATCACAATAAATTGGAATTTCTTTTAAATAAATTCCTAAATCTTGAAGTTGTTGTTTTAACCATAGCACTTGAGAACAACAACTTGCCACAGCTATATATTCAGCTTCAGTTGAGGATAATGAAATTGTGTTTTGCTTCTTGCTGAACCATGACACTAGAGAGCCTCCGAGAAATTGACATTGACTGTAATATCCCAAAAAGTGATTAAGGGCTAATGACTTTAAAAGTGGATATAATTATTGTTGAATAAACACTTTTGGAGAATGTGTGATGGGAATTTGGATATTTTAATGATTCCAATGGCTTCCTTGTGAAAATTCATGTGGGGAGAGTGTTTATTGTGAAATTGGAACCATTGGGAACAATCGTGCAAAAGTTGAAAACTCTGTCCATTGAAACTCTGTACAGGGCAGCCAATTTGTATGGACGTTTTAAATAGGCAAATGGTGTCTAAAAATTCTGAAATTTTCCAGTATTAAAGTTCACATGTCAAGCTTCAAAATGAACATATAATTTGTATCATTTTGATTTGTGACCTAAGAGTTTTGGATTTCTTAAGTTTACCCAGCGAAATTAATTATTTTCTGGAACAGTAAGCAAAGATTGAAATTCTGGGAATTTTGTGGTGATTTTCAGTAATGGCCAATATTTTTTCTATGAAGAGGACTTAAATACCTTTTATTTGGCTTTGGGATCACCTCATTTCAACTTTTCTAGAATTAGTTATGATTTTTCAAAGTTTGGGCAGAAAATCTGCCAGAAAATCCGAAAATGGGAATTATGACATCATCTCATTAAAAGATGATGTCAGCATGGAATTACATATGTTATCATCTTCCTCAGCTCATTTCTGTCGCACACAGCAGCTGAAGCAAGAAAAAAAAACGTGGAGAGAGCTTGGAGAAAAGAGAGAAAAAGAGGAAGAAATCTCGCAAGGTAAGCCGATTTCTCCGACGATCTAGCTCCTAACGTGTATAACTCCGACTCTAAGCCACTCCTCTTTATTCTTTAAAGTTGTGAAGCTCAAAACTTGGTGTTTTAAAGAGGCTAGGGTTCAGCCAAATTTGGGAAAAGCTAGTGGGAGCTTGAGGTAACTTCCAAACTTTCATATATTGCTTATTCTGGCTGCTGTGGGCAATTTAATCGGTGAAATTTCGCCGGATTGCCATTGGTTTTAAAGTTTGGAAATGATGTGGCCTAGGGGTTATGCTGCCCAAATTGGGTCTTAATGTTAGTTGTAACCTAATGTAATGGTTAATAAAGTGGTTAGGAGTAGAAAGGAACGCGTTTACGGAGCCGAAATCGTAAAACCCCGATTTTCCCTGGAGAACTCATAAATTTCGGCCAGCCCTAGAAATGGGTCTTAGAGTTGGATTTTCAATGATTTGATGGTTCCATTGAGTTCAGGGGCGAAAATTAGGTGGGGTTACAGTTGGGCACTTTTTCAAAAAAGGCCGAGAAAGCATAATTACGGAAACACCCCTAAAACCCTAAAAGAAGGGCTGCCAAGGGCAATTTCGTAATTTTACATTGAATTTGATAATTCCGAGTTCGGAAATGGATTCCTTGGGCTGGAATATGTTAGGAAAGCCCATATTAGAATTTCGGAAAAAGTGCAACCGGACCGGGTATGGCGGGCCCGGGCCGGGTCCCCGGGGGTATTTTTGTAAATTTTCATTATAGACTCATATAACCCTAAGTAACACTATGGAAGTGTCTAAATAGTGCATTTGGAAATTGTAGGATTTGATATTTGCCGCCCTCGTGAGCCAACTACGCCAGCGAACGTCAGAAAGGAACGAGGTAGTGACTTTTCTTTTGTACCATATATGATGCATTGTATGTGTGTTATATCGTTGATTTGTAATGAATTCGTATGCTGCGACATCTGTGGATTTGTGTTAGCACTGTCATTCCAATAGTCCCTGAGTAGCTAACAACGGTTCGGGTTAGGGCGGTGTGCCTTCCCGGCGGAGAAAGGGGATGAGGATGAGGTGTGATATATGTGATTAAGTGAGCCGAAAGGCTATTTGTGGAGGCCGACGGGCCATTTGTGAAAGCCGAATAGCTGTATGGGCTATAAGGCTATATGTATGCACTGCCACGCCAATAGTCCCTGAGTAGCTAACAACGGTTCGGGTTAGGCGGTGTGCCTTCCCGGCGGAGAAAGGGGATGAGGGTGGAGTGTGATTTGTGGTGCTGCTGCTGTATGATGATTTGCTTACATGCTGTGTGCTTATGTGTGGTATAGATGTTTTGTTACTACTGGGATTCTCTTGAATCTCATTCTTTCCTTTAACTAACCTTTCAGACAGGGCGAGTGGCTCTAAGGAGAAGCGTACGACCCGGAGCGGTTAGAATCCTGTAGGGACATTTATTTTGGTTATGTTGGTTAAACCTGTTGGACAGGGTGTCTGTATATTATGTTTGCTGTAAAGAATAGTTGAACGTAGTTGTGTAGTCCCCTATATGGAGGTTGTAGACCCTTTTTGTGTATGAATGGAACCCGGGGGTTGCCGGGATTGCTATTAGATATTTTGATATGAATGAATGTGAATTAACTGCACAGGTGATTATATTCGATAATTGAACTTGAGACCGGAATAGGAAAGAAGTCTTGAAAATTTTATAAAGTCCCTACTTCACAGGGAGTTCTAAATGAGTTTTGAACTATTCGACGGTCTCTAAACCAATTTAATTACGTAATATCGAATTATAATTACGCTATTTAAGGCAGGGGGTTACATTGACCACTGGTACTCTTTCTGTCAGTTTTATATCCACCGTGATCTGAATCTGAATATGCCATTAAATACTCGTTCCCTCTTTTCGGATACCAAAGACCAAGCTCTGAAGTATCTCCTAGATATTTGAAAATTCTTTTTACTGTCTCTGCATGAGATATCTTAGGATTGGATTGATACCTTGCACACATTCCTACACTGAACTGAATATCTGGCCTGCTTGCTGTGAGATAGAGTAATGAACCAATCATTCCTCTATACTTTGTGATGTTAAAGCTAGGTCCTTTTACATCAGCATCCAACAACGTTGTAGAACTCATTGGAGTATCGGCTCCGTTGGCATTATCTAATCCATATTTCTTCAATAACTCTTTCAAATACTTTGTCTGAGATATAAATATACCACTCTTCTTTTGTTTGATCTGAAGTCCAAGAAAGAAGTTCAATTCTCCCATCATGGACATTTCAAATTCTCCCTGCATAATCTTAGAAAATTCTTGACATATCGATTCGTTAGTAGCACCAAAAATAATATCATCAACATAAATTTGAACAATTAGAATATCATTTTTGTCATGTTTGATGAATAAAGTTGTATCAACTTTACCTCTGACAAAACCTTGATCAAGAAGAAATTTGCTTAGTCTTTCATACCAAGCTCTGGGTGCTTGTTTCAAACCATATAATGCTTTCTTAAGTTTGAAGACATGATCAAGTTTTGTTTCATCTTCAAAACCAGGAGGCTGTTCTACATAAACTTCCTCCATAATATAACCATTTAGAAAAGCGCTTTTCACATCCATTTGATAAAGCTTAAAACTTTTGATGCAAGCAAAAGCTAGGAGTACTCGTATTGCTTCCAATCTTGCCACTGGAGCATATGTTTCCTCATAATCAATACATTCTTCTTGATTATAGCCCTTGGCTACCAATCTTGCTTTATTTCTCACAATGATTGCTGATTCATCAAGTTTGTTTTTGAAAACCCATTTAGTCCCTATAACCGTATGATCTTTAGGTCGAGGAACTAAATCCCAAACTTGATTTCTTTGAAATTGATTTAGTTCTTCTTGTATAGCAATCACCCAATCATTGTCAGACAAAGCTTCTTCTATATTAGAAGGCTCAATTTCAGAAATAAAAGCAGAAAAAGTTACCTCATTGAGAATTTATTTCTGGTTTTGACACCTTCATGAATATCTCCTATAACCTGATCAATTGGATGATCCTTCATATGTCTCCATGCTTTAGGTTGAGCATGATCATCGACATCTTCTAAATTTTGAAAATCATTTGTTTCAAAATCATCCTGCTTTGAAATAGATTTGTTTTTCTTGATTGAATCCATTTCTTCTTCATCATTAAGTTTTGTCTGAGATTCAGTTTCATCAAACACAACATGAATAGATTCTTCAATTGTACATGTTCTTTTATTGAAAACTCTATAAGCCTTACTTCTATTAGAATATCCTAGAAATATACCTTCATCAGAATTTGAATCAAATTTACCTAAGTTTTCTTTACCATTGTTGTGAATGAAACACTTACACCCGAAGATATGAAGATGAGCAATATTTGGCTTTCTTCCTTTGTAAAGTTCATATGGCGTCTTTCCAAGTGATTTGCGGATATATGCTCGGTTTGAAATATAGCATGCAGTACTCATTGCATCTGCCCAAAACACTTGTGACATTTCTTTTTCATTAAGTAATGCTCTCGCCATTTCTGTAAGAACTCTGTTCTTCCTTTCTACTACTCCGTTTTGTTGAGGTGTTCTAGGGGTTGAGAAGTTGTGATCTATTCCTTCATTGTTGCAGTAATCTTCAAACAATTGATTATCAAATTCTCCTCCATGATCTGTTCTAATAGAGACAATAGAAATACCTTTCTCATTTTGAATCTTTTTGGCAAACATAATAAATTCAGCAAAAGTTTCATCTTTTGAGGCAATAAATATAGTCCATGCAAATCTTGTAAAATCATCAACAATTACTAACGTATATAAATTTCCTCCAAAACTTTTTACTCTTGCAGGTCCTACCAAATCCATATGAAGTAATTGTAAAGGTTTTGAAGTAGAAATTTCATATTTTGTTTTAAAAGAAGATTTAGTTTGTTTGCCTTTTTGACATGCTTCACAAATCATGTTGTCTTTGAATTTGAGTTTGGGAAGACCAACAACTAAATCTTTTCTAATCAATTTGTCAAGTTGGTTCATATTGACATGAGCCAAACGCTTATGCCATAACCAACTTTCCTCTGATCGACTAAGAAAACAATTTTCAGAAGAATTTGAATTTAAATCAACAGTATAACAATTACTGTCCCTTTGAGCTCGGATCTTTGCCTTGATAGTTTCTTTGTTTAGGGGTAGATCTTTCTTGCTTACTATCAAGCATTCTTTTGAGTCAAAAATCACCCAGTTATCTTTGTCAGTGCTTTGACTTACACTTAAGAGATTGTGGCATAATCCTTCAACATAATATACTCCGTTGATTTGAGCGCCATTGGTTCTTCCTACTACACCAATTCCAGCAATACGTCCAGATTGATTTCCTCCAAATGTTACCTTTCCTCCTTCTCTAGTTTCAAGCATGGTGAACTTATTTTTGTCACCAGTCATGTGTCTCGAACATCCACTATCAATATACCATTTGTTCGCTCAAGATGCTTTGAGACATACCTAGAATAAGATGATCAAGTTTTAGGTACCCACACTTTCTTGGGTCCTTTGAGGTTAGTATTTGAAGTATGTGTCCCTTTCGGAACCCATTTATATGTTCCAACAATCTGTCCCTTTTTGAAATAACACGATGAAGTATAATGTCCTTTCCTATTACAATAATTGCATGATGCAAATGGATTCGATGTATGCACAGTATTCCTGCAATATTTAATATAGTCTCTACTATTCTTCTTATTCTTATCATTCACAGAATTATATCCAATTCCATATTTATCAAATGAAACTTTCTGAGAATTTAAAATAACTTTAAGAGTTTCACTTCCTTTAGTAAATTTTTCAACAATCTTTGTTAAATCTTCTATTTTCTTATCTTTCTCTTTACACATTTCATATGATGATATGACATTACTTTCTAATTCTTTTACTTTCTTCTTATAACTAACCATTTATTTAGCAACTTTGATGAACTCTGTATACAATGCATTATATTCAGATAACAATTCATCATAAGAAGGTTCAGAATCACTTACCTCAGAGTCTGATTCTTCTTCCTTAGCTACCAAGCATAGATTTGCTACTTCGTCGCTGTCACTTTCTTCGTCTGATGAACTATCACCCCAAATAGATGATATATATGCTTTCTTTTTCAGCTTCTTTTTGTCTTTGTTTCTGTAACATTCAGATTTGATATGTCCTGGTTTCCCACATTCATAGCATACTATTTGTTGTTCTTTATTTTCTTTCTTGCTTGGTCCACCTTGATAGTTCTTGAAATTCCTTTGACCTCTTCTGTAGAATTTCTTGAATTTTCTCACGATCATTCCCATTTCATCATCATTAGGAACATCTTCATTCTCGGAAGTTTCTTCTTCTTCTTTGATAGCTTTAAGTGCAACTCCCCTTTTCTTTTTATCATCGACTTCTTCAAGTTCCTTTTTGAATCTCAATTTACCTTCATATTCAGAAAGACTTCCAAAGAGAGCAGTTACGGATCTCATAGATTCTCCTTTAGCTTATTCAATGGCTGTCACCTTTGCTTCCCACTCTTTCGTAAGAATATTAAGAATCTTTCTTACCTGGGAATTTTGATCAAACGACTTTCCAAGAGCAGATAATTGATTAACAAGATGAGTATACCTTAGTTCAAATTCTGACATACTCTCTCCAGATTTCATACGAAATAAATCATATTCTGTAATTAAAGTATTGATTCTATTTTCTTTAATTCCATATGTACCTTCATGAGCAATTTCAAGAGCATCCCACATATCTTTGGCAGTTGGTAGAGTACATATACGAAAATATTCTTTTTGACTCAGAGCACTCTGTATCATTAGAATGGCTTTACTATTTAATGTCACTAACCTTTTGTCATTGTCGTCAAACTCATCTGGGCTCTTTTTAACAGCTCTATCTTCGATTTTCTTCATTGGAACATAGTCACCATCTTGTATAACATTCCATAACCCGTACTCATTGGCCATCACGAACACTCTAAATTTAGCTTTCCAGAACGAAAAATGTTCTCCAGCAAAACTAGGAGGTCTAGTGATTGAAGCTCCATCTGGAAGGATATTTTCACCCATTGTTGCCATTTGTCGGATCCTTCTCAAGCTGTTAGGCTCTTCGGAGAAGACGAGGCTCTGATACCAAATGTAAGAGGCAAGCTTCACCTAAGAGGGGGGTGAATTGGGTGATGTTATAAATTTTTCGCTTGATGTGGGGATATGAAAAATATAGTAGACAGAGTAGAGTTGAGAAGATTTGAACACAGAGAGTTATACTGGTTCGGCCTAACAACAAGGCCTACGTCCAGTCCTTAGAGATCAAGACCTACTGAGATTTTCACTATACCTCCAAGATTCAATGGGCTCTTAGAACGCCACAAAACAACAATCGTCCTTGAACGGACTACGAGCAGAAATATTCTCCCAACAAGAAACTTCTCTCCCCTTTACGACAAGTCTTACGTGCAGAAAAATAACCTATGACTCTTCTCACTTGCTTATGTATACAAGACTTATGAGCAGCAACGTTCTCTCCTGCTTACACCACTGTAAGTCTTACGAGCAGCAACGTTCTCTTCTGCTTGTATCTTATAAGACTTATGAATGGAAGATACAACAAGGAATTCTCTCAACTACTTCTCTCGTAAGGAAAAACTCCCCTCTCAAGGTCCCAATACCTTGAGATCAAATAAACATAGAATTTTGAATTGTATGAAGACTCTCTTACAGAGCAAATGAATAAACACTGAAGATCAATGTGTATACAGAGAAAAATGATGAATAGCAGAGACTTGGTATGAGCTTATGAATTCATGTGCTATGTTCTTGTTGTTTCTCTTTGAGTCTTTGTATATATATAGTTGCTCCAGTTTTTGCCCGTTTGGAAATTCTTCATTTGAGGAGCGGGACATTTGAAAGTATTGGCAGACACGTGCATGTTTGAATAATCTGAGTGCGGTAGGTGCCAGCGTGTTTATAATCATCTTGTCTGCCGTTGTATAACTTTCTTCATGTAGTTTATTTCAAACGTTCATATTCCTGTATCATACTTTTAAATCAATCAAAACAATGTTAAACAATGATAATAAGTAATGATGATATGAATAAATAACAATAAACCATATTCGGAATGAACGTTGTGAAACTTAGCATTTTTGGTGGTCAGACAGGGCATCACTCGAGCATGAAAGGCTCACTTCGAGTGATCTCCTATTTTCCTTCATATGCCTCTGTTATCGGGTTGTGCTTGCATAGAATTTCAGAGAGACAAAATCTTCACTCGCGGGTGAAGAGGGGTCTCACTCGAGCACAACTTCCTCTGCTCGAGTGATCTTTCATTTTCAACTGGGAGTGTCTTCTCGGGTCATCACTCGCACACCATATTGACAAGAGTGAGAATTTGTACTCGCAGGTGATATTGACCCTCACTCGAGCACACATACCTCTGCTCGAGTGAGACGCATATTCTCAGGGAATATGCTCTCAATACCATCACTCACATCAGGATTTCAGAGGGATAGAATTATCACTCGCGAGTGATGTGGGCCCTCACTCGAGCACACAGACTTCTGCTCGAGTGAGAAGAATATTCTCAAGTATTATACCTTTTAAACAAGTGCTCGCAACTGATCTGGAGAGGGATAGAATTTTCACTTGCAAGCATTGATGTGTCACTCGAGCATATACGGGTGTGCTCGAGCACACTTACACTTCTCTGTACTTCATGACTCTCGACCAAACACTCGCAGTCCCTTGCTCGAGCACATAATGCTCTTGCTCGAGCATTGATGTCTCTGCTCGAGTGAATGAAGGAAGCATGCTATTACTTGCTCTCGGCCAAGCACTCGCACACCCTCACTCGCATGTGCTCGAGTGAGAATGACTTCTCTGCTCGAGTGCACACCTTAGTGCTCGAGTGATCCAGTGAACATGATGGGAGAATGCCTCTCGGGTACACACTTTCTGGCTTTCACTCGCACCTGCTCGAGCACAAAAGAGATCTATGCTCGAGTGCAAAATCCTTGCTCGAGCACTCCAGTGCAATTTCACAGCAGATATCAGAAACCATCAAATATGCATTTGGTAACTTTGTAATCTTTTCTTAATCTTCTAAAAACATGATTTGCACACAATTGACTTATTGTTATCATCAAAACTTGGGATCTAACATTTTAGTCTTTTCATAATTTATGAAGGATATAAAATAAAATCAATTCTAGTATTCTATCTAAATATTACCGTATACCAAAGGTGATTTTACACTCTCAGTCCTAATTCGAATACCAGTCACAATCTCAATCCATCAAAATCCAGTTGCTCATACCAAATAAGGCCATAGTGGTACTTAGCAATACAGTTGCAATCAACCTAACTTCTAATAAAAACGAAGGGAATTACTATAAGGTTAAAACAAGATTTAATCACCCAAAAACCTATTAACAACTAAGGAGTATGTAATGACATATTTTAGGATAGGAAATAATAAGTTTATATTATCGTTTGGAGTAATACTTATATACTGTAGCAGCGTTATCTGTACTTTGAATAATTAAAATATAACAATTCTTCTTATTTTAACCGCACATGGTAGATGATTTATTTGGAGAAATTTAAATTTTATTATTTTAAAAAACAACTCTTCATGGGAGGGAATTGCGTTTTTTGTTTTTCTAACCTATGAAGTTTTTGTTTTTTTAAATCATAAAATTTGAATTTCTTCATATAACTTATCTGCCATGTGGGATTAAAATGAGATAATTTGTTATATTTTAATTAGTTAAAATATAAATAAGATGACGTTCTTGGAGTATGTAAATATTTTTCTACTTATTTGTTATTAAGAACTTTTTAGTAGTCAGATTCCCTTTTAGGATCTCAAAGCAATTATCCCAAACAATCATTCAATTATCAAAACATTAATACTTTTGACTAAATTTACACTATTTTAGGAATAAATACTTGTACTTCGGGAAATTTAAGTTTTATCATATATTAATGATAAATTAAGTTTAAAAATAAATAACTGATAATTCTATATTTTTAATGTATTAAAAGTAGATTTTGAAGATATTTGGAGATTTATCTATCCAATTTTAGGGATTTGCTTGAGATTATGATAAGATTTCAATTGGGTGCATTATTTGGGAATTTAAAGGTACATATCATAGTATTAAAATTGAAATAAATAAGTTATGATAATAAAAATAAATAGTATCAGTATTATTAAGTTTTCTAAGAATTAGAAAAAAGAAAAAAAAATTAGTTTCAGTTTAATAGTATTATTATTATTATTATCTTTGCTCAAATTATTTATTATTATTATTATTAGTATTTTATTTTATTTTTGTTAATTTTTACATCCGTTTCTTTCCCATTTAGATGAGATGCGTCACCGTTTTGGGAACAAGAGGAGATCAAGGACCAGGTGATACGGGATTTGGGAGCAATTGGACAGATCTAATGAGAGCTTTTTCTTCATCGAGAACTTAGCCTGGCTTCCCTCCGTTGTCAGGGGTCCGTTCGCTGCTACTCTTTTTCTTAAAATTGCACCGTTTTAGTGTAGTTTTGAAAGAAGGAGGAGGTTGAATTTTTTTTTATCTAAAAAAGTGGTATCTAGTATTTTAAAATATTTTTATATATGTATCTTGTGTCTTAAAATATTTTTTAAATAACATAAGGGATCAAAAATAATTTTTAGTATTTTAACTCCATACTAGAAAAATATTTTAAAGTGGGTGGAAATCAATAAACCAGTATCCTAATTTTTGAATGCTTGTTACTACTAAGAAAAATACATTAAGAGTAAAATTATAGTTAGTTTTCTAAGACATTCGATACAACTGAAAAAGTATTTTAAAATGTTAAAAGCACCAAAAATATTTTAAAGTAACTTTTAAAGCTAAAAAAATACATTTAGGGTAAAATTGTAATTAATTTGCTAACACACTGGGTATAACTGAAAACATATTTTAAGGAATTAAAAACACTAAAAATTATTTTAAGATATTGCATGCTATTTAAAAAATATTTTAAAGTACAAGATACATCCAAAAAAAATATTTCAAAATATTAGATACCATTTTCTTGGACAAAAAAAAAAAAATTCAACCTCCTCATTTTCTCAAAACTCCACCAAAATGGTGCAGTTTTAAGAAAAGGAGCAGCAGGGGACGAACCTGGCAGCGAAGAAAAGCCAGGTCCGAGCTTAACTTGGGTTCCCTCTGCTGCTAGGTTCGTTCGCTGCTGCTCCTTTTCTTAAAACTGCACCATTTTGGTGAGTTTTGAGAGAAGGAGAATGTTGAATTTTTTTTATCTAAAAAAGTGGTATCTAGTATTTTAAAATATTTTTATGGATGTATCTTGTGTCTTAAAAATATTTTTTAAATAACATGCAATATCAAAAATAATTTTTAGTGTTTTAACTCCTTAAAATATTTTTTCAGTTGTATTCAGTGTGTTAGCAAACTGATTATAATTTTACCTTTAATGCATTTTTTCAGCTTCAAAAACTACTTTAAAATATTATGTGCTACTAGAGAAATATTTTAGAGTGGGTGGAAATCAATGAACTAGTATCCTAAGTTTTGGGTGCTCATTACTATTAAAAAAAATACGTTAAAAGATTAAATAGTAAAATTGTAGTTAGTTTCCTAAGACTCTCAATACAATTGAAAAAAATATTTTAAAAGGTTAAAAGCATCAAAAATATTTTAAAGTAATTTTTGAAGCTAAAAAAATACATTAAGGGTAAAATTACAATCAGTGTGCTAACACACGGGGTACAACTGAAAAAATATTTTAAGGGACTAAAAATACTAAATATTATTTTAGGATATTGCATGCTATTTAAAAAATATTTTAAAGTATAAGATACATCTAAAAGAAATATTTCAAAATACTCCATCCGGTCTTAATTATAAGATAAAGTTGACTTTTTTGCAGAAACTAAGGATGCTAATTAAATTACTTTAGAGTGTTTATAATTTTAATTTTTTCTTCAAACTAATTAGTTTAACTAATAAACTAATATATAATCTAAAGATACATAACATATGATATGATTAAGTAACTTATTTATCTTCTTTAATTTCTAAAAAAGAGTCAACTTTATTTTATAATTAGAACCGAAGGTAGTATTAGATACCATTTTCTTAGACAAAAAAAAAATTCAACCTCCTTCTTCTCTCAAAACCAGTGTTCCCATACCCGGACCAGATCGGCCGGTCCGGCCCTGGAAACGCCTAACCGGTCATCAGACTGGTTTGGTCCGGTGATGTAATACCCCAAATTTTGAGATTGGAGATTTGATAATAAGCCTAAATTAAGCGGACTGCTAATCCCCGATTTAGCAAGTATCCCAAATATATTCTCTAATGTGTCTTATATCTTTGAGGCATTAAAGAAAATAAAATGGTTAATTTTGAAGAAAGTGACTATGCTTACGGTGAAATCGCATATGAGGTAGTGAACTTGTCATGTGATTTTTAATGACTAAATGATGAGCAAAAGTTATGAAAGTAAACATCCTAAGCTTTAATTTGATAGGTCATGTGACTCAATTAGAGTTATATACAGAAAGATATGAATTTTTCAAGTCAGCACAGAAAAACTATGAAGTTTCTAGAACAGCAAGCAAAGATTAAAATTCTGGGAATTTTGTGATTCCATTCAGAAAAATTCTATATTTTTCCTTGAAACTAGACTCAATAAGGGTTCTATAGGCTTTGGAATCACTCCAAATCGATTTTTCTAGAATTAGTTATGGATTTTCAAAGTTAGGGCAGAAAATCTACCAGAATTTCTTAAATCCGAAAATAAAGGAAATAAATAAAATAACATTAGATATATTATAAAATATATCATCTTCTTTCTCCAAGCTCATTCCAACGTGAAATATACCTGAAATAGAGAGAAAAAGAGCAAATTTTTATAGAGAGAGAAAGTGAAGAGATCTTATACGGTAAGTTGATTTCTTCGGTAAATTCTTACCTAAAGCGTATAACTCTGCTCATAAGCTACTCTTTCATATATTTTAAGGTTTTGGAATCTCAATTCAGCCCTTGGGAAGGTTAGGGCTTCAGTCAAGAAGAGGAAAAGCTAGTGGGAGCTTGAGGTAACTTCCAAACCTTTGTATATTGACTATTCTAGTTGCTGTAGACAATTTAATCGGTGAAATTTCGCCGGATTGTCTTTGATTCTAAAAATGGAAAATGGGTTTGCGGGGCTGTTATGCTGCCAAAATTGGTACTAAATGATAGTTGTAACATAATGGAATAGTCAATAAAGTGATTAGGAGTAGAAATGAACGTGTTTACGGAGCCGAAACCGGAAAATTCCAATTCTTCTCGGAGAACCTGTACATTTTCGGTCTGGGCTGTTAGAGGGTCTTAGAGTTGGTTTTTCAATGATTTGATGATTCCATTAAGTTTAGGAGGAAAAATTAGGTGGGGTTACAATTGGGCACTTTTTCGGAAAAGGCCGATAAAGCATAATTACGAAAATACCCCTAAAACACTGAAATAAGGGCTACCAAGGGCAATTTTGTCTTTTGATAGTGAATTTGGTAATTATGAGTCCGAAAATGGATTCCTTGGGTAAAAATATGTCAGGATAGCTCATGTCAAAATTTCAGGAAAAGTACAGCCGGACCGGATACAGCAGGGCCGGGTCATCGGGGGTATTTTAGTAATTTTTCAAGATAGACTCATATAACCCCAGAAACACTATGGAATTGTCTAAATAGTATATTTGACATTGTAGTATCGAATATGGAGACTCGAGCTGTTTGCACGTAGATCGATGCACACATTTCTGGCGGAAAAGGGTTAAGGTAGGGGACTTACCTTACTTGCATGTATTTGATATCTTTGCTTGTGTGATGATGTATGTGATTACTTTACTTGATTGTGTAGAGCATATTTGAATAAATGAAGCTCTGTTTCTGTTTTCGCTGTAGCCATAGTCTTGTTGTATGAAACATTGAACATGCAGAAATGTCATTATGGGGTATACATATAGATAAAGCTAACATGTCATACACATAGCATCAATCATGCATGCATTATGGTATCTATTTCCTACTGAGATTCTCTTGAATCTCACCCTCCTATACCAATAATTTAGACAGGAAAAGACAGAAGATATGCTGAAAACAATACAGAGAGCCATATGAGGGAATTGCAGTGATGGAACGAAGACGAGAAGATGTCTCCATTTTACTGGGATGAGTTTAGATACCCTAGTAGCCTTATGTGGTACATTATTTGAATTTATCAGGTACGAACCCCTCGGGGGAAATTATGTAATTATGTACATATTATCAGTATATTCATGCTAATCCTGTGTTGCCTATCGAACCGCATATCATTTTCTGCAAATACTCTGAAAAAGGTTGAAATTGAGATAAGGACGTGACAGGTGACCTGATCCGGTCTGGGTTTTTTATTTTTTATTTTTTTTTAAAATCAATTTTTTTAATTTTTTCTTTAGAATTACATACTAATAAATCTAAAATTTTCAATTTCTCACCGATTTGACTTGGATTGAGCTCCGATTTGATTTCGATCTGATCCACTGACCCACTGACCCTTAACCTAATAGCCCGATCGGTTTAATATCCAATGCGAATTTTAATACGTTGCTCAAAACTACATCAAAACGATGTATGTTTAAGAGTGTGTTCGGCAATCAAGAAAAAAAGTGCTTTTTTCTTAAAACCATGGTTTTAAGGAAAAATACAAGAACACTCAATTTTTCTAAATAAGCTATTTTGACCTCAAACCATGGTTTTGGACTTCAAAACCATGGTTTGGGCATAAACTATTTTTTTTGACTTTTTGCACTTTGTGGGCTCCACCCTCTCATTCTTATTGGTTCTTTTCCTTTCTGTGGGTCCCATGTCACACCCTCTCTCATCTTTTATTTTTTTTTTAAAATTTCAGCGTTTTTTCTGTCTTTTTTTTTTAAAATTTTTTTAAAATTTTAATACTCCCTCTTATCCTTATATAAGACATATTTTTCTAATTTAATTATATTAGAAAAATTAGTTAAGTTAAGTAACATTACATATAGACAAATTTATTTCATTTTTTGTATTAATTATGAAATTTAATGTTAAATAATGAGTTAAGATGCATCATTTTTAATGCCGTTAGGGGTTTTAATTGTTCATTTATAATTGTTCATTATTATTTTTCTATCTTCTAAAATTTATTTGCACCGGATGTCCCTCAGGAAAAACTTGATTATTAAATTTGGACCTTACCCCTTAAATAATATATAAAATATAATATTATTCTTTACATGTAATTATCATAAAAGTTAATGACATTTTTAATCATTTGACCATGAAAAAAACTATTCTGATAAAATCATTCAAACACATTCATTTTTTCAAAATCACTATTCTCCTCATAATGTATTCTCAAAAAATTATTCTCCATTCTTTATTCAGAAACTATTGTCAGAACACACCTAAGAAAAGGAGCCGCAGCGGACGGACCTGCGGAGAAAAGCCAGGTCTTTGAACGGAAGGGAGCGGGGCTACCGTTCATTGAAGGTTATAACAGCCCCAGGATTCACTGTTGATCGTGTCCTTCTTCGGGCTAGAGAGAGCGTTTTCAGACAGAGTGAGCGGCGGCTGTTTTGGTCCATTCTTCACCATCTTCTTTGTCTTGGTGGTGTGGAACCAGAGGGAGGCGTTTTTCACGGTGGAAATTCCTTCTTCTTAATCGAACCAGAGAGATTTAAACGCCACCATTGCTCTTCTTCTCCGATAAGGTGGGAACACCGACTGGAGGAGGTGGGCTTGACCACTGTTTACTGTTTCTTTCTCTTGAACAAGAGGAGACATGGTCGAAGATACTTCTTCACCGGGGGCAGAGAAAGAGAACGATTGAGAGAGAGAGCACAGCCGCTGTTCATCTTCTTCCTTACATCGCCGCTTTGTTCACCGTGGTGGAGCATCGGTTTTGTTAATCTGCAGCAGGGGGGAGAGAAGGCAGACATCACTGTTCAGACTTCTTCTCCGTTGAACGAGAGTAATAGAATCAGGACCTGTCACCATTTTCTTCTCTTGAACTGAGGAACTTGGCACCATTTTCTGGTGAGATTTCTTGAATTAGCAGCGCAGAACGAGACAGAGAGAGACAGAGCTTAGAGGATGCCTTGATAGCATTGTTCTTCCATGCTAAGGCTGTTTCTTATCTGAGGATGCCTTTTGAATTTGTTCCTTGAAAGCAGAAAGGCAACGAAAAGAAGAAATAGGACAACAAATCTTATATGTATATAAAAGGAAGTAGGAGAACAAAGCTGAGCATAGGTATCAAATAAAAAAAAGCAGGTCTGTGCAAGAACGGAAGAAATTGAAGCATCAAGAATCACTAAAGAAACAATTTTCAACGTGAGGTTAGCGAAATCCCATTTCCACTTCCATTCGTTTGTCATCATTTTGCTTCTCATTGTTCGTTTCTTTCCTCGATATAGCACCCCTATTTTTTAGAGGATCGAAATCGGAAGCTTTTGTGTTTGATTCAAGTTTGATGATGAAAATTCTGTGTGTTTTTGATATCTTACTAATGACAAGTTTTCGAACGCGTTTAGCTTTTTCGCATTACTCTTCGTTGATTTCTTTCACCTGCTTGAAGTATTCTCTTGGGGGTTCTTGTTGGTTTCCGTGAGCTGGTTGGAGTATTTGGCTTGAGAGTCTTGTTTTGTTGGTCCTTACCGTTTGGAGAAAAGCGGGATTTTTTTTGCCCTGTTTTCTGCGACTTTTTCTTGGTCTTTTTCTTACTATGGTGTGTTTGGTTGCAGGGTTTTTCAAGGTCGCAGTTTTTACTGTTTCCGTGATATTTACGTTTGCAATGATGAGAAGTTGAAAAACTCATTACTCGATTTCTTGGGATATTTCTCAAGGTATAGCAATTTTCTTTCATGTTTGAAATCAGTGTCTTTCTTCAAACGACATTTCTGTCATGACCCTCCAATAAGCTTCACACAAATAGCTCTCCTAATTTCTTTTCTCTCAATGTTGCTTCTGGTGATGCATTGGAGCGAGACTGAGAATGACTCTTATATAGTCTGAACTAATTGTAGTGAGAATGACTTGCTAATGGTTTACAGCCATCTGGGTTTAAAAACCCTTAATGGAATATCAGTACAACGCTTATATTTCTCTGTAACATTCAAATCTCTCTTCCATGAACTCCACCTGCCTGACCGAGTTCCTCAGCCAAGGGTTTCCTCAGTTAACCGCTCTATGGTGAATTGCTTGCACAAGAACCTTCCTTTTCAAGCTTTAGCCATATTAAGGAATCAATCTCAGCTGGGTTTTGTCCAGAACATTGACGAAGTCACATTTGCTCTGTCTCTCAAGGCTTGTCAAGGGCAATTCAAACTTGGGTCCCAAATCCATGGACTCGCCATATCTAGTGGGTTTGTTTCGTATCTCACAGTTTCAAATTCACTTATGAACTTGTACTGCAAATCTGGACATTTTGGGGTTGCTTTGCGGATTTTTGAGAATTTGAGTCATCCTGACATTGTCTCTTGGAACACTGTTCTTTCAGGATTTGAGAAGAGTGATGATGCATTTAGTTTTGCTCGTGCTATGAATTATAATGGGATTGTTTTTGACCCGGTAACATATACTACAGTTCTGTCCTATTGTACAGATGGTAATGAATTTTGGGTTGGATTGCAGTTGCATTCTCCTATACTAAAACATGGATTGGATAGTGAGATATTTATTGGGAATGCACTCATAACCTTGTACTCTAGGTGGGGCCGACTAGCTGATGCCAGGAGGGTGTTTGATGAAATGCCCAAACGAGATTTGGTTTCATGGAGTGCAATGGTCTCAGGATACGCTCAAGAGGGAGATAATAGGTTGGAAGCTGTTTTGATCTTCATCAATATGATGAGAGAAGGTACACTGCCTGACCACGTCTCATTAACCGGTGTAATTTCAGCTTGTGGTCATGAAAGAAGTTTAGAACTAGGGAGACAGGTTCATGGTTTGACCATAAAAATGAGATATGACAGACACCTTTCGGTAGGTAATGTTTTGATTTCTACCTATTCAAAGTGTGAGGTCAACAATGATGCAAAACTGGTCTTTCAGTTCATGAGTAGTCGAAATGTAGTCTCTTGGACTACCATCATATCAATAGATGAGGATGCAATGTCTCACTTTAATGAAATGAGAGTTGATAATGTGTATCCAAATGAGATTACATTCATAGGATTAATCCATGCGATCACTACTCAGAATCTTCTAAATGAAGGTCTAATGGTTCATGGGTTATGCATAAAAGCCAACTTTTTATCTAAGTCAAC
The DNA here is from genome assembly GCA_963210345.1 of Inga oerstediana. NCBI lineage: Eukaryota > Viridiplantae > Streptophyta > Magnoliopsida > Fabales > Fabaceae > Inga > Inga oerstediana. The sequence goes on from OY723407.1 coordinate 42,622,749, forward strand.
TGTTTGCAATAGCCTTATTACCATGTATGCCAAGTTTGAGTCCATTCAAGAATCGGAGAAGATTTTTGAGGAGCTTAGAACAAGGGAAGTAATATCATGGAATGCTTTGATTTCTGGTTATGCTCAAAATGACAAGTTTAAAGAATCTTTTCTTACATTTTTGTCAGCATCAAAGGAAATCACTCCCAACCAATACACTTTTGGTAGTGTCCTAAATGCAATTGGTGCTGCTGAAGATATATCCTTAAGACATGGCCAACGTTGCCATTCTACTTTGATCAAACTTGGTTTAAGTGCTGACCCAATTGTTTCAGGGGCTCTTCTTGACATGTATGCCAAGCGGGGAAGCATAATCGAGTCCCTGAGAGTATTTGATGAGACACCTGAAAGAACCCAATTTGCTTGGACTGCAATAATATCTGCATATTCTCGACATGGAGACTATGAGTCAGTGATGAGTTTGTTCAAGAGAATGGAAATGAAAAAAATCAATCCTGACTCTATCACTTTCCTTTCTGTCCTAACAGCATGTTGTAGAAACGGCATGGTTGATATTGGCCTAAAAGTCTTTGACTCTATGATTAAAGATCATCACATTGAACCAAATCCTGAACACTATTCTGTAATGGTGGACATGATGGGCCGTGCAGGGAAACTAAGGGAGGCAGAAGAGTTGATGAATCAGATTCCAGGAGGACCTGGATTGACTGTATTACAAAGTTTGCTTGGATCTTGTAGGTTACATGGGAACATTGAGATGGCAGAAAAGGTGGTGGATCGTTTGATAGAAATGAAGCCCACTTGTTCAGGCTCATATGTATTGATGTCGAACTTGTATGCTGAGAAAGGGAAGTGGGAGAAAGTGGCAGAAATGAGGAGAGGGATGAGAGAGAGGGGAGTGAGGAAGGAAATAGGGTTTAGTTGGGTAGATGTTGGTAATAATAGTATTGATTCCTTGAATTTGTTTGGGTTCTCCTCTGGGGATAAGTCTCACCCTAATTCTGAGGAGATTTGTAGGATGGCCGAGTTTTTAGGATCAGAAATGAAATTTTGGGAACAAGAAAGGAGAGAGAATAAAGAAGAGAAGTACCAGGATCATAACTAATGTCATGTTTAGTACAATGGAACTGGATGTGAGGATGAGAATGAAAATGAGGAGCCAAAAAAATATGTTTGGTTTGCATGAATGGAATGGGAAGGAAGTCAATTCCTACAAGCCCTGGGAATGAGGATTCCTCTATCCAGTGTTGGAATGGGATCACGATTTTTTCAAATGGAAGCCCTCTCCATTGTGCATACTTGTGTCCCTAGAGACTCACACTCAAAGGATCACCATTGTTTATTCGCAAATCTCATTCTTATTCACCATTGCAGAGAAGAGTGAAGCTCATCCTCTACCACTGAAGCTAAGATGAAATTTGTCTTCAAATTGATGCTTTCTGACATGGAAGATGGTGACAGAGTATTGAAGTAGCTTATCTTGTTCTCTGAATTTGAATTGACAGATATGAACCAGAACTGTTCATGTGGGACAAAAAAGCTGTAGAAAACAATTGAAGACCATGTGCAAATCTGCCAGCACTGGCAGGTCTAGAGGAGCTTGGCGACTCAGCATTCTCCGTTCTTGTCTTTAGCATTCAGAGGCTTGTTCTTGTTCTCTATTCTTGGTGTTCTCTTTCTCTCGGTGTCAAACATCATTTCTGATTCTTGTTCAGATTCTCATTCACGTCCTCGGCCTTGGCATCTGCTTCTTGTTTGCATTTCCATCTGGTTTGTTTCTTTCTTGTTATTTCTTTCTGCTTCTTGTGTTTTTCAGTTTGCTAGTGTCCCACAATTTTGTGATTGTTCTTTGCGTTTACAATGGGGATCCAAAATAAATAGACCCCTTCTCTGCTGAAGATTTCAACATATACATGGCCCTGAATGCATGTGTTAGTTGTACCCAAGTTTTGCCTAAGATAAGTTATATTTAGTAATTACACGTGAATTGTGAATTATGATCTCAACTCTTTCTCCCATGTTTTGTTTTTTTGTTTTTTTTAAAAACTTTCTTCCTTGTTCAATAGCAAGCAGTGAGTCTAGAAGTTTTAGTTTTGGGTTTCCATAAAATTCTCAAATTATTCCAAAATATAAATGATGATGGTTTTATATAAGTAATTGATTGGCATCTGCCGATGGAGTAGTACAATTCTATCTCTATATATATGGTGACGGATAAGAACTTGCCTATCGCTATCGGTACACAGGATTTATTTTATTGAATAAAGATATTTTCCATTGCACTACATGGAACTTTAAATATAAACATATTATATTTTGTTAATTTTTATTTTGGACAGTATAAAGAACTCGGTTGCTACTTTTTGGAACCCAACAAAGAATTATCTTTAATTAGAGGCAAAAAAGAAGTCACGATTGAGATATGGATGTACGGCTGCTAAAGTTGTTCACAACAGATGCATTGCAAAAGTTGTACTCAGCTTTTAACTATTAAGTTCATAATTTATAAATGTAGCAATATAATCTGATGTACTCTTGCGTGAGGTTAGTTGTCTGCAATCATTCAGCTGGTAGGTAGTTTGTCTTTGGTTGTTAACTCCTACCTTCCATGGAAGCTTTTTTTCTTTTGGTATGAGCATAACGAAGGGATTGATGATGTTTGAGAGAGAAACTTTTGAAACATGGACTTAAAAAAATTGATGGTGAAGTTGAAGGCGGTATATATTTGCAGAACAAAACAATTCTTGTTATAAATATTATAATTATATGTGGATGTCAATAACATATCCAAGAATGGGGCTTTTGATCTTCCTTCTCATATTGAATGACATTATGGCACCATATGACCCCCAAATTAAAAGGTTTGTACTTATTATTACTATAACCTCTAATGGTTCCATTTTGTACCATAATGTAGATTAATTCTCCTACTTATGATGTTGTAACTTTTGGAAGGGCTGGAGATCTATAAGTAGCGGTTTGATACAAAGAACTGGATATACATGAAAAGTTATATATCTGATATCATTCTATAATCATATATCTGATGTCATCTAACTACTTGTAGTGTCTGTCCCTTCATCCTAACGGCCGTTGCGACCGTTGTCAAAAGTTCATTGAAGATGAAATTCATGCAATTAGAGATTGCAAAGACATTAGGAATATATGGGAGAAAGTCATTCACCCATCGGTCTATGACAGGTTCTTCTCGGGTAATATTCATACCTGGTTCCAGGCTAATATGACACATCCTTATGGGCTTGATATGGAACAATGGAAATATCTCTTTGTTATAATCTGTTGGCTCATTTGGAGGGATCGTAATGAGAGGATTCACTCTTGTCCGACCACGGATCTCAATCAAATTAATGCTAAGGCTAAGGCAATCCTAGGAAGCTTTATGGAAGCTATGAATAGGATTAAATATATGAAGCTTGCAAACAATCAAGTTCAAGTTGAAGGCTCTACAATTCACAATGTGGAAAGTTATACTACGGTAGAGGTCGATGGAGCTTATTCTCCGTGCCAAGGAAAATGTGCATGTGGAGGAATTATTATTGACTGTAATGGAACTATATTGGAAGGCTTTCGTCTAAAACTTGAGAATGGTGAATCTCTTGAAGCAGAAATCTGGGGTTGCTTATTGGGCTTGAAGAGAGCATGGGAAGGAGGTCATAGAACGGTTCGATTGAGAAGCGACTCTCAGGAAGTGATACATCTTCTTCTGAATGATATTTCTGACCTTCACGAAGATTGGTCTCTCATCATGGAAGCGAAAGAAATGCTTCGACGCGACTGGGTTGTGATGATAGAATATATTGACAGGAATTTGAATGCCAGAGCTGATTTAATAGCGAAGACAGCTTTGAACGACTACCCTGGTTTGACCATTATGGGCCCTGACACGTTGGCTAGCGTTATGCAGCTATCTTAGTTTTATGTTTATTTTTTAATTTTGTTTTTGCTTTCCTATTGTATCAAAAAAAAAAAAAAAAACTACTTGTAGTGTCATTAATCATTAATTTGTCAGATTCTAGTGTTGCATATACGCAAATCTTCACTTGCTATGATCTTAGAGTGGTACCATAGCTTTTCAAAGCTAAATACTGCAAATTTAAAAAACTAGAACAGAATATATTTTAGTAAGCTCGATGGCTGTAATATACTATTGATTTGAGAAACTTACATCTAAATTATACATTTGCTTCCTACTTTACTGCATTTGCATTTAAGCACCTATACTTTAACTTATGGCAAAGAGGAAATCGTATCATCCTTTGGTGTCTTTTAGCTGATGAGGGAATCTCATACATAACAGGGGAAACCTAAATCCCTACTTTTTTAGGTGTCTCTCAAAGTGTTCAGTGCACTGATTCTCTCAGGAAATTTCTTTGCCAGTGGTACAAATGTAGACAAATCAGCGAGATAACATGTTATGGTTGAGATTCTATACTCCACTGGTTCTATTTATAAGACACTTCCAACATGTTTCACAGAGACCAATAAAAACTTTAAACTTCATTAATTCTTTCATAAAATTCAACATCTTTCTAACTTTACACCTATTTAATATTCATTCTACTCCATGAAAACAAAGTCAATATAATAATAAATGAAGGAAAAAATTGTACATTCATAAGACCAAATTTTTTCTTCTCCCTACCTTTTAAATAGGACTAGAGAAGTATTATATTAAAATACTATTGTTATATTAAATATTAAATGATAATAATAATATTTTTACAAAATAAATATCAAGCATTAAACGCCAATCCAATGATGGAGAAATTAAGTGGAGAGAAGAAGGATTAGTGGAGACACTCTCTTCCCCATCCAAAGAAAGAAGGGTTGCCATTTGGGAAAAAGAAGCACCTTGCTTTAGTTTCTCTCAGTCAGGATTTCTATGGCTATTGGTGTTCATTTCCGAGTAGAAAGTAGCGTAAGCCTTTAGAAGTTTTATTCCAACGATGTTACCTGGCAATTTTATGCTGATTTCTAAGTTAGAAATAGTGTTTGGTTATCTTCCTTTTCAGTATTTGATTAATTTAGTTGTTAAATCATCAGCTTCATTTCAATCCTAGAATATTTTATATGAATGCTTTGCATTGTTCTTGCTGCTTATTCTAGAATATTCCTTTTTGCTGCTGGTGAACTCATTATTGTGCTCTTTCAATCCTGAAATACCATAAACACTCTTTTTGTTGTCTGAACTTGGTTGAACTCATTAGATATATTTGCGTGCAGCTACTTGGATTATGAGCTATACTTCGATCTTCTCTGCTACTTGAAGGATCCAAATCAACAGGGAAGATTGTGACAAGCTAAAAGGAAGGAAGCGTCTTGATCTCGTGTATTACTTTTTAAAAGAAAGCTACTTAGATCCGTTAAGCTGGGAAAACAGAAAACTCTATTTAACAAATGCAAAACAGTGTAATTGGAAATATTTTTGGAGAATATCCTGTACAATGTTGGGTTGAAAGACTGATTATAACTCTTATCTCAATATAATAAAAAATGAAAAACAAAATGCATTCAAAAATCATAAAATTCTTTCTGATATTTTGGGCTTTTTTGTAAAAAAAAAAAAAAAAAATCAGAAAATCACTTCTTCCGCTTTTCCTACTTTCAAGGAGAAAAAGGAATTTAAAGCTAGTGACCGTTTAGAAAAATGAGAATGGGACTTACTTTTGAAGAGTGTCTCTTTCAAAACTTGGATGTTTCCACCTAATTTTGTTTGATTCTCTTTTTGGGTGTACAGTACAGAGATCCCATTGTAATTATTTCCTTATTATTGTTATGCTTACATGTAACATTGCAGGATCCTTATTGCTATTGATATATGTATTTTGATTTTCTGCCTTAGTGCCTTTATATGCATTTTTGAAACTAAATACTTGCTCTCTGGAAAGCTGAATTGGTTCTTCATTTTTAAGTCTTGTCTTGAAGCTTTGTAAATTTATTGCGTCATTAGGAGAAAATTCTTACGAGTTGAACTTTTGAAGTCAGATTTTGTTTATTTTAAAATTTTCGCCCTATCACAGTCGACTTCATCCAAAAAAATCTGTAACCTTTGTTATCATTTCAATGTACTATCCTTGTTGCTTCAATGTTTTTTCAATGATTTTTTTCTCATAATGTTTTTGGTGAACTGATGCGTACAGTGCTCTCTATTTCTCTCTTTTTTGCAAATTTCTGTTCTCTCTGATATTTCTAAGAACTGTGATTATTTAAATCTTTAAATAAAAATGTTCAAACTGTCACTAACCCACTTCATTTAATTCTTTTTGTATGGCAAGTCTGTGTGTGTCATCCTTTTGATGCGTTGATTACTATTTATGCAGTATTAAACTTTCAAGTTTATTTGGGTGTTCAAGTGTAAAATTGTCGTTGTGTGTTGTCAGCTTCAACTATAGCCTTCATTTTAACCTCAGTTACATGTAGTAATGGGGACAGTTAGTGTCAAAAAGCAAAGAAGAGGTGAAGTAATAATGAGGGATACAATTAGTGAGTTACCTGACTCCTTACTTCCACGCATTCTCTCTTCTGAATCTCTCAACACTAAAGATGTTGTCACAAGCCTCTTGTCCAGGATGTGGAGATCACTTTGGCTCTTAGCTCCCACGCTTCACTTTGACAGCTTGATTGGCTTTCATGCTCTTGAGTTCTTCTTCCAATTTGTAGACGAGGCCTTCATCTTAGTTGATCTGAAATCTGTCATAACGTTCGTTTTTAACTTTTTGTGTTTTCAGGCGCCCTCTGTTAAGCACTAATCAGGAGCTAACTTGAGTGTCTGGATATATTTTTTCCATATCATCATAGAATTAGATTGCCTACTAGCATTTTGATCTGCAATACAAAGGTCATAAAGTTGAACGGGGTGATCTTGAGTAATCTTTCTACCATTAATTTGCCTTTGCCTAGAGCCTTGGATTTAGAGGAAGTTGAATTTTCAGAATCTCGATTTATTGCAAGTCTTCTTTCTAATTGTGTTTGCCTTGAAGAATTGCGACTAGCGTCCTTGGATTTGCCTTATGAGGATCTAAAGCCGATGCTTGACGTTGGAAGGCTTGATCATTTGGTTACTGCATGTGTGTGTTTTTTTTTTGGCAACGGTTACTGCATGTGTTGAATATGGTACAACAGCACCTCTGTTACCAAAAGAAATGTTTTCTAATGTTACATTTTTATGCTTAATTCAGGTATGAATGATCTATGATGAGTATTTTTTTATTGTTTCTTTTCCTGACCAGATTTTGTATCCAAATTCTTTTGGTTTGACTTGGTCTTTCTGCATGCAGGATGATCGGTTCCTTAGAGATGATATCCCAACATTGAACAATTAAATCTACCTGGAAATTTGGTTAAATTGTAAAGAGTGGCCCACTGTTGTAAGCTGTCTCCAAAGCTTCCCCAAACTTGAAACTCTAGTGATGAGGTTTGAAGATTAAATTTGTTGTGTTGTATAGATCCTTTTCTTATCTCAGTTTTATAAATTTTGTGTCTGGCTAGTTTGTTATAGATGATAATGATGCCGGCGGTGTTCCGCTGATGGAAACAACTCCTGCGTTTCTCCTTGTGTTTCATCACACCTAAAGGTCTTCGTTTTTTAAGGGATGCTGTCATTCTGCCGGTTGGTCATGTTTCAGAGGACCTTGATAAGCATGAATTTCTACAGTCACTATGATCCATATGTCCTGAAAATTGCAGGCTTTTGACTGATGTTGGTGCGGCTCGTGCACATGAGTTTTATAGAAAATTCTGTTGTTTGAAGTTGTGAAAAATTGATGCTAGTTTGGGCGGTTTTATTAGAAAGTAGTGAGCAGCGTTTTTGTGTTTGGGAACAATTGTGAAGTTGTAGGTTTCATACTGTATGAATAAGACAAGACTTGACCAACAACTCTATTAGCATCTTGGTTTCTTTTAGGTGTATAAAGGTTACTGTATGACTTTTATCAGGAATTTTGACAGGGGAGCATTCAATCGCAAGGAACACTAATGCCCCTCATTTCGTTACATTGAATTGAGATGGAATTGGAATTGAGGGTGGAAGTGGGATTTTGGCTTGTTGAACATCATGCAAGCGAGTTCCATGGAAGTGCCAAATTTGTCAAATTTGAGAAATGCCACTTCCTTGCCCCTTTCAATGAGAACTGGGTTCCAATTCCATGGAACTCACTTTGTGACCATTTTAACCCTCTCACCCTTTCTCCAATGTCCAAGCAAGTCACGGCCATTTTGAATGATGAGAGATAGTGATTTTTTGATGTGAGGAGAGAAAAGTCTAAAGTTCGAAAATTGTAATAGGCATTCATGGTAGCCAAGTTTTGTTGCGAATAAGAATGCAAATCTTTGTTTCTCAAGTAAATGTCTTAGTATGTCTAAAGTTAGAAAATTGTAATAGTATTCATAAGTTCTCCATTAATATTTATACAAAAAACTTATCTAAGGAATTGATATCGAAAGTCATAATCATTTGTTACCAATTTATTCAGGGTTTTGGTTTCAAGTTGATATCATTATTTTTTTAAAAAAAAAATGTATATCTGACTATTTAGCAGTAGTGTTTGTGCCACCATTCGATCAAACCTTTGAAACTAGAAGCATCCATCCTCATAGTGAAGAAGTACCAAATAATCCTCATATGTAGCAATATTCTTTTTGAGTAAAAGGGAAAACAATAACTCTAGTACATAGTTCCAAAATGTTGAGGACAAATAAAAACATCTCTAAATCTTTGAAAATAACTTACATCTTATACCTTACATAATAAAGAAGTAAAAGAACATAGAAAGAAACTAATATCCTCATAGATATCATTGGGGATACTTATGTAAACAGCTTTTGGATTAAAAAGAAGGCGTTGGATGCCAACAATTTATGTTGACTTAGATCAGAAATACCAGAGTTGCGTATACAACTTGATAATACACGCAAGCAGCTGGGAATGACATTACAAGCAGAAGGACAAACTTTTTTCCAAATAAAAAATTGCATTGGACAATGATTATGACAAATAAAGGCATGACAAAAGATACTTGTAGCTTGCTTTTTCTTGTGGAATAACAATCAAGGACACTCAAAAAATAAAGGCTACTATGTTATTTAAAAGGAGGTATTTTGTAATCTTATTGTTTACTAAGATTTTTTTAGTGCGCATACTTGATCTGAAACTCACATTTGATTAGCTTAATGTGGTTGCCTTAAATATTACATATATGACTACCCATAATATTTATCATGTTTTCTATTCCCGCGTGTTCTATACTAGTAAAATCATAATAGTAAGGCTTATGCAAGCTCAAATTTCATTATATTTTAATATATTAACATACTCAATATTTAAAAAAAGTGGAAAAAAACTAAAATATATAAAATTGCATCAATTTTTTCTCGTCAAAACTCCAAAATGTCCAATCCGATCCTCACCTCATTTAGGAAGAGTTCCTCTAGGCAATTCTCAAAAAGCTGTAGTCATGAAGGTAGTTTTTTAATATTTAATAACAAATATTAATATGTCTTAAATTTCTTTGCTTCATGCACACTTTTGCACCCAAAAGAATCTTACGATGTTAGGTGTGCATTCCCAAATTAAGAGCGTTTAGAATTAGAAAGGGTGATTTTTTTTTGTTTTGTTTTTTTGGGGGGGGGGGGTGTTTGAATTTGAATAATGGAATTGATATGTTTATGGCAGTATTTGAAGAGTGGAGCTTGTTTTGTTCTTAGGCATTGTTTGTTTGTATTGTCAGTGAGGCTGAACCATGCATCACCCCTTCATATCATTGATTGTGAGGAGAATGGAGAGTACTAATATAAATGAATAAATAAATATATTGAAACACATAACATAGTTGGGTGCCAGGTAATAGAACTCGTACTGGAAACCAGCTAACTGGCCGATAGATCGGTCCGGTCTGGAATTTTTTTTTTTAAACTGATTTTTTAAAATATTTTCTTTATAATTTTAGATTAATAAATCTAAAATTTTTAATTTCTCGCCGATTTGATCCCGGGTTAGCTTCGATTTGAATCCGATCTGACCCACTGATCCTTGACCTAGTACCTTGACCTGTTCAGTCATCGGTCTGGGTTTAATTAACTTGGTTGGGTGTTTGAAATTCTTTTTCTTTCCTACCTATACTATACTAGCTAGGTTGGCATATGTGTGCTCTTTTTGCATTTCTCAGATGAATTTTGAAAAAAAAAAAAAATGTTAGATGCCGTACTTCCTTCGTAATCTAAGACCCTAATATTCACAACCGCCGGTCTGATAAGGGTGCTCCATCTTGGTAATAGTTATCTCCTTCTGCAACATTTGCTCTTCTTTCTCTTGTTCCCTTCATAGTCATCTCTACGTTTTTTGGCTCTGGTAATAGTCATCTCCACCTTGCATCTGCTCTAGTCGCATCTGGGAACAGACTAGTTACTAGATATTACTGAATATGTTCACTAAAATAGGCTTGTGTTTGTCATTTCTTGTTATATTGTTATATACAAGTCTTTTTTTAAGCAAATATATTTGTCATATTTTGATTAGCAAATTAGACAATAAAATAAAAATAATATACAATTTTTTATGTGTGAACAAATTTTTATTTAACTAGATTGAAATATAAATACATTCTTATTTAATTATAATTTAATTTAAATTTTATTTTTATAATATCCTTCCTAAATTGTAGTTGAATAAAAATTAAAATTACTTTAAGGTAATTAAATTGAGAAATATAATTTATGCATATTGAAAAAAAATAATAAATAATACACACACACAAATACATACATACATACATATATATATATATATATATGATGTATACTGATTGGCAAAATAAATAAATACATGATGTATACTGTGAAATGTTGTGTAATGTACTGTAGCCTTCCTAGGCCTTTCAAATAAAAATACAAATAAAAAAAAAAGCATTCCTGGGCCTTCTTTTGTACCAGACCCAATTCTTTTCAGATCATCACATTCGTTTGCGCACATAATATAATTCATCAACGAGAAGATCACCTTTAATAGGAAAATATATGTGCCTAGAAAAAAATAAACACATAAATTTCCACTAAAATATTGGTTGATATGATAAGCAGCCTTATTTTTATAAGGAGGAGGATACAAATTTAAATCCCGTAGTGCACTTGTTGGAAAATACGAAATTTTTTTGCACTCTAAACTTTAAGAGGATAAACCCTGGAAAAATGTACAATACCTATAATATACAGATTGGTCTAGGGAATAAACATCTTGTAAGTCTTTGTTGGAGTTGTTCAATTAAGCAATTTTTTTTTCATTTTCATTGTTTATTGCGTATATTTTTAAAGTTGAATAATAAATATTGAATATGAAAATAATTCCAGATAAAAGAGAATGGTTTCCTCTTACAAACTTGAAGTTTAGTTTGTATTAGGAATAAAATGAGTTTAGAGTAATATGATAATACATGATATGATTAAATCAATAATAAATGCCATTCGTATATGTGTGTATTTCACAATCTGTATCGCTTTTTGTTCAGAGTGAGATAATATTACTCCCTTCAATCCTATAGTAATTAACAACTAGCTAAATCATCATAGATCAGAATGTTGATTAAAATTTTAAAAAAATGTTAATTAAAATTAATTAAAAGCAATAATTCTGTAATGGATGAGAGATAATAAATGAGAAAAAGAGATGGGACAAACATGTAATTAGTTAATTACCGACCCTATGAGAGAGAATATTATTTATAATCCCTCTAGTTCCTATTATAGGGCACCTCCTTGAGGGTGTTAGTAACCCTTTCTATAAGCTATTTGCTAGCTTTAATGAGCATTAAGTATTTTTTCAATATATGGCCTATGTTTAACAAGACCAGTGAGGCAGTGAGGGAGAGAGTAGTAATGATTCTTTTTTTTGGATGCATTGAAAACTAAAAACTACTACGCGCTATTCGCACAACATATAGACTAAGTAAGGTCAACCCCGGGCAATTATGAAGAGCCATTTTAGTTAGGAAGTCAACCATTGTTTTGCTCTCTATTGCTGTATACTGCAAGTTCACCTTCCAGCTAATAAACCTATTTTATTACTACATTTTCTATTGGATTTTATTGTTGTTAAAATATTTTTTATGGGCTAAAAATATACATTATGTGATAATTCAGGAACATATGATGCTGCTTGGAATTTTTGATATATGCAGGGGCAAAGTAGAGAAATGGACAATCTTAAATCATTGAAAAAAAAACAATAAAAGGAATTAGATGTGAGAAGGGAGCTAAGAGGAAATCAATTTGAATACATGTGTTGGCGTGGGGACCACAAGGAAAAAGCAGAACATATTTTAAAGAAAGGAATTGGACCCAGCTATCATGCACTAAATTTCTTAATGCCTTTGATCATGGACACGTGGAGGATGATCTACATGTTGACTTCACTTTGGATTCCCAAGCTAAAGAGACACTTCTTGGACACACACAGGAGAAGAGCTGGGGACGGGAGAGGATTTATTTCAAAAAGAGAAAAGGCTTTAGACTCTTCGTCACTGGGAGACTAGCTTCGTACACTCTGCCTCTTACTTTCGAATCTCGTCATCTTTGTTTCTTTTAAGTGTGTTCTTGAAGTTTCGACATGGCAAAGTTACAGATTCAGCTCGTTGAAGCTGATTCCAAGCCCATGAGCAGCTAGGCTTCCATTCTTCTTGAGATTAACAGCCGATGTTGGAGCACTGAGCATAATAGGGAGTTTTTGTTAGATTCTTTCTTTTCATAGATTTACGATTCTTGTGTATCTGTTTGGAACATTGAAATTGTATTTCTCGGTTAGATTCAAGTTATATTCATTGTGAAGTATGATTTGTATTGTACCTAGGTGTCTAATGCTCTCTGACTCATATTAGGTTCGATAGCATTCTTTGGTTTGTTAGAACTGGATTGTGTGATCAGATTGATTAATTCATGATGAATGTTGTTCAATATTCATTTTAGGAGTTCTAGATGCAATGTTTTCTTGTACTTGGTAGTGAGTATAATTGGTGGTCTCGTTTGAGCTATAATTAGGCAGAAATTCTATAGCCTTCGATAATGCAATGAAAGCTAGGTATTAATCTCAGGAAGATTTACTCATCACCTGCGATTGTTTTGACATACTAATATCAAATAAGAAAATTATCAAAACAGTAGAAATAGATTTACTGCTAGCTAATGGCAATAATCTCCACAAAGCTTTTCTGTTCTATTAACTTGTTTAAGTGCTTTTACAATTGAGATTTAAGAATTTCTAGCTCCTCAAGAGTCGACCTAGGTTGCACTACTATATTTCATATTTAGTGTCCTAGTATTTTGATAAACTCACACAACAGGTTTAATCACTAGCTACGACTCAACATATTTTGGATTTCCATAATAACCTATCTATCTTCATGAAAGTCAAGAATGTCCCTTTGAATTAGGCTTAAAGCCTCTTGAGAAGCGCTACTTAGTCTGACGTTCAGATGACCACCGTCCCTAGCCCTTTTCAAACCCACAAGACAGCCCTATAATTCTGCTGTTAAAAGTCACCATTTTCTAAATGAAAATAAAAGCCCTTTATAACCTTTCCTTGTGCATCCTTAATAATCCCTCCACAAGCGGCTTTCTGATGGATATGAGAAAAAGCACCATACACTTCAATCTCTTATATCCTTTACACTAATCCACCAAAAAATATAGGTCATTACTTGTAACCCCCTTCCTTGATAGCCATTAATAAGATTCGAAAATGATCATAAAATAAATAGGAGACCAATGGTGAATTCAAACTCATTAAAAGTCCCGAATTCAAGACAGAATTTGGACTTATGATAAAGTGAGTTTTTCAAAACTTTTCACAATATGTTAAATATGGTCTCACTTCCACTTTTTGAATCTATTTGGTGTGTACAGTTCGGCTCCATTTATAAATATCAGAGTGCTTAACAAAATTCCCAACGAACACTTGGGTTTCAATAATTAACTATAAGGGTCTATAGGGCATGAATGCCTATTCTCAGTTTCCCATACCGGGGATTACAGACAATTACACAATTCTACTACATCGGTCTACACTTACAATACAATCATCCTAACAAGTGATAACCCATATAAAACTAATCTCCAAGCCATGAACTCTAACCGTCCTTGTATACCTGCTTTTCCTTTGATCCGCTTGCCCTAGCTGTAGGTTAGTAGTGGAAAGAGTGAGATTCAAAAGAATCTTGTAGTAACATTGGCCTTTTATGATACATAATAAACAAAGCATGCAAGTAATTATCACAAAGCAGCAACACAATAGCATCCATAGTAGCAATCACATGATGCGTGACTTTTGTCACATAAATGATAGCTCTCACGACAGTATTCACAATAACAACAACTTTCATAGTTGTATATGTAACCCCTACCTTAATAGCCGAAATTATAGTTTGAAAAACGTCATTATGTTGAATTAGATACCAACACATAATTTAAAAGTTATTAAAAGTCCCATCTTCAGGAAAGGATTTTCTTTCCTTCTTTCTTCTTTCTTAAAATGCTTGATCGACTTGTGCTTAGGCATTATAGTTTGAAAATAGCCGAAATTATAGTTTGAAAAACGTCATTATGTTGAATTAGAGACCAACACATAATTTAAAAGTTATTAAAAGTCCCATCTTCAGGAAAAGGTTTTCTTTCCTTCTTTCTTCTTTCTTGAAATGCTTGACCGACTTGTGCTTAGGCAAAAAGGTGAGGATATCCTTTGATTAACTTCTCTCTCTCTTTCCCTTATGATTTGAACGTCCAACATATGCATAAGGTCAAGGAAGTATATTGATTAAATCCTAGCCACTTTTTTTGTCTTTAAGTGTAAGAATATATCAATTAAATTCTCTTCCTTTCCTTTCTTAAAGCTTGGACAAAATATTGGAGCAAAGGGATACATATATGTTATTTTAATCTTGCATGAAAATAGAGCTAGGAGGGGATGGTATTCTTGTAGAAAAAAGGAAGAGAGTGTGTTGATTTTGTCTTGCATGTACCTTGTGTCCAAATAAGAGGAAAAGATAAGGAAATTACTTTAATTATTTTCATCATTACTTCTACTTTGTAAGAGCCAATCTTCGCCCTTCAATTTGTTTCCTAAATCTATCTTCAAGATCAAGTTTAACTCTTGATCATGGCAAAACTAATTAGGGTGCCATTAAACCCTTTTATTTCACTGTCTATTACATTTAACCCTTTGGATGTATTTTGGGATATTACAGTATACACATTCGTTTCACCACGTGGCCTTCACGACAACTTTCGCTATATTCAAAATAATGACAGTTTTTACTGTATTCAGCTACCACATTGATGCGTGACTTGCATCGCAAAATGACAGCCTTCACTGTAATCACAATGATGCATGACCTTCATCACAACAGCTTTCATTGTATTCAGCTACCACATTGATACGTGACTATCGTCACAACAACTTTCGCTGTATTCACAATACTAGCAGCTTTCACATTCATCACAATGCAATGATAAACACAAACATACAAGCATTATACATAATATAAGAGAAAGAGTGACTACCTTGTTCTTTCCTTTCATGCTCGGGCATCAATTTCTCACGCTCAGGGCGGATATCAAGTCCTATAAATCATAATCAAGGACGATAAGTTATTCACTATACCCACTTTTCAAGCAACTAAAAATACTTAGGGTTGGTTATCATTTGGGTCCTTCAAGTGGCTATGAGAAGCTCAAACAATAGCCCAATAGGTTGCGGAGCACTAGACCAGAAATCACTTTTCAAAACTTCAAAGTGCTGAAAACAGGGGCTAAGACACTCTCTAGCTGTGACCAAAAGATGGTCGGAGACTTTTGGATCGCGGCCAATAACACTTTGGCTGCGGCCAAGAAAAAGTCAAAGAATTTTGGACCGTGGTCAAGACCCTTTTGGCTGTGGCCAAGAACTGGATAGAAACTCTTTGGCTGCGGCCAAGATGCCTGACTGCGGCCAAGAACTGGTATGATTCTTTCCTGAATTCTAACGATCATAACTTTTCGTACACACATCGAAATGACACAAAATTTATATCATTTTAAAGCTTGCAATGTCTACTACAAAACTGAAAAGTTTCACAACTTTTTGACATCATTTGCTATTTCAAAACACCATGCAAACAAGCACCATTGCACAACATTTTCACAAAACAGAATTTCCAGTTTTCAACCAATGTTTCCAAAGGTCCAGAATTCACAACAGGGACCACTCCCCACACAATTTTTCGCATAAAATCCAATGGAAACATAAAAACAACCAAATTCTCACTCCTTTAACATTTTCTTTTTTGAACACCAATTCAACCCAAAACCTCAAAATCACCAAACTTCACATTTAAGACTTCAATCAAGTTCATTTATCCAATGAACATCACAAGACATCAACACAATCATCAAAACACTATGACCTCTCTAATACCCTTATTACACAAAAATTAGGGCAAATTCCAGAAATCACAATACTCAACCAAACATGACAATATGTGTGTGTGTGTGTGTGTATGAAAATATAGCTTTTGCTCACCTCTTCCTCTTCCACTAGCTTGTTCTTTGGTTCTCCAACCACTCTCTTTTCTTGAATTCACAAAAAACCTCCTCTTGAAAATCTAAAACCATAGGAATAAAGCTTGCATCAAGAGGAATAAGATTAGAGAATAGGTTTTGAGCATTCGAGGTCATCTACTAGGTCAAAAGCGCACCTTTCCCCTTTCCTTCTTTCTCTTTCCTCCTCCTTCTACAGCCAACCTTGAGAGCTTGAGAAGAGAGAAAAAAGTGTGATGAAAATGATTTACTTCAGCTCCTTCATGCCCTTGACCGAAAATAAAGAGGAGAGAGGGAAGGAAAAGTTGAACATTTGACCTTTGACAATTTGACTTCATCCAAGGGTGCCAATGGTGCCATGTGTCAACATCTCATGTATTCTCATAAAACATGTAACTATAGGATTATTCTCACCAATTTTATTATCCATTTAGTCACACCTCTTACTCTTTTAGTTGATAGCCAATTTCCTCTTCGATAGTTAACTAATTGGCCGATAAATTTTCTTTCTTCTCGTTTTGCCCCTGACTATGGCAATTTCAGTTTGATTACCACTTAACACATTATTTGACCTGATTTCTTATGCCATGCACCCTCCCCTTCATTTTAAATTCAATTTAAGCTTAGTCACCATGATTGAGCTTAATATAGGGTTTAAGCACTTTCTACTGTTAACTGGGGGTCATAATTTACACTTTATCCTCTGAAAGTGTTTGTCTAACGTTCATTACATCCACTTTTGGGGTCACAATTCTCCCCTCATATAATAAATTTCGTGCCTGAAATTTGTTACACGACTTGGTGTAATACCCCGAATTTTGAGACTTGAGGCTAGAGAATAAGTGGATTGTTAAGCCCTGGTTTAGAAAGATCCCAAATGTGGATTAATGGATAATGACTCCAAAAGTGGATGTGATTAGTGATAAATAAACCCTTTTGGAGAATATGATGTGGATTGTAGTCGTTTGTGTTATGAGCAGCACCAAAACCCTGTATTTGAGTTCAATTATGGATTAACATCTAAATTGGACAAAAATAAAGGGGAGGGCGTATGTATGGTGTATTGGAATGAAAAGAATGTGTTTGGTGGTGATTTAGGAGGAATTACCATAATCAGGGGCAAAACGGTAAAGTTACCGGCCAATTGATCGATTGCCGAAGAGGAAACTCATTCGTAACTTGAAGATCAATGATTATGATTGATTTGTGTAGAGATCAAAGGGGTGGAATCCCATGTGCATGTGTGTATGTGAGCTCATAGGAGGTGTTTTGAGATGGTGACAAGTGTCACAATATGGACCATAGAATTGGTCAATGTTTCAAAAAGCTTTTCTCTCTCTTCTCTCTTCCTCAAGTCGGTTTATGTGTGTGTGGGAGAGCCAAAAATATGGTCCTCCTTCATCCCTTTCTCTCTCTTTTTCATCCATTTTCGTTGAAGCTTGGGAGGAAAAAGAAATGGAAACGGTGAGATTTAGCTTGATTAATGTCTTCTTTTGCTTAAATAATCTTCTATAAAGTTGTTCATAGTGATGAGAGCATCATTGCTATAGTTTTAGATTTATGAAAGAAGTTGTTTTGGGAGCTTGAGGAAACTTAAAGGTCGTGGAATCAAGGATCTAGCTTGGGAAAGAGGAAGATGTGAGTATTTGTACCCTTTTGATCTAAGTTTTGTGATACTTGGTTAAGTTTTATAAATTATGGTATTTTCCCTGTTTATGGTATAATTGTGAAATGAATGATTTGAAGGATTATTATGGTTAAAATGGTGTCATAGTGTGATTTAAGGTCATTAAGATTGGTTTGGACAATTGGAAGTAAAAGTGGTTGAATTGGGTAATATGTGTGAAGAGTGTGACCAAAAAGGGGAAAATGTCTTTGTGGTGTAATTTTGGGTGTTTTGAGGTTTCCAATGTGTTCCTTGTGTAAAATTGTGTGGGGATAGTCTTGTATTAAAAGTTGAGGACCATTGGAAACATATTGGTTAAGTTTGGGAGAATTCTGGTATCTGCTGCGTTCTGGGTTTTGATAGAGCCTCACTCGAGTAAACAAGGGTCTCACTCGAGTGTAGTGTGATGTTTTCCCTTTCCCTTTCATTTTTAGTTGCACTTGTTCATGGAAGAAGCAAGAGTGCACTTCCTTACTTGCGAGTGATGTGGGTTATCACTCGAGTGAAGGTGGTCTCACTCGAGTAATAATGTGCTTCTGCACTAAGAGCCGCTTCTTGGGTTATCACTCGCCGTTGATTTGTCAAGAGTGTGAGTTAGCACTCGTAAGTGTTATGGCATCACTCGAGTGCCAAAGCTAGTGCTCGAGTGCACTTCTGGCTCTGGGTTTGCTGTGGCTCTCGGGTGGTCACTTCTTGAGCCTCACTCGATGGAACTCGGGTAAGTGTGAGGCCATCACTCGAGTGCTATGTTGGATGCTCAAGTATTGTGGGTATTTTCTGTCTTTGGTTGTGCTTTTGGTCAAGCACTCGCACGAGTGAGCCGTCCTCACTTGGGTATGGGTCGTCCATCACTCTAGTGTGCCATCTATCACTTGAGTGATAAAGACAAAAATGGGGTTTCAAGGGTTCGAAAGATGGTCTTTGGTCAAGTTTCTCCCAACCCTGTGTTTAGGCTTTGAGTAGCTACTTAAAGGTCGTGAATGATAACCAACTTAAGTGTTTGAAAGTTAAGGAATTGGAAAAGGGATTAACCCTATGTCCTTGTTTTGGTTATAGGGTTTGGTGTTTTCCCTGATCATGAGCAGACGAATTTGGAGCTTATGTGGAAGAACCAGTGTAGGGAACATATATCTCCTGCATGTATTTGATATTTGTGTTAGTGTGTTGGTGTATGTCTTTGCTTTACATGATTATATGTAATTTGGAGCTATGTTTCAATTTATGCTATGACCATCAGTATGCTGTTTGAAGCATTGAGCTTACAAATTTGTCATTGTGTGAGCATGAGTTATGTGATGCAAGCATGTCATGCATTAAACATTTATCGTACATGCATATTGGTATTGTTTTCTAGTGAGATTCTCTTGAATCTCACCCTCCCTTACTAACCTTTCAGACAGGGTAGTGGATCGAGGATGGAGCAAGCAGTCAAGGGCGACGAGGACTCCTTTGGGTTGTGGTTTTGGTAGTTGGTTATCATTATAGTTGGGATATTTGTACTTGGATTTGGTTGTGTATATGTTGGTGAGGACTTGATTATGTATATGAGATATTTTGAGTAATCCCCTATTTAGGTGATTGTCTATGGGTGAATGTGCCTTATAAGGCT
This sequence comes from Inga oerstediana, assembly GCA_963210345.1. NCBI lineage: Eukaryota > Viridiplantae > Streptophyta > Magnoliopsida > Fabales > Fabaceae > Inga > Inga oerstediana. Next base: position 42,642,599 of record OY723407.1, read on the forward strand.
TTGATAAATGTAGGGAACCAGGGATTGGTCGGGAGTTACATTGCGTACTCTGATATATTTAAATGTGATTTATCTTTATGTAGTAATTGTATTCGGAATGTGAATGTGAGACCAGGTTATAAAGATTTTGAAATGTATTTATGAAAACCCCGTTTGGTAGATGGGTTAGTAAATGTTATTTGATTGTTATTGGTCTCTATTTCACTTAAATTGCGTAACCCGGATATAATTATGGAAGGGGGGTTATACTTGGGACATAAACTCATCATAGATCGTACTCATGTTTGGGGGTAGGATTATCCGATATGCTATAGGTCCGATTCTTGCAAGAATCTCAAATGGACTAAGGTATCATGGGCTCAGCTTAATTCTCTTGATCATTCTACTGGTTCCCATGACCAGAGATATTCTCATGAACGAGTGCTAATAGCCCAATATCACCAGTACCGACTTCCGACTAAGCACATCCGCGATAACATCAACTTTACCTGGATGTACTCGTTCATCTTGACTTTGAGCCCCTTAAATCTTAGACATTAAGTTACTTTCCCCTTGGGGAATACTATTAGCATATACGATTTAATTTGAGAGGTCTAAATCCTGAAACTCTTCTATCATCATTACTGTAACCTGCACCGCCTTCCGACTAAGCACATCCGCGATGACATCAACTTTACTCAGATGATACTTGATCTTCAAGTTGTAATCTTGTTAGAGCAAGCGTTTCACCCAAGAAGGGGGGTGAATTGGGTGATACTAAAATTTTTTGTTACAAATATAAAACTTGATGGTGAATATAAAGCAGTAAAGAGTAAAGAGAAATATCACCGAAGTATACACTGGGAGTTATACTGGTTCGGCCACAACCACATTGACCTATGTCCAGTCTTCAGAGTATCTCTGAGAGTTTCACTATAATTTCCAAGATTCAGTGGGTTCTTGGCACCTTGGTACAAGCAAGTTCCTTCGCCTGAACACTCGCTCCCCCTTACAAGTTGTAATCCAATCCCAACTCAAGGTTCCACAACCTTAAGTTACCTCGACAACAAATATTGAGTTCGAATGAAATATCTCTCTTACAGAGTGAATAAGAATCATTGAAGTATAGATTTACAAGTGTGTGTAAAAACAGAGAATTGAACGTGAACTTGATAATGCGTTCGTGTGTGTTCCTTGTTGTTATCTCTGTTTGGATGTTCCCATATATATAGATGTGTTGATAATGACCGTTGGAACATTTTCTTCTCGCCCGTTTGAGTGTGCGCAGCCACTATTGACTTTTCCAGTTTTTTTGAAAAATATCCGTTTGCGGTAGGTGGCGGTAGGTAGCGTTTGAACGTTGCATTTGACTTTCCTTATTTGGTAAGATCTCTTTATTGTTTATCTGCAAATATGCTAAGAATACTAATACAATGAAGAGTTAATCACATAGAAAACAAATCAATGAATGTTGGAATGATTTCTGAATTTCTGGACTTGGATACTCGAGTAGTTCCTCGAGTATTCATTAAGTTTACTCGAGTAATTACTCGAGTATCTTCGTGAAAGTATTGATAGAGAGCAAGTTAATAAATGAACATCACATTATTCGGGTAGTGCATGGAGTAAACAAATTTACAAACCTTAGAAATACCTATTTACTCGAGTACTTACTGAAGTATGCTACAATTTTCTTCACAGGTTACTCGAGTAGTCGCTCAAATAACTTTTAGATTACTTGATGCTTCACTCCAGTAATGTTGGCAGGACTCCAAGGCCGAGAGCACTTCAAGTTTGCTTACCAGTTTACTCGAGTACTGTAATATCCCAATTTTTGATTAAGGGATAATCATGATTATTATGGATAATTATGGATTTATTGGGATTATTATGTATTTTATGACAATATTAATTTATGTCATAATTAGTGAAAATTGGAAATATTATTGCATATGTATGGTATTTAAGATCAAGGGTTGAGATTTCCTTGACCGTGGGTCGGAATCTAGTGGGTTAAGCTTGGGTGAGCTTATTGTGGGAATGATCGAGATGTTGACATGTGGCAGTGTGGAGGCCATTGGATGAAGTTGCTAGAGGACAAATGACCACTTTTTGCTCCTCCTCTCCATTTCTTTCTCTCTCTCGTACTCTCCCTCTTTTCTCTCTCTCTCCATTGTTGAAGGCAAGGAAGAAGGGAAAAGCTTGATCTTTGGGTAAGTAAATGATCTCTATTGCTCAAACACCATTCATAAATGTTGATCCTTGAGTAATGAGCTTCATTTTGGTGTGTATAATGTAGCCATTTGGTGTTGATTGTGCTACACGAAAAATTTGGAAAGTGGTGGATCAAGAACTCTCTTTGGAGAAGTTGCTAAGGTGAGTGAAACCAATCTATCTATCTATGTTTCATACCATTTGGAATAGTTTCTAAATTCTGGAAATTTGGGCTTGAATCTGAAAAATGAGTGTCACTGTTCATTTGATATGTTTTTGGTATGAGAATGGTGTTTTGGAATGAGTTTATGATAGATAGATTGATTGGAGGTTGAAATGTTAAGTTTAGTAATTTTGGGAAAATTGATGATTTGTGTTGATTCAACCCAAAACTTGATAATGGAGTTGGATTTTGATCATTTTAATGATTCCATTGAATTCCTTGGGTGTTTTTGTGTGGGAGTAGCTTTGGGTTGGTATTTGGGTTCATTTGGATCACTTGGAAAGGTTTCTGGAAATGCTGTCATGCCTTCTCGTTTTTCTGGTTTCTGATAATCGTGCTTGAGGTGAGAGTGTGTGTGCTCGAGTGAGGGAAGAACATCACTCGAGTGAGAATTTTGTGCTTGAGGTGATTTCCGTACTTGTGCTTGAAGTGAGGATTTTGTGCTCGAGTGAGCCTTCTCTGAGAAAGTTCTTGTGCTCTCGGGCATGTGCTTCCTGTCTTCACTTCCTTGTGCTTGAGGTGATTTTCGTGCTTGTGCTCGAGTGAGAATTCTGTGCTTGAAGTGATTTCCGTACTTGTGCTTGAGGTGAGGATTTTGTGCTCGAGTGAGCCTTTTCTGAGAAAATTCTTGTGCTCTCGGGCATGTGCTTTCTGTCGTGCTTGAGGTGAATTCCGTACTTGTGCTTGAGGTGAGGATTTTGTGCTCGAGTGAGCCTTTTCTGTGAGAATTTTGTGCTCTCGGGCATGTGCTTCCTGTCTTCACTTCCTTGTGCTTGAGGTGATTTTCGTGCTTGTGCTCGAGTGAGGATTTGTGCTTGAGGTGATTTCCGTACTTGTGCTCGAGTGAGGATTTTGTGCTTGAGGTGATTCCATATTTGTGCTCTCGGGCATGTGCTTTCTGTCGCGCTTGAGGTGATTTCCGTACTTGTGCTCGAGTGAGGATTTTGTGCTTGAGGTGATGTCCGTACTTGTGCTCGAGTGAGACCATTTTCACTCGAGGTGAAGCAGTGAAAAATGAGTTTTTGTGCTTCCAAAAAGGGATCTTTGGGATAGTTCTTCCAACCCTTTAGGAGTTTTGTTAGGAGTATTTAGTGACTCTAAAAGAGTAATAATGATAACCAATTAAGCATTATAAAGTGAATTAAGTCTTGGAATAGAGTATAACTCTTCGTCCCTAATTGTGAAAATAGGATTTGATATTTGCCTTCCTCGGGAGAGACCGGCGCTAGGACACGCCCGGAAGAACTCAGGTAGTGACTTTTCTCTCATATCTTGTATGATGTTTTGGTATGCATATCTTATCATTGAACTTGTGAAATGTGTGCCATGGTCCATTACGGCGCGAGCAGGTCAGCGTGAGCCGTATAGGGAGTGACAGTGGTCATCTCTAGTCGGCCGTTGGACTGCCGTCGTAATCGACATGGATCTTTGTGAATCCGACCCGTGGGGGCGGCGTTTGTGAAAACCAGCCGTGGGCTGCGTGTGTGTATCTTGCCTATGTGGCTTGCGAATATGATATGCTTTATATGGATCCCAGCTGTGGTGAATTATACTGTGTTGATTGTTGTGATGCAATACAACGTGAGCAATTCAGCGTGAGCAATCGTCAGGGATGACATGTGTCATACTAACCATTGCCGTTGTAACTGCCGTTGTAGTTGCTTGTGTGGATAATGATTTGATTACATGTATTATTGTTGTACATTATATGATTGATTTGTTACTACGGGGATTCTTAGAATCTCACTCTCCCAAAATTAACCATTTTAGACAGGGCTGAAGGATCGAAAGGCAAGCGGGCGACGAAGAGTAGTTAGAGCTCCTGTTTAGGAGTATATTTGGAGATTTTGGTTATCATTGTATATTTTGGAATCGTATATAGTGGTTTTTGTGTAATCCCCAAATAAAAGGGTATGAATTGTAGGCTTTGTGCCTTTTGTAAATCCCTTTTTGTTATGAATGGAACCCGAGTGAGTCGGGAACTTATTTGCACTCTGATAATTGTAAATGGAATCCACCTGTTCAGGCCAGTATTATTTTGTATTGAGAACTTGGGACCATTGTGAATAAGTTTAGAAAAGTTTTTGCAAATCCGATTTTTGGGCAAATGAGTATCTTAATAAGTCCCATTTCGAAATATGGTCTCTAAGTACAACTTAATTATGTTTTTAAGAACTTAATCTCGGCCTAAGGTGGGAAGGGGGTTACATTTGTGGTATCAGAGCTGTAGTTCCTGGCAAGGTGAGGATTTGCTAGGATAGCTCCTTAGTTGACCTTAATCCTTTGAGTTTAGGTTAGCTTAATGATTGATAAGTGCTTGTTGCGTATACACATGAGTATTTCTACTAATTGTGGATTGAGATGAATACTATGGATTATGTGTATACATTGGCTAAAGTATTGATGTGGTGAATCATTGTAGAGTAAAGGACAACATGGTTCGCTCTAGAGGCAGACAAGGGGATCCAGATGTGGAGGAGTTGAATGACAATCCTCCTGACCCAATGCGAGAGATGATGGATCTCGTGCGGGAGCAAAGAGATATGATCCGTGAGCTGAGAGAAGAGCTCCGGGAGGAAAGGGCCAAGCGTAATGAGGAAAGGGCCCAGTCGACTCGTGAGGAGACTCAAGCAGAGACTCATCATGAGGAGACAGCTGAGGGGTCCAATCGGTCCCATGAATCCCTACCTCACACGGTACCTAATCAAGAGTCTCAAGGGGTGCCGGCTCGTAAGGAAAGGGACTTGCAATACTGGGTCTCTGAATTTTGCAAGCATTTACCTCCAGTGTTTAGAGGGAGGTTTGAGCCCCAAGTTGCTGAGGACTGGTTGACTCGTCTAGAGAAGATCTTTGAAGTCCTTGAGTGCTCTACGGAGGTAAAGGCGAAGCTAGCCGTGTATAAGCTAGAGGGGGATGCCGACCGGTGGTGGCGGAATATCGCCATGACACTTCGAAGCCGGAATGTGCCAATGACTTGGGAAATGTTCCAAGAAAAGTTTAATGAGAAGTATTTCCCCAAGTCCGTGAGATTGGAGAAAGAGTCTGAGTTCTTGGCTATCAGGCAGGGAGATACAGAGAGTTTTGACGAGTATCTTTCCCGTTTTGTCCGACTATCTCGGTATTCTACGCATCTCCGAGAAAAGGATGATGAGGAATGGAGCTCTGATATGCTTATCAGGGGCTTGAGGCGAGAACTGAAAAAGAGATTAGCCACTCACCTGTTTACTGACTTCAACAAGGCGGTGGAGCAGTGTCGGATTGTTGAGAACAATCTGAGGGATTGGTACCCAGCTAAGGGTAAAGACAGCCGTAGTGAGCCTAGTAAGGCTAACACTTCCCAGAAGCGGAAGGGACAAGGATCCTCATATGGGGGTGGTAACAAGAAGCCCTATCAATCTGCGGGTCGTAGTGACCAGAGACCTCCAGCGGGACCAGTGTGCAATCAGTGCAGAAAGTACCATCCGGGAAGAACTTGTGCTGGAGAGGTGATTTGCTTCAACTGCAAGCAAGTGGGTCACATCTCTACTAAGTGCCCAAGACCGCCAGCAGAGCAAAGGCCCAAGAATCAGGGTCGAGTGTTCGCCATGACTCATGAGGAGGCCCGGAAGTCGCCTGAATTGATCCAAGGTAAAATTCTTCTCGGTGATAATGAATTAGATACTTTGTTTGATTCGGGTGCAAGTCACTCTTTTATTGCTTATGATTGTGTAAAGCGCCTGGGATTGCATGTGCATAGACTACCATTTGATTTGGTTGTGTCGACGCCGATGGGTGTCAAGTCTGTGACGGCCGAAGCCTGCTTAAATTGTGTAATAGTTGTTGAGGGTTGGGAGTCTACAGTTGATTTGATCTGTTTGCCACTCCAACAACTAGAAGTCATTTTGGGTTTTGATTGGTTAAGAGCAAATGATGTGCTGCTTGATTGTGGTAATAAGAAGATAACTTTCCGTAGTGCACAGCGGGATAGCAATGTAAATGCCAGTTTGAATTTGCTTTCAACAGCTAAAGCTGAGAGATATCTTGAGAAGGGATGTCAAGGGTATATGGTGTTTTTCTCCGTTCAGGGAGAGTCAAGTGAAGCTCTAGAGAGTATACCAGTGGTAAATGAATTCCCTGAGGTATTTCCAGAAGATCTTAGCGGATTGCCTCCGGAAAGGGAAGTAGAATTTCCAATTGAGATTGTGCCTGGAGCTGGTTCAATATCGAAAGCCCCATATCGTATGGCCCCTAATGAAATGGCGGAGTTGAAGAAGCAAATTGAAGAATTGCTTGAGAAAGGGTTCATCCGACCCAGTGTATCACCATGGGGAGCTCCAGTGTTGTTTGTGAAAAAGAAAGATGGGAGTCTGCGATTGTGCATCGATTACCGAGAACTTAACAAGGTAACTGTTAAGAATAAGTATCCACTCCCAAGAATTGACGACCTGTTAGATCAATTGTCTGGCTCGTGCGTATTCTCCAAAATTGATCTAAGGTCGGGATATCATCAGTTGCGTGTAAAGGCAGCAGACATTCCGAAGACTGCTTTCAGAACGAGATATGGGCACTATGAGTTCCTTGTGATGCCCTTTGGGTTGACGAATGCACCGGCAGTGTTCATGGATTATATGAATCGCATCTTCCGACAGTATCTTGACCAGTTCGTGGTTGTGTTTATCGACGACATCTTGATCTATTCCAAGAGTAGGGAGGATCATGAGCAACACTTGAGAATTGTGTTGAGAATTTTACGAGAAAAGCAACTCTATGCCAAGCTGAGCAAATGTGAGTTTTGGCTTTCGGAAGTGAAGTTCCTTGGCCATGTGATCTCTCGAGACGGGGTATCAGTGGATCCCAGTAAGGTGGAAGCAGTACTTGAATGGAAAAGGCCAGAAACTGTTTCTGAGATTCGCAGTTTTCTGGGTCTTGCTGGTTATTACCGGAGGTTCATTCAGAACTTCTCGCGTATTGCCTTGCCGATGACCAAGCTCACGAGGAAGGATCAACCGTTTTTGTGGGATGAACGTTGTGAGCGGAGTTTCACTGAGCTGAAGGAGAGATTGACTACGGCACCAGTGTTGATTATACCTGATCCCAGTGAGGCTTACGTCGTGTACAGTGATGCGAGTAAGCAGGGGTTAGGGTGTGTCCTGATGCAGCAGGGACGTGTGGTGGCCTATGCCTCTCGACAGCTGAAACCGCATGAGATGAACTACCCCACTCATGATCTGGAGCTTGCGGCAATTGTGTTTGCATTGAAAATTTGGCGTCATTACCTGTACGGTGTGACTGTGGAATTGTACTGCGACCACAAAAGTCTCAAATATCTGTATGATCAGAAAGAGTTGAACATGAGACAGCGTCGGTGGATGGAGTTGCTGAAAGACTATAACCTGGAGATCAAATATCATCCGGGGAAGGCTAATGTCGTCGCGGATGCTTTGAGTCGGAAGGCGGTGCTAGTGGCAACAATGATGATCCAGGAATGGAAACTGATAGAGGATTTTCGGGATTTAAACCTCTCGAAGGATATCCTATGTGCCAGTTATGGTGTGGTCCAAGGGGAGAATGATCTGAGGGCTGAAATTGAAGAGGCTCAGATGCATGATGAGCTAGCCCAGTCGATCCGAGCTAAGATTGAGCGAGGAGAGACTCGGGATTACGACGTATCACCTAGTGGGTTGGTGCGTTATCAGAAGAGAATCTATGTACCACTGAAGGTGGAGTTGAGATTGAGAATTCTTGATGAGGCTCATAAGAGTCAATATACTCTTCACCCCGGTATGACCAAGATGTATCACAATTTGAAGTCTATGTATTGGTGGCCAGGGTTGAAGAGTGATGTGACAAAGTATGTGGCACGGTGTCTTACCTGTCAAAAGGTGAAGATTGAACACCAGAGACCGCCAGGATTGCTTCAAAGTCCAGAAATTCCAGAATGGAAATGGGAGAGTGTGACCATGGATCTAGTGATGGGTCTGCCCAAGATCAAGAACTATGATGCGATCTGGGTGATTGTTGACCGACTCACGAAGTCTGCACACTTCATACCTATCAACGCTAGTTATTCTCCTGATAGATTGGCTGAGATTTATATCAAGGAGATTGTGAGACTCCATGGTACACCGAAGAATATTATCTCTGATCGAGATCCTCGGTTTACTTCGAGATTCTGGAAGGCTCTGCACGAAGCTATGGGTACTCAATTGAGGTTTAGCACGGCCTACCATCCTCAGACAGATGGACAGTCAGAGAGGACTATCCAGACTCTTGAAGATATGCTGAGGGCATGTGTCCTTGACTTCAAAGGAAAGTGGGACTACTATCTTCCATTGGCTGAGTTTGCTTATAACAACAGTTACCATGCGAGCATTCAAATGGCTCCGTATGAGGCACTGTATGGGAGGAAATGCCAATCACCGTTATGCTGGAATGAGTTGTCTGAGAGGAAGTTGTATGGGCCAGATCTTGTTGAGCAAACCGCTGAGCAGATCCGAGTTATCAGGAAGAGGCTCCTTACATCTCAGAGTCGTCAGAAGAGCTATGCTGATAAGAGGAGAAGACCTCTTGAGTTTGAAGTGGGGGATCATGTTTTCTTGAGAGTGTCTCCGGTCACAGGCATCGGTAGAGCGATCAAGCGGAAGAAGCTGAGTCCGAGATACATTGGTCCATTCGAGATTCTGGCAAGAATCGGGCCGGTGGCATATCGGATAGCCCTACCCCCGAGTTTGAGTAGATTGCATGATGTGTTCCATGTCTCGCAGCTTAAGAAGTACCAACCAGACCCTGAGCATGTCATTGAGTATGAAGAAGTGGAATTGCAAGATAACTTCACTTATGCGGTAGAGCCAGAGAGAATCATTGATCGAGAAGAGCGGAAGCTCAGGCATCGAAGCTTACCGTTTGTGAAGGTGGTCTGGAAGGGAATGTCTCCAAGAGAAGCAACCTGGGAGGCGGAAGCAGACATGAAGAGACGATTTCCTGAGTTTATGTCTAGAGATGTTTAACAAATTTCGAGGGCGAAATTTATTGAACGGGGGGAGAATTGTAATATCCCAATTTTTGATTAAGGGATAATCATGATTATTATGGATAATTATGGATTTATTGGGATTATTATGTATTTTATGACAATATTAATTTATGTCATAATTAGTGAAAATTGGAAATATTATTGCATATGTATGGTATTTAAGATCAAGGGTTGAGATTTCCTTGACCGTGGGTCGGAATCTAGTGGGTTAAGCTTGGGTGAGCTTATTGTGGGAATGATCGAGATGTTGACATGTGGCAGTGTGGAGGCCATTGGATGAAGTTGCTAGAGGACAAATGACCACTTTTTGCTCCTCCTCTCCATTTCTCTCTCTCTCTCGTACTCTCCCTCTTTTCTCTCTCTCTCCATTGTTGAAGGCAAGGAAGAAGGGAAAAGCTTGATCTTTGGGTAAGTAAATGATCTCTATTGCTCAAACACCATTCATAAATGTTGATCCTTGAGTAATGAGCTTCATTTTGGTGTGTATAATGTAGCCATTTGGTGTTGATTGTGCTACACGAAAAATTTGGAAAGTGGTGGATCAAGAACTCTCTTTGGAGAAGTTGCTAAGGTGAGTGAAACCAATCTATCTATCTATGTTTCATACCATTTGGAATAGTTTCTAAATTCTGGAAATTTGGGCTTGAATCTGAAAAATGAGTGTCACTGTTCATTTGATATGTTTTTGGTATGAGAATGGTGTTTTGGAATGAGTTTATGATAGATAGATTGATTGGAGGTTGAAATGTTAAGTTTAGTAATTTTGGGAAAATTGATGATTTGTGTTGATTCAACCCAAAACTTGATAATGGAGTTGGATTTTGATCATTTTAATGATTCCATTGAATTCCTTGGGTGTTTTTGTGTGGGAGTAGCTTTGGGTTGGTATTTGGGTTCATTTGGATCACTTGGAAAGGTTTCTGGAAATGCTGTCATGCCTTCTCGTTTTTCTGGTTTCTGATAATCGTGCTTGAGGTGAGAGTGTGTGTGCTCGAGTGAGGGAAGAACATCACTCGAGTGAGAATTTTGTGCTTGAGGTGATTTCCGTACTTGTGCTTGAAGTGAGGATTTTGTGCTCGAGTGAGCCTTCTCTGAGAAAGTTCTTGTGCTCTCGGGCATGTGCTTCCTGTCTTCACTTCCTTGTGCTTGAGGTGATTTTCGTGCTTGTGCTCGAGTGAGAATTCTGTGCTTGAAGTGATTTCCGTACTTGTGCTTGAGGTGAGGATTTTGTGCTCGAGTGAGCCTTTTCTGAGAAAATTCTTGTGCTCTCGGGCATGTGCTTTCTGTCGTGCTTGAGGTGAATTCCGTACTTGTGCTTGAGGTGAGGATTTTGTGCTCGAGTGAGCCTTTTCTGTGAGAATTTTGTGCTCTCGGGCATGTGCTTCCTGTCTTCACTTCCTTGTGCTTGAGGTGATTTTCGTGCTTGTGCTCGAGTGAGGATTTGTGCTTGAGGTGATTTCCGTACTTGTGCTCGAGTGAGGATTTTGTGCTTGAGGTGATTCCATATTTGTGCTCTCGGGCATGTGCTTTCTGTCGCGCTTGAGGTGATTTCCGTACTTGTGCTCGAGTGAGGATTTTGTGCTTGAGGTGATGTCCGTACTTGTGCTCGAGTGAGACCATTTTCACTCGAGGTGAAGCAGTGAAAAATGAGTTTTTGTGCTTCCAAAAAGGGATCTTTGGGATAGTTCTTCCAACCCTTTAGGAGTTTTGTTAGGAGTATTTAGTGACTCTAAAAGAGTAATAATGATAACCAATTAAGCATTATAAAGTGAATTAAGTCTTGGAATAGAGTATAACTCTTCGTCCCTAATTGTGAAAATAGGATTTGATATTTGCCTTCCTCGGGAGAGACCGGCGCTAGGACACGCCCGGAAGAACTCAGGTAGTGACTTTTCTCTCATATCTTGTATGATGTTTTGGTATGCATATCTTATCATTGAACTTGTGAAATGTGTGCCATGGTCCATTACGGCGCAAGCAGGTCAGCGTGAGCCGTATAGGGAGTGACAGTGGTCATCTCTAGTCGGCCGTTGGACTGCCGTCGTAATCGACATGGATCTTTGTGAATCCGACCCGTGGGGGCGGCGTTTGTGAAAACCAGCCGTGGGCTGCGTGTGTGTATCTTGCCTATGTGGCTTGCGAATATGATATGCTTTATATGGATCCCAGCTGTGGTGAATTATACTGTGTTGATTGTTGTGATGCAATACAACGTGAGCAATTCAGCGTGAGCAATCGTCAGGGATGACATGTGTCATACTAACCATTGCCGTTGTAACTGCCGTTGTAGTTGCTTGTGTGGATAATGATTTGATTACATGCATTATTGTTGTACATTATATGATTGATTTGTTACTACGGGGATTCTTAGAATCTCACTCTCCCAAAATTAACCATTTTAGACAGGGCTGAAGGATCGAAAGGCAAGCGGGCGACGAAGAGTAGTTAGAGCTCCTGTTTAGGAGTATATTTGGAGATTTTGGTTATCATTGTATATTTTGGAATCGTATATAGTGGTTTTTGTGTAATCCCCAAATAAAAGGGTATGAATTGTAGGCTTTGTGCCTTTTGTAAATCCCTTTTTGTTATGAATGGAACCCGAGTGAGTCGGGAACTTATTTGCACTCTGATAATTGTAAATGGAATCCACCTGTTCAGGCCAGTATTATTTTGTATTGAGAACTTGGGACCATTGTGAATAAGTTTAGAAAAGTTTTTGCAAATCCGATTTTTGGGCAAATGAGTATCTTAATAAGTCCCATTTCGAAATATGGTCTCTAAGTACAACTTAATTATGTTTTTAAGAACTTAATCTCGGCCTAAGGTGGGAAGGGGGTTACAAGTACCGCCTCGAGTGAACATCTATTTTCTGCATAGCTTACTCGGGTAGATACTTCAAGTGCATTGTATATAACTCTACAGATTACTCGATTACTGACTCGAGTAACCTTGTTCAAGTCTTTGACATGGAACATTTTAATACCTACATACTTTGAGTGGTGCCTCGAGTGAAGTGTGATTAGAATATTTCAGATTAATCAAGTGTTACCTTCAAGTTTTATTTACCACAGTGATTTACTCGAGTGGCTCTTTGAGTAACATTGGTAGGATTGAAATGCCGAGAGCAGCATATTTCTTGAAGTAGGGGTCTTGAGTATAGACTCGAGTAATGTTGGCAGGTCGAGAGCAACTGGAAGTAATTTCCCTGATTACTCAAGTACTTACTTGAGTAACGTTGGCAGGCCGAGAGCAACTGCAAGTGATTTCCTTGGTTACTCGAGTACTTACTCGAGTAACGTTGGCAGGTTACTTGAGGGTTGACTCTGGTTACTTCAAGTTTCTGTTTCATTACTCGAGTTCTTACTCGAGTAACCCTTTAGAAATTTTGCCAATGATGAAGTTTCTCAACTTTTTCTCTTGGCCTTTCTTCACTACTCCAGTGCTTACTTCAAGTAATGATTTGCTCTATCATTACTTTGTTCAAACTTATTTATTTATCAAGTCTCTTTCACACCCATTCTTTGTTATCATCAAAACATGTGAGATCTAACATTCTCCCCCTTTTTGATGATGACAAAACTTGGTGATTTTGAATAAAGTTTTTGAAATTGAGTTCTCAAATAAACACTTCTTGAAATCAATTGTAACTTTGAAATCCTTTTTAAAATAACTTGTTAAGTATCAATTCAAAGTGTTTGGGAAAGTTTTGAAAACATAACATATTCACCTTGCATACATAATAAACTCATTAGTCCCACAATGTAGTATAACTTAAAACTTGAATTAAAACTTAACTGAACTTGGATTGAAATTGAACTTAGAATTGCATTACAAATATGAAAAGTTCCCTAAATCCTATGTACATCCATATACCCAAAATGAAAGAAATTCAGTCAACCACAAAATCACTCAAGCAAAATCACTCAAGCTCTTCTCCCCCTTTTTGTCTTCATCAATCAAGTGGAGGACTGGAAGGCTTGACTGTAGATATAGGCTTGACAGGAAGGACCAAGAAGCCATATGAACTAGAAGAATCAAAAGAGGAGCTGGAAGATTCTGGTTTAGGAAGATTGAGTGGAGGGATATGAATGTCATCTCTTGGAGGAACAGGAGGTGACTGATAAACAACAACAGAGGTGGTCTCAACCTCTTCTGTGGCACCTATAGAATGATGACCAGAGGAAGAGGGAGAGATCTCCTTTGTATAAGTAGGTGAAGGAATAGGTGTAGGTGTGGGTTCGGACTGAACTTTGGGTGGTGAATTATCAATGGTGATGTGGATAGTCTCATTGGTTTCAGGATCATCCACTGAGCATAGAATATCTCTAGGAAGAATAATGGGGATTTTGAGTGCAGAGGGTCTAGGTTCAAGTAGGCTAAACTCTGGAAGTGTGGGAAAGGAGATCTCAGGGACAGTTGGCTTAACCTCAATATGATGATGCTTTGGGGGAATGTTCTCTGGAGGTGAGAATGTCTCAGGAACAGATGATGGACCAGTAGAAGGTCCAGGACCCATAGAGTCCAATTTAGCCAGAATCAACCTCAGAGTCTCACCCTGGGCACGCTGCTCTGCTAGTATCTCCTCGTGCCTCTTATCCATCCTCTCGACTAATTCAGCCATCTTGTCATTCATGTGAGTGATCAACTTGGCATTGGTATTTGCAATGTCGATATGAAATCCCTTTAGCATATTCTCTATGAAATGTTGAAGTGTGGCATTGAGGAAAGAGGGTGAGGATGTAGTACCAGCTGGAGCTGAAGACTGTGTGTCATCCATTTTACTCGTTTCAGTCTCAGTCTTCTTCTTCTTCTTGGGGCCTGACTCCAGAGGACTCTTGAGGGGAATCTCAACATTAAGCTTCCCAATTTGGTTTCTTCCAATTGGAGTGATCCTCTCAATGGGCTCCTTATTCTCCAAATACCATATCTTGTTTTTCTTTAGAATAAGGGAAATGATATGAGGATATGGCATAGGAGTAGTTGCTTTCCCTTCTATTTTGTACCTCTGCATCTCAGAGAAGATGTATTCTCCCAAGTCCTTTTGTTCCTTCAGGAGTAGAGAAGCAAACCACCTATAGTCCCGGTCAGAGAAATGGGTGTAGTTATTGGCTTTGTTCACAAGGGATCTAGAGTAAATATACCAAAGAACCCTGTGATGGTCACACATGTCACTTGGTTTAAAGTTAAGAGGACCCACTAGCTCACCAGGTCTGAGGACAGTGAAAATCTGGTTAGGTTCAAGCTTGGAATAGATGTCATCAGGGGGATTTTCTATTCCTAACCAAACATTGATCCTAAAGGGTGAAATAAGGATTTTCTGGCCTCTAACTGTTGTGGTCATTTCTTCCTCTGCAGAAGTCCTATTAGGTTCATCTAGGATTTCTTGGTTGCAGTAAAAATGAGTGACTATTTTAGTCCAAAAGGGAAGTTTAATTGACAACCAAGGCATAAAAGGTTCAAGGAAGGGCTTTAGGTCATACTTCAATGCCTCCTGAAGAATCTTGAGATCCACACTGTGAGTTTTGCAGACTTTCCTTCTTGAGAATTGTGTGAGGTACTTTTGAGATTCCTCCAATTTGTTGACATTGAACCCCTTTGGAGGTTTAATGATTTCTTCTTCTGGCAATTCTGGCTTTTTGGAGGATTGGCCCTTCTCTAGTTGTTCAAGAATCCCAGCCATAGCTTTAGCAACATTTACATCATACTTTGGCTTTTTGGAGTAAAAGAGGGAGTGGAAGAATCAGAAGGTAAAGGAGAAGGAGACTTAGTGCTTTTGCCTCTCCCAGTTGAGGTGCTTTTCTTTGATTGAGCCCTTGTGACCACTGGCTCTTTGATCACAACACTTTTCTCCTTTGGTTTAGGTTGAGGTTTCGGTTGAACTTTGGCCTTTGATCTAGGAGTGAGCTTTCGTCTCTTTCTAGGAGGAGAAGAAAGAGGATTGTAGACATATGGTGGAGGAGCAGAGGGGGATGATGTAGGGAGTAAAACGTTAAAAAAAAAAAAAAGGATACAACGACTGTTTTGGGGAAAACAGTCGTTGTATCCTGTTTTGGGGAAAACAGTCGTTGTATCTGTTGATACAACGACTGTTTTCCCCAAAACAGTCATTGTATTTCCCACACTATGACTGTTTTTTAACAGTCGTCTTTTACCGAATTTTCAACGACACTAAGATAGACGTCCCCCTGAAAACAGCAGTCTAAAGGGCAAAAAAATGGTCGTTAAAAATCCCTTCTGTAGTAGTGTATAACTGAAACTAATTAATTATGAGTGTACAAGAAAAGCAGAAATCCTCAAGATGGACTATCGCAGACAACAGTTTAGGGGAGCACATTCTGTGCTCATCACTCTAACAAATATAAATGTGCTCATCATCAATCTATATCTTTTATTGATTTTGGACAGTCTAAATTTAACATAGTTTGATTTCATATTTTAAATAAATTTTTTATTTTACTATATATAAAATTTAAAAAAAAAAGATAATTTTATAACTATCACTTCTAAAAATAATAAATTTATCATTTAAAAATTACAAACTAAAAATTTTAAGTTTGTACCATTCAAATTAATTTCAAACCATTTAGATATCATCACAATGATGAGAAATATGTGCTCATCACTATTATATGAATCGAATGCAAACCCAAATTTTAGACAGCAATGTAAACTAATCGATCAATACTCTCAAAAAATGATATAACAAAACGGAAGATTTTTTTTTTCTTAAAGCAAAATTGAAAGTATTTCCCATGATTTCCCAAAAATTGAGTACTAGAAAGTATAACTTAGCCTCCAAATAATATGTAGAAGTCATTTAAGTGGAAAGAAATACTTGATAGAGAAATACTTACATACTCTAGGAGCGCCACCTTATCTATTCTCTTATTAATTAAAATACGACAACTCATCTTATTTTAACTCTACATTGTATATGAGTCATTTGGAGAAATTCAAATTTTAAAATTTTAGGCATGATAGGAGGAAATTGAATTTTTTTTTTCTAAATTAAGAAGTTTATAGTTTTTAAAATCATAAAATTTGAATTTCTCCAGATATCAAGCAGGATTAAAAAAAAATGAGTTATCACATTTTAATTAGTTACAATATATATGAGATGACACTTCTAGAGTATGCAAGTATTTCTCTACTTGTGTATTTATGTATATGAAATCTTTACAATCAAAAGGCTGATGTCTCCATTGATCTCCTTCTCCATTGAATGTCTCTACCATTAGATTAACTTTTAATAGTTGAGATTTAATATTATGTAAAAATATTATTATAATATTAACTATAATAAAAATCTATCATAGTAAACTATTCAAATCAAATTTTGAAGTATCAATTTGTTTATTATTTATACTATTTATTATTTAATATTATAATAATTATTTTACACAATAAATCTCAACCATTGATACGTATCTAATGGTGGAAACATTCAATAGAGAGGAAATGGAGAGGGAGGTCAATGGAGAAATCCCTCTCCAAACAAACCAAAGGGAACAACTGAATTGAAATAAACAAAAATGTAAAATATTTACTTAGTTAATTACCTCAAACTTTGCAATAAAATTAGACAGGAAAAGAAAAGTTTCACCGAAGTGACCCTGGAGCCAAATTGCGTGCCCACCTTCAAGAACCAAACAAACAATTCACCTAATTAAACCTATGATATATATATATATATATATATATATATGAATCTTAAGTTTTAAAGACACTAGTACAAAAAAGGTGTTTTAGACCGGCCTATTTAGACCGGTTGTAGAGGATGCAGGTCTAAAAGAAATGCGCGGTGGCATTTTCGTTATTATAAACAAGTTGGGAGACCGGTTATTATAATAACCGGTCTAAAAAATATTATTTAGACCGGTTCCTTTCTAACCGGTCTAAAAAAATTAGGGATTTTATTTTTTAGACCGGTTCTAAGAGAACCGGTCTAAAATATATTTTTTTTAGGCCGGTTAAGAGGATAACCGGTCAAAAAAAAATTATTTTTAAGACCGGTTAAGAGGATAACCGGTCTTAAAAGTCCACTTTTAAGACCGGTTGTTAGGAACCGGTCTTAAAAGTCCAGTTTTAAGACCGGTTATCCTCTTAACCGGTCTTAAAAAAAATTCCCAATTTACTTCCTAGCCGTGCCTCAGCTCACACTCCCGCGCCTTTTCCAATCTGAAATCGGTCCCTTCCATTCTGAATCACCCAAGCAAGTTTGTTCCCAATCTTTTCTTTCCTCAGAGCGAGTCCCCGTCCGTTACCTAATCCCATTCTGAATCGAGTCCGTCGTCGCTCTTCGGCCGCTGTACTGTCGTGGGTGCTGTCGTCGAACATACCTCATACATTGCTTCAGCTGCTCGTGGGTGCTGTCGTCACTGCATTTCTGGGAAATCTTCGTCTTCAATCTCTTTTTTGAGGTATGTTCCTCCTCTGTTCTGAGAAAACACCGTTATGTTCCTACTCTGTTCTATATTGTTGAATGTGAATGCACATTAGGTGTTTGATAAAATGTTTGAAAGGAGAAATTGAAGACATTACTTATGAACTCTAATTGTTTATGTTTCGGTGCACTAGTCTCCATTGTTTATGTTTCTTCATCTTGGCATTGAATAAGACACACTATGCTTTTCACTGCAATTTGCAGAAAACAGAACCTCCGGATAGGGCCATAAGCTTTATTGCTAGCTATATGTTTTTCCTATTTTTGGCCTGTAATTTTCTTTGGGTTTGTCCTAATCTTTTGATTAAGACAAACGAATTAAAAAAGGTGCAAACTTGACAAAATGTGAGTGCAAGTTTAGTAGGTTTTGAATTATGTCAAGCTAGAAACTGGACTACCAAGAAGATAGTAAAAATAGCATATAATTAGGTGTTTTTCAGAGGAATATCCGAAGCATGCGCAGCTCATGTATTCACTAATCGTTGAAGTGAAATCTCAAGATCCCTCACACTTGAGCAAACTGAGTAGAATAATCTACAATTAATCACTATTTCATGACAAGAGTCAGTGGAATAGTTGGTATAAAGAAGTTAATGTGGAACATCTTTGATCCTTTAAGTTCAAATAAAAACCGACAAAACAACCCTAAACTGTTCAGGTTGAGGATAGCCTCGATTTGATTCAGATGAACAAAAAGTAATGTCCCCAGTAAACAGAAAGAAGCACACAAGAAACTATACCATGCAAGAATGACTGCATCATTTGAGCTTTCTAGAAATAGATGAAAGCATAAATTAATTTAACAACATCTACCTTCCTCTTAAAAATCATACCAGTTTATAAAATTTCTCAAGCTCAAACAGGTCCTTGCTTTCTTCTTGTGGGTCACGACTAAAAGAGGAATATGACGGTATTTTATATCCCCCTACCGCTTCAGTGAATTACCTAGCATAAAACTCCATGCACTCTAGACAATGAGCCATGTCCAACTTAACCGCGGCAAAGCACACAAAGTTCCTATCAGGTGGAATTTGGAGAGGGATAGTATTGTTGGGACACTGCTCAACATACAGGGAAGTTCTAAGGATGGCGTGAAGGCAAGATTAGACTTGCAAGAAATGGGAATACGAGAAGATTTACATCCAAGGCCATACGGTAATAGAACATTTTGTCCTCCAGCTGCTCATACTTTGTCTAAGGTTGAGAAAAGAAGCTTTTGTGAGTGTTTACATGGCGCTAAAGTTCCCTCAGGGTATTGTTCAAATTTTAAAAAGCTTGTATCGATGAAAGACTTGAAGTTAATAGGGCTAAAGTCTCATGATTGTCATGTCTTAATGCAACAACTACTCCCAGTAGCTATTCGAGGCATTGCCGAATATGATCTTCAACACATATTGACTAGACTTTGTTTCTTCTTCAATGCCATTTGTTGTAAAGTCATTGACACGGAAAGATTGGAGGAATTGGAAAATGAAGGATACATTATCTTATGCCAGCTTGAGAAGCTTTTTCTTCCGTCCTTTTTTGATATCATGGTACACTTGGTTGTTCATCTAGTGAGGGAGATAAAGTTGTGTGGCCCTATCTATTTCCGGTGGATGTACCCGATCGAAAGAACCATGAAAATACTAAAAGGGTATGTGAAGAACCCCAATCGGCCTGAAGCATCTATTGTTCAAAAATATGTTTCTGAAGAAGCTATGGAATTTTGTCAACAGTATTTGTCAAATGTACGACATATTGGCCTTCCTAAGCGTCATGATCAAGAAGGGGGTAGACGCGGGGCAACAGTAAAGAGCATAGATGCTGATGAATTGCAACAAGTCCACCTGTACATCTTGAACAATGTTGATGAAGTTCAATATTACATGAATGCCCATAAAGAAATTGTACGGAAACAAAATAGTCGAATGAGCGAACAAAGGTTAATCAGGGAGCATAACAGAACTTTCGCACATTGGTTCAAACAAAAGGTTGACGGAGAAGAATGTGTTTCTGATACAATAAATTGGTTAGCACGTGGTCCTGAAGTTGATGTCATAAGTTGGACTTCATTTGTGATCAATGGTTATACCTTTTACACGAAGTCCCTAGATGATAAGAGCACCGTCCAGAACAGTGGTGTTGTATTAGTGGCTGAATCTATGCACTTCTCTAGTTCGAAAGATAAGAACCCTACGTTGGCTGCCATACCTTATTATGGGGTGATTGAAGAGATTTGGGTGGTTGACTATGTTAAAATTAGATTTCCCATTTTCAAATGCAAGTGGGTTGATGTCAATAATGGTGTGAAGATCGATAGGTTAGGATTTACATTAGTAGATCTGAATAGTAGAAGTTTTGGAGATGAACCTTTCATTATAGCAGATCAGGCGCAACAAGTGTTCTATATCACTGATCAGGCAAATAAAATGTGGTCTGTAGCTCTCCAAGGAAAAAGGGTCGTTGATATTGACGAGAAAAGTCACTCAAATTATGATCTTCTTGAGACTCCTTCTTTTTCCAGGGGTCTACCAGAACTGAACGAAGAAGATGAAGCAGATAATGCGCACGGCACAAGAAATGATCATCACGAGGGAATATGGGAGGATATCTCTTTATGATACTACTTTGACCTTAACTAACTAAAGTAATTATGATTATGATTATTATCTGAAGAATATGTTTAGTTATTTTATCGATATAGTCTTCACATGTCAACGCTTAGGATTTATCTTTCTTTATTGTCGTTACAGGCAAATGACGGATCCCCAGCGTCCTAGTGCAGAGGATCAGCCACCTCCTCCACCTCTGAGTCAGCCACGTACTGCTCAGGAGAGTCAGCCACGTAGTGCTCAGCAGAGTCAGCCAGCTAGTGTTAACCAGGGCGAGCCTAGCAATGCTCCGAGCCAGGGTCATACTGAGCGCAGTAGCCAGTCTGTACGGAGGGGTAGACGTGGCACACGGTTGACAGATGTTTCCCTCAGTCGGAGTGCAGGCGAAAAGATACCGATTGAGTTTGATAGACATTGGAAACCAATCGGGCCTAATGCACAACGATATAGGAGTTTCGTCGGCCTCCTTGCACGTAACAAGCCGAGCATCTTGATAGAGGAGTGGAGAAATGTCGATCCAAAGGTGAAGCAGCATATTTGGGACACTATTCAGGTATACAATTCTCTTCTGTATGTAATTAATTATTATCAAATGTCACTTCATTTGTCACTTACTCCTTCAATGCATGCATTTCAGCTCACCTACGACGTTCCTCAGAGTGAGATCTTGTACAACAAGACGATGACGTATTGTTATGAGCGCTGGAGCAAGTTTAAGACAAGTCTGACCAACAATTACATTCATATTGAGGTGCAAGATGGTCAGCCTCGTCCTAATCCGTGCAGCACGTATACATTTCTTGATCAAGCGACTTGGCAAGAATTTGTTAGGCTTCGGACTACTCCTGAATCTTTGGTTAGTTGACTTATTTTTTATTTTATTTACTTAGCAATTATCTTAATTGATTATAACACTTTCCTTTTGTATCATTTCTTATTCGCAGGCAAAAAGGCAAAAAGCACAAGAGAGTGGTAGAAAGAATGATTGCCCTCATACAATGTCTCGTGGGGGTTATGCAAAGGCTGAAAGAGACTTGTTAGCGGCCAAACGGAAGAGATTGGAAGAAGCATCTCAATCCGATCCTTCTGTTCTTCTTTCTCCGCCATCTCCGGTTCGTCGAGAAGAAAAATGGCAATTTGCCCACCAAAAGAGGAGTGGGACTTATACGAGTGAACAATCTCGTATAGTTGGTGAAAGAATTGTAAGTATATATCGTTATTGTAATTAATTACATAAGAAACGTACATTATTACTTACGTTTGTTATTTTGTATTATGTTACAGGATGAACTTAGAAAACAACAAGCTGAGGGCTCTTTTAAGTCGGAGGGCAGGAATGACATCCTCACAGTTGCTACTGGCAAACACGAGCATCCAGGCCGTGTCAGGGGAGTTGGAGGAGGGGTAGGGATACGGGATTACTTTGGAGCCCCCGTACACTATTCCTCAAACATAGTGACTAGGGAGGAATTGGAGACTATGTTGGCCATTGCAAGAGCAGAAGCAAAGGCCGAGGCTGAAGCATCTTTTGATGCACTTTTAGAGACCCGGTTGAGCAAGATGAAAGAGGAAATGATAGTGTTTATGAGCTCAAGACAAGATACCAGTGCTCCCCAGCCACAATCGATTGATCCTAATAAGCAGAGCACTAAAGGTAGTTGTTGCAACATCGGGCAGTCATCAGAGGGTCCTAACCCGCAAATTACTGGGCTTTGTGATCTTTTTGTCGAGGATCCTCTGAGACGGTTAGTTGCACGGGGTAGTGTGCATAACCTGGGATCAACTGTCCACCACCGAAAAATGGAAGGTGATCAAGTCCGGGTGTCAGTTGACGAGGTGATTATTGCGGATGCACCTGTCCCTATCCCTTTTGATGAATTCAAGGTCGTTAGCGATGTCTTGGGCACATTCATCTTGTGGCCAACGAACCTTGTTTCTGGTCGAGCCGAGGATAGTCCGATCAAAGCCCCCCCAAGTCCGATCAAAGCCCCACCAAGTCCAGCTCCCTTCACTGATCAGCAAGAAGTTTCACAGCCTCCATTGAATATCATGCAGCAAGTGATTCTGATGGCTTTTGATACATCATTCAAAACAAGAGAGTGGCCTACGAATTCATTTGTTGGACAGTTAGGAGTGACATGCTATCTTGAGAGGGATGATTTGCTGTCCCTGGTAGCTCCTGGACAAAATCTTACGATTGCGATTGTCCAACTGTTCTTAATGTAAGTAGCTTCTGCAATTCAAAGTAAATATTTTAAAAGTTTCACCGTTTACCTTTTATTTATGTGCTTGCGTTATTGTAGGTACATGCATCGTAGGTTGGTCTCCTCTGGCAAAAGCGAAAAATTTGGATTCTTATGCCCCCATCACATCCAAGAGAAAGGGACCACTGCTGCTACTAGACATACATACTTGTCACAGAGGCTTAGTGAAACTGGAACCGAGTGTTTCTTGGCTCCATATGTGCATAGGTAAGAAACAAATTGATATTTTATAATTTATATAATGTTTTATGTTTGCTTATTAATATTCTTCTGTTTTTTTCAGTGATCATTGGCAGTTGCTTCTTCTATGCAAGAGTAGTTACACTGTCATCCTCTTATGTTCCCTCCACTTCAAACCAGGGAATGATTTGAAAAAGACCATTAATTCGTTAGTTTTCTTGCATTCTTACCTTTTGTATGCAAAGTTTATGGAATTTGTGTAAAACCAATAACCTTTGTCATTGTGATGATCATAGGGCTATGCGGACATTCCTACACAGTGCTTGTGGTAAGCATGTTCGTGACTTAAAGGACCCTACATGGATCATACCAAAGGTTAGTACATATGGATTTGTTTAAAGAATGTAATAAGACATGCCTTTATATTTGTTTTAATGATATCATGTTTTTTCTCAGAGCCGTCGGCAACCAAAGGGGTCCAACTTATGTGGTTTTTATGTTTTGAGACACATTTACAATATTATCACTCTAGGCACGACTGATTTTACTCAAGAGGTAAATTTATATTTCTGAACTTTTGTTTTAATTACTTTATTGTTTTTAAGTTACTAAGTCAATGTTTCGTCTGGTTTTGGTGTTACAGATGTTTGATCTTGCTGATCCCTTTCCTGAAGAAGATATTGATTTCATTCGCACATGTTGTGCTGAATTCATCCATGAGCTATTACAAAAATAGTGAGTTTTTGAATCCAAAGTTCATTGTACATTATTGTAATTTATTATGATAACGCTGGTCTGATGTTGTTCTAGTTATGGTATGAATGAATCACGTTTTGTTTTACTGTTGTCATTTGGTGATTGTTAATTGCATATACCTAGCTTATATATAGGGATGTGATTGGAGATTATGGAGAATGTTGAGGTGTTGTATATGTATGAGTGATTGAGTTCAGAGAAATTTCTGTCCATCAAATTGCTTACAAGTATATGATTCTTGCAGGTGGATTTTGTGGGAGGACAAGAAACGCTGGACTGCCTGGTGTTTAGTAATAAGCCTTTAGTTGACTAGAATTTGCAGTTTTGTATGCAAACTTGTTGATTACTATACTTTGCGCTTAGTTGTTCTGCTGCTTCAATGGCTTTGCCTGCACTTCTGCAAAATCACAAAATAGTTTGAACTTTCTGAGATGAGATTTGGAAATGCTGAAAATTTTAGTGACTTACCATAACACACACACACGTGATGTGTGTTTTATGACATTTCTTAATCTTAGTTTGGTATTTTTCCACCCATAACTAGGCGAGTTCAATGAATGCATGGGAAAGATGGGATGGTGATTATTATGTATTGCTGTTTAAAATTGGAGCATTCTGTGCGTGTACATATAATAAAAGGGACGTTTTTTAAAAAAAAATGAAGCTTTAAGACCGGTTGTAGTCACAACCGGTCTTAAAAAGTACTTTAAGACCGGTTGTGGGAGCAACAGGTCTTAAATATGAGACATTTAAGACCGGTTGTACCACAACCGGTCTTAAAGATGAGACATTTAAGACCGGTTGTGGGAGCAACCGGTCTTAAAGATGAGACATTTAAGACCGGTTGCTCCCACAACCGGTCTTAAATGTCTCATCTTTAAGACCGGTTGTGGGAGCAACCGGTCTTAAATGTCTCATCTTTAAGACCGGTTGCTCCCACAACCGGTCTTAAATGTGGAGTTTTTAGACCGGTTGTGGGTACAACCGGTCTTAAAAGTTTGACTTTTAAGACCGGTTCTAACAACCGGTCTAAAAAATAACAGACTTTTTAGACCGGCTGTATCAAGACCTAATACAGAACCGGTCTAAAAAGTCATTTTTAACCGGTCTTAAAAGTCATTTTTCTACTAGTGAGAGTATCCAATTTCTACAAATATTCATTGTTATAAATTTATTGTGAAATTCAAAAGAAATTAACGAAACAGAAAAAAACTTGTAATTTTATATTGTTCTTCCGCCAAACTTCAAATAAAAAGTTAGAAAAAATTACCAATAGGTCCCAGGTAAGAAAAAACATACATATAAGTCTCAAAGATTTAATATTTTCAAGTCAAATGCCACATACTTACAAGTCCAGTTATGCTGTTTACAAGTTAAATTTAACAATTTATGTTCACAAGTCAAACTTCTATACTTATGAGACATCATTTACAAATCAAATTTAGAAATCTTTATTTATAAGTTAAACTTCCATATTTACAAATCTAGTTGCGTTATTTACAAGTTAAAATTGTAAAAAAATGAATTATTTTTGGAACTTGTCAATATATATATATATATATGTCACCTGGGATCTATGATGATTTTTCCTAAAAAGTTACTCCCTTCCGTCTTTAATATAAGACTATAGTTTAAATTTTTTTTGACAGATTAAGAAAGTTAAATAAATTACTTAGCTTTTTTTTTTACAAACTAAAATAAATTACTTAATCATATCATATGTTATATGTTATTATATTATATATCATTTTATAAGTCAAATAAATTAGTTTAGAGAAAAATGATAAATATAAATACTTTAAAATAATATATTTAGCTTAATATCTCAAAAAAAAATTAATGGGGTCTTCTATTAAAGATATGAGAAAGTAAAATAAATAACTTAAAATGCTAATTACAAAATTCAGATTAATTATTCATTTTTCATTATCATCTTAGCAGCCAAAAAAAAAAAAACAAGAAGCTCAAACATCTCTTGTTTACTCAACAATATACTAACAAAAAAAAAAAAAGTGTTCTCTTGTTAAAGGAAATGCAATTTATTGAAATGTAAAGTAAACAACTTATATTCTGTTACTTACGTTTAATTCAAATAGATGATTAGTAGAAGGATGATGACTTGATATTCTTCTTAAAATACACTGAAAAGAAACGAAAGTGCAAATGAAGCGACTTAAAATAAATAAAATTAAACTAAAATGAAATTGTTCTTCAAAAATCAATAAAAAATCAAAATAATCTCCAGCTAGCGTATACCTAAGTCCAAGATATATAGCTAATTCAAGAATTCGAGCGGTGAAGGAAGGCTGAAGAAAATGACACTGCTGGTACGTTGAAGGAGGCAACAAATAGCTCAACATAAGTAAGAACAGACAAGAGATGAATGTGAGTGAATATAAGAATAAAGCCTAAACTCGTTGACAAATAAAGATATGATGAGGAATTTGTTCTTTTCTTGAGCTCTTGAATGACAGAGACATCAATACCAAAGTTAAAGTAAGATATATATTCATTTCTTAATGTTGGTTTCAAAGTCATTCCATACATTTTCATTGCTTTAGCTTTGTTGAATCGCATATATGTTGCCTTTCATTTGAGTTTATTCTGTGTTACCATTTATCAAAGAGGCCAGGAAAATGAAAGTATTGCCTTCTCTATTATTCTGTGTTAATTAAGCCTATGACACACACACACATATATAGACACATATACATATGTCTGTACATGTGTGTGACACACACACACACGCATATGTATATGTGTGTGTGTGTATGTCAGTGTGTGTACACGCACATATATATGTATCTGTGTGTGTGTATGACTGTTATATGACACACACACACATATATAGACACATATACAAGGTAATTAAACCCGGACCGGTCAGTGAACCGGCCGGGGTACTGGGTCAAGGGTCAGTGGGTCAGACCGGAGTCAAACCGGAGCTAAACCGGGACCAAACCGGTGAAAAATAGAATATTTTAGGTTTATAGTATGAAATTCTAAAGGAAATTTTTTTTTAAAAAAAAAATAAAAATAAAAAAAAAATAAAAAAGTTGACCCGGACCGGGTCACCCAACCGGACCGGTTTAGTGCCCGGGTCACCGGTTTCCGGGCCGGTCCGGGTTAGAGAACATGGCACATATACATGTCTGTACATGTGTGTACATATGTGTGTGTGTCAGTGTGTGTACACGCACATATATATGTATCTGTGTGTGTGTATGACTGTTATATTTTAAACTAAACCAAGGTATTAAAACCCGGACCGGGTACTGAACCGGTCGGGGTACTGGGTTAAGGGTCAGTGGGTCAGACCGGGGCCAAACCGGAGCCAAACCGGGACCAAACCGGTGAAAAATTGAAAATTTTAGACTTATAGTATGAAATTCTAAAGGAAAAATTAAAAAATTTTTTTTTTTTTTTTTAAAATTGGAAACCGGACCGGAAACCGGACCGGCCAACCGGCCGGTTCGCCGGCTACCGGGCCGGACCGGCCGGTCCGGTCCGGTTTCCATAACATTGAACTAAACTATACTTTTAGTCTTTTAAGTTTACATGTGGTATACTTTTGGTTTTATAATTCTAACACTGTTAATGTTGCTAACGAAAAAAGTTGATGCAATAAACTCAAATAATGATTGTGTAATTAAATACTTTTAATCTTAAATTTAAAATATGTGTAAATTGAAAAATATCTAAAAACCTAATGAAGCAATCAATATCAAAATCTAGATTGTATTAAAAAATTTTAGTTTAATAATACAAATATATTTCTAGAAAACAAATCTAAATATATTAGTTTAATAATATAAATACCAAAACCTAGATTTTATTTGCAACGATTTGTCATTTTATTTTATTTTAATAATCTAAATATATTTTATTAAAACTTAAATATGCTTTGTCAACTACACAATTATCACTTGAGTTTGTTATGTCAATATTTTTCATTAATAATATTAATGGTATTAAAAATATAGGACCAAAAGTATACTTTATAAAGCTAAGGGACTAAAAGTATACTTTATGTAAAATTTGAAGGACTAAAAGTATACTTTTAGCCAATATTTTATAGAATCCACTGTATTTCTACAATTATTTGTTGTTATAAATTTATTGTGAAATTCAAAAGAAAGAAACAGAAAAAACTTGCTTTTTTTTTATATTGTTCTTTCACCAAACTTCAAATAAAAAGTTAAGAAAAATTACCCATAGGTCCCAGATAAGAAAGTAAATACAAATAAATCTCAAAAGTCTAATATTTACAAGTTAAATGCGCATGCTTACAAGTGTAGATATGTCATTTACAAGGTAAGTTTAACAATTTATGTTTACAAGTCAAACTGCTAAGTTTATGAGTCGATTAATGACATCATTTACAAATCAAATTTAACAATTTATATTTATAAGTTAAACTTCAATATTTACAAATTAAAATTGAAAAAAAAAAAAAAATTCTTTGGAACATGTCAATATCTAATTTGTTTTTTACCTGGGACCTATGAAAATGTTTCCTAAAAGGTTAAAATAAATTTCTTTAAATGATAATTACACAATTCAGATTAATTACACATTTTTCATTATCATCCTAGCAGCCAAAAAAAAAAAAAAAAAGCTCAAACATCTCGTTTTTCCTCAACAATATACTAAGGAAAAAAAAAAAGTGTTCTCTTGTTAAAGCAAATGCAATTTTATTGAAATATGAGAAAACATTCTATTCTTTATCTTTAATATGAATAGATTATTAGCACAAGGATGATGACTTGATCATCTGAAAATACATTGAAAAGAAACAAAAGTGCAAACGAAGAGGCTCAAGATATATAAACTAAATTTATTTTAAAAAAAAAAAATCATTCCTTAAAAATCAATAAAACAAAAGAATCTCCAGCTAGCTAGTTGAGAAATTCCTATTTTAATTAGATTTTTTGTCATAATAATTGATCTTAAAATTGCCTTTATTGTGATAAATTGATGTTAAGAGCAAATACATTAAATTGGGACTAAAAAGAGTAAAATTGTTAAAATAATTTCAATTACTCTTAATCATTATTTTTTGAGAATATTTGATGTTGATTTAATTATTCCTAATTTTAGGTGTTTGAAAAAAATTGGATTAAAACTGAAAATGGCAACTTGAGGGTTGAATTTTAGAAATAACAGTTTAGTACCGCGAGTTTAGAAAATGACATTTTAGTCCCCTCAAAACTCCAGCGTCGTTTTGACAGCAACCATTAATGGGAGCTTGGCCGAAACAGAGAACAGCCACAAAGAACACAGAAGTCAGAACCAGCGGCCAACCCTGAGACCTCTCCCTTTATCACCTTCCCCTTCTTCTTCCTCTCTCGCTGGTGGCGTCATCCACCACCACAGGCTGCCGTGAGCATCATCTCCACAACAGCCATAGGAGGAACAGAGCTAAGAGTGGAGACTGGAAGGGAGCTGGCGCAAGCTGAGAGCTGATCCTCTTCTCCATTCCTTCATCTCGCCGGAAATCTCCTTCCATCATCAAGCATCCTCACCGTCGCCGGTAGCCTCCCATCTCCACCAGCGTGTCTGTCATCTCCGAGAGCTGGGGGTCGGCAAAGAAAGGAGCTGAGCGACCGAAAAGGAAGGCAGTGGCGGAGCTCTGAACTTCATCCCTTCCATCTTGCCATTATTTCCATTAACTCCGGTGAGATCACCTTCTTTCACACAGTCCATAGTCTCCTCTGTTTCCGACATTATCACAGCCGATGATTCTCTGGGAGCTGTGATAATCTCTGATTTTGGTTTATATTGAGTCAAAATTTTCTCCAAATCAGTGTTAGTCGGTTAATTAATTGAAGAACTTCAATGTCTGAAATTATGGAACTGTTCGGTGAAGCTGTGTTGATGTTTGCCGGTGGCTAGTTCCTTAATCCTTGGTAGTAGGAGGCAATGGCATACACTTAGAGTTTTAATAGTGAGTTGTTGCTTTTCCATTTCTATATTTCTAGAAATATTTCTATATTGTATTTGTGATTTATACATCTTAAGATGAATTTTATAATATTGGACTCATGTATTTTGATGTATTTGGATATTGGATGTGGTTTGAACCTTTGTTAGACACTTGTTTAATTAGCTTAATTATTATTTCTTTATGCTGATTCGTCATTGAATTGATGATTTTGTGAAAATTTTATGCTAATTTTAAGGTGGTTTGGTTAGTGGATTAATGGTATCTTGTGTTTGTATTGATTAATTTAATGTGAATCTATTAATTGTATTTAGCATTGGTTTTTAGCATCATTAACCTTGATTTTTCATATAAATGGCCATTGTTAAATTAAGATTAATGAGAAATCAAGTAGTAATGTAAGGTGGCTCGGTTATTGGATTAAAAGCTAAATATGATTTTTAAGTTCATTTAATTATAATACTTAATCAACCTAATTTAGAGAGATTAATATGCAAGGTGGTTTGATATTAATCAATCTAAGTTAAGCCTAATCTAAGAGGTTACCCTTAGAGTTATTTTGGAACTAGCATGATTACATCTCCCATAATTATTTCAAGTGATGATTGCTTGCGCCATTGCTACGAGAGATTGTATATTCCATTGTTGATTTCCTTGTTTTTCTCATTTCATTAGTTTCATCATATTTTAAAGACGAAAATCTCAAAAAGAAATAGCATAGGACAATTCTTGTTTTAAATTGCAAAAAGCAGTTTTAAAAGATCAAATCTTGCCCTTATGTCAATCATTGTACTTGATTCCTAGATAATTACTACCTCCGGTCCTAAATATAGGATAAAGTTTGTAGTGTAAATATAGGATAAAGTTTGTAGTGTAATTTACACTACAAACTTTATCCTATATTTAGGACCGGAATGAGTAATAAAAAGTTCTTTAAGAGATGATCTGGGATTACAGCTTTTATTATAATTATTGATTTAACTTTGAAGAGATTATCAAAACACAAAACGCACATTTCTTCACTATTACTTACCTACAAGACTACCTTGATGCTAATTCAGGCATTCGAACAGTGAAGGAGGCTGGTACGTTGAAGGAGGCAATAAATAGCTCAACATAAGCAAGAATAAACAAGAGATGAATGTGAATGGATATAAGAATAAAGCCTAAACTCGTTGACAAATAAAGATACGATGAGGAATTTGTTCTTTACTTGAGCTCTTGAATGATGGAGACACCAATTCCAAAGTTAAAGTAAGATCTATATTCATTTCTTAATGTTGATTGGGATGTTATTCCATGCATATTCATTACTTTAACTTTATTCTAGCTTTCATTTGGGTTTATTCCATGCATTCCTTTCCTTGATCCGGGAAGGAAAATGAAAGTATTGCCTTATTTTTTATTGGGGCCCGAAGTAATTGTTATTCTTTGGGTTTAACATATATATCAAAAAGAAGAAAGAAGCATGTGATACTAGTCATTCTTTCAAATAAATGTGTTACAACTTAATATATATAATTACTGTATATTTAAATATAATTACTAAATCCTAGAAATATGCTCTCTACTTATATATGGAGTAAGGTTACACATATGTATCCCTCCTCAGACTTATATACTAAAAGTCTCATGAATTGGACCGCCCTTTTTTATTGTAAAAAATGAAATTACATAGAATAGCTTAATGCTAGGGGCCTATTAGAAAGATTTAGAGCATGAGTATACGTGTTTCTTTTGATCATTTGGGTTTATTCTATGCGTTGTTTTAATTGAAGAGGAAGGAAAATGAAAGTATTGTCTTCTTTATTATTGGGGCTTATTATATGCGTCCCAAAGTAATTGTTTTTTTTTAGAAAGGCAAAATACATTGAACATATAAAATGATCATAGCAAATGAGGCGACATTACAAAATCTTGTACAACAAAGCAAGCAGCACCAGAAGAAACCTTACAACTGGCCCACTAAAACACACAACATAAGCAAGACCAAAAAACAAACGGACAAGAAACAAACAAACCCACATGCACAAAGCAAATAGACTACAAACAAAAACACTGAAACAAACATGAAAGAAACAAAGAAAACGACAAAGGTCTTTGGTTTTGGCGGGAGTTTGCAATCATCAAAAGGAAGTTACGCATCACCACCACTAACAACCACAGAGTAACAAAGAGCCATTGACGAACAGAGAGTTGGGTGTTGCAGCACGTCTCCCGAAGGACATGGGCCACCCAGGCGAACCATCGAGAAAGGAGGCAACCAAAGACATTAGGAAACCCATAACAGAGAATAAAAGACTCTTTCCAGCTCCAAAAGAAACCGCTAAAGGAGATGGATACCCGAACTGCAAACCTTCAAAAAAGAACGGAGTAAATCTGACCGAACCCAAGAGCAGAACAAAGAGAAGCCTAACAACCACACTGATAGTCATGGCACCGCCCATTCCTTGATTATCAGAGTGCCACTGAGTCATGCAACGACCACATGAGTCTTTTTGGCCAAAGGCTCGCCTGAACTCAGATGGAAGGAGGAATCATGAACACATTGAGGAGCAGAGTATGTAGAAATATGTGAGCCACGACGCCTACGACGGCTACCACGACCTCCATGAGCTGGGCACTCAAATGAAGCATGCAAAGGGCTAGTAGGACTAGCAGCACCCAAAGCAGAGATCTTGTCCGCTTATTGAAGAGCTTCCTCACCAATATAAGCTTTAATGCTCATGTATGAAGAGTTTCCACGATTATGAATCAGCAAAGACTGGTCCAATCCCCTCGGATAAGAGATACGAAGGCTTGGATACAAAGCACAAAGTTGCTCAATGAGGGACACAGTTGGAAGAACCACAAAAAACCCACCTCTCATAAGCAACTCCCAACGATGTTCTTGAAATCCTTGGACATGCATGAGCCCAGCCCGAACCACAGTGCGTTCCATGGCGACATGCATGGCACTTTCGCCGAGCTCACGGTCAACGAAAAGAAGATATACCCTACAGAGATGCGAAGGATCATCCTACCTGCTTGACGCCTGCGGTGAAGAAAGGCATAAAACATGGCCTCAGAAAAGATGGAGAAGTGTCGATGGTCCATTGTGTTAAGATGTAAGGACTTGGTATGAACAAGTAACTCTCAATGACGCCTATAAATAGCACCAACCAAGCTTGAGGAGAACACAGAGCAGCGAAAAAAGCCATGAAGAATGCGTTGCGTGGGCCTCTTGAAAGAGAGAAGAAGCGTCCCACAAGAAAGCTTGAGCGATGAATGTCGTGGCAGCTAATGGTAGTTTGAAATGGCCAAGGCGCAAAGCTGGAGGAGCCAAAGTGTTGACACTGAAGGGAAAGAAAATTTCGTCATTAGGCAATCTCACGTCAAATCCTTTGTTTTGCCAAGCAATTAATACCCGGAAAAGATGAACTAACGAGTTTAGTTAATTTAACCATAGGGGAAACCGAGTGAGAGTCTTGACGCTTGCGAGAGAGTGTCGAACTAGAAGAGACAGGAGGAATAGGTGTATCTTGCACCAACTAAGAAGAACAACAACGCCAATGAAGAAAACAGCCACCAATCCAAAGATAGCAAACTTCAGAAAGCAGATTCCAGTTTTGTGTCTCTGATATTCTAGCATGAAATTGATGTTTTAATACTATTTTGATCCGTCTAAATAACATAGCAACATGTGATTCTTAAACTGTACATGAAGCTTTTATCACATACTGCATCCAGAGTTTTAGAGCAATTTTAGTTTACTGTCCAATATTTTGCTAGAATTGTAATTCAGAAGCATCAGTCACAAGCAGAGTTGCAACAGATAACTAGCATATAAAACTACGAAATTAATACAAATAGATGTTACTTGAAGCTGGAATCATTCCAATAAGATATGATTAAAAAAAGAAAAATCTGTGTGATGATTTTGATTGAAGCAATAGATGCATACCATCCCTCAGTGAAGAAAACCAATACATATCTGACTGTTTTGTGTGAGCGTGAAGACGGCTATATCTACTAATTTTTTGTTTATTCTGTTGGAATTGGAAAATTTTGATTATGAAGACTGAAGAGAGGTCCCTTGCTTGAACTATTATTCAGATTTTGAGAGCTAGCTGTGTTATGCACCTAAGTGAATTTATATTGTCTAACTTGGTACCAAGTGGTGAATCAATTGATTTGTCTCAGAGCACAGAAATGGCTGTAATTCACTATACAGATCAAAATGGATTCAGAAAAGTTTCTGTATAAATAGAGAACTTTCATTTTCAAGTGTCAATTTGGATAAACAATTAGGTAATGTTTATGCTAGCCTAGAAGAAGCCAGAGATTTTGGTTTTGAATTACCTCTCATTCAAACAAATCAGTTATACAAATAGGGTATCAACCAGATATTCTGTTTTTGGTTCTGTGTATCAACCAGAAAATGGGGCTGCAAGCCAAAAAATTGCTGACTGGTTCTTTGACGTACAGAGAACACAAAGATGCTCTATTCATCACCAAAGAATTAAACTGTCTTCTATCTACTTCCGGCTGGAACTATGTTTGATGGTTGATCTCCATGTCTTTGTACTTTCAAAGGTTTGTTGGTTCTACTAATGTTGTATTTTTATTAAAAAATTGTTATGGATAATGGTATATATAACTTGGTTCTATTTCCCCCTCTCCAAATGTCAGTACTTTTACTGTGAATTTATTTATAACTGCTTACTATAAATAACGCCTGCCACAGATGGAATTTGCCCAACTACAAAGAAACTACTTGAAGAGAGCTTGAACGAATAGCCAAGGAAGCTAATATAACACTGAAGTGTACATTGCCTGAGTTTCGAAATCATTTGAAACTCATATGAGGAATGCTTCTTTTTTATTCCACTGCAAAAGTGATTATTATTTTACACATCTGCTCAATAAATGATACAGCACTGTTTTTTCTCTTTTTTTTTCAGTTGCTAATTAAGTACTTTTTTTTTTGTTCAACCAAATTAAGTACATTTTTCAAGCCTTAAGAACTTGTACACATTGAGAAATTTGCATGTCCATCTGAAATTCAGTTCCCTTGAAATGCCAATTTACCATCTTCTAGTGCTTCTATATTTTCATCTTCTTTGAATCTCTTTCTTTATTCAAGTTTTTTCCTTTACCCATGTTCACCTTTCAATTAGAGATTTAAAAGATATATATTCTTGATGAAATGTTGATAAGTTTTCCAAAATCCACTTAATGGCAGGTGAACGGCTCTTCTTTCTCTTCCATTTAATAGTTCTTAAGCCACTATAGCATGATTAAGCACTAATTTGAATTAGGGACATTTATAATGAATTAAATACAATTAGGGATAAAATGGTCATAATTTGGTAATCATTTATGCAAATGATTACGTGGACTTTTGATGTTATCTTATACTTAATTTTACATTATAGGTGTTTTGGAAGAAAATTGGAGAATTTAGAAAATGTCAATTGGAGTTAGTATTAATTTTTGGAGGAATGGGAAAATTAAATAAAATGTCCCATAATTTCTAGATATTGCAAATCTAAATGCCAGAGAAATTACAGAAAATGACCCATAAGTTTTAAACATTACATTTATGATCGATAAATATTTCAAAAATTTGCATTCCAGAAACTTTTGAAACTTCTCACTTTAGTCCCTGGCCAAAACTAGTGTTTTAACCAGGGCAAAACCTCCTTTTTCCTGGATACACAGAGCCAACTGAAAAAAGAAAGTGCACCACTGATTGAAGAGAGGATGATAGCATCGATCGGCTTCTCACTCCTTTACCTTTCCTCCTTGGTCGCCTGTGACTCTCACTTCATTCACCATCGTCGGTGGCCCTCCCTCAACCACCATCACCTCTTCCTTGTTTGACCGCCACACTCACTGCAGAGAGAGAGAGAGAGAGAGAGAGAGAGAGAGAGCTTCACCACCGAACCTGACAGAGGAGAGCGAGAGAGCATCACGAGAGAGAAAGGAGAAAGAGACTCGACCTGGACAATAGAAAAGCAGAGCGCTGAGATAGAAAGTGGGAGAAGGCAAGCAGAGTTGAACACAACTAGAGAGTACCAAACCACCTACTAGCAGCACCATTCCTCCTCTGTTCTTAGTTTCCTGCACAACAGCAAGGAAAAACCAGAATTCTGGCTAGATTATGTGCTTTTCTAGTGAAGTTCTGCAAATTCCGGCGACCTTCTCTGACTCTTTAATTAGATTCAGCTCTCACCTAATTCAGGGATTTTCAGAATTTTAATCGAATTGAGGTTGCAATTGAGCTCATGTGTAGCTAAATCTCTTGAGTCTTGGTGGTAAAGAATGTGGCTAGAGCTTTAATACACTACAAAGGAAAGTTTATTAGTTTTCTATTAGCACATTAGATGTATTATGTTCTATTTGGTTTGATTTTGTAGTTGGTATATGTTTGTAAGATTGTTTATTTGTCCTTATTGGTTAACATTTGTGTTGAATTTTGCTTTGATGTACTTGGACTATGTATTAACCTTATTTCCATATGTTTTAATGAGATTATGCATTGTATGTGATTACTATAGTGTGTAGTTGATTGATTTCATATTAAGTGTCGCGATTGTGTTCTCATTTAAGAGGCAGCAAGTGCATTAAAATGATTTTCAAACACACATCAAATAGTTTTTAACAATTTATCTAAGAGATGATTAAGAATGCGATCATAGGATTAGTCATTAATTAAATAGATTGGACTCAATGCGATTACTTTAGATTTTCAATTTGACTAAATGATAAATTAACTCCCAAATCATTTTAAGAAGCTAGGAAATCCATTAACTTTGCTATCAAGACTCATTTCCTCATATCCATCCCACTTTTATAAAAATACCAAAAATAATAGTTTAGCATTTAATTAAATTGTATTCTTCTTTTAGTTATTAATTTAAAAAAAAAAACCAAAAACCCCATTTCTCCTTGTTTTCATTACATTTACATGATATTTAGATTACTTAGGAGTCAATAAAAGGATTCTCAGGAAGAGAGAATGATCCTAGGTTTACCTATATACAATTCTTAATTTTTTTTTTATTATAGACCCCAAGGCTAATATACAAAAAGACCCTCATCACTGGCATCATTGTACTCATTTATTATTTCAAAGAGGGAAACTAAAAACTGTGATAATCTTCCTAATAATTTAAAATGATTTTTTTTAAAAAAAATACTCACTTCAGTCGTTAATGTAAGCATAATTACCTAATTTGAATATATTAAAAAAATTAGTTAAGTCGATTAATATATCATTTTTTTTCTGAAGCACCCTAATTATATTCATTAAGTCCTTCCATCTCTCCTCCTTGATTATTGTTAAAGAGTATCAATATGGTTAAATTAAGAAAATATTAACAAATATATAAAATAGGCTTTACATTTAGAACCAATATTAACTCACCAATCAAGTTCTATACATTGAGGGTTAGAGGGAGTAATTTATCAATTAACATAAATTAAGACTAATATATAAAGCCATCTAATAAATCAGGGTTTGATGTAGTTGTATTCTTCGCGAAAGAAAACAAAAATAAATTAGAAACAAAGAGAATAAAGAATTTCTATGTTAATTATATAGATGAAACAACAGAAATTTTTCCCTTGCTTGTATAATAATTTTAATATTTTACTTTATAATTTTGACTTTTAATATTCAAAGCAGCAATTGACTTATTACGCCAAAGTAATCTTATAAATAACACAGGCGTAGTAATTACCTAAAACATTATACAAAACTCACAAGAACAACAGGAATATTTAGTTTGTTACAAAAAGTGCTTAAAATCAAATTGACTGATGCCCACCAGCAATTATAGAGGCAAAGAACGCATTAAATTTCATAGACTAATTGAGCAAATTATAACAAATCCTTTCATACCTAGCATTTGTGGAAAATCAGTTTAATATGAAAATTAAATCCATTCAATAATGTGCAATGTAACAAAGTTTAAAGCGTTTATTCCTATTGCTCAAGATGCTGGAATCAAGATGAGATTTACTTGTCCTTATACATCGGCTCAAAATGGACGAGCCCAAAGGAAGCATCGGCACACTGTAGAGACTGGCTTAGCATTATTGGCATACACTCATATGCCTCTGAAATACTGGGTCGATGATTTCCAAACAATTGTTTTGCTAATTAATTGTCTTCCTACCCAGGTGATTTAAGCTGAAACTCCTCTGTTTAAGCTCGTGAAGATAGAACCAGAGTATAAGGATCTTTGCCCATTCGGTTGTGCTTGCTTTCCATGTTTGAAGTTGTATAATCGACATAAGTTTCAATTTCGAAGTCAGAATCTTGGTTTGGCAGCTCAATAGAAGGGTTACAAATGCTTGAGTGAGTCTGGAAAAATTTTCGTCTAATGACATGTTGTATTTGACACTTCTATGTTTCCTTTCACTTCAGGTTTTATGGAGTGTAGAAAGCAATTTTCAAACTCGAATCACTTAATACCTTTGATCATTCAGATGAATCCAAATCCAACACTAGGAAAATATTTAATGGATGAAAATTCAAATGCTAATGACACTCCAAGTGTTTCAATTAGTGTGAAGTACAAAACACATCAGAAAATATGCAATCAGATGATGAGTTGGCTATTTCACCAAAGCCTTCTCTTAATTGTTCATCAACTGAGTCCAATGGATCTTCATCCGAGCCCTCACCTCCAATTGTAGTAACCAGGCCCCTTAATTAGCATTATATGGTCACTCGGGCCACTAGGCCTAGACACCCTTATAGTGGTTTGTTAAATGCTAAGGATAGAATTTACCCTAGCTAACAGTACAGAACCTAATACAATCAGTGAAGCTCTATCTTCCTCTTCATGGCGAAATACGATGGAAGCCGAATTCAATGCGTTGCAACGAAGTCACGCATGGGTGTTGCTGCCGTATGAACACAAGACGCTTATTGATAGTAAGTGGGTATTCAAAATGAAATTCATGGCCAATGGTTCAATTTTGAAACAAAAAATGAGATTGGTGGCCAAAGGGTTCTACAAGTTTCGGGAGTCAATTTCAAAGAGACCATTAGTCCCGTCATTAAATCCACCACAATTTGAGTAATCCTGACTACTGTCATGACGTTTCAATGGGAGATAAGGCAATTAGACGTTAACAATGCCTTCCTAAATGGATATCTACGGGAAGAGGTTTACAAGTGACAATCGGATGGATTTGTTGATTAGAGACGCCCAAATCATGTTTGTAATTTAATCAAAGCTATATATGGACTGAGACAAGATCCACGAGCTTGGTTTGGTTGCTTGAGATTTACTTTAGTAACATGGGGATTTGAGAAGGCTAAAAGTGATATTGCACTTTTTTGCTCAAAACACGCAATCTACTCATCTTTGTTCTAATATATGTTGACGACATACTAATAACTAGGAATAATCGTGCTTACATCAATGATTTTATCAAGAAGCTGAACCTAATTTTTTCTCTAAAAAGATTTAGATCCTTTGTATTATTTTCTCAGTTTAGAAATCTATCAAGCCTGTCAAGGAATTTTTCTAAATCAAGCAAAATATGGTATTGTTCTGTTAAAGAAATTTAACATGAGTGATTGTGCAGCTATTTCTACACCTTGGTGATTGGAAGGCAAATTTCAGCAGAAGATGGTGAGCTCTTAAATAATCCTACTAAGTATAGACAGGCCATAGGATCATTATAGTATCTCACAGCCACACGCCCTGATATTTCTTACGCGGTTAGCAAACTCAGTGAATTCTTAGCTTCTCCTAGAACCAGTCACTATCAAGCTGTTAAACGCATATTTAGGTATCTTAAGGGTACCTATAGTGTTGGTTTACATATAAATCCCTACAAGTCTTTTTAATTGTTTTCTCATACGGATGCCGATTGGGCAATTGATGTAGATGATAGATGGTCAGTAGCTAGCATGTGTATTTTTAGGAAATTCACTTTTTTCCTGGTCATCCAAAAAGTAAAAAGTTGTGTCAAGATCAAATGCAGAGTTTGCACATAGAGCTCTTGCTAATGGGGCAGTTGAAATTAAGTGGTTGGACTCTCTATTATTTGAGATAGGATTATTCCTAAAAAGGCCATCAATGTTATGGTGTGATAATCTAAGTGCTAAAGCGCTAGCATCAAACCGATTTAACATGCAAAAAGCAAACATTTCAAGATTGATGTGCATTTTATTAGAGATCTTGTTATATCAGGAGCAATTGATATTAGATATATGCCTTCATGTCTGCAAGTGGCATATTGTTTCACCAAAGCATTGACATAGCTTCAATTTGAGTCATTTAAGAGCAAACTCGGGTTGGCTATTCCACCCTCTCGAAGGAGAATGTTAGAGAATAATTAGTATTGCATAATTCTGCTAGTGTGATTAGCTATGCATATCTTGTGTAGATATTGCACAATATTTGTAGATCTTTCTCTTGTATATGTGTTAGGATCCTATAGGTTCTGTTATTCATTGATAGCTATAACATTCTCTAGAATTCTGTATTAAAGTTGCTATAAATACACAAGGATATCTGAGAACTATTCATTTCAAGTGACTCAGAAATATTGTTTCTCTTTGTTGGGTCTAGTTTCACAAGGTGATTTTTACTTCAACCAATTCATTAGAGTCGCTATGGATGCAAAAGATGAGTTGGAGACGAAACTAGAGGAAATTAGAAAGGGTAAGGAAGAAGCTCAAGGTAAATGTGAAGAAATAAAGCTAATAGGTGAAAATGGGAGCAATTTGAGCAGGTGGTCCTTCATGAGTTCTTTTTCTCCTATAATTTTCATTGAAGTTGAAGTCCCTATATTTCCTTGGTGGTATGTGACAAGTGTACCATTTTGTAATTAGTTTGTAATTAAACAGAGTTAGTTAGATTACCAACTGTACAAAATTATTTTTGTTATGTATTTCCTCAATGCCTAGATTGTATATATATGACCTTTACTCAATGAATAAGACAATGCATTTTTCATTTTCTCAGTTTCCATCACATGGTATCAAGAGCTTAATATTTTTTTTTCTCCCAAAACACTTTCCCCTTTTCTTTCTTTTCCCTCCTTATCTCTGCCCAATTTCCATGGCTTCTTCACTTTCTGCCACCAAGATTCCCTTTTCTGATCCGGCAAGTCCTTTCTACATCCACCCAACAAGAATCCGGCCTTAATTATGTTTTCTCATCCCTTAGATGGTTTGAACTACCATAGCTGGGCAAGGGCTATGCATAGTGCTCTCCTCAACAAAAACAAATTGCAGTTTGTCGATGACTCTCTTCCTTCGCCACCGAGGTCTGATGCCTCTTTTCCGTTATAGGAACGCAACAACAATCTCATTCAAGGCTGGATCATGAAACCTCTATGGCCGACTATCGCGAAGAGTATTCTTTGGTTCGATTCTACAGTCGACATCTAGTCTGATCTCCGATCGCGTTTCTCTCAGGCAGATATCTTTCACATTTCTGATCTGCAAGAAGAGATTTGCAATTTTAAACAAGGTACCCTCAATGCTAGTGAATATTACACACGTTTGAAAAACCTTTGGGACGAGATGACGAACATTCGTCCTCTTCAACCGTACAGCCGTGGTTCTGGTTATTCAACCATTAAACATCACGATGATGATCAGGTTATCAGGTTCTTGAAAGGCTTGAATAGGCAATACTCTACCATCAAATCACAGATCATGCTCCTCGATCCCTTACCTCCTACAATCGGGTCTTTAATCTCATTCTCCAGCAAGAAAGGGAACTCCATGTACCTATCGAGTCCAAGATTCTGATTACTAAGACCAATGTTGCATCCTCTGATGTTAAGCAGAAGCTGTGTTCATTTTGTGGTAAGCCACGGAACACTGAGGCTACTTGTTATTGGAAGCATGGCTTCCCTCCTGGTTTCAAATTTCGGTTCAATAGTTCTTCCTCTTCGGTAAACAATGTTACTACTTAGGCCTCTGGTACTGCTCAAGCCTCTTCTCTTACAATGGCTTCTTTGTCTCCAACTTTATCACCTCAGAGTCATATCCTTCCTCAGTTATCTTCTGCCCAGTATACACGTCTCCTTTCTTTGTTTAATGGCACTCCTCCCTCTCCATCGGCAGTAAATTTGCTTGCTGCTTCCTCCTCTGGTCCTACTTTTGGTATGTGTCTTTCCCTTTCTTTGTCCTCTAATGCTTAATGGATTATTGATTCTTGAGCCACTGATCATGTTTGTTACTCCCTTGGCTTATTTTCTTCTTATCATTCAATATAACCAATATCTGTTTGATTACCTAAAGGCTCATGTGTTGTCTCTTGCTTCTCTGGAATAGTTCATATCTTTGATTCTTTGGTTTTAGATAATGTGTTATATCTTTCATCGTTTTCTTTTAATATCTTGTCTGTGTCTCATTTGATTTCCTCCATAAATTGTTCCATAAGTTTCTTTGCCAATTTTTCCTAGATACACTCAATTAAGCCTTTGTAGATGATTGGTTTAGCTAGATTAGTAGAGGGTCTCTATGTTCTCCTTACAGTAGCTTCAACCCCTGATTTATCACCAAAAATCCTCATGGCTGACAGCTCCCTTATTTCTTCCCCACCATTGTGGCATCTTTGACTTGGTCACCTCTCTATCTCTACCTTACACACTTTACATACACAAGTACCTGATATACCTTGTATTTCTACTTCTTTTCCTTGTGATGCTTGTCATTTAGCTAAATAGAAATGATTAAATTTCCCTGTAAGCACAAGTTCATGTTGTAACATTTTTTATTTGGTTCATATGGATATTTGGAGTCCATTTTCTGTATCCTCAATTCAAGGTTATAAATACTTTTTAATAATTGTTGATGACTACTCTTGCTATACTTGGTTATTTTTCATGCATCATAAATCTGATGCTCAAACTCATATTAAACATTTTTTTCTCTTGTGGAAACTCAATTTGTACCAAAATAAAGGTTATAAGAACAGAAAATGGCCCTAAATTTAGTATGGCTACATTTTATGCATAAAAAGGAGTTCTCCACCAAAAATCTTGTGTTGAAACCCCTCAACAAAATGATTTGGTGGAGAGGAAACATCAACACATTTTAAATTTAGCAAGGGCTTTATACTTTCAATCTCATGTTCCTTTGCTATACTGGTCCTTTTTGATGCAACATGCTACTACCATCATCAATTGTCTCCCTTCTCCAATCATTACCCGCAAACACCTTTTGAATGATTGCATGGTTTCAAACCTTCTTATGCTTATTTCAAGGTTTTTGGCTCTCTTTGTTTTGCCTCTACATTGTCTAACAATAGATCAAAGTTTTCTCCAAGAGCTAGAAAATGTAATTTTTTAGGTATTCCCCAAGGTTCAAAAGCTTTTACCCTTTGGGACCTCCAATCAAATCAAATTTTTCTTTCTTGAGATGTGATTTTTCATGAACATGTTTTTCCTTTCTCTAATGATAGCATCCAAGATCTTAACCTTCCTTGGCCTGAACGTCAAGTTCCTCACTTCCAGCCTGTTGATCACCCCATATCTCCTCCTCCTGCCTCTTCTCTCCTTATTGATCCTTCCTTATCCATTCCCAATGTCACACCCTCAATCACTTCTCCTCTTTCTTCCTCTCCATCCCTTCGCCAATCCACAAGATCACATAAACCACCTAGCTACTTGCAGGATTATCATTGTACTCTCTTCTCTTCTACTACTCAATCCTCATGCAAAGGTATTCCAAAATATCCTCTATCTTCTGTCCTTTCTTATTCTTGTTTGTCTCCCTCTTATCAAGTTTTTGTCAATTTAGTTACTAATTCCCCTGATCCTAAGTCTTATAAACAAGCTATATAGCATAATGTTTGGAAGGAAGCTATGCATGCTAAAATAAAGGCACTTGAGCAAAACCAGACCTGGATATTAAGAGAATTACCACATGGAAAGAAGATTATTGGTTGCAAATGGGTTTTCAGGACCAAGTTCAAAGTCTAATGGTGACATTGAGAGATATAAAGCTTGGCTTGTTGCTAAGGGGTACACCCAAATTGAAGGTGTGGATTATTTTGACACTTTCTCACTAGTGGCAAAGATGACAACTCTCTGTATGCTCCTTTCCATCGCTACAACAAAGAATTGGCATCTACATCAATTAGATGTCAACAATGCCTTTCTTCACGGTGATTTAAATGAAGAGGTTTTCATGGATCTTCGTCCTGGTTTTACTCCATCTATGCCAAATCAGGTTTGCAAGCTACAAAAATATTTATATGGTCTCAAGCAAGCAAGTAGGCAATGGCATTCCAAATTATCCTCTAAATTACTATCTCTTGGTTACTTGCAATCTACCTCTGATCACTCTTTATTTTAAAAAGCCCATGATAGTTCTTTCACCATTCTCCTTATCTATGTTGATGATGTTGTTCTAGCCGGCAATGACATGAGTGAAATTACTATGGTTAAATGTGCTTTAGATGCTGCTTTTACTATCAAAGATCTAGGACACCTCAAATACTTTCTCGGCCTTGAACTTGCTAGGTCTAAGAATGGTATATTTTTATCTCAAAGGAAATTTGCATTGGAATTGCTTGCTGATTCTGGTTATTTGGCTTGTAAACCTACTTCATGTCCTATGGATCCTCATCTTAAACTTTCAAAAGACAAAGGAATACCATTGCCAGACCCCAAGTCCTATCGGCAGCTTATAGGATGCCTCTAATATCTTACAACCACTTGTCCCGATCTTAGTTTTGTGACCCAGCAACTTAGTCAATTCATGTTTGATCCAAGAGACATCCATTT
Source organism: Inga oerstediana (assembly GCA_963210345.1). NCBI lineage: Eukaryota > Viridiplantae > Streptophyta > Magnoliopsida > Fabales > Fabaceae > Inga > Inga oerstediana. The sequence continues at coordinate 42,686,965 of OY723407.1, forward strand.
AGTCGCTGCATATAGGGTTCTTTGATACATCAAAGCTTCCCCTGGTACTGGCCTTTCCTTTAATGCCCAATCTGATTTGAAGTTGAAAAGTTACAGTGATTTCTAATGGTCTGGGTGCATTGACACTCGTAGATCCATCACCGGCTTTGCTATCTTCTTTGGCAACTCTTTGATCTCTTGGAAAGAAAAGAAACAACCTACAGTCTCTAAATCTTCATCTGAAGCTGAATATAGGCCTTGTCCTCTACTACTTGTGAGATTCAATGGCTCATTTATCTTTTATCTGATTTTAATCTCAGTTATCTTGATCTAGCATTGCTTTTCTATGATAATTAATCCACCTGCCAATCCAACTTTCCATGAGAGGACTAAACATATAGAACTTGATTGCCATCTAGTAAGAGAAAAGTTGCAAGCTCAAGTATCAAGATCCTTCTTGTTTGGTCAGCTAATCAATTAGCTGATATCTTCACTAAACCGTTGCATCCTTCATGATTTCATGAGCTCACATCCAAGCTAGGCATGAAGAACATTCATGCTCCAGCTTGTGGGGGGGTGACAAGTGTACCATTTTGTAATTAGTTTGTAATTAAGCAGAGTTAGTTAGATTACTAATTGTATAGAATTATTTCTGTTATGTATTTCCTCTATGCCCAGATTGTATATATATATGACCTTTACTCAATGAATAAGATAATGCATTTTTCATTTTCTCAGTTTCCTTAGAAAGGGTAAGGAAGAAGCTCAAGGTAAATGTGAAGAAATAAAGCTAATAGGTGAAAATGGGAGCAATTTGACCAAGTGGTCCTTCACGAGTTCTTTTGCTCCTATAATTTTAATTGAAGCTAAAGTCCCTATATTTCCTTGGTGGTATGCTCTCAGTCCAAGAAATTTTACTTGTAGGACACTAAATATTTCTATTGTGCAGGTGAAGTTGGCATTTCTTGTGACCATATCTGCTACTTGTTTGTTTATTCATTTGTGATTGGAAAACTTTGGTTCAGGTGCTAGTTGTGTCATGAATCAATTGGTCATCAGTGGGTTTGATTTATCTCAGAGCACATGAATGGCTATAACTCACTATACAGATGGATAAAAAATGGTGCAAGGCAGTTTGGATTTAGAAAAGTTTGATATAAGTGGAGAGCTTTCATTTTCAAGGGTCCATTTGGATCAATAATTAGGTAATGCATATGCTAGCCAAGATGAAGCCAGAGATTCCGACTTTGAATTACTTTTCATTGAAACAAAATAAGGTATTAGCGTAAGGGTAAGGGTAGTGATGATTCCTTTAGACTGGTTCTTTAAAAGGGCAGACAGAGATGCTATATTCACCCCCTCTGTCTTGTTTAATTATCTTATCTCTATGAAAGTCATTGTATTTTTTTGAAAAACTTTTTATGGATAATGGTACAACTTTTTCTATCCCCCCTTCACCACATGTCAGCACTTTTGTTGTATATACTTTTATTGTACCAACATTTATCAAATTTAGTCGTAAGTCACATCCTGTGCTACTATTGCCTATCATAACAAGATAAAATCACCTCATGCATTGCAGGGAGACATGAAACCACAAGGAATTGGATTTAAAGCATTGTTGTTGGAGTGAACATGGTTGGAGACAATAAATCACTGATAGCTTATGTAGCTAACTATCTAAAGTTAGAACAACAATATATTAGGTATTCCTAGTATTTATAAGAGCCCAAACGATGAACAACTTACCAATGCATATACTTAATTATTTATGACATACCAAACAGGTTCTAAAGCATGCAATTCCAAACCACATTGCATATACTATATAATCTAGACTTATGATAAAATAAAATGACAAAATATGTGTGTGCTGTATGGAGACATTGAATTTTATTGTTATTGGAAGAAATAGAGTTAAACACCTCAAATCATACATAATATATGTCCTAATTTCTCAAAATTTAAAACCACTCTTAATTCTTCTATTGATCATTAATAAAAAAAAAATCACATCCCAACATTGGAAAGACTAAGTCCTAACTTGATGCAATAAATTACGTCTCAACATTGGAAAGACTCATTGTTTCCTATTTCAAAATGGGTTGCATCCTCTCGGGTACCACTGCATGATGCAAGGGATTCTTTCACTTCTGTAATAGGTTGTGCCCCCTGTAACACCCCGATTTTCGATTAAGGGCTAATGGTAATTATTGAGGATAATTATCGAATTAAAGTGGAATAATTATGGGTTTGGTGGCTATATTAATTAATATGCCATAAGAGTTGGAAAATTGAAAGAATGGAATTATTGGCATAAGTTGGTAATTAATGGAAATTAATTACTAACTAAGAGAAAAATGAGAAGTGTGATCAAATGGCTAATGGATGGATTAGAGAGATTAATTGGTGTATATGTGTGTGGTATTAGAGATTAAGGGATGAGATGTTGCCAAGTGGCATTATGGTGGACCATAGGATGAGGCATAAGAGACAAAAACCACTTTTTTCTCTCTCCTCTCTCTCCTATGCGTTTTTTGGTGGCATAGGGCAGATTTTTTTGCACTTCATCCCTCTTCTCCATCTCTCTCTCACGTTCTCTCTCTTCTCTCTTCATTTCCTCCATTGTTGGCCAAGAGAGAGAAAAGAAAAGCTGGATTTGAGGTAAGCAAATGGCCTCAAATGCCAAAATGCTCTTCATTAATATTGTTCCTTGAGCTAAGAGCTTTCATCCTATGGGTGTAGATTCTCCATTGGTGGTGATTGAGGAATCACGAAATTATGAACTTGGGAGAATCATGAAGTGCCTTTGGGAAAGTTGTTGAGGTAAGTGAAAGCTTCCTTCTCATATAAGATTTGTGGCCATTGGTTAGGCCTTAAATTTCTGGAATTTTAGCCCTAATTTCGTGATTTAGGGTCTTGTGGTGTTTGAATTGTTGTTGTCATGGAATTAGTGCCTTGTTAAGTGTTTTGAATGAATGGTATTGAATTGAAGCTTAAATGTGAAGTTTGGCACTTTTTGTGTTGGTTTTGTGCTTTGGTCAAAACAGGGCATATAAATGGGTTGTGATTTTGGTCATTTTGAGGTTACCATTGTGTTCCTTGAGTGATTTTGTGTGGGAATAAGCTTGGTTATTAATTTTGGAGTTATTGAACACCTTGGTAGAAAATTGGAAATCTGTTTGGTTTAAGCTCTGTGTTGCGCAGTAATTTTGTATGAGCGTTTTGAATGACCAAATGGTATTGGAAAATTCTGAAACTTTCCAGTCTTAAAGTTCACATCCCAAGCTTCAAAATGGACATATAATTTGTGCCATTTCGTTTTGTCTACTTTGAGTTATAGCTGTCCAAAGTTTGAGGTCGAAAATGGATTCTGTTTTGGGACAGTCTTGAGTTTTTGGTGATTCTGGATTTGTGTAGTGATTTTCAGTGAATGGCTATATTTTTCCTTGAAAGAGGACTTATATACCTTTCATATGGCTTTGGAATCACTTCGTTTCGATTTTTCTAGATTTAGTTATGAATTTTGGAAGTTCACCCAGAGTCAGGAAATTTCTGGGCCGCGGCCCAAGAGTGGCTAGACCGCGGCCCAAGACTTTCTGGCCTTATCTGGGCCGTGGCCCATGAGTGGTGGGCCGCAGCCCACGACCTTCTGACCATCTTTGGGCCGCGGCCCAAGGAATGGTGGGCCGGGGCCCACCCCTGTGTTCCAGCACTTTGTGATTTCGAAAAGTGACCTTCAACCTATTGTTTCCCAATCTTTTGGGGCTTTGATTAGAGGCATTTGGGGCCTCTTAAGGGTCAATTATGATAGCCAAATCTAAGTATTATGAAAGTGAGAATTTGGAAAAGAGAATGACCATATGTTCTTGATTTGGTTATAGGGTGGGGTATTCACCCTGATTATGATTCGACATCCGCTTGGATCGTGAGTAGCCGACGCTGGAGCATACGTGGAAAGAATAAGTGTAGGGAACTTACCTCTCCTGCATGTATTGATAATTGTATTTGTGTATTGATGCATGTTATTGCTTTGCGTGATTATGTGAGACATGTATGAATGATTGTAGCTCTGTTTCTAGTTATGCTATGGCCATGAGTATGTTGTTGAAACATTGAGCATGCGGATATATCATGATGTGAACATGAGTTATTGTGATGCAAGCATGTCATGCATTAAATACTTATCTTGCATGCATATTGGTATGTGTTTCCTACTGAGATTCCCCAGAATCTCACCCTCCCCTATCAACATTTTAGACAGGGAAGGAAGATTGAGGATGAAGCAAGTATCCAAGGATGAAGAGGACTCATTTTGGGTGAGAGTTTAGTAGTTGGTTATCATTGTGTAAATGGGATTATGTATTTGTTTATATGGATCAATACTTGAGAATGTATTTGGATAAGTTGTGTAATCCCTATTGAATGAGTTGTATGGGCTATTATGCCTTATGATTATTGAGCGAAGATATGATCCCGGAATTGTCGGGAATTTATATTGCGTACTCTGATAATTGTATAAATGTAATTTATCTTCGCATAGTAATTATATTCGGAGTGAAATATGAGATCGTGTTTTAAATGATTTCGAAATGTGTTTGTGAAAACCCCGTCTGGTTGATGGGTTTATAAATGATGTTTTGTCTTATTGGTCTCTATTTCACGTTAATTGCATAATCCGGATATTAATTACGGCAGGGGGTTACACCCCCACTCCTAAACCCCACACGATACAAGGGATTCTTTCACTTCTATTTAAGATAAAATACCCATGCGTTACATAGAGACGTGGAACTTAAACCGTAAGGATGTCTATAGCTGCCATTAGGAGAAATATAGTTGAACACCTCAAATCAGACATAATAAAGTCCTAATTTCTCAAAAGTTAGAACCACAATTATTTTTTTTTTCTAATTTAACATTTTAACAATAAATTTATAAAAGATCAAATCTAGACCATTTAAATATTAATCTAATGGCTAAAAATAGAGAAGAGAAGGGGTTCCAAGCTGATCAAATTGAAGGGTGTAAACAACCACATTAATGAGTCTTTCCTTCACAAGTATTCTCTATTTCTAGTTTTATTGATTCTTCGGATTTTTTTTTCAAATTTTAAATAAAATACCTTTATAATCACTTAATATTTTTTTAAATTTAAATTTAAATATGTAATCAAAATGGATATTTATCAGTCATAACTCATTCATTCTCTCATTTTGACTGATTTTATATTTTCAATTTTCAAAAATAAATCAAATAAAAATGCTAATTTGAAGCAAATATGTTGAACCAAATGGTATTTTTAATTTATTAATTATTAATTACTTTATTTATCTTTTTAGAGCACAACTTCCAATATACACCATAATGACTCTTTACTTCCCAAGAATCTCTCACTTCCCATGCCTTTCCTCTACTTATCCTCCATATTTTGGTTTCAATTTTTCAAATTCAAATTTCATATTAATCTTACTTTCCACATTTTTTATTTCGATCATTATTTCAATTCCTTTCAATCTTATAGTCCCACGGTATCCTCAAATCACACACACACACACACACACACACATATCACTCTAGTCTAATTTATAAGTCTTTTTTGATAAAAAAAATAGTCCTATTTATAAGTCCAGTTTTAGTGTAGTAAATGAGATTGTGACAATTTTGCCTCTATTTATTGTACCAATGACGAAATAATTTAAAGATTGATAGAGAAGAAAAAGTTGAAAAGTACCAATTAATAAATAAGGGCATAGTTGGAAATTTACTCCATAATCATTGAGTTAACTACCTCTCCTTAGTATGTGAAATTTAGTTAAAAGGGACTTATAAATAGGACTAAAGTGGTATATATATAAGATATGAAATACTCCTCTGGTCCTTTTTATAAACAATTTTTATGTTTATTGCACAAAACGAATAGTCCTTTTTATATTTGATGATTGATAAAATACTTGATGATGCTCTCAGTCCAAGCAATTTTACTTTAGGGAAAAATCAATGTTAGGCTGAAAAGCTTTCTTTGGGTGGAGGGTCTATGGCTTGTCATACATGTCCGCATCAAGATACTTACATTTTTAGTACTAATAACTCTTTACTGTCATTTAATTGCAAATATTGATTGCAAGGTTGGAGACACCGAGCTTTATAATGTCACGATCATCTTAATTAGTTATCCCCAAATGTATAGTACTAACAGGTATGTATGGCAGTTCTAGTTTTCATGCCTTTTATTTAAGATTTTGATATGCTTTGATTGATATGAAGAAATTAGAATACTAGTGTAATTCTGGCATTATACAACCTCAGTAGTTATAGAAAAATAGTGACAACTTATTCCTTTGAGATGAATAACGGGTGGTGTACTAATCAATGGTATCTCCAATTCAGAAGGCCATTGCATTTCATTTAAAAGATGGTAACAATTCCAAAATAGTGGAATCTAAATGTAATTACATAACAAATATTTCATTATATTTATGGATAGTTACAAGAATTTTGAAGCAGCAAGTCAATTGTTGTTATTATTATTATACGAAAAGGAAAATTGTATCAGAAAATGATAAAAATGGAAAGGAGGAGGATAAAATTCACTCAAATGAAGTAAAGAAAAAGAATAAAACATGACAAAAAAGGGATAGAGTGAAGCATTTCGATATCTGCATATCCAACTATAAAGAAACCCACTTGAAGAAAAGTTGAAAAAATACCCAAGGAATCTAGTGTAAATTTTGCCCTATCCGTCTTTACTAGATAATCAATGGAACACCCTTGAAAATGTATACATTTTATCCAAACCAAATACACCATAATACTGCCAAGAGCATAAATTACCTGCATTTTAGCTTGTTTAAGTTTGCCAAAAGAAACCGTTCCAAGGATAGATTGTTCTTGGTCATTCTTAAATTGGTTATAAATGTTGGTTTTACACAGTCAATACCTGGGTAAGTGGTCAAATATGGACAACGGACTATTTGAAATTCATATGAGGAATGCTTCCTTTTTATTCCATCACAAAAGTTTTTATTATTTCATACAGCACAATGATACAGCTCTGTTTTCCCCCTTTTTTTCTATTTTAAGTTGATAAGTACATTTTTCAAGCCTTAAGAACTTCTACACAATAAGAATTTTGTATGTCCATCTGAAATACAATTCCCTTGAAATGCAGTTTTGAAAGAGACAGAATTTGAATTTTAGGGATTCAAACTTGTTGTGCTTGCTATTGTTATGTTTGGGTTTCATGGGTGCATTGTTAACCTCATGAAATTCTTGTCATTTTAGCATATTTGCTTATAATTTCTCACATTTGTTGGTAAATTCATACATATCTGGGGATACATATGCAAGAAAAATGTGCGCAGTTGATATTTGGGATAAAAGGATAGAATTCTTGGTTTAAATGTGAATATTTTGTCATATTTCATCAACATTGGTTTTTATAGGCTTTCTTCTGTTGATAGATTATCATTTTACCCACATGCGGAGCTATGTAGAGTACAAATCAATGACTAAAATGAAGAGGAGCTTTTGGCCTTAGCCAGAGACAAGGTAGAAAGATTTTGGCCTCATCCAAGACATTCTCTAGCATCAACAAAAAACAAGATAGAAAGTGCTTGGCTGCAGCCAAGGCCTCTCTTGGCTGCGGCTAACCATAGTAAATGAAGCTATGGTTTTTGAGGTTAGAACTAATTCTAGAGCTCTAAACACTGAAATTCATGAAAGGGAGTGTCATTTTGGACTTTGGGAGCAATTTTGGAAGCTTGCCTTGCTAGGGTTTGGTGCTTGGAGGTAGATATTGAGCTAGGAGTTGAAGATTTGAAGAGATTTGAGCTTCTCCATCTTTTATTTCTTCCTTATGTTATGCTATTTTTTCTGATTTATCCCCTTTTTCTCATGGGTTTATGAAGATGTGTAGCTAGAGTTTTGATTTTAGGATTATTTTGAAACCTTATATGGATTAAGTACTTATTTCCCCTTTATATTTATGATTAATGATTAGATTATGTTGATTTTACTCTTTACTTAATACTTCGTATTGATGGCCACCAATAAGATTGTTGGGTTCACTTAATTGATGCTTGAGATCGAGGGCTATATTGAGTGTAGAATTTGAGTTTATTGTGTGAAAACTTAAAATTTGTGAGTTGAATAGATAGTTTTATTAATAAGGAAGATATACACTCATTGACCTCACAAAACCATATAGGATTTGCAATGAAAATTGGGGTTTAATTAGTTAATTAAGGGATTAACTTATTAATTGAACTAAACACTTATTTGGAGACTTAAGAGGGCACTTATAAGTAATTTAGTATCCTTGGGTAGTATAATCTTTCATTAAGAAACACATATTGTGAGGATTTGATTGAGTACTTTTTGAAATATAGGGGGGATAAATAAATCCTAAGTCTCATTTATCCTTAAAGTTCACGGATCACTTGTTTTTATTTATTTTTTTTTCAAAATTTTCTTCTCTTCACTATTGATAGTTGTGTAACTCAAATTAGGAAAAAAATGTTATAACTAATACTTGACCGGGTTTTGATACCAAATCATTATGGGAATGATACTTTACTTATCACTTTATTACTTTGCCCGACCTGTGCACTTGCGGTTCAAACATGCATGACTCAGATTCTTTTGTATGTTTGCATCTTCCTTTTTTTTCTCTTTTAGCATCTATTTTCTTATTTTGTGCACCACTTTTTTTTGCCCTTACTCTAGTTTGCTGGGCTAATAGGTTTTTGTTCTCTTCATGCAATTTGTCACCAAGCCAATGCTAAAGAAAGAAGCATATGGTAGGTGCTCTGAATAGCTTCAACCTAATTTTTTGATGGAAAGTATTTTTGTAGCACTACTACAAAAAGGTTGAAAGGTGGCGCACATTTTGTGGCACTTCTTTAAAAAAGTGCCACAACTGCCTTTTTTTTCCTATTTTATTTTTTTAAAATTTTGGGTACCAACTGTGGCGCCTGGTGGACTAGATGCCACAGCTGGTAGGCCCAACTGTGGCGCCTGCCAAGGCAGACGCCACAATTGAGTGCATGCTACCAGCTGTGGCACCTGGAAAATTAGGTGCCACAGCTGTATGTATAATAAATAAATAAATAAATAAATAAATAAAATTTACCAGCTGTGGTGCCTGAAAAACCAGGCGCCATAGCTTCTTCTATATTAATAAAAAAAGAAGAAGGTTGTTTTGTGCCTTTATGGTTCTAAAACCTTGTAGTTTTAGGCGTAGGTATTCCCAAAAAATAAAAAATAAAAAATGGACCAGCTGTGGCGCCTGAAAATCCAGGCGCCACAGCTAGTTTTATTAAATTAAAAAAAAATGTTAGCATATGTATTCAAAAAAAAAATAAAAATAAATAAAAAAGGGACCAGTTGTGGCGCCTCAAAATCTAGGCGCCACAGCTGGTCTATTAATTAGAACATGTAGTCTATTAATTAGAAATGGCGACGTATTCCCAAAAAAAAAAAAGGACCAGTTGTGGCGCTTGAAAATCCAGGCGCCACAGCTGGTTCTATTAAAAAAAAATTTTGTCAAATGCTCAGTTTATATAAAAAAAAAATTTTGTGACATTTTTAATGGATTACACTATCCACTTCCCACCAATCACATTTTGCCCCGCTCCCACTCTTAACTTTTTTCCCCTTTCCGCGCAGTGACCCCCTTCCTTCTCTTTTAATTTATTTTGACTCATCCCACTTTAATTATTCCCTCCTCTCTCACTTTCCCTTTTCATCTACACTACAGCTTCTTGCAGTGGACGACCGTCGCCCCCCTCCCTCCATTTCCTATCATCTTCACACTTAAAAACATACCCACATGCACACACGACTTCATCATCGAATCTACTTCTTTGTTTTATTTCAACTGCCATCCCCGCTCCTCATCCTCCTCACTCAAGATTGCGACACCAACGGGCAACGTGGTCCCCCACTCCACTGCACTGATCAATTAAGCTTGTAAGTTCAATGTGCTTCTTCCTTTTTTTTTACTTGGCATATAATTTCTACAATTTTTTATTTCAAATTGATATCTATGTTTTAATCTGTGTTTAAAAAGTGGAGAATATATATAATATTTCAAAAGAAGTTATCCAAAAAAATAATATTTCAAAAGAAAAGAAAAACCAAAAGTGGACCATGTCTCGTGATGCCTTTAGCATGTTGATAAAAGATATCTTTATATATCCAGAGTACTTGATTTCAGATTAGGCTTAAGTAATTTAACATTTTTTGCTTGAAAAAAATTTTAATTTCAAAAAATCTTATTTTAGTAATTTAAAAGAAAATAGTCTAGTCCATACGCATGATTAAGAAAAATATAATATTTGTATCATAATATAAGTTTCTTTAGCTTAACTTTTTTGCCAACAGTTTCTAGTTTAACACTGGCCTCAATATCTTCAATTTTGAAAATAAATCTGGACAATTAATATTATTTTGTAAATTAAAATAAAACAATTTCTTTAGCTAAATTTTTTAATTTTTTTTTAAAAAAATTACCCTCCGTGGCGCTTGTTGGAGGAAGTGCCATAGGAGGGGGGGTCTCCTGTGGCGCTTGCATCATCAAGCGCCACAGGAGACCCCCCTCCTGTGGCATTTACTCCAACAAGCGCCACAGGAGGGTATTTTTTTTTAAAAAAAAAATTAAATGCTGTGGCGCTTTCAAGCGCCACAGCTTCTTTTAGTGGCGACCAAATATGTGGCACTTCTCTAGCGCCACAGCTAATGGAATTATAAGTGTCACAACTTTACTTTTTTGTAGTAGTGTAGATTTATATGATATTCCGATGAGAACTAAGAAGTCTCATATAATCAGAACTATTTTTAACTCATTCAATCTCATAAACTTGACATGAGTATGCGCCTGTTGAGAGAGGTTGTTGGATTAGTCAGAAGATTTGTTGAGGCTAAATTCTCTATAAAATGCCGTTTACCACCATTTAGTGTTTCTATATTTTCATCTTCTGTGAATCTCTCTCTATTCAAGTTTTTCCTTTACTCATGTTCACTATTCTGTAAGAGATTTAAAAGATATATAGTTTCTTAATGAAATGTTGATAAATTTTCCTAAATAATTTCAGGGATGAAAATTCCGCTTACTGTGATGAGCTATGTGACTCCAATAATGACAGGGGCAATGGCTCTTCTCTCTCTTGCATTGGATCCATGGGGAGAATTCAGACAAAACAAATATTTTAATAGTCCATAGCATATTACTCAGAGTTGTGTACTAATGCTTTTTGGTGGAGCACATGCTTTCCTTATGATAAGCATAAATGTTCCCTTTCTGCGTATGTTACTTTATAATATTTAATTTGTAACGGTCCTAAAAAAAATCAAGTAGGATAATTATTTTATTCATTAGTAGTATATTATTTAATATAGATATGTGTAATAGTCATAAAGAATATATATACACATTTATATAAACATGCACACACACATATAAAGATGATTAATATTTTTCTAATAATTTTTCCTTTAGTTTGGCAACAAGGTTAAGCTAGTAGATTAGTGTGATGGGTGACTACTGAATATCATAGAAGTGATGGGTTTAAGAATTTTTGTTTTGTTTTGTTTCATTATCTTGAATTCACTAAAACGCCATTATTTTTTCTATTAACAAAAAGGAAAAGAGGATCCCCTCTTTTCACCGACTTCACACTCACACACGGGGGTGCCTCTGAAATTGAAATCCGGAGCCTCCTCTTCATGTTTGCCGTCGTCGCTTTCCGTTTTTCAGTTCCGCCGCCGACGAAGATGCTCACTGCCGATGTGTGCCTTCATCCGCCACTGTTGCCGCTGGATTTCCTCTTTCCCCTTTCCTCTTCTGTCCTGTGAATCCATCGTTGTATTGTGCACGCTACCTCCCCTTTGCTATGCTTCTTTGATTTTGTCTCTGCTCTGTTTGTGGCTGTGCTGCAATGAGCCTTTTCATCTACTTCTGCTCCTCTGGTTTATATATGTGCTTGGGTGTGGTGGTGTGTATGCAAGCTTCTCGCTTTTCCTGACTTTTGGTGGCTGTCGTGGGGTGTGTGTGTGTCTGTGCCAAGTTTTATTAATAATTTTTGGTGTATTGTGGTTTTGTGTGGTGCAAGAGGGATGATGGAAGTTTTAATGAAGCTTAATATTTTAGTTGATAAACTTGATGGATTTGTTTGAATGTGGATGTTTGGAAGTTTATGATTTCTAGCCTGGGAATTAAGATGCTTGCTCATTGGGTTATTTTGAATGCCTATAAGGTGTTTGATGAATTGTGTGAAAGAAGAATGAGGCTTGAGAGCTTTGTTTTGTTAAGCAGTGAGGAAGGTAAGTTAATTTAAATGTGCATTTTACTAAAATTTTAATATTTACAAGAGAAGAAGCATGGAATCTATTTATGATTCGGTTGATGTTCAGAATTTAAATTATGTGACTTTGTGATTAAGTACGGGTGCTTGAAGTTGTTTAATTTGATAATATAATACAATAGTGATGGTGTTGTAACTTGTGCTTGGAAATACATGCAAAGTGTTAGTATAATAGCGTTGAAGAGGAATTGGGTTAAGATTTAAACTATTCAACATTATCAAACTAATTCTTGGAATGCATTATAAGTATTTGATTCAATATTTGAAGGAACTGTATGGAATTTAAATGAAATTTTTTGATGTTTGCATTGAATGGAATTAGAGGATTAATATTTTGTTTTGGGACATTAAAGACAATGGGAAGTTCATATAGTTGGAAGCTGACAACAAATTGTTCTAACTGAAATCTTGATTTGATTATTTTTTTCCTTGTTTCTTTTGTTCATTGAATAATCTTCTTTTATATATGCATTTGAGTAATTCGATAGAAACCCTATGAGAGAAAATTTAAACTATGGATTATGATTATTTTGTAGAATTTGTTTTACAAGATTAATTTTTCTTAATATTCAAGAACAATTGTCAAAAATTGAAATAATATATATATTTTTTTAAAAGAATGCAAACACCTTTGGCGGAGGAACTAGACACAAAGTGCCTGTTATTCATAGCCTATGAGTTGAGCCTATTACACTACAAAAAAACATGAATTTTTTGACGAGTGCAAAATTTGTCACGGAATTAGCCATGAAAAATATTCCATTGGAAATTATAACTTTTGCCACGGAATTTTCCGTCAAAAATTTTTGAATTTCCGATGAAATTCAACTTCGTGGCAAAATTTAAAAATTATTATTTTTAAATTATTTAATATTTTAAAATTAAATTAAATTTTTAAAAATTTCTTTTAAAAAATTTATTATTTTTAATTAATATTTTTAATTTAATTGTAAATTTAGTTTTAATTGTTATTTTCTAATTTCTAAGATATTTTTAATTTTCAATAATAGGTTTTGGTCCTTGTAGGGGCAAAATAGTCATATAAAAAAATAAAATTTATTAGTTATTAATTAATATTAGTAAATAAAATATTAGTTAATAATTATTTATTAGTTATTAATTAATGTTAATAAAAATTTAATTTTAAAAATTTTAAAAAAATATAGTCATATGATTATATATATAATTGTGTGTAATAATAGAACATCAAAGCAGTCGAGCTCATCCAGTAAGGCATCGCACGCGTACGGATGAGGTTGTGGGTTTAAACCAAAGGAGGGGTAAATTGAGTTGCATTTTCAGGAAAAAATACGTTGCGACACGTGGTGGAGGGAGGTTGCCACACGTGATGGATCTGGGGGCCAGCGACAAGGTGGACGCTGCCAGAGCCCAGAGCTACCATGCGCCATTGCCGGCGATGAGGGGGTGGTCGCCAGAATTGTTACATGGCTTTTTAAAGTTCAAAAAATAAAAAATATGTATGCTGACGGAATTAATTCCGTCGGAAGTTGCGAGGGAATTTCCGACGGAATATTTTGTCGAAAATTGCAACGGAAATAAATTCCATTGGAAATTTCTGACAGAATCTGAATTCCATCATAAATTTGTTTGTCACGCTATTATTACTAACGGAATCCATTCTATCGGAAATCAATTTCCGCTGGAAATTTTGTCAAAAATTCTAATTCTATTAGAAATTCAGTTTTTTTTTTGTAGTGTTATTCATAACCTTCAGGTTGTGCTTGATGTTTGTGACCTTAGAGTTTCACCTGTTTTTCGCGTTCTTCAGGTTGCACCTATTATTGGTGGCCTCCACGGTGCGCCTGTTATTCGTGGCTTCTGAGCTACGCCTGTTATTCATGGCTTCCGAGCTATACCTGTTATTCATTTTGTGTCATTTCCTTTGATGAAACCTGTTTTAAGGGAAAATGTTTTCATTATGACTTTCTTATTTTTGAATTTTTTTGAAGCACTATTTAGGCTGAACTTGTGATTATCTCCTTCAGGTTCGCTTTTTTTTTTTTTTAAAATACAAGCATATATGGTAAGTTTGAAAATAAATGTTTATATGTGTGTGTATCAATTATAACGTATATATCTTTTATATTGTGAAATTTTCATTAACAAATATGCATTCATACATAATTATTCTTAATATTTTATTAATTTGAATTGTTGAGGTATATATGACCCTTTCATCTTGAGAAACTAATCATGATTTAATATTTGTTTATTTTACTTACGTTTCTTCAATTATTTGAGTAATAAAGTGTGTAACGAGACTCCCTTTGCTTGCCATGTTCTTTGTATTTCATATAGTAAAATTGGACACACATTTATCCGTATACTAGAGTGGATCACATACTTATTAGGTAATCGTATGTATTGTTCTGGTGAAGTTGGTTCTATGAAAAATTAGAGTTAGTTATTTCACACAGATAAAAGTGTCTTCCCAACAAATTTGTAAATATGATGTTTGTTTCCTTAATTGTAAATTTGCTTGTATGTATTGACTTAAAAAGGTCTCGTTCTAAAGAATAAAAAAAGCAAAATAGTTGTTGATTGTTGCAAGTACGTTGGGTTAGTTCAGCATTAGAGAGATCTATGATTAATATTTATACGAAGGTTCATGGACTAAAATTATAATGCCACTTAACATTATATTAATGGAGTAGATCTAGCTGATCGTAGATATAAAATACTAAATTAAAAGGGCTTACGAAGTGAAGTCATCTTACCCTTTGTGCCGATCACGCCTTAGTATTTTGGGGTGTGACCTCCATGTCGCATAATGAGATGATAGATCTCAAGGGAGTCTGTATAGGCAACAACCTTGGAAAAATTCTGTTGCTTACAGATTTGGAGTCCAGTTAATAGCGTGAGTAACTCCGCTATAGAAGAAGGAACAAAACCCAATCGACGCTGAAATCCTAGAATCCAGTGTCCCTGTACATCACGTACCAGACCCCTGTAGGCCGCTAGTCGCTGGTGGTTAACCGAGCCATCTATGTTTAATCGAACATCTCCTTCTGGTGGCGGATGCCATGCCTCCTCACTCCCGCCATGGAGATGGAATATCTGATGCTTGAAAGTATCATACATGCCAAACTCCAACAACATGTACATAACCCCATGGATGATGTCATTCAGCTGGGCATGTGTGCCTTCCATAAGTCTCTGACACCTAGTCTTCCATAGGAACCAACAGATGAGGCTGAACGTCTTGGGCCACGGTGATTGGTGAAAGCGAGCCATGGCCAAATTATTGGACATGTTATCTGTGAGCCATACCTGCAAATTAGAGCGAAAAAAACTAAAGCGATGGTTAGGAGCAATGAAATGTAACCACACCTCACTAGCTATCTCACAGTCATGAAGGATATGAAGGACACTTTCTACTCTTTGGCAATGAAATGGACACTCATCACTAGCAGATAAACCTCTCATAGCTCTGAGTAAATTGGTACAAAATCTCTCGTGAAGAACTTGCCACAAAAACATCTTAACTTTCTCTGGCATCTGGACTTTCCACACCTTTTTCCACAGGCTTGGACCTGTCCATTCTCGCTAGGCAGATATAAATTTATAAGCAGCATGGACACTGAAGTTGCCATCCGAAGCACTCCTCCAACAAAAGTTATCAATTCCACTCTCATATGGTGGTCGAATCTAACAAATAATGCCAATTACCCATTGTGGAAGGAATTCTGTCAACTTTGGAACATTCCACATCCCATTGTCAAGCACAAAATCATGAACAGTCGCACACATGTTCAAAAGGTGGATGTTTCTATCAACAAGATGAATGAGAGGAGCATCGATCGAAGTCCAGAGATCCCACCATAAATTGCACGTTCTCCCACTTGATAATCTTCTCCCTACGCCCTGGTAAAATTTTTCCCATATTGTAGTGGTGCTACGCCAGACATTAGAGGAGTTGTGTTTTCTATAGATAACAGGATAGTCACCATCTCTACACCCATACTTGCTTCTAAGACATTGCACCCAAAGAGCTTTAGGGTTTGTTAACAGACCCTAGCATAGCTTCATGATGAATGAGGTATTTTGAATTTGTAAATCTTTAATGCCTAAGCCACCAAAATCTTTATTAAGTTTAATTTGGTCCCATGCAATGAGATGCATTTTCCCTCCTGTTTGCCATTGATTCCATAGGAAACTTTGACTAATCTTCTCCAATTCACCTAAAACTCCCTTCGGAAGTAGCATGGTTTGCATCAGATAATTGGGAAGAGCCGAGAGTACAGATTTTATCAGGACTGTTCACCCGGCCATAGTCAGAAATCTACCATTCTAGTTTGTAAGACGCTTCTTGGCTTTTTGGATAATGGGGTAGAATGTGAGCTGTAACATTCTAATTTTTGTTAACACTTAAAATTAGCGTAGTTTAAATTTTATTTAGTCAAAAGTATATGATAAATTAATAATTTAAAAGAAACATTAAGTTCTGAATATTATTCTATACAAAAAAAAAAATAATACAAATGAAATATCTCCTTAAAATAATTATTTTTAAATATACAAGTGTATGTGTGAAAATATATCTTATTATTGAAATAAGTAAAATAAAAATACTGTCAGAATATTATCCCACTACTATTATTTTTATTAATTTTTTTAAAAAATATTATTTTAATCAAAAACAAAACCATAACCCTACTTCTATAAATTCCTCTCTTCTTCATCCTTCATATTTAGCCGCTACTCTCACTGCCGCAGGTACTTCTCTCTCCCTTCCTCTCTTTTCCTTCTCTTGTTCGGCATACTTCCCTTTTTCCCCAGTCTTATAACAACTTTCCGCCTTTTTCTCTCTTCCTCCCTTCTCTTTTATTCATTAAGCTTGCCTTGTCTTGTCACATGTACCATCAATTCCTTCATTTGATCCCTCTGGTGCGTATGAGATATATATATATATATATATATTACCATTAATTCCTTCATTTGATCCCTCTGGTGCGTATGAGATATATATATATATATATATATTACCATTAATTCCTTCATTTGATCCCTCTGGTGCGTATGAGATATATATATATATATATTTATTTATTTATTTCTTCGTAGCCTTTCATTTATTTCAGCAAGTTGTTGTGTATGTATTTCAAACCCTTTTATGAATCCATTTCTTTCTATAAATCCATTTCTCTTTTGTGTTGGTATATACACAGTAGATTTTTTTTTTTTACTTTATGACCAACCGTCCTTCCTTTGAGAGTATATCTTATTATTAATTTTTTTTTTTCAACATCCTCTCTCTTCTTTTTTCTTATTATTTATGCAAGCTGGGGGGTGTATATTTAACTCAGTTTTCTTGTGTATACATATATATAAATAAAAGGGGATCAAGCTATCTAATCAACAGCCTTTTCCCCATTTCTTTTTTTTTTCTTTCGTTTCTTTCTTTTGTTTTTTTGTGCCAGCAACCTTTTCCCCCATTTCCATATATATATATATATATATATAAAATCTTTTCATAACCCACTGTACTCTATCAATCACACTGTGATGGTTTATGCACATATATACTTTATTCACTCTCCTCTACTTGTTTGTCCTTTCTTGTCAGTGGGTATCATTTTTCATTTCAAAGCCTTAGAGTTTTCTATTTGCCTTTCATATTGGGCCATGTAATATAATACACACACACTTTCTATTGAAATCTACCAAAATGTTTTCTCTTCTTTCTTTGTGCGCATTTAAATAGCTTGATGGAGCTAATGTGTATATAATATATTAGAGGGGATTTTTAAGGTTTTTAAGTAGCTTAGGAGTAGTGATCATAGCGCAACTTTAAAGTAGTTTAATTATTATATTAATAGATTTTTATATTTGTGACTTTGTAGACTCTCGTTGAGAGTTATGGAGTACCTCTTGTGTGATTATCTGTGAGATAAGGAGTAGCAGGTAACTCTGAATATTCTTCCATATACTTGTGAATAGTGTATGATTTTTGAATGACTATTTTTTTTTAAAGAAGAATGAACTGAATTATATGTATATGTGTTTGTATTATAAATTCTCAAATAAGTAGTATTACAAGTAAATTTCTATATAACTCATTATATTCATATAATTAATAATTTAATGATAATTAATGTATTATTGGATTATTATTTCATTTTTAGCATGTTTGAATATGTGATTATATTTGATATGAATGGAAGCATGAATTATTGTACTTTATCTTTTAATGATATTTTATTTATCACTGTCATGGCGGTTGCATCTGTGATGGGTTGGAGTGAGGAGGAATTTGTATGTTGAGATCTTTTACCACGTGGTATGCCATCACTCGGTGCACAGTGGATGGTACTTGTCAGGGCCCCTTCTTCCATGTTTTTCCTTTGGCCGGGATTTCATTGGAGCTGTGGGACATGTGACACCTCCTTAGTTGTATTCTTTTAAGGAGGGGAGCCATAGTCCAGACTTAAGCTCTACACCTTTGGCCGGGTGTATCTTAAGAACTGGTGAGCTTGGGACAATCCAGTCAAATGGATAGGTTTCTGTTGGGCTATGTGTTAGCCTATGGCTCCAGTCAGCGGAATAAGGATGGACGGTGATATAAGGGAGGTTGCATCCTACATATTGCATATTGCATAGTTGTATGTTACATGTTGTGATGAAAATACAGATTGATTAAACTTGTTTTTGGTCTTGTATGAGAATTATGGTATATATGAATATATATGTAATCAGTTCCTTTTTATCATATGTGATTTGCTTCTGTACGGTAGAAACTTTCAGTAGTTACTGAGACGTTGAATCTCATCCTATTATATTAACAATTTCAGGTGATTGTTCTAGTAGGGAGCAAGGGAAGGCACCTATGGAGTGAGCCTTGGAGGCTCTTTTGTGCTCCTAGAGCTCATGTTATGTCATTTTTATTGCCATGACCCTAAGACTTCCGCATTTTATTTTGTTTTGTTGAAATATTTTGAGGATTTGATTTAACATTAAGACGTGGGATTTATTTAAACTGATTTGTATTTTGATGGTTTGGATGTTGAACATCCTTATTGACGATGTTTGAAATACTTTAGTTAAGTATTTGGCTGCTGTGATTTGAGGTGTTCTATGAGCTTGGTGACACGACTATGTAAGAGAGGGACACCCAGATATTTCCCCAAGTCTCCTATAATCCCAACCCCTAACTCTTGTCTAAGAAGTAATGCCCTATTAAAGTTGATATTCCTAGAGAAGAAAGCCTTATATTTGGCTAGATTAAGTCTATGTCTGGAGACTGCACAGAAATCTTTCATGGTGTCCCTCATTAACGCAATCTGAGATTTATTGGCTTCCCCAAACAGAAGAAGGTCATCAGCGAAGAAAAGGTGAGATATAGCAAGAGAATGACGATTGAATTTAAAACCCCTCTATCGTCCCTGAGCAACTTCTTTGGTGATTTGCTGACCTAGTCTCTCCATACAGAGGATGAAAAGGAAGGGGCTACGAGGATCATCCTGGCGAATTCCACGCGTAGGTTGAAATATGGAGGATTCCTCCCCATTCCACCTAATCGTCATGGATGCCGAAGAGATGCATGACATGATAAGATTCACCATTACATCTTGGATGCCAACCTTAATAAGCGTAGAGTAAATAAAATTCCAATCTAATCGATCAAAGGCCTTTTCCATATCCACTTTAACAGCAACAAATCCTTTCTTCCGATGTTTGTTGCGCATGGAATGAATGGCCTCTTGAGCAATAATAACATTGTCACTACTATATCACCCAGTAAGGAAACTACATTATTACGGTTGGATCAGATAAGACATCGCTCCCTTTAATCTCTCAGTAATGATTTTTGTATTAATCTTGAAAATGACATTGCAGAGAGAGATAGGTCGAAAATCTTTGAGGCATACAGGATGATCAACTTTTGGTATAAGAATGACATGGGTATGGTTGATGTCTGTGACCTTTTTTGGGTACTGCTAAATTTCACGGATTAGATCGCAGACTCTACCACCAACATGATTCCGTTGAGTATGGAAGAAATGAGCCTGCAAACCATCCAGGCCAGGGACTTTAAGGGTACCTATTGAAAACATAACATTTTTAATCTCAAGGTCAGTGACGTCTTTATGGATAAGCTGGACATCCTGACTTGTAAGTAGGGGGAACTCTGCAATCCAGTGAGAGGAATCTTGGACATTACCGTCACTAGTATATAGGTATTTGAAGAATGTCCCAGCCATTAGACTTAGCTGCTTTGGATCTATGATCCAAGTTCCATTCACATCCTAAAAGATGCCAATCTTTTGCTTTTTCCTCTGGATCATGGCGGAGGCATGGAAAAATCTAGTATTCTTATCTCCCCAAGCTAGCTATTTACATCTAGATTTATGGTACCAAATGAGCTCTTCTTGGGCATTTAGTCTGCCAAACTCTTTCCAAAGTTTAGCCTCAAGTTTGTGGAGCCCACTGGATAGGTTGTTTTGATGAGCTCTATCTATGCCTTCTAATCTCCGGAGGAAGTTCGCTCATTTTTTTGGGATAGTACCAAGGATGCTAGAGTTTCATTTAGAGGCCCCAATATTGAACCTCCGCTTCCCTTCATACCAGTCAATGCCATCCCAAGCCTGGGTCACGACATTGGGGAAGCTATCTTCTAGAGCCCATGCAGCATTATAGTTAAAATGACGGTTTTGTCTGTCACTGGCGCTACTTGTCTTATTAGAAACTAGGATGATTCAGTGATCAGATTTGTATCTTAGTTTGTGGAAAACTTTATAGCCAGGGTACCTCAGTTCCCATGCTAAGTTACCAAAAACCCAGTCCAGTCTTTCCTTTAATCCTGTTTTTTCCCAAGTAAATCTCTCCCCTACAAAAGGAATTTCCAATAAGTCTGAGGCTTTGATGCAATCAGCAAATTGCTTTATAGCACTAATTGAGGGGCTGGGACCTCCCATCTTATCAACTGGCTCCATGTAGGTATTAAAATCCCCAAAGACCAGCCATGGCTCATTAGTATTATCCGCAATAGCTTGAAGGGAGTGCCACAAACTCTCTCTTCTGTTGAGAACAGGTTCACTATAGACCACAGTGACAAGAAATGTATCCTTACTATTCTTATTAACAAGCCTACAGTGAATAAGTTGGGTGGTAGAGAGAATGTAATCTATTTGAGTGCTAGTGTCGTTCCATAGAATCCAAATACCCCTGATAAAGCTAGAAGCCTCAAGTCTAATCCAATTACTGAAGCCTAATTTACGAGTCACGGCCTCAGCCTTTTCCCCACTAATCCTGGTTTCTAGAAGACACAAAATATCAATAGCATTGTCTTTCACTATGTTTTTTTATAGTGGTGGGAAAATTCTTCCTCCCAGCACCTCTACAATTTCATGATGCAATTATCATGATAAAATAAAATGAAAGGAGGGACAAAAACTTACTCTATGCTCGGTGCATCTCTGTATCCAGAATCAGGAATATTAGTAGCCATGAAATGGTCTCCTATGTCATCATCCAATGCCACAGAAGTAGAGGGTAGGAGATTTGTATGGCAGCCCAAGGATTCACTATGTTCACATTTTTCTTTCAAAAAAGCATCAGAGCTATGCTTGAGTAAGTCACGTGGGCCCTCTAGCAACAAGATGTTTGGATTTATGTTAGATGGAGGTTGGCTAGAATGAATAATATGGTTTGAGCCCATTTGAGCAATGCTTCCTCCCACAACTACATGGTCTCTTCAGCCCATAGTGCCCTTAGAGGGCCCATCAGGTTTGCCCCCAATATTGCTCTTCTTAACGTATTGGGCTAGCCTAATTGACTTTTGTGACTTTTGCTTAATAGTCCCAAAATCTTGGGATGCCATCGTGTTCCCTGTCTTACGCAGTTCCCCAGGCTTAGATTGAGATTTTCCTTTGTTTTCTCTGCCAATTTGGCGTGGCTGCAGGTCGCCCATCCCTTGCACAGGCTCAAAAGGCGTGCTAGGATGACCAACAATCATGGCTTCTTCTTCTTCGTTGAGATTCGCCAAGGCGCTGAACTTCGACTCATCTTGTCAGAGCTTGGCCTACCGCATTCCTTTTCTAGTTTCTGATGATGAGTCCACTGAGTGGTGTTTCCTTGTTGATCGAGACTAAATGGAGGCTTCAATCAGCATCCAAGACCCGAAAGTTGCATCGGCCTTAGGGGCCTTCATCACTAGCAATGGCGTGGTTATAACAAGGAGCGTCGTGTGCGCATGCTCTGAGTTTTTTATGCTTGATTCTACATAGGTCCATTGGCATGACTCCTTTCGGTGGCCATAGCATCCGCAGGCAAAGCAAATGAGACCCAATCCCTTATATTCTACCTGGTAAGCAGAGTAAGCCGCTATTACATGAGACACCAACTTCTTTTGAAGATCGAGCTCGACATAGATACGAGCATATCTTCCTCTTTCAATCTTGGCTGTAGTTGATGACTGTGCAGATGGGGTTAGCAAATCGATCTTCATTGTTCTCCCAATTCTATTTCCCAAATGGGTAATGAACTCTGCATTGTAGCATTGCATAGGGATGTTAGGGACTCTGACCCAAGTGACTATTCGTCGGAGTGGATTATTGAAAGGGTCAAAATTTGGGGTCTATTTTTGGACAAGAATGGTATGTTGCTGAACCACCCAAGGCCCTTCATACAGCACTTTCTGATATAAATGTGTCCAACCTTCTTTGTGAAGAAACTGGACAATGAAATAATTGTTTGGCAAGTCCACAAGATCAAAGTCCTGGGTATGCCATAGTCGACAGAGATGGGACTTTAGAGTATATACATTGTATCTTTTACCCAGAACAGTGATAATGAGGGAGGTGTTCCAAGGTTTACACCAATCGCTATACTCATAAGTTGAGATTGGTACAACAGGGTGATGTTGCATGAGGAGTCTTATTTCCTCGGTGAGTTCCGGCATCTCCCATTCTTTGTTGATGACATCTGAAAGCAATTGTTCTGCCTCAATGTTGGTGTTTTCGTTAGCTATCCCGCTGAATACGAGAAGAGAAGCTTTATAGGATATCGGTTGTGCATTAGACTGATTATGTATCTTAACCGCAGGGGTATCCTATTCCATAGCGACAGAGTCCTTTGATATGTTGAGCTGGAGAGAATCATCAGTGTCCATGGTTGCCTGGGAAGAATCATTTTTCATTTTCTTGTTGCTGCCACTAGCTAAGACATCGGAGGGTCGATTCGGTGGCAATTTCTGATGAGGTTGGTCATCCATAGGAGGAGGAAGAAGATGGTCGCACGCTATTCAAGAGAGAGAACCTTGCCTTCGTACTTAGATTGGTCAAAATTGAAATTGAAACTTTATGGGGATTTCTTAAGAAATTTTGATATTGGTTTAATTGTCTTGAATTGTAGGTGCCAGAAATATTGGATTAAATCTGAAAATTGCAATTTGGGGCTTTAATTTAGGAAATGACAGTTTGGTATTATGAATTTACAAAATGTTAGTTTGGTCTATCAACAAAACACATCGTTTTGCAGCCCCTTAGGTCATATTTTATGCAGTTTTAGAGCTGAGGGAAATATGCACAAAAACACGAGAGAGCACAGTCGCAACGCACAGACCTTCCTCCTTTGATCTTCATCTCCTTTGTTTTCCTCTCTCGCCAGTGGCACCATCCACCATCACGACAGCTGCCGGTGATTCCATCATCACACTTCACCAACCACCAAAAACAGCAAAGGGAAGACGAACCAGAGGAGTGACAGGGAAGTTCGAATGAGACAAAGTAGTGCCGAAGACGCTGTGAGACACAGACCCTTCATCAAATCCATCATCATCTTCCATCTTCCTTGCTTCCATCATTGAACCCACAACCACACTACCGTCGACCACCATCACCTTCACTTCTATCAACTACCATCTCTTCTTAATCAGTCATCACTGTTCATGATCTTCGACAGCCTCCTCTATTTTCAACATCATCTCAGCTGTGGCTTCTTCTGCTCTTGAATTAATTATAGCCGTAGCTACTCTATTTAGTTTCCAAGATTAATTTCAGTCCTTGATATGATTTAAGTGCTAATTGGTATATATGGCTGGAATTGTGAAATTATTTGGTGAAATTGTGATGACAAATTACAG
The DNA here is from genome assembly GCA_963210345.1 of Inga oerstediana. Classification (NCBI taxonomy): domain Eukaryota; kingdom Viridiplantae; phylum Streptophyta; class Magnoliopsida; order Fabales; family Fabaceae; genus Inga; species Inga oerstediana. The sequence continues at coordinate 42,711,412 of OY723407.1, forward strand.
TGGCTGAGCTTATTTTCTCCTAGTGTAAAGGACTGAGTCTTGATGTTTAGAGCTATAAAGGATAGTTTTAGTTTTAGATTATTAGCTTGACTATATATTTATGATTTCTTTGGTTTAAGAAGTTGTAATTTGTAGTTAAGACTAATATTTGTGGTCTAACCTTTGTTTGAACAATTTGTGATTTTGATTAGTTAATGTTGAACATTGTGCTCATCAATATATGTGGTTACATATATGATTCATTGTAATTCTCTTAATTTTCTATTATCTTGCATGATATTGTTGGATATTGAGTTGATTTTGGATTACTTTGGAACCAATTGCATTAATTAATTTAGATCACACACTAAGAGTGCTTAATAGCATCTCTAGAGTAGGGGTTCTTCTCTTTTTATGTTAGACTCATCGGTTGATGGGATTTGGTATTTTAGAAAACTTAGTGATTTCATAAATTGCATACAAAGTGGTTTCTAATAAAGTTTTAAGAAGTGATTATTTTTTAGGTTTAGGAATAATCATTGATTAGTGCACTAGACTCAACGGTGTTTTAGGTTTGATGTTCTGAGGGACTTTGATTGCAATTGCTAGTATTTTATATTGAGTTTTGGTTAGAGGGATTAAGTTTTCCTCGGTGTGGGAGATTTAATTCACCTAACTCAAGCTAGGTCAAAGGGTCTTTTGAGCATTTTTGTCAAACTAGCACGGTCCCATTATCTTTTGAAGCAAATGATACATGAAATTCATTTTTCTAAGAGGCTTTATCACACTCTTCTAATCCATTTCCATTCCTCCTTTTTGAAAATCCCAAAAATATCTATTTTAATTGCATTCAATCATAGTTTTGAAAATCAAACAATCATGTTTTATCCTTGTCAATTTTGCATTATTATCACTTAGTTTATTAGGAATTAGTTTCATAATCGGCTCCTTAAAGTGAAACGAATTGAGTTGTGCTCTATATTGCATTAATTTAGTTTTTATTCTTGATAACCCGAGGTGACTAAAGGGCTATTTTAGTGTGCACAATACTCAGGGCCAAATGACTGTTTGGATCTCCCACTTGTCCGTGTACCTTAGTTGAGTCCTAGACCACAGGTAGGTAATGTGCCCCAAGCACGTGTTCATATAACAAAATACAGCAATATACAATATATCAATATTCACATAGTATATGAGAGATAAAATTACTACCTTAAACCCTTTTTAACTTGTAAGCGTTCCTCAAAATTCATGCCAACGGCTCGGTCTCTTAATTTGGTCCTAAAATTTCAAATGTACAAGAATTAGGTAAAACGCATTCATGTACTATTTTAGACACTTAACACTTCCAAAATATTTTTTATGGCTATATTAGTCTACCTTGCAAAATTACCAAAATGCCACTGGGACCCGGTCCAGCCCCTTTGTACCCGATCTGACCATACTTTTTCAAAATTTTTGACCCAAGCTATTCCTATATAGTTTTATGTGTAGAATCCATTTTTTACCTAAGTTTTGTAAAACCCACTGTCAAATAACAAATTTGCCCTTGACAACCCCTAATTATGGTTTCAGCGGTATTCTCGTAATTTCACTTTCTAGGGCTTTTCTAAGAAAGTGCTCAACATCAACCCTAGTTAATTTTCCCTCTTGAACACATTGGAATCATTATATTTATGAAAATCCACCTCCTACCCTATGTTCTTGTCTTGGCCGAAACTTAGAGGAATAAAAGGGAAAATTGGGTTTTTGAATTCTAACACCAAAAGCTTGCTCCTTTTCACTTCTAATCACTTGATTAACCATTTAAACACTTATTACATAAGATTTAAGAAAATTTGGGTAGCATAACCCTTTAGAGTTTCCCTTTCCCAAATTTATAAATCAACCGAACAAACCACAAATCAACCGAGAACATCAATAACAACAACAACCACATCAAGGATTTAAGGTTTTTAAAGTTACATTTTGATTTCTCTTCCTTTCTCTCTCTCTAGCCGAACACATCCCCTCTCTTTCCTTGAAAATTAGCTTGCTAAACACGGAGATTCATGAAGAAGAGGAGCTTAGCAAAGGAACTATACAAATTAGAAGCTAAATCACAAGAGAAAATCAAGACTTACCTTTGATTTCTCCTCCTTCTCTCTAGAACTCTTGAGCTCACACACACACACACACACACACACACACACACTCTCTCTCTCTCTCTCTATATCTATCTATCTATCTATCCATCTATCTTTCCCTTGGTCTTGCAAGTGAGGTGGGAAAAAGATGACTCAAGGCTTCAATGAAATATCTCTTATTTTGCCTAATTATTAATATAAAATTTTTTGACTTTTATGGCACCTTGGTACTTGGCTTTATCTACATGAAATTAGTGTCATAACTCCAATTAAAGTTGGACTAACTCCTCCCTCTTTTAGTCAGCCCAAGTTCACTCCTAAGGGTCAATTAGAAGGGAAAAATAAGCTGATTGATTTTATCCCATAATTACAATATTGTCATGACATTTTTTCCCATTTTTGAAATAGTTGGTAATTCTGGCAGATTTTTTGCCCAAACTTTGAAAAATCATAACTTTATTTGTAGATATCGGATTGGAGTGATTCCAAAGGCTATGAGACTCTTATTGAGTCTAGTGTCAAGGAAAAATATAGCCTTTAGCCAATTTGATGCTTACAATTCCCAAAATTAATATCTTTGCACGCTATCTAAGAAAATAGTCAGTTTTCCTGGCTAAATTCAAAAATTCATTGGTCTTTGTATACAGCTCCAAAAATTTTCCATTTCCTATCAAATTAAATCTTAGGATGTCTACTTTCATGCTGTAAAATTTCATAATTTTTGGTTATCATTTGGTCATCCAAAACCACATGACAAACTCACTGCCTTGTATACTACAAAAAAAACGTGATTTAGTAGCGGTTAAAAATGGGTATTAGTAGCGGTTCTAACCGCTACAAACTAGGTTAGTAGTGGTTACTCAAACCGCTACTAAATCGTACGTTGCAAGCGGTTTTGTAGCGGTTATATAAAACCGCTACTCAATCAAAAATAACCGCTACATACTTTGTAGCGGTTCATAATAACCGCTACAACACCCAGAGATATTTGTAGCGATTATAAAACCGCTACAAATATAAAAAATTATATTGAGAGCTTAAAAAAGAATTTTTTTTTTGTAGCGGTTAAGTAACCGCTACAAATATAAAAAATTGAAAATTTATTGGCGGAAAAAAAATGACATTTTTTATTTGTAGCGGTTTAGGAACCGCTACTAATTTTGAATTTCATGAAATTAGTAGCGGTTTCTAAAACCGCTACTAATTTCATGAAATTCAAAATACGCGCCAAAAAATTTAAATTGAGTGGTAAAAAGGCGCGTTATTTAGTAGCGGGTTTTTTGTAGGAAACCGCTACAAATAACTTTGCTGCTACAAATTTGTAGCGGTTTAGGTAAAAACTGCTACAAATACTATAATTTGTAGCGGTTTAATATAACCGCTACAATTGCACCGCTACAAAATACCTTTTTTTTTGTAGTGGTAAGAAATTTCATTAGCAGCACTGTTGACCTTTTAAATTTTCATTCTTTTGGTCATGAATATTCACCATTCCACATCTTTGAATATTTCAAATAATTACAATGCATATTGGTTAATAAATTTGGGGTGTTACAATTTGGATATGTTTACAACGCTGTCTTTCTTTGTAACAACGCTGTCTTTCTTTGTAACTTAGCTTGTGAGAATTAGATATAACCTAGATAGCAAATGATTCCTGGAAAGGCTAAGAAACAAAAAAGGGGTGAAGGGAGTTGCAAGCAATGGAAGGATTTACTGGAAATGGTTCATAACTCTTACTTTTCTTATTTAAATCTCTTCTACTATCTTATTTTGAGGTTTTATTTTCCTTACCGCGTTAATTAGATGTTTTGCTATTTTCTATTTCTGAACAGTCTTTATCACAATGAACACTGTTGATTGCGTTTTTACTGCCTTGAAATTTCATATTTGCATTATTTTCAGATTTCCATATTTTTGTCAAATCTGGCAAGTATCTCTCAACCATCGGCCATATTTTGTGAATTAATATTTCACATTTTTTTAACTTAATCAATTGATGATTCTTTAATGCTGGTTTCACTTATTACTTGGGTTTGGTTGGGGCTCGTTGTTTTGATTACGTTGCTTAAAAAAAAAAAGGACGCATCTTGATATTTCTGTAACATCTGGTTCAAAATGCTGAAACCAACAAAGCAAATGAGGCAAACAAATATAATTATGCATTTTCTACAATTTTTGGTAGAATTTAAATATATAGTTACTCTATTGCTCTGTTTCTTTTCCTTTCCTTCAAGTTTTCATCGTTCTAGTAGGAAATTGGGGATTTTGCTAATCTGTTCTTTGGTGGAAATTCAGATAGCTAAAAAGGTCTTATCATTTGGTTGTTGACTGAACGTTGATAATTGATTCATATCAAGTGTTAAAACGCTTGGACGACAAAGAAAGTACCCTCCCATTGGTGGTTAAGTTTAGATATGTTCCTAAAATTTCGTATAACATTTGGTCAAGGTTTATGTTTTTGAGATCAAATTATGTCAAGAGAGGTGATAATAGTGATATAAAGAATTTAATCCTTGAATAAATATTGGAAGTTTTGGATTAATTCCGTGTATTCTTATTTTTATGTGAAAAATTCATGTGCTCTGAAGACAATGTGTCTAGCCAAATAGGTTGGTTTTACTGAACTAAAAAAAATGATATATACATAAAAGTCTTCCTTTAGACTTGTAGCCAGATTTTTTTTTTTTTTTTTGTATTTATACATAAGTGGTTTTGAGCTGAAATTTTCATTTATTTTCGTCTATGTTTAGTTTTATGTAATAAATTTTCATATTCTATAGTATTCACCAGGCTGTTTTTTTTTAAAAATATTTTTTTATATATTCCTCAGGGCAGTGAGGTTGTCATTCTTGTAAATTCCCTTGGCTTCATTAAATGTTTAATAGACCTTGTGATTATTAGCAGATGTAACATGATTATGTGGTTTATATGTTACCACTCTTGCTCCTTAGAACATTGATGGTTATCTCTTGGCTACTGGCATGTCTAAATTGTTATCATACTGTGGTATTGTGTGAAATTCCTATAATGGGAAGCTTATTGCCCAAATGTTTTTGAATTGAAAAAGGTGCTTGATGAAATGAAAATTGTAGTTTTGATTATTATATTTCCGCTGGTGTTCTCCATTGCAATTCCTTAATTACTTGAAGGGTTGCATTCTTGGATGGGTTAGTTGTTCCTTTGTTGCTTGTGCATATTAGTGAATTACTTTCAATGGTAAATAAGAACAAGTAGCTTTTGTAGTGATGATTGTAACTTGTTTAAATTCAAATGCATGCTCTTTTACTTGTGATTAAGTTTCAAGGAATTGAAATAAATACAAACTTATTATATGAAAAGGTTTATATGGCCTGTTTGAATGTTCAAGCAAGAAGAAGTTGAGAATAGAGGGAATTGTAACGGGAAAGGTCTAGTCACATAATGATATCTTTTGACAAGCCACATGCATGGGAATTGGTAGTGAGATAGGTGCTCAAAGTTTCTACTTATTTGAAACTTAATACCAAGATTTCCTTAAATTTGGAGTACCGAATTTCTTAAGGGGAGGAGAATGTAACAGTCCTAAAAAAAATAGGATGATTATTTTATTTATTACTAGTATTTTATTTAATATAGATATGTGCAATAGTCATAAATAATATATATACACAGTTATATAAACATATATATATATATATATATATATATATATTATTCATATTTTAGATATATATATTTTTATTTTATTTCTTTTAGTTTGGCAACAAGATTAAGCCAGTAGATTAGTGTCATGGGTGACTAGTGAATATCTTAGAAGTGATGGGTTTAAGAAGTTTTATCTTATTTTGTTTCATTATCTTGAATTCACTAAAATTCCATTATGTTTTTCTATTTAAAAAAAAGAAAAAGAAAAGAAAAGAAGAGCCATGATACTACCTCCGGTTCTAAATATAAGAAATAATTGACTCTTTTTGGAGATATTAAGGAAGCTAAATCAGTTACTTAATCATATCATATGTTGTGTATCTTTAGATTATAAATCAATTTATAAGTTGGGCAAAATAATTTGGAGAAAATATGATAAATATAAATACTTTAAAGTAATTTAATTAACTTCCTTAATCTCTTCAAAAAAAGTCAACTTTATCTTATATTTAGGACCGGAGGAGTATTATTTCTGAGGATCCCACTCTCTTCACCAACTTCACACACTGGAGGGAGAGGAGGAAATTGGGGGTGCCTCTGAAATTCAAATCCGGAGCCTCCTCTTCAAGCTCGCAATCGTCACTTTCAGTTTTTCAGTTCTGCTGCTGATCAAGCTGCTCACCGACGATGTGTGCCTTCATCCGCCACTGTTGCCGCCGGATTTCCTCTTCCCCCTTTCCTCTTCTGTCCTGTGAGTGCATTGTTGTCTAGTGTACGCTACCTCCCCTTTGCTATACTTCTTTGATTTTGTCTCTGCTCTGTTTGTGGGTGTGCTGCAATGAGCATTTTTATCTACTTCTGCTCCTCTGCTTAATATATGTGGTTGGGTGTGGTGGTATGTATGCACGCTTCTGGCTTTTCCTGACTTTTGGTGGCTGTCATGGGGTGTGTGTGTGTGTCTGTGCTAAGTTTTATTAATAATTTTTGGTGTATTGTGGTTTCGTGTGGTGCAAGAGGGATGATGGAAGTTTTAATTAAGCTTAAAATTTTAGTTGATAAACTTGGTGAATTTGTTTGAATTGGAAGTTTATGATTTCTAGCTTGGGAATTAAGATGCTTGCTCATTGGGTTATTTTTAATGCCTATAAGGTGTTTGATGAATTGTGTGAAAGAAGAATGAGGCTTGGGAGTTTTGTTTTGCTAAGCAGTGAGGAAGGTAAGTTAATTTAAATGTGCATTTTACTAAAATCTTAATAGTTACAAGAGAAGAAGCATGGAATCTATTTATGACTCAGTTTATGTTAAGAATTTAAATTATGTGACTTTATGATTAAGTAGGGGTGCTTGAAGTTGTTTTATTTGATAATATAATACAATAGTGATGGTGTTGTAGCTTGTTCTTGGAAATACACGCAAAGTGTTTGTAGAATAGCGTGGAAGAGGAATTGGGTTAAGATTTAAACTATTCAGCATTATTAAACTGATTCTTGGAATGCATTAGAGGTATGTGATTCAATACTTTGGAAGGAGCTGTATGGAAATTAAATGAAATTTGTTGATGTTTGCATTGAATGGAATTAGAGTATTAATATTTTCTTTTGGATCATTAAAGAGAATGGGAAGTTCATATAATTGGAAGCTGACAACAAATTGTTCTAACTGAAATCTTGATTTGATTATAGCTTTTTTCTTTTTTTCTTTCTGTTCATTGAATAATCTTCTTTTGTATATGCATTTGAGTAATGCGATTAGAAAGCTTATGAGAGAAAATTTAAACTATGGATTATGATTATTTTATAGAATTTGATTTACCAGATTAAATTTTCATAATATTCAAGAACAATTTTCATAAACTGAAATAAAGGATTTTTTTTTTAGAATGCAAACACCTTTGGCGGAGGAACCAGACACAAAGTGCCTATTATTCGTAGCCTTTGAGCTGAGCCTATTATTTGTGACTTTTGGGTTGTGCTTGATATTCGTGACCTTAGGGTTACGCTTGTTATTCATGTCCTCCACGCTGTGCTTGGTATTCCTGGCCTCCGAGCTGCTCCTGTTATTCATTTTGTGTCGTTTCCTCTTATGAAACCATTTTTAAGGAAAAATCTTTTCATCATTACTTTCTTACTTTTTGAAAAAGAATTTTTTTTGAAGTACTATTTAGGCTGAACTTATTATTATCTCGTTCAGGTTCCATTTATTTTTTTAATACAAGCATAAATATGATAAGTTTGAAAATAAGTGTTTATATGTGTGTGTATCAATTATAACGTTTATATCTTTTATATTGTGAAATTTTCATTAACAAATATGCATTCATACATAATTATTCTTAGTATTTTATTAATTTGACTTGTTGAGGCATGACCCTTTCATCTTGAGAAACTAATCATGATTTAATATATGTTTATTTTACTTACGTACCTTCAATTATTTTAGTAATAAATTGTGTAATGAGACTCCATTTGCTTGCCATGTTCTTTGTATTTCAGATAGTAAAAATGGACCTACACATTTTTCCGTATACTAGAGTGGATCACATACTTATTAGGTAATCGTATGTACTGTTCTGGTGAAGTTGGTTCTATGAAAAATTAGAGTTAGTTATTTCACACAGATAAAAGTATCTTCCCAACAAATTTGAAAATATGATGATCGTTTCCTTAATTGTAAATTTGCTTGTCTGTATTGACTGAAAAAGGTCTCGTTCTAAAGATTTAGAAAAAAAAAAAGTTGTTTGTTGCAAGCTAAGTGCGTTGGGTTAGTTCAGCATTAGAGACATCTATGAAAAATATTTATACGAAGGTTCACGAGCTAAAATAATAATGCCACTTAACATTATATTAATGAAGTAGATCTTGTAGACGTAAAATAGTAAATTAAAAAAGCTTACGAAGTGAGGTCACACCTCAGTATTTTGGGGCGTGACACCTTACATATTTAATTATTTAGGCTTTCAATTCTTTCCTCTTGTAAAATAAGTTTTCAAAGGTGGATCTGCATTTTGCCGTTATTAACAGTGTGTTCTTGTCTGAGTAACTAGTGCGGTCACAGTTACAATAGCTGGGGTTGTTAAGGAGGCTGTTACCATATTGGTATAATATTTTATTTTCCTTTTCTTTTCCAATTTGTTGACATGATGAACATCATCCAATGGCTTCCACCCCTTATTCTGGTCTGTCTCATATTTCTAAAGCACGTAGTTGAGTTGTCATTTTGTGCTTATGTCATTCATGACTCATGAAATAAATTACTTAAGTTGGTTTTCAATTTATAGACACAGATTGATGCATTATGTTTTGACTAGTTTATAGATTGTTGCATTTAGCTTTCTATAATTTCTATTTTGTTAACTTTCATGTTTGTGTAGGTTGCTGTGCTGTACTTTCATGATCAATTTACTTGGTTGAAAGAACTTGGTCTCTTCACTATCATTCTTGGTGTTAGTTTATTCAATTTGTACAAGTGAGTCATAAGCTAATGCACTTGTAAGCCATTTATTTTAGCATTTGATCGTACTTTTCTTCCTTCTTAATTTAGAGCTTTGAACTTAAAGGATGGTGATGGTAATTTAGCCCAAGCCAGAAGATAAATATCCAGCTCTTAAATTATAGACCCAGTTCAATATTATTTATCACTTCCTCTCAATTCCATTTTTGTCACTAGTTTCTCTCTAAAACTTTCTCTCTCTCTCTCCATCGCTCTATTTTGAATGGCAGATACTGGAAGCTCTAGAAGGGTGAAGCAGTTGAAGAAGATGTGAGTGGGACCTTCAAAACTGATTCGGGTACAAAGTATGTTATCCTTGATGAGATGGATGAGCAAGAAGAGAGCACCTGATTTACGAAGTTATTTTATAAAACAGCACTATTCAGCTTCAAAGTAAGTAACTTTACAATTTACTTTTGTTAGTGATTAAGTCACAAATGTTTCAAAATATTTATTCTTTTCTTCCTATAAATTAATTATGAGACATAAAGAAAAAGATGGATTGATCCATGGAAGAGTCTTTGAAGTTGTTTGATATATTTTGAACGAGTAGGTTAGTAATGATTTATTTGAAAGACTAGAGTCATATGCAATAATACTGCATTGTTCAAAGGGATTTTCTATATATTGTCTATAATATACTATATTCTATCCCATAAACAATGTTGTATCCTCTTGATCCTGAAATGAGAAGGCAGGTGCAAAACCCATCCATATATTGAAATTTTGTTTGCAATAGTTATAACATTATATATGTCACCCATGCACCTAATAGCTTACAAATTGGTGTCTCTGGATGCGTATTCTGTTGCATGTTTATAGTAGAATTTTACCAATTGGTCTCTCCAGTTATGTGTTCCGTAGCATGTCTATAAGAGAACCTGTGTATTATGAAAGATTTCTAATTCTCATAATATATAGAGTACATCACCGTGTCTTTTATTAAAGAGTTGATTTTTTTTAATAAAAAAAATATATGGAGGGTTTGAATCTTGTATATTATCTAACACTCTTTTTTCTATTGCAGTCCTGTAAATATTGGGCTGTCATGTTTGGAAGCTGATTGGGTTGAGAGAGAGAACAAACTTCCCACATATATAATAAACAGTTGTCTTTGTATTTTGCTTCATTAATTTGATATTCTTTTTTGGTATTAATTCCATAAAGGCTGTTCTATACTACAAAACAATAACATGCTTTTGTGTTAGATATTTTTGCATCCCATTGTGTTTTCGGTATGTATTTTATAATCCTAAAACTTTGGTTTGGTTGGGCACAAATTATTTTGCTTGTAGAAAATAATTCTAATAGTTTTTGAATGTCCCACAAATATTTGCCCCTTCAACCCAAGTACAGATTATTATTGTCTATTGAGTTTTTAATTATGCCCTGTGTAATTATAAGTTCGATGAAAAAACAGTTCTGATATAAAATAATAATAATTTATTTTTATATGGTTTATATCATAGTATGTAAAATCGGACAGGACCGGCTAGTTCAGACCAGAAACCGGTGAACCGGATGCCGAACAGTCCAGTTGGAGGTCAGTGAACCACACTGTAGTGACCCAGTTAACCCGGGGTGAATCGACTAGTCATGGTTTTCCTTCTTTTTTTTTTTTTTAAAAAACAACTTTTTTATACCTCAAACGACGTCATTTTCGCTTTTTTAAAAATTATTTCTTTGAAATTTTAGGATTTGCAAGGAGTTTTAAAAGGGTTGTTGAAACTTTTGTTGTTTTGCATTGATTAAAGAAAAATCCTTATGTACTTAATGATACTTTTGTGGGTATTAGGTTCAGGAGGTTATATTGGATTACTGGTTGGAAAAAATCCTCTTATGTAATTTTTTGAATGGTATACATGAACATTTAAATTATATATATATATATATATATTTTAATTGACCCCAGTTTGACCCCTGGGTTGACTCCGATCTAAACCACTGACCCTTGACTCAGTGCCTTGACTGGTTCAATGTCTGGTCTGGTTTTCAATACCTTGGTGTATATACTCTTTCCCAATACTAATTTAATTTTCAACAAAATTTTCTTTTTCCCATGCTTTTCCTGATAAAAATTAATGCCAAAAACTATATAAGTGTGTCAATGTAATAAGGGATAGTATAAGAAATCATGATAAATTGATAGTCAATACAAGGGTTGCAAATGAAATAAGAAGTCCACGCAAGCAACATTATATAAATATTATATATTGGGTACGATCTTAAACACATTGACATAAATCCAACACAGCCTCACACACTAAAGACCACTTAAAAACACAGCGCCGCAAATGAAATCATTAGAAGATCCAAAGCTCATCATGGCTTTATTTGTTTAATTTTTTTTTTTTGATCTCCAAGTCTGAAAAAAATACAACAATTAATTAGAGGCTTAACTATCACATCAAAATGATACCTATAGACAAAATAAAAAATAATGGCATTATTATAACTACATTCCAGATTATGCCTTGTATTATAATGGGATGTTGCATATGTTTGGACAATCTTTTATATGCATAGTACCAAAAGAGTGATTGAATTCATAACCTGAGTAAATCTCTCTCAACTTTGGCAACCTTTCAAGTTCTAAGTAATTCAGTTTAGGAAACTGCTTTTTATGATGACCAACAACTTCACTTGCATAAGCTTGAACAACCCCCTCAAGTTGAGAGCAATCCCATATAGTTATTTCCTTTAATGAAGGACAATGAGATGCTAGAGAATATGAAAATAGCCTTCTCACTTTGTGGCAATCAAATATATGAATCCTCTCAAGTTTGGGGAAACAGATAATGGAAGAAGAAAGGTTTTTTAGTGATTCTTCGCAAAATATTCCCTCCCATTCCTCACAATCATATACTTCTAGTATCCTCAACTATGGAAGACTTGTAACAATAGCAAGAGTGAAGATATTCCTCAACTTTGGGCACCTCACCAGTTCAACATTTTCAAGTTTATGGAGGCTGATAAAATGAGCGGGACCCTTCCAAATATATTCACATTCTGGCAGACCTTGTAAATCTATAGAAATCAATTCTAAGTTCACTACATTCACTCTCTCATTCTTGTGTTTCTGTAAGGTAAATTTATTCAATGATTAGAAGACAATGCAAGAAATGGACAACATATGCTTGAATCGTAGTACAAAATTACAAATTAAACTCCATTAATTTCATATATATTTTTTAATTGTAATAACATATTGTCAACAAGATGAATTTAATAAAGTTAGACCTTCTTTATATCTATATATATCCGTACAATACCAAATATATATATGTATGTTGACACACATAATTTATGGATATGCATTCACATTGGTTTGTTTCAACTAAAACAGTCTTAGATAATTAAAGTAGTTTCCACAATAAAGAGCCAAAAACAATAATAAATTATTTTGCATCCAACCTTTATGGACAAGGTGGCATCCGTTCAGTAGCGGGGAGGGGGAAACTACTAATATTTCAAATAATTTTGGATTTCTTTTTAGCAAAACTTTTTTTTAAATGCAAAACATTAAAAATTGAAATAATTATTGCCTTTTCTGTGGATCTATTTTTGTTAGTAATATTATTATTTGATTGGAAACACCGATATTCCAAATAAACTTTCAAAGAAAACATGTCAATTTTGTAATTGTAACAGAAAAATTCTCTTAAAAAAATGTCTAAACGGCTACTTGTAAATTCAATCCATGAAATGGACAAATAATGACAATTTGACTTTTATTACACTCATTAGAAATTAAACCCTATCAGTTTCACATATTTCTTAATTTGTAATAACAACTTCATTATCAGTAATAATGTGAGGGAAAATGTGTAGCGAGCAAATATTATATATTTGCTGTGGAAAGATTATTCGATCCCTGCTACTATAAAGTTATAACTATGTGTCATTAAATTATCATATTAATTTCATCGAATACATTCATTGTTGCCTATTAATGATTATATTTATTTGTGTCTCTTTTTCCTAGACAAGAAGCATGCATACTATATATTTCATGATTAATATACGACTATTTGACAAAAAATTGACATATAAACCTACAAATTCTTAACAATAAGGAAATAGGTTCTATGAAAAAGAGGTTCACTTCTGGCCCAAATAAAAAATAGAGGAAGAGATTTTCACATCCAAAGAAAAGGAGAAAACATCTCACTTAAATTATTTGCAATTTATATATAATGCATCCACATTAGTTCATTCTAAACAAAACAATCTTGAACAAGTACTTTCCACAAGAAAGTATTGCCAAAAACAATGGCAGAAGGCCATTTCCTTGACTAAAACATAAAATGAAAAATATACAATGTTGCATTTGCAAAGTAAAAGTAATTATTTGAAAAACAATTAAAAAGATGTTTATCAACTTCAATCATAAAAAAATAACAAATATAGGTTAAGGATAATAATTTTTTATATTTAAAGAAAGAGAAAATATAAAAAGTATTTGAATCATTATAGTATATGCAGTGTTAATATAAAAAAAACTTTTGAAATTTCATAATAGGAAGAGTTTTATATATTAATAAAACCTTAAAGAAAAGAGACATATTGAAGTGTTGGCAAAAAAAAGAAGAGAGAAATAGTGAAGTATTACTTACGTATGGTGAACATTCCTATTTATTATAAAGGGACCCTAGCTTGTGCTCAAATCTCCCTCCAAAAATCTCTCTTAATTTTGGCAAACTTATTAGAGTTAAGGTCTTCAGCTTGAGAAGCACTAGTAGAATATCTTCAAGTGATGCTTTATCAACAAGACTCTCAAGTGCAGAGCAACCCCTTATGTACAGCTTCTCTAGTAAAGGACAATGAGAAGTTAGAGTATATGAGAATAGCCCTTTCACTTTGTCACATGAACTTATTTTACTATTCTGAAGTTTGGGGAAGCAAACATTAGAAGAAGAAGAAGAAAGGTTTTTAAGTGATTCTTCACAAAATATTCCCTCCATTTCCTTGCATCGTTCTACTTCTAGTCCCCTCAACTCTGGAAGGCTTGTAACAATAGCTAAAGTGAAGATATTCCTCAACTTTGGGCTGTGTTAACCTCATGAAATTCTTGTCAGAATTGCACATTTCATCCTATGTTTCCTACACTTTGGGTATATTAGTGGGCATTTGGGGGTGCTAAAGTTGATGAAATGTGTTCTATTCATGCTGGGCATAAAAAGAATATAAATGTGGAGGAAATATATTACTAACTACTATGATTATTCAACTGTGATTGTTTGTGAGTTCTTTGTGTTGAAAGGATAAAGATTTAGTCATAGCTGGACCAGAGAAAGCCAAATTCAATAAGAAGGAGGTGAAAGGAAGTTGAAGCCATCATCCATGCTAAGGAAAGGCGAGAAGGGATGAGAACAGAGCATAAAAAGAGAGGAAGTTAAACTTCAGAGATGACTGGCCGCGGCCAACCTATCCATGGGATGCGGCCAACAAGAGGCCAGAAAGTTATGGGCCACGGCCAAGCATCCATAGGCTGTGGCCAATATGTGGTCAGACAGTTATTGGCCGTGGCCCAAAGCTGGACAGAAGCTTACTGGTCGCGGCCAACCCCCGAAAATGCTGTTGTGCGTTTTGTGACCTGGGCACTATAGAAGAAAAAACGAGAGGCTAAAGAGGGGATCCAGATTAGGAATGACTTAGGCAGGCTGCTGAGAGCATCCTCTAAGCTTGGGTGTGTCTGAAATCAAGGAGAATCAAGGAGAGATTTGAGATTTGTAGAGATTTCAGCTCAGATTCTCTGGTTTTTCTGTATTCCTTCCATTTCTCCTCTGTAATTCTGATATGGCTGTAATGAGAGCTTATGTATGTGATTCATTTGTGAACATGGATAGCTAGAGTCATTTTCTAGGATTGTTTATGATCCTTTGTATGGATTAAACTTGATTCCTTTCCTCTCTAAGTATCTAATGGCATATATATGTTGATTTCACTCCGCTTTTACTGCTGTATGTGATTGGCCATCACTGTAGATGATGTGTTCGATTAAATTAAGCTTGAGAGAGTTAATTTAATAGCAGAACTTGAGTGAAATTATGCTAGACTTGAAGTTTACAATCAAACGGATGGTTTGTTAGTAACATAGAGATATAGTTATTAACCTAGCATTGTCAAATTAAGATTGGTATGTAATGAATATCTTCTCTTAGCTGTAGCAAGAGATTGTGCATGCTAATATAAGATATACAACTGGTTATGACTTGAGACAGCTTAATCATATGCTTGGGATTCTTAAACTGACATATATATACCCCATGAAAAGGATCCTTGGAGAGGAAAAGAAGTAAGTTTATGAAATACTAAGGGGATGAACAATCCTAGGCTTATTATACTTGATTGAAGTCATACAACTCAGAGTTTTGTTCAGCAAATTTTAGCTTTACAAATATATCTTTGGCGCTGAAGACAATCCATGCACTTGCGGTTGCGGTTGCACTTGCGGTTGCTTTACAAATATATACTTGACAGAAGCTTACAACGATCCGTGCACTTGCGGTTGCGAACAAGTTTTTGGCTCTGTTACCAAGGATTGGTTTAACAAATCTTTTAGTTGACCTTAGGCTTGTGATAAGTAGATTTCGCTTGGGTCTTTAGTTAGGTTTATAATTTTTCTTCCCTATTTTCTGAATTATATTTGTTTGTTTTAATTTGATACTTGCTGGTTTGTACCTTTTGTAGGTATCATCTCAGCACATGCAACATTTGTACTTGGATGGATTGATAGTGGTACTTGACGGATTACCACGCATCGAAGAAGAAACTGAATCAGCAGCAGAATCTGAGTCAGAGATAACTGAATCTGAAGCTGAAACAATAGCGGATGAATATGATAGAGCTACCGTCAATGACTTTGCCAGCCGGAATATACGAGTACCCCAAGATGTGCTGAGGTTGCAGCTATTCCCTCTCTCTCTCTATAAGGGAAAGCTAGAGATTGGTTCAACAATCTCCCGGAAGGATCCATAACTTCTTGGGATGATCTTGAAACGAAATTTAGAGCTCAATTTTTCTTAGATGATAAATCAGTGGAAGCAAGGGACGAATTTCTAAGTTTTAGACAACAGCCGGATGAGCATCTGTATACCGCCTGGGAAAGATACAAGATGTTAATGAAGCAATGCCCTAATCATGGGGTGGACAAGTGGGTAGTGATCCAAATTTTCTGCATGCGCTAGAATCCTTAATCTAAGGCGATGGTGGACTCTATGACTAATGGAGGTTACCGGAATGTGTCTGTCAATGAAGTGTTTAGACTTTTGGATCAATTATCTATAAACAACACCCAAGGCAATGATAGAAGGACTACCCCAGCCCTGCTTAACACAAAAGACGACTCTTCATCACAAATTGCCACAATCTTATCTGCTCTGAACAAGCGTTTTGATGTCTTAGAGTCTCAAATACATAAGGGCACTTCTCATAGTGTGCATTTTGTTCAATCTACTCCGATTGTATGTGAGCAATGCAATGACGTCCACATGCCTGATAATTGCCCCTTCTACATGGGTACTGAATCTGTCAACTATATGGGCAAATTTCAACCTTCTCAAGGTAATCCATACTCACAAACTTACAACCGTGCTTGGAGAGCTCATCCCAACTTTTCTTGGAGTCAAGGTAACACCTTGAACCCTCCACATGAGTCTACTTCTGGCACCAAGCTAGTTCCTCCACCGGGTTTTCCATTACCATCAAGGCAAGCTCCTGCAAAAGAAGAAGAATCTAAGAAGGATAAGATGATGGCCCGGATCTTATCAGAGGTGGAATCTTCAAGGGCTGAGAGTAAGGCTACCTTCTCTCTTCATGAATTTGCAATTAAGAACCTTGAAGTTCAAGTAGGACAATTAGCAATACAAGTAAATACTATGGCTCGAAATGGTCTTCCAAGTGATACCATCCCTAATCCAAAGCGGGGTGGAAAAGAAGAATGCAAGGCCATTCACTTGAGAAGTGGTAAGGTGCTTTTGAATATGCCTAACTCGGGCACAACTGGACCAAAGCAAGATGAGCAAGAGGACATTGAGATTGAAGAGGAAGAAGTCATGACTCAAGAAAATGTGGTGGAAGACGATGAAACTAAGAAGAGAAAGCAAACTGAAGGAGGGCTGGATGATGTTGGCAAGAGTAAGAAGAGGGAACAAGAGTTGAATAATGAGAAGAAGAGAAAGCCAACCACCTCCACTATAATGCCTCCACTACCCTTCCCTCAAAGATTTAAGAAGAAGGAGGAATATGCACAATTCAAAAAGTTTGTGAACATATTTAAGCAACTACATGTAAACATTCCATTTACTGAAGCTTTAGAGGGTATGCATAAATATGCCAAGTTCCTAAAGGATATGTTGTCCAAGAAAAGACGATTTAATGAATTTGAAACTGTGGCATTAACCGAAGAATGTAGTGCAGTGATCCAGAGGAAGTTACCCACCAGGCTGAAGGATCCGGGAAGTTTCTATATTCCTTGCAATATTTGAACGAACTTCAATGGTAAAGCCTTATGTGACTTAGGTGCTAGCATCAACTTGATACCCTTAGCCGTGTTTAACCAATTGGGGTTGGGAGAGCCAAGGCCTACCACAGTAACCCTTCTATTTTCTTATTGGAGTATTTCTAAGCCTAGAGGAATCATTGAAGATGTCCTAGTGAAAGTAGACAAGTTCATCTTCCCAGCAGACTTCGTGGTGCTTGATTGTGAGGTTGATTGCAAGATACCGCTCATTCTAGGCCGTCCTTTCTTAGCTACAACAAGGACCCTTATTGATGTGGAGAAGGGTGAAATCACTTTGAGGGTGGATGATGAAAAAGTTATCTTTAACATGCCAAAAGCCTTGAAGTTCCATGATGATTTAGCCCAATGCTCATTTGTTGATATATTGGACTCGCTCGTTCCTCAAGAGTCATATGCTCCTATGATAAAAGATCCTTTAGAGGCATTTCTAATTGGGGAGAAAAGCTTGGATAAATTGGATAAAGAAGCTATGGAAAACCTTTTTCGGATGGAAGCATTCCGTCACTCAAGATAAAGGAATTTTGAGCCACTTGATGTGGCTGAGGCCTTGAGTACTCCTTTGAAGCCCTCTATTGTAGTTCTACCAGCTCTTGAATTAAAGCCTTTACCGTCTCATCTCAAGTATGCCTACTTAGGGGATGCCAACACTTTACCTGTAATTGTCTCTTCCGATCTTTCTAATTTGCAAGAAGAAAAGCTCCTACGAGTTTTGAGAGAGCACAAGCAGGCCATAGGTTAGACAATAGCTGATATTAAGGGAATAAGCCCATCGACGTGTATGCACAAAATTTTGTTAGAAGATGATCATAAAACTTCTATTGAGCATCAAAGGCGCTTGAATCCAATCATAAAAAAAGTAGTCAAGAAAGAAATCCTCAAATGGCTCTCCGCTGGAATTGTGTACCCTATCTTTGACAGTTCATGGGTGAGCCCAGTCTAATGTGTCCTTAAGAAGGGTGGCATGACGGTAGTGGTAACACCTAAAATGAACTAATTCCCACTCGCACGGTGACTGGTTGGCGGGTGTGTATGGATTATCGGAAGCTCAACAATGCCACAAGAAGGATCATTTTCTTTGCCATTCACAGATCAAATATTGGATAAGCTAGCAAGTCAGGAGTTCTTTAGCTTCCTTGATGGATATTCCGGTTACAACCAAATTGCCATGGCCCCAAAAGACCAAGAGAAGACAACCTTTACTTGCCCATATGGCACTTTTGCTTTCAGAAGAATGCCCTTTGGACTATGCAATGCGCCGGCCATATTTCAACGGTACATGATGTCCATTTTTGCTGTTATGATTAAGAAGACCATTGAAGTATTCATGGATGATTTCTCTGTCTTTGGTCCATCTTTTGACTTGTTCTTGGAGAATTTAGATGTGGTGCTTAAAAGATGTGAAGAGGTAAACTTGTTCTCAATTAGGAGAAATGTCACTTCATGGTGCAAGAAGGCATTGTACTTGGCCATAGGGTATCCAAGAAAGGGTTGGAAGTAGATAGGGCTAAAATTGCTATTATTGAGCAATTACCACCGCCGACTAATATGAAAGGTATTCGAAGCTTTCTTGGACATGTCGGGTTCTATCGAAGATTTATCAAGGATTTCTCAAAAATTTCCAAACCCCTTTCTAAGCTATTAGAGAAAGATGTGGAATTCAAGTTTGATGATGAGTGTCTCCAAGCTTTTGAGGAGCTAAAGAAGAGTCTCATTTCAGCTCCTATCCTAGTAGCCCCAGATTGGGTCTTACCTTTTATTATCATGGCTGACGCGAGTGATTACTCTGTTGGTGCTGTTCTTAGGTAAAAGGCAGGGAAATTCTTCCACCCTATATATTATGCTAGCAAAACTCTTGATTGTGCCCAACTCAATTATACCACCACTAAAAAGGAGTTACTTGCCATAGTCTATGCATATGAGAAGTTTTGACCGTATATTATGGGTACTAAGGTTACTGTCTACACTGATCATTCAGCTCTAAAGTACCTACTCACCAAGAAGGATTATAAGGCTAGACTAATTCGCTGGGTGCTCTTACTTCAAGAGTTTGACTTGAACATCATTGACAGAAAAGGTACAGAGAATCAAGTAGTCGACCACCTGTCAAGGCTGAGTACTGAGACTCAACTTGATAACTTTGACATGATCTATGCATCATTTCCGAATGAACAGCTGTTCTTCGTTGATCATTCATCCACACCATGGTTTGCCGATTTTGTAAATTACTTGGTTTGTGGAGTGTTACCTCCAGAGTTCAACTCTCATCAAAAGCGTAAATTCTTGCATGAAGTGAAGAAGTACTTTTGGGATAAACCTTACTTATTCAAGAGGTGCCCCGACCAACTCATTCGAAGGTGCATACCAGAAAATGAACAAGAGTGCATTCTGCATTGTTGCCATTCGTCTGAGTATGGTGGCCATTTTGGAGGAGAGAAAACTGCTGTGAAAGTCATTCAGAGTGGGTTTTATTGGCCTTCTCTATTTAAAGATGCATATGCATTTATCCTCCAATGTGATCGATGCCAGAGAGTGGGGAACATATCTAGAAGGAATGAGATGCCACTGAATAACATGCTAGAAGTTGAACTCTTTAATTTCTAGGGGATTGATTTTATGGGTCTATTTCCTAAGTCTTTCAACAATGAATATATTTTAGTTGGAGTGGATTATGTATTGAAATAAGTAGAAGCTATGGCATGTATGACTAATGATGCCAAGACGATGCTGAAATTCCTTAAGAAACACATCTTCACAAGTTTGGCACACCAAGAGCAATTATCAGTAATGGTGGATCACACTTCTACAATCATCAATTTCAAGCTTTGATGAAGAAATATGGTGTTAGACACAAAGTAGCATTGCCCTATCACCCCCAAAAAAATGGCCAAGCTAAGATTTCCAATCGGGAGATCAAGAATATTCTTGAGAAGATGGTGAACACTACTAGGAAGGACTGGTCTTCCAAGTTGGATTATACTCTGTGGGCCTACCGAACTACTTATAAAATGCCTATTGGTATGTCTCCATATCAATTGGTGTTTGGGAAAGCATGCCATCTGCTGGTGGAATTAGAACATGGAGCCTATTGGGCTATCAAGAAGCTAAATTTTGATCTACAAGCTGTGGGAGAAAAGAGGCTACTTCAACTCAATGAGTTAGATGAAATCCGCTTAAATGCTTATGAGAGTGCAAGGATTTACAAAGAGAAGACAAAGAGGGACCATGACAGCAAAATCATTCCTAAGAGCTTTGAACCTGGTCAAACTGTTCTTCTTTATAACTCCAAGCTGAAGCTATTTCCAAGAAAGCTCAAGTCTCGATGGTCTGGTCCATTCAAGGTGGTTCAAGCATCAAAATATGGTGATGTGGAGCTGGAGAATGAAAAAGGAGAGAGATTCAAGGCTAATGGTCAACGGTTGAAGCATTATTGGGGAGGAGATGTGGATAGGATGGTATCCACCATCTACTTATCAAATAAAGATTGACCAAAGTGAAGAGTCAAGCTAAAGACTATAAACTAAGCGCTTCTTGGGAGGCAACCCAAGTTCTGAACTTAATCCCTTTAGTTTCTTTGATTTTAGTATGATTTGGTAGATTTCCGTTTGGGCTTTTGATTTTGTAGGAAGAAAGGAATCCCAAATTGAGTGTGGAAGAGAGCACGAGGATTCAAAGGAGAGGTGGTGACATGTGGCTTAGAAAGGCATATTTCAGGGAAGTTCTTAAATTCCTATGCTCTAATTGAACCCAAATTCATGATGATTATGATTTGATTTCATGACCACTGAGCACTTTTCTAACCTCTCATACGAATGCATTCATGGTTGTAGTATAGGTTAGAGAGGCAATGTGCATTGTATTTTGCTTAATTCTGTCAAATTGCTGTTATGCATAGTGAATTCTGCATTGAGGAGGCCTCTTGATCATAAGAAATGTGTGGACAATGGTTGTTGATTGTGTGAGAGTCAATGTGGAAGTATGGTGCAAATGATTCAAACCTTGGTATACTGTATTGAGAATTATAGGGTGACAGGCATAGCCTAACTTCTGTGTCTTTATGTTACAATTGACATCTGATAAAGTTGGGAAGTTCATGCTGGCCGCGGCCCAAAAGAGCACAGAAGGTCCTGGGCCGTGGCTAGTAACTGGTTGGCCGTGGCTAACCAATGCACAGATAGTTTTGGGCCGTGGCCAGGTAGCTGGTTGGCTGTGGCCAATTAAGTTCTAGAGAGTTTTGGGCCACGGCCAGCACTTGCACAGATAGTTTTAGGCCACGGCCAGCACATGGTGGGCCGCGGTTCAGGCACGACAGCAGGGTTTTAACCCTGCCCAACCTTTCCTTTTAACCTTTCACGTTCTCTCACCACCGACCCCTTCTCTTCTTCCTCTCCCAGCATTGACCCACCCTCCTCCATCTCTCCCTTCAATTTTGCCCTAAATCCCTTGCTCCCATTTCATCTTCCCTTTGATTTTCCTCTTCCTAATCATTTTACTGCACTCCCCATTAAGGATTGGCGTAGCTCCACACTTGTCTACGGTAGGGGGAGACCTTGGGCACCGAAAGGATCTCTCTCATCTTGGATTTCCCCACTAATCTGTTGATTCTTCCACCATCTGAGGTAAAGAGGTCTCGTTCTCGCTCTTTTACTCGTATTAAGGGTAGTGTAGTTCAATTTAGAATTGGGGATTTTGGCGTAGGCATGAATAATCTGTCGTAATGGCTGGTTTTGAAGATAATGTACATGATTATGGAGTTTTTCTGTCCTTGTGATGCATAAATTTCATAATGCTGGTGATCCCCATTGTGGTTTATTCTTGCTCATTGCCCTGGATTCTGTGAATTCACAAATTATTCCCTCTGTTTTTTCTGTGGTAAGGATATTCTGTCATTTTGAACTATTTTTGGCAAGTTTCCAATAGATAGGTTGTATATTGTGCCTCGGTTTGAAAAGTGCAGAATGGTTTAGTGATTGGGGGTATTTTGTGAATTCGCTTTGTTTTCCATAGCATGTGTACACATTCATCCTATAAGCCACATGTCCATGCTGAGCTTCAATTCCTTCTTTAATCATTAAAATGCTCTGCCTTTTGGCTAAGATTAGTTGTTTAGGGCACAAGTGGGTAATCTCTATGAAGTAAGGATAGGGGTTAGGCTGGAACTATGATGAGTGGTGTGGTCTTGCTTAGGTTCTAAGTTTGGGGGAGGTCCTTTATGTACTGTCTGCTTCTGGTATCAGTTTTGAGTGCCTGTTTGTTTCTTCATTTGCTTTGGTTTCGCATTGCTCCTTCTCTAGCTACAATGCCTGCCAAGCGTGTTGCTGACCGAATGAGTCCCAGGGCCATCGCTGAGGCCAAAGCAAAGATCATTAACCGACCCTTGTTGCAAGAGCGTGAATTCCCGTTCAACGTCTCTTATACTTTTTATGACTTAGCCACCCGTACCTATTGCTTGCAGAGGCTCATGGACCCTAAGGTTGACAGGAATTTGCAGATTGTCTAGGAATTCTATGCCAATGCTTGTGTAGGATCTATTTGGCGGTTTACCCTTAGGGGGTCGACATTAACTTTCCTCTGGCTAGCTTCCAGCAGTTTGCACTACTACCGGCTGTTGAAGAATGCAAGTACCAGCAGCTCTTGGATAATTAAGATGACATCTCTGAGGATGCAATTTCTAAATTGTTGGTTTACAAAAACATGGTGGCATGGCAGAGTCGAGGTGGGCCTCAGAAGTATTTACCACGTGCTCAGCTATCAGTTGAAGCTCGGGTCTGGTTGCATTTTGGCAAGGACTACTTCTGGCCTTCGTCGAACCAGAATCGACTTACTAAAGACTAGGCTCTCCTGATTTACCTTCTGATGAAAAAGGAGCCAGTAAATCTAGGTGCATTAATTTATAAATCTCTGAGAGACCATGCACGTGATCATACCATTGGATTGATGTTGCAGCACCTTATCTCTTCCTTCTGCTCTTCTATGGGTGTCTCAGCCGTGGCCACTGATGTTCTATTTAAGCCCATCAAGAAGTTTCACTACTTGAGCATCAAGCCGAAACCCAATGAACAAGTCCCAGTATCCCAACGATCAGCTAGTGACCCTGTTTTTGAACAGGGAGGACCCTCTCAGGCTCCTCCGGAACACTTGGGGCACTCTCCATCACATCTAGAGTAGGGCGATCCATCCAATGCCCCTTACTCTTCTTAATCTTTGTGACTTTATATGTGATCCTCGCAGCCATCCAGCGCACTGAGGCCACTGCTGCCCAATGCCTCATATATCTACAGGACCACGGTGTTCACTGACTCATTTGGAAGAATTATTTGCAGCTCATATACGTGCAGCGGCTCAAGCTGGTGAGGGTGATGCTGGCGACAGTAATGGTGATGATAATGGCGAGGACGATGATGATGACAGTGACGGCAAAGATGCTGAGGATGCGGATACCAGTAATGATGGGAGCCAGGATTAGTTGTTCGTTTTGTTGTTGTTGAGATTGTTACTCTTGTTTCATTGCTTTAACTATTGATCATATTCTGCTTCAGTGACTCTTGTTGAACTTTCTCTTATTAATGACTGATATTGGATTTCACTTCATATTGTGCTTCTCAATATACCTGTTACTATTCTGTATATGGGTTGTTGTGTCCTCTTTTTCATTGCAGGTGCTATTTGTGACACTTTATGCCCTGTGACAGTGAGGACACTGTCTGCCTCAAGTTTGGGGGTACTTGAATATTCATATGCATGCTTTGATCACTGACAAAGTTCAAATTTTGTAAATATGTTTTGTGCCCTGTCCTTGAGTCAAAGTCGAGTTAGATTTAATCAATCATATCTGAAGTGAATACTTGATTTGTAGGTTTTTTAGGAAAACAAGAATGAATATTCATGAATGCTTGGTTTTCATTTTAAAAGCTAATTCCTAACACTTACCTGATTAAACACTGCGCATGAGGGTTGAAAATAATTTGAATGCTTTGTCAGGAGATTTTATAGCAAATTTACGTGTATGAACTATTTTCATTGAAAGCCTTGTGAATTTGTATTCGAATTTCTTGAAAGAAATCAGCATTTCACACACGTTATTAGCATTATCTTTGAGCTAAAAATAATGGGACTTGCTTGTGTTCTTGGGTAAATTGTAAGGAATTGGTTGGTTATGGCGCTTAGAGTTAGCATGTGGATCGGTTAAGTTAATGCATTCAGATTAGGCTAATGGTAAATTAATCTGGGTGAATATGCATGAGAGAAGGAAACCTCTGTTGGAAGGATTTCGAGCCCAAGTTTCATCCATTAGTGTGTTTGTGCCATTTATTCTAGTGTACCTCTAGAACTTGTTTAAATTCTTTTTCAAAATCACATATGCATGTGGCTTAATGAAAATGATAGGGGCATTCATTTTTGAACCTATTAACCTAAACACAAACCTTTCATACTAACCCATTGATGACCCCTGTTGAGCCCTTCACTTTTCAAAATCTAGCATTCTACAACAAGCTATGTATGCTTCCGTTCTGCATTAGAATGACACTTAAAAAGCATCGAAATAGCATTTGATTCACTCTTTATTTCAATAGGTGCTAAGTTATACAATTTACAAAAAAGAGAAGGAATTGGTGAAAGAAAAGCAATATATTGAAAAAAAAGACACTACTACAGAATTAGGATATAACCACCCCCAAGGACGTCCCAAATTTAAAATTGGGTGGTTAAAAAGGGAGGCGGTGGCATTATCGTAATTATATGTATGCAAGGAAATCTTTAGGCATCCCAAATTTGAATTTGGGACGTCTAAAGTTCTTCCAGGCGCGAAATATAAATTTTGTAAATTTTTTTTGGCGCCAGGAGCTGGGTTTACACGTCCCAAAATAATTTTGGGACGCCTAAACCCAGACTTTAGGCGTCCCAAATGGCATTTGGGATGCCTAAAGGCGTCCCTGTCTGCATGTCACACACTTGTCTGACATGCGTCTTCTCAATCCCATTCCCTCCTCCCTCCTTTTTTGACCAAAAGCTTTACTCTTCTTCCTAGCTTGCTTGTTCGTCGGCCTAGCTCTTTGTTTCTTCAACTCCTCCGTTCTTCAACTACTCTTTCTTTCTTCAACTCCTCCCTCCTCCACCTGAAATCCATTGAAGGACGCACGCACCAGGTCACCCTTCTGCAACTTCACCTCCTCCACAGTGGGTTTTTGTTCTCCTCCACCTCCTTCCTTCCATTGTCCTCCACACCTCTATACCACCGTGGTTCTTTGCTTTCTCCACCCTCCGGTGTACCTCCCCACCATGCATACACCTCTGATCTCCAACGTCTTCTCTACCTCTCCAGCATACATAGCAGTCGGCGCCCCAGGATAGTTTATTTTCTTCTTGTTTTTTTTTGTAACAGAATGGTATATTTTTTTTGAAATATAAATTTATTTGAATAAATGAAAGTAAAACTTGCAATGTGAAAAGCCTAGGCAATAGGAAATATCACGTTAATTGTGTTTATATATTGCTTATATTGAGATGGTTGAGATTAGCCTGGTGTGTTTGGTGTGCCTATATTGCTTAAATTGTATTCAGGAACTCTACTGCAATGGTTTATTTTCTTTTTTAAATATAAATTTACTTGAATGAGTAGTGGTTATTTTAATTTTAATCAAGGAAAAATTCCACATCAAGTTGTCTCAAATAGGAAAATTCTAAATTAGGTTGTTAAACTCAACAAATCCCTAATTAAGTTATTCACCCAATTTAGAATTTTAAAATATAAGCAAAATGACTTCATTGCACTCTCATAGTCTTCTCTATCCTCTCTCTCCTCTCTTTAGTTATATTGTTGTATGTGTAACTTAGTTTTGTGTATATATATTATCATTAGTATATATAATAAAATAAAATATGACTTGTTTAAATTAAAGAAATTCTTGTATTCCAAACGAATTATGAAGAATAATTCAAGCTAAAAATAAAAAGAAAACCATAACCCCAATATTCATTAAATGATTTTTATCTAAATATTTTCAATAAAACAATCTTATTTTTGGAAGAACTCAACTTAAAATTGTTTTGTTAATAAAAGATAATCAAAATTCATAAATTATAGAATTTTGACTTTTGCGATATATAGTTTGGTTTTTAACGTTGATGAAACTCATTTTTTTTAATTCCATTAATGAAAATCTTTGATATATATAATATCACAGGAGTCAGACTTTTTGTGATTAACAAATATTAATTTTCTTCTCCTAAATTGGGTTGATAACTTAATTAGGCAATCCCATTATATGTCGTTGACAATTAATTGTACTAAACGTGTGAATGTTATTGGGAATTCCTTAGGTGGTAACAAAATGGATCATAGTTAGATGAATGCTTTGAGAACTAGTGAAGAATATGAGAAAGGGGTGGAAGAATTTATTGAATTCGCTAAAAAGAATGCCCCTGCAAAAAATGGGAAGTATTTTTGTCCTTGTGTCAATTGTTTGAATGAGAGTCGACGGGATGTTGATGTCATAAAGGATCACCTACTTTGTGATGGAATAAATCTACGATACACAAGGTGGATATGGCATGGTGAGGAAGTAACGGATTGTCCGTCGCACAAGAAGGAAGATGTGGATATCATAAATGAAGATAGAATAGACAAAATGATTCATGATGTTGAGGTAGAATCCTTTACGCAGTTGTAGGAGTATGACAGCCTGCGGAGTGATGCAAAGACACCATTGTACCGTGGGAGTAAGTACACGCGGCTAACGGGAACATTACATTTGGTTAACTTAAAGGCAACTTGTGGGTGGGCCGATAGTAGTTTCACATTGCTTCTTGAACTATTGTGTGATATGTTTCCAGAGGATAATGTACTTCCAAATCGTATGTATGAGGCCAAGAAAATCCTGTCTACGATGGGTATGGAGTATAAAAAGATACATACTTGCCCTAATGACTGCGTACTGTACAGAAATGAGTATGGAGGTCTTAGTGAGTGTCCTAAGTGTAAAACTGCACGATACAAAGTGAAAAAAGATGATGGTTGTGGCGATGTGACAAGTAAAAGGTAACCTTTAAAGGTTATGTGGTATCTTCCAATAATACCACGTTTTAAATGTTTGTTTGCGATTGCAACAAAAGTGAAGAAGTTGAGATGGCATGCTGATGAGAGAATATCTGATGGGAAATATCTTCGGTACCCAGCTGACTCTCTACAATGGCAAAAAATAGATGAAATGTTCCCTCAATTTGGCAGCGAGCCGAGAAACCTTCGGCTTGATGGAACTCTTACTAGCACACATAGTGCGTGGCTGGTTCTCCTTGTAATATACAACTTGCCTCCCTGGCTATGTATGAAACGTAAGTATATGATACTATCTATGATGATTTTTGGACCAAAACAGCCAGGGAACGATATTGATGTCTATTTGGTGCCTTTGATTGAGGACTTGAAGAAGTTGTGGGAGGAAGGCGTAGATGTGTTTGATGCTTATAAGAAGGAGTCTTTCAAGCTACGTGCAATGATTTTCACAATGATAAATGACTTCCCTGTGTACGGAAACTTGTCAGGGTACAGCATCAAGGGTCATAAAGCATGCCCAATATGTGAAGCAGACACACACTTCCAACAACTAAAGCATGGAAGAAAAACTGTCTACCTTGGCCACAGGAGGTTTCTTCATCAGTTCCACCTGTATCGTAGGCTAAGAAAGCGTTTTAA
Organism: Inga oerstediana; assembly: GCA_963210345.1. Classification (NCBI taxonomy): domain Eukaryota; kingdom Viridiplantae; phylum Streptophyta; class Magnoliopsida; order Fabales; family Fabaceae; genus Inga; species Inga oerstediana. The sequence continues at coordinate 42,739,847 of OY723407.1, forward strand.
CGGCTTACCGGAGCATGGAATGGCTCCAAAGTCATTAACCGGAGAGGAAGTTTACAGTCAAGTGGAACGTATCAATGTCACTTTTGGTAAGAATCAGAGAATTGCGGGTGAGAAGAACATATGGAAGAAGAGATCCATTTTCTTTGATCTTCTATATTGGCGTTCCCTTGATGTGAGACACAGTATTGATGTGATGCATGTGGAGAAGAATGTTTGTGATAGCCTTATCAGTACGCTTTTACACATACCAGGGAAGACTAAGGATAGGATTAGTGCGAGATTAGACCTTGTTGATATGGGAATAAGAGAACGGTTACAGCCAAAACTAAGAGATGATGGTAGGAGGGCATATATGGAGCTAGTAGCGTATACACTATCAAAAACAGAGAAAAGAAGTTTGTGTGGGTGTTTGCATAAAATTAAGGTGCCACAAGGGTATTCCTCGAATGTGAGAAGATGTGTCTCGATAGATGATTTGAAGTTAGTGGGAATGAAGTCCCATGATTATCATGTGTTGATGCAACAACTATTACCGGTAGCTATTAGAGGCATAATGAAAGATGAAGTACGAACTACTGTAACAAGATTGTACGTTTTCTTCAATGCTATATGTAACAAATTCATTGACACTGAAAAGTTGGATGAACTGGAAAATGAGGGTTACATTATTTTGTCACAACTAGAGATGCATTTTCCTCCTTCATTTTTTGATATAATGGTGCATTTGGTAGTTCATTTGGTAAGGAAGGTAAGGCTCTGCGATCCAGTTTACCTGAGGTAGATGTACCCTTTCGAGTGATACATGAAGATCTTAAAAGGGTATTCTAAAAATTCTTATCGACCAGAAGCCTCAATAGTAGAAAGATATGTAGTTGAGGAGGCTATGGAGTTTTGCAAAGATTATATGTCAGGGAAGAAGGAACAATCTTGGCATGAAGAGGGGAGAAGTAAAGGAACACGAGGACTGAAAGTGAAGAATGTTCCTCGTGAAGAGGTGTTGCAAGCCCACTTGTATATCTTGAATAATATGGAAGAAGTTTAACCTTACATAGATGAACACAGAAAGACTTTGAAGAACAAGAATTCAAGGAAGAATGACATGCAGATTGCTATTGAGCAAAACAAGACATTTATGCAGTGGTTTGAGGAAAAGGTTTTACACGAGACCGGTGTGTCTGAGACAATTGAGTGGCTAGCTTGGGGGCCTTCGTTTCAGGTCATTACTTGGAACGGTTATGATATAAATGGCTATTCTTTCTATATGAAAGAGCAAGATGATAGAAATATTATGCAAAATAGTGGGGTCATGGTAGAAGCTGAAGCTATGCACTTTTCTAGTTCGAGAGACAAAAACCCCATATTAGCGTCTATGGACTATTATGGAGTTATAGAAGAAATATGGGAGATGACATACAACAAGTTCAAAGTTGCTTTATTCAAATGTAAGTGGGTTAGCAATAATGATGTGGTAATAGATAAACAATTTGGATTTGTCTCAGTCGATCTTCGAAGAGTTGGCTATTGAGATGAGCCCTTTATTTTAGCAAGCCAGGCGAAACAAGTGTTTTATGTCACCGATCCTGCGAGCAAAAATATGTCCATTATTCTTAAAAGTAAAAAACAGAAGTATGGTGATATGACCTTCAACCTTGATGACACACCACCTTTCACAACAACTCCACCTCGAACAAATGAAGTAGAATTGGTAGATGATGACGAATATGCTGTAAGAAATGACTATGGTGAAGGACTATGGGGAACAATATAGAGTAAGACCTTAATTTATAAACGAGAACTGTGTTTTTTTTGTTTTACTTCCCGCTTAGTTTATTTAGTTTTTATTGCAATTTATTTATGTTTCTGACGATGCTTTTTGTGTTAACAGGAATATGGACAACTCTAGTGTTGACGAGAGGCGTAGAGATGACGAAAGCCCTAGCAATGACAAAAGGCTTAGAGATGAACCCCCTACAAGAAGGAGGGCTAGAGGCTGTACAAAGATGGGAGCATTGGTTGCACGTCATGAACATCAACAGGAGAGGCTACATATAGACTTCGATGACAATCTGAATCTAGTTGGTCCTGAGGAAGACCACTTCATTAGCTACATAGGGTTTTTGGGTCGAAGCAAAGTGCGCATTACCTATGATGCATTGTAGCTTTATTCTTATTGTTTCAAATATAATAATCTTATGTTTTACCTTGCAGCAAACATACGATGTCCCAGACACCAGGGAGATGTATAAGCACTGAATGGATGAGGTTCGTGTACGATGGAAAGGTTTCAAGAACAAGCTAACAGCACGGTACATTCGAGGGGCCCTTAGGGGTTAGGATCCATGTGCACATTATACGTATTTGTCTCCAGAGGACTGGAGGTTGTTTGCGGCATCACGAGCATATCCTGAGTTTTTTGTAAGATTTCTGTCATCATGATATAGGACTTTTAATTTTCATATACTTGATATCATTGATTTATTTTTTGTTGTTTTTCATTCATAGAAATTAAGTGCAGCAAATGCACAGAGGCAATCAGAAAATAAATATCAACATTACATGTCTCGTGGTGGATATCGGAAGCTTGAGCGGCAAATGATGCAAGAAGAGTTAGAGAAAATGAAGGAAGCAGCGGAATCTGATCCTAGCGTTGTTATCCAGGCACTGACACCTCCTCAACGTCACAAAAAATGGAAAGCAGGGAGGATTAAGGATGGGAAGTACATAAATCCGACTGTTGCTGAGGTTGCTGGGAGGATTGTAAGTAGTTATACCATAAGTACCTAATTTTTTACATATCGCGAGTGGTTTCGATACATTTACGATAAACTGTATACTACGGGATAAACTGGAAGATCAGAGTAGCCAAGGTTCATTCAATCCAAGTAGATGGATGGACATCTTGTCAACGGCTATTTGGAAGGTAGATGAACTTGGTCGTGTTCGAGGAGAGACACAGGGAGTTAGTGCCGTGAGATATTTTGGACAAGACTTACCTTATTCGTCACAACCTGGACCTAGTATGGACGTTGTGGCCAAGATTCAAGAGGACCTCGAACAAGAGATTGAGGCCAACCTTCGTGATAAGCTCTGACAAGAGCTGTTGCCAGAGCTTCAGCTTGAAATGGTAAAGATGTTCGAAGCGCAAAGGGCAAGGGACGAGCATAGAACTCAGGAATCCCCGGCCTTCAATAGCACCAGAGGAAGTTACAACCCTCTGGAGGAACCACTTGGTGACCCTTCTCCCACTCCAGTGTCGGGATACCCTTCCACCCTCTATTTGGATGACCCACTGTTGCATGTTGTTGCTGATGCTCTCGTTCACACACGTGCTACCACCCACCATCATCAGTAAATTCCGCAGGATTTTAGTAAGGTGAATATGACGAGTGTTAGAAAGGGGGATGAAGGTACAGCCATCCCTGTTCCTGATCTATAGGTTCACACGTTAGGTCAAAAGATAGGATCTTTCATCCTTTGGCCTCACAATCTTATTGGTTCAGATGCAACACCTCCAATGGTAGGAATTACCTTACTATTACTGAAAATCTGTTGGCATCATAATAACAATTTTTTTTTGATGTTCTAAAAGGATGACGAAGATGTGAGAAAATGGCCCTGCTTAGCACGGCTGCAACAGATCTACAAGGGCATTAAACAGATTGACCTGAAGATGCCTCCAGGGATTGTGGGCCTTACATTGGAGTATCCCTACATGATTGACAATATAGATCTCAAGCAGTTTATTACGTTGGAAGAGATAGATACAGGCTGGGTGAAATTTACAATCTGATAAGTTTTTTTTTTCAATTTTCCCATAGAATTAATTTTGTGGTTTTTTGATTTCATACATTCAATAATTCATTCCTTATTTTAATTCTATTATAGCACCTTCCACGGTCTCTGCACAAACATGGAAAGACGTGATTGGTATGGATTCTTATGTCCTGCGAATACGACAGGGGATATTTGTACTGTGGCGCATAGGACTCACTATGTCGACTACGCAATAGGATAGACCAAACTTCGTTGTTATCTAGCACCCATTATTCAATGGTTCGTATTTTCATTTTGTCAATTTAAGAAGTTTAATAAATAATTGTCTTGTCATCTAACTTCATTTTAATGTGTACATGTTGTTAAAGTTACCACTGGAGTTTGTGTGCTATATGTCCCCACAGCAACATAGTCTATTGGTTTGATCCCTTGAGTAAAAAGCCAGACAAAGATACAAAATCCGTCTTCGACACGTAAGTTATTCTATTTATATTTCATTGACTCTTAAAAAAATGAATAATTCTAATTTCTATTCATTTTGATTTTCATGATAGTGCTGTCAAACATATAGAGTCCTAGGTGGGTCACGCGAGGGTACAGTTGTTAAAAAGCCAAAGTGGTTTTATCCAATTGTAAGTAGTTTCGATCCTAGCTAATTGTTTCATTGACAATCCTTTTAGACATACCTTTATTGATTTTAACAACAAATTGCATCCCTTTGATTTGAAGTGCCATCGGCAACCTGGCAATACTGAATACGGATATTATGTTATAATTTATATGTATAACATCACTCAAAGTGGAATTACTAGCGATTTTGAAAAGGTAATCGCTTCTTCATTCTCAAATGATAATATTTTTGGTGTTCTAATCGAAATGCTAATTAATTCATTTGCTTGAGATTCATTTCATCAAAGCTTACTTTCTAATTTTCAAATTTTTGATAATGAAGATGCCTACCTACATGAAGACCTTGATTTGATCAGAGATCTTTTGGCTAGACATCTTCTTCAACATATAGAGCAGTAAACTTTTTATTTTATATCAGTTTGTAGTTGTGTGATAACAGCGTTTTGACACTTTCTGGTTGTTATTGTTGATATATATAGTAGTAGGTTGTATGAGTTGTTATTGTATGTATATATAGAAAGATTGTAGTGCTGGATGTCCTTACCATTTTGTAACGGACAGTGTGGTTTATGAATCCATCTTCTATTCTGTTTCTGCAGTTTGAATTCGTTAGGTAATACAGAATGTAAATTATGGCATAAAAAAACCTAAGCTTTAGACTTCCCAAATTAAGAATTGGGACGTCTAAAGTCCCCCTCCCCCAGGGTAGGACTTTAAACATCCCAAATGACCATTTGGGACATCTAAAATCTCACTTTAGATATCCCTTTTGTTTGGGACGTCTTTTCTTACAACATACTACGCCCCCAACATATACGTCCCCTCGTTTTTGGACATTAAAGGTGCCAAATTTGGGACGTTATAACCCCTTTTTGTAGTAGTGAGAAGAAGAAGAAGAAGAGAAAAGAGAAGATTTCATTATATACACTTATGCATGCATAGTACTTGTTCTATTATCCTTTCCATTATACCATTTCCAATATTACAACCCTTTTCAAAAGTCTCCTTGATTCATGAATCCAAGTGTACAAAGTAGTGGAGAGAGTAGAGTCTCCACAAGCCTATGGCAGGACCTCCTATAAGTGGTACTGAGCGAAATTACCTACATTTGTGAGAGCTAAACACTTAAATCCGTGAGTGTTCTCTTATGTACATAACTTTGATTGATTGAGAATTAATCTAATTCATCTACAATGCCTCATACTGAAACTTGTGTTAGCTTCAAGCGGTGACAATGAGCAATTCCATAAAACCCTAAAGTCCCATTGGCATTAAAGGTGTGTGGAATAATTTATAAGTGAAAAGAAAAGAGAATACAGAGGATTAAGTCTGGATATTGAGGCTGATTCATACATGTTGAAGTGTTGTTTCTGATCTTAATAATTGTAGGAAGATTGTTATTCAACTCTTGTCAAACACACACTCAGTCTGAAAAATGTAGGGAAATCCGTTTTTAAACTGTGAACCAGGCATCCATGTATATTTTGTTGTCATGAGTAGCCAAAGAAAAGAAATTGTCATGCATGAGCACTATGTCTGGGATTAATTTAATCTAGCTTTTGTCATTTGACTAATTTTACTCGAGGACGAGCAAAAGTTCAAGTTTGGGGGTGTGTTAACCTCATGAAATTCTTGTTAGAATTGCACATTTCATCCTATTTTTCCCACACTTTGGGTATATTAGTGGGCATCTGGGAGTGCTAAAGTTGATGAAATGTGTTCTATTCATTCTGGGCACAAAAAGAATATAAATGTGGAGGAAATATATTACTAACTGCTATGATTATTCAACTGTGATTGTTTGTGAGTTCTTTATGTTGAAAGGATACAGATTCAGTCATAGCTGGACCAGAGAAAGCCAAATTCAATGAGAAGAAGGTGAAAGGAAGTTGAAGCCATCAACCATGCCAAGGAAAGGCGAGAAGGGATGAGAACAGAGCATAAAAAGAGAGGAATCTGAACTTCAGAGATGACTGGCCACGACCAACCTATCCATGGGCCGCGGCCAAGCATCCATGGGCTGCGGCCAACATGAGGTCAGACAGTCACTGGCCGCGGCCAAGAATCCATGGGCCACGGCCCAAAGTTGGACAGAAGCTCATTGGCCGTGGCCAACCCCTGAAAATACTGTTGTGCGTTTTGTCACCTGGGCACTATAAAAGAAAAAACGAGAGGCTGAAGAGAGGGATCCAGATTAGGAAAGACCTAGGCAGGCAGCTAAGAGCATCCTCTGAGCTTGGGTGTGTCTGAAATCAAGGAGAGATTGGAGATTTGCAGAGATTTCAGCTCAGATTCTCTAGTTTTTCTGTATTCCTTCCATTTCTTCTCTGTAATTCTGATATGGCTGTAATGAGAGCTTATGTCTGTGATTCATTTGTGAACATGGATAGCTAGAGTCCTTTTCTAGGATTGTTTATGATCCTTTGTATGGATTAAACTTGATTCCTTTCCTCTCTAAGTATCTAATGGCATATATATGTTGATTTCACTCCGCTTTTACTGTTGTATGTGATTGGCCATCACTGTGGATGATGTGTTCGATTAAATTAAGCTTGAGAGAGTTAATTTAATTACAGAACTTGAGTGAAATTATGCTAGACTTGAAGTTTACAACCAAACAGATGGTTTGTTAGTAACATAGAGATATAATTATTAACCTAGCATTGTCAAATTAAGATTGGTATGTAATGAATATCTTCTCTTAGCTGTAGCAAGAGATTGTGCATGCTAATAGAAGATATACAACTGGTTATGACTTGAGAGAGCTTAATCATATACTTGGGGTTCTTAAACTGACATATATATACCCCATGAAAAGGATCCTTGGAGAGTAAAAGAAGTAAGTTTATGAAATACTAAGGGGATGAACAATCCTAGGCTTATTATACTTGATTGAAGTCATACAACTCAGAGTTTTGTTCAGCAAATTTTAGCTTTACAAATATATCTTTTGAAATTCCTTTTTCCACACACAACAACATGTTTTGGCTCAACTTAATCGAATTCACCAAATCTATTGCTTGACTAATTTGTTACTCAAATCCTCGAGGGAACGATCTTTACTTATCACTTTATTACTTGACGCGATCCGTGCACTTGCGGTTGCAAACAAAAGGCCAGAAAGTTGCCCAACAATATAACTCTTTCAAGTCTATGGAGGCTCACACTTTGTGTGGGACCCTTCCAAATATATTCCAACTCTGCTAGATCATTTAATTCTAAAGAACACAACTCTGAAATCAGCTTTAAAGGTTCTTCTTATGCATCAGCAGAATCTTCACCTTCTCCTGTTCCTCTCACTTGCACCTCAAACATACCTTTCTTTTTTCTTCCACTCCTCCTCATTTGAACATGCTTCAATCTGAAGAAAAGGGTCAAGGCTTCATGATTTTGCAATTGTTTGAAGCTTTTTGCAGTAACCACAAGAAATGCTCTCTCAGTCTCATTCCCCTGTACATGTATTCAAATTATAATTATGAAATGCACATTTTACAACAGCAATTGTCTCTTAATTACTCTCATCACAAAAGTGTATATAGCCAGTGAAGCCTGGAATTAAAAACAACAACAATTTTCCATTGCAGTAAGCTGCATGGAAGAAAGGAAAGATGAGAATAGATTTGTGGAAAAATCCAGAGTGGAAAATAAAAATACAAAATAAAAAAAAAATGAAGTGTTGCATTTGGATTGGAAAAGAAAAAGATATTATTCGGAAAAAAAATTAATAAGTAAGATACAGAGCTCAAAAAACAATATTATTTTTTTATATCGAAATAAAAAGAAAATTCAAAAAGTAGTTGAATCATATATAGTATGTATAACGTAGATATAGAGAATTGAAATTTCATTATAAAAACAGTGATATAGCTACAAAACCTTAAATTTAAACTATTGCTTATTATTGAGAATAAGTAATTAAAAGTATTTTTTTAATCTTATGTGTATTATTTGGTAATAAAACGAATTTTTCAAATAAAATTTAAAAGTAAAGAGGCCCATTTTTAATTTAAAAAAAAAGGTAGAGTGAACAAAAGAAAAAACGAAATGTACTAAAAATATGTTAAATTCTTGGAAGTTGCACAAATTTATAATGGCCTCTATAAGTAGTTTCCGCAATATATAGATGGTGTTAGTGATGGCAATGCATGCACATAACTATTTATTTGACAAGAGTTAAAATTAAGAAATATATAGATAAAATAGGGAAATTAATTTCAGAAGATAATTTGAACAAAGAATATGAAATTAGTACCAAAAGAAAATAAACAAATTCAGTTACAATTAAAATTTCATTCATTGAATGGTATTTTTTCAGCAAATGCATCAACATGGATTATTGTTTCAAACATGCAATGATTCAAGCGGGATTTTGCAAATAACACTTACGCACGGATAATCTTGCATATCATGAAGACGATCCCCAAGTGCTACTTCTTCACCAGTGAGACTCTCCAGTTCAAGACAATTCCGTATTCGCAATTCCACTAGTGAAGGACAATGAGAAGTCAGAGAATAACCATTTCACATTTTTCCAGCTATCAATCTCAAGTTTCCTCAGCTCTGGTATGCTTGTAACAATGGCATGGGTAAGTATGGTTGTCAACTTGGGACATCTCTTCATGTATAGCTCTTGTAACATCGGGAGAGAACATCTAATAGATGAATTTTGGAACACTTGTTCAAGACTGTCCATTTGATCCAATCTTAAAGTAATCAGGTGAGAGAACACTTTTCCTGTTTGGGGAAAGTTGGTACCGAAGTTATCAACTATGAATCTTTTATATGGACACTGTGAAACCCCTAAGTGCTTTATCTTAGAACTTATATTATTATGATCCCACCTACAATTCTTTAGCTAAAGGCAGTTTGCTCCAAGAATGAGATCTTTCATTGATGAATTCAAAGTAGAGACTTCGAAGCCTTGTATACATAAAGCTCTCAATGCTTCAATGCAATCACCATAATATTCTCGAAAAGGCAGTTCAAAAGTAGTTAATGAATCAGGAGATCCGAATGTGAAATCATAAATAACATACCTCTTCAATCTTGAAGGAGAGAAATTTTCTGTGATAAATGACTTCCCATCCCAAAAGTATAACTCATCAAGTTGCTAACATCTTCCAATAACTTCTAAAGGAATTTTCTTAATTGCACACCCAAATACATCCAAAAGCTTCAAATTTTACATATATACAATTTCAGCAGGTAATTCATCAAATTGAAAACACGCAACTCAAGAATTTCTAATCTTTTAAGTTGACATAGAAAAGAGATGTCACCCAAGGCAATATTTCTAAAGCATAAGGTGTGAAGATTTATTAACGTTGAAACAACTGAATGCGGCATTGACCACTGAATTAGGAACCAGGACCAAGAAAACCATCCAAAGCTAGATGTTACAAGGATCAAGACTTTGAGTTCTTCAATCCCTTTTAGGACATTAATGAACCTTTTAGGATGAAGTAGCAGAATCTCAAGTATTGGACAACACAATTGATTACAAAGGTCAAAATTGTTTTCTGAGTTCCACAATGATATTACCTTCGTCTCTTTCAAACTTTCATTCTCAACCAACATTCTTGAAACACCAAAATTGCTTGGCATTTCTTCTTTGCAATCCACAAGCCTACATCTCGAACTACATCATGCAATTTTACACATACATGCACGCTTATTGGTATGCATTAACAAACAAGAATCTAACAATTTCTCAATAATTATTAAAATCTCATTCCTTGCATCCTCCATTGTATAAATATTGTCACCAAGCTTAACAGTCCCTTTGCCAAAACGAATTAAATCCTCTATATAGATTTCATGATCCTCAGGAAACATAGAACACAATAAGAAGAGTGACTGGGCTAGTGGGCTTGGCAAATTATCATAACTCACTTTAAGAGTTGCATAAGAGGTCTTGAAATCATCTTCAACATCCAATGGTAGGGGACGTTGTAGCTTTTGTAGTGTTGACTCCCACACTTGAATACCTCTTCTTTTTAATGTGCTTCCCACTGTCACAATTGCTATAGGCAGACCTTTACACTCATCAACAATCTTCCTCCCAATACTATCAAACTCATTCTTTAAGACATTGTTTGGGTTAGCATGCATCTTGATCTGTTAAGATAGGCAGTTCAATTATACTCTCACAATCCATATCAAGACATACACCATGAAGTTGAGTGGTCAACAAGACACAACAACTTTCATTTAGTGGAATGCCAATTTGTTCAAGGCTTAGTTTGCTCCACACATCATCCAAAATTATAAGAATCCTCTTATTTTTCAACCCTTGCAATAACCTTTGTGCTCTAATAAGTTGAGTTGGCTCTTGGAGTTGCAAGCCTATTTGCCCAGCTATTTCTTGTTGAATGTTCAAAATATTTGGGGGTTTTGAAACGACTACGATGACAACCTTTTCAAAAAGCTTGAGCTCATCCAATTTCTTACCTACTTGCTTTGCCAAGGTGGTTTTTCCTGAGCCGCCCGTACCGTACAGTCCCACCATCTTGTTCTTGTCATCTTTAATTGCCTCTAAGAGACTATTTTAAGTTGATTTCCTTGAGTTGAAATCCACAAACCCTTTGGAAGAGAAGTAGGTGATGCCAGGAAGTTGGATTAGATGGGAAAAAGGCTCAAAGTAGGAGTTGTTTTTTAGCTCCATCATCTGCTTAGCCTTATCTTCCATTTGTCTTGCTAAAGAATATTTGAGCGACATGTTAAAACACTTGTTTCCTCATCCTTCAAGCTCTTGTTGTAGCTTTTGCAGATCCTCAAAAATAGCATTCACATCATCCAGCCACTTTTCCGCGGATGGCATTATTTCTTCAGTTTTTCTATCAGCATCTTCTTTACGTTTTTTCACATCTACTAGTTTCCCCTCTAGCTCTCATTTTGCTTATCAACATCTTCAACAAATTGCTTGAAGCAGAACAAATAACGAGCACGACACAAAATTGCCTCCGCTAGGCATTCTGTAACCGTTTCCCCGATACACATGACAATCTCTTCCATCTAACGCAATAGACTGATTATAATTCTCTCATGAACTTGAGTCTAGAAGCAGGCATATATGCATACGACATGCATAAGGAGATTCCCTTGAAACATGCTAACCATGTGAGGGTTTGAGTACATAGAACTAACAGTGTAAACTTAATGAGTAGCTATCTAAATAAGCCATGCAAATATGCATATAACATGCATAAATAAATCATATTCTCATATTAATTTAGCTATATTATGAATTGATGATAACTTTGGCTATATTTTTTTAGTCACAGCAAAAAGAAGTAATCAGATTGTGTGATGTTGTCCTAAGAAATAATTAAGTAATTGACTGAAGGAAAAAGGTTTATTCTTAGAAAAATCTGAGTTGTAAGATAAGATATTCCTGATTTTTACCAGAGCAATAATACACCAATTAATGCGGAGAGATGAAAATTGAAACTGAATTATAAGCTGAGAATAGAAGAAAAGGAAGAAATTCTACGAATTCATTACTGTAAACTTATTGTTAAATGGAGGAAATTAAGCTTATATATTTAAATTACTTACTTCCAATAAATTAGAATTAGTGAATTTAATGTTGGGAAAAAGTATAAGTGAATTAAAAAATTTTAAAAAATTAAAATAAAAATATTAATAACAAAAATTAGTTAGAGGATAATCATATATTAATAATTAAACACACATATCCTTATTTGATTGAAATAAGTAACACAAGGCATACAAAATTAGTACCAAAATTTTTTCCTTGTGGAATTCAGATGGAAGGAAAAGTTCAAATTATTCTTTACTTGAATTTATATGTAATGTAACTTGGGTCTTCTAAGCTAAGAAAATGGGAGGGGCTAAATTATATTTTTAGCCCTTTAAGTTTATATGACGTATACTTTTAGTCCGTTAACTTTAATAAATATTCTTTTGGTTCTATAATTCTAACATTGTTAATATTTCTAATAGAAAATGCTGATATAACAAACTCAAGTGATAACTGTGTAAACTTAAGTGATGAGTATAATTAAATGCTATTAATCTTAAATTTAAAATATTTTTAAATTAAAAAAATATCTAAAAACCTAATGAAGCATTCAATATCAAAACCTCCATTGTATTAACAAATTTTAGTTTAATAATCCAAATATATTATTTTACTAATCTAAATATCAAAACTTCAATTTTTTTTTTCTCAATCAAAATCTCAATTTTATTTGCAGTGATTTGTCGGTTTATCTTAATTTAATAACCTAAATATATTATATTAAAAAATTAACACTTAAATATACTTTCTTAGCTATATAGTTATTACTTAAATTTGTTGTAACAACATTGTTTATTAGCAAAATTAACGATGTTAAAAATATAGGATATAAAATATACTTTACAAGATTAATGATTAAAAGTATACCTCATATAAAAATTAAAATAATATGAGTATACTTTAGCAAAAAAAAAAAGGAAAAGAAAAGGAAAAAGAAAGAAAGAAAGAAAAAGGAACTCTTTCTATTTCTAGTTTCATATAAAAAATGTTTTTATTTAATTTTTTTTTTACATTAATTTGAAATCTGCCCACATATTTCTTCATTCCTAGGCCGCTTTTGTAAGTAAGAATAACATAAGATAAATAAAAGTAAAAATATCTCATTATTTTTTAAAATATAAAACACTCATTAGTGCCTCACTTTAAATTTATTTTTCATCATATATATTTCCAAATTAAACAATTTTTTAACAAAAATTGATATTTATGTATCAGAGAGATAAATTCTCAATTTTTTGGTAAAAAATTCTCAATATTTTGACATGTGACGGAAAATGCAATGATGCGTCTCTCATATTATTAATGAAAAATCAAGTAAAAAGTAGGGAGAATTGCTGATAAATACTTTTTTGGCAAATTATTTGCTGAATGCTACCATGGAAGATGGTTTGCACAAAACGGAAGATGATTTGCACAAAACGGAAGATCGCTTGCACATTTATACGGAAGATTTTTGCACACATGGAAGATGGTTTGCACAAAACGGAAGATCGCTTGCACACTTGGTAGCAATCAGCAATTAATTTGTCCCCAAGGTATTTTTGGACAATTCTCCCTAAAAAGTATCCATTCTGCTGTTGTATTTTTTCCAATTAACATAACATCTAAATATTGACAAAGAACTTAACAATGTTTTGCTTCTAATATATATCCCCATGCTAAAAGAAATTGAATTAAAGGGCATCTAAAATAAAGAAATGATATTCTCACAATTACCTTTGAAAGGATTCGATGATAATTTTGAAATCTTTTGAGCCAAAAACCAATGAAGAACGATGATAACTGACAGTAATTATGATTGTACAAGAAAAGCATAAATCCTCAAGTTATACTATCGCAGACGAAAGTTTACGTTACGGAGCACATTATGTGCTCATCAATTTGACGAGCATAAATGTGCTTGTCACCAATCTATATTGTTTATTGATTTTGGATGGACCAAATTCAATTCAGTTTAATTTAATATTCTAAATAAATTTTTTATTTAATATATGTAAAATTTAAAAATAAACATAATCTTATAAGTATGACTTCTTAAAAATGAATTTATCATTTAAAAATCACAAGCTAAAAATTTTAAATTTGTAACATACAAATTAAATTCAAACTGTTTAGATCTCATCACAATAATGAGAGATAGGTGCTCATCAATGCTATATGCACTGAATGCAAACCCAAATTTTAGACAGCAATGTAAACTAATCGATCAATGCTGTCTAAAATTGATATAACAAAATGGAAGAATTTTTTCCTTCAAACAAAATTGAAAGTATTTCCTGTGATTTTGCCCAAATTGAGTACTAGAAGGTACACTTAGCCTCCAAATAATTATAGGTAGAAGTCATTTAAGTGGAAAGAAATACTTGTATACTTATGTATATGAAATCTTTACAATTATAAGGCTAGTGTCTCTATTGATCTACCTCTCCATTGAATGTATTCACCAGTAGATCAACTTTCAATGGTTGAGATTTAATACCATATAAAAATATTATTATAACATTAAATATAATAAAAATCTACTATGATAACTGTTCACATCAAATTTTAAAGCATAAATTTATTTATTATTTATATTATAATGATCATTTTACAAATAAATCTCAACCATTGATACATAATCTAATGGTGGAAATATTGAAAAGTGAGGAATGGAGAGGGAGGTCTATGGAGACATCTCTCTCCAAACAAACCAAAGGGAACAACTGAAATGAAATAAACAAAAATATAAAACATTTACCTCAAGCTTTGCAATAAAATTAGAAAGGACAAGAAAAGGTTCGCCGAAGAGACCCTGGAATCAGATTGCGTCGTGATGCCCACCTTCAAGAACCAACCAAACAATGATTCACCTAATTAAACCTATGATATATATATATATATATATATATGAATCTTAAATTGTAAAGAGTCCAATTTCTACAACTATTCATTGTTATAAATTTATTGTGAAATTCAAAAGAAAGAAATAGAAAAACTTGCAATTTTATATTGTTTTCCGCCAAACTTCAAATAAGAAGTTAGGAAAACTTACCAATAGGTCCCAGGTAAAAAAAAATATAAATAAGTCTCAAAGATCTAATATTTACAAGTCATATGCCACATACTTACAAGTCCAGTTATGCTTTTCACAAGTTAAAATTGTAAATTTAGAAGTTAAACTTCCATATTTACAAATCTAGTTGCATTATTTACAAGTTAAAATTGTAAGAAAACAATTTCAATTTCTTGGAACTTGTCAATATCTTTTCTTTTCTTTTTTTCTTTTTAACTTGTGACATATGATGATTTTCTTAAAAAGTTACTCCCTCTTGTCCTTAATATAAGACTTAGTTGATTTTTTTTTTGACAAATTAAGTAAGCTAAATAAATTACTTAGCCTTTTTTTTTTTGCCAATTATAATAAATTACTTAGTCATATCATATGTTATGTGTCATTATATTACATATCAGTTTATCAATCAAATAAATTAATTTGAAGAAAAATGATAACTATAAATACTTTAAAATAATTTATTTAGCTTAATATCTCCAAAAAAAAGGTCAATTAAGTATTATATTAAGGATATAAGGAAGTAAAATAAATAACTTCAAATGATAATTACACAATTCAGATCAATTATTCATTTTTCATTGTCATCTTAGCAGCCGAAAAAGAAAAGTTCAAACATCTCTTGTTTCCTCAACAATATACTAACCAAACAAAAAACAAAAAAACAAAAACAAATGTGTTCTCTTGTTAAAGGAAATGCAATTTATTGAAATGTGAAATAAACAACTTATATTCTATTACTTACCTTTAATTCAGATAGATGATTGGTAGAAGGATAAAGACTTGATATTCTTTTGAAAATACACTGAAAAGAAAGAAAAGTTAAGGTAAGATAGATATTAATGTGTATTTCAAAGTTTTTCCATGCATTTTCATTGTTTTAGCTTTGTTGAATCGCATATATTTTGCCTTTCATTTGGGTTTATTCTATGTGTGTATCGTTCATTGAAAAGGAAGGAAAATGAAAGTATTGTCTTCTTTATTATTCCATGTTAATTAAGCGTATGATATATATATATATATATATATATATGACTCTTATATTTTAAAGAGTCCACTATATTTCTACAAGTATTCGTTGTTATAAATTTATTGTGAATTTCAAAAGAAAGAAACAGAAAAAAACTTGATTTTTTGTATATTGTTCTTTCACCAAACTTCAAATAAAAAGTTAAGGAAAATTACCCATAGGTCCCGGGTAAAAAAAATAAATACAAGTAAGTCTCAAAAGTGTAATATTTACAAGTCAAATGCGCATACTTATAAGTGTAGATATGTCATTTAAAAGTTAAGTTTAACAATTTATTTTTACAAGTCAAACTTCTAAATTTATGGGCCGGTTGACATCATTTACAAATCAAATTTAACAATTTATATTTATAAGTTAGACTTCCATATTTACAAATTAAATTGCGATATTTACAAATTAAAATTGCAAAACAAAAATCGAATTCTTTGGAACATATCAATATCTTTTTTTTAAAACCTGGGACCTATCATAATGTTTCCTAAAAAGTTAAAATAAATTTCTTTAAATGATAATTACACAATTCAGATTTATTATTCATTTTTCATTCAAACATCTCTTTTTTCCCCTACTACATACCAATAAAAAAAAACAAAACAAATGTGTTCTCTTGTTAGAGTCAATGCAATTTTACTGAAATGTAAGAAAAAAATTCTATTATTTACCTTAAATACGAATAGATGATTAGCAGAAGGATGATCACTTGATCGTCTAATAATACACTGAAAAGAAACAAAAGCGTGAACGAAGAAGCTCAAGATATATGAACCAAATTTTTACAAAATAAAAAGAAATTATTCCTTAAAAATCAATAAAACAAAGAATCTCCAGCTAGCTAATACTTACTGCAAGACGACCGTGATGCTAATTCAGGAATTCGAACAGTGAAGGAAGGCCAGTACGTTGAAGGAGGCAACAAATAGCTCAACCTAAGCAAGAACAAATAAGAGATGAATGTGAATGGATATAAGAATAAAGCCCAAAGTGGTTCAGGAACCAATCTCAAATGTGTTTATTCAAATTCTGGATGTTTTACAATGAAAATGGGATACCTATTTATACTAAAATAAAGCCCTTTTAAAACTCTTTAAAATAATATAAAGGTCAGAAATGGCGTGCCACACCAACCTCTGCCATCGTTCCTTGTTTCTATTGTCATTGCATGCGTCGTGTTTATGTCTTCTATTTCAATGTGCATGGTTCTGTTTCATGTGGTTCTGTTTCATTCCCCTGGGGTTGGACATGACTTGTTCTCGAATCAAAATCAACATCATCAATATAAGGAGATAGATCTGCAACATTGAAAGTGGCGGAAACACTGTAGGCACCAGGCAATTCCACTTTGTAAGCATTATTGTTAATTTTCTGTACAATCTTGAATGGGCCATCAGCTCGCGGAGACAACTTGGCATTTGGTTGTATAGGAAAACATTCCTTTCTCAAATGTATCCAGACCAAATCCCCCACATTAAAGACTTGATGTTTTCGATGCTTGTCTCATTGCGCCTTGAGTTTCAAACTCTGCTTCTGAATCCTATTACAAACCTGCTCATGTAATTTCTTAATTTCCTTGGCACGCTGGTCCGCATTGACACTATATTGTTGCTTATTAGAAGATGGTGTCAAATCAAGTGGGCTGAGAGGACGAGTGCCATAAATAACTTCAAATGGACACTTTCCAGTTGCTTGATTGATTGAATTGTTGTAAGCAAATTCAACTTGAGCAAGAATAAGATCCCATTGCTTTAAGATCTTTCCAACAAAACTTCGTAAGAGATTGCCAAGAATTCTGTTAATAGCTTCTGTTTGTCCATCAGTTTGAGGATGGCCAGCACTGCTAAACTGAAGCTTAGTTCCCATCTTTTTCCATAAAGTCCTCCAAAAATGGCTTACAGACTTGATGTCTCTATTAGAGGTGATAGTTTTTGGAATTTCATGGAGAAGAACAATCTCCTTGAAGTACAAATCTGCAACTTGAACCGCATCATTAGTCTTTTGGCAAGGAATGAAGTGAGCCATCTTTGAAAAACGGTCAACAACCACCATTATAGAGTTCTTTTGTCTCTGGGTCCGAGGTAACCCGAGGACAAAATCCATACTCACATCCTCCCAAGGTGCTTCGGGTACTGGCAATGGCATGTACAACCCGATATTTTGGCTTTTGGATTTAGCTAGATAGCATATACCTTTGGATATGTTTGTTTGTATCCTATTCAAGTCTTTGCCAATGGAAGTTCTCCTTTACTAAGGCCACAGTTTTATCTCTACCGAAATGACCAGCTAATCCTCCATCATGGGCTTCCCAAATTATAGCTTCACATAGTGAACAACAAGGAATGCAAAGGGTTTTTCCTTTGAATAACAATCCTTCTTCCCTATAATACTGTTGAAATGGCTGAGACTCAGTGGCACTGCAGGCACCTTAGAAATCAGGATCTTCTTGGTACAACTCTTTTATAGTTTCAAAACCCACTACTTTGGTTTGCATAGTCGTTAACAAAGCATAGCGACAACTAAGAGTATCAGCTACTGAATTCAGGATACCAGCCTTATGCTTGAGTAAAAACGGATAGGTCTGCAACATTTCACTCCAAGTGGCATGCTTTCTATTGATCTTCTGTTGAGAATTCAAATATTTGAGTGATTCGTGGTCAGAATAGAGAATAAACTCTTGATGCAACAGGTAGTGGCTTAAATGTTGCAAAGCTCAGACAACGGCATATAATTCTTTACCATGGGTAGAATATTTGAGCTTAGCATTATTAAGTTTCTCGCTGAAGAAAGCAATTGGATGGCCTTCTTGACTCAGAACAGCACCAATCCCAGTGTTAGAGGCATCACAACTGACTTCAAACACTTGGTGAAAATTAGGAAGAGCTAGCACAGAAGTTTCTGTCAAGCGTTTCTTCAGTTCTTCAAAACTTTTATGAGCCTATTAATGATTGCCTTTTCTCAGGATCTATTTTTGTTACTAATAATATTATTTGATTGGAAACATGAATATTCCAAATAAACTTGCAAAGTAAACATGTCAAATTTGTAACTGAAAAATGAGGTAGAGTAAATGAGAGAAAAATTCTCTTAAAAAATGTCTTAACGGTAACTTGCAAATTCAATCGATGAAATGGACAAATAATGATAGCTTGACCTTTATTATACTGATTAGAAATTAAACCCAATCAATTTCACACATTTCTTAAAATGTAATAACAACTCCATTATCAGTAATAATGTGAGGGAAAATGTGTAACGAGCAAATATTATATATTTTTTGTGGAAAGATTATTCAATCTCTGCTATTATAAATTTATAACTATATGTCATTAAATTAGCATATTAATTTCATCGAATACATTCATAGTTGCCTATTAACGATTATCTATATTCGTGTGTCATTTTCCTAAACAAGAAGCATGCATACTACATATTTACTATGAAGTAATACTGTCGTATGTTCGACATTCCTGTTTATTATGAAGGGACTCTAGCTTGCCCTCAAATCTCCCCCCAAAAATCTCTCTTAATTTTGGCAACCTTTGTAGAATCAAGATCTTCAGTTTAAGAAGCAGTGGTAGAATATTCTCATTTGATGCTTCTTCATCAACCAGACTCTCAAGTTCAAAGCAATCCCCTATGTCCAGCTTCTCTAGTGAAGGACAATGAGAAGCCAGAGAATATGGGAACAACCTTTTCACTTTGTTGCATCCACTTATCTCAATTTTCTGAAGTTTGGGGAAGCAAACATTAGAAGAAGAAGAAGGGTTTCTGGGTGAGTCTTCTTCACAAAATATTCCCTCCCATTCATCACAATGTCGTACATGTAGTTCCTTCAACTCTGGAAGGCTTGTAACAATAGAAGAAGTGAAGATATTCCTCAACATTGGACATCCATCCCATGAAACGTATTCAAGTCTATAGAGGCTCACACTTTATGTGGGGCACTTCCAAATATATTCTGGCTCTGGCAGACGTTGTAAATCCATAGAAATGAATTCTAAATTCCCTATCTTCACTCTTTCATTCTTCTGTATCTGTAAAGTAAATTTATTCCATGATTAGAGGACAATGCAAGAAACGGACAACATATGCATGGATAGCAGTACAAAATTACAAATTAAACTCCATTAATTTCTCACAGTTTTTAATTGCAATAACATAATATTAATGCCAACATGATGAATTTCATAAAGTCAGACCTTCTTTAAACACACACACACACACAAACACGTACAGTGCCCAATGTGTGTTTGTAGACACACATAATTTATGGATATGCATTCACATTGATTTATTTCAACTAAAACAGTGTTGGATAATTAAAGGAGTTTCCACAACAAAGAGCCAAAAACAATAACAATAAATTATTTTATATCCAACCTTAGGTGGTATTCGTTTTGCAGCAGGGAGGGGGAAACTACTAATATTTCAAAAAATTTTGGATTTCCTTTCATAATAGCTGTTTTTTTAAATGCAAAAACATTAAAAATTGATATAATTATTGCCTTTTCTCAGGATCTATTTTTGTTACTAATAATATTATTTGATTGGAAACATGAATATTCCAAATAAACATGCAAAGTAAACATGTCAAATTTGTAACTGAAAAATGAGGTAGAGTAAATGAGAGAAAAATTCTCTTAAAAAATGTCTTAACGGCAACTTGCAAATTCAATCCTTGAAATGGACAAATAATGACAGCTTGACATTTATTATACTGATTAGAAATTAAACCCAATCAGTCTCACACATTTCTTAAAATGTAATAACAAATCCATTATCAGTAATAATGTGAGGAAAAATGTGTAACGAGCAAATATTATATATTTTTTGTGGAAAGATTATACAATCTCTGGTATTATAAATTTATAACTATATGTCATTAAACTAGCATATTAATTTCATCGAATACATTCATAGTTGCCTATTGATGATGATCTATATTCGTGTGTCATTTTCCTAAACAAGAAGCATGCATACTACATATTTACTATGAAGTAATACTGTCGTGTGTTGAACATTCCTGTTTATTATGAAGGGACTCTAGCTTGTCCTCAAATCTCCCTCCAAAAATCTCTCTTAATTTTGGCAACCTTTGTAGAGTTAAGATCTTCAGTTTAAGAAGTGGTAGAATATCCTCATGTGATGCTTCTTCATCAACCAGACTCTCAAATTCAGAGCAATCCCATATGTCCAGCTTCTCTAGTGAAGGACAATGAGAAGCCAGAGAATATGGGAACAACCTTTTCACTTTGTTGCATCCTCTTATCTCAATTTTCTGAAGTTTGGGGAAGCAAACATTAGAAGAAGAAGAAGGGTTTCTGGGTGACTCTTCTTCACAAAATATTCCCTCCCATTCATCACAATGTCGTACATGTAGTTCCTTCAACTCTGGAAGGCTTGTAACAATAGAAGAAGTGAAGATATTCCTCAACATTGGACACCCATCCAATGAAACGTATTCAAGTCTATGGAGGCTAACACTTTGTGTGGGGCACTTCCAAATATATTCTGGCTCTGGCGGACATTGTAAATCCATAGAAATGAATTCTAAATTCCCTATCTTCACTCTCTCATTCTTCTGTATCTGTAAAGTAAATTTATTCCATGATTAGAGGACAATGCAAGAAACGGACAACATATGCATGGATAGCAGTACAAAATTACAAATTAAACTCCATTAATTTCTCACAGTTTTTAATTGCAATAACATAATATTAATGCCAACATGATGAATTTCATAAAGTCAGACCTTCTTTAAACACACACACACACAAAAACACGTACAGTGCCCAATGTGTGTTTGTAGACACACATAATTTATGGATATGCATTCACATTGATTTATTTCAACTAAAACAGTGTTGGATAATTAAAGGAGTTTCCACAACAAAGAGCCAAAAACAATAACAATAAATTATTTTATATCCAACCTTAGGTGGTATTCGTTTTGCAGCAGGGAGGGGGAAACTACTAATATTTCAAAAAAATTTGGATTTCCTTTCATAATAGCTGTTTTTTTAAATGCAAAAACATTAAAAATTGATATAATTATTGCCTTTTCTCAGGATCTATTTTTGTTACTAATAATATTATTTGATTGGAAACATGAATATTCCATATAAACTTGCAAAGTAAACATGTCAAATTTGTAACTGAAAAATGATGTAGAGTAAATGAGAGAAAAATTCTCTTAAAAAATGTCTTAACAGTAACTTGCAAATTCGATCGATGAAATGGACAAATAATGACAGCTTGACATTTATTATACTGATTAGAAATTAAACCCAATCAATTTCACACATTTCTTAAAATGTAATAACAAATCCATTATCATTAATAATGTGAGGAAAAATGTGTAACGAGCAAATATTATATATTTTTTGTGGAAAGATTATACAATCTCTGGTATTATAAATTTATAACTATATGTCATTAAACTAGCATATTAATTTCATCGAATACATTCATAGTTGCCTATTGATGATGATCTATAATCGTGTGTCATTTTCCTAAACAAGAAGCATGCATACTACATATTTACTATGAAGTAATACTGTCGTATGTTCGACATTCCTGTTTATTATGAAGGGACTCTAGCTTGCCCTCAAATCTCCCCCCAAAAATCTCTCTTAATTTTGGCAACCTTTGTAGAATCAAGATCTTCAGTTTAAGAAGCAGTGGTAGAATATTCTCATTTGATGCTTCTTCATCAACCAGACTCTCAAGTTCAAAGCAATCCCCTATGTCCAGCTTCTCTAGTGAAGGACAATGAGAAGCCAGAGAATATGGGAACAACCTTTTCACTTTGTTGCATCCACTTATCTCAATTTTCTGAAGTTTGGGGAAGCAAACATTAGAAGAAGAAGAAGGGTTTCTGGGTGAGTCTTCTTCACAAAATATTCCCTCCCATTCATCACAATGTCGTACATGTAGTTCCTTCAACTCTGGAAGGCTTGTAACAATAGAAGAAGTGAAGATATTCCTCAACATTGGACATCCATCCCATGAAACGTATTCAAGTCTATAGAGGCACACACTTTATGTGGGGCACTTCCAAATATATTCTGGCTCTGGCAGACGTTGTAAATCCATAGAAATGAATTCTAAATTCCCTATCTTCACTCTTTCATTCTTCTGTATCTGTAAAGTAAATTTATTCCATGATTAGAGGACAATGCAAGAAACGGACAACATATGCATGGATAGCAGTACAAAATTACAAATTAAACTCCATTAATTTCTCACAGTTTTTAATTGCAATAACATAATATTAATGCCAACATGATGAATTTCATAAAGTCAGACCTTCTTTAAACACACACACACACACACAAACACGTACAGTGCCCAATGTGTGTTTGTAGACACACATAATTTATGGATATGCATTCACATTGATTTATTTCAACTAAAACAGTGTTGGATAATTAAAGGAGTTTCCACAACAAAGAGCCAAAAACAATAACAATAAATTATTTTATATCCAACCTTAGGTGGTATTCGTTTTGCAGCAGGGAGGGGGAAACTACTAATATTTCAAAAAATTTTGGATTTCCTTTCATAATAGCTGTTTTTTTAAATGCAAAAACATTAAAAATTGATATAATTATTGCCTTTTCTCAGGATCTATTTTTGTTACTAATAATATTATTTGATTGGAAACATGAATATTCCATATAAACTTGCAAAGTAAACATGTCAAATTTGTAACTGAAAAATGAGGTAGAGTAAATGAGAGAAAAATTCTCTTAAAAAATGTCTTAACAGTAACTTGCAAATTCGATCGATGAAATGGACAAATAATGACAGCTTGACATTTATTATACTGATTAGAAATTAAACCCAATCAATTTCACACATTTCTTAAAATGTAATAACAAATCCATTATCATTAATAATGTGAGGAAAAATGTGTAACGAGCAAATATTATATATTTTTTGTGGAAAGATTATACAATCTCTGGTATTATAAATTTATAACTATATGTCATTAAACTAGCATATTAATTTCATCGAATACATTCATAGTTGCCTATTGATGATGATCTATAATCGTGTGTCATTTTCCTAAACAAGAAGCATGCATACTACATATTTACTATGAAGTAATACTGTCGTATGTTCGACATTCCTGTTTATTATGAAGGGACTCTAGCTTGCCCTCAAATCTCCCCCCAAAAATCTCTCTTAATTTTGGCAACCTTTGTAGAATCAAGATCTTCAGTTTAAGAAGCAGTGGTAGAATATTCTCATTTGATGCTTCTTCATCAACCAGACTCTCAAGTTCAAAGCAATCCCCTATGTCCAGCTTCTCTAGTGAAGGACAATGAGAAGCCAGAGAATATGGGAACAACCTTTTCACTTTGTTGCATCCACTTATCTCAATTTTCTGAAGTTTGGGGAAGCAAACATTAGAAGAAGAAGAAGGGTTTCTGGGTGAGTCTTCTTCACAAAATATTCCCTCCCATTCATCACAATGTCGTACATGTAGTTCCTTCAACTCTGGAAGGCTTGTAACAATAGAAGAAGTGAAGATATTCCTCAACATTGGACATCCATCCCATGAAACGTATTCAAGTCTATAGAGGCTCACACTTTATGTGGGGCACTTCCAAATATATTCTGGCTCTGGCAGACGTTGTAAATCCATAGAAATGAATTCTAAATTCCCTATCTTCACTCTTTCATTCTTCTGTATCTGTAAAGTAAATTTATTCCATGATTAGAGGACAATGCAAGAAACGGACAACATATGCATGGATAGCAGTACAAAATTACAAATTAAACTCCATTAATTTCTCACAGTTTTTAATTGCAATAACATAATATTAATGCCAACATGATGAATTTCATAAAGTCAGACCTTCTTTAAACACACACACACACACAAACACGTACAGTGCCCAATGTGTGTTTGTAGACACACATAATTTATGGATATGCATTCACATTGATTTATTTCAACTAAAACAGTGTTGGATAATTAAAGGAGTTTCCACAACAAAGAGCCAAAAACAATAACAATAAATTATTTTATATCCAACCTTAGGTGGTATTCGTTTTGCAGCAGGGAGGGGGAAACTACTAATATTTCAAAAAATTTTGGATTTCCTTTCATAATAGCTGTTTTTTTAAATGCAAAAACATTAAAAATTGATATAATTATTGCCTTTTCTCAGGATCTATTTTTGTTACTAATAATATTATTTGATTGGAAACATGAATATTCCAAATAAACATGCAAAGTAAACATGTCAAATTTGTAACTGAAAAATGAGGTAGAGTAAATGAGAGAAAAATTCTCTTAAAAAATGTCTTAACGGCAACTTGCAAATTCAATCCTTGAAATGGACAAATAATGACAGCTTGACATTTATTATACTGATTAGAAATTAAACCCAATCAGTCTCACACATTTCTTAAAATGTAATAATAAATCCATTATCAGTAATAATGTGAGGAAAAATGTGTAACGAGCAAATATTATATATTTTTTGTGGAAAGATTATACAATCTCTGGTATTATAAATTTATAACTATATGTCATTAAACTAGCATATTAATTTCATCGAATACATTCATAGTTGCCTATTGATGATGATCTATATTCGTGTGTCATTTTCCTAAACAAGAAGCATGCATACTACATATTTACTATGAAGTAATACTGTCGTGTGTTGAACATTCCTGTTTATTATGAAGGGACTCTAGCTTGTCCTCAAATCTCCCTCCAAAAATCTCTCTTAATTTTGGCAACCTTTGTAGAGTTAAGATCTTCAGTTTAAGAAGTGGTAGAATATCCTCATGTGATGCTTCTTCATCAACCAGACTCTCAAATTCAGAGCAATCCCATATGTCCAGCTTCTCTAGTGAAGGACAATGAGAAGCCAGAGAATATGGGAACAACCTTTTCACTTTGTTGCATCCTCTTATCTCAATTTTCTGAAGTTTGGGGAAGCAAACATTAGAAGAAGAAGAAGGGTTTCTGGGTGACTCTTCTTCACAAAATATTCCCTCCCATTCATCACAATGTCGTACATGTAGTTCCTTCAACTCTGGAAGGCTTGTAACAATAGAAGAAGTGAAGATATTCCTCAACATTGGACACCCATCCAATGAAACGTATTCAAGTCTATGGAGGCTAACACTTTGTGTGGGGCACTTCCAAATATATTCTGGCTCTGGCGGACATTGTAAATCCATAGAAATGAATTCTAAATTCCCTATCTTCACTCTCTCATTCTTCTGTTTCTGTAAAGTAAATTTATTCCATGATTAGAGGACAATGCAAGAAACGGACAACATATGCATAGATAGCAGTACAAATTTACAAATTAAACTCCATTAATTTCTCACAGTTTTTAATTGCAATAACATAATATTAATGCTAACAAGATGAATTTCATTAAGTCAGACCTTCTTTAAACACGCACACACACACAAACACGTACAGTGCCCAATGTGTGTATGTAGACACACATAATTTATGGATATGCATTCACATTGACTTATTTCAACTAAAACAGTGTTGGATAATTAAAGGAGTTTCCACAACAAAGAGCCAAAAACAATAACAATAAATTATTTTGTATCCAACCTTAGGTGGTATTCGTTTTGCAGCAGGGAGGGGGAAACTACTAATATTTCAAAAAATTTTGGATTTCCTTTCATAATAGCTGTTTTTTTAAATGCAAAAACATTAAAAATTGATATAATTATTGCCTTTTCTCAGGATCTATTTTTGTTACTAATAATATTATTTGATTGGAAACATGAATATTCCATATAAACTTGCAAAGTAAACATGTCAAATTTGTAACTGAAAAATGAGGTAGAGTAAATGAGAGAAAAATTCTCTTAAAAAATGTCTTAACGGCAACTTGCAAATTCAATCCTTGAAATGGACAAATAATGACAGCTTGACATTTATTATACTGATTAGAAATTAAACCCAATCAGTCTCACACATTTCTTAAAATGTAATAACAAATCCATTATCAGTAATAATGTGAGGAAAAATGTGTAACGAGCAAATATTATATATTTTTTGTGGAAAGATTATACAATCTCTGCTATTATAAATTTATAACTATATGTCATTAAACTAGCTTATTAATTTCATCGAATACATTCATAGTTGCCTATTGATGATGATCTATATTCGTGTGTCATTTTCCTAAACAAGAAGCATGCATACTACATATTTACTATGAAGTAATACTGTCGTGTGTTGAACATTCCTGTTTATTATGAAGGGACTCTAGCTTGTCCTCAAATCTCCCTCCAAAAATCTCTCTTAATTTTGGCAACCTTTGTAGAGTTAAGATCTTCAGTTTAAGAAGTGGTAGAATATCCTCATGTGATGCTTCTTCATCAACCAGACTCTCAAATTCAGAGCAATCCCATATGTCCAGCTTCTCCAGTGAAGGACAATGAGAAGCCAGAGAATATGGGAACAACCTTTTCACTTTGTTGCATCCTCTTATCTCAATTTTCTGAAGTTTGGGGAAGCAAACATTAGAAGAAGAAGAAGGGTTTCTGGGTGACTCTTCTTCACAAAATATTCCCTCCCATTCATCACAATGTCGTACATGTAGTTCCTTCAACTCTGGAAGGCTTGTAACAATAGAAGAAGTGAAGATATTCCTCAACATTGGACACCCATCCAATGAAACGTATTCAAGTCTATGGAGGCTAACACTTTGTGTGGGGCACTTCCAAATATATTCTGGCTCTGGCGGACATTGTAAATCCATAGAAATGAATTCTAAATTCCCTATCTTCACTCTCTCATTCTTCTGTTTCTGTAAAGTAAATTTATTCCATGATTAGAGGACAATGCAAGAAACGGACAACATATGCATAGATAGCAGTACAAATTTACAAATTAAACTCCATTAATTTCTCACAGTTTTTAATTGCAATAACATAATATTAATGCTAACAAGATGAATTTCATTAAGTCAGACCTTCTTTAAACACGCACACACACACAAACACGTACAGTGCCCAATGTGTGTATGTAGACACACATAATTTATGGATATGCATTCACATTGACTTATTTCAACTAAAACAGTGTTGGATAATTAAAGGAGTTTCCACAACAAAGAGCCAAAAACAATAACAATAAATTATTTTGTATCCAACCTTAGGTGGTATCCGTTTTGCAGCAGGGAGGGGGAAACTACTAATATTTCAAATAATTTTGGATTTCCTTTCATAATAGCTGTTTTTTTAAATGCAAAACATTAAAAATTGATATAATTATTGCCTTTTCTCAGGATCTATTTTTGTTACTAATAATATTA
Source organism: Inga oerstediana (assembly GCA_963210345.1). NCBI lineage: Eukaryota > Viridiplantae > Streptophyta > Magnoliopsida > Fabales > Fabaceae > Inga > Inga oerstediana. The sequence goes on from OY723407.1 coordinate 42,768,184, forward strand.
TTTGATTGGAAACATGAATATTCCAAATAAACTTGCAAAGTAGACATGTCAAATTTGTAACTGAAAAATGAGGTAGAGTAAATGAGAGAAAAATTCTCTTAAAAAATGTCTTAACGGCAACTTGCAAATTCAATCCTTGAAATGGACAAATAATGACAGCTTGACGTTTATTATACTGATTAGAAATTAAACCCAATCAATTTCACACATTTCTTAAAATGTAATAACAAATCCATTATCATTAATAATGTGAGGAAAAATGTGTAACGAGCAAATATTATATATTTTTTGTGGAAAGATTATACAATCTCTGGTATTATAAATTTATAACTATATGTCATTAAACTAGCATATTAATTTCATCGAATACATTCATAGTTGCCTATTGATGATGATCTATAATCGTGTGTCATTTTCCTAAACAAGAAGCATGCATACTACATATTTACTATGAAGTAATACTGTCGTATGTTCGACATTCCTGTTTATTATGAAGGGACTCTAGCTTGCCCTCAAATCTCCCCCCAAAAATCTCTCTTAATTTTGGCAACCTTTGTAGAATCAAGATCTTCAGTTTAAGAAGCAGTGGTAGAATATCCTCATGTGATGCTTCTTCATCAACCAGACTCTCAAATTCAGAGCAATCCCATATGTCCAGCTTCTCCAGTGAAGGACAATGAGAAGCCAGAGAATATGGGAACAACCTTTTCACTTTGTTGCATCCTCTTATCTCAATTTTCTGAAGTTTGGGGAAGCAAACATTAGAAGAAGAAGAAGGGTTTCTGGGTGAGTCTTCTTCACAAAATATTCCCTCCCATTCATCACAATGTCGTACATGTAGTTCCTTCAACTCTGGAAGGCTTGTAACAATAGAAGAAGTGAAGATATTCCTCAACATTGGACATCCATCCCATGAAACGTATTCAAGTCTATAGAGGCTCACACTTTATGTGGGGCACTTCCAAATATATTCTGGCTCTGGCAGACGTTGTAAATCCATAGAAATGAATTCTAAATTCCCTATCTTCACTCTTTCATTCTTCTGTATCTGTAAAGTAAATTTATTCCATGATTAGAGGACAATGCAAGAAACGGACAACATATGCATGGATAGCAGTACAAAATTACAAATTAAACTCCATTAATTTCTCACAGTTTTTAATTGCAATAACATAATATTAATGCCAACATGATGAATTTCATAAAGTCAGACCTTCTTTAAACACACACACACACACAAACACGTACAGTGCCCAATGTGTGTTTGTAGACACACATAATTTATGGATATGCATTCACATTGATTTATTTCAACTAAAACAGTGTTGGATAATTAAAGGAGTTTCCACAACAAAGAGCCAAAAACAATAACAATAAATTATTTTATATCCAACCTTAGGTGGTATTCGTTTTGCAGCAGGGAGGGGGAAACTACTAATATTTCAAAAAATTTTGGATTTCCTTTCATAATAGCTGTTTTTTTAAATGCAAAAACATTAAAAATTGATATAATTATTGCCTTTTCTCAGGATCTATTTTTGTTACTAATAATATTATTTGATTGGAAACATGAATATTCCAAATAAACATGCAAAGTAAACATGTCAAATTTGTAACTGAAAAATGAGGTAGAGTAAATGAGAGAAAAATTCTCTTAAAAAATGTCTTAACGGCAACTTGCAAATTCAATCCTTGAAATGGACAAATAATGACAGCTTGACATTTATTATACTGATTAGAAATTAAACCCAATCAGTCTCACACATTTCTTAAAATGTAATAACAAATCCATTATCAGTAATAATGTGAGGAAAAATGTGTAACGAGCAAATATTATATATTTTTTGTGGAAAGATTATACAATCTCTGCTATTATAAATTTATAACTATATGTCATTAAACTAGCTTATTAATTTCATCGAATACATTCATAGTTGCCTATTGATGATGATCTATATTCGTGTGTCATTTTCCTAAACAAGAAGCATGCATACTACATATTTACTATGAAGTAATACTGTCGTGTGTTGAACATTCCTGTTTATTATGAAGGGACTCTAGCTTGTCCTCAAATCTCCCTCCAAAAATCTCTCTTAATTTTGGCAACCTTTGTAGAGTTAAGATCTTCAGTTTAAGAAGTGGTAGAATATCCTCATGTGATGCTTCTTCATCAACCAGACTCTCAAATTCAGAGCAATCCCATATGTCCAGCTTCTCCAGTGAAGGACAATGAGAAGCCAGAGAATATGGGAACAACCTTTTCACTTTGTTGCATCCTCTTATCTCAATTTTCTGAAGTTTGGGGAAGCAAACATTAGAAGAAGAAGAAGGGTTTCTGGGTGACTCTTCTTCACAAAATATTCCCTCCCATTCATCACAATGTCGTACATGTAGTTCCTTCAACTCTGGAAGGCTTGTAACAATAGAAGAAGTGAAGATATTCCTCAACATTGGACACCCATCCAATGAAACGTATTCAAGTCTATGGAGGCTAACACTTTGTGTGGGGCACTTCCAAATATATTCTGGCTCTGGCGGACATTGTAAATCCATAGAAATGAATTCTAAATTCCCTATCTTCACTCTCTCATTCTTCTGTTTCTGTAAAGTAAATTTATTCCATGATTAGAGGACAATGCAAGAAACGGACAACATATGCATAGATAGCAGTACAAATTTACAAATTAAACTCCATTAATTTCTCACAGTTTTTAATTGCAATAACATAATATTAATGCTAACAAGATGAATTTCATTAAGTCAGACCTTCTTTAAACACGCACACACACACAAACACGTACAGTGCCCAATGTGTGTATGTAGACACACATAATTTATGGATATGCATTCACATTGACTTATTTCAACTAAAACAGTGTTGGATAATTAAAGGAGTTTCCACAACAAAGAGCCAAAAACAATAACAATAAATTATTTTGTATCCAACCTTAGGTGGTATCCGTTTTGCAGCAGGGAGGGGGAAACTACTAATATTTCAAATAATTTTGGATTTCCTTTCATAATAGCTGTTTTTTTAAATGCAAAACATTAAAAATTGATATAATTATTGCCTTTTCTCAGGATCTATTTTTGTTACTAATAATATTATTTGATTGGAAACATGAATATTCCAAATAAACTTGCAAAGTAGACATGTCAAATTTGTAACTGAAAAATGAGGTAGAGTAAATGAGAGAAAAATTCTCTTAAAAAATGTCTTAACGGCAACTTGCAAATTCAATCCTTGAAATGGACAAATAATGACAGCTTGACGTTTATTATACTGATTAGAAATTAAACCCAATCAATTTCACACATTTCTTAAAATGTAATAACAACTCCATTATCAGTAATAATGTGAGGAAAAATGTGTAACGAGCAAATATTATATATTTTTTGTGGAAAGATTATTCAATCTCTGCTATTATAAATTTATAACTATATGTCATTAAATTGGCATATTAATTTCATCGAATACATTCATAGTTGCCTATTAACGATTATCTATATTCGTGTGTCATTTTCCTAAAGAAGAAGCATGCATACTACATATTTATTCTCAAGTAATACTTACGTGTGGTGAACATTCCTGTTTATTATGAAGGGACTCTAGATTGTCCTCAAATCTCCCTCCAAAAATCTCTCTTAATTTTGGCAACCTTTGTAGAGTTAAGATCTTCAGTTTAAGAAGAAGTGGTAGAATATCCTCATGTGATGCTTCTTCATCAACCAGATTCTCAAGTTCAGAGCAATCCCATATGTCCAGCTTCTCTAGTGAAGGACAATGAGAAGCCAGAGAATATGGGAACAACCTTTTCACTTTGTTGCATCCTCTTATCTCAATTTTCTGAAGTTTGGGGAAGCAAACATTAGAAGAAGAAGAAGGGTTTCTGGGTGACTCTTCTTCACAAAATATTCCCTCCCATTCATCACAATGTCGTACATGTAGTTCCTTCAACTTTGGAAGGCTTGTAATAATAGAAGAAGTGAAGATATTCCTCAACATTGGACACCCATCCAATGAAACGTATTCAAGTCTATGGAGGCTAACACTTTGTGTGGGGCACTTCCAAATATATTCTGGCTCTGGCGAACGTTGTAAATCCATAGAAATGAATTCTAAATTCCCTATCTTCACTCTCTCATTCTTCTGTTTCTGTAAAGTAAATTTATTCCATGATTAGAGGACAATGCAAGAAACGGACAACATATGCATAGATAGCAGAACAAATTTACAAATTAAACTCCATTAATTTCTCACAGTTTTTAATTGCAATAACATAATATTAATGCTAACAAGATGAATTTCATTAAGTCAGACCTTCTTTAAACACGCACACACACACAAACACGTACAGTGCCCAATGTGTGTATGTAGACACATATAATTTATGGATATGCATTCACATTGATTTATTTCAACTAAAACAGTGTTGGATAATTAAAGGAGTTTCCACAACAAAGAGCCAAAAACAATAACAATAAATTATTTTGTATCCAACCTTAGGTGGTATCCGTTTTGCAGCAGGGAGGGGGAAACTACTAATATTTCAAAAAATTTTGGATTTCCTTTCATAATAGCTGTTTTTTTAAATGCAAAACATTAAAAATTGATATAATTATTGCCTTTTCTCAGGATCTATTTTTGTTACTAATAATATTATTTGATTGGAAACATGAATATTCCAAATAAACTTGCAAAGTAGACATGTCAAATTTGTAACTGAAAAATGAGGTAGAGTAAATGAGAGAAAAATTCTCTTAAAAAATGTCTTAACGGCAACTTGCAAATTCAATCTTTGAAATGGACAAATAATGACAGCTTGACGTTTATTATATTGATTAGAAATTAAACCCAATCAGTTTCACACATTTCTTAAAATGTAATAACAACTCCATTATCAGTAATAATGTGAGGAAAAATGTGTAACGAGCAAATATTATATATTTTTTGTGGAAAGATTATTCAATCTCTGCTATTATAAATTTATAACTATATGTCATTAAATTAGCTTATTAATTTCATCGAATACATTCATAGTTGCCTATTAATGATTATCTATGTTCGTGTGTCATTTTCCTAAACAAGAAGCATGCATACTATATATTTATTCTCAAGTAATACTTACGTGTGGTGAACATTCCTGTTTATTATGAAGGAACTCTAGCTTGTCCTCAAATCTCCCTCCAAAAGTCTCTCTTAATTTTGGCAACCTTTGTAGAATTAAGATCTTCAGTTTAAGAAGCAGTGGTAGAATATCCTCATGTGATGTTTCTTCATCAACTAGACTCTCAAGTTCAGATCAACAAGCCAAATATAGAAAATGGTTTCTTTCAGAAATTTTACATCCCCCTCACACTCCACCCCCCCCCCCTCTTCCCTCCCTCTCTCACTCATAATTCTCTTAATATTTCAAAATTCAAAGTAGCAAGTTGCTTTATTACATAATAGTTTAATTACTTGTGTTTTTGACATAATATACACTTTCGTAACCATGGTACTCTGAGATGGAGAAAATAGTTGTGAAAATGTAAATTTATATCACGATTATTTAATAATTTAAATGTTGTGTTTAAGTGGTGTTCAAATAATACAAAATACATGGTATGGCTCAGGTAGAGTAAATAATTGACATTTAACACTAGTGTAAACTAAGACTCTTCAAACAGGGGTAGTTCCCAAACTATTTAATGTGAATAAATACTGTCACCAAGTTGGGCTCTATGGGTGCACTTTAGACACTGATTTTTGTAATCATAATATAAAGCTAAACTATGTTCAAAGTCTTCGGTTCTAAATATTTCGGTGCGAAACGAAATTCCTTCACCGGATATAAAAAATGGGTTTTATTTCAACTAGTTAAAAGCATTTTTTTTATTAGGGCAAGTGTACTTATTTATTATTTTAAGAGGGAACCTAAAAGCCGTAATAATATTATTAATTATTTTAATTAAGATAATTTATATAGTGGTGCTATAATTGTTCAGTTAATATAACATTTCAGATAAATATAGAATAGCATCCAACAAATTCAGTGTTTGATATAGCTGTATCCTTTGGGGGTAAAAAAGATGTAGTTGTATTCTTCCGCCAGAATTTTTTTTTTCATATTCAAAAAAGTTGGATCTTAATAGAAAAAATTATCCAAAAGTCATAAGAACACAGGAGCATTTGTTGCAAAAAAGGCCTTAAAATAAAATTGAATGATGCCCGCCAGCTCTTATAGAGGCAAAGAACTCATTAAAATTGATAGATTGACTGTACAAATTGTTTTTCATAGTGTTATTAAACCGGGCCCTAATCCGGTCTGGGTGAGTCACAAACCCGGGGTCATATTGACTCGGCCTTGGGGGTGTTATTAAACCTGGATCAGACCGGCCGGGTTCATCGGAAACTGACAACTGGGCCCTAATCCGGTCCGGGTGAGTCACAAACCCAAGGTCATATATCTTGACTCGGAGTTAACTTGGGTGAGTTGTGGGAGAGTCGGCCGAGTTAACATTTTTTCCCCTCAAATAGGACGAAAGCGACCCTCCGACTCACCCTCACCTCACGCCTTCATTTACTGTTCACCGTTGAGCCCTAATCTCCTTGCCCCAACAGTTTTGCAGAAGTGGGTTTGAAGCGGTGCTTGCCTCAGAGAAGAACAAGTATGGTAGAGAAGGACGAGTATGGAAGATATGCTTACCTCAGAGATGGACGAGTATGGCAAAAGTTCACGTCTTGGTACTGGATTTCAGAAATCTCATGAGAAAGTTCACATCTTGACTGAGATCTCACGGTTCATGAGAAGATTTGGAAGACTATTTGTTGTTTGTTGCAAGAAACTCTAAAGGGAAAGTGTGAGGCTTTCTGTGAGTGGTTTGTTGCAGAGCATTCTGAATTTGAAACTGGGATGTAAACATTGGTGTTGTTTAAAAAGACAGAAGACACGGCAACGCCTTATCCCTCTTCAATTGCCGAAAAGGTATTCCATTTTCCAATAGCCAATGGTTAAAATGGTACTGGAAGAGACAAGGTTATGTGGAGAAATCTAATGGGAATCTGTATGGATAGAGACGGATGAAGGGTTAGGATGGGCTTTTTGCCCTCATTGTAACCCAAAAGGTATTCCATTCCTTGTGAGTTTTGAATAATAATCTGACAATTGACCATTGTGTAATTCAAATAAGACATAGATATATATAGGATCCAAAGGACAAAGAGGAGCTTAAGGCTTTCTGAGCAAGCTTCAGAAAGCTTACGAAAACAACAGAATCTCCAAGTTTATATTTGCCTTCAATATATATATATATATATATTAACTTGACAAATTTTTTGAACCATAGCGCGCGCGTGCGTATAATAGCAATAGGAGTATAAACTACACACAGTAAGTGAATTCTATCTTTTCTGTCTCATTACATTAATTCTTCTTCAGATTCTCCCTCAACTAAATTTCTCGTGATCACGTGTAATTTCAACTCTTACTTTGAATTGAACAGATCTACCTCTTAATTAGTCATGGCCATTATTGTCAAACTAAGAATTTTTCGTTTAAAAGAAACTAACGCTGTTAAGAATAAAATATAAATGACTCAAAGTGCACTTTTTCAACTTTAAGTTAACGCAAGTTATATATTCCCAGTATATATTTGTATGTATTGCATAAGTTGCTTTCATTTGGGTTTATCCTATGCGTTGCTTTCCTTGAAGAGGAAGGATAAATTATAGCCTTCTTTATTATTGAACCTACAGTAATTATTGTTTGGCTCTAATATATCTCAAAGAAGAAAGATGCATGTGATATAAGTCATTCTTTCAAATATATGTGTCACAACCTAATAAATATATTATGAGTGAATTTAATCTTTCGTTTTTGGGGAAATCCCAAATAAATTCCTTTAAAATGTAGAAATACTAAATCAATGATTCAAGACCACTAATTCCGAATGAATTATTAGAATTTTAAAATGTTATGGAAAAGACATCATTGCCATTCTGCTTTACATATTTTAAAATGTCACCTCAATTAGACCTGGGAAATAGGTTCGGCCTGTTTAGGCCCTTATATCAAAAGGGCCGAACTTAAAAAATTGTCCCACAAATTACCAACGGGCCTAAAAGGGCAGCCCTAATGAGCTGAGAGCCTAAAAAAGCTAGCCCATTTAGGCCCTTTTGTTTTTATTTTTTTTAAATTATTCATATAATATTATAATTTTTATATTATTAATGATGTTGCATATATTTAGTTGTTATTATCTTTTTCTTTAATTTAATTTTATAAAATAGTTTGATTTATTTAGTTTTCCACAATTATTTATTCATCTAAACTTTAAAAACAGACTAATTTGGACTTTATATAATGATTTTAATTAGAAATTTTTGAGTTTTAATAAAAATATATCTCAAATCAAAGCAAAAATAATAACTAGATTGTAAAATTTAAAAGTGAATTTTATTTGAATTAAAATGAAAATTGCAATTTGCAAAACTTACATCACCTATGATAAATCCATCAGTGTATATACCTATAAAGATTGCTTTTTTCGTAAAAAAAAAGATAAGTCTACTTACCTGTGACTGCAAGTAACGGTTTTCATGTATGACAATGTGAGCATGTATGTTTAAAGTATTGAAATTTTCATCATGATAACTTGTTATTCTAACTTTATTTCTTTGTAATTTAATTTTTATAATATTTATCTTAAATTAGGAAGTTATTGCTTTAACTTTATTTCTTTAAAAAATAGAAAAATAGTATTTTTTAAGTTAAGCAGTCCTAAAGCCCGTGGGCTCGGCCTTGGCCCGTTAACATAAGGATCGAGCTTTAAAATTGGGGGCTTTAGGGAAGTCGAACCTATACAGGCCAGCCCATTTAGGTTGAGCCAGTGAGGGCCAGTTCTAACCTCAACACCCCTCATCAGAGTCCGGCACCAAAGGTCCAGCACCAATGACCACTATCGATGACTGGTCACTAGAGCTCCAGTGACCTTGTCAACAACCCATTGTCGAAACTCCAGTGGTCTAATATTTTTTTTTGAATTTATGAAACAAAAGTAGATAATATAAACTAGAGTAGTTAATGATTTGACACAACCTTGGCCACGTCAAGGTCAAATCACAAATTTTACCACAAATTAAAATACAATATAGTGCAAACAACTCGATATCATTCTCTTATCAAGGAGCCTTTTATTTTGAATTCCATAAGTTAAACTAAGTGCTAAAAAACATGATTAGAAAGAGGGGTTTTGTAAAATGGTTTTATCTAAATTAAAATGCATGTAAATAAAACTATTTCTATTTTTTTCAGTATTTTTAGAAAACAATGAAGAAATGTTTTGGATTAAAAGGGATTATATGATGTATGCTTTTGATAATGAAGAAATTGACTATCCTTACTCAAAAAGGTTATTGAACTTCATTAAGTCTAAAAAAAAAACCTCAAGATAACACAAGTCCAATATTCTCAATTTATAGAAGCTTCTACAAACATTGCTAACTACTACTTTTTGAGATATTATTTAAAACCACTTAATGTGCAATTGAAATTGGAATAACAACCCCTCAAAAGCTCAAATCAACCATATTAACTAGACAATAACAGGTTAATTAACATAATCTCATTGCAACCACAAATAATTCTGTTGTTTTGAACAAACCAAAGCGTGACTGGCATGAAGTGCAAGGTAACCTCACTTTGTAAGCCAATCAATTAACATAATATCACTTCAGGAGGTGACTCATTGATGTAACATCATTAGCATTTTAAAATTTATTCATGAGCTTTTGCATAATTATCCAAAAGAATCTCTTTTACATTGGAGTTCATAAACATAATAGCAACAACTGACCCACCAATTACCATAAAACATGAGACTCTTTATCTCTATATCTATAAATATAGAATTAAGGAGGTGAACATTCCACTTACAAGTTTTATGAAACAACTCTTATCCTCAAATAAATAAATAAATGGAGTTAAATCAAATTTATCATGGTTGCAAGTTTACCAGAACAGTTAAGAGTGACAATGCGAATGAAGAGGTTGTGTACAAAACATATCTTCAATCTTTTTATAATCATGTTTGTAAAGGCAAAAGTAGAAATTTAAATAGTGAAAATGGATTAAACTCAATAAGTTTAAAATAAGAGGTATTTTCTTCTTCATAAAAATAAAGATAATATATTTCCACGATAAACCAGTTTCATTATAGGAGCCAACACAACATGAGATTTTTGTCATGGGCACATAGCCCATGCGGTTGAATCACCAACATGGCGTGGCTTGTAGACCACGAATAACAAGTGCACTAATGCAAAATTCCCTTTTTAGACCACCACATTTAGACCTGTTTTGGCGGATAAGGTCTTAAAAATTTGACCGGTATCAGTTTTTTAATTATATATAACTTCTAAGACCAGTTCTCTAAAAAGCCGGTCTTAAAAAAATTATTTAAACCGGTTATAAATAAAACCGGTCTTAAAATATCAAAATATTTAAAAAATTAAAAATTTGATACTTTTAAGACCGGTTATTATTAATAACGGGTCTTAAAGATGAAAAATTTAAAAATTGTTTTTTTCACCCTTTTAAGACCGGTTTTTATGGAAAACGGGTCTAAAAGGTGAGCGTTTTGCTGGTATTTTTACTCCCTTGCTCAGATCCCGAGCTCTGAATCCTTTCTTCTCTTGTCACCATTTTTCTGTGAGCTCTGTCCCTGCTTGTTCTGAACTCCTCCATCACTCCCCATTTCTCATTTGCTCAACTCTCCTTCATCATTACCGATGCCGTTGCTGTGTTCCTCGTCGCTGTTCTTTGATCATCATCACTCTCCACTGCCGCCACCTCTATTCTCCATAGTGACCATTCTCCTCTGCTATTACTTCCCTTTGTCAATGCTGTGAATTTGAGGACTTCATTTTAACCTCAGTCGACGCTACAGTGACATTGGGTAGAAGCTCACCCCTTGGTCTTCAATCGGGTTAGTGTTCTGTTAATTAAAGCCCTCAACTTTCAGCTTGTATTTGCTTATTCTCAACAATATTAACTCTGACAATATAGTTAAACATGAAATAATTGCAGAAAAAAGTAACTAAGGTGAAAGGGAAAACTGTTTGATGACTTTATTACTATATATATGTTTTTCTTGTTTTGGGCCAAAAGAAAATAAGATGCTCTGACTTGTGATATTTGGCAATACCATTCTAAGTTCTGTTTTAATTTAGTGTGATTGTTTGATTGTCATTGTTATTAGTTTGTTGACATAATACTAGTTTCAAATGGTGTATGTTAAAATTCGTTGAAATCTCTAAAACTCTATGGTTTTTGTTTTTTTTGTCTATCCTTTTGTTGTTGGATATAGGGTGCTACAAGTGTTGAGATATATATGGATTATAGTTGGATAAAAGCTTAATGAACAAGTATTGAATATGATAATGGGGTGAGGTTTTTTTTAGACTTCACTAGAAGAAATGCTGATGATGGAAGTATGAAGTTTTACTGCCCTTGTGTAATATGTTTGAATGAGAAGCAACTAAGTGCTACAGATATATATATACACACATTTAATTTGTGAAGGATTTTGTAAGAGTTATACAACATGGGTATGGCATAGTGAAGAATTAGAAATGGCAAGTTCATCTCAATAGGGGGAGTGGCCTTTAATGATAATGACACGAATACGAATGATCAAATAGAGGATATTATTCATGATATAGGAGAAGAGGCTTTTGATTAATTACATGTATATGGTAATATGTGTAGTGTTGCTGAGATGCCGCTATACCCGAGGTGTCAAAAATACCAATTGTTGAAAGCAGTATTGAAATTGGTAAACTTAAAAGCACGGCATGGATGGAGGACAAGAGTTTTTAAGAAATGCCTGAGGCTTTTAAGGACATGTTTCCAGATGATAATGTGTTGCCTTCTTGATAGTATGATGCTAAGAAAATATTGTGACCACTAGGGATGAAGTATAAAAAGATCCATGCATGCCCTAATGATTGTATATTGTATAGAAAAGAGTATAAAGAGGAACAACAGTGTCTGATATGTGAAACCTCAAGGTACAAATCAAATAATGCCCCTACAAAAGTGTTATGGTATCTTCCAATCATACAAAGGTTCTAGCGCTTGTTTGCTAATGAAAATGATGCAAAAAATTTGAGATGGCATATGGATAAGAGGATATTTGATGGAAAGCTTCAACTTCTAGCTGATTCTTCTCAATGGAAGAAAATTGATTAATTATTTCCTACCTTCAGTGAAGAACCTAGAAACCTTAGGCTTAGGCTTAGCACGGATGGCATGAATCCTTTTGGTAGCCTGAGCAGTATATAAAGTTCATGGCCTATTCTGTTGGCAATTTACAACATATCTCCTCTATTATGCATGAAACAAAAGTACATCATGTTGTCTATGTTGATTTCAGAACCAAAACAACCCGAAAATGACATAGATGTTTACCTACAACCCTTGATCGAAGACTTGAAAGAGTTGTGGGACGAAGGTGTTGATATTTTTGACACGAACAAGGAGGTTTTTAAAATGCAAGCCATGATCTTTTGTACTATAAATGACTTCCCTGCATATGGAAACTTGTCAGAATATAATGTTAAAGGCCATAAAACATGTCCTATTTGTGAAAAAGGAACATGCTACCATCAACTTCAACATGGAAGAAAGACAGTTTATCTTGGCCATAGGAGATTTCTTAGACGGGGCCACCCATATCGTAGATTAAAGAAAGCTTTTTTTGGTGGACAAGAGTTTGAAGATGCTCCGAAGGCATTGACTGGGGAGCAAATTTATGAAAAGGTGAAAATATTAATGTTATCTTTGGTAAGACTACAAAGAATAGTAATGAAAAATATATGGAAAAAGAAGTATGTCTTCTTCAATCTTCCATATTGGCCCAATCTTGATGTGAGATATTGTATTGATTTCATCCATGTGGAGAAAAACGTATGTGATAGTATTGTTGGGACACTGCTTAACAGACAAGGTAGTTCTGAGGATGGCATGAAGGCAAGATTATATTTGCAAGAAATGGTGATGCGAGAAGACTTGCATCTAAAGCCATATGGTAAGAGAACTTTTCGTCCTCTAGCTGCTCATACTTTGACTAAGGATGAGAAAAGAAGCTTTTGTGAGTGTTTACATGGCATCAAAGTTCCTTCAGGGTATTCTTCAAATTTTAGGAAGCTTGTGTCTATGAAAGACTTGAAGTTAGTAGGGCTAAAGTCTCATGATTGTCAAGTATTAATGTAACAACTACTCCCGGTAGCTATTCGAGGTTTTGCCAAATATGATCTTCAACATATTTTGACTATACTTTGTTTCTTCTTCAATGTTATTTGTAGTAAAGTCATTGAGACAGAAAGATTGGATGAACTAGAAAATGAAGGATATCTGATCTTGTGCCAGCTTGAGAAGCTTTTTCTTCATTCTTTTTTTGACATCATGGTATATCTAATTGTTCATCTAGTAAGGGAGATAAAATTGTGTAGCCTTATCTATTTATGGTAGATGTACCTAATTGAAAGAACTATGAAAATCCTGAAAGAGTATGTGAAGAATGCAAATCAGTCTGAAGCATCTATTGGTCAGAAATATGTTTCTGAAGAAGCCATGGAGTTTTGTCAAGATTACCTGTCAAATGTAAGACATATTGGGATTCCTGAACGTCATAATAAAGATGGGAGTAGACGTGGGGCTACAGTAAAGAGTGTTGATCCTGATGAATTGCAACAAGTTCACTTCTACATCACTACTACAAAAATAGAGATCAGTAGTGCACCTTTTGTGGCACTTCTTTACAGCATCTTTCAAGATTTTTAAATTTTTTTAAAAAAAACACTTTAGGTGGCGCTTCCTCAAGGAAGGGCCATAGCTGCTTGGTGATGTTAGGTGGCGCTTCCTTAAAAAAGGCCCACCTAAGGTGTTTTTTTAAAAAATGTAGTAGCAGCTATGGTGCTTGCTTAAGGAAGTGTCATAGCTGCTATGTATTTTGTATGGTACTTGGCTTAGGAAGCGCCACACAAAGTAATTTTTTTTCAAATTATTCTCTCTTCTTATGCTTTTATCACATTTATCCTCTTAGTCTTTACTCCCAATCTAACACGTGCCTCACTCCTTATCCTTTTAATCCCCACATTTTCTCCTTCTCTTCTTTTTGTCATTCATCACCGTCTCCACTTCGATCGGCACTTCGCTTGTACATGTGCCAAAGATGATCAATAATATTTGTGCAAAAAGATATCACCTTAGCTTTCAGTATCTATAAAGAATTAAATTGGAGGATTTTCAAGTGTTCAACGGAGGATCTTTTCTAGATTTGATGGCTTTTTTGCAACAAATACAATTGGATGTGAAAGCTCTAAAGGTAACACATTTAAATTATTGTTCCTAGATTTTTTTTTTCAATGGATTGTGTAGCATTCAAACTTGAACGTCAAGAACATATTTTCATAATTTGTCTTGTCAAGACATAAAATTTCTAAATTTTCATACATTTTCATTCAAAAAAATTGGGTTTGCGTCAACATAAACACACACACACATTCCTTTCCCAAATTATTATAGAATTTGTGAATCAAGTAAGTAGTGACCTAAAAAAGTTAAAAATTTCTGATATATACTTTAAAAGAAAGATGCACCATATGTTTTTCAACTTCTAATGAATATAAATATTATATACATGAGTTGAGGTACATATGGAGGGGTCCTAAAGATACTTTCAAGATCTACTATCTTCAGAATTTGAATATCATAGCATGTAAAAAACTAAGAACAATCTTCAGTGGCGTCTCAATAGCATATAAATAAAATAATTATTTATTTTTAACACTTGTATTTTACTTAGTAGTGATTTTGTTAATTAGTTATTTGTTAATTTATATCATTTTGGAGTTATTTGATTGTAGTTTGCTTTTTTTTCATTTTTTTTTTGGATATGAAAATGTGTTCAAAATGTGTTATCAACTATAATTATAGAGTTCTTTTGATAATAAAAATAATAATTATAGGGTTCTAAAAGAAAAATACGAACATGATTTTTTTCAAAAAAAAAATATTTTAGGTGGCGCTTCTTTGAAGAAGTGCTACAGAAAGGGGCCCTCCTATGGCACTTGCTAACATAAGCGCCACAGGAGAGTGTGGTCTCCTGTGGCACTTACGTCTTCTCCTGTGGCGCTTGCTGACGTAAGCACCACAAGAGACCACCTCATGTGGCACTTTCTCCAAAAAGAGTCACATGAGGGTATTTTTTTTAAAAAAAATTAAAATGTTGTGGCGCTTCCAAGGGCCACAACTTTTTTTAGTGGCATCCTGATATGTGGTACTTCTCTAGCGACATAGCTAATACAATTATAAGTGCCACAACTTTGATCTTTTGCAGTAGTGGATCTTGAATAATGTTGATGAAGTTCAAGATTACATTAATGCTTATAAAGAAATTGTCCGAAAAGAAAAAAGTCGAATGACCGAACAAAGGTTAATTAGGGAGCATAACAAAACTTTTGCATATTGGCTCAAACAAAAGGTTGACGGAAAAGAATGTATTTTTGATACAATGAAATGATTAGCATGTGGTCCTGAGGTTGATGTGATAACTTGACTTCATTTGTGATCAATGGTTATACGTTTTCCATGAAGTCCCTTGATGATAGGAGCACCGTCTAGAATAATGTCGTTATGTTAGTCGCTGAATCTATACACTTCTCTAGTTCGAAAGATAAGAACCCTAGATTGGCAGCAATACCTATTATGGGTTTATTGAAGAGATTTGGGTGGTTGATTATGTTACAATTACATTTCCCATTTTCAAATGCAAGTGGGTTGATGTCAACAATGGTGTAATGATTGATCAGTTGGGATTTACATTGGTTGATCTTATTAGTAGAAGTTTTGGAGATGAACCTTTTATTATGGCATATCAAGAGAAACAAGTGTTCTATGTTACCGATCAGGCAAATAAAATGTGGTCTGTAGCTCTCCAAGGAAAAAAGGTCATTGACATTAATCAGGAAAGTCATTTAATAAATGATCTTCTTAAGACTCCTTCTTTTTCTAGGGGTCTACCAGAATTGAACGAAGAAGATGAAGCAGACAATGAACATGGCATAAGAAACGATCATCATGAAGGGATATGGGAGGAGATCCCTTTATAAAACTACTTTAAAGGCTAGTTAGCTAAAATAATTATCATGAACTATATTTGAATTATGTATATTGTTATTGGTATATATAACACTACTTTTTTTTGATGTCGTCACAGGAAAACATTTTTTGATCTTCTTGAGTAATGTTTATAGGTGAAATCCTGGCAGTTGCATGTGATACAAGCTTGTGGCTGGCTTATAGAACATCCATGAAGTGTTCCAGTTAGGGTGTAGATACTGAAGCTATCAGTTGTGAGCCCTCTTATCTGTCCTCTTCTATGGTTAAGGTATCATATTCTATATACTTAGTTGGCTTGTCAATATTTAGCTCTAGGTGGAATTGTATTTTTAGTCAGAGGTGCAAGTAACTTGATCATTGTTGTTTCTGTTGGGATAGTTTTAGTCTTGTGATGTAATTGTTAGGGAAGTTTATTATTCTTATATTAAAAGTTGTTCCTTTCACCTTTATTGTCTAAAAAATCTTTCTTACAAACCTAAATTCTCATGGTAGAAGTCGAACTTGGTGAATTCCTTGTGATTTGCTCAATTGGAAACTGAAGGAAAATGCTGATTTGTATAAGATGTTTGTTATAATGTGTAAGAGAAGAATTTATTTAGATGTCGTTGAAATGACTGTTTGCTAAGTGAAATGTTTTAATAGGGTAAATGGCTTGCTGGGTACATGTTTTAAATGGGACAATTTTGTTTTAAAAAAATCATCTTTTTAGACCGATTATTTTCACAACCGGTCTAACAAGTACATTTAGGACCAGTTGTCTAAAAAACCAGTCTTAAAAGTATTACTTTAAGACCAGTTTTTTAGACCACTGGTCTAAACAACCGAACGTTTTAGACCGGTTGTTTCGAAAATCGGTCTAAAAGGTTCAACTTTTTAGAATGGTTTCTTTGATAACCTGTTAAAACAAATTATTTTAAGACCAGTTTTATAAATAACAGGTTTTAAGACTTTTTTTAAGACCGGTTCCTTAACTAGTCTAAAAAGTGGCAGACTTTTAAAACTGGCTGTATCAAGACCTCATCCAGAACCTGTCTAAAATGTCAAATTTAACTGATCTTAAAAGTGATTTTTCCACTAGTGGTGCAGCCCAAAAACCACGAATAACAAGTGCAGCCAAAAGGTCACAAATAACACGTGCAGTTTGAAGGCTATTAATAACAGTCGTGAGTCTTCCACTCACAAGAAATAGGCGTGCTGTATTCGATGCCTCCATGAATGTTCTCAATCATATATAATACGCCAATTCTTTCAATTTATAAAAGTTTGATCTTACAAATCTATATATATATATATATATATATTATAAAACATTCATAAACTGTATCTCAATCTTTCTTCTGAAAAAATAATTGGTGGATGTATATACATGTACTAAAATAAATTGATGAAAGAAAGTCAATTAGGATTTTTAGTTAAAATGATTAGTTATTAACTTTTGTTAGAGCTTTGTCTCTTCCACGTTCTTTTATATACAAAAGAGGATAAAATTTCAAGCCCGTACAGATCTGAACATCGTAAATCAATTATTTCAAATACTTATTAGAATCAAGACAAGGTGGTCAAGCACTCGAGTCTAGAATGATACCTCCAACAACCAATAGTTCAAACCAATCCTTTCCACAAGTATCATCTTAATTACATATTCTCACTTTATTTCTCTTTTAATCAATTTCATTCCTCAGCTCGAAAAGTTACATACACATAGTCTCAATTCAACGCTCACAATTTTAATACCTATACCTATGACCATTAATTTCAACAAGATAAAAAACGCCATATGTCCTTATCCTTATATTTTACTTCGTCTAAATGTCAAATGCATTAAAGATCATTATAAATAAAACAGTAACCATAATAAAAATTAATTCCTTTCTCTCAAGCAATACTTCAAGCATGTGAATTACACTACTATGTATAACAATCACTCTATACTTCAAAATTTTTCCCCTTTTTCCCTTTTTCCTTAGCCACTAAAATATAGCAAAGAATAAACTAATAAAATAATTGGATTAATAGTAGCATATTTCAAATATTAATAACAAAATGGTTACTTCACATTTGATGAGGGTTACATCAGTTATGAACAATAGAACATAGGAATGGGATATGAAAAGAACGTCAAGCTCATAAAACTTAATAGCAATCGCTCCTTTAATTAGTAAGGGGAAAATATTCATTCATCAGAACAGGGTGGGCAAACTACACGCACAATCAGAAATCTGAAATCCAATCTAGCTTAGATGTAGCAAGAGTAAAGGATAACATCGCCAAGCACCTTGCAGGGACCTCAAGTTCTAAATAATCAAGCTTATCCATTAGTGTTCCGCCAACAATATTCTTTCAACATTCTTTACCAAGTTTCAATGTAGAAAAATGATTAACTCCTATATTAGGCCAACACCAACAGATTTCCTTCCCAACTCTATAAGATTTGCTTCTCAAGCATTAAATCAAACACTTCATATGCATTCCACAAATCAGCTCATGAACAATCTTAACCCAATTTCTGTTCTACTAAATTTTGCAACCATCTTGTGTGCATTTCAACAATCAAATCATATAGAAATCACCATTATCTCTTATTGCTGACCAAAACATCTTCAAAACATCCTTATTAATTTTTTTTTTTAAAAAACACCTAACTTAAATATCTTAACAAAATTTACGTTATAAACGACTAGGGCCCGCGTCCTCCTCCTCCTGCATAAATTTTAAAATTATATATTATAAATTTAAATAATTTACATAATCTCCCAAACTTGATCCTTTTATACTCTTTCTTAAAATATAATATATTTGAAATATATTTTTATCCTTTAAAAAAATCTAAATAAATAAGTTTTAATAAATGTGATGAAAAATAAAAAATTATCATTTTTATAATATCATCAAATTAATAAGTTCAGGAGAACAAATAATGAAATCTAAATAATTTAAATAAATTGAGGAGAGGTTTTTGTAATTTATATGGATAGTTAATTTGGGTAACCCGTGTCCTCCTCTTCTTGTGAGAACAAATATTTCAGCAAGATGCCCATTAAAGAAAACTTTCTTCGCCACTACAACAAGTAAATAAAAGCCCCTCCAAATCTCATTCTTATTTTAGAAAATCAGCTGCTGACAAAGAAACAAAGAAATAAATACCTTAATCCCTCACACATGCTACCCACATTCCACACAACTAAACATCAAGGAATAAATAAAAGGAGTGTTCAAGCTTACCCCGCACACTCAAAGTGTCTCGCAGAAGCGATGGAAAGGGAAAGCAGCGATTAGTAGCGGTGAGCAAAAGATGATGGCGAACGGCGAACGCGCACACACCGGCGACGAACTGGGAGTACGGAGGAGGATGGCTGAAGGAGAAGCAAATGGCGGTGGGTTTCTTGAAAATAAAAATATAGTTGCCGAAGCTTCTCTCCCTCTGCCTATGTTGGAGTTGAGGAAATCTCAGAAAAAATCAGAGGGGTGGGTAAAATATCTGATGATATAATTTTATTTATAATTTTTTTAAAAAGAATTCTTATTATTTAGCTTCATTCAAATTTTAAAAATTTTATATCCTTTAATTTAATTAAATAAAATTAATATATTGCTTAAAATGTATTTTCAATAGTTCCCATTCCCAACTGCTCTTTTCTTGGGAATATACAGCTTTGAATATAGATACGAAATATAAGAAAACTTATCATCCTTTATTACTACAATTTTTTTTTTTTTGCTTACTTATTATTCTTTTAAGATGCCACATTATGGTGATTTAAGGTGTTAAAACAAAATAAAATAACTCTCAAGCAGCGAATTTAAATTCCACTGAGCCAGTACCTTACGTATAATGCATAATTACAACAACTAAATTAAACAAAACATTAATTAGGAATGAAATAATTATCCTATTTTATTTTCAGTTTATTACAAATTCAAAGTCATATAATATTGACACTACAAAATCCAATCTCAACTATAAATATCAAACTAACAAAGACTAATTAACATTAATGTCTATTCCAGAATCATATACAATCATTCCTAAAATTAGAAAATCCAAATATATAACTGTAAATTAATGAAATAATAGAAAAACTCTAGCGCATTCAACTCAAACACAAATCCTCATTGCAAAAAAAAAAAAAAGCAAAGGTTTTAACCCCACGTAGCCATGGAACCAACACAGTTCAGTTGAATCTCATTAACAACATTGGTGCCCATTGAGAAAGTATGTTAAAACAAGCCCAACTCTAACTGAGAAATCAACATATATTATTAAGCTGATGAAAAATGAACAAACATACAATATCTCACAGTCCCCATATTTATATAGGGTCAGATTGTCCCTAGTTGGGACATACCCATAATTATGATCTTTTATCTAGTAACTAACTAATAACTAATAATACACATTAATATCTTTAATTATTTTACACTCACCCTCAAGTTGGGGACCTTATATTTACAAGTTCCCATCTTGCTCAAAATATAATCATGCTACGAATTTCCAAGTGCCTTTGTTAAAATATCAGTAGGTTGCTCCTCTAAATGAACATGTTTGAATTCTATCATGCCTTCAACCAACTTTTACCTCACAAAGTGACAATCTATCTCATTGTGTTTGGTTCGTTCATGAAAAACATGGTTTGAGGCAATGTGGATAGCAGATCTGCTGTCACAATGCACTCTCATAGATTCTAGGTGCTCAACTTGTAACTCTTTTAATAATCCTGCAATCCAAGTAAGCTCAACTACTGCCATCCTTAGTACTCTATATTCTACTTTAGCAGATGATATGGAAACAACAGTTTGCTTCTTGGATTTCCAGCAAATTTACAATACTCCCAGCCTTACCAAGAACCCGATAATAGATTCTCTTGAGGCACGACAAGACCGAAGATCAGAATCACAAAAGCAATCAACATTCAGGGAAGTCTTTGCTGAAATATATATTCCTCGGCTTGGACTATCCTTCAAGTATCTTACTAGCCTTAATGCAGCCTTCATATGAGACTCCTTGGGCTCTTGCATAAATTGGGACAGCACTTGTACAGCAAAGGAAATGTCAAGTTTGGTTAAGGTTAAGTAGAGTAGCTTATCGACCAATCTTCGATACACTCCAAGGTGTTGTATGTAGTGATCTGACTTCGTTTCAACAGCTGTGAGCTTCAGGTTCTGTTCCATGGGAGTGGCTGCAATCTCATCTTCAAATCTGTCTCAGCAATCAACTCACTTGCATATTTTCTTTGATTTAGAAGAATTCCGTACTTAAATCTTAAGATTTCTAAACTAAGAAAATACTTTAATATTCCAAGGTCTTTTATTTTAAACTCACCGTGTAGAAACTTCTTAACATTGTTTATTGCTTCTATACTATTTCCAGTGATCATCAAGTCATCAACATAGGCTAGGACTAACACTATACTATTGTTAGTTTGCTTTAGGAAAAGAGCATAGTCATGTCTACTTTGCCTAAAACCTCTTTTAATTAATGACTGAGTTCATTTCTCATTCCCTTATCTTGAAGCTTGCTTTAAGGAATATAATGACTTCTTAAGCTTACATACCTTGTGATGGTCTCCCTTAGCTTCAAAACCTTGAGGTATAGTCATATATACTTCCTCAAGAAAGTCTCCCTGTAAGAATGCATTTTCTACATCTATTTGATGTATAGACCAGTTATAAACAGTAGCTAATTTCAAAATAGTTCTAATAGTTACAATTTTCACAACTGGAGAAATGGTTTCATAAAAATCAATACCTTCCTTTTGATTGTATCCTTTTGCAACCAATCTAGCTTTAAATTTATCCAATGTACCATCAAATTTATACTTGGTTTTAAACACCCATTTGCAACCTCTTGGTTTCTTACCTTTGGGAATTTTAACTATCTTCCATGTATTGTTAGCCTCTAAAGCTTTAATTTCACTATGCATTGGCTTGACCCATCTAGGGTCCTAAGAGGCTTGTTCATAGGTGCCGGGTTCAGTTTCTTTATCAATTGCAGATAAGTATGCTTTATAAGAGGAAGACAAATCATTATAGTTAATATACTGGAGTAAAGCAACATGATTTTATAAGTCATCAAACTCAGAAACTTGTTGTTCATTATGAGAGGGTAAATATTCTCATCTATAGTCTTCAGTCCACTTAAGTGGGTTGCCTATTTCTAAGTGGCCTAGTAGATTGTGTAGGGCTAATCTCTCACCAGAATTTATGGCATTATTTTCACCAGAATCTATAATATCATGTTTAGGTTCATATGCATTTAATGGCTGATTCCCCTTATATGTATGTGGCTCAACATTACTTCTTACTATAAAACACTGAACATCAAATTCATAAGCAAAGGGATCAATACTACCATAGCTATTTCTACTACTAACTCCCTCTTGATGATTTACTTCTATGTCACAAAAAGGAAGTTTATGCTAAATAAATGTCGCATGCCCAGTGACAATAATGGTTTTGGTTCTAATATTATACAGAATATAACATTTTGTGTGTGGTTCGATACCCTAAAAATATGCATGGTTCAGCTCTTGGCTGAAATTTATATGTGCTGATTAAGTTAACAGCAAATACCAGGCATCCAGAGACTCGTAAATAAAGTAAATTAGGCTGTTTATGATGCAGAATTTCATATGGAGTGATATTATATAGTCCTTTAAAATGGGTTCTATTAATGAGGTATGATACTACCCTAATTGCCTCACCCTAAAATTTAATAAGCATATGGGAGTAGAGCATAATGCTTCTAGCAACATTGAGAAGATATCTATGTTCACGTTCTACTATACCATTTTGTTGTGGGGTGAAAGGACAAGACCTTTGATGAACAATCCCTTTACTTTCTAAAAATGCATCAAGCTCTCAATTGACAAACTCAGTCCCATTGTCAGTTCTTAAGGTCTTAATATTAGTATTAAACTGAATTTTAGCATAAGAAATAAATTTTTTCAAACACTTTGCAGTTTCAGATTTATGATGCAGCAAGAAGATCCATGTGCCTTTTGAGAAATCATCCACTAGTGTTAGGAAATACTTATGTCCTTGATGTGTGGGAGTCTTATAAGGCCCCCACTGATTGAACCATATTTTTATATGAATTTTTCATGATTAATTTGGGATTTTAATGTATTTTCTGGAACATTATTGCATTATTAAGCATTAATTTTGGTTAGGGACAATTATTTTGAATTAATGGGAATTATGGGCAAAATGGTCACAATTCATTAATTATTTATATTTTTTATTGTCCCTTGAACTTTTGATATTACCTTGTGCTTAAGTTTACATTGTAGGTATTAAAGAAAGAAATTGAGGATTTAGGATGTTCAAATTAATTATTTTGAGGAGAATTGGGCCGAATGGAAAGAAAGAAAAAAACAAGAAACATAATAGGCCTAATTAGGAAGCCCAGAACGGATATCAGATGAGATTAAAAAAAAATATATGCCAGACGCGGGCCCAAGCCCAAACCAGTTGAAAAGAAACAGAAACGGGCGACCCGCTGGACATGCAATCTGGACATGCAGCGACCCGAATTGAAGACACGAGACACAGTGATATATATATGGAAAGAGCAGTGCCGCAGCTGGGGAATCATCACCATCATCATCACCCATATCACCTGCTTCCTCCATTCCCTTTCTTGTGTTGCCGGTGGCACAAGCTTCTCATCTCACCATTGCCGCCGGCGACCACCTTGAAACAGAATCACAGAGAGCCACGGGAACCAGTAGGAGCTGCTACAAAAGAGAATCTGAGAAGTTAGGATCTGGAAGCTGAGAGGAGGGAGCTGAGAATCGGTTCTCAACTAACCACCACCGTCGGCCTCTCTCTCATCTTCGAACACCACCGCCGCCGTAGGTAGAGCTTGGGCTGCGAATCTGGACACCGCGAGGAAGACTGAGAGCGCAGAGAGAGAGAGAGAGAGAGAGAGAGAGAGAGAGAGAGAGAAAGCATCAGAAAGCCTGTTTCGTTCCACCACCACCACCGTCTTTCACTGTCGATCAGCTTCACCGCCAGCTACTTCTCTCATCCAGACCATGGTTCCTCTGTTTTCATTATTTTCCAGGCTGTGACTCCTTCTACATCTGAATTTATTTCAGCCGTGGCTTGCTCTGTGCCTGGGTTTAATTTCAGCGTGCCTATTGCCCTGTTCTGAGTTTAACTTCAGCCCCAATGCTTAATTGATTCAGTGTGGATTTATCAATTTAATCTTTGATTTAATATGGCTGGGTGTTTGAATCAGAATAGGATTATGTTTCTTGAAGTTATTCTCATGAGTGGCTAGGCAATTTTGTGCTCTTAGGGATAAATTGGAGATGGCTTGAGCTCATATGTGCTTTAAAGGAGAGTTTATTTTATATATAGCTCATTGTATTTTTGATTTCTTAGATTTAAGAATTCATTTATATATTGAGACTATAATTCTAGTTATGTTTTATTCTATGGATTGAGTTGTTGTGATTTGGAATTTGTAATGAGGATTTGTATTCATCAATATATATGGTTATATATATGTTTCCTATGATTCTATTGCTTTCTATCTATTTAACATGGTATTGTTGGATAGTTTGATTGAATTAGAATTGTAGTTGAACCTAAATGCATTACTTATTCCATAGTCACTCTCTAAGGGATTTTAATAATGCTTAAATAAATGGGTTCATGAGTTTAAGCATTAGACTCAATGGTAATTGGGGTTTGATATATTAGAAAACTTAGAGAAACTCATTACACTAAAAGGGCTTAATAGCATTTCAAGGATAGGGGTTCCTCTCTTGTGATGCTAGACTCAATGGTAATTGAGGTTTGGTACATTAGAAACTTAGTGTATTAACTCCCCAAATATCCTAATTGAGCAAGTATAACCATTGAAAATCATTTCCAAAAGCATATTTATCATTTGCATTTTTAACCAATTTCCATTTCATATCAATTTTATTCCAAAAATATTAGTTTTAAAAGCATTTTAGTTTAATTGCAATTTAGTTGTTAGATAAAAAGCTCAAAGATCAATTTTAACTCAATTCATTTCAATCATTGCACTTAGTTCCTAGGTAATTAATAAAAGGCTCTTTGAGAGACGATCTGGGATTGTAGCCTATATTGCAATCCTTGGTTTAATTTTTGAAGAGGTTACCAAGGCATAAAAGCCGACAAAGCCTTATTTCTTCACCAACACATCAGCATGCAATAATTGGAAACAATATTTAGATGTGGAATAACTAGTATTAAATGGTAAACGAGTCATTTTAGCTTGAATACAAGTCTCACATTTATCATAAAAATTAGTACATATATCTGCTTGTATATTATTCAAATGTTTCAAAACATCAATGAGGGCAAGCCCCAAATGACAATGACAAAGAAAGCTCTTCCTAGATCTTATGGGGTCATGTTTATGAGTGATATTGATATTCTCTGTACTAGATTCCTTTTGTAGAATATATAGGCCTCTAAAGAGACTACCAGTCCCTCTAATAATTCCATTGTATATGTCTTAATGTTGTTTCAGAGATGGGGAAGAGGACAATACCCATATGCACAATAGACTCTTCTAGAAAGAAAGCGAGTGTAACCCCCTACCTTGAAAGCCAAAAATATAGTTCAAAAATGCGTCATTAAGTTGAAATAAAGACCAATAAAAAATGTAAAACTTATTAAAAATCCCATCTTCAAGACAGGGTTTCCAAAAACTTTTCCAAAATTAGTTCAATTTGATCTCACATTCACATTTTGAATATATATTTGGCTTGTGCATTTTGATTTCATTCATACATATCAGAGAGTAACAAAAATTCTAGACAACACTTGGGTTTCATTCATTTAATGAAGGGTTTATAGGGCACATTGCCTATTCTAAGTTTCCCATACAAGGGATTACCAAATACTATTCAATATATACAACATGTGTAACTAATCCCCAATAAAATATGACAACCAACTACCCAAAATTAAAACTTCTAGCTAGAAGCTCTAACCGCCCTTCGTCACTTGCTTTTCCTTTGAACCGGTTGCCCTGGCTGTAGGTTAGTCGATGGAATGAATGAGATTCAAAAGAATCCTAGTAGTAACAGTTCACTTATAACATGTATAATCATAAAGCATGTAAGCAAATCACAAACAACAGCACATCAACGGCATTTCTGCGACAACTTTTGCTATATTCACAATGGCATATTTCACAATAGCATATTGCACAACAGCATATTACATAACAACATGTTACACTATGACATGTTTCTCAATGGCATATTTCACAACATCATGTTCTACAACGACATGTTTCATAATGGCATGTTTCATGTTCCACCACAGCATGTTTCAATGATAAGGCATGCATACAATGCATTATACACAATATAAGAGAGAAGGTTACTACCTTGTTCTTTCCATTCCTTCTCAGACACTGGTTTCTTATGCATAGGGCAAATGTCGAATCCTATAAATCATAATCAAGGATAACGAGTTATTACCTATTTCAATTCTTTAATAACTCATATTACTTGGGTTGGTCATCACTGTGGTCACTTAATCAAGTCAACTAGGGAGCTAAAATGGTCAATTAACCCAAAAGACCAATTTCTAACCTCAAAGTTCAACAATACTACAATATGCCATTACAACTTCAATTTTCGCATAAGGGACCAAATTTGCCAGAATTTTTCATCAACTGTGAAAAATCATAACTAAATATAAAAAAATCGAAATAGGGTGATTCCAAAAGCTATTCGATGCTCATTTAGTCTATTTTCAAGGAAAAATATCACCCACATCTAGTTGGATACACATCATTCCCAGAATTTTCATTTATTGCACACTATCAGAATTCAACCCATTTTTCATGACCTCGCTTCAAAAATTCATAACTCACAATGTAAAAATCAAAATGATGAAAATGACCTATCAAATTAAATATTGATATGTCTACTATTTAATTGGAAAGTTTCAGAATTTTTAGAGATCATTTGGTTATCCAAAAACACTATATAATTAGGGTACCTTGCTGGAATCCTGTTCAGCAAAAAATCCAGTTTTGCATTTTGAGTTTCAATGACCCAAAATTCACAACCTGGGGCTATACCCCCACAAATTTTCAAATAGAACACTATGGTAATATCAAAATAAACAAATTCTCACTCATTCCCCATGTCCTGTTTTGGCAGAAAAATCAATAAAATTCCAAAAATTACCAAACTCCCAAATTGAGCATTAAACTTGTGTCATATGGTTTCTAATCATCATAAAACACCAAATATATAACCAAAACACCATGACTTCTCCAAACCCTAACTTGAATAAAATTAGGGCATAATTATATATGTCAAAATACTCATTCAACCTATACAACCAATAGCTCAAATTGAACCCAATACTCACCTCACTATCGGAAAAATCACTATTAAGACTGGTTAAAAATGACATTTTAAACCGGTTTTGGAAACGGTCTTGATACAGCAGTCTTAAAAGTCTGCTACGTTTTAGGCCGGTTAAAGAATTGGTCTTAAAAAAAGTTTTAAGACCGGTTATTTATAAAACTGGTCTAAAAAATTATTTTTAGACCAGTTATCAAAGAAATTGGTCTAAAAAGTTCAAATTTTTAAACTAGTTTTTCAAACCGGTTTTCTAAAAAACCGATCTTAAAAGTAGGTTTTTTGAAAAATTGGTCTTAGAAGTATTACTTTTAAGACCCATTTTTGAGAAAACTGGTCTAAAATGTACTTTTTAGACCGGTTTTAGAAAGAATCGATCTAAAAAAATTTTTAAAACAAAAATTGCTCCGTTGAAAACATTTACCCAGCCAGTAAGCCAACCATTTCCCTTGTTAAAACAGTTCACTCAGCAAGCATCCATTTCAATGACAAATATAGAATCATAGGCAGAATAAACTCACAATCACGTGTACAATCATAAAATTATGGAGAAAATTAAATACTTCATACACTATCTTCTTAGGCAACCTAAACTAATTGAAATGGAAACAAAGTTCATCATCATCATTAACACTTATTCATTATGGCCAAAATACTTTATACACACTCTTTTTAGGCTGATGATCAATAGCTGGCTTTAGAGTATCTACACTAAGGCACCTCATATGCTTCATTTTCCTGTGACAACATAAAAAAAGTATTTTTAATTTATATATACCAATAACAATAAACATAATTCAAATATAGTTCATGATAATTATTTTAGCTAACTAACCTTCAAAGTAGTTTCATAAAGGGATATCATCCCATATCCCTTCAAGATGGTGGTTTCTTGTGCCATGTCCATTGTTTGTTTCATCTTCTTCATTCAATTATGGTAGACCCCTAGAAAAAGGTATCTCAAGAAGATCATTCATTGAACAACTTTCCTGATTAATGTCAACGACCTTTTATCCTTGGAGAGCTACAAACCACATTTTCTTTGCCTCATCAATAATATAGAACACTTGGTTTGCTTGATATGGCATAATAAAAGGTTCATCTCCAAAACTTCTACTAATAAGATCAATCAATGTAAATCCCAACTGATCAATTATCACACCATTATTGACATCAACCCACTTGCATTTGAAAATGGGAAATTTAATTTTAACATAATCAACCCCCCAAATCTCTTCAATAACCTCATAATAAGGTATTGCTGCCAATCTAGGGTTCTTATCTTTCAAACTAGAGAGTGGATAGATTCAGCCACTATCATAACCCGACTATTCTGGACGGTGCTCCTATCATCAAGGGACTTCGTGTAAAACATATAACCATTGATTACATATGAAGTCCAAGTTATGACATCAACCTTAGGACCACGTGCTAACCATTTAATTGTATCAAAAACACATTCTTCTCCATCAACCTTTTGTTTCAACCAATGTGCAAAAGTTTTGTTATGCTCCCTAATTAACCTTTGTTCGGTCATTCAACTACTTTCTTTCCAGACAATTTCTTTATGAGCATTAATGTAATCTTGAACTTCATCAACATTATTCAAGATGCACAAGTGGACTTGTTGGAATTCATTAGGATCAACACTCTTTACTGTAGCCCCGCGTCTACCCCCTTCTTCATCATGACGTTTAGGAGGCCCAATATGTCTTACATTTGACAGGTAATCTTGACAAAACTCCATGGCTTCTTCAGAAACATATTTCTGAACAATAGATGCTTCAGACTAATTTATATTTTTCACAGACCTGTTTAAGATTTTCATAGTTATTTCAATTGGGTACATCTACCGAAATAGATAGGTCCACACAACTTTATCTCCCTCACTAGATGAACAATTAGATGTACCATGATGTCAACAAAAGAAGGAAGAAAAAGCTTCTCAAGCTGGCACAAGATCATATATCCTTCATTTTCCAGTTCATCCAATCTTTCTGTCTTAATGACTTTACTATAAACATCATTAAAGAAGAAATAAAGTTTAGTCAAAATATGTTGAAGATCATATTCGACAATGCCTCTAATAGCTACTGGGAGTAGTTGTTGTATTAAGACATGACAATCATAAGACTTTAGTCCTTCTAACTTTAAGTCTTTCATCAACACAAGCTTCCTAAAATTTGAAGAATACCCTGAAGGAACTTTGATGCGATGTAAACACTCACAGAAGCTTATTTTCTCATCCTTAGACAAAGTATGAGCAGCTGGAGGACAAAAAGTTCTCTTACCATATGCCTTTGGATGCAAGTCTTCTTATATCCCCATTTTTTGCAAATCTAATATTGCCATCATGCCATCCTTAGAACTACCTTGTTTGTTAAGTCATGTCTCAACAATACTATCACATACGTTTTCCGCCACATGCTTGAAATCAATACAGTGTCTCACATTAAGATTGGGCCAATATGGAAGATTGAAGAAGACATACGTCTTTTTCCATTTATTTTTTTCATTAATGTTCTTTATAGTCTTAGCAAAGATAACATTGATATTTTTCACATTTTCATAAACATGCTCCCTAGTCAATGCCTTCGGAGCATCTTCAAACTCTTGTCCACCAAAAAAAGCTTTCTTTAATCTATGATATGGGTGGCCTCGTCTAAGAAATCTCCTATAGCCAAGATAATTTGTCTTTCTTCCATGGTGAAGTTGATGGTAGCATGTTCCTTTTTCACAAATTGGACATGCTTTATGGCCTTTAACACTATCTTGATAAGTTTCCATATGCAGGGAAGTCATTCATAGTGCCAAAGATCATGGCTTGTATTTTAAAAATTTCCTTCTTGTTCGCATCAAAAACATCAACACCTTCATCCCACAACTCTTTCAAGTATTCAATCAAGGGTTCTAGGTAAACATCTATGTCATTTCTGGGATGTTTTGGTTTTGAAATCAATATAAACAACATGATGTACTTTTGTTTCATGCAAAACAGAGGAGATAAGTTGTAAATTACCAACAGAACAGACCATGAACTATGTATATTGCTCAGGCTACCAAAAGGATTCATGACATCTGTGCTAAGCCCAAGCCTAATGTTTGTAGGTTCTTCACCAAAGGTGGGAAATAATTGATCGATTTTCTTCCATTGAGAAGAATCAGCTTGATGTAAAAGCTTTCTATCGGATATCCTCTCATCCACATGCCATCTCAAATTTTGAGCTTTATTTTCATTACCAAACAAGCGCTTGAACCTTGGTATGATTTGAAGATACCACAACACTTTTGCAGGGGTATTATTTGATTTGTACCTCCAGGTTTCACATATCGGACATTGTTGTTCCTCTTCATACTCTTTTCTATACAATATACAATTATTAGGGCATGCATGGATCTTTTTATACTTTATCTCTAGTGGACATAGTATTTTCTTAGCATCATAGTATCAAGAAGGCAACACATTATCATCTGGATGCATGTCCTTAAAAGCCTCAAGCATTTCTGAAAAACTCTTATCACTCCATCCATGCCTTGCTTTCAAGCTAACAAATTTTAATACTGCTTTCAACAATTGGTATTTTTAACACCCCGGGTACAGCGGCGTCTTAGCA
Source organism: Inga oerstediana (assembly GCA_963210345.1). Lineage (NCBI taxonomy): Eukaryota > Viridiplantae > Streptophyta > Magnoliopsida > Fabales > Fabaceae > Inga > Inga oerstediana. Next base: position 42,799,333 of record OY723407.1, read on the forward strand.
TCACTTCACATATTATCATATATGTGATTACTCAAAAGCCTCTTCTCCTATATCACGAATAATATCCTCTATCCGATCATCCATATTCGTGTCAGTATCATCAAATGAGATGAACTTGGCATTTCTAATTCTTCACTATGCCATACCCATACTCTATAACTCTTACAAAATCCTTCACAAATTAAATTTGTATATATATCTGCAGCTCTTAGTCGCTTCTCATTCAAACATACTACACAAGGGCAATAAAATTTCCTACTACCATCATTGGCATTTCTTCTAGCAAAGTCTAAAAAACCCCTTACCCCATTATCATATTTAACACTCATTCGTCTAGCTTTTATCCAACTACGATCCATATATATCTCAACACTTGTAGCACCCTATATCCAACAGCAAAAGGATAGACAAAAAAACAACAACCATAGAGTTTTAGAGATTTCAATGAATTTAAACATGCACCATTTAAAACTGACAATTAAACAGTCATACTAAATTACAATAGAACTTAGAATGATATTACTCCAAGCCAAATATCACAGGTCGGATCATCTTATTTACTTTTGGTCCAAAACAAGAAAAATGTATAAAGTAATAAAGTCATCACACTATTTTCCCTTTCACCTTAATTACTTTTTTTTTTGCAATTATTTCATGTCTAATTATATTGTCAGAGTTAATATTGTTAAGAATAAGCAAATACAAGCTGAAAGTTGAGGCTTTAATGAACAAAACATTAACCCAATTGAAGACCAAGGAGTAAGTTTCTACCCAAAGTCACGGTGGCATCAATTGAGGTTAAAATGAAGTCCTCAAATTCACAGCACTGACAAAGGGAAGTCACGGTAGAGGAGAACGGTCACTACGGAGAAAAGAGGTGGCAGCGGAGAAGAGTAACGATGTTCAAAGAACGGCGGTGAGGAACATAGAAACGACAAAGTTGATGACGAAGTAGAGTTGACAAATGAGGAAAGGGGAGTGATGGAGGAGTTCAGAAAAAGCAGGGACATAGCTCACAGAGAAATGGCGACAAGAGAAGAAAGGGTTCAGAGCGTGGGAGTAAAAATGCGGGCACTTTTTAGACCGGTTTTCCATAAAAACCAGTCTTAAAAGGGTGAAAAATAATATTTTTTTAAATTTTTCACCTTTAAGACCAGTTTTTATGAAAATGGGTCTTAAATTTTATATTTAAAAACCGGTCTTAATTTTTTTTATTTAAGACCGGTTTTCATATAAACCACTCTTAAAAGTTTCAAATTTTAAATTTTTTAAATATTTTGATATTCTTAGACCGGTTTTGGTTATAACCGGTCTAAATAATTTTTTTAAGACCAGTTTTTTGGAGAACCATCTTAGAAGTTCTTTATAATTATGAAACTACCACCTGTCAAATTTTTAAGACCTTATCCACCATAACCCGTTTAAATGTGGCAGTCTAAAGAATTTTGTACTAGTACCTCTTGCTTCTCCTTAGATCCTTTCTTTGGTTTTTCAGCTTTTGTTCTTGGATGATAGCTCAAAACACCATCCTCTTGAAATTCTAAAACAATATAAATGAAGCTCTCATCAAGAGGAACAATGTTTATGAAGGAAACTTGAGCAATAGATGAGGTTAAGGAGGTGAAAATCAAGCTAGAATGTCTCACCTTCACCTTTCTCTTCTTTCCTTTCCGTTGGAGCTGCAACAAACCGACTTGGAGAGTGAGAGAGAGAGAGTGATTAAATGATCATATCTCTCTTCCCTTATCTCCTAAAGAGCTTACTAAAAATATGTTCCAAAAGGTCGCAAAAGTTGTGGCTAATATTACTCCTTTGGTCACACATTTATGGTAACTTAACTAAGTGTAATTTCTACAAGTTTTCTCTTTCCTTCCTCCCTTTATGCCAGCCAAAATTCTCCTCCAAAAGGAACCAAATTTATTGACCAATTCCCTTATTACAATATTACATGTTGGTCAACTTGATTGAGCAAAAATGTGAGAAATTTATTTGATGCAATTCTCTCTCTTTCTCTTCTTGGTCTTGGCTGTTTTTGTTGACTAGATAAGGAAGGGATATATTCATTAAACTCTTCCTCTCATTTTCTCTTTGATGCTTAGATAAAATACTGGAGTCAAGTGATGCATATATATTATTTTATTCTTGCATGAAAATAGAACAAAGGGGTCGGTTTATTGTAGAAAAAAGGAAGGGATTGTGTTGACTTAGTCTTGCACGTGGTCTTGCATGTGCCTTGTGTCCAAATAAGAGGAAAAGATAAGGAAATTGCTTTAATTATCTTCATCATTACTTCTACTTTATAAGAGCAAACTTGGCCCTTCATTTTGTTTCCCAAATCTATCCTCAAGATCAAGTAGCAACTAACTCTTGATCATGGCAACATTAATTAGGGTACCATTAAACCCTTTTATGTCACTGTCTATTACATTTAGCCCTTGGATGTATTTTGGGATATTAGACTGAGAGTCTGCAAATTAAACAGGGTCAGATCGCCTTTGCTAACCGATTCTTTATCTTGAACCCGTAGGCTCTGATGCCATGCTAAAGTAGGCCCAACTCTGACTGATAAATCAACATATATTATTAACCTGATGAAAAGTAAAAAAACATACAATATCTCACAATTCCCATATTTATATAGGGTCAAATTGTCCCTTGTTGGGACATACCCATAATTACCTACTTTTATCTAGTAACTAACTAATAACTAATACTACACATTAATATCTTTATTTATTTTAAAAAGTACTGCCAAAATGTACAGATAAAGGGAAAAATGGATTTGAATGTAGAGAAAAGAGAAAAAAGGTCGCTAGTGAATATAGTAGAAGAAATGGAAGAGGAACAAAGTGAGGATTAAGAGAGGGCAAGGTCTATTGGTCATGAAAGAGAATCAATGCCGGCTGTGGTATATGATGTAACCCCCTGCCGTAATTATATCCGAAATACACAATTAAAGTGAAATAGAGACCAATAAGAAACAAATAACATTTTACAAACCCATCTACCAGACTGGGTTTTCACGAATACCTTTCGAAATCACTCATAACCTGGTCTCACATTCACATTTCCGAATACAATTACTACACAAGGATAAATCACATTCAATATATTAGAGTACGCAATGTAATAAGTCTGGCAATTCCGGATTCCATTTATTTACTCAAGCTTCTTAGGGCGCATTAGCCCATACAAGCCCTCATATGGGGATTACACAACAAATCTCAATACAAATAATCAAATCCTCTTCCACATATATTCATTCAAATAACCAAATACAATTATCCAAATATACATCCCAACTAAGATAACCAACTACCAACTTCAATCCCGAAGGAGACCTCATCGCCCTTGGTTGCATGCTCAATCCTCGATCCACTACCCTGTCTGAAAGGTCAGTAGGGGAGGGTGAGATTTTAGAGAATCTCAGTAGGTAAACAATATCAATATGCATGTACGATAGATGTTTAATGCATGACATGCTTGCATCACACAACTCATGATAACACAATGACAATTTGCAAGCTCAATGCTTCGAACAATATACCTATGGCCATAGCATAAATTGAAACATAGCTTCAAATTACTCGCAATTATGCAAAGCTAAGACATGCACCAACACACTAACACATATATCAAATACAAGCAGAAGAGATATGTTCCCTACTCTCTTTCCACGTAAGCTCCAGCTTCGCTTACTCGCGATCAGAATGAATACCAAACTACGATCAGGGCGAACATCAACCCTATAATCAAAATCATGAACATAGGGTCAATCCCTTTTCCAATTCCTCAACATACAAACACTTAATGTTGGTTATCATTTAACACCTTTAGGTGGCTAATCAAAGCCTAAACATATGCCTAAAGGCTTGGGAAACACTTGACCAAAGATCATCTTTTAAAAGTCCAAATGCTGATTTTTGGGGGTGGGCCGTGGCCCAAAAAGCCATGGGCTGCGGCCTAAAACTGCCCAGAAACATTTGGGCTGCAGCCTAAAACTGTCCAGAGACTCTCAGAAACATTTGGGCTGCGGCCCAAGAAAATCCAGTTTCTGGCTGAACTTCCAAAAATCATAACTAATTCAGGAAAAATCGAAATTAGGTGATCCCAAAGCCAAATGAAAGCTATTTAAGTCCTCTTTCAAGGAAAAATATTGGCCATAACTAGAAATCACCACAAAAGTCCAGATTTACCAAAAACCTAACATTGTACCAAAACAGAGTCCAGCTTTGATGCCAAACTTTGGACAGTTCAAACTCCCAGCCCACAAAGCAAAATGATACAAAATTTATGTCCATTTTGAAGCTTGGGAAGTGAACTTCAAAACTGGAAAGTGTCATAATATTTAGAGACCATTTGGTCATTCAAAACGTCCACAACACCAGACTGCCCAGAACAGAACTTTCAAAGACAGAATTCCAGATTTGCACAATTGGCTTCCAATGATCCCATTTTCACATCAAACATCATTCCCACACAAAATTTCACAAGGAATCCATTGGAAATACCAAATCAACCAAATTCACATTATATTGACATGTTTCACAATGAATTGTAACATGTCACACAATACCACATTTCAAACCACAACATTACAACTCTTCCAATTCAAGTTCCCAAATCAATTCCAATGACCAAATACCACAACATGGCACCATTTCCAACAGAAAACACAATTCAATTCATCCAATCCAAACCACACGAAATTCATCACAAAATCAGGGCAAATTCTACAAATCACAATACTCAACCATAATTCACAAAACTTAGATCAAAAGGCTTCAAATACTCACCTCTTCCTCTTTCCCAAACCAATTCTTTGATTCTCCATCTTTCCAAATTTCCTCAAGCCATCAAACACCACCAATCAAGAATCTAAAACCATAGAGATGAAGCTCTCATCACTATGAACAATATTAAAGAAGGGTGTTTAAGCATTAGAGGACAAGAAACAAGTCAAATCTCACCTTATTCTTTTCTCTTTCCACCTTGCTCTTGGCGAAAATGGAGACAAGAGAGAGAGAGATGAAGATGATGAAATGAAGATGATGAAGAAGGGAGCAGATTTTAGGGCCACAAATCGTCCAACTAAGGGAGGAGAGGAGAGAGGAAAACTTTGAACATTTGACCCAAATCCAAGGGTCCACAATTTGCCAAGTGTCACCATCTTGACACATCCTCCATGAGCTCACATAGACACACACACACACATGATTCCACCTCTTGATCTTTTGCACAAATCAATCCTAACCATTGATCTTGAAGTTACCAATGAGTTTTCTCTTCAGTAACCGATCAATTGGTCGGTAACTTTACCATTTTGCCCCTGATTTCGGTAATTCTCATTGAATCACCACCAAACACTTCATATCGTTTCATTTAGCCACAATATGCAACTTCCCTCTATTTAAGTCAATTTAGATGTTAATCTATAATTGAGCTTAAATACAGGGTTTCGGCGTTGCTCACAACACATACGAATCACATCGGGTGCCAAAACACACCATAATCTCCAAAAGGGTTCATTTATCACTAATGACATCCACTTTTAGAGTCATTAACCCTTAATCAAAATTTGGGATCTTGCTAAACCGGGGCTTAGCAATCCACTAATCTCAGGCTTATTTTCTAGCCTCAAGTCTCAAAATTCGGGGTATTACATATGATTCCGGCAAAAACTTTGCTACTCACTATCGATTCTGAGCTCCAGCGGTGCTCTAGGCTCTAGATTTCCATTTCCCTTCCCCAAACTAGTGTGGCCTTCTTTCTCTAGTCTGTCGTCTCCAAGTCGAGTCTCAGATACTTCCTCTGGCGGAAATCATATATATGAAAGTGATGGTGAGTGGGAGAAGAAGAGACTTTGATCTGGTTCGACTATGAAGCTCTCAACTCCATCATTTCCATCTTCTCGGAGCTCTGCAGGTACGAAAGGAAGAAGAAAGTCCGGTGTGGTTTCCTAAACTTTGATCTCTCATGTTTTTGGTGCAGTGGTGCCTCTTTACTCTGTTCTTCCTCTCCCGGCCTTCAATTAGGCATACCCCATGATCTCACTATGCTTTTCCACGACAAACTCAAACCTAATTTTCTCAAGCAATACGCTGTAGTTTTGCTTGGGACTTTTCTGGCATTTTGAGAATTCCAGTCGTTAACTATAATAAATTTTGGTTCTCGTATGTCATTTCCAAAATTTGCTAAATCTTTTCCAAAACTCCTACAATGCAAAATTAAGCACAAGGTACCATCAAAAGTCTAAGAAAGCATTTGCATGAATAATTATCAAATTATGGCCATTTTACTCCTAATTATATTTAATTCAATAAAAATGTCTATAACTTAAAGTAGTGCTTAATCATGCAATAATGGCCTCAGAAATACATTAATTTTTCCAAATTAATCATAAAAAAGCATATCAAAATATGGTTTAATCAGTTAATAATGAAACTAAAGTAGTAAACAAGGTCTTTGTTATTGGACATTTCTTCATATCTACTTTAGTTTCGCTATTAACTATTCTAATTTTCATATTGACTATTTTGATGACTATTGACAAAATTCTTAATATATTTTCTGATATTATAAAATAAGAGTAGTTAATAGTAAGACAGTAGTAAATAATGAAACAAAAATAGTTATTAGAAATTACTCAACAACGGCCCCGTTGATTTCATATAATTGGGCCTATGAAGAAGGCTTTAGGTGGTATAAAGTGAACATTAGGACTAAGAAGAATAGTATAATTGGGCCTAACTTGTTCTTTGCTTGCCCAATCTCTAGTTTTTCTTGAGTTCACCAAACACCACCCCTTGGAAATCTAAAACCATACAATTGAAGCTTTCTATAAGAGGAACAAGATTAAAGAAGAGGATTTTGACAATAGAAGCCATTTTCAAAGTCAAATATCAAGGAGAAGGATTAGATTTACCTTAAGCTTCTTTTTCTTTCTTATTCACCTTGCTTGGTTGACTATAAGAGCTTGAGAGAGAGAGAAAGTTATGAAATGAATAACTCTTCATCCCTCCTTAAATTAACAGCCGACTATGAGAATAGAGAGGGAAGAGAAATGAATTAAAAATGCTTATTTGACTTTTAAACAACCCATGTTTCATCCATCTCATGCCAAGTGTACAAAATCTTGTGGCTCACCACAAGGCATGTAACTATATGGTTACGCTAACTAATTCCATTACCAATTTAGTCACACTTCTCATTTCTATCTCTTAGTTAATTTCTTCATCAGTTGCAAAAGAATTAGCCAGTAAATTTCATTTTTTTCTGTTTTTCCCCTGACTATGGAAATTTTAGTTAGTTTGCCACATAGTGTATCATTTAACTTCTTTTCCTCTTCCATGCACCATCCCCTGTACTTTTATTTCAATTTAAGCTTTGTTACCACAATTAAGCTTAAATACTGGGTTTGGCCACTTTCTGCTGCTAATTCATGTCATAATTCATGTTTTATTCCCTGAAGGGTTCATCTAACATTCGTTTCATTCACTTTTGAAGTCATTGAGCCCTTACACATATTTTAGGGCATTACAATTCTCCCCCCATACAATAAATTTTGTCCCTAAAATTTGTTACACAACTTAGGACATAAACCCTGGATACCTCTTCATGATGGCTTCTGTTTCTCAAATTGCTTCTAACTAGGATAGTCCCTTCTAGACCACCTGCACAAATGGTACGCTATAGGTCTGATTCTAGCAAGAATCTCAAAAAGACTAATACACCCTAGGCTCAGCTTCATTCTCTTGATCACTCTATTGATTCCCATTACCGAAGACACTCTCAAGAACACATGATCTCCGACTTCAAACTCTAGAGGTCTTCACCTTGCTCGATCGTGATTCGAATAGACTGCATTCACTCATCTTGGCTTTAAACCTCTTCAACATCATACCTTAAAGCACTTTCCCCCTTGGGGAATACTATGACTGGAACATACGATTTACTTTGAGAGATTTAAATTCCAAAAATCCTCTATCATCACTGCAATTGCACGGCCTTCCGACTAAACACATCCATGATGACATCAACATTACCTAGATGATACTTGATCTCTAGGTTGTAAGCTTTTAGCAACTCCATCCACTTGCACTATGTCACATTCAATTCCTTCTAATCACATAAACACTTGAGACTCTTGTGGTCACAGTATAATTCTACCATTAAGCCATACAAGCAATATCACCATATCTTTAACACAAACACAATTGCCGCAAGCTCCATGTCATAGGTGGGATAGTTCATTCCACGAGACTTTAACTATCAGGAGGAGTAGGCCACAACTCTGTTCAATCTAGTTAGCCCCTCAGGGAAACAACTAAAGGTATCACAGACTCACCGCAAACTCATAACAGACTCACAACAGACTCTAATTTTACGTACCCCCTCTCAGCCTTGGGTCAATACCAGTGAACCAGCCTAGTGGCTAGCCATGATGGCCATATCGGGGTAAGTGCCTCACAAGTGAAAACCCCCAATCATGCAGTCAAATTCACCATCAGCTAAACTAGTTCTACTCTGCTGTATATGACCACACCTCAATCCCAGCTTATTCACATCACAATGCACAACATAAATTAAACTGGGATCGAGTATAATCAATATTGGTACCATCATCCACCTTACCTTCAGCTTAATGAAGCCCTTCACATATCGTTCATCCCATTTTAATGGTTGATCCTTTTGCATGAGCTTGGTTATCAGCAAAATGATCCAGGGAGAATTCTAAGTGAATCCTCCGGTAACCTGCAAGATCCAGAAAACTGCATATCAAAACAATAGTTTCTGGCCTCTTTCAGTCCAGTACTACTTCCACCTTACTGGGATCCACTGAGACCCCTTCTCATGAGATAACATGGCCCGGAACTGTACTTCTGAAAGCCAAAATTTGTACTTATACAATTTGACATAGAGTTGCTTTTCCATGCAAGATTTCCAGTACTATTCTATTGCTCCCGCAATCCAGCAATACATTATTCATAGTCAACCAATCAAAACCCAATATGGCTTCTAATTAATAGAGCAGTAATCAAAATAGTCAACCATGAACTCATGCCCCCCACAATTATCACACAACTCAAACAAGCATCGACAGTCATAGCTTTGACTCCTATCAGTGTCAACACAACCAAGTTAAATGGTAGTTTATGAATATGCAAATCCCAGGCACTTCACACAATCATAAGTAATGAAAGAATGACTAACACCTGAATACAGTAGACTACTAATGAGAAGAATTTTACCTTGAATTAGCTCAGGGGACTTCCATGCTTTCTCATTTATAATGGCAAACACCCTGCCTTAATTTGTAGACCTTTGCTCTACCAGCCACTGCTTGCATTCACTGGCCATATGTCATGTCTGCCTGTAGTTATAACAAATGACTTGGCCCAAACACATTCTACTACTATGTTCCCTACCACAATGAGGACATGGCATATCACTGGAGGCCACTGGTACTCAGATCCTCAGGTCGATAGGGTTTCTTGTCCCCGCCCTTAGATAAGGATTCTTGCCCTTTCCATTTTTAGGAAGAATTTCCCTTAGTACGCTCACTGTGATTGCTACCACCCTTGGTTGGGTACAAATCCCTTATGTTGTTTTTGGTAATTCTACACTCCTCCATGGCTTTATTGAATACAGTAAATTGGTGGGTAGCTTACCTTTTCCTCAACTTACGCCTTAAGCCTCGAATCAACATATCGAAGCTCCACTCCTTATCATCCATGCGTCATAGATAAGAGGAGTACCAGCCTAGTCAGATGAATTGAGACAAGTAGTCATCAAAGGTCTTTGTATCACCCTATTTAATATATAGGAACTCAGATTCCTTATCGAGCCTCGCTGACTTGGGAAAGTATTTATCATTGAATTTTTCATGAAACAGTTCCTAGGTTAATGGCACAACGGTTCTGCAACGACATGGAAATATTCCACCACCATCGGTCGGCATCCCCCTTTAGCTTTTAAACGGCTAATTATGTCTTCACCTCAGTTAGGCAGTCTAGTACTTCAAAGATCTTCTCTAGGTGGTTCAACCAATCTTCAGTTATTTGGGGACCAAACCTTCCCCTGAACACTAGAAGTAGATGTTTGGAGAGTTTGGAGACCCAATACTATAGATCTCTCTCATCTCAAGCTGGTACCCCATATAACTCCTGGTTCGGTGTTGTATGAGGTGGGGAATCCTAAGATCGAATTGACCTTTCTACTATCTCTTTATGATGTGTCTCCTCTTAAGTCTCTTCTTGGGTCGATTGAACTCTATCAGTATTGCATTTTTCTTTCTCCTCTCGGAGCTCTTCCCTTAGCTCATTTATCATATCCTGCTGCTCCATTAACATGCCCATCATCAGTTGTATAGGATCAGATGGGTTGTCATGTATCTCTTCCACCTCTGGTGCTACACGTTAAACCATTAGGTGAACCATGGTTTCTTCTCACTCTACAAATGATTCACTAGTCAATATCACAGTAAATGTATACACATATTCCTTAAAAGTCAAACACCAACCAATAATAGGAACATTCATGTGTATACAACAAACAATCATAGGTTAACTATCATCACTAAGATAAGGAACTATGGCAATTATCTTAGAAAAATCAACCCTTACCAGAAACTATAGCTCTGATACCAAAAATATAATCCCCTACCTTCACCGTCAACAATATGGTTTGAAAAATGCCATAAATTAAGAGAGAGACCAAATAACAATTTAAAACTCATGAAAGGTTTTGACTTCAAGATAGGATTTGGTCCTGTTATAAAGTGGGTTTTCAAAAACTTTTCAAAACCAGTTTAATACGGTCTCACTTCCACTCTTTGAATCTATTTGGCCTGTTTGATTCTGTTTCATTTATCAATATCAGAGTGTCTAACAAAATTTCCTGACAGATACTCAGGTTATATTCATTTACCAAAGGGTTTACATGGCATATTTACCCCTTTTAGTTTCCCAACCAGGGATTACATAACCAAATATAAGCCTATGGTGGACACAACCGCCTTTACTAAAATGCGCTTAAAATTACATCATTTACAATATATACACATTAATTTATAAGTATGATAACCAACTAAAAAAACTCAATTGTCCTAGCCGGGAGTACTAGTCGCCCTTATATACCTGTTTCTCCTTCGATCCGCTTGCCCTGGCTATAGGTTAGTCATTGGAAAGAATGAGATTCATAAAAGTCTCAGTAGTAACATTTTCACTCATATTATATATAATAAACAAAGCATGTAAGCAATTATCACAAAGCAGCATCACAGCAACGGCATTCACAACAATAATACAACAACGACATTCACAGCAGAAATACTATGCTTGACTTTCATTACATTCACTACAGCTTTCACTGTATTCATAATGGCATTTTTACAACAAGTTTTGCTGTATTCACTTTCACTATAGCTTTCGCTATATTCACCATGGCATTTTTATGATAGCTTTTGTTGTATTCACAATGGAATTTTTTTCCAAAAGCTTTCACTATAAAAGAAAAAATGAGAGGCTGAAGAGGGGGATCCAGATTAGGAAAGACCTAGGCAGGCGACTAAGAGCATCCTCTGAGCTTGGGTGTGTCTGAAATCAAGGAGAGATTGGAGATTTGCAGAGATTTCAGCTCAGATTCTCTAGTTTTTCTGTATTCCTTCCATTTCTCCTCTGTAATTCTGATATGGCTGTAATGAGAGCTTATGTCTGTGATTCATTTGTGAACATGGATAGCTAGAGTCCTTTTCTAGGATTGTTTATGATCCTTTGTATGGATTAAACTTGATTCCTTTCCTCTCTAAGTATCTAATGGCATATATATGTTGATTTCACTCCGCTTTTACTCCTGTATGTGACTGGCCATCACTATGGATGATGTGTTCGATTAAATTAAGCTTGAGAGAGTTAATTTAATTACAGAACTTGAGTGAAATTATGCTAGACTTGAAGTTTACAACCAAACAGATGGTTTGTTAGTAACATAGAGATATAATTATTAACCTAGCATTGTCAAATTAAGATTGGTATGTAATGAATATCTTCTCTTAGCTGTAGCAAGAGATTTTGCATGCTAATAGAAGATATACAACTGGTTATGACTTGAGAGAGCTTAATCATATACTTGGGATTATTAAACTGACATATATATACCCCATGAAAAGGATCCTTGGAGAGTAAAAGAAGTAAGTTTATGAAATACTAAGGGGATGAACAATCCTAGGCTTATTATACTTGATTGAAGTCATACAACTCAGAGTTTTGTTCAGCAAATTTTAGCTTTACAAATATATCTTTTGAAATTCCTTTTTCCACACACAACAACATGTTTTGGCTCAACTTAATCGAATTCACCAAATCTATTGCTTGACTAATTTGTTACTCAAATCCTCGAGGGAACGATCTTTACTTATCACTTTATTACTTGACGCGATCCGTGCACTTGCGGTTGCGAACAAAAGGCCAGAAAGTTGCCCAACAATATAACTCTTTCAAGTCTATGGAGGCTCACACTTTGTGTGGGACCCTAGCTTCCAAATATATTCCAACTCTGCTAGATCATTTAATTCTAAAGAACACAACTCTGAAATCAGCTTTAAAGGTTCTTCTTGTGCATCAGCAGAATCTTCACCTTCTCCTGTTCCTCTCACTTGCACCTCAAACATACCTTTCTTTTTTCTTCCACTCCTCCTCATTTGAACATGCTTCAATCTTAAGAAAAGGGTCAAGGCTTCATGATTTTGCAATTGTTTGAAGCTTTTTGCAGTAACCACAAGAAATGCTCTCTCAGTCTCATTCCCCTGTACATGTATTCAAATTATAATTATGAAATGCACATTTTACAACAGCAATTGTCTCTTAATTACTCTCATCACAAAAGTGTATATAGCCAGTGAAGCCTGGAATTAAAAAAAACAACGATTTTCCATTGCAGTGAGCTGCATGGAAGAAAGGAAAGATGAGAATAGATTTGTGGAAAAATGCAGAGTGGAAAATAAAAATACAAAATACAAAAATATGAAGTGTTGCATTTGGATTGGAAAAGAAAAAGATATTATTCGACAAAAAAAATTAGTAAGTAAGATACAGAGCTCAAAAAACAATATTATTTTTTTATATCGAAATAAAAAGAAAATTCAAAAAGTAGTTGAATCATATATAGTATGTATAACGTAGATACAGAGAATTGAAATTTCATTATAAAAACAGTGATATAGCTACAAAACCTTAAATTTAAACTATTGCTTATTATTGAGAATAAGTAATTAAAAGTATTTTTTTAATCTTATGTGTATTATTTGGTAATAAAAAATTTTTCAAATAAAATTTAAAAGTAAAGAGGCCCATTTTTAATTTAAAAAAAAGGTAGAGTGAACAAAAGAAAAAACGAAATGTACTAAAAATATGTGAAATTCTTGGAAGTTGCACAAATTTATAATGGCCTCTATAAGTAGTTTCCGCAATATATAGATGGTGTTAGTGATGGCAATGCACATAACTATTTATTTGACAAGAGTTAAAATTAAGAAATATATAGATAAAATAGGGAAATTAATTTCAGAAGATAATTTGAATAAAGAATATGAAATTAGTACCAAAAGAAAATAAACAAATTCAGTTACAATTAAAATTTCATTCATTGAATGGTATTTTTTCAGCAAATGCATCAACATGGTTTATTGTTTCAAACATGGAATGATTCAAGCGGGATTTTGCAAATAACACTTATGCACGGATAATCTTGCATATCATGAAGACGATCCCCAAGTGCTACTTCTTCACCAATGAGACTCTCCAGTTCAAGACAATTCCGTATTCGTAATTCCACTAGTGAAGGACAATGAGAAGTCAGAGAATAACCATTTCACATTTTTGCAGCTATCAATCTCAAGTTTCCTCAGCTCCGGTATGCTTGTAACAGTGGCATAGGTAAGTATGGTTGTCAACTTGGGACATCTCTTCATGTATAGCTCTTGTAACATCGGGAGAGAACATCTAATAGATGAATTTTGGAACACTTGTTCAAGACTGTCCATTTGATCCAATTTTAAAGTAATCAGGTGAGAGAACACTTTTCCTGTTTGGGGAAAGTTGGTACAGAAGTTATCAACTATGAATCTTTTATATGGACACTGTGAAACCCCTAAGTGCTTTATCTTAGAACTTATATTATTATGATCCCACCTACAATTCTTTAGCCAAAGGCAGTTTGCTCCAAGAATGAGATCTTTCATTGATGAATTCAAAGTAGAGACTTCGAAGCCTTGTATACATAAAGCTCTCAATGCTTCAATGCAATCACCATAATATTCTCGAAAAGGCAGTTCAAAAGTAGTTAATGAATCAGGAGATCCGAATGTGAAATCATAAATAGCATACCTCTTCAATCTTGAAGGAGAGAAATTTTTTGTGATAAATGACTTCCCATCCCAAAAGTATAACTCATCAAGTTGCTAACATCTTCCAATAACTTCTAAAGGAACTTTCTTAATTGCACACCCAAATACATCCAAAAGCTTCAAATTTTACATATATATAATTTCAGCAGGTAATTCATCAAATTGAAAACCACGCAACTCAAGAATTTCTAATCTTTTAAGTTGACATAGAAAAGAGATGTCACCCAAGGCAATATTTCTAAAGCATAAGGTGTGAAGATTTATTAATGTTGAAACAACTGAATGCGGCATTGACCACTGAATTCGAAACCAGGACCAAGAAAACCATCCAAAGCTAGATGTTACAAGGATTAAGACTTTGAGTTCTTCAATCCCTCTTAGGACATTAATGAACCTTTTAGGATGAAGTAGCAGAATCTCAAGTGTTGGACAACACAATTGATTACAAAGGTCAAAATTGTTTTCTGAGTTCCACAATGATATTACCTTCGTCTCTTTCAAACTTTCATTCTCAACCAACATTCTTGAAACACCAAAATTGCTTGGCATTTCTTCTTTGCAATCCACAAGGCTACATCTCGAACTACATCATGCAATTTTACACATACATGTACGCTTATTGGTATGCATTAACAAACAAGAATCTAACAATTTCTCAATAATTATTAAAATCTCATTCCTTGCATCCTCCATTGTATAAATATTGTCACCAAGTTTAACAGTCCCTTTGCCAAAATGAATTAAATCCTCTATATGGATTTCATGATCCTCAGGAAACATAGAACACAATAAGAAGAGTGACTGGGCTAGTGGGCTTGGCAAATTATCATAACTCACTTTGAGAGTTGCATAAGGGGTCTTGAAATCATCTTCAACATCCAATGGCAGGGGACGTTGTAGCTTTTGTAGTGTTGACTCCCACACTTGAATACCTCTTCTTTTTAATGTGCTTCCCACTGTCACAATTGCTATAGGCAGACCTTTACACTCATCAACAATCTTCCTCCCAATACTATCAAACTCATTCTTTAAGACATTGTTTGGGTATGCATGCATCTTGAACAAAGCCCATGCATCTTGATCTGTTAAGATAGGCAGTTCAATTATACTCTCACAATCCATATCAAGACATACACCATAAAGTTGAGTGGTCAACAAGACACAACAACTTTCATTTAGTGGAATGCCAATTTGTTCAAGGCTTAGTTTGCTCCACACATCATCCAAAATTATAAGAATCCTCTTATTTTTCAACCCTTGCGACAACCTTTGTGCTCTAATAAGTTGAGTTGGCTCATGGAGTTGCAAGCCTATTTGCCCTGCTATTTCCTGTTGAATGTTCAAAATATTTGGGGGTTTTGAAACGACTACCATGACAACCTTTTCAAAAAGCTTGAGCTCATCCAATTTCTTACCTACTTGCTTTGCCAAGGTGGTTTTTCCTGAGCCGCCCATACCGTACAGTCCCACCATCTTGTTCTTGTCATCTTTAATTGCCTCTAAGAGACTATTTTAAGTTGATTTCCTTGAGTTGAAATCCACAAACCCTTTGGAAGAGAAGTAGGTGATGCCAGGAAGTTGGATTAGATGGGAAAAAGGCTCAAAGTAGGAGTTGTTTTTTAGCTCCATCATCTGCTTAGCCTTATCTTCCATTTGTCTTGCTAAAGAATATCTAAGCGACATGTTAAAACACTTGTTTCCTCGTCCTTCAAGCTCTTGTTACAGCTTTTGCAGATCCTCAAAAATAGCATTCACATCATCCAGCCACTTTTCCGCGGATGGCATTATTTCTTCAATTTTTCTATCAGCATCTTCTTTATGTTTTTTCACATCTGCTAGTTTCCCCTCTAGCTCTCGTTTTGCTTATCAATGTCTTCAACAAATTGCTTGAAGCAGAACAAATAACGAGCACAGCGCAAAATTGGCTCCGCTAGGCATTCTGTAACCTTTTCCGCGATACACATAACAATCTCTTCCATCTAATGCAATAGACGGATTAGAATTCTCTCATGAACTTGAGTCTAGAAGCAGGCATATATGCATACGACATGCATAAGGAGATTCCCTTGAAACATGCTAACCATGCGAGGGTTTGAGTACATAGAACTAACAGTGTAAACTTAATGAGTAGCTATCTAAATAAGCCATGCAAATATGCATATAACATGCATAAATAAATCATATTCTCATATTAATTTAGCTATATTATGAATTGATGATAACTTTGGCTATATTTTTTTAGTCACAGCAAAAAGAAGTAATAAGATTGTGTGATGCTGTCCTAAGAAATAATTAAGTAATTGACTGAAGGAAAAAGGTTTATTCTTAGAAAAATCTAAGTTGTAAGATAAGATATTCCTGATTTTTACCAGACCAATGATACACCAATTAATGCGGAGAGATGAAAATTGAAACTGAATTATGAGTTGAGAATAGAAGAAAAGGAAGAAATTCTATGAATTCATTACTGTAAACTTATTGTTAAATGGAGGAAATTAAGCTTATATATTTAAATTACTTACTTCCAATAAATTAGAATTAGTGAATTCAATGTTGGGAAAAAGTATAAGTGAATTAAAAAATTTAAAAAAATTAAAATTAAAATATTAATAACAAAAATTAGTTAGAGGATAATCATATATTAATAATTAAACACACATATCCTTATTTGATTGAAATAAGCAACACAAGGCATACAAAATTAGTACCAAAATTTTTTCCTTGTGGAATTCAGATGGAAGGAAAAGTTCAAATTATTCTTTACTTGAATTTATATGTAATGTAACTTGGGTCTTCTAAGCTAAGAAAATGGGAGGGGCTAAAGTATATTTTTAGCCCTTTAAGTTTATATGACGTATACTTTTAGTCCGTTAAATTTAATAAATATTCTTTTGGTTCTATAATTCTAACATTGTTAATATTTCTAACAAAAAATGCTGACATAACAAACTCAAGTGATAACTGTGTAAACTTAAGTGATGAGTATGATTAAATGCTATTAATCTTAAATTTAAAATATGTTTAAATTAAAAAATATCTAAAAACCTAATGAAGCATTCAATATCAAAACCTCCATTGTAATAACAAATTTTAGTTTAATAATCCAAATATATTAGTTTACTAATCTAAATATCAAAACTTCAATTTTTTTTCTCAATCAAAATCTCAATTTTATTTGCAGTGATTTGTCGGTTTATCTTAATTTAATAACCTAAATATATTATATTAAAAAATTAACACTTAAATATACTTTCTTAGCTATATAGTTATTACTTAAATTTGTTGTAACAACATTGTTTATTAGCAATATTAACGATGTTAAAAATATAGGATATAAAATATACTTTACAACACTAATGATTAAAAATATACCTCATATAAAACTTAAAATAATGTGAGTATACTTTAGCAAAAAAAGAAAAGAAAAAAGAAAGAAAGAAAGAAAAAGGAACTCTTATTATTTCTAGTTTCATATAAAAAATGTTTTTATTTAATTTTTTTGTACATTAATTTGAAATCTGCCCACATATTTCTTCATTCCTAGGCCGCTTTTGTAAGTAAGAATAACATAAGATAAATATAAGTAAAAATATCTCATTATTTTTTAAAATATAAAACACTCATTAGTGCCTCACTTTAAATTTATTTTTCATCATATATATTTCCAAATTAAACAATTTTTTAACAAAAATTGATATTTATGTATCAGAGAGATAAATTCTCAATATTTTGACATGTGACGGAAAATGCAATGATGCGTCTCTCATATTATTAATGAAAAATCAAGTAAAAAGTATCCATTCTGCTGTTGTATTTTTTCCAATTAACATAACATCTAAATATTGACAAAGAACTTAACAATGTTTTGCTTCTAATATATATCCCCATGCTAAAAGAAATTGAATTAAAGGGCATCTAAAATAAAGAAATGATATTCTCACAATTACCTTTGAAAGGATTCTATGATAATTTTGAAATCTTTTGAGCCAAAAACCAATGAAGAACGATGATAACTGACAGTAATTATGATTGTACAAGAAAAGCATAAATCCTCAAGTTATACTATCGCAGACGAAAGTTTACGTTACGGAGCACATTATGTGCTCATCAATTTGACGAGCATAAATGTGCTTGTCACCAATCTATATTGTTTATTGATTTTGGATGGACCAAATTCAATTCAGTTTAATTTAATATTCTAAATAAATTTTTTATTTAATATATGTAAAATTTAAAAATAAACATAATCTTATAAGTATGACTTCTTAAAAATGAATTTATCATTTAAAAATCACAAGCTAAAAATTTTAAATTTGTAACATACAAATTAAATTCAAACTGTTTAGATCTCATCACAATAATGAGAGATAGGTGCTCATCAATGCTATATGCTGTCATGAATCCAACAAATACAGATTTAGGGCCCAAAGGAAGTTGTAGTTCAGATAAGACAAATGGACAACCCAAAGGCCTAATAAGGAAAAGCCTTCGAATAAAGAAGAAATCCTGGAAGTTGCGCGAATTGGAAGAAGCAGAAGAAATATAAATAGACACGTGAGTGAGTAGAGGGGTGTGGAATATTTTGGAAGATCTTCTTCTCTTGTATCCTTCTCTCTCTATTCTGTTACTCTTTCTATTCCGTTGCTTATTTCTTTCTGCGATATTCTCTGGCATTCTGTAAAATCCTTGTGACAGTTGCATATTCTGGATTTGGTGAATGAAATATACAGTAATATTACAGAGATTTTATCTGATTTTCACTGTGTATTTAGCATAACCATAACATTTTGGTGCTTTCATTTGCTTTCTGTCCGTCATGGCTGATCATACGAGAATGAAGGAATTACAAGCCGATATCAAGAAAACCCATGATTTCATGGAGTATGCTACCGAGCGTTTCGGACAACTCGATCAATTAAGCTCGGTTATTAAGACGTTGGTGCAATCTGTCGATTCTCTTCAGCTTCGTCTAGATCACTCTGTTTCTAGTTCTGGTGATGGTCCCTCTGCTGGTCATTCCACGGACACGCATGTCTTATCCAACGTACACCCTTTGAAATCGATCAAACTTGATTTTCCCAGATTTGATGGCACAGATACTCTCAACTGGCTTTTCCGTGCGGAACAGTATTTCAAATACTATGATATTTCTGATGATCAGAAAATTGTCATTGCTTCGGTTCATTTTGAAGGGGATGTTCTTGCTTGGTTCCAAATGTTAGATAGAGCTGGTAGAATTCCTTCTTGGTTGGCTTTATCTAAGGCCATTGAGATCCAGTACGGACCCTCTGTTTTTGATTGTGCACGATCTCAATTGTTCAAACTCACTCAACAGAGCATTGGCGGTTCTCTCGAGGATTATCATAAAAAATTTCTTTCTCTCGCTAACCGTACTGAAGAACTTTCGGAACCAACCCTTTTGGATTGCTATCTTGGGGGCCTCAATCCTGATCTTAGGAGAGACGTCCTCGTTCAGCGTCCAACGACGCTTCTCAGTGCAATGACACTCGCGCGATTATTTGCTGGTTCACCTACCTCTGGGATATTACCTTCTCGTTCGGCCGATTTCACTAAACCACGGTCAGGCTCTGTTACTCTTCCTTCTACCAATATTAGTGCTCATCCGGGATCTCGGTCTGCACCGGTTTCGACGTTATCAGGAGGAGGCAAGGCAAATTTACCTCCACTCTTACCTACACCATCTATGCCACCGATTAAACGTATGACTCCTGCCGAAATGTTCATTCGTCGAGAGAAAGGTTTATGTTATACTTGTGATGCTAAATTTACTCCAACCCATCGGTGTCCGAATAAGCAGCTCATGTTACTACAAGGGGAAGAGGCCGATGAAGATTCAGAGGATTCACAGGCTACGGGAACAGAGACTGATGCTACTATTCATCACCTTTCCGTCCATGCTTTACAAGGTACTCATGGTGCTGCTACGATTCGGTTTCAAGGTACAATATATGGTACTCATGTTCAAATATTACTCGACGGAGGTAGTTCAGACAATTTTGTCCATCCACGCATTGCTACTCATTTGAACTTGCCTGTGGAACATGCTACTCCCATTCGCGTATTGGGCGGTACTGGTCATATACTCACTAGCAACAAACGTGTTACACACGTACCCATTCATATCAGTGGCCACATGATTTATCTCAATATGTACATCCTTCCTATTGCTGGCGTGGACGTAGTGATAGGTGCCGATTGGTTAGAAACTTTGGGACCACATGTGGCAGATTACAGTACCTCTACCATTAAGTTTCTTGCTAATGGTGAATATATCACTCTTTCGGGTTACAGAGGACTCTTACATTCCGAAGCTCAACTCCACCATTTGGTGCGCCTGGCCCATACTGACGTTTTTGATATCTTATATTTACTTGAACCTGTTGTTCCTTCCACAAATTTGTTAGAGGTGCCCGACGATGTGCTAGAAGATCTACGGCATATATTACTCAAATATGCCTCTGTTTTTGCCATTCCTTCTGGGTTACCACCAGCGCGTTCAGTAGATCATAAGATTGAGTTGCTTCCTAGAAAAGGTTCTGTCAAAGTGCGACCATATCGTTACCCTGTCAGTCAGAAGGCCGAGATTGAAAAGATCGTTGCTGAACTTTTAGCAACCGGTTTGATTCAATCCAGTACAAGTCCATTTTCAGCATCGGTGATCTTAGTTAAAAAAAAGATGGTACATGGAGGTTTTGCGTCGATTTCCGAGCCCTTAATGCTATAACAATTAAAGAGGCCTTTCCTATGCCCACGGTTGATGAACTCCTTGATGAATTACATGGTGCAACATTTTATTCTAAACTCGACCTTCGGTCAGGTTATCATCAGATTTTAATGCGCGAAGGGGATCGAGAAAAGACGGCATTCAGAACTCATCATGGATTATATGAGTGGCTGGTTATGCCATTCAGCCTCTCGAATGCACCTGCTACTTTTCAATCGCTTATGAACTCGGTTTTTCGGCCGTTCCTTCGTCAGTTTGTTTTAATCTTCTTTGATGATATTCTTATATATAGTGTGAACTGGGAGCAACACTTACTACATGTCACTGAAGTATTAAAAGTTCTGACTCAGCATCAATTGTTTGCAAAGATGAAGAAATGTGCTTTTGGGAAACGACAAATTGAATATTTGGGCCATATAATTTCCGTCAAAGGGGTAGCTATGGATCCTTCTAAAATCCAAACTATTTTAGACTGGCCAATTCCACAAAATGTAACCCAATTAAAAGGATTTCTAGGATTAAGCGGGTACTATAGAAGATTTATTGCTCACTTTGCTCAGCTTGCAAGCCCATTAACTGATTTACTTCGTAAAGATGCATTTCATTGGAATGCAGAGGCTCAAAAAGCTTTCCATAAGTTCAAATCAGTGTTAACAGAGGCTCCAGTATTGAGAATGCCAAATTTTCAGCAATCTTTTGTGTTGGAGACAGACGCATCGGGAGTGGGTATTGGTGCCGTGTTAAGTCAAGATAATCATCCTATTGCTTATTTCTCCAAGAAATTATCCCCACGACTCCAAAAACAATCTGTTTATGTTCGGGAATTATATGCTATCACAGAGGCCCTGGCTAAATTTCGTCACTATCTTCTGGGTCATCATTTTGTTATTCGAACAGATCATGCAAGTCTTTGATATCTTAAAGACCAAGTGATCTAAACTCCTGAACAAGAAAAATGCCTTCCGAAA
The DNA here is from genome assembly GCA_963210345.1 of Inga oerstediana. Lineage (NCBI taxonomy): Eukaryota > Viridiplantae > Streptophyta > Magnoliopsida > Fabales > Fabaceae > Inga > Inga oerstediana. Next base: position 42,821,450 of record OY723407.1, read on the forward strand.
CTTCTGGGGTACAACTTTGATGTGGAGTTTCGATCAGGGAAAACAAATTTGGCAGCAGATGCCTTGTCTCGTGTAACACTCATGGCCATTTCGAATGTTGAAGGGTCTTTTATGGATTTTGTTTATGATCAGCTACCGTCCTCTCCTTGGCTGACTCAGTTAAAAGCAAATAATGAAGGCTCTGTTTCACCGTCAACTGGTTATGAAGCACGGCGAGGATATTTGTATTGGCGATCTCGATTGGTTCTTCCTCATGATAATACTGCACTAATTACGTGAGTTTTAGAGGAATTCCATTCTTCACCAATTGGCGGCCACGCTGGATTTCTGCGAACATTTCATCGCATAGCTCGTTTATTCTTTTGGCAAAACATGCGACGAGATATACGTACATTTATTAAACAGTGTTCTATTTGTCAACAAGCCAAGATATCACAGTTACATCCATCTGGATTACTTCAACCACTTACCATCCCAGAGAGGATTTGGGAAGATATTGTGATGGATTTTCTTGTTGGCCTACCTTTAGTACGAGGAGTTTCAGTGATAATGGTGGTCGTGGATCGTCTTTCTAAATATGGGCATTTTATCGCACTACCACCTCATTTTTCTAGTAAAATTGTGGCTGAAGCTTTCTTACAGCATATTGTTAAGCTCCATGGAATACCCCGTACAATTGTTTCAGATCGAGACAAGACGTTCACCAGTCAATTTTGGAAGCATCTGATGAAACTACAAGGCACTACGCTGTGTTTTAGCACAGCTTACCACCCACAGTTGGACGGACAATCGGAGGCACTAAACCGATGTTTAGAAATGTATTTACGGTGCTTTGTACATGAGTATCCACGTAATTGGCTTTCATTTTTACCATGGGCAGAGTTTTGGTATAATACGTGTTTTCACACTTCTATCGGTTTTACTCCTTTCAAGGTGGTCTATGGTCGTGACCCACCCCCTGTTTTACGCCATTCGTCATTAGAAGATACACCATGGGATGTACATAAGCAATTACTGGAGCGGGATGCTGTGTTAACAGTTTTGAAGCAGAATTTAATCAAAGCTCAGAGTCGAATGAAGTATTTTACTGACAGGAAACGAACTGAGCTTGAATTCAATATCCATGATTGGGTGTTAGTGCGACTACAGCCTTATCGACAACACTCTGTTGAATTGAGAAAATACCAGAAATTAGCATTATTATATTTTGGTCCATTTCAGATCACTGAACGTATTGGACCAGTAGCATATCGGCTCGCTCTACCAGACTATGCGAAGATTCACCCTGTTTTTCATATTTCCCAATTAAAGAAATTTCATGGATCAGATTCGACGCAGGTTTTCTTACCGTTGCCTTTGCATTCATTACCAAAGGGTCCTGTATATACTCTTGATAGTATTATAGATTCACGATGGGTGCAACATAATAATGAATGGCAACAACAATTTTTGGTTCATTGGGATAGCTCATCCCATGATACCTGGGAATTTAAGCAGGATCTGCAACGTTTATATCCTTCTCTGAACCTTGAGGACAAGGTTCATTTCGATGGGGAGAGTAATGTCATGAATCCAACAAATACAGATTTAGGGCCCAAAGGAAGTTGTAGTTCAGATAAGACAAATGGACAACCAAAAGGCCCAATAAGGAAAAGCCTTCGAATAAAGAAGAAATCCTGGAAGTTGTGTGAATTGGAAGAAGCAGAAGAAATATAAATAGACACGTGAGTGAGTAGAGGGGTGTGGAATATTTTGGAAGATCTTCTTCTCTTGTATCCTTCTCTCTCTATTCTGTTACTCTTTCTATTCCGTTGCTTATTTCTTTCTGCGATATTCTCTGGCATTCTGTAAAATCCTTGTGACAGTTGCATATTCTGGATTTGGTGAATGAAATATACAGTAATATTACAGAGATTTTATCTGATTTTCACTGTGTATTTAGCATAACCATAACATATGCACTGAATGCAAACCCAAATTTTAGACAGCAATGTAAACTAATCGATCAATGCTGTCTAAAATTGATATAACAAAATGGAAGAATTTTTTCCTTCAAACAAAATTGAAAGTATTTCCTGTGATTTTGCCCAAATTGAGTACTAGAAGGTACACTTAGCCTCCAAATAATTATAGGTAGAAGTCATTTATGTGGAAAGAAATACTTGTATACTTATGTATATGAAATCTTTACAATTATAAGGCTAATGTCTCTATTGATCTACCTTTCCATTTCCTCTCCGTTGAATTTATTCACCAGTAGGTTAACTTTCAATGGTTAAGATTTAATACCATGTAAAAATATTATTATAACATTAAATATAATAAAAATCTACTATGGTAACTGTTCACATCAAATTTTAAAGCATAAATTTATTTATTATTTATATTATAATGATCATTTTACAAATAAATCTCAACCATTTATACATAATCTAATGGTGGAAATATTGAAAAGTGAGGAATGGAGAGGGAGGTCCATGGAGATATCTCTCTCCAAACAAACCAAGGGGAACAACTGAAATGAAATAAACAAAAATATAAAACATTTACCTCAAGCTTTGCAATAAAATTAGAAAGGATAAGAAAAGGTTCGCCGAAGAGACCCTGGAATCAGATTGCGTCGTGATGCCCACCTTCAAGAACCAACCAAACAATGATTCACCTAATTAAACCTATGAGATATATATATATATATATATATGAATCTTAAATTGTAAAGAGTCCAATTTCTACAACTATTTTTTTTTTGTCCAAAAGACACTTTTATTAATATTCAAAAAACTAGTACAGACACCAATAGCCAAAGCCAACAAAATTCTCACAAAAAAACCTATGAGTACAACCTAACTCACAAACTAAACCAGAAGCAATACAACTATATCAGAATCTTCCTATTTAACTAGCTATCTTTCTTATTATAAGAATCTTGCTGTTTAACCAATTCCACTTCTATCAAGCCGTCCATCCTCAGCTCCTATCAGTCCACTCTTCATGTTTTTCCCTGCAGGTTCACAGTTTACTGCCTCGGCTTTCTTCCAACTACTGATATCATCAGCCAAGATCTTGGCCAAAGGACGTGATGGTGTTTCCACCCACCCCACCGGGATCACATCCTTTCTACAACTCACAACAATCCAGTCTGCTGCCTCATTCCCCTTCCTTGTAATTAGGGAAATTTCCACATCCTTTAATACATCCAAGGCAGAAATAGTATCCTGCATTTCCCACCTCACTCTCCAATCAATTCCCTCAGCTGAGTGTTTATTATAACACCAATAAATCGCAGAACAATCAGTTTCAATAATAGCCTTTTTCATATCAAATTCTTGCAGTAAACTCAATGCTTTTCTTACTGCCAAAACTTCAACCATTACTACACAGTCAGCCCTCACTCTTTCTACAAATCCCCATATATAATTCCCCTCCTCATTTCTACATACCAACCCAATTGCTGCAACCTCTGGCATATAAGAACCATCACAATTTATTTTAATACCTCCTATTTGTGGAGCTCTCCAACCCTTATACTTTCCAAAACTCATGTCAGATATGAACCCTGTACCTTCCCAACCTTTTACTTTCCAGAATTCTGCTACTGCCCTTCCCACAGAATTAATAATTCTCTCTGGTTCAGGAATCCTACCCTCAAACACCATCCTATTCCTTTCCTTCCATATCAACCACATTACCCAAACAAAATATGATAACTGATATTCATCAAACACCTTACTAATCACCATATTTACCCACCATTCCCAAAACCTCCCCATATCCCTTTCCTCAAATCTGAGAGCTAGATTACACCCAAACCATACACTTCTATCCCAAGGACACAAAAAAATAGCATGTTCAAGTGTCTCAATTTCAGAATCACAAATAGGACATACCTCCGAGGTGCTGCATTTCCTTTTGGCAAGGTTTGCCTTCACTGGTATCGCCTGCACTAAACATCTCCAAAGAAACTGGTTAATCTTTGGCAAAACCTTTATTTTCCACATATGGCTCCAAACCTCCTTCGGAAAGTTCCTCAAGGCATTGGCACTTCTATTGCTTTCCCTTCTTCTACTTCTCTCAGCATGGTATCCTTTTCTGACCATATATTCCCCATCATTCGCTCCTACCCACACAGCTTCATCCCTTCTCTGCACGTTAGACAAAGAAATTTCTTCAATCTTCTGCAGAATCTCCTCCGGTACCAGGCCCTCCAGTCTTTCCACTGCCCATCACCCATTATGTATAATATCTGATACACTCCATTCCCTCTTCTCTTCTGGAACTTCCACCAACTGTGCTAAATTGCCCTCTACTCCTTTTATCCACTTATCCCTCCATAATCTCACCTCTGCCCCACCCTCCAAAACAGATCTTCTACCAAGGTGTCCCTTCCCTCCAAAATGCTAGCCCACACCCATGAAGCCCTTCCACCTTTCTTAGCATATAGAAATGGAGTATTTGGAAAGTATAGTCCCTTTAACACCTTTACCCATAGGTCCTGAGGATTGTGTAGAATTCTCCATGCTGTTTTTGCTAACATAGCACTATTAATAATTTCAATTTCCCTAAAACCCATTCCTCCTTCAGACTTAGGATCAGTCATTATATCCCATGATCTCCAGTGAATTTTCCTTCCCTCCTCTCCTCCATTCCACCAATACTTAGCAACCAACCTATCCAATTCCTTGCAAGTCTTCTTAGGGAATTTAAAACAGCTCATTGGATACAAGGGCGCTGCAGTAATGACAGATTTTATCATTACTTCCCTCCCTGATTGTGTTAACAGCCTCCCACTCCAACCCTTGATCTTCCTTCCAACTTTTTCCTTGATATATGCTAAGGCTTGACACTTTGCTTTACCCCACATATTTGGGATACCCAAGTATTTGCCTTGTTCTTCTATATCTCCAATACCAAGAATTGTGCAAACCTTGTCTCGTGTTATAGTTGTTGTGTTATTAGAAAAAACAATCCCAGATTTGGATAAGTTTACTTGCTGTCCAAAGGCATCACAGTAACTCTTCAACACCTCAGCTAGAACCCTACAATTACTCTCTTCAGCATTCATGAACAGCAACATGTCATCAACAAAGAAGCTATGTGACAAAACAGGACAATCCCTTGTAATTCTGATCCCTTTCAACAATCTTCTTTCTATTTTCTTATTAATCATTTTTGACAGCACTTCCACCACCAGAATAAAGATGTAAGGTGAAAGTGGGTCCCCTTATCTCAACCCTCTTTCTGGGACTACCTCTCCAACCTTCCTTCCTGAGAGACAAATATTAAGTTTCACAGTAGTGATGCACCTCATAATCAACTCCACCCATCTCTAGTGAAATCCAAACTTTGATAGGATCTTCTCAACAAAATCCCATTCTACCCTATCATAGGCTTTACTCATATCCATCTTTACTGCAAACTCACTTCTCACCCCCTTTTTCCTCCTCCTCAAATAGTGAAATATCTCATGTGCTATAATCACATTATCATGGATTAGCCTTCCAGTCACAAATGCCCCTTGATTTCTTGACACACAAGAATCCAGCCAAGGTTTTAATCTATTTGCTAGCACCTTTGAGATGACTTTATAAGCAAAATTACAAAGTCCAATAGGTCTAAACTGATTCACCTCTTCTGGCCGATCCACCTTTGGGATTAAAGTGATATTAGTCCCATTCAACCTTCCAACATTCCCACTGCCTTCAAAGAAACCCACCACCATCCTCCATATTTGCTCCTGAACCACATCCCAAGAAGTTTGATAAAATTTCCCACTAAACCCATCAGGACCAGGGGCTTTATTTCCTCCTAACTGAAACACAGCGGCTTGTACTTCAGCTCTATTTATGGGGCCAACAAGCAGCTATTCATATTATCTGTAACACAACAGTCCACATATTGCAGCACATTCTGAAAGTTTCTGTCACTTGAGGATTTAAAGAGACCTTTGTAGTAGTTAACAAAGCAGTCAGCAATTTCATTCTCATTCTCAACCCAAATGCCACCCTCCCCTTTTATCCTCAATACTGCATTTTTTTGCCTTCTCTGGACTGTAGAGAGATGAAAAAACCGAGAGTTTCTATCTCCAGCCTGAATCCATGCCACACGTGACCTTTGCCACCAGTAAACCTCCTCTTTATGCCATAATCTTTCAATATCAGCCTCAAGATCCACCACTTTCTTTGCAACTTCATCCGAAAACTCTCCCTTATAACAATCAAGAAGGATATTCATTAGTCTCTCAATCTCTTTTTTATTATTAGGAAAAGCTTTTTTACTCTATTCTCTCAATACTTTTTTGCAATTAGAAAGCCTTCTAATTACTTCTTCCACCACATCCTCCTCACTACATCCTCCCACTCCCCATCCAGTCTTGACCACCTTTTTATAATCTGGATGCTCCACCCATATATATTCAAATTTAAAGCTCCTAGGAGTTCTAATTCCCTCATATGCCAGCTCAACCAGAACTGGGGTATGGTCTGAACCTAGTGGTTCCAAATGGAAGACTTGGGCCCTTGGAAAATTTTCTCTCATATCCACATTCCCAAGAACTCTATCTATCCTCTCCTTAATATGCTCCTCCCTTCTTCTTTTATTACACCAAGTATACCTCAGCCCCTTAAATCCCATATCAATCAGTTCACAATCAGCAATAAACTGTTGGAAGAGCTAAGAATCTTCCTAATCGATCTCGGCTTACCCCCCTCTTTTCTTCTTGAGCAACAAGATCACTAAAATCACCAATGCACATCCAAGAGCCCACTATTTCCCTTGCAAACTCTCTCACTTTATTCCACACCCTTTTTCTTTCATTTTCCTTGGTGGGACCATATACAAAGGTAATGAATCTTGGGACGTCAAACTGACCAGAATCAATCTACGTATGGATTAGATTTTTTGACCTGAATAACACCTCAATCTTCACCTCCTTGCACCACCACAATACCAACCGTCCCCCTATACCTTCCGGTTTTACAACAAATCCCTCCTTCATCCCACATCTCCTTCTCACCCTCTCTACCACTACTTTTCGTTGCTTAGTTTCCATCAAAAAGACTACTAGAGGTTTTTTGAATCTTACTGTGTTCTTTAAATTTTTCACTGTCAAGGAACCTCCTAAACCTTGACAGTTCCAGGATAGAACACTCATGGTGCCATGGTGGCTGTTTGAGGCCAGCCACCACACCCTTCAGTAATATCATTCATTTTTGTATCCTTCTGTTGCAGCCCAGCTCTGAACTCATAATTCTCACCACAGATTTCATTCCTCCCCTCACTACTAATATCACCACTTCCCATATTCCTCATCAACTTCTTTGGAATTCTATTCCCTCTTCTCACTACTCTTTTTTGCACAGGTTTATTTACATTAGCCTGAATCTGGTTGTTTTCATTAACCTCAGCCAATACCACCCTTCTTTTCTTTACATCTACTCTCTCTTCTTCATCAACCAAGGGTCTTTTTAAATCAACTTTTTTGAAACTTGTCAGCATTTCAGCCATAGGCGATATACTCCCATAGACTACCAGAGCCTTTGATATCTCCACATTTTGCTTACTAAGGTTCACTCTCTCCACCTCCTTCTTCAGTTCATTCTCTTTATTCTCTTTTTCCTTAACGTCATTCCTTATCCCCTGCTTTTCAACATCTTTGATACAATATCCCTTCACCCCTTTCCTGTTAATCAGAGAATTATCACTACTCTCCTTTTCAGGCCCCTCCACTCTTGTACCCTTTCCCTCTACTTTAGACATACTGAGCCTCTCCCCTTTCCCACCTTTATAGCCACCACCCAGCCCTTCAACCTCCTCCCAATCTTCCTTACATACTTCAACCAACTAATCCATTCTTTTCGCAGCCTGCACACTCAACCAGTTACCATACTCAGCAACAATATGCTCATCATTATGAGACTTAAACAAGCAACCTCTCAAATCATGTCCAAGCCCACCACAAACAAAGCATAAGTGTTGCAACCTCTCATATCGAACCTTAATTTCCACAGGATCCTTGTTTGGCCTTGGGGACCACATACCAGTGATTAGAGGATTTCTCAAATCAACCAGCACCCTAGCTCTTAAAAAACTCCTGGTCAACAAACCCTCTTTAATTGGATTTTCAACCAACATTACTTCCCCTATCTTAGATCCTAACCTCCTTGCATTTTCCACATCCATAACGCCTAACGGTAAATCATGGAATTGAATCCAAAAAGGACAGAAATTGAAGTTTACCTCACTAGATACCATATCTTCTTTCCATTGCTGTACATTGAGCAACCATCCATTGATCGACCATGGTCTACCTCGCAATATTCACCGATAATCGTCTCTGGATCTAAACTCAAATACGAAAGTTTTGCAATCGATCTCCGCTATCTCCAGATCTTCTTTCCTTTCCAGATTCCATCCCTTTCGAATCATCTGCATGATCGTAGCCACATTGAGGTTTTTTCCAGTGATCAACCTTCCAATTAACGCTCCACCATTGGCCCTTCGCTCCTCCTGCTTCTTCCACACCAGATCGACCTCAATTTCTGTCTTCTTACCTTCCGACCTACCTTCCTTCGACGGACCTCCAACCTCCATAAATTGCTGATACGTGTTCAGATGATCAATTAAATAGTGCAAGTATACACTGTCGTAATCAAGTAATGTAGAAGTGAGTAGAGTATCGTTCCCATGAGGATTGAGCACTAAGTATCAAAATAGGTAATTTTAATTCTATTTAGCCGATCAATTAGTTGGTGATTGAGAATACAAAATAAAACAAAAACAATTAAATATGAATGCAGATGATATGAAAGCAAATATGAGAAAAAGCCCTAGGGATTAGATTTCACTTAACAATTTCCGGATTGAATCACTTATCTATTCTAGCCCAATTTATTCCACATGATTAATAGTCGAGTTTCCCTAATTTAATTACTAGCCTCTTCCAAGGTCAAGCAATTCTATAATCATTTGCTAATCCAATATATTCCTATATGGATTTAAGCAATTAATTATGCATTAAGATTTATGGAACTCAATAAGACTACACAACTCATATGAATATATTCCTATTTCATATGCAAGTCATGGTTTTAATTATAGGGTCTACACACATGTATCTCCTTCCGGTCTCAACATGTATATTGAAATCATTTAAAAGATGGCCAATCAATCAAAAGCATTAAGAATAATAATTAAAACTCAATCATGAAGGAGAAATTCAAACTAGATTTAATAAGTTAAGATTCAATCCGTCATTAGTAAGCTACGTCATCACCCTAGGAAAATGAAAGTTTAGCACATGATGAAATTAAAAACAAAACCAAAATAAATTGACATTATATAAAACTAGAATGAAATCCTCAGAAACACTGCATAAACTTGAATATTAAGTTCTCAAACATAAATATACAACCAAAAGATGAATGAAAGATGAAGAAATCAAGCCGTCCATTTAGGAGGTAAAACCTTCCATGTAGGCGGTATGCAAAATGTAATAAAATCCTAAGCCTTCCAAGATGGAGGCATGCAAAAAGTAATACAATCCTAAGCCTTCCAAGATGGAGGCATGCAATACATGAAATTAAATCTAAGAAACAACACAAAGAACTTAGAAATGTTAGAGAAAGATCTTTCCCGGTCAGAGAAGGACCTCTCCCGGTCGGAGAAGGAAACCTCTGCTTCTCTTCCTCTCCTCTTCCTTTTGAGCTTGGCATTGATCTCTATTTATAGGGGGAAAAAACGTGTGCTACAGTACTGCTACAGTGATCTGACGGGTGCTACAGTGAAGTTGACATGCTACAGTGACCCCTGGCGGCTTGCTACAGTGCGTTGACATGCTACAGTGCTGGCGGCTTGCTACAGTGCCCCGTCGACTGCTACAGTGCCCAGTGGCTGCTACAGTACTTTTATTTTTTTATTTTTTTGTTTTTTTTATTATTTTTTTGTAAATGCTGTTTATTCCAAAAACAATATTTATTTATCAATCACACCCAAATTTATTATATTAAACGCAAATATCGTCCATAAAATCATCATATAAGGGAAAAAATAAATATGCAAATATTTTACTTATCAAATTCCCCCATACTTAACTCTTGGACGTCCTCGGACAAGAAGTAAATAATAAGTGCTTCCAACAAAATCAGAAGTGTTAGGTCATAAGCAAGAACACAATTGAAAAATAAAGAGATCATAGTATTAATGAATCAATGAAAATATAAACTGGTAACTTTAATTGAAAATGAATAAACTGAGTTCGTACTTGAAACTCATTCTCTCAATCTCTCAAGTGTTTAAGGGTAAGTGTTTCGCTCAAATTCAACCGAAAAAATTGCACTACCATAGGCTTGCTAAAAATCTCAATCTCCACTACCTAATTCACATGCATAATTCAAATCAAAAGGACTTATTAAGGGTTGTAATGGGGTTAAGGTAACGGAATGTAAAGTATGATATGAAAGGCTAAAGAAATAGAGCAATTGAAAAATGGGCTACTTATTTATCTCATCACAACAACCCACAATTCAAACACTTAACTTTTTTTTTTTCTTCTTTTTTTTTTCATAATTTTTTTTTTCTATTTTTTTTCTATTTTTTTTTCTTTTTTTTGAATTGCAACTATAAAGTTGATAATAGATACACCCCCACACTTTGTCAAAAGCCCATTTCACAAAAATTTCAAATGCTCCACTAATCTTTCAAATAAGGTAACAACACTTGATATATCATTAAAGCATATGTTAATGGGTTGAAAATAAAGAAATAGTCAATTAGGCTCAAAGGGGCTTATCAATGGTATAATTGCAAGGTTGGCTATTTGGCTCTGGCTAAAGAAAATGAATGCCTTTATCATTTTTGAATGAGCATGTGAGATGTAATTTCAACCAGATTTAAAGCAAGTTCTAGAGTGACAACTTAATAAGTGAATATCACACACAAGAGAAATAATCATTATAGGCTCAGAAGCTCACAGCTAGGAATTTTTAAACTCAGTTCATTCAATCTCAAAATTCATCACCAATTGCAACAATCAATTGTTCATTCATACTATAAAATCTCTAAATTCAATTGATCCATACTTAAAACTTATATACTTCTTAAGATCATTACAAAGCACTTGAAAAAGATTTTTTTTTTCTCTGTTTTTTTTTTTTTTGAAAAACAAAAAGAAATGCAAATAATGAAATGCCTCTTTTTTTTTTGAAAAAGATAAAAATAAATCATGTAACTAAAGAAATGCAACTAATGAAATGCGTCTCAGGAGTTAAGAATAACTCCTTACTCTGCCATCTTTTTCCACACCCCATGCATCTAATGGTTTTACTAACTAACAAAAAAAAAAAAAAATTTCTCCTCCCCCAACCTAAATCAGACATTGTCCCCAATGTCTTTTAGAGCTTAGAGGAGGTGTTTTTTTTTTAAACATAAACACACAATAAAGTAAAACCAAGAGATTAAGGAAAGTTACAACTTAAGAGTGGTATATGGGTTCTGCTTCTGACTGCTATCTGAAGATGGCCCACCTATTTGCTGGACGAGTAGATCTGGTTTAGGTTCATAGGTTTGCATTTGATCGAGCAGCTGATCAGCAGTTGGTGCAGCAATTATGGAGTGGCGAGTTGCTTGGGGTATAAATCCTGTTTCCACAGCATGATCAAGAAAAGACAACAGGTTATCATAAAAACCATTAACATTTAACAATCCTAATGGTTTTTTGTGACAGTTTAGCTTAGCCCAATATACAACACTAGAAATGCCATCCAATGTCTCCAAACCACCGGGTAGAGCAATAAAAGCTTGAGCATGGTGGAACATTACTCCCATCTGTTCAGGCAAGCTCGAAACCTGTAAAACTTGTCCTAAGGAAAAAACATGATCTTGCATCCCCTTTACCTTTACACTTAAACCCTTGCTTCCATTCATGGATGCAGAAACGACCACACTTCCCTTTAGACCCTGGATGCCTCCCCCGTACACAACGTTGATTTTTCTGGCAGCTAATGCAATTCCAAGTTCGTTTGCTGCTGTTATAAACTCTCCTTTCTTGCCCAAATCAGTTTCACCAAAAATGCAAATAGATGTAAATCTACATTTTTGTGAAATAACCTCTTTCTCTTTGTTTCTCTCAGACCATGTACGCTTACAAGAGAAAGAATTCATTTTTACAAATGGAAGTGTGCATATTTACAAATGAAAGAGTACATATATATAATACTAAAACAACGATAACAAAATCACACAAATCATACATTTTTCAAAGAAGTTTGAAAAAATTCCGACACAAATGACCGGTGGGCCACTGCGTGAAGAAATTAAACAAAAAGATGAAAGAAAGTCAAAAGATACAGTAGAGTAGGAAAAAACTGCCAAAAAGATAAGAAAGATTAGACAAAAGCTACGAAAAAGACTAAACAAATTAAACACAAGCATGATTATGTACAGTAGTTGTGATTTTGGCTCACATCTTCCTCTGGTTTTACGTCCAGAAACGGCTTAAACGCTTTCTATGAATCGAGGATTTGCTTCCCATCCAGTTTTCTTATAAACTGGCAAATAGGGTCTTTTAACGTCAGATTCCCAAGACAATAACGCTCTTTTTCTCTGTTGAATATGGCTGCTAAATCGAGAAGAATACGATGAACATCACCACTTGGATGCGTCTCAAGAGTTTGAATGATATCATCCAGTGACTCCTTACTCAGTCCATCCTTTATAAATTTGATTTTATCTTCTCGATTTACAGAAACCATACCTTTACTCCTACAGCGCTGGTCACAATTCCACCTTGCACATGTATGGCAGACCTTCATTCTTTTAGCTCTTCTCTTTTTGGAGTAAGAACTTTTTCCCATTCCTGGCAAAGGTTTAACAAATGAATTATAAATCTCACCTGCTAAACGTACCTTAGCTTCAATGATCCAACGTATATCCACAGGAAGGCCCAAACGATTGAATACTTTCATCCTTTCAAGTCGACAGCTATAGATCTTCCTGAGCACATCTTTGGGAAGAGTGTGGAACCTGTTCTTAAGCTTTGTAAGAGATTCCTCCATGGTAACTTAAAATGAAAATGATGAAAACTAAAATCTCAATGCAAAATAAGTGAGTGGGAAAGAAGTTTTGGGTTGCCTCCCAAAAAGCCGCCCTTCTTTAACGTCTTTAGCTAGACAAAAAATTTAAAAAAAATTCTTTTTTTATTTTTTTTTATTTTTTTATTTTTTTTTATTTTCTTTTTTTTAAAAAAAAACTATCAAAGTATAATACATCATCAGGAGCTACCAGAAGTCCTGCAAAATCACAACAAAACATCAAACCAAACCTTGGGTTGCCTCCCAAGCAGCGCTAAATTTATAGTCTTCAGCCAGACTTCTCAAACACAAACTACTAATCAAAAGTATCAAACACTAGGATCACCTTGTCTTCATTTCTTTTCAAGAAACAATATTTCAGAAACCAACAATGATCATTCAAAGTAATTAATTGTACTTCTTCAATCATAGACAATTTTAGAGTACAATTATTTACTGAATTCAAATAAAGCACAGCATGCATGTATTTGCAAACAGATTTAGGAATTTCCAAAATTTTAGAGTACCCCATAAAATCCACTTGACTCTCATCAGTAAGAGTCAATACTTCAACAGGAAATACATGAACAACATCTTTTGGAATAGCCACATTAGTTTCAATATCACAATCACAAAGATTAGGCTCCACAGGCGGAACCTCAATTGGACATCCATTATTCTCTCCAAAAGTGATTTCGAGTTCCTTATCACATGCCACAAGAGGCAAAGTTTCATTCAATTCCACATCCTCAACTTCCTCACAATAATCATCATCAACACAAGAAATGGTCATCATACTCAAAGAATTATCTTGCCTCATAGTTTCAAGTGAAGAAATAATTTGACTCGCATATATTCCAATATTTTGGACACTTGACTCAACTCTAGTGTCACTTTCCTTTTGCTCTCTACAAAATCTCTCTGTTGATTCCGCAAACTCCTCAATTAATCTTTCTAAATCAGATTTTTCCTTATGCTCAAGAGTTTGTTCTTCAATATATGGATAAGAGTAGAAAGGAGGATTAGGAGAATACCTGACATATGGATCCAAAGATTCTTGTTGCTCCAAAATTCCACCAGGATAAAAGGAATTATCAAAACAAGTTTGGTTCATATTGAAATCATCTCTCACGTAATGACCGGTATTGCTATATGGACAATGCTCATAAGAATAAAACTCTCCACAATAAGCACAAGAAAAACAATTGTAAGGAGAAGAATTTTCAATCCAACCAGCATTTATATTTTCATGTCTCATTCCATTCACATGCATTCCAGAAAAAGAACCAAGATATGACAAGTTATCACCAAATAAATGCTGTGCATAATTCATTTTTTTTTTTCAAATTTTACATGCAGACTAAATTAGTATTAAAATTACTTGGTATTGATATTAGTGACAACAATCCCCGGCAACGGCGCCAAAAACTTGATACGTGTTCAGATGATCAATTAAATAGTGCAAGTATACACTGTCGTAATCAAGTAATGTAGAAGTGAGTAGAGTATCGTTCCCATGAGGATTGAGCACTAAGTATCAAAATAGGTAATTTTAATTCTATTTAGCCGATCAATTAGTTGGTGATTGAGAATACAAAATAAAACAAAAACAATTAAATATGAATGCAGATGATATGAAAGCAAATATGAGAAAAAGCCCTAGGGATTAGATTTCACTTAACAATTTCCGGATTGAATCACTTATCTATTCTAGCCCAATTTATTCCACATGATTAATAGTCGAGTTTCCCTAATTTAATTACTAGCCTCTTCCAAGGTCAAGCAATTCTATAATCATTTGCTAATCCAATATATTCCTATATGGATTTAAGCAATTAATTATGCATTAAGATTTATGGAACTCAATAAGACTACACAACTCATATGAATATATTCCTATTTCATATGCAAGTCATGGTTTTAATTATAGGGTCTACACACATGTATCTCCTTCCGGTCTCAACATGTATATTGAAATCATTTAAAAGATGGCCAATCAATCAAAAGCATTAAGAATAATAATTAAAACTCAATCATGAAGGAGAAATTCAAACTAGATTTAATAAGTTAAGATTCAATCCGTCATTAGTAAGCTACGTCATCACCCTAGGAAAATGAAAGTTTAGCACATGATGAAATTAAAAACAAAACCAAAATAAATTGACATTATATAAAACTAGAATGAAATCCTCAGAAACACTGCATAAACTTGAATATTAAGTTCTCAAACATAAATATACAACCAAAAGATGAATGAAAGATGAAGAAATCAAGCCGTCCATTTAGGAGGTAAAACCTTCCATGTAGGCGGTATGCAAAATGTAATAAAATCCTAAGCCTTCCAAGATGGAGGCATGCAAAAAGTAATACAATCCTAAGCCTTCCAAGATGGAGGCATGCAATACATGAAATTAAATCTAAGAAACAACACAAAGAACTTAGAAATGTTAGAGAAAGATCTTTCCCGGTCAGAGAAGGACCTCTCCCGGTCGGAGAAGGAAACCTCTGCTTCTCTTCCTCTCCTCTTCCTTTTGAGCTTGGCATTGATCTCTATTTATAGGGGGAAAAAACGTGTGCTACAGTACTGCTACAGTGATCTGACGGGTGCTACAGTGAAGTTGACATGCTACAGTGACCCCTGGCGGCTTGCTACAGTGCGTTGACATGCTACAGTGCTGGCGGCTTGCTACAGTGCCCGTCGACTGCTACAGTGCCCGGTGGCTGCTACAGTACTTTTATTTTTTCATTTTTTTGTTTTTTTTATTATTTTTTTGTAAATGCTGTTTATTCCAAAAACAATATTTATTTATCAATCACACCCAAATTTATTATATTAAACGCAAATATCGTCCATAAAATCATCATATAAGGGAAAATAAATATGCAAATATTTTACTTATCAATTGCTCTATATCAATTTCAACAGATACTCACTGATTCTCAATTGCAGATGCACAATCGAGGATCCACTCTTTCTCCTCCGCCGCAGTGGGCAACGGATAACACTCAATCTCTCCCTAACCACCGTAACACACGACGGTATTAGAGATTACGACCTCGACGAAATCGCCGTAACCAACTCTCACAGAGGAGAGAAAAAACGCTCTCACTTCGGAGAGAGATTAATCCATAATTTCTACAACTATTCATTGTTATAAATTTATTGTGAAATTCAAAAGAAAGAAATAGAAAAACTTGCAATTTTATATTGTTTTCCGCCAAACTTCAAATAACAAGTTAGGAACAATTACCAATAGGTCCCAGGTAAAAAAAATACAAATAAGTCTCAAAGATCTAATATTTACAAGTCATATGCCACATACTTACAAGTGCAGTTATGTTTTTCACAAGTTAAAATTGTAAATTTAGAAGTTAAACTTCCATATTTACAAATCTAGTTGCATTATTTACAAGTTAAAATTGTAAGAAAACAATTTCAATTTCTTGGAACTTGTCAATATCTTTTCTTTTCTTTTTTTTCTTTTTAACCTGTGACATATGATGATTTTCTTAAAAAGTTACTCCCTCTTGTCCTTAATATAAGACTTAGTTGATTTTTTTTTTTGTGGACAAATTAAGTAAGTTAAATAAATTACTTAGCCTTTTTTTTTGCCAATTATAATAAATTACTTAGTCATATCATATGTTATGTGTCATTATATTACATATCAGTTTATCAGTCAAATAAATTAATTTGAAGAAAAATGATAACTATAAATACTTTAAAATAATTTATTTAGCTTAATATCTCCAAAAAAAAGGTCAATTAAGTATTATATTAAGGATATAAGGAAGTAAAATAAATAACTTCAAATGATAATTACACAATTCAGATCAATTATTCATTTTTCATTGTCATCTTAGCAGCCGAAAAAGAAAAGTTCAAACATCTCTTGTTTCCTCAACAATATACTAACAAAACAAAAAACAAAAAAACAAAAACTAATGTGTTCTCTTGTTAAAGGAAATGCAATTTATTGAAATGTGAAATAAACAACTTATATTCTATTACTTACCTTTAATTCAGATAGATTATTGGTAGAAGGATAAAGACTTGATATTCTTTTGAAAATACACTGAAAAGAAAGAAAAGTTAAGGTAAGATAGATATTAATGTGTATTTCAAAGTTTTTCCATGCATTTTCATTGTTTTAGCTTTGTTGAATCGCATATATTTTGCCTTTCATTTGGGTTTATTCTATGTGTGTATCGTTCATTGAAAAGGAAGGAAAATGAAAGTATTGTCTTCTTTATTATTCCATGTTAATTAAGCGTATGATATATATATATATATATATATATATATGACTCTTATACTTTAAAGAGTCCACTATATTTCTACAAGTATTCGTTGTTATAAATTTATTGTGAATTTCAAAAGAAAAAAACTTGATTTTTTGTATATTGTTCTTTCACCAAACTTCAAATAAAAAGTTAAGGAAAATTACCCATAGGTACGTCCCGGGTAAAAAAAATAAATACAAGTAAGTCTCAAAAGTGTAATATTTACAAGTCAAATGCGCATACTTATAAGTGTAGATATGTCATTTAAAAGTTAAGTTTAACAATTTATTTTTACAAGTCAGACTTCTAAATTTATGGGTCGGTTGACATCATTTACAAATCAAATTTAACAATTTATATTTATAAGTTAGACTTCCATATTTACAAATTAAATTGCGATATTTACAAATTAAAATTGCAAAACAAAAATCGAATTCTTTGGAACATATCAATATCTTTTTTTTAAAACCTGGGACCTATCATAATGTTTCCTAAAAAGTTAAAATAAATTTCTTTAAATGATAATTACACAATTCAGATTTATTATTCATTTTTCATTCAAACATCTCTTTTTTCCCCTACTACATACCAATAAAAAAAAAACAAAACAAATGTGTTCTCTTGTTAGAGTCAATGCAATTTTACTGAAATGTAAGAAAAAAATTCTATTATTTACCTTAAATACGAATAGATGATTAGCAGAAGGATGATCACTTGATCGTCTAATAATACACTGAAAAGAAACAAAAGCGTGAACGAAGAAGCTCAAGATATATGAACCAAATTTTTATAAAATAAAAAGAAATTATTCCTTAAAAATCAATAAAACAAAGAATCTCCAGCTAGCTAATACTTACTGCAAGACGACCGTGATGCTAATTCAGGAATTCGAACAGTGAAGGAAGGCCAGTACGTTGAAGGAGGCAACAAATAGCTCAACCTAAGCAAGAACAAATAAGAGATGAATGTGAATGGATATAAGAATAAAGCCCAAAGTGGTTCAGGAACCAATCTCAAATGTATTTATTCAAATTCTGGATGTTTTACAATGAAAATGGGATACCTATTTATACTAAAATCAAGCCCTTTTAAAACGCTTTAAAATAATATAAAGGTAAGAAATGGTGTGCCACACCAACCCCTGCTCACCAACCTCTGCCGTCATTCCCTGTTTCTATTGTCATTGCATGCGTCATGTTTATATCTTCTGTTTCAATGTGCATGGTTCTGTTTCATTCCCCTGGGGTTGGACATGACTCGTTCTCAAGTCAAAATCAACATCATCAATATAAGGAGATAGATCTGCAACATTGAAAGTGGCGGAAACACTGTAGGCACCAGGCAATTCCACTTTGTAAGCATTATTGTTAATTTTCTGTACAATCTTGAATGGGCCATCAGCTCGCGGAGACAACTTGGCATTTGGTTGTATAGGAAAACATTCCTTTCTCAAATGTATCCAGACCAAATCCCCCACATTAAAGACTTGATGTTTTCGATGCTTGTCTTGTTGTGCCTTAAGTTTCAAACTCTGCTTCTGAATCATATTACAAACCTGCTCATGTAATTTCTTAATTTCCTTGGCACGCTGGCCCGCATTGACACTATATTGTTGCTTATTAGAAGATGGTGTCAAATCAAGTGGGCTGAGAGGACGGGTGCCATAAATAACTTCAAATGGACACTTTCCAGTTGCTTGATTGATTGAATTGTTGTAAGCAAATTCAACTTGAGCAAGAATAAGATCCCATTGCTTTAAGATTTTTCCAACAAAACTTCGTAAGAGATTGCCAAGAATTCTGTTAATAGCTTCTATTTGTCCATCAGTTTGAGGATGGCCAGCACTGCTAAACTGAAGCTTAGTTCCCATCTTTTTCCATAAAGTCCTCCAAAAATGGCTTACAGACTTGATGTCTCTATCAGAGGTGACAGTTTTTGGAATTTCATGGAGAAGAACAATCTCCTTGAAGTACAAATCTGCAACTTGAACCGCATCATTAGTCTTTTGGCAAGGAATGAAGTGAGCCATCTTTGAAAAATGGTCAACAACCACTATTATAAAGTTCTTTTGTCTCTGGGTCCGAGGTAACCCGAGGACAAAATCCATACTCACATCCTCCCAAGGTGCTTCGGGTACTGGCAATGGCATGTACAACCCGATATTTTGGCTTTTGGATTTAGCTAGATAGCATGTACCTTTGGATATGTTTGTTTGTATCCTATTCAAGTCTTTGCCAATGGAAGTTCTCCTTTACTAAGGCCACAGTTTTATCTCTACCGAAATGACCAGCTAATTCTCCATCATGGGCTTCCCAAATTATAGCTTCACATAGTGAACAACAAGGAATGCAAAGGGTTTTTCCTTTGAATAACAATCCTTCTTCCCTATAATATTGTTGAAATGGCTAAGACTCAGTGGCACTGCAGGCACCTTAGAAATCAGGATCTTCTTGGTACAACTCTTTTATAGTTTCAAAACCCACTACTTTGGTTTGCATAGTCGTTAACAAAGCATAGCGACAACTAAGCGTATCAGCTACTAAATTCAGGATACCAGCCTTATGCTTGAGTAAAAACGGATAGGTCTGCAACATTTCACTCCAAGTGGCATGCTTTCGATTGATCTTCTGTTGAGAATTCAAATATTTGAGTGATTCGTGGTCAGAATAGAGAATAAACTCTTGATGCAACAGGTAGTGGCTTAAATGTTGCAAAGCTCAGACAACGGCATAGAATTCTTTGTCATGGGTAGAATATTTGAGCTTAGCATTATTAAGTTTCTCGCTGAAGAAAGCAATTGGATGGCCTTCTTGACTCAGAACAACACCAATCCCAGTGTTAGAGGCATCACAACTGACTTCAAACACTTGGTGAAAATTAGGAAGAGCTAGCACAGGAGTTTCTGTCAAGCGTTTCTTCAGTTCTTCAAAACTTTTCTGAGCCTATTAATGATTGCCTTTTCTCAGGATCTATTTTTATTACTAATAATAATATTTGATTGGAAACATGAATATTCCAAATAAACTTGCAAAATAAACATGTCAAATTTGTAACTGAAAAATGAGGTAGAGTAAATGAGAGAAAAATTCTCTTAAAAAATGTCTTAACGGTAACTTGCAAATTCGATCGATGAAATGGACAAATAATGACAGCTTGACCTTTATTATACTGATTAGAAATTAAACCCAATCAATTTCACACATTTCTTAAAGTGTAATAACAACTCCCTTATCAGTAATAATGTGAGGGAAAATGTGTAACGAGCAAATATTATATATTTTTTGTGGAAAGATTATTCAATCTCTGCTATTATAAATTTATAACTATATGTCATTAAATTAGCATATTAATTTCATCGAATACATTCATAGTTGCCTATTAACGATTATCTATATTCGTGTGTCATTTTCCTAAACAAGAAGCATGCATACTACATATTTACTATGAAGTAATACTGTCGTATGTTCAACATTCCTGTTTATTATGAAGGGACTCTAGCTTGCCCTCAAATCTCCCCCCAAAAATCTCTCTTAATTTTGGCAACCTTTGTAGAATCAAGATCTTCAGTTTAAGAAGCAGTGGTAGAATATCCTCATTTGATGCTTCTTCATCAACCAGACTCTCAAGTTCAAAGCAATCCCCTATGTCCAGCTTCTCTAGTGAAGGACAATGAGAAGCCAGAGAATATGGGAACAACCTTTTCACTTTGTTGCATCCACTTATCTCAATATTCTGAAGTTTGGGGAAGCAAACATTAGAAGAAGAATAAGGGTTTCTGGGTGACTCTTCTTCACAAAATATTCCCTCCCATTCATCACAATGTCGTACATGTAGTTCCTTCAACTCTGGAAGGCTTGTAACAATAGAAGAAGTAAAGATATTCCTCAACATTGAACACCCATCCAATGAAACGTATTCAAGTCTATGGAGGCTCACACTTTGTGTGGGGCACTTCCAAATATATTCTGGCTCTGGCGAACGTTGTAAATCCATAGAAATGAATTCTAAATTCCCTATCTTAACTCTCTCATTCTTCTGTTTCTGTAAAGTAAATTTATTCCATGATTAGAGGACAATGCAAGAAACGGACAACATATGCATGGATAGCAGTACAAAATTACAAATTAAACTCCATTAATTTCTCACAGTTTTTAATTGCAATAACATAATATTAATGCCAACAAGATGAATTTCATAAAGTCAGACCATCTTTACACACACACACACACACACAGTGCCCAATGTATGTATGTAGACACACATAATTTATAGATATGCATTCACATTGATTTATTTCAACTAAAACAGTGTTGGATAATTAAAGGAGTTTCCACAACAAAGAGCCAAAAACAATAACAATAAATTATTTTGTACCCAACCTTAGGTGGTATATCCGTTCCGCAGCGGGTAGGGGGAAACTACTAATATTTCAAAAAAATTTGGATTTCCTTTCATAATAGCTGTTTTTTTAAATGCAAAAACATTAAAAATTGATATAATTATTGCCTTTTCTCAGGATCTATTTTTGTTACTAATAATATTATTTGATTGGAAACATGAATATTCCAAATAAACTTGCAAAGAAAACATGTCAAATTTGTAACTGAAAAATGAGGTAGAGTAAATGAGAGAAAAATTCTCTTAAAAAATGTCTTAACCGCAACTTGCAAATTCAATCGATGAAATGGACAAATAATGACAGCTTGACATTTATTATACTGATTAGAAATTAAACCCAATCAATTTCACACATTTCTTAAAATGTAATAACAACTCCATTATCAGTAATAATGTGAGGAAAAATGAGTAACGAGCAAATATTATATATTTTTTGTGGAAAGATTATACAATCTCTGCTATTATAAATTTATAACTATATGTCATTAAACTAGCATATTGATTTCATCGAATACATTCATAGTTGCCTATTAATGATTATCTATATTCGTGTGTCATTTTCCTAAACAAGAAGCATGCATACTACATATTTACTATGAAGTAATACTGTCGTGTGTGTTCAACATTCCTGTTTATTATGAAGGGACTCTAGCTTGCCCTCAAATCTCCCCCCAAAAATCTCTCTTAATTTTGGCAACCTTTGTAGAATCAAGATCTTCAGTTTAAGTAGCAATGATAGAATATCCTCATTTGATGCTTCTTCATCAACCAGACTCTCAAGTTCAGAGCAATCCCATATGTCCAGCTTCTCTAGTAAAGGACAATGAGAAGCCAGAGAATATGGGAACAACCTTTTCACTTTGTTGCATCCACTTATCTCAATATTCTGAAGTTTGGGGAAGCAAACATTAGAAGAAGAAGAAGGGTTTCTGGGTGACTCTTCTTCACAAAATATTCCCTCCCATTCATCACAATGTCGTACATGTAGTTCCTTCAACTCTGGAAGGCTTGTAACAATAGAAGAAGTGAAGATATTCCTCAACATTGGACACCCATCCAATGAAACGTATTCAAGTCTATGGAGGCTCACACTTTGTGTGGGGCACTTCCAAATATATTCTGGCTCTGGCGGACGTTGTAAATCCATAGAAATAAATTCTAAATTCCCTATCTTCATTCTCTCATTCTTCTGTTTCTGGAAAGTAAATTTATTCCATGATTAGAGGACAATGCAAGAAACAGACAACATATGCATGGATATTAGTACAAAATTACAAATTAAACTCCATTAATTTCTCACAGTTTTTAATTGCAATAACATAATATTAATGCCAACAAGATGAATTTCATAAAGTCAGACCATCTTCACACACATACACACACGCACGCACGCACGCACGCACGCACGCCCACACACACGCGCGCACACACACACACACACACACGTACAGTACCCAATATATGTATGTAGACACACATAATTTATGGATATGCATTCACATTGATTTATTTCAACTAAAATAGTCTTGGCTAATTAAAGTAGTTTCCACAACAAAGAGCCAAAAACAATAACAATAAATTATTTTGTATCCAACCTTAGGTGGTATATCCGTTCCGTAGCGGGGAGGGGGAAACTACTAATATTTCAAAAAATTTTGGATTTCCTTTCATAATAGTTGTTTTTTTAAATGCAAAAACATTAAAAATTGATATAATTATTGCCTTTTCTCAGGATCTATTTTTGTTACTAATAATATTATTTAATTGGAAACATGAATATTCCAAATAAACTTGCAAAGTAAACATGTCAAATTTGTAACTGAAAAATGAGGTAGAGTAAATGAGAGAAACATTTTCTTAAAAGACGTCTTAACGGAAGCTTGCAAATTCAATAGATGAAATGGACAAATAATGACAGCTTGACGTTTATTATACTGATTAGAAATTAAACCCAATCTATTTCACACATTTCTTAAATTGTAATAACAACTTCGTTATCAGTAATAATGTGAGGAAAAATGTGTAACGAGCAAATATTATATATTTTTTGTGGAAAGATTATTCAATCTCTGCTATTATAAATTTATAACTATATATCGTTAAATTAGCATATTAATTTCATCGAATATATTCATAGTTGCCTATTAATGATTATCTATGTTCGTGTGTCATTTTCCTAAACAAGAAGCATGCATACTACATATTTATTCTCAAGTAATACTTACGTGTGGTGAACATTCCTGTTTATTATGAAGGGACTCTAGCTTGTCCTCAAATCTCCCCCCAAAAATCTCTCTTAATTTTGGCAACCTTTGTAGAGTCAAGATCTTCAGTTCAAGAAGCTGTGGTAGAATATCCTCATGTGATGCTTCTTCATCAACCAGACTCTCAAGTTCAGAGCAATCCCATATGTCCAGCTTCTCTAGTGAAGGACAATGAGAAGCCAGAGAATATGGGAACAACCTTTTCACTTTGTTGCATCCACTTATCTCAATATTCTGAAGTTTGGGGAAGCAAACATTAGAAGAAGAAGAAGGGTTTCTGGGTGACTCTTCTTCACAAAATATTCCCTCCCATTCATCACAATGTCGTACATGTAGTTCCTTCAACTCTGGAAGGCTTGTAACAATAGAAGAAGTGAAGATATTCCTCAACATTGAACACCCATCCAATGAAACGTATTCAAGTCTATGGAGGCTCACACTTTGTGTGGGGCACTTCCAAATATATTCTAGCTCTGGCGGACGTTGTAAATCCATAGAAATGAATTCTAAATTCCCTATCTTCACTCTCTCATTCTTCTGTTTCTGTAAAGTAAATTTATTCCATGATTAGAGGACAATGCAAGAAACGGACAACATATGCATGGATAGAAGTACAAAATTACAAATTAAACTCCATTAATTTCTCACAGTTTTTAATTGCAATAACATAATATTAATGCCAACAAGATGAATGTCATAAAGTCATACCTTCTTTAAACACCCACACACACAAAAACACGTACAGTGCCCAATGTGTGTATGTAGACACACATAATTTATGGATATGCATTCACATTGATTTATTTCAACTAAAACAGTGTTGGATAATTAAAGGAGTTTCCACAACAAAGAGCCAAAAACAATAACAATAAATTATTTTGTATCCAACCTTAGGTGGTATCTGTTTTGCAGCAGGGAGGGGGAAACTACTAATATTTCAAATAATTTTGGATTTCCTTTCATAATAGCTGGTTTTTTTAAATGCAAAACATTAAAAATTGATATAATTATTGCCTTTTCTCAGGATCTATTTTTATTACTAATAATATTATTTGAGTGGAAACATGAATTATTCCAAATAAACTTGCAAAGTAGACATGTCAAATTTGTAACTGAAAAATGAGGTAGAGTAAATGAGAGAAAAATTCTCTTAAAAGATGTCTTAACGGAAGCTTGCAAATTCAATCCTTGAAATGGACAAATAATGACAGCTTGACGTTTATTATACTGATTAGAAATTAAACCCAATCAATTTCACACATTTCTTAAATTGTAATAACAACTTCGTTATCAGTAATAATGTGAGGAAAAATGAGTAACGAGCAAATATTATATATTTTTTGTGGAAAGATTATTCAATCTCTGCTATTATAAATTTATAACTATATGTCATTAAATTAGCATATTAATTTCATCAAATACATTCATAGTTGCCTATTAATGATTATCTATGTTCGTGTGTCATTTTCCTAAACAAGAAGCATGCATACTATATATTTATTCTCAAGTAATACTTATGTGTGGTGAACATTCCTGTTTATTATGAAGGAACTCTAGCTTGTCCTCAAATCTCCCTCCAAAAATCTCTCTTAATTTTGGCAACCTTTGTAGAATTAAGATCTTCAATTTAAGAAGCAGTGGTAGAATATCCTCATGTGATGCTTCTTCATCAACTAGACTCTCAACTTCAGATCAACAAGCCAAATATAGAAAATGGTTTCTTTCAGAAATTTTACATCCCCCTCACACTCCCCCCCCCCCCTCCTCCCTCCCTCTCTCACTCATAATTCTCTTAATATTTCAAAATTCAAAGTAGCAACTTGCTTTATTACATAATAGTTTAATTACTTAAGTTTTTGACATAATATACACTTTCGTAACCATGGTACTCTGAGATGGAGAAAATAGTTGTGAAAATGTAAATTTATATCACGATTATTTAATAATTTAAATGTTGTGTTTAAGTGGTGTTCAAATAATACAAAATACATGGTATGGCTCAGGTAGAGTAAATAATTGACATTTAACACTAGTGTAAACTAAGACTCTTCAAACAGGGGTAGTTCCCAAACTATTTAATGTGAATAAATACTGTCACCAAGTTGGGCTCTATGGGTGCACTTTAGACACTGATTTTTGTAATCATAATATAAAGCTAAACTATGTTCAAAGTCTTCGGTTCTAAATATTTCGGTGCGAAATGAAATTCCTTCACCGGATATAAAAAATGGGTTTTATTTCAACTAGTTAAAAGCATTTTTTTTATTAGGGCAAGTGTACTTATTTATTATTTTAAGAGGGAACCTAAAAGCCGTAATAATATTATTAATTATTTTAATTAAGATAATTTATATAGTGGTGCTATAATTGTTCAGTTAATATAACATTTCAGATAAATATAGAATAGCATCCAACAAATTCAGTGTTTGATATAGCTGTATCCTTTGGGGGTAAAAAAGATGTAGTTGTATTCTTCCGCCAGAATTTTTTTTTTCATATTCAAAAAAGTTGGATCTTAATAGAAAAAATTATCCAAAAGTCATAAGAACACAGGAGCATTTGTTGCAAAAAAGGCCTTAAAATAAAATTGAATGTTGCCCGCCAGCTCTTATAGAGGCAAAGAACTCATTAAAATTGATAGATTGACTGTACAAATTGTTTTTCATAGTGTTATTAAACCCGGGCCCTAATCCGGTCTGGGTGAGTCACAAACCCGGGGTCATATTGACTCGGCCTTGGGGTGTTATTAAACCTGGATCAGACCGGCCGGGTTCATCGGAAACTGACAACTGGGCCCTAATCCGGTCCGGGTGAGTCACAAACCCAAGGTCATATATCTTGACTCGGAGTTAACTTGGGTGAGTTGTGGGAGAGTCGGCCGAGTTAACATTTTTTCCCCTCAAATAGGACGAAAGCGACCCTCCGACTCACCCTCACCTCACGCCTTCATTTACTGTTCACCGTTGAGCCCTAATCTCCTTGCCCCAACAGTTTTGCAGAAGTGGGTTTGAAGCGGTGCTTGCCTCAGAGAAGAACAAGTATGGTAGAGAAGGACGAGTATGGAAGATATGCTTACCTCAGAGATGGACGAGTATGGCAAAAGTTCACGTCTTGGTACTGGATTTCAGAAATCTCATGAGAAAGTTCACATCTTGACTGAGATCTCACGGTTCATGAGAAGATTTGGAAGACTATTTGTTGTTTGTTGCAAGAAACTCTAAAGGGAAAGTGTGAGGCTTTCTGTGAGTGGTTTGTTGCAGAGCATTCTGAATTTGAAACTGGGATGTAAACATTGGTGTTGTTTAAAAAGACAGAAGACACGGCAACGCCTTATCCCTCTTCAATTGCCGAAAAGGTATTCCATTTTCCAATAGCCAATGGTTAAAATGGTACTGGAAGAGACAAGGTTATGTGGAGAAATCTAATGGGAATCTGTATGGATAGAGACGGATGAAGGGTTAGGATGGGCTTTTTGCCCTCATTGTAACCCAAAAGGTATTCCATTCCTTGTGAGTTTTGAATAATAATCTGACAATTGACCATTGTGTAATTCAAATAAGACATAGATATATATAGGATCCAAAGGACAAAGAGGAGCTTAAGGCTTTCTGAGCAAGCTTCAGAAAGCTTACGAAAACAACAGAATCTCCAAGTTTATATTTGCCTTCAATATATATATATATATATATTAACTTGACAAATTTTTTGAACCATAGCGCGCGCGTGCGTATAATAGGAGTATAAACTACACACAGTAAGTGAATTCTATCTTTTCTGTTTCATTACATTAATTCTTCTTCAGATTCTCCCTCAACTAAATTTCTCGTGATCACGTGTAATTTCAACTCTTACTTTGAATTGAACAGATCTACCTCTTAATTAGTCATGGCCATTATTGTCAAACTAAGAATTTTTCGTTTAAAAGAAACTAACGCTGTTAAGAATAAAATATAAATGACTCAAAGTGCACTTTTTCAACTTTAAGTTAACGCAAGTTATATATTCCCAGTATATATTTGTATGTATTGCATAAGTTGCTTTCATTTGGGTTTATCCTATGCGTTGCTTTCCTTGAAGAGGAAGGATAAATTATTGCCTTCTTTATTATTGATCCTACAGTAATTATTGTTTGGCTCTAATATATCTCAAAGAAGAAAGATGCATGTGATATAAGTCACTCTTTCAAATATATGTGTCACAACCTAATATATATAATATGAGTGAATTTAATATTTCGTTTTTGGGGAAATCCCAAATAAATTCCTTTAAAATGTAGAAATACTAAATCAATGATTGAAGACCACTAATTCCGAATGAATTATTAGAATTTTAAAATGTTATGGAAAAGACATCATTGCCATTCAGCTTTCCATATTTTAAAATGTCACCTCAATTAAACTTGAGAAATAGGTTCGGCCCATTTAGGCCCTTATATCAGAAGGGCCGAACTTAAAAAATTGTCCCACAAATTACCAACGGACCTAAAAGGGGCAGCCCTAATGAGCTGAGAGCTTAAAAGAGCTAGCCCATTTAGGCCCTTTTGTTTTTTTTTTTTAAATTATTCATATAATATTATAATTTTTATATTATTAATGATGTTGCATATATTTAGTTGTTATTATCTTTTTCTTTAATTTAATTTTATAAAATAGTTTGATTTATTTAGTTTTCCACAATTGTTTATTCATCTAAACTTTAAAAACAGACTAATTTGGACTTTATATAATGATTTTAATTAGAAATTTTTGAGTTTTAATAAAAATATATCTCAAATCAAAGCAAAAATAATAACTAGATTGTAAAATAATTAAAATGAAGATTGCAATTTGCAAAACTTACATCACCTATGATAAATCCATCAGTGTATATACCTATAAAGATTGCTTTTTTTGTAAAAAAAAAAAGATAAGTCTACTTACCTGTGACTGCAAGTAACGGTTTTCATGTATGACAATGTGAGCATGTTTGTTTAAAGTATTGAAATTTTCATTATGATAACTTGTTATTCTAACTTTATTTCTTTGTAATTTAATTTTTATAATATTTATCTTAAATTAGGAAGTTATTGCTTTAACTTTATTCCTTTAAAAAATAGAAAAATAGTATTTTTTTTAAGTTAAGCCTTGGCCCGTTAACATAAGGATCGAGCTTTAAAATTGGGGGTTTTAGGGAAGTCGAACCTAAACAGGCCAGCCCATTTAGGCTGAGCCAGTGAGGGCCAGTTCTAACCTCAACACCCCTCATCGGAGTCCGGCACCAAAGGTCCCGCACCAATGACCACTATTGATGATTAGTCACTAGAGCTCTAGTGACCTTGTCAACAACCCACCATCGAAACTGCAGTGGTCTAATATTTTTTTTTTTTTGAATTTATGAAACAAAAGTAGATAATATAAACTAGAGTAGTTAATGATTTGACACAACCTTGGCCACCTCAAGGTCAAATCACAAATTTTACCACAAATTAAAATACAATATAGTGCAAATAACTCGATATCATTCTCTTATCAAGGAGCCTTTTATTTTGAATTCCATAAGTTAAACTAAGTGCTAAAAAACATGATTAGAAAGAGGGGTTTTGTAAAATGGTTTTATCTAAATTAAAATGCATGTAAATAAAACTATTTCTATTTTTTTCAGTATTTTTAGAAAACAATGAAGAAATGTTTTGGATTAAAAGGGATTATATGATGTATGCTTTTGATAATGAAGAAATTGACTATCCTTACTCAAAAAGGTTATTGAACTTCATTAAGTCTAAAAAAAAACCTAATAACACAAGTCCAATATTCTCAATTTATAGAAGCTTCTACAAACATTGCTAACTACTACTTCTTGAGATATTATTTAAAACCACTTAATATGCAATTAAAATTGGAATAACAACCCCTCAAAAGCTTAAATCAACCATATTAACTAGACAATAACATGTTAATCAACATAATCTCATTGCAACCACAAATAATTCTGTTGTTTTGAACAAACCAAAGCGTGACTGGCATGAAGTGCAAGGTAACCTCACTTTGTAAGCCAATCAATTAACATAATATCACTTCAGGAGGTGACTCATTGATATAACATCATTAGCATTTTAAAATTTATTCATGAGCTTTTGCATAATTATCCAAAAGAATCTCTTTTACATTGGAGTTCATAAACATAATAGCAATAACTGACCCACCAATTACCATAAAACATGAGACTCTTTATCTCTATATCTATAAATATAGAATTAAGGAGGTGAACATTCCACTTACAAGTTTTATGAAACAACTCTTATCCTCAAATAAATAAATAAATGGAGTTAAATCAAATTTATCATGGTTGCAAGTTTACCAGAACAGTTAAGAGTGACAATGCGAATGAAGAGGTTGTGTACAAAACATATCTTCAATCTTTTTATAATCATGTTTGTAAAGGCAAAAGTAGAAATTTAAATAGTGAAAATGGATTAAACTCAATAAGTTTAAAATAAGAGGTTTTTTCTTCTTCATAAAAATAAAGATAATATATTTCCACGAAAAACCAGTTTCATTATAGGAACCAACACAACATGAGATTTTTGTCATGGGCACACAACCCATGCGGTTGAATCACCAACATGGCGTGGCTTGTAGACCACGAATAACAAGTGCACTAGTGAAAAATTCCCTTTTTAGACCGTCACATTTAGACCTGTTATGGCGGATAAGGTCTTAAAAATTTGACCGGTATCAGTTTTTTAATTATATATAATTTCTAAGACCGGTTCTCTAAAAAGCCGGTCTTAAAAAAATTATTTAAACCGGTTATAAATAAAACCGGTCTTAAAATATCAAAATATTTAAAAAATTTAAAATTTGATACTTTTAAGATCGGTTATTATTAATAACGGGTCTTAAAGATGAAAAATTTAAAAATTGTTTTTTTCACCCTTTTAAGACCGGTTTTTATGGAAAACTGGTCTAAAAGGTGAGCGTTTTGCTGGTATTTTTACTCCCTCGCTCAGATCCCGAGCTCTGAATCCTTTCTTCTCTTGTCACCATTTCTCTGTGAGCTCTGTCCCTGCTTGTTCTGAACTCCTCCATCACCCCCCATTTCTCATTTGCTCAACTCTCCTCCATCATTACCGATGCCGTTGCTTTGTTCCTCGTCGCTGTTCTTTGATCATCATCACTCTCCACTGCCGCCACCTCTATTCTCCATAGTGACCATTCTCCTCTGCCATTACTTCCCTTTGTCAATGCTGTGAATTTTAGGACTTCATTTTAACCTCAGTCGACGCCACCGTGACATTGGGTAGAAGCTCACCCCTTGGTCTTCAATCGGGTTAGTGTTATGTTAATTAAAGCCCTCAACTTTCAGCTTGTATTTGCTTATTCTCAACAATATTAACTCTGACAATATAGTTAGACACGAAATAATTGCAGAAAAAAGTAACTAAGGTGAAAGGGAAAACTGTTTGATGACTTTATTACTATATATACGTTTTTCTTGTTTTGGGCCAAAAGAAAATAAGATGCTCTGACTTGTGATATTTGGCAATACCATTCTAAGTTCTGTTTTAATTTAGTGTGATTGTTTGATTGTCATTGTTATTAGTTTGTTGACATAATACTAGTTTCAAATGGTGCATGTTAAAATTCGTTGAAATCTCTAAAACTCTATGGTTTTTGTTTTTTTGTCTATCCTTTTGTTGTTGGATACAGGGTGCTACAAGTGTTGAGATATATGTGGATTATAGTTGGATAAAAGCTTAATGAACAAGTATTGAATATGATAATGGGGTGAGGGCTTTTTTAGACTTCACTAGAAGAAATGCTGATGATGGTAGTAGGAAGTTTTACTGCCCTTGTGTAATATGTTTGAATGAGAAGCAA
The DNA here is from genome assembly GCA_963210345.1 of Inga oerstediana. Classification (NCBI taxonomy): domain Eukaryota; kingdom Viridiplantae; phylum Streptophyta; class Magnoliopsida; order Fabales; family Fabaceae; genus Inga; species Inga oerstediana. Next base: position 42,853,319 of record OY723407.1, read on the forward strand.
CTAAGTGCTACAGATATATATACACATTTAATTTGTGAAGGATTTTGTAAGAGTTATACAACATGGGTATGGCATGGTGAAGAATTAGAAATGGCAAGTTCATCTCAATAGAGGGAGTGGCCTTTAATGATAATGACACGAATATGGATGATCAAATAGAGGATATTATTCATGATATAGGAAAAGAGGCTTTTGATTAATTACATGCATATGGTAATATGTGCAGTGTTGCTGTGATGCCGCTATACCCGAGGTGTCAAAAATATCAATTGTTGAAAGCAGTATTGAAATTGGTAAACTTGAAAGCACGGTATGGATGGAGGACAAGAGTTTTTAAGAAATGCCTGAGGCTTTTAAGGACATGCTTCCAGATGATAATGAGTTGCCTTCTTGATAGTATGATGCTAAGAAAATATTGTGTCCACTAAGGATGAAGTATAAAAAGATCCATGCATGCCCTAATGATTGTATATTGTATAGAAAAGAGTATGAAGAGGAACAACCGTGTTTGATATATGAAAGCTCGAGGTACAAATCAAATAACGCCCCTACAAAAGTGTTGTGGTATCTTCCAATCATACCAAGGTTCTAGCGCTTGTTTGCTAATGAAAATGATGCAAAAAATTTGAGATGGCATATGGATGAGAGGATATCTGATGGAAAGCTTTAACTTCTAGCTGATTCTTCTCAATGGAAGAAAATTGATCAATTATTTCCTACCTTCAGTGAAGAACCTAGAAACCTTAGGCTTAGGCTTAGCACGGATGGCATGAATCCTTTTGGTAGCCTGAGCAATATATAAAGTTCATGGCTTGTTCTGTTGGCAATTTACAACATATCTCCTCTATTATGCATGAAACGAAAGTACATCATGTTGTCTATGTTGATTTCACAACCAAAACAACCCGAAAATGACATAGATGTTTACCTACAACCCTTGATCGAAGACTTGAAAGAGTTGTGGGACGAAGGTGTTGATATTTTTGACACAAACAACAAGAAGGTTTTTAAAATGCAAGCCATGATCTTTTGTACTATAAATGACTTCCCTGCATATGGAAACTTGTCAGAATATAATGTTAAAGGCCATAAAGCATGTCCGATTTGTGAAGAAGGAACATGCTACCATCAACTTCAACATGGAAGAAAGACAATTTATCTTGGCTATAGGAGATTTCTTAGACGGGGCCACCCATATCGTAGATTAAAGAAAGCTTTTTTTGGTGGACAAGAGTTTGAAGATGCTTCGAAGGCATTGACTGGGGAGCAAATTTATGAAAAGGTGAAAATATCAATGTTATCTTTGGTAAGACTACAAAGAATAGTATGAAAAAAATATATGGAAAAAGAAGTATGTCTTCTTCAATCTTCCATATTGGCCCAATCTTGATATGAGATATTGTATTGATTTCATCCATGTGGAGAAAAACGTATGTGATAGTATTATTGGGACACTGCTTAACAGACAAGGTAGTTCTGAGGATGGCATGAAGGCAAGATTATATTTGTAAGAAATGGTGATGCGAGAAGACTTGCATCCAAAGCCATATGGTAAGAGAACTTTTTGTCCTCTAGCTGCTCATACTTTGACTAAGGATGAGAAAAGAAGCTTTTGTGAGTGTTTACATGGCATCAAAGTTCCCTCAGGGTATTCTTCAAATTTTAGGAAGCTTGTGTCTATGAAAGACTTGAAGTTAGTAGGGCTAAAGTCTCATGATTGTCAAGTATTAATGTAACAACTACTCCCGGTAGCTATTCGAGGTTTTGCCAAATATGATCTTCAACATATTTTGACTATGCTTTGTTTCTTCTTCAATGTTATTTGTAGTAAAGTCATTGAGACAGAAAAATTGGATGAACTAGAAAATGAAGGATATTTGATCTTGTGCCAGCTTGAGAAGCTTTTTCTTCATTCTTTTTTTGACATCATGGTATATCTAATTGTTCATCTAGTGAGGGAGATAAAATTGTGTAACCCTATCTATTTATGGTAGATGTACCTAATTGAAAAAACTATGAAAATCCTGAAAGAGTATGTGAAGAATGCAAATCAGTCTGAAGCATCTATTGGTCAGAAATATGTTTCTGAAGAAGCCATGGAGTTTTTTCAAGATTACCTGTCAAATGTAAGACATTGGGATTCCTGAACGTCATAATGAAGATGGGAGTAGACGTGGGGCTACAGTAAAGAGTGTTGATCCTGATGAATTGCAACAAGTTCACTTCTACATCACTACTACAAAAATAGAGATCAGTAGTGCACCTTTTTTGGCACTTCTTTACAGCATCTTTCAAGATTTTTAAATTTTAAAAAAAAAACACTTTAGGTGGCACTTCCTCAAGGAAGGGCCATAGCTGCTTGGTGATGTTAGGTGGCGCTTCCTTGAAAAAGGCCCACCTAAGGTGTTTTTTTGAAAAATGTAGTAGCAGCTATAGCGCTTGCTTAAGGAAGTGTCATAGCTGCTACGTATTTTGTATGGTACTTGGCTTAGGAAGCGCCACACAAAGTAATTTTTTTTTCAAATTATTCTCTCTTCTTATGTTTTTATCACATTTATCCTCTTAGTCTCTACTCCCAATCTAACACGTGCCTCACTCCTTATCCTTTTAATCACCACATTTTCTCCTTCTCTTCTTTTTGTCATCACCGTCTCCACTTCGATCGGCACTTCACTTGTACATGTGCCAAAGATGATCAATAATATTTGTGCAAAAAGATATCACCTTAGCTTTCGGTATCTATAAAGAATTAAATTGGAGGATTTTCAAGTGTTCAACGGAGGATCTTTTCTAGATTTGATGGCTTTTTTGCAACAAATACAATTGGATGTGAAAGCTCTAAAAGTAACACATTTAAATTATTGTTCCTAGATTTTTTTTTTCAATGGACTGTGTAGCATTCAAACTTGAATGTCAAGAACATATTTTCATAATTTGTCTTGTCAAGACATAAAATTTCTAAATTTTCATACATTTTCATTCAAAAAAATTGGGTTTGCGTCAACACACACACACACACACATTTCTTTCCCAAATTATTATAGAATTTGTGAATCAAGTAAGTAGTGACCTAAAAAAGTTAAAAATTTCTGATATATACTTTAAAAGAAAGATGCACCATATGTTTTTCAACTTCTAATGAATATAAACATTATATACATGAGTTGAGGTACATATGGAGGGCTCCTAAAGATACTTTCAAGATCTACTATCTTCAGAATCTGAATATCATAGCATGTAAAAAACTAAGAACAATCTTCAGTGGCGTCTCAATAGCATATAAATAAAATAATTATTTATTTTTAACACTTGTATTTTACTTAGTAGTGATTTTGTTAATTAGTTATTTGTTAATTTATATCATTTTGGAGTTATTTGATTGTAGTTTTCGTTTTTTACATTTTTTTTTGGATATGAAAATGTGTTATCAACTATAATTATAGGGTTCTTTTGATAATAAAAATAATAATTATAGGGTTCTAAAAGAAAAATACGAACATGATTTTTTTTTAAAAAAATACTTTAGGTGGCGCTTCTTTAAAGAAGTGCCACAGGAAGGGGCCCTCCTATGGCACTTGCTAACATAAGCGCCACAGGAGAGTGTGGTCTCCTATGGCACTTACGTCTTCTCCTGTGGCGCTTACTGACGTAAGCACCACAAGAGACCACTTCATGTGGCACTTTCTCCAAAAAAAGTCACATGAGGGTATTTTTTAAAAAAAAAATTAAAATGTTGTGGCGCTTCCAAGTGCCATAACTTTTTTTAGTGGCATCCTGATATGTGGTACTTATCTAGCGCCATAGCTAATGCAATTATAAGTGCCACAACTTTGATTTTTTGCAGTAGTGGATCTTGAATAATGTTGATGAAGTTCAAGATTACATTAATGCTTATAAAGAAATTGTCCGAAAAGAAAATAGTCGAATGACCGAACAAAGGTTAATTAGGGAGCATAACAAAACTTTTGCACATTGGCTCAAACAAAAGGTTGACGGAGAAGAATGTATTTCTGATACAATGAAATGATTAGCATGTGGTCCTGAGGTTGATGTGATAACTTGGACTTCATTTGTGATCAATGGTTATACGTTTTCCATGAAGTCCCTTGATGATAGGAGCACCGTCCAGAATAATGTGGTTATGTTAGTCGCTGAATATATACACTTCTCTAGTTCGAAAGATAAGAACCCTAGATTGGCAGCAATACCTATTATGGGTTTATTGAAGAGATTTGGGTGGTTGATTATGTTACAATTACATTTCCCATTTTTAAATGCAAGTGGGTTGATGTTAACAATGGTGTGATGATTGATCAGTTGGGATTTACATTGGTTGATCTTATTAGTAGAAGTTTTGGAGATGAACCTTTTATTATGGCATATCAAGAGAAACAAGTGTTCTATGTTACCGATCAGGCAAATAAAATGTGGTCTGTAGCTCTCCAAGGAAAAAAGGTCATTGACATTAATCAGGAAAGTCATTTAATAAATGATCTTCTTAAGACTCCTTCTTTTTCTAGGGGTTTACCAGAATTGAACGAAGAAGATGAAGCAGACAATGAACATGGCATAAGAAACGATCATCATGAAGGGATATGGGAGGAGATCCCTTTATAAAACTACTTTAAAGGTTAGTTAGCTAAAATAATTATCATGAACTATATTTGAATTATGTATATTGTTATTGGTATATATAAAAACTACTTTTTTTTGATGTCGTCACAGAAAAACGTTTTTTGATCTTCTTGAGTAATGTTTATAGGTGAAATCCTAGCAATTGCATGTGATACAAGCTTGTGGCTGGCTTATAGAGCATCCATGAAGTGTTCCAGTTAGGCTGTAGATACTGAAGCTATCAGTTGTGAGCCCTCTTATCTGTCCTCTTCTATGGTTAAGGTACCATATTCTATATACTTAGTTGGCTTGTCAATATTTAGCTGTAGGTGGAATTGTATTTTTAGTCAGAGGTGCAAGTAACTTGATCATTGTTGTTTCTATTGGGATAGTTTTAGTCTTGTGATGTAATTGTTAGGGAAGTTTATTATTCTTATATTAAAAGTTGTTCCTTTCACCTTATTGTCTAAAAAATCTTTCTTACAAACCTAAATTCTCATGGTAGAAGTCGAACTTGGTGAATTCCTTGTGATTTGCTCAATTGGAAACTGAAGGAAAATGCTTATATGTATAAGATGTTTGTTATAATGTGTAAGAAAAGAATTTATTTGGATGTCGTTCAAAATGACTGCTTGCTAAGTGAAATGTTTTAATAGGGTAAATGGCTTGCTGGGTACATGTTTTAAATGGGACAATTTTTTTAAAAAAAAAAATCACCTTTTTAGACCGATTATTTTCACAACCGGTCTAAAAAGTACATTTAAGACTGGTTGTCTAAAAAACCAATCTTAAAAGTATTACTTTAAGACCAGTTTTTTAGACCACTGGTCTAAACAATCGAAATTTTTAGATTGGTTGTTTCGAAAATCGGTCTAAAAGGTTCAACTTTTTAGACTGGTTTCTTTGATAACCTGTTAAAACAAATTATTTTAAGACCGGTTTTATAAATAACCGGTTTTAAGACTTTTTTTTAAGATCAGTTCCTTAACCAGTCTAAAAGGTGGCAGACTTTTAAAACTGGCTGTATCAAGACATCATCCAGAACCCGTCTAAAATGTCAAATTTAACCAATCTTAAAAGTGATTTTTCCACTAATGGTGCAGCCCAAAAACCACGAATAACAAGTGCAGCCAAAAGGTTACGAATAACACGTGCAGTTTGACGGCTATTAATAACAGTCGTGAGTCTTCCACTCACAAGAAATAGGCGTGCTGTATTCGATGCCTCCATGAATGTTCTCAATCATATATAATACGCCAATTCTTTCAATTTATAAAAGTTTGATCTTACAAATCTATATATATATATATATATATTATAAAACATTCATAAACTGTATCTCAATCTTTCTTCTGAAAAAATAATTGGTGGATGTATATACATGTACTAAAATAAATTGATGAAAGAAAGTCAATTAGGATTTTTAGTTAAAATGATTAGTTATTAACTTTTGTTAGAGCTTTGTCTCTTTCACGTTCTTTTATATACAAAAGAGGATAAAATTTCAAGCCCGTACAGATCTGAACATCGTAAATCAATTATTTCAAATACTTATTAGAATCAAGACAAGGTGGTCAAGCACTCGAGTCTAGAATGATACCTCCAACAACCAATAGTTCAAACCAATCCTTTCCACAAGTATCATCTTAATTACATATTCTCACTTTATTTCTCTTTTAATCAATTTCATTCCTCAGCTCGAAAAGTTACATCCACATAGTCTCAATTCAACGCTCACAATTTTAATACCTATACCTATGACCATTAATTTCAACAAGATAAAAAACGCCATATGTCCTTATCCTTATATTTTACTTCGTCTAAATGTCAAATGCATTAAAGATCATTATAAATAAAACAGTAACCATAATAAAAATTAATTCCTTTCTCTCAAGCAATACTTCAAGCATGTGAATTACACTACTATGTATAACAATCACTCTATACTTCAAAATTTTTCCCCTTTTTCCCTTTTTCCTTAGCCACTAAAATATAGCAAAGAATAAACTAATAAAATAATTGGATTAATAGTAGCATATTTCAAATATTAATAACAAAATGGTCACTTCACATTTGATGAGGGTTACATCAGTTATGAACAATAGAACATAGGAATGGGATATGAAAAGAACGTCAAGCTCATAAAACTTAATAGCAATCGCTCCTTTAATTAGTAAGGGGAAAATATTCACTCATCAGAACAGGGTGGGCAAACTACACGCACAATCAGAAATCAGAAATCAGCTATAGTTAATTTGGGTAACCCGTGTCCTCCTCTTCTTGTGAGAACAAATATTTCAGCAAGATGCCCATTAAAGAAAACTTTCTTCGCCACTACAACAAGTAAATAAAAGCCCCTCCAAATCTCATTCTTATTTTAGAAAATCAGCTGCTGACAAAGAAACAAAGAAATAAATACCTTAATCCCTCACACATGCTACCCACATTCCACACAACTAAACATCAAGGAATAAATAAAAGGAGTGTTCAAGCTTACCCCGCACACTCAAAGTGTCTCGCAGAAGCGATGGAAAGGGAAAGCAGCGATTAGTAGCGGTGAGCAAAAGATGATGGCGAACGGCAAACGCGCACACACCGGCGACGAACTGGGAGTACGGAGGAGGATGGCTGAAGGAGAAGCAAATGGCGGTGGGTTTCTTCAAAATAAAAATATAGTTGCCGAAGCTTCTCTCCCTCTGCCTATGTTGGAGTTGAGGAAATCTCAGAAAAAATCAGAGGGGTGGGTAAAATATCTGATGATATAATTTTATTTATAATTTTTTTAAAAAGAATTCTTATTATTTAGCTTCATTCAAATTTTAAAAATTTTATATCCTTTAATTTAATTAAATAAAATTAATATATTGCTTAAAATGTATTTTCAATAGTTCCCATTCCCAACTGCTCTTTTCTTGGGAATATACAGCTTTGAATATAGATACGAAATATAAGAAAACTTATCATCCTTTATTACTACAATTTTTTTTTTTTTTGCTTACTTATTATTCTTTTAAGATGCCACATTATGGTGATTTAAGGTGTTAAAACAAAATAAAATAACTCTCAAGCAGCGAATTTAAATTCCACTGAGCCAGTACCTTACGTATAATGCATAATTACAACAACTAAATTAAACAAAACATTAATTAGGAATGAAATAATTATCCTATTTTATTTTCAGTTTATTACAAATTCAAAGTCATATAATATTGACACTACAAAATCCAATCTCAACTATAAATATCAAACTAACAAAGACTAATTAACATTAATGTCTATTCCAGAATCATATACAATCATTCCTAAAATTAGAAAATCCAAATATATAACTGTAAATTAATGAAATAATAGAAAAACTCTAGCGCATTCAACTCAAACACAAATCCTCATTGCAAAAAAAAAAAAAAAAAGCAAAGGTTTTAACTAGGGATGGAAATAGGCCAGGCCCCTAACAGGGGCCTATGGCCTAGCCTACATAAAGCCTATCCTAGCCTATTTAGTAAATAGGTCAGGCTCAGGCTCAGGCATATTGCTAGGCCTATTTAGATAAACAGGCCAGGCCTATTTTTATAAGGCCTAACCTACAAGCCTACAGGCCTGGCCTATTTAATTTTTTATTTTAAAAAATATATTATTATATAAGTATATATAATATCATCTAAATAATTTTATAAATTTACCAACTTAATCTTAATTCTAAATTTTAAATTCTAAATTTCATATTTCATCGTCATTATATTCATCCCTTGTTTTTGCATAAATCATTCACCTCTACATCTCTTCTCTTCGATCGCTCGAGATGGTAATACTAACTCACTCTCTCCCCTAATTTGTGCCCTCCACTAAAGCATAAAAAATGTTATGAGTTTATTTTAGTGTCAAATGAAATATTTTAATCTTAACAAGAGGGGTTTGTCCCAATTTACGTGGAAAGAATAAAATAGGTAAAAATCTAGTTTTACATTTTATTTGTTATGCTTGGTCGATTTTAAAAAATATATCTCATTAGTCAACAGTCGATTAGTTTTTTTTATTCTTATTTGCTCGAACAAGTGTTGTCACTAGACATTATTTTCTTTTCCTTACTAAGCCTTAATATTACTACAAGAATATATGTTAGGCTTTTAAGACATAACGTAGGATTGTATATAAGCATGAAGGGTTATATATGAATTTGGCAGCATAGGCTTTAAAGGCTATTTAAAGTCCTACATTTTAAATAGGCTTTTAAACAGGCTTCAGGCCTTGTCAGGCTTTCTGAAGGCCCAGGCTCAGGCCTAAAAAAAAGCCTACATACAGGCTCAGGCCCAGGCTCAGGCTTTGAATCTTTGTTACAGGCCCAGGCCTATTTAGGCAAAGCCTAGCCCAGCCTAGCCTATTTCCACCCCTAGTTTTAACCCCACGTAGCCATGGAACCAACACAGTTCAGTTGAATCTCATTAACAACATTGGTGCCCATTGAGAAAGTATGTTAAAACAAGCCCAACTCTAACTGAGAAATCAACATATATTATTAAGCTGATGAAAAATGAACAAACATACAATATCTCACAGTCCCCATATTTATATAGGGTCAGATTGTCCCTAGTTGGGACATACCCATAATTATGATCTTTTATCTTGTAACTAACTAATAACTAATAATACACATTAATATCTTTAATTATTTTACACTCACCCTCAAGTTGGGGACCTTATATTTACAAGTTCCCATCTTGCTCAAAATATAATCATGCTACGAATTTCCAAGTGCCTTTGTTAAAATATCAGTAGGTTGCTCCTCTAAATGAACATGTTTGAATTCTATCATGCATTCAACCAACTTTTACCTCACAAAGTGACAATCTATCTCATTGTGTTTGGTTCGTTCATGAAAAATATGGTTTGAGGCAATGTGGATAGCAGATCTGCTGTCACAATGCACTCTCATAGATTCTAGGTGCTCAACTTGTAACTCTTTTAATAATCCTGCAATCCAAGTAAGCTCAGCTACTGCCATCCTTAGTGCTCTATATTCTACTTTAGCAGATGATATGGAAACAACAGTTTGCTTCTTGGATTTCCAGCAAATTTACAATCCTCCCAGCCTTACCAAGAACCCGGTAATAGATTCTCTTGAGTCAGGACAAGCCCGATGATCAGAATCACAAAAGCAATCAACATTCAGGGAAGTCTTTGCTGAAATATATATTCCTCGGCTTGGACTATCCTTCAAGTATCTTACTAGCCTTAATGCAGCCTTCATATGAGACTCCTTGGGCTCTTGCATAAATTGGGACAGCACTTGTACAGCAAAGGAAATGTCAAGTTTGGTTAAGGTTAAGTAGAGTAGCTTATCGACCAATCTTCGATACACTCCAAGGTGTTGTATGTAGTGATCTGACTTCGTTTCAGCAGCTGTGAGCTTCAAGTTCTGTTCCATGGGAGTGGCTGCAATCTCATCTTCTTCCAAATATGTCTCAGCAATCAACTCACTTGCATATTTTCTTTGATTTAGAAGAATTCCGTACTTAAATCTTAAGATTTCTAAACCAAGAAAATACTTTAATATTCCAAGGTCTTTTATTTTAAACTCACCGTGTAGAAACTTCTTAACATTGTTTATTGCTTCTATACTATTTCTAGTGATCATCAAGTCATCAACATAGGCTAGGACTAACACTATACTATTGTTAGTTTGCTTTAGGAAAAGAGCATAGTCATGTCTATTTTGCCTAAAACCTCATTTAATTAATGACTGAGTTCATTTCTCATTCCCTTATCTTGAAGCTTGCTTTAAGGAATATAATGACTTCTTAAGCTTACATACCTTGTGATGGTCTCCCTTAGCTTCAAAAACTTGAGGTATAGTCATATATACTTCCTCAAGAAAGTCTCCCTGTAAGAATGCATTTTCTACATCTATTTGATGTATAGACCAGTTATAAACAGCAGCTAATTTCAAAATAGTTCTAATAGTTACAATTTTCACAACTGGAGAAATGATTTCATAAAAATCAATACCTTCCTTTTGATTGTATCATTTTGCAACCAATCTAGCTTTAAATTTATCCAATGTACCATCAAATTTATACTTGGTTTTAAACACCCATTTGCAACCTATTGGTTTCTTACCTTTAGGAATTTTAACTATCTTCCATGTATTGTTAGCCTCTAAAGCTTTAATTTCACTATGCATTGGCTTGACCCATCTAGGGTCCTAAGAGGCTTGTTCATAGGTGCCAGGTTCAGTTTCTTTATCAATTGCAGATAAGTATGCTTTGTAAGAGGAAGGCAAATCATTATAGTTAATAGACTGGAGTAAAGCAACATGATTTTGTAAGTCATCAAACTCAGAAACTTGTTGTTCATTATGAGAGGGTAAATATTTGCATCTATAGTCTTCAGTCCACTTAAGTGGGTTGCCTATTTCTAAGTGGCCTAGCAGATTGTGCAGGGCTAATCTCTCACCAGAATTTATGGCATTATTTTCACCAGAATCTATAATATCATGTTTAGGTTCATATGCATTTAATGGCTGATTCCCCTTATATGTATGTGGCTCAACATTACTTCTTACTATAAAACACTGAACATCAAATTCATAAGCAAAGGGATCAATACTACCATAGCTATTTCTACTAATAACTCCCTCTTGATGATTTGCTTCTAGGTCACAAAAAGGAAGTTTATGCTAAATAAATGTCGCATGCCCAGTGACAATAATGGTGTTGGTTCTAATATTATATAGAATATAACATTTTGTGTGTGGTTCGATACCCTAAAAATATGCATGGTTCAGCTCTTGGCTGAAATTTATATGTGCTGATTAAGTTAACAGCAAATACCAGGCATCCAGAGACTCGTAAATAAAGTAAATTAGGCTGTTTATGATGCAGAATTTCATATGGAGTGATATTATGTAGTCCTTTAGAATGGGTTCTATTAATGAGGTATGATACTACCCTAATTGCCTCACCCTAAAATTTAATAAGCATATGGGAGTAGAGCATAATGCTTCTAGCAACATTGAGAAGATATCTATGTTCACGTTCTACTATACCATTTTGTTGTGGGGTGAAAGGACAAGACCTTTGATGAACAATCCCTTTACTTTCTAAAAATGCATCAAGCTCTCAATTGACAAACTCAGTCCCATTGTCAGTTCTTAAGGTCTTAATATTAGTATTGAACTAATTTTTAGCATAAGAAATAAATTTTTTCAAACACTTTGCAGTTTCAGATTTATGATGCAGCAAGAAGATCCATGTGCCTTTTGAGAAATCATCTACTAGTGTTAGGAAATACTTATGTCCTTGATGTGTGGGAGTCTTATAAGGCCCCCACTGATTCAACCATATTTTTATATGAATTTTTCATGATTAATTTGGGATTTTAATGTATTTTCTGGGACATTATTGCATTATTAAGCATTAATTTTGGTTAGGGACAATTATTTTGAATTAATGGGAATTATGGGCAAAATGGTCACAATTCATTAATTATTTATATTTTTTATTGTCCCTTGAACTTTTGATATTACCTTGTGCTTAATTTTACATTGTAGGTATTAAAGAAAGAAATTGAGGATTTGGGATGTTCAAATTAATTATTTTGAGGAGAATTGGGCCCAATGGAAAGAAAGAAAAAAACAAGAAACAGAATAGGCCCAATTAGGAAGCCCAGAACGGATATCAGATGAGATTTAAAAAAAATATGCCAAACGCGGGCCCAAGCCCAAACCAGTTGAAAAGAAATAGAAACGGGCGACCCGGTGGACATGCAATCTGGACATGCAGCAACCCGAATTGAAGACACGAGACACAGTGATATATATATGGAGAGAGCAGCGCCGCAGCTGGGGAATCATCACCATCATCGCATCATCATCACGCATATCATCTGCTTCCTCCCTTCCCTTTCTTGTGTCGCCGGCGGCACAAGCTTCTCATCTCACCATTGCCGCCGGCGACCACCTTGAAACAGAATCACAGAGAGCCACGGAACCAGTGGGAGCTGCTACAAAAGAGAATCTGAGAAGTTAGGATCTGGAAGGTGAGAGGAGGGAGCTGAGAATCGGTTCTCAACTAACCACCACCATCAACCACCGTCGGCCTCTCTCTCATCTTCGAACACCACCACCACCGCAGGTAGAGCTTGGGCTGCGAATCTGGACACCGCGAGGAAGAGTGAGAGCGCAGAGAGAGAGAGAGAGAGAGAGAGAGAGAGAGAGAAAGCATCGGAAAGCCTGTTTCGTTCCACCACCACCACCGTCTTTCACTGTCGATCAGCTTCACCGCCAGCTACTTCTCTCATCCAGACCGTGGTTCCTCTGTTTTCATTATTTTCCAGGCTGTGACTCCTTCTACATCTGAATTTATTTCAGCCGTGGCTTGCTCTGTGCCTGGGTTTAATTTCAGCGTGCCTATTGCCCTGTTCTGAGTTTAACTTCAGCCCCAATGCTTAATTGATTCAGTGTGGATTTATCAATTTAATCTTTGATTTAATATGGCTGGGTGTTTGAATCAGAATAGGATTATGTTTCTTGAAGTTATTCTCATGAGTGGCTAGGCAATTTTGTGCTCTTGGGGATAAATTGGAGATGGCTTGAGCTCATATGTGCTTTAAAGGAGAGTTTATTTTATATATAGCTCATTGTATTTTTGATTTCTTAGGTTTAAGAATTCATTTATATATTGAGACTATAATTCTAGTTATGTTTTATTCTATGGATTGAGTTGTTGTGATTTGGAATTTGTAATGAGGATTTGTACTCATCAATATATATGGTTATATATATGTTTCCTATGATTCTATTGCTTTCTATCTATTTAACATGGTATTGTTGGATAGTTTGATTGAATTAGAATTGTAGTTGAACCTAAATGCATTACTTATTCCATAGTCACTCTCTAAGGGATTTTAATAATGCTTAAATAAATGGGTTCATGAGTTTAAGCATTAGACTCAATGATAATTGGGGTTTGATATATTAGAAAACTTAGAGAAACTCATTACACTAAAAGGGCTTAATAGCATTTCAAGGATAGGGGTTCCTCTCTTGTGATGCTAGACTCAATGGTAATTGAGGTTTGGTACATTAGAAACTTAGTGTATTAACTCCCCAAATATCTTAATTGAGCAAGGATAACCATTGAAAATCATTTCCAAGAGCATATTTATCATTTGCATTTTTAACCAATTTCCATTTCATATCAATTTTATTCCAAAAATCCAAAAATATTAGTTTTAAAAGCATTTTAGTTTAATTACAATTTAGTTGTTAGATAAAAAGCTCAAAGATCAATTTTAACTCAATTCATTTCAATCATTGCACTTAGTTCCTAGGTAATTAATAAAATGCTCTTCAAGAGACGATCCAGGATTGTACCCTATATTGCAATCCTTGGTTTAATTTTTGAAGAGGTTACCAAGGCATAAAAGCCGACAAACCCTTATTTCTTCACCCACACATCAGTATGCAATAATTGGAAACAATATTTAGATGTGGAATAACTAGTATTAAATGGTAAACGAGTCATTTTAGCTTGAATACAAGTCTCACATTTATCATAAAAATTAGTACATATATCTGCTTGTATATTATTCAAATGTTTCAAAACATCAATGAGGGCAAGCCCCAAACGACAATGACAAAGAAAGCTCTTCCTAGATCTTATGGGGTCATGTTTATAAGTGATATTGATATTCTCTGTACTAGATTCCTTTTGTAGAATATATAGGCCTCTAAAGAGACTACCAGTCCCTCTGATAATTCCATTGTATATGTCTTAATGTTGTTTCAGAGATGGGGAAGAGGACAATACCCATATGCACAATAGACTCTTCTAGAAAGAAAGCGAGTGTAACCCCCTACCTTGCAAGCCAAAATTATAGTTCAAAAATGTGTCATTAAGTTGAAATAGAGACCAATGAAAAATGTAAAACTTATTAAAAATCCCATCTTCAAGACAGGGTTTCCAAAAACTTTTCCAAAATTAGTTCAATTTGATCTCACATTCACATTTTGAATATATATTTGGCTTGTGCATTTTGGTTTCATTCATACATATCAGAGTGTAACAAAAATTCCAGACAACACTTGGGTTTCATTCATTTAATGAAGGGTTTATAGGGCACATTGCCTATTCTAAGTTTCCCATACAAGGGATTACCAAACACTATTCAATATATACAACATGTGCAATTAATCCCCAATAAAATATGACAACCAACTACCCAAAATTAAAACTTCTAGCTAGAAGCTCTAACCACCCTTCGTCACTTGCTTTTCCTTTGAACCGGTTGCCCTGGCTATAGGTTAGTCAATGGAACGAATGAGATTCAAAAGAATCCCAGTAGTAACAGTTCACTTATAACATGTATAATCATAAAGCATGTAAGCGAATCATAAACAATAGCACATCAACGACATTTCTGCGACAGCTTTTGCTATATTCACAATGGCATATTTCACAATAGCATATTGCACAATAGCATATTACATAACAACATGTTACACCATGACATGTTTCTCAATGGCATATTTCACAACATCATGTTCTACAACGACATGTTTCACAATGGCATGTTTCATGTTCCACCACAGCATGTTTCAATGATAAGACATGCATACAATGCATTATACACAATATAAGAGAGAAGGCTACTACCTTGTTCTTTCCATTCCTTCTCGGACACTGGTTTCTTATGCATAGGGCAAATGTCGAATCCTATAAATCATAATCAAGGATAACGAGTTATTACCTATTCCAATTCTTTAATAACTTATACTACTTGGGTTGATCATCACTGTGGTCACTTAATCAAGTCAACTAGGGAGCTAAAATGGTCAATTAACCCAAAAGACCAATTTCTAACCTCAAAGTTCAACAATACTACAATATGCCATTACAACTTCAATTTTCGCATAAGGGACCAAATTTGCCAGAATTTTTCATCAACTGTGAAAAATCATAACTAAATATAAAAAAATCAAAATAGGGTGATTCCAAAAGCTATTCGATGCTCATTTAGTCTATTTTCAAGGAAAAATATCACCTACATCTAGTTGGATACACATCATTCCCAGAATTTTCATTTATTGCACACTATCATAATTTAACCCATTTTTCATGACCTAGCTTCAAAAATTCATAACTCACAGTGTAAAAATCAAAATGATGAAAATGACCTATCAAATTAAATATTGATATGTCTACTATTTAATTGGAAAGTTTCAGAATTTTTAGAGATCATTTGGTTATCCAAAAACACCATATAATTAGGGTACCTTCCTGGAATCCTGTTCAGCAAAAAATCCAGTTTTGCATTTTGAGTTTCAATGACCCAAAATTCACAACCTGGGGCTATACCCCCACAAATTTTCAAATAGAACACTATGGTAATATCAAAATGAACAAATTCTCACTCATTCCCCATGTCCTGTTTTGGCAGAAAAATCAATAAAATTCCAAAAATTACCAAACTCCCAAATTGAGCATTAAACTTGTGTCATATGATTTCTAATCATCATAAAACACCAAATATATAACCAAAACACCATGACTTCTCCAAACCCTAACTTGAACAAAATTAGGGCAGAATTATATATGTCAAAATACTCATTCAACCTACACAACCAATAGCTCAAATTGAACCCAATACTCACCTCACTAGCAGAAAAATCACTATTAAGACTGGTTAAAAATGACATTTTAAACCGGTTTTGGAAACGGTCTTGATACAGCGGTCTTAAAAGTCTGCTACGTTTTAGGCTGGTTAAAGAATTGGTCTTAAAAAAAGTTTTAAAACCGGTTATTTATAAAACTGGTCTAAAAAATTATTTTTAGACTAGTTATCGAAGAAATTGGTCTAAAAAGTTCAAATTTTTAAACTAGTTTTTCAAACTGGTTTTCTAAAAAACCGATCTTAAAAGTAGGTTTTTGAAAAATTGGTCTTAGAAGTATTACTTTTAAGTCCCGTTTTTGAGAAAACTGGTCTAAAATGTACTTTTTAGACCGGTTTTAGAAAGAATCGATCTAAAACAATTTTTAAAACAAAAATTGCTCCGTTGAAAACATTTACCCAGCCAGTAAGCCAACCATTTCCCTTGTTAAAACATTTCACTCAGCAAGCATCCATTTCAATGACACATATAGAATCATAGGCAGAATAAACTCACAATAACATGTAGAATCATAAAATTATGGAGAAAATTAAATACTTCATACACTGTCTTCTTAGGCAACCTAAACTAATTGAAATGGAAACAAAGTTCATCATCATCATTAATACTTATTCATTATGGCCAAAATACTGTATACACACTCTTTTTAGGCTGATGATCAATAGCTGGCTTTAGAGTATCTACACTAAGGCACCTCATATGCTTCATTTTCCTGTGACAACATAAAAAAAAGTATTTTTAATTTATATATACCAATAACAATAAACATAATTCAAATATAGTTCATGATAATTATTTTAGCTAACTAACCTTCAAAGTAGTTTCATAAAGAGATATCCTCCCATATCCCTTCAAGATGATGGTTTCTTGTGCCATGTCCATTGTTTGTTTCATCTTCTTCATTCAATTATGGTAGACCCCTAGAAAAAGGTGTCTCAAGAAGATCATTCATTGAACAACTTTCCTGATTAATGTCAATGACCTTTTATCCTTGGAGAGCTACAAACCACATTTTCTTTGCCTCATCAATAATATAGAACACTTGGTTTGCTTGATATGGCATAATAAAAGGTTCATCTTCAAAACTTCTACTAATAAGATCAACCAATGTAAATCCCAACTGATCAATTATCACACCATTATTGACATCAACCCACTTGCATTTGAAAATGGGAAATTTAATTTTAACATAATCAACCCCCCAAATCTCTTCAATAACCCCATAATAAGGTATTGCTGCCAATCTAGGGTTCTTATCTTTCAAACTAGAGAGTGCATAGATTCAGCCACTAACATAACCCGACTATTCTGGACGGTGCTCCTATCATCAAGGGACTTCGTGTAAAACATATAACCATTGATTACATATGAAGTCAAAGTTATGACATCAACCTCAGGACCACGTGCTAACCATTTAATTGTATCAGAAACACATTCTTCTCCATCAACCTTTTGTTCAACCAATGTGAAAAAGTTTTGTTATGCTCCCTAATTAACCTTTGTTCGGTCATTCAACTACTTTCTTTCCAGACAATTTCTTTATGAGCATTAATGTAATCTTGAACTTCATCAACATTATTCAAGATGTACAAGTGGACTTGTTGGAATCATTAGGATCAACACTCTTTACTGTAGCCCCGCGTCTACCCCCTTCTTCATCATGACGTTTAGGAGGCCCAATATGTCTTACATTTGACAGGTAATCTTGACAAAACTCCATGGCTTCTTCAGAAACATATTTCTGAACAAAGATGCTTCAGACTGATTTATATTTTTCACATACCCGTTTAAGATTTTCATAGTTCTTTCAATTGGGTACATCCACCGAAATAGATAGGTCCACACAACTTTATCTCCCTCACTAGATGAAAAATTAGATGTACCATGATGTCAAAAAAAGAAGGAAGAAAAAGCTTCTCAAGCTGGCACAAGATCATATATCCTTCATTTTCTAGTTCATCCAATCTTTCTGTCTTAATGACTTTACTATAAACATCATTAAAGAAGAAATAAAGTTTAGTCAAAATATGTTGAAGATCATATTCGACAATGCCTCTAATAACTACTGGGAGTAGTTGTTGTATTAAGACATGACAATCATAAGACTTTAGTCCTTCTAACTTTAAGTCTTTCATCAACACAAGCTTCCTAAAATTTGAAGAATACCCTGAAGGAACTTTGATGCGATGTAAACACTCACAGAAGCTTATTTTCTCATCCTTAGACAAAGTATGAGCAGCTGGAGGACAAAAAGTTCTCTTACCATATGCCTTTGGATGCAAGTCTTCTCATATCCCCATTTCTTGCAAATCTAATCTTGCCATCATGCCATCCTTAGAACTACCTTGTTTGTTAAGTCGTGTCTCAACAATACTATCACATACGTTTTCCGCCACATGCATGAAATCAATACAGTGTCTCACATTAAGATTGGGCCAATATGGAAGATTGAAGAAGACAGACGTCTTTTTTCATTTATTTTTTTCATTAATGTTCTTTGTAGTCTTAGCAAAGATAACATTGATATTTTTCACATTTTCATAAACATGCTCCCTAGTCAATGCCTTCGGAGCATCTTCAAACTCTTGTCCACCAAAAAAAGCTTTCTTTAATCTATGATATGGGTAGCCTCGTCTAAGAAATCTCCTATGGCCAAGATAATTTGTCTTTCTTCCATGGTGAAGTTGATGGTAGCATGTTCCTTTTTCACAAATTGGACATGCTTTATGGCCTTTAACACTATCTTGATAAGTTTCCATATGCAGGGAAGTCATTCATAGTGCCAAAGATCATGGCTTGTATTTTAAAAATCTCCTTCTTGTTCGCGTCAAAAACATCAACACCTTCATCCCACAACTCTTTCAAGTATTCAATCAAGGGTTCTAGGTAAACATCTATGTCATTTCTGGGTTGTTTTGGTTTTGAAATCAATATAAACAACATGATGTACTTTTGTTTCATGCAAAACAGAGGAGATAAGTTGTAAATTACCAACAGAACAAACCATGAACTATGTATATTGCTCAGGCTACCAAAATGATTCATGCCATCCGTGCTAAGCCCAAGCCTAATGTTTGTAGGTTCTTCACCAAAGGTGGGAAATAATTGATCGATTTTCTTCCATTGAGAAGAATCAGCTTGATGTAAAAGCTTTCTAACGGATATCCTCTCATCCACATGCCATCTCAAATTTTGTGCTTCGTTTTCATTACCAAACAAGCGCTTGAACCTTGGTATGATTGGAAGATACCACAACACTTTTGCAGGGGTATTATTTGATTTGTACCTCCAGGTTTCACATATCGGACATTGTTGTTCCTCTTCATACTCTTTTTTATACAATATACAATTATTAGGGCATGCATGGATCTTTTTATACTTCATCCCTAGTGGACACAGTATTTTCTTAGCATCATAGTATCAAGAAGGCAACACATTATCATCTGGATGTATGTCCTTAAAAGCCTCAAGCATTTCTGAAAAACTCTTATCACTCCATCCATGCCTTGCTTTCAAGCTAACTAATTTTAATATTGCTTTCAACAATTGGTATTTTTGACACCCCGGGTACAGCGGCGTCTTAGCATCACTTCACATATTATCATATATGTGATTACTCAAAAGCCTCTTCTCCTATATCACGAATAATATCCTCTATCCGATCATCCATATTCGTGTCATTATCATCAAATGAGATGAACTTGGCATTTCTAATTCTTCACCATGCCATACCCATACTCTATAACTCTTACAAAATCCTTCACAAATTAAATATGTATATATATCTGCAGCACTTAGTCGCTTCTCATTCAAACATACTACATAAGGGCAATAAAATTTCCTACTACCATCATTGGCATTTCTTCTAGCAAAGTCTAAAAAACCCCTTACCCCATTATCATATTTAACACTCATTCGTCTGGCTTTTATCCAACTACGATCCATATATATCTCAACACTTGTAGCACCCTATATCCAACAGCAAAAGGATAGACAAAAAAACAACAACCATAGAGTTTTAGAGATTTCAATGAATTTAAACATGCACCATTTAAAACTAACAATCAAACAATCATACTAAATTACAATAGAACTTAGAATGATATTACTCCAAGCCAAATATCACAGGTCGGATCATCTTATTTACTTTTGGTCCAAAACAAGAAAAATGTATAAAGTAATAAAGTCATCACACTATTTTCCCTTTCACCTTAATTACTTTTTTTTTTGTAATTATTTCGTGTCTAATTATATTGTCAGAGTTAATATTGTTGAGAATAAGCAAATACAAGCTTAAAGTTGAGGCTTTAATGAACAAAACACTAACCTAATTGAAGACCAAGGAGTAAGTTTCTACCCAAAGTCACGGTGGCATCAATTGAGGTTAAAATGAAGTCCTCAAATTCACGGCACTGACAAAGGGAAGTCACGGTAGAGGAGAACGGTCACTACGGAGAAAAGAGGTGGCGAGGGAGAAGAGTAACGATGTTCAAAGAACGGCGGTGAGGAACATAGAAACGACAAAGTTGATGACGAAGGAGAGTTGACAAATGAGGAAAGGGGAGTGATGGAGGAGTTCAGAAAAAGCAGGGACATAGCTCACAGAGAAATGGCGACAAGAGAAGAAAGGGTTCAGAGCGTGGGAGTAAAAATGCGGGCACCTTTTAGACCGGTTTTCCATAAAAACCGGTCTTAAAAGGGTGGAAAATAATATTTTTTAAATTTTTCACCTTTAAGACTAGTTTTTATGAAAATGGATCTTAAATTTTATATTTAAAAACCGGTCTTAATTTTTTTTTATTTAAGACCAGTTTTCATATAAACCACTCTTAAAAGTTTCAAATTTTAAATTTTTTAAATATTTTGATATTCTTAGACCGGTTTTGATTATAACCGGTCTAAATAATTTTTTTAAGACCAATTTTTTGGAGAACCATCTTAGAAGTTCTTTATAATTATGAAACTACCACCGGTCAAATTTTTAAGACCTTATCCACCATAACCCGTTTAAATGTGGCAGTCTAAAGAATTTTGTACTAGTACCTCTTGCTTCTCCTTAGATCTTTTCTTTGGTTTTTCAGCTTTTATTCTTGGATGATAGCTCAAAACACCATCCTCTTGAAATTCTAAAACAATATAAATGAAGCTCTCATCAAGAGGAACAATGTTTATGAAGGAAACTTGAGCAATAGATGAGGTTAAGGAGGTAAAAATCAAGCTAGAATGTCTCACCTTCACCTTTCTCTTCTTTCCTTTCCGTTGGAGCTGCAACAAACCGACTTGGAGAGTGAGAGAGAGAGAGTGATTAAATGATCATATCTCTCTTCCCTTATCTCCTAAAGAGCTTACTGAAAATATGTTCCAAAAGGTCGCAAAAGTTGTGGCTAATATTACTCCTTTAGTCACACATTTATGGTAACTTAACTAAGTGTAATTTCTACAAGTTTTCTCTTTCCTTCCTCCCTTTATGCCAGCCAAAATTCTCCTCCAAAAGGAACCAAATTTATTGACTAATTCCCTTATTACAATATTACATGTTGGTCAACTTGATTGAGCAAAAAGGTGAGAAATTTATTTGATGCAATTCTCTCTCTTTCTCTTCTTGGTCTTGGCTGTTTTTGTTGACTAGATAAGGAAGGGATATATTTATTAAACTCTTCCTCTCATTTTCTCTTTGATGCTTAGATGAAATATTGGAGTCAAGTGATGCATATATATTATTTTATTCTTGCATGAAAATAGAACAAGGGGGTTGGTTTATTGTAGAAAAAAGGAAGGGATTGTGTTGACTTAGTCTTGCACGTGGTCTTGCATGTGCCTTGTGTCCAAATAAGAGGAAATGATAAGGAAATTGCTTTAATTATCTTCATCATTACTTCTACTTTATAAGAGCAAACTTGGCCCTTCATTTTGTTTCCAAAATCTATCCTCAAGATCAAGTAGCAACTAACTCTTGATCATGGCAACATTAATTAGGGTACCATTAAACCCTTTTATGTCACTATCTATTACATTTAGCCCTTGGATGTATTTTGGGATATTAGACTGAGAGTCCGCAAATTAAACAGGGTCGGATCGCCTTTGCTAACCGATTCTTTATCTTGAACCCGTAGGCTCTGATGCCATGTTAAAGCAGGCCCAACTCTGACTGATAAATCAACATATATTATTAACCTGATGAAAAGTAAAAAAACATACAATATCTCACAATTCCCATATTTATATAGGGTCATATTGTCCCTTGTTGGGACATACCCATAATTACCTACTTTTATCTAGTAACTAACTAATAACTAATACTACACATTAATATCTTTATTTATTTTAAAAAGTACTGCCAAAATGTACGGATAAAAGGAAAAATGGATTTGAATGTAGAGAAAAGAGAAAAAAGCTCGCTAGTGAATATAGTAGAAGAAATAGAAGAGGAACAAAGTGAGGATTAAGAGAGGGCAAGGTCTGTTGGTCGTGAAAGAGAATCAATGCCGGTTGTGGTATATGATTCTGGCAAAAACTTTGCTACTCACTATCAATTCTGAGCTCCAGCAGTGCTCTAGGCTCTGGATTTCCATTTCCCTTTCCCAAACTAGTGTGGCCTTCTTTCTCTAGTCTGTCGTCTCCAAGTCGAGTCTCAAATCCTTCCTCCGGCGGAAATCATATATATATGAAAGTGATGGTGAGTGGGAGAAGAAGAGACTTTGATCTAGTTCGACTATGAAGCTCTGAACTCCATCATTTCTATCTTCTCGGAGCTCTGCAGGTACGAAAGGAAGAAGAAAGTCCGGTGTGGTTTCCCAAACTTTGATCTCTCATGTTTTTGGTGCAGTGGTGCCTCTTCACTCTGTTCTTCCTCTCCCGGCCTTCAATTAGGCATACCCCGTGATCTCACTATGCTTTTCCATGACAAACTCAAACCTAATTTTCTCAAGCAATACGTTGTAGTTTTGCTTGGGACTTTTCTGGCATTTTGAGAATTCCAGTCGTTAATTATAATAAATTTTGGTTCTCGTATGTCATTTCCAAAATTTGCTAAATCTTTTCCAAAACTCCTACAATGCAAAATTAAGCACAAGGTACCATCAAAAGTGCAAGAAAGCATTTGCATGAATAATTATCAAATTATGGCCATTTTACTCCTAATTATATTTAATTCAATAAAAATTTCTATAACTTAAAGTAGTGCTTAATCATGCAATAATGGCCTCAGAAATACATTAATTTTTCCAAATTAATCATAAAAAAGCATATCAAAATATGGTTTAATCAGTTAATAATGAAACTAAAGTAGTAAACAAGGTCTTTGTTATTGGACATTTCTTCATATCTACTTTAGTTTTGCTATTAACTATTCTAATTTTCATATTGACTATTTTGATGACTATTGACAAAATTCTTAATATATTTTCTGATATTATAAAATAAGAGTAGTTAATAGTAAAACAGTAGTAAATAATGAAAAAAAATAGTTATTAGAAATTACTCAACAACGGCCCCGTTGATTTCATATAATTGGGCCTATGAAGAAGGCTTTAGGGGCTATAAAGTGAACATTAGGACTAAGAAGAACAGTATAATTGGGCCTAACTTGTTCTTTGCTTCCCCAACCTCTAGTTTTTCTTGAGTTCACCAAACACCACCCCTTGGAAATCTAAAACCATACAATTGAAGCTTTCTATAAGAGGAACAAGATTAAAGAAGAGGATTTTGACAATAGAAGCCATTTTCAAAGTCAAATATCAAGGAGAAGGATTAGATTTACCTTAAGCTTCTTTTTCTTTCTTATTCACCTTGCTTGGTTGACTATAAGAGCTTGAGAGAGAGAAAGAAAGTTATGAAATGAATAACTCTTCATCCGTCCTTATATTAACAGCCGACTATGAGAATAGATAGGGAAGAGAAATGAATTAAAAATGCTTATTTGACTTTTAAACAACCCATGCTTCATCTATCTCATGCCAAGTGTACAAAATCTTGTGGCTCACCACAAGGCATGTAACTATATGGTTACGCTAACTAATTCCATTAGCAATTTAGTCACACTTCTCATTTCTATCTCTTAGTTAATTTCTTCATCAGTTGTAGAAGAATTAGCCAGTAAATTTCATTTTTTCTGTTTTTCCCCTGACTATGGAAATTTTAGTTAGTTTGCCACATAGTGTATCATTTAACTTCTTTTCCTCTTCCATGCACCATCCCCTGTACTTTTATTTCAATTTAAGCTTTGTTACCACAATTAAGCTTAAATACTAGGTTTGGCCACTTTCTGCTGCTAATTCATGTCATAATTCATGTTTTATTCCCTGAAGGGTTCATCTAACATTCGTTTCATTCACTTTTGAAGTCATTGAGCCCTTACACATATTTTAGGGCATTACAATTCTCCCCCCATACAATAAATTTTGTCCCTAAAATTTGTTACACAACTTGGGACATAAACCCTAGATGCCTCTTTATGATGGCTTCTATTTCTCAAATTGCTTCTAACTGGGATAGTCCCTTCTAGACCACCTGCACAAATGGTACACTATAGGTCTGATTCTAGCAAGAATCTCAAAAAGACTAATACACCCTAGGCTCAACTTCATTCTCTTGATCACTCTATTGATTCCCATTACCAAAGACACTCTCAAGAACACATGATCTCCGACTTCAAACTCTAGAGGTCTTCACCTTGCTCGATCGTGATTCGGATGGACTGCATTCACTCATCTTGGCTTTAAACCTCTTCAACATCATACCTTAAAGCACTTTCCCCCTTGGGGAATACTATGACTGGAACATACGATTTACTTTGAGAGATTTAAATTCCAAAAATCCTCTATCATCACTGCAATTACACGGCCTTCCGACTAAACACATCCATGATGACATCAACATTACCTAGATGATACTTGATCTCTAGGTTGTAAGCTTTCAGCAACTCCATCCACTTGCACTATGTCACATTCAATTCCTTCTAATCACATAAACACTTGAGACTCTTGTGGTCACAGTACAATTTTACCATTAAGCCAAACAGGCAATATTGCCATATCTTTAACACAAACACAATTACCGCAAGCTCCATGTCATAGGTGGGATAGTTCATTCCACGAGACTTCAACTATCAGGAGGAGTAGGCCACAACTCTATTCAATCTAGTTAGCTTAGTGAAGCCCTTCGCATATCGTTCATCCCATTTTAATGGTTGATCCTTTTGCATGAGCTTGGTCATTAGCAAAATGATCCAGGGAGAATTCAAAGTGAATCCTCCGGTAACCTGCAAGATCCAGAAAACTGCATATCAAAACAACAGTTTCTGGCCTCTTTCAGTCCAGTACTACTTCCACCTTACTGGGATCCACCGAGACCCCTTCTCATGAGATAACATGGCCCGGAACTTTACTTCCGAAAGCCAAAATTTGTACTTATACAATTTGACATAGAGTTGCTTTTCCATGCAAGATTTCCAGCACTATTCTCTTACTCCCGCAATCCAGCAATACATTATTCATAGTCAACCAATCAAAACCCAATATGGCTTCTAATTAATAGAGCAGTAATCAAAATAGTCAACCATAAACTCATGCCCCCCACAATTATCACACAACTCAAACAAGCATCGACAGTTATAGCTTTGACTCCTATCAGTGTCAACACAACCAAGTTAAATGGTAGTTTATGAATATGCAAATCCCAGGACCTTCACACAATCATAAGTAATGAAAGAATGACTAACACCTGAATACAGTAGACTACTAATAAGAAGAATTTTACCTTGAATTAGCTCAGGGGACTTCCATGCTTTCTCATTTGTAATGGCAAACACCCTGCCCTAATTTGTAGGCCTTTGCTCTACCAGCCACTGCTTGCATTCACTGGCCATATGTCATGTCTGCCTGTAGTTATAATAAATGACTTGACCCGAACACATTCTACCACTATGTTCCCTACCACAATGAGGACATGACATATCACTGGAGGCCACTGGTACTCAGATCCTCAGGTTGGTAGGGTTTCTTGTCCCCACCCTTAGATAAGGATTCTTGCCCTTTCCATTTCTAGGAAGAATTTCCCTTAGTACGCTCACTGTGATTGTTACCACACTTGGTTGGGTACAGATCCCTTATGTTGTTTTCGATAATTCTACACTCCTCCATGGCTTTATTGAATACAGTAAATTGGTGGGTAGCTTACCTTTTCCTCAACTTACGCCTTAAGCCTCGAATCAACATATCGAAGCTCCACTCCTCATTATCCATGCGTCATAGATAAGAGGAGTACCAGCCTAGTCAGATGAATCGAGACAAGTAGTCGTCAAAGGTCTTTGTATCACCCTATTTAATATATAGGAACTCGGATTCCTTATCGAGCCTCGCTGACTTGGGAAAGTATTTATCATTAAATTTTTCTTGAAACAGTTCCTAGGTTAATGGCACAACGGTTCTGCAATGACATGAAAATATTCCACCACCACCGGTCGGCATCCCCCTTTAGCTTTTAAATGGCTAATTATGTCTTCACCTCAGTTAGGCAGTCTAGTACTTCAAAGATCTTCTCTAGGTGGTTCAACCAATCTTCAGTTATTTGGGGACCAAACCTTCCCCTGAACACTAGAAGTAGATGTTTGGAGAGTTTGGAGACCCAATACTATAGATCTCTCTCATCGCAAGCTGGTACCCCATATAACTCCTGGTTCGGTGTTGTATGAGGTGGGGAATCCTAAGATCGAATTGACCTTTCTACTATCTCTTCATGATATGTCTCCTCTTAAGTTTCTTCTTGGGTCGATTGAACTCTATCAGTATTGCATTTTTCTTTCTCCTCTCGAAGCTCTTCCCTTAGCTCATTTATCATATCCTGCTGCTCCATTAACATGCCCATTATCCGTTGTATAGGATCAGATGGGTTGTCATGTATCTCTTCCACCTCTGGTGCTACACGTTAAACCATTAGGTGAACCATTATTTCTTCTCACTCTACAAATGATTCACTAGTCAATATCACAGTAAATGTATACACATATTCCTTAAAAGTCAAACACCAACTAGTAATAGGAATATTCATGTGTATACAACAAACAATCATAGGTTAACTATCATCACTAAGATAAGGAACTATGGCAATTATCTTAGAAAAATCAACCCTTACCAGAAACTATAGCTCTGATACCAAAAATATAATCCCCTACCTTCACCGTCGACAATATGGTTTGAAAAATGCCATAAATTAAGAGAGAGACCAAATAACAATTTAAAACTCATGAAAGGTTTTGACTTCAAGATAGGATTTGGTCCTGTTATAAAGTGGGTTTTCAAAAACTTTTCAAAACCAGTTTAATACGGTCTCACTTCCACTCTTTGAATCTATTTGGCCTGTTTGATTCTGTTTCATTTATCAATATCAGAGTGTCTAACAATATTTCCTGACAGATACTCAGGTTATATTCATTTACCAAAAGGGTTTACATGGCATATTTACCCCTTTTAGTTTCCCAACCGGGGATTACATAACCAAACATAAGCCTATGG
This sequence comes from Inga oerstediana, assembly GCA_963210345.1. NCBI lineage: Eukaryota > Viridiplantae > Streptophyta > Magnoliopsida > Fabales > Fabaceae > Inga > Inga oerstediana. Next base: position 42,881,111 of record OY723407.1, read on the forward strand.
TGGACACAACCGCCTTTACTAAAATGCGCTTAAAATTACATCATTTACAATATATACACATTAATCTATAAGTATGATAACCAACTAAAAAAACTCAATTGTCCTAGCCAGGAGTACTAGTCGCCCTTATATACCTGTTTCTCCTTCGATCCGCTTGCCCTGGCTATAGGTTAGTCATTGGAAAGAATGAGATTCATAAGAGTCTCAGTAGTAACATTTTCACTCATATTATATATAATAAACAAAGCATGTAAGCAATTATCACAAAGCAGCATCACAGCAACGGCATTCACAACAACAATACAACAACGACATTCAGAGCAGAAATACTATGCTTGACTTTCATAACATTCTCGACAGCTTTCACTGTATTCACAATGGCATTTTTACGACAATTTTTGCTGTATTCACTTTCACTATAGCTTTCGCTATATTCACCGTGGCATTTTTATGATAGCTTTTGTTGTATTCACAATGGAATTTTTTTCCAAAAACTTTCACTATATTCATTCACAACAGCATAAACAACAACATTCCCGTTTATCACAATTCAATGATAATCATAAACATACAATGCAATATATATGATATAAGAGAAAGGGTCACTACCTTATTGTTTACACTCTTGATCAAGCACAAGTTTCTTACGCTCAGGGCAGACATCAAATCCTATAATTATAATCAAGGACGATGAGTTAATCGCTATTCAATTCTCAACTCTAAAACAAAAATATCTTTATCAATATGTTTCAAAAGAGTTTTCAAGTTTAAATTGATCAAAGGATATTATATGAAAAACTTAGGAGTTTAAAAACTCAATTTCAAAAACTTTGTTCAAAATCACCAAATTTTATCATCGGCAAAAAGGGGGAGAATGTTAGATCTCATATGTTTTGATGATAACAAAGATTGGATAAATGATTCAAAAGGTTTTAATAATAAGCAAAAAGATTTTAACAAAGTAATTAAGTGGTAGACGATAGGCCATAAGCATTACTCGAGTAAGTACCTCAAGTAATACAGAAGAAGTGAAAGACAGAGCACAGGAAAATAGAACACTGTGACATTTTTGAAGACATTACTCGAGTGAGCACTCGAGTAATAACCTCATTACTTGAGGGACCACTCGGGTCATGTGTGAGAATTTGTTCCAGTAAGCTCTCAGCCAAGAATTGGAGGTCACTACTCGAGTAATCTCCAAAGTTATTTGACATATTACTCGAGTGACCACTTGAGTAATCAGGTAAAGTCTTAATAGAAGTTGCTCTCGGCCAAGATTTTCATGCAATTACTCGATGGGATCACTACAGTGATCTCCAAAGTTATTATAACCATTACTCAAGGGACCACTTGGGTAATCAAAAGAAAAAGAGGCACTTACTCAATGCATTACCTGAGTAAGCAAGGTATATTTTGGTCAGACAACGTTGACTTACTCTCTAGCTTATTTTTAATGAAGTTACTTGAGGGCCTACTCGAGTATGAGCATCATTACTCGAGTAGCCACTCGAGTAATGAAGTACATAAAGCATGATTTTAATCCAACATTCAATGATTTGTTATCTATATGATTAACCCTTCATTGTATTAGTTTTTGAGTATACTTGTAAATAAACAATGAAGAGATCATGCATTAAGAAGAAAAGTCAAATATATCATCTGAATGTCAGAAATGTCTACCTACCACAGACGGCTAGTTTTCAAATTTGAAGAACGGTTAAACAAAGTTGCGCGACTCTAACGGACATGTTTGAAATGCTTCCAACGGACACCATAAATCATTTATATATATGTGGAGCATTTAAAGAACAAAAGACAACAACTGAGAACAAGCAATCACATATCAATCAATATACTCTTTGTGCTCTATTTTCTTATACTCATTCATTGTACTTCATTGATTATATATTTGCTCATCTGTAAGAGAGTTTTTCATTATAAACTCAATATTTGTTATTGAGACAACTTAAGGTTGTGGAACCTTGAGTTGGGGGATTTGATTACAACGTGTAAGGGGGAGCGAGTGTCTAGTGAAGGAACTTGTTGCGTACTGAGGTGCCAAAAACCCACTGAATCTTGGAAGATATAGTGAAACTCTAAGAGACGCTCTGAGGACTGGACGTAGGTCAAAGTGATTGTGGCCGAACCAGTATAATTCACAGTGTACAATTCAGTGATATTTCTCCTAGCTCTTAACTGCTTCAAATTTATAGTCAATTTATATAGGGTGAAGGTGCAAATTTAGCAATCAATAATTTCGCTAGGAGCATCCATAAGACTTATCTATTGTTGGGTGCAAAAGTAGCAATAAACTATTTTTTTGGGAGCAGATATAGCAACGTTGTTAAAAAACACTTAACTACAGTTACTTTTTGAAATGTGGGTCCCAACAGGCTTCTCTCTCTGTATTATTTTAATATTTTTTAATTGGAAAATATCACTTAGGCCACATGGAAAAATTTTCATGTTAGATAACCCCCAAAAGATTTTGAAATATCACTACACCCCTTGGTTTAAAATGAAATTAAACTCTGTCACTAAAAATAAATTAAGTTTTGTAGTGAGATTTTAGAATCTTTTGGGCATTAACTTAATTGAAAATTTTTCCATATGGCCTAAGTGATATGTTTCCATTAAAAAAAATATTAAAATAATACAGAGAAAGAAGCCTGTTGTGACCCACATTTCAAAAAATAATGGCAATTAAGCAAATTAACGGCGTTGCTAAATCTGCTCCCAAAAAAATAGTTTATTGCTACTTTTGCACCCGAAAATATATAAGTCTTATGGATTCTCCTAGAGAAATTATTTATTGCTAAATTTGCACCGTCACCCATTTATATATTCGCAATGAAATTTTTGATATCACCCAATTCACCCCCTTGGGTGAAACGCTTGCACTAACACCTATGAATGAGTATTGTAAGGTACTTAACACCTTCCCCACGCGCAATTGACTCCCAAACTCTCTCTAGTTTTCTTTTTTTTTTTTAAAATAAAGGTTTCCAAAATTATCCGGTTTTAAAATTCTTGTGGCAGTTCCATATTTTCCAAATTTTGGGTGCTACAAATAGTACCTCTAGCCATAGTAACTCTGATCGCTGTATATCACAACCTACTAACTAAGAAAAGATAAAATGAGATTAGAAGAAAAAAACTCAGGATTCTTTTAACGGGAAGATGAGGTACAATGATGGTCTAAGAATAGCCGTCACCTATCAGGGAACCCTTAAGGAGCAAGTAAGTGTATTTCAACATTACTATACTCTAAGACCCAGTCTATGCTATTTATAATCTCCCATCAAGGGCTGTAATAGCTTACCTTCCAAGCAAGTAACCCTAAACCAAATCTCTATCCAAATCATATACAAGCCATAATCAGGAGATATTTTATTAAAAACAATGATAAGATAATATCTAGATGTAATTTGTATTAAATAAAATATGTTATCATAAATAATAAAATATCTAACAGTCTCCTACTTGGCCCACAACCTAATGTTATTTGATGAGTCAAGGTTCATTTAAGCAATACTACAAGAATCATGGAGGTAGGTCCTCCTTGATCAAGTATTACCTTCCATGCATCACAAGTAGTACCCATACTTAATGGGCCAAAACTTAAACCCAGAATGGTATTCGGTTCTAACTTAAATGTTTGTTAAGATCTTATAATTTAGGTACCAACAATTGAGACCACAAACTTCAACTTGAATTTCATCACTTAAATAATGTCTCACCTAGATCACTAAATGTGATCTATCTTTGATGAGATATTTGATCCCTTTCTTTATTTCTATAAAACTATGCTCTTCATTAAAGGATCTATGCCGGACGTGTTTATGACCCATTGACTCTATAGTCATATAACATCCTTAATTGGTTTGAATTAACTTAATTCTAAAAACCATATGATGAAATTATTTAATTGGCAATCTTATAACTAGCCTTCAAGAGTGACTAAGTCAAGCGATCTCTGGTGGAACTAAGCAATCAATGATTGTTTAGCAATCTTATACACCTCTATGATGCAACTTGTTCAGTAAGTGTGAAGATGTATCATAATGTCAACTTTTCTATAGTTAACTCATTTTACAAAACCAAACAAGCTAATCATTCTACTATATATAAAGCATGAAACTTAATGTACATGTACTACATGACTTGTAACTGTTCAGTTATTATTCAAGCAAAAATGTGCTTGACAATTATCCTAAAATTCCTTTGCAATAGCATTGCCCATTTGTGTGCACATTTAAGCACTCTTATGCCTTGAAAATTAAATTAAAGAAACAAGATCAAAGGCTACCATTATCCATAAATGTTCAAAAGCTTGTGATCGTACTCATAACAACTACCATTATACATAAATGTTCAAAAGCTTGTGATCATAAGTTACTTATGATATTCTCAAATATTTTTAGGATTAATCTCTTTATGTATTCTAAAAGAATATCATATCTAACCTAGTCATATATCACATTTTTGAACAATAGTGACTTAGTCGTTTATGAGACCTTAAGTCAAAATGCACAAGCTATAAATGAATCATCATTATATAAAATATGTATGACTCAACTCCCACTAATCCAGTGATAAACTTATGATGTTCTCAACATGGTCCTATATGTAATCACATTATGATACCTTAACCATCACTATCGTGAGAGTTAGTCATGACAAAATGAACTACTGACTAAATTATTTTATTATTTATGTGACTAAAACTACCCCGGGCGCGCGCACGCGCACACAAACACATACATCTCCTTATGTCTAAAATGGAAAGATACCAATAACATCTCAAATCAAGATAGATATTTAACTACCATGAAAATATAGAAGAAATTATACATGAATATACAAGGAAACACCTTACTAAGTCAATTCATTCTTCATAGAGAACTTATAGCAAACAACTTTATTTGTGTTACTTAATGTTGCATGCTAGCAACTTTACAAATAAACTTATGTTACTGCTCACCTTACATCAATCATAAATTAATGCCTTTATTTAAAATTTATGGTCACTCTCGATATTTATGTTCTGTCTAATTTTCTAAAGTACATCACGTAGCTATCTTGAATTACCAAATTTTAATCACCATTGGTCTCAACTCAATCTGTTGATAGATTGAAGCTCAACAAGGTGAGTGCCATGTAAAACCAATGTTCTACCACAATTAGAGGTGACAAGCTTCCATATGTGATCACTCTTAATGAGTTTAATCACTCCCACTAATTTTGGCATTTCTAAATAATTTGGCATTTCAAAGTACTACACAAAATGTAATGTAAAATGGATAACTCACTTGAATTCCTAAAACATCTCTGCATTTTCACCAAAATATGTAGTCTCAGTCTCTCAGAATACGTTCCTTCCACACTCTTTCTTTTATAAGACAATTCCATGTAAGAGTATATTTTAGACCAAGCTTCCAACCTTTGAGATTTCAAAAGGATTTAAACAAAAAAAATTGGAATCTCATCAAAAATATGGTTGTCTTTAGTGTGTCCTTCAAGAGAAAACCCGTATCATACAAAATATCTATTAACATTATGTTTCTTCTTACAACAATTCCACCTATATTAGAAGAGTCCAAGTATGAAGAAACTTTACATGGAGGCAAAGTTCTAGTTCTCTAATGATGTACTTATCATGTCACCCATCTCTTCCAATTAATTTCACTATATTAATATGTTTATCAGATTAACCACCCACTTTTGTTTTATATACTCCAAATGCGTCAAATGACACTACTCTATTATAAAAAAAAAAAAAAATAGAATTTGGGTATTATGAAAGGTCAACTATAAGGAATGATGAATTATTTCACCAATTAGAACATAATCAGTGGCAAGTATATATCTATTACTGCCTCCAATCAAGCTTTTTAACTATAAGCACATTATTTTCTATATGCCTATTACTTTATAACTTTAGAGCTGGTGGCTTGATAGGCCCAATTTAGAATCTCATTCTTTTCCAAGTATGAGCAAAACTCATATATACACACTTTCAATGAATACCTAATATCCATGTATGTACTCATGAAAAGGAGTAATAGCTCAAGAGAAAATAAACTAAGGATCTATTGCACCAAAATTAATGGAGGCATCTTACTATTATTTATCAATTAAAATAGTTTTCTAGTATGGAAAAAAACAGAAAAATTAGAAGAATAATATTTAAAAAATATAAAAATAAAAATGTCATCATTTATATAACATTTACTTATTTTCTTGGGATAATTAGGAATTGATAGTATTGAAATATCATCATTTGTATTAAATATATTATTAGGATGATTGATCATTGATATTTTAAACATTATTTTTGTGTCAAAGGATAGCTTATGTACGCATTATGTTTTTTATTAGTAATGCATGTTTTTTTTCATGAATCAAAGGTTTGACATGTATTTTTATATTTTTCTAAATATTATTATTCTTTTTTTTGCCATATGCAAAAGAACTAATAGTATTTTAATTGATAAGTGATAGCAAAAATCTTATTAAATTTATGAAAATGGTGAAGACTAATTGCATGTGGTTTAATATTGTAAATCAAAATTTTGAGGGAGTCAAATATAAATTTTGAAATATTGGGGGGGTTATTTGTAACTGATCAAAGTTCTGGGGGTTTCTTTACAATTGTTCAAAGTTCAAGGGGTTCTCTACAACTGTTCAAAGTTTATAGGGGTTTTATGAAATTAGTAATTTACACAAAATATCATATAGGATGTCACATGTCATCTCATAATTTGACGTGGCATTTTCCATTAGAAAGATAACGGTTACTTAATGGCAAGGATTAATAATTAAAAAATAAAAGGTTAGGGGGTTAAATTTAAACTTTGAAATATCAAAGAGGTTATATATAATTGACTCAAAGTTTAAGGAGGTTTTATATAATTTAGCCTTTACAAGTTCATCTATTTATCACTTCTATTTATTACATGTTTAATTAATATTCTCTATAATCATTTGTACAACATATATTTAAAAAAATGCTTTTTTGAATTTGTTTTAAAAAAATATTTAGTTGTAATATACATATAAATGGCATATTAATTTTGAGGAGTGGGGTGGGCCAATGCTCTACTTATGTACAAGTAAATGGACGTGGCTTATCTATTTTTCTTTTTCTTTTTTTCTTTTTTGCTCTCATCCTTTATCCCTTTCCTAACTATTTGATTAAGCTCTACTAGTCCAATTTAATATTTTATAAAAACATTATTATAATGGAGAGAAGGACGGGAAGGAAATGAAGAGAAGGATATGAAGAAAATACAAAATATGGGCAAGTAAATCTCTATCTATTGATTTTGAGGGGGTAAAGGATGATTATAAATGAAAAAGGAAAAAAGAGAAGTCAAGCCGTAAATAAGTAAGGAAACGCATAACATAAAAATATAAATAAATATACTCCTAAGATACTTCATATTAATATGAGTTACTTAAATAATTTGGTCGGGTAGAGTAATGAAACTAAATAAATTATTTAATTTTAATAAATGTTACATGATCATTATAAAATATCGCTATACAACCGTATATTATAAATCAGTTTAGAAGTTTGGTATATGAGTTTGGAAAAAAAGATGATAAATATAGTACCAAGATCCCGGATAGTTTCTAGATACTCCTTTTAGTAATTAGTATTTTTGTGCCTTTTTGACTACTCATTTAAAATATGATGACGTATTTTGTGGCCATAGGAATGATTTTTCACTTTCTGGTGGGGGATAAAAAAGAAGAAGTGATATTTCACTTTCACACCTCTACTGCACTTTCATGTATTTTGTTAGGACCCTAAAAATTGTAAAAATAAATAATACGAAAATGATCTCAACATTCATCTTAATGATAAAATATATTTTTGAGCTAAAATCTGGATTTTTTTTTATGGTTTATGCCATGGACCATTTTTGGCCTTCGGTGCACCCACATTCCAGGTATTAGGCGTTAACCTGAAGGCCAACGCCGGATTTACCGACATGGGCCCTCGACAACCGACTAGTCCTGGCACCCCCAATCTGATAGGCCCGACAGGAACGGATTGGTGTGGCGCAAGCTTATTTGAATAGCGCTTGAGGGGTTTTTAATAATCCAGATTTTACCAACGGAAGTTGGTGCAAATGCCTACCCATCTGCGCCAACTTCCGTTGGTAAAATCTAGATTATTAAAAACCCCTCAAGCGCTATTCAAATAAGCTTCTAATAATCAATTGCTATAGGTTAAATAACTCATAAATTCAGAAAATTATTTTTATAAATCAATTTTATTCAAAATATATTTTTTCTAGGCCATCCAAATAAATTCTAAACTTTCTAAAAAAATTTATTTCTTTGCCATTTTGTTCGTGTAACTTTTTTTTTTATATAAAAAACAGTTGATGATTAAGAGATCATTTTTTTTATATCTATTTTTCATATTTAAAAATTACAAAAAGTATTACATTTTATAGTGTGGACCAAACTTAGGTCAAGTTAAGGGAAAGGGGCCTCTCCATGTTCCTTCCCATTCACTTTCCTCCACTTCCTTATTTATACCGTTAGATCAACTTTGAGGGTTGAGTATAAGGGTGGAAACAGGCCAGGCCAGGCCAGGCTTTTGCCTTAACAAGCTTGGCCTGTAAAGGCACAAACTGGCTTGAGCCTGGCTTGTGGCCTGTTGGAGGCCAATTTTTAGGCTTAGGCCTGATCTGTTCATAAACCTGGCCTGGCCTGAAGCCTGTTAAGGAGGCCTGAATTTTTAAAATTTTTTAAACAAATCAACAGGCCTATAGGCCACACTGCAAAACAGGCCAACAGGCCACCTTAATAGGCCTCCTTAAATAGGCAAAAATTTACATAAACTCTTTCACATGTGAATGCATTTTTGAATGCATATAAATGTTATTGATGTGATCATATTAGTATTTCTATTGCACAGAATACTTATTACATCCCAACATTGAGAAAGAAACAAGAAAAATTTTAGTGAATGATATTCAGAAATTAGTAAATGACATTGAGAAAGAAACAAAAGAAAAATCAACTTCAACATTATCTGGAGGGATTCTTGGAAAACAGAGGGCGTACAGAAAGGGTGAAATGGAGTTTAGGGATTTGGAGGGATAAAGTGAGATATAAGGGAAGGGGACAGTGACAACACGAGAGAAGAGAGTGGGGGGATCTGTTCCCTTTTGATACCTTCTGGGCTTAAAAAAATCAGCAAAAATTGAACCAGAAAAAAAAAAATATGATCTACCTTCAAAAAAAATTAAAACTTGACGAATCAGAATGGTAGAAGTAATTCGCATAAGTCCAAAAATCAGCAAAAATTGAACCAAAACAATTAACCAGCCTAATCAAACGAAAATGAGAAGCAAATTGTAGAATCAGAACAGCAGAAGTCCAGAAATCGCAGAAAAACTAGAAGCAAATCGCAGTTAGAAACCATATACTTACTTGACGAAGAGATGACAGAGAGAGGAGGGCTTAACGGAGAGATGACGGGGTGATGGCGGAGATAGGACAGTCGTAGGAAGGACCGAGGTCGACTGAGGAGTGATGACTGTGGATGACGGACGGAGTCGGGGAATGGGGAGCTGTGCTATGTGACTGTGCGAGATGCGATGCCGGAAAGAGAAGAGCTGTGGTGCCAGCGGTGCCGCTGTGGAGCTGAGGAGGAGGAATGACTGAATGAAGATTGAAGATGAGGATGAAGATCGTGAATCATGATTTTGCTCTGAGGAAGTGAGGAATGTCATGAAGAAATAAAGATGAAGACCGTGATTTTGGTATATCGGAACTGAGAGCGAGATTGGGATGGTGGGAGTGGGAGTAAGACACTGAGACAGCAGTAGGAGTGAGACGAGATGGCAATAGTGAGGGATTGAGACTTGAGATATGAGAGGCCGAGATTGAGATTTGGAAGAGAATGGGTGATAAGTCATGGAGAGAAGGAGAGTTTCCATATCTTTAACTAATATAAATGGGGTTTGAATCTTTAAACCTTCATTTTCAATAACAACATTTGAAACTTTGTATTTGACATCTAGGCATGAGCCATTGACGCCATTAAACCTTTCGGTTGTTTTTTCAAAGTATTTTGTAGGAATGATTCCTTCTTTAAAACAATTAGAATCAGCACCTATGTCAAATAGAACAGTTTGGTCTAAGACAAAATCATTATTAATAATAATCTTGGCTTGAACATAAAACTTTTGAATTGGTATTTTTGAAATCATTTTTAAAAATGGTTCAGAAAGATTAGAAAGATTATTGCCTTCTTGATCGGATGGTGTTTTATGTTGCCCTTCAGTTTGAGTTGCAAGTTGAATATCCTGCATTTGGGATATTGCAGTTGCATGGGTGTCTTGTTGAAGTTTGATAAGACTGATTTCAGTTTTGAGGTTATTTACCTCGTACTGAAGGTCTTGGAGGGTTGTTGGTCTAACATAATGTTTAAACTTGTTTAAAACATTTGTTAAATCATATTTGTTGAAAAGAATAGGAGGTTTAGAGTTTGACGAAGTCGGAGTTTGAATGAGAATTTCTCTTAGTTTGAACAAATATTCTCCTCTATTAGAATCTGGAAGTTTAGTAATGATATCAAGAAGTAAATCATGTTCCTCCGTGATAACATTAATTTCTGAGGAAGAGTTTTCTAGAAGATCTTCATTTTGAATTTGATTAAGATCTTCAGAAGAACTACTTTCATATTCAGATTCAGAAATTTCAATCAAAAGATTGTTTATTTGTTCAAGAAGAGGTTCTTCAATACTCTTAATCTTTTTCAACTTTCGAGTCAAATGAAAATATTTGGAAATATGACCCGGTTTACCACATTTAAAATAGGTAACTTTTGTTTGTTTAGGAAAATCAACTTTTGGTTTTGAGCAAAATTCCTTTTCAAGTCTACAAGGAGGTGTATTGGGCTTATATCTTTGGTAGACAAGTTTTTTCTTTTTATGGTAAGGTTTGCGGTGAGGTTTAGATTGCTTACAAGGAGGAAAGCCAAATTGTTCACAAAAAGTTCCTAATTCTTTCCTGTTTGTGGCCTTTTCTTTTCCTAGTTGATGTTGGATTTTATCATCTTGACAAATCTTAAGAGCAGTTCTTTGGACATAAGAGATCAATTGACCATATGTCAAGTGCTCATAAGGGATGTTGCCATCATTTTGGTTTCTAAATTTTTCTCTAACTTTATCACCTAAAGACTTAGGTAATCCAGCTAGGAATTTTTCTTTCCAAATTGGCTGATGAGCATCATCTCTAGTGAGTACTCTAGTCAAAAAAGTATCTCTATACCATCTGAAATCATATAAGGTATTGCATTTAAGATTTGAAAGAAGTTTAGCCAGCCTATCTTTCCAGATAGATGGAGCTCCTTGAGATTTCTAAACATTCAAATCCTGACATTGAAATTCTTAAGATTCAGGAGATTTAAGTTCCTCTTAGGAATCATCTTATCAATTCACTTCCAATTTGCTCCTGCTATTTCATTTCAAGACCAATTTGCTATAGGTTATTTTCCTTTTGATCCACTTGAGGATCTTCTCCTTCTAGGACTCAAATGGGCAAATCCCTTTCCTTTTTTTTTTAAAAAAAATTTAGAGGGTCACATTCCTCTAAAGAACTTATGCTTAGATCAATATTCAAAACCTTTCACTGAAAAACTTATTTAATTTCTAAACGATTATTAGTAGGTTCATACTTGGGAATAAGTTTTTAAATAAAAATTATTATTCAAAAGCCTAAAATCTTTTGTTCCAATGCTTTTAAAAAAACTCTAATTTATAATATTTAGGAATTTTTAAAAGCAAATATATTTCAAAAAGGTCATATTATATGTCAAAATATAGACCATGAATTTAGAAATTTTTAGAAATAAACCACGTCTCATTTGGAGTTAAAATGCTCCTACATGTGCCCCTTTGGTCTGTTTGGTTTAACGGAGGGGAAGGGCGGGGAGAAATTTTAATGGAGAAGAAAGGAGGGGAGGAAAAGGGAGGGATTTTAATATTATCTTTTTTGGATTGATTGGAGGGGAGGGAAGGGATAGGATTTTAGTGTTGCCTTGTTTGGTTCAAGAGGCGAGGGGAAGGAAAATATTTTTATATGGACACCCCTACCCTTATCTTATTTAATATGTTTTTCTTCAATATTAGAATTTTTGTTTGCCCTATGTAGAATATTTAATCAAATATAATTACAAAACTATGGTTTTCTAATTATCAAAATTAAATAAATATATAATTATAATAAAATACTCATAAGAAGAAAGAATCCAAACTGGGAAAAACAAGACTTATGAGAAGGATGAAAACCAAATTTCAATTATAATGCCAATAAACTCTATTTATTGTTTTCGATATTGGCGGACACACTCCTGCAGCTCGCTTGCACTCAAAATTGAAGGTCACTTTATTCCAAAAAAAAAAGATTAGAGGTCGTTCATGGAAGGCAATGACAGCGGAGGAAAAGTGTTCGATCTGGGCTGAAGGGTTGGATGATGGCCAGGTGAGATGGTATTAATGGCAGAGGTTCAAAAGCATTGCTGGATGAGGAAGGATGGTTCAATGGAGGCACCAGAATGTTGATTGGAAGACGAAGGATGAAGGAGAGTTAATGGAAGAAGGCACCGTTTGCTTTTTATTTTTAATATACAAAGGGTGGCTCAGGAAATAGCACAAATATTTAGGGATAAATTAGTCACTCTAAGCTAAAATATTGCCTTCCCCTCTAAATCCCCTCATTTTGGAAGGGGAGGGTTATAAGGGGAAGGGAGGGAAAATTTTAAAAGATTTTCCCTCCCCTCCTAAAAATTTGCAATGGCCAAACAAGGGGAGGGGAGCAAAATCCCTCCCCTCCCCTTCATTTCCCTCCCATCCCTTTAAACCAAACAGACCCTAGAAGTAGGAGAAAATGAAAAATCCTAGAAGAAATGGATTTTTTTAAGGTTAATTTGTTGGCCCAACAGACATGAGCCTAGAATCTCTTTCTTTCTTTTTTTTTTTTTAATTCAGCAATAGCCCAAGTTACTATTCCGCCCAAGAAAGCAGTTTTTAATAACAATCTAAATTGTGATAGCCCAAGTCTACTGTTAATTATTTTTTTTAAACGATTATAAATGACTTGGGCCTTTTCGACTGAAAAAAGGAACCACACACTTCTACTCCTTTTTTTACTTTTGGGCCATATGCATATTAGCCCCAAAATGTTTTTTTAAAATAACTAACTAAAGCGGCGTTGTTTCATTTAACAGGAGGAGACCACCCTTACACGAAATGGTGCCGTTTCACAATGGGAGGTTAGCTTCTTCAACCTTCAACCATTCTCTACGACCCAGATGGATCCATGGGGCGGATCCGACAGAGCCGACTCTCCTTAACCGAAGTTTCCCATGTTGGTTTTTCACGTTCTTCGGGTCTATGTTTTCATTTTTTCAAGATCTATACAATGGGACTAATTTCTTGGCCTGGAAGTTCTGGTTGCATGACCCAATCTCAAAGATTTCATGGGTGACGGCTTGAACAAGTTTTTAGTAACATCTCTATATTGTTTTGAGTTAATGTTCTTAGTTTTACTATCCTCTAAATATGAGATTCCTTTGAACCCAAATTCCAAAAAGAAAAAAAGAAAAGTAAAACTATTATGTCCGTCCGCATACTTAGCCTCTTTTCTTTTCAATTGTTTAAGGTGAGAAACATCTTAGGCAGTTGAGCCTCACTATCATTTAAACAATATAATCTATCCATGAAGAAAATTGATGACCATAAATAAAACAAAGGTATTTAGTTCAAATATATACAGGCATACTGACATTCCAGTGTAAAAGCAATCAAAAATTCAAAACTCATATACCATATATATATATATGCCTTAAGACGATCATACACAAATCAAAGTGTAAGAATAATTGGGCGTACCTGGAGTACGACCGTTTCTCTCTTATAACCACGCTAATCGTATAACAGTAGCGGAAGCGATTATGACGCACAGTAATTACACCACTATAGGAAGAAGAAAAGAGAAATATAGTAGAGGGAATAGGGATTCACAGTGACAGAGTTTCTGTATGTTAATTCAAGTATCTTGCAACTGAATCCCTTTACGCCTATTTATAGGGTTCTATGCACCCCTTCCTCTTCTACTAATATGTCCTTCCATCAGAGAGACAAGATATCCTTTCGATTGAGAGATATATTGTTTCAGTGAAACAATGCCACTTGAAGAGTCATATTGCATCGGACAAAAAACATGACTTATAACATTTTGGATAATATTACATATATCCACCCAAGCATTTATGTTATTTATACTTTGACCCCAATCTTATTGGGCTTGGGCCCATTCCACCAAGGGTGGACTAGGCTATTTTCCAACATCTCCAACTCACACTTGGTGGATTAGATATGTCTATTTTTCTTCCTTCTTTCATACTAGGTGCTTTGTCGTGACCGCGTAGGCATGACATCTGCATATAGGTGTATGTACTAGAAATCTCTTTTACAGAGACCAGCACAAAGCAACCTTCATTGTGTAGCTTGATTTTAATATTGTGCCTTAAATATCCTAAATTCACTTATATACACTTTCACATAGCTAATCTAATCCCTTTTAAGTCAGTATATAACTCAGATTGCCTTTCTAGTATGCATAGTATCCATATTTATGAAATTATAAAAAATAATACCATAAAAGGACATGTCTCAAACACTAGCATATTTGTGTATATTTCAAGTAATCTTCCTTTCGCCCAGATATCACTTCAATATACATCAGCCGCTTTCCTAACATAATACCATAGATCGCATCTATCATGATCGTAGGACATATGCTAAAGTAGCAGACGCTGAAGCACACCTCTGTGATATTGTCAAAGTCAAAGGATATCATTGGAAGAATTAGAAACTTCCTGGGACTCACACAACAATTAAGCAGGGATCTTCTTACTTGCTTCCCTTTTGCGGTTCTTTAGAACATGTGGTATGAATCACATGCTACAGTGTTACTCTTACACCATAAGAGTGCACGTCGTTTTTCATTTCGCTTTTGTTTTACGTGTAATTGAAGTCGTAATGTATAATATGGCATCATTTACTTGAAAGCAGAAATGATAATTCATGTGACATAAATTCACTTCTGTTTTAAGTGTAATTGACGCCGTAATGTATAATATGATATTGATTGTATATTCAACTAATGCCATAATTAAGATGTTATAACAATAATAATTATGAAATCGGTTTAGTAAGCACCAAAAGCTATAATTAATATAAAGTTTTGGAATTTACTAGTGAAATAAATAAATTTGAAATATAACATGTTGTAATTGTAATTAAATACTATAAATAAATTTTTAAAAATAATTTTCCCCAAAATACAGTTACATTATAGTTTTATTAGAAATGAATATTTTTAAGTGGGTCATTTATAGTTCACGACCATCTTGTAAAAATTAGTGAATTTCTTTTAACTACTGAACTAAACCTAATTAATTATTAAAAAAATCAAATGATCAATTTATCAGTGGAACTTGACTCATAATTTATAATTTATTTACTGAGCTTACTTATAGCATCAGGTTCTATAGGAACCTTAGACCTTAAGTATAATCCACGTGGCTTTAAGGAAGTCTTAGAAATATGTTAACTTTTTTTTTTCCTAAAAAAGGAAATACTGAATCAGATCCAACTTCTGGCCAAAAAAAAAAAATCGGATCCCACTCCCACTGACGCCCTAAAACACTCCCACGGCACCACTACTCTACTAACTTGGCGACATCTTGATATGAATTTCACTCCAGTTCAGTTTCGCAACTTCCCTTCATAGCTGTTAAAGCAACTTCACAACTTCTTCGGCTTCAAGAGAGAGATTTGATAGAACTTCGTCATCATCTCACCATTTTCTTTAGTGTGAGAATCAGCCTTAATCAAAGAGCTCTATCAGCCCCTTTGTTATCTGCGCTATCGGTATCGCCACTGTTCCTTTTTTGTGTCACTGTCGTGGGTTTTCCTTCTAATTGTTTTGGGAGTCTTTAGCGTGAACTCATTCAGTCTGAAGTCATCACTATGCCGTCGTGGGTCTTGATCTTCCTCCAAATTCCAAGGTCGCAGGGGACTAGTGAGTTCTGCAATAATGGGTTTTTTGCTATATGATTTTTTTGTGTGTCTAATTTTATGTTCTACTATGTCTAATTGTATGATTATTTTGTTTGCCTAATTTTATGTTCTACAATCTAAAGTCATTATTTGTCGTGGATTTTTTTTTTGCTGTATGATATATTGCTGTCATTGGGTCATTGCTTAGTTTGATTGAGCGAGCTGCTTGATTGCTTAGTGCCATCATTGAACCCTCAATTTGCTGTCAAGACTTGTAGATTTGTATTGAAATATAGTGCTTGAAATTGTTGATAATGCACTGATATAATAAGCTCTCTTGCTGTCACTAAAATATTACAGTTTGAGTTAATAGTTGCTGAACTTGCTGGTCATTAAAGGCTCCATGCTGTCAAAATAATCACTGTTATTTGCTGGCACAAATAATTCTAGTTGTCTTGGATCCAAATGAATTGTGGCCACCTGCTTAGTTTTGGCTACTAGTATTGAACCTATTAGTGGTGAAAAATGAAGAGTAAAAGGAGTAAAAATCAAATCATTGACCAAGAGTAAACATTTAATTGGTAAGTTAACGGGAAGGAAGGAAAGACCACTGAGTGGATGCTGTTCGCATTTCACCATGGACAAAATTTTTCATCACCAATTTCAGATGCTGTTCAGTATTATTGTCTTCTTATTGTGTTTGATGTCCTTGAAAGTGTTTAAGGATATATTGGGTATGGACACAACTTCTGAAGCACCAATTTCTCTTTTCCTGGGTCAATTCTCTTCCATGCACTTCTTCCCTCTCATCCATTGATGCTCTACTTTAACATCACTTGATTTGCCAAGTAGAAATTGCAGATAATAGTATTAGGAAATCATTTAGATTATATTGCCAAGTAAAAAATACCTTATTATGCAGCTTCCATAGAACAACCCTATCTCCACACTTAGGAGTATATTTTTTTCCCTTCCATATGCATCTTTATATAATATTTGTATTGCTTGACATCTTTATATAATGTCTACTTTGACTTTAAGAAGTCTTTGGCAATGCTAAAGGCCACTGGATTTGGTGTCTTTTTTAGCATCACCTCCCTCAAAATAGGTTAGCTATACCCACCCTTCAAAGGATAAATAACTAATGAAAGCCATCACCTCATAATGCCACAATAAGAGATGGAAGTCTATTGAACTATGTTTCCCCACTGAACTATAATATTATCTGCTGCTACTCCTATTCAACCAACATACCTCCCCTGTAACTATCAATAGCTCTTTGTACTTTGGAACTGAAAATTTTTTGCAAAATTGGGTTATATTGAACAAAATCTCTAACAAATGCAGGAAGGGATATCAAGTAGATGGTAGGTCTGTGGAAAGTCTTAAGCAACCATAACTCCTCTCTGCCAAATATGTTAGTAAACTATGAAACCAATAACCACACCATAACTCAATGATAAAACAATTAACTGTTGGGTCATAGACAACGTAGAGAACAAACTGGACTAAGGATCAATATTCTCACACTCATGCTGACCTATGTAACTTCAGTCATTCCAACTTCTTTTTGTCTTGTTGCTTCATTCATTCAAACTACACTTTACCGACACTCTAAACTTGATTCAATTTAGTGATTGTTACTTTTCCTCTGTCAGCAAAATAAACACATCTCTCTACTAAAAGGGCCCCACAGTTTATATAAAATATAAAACATATTTCACTACTCAATATGGAATGTTATACACACATACTGGTTTCTTGTTTGAAGAATGAAGAGGAATACTGAAAAAAGACATCCCATTTAATCACTAATTCCTTTTGATATGATAATACTGTCCATATCTCTTAAACCAAATTACTTAATTTATTTTTCATATATGTATATAGATAGATAGATATACAATATTTAAAACAAAATAAATTTTCTTAAAACTTCAACTCAGAATTTACGGGGCCACAAACACACATAGCAGAATATCATAGGTATATAGCTCTTGATATCTACACAAATGTCTTGTGTGCTTAAGTGACATTACATAAAGATTGTCAACATGATACATTGATAAAAACAAAATCAACAATCAAATAAAAGAAATCTAGTCAGCCGAACAAAAAATTTGAAGACGCTGCATGATCAAAATACATCATTCCATATATTAAATCGTTTCCACAAAATACTTCAAAGAAAGAGAATTTACATATCAACCATCATTGGACGAAAATCCAAACATCAAAAGAATTATATATTGTTTCATCAATGGTCACAAAAGACCATTCAACAACAAAAAGAAAACCACCATACTTGGCAGAATAACTATAAAATTCACAGAAGCCCAGTGAACCTGCTGATTCTGCATATAACTTTCCCAATTCACAAAGTTTATGTGAACTGCTAAAAAATAAATACAAGCAGAGCAGCCGGTCATGTGATTTCATTTCACAACTTGTCCAGCAAGATATCAGTTTAAACAATACTCCTCATGTTCTTAATATAAGAGATATTTATCTAACTTCTATAAAAGAATCAGTATCCAGAGCTACTAGTAAATATACTCTCAAATGCTTTAACAAACATTACTAATAGGGCTCCTTGTTGATTTGCTTGAATATGAGTTTAAGGAATTGCATCATCCTAAAGCATGTTTTTAATTTCCTAAGTCTTGCACGTTCCCAACTCAATCACCATTACTTGGGTTGATTTCAGCACTTGCATGTTTGTGGTTTGGTTAGAAAAAATTGTTGTAGCTGTCCAGGTGATAGCATATGCTTGTTTGTTACAAGCTAGATTCAAAAGCTGATTTTCTTGACTAGAAAGACAATGAATTACATGTATATCAATGAATTACAATGTATCTATTAAACAGTACTTCATCTTAAAGTTGTTCTTTTTTCATGTTCACCTTGTAACTATGGAGAATTCTACAACAGAGCAATTAAAGACACATTGGAGGTGTTGTTTTATTGAGGTAATTTCAAAATATCCATTCTGTTTCTTAATATTAAAACTATTATGAAAGCATATATTATTACTTGTTAATGTTTGGATTGTAGTTGGTTTGAAAGTTATAAAGTTTGTATGAAGTTATACACATTACTTTTCATTTAATATTGATGTGAAATATCATTGAGAGTTGCTAGAATTTGTTTGATTAAGCTGTCATACTGCCCATTTTTTCAATTTGTTGGATGATCAATTTGTTTGATTAATGTAGGGCACCCTTTTGAATTAAAGATCTTCAAGCAAGATGTTCTTGACCTCATTTCTTTTGGTTGGTTGAATATATCAATTATTCAACTTTTTCTTAAGTATGCACGCACTTTATTTTTGAATTTAACATTTAAGTTTTTTTGTTTCTTCACTAACATATTTCCCATTTTCATAGGCATCTCCACAATCTCTGCAAAGAATGGGATAAGATTGATAATTATGGATTCTTGTGCCCACATTCTATTCAATCGTATGGAAACAATAATGTAAGCGAGAGAACGTCATATATTAGAAGGACAATTAGAGAAGGGAATAAAAAGTGTTTGTTTGCACCATTTATAGAAAGGTATTTATTTCTAATTCATCTATCACTTAAGTGAAAACTTTCTTATCAACATCATATTAATATGAATTTATATTGTAGTAATCATTGGAGGCTTGCTGTTATTTGCCCACGTGAACATACTATATATTGGTTATGTTCTTTACAATGGGCAATGAGTTAAGATACGAAGTGGGTGTTTGAAATGTAAGTTTTCTGTAAAACTCTATTCTATAATATTTAAATATATCATTTTCTTACAATTCTTTAATAATAAATCTTTGAAGATGCATTCTATGTTGGTGGGAAAGAATGGTCAAAGTGATGTCAATTGGGTCATTTTGAAGGTAAATACTTTAAATTTAAATAATGGATTGATGAATTATATTATTGGTTTATTGAATTTCATTGTTCTTTTTTGTGTACATTCAAGTGTCATAAACAACTCAAAAATTTTAAGTGCGGTTATAAGGACTGAGAAACCTGTATCTCTACCATATATACGTACATGCATAAAAATGTAAAACTCCTTACGAACCTCTAAAACTCTAAAGGCAGAATTTTAAATGAACCTTACCAACCTATATACCAATTCATTCACTCTTTCGACCAAAAAAAAATTCACTCACTCTCTCTCTATATCTCTATATTACTCGATGTCGATCTCTAATACCTTACCTGACCCCTTTGTCTCTGTTTGTTCCTGTGACAGTTCCTTAATATGTGGGTTTCTTTTTACCTCCTCTTTGTCTCTCTAAACCTTCCTACCAAGACTTTGGGTCACAAATACCTGGATCGGGCATGAAACACAAATACGCCGAGGAAGTCTTGATAGCTGGATTTGGACGAGCAATGGGTGATATTCCTGGTGTCAGATTCACAGGTTGTGAAGGTATATATCTGGTGTCTCCTTGGTTTTTCGTTGTCTTGTTGCAGTCTTATGAATCTTGCTTCGTGATGTTGAAATTTTTTGATGAACTATTTTTTTTTTAATTGCAATGAATGTAGCCAACAATTTTGACACTTTTATTTTCTTTTAGAGAATTTGGCACATTAGAAAATGGAATTGCAATTTTAGAGTGTGATAGGTGTAGAGTGTTTTTGTGTACATTTTGTAGAATCAATGGTCAGGTTCTGGTATGCCACTATTATTCATTGCAGGGGAAAGGAAGAAACTAGGAAAAAAGCTAACAACTTAAATACACCTTTTGAATATATGAAGGAGATACAAGTTTATTTGCTTCATCAGTCATCCCTCGGAGCACCCTCCTCCACTGAGGAGAGTGACGAGTTCTATACCCCTCAAAGGAGTGAGGGGTTTTATGCCTACCACAATAACAGTGTGAGGAGTGTGGGGTCTCATACCCCCCTCAATCCCTCACTTGAAATTGAGACTCCTCAGGAGACTCAGGAGGAGGACCAACATCTAAATCGACGAATCTGAGTCATAGGTAAACATTTAAATATTTTATAATATGAAAGAATAATTAATTAATTAAGCTAATAATCAGTATTTATTTTTTCAGGTCATGGCCTAAGTATATGTATATCACTGGTATGTTCTTAGGGCTTTCCATTTTGCAGTTTCTTTATATTATCCCGGCCCTAGATATTTCTCTTATGCTAATTATTTGGGTACATTTTCTGATATTCCTTATTTTTTTTTACTCTCTGATTATTTGGGTACTCCTTTATAGGGGAACCTGTTAAGGGTCGTGCTCTCATAGGTTTGATAACATATGTACTCGTAACTGTTTTAGAATGGAGTATCATTATCTGGATTTTAATTATCAAGTTTGAAATTCACCAAGCACACCGCCTGCGTGTCGAAGCTGTCACACTGATTGCGTACTCCTTTTGCAACTATACCCTAAATGTTTTTGGAAGCATATGAGTATCCCTACAGTGGGCACTTATATGTTATTTCTACCGCGGGGTCCTTCTTGTCTTCTATGGTGCTTGAATCGGTCAACCCTGATCGGCATTTAGGACTTAGTCTTAATAACATCTATTACCACAACTGCATAATTCTCGCATTTAAAAGAGTCAACTCAACTATTTATAATATTATACTCAAGAACGCTAATACTGGCTTTCCTTTTTTAAATACTTGGTCAGCACTTTTTGAAGTTTTTGACAAACTGATTCAAAAGAGAATGATATTGTTCTATTCCCATGTTTAGCGGCCATTTTTCACCCAGCATGTAAGCTACCCAGCATGTATTTTGTGGACATGTAAGCTAACCTGATGGGTGAAAAATGGCCGTTAGACATTGAGCAATGCCATTCTCTTTTGAAATAATTTGTCAAAAACTTCAAAAAGTTCTATTAAGTATTTAAAAAAGGAAAGCCAGTATTAGCGTTCTTGAGTATAATATTATAAATAGTTGAGTTGGCTCTTATAAATGCGAGAATTATGCAGTTGTGGTAATAGATGTTAACAAGACTAAGTCCTGAATACCGATCAGGGTTGACCGATTCAAGCATTATAGAAGACAAGAAGGACCCCGCGGTAGAAATAACATATAAGTGTCCACTGTAGGGATACTCATCTGCTTCCAAAACATTTAGGGTATAGTTGCAAAAGGAGTACGCAATCAGTGCGACAGCTTCGACATGCGGGCGGTGTGCCTGGTGAATTTCAAACTTGATAATTGAAATCCAGATGATGATATTCCATTCTAAAACAGCTACAAGTACATATGTTATCAAACCTATGAGAACACGACCCTTAGCTGGTTCCCCTGAAAAGGAGTACCCAAATAATTAGAGAGTAAAAAAAAAGGAATATCAGAAAAGTTACCCAAATAATAAGCATAAGAGAAATACCTAGGGCCAGGATAATATGAAGAAACTGCAAAATGGAAAGCCTTAAGAACATACTAGTGATATACATATACGTAGGCCATGACCTGAAAAAATAAATAATGATTATTAGCTTAATTAATTATTCTTTCATATTATAAAATATTTAAATGTTTACCTATGACTCAGATTCCTCGATTCAGATGGTTGGTCCTTCTCCTGAGGAGTCTCAATTTCAAGTGAGGGATTTGGGGGGTATGAGACCCCACACTCCTCACATTGTTATTGTGGTAGGCATAAAACCCTTCACTCCTTTGAGGGGTATAGAACTCGTCACTCTCCTCAGTGGAGGAGGGTGCTCCGAGGGATGACTGATAAGGCAAATAAACTTGTATCTCCTCCATATATTGGAAAGGTGTATTTAAGCTGTTAGCTTTTTCCTAGTTTCTTCCTTTCCCTTGCAATGAATAATAGTGGCATACCAGAACTTGACCATTGATTCCACAAAAACACTCTACACCTATCACACTCTAAAATTGCAATTCCATTTTCTAATGTGCCAAATTCTCTAAAAGAAAACAAAAGTGTCAAAATTGTTGGCTGCATTCATTGCAATTAAAAAAAATAGTTCAAAAAATTTCAACATCACGAAGCAATATTCATAAGATTGCAACAAGACAATGAAAATCCAAGGAGACACCAGATATATACCTTCACAACCTGTGAATCTGACATCAGGAATATCATCCACTGCTCGTCCAAATCCAACTATTAAGACTTCCTTGACGTATTTGTGTTTCGTACCCGATCCAGGGATTTGTGACCCAAAGTCTTGGTAGGAAGCTTTAGAGAGACAGAAAGGTGGTAAAAAGAAACCCAGATATTAAAGAATTGTCACAGGAACAAACAGAGACAAAGGGGCCGGGTAAGGTATTAGAGATCGACAGTGAGTATGTAATATAGAGAGAGTGAATGAATTTTTTTTTTTTTTGGTTGAAGGAGTGAATGAATTGGTACATAGGTTGGTAAGGGTCATTTAAAATTCTGCCTTTTAAGCATTTGAGGGACTGTATAAGATCGGATATATGGTGTTACCCCCTTTACGCTCAAGGCCGAGATTTATGTTGATAAACACGTAATTAAGTTTGAATTAAAGATCTTAGATGATTTGGGACTTAAACCAAATTAAACTTCCCAAAATCAGAGTCTATAAAAACTTTTCAAAAACTTGTTCACAAGGACTCATATTCACATTACAAATACAAAAATGGTTTTGTATAAGTTGATTTCATTCATACATATCAGAGTAAAGCATAAATTCCCAACACACTCGATTCTATTAATTCATAAAGGGATTATACAAAGGCACACAGCCCATAATTCATACCCTTTACTCGGAGATTACATCACAAATCCCGATATATACATATACTTCCCACAAAATATCCAATAATATACCATGATAACCAAAAAGGAACTCTTAACATAGAGCTCTACCCGCTCTTTGTCACCCGTTTGCCTTTTGATCCTTCAGCCCTGTCTAAAATGTTTAGATTTGGGAGAGTGAGATTCTAAAGAATCCTTGTAGTAACAAATCACTCATAATATGCACAACATCAAAGCATAAAAGTAAATCATATACACATCACACAGCAATCACAACAGTTACAACGGCCGGGGCAGGTATCATGAGTATCGCCCCCTACGACAGCTCACGCTAAACTACTTGCTGTATTGCACATTCACATGAACATATCACATATATCACCACAGCTGGGATCTATATAAAACATTTCACTACGCACAGCCCCACGGGTTAGATACTCAAACAGGAATCCACGATTCCACAACGCAGCGTCGGCACTTATAGCGGCAGATACAATGGCCGAGGCAGGTATCATGAGCAATACCCCCTACGACGGCTCACACTGAACTGCTCGCGCTGTAATGCCCTATGGCTGATAATGCATTCACAATGATAAACATGCATACCAAGTATTATACACAATATAAGAGAAAAGTCACTACCTTAATCCTTCCGGGCATTTCCTAGCACCGGTCTCTCCAACATCGGGTAAATACCGTATCTTATAACTATAATCAGTGACGAAGAGTTATTTCCCTATTCCAATTCTCAATAGCTTCTTAACACTTAATTGGTTATCATTATTGCTCTTTTAGAGTCATTAAATACCCCTAACAAAACTCCTGAAGGGTTGGAAGAACTATCCCAAAGATCCCCTTTTTGAAGCTCTAAACTGACATTTTCACTACGACACTCGAGTGAGATTGTATGGATACTAGAGTGAAGAATGCCTCACTCGAGTGATGGTACGGTCTGCACTCGGGTACTAGATAGCGAAGGATAGCGAGTGAACACCCGAGAGCACAATGACTTTTCAGAGACTACAACACTCGAGCACAGTGGACCTCACCCGAGTGAAGGCCAAATGCCTCACTTGAGCACCTGAGAGTGAAGTCCAGAAAGTGAGAACCTGAGAGCACAAAAGAAATGGTAGTAGCCCAGATGGCTCACTGCACTCGAGCTCAACATAGCTCACTTGAGTGAATACCCTATACCCACGAGTAAGAAGGCACACTCTTGCACCATAACCGCGAGTGACAACCCGAGAGGTAAGTCCTTGGTGTCAAATACACCAGCACTCGAGTGAACTTACCTTCACTCGAGTGATGTTCATCCCTCACTCGCAAGTGAAACACTTGCCCTTGACTACGGAAGTGCAACAAGAATACAAAGCCCAGAAAAGCAATTTGCACCTCTGTACTCGAGTGGAACCCATCACCACTCGAGGGTCATTTATCATGCACTCGAGAGATGCCCCTATCACTCGAGTGATGCAGAGAAAAACCATAAAACGCAGAAAACAGAGGCATTTTCCCAACACTTACCCAATTGATCCCAATGGGCA
Organism: Inga oerstediana; assembly: GCA_963210345.1. NCBI lineage: Eukaryota > Viridiplantae > Streptophyta > Magnoliopsida > Fabales > Fabaceae > Inga > Inga oerstediana. The sequence goes on from OY723407.1 coordinate 42,906,476, forward strand.
CAATACTTTTTTCTAAAGCTACTCCCACACAAAAACACCTAAAGAATTCAATGGAATCATCAGAATTATCCAAATCCTACTCCATTATCATACTTTGGTTTTGGACAACATAATCATCCAAATTCCAAAATCATACAAACATATCATTTCAAACCCAAATCAATCTATCTATCCCAAAACTCATATTAACATACCATTACTATACCAAAAACATGCCAAAAGCCCAATGACTCTCATTTTTGGATTAAAGGCCAAAATGTCCAGAAATTCAAATCTAACTCATTTGGCATAAAACTTAGATAGATAGATTAGTCTCACATACCTCTTTCACTTTGCCAAAGAGATTTCTTGATTCACTAACCTTTAAAATTTCGTGTGGCACAAATCAACACCAAATAGGCTCACTATACACATCAAAATGAAGCTCTTCATTCAAGGAACAACATTAATGAAGAGAACTTGAGCAATCGAGAGCATTTACCTACCCAAATCACAAGCTTTAACTTTCTCTTTCTTGGCCAACCATGGAGGACGAATTGGAGAGAGAGAATGAGAGAGATGGAGTGTTGGGGAAGATGAAATGATGATGAAACTCCCTCATTTTGCTACAGATGAAAAAGGAGAGGAGAGAAAGAGAGAGAAAATATTAAACTATGCATTTGACTTTTTCCCATGCTCTCCCATACTTCCACCTTGACACATGTCCATTTGTCATTGGCTCTCATAAAGGTAAACACCCAATTAGCCACCTAATATCCCTCCATTAGTCATATGATCATACTTCTTATTTTCCTCTTAGCTAATAATTAATTTCTCCCTTAATTACCAATTCATGGCCAAAAAATTCCATTCTTCCAATTTTTCCACCAATTATGACATATTAATTTATATTGTCATAAAACACATAATAATACCAATTAAATCTATAATTATCCATAATAATCATGATTAGCCTTTAATTAAAAATTGGGATATTACATATAATATATAGTAGATAGCTAGCTTATATATAGCTTTGCTTTGAACTGGCTGGACATATTTGCTACGTTAGGTACATTTCCATGCTTACGTTAGCTTTTAATGCATGCACTTACGGCATTTGAAGGCTCTCACCACTATTTCAATTTCCCTCTCACTCTTAGCTTCATTTTTAATTATTGCACTTCGTTCATTTTCAGTGAGTTTCCTTCATTCTTCTAATCTCTGGAGGAAGCAGGCATGTCCCTCTTTGATTCTTTTTAATGATCACATGAATTTGTACTTCTTCAAATCTTTCTTTTTTTCTTGTCTCTTTATTGCAACTTTTTTTGAATATTTGTGTTTATTCTTGAATCTTCCTTAACATTTCAGTCATTCACAATCATTCTTTTCAATTGAGAGCGATCTTCTAGTTTCTGATTTTTTTTTGTTATTTTTATTTAGACCATTAAAATTTTGTTTATTTTTTCTTACTCTTCTAGCTTTTTATTATTTTCAAAAAATTTTAATAAAATCACAATAAAAATCTTATAATATATTCTTTTAAAAATTTGTAATTTTTTCATGAAAAAAAGCTTAAACAAACGTGATGCACCTAAAAAGAATGTGTTAAAAATGAAAAAAAAAATACTAAAATTTAAATTTCATAAACAATAAATTCCCAAAATAATCTGTGAATATCTCTAGCATCTCAATATATAAATAATTTAAAGCCAATTTGAGATAGGGTTAGAGAAAATGTAGGGAGTTTGGTTAAGGTTAACTTTGTAATTAAATATTTATATTTTAATTTTTGGTCCTTTAAAATATTTACTTTTTAAGGCCCTTATGAATAAATATTTCTTTTCTTTTGTCCTTCTCCCTAATTTTCCTTTTAAAAAATATCTTCATAATATATTTTGGAGTTTTATTAGGCGTCACTAGAAACTGTATTTTTAAAAACAATTGTATCTTACAAAGCAAATCATATGGGGAAGTATTAAATACATATTATGTGTGTTACATAGATTGAGGTCATCAAACTCTTTAAGTAGAGAAAATATAATTTTAGGAAGCTTTGTTGTATTAGTTAGATAGAAAGCAAACTTTAATATTACTAGAGTGAAGTTATGATGTACACTTTCGCCTCAACTCAACATCTAACAATGGACGAGGAGAAAGATAATAAAAAACTGAAATGATAGCAACAAAAAACAAAGGGAAATAATTCAGGTCCTTGGTGGAGAAGACAAGGGACAAAACCCATATTCTACTTTAAATTTTGAATTTGAATCCATGGAAGATGACAAAAAAACTAAATGCAATATTAGTATGAAAGTGATAGAATGGTATTCTACATTTTGCCTTGTCAATGTTAAATTGCAGCTTCATTACTCTACCACTTAAAAGCTATACATGAAAATGGAATTTGCTTACAGCTTTATGCATGTACGTATATGCGGTAGGGATATAGGTTTCTCAGTCTTCAGGAGGCCTTGTCTCTCTCTGACTCTCGAATCTCCATTCTGACTGAGATTTTAAATTTAAAAGAAATAACCAAATCTTCAATCAAATTTTTTCTATGTATGTTAACTAAACTACTAAAATCATATTCAAATATAATAAAAATATTAAATAAATATTTGCAAAAGAAAAAATAAAATTAAAGAAAAGAAAAAGAAAATCCTATTTGGAAGCCTATTAAATTTGATTTTAAAAAATAGGTTAAGGTGCAAAAATGCATATATACCTTTTCTAAAAGAACATCCATCACCATAAACATTTTTTAGGGGTAAAAGTGACTATAAAGTTTTGAAAAAATAGCAAAAATGCCACATCTATTAATAAAGATAATGTCTCTTACTTTTGTTAGGTGGGCCCCATTTTATTGTTTTTTAAATATTTTTTTATAGTGACTTCAGCACATGCAGGTGTTTCGGCCATTTTCCAATTACCCAGTACACTAGGCTCCAGATATTGTCAGATGGACTAGTAATATGTCTTGTTCATATACCATGAGGGATAGTTATCATTTATTACAAAGGACATCGGGTTAACTGATAGGAGATGTGTCTGCAGTCTATCAGATGCTTTGGAAATCATCGCGAATATTTTGTCCAATTTTCCCAACTTTCCTTATTTATCTACTCAGTCAAATCTTGCCCACTAAATTTGGGGGAAAACAAAAGAGAAAAAAGGAAAAGGCTAAAAGTTAGGAAAAAAAGAAAAAGAAAAAAGCCGTCTGCATCCTTGCACGCCTTTCCATTATTGGTGTGCCTGCAATTCATGCAGATCTTCTTCATCCTCGCACTCATTTCCCCCTGCAATTCATGCATGCTGTGTGTGTGTGTGATCTTGTATTTTAAATTCTACCGGAAACATCAAGTTTGATTTACCAGTGGCTCCATCTCTGGCAACAACAATGCGAATAAGTCTACTCCGGCCGGCCATATGGGTTTCGTTGTTATCACTCAACTCTTTCTTCAACTTTTTCTAAATATTGTACATATGACAACCCTGAACTTCACTCCTCCATGCATGCATCTTCCACAACAATCAACACACACAAACACATAAAAGAAAACATTTTTCTCATGAACGTCGTCAAATTTCCAATGCACCCCCAAATTGTAGAGTGGTCAGAAGTAATTAAGGAGTATTTTCATTAACTGCTGTGCATGTATTCACACACACACGAATTGTTAAAATATTATGGGTAAATTATTATTACTAGTAATAACTTAATTATGATAATTGCCCCCCCCCCCAATATCTTAGGTCATAAATTGTGGCACATATGATTTTTTACGTATGTTAAGAATTTTATTTGTACAAAATAAAATAGCAACTGCAAGCCGATATTTATATATTGTAATGGTAATAATTGCCACCATAGGCCGAATAATAAATATTAGCTTGCAGTAGGGATTTTTATTTTGATGAACAATATGTAGACAATTTATTTTATCAGAAGCCACTTGTTTGAAAATCAGCAAGCAAACAAAAATTAGGGCAAACCAATTTTACTTGTTATTGAACCAAAATTATTTTTATTTATAAGTCCAATTCAATCTGTAACCATCTGGGTCTTTGGGAAGGGGTGTTCATGGCATTAATAGATGTGAATTCCATTTTCATATATAGAGGGCTCAGACTGCAGCAAACTAAGGTAGAGATTCACAAACGTGAAAAAAGGGAGTGTGATGATACTTAAGTAATTATCATGTACAGACTATTAACAAGAAATAGATCAGACAAAATTGTGTTTCATTATAAAATTAGGGTTATTTGCATAGCACAAATAAATGAAAGGTGTTTTGTCAACACCCGTTTCCATTTTGATATGCGCAGGGCAATAATGAACAAGTTCCATAGGCAAACAGAAAAGTACAGTTATACTGATAATAAGTATTTGTTTACAGACAGACATTAACAGAGCAAAATTCACTAATAATTACAAATATATACAGAATATCCCAAAATATTCCAAGTACAGGCTAAATGTAACCACCAACTGTGTCTCGAGAAACATGCCCGTCAGTTTCCCGGAACTATGTCCTTGCCTTTTGAACCGCTGGCACCCGCTAAGACATTTGGATTAGAAAAAGGGGTGAGATTCCAAGGAATCTCAGTAGAAACATACGATCAACATATAAAATGCGAAAATTAAATATGCAATGCATCGTATCAAGTAAAATGAAAATTCATATCATCCGTGTGTGTACACAAAATTCAGGGCCAACTAACCCGTTGAAACCCCTACATGTACCTCAGCCGAGTCCTTGACTACAGCTAGGTAAGACCAGTGTACCTCAGCTAGGTCCTAGACCACAGCTAGGTAATGTGCCTCCAGCACGTGTTCAGATCACAAAATACAGTAACATGCATCATACAAATAGTCACATAGTATATGAGAGATAGTAGTCCCTACCTTAACCTCTTTTTTGTCTCAAAGGGTTCGCCCCGTAAAACGTGTCAACTAAAGGCGTCCAACTCGGTCCTAAAACATCAAATATACAAGAAATAGGTCATAACCTATCCAAGTATCATTTTAGACACTTCCATAGTGTTTCTTGTGGTTATATTAGCCTATGGTGAAAATTTACCAAAATGCCCCCGGGACCCCGGCCCCGCCTTACCCGGCCCGATGGCACGTTTTTCCAAATTTTTGACTAGGGCTATCCTGACGTATTTTCGTCCAAGGAATCCATTTCCGGACTCAAAAATACCAAATTCAATGTCAAATTACGAAATTGCCCTTGGCAGCCCTACTTTTAGGGTTTTAGGGGCGTTCCTGTAATTATGCTTTCTCAGCCTTTTCTGAAAAAGTGCCCAACTGTAACCCCACCTATTTTCGCCCACTGAATCCGATGGAACCATAAAATCATTGAAAATCCAACTCTAAGGCCCTCAAACATCCCTGGCTTAAATAATTGTGTTCTCCGGGAAAAATCGGGGTTTTACGATTTCGGCTCCGTAAACACGTTCCTTTCTACTCCTAACCACTTTATTAACAATCTAATTGAGTTATAACAACCATTTGAACTAAAATTGGGCAGCATAACCCTTAGATATACAACTTTCCAAAATTTAAAACCAATGGCAATCCGGCGAAATTTCACCGATTAAATTGCCCACAGCAGCCAGAATAGTTAATATACGAAGGTTTGGAAGTTACCTCAAGCTCCAACAAGCTTTTCCCAAAAATGGCTGAAACCCTAACCTTTAGAGAACAGATTTTTGAGCCTCCAAACCCTAAAGAACAAAGAGGAGTAGCTTAGAGTCGGAGATATACGCGTTAGGAGCGAAATCGTCGAAGAAATCGGCTTACCTTGTGATTTTTCTTCTATTTCTCTCTCTAAACTCTCTCAACCTTCTCTCTCTCTATTTCAGGTTGCTGTGCGTGAATGAGCAGCTGAATGAGGAAGATGACTTATATTCTAATATCTCATAATATTATAATAATTTGTTTAATTTTCCAAAATTGCTAAAATCCAATTTTTATGTACATAACTTCCTACATTCACGTAACCATGCCATCATGTCCAACCAATATTTTCTTCTTTATGCCACATGTAGGAGACACCTAGGGGTCCCTCCCTATGGTCTCAATTGGCTTCACAACTTGTTTCGGTTACGTATACACGTAAAGTCTCAATTTTGGTCAAAATTGCACTTTTTGCTCAAATTTTCCATAAATTCATATTAAATTGACCAAAATATTCTAAATATATTTTTAAACTTTATTTCCCTTAATTAATTGAAATTAACTTCAATTAATTGAAAAATAATTAATTTTGTGATATTTTGGCAAAATTACGATTTTGCCATTACCTTTCTAATCCAATTTCTTCTCTTATTTTTCTTTCACCAATTTTCATCTATTTTTGGACCAAATATTTTCTCTAATATTCCTTCACTTTTGGACCTTAATATTGGGCTTTTTAAATTACCCAAATTAATTCCATAATTATTTTTGCCCAATTTCCCATGAAATTGAACATTTATAAATTCATAAATTCCAAATTCATGAATATTCACCATTTTATTGAATTTCCCAAATAATTACAATATATTTGGTGAATATAAAATTTGGGGTGTTACATGTTTATAAATGTTTGTAGTAAAAAATGAGTTTAAAAATATTAAATTTAAATAATTTATATAATCTCTTAAAGCTAATGGATTTATAATAGTTATATATCGAATGAGACAAAATCCTAGGGTTTTTTATAATCTCTCTGTATTTATTTTTTTTATGGCATATTGAGGGAGGGTTGGACATACATTTTTCTTCGTGTTTCCATTGAATCCGTAGTCTTATCTTATGAAAACAAACTTTAGGATTGTCCTCCACATAAACAGTTCGGAGTTGATATAAATGAAATGCCCATAAGTTAAAATTAAAACCATTTTGAAAATAATGGGCACTAATGGAATGCGTATGAATTAATAAACCATGATTAATACAAATTTGTTGAGCACATATTATAAAAATATTTTTAAGATTAGATTTTAGAATGGTAAGAAAAGAAAATTATATACGTTCAGATGTAAAGACTTGGTTAGCCATATCATAGATCAATTAGTCTTTTTTGGTTTTTACGAAAAAAAAAAGTTTATAGTTCTAATTTATTTGAAAAATATGAAACCTTTGTTTATTAATTAACTTGGTTTTTTCCACTTCCCATTTTCCAGTTCATCACATTGAATTAATATTATAGAAGATTAAACAGTTATTAAAATTTCCCTTTCTTCATGAATTTGCCTTTGATAAGTTGCATATGGTCAGTACGGATGATAATTTCCCTAAAGTATATCTCTCTCGATGGAAGAGGTATCAAAAGCTGGTTTCAATATATAAATGATTAAATTATATTTAAGAAAACTAAAACTTCTTTTTTACAAATATATAGCCAACTTAAATAAATTTGAAGTTAGCTTGTGTCCAAGTTTTCTTGTACATGTAAAAAGCTCATGCAAATCCTAATCTATGGGCTGCCAAAAAGGCAAACAACTAATTAATGAAAGAACAGAGTTTTGCTGCCGCATGATTAGACTTAGTACTTGTAACATCCTAAAATTTAGTAAATGGTTAAATTTTCTAAAAAGAAAATTTAAATGATGTTAGAGATAAATTTTGGAATTTAAAGGCCTATTTCTTTAGAAATTTGAGGAACAATAGTTAACGGTCATAATTTGACTTAGGAATTTTTGAGAAATTATTTTTAAGACTCTATGAAGTTAATTAAAGAAGAAAGTTCTTAAAAATTATTAAGGATTGATTTATGAAATTAGATAATAAGTTAAATTATGGAACCTAAGAAATTTAAGGAATTTTAAATTATATGAAGGAAAAAATTAGGACTTAATGTGTGTGATTAATAGGATAAAAATATAACTATAGCTAAATATATAAACACACCGACATAGACACACATCCAACATCTTCACTTTTATTTTGGATCCACAGTAAGCTTACACTTCATCTCCTCTCATCATCACTTACATAATTAAACTAGACACCTAACCTTCTCTCATTTGACCATATGGCCATCCCAAATACCCCACACACATAATCACCTATTAATTTAAGAACCTCACTCACTCTCATTTTATCATTTCGTACGGTCAAAGAGAGAGTGAAAGAAAGAAAGAAACAGAATAGAGAAAGAGAAAGAGAGAAGTGAGTGAGAGAGAGTGAAACCGAAGTAAGAAGAGGCTACAAATCATACCTGCAACTCCATATTCTAGTATAGGTGAGTCTCCTACACATTTATCTTTGTTTTCCCATTGGATTTGAGTGATTTTCTGGGTTATTTCATTGCCGGAAGTGAGAAACGTCGCCAGAAAAATTCTGTCAACCAATAAGTAGTTTCAAACCAGAGCTTGTATCAATTTTGGGTGGGGTTTCTAGTCACTTTGCTTATGAAATTGGATCATTAACCTCAGGACATATGTGTAAGAGAGTATAGAGTTAAAATTCATGAGGTTTAGAATATAAATTCATGGTTGCATGTTAGTTTTTTTCACCTTGTTTTGTTCCCTGGAAAATAGAGTATCTACCGGAAAGTTGCAACAGCTTAAATGGAGGATATAGATGGAGTTTTTGTCTGGGTATTTTAGTATAGAAAGTTTAGGATGTGTAGTAGGTGAGAGAATCAAGAAGAGTACAATTTGGAGTGAAAATGAATGAGTTCTTGATTTGTAAACTCATATTGTCAAAACTGACATTTTTTTAAGACAGTCAGCTTCATATTGAGTTTTGATTAGACAAATCTTATCTAATATTTATGAAATTTTACATGGATATATTAGATATTCATAGCTTTAAAATAAGTCCAAGAATACATTATTTGGATACCTGTAGAGAGAGTTATGTGGCATGTTTGTTTTAGCGATCAAATTGCTTATAAGCTGCTTTTCACGTAAATCGAAATACAACTCCTCTTACATACTTACCTCATATACCGCAAATCACGATTGAAAAGATATTTTTTAAGCATTTCAATCACTAATCCAAATGAGCTTATGATTTTTGAAAATTAAGTCAGAAATAGGGGAAATTCTGGACGTCCAGGTTCTAGCAGTTTGGTTGTGTTATGTTTTTGGATAATATAATCTTGTTTAATAGCCAAGAAACTTTCCAGAACAAATGTATACATGATAAGCTTTAATTTGATATATAATAGATGTTATTTGGATCAGTATATTAAGATATATGAATTTTTGAAATTAGTTGTTGTCAGATTATGTTTCTGGAAGTTAGATTGGTTGTAGCGAAATTTTGGAAATCTAAACCTTGATCGAAATTATGAAACTTTCTAGATTCAAAGTAGTTTAATTTGATGGGTAGAACCTAACTTTTGGACTAGTATATTAAAAGATATGATTTTTCAAAGTTGTGCTCTGTTTCTGGAATGCAATTTGGGAATAGGGAGTTTGGCAAATTTCTGGGAATAATGTGGTTAAACTGGACAAACTTAAGTATTTTTCTGTAAAAGTACACTTAAAGAGCTTCACTTAGACTTTAGAATCAGTCAATTTGGAATTTTCTAAAATTAGTTATGAATTTTCAAATTTGATTGAAAATCTGTCAGTTTCTGGAAACTGTGAAATTGCACTGTGCAAAATTGTACTGTGCAGAAATTGCTAGGATTGTTATAGATAACTAGTAGAATTTGATTCAAAGGTAGTAATAGTATAAGTAATAATCTGTTACTTGTAACTCTAATATTTATAGGAATTGGAAATAGCCCGAGCCGAAACAAGAGTATAGGACGGACATTGGAATTGAAAAAGAACTCAGGTAGTAACTCTATCTTTTATACATTATGTGAATGTTTATATACTTTATTTATGCTATCTTATGCGATATGTATGATGAACATTGTTTTATGGGGTAGAGTATTTGTGTGAGGAGGAACATTTACCTAGTTGTGGGCAAGAATCCTACTGAAGTTTACAGATAGTGAAGAAGTAGCCCCATTTCATGTGCACATGCCGTATAGTTTATGTTATTATTATGTTGCAATATATGGTGTATGACATATTTATCTATCATATTTTATATGATTGGTTGCATGTTACTATTGAGATTCGTTTGAATCTCACCCTTTTTCAACATTTAAAAATATTCCAGCAGAAGATACCGGCTTTAAGGGCAAAATAGTAATTACCGGTAATTGAGGCTCCAGTTCAAGTGGGAGTGTAGTTGATCATCTGTAGTTATAGTTTTATTTCTTTTGGACTCTATATATATTTTTCAAACCTTATAGGGATTTTCCGTAATGTAAACTAGCACTAATTATCAGTATATTTTTTCTATTTCTGTATGCCCTCTGAACTATAGATTTATTACTCTGAAAAAATCAAAATATTAAGGGGTTTGACAGTATCACTCAGATTTAACTATAAAAACATTATTGCAAATTAATGAATGAACCAGGATGATGACAAGAGCAGGGTTGAGACAACACAAAAGGAACGAGCAATTATCAAGAAGGGCAAAACCTAAAAAGCTTAAGCCACCATTATGATGAAAGGCATTGATGGAAGTGGTGATATGCTTGTGTATCCCCCCCCCCCCAGAGGGCCAGAGTCTCTAGTTCTCCCACCTACTAGAGAACTATTAATAGTATGATGGGCCTTCTCTCTCTCTCTCTAATGAGGTCGTCCTCTTGATTACGTAGAAACATGATCATAAATATGTCTTTTTCTTTCTACTTTTATTTTAGGGTTAAGGGGCAATGTTATCCATAAGAGTAAAAAAGAGGAACAATTTTGTCTTGATATTATCCCAATTAATTTTGACCATTAATTAGTTGGTCAAATATGTTGAGTTGACAACCCACATATCATCCACACCGTTCTTGTTAAAGTGCAAATTTATTTGTCCGCATGTTCAGATACTCCTGAGTTTTACATTTCTGATTTTTTTTTTTTCATTTTTTTCATAAGATTTTGATCAGTTACCGGCTGGATTATGTATTACATTATCAATATAGAATAATAGATAACTTTTTATATATGTGGGTGTTGCCCTTTCTCTTGCCCAGTTGCCCATTTTCTTGTATCGTTTTTCTTTCATCATGTAATATTATAATGTGAGACACGAGTCTAAATTCCATGCCAATTAAATGGGTTGTTATAATTCAATACTGCAAAAACTTTGTTTAATGAATCTAAATATTCAAATTATTAGTATTGAACAATGTTATTGAGTCACATGCAAGAAGAATTTGCTAATTAATAGTCTTCCTGTCCATTTTGATTTTCAGTCTTATTTTAGTGACACCTTAGAAAAGGATGTCAACTTTCTGCCTCAATCTTAGAAAAGCTTGAAATGATGGTTTTATTAGTAGAATTTATATTAGGCCTGTTTCATGCCTCCGTGTGCATCCCCAGACCCATTTATAAATAAGAAACAGAGAAAGGTCCACCTATGTTATAAACATGCGCCCCAATCACATTTTCATGAGGTATCTCCAATTCCATACGCTCCTTTATATACTTAATATATAAGATCCAATTGATTTTTTTAAAGAGATGAAGAAAGCTAAATAAACTACTTAATTATAATATATGATGTGTATTATTTGATTATATATCAGTTTATAAGGTAGACAAATTAGTTTGAAGAAAAATGATAAATATAAATATTTTGAAATAACTTATTTGACTTCCTTAATCTCCCTAAAAAGATTAAGTGGGTCTTGTATTAAAGATCGGAATAGTAATATCTTTTAATTTTGAACCAATTTTAAAATTTCTTTGACAGTAAGCACAATTGTTTTAAAGCTCGTTGGAGTTCACATAAATCAATGAACTTGAGGGCAAAGATGAAGCTGGAATCCCAAAGTACAATACCCATGATATATTGATGTTGGAGCATTTGAGGTAACGAGTCCTAAAAAAGCAGCAAGAGAACAGGCCCTTTGTGTTCAGTACTGTGTTTATCAACCATCATTAACTCTCTTTGCCCCTGACACAGTTATTTTTCTGCAAAATCACTGTGTCAGGAAATAAGCATTTATTTCCATTGTGTGGGTATTTTCTTAACTAGACGAGGATACAGGGTCCCTTAAAGAGCAGCACCAAATCTCTTGTCTCTTTGTGTGTTATTATTAGTACAATAAATGGGATTTATGGCAAACGGTTTGGTGGCATTATTTCATGTTCAAATAAATTTGGTCAACATTAGTCAGACTACGTCGCAATCAAAAACTACTTCTGCATTGGACCCAAAAACATCAACTAGATATTTAGTTTTAATGTCAGAAGTTACTCCTAGTATAAATTAAACATGAAAAGCATTTTGTCCCCTCCAATAGCATAGAATTCTCATATTAAACGTAGGGGGAGAAATGGAAGAATCGAAGCTTTTCTTTCACTATAGCTTTAAGGCAAATGGCATGTTTTTCCTGCTTTTTTGACTCGTTAATCTTTTACATATTAGCATGACTTGCTGCCTCATCACGTAAGGGAAATATAACAATTTGTAGTTCCATATCATATTTCAAAAATCATGAGAATAAGCAGAATTGATAGTAGGGAACGTAATATATATAGACGCAAAATAACATTTTCTCAAGAAAGGAAGCCACATGGAACTTCAGGTATAATTTCCCCCAGAAAGGCATGCATTTGAGACGCGAAAATTAGAAATTCCAATTATTGTTGAAGCCCGAAATCGTATTCCAACTATTGAAATATATTAGTCTACAATTGATAGATTAGAACCCAAGCATGATTCAAGAAGGACTGCCATAGAGAGATACATATTTATAAAAAGAAATATCCTTTATGATTTAATAGCTATGTTTATTTTTATATAACCATACGTTTAAAAGTTACATCTATTTATATGTGAGTATACTATATGTACAATATATATAGAACATGGAATTGAGAGAGTAGTGATGCTACTAAATTTTAAGTAAGCAACACAAATATACAGACCGTGGAAATAATATAATAGTAAATCAAGGTCATCCCACAGATATTTAATTGAACTAGTGATTAGGTATCAAAATTCCATTTTTCATTTAAGTTGAGCAAATCAAAAAAGGAAATTGAAGATTAATTTAAACAAGTGCAAAAGTAGTAAACTAATGTTTTTATGATTTTAATTGATAAAAACAACTCACAGTGGCTAATCCCTTTTTCAAGTCTTAAAGCATGTAATTTCCCAAAATAAATGCACTTAATTTTAATTTTGTCAACTTAAAGTTTGAATGAATAAAAGTATCTCCAATTACTCATACCCCTCTTTCAAATTAAAATGTTATTCCTAACCATTTTACTCAAAAGATAATAAATGTCTCAATTCCCTCTGATATGATTATATGAGTTCAATAGGTATATTCCTATCCTATTGACAAATTATAATAAATTATAATCCCACATTACTTAATCATATAGTCCAATTAAGATCCTCTTCCAAGGTTAATCTAAATTCTTCAAATTCATAATGATAATCAAACACTAAGTAGACAAAATAATACAAGATTAAATAAACAAAAATAACATTAAGCACAAAATAATAGTTCAAACATCACTGAGTATATATCAAAAAACTTTCATATCTTGTTTCATTTTCTTGACAGACAACAAAGTAGCTGAGTATGCATTCGAGGTTACTTGCTACTTTTGTTTTCTATATTTCTTGCTTGTTCCAGTTTCCATTCCATGTTAACCTTATAGTACGTGGCTGAGGAAACATGCTTCATACATGTACATTAATATTGGAGGCAATATTTTTCTCACTCTTTGATTTCAAAATTCTTTCTTTCAGGCCTCTCAACCCTAACTTGTCTATAATTCTCTGTCAAGTTTTTTTTTTTTTGGTTTACAATCTACTCAGTGCCTCTAAATCCCACCATTTAAGCAAGTGAATGTTGAGTGTAATACAGCCAAGATGGTGGATAATCTTCACAAGTGCAAATCTGTATGCCCATATTTTTGCCTCTTCATTTTGTCATTTTAAAAACAAGTCTTTGGCAACATTGACACTATTTTATTGGAAACTTTGCTACAATACTCCACCAAAATTGTCTCATATCGCACTCTGATACCTTTCTCTGATACCACATATTTTGGAAAGTTCCTTCCCTCATTCAAATGCATGAAGCTCAAGGAATTTGGCAAGACACAAGATTAAGGCAATGACAATACTCTTTTGTTGGAAGCTCTGCTATAGTACTCTAATACTTTTGTCTCACATAGTATCAGTACAGAAAGTGATGGTATCAGTGCACATAGTGTTGGTATCAGTATTATTATTATGCTTAATTAAAGATACAGTGATCGGCACATGTATTAATCGAGCCCATAACTTGACGAACGATTAAGCATAAAGCAAGGCAATAGATTACTTGTGATAGCAAAAAAGAACTTTGATACTATCAAATCTAGTTTAAGGAATTATGGATTTTAATGAAGAGTTTGAACCATTGATTAATTACTTTAGAAAGTTCTAATTTTTTTAGAAAAGATAATTCATTTTATAGGATCAAACTTTGTGTTTGGGTTAAGTTTTCCAACTATTTACAGAAGTGTTTACTCCCCAAATCCAGCTATCAAGACTTCCTCGGCGTATTTGTGTTTCGTGCCCGATCCAGGGATTTGTGACCCAAAGTCTTGGTAGGAAGCTTTAGAAAGACAGAGAGGAGGTAAAAAGAAACCCAGATATTAAGGAACTGGCACACGAACAAACAGAGACAAAAGGGCCGGGTAAGATATTAGAGATCGACAGTGAGTAATATAGAGATAGAGAGAGAGAGTGAGTGAGTGAATTTTTTTTTTTGGTCGAAGGAGTGAATGAATTGGTACGTAGGTTGGTAAGGTTCATTTAAAATTCTGCCTTTAGAGTTTTAGAGGTTCGTAAGGAGTTGTACAGCTTTATGCATGTACGTATATGTGGTAGAGATACAGGTTTCTCAGTCCTCATAAGGCCTTGTCTCTCTCTGACTCTCCATTCTAACTGAGATTTTAAATTTAAAAGAAATAATCAAATCTTCAATCAAACTTTTTCTATGTATGTTAACTAAACTACTTAAAATCATATTCAAATATAATAAAAATATTAAATAAATATTTGCAGAAGAAAAAATAAAATTAAAGAAAAAAAAAGAAAATCCTATTTGGAAGCTTATTAAATTTGATTTTAAAAAATAGATTAAGGTGTAAAAATACATATATATACATTTTCTAAAAGAACATCCAACACCTTAAATATTTTTTAGGAGTAAAAGTGATTATAAAGTTTTAAATAGAGAGCAAAAATACCACATATATTAATAAAGTTAAAGTTAATGTCTGTTACTTTTGTTAAGTGGGCCCCATTTTATTGTTTTTTAAATATTTTTTTGTTGTGACTTTAGTCCATACTGGTGGTTCGGCAATTTTCCAATTATCCAGTCCCTCCTTATTAGGCTCCAGATATTGTCAGATGGACCGGTAATATGTCTTGTTCATATACCATGAGAGATAGTTATCATTTATTACAAAGGAGATCGGGTTAACTGATAGGAGATGTCTCTGCAGTCTATCAGATGCTTTGAAAATCATCGCGAATATTTTGTCCAATTTTCCCAACTTTCCTTATTTATCTACTCAGTCAAATCTTGCCCACTAAATTTGGGGGAAAACAAAAGAGAAAAAAGGAAAAGGCTAAAAGCTAGGAAAAAAAGAAAAAGAAAAAAGCCGTCTGCATCCTTGCACGCCTTTCCATTATTGGTGTGCCTGCAATTCATGCAGATCTTCTTCATCCTCGCACTCATTTCCCCCTGCAATTCATGCATGCTGTGTGTGTGTGTGATCTTGTATTTTAAATTCTACCGGAAACATCAAGTTTGATTTACCAGTGGCTCCATCTCTGGCAACAACAATGTGAATAAGTCTACTCCGGCCGGCCATATGGGTTTTGTTGTTATCACTCAACTCTTTCTTCAACTTTTTCTAAATATTGTACATATGACAACCCTGAACTTCACTCCTCCATGCATGCATCTTCCACAACAATCAACACACACAAACACATAAAAGAAAACATTTTTCTCATGAACGTCGTCAAATTTCCAATGCACCACCAAATTATAGAGTGGTCAGAAGTAATTAAAGAGTATTTTCATTAACTGCTGTGCATGTATTCACACACACACGAATTGTTAAAATATTATGGGTAAATTAGAATGAGTAATACTTACTAGTAATAACTTAATTATGATAATTGCCCCCCCCCAAAATATCTTAGGTCATAAATTGTGGCACATATGATTTTTTACGTATGTTAAGAATTTTATTTGTACAAAATAAAATAGCAACTGCAAGCCGATATTTATATATTGTAATGGTAATAATTGCCACCATAGGCCGAATAATAAATATTAGCTTGCAGTAGGGATTTTTATTTTGATGAACAATATGTAGACAATTTATTTTATCAGAAGCCACTTGTTTGAAAATCAGCAAGCAAACAAAAATTAGGGCAAACCAATTTTACTTGTTATTGAACCAAAATTATTTTTATTTATAAGTCCAATTCAATCTGTAACCATCTGGGTCTTTGGGAAGGGGTGTTCATGGCATTAATAGATGTGAATTCCATTTTCATATATAGAGGGCTCAGACTGCAGCAAACTAAGGCAGAGATTCACAAACATGAAAAAAGGGAGTGTGATGATACTTAAGTAATTATCATGTACAGACTATTAACAAGAAATAGATCAGACAAAATTGTGTTTCATTATAAAATTAGGGTTATTTACATAGCACAAATAAATGAAAGGTGTTTATAAATGTTTGTAGTAAAAAATGAGTTTAAAAATATTAAATTTAAATAATTTATATAATCTCTTAAAGTTAATGGATTTATACTAGCTATATATGGAATGAAACAAAATCCTAGGGATTTTTTTATAATCTCTCTGTATTTATTTTTTTTTTTAAGGCATCCTTATGGCATATTGAGGGAGGGTTGGACATACATTTTTCTTCGTGTTTCCATTGAATCCGTAGTCTTATCTTATGAAAACAAACTTTAGGATTGTCCTCCACATAAACAGTTCGGAGTTGATATAAATGAAATGCCCATAAGTTAAAATTATAACCATTTTGAAAATAATGGGCACTAATGGAATGCGTATGAATTAATAAACCATGATTAATACAAATTTGATGAGCACACATTATAAAAATATTTTTAAGATTAGATTTTAGAATGGTAAGAAATGAAAATTATATATGTTCACACTACTAGAAAAAATGGTTTTAACGTCCCTTTTTTTGGCCTTTTAACGTCTGAAAATTGAGGGACGTCTATCTGAGGGTCGTGGAAAAAAATGTCAATAACGTCCGTAAATAGGGGACGTCTAAAGTCCACATTAGATGTCCCCAGTTGCACTTGGGGACGTCTAAAGTGGGCCTTTAGACGTCCCCAGATGGAACTGGGGACGTCTAACGGGGCCTTTAGACGTCCCCAGTTCCAACTGGGGACGTCTAAGGGGATCTTTAGATGTCTCCAGTTTTAACTGGGGACGTCTAAAGTGTCGCCTCCCACTCTACCACGTCCCTTTTTATTTAAGGACGTTAAAAGTTTTTTTTTTTAAAAAAATGGCCTTTAATATATTGCACTGTCTGGAAAATGTAAACTGCAGAAATAAGATTCCAACAACAGAATAAAACAACAGCAGTTCAGCAGAATGGAAATAACAATTTGAAACACAGTGATCAACCCAAGGCTCTATTACATGCAATAAATTTAAGGAGTAGCAAACTAATTAACTAACAAACCACACGAACTACACAACAATTTATATCCAAGTCTGTTATTGCACTAAAAAGACTATATCCAAGTCCCCAGTTTGTATAATAACCAAGACTAAACCCAATCTATATCCAACAACAATAACGCTAATTATATATACAATATATAGAACTACCACAAAAGTATGTCCTACACAAACTACTAAAGACTTTACTCTGGTATACGTTG
Source organism: Inga oerstediana (assembly GCA_963210345.1). NCBI lineage: Eukaryota > Viridiplantae > Streptophyta > Magnoliopsida > Fabales > Fabaceae > Inga > Inga oerstediana. Next base: position 42,924,429 of record OY723407.1, read on the forward strand.
AAGAAGATGTCCAGCCAAAAAGTCTCTGATCATATTTAGATCTTCATATGAGTAGGCATCTTCATTGTCAAAAATCTGTAAATTAGAAAATAAGCTTAGATGAAATAATGAATCAAGTGAATGAATTGCCATTGAATTACAACACCAAGAATATTATCCTCTGAGAATGAAGAAGCGATTACTTGTTCAAAATTTGTCGTAATGCCACTCTGAATAATGTTAAACATATAAAGTAAGACATAATATCCACATTCCAGCCGCCAGGTTGTCGAGGGCACTATAAATCAAAAGCAAATGGTTAAAATCAATAAAGGCATATCTAAAATGGCCATCAATCAAAAGAACTTGATTTGAAACTACGTACCTTTGGAAACAACAATCTCAGATCTTTGCCACCTCTACGTTCGCGTGGCCAGCCAAGCGCTCGATACGTCGTGCTTGCCCTATCATTAAAATGAAAATCAACATAAATTAGAATGATTCATCAAGTTAAGAATCAAGAAGCAATGAAATACAAAAAAATAACTTACGTGTTGAAGACGCTTTTAGTTTCTTTGTCTGGTCTTCTACGTAAGGAATCGAACCAGTAAACAATGTGGGACCGAGGACAGAGAACACACAAACTCCAGTGATAACTATCACAACATATACAAATTAAAAAGAAGTTAGATGGCAAAGCAATTATTTATTAAAATTCCATGCTCCAGCAAGCCGTTAAAACGCTTTCTTAACTTACGATACGGGTGGAACCTAGGAAGGAACCTCCTGTGACCAAGGTAGACTATTTTTCTTCCATGTTTAAGTTGGTGGAAGTGAGTGTCTGCTTCACATATCGGACATGCTTTATGCCCCTTCACACTGAACCCTGAGAGGTTTCCATACGCAAGGAAGTCATTTATCGTGGTGAAAATCATTGCATGTAGCTTGAAGGACTCATTCTTATATGCATCAAACACATCTACGCCTTCCACCCACAACTTCTTCAAGTCCTCAATCAAAAGCGCCAAGTAGACATCGATATCGTTTCCTGGCTGTTTTGGTCCAGAAATCATCATAGAAAGCATCACATACTTGCGTTTCATACAAAGCCAAGGAGGCAAGTTGTATATTACAAGGAGTACTGGCCACGCACTGTGTGTGCTATTAAGAGTTCCATACGGATTGATGCCATCTGTACAAAGCCCAAGCCGAAGGTTTCTCGGCTCGCTGCCAAATTCAGGGAACATTTCATCTATTTTCTTCCACTGTGGAGAATCAACCGGGTGCCGAAGATATTTTCCATCGGATATTCTATCATCCGAATGCCATCTTAACTTCTTCGCTTTTTTTTGTAGTCCCAAACAAACGCTTAAAGCGCGATATTATTGGAAGATACCATAGAACCTTTACAGGTTGCCTTTTAGTTGTCGCATCGCCACAACCACCATTTTTCCTCACTTTGTATCGTGTAGTTTGACGCTTAGGGCACTCACTCAGACCTTCATACTCATTTCTATACAGTACACAGTCATTAGGGCAAGCGTGAAGCTTTTTATACTCCATACCCATCGTAGATAGGATTTTTTTGCCTCATACATACGATTTGGAAGCACATTATCGTCTGGAAACATATCACACAATAGTTCAAGCAGCAATGTGAAACTACTATCGATCCACCCACAAGTTGCTTTTAAGTTCACCAAATGTAATGTTCCTGTCAGCCCTGTGTATTTACTCCCTGGGTACAATGGTGTCTCTGCATCACTCCGCAGACTGTCATATTCATGCGACTACGCAAAGGATTCTACCTCAACATCATGAATTATTCTCTCCATTGTATCTTCATCTATGACATCCATAGCTTCCTTCTTGTGCGACGGACAATCGGTTACTTCCTCACCATGCCATATCCACCTTGTATATCGAAGATTTATTCCATCACAAAGTAGGTGATCCCTTATAACTTCAACATCCCGTCTTCTCTCATTTAAACAATTGACACAAGGACAAAAATACATGCCATTTCTGGCTGGAGCATTCCTTCTAGCATATTCAATAAACTCTTCAACCCCATTCTCATATTCTTCACTTGTTCTTAAAGCATTCATCCAACTATGATCCATTTTATTACCACCTACGTCATTCCCATTTACACTCAAGTTAAGAATAATTGTCAACACTAGGAATGCCATTTACTATTTTGTTTTTCAAAATTTTGACAGCATTTCCCCTTAAAAGTGAGACATCCCAAAATCAAAATAACAAACCATCTCAGCTTAATTTAAACAAAACTAAACTAATTAAGAAGAGTAAAATAAAAATTCATAGCACTAAAACAAGAGTAAAAAGCAGGAAGCTAACATTAATTCTTCTAACCCAAACAAAAGGAGGAATACTTTAATTAGTGCCAAGACTTTCAATGAAAAACATGAAAATAATGAAGGGATATTAACTCGGATATTAACTCAATGATAACAATCTCTTAGTCTCTCTTTTTTTGTTTTTTCCCTTTCTTGTTATATCCTTTTTCTTTTTTCTTTTTCAATTTCTCTTTTCTTTTCACTATTTAAAAAAGTTCACATAGCATTGTTTCTCTTATTCATCAATCCATTCACTGTCTTTCTTTCTTATATCACTTACACTTAATAAAACAATAAATGAATGAGAAGATAGGGGGAAATTGCATTAACTCAAACAAATGGCTAATTAATCAATGCAATTTTTCTTTAATGAAAGTTTAGGCTCAAATGGTTGAAACAAAGGATTCATGAGATAGGAATGGACATTTGGCCAAACTAGCTATAAAATTAAATGCCTAAATTATTTTTGATCATTCAAAAAGAGTTTTAAATTTTAAAAGAGATTCAAGACTATAAGTTCTAGAGATGAAATTGCAATAAATATACCCTCTCTTAAAAGAAATAAATATTTAGCCTCAATTCCTCACTAGTCTTTGGCTTCCTAAAGTTAATTACCAAAGCCAAATTCTATGCCTACCTACTAACACTCTAAGAAGATAGAACCAACTCCTAATCAAACTCAATTCTTTCAAGATCAAATCAAACAACTTTTAGAATATTCATAAATCAAAATCCAAACTTCCAAAATGCAATTTTTTTGTTCAAAATTTTTTCAAAAAAAATTTCTCTATATGTATAAAAGCAAAGAAGACAAGTTATGCAAACTCAATAGTATTAGTTATAAATTTTTAAAACTTAAAAAAAAAACACACACACAATTTAACAAGTGAATATATAGAGTGACCCGAGAATCATGTCAAGTTTTGATAAATGATAAATGATCGCAAGTGATTCTTAAATGTCTAAACAAATATGATAAATGACCCCAACATACATAAGTTTGATATATTCTAACATTAATTCAATTTTTTCTTAATATAAACAACTCATTTGAATCACATGACCTTCACTACTACAAAAAAGTAAAGTTGTGGCGCTTATAATTGTATTAGCTGTGGCGATAGAGAAGTGCCACATATCTGGACGCTACTAAAAAAAGCTGTGGCGCTTGGAAGCGCCACAACATTTTAAATTTTTTTTTAAAAAAAAATACCCTCCTGTGGCGCTTGGTGGAGGAAGTGCCACAGGAGGGGGGTCTCCTGACGCAAGCGCCACAGGAGGGGGGACCGACGCAAGCGCCACAGAAGACCCCCTCCTGTGACACTTCCTCTAACAAGCGCCACAGTAGGGTCCCTTTTTTTTTTAAATCTTTCTTTCTTTCTTGTGGCTCTTTTTTATATTTCAACCTATTTTATATATATATATATATATATATATATATGATTTTCACATTTAAAATTCAAGTTCCCCAACAAAAATGTTATTACAAAATAATATATTTATTGTCATTTCCCCAACAATAATGTTCTTAGATTAATACTGTCCAAAGCTAACATAAAAAATATCACAATACAAGAACTTGATATGTGAACACAGTACATCAACAACTAATTAAGTAAATTAAAAGATTACTAAAAAACGCAAGCTTGTCGGCCAAAAAATTTAAACAAAGCAAAAAGGCAAACGAAACAAGCTAGGTTTTCACTCTTTCCTATTAAATTAGGAACAGAAAGGCAAACGTTATATGACAGTTTATCTTGACTAAAAAAAATTAAACAAAGCAAGCTAGAATGAAACATTCTTCTTCTTACAAATCTATTAATTGACCAGCGCAGGGAGTGGGGGACCACGTTGGTGACACTATCTTGAGTGACAAGGATGAGCAAATGTGAGCTGTGGAATGTAATGGGGATCAAATGGAGTGGGGTTCAAAAGAGGAAGAGAGACAGAGAGTATGAAGAAAAGGAAACAACTAGGGAGAGGAGTGGGGACGGACGAAAAAAAAATGGAAAAAGGGACAAGAGAATTTAATGAAGAAGACGAGTGTGTGTGTTTGTTGTGCAAGAGAAAGTGATATCTTTTACAGGGGGAGGGGCATCAACGTGAGCTGAGGAAGAGGGAATAAAAAGGTAAAAGGGAGGGAAAAGATAAAAAGTAAAGTTAAATGAGGGAAATCTAATTGGTAGGAGAATTGAAAATTTACATCCAGCCAATTGTGGCACTTCTTTAAAGAAGTGCCACAGCTGCCTTTTTTTTTCTTTTTCTATTTTTTTTTTAAATTTTGGGGACCAAGGGTGGCACTTACCAAGGCAAGTGCCACCCTTGGGTACATACCAGCTGTGGCACTTGGTGGACCACGAGCCACAACTGGGTCAATTGGGCCAACTGTGGCGCCTGCCCTGACAGGCGCTACAGTTGGCCCCACCAGCTGTGGCGCCTAGTCCACCAGGCGCCACAGCTGGTCCCCAAAATTTTAAAAAAATTAAATAAAAAAAGAAAACAAAAGAAAAGGGGGAAGCTGTGGCCTTCTTTAAAGAAGCGCCACAAAATGTGCGCCACCTTTCAACCATTTTATAGTAGTGCTTACATTGTAAACAAGATCTGTTCCCCAAAATAATTATTTACATTACACAAAGCATACGCACCTGATTTTCCCAGAATCCAAGTGCATGCAGCAACAATATAACCCAGAAACGCAGAACCAAGTGCAGCAACAATCCAGAAACACAGAATCCAATTGCAGCAACAATCCAGAAACACAGAATCCAAGCTTTTCTGTAAATTCTTAATTGCTTCACATAATAATCCAACTCACGCCTCATATGCACATGATTTTAGGAAACCCATAAACGCACCTGAATAATTCTGAGAATGCAGCAGCTGCAGCAAATAGCAAGACCCACACGGCCACGGGAATGGGAGAAGAGAGAAGACAAATGCAGGGGAGGGCAGGTGCGCCTTTGTTTAGTGAAGGAGTTATGACACTCAGCTCACGGGTTTGGGAGAAGAGGGAAAACGAATGCAACAGAGAAAGTGGAAAACTGGAGACACTCACGGGTATGGCAAAGCACACAAGGTAAAGCTGCAATGTACAGTGAATGAAGTGACGGTTTTGCATGGTTCTACGTCCCCAGTCAAAATGGGGATGCCTAAAGTAAGCTTTAGACGTCCCCAGTCAAAATGGGGACGTCTAATGCTTACTTTAGACGTCCCCATTTATTCAGGGGACGTCTAAAGTGGTGGAAATTTTTTTTTTGTTCAAATTCATTCAACGCCAAAGTCTCCCGCCAAATATTGAACTTTGGACGTCCCTAACTTAAAATGGGACGTCCTTTAAAGACGTAAAAAGTATAGTTTGTAGTAGTGTCAGATGTAAAAACTTGGTTAGCCATATCATAGATCAATTAGTCTTTTTTGGTTTTTACGAAAAAAAAAGTTTATAGTTCTAATTTATTTGAAAAATATGAAACCTTTGTTTATTAATGAACTTGGTTTTTTCCACTTCCCATTTTCCAGTTCATCACATTGAATTAATGTTATAGAAGATTAAACCAGTTATTAAAATTTCCCTTTCTTCATGAATTTTCCTTTGATAAGTTGCATATGGTTAGTACGTATGATAATTTCCCTAAAGTATATCTCTCTTGATGGAAGAGGTATCAAAAGCTGGTTTCAATATATAAATGATTAAATTATATTTAAGAAAACTAAAACTTCTTTTTTACAAATATTTAGCCAACTTAAATAAATTTGAAGTTAGCTTGTGTCCAAGTTTTCTTGTACATGTAAAAAGCTCATGCAAATCCTAATCTATGGGCTGCCAAAAAGGCAAACAACTAATTAATGAAAGAACAGAGTTTTACCGCCGCATGATTAGACTTAGTACTTTTAATATCCCAAAATTTAGCAAATGGTTAAATTTTCTAAAAAGAAAATTTAAATGATGTTAGAGATAAATTTTAGAATTTAAAGGCCTATTTCTTTAGAAATTTGAGGAACAATCGTTAACGGTCATAATTTGACTTAGGAATTTTTGAGAAATTATTTTTAAGACTCTATGAAGTTAATTAAAGAAGAAAGTTCTTAAAAATTATTAAGGATTGATTTATGAAATTAGATAATAAGTCAAATTATGGAACCTAAGAAATTTAAGGAATCTTAAATTAGACGAAGGAAAAAAATAGGGCTTAGTGTGTGATTAATAGGATAAAAATATACCTATAGCTAAATATATAAACACACTGACATACACATCCAACATCTTCACTTTTATTTTGGATCCACCGTAAGCTTACACTTCATCTCCTCTCATCATCACTTACATAATTAAACTAGACACCTAACCTTCTCTCATTTGACCATATGGCCATCCCAAATACCCCACACACATAATCACCTATTAATTTAAGAACCTCACTCACTCTCATTTTGTCATTTCATACGGTCAAAGAGAGAGTGAAAGAAAGAAAGAAACAGAATAGAGAAAGAGAAAGAGAGAAGTGAGTGAGAGAGAGTGAAACCAAAGTAAGAAAAAGCTACAAATCACACATGCAACTCCATATTCTGGTATAGGTGAGTCTCCTACACATTTATCTTTATTTTCCCATTGGATTTGAGTGATTTTCTAGGTCATTTCATTGCCAGAAATGAGAAACGTCGCCAGAAAAATTCTGTCAACCAATAAGTAGTTTCAAACTAGAGCTTGTATATCAATTTTGGGTGGGATTTCTAGTCACTTTGGTTATGAAATTGGATTATTAACCTCAGGACATATGTGTAAGAGAGTATAGAGTTAAAATTCATGAGGTTTAGAATATAAATTCATGGTTGCATGTTAGTTTTTTTCACCTTGTTATGCTCCCTGGAAAACAGAGTATCTACTGGAAAGTTGCAACAGCTTAAATGGAGGATATAGATGGAGTTTTTGTCTGGGTCTTTTAGTATAGAAAGTTTATGATGTGTAGTAGGTGAGAGAATCAAGAAGAGTACAATTTGGAGTGAAAATGAATGAGTTCTTGATTTGTAAACTCATATTGTCAAAACTGACATTTTTTTAAGACAGGCAGCTTCATATTGAGTTTTGATCAGACAAATCTTATCTAATATTTATGAAATTTTACATGGATATAGTAGATATTCATAGCTTTAAAATAAGTCCAAGAATACATTATTTGGATACCTGTAGAGAGAGTTATGTGGCATGTTTGTTTTAACGATCAAATTGCTTATAAGCTGCTTTTCACGTAAATCGAAATACAACTCCTCTCACATACTTACCTCATATACCGCAAATCACGATTGAAAAGATGCTTTTAAGCATTTTAATCACTAATCCAAACAAACTTATGATTTTTGAAAATTAAGTCAGAAATAGGGGAAATTCTGGACGTCTAGGTTCTAGCAGTTTGGTTGTGTTATGTTTTTGGATAATATAAACTTGTTCAATAGCCAAGAAACTTTCCAGAACAAATGTATACATGATAAGCTTTAATTTGATATATAATAGATGTTATTTGGATCAGTATATTAAGAGATATGAATTTTTGAAATTAGTTGTTGTCAGATTATGTTTCTGGAAGTTAGATTGATTGTAGCGAAATTTTGGAAATCTAAACCTTGATCGAAATTATGAAACTTTCTAGATTCAAAGTAGTTTAATTTGATGGGTAGAACATAACTTTTGGACTAGTATATTAAAAGATATGATTTTTCAAAGTTGTGCTCTGTTTCTGGAATGCAATTTAGGAATAGGGAGTTTGTCGAATTTCTGGGAATAATGTGGTTAAACTGGGCAAACTTAAGTATTTTTCTTTAAAAATGCACTTAAAGAGCTTCACTTAGGCTTTAGAATCAGTTAATTTGGAATTTTCTAGAATTAGTTATGAATTTTCAAATTTGATTGAAAATCTGTCAGTTTTTGGAAACTGTGAAATTGCACTGTGCAAAATTGTACTGTGCAGAAATTGCTGGGACTGTTATAGATAACTAGTTGAATTTGATTCAAAGGTAGTAATAGTATAAGTAATAATCTGTTACTTGTAACTCTAATTTTTATAGGAATTGGAAATAGCCCGAGCCGAAACAAGAGTATAGGACGGACATTGGAATTGAAAAAGAACTCAGGTAGTAGCTCTATCTTTTATACATTATGTGAATGTTTATATGCTTTGTTTATGCTATCTTATGCGATATGTATGATGAACATTGTTTTATCGAGTAGAGAAATTGTGTGAGGGGGAACATTTACCTAGTTGTAGGCAAGAATCCTACTGAGGTTTACAGATAGTGAAGAAGTAGCCCCATTTCATGTGCACATGCCGTATAGTTTATGTTATTATTATGTTGCATTATATGGTGTATGACATATTTATCTATCATATTTTATATGATTGGTTGCATGTTACTATTGAGATTCGTTTGAATCTCACCCTTTTTCAACATTTAAAAATATTCCAACAGAAGATGTCGGCTTTAAGGGCAAAATAGTAATTACCGGTAATTGAAGCTCCAGTTCAAGTGGGACTGTAGTTGATCATCTGTAGTTGTAGTTTTATTTCTTTTGGACTCTGTATATATTTTTCAAACCTTATAGGGATTTTCCGTAATGTAAACTAGCACTAATTATCAGTATATTTTTGCTATTTCTGTATGCCCTCTGAACTATAGATTTATTACTCTGCAAAAATCAAAATATTAAGGGGTTTGACAGTACCACTCAGATTTAACTATAAAAACATTATTTCAAATTAATGAATGAACCAGGATGATGACAAGAGCAGGGTTGAGGCTACACAAGAGGAACAAGCAATTATCAAGAAGGGCAAAGCCTAAAAAGCTTAAGCCACCATTATGATGAAAGGCATTGATGGATGTGGTGATATGCTTGTGTAGCTTTCTCTCTCTTCCCCCGGGCCCCAGAATGAGTATCCATGATGGGCCAGAGTCTCTAGTTCTCCCACCTACTAGAGAACTATTAATAGTATGATGGGCCTTCTCTCTCTCTCTCTCTCTCTCTAATGAGGTCGTCCTCTTGATTACGTAGAAACATGATCATAAATATCTCTTTTTCTTTCCCCTTTTATTTTAGGGTTAAGGGACAATGTTATCCATAAGCGTAAAAAAGAGGAGCAATTTTGTTTTGATATCATCCCAATTAATTTTGACCATTAATTAGTTGGTCAAATATATTGAGCCAACAACCCACATATCATCCACACCGTTCTGGTTAAAGTGCAAATTTATTTCTAAAGTCCGCATGTTCATATACTCCTGAGTTTTACATTTCTGATTTTTTTTTTCATTTTTTTCATAAGATTTTGATGAGTTACCTGCTTGATTATGTATTACATTATCAATATAGAATAATAGATAACTTTTTATATATGTGGGTGTTGCCCTTTCTCTTGCCGAGTTGCCCATTTTCTTGTATTGTTTTTCTTTCATCATGTAATATTATAATGTGAAACACGAGTCTAAATTCCATGCCAATTAAATGGGTTGTTATAATTCAATATTGCAAAAACTTTGTTTAATGAAGGGAAAATCCCTCATAAAGAACTTTGAATATGCTAAAAGACTAAAAGGTGTTAGAAGATTTGGAAATCCCTCAGAGGTGCTAGCACTTATCAGGGATTTATAATTTCAAGGGCAAATTACCATTTTACCCTTACCTCTATATTTTTATTAAAATAATAAAAAAACCTCCGCCGGCCGCCGGCAGTGTCAGCCCGCGGCCGGCCGGCCCCGGCCCAGGCGACGCCGCCGGCAGGGGCCCCGGCCAGGGAATATTCCATCCTAACGGAATATTCCCCCAAGCTTTGGGAAAAAATTCCCAAAGTTTGGTGGGGGTGGGGGGTTCAAACCCCCCACGCATGACCACTGGGCTAAAGAAGCTCATCAGTAATTATGGTGCATAACAAATATATATAGTAAACTTTTATTTTTAACTAAACCAACTACCAAATTCTGATAAGGAATTGACAGATTGATAAAAGAAATTAATAACTTCATATAAGAATTTCACAATTTTCGTTTTTAATAACTTTATAAAAGAATTTCACTAGTTTAGATAAGGAATTCCTAAGTTTATATGACGAATTAACAACATTATTAGTAGAATTTATATTAGGCCTGTTTCATGCCTCCATGTGCATCCCCAGACCCATTTATAAATAAGAAACAGAGAAAGGTCCACCTATGTTATAAACATGCGCCCCAATCACATTTTCATGAGGTATCTCCAATTCCATACGCTCCTTTATATACTTAATATATAAGATCCAATTGATTTTTTTAAAGAGATGAAGAAAGCTAAATAAACTACTTAATTATAATATATGATGTGTATTATTTGATTATATATCAGTTTATAAGGTAGACAAATTAGTTTGATGAAAAATGATAAATATAAATATTTTGAAATAACTTATTTGACTTCCTTAATCTCCCTAAAAAGATTAAGTGGGTCTTGTATTAAAGATCGGAATAGTAATATCTTTTAATTTTGAACCAATTTTAAAATTTCTTTGACAGTAAGCACAATTGTTTTAAAGCTCGTTGGAGTTCACATAAATCAATGAACTTGAGGGCAAAGATGAAGCTGGAATCCCAAAGTACAATACCCATGATATATTGATGTTGGAGCATTTGAGGTAACGAGTCCTAAAAAAGCAGCAAGAGAACAGGCCCTTTGTGTTCAGTACTGTGTTTATCAACCATCATTAACTCTCTTTGCCCCTGACACAGTTATTTTTCTGCAAAATCACTGTGTCAGGAAATAAGCATTTATTTCCATTGTGTGGGTATTTTCTTAACTAGACGAGGATACAGGGTCCCTTAAAGAGCAGCACCAAATCTCTTGTCTCTTTGTGCATGTGTTATTATTAGTACAATAAATGGGATTTATGGCAAACGGTTTGGTGGCATTATTACATGTTCAAATAAATTTGGTCAACATTAGTCAGACTACGTCGCAATCAAAAACTACTTCTGCATTGGACCCAAAAACATCAACTAGATATTTAGTTTTAATGTCAGAAGTTACTCCTAGTATAAATTAAACATGAAAAGCATTTTGTCCCCTCCAATAGCATAGAATTCTCATATTAAACGTAGGGGGAGAAATGGAAGAATCGAAGCTTTTCTTTCACTATAGCTTTAAGGCAAATGGCATGTTTTTCCTGCTTTTTTGACTCGTTAATCTTTTACATATTAGCATGACTTGCTGCCTCATCACGTAAGGGAAATATAACAATTTGTAGTTCCATATCATATTTCAAAAATCATGAGAATAAGCAGAATTGATAGTAGGGAACGTAATATATATAGACGCAAAATAACATTTTCTCAAGAAAGGAAGCCACATGGAACTTCAGGTATAATTTCCCCAAGAAAGGCATGCATTTGAGAATCGAAAATTAGAAATTCCAATTACTCCCTCCGGTCCTAATTATAGGACAATATTTAGGAGTTGATCTTGGTCCTAATTATAGGACAAAATTTTAATTTTTGTCAATTTCTTCCTAAAATATCCCCATTGATAATTTCTCAATAATAAATTCATATTATATTGTCCATAGTCTATAGTGTATATATGCGGAACCCAGGCAACTTATTTGGATGTGTTCCTTACGCATTTTTCTTGGAGCGTGGACTTGTGCGGTGAATGATAGCGCGCTAAACCTTACCGATTACTCATGTACAGTTTTTCTAAATCACCCTTATTAAATAAGGGCATTTTGGGAAAATAAATAAGATTAACTAATTTAACTACTATTTTTAATTTCTCCAAAATTAGGTAAATATATCCTATAATTAGGACCGGAGGGAGTATTGTTGAAGCTCGAAATCGTATTCCAACTGTTGAAATATATTAGTCTACAATTGATAGATTAGAACCCAAGCATGATTCAAGAAGGACTGCCATAGAGAGATACGGATTTATAAAAAGAAATATCCTTTATGATTTAATAGCTATGTTTATTTTTATATAACCATACGTTTAAGAGTTACATCTATTTATATATGAGTATACTATATGTACAATATATATAGAACATGGAATTGAGAGAGTAGTGATGCTACTAAATTTTAAGTAAGCACCACAAATATACAGACCGTGGAAATAATATAATAGCAAATCAAGGTCGTCCCGTTGATATTTAATTGAACTAGTGATTAGGTATCAAAATTCCATTTTTCATTTAAGTTGAGCAAATCAAAAAAGGAAATTGAAGATTAATTTAAACAAGTGCAAAAGTAGTAAACTAATGTTTTTATGATTTTAATTGATAAAAACAACTCACAGTGGCTAATCCCTTTTTCAAGTCTTAAAGCATGTAATTTCCCAAAATAAATGCACTTAATGTTAATTTGTTAATTTAAAGTTTGAATGGATAAAAGTATCTCCAATTACGCATACCCCTCTCTCAAGTTAAAATGTTATTCCTAACCATTTTACTCAAGAGACAATAAATGTCTAAATTCACTCTAATATGATTAAATGATTTCAATAGATATATTCATATCCTATTGGCAAATTATAATAAATTCTAATCCTACATTACTTAATCATATGGTCCAATTAAGATCCTCTTCCAAGGCTAATCTAAATTCTTCAAATTCATAGTGATGATCAAACACTAAATAGACAAAATAATACAAGATTAAATAAACAAAAATAACATTAAGCACAAATTAATAGTTCAAACATCACTGAATATATATAAAAAAAATTTCATATCTTGTTTCATTTTCTTGACAGACGACAAAATAGCTGAGTATGCATTCGAGGTTACTTGCTACTTTTGTTTTCTATATTTCTTGCTTGTTCCAGTTTCCATTCCATGTTAACCTTATACTACTTGGCTGAGGAAACATGCTTCATACATGTACATTAATATTGGAGGCAATGTTTTTCTCACTCTTTGATTTCAAAATTCTTTCTTTCAGGCCTCTCAACCCTAACTTGTCTATAATTCTCTGTCAAGTTTTTTTTTTTTTTTTGGTTTACAATCTACTCAATGCCTCTAAATCCCACCATTTAAGCAAGTGAATGTTGAGTGTAATACAGCCAAGATGGTGGATAATCTTCACAAGTGCAAATCTGTATGCCCATATTTTTGCCTCTTCATTTTGTCATTTTAAAAACAAGTCTTTGGCAGCAATGACACTATTTTATTGGAAGCTTTGCTACAATACTCCAACAAAATTGTCTCATATCGCACTCTGATACCACATATTTTGGAAAGTTCCTTCCCTCATTCAAATGCATGAAGCTCGAGGAATTTGTCTAGACACAAGATTAAGGCAATGGCAATACTCTTTTGTTGGAAGCTCTGCTATAGTACTCTAATACTTTTCTCTCACATAGTATCAGTACAGAAAGTGATGGTATCAGTGCACATAGTGATGGTATCAGTATTATTATTATGCTTAATTAAAGATACAGTGATGGGCACATGTATTAATCGAGCCCATAACTTGACGAACGATTAAGCATAAAGCAAGGCAATAGATTACTTGTGATAGCAAAAAAGAACTTTGATACTATCAAATCTAGTTTAAGGAATTATGGATTTTAATGAAGAGTTTGAACCATTGATTAATTACTTTAGAAAGTTCTAAATTTTTCAGAAAAGATAATTCATTTTATAGGATCAAACTTTGTGTTTGGGTTAAGTTTTCCAACTATTTACAGAAGTGTTTACTCCCCAAGACCCAACTTAGGTTCAAAATCATGAAATAGTAACTCATCTGACTTAGTATAAAAGCAAGGTGTTACATGCACCCCTTTTTAAACCTCTAGGTTGTGCCATTTTGTTGCAGCAAGAGGAAGTATTGATAGCAGGAAGACGTCTTGGTGTCATATTCAAGGTTGTGTCTCCTATATCTCCTTATCCTAGCATTCTCGTTGTCTCAGTCTTTTGAATTTTTTCATCTTCCTCTCTCTCTCCCTCTCACTCTTTCTCCTTCTCTTAGATTTTTCTTTTTCATCTTCTTGCTTGCCTTGGTATAAGTTAACTCCTTGTCCTGGCATTCTTCTAACTTGCAGAGCCTCCCTGAAAAATGAAAGTTTAGCAATAACTTTTGTCAAGTAGTTACTATAAGTCTAGAACCAAAACTTCCTATTCCTGTGAAAAAATAGCAACAAAGTTGTTCATGTTGTCCAAAATAAAAATAGCAACTGCAAACCGACATTTATATATTGTAATAGTAATAATTATCACCCTAGGCCATTACGATTTCCTATGAATAATAAATATCGGCTTGCAGATGAGATTTTTATTTTGATGAACAATATGTAGACAGTTTATTTTATTTGAAACTACTTGTTTAAAAAATCAGAAAGCAAACAAAAATTAGGGTAAACCAACTTTACTTGTTATTGAAACAAAATTAATTTAGAAATCCCATTTTTTATAAGTCCAATTCAATCCGTAACCATCTGGGTCTTTGGAAAGGGGTATTTAGGGGTGAGCATTCGATTTTCGATAAAAACAGAAAAAACCAAAAAAATCCGTAACCATATGAGTCTCTGTATTTAATAATATGATGGGCCTTCTCTCTCTCTCTCTCTCTCTCGCTCCTTCTCTCTCTCTCTCTCTCTCTCTCTCTCTCTCTAGAGAATGAGGTGATCCTGTTGATTACGTAGAAACATGATCATAAATATCTCTTTTTCTTCCTCATTTTATTTTAGGTTAAGGGGCAATGTTTTCCATAAATGTAAAAAAGGGAAAGCAATTTTGACTTGGACGTTATCCTAGTTAATTTTGACCATAGTTGACCAAATATGTTGAGCAGGTAGTTCACATGTCATCCATATCATTTTTGTTAAGATACAAATTTATCCTGAAAGTCCACGTGTTCATACACTCCTGAGTTTTACATTTCTGATTTTTTTCATTTTTATTTTTTTCATAAGATTGTGATCAGTTACCAACTTGTTTATTTGTTACGTCATCAATATAGAATAATAGATAATTTTTTATATATGTGGGTGTTGCCCTTTCTCTTGCCCAGTTGTCCATTTTCTTGTATTGATTTTCTTGCATCATGTAATATTATAATGTGAGACACATGAGTCTAAACTCCATGCCAATTAAATGGGTTGTTATAATGCAATACTACAAAAACTTTATTTAATGAATCTAAATATTCAAATTATTAGTATTGAACAATGTCATTCAGTCACATGCAAGAAGAATTTGCTAATATTAGTCTTTCTGCCCATTTTGATTTTCATTCTTATTGTAGTGACACCTTAGAAAAGGATGTCAACTTTCTGCCTCGATCTTAGAAAAGCTTGAATGATGGTTTTATTAGTAGAATTTATATTAGGCGTGTTTCATGCCTCCATGTGCATCCTCAGACCCATTTATAAATGAGAAACAGAGAAAGGTCTACCCATATTCTAAACATGCCCCTAATCACATTTTTATTCTCCAATTCTATACGCTTCTTTTGAAAGCGAAGCATAATTTAATTTATTAAAATAATGGCAGAATAACAATTTATAGCCTCAATCTATGTAACACCAATAATATGTATAGCAAAACATAATAAAACACAATTTATAGCCCATTGATGAAAAATTTAGGCAAAATTGAGGAAAAATCTCCCATTGGCAAATTAATTGGCCAATGGTCCATGGGTCATTTAACGTCTAGGGGCTTGTTTGGTCTAAGGGAAGAGGAGGGAAAGTGGGCGGAGGAAAAAAAATTTTGAGTTAAATTTAAAAAAATTAGAAAAGTGGGGTTAAAAGTTTTTAATTAACTTTTCTTACTTTTTTATCTTATATATTATCTTTATTAAAATTTTATTACCACACTTCTTCAATCTTTTAAAATTCAACTCATAAAAATTTTCCCTCCCCTCGCTTCCCCTCCAAATCCCTCACACCAAACAGACCCTAGAGGTCTTTTAATGGCATTAAGGATTGTGGTGGAAAAGATCAAATTACCTCCTAAAAATTATTAGATATGTAATATATAAAATTATAGTGTGTGTTTGGAAGAGTTTATTTTTGGGCAATAAGTGCTTATAATTCGTGATTCACGGTATACGAGGTAAGTATGTGAGAGGAGTTTTTTCTCGGCTTGCGTAATAAGGGCTTATTTCCCAAATATAAGCTCTCCCAAACATGCTAATAGTCATTCTGGCCCTCCAGCATCCAAACGGGGTGTATACTAAAAAACCCTAATTTTATAATAAAACAATTTTGTCTGCTTTATTTCCTGTTAACATTCTATCCCTGATTATTTAAAAGTAACGGTATGCCTGTGTAATTAAGAGTAGATGTTGGGCACGTACACTATAAAAGGCGAGGATGGCCAAGAATAACTACTTGCTACATGCTTTAGAGTTTATGCAAAAATTAAGTTTTGTACTTGATTGTACTCCCTTCGTCCTTAATATAAGACCCAATTAAATTTTTTTGAAAGATTAAAAAAGTTAAATAAACTACTTAATTATAACATATGTTCTGTATTATTTGATTATATTAGTTTATATGTCAAACAAATTAGTTTGAAGAAAAATGATAAATATAAATATTTTAAAGTAACTTATTTAACTTCCTTAATCTCTCTAAAAATCAACCGAGTCTTATATTAAGGATAAAGATAGTTATATCTTTTAATTTTGAGCCCATTTTAAAATTTCTTGACAGTAAGTACAATTGTTTCAAAACTCCTTGGAGTTCCCGCAAATAACTTGAGGGCAAAGCTAACTTAGAGCGTTCTTGGACATGGCACAAAGTGATGATGAAGGGAAAATCCTATATAAACCTATATAAAATTGGAAAATTTCAAATTATGTTAGTAAATTTAATAAATTCCTAATTAAGTCATTAACCAAATTTAGGATTTCAAAATGTGGGTAAAATAACTTTAATATCCTCTCCTCTCCCCACTTAAAAGAGTTTTGTTTCGCTGTAACTTATGCTTTCCTATATATCATTAATGTATAATAAAATAAAATGCAATTCACAAAATCAAAGGAAAATAATGTTAGGAAAAGATCATCAAGAATAATTCAGGAAAAACGTGCGGATGATTCTGAAGGAAACAAGAGGAAGAAGAGCAGATGCAAGATGAAAATGACTATTACTAGAATCAAGACGTGGAGATGAGAGCATATGCAAGATGGAGATGACTATGACGATAACAAGAGGAAGAAGAGCAGGTGCAAGATGGAGCACTCTTACCAAACCTGCAGATTTGAATATTATGGTTTTAGGAGGAGGAGGCTAGAGTGAAGTGTGCAAAATGGGATCAGGAAGGGAGTACGGTAGCTAAGGTTTTCTTTCTCAAGATTCACCCTAAGAAATGCAGAAAGAGCACAAATATTCCAACACAGCTAGTATAGTTAAGGAGGAAAGATTCAACCAAACTCACGTACCAAAGAGACTAGTACGTTTCATTAGGCATTGCTTACACACATCCCTCACATAAGTTACTTTCTTATCCCGCCTAACAGTACGCTTCATTCAGAAAGCACAAGAACAAAGCTGAGAGAGGGAACAAGGCTGAGCTGCCTACAACAGAGAAAGGCAAAGGCACAGGTTCAGTTCACAGAAGCAGCAACAAATAAAAGGAAGAAGAGCTAATTTAAAGGCTCCGGTCAAAGCCCTTAATTAATACTAGGGAAAATCTCAGTCAACCTCCTCTGTACTATAGCAAATTAATTTTAGTCAACCCCCAAAACTTTCTAAAATGTCACTGCACCTCATGGTTAAAATGAAATTAACTTTATAAGATAAATAAAGAGATTCAAAAGAACCTAAGGAGTTAAAACATTTTGGTCATTTATAAGAAAAATATGAAAATTCACAAGATAAATATGAGCATTTACAAGACAAATAAAGATATTTACAAGAGAAATAAAGGGATTTAAAAGAACCGAGGGAGTTAAAAATATTTACAAGACAAATATGGGTATTTACAAGATAAATAAAGACATTTTACAAAACAAATAAAGGAATTCAAAAGAACATAGGAAGTTTAAAGTATTTTGGTAATTTATAAGATAAATATCAGTATTTACAAGATAAATAAAACAACTTACAAGACAAATAAAATAAGGGTATCATTGTATTTTCATCCACAAAAATTAATTTCATTTTATTACTGGGGCCAAACTAAAATTTCCCCTTAATACTACCTCTGCTCTCTGCCTCCATAATAAACACAATGGAAAAGGGGTTCAAATAAAAGAAGCAACCGATAGAGACTAGAGTGTGAGCTTGTAATACGTGTCATCACTCTATAGGCTACTCTCCAATACATATTGCAACACTCTTGCCCTTTCCACATCACTGAGCATAGATCAGAAAACTTTCATCTCTTCTCCTTTCTGCTTTCTTCGTTTTCTGTCACACCCTCAAGAGTCGAGCCCTTCCAAATTGTGGCTTCTCAAACATGCCTCCCTTTTTTTCCTTCCATTCACACTCAAATTTCCAAACCCCGTAAGATTGTTTTGCTTCCACCACTCAGTTATCAAAGCAAACTGCTTCGTTCTTCTCGATATCTATCTTGCTCCCTTTCTCAGTGATTCGCTGTCTTCCAGTGATTTTCTATTTCCTCTCTTGTATCTCTTGTGTAGAAATTAGTTGTAGAAATTAGTTGTACAGGTTTTAGTTGTTTGGGCCTATTGGGCCTGTGTCTCAGCCTTGTACTATGGGCTATATATATATGATGTACATTTTATGAAATGAATAAGAAAAGCATTATTCAGTCCATATGAATCTAGTGCTGTGCTAATCAACATGGCATCAGAGCCTAGGTTGCACACCTGAAAGACTGACTGCTGAGGCCCAAAATTAAAGAAGCCACCCAAGAAGGAAGTGGTTTTCCAAGATCCGAAGTATAGACTACGCGGACTCTCAGGAACCTTTGGGCCAAGATTGATCGCTGATCTAAGAAGACAGCCCGATTTGCAAGAATGGATCAATAATTCCTGAAGAAAGAAAACACTGGTTCTCAATCCAGTACACCAAAAGCTTCCAAAAGCTTTCCAGAAATCAATAATGAAATCTCGACATTCACTCTGCCGTCGCTCAAGGCTCCACATCACTGCTCACCCATTGCCGCAGCGTCCCCCTAGCCGATAATCGTCCACAGAATGGTGGCAGCGGTGAGTGTGGGTGACGATCGAATAATCGTCCACAGATCGGTGGCAGCGGTGAGTGTGGGTAAAGATCGTGCTTCCTCTGGTTTCCGCGCCATCGCCGATACTCACAGACCTCAGATCGCTGACTATCGTGCTTCCTCTGGTTTTGATCTTTCTGTGATTCAAGATTGCCTTTCTCTGTTCAAGATCGATATCGTGCTTCCTCTGGTTTTCGCGCCGTCGCCAATACTCACATACCTCAGATCGCTGACTATCGTGCTTCCTCTGGTTTGGTCCTTTCTGCGTTCAAGATTGGGTTTCTTCTCATTTCGAGACGGCCTTCTACCTCTGCTTCATAATATTCCTCCAATCGATTAAACCGTGAGTTCCTCCAATCGATTATTCTTTAAATTCATAATATTCCTTCATCTATTCTATCATGGCTGAGAAGAAAGATGACCTAACCGGTGACTCCATCCCATTCACTCACCCTCTCTATCTACATCCTTCTGACACTCAAGCCGCCTCTCTCATTCCTCAAGTTCTCACTGGGTCTGAAAATTACACTGTATGGAGTCGGTCAATGCGCATTGCTCTTAAGGGCAAACACAAGTTGGGATTCATCGACGGATCATGCACTAAGGAGAATCAAGACAGTCGGCTCCATGATCAATGGGAGCGGTGCAACGCTGTTGTACTCTCCTGGTTGTTGCATTCAATCTCTAAGGAGCTGGCCAATAGTGTGATTTTCCATCAGGATGCTTATCTCGTCTGGGTTGATCTGCAAGAGAGGTTTGATAAGGTGACAGGGTCACGAATTTTCAGTCTTCATAGGGAATTAAGTTCTATGCGACAAGGAAGCCTCACTGTCTCACAATATTACTCTAAGATGAAGGAATTTTGGGAAGAAGAATCGGTACTCATGCCAATTCCATCTTGTAAGTGCACTGCCTCTCAGCTTTATTCCCAACGTGTACAACAACAGAAGTTATTGCAATTCCTATTGGGGCTGAATGATTCTTATAGCACTGCCAAGAGTCAGATTCTGTTAATGAGTCCTCTGCCTTCTGTGAATCAAGCATTTAGTATGATCATAGAAGATGAGGCTCAACGTAATCTCAGTAACACGATTAAATCAAATCCACTTGAAGGAATGGCCATGATTGCTAGAGGAAGAGGACGTGGTAGAGGTAGAGGAAGAAATAGTCCTCTGTTAGAGTGCTCCTATTGCACTAAGAGAGGCCATATCAAGGAAAATTGCTGGCATTTGGTGGGATTTCCTGCTGACTTCAAAGGAAACAAACCACGGTTGACACAGCAGACAGCAAACTTAAGTCAGTTGGAGCAAGAAGGATCTGCCCATAATGATGATATAGTAGCACCAACATTTACTCGTGAGCAATATGACAAACTCATGGAGTTTCTTAAGAAGGATACAGAACCAACTTCAACCATGCATGCATTGACTGGTACAGGTTTGATGAACTCCTCTTGTCACCATTTTTCACATACTAATTGGGTAATAGACTCTGGTGCAACTACTCATTTAGTTGGAGACTTGTCTTTATTAGATACCTATGATAGATATGTAGGGCCTATTAAGACAATTAAAATCCCTAATGGTGATAAGGTGCAAATTACTCATGTAGGTTGTGTCAAATTCCCTAATAACTTGGAATTGAGAAATGTCCTGTATGCACCAAAATTACAATTTAATCTAATTTCTGTTTCTAGGCTTACAAATGAGGCACATTGCATGATTACCTTTCTTCCTAACCAATGCATCTTGCAGGGCCTTCAAGCTGGGAAAATGAAGGCGACTGGTAGATTAGTTGAGGGACTTTATATTTTGCAAATTGAGTCCAATAGTGATGTAACTGCTTGAATTTGATTGATAAGGAGGGTATAGACCATAATGACCCTATAGATGTCTCAATTTTGCATAATAGACTGGGGCATGCCCCCCCTTCTGTTTTGAAGCACTTGGATTTTGTAAAAGACAAAAGTTTTGACATGAATAAAAGTTGTGAAATTTGCATTCAGTCTAAACAAACCAAACTCCCGTTTACTTCTAGCTGTATTAAAACTGCTTGTTGCTTTGAATTACTTCACATGGATGTATGGGGTCCATATAGGACACCTACTCATCAAGGACATCAATTTTTCCTTACGATTGTTGATGATTACTCAAGAGCAACTTGGGTGTTCTTGATGAAACATAAATCAGAAACTGCTGGATATATAAAGAATTTTGTTGCATATGTTCTTAATCAATTTGCCTTTCATGTTAAACGCATACGTAGTGACAATGGAACTGAATTCGTCAATAACAATTTGCAATCATATTTCCTTGATAAAGGTATCATACATGAAACCTCTTGCCCATATACCCCAGAACAAAATGGTATTGTGGAAAGAAAGCATAGGACACTTATGCAAGTGTCTAGGAGTCTTATGCTTCAATCCAACATCCCCATTAGGTTTTGGGGAGAATGTGTGAAAATGGCAACATATATTGTTAATCGGGTGCCCTCTAGGATTCTAGGTTTTCAAACCCCATATGAGAAAGTGTACAAGAGACAAGCTGATTATAATTGTTTGAAAACCTTTGGTTGCTTGGCATATGCTACTGATTTAACTAACTCTGATAAGTTTCAGTCCAGAGCTATTCCATGTGTCTTTATGGGTTACCCGAGTCATCAAAAGGGATATATTTTGCTTAATTTACGCACTCAAGGTATCATGATTAGTAGACATGTTGTATTCATTGAAAATGCTTTTCCTTTTCGTGACATACAGTCTGCTGATCAGGTAAGTCAGCATGCAGAATTTAGAGAAATATTCTTGTTTGATGATGATTTGGATTTGGGTAAAGGATATACACATCCGGTGGTACCTTATACAGCTGAAGAAAATAATATTTGTGAATCTGGACAGACTTGTGAATCTGGACAGAATGACGCTCCTGTTCCTTCCACTTCTCAAGCTTTACCCAGTAACAATAATAGGACAGCAAGGGAGCGTCGACCTCCCATATGGGCCACAGACTATGTTTGTGGGCTAGTTGCTTTAGAAAAGGGCATACATGAAAAGAGAACTAACTGTTTATATCCTATTGATGAATATATGTCTTATAAGCATATTTCTGACTCACATCTTTGTTTCTTATGTAATATAGATTCTATTGTTGAGCCTACTTCTTACTATGACGCAATGAAAGATGATAAATGGATCCAAGCCATGAATTCAGAGATAGCAGCCTTAGAAAGCAATAGGACATGGGATATTGTGCCCTTACCTCAAGGAAGAAAACCCATTGGTTGCAAGTGGGTGTATAAGGTTAAATATAAATCTGATGGAACCATAGATAAATATAAAGCTCGTCTAGTTGCAAAAGGCTATACACAAAGGGAAGGGATTGATTATCACGAGACTTTCTCACCTGTAGTTAAAATGATTACGATTAGAATCATTCTTAAATTGGCTGTTTTGTATGATTGGAGTTTGTTCCAAATGGATGTTGATAATGCGTTTCTGCAGGGAGATCTTAATGAAGAAGTGTATATGACAATTCCCCAGGGTTTTGAAAGCCAAGGGGGGATGGTGTGTAAACTTAAAAAATCCCTTTCTGGTCTCAAGCAGGCTTCTAGATAATGGAATGAAAAATTGTGTGCTGCACTTATACACGGTGGTTTTAGGCGTAGTAAACATGATTATTCTCTATTTTTTAAGAGGATTGATATTGATATTGTATTGGTTCTAGTCTATGTCGATGATATACTGATTACAAGTAGTTCTGATCTCAGAGTACAAGAGGTAAAGGATTTGTTGAAAAGCAATTTCAAAATCAAGGATTTAGGGATCATGAAGTATTTCCTTGGTATTGAAATTGCCAGATCAAAGAGTGGTATAGTACTTTCACAAAGAAAGTATGTTTTGGATTTGCTTGCAGAAACAGGAATGAGTGGGTGTAAGCCACTCTCTATTCCAATGGCTACCAATCTAAAGTTGGTAGCATATGAAGAAAAGAAACATAAGAGAGAGGATCTGCTTGGAGATCCCGAAAGATATCGAAGACTTGTGGGTAAACTAATCTATTTAACTTCGACTAGGCCTGATCTTTGCTTTTCTGTGCAGGTCTTAAGTCAATTTATGCATCAACCCATGAAATGTCACATGGCGGCAGCTCTGAATGTGTTGCGCTATTTGAAGCAAAGCCCTGGAGTAGGAGTGCTTATCAGTAGAGAAGGTACAACTAGCTTCGATTGCTTCTGTGACGCTGATTGGGGAGCTTGTGAGACCACGCGAAGATCAGTCACCGGATATCTTTTAAAGCTTGGTGGTTCGCTTGTAGTGTGGAAGACTAAGAAGCAGCTTACTGTTTCCAAGTCCTCTGCGGAAGCGGAATACCGTGCACTTGGTTCTGCAGTATCCGAAGTTGTTTGGGCTGTTGGCTTACTTAAGGAAATTGGTTATGAGCACTTAACTCCAGTTAATGTATTCTGTGATAGCAAGGCAGCTTTGCATATTGCTGCCAACCCGGTTTTCCATGAAAGGACTAAACACATAGAAATAGACCTTCATTTTGTTAGAGAGAAGGTTTTGGAAAAGGTTATTGCTTTACAGCATGTTCGTTCACATAGTCAGGAAGCAGACATCTTGACTAAAGCTGTAGGTAAAGAAGTGTTAGATCGAATGCTTAGCAAGTTAGGAGCTATAGATTTGTTTAGCCCCCAACTTGAAGGGGGGTGTAGAAATTAGTTGTAGAAATTAGTTGTACAGGTTTTAGTTGTTTGGGCCTATTGGGCCTGTGTCTCAGCCTTGTACTATGGGCTATATATATATGATGTACATTTTATGAAATGAATAAGAAAAGCATTATTCAGTCCATATGAATCTAGTGCTGTGCTAATCAACATCTTGTTTCATTTTCTTGACAGAGGCCAGAGTAACAAAGCATGCATGCGAGGTTACTTGCTACTTCTTTTTCTTCATTCATAGCTTCTTCCAGTTTCCATTTTCATGTTAACCTTACGGCACGTGGCTGAGGAAACGTGCTACAGAATTCTTCTGTGCAGGCCTCTCATCCCTACCCTGTCTATAAATCGCTGTCAAGTTTCGTTTTGGTTTACAATCTACTCGGTGCCTCTAAATCCCGCCAATGGATGGTGGATAATCTTCATAAGTGCAGATCTGTATGTCCATACTTTTTCCTCTTCATTTTGTCATTTTGAAAACCAGTCTTTACATCTCTAAAGCATACTGTTGAGTATTCTTTTGTATTTCAGTTTCCTATCACCTGTCTGTGTTTGGCCAAAATAAAAAAATCTCCTGTTTGCAAATCTCACAAGTTCAAGGAAATCAACATTATCTTCCCATTGAGTTTGTGGCATTTCAATGTGGATTTTTAGATCGTAGATTTGATCGTAGATTTACTTGAATAGTTTGAGTCTTGGACTTACCTGTGAATTGAATTTAAATTTTTATATCACCCTCCACAGCTTTAGTTCTTTTTATTTCTGTGATCTGCTAATTATGTGAATTTGAAATGTAAGCTTTGAATATAAATATTGCTCCCTTGATTAAGTATATGCACTTTCTAACTCTACTTGTTCGGCTACAACATGTTTAACGTCATCTATGCATTATGTAGGAAAAAAATATTTAACTAATAAGGAGATTAGGCGTACCTGGACGAATCCATGTTCGGATCCGGGTTAAAGCTCCAATACTCCATACTTGTGCCCACACAATTATTAGACTACTAGAGCCTAATTGTGATTTGCACAGCAGATCACCAGAACCAGAAAGATGGTAGGAGAGAAGGGAATTGCCAGAAAACTCAATGGCGGGGCGAGTTGCAATTGAGGAGGCACACCCTATTTATAGTGGTTTATGGAGGCCACTAATTAGGAAACGTGTGCACTCCTTCTTGCCCTCCAAGACAGGAATTAATTGTCTCTCAATTAATTCCCTAATTATGGTGATTTGTTCCTCTTTTAACAAATCCATAATTATTGCTAAATATTCCCAAATCTGCATCTTATGCTGATTTTATTCTTATTTGATTAGGCTACTTATTTCCTAATCAAATAGTCCGGCCCATCAAGGGCGGACTTGGACCCAAAGTCCAACATCTCCCACTCGCACTTGATAGGCCTCCCATCGTGCGTGCGTTACTCTTTCTTGTTTCATACTTGGCGTCTGCCGTGACTGCGTGGGCAAAAACGTCTTTCAGATTTTGTGCTTGTGATACTAGAAATCCTTTATATCGGACCAGCATCCAAGGACACCCTTTATATATAACCGTAAGCTATATGTTCATTGCCTCATATGCCCCAGATTCTCCCATACATATTACTCATGGCATATCTAATCTCTCTCGAGTTAATATGTTGATTAACTCAGATTGCCTTCCACGTACATAGTATCTGCACTTACTAGCTACACATAGAGCTAGTAAGGGGTCGACCACAGATACTAGTACATCTTATGTATCTAGGAGTAAATCTTCCTTTTTGACTAAACATCAATCCATCTTGACTTGGTCGCTTTCCTAGTTTTCACTCGTCTGACCGAATCAAGTGTGATCATGGAGCTTCAGCTAAAATAGCTGTCACCAAACCAAGCTTTCATGATGCCGCCTAAGTCTTAAGGGCATCGTGGAAGTATTCTTCCTTCCTGGGACTCACACTGTGGTGAACTAGGGATCTTTCACCCACATCCCGTATTGCAGTTTAACTCTCAAGCACATGCAGTATGAAATGCATGCTACGGTAAATGGTTTGAGGTGTACGTCGATTTCTTTATCTTTCACCGTACAGACATCAGTTCCAAAATGTACTCAACATTCAAACCAGAACTTTCTTTTTCACAATATCTCTTTTACAATCTCATTTGTGAAAAAGAGTTCTTTGCCTGGCTACAGGTCTATATTCATGCTTCGATCCATTTTCTGTGTATATGCACACATGTAGATCTCATCTCAGTCTAACTGAGGCGACTCAAACGCAAAGATTCTTCTCAACCATCTCATGGTGATCATTTGCTCGTCTTACCTTCCCATGCCCCTACAAAACATGGGAAGACGGTTGTTCGTGTGAGTGAACCAACCTCTTTTGACCTGTACGACATACAAAGCTGTATATCTTTATGTATTTACTCATAACATACATACCATTTCTTTTATCTTTATATAAAAGAAGTTCACGACCTTATATTTTATTTGCGCCCCTAGATTTTCATTAACTCAATGAAAATCAAGCTATGGGCTCAATAAGGGGATCTACCAACATCTTGTCAGTAAAAGGTCATTAAACTATCGCTTTCCCTCTTTGAAAGCATATCTCTCATAGAGATGTATCAAAAAGGTATGTTTCGCCTTGCTGTGATACTTAGGATCCTCATCATAAGATGTTATCGTTTGGATCCTTCTACCCACCATTCATTCCCAATCTCTCATAGGAATTACTTTAGCCATATGGCACTTTGAATGATGGCAAAACACTCCCTGTGTTCTATTTCCATGGATAACAGGAAAAAATACTTTGTATATTTCCTTACTCCATCACCATTTGCCTAGGTCTTGTATTGGAGTATCCTTTCAAAAAGGAAAGTTGTTGTTTTGACAACTTAATCCATGGTTATTCTCATAACCCATTTCACAGCAGGACCAAAAAGCAACTTCCAAGTTTGACCAAAAACATTTGGTCTTATATACACCAATGTGTATATTCATATTACCAACTATAGTCTCACATGGGACTCTATCCACCTTTCTTATGTTGGATTCCTCATAGGACATGTAACCTCTTTAGGTTTATGCCCTTAACTTCAGGGGTGTTCATGGGTTCACACTTTGACATCCTAAGATGTCTAAGGATTACACTTGTACATGTCTTAGGTGGAAAAGACTGTATCTTTCTTGTGCAACTCCATTTATCTTGTCGATCAAAATATTTGTTCAACCCATGCTTTCTCAACTCAGAATTTAAGGATTCTCTTATCCTTTATTCCTTTGACTCCCTTGACACTTGTTTCATTTGTCACTTGACAAAGGATGACTTCACAAAGAATCATCACTAGACCATTTGGAACTTATGTAGTATTCTTCGATTATTTCGAAGTTGGTGAGGCTTTCACCTTGTAAAAACCTCATATACTACTATTTAGGTGATTGTTTCTACGAAGCCCTTAAGCTGCTTCATGTAGAGTTTATCATCCAATTTCCAAAATTCCAAATTGGAAGGTGGTCTTTACATCATCTTGATGCAATTTTCAAGACTAAGATTGTTGTCTTAGCCAAAGTTCAGAGTTAAAACGCACAATGGACAACTTTCCATTGTATTACCCCTTAGCCACTAAATGTTTTAGGTTTTATATGCCCTCAACAGATTTGAGAATCTACTTGTTCCCAATCGCCTCTTGGTTAGGCTATAAATTGCCTAAAACATATACTTGGCTCAATGAGAATCCAAATCCTCCTGCATGACACTTTGCAATTCATCTTAGCTTTGCAATTCATCTTAGCAGGTCCTTCTAGTGTCTTTCAGGCACTTATAGGTACTTATCATCACCTTCTAGATGATGAAGAGAGCATTCAATCCATTAGGGAATCTATCCCTTATAGTCATTCGCTAGATGACAATTTTGCTCCGAGGTGGATTTCATAGGATTCTTTTCCTATGTATGAGTGAGGTAATTCTCTCGTAACTTACCTCTTACCTCTTTCATTGTGAAAATGGTCTCAATCCTCCCACTCGGATCAGTGAACTTAGGAACACTTGATTATTCCTTGTCACATGTGAACCTCTTAAAGAGATTTATTGTGATTAATGCTCATTTCCTGCTAGGAAATCTAGGTTTTATGAACGTTGTGTCCCACGGTTTTCTCTCAGTCACTGAACCGCCATCATTTTCACTAATGAAGATGTGTCATGTCAAATTCTCATGTCATCTCACAAAGAGATACCTTGTATACCTTAGCCCTAATCATCCTTGCTCATAGGAAGAATTGTGAATATAAAGTTGATAACCCTTATGGTCTTAACGAACTTGGCCCTGGTCTAAGGCCTATCCACGATTCATAGGGTAAGGTCGTGACTGACATAGAGGGCATTTGGTTAAGTGTGAATATAATAGCTATGAGTCTACCTACCAACATATGGCTGGTAGCATCATTGATGCCATTATGTTCACAACCAAATCAAAGGAGAGGTCTATCTCTCCATTTCAACAACTCTATTATGTTGAAGGATTCTAGGTACTGATAGTTGCCTAACAATGCCTTTCTCATACACAAAACAGCTTGAACTAAGCACATGGGTGTCTTTAACCCTTGTTAGTTTAAAAGGTCTTATCCTTTCAGTTTCACTGATTCCTGACTAGATCAGCCATTATCTAACAGCTTCACACTTGCCAAAAATCAAGTAAACATTTGAGTAAACGTCCACAATGTCTACGAAACACCAAGCTGTTTGTGTTTTGCCCTTACGTTCATTGGTTTACTAACGTCATAATTTGCCAACTGCAATGGATATTCTCAACAATGTTTCTTTGTCTTTCTTGCCAGATAGAATGAGTTCTCAACTTATTCATAAGGGTATTAAACCTTTAGCACACTTTGTTTAGCAAATACTCTTTTGCTAGTTTGATCATTCCCTTTGATCAAGGTGTACATGTGGCAAGAAATGGAATCTTTTATCCCTAGGAAAGAAACATCAAAATCCAACAAAGGATTTGAGAATCATAGTCCCATCGATCCTTAACTAAAGAGATAGCAAAGATGTGATTCTGTCAGTTGCATTTGCATGGAGTGAATCAGGGTGGTTTATCTATGCAGAGTTAACGTGCAAGTTTCAATCCCTTGATTCTATCTCTTTATTGCTTTGCTTTTGACATGAAGCCATATGCTTCTGTGAAACATCCACAACTTATGTGGATTGCTACTTTTACAACCCTTAATCGTTTATCAATATAGCATTTCATCTTTTGCATAAACCATTGATCTCATCTAGATCAAGTTTTCCTCATAGGTTCCTTGCCCTTAGGCACGGAGGATGAATCCTCCCTCTCTTTAGCTAAGTTCGTCTGACTGATGGATCTTGAATCCTTCAGTCTTTCACATTCAAGTTCAATGTGGTGAATCACATTGCTGAAGGTTACAATATGCATATCAGAGGCAATCTTTACTTTAGTATACGCCCACTAACTGGAAGACATGGCTCACTCCCACTCACTGGGAGACATAGCTTCCTCCTACTCACTGGGAGATGTCTTATCACAACATACACTTGTTGTTTGTTAGAAAGAACTTGGCATTTAGTTTGTCTCAACTTCTTAGTTTGACATTTGCCTTAAGTGTTGCCTAAACATGTCAGGACTTAGTACACTATGTTAAAACTTAACTTAGTTTTAACTTTATGGAAGAAGATCACCTATTTCACTATCTTCCAACACTATCCACACGGTTTGGATAAGGTTACATTGCTCATACCATCATAAGTTTGAGCAATGTTGTTCTTTCTATGCTTGATAGCATAAACCTTTTGTATCCTTCAGTTGCTTCAGCCTCTAAATGCTGAAGACTAGTTGGTAGGATGTCCCTGACATCTCACTCTTCTTGAATGAAAGAGATTTGAGAGTTTCTAACTCCACAGATATCTCTATTGAGCTTGTCTTCATAAGCTCAGTCAAATAGACTTGGTCATAATTGGTCACTCAGACGATTATGGTATACAAATCTTAGTTGTTCAAATAAGACAAAGGATAATTAGATGATAAGTTCACTAGTTTCATGTTCAGGAGACAACTATGTTGACTCCCATCCCAATCATACTAGTTAGCTCATCACCCTTTTAACCACAGTCTTCATTTGAACACTTTCCCCTTTGGATTTCTAGATATATTCCAGAAAACTCCCACTCAATCAAAGAGCAGTTATATTAACAAGATAATAACACATTATCATCTAACTAGCATGAATGTTCAAGAAAACAAGAAGAGAATATACTGAATTCAATTCTATAAACTAACAGAGAATTTAATCTTAAATTCAATGGAAAAACAAGAACATTCAAAAGTTTAAGCCTCATATCATTGTCTCTTAACTAGGTTCTCCTTCTCATAGGCCCTTCTGACCATATTAACTCATGTAGCTTCTAGCTACAATGTCCAGCTCCTCTTTGCCATATCTACATCCACTCATTTGGATGTATTTGCAGCATACCTCCCACTTGATGAGATGATTCTCACATCTCTATCTCTCTTGTCCTTTGTCACAACATATGTGATAAAAGGTTGACTTTTAGAAGTCATTGCTTCAACATTTGGGAAGACTTATTATTATTCAATAATCATTGAATAATTTTAAGTTGCTGCAATTTTTCAGGTTTTATCTCTAAGAGTTTGAGTCAAGGTTGGATAGGATTTTATATTCAAAAACTCATTTGAATAATCCCTTACTTTTAAAGAATCTTTCAGCATTTAACCCTTATGTTGCAGCTGAAAATACTCTTAAAAAAAGCCAACCTATCCCAAAAAAACAATAGAACCATCATTGATTCAATTCCAACGTTTTTGGGAATCTCTAAGTGCACATAAGTACCTTTTTGACTCAAATCATATCCAAACGTGCTTCAAATATATGCAAATTATATATCAAATTGAAGCTCTCGAATTTAGGGATTTTTAGGAACCAACCACATCTCAATCGGAGGTCCCACGCGCTCTCACACGTCCCTAGAAGGTGTCTGGATGGAAAAATCCTGAAAAATTAGAAAATTCCAGCGTTGGCCACTCTCGGTGGTGGCGCGTGACATACACGCGCTGCCTTGCGGCCGTCTGTCGGCGATACGCGCTGGCTCCCAAGAATCCACGCGCCGTCCTCTCTCCGACGGTGCTTGCCACGTGTCAAACGGAGACCCCAGTGAGCCCTACGCGCCATGTGTCCTCTTTTTTTTTTTGGTCAGCAGTCAACGGATGACTGTTTGACCGTTGACCAGTCAACGTTGACTGGTCAACCGTGACACGTCACCGATGACGTGTCAGTGACGTGGCGCTAACGTGTCTCGGTCAACGGATGACATGGCACCGTTGACCGAGCTGACGTGTCGTTCGACGCTGACGTGGCGGCCGCTCATTGGCGCCACGTGTCATGGGTTGACCGATGATGTGGCGTTGACTTCCACGTCATCGTCTTCAACCTCCAGCCGGGTCAACCCGACCCGGTTGTAGCTCCGACGGGTCATCGCGACCCGCCAACTTCGAGAGGCCATATCTCCCTCGTTTTAGCTCCGTTTTTCACGTTCTTGGTGTTGTTGGAATCGTAGTTCAGCGAATTACAAGTTCATTGTATTTATTTGATCTTAAAACCTCTGTTTCATTGATCAAATTATGAGTGCAGTTGCGGCGGCGACTAACGACCCGCGAACTTCTTTCCTTTGTTTCTGCCTCATCCGGACTCCGTTTTACGCGTTCTAAGCATCGTTGGAATCGTCTCTTTGAGATCTACACATCCATGTCCTTACTTTGAGCAAAAACACCAAGTTTCGAACACCCAATTTTTCTCGACGTTGTCGGCGCGACGTAATTCGACCGGATGTGTGTCTTTGTGTTTCAAAGGCTCTTCTAACCTTTGAGGGGTTAAGTATTTTTCGTTTTTAGTTCCACATAGGTTCCAAAAACGCAACTTTAAGAAATCGAAGATTTGAGGAAAAGGACGAAGGAATTGTGCCATGAATATATATACACATGCGCATATGTATATAATAGTCAGGGGAGCAGAGAACGCATTCAAAAAACACACAGCAACAAATATATATATCATGTCTGGAGCTTTAAAATATGCAGAAGCAATATATATATTTTTTCACGTTTCCGGTAGCATACAACAGACACGCATATATATATGGAGGCAGAGACATACGCATAGAACATGAGTGAAAGAATCATGCATATTCATGCTTCAATGAATTTAAAAACGAGACTTAAGAATTCTTACAGAGCCAAATGTCAGACTTTACATTCATGTTAATATTGAATTCTAATATTGCAATGAAAAACACAAATGCATTAAAAAACATCGAAGAAGCATGTGAACAATACTTTGACATGCAAATTTTATCGATGAATGCAACATTCACATATTGCAAAAAAAATGCTATAAGCATATTTTAATTAGCACAGCGGAAATAGATGGGGATATAAACAAATTATATCATATACTTTATTCACATAGAATAAATCACAGCCTCAAGGATCAAATGGCTCTGATGCCAATGTAGGAAAAAAATATTTAACTAATAAGGAGATTAGGCGTACCTGAACGAATCCATGTTCGGATCCGGGTTAAAGCTCCAATACTCCATACTTGTGCCCACACAATTATTAGACTACTAGAGCCTAATTGTGATTTGCACAGCAGATCACCAGAACCAGAAAGATGGTAGGAGAGAAGGGAATTGCCAGAAAACTCAATGGCGGGGCGAGTTGCAATTGAGGAGGCACACCCTATTTATAGTGGTTTATGGAGGCCACTAATTAGGAAACGTGTGCACTCCTTCTTGCCCTCCAAGACAGGAATTAATTGTCTCTCAATTAATTCCCTAATTATGGTGATTTGTTCCTCTTTTAACAAATCTATAATTATTGCTAAATATTCCCAAATCTGCATCTTATGCTGATTTTATTCTTATTTGATTAGGCTACTTATTTCCTAATCAAATAGTCCGGCCCATCAAGGGCGGACTTGGACCCAAAGTCCAACACATTATTTCAATGGCAGACATGAAGGAGCCAAAGCTGGTTGCTAAAATTGCAAAACAAGTGAAAAGATTTCATCAGTTGGAAGTTTCAGGTCCTAAGGAGGCTCAGCTATGGAACGATATCTTCAAGTTCTTTAAGAAAGGTCATCTATTCTTCCCTGTGATCTAATTGACGATTGTCTTTGTATTCTTCTTAATCCTTACTCTTGAGTCACATCTGTTTGAAGTGAATTTCGTTCCCGTGAATTTTTTTCCCTTCTTTTGAATGGGAAAGGTTGATCATACAGGTTGAAATTTAAATCTGAATCATGAACAGCATTTGCTAACAAATTGGCACATCTATTTGCCTCTCTAAAAGCATACTGGAGTATCACTTCATCATCCAACGCAATCATTTCTTTTACTCCTCCAGGTGATAGATGAGTTCTTCATTCTATTAACAATTGGGATTTGCTCCTCACCACACCTCAATTCGCTGTGTCAACAGCCTCCTGGCTTCTCTCTTCTGCATACTTGCAAACTGCGGTTCACATCTTCCTTCTCCTTTGTCAAATTAGACAGCTCAGTTTCCCCCATGTCTTAAGCATATTGGTCTTACTTCCATTACTCTCCACTGTATCTGGTGGTCAGCTATTGTTTGATGTAATGGTCTGCTATTGTTTGATGTAATGGTCTGCTCCATAATCTGTGGTTGATGCCCACTTTCTAAACCCTTGCCCATAACTGGCTCCCCTTGCATTTCCTGATGGTGTACACTTCTGTTCTTTTCCTTAACAGCCTCTTTGCCTATATTTAGTGGACCTTTTCTTATGATTGAGCGATTGCAACTCAGGGAACTCTTTCACTTCTTTTTTCCTTCTGCAATGTAGGCAATATATGGGGCCAGCTATTTGGACCTTTTTCTTTGATTTTGGCCGAAATATCAGGCAACCCTTCAACTTTGTCCTCCCTATATTTGACTTTCTGATAGAAATAGGTTTTAATATTCATTGAGTTTATTAGCATATACCTTTTGTATTCCATTAGTGGCATTGGCTGAAAGCAAAATGAAGTATTTTGCAATACAAGCAGCTTAAAAGTAGAGGTTATTAATGGATTTTGTTCCCTAACACGCATATGTGCACTTATTTGGAGTTCATATTTTATTCAGTAGAAGATCCTTATTCCCAAATACATTTTTCTATTGCCTGATTTAAAAGAAATCCTTCAATATTTAAAGTCTGGCATCACTAAAATATGAATTTTAGGGATATAGTAACTACATGCCACTCCTGCGAAGGGATAGTGAATTATACATGCTTTAAAATTTGACATTTCAAGTATTTGAGTTGCTGCTTTTCCCCCTATCTTTTACAGCATCTACTCTTGAGTTTGATGATCCTAAGAAGCAGACGACTTATAGGACAATTTCATTTCAGGAAGTCCACAATGCAATTTTGGAACTCAAGGTACGTGTATTTTCCGAACATTTCCTAAATGGGCAATGTCCGCCATATCACTGGATTTGACAGACTTTAGTGTTTTTATTTTATGGTAGTAAACATTATACTTTCAGTACCCTTAGGTTTGCTCGGGTTCCAGATAATGGTATTCTGTGCAGGGACTTGCCATAATTTATCTTGAAATGATATTTTTTTGGGTAGCAGGTGGGAGAGTATTGCTCTTGGGTTTCTCACATCATATTTTTCCATCCTTATCTTTTTGTGCCAGAACGCACTTTGTGAATGATACTGTGAAATCCTTGGCTGAACCATTTTTAGCTAATGAAGAATTTGATAATTCTTGTCTCTTTACTGAAATATGTTTCTTGATATTGCATCAGGGGTTGACAGATCGGCTGGATTCTCCCGTGGTTTTTTCTCACAATGACTTGCTCTCTCGAAATATAATGATAAATGACGATGAAGGTATTAACAAATCTTGATGACAAGCATATTCAATAATCCACTCTGATTGTCTAGGTGCGCTTGTTTAGGAAGCACAGAAAAGTGTTTTTTAAGCACTTCTCCATAAGTTGAGACAGCACTCCTCACAAACTTACCTCAAATACCATAAAGTCACTTCTAAAAAGCTAAAATAAATAGACACTAAGTGAAAGTATGATTCTGATGGGACTTTTAGTAGTTGATATGCTCATACTCTAGGGAGCTTCTAGTTAGTAATTAATTTTACAATCTTGCATATTGTATGTGATCTTCTCTTACTCCGTCCCTTAGAAGTGCATCTTCTCTATGAACCATGTGATGTGAGTTCTTAAGATTTTATAAATTCCCCTTCATTGGAACAATTTTCTTCCTTCATCTTCTCTTCCTTTCTTGCTTTTTTACATTTGTGCATTCTCACTAAAAATCTTGAGCAAACCAGAACTTAATTAGTTTTTTCAATTGTGTAATTCAATGGTTGATAAGTGGTTTCTGTATGAAGTATTTCACTGTAAGGATGAAAGCATTGGTACAGTGGCACCCATTTTTCAGTTTTATGGGATTGAACTGATAGAATAGGTACAGTGATCATGCAATAAAACTTATGGTGTGCGCTTGGTACAGGAAACACATTCTCTGCGTAATTTATCTCCATTTATAGCAAACTACTAAGAACTAGGGAGACTGACATGCCTCTGATGTTCACATCTGGCACATGAAGCGCATCATTCACACATGAAGCGAGAATACTCGACTGACCAACTTATTCATTTATCATCATTATGTATTTTTCTCCTTCACATTTCATTGAGTTGGTACTCTTTCAAATTTCCAGATAAACTTTACCTCATCGATTATGAGTATGCATCATACAACTTTAGAGGCTTTGACATCGGAAACCATTTTGCGGAGTATGCAGGCTATGATTGTGACTACAAGTTGTATGTCTTTGTATCCTATTCTCATTCTGTTTGTTTCTCTCCCTTTTTGCTTGATGAGTTTTCTAATTGGTTGTTGACCATTTTACTTATGCAGATACCCAAATAAGGACGAACAGTATCTTTTTTTCAAGCATTACTTGCAACCTGACAGACCACACGAGGTTAATTTATAGTAATTTTATTTTATTGTTTTCAGACTTCTAATGGTCTATTAATGAGATGCCCAATCTATTAAACAAGCCCATGTTCATCACATCCACAATCATACTGTTAATAAGTGCATATAGATTTGAGCCGATCCTGCTCACGATAGCTGTATGATGCACTCTTCTGTCTGTCTAATCTCTTTAATGCATTGAAGATTGAAACTGATACTCAAACCTTATCAATGAAATTAATTTGCCTTTTTATGTTAGTGGCTACATCCTACACCGACATCTATTCTGAGGGTTCTCAATTTGATCATTCGCTATTTTGATCACTTTTAGGCCTTTGGGTACCGATAACTAAATTAGGTTGGTTTTGGGCTGTTGATTATTTTTTATGACTTATTATATCACACCTCTCATGACGAAGAGCGGGTAGAGCTCTGTGTTATGAGTTCCTTTTTGGTTATTGGTTATTTGTATATTATTGGATATTTTGTGAGAAGTATATGTATATATCGGGATTTGTGATGTAGTTTTGTATAATCCCCGAGCAAAGGGTATGAATTATGGGCTGTGTGTGCCTTTGTATAATCTCTTTTTGAATTAATAGAACCCGAGTGTGTCGGGAATTTATGCTTTACTATGATATGTATGAATGAAATCAACCTATACATGCCATTTTTGTATTTGTAATATGAATATGAGGCCTTGTAAACAAGTTTTTGAAAAGTTTTCATATACCCTGATTTTGGGAAGTTTAATTTGGTTTAAGTTCCAAATCATCTAAGGTCTCTAATTCAAACTTAATTACGTGTTTATTAACGTAAATCTCGGCCTTGAGCGTGAAGGGGGTTACACTATATATCCGATCATGTACAGTCCCTCTAATACTCAAAAGGCAGAATTTTAAATGACCTTACCAACCTACGTACCAATTCATTCACTCCTTCGAACCAAAAAAAAAAAGTCACTCACTCACTCTCTCTCTCTATATCTCTATATTACGTACTCACTGTCGATCTCTAATACCTTACCCAGTCCCTTTGTCTCTGTTTGTTCCTGTGACAGTTCTTTAATATCTGGGTTTCTTTTTACCACCTCTCTGTCTCTCTAAAGCTTCCTACCAAGACTTTGGGTCACAAATCCCTGGATTGGGCACGAAACACAAATACGCCGAGGAAGTCTTGATAGCTGGATTTGGATGAGCAGTGGGTGATATTCCTGGTGTCAGATTCAGAGGTTGTGAAGGTATATATCCGGTGTCTCCTTCTTGGTTTTTCATTGTCTTGTTGCAGTCTTATGAATCTTGCTTCGTGATGTTGAAATTTTTTGATGAACTATTTTTTTTAATTGCATGAATGTAGCCAACAATTTTGACACTTTTGTTTTCTTTTAGAGAATTTGGCACATTAGAAAATGGAATTGCACTTTTAGAGTGTGATAGGTGTAGAGTGTTTTTGTGTACAGTTTGTGGAACCAAAAAAGGTCAAGTTCTGGTATGCCACTATTATTCATTGCTGGGGAAAGGAAGAAACCAGAAAAAAGCTAACAGCTTAAATACACCTTTTGAATATATGAAGGAGATACAAGTTTATTTGCCTCATTAGTCATTCCTCGGAGCACCCTCCTTCACTGAGGAGAGTGATGAGTTCTATACCCCTCAAAGGAGTGAGGGGTTTTATGCCTACCACAATAACAGTGTGAGGAGTGTGGGCTCTCATACCCCCCTCAATCCCTCATTTGAAATTGAGACTCCTCAGGAGACTCAGGAGGAGGACCAACCATCTGAATCAACGAATCTGAGTCATAGGTAAGAATTTAAATATTTTATAATATGAAAGAATAATTAATTAATTAAGCTAATAATCAGTATTTATTTTTTCAGGTCAAGGCTTATGTATATATATCACTGCTATGTTCTTCGGGTTTCCATTGTGCACTTTCTTTGTACTAGCAGGACCCTCATCCCAGGTATTTCTCTTATGCTTATTATTTGGGTACCTATCCTGATATTCCTTCTTCTTTTTTTTTTGACTTTCTGATTATTTGGGTACTCCTTTTCTAGAGATACCAGCTTTGATGTTTGTCTTCAAGGGTCATGCTCTCAACTATAGCTGTTATAGAATGGATTATCATCATGATTGTAATTATCATGGTTGATATTCCCCAGGCACTCCGCGAGCGTGCCGAAGCTGTCGCACTGATTACCTACGCCTTTTTCAACTCTGCCCTAAATGTTATGGAAGCAGCTGAGTATCCCTACGATGGATACTTATTTGTTATTTGTATCATGGGGTCCTTCTTTTCTTCTGTGGTGCTTGAATCGGTCAAATATGATAGGCATTCAGAATTTAACGTTGATAGCATCTATTACCACAACTGCATAATTCTCGCATTTATAAGAGCCAACTCAACTGTTTATAATATTATACTCAAGAACGCTGATAATGGCTATCCTTTTTTAAATACTTGGTTAGCACTTTTTGAAGTTTTTGACAAACTGATTCAAAAGAGAATTATATTGTTATATTCTCATGTCTAGCTGCCATTTTTCACCCAGCATGTAAGCTACCAATATTTTCTTCTTTCTCT
The DNA here is from genome assembly GCA_963210345.1 of Inga oerstediana. NCBI lineage: Eukaryota > Viridiplantae > Streptophyta > Magnoliopsida > Fabales > Fabaceae > Inga > Inga oerstediana. The sequence goes on from OY723407.1 coordinate 42,963,244, forward strand.
GTATTTTGTGAACAATTTGTCGACACTAACCTATGTTATCCCTTAAACATTTTCAGATGTTATGGTTTTTTGTGTGTGCCGTATGATGCTCTGCCACATATGATGATGTTTATCACTGTTTGCTTCCAAGTGGAGATGTGCTCATATAAAGTAGAGATGTGCCAATATAAGATTTCTCCTTATTACTCTATTTTTTGTGGTCCCTTATTTGATTTGTCTTGATTTTTGTAATTGGTTAACTTCCTGAATGTTCAAAGAACACTAAGATTGGTACTTCAACGTGTTCATCTGGGTAGTTTTACCATTTGGTAGGTATTTCTTCTCACAATGTATGGTTTTATTTTCCTCCCCTTTCTATGTTCTTTTCTCTCTATTTTAAAAAAAATGTGAAATATTGACCGTGGAGAAGGTTGGTTGTTCGGGAAGCCAATCTTTTTTATTTACCTTTTGACTTTCACTAATCCCACCGCGGTAAAATTCACACAAACAAGCACCTATATTATTTTTCCATTTCGGGAAGCCAAACCCAAGTTCTCCGAACAACCATGTTTTAAACCTTCTCCACGGTCAATATTTCACTTTTTTTTTTTAAATAGAGAGAAAAGAACATAGAAAGGGGAGGCAAATAAAACCATACATCGTGAGAAGAAATACCTACCAAATGGTAAAACTACCCAGATGAACACGTTGAAGTACCAATCTTAGTGTTCTTTGAACATTCAGGAAGTTAACCAATTACAAAAATCAAGACAAATCAAATAAGGGACCACAAAAAATAGAGTAATAAGGAGAAAGCTTATATTGGCACATCTCTACTTTATATGAGCACATCTCCACTTGGAAGCAAACAGTGATAAACATCAACATCATATGTGGCAGAGCATCATACGGCACACACAAAAAACCATAACATCTGAAAATGTTTAAGGGATAACATAGGTTAGTGTCAACAAATTGTTCACAAAATACAGAGAAAGAAGAAAATGTTGGTAGCTAACCTGGTAGGTGAAAAATGGCCGCTAGACATGGGAATTGATCAATACCATTCTCTTTTGAAACAATTTGTCAAAAACTTCAAAAATTGCTGACCAAGTATTTAAAAAAAGGAAAGCCAGTATTATCGTTCTTGAGTAAAATATTATAAATAGTTGAGTTGGCTCTTATAAATGTAAGAATTATGCAGTTGTGGTAATAGATGTTATCAAGACTAAGTCCTAAATGCCGATCAGGGTTGACCGATTCAAGCACCATAGAAGACAAGAAGGACCCCGCGGTAGAAATAACATATAAGTGTCCACTGTAGGGATACTCATCTGCTTCCAAAAACATTTAGGGTAAAGTTGCAAAAGGAGTACGAAATCAATGCGATAGCTTCGACACGCGGGCGTTGTGCCTGGTGAATTTCAAACTTGATAATTGAAATCCAGATGATGATACTCCATTCTAAAACAGTTACGAGTACATATGTTATCAAACCTATGAGAGCACGAACCTTAATTGGTTCCCCTATAAAGGAGTACCCAAATAATCAGAGAGTAAAAAAAAAGGAATATAAGAAAAGGTACCCAAATAATTAGCATAAGAGACATACCTAGGGCCGGGATAATATAAAGAAACTGCAAAATGGAAAGCCCTAAGAACATACCAGTGATATACATATACTTAGGCCATTACCTGAAAAAATAAATACTGATTATTAGCTTAATTAATTAATTATTCTTTCATATTATAAAATATTTAAATGTTTACCTATAACTCAGATTCGTCGATTCAGATGGTTGGTCCTCCTCCTAAGGAGTCTCAATTTCAAGTGAGGGATTGAGGGGGGTATGAGAGCCCACACTCCTTACACTGTTATTGTGGTAGGCATAAAACCCCTCACTCCTTTGAGGGGTATAGAACTCGTCACTCTCCTCAGTGGAGGAGGGTGCTCCGAGGGATGACTGATGAGGCAAATAAACTTGTATCTCCTCCATATATTCAAAAGGTGTATTTAAGCTGTTAGCTTTTTCCTAGTTTCTTCCTTTCTCCTGCAATGAATAATAGTGGCATACCAGAACTTGACCATTGATTCCACAAAATGTACACAAAAACACTCTACACCTATCACACTCTAAAATTGCAATTCCATTTTCTAATGTGCCAAATTCTCTGAAAGAAAACAAAAGTGTCAAAATTGTTGGCTACATTCATTGCAATTAAAAAAAAATAGTTCATCAAAAAATTTCAACATCACGAAGCAAGATTCATAAGACTGCAACAAGACAATGAAAAACCAAGAAGGAGACACCAGATATATACCTTCACAATCTGTGAATCTGACACCAAGAATATCACCCACTGCTCGTCCAAATCCAGCTATCAAGACTTCCTCGGCGTATTTGTGTTTCGTGCCCGATCCAGAGATTTGTGACCCAAAGTCTTGGTAGGAAGCTTTAGAGAGACAGAGAGGAGGTAAAAAGAAACCCAGATATTAAGGAACTGGCACACGAACAAACAAAGACAAAGGGGCCAGGTAAGATATTAGAGATCGTCAGTGAGTAATATAGAGATAGAGAGAGAGAGTGAGTGAGTGAATTTTTTTTTTTTTGGTTGAAGGAGTGAATGAATTGGTACGTAGGTTGGTAAGGTTCATTTAAAATTCTGCCTTTAGAGTTTTAGAGGTTCGTAAGGAGTTTTACAACTTTATGCATGTACGTATATGTGGTAGAGATACAGGTTTCTCAATCCTCATAAGGCCTTGTCTCTCTCTGACTCTCCATTCCAACTGAGATTTTAAATTTAAAAGAAATAATCAAATCTTCAATCAAACTTTTTCTATTTATGTTAACTAAACTACTTAAAATCATATTCAAATATAACAAAAATATTAAATAAATATTTGCAGAAGAAAAAATAAAATTAAAGAAAAGAAAAAGAAAATCCTATTTGGAAGCCTATTAAATTTGATTTTAAAAAATAGATTAAGGTGTAAACATACATATATATATATATATACACACATTTTCTAAAAGAACATCCAACACTTTAAATATTTTTTAGGAGTAAAAGTGATTATAAAGTTTTAAAAAGATAGCAAAAATACCACATATATTAATAAAGTTAAAGTTAATGTCTGTTACTTTTGTTAGGTGGGCTCCATTTTATTGTTTTTTAAATATTTTTTTGTTGTGACTTTAGCCCATACAGGTGGTTCGGCAATTTTTCAATTATCCAGTCCCTCCTTATTAGGCTCCAGATATTGTCAGATGGACTAGTAATATGTCTTGTTCATATTCCATGAGAGATATTTATCATTTATTACAAAGGACATCGGGTTAACTGATAGGAGATGTGTCTGCAGTCTATCAGATGTTTTGGAAATCATCGCGAATATTTTGTCCAATTTTCCTTATTTATCTACTCAGTCAAATCTTGCCCACAAAATTTGGGGGAAAACAAAACAGAAAAAAGGAAAAGGCTAAAAGCTAGGAAAAAAAGAAAAAGAAAAAAGCCGTCTGCATCCCTGCACGCCTTTCCATTATTGGTGTGCCTGCAATTCATGCAGATCTTCTTCATCCTCGCACTCATTTCCCTTCCTGCAATTCATGCATGCTGTGTGTGTGTGTGTGTGATCTTGTATTTTGAATTCTACCTGAAATATCAAGTTTGATTTACCAGTGGCTCCATCTCTGGCAACAACAATGCGAATAAGTCTACTCCGGCCGGCCATATGGATTTCGTTGTTATCACTCAACTCTTTCTTCAACTTTTTCTAAATATTGTACATATGACAACCCTGAACTTCACTCCTCCATGCATGCATCTTCCACAAGTCCAATTCAATCTGTAACCATCTGGGTCTTTGGGAAGGGGTGTTCATGGCATTAATAGATGTGAATTCCATTTTCATATATAGAGGGCTCAGACTGCAGCAAACTAAGGCAGAGATTCACAAACATGAAAATAATGGGCACTAATGGAATGCGTATGAATTAATAAACTATGATTAATACAAATTTGATGAGCACACATTATAAAAATATATTTAAGATTAGATTTTAGAATGGTAAGAAAAGAAAATTATTTATGTTCAGATGTAAAGACTTGGTTAGCCATATCATAGATCAATTAGTCTTTTTTGGTTTTTACGAAAAAAAAAAGTTTATAGTTCTAATTTATTTGAAAAATATGAAACCTTTGTTTATTAATGAACTTGGTTTTTTCCACTTCCCATTTTCCAGTTCATCACATTGAATTAATGTTATAGAAGATTAAACCAGTTATTAAAGTTTCCCTTTCTTCATGAATTTGCCTTTGATAAGTTGCATATGGTCAGTACGTATGATAATTTCCCTAAAGTATATCTCTCTTGATGGAAGAGGTATCAAAAGCTGGTTTCAATATATAAATGATTAAATTATATTTAAGAAAACTAAAACTTCTTTTTTACAAATATTTAGCCAATTTAAATAAATTTGAAGTTAGCTTGGGTCCAAGTTTTCTTGTACATGTAAAAAGCTCATGCAAATCCTAATCTATGGGCTGCCAAAAAGGCAAACAACTAATTAATGAAAGAACAGAGTTTTGACCAACGGAAGTTGGCGCAGATGGGTAGGCATCTGCGCCACACCAATCCGTTTCTGGGTTCGATCCCAGGAAACGGAAGGTGTAGAGAATTTCCGTTGGGAGCTCTTTCCCCTGGGGCGTCTTAAAGAGGTGAATTCCTATCAGGCCTATCAGATTGGGGGCGCTAGGACTAGTCGGTTGTCGGAGGCCCATGTCGGTAAATCCGGCGTTGGCCTTCAGGTTAACGCCGGATACCTGGAAGGTGGGTGCACCGAAGGCCAAAAATGGTCCATTGCATAAACCATCAAAAAAAAATAAAGAATAGAGTTTTGCCGCCGCATGATTAGACTTAGTACTTGTAATATCCCAAAATTTAGTAAATGGTTAAATTTTCTAAAAAGAAAATTTAAATAATGTTAGAGATAAATTTTGGAATTTAAAGGCTATTTCTTTAGAAATTTGAGGACCAATAGTTAACGGTCATAATTTGACTTAGGAATTTTTGAGAAATTATTTTTAAGACTCTATGAAGTTAATTAAAGAAGAAAGTTCTTAAACATTATTAAGGATTGATTTATGAAATTAGATAATAAGTCAAATTATGGAACCTAAGAAATTTAAGGAATCTTAAATTAGACGAAGGAAAAAATTAGGGCTTAGTGTATGTGATTAATAGGATAAAAATATACCTATAGCTAAATATATAAACACACCGACATACACACACATCCAACATCTTCACTTTTATTTTGGATCCACCGTAAGCTTACACTTCATCTCCTCTCATCATCACTTACATAATTAAACTAGACACCTAACCTTCTCTCATTTCACCATATGGCCATCCCAAATACCCCACACACATAATCACCTATTAATTTAAGAACCTCACTCACTCTCATTTTATCATTTCATACGGTCAAAGAGAGAGTGAAAGAAAGAAAGAAACAGAATAGAGAAAGAGAAAGAGAGAAGTGAGTGAGAGAGAGTGAAACTGAAGTAAGAAGAGGCTACAAATCACACATGCAACTCCATATTCTGGTATAGGTGAGTCTTCTACACATTTATCTTTGTTTTCCCATTGGATTTGAGTGATTTTCTAGGTCATTTCATTGCCGGAAGTGAGAAACGTCGCCAGAAAAATTCTGTCAACCAATAAGTTGTTTCAAACCAGAGCTTGTATATCAATTTTGGGTGGGATTTCTAGTCACTTTGGTTATGAAATTGGATCATTAATTAACCTCAGGACATATGTGTAAGAGAGTATAGAGTTAAAATTCATGAGGTTTAGAATATAAATTCATGGTTGCATGTTAGTTTTTTTCACCTTGTTATGCTCCCTGGAAAACAGAGTATCTACCGGAAAGTTGCAACAGCTTAAATGGAGGATATAGATGGAGTTTTTGTCTGGGTCTTTTAGTATAGAAAGTTTAGGATGTGTAGTAGGTGAGAGAATCAAGAAGGGTACAATTTGGAGTGAAAATGAATGAGTTTTTGATTTGTAAACTCAGATTGTTAAAACTGACATTTTTTTAAAACAGTCAGCTTCATATTGAGTTTTGATCAGACAAATCTTATCTAATATTTATGAAATTTTACATGGATATAGTAGATATTCATAGCTTTAAAATAAGTCCAATAATACATTATTTGGATACCTGTAGAGAGAGTTATGTGGCATGTTTGTTTTAGCGATTAAATTGCTTATAAGCTGCTTTTCGCGTATTTTTCTGTAAAAATATACTTAAAGAGCTTCACTTAGGCTTTAGAATCAGTCAATTTGCAATTTTCTAGAATTAGTTATGAATTTTCAAATTTGATTGAAAATTTGTCATTTTCTGGAAACTGTGAAATTGCACTGTGCAAAATTGTACTGTGCAGAAATTGCTGGGATTGTTATAGATAACTAGTAGAATTTGATTCAAAGGTAGTAATAGTATAAGTAATAATCTGTTACTTGTAACTCTAATTTTTATAGGAAATAGCCCGAGCCGAAACAAGAGTATAGGACGGATATTGGAATTGAAAAAAAACTCAGGTAGTAACTCTATCTTTTATACATTATGTGAATGTTTATATGTTTTGTTTATGCTATCTTATGCGATATATATGATGAACATTGTTTTATCGAGTAGAGTATTTGTGTGAGGAGGAACATTTACCTAGTTGTGGGCAAAAATCCTACTGAAGTTTACAGATAGTGAAGAAGTAGCCCCATTTCATGTGCACATGCCGTATAGTTTATGTTATTATTATGTTGCATTATATGGTGTATGACATATTTATCTATCATATTTTATATGATTGGTTGCATGTTACTATTGAGATTCGTTTGAATCTCACTCTTTTTCAACATTTAAAAATATTCCTGTAGAATATTCCAGTTCAAGTGGGAGTGTAGTTGATCATCTGTAGTTGTAGTTTTATTTCTTTTGGACTCTGTATATATTTTTCAAACCTTATAGGGATTTTCCGTAATGTAAACTAGCACTAATTATCAGTATATTTTTTCTATTTCTGTATGCCCTCTGAACTATAGATTTATTACTCTGAAAAAATCAAAATATTAAGGGGTTTGACAGTACCACTCAGATTTAACTATAAAAACATTATTTCAAATTAATGAATGAACCAGGATGATGACAAGAACAGGGTTGAGACAACACAAAAGGAACGAGCAATTATCAAGAAGGGCAAAACCTAAAAAGCTTAAGCCACCATTATGATGAAAGGCATTGATGGAAGTGGTGATATGCTTGTGTACCCCCCCCCCCCCAAGAATGAGTATCCATGATGGGCCAGAGTCTCTAGTTCTCCCACCTACTAGAGAACTATTAATAGTATGATGGGCCTTCTCTCTCTCTCTCTCTAATGAGGTAGTCCTCTTGATTACGTAGAAACATGATCATAAATATGTCTTTTTCTTTCTACTTTTATTTTAGGGTTAAGGGGCAATGTTATCCATAAGAGTAAAAAAGAGGAGCAATTTTGTCTTGATATTATCCCAACAAGTATTTACTACCCTGCGCATCGCGCAGGAGTATTGGCTGGGCTAATTAAAAATATGAAAAATATCTTTTAAAAAATTATAACATATTCCAATTTTATATATATATGTACATTGAAATTACTCAACTAAAAAAAAATACAAAGGAACTCCATTACAACATAAGAAATCATAAAACATTAGAATAGTGAAGAAGTAAAAAATTTTATATCAAATTAATCTTCTCGAACAAATTTCTTTATTGGCCCAATCAACTTCCTTAAGAATCTATTTTCTAAAAACTAATTGAAGAAAAATATCTTTTATCATTTATGCATGGGATGCCTTCACTTAAATATATTAAATAATACTATTCATTACCATAGTTCATATTAGCATTTGCTCCCCTAATGAGTTAGCTTTATTGTGTGTTATCAAATTATTCATTTTAAAATAGGTGAAAGAGAACTAAATATATGAAAGGATACAACTAACTGCTCATGAATAATATTACTCATGAGTTGCATGTGATGCCTTCATGCAAATGTTTTGAACAATATTGTTCAATACTATAGTTCATGTAACACTTGAGTTGTCATAGATCTTGAGTTAAGATATGTTATCTATGTGTCTTATAATTTTGAAATTGAAGAAAAATCATTTAGAATGGCATGTCTATAAATAATTAATGTAGAATAAATTTAAATATGTTTTGATAAACACACTCACTGCATCCTTAGATCTTCTATCAGACTCCTTTCCATGAACTTTACAATAACTAAAAATGTCTAAAATACCTTCAGATTTCACCCCGTACCAACCACAAAAAAATGGACTCAATAAATCCTCCCCTTCCCAAAACCTCTTAGTCATCTAATCCCCACTTAACCTAAGAAGCGTCTTCGTCCACTGAAAATAATGTGCATTTACATCTAAACAGGAACCATGGGCCTTTAAGCCTATATAATTTCTTAATATATTTTAAGAAATAAGCAAAACATGACCGACACCTGTCCGTAGAAAATTCCTTAGCCTTTGGATTTTTGTCAAGGGAGACAAATTAAAGGTTTATTAAAACTCCAAATATTAACAAATTAAATTGCATATGCTCTTTGGATTTTTGTTAAGAGAGACAATTTGTATGGAAAATATATCCCACAAGTCAGGCAACAACAACACCCATAAGCTTGCATTATATATTTTTCTTCCCTCTAGGTCCATCCTCCTAAATAAAACTGATAACTCATAATATATTATAAATTATATATATATATATATAATTTTACAAAATAATATATTCAAATGAAGCACTGAGCCTTAACAGGAAAACTGTCAATTATCAATAGATAGTCACAAAACATTGAATATGCCACATTTAAGGCTTTAGCTGATAGTAAACCCAACAAATAGGTCCCCCAAACAAAACAAAACAAAATTTTCCTGCTTGATACCCTGTAAAGGCTCCGGCAAAAGCTTTGTAGGGGATTAAATTGCATAAGATCCACATCTATCACATCAGTACACAGCTCAAGGACTTGTAATATTCACTTCATCACCTACCTACCAAAAATGTCATGTAAAGATAGATTATTGAAGCAGTTGTAGAATTACGTCCTCTTCCAAAAAGAAAAAAAGTTGGATCAACCTATTAATTGTAAAATCAATGCATAAATTCTTCAAAATCAGACACCCTCCTTATTTCATGACATTGAAGATTGAAGAAAAAATTGACATGATACCCTTAACAGTATCATGCCTATTCATATAAATTAGATAGCTTTCATAGACTAATCATCACCCCACTACTTTGCATGATATCTAATTTTTGGTCCCTGTGTTCACAAAAGGAAATAGCAGGAACCAAGATGTGCTAGAGAACTCGGTTGACTTATTCCTCATCCAATTCAAGTCCTGGGATATATTCTAGACTAACATCAAATATGATTGGGCTATTCAGAGCCACCCTTGGACTTCCTGGAGCAAAAGTCTAATGAACTATGTCTCCCCACTGAACTATAATAGCTACTACTCCTATTCAACCACCATACCTCCCTGTAACTATCAAAAGTTCTTTGTACTTTGGAAATGATTTTATTTTAATTTTTTTGAAAAAATGGACTATACTGAACAAAATCTCCAATAAATGCATAAAGGACTTCAAGTAGATGTAGGTCTGCTGAAAGTCTTCAGCAACCATAACTTCTCTGTATCAAATATGTCAGCAAACTGTGAAAACAATAACCACAAACACATATATTATAATCGCACAAGTATATAGTAGAATATCATAGGTATATAGCCTTGATATCTACACAAATGTCTTGTGTGCTTAAGTGACAGTACATAAAGATTGTCAGCATGATACATTGATAAAAACGAAATCAACGTTCAAATAAACAGAGGAAACATAAGCATGGCATCGAATTATTATAGTTGCCAAATTCTCATACGAACCAAGGTCATATGGATGTTTATAATATGCCTTCTTCTCTGCAACCTAGTTTTCCATTGTGAATTGTGACAAAAACCCTCCACTCTTCATCTTGAATAAGATGACATGAAACAAACAAAATGATTCTAACTAAAAACGCAACAGAACACTACCAAATTAAATGGAGCGTCTTGGACATTTTCTTTCAGACAAATTATGAAGAGAACATGATAGACCACTCAAATCCACAACTATAAGTAAGTATTGTGACACACGAAGTTGCCAAAACTACAGTTCTGGAAATAAGAATGATGACAATGTGATGTTGAAGGAGAAAAAGGAAATTTAAAAAACAGATGTTCTTACAATATGAATGTTGGTGTTTGACAATCGCATCCCTTCTTTCTTTGTGTTTCCTTACCATTACCAATGACTGCTCTAGATTTCTATTCAAATGATTCACAAAAAAATATCGTTAGCAAAAAAAGAAACAAATCCCAATAAAGATTAAACTGGCACAAGAGCAAGCATAAAAGGCGTTTAGGTTTCAAAACGCAAAAATCATTACCAGAAAAGTAGAAGGCATGGGTGAGCCACATATGAAATCCAAAGCCCATGCTTGAGAAGAATATGAAAAGTGAAATTGTTGAGGCAGCGTAAGACCAAACCGAGAAAAAGTAAAAACGCATGTTAATGAAAAAGGGAATCGAAAGAGGGAGAAGTACCAATGGAAATAAGATGATGGAGAAGCCAGAGGCCTGCTATGTCTAAAATAAGAAGATACTAAAAACATATTCTCACCCATCTAACAGATTTAGCTACATAAATCTGAAGAAGGCGGAATTAATATTGTCGAGCCAATTGAGCTTAGCAACAAAGAGAATAGAACATGGTAGAGGAGATTCCAACGCAACCACATGAACAACCGAGAGAGGAAGAGCGACTTGAGTAGAGGAAGAATGGGGTGAATCTTCTGGAATTTTAAATAGGTGGAAAAAAAGTTTGGGGAAGGAAAACAAAATATTGCATAACATGGAGGGAAGTTCAAAATATGAAATTCAAATTCTAAGCATCAAACCCAAGACAAAGCCATAACTGCTCATAGGCTTATAAAGAGTTTACCAAGAGAGGAGCCGCGGCTTATAAATAGTAAAAACACCAAAGATTTAATACGTTATAAATTAATTTTGACCATTAATTAGTTAGTTAAATATGTTGAGTTGACAACCCACATATCATCCACACCGTTCTTGTTAAAGTGCAAATTTATTTGTCCGCATGTTCAGATACTCCTGAGTTTTACATTTCTGATTTTTTTTTTTTCATTTTTTTCATAAGACTTTGATCAGTTACCGGCTGGATTATGTATTACATTATCAATATAGAATAATAGATAACTTTTTATATATGTGGGTGTTGCCCTTTCTCTTGCCCAGTTGCCCATTTTCTTGTATCGTTTTTCTTTCATCATGTAATATTATAATGTGAGACACGAGTCTAAATTCCATGCCAATTAAATGGGTTGTTATAATTCAATACTGCAAAAACTTTGTTTAATGAATCTAAATATTCAAATTATTAGTATTGAACAATGTTATTGAGTCACATGCAAGAAGAATTTGCTAATTAATAGTCTTCCTGTCCATTTTGATTTTCAGTCTTATTTTAGTGACACCTTAGAAAAGGATGTCAACTTTCTGCCTCAATCTTAGAAAAGCTTGAAATGATGGTTTTATTAGTAGAATTTATATTAGGCCTGTTTCATGCCTCCGTGTGCATCCCCAGACCCATTTATAAATAAGAAACAGAGAAAGGTCCACCTATGTTATAAACATGCGCCCCAATCACATTTTCATGAGGTATCTCCAATTCCATACGCTCCTTTATATACTTAATATATAAGATCCAATTGATTTTTTTAAAGAGATGAAGAAAGCTAAATAAACTATTTAATTATAATATATGATGTGTATTATTTGATTATATATCAGTTTATAAGGTAGACAAATTAGTTTGAAGAAAAATGATAAATATAAATATTTTGAAATAACTTATTTGACTTCCTTAATCTCCCTAAAAAGATTAAGTGGGTCTTGTATTAAAGATCGGAATAGTAATATCTTTTAATTTTGAACCAATTTTAAAATTTCTTTGACAGTAAGCACAATTGTTTTAAAGCTCGTTGGAGTTCACATAAATCAATGAACTTGAGGGCAAAGATGAAGCTGGAATCCCAAAGTACAATACCCATGATATATTGATGTTGGAGCATTTGAGGTAACGAGTCCTAAAAAAGCAGCAAGAGAACAGGCCCTTTGTGTTCAGTACTGTGTTTATCAACCATCATTAACTCTCTTTGCCCCTGACACAGTTATTTTTTCTGCAAAATCACTGTGTCAGGAAATAAGCATTTATTTCCATTGTGTGGGTATTTTCTTAACTAGAAGAGGATACAGGGTCCCTTAAAGAGCAGCACCAAATCTCTTGTCTCTTTGTGTGTTATTATTAGTACAATAAATGGGATTTATGGCAAACGGTTTGGTGGCATTATTACATGTTCAAATAAATTTGGTCAACATTAGTCAGACTACATCGCAATCAAAAACTACTTCTGCATTGGACCCAAAAACATCAACTAGATATTTAATTGAACTAGTGATTAGGTATCAAAATTCCATTTTTCATTTAAGTTGAGCAAATCAAAAAAGGAAATTGAAGATTAATTTAAACAAGTGCAAAAGTAGTAAACTAATGTTTTTATGATTTTAATTGATAAAAACAACTCACAGTGGCTAATCCCTTTTTCAAGTCTTAAAGTATGTAATTTCCCAAAATAAATGCACTTAATTTTAATTTGTCAACTTAAAGTTTGAATGAATAAAAGTATCTCCAATTACTCATACCCCTCTTTCAAATTAAAATGTTATTACTAACCATTTTACTCAAAAGATAATAAATGTCTCAATTTCCTCTGATATGATTATATGAGTTCAATAGGTATATTCCTATCCTATTGACAAATTATAATAAATTATAATTCCATATTACTTAATCATATAGTCCAATTAAGATCCTCTTCCAAGGTTAATCTAAATTCTTCAAATTCATAATGATAATCAAACACTAAGTAGACAAAATAATACAAGATTAAATAAACAAAAATAACATTAAGCACAAATTAATAGTTCAAACATCACTGAGTATATATCAAAAAACTTTCATATCTTGTTTCATTTTCTTGACAGACAACAAAGTAGCTGAGTATGCATTCGAGGTTACTTGCTACTTTTGTTTTCTATATTTCTTGCTTGTTCCAGTTTCCATTCCATGTTAACCTTATAGTACGTGGCTGAGGAAACATGCTTCATACATGTACATTAATATTGGAGGCAATGTTTTTCTCACTCTTTGATTTCAAAATTCTTTCTTTCAGGCCTCTCAACCCTAACTTGTCTATAATTCTCTGTCAAGTTTTTTTTTTTTTGGTTTACAATCTACTCAGTGCCTCTAAATCCCACCATTTAAGCAAGTGAATGTTGAGTTTAATACAGCCAAGATGGTGGATAATCTTCACAAGTGCAAATCTGTATGCCCATATTTTTGCCTCTTCATTTTGTCATTTTAAAAACAAGTCTTTGGCAACAATGACACTATTTTATTGGAAGCTTTGCTACAATACTCCACCAAAATTGTCTAATATCGCACTCTGATACCTTTCTCTGATACCACATATTTTGAAAAGTTCCTTCCCTCATTCAAATGCATGAAGCTCAAGGAATTTGGCAAGACACAAGATTAAGGCAATGACAATACTCTTTTGTTGGAAGCTCTGCTATAATACTCTAATACTTTTCTCTCACATAGTATCAGTACAGAAAGTGATGGTATCAGTGCACATAGTGATGGTATCAGTATTATTATTATGCTTAATTAAAGATACAGTGATGGGCACATGTATTAATCGAGCCCATAACTTGACGAACGATTAAGCATAAAGCAAGGCAATAGATTACTTGTGATAGCAAAAAAGAACTTTGATACTATCAAATCTAGTTTAAGGAATTATGGATTTTAATGAAGATCGTTTGAACCATTGATTAATTACTTTAGAAAATTCTAAATTTTTCAGAAAAGATAATTCATTTTATAGGATCAAACTGTGTTTGGGTTAAGTTTTCCAACTATTTACAGAAGTGTTTATTTCCCAAATCCAGCTATCAAGACTTCCTCGGCGTATTTGTGTTTCGTGCCCGATCCAGGGATTTGTGACCCAAAGTCTTGGTAGGAAGCTTTAGAAAGACAGAGAGGAGGTAAAAAGAAACCCAGATATTAAGGAACTGGCACACGAACAAACAGAGACAAAAGGGCCGGGTAAGATATTAGAGATCGACAGTGAGTAATATAGAGAAAGAGAGAGAGAGAGCGAGTGAGTGAATTTTTTTTTTTTTTGGTCGAAGGAGTGAATGAATTGATACGTAGGTTGGTAAGGTTCATTTAAAATTCTGCCTTTAGAGTTTGAGGTTCGTAAGGAGTTTTACAGCTTTATGCATGTACGTATATGTGGTAGAGATACAGGTTTCTCAGTCCTCATAAGGCCTTGTCTCTCTCTGACTCTCCATTCTAACTGAGATTTTAAATTTAAAAGAAATAATCAAATCTTCAATCAAACTTTTTCTATGTATGTTAACTAAACTACTTAAAATCATATTCAAATATAATAAAAATATTAAATAAATATTTGCAGAAGAAAAAATAAAATTAAAGAAAAAAAAAAGAAAATCCTATTTGGAAGCTTATTAAATTTGATTTTAAAAAATAGATTAAGGTGTAAAAATACATATATATACATTTTCTAAAAGAACATCCAACACCTTAAATATTTTTTAGGAGTAAAAGTGATTATAAAGTTTTAAATAGACAGCAAAAATACCACATATATTAATAAAGTTAAAGTTAATGTCTGTTACTTTTGTTAGGTGGGCCCCATTTTATTGTTTTTTAAATATTTTTTTGTTGTGACTTTAGTCCATACTGGTGGTTCGGCAATTTTCCAATTATCCAGTCCCTCTTTATTAGGCTCCAGATATTGTCAGATGGACAGGTAATATGTCTTGTTCATATACCATGAGAGATAGTTATCATTTATTACAAAGGAGATCGGGTTAACTGATAGGAGATGTATCTGCAGTCTATCATATGCTTTGAAAATCATCGCGAATATTTTGTCCAATTTTCCCAACTTTCCTTATTTATCTACTCAGTCAAATCTTGCCCACTAAATTTGGGGGAAAACAAAAGAGAAAAAAGGAAAAGGCTAAAAGCTAGGAAAAAAAGAAAAAGAAAAAAGCTGTCTGCATCCTTGCACGCCTTTCCATTATTGGTGTGCCTGCAATTCATGCAGATCTTCTTCATCCTCGCACTCATTTCCCCCTGCAATTCATGCATGCTGTGTGTGTGTGTGTGATCTTGTATTTTAAATTCTAC
The DNA here is from genome assembly GCA_963210345.1 of Inga oerstediana. Classification (NCBI taxonomy): domain Eukaryota; kingdom Viridiplantae; phylum Streptophyta; class Magnoliopsida; order Fabales; family Fabaceae; genus Inga; species Inga oerstediana. Next base: position 42,978,693 of record OY723407.1, read on the forward strand.
CGGAAACATCAAGTTTGATTTACCAGTGGCTCCATCTCTGGCAACAACAATGCGAATAAGTCTACTCCGGCCGGCCATATGGGTTTCGTTGTTATCACTCAACTCTTTCTTCAACTTTTTCTAAATATTGTACATATGACAACCCTGAACTTCACTCCTCCATGCACTACAAAAAAAAGCGTTATTAGCGACGGAATAATATTTTTAGCGACGGAATTTCCGTCGCTAATTCCGTCGCTAATATTTTAGCGACGGATTAGGGACGGAAAATGTTCCGTCCCTAAAAAGGGCGTTGCTAATTCTGTTAGCGACGGAAATTTCAATTCCGTCGCTAATTTAGAGACGAATTAGCGACGGAATTTCCGTCTCTAATTAGAGACGGAAATTCCGTCCCTAATGATGAATTCCGTCGTTAATATTTGAGACGGATTAGCGACGGAAATTCCGTCGCTAAAATTTGAGACGGAATAGCGACGGAAATTCCGTCACTAATATTTGAGACGGATTAGACACGGAAATTCCGTCATTAATATTTGAGACGGATTAGCGACGGAAATTCCGTCGCTAATATTTGAGACGGATTAGAGACGGAAATTCCGTCGCTAATTTGTTAAGGATTAGCGACGGAATTTCCGTCCCTAATCCGTCGCAAATTGAATTTTCTTAAAAAAATAATTTAATTCCATCACTGATTTTTGAGACAGATTAGTGACGGAATTTCCGTCACTAATTTGTTCAAGATTAGCGACGGAATTTCCGTCCCTATTCCGTCGCAAATTGAATTTTCTTAAAAAAAATAATTTAATTCCGTCATTGATTTTTAAAACAGATTAGTGACGGAATTTCCGTCACTAATTTGTTGCAACGTGAAATCGGTTTTTAAAAAAATAATTTACTTATCCCTAAATCTGGAATTTAGAGAATTAGAGAAAAAAAATTTAATTAAATGGATTGCAAATAAAAAAAATTTCAAACCAATTTATAAAATGATAGTAAGTTAAAAACTACAAAGAAACAAAAATACTCAAGTAAAAATGTATATAATGTATCAAATAAACCACATAAATGTTACAATGTAGTCAAACAACCTAATAACTATTCTATTTTACGGTGTGCTATCATCAACGTTGTGAGCTTCAATGTTTCAATTGTTGATAGCTGCAGAGAATTTTTGCTCAAGTGCTTCCAACCTAATTAAGATAATTTCATTATGTTGCCCAAGTGTTTCTTCCCCACTGCTTCACCTATAGCAATTTATAAAGAAGTATTAAATTATGTATTAAAAAAACAATGAGTACATTTCAAAATAAATTTTTACCAGCCTTCTCACAATTGCTTGAACTTGGCAAAACTATTAACACATAACATAAATGAAATCAACATCTAAAATCTATATTAACCCATTTTTTTACAGCACAATCATACTGATGTATCAGTTCCTAATTCCCTTTATTATGTTACATGTATCAAATCTCCTTACAATTAACTTGCTACCAGCTATCTACAACTGGTTATCTGTTTGTATCAAACCTCCTTATGATTACATTGTAAAGAAGACGTTTTTCGCATTTTATATATAAAATACACACATCTAAAACAGGCAGACAGCAACATATTGAAAAGTGCATAATCCAGAATACCACAACATATACACACACGTACCTTTTTTGTATGGTTTCCTCTTCCTTTTCTGTTAATTCCCTAGCTATATTGATACCACTCTGCTCCAAACTTGCCAACTGGCAACGATGGTCTCACAAAAATCTCAACAAGTAGGCCTGCTTCCAAAGAATCATTGAGAAATTTCACATTTTAATGTTTCTTTTCTTGAGTGAAAGATGAAATTTTTTATTAATCCAAATGAGAAGACTTCTTAAGTAAAAATTTAGCTGAGGAAACTGAATGAGAAGACTTTTATAAATCCAAATGCATATAATGCACATTGATGAAAATTACTAAAAAGAAAAGACAAAAAACATCAAAAGGAGGATAACTCAAATACCAGTAGTGAGTAGATCATGTGGTGTTTCCAGCTTCTGATTTCTGTTGTTTCCTCCTGAATTCTTCTGCTCTAACTGTTGATCACCATATTAGAATATGTCCATTTCAAACAAAAAACAAATAAATGATAAGGTTAGCATTTAACCATATAGGTAATGGAAACAAAGAATGTCCTATATAAGTGAAAAATCCACACATGCACTAGAAGAAACTAATGACAAGAAAGTTTTAAAATTTAACCATCAATTCATTTGCATGTATGCCTTTACATCCATTTGTCAATTAATGGTTTCTATCATATCTCATCCCATCAAGATATAATATCCCTATGTTCCAATCTGTCCAGTTTAGTATAGTATTAGACCTGTCCCATTTCAAAACAAATATCACAGCAGCAATAAAGCAACTAATACTGGAACTGCACCTGCAATAAGCCAAAAAAAACAGAAGTGAAGACTATAATGCTCTCCGCTCTTTGGAATTGAGCACAACATATGGCCATTATTTTCCCCATATCAATTAAGTGTCAAGAAAAAGTTTTGGCATCTCAATGACCATCCGATACATTCCCTTCACTGAGATACTTATCTAAGATCGAAGATCAGGATGAATATTGGAGAAAGCCAGCCACATTGCTTATCATGCATCTTTCGCCAACAATTTCAAGATGACAACATAAGATATAAGTTATCATTGTGGATATATATATCCAACACAGGGATAAATTCACTATTGGATTAAAAAAAATCATATATGAATTAACCCACATCAGATTGTAGTAATAGATTCAAGACGATGAACTTTTCTCAGCAAAATTTCAAAAATGCAGCAAAGTTTCAGAGAATTAGAGAAAGAATTCAGTGGCAGCAACCATATTGAATGAATTCACATGCTGAAAAATTAGAGAATTAGAGAAAACAGATTGATTTATCTATCAATACTCTGAAAAATTGAAAGGAGTCATAACAGTATTGCTTGAATGAATTCACATACTGAAAACATTGCTAAGAAATAAAACACACCATCTACCATGTTTGCATGGTTAAACAGGTGCAAAATTTTGCAAGAGAGAAGATGGTGCTTCTTTTTTACTGTAATTATTCACCTTCTAGTTCATTTAACCGATGCTGAATCTGACTTTTATAATGGCCTTCCCTTTCTTCCTTCAATTTGTAACCTGACACACAACTTGGTCGTTGCTTCAATAGTGCATCTTCAAGATCCGTCAACAAATCTTCTCTAGAATTTCCTGTATTATCCTGAACAATGAAAAAAAAATTGCACAAATTTGATAAAAGTTAGAAGCTTTATCAAAAAAAGAAAAAGGAAAGTCGTGGGGTATAACTAAAGGAAAATTTATCAAAAATTTATAGTATATCATTATAGTATGGTCTCAAAGGTCTGAGGCACATCACATAACATGAGAAGCTATTAACATGAAAATAACCACAGTATATCATTATAGTATGGTCTCAAATGACATTAAAATACCCAGCTCTAAGAAATTAAGGACAAGAACAGATCAAAAGTCAGTGATACATTGGGATGAACAAGAAAATGGAATAACAGCAATAATATCTACATGCAACCCAGAACCTCCTAAAATTAACCGGTACCTCATATCTAGCTCCCTTGTGTACGCCACTTTTTGGGGTTTTGAAACCCACATTCCAGCCATTAGGTAACCATGCAGGATGTTCATTTCCTTTCTTTAAAATCTGAAACTTTCAAGCATAATTGAAGTGGAGAGACAATGGTTTAGCCAGGTTGTAGAGCACATGTTCATGAAAAATAGGTTTCAAAATCTGCACTCACTTGTGAAGAATCGCTACTTGTGCTCTTTCTGAACAATCTATTGGTTGCTTCAAACTTTTCAAGGTCATTTCTTCCCATTTTCAGGTAACAGGTGGTATCACGTAAAAGTAAAAATTCTGCTGTTTCAATGTTTGCGGAAACTATACGGCTTTAAAATTCCTTCCTCATTTCAACAATTTCTGATAATCTATCCTCTCTATTGGAACATGAGCTACCTGACTTTTATCATTTTACTGATATATATAAAAAAGTTTTGTCTTATTTTTCATGAATCTGCAATAAGCAACTCCAAGCAATCACATAGTAATTAGTATGTCATGCTAACTAATATATAAAAAAAGGTTTGTCTCATTTTTCATAAACCTGCATGCAATAAACAACTCCAATCGACAACAATAAATTTGACTAACAACACAGAGAAATGAAAAATCTAGACACAAACACCACTACTGAATATAAAATTCCAAAACCAATCATGTGAAAGGTATGCAATAAACTAATAAAATAGAGAACAAAGACCATCATTCACCAACCAAAAGGCTCGAAAGAAAAGGAATAGATCTGATATACAACAGAAGCCTATTAGGATTCTCAGGAACTCTGAACAAGCAAACAAAACCAAATTTATAGGCTACTTCTGCACAAATAAAAACTCAGAAAATAATTTCTATCAACGTCATGCTGGCTCATATTGTATGAAAAAACAATTGAATGCATGCTTACATCAATATTAGTGTTAAAATTAGCAAATTATATATCAAATTCAATCAGACCAACATTTTGCATATCACAGTTATACTATAACAAATTGCAGATGGTTCAAACTGAAAAACTAGAAAAAGAATCCATTGCTTCTCTCAGTATATGCACTTTGCTTTACATATACAGCCACTCTTCCATGGATCCATTGGTGTGGTGCGTATCAAAGCTCAAAACCAGAAAAAGAATGTATTTACCGGCACTTATCAACAATCATTTTTAGCTTTTCTGCCTTCCAATTAATGTATCTATGCTCTGTTTCATTGCTACAGGGGAATATTTTGTTCTCAAAAAATCAACTGAAAAAATAAATGAACCCAGAAGGCCAGAATACAAACAAAGATTTATCAGAGCACAGACCACAGGGGGAATATTTCAGAATGCAAACCAGAGGAAGAACCAAAAAAGTATGTGATTCATGCAGCAACTGTGATTGAAAAGCAAAGGAGGATCGAGTACCTCAGTCATGAAGCGATCGACTTTGCCTGAGATTGAGGAAGTGAGGAGACTCCGAGACGGATTGACGAGACGCCGAGACGGACTGAGACTGAGGAAGTGAAGAGGAGCCGACTGCCAAATGCTGAGATGGAGGAGACTGCGACTTGGAGTTGGAGACTTGGAGGTTCGAGCTGGAGGGAGGGAAAGGACCGACCGAAGGGTTGTGAAAAGAAAATGAATCACAGCACCGCGCACGATAGAGGATGATGGTGAAGACAGTGGAGGATGACGCCGCAAACGGAGGAAGTCGATGGCCACAGTCAGCGGCCGCCGTCGCTGGAAACGGCGGAGAAGCTCAAGGCTGAGTCGGACGAAGGGTTAGGGCAGCGAATGGGAATGCTCAGGCTTAGGATCGATTTGGGATTGGGATCGATTTTGTCAATATGCGATTTATGCCTCAAATACGAGGGAATTTGCAAAAAATTTGGAGGGGAAATTTATTCAATCTTTTTTTTTTTTTTTTTTTTTTGTCGAAGAAAAATTTATTCAATCTTATAAATGAAGGGATGTGCGATTCTTTATGTCAATCCCAAATCCCAGAAATTATTGTATCAATATGATCCGTTATGTTATTTATAACCTAATCAATTAAATTACAATAATTCATGAGTTGATTTGGCATTCTTAAATATTAGTTTGTATATTAAAAAAAGAGTTAAGGTGTAAAAATGCACATGAGTTTTTATCAAAAATGCATCCAATACCAAATACTTTTTTTAGGTGTAAAAGTAACTATGTGGTTATAAAATAAGTGCAAAAGTCACAGTAGGTGTTAGATGGAAAATGTTGACCGTTAAAAGCAAGAGAACTTCATTTGCACTGCATTTTTGCCAAGTTTGCACCGAGCTCATTAATTCCAGTCAGCAGCCTAGTCATCCGCCCTGTCAGCAAAGTTAGTCAGCTAAGTTGCTTTTAACGGTTAGCATTTTCCATCTAACACCTACTGTGACTTTTGCACCTATTTTATAATCACATAGTTACTTTTGCACCTAAAAAAAGTATTTGGTGTTGGATACACTTTTGATAAAAGCTCATGTACATTTTTGCACCTTAACCCTTAAAAAAATTAAAAGATTTCATAATATTTATTTTTTTCTTTATTTGTGAAATCTTAATTAAACGATTTGAATTTTTAAGAAAAATAAAAATGTGAATCAGATGAGTAGCCAACTAAAATTAATATTAGTTGAATTGTTGTATTTTAACTAATTATACCACATATGACATGGTAAACTAAGTTCGCACAATAATTGCACATACTAGCTCCACCTTTGATTTAGTATTCAACAATCTTGATATGCTTAGAAAAACACAAAATGAAGTAAATGAAATTCCTGAAAGCTATATGATGCATAAATACCTATATTTAGATGTTCCTTCGACTAGCAAGCATGGCATATGTACTTTATAATTACGAGGTTGTTTCTCAATATAGAGTACAATTAAGGGTGAGATGGTAAAAATACAAAAACAAAATTCATACTGATTTTATTATTTGCTTTGGCCTATTGACTACCATTCTCATCATACTTTATTAGTCTCAATTAACAGATTAAATGAGTATTTAACATTGAATTAATTTCAAAACTTAATATTATTACATCAATGATAACAAAATAATTATTTAAAAAGTTATAAATTGTATAGAAGAGCAACATAAGAAAAAAAAATTGCAATTTCTAAATTTTAGACTAGACTTGTATTTTGAAATAGATTGGTCAAGTTGCAAGATTAAACTTTTTTTCGATATAATTGCAAGATTGAACTTATACTATCAATCAAATGAGTATTTAATTACACATTCATATAATATATGTAGTAGTAATTATTTACATGTTTTTATGTATTATTTGAAATGGTAGAATACATTATTGCAATTTGTCACAAATTCAATATTTTATAAATAAAATCTTATGCTTTGCATAAAACTCAAAGAAACAAGTTGTGATGTCTATACTTTGTAAATTGTATCATGAGTTGTTATGAATTTTATATTTTATATATTAGTGTTCTTTGTTTGTATTTTTTTTTTTAATTTTTATCTATGGATTTTATAACTATATATAGCTTCCAAAACAACTATTGTATTTTTATTTTGTTAAAGAAATCATATTAGTAACACTAATAAATAAGTATACGAATAAATTGATTAGCAATCTAATTAATTTCAAGAAATTAGCACTATAATTATTCTTTCTTCATTTATTATGTTAATTTCTAAAAGAGAGTAGTTCATATATTATTTCATTGTTTGTTTAGCAAATACAAAGTCACATGACGATGCCATATTTATGATATATGAATGTGTTTCATAAGAATTCATCTCCATGATGTCTCAACAAGTTTTATATAATTATAGGCTAAAGTATACATTTAGTCCTTTATATTTACTCCAAGATTCAATTTGATCCCTTATGTTTATAAAGTATACTTTTAATTCTTCTACTTTAACACCGTTAGTTTCATCTAATGAAAAATGCTGACTGTGCAATTAAATAAAGTATATTTAAATTTAAATAATATAAAAAAGCGTTCCAACTAACTAATTAAAAAATATTAATAATTTAATAATCAGAACAATCACCCCATCTTTTTCTTACCAATATACATTCATCACTCTTCTCCATGAATGAGTTCTCCACTCCAATTTATCTTATCTCTTCTGTATCCTCTAATTGACCAAGTCATGAGTTACCTTCAACACCTTCTCGAAATGAAAATTCACACATCTTTGGATGTCCAGTGGGTCCACCATCTTTACAAAAATGAAAATAATCTGCCAAGTTTGGTCTTCCAATATCCGCTATGACGTCCGAGTATACCTCTTTGAACTTGTTCACTGTATCAGAGCAAACCAAATCCATAGAACAAATAGAGTTCGACAACAATTCACTGTAGTCATGAAAGCAAATTTTCTAATTTCTATTGTTTCTCTAGTGAGGTTGCTCTAATGGATACGAGCGAGGAGCTCCTGCATTTTCTCACTCTTGCCTTTCTGTGTGGTTTCAAGAATTTTACTGGAAAATAACGGATTATCGCATATTTTCTTCATAAATTGCCAGCGAGAAGAATAATGGATTAGAGGTGGAAGGAGTGTGGACCATCAGGAGAAGAGTAAGAAAATGGAAGGAATATTGGAGCAGATAAGCCATTAATTGATTAATGGAGGAGAGTGGGGTGTATATTAGTGGGAAGAAGATATGATGATTATTCTAGTTATTAAATTATTAATATTTTTTAATTAGTCAGTTGGAACATACAATAATTTAACTTTTATATTATTTAAATTTAAGCATAATTTATTTAATTGCAAAGTCAACATTTTCCGTTAGATAAAACTAACGGTGTTAGAGTTGAGGGACTAAAAGTATACTTTATAAACTTAAAGGACTAAATTGAACCTTGGAATAAACATAAAGGACTAAATATATACTTTAGCCTATAATTATATTATCATTTATTATTTAAATGGTGAAAATTTGAAATTTTCAAATTTTCACCAGAATTAGTGATGGAATAGTGATGAAACTTATATACGGAACAATTTTTGTCGCTAATTTCTGTAAAAAAAAAAGATTAAATTACCCCTTAAATTAGTGACGGAATTTGTGACAGAATAACGACAGAATAGCGACGGAATTGGTGACAAAATTTAGTAACGGAATTTAGAGACGGAATCAGAGACGGATTAGAGACGGAATAATTCCGTCACTAATTTCCGTCTCTAAAAATTTTAGAGACGGAAATTAGCGACGGAATTATTCCGTCTCTAAATTCCGTCTCTAATCCGTCTCCGATTCCGTCTCTAAATTTTTAGAGACGGAAATTAGCGACGAAATTATTCCGTCTCTAATTTCCGTCTCTAATCCGTCACCGATTCCGTCTCTAAATTTTTAGAGACGGAAATTAACGACGGAATTATTCCGTCTCTAAATTCCGTCTCTAATCCGTCTCCGATTCCGTCTCTAAATTTTTAGAGACGGAAATTAGCGACGGAATTATTCCGTCTCTAAATTCCGTCTCTAATCCGCCTCTGATTCCGTCTCTAAATTTTTATAGACGAAAATTAGCGACGGAATTATTCCGTCTCTAAATTCCGTCTCTAATCCGTCTCTGATTCCGTCTCTGATTTTAGAGACGGAATCAGAGACGGATTAGAGACGGAATAGCGACGGAATTAATTCCGTCGCTAATTTCCGTCTCTAATTCCCTATTTTTTTGTAGTGATGCATGCATCTTCCACAACAATCAACACACACAAACACATAAAAGAAAACATTTTTCTCATGAACGTCGTCAAATTTCCAATGCACCACCAAATTATAGAGTGGTCAGAAGTAATTAAAGAGTATTTTCATTAACTGCTGTGCATGTATTCACACACACACGAATTGTTAAAATATTATGGGTAAATTAGAATGAGTAATGCTTACTAGTAATAACTTAATTATGATAATTGCCCCCCCCCCCCAAATATCTTAGGTCATAAATTGTGGCACATATGATTTTTTACGTATGTTAAGAATTTTATTTGTACAAAATAAAATAGCAACTGCAAGCTGATATTTATATATTGTAATGGTAATAATTGCCACCATAGGCCGAATAATAAATATTAGCTTGCAGTAGGGATTTTTGTTTTGATGAACAATATGTAGACAATTTATTTTATCAGAAGCCACTTGTTTGAAAATCAGCAAGCAAACAAAAATTAGGGCAAACCAATTTTTCTTGTTATTGAACCAAAATTATTTTTATTTATAAGTCCAATTCAATCTGTAACCATCTGGGTCTTTGGGAAGGGGTGTTCATGGCATTAATAGATGTGAATTCCATTTTCATATATAGAGGGCTCAGACTGCAGCAAACTAAGGCAGAGATTCACAAACATGAAAAAAGGGAGTGTGATGATACTTAAGTAATTATCATGTACAGACTATTAACAAGAAATAGATCAGACAAAATTGTGTTTCATTATAAAATTAGGGTTATTTACATAGCACAAATAAATGAAAGGTGTTTATAAATGTTTGTAGTAAAAAATGAGTTTAAAAATATTAAATTTAAATAATTTATATAATCTCTTAAAGTTAATGGATTTATACTAGCTATATATGGAATGAAACAAAATCCTAGGGATTTTTTTATAATCTCTCTGTATTTATTTTTTTTTAAGGCATCCTTATGGCATATTGAGGGAGGGTTGGACATACATTTTTCTTCGTGTTTCCATTGAATCCGTAGTCTTATCTTATGAAAACAAACTTTAGGATTGTCCTCCACATAAACAGTTCGGAGTTGATATAAATGAAATGCCCATAAGTTAAAATTATAACCATTTTGAAAATAATGGGCACTAATGGAATGCGTATGAATTAATAAACCATGATTAATACAACTTTGATGAGCACACATTATAAAAATATTTTTAAGATTAGATTTTAGAATGGTAAGAAATGAAAATTATATATGTTCACACTATTAGAAAACATGGTTTTAACGTCCCTTTTTTTGGCATTTTAATTTCTGAAAAATGAGGGACATCTATCTGAGGGTCGTGGAAAAAAACGTCAATAACGTCCGTAAATAGGGGACGTCTAAAGTCCACATTAGACGTCCCCAGTTGCACCTGGGGACGTCTAAAGTGGGCCTTTAGACGTCCCCAGATGGAACTGGGGACGTCTAAGGGGGCCTTTAGACGTCCCCAGTTCCAACTGGGGACGTCTAAGGGGATCTTTAGATGTCCCCAGTTTTAACTGGGGATGTCTAAAGTGTCGCCTCCCACTCTACCACGTCCCTTTTTATTTAAGAACGTTGAAAGTTTTTTTTAAAAAAAAATAAATTGCCTTTAATATATTGCACTGTCTGGAAAATGTAAACTGCAGAAATAAGATTCTAACAACAGAATAAAACAACAGCAGTTCAGCAGAATGGAAACAACAACTTGAAACACAGTGATCAACCCAAGGCTCTATTACATGCAATAATTTTAAGGAGTAACAAACTAATTAACTTACAAACCACACGAACTACACAACAATTTATATCCAAGTCTGTTATTGCACTAAAAAGACTATTTCCAAGTCCCCAGTTTGTATAATAACCAAGACTAAATCCAATCTATATCCAACAACAATAACGCTAATTATATATACAATATATAGAACTACCACAAAAGTATGTCCTACACAAACTACTAAAGACTTTACTCTGGTATACGTTGAAGAAGATGTCCAGCCAAAAAGTCTCTGATCATATTTAGATCTTCATATGAGTAGGCATCTTCATTGTCAAAAATCTGTAAATTAGAAAATAAGCTTAGATGAAATAATGAATCAAGTGAATGAATTGCCATTGAATTACAACACCAAGAATATTATCCTCTGAGAATGAAGAAGCGATTACTTGTTCAAAATTTGTCGTAATGCCACTCTGAATAATGTTAAACATATAAAGTAAGACATAATATCCATATTCCCAGCCGCCAGGTTGTCGAGGGCACTATAAATCAAAAGCAAATGGTTAAAATCAATAAAGGCATATCTAAAATGACCGTCAATCAAAAGAACTTGATTTGAAACTACGTACCTTTGGAAACAACCATCTCGGGTCTTTGCCACCTCTACGTTCGCGTGGCCCGCCAAGCGCTCGATACGTCATGCATGCCCTATCATTAAAATGAAAATCAACATAAATTAGAATAATTCATCAAGTCAAGAATCAAGAAGCAATGAAATACAAAAAAATAACTTACGTGTTGAAGACGCTTTTAGTTTCTTTGTCTGGTCTTCTACGTAAGGAATCGAACCAGTAAACAACGTGAGACCGAGGACAGAGAACACACAAACTCCAGTGATAACTATCACAACATATACAGATTAAAAAGAAGTTAGATGGCAAGGCAATTATTTATTAAAATTCCATGCTCCGGCAAGCCGTTAAAACGCTTTCTTAACCTACGATACGGGTGGAACCTAAGAAGGAACCTCCTGTGACCAAGGTAGACCGTTTTTCTTCCATGTTTAAGTTGGTGGAAGTGGGTGTCTGCTTCACATATCGGACATGCTTTATGCCCCTTCACACTGTACCCTGAGAGGTTTCCGTACGCAGGGAAGTCATTTATCGTGGTGAAAATCATTGCATGTAGCTTGAAGGACTCATTCTTATATGCATCAAACACATCTACGCCTTCCACCCACAACTTCTTCAAGTCCTTAATCAAAGGCGCCAAGTAGACATCGATATCGTTTCCTGGCTGTTTTGGTCCAGAAATCATCATAGAAAGCATCACATACTTGCGTTTCATATAAAGCCAGGGAGGCAAGTTGTATATTACAAGGAGTACTGGCCACGCACTGTGTGTGCTATTAAGAGTTCCATACGGATTGATGCCATCTGTACAAAGCCCAAGCCGAAGGTTTCTCGGCTCGCTGCCAAATTCAGGGAACATTTCATCTATTTTCTTCCACTGTGGAGAATCAACCGGGTGCCGAAGATATTTTCCATCGGATATTCTATCATCCAAATGCCATCTTAACTTCTTCGCTTTTTTTGCAGTCCCAAACAAACGCTTAAAGCGCGGTATTATTGGAAGATACCACAGAACCTTTACAGGTTGCCTTTTAGTTGTCGCATCGCCACAACCACCATTTTTCCTCACTTTGTATCGTGTAGTTTGACGCTTAGGGCACTCACTCAGACCTTCATACTCATTTCTGTACAGTACACAGTCATTAGGGCAAGCGTGAAGCTTTTTATACTCCATACCCATCGTAGATAGGATTTTTTTTGCCTCATACATACGATTTGGAAGCACATTATCGTCTGGAAACATATCACACAACAGTTCAAGCAGCAATGTGAAACTACTATCGGTCCACCCACAAGTTGCTTTTAAGTTCACCAAATGTAATGTTCCTGTCAGCCGTGTGTATTTACTCCCTGGGTACAACGGTGTCTCTGCATCACTCCGCAGACTGTCATATTCATGCGACTGCGCAAAGGATTCTACCTCAACATCATGAATCATTCTCTCCATTGTATCTTCATCTATGACATCCACAACTTCCTTCTTGTGCGACGGACAATCAGTTACTTCCTCACCATGCCATATCCACCTTGTATATCGAAGATTTATTCCATCACAAAGTAGGTGATCCCTTATAACTTCAACATCCCGTCTTCTCTCATTTAAACAATTGACACAAGGACAAAAATACATGCCATTTCTGGCTGGAGCATTCCTTCTAGCATATTCAATAAACTCTTCAACCCCATTCTCATATTCTTCACTTGTTCTTAAAGCATTCATCCAACTATGATCCATTTTATTACCACCTACGTCATTCCCATTTACACTTAAGTTAAGAATAATTGTCAATACTAGGAATGCCATTTACTATTTTGTTTTTCAAAATTTTGACAGCATTTCCCCTTAAAAGTGAGACATCCCAAAATCAAAATAACAAACCATCTCAGCTTAATTTAAACAAAACTAAACTAATTAAGAAGAGTAAAATAAAAATTCATAGCACTAAAACAAGAGTAAAAAGCAGGAAGCTAACATTAATTCTTCTAACCCAAACAAAAGGAGGAATACTTTAATTAGTGCCAAGACTTTCAATGAAAAACATGAAAATAATGAAGGGATATTAACTCAATGATAACAATCTCTTAGTCTCTCTTTCTTTGTTTTTTCCCTTTCTTGTTATATCCTTTTTCTTTTTTCTTTTTCAATTTCTCTTTTCTTTTCACTATTTAAAAAAATTCACATAGCATTGTTTCTCTTATTCATCAATCCATTCACTGTCTTTCTTTCTTATATCACTTACACTTAATAAAACAATAAATGAATGAGAAGATAGGGGGAAATTGCATTAACTCAAACAAATGGCTAATTAATCAATGCAATTTTTCTTTAATGAAAGTTTAGGCTCAAATGGTTGAAACAAAGGATTCATGAGATAGGAATGGACATTTGGCCAAACTAGCTATAAAATTAAATGCCTAAATTATTTTTGATCATTCAAAAAGAGTTTTAAATTTTAAAAGAGATTCAAGATTATAAGTTCTAGAGATGAAATTGCAATAAATATACCCTCTCTTAAAAGAAATAAATATTTAGCCTCAATTCCTCACTAGTCTTTGGCTTCCTAAAGTTAATTACCAAAGCCAAATTCTATGCCTACCTACTAACACTCTAAGAAGATAGAACCAACTCCTAATCAAACTCAATTCTTTCAAGATCAAATCAAACAACTTTTAGAATATTCATAAATCAAAATCCAAACTTCCAAAACGCAATTTTTTTGTTCAAAATTTTTCAAAAAAATTTCTCTATATGTATAAAAGCAAAGAAGACAAGTTATGCAAACTCAATAGTATTAGTTATAAATTTTTAAAACTTAAAAAAAAAACACACACACACACAATTTAACAAGTGAATATATAGAGTGACCCGAGAATCATGTCAAGTTTTGATAAATGATAAATGATCGCAAGTGATTCTTAAATGTCTAAACAAATATGATAAATGACCCCCAACATACATAAGTTTGATATATTCTAACATTAATTCAATTTTTTCTTAATATAAACAACTCATTTGAATCACATGAGCTTCACTACTACAAAAAAGTAAAGTTGTGGCGCTTATAATTGTATTAGCTGTGGCGCTAGAGAAGTGCCACATATCTGGACGCTACTAAAAAAAGCTGTGGCGCTTGGAAGCGCCACAACATTTTAAAATTTTTTTTTAAAAAAATACCCTCCTGTGGCGCTTGGTGGAGGAAGTGCCACAGGAGGGGGGTCTCCTGACGCAAGCGCCACAGGAGGGGGGACCGACGCAAGCGCCACAGAAAACCCCCTCCTGTGACACTTCCTCTAACAAGCGCCACAGTAGGGTCCCCCTTTTTTTTTAAATCTTTCTTTCTTTCTTGTGGCTCTTTTTTATATTTCAACCTATTATATATATATATATATATATGATTTTCACATTTAAAATTCAAGTTCCCCAACAAAAATGTTATTACAAAATAATATATTTATTGTCATTTCCCCAACAATAATGTTCTTAGATTAATATTGTCCAAAGCTAACATAAAAAATATCACAATACAAGAACTTGATATGTGAACACAGTACATCAACAACTAATTAAGTAAATTAAAAGATTACTAAAAAACGCAAGCTTGTCGGCCAAAAAATTTAAACAAAGCAAAAAGGCAAACGAAACAAGCTAGGTTTTCACTCTTTCCTATTAAATTAGGAACAGAAAGGCAAACGTTATATGACAGTTTATCTTGACTAAAAAAAATTAAACAAAGCAAGCTAGAATGAAACATTCTTCTTCTTACAAATCTATTAATTGACCAGCGCAGGGAGTGGGGGACCACGTTGGTGACACTATCTTGAGTGACAAGGATGAGCAAATGTGAGCTGTGGAATGTAATGGGGATCAAATGGAGTGGGGTTCAAAAGAGGAAGAGAGACAGAGAGTATGAAGAAAAGGAAACAACTAGGGAGAGGAGTGGGGACGGACGAAAAAAAAATGGAAAAAGGGACAAGAGAATTTAATGAAGAAGACGAGTGTGTGTGTTTGTTGTGCAAGAGAAAGTGATATCTTTTACAGGGGGAGGGGCATCAACGCGAGCTGGCCAGCTGTGGCGCCTGGTCCACCAGGCGCCACAGCTGGTCCCCAAAATTTTAAAAAAATTAAATAAAAAAAGAAAACAAAAGAAAAGGGGGCAGCTGTGGCCCTTCTTTAAAGAAGCGCCACAAAATGTGCGCCACCTTTCAACCATTTTGTAGTAGTGCTTACATTGTAAACAAGATCTGTTCCCCAAAATAATTATTTACATTACACAAAGCATACGCACCTGATTTTCCCAGAATCCAAGTGCAGAATCCAAGTGCATGCAGCAACAATATAACCCAGAAATGCAGAACCAAGTGCAGCAACAATCCAGAAACGCAGAATCCAATTGCAGCAACAATCCAGAAACACAGAATCCAAGCTTTTCTGTAAATTCTTAATTGCTTCACATAATAATCCAACTCACGCCTCATATGCACATGATTTTAGGAAACCCAGAAACGCACTTGAATAATTATGAGAATACAGCAGCTGCAGCAAATAGCAAGACCCACACGGCCACGGGAATGGGAGAAGAGGGAAGACAAATGCAGGGGAGGGGAGGTGCGCCTTTGTTCAGTGAAGGAGTTATGACACTCAGCTCACGGGTTTGGGAGAAGAGGGAAAACGAATGCAGCAGAGAAAGTGGAAAACTGGAGACACTCACGGGTATGGCAAAGCACACAAGGTAAAGCTGCAATGTACAGTGAATGAAGTGACGGTTCTGCATGGTTCTACGTCCCCAGTCAAAATGGGGATGCCTAAAGTAAGCTTTAGACGTCCCCAGTCAAAATGGGGACGTCTAATGCTTACTTTAGACGTCCCCATTTATTCAGGGGACGTCTAAAGTGGTGGAAATTTTTTTTTTTGTTCAAATCCATCCAGCGCCAAAGCCTCCCGCCAAATATTGAACTTTGGACGTCCCTAACTTAAAAAGGGACGTCGTTTAAAGACGTAAAAAGTATAGTTTGTAGTAGTGTCAGATGTAAAAACTTGGTTAGCCATATCATAGATCAATTAGTCTTTTTTGGTTTTTACGAAAAAAAAAGTTTATAGTTCTAATTTATTTGAAAAATATGAAACCTTTGTTTATTAATGAACTTGGTTTTTTCCACTTCCCATTTTCCAGTTCATCACATTGAATTAATGTTATAGAAGATTAAACCAGTTATTAAAATTTCCCTTTCTTCATGAATTTGCCTTTGATAAGTTGCATATGGTTAGTACGTATGATAATTTCCCTAAAGTATATCTCTCTTGATGGAAGAGGTATCAAAAGCTGGTTTCAATATATAAATGATTAAATTATATTTAAGAAAACTAAAACTTCTTTTTTACAAATATTTAGCCAACTTAAATAAATTTGAAGTTAGCTTGCGTCCAAGTTTTCTTGTACATGTAAAAAGCTCATGCAAATCCTAATCTATGGGCTGCCAAAAAGGCAAACAACTAATTAATGAAAGAACAGAGTTTTGCTGCCGCTTGATTAGACTTAGTACTTGTAATATCCCAAAATTTAGCAAATGGTTAAATTTTCTAAAAAGAAAATTTAAATGATGTTAGAAATAAATTTTAGAATTTAAAGGCCTATTTCTTTAGAAATTTGAGGAACAATAGTTAACGGTCATAATTTGACTTAGGAATTTTTGAGAAATTATTTTTAAGACTCTATGAAGTTAATTAAAGAAGAAAGTTCTTAAAAATTATTAACGATTGATTTATGAAATTAGATAATAAGTCAAATTATGGAACCTAAGAAATTTAAGGAATCTTAAATTAGACGAAGGAAAAAAATAGGGCTTAGTGTGTGATTAATAGGATAAAAATATACCTATAGCTAAATATATAAACACACTGACATACACACACATCCAACATCTTCACTTTTATTTTGGATCCACTGTAAGCTTACACTTCATCTCCTCTCATCATCACTTACATAATTAAACTAGACACCTAACCTTCTCTCATTTGACCATATGGCCATCCCAAAAACCCCACACACATAATCACCTATTAATTTAAGAACCTCACTCACTCTCATTTTATCATTTCATACGGTCAAAGAGAGAGTGAAAGAAAGAAAGAAACAGAATAGAGAAAGAGAAAGAGAGAAGTGAGTGAGAGAGAGTGAAACCAAAGTAAGAAAAGGCTACAAATCACACATGCAACTCCATATTCTGGTATAGGTGAGTCTCCTACACATTTATCTTTATTTTTCCATTGGATTTGAGTGATTTTCTGGGTCATTTCATTGCCGGAAATGAGAAACGTCGCCAGAAAAATTCTGTCAACCAATAAGTAGTTTCAAACTAGAGCTTGTATATCAATTTTGGGTGGGATTTCTAGTCACTTTGGTTATGAAATTGGATCATTAACCTCAGGACATATGTGTAAGAGAGTACAAAGTTAAAATTCATGAGGTTTAGAATATAAATTCATGGTTGCATGTTAGTTTTTTTCACCTTGTTATGCTCCCTGGAAAACAGAGTATCTACCGGAAAGTTGCAACAGCTTAAATGGAGGATATAGATGGAGTTTTTGTCTGGGTCTTTTAGTATAGAAAGTTTAGGATGTGTAGTAGGTGAGAGAATCAAGAAGAGTACAATTTGGAGTGAAAATGAATGAGTTCTTGATTTGTAAACTCATATTGTCAAAACTGACATTTTTTTAAGACAGGCAGCTTCATATTGAGTTTTGATCAGACAAATCTTATCTAATATTTATGAAATTTTACATGGATATAGTAGATATTCATAGCTTTAAAATAAGTCCAAGAATACATTATTTGGATACCTGTAGAGAGAGTTATGTGGCATGTTTGTTTTAACGATCAAATTGCTTATAAGCTGCTTTTCACGTAAATCGAAATACAACTCCTCTCACATACTTACCTCATATACCGCAAATCACGATTGAAAAGATGTTTTTAAGCATTTTAATCACTAATCCAAACAAACTTATGATTTTTGAAAATTAAGTCAGAAATAGGGGAAATTCTGGATGTCCAGGTTCTAGCAGTTTGGTTGTGTTATGTTTTTGGATAATATAAACTTGTTCAATAGCCAAGAAACTTTCCAGAACAAATGTATACATGATAAGCTTTAATTTGATATATAATAGATGTTATTTGGATCAGTATATTAAGAGATATGAATTTTTGAAATTAGTTGTTGTCAGATTATGTTTCTGGAAGTTAGATTGGTTGTAGCGAAATTTTGGAAATCTAAACCTTGATCGAAATTATGAAACTTTCTAGATTCAAAGTAGTTTAATTTGATGGGTAGAACATAACTTTTGGACTAGTATATTAAAAGATATGATTTTTCAAAGTTGTACTCTGTTTCTGGAATGCAATTTAGGAATAGGGAGTTTGTCGAATTTCTGGGAATAATGTGGTTAAACTGGGCAAACTTAAGTATTTTTCTTTAAAAATGCACTTAAAGAGCTTCACTTAGGCTTTAGAATCAGTTAATTTGGAATTTTCTAGAATTAGTTATGAATTTTCAAATTTGATTGAAAATCTGTCAGTTTTTGGAAACTGTGAAATTGCACTGTGCAAAATTGTACTGTGCAGAAATTGCTGGGACTGTTATAGATAACTAGTAGAATTTGATTCAAAGGTAGTAATAGTATAAGTAATAATCTGTTACTTGTAACTCTAATTTTTATAGGAATTGGAAATAGCCCGAGCCGAAACAAGAGTATAGGACGGACATTGGAATTGAAAAAGAACTCAGGTAGTAGCTCTATCTTTTATACATTATGTGAATGTTTATATGCTTTGTTTATTCTATCTTATGCGATATGTATGATGAAAATTGTTTTATCGAGTAGAGAAATTGTGTGAGGAGGAAGATTTACCTAGTTGTGGGCAAGAATCCTACTGAGGTTTACAGATAGTGAAGAAGTAGCCCCATTTCATGTGCACATGCCGTATAGTTTATGTTATTATTATGTTGCATTATATGGTGTATGACATATTTATCTATCATATTTTATATGATTGGTTGCATGTTACTATTGAGATTCGTTTGAATCTCACCCTTTTTCAACATTTAAAAATATTCCAACAGAAGATGCCGGCTTTAAGGGCAAAATAGTAATTACCGGTAATTGAGGCTCCAGTTCAAGTGGGAGTGTAGTTGATCATCTGTAGTTGTAGTTTTATTTCTTTTGGACTCTGTATATATTTTTCAAACCTTATAGGGATTTTCCGTAATGTAAACTAGCACTAATTATCAGTATATTTTTGCTATTTCTGTATGCCCTCTGAACTATAGATTTATTACTCTGCACAAATCAAAATATTAAGGGGTTTGACGGTACCACTCAAATTTAACTATAAAAACATTATTTCAAATTAATGAATGAACCAGGATGATGACAAGAGCAGGGTTGAGGCTACACAAGAGGAACAAGCAATTATCAAGAAGGGCAAAGCCTAAAAAGCTTAAGCCACCATTATGATGAAAGGCATTGATGGATGTGGTGATATGCTTGTGTAGCTCTCTCTCTCTTCCCCCGGGCCCCAGAATGAGTATCCATGATGGGCCAGAGTCTCTAGTTCTCCCACCTACTAGAGAACTGTACTATTAATAGTATGATGGGCCTTCTCTCTCTCTCTCTCTCTCTCTCTCTCTCTCTCTCTCTCTCTCTCTCTCTCTCTCTCTCTCTCTCTCTCTCTCTCTCTCTCTAATGAGGTCGTCCTCTTGATTATGTAGAAACATGATCATAAATATCTCTTTTTCTTTCCCCTTTTATTTTAGGGTTCTCCCACCTACTAGAGAACTGTACTATTAATAGTATGATGGGCCTTCTCTATCTCTCTCTCTCTCTAATGAGGTCGTCCTCTTGATTATGTAGAAACATGATCATAAATATCTCTTTTTCTTTCCCCTTTTATTTTAGGGTTAAGGGACAATGTTATCCATAAGCGTAAAAAAGAGGAGCAATTTTGTTTTGATATCATCCCAATTAATTTTGACCGTTAATTAGTTGGTCAAATATATGGAGCCAACAACCCACATATCATCCACACCGTTCTTGTTAAAGTGCAAATTTATTTCTGAAGTCCGCATGTTCATATACTCCTGAGTTTTACATTTCTGATTTTTTTTTTTCATTTTTTTCATAAGATTTTGATGAGTTACCTGCTTGATTATGTATTACATTATCAATATAGAATAATAGATAACTTTTTATATATGTGGGTGTTGCCCTTTCTCTTGCCGAGTTGCCCATTTTCTTGTATTGTTTTTCTTTCATCATGTAATATTATAATGTGAAACACGAGTCTAAATTCCATGCCAATTAAATGGGTTGTTATAATTCAATACTGCAAAAACTTTGTTTAATGAAGGGAAAATCCCTCATAAAGAACTTTGAATATGCTAAAAGACTAAAAGGTGTTAGAAGATTTGGAAATCCCTCAGAGGTGCTAGCACTTATCAGGGATTTACAATTTCAAGGGCAAATTACCATTTTACCCTTACCTCTATATTTTTATTAAAATAATAAAAAAACCTCCGCCGGCCGGCCGCCGGCAATGTCAAGAAAGGCATGCATTTGAGAATCGAAAATTAGAAATTCCAATTACTCCCTCTGGTCTTAATTATAGGACAATATTTAGGAGTTGATCTTGGTCCTAATTATAGGATAAAATTTTAATTTTTGTCAATTTCTTCCTAAAATATCCCCATTGATAATTTCTCAATAATAAATTCATATTATATTGTCCATAGTCTGTAGTGTATATATGCGGAACCCAGGCAACTTATTTGGATGTGTTCCTTACGGGTTTTTCTTGGAGCGTGGACTTGTGCGGTGAATGATAGCGCGCTAAACCTTACCGATTACTCATGTACAGTTTTTCTAAATCACCCTTATTAAATAAGGGTATTTTGGGAAAATAAATAAGATTAACTAATTTAACCACTATTCTTAATTTCTCCAAAATTAGGTAAATATGTCCTATAATTAGGACCGGAGGGAGTATTGTTAAAGCCCGAAATCGTATTCCAACTGTTGAAATATATTAGTCTACAATTGATAGATTAGAACCCAAGCATGATTCAAGAAGGACTGCCATAGAGAGATACGGATTTATAAAAAGAAATATCCTTTATGATTTAATAGCTATGTTTATTTTTATATAACCATACGTTTAAGAGTTACATCTATTTATATATGAGTATACTATATGTACAATATATATATAGAACATGGAATTGAGAGAGTAGTGATGCTACTAAATTTTAAGTAAGCACCACAAATATACAGACCGTGGAAATAATATAATAGCAAATCAAGGTCGTCCCGTTGATATTTAATTGAACTAGTGATTAGGTATCAAAATTCCATTTTTCATTTAAGTTGAGCAAATCAAAAAAGGAAATTGAAGATTAATTTAAACAAGTGCAAAAGTAGTAAACTAATGTTTTTATGATTTTAATTGATAAAAACAACTCACAGTGGCTAATCCCTTTTTCAAGTCTTAAAGCATGTAATTTCCCAAAATAAATGCACTTAATGTTAATTTGTTAATTTAAAGTTTGAATGGATAAAAGTATCTCCAATTACGCATACCCCTCTCTCAAGTTAAAATGTTATTCCTAACCATTTTACTCAAGAGGCAATAAATGTCTAAATTCACTCTAATATGATTAAATGAGTTCAATAGATAAATTCCTATCCTATTGGCAAATTATAATAAATTCTAATCCCACATTACTTAATCATATGGTCCAATTAAGATCCTCTTCCAAGGCTAATCTAAATTCTTCAAATTCATAGTGATGATCAAACACTAAATAGACAAAATAATACAAGATTAAATAAACAAAAATAACATTAAGCACAAATTAATAGTTCAAACATCACTGACTATATAAAAAAAAACTTTCATATCTTGTTTCATTTTCTTGACAGACGACAAAGTAGCTGAGTATGCATTCGAGGTTACTTGCTACTTTTGTTTTCTATATTTCTTGCTTGTTCCAGTTTCCATTCCATGTTAACCTTATACTACTTGGCTGAGGAAACATGCTTCATACATGTACATTAATATTGGAGGCAATGTTTTTCTCACTCTTTGATTTCAAAATTCTTTCTTTCAGGCCTCTCAACCCTAACTTGTCTATAATTCTCTGTCAAGTTTTTTTTTTTTGGTTTACAATCTACTCAATGCCTCTAAATCCCACCATTTAAGCAAGTGAATGTTGAGTGTAATACAGCCAAGATGGTGGATAATCTTCACAAGTGCAAATCTGTATGCCCATATTTTTGCCTCTTCATTTTGTCATTTTAAAAACAAGTCTTTGGCAGCAATGACACTATTTTATTGGAAGCTTTGCTACAATACTCCAACAAAATTGTCTCATATCGCACTCTGATACCACATATTTTGGAAAGTTCCTTCCCTCATTCAAATGCATGAAGCTCGAGGAATTTGTCTAGACACAAGATTAAGGCAATGGCAATACTCTTTTGTTGGAAGCTCTGCTATAGTACTCTAATACTTTTCTCTCACATAGTATCAGTACAGAAAGTGATGGTATCAGTACACATAGTGATGGTATCAGTATTATTATTATGCTTAATTAAAGATACAGTGATGGGCACATGTATTAATCGAGCCCATAACTTGACGAACGATTAAGCATAAAGCAAGGCAATAGATTACTTGTGATAGCAAAAAAGAACTTTGATACTATCAAATCTAGTTTAAGGAATTATGGATTTTAATGAAGAGTTTGAACCATTGATTAATTACTTTAGAAAGTTCTAAATTTTTCAGAAAAGATAATTCATTTTATAGGATCAAACTTTGTGTTTGGGTTAAGTTTTCCAACTATTTAAAAGTTTAGCAATAACTTTTGTCAAGTAGTTACTATAAGTCTGGAACCAAAACTTCCTATTCCTGTGAAAAAATAGCAACAAAGTTGTTCATGTTGTCCAAAATAAAAATAGCAACTGCAAGCCGACATTTATATATTGTAATAGTAATAATTATCACCCTAGGCCATTACGATTTCCTATGAATAATAAATATCGGCTTGCAGTTGAGATTTTTATTTTGATGAACAATATGTAGACAGTTTATTTTATTTGAAACTACTTGTTTAAAAAATCAGAAAGCAAACAAAAATTAGGGTAAACCAACTTTACTTGTTATTGAAACAAAATTAATTTAGAAATCCCATTTTTTATAAGTCCAATTCAATCCATAACCATCTAGGTCTTTGGAAAGGGGTATTTAGGGGTGAGCATTCGATTTTCGATAAAAACAGAAAAAACCAAAAAAATCCGTAACCATATGAGTCTCTGTATTTAATAATATGATGGGCCTTCTCTCTCTCTCTCTCTCTCTCTAGAGAATGAGGTGATCCTGTTGATTACGTAGAAACATGATCATAAATATCTCTTTTTCTTCCTCATTTTATTTTAGGTTAAGGGGCAATGTTTTCCATAAGTGTAAAAAAGGGAAAGCAATTTTGACTTGGACGTTATCCTAGTTAATTTTGACCATAGTTGACCAAATATGTTGAGCAGGTAGTTCACATGTCATCCATGTCATTTTTGTTAAGATACAAATTTATCCTGAAAGTCCACGTGTTCAAACACTCCTGAGTTTTACATTTCTGATTTTTTTCATTTTTATTTTTTTCATAAGATTGTGATCAGTTACCAACTTGTTTATTTGTTACGTCATCAATATAGAATAATAGATAATTTTTTATATATGTGGGTGTTGCCCTTTCTCTTGCCCAGTTGTCCATTTTCTTGTATTGATTTTCTTGCATCATGTAATATTATAATGTGAGACACATGAGTCTAAACTCCATGCCAATTAAATGGGTTGTTATAATGCAATACTACAAAAACTTTATTTAATGAATCTAAATATTCAAATTATTAGTATTGAACAATGTCATTCAGTCACATGCAAGAAGAATTTGCTAATATTAGTCTTTCTGCCCATTTTGATTTTCATTCTTATTGTAGTGACACCTTAGAAAAGGATGTCAACTTTCTGCCTCGATCTTAGAAAAGCTTGAATGATGGTTTTATTAGTAGAATTTATATTAGGCGTGTTTCATGCCTCCATGTGCATCCTCAGACCCATTTATAAATGAGAAACAGAGAAAGGTCTACCCATATTCTAAACATGCCCCTAATCACATTTTTATTCTCCAATTCTATACGCTTCTTTTGAAAGCGAAGCATAATTTAATTTATTAAAATAATGGCAGAATAACAATTTATAGCCTCAATCTATGTAACACCAATAATATGTATAACAAAACATAATAAAACACAATTTATAGCCCATTGATGAAAAATTTAGGCAAAATTGAGGAAAAATCTCCCATTGGCAAATTAATTGGCCAATGGTCCATGGGTCATTTAACGTCTAGGGGCTTGTTTGGTCTAAGGAAATGGGAGGGAAAGTTGGCGGAGGAAAAAAAAATTGAGTTAAATTTTAAAAAAATTAGAAAAATGGGGTTAAAAATTTTTAATTAACTTTTCTTACTCTTTTATCTTATATATTCTCTTTATTAAAATTTTATTACCCCACTTCTTCAATCTTTTAAAATTCAACTCATAAAAATTCCCTCTCGCTTCCCCTCCAAATCCCTCACACCAAACAGACCCTTGAGGTCCTTTAATGGCATTAAGGATTGTGGTGGAAAATATCAAATTACCTCCTAAAAATTATTAGATATGTAACATATAAAATTATAGTCATTCTCGCCCTCGCGCATCCAAACGGGTGTATACTAAATAACCCTAATTTTATAATAAAACAATTTTGTCTGATCTATTTCCTGTTAATATTCTATCCATGATTATTTAAAAGTAACGGTATGCCTCTGTAATTAAGAGTAGATGTTGGGCACGTACACTATGAAAGGCGAGGATGGCCAAGAATAACTACTTGCTACATACTTTAGAGTTTATGCAAAAATTAAGTTTTGTACTTGATTGTACTCCCTTCGTCCTTAATATAAGACCCAATTAAATTTTTTTGAAAGATTAAGAAAGTTAAATAAGCTACTTAATTATAACATATATTGTGTATTATTTGATTATATTAGTTTATATGTCAAACAAATTAGTTTGAAGAAAAATGATAAATATAAATATTTTAAAGTAACTTATTTAACTTCCTTAATCTC
The DNA here is from genome assembly GCA_963210345.1 of Inga oerstediana. Taxonomy (NCBI): domain Eukaryota; kingdom Viridiplantae; phylum Streptophyta; class Magnoliopsida; order Fabales; family Fabaceae; genus Inga; species Inga oerstediana. Next base: position 43,004,580 of record OY723407.1, read on the forward strand.
TCCAAAAATCAACCAAGTCTTATATTAAGGATAATGGTAGTAATATCTTTTAATTTTGAGCCCATTTTAAAATTTCTTGACAGTAAGTGCAATTGTTTCAAAACTCCTTGGAGTTCCTGCAAATAACTTGAGGGCAAAGCTAACTTAGAGGGTTCTTGGACATGGCACAAAGTGATGAGGAAGGGAAAATCCCATATAAAGCTATATAAAATTGGGAAATTTCGAATCATGTTAGTAAATTTAATAAATTATTAATTAAGTCATTAACTAAATTTAGGATTTTAAAATGTGGGTAAAATGACTTTAATACCATCTCCTCTCCCCACTTAAAAGAGTTTTGTTTCACTGTAACTTATGCTTTCCTATATATAAAAATATATATATCATTAATGTATAATAAAATAAAATGCAATTCACAAAATCAAAGGAAAATAATGTTCGGAAAAGATCATCAAGAATAATTCAAGAAAAACGTGCGGATGATTCTGAAGGGAACAAGAGGAAGAAGAGCAGATGCAAGATGGAGCACTCTTACCAAACCTGCAGATTTGACGATAACAGTACGCTTCATTCAGAAAGCACAAGAACAAAGCTGAGAGAGGGAACAAGGCTGAGCTGCCTACAACAGAGAAAGGCAAAGGCACAGGTTCAGTTCACAGAAGCAGCAACAAATAAAAGGAAGAAGAGCTAATTTAAAGGCTCCGGTCAAAGCCCTTAATTAATACTAGGGAAAATCTCAGTCAACCTCCTCTGTACTATAGCAAATTAATTTTAGTCAACCCCCAAAACTTTCTAAAATGTCACTGCACCTCATGGTTAAAATGAAATTAACTTTATAAGATAAATAAAGAGATTCAAAAAAACCTAAGGAGTTAAAACATTTTGGTCATTCATAAGAAAAATATGAAAATTCATAAGATAAATATGAGTATTTACAAGACAAATAAAGATATTTACAAAAGAAATAAAGGGATTCAAAAGAATCGAGGGAGTTAAAAATATTTTGACAATTTACAAGACAAATATGGATATTTACAAGATAAATAAAGACATTTTACAAAACAAATAAAGGAATTCAAAAGAACATAGGAAGTTTAAAGTATTTTGATAATTTATAAGATAAATATCAGTATTTATAAGATAAATAAAACAATTTACAAAACAAATCAAATAAAGGTATCATTATATTTTCATCCACAAAAATTAATTTCATTTTATTACTGGGAAACTAAAATTTCCCCTTAATACTACCTCTACTCTCTGCCTCCTTAATAAACACAAAATGGAAAAGGGGTTCAAATAAAAGAAGCAACCAATAGAGACTAGAGTGTGAGCTTATAATACGTGTCATCACTCTATAGGCTACTCTCTAATACATATTGCAACACTCTTGCCCTTTCCACATCACTGAGCATATATCAGAAAACTTTCATCTCTTCTCCTTTCTGCTTTCTTCGTTTTCTGTCACACCCTCAAGAGTCAAGCCCTTCCAAATTGTGGCTTCTCAAACATGCCTCCCTTTTTTCCTTCCATTCACACTCACATTTCCAAACCCCGTAAGATTGTTTTGCTTCCACCACTCATCAGTTATCAAAGCAAACTGCTTCGTTCTTCTCGATATCTATCTTGCTCCCTTTCTTAGTGATTCGCTGTCTTCCAGTGATTTTCTATTTCCTTTCTTGTATCTTTTGTTTCATTTTCTTGACAAAGGCCAGAGTAGCAAAGCATGCATGCGAGATTACTTGCTACTTCTTTTTCTTCATTCATAGCTTCTTTCAGTTTCCATTTTCATGTTAACCTTACGGCACGTGGCTGAGGAAACGTGCTACAGAATTCTTTTGTCCAGGCCTCTCATCTCTACCCTGTCTATAAATCGCTGTCAAGTTTCGTTTTGGTTTACAACCTACTCGGTGCCTCTAAATCCCGCCACTTAAGCAAGTGAAAGTTGAGTGTAATACAGCTAAGACGGTGGATAATCTTCATAAGTGCAGATCTGTATGTCCATACTTTTGCCTCTTCATTTTGTCATTTTGAAAACCAGTCTTTACATCTCTAAAGCATACTGTTGAGTATTCTTTTGTATTTTCAGTTTCCTATCACCTGTCTGTGTTTGGCCAAAATAAAAAAATCTCCTGTTTGCAAATCTCACAAGTTCAAGGAAATCAACATTATCTTCCCATTGAGTTTGTGGCATTTCAATGTGGATTTTTAGATTATCTCCTAAACCATCTTGCTGTTTTACTTCTCAGATTTTTTTTTTTTTTTTTTGCATGTTTCAAAGGATGAGAACTCTAAATCCAAAGCTATTGACTTTCCTTTAAAACATAAATATATATATATATATATATATATATTTTCTTACTTTCTTGTGCTTTCTTAATGCAGCCAACATTGCGGGCATCTTGCTATCTCCACTCTAAGGCATCTTATTGATAAAGATCCAGTATGTTGCCCATCTTATCATCAATATTCTAATTTAGTAAGAGTAACCATATAAATTCTTCATCCTTAGAGTTGTTAATTTAACAGGATTCTGTTATAGTTGAGCATATGGAGGATAACTTGTTCATTATGCTGGATGAAGAAACTGGCACCGAGTATGTGGAGCAAAATTGTTCATCTTTCATATTTTTATTTGCTCTTGGGTGTATCTGAACCACTCGTTTTATTCTAATATTTTCACTTTTATTTTCTGTGTTAATGTCTTTGATTTCATTCAAATATTTTAACAACAAAGTGTAAAGAAATACCATGGCAGCAGATATGAGATATTCACAAAAGTTGTAAAAATTTAGACTTAATTGTTTTTTCAACTTATCATTAAATTGAATAGTGTACATATATAGATGATAAAAGGGAGAGAGCGCAGCCTCTAACTTGAATTAAAAGATATAACTCCTTTGGGTATATAGGAGAGGTATAAATGTAACTATCTGTGTAGAAAAAAGCCTTAAAGCATGGAATCATAGTAATTAACATGTGGCATAATTTCTTATTTCAGTTTGTAGATTTAAATAATGTTCGGTCAGACTTTTTTTTTTTTTTTGGGTCGAAAGTCAGAGTTAATATTTAGACATTGCACTTTCCAACAATAATTGATACAAGGTTGATTTGAATTTGAATCCGAGTTAAAGGCTTGAGCTTTGTGTGCATGTTTGGTAAAAAATTTCATAGCACATTTATGATATGAATAGTCGAAGTCATCAAATTTTTTTGGAGGTGAAGTTGTTAGAATAATTTGAATTTGAATAATCTCATCTAGGTGTTCTATACCCTTCAATACCTTTGTTTTCAATAGAAGAAATAAAAACATCTATTTAAAAAGAAAGTGGGGAGAATTTAAATAAAAACTGAAGATATTAAATATTACTTTAAATCATATTTTATGTTATAGAGTCTTCCTTCACCATTGGATATTGTTGTCCTTTTTGTTCAATTGCCATGAGAATAGTTAGAGGATAAGTTTACTAATGATTTTATAATTTCTCTAGTAGAAAAAAAAAATAGGATCCAACAATAGCAATGAGAGAATAGTAATAAATGGCTCTTATATATCTGTCTACTATCCAGAACAATTTTTTTTAAATCAAATTTAATATGCTTCCAAACAGAAATTTCTTTTTCTTGTCTTTAATTTTATTTTTATTTTTGGCAAATATTTATTTAATATTTTTATTGTATTATGATTTTAAATATAATAGTTTAGTTAACGTAGATAGAAAAAGTTTGATTGAAGATTTGAATAATTCTTTTAATTTACACACAGAAATTAAAGGCGTTTATAAATTTTTGTAGTGAAAAATGTATTTTAAAAATTTAAATTTAAATAATTTATATAGTCTCTTAAATTAAAGGCCTTGCTTGCAGTTGCAGATTCTCCCCTTTGTGATACGGGTTGGAAATGAAATGTTAGCAATAATTTTGTGCAGCGGTTACTGTAAGTCTGTAACCAAAACTTACTGTTTCTGTGAAAAAAGTAAATCGATCAATAAGATATGCCATTCGTATATGCGTGTGGATTTCACATCCTGTAACACTCTTTGTTCAACCTGAGATAATATTACTCCCTTCAATCCTTAGTAATTAACAACTAGCTAAATCATGAGAAATCAAAATGCTGATTAAAATTATAAAAAAAAATGTTAATTAAAATTAATTAAAAGCAATAATTATGTAATAGAATTTGTTTTTACTTTTCATTTATGACAAGTACTCGTATTTTGTAAACTAATTTTTAAAAATAGTTTTTTTCAAAAATAAAATTAAAAAATCGTTTTGCGTATATTAATTTGAAAATGGTTTCAGAGTTTAAAAAAATTAGTCCATGGATGGTTGTAGTCAACCGTGGTAAATCGTAATGGCCTATGGTTATAATTACTACTATTACAATATAAAAATATCGGCTATTATAGTAAGATCACAATTTCACAAATATCGTCTGGATAAGTCAAGCTTTATATGCTACTTAAGCCATCATATCCATAATTTTTTTTACTTACAATTATGTTAATTGGCTTAATTTCCCATTGATTGATTTTACAATCAATAGGTATGTCCGTCTGAATTAGCGTTGAAGATTAATTGTTTAACCTGAGGTTAATATGTGAGAGAGCTTTGTTTCATAAAATGTAAAAATGATTAACAAAAATTGATTATGAGGATATCCAAACAGGCACTTGAACAAGAACACGAGCTTAATTCTTAATTTTAAGCATTAATAAACATAGAGTTATGACAAGATAGAATCAAGCCAAGGCGAGATGTTTTAAATCATCGTCACTAATGGAACATGACAGTAATTAAATAGTCAATTACTGGTATTTTATATTACCTAGTCAAATCAATGCATTATGCATTTGCTCTTCCCTTCATAGTCATCTCCACATTTTTTTGCTCTGGTAATAGCCATCTGCATCTTGCATATGCTCTTCTTCATCTTGTTACTCAATGAATACAGTAAATAAATATACGAGACTAGGAACCGACTAGTTACTAGATATTACTAAATATGTTTACATAACTACTACTAATCTTAACTAGTGATATCTTGATTTCACATGTTTTTTACTCTGTTGCTAATGTTGGAAGATGTTGTTCGTCGAAAATGAATTTGTTTGCGTCTGAATATCAATAAGGGCACAGTGACAAATTCCACTCATAATGCGGACGGGAGAACATAGGAAAAAGTTGTTGGAGTTCATGACATTGGTGTTCAAGCAGTGTGTTAATTTTTTTTTTTTAAAAAATAGCATTAAATCCCAGCTGGTCTTAATCCTAGGTTGCTGAAATAGGTAATAGCCATCTGCATCTTGCATCTGCTCTTCTTGCTCTTGTATGTTCTAAATTAAATGTCTTGCTACATAGTTCTCACTTGTCAATAGTGGGGCTATATTGAATGAAATTCTAGTTGTCTGATGCTTATCTAAAACACCATAAACTGGCTAATGCCGGTAAGAAGAAGCTAATTAATGATAGTATGATACTGAAGTGAATGCAACAATATATATTTTTCTAAAATGAAGGGTTCACACATAAACTTAAACAGGGTTTGGAGACTCCATGGATTGAAATAAGCAAGCCAGTGATTCCATATAGAATATTGATTTGTACATTGTAAGAAGCTTTATTTTATATTTAGTGCCTCTCACTTGGGTTAGAAAATTTTAGATTTTTGTGAACTAGTCAACATAGTCATCTCCACCTTTTTTGGCTCTAGTAATAGCCAACTGCATCTTGCATCTTGCATCTGCTCTTCTTCCTCTTGTTTTTTTTATTGGTTTGATACGTCTACGAATCAAATATGGAGATAGAAGAATGAACTCAGCCATCCAACAAAGTGACCCTCTCAACTGAGGGGAGTGGCGAGTTTTAGACGCCCCTCAATCATGTATTTGAAATTGAAAATGGTCTAAAGGAGTTGGACCAACGATTCATACACAAGAGTCTAAGGTTTATGTGGGTAAACTTTTGAACCTTCATGGTATGATAAATAATTAATTAGTTAAGATGATAATCAATAGGTATATTTGTTTTCTCAGGCCACGAATTATGTATTTGGGGTACTCTATGATGTTCATAGTTGATCCCTTGTTACCTTAAACATGTAAGGATGATGTAGTGATGGTAATAGCAGCCTTCAATCTATAATTTTAAATGCTCTTGATCAACAGTTCGAGCAGCATAAAAGATAAGATTGCACCTACTGTACAAACAACAATCAAGTATCCATCAAAGGGATACTTAATTGCTTCCAAAATATTTAAGATCTTGTGGAAAATAGTGAAGTTCACTATTTTCAACATCCTAAATATTTTTGGAACCAATTAAGAATGGATGTTTGATTATTCTTTGTATAGTGGGTCATGTCTTATCTTTTATGCTGTTGGAATTGGTTAGCACTTATCAAGAGGATTTAGAATTAGAGAATGAAAGCTTCTATTACCATCACAGCATCATCCTTACATATTTAAGGCCACAAGGGTTGTAAAAACCCAAATTTTATTCACCAATATGTATGGTAATTGTTGGAAATAGTCAATGATATAAAATGGTGAATTTTGTAGAATGTGAACAATGATGCTAGTGAGATTTCCTGTGAGACAGTGAGTTTGTTGAGTAGTTTTGGATGACCAAATAAAGGTCAAAAATTATGAAATTTTATATGAAGAAAGTAGACATCCTAAGCTTTATGTAAAGGATAATTTTTGGAGCTATATGTAAAAAGTTATGAATTTTTGAAATTAGCCCAGAAAAACTGTTGATTTTCTGGAACAACATCCAAAGAATAATTCTGGGAATTTTGTACTTCCAATTGGAAAATGTCTATATTTTGTCTTGAAACTAGAGTCAATTAGGGTTCTATATCTTTTAGAATTACTCCAATTCGATTTCTATAAATTTAGTTATGATTTTTCAAAATTTAGGCAAAAAATCTGCCAAAATTTGTATAAATCCGAAAATGGAAAACATTTTGGTATCAAATTGATATCAACCCATTTTGGCTCTAATTTGGACCCCTAGACGTGTAAGGGGTTGACTAGAGAGGGAAATATTAGTTGAATTTCAATTGGGCTTGTGAACCATTTATATGTACATAAGGTTTATGTACACAACAAGGAAATATTTTGAATTTTGGTTAAATAAATAATTGTAGGGAATTATGACATAAGCATAATGTTATAAAATCATTTCCTTCCTCTTCCCTACACAAAAACAGTCGGCCATTTGAGCACAAAGAAGAGAGAGTAAGCTTGTGTTGAGTAGAGAGAGAAGGAGAAGAAAACTTACAAAGGTAAGTTGATTTCTTCAATGAATTGGTTCCTAACGTGTATAATCCTTCCTCTAAACTTATCTTCCATGTGATTTAAGGTTTTGAAGTAAGAATTTTAGTGTTGAGAAGCTAGGGTTTTCAGCCAAACAAAAGGAGAGCCAGAAGGAAGCAAAAATAACTTCTTAAACTTCAAATATTGGTTGTTTTGGCTGTTGTGGATAATTTAATTAGTGAATTGCTGCTGGATTTGCTCTGATTGTAAATTTGGGAAAAGTTGTGTCCTAAACATTATAATGCCCAAATTGAGTCTAAATGGTGGTTTTAACATAATCAAATAGTTAATAAAGTGGTTAGAAGTAGAAATGAGCAAATCTAAGGAATCAGAATTGGAAAACTCCAATTTTCCTGGAGAATTGTAGATTTCAGCCAGTGTTGGTTCAGGAGGTTAGGGTTGGATTTTTTATAATCTGATAATTCCATTGTGTTCAAGAAGAAAAATTAGGTGGGGTTACAATTGAACACTTTTTCAAAAAAGCCCTAAAAAGCATAATTACCAAAATGCCCCTGAAACCTTGAAATAGGGGGCTGCCAAGGCATTTTGGTCTTTTGGCAGTGAATTTAATAATCCCGAGTCCGAAAATAGATTCCTTGGGAACAAGTTATGTCAAAATAGCCCAGGTCAAAATTTCGGGAAAAGTATGGTCGAGCCAGGCCTGGCCGAGTCCCTGAGGGCATTTTTATAATTTTTCAATATAGACTCATATAGCCACTAGAAAACTATGGAAATATCTAAATTGTACATTTGATATTTTAGGATCAAGTTGAGAGCCCAATCGTTGGCACGCGTTATGAGGCACGATGTTCGAGGTGGAAAAAGCGTTAATGTAGGGAACTTACCCCTCTTGTGTGTATTTTGATATTTGTGCTGGTGTATTTATGCGTGTTATTTCTTTGCTTGATTATGTGAAACATATATGAATAATTAAAGCTTTGTTTCTATTTATGTTATGGCTATACATATGTTGTTTGAAACATTGAGCACGCAGATATGTCATTGTATTAGCATGAGTTTATGTAATGCACGCATATCATGCATTAAGCATTTATTCTGCATGCATATTGTCACTATTTCCTCTTGAGATTCTCTAAAATCTCACCCTTTCCTACCAATAATTTAGACAGGTGAATACAGAAGATACATAGAGATTAGAGAAGAAAACTACACGAGAGGATTGCAATGGTAGAACGAAGACGGGAGGATGTCTCCGTTTCACTAGGACAGGTTTAGATACCCAAGTAGCCTTGCGTGGCTACATTGATTATAATTATCAAGTACAAGCCCCTATGGGAAATTCCGGTAATGTAATCATGTACTATATATCAGTATTTTAACACTATTCCTGTGTTGCCCACCAAACTGCGTATCATTTTCCGCAAATACTCTGAAAAAGGTGAAAATAAGATAAGGGCGTAATAAGGGTTCCCACTATAAACAACATAGAGTACCCCAAATACATGATCCATACGCTAAAAAAAAAGATATATAACTACTGATTATTAGCTTAATTAATGAATAATTAATTATCTATCATATCATAAAGGTTTACCCACATGAACCTTAGACCCCTTTGTACAAACCGTTGGTCCTTTTCCTCAAAACTAGTCTCAATTTCAAATATAAGATTAGGGGGGTCTGAAACTCCTCACTCTCATTAGTGGAGGGGGTCACTTCATTCGAAAGCAAGTTAATTCTTCTATCTCCATATTTGATTTGTAGACGTACTAAACAACAAAAAATGTCACTATCAGAAAAAAGGTCTTTTAGACCGGTTGAAAGTGGCTTGTAGATCAGATTTAGGTCTGGTCTTATATCGACCGGTTTAAAAAGTCTATCTTTATTAAGACCAGACCTTCAACCAGTCTTAAAAGTTACTTTTTCAAACTGGTTATTTAAACGATCGGTCTTAAAAAGTTTCAATTTATAATAAAAAAATGCCCACTTTTAGACCAGGTAATTTCATACTCGGTCTAACAAGTGGGCAATTTATTTTTTTAAAAATTTATGTTTTATTTTGTTTCACAGAAGCTTATTGGTCTATTAGATATTATTATATCTAAAAGCTATATTATACAATATAAAATCTACAGACAACCCTAAAAATGCAAATTCAATCGATGTAAAAAATAATTATAACTAATAACCATGAATCTATATTATTAGATAATTATTGAATCTTAATTCCATCATTTATTTTCTTAGGGTTGACTTTTTGCTTGCATTTTCCCACCTCCAAAGGAGTTAGATGATTTTTTAGTGTTGGATTTACTGGATGCAAATTTAGGCCCAGCATCTGCATGTTGTTAACGTATGATTCATATTATGAACATTCCTAAAGTTGAATGCAGTTATCTACAGATTGGGTGCTAAGTTACCATCCTTATACATTTTGATTCTTCTAAACCTCAAATATGAAACATGGCTCTACCCTACCCCCAATCTCAAAAGATAAAGGAAAAGATTCTTATTTAATAAACTTGAATATAGCAGAGTTAATACACAAATAAGAGAATTTGATTTTATAAGATTGAATTTGAGACCATGATCAGGCTTTAGATGAGATGGAAAACAAACTGAAGACCAATAATTAGGAAATAACTAACTAGTTAGAAATACTAGTGATGAAGTGAGGATTAATAACTCTAAATTGGAGGATGAAAAACATTGGTAGGATAATCATCACTTATAAGGACAAATTTATTGCACTGGGTGGTAATCTAATTCAATGAATTTTTTCTTGCAAGCATAGATCACCCAGCCTACATTTTTCATCATCAAATTTAGACATCTTAATCATCAATTCGTCACTAGTAATTCCACCTAGTCTAGTAGCTATTTATTATTATCCTTCACTTTGATTTCTATCTCAATCAAGACCTCATCACTCGACCATATTCATCCATATAAATAGAATTCTCAAATTTATATAACAACCATATTAGACTTAGCTTCATTAAATAAGATACTCCATCTTTGTCACCTAAAACTAAGGTAGGCCAAAGTCATATTCTACTTGAAGTCTCAAAAGAGCCAAAATGCCTAAGCTTAGTAAACTCCACACACAATCCAACGTCAGTAGCATTTGACTATAAGGATGGCCCGCGATACGCACCACGAATCGCCAGCTCCCATACGTTGGGGTTAAAATTACAATCAACACTCCCACCTAACACTTAATAATGATCTAAGCCCTTTTAAAGAGGGGGCATCCAAACAAAAAAAAAACTTGAAAAGAACAAAGGCACTCATTTTGAAAAGAACAAATGTAATGAAAATAAATATTTTGACTTACTCATGAATATATGGTATGTTTCGCACTCATTTTGCTTCTATGATATGTCTGCATGTCTTGTATTTATTTCCATTGCAGGTTGAACTTTGTGATATATGTGGTGGTGTTGATTGGCCAGAATAAATGCTACTTGCTCCAAATGCAATTTACTACACATGTTCACAATCTGCACTACATTTGGAGCAAGCAGCAAATTAAATAATCCTGGCCTACCAACTCCACTACATATAACACATATTAGAGTCTTCTCAAGCTCTATCTTCATATTATTTCCTATACATTATACAATTATTAAGGCATATGCAAATATTTTTACAACTTAGTGAACAGAAATTCGCAAATAATAACTACAACAACCAAAGAGAATATCGATCAAGCAGAAAACTTTCATTTATGTGGATGTAAGACAAAAAAATGAACTTTCTATCAAGGTTTCGAATTACTCATGAATATATGGTCTGTTTGGCACCCATCTAGCCTTTGTGTTATTTATGCATGTCTTGTGTCCATTTTCCTTGTAAGTCGAACCTTGTGAAATAGTTGGTGGTCGGAGGACACAAGACATGCATACATAGCACGGAGGCTTTATATGAGTGAAAAGGCATAAGCATCAATGTTTTTGACAAAAAAATAAAAGGAGTGAGCATCAGGATCAACCGATTAAAATGTCCATGCAAGCAAAGACAAGGAAAATGAACACTAACAAAAGAGGGGTAGTGAGGGTTTATGAAAGGAAACAAAAATGAATAGTAGGGAAAATGTTTATGTACGAGTTCTCTATAAATCCTAGTCCTCTATAAATTCGATCTCAATTTTTATAACGAGACCAACTTTATGGACAACCGATCTCAATATGTAAAAAAATATTCTTAATTCATAATGAGATTGTCTTTTTAAAGAACAGTCTAATATGCAATTTTTAGAAACAGAGAAATAAAATTTAAGAAACAAAATTCATAAACAAGAACTTAAATGATGATCTAAATGATCATATATAACATGAAAAGATGAAGATCATCAACATGAAATAATAATAACAAATGAAAAAGACATAAAATGATTGAAGCTTGCTTCATTAATAATCTTCGCCTAAAGGTGGAAGTACATGCATAAATATATATATATATATATATATATGATGATCAGGCATAAAATCAAAATTACATCAAAATATATATACAAAAGGAGGTTCTTGAAACTCATGCCATCAGACAATCATCATCATTTCAGGAGTCGATAATCTTAGTCCAAACGATTCAAGATGTCATCCACCATCTCCATCAACTCCTCCAGTTGATGGGAGAAGAGATCTTGCTTCATCAAGACCTCCAAATCAGTGCCCTGAAGGTGAAAGATGTTCGATATGATTAGTTTTGATTATGTCGAATATAGGTGCTAAATATCAAGAGCAAAAAGTTTACATAATGTATTTATCTTATGCTTTGACTAACTACTATCACTACAAAAAAACAACGTATTACCCACAGAAATTACCCACGGAATTCCATCTCTGAAATCAAATTACCGAAGGATTAGAGACGGAAACGGAATTACCGATAGATCACCGACAGAATTGTTTCCGTCTCTAAAAAATCTGTGGCAAATTGATTTACCGACGGAATTTACCCACGAAAAATTTTCCATCGGTAATTACCGACGGAATTTTTCCGTGGGTAATCCATTAGTAATTTAATATTATTTTTTTTTAAAAAATCCACGCGGCGACCTTAAAAGAGGCCACGTAGACATCACCAAAAGCCCCCCACCACCCGCCCCCGCATTTGGCCCTGGCGACCCTCGAGTAAAGGCCACGTGTCCCTCTAACCTTGCGCCACGTGTCTTTGTGATATAATTGTTGCATTTTGTGACAAAGGTGGGATTCAAACCTTGGACCTTTGGCATGTGTTCTGATACCTTTGCCAGTTGAGCTACTTTAACCTTGCGTTATTTATTCATGTAATAATATATATAATGTAATAATTAAAAAACAAATATAATATTAAGATAAATATATATATAATTAAATATATAATTATATATTTCATTTTTTAAAATATAAAATATAAAATTTTTTAATTTCTAATTTCGTTTAAATATTTAATATTAATATATATATATATATATATAATATTACATATATATTTATATATAATTATATATTTCGTTTTTTATAATATAAATTTAAAATTTTTTAATTTCTTATTTCATTTAAATATTTAATATAAATATAAATATTTATAATATTAAATATATATTTATATATAATTATATATTTTGTTTTAACGATATAAAGTTTAAAATTTTTAATTTCTTATTTCATTAAAAAATTTTATTATTAATATTATATATATTTAATATATTATATTAAATATTAATTTTATTATATTTAAATTTTTATTTTTTATAGATTATTTTATTTTTATTATTTTATATAAATTATTAAAATATAATAAAAAAATTATTAGTTTTACCGACGGATTACCCACGGAATTCCGTCAGTAATTTGTCATTCAAATTACCCTTGGAATTCCGTGGGTAATCCGTCAGTAATTCCGTCGATAATTTGAGACGCATTACCTATGGAATTCCGTCGGTAATTTTGCATTAAATTACCCACGGAATTCTGTGGGTAAGGCGTGGGTAATTACCGACGGAAAAAATTCTGTGAGTAATTCGTCTCAAATTACCCATGGAATTTTTCCGTTGGTAATTTGAGACGGATACGGAATTCCGTTGGTAATTTCTCATTCAAATTACCCACAGAATTTTGTGGGTAAGGCATGGGTAATTACCCACGGAAAAAATTTCGTAGGTAATCCGTTAGTATCCACTGACGGAATTTTTTCCGTCTCTAATTCTGTGGGTAATTAGAGACGGAATTTTTTTCCGTCGGTAATTTTTCTGACAGAATTTCCTTCTGTAAAACGTCGGAAATTACCGACGAAAATAATTCCGTGGGTAATTCCGTCGATAATAACATGTTTTTTTGTAGTTATGTTTAATGTGAAATAAAGAAAGAAGATATCAAGTTGGATTACTGGGAATAATCAAGAAGGATTAAGAGGAAGAAGTCGAGTCAGTCATGGTAAACAAAATATCAGAAGAATGTGGATCAGGGAGTAGCTCTGGCTGAGATAAAAGAGCAACAAGGATAAACTCATGTGAAGGCTCAAAGTGTGAGAAGCTACAGAGGTATGCTTTAGAGTTTGTGCATGCTTTATGGATGGGGCAGGCTCAGTGTTAGGAATAATGGAGGTGGCTCAGAGGTAGAAGGTCCTGAAAGATAAACCTTAAAGGCTAGGATCGCAAGATGTGTCCTGAGCAAGGCTTCAAGAGATCTCAATTACAGAGTATAGGCAACTTGCATGTCAAAGAACTGCTTGCAGTTATGATTGACTACTCCAACCAATACTTGGCCTTGCTAATATATCATCTCAACCAAATGAGTATTGGAAGCCTTGATATGATCTATAGCAAACTTGAGGGCATCCTGGACATAAGTCTGAATGGTAGCTTTAAGGAAACATGGTCTTGGAGAGCCAGCCCTAGAAAAAACTGAGCTTTATCAGCTCTAATACCAATATTGTTAGAACCGACTAACACCCAAATGGGATGAATTGTGTGTAAAATAAAAACTTAAGAACTTTAAAAATCTTTTTGCATCTTTGTGAAAACAATAATTATAAAGATAATGAACCATAAATTCTTAGTGAAACTCATTTAAGCCAAAAATATTTAGTGAAATCATCACCCATTTCGAAATCCCAAAAAAACCCTAAGTTTGCAAAATCTCCAAATATGAAAATCTAAGGAAGAAAGGTATAAATCAAGTAGGAACACTTACTTTGATGTTTGAAAGCTCAAATATATACCCCAAGGCTGAAACCAACAAACCCTAGCAGAGAAAAATGGTTTCACCCTCTCCCAAACTCTAATTTTTGGGTCTGAAAACGTTGTTATATAACAGCATTTTCGCTCATTAGCCGTGGGTTTGCTACAACAAACTCATGGCGAATGACCCAAAAATACAATAAATTGTGTAACAAATTTCGCCGTGGGTTAGCCATAGTGAATCCACAATGAAAATGACAAGAAGAGCGACCTCAAACACTCTCCCCTTTCACCTCTACTCTATAAAAGATCAAGATCAACTATTTAATACATCAATTTCATCAAAAATCAAGTCTTAATTAACTCTAAACCTCAAAATTAAAATTTGGGATATTACACTAGCAAATTATGGCATTGACTAAAAATTTACAGTAACATGCATATTATATATTTTATATACTATATATTTCACAGTGGAATCTCCAATGTGACAAGTACTCAGCTTTTAAATATTAAGTTCATAATTTATAAATGTAGCAACATAATCTGATGTACTCTTGCATGAGGTAGCAATATATTGAATGACATTATGTCATATGATCTCCAAAAATTAAAAGGTCTGTACTATTTATTACTATGCAGAATAATTCTCCTATTATAATTATTGGATATAGGTGAAAAGTTATATGAATGAGAATTATCCATTATCTCATCTTTACAATTCTCTCTCACTTCTATTATTTTGTTCATATTTTCCTTCAATATTAATAACAATTATATTATTTGTATAATTTTTAGGGAAAATCGCTAGTAAATACTAAATAAGTAAATTAATTGCTCTTTGCCACCAACACACATGGGGTACTGAATTTGCATTAAAATTGAACTTAAAAAGACAAAAAAGCCCTTAGTTTGATAAGAAGATTTTAGGCGGGAGGAAGGAGAAAGTGCAGAGCTTCTGAATCCCTTCTTCCTCTTCCATTTCTGGCATCCTGTAGAAGTTCAGCATCGTCTCCCCTCACTCGACTATCTCCTTGGCTTGTGTCCGTCGGCAGTGTCGTCTCCGGCTACTCCTCCAGCGGCCGCCGTCTCGTTGGCTCGTGTCCTTAGGATCTGTCGTCTCCGGGTGCTCCTTTAACGGCCAGCGTCTCCTTGGCTCGTGTCCTTCGGCAGTGTTGTCTCGGGCTGCTCCTCTAGCGACGGCCGCCGCCGCCGACGCCTAGTCCTCAAGCGACCGTTGCTTGCTTCTCCAACCTAAATGCCTCCTTCATTCACCTGATCTTTTCCATATGTGCCCAATGGTCATCCACGCTATGTGCAAAGGATGAAGATCCATTATGTGCCAATGATATATCGTTTTGTGCAATTACTCTTCCTTCATGTGCCAATGATCTTCCATTTTGTGCAATTAATCTTTCATGATGTTCAATTGATTTTCCATGATGTGCATCTGATTTTCCATTTTGTACAATTACTCTTCCATGATGTGCAATTGATCTCCCATTTTGTGAAATGGATCTTTTTCTTGGTGTAAAGGATGATCCATTGTGCCAATGATCTTCCATTGTATGCAATTACTCTTCGTTGATTTGTAATTGATCTTCCGTTTTGTGCAACAGATCTTTTCCATACGTGCCCAATGGTCATCCACGCTATGTGCAAAGGATGAAGATCCATTATGTGCCAATAATCTGTCATTTTGTGCAATTATTCTTCCTTGATGTGCCAATGATCTTCCGTTTTGTGTAATTAATCTTTCATGATGTTCAATTGATCTTCCATGATGTGCATCTGATCTTCCGTTTTGTGCAATTACTCTTCTATTATGTGTAATTGACCTCTCATTTTGTGCAATGAATCTTTTCCATGGTGTAAAGGATGATCCATTGTGCCAATAATCTTCCATTATATGCAATTACTCTTTCATGATGTGCAATTGATCTCCCATTTTGTGGAATGGATTTTTTTCATAGCGTGGATGACCATTGGGCAAGTATGGAAAGGATTTGTTGCACAAAATGGAAGATCAATTGCACATCATAAAAGAGTAATTGTACAAAACGGAAGATCAGGTGCACAACATGGAAGATCAATTGCATATCATAGAAGAGTAATTGCACAAAACAGATCATTGGCACATGAAGGAAGAGTAATTGCATAAAACGACAGATCATTGGCACATAATGGATCTTCATCCTTTGCACATAGCGTGGATGACCATTGGGCACGTATGGAAATGAGTGAGCAGCTAATTAAAATTAAAGTAATCTAAGCTATTGTTTTTTTTATTAAACAAAGTTGAGATGATACATAATACTTCTGGAGTATGTAAATATTTTTTAGTGACCAATGGCTAATGATCAAGAGTTTTAGAAGAGTTGGCCAAATTAAATTTTATATTTGTATCCTCTTTATTGAGCTTGAAATGATGTAATCTTGATTTTAAAAATGGAGAAAAATAGAAATTTGTCATATTTATACTTTAGTACTTTTGATTAGGTTAGCCAAAAAATGTTTTATTGGTTCATTAATTATGAACTAATGTCCTTTTTGCTTAAATGTTACTCCTTTTAGGTTATATACAATTTTTTTTATTAAATTATACTCCCTCCAGACTTTTTTTTAATAAATAAAAACTACCTAAATCATGTTGATCAAAATTTATTCCTGGTGTATAAAAAAATCATGTAGATCTGAGTATCGGCCAAAATTAGTTAAAAGCAATAAATGTGTAAAATATGGATTTTTTTTCCAATTATACCTTGAAGACAGTAAGTGTGAGAGATAGAGAAAGAGTGGAAAAAGAAATGATAAGTATAAAAAAAGGGTTAAAGTGCAAAAATACCCATCAACTTATATCAAAAGTGCGTCTAACACTATAAATTTTTTTTAGGTATAAAAGTACTTATAAACATTCAAAATCATATAAAAAATGATATATCCGTCAAAATGGGCTAACATCCATTACTTTTTATATTGGGGCTCACTCTATTTTTCTAAAAGTACCAAAATGCCCCCAGCTCAAAATAGTAAAGGTACAAAAATACTCATAAACTTTTATCCAAAGTGCGCCAAACACCATATGTTTTTTGAAAATAAAAAAATACCAATGGCATTCAAAATGGACATGAAAGTACCAAAATACCCCCAGTAAAAAAAAACTCATACACATATACACATGGTGAATATATTTTATGAAAATTATTATCATGTATTTTCTGGTTACTCTAGTAATTTGAAGCTTGCATCTTGTTATTTGTTTCTCTTTTGTTGGTCTAAGAATTTTGAATCTAACTTAGTTTAATAACTTCATTCATTTTTTAATTAAATCAATTTTATATTCCAGCCACTTTAATTTTTCGGGTTTAGGGTTTAGCTAGAAAATTTAAGTGTGCTAATTGTAAGTTAATTTCTTGAGAAAATTTAGAAAAAATCAAAATAAAAAATTAATAGAAAATATAATAACATATACCCCATGTCGCATAATATACATTATTACGTCCAATTGCTAAATTATCACATCCATTTAATTGGAGTTGATTGTAAATTAACTAGGGATAAAATTAGAACTAAGTTTAAAGATCGAATTAATGAAGTTTAAGATTTTTCTTAGTTATGATAAAACATGTTAGAAGTGACTTATAAATAAAAGTATGTGAGTAGATAACAATAATTTTCTTGTTAATTTAAAGTTAATGTTTAAAATTCCAGGTTATGTTCATAACTACAACATAAAATTTGAATAGCTAGATAGATAATTTCTTTTATAAGTTGGGAGTATTTTGGCACTTCCATATCTATTTTGAATGTCTATAGATATTTTTCATCTTTAAAAAATATATGATGTTTGACGCACTTGAGGTAAAAGTTTATGGATATTTTTACATGTTTACTATTTTTGAGCCGAGGGCATTTTCGTGCTTTCAAAAAAATAATGTGGGCCGCACTACAAAAAATAATAGACTTGTCACTTTTACTCTGATTTTGAATGTTTGTGGTTACTTTTTGCATTCAAGAAAAGTTTATAGTATTGAATGCACTTTTAGTATAAGTTGGTGGATATTTTTGAACCTTAATCCTATAAAAACGAGATACGCATGTAATTAATTAGGGTTAAAATGAAAGAATTGAATCAAATTTTTAGACAAACACGGGTTATTACTTATATTTAGAATCAATCCTATGTGAGAGAATGTTATTTATAAATAGGATATGAGGGAGTATTATTTTTTTCTTAAATACAAATACCTTCTATTGAAAATAATTTTGTTCCAAACACTATTGGCACTAAAAAATTGTGGACACTTCTCCCCAACGTGGCGCAACCACAGTTAGTTGGAGGAAGTATTATTTTTATCATGATTGAGTTAACTCTGCTTTACCGATTAACAAAAAAAAAAAGGTTAACTCTGCTTGACCACCAACTCACAAACTACTCTCTCAATTGGTTTAATGATGGAACTGTTATAAAAGTATGTGTAATAAGAAAATAAGAAAGAATTTTAAGAGAAAATATGGATAGAATTTCTCATTTACATGTATAAAATATATAACTCAATACTTATATTTAGGGTTAAGGGGCAAATCTACCAATGATATTTTAAGAAAAGAGCATTTGGCACAATTATCTTTTAGAAGGGGCAAAAATATACATGAACAATTAAAAAGGGGCATCCACCACAAAAACCGTTAATCCATACTAACGCCATTAGGAGTTTTCTTCTCTTATAATTTAACGCCGTTAGTACGGATTTAACTGTTTTTGTGGTGGATGCCCGTTTTTAATTGTTCATGTGTATTTTTGCCCCTTTTTAATTGTTCATGTGTATTTTTGCCCCTTCTAAAAGATAATTGTGCCATATGCTCTTTTCTTAAAAGATCATTGGTAGATTTGCCCCTTAACCCCTTATATTTATAAGCGCAAAACGAGGTGAATAGTGACTGACAGTAACTGCTACAATGACCCTGTATTACTACAGTACTGCTACAATAATCATATATGAACAGTATTTTTTTATAAACAGAAAATGTCTAGTTTTAGACATCTTGACTAGAAAAGCAAGTTGGTTCGATATGAATTAATAAACATTTACATAATTAATATTCCCTCATGTCCTAATTGTAAGATAAATTTGACTTTTTTAGAGAAATTAAGGAAGACAATTAAATTACTTTAGAGTATTTATAATTTTATGTTTTTCTTCAAACTAATTAATTTGACTAATAAATTAATATATAATCTAAGGATACTAAAAATATAAACATTCTAAAGTAATTTAATTGGCTTCCTTAATTTCTTCAAAAAATTTAATTTTATCTTATAATTAGGACCGAAAAAAATATTCAGAAACCAATTTTCCTCTTAATTGATCATTATTGACATTTTTGGATGGTCAATTGCTTCCCAGACATGTAAAATCCGTTCTGGCCCCAGTTCTTTTCACATCTAATCTCAATGATAACTCGTACTAAAGAAAGTTTCATCGCACTACGGAGTAATTGACATTTTCAATGCTTTCGTGGCCTGTGATCTGTGAGTTTGAAAAAAAAAAAAAAAAAGGCCAATTTTTTTTGCCACCTTGGCCTACTATTATTAGTGGCTGAGGCCTGAGGTGTCTCGACAACTAGCACTAAATCCCCCGCGCGTTGCGCGGGGAGCATTGTGTACCTAGCATAATCAAAACATCAACGAAAGTGAGTCAAAAATGATAACTGCGTTACTAAACAACATCTGAGAATTCAACAATAGCCGTACAAGAAATTATAACATTCCACAATATCCTCTACTAATATCAGCATACATTTACTATTACAATAGAACTAAAATGAACTAAGTCATGCATAACTTTTATGTCATTAACCAACATCTAGAAGTTCAAATCAACAACCCAAATTCCTAAAGACCTCCTTGTAAACAACATTTTTTGTAGTGCCACCTTTATCTTCATCATTTGGAGGGACATATATCTTCAATCCACTCATGCTTTTAACCCTAGACAGTGCAACATATAATTGGCCATGTGTAAACACAGGCTTTGATAAATATAACCCAACATTACGAAGAGATTGACCTTGACTTTTGTTGATTGTCATTGCAAAGTTGAGTATTATTGGAAATTGTCTCCTCCGCATATGGAATGGCCATCTACTTTCAGAAGGATTCATATCCATCCTGTGGATTAACACATTCTTATTGGGATTTGATCCATTCAATGTGAATGCCTCAATAACGTTCCTTCCAAGCTTTGTTATGCGTAGCCTTGTACCATTGCATAACCCTGAGGATTGGTCTATATTCCGTAACAGCATAATCGGAGCTCCAACCTTCAATGTAAGTTTGTGTGGTGGCAATCCAGAGCTATTAATTGTATGCAGGAATTCAGGGGTGTATAGATTGTCAAAGCTATCACTATCCTCAGTAGACTTACAAACAGAGTCACAACTAAGGAAATCATGATGTTGTCCTGGCAACAAACTGCACATGTAGTCATTAATTTGGCTCACCATCTCTATGGTTGGTGCAAGTATTGCTCGATCATTAAAGTAGGCATTGCTGCCTAAATTTTCTTCGAAGTTGCTGTAGGTAGTCGATACCATTGAATGTATTGGATTTGTTGAAGGGGGCACCAATAAATCTTGAGGGATCTCAATATCTGCAATACAATCTTTGGATGAACCTAACTTACCATCACCAACATCTAGTAGCCATTTGCTAAACCATGTTACTTTCAAAATCGCTTCTTCTGTTTGGCCTTGATTCAACCTCATGTTTTTTGTTAGGTGGAAGATGGTGCAATGGTCCCATAAAGGAGAGGTGCTGATGCATGCATTAACAATAGTGGCTCTAGAACCTTTGGGCAACACTGGAAGAATTTGACGGAAGTCGCCACCCATAAGAATGCATTTGCCACCAAATAGCATTTCAGAGTGCATAACATCCCTTAGCGTGCGGTCTAATGCCTCAATGCAATATCGATGAACCATTGGAGCTTCATCCCATATTATTAGCTTTGTGTTGATGAGCAAGTTTGCAATTGCAGAGTTCTGTTTGATTGAGCACATAGAATACTCGTTAATTTGAATTGGTATCGCAAAGCGTGAATGTGCTGTTCTACCCGAAGGGAGTAAAGTTGCTGCAATGCCACTTGATGCAACGGTCAATACAATATCTCCTCTAGCACGAAGAGTTGATGTTAATGCATTCCACAAGAATGTTTTCCCTGTGCCACCATAACCATGCACAAAGAAGAAGCCTGTTGCAGTAGTATTTAATGTTAACATGACCTTATCAAAGATTGACCTCTGTTCATGATTAAGAGCACTTGTGAGTGATATTGATTGTTGATGAAGTACATGTTTGTCATAGCTCATCTCCTGTAGGATTAGATTGTTTCTGACATCAAGACATGCTTCTGTGGTAGGTAATGGAAGGCTAGGATAGTCTTGTAGTCTCTTCCCATTCAATTTCAGCACCTGATCAATCTCTTTAAGTGCAGCATCCTCCTTCTTAGAATCTAAAATATTTAAACCTATAGGGAGCACAGAAAAAACAAAATGTTAGAATACTTGGTTGGAGAAGGTAAACAAAAGATGTAATAACAAAGTATAGTTGTTTGTCTTACTTGAATATTGTGGATGATTGCGTGATATATAGAGTAGATCCTCGGACAAAATATTAGAACATTGGTTCCACACGGTGTCAGGGTGATGCAAGCAATTTGATAGAAGCATGCTAACAAAAAGCTTCCTTAAAGCAATGCCAGTGGCCCAAGTTGATGCTTCTTTGATAGCATTTATATATTCTTGATCATCATCTAATAGACCCAGAGCATCACATGCAGCTCGGAATGATTTATGAATAACTCCATCAACTGTCTTTAGGTCATCAAATGATTTTGGCCTTGTCACTTTTGTAAGTAAAATACGTAGGTAGTACAATTCACCTGAGCTTGGCGATGCATTTGCGATCCTACCTACTGAGAATCCTTTCTTCCGTCTCTGCCATAGCCTTTTATCCCTCTTATAGACATAGTGATGGGGAAACTCTGCATATGTAAGTCCAGCAGCAAAATCATCTTCTTTATTCTTTTTCATCCATGACAAGAATTGTGATTCACATACTCGTGGCTTGTACAACAACTCAGACACATCATCAGTATTAGAATATATAATGAATTGTTGATTGGGTAAGTGGAAACTTAACCTTTCAACTGATGGAGACCTATAGTGTATTGGAAAGCCAAATATTCTCCATGATCCTTCACAAGCAGATATGTACCTACAGTTGTAATATTGTTGGATCTCATCAAGTAAGACATCACCATTTTGTTTGTTGGTGTTGTCAAAAATTCCAGCCACAACTCTATCATTGCCTTTGCTAATGTATTTGAATAAGTACTTAATTGCAGTAGACTGATTGCATCTCTCAACATTAATATGAGCTTGAAACATCTTAAGAAGTATAGGATTGTATGGCACAATAAAACGATTATCCAATTCTATCCCTTTAACTTCAATTGTTCTACTATCATCCCTTTGCCTATATGTAGGGTAACCATCTTCATCAACAGTTGTGTGATCATTAAACCTTTTCGGAAAATGCTTGGTACATTTTTTATCTTTCATGCATGGTGATTTAGGGTTGTTGGAACCACATGGACCATGGATCATAAATTTCTTGACCAACTCATATAGAATGGGTGATGATTCTTTGTCTGGATTTTCTGCAGTAATAAACTTGTCGATAGCATCTGGAGATGAAATCTTGTCATGTGGATATAGAAAAAGTAGTATATGAGCATGTGGAAGACCACGCTTTTGGAATTCAATTGTGTACACCTCTGGAAAACAAATTTTGGAGACATAAGATTAACAGAGAAATAAAGTAAACTTTAGGGTCATAAAGTATAGGATATAAGTATACCTGCACGTATTGTCCCGAATATCTTCTTCTCTCTGAGTGTCTTCATAATTCTCTGTAATTTAAGCCTAAAAATTCGGGAAAGCATATCAGGCCTGTCTGAAGGGTTTACTGAGTGTTCTTTACAGAATCTCTTGATCTCTGGCCATGCAGGATTGCAAGTAAAAGTGAGGAAGATATCTGGATATCCAGCCCATCGACATATGGCCATTGCATCTTGGTAGTTTTGAAGCATATACCTAGCTCCTCCTGTGAATGTGGCTGGCAATATTATTCGTTTTCCAGTTTCAGAGGCACTTGTTTCGCCTCTAATAACTGCATCAGATAGACCTTGGTACAAATCAACCCGTAGTTCGTTTTGGTGGGTTCGAATCCAATGTAATCTTTGGGCTTCAAGCATTGTGTATCCATCAACTATGAATTGTTGTAGTAATCTACCTGAATGAAGGAGTATTGAAATTTCAGCCTCTCTTGTCATCAACCTAAAGGCAAAAAATTCCCTAATGCTTAGCATCTTCCTGGTCTTTGTTGTTGATAGTGTCTCCTCTCGATGCTGGATATCATCTCTGTAACCATCTTCTCCAAAAGGGAATAGAATAGGATATTGTAGTGGTAAATATGAAGGATGCAATTCATTGATGCGCTTGGGATAACCTGATTGTTTTTCTACAATGATATCTCTGACATTGAAAGACATGTCTATGTCACCAACAACTAATGCTGCGACTTCAGAAGCATTTGGGACATTATATATCCGGCCATCATGGTGTCTGCTGCTCAGCAACCATAGCTTCATGTCATTGTTGCCTTGGTTCTTAACGTTTGATGAAGCAAAACGATATTGTTTCACAAATGGATTAACATCATCAAGTACTCTCTTGATGTCTGCAACGATCTCAGCATCAATTGTACAATCTTTCTCATGTTTGCTGTTAAGAGTAAAAAGGTCAGTATTGTACCAAGACAAGAAGATGAATATTTGAAAATAAGTTGAGTACATTAATAAATTACCTGACTGCCTCAATTCTGTTACTAACTTCATTTTCTGTATCATAAATATATAGTTGAGAGTAGACTGGCCGTGCACCTTCCGGGGGTAATAGGCTACCAATTCTATGGTAGTTCATTCCAGAAAGTACAAAGGAATATGGTCCCTTGCCGGAGTTCTTTGAGTGATCAATTTTACCACCCATTGAAGTGAAAGAAAACATGTTGTTATATTGTCTTATGTTATCATGGAAATTTCTTGATTTGGTGCAACTCTTGTCATAGAACAATCTATATAGTGTATTTGGTGGTGACTTCATAACTGGTAGTTGGACCTTTCCTTGGAGGCAGCACATCGTGAAGGTATGTGCAATCCTCTTTTTTGTGTCTTTTTTAGCTCTTTCATTGTACCAGAATAATGCACCACAGTATTTGCATGCATGTATAGGGTCCCCTTCATCTAAATAATCTAACATAGGATAATAGTATATGAAGGGTATGAGTTAAGATTTGAAGATTGGACATGATTAATGGATGAAGTAGGGCAAGAAGTGATACCTTCAGATTCAGTAGTCTTGTATCCACAAGTCCCCATATAGCTGTCGTTTTCAACAACTGGTGAAGCTTGATAACAATTTAAGATACCTGCATAATAGAATTATTTGACATACATGAGTGACTGTTTAATGTATGGTTTCAAAATGGTTGACATATACAACCAAGTAAGTCCGACAAAAAGGAAGTAACATACCTAGATCTTCATCTGAAATAGAGGAGGCATCATCATTTTCATTGCTTTCATTGAAGTCCAAATCAAATTCAATGTCTTCATAATTCACTCCTTGGACTGTATATGAAACAATGGCATTTATACGGAACGATCAAACTTAAATGTGACAATGGCACCCTATGTGCAAGTAAAAGGTTCAATGTATATATTTTTTTCTGTACCTATTTTCATGGCATCTGAATTATTCCTGTCTGCTATCATTTTTTTTTGATGTAGTCTTGTACCTTTGTGAGGTCTTCAAATCTGAAGCTTTAAACTGGGCTATGGAACTAATTGCCTTTCTTTTTTGTCCTTGTTCGTTGGGGTTTTCTAATAGTTTTTGTTTATAGTAAGAAATAAGCAATGAGTTTGATTAATGGTTATGGGAAGTAAATATATTCTATTAATCTCTTTGTAAATAGTATAAGATATGAATGAAAAACCTGGTAATCCCCTTGTCTCACAATTTTCAGTTGTTATAAATTGGGGAACTAAATCTTTCTTGCATTTTCTTTTCGTTGGTACTGGAGTAGTGGTGTCATCATTTAGTAGTCCCTTTAACCTAGAGCTTTTCCTCTTCCATATATGTTGCAGTGGTGGTACACATTCAGCTTTGAAAATAATGAAGGAAAATATTCACATATTGTTCCATAGTGAAGGTCAAATGGAGTTAGTGTATAAGTAGGTACCTGATGAAGATTGTCTTGTGAATCTGCTAGAAAGGTCAGAGGCAACATTGGTTAGGTCCCTTAAGATTCTTTTTTTGTTCTGCTCTTTAATTGAAGACAAAGCCTGGGACGGTTGTATACAAGACTGAAGAGGTTGTTGCTGGACCTTCATGTTATTAGGAGTTGGAACAGGACAAATGAAGCATAACAGCATGAATCAATAAAAAGGATTGTGATATTTAATTGATAAAATGAATAACAGCATGGTAGGGAAATGTTATTATCTGTGCCAACTGATAATAACTTGTGAAGAGGATTTGAAATATGTGGATACTATGTTGAACCATGGAAGACGGGGACTTAAACAGAAAAAGGTGATTATAAAGCAAAAAGTTAGTTAAATAGCAATTAGGAAAAATGACATAAAGGATTGTGAACAGGTCTGGCTTATCTGTTCACAGGTCTACAAATCAAATAATAATTGAGGGTGATATGTTGACAGCTGTTAACCAAAAATGATTTGTGATCCCACATGAGATACAAATAGAATTTCTGGATAAAGTAAAACAGAGGACAATTTCAAACATATCAGGACTAAAGAACTTTTTTTAATTCACGGCAAAGGGATAATTTAGTAAAAAAAAAACTTAAAAGAACAGAGCCCACAGAGAATCAAATGTCACACCTTTTTTCCCGGCAAAGGGATAATTTAGTAAAAAAAAACTTAAAAGAATAGAGCCCACAGAGAATCAAATGTCACACCTTTTTTCCCGGCAAAGAATTGTATGACAGAGGAGAAGCAATAATAAGATACCTGGCACAAACAGGTCGAAGGAACTATAATATGATGCAAAGTCATGGAATTTAAGAAAGTGGACAGCTAGCTAGCTACATGTGTGTGAGTCATATTTGTCTCTATTAGTTCAATTTCAATTTCTATACTGAAACAAAGAACACTATTTTAATTTTTCAGTGATCTGATATACTCAAATCTCAAGCCAATACTCGAACTCCATACAAAACATATGACACAGGATCATTAGTTGACTCATTAAAGAGAAGAAAAATAGTACCGCTTGGTTCCCAAAATTTTGCTGTCGACCACAACCTCCACTCCGCACTACTAATTTAACAATCTATGGAAATGCAGGCCTGGGAGAGAGCTGAAGCGTCGGGTCGGTTCACAAAAGGGTTAATCTTGACCCATATAAGAGAGAAGACAGAGGCCAAAAGCACTGACCAGAGAATAACAATGGTTAGAGTCCGATTCTAACGACCCATAAGACCCTTAAGGAAGGGATAGAGATGGAAAATGACCTAGAAAGCGAAGAACACATTCCCATAGAGTGGTCCCCAAGTTTCATATCCTCCACTAAGAGTTACGGAGAAGCCTTTAATTACACCAACCAAGTTAACCACAATAATGGTCGTTGGAGGAATCTAGACTGTTGTCCACTTCACTATGTACTTTAAATCCAACTTTTTTTATTGTGGTCTGAATAAAGACAAGAAAGTTTATGGAAGAAATAAAGCTGTTTGTTTTTTCATACCCAAGCATCCAAAGCGATATTGACTACAATAGTGACAGCAGAAATAGACCAGGTAAAGGCAAGAGCATCTATAATTTTATCACACCAGATTTCTTCTTTTCCTGTTCTTGGAGTTCGCTTTAATTAGGAATAACGGACTCCTCAATTGTAAGTGAGGATAATGATGATACTATTTGGAACGCGTGTCATCAATCTTTTGAGTGTTTTTTGTGAGGCATTAATATGTCGTAGCTTTATTTATGTCATAGTGCTATCAAGTTGCTTTTGGAAAGTGTTCAACCAGCTTTATTTATGTCATAGTGCTATCAAGTTGCTTTTGGAAAGTGTTCAACCCATATAATTAAACGCGTCACTTGCTTTAGGTTCCCATATGGTTGAACTCATCGAAGCATACAGGCCATACATGTGGTTGCAGATGGAAGAAGGTGAGTATGACAGAATGATATTTGTTAACTCATAGTTCAACACTTACATGACGATAAATCCGAAAGATTGATGAGTAAAAGATTGACAACTGTAAAGTAAAAGCATACTCCATGGATAAAAGTATATAACATTGATGACTAAATGCATCTATAATAAAGTAAGATTGGGCACTAAAGAGGTCTATATTAAAATATTGATGACTAAATGCATGTGATAATGAACGCACCTTTTCATGGTCTGAATAAAGAAATAAAGCTGTTTGTTCTTTTCATACCAAAGTAGGCAGAAATTGCTTTTGTGAGTGAGGATAATGATGATACGATTTGAAATGCATGTCACTTGCTTTTGAGTGTTTTTTAAGACTTATTTAAAATATCGTAGCTTTATTTATGTCATAGTGCTATAAATTTGCTTTTGGAAAGTGTTCAACCAGCTTTATTTATGTCATAATGCTATCAAGTTGCTTTTGGAAAGTGTACAACCCATATAATTAAACGCGTCACTTGCTTTAGGTTCCCATATGGTTGAACTCATCCATTTGCATGTCTTTTGTCGTGTTTCGATTTTGTATACATTGAAATAAGTCTTTGTGATTTCCGATCCATAAAAAAAAGAGTCTTTGTGACGAAACCTTCAGAGCCAATTTGTGAAATTATTAACAGAAATAGAAAAGATGCCATGCATGCAATCATAATCATAACTATCACGAATATCTGCTTTATACTTCATTGAATTGAAATATAGCCTCTAAATTATCAAAAAATGAATACAAACATTTGTCCATTTGCAGACAAGTAATTATCAGAGTTCAATCAATAAAAACATTTAAAGTCACAAATGCAAACTGCCAGGATCATCTAAACAGGACAAACCAATATCATTTTTTTAATATTAATTCTCTTCTACAAACTGGTCTTCTCGTCTCTGATGAACCAGGCGGAGACACCAACAAAGACTTCTAACAAACAGAGCTAGGTGGCCTGTGAATATTGCACTACTGCTGCGCAATGTATTAAACTGTTCTAAAACTATGAATACTATGATATAAATTTTATGTTGTATAGATATATTGATTTGTATGATGTTGGTTGATTGTGAACAATTTGCAATTAATCCACAGGATGGACAGTAATAGTACGCAACAATAAAAACATTTAATAGTACGCTAATAACGGAAGGAAGTTCACGGGAGTACGACAAAGACCCTGGGGGAAATGGGCGGCAGAGATTCGAGATCCCGCCCGTCGTCAACGCGTCTGGTTGGGCACCTTCGACACTGCAGAGGAAGCAGCCATGGTTTATGATAATGCAGCGATTAGGATACGCGGACCCGACGCGTTGACAAACTTCGTGATCCCACCGCAGAGGGAAAAGCTGGAAGGAGCAGAAGTGGCGGTGAAGCCGGAAATCAATGTGGTGGTGAAGTCAGAAGCGTCGGGCTCCGGCTACGATTCCGGCGACGAATCACATCTCCCACCTCCGTGCTGCAATTCAGAAGCAACTGCAGCGAAGAGACCGAACCTCAGATTTCTTATGAACAGGAGAGAGAAAGTGAGGCTGAGACAGAGGCGGCCGAAGTGGAAGATGTGTTGCGGGAGTGCGAGGGCGAGACGAGTCAATCAGACGAGAAGGTGGATTTGTTCGTGATCACACCGCAGAGGGAAAAGCTGGAAGGAGCACAAGTGGCGGTGAAGCCGGACGTCAATGTGGTTGTGAAGTCAAAAGCGTCGGGCTCCGGCTACGATTCCGGCGACGAATCACATCTCCCACCTCCGTGCTGCAATTCAGAAGCAACTGCAGCGACGAGACCGAACCCCAGAAGGCAAGCGAACAGGAGAGAGAAAGTGAGGTTGAGACAGAGGCGGCCGAAGTGGAATTTTAGGGTAAAGTGAGGGAATGAAGAAATG
The DNA here is from genome assembly GCA_963210345.1 of Inga oerstediana. NCBI lineage: Eukaryota > Viridiplantae > Streptophyta > Magnoliopsida > Fabales > Fabaceae > Inga > Inga oerstediana. The sequence goes on from OY723407.1 coordinate 43,034,258, forward strand.
GGGGAGAAGGATAGGCTGAGTCGAAATGAGACAGAAATATTAATGAAGAGAGAGGAAGGAAATAAAAAGAGGTTCTGCAATATATTATTTAAGATCTCGAGGCAGAAGCGTGAGAAGGTTTGGAGAAATCTGAGCCATAGGTTTCTATAAATTTGCTTTTGGAAAGTGTTCAACCAGCTTTATTTATGTCATAATGCTATCAAGTTGCTTTTGGAAAGTGTACAACCCATATAATTAAACGCGTCACTTGCTTTAGGTTCCCATATGGTTGAACTCATCCATTTGCATGTCTTTTGTCGTGTTTCGATTTTGTATACATTGAAATAAGTCTTTGTGATTTCCGATCCATAAAAAAAAGAGTCTTTGTGACGAAACCTTCAGAGCCAATTTGTGAAATTATTAACAGAAATAGAAAAGATGCCATGCATGCAATCATAATCATAACTATCACGAATATCTGCTTTATACTTCATTGAATTGAAATATAGCCTCTAAATTGTCAAAAAATGAATACAAACATTTGTCCATTTGCAGACAAGTAATTATCAGAGTTCAATCAATAAAAACATTTAAAGTCACAAATGCAAACTGCCAGGATCATCTAAACAGGACAAACCAATATCATTTTTTTAATATTAATTCTCTTCTACAAACTGGTCTTCTCGTCTCTGATGAACCAGGCGGAGACACCAACAAAGACTTCTAACAAACAGAGCTAGGTGGCCTGTGAATATTGCACTACTGCTGCGCAATGTATTAAACTGTTCTAAAACTATGAATACTATGATATAAATTTTATGTTGTATAGATATATTGATTTGTATGATGTTGGTTGATTGTGAACAATTTGCAATTAATCCACAGGATGGACAGTAATAGTACGCAACAATAAAAACATTTAATAGTACGCTAATAACGGAAGGAAGTTCAGGGGAGTACGACAAAGACCCTGGGGGAAATGGGCGGCGGAGATTCGAGATCCCGCCCGTCGTCAACGCGTCTGGTTGGGCACCTTCGACAATGCAGAGGAAGCAGCCATGGTTTATGATAATGCAGCGATTAGGATACGCGGACCCGACGCGTTGACAAACTTCGTGATCCCACCGCAGAGGGAAAAGCTGGAAGGAGCAGAAGTGGCGGTGAAGCCGGAAATCAATGTGGTGGTGAAGTCAGAAGCGTCGGGCTCCGGCTACGATTCCGGCGACGAATCACATCTCCCACCTCCGTGCTGCAATTCAGAAGCAACTGCAGCGAAGAGACCAAACCTCAGATTTCTTATGAACAGGAGAGAGAAAGTGAGGCTGAGACAGAGGCGGCCGAAGTGGAAGATGTGTTGCGGGAGTGCGAGGGCGAGACGAGTCAATCAGACGAGAAGGTGGATTTGTTCGTGATCACACCGCAGAGGGAAAAGCTGGAAGGAGCACAAGTGGCGGTGAAGCCGGACGTCAATGTGGTTGTGAAGTCAGAAGCGTCGGGCTCCGGCTATGATTCCGGCGACGAATCACATCTCCCACCTCCGTGCTGCAATTCAGAAGCAACTGCAGCGACGAGACCGAACCCCAGAAGGCAAGCGAACAAGAGAGAGAAAGTGAGGTTGAGACAGAGGCGGCCGAAGTGGAATTTTAGGGTAAAGTGAGGGAATGAAGAAATGGGGGAGAAGGATAGGCTGAGTCGAAATGAGACAGAAATATTAATGAAGAGAGAGGAAGGAAATAAAAAGAGGTTCTGCAATATATTATTTAAGATCTCGAGGCAGAAGCGTGAGAAGGTTTGGAGAAATCTGAGCCATAGGTTTCTTATGAATAGTAATTTAGTGGAAGAGTATTTATATATATATAGATGACTCTCTACGTTGAATTAGGGCATATGCTAATAATCTTTTCAGAATAAAATATAGGAACAATTTGAAATAAAGTCCCCTATTATAATTTTTTTTTTTTTGAAAAGAACTAAGTTAAAACAATGTTGCTCGTTGCTTTCCATGTATACAAAATTTTCAGATCCTTCCAGCAATATAATTTCCAATCAGGCATCCCCCAATTTCCCCTAAAATTATATGAGTTAAAGTGAAATTAAAAAATTTTAGGTTAAATATCGTTAATATTAATATCAATGTAAAATATTAAAAATGTAGAAAATCATATATTACAAGAAGCCATGCTTTCTATAAGTTATAATAAATAGCGTTACACGTGTCTATATCTCAATAATGTGATTCATTTAAATTTCACACAATGGCATAAAACTTATTCCAGCCATTTATACAAACTTAAATCAAATCTTAACATAACCAAGCTATTATTAGGATAAGCAAGATATAATATTTTATTGTGATACGTGAATATTAAAAGATAAATCTAATTAACCATGATTTAATGGGAGTATTCTATTAAAAGTTTTTTGAAATACTCATATCTTAAATTGGGCCTTTAAATTTAATAAATTATAAATCATGTCAAGCATCCCAATTTAGAATTTTAGAATTAAGATATTTTATATTTTTACTTATATATCCTCGTCTCCCTACCTCCCTCCCTCCCTCCATTTATGGAGTCTCCTCTTACTAAGAAGCTCAAGTTCTAGATTTACTGTCACTAATTACTCTAATAAGCCTAAGAACAACGAGGAGATTAAGATGCACCGGCTATCTTCCAATTCTTCTTGGTGCAGTTTGCCTAATACTAGGCTGAACATCAATGACAATATTTTTGTGAATAGGCAATATTGTTTTTTTTCTAAAAGGATATTTTATTGATGACAATAATCAATTAAATTGTAGATAAATTTGAAATTTCAATTCTATTGTACTCCTTTACAATCTATGTTGTCGTTGTTCCAACCGTTGAATGCAAAAATAGAGGAAGGCCTCCCATAACTTTGCTACAAGATAGTCTCTGTTTCACCTAATTCCAAATAATTGATATGTGCCAATCTTCTAATAAATACAATTAAACTTTTTTGGGTGAAATATATAAAACTGAACTTTATTATTTTTAGTCTAAAATGGACTAAGTGCACTTCATTACTGCGTAATAGTTGCAATTAGAATTCTTTTCATTTTGGCATGGAGTTCTGCAATCCCCAATCAAACATTCCAAAATCAAAACTAGGTTTCTTTGTGGAGTAAAGCTCACATGGAAGCTCGCGCCATGCAGATGCCCAATGTTTGCATCCGTGTTGCTATAGGAAAAAAAAACACGGAATTTTCATATTTGGCATTTGGTGGGAGTAATTGAGTAGAAGAAAAATAAAGTTATTGAAATGAGTATTGGTGTTGTGCGATAGAGGATGAGGATGCCAAAAAAATAAAGTATCAAATGATTTTTAATTTGCAACAAACATTGTTTCTTTTCATATCAAAGAATAAATGACAATTCAATTTCAATAAAGAATTCACGATCAATTTAGATATGAAAAGTCAATGCAATTGTATCGACAATCTGTCCTCTGGATTTAAGAGATTAGCGTCAAGTCTTCTCTTTTTCTAACATTTTAGGGGCAATGACATAAATTGATAAAATTTGTAAATCCAACTTTGGGTCATATAGCCTGATTAATAATTTCTTAAATTTAGCAGCCCAATTTAGGATTTGGGTATTTCAAAGGGCTTTTAAAGGGATTTTACCTAATTTTTTAATACATAAATATTCTTATTTAATATCTTCAGTGGAGTTTTGGTTAAGAGTTTTGAACCGGATAATAATATTAGATTTTTTTTTTCTTTCCTTGCCAAGCTTAATAGGACATGGTTTTAAGTTAAAATTTAAGAAGCATAAAAAGTAGCAATAATTCAAATTGTGTTTTAGACTTTTAGTAACTCTTATTTATTGGATGATGTTTAATTTATATATTAATGTTCCATTTACATATGAATTAATTTCAACATATATATTCCGAGTTATATACTAATATTTGATATTATATTTTAATTAAATTAAATTAAATTATTTTAATCATATTCCCAATTCACTGCAGTTAGATTTTTGACTTTTGCACCACTACTCAACTTACCGATCCAATTTTCAGAAATTTGGCAATTACAGATTTTTGGTACATATAAATAGAATTATTTATTGACGCTTAAATGGGAAAATGACAATATTTATAAAGGGAGAATTGTTGATAAAAATTTTTTTGGTAAATTAATTGCAGAATGCTACTATGGAAAATATGTTGCACATAACGAAAGATATTTTGCATACAACGGAAGATTATTTATACATTTATATGGAAGATTTTTGCATACACTGAAGATAATTTGCACAAAACGGAAGATCGATTACACACACGGAAGATTGCTTGTATGATTGATAGCAATCAGCAATTAATTTATCCCAAAGATATTTTTGAGCACTTCTCCCAATTTATAATTGGCGCGATGAAAAAACAAAGGGAGAATGACCGTATAGTCCCAAAACCAAACAAAATCATAATAAGATCCATACTTAAAAAAGATAACAACTCATTATTATAAGGGAGAATTATTAAAAAAGACCTCATGTACAACTTATTTGCTAAATAAGACCTGTGAAGATATCTTGCACATGGAGGGAAGATATCTGCATACGGAGAGGAGATTTCTGCACATGTAGGGAAGACTTCTGCATACATATAGGGAAGAATTTTGCACACAGAGAAGATCATCTGCACACCAGAGAAGATATTCTGCACACGTGGAAGATAATCTGAACGCGAAGGTCTCATTTGGTAAATAAGTTGCCATTAAGGGATTTTTTCATAATTTTCCCTTATTATAAGTCATTTTTTATGCTTTTGACTTTTTATAAGGATTTTAGTGTGATTTTGTTTGTTGATTCGACTTTGCCGTCATTCCCCCAAAAACAGACGCACGTATACGTAAAATATCTTTTATTCTTGTTTGCTATTTTTAAAAGAGGAGGGATCCGTGAAGAGGGGAACACATAAAAATTCTGGGAAGGATCTGTTTCTCTCAAAATCGCTGCGTTTGAAATTCAATTCCATTCTTCAGATTTCACTTTCCTTTGAAATCCTTCTTCTTCTTCCTGCTTCGTACTGGGAATCGCATGGGTGCCGCCAACACCTGGGACGCCATGGAACTTGCCGCCCAAGCTCGCCAAGACCATGGCTCTCAGATTCTCTCCTCCACTCTCACGATTGGTCCGTCACTCTCTCCTCGTGAAATGAATCCTCGCATCATGTTCGTACTAATCACTTTGACCCTTTCTCTTTTTGAATGTCCGCATCTCTTTTTTGTCCTGCTATCTTGGATTTCTCGATTTATTTTATTTCTGTTTAAGTTGATTCTTGCGTCTGGTTGCCGCGAAAATATCAGAATATGGGTGATACCAGATTGGAATTGAATTTGATTTTTGTCGTTTCCCTCCGTTGCATTCTATGAGAAGAAATCTTCTATGTAACTTAATATGTGTTGGGCTTTCATTCGAAGTGGAAATCATTTCTGGGTTGCTATTTTTCCCGGTCCTCTCAATTGTATTCAGACGCTATCTTTACGTCTTTCTAATAATAGTTATGAGCTGGAGAAAATGCAATAATTACCTTTTGTTGTGATTCTGCAGTGAGCTGTGCAAGGATATGTTCAAGAAATGGTCAAATTTGGATGATTCTCGCTTTGCTATTGAGACAGTTTCTGGAGGCATCACAAATATGTGTGAGTTATTTCCTTATTGTTTCCCGCAATAATGATTGTTGTTGGAAATCAAAGATTGATTTTGCTCATGTCATTTTATTTCTTTTCCTTAAGTTAAGGATAATTTGTTTTGTTTAGGTCTTTATTGGATAACGTTTCTTTGCTTGTACGATTAGCTTGAGCGGTTTATTTTGACCAGGATAAGTTTAGTTAAAGTGATGTTTATATCAAAATATAATTAACAATAAGTTACTTCTAATGTGTTGCTACTCAAAACAATAGTTTCTGAATGACTCGGAAAAAAATTAAGTTCAGAAGAATAATTAAATCTTCAATTTCTATCGAGTATTATTATCAGAAATGAAATTACTTCATATCCATGCTTACCTTTTTCCCCTTGTTTTTGGTACTATGGCCCAACTAATAGTTTATCAATAATTCCCAGTACTCAAGGTTTCAGTGAAGGAAGATAATGGTGATGATGTCTCCATAACCATCAGATTGTATGGGCCGTATACTGAGTACATCATCGACCGTGAACGTGAATTGCAGGTCAGACTGTCTATTATATGATAATGTCAAATTGAGTGGTTTATCTTGTATTGGAATCGTGCTGGCAATTTGATTCTCTTGTCATTCCTGTGAATCTTGTACTGGAGCTAAAGAACTATTGGAGTCACAGGATAGCGTAAACTGTAGATATGCTCATGGCAATGCTTCTGATTGTGATATTCTGTGTCTTTTTCTGTCTATTGAATGCTTTCTACTTATTGAAGTTAAATCATTTGAACATTGTATATTGCATTAGCTTTGTTTTTTTGGGTAATTATTATATGCTCCTACGAACTTAAATTATGATAAACAGATTTCAGCAAAGTTAATTCAGTGAATTCCTTCTATTCTTTTCTTTTTTCCTTTTGTATGAAGGGAATAAGATTATAGTACTGAAATAGCTTAATACAAGTTCCTATAGTTTTCTACAATATTTAAGTTGTTTTCAATTTTTGGGAATCATAATTTCAATGTCTTGTAACATGTGATATCCAATTCATACCACTCTTTTCTTGTCCCGTTTTAGCATTAAAAATGCTCAAGTTAGAATCAGGACATCTACAAACAACTGTACAATTTTTTTTTTTTTTATATGCTTGATCTTCTTCTGCTATGGGTTAATGGGACTGATGATCTATATTAGAAAACAAAACTTGGTTCATTTGGATAGAAATGCCCTAAAATCTTTTTCCTTTCTGCATATATAGTCCGTTATTTTTACTTGCACGGCCTACCTTGTAATGGTTATCCAAATATTGCGTTTAGGCCACCAAATACATCTCAGCTGCAGGATTTGGTGCTAAATGGCTTGGAATTTTTGGAAATGGCATGGTGCAATCTTTTATCAATGCACGTACTCTATCTCCACCAGGTACATACTTCAAAATTTTCTGTAAGGGCAGGCAGTGACTTAGTTTGGTTAGTAAAAAGTCAATGCAATATTTAAATAATTTGTTGTTGTCGTTCATGCTTCTTTATAAATTTTTGGCCGAAACTTAAAACATCTGTAAATAGTTATTCTCCCCACAAATCATGGATTTTTTTGAATAAGATGCGGGCTTATGCATTCCATGGAGTTTGGATAATAAGTTGCATTATTTTGTGGCTTGTGGACTTATAGATTACTCCTTTTGGTCCTTATTATAAGACATATTTATTTAATTTGATTAGATTGAGGAAGTTAGTTGAGTTAGTTAATATGGCATTAGTTTCTAAAATACCCTAGTCATCTTCCTCAATTCTCTCTTCTCCTTGATTATTGTTGAGGGAGCATCAATATCAATAGCGGTAGCTTAGGAAAAGATTGACAAATATGTAAACTATGTCTTATTTAGGATCAAGATTAACTCTCCAAATATGTTTTATATTAAAGACCGGAGGGGGAGTATATTTCTATATAAATATAAATTGTACTGTAGCAGATATTGGAATTACTTTTTTGACTGAAAGGCATAATCTATTGGAAGACTTCTTACTGGATAACCTTGAATTTACAGCTGATTTCATCATAGATTTACTTGATTATCCTATATTTGGCAAGCTATAAAGACTTTGAATTGTTTGAGTCTTGGACTTACCTTTGAATTGAATTTAAATTTTTATATCACCCTCCACAGCTTTAGTTCTTTTTATTTCTGTGATGTGCTAATTATGTGAATTTGAAATGTAAGCTTTGAATATAAATATTGCTCCCTTGATTAAGTATATGCACTTTCTAACTCTACCTGTTCGGCTACAACATGTTTAACGTCATCTATGCATTCTTTCAATGGCAGACATGAGGGAGCCAAAGCTGGTTGCTAAAATTGCAAAACAAATGAAAAGATTTCATCAGTTGGAAGTTCCAGGTTCTAAGGAGGCTCAGCTATGGAACGATGTCTTCAAGTTCTTTAAGAAAGGTCATCTATTCTTCCCTGTGATGTAATTGACGATTGTCTTTGTATTATTCTTAATCCTTACTCTTGAGTCACATCTGTTTGAAGTGAATTTCGTTCCCGTGAATTTTTTTCCCTTCTTTTGAATGGGAAAGGTTGATCATACAGGTTGAAATTTAAATCTGAATCATGAACAGCATTTGCTAACAAATTGGCACATCTATTTGCATCTCTAAAAGCATACTGGAGTATCACTTCATAATCCAACGCAATCATTTCTTTTACTCCTCCAGGTGATAGATGAGTTCTTCATTCTATTAACAATTGGGATTTGCTCCTCACCACACCTCAATTCGCTGTGTCAACAGCCTCCTGGCTTCTCTCTTCTGCATACTTGCAAACTGCGGTTCACATCTTCCTTCTCCTTTGTCAAATTAGACAGCTCTGTTTCCCCCATGTCTTAAGCATATTGGTCTTACTTCCATTATTCTCCACTGTATCTGGTGGTCTGCTATTGTTTGATTTAATGGTCTGCTCCATAATCTGTGGTTGATGCTCACTTTCTAAACCCTTGCCCATAACTGGCTCCCCTTGCATTTCCTGATGGTGCACACTTCTGTTCTTTTCCTTAACAGCCTCTTTGCCCATATTTAGTGGACCTTTTCTTATGATTGAGCGATTGCAACTCAGGGAACTCTTTCACTTCTTTTTTCCTTCTGCAATGTAGGCAATATATGGGGCCAGCTATTTGGACCTTTTTCTTTGATTTTGGCCGAAATATCAGGCAACCCTTCAACTTTGTCCTCCCTATATTTGACTTTCTGATAGAAATAGGTTTTAATATTCATTGAGTTTATTAGCATATACCTTTTGTATTCCATTAGTGGCATTGGCTGAAAGCAAAATGAAGTATTTTGCAATACAAGCAGCTTAAAAGTAGAGGTTATTAATGGATTTTGTTCCCTAGCACGCATATGTGCACTTATTTGGAGTTCATATTTTATTTAGTAGAAGATCCTTATTCCCAAATACATTTTTCTATTGCCTGATTTAAAAGAAATCCTTCAATATTTAAAGTCTGGCATCACTAAAATATGAATTTTAGGGATATAGTATCTATATGCCACTCCTGCGAAGGGATAGTGAATTATACATGCTTTAAAATTTGACATTTCAAGTATTTGAGTTGCTGCTTTTCCCCCTATCTTTTACAGCATCTGCTCTTGAGTTTGATGATCCTAAGAAGCAGACGACTTATAGGACAATTTCATTTCAGGAAGTCCACAATGCAATTTTGGAACTCAAGGTACGTGTATTTTCTGAACATTTCCTAAATGGGCAATGTCCACCATATCACTGGATTTGACAGACTTTAGTGTTTTTATTTTATGGCAGTAAACATTATACTTTCCGTACCCTTAGGTTTGCTCGGGTTCCAGATAATGGTAGTCTGTGCAGGGACTTGCCATAATTTATCTTGAAATGAGATTTTTTTGGGTAGCGGGTGGGAGAGTATTGCTCTTGGGTTTCTCACATCATATTTTTCCATCCTTATCTTTTTGTGCCAGAATGCACTTTATGAATGATACTGTGAAATCCTTGGCTGAACCAGTTTTAGCTAATGAAGAATTTGATAATTCTTGTCTCTCTACTGATCAATGTTTCCTGATATTGCATCAGGGGTTGACAGATCGGCTGGATTCTCCCGTGGTTTTTTCTCACAATGACTTGCTCTCTGGAAATATAATGATAAATGACGATGAAGGTATTAACAAATCTTGATGACAAGCATATTCAATAATCCACTCTGATTGTCTAGGTGCTCTTGTTTAGGAAGCACAGAAAAGTGTTTTTTAAGCACTTTTCCACGAGTCGAGACAGCACTCCTCACAAACTTACCTCAAATGCCATAAAATCACTTCTAAAAAGCTAAAATAAATAGGCACTAAGTGAAAGTATGATTCTGATGGGACTTTTAGTAGTTGATATGCTCATACTCTAGGGAGCTTCTGGTTAGTAATTAATTTTACAATCTTGCATATTGTATGTGATCTTCTCTTACTCTGTCCCTTAGAAGTGCATCTTCTCTATGAACCATGTGATGTGAGTTCTTAAGATTATATAAATTCCCCTTTATTGGAACAATTTTCTTCCTTCATCTTCTCTTCCTTTCTTGCTTTTTGACATTTGTGCATTCTCACTAAAAATCTTGAGCAAACCAGAACTTAATTAGTTTTTTCAATTGTGTAATTCAATGGTTGATAAGTGGTTTCTGTATGAAGTATTTCACTGTAAGGATGACAGCATTGGTACAGTGGCACCCATTTTTCAGTTTTATGGGATTGAACTGATAGAATGGGTACAGTGATCATGCAATAAAACTTATGGTGTGCGCTTGGTACAGGAAACACATTCTCTGCATAATTTATCTCCATTTATAGCAAACTACTAAGAACTAGGGAGACTGAACATGCCTCTGATGTTCACATCTGGCACATGAAGCGCATCATTCGCACATGAAGCGAGAATACCCAACTGACCAACTTATTCATTTATCATCATTATGTATTTTTCTCCTTCAAATTTCATTGAGTTGGTACTCTTTCAAATTTCCAGATAAACTTTACCTCATCGATTATGAGTATGCATCATACAACTTTAGAGGCTTTGACATCGGAAACCATTTTGCGGAGTATGCAGGCTATGATTGTGACTACAAGTTGTATGTCTTTGTATCCTATTCTCATTCTGTTTGTTTCTCTCCCTTTTTGCTTGATGAGTTTTCTAATTGGTTGTTGACCATTTTACTTATGCAGATACCCAAATAAGGACGAACAGTATCTTTTTTTCAAGCATTACTTGCAACCTGACAGACCACACGAGGTTAATTTATAGTAATTTTATTTTATTGTTTTCAGACTTCTAATGGTCTATTAATGAGATGCCCAATCTATTAAACAAGCCCATGTTCATCACATCCACAATCATACTGTTAATAAGTGCATATAGATTTGAGCCGATCCTGCTCACGATAGCTGTATGATGCACTCTTCTGTCTGTCTAATCTCTTTAATGCATTGAAGATTGAAACTGATACTCAAACCTTATCAATGAAATTAATTTGCCTTTTTATGTTAGTGGCTACATCCTACACCGACATCTATTCTGAGGGTTCTCAATGTGATCATTCACTATTTTGATCACTTTTAGGCCTTTGGGCACCGATAACTAAATTAGGTTGGTTTTGGGCTGTTGATTATTTTTCATGACTTATTATGTCACACCTCTCATTAAGATGTGGACTTGATTTAACATTAGCTTAGGCATATCTTATATAGTGCTTGCCATATATATATATATATATAGAGAGAGAGAGAGAGAGAGAGAGAGAAGTCTGCTGAGCTTGTGAAAAAAACAGATTGTGTTATTAACTGTCCTGCATTTGTATCATTAATTATTTATTTATTCTATGATATAGGTAACTGAGGAGGATCTCTATAGGTTCTATGTTGAAGCAAACACATATTCATTGGCTTCTCACGTTTTCTGGGCTTTGTGGGGCTTGATTCAGGTATATAATTCTTCTTCCTTTCTTGCATTTGTTATACATTGCCAAAATCATTCATACCCATGATTTATTTATTTATCTCATTCTCTAAACAGGCTAAGGTGTCTCCAATTGATTTCGATTATCTTGATTATTTTTTCAAGCGCTACAATGAGTATAAGAGAAAGAAGGAAGAATATTTCTCCCTGGCTGAATCCTACCTCTCAAGATGAATGGATACGTAGATTGTTATGTATTTTGTTCACATTTTAGGCTTTTTCTTTGGTCTTGTTCGTAGCACGAGATCCATGATTCATGTAGCTAGATATTTGTGTAAAATATCTTTTGTAGCTGCTGCTGCTTATGGAAAATTTTAAAAAAACGGATAATTTGGTTTGTTGCACAATGGAATTGAATCACAGAAAATGAAATGGAAGCACGTCCTTGAATAAGCAATATTTGAGTAAAGGTTCCAAATATTTATCCTAAATATAAGACTAGTGAGGCTCTAGAGGAAAATCCATGCTCCACGTGTAAGAGTATGATCAAATTTATCACAGAGAGTGTTAGAACTTAATTAAATATAACAAAAATAATGGAAAATCTTGAGCAAGGAGTTGTGGGATCGGATGTTAGTAGCCTCAAGTGATAGATGACACGCAAGAGTGTGTATGGTAGGATTGTTCGGGATCAGGAAATCCCCATCCTGATCCTGAAAAGTGTTCAATATCTCAAGAATTTTCCGTCTTGATGGGACTGGAAATTCAATTCCTGATCCTGAATTTTCTTTTTAAAAAATAATAATTATCTATATTAAATTTTTTGTTGTGTTTCTTTTAGTCTAGTATAAATATATAATTTATTTAATATTATATTGTATCAAATTACTGTAATACAAATATATAATTAGTCCAATATATGCTTAAAATTGTCAATTCAGCTGCAAAAAGAACAAAGGCAAGAACAAAAAAAAATAGAATTATTTAATAAATAATAAATAAAATTAACTAAATAAATTTAAAAAAATAGATATTACCTTGAGGGTGTTAGGGATTTTCACATTTTATTTTACATTTAGTCTTTTTTCTTAAATATATTTTTAAAAAATTTACATATATATATTCGGGATCGAGAAAAAGTCGGGATCGGGAAGTCCTATTCTCGATCCCGATCCCAAAAATGGAAAAATCTCATCCCAATTTACTTAGAATCGGGACGAAAAAATGTTGCACACCCCAAGATACAAGGTGATAGAAAAGGGCGAACAAAATTTAGGTGATGTGACAAGTATGAAATTAAAATTAAAGCAAAATTGTTCTTGATATAAATTAGTTTTTCATAATTTTAAACTTGTTGAATGATTTCCAATGTAGTATTTTGGTAAATGCTTTCCACCATAAGGGAATTGGGTAATTTCTTTCACATTTTGGTTTTTAAAAAAAAAAAAAAAAAAAAGCCTACAAGGTTCTGGGATTTTTTTTACCATTAACAAAGTGTTAAGATTTGAACTCTATTTGTTTTTTATCATAGCTTGTACATCCATTATATTCATAGATGATTCGGACTCAACCTCACATCAATAAAAGAGATCACTCATCTCCTGATTTTCACAACAAGGCCTACGCCTCTACTATTTTATGTGTAAATTATTTTTTTGTACAATGTGTAAAATATTTAAATCGGAAGAGAATGAACAAACTTGGAAACCTGGGCCCTCAAACGAATTTGCTCTTAACCCTTTGATGTATTAGAGATTTTGACAAGAAAAAAGTTGGGATTTTGGGACGGGCGCTTACGGATATCTCATAGTATATGAAATAAAAGCATTTAGTTTAGTACTTTAAAAGAACAAAAAAAAAAAGTTTGGCCTAAAAAAAAGATCCATGTCATCTATTTGCAAAATCCGTATAAATTTTTAGGTCGATAGTCCTAGGAATTAGTGCATAACTGGATTTTGCTTGTGGGCTATTTCAGTGTAAAAAAACCAAAAAAAAAAAAAAAAGGCAAAGAGCGGATCAATCTCAATATTTCAACGAAACAAGTCTAGGACAAGTTAAGCCCATTACATCTATATGCAGCAAATTACATAAACTATTAGGCGTCTGGTGCTCATTTGGAACAGTGATTGAAATACTTAAAAACAGTTTTTCAATCATGATTTACAGTATATGAAAAAAGTTTTGTCTCAATTTATGTAAGAAGCAACTCATAAACAATCTCAACACCATAACAAACATGCCCATAAAATATAGAAGCTTTAAGCCAATATCAACCTGAAGGCTCCAAGCCTCCAATACAATCATTTAGGCCTCGTTTGGTAGATGAGAAGTGAGACAAGAGAAGTGGAAGTGGAAATAAATTCCACACTTTAAGCTGTTTGGTAAGTGAGAAGTCACTTCCTCATGGAAGTCACTTCCATCAAAAGTGATGGAAGTGAGTTCCATAGGTTACCCTATGGAAGTCTGCTCACTTCTTTGGAAGTGAAAAATTTAGGACAATTTTGTCCCAAGTTATGAAATATCTGGACCATCTTGCCCCTGCTCTAATATAAACGAAAAACCCTATTCTGCATTCAAGAAGTCGAAACTCACCTCTCACTCTCTGATCCAAGAGAACCGAGGCAACAAACATCACGAAAGAGACGAGCGGACGTCGCGGTGGAGACGACCGGACGGCGCGGTGAAGACCGGCGGACGTCTCGGCGAAGAGCAGCGGACTTTATGATTTTCTCGGATTCTTGTACTTGAGAATCTTTCATTCTGCCTAAAGTTATCTGTCACGAAGAAGCCCTAGAACGCAGCAACAGTCTTCATCAACTGAGCTATTTCCGATTGGTACGAGCAAACACATCCTCCTCCTCCTTCTCTATTTCATTGGAATAAACATATATGCCTGCGTTTCTGCGAACCAACTACTCGCTAGTTGCTGCAAATGTGTCATTTTAATGTTAGTCTTTTATTCATGAGCAAATATTCGCTAGCTGCTGCAATGTGTCATTTTAATGTTTGTTTGAGCTGTCTTGTTCATGAAATGTTTACATTGATGGTGTTATTATCATATTTTATATTTTGGATGAGCAAATATTCGCTAGCTGCTGCAATGTGTCATTTTAATGTTTGTTTGAGCTGTGTTGTTCATGAAATGCTTGCATTGATGGTGTTATTATCATATTGTATATTTTAGATGAGGTGAAGGAAGGTAATTATCATATTTTATATTTTGGATGAGCAAATAATCGCTAGCTGCTGCAATGTGTCATTTTCATGTTTGTTTGAGCTGTCTTGTTCATGAAATGCTTACATTGATGGTGTTATTATCATATTTTATATTTTGGATGAGGTGAAGGAAGGTAATTATCATATTTTATATTTTGGATGAGCAAATAATCGCTAGCTGCTGCAATGTGTCATTTTCATGTTTGTTTGAGCTGTCTTGTTCATGAAATGTTTACATTGATTGTGTTATTATCATATTTTATATTTTGGATAAGGTGAAGGAAGGTAATTATCATATTTTATATTTTGGATGAGCAAATATTCATTAGCAGCTACAATGTGTCATTTTAATGTTTGTTTGAGCTGTCTTGTTCATGAAATGCTTACAGTGATGGTGTTATTATCATAGTTTATATTTTGGATGAGGTGAAGGAAGGTAATTGCAGTTAGAAATAACATGTTTAACCCTTGGGATGATTGGAGGGAGGGGCAAATGATGGCACACATCTAATTGAAAATCAGCTATACAATTTGATGTGTATGTGTGTCCATCCTTAACCATTGAACGGAGGTACCAGTCGTCGTCGTACAATTCTAGGGTTGGGGAAAGTTGCGATGAAGTTAACACCGGAAGAACAATCGCTCAAATCATATCACCTTCAAGAACGATACGACATTCAGCTTCAACGAGAGACCAGGCAGCGAAGAAGCGAACGACTTTGATTTAGATTCAGATTTATTTGATTTGCTCTATGCCTCAATGAAAGCTGTGTGAGCTTGTTCAATGTTTTTGGCTAAGTGGGGGATTACCTCAATTTATTTTTATTACTTTACAATTTGGGGCAAAATTGTCTTTTTCTTATATTTTCATATTTTTAATATACATTCCAAATAAAAAATATATATGGATTTCATCTTCATTTCCATGACATATCAAACATCTTTTTAAATATCATTTCCATATCCAATTCCATATCCATTTTCATTTCCATTTCCATCAAAATCAATTCCACTATACCAAACGGGCCATATATAGCATAGAGCAAACATAACCCAAACCACACACCCCACAACTCGGCCATGTTAGCTATACAAATGTCCATATAATTCAACCCAAAAAAAAGGCCCATATAATTCAACAACAACCAAAAAAAAAAATTTAAAGTGTAAAGATATATATGTGCTTTCATCTAAAGTGCATCATTATGAGTAAAGTCTAAGTGGTAAGCGGCTTGGTTTCCCTTAAGCAATATCTCGGGTTCGAGCCTTGTGTATACAGAAAATTCCTATTGGGAGACTCTCCCACCATAGCCAGGTGCGCAACGCGGGTCGAATCTAAATGTAGTCAGGGTAAAGCTCCGGTAAATCAGGTGGACAAAAAAAAATTGCATCATCATAAGTGTTTTAGAGGGATCCGGCTATGGTCCTCTTCCTTTCCATCTACTTATGGTCCTCTTCTTAATCTGGACCATAAGATTAAGATCTCAACCGTTCAGATTTTTTTAATATAAAAATATTATTATTATTATTATATTTTTATAATATATTAAATCTGGATTGTTGAGATCTTAATCCAATGGTTCAGATTGAGAAGAGGATAATAAGTAAATGAAAAAGAAAAGGACTGTAGCCGGATCCGAGAGGTAAAAGTAACCATATACCATTAAAATTGGAGCAAAAAAGTCAGTGTAGTTGGAAGAGGCTAACTACTGGCAAAAAAAAAACAAGGAAGAGGCTAACTAACTCCGTTTGTGGGACCCATGTTATTTAAAAAATAATAATGTCCACATTTTGTAATTTCCTTCTATGCCCTTCCAAAGCTCTGATCCACGACCCTTTCCCCTCCCCCTTCATCTTCCCACTTTCTTTTCAGATGACCTAAACCAACGGCGGCGGCGGCGGCGTCCTCCGCCAATAACGAAGGCGGCATCTTCACAGGGACTACGATTCTCATCTCTACCAATTGATTCGGCTTTGTTTTTTTTCTCCCCGGGAGGGAGGAGTTTTTTTTTTTCTGAGTTGAGGGTATTTTGGTAATTTCAAATTGAATTAACAGAAGGCAGCCTCTTTTAACGGTATTTGTATTTTTACTCTGATTTTATAAATTCATTAGTATTTTTACATTTCCGAAAAAAGATATGATATTAGAGGCACTTTAGATAAGAAGTCATGAATATTTTTAAAGCTTGACCCAGTAGCTCTGGCCACAGCATTCTTCACAATGCGTTCCTCTAGTAACTTAGCATTCCTTCCATACCTACTGATTAAAACAGTAGAATTCATCTTATTTGGGTGAGCAATTATATCCCATCCAATCTTGCAAAGGAACACCTCATTTATCTTCTTTAAATCCTTTGATCAAAAATCAAAATCTCCTTAGGAAGGCACAAAGTCTTCCCACTAATGCTGTGCATTTTTGTCTTTTCTCGCAATCCTCCCCAAATGAAATCGCACTGCTATCTCTCGGTTTCCTTACAAACTCCTACTGGAATATCATCATGTAACATACTCTTTCAGTTTTTAATATAAGACATATTTACTTAATTTGATTAAATTAAAAAAATTAGTTAAGTTAATTAACATGTATTTTTAAAAGCACCCTAGTTATCTTTCTTAATTCTTTCATTTCTTTTCTTTCTTGATTATAGTTGAAAAAGCATCAATCGGGATAAATTAAGAAAATATTGATAAATATAAAAAATAAATTTTATATTTAAGATTAAGATCAATTCCTTAAATATATCTTATATTAAAAATCGAAGGAAATCTTAAATATAGGAATTTGTTGCGTGACAGCCTGCACTAAAGCTTGCCTACCTGCAAAACATAAGCTACTTGCTTTCTCCCTACTGAAACTTCTCCTTAGTTCTTCGGCCACTAGTTACGCGAGTTCTTTACATAAAAATATTTAAAGTATATTTTAAAATGAAAATTTTAAAAACAAAATAGCATGTGTAGTTCGAAGTGATTGCAGAAGATCATATTTATAAAATCAATACACAGATTTCAAAAACAAATTATATTTACAAGTTTTTTAACCAATATTTACAAGTTAAATTTTGTCATTATTCATCAAACTCATAAAAATTTGAATTCCTTGTGACTCTTTAATTTACCTTAGCCATGACTCGAGCTCAATTAATTTTTCTTTCCCTTATATAAGATGGTGTTTTTTTTTCCAAATGTCAAATAACCTTTTTTCTTTTTTTGCATGCAAAGTTGGGAACAAGTTTAATCCCTAAAATTATTCCACCTCAGGTCAGATTTATTTTGGTTTGATTCGGGGGGTTTACGCATGATATTATGGGAAGGGTATTATTTTAACTTTAACAATAAAAAAAATTACGTATAAATTTGATAGTTATCAAAATTTGCAATAAAAATTTAGGTATATCATTTTTAATTTTTAATTTCCAACTAAATAATACACACATCATATTTTAACTCAAAAAATCCGATGAAAATTATATGATAAATAAATGCAACCACAAAATCTACACCGTCATTCAATATAATCCCATACTTTCTTTTCATACGACTATACTGCACTCAAAAGCAACTAAACAAAATCTTCAAAATAAAACTTAAAAAAAATAATAAACCAAACACCAAATAGCTATCATACTAATAATGAGTTTAAACTTTTGATATAATATAATTATAATTCTACTCAACATCATCATATCCATACCATTCATTCTTGCAAGAGCAGAAACTTAAATTTATATATACAAAGATTAAAACTTTTCAAATGATCTGTAAACATCATGGGCTACACCTGACCAATAGTTTCTTCCTCAAGCAATAGTACCCTACAAAACTCACTAACATTCACAACCGCGCACAACTATATAGGCATTTTGAATGAGTTCTCAAACAAACCCTGAAGGGTTTGATCTTCAAACACAAAAAAGGTGGGAAAAAAAGAAAAGAAAAGAGCCACATGAATAGTTGTGCACACTTGTAAAAGTTGGGTATGTGTTGATCTTCTTCTCTAATTACTCATGAGACATTCCTCACATCATCATCACAATACATATGACCCAGGGAAATAGCCAACTCAATTCTCAACATGTAAATGTAACTACTACCTATCAATATCTGTAGCCCTTTGATTACTGAGACAAATTTGAATCCTCTGAAGTACTTTTCATAAGATGTAGTAGAGAATGATAGAAAGAAAATAGTGGGTTCCGCTTCTGTGAATCCACGTACGCAGAGGTGGGACCCACTATTCTCTTCTAGTGAATTACTCCAAATTACTAAGACAGATTATCTATGTGAGTAGATCCCCTCCAGTGACACTGTGCAAGTGAAGCAAGAAAATGAGGTAGGAGTGGGACCCGCTGATCAGCCGGTCTCACTCTTATCTTTGTTTCTCTTTTCACTTTTCCCCCCAAATCACTGGAAGAGATTTGAGTCTCATAATCTATGTATCACCTCTCACGATGAACATGATCCCCAGGGTGTGCTGCAAGTCATAGTTGACATTCACTGTTGATTCTTGGGCACTATTCAAACCCTAAGCTTGAAGAACCTGACAGTGCACGATGTGACTTTTGAGTCGGTTTCGGCCAGCAAGACTGGACAAGAGATTTGTTACAAAAGACTTGAACTGTCCCTTTCCTGCAATAGTTTCCCACAAGTGTTCTGCTGATGATCCTCGCAAATTTTCAAATTTGGAAACATCAACCAGAGAAATGCTCATATTATTCCTGATGATACAAAGCTTGCCATTGAGGGGAACAAGAGCAGCTGCCTCCATAGCCCGTGAATTCCCCAAATGCATTTTACCGTCAATATGCTTGCTCCATGAATCAGACACCTCATCATAAACCATAAGTTTGCAGCCATCCTTACAGTCTAAAGCATAGAGCTGTCCGTTAAGGGCAGTACTTGGGTTCCTCCAGCCAGTGACCATTCCGTCAAAAACAGGGCTCCAGCTATCAGTCCCTGGTTGGTAGACCTCACTCAGAACCTGCCGATGAGAACCAAGTCCCTTCAGGTACCACTTCCCCTCATAGACAACTCCTATGAAAGGCACCATTGCAGTGCTCATGTCTGAGATAAAAGCCCACCGATTCTTGTTGGGGTCATAAACTTCAGCCGATCGCAATGACCTGTGCACTCCCTCATTCTCACCACCAGCCACATACAAACAGTTATTTATGACACACGAGCCAAAAAAGTGTCGCCTGCGAAGCATATCTGGAGCACGGTGCCATTTATTAGTCCTGGCACTATAAAAGATGACACGTCTCATGGATCCCTTGTGGGGATCCTTGCCACCAAACAAGTATAAGTGACAGCCACTGAGAACAGCACAACCAAAACCAAGAGCTTCAGAATATTCCTTGGGAATGGGAGGCAGGGGTTGCCATAATTGGTACACAGGATCAAAAGCATGCCAGGAGATTTTCCCATCTCGATCTCTCTTAATGACATATATCCATTCTTCCGCAATTCCAAGACTCTTTCGGAGAGAGTAAAAAAAGTTACCAGCCAAGAGACGATACCATCTTCGGCAGACTAGTCGAAGTTTACGGTGTTCCACCCTTGGAACCCGAATTAGGCAAGCAATGGCAAGATCATCGGGGAGTCCAGGAAGCAAAGGGGATTGATTACGGCTTCTGTCACCACGTGCTGGCTTGCTTCTAGTTGGGTGAATGGATGGTTTAATGTCAGGCTGAAGACAGAGCTTTGCTCCAGGGACATACTTCTTTGCTCCAGCAACAGTTTTTAAGCCCGTATCTACCCTGCATAAGCATGCTGTTGTATCAACCTGCACAGTCAAATGTGAAAGAAATTTCTTTTAGCTAATTTCTCGATGAAAAAAATGAAGTCAACTTAAACATCTCATTTTCTAATGGAATATATGAAATCAACATGAGATATCCTCTGCATCTCAGCATCAAATACAAACAATTCTGAGATGCAGCAATTAGAGCACTTTATAGTTTATATCCTTATAACTGGATGATCGATGGGCAGAAGCAATATCATACAATAACAACAACGACAACAAAGTCATATCCCACAGAAGCAATATCATAGATTCAGAAAAATACACACACACACATTTACCCATATCTGAAATAAACTAGAAGAAAATTATGAGGAAATTTGACCAACATGAGTTAGTTACGATCAGGCATTTGAAGTTCTTATGTAATGGCACCTGCATCAATCACATGTAAATAGAATATAGTCACAGTATACACATATCTAAAGCCTAAAATTGGCTAGGTCATGTTGGTAAATCTATTTTAATCCCTTCTATTATTCACTTGTGTCCAATAATCCCAATAATTGAGGATTCAAAAATAATCACTTAACCTTGAGATGGCACTTGGCATGTGGAACTTGTGCATGAACGTGAAAAGCTTGAGCGCATGTGTAGAAACACCCACACTATTTAGGAAATATACAAACACAATTAAAATTTCTCATAGTTCACTTATTCAAACATCTTATGCATAATATTCCCGGTGCTCATGAAATTAAGATTCTCATGTACTGAACACTACCTGAAAGTGAAAAGCCATGAGAGATCTCATGTAACTGAGATTTAGGCAGAGAGATTATGGAAAAGATTATCCCATTATAAAAAATTAATTTAGACATACAACTGATGATCATGGGCGGCTCCCTAACATTATCATCCGGCATTAGACAACAGTTATTCGCAACTTCATTCTTAGAATTCAAGCAACAAAGATAACATATGCAAGGTAACAGAAGCAAGTTCAATTAATAATGGCAGTCAAGGATCTTCAAGCATTGACCCCAGAAGTCTTCACTTCATCCCCACAATCCCTTTTATAAAGATCTTTAAAAACAATATATTATGGCATAATTCCAACCATAATAATCACAAAGCATCAAGGACAGACTCAACTAGACTTAAAATCCCATCAGCTCCAGAGAAATGGCAGTAAAAGGCATCAGAACCACAAAACTGAGCATTAACACCTCAAGCAAAGAAGATATTAGATATGAATACGAAAGAAACTTTAAGAAGAGCGATTAAGCAAATTACCAGAGGAGGCTGAATAACTCTGTCCATCTTCTGTGCCCCAATGCTTCCCACACGAAGGTATTAAAGTCTCAATTCCAAAAATCAAGTAATATGCCTCCCAAACACCATGCTCAACACGAATTTCCAGAGAACCCAGTTCCGGCCATAACTGAACTTTCTTAGCTCGCTTTTATAGTAAAATAAAGAAGTTGAAATTTCAAAAGGGTAAATTCGAATTATCGATTTCCCGATCTCTTCAAATGCGTTCGCAGGATGAGATAACCTCACAAGGAGCTGCGTCAAAAGGGCTTCAAGCTCAAGCCCCGCACAGCGCAACCCAATTCCGAAAAACAAAAAATCCCCAGAGAGAACTATCAAGAAGCAGTTATCAAGAGGGAGAAATTGAAGACTAAGAAACCTAAATCAACGCAAGACAGGTCGAAATTGAGGGGCAAAACGAAGAAGAGCAAAGAAAGACGTAAAGGGAAGAGAAGGATTCAAGGGAAGAAGGAAGACCCCAAATGCGAGAGGCCATTAAAACTTAAGTGGAGTTTCGGGCCCATAAGCCAACGGCACAACCTACCAAGCACAAGAGCGTGTTGAAAGGTAGCGAGTGAGAGAGAAAAAAGCAAAGAAAGAAACCTAAACCATTAAAGGAGGAGAGAAGGAATGATGACACATTGGCTGTTGCTGATTGGAGAAAAGAAGAACATTTCACCATTTGAGTTGGAAGATAGCTCTTGTTTGTTTGTATTTTCGCTCCGCGAGAAGACCTCCAAACCAAAACACTCATGTTTTGATGTAGCTTCCTTTCTTAACTTCATTTATTGATCGCTTCTTGCTTCAATATCACATTTAGTACATATTAAATTAATTTAGACTTCTTTTCATTTAATTTTTATACAACTAAATTTTCCAAGGTCATATTAATTGCTTTCATTTCATTGTTAAATATAAATATATTTAACTTTTTTTTAGAGAGATTAACAAAAATAAATATATTACTTAATGACAGTATCTATTGTATATCGTTAGTTTATATATCAATTTATAAGATACGTAAATCAATTTAAGAAAAAAAATAATAAATATAAATACTATAAAATAATTTATTTAACTTTATTAATCTTTTTTAAAAAATTAACTAGATAGAGATAGTACAATATTATTATTGTCATATAAAATTATTCATATTGGCCTTATTAAGAAAATAACATATGTAATATCATCCAAAAAAAGTGAAAAAAAAAAGTCCTTTATTACAAAATTTATTGTCCAAATATACCTAAAATTTGTTTAAAGACCCAAGTACAATATAAACAAAATGGAGGATATTTATATATAATTGAAGATATGTTGATAGAGCTAAAGATCTAAGAGTTGCATCTGCCTGAAGACTTGAGTTCTTAGGTAATTTTGCAAATGTGAGCCCTCGTTCATTCATCTCACAGAGCCACTCTAAGACATCATTCTTAAGTGAATACAAAATACAATAATATTTTATTAGGGAAAATTTTTCAAACCATTAAAGTTTTTGAAGCAAATTTCCCTGATAGAGTGCTCTTTGTATCAAATTAACATTATATAGTAGCAATAGAACAGGTTAACAATTTTTAAAATAAAATAAATGTGCTCCATGGGAATCTATCTAATTTATAAAAAAGTGCGTTACATCTATTTTGATTTGACTTCAACTCTCTTTTCGGTTTTTATTGCCTTTTCTTAAGACTCGATATCAACCTTTAAAAGGGTTTTATTTGTCTACCAAAATTATTGATTCCACATAACCATACTTTTTTTATTGTTCCCTCATTTTTCTATTTGGTCTTTTAAATTAGATAAAATAAGAAATGACTAATTTTACATTCAAATTATTACTAAATCACTTTTTCCCTATTTCTTCTTTTTCATAGTGTTTCTTCATTCCCCTTCTATTTATTCGTCAAAAAATATATTTAATAAGTGTGTTAAGTGATTGTTGTTATACCCTCATCTTATTTTCACCTATTTCAGAGTATTTGCGGAAAACGATATACAGTTCAGTGGGTAACGTAGGAATAGCATAGATATATTGATATTATGTGCACGATTACGGAAATTCCCTATAGGGGTTCGTACATGATAATTACAATTAACATAGCTTCACAGCGCTATGTGGGTGTCTAAATCCATCCCAGTGAAACGGAGACATCTTCTCGTCTTCGTTCCACTACTGCATCCCCTTCGTACGGTTCTCTTCATTGTTCTCAGCATATCTTCTGACTTCTCCTGTCTAAATTGTTGGTAGGGGAGGGTGAGATTCTGGGGAATCTCAATAGGAAATCAATACCAATATGCATGCAGGATAAATGCTTAATGCATGACATGCTTGCATTACATAACTCATGTTCACACAATGACATATCTGCGTGCTCAATGTTTCAAACATCACACGTATGGTCATAGCATAAACAGGAACAAAGCTTCAATTATTCATATATGTTTCACATAATCAAGCAAAGCAATAACATGCATTAATACACCAGCACAAATATCACATACATGTAGAAGAGGTAAGTTCCTTATCTTAATCGTCCTTCCTTGATCTTCAAATAACGTGCCTCGATTTGCGTGTCAATCCCTCGGGCTCTTTACTTGGTCCTAAAACGTCAAACGTACGGTTTAGACATTTCCATAGTGTTTCTTGTGGTTATATTAGTCTGTGATAAAATTTTACCAAAATGCCCCCGGGACCTCGGCTTGGCCCCGCCGTACCCGGCCCGATGACACGTTTTTCTAAAATTTTGACTAAGGCTATTCTGAAGTATTTTCGCCCAAGGAATCCGTTTTCAGGCTCGAAATCACCAAATTCACCGTCAAATTACGAAAATACCCTTGACATCCCCCTATTTCAAGTTTTAATGGCGTTTTCGTAATTATATTTTTTCGGCCTCTACTAAAAAAGTGCCTAACTGTAACCCCACCTATTTTTGCCCACTGAGTCTAATGGAATCATTTATTTCATGAAAATACAGCTCCTTCCCCCTGAAACACTGCTGGCCGAAATATTTAAGAAAAATGGAAAATTTGGGGTTTTGTGTTTTAGCTTCCAAAACTTATACTTTTCTACTTCTAATCTCTTATTAACTCATTTAAACAATTCTTAATCATGATTCAAAGAGATTTAGGCAACATAACCCCTTAGAGTTAGGACTTTCCAAATTTACAAACTAACCATGAAACTTGGAAAAATCAAGAAACAACACAACAACCACAAGAGAGCAAGTTTATGAAGTTACCCTCTTGAGTTCTTGGATTTCCTCTCTCTAGGAATCCTCCTCCTCTCTCCTTAAGCTTAAGATTTGCTTGCTGAACAATGGGTTTTCATGGAGAAGAAGAGGTTACACAAGTTTGGAAGACAAATCTTAAGAAATCCCAAGCTTATCTTGATCTTTCTTTTCCTCTTAGCTCCTCTTTCTTCCTAGATTTTCTTCAAGCTCCCTCCCTCCCTCTCTTGGTGTGTTAAAAACAAAAATGAGAAGGAAGGAAAGATGTCCAAGTACTATAAAATATCCTACCATTTTCCTTAATTAAGTTTATTACAAAAATCCTATTTATGACACTACATGTAATTGGCTCGATTTTATAACACTTTCTCTTTCTCTTCTTGAGTGTCTAGGCGTGAGAAATGACAAGGAAAGATGAAGGAAGAGTTTCTAAAATATCTCTCATTTTCCCTTAATTACTAAATTCTTCAAAAATCCCTCATAAGATGACATTTGAGGACACTTGTACCAACTTCATCCATTCCTTCACTCTAACTTACCATCATGCAATCAAGTTTAGCCATCCCTTCACTCAACTTACTACTCCCTTATCATCACTCATCATGCATTCTACCATACCTTCTCTTATCATGGCCATCATGCACATGTCTTCAGTTGGTGTACACTCCACCTTTGTCATCATTAAAATATTCATATAGCATTTGACTTGTGTTTCTTGGGAATTAATCATCATTTCTCTCTTCATGTAGCTTTTTGGACATGTGTCCATGAAATTAAATTATTCCCCTCATTCTTAAGTGTTTGGACGAAATTTCAAGAGGAAAGGGAAAAAAAAATGATTTCAACAATTTCATAATTCATATAAATGAATTATATATAATCCCCCCTAATTTCACAATTCTTGATTTATTCCATCAAGAATAATTCAATTATACATTTTCCTTTATTTTCCTTAATTAATTGAAATTAACTTCAATTAATTAGAAGATAATTAATCTTGGGCTAAATTGGCAAAATTAAGATTTTGCTATCACTTTTGTAATTTAATTCCTTTTTTGAATTAATTTTCCCATTTCCTTGTGAATATGAATATTTCAAAATTCACAAGATCCAAATTCATGAATATTCACTATTTTAGTGAATTTCTCAATTAATTATAATATATTTTTGGTGAATATAAAATTTGGGGTGTTACAATTGTTAGAAAATATGAATGGAACTATAGTCTGTGTTTGGTATCACTTATTTTTGGACAATAAGTCCTTATTACGCAAGCCGAGATAAAACTCCTCTCACATACTTACCTCGTATACCGTGAATTACGATTTATAAACACTTATTATCAAAAAATAAGTTATTCCAAACGAGCACTATAAGTGATTGTCATATCTTGGATTTAATATATATTTATACACACACACATATGTATGTATGTATGTATGTATGTATGTATAATGCTAATAAGAAAATAATTAAATAGCAATGACAAGTATGCTATAACTATCATATAGATTAATTAATTTTCATTTTCTATAATTAAATTTTTCATCATTTTTGCTTGCTATCTCTTTTTCATATTCACGGTTGAAATATTATAGAATCTTTTTTTTTTTTTGATAATAAAAGATATTCTACAAATACATCAGAAGCTATCCTCCTGAGTCAACATGAAAATTCATCCTGTTTACATCATTAATTAAAAGGGCTGTAATAGCATCAGGGGGCGAAAATGTGATATGAAGATCAATCGCCATCTTCCAAGCTTCTTTTGCCATAGAGTCTGCAACCGTGTTAAACTCCCGAATGCAATGTGAAATTTCCACGTCCCAGTCTCTATCCAGCAGCGTTTGAACCTCCACAATAAGCTGAAAATCAGGGTGTTCCCGAGAAACGTTACCCTGAATTATATCGATTACTTCACTACAATCAGACTCAATCATGATTTTTCTGTATCCTCTATCCCATGCAACTTTTAGTCCCCAAAAAACACCCCAAGTTTCCGCAGATACTACCGTTCCTTGCCCAATCTGATACATAAACCCCATCAGAAATTCACCATTGTGATCTCTCAACACACCTCCACACGTGCAAGTCCCTAAGTTGTTATTCCTAGATCCATCGGTATTAATCTTCACCCATCCAAGCGGTGGTGGCATCCACTGTTGTTGATTCCTTTCTGCACTCTTATTTTGAACCAAACTTGTATTTCCCCATGTTAAGCAGGCACGAGCACGGGCTAATATGGCATGACTACTCCAAGTGTTGTTATTAAAACATCTGTCATTTCGAGCTAACCAGATATGTCAGCATAGTACCGAAAACCAAAGACGAAACTCGAATCCCTGTATAACTTCTTTTTTCCCCGCACACCATGTAAGCCAGTCATTTCTCTCAAAAGAGCCAAAGAATTGATCACGCCAATCCAGAGGTAAGAATCCTTTCCATAATTCAGAAGTGAAAGGACAATCCCGCAAAACGTGAAGTACAGACTCGCTTAAGTTATGGCATATATCACAAAAACCCGTCGGATGACTACCTCGCTGATAACGCATTAAGTTTGTCATTAAACGGCCATGAAAGCACAACCACAAGAAAAAACGGTACCTTTGAGGGACTTTCAATTTCCAAACACATCTCCTCCAGTTATTACTGTGAGGTTGTGGGGTGCCTACTAGATATTTGTAGGCTGATCTGATGTTGAACATTCCATCTGAAGACCATCTCCAAACCGGAAAATTCTCCCCATTATGCTGAGTAATATTAACACGTGCAATAGCTGTACATACATGACTTGGAAGTAGGTGCTGAAACTTTCTCATATCCCACTGTCCGGATGAAGTGATACAATCAGCTACTCTCCATTCAGTAGCATCTCTAGGCAATTCTCTGATTACCAAACTCTGAAGCTTATCAAAATGT
The DNA here is from genome assembly GCA_963210345.1 of Inga oerstediana. Taxonomy (NCBI): domain Eukaryota; kingdom Viridiplantae; phylum Streptophyta; class Magnoliopsida; order Fabales; family Fabaceae; genus Inga; species Inga oerstediana. Next base: position 43,062,278 of record OY723407.1, read on the forward strand.
GGGACCCAAATGTCATTCCAGAAAGAAATGTTCTGTCCATTGGTAACTCTCCATGTTAAGCTATCTTTAATCTTGTCCCAACAGTTACGAATACCCCTCCACGTACTAGACTCAGACCGGCGCTTCTCAACTTTAGGAATAATATCATTCCCGGCTTTATATTTTTCACGCAAAATCCTAACCCAGAGCGAATCTCTTCTGTTAATCATATTCCATCCAAGCTTCATCATGAACGCCTGGTTCTGGTACCGAGCCAACCTAAGACCAAGGCCTCCATTCTCCTTACGTGCACACACACTATCCCAGGAGACTAGATAAGGTTTTCTCCTTGCTGAGCTACTACCCTAGAGGAAGTTACGACAACGTTTATCAATTTCATCACAAAGTCCCAAAGGAAGAGGCACTGTCTGCATAGCATAAGTTGGCATAGCCGACATAACAGACGACACAAGAGTATGCCTGGCAGCCATCGATAACATGTTAGATTTCCAATTGGCCAGGCGAGTATCCATCTTATCTAGAAGAAAACTGTACGTAGCCTTTGATCTTCGTTCATGTAAAATTGGCATTCCCAGACATTTCTCTAGATTTGACGTCGGAGTAAAATTTAGAAATTCACTGATTTCTCTGCTTTTTATATGATTTACATTCTTTGAGAAGTAAACTCTTGATTTTCCAGCATTTACTTTCTGTCATAGAAGTCATCCAAGATAGCCTTAATAACCCCTGCGTTATCTAGATCTGCTTCTGCAAACAAAATGAGATCATCAGCAAAAAAAATATGAGAGACAGGAGTATCCCGTTTGGAGAGCCTAAACGGTTGCCAAACACCCTCTTCAACTGTCGTTTGTATAAGATGCCCCAATCTTTCCATCATGATAACAAAAAGATACGGCGATATTGGGTCACCTTGTCTAACTCCTCTGGAAGGGCAAAACATATTAGTAGCTTCTCCATTTCAAAGCAATTGTAAATGAGACGTCGACATACAAGCTTGAATAACTTTGCTCAGATATTCAGGAATCTTGAGTTCTTTTAGACAGTCGTAGACAAAATTCCATCTCACCCGATCATAAGCCTTCTCTAAATCAATCTTGATGGCCATGAAACCCTTTTTTCTTTTTAAAGACTTCATAGAGTGAATGATCTCCTGCACAAGTATAACATTATTTGAACTCTGACGCCCTTTAACAAAACTACACTGATTCGGGGCTATCACCAAAGGCATAATTGCCTTGAGTCTATTTGATATAACCTTCGTAACAATCTTGTAAACAACATTGCAAAGACTTATAGGACGAAAATCACGAAACGTCTCTGGATGTTCCACCTTCGGAATGAGAACAATCTGAGTCCCATTGATTTGTCGTATCCACATCGGATCATTGAAAACTCTTTTCACTAATTCAATCACTGACGGTCTTACAGTTTCCCATTGGCTTTGGTAAAATAGCGGATTGAAACCGTCTGGCCCTGGTGCTTTCAACGGCCCCATATCAAACAAAGCTCTTTTAATCTCTTGCTCTTCAATCGATCTCCCCAGAATATGCAAATTTGCATCGTCAATCTCAGGATAAGTGCATCCGAAAACCAAAGATCCATTATAATTATGGGTTTCTGTATACAAAGTTTCGAAGAATTGGCTTCCCAATCTCATAATCTCCGCTGCATTATATATCCATTCCCCAGATTCAAGCTTTAATGCTTCAATTTTATTCCTTCTTCGTCTGCCATTAGCCACAGAATGGAAGTATTTAGTATTACGATCTCCATCCAAATACCAATTAGCCCGAGAGTATTGAAGCCACATGACTTCTTCCCGTGCCAAAAGTTTTTCAAGCTCTCCCCATAGCTCCCATCGTAACTTCTCAAGGTGCTCCGAGATACCTACCGAAGCCATCTTTGCATTAATCCCATCTAATCTTCGATATAATATGTCTTTCATATAGGATATATTGCTGAAAACCTCTTTATTCCATAACCTCAGATCCTCAGTAAATTGTTTAACAGATCTGCACCAGTCATCCTCTACCCCCCAGTGTGAATGAACAAAATTTTTGAAATCATCATGCATAACCCATGGAGCGAAAAATCTAAAAGGCCTTCGATTCTTTGCCGTAAGAACATGAGATTCAGTATCAACCAACACCGGACAATGATCGGATTTATATTTTGGCAAATGTGTCACTGTGGCATTAGGATTATTTCTAAATCAGCAGTTATTAACCAAGGCTCTGTCTATTCTGCTCTGGCTATTCAGATTCCCCCAAGTAAATTGAGGTCCATTAAAACCAATATCAAGTAACTCGCTACTCAGAAGCCAATTCCGAAAAGACCTATCAATACCATTAGTCTTCCTGTGATTCTTACTCCAGCGTTCCTCGGGATGAGAAACAGCATTAAAATCACCAATCACAACCCAGCCTCCCATAGTCAATTGCCGAATACCCTCAAGAGTCTGCCACAGTTGACGTCTAATAACCATATTTGGGTGCCCATACACCACAGTTAGAGACCATTCATCCCTGGTACCTTTATTAACCACCTCATGAACAAATTGATCCCCTGAAGAAGTAACAGAGAAATTTAAAGTAGAATCCCAAAACAACCACATACCTCCACTAAAACCACGAGCTTCAACCACGTGCATATTCATCCATCCCAACTTCCTAGCAATGAGCTTAGCTTTAACCCCTAGCTGTCTAGGCTCCAACAGGGCAAATAAATTAACTCCATGTCTGGCAACAACATCACTAAGTAACCTTCGAAAGGAGGCACCACCGGCACCTCGAGTATTCCAAGTCATAATAATCATTAAAAAATTAATAAAATAAGAGAAGAACACAAACAACCCAGGAATTATTAAGACAAATGTTCCTCCTGAACATCCTCAATCCCATGCATCACCACGTCATCAACACCTCCAAGTGGACTAATTCGAGGTACAATGGTCTCTTCTCCTTTTGCATCTGGGTCAATAGGATTGGAGGCTTCTAGACGAATAGCGGAGGAATTGGAATCTAATTTCATAACATTCTTCTTTCTTCCTGACCCCACTTCTCCACTTAAATTACAAGACGTTCCAGCTTCTTGTGTTTTCTCCATACTCAATGAAATATTATAGAATCTTATCAATAATACGTTTGCTCTATTTTTCCAATTTTTTAATATACATTTTCATATAAAGTTAGGGGCAACACCTTGTCAATTGGCCATATATACTCTAATTGGTATGTTTATATAAAAATAACTAATTTACAGATATTAAAAAAATAATATAAGTTAATTATATGTTAAAAAATATGTATTATTGGCCCTCAAATATTATCTTTAATAATTTGCATCAAAACAATTATATTTTCTATAAAAACCCTTCTAATATATACAATTAATAAATATAATCTAAAAGTTATAAATTTATAGGACAAAATAACTTAAAATCTTATATTTATGGCGAAAGTAAATTTCGTAACTGCTGCTCCATTTGTGGAGTACTTTTTACGTTTAGTACAGGATGCAGTGGCATGTATTGACCATGATGCATAGAGTAGTTGGACTATATGGTGAAGGTACATTTCGTTATAATTATCATCATTATCGTAAGCTGCATTTTTTTGAAAATAAGCTACATTCACATTTGACTCATGTTCTACTTCAACATATATTTATGAGTCCAACATCTACACCACATCGAGCAATATTATCCTTTAAATCAACTAGGTGGGTCCCCTGCACTTCATAAAATCTAAAACAAAAAGTTTCTCAAGATTTATAAATATTCCTAATATCAATATTTCTCTTCTATGAGAGACAATTTTATCACTACCTAAATAAAATGATACATTAAAAAGACTTCAACAACTAACCTACTAATATATGTAGTACTAATTATGAATGCAAATAATGAGGTTTATACAATTTTTTATCTATATAATGATTAATGTTGATGATTCTTTACGAGGGATGTGTCCTAGCGCCAACTTGTTTGACCTCTTTAAAAGTATTTTTATGAACTATGTGTGTAAGAAGAATTTTGGATAGATTTCGTGAAAAAGTGATTTTTAGCATGTGAGATAAGTTGTGTAAGATGTCAACACCCGTTTCCATTTTGATAATCGAAGAGTAATAAAGACAGAATTCAATGGGCATACAGAAAAGTACAATTATACTGATAAAAATATTCGTTTGCAATCCCACGTCATTCGTCAACGAAATACAGAAAATATAGCGGAAACTTTAATATTTATAGGATTTACCCAAAATATCTAGACATAAATTAATTATAACCACGATCATGTCCTTACCTCGCAACACGTGTTAATCACTTTCCGGCATCTACGCCTTTTGCCCTTTGACCCACTGGTACCTGCAGAGATGTTTATTTAAAAATATGGTAAAATTTTGAAGAATCCCAGTAGAAACATGCTATCATTCATAGAAAATGCGAAAATTAAATATGATATGCGCAATGTATATACCAATTAATGAACAATATAAACACATCATTTGCATATATACATAAGTAGGGTCTAGTCCTACTATTCTGCACTGGTTGGGTTCTCACCAACTCCAGTGTAAGTGCTTCTAGTACTACTGGCCCCTCTCTGGGCAAAACATGTTGATTAATAAAGTGTATTTATAACAATGGCAACCACACAATCATAGAACTATGACATAATGTATGAAGAATAATGTTCTTACCTCAAAGCTTTATAAACCCCTCTTTAGATGTGTCTCGTAAAATGTATCGTTTTGGCTTCTGATTCGGTCCTAAAATATTAAATGTGTCGTTCAGGGGCGTTTTCTTAATTATGCTTTTTCGACCTTTTCCGAAAAAGTGAACTATTGTAATCCCACCTATTTTTGCCCACTGAATCCAATGGAACCATTTATTTCATGAAAATTCAGCCCATACCCCCCCTGAAACAGTGCTGACAGAAATTCTTGAAGAAAAATGGAAAAATGTAGTTTTGTGTTTTAATTTCTAAAACTTATACTTTTCCACTTCTAACCCTTTATTAACTCATTTAAACACTTCTTAATTATGATTCAAAGAAATTTGGGCAGCATAATCCCTTAGGGTTATAGCTTTTTCAATTTTACAACTCAACCAAAAATCACTAAACTAACAGCAAACTTCAAAACCAACTTCATACAAATATAGATTTGAGTTTGGTGTAGTTACCTCTTAGGCTTCTTGATACCTCTCGCCTTATACACCCTCTCTCTCTTCTCCTTGAGCTCAAAATGTGCCTTCTAGCACATGGATTCCATTGAAGAAGGAGAGTTCAGAGATAGTTTCATGTAAGATCACAAGGAAAATGCTTAAGAGACAACACTTATCTTGATCTTCTTCTTCTTCCTTCTCTCTAACTCTTCAAAGTTTCTCCAAGCTCTCTCTCTCTCTCTCTTCTTTCCTTTAATGTGATCAAAATGTATGAAGGGAAGGGAAGAGAAATGCTTCATAAACTTCCTCCTTTAATTCTACACCACTGATTTAATCAATGGACCATAATGTGACACTTGTCACAATCCTCATTTCTTCAAGTTTATGTCATACTTGCTTCTTTTGGTTTCCCATTAGCATTGAACTAGTTTTTCTTCTCTTGGTTAGCTTAAAAAAACATGCTCCCTCTCTTCTCTAACCAATTAAGTGTTCTCCCAACTAAATCCAACTCCCTACTCTACCAAGCAATAAGTTCACCCATTCCTTCACACTAGCTTACCGTCATGCACTTCATCATACCTTCATATAATGTACACTCCGCCTTTGTCATCATTACCATCATCATGTAACATTTTGACATATGCTCTTGGAATTTAATCATCATTTTATCTTCTCTTTATATGATAATGGCACTTAGCATATTAAATTTCATTAATCAATTTTCCCTCCATACACCTTATGCTAGGCGAAATTTTGGAAAGAGAAGGGAAGAAAAATGGTTTCAATATTTCCATAATTCCCTTAATTGATTTATGCCCAATTCCTTCTAATTTTACAATTCTTGATTTATTTCTTCAAGAATATTCAATTTATACATTTTTCTTTATTTTCTTTGATTAATTGAAATTAACTCCAATTAATTGGAAAATAATTAATCTTGGGTTAAATTGGCAAAATTATGATTTTGCTATCATCTTTGTAATTTAATTCCTTCTTGAATAAATTTGCCCATTGTCACACCCTTATCTCAATTTCAACCTTTTTCAGAGTATTTATGGAAAACGATATGCGGTTTGGTGTACCTGTAGGTACCATGCTGGGTCATACTCAGTGTACCCATAGGCATTATGTTCGATGTACCCATAGGCACTATTCATCAATTTCGGCTTTTTATTATCATAGTCGCACAAGCATCGCACCCTTCCGGGGTAAGCTGGGTAATTGAGTACCTGGACTCAATCGAATATCCTCGCTCGTCTTTTTATTGTCACATCCCTATTCTTTCTGACTGGACCCTAATCTGATGACTGGACGACCTTGTCGTTGATGTCAAGGATGGACTCACAAAGATATCGACATTCCCCCCTTCTGATGCCTTTCTTTCACCTTTCACAAGATTCGAACACTCACCCTAGGGGTTAAGATGAGCGCCGTGGCGAACCCTGCTACCATTGAGCTAGTGTCACAGCCCTAATCTCTGACTGGACCCCACTTACTGATACCAGATCACCTGGCTTGGAGGCACTTACCTCGGGGTCGAGGGTGGACTCACAAGGATATCCCCACTCCCCTGTCACACCCTTTAAATCATCTAACATAAATGATCATTAGTCATAAAGAAACCTTAAGGCAATCACTATGTCTCAAGTCTTCATGACCCTATCAACTCACTTCCCTCGGGCCACCCATCCTAGGATTTTCCTGGGTTGAGCACGCTTAACTTTCGTGTACCCATGCCTAAACGTAGATATCAACTTCTATTGCTTCCGTCCACGGGTACCCCGTGACTACTCTCGTCTCAAAAGATGTGCCAGCTAACTCTGGTCACCAAAATATTGGGTATGGACCGCGTATTGGCCTTGGCCGTACCCACTTCCTCAGGTTCCGCAATATCCTTAGACCATTCTCATCTAGTATTGCACCACTAGCTGCCCTTCAGTACTCGTCCTTTCTCAGGGCTGATTCACAAATCGGGAAGATACCCTCTTTTGGTACCTCTCGTCCGCGGATATCTCCTAACACCGTGTAATCAAAACCATATCAGTATACCATCCTATTGTCGGAACCACCACTCTGACAGAACCACTTTGGGATCCTCCAGAATCGCTTTCGGCTCCACCAGAACCGCTTTCAGCTCTAATACCAAAATGTCACGCCCTTATCTCAATTTCAACCTTTTTCAGAGTATTTACGGAAAACGATATGCGATTCGGTGGGCAACACAGGAATAACATAAAAGTATTGAAAAAGTGCTCGATTACAGAAATTCCCCTCAGGGATTCGTACATGATAATTACAATTAGTGTAGCCGCACAGGGCTACTTGGGTGTCTAAACTCATTCTAGTGAAATGGAGACATATTCCTGACTTCGTTCCGCCACTGCAATCCTCTCGTGTAGTTCTCTTCTTTGCTCTCAACATATCTTTTGTCTTCTCCTGTCTAAATTGTTGGTAGGGGAGGGTGAGATTCAAGAGAATCTCAATAGGAAACAGATACCATAATGCATGTATGATTGATGCTATATGTATGACATGTTAGCTTTATCTAGATGTATGCCCTATAATGACATTTCTACATGCTCAATGTTTCATACAACAAGACTATGGCCATAGCGAAAACAGAAACAGAGCTTCATTTATTCAAATATGCTCTACACAATCAAGTAAAGCAATCACATACATCATTACACAAGCAAAGATATCAAATACATGCAAGTAAGGTAAGTCTCATACCTTAACCTTTTTCCACCTCGAAATACGTGCCTCGATCTACGTGCAAACAGCTCGGGGCTCCATATTCGATCCTACAATGTCAAATGTACTATTTAGACACTTCCATAGTGTTTCTGGGGTTATATGAGTCTATCTAGAAAAATTACTAAAATAACCCCGGGGACCCGGCCCCATCGCACCCGGTCCGACTATACTTTTCTTGAAATTCTAACCTGGGCTATCCTGACATATTTTCACCCAAGGAATCCATTTCCAGACTTGGAATTACCAAATTCAATGCCAAAAGACGAAATTGCCCTTGGCATCCCTTATTTCAGTGTTTTAGGGCCATTTCCGTAATTATACTTTCTCGGCCTTTTCCGAAAAAGTGCCCAAAAATAACCCTACCTAATTTTCCCTCTTGAATCCAATGGAACCATCAAATCATTGAAAATCCAACTCTAAGGCCCTCAACATCCCTGGCCAAAATTATGGTGTTCTCTGGAAAAAATCGGGGTTTTGTGATTTCGGCTCCTTAAACGCATTCCTTTTTACTCCTAACCACCTTATTGACTATTCCATTAGGTTACAACTACCATTTAGTACCAATTTAGGCAGTATAACCCCTAGGAAAACCCATTTTTCATTTTTACAACCAAGGACAATCCGGCGAAATTTCACCGATTAAATTGTCCACAACAACCAGAATAGTCAATATACAAAGGTTTGGAAGTTACCTCAAGCTCCGACTAGCTTTTCCTTCTTGTGGCTGAAAACCCTAACTTCAAAACACCAAGATTTGTGCTTCAAATACCTTACATCACACATAAGAGAAGCTTAGGAGAAGGATTATACACGTTAGGTACGAATTCACCGAAGAAATCGACCTATCTCGTGAGTTTTCTCCTCTCCTTCTCTCTCTAAAACTCTCAAACTTTCTCTCTCTCCTTGGCTGCTATTTCACGTTAGGTATGAGGCTGAAGGAAGAGGATGATGATTTTAATAAGATATCCCAATTTAATTAATTAATTTTCCCAATTTTGGTTTTTTACAAAATTTTGGCAGATTTCTGCCCAAACTTTGAAAAATCATAACTAATTCTAGAAAAATCGAATTAGAGTTATTCTAAAGCCTATAGAACCCTTATTTAGTCTAGTTTCAAGGAAAAATATAGACTTTTGCTATATGGAATCACAAAATTCCCAAAATTTCAATCTTTGCATGTTGTTCCAGAAAATTTTCAGTTTTTCTGGGCTAATTTCAAAAATTCATATCTTTTTGTATATAGCTCTAATTGAAGCTTAGGATGTCTACTTTCATCCTGTAAAATTAAAGCTTAAGATGTCTACTTTCATCCTGTAAAATTTCATAATTTTTTCTCATCATTTGATCATTCAAAATCACATGACAATCTCACTACCTCATAGGCGATTTCATCGAAAACATAATTATATTCTCCAAAATTCACCATTTTACTTTCTTAATACCCCAAAGATATAGAAATCATTAGGGGATAAATTTAGGCTCCTGCTAAATTAGGGCTTAACAGTCCACTTAATTTAGGCTTATTCCCAAGCCTCCAATCCCAAATTTCATGAATATTCACAATTTTATTGAATTTCTCAATTAATTATAATATATTTTTTGTGAATAAAATTTGGGGCGTTACATAAGAAGCATATATCTTAAGGAGTTTCTCAAATAAATTTGATTGAACACTTGAAAAAAATATATTTATGAATTTGATGGACTTTTTAAATTGATGATTGAACCTTAATGATTTTATTTCTTTATCTTCTTTGTTAGTGATTATATATAGGAATAAACTTGTAGTAGTATTCATTTTTCACTTATACAATAATATTAGGGTCAAATGGCAATTTTATCTCGAAAGTTGTCACTAAGGGACAATTTTGCCCTCAAATTTTTTCGGAGGGCAATTTTTCCTGGAAGTGTAAAAAATGGAGCAATTTTGCTCGGACTATTATCCCAGTTAATTTTGACCGTTAGTTCAAATTTGTCTCTCAAGTTCATATGTCATCTACTTTATCCTTTTTCAAAGTTAGATTATATTTAAAAATTCTGGGCAAATTTGTGCTTTAACAAAAATGACGTGAATGACATTTGGATTACCAATTCAATATATTTAGTTAACTAATGATCAAAATTAAATGAGATAATAGCTAGAACAAAATTGCTCCATTTTTTATACTTTTCGGGTAAAATTGCCCCTTGGTGACAACTTCTAGAGAAAAAATGCCCCTTAACCCCTGATATTAAAGGAAAAAGACACTTAAATACCACTTGAACTTCAAAATCTCAAATTGGTTTTGTTGACAATAAGAGTAATGGAATTGATAAAAAGAGTATAGTAATTAACAACTCAAGTTTTTAGGAAATCACTTATTTGAGATTTTGAAGTTTAAGTGGTATTTAAATGTCTTTTGCCTTAATATTAATACCAACCAATATAAATTTTTTTTAAAGGCTGTAAAAATCCAATATTTTTGGCTCAACTTATTATAAAATTTAATTTGTATATCTTTATGGAAATTAATTATCTTTTCATACTTTTCCCCAAATTGATACAAGGAAAATCTGACCTTTCCAGCTACACCACCATTAAGCAGACAAAATCACCTTTTTTTTCCAGAAAGAATATTACATGTTGTGCTTGTGGATATTATATTATTTATATACTTTTCAATCAAAATAATCAAAACAGTTCAAATATCAAGTTAAATAGAAAAAAAAATTAATTTTAAAAATACTTGGATGAAAAAATTCTAATTTATTTAATTTAAACTGTTTTCAGTTAATTAGTTAATAAAATAATATGATGTCTTGAAGTATTTAATAATTTTTCCCGCCCTAATTAAATTAATAATCATTATTTCCAATTACATGACGTAATGGACCCACCCGATCCGTTCATGACCTCCATGCAAAAAAGTTGGAGACAAATCGGCTGCATATACTTTAATAAACAGTTTTTTTCCCGAAATTTTATAAGCAGTTAAATAAATTAGAAGAGAATATATAAATATTTTATTAAAAAAAATACCCTAGATCTTTAAAAGGTGTGAAATCAATGGATTCTTCAAAGCTAATAATTTCATTGCAATGTTCTAGGCCTAGATTTTTAAAGAAGATAATGAAAAAGAATTACATATGTGGTCCTTATAAATTTCATTTTAAATTTTATTTTTATAATTTAAATATTTTAACAATTTATTATTATATTTTTCTATATTATTTTATATATAAATTAATTTTTAATTAGCTTTTTGTTCACGGATTTTCCTATTTTTCTTTTATTATCACACATATAGGTTATATAAATTCACTGTACTCCTCCAATCTTTTTTATAAGTAATTTTCTCTCGTGTCTTAAAATTTAAATTACAGTTTTTTTACCCCTACTAAAAACATATCTTTATATTAATTATCCTCCACTCACTACTAATTCTCTTTCATTTAATAATTTATTACACATTCTCTCTCATATTTTAATATTTTATACTTATTTTCTCTCATATATTTTACTCATTATTTCTCATATTCTCTTTTTATAAATAGGGGTATATTTGAAAAAAAAAACATGATACTCTTGACACATTTAGTATTTTTAACTAATCTTAACTGTCAATTTGTTATGCGCAATCGAGAAAAAAGTTACTTATAAAATGGACTGAAAGGAGTATTACAAATCAAATTAGTTAAAATTAAATATTTACTAATTTTTATATATTGAAAAATTTAATGGCCAAAAAAATATATTGAAAAATTAATACTTGATAAATAATTAATTAAAAAATTTTAAAATATCAATATTAAAATAAATATAATAAAATGAGTTTTCAGGCGTCGAAAGTATAATCTCTCTTAACATCAGTAATGTACAGGACTAATAAGTAAATCACAAGAATATTTCTAAAATTTGCTTAAAATTATATAATATTATTACTAAATTTTCAATAACTTAATTTATTTTCGCCAATTAAATTAGAACAAGTGAATTTTAAAAAATTAATAACAAGAAATTATTATCCTACTACTACTACAATAACAATAAAAAACAACAACAACAAAACCTTATCCTACTACATGTGGTCGACTATATAGATTACACTATACTTTTGAATTTGATCAAAAACTATATCTTTGGATAAATTATTAATGAGGAGGTTACCCTCAATAACCTCATTGAGAGTTCTTCTCCACCTTCATCTACCCCTTTTTATTGAGATCCAAATCACTTGATTCACTCTTTTCACTTATATATCCAATAACTTTCTTTCCGCTTGTAAACAATCAACTTAAAATTTTTTTTACCACTGTCTATTCAATAAGTGCCACTCCAACCCTTCTTCGTTTAATTTCATTACGAATCTTATCTTTTCTTTTATGACCACACATCCATGTCAAATATTATTATACAATAAATAATATATAAAGGAACCCACATGTTTTTCCTATAATAAGGCAAAATTATATCAAGAAAATAGGAACATTACAAAATACCAGTTATGATTGGAAAAAAAATGGGAAAATTTTAGTCAGCCTTTGTAGATGAGACTTTATTTCAGTCAACCCAAACAAAAAAATAAAACTTTACCAAGGTAATTAAACCTGAACCGGTCGAGATACTGAGTCAAGTGTCAGTAGGTCAGATCGGAGTCAAATCGGAGCTAAACCGGGACCAAACTGGTAAGAAATGGAATATTTTAGGCTTATAGTATGAAATTCTAAAGGAAAAATTTAAAAAAAAATAAAAAAATTTGACCCGGACCAGGTCATCGGACTGGACCGGTTTAGTGGCCGGGTCACCGGTTTCCGATCTAGTTCGGCTGGTTCGGTTCAGGTTACATAACCTGGAACTTTACTGCACCTCCTTGGGTCAAAATAAAATTAAGTTTTGCGGATGAAAAGACAATAATGCCCTCACTTTATTTGTCTTGTAAATTGTCTTATTTATCTTGTGAATGCTCTTATTTGTTTTGTGAATTTTCTTATTTGTTTTGTAAATGATCAAAATATTTTTAACTTTGTGAGTTCTTTCAAATCTTTTATTTGTCTTGTAAATATCTTTATTTATCTTATAAATGCCCTTATTTGCTTTGTAAACTTTCTTATTTGTTTTGTAAATTACCAAAATGTTCTTGTTAATTCCTTGGTTTCTTTTGAATCCCTTTATTTATCTTGTAAATTTCTTTGTTTATTTGATAAATATCCTTATTTATCTTCTAAATAAATTAGGAAGGATATCGTTATCTTTTCACTCATAAAACTTAATTTTATTTTGATTAAAGAGGTGCCGTGAAGTTTTTTGACTTTTTTTGGGTTGATTGAAATAGAGTAAAGGACTGTGAATAAGAAGACACCACATAAAATGTTAAGAAAAAGATTCACATCCTTCCAAACAAAGGTTTTTATTCGAATCCACATGCATTGATTTGATTAGAAACAAATACTTTAAGTATATAACGCTAAATATTTAAATTTTTTCCATAAAAATACAATCAATTCTGGCTCAAGTGAATCAAATCTCTAACAAATCCTCATCATGATGTAATAAATTTGTAGACTTGACACTTTAGCGAGGACATGTGGCTTACATTAACATACCTAAACCCCTTGGCCGCTTCCTCTTGACCTTACCATATCTCGTCAACTCATAATCATCAAATTATTATTTATGATATATCTATGGCAAAAAAAATATATTTATGATATATCAAGGATCATTAGTTTTCATTAATTTTAAGGAAAATAATAATTAATTTTTATATATTATACGGAATATGAGAAAGTAATTCATACTCTTCTTCATGGCTCATATATATGTAAATAGTATTTAAAAATCAATCTATTGTTGTTGGCAAAAAAAAATCAGTCGTTGTTTATATTAATATAAATAATAGTAATAAATTGATATACATTAATATAAAATATAAACTTATAATAAATTGAATTGTTTATAATGATGTGCTAAGTTTTTTTTTTCTTTTTTTAAGTTGGAAAGGAGGTCAAATTAACCCTACAGGAATCGAATCCACCGTCATCCTAAGAAAAACATTTCACTAGAACAATGCACTACCTCCATATGCTAAGTTTTTCAAAATACATTAAATCCACATGGACCCACCTATTTACTTAAAATAGTGACTTCAAATCAAATATCTAATCTTGGGATTTTTGTTACATGCATGCCCTCCAGACACAACGACTTTGTCCATTTCATTTATACTTACTTGCTTAGTGGGGCAAGAATATGGTAGCAAATAATAATTAATTATTCAAATATTAATCATTTAAATAAAAATTTTGGTCTTAGAATTCAGTGTGTATACATTTAAGGACATGAATAACCAATGAGATGAGAGAATGATGATTGAAGTCACTTTTTATTTTTATTTTTATTTTTATTTTTTGTAAAATCCAGCGTCATCCACCAAACGAAGAGATCAGGGAAGTAGATTTTATCTCTTTCAACAAAACATTTTTCATACACACTTTTATCTTCTTTTTTTTTTTAATATAGAACTCGTGCATGATACTGTTTATGATCTATAAATAAATTATAATAATAAAATTTTTTATAAGTTTTATATTTTATTAATTTATCATTCATTTGAAATTTATAGATGCCAGTGTCCCGTCGCCCTCTTCTTCCAAGTGACGTGGGATTTGGGTAATTTCCAACACATGCAAGCTGCTTTTGTTTTTCTTTTTATTTGACCATTTTGTGTGTTTATTTATCATACTTATTTTATTTTGTATGAAGATATCCTTTATTTATTCTTCCAGTTATTTATATATTTTTTCCAAATAATACCTTTTTATAATTTGCCTCTTAAAAGTAAGGACCAACAACATTTATGCTTCCTTTTTTGGTTGATTATTACTTTTTTTTTATTTCTTTAACTTATATCTTTACATGTGAACATATTTTTCATTTCGATTCTCCCAATTCTATTGGTCTATAATTTTTTCAAACAACATCTTTTTTAATTTAGTTGTAATTTGTCTCTCAAAAGTTTTTATCATCATCCCCACTAACATTATACTTTCACAAAGTTCAATCATACTTCTCAAAGACATTAAGATATATTAATTTAATTATAACTAACCCGACCACCGTCCAAATTCTTATTCAGCCATTGATTTGCGTAATTACCCAAATCTAGGTTTATGTAAATCGAGACAAAACTTTCCACACATACTTACCTCGTAAATTGTAAAAACTATTCTCAAAAGCTAATCTAAATACACATGTAATTGATAGTATAGTTCCCATAACTTTGATACTTTTTACTGTTTGAATATAAAATATTATTAAAAATAACATCAATATTGACATTGATAAACGATAAGCATTCATTAATTTTTCTCCCTTTCTTTCTTCTCCTTTTTTTTTTTTTTTTGTTTGAATAGAAAAAATGGTTGGATTTGAAGTACGTGTTTCCCAACTTAGGGGACAAGAGACATTACATATCAAATGCCTTTATTTGCCTGCGGGCCTCAGATTCTCTTTGCTTTTTCTCTCATTTTGGTTGCAGGCAAATAAATAAGTAAAGAAGCCATTAGTCATTAGATAATCTATTGTATGAGTATTTATTTATTACTAAGATTTTTCTTTTTATCCCACCAAATTTTCAATGGGAGTTGTTCAATGAAGTTGAAATTATTGGTTGAGGCATAAATTTTGTTTTTATTAAATCACATTTATTACTTCTCATGTCTCCTTTGTTTGCAAGCAGATTTTCTCAAACTTGTTTCCACGTGGTAATCACAGTGAGAACCAATTTCTCTGCTCATGGAAGGATGACCACAAATGAGGGAAGAATTAGAATAGTTGACACGAAAGAATGAAAAGTTGAAAGTCCAATAAGCTGAATAACTGACTAAAATGAACAAAAACCTGAACCATAAATCTAAAACAAATTTGACTGAAGTGTCATTTCTTATCGATTTGATGGTCAAAGAATTGAATGATTGGACTAGTTTCAAAAACATTGGTTTACAATCAAACCCTTGGTTCAACTTGCAGAGGCTTGTGCCAGCTTAATCAAATATCTTGAGTTTGAGTAATTTGTAAATTAATTTGGACCCCTAATAAATCCTTTACTTCAGTCAAAGTGAGGTGGGTCCAGAATACTGGATGCTCTACATAAAAAAAAATGACATTGGTTTTCAAGGAACTTCCAGCAAGTGAGCAAGATGGAAACAATGGAAGGATCCAATAGCTCAAAAATTTTAATTAACCAAAAGGTACTATAGGATCATCAACATCATAATTTATCTGATACTACAGTAATGTGATAGTAGCAGCAGCAGCAAACCTTATCTCCTTAAATGGAGTTAGCTACATAGATCACATAGCACAATTACGCTCTACTCACTACCAACTCTTCTCATATAGCATTCTCCAATGGATCATGAACACATCAGGATTTGGGATTTTACATTGCAAGATATATTTTTTCAAAAAAAAAAAAAAAAATAAAAGAAAGAAAGAAAGGAATCTAGGCTCTTACTTCTGTGACCAATTTTGGGAAAACATGGCATGTAAACTGCACAGAATACAGTAAAAGAAAGAACTTCACTCTACATCAGTATAACTACCAATAAATGATGTGGGTTAGAACTTAGAAACTTGTCATTCAAGTCAGTACTATTCCTCACTTTGAATCGTACAAGGCTTAATCAGTACGGAACTCGTCGTATTGAGGCTGGAACTTCCTAAGTGTGAGGTAAGGGGTTATTACCATGCAAGCCATAAATAGCGTGAACTGCAGAACAGAACATAAGAATCAGCAAAGTTGTAATCCCAACATTACCATTAGGCAGAAAAGAAAACCAAGTAGGAGATAAAAGTTAAAACACACACACACACACACAAAGTAATATGAAACTGTTTATAAATACCAGAAGGGGAAGTGTCAGGAAACTCCATATTGGCCACAATGCAAAGGTGAACCTGTAAGGATGAAGAATAAAGTGTCAGCAAAATGGAGTTGTACTTTGACATAACATGCATTGAAAATGAAAAAAATAGAAGAGATTACAGTTTCTTACAGGCAAAAAGAGATCAGTCCAAATGCAGTAACGAATGGTAAAGCAGTGATGCTCGTCACTTCCCATTCTTTCAGTCCCCATTTTTCATCTAATCTCTTAACACTCCATGCCAAGATGCTTGTATATATGAAAATCAGTGCATTTAGACCAATACCTATCATTCCAAGATACAAAGGCAGTCTGCAACAAAAATTCAGGAGATTATGAACACTGTGACAGTGATTAAGTAACTCAAGAATTAAAACCAGGCAGAATCAGCTTCAACTAGAACAATATAGCAAGTTTCCTTGCTGTTTCAAATTTAGATGTCCTGAAAAAGGTATAATCATTTGCAACTATAATCATCTTATGAATCATCAAATACAGGTTGTTCTCCATCGCTAGAGAGAGATAGATCAAGTGGAAATTCATTTACAAAGCAAAAATGTTTTCTGCCCAACTAAAACAAGTAGGCATATTTAAAAATAATTTCATTTTTGTGTCAGTTGTTAGTAAAGTTTTCCGTAATTAACGAGTTTGGTTTCTGGCATGAAATCTGCCTTCCAATGACTTCTATGTACGTCATAATCTTTGTCAATGAGACAAGGAAAAAGGGCCATGATAAAATCAGAACCCAGAACATGCTGTAGATATAATGGGATTCCCAGCTAAATCTTTTTAATCCCAAGGTATATTTGATAAAAGACATTGTTAAAAAACAAAGATTTAGACAAGTCAGCAGGTAACAGATAAAATAATTGAAACAACCTAAACATAAAGTTTTCTCAAGTAATTGCCAGACAGATCTCATCCTACAAACCTAGTTCTTTCAACAGGATAAAAGGTTAAACCTATAGCACCACGCTAGCTAAGGAACCTACAACTTCCCTATCATTTCCACAAGTTCATAAATAACCCACATAGAACTTCAATCCGAGTAATGTTACTGAAATTGGACATGGAAGCATGCTTGAAGATAGAAACATGGTGACCTAGTGCACTGCCCATTATGTTCATATACTGCAAAGTGGTGAATACCATTATTGTCAAGAACTTCAACAGATAATGAACACTTTTGGAGCTGAAATTCTTTATTAAACTCAGAATAGAATCCAAGCCCACTTAGTTCACATTTTCAACACCTCTTTCAGCAATTTTACTGGTAACACTCAACCTTGACCTTCAAACTATCACTGAGATTGATGCAATATGCACAAAAGAGAGAAAGAGAATGATTAAATGGGTTTATTCTTTCTGTTACTTTTCTAAATACTACTTATTTCTGTTACTAACCCAATGCAACGAATCTGAGACCATCTTTTGCAGAAAAATAGTGCATAAGATGTTTTCTATAAATAATAAATATTCACTAACAAAACCAAAGTAGCAGCAGGATGGCTTTTTTACTCAATTTATGGATGTTAACAATTCACACCATTAAGCATGGCAGGAACCGGAGGTCCCCAGATTTGGTTTGATAGGCCAAACAAAAGTTTCCATAAGACTAAAAATAAGAGGAAAATGTGATGCAAAAGAAAGAATCTGTTCAGGAAAATGAGCATGCAGTTAGCAAAAATTCGAAAATTAAAGAAATGAAAAGCTAAGAAAATCGGTTACCTTCTGATTCGTTCGTCATGAAACAAGAGATATATCAAATTGGAATCACGATCGCCGAAGTATATGATTAAAGCCGCAGAAGCAATCCAAAGAAAATTTTCCAGAATCTCGATCCACGTTCTTTTCTCTTCTTCAAAACTTGGAGGCGAAAAAGGACGAAGCCTCGAGCATGCATCGTCTTCAAGGTCATCGCCGCTGCTCGCATACCCTTGACTGTGTCTCTGTCTCATAAACCCTCCTACCCCAACCGGTGTTCCTCCAGACATTGTAATACACAACCACGATCACACAGTGAACATGCAATACAAGAAGAATCACCAAAACCTAACAATACTTGCACAGAATGAACTTGAATCCCTCCACAAAGAAGAAGTGATCTGTGCTTCCTAATTTCACACTACGAACTAATCCCAACTAAATTCCCATGAATGAGATTCATAATCTGCATATCAGTTAGAATTCAAATGCACATTCATTGTAGATTGAGTTCACCGATGAACACACGAATTCGTAAACTAGAACAAGCGAAGACCCGCTTCGAGAAAATTGCAAGAAAACCCATTTTGAACTTCCGGAATCTGAACACCCCGAAAATTAAGCATAAGAAAAACCTCTCAGTAGAGTTTGTAGTGGATAGCAACCAAGAAATTTGCGTTTGGTTCCTCGGATTCGATTAATCAACGAAACCCAGAGGCTTGGGATGCATGCAAATGATATGATTCCAGAAAGGGTAGAAAGATGACAAGGTATCGGATTTACGGCAAGAACAACACAGCCAAAAGTTTCAATGGCGAGACAGAAGATTGAAGATTGAAGATTGAAGATTCGTTTCGTGTACGTCCTTCGAAATGCAGGGGGATTCCGAAGCATCGAACCTTCCTTAAATTCTGTTACAAAACTTATTTTCTTTTCAAAATTTAATGTGTAATTATCTGTGCTAAATGTAGAAGTTGGATGAAACTTTATTTTAATTTTAAAGGTTGTGCAAATGTATTTCATAAATTTTTTTTTGAAGAGTAATGTTATTTTAAAATTCTTTTTAAATTTATTATTGTCCCGAAAATTTTAAAATGTATTAATGTTACCTATATTATTAAAAAATTAGTATTGATTGTTAAAAAATTAACGTTGGTTATTAATTTTTTAATGATAAAAGACAACATTACTATATTTTTAAACTACTCAAGATATATTTAACCTAAAAAAATTTTTAGGATAATATTACCCCTTGATAAAAAATTTTGGATAAATTTACACCTTAACTCAATTTTAAAAATAAGACTACAATCTGCTTGTATCTCATCCCTTCAAATTGCCTCTACACCTATTCTCTCAACAATAATAGCAATTCATTAAATTCAAGTAATTACACAACATTTGTTACATTACATGGGGTCTTTTAGAGAAATTGTAACACGTTTGTTATAAAAAAATTATAACACATTTATTATAATAAATTAATTTACTTAATTTCTTTAATCTATCCAAATTAATTAAATATATGTTTTATTAAGAATTAAGAATAAGAGGAGTACCAATTTAGTTTGTAAGGGATATGCAAATTAAATTTGAAGGTAATTAAAAATGTTTTTTAAGTTTTGAATTTATAGGTTATTTTCCTCTTTCCATTAATATCAATTCCTGCACAAAAAGCTAAAACAGTTACTAAGAACATATAGGTTGATGAAAAAGGAAGGCAAATTTGGAAAGCATTTTTGGATTGGGAATAAAGAACATTTGAAAACTGAAAAATCAGATTTATAAAGCAGAGTGAGATTATAGTGTTTTTGCATTCTTCAAAAAAAGAGAATAAAGCACAATATACTTCTTTTTTACTAATTGACTTAGTACATGTTTGTGATAGCTTAATTTTAATTTATAAGTACTTTTTAATAGTAATTTACGGTATACGAGATAAATATATAAGATGCGTTTTATCTCGATGTACTTAAAAAGCGCTTATAAGGGCTTTTTAAACTATTCCAAACAAAAAATCCCAAACAAAAGTTTAAGTACTTATAAATAAAAAATAAACTATTCTAAACGTATGCTTAGTCTACCACTAAACTTTCTCCAAAGCAAAATGAATTGTTGATCAGTTAGTGCAGTATGCGGGGTCAGTTTTTTGCATGTTAGAGAAGCAAAGAGTTGGTTGGATAATCATATAACTTATTTTATTATGAAATGAATAATGGCTTATTATTCAAGTTTTGTCCAATAATTAAAGAATAAAAATGGGTCCAAAGAATTTGTAGAGAAGAGACAAGTGGGGGTGTTATTATGTCTAGATGAACATAAAAAACACAAGAAATAAAAGTAATTCAGTTCACTATTATAATTATAAGAATAATCATTTAAAAAGTATATAATCCTATGTTTCTTTTTCTAACGTTTGGAGTAATTTTGGAAAGCATATTAAAGTATATGATCCCATATTCCTATGTTTCTTTTTCTATTATTTGGAGTAATTTTGGAAAGCATATTATCTCTTAAAAAAATTTCACTTTTGAAAAGAAAATTTTCAAAAAAAAAAAAATCAAAAGAAAAATGTGGGTCACGTACTTTTTTTTTTTTTTTTAAATTTCTCCTCCATTTCCCTCTTCTTTTACCATTTATTCTTTTACCATTTAAACAGAGAAAATAATTCCATCTTTGTTTGTAAGCTCATCTCAAATCCAAACTCCAATAAAAAGGAAGGATTGTATTAGATGGTTCACAGTCAATATAAATTATATGAGTCTCTTATCGACATAAATTTTCTCTAAAAGGGAAATAGAGGAGAATGGAGGGAAGACAATTTTTTTAGTGAGTTTAATTTAAAAGAAATGGAGAAGTATGGTTATAAAACTCTAATAAAGAGATAATGTAAGATTAAAGAGTAAGAAAAATTAATAACGAATATTAAAAAAATAATTAAAATATTTTAACTAAAATTAATAATGAATATTAAAAAAATAATTAAAATTTTTTAACTCTATTTTTTTAATTTTTTTAAAATCGAGCTCATTAAAATTTTTCTCCCCTCCGCCTCCTTTTCCCTCATACCAAACTGAACCTAAAAATCTCCTATTGATGAGACCCACCAGTAAACTTTATCACACAAGCAAAATGAATTATTCTTGTTGGTGGAGGATGTGGGGTGGGGTTAGGAAGCTTTTTGCAGGATAAGCATATGAGCTAAAAGGGAAAACAAAGAAGCATTTTTTGTTTTTTGAATTAAAGAAACATTTTTTGTGGATAACAACACTGAGCATTTCTTGTTGGGCACTCAACTCAAGTGCCTCCTCCAAAATTCCAGCTCATTCTTTTTCAATCAATGATAGTGATACCCACCACTCTTAGATAAGGCCCCAAACTCAAATCTAACATTAAGGGTCTGTTTGGTCTGAGGGATTTGGAGGGGAGGGGATGGGATTGGGGGGATTTTGCTCCCCTCCCCTTGTTTGGATAATTACAATTTTTAGGAGGGGAAGGAAAATTTTAGAAAGTTTTCCCTCCCTTCCCCTTCTAAGCCTCCCCTCCAAAATTGGGGGAATTTGAAGGGAAAGGTTAATGCTTGAATTTATATTGACTAATATATCCATACTATTTTAAAATATTACCACACTACCCTTCTCATTATTAAAAAAACTTATTAAAAACAGCTTTTCAAATAAATTTTATTGGTTTTATAAAACAGAATCAAATTAGCCATATTTTATCAATCAAAGAACGGTTGAACCTACGATCTCCCATGCCGAAGAAAGCTTAAGCTATATGAGGACACTGGCAAGTGAAATCCATGTTCTTCTAAATATAAAAAATCATGTTGAAAGAATCTTAATAATACTCAAATTTAACGTGATAATATCAATGCTAAACAATTATATCAATATTTTAACTCTGTGCAAATATATTTCTGTTATCTTTTTCAGATATCTGTTACTATTTTCTTTTTTTTTCCTTTCCAGATGACAAGCTCTCCTCAATCAAGTGATGGATCAAAACTCATGATGGTGAGTACATGTGTATATTTAATTTTTTTATCTTATTACTTCAATACTTCTCTGTTTTTTTTTTTTTTACCAAACACTTCAATACTTCTTTTGAATGTGTCAACATGATATCATTCTTTTTCTGACTCAAATTATAACACTTCCCATCATTATAACACACGCTGGGCGTGCGTCCAGCGTGAAATTCTACTATTAATTTTAATTGGGAGACCTAAAATTCCAGATTCAAAAATTTATCCAACTTTAATTTTTAATTTATTTGTTTCATAACTTCATGTGGATTATATATATTATTGTTGGGGTGAGAATTGAAGGAGAGTACTATTTTGTTGATTTGTAGGAGAAAGTGAAGAAGTCACTTCGGAGATTTGCGGAAATTGTAGGTCTGGCTGCAGATACATCCCACATCCCATCTATTACTTCAGACTCGAATGTACAAAATTATAATTATATTTAATTTTTATAATTACAAAATTATAATTTTATGCAGTAAATTTGGTTTATAATTATATTTATTTAGTTTTTATAATAATAAAATTATAATTTTATGTATTGAATGTCATTTATAATTATATTTTATTAAATATGTTAGAAAGTTACAAAATACAAATTAAATGAAATAAGGGTAAAGTTGTCCATATAAAAATATTTTCCCTCCCCTCCCCTCCTATACCAAACATGGTAGTATTAAAATCCCTCCCCTCCCCTCTCTTTTTGTCAATCCAAACAAGGTAAAAGAAAATCCCTCCCAAACCTTCCCCTCCCCTCCCCTCCATTAAAATCCTTCCCTTCCCCTCTCCTTCATTGAGCCAAACAGACCCTTGGTGTGAGGGATTTGGAAGGAAAGGGAGGGGAGAGAAAATTTTTATGAGTTAAATTTTAAAAGATTGAAGAAGTGGGATAATAAAATTTTAATAAAAAGAATATATAAGATAAAAGAATAAGAAAAATTAATTAAAAATTTTTAACCCCACTTCTCTAATTTTTTTAAATTCAACTTAAAAATTTTTTCCCTCCACCTACTTTCCTTCCCCTCCCCTCATATCAAACAAGCCCTAAGAGGTCTGTGTGTATATTTAATTGTTGTATTTAAAAAAGAAAAGAAAAAGAAGTACTTAACTCACCTTTTAACTTTTAAGATGTTGATCACGAGTTTAATGCTCGCAAGTCACAAGCATTTTGCTTGTCCATTTTACTAAAAAGAAACAGATATCAAAATCCAAGATCTAGGGTGTCTTAATCCTCTTTTCCATTAAAAAGGGGGAAATTTTCAAAAAAAAAAAAAAAAACCCCCTCAAACTTTAAAAATCTCAAATAAGTGATTTCCTTTTAAAATGGGTTATGAATTACTAATTAAGTGTGGTCAATATCTAAATTATTATAGGAAACAAAACTGATTTGAAATTTTGATATTTTAAAAGTATTTTTCTGAAATTTGCCTTTAAAAAAGTCATACAATTAATTTCAAGTTTTTTTAATAATATAATTTTCAATATTTTGTTTTTGATACACAAACTACCTTAGCTTTTCCTTTTTTTTCTTCCTCTTTTCATGCGGTCTCTATTTTTATCAATGTATTAAAACTCGGACCGGGTATTGAATCAGTCGAGGTACTGGGTTAAGGGTCAGTGGGTCAGACCGGGATTAAACCGAAGCTAAACTGGGACCAAACCGGTGAGAAATTGAAAATTTTAGACTTATAATATGAAATTCTAAAAAAAAATGTAAAATTTTTTTTAAAAAGGGTAACCCGGACTGGATCAGGAACCAGACTGGTTTACCGGCCGGTTCACCGGTTTCCGGGCCGGACCGGCCGGTCCGGTCTGAATTACATAACATTGATTTTTATGACTTGAAATATTTATTTCATGTGATGCGACGATTTTGGCGGTAAACTATAAATTGTTTTAATTGATAGCTACGTAATTGATATGCGTGCGCGTGTGTAAATTATTACATCAAATCTTAAATTTTTCTTTTGGTAGATCACATCTTAAATTTTTAAAAATAATTGTATTATAAAAATCAATAATCATTTGGGGCTGTATTAAATACATATTATTGGTGTCACATAGATTGAGGCTATAAATTGTTATACTGCTATCATTTAATAAATTAAATTTTGCTTCGTTTTCAAAAGAAGTGTATGTAATTGGAGATACCACATGACAACGTGACTGGGGGCATGTTTATAATATGGGTGGACCTTTCTCTGTTTCTCATTTATAAATGGGTGTGAGGATGCACATGGGGGCATAAAGTAGGCCTAATATAAATTTTGCAAATAAAATCATCATTCCAACCTTAACTTATATATAGTTTAAATATAAGAACTCAATTCACTTTATATTTTATATTTATCATTTTTTAAAAGAAAAATTTCATTTAAGTCCCGGGTTAAAAGAACGATAAAATGATCCATTGAAATTTCAAAATTATATTATGTCCCGTGAGATTTTTTTTTTTTTTTACAATAAATTTCAATTGTTAAATGCCTATGAACTTGTCAATGTAAGTATCCATGAACTTATCAGTAGAATTAAAAGTTATTGCAAAAAAATCTTACGAGACTTAAATGTAATTTTGATATTTTAAAGGACCATTTTGTTGTATTTTCTCTTATATGGAACCTAAATACAATTTTCCCTTTTTTAAAATATCCATATTAATAATTTGTAAGTCTTTAAAAGAGTAAATTCAATAAAAATGATTAAATATGGTTGTATAAAAAAAAATAACTATGGTATTTTAATAAAATTAATACACATTTTTTTTATAAATAAATAGCTCAACAAACTTTATTAATATCTGCAAATTATTTATATGACCCTTATATTAAGAGTTGAAGGGAGTAAAAAACTACTTGAGATAATTTTTAATGGGCGCTTTTCCCAACTTTTTCCTTTTAATTAAAGGGAGAATTATGATGAAATCCCAATGTAGAGACTTAATTATAAAAAAATTTCGATGACAATTTTGGAACATGTAATGATAAATTCCAGTATAAGAAATGATAACGCCTAACTTGTCATCGAAACTTCTTGATAATTAAGTGCCTTACAAAGAACACTACACACCCTACACCATCTAATTGCAATATTAACTAATTGTAGTTGTCCACAAATGATCCTTCCGTCTAAGCTAAAACATGAGCGAATTTTCCAATTCAAAGCCGCTAGTGTCATCCAATAGCTCTTGATTTTTTTAATAAAAAGATCAGTTATATAAAATGAATACAGTTATATAACTAAAGTTGGAATTATAGACCTAAGGGAAAAAGAAATTAATAAAATATCAGTTTTGTAAAAGGTGTGAGCAGAAAAAGATTGAAGCAGAAAGTTGACATCCTTTCCTAAGGTGTCACTAAAATAAGAATGAAAATCAAAATGGACAGGAAGACTACTAGCAAATTCTTCCTGCATGTGACACATTGACATTGTTCAACACTCATAATTTGAATATTTACATTAATTAAATAAATTTTTTTAGTATTGCGTCTGTATATAATTATAACAACGTATTTAATTAGGCATGGAGTTTAGACACGTGTCTCACATGATAGTAACTTAAAAAAAAAAAAACGTAACATGACCCAAGAAAAACAATACAAGAAAATGGGGCAACTGGGCAAGAGAAAAGGCAACACACACATGTATATAAAAAATTATCTATTATCCTATATTGATAACGTAATAAATAAACAGGTCGGTAACTGATCAAAATCTTGTGGAAAAATAAAAACAAAAAATCAGAAATGTAAAACTCAGGAGTGTCTGAACAGCTGACTTGATGCCTTCTACTTTTCTCATAACTAACCACCAAACAGACAAAGTCTTTACCATTCTTTACCATACCAGAAACCTACTCATTATCCTCATCATCATAACAAACATGATGAAGGAATTCGAGGGACCTTCTCTCTCTCTCTCTCTCTTTCTTTTTTGGCTTTGCTTTTCAAATTAAAATTACACATTTCTTTGGCTACATCAGGAAAGTTTGAACTCTTGACTTCTACTCATACTCCACTCTGAACCACTTAAAGCTACCTCATGCGGCTAATATTACACATTTCTATTATAGCACATACATCAAACCATGTTTATAGGTGTTAGTGGTTGTCAAAAAGCTACCTGATGCAAAAGCAATACCGTTTGGCGAGTGCAAGATCGATTGATCATTGGCCACCACCAGCACTACACAAGCCTATTAGGTCCATCAGTGTTGCATATAACAAATCCAGAGATAAGTGGCCCAGGAATTTCCTGTATTCAGATGCGCCATCAGTGATGTCTAAGTGAAGCTTCCGCTCCTCTACGAAACTGTCCTCCATGACCAACCACCACGATATACAACCATCGATATCCTCTGGACCCACATGTGCGACCAGGCATAGTGTTTCACCCTGCTCCAGCTCAAATGACAGGCATAAAAAGTCCCGATTCGCTTTTATTCCCACCATCAGAGCTTCCTGATAGAGCCAGTTGATAATCTGGCTAGCAACCTGTATGTTTAATATTACTACAAGTTAAATGCAACATTTCAGGCTTGGTTTGGATCGAGGGAATAGTGGGAGGAAAATAGAGGGGAGAGAATACTATGAAGGAAAACTTCCATTTCGGGAGTTTTCCCTTCTAGTACTCTTTTCTCTATAATTTTCTTCCCATCCAAATTAAGGATACATGTGGGTAAATTATGAATGCAACTTCCCCATTTTCTAAATTGAAAAATTATAGCATTGCCCACACGACAGGTGAATTCTTGACACATACCTGCTGCAAAATTATCACAGGAAGATCAGCCAAGTTGCAGTCATATTTGTTCATTGAATGAATCTCCTCAGACTTTCCCTTGAACAAGCCTACAACTTTAGGAGCACCTTCTCTTTCCACGTTAATGCAATCATCATTTACCACCACCTTAGTCCAAAATTGAGACTTAACAGCATTTTTCTCGAATGCAACATTTGTTTTTGTTTGGCTACCCATGCGGAGAATAGACTGAGGAACCTTCATTGAAAGTGTCCAGGATGATGTTCGAGAATGCCATGTAGGATTTGTAATCAGTTGGAGATATGGGACCCTGCAAACCTGCAGAATTTAAAGGCTTTAGTTTTTAAAAAAAACACCTATTTTACAGAGCATAAGTCAAAGTTAAACAAGAAATACCACATTTTCCAGCTCAGCAAGGACTTTACTTGAAAAGATCCTATGGGACAAAGACATAGAAAAATGACCAAGAAGACCTGATCCATCCTTTGCTGGCACTCCAGAAGCCCGAGTACCAGAAGAAATTGGTTTTCCAATACCTCTTCCGAATATATGTTCATGGAAGATCTGTTGAAGATAAATTTCATAGCTCAAAGAATTAGGAAACTGCCATTTTTTCTTCTTATGAATGCTATGTTTGGCATCTTGCAACTTCACCCCCTCCAATGTGTCTGAAGGTAAAATTGCATTTCCAACATTATCAGTGACTGCACCTTCAACTTTATGATCATCTTGACCAGATGGCACTAAGGATAAGAACACAAAGGTTCCTTGACCTAAGCTTAACTGTAAATAATTTTCATGTATGCCAGTCACACTGACTCCAGTTGATGAGTTAAATGCTTCACGATTCACCAGATCAAACACCTGGATCCAGAAGTTCTAAAGCAATGAGCCAGCATACCAATGTCCAAAGTATTGGGGGAAATACCCAGCAAGGCAGAAATTACAACAATGAGTAATAATACAAGGATATATCTACCTGCTCATTAAAAATTGATAAATGTACTTCACGGAGTAGTAAGTGTGACTTCTTTACGCACTTGTCATCACTTAAAGTCTCTTCACCACTTTCTCCCAAGTGAGACTTGCTAGAAAAGTTGGATCTATTTACATTAGATTTTCTCAGTATATCGTCTGGTTGTGCACCAAGAAAACCAAATTGTAGTGAGTGGCAAGAATTTGGAGGTACATTAATTGCCAGCATGCCAGCTGCATCATGGTCAACACGAACAGTGGACAGAGCAGAAGACCGATTTATAGCTTCTGGATCATACGAGTTGTCAAAGAGATCAAAGGTGAAACCTTCATTTCCTGGAGCTATAGATGCCAGACGCTGTCGTTTAACTTTCCAATTTTGCTGCAACCTATCAGCTCATCGGGACATGTGATGGCAATCCACATAAGCTAGTGAGAAAGTATTCTTGATATAATGAACACCCATGACTCATTAATAAAACGAACTCGTGTTATGGAGTTATTAAAGAGCCAGTTTATGAAGGCAGTGAAACACAGTATTTAAAATTTTAAAACATCTTTTTCAGATTTCTTCCCAGAATGGCAGAACTTAGGGAAATAAGTGCATTGTAAAAAAGTAAGAAAAGATACTTATAAGAAAAAGAAAAGAAAAAATCACCTGATTAGAGCACCATAAAACCTTGCCTCCCTAGCAACCTGCTGTTCAAAAGCTTTGGCAGATTGCTTGAAATATTTACCGACATGCTGTAATGAGAATGAGAACTCAACTAAGTTGCATAATCTCATTGCACATCCCGGTAAAAGCTAAATCTCTTATAATGGTAACAGGACAAAGAAAACTTCAGTCTGTCAATTTACTACATATATATTACATAGAGAGAGACATTTGTCTGCCTTAAAAATCATCAATATCAAATACTAAATCTATGGTAAGTTGTCCTATTCATTGTAATTCATTCCTCAAATTTCATGCAATACACAAGGGTCTACATAGAGACATTGATAGGGACCAAGGTAGTATGGGTTGCCAAAGTCCCACATCGAGTAGTATGGGCTGCTTGATGAGGTACTTAAGTGCCTTGGCTCTCCCATCTCAATAGCTATTGATGGGGTACTTAAGGCACTTAAGTACCCCATCATGCAGCCCATACTACCTTGTCCCTATCAGACATATAATTCAACTGGAAATAAAATAGTGCTCAAGGATAACAAAAGATTGAAAGAACATCTACCCGGTAGCATTGTAGCTTGGTGGCTGCAGAGACAGCAATATCAGACAAAGCTTCATTTGGTAATGGTTTTGGCCTTGTCATGCTAGCCACAGTTACTGCATCATTTGCTTCCACCTAAATACAATGATTTGAACAAAATATCGTATTTATATTTTGATTCTGCAGCACTTAACTTTAAATATAACAAGCAGTCTAATATGAACATTTTCCAAACCAATCAGAATAACTTGATTGTACATCCAATGGGATGGTGTAATGATCTAATTATCGTTAGTTCCCATGGTATTGTAAGTTCACATTCATAAAAGTTCTCTCTTACCTACCTCAATTATAGTAATTATGCATTTGATATAACCATCGTACATTCCTCAAAGCCATCAAATAGAAAGAAACAAAAGTTTTATTTTAATACAGACTACAATAGCAACCTTCACTTAAGATCCTTTCATGGAACGATATAGCTTTGAATGCAATCCCAGAATTCCTTTTTAGCTACTGCAAATAGATATCTGGAGAACATAGCTCCCCACCCCCCCCTCCTCTCTCTCGCGGGGCACACGCACCAGAATTTTGTTAAAGTTCATAGCGCACCTTGTTAATAAAAATAGAGATTAAATAAGAAGTAACATGCAGTACACACAGTGTTGATGAGATCTATAATGACAGAGAGCTCCTGATGAGCTAACTGCAAATTCTCCACCATGCTCTGCCATTGCCACGGTGTTGAGGCCTCCTTGGAGGTTTTCTTCTGCTTCTTCTTCTGTTCGTTTTTCTCAACAGCCCAAGCAAAATCGATTCGCCTAATTAATGATAGCCGCTTCTCATCATGATCCAAATCTCTGCACACACAAACAAAATTTAGCAAAGTAGTCGATACGAAGTTATTGTAAGCAAATACCAATTACAATTACAACAACTTAATGAATAGAAACCATCCCATCTTAGAATATTACTTGCAGTGAATTTACAGAGCAGGAATGTCGATAGCATAACGGGAAAACGCAGAATCAGTCAGTGATTCAAGTATAAGATATAATTTATGGTTAAAGAAGTACTATTCTCGTATTTGACGCCATAAATAGGGCTAGTATCAAAGGACTTTCCCACATTTCATGAGAAGGTTAACGAAATGCATAAGAAAACCAAACAGGAAAAAGAAGCATACGCAGGGAATCGTTCGAGTCCATTCTCTTCAATGGCATCCAAGCGCTTGATGGGAAGCTTATCGAGGGAGAGCTGTATATTTTCCTCCATTTTCTCTCAGGTTTGAATGTCTTTCCCGGAAAATTTTACGAACCCTATGGCCGAGCTGGCACCTGGGAGGATAGTTTCAGAGAAGAGGTCGAGAAAGTGGTAAATTGCCAAAATTACCCTTCAGGCACCTGCTCAAGTCTCAACTGTTAATGGTTTATTGCACAAAATGGGGCCAAAAAAAAAAAAAAAGAGAGAGAAGTAAATACAAATATTTTTTTTTGACCTGGAATATATATATATATATATATTTAAAAAAAAGTACTTAAATATCACTTGAACTTCAAAATTTTAAATTAGTGATTTTTTAAAAAGCTGAGTTGTCAATCACTATATTCTTTTTGTCAATCTCATTACTCTTATTGTCAACAAAACCAATTTAGAATTTTAAAGATCAAGTAGTATTTAAATGCCCTTTTCCCCATTTTTTGGTCAAAGGAAATTTAAATATAATTTATTATTTATATCTTAACTGAAAAATTCTTCGGAAAATTTTATTTGGTGATATTAAGGTGGTATAAAAGATGATATTTCTATTTTAATCTCTATCGTTGCATATTATATGGAGTTAATGTAATCAAAAGTTGAAAAATTATGTGAGTTTATAAATAAACGAAAAAAAGTATATCATCATTAAATTTAATAGTAAAATATTTTAGTCTGGCCCCTCAGTTTTGTAACGGTTTTTTCAGTTGTCTAACCATTTTTTTTTTTACCATTAGATTCAAATGATAATTTTTATGTCAATAATTATTATTTAAAAATGAAATTTAATATGTGAAAATGTTTTGTTTACATTTAAAATTTTAATATCAGTATTTTTTATTAATAAAACTAGTCATGAGAGATTAGAGGATCGAACAGACATTAGAATTAAACATCTTTTAGTGAAGTATAAACGACTAAACATTAATCAATAAAAAAGGCCTCGACTTTTTCTTTTCTTTTCTTAAAGATAGAAAAAAATTCTGCTAACATTTAACTTAGTAATACCGACATTTGGCAAAAAACTAAACTTAAATACCAACAATAAACTTAAATACCAACAATGTTATCGTCCTTACACTACAAATAAAATAAAATTTTTGACGGAATTTGCTACAGAAATATTCCATTAAAAAAATTTCTGACGGAATTTTTTTATGACAAAATTTTCTACGGAAAATATTCCGTGGCAAATTCTGTTTTTTGCCACAGAATTTCAGACAGAAATTGTGAGGGAATTTCCAATGAAATTCAATTCCAACGGAAATTCCGCGGTAAACTTTAAAAATTATTATTATTTAATTAATTAATATTTTTTAATTAAATTAAATTTTAAAAAATTATTTTTATAAAATTTATTATTTATTAATTAATGTTTTAAATTTAATTTTAAATTTAAATTTAATTTTTATTTTATAATTTCTAAAATATTTTAAATTTCCTATTATAGGTTTTGGTCTCTGTAGGGGCAAAATAGTTATATAAAAATTTATTTATAAAAAATAAAATTTATTAGTTATTAATTAATATTAGTAAATAAAATATTAGTTAATAATTATTTATTAGTTATTAATTAATGTTAAAAAAATTAATTTTAGAAATCAGAAAAAAATATAGTCATATGAAATTTATTTAAGATGTAAATTTTTTTAATTTGAAGTTAATATATATTAAAAACTATAAGAATATATAAAATTATTTTATATTACTATTACATTTATATATAAGAAACAAATATATATATTTATAAATAATTGATTATCTCTAATAAGATTATATATATAATTGTGTAATAATAGAACGCCAAAGTAGTCGAGCCCATGCGATAAGACATCGCGTGCGTACATACTAGGTCGTGAGTTCGAACCAAAGGAGGGCAAGTTGAGTTGCATTTACAGGAAAAAAAAGGTTGCCACACGTGGTGGACTGGGTGCCGACGACAAGTGGGACACCACCAGAGCTGCCATGTGCTGCTGCCGACGATGAGGTGGCGGCCACCAAAGTTGCCATGTAGCTTTTTAAAGTTTAAAAAATAAAAAATAGTTTTGCGACGGAATTAAATTTCATCAGAAATTGAGACGGAAATCAATTCCGTTGGAAATTTGCGACGGAATCTAAATTCCGTTAAATTCCGTCGGAAATTTGTTTGTCACGCTATTATTAGCGACAGAATCCATTCTGTCGGAAATTACGTCTGAAATCCATTTCCATCGGAAATTCAGTGTTTTTTTGTAGTATTACTTTCAATTCATTTGATATACATGGTAAAAATGAAAGAGGAGAATAAATAATGAAAATAATATTATCGTTAAACGTTAATAACAAAAATATCCTTAGAAAAGAAGTAAGGGAAAATCACCGTGAGATCCCAAGGACCATAAAAAATTAAAAAAATGAACCAAACCAAAATCCCTATAAAAAAAGTTCCTAGGGACTACATTGGGATTATTTTAGAATGTGAAATTATTTTATTGCCCCATTGAATTAAAAAGAAAAGGAACAACATATGCCTTTTATTGACAAGTGTGTATGCCTATTTTGACAACTGTATGAGCTATTTTGACAATTTTATTTTTCTCCATGGGCAAGTCTTAAAATTTCAAAACTAAATGTGCCAATTTTGAGAAATGCATATACCTTTTTTGATAAGTGTTTATACTTATTTTAACAACTGTATGAGCTATTTTGATAAGCTCATTTTCCTCCTAAAAGAAGTTTTTGAAATTTCAGAACTTAATGTCCCTACTTTGACAAGTGCATATGCTACTTTGACAAGTTCATTTTTCTCCTTGGAGAAGTTTTAAAATTTCAAAATTTTATGTCCCTACTTTGACAAATGCATATGCCGTTCTAGACAAGTGTTTATTCCTCTTTTGACAATTGAATGGGCTATTTTGACAAATTCATTTTCCTCCCTGAACAAGTTTTGAAATTTTAGAGCTAAATATGTCAATTTTGACAAATGCATATATCTTTTTTGATAAGTGCTTATGCCTCTTTTAACAACTGCATGAGCTATTTTGACAAGTTCATTTTCCTCCCTAGTAAGAACAATATGCATAAAGGAAGGCACAACCTATGCAGAGTTTCGAAGAATTATATCATCTATAATTGAAAAAGAAAGTAATGAAATTTGTTTGAAATTCAAAGGGCAAAGGTGCAAAAATACCCATCTACATATGTCACATGTGCGCCTGGCACCATATACATTCCTTGGGTGCAAAAGTACCCATCATCATTGTAAAAGGGTACAAAAATACCAGCTCCATTAGTTACCTCCAATGTCGGTCTATTTCGAATTGTGGGCCCCAATTTTTTGTACACATGTCATCCACTATGTCTATATTGACCATTGTTTGACCCCATTTAGATGCCTAGGACTATGAGGCTGATGAAATAAAGATCCACATGTTTACCACTAAATAAACATCAATCTCCCATCCTTTAATGCCAACACCAAAACGACACCAACCCATTTGTTTGCCATTAAAACCTAGACTCGACTAGAGCCGGTAAAACGGGTCCAACCCGCGGGCCCACGGGTTGGGACAGGGTTAGGGTTGGCAAAATGCCAACCCACGAAAGTGCGAGCCGCACGGGCCCGACCCGTGTGGCCTGCGGGCTAATGCGTGCCAACCCGCGGGTTGGCCCGCAAAAAAATTTTTTTTTTTACATATAATAATTTCACAATATTTATAAGTTGTCCACTCCTATCTTGATACTTCCCAATTCAAAGAGAAAAAATCTTAGCCTCTTCCCTTCTTTTTTAAACAAAATTATTATATTTTGGTTGTTTGAGGATGAGTTTATATTTTGCTTATAAACTTTGACAAATTTAATAATTTTATCTCTTAAATTGTGAATTATGTTTTTAAATTTTTATAAGAGAAACGATTGATGCTAGAAAAATAAATTTAATAATTCATATATGTGTGTCTCATATTTTCGACTACCTTTAAAAAATAGGATCTTTTTTTTAAAAAAAAATATGCGGGCCCGCAGGCTGGCCCGCAAACCCCACACTGCGGGTTAGGGTTGGCAAAATGCCAACTCGCAGAAGTGCGGGCCGCACGGGCCTGACCCGCGGGTTGGTGCGGGCCAGCCCGTAACCCGCGGGCTGGCCCGTTTTGCCAGCTCTAGACTCGACTCTGCTTCTTTAACCTTGAAATTCGACGGAGATCTTGGAGGAAGGGAAGGGATAGTTAGCAAGATGAGAATAGAGATCGATAAATATAAATGGCTTCAGTCTCATCTTCAATAAGTGTTAGAAGTAAATGTTGAGTTGTGATGTTGAGGCTACCGAGTTGAGAAGATGAGTATGGCAATCCGATGAGGTTCTGCCACCATAGGTTAGTTGCTCCTTGTTGGACGGCGTGGACAAACGGCAACCTTGGGTAAAGGTTCTATGGTTGTCGATTCTACTACCAGGTATGAGATTTAATGTTTTTGGGATGATTGATGCATGTCCAAGTGGTTAAATGTTGGTATTGAACTCTAAACAGGATGGAGGCTGTGGGTATTTTGCTTGGCACGATGAAGACTTTGGTGAGAGGGCTAATATTGTGATAGATGACATAGACAAATTGTATGATGAAAACACCAAGATACGAGTAGAGAATGACGGCAGGAGGATGTTTGAGGAGCTTGATGCAATCCATAGAGAGTTGAGAAATATGAAATGTAGAAGTGAGACAAGGGGAAGTGATGTAAAGTTCAAGATTGTTGTGGCTGCTTTGATAATGACGTGGGTTTGGCTAATGGTCATGTAATTGGCAAGTTAATATGGGATTAAAGGCACTTGTGATGAAACTAGTTTTTTATTACTTATGAAGTTTAGTTGTAATGCACCAATTTTTAGCCATGAATGAATATATGAATTTAAGTTAATTCCAATGTTTAAGGATCTTATTTGTAGCTACTGGGAATGAAAAGTAATTTTTATTCTAGCTAAATAGAGTGAATTTAATGGAAGCAAATACAAATAATGGACAAAGTAAATACTAGAAAAAGTCTTATAATTACTTGGGAATTAAGTGATGTTGCCAATAAATTGATACAAAAATCATCCCAAATGTGAAAGTTATCACAATATATAGCAATTGAAGTATGTCCTTCATCATAACATTATAGGCATTGGCAATATGAGCCAATCACACTAATGGAACAAGTCTCTGATTAGCAAAAACCAAAAGAGGCCATAACTACAGACAAATCCAAAAATTTGCTGCATAGTACAAATCCTTAGTAATAAATCCAAAAAGCGATAGTACAAGGGCTTAAATATTATAAGTATTTGTCCTTACCCTGGTCTTTGCAATCATGGACTGACTCTTTGCTAAGAGTTGTGATGTTGAAATACTTGGGTTGCCTTTCCACTGCAAACTTGGGGGCTTGAATGGAAGTTGATCAACAAATTGGTTTATCTTGATGTGAGAATTGAATCCTTCTAGAACCTACTGTGGTAGTTGAAGTTGAACCTCTTGATTTTCTAATTACCTTCTCATTAGGTATTGGGAATTTGGTTTGGACGTCAACATTGTTTTGCAATAACTGTTGAGCACAACCCTCCTCTGCCACAACCTCTGATGACATCCTAGGCTTCATCATATTTGAGCCAAAGTTAGTGACACTACAAATTCAGATTTAGAGAACATTCATAAAAGACAACAATATAACTCACATTAAATACAGTTCGCCCAGTGTGTTCATTACATATTACACCCATCCCACACACATATTTGGATTTGGACACCTTTTTCTTTTGTGGTTTTGCTTATGGGTTTAGAAAGTTTGGTAGATGGTTAAGATGGCGGCGACGGCTGTGTAGATGGCTGGGAGGGAGTGGGTGGCTGTGTTGGTGGTTGGGAGGGAGGGGGTGGCTGTGTTGATGGCTGTGCACATCTACTTTTCCTTGGAGGTTGCGGGTTGTGTAACATCCTTCAATTTTTGGGGTTTATAGTTGTAGCTTAAGTTTTATTTAGTTAAAGAGTTAGAATAAATTAATTAAGAATTTAAAAAGTAGAATAAAGTCGCAAAAAAAAAAGGATTATTACTTTATAAAAAATAAATATATATAGAAATGAAATACCTCCTTAAAATAATTATTTTAACATATGAGTATTTGTGTAAACTTACCTTATTATTGGGAAGTTGATATAGAAAAAAAAAAGAAGTTTTGTAATATCCCGATTTATTATTAGGGCTAATGACTATGAGAATTATTGTAATTAGTGTAATTAAGCACTTTTGGAATTAATGTAATATGAAATTGGTGTACATATATGTGGTGTTTAAGATCAAGGGTTGAGATTCTTTAGCTGTGGGTCGAAATCCAGTGTATTAAGCTTATATGAGCTCATGGAGAGAATGGACAAGATATGGACATGTGGCATGTGGTGAGCCATGAGATATGGCACTAAGTGACAAAATAGCACTTTTCTCTCTCCCTCCTCTCTCTTTTTCGGTTGTGTGTAGGAAGGGGAAAGAGACATTTCATCATCATCATCTCACCATCTCTCTCTCATACTCTCCCTCTCTTCTCTCTATTTCCGGCGACCTTGAGGAAAGAAAGAGAAAGGAAAGCTTTGATTTTTGGGTAAGCAATGATCTCCTTAAACTCAAAACCTCTTCTCTAATGTTGTTCACTTCATTGAGAGCTTCATTGTGGTGATTTCAGAATCTGGAATATTGGAGGTTGTGAATTGATCGAAATTTGAAAGTTGAAGAATCAAGATTCTTGATTGGGCAAAGTGAAGAGGTAGGCATTTAGTGCACTTGAATGTATTGGTTGTGATTTTTGGATAAGTTTAGAAAAATTTGGAAATTTGCCCTAGTTTGTACCAAATGTGGATTTTAGGAATTTCATTGTGTTTGATATTGGAAATGGTTTAATGTGGAGTTGTTTGATTGTTGGATATAATCTTGAATGTTGGAATCAAGTTGGATGAAATTTGGATATTGTGTATCATGGAGACCTTAGTGTTTGATTGTGGTCAAAATGGTTTTTGGAGTGTTTTTGGAGTTGTCAATGTGTTCCCTAGTTAATGCTAAGAGTGTATGAGCTTTGGGAGGAGTTTGGGAACCATTGGGTATGATTTTGACTATCTGGGATTTTTTGGTTTTGCTGCGTTTTTGGTCTCTGATGCACAACACTCGAGCAAAGGAAGATCGTGCTCGAGTGCTGCGCGATTTTTTTCCCTTTATGCTTTGAGTTTTTCCTGGATTCTTTGAATGAGTCTCGAGTGCACTTCTTTGTTCTCGAGTGAGGGAGGAACATGCTTGAGTGAGCTTGGGTTTGCTCGAGTGATAGTGTGAGTCCAGTGTTGAGGTTGTTCTCGGGTCCTCACTCGCTGGTTTATGCCAAGAGTGTGCTCTGACACTTGCAAGCACGGCCGTCTCACCCGAGCACTGAGGTTATCCTCGAGTGAGCTATTGCCTCTGGTGTGGGTGGTGCTCTCGGGTTGTCACTCGTGGGGTAGCACTTTCAGGGACTTGAGCATAATTTGGGTCATCACCCGAGTACAGAGCTTGATGCTCGAGTGATGTGAGCACTTCCTGGCCGTGAAGGTTGCTCTCTGTCAATCACTTGTGGGTGAGAGTTGTCCTCACCCGAGCACAAATCTCTCATCACTCGAGTAAGGTCGTCTTCACTCGAGTGAGATGGTCAGAAATAAGTGTTATGCCTTCGAAAAAGGGGTCTTTGGGGTAGTGTCTTCCAACCCTTTAGGCATATGTTTAGGCCTCTAGTAGTCACTTAAAGAGTCCTAAATGATAACCAACTAAGTGTATTATGAAATTAAGAACTTGGAAAAGAGATTGATCGATTGTCCCTAATTTGGTATAGGATTTGATATCTGTCGCCCTCGTGAGACTGCGGTACCGGAGCCAGTCAGGAAAGATACAGGTAGTGACTCTTTCTTTATACCTTATGTGATACATTGTATGTGTGCTATATCATTGTGATGAGATGGATTTCGTATGCTGCGAGTTTTGTGAAAATTTTGTGAACCACCGCTATACCAATAGTCCCTGAGTCGCTAACAACAGTTCGGGTAAGGGCTGTGTGCCTTCCCGGTGGTAAAAGGGGATGAGGTTAGGGTGTGTTATATATGATTATGTGGGCCGAAAGGCTAATTGTGAGCCTAAAGGCTATTTGTGAAGGCCAACGGGCCATTTGTGAAAGTCGAAAGACTATATGTGAGCCGTAAGGCTTTCGTATGCACTGCCACGCCAATAGTTCCTGAGTTGCTAACAACGGTTCGGGTTAGGACGGTGTGCCTTCCCGGTGATAAAAGGGGATGAGGGTGGAGTGTGATTTGTGTTGCTGATATGAGATGATTTGTTTACATACTTTGTGATTACGTGTGGTATGAATAATTTGTTACTACTGGGATTCTTTAGAATCTCACTCTTTCCAAATGACTAAACTTTTTAGACAGGGCGAGTGGTTCGAAAGGGAAGCGTACAACCAGGAGTGGTTAGCATTACTCTGAGACTTAGTGGTAGTTGGTTATCTTTGTTTTGGATTTGGGATTTTATTGGGATTACCAAATGTATATGAGATGTAAATGAATATTTTGGACATGTAATCCCCATTTTGGAAACCTTAAACCCATGTTATCTATGTAAGTAACCCGGGGTTTGCCGGGATTTTAGTTTCCGCACTCTGATATTTATTATGTGATTTGATTTCTCAAGTAATTATATCCACACGTGAATGTGAGACCAAGATTATTTATATTTTGAATTGATTTTTTTGAAATACCTTATCTTGTGATGAGGGATTAATAGTTGTGGATTCCATTTTATTGGTCTCTATTTCACTTAAATTTCGTAATCCGGATGTAATTACGATGAGGGGGTTACAAGTTTGCTGTCTGAAAAAAAATACTATTATTCTAATTAAAAAAAGGGCGTGAACCCTAACCCTATCCTTATAAAAGCTCTTTTTTTTCCTCTCTCCCTGTGAACATTCGGTGCTGCACCCCCACAAGATGCACTGCCTTGCTCTCTCCTTCTTTTTCCTAGCTTTTGGTCCTGTCAAGTTAAGCGCGCGCGCGCGCGCGCACACACACACACACACACACTCTTTCTCTCTCTCTCTCTCTCTCTCTCTCTCTCTCTCTCATTTCTTCTTTACTAGTGGATGTCTTTTCAACTATAGGTGTATACAGGTATGTGTGTATGGCATCGCTTTACTTACCCCCTTCCTTCTTTATGATTTAGAGTTGTTGGGGGTGGGGGGTGTGTGTGTGTGTGTCCTTCTAATTCATAACCTCACATTGTTTATCTCACCATCATGCTTGTGTTTGTAAGGCTTCAAAGACCTATGAAACCTAATTGATTATTCCTTACCATTTTAATTTTTTTTATAAACCCTCCCTCTTAGTATTTTCACCTATTATGGGTGTTAGATTTATTCACAAAACCCTGAGCTATCTTCCTTTGAGTCCCCCCCCCCCACACACACATATTTCCTCTTCATCACCAAGTGTTGCTCACTCCATTTCTTTTTCTTTTTCTTTTCCTGTTGGTCTTATAATTATCAATTCTCTCAAAATCCTACCAACCACAAAACCCCTTTTCTTGTTATTGATGGTGTGCGTGAGTTTATGTATACACATCTATTCTTTTTTTTTTTCTTTTCTCCAGAACCCCTTCTTTTGTCTTTTTCTTAGTGTGTATATGTTATTCGTTGTTCCTACTCACCCTTTTTCTTAGTTAACTTTGGTGGATGTATTTGTTGAAATATTTTTATTAATTTATCTTTAATTCATTTTTTTAAAAAAATGTATATATAATAACTTAACAAGTCCACTGACCTTTTTTTTTCACTCCTTACATGTATATAGTATGTGTATATATGTGAGAGTTTGGTAAAATTATTTTGCTTTCAACAATTTGCTATTATCATTTGGTTTCATGTGGATATATATATATATATTTATGTATGTATGTAAATCACAGTCGGTGGATTTTTGCTTTATATATATATATATATATATATATGTAAAGACCCATATATAAAATGCAAAAGGAATATGCTAAAAGATACCTCACACATATGCCTATGGTTAATTATATAGGCGAGTTCTAAGGGCTTAGGTTAACGATAGAAGAGTTTTAGGTTGTACACACACACACACACACACACACACACACACACACACATGTGTGTGTGTGTATTAATAGTTATTTCCATTTATGACTTTGTAGACTCTCATTGAGAGCTTTGGAGTAACACTTGTGTAATTACCTGTACATTAGGGAGTAATAGGTAACTCTGAATATTCTTCCATATACTTGTGAATTGTGAACGACTATGGTTTTTTTAAAAAAAGAAAAATAAAAATGGACTAAATTATATGTGTATGTATTGTAAATTCTCAAATAAGTAGTGTTATAAGTAAATTTCTCTATAACTCATTTTACTCAAATAATTAATAATTTAATGATAATTAATGTATTATTGGATTATTATTTCCTTTTTAGCATGTTTGAATATGTGGTGATATTTGATATGAATGGAAGCATGATTTATTTTACATTGTCTTTTAATGATATTATATTTATTACTGTCATGACGGTTGCATCTGTGATAGGTTGGAGTAAGGAGGAAATTGTATGTTGAGATCTTTTACCATGTGATATGCTATCACTCGGTGCACAGTGGATGGCACTTGTTAGGGCCCTTTCTCCATGTTTTCCTTTAGCCAGGATTGCATTGGAGCTGTGGGACGTAATATCCCAAATTCTGAGACTTGAGGCTAGAGAATAGGCTTGAGATGAGTGAATTGCTAAGCCCTGGTTTAGCAAGATTCCAAATGTGGATTAATGGATAATGATTCTAAAAGTGGACGTGGTTGGTGATAAATAAACCCTTTTAGAGAATATGAAGTGGATTGTAGTCGCTTGTGTTATGAGCAGCGCCAAAACCCTATATTTGAGTTCAATTATAGATTAACATCCAAATTGACTTAGAATAGAGGGAAGGCATGTTTTGCGATAAATGAAATGATATGAAGTGTTTTGTGGTGATTCAATGGGAATTACCGTAATCAGGGGCAAAATGGTAAAATTACCGACCAATTGGTCAGTTACCGAAGAGGAAACTCATTGGTAACTGCAAGATCAATGGTTAAGATTGATTTGTGATAGAGCAAGAGAGGTGGAATCATGTGTGGATGTGCCTATGTGAACTCATGGAAGATGGAACAAGAGAGTGACATGTGGCACAATATGGACCCTTGATCTTGGGTCAATGTTTCAACCCTCATTCTTCTCTCTTCTCTCCCTTTTTGGACAGTTTTATGAGGCCTTTAGCTTCCAAAAACTGACCCTCCTTTTTCATCAACTCATCTCTCTCTCTCTCTCTCTCTCTCTTATGTCTCCATGGTCGTCCATCAAGAGGGAAGAAAGAGAAAAGAATAAGGTGAGATTTGACTTGTTTCTTGTCCTCTAATGCTCTAATACCCTTCTTTAATATTGTTCATAGTGATGAGAGCTTCATTGCTATGGTTTTAGATTTGTGAAAGGAGGTGTTTGAGAGCTTGAGAAAAAGTGGAAAGATGGAGAATCAAGAAATTGGTTTGGGAAAGAGGAAGAGGTGAGCATTTACTTCCTTTTGATCTAAGTTTTGTGACTTTTGGTTAAGTATGGTGAATTGTGAATTTTGCCCTGATTTTATGGTATTTTCGTGTGGAATGTGAATGGTGGAATTGGACGGTGATTTTTGTTGAAAATGGTGTCATGTTGTGGTATTTAGTCATTGGAATTGGTTTGGATTGGATTGGAAACATTGTGTGCAAAGTTTGGAAATTCTGTCCAGTGTGAATTCTGTCTGAGCAGTCTGTTTGTGTGGACGTTTTGAGTGAGCAAATGATGTCAGAAAATTATGAAACTTTTTAGTCTTAAAGATAACCTCCCAAGCTTCAAAATGGACATATAATTTGTGCCATTTTGTTTTGGGAACTGGGAGTTATAGCTGTCCAAAGTTTGAGGTCGAAAATGGACTCTGTTTTGAGGCAGTGATGAATGTGTGTAATTCTGTATTTGTATGGTGATTTCCAGTAATGGCCAATATTTTTCCTGTGTATAGGACTTGAATATCTTTCATTTGACTTTGGAATCACTTCATTTCGATTTTTTTGGAATTAGTTATGATTTTTGGAAGTTCAGCCAAGAAACAGGATTTTCTTGGCCGTGGCCAGTGAATTCTTGGGCCGCAGCCCAAATGTTTCTGAGCAATTTTTGGCCACGGCCTGTGGATTTTTGGGCCGCGGCCAACCCCCAAAAATCAGCATTTTAGACTTTTAAAAGGTGATATTTGGTCAAGTGTTTCCCAAGCCTTTAAGCATATGTCTAGGCTTTGATTAGCCACCTAAAGGTCATGAATGGTAACCAACTTTAAGTGATATGAAAGTAAGGTTTTGGAATAGAGAATAACCTTATGTCCTTGCTTTGGTTATAAGGTTGATATTCACCTTGATTGTGGTTCGGTATTTGTCCTGATCGCGAGTAAGCGGGGCTGGAGCATATGTGGAAAGAGTGCAGAGTGTAGGGAACATATCTCTTTTGCTTGTATTTGATATATGTGTTAGTGTGTTGGTGCATGTCTTAGCTTTGCATGATTATGTATAATTTGAAGCTATGTTTCAATTTATGTTTTGGCAATTAGTATATTATTCGAAGCATTGAGCTTACCAATTGTCATTGTGTTAGCATGAGTTATGTGATGTGTAACCCATTGACTTTAAACACGTAATTATAATTCGATAACACATATTTAAATCGGATTAGAGATCATTGGATGCTTTAAACTCATTTTAAACTTCCTGCCTTACAGTAGGATTTTCACAAAATATTTCAAAATCTTTTTACCATCCTGGTCTCAATTTCAATGTTTGAATATAATTACCTGTGCAGTTAATATACATTCATTCATATCAGAGTGTATAACCAAATTCCCGGCAACTCCCGGGTTCTATACATATATAACCTGAAGGTTTATAAGTATCCACTAGGGGATTACACAACTAAAATCGAATATAATATGCATATTTCAAAATACACAGTAATCCCAAGTTCAAAATAGATAACTAACATCTCCAAGATCAAATGTACCCCTAAAGGTCCTAATTGCTCTAGGTTGGCCTCTTCTCTTTTGATCCACACGCCCTGTCTGAAATGTTAGTTATAGGAAAGAATGAGATTCGAGAGAATCCCAGTAGTAACAAACCACTCACACAATGCATAAACACAAAGTATGTACATAAATCACAAACAGCAACAGCAGCAACAACTCAAAGATACACGACAGCGGTCACGGCTGTATACACAATACGACAGCTCTCGCTGCAATCATAATCACGACAGCTTACGTTGTAATCACCATCACGACAGCTTACGCTGTAAATGATAGCTTGTGCTGTAAATGACAGCTATCACCAGCTGTAACCGCAGCATCATCAGAAATCATTATAAACAGTGATACAACACACATACAGTGCATTACACATAGTATAAGAGAGAGGGAGTCACTACCTGATCCTTTCCCGACGTTTCTTGGCACTGCGGGCTCACAAGGACGGCAAATATTGAATCCTGTAAACCAAGTTAGGGACAACCCGTCAATCTCTTTCCCAAGTTCTTGTTTCTATAATACTTCAAGTTGGTTATCATTTGAAATCTTTAGGTGACTATTATAGGTCTAAACATATGCCTAAAGGGTTAGGAGAACCTACCCCGAAGA
This sequence comes from Inga oerstediana, assembly GCA_963210345.1. Taxonomy (NCBI): domain Eukaryota; kingdom Viridiplantae; phylum Streptophyta; class Magnoliopsida; order Fabales; family Fabaceae; genus Inga; species Inga oerstediana. The sequence goes on from OY723407.1 coordinate 43,106,791, forward strand.
CCCTCCTTCTTGGAAGAATTTCTGAATTTTGGGCGGGCTCACTCGAGTGAAAGGAGCCTCACTCGAGTGACACCCCCATCAGCACTTGAGCACCAGCGAGTGAATCTCATAAAGTGTTTGCCAGAGAGCAAACCCTGTTATATCATACACTCTTACTCGAGCACAAGAGGCTATACTCGAGCAACGACCTCAGGTGAACTCGAGCCCCAGGAAGTGAGACCCACCGAGTGACTACCCGAGAGTAACCTAACTTTCTAGCAACAAGTGCACTCGAGCACTGGCCCTAGTGCTCGGGTGACCTCCCAATGCTCGCGAGTACCCACGCGCACTCTTGACAATCCGCCCACGAGTGACAACCTGAGATGCTCACCCATAGTACTAAATGCACCCACACTCGAGCATACCCATGCTTACTCGAGCAGGATCATACCTCACTCGCAAGTCAGGAAGTGTGCTCACGGTTTCTGCCTTAAGACCTTCCCAGAATTTCACATCATGCTCGAGTAAGATCCTCCCTCACTCGAGTGATGCCTATCAAATGCCAAATCACAGCACCTGATATGGTTTCTCCATAATTGACCATTTGACTACCAATGGTCCTAAAACTTATCCCACAACTCATTCTTACTTATTTTAGCATAAGGAACCCATTGGTAACTTTAAAACAACCTAATCTCCACTCAACAACACATTCTCATCCCTAGACCACAAATTCACCAAAACCACAATTTGCTAAACTTCCTCATTCAACTTCAAATCAATCCCAACCAACCCAAAATATCACAACCTACCAATTGAACAGTGGCACTCTATCCAAATCCTACATTCCACTTCACATCATATTTAGGGTACAATTTCAGAATATATAAAACTTAACCAAAAGTCATAACAATTATACCAAAAGGTCACCAATGCTTACCTTCTCAACTTGCCAAGATCAAACCCTTGATTCCTCAACTTCTCAAATTTCACAATCCTTTAAATACCACCAATGAAAATTCTGAAACCATAGAAGTCAAGCTCTCAACTTCTTGGACAACTTTATTAAAGATAAGATGAGCATTTGAAGTCAAATATTTACCTAGAATTCAACCCCTTTCTTTCTCTTTCTTGCCTATATCAGCGAAAATGGAGAAAATGGAGAGAGAAAGTGAGATATTGATGAAGAAGCAGTTTTCCCCCACATTCCTATGCACTTAGCCGACTTGAGAGGGAGAGAGGATGAGTTTGAAAATGTTGACTTCATCCATGGTCCATAGTTTGCCACTTGTCACTATCTTATGCTTCCTTCAATGATTTCATATAAACTTGCATGCATAGGATTGCACCTCTTGTTCTTTCAATCCTAACCATTGATCTTGATTACTAAGGAATTTTCTCTTCGGTAACAGACCAATCGGTCGGTAAATTTACCATTTTGCCCCTGATTATTTCAATACTCATTAAATAATCACTAAGCATCTTTATATCATGTTGCACAACATGTACTTCAAAAGTACTCAATTAATATTAATTACATCACTTTGAAGTTATTAATCCTTGATTAAAATCTAGGATATTACATGATGCAAGCATGTCATGCATTAAACATCTATCGTACATGCATATTGATATTGTTTACCTACTGAGATTCTCTAGAATCTCACCCTCCCCTATTAACTTTTCAGACAGGGTAGTGGATCGAGGATGGAATAAGTGATCAAGGGCGGCAAGGACTTCTTTTGGGTTGAAGATTCGGTAGTTGGTTATCATAGTTGGGAGTATATGGATTTGGGTGTGTATATATGTATGTAGATGAGGATTTGTTATGTATTTGAGATGGATTTGTGTAATCCCCATATGAGGGTTTGTAATGGGCGAATGTGCCCTATAAAGCTTGAGTTAATAAATGGAATCCAGAATTGCCAGAATTATTACATTGCGTACTCTGATATATTAAATGTGATTTATCTTTATGTAGTAATTGTATTCAGAATGTGAATGTGAGACCATGTTATAAATGATTTCGAAAGGTATTTATGAAAATCACGCCTGGTAGATGGGTTTATAAATGTTATTTGATTGTTATTGGTCTCTATTTCACTTTAATTGAGTATTTCGGATATAATTACAGAAGGGGGTTACATGGGACATGTGGCACCTCCTTAGTTGTGTTCTTTTAAGGAGGGGAGACATAATTCAGACTTAAGCTCTACACCTTTGGCCAGATGTATCTTAAAAACTAGTAAGCTTGGGACAATCCAGTCAAATGGATGGGTTTCTGTTGGACTATATGTTAGCCAATGGCTCCAGTCAGCGGAATAAGGATGGATGGTGATATAAGGGAGGTTGCATTTTACATATTGCTTATTGCATAATTGTATATTACATGTTGTGATGAAAATACATATTGACATAATGATGATTAAACTTGTTTTTGCCTTGTATGAGGCCTATGGTATATATAAATATATATGTAATCAATTCATTCTTTTTATCATATGTGATTTGCTTGTGTACGGTATAAACTTTTAGTAGTTACTGAGACGTGGAATCTCATCCCTATATATTAACATTTTTCAGGTGAATGTTGTAATATCCCAAATTGTGATTAAGGGCTAAATACTTCAAAAGTGATGTTATTATTGTTAAACAAACACTTTTAAAGAATATGATGTGAATTTTGATTCGAATGTGTTTTAATCAGTGCCTAAACCCTGTATTTAAGTTCAATGGTGGATTAACATCTAAATTGAATTAAATAAGAGGGAGGGTGCATGGTAAGGTGAAATGGAATGATAAAATGTGCTTAGTGGTGATTCAAGTGGAATTGCCATAATCAGGGGCAAAACGAGTAAAAAGGAAAGTTACTGACCGGTTGGTTAGTTACCGAAGAGGAAACTCATTGTTAATTGGAGATCAATGGTTACGATTAAGAGATCAAGAGGCTAGAATCACATGTGTATGTGTTTAAGTGAGTTCATGGAAGAGAGAACAATATCTTGACACTTGGCATGATATAGGACATTGGATTAAGGTCAAAGTGTCAAAATTTGCTTTTTCTCTTCCCTCTCTTATTTAGGATGTTAGACAAGCAATTGAAAGGCAAAAAAAATCAGATCATCATCTTTATCTCATTTTTTCTCATCCTAACCTCCATTTTCATCCAACTAGAAGAGGAAAGAGAAAGAAAGAAGTGCAAGGTTAGTGTTCTATTAGACTTTGAATGCTCAAACACTCTTCATTAATATTGTTAATGGTGTTGAGGGCTTCATGACTATGGTTTTAGGTTTTTGAAAGGTGGTGTTTGAGAACTTGAGAAAAATTGAAAGTTGGAGAAACAAGGAATTTGCTTTGGGAAGAAGAAGAGGTAAGAATTTAACACATTTTGAGCTAAGTTTTGTAACCATTGATCAAGTTTTGAGAATTTTAAATTTTCCCCCTGATTTTCATGTGATTTTGGTTTGGAAGAATTGGATTGTGTGATGTGCTGGAATAGGTGTCATTTTGTGCTTTGGTGCCAATAGAATTGGTTTGGAAGAAGTTACTCGAGAGGTCACTCGAGTAATCTGCAAAGTTATATAGACTATTACTCGAGTAGCCACTTGAGTAACCAGAGCAAATTTCTTCCAGTAGCTCTCGGCCAAGAAATGCAACAATTTACTCGAGTAGCCACTCGAGTAACCAGGTGAGAAAAAGGCTTTATCGAGGGAGCACTCGAGTAATCTGCAGAGTTATTTAAAGCATTACTCAAGGGGTCACTCAAGTAATCACGTAAGCAAACTCTCGGCCAAGATTTGAATGACATTACTCGAGGGACCACTCGAGTAATCTGCAAACTTATTTGATATCTTACTCGAGAGAGCACTCGAGTAACTTGTGAAGAAAAGACATGGCCACTCAAGTAATTAGGTATTTTCGAGGTTTGTGATGTATCTTACTCCATGTCTTACCCGAGTAATATTTTATGAAAAATATTGAATTACTCTCTGCCATATTTTTGATAGGATTACTCGAGGGACTACTCGAGTAATGAGCATGATCACTCGAGTAGCCACTCGAGTAATGAAGTCCAGAAAACTTATCTTTAATCCAATGTTTATTGAATTGTTTTCTATATGATTAACCATTCATTTTATTAGTATTCTAAGTATATTTATAGAGAAACAATGAAGAGATCATGCCAGAAGTGAAAAGTCAAATAAAAGGTTCGAAAGCTCACCTGCCGCTACCTACCGCAAACGGTTAGTTTTCAAATTAGAAGAATGATCAATCATTGTTGCATGACTTTAACGGACATATTTGAAATCATCTATATATATGGAGCATTCAAAGAACAACAACAATAACTAAGAACAAGCAATCACACATCGATAAACATATATTTTGTGCTCTGTTTTCTTATATTCATTCATTATACTTCAGTGATTATATATTTGCTCTGTGAGAGATTTTTTCATTACAAACTCAATATTTGTTATTGAGACAACTTAAGGTTGTGGAACCTTGAGTTAGGGATTTGATTACAACATGTAAGGGGGAGCGAGTGTCCAAGTGAAGGAACTTGCTATGTACTGAGGTGCCAAGAACCCACTGAATCTTGGAGAATATAATGAAACTCTCAGAGACGCTTTGAGGACTGGACATAGGTCAAAGTGGTTGTTGCTGAACCAGTATAACTCTCGGTGTACACTTCAGTGATATTTCTCTTTGCTCTCAACTACTTTAAATACTCTGTTAATTTTCTTATACGCAACTAAATTTCTGGTATCACCCAATTCACCCCCTCTTGGGTGAAACGCTTGCACTAACAATGTCTCTTGTGGAACATATCAATATGAGTTGAATTTGGTCATTTTGGTATTTGTAATAGATTCCTTTTGAAAAATTGGTGTAGGAATGGTATTTTTTGTGAATTTGGAACCATTGGAAACAATGGCACAAAAAACTAAAATTCTGTCCCTTAAAACTCTGTACAGGGCAGTTAGGTTGTCTGGACTTTTTGAATAAGCAAATGATGTCTAAAAATTATGAAAATTTTTAGTCTTAAAGTTCACATTCCAAGATTCAAAATGGACATATAATTTGTGTCATTTTGTTTTGTGAGCAGGGAGTTTTGGTTGCCCAAATTTTGATGTCGAAATTGGACTTAATTCTAGAGTAATGTGGAATTTTGTGTAATCTTGGAATTGTGTAGTGATTTATGGTAATGGTTCATATTTTTCCTATGAAGAGGACTTAAATAGATTTCATTTGGCTTTGGGATCACCTCATTTTGATTTGTTTAGAATTAGTTATGATTTTTTGAAGTTTGCTTGGCTACAGCACAAAACTTTCTATACACATTTTGGCCGCAGCCAAAAAATCTTGGCTGCAGCCAAAAACCTTCTGTGAGCATTTTGGCTGCAATCAGAGGATTCTTGGCTGTAGCCAACCCCCATTTTCAGCATTTTGTGACTTTGGAAAAGTGGTTTCCAACTTAGTACTTCCTAATCCTTTAAACATGTGTTTAGGCTTCTAGTAACCACCTAAAGAGTCCAATGATAACTAACTTTAAGTGTTATAAAAGTGGGAATTTGGAATAGAGATTAATTTGTCATCCTTGATTTTGGTTTATAGGATTCGATATTTTCCCTGTACGCAAACAACCTATGCCTGAGCACCTCCGGAAAGAATAAGGTAGTGACACTTTCTCTTATACTATGTGTAAATGCATTGTATGTATGTGTTATCATTGTTTTGTGATAATTTTGTATGTGAAAGCCAGTGAGGCTATGTGAATGCCAGAAAGGCAATACGAAAGCCAGAGAGGCTATGTGAAAGCCAGTGAAGTTATGTGAATGCCAGTAAGGCAATATGTTATGTGTATGCCAATGAGGCAACATGTATATATGACAACTGATATGCTGTGTTTTGTGCTGTTGTGTGGTTTGATGATTTACTTGCATGCTATGTGTTTATGCGTGGAATAAGTGATTTGTTACTACTTGGATTCTTTTGAATCTTATTCTTTCCTTTAACTAACCTTCAGACAGGGCAAATGGCTCTAAAGGGAAGGAGACGACCAAGGGCGGCTAGGACTCTAGTAGGAATATAATTTGGGTCGTTTGTTATTGGATTTTTGTTTGGGATTACTATATATTGTTGGGATGTAAATATTATTTTGGATACGGTTGTGTAATCCCCTAAATGGGAATGTATGGACCCTTAGTATATATATATGAAACCTGAGGGTTGCCAGAATTTTTGCTATACACTCTGATATGTATAAATGTGATTTAATTGCACAGGTAATTATATTCAGAATATTAAATTTGAGACCAAGGTAAGGCAAAAATTTTGAAGGAATTTGTGAAAACCCTACTAGAAGGAATGGATTGGAAATGAATTTTTAATTATATGTCGGTCTCTCATCCATTCTAATTACACATTTTCGAATCATAATTACAGTTTTCAAGGCAGGGGGTTACAAATGTTCTAGTAGGGAGTAAGGGAAGGCACCTGAGGAGTGAGCCTTGAAGGCTCTTTTGTGCTCCTAGAGCTCATGTTATGTCATTTTTATTGCCATGACCTTAAGACTTCCGCATTGTATTTTGTTTTGTTGAAATGTTTTGAGGATTTGATTTAACATTGTGACATGGGTTTTATTTGAACTGATTTGTATTTTGATGATTTGGATGTTGAACATTCTTATTAGCGATATTTGAAACATTCTAGTTAAGTATTTGGTTGTTTCGATTTGAGGTGTTACAGGTTACTTGATGAAGGAGCTTGTATCATCAAATGCAATGTATTAGTTACAAGATACTACCTCTTTACAAGATACTAAATAAATTGGTATACAAGATATTACCTCTTTACAAGTGGATCTATAGTGTCCTTCTTGTTTGCAAAAGGTACATCTAACAATTCAACCATATTTGCTTAATCTCTCAAGTTGAGAAGTTTGTTGTTCAGCTTGCACTCGATTTTGGATAGATTTTCCCTTTCTTAGTCGTCTTTTAGATTCTTCAGTCCTTTTTCTCTTTTTTCTGGGTCTTCCAGGCAAGGTTGGAACTAGTGGAGGTTGCATTGGGAGGGAATTGGTAGTGTCCCAAAACTGCCTCCCCTTAACCGGTTGGAGCTTTGTCCTATAAGTAGCTAAGTACGTGTCTTTGTAGTAATAATTAGATATCTTGGTTAATAGGTCTACTTTTGCATGATGCATAGCACATATAACATGTTGGCATGGGATTTCAGTCAAATCTCATGCCCTGTAGGTACACATTTCACAATTCAAATACACATTGTGTTTATCTTGACCCTTAATAACCTCATACCCATCATCACCATTAAAAAACACTCTACAATTATTAGCTAAAAGCCGGTTAGTCTCAAATAACTCCATGCAATATGGGCTGTAATCACTGTACCAATTTCTAACATTATTTTCACTATTTGCCCATTTTCCCATCATCTTTAACCTAATGTCATCAAACATTCTAATGATAGGAAGATACCTATACTCATCAATCCAAGAGTTTAGGCTTTCACTGATATTATTGTCTACCATCCATAACTTACATCAAGTAGTAAAGTAAGCTCTTACCCACGTTTTTGGATTGTATAACATGGCTGCCTCAGCTGCTTGTCTACTAAGTGCACCAAGAGCTTCCATATTGTCTTTAAACTCTTGCTAAATGAACTCCACGAGCATTGAAAGAATGCTTTCTTCAATTCGTTGGCCCTCCACACTTTGCTCTAGTTGGCGTATATGTATCTTGCATAATATATGTACTCAGTTAGTGGTAGTACCTCATTCATAGCTTGCCCTAAACCTTATAATAAAAAAATTTAGATAAGTCATTGTTACAATAACAATCCATAGAAGACAATACAGTATTAAGGCATAACATGTGTGATTCACCGTATGTATGTCAGATATGAAGATTACAGTTGCAACATTACCCAGGTTCATAGAGCTTCGAAGGCATTCAAGAAACCATCCCTATTGATGGCTATTTTCTTTCTGAGTCAAATAGAATGCCAAGGGATACAATGAGTCATTCAAATCCACATCAACAGCTGTGAGTAAAATACCCTTTGATTTCCCTTTCAGAAAAGTGTCATCCATACCGATCAATGGCTTGCATCCTTATGACCACCCAACCTGGACAAAATCAAGTTAAAATACAAATTCAGATTCTAGCTAGCAAAGTTAAACTAACAAATTCATATTCAAGCAAATATATTCCAATACTAACATAAAATACATATTCATACCTTCAAAGTATTGAAATAGATGTACAATCTACTAAACACCCTTCTCCTATGTTCTAATGCCTCATTGCACAATTCCACAATAACATCTAAACCAAGATTAGAGATGCAAAGTTCATTGCAATAAGCCTCAATCTTCGCAAACTCATCATTGAAATTGCCTTCCATGTCTTCCACTATCTTCCTCTTCGCCCTCTTACACTTGTGTATGCTAACACAAACCTTCAATTCATGTTGGACATTATTTTTCATCTGACTAATCTTAAATTAAGGGCTTTCTTATACTTTATCCTTGTAATGGTTGTTAGATCAAGCGTTTCACCCAAGAGGGGGGGTGAATTGGGTGATACTGAAATTTCTTTCGAAAATATAAAACTTTCACAAAAGAATTAAAACAGTAATGAGTAAGGAGAAATATCACCGAAGTGTACACCGGGAGTTATACTGGTTCGGTCACAACCACTTTGACCTACGTCCAGTCCTCAGAGCTTCTCTGAGAGTTTCACTATAGCTTCCAAGATTCAGTGGGTTCTTGGCACCTCAGTACAAGCAAGTTCCTTACACCTGGACACTCACTCCCCCTTACAGGTTGTAATCCAATCCCAACTCAAGGTTCCACAACCTTAAGTTATCTCAATAACAAATATTGAGTTTGAATGAAATATCTCTCTCAAAGAGTAAATGATAATCACTGAAGCATATGAATACAATTTCAACGTGAAAACAGAGCAATGAACTTAATGATACGTTCGTATGGATGCTTAGTTGTTCTTCTCTGTTTGAAGGTTCCCATATATATAGGTATGTTGTTGATGACCGTTGGAACACTTCCTTTCGTCCGTTGGTGAGTGCGCAGCCACTATTGACTTTTCAAGTTTTTGAAAAATATCCGTTGGCGGTGGTTGGCATTTGAACGTTTCTTTTGACTTTCATCTCTTGATATGATTTCTTCATTGTTTCTCTGTAAATATACTAAGAATGCTAATACAATGAAAGGTTAATCATATAGGAAACAATATAATGAAGATTTGAATGATTTCTAAATTTCTGGGTATGCTTACTCGAGTAGCTCCTCGAGTAACCCTTGAAATTTACTCGAGTAGCTCCTCGAGTAATATCGTGAAATCATTGTTTATTTGAAAGTCAATGAATAAAAGAAAGATTACTCGGGTAGTGCATGGAGTAAACTAAATTTCAAACCTTTTAGAATAGTTATTTACTCGGGTAGCTACTCCAGTAAAGCTTTTGCAACTTCATAGATTACTGGGGTAACACCTCGAGTAATCCTCAGAAAAACTTTTGATTACTCGATGCTCTACTCCAGTAATGTTGGCAGGATTTCAAGGCCGAGAGCAATTACCTTGTTACTCGAGTAGGAACTCGAGTAATGTATTCATTTTTGCATAGGTTACTCGGGTAGCTCCTCGAGTAACTGAGACTTCTGAACATGATTTACTCTGGTAATGACTTGAAGTTTACTTTGAAAACTTTTGCATATACTGGGGTACATACTCAAGGAATCCACTTAAAATAAACCATGAAGAACTGGTTTAATGGAGTAAGTAAAGAGAGATCAAGTTAATCGGGTACTAACCTCAAGTTTTCACTCACCTTGGTGCATTACTCGAGTAGCTCCTCGAGTAATATTGGCAGTGGTACAAAGTGCCGAGAGCTTGACATTTTCAAATACACGGTTACTCGAGTAGCTCCTCGAGTATCATGGGGAAAACTTGAAGTCAACTGGAAGTTTTCACATGGTTACTCGAGTAGCGCCTCGAGTAACATTAGCAGTGGTACAAACTGCCGAGAGGTCCATATTTTCTGAAATAAAGGTACTCGAGTAGCTCCTCGAGTATCATGGGGAAAACTTGAAGGCAACTGGAAGTTTTACCTGTTTACTCGAGTACCTCCTCGAGTAACAATAGCAGGCCGAGAGCAACTCCAAGTTTTTACCTGGTTACTCGAGTAGCTCTTCGAGTAATGGTGGCAGGTTACTGGAAGTTCTCCTTGGTTACTTCAAGTTTTGTCTCATTACTCGAGTAGCGCCTTGAGTAATGCCTTAGAAACTGCACTTCTGATCAAGTTCCTTAGCATTTTCTTATGGCCAATCTTCATTACTTCCATGCTAACTCCAAGTAAAGCTTGTCCCTGTCTTTACTTAGTTCAAACTTGATTATTAATCATTTTCTTTTCAAACCATTCTTTTGTTATCATCAAAACATGAGATCTAACAATGGTAAGCCAACCAGTTTGCAGAAGCTCTAGGGTTATTACACACCCTTGCACAACAATACTCTAAATACGTTGTCTTCACCATAAACCCTACTTGTTGCCCATATATAGAAGCATATAATACAAATGGGCAATCCTCTTGGCACACTATTTTTATTAGCTTATTATCACTCTTAGCCATTTTAAGCTTCACCCCTGTTGTTATTGGATAAGTATCTAAAGCCCTTCTCAGCTCTACCTTGTCTTTAAAAGTTATACCCACTATGAAAAAGGGCTTCTCAAAAAAGCCCACTAACTGAGTAGCCCCTCTCACTTCTTCTGGAGGCCGATATCCTCCTCCTCCTGCTCACTTTCATCACTGCATGCTACTTCAAATTCTAATTCAAGGCTTTCCTCAGTGTCAGAGCTTCCACTTTCAGCCTTGTAACTCTCATATTCACTGTCAGAATCCTTTGAACTTTACTCATCCTCATCAGATTTATTACTCCCACTCTCATTTCCACCCATGTCCTTTATTACATTTCCATCACCTACTTTACTTGCATTTATAATAGGGTCAACAACTTCATTGATATCAAAATAATCTTCATCTCTTATATCTAAATCACCCAGCCACTCAATCTCATCAATTACTTCTTGTTCCTGAGTATGCATTGTTTCTTTTTCGACTCCCTCTCCACTTGCTCTTAATCTATCTTCTATAAAGTTATCACTTCCTCTCAAATTTCTTGCAAGCAAACAGATTTTGCTTACCTTGTTCAGCATTATATTGTTCAATACTTGAGCATGCTTTTGAGCCTCTATTTTCTCTGTATTTCCTTTATCAACATCAACATTGTCCACCCTACTTGACACCATTCAGTCTATAACAAAACAAACCTATAAATTAATTAAATTAATCGAGGGCTTCAGTGGTACTTTGCTGTACACATTAGAAAACAAAAATTTTTGGCCCTATTTCATGCTTACCTCTGATTTTCATATGGTCTTTCCTCAGTCCGTAGGCTTCAAGAATCTCAGCACATGCATTTGATTATTCCAACCTTTCTCTCTTTCTCTCGCATTATTCCTCTGTCACTCTTGATTCCATAACTTGCTTTATGCTTTCTCGTCAATTCCTCACTATCGCTCACTCGCATCAAAGCTGATCGATCTCACTCTTTCAAACCTTAAAGATTCCCCCTTTTTGTTATATTATGTTGACACCAATCCCTTTTCAACAAACATCTTTTTTTTCTAATTTATGTGCTTATTTTTGGGGCCCATTTGATAGTGATAGCAGTTGTTGCACCCAAAGACAAAATGGCAAGTGATGTTGGGATAGGAGATGGATGTTTATTTAATGGGAAATGTGTGAGTCTTTATTTCATCCACCTCATAGTCCTAGTCATCTAAATGGGGTCAAACAATGGTTAATATAGAAATGGTGGATGTCATGTGTACAAAAAACCAGGGCCCACAATTTGAAAGGACGGACATTAGGGGTAACTAACAGAGCTGGTATTTTTGTACCCTTTTACAATGATATGGGTATTTTTGCACCCAAGGAATGTATATGGTGCCAGGCGCACATGTGACATATGTAGATGGGTATTTTTGTACCTTTGCCCAATTCAAAGTTACCCTTGAAATTTCAAAACTTTTCCAAGGAGGAAAATGAACTTGTCAAAATAGCTCATCCAGTAGTCAAAATAGGTATAGCACTTTTCAAAAAAGGCATATGCTATTCCTTTTATTTTTCATTCAATGGGGGCAACAAAGTAATTTCAAATCCCAAATTAATCACAATGTAGTTTCCAGTGACTTTTTATATAGGAGAATTTGGTTTAAAACTTTTTTTTTTCCTTTTTTATGGTCCTTGGGACCACACAATGATTTTCCCAAGAAGTAATGTATACATCCATGTTTATATTTGTTTTGGTGATAGAATCTTAAGCAAGGGGTTTGGTTCATATACAAGTTAAGGGCATGGTGCCTATCTAATCACACACAATCCAATCGCATGTTGGTTATATGTTACCGTTTTGGGTATCTTCGATGTGTCTATGTAACCCCCTCACCGTAATTACATCTGGATTACGAAATTTAAGTGAAATAGAGACTAATAAGACAAAACAACAATTTATAATCCCTCATCCAAGAGATGGGGTATTTCCAAAAATCAGTTCAAAACGTAATTAATCCTGGTCTCACATTCACGTGCGGATATAACTACTTAAGAAATCAAATCACATAATAAATATCAGAGTGCGGAAACTAGAATCCCGGCAAACCCCGAGTTACTTACATACATATAATGGGTTTAGGGTTCCCAAAATGGGGATTACATGTCCAAAATATTCATTTACATCTCATATACACTTGGTAATCCCAAAAACCAAAACAAAGATAACCAACAACCACTAAAGTTTCGGAGTAATCTTAACTACTCCTGGTTGTCCGCTTCCTTTTCGAGCCACTCATCCTGTCTGAAAAGGTTAGTCATTTGGAAAGAGTGAGATTCTAAATAATCCCAGTAGTAATAAATTATTCATACCACACGTAATCACATAGCATATGCATAAATCACCACATATCAGCAACACAAATCACACTCCACCCTCATACCCTTTTACCCCCGGGAAGGCACACCATCCTAACCCAAACCGTTGTTAGCGACTCAGGGACTGTTGGTATGGCAGTGCATACGAATAGCCTTATGGCACACATATAGCTTTTCGGCTTTCACAATTGGCCCGTTGATCTTCATAAATAGCCTTTCGGCTCACAATTAGCCTTTCGGCACACATAATTACATATATGACACCCTAACCTCATCCCCTTTCACTGCCGGGAAGGCACACACAGCCCTTACCCAAATCGTTGTTAGCGACTCAACGACTATTGGTATAGCGGTGCTTCCACAATTTCACATATCTTGCAGCATATGAAATCATCACATCACAATGATATAGCACACATACAATGTATCACATAAGGTATAAAGCAAGAGTCACTACCTGTATCTTTCTTGATTGGATCCGGTACCGTGGTCTCACGAGAGCGACAGATGTCAAATCCTATACCAAATTAGGGACAACCGATCAATCTCTTTTCCAAATTCTTAATTTCATAATACACTTAGTTGGTTATCATTTAGGACTCTTTAGGTGACTACTAGAAGCCTAAACATATGCCTAAAGGGTTGGAAGAACTACCCCAAAGACCCCTTTTTTGAAGGCACAACACTGATTTTTGACAGCCTCACTCGAGTGATGAGAGACTTGTGCTCGGGTGAGAATGACTCTCACTCGCGAGTGTTTGACAGAGAGCAACCTTCACGGCCAGGAAGTGCTCACATTACTCGAGCTCCAAGCTCTGCACTCGGGTGATGACCTCAACTATCCTCGAGTACCCGAAAGTACAACACCAAGAGTGACAACCTGAGAGCACAAACCATACCAGAGGCACCAGATCACTCGAGCATGATCCCCAATAGTCGGGTGAGACGACTATGCTTGCGAGTGTCAGAGCACACTCTAAGGCATCAACCAGCGAGTGAGGACCCGAGAGCAACCCCCCTCTTTGGGCTCACACCATCACTCGAGCAAGCCCTAGCTCACTCGAGCATGTTTATCGCTCACTCGAGAACAAAGAAGTGCACTCGAGCCTGATTCAAAGAACCCAACCAAAACTCAAAGAAGAGAAGGGAAAATGCACACAGCACTTGAGCATGATCTTCCCCTGCTCGAGCGTTGTGCATCAGAGACCAGAAACGCAGAAAACATCAGAAAATACCAGATGGTCAAATTCATACCCAATGGTTCCCAAACTCTACCGAAAGCTCATACACACTTAGCACTAACTAGGGAACACATTGGCCACTTCAAAAACACTCCCAAAACCTATTTGACCACAATCATACTCTTAGGTCTCTATAACACAACAAATGTCCAATTTCCTTTAACACATTTCCAACATTCCAAAATAAATCCAATACTCAAATATCTTCACAATAGATCATTTCCAACATCAAACATAATGAAATCCATACTTTCAACATTTGGCATAACTAGGGAAAATTTCCAGATTTTACTAAACTTATCCAAAAATCACAAATAATACTTCAAAATGCACTAAATACTTACCTCTTTACTTTGCCAAATCCAGAATCTTGATTCTCCCACTTTCAATTTTGACCAACTCACAAATCAACACTATTTCAAGATTCTGAAATTATCAAGTTGAAGCTCTCAATGAGATGAACAACATTAGAGAAGAGATTTAGGGCATTAGAGATCAAACAAAGCATCAAAATCTCACCTTTTCTTCTTCCTTTTCCCTTGATCACCGAAAACTATGGAGAAAGAGGAGAGAGAGAGAGAGAGGGAAATGGTGATATGATACAAATGATGATGATGAACAAGCTTTCTCTTCCTTCCCATACACACTTCCACCGAATAGGAGAGAGAGGAGAGAGGAAAAAGTGCTATTTTGTCCGCTTGTGCTACATCCAATGGCTCACCAAATGCCACTTGTCACCATTTTACTTATTCCTTCATGAGCTCATCCAATCACAAAGCATAGGATTCCGACCCATAGTCAAAGAATCTCAACCCTTGATCTTAAAGACCATACATATTTATACCAAATTCACATTACATTAATCCCAAAAGTGCTTAATTACACTAATTACAATAATTATCAAAGTCATTAGCCCTAATCACAAATTGAGATATTACATCTAAGTCATTAGTTAGGGTAAAGCATTCACCATGTGAGAATTCACTTCAAATTCTAAGCTTTACTTGGGTATGGGATGCCTCCCCCAAGGACGCTATAATTTGATGCGATTTAGTTTTATTGATCCATCATGATTTCTAAGCAAATTAACAATGGCATCTATTTGCTCCACGTTAATTTCAATACTATTTTTTAATTTATATATATATATATATATATATTATTCATTGAACAAATCCGACATAATATTTTTAAATATCTAGAGAACATTTTTCAATATATACATAATATATATATATATATATATATATAATATTTAATAAGATTAATGTTCTTTTCAGTCATTTTTCATCTAAACCTGCTTTTCAAATAATTATCCAAATAAGTTTCAGTTTTTAAAATAAAAGTTACTTTTACAACTGTCAATTTAAACATAAATCATATAACACTATCTAACTTCTTCCCTAACTTAAGTTTCTAAAAGTTAGTTTTAAAAAAAAATACTCATGCCACAGCTAATCCGACTTCCAACTAGACATTAAGAGTGTGTTTGGATTAATTTTTGGAGAAAAAGTGATTTTAGAGAATAGATTCTGAGCAAAATATATCATAGGAAAAAAAATGATTTTGATAAACTAAGAGTGTTTGGATATTGTGATTAGAATAGCTTTTTTTTTTCATGGTCAAATTAATAAAAAGGACATTAACTTTTGTAATAATTACATATAAAGGATAAGATTATATTTTATGTATTATTTAACATTAAATTTCATAATAAATACCAAAAATGAAATAAATTTGTCTACTTGTGGTATTAATTAACTTAACTAATTTTCTTAATATAATCAAATTAGATAAATAAGTCTTAATATTAAAGATTGGGGGGAGCATTAAAATTTTGAAAATTGCCTTATTTAAGATGTATTTGCCTGTATTCAAATCGGTGTTTCTTAGATACTGCATAATAAAATTTAACAGTCAAAATATCATTAAACTTATTCTTGAAACTATAATACTTTTAATATTAATGAAATTAAAATGTAAATTGAAATTAATTTTCAATTACCAATTTTAAAAAACTGGAAAAGTGTAATATTCTGTAAAAATTAGAATTTATTTATTTATTATTGTAGTTATGAAATTTTAGGAGTTTAAATTTATTTGTAATATTAAATCTGATGAAATTATAAAAAGAAAAAACAAAGAAAATGAGATGCTAATAATAATGTAGTGTGAGTAATTGAAAAATCTTGAAGACATAGGCATATGTTAGTAAGAAGAGAGACCACGGAAGAGAGATGAGAGAGAGGGGGGGGGGTGAAACTGTGGGGTCAACATGTAAAAGGAGAAAAATTCAGCTGCTCCAAAACCATGGTTTTAAACAAAAAATAGCTTTTGGACAAAATTAGAGTGTTTGGGTAAAATTTTTCAAAATATATGTTTTGGTTCTAAAAGCACTTTTTTTTTTATCCAAAATTGTGTGTTTGGGTAAGTCCCAAACCATGGTTTCAAAATCCCTTTTCTGTAAATCTAGACAAAACTCATCTCACTTACTTACCTGGTAAATCGTAAAAGCTATTCTCTAAAAACAAATTCAAATATATAAAGTTGGCACAAGTTTTTCATCCTTCAACAAGAAAGACGACAATGCAACATTTGGGCTTGGGCCTTTGCCTTTATGGAACTCCATGTCTTAATCCAAGTGTATAAATGAAGGAAAACAAAAGTTCAGTCCTTAATATAAGAAATATTTAAGGAGTTGATATTAATTCTATATATAAGACATATTTTTCATATTTATTAATTTTTTTTTAATTTACCTTTATTGATGCTTTCTCAATCATAATCAAGGAGGACAGGGAAATAGGGAATTAACGGAGATGATTAGGGTATTTTAAAAAATACATGTTATATTAACCAACTCAACTAATTTTTTAATTTAATCAAATTAGATAAATATGTCTTATAATAAAAACCAGAAGAGTAATACACAAAGTTTCCTAAAACAAGATTACAAAACAAAAGAAACAAACACATAGTACCTAATATATATAGCACACAAGATCAAAATTTCAAAGATAAGATTACATCTCATCTTTCAAACGCTCCACAGATATTTGCCAAAATTGCAATCCCATATTCAATAGTCTCAACCTGCAACTGACATATTCCACATTTTTGGTTGGTTGCAGATTTTCTTCTAAACAATGCTTCGTTAGTTGCAAGATGTGTTATTACATTTCTTTAAAATCGGTTTCAACAAAATATAAGCCCCTCAATATCTTACTCTATAATACTTCCACATTTTGCAATAATCTCCAAGCCGTCTTGTCTTGGCCAACAAAACCTTACTAAAAGCTTCTAATTTTCTGAAAGCCTTGCCTTGTCATAAAAAACCTCCAAGCCTTCCAATGAATTTAACATTCCTATCTTTTTTTAACCCCACCAAAATTTTGAAAACATACCATCCATTACCCAATCCCCGCACAACTTCTTTGAAAACATGAAACAAGGCATGGGAAAAATTGGAATAGCATTTGCAGTATCCTTCACCAAAGTTTTCTTCATGCCAATGTTAGAAGCTTTTGTTTCCAGCTTGAAGCTTTAATCAAAATGCATTCCTTAAGTTCAATAAAATACTTATAATGTTGATTTAAATTTTGGATTCAGATTACCCCACTTTTAGCCATTAAAATGAGGCTTATTAAAAGTTTCTAATTTTCTGAATCTCATCCCCACTTCTCCTTTAGCCTTTGCTTATAACGCTTCCAAGCTTTCTAATGAATTATACACCCCACCAAAACTTTTAAACCATGCTATCCATCAATTTTGATTCGATCAAACAAATGTTTGAAGCCTCTGTCTCCCCCATGAAACTTTAATCAAATATACATTTCTTAAAGGTTTAAGGTACAAATTTGTTCTGAAAGTTTTTGCTAAGAAGCAATATTACCCTAGAAATTTTTTTTAGGTTCAATATTGTGTTGGAAATTGTGCTATAAGGGCCAATCATTGTACTTTGAACATTATTAATTTAATGAAATTTTTTCATTCTGTTATCATATTATTTGCATGTTAACTGTGATAATTGTATCTTTGGATGAATAATAAAGATTGTCCTAAAATGTCCCTAGTCGGTCATCTATACGCGAGTAGAGATGAAACAAGACCAATATGACTTTGATAAGATATGGAGATATGAATAAAAGTCTTAGGCACTTGTAAGAGTACAAGGTGTTAGACCGACCCACTATGGGAAAACTACATGTATTAAGTCATAAGCTTTTCTCATGTATAACCACGTCACAATGCCCTTTGACCTGAGGTAATAATAGATTCCTACACGAGAGTTGCTAAACTTTGAACTAGTTAAAAGTCACTTTTGACCGGGTGATGATAAAGGCTACGATCGGACTTGGTGGTTTTTCATGTAGAGGAATATGAATGATCAAGATGGAATTTGTCCCTCACATTAGTAGAGAGATATTACTGGGCCCCTCGATGAGTGAGTCTAAGAAATGTATGACCATACTACGATGGAAAGAATTTTTCATTTCTATTGTCAGACTACTCAGGAATCGAGAAAGTAATGGTTAGGAACAAGAGGATGACATTATTCATGCCACATCCTTGACCGATATATCGTGTGACAAAAGGGACGTGACATGGTTGTATGACAGGTTGCATCGTGTTAACGATCCTTATATAAATTGGGTAGTCGTAATGTCTTGCTAGAGGCCGCTTGCGACTTGTGGGTTAGTATAGTTATTGGCCCACTACCAACTTCGTATGGGCCTACAGGGTCGCACACAAGAATGACCCAATATGAGATAATGTTTAATCTAGGGTGGATGAATTATATATATATATATATATAATATAAAAAATTTGTTAATAATATTATATATATATATATATATATATTTCAAAATACATATTATATATATATATATATATATATTATGATATTATTATATTGTGTTAGTTTTAAATTTAATTTTATTAAGATAAATTAGATTTAATAACTAACATGATAGAGATATAGTAAGATAAATTAAATCTAATGGCTCTTTATTTGGATTAAATAAATAGGTTAAATTAAAATTGTTGGACAAATTTAATTTAAACTGAATTTATTTAATTAGCTCCTCAAAATTATTAATTGTTAATTAATTTCGAAATTAATAAAGATTAATTTTGAAATTCGAATATAGCCCTCATAGGTTATAAACTTGATAGAGCTGATATACTTATACACGGATGAGAATTTAGAGTCGCAAAGGAAACCCTAGGAGACATTGGAGGCGCTAGCACGTAGTCGGTGTTGGAGAGCATTCATGTAGATACTGGTAGAGGGAGCGGACCTGAGGTGTCGGCTCCTAGAGATCGAAAACCTAAATTGAACATGGTACGGATCCTTCTAACTTGATTTAAACGCCGTTGATAGATCCTCGATTATGATCGGTGAAAATTTTAAAATTCTTCCGATGTGCCTGCCGATCTTAACATATTGCCCCAAAAGTATTAAGATGGAGCAATGTTGCACTTTTCAATTAAAAAGTTAACGGTTATCGTTAGTTTTATAATGGTATTGGACAATATTACTAAGTTTTGAAACTTCTGAAGTGATATTGAACCTAAAAAAACTTTCAAGGCAATATTACTTCTTAGCGAAAACTTCTGAGGCAACTTTACACCTTAACATTTCCTTAAATTCAATAAATACTTACATAACTAAGGCGGATCTAAATTTTGGATTCAGATTGCTCTAGTTTTAGGGGTTAAATGAGCTTTTTTTAAGACAATTTATATTCTTCATCAATCCTATGGTCTCTCAAACATGATATATTCAAGAATATAAGAAATTCTTTTTCTTAATTTTTCCTTTATATATATATCACATTATCACTCAAAAGTTGGTTTGTTTTTACAACTGTTTCTTAGAATTTAATATTTATTTTTTATAATTAATAAAATAATGGGAAAATTCCAAAAAAATACTTTGGCAAATAGAAAAGGACGATTCAGTGTAGCGAAATTCAGAATTCCCATATCAGTGCTGTGTCAGAGCAGAGGAGGAATCTGAGATATGATATCTTGTCACAATGACTTAAATGCCCTTAGTGAAAGGGAAAAGGGAAAAAATCAGAAGAGGGAAGGCCGAATTTGAAAAGCGTGGAACTGTCAGACGAGAAACCTAAGGGGCGATGGAGAGATGACGGGAACGATGGTGTAGTGATGGTGGTCGATATCGATCTGGGGTCTCTTGGAAGGAGGTTAATAGAGAAAGGACGAACATAGGAGGTCGGCGGCGTGGTATGGTTCTACGGCCTACGGTCTATCGAGGGAGGTCGGCATGCTATTCCTGTAAAGATTTTAATGAAGGAAGTGGAGTCGTTAATGAAGAATGTGGTGTTGTTAATAGTCCAAGAGGTGTTGTTTTCGGATATTCACATTATGACTTTCTATGTAATTCCTACGAAGATGTTAATCAAGGATGTGGAGTCGTTAATGAAGAATGTGGTGTTGTTAATAGTCCATAAGGTATTGTTTTCGGACATCCACATTACAACTTTCTCATACTCTTCCTGTGAGGATGTTAATGAAGGAAGAAGAGTCGTTAATGAAGAGTGTGGTGTTGTTAATAGTCAATGAGGTCTTCTTGTGAAGATATTAATGAAGGAAGAAGAGTCGTTAATAAAGAATATTGTGCTGTTAATAGTCCAGGAGGTGTTGTTTTCGGACATCCACATTACGACTTTTCATGTAATTCCTACAAAGATGTTAATCAAGGATGTAAAGTCATTAATGAAGAATGTGGTGTTGTTAATAGTCCAGGAGGTGTTGTTTCCAGACATTCACATTAGGACTTTCTATGTAGTTCTTGTGAATATGTTCATCCAGAATCGTACCATGCCGCCGACCTTCTATGTTCGTCCTTTCTCTATTAACCTCCTTCCAAGAGACCCTAGATCGCTGCCGACCACCGTCACTACACCATCGTTCCTGTCATCTCTCCATCGCCCCTTAGGTTTTTCATCTGACAGTTCTACGCTTTTCGAATTCAGCCTTCCCTCTTCTGATTTTTTCCCTTTTCCCTGTCATTAAGGGCATTTAAGTCATTGTAACAAGATATCATATCCCAAATTCCTCCCCTACTCTGATACAGCACTGATATGAGAATTATGAATTTCGCTGCATTGAATCGTCCTTTTCTAGTTTCCACCGTATTGTTTTGAAATTTTCCCTAAAATAATCGTGTGTTGGGTGAAGATTAAAAAAATGCTAAATTTTGGGTTGTAAATTTTCTAAATGGTGAAAAATGCTCATTTTCCCGACTCAAATGTCAGAATGGAGCGATCCGTATCCGGTATCCCAGATCTCAGGGTCATGGAAGAACACACTGTGGTCTGTGGAAAGTGGATGCCTCCAAAAGACTTCAATCTCCGATCATCGACATTGACTCGCTCAGTTCACAACTTTGATCACGATGCTCCATTCGCATACTCAGCTTAAGTGTTTCCTGCTCTGTGAGAACCCTCCAAATAATTAAGGTTACCAATTTATGTAGATTTTCAAATCATACAAGAAACCACAATCCGGAATCAACCTTCCATCAATATCTTTGCCACATTATATGCCACATTCATTTGTGACATTTCTCTAAAAAAATTTTGGTTGCACGTTGTAATTCCCATATGTGATATGCCACTTTGCTCGGGTTAATCATTTTTCTTCTTGAGATCCGTGTCTGCCATGGATGATCCTCGATGAAGAGAGACCATCATAACCGTATATCATTAAGGGTTAGCAACTTCGACCAGAAGGATTGTAAAATTTTCCTTCGTTTTGTGCATATTTTCTGCTTTTCAAGTTGCAATACCCTTCAATTATTAATTTATCTTGGTTGATGCCTATGCTTGAATGGTTTAGGCTACTTAACTTGGTTGGTGCTATGTATACGGAGCTTGAAGAATTGACCTGCATATGAATTGAGCGGTGAGAATTGCAATAACGTTTCTTCTTTTTTTTTTTCCCACTTTACATCGACATAACATAATGTATGCGTACACGTGCATAGTTGCAGCTTGTGAAGTAGAGGAAAAGTTACAGTACCAATTGTACGGATACTAATAAGTTACTGATGTGTCAGATGTAGGAATCACTCATTTTTCTTGAGGTATCTGAGACCTTTAAATTTGTTTGTCTCTTGCAAACAGTTTTCTTTCCTTTTTTATTTTCTCGATTCTGTTCTCTAGAGGGATATTTATTAGTTAAAATGATCCAAAGATTTATGTATGTCATACAACTGGTTTGAAATGTTATCCTCATGCTGTTTAATTATTATGGTAGCTTAGCTGTATTGTACGCACACATTCATTTAATTGACAGCAATAGGTGAAGCTACCGCAACCATGCGGATGATAAGGAAAAAGCCAAAAATTCTTTGCATTTTGTCATACCACATAGGGCCAAAAAATAGTGAACCACAGAGCCAAAATGTCTATATTTGCTATTATTAGTTCCTGACAAGGTCATTAATGGTGTTCATCATCGTTGTCATCAGTTTAACCCAAAACCATTAGAGAGAGAGTTGTGTCCAAGAAACTTGTTTTAAGTTGTTTGAGTAAAGAAAAGGAAATTGAACATGTAGATAAGATCTGGATAGGGACATTTTTATTAGGGTGACCAACAAAATAGGCGGTGGCAAAGGAATGGGTCCCTGTATGCTTTCTTTTTTTTTTTGATACATGTCCCTGTATGCTTTCTATCTAGAAGCAGTTTATGTGGAGACAGATATGTCCCAGAGGGCCAATGATTAATCCCACATCACAGTGCCTATATTTATGAGCTTTGGGACTTTGAATCAAAACTATAATAGAGAAATTGTTAGTTAAACATTAACCCATCTATAAGTAAGCTGAGATGACTATTAATAGACCTGTAATCAAGATGATGCTTATTTAAAAAGTTTGCTTTACATTATTACATGTTCATTACTGAAGGCCCCACTTGAGAATGATACATACATACATACGTATAGGTGAAATCTACAATAGCGTTTGTTATATTATTTTGATCACAAACACTGGCAGCAGCAACACATGGGTTTGCCTTTATAAATATGTCACCTTCTTGCCAATAAAACATTATTCTAATGGGTCTTCCCTGTGCTCGTGATTCCCAGCACTTCCCTTTTCAATACATTTATTTACATCTGTGTGTGCCTTGGCTCTTATTGGATCCATTGTTACTCACTTCAGACCTTGAGGAGGGGAGAGAGAGACTCTGTCAGAAATGGCTAACCAGCAGAAGAGAGGGTTCTTGCACATTTACAAAGGCGGGAAGGGGAATCCAAGGAAGAATAATGAGCTAGGTCATCATCAGTCTTCTTCTGCAGTAATAGAAGTTGGGAAAAAATCCAACCCACTCAGTTGGCTAACTAGAATATCAAAAGCTCGAAGCTTGAATGTGAGCATTAATGGTGGTCAAAGAGGATTAGAGGCAGCAGGAGGAGGAAGTGGATTTGTTGAGGCAAGAAAATCAACTTCTTGCTTAGAGGTAGGATCAGGAGGAGGATATGAAGAGGGAAGAAAGTCAGTATCTGCAGAATCAGAATCAGGAGGAGGAGTGATAGTTGAGGGAAGAAAGTCAGTATCTCACATTGAAACAAATCTGTCAGCAGTAAGAGGGATAGTTGAAGGGAGAAAGTCAGTGTCCCAAATTGAAACACTGTCCTCTGTGACTGCAAATCTTCAGGTGAATGTTTTAGTCACTGACATGCCACGCTTCATGCAAGTTCAAGCCTTCCGTTGTGCCAGGAGAACATATGATAGCTTGGAGGAGTTCAGCTCCAAACACATTGCTCATAACATAAAGAAGGTATGCTTCAGAATTCACCTATACCTTACCTCTCCATTTGAAACAGACAAAATCTCAGTTTCATGGTAACTAATCAAGTGATATAAAAAAAAAAAAAAAAAAAATGGAAGGCCAAATTGTTCATAAATTAATAAAGGGATAGTTTCATTGGTCCTTACAATTTGATCGAATTTTGATTTTAATTTCTATAGTTTTAAATCATTGGTTTTGGTCCCTATAGTTTTATAAAGGCTTGTTTTGACTTTAAGTGTAGGGATTAGAACTAAAACTCGTTAAATTGAAACAAAATCCTTATGGGATTATGGGGACCAAAACTAAAATTCGATCAAACTGTGAGGACTAATAATGGTATTAACCCATTGATATAATAAATATGTCTACGTCTTTTATTAGAGGGACCTACTTCTGGCATAATTATATAATTTGACATGGGCATAGTTATGCAAGGTAATTGAGCTTGTCTGCGAATTTTTTCCTTGTTAGTTATTCATGTTCGTATGGTCTGTATATATCATCTAGCTTTGCATAGCAGATTTTGGGGCAAAAACCAGAAAAAGTGTGTTATACAATTGTTTACTTATTGTTTCTTTTTGGAAGTTTGTTTCTTGGATGATTGAGTCTTGTTCATTGAACCCCACAGAAGAATCGAATGAACAACTAGACCAATCATGAATTGTCATTTCCTCTCTCTCTCTTCCGCTCCTTTTATTGTTTGTTGGTCAAAATCATTCGAACTGGTCCATTGGCTCACTGATCTATGCCAACCAACTAGATTAGATCTCTCAGTCTTGACCGTCCATTTCTTCAACCCAATTCAGTTGAGACTGTCCATTGTCAAAATCAAATAATTAATTAGATTCCCCATCTTACCAAATATTAAAATAATATTAAACTCTTCAAGGCCCCATTGTTATTGCTAATTACATGCAGTTGGAAAAAGAAGCATAATCAGACCCCTAAACTAATCCTTACATTTTTTTAACTCTCACGCCATGTGCACAACAGAAGCATAATTAACTAATTTATATATTTATTTTCTCTGGTCACCAAGATTTGTGAAATAGTTACTTTTTTTTATTGATTTGATGAAGTATAGTATGTGCCTTGGATTAAATAATATAAAGTTCATGTGCAGGAGTTTGACAAAGCGTATGGTCCTGCCTGGCATTGTATTGTGGGCTCAAGTTTTGGCTCTTTCGTGACGCATTCAACTGGGTGTTTCCTTTATTTTTCAATGGAAAAATTGCATATTTTACTTTTCAAGACCAAAGTTAAGAAAGTTTCAGGTTGAATAAATTAATATATATATATATATATATATATATAATCTTTATACAGGATATTCAACACTCGTAGACTTTTGATTCTGGAAAAAGTCTCTGTTGTATTTAGATATCTGTACATGAAAATTCGTATAATGTAATATTGTAATAAAACATATGAATATATCATTTATTTTCATTTCTTGGGATTTTCCCCATGATTTTTTCTTCTTGTTTTTTTGGTTGAAATTTTTCCTCATTTTTTCTCCCTCAATAGAAATTGAAGGTCATTAGGTGTGGTGTCTTACATTACATAGGCCAAAGGAGCTTGTGAATTTAGATTTTATGCCTAGTACTGTTATGTGATACATCTGAGGAAAGCGAGCAATAAGATAAAATTGTTTAGTGGGATTCTGAATTCTCAGTCTCAATTCTGAAATAAATATAACGTGAGCTCCAATTAAAGATTAACCTGGTAATTTAACTAAAAGCTATTGAAGCCAAAAAAAAAAAAAAAACTAAAAGCTATTACTAAATTACTCCCTCCGGTTCATAATATAAGAAGTTTTTCAGAAAGAAATTTTGGTTCAAAATATAAGAGGTTGACAAGTTAATTAACGATTATTTTTCACTTTTACCCTTTATAAGATAGGGGTGACAAATACTCCGTTCTTTCTAAAATGTAAGTTTTAAATTTGTAAATGGATATATCCTTAATATAAGCTTTATTAGAGATTTGTCAAAGCATTTATTGCACTTTTTTCAGCTTTACCCCTTAACTATATTTTTTGTCTCTAGCACTTATTCTTTTTATAAATAAGGACATAGTTAGAAAAAATATATATTTATTGCTCTTAACTAATTTTAACTGTTTTCTTGATAAATATAAATTGGTTATCTAAAACTTATAATTAAGAACGGAGGGGTTAATAAATGCATATATGAAAATTACAATATTTAATAAGTATAAAATAAGTAAATGTTATCAATTTAAGACATTCACTTACTTTCCTTGAGAGGGAGCAATGGAGCACATTCTTTAGGGAGTATGATATGTAGGTTGTAAATATAGGTAATTGGGGGTAAAACTATAGATTTAGTGGGTTAATAAAGAATTAAGTGTTGGCTCACCATTAAGTCTACGAGGGCGCACTTAGGATATTATAAGTGGCCCTTAATATTTCTATTAGCCACGGTGGATATTCTTAGGATATTATAAGTGGCCTTTACTAGTTCTATTAGCCACGGTGGATATAGTTAGTTGGAGTTAGTAGCCATTAGAGTTAATCCTATTGCTATATAAGGGGAGGAGTTAGTAGCCATTAGAGTTAATCCTATAAGGGGAAGGCCTCTAGGCTAAGGGGGTGGATATAGTTAGTTGGAGTTAGAAGCCATTAGAGTTAATCCTATTGCTATATAAGGGGAAGGCCTCTAGGCTAAGGGGTTGTTGTTAATTGTTGTTTAGTGAATAATACAGGAAGCATTCCTCTATTTCCTCTCCCTTTCTTGAATGATAGACACCCAAGTATCTTGAAGAACCACACCCTAAAAGCTAGCTATTGAAGTGAGAGAGCCAAGGCACTTAAGTACCCCATCAAGCAGCCCATACTACTCGATGTGGGACTTTAGCAGCCTATACTATCTTGGTCCTTGTCAATACACCCTCCTTGGAAAGCTGACGTCTCGACGGCACTTCACTCGGCGCTTCACTCAGCCACTTGCTGGTTAGCCCCTCCGGTTAGAACCCTCCGTAGGCAGCCCTTTCCAGTCTGTCAACCACTGATAGGTAAGAAATAGAAGAAGTGAGGAAGAAGAGAAAAGAGAGGGAAGAGGCGAGAAACGGAGAGGAACTAGAGGAATGCTTTCTGTATTATTCACTAAACAACAATTAACAACAATCCCTTAGCCTAATGGCCTTTCCCTTATATAGCAACATGATTGACTCTAACGGCTACTAACTCCAACTAACAATATCCACCGTGGCTCATAGAACTATTAAGGGCCACTTATAATATCCTAAGTGCGCCCTCATAGACTTAATGGTGTGCCAACACTTAATTCTTTATTAACCCACTAAATCCCTAATTTTACCCCCAATTACTTATATTTACAACCTACATATCAGAGTATGGCTTTTTTTGGGGGGTGTTCTATATGCACGTTGAATGGAATGAAATTATAGCAGTAAAAAAAACAGAGAATAGAATGAAATTATATAAGAATGAATTCAAAAAATGATTTCATAGATCAGAAATGTAAACAGCCTCTCCAAATAAAAAATAATACTTGGTGGTCTGGCATTTCTGAGTTTGCTAAATCTCATTGTTCTAATTAAGATTCCACCATCAATCACCAAACACAGTATTTGTCTCTTGGCGCCTTCTTCCCCAAGTAAGCCTGCAGGGTGATTTGTGCTAGGTACAACAGTGATTCTTTGATAGTCCCATTAAGAACTTATTATTTCGATTTTTTTAGCGTTACAATTTATTTGCTCAGTATTATCATTTATTCAGAGAGAAAGAAACAATTTTTTTTTTGTGAGATGAGAGAAAGAAACAATATTACATTATTACTAGCTAGTATTGACGTGGGTGGAACTGGACAGTGGAAAGCCCTCTTTCCCAAAGTTTTGGGAATCTTGATTCTCTAAAGAAGGCTTGTTTGCTGCATACTATAGCCAGAGCGAGTTTCCCACTTTAGACTTATTGGCCTATGTAATTTTTCATATAAAATTATTTTTAAAATATTAGCCAATAGGATGAAGGTGTTTTTAGATAAATACTTATCCCCTAGTCAAGAAGCTTTTGTCTCGGGCAGATTAATTCATGATAATATTATCATAGCTGACGGAGTGTACCACTATCTTAGGCAAAAGAAAACTGGAAAAAAGTTTGAATTTGCCTTAAAAATGGATATGAGTAAGGTCTATAACCGTGTGGAGTGGGATTTTTTGAGACAAGTCCTCTTGAGATTCGGCTTCTCACAACGATGGGTGAATCTTGTGATGATTTGTGTTGAAACAGTTCATCTTACTTTGTGTATTTTAGGAGAAAGAGTTGCTTCTATTAAACTATGAAGAGGACTACGGCAAAGGGACCCACTTTCACCATACCTCTTCATCTTGGTTTCTGAAACTCTATTGAGCATGATTAGAAAGAACCAGAACTTGGGTAATATTACAGGAGTCAAGCTTAGCACCCATTGTCTTGAACTTTCACATAATTGTTTTTTTGCAGATGATGCACTCTTCTTCATGAATGCAAATCAGCAGAATTGTGAAGCCTTAGCTGGTATTTTGTGAGACTATTGTGGTGCTTCAGGTCAGTTAACAAATCTGAATAAATCTAGCATTTTCTTCCCCTAGAATACTCATGTCCATGTAAAAACCTCTGTGTGTAATATATTAGGAATAAGGGAAGGTTTGGATCCAGTCAAATATTTGGGAATTCCTAGCATATAGGGAAAGACTAAACACCAACCTTTAGCCTATGTCCGTGAAAAAATGAGCAAAAAAATTCAAGGCTGGAGTAGCAGACGTCTCTCTTTCTCAAGAAGGGAGGTAATGATCAAGACTGTCATTAATGCCATCTCCATCTTTCCCATGACCTGTTTTGGATTCCAAGCTAAGACTTGTAAAGAGCTTAATAATCTAGTATCTAAATTTTGGTGGGAGGGCAACAACAATGGAAGCAAAATACACTGGTTGGCTTGGGAGATGATCACTCAGCCGAAAATAGAAGGAGGCATGGGTTTTCATGATTTTCAGAAACTGAACAATGCTTTACTGGCAAAGACTACTTGGCGACTCATGCAAAACCCCTAAACTCTTTGGGCACAAGTCCTAAAAGGATTATATTTTCTGAATGGTAACTTTTTGGATGCATGCAAGGGGCATAGAGCATCATGGTGTTGGTCTAGCATTGTGGATAGTAGAGATTTCCTGAAAAATGATCTATGTTGGCATATTGGAGATGGCAAGACCGTACGCATCTGGAAGGATAAATGGATCCTAAACAGCTCTAATCGCTCACTTGAAACAACCGATGAGGAATTGAAAATTTCTGATGCCAAAGTCTCAACTCATTAGCACCCAGAGTAGACAATGGGATGTGACTAAGCTCATTGGAATTGTCAATGAGGATAAACTTGCGGATATCAAATATATTCCATTGGCAGAGAACGCGAGAGAAGATAAAGTGGCTTGGGTGATCGCTACTAATGCTATCTACACGACAAAAAAGGGATACAAGCATACAATGCTCATAGATAATCCAAGTGTTCCCAGAGCATCCACATCACAACAAATAATGGGTGCTGTTTGGAAAGAAACTTGGTTGATGATTTAGTCACTCCCTCGAATTGCTAATTTCATTTGGCGGTGCCTATCCAACGCTATAGCGACCAAAGATCTGCTACTGAAAAGATGATGCGGGGCTTTAGACTTGTGCTCGGTATGCAGCTGTGCTAGCAAGACTCTGGAACACATGTTTTTCACTGTCAATGGGTAAGATGCATATGGTTTAGAAGTGGTCTCCCTCTGAAAACGGATATCAATAGAATTTCTAACTTCGCAATCTGGTGGGGTGAAATTCTTGGTACCGCTAGTTCTTTTACGGTTTATGATATAACTATAACCAGCTAGATTCATTGGTTGATATGGATGGGGAGGAACCACAAAGCATTTAATGGAAAGGATCCTAGCTAACCCGCTGGTAACCATTGAGAAATCTAGGAAACTTACCCATGAATATTGGGTGGCGTGCAAACTTTTCAACTAGGATACTGAAAGTAATATAACCAATTGGGGCTGTGCCCCCTGGAGGGCGCCTCCCGAACATGAGTTGAAAATCAATATTGATGGCACCTTCCACAAGCAGGACAAGACAGTTGCAATAGGCATTGTTTGTCGGGACTCCAATGGCGAATTTAAATGGGGCTTTGTTGACAAGGTGGAATCACTTTCAGCCTTTATGACAAAGGCATTGGCCCTGAAGAAAGCCATGATGATTGCATATGATATGGGTAATGCTAATGTTATATTTGAATCCGACTGTCAAACTCTCGTACTGGGATTATTGAAAGGTCATGCTACCTTTGGTGACAGGTTTGTTAGAGGCATTTTGGAGGACATGTTGTATCTAATAGTGTCACAGGCTGGATTCTCTTTAAGTTTTACTCCTCGGAAGGGTAACAATGCAGCTGATCTCCTAGCTGCAAATGCTTTTAAGGGGGTGTGCCCTATTGGGTGGGTGGATACGCCCTTACCTCTTTTGTCTCTTATCCTTGTCT
Organism: Inga oerstediana; assembly: GCA_963210345.1. Lineage (NCBI taxonomy): Eukaryota > Viridiplantae > Streptophyta > Magnoliopsida > Fabales > Fabaceae > Inga > Inga oerstediana. The sequence goes on from OY723407.1 coordinate 43,137,417, forward strand.
CAGATTCAAGATCTGTTCCTACTTCTGGCCCTGTGACATACTCAGAGAGGGACGCTACCTGATTGTTTTTGGTGCTTTTATTTGTTGTTTTTGCAATTTCCTGTTTCTGTTGCCTATCTCGTTTAGCTTTATAAGAATAGATCATGAGGAAAATAGATTTTGGAGAATAAATTATGAGGAGAATAGATTATGAGGAATTATAGAGAGAGTGTGTGACGTGGGACCCATAAATAGAAAAAGAATCAAGAGGGAGTGTGACGTGGGACCCACAAACAAAAAAATAACCAATGAAAGTAAGAGGGTGGGGCCCATAAAGTGCAAAAAGCAAAAAAAAAAAAAAAGATTATGCCCAAACCATGATGGTTTTGGGGTCCAAAACCATGGTTTGGGCTCAAAATAGATTATTTGAAAACCTATGAGTGTTTGGATTTTTTTTATGAAAACCTAGGTTTGGGTTCAAAATTGATTTTTTTAAGTGAATCCAAACACACTCTTAGCTTTTTTTAATAGCTTTTACAACTTACGAGGTAAGTGTGTGAGAGGAGTTTTGTCTTGGGTTGCGCAAACCATGGTTTGGGATGTTACCAAACACATAAGTGAGTAATGAAAGTAATGCCCTCTTGGCCGTTCAAAAAAAACACCAACTCTTAGGGGCTGTTTGGTTTGACGGACGTGGAGCGAAGGGGAGAAAAAATTTTATAAGTTGGATTTTGACCAAAAAAAAAAAAAAAGAGGAGTGGGGTTAAAATTTTTTGATAATTTTTGTGATATTTTATCTTATACTTTCTCTTAATTAAAATTTTATAACCCCCTTCTCTAATTTTTTAAATCCAACTTATAAAATTTTTCCTCCCTTCCAAATCACTCATATCTAGGTCATATTTGATACTCCCTCCGGTCCTTAATATAAGACATATTTGAGAAGTTGATCTTGGTTATAAATATAATACATATTTTTAATATTTATCAATATTTTCCTAATTTAATTTTATTGACACTCCCTCAATAATAATCAAAGAAGAGAAAGAATTAAGGAATTAAGGAAGATGATTAGGGTATTTTAGAAAGCATATGTCATATTAAATAATTTAACTAACTTCCTTAATTAGGTAAATATGTCTTATATTAAAGGCAGAGAAAATACAACCGAAAGGTTTTTAAGAAAATGGGAAAGACAATGAAAAAAGAAAATAAATCTTCCTTGAAATTTTGCTTGTTTGGTGTATGGACCAAAAAATAAAAATGTTTGAACATAAAGAATTGTTGAATAAGGTAAGATTACTTCTTCTTCTTTTTTTGATGGTTTATGCAATGGACCATTTTTGGCCTTCGGTGCACCCACCTTCCAGGTATCCGGCGTTAACCTGAAGGCCAACGCCGGATTTACCGACATGGGCCCCCGGCAACTGACTAGTCCTGGCGCCCCCAATCTGATAGGCCCGACAGGAATTTACCTCTTTGAGGCGCCCCAGGGGAGAGAGCTCCCAATGGAAATTCTTTACACCTTCCGTTTCCTGGGATCGAACCCAGGAACGGATTGGTGTGGCGCAGATGCCTACCCATCTGCGCCAACTTCCATTGGTAGGTAAGATTACTTCTTGTCATTGTTGTATTTGAACATAAAAAAATAAATGTCACAAATATCCTTTAAAAAAATAGATGATTAGTCTTAAACTACAAAGAGTAAGCTGAATTTTGTATTTTATTACTAAAAGAATATAGTGTTAACGTTGCTAATTAATATCTGTTTTAAAAAAACAGACGTGATTAAAAAAATGCGGTAGCAATTTTATAATTTTGGTTAAGTTTCAATGTTTGTTTTTGAACAATAGATGTTTACAACTTTAATTATCCTCCGTTTTGCTAAAACGGACGTTAAAAAAAAACTTTTAAAAGTGTTCTTCATACGTGGTTTGTTTGTTTTTTGGTAAATTCATGTATTTTTCTGCTCCACACTTATAAACATTAGGCTACTTTGAATCTGGAATTTGAATTGGGCATTGAAACAGAGTTCTTTTTATTTATAACCTAAGGAATTTGAATTGGGCATTGAAATTCATTTATTTTTCTGCTCCACACTTGTAAACTATGGGCTACTTTGAGCTCGGGAGTTTGAATTGGGCATTGAAACTGAGGTCTTTTTACTTATAACTAAGGATTTGTTTTAGTTTGAAGGAAGAGGGTAATCTTATGATTGCTAAGTTTTCTTTCTTGTTTGTAACCTTCTGTGTCCTTAATCTTTGTTTTGAGCAGTGGACAAGGTAGAGTTGGGGCTTTTGGAAGGCCACGTCGTGGTGGTGGTGGTACAATAGGAGAGAGGGGTGTCTCTATTAATCTTCCTTTTCATTATTACAAAACGGACATCGATTCAAAACTTGCAATATCACTTACATAGATGTTTCTTGAAAATGGACATGGAAAGGTAAAAAAAATAAAAATAAAAATAAATATTAAAATTGTTTTCACTAGTGGTGTTTGATATTATGGTGTTTAAGGATGTGGTGTTTTCTTTGTTATCTTGATGGAATCTAATAATGCTCATTCTTACGATTTGATGGAAATACGCCTTTCATTATACTTGTTATTTTATTATACATATGGGAAATTAAACATACTAAGATGGATTTTCTCTCTCATTTTTCCTTAATTAAGACTCACCAAATACAAAATAAAAACAAAACAATATAAAAATGATAACAACGTAATCCTGCACATATAGATTCCCTTAAACAAACAAAATACACACGAAACATATATGCAAGACATGTATAGAAGTTTTCTCTGGAAAATGGCATTTTATGGATGTTCCCAAATCATTATTATATATAGGCCGGCAGCTTAATTATTAATAATATGATTTTTAAAAGAAAGAATTAAAATTAGATCCCAACTTGGTTAGGTTGCTGGCAAATGCGTTTGAATTCAAAAGTCTTTTATTAATTTATTAATTTGTTATGTTTTTATACATTTGATAATAACATCTAGTTGTTCTTATTCATCAAAGGTATAATAATTCATTTTGAGGTTTAGAGCACAAAATTTTTTTCCCTCTCTTACCCAGTGCGCGTTCTAGTATTCATGTTTGTACCAACGACTTTTCAAAAGTCACATTAAACTCTAGCTAACTAACTTGTATACAGATCGAACTAAGTCTACATAGGTATAAGATTCTCTCTTAATAACAATTTTTTTACATATACAAGACTCGAGTTTGAGACCTTATTCAAAGGAGAGTCGGGAATTCGGGCAGAGCCCGTCGGGCCGACCCGAGCCCTTTAAGGGCCGGACTTATTATTTAGAGGCTAAAAAGAGAAGCGGGCCTAAAAGGGCCGGTTTTGCATCCCTGAGGGCCGGCCCTTTTAGGTCCTCTTAATATTTTTTTAAAATAAATTAATAAATATAATATCATTATATCAAATTATCAATATGAGAGACATCTAAGTACCTAATAGAGTATTAATAACAGGTAAATACTTTTTAATTAGTTTGATTTATTTTATTTTCTACAATGATTTATTAATTTAAACTTTAAAAAATAGGCTAATTTGGACATTAGATGATTATTTTAACTAAAAATTTATGAGTTTTAAAAATAATGTATCTCAATTTAAATAAAAATAATAAATAAATTGTAAAAATTGAAAAAGAATTTTTTTTGAATTAAAATGAGTTTAAGCTTGTTTAGGCCCGAGCTCATGAAGGGCCAATCCTGTAGGGCCGAGGGCCTAAAAAATATTGTACTTTTTAGTAAATGGGCCTAAACGGGCCAGTCTGTTTAGGCCTGAGCCGGTGAAGGGCCGGCCCGGCCCGTATTCCCGGCACTAACTCAAAGAAACAAGTCTCATCTTTTTTTTTTTTATTGATTTACAATGGCTCAAATCATAACCTCTTTCTCTGTGTTTCATTATAAGCTTTCTTCAATTTAGTCAAAGAATATTTCATATACAGAAATTTGTGAGAAAGGAACAAGGCACCTGAAATTAAGCCATTTTGATTAAAAAGTATAATTATCTTATTACATATCACTCAGATCCAATTATAAGTCTAGTTTGTGAAAAAAAATTTGGTCTTTATTATATGTTCACTATTAAAATAATAAACGAGAGTGTTATAATTTTGTCTCTATTAAAGGTGAAGAGAGAAGAAAGAAGGGAAAAATATTCATAAATAAGGGTAAAATTGAAAAATTTTATCAATTTTATCTATATTTATTGAGTTAACTAATTTTTCTTGACATGTGAGAATTAGATAATTTGAATTTCTAAATAAGACCAAAGTGGTAAATTATGTACCACGCTCCATGATTTTTTCCTTCCCTGTAATTTTAATGAAACCCTCGACAATCACAAGAGATAACTTAATTAACATCATTATATTCTACTCCTTCCGGTCTTTAATATAAAACATATTTGTAGAGTTAATTTTAATCCTAAATATAAGACATATTCTTTATCTTGGTTAATCTTTTTCTAATTGATCCCTATTGATGCTCCTTTAACAATAATCACAACGGAAAGGAAATAGAAGAATTAGGAAAGAAGACTATTATGTTGTACAAAATACATGTCATACTAGCTAATTTTCTTATAAGAGAAATCAAAGTATCAAACTAACAAAAGCTAGATGATCAATTAACACAGAACCTTAAGAGCCCCATTAAAGGCATAACAGCTTCATTAATCTTGGTTACACACACATGTTCTAATTCTACGGCATACAAAATTTTAACAACAACCTAAAAAGTAAAACACAACTGAGATAGAAGCAATAGAAGGATAAAAAAAACAATTCAAATTTACATGCTCAAATCCTGATGATGATGTTCATACAATACAATACACACACACACACATATTATATGTGAGTGTATATATAATCACCTACGTTTCTTTGACTTTGAAGTGGTGCGATGATCGGCAGCTGGTTGTTTGCTCAATAAGCCACAAAGTCCACAGGTAGGAACTTTGGGAGATGGCGGATCCTCGTTGGGAGGGGGGCCGATGTTGACGGCCCGGTAAGGAGGTGCTCCGTCGTCCTTGGGAGGGAAGGTGATGTTGACCGCCCTGTAAGGCTGTGCTCCAGCCGAGCGGCTGCGTCGCGGTGTAGGATCAGGAGGTTGTTGTTGTTGATGGTTATTAGGGTGATTATGGCCTTGGGAGGCACAAAGGAACTTGTCCTTCCAAACCAAGCCTGAAGAGCCTTGTCTTCTGAAAGATGTCACAGACCTTTGAAGTTCAGCCATATATGCTTCTCTCCTTTCTCTCTCTCGCTCTCTCTGTGATATATGGTTTAGATTGGAGGCTTTGGCTTTGAAGCTTGAAAGGAACTTTGAACCAAACTATGTATATGATAATATGGGTGAGAAAGTGACAGATTAATTAATATATATAATAAATAAATAAAATTATGGAAATAGCCTCTGAAGGATCAAAGATGGAAATTAATTTTTTGTGTGGCATGGAATTAATTTTAATGTAATTGTCTTTTTATAAAAAAAGATGGGAATTAGTGACATTCAGAAGCTTCTAGTTTGGAAAATGATAAGGATCTTGTTGGTCCTTGGCTGTTCAAAAAATTATTTAGTGTACCAACGAAATTGTCCGGGATGACTAAGTATAGGTTATAGGATTTTTTTTTTATTTTTTACCCGATTTCTGGAATTTTTCCTTATTTATAACTGATTATTTGAATTTACGGCACAACTGTTTCACCTTATAATATGTGAAAATTGGCTTGAAGATGATTTAAAACTCTTTTTTTTATAACTAATTTTATAAAATTTACAACGCAATTTAAATTTAAAATCTAAATACTTTTGGATAGTTTACAATTTTACAACTGAATTATTTAATATTTATAGTTAATCCTAACACTACTGCAAAAAAGTTGAAAGGTGGCGCACATTTTGTAGTACTTCTTTAAAGAAGTGCCACAGCTGCCCTTTTTTTTTTCTTTTTCTATTTATTTTTTTTTAATTTTGGGGATCAGTTGTGGCGCCTGGTCCACCAAGTGCCACAGCTGGTCTCTACCCAAGGGTGGCGCTTGCCTTGGCAGGAGCCACATCTGGTCCCCAAAATTTAAAAAAAAATAAAATAGAAAAAGAAAAGAAAAAAAAGGGTAGCTGTAAAGAAGTGCCATAATTGGCTGGATGTGAATTTTCAACTCTCCCGCCAATCAGATTTCCTTCCTTTAACTTTATTTTTTATCTTTTCCCTCCCTTTTTTCTTTTATTCCCTCTTCCTCAGCTCACGTTGACGTCCCTCCCCCTGTAAAAGATATCACTTTCTCTTGCACAACAATAACATACACTCATCTTCTTCATTAAATTCTCTTGCCCCTTTTTCCATTTTTGTTTCGTCCGTCCCTACTCCTGTCCCTAGTTGATCTCTTTTCTTCATACTCTATGTCTCTCTTCCTCTTTTGAACTCCACTCCAGTTGATCCCTAGTTCACTCCACAGCTCACATTTGCTCATCCTTGTCACTCAAGCTAGCGTCACCAACGTAAGAAGAAGATTGTTTCATTCTAGCTTGCTTTGTTTAAATTTTTTTTAGTACAATCAAGATAAACCATAATATAACGTTTGCCTTTTTGTTCCTAATTTAATAGGAAAAAGTGAAAACCTAGCTTGTTTCGTTTGCCTTTTTGCTTTGTTTAAATTTTTTGGCCGACAAGCTTGCGTTTTTTAGTAATCTTTTAATTTACTTAATTAGTTGTTGATGTACTGTGCTCACATATCAAGTTCTTGTATTGTGATATTTTTCATGTTAGCTTTGGAGAGTATGAATGTAAGAACATTATTGTTGGGGAAATGACAATAAATATATTATTGTGTAAGAACATTATTGTTGGGGAACTTGAATTTTAAATGTGAAAATTATATATATATATATATATATAATAGATATATATATAATAGGTTGAAATATAAAATAGAAATATTGACAATTTATAGAGATGATAAATACGAAAGCCACTCATTTTATATAAAGCTTCACAATCAGGAAACATAAAAAAGAGCTACAAGAAAGAAAAAAAAAGAAAAAGAAAAAAAAAGGGACCCTCCTGTAGCACTTCCTTAAGGAAGGGCCACAGGAGGGGGGTCTCCTGTGATGCTTGCTAACGTAAGCGCCACAGTAGGTCTGGTCTCCTGTGGCACTTGCGTCAGGAGGACCCCCTCTTGTGGCACTTCCTCTAACAAGCGTCACAGGAGGGTATTTTTTTTTAAAAAAAATTTAAAATGTTGTGGCACTTACAAGCGCAACAGTTTTTTTTAGTGGCGTCCAGATATGTGGCACTTCTCTAGCGCCACAGTTAATGCAATTATAAGGGCCACAACTTTACTTTTTTGTAGTAGTGTAAGAACTTTACAACTTTATTTTATCATATCAATATTTGAAATATGGGCTTGTAAGGGAATTTGTTTTTGTTTTTTTGGAAAATGATAGATAAATTACATTAAACTTGAAAAACCACAAAAAGTCTTGTAGGGAAAGGGCAGGGAGATGATGTGGTAAGCATATGAGATTTTAAAGCTGAGTGTTTTTAGCAAAATGCCCCTCACATTTTTTTAAAAAGGGGCAAGAAACCTCGATGACCAACAACAACGACGCCGGAGCTCCGTCGGATGGCACCACCCCTTCGGTAGACCGGATGCTGAAGCTCTGGCGCCGATGGATGGAGCTCTTGCGATAACTTAAGTATAACAATTAATAATTTGAGTATAGATGTTGACAACTTGGGCTCCTCTAGTTGTCACTGTATATACTCAAGTTGCTAATTGTTATTCTTATGTTATCAGGCGTCGTTCACAATTTGAATATGAGCAAGGAGTAGCTTGGGTATTGAGATTGATAACTTACACTCCCCAAATTTCAATTTGTACACCCAAGTTGTTGATTGATATTCTGAAGTTGTCATTGCCGATACTCAAGTTTTCAACGACTCTTGATAGGGGGTAAAATATGACCTATAAGGTTCTTGACATTTGGGGAGCTCAAGTTGTCAATTTCTATATTTAAGTTGCTAATTAATATTCTTAAGTTGTCATTGCTTACACTCAAGTTGTTAACGATACTTGATAGGGGTAAAATATGACCTACAAAGTTGTTGACATTTGAAGATCTCAAGTTGCCAATCTCTATACTTAAGTTGTTAATTGCTATTCTTAACTTTTCATTAGTTATATTCAAGTTGTCAATGACGCCTGATAGGAGATATACTCAAGTTGTCAAAGACACCTGATAGGGGTTATGGATGTTTTACCCCTATCAGGCATCGTCAATAATTTGAATATAGGTAATGACAATTTAAAAATAGTAATTAGCAACTTGGATATACACAAGGATAACTTGGGGAGCTCAAATTGTCTATTTGTATACCCAAGTTTCTAATTGCTATACTCAAATTGTCATCAGAGCTCTAGCCATCAGCACCGAAGCTACGGTGGTCAGCTAGTCGGTGGGGTGGTGCCAGCCAAGGAGGGTTCTTGCCCTTTTTAAAAAAAATGAGGGGCATTTTGGTAAAGGTACCTAAACTTTAAAATCTTAGATTTATATTTGATTACCTATTTATCCTTTTGTTATAGTATATATTTTTAGGTTTTTTTAATTCAAATGATATTTTTTTGCTATTTCCATTTTTTTTCACTTGAAGGAACTCTGATGAATGTAAAGACAGGGAAATCCGTCAAACCTTGAGAATTGTTTAGGCCACGCTCTTAATCTAGATATTCAAAAGGTAAACATGCCTATAAGGGTAAGCCCTTGTTAGGATCGGTAGGCACAGCAGAAGAATTTTAAAAATTTTCACCGATCCTAATCGAGGATCTATCAACGGCGTTTAAACCAAATTGGAAAGATTCATACCTTTTAATGATTCAGAGTTTTCACGATCTCTAGGAGCCAACACATCAGGTCCGCTCCCTCTACAGATATCCACACGAATGCTCTCCAACCGAGACTGCGTGCTAGCGTCTCTAATGTCTCCTAGGGTTTCCCTTGCGGCTCTCAATTCTCATGTGTATATGAATATATCTGCTCTATCAAGTTTATAACCTTTGAGGGCTATTTTCAAATTTCAAAATTAATCAACATTAATTTCAAAAATAATTAACTATTAATTATCTTGATGAGCTAATTAAATAAATTCAGTTTAAATTAAATCTGTCCAACAGTTTTAATTTAACCTATTTATTTAATCCAAATAAAGAGCCATTAGATTTAATTTATTTTCATAAATTAAATATGAGATACTATATCTCTATCATGTTAGTTATTAAATTTAATATATCTTAATAAATTAAATTTAAAACTAACACAATATAATAATATAATATAATATATATATATATATATATTTTGAAAATATATATCTATATAATATTATTAATGAATTTTATATTTCATATATATATATATATATATAATTCGTCCACCCTAAATTAAACATTATCTCGTGTTGGGCCATTCTTGTGTGCGACCCTGTAGGCCCATATGAAGTTGGCAGTGGACCAATAACAATACTAATTCAAAAGTCACAAGCGGCCTCTAGGAAGATATTACGACTACCCAATTCATATAAGGATCGTTATCACGATGCAACCTGTCATACAACCATGTCACGTCCTTTTTGTCACACAATATATCGATCAAGGATAAGGCATGGATAATGTCATCTTCTTGTTCCTAACAATTACTTTCTCGATTCTTGAGTAGCCAGATAACAGAGACAAAAACTCCTTTCATCATAGTATGGCCATACATTTCTCAGACTCACTCATCGAGGGGCACAGTAATATCTCTCTATTAATGTGAGGGACAAATTCCATCTTGATCATTCATATTCCTCTGCATGGAGAACCACCAAGCCCGATCGTAGCCTTTATCATCACCTGGTCAAAAGTGACTTTTGACTAGTTCAAAGCTTAGCAACTCTCATGTAGGAATCCATGATGACCTCAGGTCTAAGGGCATGGTGACGTGGTTATACATGAGAAAAGCTTATGACTTGATCCATGTAGCTTTCTCGTAGTGGGTCAGTTCAGCACCTTGTACTCTTACAAGTGCCTAAGACTTTGATTCGTATCTCCATATCTTATCAAAGTCATACTGATCTTGTTTCATCTCTGCTCCCGCATAGATGACCGACTAGAGATATTTTAGGGCAATCTTTATGAATTATCCAAGGATACAATTATCACAGTTAACATGCAAATAATATGATAACAGAATGGAGAAATTTCATTAAAATAATAATGTTCAAAGTACAATGATTGGCCCTTAGGGCACAATTTCCAACATCCTCCCACTTGCCCTAGGTGCAATCATTAATATGCCTAATTCCCATTGCCCTAACATAACGCTCATGCTTTGCCTGTGCAAGTGGCTTAGTAAGAGGATCAGCAACATTATCTTCTCCTGCTACTTTGCATATCTTTATATCACCTCTATCATTGATTTCTCTAATAAGATGAAATCGCCTGAGTATATGCTTGGTCCTTTAATGTGACCTAGGCTCCTTGGCCTGTGCAATAGCACCGCTATTGTCACATAACAAATTTATTGGATTTGAGATGGTAGGCACCACCCTTAGTTCAGTAATGAACTTTCTGATCCAAACGGCTTCTTTAGCTGCATCTGATGCTGTTATATACTCAGCTTCCATTGCAGAATCTGCTATAGTGCTCTGCTTGGAGCTCTTCCAGCTTACTGCTCCACCATTCAGGAGGAATACATATCCAGATTGAGATTTAAGGTCATCTTGGTCAGTTTGGAAACTTGCATCTGTGTAACCGGTTACGCAGAGCTCATCATCCAATCCACCATAGACAAAAAATAAGTCCTTAGTCCTTCTTAAGTACTTTAAGATATTCTTGACGGCAGTCCAATGATCCTTACCAGGATCTTGTTGGTATATGCTGGTCATACTTAAGGCAAACGAGACATCCGATTGAGTACATAACATGGCATACATGATGGATCCAATAACCGAGGCATATGGAACCTTACTCATGTGATCTCGCTGATCAGGTGTAGTAGGACACAGATCCTTGCTAAGATGGATGCCATGAGACATGGGCATGTAACCCCTTTTTGAATCCTGCACACTGAACCTATGTAGTATCTTATCTATGTATGTGCTCTGACTTAGGCCTATTAGTCTTTTGGATCTATCCCTATAGATCCTAATCCCTAGGATATAGGTGGCTTCACCTAAGTCTTTCATTGAAAAGGACTTTCCTAACCAAGACTTGACACTCTACAAGGTAGGAATATCATTCCCAATGAGTAGGATGTCATCTACATAAAGCACTAGAAATACAACTATGCTCCCACTAACCTTCTTGTAAACACAAGGTTCATCGATGTTTTGAATGAATCCAAACTCTTTGACTACTTCATCAAAATGATGATTCCAGCTCCGAGATGCTTGCTTCAATCCATAAATGGATCTTTGAAGCTTGCAAATTTTACCATAGTCCTTTGGACGCACAAAACCTTCAGGTTGTGTCATGTACACATCCTCAAGCAGCTTTCTATTAAGGAAGGCTGTTTTGACATCTATCTGCCATATTTCATAGTCATAATATGCTGCAATAGCAAGAAGGATTCTGATTGATTTGGCCATTGCAGCTGGGGAAAAGGTTTCATCATAGTCTACACCATGAGTTTGAGTGAATCCTTTTGCAACCAGTCGTGCCTTGAAGACATTTACATTGCCATCCATGTCAGTTTTCTCCTTGAAAACCCATTTGCACCCAATGGTTTTTACACCTTCAAGTGAATCGACTAAGGTCCATACCTGATTGTCGTACATGATTTGTATTTCAAACTTTATGGCTTTTAGCCATTTCTCAGAGTTTGGTCCCACTGTGGCTTCTCGATAAGTGGTGGGCTTATTTTGCTCAATGAACAACACATCACGGCCTTCAGTAATCAGAAATCCATATTTCTGAGGCTGATGCCGTGTCCTATCAGATCTTCGTGGACCTTGTGTTACTTGAGGAGGCTCGGCAACTTGTTGTGAGTCTTCTCCAATTTCCATCTGTGGTTCTGTACCATCTTGTGGCTCTCGAATTTCTTCGAGATGTACGTCGCTCCCACTAGTTGTTTTAGAGACAAACTTTCTTTCTAGAAACTTGCCATTTCGAATAACAAACACTTTGTTATCGGTGGGATTGTAGACATAGTATCCTTTCGTTTCTTTAGAATACCCCACGAAAAGGTACTTTATGGATCTGGGTGCTAATTTATCATAGGCTTGTTTCTTAACATATACCTCACATCCCCAGATTTTGAGAAAAGATAAACTTGGTTTCTTTCTAGTCCATATCTCATATGGTGTCTTTTCAATTGCCTTAGATGGAACACGATTTAGTGTAAACGCAGCTGTTTCTAGGGCATGTCCCCAAAAGGATGGTGGAAGGTCTGTTTGACTCATCATAGATCGAACCATATCCAATAGTATTCGATTCCTATGTTCAGAAACGCCATTCCATTGTGGTGTTCCTGGAGGAGTCAATTGTGAGATTATCCCACAACTCTTAAGATGGTCAATGAATTCTTGGCTCAAATATTCACCACCTTGATCATATTGAAGTGCTTTAATTGTTTTACCAAGTTGGTTTTTGTACTTCATTTTGGAATATTTTGAACATTTCAAAAGATTCATATTTATGTTTCATTAGATAGATATAACCATATCTACTAAAGTCATCTATAAATGTAATGAAGTAGACATAACCTCCTCTAGCAGCTATATTTAATGGTCCACATACATCTGTATGTATGAGGCCTAATAATTCAGTGGCCCTCTCACTGTGCCCAGTAAAAGGTGCTTTAGTCATCTTTCCTAATAAGCAAGATTTGTAAGTATCATATGATTCAAAATCAAATGAGTTTAGAAATCCATCTTGATGGAGTTTAGAAATGCGTTTCTCATTTATGTGGCCTATACAGCAATGCCATAGGTAGGTCGGATTCAAATCGTTTGATTTTATCCTCTTAGTAGTTACGTTATAGATATTCCCATTATTAGGATGTTCCAAATTTAATATATAATGACCAACATGCAAATCATCATCAGCATAGAAAATGTCATTATGATAAATAGAACATTTACCATTCCTAGTAATGGAAGTATAACCTTCCTTATCCAAATAAGAAAGAGAAACAATGTTACTACTCAAAGCAGGAACATAATAGCAATTGTTCAAAAATAACAAAATCTCACTCGGCAGAACTAATTCATAAGTGCCTACGGCTAAAGCAGCAACTCTTGCTCTATTTCCAACTCGTAGGTTCACCTCGCCCTTCTTCAGGTTTCTACTGTTCTTTAGACCTTGCACATTTGTACAAATGTGAGAAGCACATGCAGTATCTAATACCCATGTAGAGGAAGTAGAAAAATGAACATCTATAACAGAGACAGAAACTCCTTTCATCATAGTATGGCCATACATTTCTCAGACTCACTCATCGAGGGGCCCAATAATATTTCTCTACTAATGTGAGGGACAAATTCCATCTTGATCATTCATATTCCTCTGCATGAAAAACCACCAAGCCCGATCGTAGCCTTTATCATCACCCGGTTAAAAGTGACTTTTGACTAGTTCAAAGCTTCCATGATGACTTCAGGTCTAAGGGCATTGTGATGTGGTTATACATGAGAAAAGCTTATGACTTGATCCATGTAGCTTTCTCATAGTGGGTCGGTCCAGCACCTTGTACTCTTACAAGTGCCTAAGACTTTGATTCGTATCTCTATATCTTATTAAAGTCATACTGATCTTGTTTCATCTCTGCTCCTGTATAGATGACCGACCAGGGACATTTTATGACAATCTTTATGAATTATCCAATGATACAATTATCATAGTTAACATGCAAATAATATGATAACAGAATGGAGAAATTTCATTAAAATAATAATGTTCAAAGTACAATGATTGGCCCTTAGGATACAATTTCCAACAGCCCTAACAAGACAAGGGTCTAAACCAACAACCCTATTTGGCCCATTTGTGTTTATTTTTTCAAAAAAATTGTTAATGATGCTGATATTATTTATATTTTTAATTTTATTAATAATGTTACAAATATTTAGTTATTATTGTTTTCTTGTTTGAATTGAATTTTATAAATTTTTTTGATTTTTTTAGTTTTCGACAATGATTTACTTATGTGAACTTTAAAAGATAGATTGATTTGAATTTTAGATAATAATTTGATTTATGTTTTTTTTGTGCTGTTGTGATTTTATATTTAAACTTGGAATTTATGATTTTTTATATTTTATTATTTTTGGGATAATTAATCTACGTGTCTCTATAGTTTCAATCAATTTTTAATTAAGTCCTTATAATTTTTTTCTTTTTATCATGTCTTTATATTTTCACTTGTTTTTAATAAGGTTCTTGTATTTATTTTTCTTTTTATCAGGTCCTCATTGTTTCATCAGGTTTTTAATTGGGTCCTTGAAGATATTTTTGAATTTTAATTTATTAATATAATTGAGATTTAAATAAATGAATAATATTAAAATATAATTTGTGAACAATAAATTTAAATTAATAATTATATAATTCAAAAAATAATTAATATAATTAATTATAATTCCATTTTACTTTTAGATGAATTTATTATTATAATTCAGTTTTTAATATTCCTCATAATGTTTTAATTAAACATATATTTATATTATTTATTATTTATTTTTATAATTATAAAATAATAATAATAATAATAATAATAATAATAATAATAATAATAATAATAATTGAATTATAGTTAGTTAATTAAGGATTAATAATTAATTACGCTAATTACTTTTTAAATTATGTAATTATTAATTTAAAATTATTATTATTATTAAAACATATTTTGATATTATTCATTGATTTAAATTAATAAATTAAAATCCAAAAAATATCCACAAGGGCCCAATTAAAAGTTTGGTGAAACAATAAGGATACGATAAAAAGGAAAAAACTACAAGGACTTGATTAAAAATAGGTGAAAACATAAGAATATGATAAAAAGAAAAAAAAATATAAAGACCTAATTAAAAATTAGTTGAAAATATAAGAATCTGGAGATTAGTTATCCATGATTTTAAAAAATATATGTAAAACGGTCGGAGGCTTTCAAAGTTAAATGTCAAACTTTCCCAATAAGATAATTTTTATATAAGGGAAATTTTTCAGCCAAAGTCCGTCAAGGACTAGCCTTAGGGGTTAGGGCCAAGTCTGCTTGTTTCTCCAACTCTAATGGAGGTCTCCAGCATTTAGTAAATTTTATGGTCCTTTTAGTGTCAATATCTTCTTTAATTAGTTTATGAGTGTCATTCTCCCTAAATGTTTTGTAATTAATACGAGAGAGGAAAATATAATTTTTAATAGTTTTATTGACTAGCTTAGTGCTGTAATTGCTTATTATTTTTGAAAATATCTCTCAATATTATTATTTCATATCTGAAATGTAAATATTCACGATTTTGATGATTTCAATCAAAACCTTGGATTTTGTGATTTAACAGAAAATATATCATCTCAAGCTTTGAAGATGTCTCTATGAGTGAAAAGTGAAGCTTGGGAGTTTAATATTTAGGTCTTTTACTTGTAATGGTATTATAGAGAGGAACCCACATTTTAAAATGGTTTTCTTGGTAAAATGTATTTCAAAACTAAAATGATTTGTGAAAAGGTTATCTCATGCTGTAAGAGCATGTTTTATAAAAGGTTTGGAAGCTAAGTAGTTTTTCAAACTTAAACGTTTACTAATATATTATATTCGTCTACTACTGTGTACTTTTGAACTTTCAAAGAATTGTTTTATGAAGAAGTTTCTCACTTTAACTAATATATCATTCGTTAAATATTTATTCACTTGGTTTCAAAGCTTTGTTCGTCTAATTAATGTTATTCATTTCCATTGAATAGTCAAATATCAAAGTTGTGTTGAATGAACTTGTGTCTAATCAACAAACACATGGATTGCTCGCATTTGCACCCCCTTGCCAAATGCCAAGACCTTGTCCAAGCTTTGCCCACCATTGCCCAGACCTTGCTCCGGGGTCTACTCGGATTGCCCTCACTTGCACTGCTTTGCCTGGGCCTTGTCTAATCTTTTGAATTAGTCATTAGAGTTTTTGTTTTTGAATTCAATAAATGATCACTTGTTAGCTTTGGAAACGACTACCACCAACATTCTTATAATGTTGTTCAAGCATTTGTGACAATCTATTTTATGATGAAATAATTAAGTGACTAGTTGACCGTAATTTTGTGTGTAATTGAGTAACAACTAGATCTTGTTTCTAATAACTAATTACTCATGAAAACTATAAATTACTCTTAACATTTCACAAAATGCCTTGTAAATTGAAATATAAAATTTATAAAAGTACGCCTTATAAATGATAAATTAGAATTTGACACCCCGATTTTATTTTCCAGTAGAATCAAACATTTTAATTTTATTTATGGTGATATTATTTATGGTTTAAAATGTTTGATGCATTATATATATAAGATTAGGGTGATAGAAGCACTAGGAAAAAAAATAAGGTGTTGGATGCTAGTTTACACTAATAATAAATGAGCAAGTGTTATGATATAAATTCTCAATAATAATTATTATCTCTTTTTGCCATTTAATAGAAGAAAATTTTTATTCATAAATTTTTTTTTTGTTTTGGAAAAAGACACTTAAATGCCACCTCAACTTCCAAAACCTAGAAAAGACCATTAAAACTTGCAAAGAACATAAAGGAATGGGGTGGAAATCTGGGTTTTTTAAGTTTGTGTGTTTTTTCCTAAATGCCCTCACTTCTCACTTTTATCTCTCTATCTTCTTACTCCTCACCCTCTTTCTCTCTCATCTGCTTGCCTCCTCCTCTACTCTCATGTCACTTTCACCACTACCACCAACACTCCACGACCACCTCCTCCACTCTCTCCTCACCTCCATCGCCACTAGTGTTCCACCGCCTTTAGCTAATTGACCACCACTCTCTTCCCATCAATGAGCACCTTGTTTGCCCGCCCTGTTCTGATTGTTTTCAACAATTTGACTTGATATTTGAACCCTTCGGATCTTCTTCCTCTAGCTCGCTTTCTTGCGACACCTCATAATGCCAATCTTTGGCCATCTCGACTTGTTGGAGTTGCAAGTGTTTGTACTAAGTGTTGTACGGTGACGTACTAAGTGTTGTACGGTGACGGGTCCTTCACCGTCGGTGATCTCATGATTGAAACGGTTTTGTTTGGAAACTTCAGCTCCTTGAACCACGTCGCTATCCATTGTGGCCGCGACAACGAGGTTTTGTTTGTTGGTGCTGCCAGTTTGCTTGGTCTCGTTAGAGGGCCATTGTTGCTCACATCTCAAATTAAAGAGCAAGAGGATTGGAAGTTTTGGCCTTGATTAGCCTTGATTCTTATTGTGTAAAAAGATTGAATAATAGTTTTGGGTTGTGACCAATTGAACAATGAGATTGACTAAAAGAGTAATGGTTTTAACAAAATTCATAATGGTTTTGACAAAATCAGTAAGTATTGACAATATGTATAAAGGATTGACAAAGAGTTTTAAGTTGTGGCCAATTAAGTAATGAGATTGATGAAATGAATAGTGGTGTTGACGAAATCTATAATGATTTTGACAAAATCAATAAGTACTGACAAAATATATAAAAGGATTGATAAAGAGTTTTGGTTTGTGACCAATCGAGTAATGTGATTGACTAAAAGAGTAATAATTTTGACAAAATCCTTAAGTATTGACAATATGTGTAAAATGATTGCTAAAGAGTTTTGAGTTGTGACCAACTGAATAATGGGATTGACGATATGAATAGTGATGTTGACGAAATCTGTAATGGTTTTGACAAAATCAATAAGTTCTAACAAAATGTATAAAATGATTGATAAATAGTTTTGGCTTGTGACCGATTGAGTAATGAGATTGACTAAAATAGTAATGATTTTGACAAAATCAATAAGTACTGAGAATATATGTAAAATGATTGAGTAATGGGGGTTATTTGATCTTTTCTCCCAAACATGAAAAACTCAGATTCCCATTCCATTCCCTCTCTGTCCTTTGCATGTTTTAAGAGATTTTTCTGGGTTTTAGAAGTTGAAATGGTATTTATATGTCTTTTTTCCTATTTTTTTAATTTTATTTCATTTTTCATTTCATTTTTTTGCCAATTTATTTCATTTTTCATTTCATTTCATGCTGCCAACAGATTAATGATAAAATTTGTGACGTACTCAGATCAAGCTTGAGAGTTGAGATTCTAATCGGATAGATATTACATTTAATTGAATTCATTTTCTTAAAATAATAACATGTTATAAGAAAATTGTTAAGGCATGATTATAAAAAAATTAAGGTATAACATAATAACAGAAAATAACAACAATGAATGAATTAAACACAAATAAAAAAAATTTAAACTATAAGAATATTAGCGGACAAAAAATTATAAGGATATTAAAAGTCAAACAACATTATGGAAATAAAAAATATAATTTTCTCTAGGATTTCTTTTCTCTATACTCATTTTCAAAGAATTAAAATTTTTATAAAAGTTGCATTTAAAGTTGATAAATTTGTTATCACGGGTTAATTATTTCAATTGTTAAGATTAGGAGGTTCAATTAAGTAATTTTCAGTTTGAGGCTCGGGTGGTCCTTTCATGACATCTCAAGGGCAAATTGAAGCTAATATATACCTTTTAATAAAAAGGTCGCATACAATATGAAAATTTCTTAAGTTAATAAAAATTTGAATTCCAAAGATAAGACTATATTTAATAATGTGATTAATTAATTGATGGTCCCAAGCTTTTAGTTGTTTAAAGAAATTGTAGTCCATAATTGTATCCAAAAAAAAATAGAAAAGAAAAGAAAAGAAAAGAATTGTAGTCCAAAAGAATTTCAAATCGCTTTAAAAAAATTACAGTCAACTAAAAAGAGTGGTTGTGCTTTTACCAAAAAAAAAAAAAAAAAAAGATTGTGCCGGGTAAAAAAGGAGTGGAAGGAAAAAGGAACAAATGTTAAACAGAGCTTATGCGTTGGCCCATACTTTCATGCCAAAATATTGAGCAAATAATTGATGAAAGCGATGATATTATTATAAAACAAAAGGCAGATTACGTAATTTTTTATTTTGAATCTTAAAAATTATTTTAATCTAAATTTACGCAAATTTATCATGATATATATATATATATATATATATATTAAAAAACATGAAGAATTTTGTTCTGTCCAATATTATAATCATCATGCATTTTTTCTACAATATAATTTAAGAATCATGACAACGGAAATAAAAACATAACCACCTTTTTTTTTGCCATTAAAACATAACCACCTTATACTTATAACATACATACATATGTATGTATGTACAAATATAAATTTTAACCAATCATACTATTTATTTATTCTTTACACTATCGTGGTGATGATAAATATATTTATATGACCCATGTCACCAAAATTTGCTGACAAAAAAACACCACCATGTGGTGTGGGTTAAGTTTTTTTAAGAAAACAATATCCCTTAAAGACTAAGTAATTATTTGAACTTGTGAACAGAAAAACCACACGCCCCCCCCCCCCCCTTTGGGTAGAAAAAAGGGCATGGCCCTATCAATATTTATTCACCATCCACGCAAACTCAAGGATTTGGTGTGTGTTTCTTAGCCTAGGACATCTATTTCAACGGGACGATATTTTTCTACTTGGAGAAAAAAACAACATGAAATTAACAAGATCAATAATTATTGCTTGTTTGGAAAACCCAGAAAAACACTTTTTTGCAAGTCAAAATAAAACTCTTATCACATTTATCTTGTAAATCATAAAAACACTTCTGAAAAGTTAATGGAACAAGCATTTATAGTAGTAAAAGAAACAGGACAAATAGTTCTATTATAGACCGAAAAAAAAGAAAGGGAATAAAAGTCAGTAACAGCCGCCAAGTAAACACTAGTTGCACTCAGGTAAAAAGCTACAGTACATAAGCTTCAGCCAGGAAGAGAATTTGAACGCAGACCTGTACAAGAAATACAAAAAAGGCTAGTTTCTCAAAACACCATGCCAACCAGCAATCTCGGTTTAAGATCCCTACTCCAATTTAAAAATTCAACTAGGTTAACGAAAAAAAAATGAGCCAATCACTAGTAAAATCCACCATGAACCCCACACTATCACTATCTCCCTTCAACTTCCTGGATTGTCACTGGGCCTAAGAAACCAACTGCTGCTGAAATATTAGTCTCAGAAATCCATCAATCATAGTCTCAGAATGAACAAAACATTCATTCACAATCCAACCTCTTCT
Organism: Inga oerstediana; assembly: GCA_963210345.1. NCBI lineage: Eukaryota > Viridiplantae > Streptophyta > Magnoliopsida > Fabales > Fabaceae > Inga > Inga oerstediana. The sequence goes on from OY723407.1 coordinate 43,157,776, forward strand.
TGTCCTTGAGAATTTCACTTAGCGGTTTGGGATCCTGGAAATCAGCTGAACTACTATTGAAAGGCCCTCTTTCTGCAGCTGCCGCCTTCTCTTCTTTAATTTCTGCCAGGGTTTTAGGTCCGTGAAATGCGGTATCGGTAGATGCGGGAGTATATCGCCTTCGCTGTGCAAATGGTTTCCTGAAGATTTTAGATGGTAAAAACTGCTGTTTACGGTTTTCTCTATAATGCTGCATCCTCCTTGGTGAATGTTGCAGAGGGTGCCTAAATAACCTGTGCCTATTAGAAATTGAACGAGTTTCAACCTCTCCATTTGAGTCTATAATGTTAAAGCCCACCTCAGACGTCAGCCGTCTACTAATCCGCTGATCAACACCATGTGTTCTCAGCCTTTCTCGGTTCTGAATCATCAGAAAAGATGGTTCCCGTCTTCTTAAAAAGCCTGTAACAGGCCTACCATTAATTTCCCTTCGCCTACTCAGATGGTCTCGAAGATCTAAGTTCATGTCACAAGCAGTCATTTCAGCTGGCATCTGAATCCTCTTCCTGGACATTATAGAGTCTATTATTCTCTCTCTGGAAAAAGCAGGAACTTTTGTGTCATCGGCAAGAATATGATCACCCATAAATCTGCGGCCACCATACATCTCTTCATCCATAATGTCAGCTTCAGAGCATTCAGAGTCAAACTCAACAGTGTCTTTAAATTCATACTGCAAGTACTGCCCATTCAATTCCCCGTGTTCACCATCAAATGGTATATATTCAGAATCATCTTCATAGGCCGGGTCCTCCATTTCATCATCAACAAGAACATCAAATCCAGGGGGCGATTCCAATCGTTCCTCAGGCTCCATATGATTATGCACAGGTTCATCTGTACTCAGATCAGTGCATACATGGGAAATGCTATGAACATAGTCTTTCTCTGGAGATACAGAGTCAGACCTTATAACAGTGGATTCTTTATATTCATAATCAGATATCTCCCACAAAGTATTTTGCTGTTTAACATTTTTTTGTACTGATCGCTGAGGATCTTCCACAGGGTCAATTTTACAATTATGCAGGGCCTTTGGGGCAATTTTAGATGGATCAGGATATGTCTCAGTTGCTATTGCTACACCTGCTGTATTTCCAGATGATGTTTTATTTTCTGGGAGAAGGGCATCATTGGGCAGGGCATCATTGCTTCGAGAGTCATTCTTCCCAGGCTTACCAGGAAAAGAGCTATAATCAGGCCCATGCAAAAATGAGCATCTGTCACCTTTATTGCAAAATCCATTGAAGAAAAAATAACAGGGAACTGTCTTGTTTGCAGGTAAAGAAGATTGTGTAGGCTCAGATGGCACTCCAGTTTGCCCTTCCAATGGCTGTAAAATTTACAAGAGCAAATTGTTAACACATTATTATCAGTCAATAAAAATGAAAAAAATGGTTTCTTTGGAAAGGGGCTAGATTGCATGTACTTTTATATAGCATATCAATAATGCAAAGACTTGAATGTTTTTCCAGGCATAAACTAACAATTTTAATCCTCAAATCTGTCCGGCCAAATAAAATCGATTTTTTTAGGCGATGAAAATTATGGATACAAGGAGACGGACGGAATGCTATATACAAAATGATCAAAGATATAAAATTCTATGACAAATGTCTCATAGCCAGATCTAATTTTTAAGCCTTCTTATTCAATGAGCCTCTCAAAATACCAAACAGGCATCACCCTATGCTTGCAGCCTTACACTTCTATCTTCAAACAAAATCTCCAAGAGCGAAAAATAATATTACAAAAAGCGACTATAAGAACCTGAACCAACTCCAATTGTCTGATGTTGCTATTTTCTTATGTTCTCTCCATGTGATGCACAAACGAGTTCTAATGTTGTGTTTAATCTTTCATAACTATGTGCGCCACGGTCAACCATTCTTATTTTCACTCTAAGTTAACTTAAAGAAACACAAGGATATTCAACCAAAGACATGCTTAAGAAAATTTTTTAAAAAGATTATGGTAATTTTTTTTTATCACACAGGCAAATATCATCAGCGGAACATAACAATGTGACAAAATGGCTCCATGCCTCGTAGGTCTAAACTTCAAAAAAGAATTTGTTAACAAGGACATTGCCAACACAGCTCAATCAACAGAAATTTTAGCTCAGGTTCCAGTAACTAAACAAATGACAACCTAAACAAGTGGTAACAACTAAGTAATAAGTATTTTTCTGTCAACAATATTGTGTGCCTAATCATATACATAAAATACACAACTGAATCTTTTAACATAAAATTTTACAGGGCAGCCACAATGTTTTAAGCAGGAAAAGGTCATTACAGCCATTTTGTTCCCTTATTATGTTTCAAGACGTTTACCAATATCTAGCAAATCTAATTAAGTGAATACAATTTGGGAAATCGCCTCAACCTTGCCAGGGCTATATGATCCACACAGTATATTACAAAATTAGCTCAAGATATGCAATTATACATAGGTAACAGAGTTAGAGACACAAACGCATTTACAATCAAGAAGGCAAATCTAAACAAACATGTCAGATAATGAAACAGCAGCAAGATATAGACTCACAGGATGTCTAAAAGCACATGTTGGATTAAGGCAGCTCCCAGATAACCAGTACCAGCAATCCCGTGGATTTAGCCTTGTAATTTCATTATGCCGGTACTCACAATCAGCCCCCTGAAAAATAACAGTATTATTTGGGGTCGAGACACCACAATCAGCTAAGACTTGGGGAAAAATCACCAAATAAATACACAAACAAACAGCTTCACTATACTCAAATCCAAAATAAAACCCTAGAAAGCGATTCACTAAATAAAACCCACAAAAACGAACAGCGGAGAGATGAAGAAAGAAAGCCGCATAAAATCCTGAACACCAAGCATTATTTTAGTTCAGAACAACAACGACAATGAACGTAATTCGATCAGAACTATGGAGCCCAAAAATGCAATGTGGGAACAAACAAAAGAAACCAAAGATCCATGAACTGTAGGGTTGAAGCAGACATATTCAAAAATAGGTACGTAAGAAGCATCCAGGATTATCACCACGAGCGCCATTGCGAAACCACACAACCCAATGTAGATTAACACATAATCATGATAAAAAAATAATAAAAATCAAATACTTAAAAGAGCAAAAACGAACGAAAACCAGAAGAGGAAGAAGCATTCACAGCGACGTACCTTCTTGCAAGTGAGAGGGGAAGCCAAGAAATAGACGCAATCGGTGTTTCGCTTAAGCAGATCTTCATCCATGTTCAGAGAGAGATAGAGAGAGAAACCCTCTGAAAGAGCAATTTGCCAGAAGAAGAAATCACGAATAGTTCATCAATGTTCGAATTTTACTCTCCTTGGCTGAGAGATCGTCAAGGAGAGAGGCAGAGAATAATGAGAGGCGTTTTGGGTTGTCTGGGTTTTGTCGTTTCACCTTTTATTTTTTTGAATTGATGGAATTTTCTTGGGATCAAATTTCTGGGCCAATAAGAGATTGGAGGTATTAGGCTAAAGTGGGCCCTAATGGATCCCATATCGAAGATACCTAGAGTTTTTTTGGGCCAGAAAAGGAAAGCATTTGATCGTTCGAGATAAAAATATTAAGTGGCCGTGTGGTTCATGAAATTGGAGATAATATAATATAATGTAATGTAATATAATATAATGTAATGTAATGATGATTATATGAATTTGTTTGGTTCGTCATTAAGGAAAGAATATGCATATCCATAAAAACGTTTGGTTGCATTACATAAAAAATGAGAATATATGGGAATTATATAGTAAGAGACAAAATTATCCCTATCTACATATATATATGTATAATGTACAGGTTGGGTTTAAAGTAACTTTTTTCAATTTATGCAGTATATATGTTGGGTTCATAATAATTTTTTAATATTTAATGGTGGAAATATTATGAAGGGGTTCATGGTAATTTTTTAATTAATGGTGGGAATATTATTTAATAAGATATTTTAATATTTTTAATGGTGGAATATAATTTTTAAATCTTTTTAGTGGGGAATATTTTTTTTTTATATTTTTATATAATTAATTAATGTTTTAAAATATTTAATTGTGGTAATTATTTAATATTTAACAGCTTTTATGGGTGGGCACTTTGATCAAATTAAAAAATTATAATGACAATAGTGTCTTTTTCACTTGATTACAGGATATCTGCATCTTTATTTATCAGTTATAGTAGTGTAATCCTAATTACATTAAATGATGTAATCGGGATTACAAAATGCAATCATCTTTACATTATATAAGACTAACCAAACACTATAATTAGTCTGTTGCATCAAGATTATATGTAATCCTCTCCCATAAAATCGAACTAAACAGGGCTATAAATATTTCTAGAATAATTGAAAAAACTTTGCTACTATTTTTGTTTAATGCAAAAACATATGAGTTGTTTGTATTAACTTTTGACAAAGGATTCATGTTAAATTCACAATTTATGAATTATTTAACTTATTTTTAAATTCTGTAAAATGTGAAAAAATATGTCTAATTTGTTTGTATCTGCAAAACATAATTTTCTTCAATAACATGTAAATCAATGCTTAATGATAAAAGTACAGTACATTGAAGAAATGACGAAACCTCTACCAAACCCCACAAATGGATAGTACCATCTTTCCACTATCAGTGCCTCAATGTCAAATCTTTAAGGGTGTTTGGGATCCCCTCAAAAATCACTCTTGCACTTTACAAGAGAAAACTCATATCATGTATTTACCCCGTACATCACATAATCAAATAAAATGAGCTGATACTAACGCCCATTAAGATGAAGAACAAGGCTCAAAAAAAGGACTGGATGATGAACCGGCTGAGGCAGTGATTTAAAGAACAGTGGGTTAGATTGGGGTCAACATGGTGTCAAATCAGATGTATTAAAATAATATAATTTATTATACCAAAAAATTAATATAGTTAAATTGAAAATAACAAAATATAACAACATTTATAATCATTAATAATAAAATATAAAAGAATGCAATAATATGTTGATTATAATAATAACAAAATATAAAATATTGAGACCCCAAACAATACTCTAAAATATCAAAAAGAAGCACATGAGATATCAAAAATAAAAGAAAAAATCATGCGTAGGAAAATGTGAGGGCCCTATGTTTAGATGGTCCGTTCCAAAGAAGGTTAAGACATTCATGTTGTTAGTTGCTCACAGAAGAGTTCATACATCAAAGTTGAGAATGTAGAGAGGTTTGGAGACGACTGTTATTTGCCCTTTTAGATGCGAGCTGGAAGAAGACTTGATGCACCTGTTACGAGATTGCTCAAATGTTGTGGATTTCTGAAAATCTGTGGTCAAACATGATCAATGGGATATATTCTTTTCTTTGCAGGGTACATAATGGATCAAGTGGAATTTGACCTATGAGAGTAGAATGAATTTCATCAAGATGGTTCCATGGTCCACTTTGCTTGGTTATTTATGTTGGGATATTTGGGTATCATGATGTAATAAGTTGTTTGTGTAATATCCCAAATTTCGATTAAGGGATTTTGACTCCAAAAGTGAATGTGATTATCGTTAACTCGACACTTTTGGAGAATGTGATATGCTTTATGATTTGTATGCGTTGTGAGCAGTGCCAAAGCCTTGTATTTAAGCTCAATTATGGATTAATATCTAAATTAACTTAAAATATAGGGAGGGCGCATAGTGTGGTTAAAAGGAAAGATATGATGTGTTTAGTGGTGATTCAAGAGAATTGCCATAATCAGGGGCAAAAGGGTAAAGTTACCGACCAATTGGTCAGTTACCGAAGATGAAACTCATTGGTAACTTCAAGATCAATGGTTGTGATTGATTTGTGCAAGAGATCAAGGGGTGGAATCCCATGTATGTGTGTTTATGTGAACTCATGGGAGATAAAGCAAGATCACGACACTTGGCACAATATGGACCATAGGATAGGTCAATGTTTCAAAAAGCTTTCCTTCTCTCTTCTCTTTCCCTCAAGTCGGTTTATGTGTGTGTGGGGAGCCAAAATCTGTTTCTTCATCATCCTTTCTCTCTCTTCTAGTCTCCATGTTCGTGCAAGCAAGGAAGGAATAAAGAGAAAATGGAAAGGTGAGTTTTGGTTTGGTTCTTGTCTCCTTTTACTTAAACACTCTTCTATAAAGTTGTTCATAGTGATGAGAGCTTTATTGCTTTGGTTTTAGATTTATGAAAGAAGGTGTTTTGAGAGCTTGAGGAAAGTTGAAAGATGAAGAATCAAGGATTTGGCTTGGAAAAAAGGAAGATGTGAGTATTTGTACCCTTTTGATCTAAGTTTTGTGACTTTTGGATAAGTTTTGTGATTTGTGGAATTTTTCCCTAATTTTGTGTGACATGTAATTCTATGAATTGCATGTTGTTTTGTGTTGAAAATGGTGTTTGGATGTGTAAAATGGTCTTTGGGATTGTTTGTGATCATTGAAAAGTAAAAGTAGTAAAATTGGGTGAAGTGTGGAATAGGTGTGACCAATGGGGAAAATGTCATTGTGGTGTGATTTTTGTTATTTTGAGGTTTCCAATGTGTTCCTTGTGTGAAATTATGTGGGAATAGCTTTGTTAAAGTTTTAGGACCATTGGAAACATATTGGTTAAGTTAGGGAAAAGTCTGATATCTGCTGCGTTATGGCTTCTGATAGAGCCTCACTCGAGTGAACAGGGGTCTCACTCGAGTGCAGCATTATATTTTCCCTTTCCCCTTTGGTTTTGGTTGCACTTGTTCATGGAAGAAGCAAGAGTACACTTCCTCACCTACGAGTGATATGGGTTATCACTCGAGTGAAGGTGGTCTCACTCGAGTGATCATGTGCTTCTGCACTATGAGCCGCTTCTCGGGTTGCCACTCGCAGTTGGTTTGTCAAGAGTGTCAACTAGTACTCGCAAGTGTTGTGGCCTCACTCGAGTGCCAGAGCTAGTGCTCGAGTGCACTTCTGGCTATGGGTTCTTTGTTGCTCTCGGGTGGTTACTTTCTGTGCCACACTTTGGAGGACTTGGGTGAGCTTGGGGGTATCACTCAAGTGTTAAGGGCCATGCTCGAGTGGAATGATCAATTCTAGTTTCTATTTGTGCTTTTGGGTCAAGCACTTGCACGAGTGAGCCGTCCTCACTCGGGTATGAGTAGTCCATCACTCGAGTGTGCCATCCATCACTCGAGTGATGAAGCCAAAAATGGGATTTTGAGGTTTCAAAAGAGAACTTTGGTCAAGTTTCTCCCAACTCTTTAGGCATGTGTTTAGGTTTTGAGTAGCCACCTAAAGGTCGTGAATGATAAGCAACATAAGTGTAACCCCCTTCCCACCTTAGGCCGAGATTAAGTTCTTAAACTCATAATTAAGTTGTAATTAGAGACCATACTGAAATTGGGACTTAATAAGATACTCATTTGCCAAATAAACGGGTTTGCAAAAACTTTTTCAAACATATTCACATTGGTCTCAAATTCCCAATACAAAATAATAATGGCCTGAGCAGGTGGATTCCATTTACAAATATCAGAGTGCAAATAAATTCCCGACTCACTCGGGATCCATTCATAAACAAAAAGGGATTTACACAAGGCACCAAGCCCACAATTCATACCCTTTTTCTTGGGGATTACACAAATCTACTATATACAATTCCAAAATCTACAATGATAACCATTAATTCCAAAATACACTCCTAAACAGGAGCTCTAACTACTCTTCGTCGCCCGCTTGCCTCTCGATCCTTCAGCCCTGTCTAAAATGGTTAATTTTGGGAGAGTGAGATTCTAAAGAATCCCCGTAGTAACAAGTCAATCATATAATGTACAACAATAATGCATGTAAGCAAATCATTATTCACATCAAGCAACTACAACGGCAGTTACAGCGGCAATGGTTAGTATGACACATGTCATCCCTTACGATTGCTCACGCTGAATTGCTCACGCTGTATTGCATCACAACAAGCAACTACGACGGCAGTTACAGCGGCAATGGTTAGTATGACACATGTCATCCCTTACGATTGCTCACGCTGAATTGCTCACGCTGTATTGCATCACAACATTCAACACAGTATAATTCACCACAGCTGGGATCCATATAAAGCATGTCATATACGCAAGCCACATAGGCAAGATACACATACACAGCCCACGGCTGGTTGCACAAACGCCGCCCTCACACGGGTCGGATTCACGTCATCCATGTCGGTTACGACGGCAGTTACAACGGCCGAACTAGAGATGACCACTGTCACTCCCTATACGGCTCCCGCTGAATTGCTCGCGCCGTAATAGACCATGGCACACATTCACAAGTTTAATGACAAGTTATGCATGCCAAGACATCATACAAGATATGAGAGAAAAGTCACTACCTGAGTTCTTCCGGGCGTTCCTTGGCACCGGTCTCTCCCGCGTCGGGCAAATATCAAATCCTATATTTATCATTAGGGACGAAGAGTTAATTTCTATTCCAAGACTTAATCCACTTCATAATACTCAATTGGTTATCATTATTACTCTTTTAGAGTCACTAAATACTCCTAACAATAGCCCTAAAGGGTAGGAAGAACTATCCCAAAGATCCCCTTTTGGAAGCACAAAACTCACATTTTTCACTGCCTCACTCGAGCACAGATGACCGTGCTCGAGCACAAGTACGGACATCACTCGAGCACAAGTGCGAGTGAGACTGCGAGTGAGCACCCGAGAGCACAAAGGCGCTTGCAGGAACTGGCTCACTCGAGCACAAGGCCAAATGCCTCACTCGAGCACCCGCGAGAGAAACTCAGAGAGTGAGGGCCCGAGAGCACCCAAAGCTCTCCAAGACTAAAATCACTCAAGCACAACACTCTCACCCGCGAGCACACACCTCACACCCGCGAGCACACACGGCTCACTCGAGCAGATGCCCTCCACCCGCGAGTGAGAAGGCACACTTCTTGCACCTTGTCCGCGAGCATCCACCCGAGAGCAACCCTCTACTCTGGGCGTACACCCTCACTCGAGAAGAGCCACTCTCACTCGAGAAGGTCCCTCGCTCACTCGAGCACAAAGTGGTGTGCTCGAGCAGGACTCATAGAAAACCCAGGTGACCCGAAGCACCCAGGGGAAAATTCACACATCACTCGAGCAGACACCCCATTCCCGCGAGTGATAACCCACGAGCACCTCCTCACTCGAGCAGAGTTCATCCCTGCTCGGGTGATATTCATCCTTCACTCGAGCAGACCCCAGCGTGCTCGAGTGAATCCCTCAGATAGCAGAAAACGCAGAACAGAGGCACTCTCCTTAACCTTTGCCCACTTGATTCCTATGGACACAAAACGTAACCCAAAGCCATTCCCACACAAAAACACCCAACAAACTCAATGGAATCCTCAGAATCCTCAAAATCTTACTCCATTATCATGATTTGGGTTTTGGGCAACAATATCAATAATACACCAATCTTAACCAAACTTCATATTTCAATTACCAATCAATCTATCTATCATCTACTCATTCCAAGACACCATTCTCATACCAAAGACATACCAAATGAACAGTGGCACTCATTTTCATGATTAAGCCAAAATTTCCAGAAATCATAAACTATTCCCAATAGCATGAAACATAGATAGATAGATTGGTTTTTCTCACCTTATCAACTTCTCCAAAGGAAGTTCTTGATTCACCAACTTCCAAATTTTCGTGTGGCACTAAACCTCACCAAATGGTCAAACTACACACACCAAAATGAAGCCCATCACACAAGGATCAACATTAAGGAGGTGAGTTTGAGCAAAGAAGATCATTTACTTACCCAAAGATCAACCTTTTCCTTCCCTTTCTTCCTTGCTTCAGCGAAAGAGAGAGAGAAGAGAGAGAGCACGAGAGAGAGAAAGATGGAGAGATGAAGTGTGAGAAGGAAAAGTGAGTTCTTGTCCTCTTGTGGCCCATCCAATGGTCACCATGCCGCCACTTGTCAGCATCTCCTTCAATCCCACAATGAGCTCACCACACCACAACACATAGGATTCCGACCCACGGTCAAAGAATCTCAACCCTTGATCTTAAATACCACACATATGCAATAATATTTCCAATTTCCATTAATTGTGACATTAATTAATATTGTCATAAAATACATAATAATCCCAATTAAATTCATAATTATCCATAATAATCATGATTATCCCTTAAATCAAAAATTGGGATATTACAATTCTCCCCCCGTTCAATAAATTTCGCCCTCGAAATTTGTTACACATCACGGGGCAGAAAATCAGGAAATCGTTTCCTCATGTCCGCTTCCGCCTCCCAGGTTGCTTCTCTTGAAGACATTCCCTTCCAGACCACCTTCACAAACGGTAAGCTTCGATGCCTGAGCTTCCGCTCTTCTCGATCAATAATTCTCTCTGGCTCTACCGCATAAGTGAAGTTATCTTGCAACTCAACCTCTTCATACTCAATGACATGTTCAGGGTCCGGTTGGTACTTCTTGATCTGCGAGACATGGAACACATCATGCAATCTACTCAAACTCGGGGGTAGGGCTATCCGATATGCCACCGGCCCGATTCTTGCCAGAATCTCAAATGGACCAATGTATCTCGGACTAAGCTTCTTCCGCTTGATCGCTCTCCCGATGCCTGTGACCGGAGACACTCTCAAGAAGACATGATCCCCCACTTCAAACTCAAGAGGTCTTCTCCTCTTATCAGCATAGCTCTTCTGACGACTCTGTGCTGTAAGGAGCCTCTTCCTGATAACTCGGATCTGCTCAGCGGTTTGCTCAACAAGATCTGGCCCATACAACTTCCTCTCAGACAACTCATTCCAGCATAACGGTGATTGGCACTTTCTCCCATACAGTGCTTCATACGGAGCCATTTGAATGCTCGCATGGTAACTGTTGTTATACGCAAACTCAGCCAATGGAAGATAATAGTCCCACATTCCCTTGAAATCAAGGACACATGCTCTCAGCATATCTTCTAAAGTCTGGATAGTCCTCTCTGACTGTCCGTCTGTCTGAGGATGGTAGGCCGTGCTAAACCTCAACTGAGTACCCATAGCTTCGTGCAGAGCCTTCCAGAATCTCGAAGTAAACCGAGGATCTCTATCGGAGATAATATTCTTTGGTGTACCATGGAGTCTCACAATCTCTTTGATGTATATCTCAGCCAGCCTATCCGGAGAATAGCTAGCATTGATAGGTATGAAGTGCGCAGACTTCGTGAGTCGGTCAACAATCACCCAGATCGCATCATAGTTCCTGATCTTGGGTAGACCCACTACCAGATCCATGGTCACACTCTCCCACTTCCATTCTGGAATTTCTGGACTCTGAAGCAATCCTGGCGGTCTCTGGTGCTCAATCTTCACCTTTTGACAGGTAAGACACCGCGCCACATACTTCGTCACATCACTCTTCAACCCTGGCTACCAATACATAGATTTCAAGTTGTGATACATCTTGGTCATACCGGGGTGAAGAGTATACTGACTCTTATGAGCCTCATCAAGAATTCTCAATCTCAACTCTGCCTTCAGTGGGACATAGATTCTCTTCTGGTAACGCACCAGCCCACTAGGCGATAGGTCATAATCCCGAGTCTCCCCTTGCTTGATCTTAGCTCGGATCGACTGGGCTAGCTCATCATGCATCTGAGCCTCTTCAATTTCAGTCCTCAGGTCATTCTCCCCTTGGACCACACCATAACTGGCACATAGGATATCCTTCGAGAGGTTTAAATCCCGAAAATCCTCTATCAGTTTCCATTCCTGGATCATCATTGTTGCCACTAGCACCGCCTTCCGACTCAAAGCATCCGCGACGACATTAGCCTTACCCGGATGATATTTGATCTCCAGGCTATAGTCTTTCAGCAACTCCATCCATCGACGCTGTCTCATGTTCAACTCTTTCTGATCATACAGATATTTGAGACTTTTGTGGTCGCAGTACAGTTCCACTGTCACACCGTACAAGTAATGACGCCAAATTTTCAATGCAAATACTATTGCCGCAAGCTCCAGATCATGAGTGGGGTAGTTCATTTCATGCGGTTTCAGCTGTCGAGAGGCATAGGCCACCACACGTCCCTGCTGCATCAGAACACACCCTAACCCCTGCTTACTCGCATCACTGTACACGACGTAAGCCTCACCGGGATCAGGTATAATCAACACTGGTGCCGTAGTCAATCTCTCCTTCAGCTCAGTGAAACTCCGCTCACAACGTTCATCCCACAAAAACGGTTGATCCTTCCTCGTGAGCTTGGTCATCGGCAATGCAATACGCGAGAAGTTCTGAATGAACCTCCGGTAATAACCAGCAAGACCCAGAAAGCTGCGAATCTCAGAAACAGTTTCTGGTCTTTTCCAATCAAGTACTGCTTCCACCTTACTGGGATCCACTGATACCCCGTCTCGAGAGATCACATGGCCAAGGAACTTCACTTCCGTAAGCCAAAACTCACATTTGCTCAGCTTGGCATAGAGTTGCTTTTCCCACAGAATTCTCAACACAATTCGCAAGTGTTGCTCATGATCCTCCCTACTCTTGGAATAGATCAGGATGTCGTCAATAAACACAACCACAAACTGGTCAAGATACTGTCGGAAGATGCGGTTCATATAGTCCATGAACACTGCCGGTGCATTCGTCAACCCAAAGGGCATCACAAGGAACTCATAGTGCCCATATCTCGTTCTGAAAGCAGTCTTCGGAACATCCGCTGCCTTCACACGCAACTGATGATATCCCGACCTTAGATCAATCTTGGAGAATACACACGATCCAGCCAATTGATCTAACAAGTCATCAATTCTTGGGAGAGGGTACTTATTCTTAACAGTTACCTTGTTAAGTTCTCGATAATCGATGCACAATCGCAGACTCCCATCTTTCTTTTTCACAAACAACACTGGAGCTCCCCACGGCGATACACTGGGTCGGATGAACCCTTTCTCAAGCAATTCTTCAATTTGCTTTTTCAATTCCGCCATCTCGTTAGGGGCCATACGATATGGGGCTTTCGATATCGAACCAGCTCCAGGCCCAATCTCGATTGGAAATTCTACTTCCCTTTCCGGAGGCAATCCACTAAGATCGTCTGGAAATACCTCAGGGAATTCGTTTACCACTGGTATACTCTCTAGAGCTTCACTTGACTCTCCCTGAACGGAGAAAAACACCATATACCCTTGACATCCCTTCTCAAGATATCTCTCAGCTTTAGCTGTTGAAAGCAAATTCAAACTGGCATTTACATTGCTATCCCGCTGTGCACTACGGAAAGTTATCTTCTTATTACCACAATCAAGCAGCACATCATTTGCTCTTAACCAATCAAAACCCAAAATGACTTCTAGTTGTTGGAGTGGTAAACAGATCAAATCAACTGTAGACTCCCAACCCTCAACAACTATTACACAATTTAAGCAGGCTTCGGCTGCCACAGCCTTAACACCCATCGGCGTCGACACAACCAAATCAAATGGAAGTCTATGCACATGCAATCCTAGGCGCTTAACACAGTCATAAGCTATGAACGAATGACTTGCACCCGAATCAAATAAAGCATTCAATTCATTATCACCGAGAAGAATTTTACCTTGGATCAACTCTGGCGACTTCCGAGCCTCCTCATGTGTCATCGCAAATACTCGACCCTGATTCCTGGGCCTTTGCTCTATCTGCAGTCTTGGGCACTTAGTAGAGATGTGACCCACTTGCTTGCAGTTGTAGCAAATCACCTCTCCAGCACAAGTCCTTCCCGGATGGTACTTTCTGCACTGATTGCACACTGGTCCCGCTGGAGGTCTCTGATCACTACGACCCACAGATTGATAGGGCTTCTTGTTACCACCCCCATATGAGGATCCTTGCCCCTTCCGCTTCTGGGAAGTATTAGCCTTACTAGGCTCACTGCGACTGTCTTTACCCTTAGCTGGGTACCACTCCCTCAGATTGTTCTCAACAATCCTACACTGCTCCACCGCCTTGTTGAAGTCAGTAAACAGATGAGAGGCTAATCTCTTCTTCAGTTCACGCCTCAAGCCCCTGATAAGCATATCAGAGCTCCACTCCTCATCATCCTTTTCCCGGAGATGCGTAGAATACCGAGATAGTCGAACAAAACGGGAAAGATACTCGTCAAAACTCTCTGTATCTCCCTGCCTGATAGCCAAGAACTCAGACTCTTTCTCCAACCTCACGGACTTGGGGAAATACTTCTCATTAAACTTTTCTTGGAACATTTCCCAAGTCACTGGCACATTCCGGCTTCGAAGTGTCATGGCGATATTCCGCCACCAACGGTCTGCGTCCCCCTCTAGTTTATACACAGCTAGCTTCGCCTTTACCTCCGTAGAACACTCGAGGACCTCAAAGATCTTCTCTAGACGAGTCAACCAGTCCTCAGCAACTTGGGGCTCAAACCTCCCCCTGAACACTGGAGGTAGATGCTTACAAAATTCAGAGACCCAGTATTGCAAGTCTCTTTCCTTACGAGCCGGCACCCCTTGAGATTCTTGATTAGGTACCGAGTGAGGTGGGGATTCATGGGACCGATTGGACCCCTCAGCTGTCTCCTCATGATGAGTCTCTGCTTGAGTCTCCTCACGAGTCGACTGGGCCCTTTCCTCATTACGCTTGGCCCTTTCCTCCCGGAGCTCTTCTCTTAGCTCACGGATCATATCTCTTTGTTCCCGTACGAGATCCATCACTTCTCGCATTGGGTTAGGAGGATTGTCATCCAACTCCTCTATCTCTGGGCCATGCTGCCTGACTCTAAGGCGAACCATGTTGTTCTTTTCTCTACAATGATTCACCAAGTCAGTTTCAAACCAAAGGTATACACATAATCCATAAGACTTAGATATATCTACAACTAGCAGAAATATCCATGTGTATACACAACCAGCACTTATCAATCAATAAGCTACCCTAAACTCAAGGATTAAGGTCAACTAAGGAGCTATCCTAGCAAATTCTCACCTTGCCAGGAACTACAGCTCTGATACCACAAATGTAACCCCCTTCCCACCTTAGGCCGAGATTAAGTTCTTAAACTCATAATTAAGTTGTAATTAGAGACCATACTGAAATTGGGACTTAATAAGATACTCATTTGCCAAATAAACGGGTTTGCAAAAACTTTTTCAAACATATTCACATTGGTCTCAAATTCCCAATACAAAATAATAATGGCCTGAGCAGGTGGATTCCATTTACAAATATCAGAGTGCAAATAAATTCCCGACTCACTCGGGATCCATTCATAAACAAAAAGGGATTTACACAAGGCACCAAGCCCACAATTCATACCCTTTTTCTTGGGGATTACACAAATCTACTATATACAATTCCAAAATCTACAATGATAACCATTAATTCCAAAATACACTCCTAAACAGGAGCTCTAACTACTCTTCGTCGCCCGCTTGCCTCTCGATCCTTCAGCCCTGTCTAAAATGGTTAATTTTGGGAGAGTGAGATTCTAAAGAATCCCCGTAGTAACAAGTCAATCATATAATGTACAACAATAATGCATGTAAGCAAATCATTATTCACATCAAGCAACTACAACGGCAGTTACAGCGGCAATGGTTAGTATGACACATGTCATCCCTTACGATTGCTCACGCTGAATTGCTCACGCTGTATTGCATCACAACAAGCAACTACGACGGCAGTTACAGCGGCAATGGTTAGTATGACACATGTCATCCCTTACGATTGCTCACGCTGAATTGCTCACGCTGTATTGCATCACAACATTCAACACAGTATAATTCACCACAGCTGGGATCCATATAAAGCATGTCATATACGCAAGCCACATAGGCAAGATACACATACACAGCCCACGGCTGGTTGCACAAACGCCGCCCTCACACGGGTCGGATTCACGTCATCCATGTCGGTTACGACGGCAGTTACAACGGCCGAACTAGAGATGACCACTGTCACTCCCTATACGGCTCCCGCTGAATTGCTCGCGCCGTAATAGACCATGGCACACATTCACAAGTTTAATGACAAGTTATGCATGCCAAGACATCATACAAGATATGAGAGAAAAGTCACTACCTGAGTTCTTCCGGGCGTTCCTTGGCACCGGTCTCTCCCGCGTCGGGCAAATATCAAATCCTATATTTATCATTAGGGACGAAGAGTTAATTTCTATTCCAAGACTTAATCCACTTCATAATACTCAATTGGTTATCATTATTACTCTTTTAGAGTCACTAAATACTCCTAACAATAGCCCTAAAGGGTAGGAAGAACTATCCCAAAGATCCCCTTTTGGAAGCACAAAACTCACATTTTTCACTGCCTCACTCGAGCACAGATGACCGTGCTCGAGCACAAGTACGGACATCACTCGAGCACAAGTGCGAGTGAGACTGCGAGTGAGCACCCGAGAGCACAAAGGCGCTTGCAGGAACTGGCTCACTCGAGCACAAGGCCAAATGCCTCACTCGAGCACCCGCGAGAGAAACTCAGAGAGTGAGGGCCCGAGAGCACCCAAAGCTCTCCAAGACTAAAATCACTCAAGCACAACACTCTCACCCGCGAGCACACACCTCACACCCGCGAGCACACACGGCTCACTCGAGCAGATGCCCTCCACCCGCGAGTGAGAAGGCACACTTCTTGCACCTTGTCCGCGAGCATCCACCCGAGAGCAACCCTCTACTCTGGGCGTACACCCTCACTCGAGAAGAGCCACTCTCACTCGAGAAGGTCCCTCGCTCACTCGAGCACAAAGTGGTGTGCTCGAGCAGGACTCATAGAAAACCCAGGTGACCCGAAGCACCCAGGGGAAAATTCACACATCACTCGAGCAGACACCCCATTCCCGCGAGTGATAACCCACGAGCACCTCCTCACTCGAGCAGAGTTCATCCCTGCTCGGGTGATATTCATCCTTCACTCGAGCAGACCCCAGCGTGCTCGAGTGAATCCCTCAGATAGCAGAAAACGCAGAACAGAGGCACTCTCCTTAACCTTTGCCCACTTGATTCCTATGGACACAAAACGTAACCCAAAGCCATTCCCACACAAAAACACCCAACAAACTCAATGGAATCCTCAGAATCCTCAAAATCTTACTCCATTATCATGATTTGGGTTTTGGGCAACAATATCAATAATACACCAATCTTAACCAAACTTCATATTTCAATTACCAATCAATCTATCTATCATCTACTCATTCCAAGACACCATTCTCATACCAAAGACATACCAAATGAACAGTGGCACTCATTTTCATGATTAAGCCAAAATTTCCAGAAATCATAAACTATTCCCAATAGCATGAAACATAGATAGATAGATTGGTTTTTCTCACCTTATCAACTTCTCCAAAGGAAGTTCTTGATTCACCAACTTCCAAATTTTCGTGTGGCACTAAACCTCACCAAATGGTCAAACTACACACACCAAAATGAAGCCCATCACACAAGGATCAACATTAAGGAGGTGAGTTTGAGCAAAGAAGATCATTTACTTACCCAAAGATCAACCTTTTCCTTCCCTTTCTTCCTTGCTTCAGCGAAAGAGAGAGAGAAGAGAGAGAGCACGAGAGAGAGAAAGATGGAGAGATGAAGTGTGAGAAGGAAAAGTGAGTTCTTGTCCTCTTGTGGCCCATCCAATGGTCACCATGCCGCCACTTGTCAGCATCTCCTTCAATCCCACAATGAGCTCACCACACCACAACACATAGGATTCCGACCCACGGTCAAAGAATCTCAACCCTTGATCTTAAATACCACACATATGCAATAATATTTCCAATTTCCATTAATTGTGACATTAATTAATATTGTCATAAAATACATAATAATCCCAATTAAATTCATAATTATCCATAATAATCATGATTATCCCTTAAATCAAAAATTGGGATATTACAATAAGTGTTTGAAAGTTAAGAAATTAGAAAAAGGGATTAACCCTTTGTCCTTATTTTGGTTATAGGGTTTGACATCTGCCCTGATCGTGAACAGCCAGAGCTAGAGCTTACGTGGAAGAACTAGGGTAGGGAACATATCTCTTCTATATGTATTTGATATTTGTGTTAGTGTGTTGGTGCATGTCTTTGCTTTGCATGATTATGTGTAATTTGAAGTTCTGTTTCAATTTATGCTATAGCCATTAGTGTGTTGTTTGAAGCATTGAGCTTACAAATTTGTCATTGTGTTAGCATGAGTTATGTGATGCATTAAACATTTATTGTATATGCATATTGGTATTGTTTACCTACTGATATTCTCTCGAATCTCACCCTATCTTACTAACCTTTCAGATAGGGTAGTGGATCAAGGATGGGGTAAGCAGCCAAGGGCGGTGAGGACTCCTTCGAGTTGTCATTCTGGTTGTTGGTTATCATAGTTGGGAGTATTATGTATTTGGATTTAGATGTATATATATGGATGAGTATTGGATTGGGTATTTGTAAATGACTTTTTGTAATCCCCGTATGAGAAATTGTATTGAACGAATATGCCCTGTAAGGCTTTGATTAATGTATGGAACCCGGGATTGGCCGGGAATTACATTACGAACTCTGATATATTTAAATGTGATTTATCTTCGTGTAGTAATTGTATTCAGAATGTGAATGAGACCAGGTTATAATTGATTTTGAAATGTATTTATGAAAACCCCATCTGGTAGATGGGTTTGTAAACTGTTATTTGATTGTTATTGGTCTTTATTTCACTTTAATTGCGTGATCCGAATATTAATTATGACAGGGGGTTACAATTTGATAGTGAGTCTTCTAGAGTGAATCTAGATGTGAATCATAGATTCTTTAGAGCCTGCTCAGATTGGGATATTCTTAGAACTTGTGCAACAAATAAGAGGGGTTTGCTATAGAATCTAGTTTGAACCATCATTAAGAGGGTACTATTATTTTGGCAGTTGATGGCTCAGTATTGGGACCAGAATGACAAATGGCTTGGTTGCTCAACTATAAGCTAATGAATGTTCCTTTAGTGACTATAGAATTAATTGGTTGTATTCAAGGTCTTCAATTGTTTTGGTCAAAAGGATATAGGAAGGTTATTTTGTATACTGATTATATAGAAGTTGTTAACTATGCCTTGATGGGGTGTGATAAGGAACACCCTTCCAAGAATATTGTGGATTATGTTAGGATGTTACTTCATAGAGATTGGCAAGTTGTAGTTACCTATGTGTATAGGGAGGCTATAACTATTGCCAACCAGCTCGTGAAATACTCTCATAGGATATAAGGTAACTTTTGTCTCCTTGATCAACCTCTTCCTTCTATTAAAGAGGTGGAGGTTGATAAAGGTTAGGGTTCTCTTGATAGAGTTTGTTGTTGTACTGTCTCTTTTGAGATAATGTTGTCCAATTTTTAGTAAAAAACCAAAGAAGTCAAAAGTTTGAAAAAGAAAATTACCTAAGAAAATGTGAGGGCAATATTTTCACCATTTATATTACTCATTCCCTATATTTTTTTTTTTGAAAAAAGATCAATTATGTATTAAAAAAAACCATATCTACTTTTTTAGCAAATATCTCTCCATTCAATCTCAGCTCCTTTCTTCTCGCCTTTTTTCCTCTTTTTCTCTGCTTATTGTTAGTTTTCAACATTTCATCCTCACTCAAAAATTAAAAAAGAAGAAAAAACAAAATGACTAGATAGAGTGATAGATGTAACCCTCGACACTATCAAGGCCAAGTTAGCACTTAAACATGTTCAAAAATTGAATAAGAGATCCGAAATAATTAAAATTTTTTACAACACTTGTACAAATAGATCTCCATTCATTCATTTATAAAATCAATAGACCTGTTCGGTTTGTCACATATATAATATCAGAGTATCAGCAAAATTCCGGACATTCACCCGGGATGATAACATTAATCCAAGAGTTTGTACAGGGCATCATTGCCCATCTCAGTTTCCCATATTAGGGATTACACAAAAACTACAATTCTATGGTCAATTCAATATATACAATCGTCCAAAATGATAACCAATTTCAAAAATCAAAAGTATCTAGCTAAAACTACCACCGGTAGTCTTAGTCGCCCTTATCTACTTGCTTGCTTCTTGATCCACTTGCCCTGTCTAAAAATGTTATTTGGAAAGAGTGAGATTCAAAAGAATCCCAGTACCAACAGTTTACGTATATGATGTACAGAAACAAAGCAAGTAAGCATATATCACAATGCAGCAATCAATATTCAAGGCCGGGCATACTGCCACATCCCCTCAACTGTATCCACGTTCAAGGCCGGCTTTCGCCACGTCCCCTAAACTGTATCTGTATTCAATTACTAATACTAACAAGCAATGCATTACACATGATATAGGATAAAGTGTCACTACCTTGATCTTTTCGCTCTTTAGCAGGCATAGGCCTTATATGCTCCGGGCAAATATCAAATCTTAAAGTCATAATTAAGGACGACGCGTTATCGCTTATTCCAATTCTCAAATAACTTCACAGTACTTAAATTGGTTATTATTACTGTCTCTTAAATACCCATATATACCTCTAACAAAAACCCAAAAAGGTTGGAAGAACTAACCCAACGATCCCCTTTTTGGAAGTACAAAATGATCATCTTTCACTGTTTCACTCGAGTAAAGATGGACTCACTCGAGTGATTGTATGGTTTGCACTTGGGTACTAGAGAGTAAAAAGGGTGAGTGAATACCTGAGAGCACAAGAACTTTCAGAAGACAAGAACACTCGAGTACAGAAGGTAATACTCAAGTGACACCAAATGCTCACTTGAGTCCTAGGGGTGAGGTGTAGAAAGTGAGAACCTAAGAGCAAATGGAAATTTTAAAGGGAAGGGCACTCGAGCATGTATTTTTTCACTTGAGTGAATGCTTAACACTCGCAAATGTTAAGGCTCACACTTGAAACTTGGCCGTGAGTGACAATCCGAGAGGCAAGTTCATGGTGTCAAATACACCCGTACTGAGTGAAAGGAGGCTCACTCGAGTGAGAACCCACCACACTCGTAGGTGAGGCAACACTCTTGTCCTTTTTACAAAAGTGCAATGCATAAATTGAAGGGAAAATAAGGAATTTCACTGACTCACTTGAGTAACACCCCCTCACTCGAGTGACACACATCAGAAACCAGAGAACGCAGAAATACTGACAGTATTCTCCAGAATTTTCCCAAGAGTTCCCAATGAACCCAGAACTTCCACCAAAGCTATCCCCACATGAAATCACTCAAGGAATCCAATAAAACCATCAAAACAACCAAAATCCTATTCCATTATCATGCTTTGGTTTTGGGCAATCCTAACACCAAGATTCCAAAATCTCCAAACTCAATCATTTAATCCCAAATCAATCCTATCTATCCAAAATACATTCCAAACATACCAATAGCATGTCAAACTTCCCAATAACCATCATTTTCGAAATAGGCAATAAATTCTAGAATTTCCAAGTTTAATCAAATGGCATAAAACATAGATGGAAATGTTTCTTTTACTAACCTTAACAACTTTCTCAAAGAAGCCTCTTGATTCTCCAACCTCCACAATTCTTTGAAGTCACAAACCAACACTAATGGACAAGCTATAACCATCAAAATGAAGCTCTTAACTCAAGGAACTTTAGGGAAGAGAGTTTGAGCAAATGAGGTCATTTCCCTAACCTTTTTCAAGTTTTTCTTCCTCCTTCTTGGGACAACAATGGCGCCGGAAGAGAGGGAGATGGGATTGTTAGATCTCATGTTTTGATGATAACAAAAGAATGGTTTGAAAAGGAAATAATTAATAAACAAGTTTGAACAAAGTAATAACAGGAACAAGAATTACTTGAAGTAAGCATTGGAGTAATGAAGAAAGACCAAGAGAAAATGCTGAGGAACTTGATCAGAAGCAAATTTTCTAAGGCATTACTCGAGGAGCTACTCGAGTAATGAGACAAAACTTGAAGTAACCAGAGACAACTTCCTGTAAACTACCAACGTTACTCGAGTAAGTACTCGAGTAATAGTGTAAGTATTTTCAAGGTGCTCTCGGCCTGCCAATGTTACTCGAGGAGCTACTAAAGTAACCAGGTAAAAACTTGGAGTTGCTCTCGGCCTGCCAATGTTACTTGAGGCGCTACTCTAGTAACCATGTGGAAAACTTCCAGTTGCTTTCAAGTTGCCAATGATATTCGAGGAGCTACTCGAGTAACTCTGTTTCTGAAAATATGGAGCTCTCGGCACTTTGTACTACTGCCAACGTTACTCGAGGAGCTACTCGAGTAACACACTGAAGTAAGTGAAAACTTGAAGGTGGTACCCGATTAACTTGATTTCTTTTTATCTCATTTTCCTCGAGTCCTTACTCTAGTATGCAAGTATTTAATGTTCTATTTTAAGTGGATTCCTCGAGTAAGTACCTGAGTATGCAGAAATATTTCCAAGGTAAACTTCAAGTCATTAACCGGGTAAGTCATACACAAGAAGTACAGTTACTCGAGGTGGTACCCGAGTAACCTATGCACAAATGAGTGCATTACTCGAGTCAGTACTCGAGTAACATGGTAAGTGCTCTCGGCCTTGAAATCCTGCCAACATTACTAGAGTAGAGCATCGAGTAATCAAAAACAATCTGAAGGATTTCGAGGTGTTACCCCAATAACCTATAAAGTTGTAAATGCATTACTGGAGTAGGTACCCGAGTAAATAACTATTTCCAAAGGTTTGAAATTTAGTTTACTCCATGCACTACCCGAGTAATCAAAGATTTCCCGATGATACTCGAGTAGGCACTCGAGTAAACTTCAATGGATACTCGAGTAGCTACTCGAGTAAGCATACCCAGAAATTTAGAAATCATTCAAACGTTCATTGATTTGTTTCCTATATGATTAATCTTTCATTGTATTAGTATTCTTAGTCTATTTACAGATAAATAATGAAGAAATCATGTCAAGAGATGGAAGTCAAAGGGAACTTTCAAATGCCAACCACCACCAACGGATATTTTTCAAAAACTTGAAAAGTCAATAGTGGCTGCGCACTCTCCAACGGACGAAAGAATATGTTCCAACGGTCATCACCAACATATCTATATAAATGAGAACATCCAAACAGAGAAAGAACAACAAGATCACACACAAACGTATCATCAAGTTCATTCCTCTGTTTTTATGTTGAAATTGATTTTCTATGCTTCAGTGATCATTAATCACTCTGTAAGAGAGATATTTCATTCAAACTCAATATTTGTTATTGAGATAACTTGAGGTTGTGGAACCTTGAGTTGGGATTGAATTACAACCTATAAGGGGGAGCGAGTGTCCAGGTGTAGGAACTTACTTGTACTGAGGTGCCAAGAACCCACTGAATCTTAGAAGTTATAGTGAAACTCTCAGAGAAGCTCTGAGGACTGGACGTAGGTCAAAGTGGTTGTGACCGAACCAGTATAACTCTCGGTGTACACCTCGGTGATATTTCTCCTTACTCTTTACTATTTTAATTTCATTGTCAAGTTTTATATTTCTGAAGAAAAATTTAGTATCACCCAATTCACCCCCCCTCTTGGGTGAAACGCTTGTTCTAACATTATGAGTGAAGATGAAGAAGGAAATCATGATACTCCCTCTAGCCTTCCTTATCAGTAAAATAGAGGGAAGAAGAAAGAGAAAATATACTTTAAAAATGTATTTGACTTTTCCTTACTTCCTCTCTACTTATAAGTTTGCCACCTGTCCCATGGTCATTGGTTTTCATAAAGTAAACACCCACTTAACTTAGATAATCCCTTTATTAGCCATTTAATCACACTTCTCATTTTTTCTTAGTTAGTAATTAATTTCCCCGTTAATCACCAACTTATGACCAATAATTATATTCTTTCAATTTTCCACCAATTATGTCATATTACTTAATATTGTCACAAAACACATAATAAATCCCATTAAAATTCACAAATCTCTACAAAAATCCTCATTAGCTCTTAATCAAAATTTGGGGCGTTACAATAGAGGTGAGTTTAAGGTTTAGAGATGGATTTAGAGCACAAACACCTATAAAGTAAAGATGACACAGGGTCGCAGACAAATTCAAATGAGTAGTGATGAGTTAATTCGCACACAAATTTGGATTTTGGGTTTAAGGGTTTAGATATCGCAATTAATTCGATTCGTGAAGAGCAATACAAAGAAAAGTTGCAATTTGGCTCACTGGTTCAGCTTATTATGTTTTTTCCCCAATTTTCTTTCACCTTCCCTAGATCAAAAAATCATAACTTAAGTAACCCGCGGAACCCAACTGGTTACCCTAAACGGGTTGCTTAGGTCACTTGTTTGTTGGTCTAGTAACTAAACCAGACCGAACTAGTGACTTGTTCTCTGATCCCGGTCCAAGTCCAAACTGGTCAGTCCAAGCCATTTTTTTAACATTAATAAGACAAATGATTATTGGAGCATAAGTAAAATTCAAACAAATTGACATGGCTATATTAGGGGAACTTGGAACAAGCATGGAGAAATTAATTATACTTCTTTATGTTATGATTTTTTTCTGCTGGATATCGATGCTCATGACCTTTGGTCTCTACTTGGTCCTAATAAAAAAATGAGACCACTTCTCATAGACATGGTCAATTAGTATGGAAAACTTTATGATATACCCACCCTTGAATTAAAAAAATAAATAAAACTAAGTTAAGAAAAGTTAATGATCTACCCACCCTTGAATATAAGGAGCCAAGAAGTAAGTGTCCCTTTTTTCTGGTGCCCTTTTAATCAAGTTATCTGTCAGCTCCTTCGTATAAGATTGCATCAGTTCTTCTTTCATGTCCTCACGCTGGTTATTAGCAAATGTTAGAGCAAATGAACTTGAACTTCCTATGGAGGTAGTGAGGGAGTATGTGTGCCTTGTATAGGTGCTTGAAATATCGATCCCAACATATCAAAATATAATCAAAGTTTTAAGTAGCTAACTATTTAATCATGGTTGAAGAAATACTTGATAAAGAAGTTAATAGAGTTTGAACTTGTCATATCCTTATTAAGGACCTCAATAAAAATCCCTCGGCTCATACTTTCTTCTTGCCTCGCTTGGTCGAAGACCTCTGGCTCAAAGGGAATCATTGGATACTTTTCATTTGACCTCATATCGAAGAACATATCATCATATTCCTTGAGGCGCTTCCGACTCACAAATCACTATTTTATCATATATTTTCACATCTTATTTAGCACTTTATCATGATTATTGTGCTTAAAGTGCATTTATTAAGATAAATTGATATTATTGATATTAAGAGTAATTGTATTGCTGGAAAAAAAGAGAGTAATTGCATTGAATTAGAGTTAAAAAAAGGGGAAAATGTCATATTTTATGATTTTTCTCAAGTATTTGTTAGGAATAAATGATACTATATTATTGTGACTTGCATTATAGGTCACATGGAAGATATTCAAAATTTAAAGCCGAAAAGGACCAATTGAATTAAATACAACAAGGACCACAAAATTCTAAAATACTAGTTTAGGTTTTTCACCTCTTCAGCAGCCTCCATCAAGCTCTAGATTAAACATCAAGCTTCAAACTCAAGAGTTTCATTCCAAGCCTCCACCCTCTACCTCACAATCTCCTCCATCTCTTGGCCATATCACTCCCACTCACCACTATTGGTCACTTCCTCCAACTCTACCCTCCACTACCACCATTGTCATATTCGTCCCTTATATGCACTTCATCCACATTCTCTATCTTTTCTCTTTATTCACTCACCTCAACCTCTATCACTATCTATCTTCTCCATCAATTTCTCTAGAGGCATTACAAGAAATTTGGAGGTGGCTCTGTTTCTTATGGCAATCCGTGGTTGAGTTTATGATCCTTTAAGGTAATAAGAAAAGGCCAGAGTGCTTTATAGGAGTGTGATACTTATTGTTAACTTATAGAAATCAAGAGTATTCTAGCACATTTTCTTCTCTTTTCACTTATTTTTGGGTTCAAATTGTGCATATAAAGAGATTATAGAAGAAAATGTGATAGGACATAAGATAAATCAAAATTTTATTGAATCATGAGTAAAATGCACATGTTTTTAATTATTTGTGAAAGTTAAAAGAGCTCATGAATCCCTCCTCTTTGTAGGTGGAGGATGACAAGTTGTAAAAGCTCACAAAGATCATGGGAAGATGTGAAAGGAAGGGAAGAATGTAAGAGGAAGAGGAAAATGGACATTATAGAGGAGAAGCTTGTACTTGCTATGGAATCTGCTATAGCCAAAGTCATAGCGAAACCACCTGAAAAAGCATTGTTTCTATCTGGTTCTAATGACAATTCGCTATAGCAAACCCACGACGAACGCACGAAACTGATACTGTGTGTTTTGAAAAAGTGATGCTGCTGATGCTATTTTAACCTAATAGGGGCACCAAAATTCATTCATTCTGCACAAGGAAGAGGCTGAGAACCACAAGGAGGCTTCTTGGAGAGCTTGAGGAGGATTTTGGGTGCTTCTTGAAGGAAATTCTTAGAGAAATTCAAGATTTTTTTCTCTTTTTCTGGTTTTTCTCCTCTCTTCTTCCCATTTGCTGATATGGATGTAACTTTTGTGTTGAGTTGTTGGTTTGTATTGATTATGTGTGGCTAAAACTCTCATTTAGGATTACTTCTACTCATTGTATGGTTAAAATTATTATATTTTCTTGCTTTTGCTAGTTGTTGAGAATATATGCTGATTTTTCTCTATGCTTAATTACTATCTTGTGCTTGATCACAACATGATTAGTTTAGTTCAATTGAATGATGCTTGAGAGCTATTTTGGTTGTAGAACTTGAGAAAAATCATGCTAGGCTTGAAGTTTAGGAATTAAATGGATGGTTTATTGTTAGATAGAGATATATCTAACAACCTAGCATATTCTAATGAAGAATTGCTTTGGGAAAGATGATTTTCATTAATGATAGACAAGAGATTGAATATTGTTAATGAAGATTAAAAATCAATCTTGACTTGAGAGA
Source organism: Inga oerstediana (assembly GCA_963210345.1). NCBI lineage: Eukaryota > Viridiplantae > Streptophyta > Magnoliopsida > Fabales > Fabaceae > Inga > Inga oerstediana. The sequence continues at coordinate 43,184,802 of OY723407.1, forward strand.
GCTTGATTGATGATCTTAGAATCTTTGACTAGCATATGGACTCACACAATTAGCATAAGTGAATCAATTGCATAGTTTTATGAAATACAATAAGGAAGAAGTAATCCTAAGCCTTTAAACCTTGAAGTAGAATCAATTTTACAATCACCTTTGTTTTACCTTATTGTTTTTAGCAAATTTTCTTAATTGACATACTCAATTTCAAATGATTTCATTCAACCTAGTTAAAAATGTGGTTACAATAATTAACTCACTTTCATCATAGTCCTTATGGATCGACACTCGTTTACTCACTGAATTATTACTTGCGACCCATACGCTTGCGGAAGCTAAATGGCGAACACTTATCCCATAGATATCTTTTCATTACATTATCTTCTCTAGGTCTTAGGCTTTGATCTTGTAAAGTTAAGATTGTATTTCATTACTTATATTTGATTATGGATTTGTAGCATGTTGAACCTCTCATTTTGCATTTAACATTGGGCTTTGATTAGCTTCAGTTTCTTTACATTTTCTAGGTCCATGATGAGTTGATGTTGTTGTGATAATTTAGTGGTAATGCATGGTGTTGGTTATTGAATTTTTAAGTTGAATGCATTTCTTGGTTCTTTAATTGCTGGAGCACTAATCGAGTTTCGGTTAGAGGAATAAGGCTTTGTCCGGTGTGGAAGTGTCTTATCAATCCAACTCAAGCTAGTCTAAAGGGTTATTTGGGAACATTTTAATTAAACTAGCTAACTTCTATATTATTTGAAGCAAGGAAAGCCATAACTCATTTGCTAAAGAGATATCCATTTCATAATTATCTCATCATTCACTCACTCAGTCATTTTCATCAATCCATATCCATTTTATAAACAAAAACACCAAAAAGTAGTAGTTTTGGACCATTCATTTACAAAATTAGTTTATAGCCAAAAAGAACCACCCACTTTCTACATTTTTGTTGTTAATTTTGATGCTTAGTTTACTTAGGAATTATTTTCATTTTTGGCTCCATAAAGTGAGCATGACCTTGCTCATTGCAGCATTATTCGATATTTGAATCCCAATGCAACTAAAGGGAGTTTTCAATTGGCACCATTGCCAAAGATTGAACCTCAGTCTCTTAGGTGAAAGCCAGACATCCTAACCAAGAAGGTATTGATGCTGCTGCAGTTGTTAGGCTAGTGTTTCTTTTGCAGAAACTTATACTTGTAACCCCCTTATCGTAATTAATATTCGGATTACGCAATTAAGTGAAATAGAGACCAATAATAATCAAATAACATTTACAAACCCATATACCAGACGGGGTTTTCACACATTCATTTAGAACTTATTTAAGACCCGGTCTCACATTCACTTTCTGAATACAATTACTATGCAAAGATAAATCACATTTATACAAATATCAGAGTGCACAACATAATCTTCCTGATAATCCTGGGTCTCATATCTTCGCTAAACAATCATAGGGCACATTAGCCAATACAACTTCTCAAATAGGGATTATACAACCCATCAAATACATACTTAAATACTCATCCAAATATATAAATACACATCCCAACTATAATGATACCAACTACCAAAATGATAATCTGAAAGAGTCTTCATCGCCCTTGATTGCTTGCTCCATCCTCGATCTACTACCCTTTCTGAAAGGTTAGTAAGGGAGGGTGAGATTCTAGAGAATCTCAGTAGGTAAACAATGAAAGAGGCAAGTTTCACCCAAGAGGGGGGGTGAATTGGGTGATGTGATAAATTTTTTGCTTGATGTGGTGATATGAAAGTAGATGTAGATAGAATAGAGTTGAGAAGATTAGGACACAGAGAGTTATACTGGTTTGGCCTAAAAACCAGGCCTATGTCCAGTCCTCAGAGATCAAGACCTACTGAGATTTTCACTATACTTCCAAGATTCAATGGGCTCTCAAAATGCCTCAAAACAACAATTGTCCTAGAACGAACTACGAGCAGAAATATTCTCACACTAAGAAATTTCTCTCCCCCTTACAACAAGTCTTACGTGCAAAAAAAAACCTATGACCTTTCTCACTTGCTTACGTATACAAGTCTTATGAGCAGTAACATTCTCTACTGCTTGTATCTTATAAGTCTTATGAGTAGAAGGTTTTACTAGGAATTCTCTCAACTGCTTCTCTCGTAAGGATATCTACCCTCTCAAGGTCCCAATACCTTGAGATCAAATGAAAATAGAATTTGAAATGTATATAGACTCTCTTACAGAGCAAGTATGATAAACACTGAAGAACAATATGAATATAGAGAAAATATGAATAACAGAGACTCGTGAATTTGCTTATGTGAATTCTTGTGCTTCGTTGTTTTTGACGATCTCTGGAACTCTGTATTTATAGACGTTCGATTTTGCCCGTTTGAATAATGATCATTGTGGAGCGGGGCATGTTACTGTGGAACGGCATGTGTACGTTTAAAATCTTTAAACACGGTAGGTACGTGCTTGGAATGATGTTGTCTGTCGTTGTTTGACTTCCTTCGCGTCTGTTTATTTCAAACGTTCAACCTCCTGTGTCACACTTATAATACATTCAAAATGATGTTAAATAATAATAATAAGTGATAATAAGATAAATAAATATCATTAAACTATATTCGGATTGAACGCTGTGACCCTGGTGCATTTTGTCTTCTGGTAGAGTATCACTCGAGCATGGATGGGCTCACTCGAGTGAACTCACAAATTTTCTCCTTGTTCTTTAGTTTTATACTTTCACTTCCATATGATTTCAGAGGGTTCATTTTCTCACTCGCGAGTGATGTGGGGCCTCACTCGAGCACCACTCCTTCTGCTCAAGTGTCCTTGTTTATTACACTAAGAGACTCGTCTCTAGACAACACTCGCATACCATTTTAGCAAGAGTGAGATTTTGCACTCGCAGGTGATGTGGGCCCTCACTCGAGTACACATACTCCTGCTCGAGTGAGAAGAATATTCTCATGTAATATACTCTTGTTATCAGCACTTGCATTAGGATTTGAGAGAGTTGAATTTCACACTCGTGAGTGCTGATGTGTCACTCGGGCATATGAAGTCTAACTCAGGCATACTTGTGCTTCTCTGACCTTCATGACTCTCGGCCAAACACTTGCAGTCCCTTACTTGCTAGTGCTCGAGTGCAAATAAGCTTCATGCTTGAGTGTTGGTTAAAATGCTCGAGTGCATCAGTAAGGATGACAGTAATTGCTCTCGGCCAAACACTTTTTGTCCAACACTTGCATGTGCTCGAGTGAGAAAGAGCCAGATGCTCGAGTGTTGTCTCCAGTGCTCGAGTGCATCAGTAAAAATGACAGTAATTTATTCTCGGGCAAACACTTTCTGTCTAATACTCGCATATGTTTGAGTGCAAAAGAGCTCCATACTCGAGTGCTAGCTCTGTTGCTCTAGTGCATCAGTTAAATCTGACAGCAGACATTACAAAACTTTGCCATATGCATTTGGTAACTTTGTAATCATTCTTTAGACTTATAAAACCATGCTTTGCATACAATTACCTTTTGTTATCATCAAAACTTGGGATCTAACAAACAATATCAATATGCATGTACGATAAATGTTTAATGCATGACATGCTTGTATCACATAACTCATGCTCACATAATGATAAATCTATAACCTCAATGCTTTGAACAATATACTGATGGCCATAGCATAAATTGAAACATAGCTTTAAATCACACTTAATCATGCAAAGCTAAGACATGCACCAACACTAACACAGATATCAAATACATGCAGGAGAGATATGTTCCCTACCCTTTTTCCACGTAAGCTCCAGCTCCGACTGCTCACGATCAGGGTGATCACCAAACCTTATAACCAAAACAAAGGACATAAGGTTAATCCCTTTTCCAATTCATTAACTTTCAAATACTTAAGTTGGTTATCATTCACAACCTTTAGGTGGCTACTCAAAGCTTAATCACATACCTAAAGGGTTGGGAAATACTTGACAAAAGACCATCTTTTGAATCCTCAAAAATCCCCTTTTTGACTGTAGCACTCGAGTGAAGATGACCTCATCGAGTGACGGATGGCTTTCACTCGAGTGATAACCTCAACACTCGAGTGATACCTCCTCAAGCACCTGAGTCCTACCGAGTAAAGCACTATAAGTGACCACACTGAACCCTTAAAATGGCAAGCTCACTCGAGCACTACCCTCAACACTCGAGTGATAGCCCAACACTTGTGAGTGCACATTCACACTCTTGCCAAATTACCTACGAGTGTTAACCCAAGACGTGACCCCAAGTGCCAAAATGCATGCTCGCTCTAGTGACACAAGGTGCAGTCGAGTGATAACCCTCATCACTCGCGGGTGAACCAATGTACTTTCACACTTTCCACATGTAAGCGTGACCAAAACAAAAGGGAAAAGGGAAAATACCATGTTGCACTCGAGTGAGGACAAGGCGCACTCGATTAATGCTATTAGAACCCAGAAAAACGTAGTAGATATCAGCACTTTCCCAAACTTCCAACATATGTTACCAATAGTTCCTGAACTCTAACACAAGGCTATTTCTACATAATTTCACTCAAGGAATCCATTGGAAACCTCAAAACATCCAAAATCCTATCACAATAACATTATCCCTCAATGATCACACTTATTACACACATTACCCAAATTTCACTAACTTTACTTCCAAAGTTTCAAATCAATCCTAATGGTATCAAAACATACTATGACACCATTTTAACCACAATGCCACATTCAAATCATCCATTTTGCAATTATACCAAAATTAGGGTAAATTCCACAAATCACAAAGCTTAACCAAATATCACAAATAATAGATCAAAAGGGAGCAAATACTCACCTATTCCTTTTTCCCAAGCCACTTCCTATATTCTTCATTTTTCCAAATTCTACAAGCTCTCAAAACACCTTCTTTCCCAAATCTAAAACCATAGCAATAAAGCTCTCATTACTATGAATAACTTTATAGAAGATGATTTAAGCTTAAGAGGACATCTACCAAGACAAAACTCATCTTTTCCCTTCCTTTTTCCTCCTTGAGCTTGGCATCCATAGAGAAATAGGAGAGAGAGAGATGAGACGATGATAATGAAGAAGCTCCCCTACACACACACACCACCGACTTGGAGAAAGAAAGAAGAGAGGGAATGGTTTGAAAGTTTGACCAAGATCCAAGGGCTTAAATGTTGCCACTTGTCATGATTTCTCCACATCTCCCATGAGCTCACATACACACAAGCACATAGGATTCTGCCCCTTGATCTATTGCATAATTCAATCCTAGCCATTGATCTTGAAGTTACCAATAAGTTTCTTCCCTAATAACCGATCAATTAGTCGGTAACTTTACCTTTTGCCCCTGATTATGGCAATTCACATTGAATCACCACCAAAATCATTTTCATATTTCTTAATCCAATTTGGGATCCTGCTAAACCAGGGCTTAACATTCCACTTTATCCAGGCTTAATCTCTAAGCTCAAATCTTAAAATTTAGGGTATTACAATACTACCAAGAAGGTATAATATAAGAGAAGTAGTCACAGAAGAAAAGCAGAAATGCATGTTTCTTATTCGAGATGAGAACTTCTCCTACACAAGTTTACAAAGATTTAAACCTAAGGTTATTTCTTTCTTCATTTGTTTTCTTCTCATTTTGATATGTTTTTTTTGAGTTCAATTGTTATTTGAAGAGAATAAGTGTGGGGGAGAAATAATCTAGTAGTAGAAGGTATATTTCTTTTTGTTTTTCACCCCTTAATAAGCTTTGAGCTCTTGCCATGCCTTTGCACTTAAGATTTGCATTGAAGACAATGCAAGATTTAAGTGTGGAGGAGAGACTAGGATTTGGGTCTTATGTTCTCATTGTGCATAGTTGCAAAAAAATGTCATTTTTTAAAAACAAATTCAGAAGTTTCTTAGTCCAATTGATTGATTTTTGAGTTTAAATGATGAAATTATTGGTTTAAATCACACTCTTGAATTTTTTCCACTCCTTGTTTCTAGAAATTGTTCAAATACTTCTGAGAATTGCTTATGTTTTTTGTTAATTTTTAATGAGTTAATTAGTACATTTAGCATTTAGATTAGAATTTATTTTGATTAGGCTAATGTCCATTTATCTTTGTGAATGTGCATTGTAGAGAAAACCCGTGTTGGAAGGTTTTTGAGCCTAATTTCCGTTCATGAATGTGTGTTTGTCACCTATTCTAATATATTTCTAGAACTTGTTTAAATTCTTTCTCAGAATTACATTTGCATTTAAATTAGTGAACATGATATGGCCATTCATTTCATCACCCTTTTAACCCAAACATAAACTGTCACACCCTCATTTTATTTTCACCTATTTCAGAGTATTTACGAAAACGATACGCAGTTCAATGGGCAACACAGGAATAACATAGATATACTGATATTATGTGCACGATTACGGAAATTCCCCATACGTGTTCGTACTTGATAATTACAATTAACGTAGCTTTATAGTGCTACGTGGGTCTCTAAATACATCTCAGTGAATGGAGACATCTTCTCGTCTTTGCTCCACCACCGCAATCCCCTTCGTACGGTTCTCTTTATTGTTCTCAGCATACGTTCTGTCTATTCCTGTCTAAATTGTTGGTAGGGGAGGGTGAGATTCTGGGGAATCTCAGTAGGAAAGTAATACCAATATGCATGCAAGATAAGTGCTTAATGCATGACATGCTTGCATTACATAACTCATGCTCACACAATGACATATCTGCTTGCTCAATGTTTCAATCAACATACGTATGTCCATAGCATAAATAGAAACAAACCTTCAATTATTCATATATGTTTCACATCATCAGGCAAAGCAATAACATGCATCAATACACCAGCAGAAATATCAAATACATGCAGGAGAGGTAAGTTCCTTACCTTAATTGCCCTTCCCTGATCTTCGAATAACATGCCTCGATTTGCGTGCCAATTCCCTCAGACTCTCTACTCGATCCTAGAATGTCAAATGTACTGTTTAGACACTTCCATAGTGTTTCTGGTGATTATATTAGTCTATGCTAAAATTTTACCAAAATGCCCTCGGGACCCCGGCTCAGCCCCGTTGTACCTGGCCTGATGGCAAGTTTTCCCAAAATTTTGACTAAGGCTATTATGACATATTTTTGCCCAAGGAATCCATTTCCTAGCTCAAAATCACCAAATTCAGGGTCAAATTATGAAAATACCCTTGACAGCCCCTATTTAGGGATTTCAGTGGCATTTTCGTAATTATGCTTTTCAAGCCTCTACCGAAAAAGTGACCAACTATAACCCCACCTATTTTTGCCCAATGAATACAATTGAACTATTTATTTTATGAAAATCCAACTCCTTTTCTCAGATTTGTGCTGGCCAAAATATTGGTCAAAAATTGGAAAAATGGAGTTTTGTGTTTTAGCTTCTAAAACTTGTACTTTTCCACTTCTAATCCCTTATTAACTTATTTAATCACATTCTAATCATGATTTAAAGAAATTTGGGAAGCATAAACCCTTAGGATTAGGACTTTCCAAATTTACAAACTTGACAAAAATCATCAAAACCGAACACAAACCTTAACAACAACACCATACTAGTTTAAATCTAAGGTTTGTGAGGTTACCTCTTGAGATCTTGAATTTTCTCTCTCTAGACATCTCCTCTTTCTCTTCTTGAGCTAAGAATGTGTCTTCAAATTCATGGATTCCATGAAGAAGAAAGGTTTAGAGAAGGTTTTTAAGCAAAATCACAAGAAAACTCTTAAGAAATCACACTTACCTTAAACTTCTTCCTTCTCTCTAGAACTTGAGAGCTCTCTCTCTCTCTCTTCTCTTCTTGTGTTGGATGAAAATGAGGAAGGAAAGGAAAGGAATGTGTTTTATGAAATCTCTCTTCTTTCATTCTAGCCCTTGATCTAATCAAGGGATGATATGGTGGCACTTGTCTTGCACCATACCTCCCTCCTCCCATACTTTCACCCATGTCTCCCTCCATGCTTTCACTTTATGCCATACTTCCTCATAATTTATGCCATGCCTTCACATCATTTGGGTCTTCTTGCCTCTTAGCCCTTGATCTCATCAAGGGATCATAATGTGACACTTGTCACAAGCATACATCTACCAAGAATATTCCAATTATGCATTTTCCTTTATTTTCCTTGATTAATTGAAATTTACTCCAATTAATTGGAAAATAATTAATCTTGGGCTAAACTGGCAAAATTATGATTTTGCTATCACCTTTGTAATTTAATTCAATTCTTGAATTAATTTGCCTATTTTCTTATGAATATGAATATTTCAAACTTCATAAGTTCCAAATTTCATGAATATTAATCATTTTATTGAATTTCTCAATATATTTTTGAGGAATAAAATTTGGGATGTTACATAAACCTTATACACTAATCCATTGTTAACCCCTTTTAAGCCTTTCACATTCCAAAAGCAATCATTTATTAACAAGTATTATATATACATCTCATTAGCATTATATTGACATCGAAGCATCATCAAATTGGCATGAGTATTGTATGTATGGAGAAATGCCATATAGATACATTATATATAAAAAAAAGAGAAAAAGAAGAAAGGAAAAAGTAAAAACAAAAAGAAAGAAGAAGAAGAAAGAGGATTAGAAGGAAAAAACAAAGCCAAAAAGGAAAAGAAAAATAGAGATAGAAAAAAGTAGAAAAAACTAAAAGAAAAGAAGAAATAAAAAATAAGGTATTTATTTTAATTGGCATGGAGATATGACTATTTGAGCTTAAATTTAAAAAAAACAGGTGCCAGTTAACACATTTGTGCATGCATAGTACTTGATATTTTGTTATCAAATTTCATGAGATCATATTCCATCATTTCAACCATTTTCAAGATCTCTTGATTCATAAATTTAAATGCCACTTAGTGCCTATTTTGATTAGCGGTATAAGCCGTTTTTCCATCGTGATTTAAGATGCACGAGGTAAGTATGTGAGAAGAGTTGTCTCAATTTGCATGAACATACTTTTACAATACCAACTCAAACATGCACTTAGTAGTGGAGAGAGTAGAATTTCTACAAGCGCGCGGTAGGAACTAGTTTAGGTAGTGTTGAGTAAAATTTCCCATACTTGTAAGATGAGTTAAACACTTAAATCCTTGAGTGGTTTCATGTACACTCCTTTGATTAATTGTATATTGACCTAGTCCATTTGCATTATCCCATGCTAAGACTTGTGTTAGCTTGATTAGGGATAATTGATTGATTCATTAATTCCTACCTTAAGCATTTGAAGTTTTCATTTGTGTTTTAGTTTTGAACTTATTAGTGTTTTGCTCAGGAGTGCAAGAGTTCAAGTATGGGGGAAAATCTACTTTGATCACCGAGCTTCTTTACTGAGCATGACTCGTGCCCAAGTTGATCTTTTAGTGTGAAATGCTTCCTCTTGTTGGGTTAATGGTTGGGCTTGGATTGATGGCTAGGTTTGGACTGAGGGGAGAGCTTCTTCTAAGTGTCAAGCTTCTTTTGCTGCTTATATAGCCAAAGTAGATAGTTAGGCCAAGCAATAAAGCTTCCTACAGCCTCTCTTACTATTTCTGTATCTCTGGTAGGCACATAGAGCTGATAGTAGGGGTCTATATAGGTCTTAAACTCTACCTTCACATGCTCATGAGGCATAAACACATTATAAATCATGGTATCATTCGGGCGGTTATACATGTGGCCTGTTGCAACTGTATGCGTTTAGCACTATCTACCAAATATTTAATGTCCGCCTCTCCCTGAGGTAGATCATTAGGGGGGAATATACAGCTTCCATTTCTCCTTCCAGCTACGTCGCTACACACTTCTTAAAAATCTCGTGTTAAAACTCTATCTGTGTATGCATTTGAGCCGTCATTTTCTTTAGCTGTTCAATTTCAGTGTTTTTTTGTGAGGTCGCCGATGAGCATATTATGATTTCTTGGTTCATCATAATTCAACACCCTAAAGAAGATCAGGATTGTTAGGCCCTAATGCCTTGGCCATTTTGTCCTTATTTGTAGGAAGGATGTGTTGTAGTAACTTCCTCAGACATAGTTTCCTGTGCATTAACCAATAATGTTAATATTGATAGTTAATTAAAGACATTGCTTCCATTAATTAGGGACTAATATTAATACTTACAATTTTTTTCAACAACCTCATTCACATCAGGATTGTCAATAATGCCATCTTTATTTTGCCTTACCACTTCCCAAAGTACATAATAGGCAGGTTTACCCTCTTCTCCCTCATTCTGAATAGATAAATCTTTAGCAATGGCCATATACCCCCTTTTCCCTCCCCTATAGGGATATTTATTCTTCTTCACCCTCTCCTTATTCTTATGGCCGAAATTCCTATGAAAACATACATCACTCCAGTTAATAACAGATACATGCAAGGCTTATGAATTGCGAATAACTATTATCTTAAATAAGTCCTCACGATGTGAGAGGATAAATGCTCTCTAGTGCTCCAGTTTTTTTTCCTTAAGAAGCGTCATTTTTATCATTCATACTTTATAGTTGATTGTTTATAACTGTTATGTTTTTGTTTTCGTTGACATAAAGTTGAAAGACAAATTATTTGAAAGTGTTATACGGTGGTTGTTTCATAAAAACTGTCATGTTTGTTAGTTATAATTTACAGTTAATAATTACAATCGTTATATTTTTACTTTCACAAATTTTGTTTCTCAATATATGACGGTTCTACTACTACTACTACTACAAAAAAAAAAGGAATTAGTGATAGAATTTATGTTGCTAATTAGTGACAAAAAATTCAGTCACTAATTTTTGTCTCAAAATATTTTTTGATGGAATTAGAGATAGATTTTTTTGTCAATAATTTTGGTCACTGATTTCATTGCAAACTTTTTGTGACAAAAATTGGTGAAGAATTAGTGACAAAAATTCCTGTTATTAATTTTTGTCGCTAATTTGTTTCTAATTTTTATCACAAAATATTTTGTGATAAAATCAGCAGAGGAATTTTTTTCCCTGACTTCCATCACTAATTCTGTCACAAACTTATTTATGACAAAAATTTGTGATGAAAATTTGCGATAGAAAATATTTCGTCACTAAAGTCCATTGCTAATCAATCAATAATTTTTGTTAGAAAATATTTTGGGATAGAATTAGTGATGGAATATTTCCATTGCTAATCCCATGACAAAATATTTTGTGATAGAAATTAGCAATAGAAAAATTCCGTCGCTAATTGAATTCTATCACAATGTCATCATTAATTTCTTTGCTAATTTCAAATTTCATTATTTTAGCTTATAATCCTAGAACTATTTATATAATAACATAATTAATAATGTAATCATTCAAATATATTTTCAGTTACAAAATAAATTGGTATATTTGTGGGGTTGGTGTTAACTAGGGCATCATCATCATTGAGCTCATTGTTAGACATTTATTGAGACAGAAAAACGAATTCTCAGAAAACTTGTTTTATGTTTCAATAAAATCAATACCTCTTGTACCTTAATAAAAACTAAACAATTAAGATAAGTGTTAGATTTCATGTTTTGATAATGATTTTTGTTGGCAAAAAATGATTAAGTACTTTACTAGTAGATAGGAGAAACTTGGTTATAATTCTGAGTAAAGTTATAATAATCGAAAGGGCTATGCATATAGTATTATCAAAAGAAGATATGACTAAACGAATGAGTCATAAATATAATCAATTATAGGAAGAACATAACCCAATAAGTAAACAACATATTTGAATAGAATGAGGTTTATAATGAAGAAGTTTACTGGAAGGTATTTGGATAAGTTAATCTACTATAAAGGCTGCATAATCGAGTTTATACAAACTCTTCAAATTATTTGATTTGTTATATTGCATGATTATACTTTATAACAAATATATTTTTTTGTAATTAGAATTTTTTTTCTAATTATATAATGATGAAAATAACTTGGTTAAAAATATCATTTGTTTAGAAAATATAACTTGAAAGCATGGATTGAATTGATATCATATGCAACCCAAAAGATAATTTGATTTAATTATAACTTAGAATAATTAGATTTTATTATATTCTCTCCCAATTATTTAATTTTGTTACAAAACATTATTAAATTTTATAATAATTAATTTTTTCAATAATTAGATTTTTTCATAATTATAATTTTTTAATAATCTTAAATTTAAAAAATTAAAATAGAAATATTCATATAATATATAAAACTTATTAATTCACATTTATTATTGAATTTATAATATAATGCATGTGAATTTTTTTATAATATATTATACAAAAAATTTCTAAATAAAAATAAAAAATAAAATATATAATGAAATGAATAAAAAAGATATTAGTTAATAATAAAAATTTATGTAGGATACTTTTTATTAAATATTTACATAAAATAGAATAAAAAAACTAAATAAAGATATTTAAAAATACATTAAAATTTATATTTATTTTTGGCTTTGTCAAGTGAAATATTATATATATAATTTTGCATTTAAAGTTAGCATGTTCTTCTTAGTTCAACTATACCAATGTATATACCGAAACCAATTTGTTCACAAAAATGCAATGTGGGAGGCCTTCTTTAAATCCCACCATGTTTACAAAATGCAACCGATTTTGTGTAATGCACTAAGGGGTAAAAAACTGGATTGGTTAATGAGCCGATTGAGGTAGTGGTCTAAGGGTCAGTGGGTAAGATCGAGGTTAGACTGGTAATAATTAAAATATTATAATTTAATTAAAATGTGTAAAAATATTCATATTTTATTATAAAAATAATTTCTAATCTTATTTAATATATTTACTTGATTTTTACAAGCTAATATGACACTCAATTTTAAATTCTTTCCTGTTTCTTTTTTTTCTTTATTCCCTCTTCCCTTGATTTACGGTTTTACTGTTATTCATTGCATGTACCATCACATCACATGTTTCCTTTCAAATAATTTTAATTAAAGGGTTAGGTGCAATTTTAACAAAAAGAACATTTAGCACAAATAAATTTGGAAAAATTCCAAAAAACTACAAACAAAATTAGAAACGGATAGAATGCTTGGGTGAAATTAACAAATCCCAAATCAGTGAGGCATGAGGAATCTGGGATATGAAATGTTACCACAATTACCTAAATACCCTCCTAAAAAGGGGAACTAAGAGACACGACCAGCCATCAGATCAGAGAGTGATGGAGAGAAACGAGGCAAAAGGGAAAGGAGGAGACACAAGCTCGGGTTGAGGGAAACAAGAAGACACGAGCGTGGGCTGAGGGAAACAAGGAGATACGAGCTTGGGCAGATGGTTGAAGGTGTTAGCCCGGGCTGCGAGGCGAGATGAAGCTTCGACTACGGTGGGATGTGGGTCGTTGGGTGGCGTTGTGAAGCGAGATGAAGGTCCGGTGAGGGTGGGGTGTGGGAAGGTGGGGCGGAGTGGCGCAGCGAACAAATGCTCTATGGTTGCTGAATGTAATTATGCAGATTGTGATCTGACGGCAACTGATAAATATCTTAAGGTGTTAATCAACAGAACCATGTTCTTATTATAGAGGCACGTGGTGTTATTACACTGGTAACATCTATTTTTGCAAACTTGTTTTTACACACGTCTTCTGTTGTCCGTGTGAATGGAAGATGTGAAAGGTGTTGCGTTTGGGCAGGGACGCTAAAAAGTTCTAATTTCTTGTTGGGCAGATGTTAATCAACGAAATAATGTCATTAACAATGAACATAATCTTGTTAATAATGAAGATAATGATGTTATTACATGGATAGATGTTGTGTTTTCACATTTACATGAAGACCTCCTAACTTGTTCCTTCGAAGTTGTTAATAGCTAATATAGTGATATTATTATGTGGATAGATGTTGTGTTTTCCCATCTACATGACGACCTCATAACTTGTTCCTTCGAAGATGTTAATGGATGAGGCCTAGTCGTTAATAGCCAATATAGTGATGTTATTATGTGGATAGATGTTGTATTTTCCCATCTACATGACAACCTCTTAACTTGTTCCTTCGAAGATGTTAATGGACGAGGCCTAGTAGTTAATAGCAAATATAGTGATGTTATTACGTGGATAGATGTTGTGTTTTCCCATCTATATGACGACCTCCTAACTTGTTCTTTCGAAGAAGTTAATGGACGAGGCCTAGTCGTTAATAGCGAAGATAATGATGTTATTACGTGGATACATGTGTTTTCCTATCTACATGACGACCTCGTAACTTGTTCCTTTAAAGATGTTAATGGACGAGGCCTAGTCTTTAATAGCCAATATAGTGATGTTATTACATGGATAGATGTTGTGTTTTCCCATCTACATGGCGAACTCTTAAATTGTTCCTTCAAAGATGTTGATGGATGAGGCTTAGTTGTTAATAGCGAAGATAATGATGTCAACTCCAAAAATGAACAAACATGTTCGCCGCGCCACTCCGCCCTACCTTCCCGTACCCCACCCTTGCCAGACCTTCATCTCGCTGTGCTGTACCACTCCACCCCACCTTCCCATACGCCACCCTCACCAGACCTTCGTCTCTCTTGGCGGCACCGCCCAATGTCCCACACCCCACCGTAGCCGAAGCTTCGTCTCGCCTCGTAGTGCCGTCTAATACCTTCAACCATCAGAGTGAGCGCATGTCTCCTTATTTCCTTTAGCCCACGCTCGTGTCTCCTCATTTCCCTCAGCTCGAGCTCGTGTCTCCTCCTTTCCCTTTTGCCTCGTTTCTCTCTATCACTCTCTAATCTGATGCCTGGTTGTGTCTCTTAGTTCCCCCTTTTAGGAATGTATTTAGGTAATTGTGTTAACATTTCATATCCCAGATTCCTCATGCCTCATTGATTTGGGGTTTGTTAATTTCACCCAAGCATTCTATCCTTTTCTAATTTCGTTCGTAGTTTTCTGGAATTTTCTCAATAAATTTTTATGGTTGCAAAAATATACACAGTTTTAAAAGGGACCAATTTCACCATATCAGTTAACAGATTTAAATGGCTGTTACCTTAAACAAAAATGTTAAATCACCCTACTAAAAAGCCTTCCCTGCCACCAGTAAGTTCATCTTCCCTTTTATCTCTAAGGTGAGCCTGTCGTTGTTGCTTGTGCTGAAACCAGGCGTGATTACTTGGATATACTTGGTGAGCCCGAGTTCATGGAAATAATGGAGGCAAGTACCATGAGAAGGCTATGGAGACAAGATCTTTGGTCATATTGGCATGTGGGTTTGACTTGATTCCTGCTAAAATGGGATTGATGTTCAATTCAAGGCAGTGGGAGGCCGTGTCAGTGCCAAACTACGTTAAAGTTACAAAAATGGGACTGATAAAATGATTATAGGTAACTATGGCAACTATGTATTAGCTGTTCTGGGTGTGGCTAATGCGAAGAAGTTACAGGAACTGAGACTGTAGAGACGTCAAAGAGCTACACCAGTAGTAAGAGAATCTTAGACTTGAAAAATGTTCAAGCCTTCAAGTCTTTTATGAACTTACTAGCTTTTAGATGTAGACACGTAAGTGAGCCTTGATGGGCGAGTAAAGGGCCAAGAGGAAGGAGATGCGATCTGCTGGTGAGTGAGGGGCTATGGATGGGAAGGCAGCTGGAGGGGGAGGGGTTCAGTCAGAGGGAGATAGAACAAAGAAGAAGGGAAATAGGGTAATGGTGGAATTTTGGAAATTTAAGAAAGTGGTGGGACCTATAGGATGGTATTTGTCATTTCTCTAGTGGTCAAAGCATGGATGAGTTGGCATATTAGTGGTACCTATACAAAAATGTAACGACGGTTTGGACCATCTAATAGAGTTGGTAAACTTGTTCCCTTTGAAAAGTTTTTATATATTTTTACACTCACAAAAACTTATTGTTCCATATGCTTATTGTTAAAAATTTCATTGTTGAAATTACACCTTAATCATTTATTAAATATCACAGTAAAAAATGCATTTCCCTCTACCCTCTCTCATTCACGTGTATTCCTTCTAACTTGACATATTGTCAAATCCTCATTTACTCTCTCTCTCTTTTTTATCTCACCTTGTAATGGAGAAAAGACCATAGAGATGAGTGAAGAAGAACCCCATAAACTCAGGTTTTCCCTAAAGTAGCTAGTCTTATCTCTTTCACTCCCAAGCGACCCACAAGTCTCCAACGAATAAAAGGGTTCAAACTATGCACCCAACCCCAGATCTGATGATTTCATCTCCTGCCAACATCGACCTTATCTCCATCCCACCTTCTTTAAATTTGGTTGATCTCATTCTCATCTTTCTTTCTCTTATTTTATCATCGTCAACCTCTTCTTTAGATTTAGGTTCTCTAGTTCTAGAAAAATAATTATAGTTTTTGTTTTTATTTTAATGTCCCAAAATGACTCCGTTTTGTAGGGCAGAGCAATGAGTGGGTTGGGCAGCCTATGCCTAAACACATAGTCCGCCTATTTAACTTTATACTGGTATAGGCTAGCCATACCCATACCTTAACCCATATAAACCCGTGTTAAACAAGCTAGCACATAAATGGGCGCACTAACCGGGTTATGGGAAACCCATTTGCATGGACCTATTTATTTTTTCAAAAAAAATAAAAATAAAAATACATAAGCATCAATTCGAATCCATCATTTTAAATTTTGAAATTTGAATCTTCAAAGTTCAATAATCAAAATTCACACAAAAGAATCGAAATTTAGATAAGTACCATTATAACAGAATTTTGATGTTCTAATATGAAATAAAAAAAATGAAACAATACAATTTGAGAATGTTATTGAAAATACTAGTAACAACACTTGCACTCTCATCAAAATTATCAATATCAAGGTCCTTAAATTTAGGGGGGTGTCTTGAATAGCCAATTTTGAGTACATACGAGTGCCTTAACCATCTTTGAAAACAAGGAGCTCCCGAAAGAATCTAGTATTTGACCCTAAATACTAAAAGTTGATTCTGAAGATACTGTAGAGATTGGTATAGCCAACAAATCACGTGCTAACTGTAATATCATGAATTTTGGTCATAGAAGCTTGAGAATAAGCCTAAGTTAAGAAGACTACATAGCCTAGTTTGGCAAAAGTCCCAAAGATAGAATGAGTTTCATGGGACTATATAATTCAACCCTCTGAGTTGAGACCAAGTCTGTAATGCCCCAAATTTTGATTAAGGGATAATGATGATTATTGAGAATGAAACTAATGTGGGAAAATGTTTTTAGTGAAATAGAGGTGAATTGTCACTCAAATTAATTATTGAAAATGCCCAACACCCTGTATTTTAACATAATGATATGACAAAGTAATTTTTGGGCTAAAATAAGAGGGAATGACGAATGAATGAGAGAAAGAAATGAGAAAATGTATTATGGGGTAATTTAGTAAAAATTTCCATGATAGGGGAAAATTGAAAGAATGTAATTTATCGGTAAATTAGTTAGTGATTAATGGAGAAATTAATTACTAACTAAGAAGAAATGAGGTGAGTGACTAAATGTCTAATGGAGTGGTTAGAGTAACTAATTGGTTACTTACTTTACGAGGACCAATAAGATTGGGACATGTGGCAAATGGAGATGATGGTAGAGTGTTAGAGAAAGTCAAAATAGAGTATTTTAATCATATTTTCCTTCTCTTTCCTCCCTTAAATTTGGCTGAGCATGGGTATGGCATGAGAAGACCATCATTTCTCCTTCTTCTTCACACTTTCATCACACTTATCTCTCTCCTTTCTCTCTCTCAAACTTGGCAGCCATTGGAGCTAAGGGAAGAGAAGAAAAGCTTGATTAAGGTAAGTCATTTGACCCTTGTAATGACCTCTAATGCAAAACCTTCCTTCTTCAATCTTGTTCCTTTTGTTGAGAGCTTCGATTATATGGTTTTAGATTTGCCATTGGTGGTGATTTGAGCTCTCAAGGAAATTTATAGTTTAGAGAAGCAAGGAACTCTTTTGAGAAAGTTGAAGAGGTGAGTGAGTTGAACCTTTCTATATAGGTTTTGTGTCATTTGGTTGAGCTCAAAATTCCTAGGAATTTAGCCCTATTTTTCAAAAATAAGGGTCATGTGTGTTTAATTGATAGGATTGATTTGGAATTGAATTGTAAAAATTGAAGTTTTTTGGAAAATTGCATTGTGTTGTTGCCATGATATATCTTGTGAAAGCAATGTGAAATTGGTCATTTTGGCATTTCTATTGGCTTCCTTGTGAAATTTTGTGTGGGAATGAGTTTTGGATTGGATTTTGGAACCATTGGAGACATAAGTTACAAAACTGGAAATTCTGGAAATGTTAAGTGTAAAATTGTTGTTCAAGTAGTCAAATTTGCATGGTAATTTGAAATAACAAATGGTTTTAGAATGAGTTGAAACTTTTCAATTTTGTAGTTCACATTTCAATTTTTCTATTGGTATAAATTTTGGTCAATTCTGAGTTCTATACTGAGAGTTATGGTCGGTTGATAATAGCCAAGAATTAGGACAATTCTTGGCCGTGGCCCAGGATGGCTGGCCGCGACCCAAAACCTTCTGACCTTCTCTTGGCTGGAGCCCAAGGAGGCTGATCAGGGCCCAAAACTTTCAGACCATATCTTGGCCGCGGCCCAAGGGTGGGCTGGTAGCGGCCAACCCCTGTTTTTCAGCACTCCGAGATTTCAAAAAGTGGTTTTCATCTTAGAACCTTCCAACCCTTTAGAGCTATTGTTAGAGCCTTTCATAGCTACTTAAGGGACTTTAATGATAGCTAAATCTAAGTGTTTTAATTTCATTGAGTATTGGGATAAGTGATAACCTGTTGTCCTTAATTATTATAGGATTCGATAATTTCCCGGAATGGAGAAGGCCTGTGCCTGAACAAGAACAGAAAGAGCAAGGTAGTGACACTTTATCCTATATCATGTGTAATGCATTGGTTGTTTGGTATTTATCATTGAATGAGCGAGGGGACGTGGTGTGAGCTCAGCCTTGAATAGGGGACGTGGCATGAGTCCGGCCTTGAATATTTTGAAGGAACGTGGCGAAGCCTGACCTTGAATATTGATATGCTGCATTGTGATATATGCTTACTTGCTATGTTTAATTATGCATCATATACGTAAACTGTTGCTATTGGGATTCTTTTGAATCTCAGTCTTTCCAAATAACATTTTTAGATAGGACAAATGGATTGAGAGGCAAGAAAGTGAGCAAGGGCGACTAGGATTGCCAGTAGTAGTTCTAGTTATTTTTTGTTTTTGGTTATCATTTGGACAACTGTTTGTATATATTGGATTGACTATAGATTTGTAGTTATTGTATAATCCCCGGTATGGGAAATTGAGATGGGCGATGATGCCCTGTAAACTTTTGAATTAATGATATTATCCAGGGTGAATATCGGAAATTTTATTAGTACTATGATATTATATATGTGACAAACCAAACAAGCCAATTGTTTTATTTAAAAATGAATGGAGATCATATTATACAAGTGTTGTAAAAAATTTTTAATTATTTCGGATCTCTTATTCAATTATAAAACGTATTTAAACACTAATCACGGCATTGATGACGACGGGGGTTACAGAGTCTCCTGTTTCCATAACGCTTAGTGCGTACAAGTAGTCGGACATAAGATATTGGTGTATGGGAACTTAGGCATACTTGGTGCTATTTGGTGGCACCCAGAGGAATATGTGGTACCATCTGGGTCCCACATCTATAAAGTAGCTTTTCAGGTGGTACTTTGTGCTTGTTTGGAACAGCGATTGGAATGCTTAAAAGCAGCTTTTCAATCCTGATTTACAATATACGAGGTAAGTATGTGAGAGGAGTTTTGTCTTGGTTTATGTGAAAAGCAACTTATAAGCAATCTTAGCACCAAAACAAACACGCCCTAATGAGAAGTTGCCTTGTGTATCGGTAGTTGAATGAAAGTTATTGGTGTCTATATATACTTGGTGTACCATAAGACACACAAGCTTACATGGGGCTAATTAGTAGGATAAAATATGACGGTGAGGTTGCACACATGGCAATTTTAGGGCAGGTGCATGTACCTTACGTTTTTGAAGAATCACCAGCTTAGTATCAGATGTCTAGGACACTCAAGGGTAGGTTTTGTCAACACCCGTTTCCATTTCAATATTTAAAGAGTAATAAAGACAGAATTCAATGGGCATACAGAAAAGTACAATTATACTAATAAAAATATTCGTTTACAATTCTGATATCATTTGTAGACGAAATACAGAAAATACAGTGGAAGTTTTAATATTTACAAATTTCACCAAAATATCACAAAATAGACTAATTATGACCACGATCTTGTCCTCACCTTGAAACACATGTCGTTCACTTTTCAGCGTCTACGTCTTTTCCCTTTGCCCCATAGGTACCCGCTGAGGTGTTTATTTAAAAATAGAGTGAGATTTCGAAGAATCCCCGTAGAGGCATAAAATCGTTCATAGAGAATGCGAAAAGTAAATATGACATGTGCCAAGGTATGCACAAATTAATGAACATTACGAACACATTATTATCATGTATACATGAGTAGGGCCCATCCCCATATTCTGCACGAGTTGGATTTTCACCAACTCCAGTGTAAGTGCCTTTGGCACTATTGGCCCCTCTCTGGGCAAATCATGTTGATTAATAAAGTGCATTTACAAAAAAATGGCAACCACACAATCACATAACTTATGGCATAGTGTATGAAGGATAATGTCCCTACCTCAAAGCTTTCTAGTTTCAAGTTATAATTTACTAATCATAAAGAAAGTAATAATTTACTAATTATCAATTGAAATTCAATATTTATTTAGCCCTTTTTTTGTAAAACAAAAACCACATGGATGCTCTAACCAATCATGAGGCAACAGCTCAACCATTTTTAATCATAAAATATTAAATAAATACCAATTTATTTTTAATCCTTTTATCCAAATTAGGTATATGTTGTCTTCCTTTCAGTTTAAGAATTTTTTCTTGAATAATTACCTATTATCGTATTTTTTTAAATTAAAGAAATAGTTTCTTTTTCGGTGAATTAAAGAAATAGTTTCTATTCAAGAAAACAGTTGGCTGAGCGATACTTCCTATTATCAGATTAGTAAGTGGGAGTCTGAATACCATTTATCATCGTCAAAAACAAAAAGCAAACACAGCGGAGAACTAAAAAGCAACGTCTTTTTCTTAAAAAAGAAAAAACCTCGAAACTACGAAATAATAAGATTCATAAAAGACTTGTTATTAAATCAAATACAAAGCTTTTCCTAAATTAAAAAAAGAATATAAAATGTCTACGAAGAAAAGTAGCATCAAGTACGTATAATAGTCTCAAAGCAGTTTAGGCCATCAAACTGAGGTGAAATCATTACTCCTCCGGCCGCCTTGCCCTCAGTAACTTGGGCCAATGAGCTGTTTTTCTGTTCGAAATTGGGCTTTGTCTCCGGCTTAAACTCGGGCTTAGGATTCGGCTTGGACATCCCACTATCACCAGGTGCTCCTCCTCCTCGTAAGATGGGAGGACCATAGAGGAATATAAAAATCATTGTTTCTTCTTGCTGCAGCTGTTGGTTGGATCTTGTGGGAAGGAAAGAGAGAAGAGGCGATATTTAAAGGCAGAATTTGAGAGATTTTTTGTTGGAGAAGGAGACGGATAAATGTAAGGATATATCATATAAAGATATATTTGTATTCACGATAATTTAGATTTGATTTGATTTGTATTGCTTGAATTTTAACTTAATTAATTAGGGAAAAAAGACATATAAGGACTATCCAAATATGAGAATATCAAAATGATTCCTGAAAAAGACTTAATTTATATATATATATATATATTGTTTGTGATTTAATTGAGTATTTATAAATCAATTAAAATTAGTAGAAGCACGGGTTGAATTGATCACGCATTTTTTATCTCAGTTGTTAAGGTGATACAATATCTCAAAAAGATATATTTTGAATTATCTTATTTCTTAAAAATTTAAAACTCGGTCAAATTTAGAAAATTTTAAATATTTAGAAATAATTCATCTTATACAATATCTAAAACATACGTTTGGATTAATCGCCTTTTTTAAATTTAAATCTCTGCCAACTTTAACCTATATATATATATATATATATATTATCTATTTTAACTATCTTAAATTCAAATTCAAATTTTTTAGTTTGAAGTTATAATTTACTAATTATCATTCCAATTTATTGAAATTCAATACTTATTTAGCCTTCTTTTTGGTGAAAGAAAAACTCCTTGGAAGTAAATATAAATATTTAAGATACTTTTTTGCTTTTTGTTTGAGCTGAACCACAAAGACCCGAGCCTGTCACTCCCAACTTGCCCTTGCCTTAACTATCACAGCCTATTTAAGATTTTTTTTAAATGTTTTCTTTTTTTTTCCTTTTTTTCTTATTTTTTGTTTTGGATAATGGGAAAACTCTTTCTTCTCCATTTAAGGGTTTGAGGCTACCACCTATGTAATATCCCGAATTTTGGTATTAGAGGCATGGGAATAAGCCTAAATTAAGTGGACTGCTAAGCCCCGATTTAGTAGATATCCCAAATCTATTCTCTAATGTTTCTTATATCTTTAGGATATTAAGAAAGTAAAATGGTGAATTTTGGATAATATAATTATGTTTTTGGTGAAATCGCCTATGAGGTAGTAAGCTTGTCATGTTCATTTAAATGAACAAATGATGATAAAAAATTATGAAATTTTACGGGATGAAAGTAGACATCCTAAGCTTTAATTTGATAGGTCATATGACTCAATTAGAGCTATACACAAAAAAGATATGAATTTTTGAAGTCAGCACAGATAAACTGTGAAATTTCTGGAACAATATGCAAAGATTGAAATTCTGGGAATTTTGTGATTCTAGAAAGCAAAAGTATATATTTTTCCTTGAAACTAGACTCAAGAAGGGTTCTATAGGCTTTGAAATCACCTCATTTCGATTTTTCTAGAATTAGTTATGATATTTCAAAGTTTGGGCAGAAATCTGCCAGAATTTTGTAAAATCCGAATTTTGGAAAATCAAACAATTGATTAACATATTATAATATAAATGATAAAAGGAAAATCATCATCTTCCTCCCACCATTTCAGACGTGCTGCAGCCAAGGAGAGAGAGAGTTGTTTTCTTTTAGAGAGAGAAGGAGAGGAGAAAACTCACGAGATAGGTCGATTTCTTCGGTGAATTTGTACTTAACGTGTATAATCCTTCTCCTAAGCTTCTCTTCTATATTGTTTGAGGTATTTGAAGCAAGATTCATGGTGTTTTGAAGTTAGGGTTTTCAGCCACAAGATAGAAAAGCTAGTGGAAGCTTGAGGTAACTTCCAAACTCTTGCATATTGACTATTCTGGCTACTATAGACAATTTAATCGGTGAAATTTTGCCGGATTGTCTTTGTGTGTAAAAATGGAAAATGGGTTGTGGGGGCTGTTATGCTGCCCAAATTGATACTAAATGGTAGTTTTAACCTAATGGAATAGTCAATAAAGTGGTTAGAAGTATAAAGGAACGTGTTTACGGAGCCGAAACCGAAAAACCCCGATTTTCCCCTTAAAACCTATATATTTTGGCCAACATTGTAAATGGGTCTTAGAGTAGGATTTTCAATGATTTGATGATTCCATTGGATTCAGTGGGCGAAAATAGGTGGGGTTACAGTTGGGCACTTTTTCGGAAAAGGCCGAGAAAGCATAATTACGAAAGTACCCCTAAAACATTGAAATAAGGATTGCCAAGGGCAATTTCGTCTTTTAGCAGTGAATTTGGTAATTCCAAGTCCGGAAATGGATTCCTTGGGTGAAAATATGTCAGGATAGCCCATGTTAAAATTTTGAGAAAAGTACAACCAGACCGGGTACGATATGGCAGAGTCCCCGGGGGTATTTTAGTAATTTTTCAAGATAGACTCATATAACCCTCAGAAACCCTATGGAAGTGTCTAAATAGTATATTTGACATTGTAGGATCGAATATGGAGCCCCGAGCTGTTTGCACGTAGATCGAGGCACGCGTTTCGAGACGGAAAAAGGTTAAGGTAGGGGACTTACCTTACTTGCATGTATTTGATATCTTTGCTTGTGTAATGATGTATGTGATTGCTTTACTTGATTGTGTAGAGAATATTTGAATAAATGAAGCTCTGTTTCTGTTTTCGCTGTGCCCATAGTCTTGTTGTATGAAACATTGAGAATGCAGAAATGTCATTATGGGGCATACATCTAGATAAAGCTAACATGTCATACACATAGCATCAATCATGCATGCATTATGGTTTCTATTTCCTACTGAGATTCTCTCGAATCTCACCCTCCCCTACCCACAATTTAGACAGGAGACGACAGAAGATATGCAAACAACAATGCAGAGTACCGTACGAGGGGATTACAGTAGTGGAACGAAGATGAGAAGATGTCTTTGTTTCACTGGGACGAGTTTAGACACTCAAGTATCCCTGTGCGGCTACACTAATTGTAATTATCAGGTATGAATCCCTGAGGGGAATTTCCGTAATCATGTACATATTATCAATATAATTATGCTATTCCTGTGTTGCCTACTGAACTGCATATCATTTTCCGCAAATACTCTGAAAAAGGTTGAAATTGAGATAAGGGCGTGACAACCTACAATCTACACCACATCATCATCAACAATGACCACAGTATGCTGACATGACTAATGGCATGTCATTGCTATTGGCGGAACTTCATTTCCTTGCTAATTTGTAGAGTTGAGAAATTGGGCCGAGCCCGTCAAGGGCCGGGTTTATTATTTAGAGCCTCCAGAAGAAGTCTTGTCTAAAAGAGTCGGCCCTGTGAGGCCGCGGCTCTACATATCCAACTCTTTTAGACCCCGTTTAAGTTGTTTTTTTTAATAACTAAATAAGGGTAACCTTCTAACCTATCCCTTAGACATTCAGAGGTTCAGATATTGTCTCTCACCTCACAGTCTCTCTCTAAGCTGAAGAAGAGCCTATTTATAGTGAAGCACAATCAAATGTGATCGATGACGTTGATAGTGATGACAATGTTATTCATATTATTTAATATTTAGTTTATAATTATGACTTCACTTGCTGATATATTTGATTGTGGTTGACTGGTGGAGTGGTGGTTGTGTGTGGATATTAGTTTTGGTTTGAACTCTGGTTTTAGTGTTTGTGTTTTGTTAAATATGAATAATGTTTAATGTTTTTACTTAGTTTTGATAATATTTATGTTTTAAATTAGATATTTTAGTCTTCAAGCATGTAGGAAGCAAAAAGGTGTTAAACGGGCCTGAAGCCCGCGGACTTTTACTAAACGGGCCAAGTTGCATAAAATGGACACCTTTTTTAGACTCGGGCCTAAACGGGCCGGCCCGTTTAGGCCCAGACCCATGACGAGCCGGCCCATTTTCCCACCACTACTAAATTCATCAATGATTGCCTCTATCATTTGTTTATTTATTTATTTGTAGTTGATAGAGCTTAATGGTATCGTGTGAACCTTACAAACGATTCTACTTAATAGGATAATGGTGTTTGTTGCCTTATCAATATAATAAGATATTAATTATAAAAATTCATGTCAATATCAATTATATAAAGCAAGTAAATCAAGAATTCATCAGTCAAATAATTGAGGAGTGGAATGAAAAGAAGGGTTGAGATATGGAGGAAGAGGTGTAATGTAGATACCTGAAGATGGGTAACCATGGAGAATTTCAATATATATAATCTCTTTTGTATCATCTATATTTTAGAACTGTGTGGCAGTTTTTCATTTGTTCTTATTAATTAAGTCCATTTTTCTAGGCTCTAACTGAAAACAAAGTATTTTCCTGCACACCGTTGGTCCTTTATTAGTCCAAATTTCCTAAGCCATGTGCCTTGAAAATGTGAAGAAGAAAAAGAGATGATGTAATAATGATGAATGAATAAATTTGCATTAGGGCTTCACACTGTCTGTAAATTTTCTCCCTGCCTTTGCAATGTTAGGATTGTCAGTTGCGTGGTTAGGATATTGTCAAATATTATTTTGTTATTTGATCAGCCCTAAGGTTGGGATACCAATCTAAATATGTGAGAACTTTCTATATAAAATGCCTATTATCTTCATCAATAATACTCGCTTTGTCCTGGGAAGCACCCCATACCTCAAAATGAGTGGGGCATACCACTGAGTTGCATCGAATTAAAAATGAGGTACTGAATTGTAACCAAGATAAAATTATAGGAACTGAGTTGCATGGAGTCAAAATTTTCTTGCTTAATTACACTTACAACTTTAGTTTCTTTTATAAAATTTGCAAAGGAATCATCCCAGAAAAGGTTCAATATAATTACATAGAAAGAAGTTTAATTGACATTAAAAATTAAACAACCCAAGAATATAGAATTACCATACAATAAAATATATCTTTAATGAAATTACATTGAAAGCCCCACAATGGGAATATTTGATATGATTGTTGGCGGTAGCTCCTAGATTATCATGCAACTTAGTGGATCTTCCAGCTGCTCCTAATGCTATGTAGATCCTATTAGCAGCAGCACCTGCAAATGATAGAGTCCTTAAGAGCTACTATTTGCTAATCTTTTTATTGGGGCGTGATCAACAACAAAGTTCTTGAACAGGGAGGGCTTTGAGTTTTATTCTAATTTGATAGTTATATTTAAATTAGTATTTTTGCCTACTTGCGTGTTAAAAGTGGATTTTATGTTTTTATGAGAAACCTTTTGAAAAATTCAGCTTTATTTTTAAATAAATGGCTTACTGAAAATTTTTTTTAAACTAATATAATTATTGAAATATGGACATTAAATAGTTTGCAAATGACACATCCACACTTTCAAATATTGAAGATTAGGCAAAAAAACATTTCCGCAACTCATAAGGTGTTTTATTTGTTTTCTTTTGAGGATGACATGCTTATTTTCGGTACTAGCATGAGTATTGTGCTTGAAACAAAACACTTTCTTGCTTCTAATTTTGACATGAAAGATTTGGGTGAAGCAAAAATGATTTTGGGTGTTAAAATCATAAGGAATGAAAATAGTATCTTACTTTCTCAAAAACATTATGTTGAGAAAATTCTGAGAAAGTTTGAACTGTTTGATAAATCTCCTTTGAGTACTTCTTATGATCCAAGTGTGCATTCAATAAAAAAAATGAAGGAGATCGAATTGCTCAATCTAAATATGCACATATTATTGGGAGTTTGTTGCATTTAATCAACTATACCAGGCCTGACACAGCATATGTTGCGTGTAGACTCACTGTCCAAGAAGTGAACATTGGGAGGCTGTGGTAAGGGTATTGAGATATTTGAGAAGTACCATGAATTATGATATTTATTATAGTGGATTTCCTTCTACAATAAAAGGATATAGTGACGCTAATTGAATCTCAGATTCAGAGGAGACTAAATCCACTAGTGGTTATGTTTTTACACTTGGTGGTGGTGCTATACCATGGAAGTTGGCCAAACAAACTATTATAACCAGTTTCTTGAGGGATTTTGAGTTTATTACTATGGAGTTGGCTAGTACTGAGGCTAAGTAGTTGAAAAACTTCTTAGCAAATATCCCACTAGGCAAAAAAACTAACACCATCAGTGTCTTTGCATTGTGATATAACTAGGTTGCAATAGCCACGGTCAAACAAAAAACTTTTAATAGTAAAAGCAAATATATTCGATTGAGACATAATATTATAAGGCAGATTTTAAAAGATGGTATAATTTCAATCGATTATGTTAGGTCTGAAGTGAACCTAGCAGATCTGTTAATAAAAGCTCGGGAAGAATTAAATTAGCAAAGAGGATTGGGCCTGAAGCCAATTCGAAATTAACAACAACGGTCAACGCAACCTTTGTGATTGGAGATCCCATAAAGAAGGTTCATATGGGTAAAAACAGGTTGCTCATTAGTTCTGCTAGCACTAAATAAATTGCTAGTCTCTTCTTATGGTCTGGGAAAGTGCTAAAATGCATTTTGGTGAGGTTGAGCGAAAGCTCTTAATGATTTCATAATCCTATGGGTCATAGGTACATTTCTTGAAATCATCTCTATGAATGTGGGGTAAGGCCACTCCTATAGGATTGTGGTAAAATCTCTAGAGCATTCATTATGCACCAGGCATGTGCATAGCCATTTTAATGTGCAAAACCGCTATTAACAGCGGAAATGTGGGGGCATAATTTAACTCTTAATGACTCTAGTACACACCCAATATTTTTTGGTTCATAGAAGCATACTTCACTAACATATCTTTGTATTAAGTGTTATCGGTCTAGGTTTGGTTCATAGCCCAGAGGACCTCCAGATACAATGGTTATACTCATATGTGCAACTTAGCTAATAGTGCTTTCTTTGACACTTGTGGGGGACTATTGTATATAATATGTATGGGTGTGTCAAAGGAAAAGTCCCACATTGCATGGAATTGTGGAGTCTATGTAATAACAAGTAATCTTAGGCTAGTAAATGGGCCAAGAAGAGGAATAGGGTTACTCACACAACAAAGGGCCACCAGAAACGTAGTCGAAACCCCACAATTTCCCCTCCCTTGTGTGCAAGTTGAATGTGGTATTAGACACTTTTACCAAAAATATTTCTACAAAAGTACAATATTAATTTGTATGATTTATTACTACCTTAATGGATCATCAACACCTATTGATGTGTTTAATCACCTAATGCCTAGTAACCTCCCTATCAATATTCATTAAGCTGGTTAATGATTTGTAACTGACGTTTAATTGTGCTTGAATGTCCAATGTTCTCTTGTGACCCGCAACCTATAAAAGGATATGAGATCGAAGGTCTAAGAACATGGCTTTGAGCTTTTAAGCAACTTCCACTACAAAAAAAAAACATTGAATTTTTTATGAAATTTTCCACGAAATAAAAAGTTTCCGCGACGGAAATGGATTTTCGACGGAATTTCTGATGGAATGGATTCCGTCGCTAGTAATAGCGTGACAAACCAATTTCTGAAGGAATTCAGATTCTATCACAATTTTCATTGGAAATTTTCTGACAGAATTTCCAACGGAAATTTTCCGTCTCAATTTCCGACGGAATTTAATTCCGTTGCAAATTCCCTTGCAAAATTATTTTTTATTTTTAAAATTTTAAAAAGTCACATGGCAACTCTGGTGGCCGCCCCCTAATTGCCGACGGTGGCCCGTGGCAGCTTCGGCGGCCTCCACCTTGTCACCGACGCCCAGATCCTCCTAGTGTCGCAGCCTCTCTTTTTCTGAAAATGCAACTCAACTTGCCCACCTTTGGTTCGAACCCACGACCTCGTCCATACGCGCATTATGCTTTATCGGATGGGCTCAACTGCTTTCGCATTTTATTATTACACAATTATATATATATATATATATAATCTTATTATATATAATCAATTATATAAATATATATATATATATTTGTTTCTTATATATAAATGTAATAATAATATAAAATAATTTTATATATTATTATAATTTTTAATATAAATTAGCTTCAAATTAAAAAATTTTACATCTTAAATAAATTTTATATGACTATATTTTTGTCTAATTTCTAAAATTAATTTTTTTATTAACATGAATTAATAACTAATAAATAATAATTTTTTATTAATAGTAATTAATAACTAATAAATTTTATTTTTTATAAATAAATTTTTATATGACCATTTTGCCCCCTACATGGAATAAAACCTATGGTTGGAAACTTGAGAAACCAAAACCAAAATGAGGAAAAACTTGAGGAATGAAAGATGATATTAACCCAAAATTTTAAATATTTATATGGCTAATAATATCATGATTTTAATTTTTATAAAGATATTTTCTTAAAATTAAATTTAATTAAAAAATAATAATTTTTAAATTTTTCCGACGGAATTAGCCAAGGAATTTTTCCCTCCATCGGAAATTCCGTGGCAAAATTAGTCAAGGAATTATTTCATTGGAAATTCTGTGACAAAATTATTCCCGACTGAATTTGCAATGGAATATTTTCCGTGGCAAATTTTGCCACAGAAAAAATTCCGTCGAAAACTTTTCCGATGGAAATCCATTAGAATTTGTCACGAAAATTGTTTCCATGGCAGATTCCATCAGAAATTTAATGTTTTTTTTGTAGTGTTCTCTTCCCTCCTCTGATGTTTTACCTTGCTAAGTTATATTATCTTCCATAGTTTTATTCACCCTGTTTTTATAAGAAAGGTTTGTTTAATCCTGAGGAGTGTTTCTTTTTATCTACCGGTAGTTGTGGAATAGCTCTTAAGGACAATGTCCTCGGGCACGACTCGAATCAACTTTGTTATTTGTAGGCGATGTCACTAACAGGATATGCATGTCATCAGAGAGGGCTTGGAAGATCTACTGAAGTGTATGACAATTTAGGAGATGCCACCAACAATGTTTTTAGTCACTTTACAATGAATTATTATGAAAGTCACGATTATCATAAAAAGTCATATCTTCATCTTCTCAAGTTATGCTATAGCATTTTCTGTTGCTAGAACTGTAATTACACACGTATTGCGTGGATTCCTCTATGGCTCAATATATCTCTATTGACTCCTGATTATACACAACATATATCGATGAGCTTCATATGGAAAAGTAATATGATTATCATAATTTTGTTGAATGGACTGCTCTGTGTCATGATAGGCTTCATCACTAACATCCATCATATGTTCATCATTGTCTCCATATAGATTAGTTGTAGTTTGAATATGAAAAGAAGAAGGTACTAAACCATGATCAGAAGTATTGACATAAAGATACACAATTAGAGGTACAAAGCGATGATTATGAGTTAATAGAGGTATATAAGGGTATGTTTGATTGTTTCTTGGTAATAAGATATGATTTTATATGTCAATAACTCAATCATTTTCAGAAAGATAGTTGGCTAAGTTTGTACAAAGAAATTTTGGAACATCTTGAATTAATTCTTCACAAGGCATAGTGAATGGAGTCGAAAATGGCATAGTGAATGGAGATGAAAATACTTCAAAAATATGTCGTTGACTAGAGTCCTATATTAGGAGAATTCCCACGTTGCATGATAGTAAAGCTAATATCAAATGTATCTTCCATCAAGTCTTTAAAAATTAAAACGTAAGAGGGTGTCATGATTATAATCTCAACTTGCACTAGTACAAAATTATCTTTTTAGACCGCCACATTTAGACTAGTTATAGTGGATAAGGTCTAAAAAAGATGAGTGGTGGCAGTTTTGTAATTATAAAGAACTTCTAAGACCAGTTCTTAAGATTTGCGGTCTAAAATAAATCATTTAGACCGGTTATTAAAATCATGATGGATGCTGAAATTGTAAGTTTTGGCTGTGGTAGTACATATTCCAGTGCTGCTTATGATATAGAAAGTTTTGGCATTTTCATATTAGTGCATATTCAAGCTCATTTTGTTAGTTTTTCTAATAGTTAGTACAACAACAATTTTCTAGGTATACTATTCAGACTCATGGTCTCTAATGATTGAGAAAGATGCAAGCAAATCCATGTTATCTACCTCATTTTACGTTTAAGCTTCAGTGAAACTGTATTTTTAACATGTCATGGTTGAGCCATAGTGGAGCATAATGAAGTGTTCATGTAAGATAGATTTTGGCCTATGTTCTACTCATTCAACATCTCTTGATTCTCTTGAATGTTCATCATGGAAAACTTTATCTGGATTTCATGGACAAGAAGAATCACATATATCCCAAAGCTTGAGATTAAAAATAGGAGTTCTTCCACAACAATGTCTTAATACTAAGCTGTTTAATTTTCCATTTCAAGAATATTACTCATTTTCGCCCCAACCAACTGATCAATCTGATCCTAAATGTGTTTCGGCTAACTCAGGTATCACTAATTGGAATGAAGTTCTATTCAGTATCTATGACTTTAGGAATTAGAATCATATGATTACCAACTAGTTTTATGGTATTGCTGTGCAATATTTCTATGGTGAAGCTCAAGAAGAACCATGGATACAATAACATTCTAAATTGCCTTATAATATCTTCTTACTTAGCATCAACTCTTATAGAATAATGACATCTATAGTATATCATGCTTGACTTAAAATGATCTAAGATGGATTAGTCAATATGAGACAAACATTTTCAATAGCATGGGTTTGTTACTTCACAATTCATATTAATTGATGTTTGTTTGCCTTGCTTTCCTATAACAGGTCCTTTGGATGGAAAGTGCTTCGGAGATCTCATCAAGTCGCCTGTAGGGAGTAGGGAGGCAGGATTTTGACTTCCCTACATTTAATTAATGAAATGAAACTCTAAACCCAAACCTTCACTATGGTAAGGTTTTGGTGTGGTTGGTAGAGATGAATAGGTTGTAATATTTGTTTTCATATTAATAAAGATGACTCTTCTTCTTTTCTTCAAAAAAAAATCACCATGGAAGTTGTGGGGAAACCCTATCTAAAAATGCTGAAATTGTATGATGAATAATTGTTTTATTAAATTTGTTCACACTTTAATTGCAAGATTGAGATATTTTTTATTAATTATTGTTAATTTTTTATCTTATGAATTGTTGTTTTTCATCATTTAGTTACGATTGTCATAGCTTAATTAAAATTATACGATAGTAAAAAAATAGGGTA
This sequence comes from Inga oerstediana, assembly GCA_963210345.1. Taxonomy (NCBI): domain Eukaryota; kingdom Viridiplantae; phylum Streptophyta; class Magnoliopsida; order Fabales; family Fabaceae; genus Inga; species Inga oerstediana. The sequence continues at coordinate 43,217,463 of OY723407.1, forward strand.
TTTTTTTCTTAGATTGAGATGATTTTAAAATCCTTCCAATCCAAAAACAAAAGCCCTATTTATTTTTTAAAAAACTGTCACTTTTTAAACCGGTTATTCTGAAAACCGGTCTTAAAAGTATGATTTTTAAGACTATTTATTTTAATAACCGATCTTAAAAGTCTTAAAAAAAAGTTTTAGACCAATTTTTAAACATCCGGTTAGACCTGGTCTTCAAGTAACCGGTCTAAAAAAAGTGATTTTTAAGACCGGTTGCTTAATCGGTCTAAAAAGTAATATCAAGACCACATCTAGAATTGGTTTAAAAAATCATTTTTAACCGGTCTAAATAGTCATTTTTCCACCCGCGTTGATGCATTGTTGGGGGAGAGATAAATATTAATTAATACGATTTGAACAAAAAAGAGGTCAATTTTTAAGTTTGAATAGAGTGATAATAAAGAATTAGTTAAATGTGTATAAAAAATAAAGAATTAGTTAGATATAAATGATGAATAATAGAAATATATAATATTTAAAGTTTTCATCAAAATATTTATCTTAAACGAGAAGATAATTATCTTAAGAATTTGTATGTCCATCTATCTTTTGAATTCCTTGAAATTCAAAATAAAGTTTTATTCTAACGAAGTGTTTTTCCTGTTTGGTATATGTTTTTTTGTTAAAAGAAATACAAGTTGTAAGATTATTTTTAAAGTTATTCGAATTTCAAGTGTAACATCTCTAGCCTTATTCTTGAAATTGTCCGGTTGGCCCCGTTACCTGTCATGATTTTAAAATGTGTTAATCTCCCCTTGTAGCTAGAGTCCTCATTGTCACATCAACCCAAACTTGACTCTAATACTACTTGTAAGCTTGACTCTAATATCACTTATAACATCCCGACACCTTGGTCCCGAGCCAGCATCCTCGTTATCACATGGACCTAAACTGAACTCTAATACCACTTGTAAGTGTGACTCTAATATCACTTGTAACATCTCAGCCCTTGCTATCGAAATTGTCCGCTTTGGGGCCTCATTTCCCCTTGATGGTTTAAAATCTAGACTCTTATAAGGTATCCTTTCTTCCCCTCCCTATGAAAGATTGTGAAGTCTCAAATTGAAGGAGAACAAAAGACACTTTATAAAGATTTGAATACCTCTTCCTCTAGACGCGTTTTAAAACTGTGAGAAATGAAAGACGATTTAAAATAGTATAGATACCTCTTCCTATTGAGGTGTTTTAAAAACATGAGAAGTAATGTGGCCTCAAAACAGATAATTTCGACTACGATACGCTGAGATGTTATATAAAGTACTTGTGATATTTGGTTAAAGCATATTTTAGTTCTTAATATATAAACTTTTGAAGTAAAAGAATTCATGAATTAATAATAACAAGAGTAGAGAACCTACCTAATTTTGCACAAATTCTCTGAGTCTTCAGTCTTCATTATGTGGTGTTTTATGGGTTGAGTTTCTCTCATTCTTCTCATTCTCATTTTCTTCTCATAATCACATGTCCACCATTACATTAAAAAATAAACAGTTCTGATTCAATATTTTATAGAATTAGTACTATAAATATAAATAAATAAATAAATTTACTCTTAAAATTGGATCTATAAAGTGTTATCGGGGTATAAGTTTTGTATAAAATAGGTCAAATCCTAATGCATATTCTTACTTATCAAGTACAAAACAAATCTGCTTCTTTTGTTTCTACCAATAGAATTCTTTCGTTATTACTAAAAAAGCTGGAATAAATATTAATCCTTTACTTGACATGAACCACTAAAAATAGAAGGTCCATAGTATCATTTTTTTATAGTGCAATAAAATTACACAATGTCCATTTTTTGTTGATATAAGAGGTATTTTTATGGGCTTCCCTTGGTATTGTGTTCATACTATCGTATTAAATTATCTCAGCTATTTTCTTTCTGCCCATATAATACATATAGCTACGGTTGTTGGTTGGGTTGGTTTGATGGCTTTATATGAATTAACCATTCTTGATCCCTTTGACCCTGTTCTTGACCAAATGTGAAGATAAGAAGGTATGTTTGTTATACCCTCCATGCCTTGTCTAGGAATAACCAATTCATGGGTGGTTGGAGTACAGAAAAAATAAAATAAATTGTAATTTATATAATGTAACAATAATAATAAATTTTTAAAATATTAAATCTAAATCATCCATTTCATAATCTAAAGTTGAAGATGAGATAATGAGGGGCCGGGGAGAAAGAAGAAAATGAAATATCTTCTCCCTTGTTGTACTTAATCTTCTATAGAGCTTCTTATTTATAGATTTAAACGCAACTAAAGTAATACAGTATCTCTACAAGACATGTTTTGAATTATCTGCTTCTTTTTTTTTAAAAAAAAAAAAAATCTCAATCAAATTTAACAAATTTTAAATATTTGGAAATAATTAATCCGATCCGATATATCTCTAGGAAATACGTTTTGATTTCTATTCCTTTTAAAAAAATTTGATCTAAGTCAAATTTAACAAATATTAGTTATATATATATATTAGGAAAAACTCCAATCAAATCTAGCTTGCTTGAATACCAAGATACGTAATGCTTATTTGTCATTATAAAATGCTATCTCCATTTTTTATTTTTTTTACACACACACAAAGACACGCATTTGATAAATTCAAGGGGTGGTGTGGATCGAATCTTGGGCCTTGGGGCACTCCCTTTATGTTCTTGAAAGCCTATATGTCTAAATTTGGATTTTGCTATTTTAACTAGATTTAGTTATAAAACAATAAGATTCATAAAAGAACTGTTATTAAATCAAATATTCCAAAATTAAAAAAGAATATAAAATCCCTAAGGGAAAAAAGTGGCATCAAGTACATAAATAGTCTGAAAGCAGTTTAGGCCATCAAACTCAGGTGAAATCGTTACTCCTCCGGCTGCCTGGCCCTCAGTAACTTGGGCTGATGCATTGTTTCTTGGTTCCGACTTGGGCTTAGGTTTGGGCCTAGACTCAGACTTAGATTTGGGTTTGCCCCGAAAGTTTATTAAATATTTTTAGATTGTAAGATATTTTATTGAATAAATAGTTCCTTGAACTGTGTTCATCAGTAGAGTTGGAAGAAAAGATATTATTGTAATTAATAATTAAGAATCAAAACGAGGTCATTTTTAGAACTCTTTTCTAAAAATTTCTTTCTTTTAGAGTTTCTGTTCATGGTCCTATAAAAAAAAAAGGGAAAAGTTGGGAAAAATTGCACAATTAAAATTTTTATGAGTAAAAAGGACCTGATAAATTGTCATACACAAAAATATCATACTATGCAAATTTTGTATACCCAAGCTCTTTCCCACCTTCTCTCATAATTTATTCTTTCTTTCCCCAAATATTTAAAATTGAGCAATGGTCTGCTGGCAACTAGATGATTTTAGATGAGATGAGTCTCACAGGTTTTGTTAAGCAAAGTGAATGGAGAAAAATATTATGGAGAAAGAAGGAGCTATATGCTCATACAAAAATTATGACAGCATGGGGGGTTTTGATTAATTATCTTTCACTTGAGGGTGATAACCAAATAACCCAGAGATTATGAAGGAGACCCAATTTACCCTCCTTATATCCTTTTCACACTAATCACAATGATAAAACTGATATTTATAAAGCCCAATCACTAACCATAATATTAACCAATAAGATAACATCCTAACTATGATTTAACATAGGTTAAAGTGTAAATTTATCCCATAAATTTTCACTCAAAAACACTAGATATCTAAAAGTTTTTTGAGAAACAATGATTTGGTTCGGAAGAAATTGTCAAAATTGAGTAATGTTGTGTCACTGTTATATAATGTTGAAGTTGACCATTTTTGTTTGACTGGTACACAGCATCCCACGCATTGCAGTCATCATCCAATTCATTGCAGTGGTCGTTTTTTTTTATTTTTATGTAATAAGTGCTTATAAAATATGATTTATTGTATACGAGATAAGTATGTAAGAGAAATTTTATCTTAACTTATGTAATAAATATTTATTAACTCCCAATATCAAACACATATATTCCTTCTTACTGCCTCATCTTCCCTTTCTCTAAGACCCTCCCTCTTCTGAAAACCATTGAACTCCAGGCCTGTGATGAATCCTAAAGAAATGAGGCCGAAATTCTTCTGAAACTCACCTATTAATCAATATATAAGAACTAGAGTGGTTTAAAACAAAACAAAACAAAAAAAAAAAGCATATCAAAAGAAAAATTTTCCTCTTAACCTAACATTTGCGATGGAGCCATTTATTAATGGAGTAGCATCGACGATTTGTTGGTTCAAACTGAGAAATCACTCTGAAAAAAGAATGAGAATTTCTTATGGAGTGTGAAACCCATAAAGGGGCAAAGATTTGAGGGGAACGAAGCCTAGTCCGAAGCCTTAATAGTTGCTCTCAGTGAGTTAGGATTCTCATCAGGGCAAAAATTAATAGAAGTTAAAAACCCCGAAATAGAATTATCAGCAGGGGATGATTCAATATCTGGGAGAAGGCTGCCGTTGGTGAGTAAAAAGAAGGTCGTCATTGCCACTGGCGAGTTTGATGAAGATGGCCACCACCGGAGAAGGAGAAGACGAATCAGACGGCGAGGAGAAGGAGCGAAGTTTCCGTGCTGAAAGAGGGGGTATTTACTTTTTTTTAAAAAAAATTTCCAGATGTAATATTGAGTGACGTGGGGACGAAGGGGTAGATTGAGTGCAGTGTTGGGTGTGGAGATAGGATCTGGCTGAAGTCCGCTGCCTACCGATCCGCTGCCAATCCTTTTCTCCCAAATTACACTGTTTTGGTGTAGTTTGGGACTAAAGGGGTGAGTTTTTTTATTTTTAAAAATAAGATATAGTATTTTAAAATATTTTTTTGGAAGTATCTAGTATTTTAAAATATTTTTTAAGTAACATATAGTATCATAAAATAATTTTTAGTACTTTAACCCTTTAAAATATGTTTTCAGTTGTATCAAGTGTGTTAGCAGATTGATTGAAATTTAACCTTTAATGTATTTTTTTAGTTCCAAAAATCACTTTAAAATATTTTTTTGGTGTTTTTAACCCTTTAAAATATTTTTTTGTTGCTTTGAACTCTTAAAAATATATTAAGAGTTAAATTACAATTAGTCTGCTAACACACTGGATACAACTGAAAACATATTTTAAGGGGTTAAAGTACTAAAAATTATTTTATGATACTATATGTTACTTAAAAAATATTTTAAGATACTAGATACTTTCAAAAAAATATTTCAAAATACTATATCTTATTTTTTTAAAAAAAAAAACTCACTCCTTTACCTCCAAACTACACCAAAACGGTGTAGTTTGGGAGAAAAGGATTGGCAGCGGACCGCAGCCAAATCCTTGGAGATAAGCTAGATTAGATTTTATCTAAATAGATCTGAACATGTAATAAAAATTTAAAACCTGAGTTTATATATAGGATTTTTTTTTTAGGCATGAGACGGGCCTTCAAAGGCCTGACAAAGCCTGAAATATGTTTAAAATTCTATTTAAAATATAGGATTTTAAATAACCTTTAAAACATATGCTTCTAAATTCATATAACCGTCTTCATATTTATTTAAAATATTATATTATGTTTTAAAAGCTTAGTATCTATTCTTGTTATAATATAGATGTTTAGTAAGGAAAAGAAAAGAATCTCTAGTGACAACAATTGTTCGAGTAAATAGGAATAAAAAAAACTAATGTCTGTCTACTAATAAGATATATTTCTAAAATTGATCAAGCATAATAAGTAACATGTAAAACTAGATTTTACCTCTTTTACTGTTCCCATATAAATTAGGACAAACTCTTTTTACTAAGATTATAATATTTTATTTGACATTAAAATAAATTAATATAAATTATTATGCTTTAATTAACCGCACAAATCAATTTAAGGCATGTTTGGGATCACGATTTCTTAAAAAATAAGTTTTTATTACGTAAGCCGAGATAAAACTCCTCCCACATACTTACTTTGAATACTATGAATCATAATTTATAAACACTTATTATCCAAAAATAAACTATTCCAAACAAACACTTAATATTACAACAAGCTCGCCGGCGGTGATTAAATTAAATAGTAATGAAAGAGAAAAATGGGGTAGATATTGATTGAGATATTCGTTATGGTTTGGGGGCCACTTTTTATGATTAGGGAGTGGGCCCAGCACCGTCGTTCCTTCGGGCTCGTGGTGGTCCCCTCGCTGCACTTTTGTGAACCTAACCTTCCCTTCTTGCTTCGTGTCCCTCGGTTTTGGCACTTTGGCTTGTCACCTTTACTTTTGTCGTTCGCTGCCATCTGTTGTCACCGTTTTGATGCTTTTTTATTAGAATCATATTGAGCTGTTGAGGGGAGTGAGGAGCAATGGCGCAAAAATAGGAAAAATGCTTGGGAAAGATTTATTTTTCGAGAAATCCTAATTAAATCTGGTTAAAATGATCAAAATCAAAATTAGGCCTACACTTTTAAGACTCATGAATAAATAGATGCAATTGTCTGCATTTTACAGCTGCAGCTAGATTGTATGATTATAATGTGTGTGCTGGGGGGTTTTTGAACCCCCAATGTCAAATTGAGCTTAAAAGCTCAATACCCAATTTGAAAAAAAAAAAAAGTTTGAGTGTTTGTTTTTCAAAGTGAACAATCGAGTTTAATTCTATCTTAATAGCTTTTGTCATAAACTTTATTTCTCAGTTTTTACTGATTTAACTTTTGGGGAGAGTGAGAATAGTTAAAATATTTTTTCAGTTGTATCCAGTGTACTATCAGACTTATTACAATTTTACCCTTAATATACTTTTTTTGCTACAAAAATTAATTTCAACTATTATTTGGTGCTTTTAACCCTTAAAATATTTTTTTCAACTGTACCCAATGTGTTATCAGACTGATTGCAATTTTATCTTTAATGTACTTTTTCAGTTCCAAAAATTATTTTAAACTATTTTTTAGTGTTTTTAACCCTTTAAAATATTTTTTCACCCACTCTCTCTTACTATTATCACAAAAGTCACTTGTGCTTAAGTCAATCCAAACAAATTTTACTTTTGCAAAAGTCATTTATACAATCGTTGTTCCAAACATAAATCACATTACACAATTAGGCTTTTACCAAAAATAAAATTACCAAACGTTAAATTGAGAAACTTCATTTTTCGTATCATAGTTCCAAACACACTCAATGTTGTTAATTACTGTCATGGTGAAGTGCGATTGCGGAACTTTGGCCGTGATTACTCCGGGAATGAACTGGCATTTATTCTTTAATTTCAAGTAGCAACTTTAATATATCATTAAGTGCACCAAATGCCCATAAATACAGGGATGATTCCTTTTAAGTACCATTATATTTTATTTCATGTACTATGAAATGAGGGAAACCTTTGGAAATAAATATTGTGATGCGGTTTTGAAGCAACTAACAATGGTTAACATGAGTAATCAATTATTATTATGGTGTGAACATCTCAACTTGATAATTTTCAAAGTTTATGCGTGATAGTACTGGAGAATATAATTAAGGTGAATGGACCTTTTGTATATGAGACCATATTTATAATATATTATCGTTGCTGAAGATGGTTGGCATTACAATTTCCTATTGGTGAGTTTTGCGACAACTATATGCTAAATAATTTCTATAGTTGGAAAGCAAGATAAGACTCAACTTATTATTTATTGAATTATCATATTGTGTGGAAAAATTAATTATAGTCTAATTGGAATGGAAGGAGATTATAGGGAAAGCAAGATAAGACTCAACTTATTATTTATTGAATTATCATATTGTGTGGAAAAATTAATTATAGTCTAATTGGAATGGAAGGAGATTATAGAGTGTGACCTCTTGGCCTTCTGTTGGTTTGAACCCAGGACCTCACCCGTACACGCTCGATGCCTTATCAGTTGGGCTGGAATGCTATGGCATTTTATTATTGCACAATCATATATATAATCAACTATTATAATCAATATTTATTTATTTATTATACATAAATATATATTATTATAAAAACTAAATATAAATCTAATAATAATATAGAATAATTTTATATATTATTATAATTTTTAATATAAATTAATTTCAAATTAAAATATTCTACATCTTAAATAAATTTTCATATGACTATATTTTTGTCCAATTTCTGAATTTAAATTTTATTTTTAATTAACATTAATTAATAACTAATAATATATATGTATATATTTCAAAAATAATAATTTTTAATAATTAAATTTATCTAAAAAACAATAATTTTTTAATGTTTCCGATGGAATTAGTCACGGAATTATTTCGTGGCAATATTAGCCATGAGAAGTTCCGTGGATAATTCCTTGGCAAAATGAATATTTTTCGGTGGCTAATTCCATCGCAAATTTTGCCATGGAATGAATTCTGTCGAAAAATTTTCTGGCGAAATTTGTCATGGAAAAAATTCAGTGTTTTTTTTTTGTAGTGCTTATTGGTAAGATGTGAAAATAATTTGAGATATTTGAAAGTGCCAGCGTGCCTATAATTTTTTAAATAATTTGCAGAATTGCTGCTAGTGTTATTTGATAAAGTTAAGTTATGATTTAAAATTAATTATGTGGAGGCTTTGTTATTTGCTACTGAGAGCAAATTTTATGAATTATGAAAATTCCTATGTTGATTGAAACAAGCATTATGTGGTATGAAAATGTAATCATTTATCTATGGTAGATGTAATACCCCGAATTTTGAGACTTGAGGCTAGAGAATAAGCCTGAGATTAGTGAACTGCGAAGCCCTGGTTTAGCAAGATCCCAAATTGTGATTAAGGGTTAATGACTCCAAAAGTGGATGTGATTAGTGATAAATAACCCTTTTGGAGGTTATGATGTGATTTGAGATTTGAATGTTTTGTGAGTAGCGTTGAAACTCTGTATTTAAGTTCAATTATGGATTAACATCTAAATTGACTTAAAATAGAGGGAAGGCGCATAAGGTGGTTAAATGGAAAGATAAGATGAGTTTGGTGGTGATTCAGTGGGAATTGCCGTAATCAGGGGAAAAATGGTAAAGTTACCGACCAATTGGTCAGTTACCGAAGAGGAAACTCATTGGTAACTTCAAGATCAATGGTTGAGATTGATTTGTGTAAGAGATCAGAGGGTGGAATCCCATGTGTTTGAGTTTATGTGAGCTCATGAAGAGTGCACAAGATTGTGACACTTGGCACAATGGGAGCCTTTAGATTGGTCAAAGGTTCAAACTCACTCCCTCCCTCCTCTCTTCCTTTTTAGGTCGGCCAAATGGCCTTTGAAGCTTCAAAAATCAGATTTCATTCTCTCTCCCCCAAGCTCCATGGATGTCCAACTTCAAGGTGGAAAGAGAAAAGAATAAGGTGAGTTTTGGTTAGCTTAATGTCTTCTAATGCTCAAATATCCTTCTTTAATATTGTTCCTAGTGATAAGAGCTTCATTGCTATGGTTTTATATTTTTGAAAGAAAGTGTTTGAGAGCTTGAAGAATTTGGAATGAAGAGGAATCAAAGAATTGGCATTGGAAAGAGGAAGAGGTGAGTATTTGTAATACTTTGACCTAAGTATTGTGATTTGTGGATGAGTTTTGTGAATTATGAATTTTGCCCTGATTTTATGGTATTTTCAAAATGTATGAATTGCCTTGTGTTTTGAGTGGCAATTGGTGTCTTGATGTGTTATAGAGCCATTTGAATTGGTTTGAGAACTTGGAATGAAAGGAATGACAATGTGTGTTTGTGTGGTGATTGTGTGATGACATGTTGTGATTATTGGTAAAACATGTCAAAGTAATGTGATTTGATTGATTTGGTGTTTCCAATGGATTCCTTATGCAAATTTATGTGGGAATGATATTTGTATGAAAATTGGACCATTGGAAGCACTTGAGCCAAAACTGAAATGTTGTCCATTGAAAGTCTATTTTGGGCATTCTAGTTGTGTGGACTTTTTGATTGGGCAAATGATGTCAAAAAATTATGAAACTTTCCAGTCTTAAAGTTCACATCCCAAGCTTCAAAATGGACATATAATTTATGCCATTTCGTTTTTGAGAGCTGGGAGATATGACTGTCTAAAGTTTGAGGTCAAAAATGGACTCTGTTTTGGGGCAGTGATGAAATTTGTGTAATTCTGGAATTGTGTGGTGATTTCTAGTAATGGCCAATATTTTTATAGTAAAGAGGACTTAAATATCTTTCAATGGGCTTTGGAATCACCTCATTTTTATTTTTGTGGAATTAGTTATGATTTTTGGAAGTTCAGCCAAAAAACAGAAAGTTCTTGGCCACGGCCAGAGGTTATGGATCGTGGCTCATAACTTTCTGTGCATCCATTGCCCTCAGCCAACCCCCAAAAATCAGCATTTTGGACTTTTAAAAGGTGATCTTTGGTTAAATATTTTCCACGCCTTTAGGCATATGTCTAGGCTTTAATTAGCCACCTAAAGGTCATGAATGGTAACCAACTTTAAGTGTAATGAAAGTAAAGATTTGGAATAGAGAATAAACCTATTTCCTTGCTTTGGTTATAGGTTTGATGTTCGCCTGAATGTGGTTCGATATTCACCTGGTCGTGAGTAAACGGTGCTGGAGCTTACGTGGAAAGAATAAGCGTAGGGAACTTACCTCTCCTGCATGCTCTAATATTTGTGTTAGTGTGTTGATGCATGTTATTGCTTTGTTTGATTATGTGAAACATGTATGAATGATTTGAAGCTATGTTTCAATTTATGCTATGGCCATATGTATGTTGTTCGAAGCATTGAGCCTACAGATTTGTTATTGTGTGTGAGCATGAGTTATGCAAGCATGTCATGCATTAAACATCTATCATGCATGCATATTAGTAATGTTTACCTACTGAGATTCTCTCGAATCTCACCCTCCCCTATCAACCATTTTAGACAGGGTAGGTGGAGGATGGAGCAAGCAGTCAAGGGCGGCTAGGGCTCCTATTGGAGTTTGGTTTTGATAGTTGGTTATCATAATTGGGATGATTTGTATTCGTATTTGGATATGGGTTATATATATTGTGGAATGTATATTTTGATATATGTTTGGATGAGAATATTTGATTATGTATTTGGAATGAGTATTTGGGTATTTGTATATGTATTTGAGGAGAATTATGTAATCCCCATTTAAAGAATTGTAATGAGCAATTGTGCCCTGTATATCTTTAGTGAAGGTAAAAACCCGGGATTACCGGGATGATTATTATGTTGTGCACTCTGATATTGGTATAAATGTGATTTATCTTCGCATAGTAATTGTATTCGAAATTTGAATACGAGATCAGGTTAATTATATTTCAAAAGGTATTTGTGAAAACCCTATCATGAAGATGGGATTTTGAAATATTTTTGTTTCTTATTGATCTCTATTTCATTTTGATCGCGTATTTCGGATATAATTACGGAAGGGGGTTACAGTAGATAAATGTGATTTTCATAAATTGAGACTATATAATTATCTTTGTGTAAGACTATATATATGAATATTTTTTATGATGCTAACATTGTTTGAAGTGGTTTTGTAGCTCAATCTGGGTATGCACAAATTTTTGAGAATTTGCTGCATTATTGAATTTCAATCCTTGTGATACCCATTGCATTGAGATACACGGATGTTAACTGATTTTTAGTTTTATGTGAGAAAATCCACTAGCAGACAAAATAAAATATTATGTGAGTCAGAGTTTATTATTCTGGAATTGGCTAAAATTGAAGACTAAGTTGTTGAAAACCCCTTAACAAATATTTTGGAGGAAAACTAACTCTCAGTGTTAATGAGTTGTGATTGTTAAATGACAAAGTGTTAGAAACGGCTGACACACAAGGGGGTGAATTGGGTGTAAGATAAAAACTTAAGAACTTTAAAAATCTTTTCGCATCTTAATGGAAGCAATAAATATGAAAGTAATGAATCATAAATCAACAGTTAATATATGCTGGAAATATAAGAGTTTAAGGAAGAGAATATGCAAACTGTGATTTATCCTGGTTCGGTCCAATCTACGATGGCCTACGTCCAGTCCCCAGGCTCCTGCTGAGATTTTCAAATCCACTATCTTCTTATTTAATCCAGGCACAAGAACAACCTTTACAACTCACAAGTTTAACCGGGCACTTGTGAAGCCTTTTACAAATCTTTCACAGAGTAACTCCCCCTTACACACCGTAAGGTTACAACTGAGTTACTTCCCCTTACACATCCTGTAAGGATACAACTTTGATGATGAAAGATTACAATCAATCTTCTCTATCAGAAGTGAATAGATGAATACTGAAGTACAATGCAAATAATCTGTCTCTCAAATATACATGATATAGAAAATGGATAAGAACAGAGAGTAGTTGGGTTGAAGTAGATAATTCACGATCTTTGCATGTTTCTCATTGGTGTTGTTCTTCGTTGAATGTTTCCATATGTATAGATGAGTTGTGATAGCCGTTGGAAGCATTTCAACCTGTCCGTTAGAGTGGCATAGCTTCGTTTGACTGTTATTTGATTTTGAAAACTATCCGTTTGCGGTAGGTGAACGTTCAGACTTTTATTTGACTTTTCACTTCTAGCATGATTTCTTCATTGTTTCTCTGCAAATATACTTAGAATACTAGTGCAATGAAGAGTTAATCATATAGATAGTAAATCAATAATCATTCGATTAAACACATGATTTCTGGACTTCATTACTCGAGTGATCATGCTTGTTACTTGAGTAGTCCCTCGAGTCAACTTATAAAAAATATGGCAGTGAGTAATTCAACAATTTTTCATAAGATATTACTCAAGTAAGACATGGAGTGAGATACATCACAAACCTTGGAAATACCTTATTACTAGAGTGGTTACTCGAGTGGCCATGTCTTTTCTTCACATCTTACTTAAGTAACCCCTCGAGTGAATTCCAAATAACTTTACAGATTACTCGATTACTCACTCGAGTAATTGTATCAAATTCTTGGCCAAGAGTACTTGTTCTTTTTTTACCTGATTACTTGAGTGATCCCTCGAGTAATGGATCAAATAAGTCTGCATATTACTGGAGTGCTCCCTCGAATAATGCCTTTTTCTAACATGGTTACTCGAGTGGCTACTTGAGTAAAGTGTTGCATTTCTTGGCCGAGAGCTACTGGAAGATTTTTGACCTGGTTTACTCGAGTAATGCCTTTTCTCATGTGTTACTCGAGTGGCTACTCGAGTAATGGTTCATATAACTTTACAGATTACTCGAGTGGCTATTCGAGTAACTTCTTCCAAATTTTGGCAGTGCCTCCGAAAACATTTTCTTTAAACATTACTCGAGTGCCCACTCGAGTAACAGTCTTCCTTACTCTAGTGGTCACTTGAGTAAACATAGACAAAATCTGCTAGTGATGTTCTTCCTTTACTCTTTCTCTCAGATCTTCTTTATTACTCCAGTGCTTACTTCAAGTAATGCATTGTCTACCATTTATTTACTTTGTTCAAATTCATTTGTTATCGTATCCTCTTATATCATTGGTCCAATCTTTGTTATCATCAAAACATATGGGATCTAACAAATAGCTGTTGTTAAGAGAACAATGGTGCAAGTGAACATCGTTTGCAATACAATGTGATAAAGCGCTTAAAAATTATGGAGTTATCTCAATCGATTTTGTGAGGTCAAATGTGAACCTATAAGATCTAATCACAAAGCCCCTGGGGAAGAAAATAATTATCGAAACACCAAGGGGAATGGGACTAAAGCCAATTCAAAATTAATGGCGATGGTCAACCCAACCTTTATGATTGGTGATCCCATAAAGAAGGTTCATATGGGTAAAAACAAGTTATTCATTAGTTCCGCTAGCACTAAATTGCTTATCCATTCATATGGTACAAAAAAGTGCTAGAATGCATTTTGGTGAAACTGAGTGAAAGCTCCTAATGATTTCATAATCCTATGGGATGGTGTGCTCATTGCAGGCACATTTCATGAAATTACCTCTATGAGATTGTGGTGAAATCTCTAGAGCATTTGTTATGCACCAGGCATATGCATGGCATATATTTATCAGGAAGTAAGAAATTGAAAAAAAGAAAAAACTAAATTACCCCTAACAAAATCCCTGTACTTTTTTTTATCAAAAGCCCTTATACTCTCTCTCAATTCTAAGAGGGACAAGTTAATCAACAAGTACAAAGTCCAAATATTACAAACTAAGATTAAATAAGAAGACAAACATGAGTTCAGAAATTGTAAAGTCCAGAAGATTAAGAAGAAGCTATCTGAATTGTAAAAAAGCTAAAGTCATTTAATGAAGACAAAATATCTTGATGAAGGATATTGACCGATTCTTTGAAAGCTTCAGTAGGAGGTAGAAAAAGCCTTTTTAAGCAGAAAACTCCTAAAGTGTCCTTCCTTCAACACAAAAAGAAAGCAGAATTTTTTATCCAATATAAGCAAGCCCGACAACAGATAAGACCATAGTGAGGCCCTTGGGAAGAATCATTTCTCCAAGCAATATGTTGAAGATATTGACCTTGAAAATAAATCCAAAACTTATAGCAGATTTTATTTCTGAATTTGTACTTTTGCAATATGATAATCCACCCCTTTTTGTGTATGTTAGTATCCAAGGCACCAAAAGAATTTGTTGTCAAAACATTAGAATGAAGTCCTGGTGTACTAGATTGGAATGCTAAGAAGTTAAAGGATGGTGAGTGCTGCACTTCCTTAATAGTTGATTAACGAGATGAGATACTACCATGGTCAAGAGCCAAATTTTTTTTAGGCCAAATTGCATTAACAGTAATATTATAGAGAGTGTAAGACTATCTGAAAGCCATCCTTTTCCAAGTTCAAAAGAGTTTCTTTAAGCCATAGCTGAAAAGCTTGAAAATTATTCATAGGAAGCCTTATAGAGATCGAGGCAAACAAACCATACCACACTTAGATTCATAAATGGAAAATATATGCATTTTATGTTGATTTATGAATACCATATTATTAGAGTCCTTGAGTTTAAAGTCATTGTCAACACACGAGTTTGAGTAAACTCGTAATATGAATGTAAACTTGAATTATAAATTTGAAATGCAAAACTATAAGAGCTTAC
The DNA here is from genome assembly GCA_963210345.1 of Inga oerstediana. NCBI lineage: Eukaryota > Viridiplantae > Streptophyta > Magnoliopsida > Fabales > Fabaceae > Inga > Inga oerstediana. The sequence continues at coordinate 43,232,582 of OY723407.1, forward strand.
TTTTGCTCATAAATAATAGCTATTAAAAGTATATAATTAAAAATTTAAATGTAAAAAGTGATGATAATTTGGTTTAAATATATATCAAATCCAAATAAATGAAATTTAATTTATCAATGCTCATAGTTTATCAGACTTCACAAATAAATTTCTATGAAATTCATATATTAAGTCACAAAACATTATCAAATCCAAAAAAAAATGGCATGAGTTTATGAGTGACATGATTTTGTGAGTTAAAAACATATAAATGGTAAATTCAGAAAATGAACTCGTCAGTTCATTGAGTTTATGGTTATTATGAGTTTAAGAACAAATTGACACGATTTTGTAAATTAAAAATGTAAAAATGATAAATTTGAGTGAGTCAACTCACGAGTTTAACAATAATATTAGAAATATAATAATATTTAATTATTTACACTAGCCTTGCTTAGAAACTAGTAACTTAATAATATCATTTTTTATTTTTTTCGAGTGAAATGTGGATATATTATTGATTAACTATTTACAACGAGTACAACAACATAGGAAGCAACATATGTAATAAATAAGCCATTGGAACTAAAATACAGAAAGCATCTTAAGGTGGATGCAAAAACTCCTTGGGCTCCCTTGCTTGGACTATGAGGTGAGTAATTGCCAGAACCTCATTTACTACCTGCATGGCTGACTTGGATTCATTACACAAGAGTTTGTGATTCCTATCCAACCACGGTTTCTAGCAAATGATACCAAACGTAGTACACCAGTATTGACTCCCTTTTTGAAACTTGAGGTTACTTTTGACTAGCCCTCGAACAGTTGGTTGATGAAACAACTCTGCATTTGGTCAGGGAGGAGGAGTTGCCAGCAAGATGAAGCAAAGATGTAGGTTCTAAACATATGGCTTAGATCTTCAATGCCCAACCCATAACATTCACAAGAGGCCATAGCTGACATATGCCTCCTTACCCTTTCACTGTTGGTGAGGAAATGGTCTTGGAGTACTAACTATAGGAAGGTATGAATTTACTGTGCTCCCAGCCATTTCCATACAAGGTCCCAGTGTGATTCCTCAACATCCCAATATTCTTCCATGAGGAGCATATAGGCAGATCAAATAGTGAAGTCGCCATTACTAGTAAGATTCCAGTAGCATACATCATTCTTAATAGAGTTGAGGTCGGGGTTGATGGTAGCTATTTGGTTCAGCAAGTGTTGTGGGAGCATATTCTCTATGGCATTCTAGTTCCAAGTTCCTTCCAGGGTAATGTAATGACTTAGTGGATGGTTTAATTCTTCCTCCAATAGAAGGGTGTAGACCAGGTTCTTTAACGGTCCTAACTCACCAATCTAATAGTCTGACTAGAAGCATATGGTTTGTCCATCTCCAATAGTCCAGGACAGGCCAAGTTCTATATCCTTCTATATGTGTTGAAGGTTTCTCTAAAGATATGATGCACTTAGTTTACCTTTTGAAGGCCCTTCTAAGTGAGTCTAACCATATTTTGCATGGATGACATGTACGCAAAGAAGCTCAGGTTAAGTGACAATAGCATATGCTATCTTCATTATGAAAGCTAAGTTTTGGCCAGTTAGGTTCTTCAGTCCACACCTTCTATAGCTCTGAGGCTGGCACATGGTGTACCACTTTAACAAGTGGATTCCTCTACTATGTTTAGTCGTGCCTCAGATAAAATTCTTAATGAGAGCTTCTAGCTTAGTGATTATGGTTGCAGGGATCCTCATCGATCGCATGGCATAAAACGGTATAGTAGTGAGCATCGATTACACCAAGATAATTCACCCTGCTAGCGATAATGCTTACTCTTTCATCCTATTAGTCGCTACCTTACTTTATCTTCAATGTATCTGTAAGTTTCCTTGGTTATCCTAGAGTGTAGTAAAGGCATCCCTAGGTAATGTCCTATGTTATTTGTCTTACTAAACCCCTGCCTGTTACAAATGGTATTGACATCGCTAGGGCTAACATTCTTAGAGAAGAATATCCTGGTCTTGCTCTTACTTTCTCGTTGACCTGAAGCAGTACAAAACTGCTTAAGAATATTTTTAATTAGTGAGATTTGGGATGGCGCTGTAGAGCTAAATAGAATTAGATCCTCCACAAAAAATAAGTGTGATAGAAGAAGACCACCTCGACCCATTTGAATGGGCTTCCAAGCTTTTCTGTTGACTTCTATATTTATTGCCTGAGATAATCTCTTTATGCAAAGCATAAAAAGGTAGGCAGATAAAGGATCTCCTTGTCTAATGCCTTATTGTGGATAGAAGCATTCAGATGACTTTCCATTCTATAAGACCTGTATGGATGGAGATATAATGCATTTCATGATTATGGCAATCAGGTTCGGTGGTAGTAGGGCATCCTTGAATGTGTCCTCTATAAAGTCTAAGCTGATGCATCCTTGACTTGCCAGTCTTTGTTTTCATTGTGTGTATTACTTCTTGTGTTATTATGATATTATCAATAATATTTCACCCTTTGATTAAGCTCGCTTGATATGGTTAAATAAGATTAGGCATCACATATTGGAGCAAATTGGCGATGATCCTAGTAATCAACTTGTATACTGTGAAACAGAGACTTATGGGCCTAAATTCCTTCAGCGTTTGCAACTATCCACCTTGGGAATTAATACAATGAGGGTGGGTTCATCAGTGAGTCAGTCTCTCATCTTTCAAAGATGAGTTTTACTTCCTTGAATAAGGAGTCTCCTATAATGTCCCACTGGGATTGAAAGAATAATGCATGAAGTCCATTTACACTAGGGGATTTAAGCGGGGCCATATCAAACAATGCTTTCCTAGTTTCTTCCTTAGTAACTGATTTATTAAGCAATCAGAAGTGGTCGTCAACAATTAAAGGAAAGGAGCCTTTATACTTGAAGTCTTTAACTAAGCTTTGATCACTAGTATAGAGCTTCTTGAAGTAGTCTATAGCTAGGTTAGTGAGCCTGTATTGGTTAGATTCCCAATTGCCCAAACCATCTGTAAACATAAGGATTCTATTTCTCCTTCTTTATATTAGGGCCTAAGTATGGTAAAACCGGGTGTTTCTATCTCCATCATTGATCCACGTGGTTCATGATTTTTGAAACCACCAAAGTTCTTCTTGAAATAGTAAGCTCTATTCGCTCCTAATAATGTGTTCAAGATCTTGAAGATAAGATGAGAAGGGGTGATGTTTGAGCACTCGTTGAATATCCAATAGTTAAGCGTGATAAGTTCTTTTTGACTTCCCTATTTGCCCAAAGGTATCACGGTTCTAAGCTTGAGCTTTATGGGTAAAAATAGTCAATATTATCCATGAGGCTCCTTTTATTAGACCAATTTGATGTGACCATTGCCTTAAAATCAGGGTATAAGGTCCATGTAGCCAGAAATCAAAATGGGGTAAGTGATGAAGAGTGATTCTATTCAGGATGGATGAGAAGAGGGTTATGGTTACTCTGAAGCTTGGGGAGGTGGATTACTTAGGTGTTGGGCTATATTAGAACCCATTTATTGCCTGTAAGGACCTTGTTTAACCAAACAAACAAGCTACCTCTCTGCTATGTAGATCTGGGCCCGATGAAACCCAAGTCTAATAAGCCTTGTTACCCAATGAACTATTTGAAGGCATTACACCTTGTACGAATCCGACGTGCGCCACCTTACGTTCCACAGGACAATTAGTAGAATTAAAATCTTCTGCAATTAGCCCAGCATCCTGATTAGAGCATCCCAGCTCGACAAGAGCACACCAGAGTTAAATTCTCGTAGTGAGGCATGTGGGCTTGCATATATTGCCATGAAATAAACTGAGTCACCCTTTGTGCGCCTTTAATCTTAGTGTGAATGAATTGGTGATGATTCTCAAGAACTCTTAGCTCTACTTGATCTGACCATAGGAGCTAGATCCCCCCTGAGAAGCCAATTGCCTCAACTCGATGGGAGCTGGGATAGCCAATTTTTTTGATGACATAGTTAGCTTTCTCCCCAGAGATTTGTGGTTTATATCCCTACAAAATTGATTTGAGAACATGATAAAATCTATTAGATACTGCCCTTTGGCAGTTCCACACAAATATTGATTTATTCATGGATAAAGTTTAAGGGAAAAAGGGGAAATTAAAACTCTTTTTTGGAATGTTCCAAAACTGATTCGTAATTGATGCCAACATTAGCAATATTAGGGATTGTCGGGTCCTCATCCGAGTTGATGGATGCTCTGATAGCCTTTACTAGAGCCTTTACTATTTCCTCTAATGGGGTGCAAATTTCCAAGTGTGATTTGGGCTTTTGACCTTTTTACTTTTATGTTGGGCTTGACCTTTAGTCCACTTTTTTGTGAGTTTGAGTATGGAGGCTTAGGTAATGAGCTTTGTTTCCTTTGCTTATCGGTAGAAGCGGGCTTAGGTAGGGTCGACCAAGGGCACTCTGAGTCCCTTCTGGTAGGGGCATGGTTTTGCTGGGATTGGTCAGGGGGACAGCTGTATGTTTGATCGCATCCAATGTAATGGGAATGTGGGTTGTTGTGTATGTAGGAGATGTAAAGATAGAATCCTTAGATGATGTGCATGGCACAGTTTTCTGGGAGGTTGTGCTTTTTGGACCTTTAGGAGCCGTTGACCTAGTATGCCATTATCAACTTTCGTACTCTTAATTTGTCTTACATGAGAAGCTTGCGCCATATCCTTGGCTCCTACAAAAAGGGATGTTTCCATTATGGTGATGCTTTGCCTCGTCTAAGGTAGTCAGCATGCTAAATCTATTGTCTCTATTAGTGATTGTGGGACTGATATTCTCTACATCCTTTTTACTGCTTCTGCCTCGTCACCCCTGAGATGGTACTTGTATCTAGGAACCAAAGGTTACTCCTCACGTGCCTTTACTTGTTTTTCCTTGTTGGCCATTACCGACGGTAAACTTGAACTAACCAATGGTGGTGCATTCTACTTATCATGCGGTGATTGCGGGTTGGGTTTCTACTTGTTCTTTAGTGGACATGATCCTTCCAAGTGGCAATCCCTCCCACAGTAATAACATATATTGTAGGGAGCCCTTCATACTCTACATATTGTTTACACCATCAAGTTTAACCATGGAGATTAGTGGCTTTATGAGGTCTAGCTTGACTGATAATCAAGGAAATATAGCCTTGTCAACACCTTCCATGTTGTAGTTTATTTTGATTACCGCTCCAATCACTTTGCCAATTACGCTCAACGCATTTTCATGATAATAATGATATGGGAGGCTGTGGAGCCTTACCCACCAAAGACCTACTTAATTTCTAGATTAGAGGGTAATAGGGATGGTTCCTAAGGATGGACTGTTAGATAATGGCCTAAGATTACCCACGGCCCTCCCAGCAAAGCCGTGAGATAGTCAAATTCTTCATCAAATTTACCATGTAGAAACTATGTAACGTCCCACTTTTTATTCACCAATATTCTTTGTACATTGGTGACATTAAAAGGAATAAAATGGTGAATTGTGGTGAACATGGAATGTTAAAAACATTGCAATTAGTGGTTACACACAACATAACTAAGTTTGGAACACAAATTGTAAGAAATGGGATTTGCTGCAAGTGTGTTTTCTTGCGCGATAGGGAGATTGTCATGTGTTTTTGGATAATCAAATGATGTCCGATGAATGTGAATCAAGCTTGAACTTGATAGGTCATATAAGTCATTTGGACCTGTATATAGAGAGTTATATATTTTTGAAGTTAGCCAAGTAAAACTGGCAAGTTCATGCGACAGTCTTTAATAGATGATGATTCTGGAATGTTGTATGTCTAGTTGGCTAAATGAAATAATTTTTCTTAAAAGTAGATTTAAAAAGGGTCACATAGCCTTTAAAACCACTACAATTGGACATCTATAAATAAAGATATGAATTTTTAAAGTTTGATGAAAATTCTGTCAGCTTTTAGGCAAGGTGCGAAATTAACAAGGTGATAGCAAAAATGTATGGGTAAAATAGTCATTTGGCTAATAAAAAATTAAAATCCAATATTTTCCCCATTTTTCATATGTGTGGACATCCAAAATGAGTAAACAAGAAGGAAATGATCATTAGGTGATAAATATGCCACAAGTTGAAGCAATATGGACCAAGCAAATTGAAGTTTGAAAAGTCAAAAAGCAAAGTTTGTAAAAAATGGCCATTACACATTAGTTTCAAGAGATGGATGAAGCTAATATAAGAGGCGTATATTGTAATGCCCCAAATTTTGATTAAGGGCTAATCATGATTATTATGGATAATTATGAATTTAATTGGAATTATTATGTGTTTTATGGCAATATTAATTAATATGTCATAATTAGTGAAAAATTGGAAGAATGAAATTATTGGCCATGAGTTGGTAATTAAGGGAGAAATTAATTACTAACTAAGTGAAAATGAGAAGTATGAGCAAAATGGCTAATGGAGGGATTAAGGTGATTAATTGGTAACTTATTTGGTGAGAACCAATAAAGAGGTGACATGTGGCAAAAGTTGGTGTGAAGGTTGAGGAGTTGAGAAAGTCAAATGGGTAATATTTTAATGATTTCTTCTTCTCGCTCTCCCCCTCTTTTCGGCTGGACATGGAGGGAGTACCATCATCATCATTTCTCATTCATCTCTTACACTCTTCTCTCTCTTTCTTCTTCCAATTCCGGCGCCATTGTTGGCCAAGAAAGAGAAAGTTAAAGCTTGTGATTTGGGTAGGTAAATGACCTCCATTGCTCAAATTATTTTCTTTAATGTTGCTCCTTGGGTTAAGAGCTTCATTTTGATGTGTATAGTGTGCCTATTTGGTGTTGATTTGTGCCACACGAAATTTTGAAGGTTGGTGAATCAAGAATTCTCTTTTGCAAAGTAAAAGAGGTAAGTGAGACTAATCTATCTATCTAAGTTTCTTGCCAAATGAATAAGTTTAGAATTTTTGGGATTATTACCCTATTTTCGAAAATATAGGTCATTGGGTAGTTTGGCATGATGTAGTTATGGAAATGGTGTTTTGGTATAAGTTTGGGATAGATAGATTGATTTGAAATTGTAATGATTGAGTTTAGTGATTTTGGAAAATTGATGATTTGTGTTAATTCAAACCAAAGCATGATAATGGAGTAGGATTTAGGCCATTTTAATGATTCCATTGAATTCCTTGGGTGTTTTTTTGTGGGAGTAGCTTTGGTTTGGTATTTGGGTTCATTTGGATCACTTGGTAAAAATTCTGGAAGTGCTGTCTTACCTTCTGCGTTTTCTGGTTTCTGATAAAATCACTCGAGTGAGAGTGAGTTCACTCGAGTGAGGGATGAACATCACTCGAGTGAGGGTGAGTTCACTCGAGTGCGTTAGGGTATTTTCCCCTCTGGCCTCCGATTTTCATGTTGCACTTCCGGGCGAGAGGTAAGAGTGTTGCCTCACTTGCAAGTGTTGAGGGTTCTCACTCGAGTGAGCCTCCTCTCACTCGAGTGCTGGTGTATTTTTTCAGCTGATCTATCATCTCGGGTTGTCACTCGCGTCCAAAATTCAAGAGTGCGCTTTAACACTTGTGAGTATTGAGTTCTTACTTGAGTGAGGTCTTCTTCACTCAAGTGATCCTCTTCTTTGAAAGTTCTTGTGCTCTCGGGCAAACACTTCTTGTCCTCACTTTCTAGCACTTGAGGTGCTGTCCATACCATCACTCGAGTGAGGTCTTGTGTGCTCGAGTGTCCGTACCAACACTCGAGTGAGACCATTTTCACTCAAGGTGCAGTAGTGAAAAATTAGTTTTTGTGCTTCCAAAAGGGGATCTTTGGGATAGTTCTTCCAACCCCTTAGGGTTATTGTTAGAGGTTTCTTGAGTACTAAAAGAGCAATAATGATAACCAATTAAGTGTTAAGAAGTCATTGAGAATTGGACTAGAGAATTGACTCTTCGTCCCTTATTATGAATATAGGATTTGACATTTGCCCTACGTGGGAGAGACCGGTGCCAAGGAACGCTCGGAAGGACTCAGGTAGTGAGTTTTCTCTCATGTTGTGTATGATGTTTTGGTATGCATAACTTATCATTGAACTGTGAACTGCATGTGCCATGGTCCATTACGGAGTGAGCACTTCAGCGTGAGCCGTTTAGGGAGTGACAGTGGTCATCTCTAGTTCGGCCGTTGAACTGCCGTCGTAATCGACATGGATCTTTGTGAATCCGACCCATGGGGCGGCGTTTGTGAATCCAGCCATGGGCTGTGTGTTGATCTTGCCAATGTGTCTTGTGTATTAAATGCTTTATATGAATCCCAGCTGTGGTGAAATATATTGTGTAGATTGTTGTGATGCAATGCAGCGTGAGCAATCGTAAGGGATGACATGTGTCATACTAACCATTGCCGTTGTAACTGCTGTTGTAGTTGCTTTGTGTGGATGATGATTTGATTTCATGCCTTATTGTTGTACATATTATGATTGAATTGACACTACGGGGATTCCTTAGAATCTCACTCTCCCAAAATTAAACATTTTAGATAGGACTTAAGGATCAAAAGGCAAGTGGGCGATGAAGAGCGGGTAGAGCTCCGTGTTATGAGTTTCTTTTTGGTTAATGGTTATCATTGTATATCATTTGGATATTTTTTGTAGAAACAATTGTATATATTGGATTTTTTTTTGTAATCCCCTAATTAAAGGGTATGAATTATGGGCTTTGTGCCTTTGTGTAAACCCTTATTTAATGAATGGAACCCGAGTGAGTCGGGAATTTACTTTACACTCTAATATTTGTAAATGGAATCCACATGTACAGGCCATTATTGTTTTGTATTGTGAATATGAGACCATTGTGAATAAGTTTTGAAAAAGTTTTTGCAAATCCGATTTTGGGCAAAAGATTACATTAATAAGTCCCAATTTGAAATATGATCTCTAATTCTAACTTAATTATGTGTTTAAGAACTTAATCCCGGCCTAAGGTGAGAAGGGGGTTACATATATGGTTCATCCAACAGCCCCTTATATGTCACTTTGAGAGAGAGGAAAAGCAAAAAATTTATGGTCAAATTTAAAGGGATAAAGCACAAAACAAATCACATGTGCAAAAAGGCAATAAATTAATATATTTGTAAAGAGGTGGAGATTGTTAGATATGAATAGTTTTGATGATGTCAAATATAGATGTCAAATATGAGCAAAAATATTTTATAATATATTTATCTTCTATATTGACTAACTACTATATTTAATGTTGTATGTCTTGTATATTAGTCATAAACCCAATGGTGAGTTGATGTTATTTTGCTTATAATGCCTCATAAATGGAGAATGATTATCAAGAAGAAAATCAAGAAGCAAGGGATTAAAGAAAGAAGGCATTGCAAGAACTAATGAAATATCAAGAAGAAAGATTGGTCAAAGCAAATAAAGAAGAAAATTGAAGATATTCAAGAAGACATCCAATTGGGTTATGAAGAATTATCATTAATTCAAGAAGATATCTAGTTGGGTGATAAAGAATGATCATCAAGAGGAAAAATAAGAAGAAAGAGATTGAAGAAAGAAGAACGTACAAGATCACATGAGAATATCAAGATCCAAGATATTAGAAGTGATACCGGAGGTTTCTTTGATCATATGGAGGTTGGAATGGGTCAATTCGAAGCCAAGATAACTTATATGAAAGTTATGGAACTTCTCCAACGTGTTCCTTTGAGTTTTGACTCTCTGCTATGTTTTGGAAGGCATCACTTGAGTGGTTACTTGAGTGATGGACATGATCACTCGAGTAACCACTCTAGTTATCTGCATTTTTATTGTGCTCTGTTTTCGCGTTGCAAGACAGAGGTTCGGTATTTTGGGTATATCTCTCTAACCATATGTTGGATTGAATTGAAACTAGTTGCATATGAAACTAGACTTCTAACATGAAAAATAAAAACCAAGATCACATCCAAAGGAGTTCAGATGAGGGAGATATGATTTGTTGAAGTTGACACATGAATCAGTGTCTTTTAATAGATCAATTTTGGTATTTTGGACATAACTCCTAAACTACACATCAGATTGCGACAAAGCCAGTGCCATATGAAAGTAGACTCAAAGAGCTTTCCATGGACATATAATTTTCAATATTTCAAGTTATAGACTAAGAGCTATGCCTTCTGGAAGGTGATGCTCGTGGTTTCAGACTTTGTCTAAGTGCAGAAGATATTCTTTGGATCATAACTTTTAGTATACAACGAATTTGGAGCTGATTCTTGTTGCATTGGAATGTAGAGGATGAGAGCTTTCCGATGATCTTTAATTTTCTATGTTTTGAATCAAAATGAAGAGATCACTTGAAGGGGCTACTCGAGTAATATAAAAAGTTATTTAAAATTTACTCGAGGGACACTCGAGTAAAGTGTGAGAAAATGTTCCAGTAAGCTCTCTGTCAAGAATTGCGTGGGATTACTTGAAGGGATCACTCAAGTAATTTGCAGAGTTATTTGAGACATTACTCGAGGGGCCACTCGAGTAATCAGAGAAGAAATCATCTAGTAGCTCTTGACCAAGAAATGAGTGACATTACTCGAGGGAGCACTCGAGTAACATGAAATGAAAACAAAGCATTACTCGAGAGATCACTCGAGTAATAAAGTTGGAAATGCTCTCAGCCAGATTTTGAATGAGATTACTCGAGTGATCACTCGAGTAATGACTAAGGCTTACTCAAGTAACCACTTGAGTAATGCTTTCCAGGAGAACAGAACAACATACTGAAGCTTTCAAAAATCATGGGATTAATTATGAAACTCACTCTTCTTGCTTCTAATTACTCTAACACTTCATTGTATTAGTGTTTAATACATTTCTCCAAGAATACAATGAAGAGATGATGTGATGAGATAAAAGTTGACTTTATGGAAGCAGAGCATTCACCAACCACAACGGTTAGTTTTCAAAATCGAAGAACAGTCAAACGAAGCTACGCCACTCTAACAGATAGGTTGAAATGCTTCCAACGGCTATCACAACTCATCTATAAATATGGGAACATTCAACAAAGAGAAACAACAACTAGAACACAACAATACAAACATGCTCATATCATAAGCTATCTATCTCGACCCAAACACTCTCTGTTCTTATCTGTTTTCTGTATTATGTGAATTTGAGAGAGTCACTGATTGTATTGTGCTTCAGTATTCATCTATTCACCTTTGAGAGAAAAGATTGATTGTAATCTTTCATCATCAAATTTGTATCCTTATGGGGTGTGTAAGGGGGAGTAACTCGGTTGTAACCTTATAGTGTGTAAGGGGGAGTAACTATGTGAAAGATTTATAAAAGGCTTCACAAGTGCACGGCTAAACTTGTGAGTTGTAAAGGTTGTTCTTGTATCTATATTAAACAAGAAGATAGTGGATTTGAAAATCTCAGGAGGAGCCTGGGGACTGGACGTAGGCCATCGCAGATTGGACCGAACTAGGATAAATCACAGTTTACATACTCTTTTCCTTAAACTCTTATATTTCCAGCATATATTAACTGTTGATTTATGATTCATTACTTTCATATTTATTGCTTCTACTAAGATGCGAAAAGATTTTTAAAGTTCTTAAGTTTTTATCTTACTTCCAATTCACCCCCCTCTTGGGTGTCAACCGGTTCTAATAGAGATAATATTTTAAAGCTACATATCCTCTTCCTAAGCCTTTATTTACGTCAATTAGTAAGAGAAGAGAGAGAGAGAGAGAGAGCTTTGAGAACATAGAAGGCAAGAGAAAGAGCAAAGGTTCAAGATCAAGATCAAGGTGAGTTTGGTTGTAAAATTCACTTGTTCTTGTCTTCAATGTAACCCCCTGACTTTAAACACGTAATTATAATTCGATAATGCATAATTAAAACGGATTAGAGACCATCGGATGCTTTAAACTCATTTCAAACTTCCTGCTCACAGTAGGATTTTCACCTAATCTTTCAAAATCTTTTTCCTATCCTGGTCTCAGTTTCAATATTCGAATATAATTACCTGTGCAGTTAATATCCATTCATTCATATCAGAGTGTATAACCAAATCCCCGGCAACTTCCGGGTTCTATACATACATAATCTAAGGGTTAACAAGTCTCTACTAGGGGATCACACAACCAAAAATCGAATCTAGAATTCGTATCTCAAAATATACAGTAATCCCATGTTCAAAATGTATAACCAACATCTCTAACTCAAATATATACTCCTAAGGGTCCTAACCGCTCCGGGTTGGCCACTTCTCCTTTGAGCCACATGTCCTGTCTGAAATATTGGTCATTGGAAAGAATAAGATTCAAAAGAATCCCAGTAGTAACAAATCACTCACACAATGCATAAACACAAAGCATGTATACAAATCACAACTAGCAGCAGCAGCAGCAACTCAAAGATACATGGTTTTTACCACAAACGATAGTACTCACGGCTGTATACACAATACGACAGCTCTCACTGTAATCATAATCACGACAGCTTACGTTGTAATCACCATCACGACAGCTTACATTGTAATCACCATCACGACAGCTTACGCTGTAATCACAATAACGATAGCTTGCGTTGTAAACGACAGCTATTACCAGCTGTAACCGCAGCAACTCCAGAAATCATCATAAAACAATGATACAACACACATACAGTGCATTACACAAAGTACAAGAGAGAGAGTCACTACTTGATCCTTTCCCGACGTTCCTTGGCACTGCGGGCTCACGAGGACGGCAAATATCAAATCCTGTAAACCAAGTTAGGGACAACCCATCAATCTCTTTCCCAAGTTCTTGTTTCTATAATACTTTAAGTTGGTTATCATTTGAACTCTTTAGGTGTCTATTTTAGGTCTAAACATATGCCTAGAGGGTTAGGAGAGACTACCCCGATGACCCTCCTTCTTAGAAGAATTTCTGAATTGTGGGCTGGCTTACTTGAGTGAAAGGAGTCTCACTCGAGTGACACCCCCTATCAGCACTCGAGCACCAGCGAGTGGACCTCAAAGAGTGTTTGCCCGAGAGCAAACCTTGTTATATCATACACCCTCACTCGAGCACAAGAAACTATACTCGAGCAATGACCTTAGGTGCACTCGAGCACCAGGAAGTGAGACCCAGCGAGTGACTACCTGAGAACAACCACCAATTCTCAAGTCTTAAACTGATTCCCTCACTCGAGCATACCCATACTCACTTGAGCAGAATCATATCTCACTCATAGGTCAGGAAGTGTGCTCGCGGTTCTTGCCTGAAGACTTCCCAAAATACCCAGAATTTCACATCATGCTCGAGTGAGTTCCTCCCTCACTCGAGTGATGTCTATCAGATGCCAAATCGCAGCAACTGATATGGTTTTCTAGAATTGACCAATTAAGCTCCAATGGTTCCTAAACTCATACCAATACTCATTCTTACCTATTTTAACACAAAGAACCCATTGGTCACCCAAAACAACCAAACTTTCACTCAAACAACACAATCTCAACTCTAACTCACAAAACCACTCAAAACCTCAATTTGCCAACTTCTTCTTTTCAAATCTAAACCAAAACCATTGACATCCATACACTATTTAACATCTATTCCACTACATTACATCACTTAATTCATATCTTCTAAAATCACAAGAAATCAGGGCAAAAATCCAGAATTTGCTAAACTAAACCAAAAGCCATAACATTTATATCAAAAGGTCACCAATGCTTACCTTTTTAACTTGCCAATATCAAACCCTTGATTCCTCAACTTCTCAAACCTCACAATCCTTCCAACACCACCAATGGAAATTCTGAAACCATAGGAGTCAAGCTCTCAACCTCTTGAACAACATCAATGAAAAGTGTTTGAGCATATACAAGCATCTACTTACCAAAACTTAAGCTTCCTCTCTTTCTCTTTCTTGGCTAGCTCAGCGAAAATGGAGGTGGATGAGAGATAAAGATGAAACAATTTCTCTTTGTCCCATACACACACACAACCGACTTTGAGAGTGGGAGGGAAGAGAAAGGAGTTGAATCTTTGACTTCAATCCTATGGTCCATAGTTTGCCACTTGTCATGATCTCTCTTCCCCTTTGTATGAACTCACATATTCCCATCCATACTTGATTCCACCTCTTGTTCTTTCAATCCTAGCCATTGATCTTGATTACTAAGGAGTTTTCTCATCGGTAACTAACCAGTCGGTCAGTAAATTTTACCATTTCGCCCCTGATTGACACAATACTCCTTAAGCCATCACTAAGCATCTTTATTTCATGTTGCACAACATGTACTTCAAAAGTGCTCAATTAATATTAATTACATCACTTTAAAGTTATAAATCCTTGATTACAATCGAGGACATTACATTCAATCTCTTGTACACCTCTTCTAATCTTCATATCCTCCTTAGAAACATATGCAACAAGAAGAAAATCAAAGGAAAGAGGAGGAGGGAGTCCATGGTTTTGAGCAGGAAGAAGAAGAACCAAAGGTAAAGCCATAGACATTGATTACTTTAGTTGATTGTTAAAGGTGTATATTGTGGTTGTGGTTGATTATTGGCTTTGTCTTGGTTTATTTTGTAATTTGGGAAGCTCAAACCCTAAGGGGAGGTGCTACCCAAATTCACATTAATCATGTAGAAAGTGCAATTAAGTGATTAAACATGATATTACAAGTGAAAAGAAGATGGTTTGTGGATTAAAATCAAGAAACAACGTTTTCCCTTAATTTTCCATAACTTTCGGCTTGATCCAAAACTCAAGGGTAGAGTTGAAATTTCATCACTTTGATAGTTCCATTGTGTTTAGAATGTAAAATTGTGTGGGGAACATGTAAAGTTTGAAGTACAAAGGCCTTAAAATGTGAAATGACAAAATTACCCCTAAAACCCTAAGTTAAGGGCTCTAAGGGCATTTTTGTCTTTTGGCAGTGAATTTGGTAAAACCGAGGTCAAAATGGATTCTACAAGCAAAACCATGTAGGAATAGACTGGGTCATAATATTTTGAAAAGTATAATTGGACCGGATATAAAGGGACTTGGACTGGGTCCCCGGGGGTTTTTTGGTTATTTTGCAGTTTTAAACCAAAATAACTAACTAAATAAATTTGGCATAAAATATGGATGAGTATTAACTCATTTATTGAAAATTTGGCATTTTTAGGTAGCCCGAGCCAGATCAAGAAAAATTAGTAGATAAACTAACTAGGTAGCAAAAAGGGGATTCTAGGTAGTGACTCTTTCATTCATACACTATGTGATTATTTATATATGTTATTTCCATGTTCTGTGACATGAGTTGTAGGCACACAGCCTGCTTGTGGTGTGGAAAAAGCATAAGTACCACCCGGTGGGAAATTCACAAGTACCATTTGATCCAATGGGACCCAACTAGGACAGGGAAACAATATTTCCGGACAGGCAGTCTTCTATCCCAAGATAGTGAAACATTTTCGGGCAGGCAATCGTCTGCACCGGGACAGGAGGACAGTCAAGGTCTAAACAATTATTTAGCCCTGAACAGTGTACACACATGAGTATGGTGATATAATTTTGTTGCTTATATGGTGCATTGCATATTTATTTATCGCATTTTTTATGAATGACTATGTGAGATTCGTTTGAATCTCACCCCTTTAATTTTCCCAAAATTTAAATTTACTTAGCTGGAGGTAGCGGCTCTAAGGGCAAGGACGACGTGGTTACTGGAGACTAAGGGTTTTGGTATAGCGCAGATTGCTGTTGGTTATTTGCTGTTTTATTTTGACTATTTTGGCCTCTGTAAATATTTGTATCAAACCCTATGAGATTTCTTGTAATATAATCATGTACTTTATATCAGTATTTTCATGTTATTTCTGTGTGCCCACCCAACTACGCGCAAACACTCTGAAAAAAGTAAAAGTAACATAAGGGTCTTACAAACTACCTTCCTCCTCGGTGAGTTTGAATCAACCTCTAGGGCTCCAAAGGGTGATTAACTTCCGTTAGAGAACGTCTTGCCGTACGAAGCGACCCAATATCTTAACTATAACAGCATATTTCATGCACTTGATCATAATGTTCTTGACCCTCTGTGAGAAGTTGATCGTTGGGATCAATCCCTCCATTGTGACTGAGACATCCTCCTGCTCTATCAGTAGCTCTGCGCTTTTCTTTTCCTCATTGCCTTCAGCAGATGCTTCCCTGTTTAGAAGCTTATCCTTAAATGAGATACCCTATATTTGTACCTGGCTCGCACTTGGGGAGTTCGGCTTTTCTCCTTCAGAGGATGGAGCTTTGGCGTTTTCCTGTAACTTCTCAAGGGTGACCATTGCATCAGCATGCAATTCCTCAGAGGTGGTCCTTAGTGCAGTACGTGGTGTCTCAGGGACAACCAATATTTTGTTTGTCAGTCCTTCCTTGACACTGTTGTCAACAAGGGAGGATTGGGTATGATGGCCGAATGGAACAGTGGCCAATCCATCTGCGTTAACTTCATCTGTGACCATGGCGTCTTTGTCGTCTCCCGCAGATTGGTTCCGAACTTTTTTGGCCAACCGGTCATTTTCCTCATAGGCTATTCTTTCAGCCTTGTCTATTATCTTAACATCTAATACTTTTGTCCTTAACTGACTTTCTTTTCCTCTCTCTCTCTCCATCGTCCAGCTTCAGCCTTAGGGGACCACCCTCTCTCTCTCGTGTTTGGTCTTCATTGTTTTCGTCGGTACTTCGCTCTCTTTCTCTCCAACATCTGTCGTCGGTGTTTGGGGAGCGCGCTCTCTCTCTCTCTCACTCATATATTCGCTATTTCCTTTTGATTGGGGAAAAAAAAAGTGTTTGGAGTACCCAATTACCAATTGAACTTGTGATTACCAAAATGGCTTATATCATAAGCTTAATATTGGAGCTTTTACTGATTTAGTGTGGGGAGAGTGGGAATGATTAAAATATTTTTTCAGTTGTGTCCAGTAGTGCTATCAGAATGATTGTAATTTTATCCTTAATATACTTTTTCGGCTACAAAAATTAATTTCAACTATTTTTTGGTGCTTTTAACCCTTAAAATATTTTTTCAACTGTACCCAATATGTTATGACTGATTGCAATTTTATCCTTAATGTACTTTTTCAGTTCCAAAAAATATTTTAAACTATTTTTTGATGTTTTTAACCCTTTAAAATATTTTTTCACCCACTCTCTCTTACTATTATTATAAAAGTCATTTGTGCTTAAGTCAATACAAATAAGTTTTACTTTTGTAAAAGTTATTTATACAATCGCTGTTCTAAACATAAATCATACTATACAATCGGGTTTTTATCAAAAATAAAATTACCAAAAACTAAATTACTATTATCATAAAAGTCACCTGTGATTAAATCAATGTTTCTCTTTATTTATGCAGTTTTCAACACTGACCACTGCTTCCGTAATAATATCATTTTTTACATTTTGTACCTTAATTGTCCTTTACCATATATTTTACAAATTTTTTCTTATTTTTTAGTGTCAAGTTTTTCTTTCTGTTATGGTCGTCCTAAATCATTCACTTTTCATAAACTGGAACTCTAATTGCAAATTCAGTCATGAGTTTACTTATTGAGTTTGCCATTTTTATATTTTTAATTTATAAAATTGTGTCAACACATGATTAAATTCATACTAATTTTTTTTATTTAATTATATTTAATGACTTTATATATAGACTTTACCGGGATTTCTTTGTTAGGTATGAAAGATTATGAATATTGATGAATTTAATTTTAATCATTTGAATTTGAAATATATTTAAGTTAAATTGTTCTATTTTTATATTTTAATAGTTTGTTAATAAATAAATATAAACTCTTACTAACTTACGGTTCAAGTTTACTATGAGTTTACTCAAACTTATGAATTTTACAAACTTGATGGTATTCGAAGTTATGTAAAATATCTTTTGAATGTGTTAGTTCGACCGGTCTCAAAAGTTTAGAATTCTTACTTCTTCCAATAATTATTAGTACTAGGAGGCTATAAATAATAGTAGCTTGAGTTAGAGTAGTATCCACAAAACCTACTTGATTATTAGTTGACTCCATATGTTCGTATGGTTATTGTTTTCACGTGATTTGTCAAATACGTTTTGTTTGAAGTATTGGTGCTCTATTAAGTTCTAGCGATCTGTGAATGGTGAGAATCACTAATAATTACAGTCGTCGGAACCCATGGCTGAAATCAGAGACCGAGTAATTTCTGTTTGCGTTGAAAGTGTGTTTGCCGATCTGATTTTTGTTCTCTGTTTCATGAAACTGTTGCTCCGAATCTGTTTGCCTTTTCATTTTGCTCATGCCACCGTGAACTCGCTGTTAAAGAACCCCTCAAACCCATCATCGCGTTTTGCTTCTGGGTTCAAATACACTATTGAACAGTTGCTGAGAAGTTGATCGATGCTGTTGAATCTTAAAATTTTTAATCATCTTCATTGAATTGATGTTAAATTCCTTTTCTCAATCATTAACAAAAGAAAAAAAAATTATTTTTTCTCTTTCTGATTTTATACTTTCCCGCCAACCAAATATAAGGCTAAATACTTTTGTAACTCCAGACCTTCAAGAGGTGCATAGAAATTACCAGAAGTTCAGAAACAATGAACAGTAATAAGGGGGGAAGTGAATCGCCTACTTTTTAACAAAGAACTTGTGTTACCTTGTTTGTGTGCCTACTTAAAAAAACAAAATATCCATTATTCCCTAAAGTGGAAAATACATGTTGATGCTCTTCTAGATACTAGCATATTCTAAAAGCTAAAATCCCATTTGAAGGAATAAAACCAAAATCCTTCCTCCACATTCATACGTGCACAAAAAGATGTACATGTAAAATTCATATTCTATTTCTAGGGTAATCGTATACTTTGCATCTCTTCTTCAATATACTAGATTCATTTTTACGAGTGTAAAATATCCGAATGATTTTCATCCTGGTTCTCTCATGCAGCCTCCGGGAAGAAGAAACCTGAACTTGTGTGCATTCTCTATCAAATAAGCAGGAAGATGAACTGCAGAAGCCGACCGCGGGATTGACCCCATCTTTTTAATCATCTCCTGGAAGGAGTATTCTTCAGGGAGCATACCATAGAGATCATCCCCCTTACATATAAGCTCCTGGATTCTCTTATGACTAAGAAAATCTCTCTGTTTCACACGGTCTGCGTGGCTGTAAGCCATCATTTTGAACACAAACTCAGAAATATACCGAAAGCAGAAGCTGCAGTGCCACCCTGCATCTGAGAAGATCACATCAGTTCTTCGGGAGTGTCTGTAACGAGTCAGGGGACTGTACACATTTGCTGTGGCACGCCAGCTGCTATAGTCCACGGGGAATTCAAATGAGTACATGTAGTGCTTCAGTTCAAGATGCATGACAGCAGGGATTTCATCACACCATTGAAGCAGTTTCAGTGTGTGAGGGCTAGGAATCTCATCTGTATCTGCCATAAGAAGAATGTCACCATTCATAATCCCAGCATGGTGTAACAATGTATTCATGGCTGTACGTTGCTCTGACTCTAGCACAAATGGGTCCCGATGTGATCCAGGGGTTGCAACTCGGCCAGGGAACATGCCATCAATGACTCTATCTGCAGCGAAGGCGAATCTGGCCCGGTTTGAGGCAAAGAATAGAGGTTTTGGAATGCCCGTGAATGTTGTGTTGGACTCGAGGATCACAAATTTTGAAACATAAGGATGAAGCTCTCTCAATCTAATTTCTAGTATGTCTAACTCATTGCTGAAGATGATTGCATCAAAAATGCGACGGGGTTGGGAGCGGAGCGACCAGCCATGGAGACAGCAGAGATGGTCCATGGAGACATTTTCTGCATAATAGTGAGGTATACGTGTGAAGGGAGCTGGTGGTTTATCCCAAACAGGTCGGAAGAAGTAAGAAATTTTTTGGCCGTGGATGAATAATTCGATCACAAAAGCTATCGCCATCAAAATAAAAAAGACACAGCGCAGCTTGGGAGATTTCTGTCTAGGGGTAAGGCGAGTTCGATAAGCCATGCCTTGAAGAGAAGATGTTTGTGATTGGAATTGATTAACATGTTTGCCCCAATTCAATGAATTGGATATATCATGTTCACCTGCAAGCAGCATAGGTTTCATCAAAATGGATTAGAATCTAGAAACTTGTGTACAAATTGAACATAATTATGCCATTCAATGTGAATTTTCAAAACCAAGCAGTTAAAGTATGGCTTGTAGCTTTTAACTAATACCACCAAAGCTGTTCCACCGCAAATTGAGAAAACTAATGGATTCTCATCATTTTTTGGCAACTCAAACATAGGAATGATGTGTTGGATTCATATTAAATTACCTATAACTAATGCTCACACCCATACATATGAAATAGCCAATGAGATCTAGATTTCAAAGCCTTAAGTAAAATAATAAGGTTGTGCAAGACATTAAAAGCCCATAATAACGTTGTTCTTCATTGTCACAATCTAAATTTAACCTCTTCTCTTGCGTAACTGACTACTTTTCCAATAACAAATATCATCATTTATACCAATGTCCCAGGAAAACAGTATTCATCAACAAGAAATTTGCCATACAATAAACAGAGTTATCTCAATCGAAGTTCATCCACTTACTCTCAAATCATCCAACTAAATTAGTTGACACCTTCAAGAATCTAAATCATATAAATGTGATGAAAAATAACATGAAGCCTCCAATTCTTGCACATGGAGAAAAGACGAAAGAAAAGAATATAACTATAAATGGGGTCAGCATCCCATTTCCATGAAACATATATGGAAAGCGTTGGGTGCTCGGAAACATCTTAAAATTCTGGAAACTTGTAGGAACCATAAGAGGAAAGCCTTAGGTACAGAGCTTGGAGCTAAACAAGAAAACAAAGATGAATCCGGTCCCCTTCAATGCACAAGAAATAGATCCCTATTCAACTGAAAGTAACTGTTTCAACATAAAAAGAACAAAATGCCGACAGAATCGTATCTCAATCAAGAACTCAGCCATTAGAATTGATAGACACCTCTTGCCATTTCTCAGGATAAACCCCCAAAAGTCGTTCTACGACAAACTTCAAGGTCCATAAATTTGCCTCATGTTTCGGAGCAAGGAAACCTTCCATTAAAATGCAGAGACGAAATGAAACCGGTGAGCGAGAGGAAAGTACCAAGAAGGCAAGGAAAGAAAAAGCAATTAAACCGCACATACCTCGACATTAATGAAGATGAAGAAGAACAGCAGAAGCTAATAGGGTTGAAGTGAAGATAGGAAAGATTGTAATTGATTGTGATATGGAAAAGGTGGAGGGAGAGACAAACTAGAGAGAGAGAGAAAGGGAGAGGGGCATTTTTCTGAAATAAAAAGAAGAGTGATAGCGGTCATTGTGTGAGATTGCCTTGAGGCCATTACGACATTACCAGGTGAGCTATGTGGAGTTTCGCAAATCTCGAAAATGAAGGAATGGATTTGGACAATTTATGCTGGGAACAGCATGGGATAATCCCCGCACAATAATTAACTACAAATAGGTTAAACAAATAATAATGCTTATTCTTGTTCGTTCCTTCCTTATTCCTATTTTTATTATCTTGGCCTGGCGGTAAAAGCAACGTTGTTTATGGGGAGAATTACACTGTAGTCACATGGAAGATAAAATATAAAGAAAGGGTCCCGGGAAATTCTAAATTACTGTCAAGTCCCATGAGACCATTTTGTAATAAATTCTAAATGAGAAAAGTCACAAATATCTTTAGATATTTCCTCTCTCCCTTTCATGATAGCCCCAATTTCTTTGTGGAGACTTGATAACCACAGTTCGCCGGCCAACTTTGGCAGTCTCGCAGCCATTGTGTTCGGTCGTCGTTGCTGCCGCACTTTGTTTCTAGTCATTGTCACGAGTCGTTGCCTCCCAAATTTGCCGGTGTTTGTCTGAACGCAAATGATTTCTCATCTGCTGGTTCAATTTATTTATTTGAAAGAAAGCCCCAAGTTTCGACTTAGGCGGTCTTCGAAAGAGCAAAAGCCACGACTCTGTTGCAACCATGATATGTTTGTTGTTTGATTCTTCAAGTGTTTGTGAGCATCTCTACGATCCAGTATGTTTGATTCCTAAGTGTTAATAACCCATGTTAAGATACTCATTAATAGTTGCTTGATGAGTTCATAACTGGCTATGATGGACATACCCATGTTCCTGCAATATCAGAGGTAAGGAGTGAAGATTAGGGTGAAAGGTTTGGGGTTACATGACTTGATTTGCATAGGAAAAAAAGAGTTGTTAATGGAAGCAATGATAGTTGTCAATGGAGGCTCCTTAACTTGTTAATGACAACTATAGGTCATATTTAAATGTTTTTTTGTGAGAACTAAAGGTTTTTTTTTTTATTGATATTTGTTTTGGTTATGATAAATTGAAAGAGACTGTCTGATTTTTGTAGGCATTGTTCTCAATATGCTTGCAAACTATCAAGAAAAGCCTAGTAAATACAATGAATATGCTTTGGCTAAGGTTTCAATGAGTTTGGGTATGGTTTTGTATGCTCTGTTTTTACTGTCATTATGCTCTGTTTTCTGGTTCATGGTGGTGTGTTTCTGCAATAGAAGAGGTAAGGAATGAAGATGAGGATGAAAGGTTTGGAGCTACATAGCCTGATTTGCGTAGGGAAAAAAGAGTTGTTAATGAGAGCAGCGATAGTTGTCAATGGAGGCTCCTTAACTTGTTAATGACAACTAGAAGTAATATTTAAATGTTTTGCTTGTGGTGTAATAGTGTTTGGAATGAGTTTGAAAAGTTTGCCATGTTTTTTTGGTTTTTTGTGCTGTTTTGGAAGGTTCATAAATGCTTTTACTATCTGTAACAATTATTTAAGTACATTTTTCTCCTTTTGTGTCTTCTTCTCTCATTATCTCCATGAGGCAATAATTAAAGGAGATTTCACACAATTGGAGCAGAATACTCATGACTTCAGTTACCTAAAGCAATGTATGAGTAAAAGTGAAGTGCATATGGCAAAAAGGAATTATAAGGACTTTTCCTTTGTGTTTTGAAGCACCAAGGGTCTTTCTTATTAACACATGTAGCTAGAACATACATGAAAATAAAACTAATTACAGTCGCCTTTTTGACTCGTATATACTTTAAAACTCTTGACCATTTATTCATAGAGTTTATGATACAGTGACAAGTGATTTCAAGCCACTGTGATTTCAAGCGCCAAGGGTCTTTCCTATCTGTGTGTTGCTTTTCCATGAGCTTGACAGAGATGGAAAAGCTTAAAGAAATCCAAAAGTTTTGTTTTGAGACTTGTAAAATGCTAAGCAAGTGATTCAAGTACTACAGTTTGATTTAGGATGCTGAAATAATCAATAGACATGTTTTGAAACATTATAATGAGGAATTAAGAACTTTCACCTTTATATTTCACCTAGACAATACATAACATGTTATTGGCACTTATTGCTTTTATCACTCAAACCAAAGGTGTTGTACAGTTTAGTAAGTACTTGAGTTAATGTTTTGTCATTGTTTGATGAGCCTTGAATTTATTTTCAGGTAAAAAAGATGGAGAAGGGAAAAATGGTTATATAAAAAAGGAAGGGGGAAAAAAGCAAAACTAGACCAAGGACGCTAATGGCGAGTCTCTACTTGATATTGCAAATAGTGGAATTCCTATATTTTTACATATCTGATTGTATATATTAAATTTAATTTCAGAAGGCACGAATGCATTTGCCTACTTCTGGATAACTGATTCTTGTCCTCTCACTGTGAAAGATATAGCAAAGAAAGCTTTATTTGAAGTGCTAAGTCTGACCCGGTCCATTGTAGATGCCCTGTTTTGAAGCCAAAAAAAGCTGGAATATGTGACTTTTAAACAAGACACCCCTTGTGGAGGAGTTAGCAGTCAACTCTCTCAAGAACATACCTTGTTATTTGGAGCTACAATCCTTAACATTAAACTTTGTAGTCTTATTGATTTTCCAATTTATGCACTGAAGAAGCTACTTGTTTATTCAGTGAAAGGAAAAAGAAGCTTTGCAATGTTTTTCTCTATAACGTTCGTGTCCTAGTATGCTGTTTAAACTGTGGCCTTGTTGAATTTCTAGTTTATGCAATAAAGAAGAAGGTGCTACTTTATTCGGTCAAACAAAAGATATACTTGTACTTTATTCATATAAGAATGCCCTGGTACCGAGGCAATTGGCCTAAGTGCCGTCACACCAGAGAATTCAATGCTGTACACACTTCT
Organism: Inga oerstediana; assembly: GCA_963210345.1. Lineage (NCBI taxonomy): Eukaryota > Viridiplantae > Streptophyta > Magnoliopsida > Fabales > Fabaceae > Inga > Inga oerstediana. The sequence goes on from OY723407.1 coordinate 43,256,784, forward strand.
TAGGTGCCATGGCACTTGGGCCAATTGCCGTGACACGAGTGTGTTAACAATTTGCTTATGCACGTTTTTCGTTGTCTCAGCATCTTTTATTCAATTAGTACCATATCGTAGTGCATCGCTTGCCATCGGACCAACCCATTGAGTGAGTGTTTCAGAATTTCCTAAACCTAGGTTTCACCTCATAAATCGTAAAAGTTAAACCAAAAACACACACTGAGACTCACTTGATAATTCATAACAGCATAAGTGTGTTAACAGCTCGAGGGGCCTCCAGTGACAACTGAAGGGGCGTTCATTAACAACTCAAAGGGCCTCCACTGACAACTCAAAGGGGCTCCACTGACAACTCAAGGGGCGTTCATTAACAACTCAAGGGGCCTCCACTGACAACTCAAAGGGGCCTCCACTGACAACTCAAAGGGCTCCACTGACAACTCAAGGGGCGTTCATTAACAACTCAAAGGGCCTCCACTGACAACTCAAAGGGGCTCCACTGACAACTCAAGGGGCGTTCATTAACAACTCAAGGGGCCTCCACTGACAACTCAAAGGGGCCTCCACTGACAACTCAAAGGGCTCTACTGACAACTCAAGAGGCGTTCATTAACAACTCAATGGGCCTTCACTGACAACTCAAAGGGCGTTCATTAACAACTCAAGGGGCCTGCACTGACAACTCAAGGGGCGTTCATTAACAACTCTAGGGGCCTTCACTAATAACTCAAGGGGCGTTCTTTAACAACTCAAGGGGCCTGCACTGACAACTCAAGGGGCGTTCATTAACAACTCTAGGGGCCTTCACTGATAACTCAAGGGGCGTTCATTAACAACTCCATGAGCCTCCACTGACAACTCCATGGGCCTACAATGACAACTTGACGTCCATTCGTTGACAACAAAATTTACATCAGCTTGAAACATTCAAAACATGACAGTGGTTTACACAAATGTCAACATTACTGCATAAATATATATTAACAACTCAATGGGCGTTTACTGACAACTCCATGGGCTTACAATGACAACTTGACATCCATTCGTTGACAACATAATTTACATCAACTTGAAACATTCAAAACATGACAGTGGTTTACACAAATGTCAACATTATTGCATAAATATATATTAACAACTCCATGGGCCTACAATGACAACTTGACATCCATTCCTTGACAAGATAATTTACATCAGCTTCAAACTTGCAAAACATGAAAGCGCGTAACGCAAATGTCAACACTACTGCATAAATATATATTAACAACTCCATGGGCATACACTGATAACTTTATGTCCATACATTGATAACATAATTTACAACTCATTACAACTTTCCATAAATGAAAGTGGGATACCAAGCCATATTATATCCAACCTTCATATCCAACCTTCATTTACAGTTGAAAATGCATGCACAAGTAAGACAAAAGTCACATACCATTGCTATAGAACTAGTATGGATTTGTATCTATTCATATTTACACAAATACTATGACATACACTTTCCAAAATTAAAAGAACCAAAACGACCATGATTTATCAGCTTGGATTAGGATTCTTGCAGGTCTTTACAGTGTGGCCAGCTTTATTGTACCTGCCACAATGATAAACCCTTTTGTTCCTTCCTTAATGGTTATAGATCTGACGCTTCCACCAACATATGTTAAATCACCATCTCTACTGACTTCAAACCTTCCCCTTATATGAAAGAAACATAGTAGATTCTTGCCGGACGTCGTAGCCATCTCTGTTGTCTACTGCACAAAAAAGTTATCATTAACAATATCAGCAGCCTTATTAACAAATGCCACAACCCTTATTAACAACACTTTCTTACTACATAATCAACACCGCCAACCACACATATTTCACACCTTGTTCATTAAATCCCACTTATAATGACTGAAAAAGGCACAAAATACCGAAAAACATAGCAAACTTTTCAGCCCCATTCCAAACACCATTACACCACAAGGAAGGAGCATTTAAATATGACCTCTAGTTGTTATTAACAAGTTATGGAGCCTCCATTGACAACTATCGCTGCTGCCATTAACAACTCTTTTTTTCCTACATAAATCAGGTTATGTAGCCCCTAACATTTGACCATTATCTTCATTCCTTACCTCTTCTATTGCAGAAACACACCACCATGAACCAGAAAACAGAGCATAATGACTAAAAAAACAAAGCATACAAAATTATACCAAAACACATTGAAACCTTAGCAAAAACATATCCGTTGCATTTACAAGACCTTCCTTTATAGCTTGCAAGCATATGGAGGACAATGCCCACAAAAATCTTGACCAAAACAAATATAAATAAAAAAAACCCTTTAGTTGTCACAAAAAACATTTAAATATGACATCTAGTTGTCATTAACAACTTAAGGCGCCTCCATTGACAACTATCGCTGCTTCTATTAACAACTCTTTTTTTCCTACGCAAATCATGTCATATAGCCCCAAACCTTTGACCCACATTTTCATTCCTTACCTCTTATATTGCAGAAACACAGCACTATACACCAGAAAACAGAGCATAATAACACAAAAAACAGAGCATACAAAACCATATCCAAACACAATGCAAACTTTGTCAAACTATATCCATTGCATTTAATAGATCTTCCTTTATAATTTGCAAGCATACACAGGACAATACCCATCAAAAGTAGATAACTTTTTCCATTTTCATGATCAAAACGAACATGACTCAACAAAACCTAAAGTTATGTTTACCAACTAAACAGAATATGTGAGTCAGATGCAATAATCAAGACAAGACAGTGGATGGCATGAATTCCCTACCTTAATCTTCAACCATGGCTGCTGATCTCCACTGAGTTTTTCCCGCCTTCTCCAGACTTCTTCCGGACGTAATGTGCGTGATTCACAGCATTTAATCACCTATTTTACTGTTTGTCTGACAGGGGGCAATTGTGACATTTTTCACCTGGATTTTATTACAAAATGGTCCCTTAGGACTTGAGGGTAATTTCATATTTTTTCGAAACCATTTCTTCGTATTTTAACTTCTATGGGACCCCTGTGTAATTCTCCCTTGTTTATTTAGGCAAAAAATACACAACAATTTTTTTTTTTTTTGAAAAATAGAAGGATGTTTTAGTTTCACTGAAAAATCGTTAAGGACTTGATTTGAATAAACAAAAATAATTTTTGTGGTTGAGCTGGGTTGGACTAAAATAGTTGCATAGTGCCAGAACTTGGAATCCGAATGAAAACTGTAATAGTTTTTGAAAAATAGAAGGATTTTTTTTAGTTTCACGGAATAAATGTTGTAGAAAATTAAAAACCTATTAAAGATTAAACAAAATTAATCCTCAAAGAAAGTTTAATATATTTACAAACCATTTCTGGTGTTATTTTATTGAAAACTTCATACTACCTCCGTTATAAATATAAAACATACTTGAGGTTTTTAAAGAGATTAAAAAAATTAATTAAATTATTTTAAAGTATTTATATTTATTATATTTCTGTAAACTAATTTATTTAACTTATAAACTGATATATAATTTAATCATACACAACATAATACTACTATTGACTAAATAACTTATTTAACTTCATTTATCTCTACAAAAAAGAAAAGTTAGTTAGGTCTCATATGTAGGATGAGAGGTAGTCTATTTTAAATTTGTAACATTATTATGTTAACCATATATACTTATTATATATTTATTTCTTTTTATATATATTATGCATATAATTATTTTTATTCAATTTTTATTTAATTATTAAGTCATTGTTGCTGATCTAATACATTATATCATAAATGGAGATTAGCCAAATCCACCTCAAACGCGGGCCACATGATATTTTTAGTAAAGATATTTTGTTTTTAATATTAATTTAATAACATTTATTAATTTTCCCTATTTAATTAAAAGCAAGCATAATAATAATAATAACTTTTGTTCATTAATGAAGAGAAGGTAATATGAGAAGCCCATGCATGGGACAAAGGTCAATGCCCAGCCGCCATATAAGTCCACTCTAATGGAATGTAAGCAACTAACTATGGAAAACTGATGGAGAGACGTATAATAAATAAACTATCATAAATAAAATATAATAAATGTATGAAGTTGGATTACTGTGTAATAAAGGAGATAGCTAGTGCTCTTTTCAGGATGGGCCGGCTTAATGTGGCCTTCCACATGCACGAGGGAGGAATGGAGGAAAAATATATTTTAATACTCTTTCCGTTGATTTTTATAAAATACGATCAACTGAATTTCGTTATTTAAAGATGTAGTTAAAATTATTTAGATTGTGAAAAATAAAAAATACCCTCATTTTTTTTAGATAAAAGAGAATATATTATATTGGGTGTTATAGTCAAACATGATAAATAAATACAATAGTGGATTAAGTAACTTTTGTAATTCAATGGGGGTAAAATGGGAGTTTGCGTAAAATTTTTTAGGCATCTCCTAATCATATATTATAAAAAGGAATATCACATACTCAATAATCACATCTAATAAAACATGAATGGGGGAGTAATGAACTAATGAATAAAAGTGTACTTTCAGTCTCTCTTTTTTTTTTATACATTTTAGTCTTCTAAACTTTACACAAAAAATTATTTTGATCTCTTTATTTTATAATGTGTTTTTAAGTTCTCTAATCTTAATATAGCTAGTTTTATTAATTAAAAATGTTGACACTAATTTCAAATGATTACAAAATGCTCTTAAATGATATAATTAGCTCTAAACTTTCTAGATATATTAGTCACCTAAAATTAAAAGCAGCCCAATCTAACTCCTTTAAATATAAAGAAGGTGCAATTCCCTATTAAATCTATGATATTTCAATTAATAAAAACTATCCCATTTTTTTGCCAACAAAGACTATTCAATTGAATAAGAATTTGACTCATAATTTATAAAATCATAAGTTTAAATCTTATTGCCAACATGAAGACGTTAGTGGGAAAAGAAATTTGGTGATAGATTGGGACATTGTTCAAAAATTAGGTTTGAGCAATGGTTTTGTTTTTACTATATTTTTTCTCTATCCTTCCTTCTTATATGTGGAAGGAATATCCCTTTCAGGATCCATTACAGCCCGTTCAGTTGGAGGAAAATCTAAAGAGGGAAAGGAACTGAATTGATGGGGAGGGAAGGGAAGTGAAGATTGTGAGGGGATAGGGAAGATGGGTCCTTGGATGATCAGCTGTTTGGTTGGAAGAAAATTGAGTGAAGGCAAATGGGAAGTAAAGTGAAATACCCAATTTACCCTCAAAGTAATGAATGAAAACTTAAAACGAAATTTTTTTAAACAAATTGAAGAAGAACGTGTGAACAAATGATTTTATGTGTCACTGAAGAGTGATGACGTGATTTTATGTGTGTCACTAAAGTGAACAATTTGCACCCAAGTGATTTTTACATTTTTTACAAATTTCCATCCCATTCTCCTTCCAGTTAGGAAGATGCATTTGAATGTCACCCAAGTGTCAACGTAGTCACTCGAGTGATTCATTATATTTTCCTCGTCAAAATAGCTAGTTACCAATAGGTAACTCGTGAGGTTTTCAGCTATCACTTGAGTGTCATTTTTTAACTCGAGTGATAGACAAAATCAGGGATTTACTATCAGTTAACTTGCAGATATCACATGAGTGCGAAGGTTTCACTCCACACTACTTAAAGAGTATTTCTTTAAACAGATAGGCAGTTACCATCAAATACTTGCAAAGTTTTGGTCATCACTCGAGTGTCATACCTGTCACTCGAGTGCAAAGAACCTTTCCAAAGAATCACCATTGGGTACCTTACAGGTGACACACAATTTTTTAACCTGATCACCATATAGTACAAAATATGTTAAGAGAAAGAGAAACAAAATTAGATTGATTTATGTTCATTGTGTAATGCCTAACCTTTTTTCTCTTTTTGGTTTAGCCTCCTTCCTATAATGGGGAAAAAAATTCTAAATGAATCATATACAAATTATTTAAAAAGATGTGGGTATGTTTGTTTTTGTTTTTTATTTTTTGTTTTAAAAACAATTTTATAAAAACATAAAATTGTTTTTAAAAACATGTTTTGCAAAAATACAAAAGAATAAGTTTGGATAGTTATTTTAAAAAATATGTTTTTGAAGTAATGTGACGATGGCCATCACTAGTGGTGACATGGCGGCTGCTGTCGTCGGTGGTGATGCAGCGATAGTTGGCACCGATGATATGGTTTTGATAGTAGATAGATGACGGCCTCAAAAAATAAGAAATAGACAAACAAAAGTAAGAAAATACCTAAAATTTTTTTTGATTTTTTAGTTTTAAAAAACAACATTCTATTTTTTTAAAAAAAAGGCTAAATTATATAAAACTTCATGAAGTTTGGGTCAATTGCATATAACTCTCTTGACATTTTAAAGTTTAAATTTAACCCCTTGACCTTTTTTTTTATTACAAGCACATGTGCTATCTTTTTAATAGAAATTTTCACGTTAGATTAATAGGTGACACATGGTATCCTATGTAAATTGCAAATTTTACAAAACCCCTTGAACTTTTATCAGTTACAGATAACCTACTGAACTTTGATTAATTATAGAAAAACCCCTGAACTTTGATTGATTACAAATAACCTCCTGACATTTCAAAATTTAAGTTTAACTGCCTTAAAAATTTGATTTATAATATTAAAGACGTGTCATTACTTTTATTATCTTAATAATTTTATTAAATTTTTTACTATCATTTCACTACTACAGAATATACATATTACTACCCTAAAGGACAAAGGGGATGCCCAAAACACCAAGACTTTAAATTTTGCTCTAAAACATTTGATTTTCGTGCCATAAGGAAGCTTTAGACGTCCTCATTCCCTAAAGCCACTAGCGTGTGTGTTGAGGCGTCCCTAGTCAAACTGGGGACGCTTAAAGCTCACCTAAGGTACTGGGGACACCTAAATTTTTTTTAAAAAAAGTTGGTTTAGGCGTCCCCAACATAGTTAGGAACGCCTAAACGTTTACATGCATTGGTTGACATGACTAGTGCATGTGAATTCTGTCAGACATTTAGGGGTCCCCAGCTAATTTGGGGATGCCTAAATGCTGTTTAGGCGTCCCCAGTCAAAATGGGGATGCCTACACTCATTGCATCTAGCTCAACTCAACGTAAAACTCTGCATCTAGCTCAACTTTCCCTTTCTCTATCTCTGCCTTACTCTACCTTAAATTTCTCCTTTCTCCGTCTTCATTTTCTTATTTCTCCAAAAGGCCAATACCTCATCTCTTCTTGCTCCTCCATTCTCTCTTCTTGGTCCTCCATCCTTCACTTCACCAACTTCGTTCTGCCTCAACCCGTCACCATCACTGCTACGAAGCTTGCACCATTGGTTTGCTCTCATTGTCGCCACTATCATCCTCGCTCTCACCACCATGGGTTTTCTCCCTCTAAAGCATCCTCTATAGGTTTGCTTTCCAACCACGCCTTCATCATCTTCATTTTGTATCCCGTGCAAGCAAATATTGGACTGACAGTTTAGTTTTCTTCTCTTCTATTAGCATGAACATGAATTATCTTCTATTTGTCTTCTTTATTATTCTTAAGAGAAGGCTCCCCCCGAACCATTCTTAAGACAACCAAGCTATCTTGAATGAGTTCTATATGTTCTACTTTTATGATACACATGGGGCAAAAGTATAACTTAGAGAAAATTGAGTTTTTGTCACTATATTCTACCATTACTGATAATTGTTGGTTAGTTTTAAAATGTTTTTCAGGAAAATTGCTAAAAAAATCTTCCAATGCAAAATTTATTGCCCCAAAAGTATCTAAAAATCTAGGCTATTCAATATGTGTAACTCATTTTCATTTGCATGGAACATATCTTTAACTATCTTTAAATGTTTTATATTTTACATATAATTAAATACATGTTGTATACAATTATAGAATTATTTCACTTATTGAAGATATGCTGCAATTGCCTTTAAACAAATTTTATTATGTACTTTGGACAATAAATCTTATAGTGGAAAATTTTTAGGAATTTTTCCATATTTTTTGTAAGCATAATTATGATGGTTAACTTATTATAATTTCTTTTTTGGGGTCCCTAAATGTTGATTATGGGAAGATAGCTAATATATGGAAACTAAAGCCTCTAAATTGAAGGAAAACTTTGTTGTTTATAATTTTCTATAGTTAAATTGGAAATCAAAGTTTCATTGGCTTAATGAATTTGTTGGATTTGATGTGCGGACATTATCTTGAATATGAATTGCCTTAATTAGTTTAGTTTTGTTTAAATTAAGCTGAGATGGTTTGTTATTTTGATTTTGGGTCTAAATTTTAAGAGGAAATGCTGCCAAAATTTTGAAAAGTAAAATAGTAAAAGGCAATCTCAGTGTTGACAATTATTCTTAACTTGAGTGTTAATGGAAATCGCGTAGGTGGTAATAAAATGGATCATAGTTGGATGAATGCTTTTGAGAACAAGTGAAGAATATGAGAATAGGGTTGAAGAGTTTATTGAATTTGCCACAAAGAATGCTCTAGCAAAAAATGGGATGTATTTTTGTCCTTGTGTCAATTGTTTAAATGAGAGAAGACAGGATGTTGAAGTTATAAGGGATCACCTACTTTGTGATGGAATAAATCTTCGATACACAAGGTGGATATGGCATGGAGAGGAAGTAACTGATTGTTCGTTGCACAAGAAGGAAGCTGTGGATGTCATGAATGAATATAGAATAGAGAGAATGATTCACTATGTTGAAGTAGAATCCTTTGCGCAGTCGCATGAATATGACAGCCTGTGGAGTGATGCGGAGACACCGTTGTACCCTTGGAGTAAGTACGCATTGCTGACAGGAACATTACATTTGGTTAACGTAAAAGTAACTTGTGTGTAGAATGATAGTAGTTTCACATTGCTGCTTGAATTGTTGTGTGATATGTTTCTAGATGATAATGTACTTCCAAATTGTATGTATAAGGCCAAGAAAATCCTATCTACTATAGATATGGAGTATAAAAAGATACAAGCTTGCCATAATGACTGCGTACTGTACAGAAAGGAGTATGAAGGTCTGAGTAAGTGCCCTAAGTGTCAAACTACACAATACAAAGTGAAGAAAGATGGTAGTTGTGGTGATGGGACAACTAAAAGGCAACCTTTAAAGGTTTTGTGGTATCTTCTAATAATAGTGCGTTTTAAGCTTGTTTGGGACTGCAAAAAAAACAAAGAAGTTGAGATGACATTCAGATGAGAAAATATCCGATGGAAAATATCTTCGACACCTGGCTAACTCTCCTCAATGGAAGAAAATAGATGAAATGTTTCCTGAATTTAGCAAGGAGCCGAGAAACCTTCGGCTTAGGCTTTGTACAAATGATATCAATCCATATAGAACTCTTAATAGCACAAATAGTGTGTGGCCGGTACTCCTTGTTATATACAACTTGCCTCCCTTTTGTATGAAACGCAAGTATGTGATGCTTTCTATGATGATTTCTAGACCAAAATAGCCAAGGAACGCTATCAATGTTTACTTGGTGCCTTTGATTGAGGACTTGAAGAAGTTATGGGAGGAAGGTGTAGATGTGTTTGATGCATTTAAGAAGGAGTCCTTCAAGCTACGTGCAATGATTTTCACCACGATAAATAACTTCCTTGCGTGTAGAAACTTGTCAAGGTACAGTGTGAAGAGGCACAAAGCATGTCTGATATGTGAAGCAGACACTCACTTCCACCAACTTAAGCATGGAAGAAAAACAATCTACCTTGGTCACAGGAGGTTCCTTCATAGGTTACACCTATATCATAGGTTAAGAAAGCGTTTTAACAGCTTGTCGAAGAATAGAATGGCTCCGAAGGCATTAACTAGAGAGGAAGTTTACAGTTAGGTGGAACGTATCAATGTCTTCTTCAGTAAGAATCAGAAGACTACTGGTGAGAAGAACATATGGAAGAAGAGATTAATTTTCTTTGATCTTTTATATTGGCGTAGTCTTGACGTGAGACTTAATATTGATGTGATGCCTGTGGAGAAAAATGTTTATGATAGCCTTGTCAGTAACTTTTGCATGTACCAGGGAAGACTAAGGTTGCAATTAGTGGGAGACTAGACCTTGTTGATATGGGAATAAGAGAACATCTACATCCATAATTAAGAGATGATGGTGGAGGGCATACATGGAGCAGCAACGCATATACTATCAAAAGCAGAGAAAAGTATGTGTGGGTGTTTGTATGAAATTAAGGTGCCATAAGGGTATTCTTCGAATGTGAGAAGGTGTGTGTCAATGGATGATTGAAGTTAGTGGGAATAAACTCTCATGATTATCATGTGTTGATGCAACAACTATTACCAGTAGCTATTAGAGGCATTATGAAAGATGAAGTTTGAACCACTGTAATAAGATTGTGTGTTTTCTTTAATTTTATCTATAACAAAGTCATTGACACTGAAAAGTTGGATGAACTGGAAGCTGAGGGTTATATTATATTGTCCCAATTAGAGACGTACTTTCCTCCTTCATTTTTTGATATAATGGTGCATTTGATAGTTCATTTGGTAAGAGAGGTAAGGCTCTGCGGTCCAGTTTACTTGAGGTGGATGTTCCCTTTCGAGCGATACATGAAGATCTTAAAAGGGTATTCTAAAAATCCCTATTGATTAGAAGCCTCAATAGTTGAAAGATGTAGTTGAAGAGGCTATGGACTTTTACAGCGATTATCTATCAGGGAAGAAGGAACAATCTCGGGATGAAGAGGGGAGAAGCAAGGGAACACGAGGACTGAAAGTGAAGAATATGCCTCGTGAAGAGGTGTTGCAAGCACACTTGTATATCCTGAATAATATGAAAGAAGTTTAACCATACATAGATGAACACAAAAAGAGATTAAAGAATATGAATCTAAGGAAGAATGACATGTAGATTGCTATTGAGCAAAACAAGACATTCATTGAGTGGTTTGAGGAAAAAGTTTTGCATGAGACTTGTGTGTTGTAATGACCCAATTTGGGATTAAGGGCTAATGACTCTGATATTGATTGTAATTAGTATAATTAAACACTTTTGTAGAAATGTGATATAAATTTGATATAAGTGTATTTAGTGATTAAAGATCAAGGGTGGAGATTTGTTACATATGGGTCAGAATCTTGTGCATTAAGCTTGTGTGAGCTCATAGAGGGAGTGGGTAAGATGGTGACATGTGGCATTGTGTGGACCATTGGATGTGGCAAAAAGGACAAAAGTCCACTTTTTCTCTCTCTTTTCTCTCTTATTCGGTTGAAGGGGGAGTATGGGCAAGGAAAACACTTCATCATTATCATCTCTATCTCTCATATTCTCTTTCTTCTTTCTCCCATTTCCGGCAACCTTGAAGCAAGGGAAGAGGAAAAGAAAAGCTTGATCTTTGGTGAGTAATGGTTCTCCTTTACTCAAACACTCTTCACTAAATTTGTTCATAGTGTTAAGAGTTCCATTGTGGTAATTTTAGAATCTTGAAAGGTGATGATTTGAGTATTGGACGAAATTGAAAGTTGGAGAATCAAGATTCTGGATTTGGCAAAGTGAAGAGGTAAGCATTTGATGCTTTGTGATATATATGTTGAGTTTTGGATAAGTCTGAGAAATCCTGGAAATTTGCCCTGGTTTATGGTCATTTTGAAATGTGTGAATTTCATAGTGATTGATGTTTGGATTAGTTCATTGTGAGGTTCTTTGAGTATTAGATATGGTTTTGGAGTTTGGAATTAAGTTGAATGAAATTTGGGTGTTGTGTGTCATAGAGATTCAAGGGCATAGATTGTGATTAAAATGGTATTTGGGTGTTTTGGAGGTTACCAATGGGTTCCCTATGTCATTTTGAGTGAGTTTGGGAACCATTTGGGTATGATTTTGACCAATCTGAAAATTCTGTCAGTTACTGCGATCTGGCAATCTAATAGCCTCACTTGAGTGAGGGAGGAACTCACTTGAGTGCTGCCTTGTGTTTTATCCTTCTGCTTTGTGTTTCGCCTGGGTTCTCATGAAGGGGGCTCGAGTGCACGTCCTTCACCGCGAGTGATGTTGGTGATCACTCGAGTGAGTACGGGATCACTTGAGTGATGGTATGAGTTCTTGGTTAGGGTTGCTCTCGGGATGTCACTTGTTGGTTGATGTTCAAGAGTGTGTTCCGACACTTGCAAGTGAAACCTTCTCACCCGATCACTGGGGGGTATACTCGAGTGAGCTTGTCCCTCTAATGTTGCATGTGTTCTTGGGTTGTCACTATTTGTGTTGCACTTTCGGGGACTCGAGTGGACTTAGAGTCATCACCCGAGTGCAAAGCCTTATGCTCGAGTGATGTGAGCACTTTCTGGCCGAAGTAGCTGCTTACTGTCAAACACTCACGAGTGAGAGCCGTTCTCACTCGAGCATGAGTCTTTCATCACTCGAGTAAGTTCATCTTCACTCGAGTGAGCCAGCTGAAAATCATTGTTTGCCTTCGAAAAAGGGGGTCTTCAGGGTAGTTTCTTCCAACCCTTTAGGCATATGTTTAGGCCTCTATTAGTTACCTAAAGAGTTCTAAATGATAACTAACTTAGAGTATTATGAAAATATGCATTTGGAAAAGAGATTAATCAATTGTCCCTAAATTGGTATAGGATTTGATATCTGTCAAACGCGTGAGCCCACTGTGCCAAAGAACGTCAGGAAAGATATAGGTAGTGACTTCTCTCTTATACTTTGTGTAAATGTATTGTATGTTTGCCTATCATGCATTGTGTGCTGCTGCTGCTACTTTGAGATACATTGTGGAGCTTTTGTGCCTTGTGGAGCATTGTGCCTTATGATACGTTGTGCTTTGAGATACTTTGTGCTTTGTGATGCTGCTGCATAGTGATTATAGCGAAAGCGGGCATTGTGATTACAGTGAAAGCTGGCATAGTGATTACCACGAAAGCGGGTATAGTGTTTGCAGCGAAAGCTGTCATTGTGATTACCATGAAAGCGGGCATAGTGCATTGTGATACAGCCGTGAGTGCTGTCGTCTGTGGCGCGAGCCATGGATCATTGTGTTATTGATGATGCTGGTGAACATGATAACATTACATGCCTTGTGTTTATATATTGTATGAGTGATTTGTTACTACTAGGATTCTTTAGAATCTCACTCTTTCCAAATGACTAATATTTTCAGACAAGGCAAGTGGCTCGAAAGGGAAGCAGCCAACCAGGAGTGGTTAGGACTAGTAGGGACATATTAGATTTTGGATTATGGGTTATCTAGCTGGATTTTGGGATTACTGTATGTATATGATTGTAAATATGAATCTTTTGGATATGTAATCCTCATGTCTGGGAAACTTTAAACCCATTCTATATATACAAGTAACCCGGGGTTACCGGAATTTCGGTTACGCATTCAGATATTTATTATGTGATATGATTGCACAGGTAATTGTATTCGAAAGTGAATGTGAGACCAGATGAATTCCGTTTTTAAACGTTTTGTTTGGACACCCCATCTCTTGGAGATGAGTGATTATAAATGCGATTTTTGTTTTATTGGTCTCTATTTTACTTAAATTTCATAATCCGGATATAATTACCGTAGGGGGGTTACATGTGTCTAAAACAATAAAGTGGCTAGCTTGGGGGCCTTTATTTCAGATCATTATTTGGACTGGTTATGATATAAATAGGTATTCTTTATACACAAAAGACCAAGATGACAAAAGTACCATACAAAATAGTGGGGTGATTATATAAGCTAAAGCCATGCACTTTTCCAAATCGAAAGACAAAATCCCCATATTAGCATATATTGTAACCCCCTCACCGTAATTACATCCAGTTTATGAAATTAAAGTGACATAGAGACCAATAAGACAAAAACAACATTTATAATCTCTCATCTTCAAGATGGGGTATCCCGAAAAACAGTTCAAAATATATTCAGCCTGATATCACATTCACTTTCGAATATAATTACTTGAGAAATCAAATCACATTGATAAATATCAGAGTGCACAACTAAAATCCCAGCAACCCTGGGTTACATGTATATATATAATGGGTTTAAAGTTTCCCAAATAATAGGGGATTACATATCCAAAAATAATATTTACAACCCATATACATACAGTAATCCCAAATCTAGAATAGATAACCAACAGTCCAAAATGAAAATGTCCCTAAGAGATCCTAACTACTCCGGGTTGTTCGCTTCCCTTTTGAACCAATTGCCCAGTTTGAAATGTTAGTCATTGGAAAGAATGATATTCTAAAAAATCCCAGTAGTAATAAATCACTCACACAACATATAAACACATAGCATGTAAGTTTATCATGTTCAACATCAACACAATGATTCATGGCTTACGCCACAAATGACAGCGTTCACCGCTGTAATCTCAATGCACTATGCTTTCACTGTAATCACTATACAACAGTATCATAAGGCACAAAGTATCACAAAGCTCCACAAAATGTCACAAGGCGTCACAAAGCAGTAGCAACAACACAATGCATGACACCCATACATACAATACATTTACACAAAGTATAAGAGAAGAGTCACTACCTTGATCTTTCCTGACGTTCCTTGGCTCAATGAGCTCACAAGTCTGACAAATGTCAAATCCTATAACCAAATTAAGGACAACCGATCAATCTCTTTTCCAAATGCTTATTTCTATAATACTATAATTTAGTTATCATTTAAACTCTTTAGAATGACCTTTAGAGGCCTAAACACATACTAAAAGGGTTGGAAGTCACTACCCTGAAGACCCCTTTTTAGAAACAGAATACTGGTTTTCAGTTGACTCACTCAAGTGATGAGAGACTTACACTCGAATGAGAATAGCTCTCACTCGCGAGTGTTTGACAGTGAGCAATAACAACGGCCAGAAAGTGCTTACAACACTCGAGTATGGGGGATCGCACTTGGGTGATAACTCCAAAGTCACTCGAGTCCCCAAAAGTGCAACACAAGAAGTGACGACCCGAGAGCACATCCAACTTCAGAGGAAAAAGCTCACTCGAGCACAACCCTTGGCACTCGGGTGAGAAGACCACACTTGCAAGTGTCAAAACACACTCTTGAAAATTGGCCAGTGAGTAAGGACCCGAGAGCAACTCTAACCATAAACCCACTCCATTACCCAAGTGAACCCATGCTCACTCAAGTGATCACCAATATCACTTACGGGCTGAGAAGTGCACTCGAGCTTTCTTTATGAAAACCCAGGTAAAATACGAAGGAAAAAGGGAAATTACATGACAGCACTCGAGTGAGACCCCCTCACTCGAGTGATGCTATCAGATTGCTAGATCGCAGCAACTGACAGAAATTCCCAGATTTGCCAAAACTGATCCCAATGGTTCCCAAACTTCACACAAAGCTCATTCCCACTCAAAATCCCATAAGGAACACATTGGTGGCCTCAAAACACCCCAAAAACCCCTTTTAACCATAATCTTACTCTTAGGTCTATCTAGTACACACATTACCCAAATTCATTCATATCACTTCCAAACTTCAAAACCATTACCAACACTCAAATAACCTCACAACATACCAGTTCCAACATCATTCATCATGCAATTCATGCATTTAAAAATTGGCACAAAACCAGGGCAAATTCCAGAATTTATCAACCCTAACCAAAAGTCACAATAAATATACCAAAAAAAATCAAATCCTTACCTCTTCAATTTGCCAAAGCCAAAACCTTGATTTTCAAACTTCCAAATTGCTCCAACACCTAAACTACCACCTTTCAAAATTCCGAAACCACCAAGATGAAGCTCTTTACACTATGAACAAGTTTAATGAAGAGTGTTTGAGCTTATAAGGACCATTACTCACCAAAGATCAAGCTTTTTCTTTTCCTCTTTCCTTCTCAAAGCCGTCGAAAATGGAGGGATAAAGAGAGATGGTGAGAGATGATGAAGATGAGTGCATTTCTTTTTTCCCTTGCCCATACCCTCCACTGAATAGGTTAGAGAAGAGAGAGAAAAAGTGAGTTTTTGTCTTATGTGCATGATCTTTTGGTCCATATTGAGCCACTTGGCTTAATCTTGCTCACTCTCTCATGGGCTCGCATAAACTCAAAGCATAGGATTTTGACCCATTGATAATGATTCTCAACCATTGATCTCTAATCACCAATGAGTTTCCTCTTTAGTAACTAACTAATTGGTCGGTAAATTTTCAATTTTACCATTTTGCCCCTGGTTCCACTATGATTAATAAATCATCACTATGAACTTTTATATCAAATTCACATCATATTTCTTCAAAAGTGTTTAATTACACTAATTATAATTAACATCAGAGTCATTAGCCCTTAATCTCAAATTGGGTCATTACATCCATGACCTATTATGGAGTGATAAAAGAAATATGGCAAATTACTTACAACAAATTCAAAGTTGCTTTATTCAAATGTAAGTGGGTTAGCAATAATGCTGTGGTAATTGATCAACAATTTGGATTTGTCTCTATTGATCTTGAAAGAGTATGTTATAGAGATGAGCCCTTCATTCTAGCAAGCCAGGCGAAACAAGTGTTTTATGTCATATATCCTGCAAATAAAAAAATTTCCATTGTACTTCAAAGTAAAAAAACAAAAGCATGGTGATCCGACCTTCAACCTTGAGGACACACCACCTTTCACAATTAATCCACCTAGAACAAGTGAAGTAGAATTGGTAGATGATAAAGAATATGCTATAAGAAATGATCATAGTGAAGGAATATGAGAAACAATATAGGGTAAGATAATACTTAGAAAATATAATTGTGTGCTTTTTATTTTACTCCTGCTAAGAGTAGGTTATTTTTATTGTAATTCATGTATCTATCTGACAATGATTTTTGTGCTTACAGGAATATGGACAATTCTATTGACTCACAAAGTTATAGGGACAATGAAATGGATAGACATGAACTCGTTGTGAGAAGAAGGGTTAGAAGCAGCACAAAAATAGGAGCTTTGGTTGCACATCATCAATATCAACAGGAGAGGCTACATATTGACTTTGATGACAATATGAAACCAATTGGTCCGGAGGAAGACTATTTTATCAGCTATTTAGGTTATTTGGGTCGAAGCAAAGTTCGCATTATCTATGACAATTGAAAGTTGGTTCTACCAAAAACGAAAGATATGATTTGGTAACAACTTTTAGTATATAAGTTTCGATACATCTGCATTTATAGCTTTATTCCTATTGCTTCAAATATAATTACCTTATGTTTTTACCTTGCAGCAAACCTTCGATGTCCCTGACAACGCGGTGATGTGCAAGGAGTAGATGAGGGAGGTTCGTGTATGATGGAAAATTTTCAAGAACAAGATTACACAAAAGTACATTCAAGGGGACCTAAGGGGTGAGGATCCATGTCAACATTATTTGTATTCATCTCCAGAGGACTAGAGGTTGTTTATGGCATCACAAGAAGATCCTAACTGTAACCCCCTCAAGGTAATTATATCCGGACTACGAAATTTAAGTGAAATAGAGACTAATAAGACAAAAATCATTTTTGTAATCACTCATCTCCAAGAGATGGGGTTAACAAACAAAACATTTAAAACATAATTCATCTAGTCTCACATTTACTTTCGAATACAATTATCTGTGCAGTTATATCACATAATAAATATCAGAGTGCGTAACCAAAATCCCGGCAACCCCGGGTTACTTGTATATATATAATGGGTTTAAAGGTTTCCCAAAATGGGCATTACATGACCAAAACTTCTTATTTACATCTCATATACAAAGTAATCCCAAAATCCAAAACAGATAACCAACGGTCTGAACTCCAGTATGTCCCTATTAGCCCTCACCACTCCTGGTTGGCCGCTTATCCTTGGAACCAATCGCCCTGTCTGAAAATGTTAGTCATTTGGAAAGAGTGAGATTCTAAAGAATCTCAGTAGTAACAAATCATTCATACCACATGTAATCACATAGCATGTAAGCAAATCATCACATAACAACAGTAACACAAATCACACTCCACCCTCATCCCCTTTTACCGCTGGGAAGGCACACCGTCCTAACTCAAACCGTTATTAGCCACTCAGGGACTGTTGGTATGGCAGTGCATACGAATAGCCTTACGGCTCACATATAGCCTTTCGGCCCACAAATAGCCTTTCAGCTCACATAATCATAAATGTTACGCCCTAACCGCATCCCCTTTTACCACCGGGAAGGCACACAGCCCTTACCCAAACCATTATTAGGGACTCAGGGACTATCGGTATAGCGACGCATAAACAATTCCACAAATATTGCAGTATACGAATCTATCACAAACCAATGATATAACACACATACAATACATCACATAAGATATAAAGGAAAAGTCACTACCTGAATCTTTCTTAACGATCTTTGGTTCCACAAGCTCACGAGGGCGACAAATATCAAATCCTATACCAAATTAGGGACAACCAATCAATCTCTTTTCCAAATGTATATTTCAATAATCAGAGGGACAAGCTCACTCGAGCATACCCCCCAGTGCTCAGGTGAGAGGCCTGCACTCGTGAGTGTCAAATCACACTTTTGAGCATTGGCTAGCAAGTGACAACCCGAGAGTAACCCTAACCTTGGACTCACACCATCACTCGAGCAACCCCTTTCTCACTTGAGTGATCACCAACTTCACTCACGGTTACAGAAGTGCACTCAAGCTCCACTCATAGAACCCAGGTAAACTCGAAGCAGAAAAGGGAAAATACACGCAGCACTCGAGCATGATCTTCCCTCACTCGAGTGTTGTGCATTAGAGACCAGAAAAGCAGCAGATAACAGAAAATTCCCAGATGGCCAAAACTAATGCCAATGACTCCCAAACTTCTCACAAAGCTCATACACACTTACTTATGCCAAAGGAACACATTGGCAACTTCCAAAACACCCAAATACCATTTTAACCACAATCAAACACTTAGGTCTCTATGACACACCCCATGTCCAAATTCATTCAACTCCATTCAAACTTTCCAAATCAACTCCAACAATCAAATAACTCCACAATAGACTAATTTCAACATCATCCACTATGAAATCCATATATTCAACATTGACACAAACTCAAGGCTAATTTCCAGATTTCACCCAACTTATCCAAAAATCACAAATAATATATCAAAATGCATCAAATCCTTACCTCTTCACTTTGCCAAAGTCAGATTCTTGATTCTCAAACTTCTAATTTCATCCAACCCCCAAATCAACACTATTCAAGATTCTGAAATCACCACAATGAAGCTCTCAATGAGGTGCACAACATTAGAAAAGAGGATTTTAGCAAAGAAGGACCATTACTCACCCAAAATCAAAGCTTTTACTTTCTCTTCCCTTGCTCAAGGCCACCGAAAATGGAGAAAGATGAGAGAGAATATGATAGGTGAGGAAGATGATGATGATGAAGCATACTCCCTCCCCTAGCCATACACACAAACCACATAGGAGAGAGAAGGGAGAGAAAAAGTGATGTTTTGTCCCTTTATGCCACAGCATATGGACTACACTATGCCACATGTCACCATCCTACATACTCTACATGAGCTCACATAGATACAAAGCATAGGATTCCGACCCATAGTCAATAGATCCCAACCCTTGATCTCTAATCATCCATGAACATTTTTATCAAACTTACATTATATTTCTTTAAAAGTGTTTAATTACACTAATAACAATCAATATCATAATCATTAGCCCTTAATCCCAAATTGGGTCATTACACTAACTTTTTGGTAAAATTTCTTTCATCATAGTGTTTTATTTGAATATAGTTGACATTATTGATTTGATGTTCATTATTTTTCTTTCACAGGAATTAAGTGTAACAAATACAAAGAGGCAACCAGCTAATAAGTGTCAGCATTGCATGTCTCGTGGTGGTTATCGAAAACTTAAGAAAAGGATTATGGTATAAGAGTTAGAGAAAATGAAGGAAGCCGCCACATCAGATCCTAGCATTATGGTCTAGGTCCCGCCACCTCCTCCACATCACAAAAAATTAGAAAGCAAGGAGGATTAAGGGTGGGAAGTAAATAAATTCGAATGTTACTAAGGTTGCTACGAGGATTGTAAGTAGTTAGAGCGTAAGTACAAAGCTTTTTTCATATTGGGACTACTTAATTTTCACTTACGATAACTTTTATGTTGTAAGATGAACTAGAAGATCATAGTAGCCAAGGTTTGTTCACTCAAAGTGGATGGATGGATATCTTGTCAATGGTAATTGGGAAGGTGGATCACCCCAGTCATGTTTGAGGGGAGGCAGGTGGAGTTCGTGTCGTGAAGTATTTTGGGCGAGCCTCATATTCTTATTTGTCACAAGCTGAACCCAGTAGGGAGCTTGTGGCCAAGATTTCACCAAGAAGTTGAACAAGAGCTCGAGGCCAACCTTCGCGACAAGATCTGACAAGAGTTGTTGCCAGAGTTACGTCTTGAGCTGTTGCTTGAGCTACGAGCTGAAATGACAAAGATGTTTGAATTGCAAATGGCAACTTCCGAGCATAGAACCCATTCATCCCCGACCTTCTACAACACCAAAGGAAGTTACAACTCACTAGAGTAACCACTTGGCGACCCTTCTCTTACTCCAACTCTGGGAGAACCTTCCATCCTCTATTTGGATGCCCTACTGCTGTGTGTAGTTGCAGATGCTCTTATTCACAAACAAGCTACTGCCCACCATCATCAGCAAATTCCACACCATTTATGTAGGGTGACTGTGACGTGTGTTCGTGTGGGGGAAGAAGGTACAATCATCCCTATTCATGATGACGAGGTTGCCATGATAGGTCAAGCGAGACGATCTTTCATCCTTTGGCTTATAAATCTTATTGGCTCAACGGTAACACCTCCAATGGTAGGAACTACCTCACTTTTACTTGAGATATGTTGGCATCCTACTAACAATATGTTTTTTTATGTTCTACAAGAACGAGTAGGAAGCATGAAAATAGCCCTTCTTAGCACGACTGCAGCAGATCTATAAAGGCATTCGCCATATTGATTTTCATATACCTCTAGGGATTGTGGGCCTAAAATTAGAGTATCCTTTCACAATTGATAAAAAAGACCTTAAATAGTTCATTAAGTTGGAGGAGATAGATGTAAGATGGGTCAAATTTGCAATCTCGTAAGTTTTTTATTTCCCATTTTTTCCTTTATTTAGTGAAGTGGTTTTTAGGTTTCATATATTCACTAGCTAATACATTCATCATTTTAATTATATTATAGCTCCTTCCGTCGTATATACATTGACATGCAAAGACATGATTTATATGGATTTTTGTGTCCTGCAAATACGACAAGGGATAAGAATACAGTGCAAGCAAGGATTCACTATGTGAGCTACATAATGGGAGAGAACAACTATCGTTGTTATCTAGTACCGATTGTTCAAGGGTATGCATTTTAATTTTGTCTATTTAAGATTTTTAATAAATAATTGCCTTACCATCTAACTTCATTTTAATCTATATATGTTGTTATAGTTACCACTGGAGTTTGTGTGTTCTCTGTCCTCAGCTCAACATAGTTTACTGATTTGATTCCTTGCGTCAAATGCTAGACAAAGAAACAAAAAACGTCTTCAACACGTAAGTTATTTTGTTTGTATTTCATTGATTCTTGATTCTTGACTTAAATGAATTATTCTAATTTCTGTTGATTTTCATTTTAATGATAGGGAAACCTAGACATATCGAATCCTTGGCGGGCCACGCAATCGTAAAGGTGGCAAAGACCCGAAATGGTTGTATCCAAAGATACATAGTTTCAAATCAAGTTCTTTTGATTGACGGTTATTTTAGATATGCCTTTATTGATTTTAACCATTTGCTTTTGATTTATAGTGCCCTCGACAACATGGCTGCTGGGAATGTGAATACTATGTCTTACTTTATATATATATATATATATATAACATCATTCAGAGTGGCATTATGACAGATTTTAAATAAGTAATCGCTTCTTTATTATCAATGGATAATATTTTTGGTGTTGTAATTCAATTGTAAATTAATTCATTCACTTCATTCATTATTTCATCTAAGTTTATTTTCTAATTTGCAAATTTTTCACAATGAATATGCCTACATATATGAAGACATTAATTTGATTAGAGACTTTTTGGCTAAACATCTTCTTTAACGTATACCATAGTAAAGTTTTTATTTATATTAGTTAATTAATTAGTAGTTTGTGTAGAACATACTTTGTGGTGGTTCTATATATTGTACATATAATTAGAGTTGTTGTTGTACATAGTATTAGATTGTTGGATAACATTTTTATTAGATAGTGCTGAACTGCTGTTGTTTCCATTCTGATTTATGTAATATTTTCTTCTATCATATTTCTATAGTTTAAATTTGCTAGACAGTGAAGTATATATATAAAAGACCATTTAAAAAAAACCTTTTAACACCCTTAAATAAAAAGAGACGTAATAACACTTTAGACGTTAGTTGAGACATCCCCACATCAAAATGGAAATGTCTAAATTTGGGGGGACACACTTTAGACATCCTTAGTTTGAAGTGGGGACGTCTAAAGCCTGACCTTTAGACGTCCCCACTTCAAACTGGGGACGTCTAAAGTGGGATAAGATTCACTTTAGACGTCCCCACTTCAGACTGGGGACATCTAAAGTGTCCCACAAACTTTAGACGTCCCCAGTCTGAAGTGGGGATGTCTAAAGTCCAGACTTTGGATGTCCTATATTTTATAGACGTTATTAACAATTTTTTCTACGTTGCTCAGATAGATGTCCCCCTGTTTTCAGATGTTAAAAGGTCCAAAAAAGGGGACGTTAAAAGCATTTTTTATAGTAGTATTTGTCAATTAAAATAACTTTTTTATCATAAAAACTAGAGAAATAATAATTAAAAAATATAAAAATAAAACATACAACCTCTTATTTAAGAAAAAAATCAGCAACATTTTATTTTTATATTTTTTAAATATTATTCTTCTATTTTTTACAATAAAAAAGCTATTTTAATTGTCGAACGCTAGTAAAAATCTCCATAAAATTACTAAGATGATAAAGGTAATGACACCTTTAATATAAAATATGGGGGGTTTTTTTTGTATAATTTATTTTTAAAAAAATAACTCATTAAAAACAAA
Organism: Inga oerstediana; assembly: GCA_963210345.1. Lineage (NCBI taxonomy): Eukaryota > Viridiplantae > Streptophyta > Magnoliopsida > Fabales > Fabaceae > Inga > Inga oerstediana. The sequence goes on from OY723407.1 coordinate 43,279,959, forward strand.
TTTCTAAATGAGTTTTAGTATTTTTTTTAAAAAATAAAAAACTATTTTTAAAAACAGAAACAAAACAGGCCCTATAGTTTCAGAATTTCAGTTTCAGCTTTATATATATATATATATTTTTTTTGGCCAAAGCTTTATATATAATTCGATTATCTAGGTCATACCATCAAAACATAGCAAACACTTTCATGTGAATGTTATAGGCTGTCAAAATATTGTATTCAGCAAATTCCCCATTGAGACCTAGCAGAAAGTCCAAATACAGATGGAATCCACATTGGAAGATTAACATAAGTGCGTATACTTGACTCCAACATTAGAATAGGAGAGGATTGTATCTCATTCGATGATGGAAGCAGACAATTAAGTGTTGAGAATGTGACATGTGGACCTGGTCAAAGCATTAGTGTTGGAAGCCTGAGAAATATGAAAACAAGGAACACGTAGAAGGTTTGATAGAAAAGAATTACACTTTCAAAAACATACATCGAGAGTTTGTTTGGATGAATTTTGGAAAGGTTTATAAATGTTTATATATGTAAATTGAGACAACACTCCTCTCATATACTATAAATCACGATTAAAAATCTATTTTTGAAAACTCAAATCGCTATTTTAAATATATATTAACAATAATGTGAGAATCAAGACTTTGGCCTAGTACTTCAATAAAAATCTCATTATCTCAATTGGCTTTTTAAGAATCTTGTCATGATTAATGTTGGAATAATACAAGGATATGCATCTAATTTGTATGGTTCTCGTTTTTGGTTATTTTTTGGGTTTTCCGTACATATTCCTAAGTGCTTTTCCCCCCTTTTCCCTTTATTTCATTTCGAGTTGCTAAGCAGAGTCTCCTTCAAAAGCAATAGGCGCACATTAACCAAAAAACAAGGGATAATTCTCGTTTGCATAGTAGTGTGCCATGTGCCCATGTCTGAAGGTGACTCCCTCCCTCCCTCTCCCTCTCCCTCTCTCTCTCTCTCTCTCTCTCTCTCTCTCTGTTTTTTCCCCAACGTCAGAAGGTGAAAATCATAAATTAATATTAATCTCAAATTGATTGGGGCTAATTTAAGAAGATTACGGAATATAAATAAATTATTTTAAAAATTTATATTTATCATTTTTTCTCTAAAATAATTTGCCTCTGATAATACATATAAGTTCTTTTGAAAAATCATGTAATATATGCTATAATTAAATAATTTATTTAGTTTTCTAAATCCCCTAAATTAATTAACTGATTTTTATATAAAGTACTAGAGGTAGCGTAATGTTTTGGCACATAATTGAATGAATAAAGTGTTCAATAAAAGCATAAATTACTCCCATCTCCTTATGTTTTGTGTCAATTATCAAGGCTTAAAACTAAGTCATGTTGTGTATCTTTTTTTTTTTTTTTGCATGAAAAAATGAATACCATTAATAACCCTATGGGGACAGGTTACAAAATCTCAAACTCCAATACCTCCAACAAAAATAAAAAACTATCTAGACATCCTACTCTACCACCTCTCAATGTGGAGGTGGTTTGATCTAGAATCCAAAAATTCCCTATAAGGTTATGAGCCAATTTTGATAAACTATCAGCTATACTAATTGTTTCTCTTGGAACCTGTTTAATAACAAGATGCCAATCTTTATGCACCAAGTTCCTAGCTTCATCAACAATGTCTTTGTAAGGATGGTTTGCAACACATCCCCTAAAGAATAGGTTAGCTGCTTCAATACAATTGGTGACCACTTTTATATTCTGGTATCCACGGTTCCACACAACTAAAGGCCATGTATGACGCCTAGAACTTCAGCAATTACCAGGGGGACTAACGTCAGCTTACAAACAAAACCTCCTAGCCACTCTTCTTGCACTCCTCTAATTACACCTCCGCTTCCGCTCCCTCCCGAGTTTAGTACCGAGGCATCTGTTTCTAGTCTAACAAAGATTGTAGAAAGAGTATTATCCTCCTGTTCCATATTACTTCGATAAGAGTAAAAGGAATATTTGGCTAGCAGGTCTTGGTCCCAACAAGCTTTGTAAAAACTAGATTGCCCTCAAACATTCTCTGTTACGTTTTCTTCCTCAAATAGGTGGTTAGACCTGGAGACCCAAATTTCCCAACAGATGTAACCAAACAATGTCGCCCATTTAATTTTCTTTGTATCCTCCTTCCCTATTTCATGCTTCAAGTTCCATCTGATCCATTCTTTGCCACCAATATTGCAAAAAGGATTCCAATAGCTAGGTTGGATCACTGATATCCACCTTTCCTTTATGCTGCAGTCTAGCATCAGATGCATGACATCCGCCTCCTGGTTGCAATGAAAAGGGCATCCAGCATCAATGTTGGTACCTCTCCTCGCCTTGAATTGTGCTGTGTGAGCTTTCTCATGAGAAACTAGCCACATGAAAGATTTGATTTTTTTTCTTGTATTTTCCACTTCCAAAGCAGCTTCCAAAAATTGTCTACATGTTGGTGAGTACCTGCAAAAAGGAATTTATAGGAAAATTTAGCAGAAAAACATCCATCAGTTGAGGGTAATCATTTAAACATGTCCTCGCCTCTCTCCTCACAGGGTGGATGTGCACTCAGGATGTGATTAACCATATCAGGCTTGAACCAAAACTCTAGTTTGGCTCTATCCCATTCTCCTTCAGAGCTCAACTAGTCAATGACTTTTTCAATTTGGTCAACTACAAACTCATATCCTGGCACAAAATTGATCAGTATCCAGTTCAATTCCGACCAATTCTCCTACCAAAAACTTGTATTTTGACCATTTCCAATCTTGACTCGAACTCCTTTTTTGAAATTCTCCCATACATCACAAATACTCCTCTATGTTAAAGAGGTGGTCTTGCTTCTACGGATTCTTGGCATGTGATCTTCACCACACTTGTACTTGGCATGAAGAACTCTAACCCAAAAGGCATTTTGGTTATTCAATAGATTCCAAGATAATTTCATAATGAAAGCCTTATTCTATTTCCTCATATTTCTAATCCCTAGGCCTCCAATTTCCCTATTCTTTGAAATCAGCTCCCAAGGAACTAAATGGAGTTTCCTTTGGTCATCCGTATCTCCCCAAAGAAAATCTCTACTATGACGTTCCAGTTCATTAATCATACTTGTAGGAAGCAATATTGTTTGCATATGGTAATGAGGAAAGATTGAAAGAACCGATTGTATCAGTATAGTACACCTAGCCATATTCAAACATTTTCATTTCCAATCAGCCTTGTTTTTTTCACTATTGGAGCAAAAGTCACATAGGATGCTCTAAAATGAATGAGAGGAATCCCCAAGCATTTTCCTAGATCACCTGTTAAACTGACTCCCATACATTGATTGAGCATTGTGGCCTTGGAGAAGTGAACATTCTTGGAAAAATAGACTTTAGTTTTCAACCTATTCATTTTCATGCTAGCAGCATCACAAAATTAATCCAAGCATTGTGTCATCGCATCAACTTGAAAGCATTGCACCAATGGAAGTTGGCGCAGATGGGTAGGCATCTGCGCCACACCAATCCGTTCCTGGGTTCGATCCCAGGAAATGGAAGGTGTAAAGAATTTCCATTAGGAGCTCTCTCCCCTGTGGCGCTTCAAATAGGTGAATTCCTGTCGGGCATATCAGATTTGGGGCACCAGGACTAGTCGGTTGTCGGGGGCCCATGTCGGTAAATCCGGCGTTGGCTTTCAGGTTAACGCCGGATATCTGGAAGGTGGGTGCACCGAAGGCCAAAAATGATCCATTGCATAAACCATAAAAAAAACTTGAAAGCATTGCGTCATGTTGTGTATCAAACACAATAAAAAGTCATGTCATACAGACACCTTTTGTTATTTTCATATTTCTATTTTCATTACATCATGCCTTTGAATCGTGAGTAATTCATCAAGTTTATTGTTTCTTTGTTTGGAGAACCACTATTTCCTTCCTTAATGTCAATATTTATGTAGCGATATTCTCAACCTATTTTTGTACAACATTTTAACATTCATTTTCTGATATTTCTATTTTATTATAAAGCTTATTAATTTTAAATTTAATATTTTTTTCAAAAACATGTAAATGCCGCTGTACTTTTTAAATGCTGCTATACTTTTCTGATATTTCTAAAATTGTTCACTGAAGTGAATATGTTATCGTTTTAATGTGAAATTTGTATGAAATATCTATTAGCAAATAACGGAAAGAGTATGAAATATGCATTCAAATTCAAATTTAAATCACAAATAAGAACATTAGGGGAAGAGGTCGTCAGCAAAGGTTGATAGCCGTTGAATACATTACGCGTCACGGTTAGGATTTCAAAAGACGAGCCGGTGGAACCCCAGTCCTCCCTGGAGACCCCTTTCTTATATAAAAGAAGATTCTCGAAGAATTTAAATGGCGACAAGAATTTAAATGAAGAGGGAGGGGTTGTGGAATCGTTTGATCCGATTATTCATCGACAATGAAGTGATGAACACAGATCCGATTATTCTCAAGGTGCACACGCAATGTAATCTTAAACTTGATTTTTCTTCATTTTCTTTCAGTGTTATCAATTCGTAGTGGAATCTTCGTAGCTTTTTTGTTGCTGTCGTTTGTAATTTAACTTTCTATGCCTTTAATCGCTCTTTTTCGACTCTTGGAGGCGTTCTCCAGAGAAACTTTCTGAGCGACAAGAACTGTACCGGGATAAATGATCTTGTTGGAATTTCCTTCAATATTATCTTAAGCATAATTTTTCTTCCGTTTCTTTAAATTTTAACAATTCGAAGTAGAATCGTTGGAGTTTTTTTTTTTGGTTTGTCGCTGTCATTTGAAATTTAGCTTTCAATGTTTCGAATCGCTGTTTTCGATCCTTGGAGGCGTTCTCCAGAGTAACTTTCTGAGCGACAAGAACTGTACAGGGATAACTGATCTTGTTGAGATTTCATTCGATGTAGTCTTAAGCATAATTTCTCTTCCGTTTCTTTCAGTTTTACCAATTCGAAGTGGAATCGTTGAAGGCTTGAAGCATTTTTTTTTTAACTGCTGTACCATGGTTTCAAATCATGGATTGCGCAACCGAGATAAAACTCTTCTTACATATTTACTTCGTAAGTCGTAAAAACTATTAAAAAAAGTTAATCCAAACACACGTCTAGCTATCTATATTTCTAATCGCTGGTTTCGACTCTTGAAGGTGTTTTCTACAGAAACTTTCAGAGCGACAAGAATTGTACAGTGGTAACTGTTCTTGTTGATATTTATTTCAATGTAATCTTAAGAATAATTTTTCTTCCGTTTCTTTCAGTTTTACCAATACGAGGTGGGATCGTTGAAATTTTTTTTGTTGCTGTAATTTGAAATTTAGTTTTCAATGTTTCTAATCAGAGGAGAGCATTCAACCAGAGGAACCTAAAGTTATTGTTATCATGAGCTCTGATGAAGAATGTCAGAAAGGAAAGGAGGAGGTGGAGAAGAAGAAGGAACCTGCTAAGCTAAGAAACACAAAATATACTCAGTAAATAAAAACATGTGGAGACCCTATTGTTAAATCCTTTAAGCAAGGTACTTCCTTTCTTCTCCTTCCATTGTCTGATATGATTGTCTGATATAAAACTGCTCTGTTTCCAATTATTGACTAAATATATTTATCAGCAATGGAAATAGGATCTCACAAAGGAATAGTAAGGAAACGCTAATCCAATTATTCCACTTCATTAATTGGTGGAGATATTTTAAGCTTTTTACATCATGCCGTCAAGAAATAGCTAATCACTCTTTCCAGATGAATAAATTGAAGCATCATTATTTGGCATTTTTGCTTCACTTCACATAATAAAGCGTCCAAATCGATTTTGGGTGATACTGTCTTATTGTATATTATTTCTGGGTAATTGTTACAGGAATTGATATTGTGTTCCCTTGTTACTTTAGGTATAAATTGTAATTATTTCTTTTCTGCTTACATGTTTTGCATTCTATATTACACTGATTTAATGCATTGAAACCTATTTATCTATATCGTTTATTTGAACATATTTAATTGATCTGATTTAGAGTAGCTAATTGGCTTTAGCTTTTTTCATTATAACTAGTGTTTACAAATTTGGACTTGGATTTGTATAGTATCCTAAATCAAATATTGAAGAATAATATATGATTGGGGCCTGATATTTTTGTTGTATTTTTTTCATTCAAGTTTGTCTGATTGGTGCGTTGTTGGACAAAGGAAGGATGCAACTTATGGGTAGCAATCTGAAAAGAAAGCCGGAGAAGATAGTGGTGCTTCTAAAATGAGGTGAGTTCTAATTGTTTTTTACATTAACTTTTGATGGATGGTATGCCTATTGTTGTGTTTTCTTGGAGTAGCTGTGATGTCCCCATTTTTGGATGTGCATTTTGCTATATTCATAGGTTAAGATTTTTCTATGCATTTGTATCATTCGTTTTCTCATTTATATTGTGATTGTTTTGTATTTGTGTATTGTCCTATGCTCAATATATATATATATAGATATATATATAGACTTTGTTGGCCCAACAATATGAATATATATTAATCATATTTTTTTTGGTGTTTTTATATGTTAGTCGTGTGAGTTGTGACATTTGTCTCATCCAACTCATCCAATAGTTGGTCTTTGTTGGCATTAAATATCTTTGCTTTTTAGTAACTTGTATCCTTTGATTTTCTCAATGTTATTGTGATTGTTTTGTATTTGTGTATTTTGTTATATTCAATGTATTTCAAGACTCTGTTGTATTTATATATACTTAGATCCTTCATATAATATCTCTCAACAAACGAGATCTTATATGAAGAATTGAAGAGGTAGTATATTGTTTCCAGTCAGAGGAGTGAGTCGACAAGGAACTCCTTTGAAATACGCTGCTGGCTTGCTAACCAAAATTGTAAAGGTTCACCTGACTATCTCTGAATCAGTGTCTATTCTAAATATTCAGTCCTCTCTAGGAGATGAGGATTAGAGTCTTGTGTCTTGGAACCCGTTTTCTAGACTATTCAGATGGGATCTGGACAGTCTGATTTGATTTTTTTAAATTGGCTATTTTTTAATTAAAAAACACACAAAGGTTTATCAACCTTAGAGGAGGAAGGGAGAGAGAATTGAGTCGTCAACACAACTCGGGGTGCTTAACAACTGAAATGAGATGCCCTTCTATAAGCGTTCAAACCAGTTACTATGCACTTAATTTACTTTGGTAAAATTACTTTAACCAGAGTAGAAAACATGTTACTCAGGTAAAAGTACTTTTACTTTTGTTTTTACATAAAGTAAAAGGGAATTACATCATTTTGTCTGGTTCTGATACCAGCTAATCCCACGTAATGATCGGAAAAAATAAAGAACTAAAGAGACAAAGGGAGAGAAGTAGAGACCGATCGGAATCGTTAAATTATTAGGTGTAGAATGATGATATATGCATAAGAGAGATGAAGATTTATAAAAACTGATATATTATTGAAGATTAAAATGATATAAACATAAAGAAATTACAAAGAAAACAAGAAAACACACAAAGGTTTATCAACCTTAGAGGAGGAGGGGAGAGAGAATTGAGTCGTCAACACAACTCGGGGTGCTTAACAACTGAAATGAGATGCCCTTTTATAGGCGTTCAAACCAGTTACTATGCACTTAATTTACTTTGGTAAAATTACTTTAACTAGAGTAGAAAATATGTTACTAAGGTAAAAGTACTTTTACTTTTGCTTTTACATAAAGTAAAAGGAAATTACATCATTTTGTCTGCTAAAGTAAAAATAAAGGTACAACTTTAGAAAAGTAGAGAATCTTTTGAGTTAGCAAGTCTTGGACTCTTGTGCCGACAGTTTGCTTCAGAATCAATCTTCACCGAAGCTAATGATCTCATCATCTGATTCATGTCCAAAATATTGGGCCGGATCTTCAGTGTCTGACTCATATGAGGATTGGACCGATGGACTGGATTTTGGTTCTTGGGTTTGGAGAAGCCCAAGGATTTCATGTAGCTGTTTCGCTAAGGCATGTTTGTCAGTTGCCGAGGCCAAGCATGCTGTGATTTGAGCCTTTTGGTTGAGGAACACACTTGATTCGTGGTCTCCTGCCATTAGGAATTTTGGGTTTTGTCTGAACCACCTCTTGAGGTTTGTTTCTAATACATTTTTGATATGAGGAAACTTCACCCACCATTTCACAGAAGAGGTTTGTAACATTGGAAATAATTTCTGGAACCTTGAAGGGCCATATTTATAGTTCCATTTGAATACCCAGGCTAAACCAAATTTCAAAAAATAATGAAGATTTGCTAGGAAAGGATCTTCACTAAGATTGATCCGACTTTTAAAATAGTCAAACCCAATTTTCGCTGTGGCTGGTAAAATTTCTTGGATAGGACCAAAGTAATCCCATCATTGATTGAACCATAATGAAAATTGGTATTTTATTTCTAAGTCATATGAGAACATGAAAAGCCAAGTATGACTAAAATTTGGATTTTGGTAGCAGAAGGTACACCTGCAACAGGAGCTGAATATGCAACAGCAATCCAAGGACGTATACCCAGACGAAAACTAAGTTCCCACTCACGACCCATGTAACAAGCTACACCAAGTAAGAAGTGTAGAACTATTAGTTCATAAGGACCGCCATTGTATAACCATTCACCATGCATCCAAGTAGTCCCAATATGTGAAACCAATTGGATTCATGTTTTCTATTGAAATTTTTTTTCTTCTGTTGAGGTCTTGACCCCAATCGTTTAGTGATAAAAGCTTTCTTATTCTAAAAGTAGAATAACCATGAATGTTTTTATCATTAGGATTTTGTTTATCTGGAAAATGTCTTATTTCTATAGATTGAGTATCTACAAGAATAAATTCATAAAATTTTTGTGTTTTTTCTAGAGATTTTGGAGTAAAATGAAATCCTTTCGGATAAATTTTGGCTGCCAAAGCAGCAGGGACTTTGTCACAAAAACTTGGTTTTGTGTGGAAAAGGTTTAAGACCTTTTCTGGTTTTAACACAAAAGTGGTTTGTGTTGGTTGGGAATAAATGGCTAATTCTTTTGAGGTTGAACCAGCCTTTGAAACAGTTTGGGAGGTTTTTTGGATTGCCAAAGCAAGGGACTCTGGATCCAAAGTAAATGGAGTTAAGGCTTGGGGTTGATCCATTTCGGTAACATCAGCCCATGTTTTGGTTGGTAATTTGGCCAAATTTTGATTAACCAACAAAAACAAGATAATCCAATGGTTTCAATCCATACAATGGGTAAAAGTAATCCTAACTAGGAGTTTTAACTACTCATGGTCATGAAAGAGCTACAACTACGCAGAATAATTACAGCCATAAACTAAGCAAAGAAAGAGAAGGGGAATAAGAAAAACCAAGGATTGGAGCCTAAAATCCCTTCTAGACTTCAACCCAAGCTCTATATTTTTCAAGGGGGCAAAACCCTAACACACCCAACTCCTAGGAACACTTAAAAACTGAAGAATGACTTAATTTCGGCCTATCCCTTGCTTAAATACTCTCCACATGCGTTTCAATAAATAAAACACATGGTTGCATAGTCTGTCGTATGCTTCGGCACATACAAGTGTGCTGAAGCATATGACACAGTAAGTTCTGGTCCTCGTTGGCTTCGGCATAAGGACGAGTGCTGAAGCATGTTACACAGTAAGTTCTGACCCCGAATACTTCAGCACATATGCTTTTGGCTAAAGCATATGACACAGTAAGGGCAATTCTCCATTGGCTTCAGCACATGTATTGTTGGCTGAAGCCAACAACACAGCAGCTTCCCTCTTGATTCATTGAGCTTTTCCTTGGTCTTTGAGAGCTTTTGACTTATCATCTTTCACCTACAAGGAGGAGGACATCATAAGCTCTTTAATCTTAAGAGATAATCCTACTTATATGCATTTAACTCATCATTTGAACTTTTCTTTTGTTCTATCACCTTTTCTTCTATATATGCACAATTTGTACTCCAAAGCAAGTGAAAAGAGAAGAAAATGTGCTAGAATGTTGTCAATTTCTATGAGTTAACACACCCCAAACTTAAACTTTTGCTTGTCCTCAAGCAAAGAAGCTTATCCTTACTGAATGCATCAATTACTCATCATTTAAGTATGAACAAATTATCCTCATCATCTACTCAAGTAATTATATTAAACAAGAAATGAATACAATATTCAAAAATGAATGCTTCATAGATTTAAAACATGCTTTTTAAGAATTTTTAAGGTGTGTGTGTATGGAGTCAACATTTATTCCTTTTGCACAAGTTAAAATTCAAAGCAACACTTCAAATCATATACCAATATTCAAACAAATAATTTTATCATCCCCTAATTCCTTCCTCTTTTCTTCTAATTCACTCCACTTAACTTAAAAATCAAAAGGACTTTTCTTAGCTTGTAATGGGGCCAAGGGTTAAGGTTTTCAAAAGAAAAGGTAAAGGATAATCAATCAAATACCTTAAGATAGATGATACTATTCAAGGGCTTTCTTTCTTCTCTCATGAAACATGCTCCCCCAAACTTGAACCAAATTGATCTTTTCATATCAAGCCTTCTTTTTAAGCATTTTTCTTTGTTTTTTTTACACACTTTCTCCTTTTTCTTTTTCTTTTTTTTTTTGGGAATATTTTGGCTTGATTTATGTACATTGTGAACTCTTACTTTCTATACTCCTTTCCTAATCTATTGTAACTTTGCATAACATCACCATCTTCCACTACCCAATCAATTATCATCTTTCTCAAAGCAAGGGAATCATGGTTTTTTCACATTGGTTGAGGTAGGTAGATGTTAGGTTTTTCAATAAAAATCTTTAATTGGTTTTTCAAATAGGCTCAAAGTAAGTGTTCAAAGGGAAATCACATCAATTGGGTAAGTTTGACAGGCTCAATCGCATTTTGTGAACTGCCCTAATTATTTTTTTCAAATCTTGTGAAGTAAATAAAAGGTTATGAAGAATTCCAAAGAGGATCCTAAAATCAAAAACTTGAAACAAAGGTATATAACATAATTTGCCACAAAGTCCTTCAACTCGCACATCCAGATTAAATTTAACTCCAATAGTGCATGAATTACTTAAAAACTCTTGAACAACATGTTTTATCACTACAATGCACTCATCCATGCACATTATAAAAATTTCCTATCTAATATAACATCTCAAGCAGAAATTCATATCATATGATCATCCAAACATTTTTTGACAAATAACCAAATCAAACAGCTCATTTTCAATAATTTTTCACAAGCAAAAGCTTAAGTATGAGAAATCTCAAACATTCCAACAATTTTCTTGAAAAACCTATTCAAAATTTTTCTGTGCACTCAGTTTCTTTCAAAAAGTTTCAAAATTGAAGTCAAAATTTCAAACAATTTTCAAAATTGATTCACTCTCACCCCCAAACTTAAAATTGACAATGTCCTCATTGTCAACTAAAAGGATGGGAGAGAAAATAGCCAGCACCTGTACAACTCAATAGTCACAGCATCAACACTATTCAAAATTTACCACATCCAGGCCCTCAGTAGCCTAACCAAGACCCGGAAATGAGGTCATGTCCAGCCATCAGTAGCTAGCAAATTAACAAGCACATCAGGCAAGTCATGAGATAGAGACAATGTTATGTACAACTCAAACTAGCCATCAGTAGCTATCAAAATCCTGTTCACATGCATAAAAAATGTCAGAGAGTATTGGTCATCAGTGGCCAGCACCACACATCAACTAGTCAGTGTTCTACAGCAGCATTCTCATTCATATGCCAAATTGCAAAATATACCACTCCCATTACAAGCACCAAAGAATATGCACATTAAGCATAAACCAGCAACAAATCATTCATGGAGCTAACTAGAGCTTAAACAAAAGATAGAAGCAGCAGTTATCAGTGAGCATCCAGCCATCAGTAGTTACCATAGCACATCATGTACAATCACAACACATCAAGATTCCTAGTCCTAACACCCAATCTCCTACATCAATAAAACAAGGGTCAGTCAAACAAACAAAACAGCAGAGCATCCAGCAACAGCTTCAATCATCATCCTCATCCAGGTTATACTCGGATCCTGAAGCAGCTTCAACTGATGCTTTGTCCCTTCCATTCCCTGCAGCTTCCCCTTCACTGTGGCTCTCCTCAGCTTCTGAATCCTGGCTCCCGGCATCAGTGTAGTCGGTTTCCTCCTCAGATTCACTATTGACATCCTCATCTTCTCCCCAGACCCCGATCTTAAGAAGATTAGCCACGGTTGTATTAGTTTGTGAGGATTCAGGGGTGTCCATAGGAAAACCGTGGAAGGCAGCTAGTCGGCTGAGAAGATCATAAATCTTATCTACTTTCTTTTGAAGTTCATTGAATTGCTGCATTGTCGGGAAAGAGGGTTTGACTTTCCTAGCTCTCATCTGACACCGTATGGTAGGACTTTTGTGTGAGAGGACATGGGTGTAGTTAAAAGGAGGTAGAGGCGTAAATCTTTGATCGGAGTCCAATTGTGGGACTTTAGCCTTAAGGAACAAGTCAGATATTAGGTGCGGGAAGATTAACTTGTGCGAGTGAGATCGACTACAAGTTGCAATGGCCTGGTATACTATTTCCTCCAACTTAACAGGCTGATTGGTTTTGAGAAGGAAGATGAGGAGACACATATGTCTGGTGAGTCGAGTTGCATGACTAGTGGGAGAGATGTTGTTGGCAACTAAATGCATCCAACATTTAGCCTTAGGAGTCAGATCGGCTCCAGCTAGGTAGCGCTCATTGTTGTTTGGGGCAAACCATGTGTCTTCCCCACCAAGAACCAACTCAGCAGCTATTTGAGTGTAGGGGAAGTCGGCTTTGGCATCTTTCAGCTTACTGTACATGCAATCCTCAGCAGCAACTACTGGCCAGTCATAGAACTTTCTAAAAGCTTTGGAATTAGATAAAATTCAAGCTTGGGGGTGCCTTCTCTTTTAGTATAGTGTCGGTCAGTGTCTCTTTTTGCTGAAGTTCATTATTGATAAGTATTTTTTGCGTATGTGTTCTCCTTGCTTTTTCGTGGCAGATCATGGCACTTAGCAAGAAACGAAAGCGCAGAACTCGTAATCCCACGAAGGACACAGTCGAAGAAGTAGAGCAGAAGATTAATGCCAGAGAATTCCTTCGGGAAAGGGAGTTTGCTGCAACTTCAACCTACAAGTTTTACCATCAGGCAAAGGCATCTAGGTTGAGCAAGTTATTGGCAAACGGAAGGAAGGCAATGCCTTCTTTGTTTGCCAATACTACCTCCACGCTGCTTACTACAACGGGGATGTTCGGCTAAGAGACAAACAACTACTCATTGACCCTGGTGATATAAGAAAATTTTATGACTGGCCAGTAGTTGCTGCTGAGGATTGTATGTACAGTAAGCTGAAAGATGCCAAAGCCGACTTCTCCTACACTCAAATAGCTACTAAGTTGGTTCTTGGTGGGGAAGACACATGGTTTGCCCCAAACAACAATGAGCGCTACCTAGCTAGAGCCGATCTGACTCCTGAGGCTAAATGTTGGATGCATTTAGTTGCCAACAACATCTCTCCCACTAGTCATGCGACTCGACTCACCAGACATATGTGTCTCCTCATCTTCCTTCTCAAAACCAATCAGCCTGTTAAGTTAGAGGAAATAGTATACCAGGCCATTGCAACTTGTAGTCGGTCTCACTCGCACAAGTTAATCTTCCCGCACCTGATATCTGACTTGTTCCTTAAGGCTAAAGTCCCACAATTGGACTCCGATCAAAGATTTACACCTCTACCTCCTTTTAACTACACCCATGTCCTCTCACACAAAAGTCCTACCATACGGTGTCAGATGAGAGCTAGGAAAGTCAAACCCTCTTTCCCGACAATGCAGCAATTCAATGAACTTCAAAAGAAAGTAGCTAAGATTTATGATCTTCTCAGCCGACTAGCTGCCTTCCACGGTTTTCCTATGGACACCCCTGAATCCTCACAAACTAATACAACCGTGGCTAATCTTCTTAAGATCGGGGTCTGGGGAGAAGATGAGGATGTCAATAGTGAATCTGAGGAGGAAACTGACTACACTGATGCCGGGAGCCAGGATTCAGAAGCTGAGGAGAGCCACAGTGAAGGGGAAGCTGCAGGGAATGGAAGGGACAAAGCATCAGTTGAAGCTGCTTCAAGATCCGAGTATAACCTGGATGAGGATGATGATTGAAGCTGTTGCTGGATGCTCTGCTGTTTTGTTTGTTTGACTGACCCTTGTTTTATTGATGTAGGAGATTGGGTGTTAGGACTAGGAATCTTGATGTGTTGTGATTGTACATGATGTGCTATGGTAACTACTGATGGCTGGATGCTCACTGATAACTGCTGCTTCTATCTTTTGTTTAAGCTCTAGTTAGCTCCATGAATGATTTGTTGCTGGTTTATGCTTAATGTGCATATTCTTTGGTGCTTGTAATGGGAGTGGTATATTTTGCAATTTGGCATATGAATGAGAATGCTGCTGTAGAACACTGACTAGTTGATGTGTGGTGCTGGCCACTGATGACCAATACTCTCTAACATTTTTTATGCATGTGAACAGGATTTTGATAGCTACTGATGGCTAGTTTGAGTTGTACATAACATTGTCTCTATCTCATGACTTGCCTGATGTGCTTGTTAATTTGCTAGCTACTGATGGCTAGACATGACCTCATTTCCGGGTCTTGGTTAGGCTACTGAGGGCCTGGATGTGGTAAATTTTGAATAGTGTTGATGCTGTGACTATTGAGTTGTACAGGTGCTGGCTATTTTCTCTCCCATCCTTTTAGTTGACAATGAGGACATTGTCAATTTGAAGTTTGGGGGTGAGAGTGAATCAATTTTGAAATTTTGACTTCACTTAGGGTTGTGGAATTTTTTTATACCCACTTTGTCCATATGAAAATAGATTTAAGGTGCAAATCTAGAAATGAACTTTTTGTAAATCTTCACCTCGCACTACAATCGTCACTTGAATGCAAAAATACATATAAAATTTTTAAAATAGCTCTAAAATGCTGTGGCTATTGAGTTAACCAATATTGACCTCCTAACAAATATGTTAGTAAAGTGAATAGTGTTAGCATACTCATTAAGTTTTCAAAACGATATAAAAAAATCAAGACTGTCAAGTCAACCAAGGTTGAGAGGTTAACATACCTGTAGAGAATCTTGAAAATCATTGACTAGAAATAGATTTACATTATCTACAGATCTGGAAAAAAATCCAGCATAAAAGGAGGAAAAATATTAAAAATTTGGGAACATTACGTTTAGATCCCAAGACTAAAGAAAAAAAAAATGAAAAAATGATCTTTTTTAAAATTATCAACAAGTCTCATTGACAACTTCAAGAACGCGTCATTGATAAGCCTAGGGGCGCCATTAACAAATTCATGGGACTTGTTGGTAATTTTGAAATCTGAAGGGACCAATTTTTTTATTTTTCTTTTGTCTAGGACCTGAACATAGTTTTCCCTAAAAATTTCTGCATGTAGGACTGGAGAAGGATCAAAACAGAAAGATTTTAGAACAAACTCATAATAATAAATTTGTCCGGCGATAAAATGATGAAAATGAATTTGAAACTGAAAGCATATAAATTGCCGTGGCTATTGAGTTAACCACAGCAAAAGGCTACATAAAAAGAGTGATTTAATGCATGTCGAAGAGCAAAAGGCTACCGGGTATCCACAAGACTACAGTGCATACAACAGAGAGATAAAAAACCTGTAAAACGAATAAACTAGTAGGAAGAAGCCCACCAACTTAGGTAATGTCAAAAAAGTTTTTTGTTTTAAGATCTCAGCAGAAACATATATTTGTTAATGTAAAATATATCTATTTAGAGGGCATGGGTGCAGCAATTTCCTGCTGTATCCTACGTCAAAAATACATAGGATACACTTACTTCCTGCTGAAAAAAAGTGGCCAGCACATTTTGCTAGTGTATTAGCTTACATTCAAACTTGTTTCTCACTGAAGGCGTGGTGAATATATCAAATAATCATTGCAATCAAGTAACTGCACGGTTAAAAATCCTGCAGACCACCATCTTTGCATTGGGATGAAACAAATATAATGGGTCTTCTATTTAGTCTCTTGGACCTTTTAAGCAGCAACCAAGTAACTGTCTTCTAGTGATTTTTGAGCGCAGGATCTCTCAATTTCATTTATGATCCATTTGCCTCCACTTATGTAGCTTGTGTTAGATCATCTTTCTAGTTTGTCGTTGTTGGAATATATCAATCCACCCTTGTTGGATTAGGGCTCAAGCCCAATGCAAATTGAAGAAATATGGGTCAAAAAGAGAATTTTTCCTTTATTATTTAAGAGTTATATTTATTCTCATATAACCGTACGTTAAAAGGTTATATCTATTTCTACATGTCCATACGAATACTATATAAAGGACGTGGGATTGAAGGAATATGAAGTCTGAAAATAACACCCACAATCCTCCTTCTAAAAGGTTTTGTCATAAAAGTTGTCTCTTCTTTTACTCTCTTTGGTGTATTTACTGTGTAATGTGATCGGGGTTCGCATCGGTGCTTCGGCTTCGTGCGGGTATTACAGTGAATCAGTCGGATTCCAGATACGACCAAAATTCTTACACTCCTCAATCAAAAGTTGAAACCACTCGGTGTAGGCTCCTTCACATCTGCAAGTGCAAACTCTATGCTTCACAATATAAGCAAAGTTTTTTCTCTTCTCTTCCCTTTAGAAAATGAGGAATGAATTGCAATAATCTTGATAAAGAAACTTCTAATATGCTTTCTGCAATTACTATGTAAGGTAAGTTCTATTTAGTTACTCAATAATATGTCAGATGTAGGGATTAATCAATTTTCAATAAACATTTGTCAACAAAGACAATAAAAGCAATAAAACAAATTTGATCTAGTTTTTTATTTATTTTCCTTAACTTCAATTTTGACCAATTTAACGAAATTTGGCAAATAATACATTTTTTGTCAAAGCAAATAGTAATTAATTCTAAGTCTATGTTCCTCTAGAGGTTTTTGTCACGAATGTAAATGATTTATTAAAAAGTACAGTGTATATTGTCGTAAACAAGTAATATAGAGGTGAGTAGAGTATCGTTCCCATGATGATTGATTACTAAGTATCAAAATTAGTAATCTTAATTCTATTTAGTTGATCAATTAGTTGGTGATTGAGATTACAAAATTAAAAATGATTAAATATGAATGCAATTAATATGAAAACAACTATGAGAAAAAGCCCTAGGGATCATATTTCACTTAACAAATTTCGGATTGAATCACCTATCTATTATAATCTAATTTATTTCACATGATTGATAACCGAGTTTCTCTAATTTAATTACTAGCATCTTCCAAGATCAAGCAATTCTATAATTAATTGCTAATAAAAAATATCCTATATGAATTAAAGCAATTAATCATGTATTAAGATTTATGAAACTCATTAAAACTACACAATCCATATGAATATATTCCTATTTCATATGCAAATTATGGTTTTAATTATAGGGTCTACAAACATGCATCTATTTCCTGTCTCAACATACTTATTGGAATCATTCAAAAGATGGTCAATCAAACAAAAGCATTAAAAACAATAATCAAAACTCAATCATGAAGAAAAAATTAAAAATAGATTTAATAAGTTAAGATTAGGAAAATGAAAATTTAGCTAATGATGAAATTAAAAACAAAACCAAAATAAATTGAAAACTTCATAAACATTGCATAAAACTTAATTATTCAATTCTAAAACATAAAGATACAACTATCAGATGCATGAAAATGAAAAAATCTAGCATCCTTATAGGAGATAAAATCTTCCATGTAGGTGGCAATCTATACCATCCATGAAGGAGGACTATCTAAGCTTTTCATGAAGGAGGCATGCCATAAACAATACAATGCATGAAATTTAACTCTAAGATGGTGTGTCTCGTTATATCTTCCACTCCTCTATTTATACATAAATGGGGTGCAAAACTTTCCACTCTTGACCTTAAGCCACCAATGTTGACCTGGTGGCAACCATGCTTCTTGATTGTAGCTAAATTTTGATAGTCAAAACGGTGGATTTTCATGTTTTTGTCTTTATGAAAGTTGTAGATCTGGATCTAGCTTGAAAAAGCATGTAAGAGCTCCTCATTTCAACATTTGCAGCTTAAGTTATGGTCAAATTAGTGGGTGGAGGTCAGACTTGAACAAATCTACATTCTCAACTTCCAAGCAAAATTTAAAACTCTTAAAAATAGAATTGGGTTTTGGCCTCAACATAAAATTTGTAGGGATTTTTCTTAGCTTTTTATCCATATAAAGAATATTCTAATCCGACATCTAGAGCTCTAGATACTGCCTGAAAACTGAAACAGGGTTAAAATTTAGTATTTTTTGATAATTTATATTTTATGCCAAAATCTTTATTTATTTATCAATTACACCCAAATTCATTAAATTAAGCTTAAAGATCATCCACAAAATCATCATATAAGGGAAAATAAATATACAAAGATTTTACTTATCAGGTTTATATTAGATATTTGAATGTGCTAGTGTTAAAATAAATATATTATTTTTGTCACTACTACAGAAATCACGATATACGATGGTCATTAACTGCCATACATCACGATTTTAAACCGTCATATATGCAAACGCTATAAATGCTCATCGCAAACACATTATGTTTCCGAACTGTTATTTATTTCAGATATATTATAATAGTTATAATATAACACCCATTATGTATTAAGATTTGGTGAGGCCATGATCTACCCTTTATTGTACTAATAATTAACAGGCACACGTAAACAATCGTCATAACATATAGTAATGCCTAAGACTTTACATAATGATTGTATTGATAAAATTGTTATTTATTTGTTTATATTTATTACAGTTCTTTGTTAATAACCATAAGTTATGTTATTATTTTTAACATATACATATATCACAGTTATTAGTTAATAACCCTGAGGTATGTTATTATTATTTTTTTAAAAAAATTTGGGCAACTAGTGCTCAAATAATTACATTTTTTATATTTTATAAAAATAAAGTAGAAAAATATCACCCTCTGGTGACTAGCTACTTGATAGATGATCTGAGGTCTACTAGGAATTTAGGAACTTTTGTTTTGTTCAATTTGAATGAATCAAAATTTTCGTAAATTCATAGCAAACCACACATCATCACGCTACTGGTCACCAAAGGAATGTCCTGAATCATTTAGGAGTATTTCGAGATCATGTGGCCAATCTCATCCTCAACAAGAATGAGATTGGCCTTCCTGTTCATACTCGACAAATATCTGGCTTGCCTCCTCATTGTATGGTCAACGTGTTCTGTATGCTGCATCATTGCCTCCACTTGAGGCGGAGGTTGTGAAGGAGAAGAAGGGGAAAAAGGAGGTGGTGGAGGAAGGGAAGGAGGTGGAGGCGGAGGATGATGCTATGGATTTTCTAACAAATCTTCAGCATGACGTTTCATCTTGGTGATTGAAAGAATAAAGGAGGATGATAAACATAAGGAAATTGGGAGTTTATATAGATTGGAAGTGATTGTTCGAACCATCATTGCACACATTGAAGTTGAAGAGGAGCAGTCAAATGCAGTGGTAGGTAATGAAAGAGTACTTGCTTCTTGTGCTAATCACTAAAGAACGAAGAATCACAAAGTATTCTCATCATGAACGTGGGGAAGGGGAAAGATTTGGACCGTTTAGTTTACAGTTATTTAAGAGAAACAATTATGTTATTTTTCTGATATGAAATTGGAAGACAAATCGTTTATTTGTTCATATAATGTTTCATGACGGTTTTACCGTAAGAATAGTCATTCTTGTGGGACTATTTATGACAGTTACAAAGTACAACTGTTATGTATTTTCATGGTATTCTAATAAGTGACGGTTGTTACTTAATAACCATAATGTATTTACATTTTAATTTTTTTTTTAAATTTTGGTTGTTGATTATGCAACCACCATTTTACAAAAAAAAAAAAAGACAAAGTAAATAAACAAACTAAAAATAAAAAGTTACGGAGATGTTTTAATAATCTGATGCATCATCAAATTCTTCATTTTCCAATAACTTGTCCACCTTCTTGTTCAAAGAGCGAATGAGAGAGGTAAGTTCTTTCAAGCACTGGTCTATGCATCCTTGGTCTCACAAGTAAACATATACCATATGATGGAGCTCATAAGTTGCGTCAACAAGACCTTTAATGCTTGTTGGTGATGATGAATCATAAGTTCTCTTGGGTTTCTTCATGATGTTTTGTTGAATCAGAAGTTGGCTTTGAGAAGTTGAAATAGAAGTAGAGAAGTGGAGTTTAATTTTTGGATGTTTATATAGAAAGGGTTTCTTGGTTTATCGAGCCGTTGCGTCTTTTAATATTGAAGGTCATATTTTATAAATAGCAACAGTTAATTCTTAATAACCGTTATGTATATGACAATTTTTTTAAAAATTTATTGGTGCCTACTATTAATTGAATAATCAATCACGATATTAACTTAGAACATTTGAATATGCTGGCAAAAATACTTTACAGTTCTTAATTAATAACCATAAACTATTTCTCCCTCCTCCGATGATGAGAATGAGGATGAGGGTGAGGAAGAAGATGTTGAAGACGGTAAGATTAGAGGATTGTAACGAATCCCATCTAGCCCAAAAAAAAAAAAAGACCTTAAGTTCTTAAGTTCTTAAATAAATAAGCAACTTAAAGTTGAACATAAAATATGATAGAAAATAGGGTTAAGATACAATTTTACCAACAAAGATTTTTCCAAGGTTCTGAAACCTGGATCGGTCATTAGACCGGTCGGAGTATTGGGTTAAGGGTTAATGAGTTAAATCGGAGTCAAATGGAGCTAATTCGGGGCTAAACCAATGATAAATTCAAGATTTCAAGCTTATTAATATGAAATTCTAAAGAAAAAAAATCGATTTTTCAAAAGAAAAAAAGTAGTGACCCAGGTTGACTCCTGGACTGTACCGGTTTAC
Organism: Inga oerstediana; assembly: GCA_963210345.1. Lineage (NCBI taxonomy): Eukaryota > Viridiplantae > Streptophyta > Magnoliopsida > Fabales > Fabaceae > Inga > Inga oerstediana. The sequence continues at coordinate 43,300,988 of OY723407.1, forward strand.
TAACCATTTCGCCGGTTTTCAGTCCGAATTGACCGCTCCGGTCCGGGTTTCAAAACCCTAGATTCTTCTTAGAAGTGTCTGATATAAATAAGTTTTGTAAAGAACAAAAATATCAATAAACAATTTAAAATAGTGGAAATTCTCCAAACACGTTAATTTGGTAGACATGGATTGTTAAATAGTTTGTGGGAGAAAGAAGTTTGACTTTAAGTGGTGACGTGGCAGACACTGAATGGTGATGAGGTAGACACGTTTAAGGGGCTGGGTTTGTCACAAGTGATTTTTTTAAAAAATAACTAGAGCCAAAGCTGACAAGAGGCGAACGGACTAGAAGCGACACTGGACGGAATTCGCGCATGCAAGGAGAGATTCGTCTAGGATTTCAAATTCAAAATTGGCTCCTATGATAGGGAGACTGTTCTTGAGGCCCATGAATCATTTGAACTATTCTTGTCGAAGAAAGCACCGATCACATCATTTGCACTTCTCGGTTTAGATAAGCGTTTGAGTCTGCTATTAAGGTTTTGGATGTCTTGGTGACAACATAGTACTTTCAGAACAAGCTTGTAGTACTAGTCCACTTGTTCCTACAAGAGTTTACTACCATCAAAATTTTCTAGTAATTCATCAAATTTACCAGTATGTGTAAAACTATAGAAATCAAACCTCACTGATTTTGAGTAAAAGCCAAAGTCTAGTTTCTATATTCCACCACAAAGGTTCAATCTCTCGAGTAACATGGACCATTGTAGCAGCAGCTATTATGGAAGGAAGATAACTCAACCTCTAAATCTAAAACAGTGAAACAGAAGAAAATGAATATGTTGGCTCTAAGATTTTTCATTTAAAAGTTATTGACAAAAATAAATCCTTTTATTTAAGCTTTTTTTGTTAATATTCCTTTAACAAGCCGAATAACCAAATTTGATGTGTGTGTATAATTCTCGAATTTTTCTTTTAATTTTTATTAGTTGGGACCCGTAAACACTTTTAGGATTTTTCTGTTTCTCGTATTTTTTTTAGAAACAAAATAACCTTATAAATTTTTCTCCTAAGAGTTCTTAACAAAAATAAAATAAATCCTTTTATTTGAGATTTTTTTTCATAATGTTCTCTTATATAAAAGTAGAGGTGTGAGCAGTTCTTCAACTGTATAAGCACTTTTGGGATTTCCCCCCAACCTATTTTTTATTACTTTTACCTTTTGTTTTATACACAGAATAACCATATAATTTTTCTCTTAAGAGTTCTTAACAAAAACTTTTATCCATTATTTTCCCCCCCCAAATTTCATGTGTGTGTATATAATTCCCGAATGTTCTCAAAATCCACACGTAAGTACTTTTAGGATTTATCTTTTTCTTGGGGTCTTTTCCCTATTTTTTTACAGCAGGATAATCATATAAAATTTTCTCTTAAGAGATTTTTTCAAAACTAAAACAACACCTTTTATTTCGTATTTTTTTTCTTAATGTTTCTTTAACAAGCCGGATAACCAAATTTCATGTGCATATATATATATATATATAAAAGGATTGAGGTGCATCCAACACTTGAAGTATTTTTTCAAAGTATATATAGTGTCTTAAAGTATATTTTTAGGAGCATCCATCACCCTTATGTACTTTTTTGTATAATTTTATACTTAACAATCTAGATAATTTAGGATATTAAATACATTTGAAAAAATACTTTAGGATGTTGAATATAATTAAAAATAGTTTATGGTATTAGACACACCTAAAAAATATTTCAATATGTTGGATATATGCACCACAAAATACTTTAGTACACTGAATGCATTAGAAAAAATACTTTATGGTGCTGGATACACCTTAATCCAATAAATCTCAAACTTTTCTCTGAATTTTTATTATAACTCCTCATGGATTTTCTAAATATCTAATAAAAAAGTCTTATATTAAATTCTTAGTCTGACAAACAATATGAATAATGAATCTTGAATAAATCTTATGAGTCCTATATTTGGATCTTTTGTTTCCTTTTTCGTTATTCTCATCCATTTCCCCTCCTCTTCTCTTTCACTATCCATGTACACCCTTAGATTGAAATTTGAGTAGCCCAATATTTTATAACATTTGTTTTTTATTTTAAAGGTACTAATGTTTTTAAACTATAATCTTGCAATGTTAAATAATCAATCGAATTTGAATGGCATATATTTTTATTTGTTATCAATTTATTTCAAAATACCGATATGAGATTGTAAATTATTAACATTTGGTATTAAAATTGCAAAAAAAAAAAAAAAACCAAAACAAAACTTGATGTTTTAAGTATGAATATTTTAGATTTTTTTCTTAATACTTTTTAGATAAATTTTAAATTTTTTATCATTATATAGTTATCCATGTATTCAGCCCTGAACTCCTTATTCGGTCCAAACAAAAAAAAGACCTTAACTCCTTTAATTCCTTAAATCAACCAGCAATTTCAAGTTCAACATAAAATTTATCTTATGGATATTTAATATTTGTTAAATAAAACATTATAATATTTGATAAATAACTAAATTCCAATGTCTTATTTGTATATATTAATTTTAATAAATAATTGTTAGATTAATAATAAATTCAAACCACAGTATAAATGCCATATAAGACAATAAATAGATGGATATTTTTTTCAATTGCTTATAAAATGCTTTATTTTTTAACGATAAGCTTTGTTGTCAAGATATTTAAAATAAATTTATTCATTTTTAAATCATTTAACACTCACGATTACCCCATCTAACTTCAATCTTATCCACAAACTCTATGTTTCATAGTACCAGCCACGTTTTTTTTCTTCTCTTCCCTTTATAAAAACATTGAGTAATGACTTGCAATAAACCTGATACAAAAACTTTTTATAGGCTTTGTGCAACTGATATGTACGCTAAGTTCTACCTAGTTACTCAAAGATGATGTTAGACATAGCGATCCATCAATTTTCAATACACTTGATTCGTCAACAAAGATGATAATAGCATACCAACACCATTAGGCGCAGTAGTCACCTATATGGCCGGCCTTATGCCACTCTCCCCTCCTCCACTTCACGGGTTCTATCCTGTGCCACTATGTAATAAAAAAAAAGATTACAATAGCAATAACAAGTAGTGAGAGAGGGAACTCAATATGTAGAGAGTAGTAACAAAACAAATTTGATTTGGCATTTTATCTATGTTCCTTGACTTCAATTTTGATGTGGCCTACATTCATTTCATAATGAGGAGCTAAAATTGAAATTTAATGTAAATGTACATAATGTTATACAAGCACAACCTGAAACACAAACCTCGTGTTATCCTCTTGTTTAAGCTTCTCTAAGCTCTAGCTTAAAAAGAAACAAATAAGATTGGAACCATGAAGATGTGATCATAACCTTTTCCAGATTGTAAGCAAATTAGTGCTGTCTCCGGGGAAAAGGAGTCCATCAGGACCTTCTTCAATTACTCTAATCTCTTGTTTTGAAAATAACCTTCCTCTTAAAGCAAATTTCCAGACCCAAAAGAGAGAGAGAGAGACGCAAGATTAGGGGGTGATAACTCAGAATATTAAACCAAAACAAAAATGGAAACATTACAGTCTACTTATTATATATGTTGGCATTTCATACCGTCCAACAGAATGGTTGTTGCACGAGAAAAACAATATGGTTTCCCTTCTGCATCAATCATCCCGTTGATTATATCCACACATTGTAACATTACCAAAACTATATATAATACGAATTTCTGACAACATAAGCATGCATGTAAATTTCTCCAATTCATCCAACTGTAACACGCTCATCATTTCTTTATTTCTAAACATGTTTGATAACTAATCCCAAAGGTTCAAGAAGATATAATTTCATACCATCACCGTATCATCATTTCCTTTTCATTTCTAAACATGTCTGATAATTGTTGTGCACATCACCACCACGGTTAACATTTAAGTTTGCAGCCACATTTCATCCTTTTGTACAAGTTAATAAGTGAAGTCCTTCCTCAATGAAAAATAAAAATTTAATATCAAAATTAAGTCACGCAACCAAGATAATAGTGTAACTTTTCCATTCAACATATAATTACAAAAAAGAACGTACAGACAAGAAATTGTCCAATAGTAGGGGGCGACAAAGTATTCAGAATTGGCACACTTTAGTGCCAAAAGTTATTTAAGATATAACTAAAATCGGTAACGCAATGCAATTCAAGATTGGCAATATAGATTATTTATCACAATCAACTCACATTTTCTTCATGGTGAGTGTATACTACTTCCAAAGTTTCTTTCTTACTGGCAGCCCAAATGAACTTGATCACAAGTATTAGTCCCAGCAAATAAGGGATGTCACAACATCAGTGTGCCCTTTCAACGTTATCATACATTGTAATGTGTTGACGTCCCAAACCTAAGAGGAGAACAATAAATCAATAAATCCGCTCAAAAAAAGTATTTTCAGCGTTAGTTTAAATGAGTTATCACGCTAGAACACTAAACTATTATCATAGATTTAAAAAACTTGACGACACAAAAAAATGTGACAACTCAATGAAAGGCCATCAGAACATCGAATTTGTCCAAAGTACGTAGTTCTATAGAATTTTTCATTAATTCATAGACATACCTTGATACTATGATCTACAAAACCCGAGTACAACTTATCCCCACACCCACCAGTTTAACAAACAACTGCTTTGCTATGGCCATTCAGCATTGCTAATGGCTTGAATGGGAAATTTACTTCAAAACTTAGTCTGCATGCATAAATAACACCATCCTATAATAGGAAGACTTTCCTGGTTGGTGCATTTCATTCGTATCACCAAGTGTTTGGATCAGCTGGCTATAGGTTGTTCTATCTTAACTAGTGGTCTTGTAGTCAACCCTTAGATATGTAGCCGCAATTATTACTTCAGCTAGCGGGGTTCTCCCCATTATGACCCTATATTCCCATGAATTGGAATAGTCAGTTGCTAGTAGAGCCGGATACTAGTGAATTAAAACTATCTTATCAGACTTTATCCCTCATGTCTTTTATGCATTTTCGGTTTTTTTCTTTTCTTCAACATGTTATCTTGCTTTTGTTTTTACTTCTTCACATTCTTAATATAAGACATATTTACTTAATTTAATGAGATTAAAGAAGTTATTTAAGATCACATGTATATTTTTAAAATACCTTAACTTTCTTCCTTAATTCCTTCATTCTCTCACCTCTTTTATTACTATTAAGCGAATATCAATAGAGATAAACTAGAAAAGATTGACAAATATGAAAAAATATCTTATTTAAAACTAAGATTAACTCCCAAAATATATCTTATATTAAAGACCGGAGAGAGTATCTACAATAAATAATTTAAGGCTGAACTTGTACTAATTAGTTTAATATATGAGTACATAAACATATAATTATTTTTATTAAATTTTTAATCAATTATTGCGTCATTGGCTCGACCGAACAGTCCCACCATTTCAATTATAACCTATTGACCTTTCCGGCTCGACGTCCGATCTGGCTTTTAAAACATTATTTTTATGTTAAAAAATTAACATATTTCATAATTATAATAATTTTTTATTAATGAAATTATATTTTTATTTAAAGTTAATTTCATAATAATATATATTTTAATTTTTATATTATTTCTCATTTATAAAAATATTTTTGTTTAAAATTTATTTCATAACAATATTTAATTATAAAAACATAATTTTATTTAAATTAATTTAATAATAATATATGCTTTATTTATAATATTATTTTTTATTTAAAATCGTAGGAGCATTTGTTGGACTATAAGAACTTTATATTCATATAAATATAACTTTTGTATTGAATTAATTATTTAATAATATTTTTTTATCATATGAATTTTTTTTGTAATAATATATTTTTATTTTTATTTATGATAATAATGATGATGATGATGATGTTATTTATTAAATATTTTCATCACAAGCATTATTTGAATATTACATATTTTATAAAGGCAAAATGATGGCTCTACTAAAAACCCCCCAATTTGGAAGGGAAGATAGAAGGTTTGGGGTCCCTCCGCTCTAAAATCTAAAACCAGATGAGGGGAGGTGAGCATCACCCTGCCTTCATTCAAACCAAACACACCATAAAGAGAACTATGCTACCAAAAAGGTGTTGTGTATCACAAAGAAAGTATCTCTATAAAAAGAATCATCTCTACAAGCTTTACACGTGATATATTACAAAAAGGAATGAATATATACAATTTTCACAAGAAGAATATTTCATAATGATGAGCTAAAATTGAAATCCAATATAGGTACATGATGTTATCCAAGCAAAATTTGAAACACAAACATTGTGTTCTCATCTTCTCTAAGCTCTAAGGTTAAAACGAAACAAATAAGATTGGAATTATGAAGATGTGATCATAGGCTCTGGTTCTGCCAGCCATTTCCAGACGGTGAGCAAACCAGTGCCGTCTCCAGTAAAAAAGAGTCCATCAGGGCCTTCTTCTATTACACTAATCTCTTGTTTTGAGAATAATCTTCCTCTTGCCTCAAACCTGACCCAAAAAGAGACAAGATCAGGGGCTGATAACTCTCCATCAAACCAAAATAAAAATGGAAACATGGAAACCTACTCACGTTGGCATTTCATATAGTCCAACTGAATGGTTGTTGCACGAGCAAAACAATGTGTGTTTCCCTTTTGCATCTATCATACCATTGATTCTAACCACACCCTGTAGCATAATCAAAACTACACATTAGAGAGACTTCTGACAACATATCAGGCATGGTGAATTTCTCCAGTTCATCATGCTGTAAACACAAGAATTGATGCACCTATCAATTCATTTTCATCAATAAACATGTCTGATAACTAATCCCAAAGATGCAAGAACATATAATTTCATCCTATCAGATTTCAGAATAGTAAAACTTTCACAGAGGGTCATCACTGTTAAGATATTATAATTGCAGCAATATTTCAGCCTTATGCACCTTCCTCAATGCAGAATAAAAATTGAATACCGACATCAAGCCACGCAACCAAGATATTAGAATAACTATTTCCATTTGACAAAATTACAAAACAGAATGCAAACTTGCAGAGGCAAGGACGGGCAACGAAGTATGTAAAAATTAGGATGGATCAGTACCAATAGTTACTTAAGATATCGCTAAAATCTAAATTGCAATCCTAGAATGGCAATATAGATTATTTATCAGAATGAACTCACATTTTTTTCATTGTGCGTGTATACTACTTCCAAAGTTTCTTTCTTTGTGGCACCCCAAACCTTTACGGTGCCATCCAATGAGCTTGATAACAAGTGTTGGTCCCAACAAATAAGGGATGTCACAACATCAGTGTGCCCTTTCAACGTCATCGTACATTGTAATGTGTTGAGGTCCCAAACCTGAGAGAACAAGAAATCAATAAATCCTTTCAAACCAAGTATTCTCAGTTTTATTTTGTACGAGTTATCAAACTACAATACTAAACTATTAAAACACAGTTTAAAAAGTTGATGGCACAAAAAGATGTAACACAACTCAATGAAAGACTATCAGAAAATCAAATTTGTCAAAAGTAATTCAACAGAATTTGTCATTAATTCGCAGACATACCTTGATGCTATGATCTAGAGAACCCGAGTACAACTTATCCCCACGTCCACCAGTTAAACAAACAACAGCTTTGTTGTGGCCATTCAACATTGCTAATGGCTTGAATGGGAAGTTTGCTTCAGAACTCAATCTCCATGCATAAATAACACCATCCTATAATAGGAAGACAAAGTGAGATTAAAATTAGGCCAGATATATCCCATAAAGAAGCGAACGTATAAGATCAAATATCAAAGATATGTTATTAATTGAGAAAAAGAACCTAGTAAAACATTTTAATCATTACCATTGCTCCGGCAAAAAGTGTATCATTGCAAACAAACATGGAAAGTACATGACGCTTTGGTCCATCAAGAGTGACCTCAGTTGCTGTCTGAATGTTCCATGCCTTCGCAACAAACAACCACACAATCAATTTCTAGCTCACTCAGTTACATAAAAGATGAAAGGCACAACAAAGCAAAATAACATGAAGAAGCTTACAAGCTTACTTTAATAACATTCTGAATACCAGCAATAACCCATGGGCCCATACTAGTCAAACACCTTGCTTCGTCACCCAAATTTATTACATTAACACACTGACCCGTATGACAGTCCCACATCCTAAGTGTCCCATCAGTGCTACAAGAAAAAAGTTTGTCCGATCCAACAGGAAGTGTAATCCCAGTGACAATCTGTACTCATAATTTAAAGTTCAATGCTCGATCAAAAAGCTATTATATAAAAAGAGACAACAAATACTAAAAAAATAAACAAGATCAAGCTTAATGCTATTGGCAAAAGAAAGTCAAGTACGCACTGTCTTGTGTTGATGGAGCCTAGTGAGCACAGAGAGGTCATCACCATGAAACCAAGAATGCAAGTTCCAACAGCGATCGCCATATACACAATTTCCATTCATCCAGTATTTGCAGATTTGAGATGAATTACTTTTGGCATTAGAAGCGGACTGCCTCTTGCATTGATAAGAGGGATTACGTGGAGTAGATTGCAGATGAGTTTCATTGCGCTCAACCTTAAAGGGCTTATTGGAGCGACGCACTGCAAGCCGGTAGTCACAAGTGTCCCTATAAGAAGGAACCTCACTACTTGAGACCCCTGTATTCATTCTAAAATAAGAAATTGGAATGAGAACATTTCAATATAACTAGTGATTTAATTTTCATAATTCATATTTATAACCGCCAACAATGCTGACTCCCCATTTTTAGATACATTTGAGATGTATTTTAATATATTTGTGGTAGAAAACTGAAATTAAACCTAAAAGATTCTTAGAATTACTCTCCTTTCTCTTATTTTCTATTTATCAAAGTCTTATTTTCTCTTTTAGAAGGCTTTATGTACGAGTAGAACAGAGTTGGGGTCAGAGTCTAATACCAATTGAATCAAGGCAATGCCATGTCATTCAATATCATAAGCTATACTCTAAGAGTCACTAAAAGGATAGAAATTAGCAACCCACCAGTGAAATCCTGGACCCAAAAGATTCTTAGAATTTCTCTTCTTCCTTCTCTTATTTTCTATTTATCAAATCTGATTTTCTCTTTAGAAGGCTTGTGTAATAGAGTTGGGAATCAGACTCTAATACTCTAATAACAACTGATGCAAGGCAATGAAATACGCAAGTGAAATCCTGATCACAAGATTCTTAGAATTACTCTCCTTTTTACTCTTATTGTCCATTATCAAGTCTTATTTTCTCTATTATATGAAAACCCTCGAATAGAAACGGAAACCAGTTGAAGCAACGAGGGAGGGGAAGAGATAAAGAGAGAAGATAGGAGATTCAGAGAGAATTCAAAGAAAAGAGAGGAGATTCAGGGAGAATTCAAAGAGACAAGAAGAAGGCAAAGTAATTTTATTCAATATCATGAGCTGAATTCAAATGAGTACAAAAGAGATGTGCTGAAAACAACCAAACTATAATACCAATTGATGCAAAACGAGGAAGGAGAAGAGAAAAAAGAGAACAGATTCAAAGAGATTCAAAATTAACTTTCGACGATCCATAAGAACACTGACATACCTTTGCGACAATTTCCCTCTTCGTATTTCCGTGAGTTTTGACATCTAGTTCTCAGTCCCGTGGTTACTTTCCTACTCTTTCAGTATATCTCTCTCTCTCCCTCTCTCTCTCTTTCTTGTCACAAACTGTGAGTCCAGACTTTTTCACGCAGTTCCTCCTCGCCTTCCTTATCTCCTTTTATATAGCCGGTTCATTGTTTCTTAAACGATCTAAATTTTAACAAGAGATTTGAAAAGAACATTCCGGAATTCCGAAATCTTCACTTTTATTTTAATTACTCTTTTTAAAATATTTTTGAACAGAAGTTTCAACCAATCAGATTACATATACACATATATATTGGTTCAAAAAATACATTTGATCTTTTGAACCAAAAAAAAAATACATTTGATCTCTGTAAAGAAATTTGGTGATATTTATCCAACCTAATATTAAATCTTATATCTTACATTTTCAATTTTTTATTTTTTAGTATAATTTTCAACAAAAAATTATTTTTACTTTTACTTATTTGAAATTGAAATACTAATCTTATATTCGCTTAAATGACACAAGCAAGACTTTAAAAACAAAAGAATTTAAATTAAAAGAACGAAACACATTCTTATTTTCACTTTCTTCTTACATGCTTAAATTTTATTATTGCTTTTATTACCAATACATATATCTATATATTTATATATACGGATTAAAACAGATTCATTGGAAATAATATGACCTACCAACGGATATCAAAAAATTAAAGTTCAAAATAAAATATCACATGCAATTTTTTGGTATCAAAAAAAATGTTAAGGATTTTTTTATTTTAAAGATAGTTATGTTTTTAAAATATAAATTTATGATGTTTTATAATCAATTGAATTTGAATGTCTTATAATTATATAAACTATCAATTTAAACCAAAATACGGATACCAAGATTGTATAATTATAAACCTTTGGCACTAAAAATAAAATTGATATTTTTAATTATGAATACTTTAGATGTTTTTCTAAAAATTTTTTAAATAAATTTCAAAGTTTTTATCATCATTTAGTCATCCATGTATTAAGACCTTAACTCCTTAAGTCTTTAAATCAATCAGCAATTTCAAATGATCTTTAATTCTCCAAGATAAACATGCTAAGTTCTGTTATTAAGATATTTAAAATAAATTTATTCCTTTTTATATTTTTTTGGCCAAATTCTATCCTTAATTAATTATCAAATGATGTTTTTGCACTAATATGGTCAAACAATTTTGAAATCATATATGAAAGAAAGAAAAAGCACACCACAATAAGCACCAGATATTCCCTGAAAGAACAAGAATGAAGAAATTAATATAATCTGACCTTTTAAATTGAATCAAAATCCAGCGGAAACAAAAGAAGCAATTCAAACAGTCGTGCTGCTTTGAATAGTAATGCAATGACCCGTCTGGCAACTCCACCAACTGCAATATAGAAACATAATATTTGTAAGGCATGATGATTACATTTAAAAGACTAAACTCAAGAATCTTGCTAAACTAGCTGAACAGCAAATCATGCCAAAGCCAGTAGCACAACCAAAATCTGATAGGTACAAAATTCTACTATATCTAAAACAATTTTCATTATAGCTATATATAAGATGAATACAAGATGAGCACGAGCAAAATGCTTGTGGCAAGATAATGACCAGCAATTCCTGAGTACAACCAATGAAAGCAAGCACACTTTAAAAAGGTGTGTCTGTGTTCGCACGCGCGCGCGCGTGTGTGGGTGTGAGAGAGAGAGAGAGAGGCAGACATAAGATAATGCAAAAAGTTGAGAACACATGCCATTTTGGTCGCGATTAAAATTGGGTCCAAGACGTTCTATTAAAGCAACGGAACACCAAAATGTCTCCAATTCATCATCCATCACGTATAATATAGGGGGCAGAAGATCACCCATACCCAGTAAAACATCATATAAATTGTGACTGTTTCGTGTTGAACCAAAGGAGAAAAACAGAATATGAAGAATGCTTTTTGTATATTTCTGGTATGTATTATACGGAAGAATATCAGCAATGAGAGTCAGCAGTCAGTTCCAAGGTGACAAACAGCAACTGGCATATGGTAGGTTGAAATAAATTTGGTCCAGAGTTGCATCATCAGCAGTAAACCTTTGCATAAGTTTCATACTATGCTTTAATTCTAATGTAAGGCTTAGTAAGTTTTCATTTAAGGAAAAAACTAATGTTAATAAAACCAGACTGGCTGGTCTGATCCAGAAACCGGTGAACCAGTGGTCCAACCGGTTTGGTCCAGCAAGTTAGATCGGTTTGACAAGTTCAACATTTTTTAAATTTAAAAAACAATTCATATTTTTTAAAAATTTTATTCATAATTTCATATAAATAACTTTGAAATCTTCACTTCCTCACCAGTTTAGCCCTGGATTTGCTCCGATTTGATTGCGAGCTGACCCACTGACCCTTGACCCAGTGCCTCGACCGGTTTAGTAGCCGGTCCGGATTTAATAACCTTGGAAAAACCACCATATTGTCATACATTACTGTTACTTAACACCTCCACATTTTTAAGATCATGGAAACAGAATATAAACAAGTTCAATATTTAGAATACACTTGGCAATCATGTATTGATTGAAATTTCATCCAGAACATATTTAGATGGTGTGTTATGTGAAGGCGAAGAATAAATATGTGTGATTCATAAAGAAATAATTAGATGGCTAGGTTAAGGATGTAAGCAATTAGTGGGCTGAGTACATATTAGCTGTATTGCCTTAACCAAATTTTATGACTATAAATACACATACATGGAGTCAGGCAATGTTCAGTTGGTGAACACGAAAATATTCCAATGGCTCTATTACTCACTAGCTAATTTATACAAGTACCATCAAATATACACACAATAAATATCTCACCTACTTATTGCTATGTTTTGAGAGGTCCACAGATTATTATAGAAATGACTAGGAACAATGTAAAAATAACTTGTTCTTATTTCCTTCAAATACCTCATTTAAGTATACAGGGGGAATAGTACTTTCTTGAAAGAGTAGTTTAAACTTGATTAAGGGTGAGTATGAATAATAAGGACTAAGTCCACATTAGCTGTCCTACCTTTAACAAAATTATTAGACATACAGGGAACCTGACAATATTCAGCTGGTGAACACAACAGTATTCCTATCTATTTATTATTCACAAGCTAATTTGTACACATAACATCAAAAATATACACACAATAAATATCTCAGCCACTTACTGTGATGCTGTGCTTTCAAGTTGACATTAAAATAAGGGAGGTCCACAAATTATTGTAGAAAAGACTAAGGACAATGTAAAATTAACTTGTTCTTATTTCCTTCATTTACCTCATAAGAGTATAGGCCAAGTACTTTTTGCAACGGTTAGTTTATAACCGATTAAATCATTTGGGCATTAAATAAACATAAGATGATGGAAAGAACATCTTTAACATAAACCATGTCGACCAAGAAAGCACAATTAGGCTTGTGGTGAACTTGGAATAAAAATTGAGACTTAGATACCGTACAACATCCACCATATGATCGCCCACTTGTTGAAACAGTTGTACACAGCCATTTGCACACCAATCATCATGATGAGATGGATAAGCGATTCCAAGAAGAGAAAAAAATTATCGTATAATTGCACAGTATCTTACAGGAAAAAAACAGCTCATACCTCCTCATAGCCTAGAAGAGTTGTTGTGGTTTTCCCCAACTAAGAGATAATTCATCAAACTGCCAGAAGAGGAAAAAAATTGAATATCATTGACCTTATATACTTCAAAAGGGAAAGAACGATAAGTTATCAAACTATTTTGGAAAGAATCAACTGATAAGCATAATAGCATACACGGCATGTACACAACAACTATTATTACAAAAAGAATGTCGGGACCAAGTAATTCAATTACCACTACTTCTGACCCCTTGTGTCAGCTCTACATAAATACCTAAAAGCCAATATATTTTTTACAAAAAGAGAAGGCAATACACATATAATTAATCAAACATTTGGGCAAGTTTATGTTAGGTGTATTGAGCAAGTAACAGGTAACTCTTTTGTCTGTTACAGTAATATAATAAAAGAAGGGAGCTAGTTAGTAAGAAAAGTGTTCTACCTAACGAGAGGAGGGGCTACTTTTAACGGTTAGGGGGATTCTGACTCACTTTTGTTTCTCAATTCTTCTATTATCTCTACTTTTTTTCCCATTACAACAATCAGTTTAACTAACCAGTCTTGCTGTGGACAAAAATGTTCATTGAGCTTCGTGCCATGAGGATATAGATCAGATAAACGATTGTGCTAAAACATCTTCACATTATAGGAGTAGCAGAACTAAATCAGCATAGACCAAATCTGTAAGACCATAAAATTAACCACATAACCATTCCATCAACTATCAATAAGGTAATGATTTTTAACAAGTTCAGTACCATCCTTCTGAGGGAGGAAAAAACCAACACCATAACCATATTTGTGTTTTAAACACAAAGCATTCTGTTTAACCAAATGAAGGTCTGCATCGGATGGTCCAATAACAGAACTTGAAACTCTTCAAGATAACACAAGCACGGAATTGCATATCAGTCCTACTTCAGTACAGTGAAGATGGATAACAATATTACAATATTATCCGAAACTATACACAATTTGGGAAAAGGAGGCTCAAACATACAGCATTGATTTAACCATAGCTCCATTCATCATGATGAACTATTTATTTGATATTGAGGGTTGAAGATGCCGACATAAAAAGCAGCACAATGCTTAATAGAAAATTTCAAACGAAGTTCACAATAGATGTTTATCTCTGAATTCGAGGGAGATGACTTTCATGAGGCACTTTTCCTGCAACAGCGGAAGATTTCTTAGGATGACCAGGGAGGGCAGGAGCATGGATACTGGTTCTTCTGTAATTAGGATCACATCCGTTACTGTGATGTTCACTGAATAGTTTTTTTTTTTTTGGTGACAACAGGCAGACAAGGCCTTTGGCCCCCTAACCCGGGCTCCCCAGTATCCGGCGCCTTTTCTTGAGTCCCTGCTTCTAACACTGGACCAGTAACTCGGGCAACCGACTAATCCGGAGCGGGGGACATTGTAGGCACACCCTATAAGGTGCTTTGCACCAAGGATGGTTGCCCCTCCCAACAAGTGCTTCTCCCAAGTTCGAACTCACGAACTCATGTCCGCCGCGGAGTGTCAGCTGCCTTACCGCTGCACCCCAGCACTTGTTGGTATGTTCACTGAATAGTTGAGATGCCGTTTCACGGGCAAATTTGGCCACACGGGAAAACTTCTCCAAAACTTGAAATGAAAGATCCCTAGCAGGATCATGAACTTCATTCCTTGGTCTCCCGTGACGATGGAAAGCACTAGAACTTCCGTCATTGACACCACTCCGTTGGTTTTCCACTAAAGTGAACTCATCAACCGATATGTTTGAAGGACCACAAGTAAGAGGAATGGCTCTGGGAAGCTCCAAAGAAGAAAAACTTCTCTTGAAGTCAATCCAAACACGAGAATCTTCAGTGAGCAAAATAAGAGGGCACAGAATTGGATTACATAAATTGAAACCCATATCTATTTTCTTCCTCAGTCATTGTCATCATCGTTCTCCCTCTCGTTCACGCCCTCTGATAAGAAAGGCAATCGCACAACCTCTGTAGAAGAACACAAAAGAGATTGATTATCGGTCTGGTTCTGATCAGAGATTTGTTTCCATTTTCGCCATTGATGCTGAAGATGGCGGAGATCGACCAACCTCCGCAATCGCACCCCGCCGTTTTTATCGACGGCGCCTGCAATGATGGTCTGGAATCCTTGGTCGCCCTCCATCTCAGCAGCCACCTCATCGAGATTTGGAAGCACCAAAGGAAGATTGTGTATTGAGGAGGAAGAGGAGGAAGGTCATATGATCATCGCAAGCTTCAACGAACACTGAGGAGAGGAAGGCCGAGTGCGCTGACGGATTTGGATCCTCTCTTTTTCCCTCCCGATTTGGATCCTCTCTTTTTCCCTCCCGGTCCGTGGCCGTATTTTTTTCTCAAAATGCACTGTTTTGATATAAAATACATAAACTCCTCGCGTTTTTTGACACTCAACCTTCCTGTTCTCACTATTCGTGAAGCTTGTCATGATCACATGACTTTTCTGCTCTTCCTCCTCAATACACAATCTTGCATTGAGGGAGAGGGGGGCGAGTACTGGGGAGACGAGAAATTCTTGCCAGCTTAGTTTGATTATATGATAGAGGATTATGTAATAGTGTGATTATAGTGTTTGATTGCATTTATATAATATAAACACCATTATATTTTAATACTGATTAGATTATTTAATGTAATGAGGATTATATTGCTATGATTGATGAAGGAGAATACAGTCTGTAATCAAGTGAAAATGATATTATTATCATCATAATATTTTAAATTGATCAAAACGTCCACCCATAAATACTATTAAATATTAAATAATTTTAATTATCACCATTAATTATTAAAAAATAATTAATAATATAGAAACTTAATAAATATTCCCCATTAAAAATTAAAAAATTATATTCCACCTTTAAAAAAATATTAAAATATATCATTAAATAATATTTCCGTCATTAAATATTAAAAAAATTAACATGAACCCAACTTATACATTGAATAATATTTTCGTTATTAAATATTAAAAAAATGCTATGAACACAACGTGTACATTATACAAAATTAAAAAAACTATAATGAACCCAATGTGTATATTATTACATATGTAGACAGGGGTAATTTTGTCCCTTGCTATATTATTAATATATATTTCTCATTTTCAATGTAATCCAACCAAACATTGTTATGTATATGTATCATCTTTTTCTAATGGCAAACCAAATAAATTATGTAATCATCGTTACATTCCATTATATTACCTTCAATTACGTAAATCAAACAGGCACTTAGATTCATTTGGTGCACCATGTCACTTAAACACTACCCAATCAAAAGGCACCAACCCAGTAAATGCTGGCCTACTTGTCAGCTTATGTGCTCTCCCGCACTCAATTTAAAATATTTTATTAAAAAAAAAAAGCACAATGGGAGAAATAGAGGTGTTTTCGGGACAAAATGGGATCGGAAAATCTCATTCTCAATCCTGATCTCAAAATGGATTTGAGAAAACTTTTCATTCCTGATCCGATCCGAAAAGGTTCCCTTTTCTTTTCTTTTTTTAAATTTTACCTTGTATTGAATTTTTTTCCAGTGTTTCCTTTAATTAGGGGTGAGCATGATACCCAGTAGCCCGGTGCACCCACCCTGGCCCTGCAAAAAATTGCCCAGCCAAGCCCTAAAAAAGTGGCCCGAAAAAATTTTGGGCGGGCTAATAACCGGGCAGGGCCTGGCATCGGGCAAGGGGTGCTGCCCTGCCCATTTGGCCCTGCCCTGAAAATTATTTTTATTTATTTAAAATATAAAATTTCACATCAATTAAATATTATTTCATATATATATTTTTATTTAAAATATATATTGTCTATTGTATAATACTCTTCTGATCCTCTCTTTTTTGCCCTAACCACTAAACACTATTTATAAGTAGATTTATTCTTTTCTTCTTTACTTTGTGCTGTATTAAATTATAGTTGCTTTTTATTTTCTTTCCAGATGCTTCATCATTTGATCAATTTTTGGGACATTGAATTGATGCAAACTACTTTGACTTCACGGCTTTAATTACAATCATTTTGTTTTCTTATTTATAATGGATTATGGATGTTGTTTAATTCTTAAAGTATGGATATTTGTTAAGACATATGATATTTTTTAAATTTCAAGACTCAAGTTGTAGACTTATTTTGAAATATCCCAGGATGTGAAATCATCGAATATATTTGAAGTTTATATTACTTAGGGCGAAGTTAAGACATATATGGTATTAGTAACTACAGGAATGTTTATGAAATTCATAAGGAATTATTTTTTTCATAAGTGGACAAGATAAGACGTTATCACTTGGGCAGGGAAGCCCACCCTGCCTAGCCCACCCTTACCCAGCACAAAATGGTTAGGGCTTTTAGCGGGCAGGGCCGGGCATCGGGCTACAAAATGCAGCCCGTTCATCCTTTGGACAGGACATGGAGCATGGGTCTCGCGCTGCCCATGCCCACCCCTACCTTTAATCTAGCACAAATATATAATATTTAATATCATACTATATCAAATTAGGTCAATATAAATATTTAAAGTAAATTAAAATTACAAATTCAACAATAATTCAATATTCTTAATCTTTCAATGTTTTGCTTCTTTTGACATAGACCATAGATGCACTTATGATTGCAATTTTCTCAAGGATATGCCCACTTGCACCATAATTTAAAGTTGGTAACAAGAGCATTGGGGTCATTGTATGGCAAGATTGAATAATATTCCCTAACATTAAATTAAACTAAATGAAAGAACAAGAAAGGTATTTAGAGGATACTATATATATGAGTGGATAAGGTGGTATTAACACCAAAAAAAATGATAAGAAACTACAATAGAAATTAATCTTTTTCGTTTTGGGGCACTACAAGAGACAAAAGTAGCTCTAAAAAATTATAGAAATTAAGTGAGAAACAGGGCGTCGAAGGCTGATTCTTTAGCAGAGGCAGTTTATTCCAAGAAGAGGCCCGCAAATGGGGAAGAAAGTAACAACTGTTTGTGAACATTGAAAGCAACAAAAGCACTTGCTGTGAAAAGAAAGAAATAAAATACAATCATTTGCATAATATCTTGAAATTGGTCTTCCCTTTGCACCATAGAGATGCCTAAATTTGTTATTAAAATTTGTCTCAACATCTGATGAAAACTTAATTAAATAGTGGCTTCCTTTGATTAAAAAGCACAATTTGATTAAAAATATTCAAATAAACTAACTATTATTCTTATTTTTGGAGGTGATTCATTTCACTTAGGCATTTTAGAGTAAAACATATGTATATATATTCGAGATCAGGAAGTCTCTTTCCCGATCCTGATCCTGAATATATTTTTCCTGATTCCAAATTTTTTCTGTCCCAAAATTTTATCCCATCCCGATTTGCTCAATCGAGATGAAAAAACGTTGAACACCTCTAGAGGGAAAGAAGAATGAAGAAAGAAAGTGGTCTAAGCATGATTTTACTTCTCCTTTCACTTCAACAACCCATAGCCAATGTGGAAGGAAAAACAATTTTGCTAGACATACATTACACTATTACATCTCACCCTGGCCATTTCCAACTAATATTTGTCTACAGATAAGGCCAAGGTAAGATATTGTAGCATACTATATGGCCAAGTTCATTAATGATCATGGATATAAGGTCACATGTTTGAAAGTTGCAAGAACTTATCATATAGACATACCGGGAGCACACGTTCCTTAAAAACATGTGGAGGTGGTGTTCAATATACCCGTGTAAAAGGCTGCTCTAATCATGGACCATATGTGAATATATAAATAAGGAAAACATCTGTGCGTCTGCTTCAATTTCTTATTTTTTAGAACTAATCTTTCAATAAATATGAGGAAAAAATCATATGAAAAAATCGTAATTTCCGCCATCATGATTTGTTTCCTTTTTTTAAAAACCCTCTTCCAAGAAATCATGATTAGCTTTTGGAGAATAGTTTCTTGAGAAAAAATGGAGAATAACTTTTGGAGAATAGATTATGAGGAGAATAGATTATAGGAAATCATAGTTTTGATCAGAGTATAAAAAACCGGACCGGACCGGCCGGTTCGACCGGTTGAACCGGGAACCGGTCCCTGGTCCGGTCCGGTTTGATCAGTAAACCAGTCAGACCGGTTGGACCGGTTAAAACCGGTGGTCCAACCGGTTGACCCGGTTTCTTTCTTCTTTTGTTTTTTTTAATTTTCCAAATTTTTATTTTGTGTTTTTTGAAGGTAAAATGGAAAGTTGAAGACTAAAATGAAGAGAAAAATAGATAAAGAAAGAACAAATCTAAAAAAATGAAGAAAATAATGAAAAAAATTATTTAAAAAGATATAATAATTATAGGAAATGAGATATCTTTGCATAAGTATAGGTATTATAACTAATACTAATAGATTTTAAACATTTTTTTTTTCTAAAAATCTTTATTTTTATCTATAGAAGTTTAAAAATATATTAATATATATTATCACTAATAAATTATAATATTTTAATATGACCGGTTATGACCGGTTCAACTACCGGTTAGACCCCGGTTGACCCATTAACCCTTGAACCTGTGCTGTGACCGGTTCATTGCCCGGTCCGGTTTTTCGTTCCTTGGTTTTGATAAAATGAGAATGTTTGGATGTTGTGATCAGAATAGTTTTTTTTCATGGTTAAATCACTAAAAAAGACATTAACTTTTGTGATAATTACATATAAAGAATAAGATTATATTTTATGTATTATTTAAGGGTTAAGGTCTAAATTTAACAGCCAAGTTTTTCTTTAGGGGCGTCTGGTACAGATAAGTTTTAGAAGATGAAAAAATAACAATGAACAATTAAAAAAGATGTAAATTTAACAAAACCGTTAAATTTGACCTAACGGCACTAAATTATAAGAGAAGAAAACCCCTAACGGCATTAAAAATGGTGTATCTTAATCCATTATTTAACATTAAATTTCATAATTAATACCAAAAATGAAATAAATTTGTCTATATGTATTTTTAATTAACTTAACTAATTTTTCTAATATAATCAAATTAGATAAATAGATCTTATATGAAAAATAAGAGGGAGTATTAAAATTTTAAATTTTAAAAAAAAAGACAGAGAGAAAACGTTGAAATTCATAAAAACAAAAGATGAGAGTGAATGTGACGTGAGACCCACAGACAGGAAAAGAACCAATAAAAATGAGAGGGTGGAGCCCACAAAGCAAAAAAGAGCAAGAAAAAATAGCTTATGCCTAAACCATAGTTTGGAATCAAAAGGGATTATCTGAAAAACTTGACTGTTTAAGTGTTTTTCCTTAAAACCATGATTTTGAGGTGGGAAAAAACACCTGTTTTGTGTGCTATCCGAACACACTGTAAAAGATCTTTTTTTTTTATAGTGAAATTTTAGGAAGGGGTTCAGGCTTAACCCAATCTAAGGATAGGGCCCCTAACTCATGATCCACTGGAGGCCTGTTCCTGTGGGCTTCTGGTTGGCAAGCCGCCCAATCCACACAAGTAGGTAGGGGACTTTCACCCCTATTTTTTCACCCCAACTTCACTTAGCTGTGGAGATGCCTCCCCAAACGCCGCAACTGGAGGCATAACTAAATGCCACTCCCAGGGATCGAACTCATGCCAAGAGGGTCACCCAGGCACTCATTGTCCGCTCCCCTCGCCAACTGAACCCACGGACGATGGGTACTGTAAAAGATCTTTGAGAGACTAACTACATAAACACTTCACAACGCTTGTCAAAAGCCATAGAATAGCGAATAGCAAAACAAGCATAAAAAGTTTGAGGCATGTCATCTGGGTCATTGGAATAAGCATAGTCAAAGTTCCGAGAGTAAGAATCAATGTCGTGCTACACATGACAAATTGAAATTCATACACCAAAATCTCATGGATATTTATTATACTAATTAAAAAAAAATGGTGAGTTTTGGTGTTATTGGAATTATAAAAGCACCCCTACAAGAGGCTACACGAAAATGAGGTTAAAACAAGGCATAAAGTGTAATTCTTGTCTTCCCAAAAACAAGCCCATTATTGAAACCCAAAATAATGAAGGGAAGAACCCAAATCTTGAGCCCAATTAATTGTGATTTTTGGCTTAATAGAGAGGAAGAGAAGAAAACTCAATTTAATTACAAAAATGTATAGGCAAATTGATCATTTAACTAAATAAAAATTAAAAGTCAATATTTTTTTTTTCTATATGGCTTTGGATGTCCAAAGAGATGCAAGAAAGGGATTAAATAGTTGGTTTATATTATGCCTAAATATGAAGAAAATTTGGTCAAGTAAAAAGATATTAGAAAAGTCAACAGTTGTAAGCAAATAGAGTTGAAATTATGATAAATCAAAATGTTATTTGACTCTTCCAATAGGCCATTATTTCGGCCAAGTGAATGGAGGGAGGAAAAGGAAATGTTTTTGGCCAAAACAAAAAGGATGAAATAAGAAAAGTCAAAGGAAATATGTGGTAAAAATTACAATAAAATAATACTCCCTCCGGTCTTAATTATAGGACAACATTTAGGAGTTGATCTTGGTCTTAATTATAGGACAAAGTTTTAATTTTTGTCAATTTCTTCCCAAAATACCCCCCATTGATACTTTCTCAATAATAATGAAACACAATAACAATTTTATAATACACCTATGTATTCTATAAAGTGAGTAATACTTGCAATTCATTAATATCACATACACCTCAATTCTACTGTTTCTTTTATTTTTTTTAATAAAATAATTTTGAAACTCTGAGAAACTTTAAGTTGACGCCTTTTGATAGTCTTTTAATTTATATAGAGTGTATTATGCTTGGAGGCTTTGAATTAAAATAGAGAGTAATACACGTTGTTTGTGGTTTTTTCTTGGCTCTCAGGCGCACTAGCTAGAGAAATTAATTCTCAATCTTTGTAATGAATAGATCAAATCTGACTTTGTTAATCAAACAATGAGTTCTGAGGTCCTTAACTACAATTTCCTCAGATATAAGAAGTGCTCCAATTAATACTCCAAAGTTAGAGCATTTTTGGAAAATAAATAAGATTAACTAATTTAACTACTATTCTTAATTTCTCCAAAGTTAGGTAAATATGTCATATAATTAGGACCAGAGGGAGTAATTAACTAAGGAGGTGAATTGAGATATTTTTAAAAGGATAATTATCCTCTCCCAAGTCCTCATATTTTTGGCCAGCACAAAGAAATAGAGAGAGAAATAGTAGAACAAGAAGCAAGAACAAGAAGCAAGCTCAAGTGGCTCAAGAAGACAAATCAAGGTAAGTAGAGTGTGATTTGAAGTGTTATGCTTCCAAATTCATGGCAAACCCTCTTCTAATCTCTAAGTCATCTTGAACAACACTTGTAGCAAGCAAAAATCAAGGGAGAGAAGGGGGGAGAGAGAGGACGAAACTTGGTGCGAGAGAGAGAGGGTGAGCTATGAAACCTTGTCTTCCATGTTAATTTGTAGTTGTTGTTGATTGTTTGGCTTATATTGGTTGGTTTTTTATGATTTGGGATGATGAAACCTTAAGGGGTTATGTTGCCCAATTTTCCATTAAGTATGTACAATAGGAGTTTAAGAGGTTAAACAAGTGATTATGATTGAAAAGAAGGTGATTTGTTGGATGGAATCATGAAAACCTATTTTTTCCTCTTCCCATGTAAGCTTCAACCAACTATAGAAAAAGAGTGATAGAGCTGGAATTTTGTGTTTTTTATGGTTCCATAGTGTTCTAAACAAAAAACTATGTGGGAACAGCCTCTAGTTATGAATTTTAGATCATTGAAACAAAATTCTTAGAATGTAAAACTTTCTGCCAATTAGGTTTCTGCGTGGCAGTCTCGTTATTATGTGTTTTTAGATAATCAAATGGTGTCCAATGATTGTGAGATTTTCTAAAATAAAGGTAGACATATCAAGCTTCAATTTGATATGTAATTTGTCCCATTTTGATTAGTATATTAAGAGTTATGATTTATTGAAGATAGATTTGTAAAATTGGAATGTTGTTGTGGCAATGTGCAAAAAATGTTAATCCTTAAAAAATGGCCATACTAGAATTTTGTTCACATAATTGGTTAAAGGAAATATTTTTTTTCTTAAAAATGACTTAATAGGGGACGCATAGCCTTTGGAACCACAACAATTGGACATTTGTAAATAAAGTTATGAATTTTCAAAGTTTGGTAAAAATTCTGGCAGTTTTAGTTAATGTGTGAAATTTAAAAAAGGTAATAGCAAAAATGTAATTACCTTGAACTCTAAGGGTAAAGATAACAACAAAATAAGCTTGGAAGAATACATGAATGGATTATAACTCAATTCTTGTAAACTTGGACTATTAGGACCGAACAGTTTGCTTGAGCTGGGTCAGGCTTAAGGAACAGTTAGCGAGCGAAAAAATGGGCTTAAGGTAGTAACTCTATCTTTCATAAACTATGTGATTATTTGTATGCTTTGTGTATTCCATATAATGTGGGTGAACAGGGTGCCTAGGGCACAGTGATATGAATAGTGCCAAGGGGCACATTATCTAGCTATAGTTTGGGACCCAGCTAAGGTACTCGGACAAGTAAGAGAGTAGGCCTCGAATTGTATGCATATATCGGATATAATTGAATTTTTATCTACACTATGTGGTGCATAGTATATTTATTTATCGCATTTTATATGATTGATTGCATATTGCTACTGAGATTTGTTTGAATCTCACCCTTTTCCCAAAATTTAAAATATTCCAGCAGAAGATAGTGGCTCTAGGGGCAAAAATGTAAATACAGGCGATTGAGTGTTCCGGTCCAGATCAAAGCTATAGTTGGTTATCATTAGTTTAATTTTGTAAATTTTAGGATTTGTATATATTTTTCAACCCTGTGAGGAATTCCTGTAATATAATCTTGTACTTTATATTAGTATTTTCAAGATATTTCTGTGTGCCCACAAAACTGCACACAAATACTCTAAAAAATGTGGAAATAACATAAAGGTCTTACAAAAAAACCTCTTATTTTCCTTCTTTACTTTTCTCCACAATGTTCTCAAGCTCATCATCTTCGATCCACACACAATTCAACTGCTTCTGCTTCTTCTTCAACCTTACCATTTATTCCATTTGAGTGGGAGACACTGAGGAAGAGGGATTTTAGAAATGAAGGGACAAATGGGCTCGCAGAATAAGGATAGTAAAAAGAAAAATGAGGAAAGAAAGTGGTGAAGGATGATAAGAAAGAAGAGAGAAAAAAGGAGATTGGAGAGTGACGAAAAAATGCAGAAGAGAGGAGCATAAGAGAGAGAAAATTTAAGAGATGTTTATTGAAAAATGGGAGTGATCTATACTAGGCTGTCTGTGGCAAAGGTTTTTTTTTTTGTAAAATATTTTAAATTGAGTTAGAGAGCCACATAAGCTGACAAGTAGGCCTGCATTTCTTGAGTTGATGCTTTTTCATTAGGTAGTGTTTAAGTGACGTGGTGCGCCCCATATACCTAAGAATTTCTGTTGAGAAGATAGTGTTTTGGATGAGTTGGTGTATTGAGTGCCACCTGTATCACATAGTAAACAACTAAATATAACAGTCAAAATTAACTGGTTCAGAATGCCTCTTGCCTCTTGGGCTTGGCCTCCTCTTCCTTTACCATCCCCTTCCCTCTTTTCTTTTTCTTTTTTTTTTTATACAAAATTAATTTGGAACATCTCCAACAACGTAGCATTTTAATAATAATTTTATTAAAAAAAATATAAATCATTCAAATATTGGTATAATAGCTATAAAAAAAATACAAAGCAAGAGGGGTTTTGAGCTAAAAATCAACACCTTTAGACGATAGGGGTGACATTGCTACATTTTATAAACTTTCAAGATGATATTATTTTTAAAAAAAACTTCCGGATAATTGAAAGCTTCATGGCTGAAATTGAACCTTAACCCTTACATAAATTGAGACTTTATAAGCCTAAGGGCCTATTTGGTTTGAAGGGAGAGGAGGGGAAGGAGGAGAGGGATAAGGAGGTATGTTACATTGTTTGGTTTGTTAGAGGGGAGAGAATCCTTTATAATGTGAGCCAAAAATAAAAAGAGTGAAGAAAATAAGAGCCAAAATTATGGCCTCCCTCCTATCCAAAAATTCAAATCAAATGAGGAAATGAGGACCTCTCTCATCTCCTCCCCTCAAACCAAACACACCTTAAGAGGTTGTTTGGTATGAGGGGAGGGAGGGAAAGTCAGTAACAAGAATTTTTTTTTAAGTTTTTTAAAAAGTAGAGAAGTTCAAATCAATGTGATCAGAGAACCCAAACCTAGGGGCTCCCTAATATTTTTGTCCTTCTACACAAGTAAATGTGAGAAGTTTAAATTACTCTTATTAAAGTAATAGCTCTAAATTTTCAAAATATTAGTCTCAAAAAATGGAATTAGAAGTAATAATTTTTTAGTTTCTTGGAATTAAATAATGAAATTGAGACTTAATTTTTAAATACTCAATGGGCCTATATCCTTTATTATGTCATATTTGTTTATATTATAAGTATTGTAATGTAAACCGACCTATAATATAGTACCTCTCCTTGGTGATAAATTAGAAAAAAAAATATCCCTAGTGGCAAGGTTTTAAGAGCCAAACCAGACTGGATGGTTTGGCCGTATTCGGCAACGAGCTGGTTTTATTGTCAAAGTCGTTTTCAACATTCGGCCATTCTCTTCCTTTTGATCTGGAACCCGCTTTTGGGCTAAGATCTGGAACAGTTTCACAATAACCAGACAGCTAAACTTGGGATGAGAAATGAGGGCAGAAAACCAGGAAAAAATGTTGAAAGAGATGAATAAGGGTCTACTGTTATGTCTGGTATGTAATTGTGCTCGTGCATCTATCATCTGGTGTGGTTCTTAGCTTGAAATTTGAAGTTAAAACTCAGAGAAAAGAAGAGGCAAAGAAGAGAAGATGAAGTGCCTATTATAGTTAGCGACAAATTGGTAGCGGGCAGAGAGAAAGTAATATGACTAGGTGTCTATTTGGATTAGTGGTAGCAGAAATGACTTTTTTGCAATCTGACTTTTGCAAAAGTAAGATAAGATAAAAAGTCATATTGTAAATGTAATTTGTGTTTGGATTGGGGTGGCAGAAATGACCTTTTTCCTAACCTTAAACCTATTTGGATGATTCTTTGAAAAGTTAGTTTAGACGGAAAATAGCTGAAAAGGGCATGAATCTTATTGAATGTTACATATATATATATATATTATTTGTATATATTGTGATAAAAGAAGTGAAAAATTAAAATTAAAATTTGATAAAATAAAAAAAGTTCAATTATTATTGAAAAAAAGGAAAATACACTAAATTACTTAATTAAAAATGGATAAAATTGTATTTAAATTAGAATGCTTACATGAAGCAGATTATTATTGGATCACCTATCCCTAACAAGTTGGTCTCTAGTTCTGTCATGAACATGATTCATTGGTGTTAAAGATAGTCTACGGATAGTTGATGTGGATGGCACATCAACCTGATCATTATTACCTTCACCACATATATTTCCTCGTTCAACTTCTAAAAAATGCACATCAGTTCGGGAATTTCTCCTAATAAGATTATGTAAAGCCATTGTTGCACAAACTATAGGGACTTATGTTTCAAAGCTATATGACTTCATATCCCCCAAAAGTTAAAACCTATGCTTTCAGACTCCAAATGTCTTTTCTATAGTGGTCATCAAACTTGAATGATAATAATTGAAGATCTAGTTGTGATTTTCAAATCCCTGTTATCACCTGAAGTCTGGAAGGTGATAATGCTCACATCTATATGAACCAAGATATCCAACTGGTGTTGGATAGCCAGTATTGACCAAATAACATTTCCCTGATAAATACATGGATTTTTTTTCACTTTAAAATTATAGCAAATGTGAGAAAAAACAAACACACAATGTAGGTGCAAGTGTTGAAGATATACCTTCATGTGGATGGGGGAATTCATAGATGGAGTAGAGATAGCAGTTCGAAACACACAAGCATCATGTACAGTTCCCTCCCACCTTACCAACAAAAAAGTGAAGCACATATCCCAATCACATACGGCATGGTATTCTGTGTTGGATATCCCTTTCTTTCGATATATTTCTCTTACTCAGACTGACTGATCACACACCTGATATGAGTTCCATCAACTGCTCCTACTGCATCCTTAAAATATGGGTAATATCACCAATCATTGCAAATTTTTGGATGACAATGGCGAAACTCTGGATCAAGTGGTTTGATATTTTCATTAGCTAGATTAACAAACACATTTAAAACCATGTGAAAGATCATATTGACAGTTTCTCCTGAATGTTGAAATCGTTCCTATAGGATTATATTTCCTTGTGCATGTCCTATAACACCTTTATTTTAAGCCCCTTATTATGTATACGGAAGCATAATTCACCTGTTCTGGCTTAGAAATATGAGTGATTTAAAGTTCCCAAACCAAAACTTATCATATTAACTTTTCTTTCACTGGTTGCTATTATTTAAACTATCAGAGCACTTCTTTACTCATACATGTGCGTACATATAGACACACCATATGGCTTAGTTTTTACAATTAATCAAACATGCAACAAATTACATATAACCTTTCATCACATATTAGCCTTCAATTCACCATCGCATTCTCATCTTGCACATCTCTCTGCATTACTCATCTATGCTTCATCACACCTGTATGGTTGGTTGGGGAGGGGTGAGATTTGGGGGAATCTCAGTAGCAAACAGTGCTAACAAATGCATACAAGAAATGCTTTGTGCATGACATGCTTACATAAATTCATGCCAACATAATGACATATATGCATGCTCAATATTTAACACATTATATTAATGGCCATAGTATAAATAAAACAGAGCTTCACTCATTCACATATGCTTTATACAATTCATCAAAGCAATTAACATATCAATACACAAGCAAATATATCTAGTTATGCAAGTTAGGAAAGTTCACTACCTTTCGCTTATGTCCTCCTCTTGTACCTTTTCTTCCAACCATTGAAGCTTCTTGGGAATTCTTCCATTCCTTTCTTTCTTGACTTGTCATAGCCCTAGATATATAATCATGTCATTAAGGTCATTTTACTAAGTCAAACAATGAGTTAAAGTGGTCAAATTATCCTAAGGGCTAACTTCTACCCTTACCAACCACTATTATTTACCATACAAGCCCTTCTCACATTTTTGCATAGTAACCTATACTGCCAGATTTTTCACCTATGATTGAAAAATCATAACTTAATCTAGGGAACTCCAAATGGGGTGGTTCAAAGTCTCATATAAAGATCTTTAAGTCTACTTTAAGGAAAAAATATCACCTACTGTCGATTATACGTCCAGAATTCTAGAATCCTTAATTAACACAACTGTGCCAGGATTTGTTCTAGATTCAATTCCTAAACTTTAAAAATTCATATCTCCAAGATACTAACCCAAATGGCACATATTATATATCAAATTAAAGCTATGCATTTCTACTTTAATTCTAGAAGATATCAGAATCATCAAACAATATTTGATCATTCAAAATCACGTCACAAACAAACTGCCTCTAGAAAACGAAATTTGATTATACTATTCCTTTAACTTCAATTTTTAGGCTTTCAATCCAACCGTTCTAAAATCACAGCCACACCTTAATCCCACACAATTTTGCCTAAGGAATCCATTGCAAACCTCAAATTGGGCAAAATCATATCCTTTCCCATAGTTCCAATTTTGGCGAAAACTTAGGGTTCTTGGGCCAAAAATTCAGTTTTTGATTCTAATGCTTCCAGGACTGGTTTCTCACGGCTATCCCACACAGTTTTTCGTCATGAACCTATTGGAAACATTAGAACTAACAAAATCACACTCCTACCTTATAATCAGAGACTGGCTGAAACAAGGTAGCCCCTAACTCCAAATTTAACCGATCAAAACTCATAATATTATGTTTAAATCAGAGCTTATACGTACCTCTACTCGATCCCATAACCGGTACTTGATTCCGACAACATCTCTCCTGAGTAAGCAGCAACAAACGCCTCTTATTAGAAATCCAAAACCATAGAAATATTGCTCTTATTGAGAGGAACAACACTGGAGAAGACTCTAGAAGTTGGAAATGCCGAATCGAAGGTGAAATCGACTCTGAAGCTCAAGAACTTTCACATTTATCCTTTCTCTTTCTTCTTTCATTTTCTCATGATTTTTCTCATTTCTCTCTCTAATTATATGGGTTGCACAAAATTTATAGCCCTTAGGGGTGTTGAATACTCTTTTAATGCCATGTGTCAAGTGCTTAAAAATCACAGGGTGCCTGGCGCTCCTTTTCCCTGATCCCGGAGTCAGGGACTGGTGAATTCCCTGACTAATGAGCTACGTGGTGTAACCCCCCCTCACCATAATTACATCCAGATTACGAAATTTAAGGGAAATAGAGACCAACAAAATGAAATCAATAATTTATTATCCCTCAACACGGGATGGGGTATTTCAAAAATCAATTTAAAATGTAATTAATCCTGGTCTCACATTCACGTGCAGATATAATTACTTGAGAAAACAAATCACATAATAAATATCAGAGTGCGGAAACTAGAATCCCGGCAAACCCCAGGTTAATTACATACATATAATGGGTTTAAGGTTCCCAAAATGGGGATTACATGTCCAAAATATTCATTTACATCTTATATACACTTGGTAATCCCAAAACCAAAACAAAGATAACCAACTACCACTAAAGTCTCATAGTAAACCTAACTACTCCTGGTTGTCCGCTTTCCTTTCGAGCCACTCGCCCTGTCTGAAAAGATTAGTCATTTGGAAAGAGTGAGATTCTAAAGAATCCCAGTAGTAACAAATTATTCATACCACACGTAATCACATAGCATGTAAACAACTCATCTCATATCAACAGCAACACGAATCACACTCCACCCTCATCCCTTTTTACCGCCGGGAAGGCACACCGTCCTAACCCAAACCGTTGTTAGCGACTCAGGGACTATTGGCGTGGCAATGCATACGAATAGTCTTACGGCTCACATATAGCCTTTCGGCTTTCACAATTGGCCCGTCGGCCTTCACAAATAGCCTTTCGGCCCATATAATCACATATAACACACCCTAACCTCACCCCCTTTTACCGTCGGGAAGGCACACTGCCCTTACCCGAACCGTTGTTAGCGACTCAGGGACTATTAGTATAGCTGTGCTTCCACGATTTCACATAAACACATATATGACACCCTAACCTCATCCCATTTTACCGCCGGGAAGGCACACAGCCCTTACCCGAACCGTTGTTAGCGACTCAGGGACTATTGGTATAGCGGTGCTTCTACAATTTCACATATCTTGCAGCATACTAAACCATCACATCACAATGATATAGCACACATACCATGTATCACATAAGGTATAAAGTAAGAGTCACTACCTGTATCTCTCCTGACTGGCTCCGGTTGAAGAAATAAGGCTTTGTCGGCTTTTATGCCTTGGTAACCTCTTCAAAATTTAAACCAAGGATTGCAATATAGGGTACAATCCCGGATCGTCTCTCGAAGAGCCTTTTATTAATTACCTAGAAACTAAGTGCAATGATTGACATAATATGAGTTAAAAATGATCTTTGAGCTTTTTATCTAACAACTAAATTGCAATTAAACTAAAATGCTTTTAAAACTAATATTTTTGGATTTTTGGAATAAAATTGATATGGAATGGAAATTGGTTAGAAATGCAAATGATGAAGATGCTCTTGGAAATGATTTTCAATGGCTATCCTTGCTCAATTAAAATATTTGGGGAGTTAATTCACTAAGCTTCTAATATATCAAACGTCAATTACCATTGAGTCTAGCATCACAAGAGAGGAACCCCTACCCTTGAAATGCTATTAAGCCCTCTTAGTGTAATGAGTTTCTCTAAGTTTTCTAATATACCAAACCCCAATTACCATTGAGTCTAATGCTTAAACTCATGAACCCATTTATTTAAGCATTATTAAAACCCCTTAGAGAGTGATTATGGAATAAGCAATGCATTTAGGTTCAACTACAATTCCAATTCAATCAAACTATCCAACAATACCATGTTAAATAGATAGAAACAATAGAATCATAGTTAAACATATATATAACCATATATATTGATGAGAACAAATCCTCATTACAAATTCCAAATCACAACAACTCAATCTATAGAATAAAACATAACTAAAATTATAGTCTCAATATATAAATGAATTCTTAAACCTAAGAAATCACAAATATAATGAACTATAGATAAAATAAACTCCCCTTTGAGAAAGCATATGTGAGCTCAAGTCATCTCCAATTCATCTCCAAGAGCACAAAATTGCCTAGCTTATCATGTGAATAACTTCTAGAAATATAACCACACTCTGATTCAAATTCCCAGTCATGAAATCACATATTAAAAATGACAAATCAGCATTTAATCAATTGGCTGGATTTGAATTCAGAAACAGAACAGAAAGAATCACGGCTGAGATGATGCTGGAACAGAGAAGATTTGATGCTGGAAAAATGTAAGACGAAGGAGGAGGTAGTCGGTGAAGTTGCCAGCAATCTACAATGAAGAGGTTCACCGGTGTTTGGGCTTTTGCAGGTTCTGTCTCTCTGGTCGCCGGCGGCGATGGCAGTGAGGGTGAAGAATGCCGCCGGCGACAAAGAAGAGAGGAAGAGAATGATGGTCTTCGGCGCTGGTTCTCTGGTTCTGCTATGATGATCTGCAATTCTCCCCCCTTTTTCCTGTGCGGCGCCTCCCTCAAATATCACTCTCAGCTTCTGCATCTCGGATCGGGTCCCCCATATCCAGATTTCATATCCACTTGGTCCTTGTTTCTGTTCTCAAATCACTCTCGGGTCCCC
Source organism: Inga oerstediana (assembly GCA_963210345.1). Classification (NCBI taxonomy): domain Eukaryota; kingdom Viridiplantae; phylum Streptophyta; class Magnoliopsida; order Fabales; family Fabaceae; genus Inga; species Inga oerstediana. The sequence continues at coordinate 43,333,257 of OY723407.1, forward strand.
TTCCGTGGCTCCATTTCTGTTTCTTTTTTTTTTTGTTTTTTTTAAATTCCAAACAGCCTTAGGTCCTTGGGCTTGCATCTTGGGCTTGTTCTTCTTTTATTTTATTTTTCTTTGCACTTGGCCAAATAATTTGAACCTCCAAATAATTAATTTGAGCATCCCAAACCCTCAATTTCCCTCTTTAATACCTACAATGCAAAATTAAGCATAAGGTAATATCAAAAGTTCCAAGAAACAATTGTACAAAATAATTAATAATTTTGATCATTTTGCCCCTAATTACCATTAATTCAAAACAATTGTTCCTAACCAAAATTCATGCTTAATTATACAATAATGCTTCATAAAATGCATTTAAACCCGAAATAGATCATGAAAAATCATGTGAAAATATGGTTCAATCACCGGTACCGTGGCCTCACGAGGGCGACTGATGTCAAATCCTATACCAAATTAGGGACAACCGATCAATCTCTTTTCCAAGTTCTTAATTTCATAATACACTTAGTTGGTTATCATTTAGGACTCTTTAGGTGACCACTAGAGGCCTACACATATGCCTAAAGGGTTGGAAGACACTACCCCAAAGACCGCTTTTTTGAAGGCACAATACTGATTTCTGACAGCCTCACTCGAGTGATGAAAGACTTGTGCTCGGGTGAGGAAAACTCTCACCCGCGAGTGCTTGACAGAGAGCAACCTTCACAGCCAAGTAATGCTCACAATACTCGAGCATCAAGCTCTGCACTCGGGTGACGACCCCAATTATGCTCGAGTCCTCGGAAGTGCAACACCACGAGTGACAACCCAAGAGCACCAACCACTCCAGAGGCACCAGCTCACTCGAGCATGACACCCTGTACTCGGGTGAGACAACTATGCTTGCGAGTGTCAGAGCACCCTCTTGGCATCAACCAGCGAGTGAAGACCCGAGAGCAACCCTAGCTCTGGGCTCACACTATCACTCGAGCAAACCTAAGCTCACTCGAGCATAATCTTCCCTCACTCGAGAACAAAGAAGTGCACTCGAGCCTCATTCATGGAACCCAAGCAAAACTCAAAGCGGAAAAAGGAAAAATGCACGCAGCACTCGAGCATGATTTTCCTCTGCTCGAGCGCTGTGCATCAGAGACCAGAAACGCAGAAATGACAGAAAATGCCAGATGGTCAAATTTATACCCAATGGTTCCCAAACTTCTCCTAAAGCTCCTACACACTTAGCATTGTCTAGGGAACCCCAAAAACACTCCAAAAACCATTTTTACCACAATTAACACTTAGGTCTCTATGATACACACAATATCCAAATTTCATTCAACTTAAATCCGAACTTCAAAACTATCTCCACTACTCACATATCTTCATAATGAACCATTTCTAATATCAAACACAATGAAGTTCCCATTTTCAACATTTGGCACAAACCAAGGAAAAAGTCCAGATTTTCCCAAACTCATCCAAAAATCATCATAAATACATCAAAAAGCACTAAATACTTACGTCTTCACTTTGCCAAATCCAGAATCTTGACTCTCAAACTTTCAAATTCGCCCAACTCACAAATCAACACCTTTCAAGATTCTGAAATCACCAAGTTGAAGCTCTCAATGAGGTGAACAACATTAGAGAAGAGGATTTAAGCTTAAGAGGATCAAACCTACCCAAAATCAAAGCTTTCCCTTTCCTCTTTTCTTGTTTGGTCCGCCGGAAATGGAGAGAAGAGAGAGATGATGAGATGTGAGGAAAATGATGATGAAGATGCACTTTTTGGTCCATACTCCCTCCCTTAACCAAACAAGAGAGAAAAGAGAGAGAAAAGTGATATTTTGTCCTCTTGTGCCTCATCCAATGGCTCACCAAATGCCACTTGTCACCATCTACTCACTCCCTCAAAGAGCTCACATAAGCTTAATACACCAGATTCTAACCCATGGTCAAAGAATCTTAACCATTGATCTCAAATACCACACACATGTATCCCAAATTCACATCACATTAATTTTAAAAGTGTTTAATTACACATTTACAATTAATCTCATAGTCATTAGCCCTAATCACAAATCGGGATATTACAATTCTCCCCCTGTCAAATAAATTTCGCCCTCGAAATTTGCTACGCCATTCGAGCCATAAACTCCGGATATCACCTTCGCATATCCTCTTCTGCTTCCCAAGTTGCTTCCCACTGGGTCATACCCTTCCAGATCACCTTCACAAATGGAATGCTTCGGTGTCTAAGCCGACGTTCCTCTCGATCAATTATCCACTCTGGCTCCACCGTATACGTGAAGTTTTCTTGCAACTCCACATCCTCATATTCGACGACATGAGATGGATCCGGTTGATGCTGTTAGAATCGGTAGGCACATCGGAAGAATTTTAAAATTTTTCACCGATCATAATCGAGGATCTATCAACGGCGTTTAAACCAAGTTAGAAGGATTCATACCTTTTGATGATTCAGAGTTTTCATGATCTCTAGAAGCCAACACGTCAGGTCCGCTCCCTCTACCGGTATCCACACGAATGCTCTTCAACCGAGACTGCGTGCTAGCACCTCTAATGTCTCCTAGGGTTTCCCTTGCGGCTCTCAATTCTCATGTGCATATGAATATATCTGCTCTATCAAGTTTATAACCTATGAGGGCTATTTTCAAATTTCAAAATTAATCATCATTAATTTTGAAATTAATTAACAATTAATTATCTTGATGAGCTAATTAAATAAATTCAGTTTAAATTAAATCTGTCCAACATTTTTAATTTAACCTATTTATTTAATCTAAATAAAGAGCCATTAGATTTAATTTATCTTCATAAATTAAATCTGAGATACTATATCTCTATCATGTTAGTTATTAAATTTAATATATCTTAATAAATTAAATTTAAAACCAACACAATATAATAATATCATATAATATATATATACATATATATATATATAAGATATATATTTCAAAAATATATATATCTATATAATATTATTAATGAATTTTATATTATATATATATATATATAAATATAAAATTCGTCCACCCTAAATTAAACATTATCTCGTGTTGGGCCATTTTTGTGTGCGACTCTGTAGGCCCATATAAAGTTGGCAGTGGGCCAATAACTATACTAACCCAAAAGTCGCAAGCGGCCTCTAGCAAGACATTACGACTACCCAATTCATATGAGGATCATTATCACGATGCAACCTGTCATACAACCATGTCACGTCCCTTTTGTCACACAATATATCGATCAAGGATAAGGCATGGATAATGTCATCCTCTTGTTCCTGACCATTACTTTCTTGATTCCTGAGTAGCCTGATAATAGAGACGGAAACTCCTTTCCATCATAGTATGGCCATACATTTCTCAGACTCACTCATGAGGGGCCCAGTAATATCTCTCTACTAATATGAGGGACAAATTCCATCTTGATCATTCATATTCCTCTGCATGAAAAACCACCAAGCCCGATCGTAGCCTTTATCATCACCCGATCAAAAGTGACTTTTGACTAGTTCAAAGCTTAGCAACTCTCATGTAGGAATCCATGATGGCCTCAGGTCTAAGGGCATTGTGACGTGGTTATACATAAGAAAAGCTTATGACTTGATCCATGTAGCTTTCTCATAGTAGGTCGGTCCAGCACCTTGTACTATTACAAGTGCCTAAGACTTTGATTCGTATCTCCATATCTTATCAAAGTCATACTGATCTTGTTTCATCTCTGCTCCCGTATAGATGACCCACCAGGGACATTTTAGGACAATCTTTATGAATTATCCAAGGATACAATTGTCACAGTTAACATGCAAATAATATGATAACAGAATGGAGAAATTTCATTAAAATAATAATGTTCAAAGTACAATGATTGCCCCTTATGGCACAATTTCCAACAGATACTTCTTTAATTGGGAAACATGGAACACATCATGAAGTCTGCTCAAAGTTCGGGGGTAGGGCCACACGGTATGCAACAGGCCTAATCCTCTCAAGGATCTCAAAAGGACCTATATACCTTGGGCTTAACTTCTTCCTCTTGATTGCTCGCCCAATACCGATGATAGGAGATATTCTCAGAAACACATGGTCACCAACCACAAATTCTAGAGGTCGTTTCCTCTTGTCCGCATAACTCTTCTGCCAAATCTGAGCTACAAGAAGCCTCTTACGAATGATTCAAATTTGGGCTGAGGTTTGATCCACAAGATCCGGCCTATAGAGCTTCCTCTCGGACAATTCATTCCAACACAATGGCGATTGGCATTTTCTCCCATACAACGCTTCATACGGCGCCATCTGAATGCTCACATGATAGCTAATGTTGTAAGCAAAATCAGCAAGTGGAAGAAAATGGTCCCAACTCCCTTTAAAGTCGAGAACACATGCCCGTAACATATCCTCTAGGGTCTGAATAGTGCTCTCTGACTGACCGTCTATTTGAGGATGATAGGCTGTACTGAATCTCAGCTGAGTACCCAGTGCCTCATGCAACGCCCTCCAAAATCTCGAAGTAAATCGGGGATCACGATCGGAAATGATATTCTTCGGTATGCTATAGAGCTTTACAATCTCACGAATATAAATCTATGCTAGCTTGTCCAGAGAGTAACTAGCATTGATCGGTAAGAAGTGCGCTGATTTCGTTAACCGGTCCACAATGACCCAGATCGCATCATAGTTTCTGATCCTGGGCAATCCCACAACAAGATCCATGGTCACACTTTCGCATTTCCATTCCAGAATTTCAGGACTTTGCAACAAACCAGGCTGTCTTTGGTGTTCAATCTTCACTTTCTGACATGTGAGACACCTCGCCACATACTTCGTTATATCACTCTTCATTCCCAGCCACCAATACACAGATTTCAAGTTATGATACATTTTGGTCATACTCGGATGAAGAGTGTATCGGCTATTATGCGCCTCATCTAAGATCTTCTGTCTCAAATCCGCCTTAAGTGGAACACAAATTCTCTTCCGATAACGAATCAATCCACTAGGTGACACATCATAGCCCTGAGCTTCTCCCCGCTCAATTTTAGTCAGATTATGCTGTATCCAGTCATCTTGCCTCTGAGCCTCTTAAATCTCAGCTCTCAAGTTACTTTCCCCTTGGGAAACAGTATAGTTGGCACAGATGATTTGGTTTGACAAATTCATATCTTGAAAATCAGCAATCAATTTCCCCTCTTGTATCATCATAGCTGCCACAAGCACAATCTTTCGAGTAAGAGCATCAGCGACTACATTTGCCTTACCTAGATGATATTTTATTTCCAGGTCGTAGTCCTTAAGCAACACCATCCAGCGCCGTTGTCTCATATTCAATTCTTTCTGATCATACAGATACTTGAGACTCTTGTAGTCACAGTACAGTTCCATAGTCACACCATACAGGTAATGATGCCAAATCTTCAAAGCAAACACAATAGTCATAAGCTCCAGATCATGAGTGGGATAGTTCAATTCATGAGGTCTGAGCTGTTGAGAGGCGTAGGCCACCACATGTCCCTGCTGCATAAGGACACACCCTAATCCCTGCCCACTGGCATCAGAATACACAACATATGTCAAACTGGGATCGGGCAAAATCAACACAGGTGCCGTAGTCAACCTCTCCTTCAGCTCCACAAAAAAATTTTCACATTTCTCATCCCACACAAACGGCTGATCTTTTCTCGTGAGCTTGGTCATTGGCAACGCAATACAGGAGAAATTCTGAATGAATCTCCGGTAATAACTAGCAAGACCCAGAAAACTGCACACCTCTGCCACAGTCTCTAGCCTTTTCCAGTCCAGTACTGCTTCCACCTTACTAGGATCCACAGAGACCCCATCTTGCGAGATAACATGGCCTAAGATTTTCACTTCTGATAGCCAAAACTCGCACTTACTCAATTTGGCATAAAGCTGCTTCTCATGCAATGTATTCAACACAATTCTCAAATGATGCTCATGCTCTTTTCTACTCTTAGAGTATATCAAAATATCATCTATGAATACCACAACGAACTGATCTAGGTATTGCCAAAAAATACAGTTCATGTAATCCATGAAAATCGCAGGTGCATTGGTTAACCCAAATGGCATTACCAAAAATTCATAATAACCATACCTAGTCCGGAAAGCAGTTTTCGGAACATCTTCCGCTTTCACTCACAGCTGATGATACCCCGACCTTAGATCAATTTTTGAAAACACATATGAATTAGATAATTGATCTAACAAATCATCAATTCTGGGGAGAGGGTACTTATTCTTGACGATAATCTTATTCAACTCTCTATAGTCGATACACAAACAAAGACTCCCGTCTTTCTTTTTCACAAACAAAACTGGAGCACCCCAAGGCGACACACTGGGTCTAATAAACCCTTTCTCAAGCAAATCTTCAATCTGCTTCTTTAATTCAGCCATTTCATTTGAGGCCATGCGATATGGGGCTTTGCTCTAGGCACAATGTCAATCAGAAACTGAACTTCCCTCTCCAGAGGTAACCCACTTAGGTCATCCAGAAAAACCTTAGGGAAATCATTCACTATGGGTATAATACTCAAAGACTTATTGGTTTCTCCTTATACAGAAAAGAAAACCATATACCCCTGACAACCCTTTTGCAAATATTTCTCAGCCTTAGCTGTTGAAAGGAAATTCAAACTGACATTACCATTCTCAATGTTTTGAGAAATAGGATACACTATCCTCTTGTTCCCACAATCTAACTACACATTATTAGCTCTCAACCAATCAAAACCTAGAATGACTTCCAATTGCAGAGCGGTAAACAAATCAGATCTACCACAGACTCATGACCCTCTACGGTTATAACACAATTCAAACAGGCCTCAGTAGTTACAGCCTTCACACCCATCAGTGTCGACACAATCAAATCGAATGGTAACTTATACACATTCATACCCAGACGCTTTACACAATCATATGCAATAAAGGAGTGACTTGCACCCGAGTCAAACAATGCTTGTAACACACATCCATTAAGAAGAACTGTACCTTGTATCAGCTCTGGGGATTTCTGGGCCTCTTCATGCGTCATAGCAAATACTCAACCCTGAGTTTTCGGCCTCTACTCATCTTACGGTCGCTAGTAATCTCTAGAAAGATGTCCAGGTTGCTTACAGTTAAAACAAATCATTTCACCCCGACAATTATTGCCATAATGCGACTGATTACAGCGGTGACATTTCCACTCAGTCCCAAATTTCTGGGGTTCACGATCTCTAGGCTGATAGGGCTTCTTACCACTGCCCCTAAACGAAGATGATCCTGAACCCTTCCGCTTCTGAGGAGCACCACCCTTACTGGGCTCACTATGACCACCAGCAGTCTTAACCGAATACAACACTCTTAAATTGCTCTCTGTGATTCGACATTCTTCAACAGCCTTGTTGAACTTAGAAAACTAATGGGTAGCTATTCTCTTTCTCATATCGCGGATCAAACCTCGTATAAGCAAGTCTGAGCTCAACTCCTCATCATCCCTCTTCTGAAGATAAGAGGAGTATCGAGACAACCGGGTGAATCGGGACAAGTACTCATCAAATGACTATGTGTTCTCTTGCTTGATATTCAAGAACTCCGTCTCCTTCACAAGCCTCACCGACTTGGGAAAGTATTTCTCATCGAAGTGCTGTTGGAACACCTCCCAGGTCAATGGTATATTCTTGCTATTCAACGACAAAGCAATGTTCCGCCACCAGCGGTCTGCATCTCCCTCGAGCTTGTACACTGCTAGCTTAGCCTTCACTTCAGAGGGACACTCTAGGACTTTAAAGATTTTCTCAAGACAATTTAACCAATCTTCAGCCGCCTGAGGATCAAATTTCCCCTTAAACGTAGGAGGTAGGTGTTTATAGAATCTGGAGACCTAAAACTGAAGGTCTCTTTCCTCATTGATTGACTTCCTATGTGGCCTTTGATTTACTTCAGTATGAGGAGACGATTCAAGCGGTCGTGCCGACCCTTCAGCAGTGTCTTCTAGTCTAGTCTCCTCTCGGGTTTCCTCTCGAGTCCCTTCTTGAGTAGACTGACCTCGACCCTCACTGTTCTTTGCTTTTTCAACTCTGAGCTCTTCTCTTAGCTCAGCAATCATATCCCGCTGATCCTTTATCAAGCCCATCAACTCTTGCATAGGATCTGGTGGATTGTCATTAACCACCTCCACCTTGAGATCTACTTGTTGTACTATGGGGCGACCTTTTGATGTTCTTTTCATTCTACAAAGAACTCACCCCATTAATCCAACAATTATGGTATATACATAATTCCACAAAGCATGTATATCCACATAACAAAACACATATGTGTATACAATAGTTATTCACAATTGATCTTTCATCATTAAGACCACACTATGGGAGCTATCCTAGCAATCTCTACCCTTGCCAGGAACTGTAGCTCTGATACCAAAAATGTAACCCCCCTCACTGTAATTACATCCGAATTACAAAATTTAAGTGAAATAGAGACCAACAAAATGAAATCAACAATTTATTATCCCTCAACGCGGGATGGGGTATTTCAAAAATCAATTTAAAATGTAATTAATCATGGTCTCACATTCACGTGCGGATATAATTACTTGAGAAAACAAATCACATAATAAATATCAGAGTGCGGAAACTAGAATCCTGGCAAACCCCGGGTTACTTACATACATATAATGGGTTTAAGGTTCCCAAAATGGGGATTACATGTCCAAAATATTCATTTACATCCTATATACACTTGGTAATCCCAAAACCAAAACAAAGATAACCAACTACCACTAAAGTCTCAGAGTAAACCTAACTACTCCTGGTTGTCCGCTTCCCTTTCGAGCCACTCGCCCTGTCTGAAAAGATTAGTCATTTGGAAAGAGTGAGATTCTAAAGAATCCCAATAGTAACAAATTATTCATACCACACGTAATCACATAGCATGTAAACAACTCATCTCATATCAACAGCAACATGAATCACACTCCACCCTCATCCCCTTTTACCGCCGGGAAGGCACACCGTCCTAACCCGAACCGTTGTTAGCGACTCAGAAACTATTGGCGTGGCAGTGCATACGAATAGTCTTACAGCTCACATATAGCCTTTCGGCTTTCACAATTGGCCCGTCGACCTTCACAAATAGCCTTTCGGCCCACATAATCACATGTAACACACCCTAACCTCACCCCCTTTTACCGTCGGGAAGGCACACTGCCCTTACCCGAATCGTTGTTATCGACTCAGGGACTATTAGTATAGCTGTGCTTCCACGATTTCACATAAACACATATATGACACCCTAACCTTATCCCATTTTACCATCGAGAAGGCACACAGCCCTTACCCGAACCGTTGTTAGCGACTCAGGGACTATTGGTATAGCGGTGCTTCCACAATTTCACATATCTTGCAGCATACTAAACCATCACATCACAATGATATAGCACACATACCATGTATCACATAAGGTATAAAGTAAGAGTCACTACCTGTATCTCTCCTGACTGGCTCCGGTACTGTGGCATCATAAGGGCGACTAATGTCAAATCCTATACCAAATTAGGGACAACCGATCAATCTCTTTTCCAAGTTCTTAATTTCATAATACACTTAGTTGGTTATCATTTAGGACTCTTTAGGTGACCACTAGAGGCCTACACATATGCCTAAAGGGTTGGAAGACACTACCCCAAAGACCGCTTTTTCGAAGGCACAACACTGATTTCTGACAGCCTCACTCGAGTGAAGACGACCTCACTCGAGTGATGAAAAACTTGTGCTCGGGTGAGGACAACTCTCACCCGCGAGTGCTTGACAGAGAGCAACCTTCACAGCCAAGTAATGCTCACAATACTCGAGCATCAAGCTCTGCACTCGGGTGACGACCCCAATTATGCTCGAGTCCTCGGAAGTGTAATACCACGAGTGACAACCCGAGAGCACCAACCACTCCAGAGGCACCAGCTCACTCGAGCATGACACCCTGTACTCGGGTGAGACAACTATGCTTGCGAGTGTCAGAGCACCCTCTTGGCATCAACCAGTGAGTAAAGACCCGAGAGCAACCCCAGCTCTGAGCTCACACTATCACTCGAGCAAACCTAAGCTCACTCGAGCATAATCTTCCCTTACTTGAGAACAAAGAAGTGCACTCGAGCCTCATTCATGGAACCCAAGCAAAACTCAAAGCGGAAAAAGGAAAAATGCACGCAGCACTCGAGCATGATTTTCCTCTGCTCAAGTGCTGTGCATTAGAGACCAGAAACGCAGAAATGACAGAAAATGCCAGATGGTCAAATTTATACCCAATGGTTCCCAAACTTCTCCCAAAGCTCCTACACACTTAGCATTGTCTAGGGAACCCCAAAAACACTCCAAAAACCATTTTTACCACAATTAATGTAACACCCCAATTTTTGATTAAGGGCTAATGGTAATTATTGAGGATAATTATCGATTTAAAGTGAAATAATTATGTGTTATATGGCAATTTTAATTAATATGCCATAATTGTTGAAAAAATTGAAAGAATGGCTCTAAATTAGTAAATAATGGAAGATATTAATTACTAATTAAGAGGGCATGAGATGTGAAATTAAAATGGCTAATTAAGTGGTTAGAGTAAATAATTAGTTACTTGCTTTATGAGAGCCAATGAGGTGGAGACATGTGGCAAAAAGGTGAGGATGAAGAGAGAGGAGTAGAAAAGTCAAATGCTACATTTTAAAATGATTTTCTCTTCTCTCTTTCCTCTCTATGCGGCTGTCACAAGTATGGGAGGGATGAGAGTAGTTCATTTCATCTCTTTCCACTCTCTTTATCTCTCTCATTCCTCTCTCTATTCGGCTGCCATGGCTGCAGAAGAAGAAGAAGAAGCTCTTGAGATAGGTAAGCATTTGACCCTCCAAATGCCCTCAAATGCTCAAACTCTCTTCTATAAAGTTGTTCCTTGTGTTGAGAGCTTCAATTTCATGGTTTTAGATTTTTCATTTGGTGGTGTTTGAGCTCTCACGAAATTGTGGACTTGGGTGAATTAAGGAACTTCTTTGGGAAAGTTGTTGAGGTGAGTGAAAGCTTCCTTTTCATATAAGTTTTGTGGCCATTGGTTAGGCCTTGAATTTATGGAATTTTAGCCCTAATTTTCATGATTTAGGGTCTTGGGGAGTATAGTATGTTATTGTTATGGAAATGGTGCCTTGTTTAGTGTTTTGAATTGATAGAATTGCCTTGAAGCTTACATGTGAGGTTTGGCACCTTTTGTGTTGGTTTTGTGCTTTGGTCAAAAAAAGGCATGTTGATAGCTTGTGATTTTTTTCATTTTGAGGTTACCATTGTGTTCCTTGTGAAAATTTATGTGTGAATAGTCTTGATTGTTAATTTTGGAGTCATGGGACACTTTGGTAGAAAATTGGAAAATCTGCCCCTTGGAACTCTGTTTTGGGCAGTTTATTTGTGTGGATGTTTTGAATGAACAACTGATTTCAGAAAATTGTGAAACTTTCCAATCTTAAAGGTCACATCCCAAGCTTCAAAATGGACATATATTTTGTGTCATGTCGTTTAGTATTCTGTGAGATATGGTTGTCCAAAGTTTGGGATTGAAACAGAACTCTGTTTTGGGGCAGTGTGGAGTTTTGTGTGATTCTGGAATTTTGTGGTGATTTCCAGTAATGGTACATATTTTTCCTAGAAAGAGGACTTAAGTACCTTTCTTTTGGCTTTGGAATCACCTCATATTAATTTTTCTAGAATTTGTTATGATTTTTGGAAATTCAGCCAGGAAACAGAATTTTCTTGGCCGCGGCCAGAGATTATGAACCGCGGCCCAAGACCTTCTGTGCATCCATTGGCCACGACCCATGGGTAGGCTGGCCACAGCCAACCCCCAAAAATTAGTATTTTGGACTTTTAAAAGGTGACCTTTGGTCAAATGTTTCCCGAGCCTTTAGGCATGTATTTAGGCTTTGATTAGCCACCTAAAGGTCATGAATAGTAACCAAATTTAAGTATTATGAAAATGAGAATTTGGAAAAGAGAATGATCCTATATCCTTGATTTGGTTATAGGGTCAGATATTCGCCCTGATCATGGTTTGATATCCGCTCGGATCGCGAGTAGCCGATGCTGGAGCATACTTGGAAAGAATAAGTGTAGGGAACTTACCTCTCCTGCATGTATTGATATTTGTGTTTGTGTATTGATGCATGTTATTGCTTTGCTTGATTATGTGAAACATATATGAATGATTGAAGCTCTGTTTCTATTTATGCTATGGCTATGAGTATGTTGTTGAAACATTGAGCATGCGGATATATCATTATGTGAGCACGAGTTATTGTGATGCAAGCATGTCATGCATTAAACACTTATCTTGCATGCATATTGGTATCTGTTTCCTGCTGGGATTCTCTAGAATCTCACCCTCCCCTACCAATATTTTAGACAGGACAAGTGGCTCGAGGAAGGAGCAAGCGACTAGGGGCGGCGAGAATCCCTTATGGGCATTTGCATTTGGTTGTTGGTTATCATTGCTATTTGGGATAATGGTAGTTGATTTGGATGTATTTGGAGTTGTAGATGTTAGGAGGGATATATGGGTGTATATGTTGTGGAGGTGTATTTGGATTGTATTTGGAATGAAATTTGTGTAATCCCTATTGAGGAATTGTAAAGGGCGTTTGTGCCCCATGAACCTTTAGTGAAGATATGAACCCGGGATTGCTATTGTGCACTCTGATATATTATGAATGTTAATTATCTTCGCAATGTAATTGTATTCGAAATGTGAATGTGAGACCAAGTTAAAGTGTTTGTGAAATGTATTTGTGAAAACCCTATATTAAGGATGGGGAATGTAAATGAATTTTGATTATTATTGATCTCTATTTCACTCTAATGTTGTATTTCGGATATGATTACGGAGGGGGTTACAATTAACACTTAGGTCTCTATGATACACAAAATATCCAAATTTCATTCAACTTAAATCCAAACTTCAAAACTATCTCCACTACTCACATATCTTCACAATGAACCATATCCAATATCAAACACAATGAAGTTCCCATTTTCAACATTTGGCACAAACCAAGGAAAAAGTCCAGATTTTCCTAAACTCATACAAAAATCATCATAAATACATCAAAAAGCACTAAATGCTTACCTCTTCACTTTGCCAAATCCAGAATCTTGACTCTCAAACTTTCAAATTCGCCCAACTCACAAATCAACACCTTTCAAGATTCTGAAATCACCAAGTTGAAGCTCTCAATTAGGTGAACAACATTAGAGAAGAGGATTTAAGCTTAAGAGGATCATACCTACCCAAAATCGAAGCTTTCCCTTTCCTTTTTTCTTGTTTGGTCCGCCGGAAATGGAGAGAAGAGAGAGATGATGAGATGTGAGGAAAATGATGATGAAGATGCACTTTTTGGTCCATACTCCCTCCCTTAACCAAACAAGAGAGAAAAGAGAGATAAAAGTGATATTTTATCCTCTTGTGCCTCATCCAATGGCTCACCAAATGCCACTTGTCACCATCTACTCACTCCCTCAAAGAGCTCACATAAGCTTAATACACCGGATTCCGACCCATGGTCAAAGAATCTTAACCATTGATCTCAAATACCACACACATGTATCCTAAATTCACATCACATTAATTTCAAAAGTGTTTAATTACACATTTACAATTAATCTCATAATCATTAGCCCTAATCACAAATTGGGATATTACATGTGGCACCTTGTGAGAGTGCAAACACAAAAGCCACTTTATGAAAGTGCCAAGTGGCATTATCTTATGGTGCCACACAAAAGTTACTTTTCAAAAAGCTACTTTAACAATAATACTACTTTATATAAAGTCACTCGGTTTTGCGTCACGTGTCCCTATGGCCTCAAAACCTTGCCAAGTGTCCATGTAATCCCTCAAATAGCGCCATATGGCCTCTAGCTCGGGAATTACTGACTTTCTACTTGTGGGCCCCATATGGTGCCACAATCCAATGTCTTTTCTCAAAACGCAAGGTATACGAATGTATTCTTCAAAAACGCAGGGCATACTAGTCCACCCTGAAAACACCATATGTCCTCACATACGGCATACTTTACTTGATTAACTTGTTCCATACCTCATGACATAGTTGGATGGCATCTTTCTATCAACCAAATGGCATCATTTATGTGTCTTGTGCACATCTGCACCAACATTTCAATCATACAACCTATAAATACCAAGCCCTCTGCCCTGTAGGGCCAAATCACATAATCCCTAAAAGTCTTTCTATCTCTCATCATTCTTGGGACTCTTCCCAAACTAGGTTTAGTCATCTGCCTTATACAGGCTTATCCTGGAATCTCTAGGCCCACAGTTCGGGATATTACATGTCCAAATGTATATAAGAACATAGCAACCATTTCTTTAACTCCCATGTACTTAGTCTTCCATAACCCATGACCTACCAATTTAGAGCATAATTGAAAGAAGACATGTTTTTCCACTCAAAAATTTTTAGGGCAAACTCTATTGTGGCCTTTGAATACCTCTTGCACCCACATCTGTCCTGTTGGCTTACTAGTTCTACATACCTATTTGTAAACACAAGGCACGAGATATTGAGCTATCAAGACACCCACATGTTTATACTCTGTCATCTTTTCATCTAAAAGGGATATCAATAGGGACTTTCTATCTGCACAAGATGATCCTACTTCCTCTATTCCCTCTAAAATATCCTCATCACTTGAACTTCCCATGGATGATGTAACTTGTGTGATTGCCAAGATTGTATGAAATCAAATGAAATTATAAATTTTGCAAGTAAATTCACATCATATAGCAGAAGTTGGTAACATTCATAACTGGCATCAAATATAGTTGCGTCGTCTAATAGAAGTAAGTACTATCATAACATACATCAGGTCATGCATATCATTATAATTACACATAACAAAGTTTTTAAAAGTGACATAAAATGGAGTTCAGTGATTCAAGGCTATTTGGAGATGTGGGTTGTTGTAAGCATGTTCTCGCAACCATATTAGCAAAGCACATTTATTTCCTTTCAATCCAGCAGATATGTCGCAAGTAATCTGGTACATCATCATATTACAACATCAGCGACAAAAGTCATCATCATTAACAACTTCAGGAATGGTCAGTAATTCAACTACAACATCACTCACTTGTGCATCATTCGTGGAGATCTTTTTTAGGGCATATGCTATATCCTTAGATGTGACAGCTTTTGTAATGCCCCAAATTTTGACTAAGGGCTAAGATGATTATTATGGATAATTTATGAATTAAAGATTTAATTATTATGTGTTTGTGGCAATTTCGGTAAATGAGCCATAATCAGGATAATTTGAAAGAATGGGAATTATCGGTTAATCAGTTAGTGATTAATGGAAAAATTAATTACTAACTAAGAAGAAATGAGATATGTAACTAAATGGCTAATGGAGTGGTTAGAGTAACTAATTAGTTACTTACTTTATGAGAACCAATGGGGGAGGGACATCTAGTAAGTTTATGTGAAGAGGAAGTGGGGGAGAAAAGTCAAACCCCAATATTTCAATCTTTTCCTCTCCCTTCCCTCCCATTTTCGCTGACAAGGAGGCATGGGGGATAAATGATCATCATTTCATCCTCTTCAACACTCATCTCTCTGATTCCTCTCTCTCTCTCTCTCTCTCTCTCTCTCTCATGCTGCCATTGGAGACCAAAGAAGGAGGAAGAAAAGCTTGAGAAAAGGTAAGAGAAATGACCTCAAATGCTAAAACTTTCTTCTTTAACCTTGTTCCTTGGATTGAGAGCTTTATTTCTATAGTTATAGTTTGCCCATTGGTGTTGATTTGAGCTCTCAAGGAATTTTGAAGCTTTGAAAATCAAGAAATCTATTTGGAAAAGTTGAAGAGGTAAGGGAGACAAACATTTCTATCTATGTTTTGTGTCAAATGATGAACCTTGTAATTTCTGTAATTTTGGCCTAAATTTTGAAAAAAAAGGGTCATTGGGTATTTGGCATGTTGTTGGTATGGAATTAGTATGTTTGGAATGTATGTGGATAGATAGAGAGGGATTTGGGATTGAATGATTAAGTATGGTGATTTTAGAATTTTGGTGTTGATTGTAGCCTATGACCAAAGCATGATAATGAAATAGGAATTTGGCAATTCTAATGTTTCCATGTGATACCTTGTGCATTTTTGTATGAGAGTAGCTTTTGTTTGGTATTTAGGACCATTGGAATTACTTGCGTAAAAATCTGGAAAGTGCTGTCAGTTTCTATGTTTTCTGGGTTCTGATAAGCATCACTCGAGTGAGGATGGGTCACACTCGAGTGTGGTAGTGCAATTGCTCTTCTAGCCTTTGTTTTTTCTATTGCACTTCCGCATGAAAGGCAAAAGTGTTGCCTCACTTGCAAGTATCGAGAGTTCCCACTCGAGTGAGCCTCGTCCCACTTGAGTGAGGGTGTATGAGACACTATGAACTCGCATCTCGGGTTGTCACTCGTGGCCATTTTTCAGGAGTGTACCTTAGCACTCGCGAGTGATAAGCCATTACTCGAGTGCTTTTATTCCTGCTTGAGTGATGTCCTATTCTGAAAGTTTCTTGTGATCTCAAGTGAGCACTTCCTGAACCTCACTTTGGGGTGCTCGGGTGATCGTTAGGTTTCCACTCGAGTGATTGAGTTCATGCTCGAGTGCAGCTGGTTTCTGTTATTTCTTTCTGCTCTCGGGTAAGCATTTTCTGCACCGCACTTCCTAGGACTTGAGTGAGCATTTGGCTGTCACTCGAGTGTTCACCTTTATGCTAGAGTGCAAAGTTCCTCATCACTCGAGTAAGGCCTTCTTCACTAGAATGCAACAGTGAAAATCAGTACTTATACTTCAAAAAGGGGATCTTTGGGATAGTTCTTCCAACCATTTAGGGCTTTTGTTAGAGGCATTTATGGGTTCTTAAGGGACAATAATGAAAACCAATTTAAGAGTTGAGAAGTTATTGAACATTGGATTAAAGAATTGACTCTTCGTCCCTAATTATGAATTATAGGATACAACATTTGCCCTACTCGGGAGAGACCAGTGGCAAAGCACGCATGGAAGGACCAAGATAGTGACTTTTCTCTCATGTTGTGTATGATGTATGGTATGCATGACTTGTCATTGAGATTTTTGAAATGTATGTGCCATGGTCTATTACAGCGTGAGCACTTCAGCATGAGCAGTTGTAGGGGTGATGTCTATCACACCTACCCCTACCACTGTAATCAACATGCAACTTTGAGAATTTTGCCAATATGGCTTGCGTTGTAAATCTTGCCAATATGGCTTGCGTTGTGAATCTTGCCAGTGTGGCTTGCGTTGTGAATCTTTATATGAATCCTAGCTGTGGTAAAATATATTGTTGTGAACTCTGTTGTGTGCAATACAGTGTGAGCACTTCAACGTGAGCAAACGTAAGGGTGACACACATTATACTTGCCCTTGCCATTGTAACTGTCGTTGTAGTTGCTATGTGTAGGTTATGATTTGCTTTTATGCCTTATTGTTGTGCATACTATGAGTGATCTGTTACTACAGGGATTCCTTAGAATCTCACTCTCCCAAAACAATTTTAGACAGGGCCGAAGGATCAAAGGGGAAACGGGTGACGAAGAGTGGATAACACTTCGGGCTAGGAGTTTATTTTGGATATTGGTTATCATTTTGTAAATCATTTGGTTATTTTGTTGGGAATTACATGTACATATTGGATAGTATTTGTGTAATCCTCTTGTTATGGGAAACTATTTGGGCATTTGTGCCTTGTAAACCCTTAATTAGTCAATGGAACCCGAGTGTGTCAGGAATTTACTGTGTACTCTGATATTTATAAATGGAATCAAATTGTTCAGCCAATTATGTATTGAAATGCGAATATGAGACCATTGTTAATCAGGTTTTGAAAAAGTTTTGAAAACCCTAATTTTGGGAAATTTATTTTTATTAAGTCCTGAATCGCATTATGGTCTTTAATTTCACATAATTATTTATTGATGATCTTAATCTCGGCCTTGATCGTGAAGGGGGTTACAGCTATCATACTAACTGCATTTGCTATTACTTTCGAGGTAGGCATTTTTTTTCTTTTTTTATTTCTCTTACCCTTCAACCCTCTTTCTCTTCCCACTACTTCCCAACCCACTAGGTGCACTAGGTGAAGTGTTTGTTGTCAATTATTCCTTCCAAATCAATTGATACTCCCACACTACTAGTAGTAGGACCTATAAGATCTTCCTCACTATCTCTTAATCCTTCTTCTAGGTCCATTATGGGTCGGTAGACATCGTCTTCTTCTTCACCCAGTGACATCCACTATGTAGAAGACGGTGTAAACATTTTGGCGTCCAATGCTGTCACGCCCTTATCTCAATTTCACCTTTACCAGAGTATTCGCGGAAAACGGCATGCGGTTCGGTGGGCAACACAGGAATAGCATAACTATACTGATAATATGTGCATGATTATATAAATTCCCCATAGGGGTTCGTACCTGATAATTACAATTAGTGTAGCCGCACAGGGCTACTTGGGTGTCAAAACTTGTCCCAGTGAAAGGGAGACATATTCCTGACTTCGTTATGCCATTGCAATCCTCTCGTACGGTTCTCTTCTTTGCTCTTAACATATCTTTTGTCTTCTCCTGTCTAAATTGTTGGTAGGGGAGGGTGAGATTCGAGAGAATCTCAGTAGGAAACAGATACCATAATGCATGCATGATTGATGCTATGTGTATGACATGTTAGCTTTATCTAGATGTATGCCCCATAATGACATTTCTGCATGCTCAATGTTTCATACAACAAGACTATGGCCACAGCGAAAACAGAAACAGAGCTTCATTTATTCAAATATGCTCTACACAATCAAGTAAAGCAATCACATACATCATTACACAAGCAAAGATATCAAATACATGCAAGTAAGGTAAGTCCCCTACCTCCAATCTTTCTCCTCGATTTGCGTGCCAACAGCTCGGGGCTCCATATTCGATCCTACAATGTCAAATGTACTATTTAGACACTTCCATAGTGTTTCTGGGGGTTATATGAGTCTATCTTGAAAAATTACTAAAATACCCCCGGGACCCGGCCCTATCATACCCGGTCCGGCTGTACTTTTCTCAAAATTCTAACCTGGGTTATCCTGATATATTTTCACCCAAGGAATCCATTTCCGGACTCGGAATTATCAAATTCAATGTCAAATTACGAAATTGCCCTTGGTAGCCCTACTTTTAGGGTTTTAGGGGCGTTTCCGTAATTATGCTTTCTAGGCTTTTTCCGAAAAAGTTCCCAATTGTAACCCCACCTAATTTTCCCTCCTGAACTCAATGGAATCATCAAATCATTGAAAATCCAACTCTAAGGCCCATTTATAGTGCTGGCCGAAATATATAGGTTTTAAGGGGAAAATTGGGGTTTTTCGGTTTTAGCTCCGTAAACGCGTTCCTTTCTACTCCTAACCACTTTACTGACTATTCCATTAGGTTAAAACTACCATTTGGTATCAATTTGGGCAGCATAACCCCGAGGGAAACCCATTTTCCATTTTTACAACCAATGGCAATCCGGCGAAATTTCACCGATTAAATTGCCCACAACAGCCAGAATAGTCAATATACGAAGGTTTGGAAGTTACCTCAAGCTCCTTCTGGCTTTTCTTGACTTGGCTGAAACCCTAGCTACTCCAACAAGAGATTTTGAGCTTCCAACCCTTGAATCACATAGAAAAATAGCTTAGGAGCGGAGTTATACGCATTAGGAACCGATTTACCGAAGAAATCACTTACCTTTGTAAGTTTTTCCTCCTCCTTTTCTCTCTCTAAAATCTCAACTTTCTCTCTCTCCATGGCTGCTATTTCACGACAGAAAATGGAAGAAGATGAAGCCAAAAGTGCTTTTATCATATATTACAATTTCCTTTATTTATTTTCCCATTTTCGGATTTTTCAGAAATTCTGGCAGATTTCTGCCCAAACTTTGAAAAATCATAACTAATTCTAGAAAAATTGAATTGGAGTGATTCCAAAGCCTATAGAACCCTTATTGAGTCTAGTTTCAAGGAAAAATATAGAAGTTTGCTTTCTGGAATCACAAAATTCCCAGAATTTCATTCTTTGCATGTTGTTTCAGAAATTTCACAGTTTATTTGTGCTGACTTCAAAAATTCATATCTTTTTGTGTATAGCTCTAATTGAGTCATATGACCTATCAAATTAAAGCTTAGGATGTCTACTTTTATCCTGTAAAATTTCATAATTTTTGATTATCATTTAGTCTTCCAAAACCTTATGATAAGCTCACTGCCTCATAGGCGATTTTATCGATAACATAATTATATTCTCCAAAATTCACCATTTTACTTTCTTAATACCCCAAAGATATTAGAATCATTAGGGAATATATTTGGGACATCTACTAAATCGGGGCTTAGTAGTCCACTCAATTTAGGCTTATTCCAAAGCTTCCAATCCCAAAATTCGGGCTATTACAAATGCCATAACATCCTTGATAAGTATCTCTAATTCTTTCGCGAACATGAGGCCTTTGCACCTATACTTGACATACTCCGAATTCTCCTACATGCATACAAGCTACCAAAACCAATGTCTTATCTAAAATAATAAAAATAGTCATTAGAATAACGTTCTTCATAACAACAACAATAACAATACAATTAATAACAACAACAACAACAACATTTTTGCACCTTTATTTTCCTCTCCCATCACTTATCTTCAACAATCACCATATTCCTCACAGAGTCAAAAGATATACCCGTCTCTTTCGATAATAACTTATCCCATGCTTTCCATTCTTTTCTCATTCCATCTAAACTATTTTTCAATTACTTCTTGTTATATGATTGTCCTGATTTCTCATTAAATCCACACGTATTCTTCTTCCACCATTCCTTCGTGAATGAAGAACCCTGACATTCTTTCTTGTACATTTGATCAATGCATTCATGGATAAAAATCCTTGTGGTACATACATACCACATTGCTTTGGTTTTGTCCTTGCTCATATTTGTATATCAACTATGAACAAGTTAACACAAACATATATTAATTTATTTCATTGCAGTTCAATTTAGTTCAATTACTATTAGTGGCCCAATAAATTGAACTGCACAATAAATTGAACTAAGCCTGAGACTATTATATCATTAATTTATCATTCAGGTTCAAATTCTCAATTCAACGTATGGGGAAGTCTTAATGAAGCAAAGTTCAAACACCAATTCAAACGACAAATTGAAATCTCCTTGGGATGGTTGGTGAACTACCCTTTTTTTTTTTAAAAAAAAAAAAGATCAGATATATAACTTTTTTTTCCTGGAAACAAGCAACCTTCCTACAAAATTTCATATCAGTGGGAATAACTTGGACATACTGAAAAGGTTGTCTTTCCCTCTTTTAGATGATCACAAGTATCTTTGGATACAACATAAGTCCATAACACAAGCATAAGGATATTTGACATCATTAATCCACAAATAATCATGATCAAAACAAGAAAATAGAGGCAGAAAAGATTAAAAAATCCAAAATCAAAAAATATACACAAACAGGGTCAGGAAGTAATAACTCTAAGTGCTTCAACAGGTTTATTGGAAATGAAGCAAGTGAAACTGTACGTGCCTCTTCATCATCATTGAACCCATCCTAAAATATCAGTCATTCCAATGCCAACACAACACTGAATCCAGAAATAGCATGCTTATACTAAAGGCGACACAGTTGAAAGACATGAGTCAAACAACACCGACCAGAAGGGAAGGACAAAACTGACAACCAGCCACAACCACTGGGAAAAAAAAGTTGAACAGAGTGTGAGCTAAAAACAAAGGAAAAAAACAGATGATACAAAGCTCAGGATTGAAGCTTCGGCAACCTGCAACTTTTCCGGCCACCACACAAGTTCTGGCGACAAAAAATCAGGACACCCACCAACGGATCAGCCCAAAAAAAGCCCACGCCAACACTTCGTGACACTAGAACAGCACAAGAAGGTAGAGATCCGACAACCTCCACGTCACAGCCCCCGACCACTGACGGCCGCCGACGATATACGCTTTCATATCATTAAAAACGACGACATGCAAGGACTGCATCACTCATGGCACTCACGCCTATAAGATCAGCTGGGAAAAGAAAGCCGAAGCTCGACAGGTCGAGACACACAAGTCAAAGCTCCAACAACAACCACCACGCATCTCATCAGAGAAAAACCGACAGAAGCCGAGTACTCACCGTGAGCTAAACACCAACGACACAAAGGGAAGACGATAGGAATGGGGGGTGCGTGAAAATGCTCAGACCGTAGCTTCTCTTCCATTGTGATGACCTCCAAACCGCGGTGACAAAAGCAAAAAGCAGGTACTCTAGGATTCTTGAAGAAGCTATTGGACAAGAAGTGCAGTGGGGTGCTTCTTGAACACCCAAAACTTGCCCACTGTGCTTTTGGGAAAGTGGCCGCATGTTTGGACCTTTGGGCCGCTTTCCCAAACAGGTTCAAAGTGTTTTTCAATTATTTGACCTAAAGTAAAGTGATGTTAAGGAGATGTGGGAAGGAAATTAATTTTGTTCAAGATGTTGTCAGACATAACGTGATTGGCTTGGGAGAAGAGGCAACGCATTTTGATTTTCAACTTAATAATTTCAAATAAATTATTATAATAAATAAGTTAATGGTAAATGTGTGCTAATGAAGGGAATCTGGGAGACAAAAATTTTAAATTTTAATTATAAACGTTTTAAGTAAAAAAACATGTAATAAACTATTATACAATAAATTGTTATTTGTATACATTTAAAATTCATAATATCAGTGTGTATATATTATTTTTCAATTTAAAACTATTAATATTAATATAAAATTTAAATATAATTTTATATTTATTTTTTATATTTATATCATTGTATACACATGTAATATTATTTTTATTTAATTATTATACGACGATTGGACCAAATGATCCCACTGTTTCAACCATAACTCGCTGACCTTTTCAGCTCAATATTCTATCCAACTTTTAAACATTGCCTAGTAGGCATTATAGTAGAACCATCTAATCAATCATACTATTTAAACTAGTTCTTTTGTTCATCCCTTGTGTAGAAAAATTGTATTTTCCCCATCAATGTACAAGAAAAGTTTTATTTCAGCTTATGTGAAGGTGCTTTCTTAGTACTAATTCAAACAAGCCCTTAGTCTTCAATGATCTATGTTTATATAAGTTCAACAATGGTTTTATATTAGCCGTTAAGGTCCAACACAACACTTCCTCTTCATCCGGCCTTGGACGGGCTACCAAATACTTCACCTAGCTCCCAGATCACACCAGTCAAGGAAATCAAGACATCAAGTACATATGAGAGGTATCATTAACAAATGCATTAAAAACATGCCAGTATCAACTCAACTACAGAATAAAAAAATACAAATAGAAGCAAATATATTGATGATTATCACTGATATAATTTTGTATAAAGTGATTTAGTTACAATACTTCATCATCTTGCTGAGAATACAACAAACCATCATCAATTGGCAGTGAGGGAGGGGTTCCAGGCGGTATACAGGCCGCGCCATGCTCACCGGCACATATGCAGAGAGCCTCTGCATCTCTGAGAGTTGCATCAAGGTCAATGTGACCACTTAGCTCATTTATGAACTTCAAAATTGTGTCAAAGTCCATCTCCTCTCCAATTATTTTATTACGGTAACGTTTCAGGATTGCTACACATAGATACAGATGCAGATGCTCTGACAGATAATGAGTCCACAAGACTTCCCACAATCGCATTGTCTTTTCATACTGAAACTCCCTGTAATGCGAAACCAAAATCCATTAATTTCACTATTGTTTAATAAGAAATCAGTGATGCAAATATACATATTTGAGACAACCCAACTAACTACCGTCTTCTACTGAATGATTTTGCTAAATTTGGTCCCTTTTTCTAATCAACTTTTGCCTGACTCCCTCTATGTTTCGACTTTACACCCTAAATACTTTGACATTGTAGAGGTGCAAAAAGGAGCCTAACTTCAACTGAGAAAATTAAACACAGCGACCAAACTGATAAATGATGTAACCTTCTGAAGGTTAAAATGTCTACAAGCACTTCAGGGGTCCAATAACGAATGAATTAAACCCACCCCCAACCCCAAAACCGAAAAAAAAAAAAAAAAACCCAGATAATAATAACAGCAACAATAAATTTTGCACAACAAACAGCAATAATAATAATTTGTCTATGGTTGATATGTGTGTGTAAGCCTGTAAGGATCTTCTAGAATCCTTTGAATCTTAGTTTGGGGTGTGTGTGTGAGAGAGATACAAAGAGCGAAAGCGTATATGAGGCCCACCCCCCGCCCCCCCAAACCAAAAACCCCCCACAAAAAAAATCCATCTTATTTCTCTTCTCAAAACTTACAAAAACTTTATCATTTGAAGGGAAAAAAAAGGAACTCAATAGGATCCAAGCTGCAAAATGTGACATTCTTCTAGGAAAGGAAGAATATTCTTCACAAATAAGCAATTCTTCTGGCATCATCTAGGAATACTATTTTAAAGCATAATCATTTTTTTTAAAAATAGCATGCCAGATAACATGGGCCACAATCTACTAACCACAAATCCCATTTGACTCTTCAGCAATTAATTTTTTTTTGGGTTCAACAGAGAAGAATTCCAGTTTCGAACACGTGACTTGATTGGTGAGACTAGATTGCTCTCATCATTATGACAAAATGTCAAACAGTGCAATTAATTCAAATAGGACCACCAAGCAAGAAATGGAAGAGACAGTCATCACGAAGAAATAATATCTCAGGATGGAGCTCCCAAAGGAAGCACCCCCAAAAACAGAAGATCTGAAAAAGAAACCAGCAGAGATTGCAGGAAACTTGAAGCTACATTTGTCAGATAAATGACAGTCAAACTGTCTTTTTGCACTAGAATGGTCAAACAATTTTGAAATGATGCATGAAAGAAAGAAAATTCAGACCACAATAAACACCAGATATTTCCCTGGAAGAACAATAATGTAGAAATCAACATAATCTGACCTTTTAAATTGAATCAAAACCCAGCGGAAACAAAAGAAGTAATTCAAACAGTCGTGCTGCTTGAAATAGTTATGCAATGAACCATCTAGTAACTCCACCAACTGCAATATAGAAACATGATATTTTGTAAGGCATGATGATTATATTTAGAAGTTGATTTCTTCTTTAACAACTCAGGAATCTTGGTAAACTAGCTGAACAGCAAATCATTCAAGAGCCAGTAGCACAACCTATTACTAAATAACAGGATATTAAAAACCGGACCGGACCAGCCGGTTCAGCTCATGAACCGGCGAACCGGTGGTC
This sequence comes from Inga oerstediana, assembly GCA_963210345.1. NCBI lineage: Eukaryota > Viridiplantae > Streptophyta > Magnoliopsida > Fabales > Fabaceae > Inga > Inga oerstediana. Next base: position 43,358,700 of record OY723407.1, read on the forward strand.
CAACCGGTCTGGTCAGGTGGGTGAACCATACGGACCGGTTCACCCATTTTTTTCTTTTTTATTTTTTTAAAAATCGTTTTTAATTAATTTTTACACATGATTTCATATTCTCACCGGTCTAGTCTTAGTTTAGCTCCGATTTGACTCCTAACTAACCCACTGATCCTTAACCCATACCCTGATCGGTTCAGTATCCGGTCCGATTTTCAATTCCTCGCCAAATAATGCATATAAAATTTTACCATATCTAAAAAAATTTGGCTAAATTATATAAAACCTCCAAGAACGTGGTGTCTCATGTAAATAACCTCCTTAACCTTTGAAATTCACCATAAAATTCCCTATGCAGATAACTCCTATACTATTAATTTGTTCAATACTAGTCAGCAAATGGCTTAAAGTTAAGGGGTTTAACCGCATTTAACTCAGTTTAAGGGGGCTTCATGGTATAAAAATAAAGTTTAAGGGGTATAAAACTGATAGTTTGGGGTTATTTGCATAGACTTTAAAGTTTAGGGGGTTTATTATTAAGTATTAAAGATTGAGCAGGTTAACTGTACATAGTTGTAAGTTCATAAAGTTTAATATAATTTAGCCAAACAATTTTCATTATTTAGAAAATAAGAATCTGTACAATAATCAAATTTGTAATTTGTCTTTCAATATTAAAAAGCACATCTCTGCAAGATTAGAAGCTATATATTAGATGAATGCAAGATGAGCACGAGCAGAATGTTTGCGGTAATTCTTAGTACAACACTGAAAGCAAGTACACTTTATAATTAAGCAACAGAAAGAAAATGAACAAACTATTGCAGTCATCAATATAAATATAAAAGGTGCATATGTGTGCTGAGTGTGTGCGCGCGCGCACGAGTGAGAGAGAGAGAGAGAGAGAGAGACCTTAGATAATGCAAAAAGTTGAGAATGCATGCCATTTTGGTCACGATTAAAATTGGGTCCAAGACGTTCCATTAAAGCAACGAAACACCAAAATGCCTCCGATTCATCATCCATCACATATAAGATAGGGGACAGAAGATCACTCATACCCTGTAAAACATCATATAAATTGTGACTGCTTCGTGTTGGACCAGAGGAAAGAAACAGAAGAATATGAAGAATGCTTTTTGTATATTTTTGGTATGCATTGTACGGAAGATTATCAGTACGTATATATATTCGAGACTAGGGCTAACAGCCGTGGCTATGAAAAGGACATTTAATCCCAATAATTCAGCCCCTATGTCATGCATACCAACAGAAAATATTGCCCTTAAAAGATATCCTCTAGTAATATCTTTAACAATTTATGATAGAGGCATAATTGTTATTTTACATGTGTGTGTCAGAATGGGAGGAGGAAGGAGTATAATTATAATATACTCCCTCCGGTTTTAATTATAGGATAACATTTGAGAGTTGATATTGGTCCTAATTATAGGACAAAGTTCTAATTTTTGTCAACTTCTTCCCAAAATACCCCCTATTGATACTTTCTCAATAATAATTAAACACAATAATAATTTAATAAGAGTAGATCGGAAGTTGTTGAGGGAGATTGATGATGCCGGATTGTGTGAGAGCTTGGAGAAGTCGTGTGTGAGGTAGGAGAGGTACAAGAAAAAACAGAAAATCAACGAAATTGGATGTCATTTTAAATTTTAAATAAGGGTATTTTAGGAAAATAAATATGATTAACTAATTTAACCACTATCCTTAATTTCTCCAAAGTTAGGTAAATATGTCATATAATTAGGACCGGAGGGAGTATAAAAGAAGGAGGGACCGCATCTATTGATGCCAGGTATCAGAATTTACTTTAATTTGGAAATATTGTATGTACACAACATTCCCACCATGGCCGAAATTAATGTACTTATAAGCTTTTATTTTAAGCAGGCACACATCCAGGAAGACCAAACACACATATCAGAAGTCATCATTTCACAGATTCTGGAAAACATTTTGGAAGATATCAAACAGGACTTCTAATTTTAAATCATTTAAATAAATAAGTAATTTGCTTTCCCAATCGGATGACCACCGAAAAGGATTAAGTGCAAAATAGTGCTTAAATAACTGAAAAGAAGCAAGTTCAAGCCCAGAGTCCAGTATCAACAACCATTTACCTGACAATAACCAAGATCAAAGTTGTAAAATGAATATGTCAATAGTATGTCTCGGAGAACATTGACATTTGGATTATCATCACCATCATAGAAACCAATTGATCTGTCTGTCCTTACCTTGTTAATAAAGAGGGGGGGAAAAGAATGGTTAGACATTATAACAAGAAAAACATCAATCAGCATTACTTTCTTATAAATTCCAATAATTCAGAAACATTTGCACTAGTTTCCAGCTTACCACATCTTTCTCAATAAGGCCCTTCCTTTCCCTGAATTTTGTGAATCTTTTAGCTTGTGCCAACGAGATGCTCTACAAGTTTAATTTTAAGTAAAAATTTAGTCGAGGAAACTGAATGACAAGACTTGTTTAAATCCAAAAGTATAAAATACACATTGATGAAAATTACTAGAAAAAAGACAGCAAGCATCAAAAGGACTTGTGATACACGAAAGACTAGGTAGAAACCTTCCACTGGTTTTTTATTGTCTCGTACTCTGACTTCTTGACAGACTTCAGATATTCCCTCTCAGCATATGTTGAATCATGTGAATGGTATCCCAAAAGCAAACCCCAAACCTATTAATATAGAGACAGGATACCATAATCAAATTAGAAACAAAATTCTTAGCCAGGAACTGGTGTTAGGATTGCATAATTATTTGTAAATATTTTCTATTGTATATATCCCTGTTAACAGAATCAGGTAGCATCTTTAGCATTAATTAGTTTTTTTTTATACTTGGCCTCTTGTATATATATCCTTTACGCCGTAATGAAATATACATGAAAGTCACAGGAAATCATTATAAAAATTATAAACAAACCTCCTTTCGTAATTCATGATCAAGTCCACCATAAAATATCCTCTTTCTTAAAGCATTCAAATCTGTAACTCGTCCTTCAGAATCCAAAAAAGAAATCCACTGCAAAAGTATGATCTATAAGCATTGGGGCAAATGACATTCGGAACCTTTCAGGATAACATTTGCAGCATTGCTCAATGGAATAACTTGAAAGGAGATACAGCAATAAGGTTTAGCAATCAGCTTCAAGGTGACAAGCAGCCACTGGCATGTAGAGGCTTGAAATAAATTTGTTCGGAGTTGCATTGTCAGCAACAAACATTTGCAGAAGTTTCATACTATGCTTTGATTCTAATTTAAGGCTTCGTGTGTGTTTGGATTAGCTTTTTTTAATAGCTTTTACGACTTACGAGGTAAGTGTGTGAGAGGAGTTTTGTCTCGGGTTGCGCAAACCATGGTTTGAAACCATGGTTTGTGATCTTCCCAAACACTCACTTCGTAAGTTTTCATTTAGGGAAAATCATCATACTTTCATATCACTGTTACTTAACGTCTCCACATTTTTAAAAAGATGGAAACAAAATATAAACAAGATCAGTATTTAGAATACACTTGGGAATCATATACTGATTGAAGTTTCATCCAAAACATATTTTGATGGTATGTTATGTCAAGACGAAGAACAAATATGCATGAATCCAGAAGAAATAATTAGATGGTTAGGTTAAGGGTGAGTATAAACAATGAGTGGACTAAGTCCATCTATTTTATGACTTACTACGTAAGCTATGCACACACCATCAAATACACAAAACAGTAAATATCTCAGCTACTTACTGCTATGTTTCCAAGTTTTAAGATTATAATAAGGAAGGTCCAAAGATTATAATAGATATGACTAGGAACACTGTAAAATTAACTTGTTCTTATTTCCCTCAAATACCTCATTTAAGAATATAGGGGGAATAATACTTTCTTCAAAGGGTAGTTTACAATGGATTGAGGGTGAATATAAACAATAAGGCTGAGTCCACATTAGCTGTATAAACAATAAGGATTGAGGGTGAATAGTACTTTCTTCAAAGGAATAATACTTTCTTCAAAGGGTAGTTTATAATGGATTGAGGGTGAATATAAACAATAAGGCTAAGTCCACATTAGCTGTCCTACCTTTAACCAAATTATGACTATAAATAGGCATAAAGTTGGTGAACCCAACAATATTCCTATCTATTTATTATTCACTAGCTAATTTAAACATATACCATCAAATATACATACAATAAATATCTCAGCTACTTACTATAATGCTACGTTTTCAACTTTTGAAATTAAAATAAAGGAGGTCCTCAGATTATTATAAAAATGACTAAGGACAATGTCAAATCAACTTTTTCTTATTTCCTTCATATACCTCATATAAGAATATAGGAAAAAGTACTTTTTTTAAAGGTTAGTTTGTACCTGGTTGAATCAACTGAACATTAAATAAACATAAGATGATGAAAAGAACATTCTTTGACATAAATCTAAATCAAGTCAACCAAGAAAACACAATTAGGCTCCTGATGAACTTGACATAAGAATTGAGACTTTGATACAGTACATCCAACATTTGATCGCCCACTTCTTGAAACAGTTGTATATAGCCATTTGCACACCAATCATCATGATAAGATGAACAAGCATTTCCAAGGAGAGAGAGAAAAAACCATTGTATAATTGAACAATATCTTACAGAAAAACAGCTCATACCTCCTCATAGCCTAGAGAGGGTTGGCGTGGTTTTCCCCAAACAAGTGATAATTCATCAAACTGCACGAAAAGGAAAATAATAGAATATCATTGATGTTTTACATTTTAAAAGGGAAAGATAGAGAAGTTATTGAACTATTTTGGAATGCATCCACTGATAAGCATAACGGCATACATGGCATGCACACAACTATTATTACAAAAACGATGTCCAGACAACGTAATTAAATTACCACTACTTCTGACCCCTTGTGACAGCTCTAATGAATATCTAAAAGCCAATATATTTGTCACAATAAATCAATAAGAGGAAGTGATTCAGATATAATTAATCAAACATTTGGGTAAGTTTATGTTAGATGTATTGAGTAAGTAATAGCAAGTGATTTTGTATGTCACAGCAAGTTATCAAAAGAAGGCTGCTAGTTAGTAAGAGAAGATCCTACCTAACACATTAAATAGCCATGTAACCAGAGACGGAGCTGCTTTTGACAATTAATGGAATTCTCAGTCTCTTTTGTTTCTTTTTTTACTTTTCTTTTTTCTTTTTGCTCAGAAGTCTCTTTTGTTTCTCAATTCTTCTATTATCCCTACATTTTTCCATACCATCCATCAGTTTAACTAACCAGTCTTGCTGTGGACATAACTGTTCGTTGAGCTTCATGCCATGAGGATACATATCAGACAAATGATTGTGCTCAAACATAATCACATCATATGTCATAGCAGAACTAAATCTGCATAGAGCGAGCCTGTATGACCATAAAATTAACCAAATACCCATTATTATCAATAAGGTAATGATTTTTAACAAGTTCAGTATCATACTTCTGAGGGAGGGAAAAACCAACACCAACGCAAACCCAGAGACTAGATTTTCCTGTACCTCCTTACAACTGATAATCTCAAAAGTTCAAACACTGGTGCAGCTTCTTCACCATATTTGTGTTTTAAACATGAAACATTCTGTTTAACAAAATGAAGGTCTGCATCAGATGATCCAAGAACAGAACTTCAAACTCTTCAACTAAGATGACACAAGCACGGAATATCATTAAGAGAATACTTTCCCTTAGGTGATTTGACAATGAGTAGATTTTTCATTTAGAATCCCATCCTCGATTCCGAAATCCTACAGGTTGTTCCCGGCACAATATAGATCAGCTTGAGCACTATCATGCACTCAAGCACTAAATGATTTAAACTAAGCCTGAGCTGTCCCACACTTAGTAAATAGGATACCAAACTAATTACTTTCATACATTCACCAAGGTAAGAGATCCCAACGTAAACATACATAGGAAAAAGGATAATGAGTGGGCACAACAAGAAGACTATTTTCTAAAACGAGACAGCATAAACAAAGATATTAATATCAAACAGTGATGACGTAAACATATCAAGCTAAAGTATAGTAAATAAAAATATAAGCTAAAATATATACTAAAATATAATATCATCCTATCAAAAATCTAGTCCTACTTCAGTACAGTGAAGATATATAACAATATTATCTGAAACTAGACACAATTTGGGGAGAGGAGGCTCAAACATACTGCATTGATTTTACCAGAGCTCCATTGCCAACATAATAAGCAGTACAGGGCTGATCAGAAAATTTCAAAGTAAGTTCACAATAAATGTTTACCTCTGAATTCAAGGAAGCTGGACTTTCATGAGGAACTTTTCCTCCAACACTGGAAGAATTCTTAGGATGACCGGGGAGTGCAGGAGTATGGATATTGGTTCTTCTGTAATTGGGATCATATCCATTACTGTGATTTTCACTGAATAATTGAGAGGTCGTTTCACGGGCAAATTTGGTCACACGGGAAAACTTCTCCAAAACTTGAATAGAAAGATCCCGAGCAGGGTCATGAACTTTATTTCTTGGTCTCCCTTGATGATGGAAAGCACTAGAACTTCCATCATTGACACCACTCCCTTGGTTCTCAACTAAAGTGGACTCATCAATTGGTATGTTTGAAGGACCACATGCAAGAGGAATGGCTCTGGGAAGCTCCAAGGAAGATAAAGTTTTCTGAAAGTCAATCCAAACATGAGAATCTTTAGTGAGCAAAATAATAAGGCACAGAATTCAATTACATAAATTGAGACTTCATAAGCCTACAGGGAAATTCCAAATTTAAGTATTTAAAGAATTTTCCCTCATGCTCCCAAAGGGGAAGGTGACCATATATTTCTCTGATGTCTGACCCATCCTTAAATACTTCAATTACAGGGACTAGTAAGATGGATATGTTACGCACAATATTTATCTTTAGTTATGTATGTTTCTTTTTTTTCCTTTTAGTGCAGGTATGTTTTCTTTTATATATGTTGATACTGCTGCTGAGGATTAGGCATTAATGATCCAGTTGCTAAAACTAATCAAATAACTTAACTTAGAATCTTACATACCTGCAGAGGATCTTGAAAATCATTGACAAGAAATAAATTTACATCATCCGCAGATCTGGAAAAATTCAACATAAAAGGAGGAAATATATTAAAAATTTCTGCATTCAGGACTCGAGAAGGATCAAAACAGAAAGATTTTGCAACAAACTCATAATAATATCTAGCAATAAAATGATGAAAATGGATTTGAAACTGAAAGCATATAAATTGAATTAGCGCTACATAAAAAGAGTGATTTAATGCATGTGAAAGACCAAATGGCTAGCAGGTATCCATAAGACTACAGTACAAAAACTACTATGATATGCCAAACTCAACAGCAACAGAAAGAGAAAAATACTACAAAATGAATAAGCTGGTAGGAAGAAGCTCACCATCTTAAATAAGGAAAATTATATAAATTAATTATAAAAAGTGCACTAAGTCATACACATATCGGTACCTTCAAGGATTTAATACATGCTTCAACAATCAAATTAATCTGGGAGACACCTAATTGTTACACTGTTTTCTTTCTATATCTAAAGGGAAAAAACAATTGAACACTTAAGGTAATTTGTATGTCTTATGAATACACTGGTAGTAAATGAATAACAAATACACAAAGCAAATGGGTACATAAGGGGAAAAATCAGAAACCAACCTCGTGAGAAAAACATGTTGCTTAATTGTACCAAGAAACTCTTTAACTCCTCCACTATAGAAATACAGAGGAGGATATGCAAGTCCTGCAAAACGCTTTCATTCGTTCAATGTTCAAATTTAGAAAACAACTTAAGACGCAGTAATACAGTATTGGCTGGGTTTGAAAAATAAAATTGCAACATATTACTTATGAAATCAACATAGGCAAATGGCTTCAAAACACTACATATATTGTGTTTGCGTGTGTAAACAAATGTATAGAGATGCTATATGAATAAAAACACAATTTGGTATCATGTGATTGAGTGCCATACTGGATATGTTAATAATCCAATAGGTGTTACACTCGCACTTGTGAAATCAAATCAAATGCTTTCAGATCACCCAAAAAAAATAAAATAAAAAATAAAATGCTTTCAGTCAATATAACTGAATCCTACAGATTCAGGATGGAAACCTTTTCTTGGTTTGCCTACCAATTAATGTCAAAACAGTATTTGGCTGTAAGATCTCAGCGGAAACATATATTTCTTAACATAAAATATACCTATTTAGAGGGCATGGATGCAGTAATTTCCAAGTGTATCTTACGTCAAAAATACTTAGGAAACACCGCATATGTCAAAATGGCCCCAAAACATGTCAAAATGGTCCTCTTAATGGTATATCGATTCTCTCACCAAAACCTGTATCATATACAAATTTTTCTTTTTTGGGGAAAAAGGTATCGTGTGTCCATGTGTTATAGTGATTGATATTAAAAGTTTAGTAAAATGCAAAAAACAAAAAAAAAGAGCCAAATTAGTATGTAACCTACATTCATTTTGTGATTTGTAATTTTTTCCTGTGCTACATACAGATAAAAGAAGCAAACTTTTCAAGCCCTTCTGTCCAGAACCAGGCAAACATTACTACTCTCACAGAATAGATTGGACACATTTCCCTAGTTTTCGAAGGAAATTTAAGGTAATGTTTGTGCCAAATTGAACATAGATGCTTGAGAATTTCATGTTGCCACATCAGTTATATTTAAGAAGTGCCAAACAGGAGGAAGAATTTAGTGTGTGTTTGGGATAGCGGTAGGAAAAATGACTTATTATGATTCTGACTTATTAAAAATGACTTAATAGAAAAATCAGTTTTTGTAATGTGATTTATGTTTGGATGAGCGATTTATTTTTGGACAATAAGTACTTATAATCGTGATTTACGATATACGAGATAAGTATGTGAGAGGATTTTTATCTCGACTTACATAATAAGTGACTTAATAGAAAAGCTGTAGTGAGGAGCTTATTTAATAAGTAGCTTATTCTACCCGTGATGCAATTAAAATAAGTTGAACTAAACACTGCAAAAATGCAACACGTTTTTATTTGGGTTTATTGCCCAAAAACGGGCTTATTTCTGCCCAATAAGCTGAACCAAACACATCCTTAATCCCCTACTGTAACAAAAATCAGTTGACCTTTCCATTTTAGTGTTCCCAACACAGGTCAAACCCAAATAAGAATATTAATAATAACACCTTTTATTTATGATAAATCCACTCATAACTACTTGCCTAGGAAGTCCAAGGAGAATGAATAACCAACACCCTCAAGGAATTTTATTTATACAGATAACACAAATAATGGGTTCTATATTATTGATGAGACTTTAACAAGGAAATATAACTTTTACAAGGAAGAAAAGTAAACAATTAGAGCGAGAGAGAAGGTAACCACATCAAAATCTATTACATTAAACTGGAGAGGCTAACCTGATGACAGAACAATGATGATATATTGCCATCCAAGTGCCGGAGCATGCCTCCGGATGGACCTGATATCAGAAACTGGCACCGCCCTTATGCTGTAAAGATTTGTGTCTACACAAGAAAAGGAACACACTTCAACATATGTGTCTGTGTGACACACCAAAGAGGCCACTAAAACTTTAGTATAGATAGCAGCCTACCTTTCTCGGACAGTTTTGCAGTTGAGCTATGACCTTTATATGGTATCCACGTCTATAGTAAAAAGAATCGATAATTACAGGGAAATGGCCACAGAAACAACAACGGTTCCCTCTAAAACAGGTATATACGGAATTAATTATTAATTATTACCATAAACAAAGAAGAATTTTGCTTAATCAACTTCAGTCTTCCGCTTATCCTTTCGGACGCAAGACTAGAGGGATGAATTGCAACGTTGTCCCTCCTATAGACTATCTCAGCACCTTCCGGCTCCCTGGACGAGCTCGATTTAGCACTATCGCTTCTTAACATCATGCTTGCTGACCCCTAATTCAAAATTAAAACCCCAAAAAGACTCAGTTGAATTCACAATCACACGACAACAGATAGAAATTTGTTCAGTATAATTGAATCACACAGCTTTTTCACAGAATGGAATTCAAGCAAAGAAACCAATAAGCAATAAAGAATACTGTCGAAATTTGGCACAGTAGTTGAAAAAATGACAACAATCTTACTTGTTGAAGTGACGCAGCGTAGTCCGCGTCGTCGGACAAATCGTGTAGCTCGGGTTCTTGCATGGAAACTTCGCAGATATCTGAGAGACTAAGAAATGAGAAATCAGAGTTCTCTTCGTGACGAAGGAATATCCCCATTGCGTGAGAGGGGAACGCGTTTATACCAGTTAGCTTCATGGAATTGTGACCGTTGGATTTCAAAAGCGGAAACAATGAACGGTTAAGATTGTATTAATACTTGCACCGTTCAGACCCGTCACGCAGTAACTTCTATTCTAGGCACTGCGCTGATTCTGCAACGTGCCGGGGTCAGTGTCACCCGGACGACGTATTTAGGAGCTTTTGACTTTTCGTCGACCCAAATATGTTACGGAAACTTTTTTCGGGGCCGCAATATGTTACAGAATGCAGAATTTATCACTCATACGTAGAGTTGGGAATCGGCCCTTGACGGGTCAGGATCTAAAAGGGCCGGCCCTAAAAGATTCAGAGTTAGGAAAATTGCAGTTTTTCAAGGTCCGGCCGGAGAGCATCAGGGTCAGGGCCGGCCCACAGGGTTAGGAAATCCTTTTCACAATATTTAACTATTTTTCCTACATATTTTCCCTAGAGAGATATAATTAGTAAATAACAACGATTAAATTTCTAATTTAATACATAAATGTTGTCAACATTAAGGTTTAAATAACACGTCTCTTGCAACAAACAAACACAGTTACTAATGTATAATCAAAGGTAAAATCATGTCCATAAATAACTCACACAAAGCCCAAAGTATAAGAGGCAATAAGCTAAATACTCTAACATCTAAACAACATGAGTATGACGACTATCATTTTCACCTTCTTCGCCACTATCATCAATTTCAAGGACATTTGATTGTATTTCACTTTGAGCAGTAGGTTCAAGTAGTCAAATAATCACAACCTCCATAAAAAATCATACTCTATCAGAAAGAATAGTATATAATATGATTTTAGTCTAAATAGGCAGAACAATATACTCAAAAATCACAATATGATTCAATTAGACAAAACAATATACTCAAAAATCATACTTTATACAATATGAGGACAGAGTGACATATATATTCAATAAGGTAATTCAAAAATGTAATATGGTTCCTTTTCAAATAAGAAAAATAAAAAATAAACGGGCCTAAAGGGCCGGCCCGAAGCCCTCCAGGGCCGGCCCTTTTAAGCCCGAGGCCCTACAGGGTCGGCCTTTTTAGGCCCGACTTCCTTTTGAGACTACAATTTACAAGCCCGGCCCTTGAAGGGCCAGAGCCTAAAAGGGCCGGCCTGACGGGCTTGGCCTGTTTTCCCGACTCTACTCATAGGCACGGTTAGTGCGTGGTCTTGGGAAACCAAAATTACGATTTCGAAGTTTTTTTTTTATAAGTTAAAGATAAAATTTCTCTTGCATCCTTATTTCATAAATCGTAAAAATACTTCTAAAACAATAAAATAAATAGGGATCATGTTTGAGACTCCTAAAAGTGCTTATTCATGTAAATCAAAATAAAACTCATCTTATATACTTACCTCATATGCCATAAATCACGATTGAAAAACTGTTTTTGAAGACTCCAATCAATATTCCAAACAAGCATTTTAGTGAGTGTTTGGCATTACGAATGGGCCACCCAATCGCACGATTGGGGCCCAATAAGCCCGATTGGAACAATGGGGTGGCTTTTGTATGTGTTTGAGATACCGTTTTATGAAAAAGGCTTAGGGCTGATAAGCCGCTTTTACTATAAACCACAAATCGTGGCTTTTTGTGATTAGCTTCTGAAATTGGGTTTGAATTGTTTACCGTTAAAAGTATAATAATGTTGTCCCAACAACCCATTCTCTCTCTCTCTCTCTCTCTCTCTTCTCTATCATCTATGCCTCTACTCGCCATCTCCGATCTATCTTCATCTTCCCTCTCTTGGCGGCCACAGGTTCTTCAACCTAAAGAGCGTCTTTGCTTTAGCATCACTCTCAAACACGCATTTCACCTTCACCTGTGTCCTTGGTCATACTCACCTTTTCCAGCGGTGGGTCTTATTTTCTTCACCGTTTCCATCAATCTGTAACCTTACCTCTTCAACTTAGCCACCTGGTCTTGAAGTCCGACAGAGTATTCTAGAATGCCATCACAAGCTTTTGACTCTGTAATGGGGGCCGACCTATTCATGCAAGTCAGTTTGGCAAAGGATTGCTATTGAACTATCAATCTCCGCTCTGCTTTGTGGTCTCTACCCTGTGACGTCTTCAACCTTCTCTCTTGTTGTCGATCTGGTATCCGTCGATGTCTTCTTTTGCGCGGTAAGCTTTAAAGGTTCATTTAAGCAAGATGTGTGAGTGTAGGTTCGATCTATCCTGTGGGTTTCATTTTTTGTTGCTCAGCTAAGGTGGTTTGGCATGAATATTTTCTTCTTCTTTTTTTGGCTTCTGTGATCTGTAGGCTATGATTCTAACTATGGGATTCTCATTGCACTATTTGCTAACTTGTGGTTGATGATGAAGAATAATATATCAGTACATATTGTTTAGAATCAACGCAAAGTTGTAAAGATTATTCAAAAAAGATATAAAAACTCGAAAACATATTTGTATATAAGTTGTAAAGAAGCAAAAGAGGACGACAGTTTGGAAAGCATGACAGAAAAAAGGCTTTGATACTAAGATGGAATTAAGAAGCATTAGTGTGAACACTACTTTGCTTTCGAGGTTGAAATTCTAAGCTGTTACAGTAGGACCTCCTTATATTTGAAGCTTATAGATAGTGCTTGAAATAGCGTGACTGTTTCCATTGTTTGTTCATGGAATTTGAATTCAAGTCAGTGTCTTGGTGAACTTGCCGAAAGGCAGAGCACTAGCTACCTACAACTACATCATGCATTGTGGTTTGTGATGCTTGAATATGATTATGGATCACGTATTGTACTATATAGCAACTTGTATATCCCGGCCATATTTTTTTTTTGTGAAGTTAGTGAATTTGTTGATAAAGTATTTATGAAATTTGGCCATAAAAATGTGGACAGCAAAGTCGTATGGGATGACGAGTCAACTAAGATTTTTATTAATGCATGCCTTGAGCAAATTTACCTAAAAGAATGGCATGGGTTGATATTTATGAAGACTAGCTAGAACAATATTGTCTCCACATTCAATGAGAAGACTAGGAAAGCATATGAGAAGAAACAGTTGAATAATAGGTTAGATATCTTAAGAAAGGATTTGAGGACTTGGGATTTGTTAATCAAAGAGATTATTGTGGGCCGATACCCTATAACAAATAATGTCGTTGCATCGAATGAGAGGTGGAAGCAAAAATTATAGGTTAATAATTACTATAATATCTTAAAATTTTGCTTACTATTGATTCAGTTGACTCTAATATTGTTTCGAACAATATAGGTATTGATTTTGGTTACTTATATGCAAGCAGGAGAATTTGTCATATAAAAAGTTTAGGCATAGAAACCTCAAGTTTGAAAGAGAATTAAGAATTATATTCAAGGACGTTATGGCAACTTGAGAGGATATTTTTGCACAATTTGCCATTTGTCACCATCTTGCTTCAACTCTCATGGGCTCACATGCACACACATACACATGATTCCACCCCTTGATCTATTACACAATTCAATCCTAACCATTAATCTTGAAGTTACCAATGAGTTTTCTCTTTAGCAAACCAATCAATTGGCCAGCAACTTTACCATTTTGCCCCTGATTATGGTAATTCACATTGAATCACCACCAAACACATTTTCTCATTCTTCTAACCATAATATGCGCCCTCCCTATATTTGAAGTCAATTTGGATGTTAATCTATAATGGAACTTAAATACAGGGCTTTTACACTGCTCATAACACAAATGACTACAATCCACTTCATATTCTCCAAAAGGGTTTATTTATCACTAATCACATCCACTTTTAGAGTCAAAATCCCTTAATCATTTACAAGTATCATTGAGTTTTTATTTGGTTTTTTTTATACTCACACCTGAATTTAACTACACTCACAGGTTACATAAGCAATGTCAAATTGGATAGAGGAAGATGACCAGTCTCACGTATTATCTATTATAGATGAAGAGTTTACAGAGTATGAATAATTGAGTGTGTTGCTGTGTGAATATTTGGTGCCTTATGTGTGCAAAGAACGGCGTAAAATGAGTAAACACATCAGTTATTTATGGGTCCAAGAGATACTGGCAACCCATGATTCACGTTGTCATGACATGTTTAGAGTGGAAAAACATGTATTCTACAACTTGGGCAATAAATTGGTGGAACATGTATTACGGAATTCAAAGACCGTCAATGTCGAAGAAATGGTTGCCATGTTTTTTATCACTGTTGGCCATTGAGTCGGCAATAGGGTGTTACAAGAACTATTTCAACATTCAGGGGAAACTGTCAGTAGGCTTTTTCCTACAATATTAGAGGCTTGACTTAGTCTTGCGTGAGAAAATATCAAACCTTGTGATCCCAAATTCCATGGATGCCACCCAAAAATATTCAACAATCGCTGATATCCCTACTTCAAGGATGCTATTAGAGCAATAGATGGAACTCACAGAAAGTGTGTGGTCACTGGTCCCAACCAAGATAAATATATCGGGAGAAAGGGACATCCAACACAGAATGTAATGGATGTATGTGATTGGGATATGTGCTTTACGTTCATGTTGGCGAGATGGAAGGTACTCCACATGATGCTCGTGTGTTTTAATTTGCTGTCTCAAATCCAACTATGAATTTCCCTCATCCACCTGCAGGTATATTTTCATCACCTTCAGTTCAATTGCTTTCATTTCACACTTTGATTAATTTCACACTTTTAAAATGATTTCAACATTTATTAGACAAATATTATTTGATCGATGATATCATGGTCCCTACAGATGTGAGCGTTTTCACATGTTAGAATTTAGGCATCAACCTGCATTTGGAAATGCTAAAGAAACCTTCAATTTCTATCATTCCAGTTGAGGTCAACTATTGAAAAGACTTTTGGAGTGTGAAAGAATAGATTTGAAATATTATGGAAAATGCGCAAATACAGCTACAAAACACAAGTCCGCATAGTTTGTGCAATAATGGCTACACATAATTTTATTAGGAGAAATTCTCAAACGGATGCTAATTTTAAACAAGCTGAAGCTGGGAATATAGGTTATATAGATAATAATATTGTAGATGAAGAGCCTTCGTCGACAAATTATGCTGCGCCATCTTTAACCCAAATGAATTATATCCATGACATGATTAGAGACCAACTTATATGGGACATGTGTAACAATTAGTTATATAATATTATTTGATCAAATTATGTATATTGGCCTACATTTTCTAGCATAATTTTTTTCACATGTTTATAATATTAATTTTCATTTTTATCTTATAATTACCACAAAAGCCACTTATGCTACCGTCAATCCAAACAAGTTTCTGATATGATGTTGTAATATAAATAAATTGAAATAGTAGTTAGGTTAGTTAGTAATTAGAAGAGTGGGACTAACCATTAGTGGCATTAGTTGTTTAAGAACAACATTAGCCAAACATGGCCTTACCCATGTCTAATTACTAATAGGTTCCCTAGGTCCCCTAATCCCTTATTAATAGGTCCCCTAATCCTAATCCCTTATTAATAGGTCCCCTAATCCCTTCTGCTTTTGTTTACTTCCCTCTTACCGGATCTGCCCTGTTTACCGGTAATGTATTACAGCCTATATATATGGCTGATGTTACTCACTGAGATCAGTTTTTTGCAAGTAATGAAAGTCAGAACATTTCTGAATTCCTCTGTTCTCTCTCCCTTTCTGCCTCTAATTCCTCTAATTCTTTCCTTCAACCCTCTGCTTACTTCTTCTCTACTCTAATCCCTAATCCCTAAAGACATTCAAATTATTCCCCAGTATCAGTGGTATCAGAGCTCTCAGTCCTCAGCCTATGATTATCGGTTCATCACCACGGAAGCGCATGGTGAAGACTCGACAGCAAGAAAGTGCAAGACTGATGGAAGACAAGACACACATTCTAGAACAGCGGGTGGGTTCCCTCGAATCATCAATTGGGACGCTGCATGACTCAGTCCAAGGTTACCGAGAGGAACTGCAGACGGTTCAACGTAGCATGCAAGATAACTTGCATACCATTACTCAAGAACAACGTGGGATGCAAGAAAATATTCAAGACATGACCCACGAAGTCAGAACCTTGGCGGTAGCGATGCAACAACTAACCCAACATGTTCCACTGAGGGCACCAGAATTTCAAGAAAGGGGAGGAAATGGACGACCAGCATACCAAAGACCCACGCAATTTACAAAGATGGAGTTTCCCAGATACACTGGGCAAGATATGGATACCTGGTTGGCAAAGGTTGACCGGTTTTTTGAAATTAACGAGACACCGGAGGCTTCCAAAGTCACCATGGCTTCGATGCATTTGGACGACGAGCGGTTTCAGTGGCATCGCGCGGTGGAGCGGCGCTGGCGACAACCGCCGACATGGGCAGCATACTCGGCGTTGCTGTTAGACACCTTCGGTCAGCCTTATGAGACACCAATGACCGACTTCACGCATTTGCGGCAGACGGGAACGGTGGCTGATTTTAATACAAGATTCGATCAAATCACAGCGAAGCTCGACCTCTTGGAGACGTATCTTGTTGACGCATACATGGGGGCGCTGAAGGATGAGATCGCGGATTCGGTTCGCCTCTTCAACCCCAGAACATTGCAAGAGGCTCGTCGACTTGCTAGGACTCAAGAAATCGTGGTGAATCGTAGAACTCTGAAAACGAATGCCGACAAATTCCCGAAACAGAGTATATCGAATTCCTGGTCAAACTTGGCTGCTAACACGTCGGCACTTACAAAGAACTCATCTTTCTCTAATGGGTCCCACCGAAAAGACCAGAAAACCCCCCAATTTCATCAAAATTCCACCTTCGTCCCCAAGGCAATCACTCGACCAGTGAAGGCTCTCACGGCTGAAGAAGAAGCCGAGCACCGCGCCAACAATCTGTGATTCTTCTGCCATGGTAAATTTTCGAGAGACCATAGGTGTCCCCAGAGGCAGAAAATGCAATTACACTTGGTCATATTAGATGATGAAGACGATGATATTCCTGCTGAACCTGAGGCTGCCAGTGAGGATGAAACAGATCAGCCACGCATATCCTTGCACGCTATAGAGGGCAATAGTCAATCTGAAGCTATGCGTGTCTTGGGTACTGTGGGGAAACAATCTATACAGATTTTAATAGATAGTGGAAGTACCCATGATTTTTTGAATCTGGACACAGCCTTAAAATTGGGTTGGCAGCCGCAGACACTCCCTCTGGCGCATGTGGAGATTGCAGGTGGAGGAAAACTGAAAATTCATGGGGTTTGGCATGGGTTTAGATGGAGAATGCATGGTCTGGAGTTCAGTTTTGATTTTCAGATCATTGAGTTACATACATATGATTTGGTGCTAGGCTTGAGATGGCTCAAGAGTATAAAAAATGCATTCTGGGATTATGAGTCTCTATCCATGTATTTCTGGAAGGATGGTCAGTTGGTCACTCTCCAAGCCAATGTTCCTCATTCCTTAAGACTGGTAGCATCAAAGAGGGTAGAAGCTAGCTGCCATAAAGATGAGCAGCTGTACCTTATGCAGTTGATTGAAGTTCAAGGAGCTAGGATGAGTTGCTTGGCGATTCAGCAACCAAACCCAGATCTGCCTACTGAGATACAAGGGGTCTTAACGGTTTTTCAAGATGTGTTTGATGAACCTAAAAGCCTCCCACCTTATAGGGAAGGCCACAATCATCCCATTCTATTAGAAGAAGGCACGGATCCTATTTCCTTTAAACCGTATCGATATCCGGCTGCTCAAAAGGATGTTATTGAGAAATTAGTGGCTGAGCTACTTGAAGCGGGTGTTGTGCAAGAGAGTTGTTCTCCATTTTCAGCCCCTATAGTCCTTGTCAAAAAGAAGGATGGATCTTGACGTATGTGTGTGGATTATAGGGAATTAAACAAGAAAACAATTAAGAATCAATATCCTATTCCTTTCATTGAGGACTTGTTTGATGAATTGGGCACGGCTAGATGGTTCACAAAGCTTGATCTGCGGGCCGGTTATCATCAAATTCGGATGGTACCCGAGGATGCTTACAAAACCACATTCAAGACTCACTCCGGACACTATGAGTGGCTTGTAATGCCATTTGGCCTTACGAATGCGCCGGCAACGTTTCAGGGGGCTATGAATGATATCTTTCGTCCTTTTCTTAGACAATTTATACTAGTCTTCTTCGATGATATACTGATTTATAGTCCTACCCTTGCAGATCATCAGGAGCACTTGTGGATGGCTTTACAAACGTTGCAGCAACATCACTACTTTGTGAAGGAAAGCAAGTGCACCTTTGCTGCTACAAGTGTGGAGTATCTTGGGCATATCCTAGGAGATGGGGTAGTAGCAACAGACCCTAAGAAGATCCAAGCAGTTGCTGATTGGCCTCAACCAACAACAGTCAAGCAATTGAGGGCATTTTTGGGGTTAGCTGGCTACTACCGGCGTTTTATCAAGAGCTATGGTATAATTGCTAGGCCCTTAACTCTTCTATTGAGGAAGAATGCCTTTGAGTGGTCTGATTCTACTAGTGAGGCCTTCCAACGTCTCAAGGGTGCCTTAGTTTCAGCCCCGGTTCTTGCTCTTCCTGATTTTACCAAGGAGTTTGTGGTGGAGTCTGATGCGTGTGGAGTGGGAATCGGTGCTGTGTTAATGCAACAGGGGCAACCACTTGCGTTCTTTAGTAAAGGACTCGCCCCAAGGCATCATAATCTGTCCATTTATGAAAAGGAATTGATGGCGGTAGTACTAGCAGTGTTGCATTGGCACCAATATCTTGAGAGGGGACAGTTTCTCATTCGTACAGATCAGCAAAGTCTCAAATTCCTGTTGGGGCAGCAACTTAAAACCCCCTTTCAAATGTTTTGGGTGTCTAAATTGGCTGGGTTTGACTATGACATAGTGTACAAGAAAGGGGTGAATAACTCGGTCGCTGATGCCCTATCTCGCCTCCTTAAGCAACAGTTAATGCAAATGACCTATAATACAACCTCACCAGAAATGTTGCAGCAAATAAAGGATAGTTGGGTTAGAGATGACTTCACTCGCTCCTTGCTTGAAAAGGTGCAGCAAAATGAAGGAGTGTGGAGTCACTTCACTTGGGATGGTCTTCTTTTACGAAGAAAAGGTAAATTGGTTGTAGGCAAGGTAGAAGCTCTTCGGTTGCATATTCTTGAGTGGTTACATTCAAGCCCTCAAGGTGGACATTCAGGTATACAAGCTACTTACCATCGTATTAAAGGTCTTTTTTGGTGGAAAAAGCTAATAAATGATGTTGTGGAGTATGTCAAAAGGTGTGACACATGCTCTAGGTGCAAATATGAGACCATAGCTTCTCCCGGATTGTTGCAGCCTTTGCCTATACCTAGTAGGGTGTGGGAGTCGATTACTATGGATTTTATTGAGGGACTCCCAAAATCTCAAGGGAAGGATACTATATGGGTGGTCATCGATCGGATGAGCAAATATGCCCATTTTATAGCCCTTGCTCATCCTTTTTCAGCGTCTACCTTAGCTCAACACTTTATGGATTAGATTTACAAACTCCATGGGGCACCGGCTGAAATTGTAAGTGATCGTGATTCACTCTTTGTTAGTAACTTCTGGAAGGAGTTTCTTCGTGTGTTGGGGGTGAATCAAAAGCTCTCTACAGCCTATCATCCTCAAACAGATGGGCAATCGGAAGTGCTTAATAGGTGTTTGGAGACATATTTGCGGTGTATGTGTTGGGAGAAACCTAAGGATTGGGCTAGGTGGATTTCACATGCAGAATGGTGGTATAATACAACATATCACACTGCCACTAAGGCTACACCATATGAGTTGCTTTATGGGCAGCAACCCCCACTACATACTCCTTATTTACCCCATAATTCAGTATTGGAGTTAGTGGATCGTAGCTTCATGGCTAGAGAGGAAGTTCTAGCACTTTTGAAACACCATTTGCACCGGGCAGCAAATCTGATGAAACAGCGGGCTGATCTGCATACGTCAGATCGAGAGTTTCAGGTTGGGCAGTGGGTTTTCTTGAAACTTAAACCTTATAGACAGATCTCTACAGCAACAAGAGCCTCTCAAAAGTTGGCTCCTAGATTCTATGGTCCTTATCAAGTGGTAGAGAAGGTTGGGGCTGTTGCATACAAGCTAGCATTACCTCCAGAATCCAGAATTCATTCTACCTTTCATGTTTCTCTATTGAGACTATGTCCGGATCCTACAGTGAAGCCTAGGCACCCTCCTATTGAATTTCCGGAGTTGCCACCAGCTATGGAACCGAGAAGCATTCTGAACCGACGGATTAAAAAGCGTCGTAAGAGGATGATTATTGAAATATTGGTTCAATGGAAGGGGTTACCTGATGAAGAAGCCTCTTGGATGGCCCTACATTCCTTTCAACAGCAATATCCTACATTTGTGATTCCTAATCCTTGAGGTCAAGGATGTTTAAGGGGGGGTATTGATATGATGTTGTAATATAAATAAATTGAAATAGTAGTTAGGTTAGTTAGTAATTAGAAGAGTGGGACTAACCATTAGTGGCATTAGTTGTTTAAGAACAACATTAGCCAAACATGGCCTTACCCATGTCTAATTACTAATAGGTTCCCTAGGTCCCCTAATCCCTTATTAATAGGTCCCCTAATCCTAATCCCTTATTAATAGGTCCCCTAATCCCTTCTGCTTTTGTTTACTTCCCTCTTACCGGATCTGCCCTGTTTACCGGTAATGTATTACAGCCTATATATATGGCTGATGTTACTCACTGAGATCAGTTTTTTGCAAGTAATGAAAGTCAGAACATTTCTGAATTCCTCTGTTCTCTCTCCCTTTCTGCCTCTAATTCCTCTAATTCTTTCCTTCAACCCTCTGCTTACTTCTTCTCTACTCTAATCCCTAATCCCTAAAGACATTCAAATTATTCCCCAGTATCAGTTTCACTTTCAGAAAAACACTTATGCAAGCACCAATCTAGACGTAAATCATATTACACAATCTAACTTTTACCCAATCTTAAATTTTTACAAATCATATTGCAAATAAGCCACTTTTTCCACCACTATCCCAAACACATTCTTAATTTCTTACAACGTGGTGAACCAGTGTTTAAATAATCGCCGGGAGATGTGCCCATATTTAGTGTTTGCCTTGAACAAGATTGTTTCCAATAGAAGGATACATGTAGGGGTGAGAAACTAGTTATTCGGTTCGGTTTTCGGTGAAAATCGAATTAACCAAAAACCGAATGGAGTCAAATTTCAACACCGAACCGAAACTGATCAACAAAATTAACCGAAACCAAACTAACCGAAAATTTCAATTCTGTTGTTCCATTAACCGAAATTTGATTTCACACTACCTACTTTTCTTGAAACAAATTTCTCACCTAAAATGGTTAGGCCTCAGCAAACAGATCGAGAAATAGGGAGAAATTAACAGACATTTACACCACTTTTGAGAGAATTTCTCTTTCAAACATTCAGGAGCCCACACAAAAGCCATGAACAGATACTATTATTTGCCTTGTACAAATGAATAAAAGAGATAACAATATATAAAAGCCATAGACAGAAGTCATAGAACACACACATGCTAAAACTTGTTCTTGAAATACTGAAGCAAAAGTATGGAAAGCAAAGATTTTGACATAGATGATGAAGACAGGATAGGGGCTTTTTTCTGGAATGATTTCGGTGGTGAAAGGAACACTTTGACCTTTACTGATGACGGAGGCACAATAAGATCGTGTTCCTTGATCAGATTCGCCAGATCTTTGTCAGAGCTAATGGAAACCAAAGGATCGAGATCTTCTGTAGGCAATCGACAGTGAAGTGTCACGGATTCTGAGCCACATAGCTCTCCCAACTTCACCAATAGCTTGGAAAAAGGAACAAAGCAGTCGACGGAGAGGACACGTGTATGGCCACCGATATAACTAAGCTCGCCGTCGGGATTGCAGGGAAGGATTTTGCCGCAGTAGCTACAGAGGAATTTGAGGGTGGATTTAGGAAAGGACGGTGTCTTCGAACTTCTAAGTGGCTGTGATGTTGAGTGAGTTTGAGGGAATGAAAATAGGTTTACCTATTGAAACATAAGGAGAGTGGGTCTTTTTTTTTTTGGGTCGAGATTTGGGTTTGGCTAATAAGGGTTAGAGTTGGGCCTTTGCAAAAAGGCATATCATAAAACACCCAGCCATATATTACCTATATTATTTCGGTTATTCGGTTATAACTGAATTTTTTTTTATAGTAACCTAACCGAACGCAGAAATATTAGAAGGAAAAAACCAAAAAATAATTAACAACCGAAATAACCGAATTAAGTTCGGTTCGGTCCAATATTTGGTTTTAGTTTCATCTTGCTCACCCCTAGATACATGCATGTACCTAGCAAAAAATAAGTATGGCTAATTTATTAAATTATTACTCACGTTTATTAGGTAGCGAGAGAAGGCTCTTTTTTTTTTCTTATATACAAGTCATGTCATTAAAATTTTTACATTAATGTACCCCTCTATCCTATTTATAGAGCAGGAACAAAATTGTTTATATGAATATATAATTTTACCCTTTATTTATTATTATATTCACTTTGTTCTCATGTGGCATGATTAATATTAAATAGGAGATAAAGTTGAAAATTTGTTGAATTTTAGATCTAAGTAATGCAATTTAAGATTTTTTTGGTCGGTGTGAAACATACTCGAGTCAGAAAGTACCTTATATATAGAATCAGAGGAGTATAATTTTATCCTTTATTTATTATCATGTAGACTTTGCGCTTTTCAGATAAAGTTTAAAGTACATACTAAATATAGACAAAGTTAAAAAATTACTCCCTCCAGTCCTATTTATAAGCAACTTTCTCCTTAATTGTGCAAAACGAACTGGTAGTTAAAAGCAATCAGTGTGTCAAAAATGTCATATTTTTTTCCATATATGCCCCTATTTATAAAAAGAGTATAGGAGATAAAATAGATAAAAAGTATAAGAGATAATGATCATTTAATAAGAGTAAAATAGGAAAAAGAAACTTACATTTTCAGACAAAAAGTGAAAGTTACTTATAAAAAGGACTAACTTTATAAATAAAATAAAATTATTCATAAATATGATCGGACAGGAGGGGTATTAAATTTTAATACATTTTATTAAATTTAAGGTCCTAGATTTCAGTGAAATATTTTAAAATTGACCTATAAATAGGATGGGGTGAGCATTTATTGTATGTAATGCCTAGCTCATACTAGGCCCAAAAAAAAAACAAAGATTAGAAGATAAATGAAAATCTAACCGTTTGATTAAATTTATATAGATGCAATCCAATATATGTTTTCATAAAATCAATTTCAATCTACCTATCACCTCTGATAATCAATATATTGTTTGACACCGATAGTTTAACGGTAACAGTTTTTAAATAATCCCTTTCTCATATTTTATATTAAAAAATAACCTACCTGTAAACCCATATTCATATTTCATTTCATCCAAAAACAATATTATAACTACAAATATTATAACCTACCTTTTAAATTGTAAGATGCACTATGAATATTTATTGATATTTAGACAACTACGGACATTTTTATTTGGGAAAATGTCAGCTAAGTCCCAAATTAGGAAAAAAATGTCAAAAAAGTCCCTTTGAAAAGTCAACTGTCAGAAAAGTTCATAGGGACTTTTGTGATATGGATTCTCAATGACCATTTACCAAAATACCTCCAAGCAATTGAACCACTATCATTGGTTACAACATGTTATGCTATATTTACAACTTCGTAAGTCATATTAACAACATCGTAAGTTACGTTTACAACATGTATATAAAATGCGTGATTGTGTTGCGTTTACAACCTCTTCAGTTACGTTTACAACTCATTAAATATAACGTAACATGTTGTAAACGTAACTGATTATGTTGTTAATATGACTTACGATGTTGTAAATATAGCATAACATATTGTAATAAATGACAGTGGTTAAATTGCTTGGGGGTATTTTGGTAAATAGTCATTGGGAATTCATGTCAGAATGACTTTTCTGACAGTTGACTTTTCAAATGGACTTTTTTAACATTTTTTCCCTAACTTGGGACCTAACTGACATTTTCCCTTTTTATTTGAGCTTTCCGGGCGTAGGCAACCCTATTTACAGGTGCTAACCTTATAGCGCACCGTTGGGGTACAACGAGAAGCTAAAAAGGTGTCATGCTTCTTAATACTTGCGGTTCTCAATATGTAACTATCATGGAAAGAGTATTGTGCCATTTTTCGAGCTACCCTAACTAAGCGAACTCTTCTCCCATAAGGATGATATGCAAACAAAAAAAGTTCTTGTCTAAGAGCATATAACATCATGTTCAGTTTCACGTATATGGGAGAGAAAAGATTGACCACTCAATTAATGGTACTATGGTAGAGGCTCTTATCGTTGTTTGAAGGATGTGCTCTAATGTACTCTCAACTACACATATATGACTCAGAGAACGAAATAGCAAACTGAATTATAGCAATCTGGTCAATATTTCAATTGAGGGTTTTGTTACATAGACATACACCAAACACTGACAATAAGTAAATGTCATATTGATTCAGTCCTGCATAATTGTTCTATGAGAGGGAGACAGAAGAACATTCACAGATCATCATGCTAATAAACTTTGTTTTGGTTCTTCAAGTGAAAGTAACATACTTTTGGGTACTTTCCTTTTGAAACAATTTTCCGTTCTGTTTTCATATATCATGTTTATTATTTATTTTCAATGTCTTCAATAGAAGAACATAATATCTATAAACGAATCTCAAGGATGAGTAGCAAAATCTTTAAATTAAATCATTTTATTTTAATTTCTATTTAACAAATTTATATTTTGAATATGATATGAATAAAAAACACCGTCCGGTGCATCGTATGGGGAGAATCCCTAGTAAAACTAGTATACACGGTGTCAAATTAGAGTCACTTTTACTTTTTGTCATGGATAAAATGGTGACTCGTTCATTTACAATTGGGTATATGTAGTAAAAAATAAACAGTCTGATCCTCAAGTTGTTCTTGCAAAAGCTAATCACATTGTGACGGAATTTTGGGTGGCTAATAATTTGTGTATATCTGAGACTAATGTAGATAAAGCAGTGAAGGAAGTAGCAATTTGTGGCTCTCCAGATGATAATTATCTTAAAACTAATTTAGATTGTGCTTTTGCAGAAAACTCAAATAAATTTTGCTATCAGTTTTGTGGTTAGAGGTTTTAATGGATGGTTGGTGGATGGATCTACAAAGAAATGCTAGGCTTCTCCTATTCTTATGAGGGAAGCAATGGCAATAGAAGAAGCGGTCCAGAATGACGTTCATAATTAATTGGGAAATGTGATCTTTGAATCTGATCAACCCCAAGAAACCTGTATTTTACATCATTAAAAATGTTATGGCTATTGACTGGAGTTGTGATATCTTCATTGAAAATATCCTTTTTTAAAAGGAAATTTATTAGAAATCACACGGTGATCTAGATTATTAGATAGAGTAACTTAGTTGCTGACTGTCTGGTTCAGGCTACTCTAAAAAATGTGTCGTTTTGATTTGGATTCTTTGCCACCACCACCTACCTCATCTTTTAAAACTATTGATAAGGACATTGATGATGATTTTATGGTATGATACAGTTAGAGTAGGAGTTGGCTAATTTTGTTATTTTTGTGGATGCTTGTTATGTTTTTAATCAGGTTATCTGACCCGGACCGGCCGAACCGGACCGAAAACCAGCGACCCGGGCACTAAATTGGTCCGGGTCAAATTTTTTTAATTTTTTTTAAAATCTTTTTCTTTTAATTTTTCCTTTAGAATTTCACACTATATAAGCCTAAAATATTCCATTTCTCATCAGTTTGGTCCCTGTTTAGCTCCGGTTTAACTTTGATATGACCCTTAACCTAATATCTTGACCGATTCACTGATCGGTTTAAGTTTAATTATCTTGATTTTTAGACATTGTTAGAACAATTTTATTATCTAGTCAGTTTTTTTAATTTCCCGAAAAAAATAGAGGCACTGTATGTTTATGTCATGTCAATATGTCATTTTAATGTTCTCTTTTTTATTTCCAAATTGAAAATGCAGCAAGCTGCAAGCGCAAGATAGAGGCCGTTACTATGTACTTTTTTTTTAATCTTTTTTTATAAGGACTCAAAATTTAAGTTGTCCTAATCTTTTTTATAAGAATTTGATAAAAGTTATCTGAATATTTATAAATTTCTTTCCATTGTTATCCTTCATTAATTATATATATTGTATTAATTAAAATATTAGTGATATACATGTTTACTCTATTTCTCTCTCTTATTTACTTCTTATAAATAAGAATGTACTTAAAAAAATGAGTCATTTCATACACACTTTTTGTTTCTAACTAGTTTTAACTACTTTTTTTAAGCCACGTAACTTTTTGTTTTGTTTCTTAAAAGATTAAGGTGTGAAGCTACCTACAAACTATTTGTGAATACATGCCTACCATCATAATGTTTCCTTCAATGCAAAAGTATATATGAATTTTTTTAATTAAAACAAAAATGTTATGTCTAAGTCAACTAAAGTTAACTATTAACAGATATTTTAATCAAGAAAATAGTGTAAGAATACATATGAGGTTATAAAAAAGATCTAAAAAATGCCATGGTTATTGAGTCAACCAATATTAACTGTTTTGTAAACAGTCCCCACATGAATATGCATATGATTTTCACTTTCAGGAACCCCATCCGTCACTATAGGGTCTTCTGCATGACACAATGGTTGCACCTCATTGGTGCCACAGCTGCTCCTCCCTAGTCGCATCATCTGTCGTCCTTTGTATAGTTCCTTTGTTATGAGTTGTTCTGTATCAGAGGCAAAGAGGATGATCACTCACTTGTTGGCACAAAAAACAACATGTCCAATCCTCTAACGAAGTTGTCAAAATTGGCACAAAAATTTGTGAAAATAGTGACATTAACTTATTATTTTAGAATTTGTCAAAGTGGAAAAATGGACTTGTTAAAATAGGCAGATGCAAGTGGAAAAATGAATTTATTAAAGTAGGTAAATACAGTTGTCAAAATAGACTAATGAAGTTGTTACTGCCTGACAGTGTCTTTTCAATTAATAAGGGCAATCCAGTAACTTCACATTTAAAATTAATCACAATGGAGTCCCTAAGGTCCTTTTTGATAGGAGAATTTGCTATGAGATTTTTTTGTTGTAATTTTTTATGATCATTGGGATCGTATTGTGATTTTTCCAAAAAATTAATACTTTAAGTACTCGTTTGGAATAGCTTATTTTTGGGCAATAAATGCTTATAAATTGTGATTCACGGTATACGAGGTAAGTATGTGAGAGGAGTTTTATCTCGGCTTGCATAATAATGATTTATTTTTTAAGAAAACGCTAAACCAAACAAGCCTTAAAAACAAAATTGTGCCACAAAATACTTTAGGAAGCATGATTAACCACAAAGTATTTTAGAATACTGAATGCATCTGAAAAAATATTGAAGGGTGCTAAACGTGCCTTAACCCTAAAATAAAATTTAATGGTACTTCTCTAGTTCTAATGTGCTCCCTCTGATTCTAATTATAAGACATATTTACCTAACTTTGGAGAAATTAAGGATAGTGGTTAAATTAATTAATCATATTTATTTTCCTAAAATACCCTTATTTAAAATTTAAAATGGCATCCAATTACTTTAATTAATTCTCTGTTTTTTCTTGTACCTCTCCTGCCTCACACACGACTTTTCCAAGCTCTCACACAATCCGGTGTCGTCAATTTCCCCCAACAACTTCCGATCTACTTTCATTAAATTATTATTGAGAAAGTATCAATAGGGGGTATTTTGGGAAGAAATTGACAAAAATTAGAACTTTGTCCTATAATTAGGACCAAGTTCAACCCTCAAATGTTGTCCTATAATTAGGACCGGAGGGAGTAAGAAGTAATTGTAGAGTTGATTTTAGTTCTAAATGTACGATTTATTTTCCATATTTGTCAGTTTGTTTCTAATTTATTCCTATTAATATTTCCTAAATAAAAATCAAATAAAAGAGAGATAAATGGAATAAAAAAAATGATTATGTGTTTAAAAAAAAGTACATTATATTCATAGAAAAAGGGGAAAAAAATATAACATATTAAATAACTTAAATAATATTTTTAATCTAATTAAATTAGTTAAATGAGAAATATTAGAGACAAGAGGGAGTATTAAATAGCAATCCAAGATTCACCCACAGTAGAAATTCGATAAAAAAATAAAGAGGATGGGGGATTCAGAATTTTGGGGAATGAATATCTGAAATGGGGGTCGTGCGAGTAATGTGCCTTCCCTTTCGGGGGGTTGACACGTATCCCCTATTAATGCATTTAAAGGCTGTTCCACTCTAAAACATTCCCCCTCTCGCTATCTATCTCTCTCTCCTCTGTCACTTCCCTCAACTGCTATAAAATAGTGCGCTTCTCTTCTTCTCTCACCAATTTCTTTCTTGCAAACCACACAGCAGACAGCACGGCGCTTGCTGCAGTAATCAATGGAGCCTGTCAAGGATCAGATTCTTCCTCTCTCTCACAACAAACCCTCTCGTATGACTTCCAGAGGACTCTACGCTGCTGTCTCTTACATGGCCTCTGCTGGTTTGTTCTTCTACTCTTCTTCCTCCTCTGCCACCATCGTCGCCTTTTTCACCTTCGTTGTCGGCGTCGTCCTTTTGCTCTTTTTGTTGTGTTTCGAATTATCTCTTATCATTTTGCTTATCGTTTACGTTGTGAGCTTCATCTTGTGCCTTTTTGTTGGATTTAATTGTGTACTTGGTTTAATACTCTTTCCTGTTTTTTTTTTTCCTTCTTGAAATTGGTTTGGCGTTGGTTTGTAATGGGGGTATTTGATTTCGCGTGGCGGGTAATGATACCATGGAGGAATTCGAATTCAAGAGTTTCTGTACTGATGATAAAATAAGAATTATTATTATTTTTTTAAATTAAAGGGGCACTGACCGGCCTGAGGTTACAGGTGGACTTAATCCGCCACCTCCCATATATATACATAGAGGAAGTTCTCATGTCACTAAGCTAAGCTTAGGTCTAGGTCTTTGGTAAATATGAATTATTATTAACCACGCGTGTGATTTGTTCTACTCTCAAGAAAATGAGTAACGCAGACTCCCAGGGTACTTGCCAAGTGCAAGGTGGGGACAGGGTAGAGGGTAGGGCACGATTGACAGAGCCAGAGAGGAGAGTGGAGAGTGGAGAGGAGTAGGTTAGCTGTGAAATATAAAATTAGAAAAAAACATTAAAACAAAAAAGTGACAGAAATTAGAAAATCACGGAGATTTTTTTTTAATTATATATAAAAAATATATACTGTGGCCAGGACCGAAATTCTCAAAGAGTCCGTTTGGTTCAACTCCATTGCATGCCTGCAATAGTAATTAAGATTGCATTATCAAGATAAGATAAGAGTATTTGGTTACCCTTTAGTATGATAATAAGATTTACCATGGTAATGATAATTACCAAAAAATTCGTAATCCTCATTTATTCCTCCCCTATGAATCCGCATTATTATC
The DNA here is from genome assembly GCA_963210345.1 of Inga oerstediana. Taxonomy (NCBI): domain Eukaryota; kingdom Viridiplantae; phylum Streptophyta; class Magnoliopsida; order Fabales; family Fabaceae; genus Inga; species Inga oerstediana. The sequence goes on from OY723407.1 coordinate 43,388,676, forward strand.
CCATTACATGGTTTAAAAAGTCTAATTTACCCTTGAATTTCTAGTGTCTTTGTTTTATTTATCTCATTTTACTTGTCGTATCACGCCACAACTGCCACCGCCACTATTTCCTCCTCGGCGGCGGCCGCCGCCACCACCTCCTCCTCCGTCGCCACCACCCACCCACCGCCGCCACCACCACCACCACCTCTGCCTTCTCCACCACTGCCACCTTCTCCTCCACCACCGCTACCCGCCTACCTCCATTGCCATCACAGCCGCTGCCGCCATCACCATCTCCTCCTCCGCCACAGCCGCCTTCGCCACCCGCACACCTCCATTGTCGCCACCGCCGCCGCCACCACCACCACCTCCTCCTCCGCCATCGCCGCCTCCACCACTCGCCCACCTCCACCGCCGCTGCCACCACCACCACCTGCCCACGGCCACCGCAACCACCACCTCCTCCTCCACCACCTCTGTTGCCTACCCACCGCCACCTCCTCCGCCGCCGCCGTCACACGCTCGCCATCGCTACTACCACATCCTCCTCTACCGTCACCCCCATCGTTGCCGCCACCACTACCTCTTCCACCTCTATCTTTGCCACTGCGGATTCTTAACTTTTTTTTTACATAGATTATAAGAGTAAAATAGACTTTGTGCAATATATTAATTTTAAATAATTGTTAAAATATTAACTCATTGCACCTTATTAAAAAATTAAACCAAACACTACCCTTATAATTAATATTGCAGTATATTACCATTGTATCGCATTGCATTGCACTACAGGGTGTAATAGGATCAAACCAAACAGACTCAAAGGCTTGCCAGGATCCCGGTCCTGGTTATTCCCGGTCCGAGACTGGGACTTTTTGGTCCCACTGTTACTGGGACCAGGACCGGGACCGGGACGAGATTGTCGAGACTGGGACCCTATGAACATCCTTAGTACTTGGCCTAGTAGTGTACTGGCTAGACTACAAAATAGGTGAATTGAGTTGAAATCCTACCTCGTTCCCAGAAAAGACTGAGTAAGGCTGAGAATTGTCCGCGGAGAGATAACTTCAGTTTATACAGAGAAAACACATTAATTTCCACTGTGATAGGGACACTTGATATGTTCAATATTGTCTTTATGCATGGGTTTTCACGGAATAGTCCGAAGTTTACTCTAAAATCAAAATATAATGGAAAACATTGAGAATTCCGATAAACGAGTAGCTTTAAGGAGACCACTTTTGCCACTTATGATTACAATAAACAGTGTCCAATTTGTCTGCTTTAATCGCGTGAGTGCTAAAGTCAGCATCCTACAGGTATAGTTATAGGTCGTCCACTAACTACAAGTGTTGTCGACTTCACGAATTCAAAACATGGGCACCAACTTTGCTAAAAAGCGGTTCAATGGTAGAGTTCTCAATCAGAACCTACCTCAATTAGGATTTTAATGGTTGTCCTTTAGCGATATCTTCAATTCTTGTCATATATGCTGCCACAGTGCTTTCCCACAGGGTTGAATCTTGACCCTTTTGGATTTTATATCACATTCTCTGGTGTACATGGCTTGGGCAACTAAAGCTGATTCCCATTAGCTGATAAAATCGATGAAGTCAAAACAGAAATTGAGAAGGAGGTGTTTGTGATTCTCTTTTAGAGCATGCAAAAACCCATGTAAAGAACATGGAGTGAATTAAATTATATGAAGCTGTCCTTTTGGGGACATCCGATAACATTGGAAAGGGAAATTATATTAACGATGAGATTCTTAGAAATCATCGTTCTAATTTGCATTTGTTAAAATTGATTGATTAAAACATAAATAGTATGTATGATATATCTGTTTCTTGTTCTGTATTCTATATATTCAATTTCCATTCACCATGTTCAGGATAGATGCTGCCATGAGAAGATTATAAGATCTTAAATTTTTGGATTAAATGCCAGGGTTTAATGAGTAAAGTTTACTTTCCTTTTCTGGTCACTTACTTCCATTAACCTGCGCACTGATGGTCTTCACTCTACAGTGTTGTATCTTTCTGGTCATTGGTGACATTATATGTTCCAACACTAGAAAACTATTTGTCATTTTTTTTAAACTTTGCTTGTGTCTATGGTTTTGTCTACAGTTTAAAATATTTTAATGGATGAGTCAACATTATAGATATACACTCATTACATCTATTCTCATGAAATCTGTTGATTATGAAGTTCTGTTGATCTTCTTCAACAAAGCGGCCCTCTCTTCTTATGGTTTTCCGAGTGCCAATGTCATCACATTTTTGCAGGTATTTCATTTTCCAAGATGGTTTGTGGCCCAATTTTGTTCAAGTGTTTCTCTAATTGCCATTGCCTAGCTATTGACCTAACATTTTGAATTCTATTGTCATTACATTCTATCTACCTGCTATTATCCTTCTCTCTGCCTCCCTTCTTGTCTCTGACTAATATAATTGTAATTTTTTAATAATTTATTGTCAATGACTCATTTTTTCCTCATCGATACTGAATTTATGTCTTGTGCTTACTTCAGTTGGTTTGTTCATGTTTGATTCTCTATGCAATGAGATACTCGAAGTTAATTTCTTTCACAGAGGGTGAACTGCGGAGCAGTTCTAACAACCCAGCAACTATTGTTTCTCTCAAGACACTAGCTCAGACACTTCCTCTTGGGCTGGCATATTTGCTATACATGGTTAGCATTTATAACATATTCACGCGTTTTTGGATTAAGGAAAAATACCAAGTTTCTAAACTTGCCTCCCTTTATTGTGAAAGATAGTGACCATGGAATCTGTGCGTGGTGTAAATGTTCCCATGTACACCACGCTGAGGCGAACTACTGTGGCCTTTACAATGATTTTGGAGTATCCTCTTACGGGGCAGAGACATTCACGTTTTGTTATTTGCAGGTATAGCCACCCACATACTGTTGCATTTAATAGTTGTGCGTGATTTGATGATGACAAGTAAATGAGAAGATTGTAATTTGTATGGTCCTTTTGATTTATATATGCTTCCATTTTTGAAGTTTGAGTTTCTTGATGAACAAGCTATAGTACTGGATCGCATTTCATACACACAGAACCAACCAATGAATAATTCAGAGCTAGAACTTGTTATAAGCTGCTGTATATGGCCATAACTTGTACTTATCATGGAATGAAATCAATTGCTGGTTATAGTTTTTCAGTTTTCCTAAAAACTTCTTCCCTCTGAGTAACTTTGAAGATGTAGATTTTATGTTGCTAATGTAAATCGTTATATGTCTTATAGAATGGCTTTCTACATAGCAATTGCTGGTTTTTAAGCTTAAATGCTATAATCAATGGAGACATGAAGTTTGATCGAGCCAAAATATGAGTCTACATGAACTATAGTTAGATATCTTGCCATGGACTTGCTATCTTCCTGATAGACATAGGGACTAAAAGCTTTTATAGATATAGAATAACTGAAAGCAACACAAATCCCTCTTTATTTCACTGAATTGTAAAATACCTTTGGTCCCAAATCTAAGAGCTAGTTTAGAAGTGAACTTTGGTCCTAATTATAAGATCTTTTTTCATTTCATTTCTTATATTTATCATTTTTCTTCTAAACTAATTTGCCTAACTTAAAAACTCATATAAAATCTAATGATACACAATCTAATGATACACATAAGTATTTAAGAAAGATCATGTCACATATGTTATAATTAAATAATTTATTTTGCTTCCTTAATCTCCCTAAATTAGTCAACTTGTGCTTATATTAAGGACCAGGTAGTACATATTACTAAGATTTGGTATCAATATCATTTCACAACTCACAAGAGGTGAATTTAGAAAAGGCATTTTCCATACCAAGTGTAAATAACTTTCAGTGAACTTTTGATATGACGTGCCTTTTTCCATGATGAATGGGGTGTTCACAAGGGCTGTGATGCCACCAAGAAGGGCATACTTGATGTGCTTTTACTTGTTATGGTGTGAAAATATGATGGGGGTACCTTTTTTGATAGAGTAGAATCTTGTCAACGGTTGGAGTTATAGCTTTATAACTTTAAACTTATTTCAGAAGTATGATGGAATCTTCAGAGCCTTTTTATGTTTTTTTAAAAAATTATTATGCATGAGAAAACCCTAATGTTCCTGCCTACTCATCTATATATCTTTATGGATTTTTTCTTATTATGCCTCAGTAGGTGGTCTCTGATGATCTGTCAAATTTTAATAATATAAATATGCAAATGAAGGTTTTTGGATAATCGATACACTTCTTGACAAATCCAAAGAATTTATCAGTGTAGGGATAATTATAGGTGGTGCATTCGTTGCTGGAGCTCGGGACCTGGCATTTGATGCCTATTCCTATTCAGTTGTTTTCCTAGCAAACATCAGTACAGCAGTATACTTTACTTCTATTGCTCGTATTGGTAAGAGCTTCTGCAATTTTTATTTTATATGGCCTCATTAATTGGTTGAATCTAATTACTAAACTACTATGTATTAACCACTTTTATAGGTAAATCCAGTGGCCTTAATTCCTTCGGTCTTATGTGGTGTAATGGTAAGATCAAGTGTGTCTTCTTTGATATGATAAGATTATATGTCGATTGGTGTTGTTTAAACTTTGATTTCATCTATCCTGAAATCAGGCTCTATTTTATTTTTAGGCATAATTAGCGGACCAATCTTATTGATCTGGTCATCAATTAGAGGAGATATAACAACAACATTGAACTTCCCTTACTTGTATGACCATGGATTTCAGGTAGTTATTGTATATCTTGCGTTATGGCTAGTTAACAGCATTCATTAATTACATGTTTGAAACTGTCATTATGTGCATGAACCAACAATATTGACAAGTTTTTAGGTACAACCATGTAAATTTGGAAAACTATTGTGCATCCTTCTGTGTAATTTTTTGCGAACAAAATTAATCAGCTGAGTTGTTACCATTGCCGATTTCCTTGTCGGTCGAACTTCCTCCCTGCACAAAATTAAATTCTTCCATTGAGATGTGACCCTTTCATCAGTAAACAAATACACACATCATATTTGACCATTTCAGTTATGCAAAATTAAAGCAGGACAAAGTATTCTAGTCTATTGCTGAATAAGTGAATATAGGAGCTCTACTATGGATGACACTTTCTTTTAAGTTCTCATGACCATTCTATCCAAAAACCACTCTAACCTTTTGCATAAAATCATCTTGCTGATGCTCCAAGATGACACGAGTAAAATTTTTACTTCCTCTTGTTTTTAATACAAGAGCTAGATAACTAAGTTGCGAGTATTATGATAATTAGTTAAGTTATTTATTTGTGACAAATATGTGTTGGTTTCACTAGAATACCCTTACTAATCATGTGCGTTGTAACTATCCCTTGATGTGGAAATCCCCTTGTTATGCGTAATCAATAAGGATACTCTAGGGAAAAAAATTATAAATTTGAGAGACAAAGTGAATTGGGTTCTCATATTTAGGACCAAAATCAACCCTTGTTAAGCGATAACGTATTTTCTGAGTATCTAGTTTTTACAAGTTGAGATCAGCTAGTATGTGTCTATGCAGGCACTTCCTGTTATTCTTGTATCTGCTAATTGATAGTATGAGCAAGAGTTTTAATTGCTTATTTGGACTTTTTTCTTCTTTTGCAGGCTGTTATGCTTCTTTCTTGTTTACTGGCTTTCTCAATAAACTACTATGTATTTTTAAATACTACTATTAATTCAGCGCTTACGCATACAATCTGTGGCAATTTGAAGGTTAGTAACGTCTTTCCCTATTTTATCCAGCAAGGTTATAATCTGTCTCTATATATATCTAAAATATAAAAACTTTAACAAGTCGCAGCCTTCTTAAGTCATGAACAATATAACTCATTTCTCAAATTCTGTACAATACACTAAACTCTCTTAAATATTCTGAGCTGTGATAGTTTATTTAGCATTTTGTCTGGTTTTCTACCTATTTTCCCACTTTTGGGCTTGCCACCTGTGCCTGTGCGCACGTGTTTTTTTATTAGTTGTGAAGCTTGCTGGCATTTACGTATCAAACTTCTTGTTCATCTTGTCACCCCTACAAATGTAAACTGAATTCCATAGACATTCAAACATACATGAATTTAAGGAAAGAATAACCCAGAAAGGGTGGCTCTATGACATACCATCTTTATATTTATCCTTTCTGTGCCTCTATTTCTCTTGTTTGTATTCGATTTTATAATAAATGTTGCGAATCCGAATTGCTAATATTGATGTACAAATTAAAACCATTAGTTTATGACATGTTGCATCAATTTTAATCTCTATTGTTTAGGTGGCATGTGCACTTGGCATCAATAACTGAAGAATTCTTGTTTAAAATCAACCCAAAGCTGAGTTAAACCCCTAATACTTCTTTTATATTAAAAAACAAAACCAAAAAAAAAATCTTGGGAAGTGGACTTATGGTTTTGTTAAGTACTTCTAATCTTGGATTGAAATTACTAGCCTTTGATTTGTAATCTAAATCCTCTAAATGCATAAAAGTGAATACATGTGAGTGCATGTATGTAAGTATACTCCACGTATAATTTATAGTTTATGTAATTTTTCCCCAATTTATGAGCACAATGTAATATTCTTGACTTTTTTGGGGTCATGATTCTTTGATTAAACTGTTTCCTGACTATAATTTTAGGATCTTTTTACAATTGGGTTTGGCTGGCTCATATTTGGAGGACTTCCATTTGATCTGGTAACCATAAATTCATTCAAGTATTGATTTGATATTGCTCTTTTTTAATTAGAAAAATTGATGAAAATCCCCATTATAAAATTTATTGCCCCAAAGAACCTAAAGACTCGCGTCCTTGAATGGGTGTAACTTTCTTCAGTTGTGCACAATATATCTAACTATTCGCAAATGTCTTCCATTTTGCATATATAGTAAAAAAGTGGTTGCACATGATTGAACATCAGTTGCACTTGCTGAATATAGGTTGTGCTTTAATTGTTAAACAAGTTTCAAGTACCTTTCGGTAATAAATTTTAGAATGGGGATTTTTCATTTATTTTCCCTTTTAATTATTACTATCTCATATTGTTAATATAAGACACAGTTGATTTTTTTTGGAGATATTAAGGAAATTAAATAAATTACTTTAAATATTTATATTTATTGTTTTTTTAAAAAATAGTTTGCCTTACTTATAAATTGATATATAATATAATGATGCACAACAACTGTTATGATTAAATAGTTTATTTAGTTTCCTTAATATTTCTAAAACAGTAAATCGAGTCTTATATTAAGGATATGAGAAAGTACCGTTTATTTATTTTTTTTAGGGAAAATCACTGTGGGGTCTTAAGGGTCATAAAAAATTACAAAAAAGTCCCAAACCAAATTCCCCTATAAAAAAGTCCTTAGGGACTGCATTGTGATTAATTCGGAATGTGAAATTACTTTGTTGTTCCTACTGAATAAAAAAAGGAAAGGAACATTATATGTCTTTTTTGACAATTACTTATGCCTATTTTGACAACTGAATTAACTCTTTTGATAAGTTCATTTTCCTTCCAATTTCTGAACTTAATGTCTCTCTTTTGACAAGTGCTTATACCTATTTTGTTAGCTGCATGAGTTATTTTGACAAGTTCATTTTCCTTTTTGGACAAGTTTTGAAATTTCAGAACTAAATGTGTTAATTTTGATAAGTGCATATGTCTTTTTTGACAAGTGTTTCTGCATATTTTGACAATTGGATGAACTATTTTGACAAGTTTATTTTCCTCTTTGGATGAGTTTTGAAACTTCAGAATTTAATGTCCATACTTTGATAAGTATATATGCCTTTTTTGACAAGTGCTTATTCCTATTTTAACAACTGCATGTGATATTTTGATAAGTTCATTTTCCTCTTTGGACAATTTTTGAAATTTTAAAATTAAATGTGCCAATTTTGATAAGTGCATATGCCTTTTTTGACAAGTACGTATGTATATTTTAACAACTGGATGAATTATTTTGACAAGTTTATATTCCTCCTTGGACAAGTTTTGAAATTTCAGAACTAAATGTACCAAGTTTGACAAGTGTATATGCCTTTTTTGAGAAGTGCTTATTTCTATTTTGACAATTACATGAGTTATTTTGACAAGTTCATTTTGCTCCCAATCCCTGGTAAGAATATGATGTATAAAGGAAGACTCAGCCTATGAGGAGTTTTGAAGAATCATATTATCTATAATTGGAAAATAAAATAATGAAATTTGGTTGAAATTTAAAGTTATGCTTGAAATTTCAAAACTTTTCTAGGGAGGGAAATGAATTTATCAAAATAGCTCATTCAGTTGTCAACATAGGCATAAGCATTTGTCAAAAAAGGCTTACACCGTTCATTTCCCTTTTTGTTCAATGGGGGCAATAAAATAATTTCATATTTTAAATTAATTACAATGCAGTTCTTAGAGACTTCCTTTATAAGGGAATTTGGTTTGAAACTTTTTTATAATTTTTAGAGTCTTTGGGACCTTACAGTGATTTTCACATTTTTTTATGCCGCCATCGTATATCGTTTATTTATTAAACTGTTTCCTTATGTTTTTCAGTTAAATGTTGTTGGCCAATCACTTGGTTTCCTTGGGTCTGGATTGTACGCCTATTGTAAACTCAAAGGAATATGAAGACGACTTCCCCGGCTGCCCTTGTCGCAGTCACACAGAATATTAAAACAGTTAGGGGGAAATATATGCCCATGGGGTTGATAAAATAAAAGGCAGTTAATTGTGAGAAAAAATATTTTGCATGCGGTATATTCGAAGTTTATATATTTCAAATTTTATTACAAAATATCTCGACCTGTACGTAAGTGTAGTTTTAATGAAATTAAAAGTTTGCATTCCCAATTAAGTGAAATTCCCTAATCCCTTGTCTCTAACATAAATAATAAACAATCATTGAAATAAAATTTATAGAATTAATTTCTCGGCACAATCTCGTAATCCTGGGTTTGTTTTGAACAAAAAATGCACGCCACTTTGAATTTTATTAGTTTTAGATTTAAAATATAATTATCTTTTATGATTCAATATAGATAAGATGAATTTTTTTTTTTTAAATATGATGAGAATGAGAGATAAAAAAAAAAAGAAAACCAAATATGTAATGTTGTATAAACATTGTTCTGTTTTATCTAAATTATATAAAGACTTGCTCTATTTTGAAGGCATATATACATCTCTTTTGTAATTAAAATGCTTGTTACACAAATCTTCCTATATATTTAAGATTTTATTTTCATTCATCCAACTTAATTTACCCATTAAGTTTTTCATAATTTTTTTTTTTGGTTCAAAATATCCCAAATTAACATAAAATTATTTAAACATTTACTAAAAAAATAATTTTAATACATACATTTTAAAACTTTCTAATAAGTTATAAAGCTTATTAATTTTGATAAAATTAAAAAATTATAATTTTAATCATCTTTATTGAACTTATGTATTTAGTTTTTTAAATGGCTAAAAGCATATTTTTTAATAAATATTGAAAACTGTTATTCACATCTTAAAAAAAAAAAAGTGAACAAAACATGCAAATCTAGTATCCTTCGTCAATCTCCACCTTGGTTTCCCTCATCAATGAGATGACAACTAACGCACCTATTAACAATTTGTAACTAGACTCCCAACTTTCACTTATTTATTCCATCAAAAAAATTATAATATCTCTATCATTCATATATTTACCATTCTAATGATATTCTCATTATGCTTCAAATTTATTCTACTCATTAAAGTTATTAATTTACTTCCAAATGCTCAATTTAAATTATAATTTCCAAATTCAAATATCAAATGTTCAGGTTCAAAATTTTCATTTACTGAACTAAGTCATTCATTTTTTTAAGAACTTTCAATTTGAGCTTAGAAAATGAATTCCACAATTTTAAAAATTTCATAACAATTTATCTAATCCCAAATCACTTTTAAAAGCTACAAGAAAATTCATAAGTTCCAATTTCACTATTATTCGAGTACTTAATGGTAACTTAAATTAAGTCCAATCACTATGAAAATTTAAATACAAGATCCTTATTACCTAAAGTTTCTAACTGAAATAATTTCTTATTCAGACAGTGTAATACCTCAAAAATTCTCAATAATTCCTCTACAAATAGAAAAACCACACAAACTTATAATTTAACCACAAAGTCATATTTCAACAAGTATTTCTAGGTTGCCCATAACCAATTATCAAAGTTTCAACTAAGAATTACACTAAAAAAACTAAAATCCCTCTTTTCGTATTTAGAGTTTAATCACAGCAAACTTAAAGTGTTAAAATTTAATCTTATTCAACAAACGAACCGATTAAAATGAAGTACTCACTTACATCTACAATCCTACGGTTCCGATTATGGAAATTCAATACTTCCACTAAGCCCTAATACCAAAATTTGCTCAACCCACTATTAGAAAGTCCTAATTGAGTATAACAACTTTCATGGAGGGGGTTTCTATAATTAGGAGAGGTTATGAGTATGAAATCTTACTCCAAGTTTGGCCTTTAAAGCTTCACTGCCCCCTCTCTCTTGGCCGACGTAGGAAGAAGAAAGAAGTGAAAAGAAAAATAAAACGACGAGAGGTGTATATATATAATCATTTGTATGTATAAAAAAAAAAAAATCATTTGTGGGTATACTACACTAACGTACCCATAACTTTTGTTTATTATTTTAATGAATTTTTTCTGTTTTTCTCTTCTTTCCTTTTACATTCTATTTCTTTTATTGTATTCTTTCTCTCCTTTTTTTTCATAACATAAAATCCTTATTACTCTTAAACCTTTATCTTGGCATTAGAAAATTTATAAATCCTCTTAATTAATTAACAACCATTTGTCAAGATTCTCCTTTAGTCTAAATAATTAGTTTCCATTTATGTATTTTACTCAAATTACATTTTATAACCTATAAATATTTTTAATCTTTGATGTGGGCAATATTTTAAATACTTTTGATAAATCCCACAAAATCTTACTAAATTTTCTCTATACACATAATTATTTAGTAATTTCTAATTACCATAAAATAATTTCATTAAATTCATTTAATATTAATAATTGTACACCATCTTCAATTTTCATTCATATTCCATTGTTTTCTTAATTCATAATTATATGTTTCTACTTCAGAAATAATGCACTTGTTCTATTCTAAACCTCAATTTACTTAATAAATTGCATCTTAATAATAATACTCAAATACTAGAAAATAAAATTGGGATGTTACAAAGGGCAATGCCCCTATAGTTTTTATCCCAGGACAAGTGTAGGCAATAAATGATAATAAGTTCCACGATAATAGAGGGCACATTGGTAAGTTTGCATTTGAAGCCACATTGCCCATCTATTATTTTTGTCTCTAATGACACCGCCACATTCGCTCCTACCATCCTATAGGTCAGAGCCATCCACTTCCAATTTGATACAATTATTTGGAACCACTGTGCTCTGTCTGTTAGAAGAAACACCTTTACAAAAGTTAGTTCTCTAGCAAATCCTCATGTAAACAAGCCCTAAACAAACTATCCTTTGCCTTACAGGATTAATAGTTTTAGCAGAATCAGACAATTTAAAACGAGTTAACCAGACATCCCAATAATAGATAAAACCAAACTAAGTAGACCAGGGAACTTTCTTAGTGCGAGGTTTCCCGCCTCGTGTTTCAAGTTCCATTTCACCCAGTTTGCACCTTGTAAAGAGGAAAAGGATGGCCACAACTCTGGTGAGACAACGGCTTTCCACCTATCAACAGCATTAGAACAATCACAAATCATATGCATTGAGTCTTCATCCTCGTTACAGTCAAATGGACAAATAGCTATACAAGACAGTCCTCAGTTTTCCCTAAGCTTATAGCTGTGTGAGCTCTCCCATGAGTAAAGAGCCACATAAAAGACTTGATTTTCTCCGACACCATCCACCTCCAAAGCATTTTCCATAGAGTATCTGCAAGCTTGAGGTCGAGTACCTGCAAAAAGAGACTATGTAGATTTAACAGAAAAATGACCAATAGTAGATGGTTTCCTATAGAATTCATCATATCCGCTCTCCTCATGGGCTGGGTGTGCACAAGTGATATGATCAATAGCTGACTGGGGGTTCCAACAACCAAGTTGTTGTCTATCCCAATCACCCCAAGGAGTAACATACTCAACAACTTTCTCCTCCCCGTTGGTAAGGCCCTCTAAACCAGGGATTAAATCAATGATAGACACATTTAGTTATGACCAATTTTCAAACCATAATGAGGTATTGCGTCTGTTGCCAATTTTCTTCCCTAGGCCTGCTTTGAAATCTTCCCACATAGAACTAATTCCTCTCCAAGTAAGGGATGAGTTAGTTCCCTTCTTCACCTTTGGGTTGAGCTCTGGCCACATTGATACTTTGCTCAAAGGACATACACCCAAAGGGCCTCTCTATTGGTCTCAAGGTTCCAACAAGTATCATTACAAAGCCTTTATTCCGTTTCTTAAGGTTTTCAATTCCTAAACCTCCCTCTTTTTAATCTATTGTGACTGGTAACAAATTGTAAACTTGAAAACATATTTGAAATACATATTTTTGTTCATGACATAATATAAATTATGTAAGTTTTAAAGATTATATGAATCATTTAAATTTATAATTTAAAAGATAGAGATAACTCCTTAATTAGGCTGGAAAATCACCCTTAAACCACTCAAATTAGAGAGTTATCTTATTTATTTGTATTATATATCTTTTTAAAATAAAAAATAGTAGAGATCAAATTTGAATTACAAAGACAAAAGGAAAGATTAATACGCAAATCCCTATAATTTTACCTCACTTTTTTTTTGGTCTGCAATTTTGCCTCACTTTTAATTTAGTTTGTAGTTTTTTAGGTCCTAATAGTTTCCTCAATTATAGATATTGGTCCCCACATCCTCATAATTTGTTAATTTGTAAGAAAAATGACGCTAGTACCTGATGATGTATTTTATGGTAACTTATGTAACTTATTGAGCATCCACATTAACCCTAATTAATAGATTATAAGCATGGTGACTAATGACTATGATTGAGGAAACAGTAAGATCCCAATAACAAACTATAGGGACTTAAATTAATAATAAGGTAAAACTACAAGGACCAACGGGTTAATTTTAAAAAAAATCACGAATACACACACATATATGATGGAAAAAAAAGGTGGGTGATTTAAAACTTTTAGTCGCCTCAGGTTAAATCAAAATAAATTAAATTATATAGTGAAGGGCAGGGTCGTGTTTTCCTAAGGAGTCTTTTATTTAACTTCTAGGTTAAATTAAGTGACAAAAACATTGAAAGGGGTTTTGAAATTGATTTTTTTTTTTTTTTTTTAATGATGAAGACAACCTAAACTACTATTTTTTTTAGATTTTTGATAAAATGATGAATAAAAGTATGAAATTAGATTTAAAGAATGATATGATGGAATGCTCCTTGGAAGTGAACTTATGACTATCATAGCTTGCTTAATGATGTGGGAGTTAATTAATGCACCAATTGATTAACTCCAAACACGGTTTGAGTCAAGTGATCCTTAACAAATAATTGTCCTAAACGCTACATAACAACCATTTATTAATGCAGTTTTAAAAACCACTTGGTGTGCAATTTAAATTGAGTTAATAAAACTTGTTTCCCTGATGATGAATACTTATGGAGACACTCAATAAAAACACAAATCAATTATCATACCCAATAACGTGCTAGATAAAACAATTTCAAAGAGTGCAAATGGTAATATATAAAATCAAAACTTAGGTCTCACAAACCAATTCAAACTACAATAATCCAACTAACAAAGATTATAACGCATAATCCTGTTAGATATGAATAGTTTTGATGATGTCAAATATATATGTCACATATTAAGAGCAAAAAGTTTGCATAATATACTTATATTCTTCATTGAATAACTACTATATTTAATATTGTATATCATGTAGATTAATCATATACCCGATGGTGGGTTGATGTTATTTTGCTTATAATGCCTCATAAATGGAGAATGATCATCAAGAAGAAAATCAAGGGCAAGGGATTGAAGAACAAAGAAATTGTAAGATCTAATGGGAATACCAAGATTCAAGATTAATCAAGCAAAGATTGAACAAGATTGAAGATATTCAAGAAGACATCTAATTGGGTTATGAAGAATGGTCATCAATTCAAGAATATATCTAGTTGGGTTATGAAGAATGATCATCAAGAGGAAAAATAAGAAGAAAGAGATTGAAGAAGGAAGAACTTGTAAGATCACATGAGAATATCAAGATCCAAGCTATAAGAAGTGATACCGGAGGTTTCTATGATCATATAGAGGTCGGAATGGGTCAATTCGAAGCCAAGATAACTTATATGGAAGTTATGAAACCTCCCCAAGATGTTCCTTGAGTTTTGGCTCTCTGTCATGTTTTGGAAGGCATTACTCGAGTGGTTACTCGAGTAATGAACATGATCACTCGAGTAACTACTCGAGTAATATGCATTTTTATTATACTTTGTTTTTTTAAGGCAGGACAGAGGTTCGATATTTGGGCATATCTTTCTAACCACACGTCGGATTGATCTAAAACTAGTGGCATATGAAACTAGACTCCCAACACGAACTATGGACACCAAGATCACATTAAAAGAAGTTCATATGAGAGAGATATAATCTGTTGAAGTTGACATATGAATCACCGTCATATTCCAGGATAGCTTCTGTATTTTGGACATAACTCTCAAACTACACATCGGATAGAGACGAAACCAATGCAATATGAAAGTAGACTCAAAGAGTTTTCCATGGTTAGGTAATTTGGCATATTTGAAGTTATATCCTAAGAGCTATACCTTCTGGAAGTTGCTGCTCTTGATTTCAGAAATTGTCTAAGAATAGTATATACTCTTTGGATCATAACTTTCTGTATAAAATGAGTTTGGATATGATTCTTGTTGCATTGGAATGTAGATGATGAGAGCTTTCCGATGATATATAATTTGCCATGTTTCGAATCAAAATCAAGAATTCACTTGAAGGGCTTACTCCAGTAATATGCAAAGTTATTTGAAAGTTTACTCAATGGGTCACTAGAGTAATGCAGTTGGAAATGCTCTCAGCCAAGCTTTGAATGACATTACTCGAGGGATCACTTAAGTAATTTGCAAAGTTATTTAGGAGCTTACTTGAGGGATTACTTGAGTAACTAGAGAAGAAATCATCCAGTAGCTCTCGGCCAAGAAATGACAGACTTTACTTAAGGGACTACTCGAGTAACCAGATGTGAAAAGTTGTATTACTCAAGGGATCACTCGAGTAATCCGCAGAGTTATTTGAAACATTACTCGAGGGATCACTCAAGTAATTATAGAAGCAAAGAAGCAGTTACTCTCGGCCATATTTTGAATGGGATTACTCGAGGGCTCACTCGAGTAATGCTTCCTAGGAGAACAGAACAACGTACTGAAGCTTTCAAAAATCATGGGATTAATTATGAAACTCATTCTTCTTGCTTCCAATCACTCTTACACTTTATTGTATTAGTGTTTAATACATTTCTCCAGGAATATAATGAAGAGATAATGTGAAGAGATAAAAGTTGACTTTACGGAAGCGAAGCGTTCACCAACCACAACGGCTAGTTTTCAAAATCGAAGAACAGTCAAAAGAAGCTACGCCACTCTAACAGACAGGTTGAAAGGCTTCCAACGACTATCACAACTCATCTATAAATATGGGAACACACCAACGAGAAACATGAAAAGATCATGAATCATCTACTCTAATCCAACAACTTTATGTTCTTATATATTTTCCATATCATGTATATTTGAGAGAGCGATTATTTATATTGTACTTCAGTGTTCATCTTATTCACTTCTGAGAGAGAAGATTGATTGTAATCTTTCATCATCAAAGTTGTATCCTTACAGTGTGTAAGGGGGAGCAACTCAGTTATAACCTTACAGTGTGTAAGGGGGAGTAACTCAGTACGAGAATTGTAAAGGCTTCACAAGTGCCCGAATTAAACTTGTGAGATTGTAGTGGTTCTCAAGTACCCGGTTAAACTTGAGGAAAATAGTGGATTGAAAATCTCAGGCGGAGCTTGGGGACTGAATGTAGGTCATCGTGGATTGGGCCAAACCAGGATAAATCACAGTTTGCATCTTCTCTTCCCTAAGCTCCTATATTTCCAGCATATATGTTTTAGATACTTACTTATGGTCTCATGCTTCCATACTTATTGATTTCATAAGATGCAAAAAGATTTTTAAAGTTATTAAGTTTTTATCTTACATCCAATTCACCCACCTCTTGGGTGTCGGCAAGTTCTAACAAATCTCAATCTCAAATCCAAATCAAAATAATTCCTAATGAAGGAAAATCATCAGGTTCAAGAGAAAATTAATTGAAAAGTAAATACTTCCCTAATGAAGCTCCCAAACTCAAGCCATAGCATCCATCTCCAAGAAACATAAAAGATTTAGCCTCTCATGATTTGACGTCCAAATCCTCCTCCAAAGCATAAAGAATCCATGGAATAAGATGATAGAAGAAGAAAAAGAAGATGGAGATGAGTCTAATGGTGGTGAACTCAAGAGGAATAATGGTAGTCGAAGATGGTCTATGGTGATTGTATCGGCGGATCCTAATAGCAAAGGCTGAGGAAGTCGATGATGATGGTTAAAGCTCCAATCTTGTCTACTATTCTCTCTCAAATCCCCCCTGAACCTCTAACACACGACATTTATATAGGAACAAGTTAGGGTACTAGTGGTGGCCTCTACAGTTCAGTGTTCTAGGCTTTTGTGTGTCTGATGGCCCAATTTTGCATACAAATGAAAGGTGAACGTGGTAGTCTACTTTTAGATACTTTCCTAAGGTTTCCTAATGTGCTTTAGATGAAATCAATTGGTTATAATGATGATGATGGTGGTTGGTCAAGATAAGGCACAAAATAGGAAAATTTTAGCCTTTACTTTAGGAGTAAGTCAATGTGGGGCTTAGGTTTTGCTAACATTTCTTAGGGTTTCCCATGGTTTCCTAAAGTTATTTGGATGCCTAACTGACTTCATGGAAAGGGAAATGAGTGGTGGTCAAACTTGCTCCAAAATAGGAAACTAGACCATTAGATTTAGGTGCAAGATAGGAAGGCTCACTAATTTGTAAGGATAAGTTGAAGCCATGTTTTTTAATGCTTTAGGAAATGATTTAGGAGTCCTAATTAACCTAGGATGAACGTTTCCTAAATTGTTTTAAAGAACTAAGTGGTGCCACTTGTCTCTTGGTTATTTAGGATGTAAAGTTGTGAAGGATTCCTAATCCTATTAGGACTAGGATTTGAGATGGTTTCCTAAATTCATGAGTTCCCAAAAATCTTATTCCTTGATGCTCGATCCTTCTTCTTAAAGTGACCTACAATGCAAATCAAAATTAGATAGTAACTTATATCCCAAGAAAATTAACCCAATTAATAGCAATTCGATATTTATGGAAATATTACTCTTTTAAGCTATGTTTTCACACAATCATCATTAACTCAAATTAATCATAATAAATACAATTAAGCTCAACATTAATAATGAAATTCCCAATTAATACATTAAATGTTATGATAAAATAGGATATATTAGTGGGCTCAACAACTAGAGTTCGTGTGGTAAAATAGCAATGTCCTTATTAGTGTCTCGTTAGAGAGAACCAACCTTGACCTCTTTGCCATGCATTTCTCAAACATTCTAAAAAGTTCCTATTTATTTAGTTCACAACATTTTCTTCTTCCTCTTCATTATTCATGACCCCATCATCTTCTTTCCCATTAATTCTTCTAACTAAATCTCCAACACTATCAACTCAGGAAAAGAAGTTTGGGACATTATAGAGAGAAGTTTCAGGAAACAACATTATTATTATGACCAAAAAGTAACATACAGGGAAATGCCATATAAAGTCATTAAATTTCTCTTTGAGGGAGGGAGATGAATACTTAACAAAGCATGTTAGGTTTTGTTTATTAGAAGAGTACCAACATTATGGCTCCTCTATAAGCTTTTAGAAATTTCACTTATTGGTAGAAAATAGAGTTCTTTGTCCAATCTTTTGCTTTAGGTTTATTAACTACTTCCTTATGTTGCTTTTATAAGATGTTTTTTATAAGGTATTTTTATATGTACCAATATTTAATATGAACAGTGAGGGAGTGATGCCAGAATTATAAATAAAAGGAAAAATTACAGTCAGGTCCTAGGCAAGAGGAAAACAAAATCAAAAAATGGTCCCAATAACTTGTCAATAGCGTCCTTGGACTTGTCAATGACTCGCATCTAGAGTTGTCAATGTGACCATTTTTTCATTTTGAAATATGAAGGAACCATTTCTTTATTTTTTTTCTTGCCTGGGACCTGACTGTAATTTTCCCTAAATAAAAACCCAAAAATGTAATGGAATTGATCAACAAAACCTAGAAGAACTTATCTCTAGATCTTTAGCTATAAAAGGGCTCCACAAGAGATGATCAAACTCTTGCAACCTCACTATACTATACTCCAAATACATACTCACAAGTTAAACTTGTAAAAAGGAAAACTTCTTATTCTAAAATATGAAAATAACTTAATAAACTTGATCTTTAAATAGAGAAACTTTAACCCTAATGCGACTAGAAAATTAAAAAAAAAGATATTGTAAGATATTGATAATAAGATGCCATCTAAAAATAATTAAATCAAGGATAATAATAAGAAATATCCTTGAGATCTCTATTTGACAACTCATATATCTAGTATAATATAAATTTGAAATATCTAAAAGATATATAAAATCTTCCTAATAATCTAGGAAATACAAAATGACTCTTTTAAATAATAAAATTAATAAGTAAAACATAAAATAACTAAAAAAAGTAATTAGTCTTCTTCTTAGTTTGGTTCTTCATGGGTACGTACCCTTTAGTCATTAGATCTCTATAGTGAGAGTAGAAATTAATATAATGTTGAAGTTTAGTATAGTTAATAAGGATAATATTATATATCACGTGAATTTTGTATCAAATATAATACTTTTATTCGTTTGTGTGAATTAATTAAAGATGCCTTATAGTAAAGATAGGAGGGATCATTAATGTAGCAACATGCCAACGTCTGAAAAAAAAAAGTTATCATAAATAAGGTTATTTTTAACCCCCGACATTATTAATAAAGATTGTTGTTAAACTATAATGATTTCCATATATATGTGGGGTTAATGTCTGGTTTAAGAAATGAACGATGCATGGATAAATCAAATGAAGAGATTAAATACTATTTAAGGTAGAAAACTCAAATCTTAGGATGGGAAAAATAATACATAAGAAGCTACTATTTATGCCTAACGTTAAGGCTTGAATATGGATTGGTTAGTTATATATTAGTAGTACTTACAAAAGTTGGAAAGAAAAGATAGAAATAGAAGTATGATTTAAGAAAACCAAAGAGAATAGGTGAGAATAGAAAATCCTAGGATCTGGGAAGGGATTTAATATCAAAGGATAAATTTACACACACACACACACACACAGTGGCACGCGAACTACTTATGATCCCAAATCATGGTATTTTAAAAGGGCCTTTTGCACTTCCCAACATTTCAAAGAATGAGTGAAAATAGAATAATGTGAGACGAGAAAGAATGAGAAAGTGGGGAAGAAAGAATAATGGAGAGAAGGAAAGTGGTGCGAAACAAAACCCTAGAGGAGTGTTTCCATTCGTTATCGATGGTGCCCCCACATTTGGCTGGTGGACACTTTGTACTTTTTGAATGAACTTCTCTCTCCAGTCTCCACAAAGATACTTTGACCACACGTACACATTTACCCATTCTTTTGAAAATCGAGCCGGATCGGACAATTCGATATGTTGAACCGTGGACTAGATTCATTAACAACTCAATTTGAACCAAAAAATCCGTTTTATGCAAATTGAGTCTGGTTAAACTAAGTTGAGCTACTTTTAAGCCGAAACCTAGAACGGTTTTTAGAGAATCGGACAGGTTTTGGGCTAACAATAACTGAAAATTTTAGGAAACCTATTAAAAAAATTTGATTCTGTCAAGAAACCCAATAGATCGATTTCCAGAACATCTGATGTTATGTTATTAAGAAAATTCATATATTATGGTGTTATTAGGTTGACAATTAAACTTATTATAAGTTTATCTTATTATATTTGTATGTTCTTAAAAAAATATCAACGTAATAATATTAGCTTTATAATTAACTTTTGGGTTCTGTTACATGTGATTTAGGAAACTTTTGGTTATTTGAAAATGATGCACACTCATGTACACACTTTGCTATAGCAGAGCCAAAAATGGACATGCATATTAATGTGGTGGCACTCTGGTTCTTATTAAAAGTTTATTTTAATTAATTCTCATATATTAATTAAAGATTGTTAGTTAAACCATTAAATATTAAAGTTTTTCAAGTTTACCCTTATTAAATTTCTCTCTCTCTGTATTTATATATCATTCTCACATATATCTTTCCTTTTTCTGTCTTTCCAACAATAATTAAATAAGAATAAAATTAAAAAATATTCATTAATGACATGTAATTGGACTTATATTTAGGACCAAAAATAAAAGTGGACTTATAACAAAGATAAGAGTGGTAACCAACAAAATAATATTATGTTTGGGATAATGATGTGAGTCATTTTGACGGGAATTTTATGCACATTAATTTCTAGGGATGACTTGAAGGTGGTTATATTTTTCTGATAATTTTTTGAGCCACTTGGTGTCTAGTGTTTTTTTTTTTTGGATCTTATTAGTAGGTATTTAAGGAATGGGATCGCCCTGTCTGATGAAAAACGGTCAGCCCTGTTTTAATATTATAACTTATACTCGTATAGGAGCGGAGGGAGTGAAAAAGAAAGGAAGAGAAGCCATGGATTTTATGTAACTTGTAAAGTTAATTAATTATAGAAAACCATGATTTAATGATGCTGTGCACATAGTATTATAACTTATAAGCCAGCTATCTTATTGTCTTGTCTTTTTTTTTTTTCCTTTTTTCTTTTTGCCATCATTGTCTTGTCTTAATTACTAAAAGTGTAATTAATGAAATGTAAGCGTGATCCGAAAAAGGTCCTGATTTAAAATGATGATTGTGCTAGGAAGAAAGGGTGCAATTAAAAGATGTTGTGTCGGTACGTGCTTCATATTATTTTATTTTAATTCTTCAGCTGCATGCGCAAAGGAGGATAATGTTAGGTCTTTTATTTTTGGAGAAAATTCCCATAAGGATCTAAATACTTAATATTTTCACTTCTCTGCCATTGTTGCAATTTAATTTTTTAATTATTATACAAAGTATCTAAAACCATTAATTTGGGAGAAAGCAATAGGACTTGAATATTATTTAGTTATGAATAATGGTTCTAAGAATTGCTAATTGCGCTCTCGTAGTTTCAATTCAGCCAGTTTTATTTTTTTATTAATTCCTTTTCAATTTATCAACCACATCACTCTCTGGCCAACCAAAAAAACAAAAAAACAAAAAAACAAAAACAAAAAGCAGTCACTCAAGGCTGCAATATTCGAATTGTTGCTTTATAACTAATTGAAAAAACAGTGCAAATAATAATAGTTTTATGTCCTTAGATTTTATTATTTGTTTTATTTTTATACACTTATTTTATCTAGAATTTAGTATATCAATGACAATAACAAACTTTATCTCACTACGTAGGTTGGCAAAATAAATTGCAGTGCATCATTATGCTCTATCTATGCCAAACTCTTTGGATATGTAATTTATCAAATGTCTTGTTTAATAACTTTGAGCATTATTCTTGGTCCTCATCTATTTTTTTCACTGGAATTTGTTCAACTTTCCTTAGTAACATTTCCACCGGCCTTCTTTGTACATGTCTAAACTACCTTAAATTATTTTCTACTATCTTCCCCTAGATAGAAGCCACCCCAACTCTTCCTCATATGATTGTTATGAATCTCATCTTTTCTTGTGTGACTTAATATCCACATCAACATCTTTATCTTTGCTAACCCAATTTTTTTTTTCTTGTTATTCTTTTAATGCTCAACATTTACTATTATTTAACGTTGCTGGTTTTAAAACCGTGAGATATAAATTCCCTTAAACTTATATGTTGATTTTTAATCACAAATAACATTTTACTCAATTCTTCATGGGAAAATTTTAACTAGTTCCCGTGGATGAGACTTTATTTCAGTCAACCCCCCAAAAAAATATGAAATTTCACTGCACCTGTTTAAAATGACATTTAGTTTTGTGGGTAAAAAGAAAATGATACCTTTATTTTATTTTTCTTGTAAATTGCCTTATTTGTTTTGTAAATGTCCTTATCTGTATTGTGAATTTCCTTATTTTTCTTATAAACGACCAAAATATTTTTAACTCCATGGGTTCTTTCGAATCTCTTTATTTATCTTGTAAATATCTTCATTTGTTTTGTAAATTTCTTTATTTGTCTTGTAAGTTCTCTTATTTGTCTTGTAAATGTCCTTATTTATCTTGTAGAATGCTCTTTTTGAAAAAAAAAAATAAAGAAAGGGCATAATTGTCTTTTCACCCATAAAACTTAATTTCTTTTTGATCTTAGGGGATGCAGTAAAGTTTTAGATTTTTTTGAAGTTGACTAAAATAAAGTCACATCTATAGGGGTTAACTAAAATTCTCCCTTTCTTCGTTCTAATGACCCATGCCCATCCATTTTGCCATATATAATTTTGTATGATTGATCCCATATACCTGAAATTTACCACTTGGTCTGA
This sequence comes from Inga oerstediana, assembly GCA_963210345.1. NCBI lineage: Eukaryota > Viridiplantae > Streptophyta > Magnoliopsida > Fabales > Fabaceae > Inga > Inga oerstediana. The sequence goes on from OY723407.1 coordinate 43,411,498, forward strand.
TTTGATCTCTAATTTCCACCTCCAAATTATTTCTAAATTTTCTCTTTTTGAACTTGTAATGCACATATTCCGTTTTATTATTCCGGCTCAATGGAAATTAAAACCTTTCAATTCCTAGGCCATTCTCCATATGAAGTGTAAAGTTAATCTCTTCTCTTAATATCACATCAAGTACTATATCATCTACAAAAAGTATGCACTTACAGATTTTCTTTGGATGTGCGCTTAGTAAGAATGTTGAAAATTATGTTAAATAAGTAAAGGCTCAACCATGATCCTTGAGGCACCAATCACCTCCCCAAGATTTGAGTATTACCAACCCTCTACGTGGGTGTTGGGTGTGTGTGTTATTTACTACTCCCTCCGGTTCTAAATATAGGATATAGTTTGTAGTGCAAGTTTGTAGTGCAATTTGCACTACAAATTATATCTTATATTTAGGACCGGGGGTAGTATAACTGATTAATCTAAATTTGAGTATTACCGAGTCTCAAGTATGAGTCAAACACACAAGGTTTGAACCTCATCACCTTGTTTAAAAGGGTGTTGAATCTCCTTCACTCGCCAAAGCTATTTGAGTTCATTTTATGCTTATAGAAGTTATTTTTTATTTACTTTTGTTGGACTTTAGGGTTGATGTGTTCGGACAATTTGATTAAGAAATAAGAAAGCTTCCTAATCAATTGAAGAAAGATAAATCTGCATTAATTATTGAAAGAGAATTGAGGTATAAGACACCTCGTATTAGGACATTAATCAACAATTAATTTTCTTTCTTAGAGGGCAAGTAAGGAGTGATCATACCTTCTTAATTAATACCATACCCTAACCTTATAAATAAGAGGTGCCTCCTTTAGTTGCTACTAGCATGTCATTGAGTTTTCTGGCTCTCTCTTCTTCTTTCCCTATTTCTCTTGAAATTTAGCTTTGCATGAGCATGAGCCCCAGCAAACAAGTCTCTCTTCCCTCTCCTTATCTTCCAACAACTTTATTATGTATAATAATATGAGAATTACAATTCTTTAAATGAAAAGAATTTGGGTCCTCTGGAGTTTTAAAAGATAATGTTTTTATAGAGATGTGGGGGAGAGCATGAAAAAAAATTTGAGTGGGGAAAATTATATTAAAGAGAGGAAGAAGTGGGCTCCATACACATCTTAACTCTTTTTTTTTTTTAATCACTCTTTGGAAACTCTGATAATTAATTTTATGGTGTCCCAAAATGTCCAAGTGCTACTGAGAAGACACATCCACATCCTATGTATGTGAGTAGGTGGTCGCAGGAGACAAGTAAAGACCAGCTTTATCATTAAAATCTTAAGAGTCTTTACACAAAACATGTGTGTTGCTCCCTCTTGACATTAATAATTACATTCGCTTTCTTCTCCTACTCAACATGCTCAGCCATAACCCGAAACCCTATAAATTTACTCACAATATTCCTAAATCAACTATCCTCTCATATTCTTCTTATCTTTCTTCTTTCGTTCCTCTACGAAATACTCATTACTTATTTTCCATTCTATGATATATTTTGTTCTTGTTCCTGTGTGTGTTGACCATCAATGTATTCTATATTAAGGTTCATAGCTTTGTTCTTCGGGTCCCAGTTAGTCAATTTGTGGTTGCAGAAAGAATTCACTATTTGATCATCGATGAGATAGAACCAATAGGGTTTTATCAAAGATCGATGAAACCAAAGCCAAATATACAATTCGTATATTTATTCCCCCTTTTGCCCATTTCTGACCCACTTTGCTTCATGTGCGTGTGTGTTTGTCGGTGTTATTATTTTTGCTGCACTTGGACCTGAATATGCATTTGAAAGTGACTAGGTAGGTCGGTTTTTAAATTTTGTGTTAATAAAATAATTATTCCTCAATCAAACACCATGAAACCCACGGTCCTCCTTCTCCATGAGTCCACTGTATATCCATAATTTCTTATTTATATTCATGCTTTTTACTTGAAAGCAGACAGCCAAAAATTAGAAATTTATTGTTAGGTGCAAAATGCATGGGTCCATGCATACTTATGAAATTTTGAATTCTCTCAAACTTTAGTTAAAAAATTGTATTGGTTTTGAACGTATTTGTACTGCCCAATCAAATCAATCTTTGATACTCAGGAGATTTTATATTAATTAAAACTGAAAAAATAATTTAGATTTTAAGACTAGATAAATTATTTTTGTGGAGAGTATTGTTTATTGGAAACACCTTTCCTGACTTTTTTTTAACAATTATCTAGTGCTATTTAATTTGTATTTGTTTGAACTCACCAATTTTTATTTATTGAAGCAGATATTAATAACACGGGTTTGAACTCACACATCTCATTTTTAGAAGGACCTTCATGTCACTAATTTCTAAGATCATATCAGTAATACTCACTATTTTATATTTGAGAGTTGCCACCTCAAATTTGAGTGCTCTCTCCCTCCATAGCTTTTTCCATTAACAAGATATTCAAACCTTCAACTTTAAGTAGTATCAAGTCCTTCTTTATGTTATGCTTTCAGCTAGCGCCAGGCTAGAGAAAGCTAAGAAGCCAACCAAGACAACCCTAACGAATACTATTGAAGACGATCGAAGTCTTATCATATATGATGGTGGTATGGACTACTATCAGTGCATGCCTATACATGGGGCTAACTATTTTGCTTTTTGTGTCATAGAAGGGAGTGAAAGTTAATGATGATGTTTGGGATTTGGGAAGCAGAGAGAAGAAAGCGATATTGGTGCGGTTCAATCCGAAGACGAAATTTAATTTTATTCAGTAAATTCCTTCTCAGATTGAGCCGCGCCAATATCACTTTTCTTCATTTGTTATAATCTGATCTTCTCCCCCAACAATATTCTCATCACATCCATTCTCTTCTTTCACCAACTTCATATCGTCATATTTATAATCTTTATAGAATCAAAATTAATTCAGACTATATAGTGGAAATTGCAATCCAGGGGTGTTCTTGTTTTTGTAAGTGTCAGAGAACAATGCAAGTGGCGGTTTTCTTGGACTGAGACAAAGGTATAGAATTTATTATGAACAGACTATATATTTGATGTTTGTGAATCTACAAACTCTCTCTCTCTCTCACACACAAACACACACGCGCGCGCACACAGCAGAAAAATTAATCTAATAGTGTCTTCAAAATTAAGATGCATGTATGTTGGAAGTATCTGGTTTTACTTTTCTTAGCGGTCCAAATACACAAGCATGCTTAGCAATATTTCCAGTCAAATATCCCCCCCCTCTCTATATATATTAGTTTTGTGCAGCTATTTACTGGTTTTACTTACCTTCATACATTTTTATATATAGCACCCTTTTATTGAGAGACAAAAATTCAAGCTCTTTGAGATATAAATCTATGTGATTAAAAAGGGAAGAACCTACAGTATAAGTAGTGTCTTAATTTCAAATTAATTCAGTCTGCTGAGATGATTCGCATCATAATATATATATATATATATAGATATATGTCTTAGTTGGCAAAATTAAAACTACGGAAAATTACTTTTAGGTCTCGCACAAGAGAAAATATAAAAAAATGGTCTCTTAAAATCTCAAAATTGCATTTAAGTCTCGTGGGATATTTTACAATAAATTTTAATTCAACCGACAAGTCCATGTGAGCGTCATTGGCAAGTCTAGGGGCACGTTATTGACAAGTCTGGGGCGTGTTATTGACAAGCCCAGAGGCGTTCATTGATAAGTCAATGATTGAAATTTATTGCAAAAAAATTCTATGGGACTTAAATGTAATTTTGAGATTTTAAATAACCATATTTTCATATTTTCTCTTATCCGGGACCTGAATGTAATTTTCTCTTAAAACTACTTTTTTAATGGCAGATGCAGCAAAATCCAAGGAGAAAGGTAACGAAGATGGAATTTGGGTTCTAACTAAGTTCTTGATTCTCATGAGAAAAAAGTATGCTTTTTATTTACTGTTCTAGTTCTTAATATAATACTTAATTAATTAATTTGTGTAAATTAAGGGTGTTAGTTTAGTTTGTTAATATTATATGTATTTTTAAAATACCATAATCATCTTCTTTAATTCCCTTCCTTCCGCTTCCGCTCCTACTTAATTATTATTGATTTTGAAAAAATGGATAAAATTTGAAATATTTCTTACATTTAAGACTAATATAAACTCCCCAATTAAGTCCTACATTTAAGATCCGAGGGAGTATTATTTATGCTTAATTTTTTGGCCCAGAAAAAAACAGTTATGCTTTAAATAAATGAGCTCATGCATCTCAGCACTATATGTTCTGTCCGTACGTGATAAAAAAGGGAGCATGGTGTCTCCATTGATATATCTCCATTTAATATCTCTACCATTAAATTAAGTTTCAATGAATGAGATTTAATACTATGTTAATATATTATTATAATATTAAATATAACAAATATCATGGAATAAATCTCAACCATTAAAACTTAATATAATGATGGAAACATTAAATGGAGAGTAAATGGGTAAGAGGATACTGATAGTGAAATGTATGGTTTAAGTTTAATATTTTATAAATTAAAATTTATTTATTTGTTATGAATTGCATATATGAATGGTATATATCAGATTTTAAGAGTTTAAATTTACTTATTTATGTTTATATAAATAATTTTATAAAAGATTGAATTGAACCATTTATTGTTTTAATTTAACTATGGATATGAGTTTATGAGAAAAAAATGAGAAAAAGGATAATAAGAGAAATCTAATCCGAGCAAATGGAGAGTGAAATCAATAGAGACATTCCTCTTTCCCAGTAAAAAAAAATGCCATAAATGGAATGCATTAATTGATTATTAATGTTTTGCAATACATTTGCCATATAAGTATATTTATAATCATGTAGGTTTTTACTCAATATTTGTACATTTCATTTAATTTCTCAAAAAAATATCTCCTGCTTTATTAGAATATTTATTTATTTCATGCATTTGCACGATACCAAGTTCAACCAGTCTGTCTACAATTCGTTAATTCTGTAGCTCCCCACATTGTTTTTTTAATATATTGAATATTAATATTGATGATACCCACTTGTAGGATTTCATCTCAACGGAGATTTGTTGTGGGGAATTAACATTAGTCTATTTGGATACATTAAGCATATTTCGGCGCCTGATGAACACCGATTGCCATTCACACCTAAAAATTAGTTCAGCCTAAAGGAATTAAGAAAAGAAGCTTTTTTCTATAGGGTATCTTTTTAGAAGATACTCTTCATCGTTCTTATAAGACATTTGATAATTTTAAAGAATATTGAATATTTTTTTTTATATATGCTCAGTTCATAAGCATAGTGAGAGAAAGTAAAAATTAATATAATTCTACTCTGGTCTTTAATATAAGATCAAAATTGCACTATAAATTATATCTTATATTAAAGATTGAAGATAGTATCAGAGTTTAGTGTGATTAGTAGGAGTAATATTGAAAATCACTTGAATTTTATGACAAAATTCTAACTGCCTTTTTTTTTTTGGGTAGTGTGAATTAGTTAGAAATAAGTTATATTTGGGATAAGAGGGTATAGTCTAAGGAATATGCATTAATTATCATTGCAATTTGCCACCTTTTAGAATATACAGTATTTAAGAAAATAATCAGGTGAACATATTGATGCTTGATACAAATATAAATCATTAATATTAAAATTGCGATTAATGATTGTCGATAAGACTTGACGGATAATCTGGTGGGTGATCCGCTTCATATATTCGTGGTCCATTTAGGGGGAAAAGTGGCATTAGAATGCTTTGTAACACCTTTAATCATATTTGAAAACTGTGAATTTTGGAAATTTTTAAAAAAGAACCAAGCTCTTTTGTAGGAAATAATTTTATTTTAAAGTGAACAAAAAATAAATGCACCCTCCTATTTGTATTTGCAGCTGCCACCAAAGTCAACTACTATGTTCTGATATATACCTCATCTAGTCCTTTTTATAAGCAATTTTTATCCTCGTTGTGTAAAATGAACCGGCAGTTAAGATTAGTTAAAAATAATAAATGTGCCAAAAATGTCATGTTTCTTCCAAATATGCCCCTATTTATGAAAAGAGCATAGGAGAGAGAATATGTAACAAATATGAGTATAAAATGTGAGAGAGAGTGTAATAAATGAGTAAATGAAAGAGGATTAGAGGTGAGTGGGGATAATTAATATAAATAAGTGTATTTAATAGGGGTAGAAAAGAAAAAAGTAGTTTAAATTTTATTAAGACACAATAAGGAGAAAGTTGCTTAGAAAAAGGACTAACCCCAAGAGGGAGAAAGTTGCTTATAAAAAGGATTAGAGGGAGTAACTTCTTGACTACTAAAAACTAGAAGCTAGATTAGAAATATTTGGAAAATGGTTAGAAGACATATTAGAAATGTTTCACCTACGTATTTGCGCATTTATAATGCTTAATACATAACATTTACAGCTTATAAATATCATGTATGTCAAGGTGAGGTTGCGAAAGGATATATAACGCTTAAAAGTAATGATTAATTATATGCATCATCATGAATGACAGAGTTTGAGAAAACACAAAAATAATAGTTGTAGTTAGACCCTTCATCTCACTCCTCCAATTATGAGAATGAGAATGAGGATGAGGATGAGGAAGAGGACGAGAAAGAAGAGGATGAAGAATATGATGAGGAGGACGAGGATGGCAGTGGTGATAATGACTAAACATCATCATTGTTTTCTTGCCTGCCGTCCTCATCCTCTTCTCATCATTAGAGGATAGAGATGAAGTTTTTTTTAAAAAAAAAACAAATTAATAATTAACGGTTATTAATTAAGAACCAGAAAGTATTCTTAACAACATAACAGTTTTAACTTAATAAACGTTAAGTTATTGATAAAGTTAAAAATCAACTTAATAATTTATGGTTAATAATTAAGAACGGTAAAGTATTCTTACCAACATACTTAATGGTTCTAACTTAATAAACATTAATTAATGCTTTCGAAACCTTTCATCTTCCCCATACTGACTATGGGTGCCTCCTCATTATCATAAGGATGAGCCAGGTACCCTTTATTATTCCCTATTATTTAACTTTCAAAGCGTGCAATTATGGTTTTTTCACATCCCTTCTAGATGTCTATTATTTAAACAACATATTTTCATATATTCTTCCTACATTTTCTTCTTCATCCTCCTCTTTGTTCTCTATAGCTCAATCGCCAATATGAAATACCATACCAGAAAACTTTCAGCATTATCCTTTACCTCCTCCTCCTCCGCCTCCTCAACCTCCTCCTACGCCTCCGCTACCTCCTCCACATCCTATACTTCCTCAACTAGAGGCAATGTTGAGGCACACACAACAGAATGATCATGTCATGAGGAGACTTTCTGGATACCTTTTCAGTATAACTTGAAAGGCCAATTTCATACTTAATGAGTATGGGATTGGCCATGATCCAAACAATAATCCTAGCCAATCCTTTGGTGATAAATAACCTAGTGATCTTATCAATTCATCATGTTACTCGCCACTGTTCTTTTTTTTTTTTTGTTTTTTTTATCTTTTTAAATATTTTATAAAAAAAAGAATATATCTAACAATTCTTAGAAAAATACCATCATGGAATAAAATAAATATAGTGTTAGATCCCATATGTTTTGATGATAACAAAGATTGGACTAATGATAAAAGAGGATATGATAACAAATGAATTTGAATAAAGTAAATAAATGGTAAAGCATTACTTGAAGTAAGCACTGGAGTAATGAAGAAGATCTGAGAGAAAGAGCAAAGGAAAAACCTCAGTGGTAGTCTTTGTCTATGTTTACTCGAGTGACTACTCGAGTAAGGAACATTGTTACTCGAGTAATGTCAAAAGAAAATTTTTTCTAAAGCACTGCCAAAATTTGGATGTTGTTACTCGAATAACCACTTGAGTAATCTGCAAAGTTATATAGACCCTTACGTGAGTAACCACTCGAGTAACTCATGAGAAAAAGACATTACTCGAGTAGCCACTTGAGTAACTAGGTCAAAAATCTTCCAGTAGCTCTCGGCCAAGAAATGCAGCATATTACTCAAGTAGCCACTCGAGAGAAAAAGACATTACTCGAGGGAGCACTTTAGTAATCTCTAGAGTTATTTGAAGCATTACTCGAGGGGTCACTCGAGTAATCAGGTAAACAAAGAAAAGGACTCTCGGCCAAGAATTTGATGCAATTACTCGAGTGAGTAATCGAGTAATCTGCAGAGTTATTTGGAATTTACTTGAGGGGCCACTCGAGTAAGGTTTGAGGAAACAACATGGCCACTCGAGTAATAGGCTTACTGGAGGAAGCACCCGAGTAATTCGTGAGGAAAAGACATGGCCACTCGAGTAGCCACTCGAGTAATAGGGTATTTCCAAGGTTTGTGATTATCTCACTCCATGTGTAATGACCCAATTTGGGATTAAGGGCTAATGACTATGATATTGATTGTAATTAGTGTAATTAAACACTTTTGGAGAAATGTGATGTAAATTTGATATAAGTGTTTTGGAGATTAAAGATCAATGATTGAGATTTATTGATCATGGGTTGGAATCCTATACTTTGCGTCTATGTGAGCTCATGATGGAAGTGGATAAGATGTTGCCAACTACATTTGGTGGACCATTGGATTATGCTAGGGGACAAAAACTCACTTTTTCTCTCTCCTATGCGGTTTTGAGGTGTATGGGCAAGAAAGATAACGCTTGCATCGTCTTCATCATCTCACCATCTCTCTCCTTCTCCCATTTTTGGTGACCTTGAAGGTGGAAAGAGAAAAAGAAAGCTTTGATTTTGGGTGAGTAATGATCCTCCTATGCTCAAATCCTCTTCACTAAACTTGTTCATAGTGTTAAGAGCTCCATTTTGGTGGTTTCAGAATCTTGAAAGGTGGTGGTTTTGGTGTTAGAGAAATTTGAAAGTTGGAGAATCAAAATTCTGGATTTGGCAAGTCGAAGAGGTAAGGATTTGATGCATTTTGGTATATTATTTGTGATTTTTGGATGAGTTGAGAAATTCTAGGAAAATTTGCCCTGGTTTTATGCCCATTTTGGAATGTATGAATTTCATAGTGGATGATGTTGGGATTACTTCATTGTGAAGTTCTTTGAGTATTTGATATGGTTTTGAAGTTTGGGAGGTGTGTTGATTGAAATTGGGTGTTGTGTGTGATATAAAGACCAAAGAGTTAGATTGTGGTTAAAATGGTATTTGGGTGTTTTTGAGGTTAATAATGTGTTCCTTAGGTAGTGTTAAGTGGTTATGAGCTTTGTGTGGAGTTTAGGAACCATTGGGAGCAATTTTGATCAATCTGGGAATTTCTGTCAGTTGCTGCGATTTGGGCAATCTGATAGTATTACTCGAGTGAGGGAAGAACCCACTCGAGTGCTGCCTTGTGTTTTACCTTTCCCTTTGTGTTTTGCCTGGGTTTTCATGAAGGAAGCTCGAGTGCACTTTATAACCTGTGAGTGATATTAGTGATCACTCAAGTAAGCATGGGTTCACTCGAGTGATGGTGTGAGTTCATGATTAGGGTTGCTCTCGGGTTGTCACTCTCAAGAGTGTGTTCTAACACTCAGAAGTGAAGCCCTTTCACCCTAGTGCCAAGGGTGGTGCTTGAGTGAGCTATTTCCTCTGATGTTGTATGTGCTCTCGGGTTCTCACTTTTTGTGTTGCACTTTCGGGGACTCGAGTGGATTTGGAGTCATCACCCAAGTGCAAAGCCCCATGCTCTAGTGTTGTGAGCACTTTCTGGTCATGGTTGTTGCTCACTGTGAAACACTCGTAAGTGAGAGCTGTTCTTACTCGAGTACAAGTCTCTCATCACTCGAGTGAGGTCATCTTCACTCGAGTGAGTCAGCCAAAAATCTGTGTTTTGCCTTCGAAAAAGGGGTCTTCAAGGTAGTTTCTCCCAACCCTTTTGGCATGTGTAGGCCTCTAATAGTCACCTAAAGAGTCTTAAATGATAACCAACTTAAAGTATTATAGAAATAAGTATTTGGGAAAGAGATTAATCAATTGTCCCTAAATTGGTATAGGATTTGATATCTGTCAGACGCGTGAGCCCACTGTGCCAAAGAACGTCAGGAAAGATACAGGTAGTGACTTCTCTCTTATACTTTGTGTAAATGTATTGTATGTTTTCCTATCATGCATTGTGTGTTGTTACTGCTGCTTTGAGATGCATTGAGACGCCTTATGGAGCTTTGTGTTGCTTTGTGCCTTGTGGAGCTTTGTGCCTTGTAATGCTGCTGCATAGTGATTACCGCGGAAGCGGGCATAGTGATTACAGTTAAAGCTGGCATAGTGATTACCGCGAAAGCGGGCATAGTGCATTGTGATAACAGCCGTAAGTGCTGTCGGTTGTGGCGCGAGCCATGACTCATAGTGTTGTTGTTGAACATGATGAACATACATGTCTTGTGTTTATATATTGTATGAGTGATTTGTTACTACTGGGATTCTTTAGAATCTCACTCTTTCCAATGACTAACATTTTCAGACAGGGCAAGTGGCTGGAAAGGGAAGCAGCTAACCAGGAGTGGTTAGGGCTAGTAGGGACATTTTAGATTTTGGGACTGTTGGTTATCTAGCTTGATTTTGGGATTACTGTATATATGGATTATAAATATAAATTTTTGGATATGTAATCCCCATTTCGGGAAAATTTAAACCCATTGTATATATATACAAGTAACCCGGGGTTGCCGGAATTTTGGTTACGCACTCTGATATTTTTTATGTGATATAACTGCACAGGTAATTGTATTCAAAAGTGAATGTGAGACCATATGAATTCTGTTTTTAAACGTTTTGTTTGGACACCCTATCTCTTGGAGATAAGTGATTATAAATGTAATTTTTGTCTTATTGGTCTCTATTTCACTTAAATTTCATAATCTGAATATAATTACCGTGAAGGGGGTTACACCATGTCTTACCCGAGTAATATCTTATGGAAAATGTTGAATTACTCACTGCCATATTTTGGATAGGTTTACTCGAGGGACTACTCGAGTAATAAACATGATCACTCGAGTAGCCACTCGAGTAATGAAGTCCAGAAATTATTTTTTAATTGAATAATTATTGATTTGTTATCTATATGATTAACTCTTCATTGCACTAGTATTCTAAGCATATTTGCAGAGAAACAATGAAGAGATCATGCCAGAAGAAAAAAGTTAAATAAAAGTCCGAACGTTCACCTACCGTTACCTACCACAAACGGATAGTTTTCAAAATTGAAGAATGGTCAACCATTGCTGTGCGACTTTAACAGACATGTTTGAATTGCTTCCAACGGACACTACAAATCATCTATATATATGGAGCATTCAAAGAGCAGAAAATAAGAACTGAGAACACACGAACATACACTGATCAACACACTCTTAGTGCTTTATTTTCTTATACTCATTCATTGTACTTCAGTGATTATATATTTGCTCTATGAGAGAGTTTTTCATTACAAACTCAATATTTGTTATTGAGACAACTTAAGGTTGTGGAACCTTGAGTTGGGGATTTGATTTCAACGTGTAAGGGGGAGCGAGTGTCCAAGTGAAGGAACTTGCTGTGTACCGAGGTGCCAAGAACCCACTGAATCTTGGAGAATATAGTGAAACTCTCAGAGACGCTGTGAGGACTGGGTGTAGGTCAAAGTGGTTGTGGCCGAACCAGTATAACTCCCGATGTACACTTCGGTGATATTTCTCTTTGCTCTCAACTGCTTTAAATATTCTGTCAATTTTCTTATATGCAACGAAATTTCTGGTATCACCTAATTCACCCCCTCTTGGGTGAAACGCTAGCACTAACATTTAGTATTAGAGCATAGGTCTTCTTGTTAAGGTTTAATAGCCTAAGAAGGATCCAATGGCAAGCATGGGTGAAGGCATTCTTCCTGACGGAGCTCCTATCACAAGACCTCCGGGTTTCAATGGTGAACACTTCTCATTCTGGAAAGCGAAGTTCAGAGTCTTCGTAATGGCTACTGAATATAGGCTATGGGATGTGATTGAGAGTGGAAACTACAAATCTGAAAAGATTGTAGATTCACAAAGAGTTCCCAAGACACTAGCAGAATATGATGAGAATGACAAGAAACTCATTACACTCAATAGCAAAGCAATTCTAATGATTCAAAGTGCCTTGAGTCAAAATGAGTACTTCAGAATCTGCACACTCCCAATAGCTAAAGAAATGTGGGAAGCCTTGGAAATAGCTCACGAATGAACTTCAGGAATAAAAGAAAACCGAATCAATACTTTGGTTACTGAGTTTGATTTACTTCTAATGGAATCAGGTGAGTCGATAGCTGAATTTGAACTTAGATATAATCACCTTGTTAATCAACTTGTAGCACTTGGAAAAGTCTATGATCAACATACCCAAGTATGAAAGATTTTAAATATTCTTTCTAAAGACTAGGAGGCAAAAGTCACTGCAATTGAGGAAGAAAAAGGTGAATCAATGCGATCGGTTACTTCTCTATTCGGAAGTCTTTTTGAATATGAAAGCAAATTAAAGTTCAAACGAGAACTAGATGATATTGGTGAAAATAAGAAAAGAGGTCTAGCACTGAAAGCAAAAGAAGAAGAACATGTCATTGTAGTATAGTGGTGAGTATACCCGCCTGTCACGCGGGTGACTAAGGTTCGATCCCCGGCAACAGTACCAATTTGATGAACCCATGTCGTGTGAGTTCACAAAATAAAACTAGGTTTGAAAATGTAGCGTAGTAGCTCAACCTAGGTCGTTCTTGTGAGGAGATTAATTTTCAAGTTTCTAAATAGTAAAGTGATAAAAAACTTAAAGTTATGCAAAATCATTTGGAGGAAATGCATTCTTAAGCTAATGAAGTAATCTAAGCTAAAGCAATATTTTTGTATTTTTTCGGTCTTTAAAACAAAGAAGCAAAAGGAATTGAAATTAACACTAACAATAAGATAAATTCAATTAACTAATATATGATAAAATGGGATTCCCTTGAGTTGAGGTTTTAGTCTTCCTTACTTGCTAATGATATGAATTCCATAATATGAGTCAAAAGGATGGAACTAATGTAATATCGTAAATTGTAATCAAGGATTAACAACTTCAAAGTGATGTAATTAATGATAATTAAGCACTTTTGAAGTATATGTTGTGCAATATGATATAAAGGTGCTTAGTGATGGTTTAGTAAGCATTATGATAATCAGGGGCAAAATGGTAAATTTACCAACCGACTGGCCAATTACCGAAGAGAAAACTCCTTAGTAATTGAGATCAATGGCTAGGATTGAAAGAGCAATAGGTGGAATCCTATGCATGCAAGTCCATGTGAAATCATGGTAGGAAGAATAAAATGGTGCCAAGTGGCAAAATATGAGCTATAGATGAGGTCAAATTTTCAAACACACTTCCCTCTTTCTCTAAAGTCGGTGAAGAGGTATAGGAAATGGGAAAAATGAGATCATCTTCATCAACTCATCTCTCTCTCACCATTCTCCATTTCCGGCGGGACCAAGGAGGAAAGAGAAAGGAAGGGTTTGAATTTTAGGTGAGTATTTGATTCTAAATGCTCACTTCACCTTCATTGATTTTATTCAAGAGGTCAAGAGCTTCATTTCAATGTTTTCAGATTTTTGATTTGAGGTGTGTGGAAACTTGAGGAAATTTGAAAGTGGAAGAATCAAGGTTTTGATTTCAGCAAGTTTAAGAGGTAAGCTTTTGATGAATTTTGGTATATATGTTATGATTTTTGGTTAAGTTTAGTAAATTCTGGAATTTTGCCCTGATTTTATGAGTATTGAATAATGAAGGAGTTTGGTATGGTAATGTGTAGGAAATGGTGTTAAGATGTGTTATAATGTCATTAAGTTTGATTTGAGGTTGAGTAAGGAAGTTTGGCAAATTGTGGTTTTTGGTGATCTTGTGGTCTAGAGATGGGAATGGATTGCTTGAGTGGGAGTTTGGTTGTTTTGAGGTTACCAATAGGTTCCTTGTGTTAAAATAAGTGAGAATGAGTTTTCGTACAAGCTTTAGGACTATTGATAGCAAATTGGTCAATTCTGGAAAGCCTTCTCAGTTGCTACGAATCTGGCATCTGATAAGCCTCACTCGAGTGAGGGAGGGTCTCACTCGAGTGCGGTATGAAATTCAGGGTATTTTGGTTGAGTGCACTTCTTCATCTTCGAGTGACGTGCATAATCACTCGTGAGCATTGAGAGTCACTCAAGCACTAGGGCTGGTGCTCGAGTGCACTTGTCGCCTGGGAGTTGGGTTGCTCTCGGGTAGTCACTCGTTGAGCCTCACTTCTTGGTGCTCGGGTGTACTTGAGGTCATCACTTGAGTGTAGCTTCTTGTGCTCGAGTGAGTATGAGAGATATTTTGAGGTTTGCTCTCGGGTAAACACTTTCTGTGTCGCACTCGCTGGGACTCGAGCACGGGTGAGGGCAACACTCGAGTGAGACCTTCTTTACTCGAGTGAGGAAGCCCAAAATCAGTGTGCTTTACCCAAAAAAGGTATCTTCAGGGTAGTTTTTCTCAACCATTTGGGGATATGTTTAGGCCTATAATAGCACCCTAAAGAGTCTAAATGATAACCAACATAATTTGGTTTATAGGATTCGACATCTGCCGTCCTTCTGAGCCCACTGTGCCAGCGAACATCAGGAAGGAACAAGGTAGTGACTTTTCTTTTATGCCATATGTGATGCATTGTATGTGTGATATATCATTGATTGGGATAAATTCGTATGCTGAGATATTTGTGGATATGTGTAAGCACCGCCATGCTAATAGTTCCTAAGTCGCTAACAACGGTTCGGGTTAGGAAGGTATGCCTCCCCGGCGGTAAAAAGGGATGAGGATGGGGTGTGATATGTGTGATTATGTGAAAAGCCGAAAGGCTATTTGTGAAGGCCGACGGGCCAATTGTGAAAGCTCGATAGCTGTATGAGCTATAAGGCCATGTGTATGCACTGCCATACCAATAGTCCCTGAGTCGCTAACAACGGTTCGGGTTAGGACGGTGTGCCTTCCCGGCGGTAAAAGGGGATGAGGGTGGAGTGTGATTTGTGCTGCTGCTGCTGTATGATGATTGCTTACATGCTATGTGCTTATGTGTGGTATGAATATTTTGTTACTACTGGGATTCTTTTGAATCTCATTCTTTCCTTTAACTAACCTTTCAGACAGGGCAAGTAGCTCCAAGGGAAAACGTGCGACTCGGAGTGGTTAGAACCCTATATGGGCATTTTGTTTAGGCCATGTTGGTTGATCATATTGGACAGGGATTTTGTAAATTATTTTTGGGTTGTAATTATTAGTTGAATATAGTTGTGTAATCCCCTCTATGGGAATTATAAACCTTTTAGTGAATGAATGGAACCCGGGGGTTACCGGGATTTTTGGTTATATACTCTGATATGTATAAATGTAAATTAACTGCTCAGGTGATTATATTCGATATTTGAACTTGAGACCGAGAAAGAAAAGAAGTTTTCAAAATGTTGTGAAAACCCTACCTTAGGGAGGGTGTTTAAAATGAGTTTTAAACTATCCATCGGTCTCTAATCCAATTTAATTATATGTTATCGAATCTTAATTACGCTAATTAAGGCAGGGGGTTATAACTAAGCTACCACTAGCTCCATACATGCAATAATCATTTAATTCATTCAACCGAAGCAATTAAATGAATACCACCAATTAATATTGACTCAAGGAGATGAATAATTAACTTCCAATTCTAAATTGTAATTACCATTACAACAATTCAAAATATTCAGTTTAATCATTTAAATTCACGTAACCAAGTTGAAATAAATAATTCAACCTACTCCTAATATGAATCATACAAAGCTTAATTAATCAACTCCTAGCTCAACCAACAAGTTTATTCACTTGGTATAGAACAATCTAAATCATAATTACAAACTTAACCAAGCTACATAATTATGAACTAGAAAGAGAGCTTAAGGAATTCCATTGAAATTTAGAAGCTTAAACCATTACCCAACTCAAGGAAATCACCAACACTTTAGCTATTCATGGAAGAGGTGAAGGAAAAATGATGAAGAGATCGGCCATGGAAATTCGCAGCAACCATCGAATAAATCTTTAATTCTGCACTAACTCTCCCTCCTTTATGCTATTCGGTTCAGCCTTTCCCCTCTCTTACAGCCGCCTCCTCAAGTCTGTATATTGGTCAGCAATTTTGGCTCCTCCTTTCCCACTTGTGACTTGCCCTTCATTTTCAAGTGGCGGTTCTCCTCCTCAATATCGCGTGACTCTCCTCCTTTTAATCTTCATTTCGGGTTTCCTTTTTCACACACACACAGCTGCCTCCCACGGTCTAGCTCATCTCCATTCCTTCAATCGGTCCAACCCCTCTTCATTCGGTCCACAATGACGGCTGCTTCACTTAAATCATTCACAGCTTCAATTCCCTTCTTTATTCAATTAACTCCATGCTTATGTCAGCATCCATTCTCACACTTTTATTCGGTCAGCTCTTCTCCAATTCTTAATTCAATTCGGTCCACTCTCTCCCTGATTCATTCTTCAATTTCGGTCTAGCTTGGTTCATCTCCTTCTCTTTAATTTCAGCCACCACCTCTTTTCCTCTTCAATTGTCTTTAGGTTAAAATGAGTTAAAGGTATGTTTGGATAAGAGGTAAAAATATGTTTTGGCATTAGACACAAAATTGCAACTACCAAACAAGGCCCTTACTCATTTAACCTCCTCTTAGAAAAAATGTGAAAGTAAATTCTGCACTTGTGATGTTCCACTTTTGTCCTTTATTAAGCTCCAAAATAATATCTTTGATCTTGACCACTCAAATTGTGCCACATCATCACCTACAAAATGATATTCACAAAGGTATTATCTTTTGTTCACAATTAAAGAATAATGGGAATAAAAAATATTAATAAAAAATATAATAATTTAACTACTATAATTCCCAAATTATTCTTTCACTAAAATCTCACTTTAACACTTGATTATGCCCAAAATATTTAATTAAGTCCCACAAAAGCCTAAGATTAATTAATAAAAATATATAAATATTGAGCTCTATCAATCACTGAAAGCAAAAGAAGAAGAACAAGATGAAGATGAAGAGCTTGACGATGACGAAATGGGCCTAATCATAAAACGATTCAGAAAGTTTTATAAGAAAGGCCAATGATTCAAAAACTTTCAGAAAGGAGGAACAAGCAATAAAGAACACATCCTCTGCTATGAATGTGGAAAGCCAAGACATTTCAAATCATAATGTCAAGAACTGATTCAGAAGAATAAAGAAAAGAGAAAAGGCAAATTCTACAACAAGAAGAAAGCCTTTGTATCTGCCATATGGGGATATAGTTCTTCTGACGAAGAAAGCGATGAAGAGGAAATAACCAATATTTGTCTAGTTGCTCAAGAGGAAACAGAAGAAGAGGTAACTAGTTTTGATTCTACCTATGATGAATTACTTTCCGAATATAATGCTTTACATTCTGAATCCATCAAAGTAGTTAAAGAACTAGTTGTTTTCAAAAAGAAAAACAAAGCTCTTGAAGTAGAACTTAAAGAGAATTTTGAAAAGGATTGTGAAAAATGTATTTCTTTTAAAAAGAAAAACACTGATCTTACTAAATTTCTTGAAAAATTCACTAAAGGAAGTGAAATACTAAATGTAATTTTAAAAGCTCAACGATTTGTGAATGATCGATTTGGAATTGAATATGATCCAAAATCAGACAGAAGGAAAGGAAGAGAGAAAGCTGGAGGTAAATCATACTTGAATTATTTTTAGCATTTTGTTCATACAGCAAATCCTTTTGCACATTTTAATTATTGTAATAGAAAAGGTCATTATACTTCATCATGTATTCATAGGAAGAAAGGAAATATAGGAACCTACAAATGGGTACCTAAAGGTTCATATGTTCCGAAACATTTTTGTACTAACCCAAAAGGACCCAAAAAGATGTGGGTACCAAGACTTAATCGTATTTGATTGTAGATATATCTTAAAGCATCCAAAAAGAACAAGTAGTACATAGACAGTGGATGCTCTAGACATATGACCGGTGATTTCGAAAGTTTTACCACATTGCAACCTAAGAAAGGTGGAAAGGTAAAATTTGGAGGAAATCAATCTGGAAAAATAGCAGAAATTGGTGAAATAAAAAATGATGAAGGAATACAAGTCAAAGATGTATATTACGTTGAAGGCTTGTGTCATAATTTGCTGAGTGTAAGTCAAAGTGCAGATAAAGATAACTGGATAATATTTGATTCAGAGGAATGACTAATTGTCAACAAGAAAGACTTACAACTCGAAAAGAAAAATATCAAGGCAAAGCTTAGAGAAAAAAGGGAAGGTAACTGTTATACACTTGATATCAATAGAAATAACTCTAAAAATTGTTTTCTGAGTAATGCCGATGAAAGTTGGTTATGGCATAAGAGACTAGCTCATGTTAACATGCACCAACTAGGCAAACTACTAAAAAAGGATTTAGTTCTTGGATTACCCAAAGTAAGTTTTAAAAATGATTTGATTTGTGATGCATGTTAAAAGGGTAAACAAACTAAATCATATTTCAAATCGAAAAATAAAATTACAACAAATCGACCACTTCAATTGATACATATGGATTTAGTTGGTCTAGTAAGAGTTAAAAGCCTTGGTGGCAACTTATATTCATTGGTCATTATTGATGATTTCTCTAGATTTACATGAACTATTTTTCTGTCATCAAAGGATGAAACCTTTACAGAATTCATTGTTTTTAACAAGAAAGTGCAAAATGAGAAAGGTATGTACATTACAGGTATCGGGACAGATCACGGTGGAGAGTTTGAAAATCAAGCCTTTAAAGAATATTGTGATACTAATGGCATAGATCACAACTTCTCTGCTCCAAGGACACCACAATAAAACAGATTCATGGAACGTAAGAATAGAGTGCTCACTGAAATGGCTAGAGTAATGCTGAATGAAAAGAACGTGTCTCAAGTTTTTTGGGCCGATGCAATGAGCACAGCATGCTATATATCAAATAGAGCCTACATTAGAACAAAACTTGGAAAGACACCATACGAGCTATACAATGGGAGGAAGCCGAACCTTGCTCATTTACACATCTTTGGTTGTAAGTGTTTCATTCATAATAATAGTAAAGATAACTTAGGAAAATTTGATTCTAGAACAGATAAAGGAATTTTCCTAGGCTATTCTAACCGAAGTAAAGCATACAGAATTTTTAATAAAAGAACATTTGTTGTTGAAGAATCAATTCACGTTGTATTTGATGAATTTGAATCCTCTGACAAAACCATTGATGATGAGTAGGAAGTTGTTTTAAATCAAGAAAATGATTAATCTATTTCTAAATCTCTTATTCCAGAAGTTGATCAAACCAAGGAAGAAGATCAGTCACTAGGACAACCTAAAGCCTGAAAATACAATAGAAGTCATCCCCTAGATCAAGTCATAGGAGATGTGAATGAAGGAGTCAAAACTAGAAATATAATTCTCAATGAAGTTAGTTTTTTTGCATTCATTTCTGAGATTGAACATTCTAACATTGACGAAGCCCTATCAAACAATGATTGAGTTATAGCAATACAAGAAGAACTAAACCAATTTGAAAGAAATCAAGTTTGGGAATTGGTACCCCGACCTAAGGATCATCCGATCATTGGCATTAAATGGGTATTCAGAACAAACTGATGAATCCGTAATTACTGTCAGAAACAAGGTAAGATTGGTGGCCAAAGGCTATAATCAGGAAGAAGGAATTGATTATGAGGAAACATATGCTATAGTGGCTAGATTGGAAGCTATACGAGTACTCTTAGCATTTGCATGCATCAAAGGATTCAAACTTTACCAAATGGATGTAAAGAGTGCATTTTTAAATGGCTACATCATGGAAGAAGTATATGTAGATCAACCTCCTGGTTTCAAAGACGTAACCAAACCTAACCATGTTTTCAAACTCAAAAAGGCTTTGTACGGTTTAAAACAAGCTCTTAGAGTATGGTACGAAAGGCTTAGTAAATTTCTTATTGATCAAGGTTTTGTATGAGGAAAAGTTGATACAACACTTTTTACAAAATGAAAATGTGATGATATATTAATTGTGCAAATATATGTTGATGATATAGTTTTCGGTGCTATTAACGAAACTATGTGCAAAGAATTTTCTGAGATAATGCAGGGGGAGTTTGAGATGTCAATGATGGGAGAATTGAGTTTTTTCTCGGTTTGCAAATCAAACAAAGAAAGAATAGAATTTTCATATCTCAAACGAAATATTTGAAAAAACTATTGAAGAAGTATGGATTGGATGAATTAAATAGAATGGACACACTCATGAGCTCAACCATATTGCTTGATGTGGATGTCAAGGGAAAAGATTACAACATCACAAAATATAGAGGAATGATTGGATATTACTCTATCTCACTGCAAGTAGGCCTGATATTCAATTCAGTGTGGGCATGTGTGCAACATATCAATCAGCACCAAAAGAGTCACATGCTGAAACCATCAAATGTATCTTTTGATATCTTGCTGACACGGCAGAATTGGGTCTCTGGTATCCTAAAGGAAGAAGTGAATATCTAGTTGCATACTTAGGCTCTGATCATGGAGGATACAGATAGACATAAAGAGTACAAGAGGATAAGGCCAATTTCTTGGAGCCTCACTTGTGTCATGGTTTAACAAGAAATAAACTACAGTGTTTCTTTCGTCAACGGAAGCTAAGTATGTTGCAGTATCAAGTTGTTGTGCACAAGTAATATGGCTAAAGCAACAACTCTAGGATCTTGGTATTTATTTGAAAGAGACACCAATATACTGTGACAACACTAGCACAATAAGCTTGGTAAAGAATCCTGTTCAATATTCCAGAACCAGGCATATTGATGTTAGACATCACTTCATCAGAGATCATGTCCAAAAGAAAGATGTCAAAGTGATATTCATTCCAACTCATCTTCAACTAGCTGATATCTTCACAAAACCTCTTGCAAAAGATCAATTTTTGTATGTTAGACGAGAATTGGGAATGGTAAATCCCAATGAATTGTAAGTTATTTAGTGTTTACAAAATGTTAGATGATGTTATTCATTGATGTTTTGATGATTACTAACTTAAGCATATGAGTTTCTAGCAATTTGTTTTGCAGGATTATGATATTTTGTTTTGGAGTATGAAAAATAGAGATTAACAGAGGATAACATTACTAGAGGGA
Source organism: Inga oerstediana (assembly GCA_963210345.1). Classification (NCBI taxonomy): domain Eukaryota; kingdom Viridiplantae; phylum Streptophyta; class Magnoliopsida; order Fabales; family Fabaceae; genus Inga; species Inga oerstediana. The sequence goes on from OY723407.1 coordinate 43,432,777, forward strand.
CAACTTCAAGTAAAGAGCATTACTAGAGTGACACCTTAAAGTAATGGATGAATTACTCGAGTAGCCACTTGAGTAATGAACTTGGAAATGTGCCAGTGAAGCATTAATTTCAAATGAAATGGCACAACGGTTGGAAATGAACAGTCAGAGGGTGAAGAGACAGATTACCCAAGGGAGGCCTCAAGTGAACTTCAACATCACTCGAGTAAAGCCTCGAGTAAACCTGGGTGCATATCTCAAATTTACTGAGTTTTAACTCAAATCTGTCTTAAAGAGCCATCAAATGATTGAGGAAATGTTCATGGGTAATTACAATATTATTCATGCCAAGTACGCACATGAATTCACTGTATTTTAAAATTTCTGGTATGATCACTTGAGTAGCTACTCGAGTAAAGCTGATGATTACTCAAGTAAGCCCTCGAGTGATATCGAGCTTTAGGGTTATTTCAGTCGACACTCGGTCATTTCTCACAAAATAGCCTCGAGTGATTCTCCTAGTGCTCTCACAAAAACTTTTCACAATCATTTTCCCTTCTCATTTCCATTAAAACCCCTTGGTTTTATCTTCTAAAAACTCCCAGATTGCTTAGTAACCTTTGCCCTACATTTGCGACTCACGATCCCTATTTTTCAAAAATACTCATTTCTCTCAAATCAAAATGGTGAGGACTAAATCTCCTAATCTTAGCACTCCTTCTGAGTCCTCTGAACCATATCAACCCTCTGATTCACTTTCCTCTCCTCCTACCAAGAAAAGAAAAATCTCTCCTAAACCTAAAGCCAAAGCTAAACCGCAACCTAAGCCTAAGTTGAAAGGGTTTGTGATTAAGGAGCCCATTGTCACAAGAGCTCAAACCAAGAAGAGTTCACCTCTAGGAAGAGGCAAAGCAACAAAAGAGCCATCTCCTCCTTCTTCTGATTTATCTGACACACCCACCCTTTCTCCTAAACCTCTTAAAAAGCCTAAGATTGATGAGAAGCTTACCAAAGTTATAGTAGGCATGCTTGAAGAAGCTTTTCAATCTAAGGAAGCAAAGAAAGGGCAATCTTCAAGGCAAGCAGAAGAAAGGGATAAAGAAATCACATTTCCTCCAAAAGGATTCAATGTGAGCAAGCTTGAGGAATCTTAGAAGTATCTGAGTCACTTTGCAAGAAGAAATGTATGCAAGATGCACTACATTGACTACAAGGTTCTTCAAGAGGTATTGAAATTTGACCTAAGACCCTATCTTGATTCCTATATGCCTTGGCTATCTGTTAAACTTCCATTTTGCACTAAAGTAGTGAGGCATTTTTACTATAACCTTGAACCTATAAATGATCCCATTAGGAAGTCTATGGAAGAAGAAATGACTTTTAAGGTTAAAGGACAGAGAATTCTAATCTCACCTTCTAGAATCAATACCTAGTCAGGAATAGAAAACCCTCCTGATAATAATTATCCTAATTATGAATCAAACTAGTTGTTTTCTATCCTAAGACCTAGTGAGATAGTGGGACCCCTCAATTTCAATCTGAGTGATATGAGTGATTTTCATCGAGTCCTATGGTATATCTATTCTAGAGCCATGGTGAAAAAATCCAATAACTTCACTCATTTCATTGAGAGGGACTTCAGAAAATTCGCCTAATTGATCCTCAAAGAATAAAAGGATTTGGGAGAATATATCTTTGCTGAGATCAAGAGATATAGGTATGAAGGAAAACCTACTACTCTAATGCCTTATCCTCAACTTATTTCCTTGTTTCTCAAGAAGAATAAGATTTGGTACTTGGAGAGTATGGAGCCGATTAAGAGGATAGCACCAGTTGGGAGGAATCAAATTGGAAAATTGAACATTGAGATTCCTCTGAAGACTCCTCTAGAAGCAAGTCCCAAGAAGAAAAAGAAGAATGACACAGCAACTAGTCGAATGGATGACACACAGTCTTCTGCTCCAGCCAACACATCTTCTCCATCCTTCTTTGGTGCCGCAATGCAAACATTTATGGAGAACATTCTGAAGAGTTTTCATATTGACATTGTGAATACCAATGCGGAGTTGGTAACCCATATGAATAAAAAGATGGGACAACTTGTGGAGAGGATGGATAAGAGGCACGAAGAGTTGCTAGTTGAACAACATGCCCAGGGTGAGCTTCTGAGATCCATTGTTGCCAGACTTGATACTATGGCATCTGGTACTCCTATTCTTGGTCCTTCTGTTATTCCTGAACCCATACCTGTCTCTGAACCTGGACCCTCTATACCTACTGAGCATAGACCTTCTGAGATTGGACCCAGTAATGTCTTGTTCTCTATGCCTGACCTTGACATATTTGAGCCAATCCACATCACCACTGATGATCCACCTCAGCCTGTTCAGCCAGAGCCCATATCTACTCCCATTGCCTCACCTACACGTATTGAGGAGGTGCTTGAGTCCTCACTGGTTGCTACAGAGGAAGTAGAAATTACTTCCTTGGTTCCTTACCCATCATCTCTAGTGAATCTTCCAGAGGATCTTCATACACCCCTAGTGAACCTTCCTGACCCTGAACCATCATCTTCAGATCCTTCAAGTTCAGATGGTTCATATGAATCATTGGCATTTCCTGTCACTCCTATTTCAGCAGCCAAGCCACCTACTCCTCCTCATGATTGATTCCACCTTTGTGATGAAGACAAAAAGGAGGAGAAGAACCTGAGTGATTTTGTGATGAATGGATGAGTTGATGTATTGGGATTTGGGTGTACGGGGCTTTAGGGCGCTTTTATTTTTGAATTCTAAAGTTTTGGTTATGTAATGAATTCTTCTTTATGCAATTTGTTTCTTTATGCTATTAAAGTTAAATTTCATTGAAGTTATATTGCATTGTGGGACTAATGAGTTTTTTGATTGTGTATGCAAGGTGAACAAGTAAATAAGAACAAAATCTTTGAAAAGGTCTTTAATAAGCTATTTCAAAAGAGTTTTCAAGGTTAAATTGAAAAAAAAATTTCATATGAAAAGTATTTAAGAAGCATAAGTTTGAAAACTCAAATTCAAAATCATCAAGTTTTGTCATCATCAAAAAGGGGGAGAATGTTAGATCCCATATGTTTTGATGATAACAAAGATTGGACTAATGATAAAAGAGGATATGATAACAAATGAATTTGAACAAAGTAAATAAATGGTAAAGCATTACTTGAAGTAAGCACTGGAGTAATGAAGAAGATCCAAGAGAAAGAGCAAAGGAAAAACCTCAGTGGCAGTCTTTGTCTATGTTTACTCGAGTGACTACTTGAGTAAGGAACATTGTTACTCGAGTAGGCACTCGAGTAATGTCAAAAGAAAATGTTTTCTAAAGCACTGCCAAAATTTGGAAGATGTTACTCAAGTTGCCACTCGAGTAATCTACAAAGTTATATAGACCCTTACTCGAGTAACCACTCGAGTAACTCATGAGAAAAAGGCATTACTCGAGTAGCCACTCGAGTAACTAGGTCAAAAATCTTCCAATAGCTCTTGGCCAAAAAATGCAACATATTACTCGAGTAACTAGGTGAGAAAAAGACATTACTCGAGGGAGCACTCCAGTAATCTCCAGAGTTATTTGAAGCATTACTCGAGGGGTCACTCGAGTAATCAGGTAAACAAAGAAAAGGACTCTCGGCCAAGAATTTGATGCAATTACTCGAGTGAGTAATCGAGTAATCTGCAAAGTTATTTGGAATTTACTCAAGGGGTCACTCAAGTAAGGTTTGAGGAAACAATATGGCCACTCGAGTAACCACTCGAGTAATAGGCTTACTGGAGGAAGCACCCGAGTAACTCGCGAGAAAAAGATATGGCCACCCGAGTAGCCACTCTAGTAATCGGGTATTTACAAGGTTTGTAATATATCTCGCTCCATGTCTTACCCGAGTAATATCTTATGTAAAATGTTGAATTACTCACTGCCATATTTTTGATAGGTTTACTCGAGGGACTACTCGAGTAACAAACATGATCACTCGAGTAGCCACTAGAGTAATGAAGTCCAGAAATCATTTTTGAATTGAATAATTATTGATTTATTATCTATATGATTAACTCTTCATTGCACTAGTATTCTAAGCACATTTGTAGAGAAACAATGAAGAGATCATGCCAGAAGTGAAAAGTCAAATAAAAGGTCGAACATTCACCTACTGCTACCTACCGCAAATGGATAGTTTTCAAAATTAAAGAATGGTCAACCATTGCTGCGCGACTCTAACAGACATGTTTGAATTGCTTCCAACGGACACTACAAATCATCTATATATATGGAGCATTCAAAGAGCATAAAACAAGAACTGAGAACACACGAACATACACTGATCAACACACTCTTAGTGCTTTGTTTTCTTATACTCATTCATTGTACTTCAGTGATTATATATTTACTCTGTGAGAGAGTTTTTTATTACAAACTCAATATTTGTTATCGAGACAACTTAAGGTTGTGGAACCTTGAGTTGGGGATTTGATTACAACGTGTAAGGGGGAGCGAGTGTCCAGGTGAAGGAACTTGTTGTGTACTGAGGTGCCAAGAACCCACTGAATCTTGGAGAATATAGTGAAACTCTCAGAGATGCTATGAGGACTAGACGTAGGTCAAAGTGGTTGTGGCCGAACCAATATAACTCCCGGTGTACACTTCGGTAATATTTCTCTTTGCTCTCAATTGCTTTAAATATTCTGTCAATTTTCTTATACGCAACAAAATTTCTGGTATCACCCAATTCACCCCCCTCTTGGGTGAAACGCTTGCACTAACATATAGTTCTTATATTGTTCACTCTTAATGGCTGCTGCACAAGAACAACTGTCAACAACATTTACAAACAATCAATCTTAGACAAACTAATAATAGTTATTAAAAGCCAACCGTCACCATTTATAAAATATAATGACCTAATATGTAAATCTACAAGACACGATGGCCAGTTGTTGAAGGAACTTGCCACTCTCGATTGCTCTTTGAATAAGAAGGTGGACAAGTTACTGGAGAAGGAAGAATATGATGATGCACCGATTCTTGAAACATCTCTATAACTTTTTATTTTTGTTTGTATAAAAAGGTAAGAAGAAATACATGATGATTATTAAGTAAAACTCGCCACTTATTAGAATACCATGCAAAAAAAAAGTGAATTATGTAATGATTATTAATAAAGAACCATGATAAATATAAACAAATAAATAACAATTCTTTTGAACCAACAGTGATGTAAGGTCTTAGACAAATAACCCAAAAAATCATACTATTCCTCTTCTATTTAAACGTTTAAAATAGAATACATTTGACACTTAGTCTGTTCAAAACAAAACCCACCAACATCTTAACCCTACAACTCTTGTTGTCTTTTTTGGTCATTGAGAGTTGTTTTTAGTCGAATCCCACTATAAAAAGCCTTCATTCTACTTCTCAGTGACAGCTACACTAGTGAATGTATTTGACCCTTATCTTAGTAATTGCTGCGTGAGTTGTTTTCGTTCATGAACCCTAGCTAATTAGGCTGCCTTTGTGAAGTCACAAAGTGATAAAGCATCCAAGGTGACATGAAATTATTTTTGTGAAGTTATATTTTTTAAAAAACCCATTATTGCTTTGATTGAAGGTTCCTTAAATTGTTTTTGTGAATTTATGTTTTTTCATAAACTGTAGTATTGCTCTGATCTAAGGTTCCATTCCTGTTACAGGAATTTGTCAACCTATTGTTTTGATTTACGGTTCCTACTTATTGGTCGTTTTTGAAGTCACTTCAGGAGATATGAATTCCTAAGCAAATACCTCTTTTCTTCGAAGTATCTATATCTCTAGAAGTTACTTCAAAAAGATCAATAAGGATGTGATGATTAAACTAGTTCAGTCGTACCAAGATCCGATAAAGCATTCAATGTGACATTACATTTGTCTTTGTTAGTTAACATTTGTGTTGAATTTTACTTTGATGCTCAACTATGTATTGAATTTATTTCCTTATATTTTAATGAGCTTATATATTGTATGTGATTACTATGGTGTGTAGTTGAGTTAATTTATATTGAGTGTTGCGATTGTGCTTTCATTTAAGAGAAAGCAAATGCATTAAATGATTTTAAAACACACATCAAGTCATTTTTAACAATTTATCTAAGAGATCACTATGAATTTGATCGTTAGATTAGTTATTAAGTAGGTATATTGGACCTAATGTGATTGCATTGGGTTTTTGATTTAACTTGATGCAAAATGAACTCCCAAAATATTTTAAGAAATTAGGAAGCCATTAACTTTGCTATCAAGACCCATTTCATCATTCATATTTTCAAACTCCATTCTATTCCATCCATTATTTGAAAAGACCAAAAATAGTATATTTAGGATTTTAATTGAGTTTTTTTTTTTACCTGGAGAATTTTAATTGAGTTTTGTGCTTACCTATTTTCAACAAAACTAAAAATCAATTTCCCCTTGTTTTCATCGTAGTTTCATGGTATTTAGATTACTTAGGAGTTAATTAAAAACTCATCAAGAAGAGAAAATGATCCTAGGTTTGGCCATACGCAATCTTTGATTAATTTTTGACCGTGGACCCCAAGGCTAACATACAAAAGGTCTTAATCATTCGATGTGGGATGTACTATTCTATTATATATAGTCTAGTCCAACTAGCTCAGAAACTCTTACTTTAAGAGTCTCACAACCATATGTCACGGTTATTATATGAGAACCGTCATGTATTATAAAAGTTAATGGTTCTTATTTAGGAACCATTATTTATATAACTGAATAAATTACGATTGTCAAAATGTGAGACTGTTATGTATCATGTAAGTATTACTATATGTTATGACGGTTGTTCATGTGTGCCCATAAATTATTATCACAGCAATGCACATATCATGGCTTCACCAAGCCTCAATACATAACGGGTGTTATCTTATAACCGTTATAATATGTCAAGAATAAATAATGGTTAGGAACCATAATTTATCCACACGGAGCAAATATAATGCCCGCATATGTGACGGTTTGGAACTGTGAAGTATGACAGTTAACCGTCATGTATCGCGATTTCTATAGTAGTGCAACCTGCAGGAATAAATTTTGTTTTAAGCAACTTCTGCAATTTTCCAGCATATATAGCTTTTAGTTTCAATAATAGTCAAGAAATTAGAATAGAACAATAGTTATATTTCAAATATGATTTCATGACTATTGAATCTATTTGAATTTTGAAATATTTGAGTGTCCATTTCAATACATAAAGTAAGCAACTTTGAAATGAATATTATCTAATAAAAAGGTAAAATATTTCAAACCTTGCTAGTTTTTAATTTCTTTTTCTTTCTCTGTTTTTTTTGTGTGTGTGTTAGAATAGTTTCTAGTTTTCTGTAGTTATGAAATTAAGTTGAAAACTTGCCTTGTTTTTTAAATCTAATTTATTCATGACTATTGAAAATGGAAAACAAGTGTATATGTTTCAAAACTTACTTTTTTAAAAAATCATTTTCAAGTGGTTTATCTTTGTTTCCAAAGTGGGTTGTAAAATACTTGTTACAACGCTAGCATCCTGTTATCAATGATTAAGAGAAATTAGTATCAGAACAATATATAGTTGAGCACAGAGGCACTCCATAACTAAATTTTAATTGTATGGATTAACATTAATTAATTCTTCGACTAACAACTAACTGATCCCTCTTGGGCGAAGATATTAATTTACTAATGCCAACGACTGCCGTATCCTCAAATAAATTAGGTAATAATCAGATAGACTTGGCTATTGATAAACCCATTTGAAAAGATAGTTCAACTTTGTAACCCATATATTTAAAAGTTAGTTATAATATTTTATTATTGATTATTATGTATGTATACAGTATACGTGTGTGCAATGTACATGTACATGTATGTGTGTAATTGGCTCTTTAATACCATATCTGATCCTAAATGTGTGACCTAATTTGTGTATGTATTAAGGCTTACAAAAAAAGGCAGCTGTGACGCTTATTTTTAAATTAATTGTGGCGCTTAGAAAGAGCCACATATCCCATCGCTACTAAAAGAAGCCATGGGAGCTTGGAAGCGCCACAACACACACACACACACACATATATATATATATATATTTAAAAAAACACTTCTTGTGGTGCTTCTTGAGGAAGTATTTATTATATAATCTCCCGTTATACAATTATGTTGCTTGATTATTTTCTTTACGTATTTGTAACTCTCCTAATTAGTCTTTAATGCTGAGACCTATAAATAGAAGTTAGAAATGTTATTTTGCCACCATATGCTGGTGGAAAGAGGGGAATAAGAGGAGTATGTTTGTGAGTTTTTTTTACCTTGAATTTGTGAGTTAATATCAATGAAGTAGAACTTATGTATGTACTTATAATTGCTCTCAAATAAACCTGATGGATAAATTTATATTTAAGGATAAAATTACACTATAAAATACTCTAATGTGCTGGACACACTTAAAAAAAAATACTTTAAAGTAGGGAGAATTGGGAATAAATAATTTTTTGACAAATTAATTGCCAAATGCTACCAAGCGTGCAAGCTATCTTCCGTGTGTGTAAAAGAACTTTCGTTGTATACACAAATCTTCCATATAAACGTGCAAACCATCTTCCACTATGTGCAGAATATCTTCCATTGTGTGCAACATATCTTCCGTTAAAGTGCAACCGATCTTCCATTGTAGCATTCTGCAATTAATTTACCCCAAAGGTATTTTTGGACGATTTTCCCTTTAAGGTATTGGATGTATTACAAAATATTGTGATGTTAGATGCATATAAAAGAACTACTTCACCGTGCTGTTGGTTCAACCTCAACCTTTCTTTCTAATGACAATCAATCAAGATAGGTATTAATAGATGAGTTGTAAAATATTTTATATAATTTTAATAGATGTATTTGATGTAAAATAAATCTATTAATTTATTTTCTCAATATTGAATATAGAAACAAGTTGAAAAATTTTTGTGAGACTTCTTCCCATTTAGTAATTGGGAAGAGCGATGTATTAAAAACCGTAATTGGGAACCTTTTCGCCAGAGGGAAGTGTATTAGCTAAACCTTATGCCGCTCAGAAAATGAAGAGGAGGACGCTAAAGCTTATTGACGATGATGCATTGATTATTAATATAAAACACTCTTCAAAGCTCAATTATTAATATGCCATGGATGCAGTATAATAAATAAATCTATAAGTTTAGTTTCCCGGTTTCTTGGAGAATAAAAAGGGGGGAAAGTTCAATTTTTTATTAGACTTATTGTTTTCTTTTGCCATCAATTTTATATGATACTTCATGTTTAATTAATGGTGGGGATTTAAATTTAAACGATTTTTTTTGCCAAAGATTTGAATTTAAATGATACTCATATAAAGAAAGATAAAGTTTTTCATATATAGCTTTAGCAATTAGCACGTTTACCCGGAAACAAAGATAAATTTTTTCATATATAGCTTTAGCAATTAGCATGTTTACCCTGAAACAAAAATAAATTAATTCACTAGAGGTCCATTAGATTTCTTTAGGTTTTGAATTTAAGTATCAAAGAAGACACTTAGCTTGTGTAAGGAAGCGTAGCCATGAATCCAAAATTAGAGTAATCGGTTGTTTGGATATTTGATAATAAGATTTAGTAAGGGTGCACCATGAACCCAAAACTGGAATAGTTGATGCTCAGATACCTGATAATATGATTAAAAAAAAAAGCTTTAATATAGGTCGATAGCATGAAAAAAAATAATTCATTTATAAAGAAAACGCGTGACGTACAGGTGTAGCTATTTATGTTTTTCTGAATTATTTGACCAACCACTTTTTATATAAAATTTACTCCAACTCCAACCTTTCAATTCATAAGCCAATACAAATCCTTAACAGTTAATTCGTTTGGTAAAACATTGGCCCACCAAAAAAAATCAGTAGGGGAAGTTAGATATAATTTCTGTTGGGTTGACTAACTAAAGACTAAAAGCAAAAATTGAACCTCAAATTAAATTCATTAAAAATCTGAAAACAAAACTGTGCAACTTGACCTTTAAACATTTTAGTACATCTCAGTTGAACTCGCAATCATTACAACAACAAATGCATAAAAGATTTTTAATTAAAAAATACATAAAAGATTTAATAATAAATTGGACGGAGAAGGACACAGAAATTCCTCTTAATATGTAAATCCTAATTCAGAACCTCAAAATGAACTAATTATTGTGAAGCCTCTAAAAACTTGCTTCAGATTAAAATTTGTAGCAAAATTACCTAAATACTCTTAATTTTAAAAAATAAAACAACTACTTTAACCTATCAAATGATAATAAATAAATTTAAGATGCTGAAAACACATCTTCCAATTACCGGAAATGATGAAGTAACCCATTAAATAACTCATCTAGTCTGTTGCTCGGATACCTAGTCCAGTTGATAAGATCAGGGTCCAGAAAAAGTAATGAATACTTGGTTGTGGGTTTCCCGTGCAACCAAAAATATACTAATAATAATAATAAGAGACTGAGGTAACTAACTTCATTCCGGGCAATTAGATCATTTCACATTTCTTGTTTTGGGTTGAGAATTGGAAAAGTTGAAAAAGAAAATTTCAACAATTTTGTCGATTACAACCTGAATTTAATTTCTGAATAAAACTATATAAATGCACATCATATCTTACAAGGCTTTATCCAAACCAACAAAAGAAAGAAAAAGAAACAGGAAAAGAAAAAGAAACAAAAGAACCCAGCGAAGCAGATCAGAAGATGAGATGAATTGAAGGAAAACAGTATCTAATCTAAAGTTAGGAATTCAAACATATATGTACTACACAACATCATATATTTATAGATATGAGATTATATGAATTGTGAGATTTACACACAAATTTGGTTGCAGGTGGCGGTAGATGTGAGAGATGTGATGAATTAATCAAGAAGCTAAGACAAGCTTTCGTGATTTCATCATAGTCTTGAACTCTTGAAAATCAACCATGCCATCTCCATCAACATCAACCTTCTTAATCATCTCTTTGCAATCTTCCATCTTCTTCCCTTCCCTTAACCCTAAAGATGTCAGAACCAGAGCCAGCTCTTCCACTGATATCCGCCCATCTTTATTGCTATCAAACACCCCAAAAGCCTCCTTCAGATTCTCTTCTTCCTCTTCTCCTCCTTCTTTCCGATCATCTTCACCGGCCTCATCGCTGCGACCCATACACTCATTAATCAACAAACAGAACTCCTCGAAATCGATCAAGCCATCTCCATTAGAATCAAACTTCACCACAATTTCATTTATCTCTTTCTCTGACATCGCCATCCTCATGTTCTTCAGCGACTCTCTCAGCTCCTGCCTCGTTATGAACCCGTCCCCGTTCTTGTCGAAAGTTGCGAACACCTGTCGGAGCTCCTCCGACTTCTTGGACGACTCTTGAGCATTCTTATTCTTCTTTGGAGTTTCAGGCGAAGAAGATGAAGAAGCTGTACTTGCTTTAATGGGCTTTTTGGGGAAGAGATATTGAACAAGAGATGAGTGGAACAGCGTAGCGACGAGGCCGGCGACGAACAAGAGTGCGAGGAAGAGTATGGCGAGCAACATGTTTTTGGGTAATCGAGGTCAAAGGGATACAGACAAGAAGAAGACGAAGAAGATAGATTTAGGAGTGAAGGAGAATTAATGGAAGTTAAAGGAATAATAAATGGGGAAAATAACAAAAGAAGAAACGCGGAGTTTGGTGGAGAAGCTCTTTTTTTGATCCCACAATACCGCGTGAAAACTTTGCTTTCTTTCTTTTTTGAACGGCTCTGTCTTTCATTATATTGAAAGGTGACGATTCCAATTAATTAAAGCTTGATAAAAAAAAAAAAAAAATCATATTTAGAGCATAGTGTTAAAATCCAATCGGGGATGGGTTAGTCAGCTCACCAAATTGGTGAACCATATTAGTTCCGTACTCGGTCTGATATTAAGAGTTTTAGTCTTTTAGATGATTTGATGGGTTGAATTTTATATATTGTTATTTTGAGTTATTAAAAAAGAAAAATTAACATTTCATTGTATTTGTGTTTTAGTACTTTATTTTGTTGGATTATGTGTGATTTATACCTGACTATTCTGACGGATTAATATATGTTTATTTAAATCTTGCTTTTTCAATGTTATATATGAATATTTTTATATTTTTATTAAATTATATTAGTTTTTGGTAAATAAATTTTAAATTTTGGGGAAGCTATGGATTGTCACTTGTCACTGAAAACTTTCTAAATTACTATTAGTTATCTTTAATTAAAACTATAACTTGGCGTTATTGTGAATATAGCTGGAAAATTATTAATTAGAATCTTCAATCTATTGAGGAAATTAAAGTGAGTGTATGACCCATATTTTAAAATAGGTAGTGAGGGACAGTGATTATATTATGGGTTCAGTTTCTCTCATTGTCCATTTTCTCATTATCTCTCATAATCTTTAAATCATGTCTGTCTAACCAATCTGAAAGGTGAAAAGTATAATAATAAAATGTAAACCGCAGCTGCAATTAAATTTAAATATTATTTTATAATATGGCCAAAATAAAATCTTTCAGGAATTTTTTAAGGAAGAATGAGGGATAATTTTAGAATTTATAATTTCAACTTAAAAAAAACTTATTTTTGAAATCCTTAAATGTTATTATTAATTTTTAGAACAAAGTACATCAATCTCACCTCTATTTACCATAAATTATAGACTCCGTGCTTCTATTTTGAAAACCTATATATACTTCCCTTAAAATTAAAATATATGTTGCATAAATCTCTCTTCTTATTTTGAAATTCAACTTTCATCCACCCAACCATTAAATCATAACATTGATCATTTGACAAAAAAAAAAAAAAATCATCTTTAACATAATTGTTACTTAATAACCATTTAATCACATATATTTATCTGAAATTAAAAAATAATTTTAATATATACTATTAAGTCTCTGTGATACTGTTAAATTGATCACCATATGTTACGAAGTTAATTAATTTTATAGTTATAAATTTTTTTATAAGTTTCAATGTTTAGTTTTATTTATTTATTAAAACTTACTTATCATGTAATCTTTTAAGTACATATGTTGGCTAAAATGTTTTGCAATTTCACACACATATATTCAGCTAAATTATAAAATCCTATAATTTTTATATCCTTTTATAATTTAAAATTTTAAATATATTTTATTATACATATGTTTGTTAAAAAAATTACTCAAATTTCTTCTAAATTTATTAAAAATATTAAATAGATTATTAGTAAATAATAATGTTAAAAGATAAATAAGGGCTTTGGCTCAATGAGGGTAAGTTAGTAAGCAAGATTTATTCTAATATGATTTTTAATTTAAAAATATGCTTCAAGAACTTTTTAGAATATTATTTAAAGATGTTAATGGTTTGAACTAAAATGTATGTTTTCAAAATAGAGGGGACGTATGTATAATTAAAGTAAAATAAAAAGGTCATTGGAGTATTTTCCTCTAATGTTTATGGGTAGTTAAAGGTCATTTTCTTGAATATATCTTCCTCATCTTAATTATCTGATTCTGTTGGATAATATTGTAATTTTCTGCTCTAGATTTTTGAAATCTACATACTGAAAAGAGGAAAAGTAAAGTTGAGAACCCGTTGGTGACATTATTAATGATCCATATGCAAATGCTTTCTTTTTTTTTTTTTGATGGTTTATGCAATGGACCATTTTTGGCCTTCGGTGCACCCACCTTTCAGGTATCCGGCGTTAACCTGAAGGCCAACGCCGGATTTACCAACATGGGCCCCCGACAACCGACTAGTCCTGACGCCCCCAATCTGATAGGCCCGACAGGAATTCACCTCTTTGAGGCGCCCCAGGGGAAAGAGCTCCTAACGGAAATTCTTTACACCTTCTGTTTCCTGGGATCGAACCCAGGAACAGATTGGTGTGGCGCAGATGCCTACCCATCTGCGCCAACTTCCGTTGGTATATGCAAATGCTTTCTGATATAAAAAATCATATGCATCTTATATGATACCACCTGGATTTTTTTTTTTGTTAAAATTGTTTGAATATCCGGTTTGAATTTTTTTGAAAATATAAAAAAAATTATAATTTTAACAAATAAATTCAAAGGAATTTCCTGAAAGAAAAAAATTGAAAGAAAGCCTAAGAAAAAAAAAAAGTGTTGCATATGTCAAAACCATACAAGATATGTATGAGGAGGTAATAAGTAGTGTGAGAATGCCTAGAGATGGGAAAAATGATTTTTCTATAAAGATAGGTTATCTATATTAGATATTATCTTTGAGCCCTTATTTTTTAACTTGTTTTAGACATTCTCACTGAGCATATGCATGAAGAAATATCTAAGTACATGTTCTTTTGCCCTTGATTAGTTTTAGTGGTTGAGTTAAGAGAAGAGATTAATTCTAAGTTTGAGTTATTAATAATGACCTAAAATTTGAAAGGTTTTCTCCTAAATGGAAGTAAGATGAAATATATGCATTAATTGCGATTTTGATATGAGACAAGTTGCAAGAGATTTGGAGGTTAATATAGGAAATTAAATCATTCCATAAGTGATAAAGTTTAGATATTTGAGATCAGTATATAAAGAAAATGGTGAAATGGATATAGATGTTAATCATAAAATTCAAATTATGTGATGGAGAATCGCTACTAGAGTTATTTGTAATCGAAAAGTACTTAATAAGGTAAAAAGAAAGTTTAAATGTATTGCTATAAGACCAGCAATGCTTCTTAATAGTAATTGTTAGGCTTTAAATGGACAACGAAAAGTAGGGTAGCTAAGATGAGGATATTGAAATGAATGTGTCATGCAAGAAAATATAAGATTTGTAATGAATATATATGTGGAAGAGTTGGAGAGTGGCATTTCTTGAAGAGAAAATGGTAGAAAATCGTCTAAAGTGGTTTGGATGCATTCAAAAAAAGTCATCGAATGCACCATTGAAGATGGTGAATCAAATAATATGGAATCTTCTTAAAAGAGGCTGAGAAAGATTAAAGAGAACACTCAACGAAGTTATTGAGTTGGGTGTCTTAGTCATCAATTTATCCAAAGATGTGATTCTTGATAGCATTATGACACCAAGCAATCCATATAGTTGACTTCAACTAATTAGATAAAGTTCTTACTTGTTATATAAAAAAGTTATATTATTATTATTTATAAATCGTACAAAAATAATCTCTTAAAATAAAAAATAAAAAATAAAATACACAATTTTTTGGTTAAATTAGTTGACATTTTTTTTTGTTATTTCAATATATGCAAAAATTTCCCTTGAAAATGATATCTATCTACTTTTTTTATGGAAGACTAATGTAATTTATTATTTGACTTTAGGGTATATTTTTGAATGTTTTGAAGATATGATGAGAATTTATGTATTCAGTTGTAAAAAAAAAAAAAAAAAAAATTGTGTAGTCTTAACAAATAAAAGAGAAATCCTTATATTTATATCAATATATTATATATGTAATTTTACTCAAAAATATTTTTAAAGATTGAAATTATGTTTGTGAATAAAAGTTAAATATTGTGTTATATAATTAATAATACATAATCATGTTCATTTTTTATATTAGATTTAAAAAATGAGTTATATGTTTGTTACTTATTTATAATGCCACTTGTTATAATACACATACACGCCGCACACGCTCTATATTACTATTAATTATACTAATATTTTTTTGGTGACATCTGTTATACTAATATTGATTGTTAAGAAATGAAAGAATTTTTTTAAACTTTTTTAAAAGTGAACTGTACGTAGAAACAGAGACAAATTAATGGAGCACAAAAGTAATTGCTTAATCCATAAGCCTTAGAAAAGAAAAACAGAGGAATTTTGGTTACTTGCGTTGCATGCAATGAAATGTTCTTTGATTTGTTCAGTGGGAAAAATTCTTGCAACAGTAAAAAAGGAATAATGTTTTGTTTTTTTTATAGGGGTCCTTTTGAAATTTGTAGTTATGTGATATGATATTTAATAACCTACTTTTTTTAATGGGTTCCAAAGTGTCAAGATTTTCTTATAAGGTTTCAAAATTTAAATATATTAAAATTCATATTATTTATAAATTAATAGTTAAACTAATTTTTGGTTATAAAAATATAAAAATGCTGCTTCAATTTTTTTAAAAAATTTGAAGCTTTATAGGATTTAGGAAAAATTGTTGAAAAATCCACATCGCAAAATTTATTGCTAAAAAAATACATAACATTTGTTTAAAGATCCATATGGTACATACCTTCAACTGGTGCAATTTTTTTTTTTTTCTTGATTATGTGTAATATATCTTGAAAGCATGTGCAATACTAAAAACATTTGCACATATCTAAATAACAGTTGCACTTGCACGCGTCACATGAGCTACATTTGTTCATTAAGAAGTTGGGTCTTTAGGTATCTTTGGGTAATAAATTTTACAATAAAGATTATATTTTGCAGGAATTTTTTTAAAAAAATTTATATAAACTTTTTTACCAGAATAATAGAATCTATATAAATTGATAAGACTGAAATATTAACTTTAATGTTTGAACTATTCAACTATCACGAGTTTAGATGACTCATGAGGTGACGAGTTTATGTTTTTAGCTAATAAAATCGAGTTAACTCACTTATAGAATCATTCTATACATCAATTTGGTCAAACTCGGTGAACTCGCCGTTTCCAAACTGAGTTGAGCGAGTTAGAGATATGGGTAGTGGAAGTCAGAGATTTGGAGTGTAACAAACTAAAAATCTTTTAACCAAAAGGGGTGTGAAATGTGTGATTGTTAGGAACCATTAAAGGCGACACCAATAGGACAGGTACCATGAGTGAGCGAGAGAGAGAAAGGAGTCGAGAACGTGGGCCTCTGGCGCAGACAACGGAGGAGCGTGATGCTCTGGATCGGAGTAGGAAAAAGTTTAACCCGGGTATTGGTGGATTCACAGGAGGCCATCAACTGGCTTCCAGGGATGAAGAATGGATGCATGACGTGGAGCAGGAAGAACATGTTCTAGGTGAGAATAACACCGATGGAAATGGAGAGGTGACAGGGACTCAGGCAGAGTCTAAATGGAGGTCCTTTAAGGAAGCAGTATTACAGGATCGGAGTGGCACAGAAGAGGAGGACGATTGGTGGAGTGGGGATGGGTGGAAGGAGCGTATCAAGGTAGAGATGACTGCATTGGGTCCGAACGTGATATTCTCCCCGGAGGAAAGGGACAGGTTGGCTAAGCAGTGGCACAGTGCATTGATAGTAAAGCTTCTGGGGCGCATGGTGGAACCAGTTTATTTTGCAACAAAGATTCAACAGTTCTGGGCCAAGAACGGAGACGTTGAGCCAATTGATGTGGGTGCTGGGTTCTTCGTGGTGCAATTCAAGGATAGAAGAGATTATGATCTGGCACTCACCGGTGGTCCATGGTTGTTATTTGATCACTATATTTCGGTGCAACCGTGGAAACAAGAATTTGACCCCGACGAAGCGGTGGTGACCAAGATTGCTGCGTGGATTCGGTTTGCCAAGCTTCCGTTAGATTACTATAATAAAGGAGCGCTGTTTGTTCTAGGCTCGCAGATTGGAAAAGTGATTAAAGTTGATATGGCCACGCTGAAGAGAAAGAAGGGTAAGTTTGCTCGGCTATGCATTGAATTAAATTTAGATGCACCTTTGAGGCCTTTCATATTGATCAATGGAAGAGTCACCCGAGTTCAGTATGAAGGTATACATCTTATTTACTTTAAATGCGGGCGGTATGGTCATGACGCAGATCATTGTCCGCACAAAGAGACTAATCCTAATCCGTCTGAGTCGGGTGTGGGAGGTACGACGGGTGAGGAAGATGGTAAAACTGAAGCGCGCCAAGAGTCCACGGTCGTGTTTGGAGGTAGGAGTGACGCTGGGAGTGGAGAGAGTAGTGGGACTAAGGACATGGAAGGAGTGGGTTTTGATAACTGGACCTTAGTCCAGCGACTAAGAAGACAGCGTCGAAATAATGCTTCTGTAGGTGTAGCTGGACAGCGAGACGGTCGAACACGCTCTGTTTCGGATGATCGGAAATCCTCTGTTTCGGAATGGAGAAGTTCAAGGTTTGAAGCGCTGATTAAGGAAGAGAGGGTGAATGATTATTGGAGGTCAAGGACTTTGGTGGAGAGAGAGTCGTTAAAAGAGATAACAAACAAGGGTGCAGAAATGGAGGAAATCACTGCGAGAAGTGTGGAGAAGAAACCGGTGTCCTCGGATACGCTCAAAGATGTGCAGAATCAAAGTATAAGTGGGACCAAGCAAGGAATTATGAGTCAAAAACCGATATCTATAAAGAAGACAACAAATAAAATGGAGGGGCCAGCGAATAAAGGTATTATTTTGGAGGCAAAGACGCGGCTGGGACTTGTGAACACAAATAATATGGAGTTGAATATGGGTGGGGCCAACACAAATGCGCAAGTTGAGATTGGGCTTGGGACCACGACGCCGGCAATACAAAACAGAAGCATGTTGCCTGGTACAGCAATGAAGTCTGGAGATAAGCAGCAAGGGAGTATGAACAAAAAGAAAGGGAAGAATGAAGTTATTATGGGGAATAGTAATCAGTGGGATCCTGGAAAAGGCAGCGATTCTCAGGTATGTGTACGTCAGCATCATCTCTTGCATGAGTTGGGTGATACAGAGATGAGTGAAGTGGTGAAGTCCAGCGCTAAGGAGCAGTAGATTGGGGTTTCAAATTCTTATCAAAAGTTTTTTTTATGGATTATAATCTATTAATTTGGAATTCTAGAGGTACTGGGAGCAAGTTTTTTGCAGGATTGATTTTTGAGTTAAAGAGGCTTTATAAATTTGATTTTTAGCTCTCCTTGAACCAAGGCAGAAGGGAGAGAAGACAGGAGTGCTTGGCAAACGCTTGGGAATGGAGAATGTGGAGGTAGTCGAGGCAAATGGGTTTAGTGGTGGAATATGGTGTTTTTGGAAAAATAATGTTGATTTTAAGGTTATTTTTAAAGATTCACAGGTTCTGCATGGGGTCTTTAATGAAGGAAAGGAATTGAGCTGGGAGTTATCGGTGGTGTATGGACATCCAAACTGTTTAAAGCGTAGAGATCTATGGCGACAACTTAGTCTAATCCGGATGAGTGGTGTGACGAAATGGTGTGTGGGAGGTGATTTCAATGCGACTTTGCGGGATGAGGATAGAAGGTCTGTATCACGAGTACCAAGTCTCCATGACAATCTATTTGCTAAATGGGTAAGGGAAAGTGGAATGGAAGAAATGGTTTTTCAAGGACCTAAGTTTACCTGGAGGAGGAATGGATCGGCAAGCAAAATTGATAGGGTTATAGCAACGAGGCAATGGTTCGATATGTTCCCCAACGTATCTTTGTTGCATCTTCCATAATATAAGTCTGATCACTGCCCGCTCCTAATGAGATGGGTGAGAGGACCTCGATGTAGGCAACGGAAGCCGTTTCGGTTCTTTGCCCCATGGGTTACAAATGATTCTTTTTCATCTGTAGTGGAGAATACGTGGAGGTTATCTAGATCTTGGGAGGAAAATGTTGTCGGGTTCAAAGCGGAGGTCACAGAATGGAACGAGAAGAGTTTTGGTAATATTAATCATAGGAAAGCTCGGTTGCTTCATAAATTGGAGAAGTTAAATGATTGTAGCTATACAGGACCAGAAGGGGAGAATAAAAGGAAGTTGGTGTGGGAAGAACTAGAACAGTGTTTGGTTCAGGAGGAATTAATGTGGTTGCAGTGTTCCCGATGTAACTGGTATACTCATGGGGATAAAAATACGAAGTATTTTCACACAGTTACGAATAGTCGTCGAAGGAGAAAGCAAGTGGAAGCCTTTAAGAATGATGAAGGGATATGGATCTACAATGAGGAAGAACTTAAAAGAGAAGGAACAAATTTTTTCCAGAATCTATATACTGATGATCAGAATCAGAGTGGAGAAGTCAATTTTGGTGGTACATATCCGTCGATTTCTGAGAATTCGTTACAAATGATGGGGGCAATGGTTACGGAACAAGAAGTGAAACAAGCAATATTTAGTATGGGCCCCCTTAAAGTCCCAGGTCCAGATGGCTTGAATCCATTGTTTTTTCAGAACAAATGGAATATTGTACAGGAGATGGTGGTGAAGATGGTTCAGGATATCTTTTGTAGGCCTAATGAGGTTAGGAGGGTTAATGGGACTTAAATCGTTTTGATCCCCAAGATTGAGATCCCACAGTGCATTCGGGATTTTCGACCAATTAGCTTGTGTAACGTTATTTATAAGGTGGTTACAAAAATCTTAGCCACCAGGATGAAGCGGGTTATGCCACAGATTATTTCACCGAATCAGTGTAGCTTTGTACCAGGGAGACAGAGTTCTGATAATATTATCCTTGCTCAGGAAATTGTGCACTCGATGAAGGCAACTAATAAGAAACAAGGATTTATGGCTTTGAAAATTGATCTTGAGAAAGCGTATGATCGTGTGCATTGGGAGTTTGTGGTGGCTCGATTATATGAATTACACTTCCCGCCTAAGATTATAGATTTAATAAAAGCCTGCATTACTACCCCTGAAATGCAGGTTATGTGGAATGGCAAGCCTGGACCAAAATTCAACCTGTCTCGTGGTGTTCGGCAAGGGGACCCTATTTCTCCATACCTGTTTGTACTTGTTATGGAAAAATTGGCCCATCTTATTCAGGCGGAGGTGAATGCGATGAATTGGATACCGTTCAGGTTAAAGAAGAATGGGGTTGCAATTTCTCACCTGTTTTTTGCGGATGATCTATTCTTGTTCGCTGAGGCTTCTCTTGATCAAGCAGCAATTATCAAAGCCTGTTTAGATGATTTATGTGCTGCATCAGGAGAAAGAGTTAATGGAACCAAGTCCAGGATCTTTTTCTCAGGGAACGTCTGTCATACCAGGAGGTCGGAGATTAGTGATTTTCTTGAGTTTACTCCGACAGCGGATCTTGGTAAGTATCTAGGTATCCCTATACATCATAACAGGGTTTCGAAGCACACTTACCAGTATCTAGTAAATAAGATGGAAGACCGTTTGAAGGGATGGAAGGCGAATACCTTGTCAATGGCTGCTCGTCATACGCTTGTATCTTCAGTGGTTTCAACAATTCCTAGCTACGCCATGCAGTCAGCATGGTTACCATCAGCTATATGTGAGGAAATTGACAAGAAGTGTAGGGGTTTTCTGTGGGGAAGCTCTGGTACGAGTAGAAAGCCTTCAATGGTTGCATGGGGAGAAGTATGTCAGCCAAAGGATGCAGGAGGCCTAGGACTACGTCATGCACGTAAACAGAATGAAGCCTTTATGATGAAATTAGGGTGGGGCCTTGTGAAGCGGCGGGACACCTTATGGGTGAAGTTTATGAGGGAAAAATATAAATATGGGGATGATATATTGCCAGTCATTAAGAATGTGAGGGGTGGATCTCAAGCATGGAAGGGGATAAGGCATGTTTGGGAACGGGTCCTGGAAGGTATGGGATGGAGGATTGGGAAGGGTGACAGAGTGCTTTTCTGGACAGACCTAAGGATTTCGCATTATGATAGTATTGTGAATTATTGTGTTAGAGATATTCCGGATGGCATGTTAGTGGATCCTGTATGTGCATATGTAATATCGTCAGGTGGGTGGGACTGGCCGAAGTTTGATTCTTTCTTACCCTCTTCTGTGCTTAATGCATTACGGAGGGTCATACCGTCTGCTCGAGGAACCGAGGATGATATACCCATATGGCGGATATCTAATAGTGGGGAGTTTACTGTAAAGTCAGCATATGGACTAGTGGCGGGGGAGTATCACTCTCCTAATCGTGGGTTATGGCGAAGAATATGGAAACTGCGTACTCCACAAAGGTGTAAAACTTTCCTGTGGATGGCAGCTCGTGGGAGACTGATGACCAATTCATGGAGAGCAGTGTGTGGAATGCAAGTACAGCAGGATTGTTTTATGTGCGCAGGGGTGCCCGAGAGTGTGTTGCATGTGCTCCGGGACTGTAGGCTGGCAAGTTGTTGTTGGGCGAAGATTTCAGACTCCCCGGCCCAGACCACCAAGTTTTATGAGTTTACGGAGATAAGCTCTTGGATACGATGGAATTTACTACAGAGAAAAGATTATGAAGGGGTGAGTTGGTCGGTGTGGTTTGCAATATTCTGCAGGCAGCTTTGGCTAAATATAAACTCTGGAGTATTTCAGGGTCAGACCTCGGGGGTTAACCAGTTGATAGCTCAAGTCCGAGCTCAGACAAGATGGGCTGATGGGACGCTGTGTAAGTCGTTGTTTGAGACAGGAGATACTGTCTTATGGAAGCCTCCATATGTTGGCTGGGTAAAAGTTAATGTGGATGGCGTGTGTAGTTCGGGAGGGGATCGTGCGGGGTGTGGAGGGATTGTGAGGGATCATGAAGGCAAACTGCTTACTGGGTTCATGTATGGTTTGGGTAGAGGATCTAGCCTTCATGCTGAAGTGTGGGCAGTCATGATAGGGCTTAAGATGGCTTGGGATTCGGGGAAACGAAGAATAGTGATAGAGTCCGACTGCTTGGAGGTTTTGGAGCTGGTAATGGGGGGCTGGGAGGAAGACCACATGGAAGCTCAGTTACTCGGGCAGATTCATGAGATGCTAGACAAAAGCTGGGAGGTATCAATGGAATGGTGTGGATGTAGATCTAATCATGTGGCGGATACTTTAGCTAAGGAATCTCTGGGAATATCTGCAGGGCTTGTCTGGTTTCGTGAACCACCGGAATGCATTCGTTCTATGATACGTTTAGATATGGGTGACTCGTAGTTTTTGTTTTGTTTCAATTTTCTTTTGTAGTTTTTACTGATGTATGTCTATCAAAAAAAAAAAACTAAAAATCTTAGGCAAAAAAAAATTAAAAACAAGAGCTAATATAAAGTTAAAAAAGAAAAATATATAACACTTATATAACTTGCTCTACTTTAAGCTAGTAAACCTTTATACCGCTGCCCCACTATCTTTCTTTTTCAAATTCACAGCTTTTGTTTTTCCTTCTTCACTTAACTTTGTGTCTTTACTTGTTCTTGTTGGTTTTTGAGAAGAAGGTAGAAGGAAGACCACGAAAAAAGAAGAGAAAACGCGGGTTGGGGGGGGGGGGAAGGCAAAACAATTGAAAAGTAAGTTTTAAATTTTGAAATATGACAAATGCAAGGTATAATTTGTTTCTCGTGATATGTGAGGAGTGTTTGCACATTAGGAGTAAGGTATTTCGTCCTTTCCTTCACCTTTTCATTACTTTTAATTAATTATTGTTTTCATGAAGACAGTAGGGAGCTTGCTTAAGATACTAGGCGAGTCTATTCCTTTTGACAGTAAGATATTAGAACCTTGTATTAGCACATGAAATTTGTATAAATTTTTATATTAAGTATGATAAATTATGAATGTTAATTAATTTAATTTCAATTATTTAGATTTAAAATATATTTAAATTAAATTGTTGTCATTTTTAGTATTTTAATTATTTTATCATATAATTTTAATTATTATTTATTAATAGAGGTAAACTTTGACAAGTTTATGCTTGCGAGTTTACGTTCTTCTCATGAATTTACTTAAATTCATGAGTTTGACAACATTAGTCTATAACATGTCTCTTTTCTCAAATTAATGTACATTTGAGGTAAGATTATTGATGTTTTCACACCAAAAAGTGAAATATTCCAAATGTGCCAAATCTGTTAAATCAGCCATTATATACGTTCTCATCTGAAATTGTAATTATTAGAAAAAGAGTATTTTAGAAAAGTAATGTATATATGTGTGTATAACTGATTTAACTAATTTTTTAAAAGTGTGAATTGTTCATCTAGCTCTTTTAGTTGGGACAGGAATAATTATAATGTATATGGCATATTATATTTTTGGATAATTTGCAATTTCTATGTGAGATTTTAATATCTAGGAAGTAATAACTCCCTGTGTTTGAATTTAAATAGACGTCTTTGTTCAGGTAAAATAAAAAAGACATGTTTGTTAATTTTAAATAGACATTATATTTGTGTGATTGCTATTAATGGTATTTATAATAAGTTAGAAAATGCACATGACTATTAATTAATTTGAAACTAAAAAATTGTTAAAAATGAATTAAAATATCTGTTAGTGACAACTTTAAATGTGATTTTTTTTGGACGGAAATATGTGATTGTTTAAAATTATATGATCAATATATCTTTTCTCATATCAGAAAAGCGAAAAGAACTGTTTTTGAGTAGTTTAAAAGTCTTTATTTATTATATCTGGCCATCTGGTTGGAGAGACCTTGTAATCTCCCCATTAATGAACGGGCAATTACTTTTTTAACGAATATAATCCGTCGTGCATCAAAACCTTCCTCTATTATGTTTTTTTTTTTTTGGCAACTTCCTCTATTATGTAATCCATATTAATTTCTCATCATAAAATTAATTTATTAATAAATATGTTGATATTTATTGTTAATTCCAATTTTTGTAAAAAAAATATAAATCTTAGTTTGGTTTTATACAACAATAAAATTTATATTACTAGGTGGAATTGGTTATATGGATTATATGACATCATTATATTTTTTATAAATAATTAAATTTTTGGATAAATTGTTGGACAAAAGATTTCATTCAATAACTTTATTAAGTGTTCTTTTCAATTTTTCTTTGTTTTTATATAAATATTTTTTGGTCTTTCTTTATCCTTAATTTGATTTTATATTTTAACAAAAATACTTTTAAAAAAACATGAAAAATTTTTTGTTAAAAAGCCTGTATTCTGGTTAATTGAAAGTAGTACCACTTTGATTCTATTTATAAGTCATTTTTTATAAAAAAATTTGATTCTATTTATAAGTCAAGTTTTAGTGTAGTAAATGAGATTATGACAATTTTTCCCTTATTTATTGTACCAATGAAGAAATAATTTAAAGATAGATAGAGAAGAAAGAGTTGAAAAGTACTCATTCATAAATGAGGGCATAGTTGGAAATTTACCCCATAATCATTGAGTTAACTACATCTCCTTAATATGTGAGATTTAATTAAAAGAGACTTATAAGTAGGACAGTGGTATAGCACAAGATTTAAAATGAATTTTTTAATAAAATTTATTTTTTTGGAATATTAACAAAATTATATATGACCTTTCTTACACTGAAATGACTAGAGGAATTGATTCACCCCATGCGGCACTCAAAGGTTGAGACTTGGAATAAAGATGGGCGGAGTTCAAAATCTTGTGAGACTTGAATCACAAGTTATCAGACTTTGGAAATTAAATATTCCCTAGTTTCTTTAGTACATAGAATGAAAAATATGGATCCAACATGTATTAGTTTTAGTGAAAGCAATTTTGACCGCTTAAATATGTGATTTCAAATTTAAATAAATGTGATTTGTGAATATAAAAAATGTCGTTCATAAAGATGCCCCCAATTGAGCTCAATAATACTTATATATATGTGACCAATAGTCCAATATATAGCTATTTAAAAAATATGTATAATCATAATATAATATTTATATTACTTTTAAAATCATTTTAGGAACCAAACGAATCCTGGAGACCTTTCTTTGATATCACTTTAGCAAAGAATTTTGTATAGGGATAAATACAACGTTCCCCAACCCAGGAGGGAATAGAAAATTAAATATATCAAGTTTCACTGTATATTCCTATGAAAAGTGGAAATTTCTTCACCTTTCATTGTATGGTTATTTTAAGCACAAAAAAAAAAAATCAGAAAATAAGCATCCTCACAAGGCACAAGCCCCAAGTAAATAAGACTTCTAAAACTAAAAAAAAACAAAAACAAAGAACATTAAACTTTGCAAAATTTTCCCCTACTAAGGTTTTGATAACCCCGTCAGGTTTAAACTTTACATAGGATTACTATTGGAGGAAAAACATAAAATAAGATTAGTATGACTTATGAGTTGCCGTCTCTTCCAACAAATACTTGTTGAGTATATTTCAACCTAGCATGACCTATTTAATTTGACCTGATTTCATTCAACTAAAAGGCATAAATATTTGCCAGCATTTAGTGGCGCAAGTGGCATAGCTGATGGCTTTTGTGTTACTTTGCCTTTGGTTCGATCCCGCCTGCCTGCACTAGCGTGTCTAATAAAAAACAAAGCATAAATATTTATTAATATTCCCTGATTGGAATATAATATAACATGAAATAAAATATATTCAATTGATTAATTTAGGAAAAAAATCCAAAAAAAAAACCTTTAAAATATCAAATAAGTGAGTTCTTACTAAAATGAGTTGTGAATTTTTTATTAAATGTAGTCAATTCCTTTTCAATTATAGGAAACAAACCTGATTTAGGATTTAAAAATTTTAAAGATCTTTTTCTGGGATTTTTCCTTAATTTAATGCTTGTTCATATAAATTTAAAATAATTTCAATATAAATTTCAAATAATTTAATCATAGTCCATTATAACCAAGATAGTGAAACGAGCACTAATTGTGACCGGTGGAGATTCCAATATTAGTCCGCTGTGTTGCGAGGAACTCATCCCTTCGGCCATACCCAACTGCTATTGGTGGCATTAGTCTTACTCGTATTAATAAATAATTAAAAGGAAAAAGGAAACCTTGAATCAGGATATAGAACAAGCCCAAAAGTAAAGGCCAGGTGAGATTTCATCCACAAAAACAACGTTGGGCTTATATCTTTTGGGCCCAATATAACTTGTCATACTACCTCTTTTCATGTGTTCCATTAATTAATAAAAATAAAAATAAAAAAAGAAAATCAAATTACCTCGTGTTTTAGTTGTTGTTGTTTGTTTTTTTTTTTAAAAAATAAAACTAGGCCAGCCCTGGACATTGTCTGTAATTCACGAAATAAACATTAATATTATATTTTATATTATTGATAAATATTTTAGAGACACGGGTGTATGAAATACAATGTTTTGAAACTTGAATCGGACCGGTTGGTCCGACCTAGGAACCAGTGAACCAAACATGAACCGGTCCGGTTCAGTATTTTTAAAATTTTTTTAAATCAGTTTTTTTTTTAATTTTTTTTTTACAATTTCATATTAATAAACCTAAAATATTTAATTTTTCACCGGTTTGGCCTCGGGTTAGCTCTAATTTGACTTCGGTCTGATTCACTAACCCTTGACCTAGTACCCCGATCGGTCCTGTGACCTGTCCGGATTTCAAAACCTTGATGAAATATGACCAAAAAAATAATATTAATTGGTAATATATATTTAAGATAAATTTATGGGAAAAAGACCAAAAAAGAATTTTGAAATTGCAAAATTCCAAATAAGGTATTTCCAAAAAAAAAAAAAGAGTTGTGAATTGCCAGGCTATGAAACCCAGATCGGACCTGGCCGATTCGGCTTGGAAACTTGCAAACTGGTCAGTAAATTGGTCTGGTCCAAGAGTCAAACCTGTTCGCTTTTAAAAAAAAAAAAAAAAAAAAAAAATCAATTTTTAAATTTTTTTATAATTTCATATTAATAACCTTAAAATCTTTACTTTTTTTACCGATTTGGTCCTGGGTTAGCTCCGATTTGACTCACTAACTTTTAACCCAGTACCTTGGCCGGTTCAGTGACCGGTCTGGATTTAATTACCTTGGTGAATTGCCTATCAAGTTTCGTCATTCCCTTATCAACTTTTGATAATAAACTTAATTTGAGATTTTATAATTTCAAAGTTCTTTTTTTTGTCTTTTTCCCTAAATTCATTACTTTTATTTCTATTAATTTGAATTAACTATGTGTAATTTTTATCTAGTCTAAATGTTTGTTGATACTTTTCTAATCTTTAGGATTTGATGGTCCCATATAATCTGGTTGGATCAAAAACTTGTCAATATCACAACAAGGTTAGATATACGACCGCGACGGAATGTTGTTGACGTCAGATCCACTAGGCTGGCAATCAGAGGTGGTCGTTGGAGAAGATGCACTCATTAGTACAAAAATCACTTTTTAGACTAATTTTGAAACAAGTTTGGATATAACCGTTAGATCTGTTAAGCAATTGGTCTTAAAAAATACTTTTTAAACTGGTTACTTAAGATGAGGTATATAAAACCTAATGTATTAAACCACATTTGCCTTATATCTTGACTTTTTAAACCAGTTATTTTTAGATTAGGTCTAAACAATTTTTTTAGACCTCATATTTACTACATTAGCTTTGAAAGAAGTATCTGTTTTAGACCTCATATTTCTTACATCAGGTCTAAATTTTTTTTTTTTTTTAAATATCTACCCTATTTCTTCCACTAACCCACCATCCAAGCCAGCATCTAAAAGAAACTCGTGTCTACAAGAATATGGTTTAATCTACAAGGTCTCAACAACTCAATATAAGGTACAAATTGAATTCCGGAATTCCTGCAATTCGAAAAGCTTCAAAATGAAATATAATACCAACAATCTTCCAATTCAATTCAAGTGTGAATAAATTTAATCAAACAACTATCATCATTCAAAGGTTCATAAACTGCATACAAGAACCAAGATGAAGGAACAAATTTAGATTAGTGTTATCTGCCATTACTGGGTTGAGATGAACCTTAAGGGTTTGTGAAGGGACTATCTGGTGAAAGAATGTGCCGGCCACTTGGCAAGTCGCCACAAACATTCCATGGCTGACTTTTACTCCCTCAACAACCTCAAAGAAGCTTGGAGACCTTGAATAATCATCCATGGAGGTACCTTCATCTATGAAGTTCTCATTCGAGGCATCATAATTGATGAATCCCAATAAGAAGTCATTCATGTTGTTGCTTTGGTGCTTCACAGATTCTGCTGCAAAATAAAAGTCCCTCGAAATTATTATTGGGAAAGGATTAAAGTTTACATATCCTTTAATTACATTGGGAAAAATACAAGATTTTGAATCACTAAAGACAAATAATATGATTTTCAATGCCTTGCAACTCATTGTCTTCCCTGTTTATTTGGAAATTTGTAATATCCTCAATAGGAACAATCTTTTGGTCTTCCATAAAGCTCTGTGCAATTGTATAAATAATCATATAAATTCAGTATTCATTTGGACCACTATATATATAACAAGCATTTATCAAAATAACTAACATGATATCTATAGTCCAGTATGATTTTTTTGAAGTTCAAGGTGCACTATAAAAACTAATACGGTGCAGATAAAAATAGTTAAAAAAACGGAAGGCCTAGTATATAAGGCTCCCACCAAGGAGGTTTCGAGGAGGGACAAATGTACATAGCTCTACCCCTGAAAACAAAGAGACTGTTTCTAATTTTTGAACATGTAACTTCCATGTGAAATGGCAACAATCTTACCCTTATGTCTAGGCTCATCATCTAATGAACCATAGCTATTAGCTAATTGATAAGAAAGTTGATATATTCTTGCATATGCATAGATATATAGATATTATGTTACTGTGAATGATAATGAAAACTAACATACCTTGTCCATATTTTTGCTTGACATGCCAACCCATCTCAAGTTCTCCACCAGCCTCTCTGCCATGAACTCATAATCCAGAACTGAAATCTCTATATATTGACCTAACTGTGTTTTGCCATGTAGCAGTAGTAGTCTCATTATTAGTGCCTCTCATCGTGGAACTCAAGTCACTCACATGTTGGTTGTAGTTATAGTTCGGATCACCATCACTTCCTCTTCCCACTATGAAAGTGAAGTCATCATCTTCTTCATGAGGAGCATAGTTTTCGTTGCTGTTGCTGCCGCCACCACCAGCACCACCCCATGTGGCTGGTGAATAGTTTGAGGTCTGATTAATGAGTTCTTGAGAAGCATGAGCTACTGATAGAATCTCCTTCAAAATATCTGTTGTTGTTTTAGTAGTTCTAATGGCACCAGAATGATGATGAGGTTGTTGTGGCATATTCTTCAATTAAGGAATACTGAACCTATGCTGCATCCTTGCACATTTTAAAGCTATGTCCACCTACACAAACACATTTTATATGCACACATGAGTTGTGAATGGAAGCTGAATCATTTTAATTACCCACACAAGTATGAGTTCAAATATTCCCTTATATACACTCGTTTAGAGATTCACCCTCACCCATCAGATTAAAATTTGCCTATAGTGTATTGGGGCAAAGCCTTTTTCTTGCCCTGTTTCTAAAATGTACAAAGTGAAAGTTCCGGTAAAAAAAACTCATAGCAAATTGATTTCATAATTCTGATTTACTAGGCGTTATTAAGAATTATTAATCACGTCTGCTAATTTTGCATCTGCTACCACGGTGGTACGTCTAATTTCCTAAATAAAAGAAGGTAGGGAAATGACTCAATTGAGAGATTTTCAAAAGAAGGACCTGGACAAAGATCAATTTAATAATGCAAAGAATATAAACAAGGAAATATATACAACATAGCCATGATAGTCTATGCTGATACTTTTGAAAAAGAAGCATACATGAGCAAGCACACATACGCGTACTCAGTTCGTTCAGTTGGATGGAAAAATAGCTAACCTCACCCTCACCCGTAGGCAATAGCAACATCGGGCTTGGGATTTCCGTCAAAGACAGAGGTAGAGATGAGAACCTACTAGCCTCAGAGTCTCGAGCGCGCGGAGATTTTCGCCAGAGAAAGAGGCAGAGACGAGAACCTACTAGCTTCAGGGTCTCGAGCACGTAGTGATTTCCATTAGAGACAGACAGAGACGAGAACCTAGCTTCAGATCGATGCTCCAGCGCACAGCGAAGCTATAGGTTTTATAATATTTTAGACGGGTTGTCCTCAATATTAGGTCTAAAAGATATTTTTATATGATTTTTTTAGCTATCTTATTTCTTTTTAAACGGGTTATTTAGAGATCAAGTTTATAAAACACCTTTTAGACCTTACCTATAAGGAATTGGTCTAAAAGGTTTATGATATTTATGAAAATGACACCGGTCACATTTTTTAAACTTTATCCTCTATATTAGGTCTAAAAAGAACAGTGTAAAAAGTTGATTATATATTAGTGGCTATTACATATTTGAGTATTTATAATACTTAATATATAATGGCTGCAGCTAGTAAACATCATGTATGTTGAGGTGGAGGTCGCTATACAATGCTTAAAAGAAATGGTTAATTATACACATCGTCATGTATTTCGAGGCAGAAATCGTGAAAACATAAAAATAACGATTGTAGTTAATAATCGTCATTTATTTAATGACAAAAATGATGGTTCTATTGAGACAACTATCATATAATACATATAAATGATTTGTCTTCTAACATTATATCAGCAAAAACACAAATATAATGATTATGTCAATTGACTGTAAAGTATGAATGATAAAAAAGACATTTCAAATAAACAACCATATTATAAAGTACAAATCTAAAAAGCACATTTTTAAAACCTCATTCGGCCCAACACCAAGTACTAGTTCTCATAAAGTTAAATACTTTAGAACGAAGTATTCATTTTGTTCGTAGTACTTCTTAAAAAAATACCTTTTCATAACCTTGTCCTTTTCTCCCTCATCATGGTCAAAAGCTAGAGAGCTTTTTCCATTCGCCTTCCTCCTCATCCCCATGCGAGCTCCCCTCCTCCTCCTCCTCCACCACCACCACCTCCACCACCTCCTCCTCCTACTTGTCAAATGAATGCTCTACTGTAGACATTGGCCAGCCTTGACCGCTCTACAAGACGTCTTGCTAGACACGCCCATAGTTTAAACTGGAAGTTGGATATCATCCTTCACACAATCAGGTTGTATATGATCACTTCTAGTTAAACTCTTAATCTCCTTCCTCAGATACCAATGATGTGCCGAGCGAGGGGGAGGGGCAGGAGGAGGCGAAGAACAGCGGTAGTGGTGATGACTGAAAACCATTATTGTTTTTTTTATTTTTTGAATATTAAAAAATTAATCGTTAGGGAAATGTAGCCAAAAAATATTAAACAAAATTGTCTCTTCATGGTTATCAGTAAACAACCGTTACTAATTTAGACATTTTTTGTTAGTTTATTCAAACTCTCATTTTCTTTTTTTAATTTCTTGTTTGTACTAATGGGTTGAATAATCAACTTTAAAAATTATTAAAAAAAAGTCAAATAAGTAACAGTTGTTATGTAAAACTCATCACTTTTCATAATACTATGTCAAATACTTAACGATTATTAAGAAATCAATGTCACCATTTACAAAATCTAACGACTGTGATGTTAAAAAAACTGTGGACTTTCATTCAAAGGTTTATTATGGTTGTAAATTAAGAACTGTAAGAAAATGGCGCCATTTACTTGTTCGCCATTTAGCTTACTGCAAGCACGTTGGTCGCAAGTAACAATATAGTGATAAAAAGGGCGTCATTCTATAAGGACTATGACGAAAGTGAGCTAATTATTGTAACCATGTTCTTAAATAGGTTGAATGAAATCATTTGAAATTGAGTAAGTCAAATAAGGAATTTTGAAGAAAACAATAAAATTGAGTAATGGAAAATGCAAAATTGATTCTAACTTCAAGAGATTAAAGGCTTAGGATTATTTCTTCCTCATTGTATTTCATGAAACTATGCAATTAAATCACTTATGCTATTTGAATGAGTCTATATGCTAGTCAAAGATTCTAAAATTATCAACCAAGTTCTCTCAAATCAAGACTGATTTTTAATCTTCATTAAAAATATTTAATCTCTTGTTTATAATTAATGAAAACATCTTTCAAAAAACAATTCTTCATTAGACTATGTTAGGTTGTTAGATATATATCTATTTTAACAACAAACCATCCATTTAATCTAGAAACTTAAAGTCTAACATGATTTTTCTCAAGTTTTACAACCAAAATAGCTCTCTCAAGCATATTCAATTGAAGTAATCCAATCATGTGGAGATCAAGCATAAGATAGTCATTAAGCATAAAGAAATATCCGCATATATTCTTAATAACTATCAAAAGAAAGCAAATCTAGTAGTTTCAATCCATACAATAGGTAAAAGTAATCCTAAATAAGAGTTTTAGCTACTCATGATCAATACAAACCAAAAACCTAAAATTAAAACTCATGTTCAAATTGACATAATGGGAAGAAAAGAGGGAAAGACTAGAAAAGCCAAGGAAGACCCTTGAATCTCTCCAAAAATCTCCTCCAAGAGTCCAAAATTCTTCAAGAGCTCTCTCACAAGTAGCCTCCTCTTATAATGAATTTTGGCTCCCCCTCATAGGTTAAAAGGCCCTTGATTCGTCACTTTGTCAAAAAGCACAACATCACTTTTGCAACTTTGCTTTTGCTTTGTTATAGTGAAGAAACAGCAAACGCGGTTAGAAATGCCTATTTTTAGGGTGTTTTCACTTTTGCGCTGTTGTAGCGAGGAAAAAGCTTTAGGAGTATCTTCAAGCTACTTCTTTGATCTTCCTTTTTGAATTTTGTTCTTCTTTTCCCTACTTCCAATGATTCTTGTAAGCTTCTACATCTTGCCCTCATCCTTCTACAAAGAGAAGGAGTTTATAAGCTTTCTAGTTTCTTTAATTTAATCAAAACTTCTATACGTTTAGCTCAAAATTTGATAATTGCTAAAGCATTTTCATCCCATCACATTTTTCTTCATATGTATAAATTTTATGCACAATTTGAGTTCAAGTCAATAAATGTATAAGAAAAATGTAATGAAATATAAGAATTCCTAAAGAATAAAAACTATCTTTCATAACGATTCTAAACTTATGACCGTGGGTAAGTTTCATCAAGTCTTTTAAAAGACGTACCTGCTAGCTCTCGTCTCTTCACTTTCCCAAGTTATTACACTTAACATGCTTGTCTTTGGTTGAACGTTACACATCATCCTTGGAACCCCACAACTCTGGTTGATTTTTCTGACCGTCGATAGTCACATCCAGGCAAACCACATCCCACACTACTTTCTTTGAACTTCAATTCGACATTTGCGAGAGTCACTTAGATTGCTCTAAGTCACTTTTTTGTTTTGGAGCCCTAGCTAAGTCACATTCCTTCGTGTGCTTTGTTCTTCTTATTTTAATGTATGATTTCTCTTTTGCATTTTACGTTCTCCTTATTTTTCACTTTTCCTTATCTAGGTAGGAATTGACCTTAGTCATGCATGGTGTTTTTCTGGAAAACCCATTGCTCTGCTCCCTGTAGCTGACTGAACTAGTTTTTTTTCCAGTTAAAATGGCCAGTTCTACTTCCAGCGGCATCGGTAATGCCCCTAGTTCTAATAGTGCTTCTACTTCTAATAATGTTTCCAGTGGTACTGATGTTATCCTTATGCCACCCAAAAATGAGACCCCAGCAGAGGCGTTAGAATGAGTATGGGA
Source organism: Inga oerstediana (assembly GCA_963210345.1). Classification (NCBI taxonomy): domain Eukaryota; kingdom Viridiplantae; phylum Streptophyta; class Magnoliopsida; order Fabales; family Fabaceae; genus Inga; species Inga oerstediana. Next base: position 43,467,132 of record OY723407.1, read on the forward strand.
TATTGTAAAGGAGGGCCAGTGCACCTTGACTTTTGTGAACCAAGCAAAGTCTTTGGGGAGAAGATTTCACATGACATGGAACAATGACGGTCAACTTCTTGAGTCGTCTCATTTCAATATCTACATTGGATTAACAACAAGGACTAATATTCCTACCACAGTGTAACACCCGTTCCTTATGCCCCTTTACTATGCATTGGAAGAGTCATTATTATCACGGCTCAGGAGAATCAGTAAATAATTTCCTAGCTAACATTTTTCACATTTATTCTTGGGGCATTATTCATTTGGTAAAGGACGTATTTACCGTATTGTTTAACTTTATTCCTAGGGTTACTTAATTCTTTTCATTCCTTATTATCAAAATTTTTCTCGCCTTATCAATTCCACTCTCAATTACATCCCATAGCCCATATTCGGTAGCCATCACGAACACTCTGAATTTTGCTTTCCAGAAAGAAAAGTGTTCTCCACTGAAACCGGGAGGTCTAGTGATGGATGCTCCGTCGGGAAGAATTCCTTCACCTATGCTTGCCATTGGATCCTTCTTAGGTTGTTATACCTTAACAAGAAGACCTATGCTCTGATACCAAATGTTAGAGCAAGCGTTTCACCCAAGATGGGGGGTGAATTGGGTAATACTAAAAATTTAGTTGTAAATATAAAATTTGACGGTGAAATTAAAACAGTAAAGAGTAAGGAGAAATATCACCGAAGTGTACACCGGGAGTTATATTGGTTTGGTCACAACCACTTTGACCTACGTCCAGTCCTCAGAGCTTCTCTGAGAGTTTCACTATAACTTCCAAGATTCAGTGGGTTCTTGGCACCTCAGTACAAGCAAGTTCCTTCACCTGGACACTCGCTCCCCCTTACAAGTTGTAATCCAATCCCAACTCAAGGTTCCACAACCTTAAGTTATCTCAATAACAAATATTGAGTTTGAATGAAATATCTCTCTCAAGAGTGAATAAGAATAATTGAAGTACAGAGTTACAAATATCACGTAAAATAGAGTAGTGAACTTGATGATACATTTGTGTGTGATCTTGTTGTTCTATCTCTGTTTGGATGTTCCCATTTATATAGATATGTTGGTGAAGACTGTTGGAACATTTTCTTCTCATCCGTTGGAGAGTGCGCAGCCACTATTGACTTTTCCAGTATTTGAAATATATCCGTTGGCGGTAGGTGGCATTTGAACTTCTCATTTGACTTTCCTTATTTGATACGATTTCTTCATTGTTTATCTGTAAATATGCTAAGAATACTAATACAATGGAAGGTTAATCATATAGGAAACAAATCAATGAACGTTTGAATGATTTCTAAATTTCTGGGTTTCCCTACTCGAGTAGCTACTCGAGTATCCATTAAAGTTTACTCGAGTACTTACTCGAGTATCATCGAGAAAGCTTTGATGAACTGCAAGTCAACAAACAAATATGAGATTACTCGAGTAGTGCATGGAATAAACAAAATATCAAACCTTTGGAAATTTATGTTTACTCGGGTACCTACTCGAGTAATGTACTCTTTTCTTCATAGGTTACTCGGGTATCAACTCGAGTAAACCTTCAAATAAACTTTTGGTTATTCGATGCTTTACTCTAGTAATGTTGCAGGATTTCAAGGCCGAGAGCACTTCAAGTTTGGTTACTTTGTTACTCGAGTACATACTCGAGTAAACATAATTTTTCTATATGGCTTACTCGGGTAATGACTTGAAGTTTTTCTTCAAAAATAACCCTGCATACTCGAGTTCATACTCGAGTAATTCACTTAAAATGAATAATTAACTACCTGCAAACTTGAGTAGCACCTCGAGTGAATTATGATAAAAAAAGATTAAGTTATTCGAGTACTACCTTCAGATTTTTGCTTACCACAGTGCATTACTCGAGTAGCTACTCGAGTAACATTGGCAGGGTACAAAATACCGAGAGCAACACATTTTCTAAAACAGAGTAACTCGAGTATCATTGGCAGGCCGAGAGCAACTGGAAGACTTTTACATGGTTACTCGAGTACCTACTCGAGTAACGTTGGCAGGCCGAGAGCAACTCCAAGTATTTACCTGGTTACTCGAGTAACGTTGGCAGTTTACTTGAAGGTGTCTCTGGTTACTTCAAGTTTTGTCTCATTACTCGAGTACATACTCGAGTAATGCCTTAGAAAATTTGCTTCTGATCAAGTTTCTCAGCTTTTTCTTTTGGCCTTTCTTCATTACTCCAATGCTTACTTCAAGTGATGCTTTTCCCTGTTATTACTTTGTTCAAACTTATTTATTAATCAAATCTTTTTCATATAATTCTTTGTTATCATCAAAACATGAGATTTAATAGTTTGAGACAAGGGTAGTCCCACGGTACAAGTGGTCAGGAGTAGATAGAGCTAGTATCTGTATTTTGGCGTGGTCACATAAAAGTTAAGCGTGCTTAACTCAGGGAAGTTCTAGGATGGGTAACCCCCTAAGAAGTTAAGTTGGCAAAGGTTATGAAGACTTGAGGAATAGTAATTTCTTAAGATTTCTCTATGGCTAATAATCAGCTAGTTAGATGATTTAAAGAGTGCTTAGATGCATGGAGATAATGATGAAGTAAGTATTGATTTTAAATTGGGACAATTTTGTCGTGGTGAATACTTCCCAGAGAGGTCCATATGATGGGGTTATGGAAATTTGAGGCATGGTAAATGTTTTGAGGTTTCTCTATGCTAAGTGGTGATCCTTAGTAACACTGTGATGTTAAAGGAATATAGACACGATATATGGTGCTATATGATAAGTGGTGATCATACCATATATTAATCCTAGAGGATCCGATCTGATGATACTAAAGGTTGATATTCGGCTTATAAGATCTAAGCTGAAATAGTGCTTAAGTCAAGATATGAATTGATTGCACTATGGTTCTGATACATAGTTTGAACCTTATGAACCTTGTGAATAGTGTTGAACCTTCAGTAATGTTTCAAGGATATTACCTAACTACTGTGAAGGTTAGAATAAGCGCTATTGATCTTGATTCTTAGCGAACCTATTGGGTGCAATTGAGGAAAATGATTTCCAATCTATGTGATGTTGAGATTCTAAATTTCATGATAAACCTAAAAGTTAGGTTAGAAACCTTAGGCTATATGATATTACACACCAGATATGTTGTAGTGGACATGTGTGTCCAGAGGCCTTAAGACCTAGTGAACCAGTGTGTCCTTAGGCTGGCGAATTTATTTGTGTTGGGCTAGTGACGATCCGTGGGATTGAGAAAAGTAATTTCCCGGCTCAGTTAATGTTGAGATTCTAAGAGTAATCCAAGAATCAGACCCAATAGTTGAACTGATTCATTAGGAATTTGAATTGACCTAGATGGTCTGAGGTATTGGAACATGGTACTAGAATGTATTGAAATGTGTATGAGGTTTCTCTAGGTTGCTAGTTGGTAGTCTAGCATAGGAAAATATTATGATTATAATATATTTATTAAAGAATTGATATAGGTGATAGCTCTTTGATGAGGTAAGAGAAAGAAATTGATGTTCCTATCATTTTATTACCTTGAGGCTTTAATATGAGTCAATTAGTGGATGGTAGATAGTGTGTTGAAAGATATGGATAGAGAAGAGCATAAGAGGCATCTAAGAGTGATGCTAAGACATTATAGGACAACATGTCAATAATTGTCACAAATTGGGATCTATTAGATCCTAATAAAGTGAAATCAACATTGAATTGAAATGGGCCAGTAACTGGCACAGAGGAACACAGATTGTGGGTGCAGTCAGGTGTTATAGGAGGTTCCTGTGGGACTCCTATTAAATTGCCTTGACATTATTAAAGCTCATATGAGGAGATAGACCTCAGAGTTGGCAGCGGAAGCATAGTAAATGCATGAGTAATCTTTGGGCACTAATGATTAACTCTTAGTAGTTAGACTTGATGTGTATTTAACAAAGATGATGAATGGTATATGCTTAGGCCATAAGACCTGATGGACTAGTAAGTCCTTAGGCCGACAGAATGTGGTGTGTTTGAAACTAGTACCGAGCGGAGGCTTGAGGCGGTAAGACTCGATATGCAAGTTTGTATAGGGCAGTGTCCCTGGGCTGTAAGACCTATGTTTTTAGCATTGTAGTTGATGCCTAGCGTGATAACATTAGACTAGTGTGTCCAAGGTATGCCTTGAGGCTGACAAAGCATTCAGACTATACCAGGTTGTAGCTAAGGCAATAAGACCAGTGTGACTAAGCGCTTTGGTGTTACTTGGGCAAGTGAGGTTTAGTGCTTGTTATTATTGTTACTTGATAAATCCCTAAGCACCTATGTGGCAGAGGCCCTTAATATGGAGGAGGGGGATAATCCCTACTTGGTGAAAGTACTGTGTTGAAGAAAGCCCTCAAACGATTCCCAAGCCAGCCTATATGGTGTTGCCCTCACCATTATATAAAAAGGTGATTGTGTGATCCGGGACAGAGTCCTGAAGAGGCTGTGAGGCCTAAAGAACCAAGCACCTTGGGAAATGACCAGTGGGTCCTGTGTTTGATTGCACGCTTTATACTACGTACAAATTGAATGATGAATGCGAATACTATCGGAGATCTGTGATAAGAATATGGTGATTGTGTTGAATGCTTAATGAGCTCGCAAATGAAAGAGATAGGTTAAATATGATTAGTATATTGTACGGCTTGTGAGCCTGCACATTAAAGAGATAGGCTGAGTGAAAATAAAAGGGGATTTCCTAAGGTATAGATGATATTATACAATGTAGCAAATTTTGGGGACAAAATTTATTTAAAAGGGGGAAAACTGTAACACCCCAAATTTTATTCCCCAATGTGCCTTGTAAACATTTGTGGCATTTAATAAAATGGAAGGGTGAATTTTGGAGAATGTGATTTTGGTGCAAGTGAAATTTCCTGTGAGGTAGTGAGCTTGTCATGTGATTTTGGATGTCAAATGATGTCCAAAAATTATGAAATTTTACAGGATAAAAGTAAACATCCCAAGTTTTAATTTGATAGGTCAATAGTAATTTTTGGAGCTATATGCAAAGAGTTATGAATTTTTGAAGTTAGCCCAGGAAAACTATCTATTTTCTGAAACAGCATCCAAAGATTGAAATTCTTGAACTTTTTAGCTTCTAGTTGGCTAAAGGCTGTATTTTTCCTTGAAACTAGACTCAATAAGGGTTCTATAACCTTTGCAATCACTCTGATTCAATGTCTAAAAATTTAGCTATGATTTTTCAAAATTTGGGCAGAAAATTTGCAAAACATGCCACAAATCCAAAAATGAAGAAAATGTGATGACAACATTGTAATTATGAAGAAAATGGAGACATGTTGGGAGGAGGAACTTGTGTAATGACCTAATTTAGGATTAAGGGCTAATGACTTTGATATTGATTGTAATTAGTGTAATTAAACACTTTTGTATAAATATGATGTGAATTTGATATAGGTGTATTTGGTGATTAGAGATCAACAGTTGAGATTTATTGATCATGGGTCAGAATCCTATGCTTTGTGTCTAGGTGAGCTCATGGTGGAAGGAAGAAGATGTTGACATGTGGCATAGTATAGACCATTGGATTTGGCATAAAGGACAAAAGTCCACTTTTGTCTCTCTGTTCTCTCTCTTTTCGATGGAGTATGGGCCAAGAGGGAAAAGAAACATCATCATCATCATTTTCATCACCTCACCATTTCCTTCTCCTTTTTCTCCCATTTCCGGTGACCTTTAAGCAAGGGAAGAGGAAAAGAAAAGCTTGATCTTTGGTGAGTAATGGTTCTCCTTTGCTTAAATCCTCTTCACTAATTTTGTTCATAGTGTTAAGAGCTCCATTGTGGTAATTTCAGAATCTTGAAAGGTGGTGATTTGAGTGTTGGACGAAATTGAAAGTTGGAGAATCAAGATTCTGGATTTGGCAAAGTAAAAAGGTAAGCATTTGATGCTTTTTGATATATATGTTATGAGTTTTGGATAAGTTTGAGAAATTCTAGAAATTTGCCCTGATTTATGGTCATTTTGGAATGAATGAAATTCATAATGATTGATGTTGAAATTAGTGCATTGTTAAGTTCTTTGAGTATTTGATATAGTTTTGAAGTTTAAAAATGATTTGAATGAATTTGGGAGTTGTGTGTGTCATAGAGACTCAAGGGCATAAATTATGGTTAAAATGGTATTTGGGTGTTTTAGAGATTACCAATGGGTTCCCTAAGTCATTTTGAGTGGTAATAAGCTTTGTGTGGTGTTTGGGAACCATTGGGTTAAGTTTGGTAAATCTGGGAATTTTCTGGCAGTTGCTGTGATCTGGCAATCTGATAGCCTCATTCGAGTGAGGGAGGAACTCACTCGAGTGCTGCATGTAATTTCCCTTTCTACGTAGTGTTTTGCTTGGGTTCTCATGATCAGGGCTTGAGTGCACTTCCTTCACCGTGAGTGATGTTGGTGATCACTCAAGTGAGCATGAGATTGCTCGAGTGATGGCGTGTGTTCAAAAGTTAGGGTTGTTCTCGGGTTGTCACTCATTGGTTGATGTCCAAGAGTATGTTCTGACACTCACAAGCGAAACCTTCTCACCCGAGCACTGGGGGGTATGCTCGAGTGAGCTTATCCCTCTGATATTGCATGTGCTCTCGGGTTGTCACTCTTTGTTTTGCACTTTCGGGGACTTGAGTGGATTGGGAGTCATCACCCGAGTGCAAAGCTTTATGCTCGAGTGATGTGAGCACTTTCTGGCCTAAGTAGCTGCTCACTGTCAAACACTCGTGAGTGAGAGCCGTTCTCACTCTAGCACGAGTCTTTCATCACTCGAGTGAGATCTTCTTCACTCGAGTGAGCCAACCTAAAATCACTGTTTTGCCTTCGAAAAAAGGGTCTTTAGGGTAGTTTCTTCCAACCCTTTAGGCATATGTTTAGGCCTCTATTAGCTACCTAAAGAGTCCTAAATGATAACAAACTTAAAGTATTATGGAAATAAGTATTTAGGGAAAAGATTAATCGATTGTCCCTAAATTGGTATAGGATTTGATATCTGTCAGATGCGTGAGCCCACTGTGCCAAAGAACGTCAGGAAAGATTCAGGTAGTGACTCCTTTCTTATACTTTGTGTAAATGTATTATATGTTTGCCTATCATGCATTATGTGCTGTTGCTGCTTTGAGATGCATTGAGATACATTGTGGAGCTTTGTGCTTTGTGGAGCTTTGTGCATTGTGGAGCGTTGTGCCTTGTGTTACGTTGTGTTTTGAGATACTTTGTGCTTTGTGATGCTGCTGCATAGTGATTACCGCGAAAGAGGGTATAGTGTTTGCAGCGAAAGCTGTCATTGTGATTACCGCGAAAGCGGGCATAGTGCATTGTGATACAGCCATGAGTACTGTCGTCTGTGGCGTGAGCCATAAATCATTGTGTTGCCGATGATGCTGGTGAACATGATACATTACATGCCTTGTGTTTATATATTGTATGAGTGATTTGTTACTATTGGGATTCTTTAAAATCTCACTCTTTCCAAATGACTAATATTTTCAGACAGGGTAAGTGACTCGAAAGGGAGGCGGCCAACCAGGAGTGGTTAGGGCTTTAGGGACATTTTGTATTTTGGATGTTGGTTATCTAGTTGCCTTTTGGGATTATTGTATGTATATGAGATGTATATAGCAATTGTGGAAATGTAATCCCTATCTTGGGAAACCTTTAAATCCATTCTATTTATATAAGTAACCCGGCGGTTGCCAGGATTTTTAGTTACGTACTCTGATATTTATTATGTGATATAACTGCACAGGTAATTGTATTCAAAAGTGAATGTGAGACCAGATGAAACCTGTTTTTAAATGTTTTGTTTGGACACCCCATCTCTTGGAGATGAGTGATTATAAATGTGATTTTGTCTTATTGGTCTTTATTTCACTTAAATATCATAATCCGGATATAATTACAGTGAGGGGGTTACGACTTGGATGTCTTTTGCATGGGCCAAGAAGAGGGAAATATTATATACATGTTAATTGAGCTTAATGACATCTACATATACCCAAAAAGTCAAAGTTTTGAATTTTGGCTAATTAAATAATAGGAGTAAAAGAAGAGGATAATTTAAAAACTTCATCCCCTTCATCTTTCTCTCATTTCAGACGCCACTAGAGAGACCAAGAGTGAGAGAGAGAGAGATAGAGAGCTTTGCAGAAAACTCGAGAGAAGGAAGGAAATAACTCAAAAGGTAAGTTGATTTCTTTGGTGATTTGGGTTCTAACTTGTTTAATCCTTCTCCTAAGCTATTCATCTATATTATTCAAGGTGTTTTGAAACAAAACTTTAGAGTTTGTGGGGGTTAGGGTTTTGGCCAAGGAGGAAGAACAAGAAGAAAGCAAAGGTGACTTCCTAAACTACAAATTGTTGTTGTTGTTGTTATTGCTGTTTGTAACCCCCTGCCGTAATTAATATTCGGATTACGCAATAAAGTGAAATAGAGACCAATAAGAACAAAATTTAATATTATAAACCCATATACCAGACGGGGTTTTCACAAACACCTTTCGAAATCATTTATAAACTTGGTCTCAGAATCACATTTCCGAATACAATTACTACGCGGAATATCACATTCATAACAAATCAGAGTACACAACAATAATCCCGGCAATCCCGGTTTCCATATATTAACTCAAGCTTTATAGAGCACATTCGCCCATACAAGCCCTCATATGGGGATTACACAAAGTCTTCTCAAATACATAGCAAATCCTCATCCACATACTTATATACACATCCAAATCTATATACTCCCATCTGGGATGATAACCAACTACCAAAACAACTACTGAAGGAAGTCCTCATCGCCCTTGGCTGCTTACTCCATCATCGATCTACTACCCTGTCTGAAAGGTTAGTAGGGGAGGGTGAGATTCTAGAGAATCTCAGTAGGATAACAATATCAATATGCATGTATGATAAATGTTTAATGCATGACATGCTTGCATCACACAACTCATGATAACACAATGACAATTTGCCAGCTCAATGCTTCGAACAATATACCTATGGCCATAGCATAAATTGAAACATAGCTTCAAATTACACATAATTATGCAAAGCTAAGACATGCACCAACACACTAACACATATATCAAATACAAGCAGAAGAGATATGTTTCCTACCTCCAGTCTTTTCTCCTCGATTTGCGTGCCAGCAACTCGGGGCTTCACATTCGATCCTACAATGTCAAATGTACTATTTAGACACTTCCATAGTGTTTCTGGGGGTTATATGAGGCTATATTGAAAATTTACTAAAATACCCCCGGGGACCCGGCCCGGCCCCACCGTACCCGGTCCGGCTGTACTTTTCTTGAAATATTGACATGGGCTATTCTAACATATTTTCGCCCAAGGAATCCATTTTCGGACTCGGAATTATCAAATTCAATGTCAATTACAAAATTACCCTTGGCAGCCCTACTTTAAGGGTTTCAGGGGCGTTTTCGTAATTATGCTTTTTCGGCCTTTTCCGAAAAAGTGACCAACTGTAACCCCACCTAATTTTCGCTCCTGAACTCAATGGAATCATCAAATCATTGAAAATCCATCTCTAACCCCTCCAAACCAGGCTTGGCCGAAATTCTCAATTCCCCGGGAAAAATTGGGGTTTTTTCGGTTCCGGCTCCGTAAACGCGTTCCTTTCTACTCCTAACCACTTTATTGACTATTCCATTAGGTTAGAACTACCATTTAGTATCAATTTGGGCAGCATAACACCTAGGCCAACCCATTTTCCAAATTTACAAACAAAGACAATCCGGTGAAATTTCACCGATTAAATCAACCACAGCAGCCAGAATAGTCAATATGCACGAGTTTGGAAGTTACCTCAAGCTCCCACTAGCTTTTCCTTCTTGTGGCTGAAAACCCTAACTTCAAAACACCAAAAGAGGAGCTTCCAAACCTTAAAGAACAAAGAGGAGTAGTTTAGAGTCGGAGTTATACGCGTTAGGAGCGAAATCGTCGGAGAAATCGGCTTACCTTGTGATTTTTCTTCTCTTTCTCTCTCTAAAATCTCTCAACTTTCTCACACTATGTTCAGGTGCTGTGCGTGAATGAGCAGCTGAAGATGATGAGAAGATGTTTTAATTCCATGCTTATGTCATCTTGCCTTTTGATGATGTCATAATTCCCAAAATTGGCATTTTCGGATTTTCTGGCAGATTTTATGCCCAATCTTTGAAAAATCATAACTAATTCTAGAAAAATCGAAATGAGGTGATCCCAAAGCCAAATGAAAGATATTTAAGTCCTCTTCATAGGAAAAATATTGGCCATTACTAAAAATCACCACACAATTCCAGAATTACATAAAACTCATCACTGCCCCAAAACAGAGTTCAGTTTCCATCCCAAACTTTGGACAGTCATATCTCCTAGTTCACAAAACGAAATGGCACAAATTATATGTCCATTTCGAAGCTTGAGATGTGAACTATAAGACTGGAAAGTTTCATAATTTTATGACATCATGTCCCTAGTAAGAACGTCCACACGAAAAGACTGCCCAGACAGAATTAACACTGGACAGCATTTCCAGTTTTGCAACCAATGTGTCCAATCCAATTTAAATCAATTCCAATGATTAAATACCACAATATGACACCATTTCCATCACAATACCCCATTCAATTCTTCCCTCTATTCTAAGTCAATTTGGATGTTAATCCACAATTGAACTCAAATACAGGGTTTTGGCGTTGCTCATAACACAAGCGACTACAATCCACTTTATATTCTCTAAAAGGGTTCATTAATCACTAACCACGTCCACTTTTGTAGTCATTAACTCCTAATCGCAATTTGGGATCTTGCTAAACCGGGGCTTAGCAATCCACTAACCTCAGGCTTATTCTCTAGCCTCGAGTCTCAAAATTCGGGGTGTTACATTTCTCCCCCCGTTCAATAAATTTCGTCCTCAAAATTTGTCATACCACTTAATCCAAAAACTATGGATGCTTCTTCACGACAGCTTTCGTTTCACAATTCATTTCATATTGGGATGTCCCTTCTAGACCACGCAGACAACCGGTGCACCACAAATCTGATTCTCAGAAGAAACTTACACAATAAATGCAACCCAGTTGCCACAAACTGCAATCGGCCCATTTCACGATTGCAGCACAAACACAATCACCTCACGATTATTAAACAAATACAATCGTTTCCATATACGATTGCTATCAAAACCATCATCACATAATCACAATCGTCGCAATAGCCCTTCTAACTCATGAGTGGCTAGCGTATCTCAATATCCGAAGGCTCTAAATCATGAGCCATATCATAAGATTTTGGCAGTTTGGCAGCATAGGCCACCACTCTGCTCAACTCAATCTAGTTACCCCTTCCGGGAGTAACACCAAAACACCACAACCTCAATACATCAAACGACAGCCTCAGCTGTATACACAAACATTTCAACTTTCACTATATCCACTTTCACAGCTTTACCCTCACCCGTACACCCACCAGTAACTCCACTAGTGGTAACCAGGACTTTTGGGTATCAACACAATATCACATCATCTGGTCACTCCGGAATCTCAATTTCTTTTATCCAAAGTACCTGACCGTAATGGCCCACCTAGAGTCTCAATCTCTTCTATCCAGGCGCCTTTTATTGTCACACCCCACCGCCGTCTCACCCCACTGGGCCACAACGGTTGGTGCCCTCTCCCACCAACCGGGTGCGGAGAGGCTGGGTACACTACGTCGACCCAGGACTCACAAGAGTCCCTCGCTCCCCAAGCGAGATTTTTCGCCTCCGTGGGAATCGAAACCACTACCTGGGGGTAAGTAGCGCCTCAATGCATTCCCACTACCACTTGAGCTACTTTTATTGTCACACCCCCCTTAATGGGTGCCCACGCTTCCGCTGCGTGGCTGGCTCCCACATCACACCCGTCCGATGGATGCCCGTGGGTTATCGGACTCACAATTTTATTGTCACAACCACCCCGGTTTTACCCCCTCTAGGGATGCCCCGTGCCGGTGGTGCCCACCCCGGTTTTACCCCCCGCTGGGGATGCCCCGCGACAGTGGCTGGGTTACTCATATTTCACCCAGGACTCATAAGAAAATCCATTATCACACCCTACCCTCATCCCCTTTCTCCGCCGGAAAGACACACAGTCTTTACCCGAACCGTTGTTAGCTACTCAGGGACTGTTGGCGTAGCGGTGCTCACAAATAGCCTTTCGGCTTCCACATCACACTCCACCCTCATCCCCTTTCTCCGCCGGGAAGAACACAGTCTTTACCCGAACTGTTGTTAGCTACTCAGGGACTGTTGGCGTAGCGGTGCTCACAAATAGCCTTTCGGCTTCCACATCACACTCCACCCTCATCCCCTTTCTCCGCCGAGAAGAACACAGTCTTTACCCGAACTGTTGTTAGCTACTCAGGGACTATTGGTGTGGCAGTGCATATACATAGCCTCGCGGCTCACAAATAGTCAATCCCCCGTAACTACCGCCCCGAAGGCACGGTCCTCCGCTATAGGAATCACCCCATGCGACCGCAGGTGAGAGACTCACAAATATCAGTCACATCCTGAGCCTATGCCTACCAGGCGCAGCCCACCAGACCAAACAAATCCGGCCCAACCAGGGAGATGGACTCACAGTACACAATCGTAACAAGCTGGAATCAGGCATATTAACAACTTCATCTTCAACATCTTGAATTCTTTTCACATATTGGGATCCTTCAAGACCCCTTCTCACAAAATAATCTAGACTTCGAAGTTTTACTTCCTGAAGCCATCACTAACACATTGCACTTTCTGCAAATTCGAGCTTCTGCTCAACACAATTCTCAAACATCACATTCACCACGCTTCCGCTGCACACTCTGAGGTCTTTATCCTCATCTGTGCCTTCACAATGTCAGGGTGACTCAATAGGAGTCCCATAGGAATCTCCTACTACCCCTGTCCACACACATAATCTGTGCCAGACCTTGTCTCAATTCAATTCGAATCATTCAGAGCCATAACCAACACATCGTTGAGATCCCATACTCCCAACGTTCCCAGAACTCTATTCTACAATTCAACGTCATGGCGAGTGCACACTAAGGTTCGTCGTCACTGCGGCTCCACTCTAGGGTTCATCGTCATAGTGGCTCCACACTATGGTACTGTACCCGATGCTTCACTCAGTCACCTAACTGGTCAGCCCCTTCGGTCAGCATCCTCCGTAGGTAGCCCTTTCCAATCAGATCTTACCGTAGGTAGCCCTCTCCGATCAGATCTCACCGTAGGTAGCCCTCTTCCATCACAACTCCCCGTAGGTAGCACTCTCTGATCCGAATCCTCCATAGGTAACTTTTCCCTCTGCTAGATTTACAACTAGCAAACTCGGGTACCTGATACATATTTCAATTCAATTCTAGTACCATGCTCTAGCACCACAGACCATCTAGGTCAAATGCAATTCCTATGAATCAGCCCAGCTATGGAGTCTGATCCTTGGATCACAGCTCATCTATCCAAACCTCAATCTTAGTTGAACTGGGAAATCACTTCCCTCAATTCCACGGAGCATTATCAACCCCAACACAAATCCAAATATCTTTGCCAGCCTAAGGCACCATGGTCCCCTAGGTCTTAAGGACTTTAAACACACAAATTCAGGACAACCAAATAATGTATACACATAATCCACAAATCTCAGATATCCACAACACCAGAGATATAAATGTGTATACCACAAACAACCAAAATCACAAATCATTGCCTATTCCTTAGGCAATCATAACTCATCACTCATTCCCTAGCTTGGCCTAAGGGAAATATCCTAGCAAAATCCATCTTTGCCAGGAACTTGGCTCTGATACCAAAATGTAACTCCCTGCCGTAATTAATATTCGGATTACGCAATAAAGTGAAATAGAGACCAATAAGAACAAAATTTAATATTATAAACCCATATACCAGACGGGGTTTTCACAAACACCTTTCGAAATCATTTATAAACTTGGTCTCAGAATCACATTTCCGAATACAATTACTACGCGGAATATCACATTCATAACAAATCAGAGTACACAACAATAATCCCGGCAATCCCGGTTTCCATATATTAACTCAAGCTTTATAGAGCACATTCGCCCATACAAGCCCTCATATGGGGATTACACAAAGTCTTCTCAAATACATAGCAAATCCTCATCCACATACTTATATACACATCCAAATCTATATACTCCCATCTGGGATGATAACCAACTACCAAAACAACTACTGAAGGAAGTCCTCATCGCCCTTGGCTGCTTACTCCATCATCGATCTACTACCCTGTCTAAAAGGTTAGTAGGGGAGGGTGAGATTCTAGAGAATCTCAGTAGGATAACAATATCAATATGCATGTACGATAAATGTTTAATGCATGACATGCTTGCATCACACAACTCATGATAACACAATGACAATTTGCCAGCTCAATGCTTCGAACAATATACCTATGGCCATAGCATAAATTGAAACATAGCTTCAAATTACACATAATTATGCAAAGCTAAGACATGCACCAACACACTAACACATATATCAAATACAAGCAGAAGAGATATGTTTCCTACCTCCAGTCTTTTCTCCTCGATTTGCGTGCCAGCAACTCGGGGCTTCACATTCGATCCTACAATGTCAAATGTACTATTTAGACACTTCCATAGTGTTTCTGGGGGTTATATGAGGCTATATTGAAAATTTACTAAAATACCCCCGGGGACCCGGCCCGGCCCCACCGTACCCGGTCCGGCTGTACTTTTCTTGAAATATTGACATGGGCTATTCTAACATATTTTCGCCCAAGGAATCCATTTTCGGACTCGGAATTATCAAATTCAATGTCAATTACAAAATTACCCTTGGCAGCCCTACTTTAAGGGTTTCAGGGGCGTTTTCGTAATTATGCTTTTTCGGCCTTTTCCGAAAAAGTGACCAACTGTAACCCCACCTAATTTTCGCTCCTGAACTCAATGGAATCATCAAATCATTGAAAATCCATCTCTAACCCCTCCAAACCAGGCTTGGCCGAAATTCTCAATTCCCCGGGAAAAATTGGGGTTTTTTCGGTTCCGGCTCCGTAAACGCGTTCCTTTCTACTCCTAACCACTTTATTGACTATTCCATTAGGTTAGAACTACCATTTAGTATCAATTTGGGCAGCATAACACCTAGGCCAACCCATTTTCCAAATTTACAAACAAAGAGAATCCGGTGAAATTTCACCGATTAAATCAACCACAGCAGCCAGAATAGTCAATATGCACGAGTTTGGAAGTTACCTCAAGCTCCCACTAGCTTTTCCTTCTTGTGGCTGAAAACCCTAACTTCAAAACACCAAAAGAGGAGCTTCCAAACCTTAAAGAACAAAGAGGAGTAGTTTAGAGTTGGAGTTATACGCGTTAGGAGCGAAATCGTCGGAGAAATCGGCTTACCTTGTGATTTTTCTTCTCTTTCTCTCTCTAAACTCTCTAAACTTTCTCACACTATGTTCAGGTGCTGTGCGTGAATGAGCAGCTGAAGATGATGAGAAGATGTTTTAATTCCATGCTTATGTCATCTTGCCTTTTGATGATGTCATAATTCCCAAAATTGGCATTTTCGGATTTTCTGGCAGATTTTATGCCCAATCTTTGAAAAATCATAACTAATTCTAGAAAAATCGAAATGAGGTGATCCCAAAGCCAAATGAAAGATATTTAAGTCCTCTTCATAGGAAAAATATTGGCCATTACTAAAAATCACCACACAATTCCAGAATTACATAAAACTCATCACTGCCCCAAAACAGAGTTCAGTTTCCATCCCAAACTTTGGACAGTCATATCTCCTAGTTCACAAAACGAAATGGCACAAATTATATGTCCATTTCGAAGCTTGAGATGTGAACTATAAGACTGGAAAGTTTTATAATTTTATGACATCATGTCCCTAGTAAGAACGTCCACACGAAAAGACTGCCCAGACAGAATTCACACTGGACAGCATTTCCAGTTTTGCAACCAATGTGTCCAATCCAATTTAAATCAATTCCAATGATTAAATACCACAATATGACACCATTTCCATCACAATACCCCATTCAATTCTTCCCTCTATTCTAAGTCAATTTGGATGTTAATCCACAATTGAACTCAAATACAGGGTTTTGGCGTTGCTCATAACACAAGCGACTACAATCCACTTTATATTCTCTAAAAGGGTTCATTAATCACTAACCACGTCCACTTTTGTAGTTATTAACTCCTAATCGCAATTTGGGATCTTGCTAAACCGGGGCTTAGCAATCCACTAACCTCAGGCTTATTCTCTAGCCTCGAGTCTCAAAATTCGGGGTGTTACACTGTTGTTGTTGGTTTAATCGATGGATTTGTGGTTGATTCATGTGAATTGTAAAATTTTGGAAATAATAAACCCTAGTTGTTATGCTGTCTAAATTTGGTCTAAATCATGTTTAGAATGTAATTAAGTAGTTAATAAAGTGATTAGGAGTAGAAAGGAGCAAGGATTTGAAGTCAGAATAAAAAACCCCAATTTTTCTCGGAAAATCTTGAGTTTTGGCCAGGTCTAATTGGAGGGGTAGGAGCTGGATTTTTGATAATGTGATGTCCCATTGTGTTCAGGAGGTCAAATTAGGTGGGGTTACTGTTGAACACTTTTTCAGAAAAGCCCTAGAAAGCGAAATGACCAAAACGCCCTCGAAACCCTAAGCAGGGGCTGCAAGGGAATTTTTTTCTTTTGGCTGTGAATTTGGTAATTTTGAGGCTAGAAATGAATTCTTTTGGGCAAAAATATGTCAGAATAGCCTGGGTCAAAATTCAGGAAAAGTACGGTTGGATCGGGTATAGAGGGGCCGGGTTCCCGGGGTATTTTGGTAATTTTTCAATATAGACTAATATAATCACCAGAAACACTATTGAAGTGTTGAAACTACTACATGAATAGGTTTTAACTTAATTCTTGTACATTTAAAATTTTAGGACCGAGTTGAGAGTCGAGTCATTGGCACGAATGTTGAGGCACACTTTACGAGGTAAAAAGGGTTAAGGTAATAACTCTATCTTTCATACATTATAAAAATGTTGATATGCTTTGTGCATGCCTTCTTCCGTAATATGTATGATACATTGAGCATGACCGAACATAGTGCCTATGGGTACACTGAAATAGTGCCTACAGGTACACTAAACATGACCGCATATAGTGTCTATGGGTATACTGAACATGACCGAATATAGTACCTATGGGTATATTGATGTGTCCAGTTGGTGGTCACGAGCCTAGCTAAGGTACAAAACGAGTAGAGGTTACAACAGTGATTGGCTCTGAATGTTCCCAGCCAAACCGAATTATATGTTATTATATTATTGTTGTATGTGGTATTTGACATATTTATCATTACATTTTCTATGATTGATTGTCTGTTATTACTGAGATTCATTTGAATAAATGTTTCAATGGGAATCGGTGGCTCTAAAGGCAAGGTGATAGATACAAGAAACTGATGGGTGTGGATCCCGAGACAAAGATAGTGGTTATATGTAGTTTATTTTTGGATATTTTAAGGGAATACTTGTAAATATTATCAAACCCTACGGGGAGACTCCTGTAATATAATTATGTATATTTTATCAGTATATCTCTGCTATTCATGTGTTGCTTATCGAACTAAGCGCAAGCACTTTGAAAAATGAGAAAACAAGATAAGGGTATGACCCCATACAAGGCATAGTCAAATGGATCCATATATTAAAAGTACTTTTAAAAAAATGCTCATAGGCAATTTTTTTCTTCAAAATTTTTGTATGCCTTTTTTTTTTTTCATTTGAACGATTCTTCAAGAATGTGAGTGGGAAATGTAAATGTTATGTGATTCAGTTCCATTAGTCCTTATGATTCATAATTTATCTGAAAAATCCATAATAAGGGACATTAACTTGCTATTATGTTAAAAAATAATTTTAAAATTCACTATGATTCACAAGGCATAATCAAATGGATAATCAAGAATTTGAATTTTAAATATTAACTTGCTTTCATATGCTTTGTGAATTCACTTTCAACATTTAAATATTTAAAATGTAAACATCAAATTTCTATCATGTTTAAAAAATAATTTAGTTTGATCACCACCATACCATAAAAATTTGTTCTACTAGCGTGTTATCTTAGTATTCTAAATAAAATTCACATCAATTGAACTAATGTGATCGTACAAAGAAAATAGAGCAAGCAAGTACAAGTAAATTCAGATTCTAAGAAAAAAGAGAAACAAGCACATGTAAATTAGAGTAATGGGTGGGTTTTTTCCTTTTTTAAAGAATACTGATGAACCACCTTGTATGGCACTTTCTACAAGGCATAGTCAAATGGATCCATATATTAAAAAAAATTTTAAAAAAATTCTCATAGGCAAGCTTTTTCTTCAAAATTTTTGTATGCCTTTTTCTTCATTTGAACGATTCTTCAAGAATGCGAGTGGGAAATGTCAATGTTATGTCATTCGGTTCCATTGTTCCTTATGATTCATAATTTATCTGAAAAATTCATAATAAGGGACATTAGCTTGCTATTATGTTAAAAAATAATTTTAAAATTCACTATGATTCACAAGGCATAATCAAATGGATAATCAAGAATTTGAATTTTAAATATTAACTTGCTTTCATATGCTTTGTGAATTCACTTCAACATTTACGTATTTAAAATGTAAACATCACATTTCTATCATGTTAAAAAATAATTTAGTTTGATCACCACTATACCATAAAAATTTGTTTTGCTAGCGTGTTATCTTAGTGTTCTAAATAAAATTCATATCAATTGAACTAATGAGATCGTACAAAGAAAACAGAGCAAACAAGCACATGTAAATTTAGATTCTAAGAAAATAGAGCAAACAAGTGTAATATCCCAAAGTACATCCAAGGGCTAAATGTAATAAAACGTGATGAAATAAAAAGATTTGTGGCATCCTAATTAATTTTGCCATAATCAAGGGAAAAAGAGACAATTGCCCATTGTTCTTGAGGTCAAAATTGGAAGACAAATTGAAGGGCTAAGATTTGCTCTTCAAAAGCAAGAAGCAATTACAGGAATGAAAAGGAAATCATCTCACTCCCTTAAGATCACAACAATGTCTAAAGAGGTATACCAAGAGAAAAAGAGGATTAGTCAACATATTTTAGAAGAGGACTTGGTCAAAAATTGTGGCTAAGACATAAAGGAAGTAATAAGAGACTTTTTGGCCAATATTTCTTCTCCAAATATGTAGTAATTTCGTCCAAAGGGGAAGAGAAGAAAGAAAGAGAATTTACTTTATACACTTCTTCACTTTTGTCTTTGGAAAGTAAAAAAAAAATGCAACTAGAAAAATTGTGTAACCAATGGCTATGCAAGTTTATGCAATTGATCAATCCTTCTTCCTCCTTTTGAAGAACATTTTGGTCAATAATACTTCTCCATTTGGGCAACCCATATCACGTCCAAAAGCAAGAAGAGAAGAGGCAAGAGAAAACTTATCAAATGATCAAAGTCAACATGGCATAAGCTTGTGTAAAAAGAATTATTTTCAACCACAACTTTTCTTTCTCTTTGGGCCAAATTTTCAGTCAGATATTAAGAGAATAAGGGAAGAGAAAAACTGATCATAATTCACTCTCTCACCTCTTCTCAAGGTCGGCCAAGTTCAACAAAACAATAGAAAGTGAAGAGCAAAGTTTAGGTAAGATCTTCTACATGGATTTTCACCTTCTTAACCTCTTCTATGGCATAAAAGCTCTTCATAAGCATTGTTCCTCTTGATGAGAGCTTCATTTCTATGATTTTAGAATTTCATGATGAGGTGTTTTGAGCCATCATCCAAGAACAAAAGCTAAAAAACCAAAGAAAGGAGCTAAGGAGAAGCAAGAGGTGAGTATTGGCTTCAATTTGAGCTATTGGTTTTGTAGGTTGAATGAGTATTTTGACATATATAATTCTGCCCTGATTTTGTCCAAGTTAGTGTTTAGAGAAGTCACGGTGTTTTAGTTATGTATTTTGTAATACCCTGAATTTTGAGATTTGAGGCTAGAGCATAAGCTTGAAATAAGTGGACTGCTAAGCCCCAGTTAGCAGGAGCCCAAATTTATTCCCTAATGATTCTTATATATTTGGGGTATTAAAGAAAGTAAAATGGTGAATTTTGGAGAAATTAATTATATTTTTGGTGAAATCGCCTATGAGGTAGTGAGCTTGTTATGAGGTTTTGGAAGGACTAATGATGATAAAAAATTATGAGATTTTACAGGATGAAAGTAGACATCCTAAGATTTAATTTGATACTTAATTAGAGCTACATACAAAAATTTATGAATTTTGAAGTCAGCACAGAAAAATCATGAAATTTCTGGAATAGTATGCAAATATTGAAATTCTGGGAATTTTGTGATTCCAGCTAGAAAAATTATATATTTTTCCTTGACACTAGACTGAACAAGGGTTCTATAGGCTTTGGAATCACTCCAATTTGATTTTTTTAGAACTAGTTATAATTTGTTAAAGTTATGGCATAAAATTTGCCAGAATTCAGACAAATCCGAAAATGGGGAAAATTTTGTGATGGCAACATGGCAATTTTGGGATAAATACATCAGCCCATTTTGCTGATTTAAAGGACCCTTAGGACGTCATTTTGATGGCCCAAGAGAAGGAAAATATTAGTTAGCTTCAATTGGACTTATGACTATATGTACATAAGAGTTATGTACATAAAAAGTCAAATTCTTGATTTTTGCTTAAATAAATAAAAAAAAGGGATAAAGGAAAATATTATAAAACACATTCCATCATCTCTTCCCCTTCAAAACCATGCAGCCATGGGAGCTAAAGAGAGAGAAAGCTTGTGTTGAGTTCTAAAGAGAGAAGGCAGCAAAACTCGCAAGGTAGGTCAATTTCTTCGATGAATTCGTACCTAATGTGTATAACCTTACTTCTAAGCTTCTCTTTCATGTTCTTTAAGGTGTTGGAAGCTCAATTTTTAGTGGTAAGAAGGGTTAGGGTTCAGCCATATTAGGGAAAAGCCAGAAGGAGCTTGAAGTAACTTCCAAACTCTTGTATATTGACTATTCTGGCTGTTGTAGGCAATTTAATTGGTGAAATTTTGTCGGATTGCCATTGGTTTTAAAGTTTGGAAATTACATGGCCTAGGGGTTATGCTGCCCAAATTGGGTCTTAATGTTAGTTGTAACCTAATGTAATGGTTAATAAAGTGATTAGGAGTATAAAGAAACACGTATGCGGAGCCGAAACTGAAAAACCCCAATTTTTCCCGGGGAATTGAGAATTTCTGCTAAGGCTAGTTTGGATGGGTTAGAGATGAATTTTCAATGATTTGATAATTCCATTAAGTTAAGGGGCGAAAATTAGGTGGGGTTACAGTTTGTCACTTTTTCGGAAAAGGCCGAAAAAGCATAATTACCAAAATGCCCCCAAAACTCTTAAAGTGGGGCTGCCAAGGGTAAATTTGTAATTTTACATTGAATTTGATAATTCTGAGTCTGGAAATGGATTCTTTGGGCAAAAATATGTTAGAATAGCCTATGTCAAAATTTCAGAAAAAGTACAGTCGGACTGGGTACGGCGGGGCTGGGTCCTCGGGGGCATTTTAGTAAATTTTCATAATAGGCTCATATAACCCCCA
Organism: Inga oerstediana; assembly: GCA_963210345.1. Taxonomy (NCBI): domain Eukaryota; kingdom Viridiplantae; phylum Streptophyta; class Magnoliopsida; order Fabales; family Fabaceae; genus Inga; species Inga oerstediana. The sequence goes on from OY723407.1 coordinate 43,488,873, forward strand.
GAAACACTATGGGAGTGTCTGAATGGTACCTTTGGAGCTTGAGCTATTGGCACGCTTTACGAGGCACATGTCTCGAGGCGAAAAAGGGTTAAGGTAGGGAACTTACCTTTCTTGCATGTATATGATATTTGTGTTAGTGGGGTTGCATGTGTATAAACTGCCATTTGATTTGATTGTGTCAACACCAATGGGTGTCAAGGCTTTGACAACTGAAGCTTTGTTTAAATTGTGTAATAACTGTTGACAGACACGAGTCCACTGTAGATTTGATTTGTGTGCCTTTCTATAAATTAGAAGTCATCTTGGGTTTTGATTGGTTGATGACAAATAATGTACTGCTTGATTATGGAAACAAGAGGATAGTGTACCCTACTTCGTAGAATGTTGATAATGTGAATGCTAGCTTGAATTTCCTTTCATCATCTAAAGCTGAGAAATATTTGGAAAAGGGGTGCTAGGGGTATTTGGTGTTCTTTTCCGTGCAAGGTGAGATAGAAGAAACTTTAAATAGTATACCCATGGTATGAGAACTCCCTGAGGTGTTTCTGGACGATCTTAGCGGATTACCTCTGGAAAGGGAAGTTTAGTTTTTGATTAAAATTATGCCTGGAGCTGGTTCTATATCGAAGGCCCCATACCAAATAGCCCTAAATGAAATGGAGAAGCTAAAGAAGTAGATTGAAGACTTTCTTGAAATGGGGTTTATTAGACCCAGTGTTTCATCATGGGGAGCTCCAGTGTTGTTTGTCAAAAAGAAATATGGGAGTTTGCGTTTATGTGTTAACTATAGAGAGTTAAATAACATAACCATCAAGAATAACTATCCCAAGGATTGACGACCTCTTAAATCAATTGTTTGGTTCTTGTGTATTTTTGAAGATTGATCTTAGGTCGGGTTATTATCAACTGTATGTGAAAGAAGAAGATGTGCCAAAGACTGCTTTCAGGACAGGTATGGGCACTGAGTTTCTAGTAATGCCCTTTGACCTAACTAATGCACCTACGATATTCATGAATTACATGAATCATGTCTTTCAATAGTATCTAGATCAATTCGTTGTGGTGTTTATCGACGACATTCTGATATACTCCAAAAGTAGAAAAGAGCATGAGCGTCATTTGAGAATTGATTTGGAGATATTGTGTGAGAAGCAGCTCTATGCCAAATTAAGTAAGTGCGAGTTTCAGCTTTCGAAAGTAAAATTCTTAGGCCATGTCATCTCGCAAGAAGGGGTCTCAGTGGATCCTAGTAAGGTGGAAGTAGTACTGGACTGGAAGAGGCCAGAAACTATTATTGAGATACGCAGTTTTCTAGGTTTTACTGCTTACTACTGGAGATTCATCCAAAATTTCTCTCGTATTGCCTTGTCGATGACCAAGCTCATGAGAAAGGATCAGCCATTTGTGTGGGATAAGCGTTGGAAAAATTGTTTTGTTGAGCTGAAGGAGAGGTTGACTATAGCGCCTGTGTTAATTATACCTGATCCCAGCTTGACCTATATTGTGTATAGTGATGCGAGTAAGCTGGGATTGGGGTGTGTCCTCATGCAACAGGGCCGTGTGGTGGCCTACGCCTCCCGACAGCTGAAACCTCATGAAATGAATTATCCCATCCATGATCTGGAGCTTATGGCAATTATGTTTGTGTTAAAGATATGGCGACATTATTTGTATGATGTGATGGTAGAACTATATTACGACCACAAGAGTCTCAAGTATTTGTACGATCAGAAAGAATTGAACATGAGACAGCATCGCTGGATGGAGTTGCTAAAAGGTTACAACCTAGAAATCAAATACCATCCAAGTAAAGCCAATGTCATCGCCGATGCTCTTAGTCGAAAGATAATGCTTGTTGCAGTGATGATGATTTTGGAAGTGAAGTTGATAGAAGACTTCTGAGATTTTAATTTGTCAAACCAGATCGTTTGTGCTAATTTCCATGTTTCCCAAGGGGAAAGTAATCTGAGAGCTGAAATTGAAGAAGCTTAGAGCCAAGACGATCGAGTACAGTCTATTCGGGCAATGATTGAGCGAGGTGAAGCTCGGGACTATGATCTGTCACCTACTAGATTAGTTTGCTACAAAGAGAGAATTTGTGTTCTACTAAAGGTGGAATTGAGGTAGAGAATCCTCGATGAGGCATACAGGAGCCAGTATACTCTTCATCCCGGAATAACCAAAATGTATCATGAATTTGAAGTCTTTGTATTGGTGGCCGGGATTGAAGAGTGATATGACCAAGTATATGGTGCGGTGTGTTACTTGCCAGAAGGTGAAGATTGAACACCAGCGACTATCTGGATTATTGCAAAGTCCTGAGATTCCTGAGTGGAAATGGGAAAGTGTGACCATGGATCTTATTATGGGATTGCCGAAGATTAGGAATTATGATGCGATTTGGGTGATTGTTGACTGGTTAACGAAGTAGGCACACTTTATATCGATCAATGCTAGTTACTCTCTAGACAGACTGGCAGAAATGTATATACAAGAGATTGTGCGACTCCATGGCACACCAAAGAATATCATTTCTAACATAGATCCTTGTTTCACTTCAAGATTCTGGAGGGCTCTACATGAGTTTTTAGGTATGAAGTTAAGGTTAGTACAACTTATCATCCTTAGACTGATGGACAATCGGAGAGGACCATTCAGACACTGGAAGATATGTTGCGAGCATGTGTCCTCGACTTTAAAGGGAATTGGGACTACTTTTTTCCACTTGCTAAGTTCGCCTACAACAACAGCTATCATGCGAGCCTCCAAATGGCTCTGTATGAAGTGTTATATGGGAGGAAGTACTGATCACCTTTATGTTGGACAGAGTTATCTGAGAGGAAGTTGTATAAGCACGATCTTGTTGATCAAACTATAGAGCAAATTAGAATTATTCAGAACAGTCTCCTCGCAGCGCAGAGTCGATAGAAGAGCTACGTTGATAAGAGGAGAAGGCCTCTAGAGTTTAATGTTGGTGATCATGTGTTTTTGAGAGTATCTCCAGTCACCGGTATTGGGCGGGAAATCAAATGAAAGAAGCTGAGCTCGAGGTATAGAGGTCCTTTTGAGATTCTTGCCAGAATTGGGCCTTTTGCCTATCTAATAGCCTTGCCCCCCGAACTTAAGCAGGCTCCATGATGTATTTCATGTTTCCTAACTAAAAAAGTACCAACTAGATCCAGCGCATGGTGTTGAATACGAAGAAGTCGAATTGCAAGACAACTTCACATATATAGTAGAACCGGAGCAGATTATTGATAGAGAAGAACGATGGCTTAGGCACCGGAGTATATCATATGTGAAGGTGATTTGGAACAAAATGACTCAGAGAGAAGAAACTTTGGAAGAGGAAGCGTACATGCAAAGATGTTATTTGAAGTTTATAGCTCAAGTTGTGTAACAAATTTTGGGGATGAATTTATTGTACGGTGGGAGCATTGTAATATCCCAAAATACATCAAAGGGCTAAATATAATAGACAGTGAAATAAAAAGATTTGTGGCATGCTAATTAATTTTTCTATAATCAAGGGAAAAAGAGACAATTGCCCCTTGTTCTTGAGGTCAAAATTGAAGGGCTAAGATTTGCTCTTCAAAAGCAAGAAGTAATTAGAGGAATGAAAATTAAATCATCTCACTGCCTTAAGATGACAAAAACGTTCGAAAAGGTATACCAAGAGAAAAAAGAAGATCAGTCAACATACTTTATAAGAGGACTTGGTCCAAAATTGTGGCTACGACATAAAGAAAGTAATAAGAGACTTTTTGGCCAATATTTCCTCTCCAAATGGGTAGTAATTTTGTCTAAAGGAGAAGAGAAGAAAGTAAAAGAATTTACTTCATACACTTCTTCACTTTTGTCTTTGAAAAACAAAATTGCAACTAGAAAAATTGTGTAACCAATGGCTATGCAAGTTTATGCAATTAGTCAATCCTTCTTCCTGCTTTTGAAGAACATTTGGGTCAATAATACTTCTCCATTTAGGCAGCCCATATCACATCCAAAAGCAAGAAGAGAAGAGGCAAGAGAAAACTTAATCAAATGACTGAAGTCAACATGGCATAAGCTTGTGTAAAAAGAATTATTTTCAATCACAACTTTTCTTTCTCTTTGGGCCAAATTTTTAGTCAGATATTAAGAGAATAAGGGAAGAGAAAAACTGATCATAATTCACTCTCTCACCTCGTCTCAAGGTCAGCCAAGTTCAACAAAACAAGAGAAAGTGAAGAGCAAAGTTTAGGTAAGATATTCTACATGGATTTTCACCTTTTTAACATCTTCTATGGCACAAAAGCTCTTCATAAATATTATTCCTCTTGATGAGGGCTTCATTTCTATGATTTTAGAATTTCAAGAGGAGGTGTTTTGGGCCATCATCTAAGAACAAAAGCTGAATAACCAAAGAAAGGAGCTAAAGAGAAGCCAGAGGTGAGTATTGGCTTCAATTTGAGCTATTGGTTGTGTAGGTTGAATGAGTATTTTGACATATATAATTCTACCCTGATTTTGTCCAAGTTAGGGTTTAGAGAAGTCATGGTGTTTTGGTTATGTATTTGGTGTTTTATGTTGATTAGAAACCATATGACACAGGTTTGATGCTCAAATTAGGAGTTTGGTAATTTCTGGAATTTTGTTGATTCTTCTGCCAAAACAGGATGTGGGGAATAAGTGAGAATTTGTTCATTTTGATGTTACCATTGTGTTCTAGATGAAAAATTATGTGGGTATAGCCTCGGGTTGTGAATTTTGGGTCATTGAAACTCAAAATGTAGAACTGAATTTTCTGCCGAATAGAATTCCAGCAAGTTACCTTGATTGTGTGGTGTTTTTTGATAACCAAATGATCTTTGAAATTCTGAAACTTTCCTGTTAAATAATAGACATAAAAATTTAATTAGATATGTCATTTGAATCAATTCGATTTGTACCCTGGGAGTTGAGTTTTTGAAGTTAGGTCATGAAAATTGGGCTAAATTCTGACAATGTTCAATAAATAAAAATTATGGGAATTCTATGTATCCAACTGGCTGTGGGTGATATTTTTCCTTGAAAATAGACTAAATAAGGGTCACATAGCATTTGGAATCACCCCATGTCAATTTTTACAGAATTAGTTATGATTTTCAAATTTGATGAAAAATTTTGGTAGATTTGGTCACTTATGCGAAAATTGAAGATGTTATGGCATAATGTAATATTGTTGAAGTTTGAGGTTAGAAATTGGTCTTTTAGTTTAATTGACGACTTTATCTCCTTAGTTGACTTGATTAAATGACTATAGTGAGAACCAACCCAAGTATTATGAGTTATTAGAGAATTAGAATAGGTAATAACTCCTCGTCCTTGATTTTGGTTTATAAGATTCGATATTTGCCCTGTTCGTGATCTACTTGTGCCAGAGCACAATCGGAAAAAATGAGGTAGTGAGACTTTCTCTTATACTATGTGTAATGCATTGTATGTTTGTTATATCATTGAATTGTGTATTGCGAATTCTGTGAAGTTTGCTGCTATGAAAACTATGTGAAAGCCGTGATGGGTATGTGTTTGCTGTGAAGCAATGTGTATGCTGTGAAAGCATTATGTAAACCATGAAGGCAATGTTTATTACAGCGTGAGCAGTCGTGGATGTGACGCAGTTCACACCTATCCCTTCCATTGTAAATGTGTAAACCATGAAGGCTCTGTGAATGCTGTGAAGATCATGTGTATGCTGTGAAGGTCATGTGTATGCTACTGCTGCTTGGTGATTTACTTGCAAGCTATGTGATTATATGTTGTATGAGTGATCTGTTACTACTGGGATTCTCTTGAATCTCATTCTTTCCATTGACTAACTTATAGCCAGAGAAAGAGACTCAAAGGAGAAGCAGACAACCAAGGGCGGATAGTTCTTTATTTAGTTTGTTGGTTGGTTATCATAGTTTGTTCAGGATTACTGTACATTTTGTAAATATTATTTTGGATAAAAATATGTAATCCCCTGGATAGGAAGTTGTAAGGGGCGAATATGCCCCGTAAACCCTTTAGTTATTATATGAAAACCTGGGGGTTGCCGGAAATTTAGATTTACACTATGATATGTATGAATGCAATCGAACTACATAGGATAATTATATTCGAAAAGTGAATATGAGACCAGGCTAAACAGGTTTTGAAAGAAATTTGAAAACCCTATTTTAAGGATGAGATTATAAATAAGTTTTAAATTGATCATTGGTCTCTACTCTATCTTAATTATGCATTTTTGAATTATAATTACGGAAAATAAGGTAGGGGGTTACAACAAGCACATGTAAATGAGAGTAATTAGTGGGAGGGTTTTTTTCATTTATAAAGAAAAAAATAAAATAGAAGGTTTTCCTGATGAACCTACTTAAATTTAAAACTAGTGAACTACATATCTTTTTTATATTTCTCCAGAACTCTCATGTTAGGCATTTCAAGACCTAAGTTTGGATTTTGAGTTACTTCTAATGCTTAGGCAGTTCAATGACCAAAGAAAGAAGATCCATTTGTGATGATGAGTGAAGAATTTATTAAGTTGATAGCCATGGAAGTTGTGCGTGAAAGGTTGTTGGACTATATACATCAGGTAGTAGTTCAAGAAAAAAGTCTAATTTATAGATAAAATCTGACAAGTATATTGTAAGATCAGATTATTACTTTATTTTTTTAACGATTAAGAGCAGACATAGTAAATATGGAGTTAAATCAGAGCAAAGAAATAAGATGGGAGGATTACCTGTTATAAATAAATCGAGGACCAGATTGTGCTTTCTGTTCGTTTGTGAGAGGGATGGAGCCAAATGTTCTTGGTTTCTGCAGACCCTCCTTTACTTGGTGTCGAATAGGGTATAAAGCAGGATGTGAATCAAGATCACTGTGTGGCTAAGGGATTGAACTAAAGGCTAAGGGAGTGAATCAACATCTGGTATCAACTATCATCATCATTCAATTCCTTTTGCAGTTCATCATGATAGTGGTCGAAGCCAACTCTTTCCTATCCTTTGGTTTTGACTTATAAGAAATAGCTTGGCTTCTAGGAAAGTCACATGTAAGGCCAAAATGTGGCCTTGCTTGCATTCACCTATCGTGGCCTTGCATGCCTACCAAGGGTAGCCTTAGCAGGCACCAAGGCACATACAAGGCCACAAATTGGCCTTGGTATGAGTAACTAGCTACTAGGGCTTTCTTATCCTACTATATATGTACACTTGTGTTTGTCTCTACTTCCTTGAGTTTCCTTTTGAAAGCTTTTAGATATTGCTAAAATGGTTAGGCTTAGAATATATTGCTTTATAGATTTGCATGTATCTATCCCTTGTATTTTTTTTATGCCTTAATGGATTTTTATTTTATCTTATATAATGTAAAATATTCAAAATATAACATTTTTCCTTTCTATCACTCTATTCCTTTCCTTTTCTCATGTGATTTTAATAGTATTAAAAAAATTAAGTGTATTTTTTTAAAAAACTTAACCTTAGGAAGGAAAAATGAAAATAAACAAGCGCCTTCCAATGTCAAAAATTTATATAGGTTCACTAAAACAAAAAAAAAATCTTCCATATTTTTATTGTATATGCATATAAAACTTTGTTGACTCTGTATTTTGCATCGCTTTCATATGATATCCAAATGTTGACTTTTCTCTACTGATTCAAATAATGTGGTAGAAATCATTTAATCAATTCCTTTGTGGTACCTACTTCATGAAATTAAATTAATACAAAGGAGATATAAATGGTAGCTCTCTAAATTATTTATATATAATATTTTGCAAATAAATTAAGCTTTGACGTGTGTTGGTGATGAATGTCTTCTTAATGGATTGTAATAGTACTAATATAATGTATGCAAATTTTATACACGCACAAAAAATAAGCACATGCTTTGCTCTATTTCACATAGGGAAAAAACTAGAAGTACATGTGAAGCTAGCAAGGTATGTACGTAGGAGCTAAGCATGCAAGGCCACTGTTGCCTTGGACATTATTTTTTTAAATAAAATATGCAGCCTTGGAAGGAACTTAATAAGAAAGCGCCTTCCAAGGGGCTTTCATCATGTCATGACTATCAAAACTGCTCCCTTTATTCTCTAAAACTTGCAATGCTCTGACATAGACATATGGTTTCCGTTGTCAATTCTTTCTTGAATTCACATATCTCCCTAAATAAGAGAATCATTAGACTAAGCTACATAGCATGGGCGCCAACTTGCAATGCTCTAACATAGACACCATAGCTTACAAGCCAACAACTTTTGTAAAAAAATAAAAATAAAAATAAAAATAAAAATAGCCTTGGAAGGGGATTGACAAGGAAGCGCCTTCCAAGGTGCTTTTTTTTTTTAAAAAAAAGTAAACCTTGAAGCAAGCACCTTCCAAGGTGCTATACCCTTTTATGACACTTTCTTGTCAAGTGCCTTCCAAGGTATCACATATTTAAAAAAAAACAACCCTTGGAAGGCAAGTGCCTTCCAAGTCATAGTTTTTTTTATTTTGGAAAAAATAAGTCCAGCTATAGTGCTTGCCTATAAAGCGTCATAGCTGTCACTAACATTTTCTCTTATGGCACTTGTTTAGGAAAGTGTCGCATAAGCCTAAAACTAGCTATGACACTTATAATTTGAAGTGCCATAGCTTCTAAACATTTTTTTCTACAAAAAACAAGTATATATGGCACTTCTTTAAAAAAGTGTCATCAGAGGGGCACTATTAAATCCATATTTTATAGTAGTGAACGCTTGCTACTCAATCTATTCATACCCTAATGTAATATTCATGAAGAACACAAAACAAACCATCAATTCTTAAGCATTCATATTCATTCATAGGAACTAACCGGCCCAGCTATTCATTCTTAGAACATGCAGTCCATTAGGAAATTCTCAGGACACACAATCCCTTCTATTCTAGCCTTACGACCATTATTCCAGCCTTCTAACCATTTTATTTTAGCCTTCTAGCCGTTTTTAGGATACTGCCCATAATTCTTAGGCTTTGTAACCTTTTTAGGATGCTGCCTGATAATTCTTGGTCTTACGACCATAGACTTTTGCCCTTCTAGTTCTGAATACTTTTATGAAATTCTAAGGACACACTGCCCCAATAGGTTTAACTGCCCATCGTATATTCATGAAATAAATATACTCAACGGTATATACATACGTGTATAATTATTACATAAGATACGAGAGCAAGAGTTCACTTGACTTGTTCTATTGAGCCTGTTCTTTCTTAATTCTCTTTTTTGCCTTCTTTCCACAACAGCACTGGAGCACCCCATGGTGATTTATCGGGTCATAAACCCTTTTCTCTAACAATTATACATTTTGCATCTCAATTGTGGTCATTCTTTATGGACTTTTGATATCGGTCCAGCTCTAAGCATAATTCTACTTCCCTTACCTACTGGGTAATCTACCCAGGTCGCACAGGGAATCCGTAAGCTACTTGTGCATTCTGTTTCGTGTCTTGACTATAAGACCACAATTTATGACTATTATCATTCTTTCTATTACTCTGTTCCATTAGGGAACAAATTTCTCATTCATTTTTTTCTAAGAAAATATTCTATGATCAATATCTTTCCCTATACTAGATTAGTAACTAGCAACCTCCAGAAACCTCAATTCATTTAATTCATTTTAGTACCTCAATTCATTCAATTCAATTACCAAGGGAATCAATTCAACTATCGTTTGATTCTTAGGTTACAATTCACTGGGGTATATAGTCAGGCATCTATCACATTCTTCTCTCTCGAATTCAATTTGTCTTACAGAGGCTTCTAGATTCTAGCATATTTTTTAAATCATTCTCTTAATACCTCAAATTACCTCGCGTCATTATTCACATTACTAAAACATCATTCTAGGTAAAGAAGTAATACATAACATTCTTTCATTCTTTCATTGCTTCTTAACCTCAAGGTCATGCCCAGTCATCAATTGAGCATCCTTAACTATATTTTATGACTCACATAACTCTAAGCCATTTTAGTGTTCTTAAGAACCTAAGGCTCAAAATAGATTCTTGGATCACAATCCAATTCTTAACTTCATACTGGATCTATAACCTCAATCTTAATTGAGTCTTCAATCATACCCAATATGCATGCTAAAAATCATTATGATTTATAGCTCTAATTATGTCCTTTATAATATTCAAGTATTAACCTCAAGCTTCATTGAAGATTCAACCTTAATCCTAAGGTTCAAATTCTCATTCTATATGCCTTTAAACACAGTTCATCTAACTAAGATGATCTATAGTTATGGAGAAATCTTAAGACAATTACTATTCCTCAAGTCTCCATAACCCTACCAATTTAACTTCCCAGGAGGGGTCACCCATTCCTAGATTAATCTCACCTAAGCATTCTAAATCACAGAATTTTAAGGGAATCTGGGTCACAGACTAGCTCGACATCATATTCTCTAGAGCTCATACCCTTCTATACTGGGTATATATTACTACTGCTCTGTCTCAATCTCTATGTACAGCTCTACCACTTCCTCTAAATCAGTTTGCCACTTAGTGGTCGGGGAAAATTTTATTTCCTCTGGGTTCGTCCATCCCCATATTTCATTCTAGTTATGGGATCACTAACAAGGCATCAGTATACCTATTCTTAACAGTAGAGAATATTAGCCTAATGCTAGAATCTCTGCTCTGATACCACCAAATGTAACACCCATTCCTTATGCCCCTTTATTATGTATCAGAAGCAACATCATTATTACACAGCTCAGGAGAATCGGTAATTAATTTCCTAACTAAAATTTTTCACATTTATTCTTGGGGTATTATTCATTTGGTAAAGGACGTATTTACCATATTGTTTAACTTTATTCACAGGGTTACTTAATTCTTTTCATTCCTTATCATTAGAGTTTTTCTCGGCTTATCAATTCCTCTGATTACTTAACTAATGGGCTCGTACTATACGATTACCTATTTCTCATTCAATTTCGTGCTTACGAAACAATTCATCCATCATATGGATTATATAGTTAATAACTTCTAATGTTATTTTATACATGATTTTTAGCGTGTAATAATCTTCAATTTTTCTTTACAACTTCTTTACCTGTACATTATACTACACTCCTCTTCTATGCTCATGTGCCTATATGGTTGGTTGAGGAAGGGTGAGATTTGGGAGAATCTCAGTAGCAAACAATACGAAACAATGCATGTAAGATATATACTAGTGCATGATATATTTGCCTTATGTAGGCTCATGTTAACATAATGACATACCTACATGCTCAATGCTTCTCATTTCTTACATATGGCCATAGCATCAATAAAAAATAGAGCTTCAATCATTCAACTATGTTACACATAGACAAGTAAAGCAGTCATGCATATCAACACACAAGCATACATATCAATACATGCAAGTAGGGTAAGTTCACTACCTTTCATCTTCGAGTCCCCTTTTGTACCTTTTCTTCCAACCACTGAAGTTGCTTCCATTGTCTCTTCTGTCATCTCATGGCTCTAAATAAATGGTCATATTATTAGAGTCGTGACAAATAAATGTCCAATGGGCTATATAGGCCTTCAACAAATTTAAGGGCCTAATCCTAACCCTTGGAGTTCCTAATTATTACATTTGTGCCATTAAGTCTTAAATTCACATAAGACAGAAGCTACAAATTTTTCACTGTACTTTGAAAAATCATAACTAATTCTACAAAACTCTAGTTAGGTTGGTTCAAATTTCAATGTGATCCTTATTAAGTCCACTTTAAGGGGAAAATAGTTAGCACTACCAGTTATACGTACACGTTTCTAGAATTCTTAATTATTCACTTCTGTCACAAAAGTTTGCCCAAAATTAATGCCTAAATTCCAGTAATAATAACTTTTTGTGTACTAATCCAATCAGTACAAATTACCCATAAAATTAAAGCTTATTAGGTATACTTTATTTCTAAAAAATTTCATGGATATTGGAATTCATTTGGCCTGCCAAAAACACATCACCATCAGTTCGCCACAGAATAACTTCCACTTTCAATGCCCAACTTTCAAAAAGCATAATTAATTCTATAAAACTCTAAATTGACTGATTCCAAGTACATTCTAAACCTATTTAAGTGTAATTTGAAATAAAAATATCATTTATTGGAAAATCCAACGACACAATTTCTAGAAATTCGTCCAATCTTAACTGTTCCAGAAATAGAGTCCGACTTTGAAAAATTATAACTTTAAATCCACTAGTCCAAAAATTACATTCTACCTATCAAAATGAATCTCAAGATGTCTAATTTTATTCTAGAAAGTTTCATAGCATTTGAACCAGGTTTGACTGATTAAAAACAAGCCACAACATCACTGCCTTCTAGAAAACAAAATCTGGCAGCACTACTCTTAACTTCTAAATTTGTGATTTCTCATTTCTAAACCTTATTTAACACTATTTACAAGAACAAACTACCATGAACTCTAAGAATAACCATATAACTGAAAATTAGGGGAAATAATACCTATTCCATAAAGCTCCACTAAATTACACAATACTTAGTTCTTACTCACCCTTTGCTCTTTCTAGGCTATATTCTTTGATTCAACCACTTTTGGTCTTGATAAATGTGACAAACACATCCTCTTGAAAAACTAAAAACATAGAAATGAAGCTTAGGCTAAGAGGAACAATGTTCATGAAGACATTTTTGGCTAGAAAAGTGAGTAAGAAGGTGAAAATCTAGAGAGAAGCTAACTTTGGTTCTTGAAATTCAAGATCCACTTTCTCTCTCTTGCTCTTGTTTTGGCCATCCAAAATGATGAAAATGGAGAGGAATGAAGTGTTTTTGAATTTTGTTCTCTCTCTCCTTAGTGGCTAGCCAAAATTCATGAGTTTGAGGGTCAAAATTAAATCACAATTTAGCTTGTCTTGCTCACAAAGTGACATGTGTTCTATGATTTTCTCTTTGGATGACAAGTGTCTTGTTGGCATCTTTTCCTTCCCTTCTTCCTTACTTGGACGAAAATGAGAGAGGGTGAGGAAGGAAAGATGAGGTGTCTAAATGTCCAATGGTCTTACAAAGAAAGGTACCAAGGTTATTAACCAATGGTCAATTGGGTTTACTTGGTTGTCTTGAAGATTGGTCAAAAAGCTAACGTTGTCATTGTCACACACAGAACTAAAGTTTCAACTACTGTTTTCAAGGAAAACAGTTGTTGAAACATGAAACTTTCAACGACTGGTTTTAAAAACCAGTCGTTGAAAGTTTCATGTTTCAAAGACTAGTTTTATAAACCAGTGGTTGAAACCTGTTTCAAAGACTAGTTTATAAAACCATTCGTTGAAACAGGTTCAATTTTCCCCTAATCTGATGGCGTGTTCCTGTCATTGTCTTCCACTCGTGAATTGAACCCAGTGACTTTCATGTCTCCCGTGAGCTTTATAGTGCAAATTTCTTGTTTATTGTCTTTCTCCTACATTCTATCCTCTGTCCCTTTCCTACAATGGAGGTCGACCAGCTTCACAGTCCCTCTATTCCTTCTCAGTCGCAGGTTCTCCTCTTCTCAGTCCGAGCAAGCAATGTAAGTAGCTAAATACAGGCCCTGTTTTCTTCCTCTGCTTTACTTTTGGTTTTCTCTTCTCAGCCTCTATTTTTGCTCCTGTAGTTCATATTGGACTCTCTTTATATGGTCTGTGAAGAAGACAATGTTGGTTCTTGGTCTATTGGGGTTTGTGTTTTATTCTAATATGACTAGTGATTCTTATATGTAAGTTCCCCTTTTCTGTTTCTAGTTGATTTGGATGTCAATTTTCGTTGTTCTGGGAAAAAAATTGGCATTTTTCACTTCGTTTGTGACTGAATCTAGGCTTAGGATTGTTACTTAATCTTATTTAATTGTTTATATAAATAAATCAATAACCTTGATGGGAGATTATTGAATTTAAATGATAGTACTAAGAAAAATCTAGTTCTCACTTGCTCTCTAATGATAGCTAGTCTCAATTCCAATCATTGTGCTTACATGGTGGTTAGTAGATTCTCTGACACACACACACACACACACTATCTCTCTCTCTCTCTCTTCTGACTGTATTCTCTATTTTGGTTACATCCAGTTTATATCATAAACCTTGAGGATCAGTCTTTTGAATCATCTAGCAACGTTGGTTGCTATTTTGTAGTCTTTTACTAATAATATTAATCATGCAATGATGAAATTTATATTTTCTTGTATTTAGCTTCAATAATAACATGTCCTACACTCCTCTTTGGTCCTAAAAATTGGAACTAATTAATGAAGAGTTTATTTTGAACATAAATATGACATAATCAGTTACGCCATTCCCAAAAAACCAGACACGTACACATACACACATCAGTTTTAGTTAAAAGACAATTATACATTTAGGAGAAATAAGGTACCTACTACATGCTTAAAGTTGATATATCAGTAGAAAACTTTGCTTTAGAGATATTATTCTAGATAAATATAGCTGAAATTCTCATTTTTGTTTATGAAGTTAGTAAATGGTAGCTTTGTAACATTAGAAATTTAAGTATTCGATAATTGTTGTTTTGTTTTCAAAACCACATACACATAGAAATCCAAATAGTGAAGGTGAAAGATATGTGGGACCACATGCTTGATTATAAATGTAAGAAATTAAAGAGACCATGGCCATTGATATATGAACTTATATCAGCAATTTTTTCATATTGGATGTGTTTTGAACTTCTTATAAATGTGTAGACCTTCTTTCTCTATCTCGTATCATTTAAATTATAATTCAGCTGACTTATACACTATAAGTTATGTTCCCATAAGCTTTAATTTTTCCTCTTAAATTTTCTGAACAAGAATGTGTGTTTTGTTTTGATCACAGAAATTAAATTTGGTATTCAACTAGAGATGTGAGATGGGTGAATTAATAAGTATTATTTATAGGTAACTGTGTGAATTAAAAGTACAAGATTGGTGGCATATATTTTCTAATTTCCAGACATCGTTGTCCCTTGGGTTGTCAGTCTACTACATCCTTGCCTCAGTAGAATCTTCTTCCAAATTTGTCAATCACAAGCATAGTGTCCTTAGAAGCTAAATATTAGCTGGTAAGTTCTGTTATTGCTTGTTGATGAAAATTTTTGAAACTTGAGGATATCATAGTGCTACTCTTTGTTGTAAGTGTGATAAATTTGAATTATTGAGCTTTGAAATTGGTAGTTAAACTCTTAGTTTTTACAGTGTGTCATGAGTGTTTCATATCGCTATTCTAAACTTGAGTATCTGTGAAAATGGATTAGGTGGTAATAAAATGGATTATCGTTGGATGACTACTTTGAGAATTAGTGAAGAATATGAGAATGGGGTGGAAACGTTTATTGAATTTGCTAAAATAAATGCGCATAGTAAATATGGGAAGTATTTTTATCTATGTATCAACTGTTTAAATAAGAGTCTATGGGATATTGATAATATAAGGGATCACTTACTTTGTGATGAAATAAATCTTTGGTACACAAGGTGGATATGACATGGTGAGGAAGTAACCGCTTGTGTGTCACATGAGAAGGAAGTTTTGGAGGTTGGAGATTATGTAGAATGGAGAAACTGATTCATGATGTTAAGGTAGAATGTTTTGCATAATTGTCTGTATATGATAGCGTGCGGAGTGATGCAGAGACACCTTTATACCCTAGGTGCACTAAATATACATGCTTGTCAAGTATTTTGCACTTGGTGAACTTAAAGGCAACTTGTGGTAAATCGATAGTAGTTTCACATTGATCTTGAATTGTTGTGTGATATGTTTTTATAGGATAATGTCCTATGTATGAGGCTAAGAAAATATTATCTACGATGGGTATGGAGTATAAAAAGATACATACTTGCCCTAATGACTACGTATTGTATAGAAATGAGTATGAAGGATTAAGTGAGTGTCCGAAATGTAAAACTGGTAGATATAAAGTGAAGAAAGATACTAGGTGTGGTGATGAGACAATTAAAAAGCAACCTTTAAAGGTTTTATGGTATCTTCTAATCATACCGCGGTTCAAATGAATGTTTGCTAATACAAAAGAAGCAAAGAAGTTGAGATGACATTATGATGATAGAGTTTGTAATGGAAAATACCTTCAACACGTAGCTGACTCTCCATAATGGAAGAAAGTAGATGAAATGTATCCCAGATTTGGCAGTGAGCCTAGAAATCTTCAGGTTGGGCTTTGCATAGATGGAATCAATCCCTATGATACTTTTAACAGTACACATATTGCATGGCCGGTTCTGCTGGTGATCTATAACTTACCTCCCTGGTTGAGTATGAAATGAAAGTATATGATGCTTTATATGATGATTTCGGGACCAAAACAGCCAGAGAACGACATCGATGCCTACTTGACACCTTTGATAGAGGACTTAAAGAAGTTGTGGGAGGATGGTGTAGATGTGTTTGATGCATATAAGCAACAATCGTTTAAGCTACGTGCAATGATTTTCACCACAATTAATGACTTCCCTACATACAGGAACTTGTCAGGTTATAGTGTCAAGGGTTATAAAGCATGTCCGATATGTAAAGCAAGCACACACTTCCATCAACTCAAGCATGGTAGAAAAATGGTCTACCTTGGTCATAGACGATTTCTTTATTAGTTCCACCCATACTGAAGGTTAAAGAAGGTTTTTAACGGTTTGTCAGAGAATGGAATAGCTTTGAATCCATTAACTGGAGATGAGGTTTATAGTCGGGTGAAAAGAATCAATGTCACTTTTGGTAAAAATAAAAAGACTAAGGATGAGAAGAACATATGGAAGAAGAGGTCAATTTTCTTTGATCTTCTACATTGGTGTAGTCTTGATATGAGACATAGTATTAATGTGATACATGTGGAAAAAATGTATGTGATAGCCTTGTTGGTACACTTTCGAACATAGCAGGGAAAACTAAAGATGGAATTAGTGTGAGACTAGACTTGGTTGAAATGGGAATAAGAGAACGACTGCATCCACAACTAAGAGATGATAGTAAGAGAGCGTATATGGAGCCAGTGGCACATATATTGTTAAAAATTAAGAGAAGAAGTTTGTGTGGGTGTTTGCATGGCTTTAAGGTGCCATAAGGGTATTCTTCTAATGTGAGCTGGCTTGTGTTAATGGAAGATTTGAAGTTAGTTGGAATGAAGTCCCATGATTGCCATGTCTTAATGCAATAACTATTACTAGTAGCTATTAGAGGCATTATGAAAGATGATGTGCAAAGTATGATAACATGGTTGTGTAGTTTCTTTAATGCTATTTGTAGCAAAGTCGTTGACATTGGAAGGTTAGACGAAATGGAAAATGAGGGTTATACTATTTTATCCCAACTATAGATGCATTTTGTTGCCATATTCTTTGATATAATGGTGCATTTAATAGTTCATTTGGTAAGGGAACTAAGACTATGCGGCCTAGTTTATCTAAGGTGGATGTACCCTTTCGAGCGACAAATGAAGAATTTGAAAGGGTATTCTAAAAATCCTTATCAACCTGAAGCCTCAATTATGGAAAGATATGTCGTTGAAGAGGTTATGGACTTATGCAAAGAATATCTATCAAGGTTGAAGGCCCAATTTCATCATGAAAAGGGTACAAATAAGGGAACACGAGGGCCCAAGTAAAGTGTAGGCATCGTGAACAGGCCTTGCAAGTATACTTGTATATCTTGTATAATATGGAAGAAGTTCAGTCATACTTAGCCAAACACAAAAAGAGTTTAAAGGAGATATATCCAAGAAAAAATGACATGCAAATAGCTAATGAGCAAAACAAAACTTTCATACAGTGGTTTAAGGATAAGATAGCGCACGAGACCAATGTGTCTAAGACAATCAAATGGTTAGCTTGGGGGCCTTCTTTTGAGGTTATAACTTAGTGTAGTTTTTATATAAATGGGTTTTCTTTTTACACAAAAGGCTAGGATAACAAAAGTACTATGCAAAATAGTGGGGTGCTGGTGGTAGCCGAATCAATGCACTTTTCTACTTCAAAAGACAAAAACCCCATTTTGGCATCCATGGTCTATTATGGAGTTATTGAAGACATATGGGAGATAGGCTATACTAAGTTGAGAGTTCCTTTATTCAAATGCAAGTGGGTTAACAATAATGCTATTGAAAGAGATCAATTTGGATTTACCTCAGTTGATCTTGAAAGAGTCAGTTATAAAGATGAGCCATTTATTCTAGCAAGTCAGGCAAAATAAGTGTTTTATGTCATTGATCCAGCAAATGAAAAATTGTCTATTGTACTCCAAAGTAAAAAACAGACGGATGGTGATCCGAGTTTGACTCTTGACGACACACCACCTTTCACTATAAATCCACCTATGCCAACTGAAGTAGAATTGGTAGATGATGATGAATATGCAGCTAGAGTTAATCATTATGAAGGAATTTAGGAAAATACTTAAAGTAAGATTTTGAATTGTTTAAAGTGTGCAAGTAATTTCAATTTACTTATCATATCTTACATTTATTTCTTAGCAGGATCATGACAAGTTCAAATTCGGGCAACTCTGCTGGCTCACCTGTTACGAAAAAGGTTAGAGGAAGCACAAAGCTGCGTCGTTAGCCAAACATCATGAGGAATAAAAGGCGAGGGTTCACGTGGAATTTGATGTTGATTTGAAACCAATCAGTGAAGAGGGAGACATGTTCATTAGCTATGTTGGCTTTTTGGGTCGAAGCAAAGTTAGCGTTCTAATTCCTACCTGGAGGGAAGTTTCAAAGGACACGAAGGCTATGATTTAGGAACAACTTTTGGTATGTAAAGTTATATTTTTATCTCAATCTTTATTTCTATTTGTTAATATATAACTATTATATATTTTATTTGGTAGCAAACCTTTGATGCTCCCAATACGAGGCAGATGTATAAATATTAGAAAGGGGAAGTTCATGAGCGATGGAAATATTTCAAGTCCACTCTCACAACCAAGTACATTCAAGGGTCAAAGAGCCATAAAGATCCTTGTAAAGAGTATTCGTTTCTTTCTCCAAATGACTGGAGGTTGTTTGTGGCATCACGGCTGGATCCCAAATTCCTGGTTTATTTTGTTCATCTTAGTGTTAAACATTTTAGTTGAACTTACTTGACCTTACTAACTCAGTTTTCATTATTCTTTGTTTATATAGGAATTAAGTCAAGTAAATAAAGAGAGGCAAGCTAAAAACAATTATCAGTATTACATGTCGTGTGGGGGTTACCAGAAGCTCGAAAAGAATATGATGTAGGATGAATTGCATAAATTGCAGAAAGTATCCCAAGCAGATCCTAGCATTATTGTGCAGGCGCCACTTCCTCCCCCACGTCACAAGAAATGGAAAGCAGGGAGGATAAAGGGAGAAAAATATATAAATCCAGTCATTGGTGATATCGCTAAAAGGATGGTGAGTATTTAATAACAAGTACATTTGAGTGTGTTTTATTTTCCTAACAAGTTTGCATGTAATTACTTTTTATTTTTCCATTGTATGCTGCAGGATGAACTTGAAGAGCAGAGCATCCAGGGTTCCTTCACTCAAACTAGAAGGATAGACATCTTAGAAACAGTACTTGGGAATCTAGATCACCTTGGTCAAGTTAGAAGGGAGTCAAGGGGAGTTGGTATCTCAAGATACTTTGGTCAAGATTCACAACCTTATGGACAAGGTGAAATGAGTAAGGAGTTTGTGGCTAGGATTCGAGAGGAAATCCGAGCAAAGCTAGTAGTGCAAATGCGTCAATCACTTCAAGATAAGCTTAAAGAAGAGTTGTTGAGTGAGCTACGTGGTAAGATGAATTCGATGGCGTTGTCTCACATCCAAGGCAGGATGTATAACATTGAGCCTAGATCTCAGGTTTGTAAATAATTTCATTTAATATAATATTGAGTTTTACCTTACATTATTTTAATTAATTCTTTCATTTCTCTTACTCAGGAATCCTTGCCCTTTCCCAGCACCAAAGGCAGTTACAATCCATAAGAGGTTGGACATGGCGACCCTGGTCATTCACTAGAGCCTGGAGAACCTTGCACTCTATATTTGGATGTGCATACCTGTCTGTTATTGCTGATGCTATTGTATACACTCATGCTACCACCCACCATAATAACCAAATTCGGGATGATCAACGTAAAGTCAATATCACAAGTGTTTGACAGGGGGAGGAAGGTGTAGATGTCCCGTTCCCTAATAAAGAGGTAGCAAAACTAGGTCTGGCAACAAGATCTTTCATCTTGTGCCTCAACATCTTGTTCAGACTGTGCCAGCCCCTCCAATGGTAGGAAACACTTACTGTTACTTGGTCCTTGACATCTTACTTATAATCTTTATTTTGTGTTACTAGGAAGAAGAAGAAGCGACAAAATTTCCCTTATTGGCACAACTGTAAAATATTCATCAACAAATTAACAAGGTCGACTTGCAGATGCCTTGTGGGATTGTGGGACATAGAATCTCGTATAGTTATGGAATTTATAACAAAGATATTAGAGAGTTCCTATCTTTGCAGGAGATAGACATAGGGTGGGTCACATTTGCAATCATGTGAGTTTATTTATAATTTTTAACTTTAATTAATGCACTGATATTTAGGAGTTTTAGGTTTCTACATTTACTAAGTCATTTCTCATTTTATTTATGTGGTAGTTGCTTCCACAAAATGTGTGTTGAATGAGAGCTCAGCACTACATATGGCTTCTTATGTCCTGGCAATATGTCACGGCGTAATAACCATAGGTTGGAAGATTGGATGGGCTATGTAGGCTATACAATAGGCAAGACTCAACTGCCTTGTTATCTAGCACCAATTGTTGAAGGGAAAGTAACTTAATTTGATATATTTATACACATTCACTTTGCTAAAAAGTCTCATGTTATCTAACTTCATTTTAATCTATATATGTGATTATAGTTAGAGTCTTTATGTTCCTTGTCCCTTGATCAACGTCATCTTTTGGTTTGACTCATTGGGTCATAAGCCAGATAGAGAAGCAACGTTCTCTACTGCTTGTATCTTGTAAGCTTATGAGTAGAAAGTTTTACTAGGAATTCTCTCAACTGCTTCTCTCGTAAGGATATCTACCCTCTCAAGGTCCAAATACCTTGAGATCAAATGAAAATAGAATTTGAAGTGTATACAGACTCTCTTATAGAGCAAATATGATAAATACTGAAGAATGATATGAATACAGAGAAAATATGAATAACAGAGACTCGTGAATTTGCTTATGTGAATTCTTGTACTTCATTATTTTTGATGGTCTCTGAAGCTCTGTATTTATAGACATTTGTTTTTGCCCGTTTGAATAATGATCATTGTGGAGTGGGGCATGTTACCGTGGAACGGCATGCATATGTTTGAAATCTTTGAACGCGGTAGGTATGTGCTTGGATGGTCGTAATGATGCTACCTGTCATTGTTTGACTTCCTCTGTGTCTATTTAATTCAAACGTTCAAACTCCTGTATCACACTTATAATACATGTTAAATGATGTTATATAATAATAATAAGTGAAAATATAATGAATAAATATCATTAAACCATATTAAGATTGAACGCTGTAAGACTAGTGTGTTTTGGCTTCTGGCAGAGTCTTACTCTAGCACTGAGGGGCTCACTCGAGTGCAATACCATATTTTCACCTTTTGCTTCAGTTTTGCACTTACACTTCCACAGATTTTGAGAGAGTGCATTTTCATACTTGCAAGTGATGTGGGACCTCACTCGAGCACAACTCCTCCTGCTTGAGTGTCCTTGTATTTTACACTAAGAGTCACGTCTCTGGACAACACTCACATACCACTTTAACAAGAGTGTGATTTTGCACTTGCAGGTGATGTGGGCTCTCACTCGAGCATACTTACTCTTACTCGAGTGAGAAGAATATTCTTCTATAATATACTCTTTGTCTTCAGCACTTGCATCAGAATTGAGAATGTTAGATTTCTCACTCACGAGTGCTGATGTATAACTCGGGCATGCTTATGCTTCTCTGTTCTGCATGACTCTCGGCCAAACACTTGCAGTCCCACACTTTCATGTGCTCGAGTGCAAAATAGATTGATGCTCGAGTGCTAGTTCCATTGCTCGAGTGCAACAGTAGAACTGACAGCAATTGCTCTCGAGCAAACACTTTCTGTACAACACTCACATCTGCTGAGTGCAAAACAGCTTTATGCTCGAGTGCCAGCTCTGTTGCTCGAGTGCATCAGTAAAAACTTATAGCAGACATTACAAAACTTTGCCATATACATTTGGCAACTTTGTAATCATTCTTTAGACTTATAAAAACATACTTTGCATACAATTACCTTTTGTTATCATCAAAACTTGGAATCTAACAATATAATGGGTGGGAAGCGTGAAGGTAAAAGTGGTCCGACAAAGTAGTTCTAGCCAAAGGTAAGTTATTTACATTCAAGTTGTTCGATTGACTATTGCTTTACATAGGCCTTTATTCTTTTTTACCATTTGCTTTTGATGTATAGTGCCATTGGCAAGTAGGGAAAATTGAGTACGGCTTCTACGTTATACTATATATGTATAACATCATTTTGAGTAGCCTTACTACTAATTTTAAACAGGAGATCATTTCTTGATTCTAAACTAAATTTCATTTCTTTTCTTATAATTGAATTGTTAGTTATTTCATTCAATTTATTGGTTTATGTTAACATATTCTTCATTTTGCGCATAGATTTTTGGTGATCAGGACAGATT
The DNA here is from genome assembly GCA_963210345.1 of Inga oerstediana. NCBI lineage: Eukaryota > Viridiplantae > Streptophyta > Magnoliopsida > Fabales > Fabaceae > Inga > Inga oerstediana. The sequence continues at coordinate 43,511,610 of OY723407.1, forward strand.
GTATCACAATTTTCAAAAAACTTGTTCGCCGTTTAGCTTCCGCAAGCGTACGGGTCGCAAGTAATAAAGTGATAAGTCAAGATCGTTCCCACGAGGACTATGACAAAAGCGAGTTAACTAATTTAACCATATTCTTAATTAGGTTGAATGGAATCATTTGAAATTGATCAAGTTAAATAAAGAAGTTTAATGAAAAAAACAAAGGAAAACAGTGAAAATTGGGAAATTGGGTCTAACTTCAAGAGATATTAACTTAGGAGTACTTCTTCCTCATTGTATTTCATAAAACTATGCAAATATCCACTTATGTTGATTAAATGAGTCTATATGCTAGTCGAAGATCCTAAAATCATCAACCAAGCTCTCTCAAGTCAAGATTGATTTTTAATCTTCATTAAAAATATTCAATCTCTTGTTTACAATTAATGAAAATCATCTTTCCAAAACAAGCCTTCACTTGACTATGCTAGGTTGTTAGATATATCTCTATTCTAACAACAAACCATCCATTTAATACCTAAACTTCAAGTCTAGCACGATTTTTCTTAAGTTCTACAATCAAAATAGCTCTCTCAAGCATCTTCCAATTGAACAACTCTAATCATGTGGTGATCAAGCATAAGATAGCATTAAGCTCAAAGAAAAATCAACATATAATACTCAATAACCAATAAAATCAAGATAATCTAGTAGTTTCAATCCATACAATGGGAAAAAGTAATCCTAATTGGGAGTTTTAGCTACTCATGGTTTGTACATGCCAAAATCTCAGCATACAATCATAATCCATATCAGCAAAATAGAGAAAAAGGAGAGAAGAACAAGAAAAACTCAAGAATTGAGGCTATAAATCCTTTCTTAATCTAATCCCAAGCTCCAAGCTCTCCAAAATGCCAAACCCTAGCAGCCACTATGTTCAAGAAGTCCAGCCTCCACCCATTTTTGACCTAGCCCATGCCTTTATACTGGTTTTTTTGCTTCATTTTTCAAAACGCACAGCATCAGTTTCGCGCGTTCGCCGTGGGTTCGCTACAGCGAATGCCATAGCGAATTGTCATACAGAACCAGACAGAACCAGTGCTTTTTCAGGTGATTTTGCTATGACTTTGGCTACAGCAGATTCCACAGCAAGTGCAGGCTTCTCCATAATATGTCCATTTTCCTCTTCTTCTTGCATTCTTCCCTTCATTTCACATCTTCCAATGATCTTTGTGAGCTTTTACAACTTATCATCCTCCGCCTACAAGGAGGAGGGATTCATGAGCTCTTTTAACTTTCACAAATAATTAAAACTATGTGCATTTAACTCATGATTCAAGAAAAATTTGATTTATCTTTTGTCCTATCACATTTTCTTCTACAATCTCTTTATATGCACAATTTGAACCCAAAAATAAGTGAAAAGAGAAGAAAATGTGCTAAAATACTCTTGATTTCTATGAGTTAACAAGGACCCCTACACAATTGATGACATTAATTTGATCCAAGACCTTTTGTCAGGACATCTTCTACAACACATAGAGGGGTGATGATGTGTAGAGGTTTTTTTACATAGTGCAGTGGTTTTGTATTGTGCTATATAAGTTTGGATATTCGAATACTTTTCCTGGTTTCTTATTTATGAGTACTTTGAATTTGTTAAGGCATTATGCTTTATAGAGAGCACTTTGGAAAATGATGATGAAGCATAGGGATTTCATGGAAGCATGTCATCTTTTTGGCCATATGATTGTCATGATTTACATTGAAAGTTGAAGTTTGAATATTGAAATGATGTTATGATGATATATGCGCTATATGTCATGATAGAACTTTAAAGATTCAAAATGTAATTGTCTAGGTTGGTGCTTTTCTAATGGCATTGGTGGTTGTAAGGAGTAAAATGTAAATTTTTTTAAAAAAAAACATATAGTTACAATGATAGTTTTACAAAAAAAATCGTTGTATCTCTGATACTACGACTGTTTAACAACAGTCATCTTTTCTTGAATTTTCAACAACACTCATATAAACATTCCCCTGAAAAAAGTCATCTAAAGGGCATAAAAATGATCATTAAAAGTCCCTTCTGTAGTAGTGCTTGTTAGGCCAACTAATTGAGGTTTATTTCAATTGAAACCATTTCTTCTTCTATTTGGTTGGCTTGGGCTGAAATTAGAGAGAGAGAGAGAGAGTGAGTGAAAAGGGAAATCGTGTATCCAATGGTTTATGCTTCTTGTATACAAGGAAGCTAATTAAACAATGGTTACTTGGTTAATTCATTTTGTCTCCCTTCTTCTTTATCCAATGGTTTTTTTAGTAAATTTTCTTGTCTTCTAATTTCTCTTCTCATAATTACTCTTACTTTTTCAAGAGCAAATCCTAGCCCTTAATCTTGGGCTCCAATTTTAAACTTAAGATCAAATGGCAAAGTCTCTTTTGCCCTTGATCATGGCAACATTAACCAAGTCGTCACTAATTCTTTTATTCATTTTATTTCCTCTTCTTTCTTTCTTCTAAGACACCATTCTTCTTCTCTTTGGATCCAAATTAGGATTTATATCATTTTTATCTTGAGATAAAGGAATTAGGTATTTCCTTTAGATCTTTGGAACCAAATTCCATACTTTTTTTTTCCCAATTTAGTGCCTAAAAGTCATTCTGTCTCTCAGACATTCCTAGGGACTCTTACTAACTTGGGCTTAGCAGTTTGCTTAAGTTAGGCTTAATCTCAAGCTTCTAGTCCCAAAATTTGGGATATTACATGAAATAGGTAACTGGCAAAGGATACAGAGAGATTACGCAGGCATTATTTGGGATAATATTAGGGTAAAGTATATATGCCTACTAATTACTTGCTATATATTTATAAATAATGTTAACTTGAATTGTGTGCTTTACAGTGTGTATATCTTGTAGAATGAGATTACAACAAGGAATTTGTCATAAAGAAGGTTGGAAATTCACTGCGCATATTTTGTCATGCATTGACAAAGGTATTTTTGCATAATCTTGAAGAGGATGATGAGACAATCATTCAAGTGGATCTTCGATCCTTCATCAAATGGGATGATTGGAGAAATTTTGTCATCTCACATCGTGACATGACAATTCAGGTAATTGTTATTCACAATTCATAAGACCTGCATGTATTTGTTTAATATTATCTTATGATATGTGTTTTCATAAGAATTAAACCAAATGAATAGGAGGAGGGTGAAGAGCAATAAGTATCAGTACAAGAGAGGTCGAAAGGGGTATGCTCATATTGTTGAACAATTGCTTGTTGAGAGTAGGGATAATAGTAGACCTCCCCCTCATGAACTTTGGTCAGTAGCAAGAAAAAAATAAAAATGGCTCTTATGACAATCCTTAGGTGAAAGAGGTCATCGATAAAATGATAAGTATTAATATTAGTCCCTGATTAATGGAAGTAATATATTCGATTGAATATCAATATTAATATTTTTGTTAAATGCATAACAAGCCATGTCCCAAGAAGCTACAACACAGGAGGTTTACCTTTCTGTGATGAGGACGTATTGTGTAAGATATTGAGGCCTGACCATCTTGATCTTCTTAGGGGTGCTGATTTTAGATTGACCAGGACAAAATATTATGGTAACCATCAACCTCAAAGAAATAATTGGGATGAAAAGTTTAACAAGCTCTGGAAATAGTGTGATGAAATGCAGGAACATATACAGTTTCTCACACAAAAGTTGATAAAGGAGTGTACTACAAAGCATCAAGGGGGAAATAGTAGCCCAAGTACTAAAGGCAGCTACACATTCTCCCCCCATGATTTGCTTGAGGGAGAGGAGGATGTTGAGTGTTTTGCCAATAGCCTTGGACATCAAATAATTACAATAGGCTGTATGTTTAACTGCCTAGAGGGTAACTCACTTCATAACAAGCCTATCCCTGTTGAGTATGTGAAGGTACAAATCAACACTGATACCAACCCCAGCTACTCTCTCCCTATACCCATCAAAGACATAGTTATGGTGGGAGGCGTCACGAGCAGATTTTTTGTGTGGCCTTGCTATCTACTTAGAGTATGAAAGCCCCTAACTTAAAAGAAGTCGGTTACTCAAAAGAACCTGCCCACCAATAAGTCCAAGGGCCCCAATTAGTCCAAGCCCCCCATTGATTCGTTCAAACCTCCCACTTCCAAGACCCCCAGTCAGTCTAAGAAGAGGAAACATCCAACCCCTAATGATCAATTTGGAAAGAAGTCCTCCTCACAGAATGAGACCCTTAGTCAATCTTCCTGAAAGTCCCTTTGGGATTTTAGTAACAAGTACTTTGCTTCAGACCCATGTCTAATGATCACTTTTGAGAATGAGATCTTTGACCTTCCAAATGAAGTGGTAGCTATAATCGAAGGGCATGCCAAGTTCCATATTTGTTAACTTCTTTATGAGGTATTTCTTCAACTGTGATTAAACAGTTGGTTGCGTAGAACTTATATTACATTTTGATATGTTGGTTTTAACATTTCAGGCACTTTTATTATAATTACCTCATCCACCATGTCCTCCAGGATAAGATCAAGTTCACACACGTAGTCTTAATCAATAACTAGGATGACGACATGAGGCAAGATGCCAAGCAACGACACGCGAGGTATCTGGGGGATGAATTCCTTAAGAGGGCACTAAATAGAAGGGACACTTACTTCTTGGCACCTTATGTTCAAGAGTAGAAACATTATTAACTATGCTTGAATTAGTTTTTATTTATTTTGTAATTATCCTAATGGTGTGATCTATTATTATACTTAGGAACTGTTAGAATCGGCTGATACCCAAGAGGGGGTGAATTGGGTACAAGTTAAAAACTTAAGAACTTTAAAAATATTTTTGGATCTTAGTGGAAGCAATAAATATGAAAGTAATGAATCATAAATCAATAGTAAGATTAAATAATGTAGGCTGAAAATATAAGAGCTTAGGGAAGAGAATATGAAAACTGTGATTTATCCCGGTTCGATCCAATATGTGATGGCCTACGTCCAGTCCCCAGGCTCTTCCTGAGATTTTCAAATCCACTATTTTCTTGTTTATTCCAGGCACAAGAAAAGCCTTTACAAAGTTCTCACCAAGATACTCCCCCTTACAACAAGTCTTACGAGCAGAGCAATCCCGAAGATCTTTCCTTCCTGCTTACCTGTGCAAGTCTTACAAGCACCAACGTCCTTTCCTGCTTACACCCCGTTAAGTCTTACGAGCAGCAATGTTCTCTACTGCTTGCACCTTATAAGTCTTACGAGAGGAAAGTTTTACCGGCGATTCTCTCTACACTTCCCTGTAAGGAAATCAACCCACTTAAGGTCCCTCTACCTTGAGATCAATTCAGAAATACATTTGAAGGTGTTTACAAACTCTCTTTTAGAATGGATATAATGCTCACTGAAGTACAATACAAATAACTCTCTCTCAAATATACATGATATAGAAAATAGATAAGAACAGAGAGTAGTTGGGTCGAAGTGGATGATTCATGATATAAGCATGTTTGCATTATAGTGTTCTCGTTGGTGTTGTCGTTGCTCTCTGGTTGAATCTCCTATATTTATAGTTGAGTAGGATATGACCGTTGTGAGTATTTCAACTTATCCGTTGAGTCCCGTTGCTTGAATTTGAAAACTAGCTGTTATGAACATTGACGCTCCACTTCCATAAAGTCAGCTTTTGTCTCTTCTCTCATCTCTTCATTGTATTCCTGGAGAAACACATTAAACACTAATACAATGAAGTGTTAGAATGATTGGAAATAAGAAGAGTAATTTACATAAAATTTCCATGATTTTCAGAATCTTCGGATACGTTGTTGGTCGCTTTACTCGAGTGGTTACTCGAGTCAGCCTCTCTTTTCTTCTGGTTACTTGAGTGATTCCTCGAATAATAGTTCAAATAACTTTGCAGATTACTCGAGTGCTCCCTCGAGTAATGTTGTCCAAATCTTGGCTGAGAGTAATTCCAATTTCATTACTCGAGTGATCCCTCGAGTAATTCCTTTCAAAATCTGGCTGAGAGCATTTCCATCTTCATTACTAGAGTGATCCCTCAAGTAAGCTCTCAAATAAGTTTGCAGATTACTCGAGCGCTCCCTCGAGTAAAGCCTTTTCACATCTAATTACTCGAGTAAAGTCTATCATTTCTTGGCCGAGAGCTACTGGATGATTTCTTCCCGGTTACTCGAGTGATCCCTCGAGTAAGCTCTTAAATAACTTTGCAGATTACTCGCAAATCATATATCATCGGAAAAGCCCTCATCATCTACATTCCAATGCAATAAGAATCACCTCCAAACTCATTTTGTACAGAAAGTTATGATCCGAAGAATATCTTATGCATTTAGACAAAGTCTGAAATCATGAGCATTAATTTTCAGAAGGCATAGCTCTTAGTATATAACTTGAAATATATCAAATTATATGTCCATGGAAAGCTCTTTAAGTCTAGTTTCATATGGCATAGGTTTCGTCTCAATCCAATGTGTATTTTGAGAGTTATGTCTAAAATACCAAAGCTGTCCTGGAATATGACACTGATTTATGTGTCAACTTCAACAGATCATATCTCCCTCATCTGAACTCCTTTGAATGTGATCTTGGTGTCCATAGTTTGTGTTGGGAGTCTAGTTTCATATTCCACTGGTTTCATATCGATTCGACATGTGGTTAGAGAGATATACTCAAAATACCGAACCTCTATCATGACGCGCGAAAACAGAGTATCATTACTCGAGTGGTCACTTGAGTAATCTTCAAGTAACTTTACAGATTACTCGAGTAGCCACTTGAGTAATCACCTCCAAAATGAGGCAGTGTCATATTACTTGAGTGATTACTTGAGTAATCATCCCCGGAGGTACCATATCTTCTATATACATCATTTTAGCTTCGTATTGACCCATTCCAACTTCCGTTTGACCATAGAAACCTCTGATATCACTTCTAATAGCTTGGATCTTGATATTCTCATGTGATCTTGAATGTTCTTCTTTTTTCAATCTCTTTCTTCTTGTTTTGCCACTTGATGATCATTCTTCATAACCCAACTAGATATCTTCTTGAATTGATTATCATTCTTCATAACCCAACTAGATATCTTCTTGAATATCTTCAATCTTCTTCTTTCTATGCTTGACTAATCTTGAATCTTGATATTTCCATTAGATCTTACAATTTCTTCTTTCTTCAATCTCTTGCCTCTTGATTTTCTTCTTGATGATCATTCTCCACATATTGGCATTATAACATCAACCCACCATCGGGTTTATGACTAATCTACAAGATATACAACATTAAATATAGTAGTTAGTCAATGTAGAGAAAAATTATATCATACAAACTTCTTTCTCTTAATACTTGACATCTATATTTGACATCATCAAAACTATTCATATCTAACAGGAACCACTGATGCTCATAGTCTTAAATCTAATACTCAAAAGGATTTATTACTATTACTTTATGAGCGGGGTTCCAAACATGAGACCATACATGCAAGAGACTTTCAATCAGTAAATTATTCATTCATCATCTCTTATAATTTAGTAAATCTTGCATGTTTCTATATATATAATTTTATATTGTATCTTCTCATAGCTGTCTAGACTTACTGCACTCAAAATGGTCTCTAGTGTAACAAAACAAGCTCACAATGGTAGCTATAGATGCTTCTTCTAATAGTTGTGTTTGAAGGTATATATATTATTCACCAATGACGATCATATTAATAAATTGATGAAGCACACAATATAGTTTGTAGATATATGGCTAGCTGACAAGTTTTTCTTCTTATTTCTTTATAGTGCCCAAAGAAACCGGACAAGAGCAACAATTGTGGGTATTGCATGATGCAGCATATGAAGGATATTATCACCCACAGTCTTTAAAATATTGATACAACTAAGATACATTATATGCTCAATTCATTCATATATACATTTGGTTAGCTATATATTACAATATTTGGCTTCCATCTTGTTTCCTTTCGAGTACAATATTTTGATGCCTCATGCACTATGTTTAGCAACTCATAAATGGAAGAAGTTGCAAAGAGTTGGCGACATTTATGCAATATCAGTGGGAGAGGATATACATATAGAATGACTATAAATTTTTAGATAATGATGATTTGCTTGTTAGTTTTGGTTTTAATAGTGTATACATGTACATGAATGACTGTAAATATATTCTGATTTGTTGTATTGTTCTGTATATAAATGAATGTAAATATATATTGTGATTCATTCTATATATGAGGGGAGATATCAAAAGAAAAAACCTCCCCTCCCCCCGCCCCAATTTTCTTTTCTAAAAAAAGTAGCTATGATAAATCACAGTTGCTATTTAAAAACCGTTATTTATGTCAACTATATATAATGGCTGTTAAAGCAAAACCGTTATGTATGACACTATAAATCATAGTTGTTATTTAACAATTGTTATTTATGTCAACTATATATAATGGTTTTTAAAGTGGAACCATTATGTAAGATGCAAGCATTATCATATATTATAACGCTTGTTGACATGTGGCTATTAACTATTATCATATAAGGACCTCACCAAGTATTAATATAGAAAGGGTGATATATTACAACCATTATAATAGATTTGGAATAACTAATAGTTTCGAACTGTAATGTATCTACGTCAAAAAACTTTTATGGCGCTCGTATATATGATGTTTCGAAATCGTGATGTATGAAAGTTAATAACCATCATATATCACGATTTCTGTAGTAGTGATGGTCTCTGCCGATGTCGATGGAGGTGGTGTCATACCAAATATGCTTGCATATTAGGTTTTTTGGTGTGCATTTTAGCATTTTTGTATAAAAACTGCCTTATTTCCATAATGTACCAAATACACCCTTAACCATCATTTCCATATTTATATCCACATGTGTGCACATATATCTATTCTGATTTTCATTTATATTTTCATCAAAATGAATTATGCTTACCAAATGAGCCCTTAGGGAGATTATGGAATTTAAGACAATAACGATATAAGTAATACAAAGGTGGGTAGTTATGGACATCCACTAATAATTGAAATAACATTTGCAATGTTTTAAGTACTTTTTAGGGAGAATGACAAAAAAAGAATTTTGAAATTCCAAAATCCCAAGTCAGGTGTTTTTCATAAAATGAGTTGCGAATTGCTTATCAAGTCTCGTCATTATTTTATCAATTCTTAGCAACAAACTTGATTTAGGATTTTGTAATTTCATAGTTTTTTTTCTGTCATTCTTCTAACTTTTTATTGGATGTGTACAACAAATATAATTAATATCACGCCTCATTAAAATATTACTAAGAAAAATTTAATAGGACTAAAACCTATTGAAATAAAGAAAGAAAAAAGAGTACATAGCATTTCAGCACTCATTAAAACTATTGCATTAAAAACCATTTTAATGAAAGCCAATTAGGACAGGAGGGAGTACAATGTACTACTCACTCCATTCCTTTTTATAAGAAACAACTACCACCTATGGCGTGTTCCTATTTATAAGAGACATTAAAAATATGTCTCAACTTTTCTCTGGTGATTTTCTATTTTGCTCTCATTTAATTACCCATATTAATATTATTACATTTATTGAATTCACTCACACTCTCCACACCACATATTCTCTCTCTTCTACATAGCTCTTTTTTCTAGTTTTCTTATTCTTTCTCTTATTCCCTCTCTCCTTATAAATAAGGGTATTTTAATAAAAAAAGATTACAATTTTGACACATTTATTGTTATTAACCGACATTTCAAAACACGAGATTCGATTAAATGTTCCTTATGCTAAGGAATCGAGGGAGTATTATTTACTCCTAATGACAATATTACTCCCTCTAGTACCTATTACTAGGAATTTTTTAGAGCGTATAGATAGTCCTTATTATAAGCCATTAAGTGGAGTATTAATCATTTTTTTCGGACGGCCCCGATTTAAAGTTAGATTTGATTTTCCTTTTTCACTCCTCAAAATGTGATTCATTGTTTTAAATATAGGTGAATTCAGAAATTTCTTAACTGTGCAAACACCTTCAATAACTTAATCATCTCTTCTTTATTCTGGTAATTAAAGTGGTTATAAGTGCCTTATAATAAGGATAAGAAGGAGTACTTCATCCCCATTATAAGATTTTTTTTTTCAATTTGCACATTCCAATATCATATACTAACTTCTCAAATGTTGTAATTGACAACATTTTAATAAATAAATCTTCAAAATTATCACATAAGCAAATTTACTAAACATCTATATAACCGCTCTTCATAAGATCAAGGGTCAAAATAATTGGAAAAATATGTTTTGTTCTCCGATATACCTTCCATTTACCATATCTTCATTTATATATATATATATTGAATTGTTGACCTTAACCAAACAAAATCTTATGGCTTATCATGGCAAATATTATTGGGGAAGAGTGGCCACTACTATAGATTTGTGCACATATAATGCTTAATAAATAATAGTTATAGTGAATAAATATTATGCATGTTGAGGAGGAGGTTGTGTAAGAATATATAATACTAAAACTAACAGTTAAATATGTGCACTGTCATGTATTTAGAGGCGGAATTTGCGACAACACAAAAATGAGAGTTGTAGTTAATAACCATAGTTAATTTAGTGACAAATATGACAGTTTTTATAAAACAATTGTCATGTAATACTTACAAATGATTATTCTTCCAACCTCTTATATTAGAGAAGACAAAATATAATGGTCTTCAGAACCAATCATCCTAACACTTTCATAACTCTTCATAACATTGTCGGACCTTCATAAGCCATAACTCATAACCCTTTGTAATCTGTTAGACATTCATAACTCATAACTCATAACCCTTCATGATCCGTTAGACCATCATAAGTTATAACTTATAACTCTATGTAATATGTTAGACCTCTATTTAAACTCACCTATTCCTTGTGATTTTTACTACTTTTTTTTATCAGCCTCCTCCTTCTCTCCTTCATCATGTTAAGTTTTCAGGGATCTCCTCTGCAACCACCACCCTATCCTCCACCCACACCACATCCTCCTCTGCCTCCTCTTGAAATGGAGGCTCTGATGCAGATGTTGGCAGGCCTTAACTACCACACAAGGCACCTTGCAGCATACGCCAACAAGCTGAATTTGAAATTGAACCATATACTTTATTACAATGATGTTGAATATGACTTACAGTCAGATTCTTCATCTCCCTCCAATGATGATGAGAATGAGAATGCGGATGAGAATGAGAAAGAGGAGGATAAGGATGGCAGTGGTGTTGATGACTGCACATTATCGTTGTTTGTTTAAATATTAAAAATAAAGCTAAAAAAATAGCTTAATAATTGAGGGTTATTAAGAACCATAAATTATTCTTGCTTGCCACCCTCAGCCTCATCCTCATTCTCATCATTGAGGAGGGAGATGAAGTTAACAAAAAAAATGGCAACTTAATAAGTCACGGTTATTAATTAAGAATCATAAAGTATTCTTGCCAAAATAAATAATAGTTCTAACTTAATAAACGTTAAGTTAATAATAAAGTTAAAAAACAACTTAATAATTTATGGTTCTTAAATAAAGACCATAAAGTATTCTTGCAAATATACTTAAGGGTTCTAACTTAATAATTGTTAATTAAAGCTTTCGAAACATTTCCTCTTCCCCATACTGACATGGGTGCCTCCTCGTGTTTTGATGATCATTAGGAGAACCAGGTACCCTTTCATTACGCCCTATTCAACTTTCAACAGGTGCAATGATGGTTTTTTATGTCACTTCTAGATGTCTATTACAATATTTAAACTTCACATTTTCATTTATTTTTCTTACGTTTTCTTCATCATCCCCCTCTTTGTTCTCTAGCTCAATCACCAAGATGAAATGCCATGTGGAAGACATGCATCATTATCCAGGAACAAACCGAAAGACAAACTCCCTCTACGAATAAGCATTGAAGGGCTTGTCTATGCAGCCTATGAGCTCCATCATATAATCTAGGTTTACCTGCGAGAACAAGGACATGTGGACTAGTGCTTGAAGGAATTTACCACTCTCATTCGCTCTTTGAATAAGAGCGTGGATAAGTTATTGGAGAAGGAAGAATAATGATATATTTGTTTTTAGTTTGTTTATATACTTTGTCTTTTTATTTTTTTTGTTTGTAAAATGGTGGTTACATAATCAGCCACCAAAAGTTTTTAACAAAAGTAAGATACATAATAGTTATTAAGTAAAACTAGTCACTTATTAGAATACCATGTAAAAATAAATGAAATTCATAATGGTTATTAATAAAGAATTGTGATAAATCTAAACAAATAAATAATAATTCTTATAGATGAACCGTTATGTAAAGTTTTAGATATAATAATCCAAAACACCCTACCATCTCTCTTCTATTTAAACGTTTGAAATAGAATACAGTTGACAATTAGTCTGTTAAAAAAAGCCCACCACCATCTTAACCCTACGACTACTCTTGTCTTTTCTAGCCGTCGAGAATTATTTTCAGTCGAATCCCTCCATAAAAAGCGTTTGTCCGACTTCTCAGCAATAATAGTGCTAGTAAACATACTTGACCTTTATTTCAGTGATTGCTATGTTATTGTTTTCATTCGTCACCCCTAGCTAGTTATAGCTATTGTTTCCCTTATCCATTTTACATTATCCTTCCTGCATTCACTTGTAACAGTTTCTATTATGTTTCTTGTAGTGTTAACCAAACCGATTGGGCTGCCTTTTTGAAGTCATGACTAGAGTTGGTAATATAGGGTTTAACCGTGGGTCGATATAGCCTAACTCAAAAAAAATGGGCGGTTTGGGTTCTGTAAAAGTGAGACCATTTTGATGCAGTTCGTTTTTTCCTCGAACCTATATGGGCCCAACCTGGGTAGGTTGGACCATTTTTATTTATTTTATTTTTTAAAAAAAATATGTGACATCTAAGACATATTGTGTAACCTAACACCATGAATATCAACTAATTATTAATTGTATTGAATGTTAATGATGGCTTCTGAATGTATGTTTATTTGGTGATGTGTAGACTTTTAATGAATGCCTACCTTGATATGCTTGAAACTTTGAATTTGATGTTTTATTATTACTTTATGATTTTGTAATGTATTCTTAATTTTTTTACGATTCGGGTTTGTAGGAAAAAATTTCAGTATAATGTTTTAAAAAAAGCTTGAAAAATGCAGTATAAAAAAGAGAAAATAATATGGGTTAGGCGGGCTAACCCGCCAATTCAAAGGTTATGGGTTGTGTTGGCTAAATGTTGACCCATATTGTGCTGGGTTGTGTTGGCTAAATGTTGACCTATATTGATACGGTTCTTTTTGGCCCGAACCTATTTAGTCCCAACCCATGGTAGGTTAGCCCAAACATGGTGGTCCGGCCTATATTACCAGCTCTAGTCATGGTACGATAAAGCATCCAAGATGACATTAATCTTATTGCTTTGACTAAAGGTTCCTACTCTGTTGATCTTTTTTGAAGTGACTTCAGGAAATATAGATCCTTAAGCAAATACCTCAATTTTTGGAAGTATCCATATCTTCAAAAGTTACTTCAAAAAGATCAATAGGAATGTAACAAATAAATTAGTTCAGTTGTATCGAGAGTCATACATGAACAAGCAAATACTGCAACATTTGTGAAGTCACTGCGCGATAAAGCATTCAAGGTGACATTAAATTACTTTTGTGAAGTTATATTTTTTTTTGAGAAACCTATTATTGCTCTAATAGAAGTTTCCTCTCCTGTTACTGGAAGTTATCAATCCCATTGCTCTAACTGAAGGTTCCTACTCTATTGATCTTTTTCGATGTATCTTCATTACCTCTCCATTTTTTGGAAGTATCCATATCTCTGGAAATTACTTCAAAAATATCAATAGGGATGTGATGAATAAACTAATTCAGTTGTATCGAGCATCAAACATGAACAAGTGAATACCCACAACATTTTTTGAAGTCATGGTGTGATACATTCTAGGTGACATATTAAATTGCTTTTGTGCAGTTATGTTTTTTGGGAAACCCATTATTGCTTGATCGAAAGTTGCTCTTCTGTGTTTATATTAAGTATGTGACACCAAGTTAAAAGCTAAGAAATTCAAAATTGTGATCAATTCTAGACTCTTCAATATGAGAGTTTCAAAGCTACTTGCTCTCAACTCTATTTAATAGAGTAGTACTTCCCACATCGATTAGCCATGCAATATAGGACGAATCAAGATTTTATAGGCTTTGTGGCTTGAATCAATCACACTCCTAACCTATATATCTCATAATGTAAGTGTTCATCACCTATACCTTGTGTCTCTTCAGAAATTAAGATAGGAAAGCAACGACTGAGTGACCAAAAAAATCCCTATAGGAAAAGGGGAAAGGGGGAAATGAGTATGCAAACCCTTAAGGAGCTCAAGGGTTTGCATACCCCCTACGCCCTTTCTGATATGGGCATTCATTTTTCCCTTTCATCCTTTGTTTTCCAGGGTTATAATTTCTATGAGGAGACACAGGTTACTAATTACATTATCATATATATATATATACTTCAACAGTTGCTATTGATTCTCCCCAGAAAGCCTGAAATGTCTTGATCTATCCCATATTGCATAGTCACTCAGTGTGTGAGGTACTATTTTATTATATACAGCCTAGTTCAACTAGCTAGCTCAGAAACTTTCACTTGAAGAGTCTCACAACCATACATTATGGTTATTATAGAACAACCGTCATGTATTATAAACATTCATGGTTCTTATTTAGGAACTTTGTTTATGTACTAAATACATAATAGTTTTCTATGTGAGACCATTATTTAGTTTTCTTAAATGTCACGGTTCATACAAAACAACCGTTATGTATATTATGGAATATATAACGGTTGTCAAAATTAGATCGTTATATATCATACAAGCATTAGCAAATATTATGATGGTTGTTCACGTGTGCCCATTAATTATTATCATTGTAATACGCATATAATGGCCTCACCAAGTCTCAAGACATAACGGGTGTTATATTAGAATCATTATTAGTGCCTGATAGTGACTTTTTCATGATTACCTTCATTATTAGAATCTTTATGTACTAAATACATAATAGTGACTTGATGATTTATGCTTGTTGTTGATGTTGTGGTTGGTTTGGTGGATTGTTTTGGTTGTTTTTGTAATTTGTAAAGCACAAACCCTAAGGGAAGGTGCTGCCCAAATTTGGATTAATCATGTGGGAAGTGTAATTAAGTGGTTATACAAGTGATTTAGGGTGAAAAGAAGGTGTTAAGTTGATTGGAAACAAGAAACTACATTTTCCCTAATTTTCTCTAATTTTCGTCCATACCTGTTTTTGCAGTGTTTGGACTAGATTTTGGTGGTTTTGATGATTCTATTGTATTTAGAAGGGAAAATTGTGTGACATTTATGTTGATCATGAAGTGTGAAAAGCCTTTGAATGTGAAATGGCAAAATTATGCCTAAAACCCTAAATAGGGGCTGCCAAGGGCTTTTTGGTCTTTTGACAATGAATTTGGTAATTTTGAGGTAAAAAATGGATTCCTTAGGCGAAAATATATAGGAATAGCTTGGGTCAAAAGTTTTGAAAAAGTATAGTTAGACTGGGTATAAAGGGACTTAGATTGGGTCCCCAGGGGTATTTTAGTCATTTCACAGTTTTAAGATAAGATAACCAATAAAATGAGTTTGAAAGAGTTTAGAGTAGTATATGAATGGGTATAAACCTAATTCTTGTAAACTTGGAATTTTAGGATTGGATAGTTGTAGCCAAACTAGATCAAGACAGTTAGACGATTAGACTAGGAAGAGTTATTTCAGGTAGTAACTCTATCTTTCATATACTATGCCAATTTTTATATGTTTGTGTATACCATCTTTTGTGATATAATTAATGAACATTGTTTTGTCAAGGAGGGAAATTTGTGTGTGGAGGCACCCTTACCTGGTTATTGAGCAAGAACCCAACTGAGGTGTACGGATAGTGGGGGAATGCGCCCCTAACTCATGTATACATGCCATGATATTGTTGTTAATTTGCTGGATAACGTGGATCATGACATATTTAATTTTTGTATTTTATATGATTGATTGTATGTTACTACTGAGATTCTCTCGAATCTCACCCTTTCCATAAATGTCTAAAGTTTGTAGCACCAGGAAATGACTCTGAGGGCATGATCGTATTTACCGGCAATTAAAGGTTCCAATCAAGATTGAATAAAGACGTTGGTTATCCAAAGACCTTTAATTATTTTTAAAGTCAATAATTTATTGTACAATAGCTCATATGGGAATTCCTGTATATAATCAAATACATTGTATCATTAATATCAGTATATCTATGCTTTCCCTGTGTGTCTGGTAAACCGCGCATTGCAACTTTGATTAAGATCAATGGTAAGTGGTATGTAAGGTAGGGTTTTACATCTTCTTTGTTCTAATATGATTGTAGCTATTTAGTGCATTTGTAGCTATTTGCTGAACGTGAGTAGCTAAACTTTTCATTCTAGGATTATTTTTTAACCTTTGTATGGATTAAGACTTGATTACTTCTCTCTTTTATTAGTTAATGATATACAGGGTAAATGTGCAAAAATACCCATGATTTTTTATCCAAAGTGCACCTAGCACCATATGATTTTGAAGGTGCAAAAGTACCCATAAGCTTTCAAAATGATAGCAAAAATATCACCACCGTTAACTTCTGTTATGTTGACCATCAGTTTGACTAAAAATGATGATGTAGAAGCTTATTTGGCCATAATAATATCCTAGTTGCTAGTGAAAAGAAGAGACAAAAATAAAAATATCTCCATATGGGCCACTAAAATTAATTTATTATTTTAAAAAATAAAAATTATCAACCTAACGCATCATCATCTTCTTTAAATCATATATCATCGCAAGCTCAAAATCATAGATCTCCAATCTCCCTCAAATTCTTCTTTTCCTTCCCTACCTCCCTCTCCCCCCTTCTACTCGTCATTTTAGGATTGTGCCAGACCTTGCCACAAAGGATCTCACCTGACTGACTAGTTTTAGCTCCAAGACCAGCTTTCTACCCTCAACGATAGGTCTTCTCTAATGCTTAGACCTAAAAGCTCAGATTTATTTGTCCTTCTTGATCAAATTTATCTTTTAGCTCATCGATGCTCGTTTTAGTATCGACCAAGGTGGTTTGGGTTAGGAAACGGAGCACCATGGCCGGAGCTGCTAGGTGAACGATGCTTGTTTGGGGTCAATAGAGGAATTGAATTCTATTTTAGGGTGGAAGCCATATTTATACTTTACTCGAGGGTACTGCAAGAACAACAAAACTTGCAAGTTCCTCCATGGAGATGCTGGTGATGGAGCTACTTTAATGGTGTTGTTTCTTTGTTTGATGTTTTTTTCCAAAGCATTTGTTGCTTCTTTGCTGGATGATTTTTTCATTAATGAAGAACAAGGATTTGCACATGTCTTGAGTCTTGTCTTCTTGATACTTCAGGTTTGATTTGTCTTTTTTGGATTTGTTGATCTAAGATGTCAGATTTGTTAAAGCTGTTGGTGAAGGTTATGTGGTTTGATTTCTACGGCTAGTAGTAATAAGTTTTTCTCTTTTTTCCCTTTATTGCCAACTAGGCTGAAATTAGCTGAGTTATCCTCTACGTTAGTGTTTTTAGTCAAATTAATAATCAACATAATAGGGATTCAACGGAATGGTATTTTTGCTCTAATTTTAAAAGTTTATGGGTACTTTGCACCTTCAAAAAGCATATGGTGCTGGGCAAACTTTGAGTAAAAGTTCATGTGTATTTTTTCACCTTAACCCATGATATATATGTGTTGATTTTATTCTTGGCTTAATGCTTCTAAATGTTTGGCCACCATTTAGATTGATTTTTTCATTTGTGTTTGACCTGAGAGAATTAATCTAGGTGTAGAACTTGGA
The DNA here is from genome assembly GCA_963210345.1 of Inga oerstediana. Classification (NCBI taxonomy): domain Eukaryota; kingdom Viridiplantae; phylum Streptophyta; class Magnoliopsida; order Fabales; family Fabaceae; genus Inga; species Inga oerstediana. The sequence continues at coordinate 43,529,580 of OY723407.1, forward strand.
TAAAATCATGCTTGACTTGAAATTTACTTGATAAATGGATGGTTTGTCAGTAAAAAAAGAGAGATATATATATATATATACTAACCTTGCATTGCCAAGTTAACGTTGTTGCTTAAAATTGATTTTCATTAATTGTAGCAAGAGATTGTGCGTTTTATTAAAAAGAGATACTTGATTTCGGCTTGAAAAAGCTTTGTCAAGTTCTTTTGAACCTTAAACTAACACATATATTCATTGAAATACTATTTGACAGGAAATTAATCAAATTTTATGAAGTAAAAAGGGGAGAAATATTCCTATGCTCCATTTTCTTGAAGTTAGAGTCAAAATTTTTCTTTAAAGAAGGCGTGTGCTTTGTGCCGTGGTAACCTATTCAAAAATTAAACCAATGATTGTAATATAGGGTGCAATCCCGGATCATCTCTCGAGGAGCCTTGTATTAATTACCTAGAAACTAAGTGTGATGATTGGCATAAAACAAGTTAAGAAAATGATTTTGAGCTTTTTATCTAACAACTAAATTGTAATTAAACTAAAATGCTTTAAAAACTAATATTTTTGAATTATTTGGAATAAAAGTGGAATGGAATAGAAATTGGTTTTGAATGATATGATAAAAAACTCCTAAAACAATGGATTTCATCTATCCTTTGTTTCAAAATATTTTTAGGAGTGTGCTAGTTTGACAAAAAAAAATGTCCAAAAGACCATTTGAGCTAGCTTGAGTTAAGTGTATTAAATCTTCCACACCGGGTAAGACTTAATCACTCTAACCGAAACTCAATAAAAAAATACTAGCAATTGCAACCAAAGTATCTTAAAATATCAAACCTCAAACACCATTAAGTCTAGTGAATTAATTAATGATTATTCCTAGACCAAGAAAATAATCACTTCTTAAACACACTATTAGAAACCACCATCTATGTAATTTATGAAATCAATAAATTTTCTAAAATACTAAACCCTATCAACTGATGAGTCTAACACCAAAAGAGAGGAACCCCTACTCTAGAGATGCTATTAAACACTCTTAGTATGTGATTATGAATTAGTTAATGCAATTGGTTCCAATGCAATCAAAAATAAACTCAATATCCAAACAATACCATGCAAGATAATAGAGAATGAAGAGAATTACGATGAAATATATTTGTAACCACATATATTGATAAGCACAACGTTCAACATAAATTAATTCAAATCACAAATTGGTTCAAACAAAGATTAAATCACATATATTAGTCTTAACTACAATTTACAACTCTTAAAACCAAGGAAATCATAAATATATAATCAAACTAATAAACTAAAACTAAAACTCCCCTTTTTGTAGCTCCAAACATCAATACTCATCCCTTTCTCTAGGAGAAGATAAGTTTAGCCACTACAACTCACAAAGCTAATTGTCACAGTAATAGCTAACTGTCCAGAAACCAAAAAAGCCATATAAAGCACTAACTGGAGTAACTAATTAGTACTAAATCAATTTAACTTGGGGCTGAAATTAAATCCAAAAGAAGAATAGAGAAGCCACGGTTTGTGTGAGTTTAGAAATAGAGACAACCACGGACAGGGACTGAACATTGAAGCACACCATAAAAAATGAGAGATGGTGAAGAAAGTTGGATTGAAGGAATGGTGATTCAAGCTTTGCTCATTCTATTTCTCCAGCTCTCATGACTCTGTTCTCGGTAGTGGCACTATTACAAAATATAGATTCTACTACCCTAAAGGACGTCCATTTAAAAAAAAGGGAAGTAAAAAAGAAAGGCGGTATCACTTTTGTAATTATGGGTGAGAATTAAATAGCTTTAGGCGTCCTCAATTTAAATAGGAACATCTAAATTAGACATCCCTATTTAAATTGGGGACGTCTAAAGTAAAAAAAAATTACTTTAGACGTCCCCAATCCAAATAGGGACGTCTAAATACCAAGACGGGGGAGGGGCCCTGGAGGTGGATCTAACTAAAGAAAGGAAGGAGCATATGAAGAGGGAAGAAGATGGGCTTCTTAAGGCATAATTACAAACATAATTAAAGTATTAAATGATGCATGTAGAGGGGATGCTCTGTAATGTCCTATGAGATTGCGAATGAAATTAATCAGTGGCAGTAGAACCTGCCAGTGATTAACTCATTAAATTTGCTAAACCTGGGTCATCAGAGGAGGGAAGGATATGATACAAAGAAAAGTAGAAGAAACTGATTAATTTTATTGAAAAGAAAGCATAAGCTCTTACAAAAGAAGAAAGGGGAAGAAGGAAGAAAACTCGCCAGAGGGAGGAGGGGGAGGAGACTTATCGGAGGAGCTCAAAGCTTCTCTCTCTAGTTCTCTCTTTCTAAGTGCCTAACCGAACCTGTCTCAGAATGAGACTGAATCGATTTTAAATAGACGGGCGAGGTTACTGTTTAGGGTGACTGGTAACCGGCTAGTGACCTGCACTATTTGCACAATTCCAGTGAACAGTTGACCGGTGACTTGTTACTGTTTAAATAGTTCCAGTTGGTACTATTTGTACAGTACTGCCGACACTATAGTGTTACTGTTTGACATGTGGTGTTACAGTACTATACAGTGAAAACCACTGTGTATACTATGGTGTATGGTGCTACAATGCTTTCGTATGTTTACATCAAAAACCTAAAAATAATTCTAAGTCTTTGAGAGTTTAATCTTCATTTAAATCTACAACAAATTCTTCTTCATCATCCTCTTGATTGTCTGAGGCTGCTGAAGAGACTGGCTGACTGGTCGAAGCAGTTTGGTCTTGTTGTTGTAGAACTTATAGCATTGAGCTGAGTTGACTGATAATATTAGCCTTATTGTGGTTCCAGCTAAGATAGACGTAGAGAGAGAGAGAGAACTAGAGAGAGAAGCTCTGAGCTCCTCCGATGAGTCTCCTCCCTTTCCTCCCTCCAGCGAGTTTTGTTCCTTCTTCCCCTTTCTTCTTTTGTAAGTACTTATGCTTTCTTTTCAATAAAATTAATTAGTTTCTTCTACTTTTCTTTTCATCATATCCTTCCCTCCTCTGATGACCCGGGATTAGCAGATTTAATGAGTTAATCACTGGCAGGTTCTACCGCCGCCGATTAATTTCATTCACAATCTCAGAGGACATTACAGAGCATCCCCTCTGCATGCATTATTTAATACTTTAATTACATTTGTAATTATGCCTTAAGAAGTCCGTCTTCTTCCCTCTTCACATGCTCCTCCCTTTCTTTAGTTAGATCCACCTCCAGGGCCCCCCCGTCTTGGCACACTTTAGATGTCCCTATTTGGATTGGGGACGTCTAAAATTAATTTTTTTTTAAAAAAAATCAAGGATACCCTTTGGCATCCCTAATATATATTAGGGACGCCTGGTATCATCAGGGACGCCATTTTGGTATCCATAATATAATTTTGGCGTCCCTCATATAATACATTAAGAAAGCCATTTTGGCGTCCTTAAAATTATAATGGGGACGTCTCTGATGATACTAGGGACGCCAAATATATATTAGGGATGCCAAAGGGAGTCCTTGATTTAAAAAAGAAATTTAAAACTTTAGACGTCCCCAATTTATATAGGGACATCTAAAGTAAAAAAAAATTAACTGGACAACTTTAAGAGTCCCTAAATTAAATTTGGGACGCTAAAAACAATTCAAATTTATACTGACAGTCTTTATTTGTCAGTTTTGTACTATTCTTACACTCATCTTTCTCTTCCCATTGCTACAAACACAAGAGAGTCACTCCCACTATGCCTTTTAACTCTTGCTTCTTCTTCTTCTTCTTTATATGCTTTATCTACTCTTACTTCTTCCTTTTTCTCTCTTTTTTTCACCTTCAGATCTGTTATGCTTTCTTTCTATTTTTTATTATTTTATCTCAATAAGACCAATTGGCCCCTTGCAATGTAACCCTTTACCTTAATAGCCTAATTATAGTTTGAAAATGCGTCATTATGTTAAATTAGAGACCAATGGATGATTCAAAACTTATTGAAAGTCTCAACTTCAAGACAAGGTTCGGTCTTGTGACAAAGTGAGTTTTCAAAATTTTTTCCAAAACCAGTTAAATATGGTCTCGCATTCAACCTTTGAATATATTTGGCCTATATAGTTTGGTTCCATTCATAAATATCAGAGTGTATAGCAAAATTCTCGATGCCTCTCAGGTTTTATCTATTTACCATAAGGGTTTACAGGGCATTTTTGCCTATTTCAGTTTTCCAATAAGGGATTACATCACACGATCCAAATTTACAACATTTATAATATGTACAATAATTCCAAAAATATGATACCCAACTAATAAAACTAAAACTTCTAGTTAGGAGAACTAACCCGTCCTTGGCCACTTGTTTATCTTTTGACCCGTTTGCCCTGGCTGTAGGTTAGTTAATGGAAAGAGTGAGATTTGAATGAATCTTAGTAGTAACAATTCACGAATATGATATATACTAACAAAGCATGTAAGCAATTATCACAAAGCAACAACACAATAACGGCATTCACAACAGCAACACAACAACAACATTTACAACATAAATAATATGCGTGACTTTTGTCACATTCACGAAAGCTTTTGCTGTAATCACGGCACAACAGCTTCCACTGTATTCACTTTCACGACAGCTTTCATTGTATTCACAGTGGCATTTTTATGACAGCTTTTGCTGTATTCATTCATAATGGCATAAATAGTAGCATTCCAATTTATCACAATTCAATGATAAGCACAAACATACAATGCAATATATATGATATAAGAGAAAGGGTCACTACCTTGGTCTTGTTGTTCCATAGATTTCTTGCGCTCAGGGCATATATCGAATCCTCTAATTAGAATTATGGACGATAAGTTATTACTTAATCCAATTCTTTAATTCAAACACTCAAGTTGGTTTTATTAGGGATATTTAATCAAGTCAACTAAGGTGCTAAAGTAGTCAATTAATCTAAAAGACCAATTTCTAACCTTAGAGTTCAATAATATTACAGTATGCCATTACATCTTCAATTTTCACATAAGTGACCAAATATGAAAGGATTTTTCATCAACTTTAAAAAATCATAACTAAATCTATAAAAATTGAAATGGGGTGGTTCCAAATGCTATGTGACATTTATTTAGTCTATTTTCAAGGAAAAATATCACCCATGGCCAGTGTTACACAGCATTCCCAGAATTCAACCCAGTTTTCATGACCTAACTTCAAAAATTCACAACTCCAAGTGTGCAAATTGAAATGATATAAATGACATATCAAATTAAAGCTTGATATGTATAATATTTAACTGGAAAGTTTCAAAATTTTTAGAGATCATTTGGTTATCCAAAAACACCACACCAATAGGGTACCTCACTGGAATTTTGTTCAGGCAGAAAATCCAGTTTTTCATTTTGAGTTTCAATGACCTAAAATTCACAACCTAGAGCTATTCCCACATAATTTTTCATGTAGAATGCAATGATAACATCAAAATAGAAAAATTCCCACTCTTTCCCCATGTCCTATTTTGGCAGAAAATTCAAAATACATTCCAACAATTACCAACTTTTAATTTCAGCATCGAACTTGTGTCATATGGTTGCTAATCATCATAAACCACTAATAACATAACCAAAACATCATGAATTACCCAAACCCTTGTTTGACCAGAATCAAGGCAGATTTACACATGCCAAAATACTCATTCAACCAACACAACCAATATCTCAAATTGAAGCTAATACTCACCTCTTGCTCCTCCTTAAGTTCTTTCTTTGATTTTACAACTTTTGTTCTTGGATGATGACTCAAAACACCTCCTCTTGAAATTCTAAAACCATAGAAATGAAGCTCTTGTCAAGAGGAACAATGTTTATGAGGATACTTGAGTGATAGATAAGGTTAAGAAGGTGAAAATCAAGATCAAAGTCTCACCTTCACTTGCTTCTTCTTGTATTCTCGTGTTGCAGCTGCAAAAATGACTTGGAGAGAGAGAAAATGAGTGATTAAATGGTCTGATTTCTCTTCCCTCATCTATTAATAAAGCCAGCCGAAATTATGGACCAAATGGAGAGAAAATTATGTGGCTAGGATTCCTTATTGTTGAGTAAAAAGTCTATGGTAATTTCAAAGTGTAAATTGGTTAATTTGGTTAGCTTTTTTCCTTTCCTTATTCTTCCGCTCTTGGCCGATAGTTAAACTTGGAAAAGAAGAATGATTGTTGGCCAATTCATATCCTATTGTCTTGCATTTTTTCCAAGTGGAAAAAGTGGAAGAAACTTTGACTTTTGGATATTGCCTTATATTTTCTTTCTTGCATGTTGTTGGCCAAAATTTAGGTGTCAAAAGGTGTCCTACATAATTAATTCTTCATCCTTTCTTCTCTTTAAAATCTAACCAAATATGGAGGCTTGAAAGAGATTAAAAGGCTTATAAAATATCTCTTGGCATCTCTTCAATTTATAATATTTAATTGCCTTTATTTGCAATTGTTGACCAAGTCATCATCCTTTTATAACTTGGTCAAATTGTCTCCTCTTGCTTTCATTTTGAGTCAAGTATTATTCCCTCTTGCTTTTTCTCATGTCCCACATGAAAATATAGCTCTTTAAAGAAGAAAAATGATATCTTATAATATCTCCTTGAATAATATAGTTTAATGTTAACTTAGCATTTGTAAATTTTGACTTGTTAACTTCCCCTTTTTGTGTTTGGCCAAAAATGCTTCCATGTGTCTCCTATTATGGCTAAATAAATATTTCCCTTCCATACTCTATTCCCCCCCTCTCATGTTCAAATAAGGCCTTTGGTCATTTTTGGCTTTAGTCAAAAAGACTAAGTAGCTATCTCAAGTTAATCAGAACTAAAGTTATAACAAAAATTCTAAAGGTAATTCTATCATTAATTCCATTATCTATTCTGTACATTTAGCCCTTGAATACATTTTGGGGTATTACATGCAACATGTTTCACCATTGTTTGCTCATCCCGAGACAAGATTGATAAGAGCGCATCTTTATTCACAGACGTCAACCCTTACATGGGTTGTGTTGTCAGGCAATTGTGAATTATGTAGTGTATCCTTACCAATGTTGTAGGCAACACCCACTGCAATCACATGCTTGAAGAGTGATCGACATATAACTTGCATTCCGACTTGCCTTATGGAAAATAGAGTTAATATATTAAAGTTTACAAAATTATAATGCAACATAAAGTTAAGTATATAAGAAATTAATTACTAAAGGAAAAGGGACTTTAGGCATAGAAGTGCAACTATCTCTGACACTTGGGCGAACGCAGGGGGAACATTTTATGTTGGCCTACACTACACCAACTGTTCTATTTGCGTTCTTAATATCACATTTTGCTCTTACATCAAACTCATTTGTCCTAATAATTATTCTTTTTTTTTTGTTCCTTGAAGCGCATTTGTTTGTGAAGCTCTTGCATTTGATGCTTGAAACTAGTCATCTCCTCACGCAGCTGTGAAACGTCACTTTTATTGAGGTGCTTCTGACGACAGAAGTATGATGATTGGGTAACTTCAAAACCAATACCCCAAACACTACTATCATACTCAAGTACTCCTAGTACTCTGATCAACAAATCATCTCGTCCAACATAGCTCGCCAATATAGGCTCCTCCTATGTCATTAATTACTATCACAAAAAGAATTACAACAATATTAGTTATTATAAATCAACTTCATTTAAGTAAAGCTAATTATTTATTATACACATAATCCAATACTTACACAATATTCGGCTACTTTTCTTACTTCTTCACAATGAATTTCGCCTTTCTTATCTATGCAACCGGCTACCCACATATTATATCGTGTTATCTTTGTAATATATGAACTTGATTCTTCTATCTACATATCAAAGTTAGTTGAAGTTAAATGTTATTCATACAATTTATCTACATATGAAATAATCATTAATTCTTATAATTTGTTTTCAAACTATGCGTATGAAATAGGTCCTTGTGTTACCAGTATGGCATATTAGTCATGTTAGAGTGATTTTTCTCGCTCAACTCCTGTTTAGATCCAAATGATTCACATCAATACATGTTAATTACAAATACATTACAAGTAATAGGTAACATCAAACATTATATTACCTATAATTCTTGAGTTGTACGTGTTCTCACAAACTCATCCCACATGTATTGAGTGATGATTCCTTCATACAATATCGGTGGTGTCGTGATATTAATCTTATTATCATCCTTCAAGAAGAAATTTACAATATCAAAATGAAATTTTCTCATAAGTTTACCACCTTTTCTTATCATGAAGTTCTTTTGATGATCATCACTAACCTCAATAATATAATAGATTTGTAACAAGAAAAAAATATTTTGTTACATTAAAATTAAATGAAACAAAAGAAACCGAACAATAAAGTAATTAATGTGTTACATGTATTTCATCCCAGATTTCATCCCCATAATGTTGCTTCATCCGTCTCCAATCTTGAACTGTAATAGGGACTTTGTCTCAAACTGTAGTCCCAATGAAGTTATTTAATGAGGTACTGTTCTCGTCAATTAGGTTTCCCTTTTCATTCCACTCCAGTTCTAACTTAATTCCTTTACTTTTCAATTTGATCAACCTCACCATAATGGTCCTACCATTGGTTACGCTCTCCATAAATCTTTGTCTGCCAATGTTCCTGGGAACATCATCAGTTTCATCGTGTAGTGATTCTATACTCCTATAAGTGAAATAAACCAAACAAAACATCAGTGCACAATGTCAACCATGTCAACGAAAGTAAATTATTTTGAAATGTATAAAAACATATAAGACATACAAGTAAAAAAGTCAAGGCACTCATTATCTTTTCCTTTTTCTCATTTGATTTAAAATTTTATTCTTGAGAATTCGTGTTGATTGAGAATTGTGTTTCTCTTGACCCAAGTCCCGTCTTCATGATCATGTCTCATGTATATGGGTCCATCTTCATCTTTATCTTCATCTATACCAATATCTATTGACCATAAATTCTCAAATGAAAGATCATCATCATCAATATTCAAATATTCATTATTTTCAAAATCAACTTTTTCTTGATGATTGTTGTTGGATGGGAGTACAATAGACCAATTCTTCTTCGCAGGATATGGAATGAAAAATGCTTGTTCTGATTGTCCTACTAAAATAAAAGGATCATCTTCATGCCAAACTTTAGAAAGGTCTATTTGAACAAAACCTAAGTCATCTATCCACAATCCACTGTTGTTGTTATCCCACTTACATCTAAAGAAAGGGACCCTGAACATAGAGTAATCTAACTCCCATGTGTGTTCAATGACACCAAAGTATGACATTGATGCATATATAAGGTATATTTCTTTAGCACTAGAGCTATGCTAAGAATCAGTAACAAGTGTTACCCCACTATTCTGCATCGTGCTCTGTGTATCATGGTCTTGTGTATAGAATATGTAACCATTGATTGCATAACTATTGTAAGATAATACATTTAAGCTCGATCCCTTTGACAGCCATTTCAATTTTTTAGAAACTGAATAGATTCCGCTCCATCTTATTATTAATACGTTTTGTCAACCAGCCTGAAAAATGTTTATTGTGTTCTTTTGTTAACAAATTTTTATTCCTATCACCATTTACCAATCAAAGAGCATCCTTGTGTTCTTCAATATACAGTTCGACCTTATCAGTGTTATGTAGCACATATAAGTGGGCTTGCTCCCGTTCAGTCATTGATATTATTATTACATCCCTTCCACTTGTTCCTTTCCCTAATCTTTGCCTATCATGATGAGACTTCAGGATCCTTACAGGGTCAACATTTGATAGAAAATCAGCACAAAAGTCACTTGCTTCTTTAACCATGTACCTTTCAGCAATACAACCCTCTGGGATATATCTATTTTTCATATACCATTTTAAGATTTTCATGAATCGCTCATTTGGGTACATCCATCTCAAGTACACTGGACTACACAATTGAATCACTTTGACCAAGTGTATGGTTAGATGTACCATAATGTCAAAAAAAAAGAAGGTGGAAAATACATTTCAAGTTCACAAAGAATACAAACAATTAGCCTTTGTAAATCTTGCAATTTAGTTGAATCAACCACTTTACTGCAAATTAACTTGAAAAACATGCAAATTTTAGTGATGGTGTTTCTTAAATTTTTGGGTCAAATGGATTATATACCAACCGATAGGAAATTCTGCATGAGTATAAGACAATCATGAGACTTAAGATTCTTTAACTTAAACTCTTTACTGATACAAGGTTCTTCATGTTTGAAGAGTAGCCCTTGGGAACTTTAATTCCTTGCAGAAAATCACAAAACAATTTTTTTCTCTTTCCTCGACAGTGTATGTCATTGGTGCCAACTCTTCTCTGATTCCCAAGTTCACAAAATCCAACCTCGAATTGACATTATCTTTGATGTTTCCTTAGATATTGAGCAACGTGCCAATTAGACTATCACATATATTTTTTTCCTATGTGCATAACATCAAGATAATGTCTCACATATAAAGACTTCTAATATAGAATTTCAAAGAAAATGGACTTTTTCTTCCAACTACTTGTCTCGTTTTGTTTTGCAAAAGACTTGCCAAAATTGTTATCCAAGTCTTTTAGCTTTGAAAAAACCTGGGCACCAATCGACATCTTCAATAGGCTACCTTCTTCTGAGTCACCATTGAAACCCTTTTTGCACTTCATCCAACGATGTTGTGATGGTAAGAATCTTTGATGTCCCTTGTAAACATTTTTCTTACAATGATCTAGTTGCATTGAATAAGTGTCATCTTCACATATATGGCATGCATCATATCCTTTGAGGTTGTATCCGGACAAATTACCATAAGCAGGGAAATCATTAACTGTGCCAAACAATATGGTTTTCAAAGTGAAACTTTCATCTTTATGCCCATCATACACATTGACGCCTTATTTCAAAAGTAGGTTCAAGCCATCAATTAAAAGAGCCAAGTATACATCTATATCATTCCCAGGTTGCCTTGGCCTAGAAATTAACATGGACAACATCATAAACTTACATTCCATGATCAAGTATGGGGGAAGGTTATAAATCATCAATATCACCAGCCACGTGTTGTGTGTACTACTCTAAACACCGTACGGATTAATTCCATTAGTTGACAGTACAAGGTGTAGGTTCCTTACTTCATCTGTAAAGTTAAGGTACTCATGATGAATTTGTTTCCATTGAGGAGTATCTGCAGGATGCCTAAGCTTCGTGTCTTTAATCCTTCATCTACATGCCATGTCAACTGATTAGCAACCTCTGCATTACTGTAAAGTCACTTGAATCTTGGAATAATGGGAAATACTATAGGACCTTCAAAGGACTTTTTCCTTTCTTCTTCCTATATCAAGATGCATTGCATTTAGGGTACTTCTACGACGTTGCATACTGATTTCGAAATAATATGCAATCGTTAGGACATGTATGTATCTTCTCATATCCCATACCTGTTGTAGAGCAAAGAATTCGCTTTGCCTCGTATATCTTGGTAGAAAGTGCATTTTCTTCTGGAAGCATATCTTGCAATAGTTCAAGTAGTGTGGTGAAACCTGAATCACTCAATCTATAGTGAGCTTTAAAGTTGTACAACTTCAACACTATTAGCAATCTTGTGTATTTAGTACTACCAGCATATAATGGTTTCTCTGCATCACCTTTCAACTTCCCAAATTCGTTAGGGCAGTTATGAAGCACCCCTTCAACCGTATTTAGCGTTTCTTCAAGACCATCATCTTCATCAAACAAGCTTTGGTTAAATTCATTCGAAGTACCACTTGTGGTATGCTCCCGATCACTACATGCATCGTTCATCTCACCATTCCTTGACCATCGTTTATATATTTGATAAAGTCCCATACTAAATGATCTAGCAAATCAAGTGGACTAACCTACTTTTCACAACAACAAGATAAACAAGGACACAAGATTTTGTCAGCATCTTCTATATGCTCGATTGCAAATGTAATAAACTCTTTCACCACATCTTTATGTTCCCTTGAACACCGATTAGATGATATCCATTTACGAGCCATCTATACATTCAATGTATTTTTAAAAAAGTATGTGGTTAGTTGTATGACTATTGCATTTACGGATTACTTTTATATTCTGTTACCAACTTTAAAATAAAATTGGTAGCATAACATCTTAAAAATTGAAGCTTTCTAAGTCTTAAACCTTATGTTTTAATTGACAAATAATCCATTAATTAATCCCACAACATCATAATAATTTTTCACAACTCATAACAAAAGAAATCATATTTGCCAACACATATCATAGGTAAATTAGAAAACATTACAAGTCAACAAATAAAATACAACTGTTAAGAATATATAAATAATTATTTTACTTATGCAACTAATCCATAATAATTACTAAAACACCTACAAATTATAACTAACTACATATCTTCACATACAACCTATACAAGATAATATTTAATTTTATCTCATTCATTTTTTAGCATATAAAAATTAGATTAATTTTTTTTATTTCATAATAAATTAAATAGAAAAGAAATTTATCAAATTAAACTATTATTAACTTCTAATAAAATCACATTTGTAAGCTCAAAATTTAAAAAACTTATCATAAATAGAAGCTTTAATAGACTAATGAGCTGAAACTACAAACACAAACATAAAAAAAAAATCAATAAATAATTAGTGGATGTAACTTATTTTTTCAATAATAATAATAATGTGTACAAAACATCTATATATAATAAAATAAAATATGATTAGCTTAAATCAAAAAATATGATTCATGCCAAAAAAGAAAATAAAAGAAAAGAAAAAGGAAAGCATAACCCCAACATCAATTAAATTATTTTCAGTTCAATGTTGAGAATAAAAAAAATTTTTTTTGATTAGATTGAGAATTATTCTTGGGTTAGTCATAAAGATGTATGTATATATATACATACATACATACATATATATATATATATATATATAGGGAGTTATACACACACACACGTAATTAAATATTTAATTTAATTTCTCTTGAATAATATAATTTAATAAGATAATACAAAAAATTATTTTGCTACCTCTGTAAATGGAACACAAAAATTAGTTTGTTGTATGTGTTGTTTTATGATACTGTGAATCGTAGGAAAGCAAACTAGATATTACAATATGTTCTATTTTTTTATATCAACAAGCACGAATATATTCTCCAGTGTCAAACATGACAAAATTAAAGTACAATGCCAAGGCATGAAAAACGCAAGAATAAAATCTATTTTATTACAATATATGTTCTTTTTTCCCATCAACTATGTAAAAGCACAGTACAAGAGCTTAAAAAAATGCAAGCATATCTAAAAAAATGCAAGCATATAAAATAACCTGAATTCGAGCAAAAAATATATATAAAATAACCTAAAAAATAAAAAATGCACTAACACTTATAGATTGACCAATGTAGGGAGTGCGGGATCACGTAATCTTCATGACACTAGTTTGAGTGAGGAAGAGGAGGAAATGTGAGCTATGGAGGTTTAGTGGGGTCCAAAAGAGGAAGAGAGGAGGAAAAAAAGGGAACAATTTGGGGACATGAGTGGGGATGACCTACAGTAGGAACAAAAAGGGAGCAAACGGGGAAAGAGGGACCAAGAGAATATGATGAAGAAGACTTGTGTGTTTGTGAGGAAAACTAACGATGGAAAGGTTTGGGGGGTGGATGAAGGTAATAATTTGGGAGAGAGAGGAAAAGATAGAATAGAAGAGAGGGAACTCACGTGATTGGCTGGAAGTGGATATCCTTTATGCACTTCCTGGCAAGCGCCACACTAGATCCACGTGTGGGCTAGTGTGAGGCAAGCGCCACACTTGGGGTGCCATCAACTGTGGCACTTGGCTGATCAAGCGCCACAGCTAGTCTTCTTGGCTGACCAATCACCACAGCTGGTCTTACGTGTCGCTTTCACAAGAAACTACCACGTAAGCCACAAACCTAGATGTAGCACTTTATAAATTAAGCACCACAGCTAGTATGTGGTCTTAAAAAAAGTGAAAAAAAGAAGAAGCTATGGCACTTCTTTAAACAAGGGCCACAAAATGTGCGCCACTTTTCCACCTTTTTACAGTAGTATCAATTTCCTTGCTTCTTTCACCGACATATGAGATCTATAGTCATCTCCATTCATTATATCATGCGCACTTATCGATTCACTTCCCATGATTTTTATTGAAACTTTTTTTTTTTTTTTGCTTTCCCTTTGTAGTCTATGTGAACTATAGTTGTGTATGTAGCAATAATGGCCTCTACAAGCTCCGCTCATCTCTTCTCTTTGTAATATCCTTCTTAATTTTGTTCTAATTCTCTAAGAATTTACGTTTGATAAATTCCATTGCTGATTCCATGATAATTAAGCCTCATTACCTCCTTTTTGTAATCAGGGATACCTCCTTGCCATGTTTAATTATCTTATCACTTATTTTTACTATCTTATTTTTATAATTGAATATGATTGTTGGTTCTTCCCCTATTACTTTCATTCCTTTGGAATTTGTAACATCCCGAACCTGGTATTGATACTAATTATAATGTTTCTATGGATAGGGTTCAGGTAAGCTATTGAATTGTATTTCTTCTGGATGTAGAAACATTCTCACTACTGATGTTGTTTTGTTGAAGTTTTCTAGTTGATAATTTGTTCATCGTCAGGTCAAAAAAAAAATTCATCTTTGATAGCTGGTTAATTGTTGATAATTTATGGAGTAGAGGATGAGGATGAATCAAGGGAGGGATAGAGAGCTTTTATAAATATCATGGCCACGTCAGCTTCCATATCAGTATTTTCAGTCGACTAATGGTCAACCTAACAAAAATTAATAGTGCTGGTATTTTTGCCCTTATTTTGAAAGTTTATGGGTACTTTTACACCTCCAAAAAGTATATGATGGTGGACACACTTTTGCTAAGAGTTCATGAGTATTTTAGCACCTTAATAAAAAAAAAAAAAGTCATAAATTTGATTTTGCACTACATCGTCCCTTTGCAAATATCTTTTTGTGGGAGATTCATCATTGACTATTTTTATGAAAAGTAGATTATGCTAAGATGTTTTTCTGTTGTCATCACATGTTAAGTATATCCGCCTATAATTTTGTTCATAATTATATTTTATTGCAATACACTTGGCTTGTTGATTGATGTTGGCAAGAGCTTGGAGAGAGCATGGAAAGCAGGATGTGCATTAACAAGTGCAAGCTAAGTTTTGGAGCCAAAAAATACATACAAATTAAGACAAATAGAGCAGAACGGTCCTCACAATGCTCCAATTGAGCTTCATACTGAAGACAATATTATAGCACCAGATAATCGAATCAATTTAATGGAAATGCTCAGTGGCTTAGATTCAGATACATGGATTCCTTTAACTTGTCTCGTGATGCCACTTTAGACGGTCAAGGTTCAACAGCATGGAAGCAAAATAATTGTTATCAAACTTGGAATTGCTAAAAGCTATCTATGGTAATTACTAAATTATACACATTTCTAAAATTCACAAACGTGTGTTGAAATTTTTATATAAGGTAAACAGTAGGTTAAGAGAAAGGAGAAAGAAAATTAGACTGATCTGTGATCACTCTTTAATGCATAACATTTTCATGTCAACGCTTTTGGGTGTCGGAATATTACGGTCAACAGATTCTTCATTGAGGCTCCAGCAAACAGTCCGAATACCGATGGAATCCATATTGACAGATCAACGCAAGTGAAAATACTTGATTCAAACATTGGAATAGGAGATGATTTATCTCATTCGGTGATGGATGTAGACAAGTGAGTGTTCAGAATATGATATGTGGACCTGGCCAGGGCATTAGTGTTGGAAGTCTCGAAAAATATGAAAATGAAGATCCTGCAGAAGGTTTGACAGTAAAGAATTGCACTTTCAAAAGCACTAATGGTGTGAGAATCAAGACTTGATCGGTACTTCAATAAAAATCCCAGTCTCTCAATTGCGTTCTCAATTGCGTTGAGGATTTTGCATGATTAATGTCACGAATTCTATAATCATAGACCAAGAATATTGTCCATGGAACCAATGCTCAAAAGAGGTATTATAGTTATCTCTCTCTCTCTCTCTCTCAAAATACACACATATTTATTCACGTACAAAATAATACACAATATGTGAAATAAAACAAGCATTTTAAAATATATCTGTTGGCTACTGTGCATCGAATGAAAAATTGTATGTGATGCAAATGTTGAAATAATACGAGGAAATGCATCTAATTTGTACGTTTCTCTTGTGTGTGTGTTTAGTATTTCTTAGTTTTCCCTACATATTTCTAAACAATTTTTTCCCCTTCCGCTTTGTGTTTTCTTTTTGACTAAATTATATTTTTAGTCTTTTATGTTTTACATGAAGGATACTTTTAGTCCCTTAACTTTATAAAGTGTATATTTGGCCTTATAATTTTAATACTATTAATTAATGTTGTTAAAGGAAAATATTAATGCAGTAAACTCAAGTGATGACTGTGTCAGCTTTTCTATTAATAACATCAACGTGGTTATAATTATGGAACCAAAATTATATTTTATACATGTAAACTTAAAAGATTAAAAGTATAATTTGACCCTTCTATTTTTCTTTTTGGCATTTTGAGCTGCCACAACAGACTGCGTCGAATGTACAAATAAGATGAGTTTCCTTGTCAAGGCCCAATAAAAAAGAACAAACAAAAACAAATAAAAGAAATAGACAAATGATAATAATGATGATGATAATAAAAATAATAATAATACAAATAAATTAATAGCATAAGATTTTTGTACCATTCCCCCCGACATGAGCGAGATAAAGCAGAATAGAAGATTCATGAAGCTTGTACTCCCTCTTTGCCTCGTCATTCCTCTCATCGCTCAACTCTGTCCTCATTGCTTTCACCGATGTGCCAAGGGTTGCTGTTCTCTACTTCCTGTTCTCCACATTTCAGTCGCTGCTCTCTTTCTTCTGCCTCATTCCTCTTCGACGCTCCCGCGGCAAAAAAGGAAAACAATTTCTGGAAGTTGTTGACTATCTCTTCCTCCTTGCGCTAGCCTCTGATTTTTCACTCCATCGATGTGGTGTGGGTGTGCTAGAACCCCATCTTCTTCTTCCTCCCTTAATTTCGTTGTTGTTGCTATTTGTGAATGTGCAAGTCATCAATTCCTTCTGATTTCTGTGCATCGGTAAAAGCTGCTGAGTGGGGTATGTTTTGAAAACTCTTTTTCACTGGTTTATGTGGCTGCTATGTGTGTGTGGATATATATTGAGTTTCAATAATTCTGTGGTGTTGTTTTATGCCTTATGCGTGTGGTATGAGGAGGATAAGTTTAAATAGCTGAAATTGTAGTTTAATAAGCTTAATCAACGTGTTTGGAAAATTGTGCATACAAGATGTTTGTTAAAATGTGTATGAGAAGAGTTTGGTTGAATCAAAAGATTAAGTCACTTATAGAGTCACTTATTGAGAGTTAGCTATTTGATGTATGACAAATGTTTGAGCAAATGCTTGAGTAAAAAGGAAACTGATCGTGTGATAAGATGTGTCTGTAGAAGATAGTATTGGTAATTAGGAGATATTAAACAACCAACATCAAATGGATTTATATAAAAATGTGAAGCGAAAGAATTCATTCACATGTTCACATCAATCAACGATGGTTTTACTCGTGCTGTGATCACCGGCTACTGTTGCCACCATTAAAGACAATGCAATAAACTCAAGGGATGAGATTAAAAATTATTGATACCAATTTAATATTAACCAAAAAATGATATAACCTCCAACAAACAAAAAATAAAATGTAACAATAATGATTTTGATAGTCAAAGGAAATGATCTACGCCCACCAACGGATGGAATTAAATTAGTCATAGATCAATACACAAAACCTTCTAACCCTATAATAATATTCCTTTTGTCAATCAATGCATGCACTGTATATACCACGTTTGGACGTTTGGGATATTTGAGAAATCAGAATACATTTTCAAACAACACTAGCTTTTCGTCCAAATTAATAATTGCAGCATGATGACCAGAATCTGAACTAAATCTCATCTTTGGTCCCTCACAAATCAATTTAACATATTCATTAATGAAGACAATAAAACCTCCAGCAATGCAACACATCACAACTTTTTTGAAATATCCGTTACATTGCTGAAAAACGAGGTTTATAGTCTGAAAAAACAAGTTGGATCTGACTCACACATGTAACAACAAATTAATATATTTAATATTAAAATTCATTAAATATCCATATCAATAACGCATATTTGTGGGCAGTATAGACAATCACAAGGAAAATTGAATTTATGATGGCAACGCATTTGTCCAGTTTAAAAGCAATCATTTAACATGCATTATGGAAAGTAACATAATGGAATATAATTACATTTAAGACCCAAGTTAAAAACAACACGGTATGGTGCACTTTAGGAATAAATACAAAAAAACTGATTTTTAACAACCATTTTCAGCGGCGGTAATTAAGTCGCCACTGAAAGTGGTACTTTCAGCGGCCACAAAAAATGTCGCCGCTGAAAGTGTCACTTCAGCAGCAACTATTAAAAGTCGCCGCTAAAACCATACTTTCACCGGCGACTTTTAGAGTTGCAGCTGAAAGTAAATTTCAGCTTTTTTATTTATTTATTAATTATTACAATTATATTATTATTTATTAATATTATATTTAAAATTTTCTACTAAAATAATATTTATGATATTATTATATTAGTTATTATTTTATTTTATATAAAAATAAATTATGTGTTAGTAATATTATATGTATCATTTTATATTAAAAATAATATTTATAATATTAAATTATTATTTATTAAGTAATTTTAATTAAAAAATTGGTTAATTAAATATATAAATACTTTTTTACATTTTTATTTAATTTATCATTATTTTTAATAATATTATATATACTTAATTATTATTATATATATAACTGATCAATTAATTAATTAATTTTATGTGTGTGCGCGCGCGCGCGCGATTATATTATATATATAACAATATGTAATAATTTAACACATGTTCATTTCAGTGCAACTGGCAAAAGCATGAACGTGAAGGCGTCCTCACCATGAGGTCATGGGTTCGAGCTAGAGGAGAAGCACTTTCAGGAATTATGTGACGTCGACACGTGGAAGCACGAGGAGCTAACACGTGGCAGCGAGTGGAGGAGAGAGACACATGGAATTTGTAATTTTTTTTTAAAAAAATTGTGACGGAATTTGTAATTAAAAAAAAAATTACACTTTCAGCGGCGATATAAAAGTTGCCGTTGAAAGTCACATTTGTCGCCGCTAAAACTTTCAGCAACAGTCGCATTGGTGGTGACATTTTTGTTGCCGCTAAAAACCTTCAAGTCACTGCCAAAAGTCATTTTTTTTTTATAGTGAATGTTACCCGTTGCCATATTAAAATGATAATTAAGTGCTAGTTTATCGCTGAAGCAATCATAGGCCTAACTTTCGCAATGGCATAGTGGAATTCTATCATTTGACCTGACCTTAACCTCGACTTCCTTTTGAAAATAATGGTATGTAATATAAAGCTTGCATATTGTATATTTTCAAACATTAATCCAATCAAAGATTTTAGAGAAGTTGGGAATATACTTTTTGTTGGTGGCAACTCCTAGATTATCATACAATTCAATGGATCTTCCAGGTTCTTTATAGCAACATGCAATCCTATCAACGGCACACCACTTGTAAATAAGAGAGTGAATTTGAGTCATTAAGAGTTTTTCCGCAACTATTGGTAGATAAAAAGTGGCACTCCCCAGGATTAAATGAACCCATTTTGCAAAGCAGGGTGAATAAAACTATGAAAGATAATAGAACTCAGCAAGGTAAAAAGCCAGAGGAGGATAGAGAAGTTGCTTAAAAGCTCAAGGCTGAGTTACTCAGACTTCGGTCTCATACCCTTTTATAGGACACAGGTCACAAGAGAACATTAGGCACTTAAACACAATTAAACTTCAGTTACAAAAACATTAAAACATCAGTTACGAAATCATTAACCTACTTAATGAATATTTATAGGGAGATTACTAGCTGTTAGGTCATTAAACACATTAATAGATGTTTATGATCCATTAAGGTAGCAATAAATCATACAAATTAATCTTGTATATTCTTAGAAATGTTTCCAGTAAAAGTGCCCAGTACTATATTTAACTCTCACTCAAGGGAGGGGAAAATTTCCAGATTTCAACTATGTTTCCATTGGCCCTTTGAGGTGCAAGTAAGCCTATATTCTTCCTCTTGATCCATTTACTAGCCCAAGATCACTTATTATTACTTGGACCCCATAATCCCAAATAATGTGGAACTTGTTCCTTATGACACACCCACCCATTATTTCCAACAATCCCCCACATGTGTCAAAAGGAACACCTTAACTAAGTTACATACCTGAGTATAACCATTGTATCAGAGGTCCTCTAAACTATGAACCAAACCTAGACTGATAATACTTAGTACATAGAGTTGTCAGTAAAGCATACTTCTATGAACCAACAAATCTTGGGTGTGTTCTAGAGGCATTAAGAGTCAGATTATACCCCCACATTTTTGCTGTTAACATCAGTTTTGCGCATTAAAATGGCCATGCGCATGCCTGGTGCATAACAAATGCTCTAGAGATTTTGCCACAACTCATAAGAGCAGTTCTACTCCACAATCGTAGAGGTGATTTCATGAAATGTACCTACAATGAGCACACCATGTCGTAGGATTATGAAATCATTAAAAGCATTCTCTCAGCCTCACCAAAATGCATTCTAGCACTTTCCCGTACCATAAGAAGGGACTAGCAATTTATTAGTTCTAGCAGAACTAAGGAACACTACTATAGCAGGGACTTTTAACGACCGTTTTTATGCCCTTTAGATGACTGTTCTCAGGGCGACGTTTATGTTAGTGTCGTTGAAAATTTGAGAAAAAATGACTATTTTTAAACAGTCGTAGTATCAGAGATACAACAATTGTTTTAGAAAAAACAGTCGTTGTAACTATTTTTTTACGTTTTACTCCTTACAACCCAGACAATTGGTGGGTTACACAATTACATTTTGAATCTTCAAAGTGGGCACGTAATTGATGGGTTACACAGGAATGAATAACCCTTCCCTTTCTCAAATATTACTTCTCTGTGTGGATTAAATTGATAACTAATTGAAAGTTTGGGGGTTCAAAGTTATATTGTCCCTAAAATCTATCTCCTTTCATCATCTACAACCTCAAGACTAACAATGATTGATGATCAAAGGCTCCTGAAACCTCAATGCTAAATGAACCTATCCTAACGAGTTCTCTAACTTGTACATTACTATCTTTAAAAGAGAAAACCAAATCCACGAACCATTCTCTCATGATTAACTCTCTAGCTTCCCCTATTACTCATGGAAGGGAAAATCACATGTTAATTTTTCTATCATGACATATAGCGCATATATCATCATAACATCATTTCAATGTGGAAACTTCAACTTTCAATGTAAATCATGACAATCATATGACAAAAAAAACTACATGTTTCCATGAAATTCCTATGCTTCATCATCATTTTCCAAAGTGTTCTCTATAAAGCATAATGCCTTAATAAATTCAAAGTACTCATAAATAAGAAACTAGGAAAAGTACTGTACAAAACCACTACAATATGTAAAGAAACCTCTACACATCATCACCGCTCTATGTGTTGTAGAAGATGTCCTAACAAAAGGTCTCGGATCAAATTAATGTCTTCGATTGTGTAGTGGTCCTGATTACCAAAAATCTTTGCACAAAATGGAGAATATGTTAACATAAAGCAATAAATTGAATGAAATAACTAACAATTCAATTACATGAAAAGAAATGAAATTCAGTTAAGAATCAAGTAATGATCACCTGTTCAAAATTTATAGTAAGACCACTGAAAATGATGTTATACATATATAGTATAACATAGAAGTCGCACTCAGTTTTCCTTGCTTGCCGAGGGCACTATACATCAAAAGCAAACGGTAAAAAAGAATCAAGGCCTATGTAAAGTAATAGTCAATCGAAGAACTTGAATGCAAAGAACTTATCTTTGGCTGGAACCACTTTGTCAGACCACTTTTATCTTCACGCTTCCCACCCATTATATAATATGTCTTCAGTACACTGTAATAATTAAAATGATAAACAGAAGACATTAACACAATTGAGTATAACAAAAAATCAATGACTGACAAACAAATTTACTTACGTGTTAAAAATGTTTTTGATATCTCTGTCAGGCTTGCGACCCAATGAGTCAAACCAAAAGATGACGTTGATCGAGGGATAAGGAATACAAAGATTCCAATGATAACTATAATCACATGCATATATAGATTAAAATGATGTTAGATAACATGATACCACTTAGCAAAGTGAATGTGTATAAATATATCAAATTAAGTTACTTGCCCTTCAACAATTGGTACTAGATAACAAGGCAGCTGAGACTCACCTATTGTATAGCCAACATAACTCATCCGATCTTCTAACATTTGGTTATTACGCCATATAATAATAATTTATTTTGGCTACTAGTAGATTTTCTCATCAAAACTGAAATTCCATTTAACATCCGCGTATTTCAATACAACGGGAGTCCACTTTATATGATACCAACATTTATGGTGCCTCTCAAATATTTTATTTCCACAATCTATATATATGCCCAATCTCCGTACAACATAAGCTATATCACAAGGATTAATTTCTATCAATTAATGCAACAAATTCTCAAAAAATTTGTGTACAAGTAAAACCACTTCAAATCGTGTTAGAATCACAATTCACACACATATTCTTAAACCAAGATAATTATATAGCCTCAAATTATGAAAATCTCACATTTATCTACTATAGATAAATGTTTAAATTTTCATACCACATAATGCTTGTTTCAAGCAGCACAAAAAATTTGATAATTTATAAAATTGTTCTCAGCAGCAAATAACAAAGTCTCCATATAATTAATTTTAAATCATAAATTGGCTTTATTAAATGAGGCTAGAAACAATCTACAACTTTAAAAATTTATAAGGTACCTCCACATGTTAGGCACCCCCACACTTTTAAATATCTCATTATTTTCATATCTTACCAAGAATAATTCTAACTTAATTAGAATCTCACTATATAGAATATAATCCCCTTCTATTCTAATTAAATTAGAATGTTTCCAAACTCAAATATGCGTAGCAAAGACATGATCATAAATATTAGCATGTCAATATGGAATAGACCAACTCACCATAAATATATACTTGCCCTCTTTCTTTTTTTTTCTTTTTTCTGTTGAGTAGTGAACAAAAAACTGGACTAGACTGGCCGGTTCGACCGGTTGAACCGAGAATCGAGAACCGATAAGTGGTCCGGTCTAGTTTGATCATTAAATCGTCAAGCCGGTTAGACTGGTAAGAAATGATTAAAACCGGTGGTTCAATTGGTTGGACCGGTTTCAGGGGAAAATGGAAGGTTGAAAACCAAAATGAAGAAAAAAGTAGGTAAAGAAAGAACAAATCTAAAAAAAAAATGAAGAAGATAATAAAAAAAATTATTTAAAAAGATATAATAATTATAGAGAAAGAGATATCATTGCATAAGTATAGGCATTATAACTAATACTAATAGATTTTAAGCATTTTTTTTCTAAAAATCTTCATTTTTATCTATAGAAGTTTAAACATATTTTAATATGACCGGTTCAACTACCGGTTAGACTTCGGTTGACGCATTAATCGTTGAACCTGTGATGTGACCAGTTCATTGCCCGGTCCGGTTTTTTGTTCCTTGGTGTTGAGGCATTCATCAAATCTTTATATATCAAACAACCTACCACAAATAGGCTTAAAGAATTTTTCACACGATCTTATCAAACAATTGATAATGGTTTTACCCATGTTGCGACCATCGGCTACCGTTGCGACCATTAAAGATAACGAACTCGGGAGATAATTAAGTTATAGCAAGGAGGTTACATATTATTTACACCAATTTAATATACTCCTTAATCAAAATAATAAAACCTCCATAAAAGGAATTAATTTTATCAACAGTAGGAAATAAATCAGTAACATAAGTAATGAATGATGACCATTAAAACACTTCACAATAACATAAAATACTTTTACACTTGAGAGTACCTCCACATGCCCATAACTCTTCATTAGCAATTCATAAAACATATGTTGGCATGAAAAAGTTTGCACCACATCCTACATTATAATCATTTAATCAATTAATGAAAAGGAATTAAAAGTAATCAGGTGTTTAAATGGTTTAATATTACGCATATAATGGTCCTCCCATAATGCCATTTCCATTATAATATAGCAACACTCTATTGAAATTTTAAAAAATACTAATGAGATGCATAATAGAAACATATTAATACCCATAAAATGCAATGAAGTGGCATTTAGCATATTAAAACCAAACGATTGCAAATTAACAAAACGTCAAGCCTTAGCAGTTTTACACAAAAGACATGCAAATGAGTTTAAACATAATGCATTCTTGTCAATCCATGTGCCATTGTGATATCACTAGGCCACAGGTCATAAGAGAACATTGGGCACTTAAATACAATTAAATTAAACTTCAGTTACAAAAACATTAAAACGTCAGTTAAAATATCATTAACCTATTTAATGAATATTTATAGGGAGGTTGCTAGCCATTAGGTCATCAAACACATTAATAGGTGTTTATGATCCATTAAGGTAGCAATAAATCATACAAATTAATCTTGTATGTTCGAAGAAATGTTTCCGATAAAAGTACGCATCAGTACCGCATTTAACTCACACAGAAGGTAGGGGAAAATTGCCCAATTTCAACAATGTTTCTATTAGCCCTTTGAGATGCGACTAAGCCTATATTTCTCCTCTTGGTCCATTTACTAGCCCAAGATCACTTATTATTACTTGAACCCCACAATCCCAAATAATGTGAGACTTGTTCCTTGTAACACACCCACTCATTATTTCCAACACTTATCTCATCCCAACAATTTGCCTCTCCTCATAGAGTGATGAAGTCATGTTTTGACATATTGCCATGCATGAGTCATTGTCCTTACCCTCTTTTGTCATTACAGTCATGTAGCAAGAGGCAACAATCTTGAGGGAAGGATGTATAACGGTATCGATCTCCACTACTTTATATGCATAATGACAGTGCCTATGAGATCTTAAGTGAGTCCAGTTAAAGAGTCAAATTTGGCACTTATGGTTCACAACTACCATACCCTAAGCCTTCTAGCCTAGTATTATAAACATAGTCAAACCACTGGCTTAACATTTGTTCTCATCAAGTTCACAAATCATCAAGCTAGTGGGCTTCCATGTTCATAATCTCTTGGTTCCTCATTCATGGTAAAGATGATGCCACCACTTCTCATTTAGACATAATTGCAAAGAAATGAAATAGTTTTTATTCCTACAACTTATTAACGCATAATCTATAAGTAATAGATTGAAATTAAAAATTACAGAAGCCTCATTGAATTTTTCTAGATACAAATAAATTTGGTGATGAACCAAATTCAATAAAAGGTGCATGATATTCAATATATGAACTTATCTCATTTCCTTTATGATTAACCAAACAAATTTAAAAAAAGCTCATTACGATGCACCCACAAGATTAGTAGATAATATCTCCTAAGATTGTTGGCGTTAGCACCTTTCACTGTACAAATTGTTAGCAGCATCACCTATAGAAACATAATAAAAGAATAGTTCAAGTCGTGCTTGACGGCATTGTCCTTAGGAGATATTCCATAACCCCTTAGTGAATTAGGAAGTGACACTCCCTAGGATAAAATGAACCCTGCTTGTAAGAAGCGGAGTGACAGAAAAATAGAAAGACGACAATATAACTTAGGAGAAAACAGAGGATAAGAGCTCGGGGACAAAGCTCAATGTCACCTAACCTTTGTGCTCAGACCTCAGTCCCACTGACCTTACTTCTTATATTGCCTTTTATAGGCAGAATTTATGTGACTGTTGTGTAGCAATAATGGCATTAAAGATGGTTTAATGAAAATTAAAATGACAGTTACAAAACAAGTGTTAATGATGATTTAGTTTAATAAATCCTTTTATATATCATAAAACCGGTCAATTAAGGCTTCAATGGTCATTTCAAAGCCTCCTCTTATATGCCTTTTTATTAACTCAAGCTCATATTTAATTGTATACTAGGGGTGTTCCCAATTTTAAGCTATATGAGACTTCTTCCTTTGACACACCCACACACAATATTTACAATAATGGGTCATCAAAAGAATTAACTAGAAGTTAGCTCAAGTTTTATTGACAAAACTTATGAGTACCTTATATAGTGATCATGGAGAATAGTTTCATATAAATTTTTGGCAAGGTTATTCTTTTCTAGTTTTGGATCTTGCAACATGCCCGAGAAGTCGTAAAAATATAAAGATTTGGATATGGAAGGATGTATTCAGGAATGTGAGTGTGGCATTTGAATAACATTCAAATAATTATTTATTGTATTCGAGGTTTAGCATGCAACAATAGATCTTTCAATGGCCGGCAAATTAAACTAATTAATTTGCAAGAATAGACATGCAAGCAGCTCCATTAATATTTGAGAACACTAGACAACATGCCAACATCATTAGGCTAGGAAAACCTTCCCCTTTCTTCAAAACATACTATTGGTTAAATAAAGACCTTTTCAGAAATGGATTCATGACAAACAGTAAATCGACGACCATAAGAAAGATCAATTTAACAAGAACATTATTGGAATAAACCTAGTCCACCTTTGGTGGATTAGGCCCAAGCCCAATGTGAATGAGGTTATTATGTAAATATGAAAACGTATGGGTTGAAATCAATTGTTGGGAGTCAGTTGGAAAATTGATGGAAGAAGTTCCTCAAAACTATTATCTTTTGCTTTCTTTTCTCTAGTGGTAAATCTGCTGTATAAACGTGACTAGATTCCATCTCGTGTGGGTACTTAGCGAGTCAATAGATTTAGGTACACCCAAAATCCTTCAGTGGCATCAATGGTTGTTCTTGACGACAGAGTTATATTTTTGTCCACTGAATATTACTCTGGTGTTTGATTATTCTTTTGGGTTTTTGAGTTTTCATCTTTCGGCCAATTACATGGAAGTTGCTCATGTGTTCATATATATTTATATGATACAACATTTACTTCTTAATATATATTTAATCAACTGCTTATAGTCAGAGTTTATTTTATGTTGTTAAGCTTTAGGTGTCATTACTTCAATTGTCTGTATATAGACCATCTTAATTTTTTTCTTCATTTTCTTTTTTTTGATCTATGCACTGTGTATGATTCTAAATGCATATAAGAACATAGTTGAGGATATTTTTTAATCGTGAAAAGAAAAGGAAATGGCGATGAACCTATGTACAAATCTGGCCAACTGTTGTAATTTTTTTCATTATTAGGTTATGAGCAAAACAATTCTTTAGGCCATGAAATCATCATGAAAATGTGTGGGAGTGAAAACAAAGAAAACAAACCCAAAATGATGTAGAAACAGAAAATTCATCATTTCAAAACTTGAGATTAGGTGATCTGAAAAATTGCATTTTTTTGGCTTCAAAATTGGTCTCATTGTGTAGAGCTCAGAAAAATGAAGAAAAAGACACCAAGAATGCTTGAAATAGATAGCAGACAGCGAAGATATAGAAGAGAGAAGGAATCGGACCTGACGGACCCAACCCAACTATGACCGGGTTGGACGTGACCCAGCTAGAGGTTAAAGATAACCCTATATCCCTAAATGGCATCATTTTGCGATGCCTAAAAAATTGGAATAAGGTGGACTTAGGCTGGACCGTCCAAGCATTTAAAAAAAAGGAATTGGGCTTCGCATTAATGGACCTAGACAAAACCTTAAAAAAATAACAGAAAAGAGCCATGTAATGCCTGTGACATGGCTTAGTACCATGTGGCAGACTCCATCACCATCCTAGTGGCGGTGCGACTAGGAGGCCTAGTGTGTGTTGCCACTTAATTAGTCCATGCTAGTGTGTGGCATGGACGCGCCGGTACCAAGAATGGGCCTTGTCTAGAATTTTCAATTTTTCAAATTTTTTTTCATTCCTCTTCCTTCTATAGGCGTGTGAAGGAACATTTAAGCTCTGATTAAAACATAGTTTGTTTCTAAAATTCCCTACATTCATAATTTACATTTTGACAAACTATTTACTCATTTTGAAGCATGTTTGGTTCTATTGTAGAGGCTTTTATTACTATTTTTTGTGATTTTTTATACATTTAAAAACCCTAAAAATATTTTCAATAACTCATAATAATTTTAGTCGAGATAAGTTTGTATTGAAAGAGCTCTTAAAGCATTGAAATAAAAGATTTTGCTCTTTTGGATGATGTTTCTATTGAGGAATTCTCCCTTAGTATGAACTTATTTTATAATAGATCATGAAAGGAGCAAGTTATTTGTTGTTGCCTCTAAATATTGATCCAAACATAAATTACTTAGAGGAATGTAAGCCTCTGAGTGATGAATGAAATAAGGATTTGCTCATTTAAGTTTGAGCCATCTGAGATAACCTAAAAGGAGAAGATCCTAAAGAGGGTCAAGAGGAAAATAATCCAAAGTAAGGTTTATTTGATCCTGAAATGGAATAAGAGGTGCAATCTGAAAGGAATTTAGAAGCTTAGCATAAGGAAAAATGTGAATCTCTTGAATCTTAAGAAGGTAAATGTCAAGATTCAAAGCCAGAGAAACCTCAAGGAGATGAAAATGAGGGTTCAGATACTAAAGAGCCCATATCATATCAAACCAAAAGGGAATTTCCAATGGAGAAACTTTATAATGTTAAAACTCTGGATCATAATGGGATTCAGAAGAGTGATGCACCTGGGAATGAAGAGCCTACTTCACAAAAGAAGAAAGAACCCTAAGACCAGTCTAACCACCAACACTAGAAACTATAAAAGACTTAAAAGCAAATGCCTAATGTTTCTATGAAGAAACAAATTCAAATTACATGAGACATTTCAAATATCTCCTAAATGTTTCAAACAACATGGGACATAAAATTCTTATAGCCTTGAAAAACAATGGTTATTGAGAACCTTTCATGTTGGGTTTGAAAAGCAAAGAAACTTCTCCCCTTTAAAGATTTCTTTGGCTAAAAATTAAGTGTGAAGAAATTTGATGAATATAATACTAAAGAAAACTATTGAATTGTCCCAAATTCGCAGATAATAATACATTATGAATATAATAATGTAATAAGAAACATGAGGAAGTAAATGTCAAATGCTCCTTTTAAGTGGGAGCTCTTGGAAAATAAGTCTTATAAGAGAATCATATGCTCTATCTATGTGGGAGCTAATGTTATATACTCTAAGTAGGAGCTAACATGGTATGCTATAAGTGGGAGAATTCAAAAAATGAGTCTTTTGAGAGTCATAATTGAGCATTTTGTATGAAATACTTATATGAAATTCTTTATAGATGGTATTGGCATTGGTGGAATCTATGTGATGGGAGGTACAAACGTATTCTCCTAATCTTGGACCCAATGGTACTGTTATTTTTCTATTCATGAATATTAAAAGTACATGACATTATATACTTTGATGTTGTATATAACAAACATATGTTCTTGGTTCAAATCAATTGTAAATAACCATGCATATGGGATGAAATTAGTAACTAAGCCAAGAAAGGTTGCCAAGAACAAGAATAAAATAAATAAAATTAATGGGGACAATTATGATATCTTGCATTGAGAGGTATCATTTAAATAAAAAAAATGTGACATTGATGAACTATTGAATGAAGTCATGATGTTGCCTAAAGCTAAGAAGTTTGCTTGGCAAATAAGAGATTGTGAGACCTATATAGCCTGAAAAGGGAAACTTTATAGCACAAATTACTTGACATTTTTCTATACTTGATAAATGCATGTGCATATATAAAATAAATCCAATAGCAAGGCCATGTGAATTACATTAAAAGAGAGACTTCATGGTATTTCTAACACCTCTTATTAGGTAGTACCTGAGTGAGATAACCAACATGACAAGGAAACTGAAAGAAGCTGAACAAGTGTTATCTAATGAACAACAAGTATAGCTTGTTCATCAAGACGCTCCCTTCTAGGTGGGAGCTCATAAAAGTCAGCATGGCTTCATGATGTATTGAAATACTTGAAGCTTGGAAATAAATGTCTAGATATTTGCAAATCCTCTGGAGAAGCTTACCTTGTAAAGGAGGCAAGTCCTTCACACTCTAAACCCAAATCAAGGAAGGGTAAGAGGTTCCAAAAAAGAGAGACCCTAAGTTCAAAATGGGGTAAGAAATTCTTTAAGCAGAAAGCTGACCTAAGAGAGGTTAAATACTTTTTCTGCTTGGGAATTAGCCATTTTACAAAGGATTATTCCAAGTAAAGTGAGCACAAAAGGACATAAGCTCTATAAATGTAGGGATTGGAATTCTTTATAGAATATTCTCTATTTTCAAATTAAAGCAAGAGGCTTAACATTGCCAGAGATATGAGGATTGAGGCAAAAGGCATTAGTGCCAAGAGGTTCACTTCATATGGTGAAATTATATGTTTGTAATTTAGTTTAGTTTTTCATTTCATGAGATCTTTTTTATTGATCATTATTGGTGACTCCTTGGTGCTTGGTTGCTTTACTACTTATTATAATTCAAGTATTGACTTTATCATGTTTTATGCTAGACAAGGACAAAGAATTACTATGAAAAACTAGCATAATGATGATTGCAAAGTTTAATTCCCAATATGAAAATGTCCTTGTGTGAGTTTAGTAGGTAAAACAACATGAAAAGAATTATAATAATGGGACAACAATTGCATTTCCATAATGATTATACCATTATGATAAATGTGGTATTGTGTATGAAGGCCTTTGTTAAGGATTATTCATAATATGATTATATTTGTTTGATTATGTATAGTCTAAAGCTTAAATACTTTAGACTGTAAATGGATAAGTTGCAAAATCAATTGAACCAATTGAATAGGATTTTTGAGATTCTATAAACTAATCGAGGTTGTGAATAATCAAATACTTTGTGACAAGAGAAAGATAGATAGACAGATAACTATCTGATACACTCTACTACCAGATGGATTATTGAAAGTCATAATGATATTCTATTAAATATTGTTAGGTATGTTATGGTTCAAGCTAACCCACCATATGTCAATGGGAGAGTGTTATGAGGTCCACCTTCAGTGGATTAGTACATATATTTGGTTTCATCAAGTGTCTGTATTCTTAAAATTAACCATATACTCTCTAAAATGGTCACTTCTAAACACTATGAATTATGGTCAAAGTGAAAATTTGATTTGATTTTTTGCGAATCATAAGGGTCAGTTGTGCATTCCCATTATGATTGTAAGTAGGAGCTTAATAGGGTTACGTCTTCACTTTTTAATGAGCAAAAAGACAAAATTTTTACTAAAAAGAATTAAAAGATGCCACATTTATTATGGATTAGTTTCCAAATAAGGGTGAAACTTATATCTATGTATATCTTTATGAGACACAGAGACAAGGTAGTATAAAACCAACCGGCAATTTTCAATCATCCTTGTTAGTAGGAGCTTAATTATATAAGTCAATAAAGAGATCTAAACAAGAGAAGTAGGAAGCTTCATTAAGAAGAGTAACCAAGAAAAGAGTTCATGGTACTCTAAAAGATAATAAGTCATATTCTGTACAATAGTCTTTGTTAAATCTTGATAAGGCAAAATGGAAGAAAACAATAAAAGTGATGACTCATTAAGAAAGAATCATGTTAGAGAATTAGTTAATCTAATCCAAGATAACAGGCTATTTGGAACTAGTCAATTTTGAAGACTAGAGAGTAAGAGTGGATAGATCAATTAGCAAATACAAGACTCATTTCGATACAAAGAGGTAAGCAAAGCAGGAAGGCATTCATCTCGCCAATTGTATGCTTCAACCATACTTATTTTAGCAAATACTCAATAGTTTTGATTTATAATTACACTAAATGGTTGTAAAAACCTACACTATTAAATGGTGATATAGATGAAGAAATCTATTTAAAATGATGATTAGATTTCACTAAAAGTGGTATTTGAGATTTCATAGAGGGATAACCTTATGGTTCTTGCAGAGATCCTTTTATAGATTGAAGCAATCATCCAAACAATTATGCATAAGGTTTTATGAGAGCAATAACCTAATGTGGTCTTCAAATGGTTGAAGTGAACAATTGTCAAGTAATTTGTGAGATTATCCTTCTAAATGGAAAATATATTATTGGCCAAAAATAAATTGAATTCAATAGTGCCTAATAAAGAATGATACTCATAAATTTTGAAAAGAAGCACATGGGTGAAGCAATGAACATTCTTAAATTTAAGCTATAATGAGATAGCATAATAAGAATCCTCTCTTTCATAAGTGAATCATATTAAGGAGCTTCTTTAGTGATTTTTTATGAGTGAATGCAACCCCATGGATACCCCAGTAACTTTGAGAATGAGACATTGAGTCTTGATATTTGTCCATAAACTAAATCAACATACAAAATGGAAAATAATTTCCATGAAAATGCTGTTGGTAATCAAATGTACATAGTGATAT
The DNA here is from genome assembly GCA_963210345.1 of Inga oerstediana. Classification (NCBI taxonomy): domain Eukaryota; kingdom Viridiplantae; phylum Streptophyta; class Magnoliopsida; order Fabales; family Fabaceae; genus Inga; species Inga oerstediana. The sequence goes on from OY723407.1 coordinate 43,562,308, forward strand.
GTACAAAGCCTGATATTTGTTTTATAGTAGGACTTGTAAGTTAATGTTAGTCCCACCATCGTAAGAGACTTGGATGTCTCCACAAAAATCTTTATATACTTTTAGGGAACAATGATTATGTACATTTTACATATGTACTATGGCAATACAAGTAGCTATATGGCTAACGATGTTTAAAAGAACATCTATGATTTGAAAGTGAGATTTCAAATCTAATGTTAATGTATTGTGATGAAAACACATCAGCCATTGCCTGAGTAAAAGACCTTAAGTATCATGTCAAGACTAAACATAAAGATGTGATTTTATTAGAGTTGCTATATCATATAAAGTTGTTAAACAACATATTCCTATGCAAAATCCCCTAACTAAACTTGTGGTCAATGAAGTACATGAAGAGCTTGATGAGTTCTTAGGTATGCATAGGAAGTAAAGTATATATACTTCATTATTATTTTACATGTATATGCTAAAGTATACAATATCTAATATATCATACATGTTGATTAGGTTGACTTTTCTCATACAAGTGATGGCCTTTAACATTCAAGAGGAGTGTACAAAGATGAGACATATATGTCTACTACTAAAGCAGCGAGAAAGCTGATATGGTAGAAAAGAAACACAAGTAAATGTTGACTCAACTTAGAAGTGTAGTTAGTTGGGATTAGATACATGATTATAAATATGGATCACATCATGAAAATCCATGTCTATGATACTTGTAGCCAGCTGAAAACAAATTCTTCAAATCGGCATCATGTGATTAAAATTGAAGAATTTGGGTTTTGATACTGTGCGTGTCTAAACTTAAAGTATATACGATGTTAATGGTAAGATCAAAACAACATACACTCTTAAAGTATAAGAGTAATACTGTAGAATGCAATTTATACTGCATGTACTAGAAAACTGCAAATAGGAAGCTCTTGATCGAATAGATCCCTACTTCATTGTTGTGTGAGTTCCAGAAAGGTTAACTCTTTCAAGATGTCCTCTGACTTTGACAATATCATGGAGATATATTTCAACATATGCTACTTTAGTATTTTTCCTATAATCATGATAGATACATTCTAAAAGAATTATGTTAGGAAAAACGGTTGATTTATATCGAAATGATATATAGGTGAAAGGAAGATTATATGGAATATACACACTTATACTTGTGTCTGAGACCGGTCTCTTATTATGTTATTTAGGTAATTTCATAAGTATGAACACTATGCATATGGGTAAGGCAATATGAGTTTTATCCTAACTCAAAAGGAATTATATTGGGCATGAGGAGAGTGTATATGTGTAAAATCTAGGACATTAGAGGCAATTATTAATATGATCGAGCTGCACTACAGGGTTGTTTTGTACTAGTCTTTATAAAAGAGATTTCTAATACAAGACACCCAAATGGAGACATCATGCCCACATGGTTACAGCAGAACACCTAATATGAAAGAAGGATGGAAAAAAAGAGACTTGATCCATAACATTTGTTTTGGTCAACCCAGGGTATCTATTGTCTGCAGTGGTAACTAATCCCCTCATACCGTAAACTTCCCAAAGGGGCTTTAATGTTGGCCATGAGACCCTCTCCATATACACAGCTAGGGATCAAACCCTTGACTAAAGGGTTAAGAAACCCAACTAAGTGCCAACTGTGCTAGACCTCATGGTACCCATAACATCTAATCCACCAAGTATGAGTGAGAGATGTTGGAATAAATCTAGTCCATCCATGGTGGATTAGGCCTAAGCCCAATTCAAATGGGGATAATATTCGTTTCCCCCTAATTTTCTTTCCAGCCAAACATAGGGCTAGGAAAAACATAATTCAAATGGAAAATTGCAGTGAAGTCCCAAGTAAGATAAAATATGATCAAATAGTCCCTTGAAATCTAAAATTTACAGTGAAGTCCTATGGGAATTTTTTGTAATATGTTCCAAATGTCAAAAGTCACAAATACTCCCATTGCATCTATGTTTTTTCCTCTCTCTGTTCAGAATAAGATTTACGAATCTCACTTTGCTTAGATCCTTTATCATTACGGATTCTTTGGTTTTCCATTTCTGCTTTTTTTACATCTTCCAGCAAAAGTTTAGGGATGAATTCGAATTATAGAAAATCGAATAATCAAACTAGTGCTCCATCTACCTTACTGAAGAAGTTTAATTCGACTTTGATCATAGGAACGGAGGTTTTGATCATGATAGGAGCTTAAAGAGGAAGGTTCGAAATTGATGCCAACACCTCTATTATCTTCATTATTCCATTTGATTAATCTTTTTTTTTTTTGACCATATGAAAAGATTTTGAGTTTTGCATCACTCATCTTCTTTTTGGCCTAAAAGATAGAAAACGTTGTCATCTTTTTTATTTGAATATTGATTGGGTTGAGGTGTGCAAGTATTAAAGTAATCATCTCTATTATCATCCTTTATATTTGTAAACTATCAAGGCAACCATAGTTAAATGCAATGTATATGATGTGGTTGTAGTTTCAATGTGTTTTGGTAAGGTTTTGTATGCTCTGTTTTTTGGTTTAGTATGCCCTGTTTCTGTATTGCAAGGGCTAAGGAATGAAGATAAGGGTTAAAGTTTTGCGGTCACCTGGTGTACAAAGGGAGAAATGTGTTATTAATTGGTGCAGCGATAGTTGTTAATTTGTGTGATGAACTTGTTAATGACAACTATAAGTCATATTTAAATGTTATAATTGTGGTTTAAAGGTGTTTGGGAAGGGTTTCAAATGTTTGCTATTTTTTGGGTATTTTGTGCTCTTTTTACCCATTAAAATGTGAATTAATCAAGATGGGGTGAAAGTTGTGTGGTTGGAAGTCTTGATGTACCAAGTCAAAATGTGTTTTTAATAAGGACAATGATAGTTGTTAATATAGGTTGCGAACTTGCTAATGACAATTATATTATGCAAGTGGATAGTGGTGATGGCTAGCATGTCTAGAAAGAATCTACTATTTTTTCTTCATATAAGGGGAAGGTTTGTAGTTAGTAGAGCAGATGATATAACATATGTTAGGGGAACGGTGAGATCAAGAACAATTAAGGAAGGCACAAGTTATGAAGAGTTCAAAACAATGATATCCTTCAATATGGGAAAAGATAGTAGCGAGCGAACTTATTAAACAGTTCACACTGACATTTGATATAACTAAATTTATGGACCTACTAGATGATAAAGCAATTAAACATTTAATTAATTTCAATAGTGAAAGTAGGCATGTATATGTAGATGAAGGAGAAACTAAATATGAGCTTGAATATTAGTTTCAAAACAAATGGTTTATCATTGTGGCAGATGTAAATGAAGGTTGGATATAATAGGTTTGTATCCACATTTTATTTATGGAAATTAGTATTTTGATGTAAATTTAGCTGTCAATGTATGGACATAAACTTGTCTGTAGACACACATGGACTTGTCCACAGATGCCAATAGACTTGTCAGTGCAATTCCCTGCACTTGTTAATATATATGTAGCTATGTTTACATATTTGTGGTAGATGTGCAATCAGGTTATATTATGAACAACATGGAAATTGATAATTTGTATGGACATATTTAAAGATTACCTATGTTGTTGTGATTTAATATTAATTAGGTGGACATATTAGTTAGACTTGCCAATAGATGCCTATGAACTTGTCAAAACTTGTACATGGACTTATCAATGGACACCCATGGACTTGTTAACACTTGCACATGGCCTTGTCAGTGTAATACCTTGCACTTGTCAGCACATATTTAGCCATCTTTACATAACAAGTCTAAGTGCAATTAGTACACAAATTCTACATAATCTTTCTAAACCCTAAACCACCTTAAACCCTAAACCCTAAACCACCATAAAACCACCTTAAACCCTAACCCCTAACCCCTAAACCCAAAACGCTAAACCTAAACCCTAAACCAACCTAAACCACCTTAAACCCTAAACCCTAAACCACCATAAAACCACTTTAAACCTTAAACCCTAAACCACCCTAAACCCTAAATCCCGAACCCCGAACTCCAAAACCTTGAACCCCAAACCCTGAACCCTAAAACCCAAACCTTAAACCCGAAACCCGAAACCCACAACCCCGAACCCTAAACCCCGAACCACAAACCACCCTAAACCCTAATCCCCTAAACCCAAAATCAATCAAATGGAATAATGAAGATAATAAAGGCGTTGGCATCAATCCTGCACCTTCCTCTTTAAGCTTCTATCAAGATTGAAACCTTTGTTTCGAGATCAAAGTCAAACTTGAACTTCTTCAGTGAGGCAGATGGAGCACTAGTTCGATTATTTGGTTTGCTATAATTCAAATTCATCCCTGAAATCTTGGTGGAAGATGCACTACTACAGAAGGCACTTTTAACGTCTATTTTTATGCCCTTTAAACGATCGTTTTCAAGGGAACATGTATGTGAGTATCATTAAAAGTTTTAAAATAGACGACTATTTTAAAACAATCGTTGTAATTGACTTACAACAATTGTTTTTCAAAAATAATCATTGTAACCCTACAACATACAACGACTATTTTCAAAAAATAATCATTGTAATAGGAACAAATCCAATCCAACATTAGAAAAAAAATCATCTCATCAATACAATCAGTCTATACTTGATCATTACAAAAAACATGTTATCATTACAATCATTATCTACTGGACCTTACTGAAGCACTAATCCAAGCTACAATCCAACTTGTCAGCCTATTTAGTTCTCTTCCTCTAATGATTCTCTTACACCAAATATATAACTTTTTCTCCATATATGTTGTTAGAATATCATTGTTTTGAACTCTTTATAACTTGTAGCTTCCTTAATGGTTGTTGATCTCACTATTCCCCTAACATATGCTATATCACCGGCTCCACTAACTGTAAATCTTCCCCCTATAAAAGAAACATAATAGATTCTTCCTAGACGTGCTAGCCATTACTACTGTCCACTTGCACAATATAGTTGTCAATTACAAGTTCACAACCTATATTAATGACTATCGCTGCTCTTATTAACATCACATTCTAATTTTGTACATCAAGACTTCCAACCACATAACTTTCACCCCATATTGAATAATTCCCACTTTTAATGAGTAAAAAGAGCAAAAAATACCCAAAAACATAGCAAACATTTGAAACCCTTCCCAAACACCATTAAAGTCACAATTATAACATCTAAATATGACTTACAGTAGTCATTAACAAGTTTATCACACATATTAACAACTATCGTTGCACCAATTAATAACACATTTTCCTTTCGCACACTAGGTGACCACAATACTTTCACTCTCATCTTCATTCATTAGCCCTTGCAATACAGAAACAGTGCATACTAAACCTAAAAACAGAGCATACTAAACCCAACCCCAATACATTGAAACCACAACTACATCATTTACATTGCATTTAACTATAAGTGCCTTGATAGCTCACAAATATAAGGGATGACAATAGAGATGATTGCTTTAATACCCACAACCCAAACCCCATCAATATTCAAACAATAAAGATGACACGTTTCTCATATTTTAGGGAAAAAAGGAAATGAATGATGCAAAACTCAAAATCAGCTCAGATGGTTAAGAGAAAAGATCAATCAAATGGAATAATGAAGATAATAAAGGCGTTGGTATCAATCATGCACCTTCCTCTTTAAGCTTCTATCAAGATCGAAACCTTTATTCCCGAGATCAAAGTTTAACTTGAACTTCTTCAGTGAGGCAGATGGAGCACTAGTTCGATTATTTGGTTTGCTATAATTCGAATTCATCCCTGAAATCTTGGTGGAAGGTGGAAGATGCACTACTACAGAAGGCACTTTTAACATCTATTTTTATGCCCTTTAAACTATCATTTTGAAGGGAACGTGTATGTGAGTATCATTGAAAATTTTAAAATAGACGACTGTTTTAAAATAATCATTGTAATCGATTTACAACGACTATTTTTCAAAAACAGTCGTTGTAAGTAACCCTACAACATACAACGACTATTTTCAAAAAATAATCATTGTAATAGGAATACAACGACTATTTTTAGTAAAATAGTCATTGTATATTTAGGACTTCAACAATTATTTTCTTAAAAACAGTCGTTGTAAGCTGTCATTTTAAAAAAAAAGCATTATTTGCATTTTCTTCCCATAACCATTTGAAAACCGCGAATTCCCAGAGAATTATATTTTGAACTATAAACTTTTGAACTATTTTTTTAAAAAGAAAACATAGGTAAAAATCACCATATTTTGAATCCTCAATCATCACATATGGCACAAAAGAACTTAAATTCAGACATATGTCATCTTAATATCGTTTAACTGTTCAAACTTCAACTTTCAAATTAAATTATGACAGGTATATACCCAAAGATTTATGAGATGACATGCTTCATCATCATTTTCTAAAATATTCTCTATAAATCATAATGCCTCTAATAAAACTAATCTATAAAGCCAAAGGACAATTATCTTGAAACTCTGGTCCTTGTTAATTCATTATGTAGCCAACATTAAAGGCAATTTTATAAAAAAATACTTAAATCAAATTAAAGGCCATGGTCTTAATTACAGTCCTACTTTGGCATCTAGTTATCATAATAAAAACTAGAAACAGACAAGATGGAGTTCGAAAACCAAAAATCATGAATTTCATAGTACTTATATAAACACGAAACTAAGAAACTTATAGAAGGCAAAGTACTCGAGTATGCAAACATAACATATCACTACACTATGTAAAAGAAACCTCTACACATCATCCTCTATATGTTGTAGAAAGTGTTCTGACAAAAAGTCTCGGTTCAAATTAATATCTTCAACTGTGTAGGAATCCTAATTACCAAAAATCTGTGCGCAAATTGGAGAAATAAGTTAACATAAATCAATTAATTCAATGAAATAACTAACAATTCAATTACAAGAACAAAAATGAAGTTCAGTTGAGAATCAAAAAATGATCACTATTCAAAATTGGTGATAAGTCCACTAAAAATGATGTTATACATATATAGTAAAACATAGTAGCTGCACTCAGTTTTCCCTGGTTGCCGAGTGCACTATACATCAAAAGAGAATAGTAAAAAAGAATAAAGGCATATATCAAGTGATTGTTAATTAAAGAACTTAAATTTAAACAACTTACTTTCAGTTGAAACCACTTTGTTGAAGCACTTTTACCTTCATGCTTCCCACCCATTATATATATGTCTTCAGTGCACTATAATTAAAATGAAAAACAAAAGACAATAAAACAATTTAATCAAGTCAAAAACCAATGATTTACAAACAAATTAACTGATGTGTTGAAAATGGTTTTTATATGTTCGTCTAGCTTGTGACCCAAGGAATCGAACCAAAAGATGACGTTGATAAAGGGGCAAGCAACACACAGACTTCAATGATAACTATAATAACATATATAGATTAAAATGAGGTTAGATAACATGATACATCTTAACAAACTAAATATTTATAAATAGATAAAATTAAATTACTTGCCTTTCAACAATTGGTGCTAGATAACAAGGCAGCTTAGTCTGTCTGATTGTATACCCACATAGCTCATCATATCTTCCAACTTATTATTATTACGCCTTGCCAGGTTCTCAAGAAATAAAAATCCATACAAAGTGTTGAGCTCCCTTTGAGACACATTTTATGGAAGAAACTGCCACAAAATTAAAATGAGAGATGATTTAGTGAGTGTAAAAACCTAAAAATCCAAAATATCATGCATTAATTAAAGTTAAAAATAAAAAATAAAATTACATGATTGCAAATGTGATCCATCCTATGTCTATCAACTGCTAAGATAGGAAATCTCTAATATCTTTGCTATCAATTCCAAAAGAATGAGATTATACGGGCCATAATCTCACAAGGCATCTGCAAGATGACCTTGTTAATTTTTTTATGCATATTTTGTAGTTATGCCAAGAAGCGAAATTTTGTCACTTTTTCTTGATCCTAGCAATACACAAAATAAAGATTATAAGTATGATGTCAAGGAAAAATCAAGTAACTATAAGGTGTTTCCTACCATTAGAGGTGTCGTCGCCATATAAACAAGATGTTGAGGCTAAAGGATGAAAGATTCTATTGCCTGAACTAGTTTAGCAACCTCGTCATCGAGGAACAAGACATCTACACCTTCCTCCCCCTATCGAACACTCGTGATATTCACCTTATGTTGATCATCTTGAATTTGCTTATGATGGTAGGTGGTAGCATGCATGTATACAATAGCATCGGCAACACGGGACATCCAACTAAAGAGAGCAAGGTTCTCCAGCCTCTGGTGTAACACCCTACCTTTAATCACGTAATTATAATTCGATAACGCACATTTAATTCGGATTAGAGACCATTGGATATCTTAAACTCATTTCAATCTCCTACTTTGTAGTAGGGTTTTCACAAAACATTCAAAATCTCTTCCTGATCCTGGTCTCCATTTCAAAATTTGAATATAATTACCTGTGCAGTTTATCTACATTCATGTATAACAGAGTGTATAACTAAATCCCCGGCAACTCCCGGGTTCTATACATATATAATCTAGAGGTTACAAGTATCCACTAGGGGATTACACAACCAAAATCGAATATAATATTCCTAATTCAAAATATACAGTAATCCGAGTTTAAAGTAGATAACCAACATCTCAAAAATCCTTAGTATCCCTAAAGATCCTAAGTGCTTTGGGTTGGCCGCTTCTCCTTTGAGCCACATGCCCTGTCTGAAATGTTAGTCATAGGAAAGAATGAGATTCGAGCGAATCCCAGTAGTAACAAACCACTCACACAATGCATAACACAAAGCATGTATATAAATCACAACCAGCAACAGCAGCAGCAATCTCAAAGATACATGGTTTTCACCATAAACGACAGTACTCATGGCTGTATGCACAATACGACAGCTCTCGCTGTAATAATAATAATCACGACAGCTTACGCTGTAATCACAATAACGACAGCTTATGCTGTAATCACAATAACGGCAGCTTACGCTGTAAATGACAGCTTGCGCTGTAAACGACAGCTATCACTAGCTGTAATCGCAGCAGCATCGAAGAATCATCACATAACATGATAACACACACATACAGAGCATTATACATAGTATAAGAGAGAGAGTCACTACCTGATCCTTTCCCGACATTTCTTGGCACTGCGGGATCACGAGGACGGCAAATATCGAATCCTGTAAACCAAGTTAGGGACAACCCGTCAATCTCTTTCCCAAGTACTTAAGTTGGTTATCATTTAGACTCTTTAGGTGGCTATTTTAGGTCTAAACATATGCCTAAAGGGTTGGGAAAGACTATACCCAAAACGACCTTTCAAAAGTGCAAAACACATATTTTTAGGGGTGGGCCGCGGCCCAAAATCCATGGGCTGCGGCCCAAAACAGCCCAGAAACATTTGGGCTGCGGCCCAAATACATGGGCCGCGGCCCAAAACTATCCAGAGATGCTCAGAAACCTTTGGGCTACGGCCCAGAATCCATAGGCCGCGGCCCAAGAAAATCCAGTTTCTGGCTGAACTTCCAAAAATCATAACTAATTCAGGAAAAATCAAAATAAGGTGATTCCAAAGCCAAATGAAATATATTTTAGTCCTCTTTCAAGGAAAAATATTGGCCATAACTAGAAATCACCACAAAAGTCCAGATTTACCAAAAACCTAACATTGTACCAAAACAGGGTCCAGTTTTGATGCCAAACTTTGGACAGTTCAAACTCCCAGCTCAAAAAGCGAAATGACACAAAATTTATGTCCATTTTAAAGCTTGAGATGTGAACTTTAAGACTGGAAAGTTTCATAATTTTGCAACATCATTTGCCCAGTTAAAACGTCCACACCATCTGCCTGTCCAGAACAGACTTACATTGGACAGATTTTCGAGATTTTGCCAATTGGTTTCCAATGGTCCCTAATTTCAAATCACATACTATTTTCACACAATTTGGCTCAAGGAACACATTGGAGCCATCAAAATGACCATATTCATTATCCATGAGCATGTTCTACCACAATCACCACATGTCACCTTAACATCTCCAATCAACACATTCTCACTCTAGATCATAAAACCACTCAAAACTTCCTTCTAACAAATTTCCCTAATTCAACTTCAAATCAAATTCTAATCACTCCCAAGTGTCACAACTGACCAAATGAACAGTGACACTCTAATCAAAACCTACCCTTCACTTAACATCATAATTAGGTTAAATTTCCAGAATTCTCATTGATTAAGCAAACATCATAACATATATACCAAAATTCATCATAAACCTACCTCTTAAACTTGCTGAAATCAACACCTTGATTCCACCAACTTTCAGATTTGTCCAACAATCAAACACCACTTTTCACAAATCTGAAAACATAGCAAGGGAGCTCTTAACCATTTGAACAAAATCAATGAAGGTGAAGTGAGCATTTAGAGTTAAATACTCACCTAAAATTCAAACCCTTTCTTTCTCTTTCTTGCTTAACTTAAGCGAAAATGGAGAGAATGGAGAGAGATGAGAAATATTAGATCAATGTCCTATACACACACACACAGCCGACTTAAGAGGGAGAGAGGAAGAGTTTGAAAATTTTGACTCATCCAATGGCTCTCATTTGGACACATGGCAACATCTCATCTTTCCTCCTATGATTTCACAAACTCTCCAACACACTTGATTCCACCTCTTAACATTTAATCCTAGCCATTGATCATAATTACCAAGGAGTTTCCTTTCCAGTAACTTACCAGTCGATCGGTAAATTTACCGTTTTACCCCTGATTAGCACAATACTCATTAAACCATTAATAATCACCTTTATATCACATTGCACAACATATACTTCAAAAGTGTTTAATTATCATTAATTACATCACTTTAAAGCCATTAGCCCTTAATTACAATTTGGGATATTACATCTGGTGTAGAACCAGGGTCACCATGTCCAATCTTTAGCAGATTGTAACTGCCTTTGGTGTTGGGAAAGGCCGGGGATTCCTGGGTAAGAGAAATGAAACGCTTAATTAAACTAACTTAATGAAAAACTCGATGTAAAATTAATTCAAATTATTTACAAAACTGAGATATATGTTCATCATCACCCATCCCAACTTGAATGCTAGACAACACTATCAATCTCATCTCACCACATAGTTCATGCAACAACTCTTCTTGAAGCTCTTGTCGAAGTGATTGACGCACTTCCACCTCGAGCTCTAATCTAACTTCCTCTTGAACCCTAGCTACAAACTTTCTACTTGGTTTACTTTGTTCATAAGGTTGTGAACTTTGTCTAAAGTATCTGGATAGACCAATTCCCTATGGCTCCTCTCTAACATAACCAGGGTGATCTAGCTTAGATAAACTGGGCGCAAAGTCTTATCTCTCTTACCAAATGAACTATTAAATGTACCATTATATCAAATAATGCGGGAGCAAAATGCATCAATAATTTGGATAGAATAATATAGCCCTCATTTTCTAATTCGTCTAACTTTTCAATGTCAACAACTTTGCTACAAATAGCAAGAAAGAAAATGCACAGTCTTGTATCGTGCTTTGTACATCATGTTTCATAATGCCTCTAATAGTTACTGGTAATAGTCATTGCATCAAGACATGGCAATCATAGGACTTCATTCCTACTAACTTCAAATCTTCCATTAAGACAAGCATTCTCACATTAGAAGAATACCCTAGTGGAACCTTAATGCCATGTAAACACCCACATAAACTTATTTTCTTGCCTTTTGACAACGTATGCACTACCGGCTCTATGTACGCTCTCTTACCATCATCTCTTAGTTGTGGATGTAGCCATTCTCTTATTCCTATTTTAACCAAGTCTAGTCTCGCACTAATTCCATCTCTAGTTTTCCCTGGTATGTTCAAAAGCATAACAACAAGGGTATCACATACATTTTTCTCCACGTGCATCACATCAATACTACACCAATATGGAAGATCAAATAAAATTGACCTCTTCTTCCATATGTTCTTATCACCCGCAGTCCTTTGATTCTTGCTAAAGGTGACATTTATTCTTTCCACCAGACTATAAACTTCCTCTCTAGTTAATACCTTTGGAGCCATTCCATTCTCTAACAAACGATTAAAAGTCTTGTTTAGCCTACAGTACAGGTGGAACTGAGGAAGAAATTGCCTATAACCAAGGTAAGTTGTTTTCCTTCTATGCTTAAGTTAATGGAAGTGTGTGCCTGCTTCACATATCAAGCATGATTTATGCCCCTTCACACTATATCCTGAAAAGTTTTCATATGCAAGGAAGTCATTAATCATGATGAAAATTATTGCACGTAGCTTAAAACACTTTTTGCTTATATGCAACAAACACATCTATGCCATCCTCCCTCAACTTCTTTAAGTCCTCTATTAAAGGTGCAAGTAGACACCGATATCATTTCCTAGTTGTTTTGGCCCTAAAATCATTATAGAAAGCATCATATACTTGCTTTTCATACACAACAAGGGAGGCAGGTTGTAAATCACTAGTAGAATCGGCCATACACTATGTGTACTACTAAAAGTACCATAAGGATTGATCCCATCTATGCAAAGCTCAAGCTGAAGGTTTCTTGTCTCACTACAAAGTTGGGGAAACATTGCATCTATTTTCTTCCATTGTGGAGAGTCAGTCATGTGCCGAAGATATTTTCCATCACATATTCTCTCATCAGAATGCCATTTTAGCTTCTTTGCTTCTTTCATATTAGCAAACATTCGTTTAAACAGTGATATGATTGGAAGATACCACAAAACCTTTAAAGGTCACCTTTCTTTTATCTCATCAATACAGCAGCATCTTTCTTCATTTTGTATCGGGAAGTTTTACATTTTGGACACTCACTTAGTCCTTCATACTCCTTTTTGTACAATATGCATTCATTAGGGAAAGAATGTATCTTTTTATACTTTATACCCATCATAGACAAGATTTTTTTCCTACAATTTGGAAGTACATCACCCTCTGGAAACATATCACATAACAATTTAAATAACAATGTGAAATTACTATTGGTCCACCCACAAGTTGTCTTGAAGTTGACCAAGTCCAAAATACCTGACAAGCATATATACTTAATACACCCAGGGTACAAAGGTGTCTCTGCATCACTCCACATGCTGTCATATACAAGAGATTATGTAAAACATTCTACCTCAACATCTGAATCATTTTCTCCATTCTATCATCATCTCCGATATCCAAAACTTCCTTCTCGTGGGACGCATAAGCAGTTACTTCCTCATCATGCCATATCCACCTTATGTCCTGAAGATTTATTCCATCATAAAGTAAGTAATCTCCTATATCATCAATATCTTATCGACTCTTATTTAAACACTTCACACATGGACAAAAATACTTCCCATTTTTACTAGGCGTATTCATTTTAGCAAATTCAATACACTTTTCCACTCATTCTCATATTCTTGACTAGTTCTCAATGCATTCATCCAACTGTGATCCATTTTAGTATCGCCTAATCCATTTTCAACAATATTCAACTTTACCATTACGCTAATTAAAAAATTGACAAAATTTAAAGACATAGAAAATTGCAAAGTTCTATATAGGAGCCTATATACATTGGAAAATTTAAAGACAGAAGCTAAAGGATGCCTACAAATCATGGAACCCAAAAACAGAAACATTATGAAGTTAATCAATAACCAGACTGCAAACTATTCAAAATGAGCAATCACCAAAAAATAAATCACTAGCAAAAGTTTACCATTATGCTAATTAAAAAATTGACAAAAAAATATCAATGTGACAGACTAGTAGCAAGATACTGGCAAAAAAAAAGACAGACTAGTAGCAAGAAACTTAAATGCAAATCATATAGAGTTTGATGAATGAAAGCAACCAACAAAGCTTATGAGTTGCAAGGGTAATAACGTAGCGGCTCCTTGTTTGCTTCAAAGGTGAAAAAGAGACAGATCTAGTAATTATTATATAAGACTTTACACACACACACACACACACATATCTAAATTTTGCAAATTTTTTTTAGCGCCAGGAACTTGGTTTAGACGTCCCAAAATAATTTTGGGACGTCTAAACCCACACTTTAGACGTCCCAAATCTAAAGTTTTACTTTAGGTGTCCCTGCGCATTTCAGACAAGTGCCTGACATGCGTCTTCTCCACCATCCCCTCCTTTTTTACCAAACAACTCCCTCTTTCATTCATTATTCTTGACCGGCGTTCAGTTTACTCTTCCTCCTCCCTTCTTCTTCCATTGTAGGCCGTCGACGCACACTCTCCTCCACACCTTTTTGGTTTTTTCCTCCACCTCCTTTCCATTGACAACGACGCACGTACCACCCCCTCCTTTACAGTGTCTTGGTTTTTACTTTCCTCCACCTCCTTCCTTCCATTGTCGTCCACACCTCCTCTACACACCGTGGTTTTCTTGCTTTCTCCACCCTCTGGCGTACCTCCTCCACCGTGCATACACCTCTCCAACGTCTTCTCACTACCTCTCCACCGTATATAGCCGTTGGCTCCCCCCTTCATCAGGTTAGTTTATTTTCTTTTTGAAATATAAATTTACTTGAAGAAATTAAATTAAAACTTGCAATGTGAAACATGATGTTAAATTTCTTGTTGAAATATAAATTCTAGCTCACATAGAGATGAGTTTGTTAATTGTGCTTATATATTGGCCAAACAGGATGTTAATTGTTTTAGTGAAAATAATTGAAAAGCCTAGACAATGGGAAATATCACATTAATTAATATGAATGCCTTTATTCTATCTGGGAGATGATTGAGAACAAAATCATTGCTTGAAAACAAAAATATTCTATCTGGTAGATGATTTTGTTTTTTTGCAAGAATCACAAAAATCATTGTTAGTTATTAGTTATGCAATATATTATTTGTTTGATATGTTTGTAGCTTGGAAATATTTGTTTTATATGTGTAGATGTTGGGAATTGAGAGGGAAAATACATATATATATATATATATTATTATAAATAAATGGAGCTTTTGAATGATTTTGATGAAATGAACAAAAATTAAACAAAATAATTTTTGTTTCTTTAATATGATTGATTTTATTTTTTTTAGATTAGATTAGTAAGATTATTAATGTAGTTTCCTTAATATAATATAGTAAGTAGTATGATTATTAATATTTTTTTTGTTTCTATTCTGTTTCTGCTGTTTGAATTTACTGGGTAATACAGAATGTAAATAATCATTTTAAAAAGAAATCAAACCTTTTAACGTCCCAAATTGAGATTTGGGACATCTAAAGTCCTCCACAGGGGAACTTTAGACGTCCCAATTGTTAATTTGGGACGTCTAAAGTTTCACTTTAGACGTCTCAGTTTTTTGGGACGTCTTTTCTTAAAACATACTATGCCCCCCACATAGACATCCCCCAGTTTTTGGACATTAAAAGTGCCAAAATAGGGATGTTAAAACCCCTTTTTGTAGTAGTGTGAGCACAGAGAGGGGATAGCTAGGGTCAATGTTAGTGTTGATTTGTATCTTCACATTCTCAGGAGGGATATGCTCGCTATGAAACATGTTATCCTCCAGGCGATTGAACATATGGCCTGTTGCAACTATATGGTGTCCAGGGCTATCGGCAAAACAATTAACATCTGCTAAACCCTCAAGAAAATCATAAGGAGAAAATGTGTAGCTGCCTTGAGTACTTGAGCTACCATTTCTCCCTTGATGCTTCGTAGTACACTCCTTCATCAACTCTTATGTGAGAAACTGTATTTGTTCATGCATTTCATCACACTATTTTTAGAGCTTTTCATATTTTTCGACCTGGTTATTTCTTTGAGGTTGCCGGTGACTATAATATTTTGTCTTTGTCAATCTAAAGCTGACCCCCCTAAGAAGACTTGGATGGTCAGGGCCTAATGTCTTCACTAATACGTCCTCATCCGCATAAAGATAGACCCATGTGTTGCTACTTCCTAGGACATGGATTGCTATGCATTTAACAATAATGTTAATATTGATAGTTAATTAAAGACCTTACTAGAATGAATCAGGGACTAATATTAATACTTACAATTTTATTGACGCCTCCTTCACCAGAGGATCGCTACAAGAGACATCTTTATTTTACCTTGCCACTGACCAAAGTTTATGACGGGGAGGTCTACTACTATCCCCACTTTCAGTAGCCAACATTTCAGCAATCCAAGTACCCCTTTCATCCTCCCTTGTAGGGATACTTATTGTTCTTCACCTTCCTCCTATTCATCATACTTAATGTTAGGATAAGCAGGCACTGCAGAAGAATTTACAATTTTTTTAAACCGATTCTAATCAAGGATCTATCAACAGCGTTTAAACTGAGTTAAAAAGATTTGTACCTTTTCAATTTAGGGCTTTTCGATCTTTAGGAGCCAACACCTCAGGTCCGCTCCCTCTACCAATATCCACACGAATGCTCTCCAATACAGACTACATGCTAGTGCCTCCAATGTCTCCTAGAGTTTCCCTTATGGCTCTAAATTCTCATCCAAGTCTGAGTTTTTCTGCTCTATCAATATTATAATCCATGGGGTTATATTCGAATTTCAAAATTAATATTTATTAATTTCAAAATTAATAAACAATGAATTATCTTGATGAGCGAATTAAATAAATTCAGTTTAAATTAAATTTGTCCAATAGTTTTAATTTAACCTATTTATTTAATCCAAATAAAGAGCCATTGATTTAATTTATCTTCATAAATTAAATCCGAGATACTGTATCTCTATCATGTCAGTTATTAAATCTAATTTATCTTAATAAAATTAAATTTAAAACTAACACAATATAATAATATCATACATACATGCATGCATGCATGCATGCATACATACATGTATGTATGTATGTATGTATGTATGTATGAATGATATTATTATATTGTGTTAGTTTTAATATTATATATATGTATTATTAGTAATTTTATTTTCATGAATTTTATATTATATATATAAAAATATAAAATTCATCCACCTTAGATTAAACATTATCTCGTGTTGGGCCATTCTTGTGTACAACCCTATAGGCCAATACGAAGTTGGCAATGGGCTAATAACTATACTAACCCACAATTCACAAGTAGCCTCTGGCAAGACATTATGACTACCCAATTCAAATAAAGATCATTAACACGATGCAACCTATCATACAATCATGTCACGTCCCTTTTGTCACACGATATATCAATTAAGGATGAGACATATACAATGTCATCCTCTTGTTCCTGACCATTACTTTCTCGATTCCTGAGTAGTCTGACAATAAAAATGAAAACTATTAGCCCCATGGCCATACATTTCTTAGACTCACTCATCGACGGGCCCAGTAATATCTCTCTACTAATGTGAGGGACAAATTCTATCTTAACCATTCATATTCCTCTGCATGGAAAACCACCAAGCCCGATCGTAGCCTTTATCATCACCCAGTTAAAAGTGACTTTTTGACTAGTTCAAAGCTTAGCAACTCTCATGTAGGAATCCATAATGACCTCAGGTCAAAGGGCATTATGATGTGGTTATACATGAGATTAGCTTATGACTTGATCCATGTAGACTGCCCTTTTTTAGACTGCCCCTATTTAAAGTTAGAATTGATTTTCCTTTTTCACTCTTCAAAATGTTATTCATTGTTTTAAATATAAGTGAATTCAAAAAAAATGTGTTCAAAAACCTTTAATAACTTAATCACCTCTTTTTTATTCTAGTAATTAAAGTGGCTATAAGTGTTTTATAATAAGGATCAGAATGAGTACTTCATCCCCCTAATATGATTTTTTTTCCAATTCGCACATTCCAATATCATATACTAACTTCTCAAACGTTATAATTGACAACATTTTAATAAATAAATCTGCAAAATTATCACATGAGCAAATTTACTAAACATCTATATAATCCCTCTTCATAAGACCATGAGTGAAAATAATTAGAAAAATATGTTTTTTTTCCTATGTCCTCCTTTTATCATATCTTCATATAATATTATTGGAATCCTTGATTTAGAAAATAAACCACATATTATTTAGATATATCACTAGTGCAAAATCAACTTTTTAAACTGCCCATTTTAGGCCTGATATAGAGGATAAGGTCTAAAAAATGTGACTGGAGCTTTGATAGCCAAATTCGGCCTAGCAGTTGCCTGTGACTAGTTGCTGGAGCTCTGGTAACCATCAAACTTTTTTTAAAAGATAAAATCAAAGGGCGTTATTTTCTTTTTATCCACAAAACTCATTTTCATTTTGGTCCTTAGGATTGCAGTGAAATTTCAGAATTTTTTTAGGAGCTAGGGCTTGACTGAAATAAATTTAGTCATGTGGTGGTTAACTGAAATTCTCCATAATTAATATAATGAATCATAACTAAGCCACTGTTTTTTTTTCCGGGTATTTTTATCAAAATGACGAGTGAATCAGAATGAGATTGCAAATATATTATTAATACCCTTGGGGATGAGATAATGTCTATCTTAGCTCTTAATCAATTACTGGGAGTTGATTCTTCGTTAAGTCTTGTAAAAAAACCTTAAGTTAACACTTAGGTCTAGTACTCTTAACTAATGATTACTTCTACTAATATAGCTAGAAATCACTAATTATGGTACTGTTGAAAACCACTTAATGAGTGACAAATTTGGGTTCATGCAACCAGCTGGGACTCTAACACGATACTCAAGCTATTTAAATCAACCATATCATTAGAAAATAAAATCTCATTAAATTAACACGATAATTGTGCAAACACGGGTGGAAGAAAGGTCCTTTAGGCCGCCTTCCATCATCATCGGCCTTCATGGATTAATCTTTAAACAACAAAGAAGCCATAGCAAGCATGTAAGGCGGATGGATTCAAAAGATTGAATCAACATAGAACAAATTTTTGGGTATCAAATTCAAATTGAGATACGTGCAATGAAGAAAGCCAAGAGAAAGAAGAGATAACATAGAGGTAAAAGAAGCAGAAATAGGACTCTTGAAATCTTCGTAAAGATTCGAAGACTACATCGCCAAAACCTCACTCTCCTTGTACAGAACCTCAATCTCATCTGCTTTACAACCCTGGTGCTGCCAGTACAACTGAATGGTCCATCTCCCCTCCACAAACTCATCTGATAGTGGAATTCTTGCCCATCATGTAACATATCGATGAAATCGTCGGGTTACTCAGAGAGCTAAGGATTTCAACACAAATGTTCCAGAACCAGAAATTGTAGCTCATCCTCGAACTTGGCTAATTCTTCCACCAATAGATCTGTTTGACCCATTAGAATTGAATACGCAATGACGAAAGTTGGGTGGGGGTAATGACGGTGTCTAAGTAGATGGAGTTGAAGAAGATGTCGGCGGCATGAAATAGAGAGAAAGGGGAAAGGAAAGGTCACGGGTTTGTGGTTTCATGGAAGCAATTGTTACCGGTGATCATTTGCATTGACAATGGAATAGAGAGAAAGGGGAAAGGAAAGGTCACAGGGGAAACTGAAGTGAATTGGCTAGGCAGTGCTGATGTAGGATGATGAGGTGGTGT
The DNA here is from genome assembly GCA_963210345.1 of Inga oerstediana. Classification (NCBI taxonomy): domain Eukaryota; kingdom Viridiplantae; phylum Streptophyta; class Magnoliopsida; order Fabales; family Fabaceae; genus Inga; species Inga oerstediana. The sequence goes on from OY723407.1 coordinate 43,581,904, forward strand.
ATATTGATTGTCATGTGTACATGTCAATCAAAGTTAACATTTATTAACAGTATGACGAAATTGCTATGATTTTGTAATTTTTGAGGCAGCTCCTCGAAAACTTCCTGATGCCTATAGATCTTTTATTGATAAAAATGTCCTTTAACCCTATTTATAAATTATAAATAAGATTATAGTGTGCGCTTAATACAATTTATATAAATAACATGAGGATGCTGCATACTACTGTACCCAATATTATATTACCCTTTATTTGATGTATATATGATATAAAGGCCAAGACCACAATCTAGTTTATTTATAAAACTCAATGATTCCCAAAGAAATGGAGGCAACATTGTAGCTTGAAAAACCACTGGCTTTGCAAAGAGCTTCAAACTCTTTCTCAGTTTTTTCCTTCCCACCAGCTATAAACATGATGTTGTCATAAACTGAAGCAAGTTCATGTTCATCGCTTCCATTCGGTCTTTCTGGCATTATCAGGTCAATAATAATAAGCTTGCCTTTATTATTGAGAGATCTATGGCAGGTTTTCAAAAGTTGTATGCAGTGTTCATCACCCCAGTTATGAGTTACATGCTACAAGAAAATAAACGTAGAGCTTATGATTATTACCAACAAATTAAACCCTAGAAATAATTACTATGCGAAATCAATTATAGTGTTAAACTGGCCTTTATCATCATAACATCGCCTTGTGGAACGCTTTTGAACATATCTCCTCCAACATGCTTCATTTATTTAATTATCCAAAGATCTTATTATAAGCTCAAAGAAAAATGTTGCATGATGATAGAGCCAAATTATCACATATATTTTGGTAGCTAAAGTTAGGCCTTTCTGGGTTTAAGCTGATTTATTCTGGCATAATTAAGTGTTAAATTGAACATTTGATCACAAGGGTATATTGGAAATTAAATGGGCTAAAATACTATATTTTTTTTAATATGTTCTTAAATATTTCCTATTTATTCAGACATATGATTCTGTCTTCGTGAATTTGAATACATAGGTGAAGATGTGATGCAATATCCAATATGTATCCATTGGTCGAGCTAGGACAAATGACGTCATTTAAGGACTATCCAAGGACAAATCTGGAATTTGGCATGTGTGGAATTTTTTTTTTCTTATATTGTCATCCGGTATCCAGTTCGGAGTTCATGGTTTCCCCTCCCAACACAAATGTCTCTTTCAAGACTCAAACTCGAAAACTGGAGGGATCTAGCAAGGCCTTGTACCGCTATACCAAATCTATGTTGGTGGAATTTATTTTGTTTTAATGTTATACACATGACATGAGAAACGAGATTATGAGATTTATTGCGTTATTGGGTATTACATTATTGGGTTAGATTAAGTCTAGGTTGTGGTCCATACCTTAGTCACAGAGCATATTAGTAACTAGCCTCTATTCACTTTATCCCAAAACCTCCACAACCCTAACACGCACATTTTAATCCCCAATTTGGTACGAGGGGCTTGGAGGGGAGGGGAGGGGAGGGGAGGGGAGGGGAAAGAAAATTCTTATGAGTTAAATTTAAAAATATTAGAGAATTGGGGTTAAAATTTTTTAAATAATTCACTACAAAAAAAAAAAGACAAGTCGCCGCCGAAAGTCTTTCAGCGGCGACAAAAAGTCGCCACCTATGCGACTGTCGCTGAAAGTTTTAGCGGCGACAATTTTTGTCGCCGCTGAAGGTGACTTTCAGCGTCGACTTTTGTCACCGTTGAAAGTGTTAATTTTTTTTAAAAAAAAATTTGAAAAATTAAATTTTTTATTAAAAAATTTTGAATTTTTTTTTAAAATTTAATTTATAATTGCCACGTGTCTCCGCCCCGTGCTACCACGCGTCGCCTTCTCGTGCCGCCACATGTCGCCTCCTCATAATTCCTCCAAGTGACTCTCCTCTAGTTCGAACCCGCGACCTCAGGTAGCCGATGCCTTCGCGCGCGAGTCTCTGCCAGTTGCGCCAAAATGAACCTATGTCATATTATTACATATTATTATATATATACTATTATCATATATATAAACATACATACATATAATTAATTAATTATATACATATAATTAATTATTAATTAAATATAATATTATTAAAAATAATGAAAAATAAAATAAAAACGAAAAACATATTTATATATTTAAATTAAAACTTTTTTTAATTAAAATTACTTAATAAATAATAATTTAATATCATAAATATTATTTTTAATATAAAATTATAAATATAATATTTATAAATAATAATATAATTTTAATAATTAAGGTTAAATAGAATTATTTAATAATTAATAATTAAATTTTATAAATATTATTTTAATTTTATAAATATTATTTTTGAAAAATATTAATAAAAAAATTATGAAATTGACTTTCAGCGGCGACTTTATTTGTCGCCGCTGAAAGTGTTTTAAATTTTTTTTTTTAAATTTTAAACTAGACTTTTAGCGGCAACACTAAAGTCGCCGCTGAAAGTGTTTTTAAATTTTTTTTTTTAAATTTCAAATAAGACTTTCAGCGGCGACACTAAAGTCGCCACTGAAACTCACTTTCAGCGGTGACTTTTAATAGTCGCCGCTGAAAGTGTTTTAAAATTTTTTTTAAAAAAAAAATTTCAAACAACACTTTCAGCGGCAACACTAAAGTCGCCGCTGAAACTCACTTTCGGCGGCGATTTTTAATAGTCGCCGCTGAAAGTGTTTTAAAATTTTTTTTGTAATTTCAAACAACACTTTTAGTGGCGACATTAGAGTTGCCGCTGAAACACACTTTCAACGGCGACAACACAATGTCGCAGCTGAAAGTCTGACGTTCAGCGGCGACAAAAGTGTCGCCGCTGAAAGTGACACCTTCAGCGGCAACATTAAAAGTCGCCACCAAATGTCGCCGTTAAAAGTGCTTTATTTGGTAGTGATTGTTTATACTCTATTACATTACATATTCTCTTTATTAAAATTTTATAACACCATTTTTTCAATTTATTTAAATTCAACTCATAAAAATCTTATTTTCCCTCCCTTCCTTCCCCTCCCCTCATACCAAACAGGCCCTTAACACAATCTTAGGAATAGTTTTAAGCTACCATTAACGTTAAGCCTCCATTCTTAACCCAAAAACGCAGTACTTCATTACTCTTCATAGACCTCACATACTCACCACTCTTCACACCCATTTATCCGTTCATTCAATGTTCATTTTCTCTTATTCCCACTCCATAACCACCACCCTTCTCCACTTCATTCCTCCCTCTTTTCTTCTTCCACGTTCCTTTCCAATCACACCATTGGAGTTCCCCATGGTGTCATTAAAGAGGACGAATGGAGCTGAACGCTTCTCCATGTGTGGCTAGCTTTCTTCTACTTTGGGATGATGTGAAGTTGTTAAGCTAGTGGTTTCTTAATAAGGGAGTGGTTCTCTACTCTTAATTTCCTCTTCTTATGTCATATTCATTGGAGTAATTATGTTAGTAGCTTTTGTTTATGACTTGAGTAGCGTGTATTGTTCAATTCATTTGAATATTAAGATTTAAGAGTTGTATCTTTGTTTAATTGAGGTTTACATTGTGTAATTGTGCAAGGACTGCGTTTCCCTATTGACTGCTTGTTATGCATGCTAGGTATTTGTTGAAATGCGTCTATGAATTTTAAGTGATTAAACAAGTCGAGTTGTCGCTGTTTAATTGTAGGCGCTGAGTAGAAATAATGTCTCAATTGACTCAAGTTGCACATTAGAATGATAAGATTGTTAATATAAGGTTTAATGGCTTAATTGTTTGAGGTAGTAATTAGCCTTAGATTAATCCTAGCACATTAGAAACTAAGAGAACAATGTTATTCCCAATTAATTAAATGTTAAGGATAACTACACACATCATCACAAGCGTGTCCATCTCATTAATCACTTGTTAAACCAAGAAAATACAAGAAAACAAGAAGTGTTGTTTGTTTACTTGATCAATTAGTAGTTAGTTGTAAATCAACACTTGAATGGGTAACTTGTTTCTTTTTTTCCAATTTAATTAAAAAGTCATCTTAATTAAGATATCCATTGAGGATACGACCTATGTTGCTGACTATTCTACTTAGAGCTTAACTTAGTTTAAAATTGGGTGCTAAGCGACATAGCATATTACATGAATTTTGAAAATTATGGAATTTAAATGATTAATTATTAGCATTTTTCACATATAGTTGTGTTTAACTGTTTATATGCAGGACATGTGTGTGTACCTGATTGAGTTTCAATGCTTATCACCACCCTTGACGAGCATCAAAATCTGGACTATCTAGATTAACTTTAATTTGAATAGACCAAATTTAATTTTGATCACTCTTATTTTTTCTTAAAAATATTTTTTGATATGTACAAAATCTAAAATACTAATAATATTTCTTTAGTTTTTAAAAAATGATTTTATTTATTTACAATTCATCCATTGAAAATTTTAAAACTCATTGAAACTATATGTAGACAATGTAGATCTCACCGTAGTAACGAGCACCATAGTACATGCTCATCACTGTGATGAAGACCAAAACTAATTTTATACATTACCTGGATGGGATAGTTCATGTTGTACCACTTGTGGCAAGTCACAGTTAATGCCTTGAATTGAAGGAAACTTGGAGATTATCATTTTGAGGCTTTGCCTAATACCACCACCCACATCAACAAGTGTCGATATTTCCTCAAATCCTTTATATGTTTCAAGTACATCCTTCATCTGCGGGATTGACAAATCATACTTGGAAAATAGTTTTGAATGTTGGATCTGTTTCCATATATTCATACAGTGACGTCCCATGAACTTTCTTGAACAAGTACTCTTCCTCATCATCAAGAATCACTTTCTTGAATTTTTTCCTATAGCATCATAAGAGTGTGTATGTGTGTGTGTGTATACCAGAAAAATAGGTGAGCTCTTTTAAAAAGATATAAACAAAAAGTGGTGATTATCAATCAATTAAACCTGGAAGTACTTACCAAATTTTTCTGTAGGCGGGATGATTACATAATTTGAAGAATGTAACGCAGGAGGATAGATCCTCATCAGGGATTAAGTATTTAGCACTATGAGATAGAGCATAAAGCCTCTCAATCCTACCATGTTCATCAATTTTGTAAGAAGAACAAGTCAAGAGAGAGTAATTAGAAAGCAAAAACAACATTCGGTCAAGTCGACGAGCCATGCCCGGCAGGCGGATTTGGCAGCTTTGAAGTGATTTCAGAGGGGGACTTGCCTTTAGAGCTTCCCTTGCCAATGATCTCAAACAAGTTTAGCAGAAAAGCAGAATTTAACACTGCAAGATACACGTGATCATCTGCCGCTATTATCATAGGATTCAAAGAGGAATTAGAATCATATTCATGATTCTCAGTGGACGCACTCATGCTTGCTATTAGCTTCTTTGTTGTATAGGCTCTCGCTATATAGAAACTATGGAGGAGGATTGGGCAAACTTCAAATCTCACTACTACAAAAAACGCGTTTAACGTCTCTTTTTTAGGCCTTTTAACATTTGAAAATAGGGGGATATCTATGTGATCGACGTAAAAACTAAATGGCAATGATGTCCGTAAAAAAAAAGGGGACGCATAAAGTCTGGACTTTAGACGTCTCCATTATGCATCTCCATTCCAAAATGGGGACATCTAAAGTGTTGGACTGACACTTTAGACGTCCCCAATTTGGAATGGGGAAGTCTAAAGACTGACACTTTCTGCTAGGGATGTCTAAATTTTATTTGTTTTGAATGACTATTTATATTCTTCACTGCCCAACAAATTAAAACTGTAGAAACAGGATCGTTGAATAATTCATAGTAAACCATAATGTCCCTTACATGATAAGTAAACACCCAGCACTTTTATAAGTATCCTTCTACATTTAAAAAGCAAGTCCTATGGAATTCATAATAACGATTTTAAATTCACCATGGTTATCTCCATTAGATTATTACAAACACCTCCTATAAATTTCCTATGTCAGGATCTCTATATAGTGTGCAAACAATGTGGTTGTATCTTCAATTTTGTTTTTTTAATAACTAAAGGGCATTTTTTATTGTTAAATTCTTAATAACAAAAACAACAAAGCCAGTGGCCGATGGTGTCAAGGAAACTAGCTATCACGGTGTACAGGGAGACAGTGATTCAAAGCATTTTTGTAACAAAAGTAGAACTTTAGTTATTCCAAACATTTTTGTGTTAAAGAAAGGAAAGTTGTAAGAGTGAGAGACAAACTTGTGGACGACAGAGAAGGAGACAACCCACGGTGGCATCAGCTGGACATGGTATTGAGAGGGAGAGAGAAATGACAGCGCACTTGTCCCTCCTTGGTAACCTATATCTCCGCTAGACAAATAGGAAGAGTGTCGTTGAAATAGAGGGAAATAAAGAGAAAGAAGAGAGAGGGAAACACAAATAAAGAAGAGAAAGCACATTGAACAAGAGAAAGAATGAAGTTAGAGCAGGTAGAGCTTACTGATGGGACATTGGTGCAAGCCTTTAAAGTCCACTTTAGACATCCCTAGTCAGCCTGGGGACATCTAAAGTCCACTTTAGATGTCCCCAGTCAGCCTGAGGACGCCTAAAGTCCACTTTAGACCACACCAGGCTGACTGGGGAGGCCTAAAGTGAGGGACTTTAGGCATCCCCAGTATGGCTAGGGACGTCTAAAGTCCCTTAAAGTTTCATATTTTGACATGAGGAAAAATTCAAAACTTTAGACATCCCAATTTATGTTTGGAATGCCTAAAGATACACAATTCCTCTCCTTAATTGTAAAAATGTCACTGCCTCTAATTTTAACCTCCCTTTTTATAAAAGGGACATCCTTTAGGATAATAATATCTATATTTTGTAGTAGTGTCTAAAATTTCTCACAACCTGTTCTTCTAGATCTAATTATGGGGTAGTTAGAGTGTAATTTAATGGTGTGACCCTGCATTATTGGGTAGAATAATCCAGTAATATAGCAAGTTATACCACTCATATGCTATCAATAATGGCACGACCGGTCTTCAAATTTATTAAAAATATAGTATAAATCTGATCATTGACAATTGGAATCTTTTTTTATTAGTTCAAGGGTATAATCCATTTTGAGATTTAGAGCACAAAGAGTTTTCGCCTCTTTCAATAAGTGTTCTCTGATATTTAAACTTGTATTTTTCTCCTTACGGGCTGAGGCTCCTTACCTCCTCACCCAATAATATATTGATGAGAATTGAAATATTTTGAGATATATTATTTGTTTAAGCTAAGCAAAGGTATATATCAGTGAAATTTATTTGAACAAAAAATAAAGTGTTGTTAAACGTGGCATATTAAACACCATTGATAGATTTGCAGTAGGGATTAGAAAATTTTTTGAATTTTAATTTTCTGCTATGCCTACCAATCCCAACATTAGTTTCATAATCGGCTTCTTAAAGTGAAACAACCCAAGTTGTGCACTATATTGCATTAATTCAGTTTTATTCTTGATAACACCTAGGTGACTAAAGGGTTCTTTCAAGAAGACATTAATTTGATCTGAGATCCTTTAATTGGCTAGACATCTTCTTCAACATATAGATGATAAGTCGTTTAGACAAGTTTTGGACACATTGTGTTGATTATTATAAATAGTAGTAGTAGACAGTAGTTGTCACTTTGTTTAGCTAGTGCTGGATGTTTCTATGTTGGATGTCTCTATATTAGATGTTTTTGGACATTTGGTTTATGAAGAAGTGCTGGATGTTTCTGTACAGCCCTACTTGATGGGTAGAAAACAATTTGAAGCAACTATTTTTTAGACAAAAAAAAAATATTATAGCGTTTGTTTTTGGGTCCAAAACTTAAGAATAAAGTTATAAAATAACTTTACCTTTACTCAATTTTATTCTCCAAAATTGATCCCAGACGCCACTATTGCTGTCATGTGGGCCTTAATAATTCCCTCTGCCCTATCTTGGACTCTTCAATATTTCAACTGGCTCATTCTATAGTTCTTGGAACTTTCCTAGATAGAGCCCCTAGAAAACTTTGTTCTCTAACCCTAGAAAAATTTTTATTTTGTAATTTAGTTTGAGGAAGGGAAATCATTCTACATTCTTAATGTCAACTAGACCAGGTCTCAATGTCACCTAGACTAGGTAGTTTGCTTAATTTAGGGTTATTCTTAAATTTCTAGATCCAAAATCTAGGATATTACATTAATAACAACATGAGGGTGCCAACAGAAAAATATGTCATAAACATGTCTCTATCTTTAGAGTTAATTAATAGTCAACAAAAATGTCATTCAAAGGGAAATATTGGAACAATTTTAACACTTGAAATGCAACATTACACTAACAAATAGTTTAGGCAATTAAGCCCTTCTTTTTACAAAATAGTTTAAGGTGGAAAATGTCTTTTAACCCTATTTTCTATATTGAAAAAAGTAATCAAAGTAGTTTTTAAATATATACATTCGTTAAAAACTCTAAGCTATATACTGTAAGGCCCTGCCTTGCATACCCCTTATTACCAATGTTAATCAGAGTACTTGAGTGCAGTTCGGTGAACAACACTGGAATAGCATAAATATACTGAAAGATTGATGTAATGTACTTGATTACATTGCCATTTTTCCCCATAGGGTTTGATAATATATACAAATGGTTCCCAAAATATCCAAAATATTAAGATTTAACTAATATAACCCAACTGCTCTGAATCTTGGGATCTGCACACCTTAGTCCCAGTATCTACTACTTTTCCCTTCGAGCTGTTGGTTCCCGCTGGAACATTTATTATTTATGAAAAATGGTGAGATTCCAAGGAATCCCAATAGCAACATACAATCGTTCATATAAAACGCAGAAAGTAAATACGTCATGCTCCATGTTATGTATAAATTAATGAACAACATAACAGTATGTGTACATGAGTAGGGCTTAAACCCCACTATTTGTGCACCTTGGTTGGATTGTTACTCAACAACTAGGTAAAAGTGCACTTCTCGTACTAACTGCCCCTTCTCGGCAAAACCACGTTGATTAATTAAAATACAAACCATGGCATACACAAACATATATACAATAGCATAGTGTATGAAGGATAAAGTTACTACCTTAAACCCTTTTTCAACTCGTAAAGTGTTCCTCAAAATTTGTGCCAGCGTCTCAGGCTCTTAATTTGGTCCTAAAATTCCAAATGCACAGCAATTAGGTTAAAACCATTCATGTACTATTTTAGACACTGTCAAAGTGTTTCTGATGGTTATATTAGCCTATATTGAAAAATTATCAAAAAGTTACTAGGGACCCAACCCAACCCAGGCCCTTTGTACCCAGTCCAAAAATTTTGACCCAGGCTATTCTTACATAGTTTTTGCATGTAGAATCCATTTTTGACCTCGATTTTTGCAAAATCACTACCAAATAACAATTTTGCCCTTGGTAGCCCCTAATTAGGATTCCAGGGGTATTTTGGTCATTTCGCTTTCGAAGGCTTTTCTAAAAAAGTTTTCAACACTAACCTGACCTAATTTTCCCTCTTGAACACAATGGAGTTCTCATATCATTGAAATCCTGCCCTAACCCCTCCAATCAGCCCTAGCCAAAAACATGCTAGGGTTTTAGGAAAAATTGGATTTTTGATTTTCAACTCCAAAAGCTTATTCCTTTTCACTCCTAATCACTTGATTAACTATTTAAACACCTAATACCCAATATTTGAGGAAATTTGGGCAGCATAACCCCTTAGGGTTAACGCTTCCCAAATTTACAAATCACAACAAATAAGCTGTTAGATATGATTAGTTTTGATGATATCAAATATAGATATGAAATGATAAGAGCAAAAAGTTTATATAATGTATTTCTTTGACTAATTATTGTGTTTAATGTGAAATATCTTGTAAATTAATTAAGTTGAATTATGGAGGAAGAATAAGAAGACTAAATTATCAAATATACAAAGAAGTGATTGAATTGATGAGAATGAACAAAAGGAAGAAGAAGAAAGAAACTGAAGATAGTCAAGAAGCTACCTACTCGGATTATGGAGAATTATTATCAAGAGGAAAATCAAGAAGAAAGATATTGAAGAAAGAAAAACTTGCAAGATCTAATGGGAATATCAAGATTTAAGTTCTCTGAGATTTCTATGGTCAGAAGGAAATTAGGCGGCACTATTTTTCACTGTAGCAGTCGGTACTGTTTGGCACTATAGCGGTCATTACTGTAGCAATCGAGCACTGTTTGGCACAATAGCATACAGGTACTGTAGTACTCGAGGTGCAAACTGAAAGTGCAAAATCACTGTAGCAAGTGTGGCACTTAGCACTCGAGTGAAGGAAGAACACACTCGAGTGTCGGGCTACTCTACTAAGCTCTTTTTTACGTTCAACTTGACAGAGGTCCAGTGTTTTGGTCATATCTCTCAAACCACACATCCGATTGACCTGAAATCAGTGGCATATGAAAGAAGACTCACAACACGAATAATGTACACCAAGATCACATTGAAAGAACATCAGATGAAGGAGATATGATCCATGGAAGTTGACACTGAAATCACTGTCACTGTTCAAGACAGGTTCGGTATTTTGAGCATAACTCAAAAACGACATATCAGATTGAGACACAACCAATACCATATGAAACTAGACTCAAAGAGATTTCCATGGATAGGTAATTTGCCTAATTGGAACTTATATTCTAGGAGCTATGCCTTCTGGAAGTTGACGTTTGTGCAGTCTAGTGCGATAGACACTCTTCAATCATAACTTGCTAAATACAAGGAGTTTGGAGTTGATTCTTTTTGCAATGGAATGAATATGACAAGAGCTTTCTTATGATACATCATTTTCCATATTTAGAATCAAATGAATAAATTGAGTCTGTTGTAGCCCCACATTACTCACGAGTCCAAAAACACACTCTTGAAAAATGTCATGCGAGTGTTGTCCAGAAGCGGCTGAAGCATGGAGAAATTTAGCAACACTCGAGCATTGAACAACACACTTGAGTGAGGATCAGAATTGCACTAAAGTCATGCAAGTATTGACATGTAAGTGTTAACCCGAGAAGAAATATGACCAAAGAAACGTGAAAAGCACTCGAGCATGACTGGTAACACTCGAGTGAGGAGAAGGATTGCACTCGAGTTATACGAGCGAAGAGCAACAAGTGTTTACCCGAGAGCAAGCCAGAACGTGAAATTATACATGCACTCGAGTGAGGCTTCTTTGCACTCGAGTGAAGTCTTGACAGAACCAAAACGCAGAAAGTTCAGACTCTCGTAGCTATCAATCCAAACGTGGTTAAATGTTATACATTCACTATGTTTTCACTTGTTATTGTTCCTAAACGTTAACTAACATATATTTCAAGTGTAAAACAGGAGATTAAACATATGGATTGCATCTTTAAGAATGGAGGTCATTTATGGCAAATATTGTCACTCAACGTGTTGAGTCTCAGAAGCCATAAATTCAACTTTTGACCAATGATCCAACATACCCATGACTAACACTTTATCATAGTAGTGATTAAGCATTTTGTAGTGTGAAATAGGAAATTTAACGTTGAGATTACATATTCAAATGAAAGAGTCAATTATGGCTGACATCATTACACACCGAATATCGGTTACCTACCATAACAAAAGATTGACCCACCATGAACGAATGTCTAAAACACCAACGCTCCACAATGTGACGTGCAGCTCATAATGAAACATCCTACTCTTCAATGGAATGCTCTGCTCTACAACGGACAGCGACTAGTTGTTCAAATGCACACAACGGTCAAATGAAGCAATGGGACTCCAACGGACGAATGCTCACAACGGTCATCATCTTCATCAACTATAAATGAGAGAGCATTCAAAGTCGATGGGAAACTGAGACAGCGAGCAACTACAAGAAAAATGATGGAAACATGAATCATGTGCTTCTACCCAAACACTCTCTGTTCTGCAGCTTCTATATTACTTATCATTGAGAGAGTGATTATTTATATTGTACTTCAGTGAGCATTATATCCACTCTGTGAGAGAGTCTGTAAACACTTTCATCTGTATTTATGAATTGATCTCAAGGTAGAGAGACCTTGAGAGGGTTGATTTCCTTACGAGGGAAGCTGTAGAGAAAATTGCCAGTAAGACATTCTGCTCGTAAGACTTATTATAATGTGCAAGCAGTAGAGAACATTGCTGCTCATAAGACTTACAGGGGTGTAAGCAGGAGAGAACATTGCTGCTCGTAAGACTTGCACGAGTAAACAGAAGAGGAAGATCTTCAGGATTGCTCTTCTCGTAAGACTTGCCGTAAGGGGTAGCTTTTCAGTGAGAGATTTGTGAAAGGTTTCACGAGTACCCGGCTAAACTTGTGGGTTTGTAAAGGCTTTTCTTATGCCCGAATTAAACAAGAAGATAGTGAATTTGAAAATCTCAGGAGGAGCCTGGGGACTGGACGTAGGCCATCACAGATTGGACCGAACCAGGATAAATCATAGTTTGCATATTCTCTTCCCTAAGCTCTTATATTTCTAGTATATATTATTTAATCTAACTGTTGATTTATAATTCATTACCTTCATACTTACCACTTTCGTTAAGACGCAAAAAGATTTTCAAAATTCTTAAGTTTTTATCATACACCCAAGTCACCCGCGCCCTCTTGGGTGTTAGTCGGATTCTAACATAAGCCACTAAACCTCAACAAATCCAACAACAACAACAGCATCAAGGATTTAAGGGTTTTAAAGTCACCTTTGGATTTCTTCTTCCTCTCTCTCTTAGCCGAAACCCTCATTCTCCTCAAACCTTGATATTTGCTTGCTAAACATATGGAATCATAGAGAAGGGAAGTTTAGAATAGAAGCTAAATCATAAAGGAATCAAGCTTACCTTGTGATTTTTCCTCCTCCTCCTCTCTCTCTCTCTCTCTCTCTCTCTCTCTCTCTCTCTCTCTCTCTCTCTCTCTCTCTCTCTCTCTCTCTCTCTCTCTCTCTCTCTCTCTCTCTCTCTCTCTCTCTCTCTCTCTCTCTCTCTCGTTTCATGAAAATGGAGTGAACAAGATGAAGGAAGGGTTGTTATAAATATCTCCTTTTTCAGTTATTTAATTTAATTCCAAAAATTTGACTTTTATCACTTAATGGTAGTTGGGCTTATCTTCATGAAACTTATGTCATAAACCTTTATTAACATTGAACCAATTCTCCTCCCTTTTTCTCAGCCCAAGTTCACGTTTAGGGTCCATTAAAAGAGCAAAATAGGCAGATGTTAATTTATCCAATAATTACCACATTTGCCATCACAATATTTCCAATTTTGGATTAGTGGCAATTCTGACAGATTTTCAGCCCTAATTTTAAAAAATCACAACTTTATTTGCAGATATCAAATTTGAGTGATTCCAAAGGCTATAGAACTCTTATTGAGTCTACTTTCAAGGAAAAATATATCCTTTAGCCAATTAAAATCTCACAATTTGCAGAATTAAAATCTTTAGACGTTGTTCCAGGAAATAGCCAGTTTTTCTGGACTAAATTCAAAAATTCATAACTCTTTGTGTATAGCTCCAAAAATTATCCATTACCTATCAAATTAAAGCTTAGGATGTCTACTTTCATCCTAAAAAATTTCACAACTTTTTAACATATTTTGATCATCCAAAACCCCATGACAACTCACTGCCTCCCTAAAACTTTCTCTGGTAATAAGGTTTACATTTCAAATTTTTAGTATTTAATTCCTTTGATCAAGAATTTATAGCCAGAGGATATTCAAAGTATATCAATATTCAACATTTAATTCTATTTAATACACCAAAGGTATAAGGAATTTTGGTGACCAAAATTCGAGATGTTACATATACCATCAATATATCAATATAAAATATGACAAAATATACAGCAAAAACTATAAAACATCCAGCTTGACTTTATTTAGTAAATTGTAGACCCTGTCCAACTAAATTGGAACATATACAATGGTTAGGATTTGAACTCCAAATCACTTGTTTAAATGACAGGAACTCATGCCAATCATAATGTTGGAATAAATCTAACCCACACACTTGATAAATTAGGACTCAAGTCCAACAACATTAGGATTAAAATATAAATAATAGAAAAGTTTGAGTCGATAATTGTAATATTCCATGATAGTAATAATATATATAGACATGAGGAGTTTAGTTGTGTATCTATGAACACATTCAAAGAAACCGATTTTTCTTCCCTTGCCTTATAACTCTCTCTTTTCATTCTATCTGTGGTGTATTTGTTATGCATCTATAATTGTATCAGTAACAATCATCCGATTAGTGAGGGTATTTAGATATTAACGGTTGCACTTCAGGTACGCCCATTTCCTTACACACACAAGCATAAATTGGTGATAATTACATTATTAACAAGAACTAAAAATTTTGGGCATGGAAACATTTAATAAATTCTTAACCAAATACAATTTAGAGAAAAAAAAAGATATTAATGTTTATGAATTTAAAAAGTCAATTAATAATAAATAAATGATCAAACATAATTTATTTTACATTGGCATCCCTTCAATCATCATAGATAAGAAATGAATGTAACAGATAATTTTAATTTGATGCCATCGCGATCAATAGCAACCAATCTTGGAGTCCATTCCCTATTCAGTATAACCTTCCGGAATTCGCCATCCCAAGCACGTCCCTTGACCGATAACAAAATTTCAGGTAAGAAAAAAATTAGTAATATGAATAGCACCCTGAAAAACCCGAGAAAGTTGAAAAGGAAAAAAAAACCCAATGAACACAGGTAGTTTCTTTTTTTGGGGAGGACCGGGGAAATTAAAAACAAAAGAAAGTTGACTTTTTGACTTTTTCACCTTAATGACATGACATGTTTTTAAAATTAGATAAACTGAGACATGTACCTTACAAAAAATTTAATAAGTTATGACATTTCATATATTTTACAAGTTGCGTGTTGGTAAAAAAAAAAAAATTTACAAGTTGCACAACTATTCAATTCATGCCTTTTCTTTTAATTGTCTTATTAAATATAAAAGACTTGCCAGCTGCTTCAATTAAAATAAGGGAAACTCACTGGTCCAAAAAAAAAAAGGGAAACTCAATGTGGAATCCAAGGATAATAAAAAATTTCCAAACCAAATCCTCCTATTAAAAAAATTTCTAGGGACTGTATTGTGATTAATTCGGAATGTGTCATTACTTTGTTGACCCCATTGAATAAAAAAGGAAATGAATAGCATATACTTTTTTTAATAAATGTTTATACCTATTTTGACAACTGGATGATCTATTTTGACAAGTACAATTTCCTCTATGGAGAAGTTTTGAAATTTCAAGGGTAACTTTGAATTTCAAACAAATTTCATTACTTTCTTTTCCAATTATAGATGATATGATTCTTCCAAATTCTTCATAAGTTGTGCCTTCCTTTATGCATTTTGTTCTTACTAGGGAGGAAAATGAATTTGTCAAAATAGTTCATCAGTTGTCAAAATAAGCATAAGTACTTATCAAAAAGGCAAATGCACTTGTCAAAGTAGGGACATTAAGTTCTGAAATTTCAAAACTTCCCCAAGGAGGAAAATGAATTTGTCAAAATTGCTCATGTAATTGTCAAAATAGGCATAAGAACTTGTTAAAAAAGGAACATGCACTCGTCAAAATTAGCACATTTAGTTCTAAAATTTCAAAACCTGTCCAAGGAGGAAAAGGACCTTGTTAAAATAATTCATTCAGTTGTCAAAATAGACATAAACACTTGTCATAAAAGAAATATGTACTTGTCAAAGTAGGGACATTAAGTTCTGAAATTTCAAAACTTCTCTAAGGAGGAAAATAAACTTATCAAAATAGCCCATGCAATTGTCAAAATAGGTATAAGCACTTATCCAAAAAGGCATATGTACTTGTCAAAGTAGAGACATTAAATTCTGAAATTTCAAAACTTTTTCAGGGAGGAAAATGAACTTGTCAAAATAGCTCATGCAATTGTCAAAATAGGTATAAGCACTTATCCAAAAAGACATATGTACTTGTCAAAGTAGAGACATTAAATTCTGAAATTTCAAAACTCCTTCAGGGAGGAAAATGAACTTGTCAAAATAACTGATCCGGTTATCAAAATAGGCGTAATCACTTGTCAAAAATGGCATATGTTGTTCCTTTCCTTTTTTTATTCAATGAGGGTAACAAAGTAATTTTACAATCTGAATTAATTACAATATAGTCCCTAGAGGCTTTTTAGGGGAATTTGGTTTGGGATTTTTTTATAATTTTTTATGGTCTTTGGGACCTCACAGTGATTTTTCTTTAAAATAACTCATTTGCGAAAGTTTTAACGATCAAAATACTCTATAAATGCCCCCACAACTAGACCAATGCGTTGTGTGAGAACTTGCTGGTTAAAGTTTTCCTCTCTCACCATTGTCCACAGTTTTTAGAAATTTAGAGTTTATAACAAGAAGCTATAGCAAGTATGAGCACCACCATAGAGAATCAAGACTATGATATTGATTCTTTTTTTAACGCTATTATGCTACCATCAAGGCACGTCTACCTTGCTGTGTTAAATACTCAACTTGTTTGAAATTGTTTGCGAATCACTCTCTATTGACTTGGGAGGACTGAAAGGCTTTATGGTTTATCTCCTTTTGGAAGATACTTGTTCCAGCTGAATGAAGAAGATGATGGAGCCTCTTGTGTTTCAATCTTGAAATTAGACAGCCATCCCACATATTTAAAGGTTTGGTAAGTATTTCATGTTTTGATTCTCATAGTCTTAGGCTCTGTTTGGTATGAAGGGAATGAATCGGAGGGGATGTGGGATGAGAAATTTTTATAAAAGTGGGGTGATAAAATCTTTAAAAAAATGTAAAATAAAAGAGGAAAAAAATTAATTGAAAACTTTTTACCCCACTTCTCTAATTTTTTTTTTTTAAAGGTTAATTAAGATTCAAGTCTACCCATAATGTTTTCACAAAATTGCACATTTCACCATAAAGTATTCTTCTTCTTTTTTTTTTTTCTTTTCCCTTTTGAATTACAAGGGTAGACACTATCGACTTGAGTTACAAACGGGATCAAACCTACGACCTCCCATTTATAGGAAAACATCCAAACTACTAGGCTACAAGGCCATTAGTCCACTATAAAGTTTTTTTAGCTGCAAAAATCTACATACATTTTTTAAAATAGAGCAAATGTTACAAAACCGTTAATTTTAGCAAACGGTCCACTACTTTATGTTTGTGGGGCCCACATGATTGCTCTACATAAAGTAATGACGTTTGCCCAAATTAGTAGTTTTGTTATTTTTATCCCTTTTGAAGAAATTCATGTGTATTTGTACTTAAGAAAATTTTATGGTGCAAGGTGCAATTTTAGGAAAACATCATAGTTAGATTTGCGCCTTAACTTTCTTTAAAAAAATCTAACTCATAAAATTTTCCCCCCCTCCCATACCCCCAAACCCTCATATATATCAAACAGCCCCTTACTCTATATTCATAATTTTACAATGGTTATTTTTCTTTTGACTTGTATTTAATGATGCTAGGCAAAACTTTGAGCAAGTGATTCTTGATGAGGAAAAGGACGTGTTCAAGAAATTTCATGGGATGTCTATATTTGAATATATGGAAATAGATCCAACATTCAAAACTATTTTCCATAAGGCAATAGCTGACATATCAATCATACAGATGAAGGGTGTCATTGAGACATGCAAAGGATTTGAGGGAATATCAACACTTGTTGATGTGGCTGGTGGCATTGGCCAATGCCTCAAAATGATCATCTCCAAGTATCCTTCAATTCAAGACATTAACTTTGACTTACCACAAGTGGTACAACATGGCCCATCCCATACAGGTAACTGCAAATTTGGATACTCATCATTTTATTCCACCCAACTCTAGATGAAAAATTGCAAGGTTGAATTTTAATATTTTATAAAACTATTATCATAAAAAATAAATAAATGTAAGGAAAAAGTAACAGTGAGTCCTTATAATTTACTTCAATTTTGAATCAGATTTCTAAAGTTTATTTTGTTTAAATTGGACCCTTATTATTTTATCTGCTAATTTTAACTTATAGACTTTATGAAATTTCATTTATGAAACTGCATGGAAGTTAAAACGGCATGAATGAAATGAAACGAAGGAAATTCTATCAAGTCCATGAAATTCTATAGACTAAAATTTAACGCTTTTACATTTAGTGCCTGTTTGGATTAGCGGTGAAGAAGTGGCTTTTTTTTCCATTTGACTTTTGAAAAAGTAAAGTAGGATTAAAAGTAAAAATGTAAATGTGATTTGTGTTTGGATTAGCGGTGGCAGAAGTGAGTTTTTTTTTTCTAACCTTGAACCTGTTTGGATTAGAGTTTGAAAAGCCCGTTTATATGCAAAATGACTGAAAAGGGCATGGATGCTATTGAATATTACATACATATGATTCCTTTCATAACCCGGGTTATGTTCAGTCAAAATCATTCTAGTTTTCTTCATTCTTTTTTAGTATATATTTTGATTTTTGCAAGTGTATCTGTGTCTTTTTAAATTATTGTCTGCAAGAAAATTACTTGCTGCCCAAGTCTCTATATATATATATACTTGAAGTGAGAAAACATAAACAAAATTTGATTAAAATAATTGAAATTATAATTTAAAAAAATATACACCAAAGTAATTCACTAAAAATGGATAAATTTAAATTAATGCTACAATGCATACATGAAGTGGATCATGATAGAATCATCTACCGCTAACAAGTTGGTCTTTGATTGTATCACGAATATGATTCATTTGTGTTGAAGATAATCTACGGATAGTTGATGTGGATGCTACATCAACTGGATCATTGTTACCTTCAACACGTATATTTTCTCGTTCAGCATCTTGAAAAGGCACATCTGTTTGGGAATTTCTTTGAATAAGATTATGTATGGCCATTATTGCACAAACTATGCGGACTTGTGTTTCAAAGCTATATGACTTCATTTCCCCCAATAGCTGAAACCTATTCTTCCAAACTCCAAACGTCCTTTACATAGTGGTCCTCAAACTTGAATGATAATAATTAAATATCTCGTTGGGGTTTGCAAATCCCTCGCATCGCCTGAAGTCTGGAAGGTAATAACGCTCACATCTATACGGACCAAGATATCCAACTGGTGTTGGATAGCTAGCATCGACTAAATAATATTTCCCTAACAAATATAAGGAAATTAACAGTGACTGTAAAATTATAGCAAACATGAGGGAAAAAATACAAAGACACTATGTAGGTGGGTGTTGAAGATATACCTTCAGGTGGATAGGGGAAATTCATAGATGGAGTAGAGATAGTCGTTTGGAAGATACGAGCATCATGTGCAGTTCCCTCCCACCCTGCCAACATAAAAGTGAAGCACATATCCCAATCACATACTACCATGATATTCTGTGTTGGATATCCCTTTCTCCTGATAATTCTCTCTTGCTCTGACTGACTAACCACACACTTGATGTGAGTTCCATCAATTGCTCCTATTGCATCTTGGAAATATGGGTAATC
Organism: Inga oerstediana; assembly: GCA_963210345.1. Lineage (NCBI taxonomy): Eukaryota > Viridiplantae > Streptophyta > Magnoliopsida > Fabales > Fabaceae > Inga > Inga oerstediana. Next base: position 43,601,469 of record OY723407.1, read on the forward strand.
TCACCAATTAGTGCATATTTTTGGGTGACAATGACGGAACTCAGGATAAAGCGGTTTAATAATTTCTGTCGCTAGATTGACACAAGCATTTAAAACTATATGGAAGATCCTACTAATAATTTCTCCTGAATGTTGAAATCATTCCTATAGGATCCTATTTCCTTGTGCATGTCCAATGGTATGTAAGAATATGGCAACCATTTGTTCAATTCCAAAGTACCTTGTTTTTCGTAACCCATGTTCTAACAATTTAGAGCACAAGAGAAAAAAGACATGTTTTTCCACTCGAAAATTTTCATGACAAACTCCATCATGCCCTTCCAATACCTTTTGCACCCACTTTGCACCTGTTTGCTGACTAGTTCTGCATGGCTCTTTACAAATATAAGGCACGAGATATTGAGCCATCAAGGCACCTACGTGTTCATACTCAATCATCTCTTCGTCTAAAAGAGATATGAGTCGTCTCCTTCTTTCTGCACGAGATGGTCGTACTTCCTCCATGCGCTCTGAAATATCTTCATTGCTTAAACCTGTCATTAACGATGTAACCTGTGTTTTTCCAAGATTGTTTGAAATCAAATACAATTACAAAATGTGAAAGTACGATGTCATAATATAGCAGAAGTTAGTAGCATTCATAAGTAGCACAAAACATAGGTTTCGGGGGCATAAGGTTATATCATAACATACATAACATGCGTTGTCTAATCCAGGTACTATCATAACATACATAACATGTGTCACCTAACATAAGTACTATCTCAACATACATAAGGTCTGGATATCGATATAACTACATATGACAAAGTGTTCAAAAGTAACACATAATGGAGTTCAGGGCTTAAGGGCAATCTGAAGTTGTGGGCTATTGTAAGTATGTTCCTGCAACCACTCTAGCAAGGCTTCTTTGTTTCCTTTCAACCCACAAAACATGTCACGAGGTATCTGGCGCATCATCATATTACAATGGCGGCGGCGAAAGTCCCTATCATTAACAACTTCTGAAATTGTGAGTAACTCTGATACGATGTCACTTGCTAGTGCATCACTTGTAGAGATCTTTCTTATCTCTTGTAATCTATCCGTAGATGCATCAGATATTCTACTAACCGCGTCTGCTATTACTTTGGAAGTTGGTGTTTTTTTCTTTTTGGAGTTCTTGGACCCTACATCCCTCTTCCTTTTCCCACTGCTACCCTAACCAATAGGTGCACTAGGTGTAGTGTTCATTGTCAACGCTATTTCTTCAAAATCACTAGTCACTCCCATACTTCCTCCTGTAGCAGGATCTTCAAGATCTTCCTCACTATCTCCCGATCCTTCTTCTAGGTTCATTATGGGTTGGTAGACATCATCTTCATTATCACCCACTGACATCTGTTGCTATGCAGAAGATGGTGTGAACATGGTGCTGCCTGATGCCATAACATCCTTAAATATAATCTCTAATTCTTCGGCATAGTGGAGGCCTTTGTACCTATACTTTGCGTACTCTGCATTCTCCTATATGTATATAATAATATGACAATACAATTAATACTAATTATAATCATATGACACAAAAATTCAGCCCTTTATTATAATAATACTAATAACAACAACAACAACAACAATAAATTTTCACATGAATTTTCCTCTCCCACCACTCATCTTCTGCAATAACCATATTCCTCATTGAGTTAAAAGCTATACTAGTCTCTCTCGAGAATAACTTATCCCATGCCTTCCATTCTTTTCTAAGGCTATCAAACCTATTTTTAAGTTGCTTCTTGTCATATGATCATCCTGATTTCTCATTAAATGCACACCTAATGTATTTCCACCCATCCTTCATCAATAAAGATCCTTGACGTTCTTTCTTGTAGATTTGATCAATGTATTTGTGGATGAAAATCCCTGTGGTACTTACATCCCACGTTGCTTTACATTTGTCCTTATTCATACTTGTATGTGAACTATACATAAGTTAACACAAACATATATTCACACGAGCTCCCCAAAACCAGATAACTAGGTAAAAATTTCAATCGACCATGTGAGATATCATAACATAAAATGAAAACTATTGTACTGAAAAAAATGAAAACAAATCTGCATTACCGAAATGTTGCACAAGTTGTTGTGATATAGTAGCCACACGAGCCCCCCAAATCCAGATAACCAGCACAAAATATATTAAAACCTACATTGCACAGTCAAATAAATATCTCTAGAGTGGCTCAATAAAGAACATATTAGAGATTTTTAAAATAAAAAAGGGTTATAATATGATGAAACACCTTTGAAATGAGCAGCGCTCTTCAGTACAAATTATTGCTCTGCAATTAAATTCAACCCATTATACTTCCACCCCCACAAGAAGACTATTAAATAGCATAATATATAGAAAAGGATATAATAACAAAATATGAGAACAAATTCCAGAGTAATGAAACAGGAGAGACAGTGATTACTACCAATCCACAGCTTGTCACTAAAAGTTATTTAGTACACCCTTATCCACACGAAACATATGGAACCAAATGACCTATAAATTCTTCAATAATATAACCAACAATTTATTATGAAACCACAAGTTTAAACATTCCTTTCATGTCAGCTAGACCAAATATTTACAAAGAACAGTTCCAAGTTTGGGCATCTGTCGAATTAATGAACCAGAGGGTCCAATTAACCGTGCCAAATTAATGACAGAGAAGGGACAAATAAGTGTGATCATATGGCCACCTTAATACATCTGAGCCATTATTAGTTACTAGTCTAACGATAACTCACTCAAAATTGGGAAAAACACCATCAGGCATGATGATGTAAAGCTGACTCTTATTGCTAAGTATATTACAAAGGAAAAAAAATGAATAAAACAACACTTTAACAAAGCAAGACAGAGAAAGATCGTGTGATAAAGGCCTATACCAGGAGGGAGATACAAAATTGAAACGAAAGTTACATTTGGTGTTTTGCAACAAGAATTAATGCATTATATACGTGTGTGTGCGTGTGTGACTACTTTTTATATTCTACTAAAACACAAGTATTACTCACTGTGAAAGGGGGCTTCCTCGGTATAGAGCTCTGCTTTATTTCTCCACGCAACCGAACCTCTTTTCCATCTTGGTTCCGTTATATGGCAAAAGAATATGGCGCAAAGAAATGAGCATTGCAATCAACAAGTATTGCATTACAGAGCACATGCTACAAAGCAATTCCCCTTGGATAAAAACCAAGCCCGTATGCATTTCCTCAAAACAGGGCAGAAATTTTGGAAGCATAAAATACTGATATGACAGAGACACAGTGAGGAGCTGAAGAGAGAAGAACCAGCCAACTCACACTGTTCTGACGATTTACAAAAGCTTCAACGACCTCTGTTCTCTGTCCCAAGTCACGGATCTGGACCTCCTGACTCCCGCTCGCACAGATCGCCACAAGACAAGCACAGTTGAGCCAAAAATTTCACAACAACCACGTGCCTTGGCCAACCACCGTGAGACGCTGACGAGATGCAACCTCAAATCTAGACGAAACACTGAACTACCATTGATATCAATGCTTTCAACGGTATCTGCAGCAACATTGATGGAAGAGAGAGAAGTGCAGTGAAAGTAAATGCAAAAGCTACACAAATTAGCTTAAAAAAAAAAGCAACGGTGGTGATAAAAGCCTAGTGAAAGTAAAAGCCTTGCCAAACGGTGTCAAATTGGCCAATGGGCTTTTTTAAAGCTAAACGTGCGGTTACACCTCTGTACCGCTTTGCCAAACAAACCCTTAAAAGTTGAATGCTTGTGTAAGGATTAAATAAGGACCAACTCTAAACAAAATAAACTATAGGGACTCAATTCAAAATGAAGGCAAATTATAAGGACCCACATATTAATTTTCTCTAAATTTAAACTTTTTGTTTCTCCAAGTGGGGAGTGCATACTTGCTTTTATATACACTCATATGTGTATGAATATTTAAGGGCCTCAAAAAAATTGGATAAATGGGCACATAGTCCTACACGAAAGTGATTTGTGACTTTATAAATACTTGAGTAACCCAAGGGATGCAGTGAGATTTCAGAATCTTTTAGGCCTTAACTGAAATGACATTACTCCATGTGGCCTAAGTGATATTTTTCCATTAAAAAAATATTAAAATAATACAGAGAGGGAAGACTGGTGGGACCCACGTTTCAAAAACTAACGGCAATTAAGTGATATTTAACGGCGTTGCTAAATCTGCTCCCAAATAAATAGTGTATAGCTACTTTTGTACCCGAAAATATATAAGTCTTATGGTTGCTCCTAGCAAAATTGTTGAAGGCTAAATTTGTACCTTTGCCCATTACTAAACATAAAATCTAGCAAATAATAAATGAAATTCAATTTTTTTTCTCCTCATCGCAAATTTTATGCCATATCAATTTATTAACCATTTAAATATCATGTAACTTTCAAAACTCTTGCAATATTTTCCTTTGAGCTTAATTAATTATAGGATATCCTTGTGATAATAATAGGAATGACGCATGTTGGTGGAGATATGTTCAAAAGTGTCCCACAAGGCGATGCTATAATGATTAAGGTTAGTTTATCATTATAATTAACTTGGCATAGTTATTATGGTCTAGTAATGGTAATTAAGCTAATATATGTTTTTCTTTCTTGCAGAATGCAACTCATAATTGGGGAGATGAAGATTGCATAAAGATTTTAAAGAACTGTCACAAATCTCTCAAAAAGAATGGGAAGCTTATAATAATTGACTTGATAATGCCAGAAATGTCAAATGCAAGTTATGGCCATAAATATGCTTCCATGGTTGATAACATCATGTTTTTGTTGGGTGGCAAGGAAAGAACCGAGAAAGAATTTGAAGCTCTATGCAAAGCTGCTGGGTTTTCTAGTTATTGTATTGCCTCTCGTGCTGCCTCAACAACTTTAGGTGTCATTGAGCTTCATAAATAATTTATTTTAAAAAAACTAATCCGTCAGTACTTGTAATTTCATCTGATTTTTATTTAATGTCGTTCTTGTAATGTTTTTTTACTTATAATATCAGTTATAAGTATGTTTTCTAAGCTCATAATTTATTAATTATGGTTGATGTGGATTCTCACTAAATTATATATGTCGCCACAAATTAAGAAATAAAAAAATATGTATTAAAAGAAAATGATGAAATAAAGTTTATTTATTATTGTATAGTTATTGTGAAATTGTTTGGATATCAACTTGACCATTTATTTAAATTTGTTATGCTGGAATTTTTCTTAAATTTATATTTTATAAAATTTAATTATATCATGTTTTAAGGAATTGGAGTTGGATATGTAAGAACTTATTTTTGAGAAACACTTTCATTAACTTGCAAAAGAAATAACAAAAATGATAATGGGAAAGTGAACTAGGCCACTTGGTCCCTAAAGTGCTCCCCAACATTGTTTTGTTTAGAGTTTAGACCATAGTGGGCCGGCTCCACTTCCCAGCTGTATCACCAAAAAACAAACAATATGACGTCGAAAATTGTTCTTCCCTGAAGTAAAGGCCTTTCGTATGGATTTAAATCAAAAACCCACGTCTACACTATTTATATAATAATGATGTGAAAATCTTAATATTTTTACTCCTTCCACTTTTTAAATAGTTGAAGAATTTGCTTTCATCCTAAAAATATATGATCTCAATATATTTTTACTATTGTAGAGAATAACTTTTATATTGCCCCTATACATTGAAAATAGGTATAGTGAAAAGTGGCGATGGCAATTTTTTTAATTATGGGCAAAATGTAGGAACACTTCTTTTGTCACCCTTTGAAGAATTTCTGTCCTTGTGTGTTGTCTTTTAACTAGAGTTGGTAATATGGGCCAGCCAATTACAGGCTGGCATGCCACGAGTTGACAACCCAACGAGTCAAGGATAGGGAGGGAGGGTGTTTAATTTTTCTGTTTTACTTTTTAGAATTTTAGAATTATGAATTTGAAAAAAAAAATTAAAATAAATATGGGCTTGTCCATGGATTGGCAGGCTAGCCCATCACAGTTCCAAGTTATGCGAGTTTAGGTCAAAATGACTCACATCAAAACAAAACGGGTCTATTTTTCAATAACCTAACTCACCAAAATTTTACGGGTTCATATTACCGACTCTACGTTTCAACCACATGCATTGCCATTTCATGCCCTCCCCTCCACATGTGCTATCATGTAACACTTTTTGCCATCTCAGCATCATATATTGTCAACTCAAATGTGACTTATCCAAGGAACAAACTAATGACCACCTTTTTTGGTATATAATTATGTTGCCATTGAGCTGAAAAGAACCGACTGATTATTATTATAAAATTATATATATATATATTGACAATGAGACCTTCAACAACGTTGTAGCTGAAAATCTAAGTTTGAAAACCTAAGTTTCAGTGACGACTATAATTGTCACTGCTAAAAGTCTTTAAATGGGAGACTTTCAACAGTGGCTTGCTAAAGTCGCTATTGAAAGTCTCTGGTAAGGAGATTTTTAGGAGCAACCTTCTAGAGTCACCAAAACTAACACTTATAAAACTAGTGCTTATAAATAAGTCACACCTATATTACATGAGGAAATATAATACACATTTAAAGAAATCAATAATAATCACATAGTTAACTGTCACGAATATAAACAAAAATGAATAGATCCAAACCAAAATAAAGTTCAGATAAAAAAACGAAAATAAAGCAGAACATGATGAGCTGGTCCAACAGTTTCAAAAATATTTTTCAGATTTATATTAAGGACAAAACATACATCTAGTTTCTTATATCCAGTCCATCTAGTTTTCCAATCAATAAGTGCCACTTGGATTTTTTAAACATGTCATTATTTAACTCCGTTACTCTTCTCCATCTCCGTTCACAAGCGACAAACTCGATTAAACCCATAGCTCTCAAACCAAAAGGAGCAATCCAGCGGCTGATATTGATTGCCATTGACGACAAATCAAATCAAACCACCGTCGCCTCACTTTTCTCTATTAACAAATTGAAGGGGGTGGATCTTTTGCTTGCTTTTTTTCTTTCCCAATTAAGTATCCATGATTCCATCTGTTAATAAATCCAAAGGGGATGACTGCAAATACAAATATGCTTTGAATGGAAAGACTACCTCTTCAGCCTTCAAACTGTATGAAAAGAAAGACAACAGAAAAGAATAAAAGGAATTTCATATTGATAATAACGAAAGATGTACAAGTTTTTCCCCCACATATACTGAATGGCATACACAAGTTGAACTAAACAAATTGCCAGACTCTGGTAATATTCACCACAAAAGATTGACTTAGAACTTGTGAATGCTTTTGTTTAATGCTTTGTATCGTAACTAAAGGGAGTTAATGTATAATTAAATAATATAATTATATCAGATGAAAAATAAAAGCTATTATATAATATATATATATATATTTGATATTGGAATTACATTCTAAGTTGTACTATGCTAAAATATGATTATCTATTAAGAATTCAAGTATAAGGAAAGAGACTTGTTTTGTCAGGATTTTTTTTCTTATAACAATATATTAAATATTAAAATCTATAATTTGGACAAAACACACATGTTCTGATTTCCCAATTTTTTCCCCAAAAACCTCATTTTATATCATTTTTTCCATATATGATTTTATAACTAAAACTATATTTATTTTCACTTAAAATATATTTTGTAACACCCCAAATTTTATTCACCAAATATATTGCAATTATTTGATAAATGCAATAAAATGGTGAATATTCATAAATTTGGAATTTATGAATTCTATAAATTTTCATTTTCATGAGAATTGGGCTAGAATAATTATGGAACAAATTTGGGTAATCAAAAAGCCCAATATCAAGGCCCAAAATAGAGGAGAAAATAGAGAAAAATATTTGGACAAATAATAAGAGGAAATTGGCCAAAGAAAAAGAAGAAAAGAAATTAAATTGAAAAGGCAATTGCAACTTCGTAATTTTGCCATTTTAGCACAAAATTAATATTTTTCCAATTAATTGAATTGAATTTCAATTAATTAAGGAAAACAAAGGAAAAATATATATTTAGAATATTTTGGTCAAATAACTATGAATTTATGGAAAATTGCAGCAAAAGTGCAAATTTGACCAAAATGGAGACATAAAGTGTACACGTAACTTGAATAAGTTTTGAAGCCAATTGAGACCAAAGGGAAGGACCCATAGACGTCTCCTACATGTAACAAGAAGAGGGAAGGGTTAGTTGAATTACAGTTGGGCTTTATGATTCATTACATGTACATAAAATTTATGTACACAAAAAGTCCAAATTTTAGAATTTTCAAAATTTAACAATTTGGTAAATTATGGGACATATTACTAAATCATTATCCTCTTCCTCTCATGCTCATTTCCGTTGCCCAAGTGCAGAAAAATAGAGAGAGAAAGTTTGAGAGAATTCTAGAGAGAGAAGGAGGAAAATCTCACAAGTTAGGTCTATTCCTTCGATGAATTCGTTCCTAACATGTATGATCCTTCTCTTAAGCTTCTCTTCTATGTTATTGAAGGTGTTTGAAGCAGAAATTTTAGTGTTTCAAGGGTTAGGGTTACGGCCATAGGAAGGGAAAGAGCTTAAAGTAACTTCCGAAACTTCGAATATTGGTTGTTCTGGCTGCTGTGAGTAATTTAATCCGTGAATTTCTATTGGATTTGCTCTGATTGTTAATTTGGAAAAAGTTGTGTCCTAAACGTTATGCTGCCCAATTTGAGTCTAAATGGTAGTTATAATGTAATTAAATAGTTAATAAAGTGATTAGGAGTAAAAAGGAGTAAGTCTGCGAAGTCGGAATTGAAAAACCCCAACTTTTCTCGAAAAACTTGTAACTTTCAACTATGGCTGTTAGAGAGGCTAGGAGTTGGATTTTCATGAAACTAATGATTCCATTGAGTTCAAGAGGGAAAATTAGCCGGGTTACAGCTGATCACTATTTCAGAAAAGCCCTAAAAAACATAATTACCAAAACACCCCTAAAACCCTAAATTAGGGGTCACCAAGGGCATTTTGGTCTTTTGGTAGTGAATTTAGTAATTTTGAAGTTAGAAATGGATTCTTTGGATAAAAATATGTCAGAAATAGCCTAATTCAAAATTTCAGGAAAAGTATGATCGGACCAAGTATAGCAGGCCCTGGCCGGGTTCTTAGGGGCATTTTAGTAAATTTTCAGTATAGACTCATATAACCACTAGAAACACTATGAAAGTGCCTAAAATAGGTCATGAATGGGTGTTAACCTAATTCTTGTACATTTAATATTTTAGGACCAAGTTGAAAGCCCAGTCGTTTGCACGCTTTACGAGGCACACGCTTGAGGCGAAAAAGGGTTAAGGTGGTAACTATTATCTCTCATACACTATGTGACTATTAATATGTTGTGTGATACTGTATTCTGTGATATGAACAAGTGCTTAGAGCACATTACCTAGTTGTGGTCGAGGACTTAGTTGAGGTACACTGGTATTACCTAGCTGTAGTCAGGGACTCAACTATAGTACACATAGGGGTTTCAATTGGATAGTTGGCCCTGAGCTTTGTGTACACACACGGTATGATCTGAATTTTCATTTTACACTATATGGTGCATTGCATATTTAATTCTCATATTTTATATAATTGATTTATGTTACTGCTGGGATTCCTTGGAATCTCACCCCTTTTTATAAATGAAAATGTCTCAGCGGGAACCAGCAGCTCTAAAGGCAAGGTTGTAGACATAGGGAACTGACGGACACATTTCCCCAGGAGAAGATGATGGTTTATATGTAGTATATTTTTGAAAGTTTTGTACAAATTGTAAATATTATCAAATTCTTCACGGTTGATTCCTATATGTAAACAAATATTTATTATCAGTATATTTATACTTTTTTGCTTGCCTGTAGAACTTGGTCTTTACTACTCTATGCATATCGAAATGAAAACAGGTGTTAACATATTCCCTTAGAAAATAATGTTAGGATCAAAAGTAACATTTTTTAAAACTTATAAAACTAGGTAATTATGCATTATCATTATATATTGTTGAGTTAAAAATGAATATAATAATTTCTTTAAAGCTTGCATGATGATTATGCATTTTTTATAATAATTCCTTACCCTAACTATTAATTTTTTTTAATATTCAAAAAATAAAAAAGCATTAGTGGTTTTCAGTCATCACCACTATTGTTGTCCTCCACCTCCTCCTGACCATTCCCCTTGCTTGGCTTATCATCGATGTCTGAGGAAGGAAAAGAAGGGTCTAACTAGAAGTGATCATATACAACCTAATTCTGATGAAGGATGAGGTCTATCCTCCTGTTTAGATGATAGGCGTGTCAAGCAAGACACCTTGTGGAGCGGTCAAGGCCGGGCAATGTTTGCAGTAGAGTTTCCATTTGAAGAAGAGGCAGAAGAGGATGAGGAGGAGGAGGTGGAGGAGGAGCTTGTAGAGGAGGTGGTAGTAGTAGTGAAGAGTGAGGATGACGAGGAGATGAGGGCAAATGGAAAGAACTCTCTGGCGTTTGACCATGATGAGCTAGAGAAGGAAAGGTGCTTTTAAGAAAAGTACAGTGAACAAAATGAATACTTCATTCTAAAGTATTTAATTTTAGGAGAACTAGTACTTGGTGTCGGACCGAACGAGATTTTGAAAGGGTGCCTTTTAGATTTGTACTTTACATGACGGTTGTTTATGAAGAAATTTTGTTTTTGTTGTTTATATTTTATGCTAAATTAACATAGCCTTTATATTTGTGCTTTTGCTGATGTAATGTTGGAACACGAATAATTTATAAGTGTTATATGACGGTTGTTTCAAAAGACACCACTTTTGTCACAAAATAAGTTACAGTTATTAACTACAACCATTATTTTTTTTATTTTTGCAAATTTCCCCTTGCAAAACATGACGATGTGCATAATTAACTGCTACTTTTAAGCGTTATGTATCCTTGCACGACCTCCACTTCGGCATACATGACGCTTATTAGCTGTAACCGTTATACATTAAGCATTATAAATGCTCAAATCTATACTAGTGAGATATATTTATTTAAGGGTAAAATTAAAAAACAAAGCATTAAATGATGAGAAAAGAGCAAAGTGGGTCTTATATAAAAAACTATACCACTCAAACGTTTGACTCTTATATTTTGAAACAAAGGGAGTATTAAATTAATAAAATTTTCCAACTTTACCCCAATTAACAAGGATTTCAAGGAGAGGGGAAAAAATACAAACGAAATGACCACATTTAAGCATTAATTATAAGTAAAAAATTAACAAATGAACATTATTAGCTGTACAAGTAATTTATATTTAAAAATGAATTAGTCGCAACTATGCAATGCATGTGTTTCTACCCACTCTGGCACCTTTTATGTCAATTCTCAAATAAATAATTGATCCCAAGTGCAAGTCACTTTCCAAAGTATTGTACACCCTCCACACCTTTTTATAAATGTTAAAAATTTAAATTGTTTTAGTCTATCTCATAAATAAGGGCATACTTGATAAAAAAAATTTATTTTAGATATACTTATTATTTTTAATTAATTTTAACTATTTTTTTAAATTACGTAATTTGATTACCAAACTCTTATAAACAGGACTGGATCATCCTTGTAAAATATGTTGAACTGACTTACTATATGCTAGAGGGAGTGTTGTACGTTTTAAATGCAGTCAATGCTCTTGGTCTTATCATAAACCGATCTCATCGATGAGCCAACTGTAGACATATGCAGTACTATAGAATCTCGTTTTTATATTTAAAAATAAAAAATGGATTTAAACACGGTTGTTGTTATTATATCCCACTCTGATCCTATTTATAAATCCATTTTAACTACATCTCACATACCAATGAGAGGTAGTTAACTAAATGATTATGGGATAAATTTTCAACTATGCCCTTATTCATAAATGGGTACTTTTCAACTCCTTCTTCTTTATCTATTTTTAAATTATTTCATCATTGGTATAATTGATAACTCTCCATATTTTGTACATTTAAAGAATATTTTGATATAATTGGGGAGTTATCAATACTAATTTAAGATGATTTTCTTAAGATTTTATAAGATATCAAGTTGGTGCATTATTTGGGGATTTTATTTTAAATATTATAGTTTTCAATGTTTTGAAAATAATAAAATAAAAAGATGCATATTATATTTATTTGACTTTAGGTTAGTTTTTGTTATTACTATTAAATACTTCTTTTTCTTTCCTTAGGCACGTAGGTGACGTGTTTTGATTTCTAACTAATTGGACAATGGACATAGAGCTACAGGGGCCAATATCAGAGAGTCACCGTTTTGGGCCATGGTTTCAAACCATGGTTTGGGCAACCCGAAACAAAACTTCTTTCACACACTTACCTCGTAAGTCGTAAAAGCTATTAAAAAAAGCTAATACAAACACACATTATTTTGACTGGAAAATTGACAGCCAAGAGCGCAGAGGACGAAAAGAAACAGAGCAACCGCACAATTACAATTCATCAACATCATCTAGCGAGAACCAGAACCTCGATCATCCACTTCTCCATTTGATGGCGACCGGAGTGAGGACGAAAGGAACTCTGGTGTGCCGTCTCTATCCTTTATTTTTCCTTCTTTGTTAGAGGGAGTGGGAGTCGCTGGTTGTGGTAGCACTGTTCACTATTTTCCTCAAGCTGAATCGGTGTCCTCGTGAGGTGAATCAAGGAAGGTGACTGAACAAGAGGACTGGAGATTGCTCTTCATCTTCTTGCAAGTTCGACGGCCAATAATGAAGGAGTGAAGGAGGGGAAGGCGTGTGCACAGTGATTTACTCTGTTTCAATTGTCTTTCTGAATTTGGTTTTGGTTTTGCTGAGACGATGACTTTGTTGACAGCAATGTGTGACTAATTTCTTTTGAACCTAGAGTAGCTATGAACTAATTTAAGGATTTGAGCATGTATGAACTAATTAATCATAGTTGGTGTTAATTTTGTTTACTTAATCTGTTTTATTTTGTGTACTTAGTGCTTGATTACCATTAAGTATGAAATTGGGAAATTTAGATTATCCTTGGGAGAGGGATCTTAATTAGACCATAAGATTAAGTAATGTGGGATTAGAATGTATTCTAATTTGCCAATAGGATAGGAATATTCCTATTGGACCCATATAATCATATTAGAGTGAATTTGGACATTTATTGCCTCTTGAGTAAATTAGTTAGGAATAACAATTTTAACTTGAGAGAGGAGTATAAGTGATTGGAAGATACTTATATTCATTTAAACTCTAGATTAACAAATTAACATTAAGTAGTTTTAATTGGGTAAATACATGCTCTAAAACTTAAAGAAGGGATTAGCCACTCTAGGTTGTTTTTATCAATTGAAGTATTTAAATCATTATATTTGTTTCTTTTGCATTTATTTAAATTGTATTTCAATCTCTCTCTTTGATTTGCTCAACTTAAATGAAAATGGGAATTTTAATGCCTAATTATCTATTACCTTGAATCTCTGTGGGATGATCTTGATCTGATACTCTACTATTCCAACGACCCGTACACTTGCGGTGCTTATTTTAAAATTTAGTAGCATCAAGTTTTTGGCGCCATTGTCGGGGATTCAAGGCAATTGGTGATTAGAATTAGAAATCTTTTAGTATTTTTAACTTGAGTAATTTTATTTTATTTTTGTTTGTTCTTTGTGTTAGTGTGATACTCTTGAGATCTGCTTTGTCTTTCAGGTACTTTAGTATTGCCCCGCAGATCCAAAGCACGTAAGATACCACAAAAAACAAGGAGCGTCCAAGAACTTTTGGAAGCTACAAAACCTCATACTCAACCAAAGGAAGGTGTACACACTGAGACTGTAGTAATCACTGAGGATGAAAATGATCGCTTGGGTGTTAATGATTTCTTGGGAAGACAATCTTGTAGGTATCAATCAGGAATCCGAGTGATTGAATTTCAAGCAAACAACTTTGAGATTAAGCAAACTATGATGAAGATGCTTGAACTACATGGTCAGTATGCCGGAAATGATTTAGAAGATCCAAATCGGCACTTGATTCAATTCCTTGATGTTTGTAACTCATTCAAGCAAAATGGAGTTCCTAATTATGTGATTCACCTTAGGGTTTTTCCTTACTCTCTACAAGGAAAAGCCAAAGAGTGGCTCAACAATTTAGAAGATGGTAGTGTCACTTCTTGGGTTGAATTGGAGGAAAAGGTCAGATCAAGATTCTTTCCTCATAACAAGATGGTGGATGCTAGAGCTGCTCTAACTAATTTTTGCCAACAGTTTGGGGAATACTTATATAAAGCTTGGGAGAGGTTCAAGTTGCTGGTTAGGCAGAGTCCTGGCCATAATTTTGAGAAATGGGTCTTACTTCAAATCTTCAGTACCCGGTTAACTCCCGAATCTCGATCAGAATTGAATGCTATGACTAATGGAGGAATTACAAAGCAACCGGTGAATTATGTTTGGGGATGCTTAGATGACTTATCAGCTAACTTTATTCAGAACAACAATGACAAAATATTTGTGAAGTCTACTGAAAGAGTTAATGAGGACACTTCATCACAATTGGTGGGAATGTTAAATGCTCTCAATAAGAGGTTTGATAATATTGAAGCTCAAGTACACCAATCTAATAGTAGACACATGGGAGTTAATGCTATTTATGCTCCTTGTGGTTATTGTGGAAATGGACATGCTACTGGACAATGCCTTATATCTCAACAAATAGAACCAGTCAATTATGCTGGAAACTACCATGGCAATAATCAGAGTAATCCATACTCCAATACTTACAATTCTAGGTGGCATAAAAATCCTAATCTCTCGTGGAAATATGGTGCAACCCTTAATGAAGCATCCACTTCTAATATAAAGCCAATGGCACCTCCTGGTTTTTATCACTTGGAAAAGGAAGTTAAGCCTATTCAAGAGCCCAAACCTGATCTTGAGGCAATGATATCTCAACTTGTTAGTTTTTAGCTAAAGAGTTCTCAAGATCAAGCTACTGCTAATGCAACATTTAGTTTATCCATCAAGAATCTTGAGGTTCAAGTGGGACAACTTGCAACTAATGTGAATGCATTACAACAAAGAGAATTGCCAAGTAATAATGTGACTAATCCTCGTAGAGATGGACAAGAGGAATGTAAAGCTCTCATATTAAGAAGTGGTAAAGAGTTACCTGAGATTCCTCATCAAGTGAAGAAACCTTCAGCTTCTAATGGCGATGCAACTCTTGAAGCTGTTATAGAGAATGATGAAGAGCCTACTCAGAAGGTACATGGAAAGGTCAATGAAGCAAAAGTTGATAATGAGTCTAAGAAAAGTGAAGTAAAGAAGAAGGCTACGAATGAGAATCTTAAATAGGTACTACCTTTGCCATTTCCTCAGAGATTCCAGAAGAAAGCTTTAGATGAGCAATACAATAAGTTCTTGGGAATTTTCAAGCAACTCTACATCAATCTCCCTTTCCTTGAAGCTTTCCTTAAAGCTTTAGAGCAAATGCCTCAATATGTTAAGTTTCTAAAGGAGATGTTGAGTAAGAAGAGGAGGTTTTATGATTATGAAACATTACCTCTCACTGAAGAATGTAGTGCTATTATTCTCAACAAGTTGCCACCTAAACAGATAGATCCTGGTAGTTTTTCTATACCTTGCATAATAAGAGAAAAGTTTCAAGGTGGAGCATTATGTGATATAGGCTCAAGTATCAACTTGATGCCACTATCTGTGTTTAGAAAATTGTAACTTGGTGAAGCTCATCCAACCTTTGTGACACTTCAGTTAGCTGATCGAAGTTTAGCTTATCCAAAGGGTATCATTGAAGATGTTTTAGTTAAAGTTGACAAGTTTATCTTCCCAGCTGATTTCATTGTGTTAGATTGTGATGAGGATAGTACTCTCCCACTCATTGTAGGAAGACCCTTCCTAGCTACAGCTCAAACTTTAATTGATGTTGAAAAAAGGGAGATCAAGTTAAGAGTGAATGACGAAGAGGTTATTTTTAACATGAACAAGGCATTGAAGTATCCTAGGGACACTACTGATTGCTTCAGAGTTGATATATTAGATGAGGTTATTCAAGAGACTTTGGATTCCTATGCTATAAAAGAACCTTTAGAAGCTGTGTTACTTGGGCTTGATGACGTTGAAGAACGGAATCTAGTTGAATGTAAAAGGTTACTTGAAGCTTCTTCTCCTTACAATAATAGATCAAGGCAGTTTGAGTTGTTGGAGATGGAATTAAGGCAAACTTTTTTAAAGCCTTCTATTGAACAAGCACCAATTATGGAGCTTAAGCCTTTACCTTCACATCTTGAATATGCATATTTGGGTGAATCTGAGACACTTCCTATTATCATATCTTCTTCTTTATCGGAAGATCAAAAAGAAAGGTTGTTGAAAGTCCTTGGGGGTCACAAAAGGGCTTTGGGTTGGACAATAGCTAACATTAAAGGTATAAGTCCTTCAATTATAATGCATAAGATACTTTTGGAAGATGATCATAAGAAGTCTATTCAAAATCAGAGAAGATTGAATCTTATGATGAAGGATGTGGTCAAGAAGGAGGTAATTAAGTGGTTAGATGCTGGAATCATTTATCCCATTTCAGATAGCTCATGGGTTAGTCCAATACAATGTGTTCCTAAGAAAGGAGGAATGAATGTTATTACTAATGAGCATGATGAGCTTATTCCCACTCGTACAGTTACTGGTTGGAGAGTGTGTATGGATTATAGAAAGTTGAATGAAGAGACACGGAAGGATCATTTCCCACTCCCTTTCATTGACCAGATGTTAGACCGGTTAGCTGGCAAAAAATTCTTTTTTTTCTTGGATGGGTATTCTGATTACGATCAAATTGTTGTTGCTCCTAAAGACCAAGAAAAGACAACATTCACATGTCCTTATGGTACCTTTGCCTTTAGAAGAATGCCATTTGGTTTGTGCAATGTTCCTGCTACTTTCCAAAGATGTATGATGAGCATATTCTCTGATATGATAGAAGAGAAAATGGAAGTATTCATGGATGACTTCTCGGTCTTCGGTGAATCATTTGAGGAGTGTTTGATACATCTAGATAAGGTGTTGAGGAGATGTGAGGAAACAAATTTGGTTCTTAATTGGGAAAAGTGTCATTTCATAGTGTCCGAAGGGATAGTTCTTGGTCACAAGGTTTCAAAAAAGGGCTTAGAAGTTGATAGAGCAAAGACTTCTGTGATTGAGGAACTTCCTCCTCCTTCTAATGTTAAAGCTGTGAGAAGTTTCTTGGGTCATGCTGGATTTTATCACCGGTTCATTAAAGATTTTTCCAAGATTTCAAAGCCTCTTTGGCAATTACTTGAGAAAGATACTCCTTTCCATTTCAATGAGGAGTGCATGAAGGCTTTTGAAGAATTGAAGATTCGATTGATTTCAGCTCCTATAATTGTGGCTCCTGATTGGTCATTACCTTTTAAAGTGATTTGTGACGCAAGTGACTATGCTATGGGAGCTGTGTTAGGACAGAGGCCTGCCAAGATCTTCCATCCCATCTACTATACAAGTAAGACACTAGTTGCAGCTCAGGTAAATTACTCAACTACTGTAAAAGAAATGCTTGCTATTGTGTTTGCTTTTGAAAAGTTTAGAGTCTACTTGATGGGTGCTAAGATCTTAGTCTACACTGATCATGCTGCTATAAAATATCTGTTAGGGAAGAAAGAGTCCAAACCTATATTGATAAGATGGGTTTTGTTGTTACAGGAATTTGATGTGCATATAGTTTATAGGAAAGGAACTGAAAATCAAGTTGCTGATCATTTGTCTAAGATTATGAACTCTTCTGATTGTGTGAATGACTTGTTCGTTAATGAATATTTCGCTAATGAACAGTTGTTTGTTATTAGTAGTTATGAATTGCCGTGGTATGCTGATATTGTGAATTATCTTGTGTGTGATGTGTTACCTCCTGATTTGACTTTCTATCAAATAAAGAAATTTTTGCATGATATTGCTTACTATATATGGGAAGAACCATTTCTGTTCAAGAGATGTGCTGATTTGATCATTAGAAAGTATGTGCCTGAGGTTGAACAAGAGGCAATTTTGACTGATTGTCATGCATCTGCAAATGGGGGACATTATGGGGGGTAAAAGACTGCATCTAAAGTGCTTAATTCTGGTTTTTATTGGCCTTCCTTGTTTAAAGATGCTCACCAGTTTGTTTCCAAGTGTGATAGATGTCAAAGAATAGGTAACATTTCTAAGAGACATGAGATGCCGCAATCTGGGATCTTAGAGGTGGAGTTATTTAATGTTTGGGGGATGGATTTCATGGGTCCTTTCCCATCTTCAAGAGGAAACCAATATATTCTTGTTGCAGTGGAGTATGTGAGCAAATGGGTTGAAGCTATTGCTTGCCAAGCGAATGATGCCAATACAGTGATCCGTTTCTTGAAGCAGTATATTTTCACTAGATTTGGTACTCCTAGAGCGATCATTACTGATGAGGTAACTCATTTCAACAAGAATTTCAAGGCTCTTTTGGCAAAATATAGAGTGCACCACAGAATGTCACTTGCATATCATCCCCAAACTAATGGCTTATGTGAGTTAGCTAACAAGGAGATTAAGAGGATCCTTGAGAAGACTGTAGGTCCTACTAGAAAAGATTGGTCTGATAAGCTTGATGATGCTTTGTGGGCATACAGGACTGCTTTTCGAACTCCAATTGGTATGTCACCTTATCGGTTGGTTTTTGGGAAAGCATGTCATTTGCCACTTGAGTTGGAGTATAAAGCATGGTGGGCAATTAAGAAGTTGAATATGGACCACAAAGAAGCTGGAGCTAAAAGGTTATTGCAACTAAATGAGTTGGAAGAATTGTGACTTCAAACATATGAGAGTTCAAGATTATACAAAGAAAGGACAAAGAAATGGCATGACAAGCATATCTTGAACCGCAATTTTGAGCTTGGGCAATTGGTTCGTATCTTTAACTCAAAGCTGAAGTTGTTTCCTGGAAAGCTTGGATCTAGATGGTCTGGTCCTTTTAGAGTGGTTTCTGTGTCATCAAAGGGTGTATTTGAAGTTAAAGATGAGAGTACAAGAAATTGTTTTAAAGTGAATGGGCAAAGACTAAAGCACTATTATGGTGGTGAGGTGGACCGGCAAGCAATGGTTCATCACTTGTCACAACCTCCTTGAGTTTCTGACATAGTCTGGCTAAGGACTATAAACCAAGCGTTACTTGGGAGGCAACCCAAGGTTTGATAGTTGAATTGATTTTTTATTTAGTTGAGCTGTTTTAAGGTTTGTTGATTTTGTAGGACTTTTGTAGCCCTGGTGATATATTCCACTTTGAAAGTCACAATCAAGAGCATTTAAGAGCAAGAGACAAGGATTGAGAGGGGAGTTTTCTTCTACTTTTCTTTGTTTTGTTTGAATTGATAGTTGATAACATGTTCTGGACATGAGTGTTGGTTATAGTCTAACTTTGCATGTGATTGATATTGGTTATTGACTATTGATTTGAGTTGTAGAATTTTTGAGTGGTGCTCTATTGGTGGGAATTTCAAATCTTTGAAGCTTCTACTATCCTTGCACTTTGATATGGTCATGTCTTCACTCCCATTACTTGATGTTACTTGTTCACATTGAGGACAATGTGACATTTAAGTGTGGGGGTGAGAGGTGTACCATTGATTTTGTTTTACTTGTCCTCAATTTTGAAAAATTTCTTTGATTTTGCACATAAATAGAAAAATTTTGACAAATTGTGAACAAAAATTTTGCTTTTCATGGAAGCTTGGATTTTACTTGTGAACATTGGCAAAGATGGTTTGATTTGAATTTGAAAAGGATTGAGTTTAATTAGAATTCAGTTCTATCTTCTTGGAATGTTAGTAGATAGGCAAAGAATTTGGTTTAGATGATTGACTTTAGGATGTCATATACCGGTGAGAAATTTAAGCCCAAATATTCATTTCTTTCAAGAGGGAGTACACTCATTGTAATTTCATCTCTAGAACTTGTCTTGAATCTCCTTTGAAGCTTAAAAATCCTTTTGCATGTACAAATATAATTTAGGCATTCATTTCATAGCTAGTTTGGTCAAATGTCCATCCTTTTTACATGAAAATCCTTTGTTTTACCCTATTTGAGCCTTAATATAAGTTGCATAGAGTAAATAGCCACTTGTTTAAGAAATGCAATTTTTACATCTTTTTCTTTCCATTCATTTGTTACTTTAGTTAGTGCTAAGTAAAACAATTTTAGAAAAGAATGAAGGGATTAGAAAGTCAATGTTATGTGAGTTGTGTAGATAGGAAAAAATGAAATAGAAAGATAGAAAGAAAGGTGTAAAAAAAAACAGAGGAAAAAAAAAGAGAAAAACAAAAAAAGAGAGAGAAATATGAAAAAAAGAAAGAAAGAAAGAAAGAAAATAATAATAATAATAATAATAATAATAATAATAATAATAATAATAATAGAAAGAAATAGAAACAAAAAAAAAAGAGAGAGAGAAACATGAAAAAAAGAAAAAAAAAAAGAAAAAAAGAAAAAGAAAGAAAAAAGATGGTTGAGTTCAATTTAACAAAGGTTGTTTCACTACTACAAACAAGACCTTCTACGTCCCTAAAGGACGTCCCCTTTTTAAGTTAGGGACGTCCAAAGTTAAATATTTGGCGGGTGGATAAGGCGCTGGATGAATTTGACCGAAAGTGTAAAATTTCAACACTTTAGACGTCCCCAGTGTCTCTGGGGACGTCTAAAGTGGACTTTAGACGTCCCCAGGGAAACTGGGGACGTCTAAAGTGGGGTTTAGACGTCCCCAGGGAAACTGGGGACGTCTAAACTGCACTTTAGACGTCCCCAGTTTCTCTGGGGACGTCTAAAGTCCACTTTAGACGTCCCCAGAGACACTGGGGACGTCTAAACAGCCCAGAAACATCACCTCATTCACTGTACATGGCAGCTTTACCTTCTGTGCCAAAGCCATACCCGTTAATGTCCCCTGCTTCATTTGTTTTCTCTCTTCTCCCAAACCCGTGAGCTGCATTTCATTTCTGCTGCACTGAACAAATTCCAAAGCCATACCCGTGAGCGTCTCAGATTTGCATTTCCCTTGCTGCATTCGTTTCCTCTCTTCTCCCAAACCCATGAGCTGAGCTTCAGAACTCATTCACTGAGCAAAGGCGCACCTCCCCTCCCCTGCATTTGTCTTCCCTCTTCTCCCATTCCCCTGCCCGTGTGGGTCTTCCCATTTGCTGCTGCTGCAGCATTCTCAGAATTATTCAGGTGCGTTTCTGGGTTTCTTTTGATCATGTGCATATGAGGCGTGAGTTGGATTATTATGTGAAGCAATTAAGAATTTACTTTCTGCGTTTGTAGAATATTGTTGCTGCAATTGGATTCTGCCTTTCTGGATTGTTGGTGTGTGCACTTGATTCTGCGTTCTGGGTTATATTGTTGCTGCATGCACTTGGATTCTGCACTTGGATTTTGAGAAAATCAGGTGCGTGGGTTAACAATGTAAATAATTATTGTTAATGTAAATAATTAATTAATTTGGTGAACAGATGTTAATAATTATTGTTAATATTGTTAATGTAAATAATTATTCTGCGTTTGTAGAATATTGTTAATGTAAATAATTATTTTGGGGAACAGATGTTGTTATAATTAACAATGTTAGAATTGAATTAATGTTAGATTAATATGTCAAAGGTTATGTATGTTGGGGTGATTTATCATATTTGTTTAGACTTTTAAGAATCACTTGTGATCTAACGTAAGTGAACCCTTACAAAACCCTTACAAAATTGTTAAATTGTGTTTTTTTTTAAGTTTTAAAAATTTATAACTAATACTATATATTAAGTTTGCATAACTAATTGTCTTTTTTGCTTTTATACATATAGAGAAATTGTTTTGCAAACTTTTGAACAAAAAAATTGCGTTTAGGAAGTTTGGATTTTGATTTATGAATATTCTAAAAGTTGTTTGATTTGATATTGAAAGAATTGAGTTTGATTAGGATTTGGTTCTATCTTGTTAGAGTGTTAGTAGGTAGACATAGAATTTGGCTTTGATAATTAATTGTAGGAAGCCAAAGACTAGTGAGGAATTGAGGCTAAATTTTTATTTCTTTTAAGAAAGGGTATATTTATTGGCACTAATTAAAGTATTCGTCCTTTTGTTTGGGTTAGAAGAATTAATATTAGCTTCCTGCTTTTTACTCTTCTTTTACTGTTCTGAATTTTTATTTTACTCTTCTTAATTAGTTTAGTTTAGTTTAAATTAAGTTGAGATGGTTTGTTGTTTTGATTTTGGGATGTGTCACTTTTAAGGGGAAATGCTGCCAAAATTTTGGAAAACAAAATAGTAAAAGGCAATTCCCAGTGTTGACAATGACTCTAAACTTGAGTGTGAATGGCATAGGTGGTAATAGAATGGATCATAGTTGGATGAATGCTTTGAGAACAAGTGAAGAATATGAGAATGGGGTTGAAGAGTTTATTGAATTTGCTAGAAGGAACGTTCCAGCCAAAAATGGGAAGTATTTTTGTCCCTGTGTCAATTGTTTAAATGAGAGAACACGGGATGTTGAAGTTATAAGGGATCACCTACTTTGTGATGGAATAAATCTTCGATACACAAGGTGGATATGGCATGGTGAGGAAGTAACTGATTGTCCGTCACACAAGAAGGAAGCTGTGGATGTCATAGATGAAGATACAATGGAGAGAATGATTCACGATGTTGAGGTAGAATCGTTTGCGCAGTCGCATGAATATGACAGCCTGCGGAGTGATGCAGAGACACCGTTGTACCCTGGGAGTAAGTACACACGGCTCACAGGAACATTACATTTGGTTAACTTAAAAGCAACTTGTGGGTGGACCGATAGTAGTTTCACATTGCTGCTTGAACTGTTGTGTGATATGTTTCCAGACGATAATGTACTTCCAAATCGTATGTATGAGGCCAAGAAAATCCTATCGACAATGGGTATGGAGTATAAAAAGATACACGCTTGCCCTAATGACTGTGTACTGTACAGAAAGGAGTATGAAGGCCTGAGTGAGTGCCCTAAGTGTCAAACCGCACGATACAAAGTGAAGAAAGATGGTGGTTGTGGCGATGGGAAGACTAAAAGGCAACCTGTAAAAGTTATGTGGTATCTTCCAATAATACCGCGCTTTAAGCGTTTATTTGGCACTGCAAAAAAGGCGAAGAAGTTGAGATGGCATTCGGATGACAGAATATCCGACGGAAAATATCTTCGGCACCCGGCTGACTCTCCACAGTGGAAGAAAATAGATGAAATGTTCCCTGAATTTGGCAGCGAGCCGAGAAACCTTCGGCTTGGGCTCTGTACAGATGGCATCAATCCGTATGGAACTCTTAATAGCACACACAGTGCGTGGCCAGTACTCCTTGTAATATACAACTTGCCTCCCTGGCTTTGTATGAAACGCAAGTATGTGATGCTTTCTATGATGATTTCTGGACCAAAACAGCCAGGAAACGATATCGATGTCTACCTGGCGCCTTTGATTGAGGACTTGAAGAAGTTGTGGGAGGAAGGCGTAGATGTGTTTGATGCGTATAAGAATGAGTCATTCAAGCTACGTGCAATGCTGTTCACCACCATAAATGACTTCCCTGCCTACGGAAACCTCTCAGGGTACAGTGTGAAGGGGCATAAAGCATGTCCGATCTGTGAAGCAGACACTCACTTCCACCAACTGAAACATGGAAGAAAAACGGTCTACCTAGGTCACAGGAGGTTCCTTCCTAGATTCCACCCGTATCGTAGGTTAAGAAAGCGTTTTAACGGCTTGCCGGAGCATGGAATGGCTCCAAAGGCATTAACCGGAGAGGAAGTTTACAGTCGGGTTGAACGTATCAATGTCTTACTCGGTAAGAATCATAAGACTTCGGGTGAGAAGAACATATGGAAGAAGAGATCAATTTTCTTTGATCTTCCATATTGGCGTAGTCTTGACGTGAGGCACAGTATTGATGTAATGCACGTGGAGAAAAACGTTTGTGATAGCCTTGTCAGTACACTTTTGCACATTCCAGGGAAGACCAAGGATGGGATTAATGCGAGACTAGACCTTGTTGATATGGGAATAAGAGAACGGTTACATCCACAGCTACGAGATGATGGTAGGAGGGCATACATGGAGCCAGCAGCGCATACACTATCAAAAGCGGAGAAAAGAAGTTTGTGTGGGTGTTTGTATGAAATTAAGGTACCACAAGGATATTCTTCGAATGTGAGAAGGTGTGTGTCAATGGACGATTTGAAGTTAGTGGGAATGAAGTCCCATGATTATCATGTGTTGATGCAACAACTGTTACCAGTAGCTATTAGAGGGATTATGAAAGATGAAGTTCGAAACACTGTGACAAGATTGTGTGTTTTCTTTAATGCTATATGTAACAAAGTCATTGACACTGAAAAGCTGGATGAACTGGAAGCTGAGGGTTATATCATATTGTCCCAATTAGAGATGCACTTTCCTCCTTCTTTTTTTGATATAATGGTCCATTTGATAGTTCATTTGGTAAGGGAGGTAAGGCTCTGCGGTCCAGTTTACCTGAGGTGGATGTACCCTTTCGAGCGATACATGAAGATCTTAAAAGGGTACTCTAAAAATCCCTATCGACCAGAAGCCTCAATAGTTGAAAGGTATGTTGTTGAAGAGGCTATGGACTTCTGCAGCGATTATATATCAGGGAAGAAGGAACAATCTCGGCATGAAGAGGGGAGGAGCAAGGGAACACGAGGACTGAAAGTGAAGACTATGCCTCGTGGAGAGGTGTTGCAAGCACACCTTTATATCCTGAATAACATGGCAGAAGTGCAACCGTACATAGAGGAACACAGAAACAGATTGAAGAAAGAGAATCCGAGGAAGAATGACATGCAGATTACTATTGAGCAAAACAAGACATTCATTCAGTGGTTTGAGGAAAAGGTTTTGCATGAGTCCGGTGTGTCTGGGACAATAGAGTGGCTAGCCTGGGGGCCTTCGTTTCAGATCATTACTTGGAGCGGTTATGATATAAACGGGTATTCTTTCTACACAAAAGACCAAGATGACAGGAGTACCATGCAAAATAGTGGGGTGATGGTAGAAGCTGAATCCATGCACTTTTCCAGTTCGAAAGACAAAAACCCCATATTAGCATCCATGGCCTATTATGGAGAGATAGAAGAAATATGGGAAATCACTTACAACAAGTTCAAAGTTGCTTTATTCAAATGTAAGTGGGTTAGCAATAATGCTGTGGTAATAGATCAACAATTTGGATTTGTCTCAGTTGATCTTGAAAGAGTAGGTTATAGGGATGAGCCCTTCATTCTAGCAAGCCAGGCGAAACAAGTGTTCTATGTCACAGATCCCGCAAATAAGAAAATGTCCATTGTACTTCAGAGTAAAAAACAGAAGCATGGTGATCCGACCTTCAACCTTGACGACACACCACCTTTCACAATTAATCCACCTACAACAATTGAAGAAAGAGAATTGGTAGATGATGAAGAATATGCTGTGAGAAATGATCATGGTGAAGGAATATGGGAAACAATCTAGAGTAAGAGCTTAACTTAGAAAATAGTAATGTGTGCTGTTTGTTTTATTACGTCTCAGTTTATTCATTTACTTACAATTTATTCACCTATCTGACAATGATTTTTGTGCTTACAGGAATATGGACGACTCTGGTGACTCTCCAAGTGATAGGGACAATGAAATGAATAGGCCTGAAGGTGATGCGACACGTGAACCGGTTGCGAGACGAAGGGTTAGAGGCAGTACAAAAATGCCTGCATTGGTAGCACGTCATAACCATCAACAGGAGAGGTTGCATATTGACTTTGATCAAGATATGAAACCAATTGGTCCGGAGGAAGACCATTTCATTAGCTACATAGGTTTTTTGGCTCGAAGCAAAGTTCGCATTACCTATGCTGATTGGAAGTTGGTTCCACCAAAAACCAAAGAGTTGATTTGGCAACAACTTTTGGTATATAAGTTTCAATACATCTGCATTATATCTTTATTCCTATCGCTTCAAATATAATTAACGTATGTTTTTACCTTGCAGCAAACCTATGATGTCCCTGACACCGCGGAGATGTACAAGGAGTGGATGACGGAGGTTCGTCTACGATGGAAAGATTTCAAGAACAGGCTCACACGAGATTACATTCGAGGGGACTTGAGGGGTCAGGATCCATGTCATCAGTATCCATTTTTGTCTCCAGAGGACTGGAGGTTGTTTATGGCATCACGAGAAGATCCAAACTTTTTGGTAAGATTTCTGTAATCATAGTGTTTTATTTGAATATAGTTGACATTATTGATTCGGTGTTCGTTGTTTTCCTTTAAAAGGCATTAAGTGCAGCAAATGCAGAGAGGCAAGCAGCTAATAACTATCAACATTGCATGTCTCGTGGTGGTTACCGGAAGCTTCAGCGACAGATGATGGCAGAAGAGTTGGAGAAATTGAAGGAAGCAGCCACATCAGATCCTACCGTAGTGGTCCAGCCCCCGCCACCTCCACCACGTCACAAAAAATGGAAAGCAGGGAGGCTTAAGGGTGGGAAGTACGTAAATCCGACTGTTGCTGACGTTGCCGCAAGAATTGTAAGTAGTTAGAGCATAATTACAAACTTATTTTTTCATATTGGGAGTGCTTACGATAACTTTTATGCTGCAGGATGAACTGGAAGATCATAGTAGCCAAGGTTCGTTCACTCCAAGTGGACGGATGGACATCTTGTCAACGGCGATTGGGAAGCCAGATCACCCTGGTCATGTTCGGGGGGAGCCAGTGGGAGTTCGTGTCACGAAGTATTTTGGCTCAGCCTCATATCCTTATTCGTCACAAGCTGAACCCAGTAGGGAGCTTGTGGCCAAGATTCGTCAGGAAGTCTCACAAGAGCTCGAGGCCAACCTTCGCGACAAGCTCCGACAAGAGCTGTTGCCAGAGCTACGTCTTGAGATGATGCCTGAGATACGAGCTGAAATGCAGAAGATGTTTGAATCGCAGATGGCAACTACCGAGCGTAGAACCCATTCATCCCCGGCCTTCCACAGCACCAAAGGAAGTTACAACCCTGCGGAGGAAGCACTTGGCGAACCTTCTCATACTCCAGCGCCGGGAGAACCTGCCATCCTCTCTTTGGA
Organism: Inga oerstediana; assembly: GCA_963210345.1. NCBI lineage: Eukaryota > Viridiplantae > Streptophyta > Magnoliopsida > Fabales > Fabaceae > Inga > Inga oerstediana. Next base: position 43,628,694 of record OY723407.1, read on the forward strand.
TGCCCCAGTGCTACGTGTAGTTGCAGATGCTCTCGTTCACACAGAAGCTACTACCCACCATCATCAGCAAATTCCACAGCATTTGCGTAGGGTGACTGTGACGTGTGTTCGAGCGGGGGAAGAAGGTACAGCGATCCCTATTCCTGATGCCGAGGTTGCCACGATAGCTCAGGCGAGAGGATCTTTCATCCTTTGGCCTGTACATCTTATTGGCTTGTTACCACAAACACCTCCAATGGTATGCAACTACCTCACTTTTACTTGAGATGTGTTGACATCCTACTAACAGTATGTGTTTTTATGTTCTAAAAGAACGAGCAGGAAGCAGAGAAATGGCCCTTCTTAGCACGATTGCAGCATATCTATAAAGGCATTCGCCAGATTGATTTGCATATGCCTCCAGGGATTGTGGGCCAGAATACAGAGTATCACTTCACAATTGATAAACAAGATCTTAAACAGTTCATGAAGTTCGAGGAGCTAGATATTGGATGGGGCAAATTTGCAATCCTGTAAGTTTTTTATTTCCCATTTTTTGATTCATTTATTTAAGTTGATTTTAACTAGCTAATACATTCATCATTTTAATTCTATTATAGCTCCTTCCGTCGTATATGCATTGACTCTCAGAAAGTTGATTTATATGGATTCTTGTCTCCTGCACATACGACAAGGGTTGAGAATACATTGAAACGAAGGACGAACTATGTGGGCTTCTTATTGTCAGAGGATGAGTATACTTGTTATCTAGCACCGATTGTTCAAGGGTACTCATTTTAATTTTGTGTATTTGAGATTTTTAGTAAATAATTGCCTTGCCATCTAACTTCATTTTAATCTGTATATGTTGTGATAGTTATCACTGGAGTTTGTGTGTTGTCTGTCCTCGGTCGCACGTTGTTTACTGGTTTGATTCCTTAAATAGAAGACCAGACAAAGAAACTAAAAGCGTCTTCAACCAGTAAGTTATTTTTTTGTATTTCATTGCTTCTTGATTCTTGACTTAATGAATTATTCTAATTTATGTTGATTTTCATTTTCATGATAGCGCATGCACGACGTATCGAGCGCTTGGCGGGCCACGCGAACGTAGAGGTGGCAAAGATCCAAAATGGTTGTTTCCAAAGGTACGTAGTTTCAAATCAAGTTCTTTTGATTGACGGTCGTTTTAGATATGCCTTTATTGATTTTAACCATTTGCTTTTGATTTATAGTGCCCTCGACAACCTGGCGGCTGGGAATGTGGATATTATGTCTTGCTTTATATGTATAACATCATTCAGAGTGGCATTACGAAAGATTTTGAACAAGTAATCGCTTCTTCATTCTCTGAGGATAATATTCTTGGTGTTGTGATTCAATGGGAATTCATTCACTTCATTCATTATTTCATCTAAGCTTATTTTCTAATTTACAGATTTTTGACAATGAAGATGCCTACTCATATGAAGACTTAAATATGATCAGAGACTTTATGGCTGGACATCTTCTTCAACGTGTACCAGAAGAGTAAAGTCTTTAGTAGTTTGTGTAGGACATACTTTTGTGGTAGTACATATAATTAGCGTAATTGTTGTTGGATATGGATTGGATTTTAGTCTTGGTTATTGTACAAACTGGGGACTTAGATATGGATTGCTGTGTAGTTTGTCTGGTTTGAAAGTTTGTGTGGCATGTAGTAGACTTGGATATAGATTGTTGTGTAGTTTGTGTGGTTTGAAAGTTTGTGTGGCATGTAGTAGCCTTGGGTTGATCACTGTGTTTGTTGTTGTTTTCATTCTGCTGAACTGCTGTTGTTGGAATTCTATTTCTGCAGTTTACATATTTTCCAGACAGTGCAATATGTATAAAAGGTCCATTTTAAAAAAAAAAACAAACTTTCAACGTCCTTAATAAAAAAAGGGACGTGGAAAGTACTGCTGGCGACACTTTAGACGTCCCCAGGTCCAACTGGGGACGTCTAAGGTCCACCTTAGACGTCCCCAGAAGACCTGGGGACGTCTAAAGTGGACCTTAGACGTCCCCAGGTCTTCTGGGGACGTCTAAGGTGGACCTTAGACGTCCCCAGTTGAACTTGGGGACGTCTAAGGGGGACCTTAGACGTCCCCAGTGGACTGGGGACGTCTAAGGTCTAGCTTTAGACGTCCCCAGGGTACTGGGGACGTCTAAAGTCCCCCTTAGACGTCCCCAGTTTTACAGACGTTAATGACGTTTTTTTCTACGACCCTCACATAGACGTCCCTCTGTTTTCAGACGTTGAAAGGCCAAAAAAAGGGACGTTAAAACCCTTTTTTCTAGTAGTGTTTATAGTGTGAGTGAGTTTATTTTCTTTTAGTGGATATTCCTTCATTCTTAATGAGCTTTATAAAGTTGCTTAGCACTAATTAAAGCATTCCTCCATACCATTTGATCATTTTCATTTCATTATCCTACCATATTCATTACAACATTTGGAAAAGTCCTTTTGATTTGTGTGAGCAAGAGGATAATGTAGTAGAGATGGAGATAATAAACAAGCTTATGGTAGATGAGTTGTAATAAGTGGAAGAGAGTGAAACACAAGCCCTTTAATTATCTTGAGAGAAGAGTGCAAACACTTCACTTGTGAGGAACATTCTATTGTCATTTATCCTTGCTAAATTACTTGCATTTTAAGAAAGTGCAAAAGAGCTTTCAAGAAAGCTTTATTCTTGAAAATTTAAATTAAATCCAATTTTATAGCGTTTGATTTGAGAATCTTGCTTGCATGATTTTCTTTGGTTATTTGATATTTTGAAATCTTGAGGACAAGATTTAATGCAAATGTGGGAGTGTGATAACTCTCCATATTTTGTACATTTAAAAAATATTTTAATATAATTGGGGAGTTATCAATGCTAATTTAAGATGATTTTCTTAAGATTTTATAAGATATCAAGTTGGTGCATTATTTATGGATTTTATTTTAAATATTATAGTTTTCAATGTTTTGAAAATAATAAAATAATAAAATAAAAAGATGCATATTATATTTATTTGAATTTAGTTTAGTTTTTGTTATTATTATTAAATACTTCTTTTTCTTTCCTTAGGCACGCAGACGGGTTTTGATTTCTAACTAATTGGACAATGGACATAGAGCTACAGGGGCCAATATCAGAGAGTCACCGTTTTGGGCTAGGAATTGGAATTATTTTGACTGGAAAATTGACAACCAAGAGCACAGAGGACGACAGCATTTTGGAAGATGAGCTGAAATTGGATGACCTAAGGGATAAAAGGAAGCTACGGACTAAAGATTCAGGGAGGCGCAGCAAAGAAAAGCAGCCGCAGAGAAAAGAGAAAAAGGGAGGAAAAGAAACAGAGCAGCCGCACAATTACAATTCATCAGCATCATCTAGCGAGAACCAGAACCTCGATCATCCACTTCTCTATTTGACGGTGACCGGAGTGAGGACGGAAGGAACTTTGGTGTGCCGTCTCTATCCTCTATTTTTCCTTCTTTGTTAGAGCGAGTGGGAGGCGCTGGTTGTGGTAGCACTGTTCACTGTTTTCCTCAAGCTGAATCGGTGTCCTCGTGAGGTGAATCAAGGAAGGTGACTGAACAAGAGGACTGGAGATTGCTCTTCATCTTCTTGTAAGTTCAACGGCCAACAGTGAAGGAGTGAAGGAGGGGAAGGCGTGTGCACAGTGATTTACTCTATTTCAATTGTCTTTCTGAATTTGGTTTTGGTTTTTCTGAGACGATGACTTTGTTGACAGCAATGTGTGGCTAATTTCTTTTGAATCTAGAGTAGTTATGAATTAATTTAAGGATTTGAGTAAGTATGAACTAATTAATCATAGTTGGTGTTAATTTTGTTTACTTAATCTGTTTTATTTTATCTACTTAGTGCTTGATCACCATTAAGTATGAAATTGGGAAATTTAGATTATCCTTGGGAGAGGGATCTTAATTAGACCATAAGATTAAGTAATGTAGGATTAAAATTTATTCAAATTTGTCAATAGGATAGGAATATACTTATTGGACCCATATAATCATATTAGAGTGAATTTGGACATTTATTGCCTCTTGAGTAAATTAGTTAGGAATAACAATTTTAACTTGAGAGAGGAGTATAAGTAATTGGAAGATCCTTATATTCATTTAAACTCTACATTAACAAATTAACATTAAGTAGTTTTAATTGGGTAAATACATGCTCTAAAACTTAAAGAATGGATTAGCCACTCTAGGTTGTTTTTATCAATTGAAGTCTTTAAATCATTAGATTTGTTTCTTTTACATTTATTTAAATTGTCTTTCAATCTTTCTCTTTGATTTGCTCAACTTAAATGAAAATCGGAATTTTTTTTTGGTTGCCCACCCGGTTCACCGGAGCATTGCCCCGACTACATCGGGATCCAACCCGCGTCCCGCACCTGGCTATAGTGAGAGAGTCTCCCAATGGGAATTTTCTGCATACACAAGGCTCGAACCCGAGACCTTGCTTAAGTGGAATCAAGCCGCTTACCACTTGGACCAACTCCCATTGGTTGAAAATGGGAATTTTAATGCCTAATTATCTATTACCTTGAATCTTTGTGGGATGACCTTGATTTGCTACTATATTATTCCAACGACCCGTACAATTACAGTGCTTATTTTAAAATTTAGTAGCATCAACAATAAATAAATAGGGGCAAAATTGTCACAGTCTCATTTACTACACTGAAACTGGACTTATAAATAAGACGAAATTTTTTTTTTCCAGAAAGGATTTAAAAATAGGACCAAAATGGTACTACCTCCGGTTCTAAATATAGGACAAAGTTTGTAGTGCAAATTACACTACAAACTTTGTCCTATATTTAGGACTGGAGGGAGTAATAAACAATCATATTTTCCAATTATAACTAATTCGGGAAGTTAAACAGAACACACGTGGTGCGAGAGAATCAGTTTCCAAACGAAGAAAAAGAGTCTTAACACTCTATTCAAAGTACAACAAATTAAACACGCCCGTTGTGTTTCTACTCTTGCTAAGGGTTTCCATTAGGATTCACTAATTATGCTGTGTTATATTGGTCAATTTGTCGTTTATAATTAACTATGATAAGAAAAGAAGAAGAAGATTTATGCATGAATCCCTAGGACAACATAATTTACAACATAGATTCGGCAGTTCAAATAATTAGGGGACAATATTAAAATTTTAGCAAGTGTATATGATCGACAAGTGTACTTGGTATAGAATTTTAAGAAATTAGTAAACGGGGAGAAAACATCGGCTTGAGATGCTAAGGTGTTAATAACGCTTGTCAAGAAATATGATGATGTTGATATGATTATAATAATCACAGTATTAATTATGGAAAAATGAATAAGAATAAGGACTCTGTAAATTAAATAAGAAGATGCCACGTACGTAGGTACGTACCTTGAATTATCAGTAAAGAATGAACATCGATTCCCTCCATTGTTGAATTAAATGAACATTGTAGTGTTCAGTCATGCCTGCATGCAGTGCTTTGATACTCATTTTGCTAGATTCGATGATCAGAAGGAAAAATTAAAGCAAAAGATAACCAAAATTAAAAGAGCATAAAATGAAATGTTATCAATAGTACATTTCCATCCTCAGTACTGTTCATCGGTAAAACATTAAATTTATACTACAACACAAATAACAAAAAAAATAGTAACAAGACTAGCAACAATTAAATGAAAGAGACTCCAGCACGGCATACCTTTTTCTCAAAAAGAACAAGTGACCCGGGCGACCCACTTAACCCAGCAGATCACCCCAATTTTCACCGGGTTACTCTAGTTTAGGCCAGTTCAAGCCCATTTAAGAAAATCCCAAGTCATGGGGTCAACTGGCCGGCTTACTGTTTTCCGGTCTAAATTGATCAATCTGGTCTGGTTTTTCATACATTGCTATTAAATGAAAGAAACTCCAGTGCGGCCGATTACTGCCCCCACTATTATTTATATCATACTTGCAGTTCCCATGGCCCGCAAGATCAAAATCAAACCCAAAAATCACAACGGAAGCATGATGCACAATCTTATTGGGTATGTAGCTGTCCCCTTCAGGTTGTATTATCTTGCACTAGTCACCTAGTATAACGCAGCAGTATCGTATATTCTTCACCAGCTCTTGTTCCGTGGCTGTAGGACTCAGCAAACACCACCACTTTCCTCGTCCCTGCAATATTCATCAACAATAACGTCATATACAGGCATGCATGCATATTGTGTGTCATGTTTAATTTTATTTCAGAACTAGTTTCAGTTAGCTTCTCTTACCCCTCCTTCAGCCAGCTCCCTGCAGCTTCCTCCTTCATAGCACAGGATGGATGTGAAAATACTGATTATAAATGTTCATTTTTGTCTTTGTATGAAATAAATAAGTTATGATAGAGTCACTTAACTTTATAGCATTATCCTATATGCAACTCCCAGCATTTAAAGTAATGAAGATAACGTTGGTGGTGTGGTTTTACTTCATTCTCAAATATAAGATCCGACAAAATTTGAGCTCCTTAGTTCGCAATAACACAATTAAATTCCCAGCATTACATTTTAAAGGTTACTCCCCCCCCCAAATTAACATTCACTAATTAAATGAAGTCTTCAGATTTTGACCTTAGCATATGCGCACTTTAAATCTACCCAAAATCCAAACAACATAGAAAAGGCATGAGCTTTACCTCAGAAAAGAAGAACAGGGCAGATAAGAGGTACAGGGAGTAAAACTCACGACTCTGGGAGCTCACAAGCAGGGGAGTGAGAGAGCTGGTTGGAGTAAGTGCAAAAATCGAAGGCAATATAGACCAAGCAGTCAGCTTTTGGATATCTCCACACAAGCTCCAAGTGAAGACACGCAAATAGTAGTGAAGACAGGGCAGAGATGAAGGTGGTTCTAGCAGTAGAGGAGGAGATGGTGCTGGAGATCGTGATTCTGGCTGCCAGGAAAACAGAACAGGAGAGCGAGGCTAAGGGTATGGTCACACTAAGAGGGAAACGCCGTGAATGTGACAGAGGATTGTGGAGGTATAGTGAGAGAGTTATGGAGATACAGGTGTTCGGTGATGGAGGACGGAGGAGGTTTCGACGGTGAAGAATGAAGGCGGTGTTAGTAGTAGTGGAAATGAGGTAGGGCTATGGTGGTTTCGATGCTGTGTTGGTGATAAAGGTGGAGAGAGCGAGAGAGCTACGGAGAGGAAGGTGAGAAATGTTGGTGGAAGGAGTGGGAATTGTGTGACAGTGGAGGAAGAGTGAAAAGATGAAGAAGTGTATGAAGGCTGAGAGAGAGCGGTGGAGATCGGAGTGGCGATCTTCAACTCCGACGAGTATGAGCGTCGGAGGAGAGACGAAAGCAGTGTTAGATCAAGCGTTTCACCCAAGAGGGGGGTGAATTGGGTGATACTGAAAAATTTCTTTCGAAAATATAAAACTTTGACAAAAGAATTAAAACAGTAATAAGGAAGGAGAAATATCACCGAAGTGTACACCGGGAGTTATACTGGTTCGGTCACAACCACTTTGACCTACGTCCAGTCCTCAGAGCTTCTCTGAGAGTTTCACTATAGCTTCCAAGATTCAGTGGGTTCTTGGCACCTCAGTACAAGCAAGTTCCTTTCACCTGGACACTCGCTCCCCCTTACAGGTTGTAATCCAATCCCAACTCAAGGTTCCACAACCTTAAGTTATCTCAATAACAAATATTGAGTTTGAATGAAATATCTCTCTCAAAGAGTAAATGATAATCACTGAAGCATATGAATACAATTTCAACGTGAAAACAGAGCAATGAACTTAATGATACGTTCGTATGGATGCTTGGTTGTACTTCTCTGTTTGAAGGTTCCCATATATATAGATATGTTGGGGATGACCGTTGGAACGTTTCCTTTTGTCCGTTGGTGAGTGCGCAGCCACTATTAACTTTTCAAGTTTTTGAAAAATATCCGTTAGCGGTGGTTGGCATTTGAACGTTTCTTTTGACTTTCATCTCTTGATATGATTTCTTCATTGTTTCTCTGTAAATATACTAAGAATGCTAATACAATGAAAGGTTAATCATATAGGAAACAATATAATGAAAGTTTGAATGATTTCTAAATTTCTGGGTATGCTTACTCGAGTAGCTCCTCGAGTAACCCTTGAAGTTTACTCGAGTAGCTCCTCGAGTAACATCGTGAAATCATTGTTTATTTGAAATTTAATGAAGAGAAACAAGATTACTCGGGTAGTGCATGGAGTAAGCTAAATTTCAAACCTTTGGGAATAGTTATTAACTCGGGTAGCTACTCCAGTAATGCTTCTGCAACTTCATAGATTACTGGGGTAACACCTCGAGTAATCCTTTGAAAAACTTTTGATTACTCGATGCTCTACTCCAGTAATGTTGGCAGGATTTCAAGGCCGAGAGCAATTACCTTGTTACTCGAGTAGGGACTCGAGTAATGTATTCATTTTTGCATAAGTGACTCGGGTAGCTCCTCGAGTAACAGAGACTTTTGAACATGATTTACTCTGGTAATGACTTGAAGTTTACTTTGAAAACATTTGCATATACTGGGGTACATACTCGAGGAATCCACTTAAACCATAAGGACTTGAGAAAGATGAAATAAAGAGAGTTCAAGTTAATCGGGTACTAACCTCAAGTTTTCACTCACCTTGGTGCATTACTCGAGTAGCTCCTCGAGTAACATTGGCAGTGGTACAAAGTGCCGAGAGCTTCACATTTTCAAATACACGGTTACTCGAGTATCATGGGGAAAACTTGAAGTCAACTGGAAGTTTTCACAGGGTTACTCGAGTAGCGCCTCGAGTAACATTAGCAGTGGTACAAACTGCCGAGAAGTCCATATTTTCTAAAACAAAGGTACTCGAGTAGCTCCTCGAGTATCATTCGGTAAACTTGAAGGCAACTGGAAGTTTTCACATGGTTACTTCAAGTTTTGGCTCATTACTCGAGTAGCGCCTCGAGTAATGCCTTAGAAAATGCACTTCTGATCAAGTTCCTCAGCATTTTCTCTTGGCCACTCTTCTCTACTTCCATGCTTACCTCAAGTAAAGCTTATTCCTGTCATTACTTAATCCAAACTTGTTTATTAAACATTTCCTTTTCAAACCATTCTTTTGTTATCATCAAAACACGAGATCTAACAAGCAGAACAAAGGTGAAACGGCGGGTTGGTTATTGAGATGGTGGAGGCTGAGAGAGATAACGATGGAGGAGGAGGAGTGGTGGCAGATCTGTGACGGAGAAAAAGAGATCGGTGGGTGACGGTGAGCTTAGGGACAGAGGAAGATGGCGGTGGGAGCTGAGTGAGCTAGACCGAATGATGGTGTTAGGGCTGAGTCGAATGTGGAAGAGGGGTATCGAAGGGTGAGCTGATGGCGAATGGTGACGGAGATGAAGTTGTGGGTAATGGCGGCTTTGGAGAATTTACAAAAGAGGAGGGATGTTGGGAATTTAAAAAATGGATTGGGTCCATATTTGGGGTTGGTTCATAAGGATAATTTGGGAATAAAGAGAAAGAATAGGGACAATAAGGGATGGCTATATTTTTTTTCTTTTTTCTTTTTTTTTATTATTGTTATTTTTTAAATGAATAGGTCCTTCCTCCAGCACCATAAATTTTTTAAATTTTTAATTTTTTAAAAATGAATAAAATATATAAATTGTTTTTTTAATGAAGATACTATTGGTCGTGGCAAGTTTTTACACTTGCTGTGGCCAGTCTGACAGAGAAGGGCCTAGTAGAATGCTGGAACACTGGCTACAGCAAGTTGCAAAACTTGTCACGGCCAGTCTAACAGAGACAAACGCTAGAACATTGGCTACGGCAAGTTTCAAAACTTGCCGAGGTCAGTTACACAAAGAGCAAATTTATCAATAAAACAGCTAACTTGCCACGGCATGTTTTGAAACTAGCCGAGGCAAGTTTTCCTGTCATGTGACTCTGCACACACAAACATTCCCAAGTCACCTCAAAACCATCAAACATGCTATTAAACATTCTCAACTCACCTCAAAACCATCAAACATGCTTTGTACCATCATTTATGAGCAAAATGAAATTTGAACAAGACTTTAGATCATCTAAGACAACAAGGCACAAACATTAGCACATTCATGGAGAATACCACAACATATCAATTTCAACACTCAAGTTACATCAAATAATAGTCACAAGTGAATTTCATAGAGAATAATCAACCCAATAACCACAGTAGCATCAGTACTACTCAAAGTTGACCAATTATCATAATTGCACTCCAAAAGCATATATATATAAGCTTAGTGCTGGAGCGAAGTACTGGAGTTGAACAAGAATGAAGACCGATCAAGGAGATGGGAGTATTAGGGTTGGAATAAGGAAGGAAATTACATTTGGGGAAGAAATTTTAAAATTAGGGATGAATGTGGTCCCAATTGTAGGTCAGGTTCAGCTGGGTAAAATGGGTATCATGGAAGATTGAAGGGCATAGAGGAAATTTTGTTTTTTTTTTATTTTTTTTAAAAAATGAATAATAATATATAATTTTTTTTAAGATACTACTGGTTGTGGTAAGTTTTTACACTTGCTGAGGCCAATCTGACAGAGAAGGGGCTCTAGAACATTGGAACATTGGCTACAGTAAGTTTCAAAACTTGTCGAAGCCAGTTTGACAGAGAGCATAAAATAGTGAACTTGCCACGGCAAGTTGATGAACTTGTTGAAGCAACTTCAGCTGTCAAAAACCAAACATAACAGCAACTCTGTACTCACATAAAACATTCCCAAATACCCTATAAACCAGCAAATGAGCTCCATACCAATAATTATGAACCAAATAACACTAAATCAAGCACTATGAACCATCCAAGATCACATCTTATCAATTTGAGCACTAAAATAATGGTCACAAGTGAATTTCACATAGAAAATCAACCAAATAATCACAATAGGCAAAGTACAACTCAAAATTGACTAGTCATCATAAATCCATTCCAGAATCATATATCTATGAGTTTAGAGCTGAATGTACTCCCCTAAAATGCATTTCCTTTGTAACTTATGAATTCTTCCTCTTTCATTGACCTTCCTCCTAGTTTCAAAAGTCAAGTTCCAAGATGGGGTACCTTTCCTTCCTACAAAACAAAAAGATCAAACATAAACCTACCAAATCAAACCAAAAACATAAAAATGACAAAGATTGAGTTAAGAACTTGGGTTGCCTCCCAAGAAGCGCTTGGTTTATAGTCCTCAGCCTGACTCTTCAAAACGAATTACTAATCATAAGTATCAAAAATCAGAACCATCTTGTCTTTATTCCTCCTGTGACAAAAATATTTTAACAACAATGGAAGTTCATTGAGAAAAGAAACATGCATTTCTTCGATAAAAAATGACTTTGGAGTGCATGTTTTAGCCAAACTTATAGCGGGCTCAAATTTAACTTTTTCACATTCATCATCCATGCCTCCTAAATACTTTGAACAACCAATAAAATCTATTTGACTCTCATCAATAAGAGTCAAAATATTAATAGGAGGATCAAGATCATAAATTGAAGGGATTTTCTCACTATTCTCTTGTTCAAAACAATAAAAGTTAGGTTCCAAAATCGAAACCTCAACTGGACACTCAATATTGTTCTCTTCCTCATTGATCTCCAACTCACAATCATCCCCAACATATTCACAAGCTTCTAGTATCACATCTTCATTCCCCATGGTCAATGTTTCACTTGAGACCTCATCTTTTTTAGAAGGATTTTTTGATATACCATTGAAAACTTCTTTTTGTTTCAAATACTCAAGATTAGAAATCATTTCATCCACTTGAAATTCTCCATTTTGAACATGATCATTAATTTTCTCTTTTTGAAAAATTCTCAAGAATTTATTTTGACCTTCTAGAAGACGAAGAAGCAAATCCTTTGTTGTAAGCTCCTCCTCATCAATGGGGGTAGTTTCATCAACATGAGAATTAGGTGATATTTGAGGATGTGACACATATGAAGGAAAAGAACAATTTTGATCCCAAGACATTGGTTGTTCGAAGTTCCATCCAAGGCTATGAGTATTATCATGAAAATCAAAATGAGCTTTAGCAAAATCATTTTTTATATACTCCAATGTTAAGGCATAGGGACACTGCTCTCTCGAGTGATAATCTTCACAATAATCACAACAAATGTAATAGTCATAATAAGAATTGTGATGATCATTTTCATTCTCAAATCCACCACTTGTCCCATCCGTCCACCAAGGATAATTCATAAACAAAGTTAAAAAAACTAACAAACACAAAAAAAAACAAAATTAACAAAACCAACTAAAAACCTAAGACTAGAAACAAAACAAAAGAAAACAAAGAAAAGGAAAAAGGAAAAAAAGGAAAAAGAAAAAAGAAAACTCAAGCGTAATCAATCACATAATTACACTAATTAACTCAAAAGACTTTAGTCAATAGTCCCCAGCAACAGCGCCAAAAACTTGTTCGTTGTTTAGCTTCAGCAAGCGTACGGGTCGCAAGTAATAAATTAGTGAAAAATGAGTGTCGAACCACAAGGACTATGACAAAGGCGAGTTAACTAATTTAACCATGTTCTTAACTAGGTTGAATGGAATCATTTGGATTTGATCAAGTTAAATAAAGACTTTTGATGAAAATAACAAAGGAAAACAGTGGAATTGAGAAGTTGAGTTTCACTTCAAGAGGTATAAACTTAGGAATACTTCTTCCCCATTGTATTTCATGAAAGTATGCAAATATTCACTTATGCTAATTAAATGAGTCTATATGCTACTCGAAGATCCTAAAATCATCAACCAAGCCCTTTCAAGTCAATATTGATTTTTAATCTTCATTAAAAATATTCAATCTCTTGTTTACAATTAATGAAAACCATCTTTCCAAAGCAAGCCTTCACTTGACTATGCTAGGTTATTAGATATTAGATATATCTCTATTCTAACAACAAACCATCCATTTAATTCCTAAACTTCAATTCTAGCATGATTTTTCTTAAGTTCTACAATCAAAATAGCTCTCTCAAGCATATTCCAATTGAACAACTCTAATCATGTGGTGATCAAGCACAAGATAGCATTAAGCTCAAAGAAAAATCAACATATATACTTATTAACCAACAAAAGCAAGAAATCCAATAGTTTCAATCCATACAATGGGTAAAAGTAATCCTAATTTAGAGTTCTAGCTACTCATGTTCAAATATAAAGAAATACTACACATAGTTCCTGAATACATAAGAAGCTAAATGGAAAAAGAGGAGAAAAGAAGAAGAACCAAGGTGGAAATCCCAAAATCTCCTTTGAGAAAAGCACCCAAGCCTCCAAAATCGTCCAAATCTCTCCCCCAAGCTCTCCCCTTGAGTGCTCCAACTTCCTAGAGTGTAGACTCTCTGTTTTTGGCACTCTTCCCTAGGTTAAATAGTGGTTTTTCGCTTTTGACATCAAAACGTGCAGCTGTACTTTTTCAGGACTTGCTACGGCAAGTCTGTCAACTTGCCATAGCCAGTTACACAAAGAGCAATTTCCTTCAGATTCTTGGCTTGCTACAGCAAGTCTGTCAACTTGCTGTGCCCAGTTACACAGAGAGCATACCAAGAGTTCTTGCCACGGTAAGTTTGCCAACTTGCTGAGGCCAGTTACATAGAGAGCAAAAAGGGAAGACTTGCCACGGCCAGTTGGCCAACTTGCTGAGGCAAGTTGCAGAGGTTCTTCTATCTTTGCATTGTTTCACTTCCTTTATTCTTTCCTTGTTTCTTGGTTCTTATAGGGCTTCAAAACTTGCCTTCATCCTCCTACAAAAGAGAAAGGATTTATAAATTCTCAATTGAACCACAAATATAACAAGAATTCCTTTGATTTTTGCTTGATACTTTGATATGCACATTTTCTTCTATACACTTCTTTCAATGTACATTTTGAACCCAAAGGTAGGGAAAAAGAGAAAAAAAATGTATTGGAATGTTATCAATTTCTAAGAGTTAATGTCGCCTTGTGGAACGCTTTTGAACATATCTCCTCCAACATGCTTCATTCCTTTAATTATCAAAAGATCTTATGATAAGCTCAAAGAAAAATGTTGCATGATGATAGAGCCAAATTATCACATATATTTTGGTAGCTAAACTTAGGCCTTTCTAGGTTTAAGTTGATTTTTTTTTTGCCAAACGGTTTAAGCTGATTTATTCAGGCATAATTAAGTGTTAAATTGAACATTTGATCACAAGGGTATATTGGAAATTAAATGGGCTAAAATACTATATTTTTTTTAATATGTTCTTAAATATTTCCTATTTATTCAGACATATGATTCTGTCTTCATGAATTTGAATACATGGGTGAAGATGTGATGCAATATCCAATATGTATCCATTGGTCAAGCTAGGACAAATAACGTCATTTAAGGACTATCCAAGGAGAAATATGGAATTTGGCAAGTGCGGAATTTTTTTTTTCTGATATGGTCATTCGGTATCCCGTTCGGAGTTCATGGTTTCCCCTCTCAACACAAATGTCTTTTTCAAGAATCAAACTCAAAAACTGGAGGGATCTAGCAGGGCCTTATACTGCTATACCAAATCTATGTTGTGTTAGTGCAGGAGTTTCACCCAAGAGGGGGGTGAATTGGGTGATAATAAAAATTTAAAATAAAACAAATCAAGACTGGAAGTTGATAAGGAGAAAATTAAAAAGTTAGGAAGATTTCACCAAGGTGTACGCCAGGGGTTATATTAGTTCGGTCTAAATCCCAATGACCTACGTACAATCCACAGACAGAGACTGTGCTTTCACTATTCCTTCCAAGATTCAGTGGTTTCTTGGCACCTTGTACACAACGATCTAATCCTCTCTTTGAATACTCACTCCCCCTTACACAACGTAAGTAGGTACCCACCTTAAAGTCCCACAACTTTAAGGTATCTCTTAAAACAAGTGTATAGAATCAATGAATGTTCTCTCTCACAGAGTTGGTAATATAAACACTGAAGCGTATGATACAAAGAGGTAATAATAGCTCATAAATGAATGTTCGTCAATTTTGTAGTTCAGCGTCTTTTTTTCCCGCTTTAAATGCCTTTGCTATTTGTAGTTGGAAAGATCTTAATGATCATTGGGGACGTTCAGTTTTCCCGTTACTCACTGAGCATGACTTAGAACATTCTTTATGTTATTTGGATATAGCCGTTGAGGTGAAGAGAATGTGTTGGAAGAAAATCAAATTGCATTTAATGTCTCTGACACAGTATATCTGCTTTTCTTGGAATCTAGAAATCTGAAGTATCAATCTCCTGTAACTTGCTTTGAGAATGTTAATCATGAATAAAAATGATAATAAGCAAGATTAATGAAGATTAATGAAAGTACTCAATGATTCTGAGAAATTTAGATTTAGATATGATGCTTTGTTTTTCATGAAGAACAAGTATTCGAATACTATTATAATTATCAGAATAATTTAAGTCTTTTCAGATAACATACTATTCAAATACCTTTTTCTCTATTTGGATAATATTTGAAATTTTACATTGAGATTATTCAAATAGTTGAGATACCTATTTGAATAGTGATCTCTTAAACTCAAAAAGATTATCCTGATACATAAGTTACTATTCGAATACTTGCTTCGAGTTTGACTAAAACATTTTCTTTCAGCTTTCTATATTATTCGAATAGTTTTCTTGCTATTAGAATAATTTCTCATCTCAATCTCATAGTCTTGATGTTGGTTTTGAAATGCTATTTCGAATATTAATAACACTATTTGAATAGTGGCTTTACTATTCGAATAGCCTTCTTATTAATCGAATAATATAACTTGAAAATTCTTTTGAGCATACATTTATTATTCTGATAATGGTCATACTATTCGAATAATGCATTTGATGTTCACTTTGAAAAGTATAAGTCCTATTCGAATAACATACCGACTATTCGAATACTTTCATTTTGAAAAAAAAACTTTCAACTGTTATAATAGATTATACTATTCAAATAGTCTGAGGGTTATCAGAATAAAAGCTGATAGAAACTGAGTGTCAGTATTCGAATAGTAAGTATACTATTCGAATACTTTCTTAGTAAAAATCTTGATGATAAAAATGCAGAGACAAATTAAACTAGACTTAGGTTTGTTATCATCAAAACTCTGAATCTAACATGTTGGTGGAATTTATTTTGTTTTAATGTTATCCACATGACATGAGAAAAGAGATTATGAGATTAATATTGGGTTAGATTAAGTCTAGGTTGTGGTCCATACCTTAGTCACAGAACATATTAGTAACTAGCCTCTATTCACTTTAGCCCAAAACCTCCACAACCCTAACACGCACATTTTTTCCCCCTAATTTGGTACGAGGGGCTTGGAGGGGAGGGGAGGGGAAATAAAATTCTTATGATTTAAATTTAAAAATATTAGAGAAGTGGGGTTAAAATTTTTTAAATAATTGTTTATACTCTTTTACATTACATATTATCTTTATTAAAATTTTATAACACCACTTTTTCAATTTGTTTAAATTCAACTCATAAAACTCTTATTTTTCCTCCCTTCCTTCCCCTCCCCTCATACCAAACAGGCCCTTAACACAATCCTAGGAATAGTTTTAAGCTATCATTAACGTTAAGCCTCCATTCTTAACCCAAAAACGCAGTACTTCATTACTTTTCATAGACCTCACATACTCACCACTCTTCACACCCATTTATCAGTTCATTCAATGATCATTTTCTCTTATTCCCGCTCCATAACCGCCACCTTCTCCACTTCATTCCTCCCTCTTTTCTTCTTCCACGCTCCTTTCCAATCACACCACTGGAGTTCCCCATGGTGTCATTGAAGAGGACGAATGGAGCTGAACGCTTCTTCATGTGTGGCTAGCTTTCTTCTACGTTGGGATGATGTGAAGTGGTTGAGCTAGTGGTCTCTTAATAGGGGAGTGGTTCTCTACTCTTAATTTCCTCTTCTTATGTCATATTCATTGGAGTAATTATGTTAGTAACTTTTGTTTATGACTTGAGTAGCGTGTACTGTTTAATTCATTTGAATATTAAGATATAAGAGTTGTATCTTTGTTTAATTGAGGTTTACATTCATCTGCTTGTTATGCATGCTAGGTATTTGTTGAAATGCCTCTATGAATTTTAAGTGATTAAACAAGTCGAGTTGTGGCTGTTTAATTGTAGGCGCTGAGTAGAAATAATGTGTCAATTGACTTAAGTTGCACATTAGAATGATATGATTGTTAATATGAGGTTTAATGGCTTAATTGTTTGAGGTAGTAATTAGCCTTAGATTAATGCTAGCACATTAGAAACTAAGAGAACAATGTTATTCCCAATTAATTAAAAGTTAAGGATAAATACACACATCATCACAAGGGTGTCCATCTCATTAATCACTTGTCAAACCAAAAAATTACAAGAAAACAAGAAGTGTAGTTTGTTTACTTGATCAATTAGTAGTTAGTTGTAAATCATGTCGACGAGCCATGCTGGCGTGTGGATTTGGCAGCTTTGAAGTGATTCCAGAGGGGGACATGCCTTTAGAGCTTCCCTTGCCAATGATCTCAAACAAGTTCAGCACAATAGCAGCATTTAACACTGCAAGATACACGTGATTAGCTGCCGCCATTATCATAGGATTCAAAGAGGAATTAGAATCATATTCATGATTCTCAGTGGACGCACTTATGCTTGCTATTAGCTTCTTTGTTGTATAGGCACTCGCTATATAGAAACTATGGAGGATGATTGGGCAAACTTCAAATCTCACTACTACAAAAAACGCTTTTAACATCCCTTTTTTTCCCTTTTAACACCTAAAAATAAGGGGACGTCTATGTGAGCGATGTAAAAAGTAAATGGCAATGACTTTAGACGTCCCCATTTTGGAATGGGGACGTCTAAAGTGTTGGTATGACACTTTAGACATTCCCAATTTGGAATGGGGAAGTCTAAAGACTGACACTTTCTACTTGGGACGTCTAAAGTTTTATTTTTTTAAAATGACTATTTATATTCTTAACTGCCAAACAAAATAAACTACAGAAACAGGATCGATGAATAATTCATAATAAACCACAATGTCCTTTACATGGTAAAGAAACATCCAGCACTTTTATAAGTATCCTTCTACATTTAAAAAGCAAGTCCAATGGAATTCATAATAACGATTTTAAATTCACCATGGTTATCTCCATTATATTATTACAAACACCTCCTATAAATTTCCTATGTCAGGACGTCTATGTAGTGTGCAAACAATGTGGTTATATCTTCAATTTTTGGTTTTTTTTAATAACTAAAGGGCACTTTTTATTTTTAAATTCTTAATAACAGAAACAATAGGGCCAGTGGCCGATGGTGTCAAGGAAACTAGCTATCACGGTGTATAGGAAGATGGTGATTTGAAGCATTTTTGTAACAAAAGCAGAAATTTAGTGATTCCAAGCATTTTTGTATGTGTTAAAGAAAGCAAAGTTGTGAGAGTGAAAGACAAACTTGTGGACGATGGAGAAGGAGACGACCCACGATGACACCATCTGGACAATGGTTGTGAGAGGGAGAGAGAAACGACAGTGCACTTGTCCCTTCCTTGGTAGCCTATAGCTCCGCTAGACAAACAGGAAGAGCGTCGTTGGAATAGAGGGAAACAGAGAAAGAAGAGAGAGGGAAACATGGATAAAGAGGAGAAAGCATATTGACAAGAGAAAGAATGAAATTAGAGCAAGGTGGAGCTTACTGATAGGACGTTGGTGCAGGCCTATAAAGTCCACTTTAGACATCCCCAGTCAACCTGGGGATGCCTAAAGTCCAATTTAGACCACCCCAGGCTGACTGGGGAGGCCTAAAGTGAGGGACTTTAGGTGTCCCCAGTCTGACTGGGGACATCTAAAATCCTCTAAAGTTTCATATTTTGGCGTGCGGGAGGCAAAATTCAAAACTTTAGACGTCCCAATTTATGTTTGGAATGCCTAAAGATACACAATTCCCCTCTTTAATTGTAAAAATATCACCGCCTCTATTTTTAACTTCCATTTTTATAAAAGGAACGTCCTTTAGGGTACTAATATCTATATTTTATAGTAATGTCTAAAAGTTCGCACAACCTGTTTTTCTAGATCTAATTATGAGGATAGTTAGAGTGTAATTAAGTGGTGGGACCCTACATTATTGGGTAGAATCCAATAATATAGCAAGTTATACCATTCATATGCTATCAATAATGGCACGATCAGTCTTCAAATTTATTAAAAATATAGTATAAATCTGATCATTGACAATTGGAAGCTTTTTTTATTAGTTCAAAGTATAATCTCTTTTGAGATTTAGAGTGTAAAGAGTCTTCATCTCTTTCAATAAGTGTTCTCTGATATTTAAACTTGTATTTTTCTCCTTACGGGTTGAGGCTCCTTACCACCTCACCCAATAATATATTGATGAGAATTGAAATATTTTGAGATATATTATTTGTTTAAGCCAAGCAAAGGCATATATCAGCGAAATTTATTTGAACAAAAAATAAACTATTGTTAAACGTGGCATATTAAAAATTGTCTAGTATATTATTATTTTACAAGCAAGTCATATGAGTTCAATAAAATATTGTAGACTTTATATAATTCTTCTATATGGCATGACGCGGATGATCGGTACATAGAAGTAACAACTTAATATATTTTATATGTAATATAAAATTTATAAAATGTCGCACACTTGATAATTTATTTTTTGGTCCGCACACACTTGATAATTTATTAATAGTATTTGCATGAAATATTCATATTTTATATAAATTTTATATGCCAATTTTGGGGAAATTTGTAGGGAAAATTAGAATGAAAGACCTGTAGAAGAAGATATTTATGGAGAAGGACCATAAAAGTTGTAATTATTTAGAATGACCAAATACAAAAATATAAAATTAAAAATACTAAAATGCCCCTAACAAATTCTTCTAAATTCCCTCCTACATTCTCTCCCACATTCTATTTTTAAAACTAATAAAAAATTCTAAGTTTCACTAAATTAAACAGTTTTCTCGATTTTTATTTTTCACAACTTGCAAAGATATCTATGGAAAAAATTACGCATTCTTCAATTTTGTAAAAATTATAATTTTTTAAAATCAACAAAGATTTTAATTAAAACTAGAATTATATAACTCTAATAAAACTCAAGGTCGTTTATAAATTATCATATATGTTAAACCAAGAAAGTTTATATGATTTTTATTTTTTTTTGGAAGCAATTTATGTGGGTTAAAAAATTCATTCAATGTTAATAAAATTTTAAAAAAATCTATTACATCCTAAAAACATAATATCATGAAAAATATGAAATGAGTTTAGTTTTTATTTTGATAAAAGTAGTTTAATTAATATCAATGTTGATAATATAAATTGAGCAACTTGATAATATAAATTTGAGAAAAATAAAAATTTAAAAAATGAGTTTAACCGTTTTTAATTAAATAATATATTGAAAATTAAAAAAAAAAAAGATACGATCATATCATGATGGACTGTTTTAGTTTAATTTTAGTTATTTTTTAATTATGAATACAAGAGATAATATAGGAGGTTTGGTTATGGGAAATTTAGTAATTTTAATTTATATTTTAATATTTGATTATTCTAAGTAATTACAATTTTTATGGTCCTTTATAATGAATATTATTTTTTCTACGTTTTTTATTTTAATTTTCCCAAATTTGTATGTAGTTAGGCTATTAATGCATGATTTACGGATTAATTGAGAAAAGAGAGATTAAAAGGGTATGTTTGCAATTTATCTTGAGTGAATTGATTTTTGAGAAATACTTAGGTACTCTCAGTATACCAGCTCATATATGCTCTAACTAATGATAATGTTCCAAATCGGATAATTTGAATCTCACATGTCATTTTCGTTTTATTTCTTTAAAAATTAAAAACTTATAGGGTTCACCAAATTCCATTGATGCCCCTCTCTTCCCTCTTTCTCAAACTCACCCGCTCTCCCCTCAACAACACCAGCGCTTCTGGATACACTTTCACTACCCTCAACCCATCCCAGCGCCACCCCTCCTCCATCATCAGAAATATCCTCCATGGCTGATCTAACCAACACCGTCATCACTCACTCTCACATCCAAAATCTTCTTCTGCCTCTAAGGATCCCAAAGCCATATCTCAAATCGACAACACATAGATATACAAATATATATATATATATATAGCTAGATACAGGGTAAGTCGTTAGAGAAAGAGTGCCAGTTTAAAAATGGCAGTTCAAGAGAGAAAAAGCATGGGGATTGCTTTGTTTACTATTGCTAGAGCCGGGAATTCGGGCTGAGCCCGTCGAGCCGGCCCGTTTAGGCCCGAGCCCGTCAAGGGCCGGGCCTATGATTTGGAGGCTGAAAATGGAAGCGGGCCTAAAAGGGCCGGCCCTGAAGCCCTGAGAGCCGGCCCTTTTAGGCCCGTTTAACTTTTTTTTTTAAATGGGCACAAGACAATGGACAGTAAGCATTGGTCAAAGATAGAGTTAACCTAACCTAACCCTCATATAAAAAATGCTCTCACATTGATTCAGACATCATTTGAAGCTTCTCTTCTTTGATTTTCTTTTTTCTTTTTTTGTATGTATACGCCAAAATCCAAATCAGGTGTTATATTATTACTGACATTTGAAGCTTGTAGGCTTGTTTGATTGTGGCTGCGAACTTATTTAATTGGTTATGAACATTAATTATGGTTTGGACTTAAGTTTCAGTGTTTGTGTTCTATTAAACTTGGATAATATTTATGTTTTAAATTAGTGTTAATGATATTTATGTTTTAAATTAGGTATTTTAGTCTTTATGAGAATAAGAAACAAAAAAGGAATGGAAAAAAAAAAAGTAAATGGGCCAAAAGCCCGCGGGGCCGGCCCGCGGGCCTAACTTAAACGGGCCGGGCCACCCTAAAAGGGTACGGATTTGGACTCGGGCCTCTAACTATTGCTTCTCTTTCTCAGATTAACACTAGAGAGAAAGAATGAGTTTATACAAAAATCTTAATATAGAGTGAAATTAGTAGGGAGATGCTTGCTGTCAAGCAGGACAATAGAAGGTAAGGCAAGGGCGGTGGGGGCCGGACTGTTGGATGTGAGGCTAGAGGCGGCGGCGGTTCTTGAAGAAAGGCCATCCTTGTGAGATAGAGGGGGGGAGTTTGGGAAAGATGGAAGAGGGCCAGCAGAGGAATTTTACAAAACCCAGACATTTTTTATTTTTAGATTATTAAAACAAGCCAGACACGTGAGATTAAAAATATCTGAGTTGGGGCAATCTTATTGGATAGAGTACATATAAGTTTTTACACTAGGAGTACCAAAGTATTTCTCTTGATTTCTTGGGAGTTTTTTTATGTTACTTTTAATACACCTAGGACCTTTTGATGTTGTCTGAAGCTGTTTTATATGGTACGGACCTTGAAAGAAGAATAATTAAAGAGCAAAAGACCAAATAATGACAAAGACGGATGAGAAGATAATTACAACCATAGTATTAAAACCGGGAGGATTGTGACCCGGTGTGACCAGAGTTAGCCGGGGTAAACCAGCTGGGTTGGGGGTTTATTGGGGGTCACTTTTTTTTTTTAATTAAAAAACTTGCTAAAAAATGCATGAAGTGCAAGAAACTCCAAGAAGAAAGATGTTTACTAAGAAAAAGAAGAAATGAGAGGAAAAAGAGAAGGAAAATAGGAAAAGGAAATGAGAAAACAAATATTGATAATATATTAAAATATGTCTTGTCTCATGTCCTTTTTAGAAGATTCAAATTTTTAAATTGGTTTGGTCCTTTTTATATTGATTATGTGTAAATATATATTACAATAACATATACTATATATGTGTTGATAGTAGGTACTTTTATACATTTTATTTTGAATATATCTTTTAATTATCATCAGTTGATTATGAGTTAACCTTGGTCTGATCCACCAACCCTTGAACCGTTGCATATGCCAGTTCATTAACTGGTCGGCTCTTAATACTTGATTACAACTAGAGAGCTCCAGCGCTATGCAATTGACGTATTTTGCAATTGTGCGTTTTGCATAAAAATAGAGCAATTCGATTCAGTTTCGCATTGACCCAACTTCAGTTGCATTTTAATGGGCTATTCCACACTTTGGAGCCCTAGACTGTGTCACCCACTCTCTTCTCCATCTTGTCTCCTTCATTCCATTCGGCCGCTCCATCCTATTTCTGCATCTCCTTTCATTCCCTCATAATAGCTGTTAACCATTGTTTTTTAACAACATTTTATTAGCAAAAATTGTTGGATCAAAATATCAATAATTTGTGAATGAAATTTTATACTCGCATTTATAAACTCATTTTCGGGAGGTTATTTATTATATGGGCGAAGTATTTTCTGTACAAGCGTGGCGCTTGACAGTTTGCGGAAATAAACTTTAATTTGGATTTTAGAGTGAAAACATTTGAGTAAATAAAGGATGATTATCAACTGTTTAATGTGATGGTGTGAAAAATTCTTATGTTTATAAGCCTATTTGCGATAGGTTGCCTGATATATCAGGATTTGATGAACGCCTTAAGAAAGGGGGGTGAATATATATTTATGATGAGTTGGTCTATTTCATATTGACATGCTAATAGTTATGATCAAATCTTAGATATGAATATTTTAATTTGGAAACATTCTAATTTAATTATAATGGAAGGGGATTATATATTATATAGTGAAATTATAATTAAATTAGAATTATTCTTGGTAAGGTGTGAAAAATCACAACTTTATTTGTAGACATCAAATTGGAGTGATTCTAAAGGTTATAGAACCATTATTGAATCTACTTTCAAGAAAAAATATAGCCTTTAGCCAACTAGAAGCTCTCAATTCCCAGAATTAAAATCTTTAGACGTTGTTCTTTTCTGGGATAATTTAAAAAATTCATAACTCTTTTTGTACAGCGCCAAAAATTGCACATTACCTATCAAATTAAAGCTTACGGTGTCTACTTTCATCCTATAAAATTTCACAATTTTTGAACATCGTTGGTCATCCAAAACCACATGACAACTCACTGTCCCCCAGGAAATTTCACTGGCAGTACGGTTTACATTTCAAATTTTCAGTATTTAATTCCTTTGATTAAGAATTTATAGCCAGAGGCTATTCAAAATATATCAATATTCACCATTTTATTCTATTTAATACACCAAAGGTATAAGAAATTTTAGTGACTGAA
This sequence comes from Inga oerstediana, assembly GCA_963210345.1. NCBI lineage: Eukaryota > Viridiplantae > Streptophyta > Magnoliopsida > Fabales > Fabaceae > Inga > Inga oerstediana. Next base: position 43,652,935 of record OY723407.1, read on the forward strand.
ATTCGAGATGTTACATATACCATCAATATATCAATATAAAATATGACAAAACATACAAGAAAAACTATAAAACATCCAGCTTGACTTTATTTAGTAAATTGTAGACCCTGTCCAACTAAATTGGAACATATACAATGGTTAGGATTTGAACTCCAAATCACTTGTTTAAATGACCGGAACTCATGCCAATCACGATGTCGGAATAAATCTAACCCACACTTGATAAATTAGGACTCAAGCCCAACAACATTAGGATTAAAATATAAATAATAGAAAAGTTTGAGTCCATAACTGTAATATTCCATGATAGTAATAATATATATAGACATGAGGAGTTTAGTTGTGTATCTGATGAACACATTCAAAGAAACTAATTTTTCTTCCCTTGCCTTATAACTCTATCTTTTCTTTCTATATGTGGTGTATTTGTTGTGCATCTATAATCATATAAGTAACTGTCATCCGATTAGTGAGGGTATTTAGATATTAACGGTTGCACTTCAGGTATACCCATTTTCTTACACACACAACATAAATTGGTGATAATTACATTATTAACAAAAACTAAAAATTTTGGGCATGGAAACATTTAATAAATTCTTAACCAAATACAATTTAGAGGAAAAAAAAAGATATTAATATTTATGAATTTAAAAAGTCAATTAATAATAAATAAATGATAAAATTTACATTGGCATCCCTTCAATCATCAGAGATAAGAAATGAATGTAACATATTATTTTAATTTGATGTCATCGCTCAATTGCAACCAATCTTGGAGTCCATTCCCTATTCAGTATAACCTTCCGGAATTCGCCATCCCAAGCACGTCCCTTGACCGATAACAAAATTTCAGGTAAGAAAAAAAAATTAGTAATATGAATAGCAACCTGGAAAACCCGAGAAAGTTGAGAAAAAAAAAAAAACGCAATGAACAAGGGTAGTTTCTTTCTCTGGGGAAGGCCGGGGAAATTAAAAATAAAAGAAAGTTGACTTTTTCACCTTGATGACATTTACAAGTTGCACAACTTGACAACTTGTAAGATTGATGTCTGTATCGGTTATCCAATTCATGTCGTTTCTTTTAATTGTCTTATTAAATACGTTATTGATATAAAAGTCTTGCCAGCTGCAGAGCTGGGAATCAGGGCTGGCCCGGCTCTACAGGGTCGGCCCTTGACGAGCCAGGGCCTAACAGGGCTGGCCCTAAAGGGTTCAGGGTCAAGAAAATTACAATTTTTCAAAGTCCAGCCCGAGAGCATCAGGGTCAGGGCTGGCCCGCAGGGCTGGAAAGTCCTTTTCACAATATTTAACTATTTTTCCTGCGTATTTTTTCCAGAGAGATATAATTAATAAATAACAACGATTAAAGTTCTAATTTAATACATAAATATTGTCAACATTAAGGTTTAAATAACACGTCTCTTGCAACAAACAAACATAGTTACTAATGTATAATCAATGGTAAAATCATGTCCATAAATAACTCACACAAAGGCTAAAGTATAAGAAGGCAAGAAGCTCAATACTCTAACCTCTAAACAACATGAGTATGACGACTATCATTTTCACCTTCTTCGCCACTATCATCAATTTCAAGGACATTTGATTGTGTTTCACTTTGAGGAGTAGGTTCAAATAGTCAAATAATCACAACCTCCATAAAAAATCATACTCTATCAGGCAGAATAGTATATAATATGATTTTATTCTAAATAGGTAAAACAATATACTCAAAAATCACAATATTATTCAATTAGACAAAACAATATACTCAAAAATTATACTCAATACAATATGAGGAAAGAGTGACATATAAATTCAATAAAGCAATTCAAAAATGTAACATGGTTCATGTCCAAGTAAAAAAAATAAAAAATAAACAGGCTGATAGGGCCGACCCGAGGCCCTCCAGGGCTGGCCCTTTTAAGCTCGAGACCCTACAGGGCCGGCCTTTTTAGGCCCGACTTCCTTTTGAAGCTACAATTTGTAAACCCGACCCTTGAAGGGCCAGGGCCTAAAAGGGCCGGCCCGTCGGGCTCAGCCCGTTTTCCCGGCTCTAGCCAGCTGCTTCAATTAAAATAAGTGAAACTCACTGTGGGATCCAAGGATAATAAAAAATTATAAAAAAAATTCCAAACCAAATTTCTCTATCAAAAAAATTTCTAGGGACTATATTATGATTAATTCGGAATGTGTCATTACTTTGTTGACCCCATTGAATAAAAAAAGGAAAGGAATAGTATGTGCCTTTTTTGACAAATGCTTATGTTAGATCCCAAGTTTTGATGATAACAATAATTCAATTATGATTAAAACATGTTTTTAGAAGGTTAAGAAAAGATTCCAAGTTACCAAATGCATATTTGAAGTTTGCTGATATCTGTTGTGAAATTGCACTTGAGTGCTCGAGCATGAAATATGCACTCGAGCACAAATCACTTCTGCACTCGAGCAGGTGTGAGAGAAAGCCAGGAAGTGAGTACCCGAGAGGCATTCTCCCTTTGTATTCAATGGATCACTCGAAGCACGAGGTATGCACTCGAGCAGAGAAGTCATTCTCACTCGAGCACGTATGCGAGTGAAGGCATGCGAGTGCTTGGCTGAGAGCAAGTAATGGCATGCTTCTTATATTCACTCGAGCAAGGGCATGTGAGTGCTTGGCTGAGAGCAAGTAATGGCATGCTTCCTATATTCACTCGAGCAGGGCATACGAGTGCTTGGCCGAGAGCAAGTAATGGCATGCTTCCTATATTCACTCGAGCAAGGCACTGCGAGTACTTGGCCGAGAGTCTTGAATTTCAGAAATGTGCAAGTGTGCTCGAGCACACCCATCCATGCTTGGAGTGACACGTCCATGCTTGCGAGTAATATTTCCATCCCTCTGCAGATCAGTTGCGAGTGCTTGTTCAAGAGAGCATATTCCTTGAGAATATGCTTCTCACTCGAGCAGAGGTAAGTGTGCTCGAGTGAGGGCAAATATCACTCGCGAGTGAAAATTCTATCCCTCTGAAATTCTGGTGCGAGTGATGGTTTAGAGAGCATATTCCTTGAGAATATGCTTCTCACTCGAGCAGAGGTAAGTGTGCTCGAGTGAGGGTCGATATCACCCGCGAGTGCAAATTCTCACTCTTGTCAAAATGGTATGCGAGTGATGACCCGAGAAGACATTCCCAGTGTAAAGTGCAAAGATCACTCGAGCAGAGATTTTGTGCTCGAGTGAGACCTCTCTTCACCCGCGAGTGAAGATCTTTTCTCTCTGATATTCCATGCAAGCACAACCCGATAACAGAGGTATATGAAGGAAAATAGGAGATCACTCGAGGTGAGTCTTTCATGCTCTAGGTGACGCTCTGTTGACCTCAGAAAGTGCTAAGTATCACAACGTTCATTACGAATATGGTTTATTGTTATTAATTCATATCATCATTACTTTTTATCTTTGTTTAACATTGTTTTGAATGTTTTAAGAGGATGATACAGGAATCTGAACGTTTGAATTAAACCACATGAGAAAAGTGATACAACGGCAGACAAGATGATTATGAACACGCTGGCACCTACCGTACTCAAACATGCACGTGTCTGCCATTAGTTTCAAATGTCCCGCTCCTCAAATGAAGTATTTCCAAACGGGCAAAAACTGGAGCAACTATATATATACAGAGACTCACGGAGAAACAAGAACACAGCACATGCATTCATAAGCTCAAATCAAGTTTCTGCTATTTCATCATTTTTCTCTGTATACACTTTGATCTTCAGTGTTTATTCATTTGCTCTGTAAGAGAGTCCTCATACAAACTCAAAATTCTATGTTTGTAAGATCTCAAGGTATTGGGACCTTGAGAGGGTAGTCATTCCTTACGAGAGAAGCAGTTGAGGGAATTCCTTGTAGTGTCTCTCACTTATAAGCCTTATAAGATACAAGCAGGAGAGAACGTTGTTGTTCATAAGACTTACAGTGGTGTAAGCGGAAGAAAACGTTGCTGCTCATAAGTCTTGTATACATAAGCAAGTGAGAAGAGTCATAGGTTGTTTCTCTGCACATAAGACTTGTCGTAAGGGGGAGAGAAGTTTCTTGTTGAGAGAATATTTCTGCTCATAGTCCGTTCAAGGACGATTGTTGTTTTGTGGCGTCTGAGAGCCCATTGAATCTTGGAGATATAGTGAAAAGCTCAGTAGGTCTTGATCTCTGAGGACTGGACGTAGGCATTGGTGTTAGGCCGAACCAGTATAATTCTCTGTGTTCAAATCTTCTCTACTCTACTCTATCCACTATATTTACATATCACCATCTCAAACGAAAAATTTATAACATCACCCAATTCACCCCCTCTTGGGTGAAGCTTGCCTCTTACATTTGGTATCAGAGCCTTGTCTTCTCCGAAGAGCCTAACAGCTTGAGAAGGATCCGACAAATGGCAACAATGGGTGAAAATATCCTTCCAGACGGTGCTTCAATCACTAGACCTCCTGGTTTTGCTGGAGAACATTTTTCGTTCTGGAAAGCCAAATTCAGAGTGTTCGTGATGGCCAACGAGTACGGACTGTGGAATGTTATACAAGATGGTGACTATGTTCCAATGAAGAAAATCAAAGATAGAGCAGTCAAAAAGAGTCCAGATGAGTTTGACGAAAATGACAAGAGGTTAGTAACATTAAATAGCAAAGCCATTTTAATGATACAGAGTGCTCTTAGTCAAAAAGAATATTTTCGTATATGTACTCTACCTACTGCCAAAGATATGTGGGATGCTTTTGAAATTGCTCACGAAGGTACATCTGGAATCAAAGAGAATAGAATCAATACTTTAATTACAGAGTATGATTTATTTCGTATGAAATCTGGAGAGAGTATATCAGAATTTGAACTAAGGTATACTCATCTTGTTAATCAATTATCTGCTCTTGGAAAGTCGTTTGATCAAAATTCCCAGGTAAGAAAGATTCTTAATATTCTTACAAAAGAGTGGGAAGCAAAGGTAACAGCCATCGAAGAAGCCAAAGGAGAGTCTATGAGATCCGTAGCTGCTCTCTTTGGAAGTCTTTCGGAATATGAAGGTAAGTTGAGATTCAAAAAGGTGAAGAATTCGATGATAAAAAGAAAAAGGGAGTTGCATTTAAAGCTATCAAAGAAGAAGAAGAAACTTCCGAGAATGAAGATGTCCCTAGTGATGATGAAATGGGAATGATCGTTAGGAAATTCAAGAAATTCTACAGAAGAGGACAAAGGAATTTCAAGAATTATCAAGGTGGACCAAGCAAGAAAGAAAACAAAGAACAAATAGTATGCTATGAATGTGGGAAACCAGGACACATCAAATCTGAATGCTTCAGAAACAAAGACAAAAAGAAGCAGAAAAAGAAAGCATATATATCATCCATTTGGGGTGATAGTTCGTCAGACGAAGAAAATGATAACGACGAAGTAGCAAATCTATGCTTGGTAGCTAAGGAAGAAGAATCAGACTCAGAGGTAAGTGACTCTGAACCTTCTTATAATGAATTGTTATCTGAATATAATGCATTGCATACAGAGTTCATCAAAGTTGCTAAAGAAATGGTTAGTTATAAGAAGAAAGTAAAAGAATTAGAAAGTAATGTCATATCATCATATGAAATATGTAAAGAGAAAGATAAGAAAATAGAAGACTTAACAAAGATTGTTGAAAAATTTACTAAAGGAAGTGAAACTCTCAAGGTTATCTTAAGTACTCAGAAAGTTTCCTTTGATAAATCTGGAATTGGATATAATGCTATGCATAATAAGAATAAGAAGAGTAGTAGAGACTATCTTAAATACTTCAGGAATTCTGTGCATACATCGAATCCTTTTGTATCATGCAATTATTGTAATAAGAAAGGTCATTATACTTCATCTTGTTATTTCAAAAAGGGAAAGGTTGTTGGAACATATAAATGGGTTCCGAAAGGGACACATGTTCCAAATACTAACCATAAAGGACCCAAGAAAGTGTGGGTACCTAAAACTTGATCATCTTATTCTAGGTATGTCTCAAAGCATCTCGAGCAAACAAATGGTATATTGATAGTGGATGTTCGAGACACATGACTGGTGACAAAAATAAGTTCACCATGTTTGAACCTAGAGAAGGAGGAAAGGTGACTTTTGGAGGAAATCAATCTGGACGTATTACTGGAATTGGTGAAGTGGGAAGAACAGATGACTTTCAAATTAACGGAGTATATTATGTTGAAGGATTATGCCACAATCTCTTAAGCGTAAGCCAAAGCACTGATAAAGATAACTGGGTGATTTTCGACTCGAAAGAATGCTTGATAGTAAGCAAGAAAGATTTACTCCTAAACAAAGAAACTATCAAGGCAAAGATCCGAGCTCAAAGGGAAGGTAATTGTTATACTATTGATTTAAATTCAAATTCTTCTGAGAATTGTTTTCTTAGTCGATCAGAGGAAAGTTGGTTATGGCATAAGCATTTGGCTCATGTCAATATGAATCAACTTGACAAATTGATCAGAAAAGATTTAGTTGTTGGCCTTCCTAAACTCAAATTCAAAGATGACATGATTTGTGAAGCATGTCAAAAAGGCAAACAAACTAAATCTTCTTTTAAAACAAAATATGAAATTTCTACTTCAAAACCTTTACAATTACTTCATATGGATTTGGTAGGACCTGCAAGAGTAAAAAGTTTTGGAGGAAATTTATATACGTTAGTAATTGTAGATGATTTTACAAGATTTGCTTGGACTATATTCATTGCCTCAAAAGATGAAACTTTTACTGAATTCATTATATTTGCCAAAAAGGTTCAAAATGAGAAAGGTATTTCTATTGTCTCTATTAGAACAGATCATGGAGGAGAATTTGATAATCAATTGTTTAAAGATTACTGCAACAACGAGGGAATAGATCACAACTTCTCAGCTCCTAGAACACCTCAACAAAATGGAGTAGTGGAAAGGAAGAACAGAGTGCTTACAGAAATGGCAAGAGCTTTACTTAATGAAAAAGAAATGTCACAAGTGTTCTGGGCAGATGCAATGAGTACTGCATGCTATATTTCAAACAGAGCATATATTCGCAAATCTCTTGGGAAGACACCATATGAACTCTACAAGGGAAGAAAGCCAAATATTGCTCATCTTCATATCTTCGGGTGTAAGTGTTTTATTCACAACAATGGTAAGGAAAATTTAGGTAAATTTGATTCAAAGTCTGATGAAGGTATTTTTCTAGGATATTCTAATAGAAGTAAAGCTTATAGAGTTTTCAATAAAAGAACATGTACTATTGAAGAATCTATTCATGTTGTGTTTGATGAAATTGAATCTCAGACAAAACTTAATGATGAAGAAGAAATGGATTCAATCAAGAAAAACAAATCTATTTCAAAGCAGGATGATTTTGAAACAAATGATTTTCAAAATTTAGAAGATGTTGATGATCATGATCAACCTAAAGCATGGAGACATATGAAGGATCATCCAATTGATCAAGTTATAGGAGATATTCATGAAGGTGTCAAAACCAGAAATAGAATCCTCAATGAGGTAACATTTTCTGCTTTTATTTCTGAGATTGAACCTTCTAATATAGAAGAAGCTTTATCTGACAATGATTGGGTGATTGCTATGCAAGAAGAACTAAATCAATTTCAAAGAAATCAAGTTTGGGATTTGGTTCCTCGACCTAAAAACCATACGGTTATAGGGACCAAATGGGTTTTCAAAAACAAACTTGATGAATCAGCAATCATTGTGAGAAATAAAGCAAGATTGGTTGCCAAAGGCTATAATCAAGAAGAAGGTATTGATTATGAGGAAACATATGCTCCAGTAGCAAGATTGGAAGCAATACGAGTACTCTTAGCCTTTGCTTGCATCAAAAGTTTTAAACTTTATCAAATGGATGTAAAAAGCGCTTTTCTAAATGGTTATATTATGGAGGAAGTTTATGTCGAACAACCTCCTGGTTTTGAAGATGAAACAAAACCTGATTATGTCTTCAAACTTAAGAAAGCATTATATGGTTTGAAACAAGCACCCAGAGCTTGGTATGAAAGACTAAGCAAATTTCTTCTTGATCAAGGTTTTGTCAGAGGGAAAGTTGATACAACTTTATTCATCAAACATAACAAAAATGATATTCTAATATTTCAAATTTATGTTGATGATATTATTTTCGGTGCCACTAACGAATCTATGTGTCAAGATTTCTCTAAGATTATGCAGGGAGAATTTGAAATGTCCATGATGGGAGAATTGAACTTCTTTCTTGGACTTCAGATCAAACAAAAGAAGAATGGCATATTTATATCTCAGACAAAGTATTTGAAAGAGCTGTTAAAGAAATATGGTCTAGATAATGCTAATGGAGCCGATACTCCAATGAGTTCTACAACATTGCTGGATGCTGATGTAAAGGGACCTAGCTTCAACATCACAAAGTATAGAGGAATGATTGGTTCATTACTCTATCTTACAGCAAGCAGGCCAGATATTCAGTTCAGTGTAGGAATGTGTGCAAGGTATCAATCCAATCCTAAAGTATCTCATGCAGAGACAGTAAAAAGAATTTTCAAATATCTAGGAGATACTTCAGAGCTTGGACTTTGGTATCCAAAGAGAGGGAACGAATACTTAATGGCATATTCAGATTCAGATCACGGTGGATATAAAACTGACAGAAAGAGTACCAGTGGACAATGTCAATTTCTCGGTGGTTCTCTAGTGCCATGGTTCAGCAAGAAGCAGAACACAGTTTCATTATCCTCGACTGAAGCTGAATATATAGCTGTGGCAAGCTGCTGCTCTCAAGTGCTATGGTTAAAACAACAACTTCAAGATTTGGGAATTTATTTAAAAGAAATCCCAATCTATTGTGATAATACTAGCACGATAAGCTTGGCAAAGAATCCTGTACAACATTCAAGAACCAAGCATATAGACATTCGACATCATTTCATTCGAGATCATGTTCAAAAGAAAGATGTCAAAGTGGAATTCATACCAACTCATCTTCAACTTGCGGATATTTTCACGAAACCAATTGCAAAAGAGCAATTCCTCTATATTCGAAGAGAATTGGGAATGGTTAATCCCAATGAGTTGTAAGTTTTCTTGTTAAAAAGTTTAATTAAATGTTTATTTTGATGATAACCATACTGACTTTAGCATCGGAGAGGTCAAAATTGTTTTTGCAGGATTCTCACTCGAAGCACAGAGGGTGCTGCTCGAGTGATGAGCTGTGTCACTCGAAGCACAAAAAGCACTGCTCGAGCACAGCACTATTTTTGATACTCTGCTTCCTAACATGGAAAACAGAGGTTAACAGAGGAGTTATTAATACCAAGGGAATATATTATAAACTACAGTGAGAATTGAGCTCACTCGCGAGTGAGGAAGTCTCACTCGAGCATGGTATGAACATGCTTGAGGTGAGAAATGCCTGCTCGAGTGAGGAAGAAGAATTTATTTGCAAAAATGATCAAACTCATGGTTACTCAAATGATCTTGGAGGATTTGAGTACAAAGGTGCAAAATATGTCAAGGAATCTACAATCCAGGTATGTTCTACTTGTTTCCTTATTTTTTTCCAGAACATCACTCGAGCACAGATAGAACACTCGCGAGCACAATATGAACATCACTCGAGCACTAGGGTTCATGCTCGAGCACTGTCACTTATATCAGTTACTGGGGAGCTCAGAACGTCGCACTTCCTCCTCTCACTCGAAGTGCTCTCTCACTCGAAAGACACAACTCTTCATCTTCAACCGTTTTCTCATCATTCAATCACGTCCTCCTGATTCAAATCGACGTTACAACCTCTCAATCTTCTATAAGAGGTGATTCTTGTCTTCTGCATTCTTCACTTGTGCCCTAATCTCTCTTGTATTTTTTTTTCCCCTTCTTTCAAAAACAAGAAGTTCTTGTTTCTCTTCCACTTTTCCAATGGCAAGAACAAAGTTACCCTCTATTCCTCAAAAGTCTCATTCTCCTTCTTCCACTCACTCTGCTGCCAGTGAGTCCGGAACCCCTGAACTTACTCCTCCATCTCCCAAAAACTCTCCCTCACCTTCACCTCCTCCAAAGCCAAAAACCAAAAAGAGGACTCCGGCTAAGAAACCTCACCCAAAGCCTCAAGTTTCCAAGAAAGACCAACCTCCTCAAAAGAAACCAAAGGGTGTGGTCTTCAAGGAACCCTTAATCAAGGAACCCATAATCACCCGGTCTCAATCCAAAGAGGTACAAGGGAAGGGAAAGAAGAAGGATTCAGAGCAACCCCAATCATCCTCTTCTTCTGGGCATACCTTCAGTAAACAACTCAGGGAAGCAATAGAAAAATCCAAATTGGACAAGATAGTTGGGAAGATCACATCTCAGGCCGGTGTCTCAAGTTCACATCAAGTTAAGTACCCAAGTGCTTCTGCTTCAGGAGCACCTACTGCCTCCCAAGCACCAGTGGATGACCAACTCTCTAGTCCTCCTGAGGGATTCAATGTGACAGAGCTTAAGGCTTTACCACAGAAGGTATATGATGATGAATTTAAGCATAGACATTTCTGCCCTGTAGTATATGTGGATTTGGATTACCTGAAAAAGAACTGTCATTTGGACTTATATCCTTATCTTCAATACTATGCTCCTTGGTTAGAAATTCATTTGCCATATTCCCCCACTGTTGTAAAGACATTTTATTCTAACATGAAAACCCATAATATCATGTCTAGATCCGGGGATTTGATTGAAGAAGCTGTATCTACTACCGTTAGAGGAAAATTCATTATGATTTCTGCCAAAATCATTAATGATTTGCTTGGTTATGTTGCACCTCCTACTGATCCACCCTCATTCTCTGCCAATGAAACTTTTAACATTTTGAGACCAAAAGACCCAACTGGTCCCCTCACTTTTAAGCCTATTGATATGCTTGATAATCACAGAATCCTTCATTACATCTATTCCCGGAGCATAGTCAATAAATCCAAAAACTTTACCCACTTTGCACAAAAGGATTACTATCTATTGGCTTCATTGGTTGCTGGTCAACAAAGGAATGTAGGGGAGATCATTTTTAGTGAGATGAGAAGGTTTCGTTTTTCTTCAACAAGATCCACAACCATACCTTACCCTCAACTTGTTTCCTTCATCTTGATGAAAAACAAAATCTGGTATTTGGAAGGAAAAGAAAGGGTTCTCATCTCAAGGTTTGGAAAGACTCAATTAACTCACATGGGTATCAATCTTCCGGTGAGTCGGACCAAAGCCACATCCAAGAGGGAAGCTACTCCATCCAGAGGAGATGAGGCACAATCATCTGCACAAGGCCCTATTCCTCCTCCTTCATTTCTCAATGCCTCCCTGTCTAATCATTTGTCTGAGGTAATTAATCAAGCTGTATCAAATTTGAAGAAGGAACTAGTGACTGAGTATGAGAAGCTTGTGGAGAAGATGGAAACACAAGTTGTTAAATTGGTAGATCAGGCCAACCTTAACTTTGAACTGATGTTCAAAACACAAGATGAGATGTCACAGAGGATCACTAATATGGAAACCTTCCTGCATTCACATTTTCCCTCCTCATCTTCCGGGGTGCCTCCAGAGACCACTCACACCTCACCCTCTCATCCAGACACTCATGTACTTTTCACTGATCCTGAGTCTAATGTAGATGTTACGTTTGTCCCACAACCACCATCTCCTCCTGACCAGCCCATTGACCCTCTCTCTGGCATGATATCTTTTGTTCCACCTCCAGAACCCCCTTCTGATGTTGACAAAACGGGGGAGAAGGATGTGTGATGTCTTCTGAGCTTTCTGTAGGCTGTAGGGTGTATATGGGTGTTTGGGTAGTTTTCTGTATTGGGTAGGATTTGATATGTATGTCATTTTACTATTTTGATGTTATCTTGTGCTGTTCAAGTTTGTTAAAGTTAATGACATAGTTCAAGTTTTAATTATCAAAATTTCAATGTTTCAAGTTATTAAATTCTTGTTAAGTTATATACCTCATACTATACTTATCTTGGCTGTTAAGTGTCCAGAGGAAACAGTGCAGGAAAACTTGAATTTGGAACTTAAACTTGATATGCATTTTGGAAACTTTGAAAAAATTTCAAAACTTTTCAATTTCATTCAATTTCTTTTAAACCTTCAACACAAAGAGTTTTGTCATCATCAAAAAGGGGGAGAATGTTAGATCCCAAGTTTTGATGATAACAATAATTCAATTATGATTAAAACATGTTTTTAGAAGGTTAAGAAAAGATTCCAAGTTACCAAATGCATATTTGAAGTTTGCTGATATCTGTTGTGAAATTGCACTTGAGTGCTCGAGCATGAAATATGCACTCGAGCATAAATCACTTCTGCACTCGAGCAGGTGTGAGAGAAAGCCAGGAAGTGAGTACCCGAGAGGCATTCTCCCTTTGTATTCAATGGATCACTCGAAGCACGAGGTATGCACTCGAGCAGAGAAGTCATTCTCACTCGAGCACGTATGGAGTGAAGGCATGCGAGTGCTTGGCTGAGAGCAAGTAATGGCATGCTTCTTATATTCACTCGAGCAAGGGCATGCGAGTGCTTGGCCGAGAGCAAGTAATGGCATGCTTCCTATATTCACTCGAGCAGGGCATGCGAGTGCTTGGCCGAGAGCAAGTAATGGCATGCTTCCTATATTCACTCGAGCAAGGCACTGCGAGTACTTGGCCGAGAGTCTTGAATTTCAGAAATGTGCAAGTGTGCTCGAGCACACCCATCCATGCTTGGAGTGACACGTCCATGCTTGCGAGTAATATTTCCATCCCTCTGCAGATCAGTTGCGAGTGCTTGTTCAAGAGAGCATATTCCTTGAGAATATGCTTCTCACTCGAGCAGAGGTAAGTGTGCTCGAGTGAGGGCAAATATCACTCGCGAGTGAAAATTCTATCCCTTTGAAATTCTGGTGCGAGTGATGGTTTAGAGAGCATATTCCTTGAGAATATGCTTCTCACTCGAGCAGAGGTAAGTGTGCTCGAGTGAGGGTCGATATCACCCGCGAGTGCAAATTCTCACTCTTGTCAAAATGGTATGCGAGTGATGACCCGAGAAGACATTCCCAGTGTAAAGTGCAAAGATCACTCGAGCAGAGATTTTGTGCTCGAGTGAGACCTCTCTTCACCCGCGAGTGAAGATCTTTTCTCTCTGATATTCCATGCAAGCACAACCCGATAACAGAGGTATATGAAGGAAAATAGGAGATCACTCGAGGTGAGTCTTTCATGCTCGAGGTGATGCTCTGTTGACCTCAGAAAGTGCTAAGTATCACAACGTTCATTACGAATATGATTTATTGTTATTAATTCATATCATCATTACTTTTTATCTTTGTTTAACATTGTTTTGAATGTTTTAAGAGGATGATACAGGAATCTGAACGTTTGAATTAAACCACATGAGAAAAGTGATACAACGGCAGACAAGATGATTATGAACACGCTGGCACCTACCGCACTCAAACATGCACGTGTCTGCCATTAGTTTCAAATGTCCCGCTCCTCAAATGAAGTATTTCCAAACGGGCAAAAACTGGAGCAACTATATATATACAGAGACTCACGGAGAAACAAGAACACAGCACATGCATTCATAAGCTCAAATCAAGTTTCTGCTATTTCATCATTTTTCTCTGTATACACTTTGATCTTCAGTGTTTATTCATTTGCTCTGTAAGAGAGTCCTCATACAAACTCAAAATTCTATGTTTGTAAGATCTCAAGGTATTGGGACCTTGAGAGGGTAGTCATTCCTTATGAGAGAAGCAGTTGAGGGAATTCCTTGTAGTGTCTCTCACTTATAAGCCTTATAAGATACAAGCAGGAGAGAACGTTGTTGTTCATAAGACTTACAGTGGTGTAAGCGGAAGAAAACGTTGCTGCTCATAAGTCTTGTATACATAAGCAAGTGAGAAGAGTCATAGGTTGTTTCTCTGCACATAAGACTTGTCGTAAGGGGGAGAGAAGTTTCTTGTTGAGAGAATATTTCTGCTTATAGTCCGTTCAAGGACGATTGTTGTTTTGTGGCGTCTGAGAGCCCATTGAATCTTGGAGATATAGTGAAAAGCTCAGTAGGTCTTGATCTCTGAGGACTGGACGTAGGCATTGGTGTTAGGCCGAACCAGTATAATTCTCTGTGTTCAAATCTTCTCTACTCTACTCTATCCACTATATTTACATATCACCATCTCAAACGAAAAATTTATAACATCACCCAATTCACCCCCCTCTTGGGTGAAGCTTGCCTCTTACAGCTTATACCTATTTTGACAACTGGATAAACTATTTTGACAAGTTCATTTTCCTCTATGGAGAAGTTTTGAAATTTCAAGGATAACTATGAATTTCAAACAAATTTCATTACTTTCTTTTCCAATTATAGATGATATGATTCTTCAAAATTCTTCATAGGTTGTGCCTTCCTTTATGCATTTTGTTCTTACCAGGGAGGAAAATGAATTTGTCAAAATAGCTCATGCAGTTATCAAAATAAGCATAAGTACTTGTCAAAAAGGCAAATGCACTTGTCAAAGTACGAACATTAAGTTCTGAAATTTCAAAATTTCTCCGAGGAAAATGATCTTGTCAAAATTGTTCATGCAATTGTCAAAATAGATATAAGCACTTGTTAAAAAAGAAACATGCACTTGTCAAAAAAGGCACATTTAGTTCTGAAATTTTAAAACTTGTCCAGGGGGAAAATGGCCTTGTTAAAATAGCTCATCCAGTTGTCAAAATAGGCTTAAGCACTTGTCAAAAAAGACATATGTACTTGTCAAAGTAGGGACATTAAGTTCTAAAATTTCAAAAATTCTCCAAGGAGGCAAAATAACTTGTCAAAATAGCTCATACAATTGTCAAAATAGGTATAAACAATTATCCAAAAAGGCATATGTATTATGTCAAAGTAGGGACATTAAATTCTGAAATTTCAAACTTCTTCAGGGAGGAAAATGTACTTGTTAAAATAACTTATCCACTTGTCAAAATAGGCGTAATCACTTGTCAAAAAAGACATGTTGTTCCTTTCCTTTTTTATTCAATGAGGGCAAAAAGTAATTTTACATTCTGAATTAATTACAATACAGTCCCTGAAGGCTTTTTAGGGGAATTTGGTTTAGGACTTTTTTATAATTTTTATGGTCTTTGGGACCTCACAGTGATTTTTCCTTAAAATAACTCATTTGAGAAGGTTTTAACGATCAAAATACTCTATAAATGCCCCACAACTAGACCAATGCGTTGTGTGAGAACTTGCTGGTTAAAGTTTTCCCCTCTCTCCATTGTCCACAGTTTTTAGAAATTTAGAGTTTATAACAAGAAGCTATAGCAAGTATGAGCAACACCATAGAGAATCAAGACTATGATATTGATTCTTTTTTTAATGCTATTATGCTACCATAAAGTCACGTCTACCTTGCTGTGTTAGATGCTGCCATTAAGCTCAACTTGTTTGAGATCATTGGTAAGGGAAGTCCAAAGGGCATGTCGCCTTCTGAAATTGTTTCCAAGCTTCCACCTACACACGCTAACGACGCCGATCATCGCCTTGATCGAATGCTGTTTTTGCTTGCGAATCACTCTCTGTTGACTTGTTCTTCTTCCATGAAACTTGATCAACATGGGAGGACTGAAAGGCTTTATGGGTTATCTCCTTTTGGAAGATACTTGTTCCAGCTGAATGAAGAAGATTATGGAGCCTCTTGTGTTTCACTCGTGAAATTAGGCAGCCATCCCACTTATTTAAAAGTTTGGTAAGTATTTCACGTTTTGATTCTCATAGTCTTAGGCTCTGTTTGGTACGAAGGGAATGATGAGGGATGAGAAATTTTTATAGAAGTGGGGTGATAAAATCTTTAAAAAAATGTAAAATAAAAGAGGAAAAAAGTTAATTAAAAACTTTTTACCACACTTCTCTAATTTTTTTTGAAGGGCTAAGATTTAAATCTACCCATAATGTTTTCACGAAATTGCACATTCCACCATAAAGTTTTCTTTTTTTTTTTCTTTCCCTTTTGAATTACAAGGGTAGGCATTATCGACTTGAGTTACAAACGGGATCAAACCTGTGACCTCCCATTTATAAGAAAACATCCATACTACTAGGATATAAGGCCATTGGTCCACCATAAAGTTTTCTTAGCTGCAAAAATATATGTAAATTTTTTAAAATAGAGAAAATGTTACAAAACCGTTAATTTTAGCAAACGGTCTATTACTTTATGTTTGTGGGGCCCATGTGATTGCTCTGCATAAAGTAATGACATTTGCCCAAATTCACAGTTTTGTTATTTTTTCCCTTTTGAAGAAATTCATGTGTATTTGTACTCCAAAAAACTTTATGGTGGTAGGTGTAATTTTGGGAAAACATCATAGTTAGATTTGCGCTTTAACCTTTTTTAAAAAAATCTAACTTATAAAATTTTCTACCCCCTCCCCTCCCCCCAAACCCCTCGTATATATCAAACAGCCCCTTGCACTGTATTCATAATTTTACAATGGTTATTTTTCTTTTGACTTGTATTTAATGATGCTAGGCAAAACTTTGAGCAAGTGATTCTTGATGAGGAAAAGGAGGTGTTCAAGAAATTACATGGGATGTCTCTATTTGAATATATGGAAATAGATCCAACATTCAAAACTATTTTCCATAAGGCAATGGCTGACTTATCAATCATACAGATGAAGGGTGTCATTGAGACATACAAAGGATTTGAGGGAATATCAACACTTGTTGATGTGGCTGGTGGCATTGGCCAATGCCTCAAAATGATCATCTCCAAGTATCCTCAATTCAAGGCATTAACTTTGACTTACCCCAAGTGGTACAACATGGCCTATCCCATCCAGGTAACTGTGCAAATTTGGATACTCGTCATTTTATTCCACCCAACTCTGGATGAAAAATTGCAAGGTTAATATTTAATGTTTTATAAAACTATTATCATAAAAAAATAAATAAATGTAAGGAAAAAGTAACGGTGAGTCCTTATGATTTACTTCAATTTTGAATCAGATTTCTAAAGTTTATTTTGTTTAAATTGGACCCTTATTATTTTATCTGCTAATTTTAACTTTAGACTTTATGAAATTTCATTTATAAAACTGCATGGAAGTTAAAACGGCATGAATGAAATGAAACGAAGGAAATTCTCTCAAGTCCACGAAATTATATAAACTAAAATTTAACGCTTTTACATTTAAAAGTTGAATGCTTGTGTAAGGATTAAGTAAGGACCATATCTAAACAAAATAAATTTTAGGGACTGAATTCAAAATGAATGTAAATTATAAGGACCCACAAATTAATTTTCTCTAAATTTAAACTATTAACTATTTTTTTTTTTTTATTTATTTATTTATTTTTTTGCAAGTGGTGAGTGCATACTTGCTTTCATATACACTCATGTGTGTATGAATATTTAAGTGCCTAAAAAAATATGGTTAAATGGGCACATAGCCCTACACGAAAGTGATTTATGACTTTATAAATAGCAAACAATTCAATTACTTAAAATAAAATATAGCAAATAACATATGAAATTCGATATTTTTTCTCCTCATCGAAAATTTTATGCCATATCAATTTGTTAACCATTTAAATATCATGTAACTTTCAAAACTCTTGCAATATTTTCCTTTGAGCTTAATTAATTATAGGATATCCTTGTGATAATAATAGGAATGACGCATGTTGGAGGAGATATGTTCAAAAGTATCCCACAAGGCGATGCTATAATGATTAAGGTTAGTTTAACATTATAATTAACTTGGCATAGTTCTTATGGTCTAGTAACGGTAATTAAGCTAATATATGTTTTTCTTTCTCGCAGAATGCAACTCATAACTGGGGAGATGAAGACTGCATAAAGATTTTAAAGAATTGTCATAAATCTCTCAAAAAGAATGGGAAGCTTATAATAATTGACTTAATAATGCCAGAAATGCCAAATGCAAGTTATGGCCATAAACATGCTTCCATGATGGATAACATCATGTTTTTGGTTGGTGGCAAGGAAAGAACCGAGAAAGAATTTGAAGCTCTATGCAAAGCTACTGGGTTTTCTAGTTATTGTATTGCTTATCGTGCTGCCTCAACAACTTTAGGCGTCATTGAGCTTCATCAATAAACTTTTTTAAGAAAATAATCCGTCAGTACTTGTAATTTCACCTGATTTTTACTTAATGTCGTTCTTGTAATTTTTTTTACTTATAATATCAGTTTTAAGTATGTTTTCTAAGCTCATAATTTGTTATGGTTGATGTGGATTCTCACTAAATTATATATGTCGCCAAAAATTAAGAAATAAAAAAATATATATTAAAAGCAAATGATGGAATAAAGTTTATTTATTATTGTATAGTTATTGTGAAATTGTTTGGATATCAGTTTGACTGTTTATTTAAATTTGATGCTGGACTTTTTCTAAAATTTATATTTTATAAATTCTTTTTTTGGTACAAAATATTTTATAAAATTTAATTATATCATGTTTTGAGAATTTGGAGTTGGATATGTAAGAACTTATTTTTTAGAAACACTTTCATCAACTTGAAAAAGAAATAACAAAAATGATAATGGGAAAGTGGACTAGGCCACTTGGTCCATAAAGTGCCCCTCTTAGCCCATAGTGGGCCCGAATCACTTCCCAGCTATATCACCCAAAAAACACAATCTGACGTGTAAAATTGTAGCTTCCTGTAGTAAAGGCCTGTCGTATGGATTTAAATCAAAAAGCCACGTCTACACTTTTTATGTAATAATGATGTGAAAATCTTAATATTTTTACTCCCTCCACTTTTTAAGTAGTTGAAGAATTTGCTTTCATCCTAAAAATATATGATCTCAATATTTTTTTTACTACCGTAGATAATAACTTTTACATTGCCCCGTTACATTGAAAACAAGTATAGTGAAAACACTACAACAAAAATGGGATTTAGTAGTGGTTAAAAATGGTTATTAGTAGCGGTTTTAACTACTACAAATAATATTAGTAGCAGTTTATAAAACCGCTATTAAATCGTATGCTGCAAGCGGATTTATAGCGGTTATTTAAAACCGCTACTCAAGCAAAATAACCGCTACTTTCTTCGTAGCGGTTCAATCCCATCGCTACAACATCGCCATAAGCAATAATCATTTTCTGAGACTTTTTTATAACCGCTACAAATATCAAAACGTGAAATTTTTAAAGCGAGAAATGAAAAATAAAAATTTTGCTCATTTTGTAACGGTTCATGAACCGCTACTAATATGAATTTAATAAACAACGCCATTAATTAGTAGCTGTTATATAATCACTATTAATTTCATCAAAATTCAAAATCCACGTCAAAAAATTAATTTCAGTTTGATAAAAGTGAGTTAATTAGTAGCAGTTTTGTAACCGCTACAAAAATTAAGTAAATTTTTAAAAAAATACAACCATTTGTTTTAGTTTTTTTTATATTAAATTAAATATTTTATTTCTTTTAGTAGTTGAGCTAATTTAATTAGCTTATTATTAAATAGTTTAGCTCATTTATAAATTAAAAGGAATAATTTAATTTAGTTGAACAAGTATAAAGATTGTATTGATAATATTATTGAGGATACATAGGTAATAAGGAACTATTATATGTTGTCTACTACAATGTGATTGTGTATAAAAAATAGGTAAAAATGAGATAAAGCTTTGAAATATCTGCAAAAAAATATATGGTGAGAATAAATTTTATGCGAAGGAAGGAAGTATTTAAAAAAAAAAATTTTAAAACTTGTTACCATATTTGATCACATTGTTCAGCTCCTCAATTCATACAAAAAAATTTGTAAATGAGAAAAAATAAAAGAGGGGTAAGGTGAAAAGAAATGGGGGAGTGTTTGAAATGAGATGTGATTGGGGTATTTATAGGGATCTGCGTAGTATTTGTAGCAGTTAATATATCTATTTTGTAGCGATTTTTAATTAGTAGCGGTTATTTTTATTTGCGGTTTAGAAACCGCTACAAATATTATTTTATTTTATTTTTAAATATTTTTTTAAATATTTTTTTAAAGACACAAACATAATTTGAATTTGATCACTCATCCTTGCCATCCCTACAAAAATTGTGTAGAAAAATTGTTGTTAGTGATGTATTATTTTGTTTAAAAAATTTAATTTAAATGATGTGAACTTAAAAAATTGCACCGCAGTAGAGGTAAATTGTCATCGCCTTCAGGGAAGAAGTTTTCAAAATTGGCGGACTGAAATGGCTCACTCTTGTAGGCAATGTTGTCACCTTCACCCATGTATAAAGGTCTCGTGGCTTTAAATGAACAACCATATGTCAATTCATGTGCCTCTCGTCCTCGACAAAATATGTTAGGATCGGCAGGCACAGCGGAAGAATTCTAAAATTTTACCAATCCTAATCGAGGATCTATCAACGGTGTTTAAACCAAGTTGGAAGGATTCATACCTTTTATAATTCAGGGTTTTCACGATCTCTAGGAGCCAACACGTCAGGTCCGCTCTCTCTACCGGTATCCACACGAATGCTCTCCAATCGAGACTACGTGCTAGCGCCTCTAATGTCTCCTAAGGTTTCCCTTGCGGCTCTCAATTCTCATGTGCACATCTATAAATTTGTAGCCAAATTATCACATATATTTTGGTAGCTAAACTTAGGCCTTTCTGGGTTTAAGCTGATTTTTTTTTTTGCCAAACGGTTTAAGCTGATTTATTCGGGCATAATTAAGTGTTAAATTGAACATTTGATCACAAGGGTATATTAGAGATTAAATGGGCTAAAATACTATATTTTGTTTAATATGTTCTTAAATATTTCCTATTTATTCAGACATATGATTTTGTCTTCGTGAATTTGAATACATGGGTGAAGATGCGATGCAATATCCAATATGTATCCATTGGTCAAGCTAGGACAAATAACGTCATTTAAGGACTATCCAAGGACAAATATGAAATTTGGCAAGTGCGGAATTTTTTTTCTGATATGGTCATCCGGTATCCGGTTCGGAGTTCATGGTTTCCCCTCTCAATACAAATGTCTTTTTCAAGAATCAAACTCGAAAACTGGAGGGATCTAGTAGGGCCTTATACCGCTAAACCAAATCTATGTTGTGTTAGTGCAGGCGTTTCACCCAAGAGAGGGGGTGAATTAGGTGATAATAAAAATTTAAAATAAAACAAATCAAGACTGGAAGTTGATAAGGAGAAAATTAAAAAGTTAGGAAGATTTCACCAAAACTGCGTGCTAACATTATAATAAGAGCTAATATGCTCTCCAACCGAGACTGCGTGCTAGCGCCTCTAATGTCTCCTAGGGTTTCCCTTGCGGCTCTCAATTCTCATGTGCATATCAATATATCTACTCTATCAAGTTTATAACCTATGAGGGCTATTTTCAAATTTCAAAATTAATCATCATTAATTTTGAAATTAATTAACTATTAATTATCTTGATGAGCTAATTAAATAAATTCAGTTTAAATTAAATCAACAGTTTTAATTTAACCTATTTATTTAATCCAAATAAAGAGCCATTGGATTTAATTTATCTTTATAAATTAAATCTGAGATACTATATCTCTATCATGTTAGTTATTAAATTTAATATATCTTAATAAATTAAATTTAAAACTAACACAATATAATAATATAATATAATATATATACATATATATATATATAAGATATATATATTTCAAAAATATACATCTATATAATATTATTAATGAATTTTATATTATATATATATATATATATAATTCGTCCACCCTAAATTAAACATTATCTCGTGTTGGGCCATTCTTGTGTGTGACCCTGTAGGCCCATATGAAGTTGACAGTGGGCCAATAACTATACTAACCCAAAATTTGCAAGCGGCCTCTAGCAAGACATTACGACTACCCAATTCATATGAGGATCGTTATCACGATGCAACCTGTCATACAACCATGTCACGTTCCTTTTGTCACATGATATATCGATCAAGGATAAGGCATGGATAATGTCATCATCTTGTTCCTGACCATTACTTTCTCGATTCCTGAGTAGCCTGGTAATAGAGACAGAAACTTCTTTCCATCATAGTATGGCCATACATTTCTCAGACTCACTCATCGAGGGGCCCAGTAATATCTCTTTACTAATGTGAGGGACAAATTCCATCTTGATCATTCATATTCCTCTACATGAAAAACCACCAAGCCCGATCGTGGCCTTTATCATCACCCGGTCAAAAGTGACTTTTGACTAGTTTAAAGCTTAGCAACTCTCATGTAGGAATCCATAATGACCTCAGGTCTAAGGGCATTGTGACGTGGTTATGCATGAGAAAAGTTTATGACTTGATCCATATAGCTTTCTCATAGTGGGTTCGTCCAGCACCTTGTACTCTTATAAGTGCCTAAGACTTTGATTCGTATCTCCATATCTTATCAAAGTCATACTAATCTTGTTTCATCTCTGCTCCCACATAGATGACCGACCAGGGACATTTTAGGATAATCTTTATGAATTATCCAATGATACAATTATCACAGTTAACATGCAAATAATATGATAACAGAATGGAGAAATTTCATTAAAATAGTAATGTTCAAAGTACAATGATTGGCCCTTAGGGCACAATTTCCAACAAAATATACCTGATGTGCCTTTGAAGCAAGAATATACGGCTCATCATCTTGAGAAATACCAGTATGAATTGGCCGTGAGAAATTGACTGATGTGATCCCTAAGTCGTCAGTTGTCAGTCCCCGAGAAGTAGTGGTATTTGTCCACAAACACTTGAACAGTGTCACGGTAAAACGGCCTTGATAATTAAGTTTGACCATATCAAGAAGCTTTCCATAGTAAGGGACGCCTTTGAACTGCATGTTGGGGTCACTACTGCTCGTATAACTCTTTGTCCCAAATGTGCCATAAACACCCAAATTTTGAGTTTGCAATCTTTGATCCCGTGAAACCATGCAAAACTTGAAACCATTGACATTGTATGCTGTAAACCTTTTTACATGATCAAGAGGCCCGATTATGAGAGCTCTGAAATATGGTGAGTATGGGTTGTGGTCATTTAGTATTCTGTGCGCAAACCAGCTCGAGAATTCTCTGTTGACCTTTTTGTCAAATTTCGAGGATGTTTGTGTATGGATCCTAAGTTGATGCTTAACATGACTTTTGAATTCCTTGCAATAATCAACTTGCCATAGCCAGTTACACAGAGAGCAATTTCCTTCAGATTCTTGACTTGCTACAGCAAGTCTGTCAACTTGCTGTGTCTAGTTACACAGAGAGCATACCAAGATTTCTTGCCACGGTAAGTTTGCCAACTTGCTGAGGCCAGTTACATAGAAAGCAAAAAGGGATGACTTGCCACGGCCAGTTGGTCAACTTGCTGAGGCAAGTTGCAGAGGTTCTTCTATCTTTGCATTGTTTCACTTCCTTTATTCTTTCCTTGTTTCTTGGTTCTTATAGCGCTTCAAAACTTGCCTTCATCCTCCTAGAAAGAAGAGAGGATTTATAAATTCTCAATTGAACCACAAATATAACAAGAATTCCTTTGATTTTTGCTTGATACTTTGATATGCACATTTTCTTCTATACACTTCTTTCAATGTACATTTTGAATCCAAAAGTAGGGAAAAAGAGAAAAAAAATGTATTGAAATGTTATCAATTTCTAAGAGTTAATGTCGCCTTGTGGAACGCTTTTGAACATATCTCCTCCATCATGCTTCATTCCTTTAATTATGCAAAGATCTTATGGTAAGCTCAAAGAAAAATGTTGCATGATGATAGAGCCAAATTATCACATATATTTTGATAGCTAAACTTAGGCCTTTCTGGGTTTAAGCTGATTTTTTTTTTTGGCCAAACGGTTTAAGCTGATTTATTCGGGCATAATTAAGTGTTAAATTGAACATTTGATCACAAGGGTATATTGGAAATTAAATGGGCTAAAATACTATATTTTGTTTAATATGTTCTTAAATATTTCCTATTTATTCAGACATATGATTCTGTCTTCGTGAATTTGAATACATGGGTGAAGATGCAATGCAATATCCAATATGTATCCATTGGTCAAGCTAGGACAAATAACGTCATTTAAGGACTATCCAAGGACAAATATGAAATTTGGCATGTGCGGAATCTTTTTTTCTGATATGGTCATCCTGTATCCGGTTCGGAGTTCATGGTTTCCCCTCTCAACACAAATGTCTTTTTCAAGAATCAAACTCGAAAACTGGAGGGATCTAGCAGGGCCTTATACCGCTATACCAAATCTATGTTGTGTTAGTGCAGGCGTTTCATCCAAAAGAGGGGGTGAATTGGATGATAATAAAAATTTAAAATAAAACAAATCAAGACTGGAAGTTGATAACGAGAAAATTAAAAAGTTAGGAAGATTTCACCAAGATGTACGCCAGGGGTTATACTGGTTCGGTCTAAATCCCAATGACCTACGTCCAATCCACAGACAGAGCCTGTGCTTTCACTATTCCTTCCAAGATTCAGTGGCTTCTTGGCACCTTGTACACAGCGATCTAATCCTCTCTTTGAATACTCGCTCCCCCTTACACAACGTAAGTAGGTACCCACCTTAAAGTCCCACAACTTTAAGGTATCTCTTAAAACAAGTGTACATAATCAATGAATGTTCTCTCTCACAGAGTTGGTAATATAAACACTGAAGCGTATGATACAAAGAGGTAATAATAGCTCAGAAATGAATGTTTGTCAGTTTTGTAGTTCAGCGTCTTTTTTCCCCGCTTTGAATGCTTTTGCTATTTGTAGTTGGAAAGATCTTAATGATCGTTTGGGACATTCAGTTTTCCCGTTACTCACTGAGCATGACTCAGAACATTCTTTATGTTATTTGGATATAGCCGTTGAGGTGAAGAGAATGTGTTGGAAGAAAATTAGATTGCATTTAATGTCTCTGACACAGTATATATGCTTTGAGAATGTTAATCATGAATAAAAATGATAATAAGCAAGATTAATGAAGATTAATAAAAGTACTCAATGATTCTGAGAAATTTAGATTTAGATATGATGCTCTGTTTTTCATGAAGAACAAGTATTCGAATACTATTATAATTATCAGGATAATTTAAGTCTTTTCAGATAACATACTATTCGAATACCTTTTTCTCTATTTGGATAATATTTGAAATTTTACACTGAGATTATTCGAATAATTGAGATACCTATTTGAATAGTGATATCTTAAACTCAAAAAGATTATCCTGATACATGAGTTACTATTCGAATACTTGCTTCGAGTTTGACTAAAACATTTTCTTTCAGCTTTCTATATTATTCGAATATTTTTCTTGCTATTAGAATAATTTCTCATCTCAATCTCATAGTCTTGATGTTGGTTTTGAAATGCTATTTCAAATATTAATAACACTATTCGAATAGTGGCTTTACTATTCGAATAGTCTTCTTATTAATCGAATAATATAACTTGAAAATTCTTTTGAGCATACATTTATTATTCTGATAATGGTCATACTATTCGAATAATGCATTTGATGTTCACTTTGAAAAGTATAAGTCCTATTCAAATAACATACCGACTATTCAAATACTTTCGTTTTGAAAAAAAAACTTTCAACTGTTATAATAGATTATACTATTCAAATAGTCTAAGGGTTATCAGAATAAAAGCTGATAGAAACTGAGTGTCAGTATTTGAATAGTAAGTATACTATTCGAATACTTTCTTAGTAAAAATCTTGATGATAAAAATGCAGAGACAAATTAAACTATACTTAAGTTTGTTATCATCAAAACTCTGAATCTAACATGCTGGTGGAATTTATTTTGTTTTAATGTTATCCACATGACATGAGAAAAGAGATTATGAGATTAATTGCGTTATTGGGTATTACATTATTGGGTTAGATTAAGTCTAGGTTGTGGTCCATACCTTAGTCACAGAGCATATTAGTAACTAGCCTCTATTCACTTTAGCCCAAAACCTCCACAACCCTAACACGTACATTTTTTCCCCCAATTTGGTACGAGGGGCTTGGAGGGGAGGGGAGGGGAAATAAAATTCTTATGAGTTAAATTTAAAAATATTAGAGAAGTGGGGTTAAAATTTTTTAAATAATTGTTTATACTCTTTTACATTACATATTATCTTTATTAAAATTTTATAACACCACTTTTTCAATTTGTTTAAATTCAACTCATAAAAATCTTATTTTCCCTCCCTTCCTTCCCCTCCTCTCATGCCAAACAGGCCCTTAACACAATCCTAGGAATAGTTTTAAGCTATCATTAACGTTAAGCCTCCATTTTTAACCCAAAAACGCAGTACTTCATTATTCTTCATAGACCTCACATACTCACCACTCTTCACACCCATTTATCCGTTCATTCAATGATCATTTTCTCTTATTCCCGCTCCATAACCACCACCTTCTCCACTTCATTCCTCCCTCTTTTCTTCTTCCACGATCCTTTCCAATCACACCACTGGAGTTCCCCATGGTGTCATTGAAGAGGACGAATGGAGCTGAACGCTTATCCATGTATGGCTAGCTTTCTTCTACGTTGGGATGATGTGAAGTGGTTGAGCTAGTGGTCTCTTAATAGGGGAGTGGTTCTCTACTCTTAATTTCCTCTTCTTATGTCATATTCATTGGAGTAATTATGTTAGTAACTTTTGTTTATGACTTGAGTAGCGTGTACTGTTCAATTCATTTGAATATTAAGATTTAAGAGTTGTATCTTTGTTTAATTGAGGTTTACATTCATCTGCTTGTTATGCATGCTAGGTATTTGTTGAAATGCCTCTATGAATTTTAAGTGATTAAACAAGTCGAGTTGTGGCTGTTTAATTGTAGGCGCTGAGTAGAAATAATGTCTCAATTGACTCAAGTTGCACATTAGAATGATATGATTGTTAATATGAGGTTTAATGGCTTAATTGTTTGAGGTAGTAATTAGCCTTAGATTAATGCTAGCACATTAGAAACTAAGAGAACAATGTTATTCCCAATTAATTAAAAGTTAAGGATAACTACACACATCATCACAAGGGTGTCCGTCTCATTAATCACTTGTCAAACCAAAAAATTACAAGAAAACAAGAAGTGTAGTTTGTTTACTTGATCAATTAGTAGTTAGTTGTAAATCAAGTCGACGAGCCATGCCGGCGTGCGGATTTGGCAGCTTTGAAGTGATTTCAGAAGGGGACATGCCTTTAGAGCTTCCTTTGCCAATGATCTCAAACAAGTTCAGCACAATAGCAAAATTTAACACTGCAAGATACACGTGATCAGCTGCCGCCATTATCATAGGATTCAAAGAGAAATTAGAATCATATTCATGATTCTCAGTGGACGCACTTATGCTTGCTATTAGCTTCTTTGTTGTATAGGCACTCGCTATATAGAAACTATGGAGGATGATTGGGCAAACTTCAAATCTCATTACTACAAAAAACGCTTTTAACGTCCTTTTTCTTTTTTTCTTTTTTTGCCTTTTAACATCTAAAAATAAGGGGACGTCTATATGAGCGATGTAGAAAGTAAATGGCAATGACATCCGTAAAAAAAAAAAGGGACGCGTAAAGTCTAGACTTTAGACGTCCCCATTTTGGAATGGGGACGTCTAAAGTGTCGGTATGACACTTTAGACATTCCCAATTCGGAATGGGGAAGTCTAAAGACTGCCACTTTCTACTTGGGACGTCTAAAGTTTTATTTTTTAAAAATAATTATTTATATTCTTCACTGCCCAACAAATTAAAACTACAGAAACAAGATCGATGAATAATTCATAATAAACCACAATGTCCTTTACATGGTAAAGAAACATCCAGCACTTTTATAAGTATCCTTATACATTTAAAAAGCAAGTCCAATGGAATTCATAATAACGATTTTAAATTCACCATGGTTATCTCCATTAGATTATTACAAACACCTCCTATAAATTTCCTATGTCAGGACGTCTATGTAGTGCGCAAACAATGTGGTTATATCTTCAATTTTTGGTTTTTTTAATAACTAAAGGGAATTTTTTATTTTTAAATTCTTAATAACAGAAACAACAGGGCCAGTGGCCGATGGTGTCAAGGAAACTAGCTATCAAGGTGTATAGGAAGACGGTGATTTGAAGCATTTTTGTAACAAAAGCAGAAATTTAGTGATTCCAAGCATTTTTGTATGTGTTAAAGAAAGCAAAGTTGTGAGAGTGAGAGACAAACTTGTAGACAATGGAGAAGGAGACGACCCACGATGGCACCATCTAGACAATGGTTGTGAGAGGGAGAGAGAAACGATAGCGCACTTGTCCCTTCCTTGGTAGCCTATAGCTCCGCTAGACAAACAGGAAGAGCGTTGTTGGAATAGAGGGAAACAGAGAAAGAAGAGAGAGGGAAACATGGATAAAGAGGAGAAAGCATATTGACAAGAGAAAGAATGAAATTAGAGCAAGGTGGAGTTTACTGATAGGACGTCGGTGCAGGCCTATAAAGTCCACTTTAGACATCCCCAGTCAACCTGGGGATGCCTAAAGTCCAATTTAGACCACCCCAGGCTGACTGGGGAGGCATAAAGTAAGGGACTTTAGGTGTCCCCAGTCTGACTGGGGACATCTAAAATCCTCTAAAGTTTCATATTTTGGCGTGCGGGAGGCAAAATTCAAAACTTTAGACGTCCCAATTTATGTTTGGAATGCCTAAAGATACACAATCCCTCTCTTTAATTGCAAAAATATCACCGCCTCTATTTTTAACCTACATTTTTATAAAAGGAACGTCCTTTAGGGTACTAATATCTATATTTTGTAGTAATGTCTAAAAGTTCGCACAACCTGTTTTTCTAGATCTAATTATCAGGATAGTTAGAGTTTAATTAAATGGTGGGACCCTATATTATTGGGTAGAATCCAATACTATAGCAAGTTATACCATTCATATGCTATCAATAATGGCACGATCAGTCTTCAAATTTATTAAAAATATAGTATAAATCTGATCATTGACAATTGGAATCTTTTTTTATTAGTTCAAGGGTATAATCTCTTTTGAGATTTAGAGTGTAAAGAGTCTTCATCTCTTCCAATAAGTTCTCTCTGATATTTAAACTTGTATTTTTCTCCTTACGGGTTGAGGCTCCTTACCACCTCACCCAATAATATATTGATGAGAATTGAAATATTTTGAGATATATTATTTGTTTAAGCCAAGCAAAGGCATATATCAGCGAAATTTATTTGAACAAAAAATAAACTATTGTTAAACGTGGCATATTAAAAATTGTCTAGTATATTATTATTTTACAAGCAAGTCATATGAGTTCAATAAAATATTGTATACTTTATATAATTCTTCTATATGGCATGACGCGGATGATCGGTACATAGAAGTAACAACTTAATATATTTTATATGTAATATAAAATTTATAAAATGTCGCACACTTGATAATTTATTTTTTGGTCCGCACACACTTGATAATTTATTAATAGTATTTGCATGAAATATTCATATTTTATATGCCAATTTTGGGGAAATTTGTAGGGAAAATTAGAATGAAAGACCTGTAGAAGAAGATATTTATGAAGAAGGACCATAAAAGTTGTAATTATTTAGAATGACCAAATACAAAAATATAAAATTAAAAATACTAAAATGCCTCTAACAAAATCTTCTAAATTCCCTCCTACATTCTCTCCCACATTCTTTTTTTTAAAACTAATAAAAAATTCTAAGTTTCACTAAATTAAACAGTTTTCTAAATTTTTATTTTTCACAACTTGCAAAGATATCTATGGAAAAAATTACGCATTCTTCAACTTTGTAAAAATTATAATTTTTTAAAATCAACAAAGATTTTAATTAAAACTAGAATTATATAACTCTAATAAAACCCAAGGTCGTTTATAATTTATCATATATGTTAAACCAAGAAAGTTTATATGATTTTTATGTTTTTTTTGAAGCAATTTATGTGGGTTAAAAAATTCACTCAATGTTAATAAAATTTTAAAAAAATCTATTACATCCTAAAAACATAATATCATGAAATATATGAAGTGAGTTTAGTTTTTATTTTGATAAAAGTAGTTTAATTAATATCAATGTTGATAATATAAATTGAGCAACTTGATAATATAAATTTGTGAAAAATAAAAAGTAAAAAAAATGAGTTTAACCGTTTTTAATTAAATAATATATTGAAAATTTAAAAAAAAAAGATACGATCATATCATGATGGACTGTTTTAGTTTAATTTTAGTTATTTTTTAATTATGAATACAAGAGATAATATAGGAGGTTTGGTTAGGGGAAATTTAGTAATTTTAATTTTTATTTTAATATTTGGTTCTTCTAAGTAATTACAATTTTTATGGTCCTTTATAATGAATATTATTTTTTCTACGTTTTTTATTTTAATTTTCCCAAATTTGTATGTAGTTAGGCTATTAATGCATGATTTACGGCTTAATTGAGAAAAGAGAGATTAAAAGGGTATGTTTTTGCAATTTATCTTGAGTGAATTGATTTCTGAGAAATACTTAGGTACTCTCAGTGTACCAGCTCATATATGCTCTAACTAATGATAATGTTCCAAATCGGATAATTTGAATCTCACATGTCATCTTTGTTTTATTTCTTTAAAAATTAAAAATTAAAAATTTATAGGGTTCACCAAATTCCATTGATGCCCCTCTGTTCCCTCTTTCTCAAACTCACCCGCTCTCCCCTCAACGACACCAGCGCTTCTGGATACACTTTCACCACCCTCAACCCATCCCAGCGCCACCCCTCCTCCATCATCAGAAATATCCTCCATGGCTGATCTAACCAACACCGTCACCACTCACTCTCACATCCAAAATCTTCTTCTGCCTCTAAGGATCCCAAAGCCATATCTCAAATCGACAACACATAGATGTACAAATATATATATATATATATATAGCTAGATACAGGGTAAGTCGTTAGAGAAAGAGTGCCAGTTTGAAAATGGCAGTTCAAGAGAGAAAAAGCATGGGGGGAATGCTTTGTTTACTATTGCTTCTCTTTCTCAGATTAACGCTAGAGAGAAAGAATGAGTTTATACAAAAATCTTAATATAGAGTGAAATTAGTAGGGAGATGCTTGCTATCAAGCAGGACAATAGAAGGTGAGGCAAGGGCGGTGGGGGCCGGACTGTCGGATGTGAGGCTAGAGGCGGCGGCGGTTCTTGAAGAAAGGCCATCCTTGTGAGATAGAGGGGGGGAGTTTGGGAAAGATGGAAGAGGGCCAGCAGAGGAATTTTACAAAACCCAGACATTTTTTATTTTTAGATTACTAAAACAAGCCAGACACGTGAGATTAAAAATATCTGAGTTGGGGCAATCTTATTGGATAGAGTACATATAAGTTTTTACACTAGGAGTACCAAAGTATTTCTCTTGATTTCTTGGGAGTTTTTTTATGTTACTTTTAATACACCTGGGACCTTTTGATGTTGTCTGAAGCTATTTTATATGGTACGGACCTTGAAAGAAGAATAATTAAAGAGCAAAAGACCAAATAATGACAAAGACGGATGAGAGGATAATTACAACCATAGTATTAAAACCGGGAGGATTGTGACCCGGTGTGACCAGAGTTAGCCGGGGTAAACCAGCTGGGTTGGGGGTTTATTGGGGGTCACTTTTTTTTTTAATTAAAAAACTTGCTAAAAAATGCATGAAGTGCAAGAAACTCCAAGAAGAAAGATGTTTACTAAGAAAAAGAAGAAATGAGAGGAAAAAGAGAAGGAAAATAGGAAAAGGAAATGAGAAAACAAATATTGATAATATATTAAAATATGTCTTTTCTCATGTCCTTTTTAGAAGATTCAAATTTTTAAATTGGTTTGGTCCTTTTTATATTGATTATGTGTAAATATATATTACAATAACATATACTATATATGTGTTGATAGTAGGTACTTTTATACATTTTATTTTGAATATATCTTTTAATTATCATTAGTTGATTACGAGTTAACCTTGGTCTGATCCACCAACCCTTGGACCGTTGCATATGCCAGTTCATTAACTGGTCGGCTCTTAATACTTGATTACAACTAGAGAGCTCCAGCTATGCAATTGACGTATTTTGCAACTGTGCATTTTGCATAAAAATAGAGCAATCGATTCAGTTTCGCATTGACCCAACTTCAGTTGCATTTTAATGGGCTATTCCACACTTTGGAGCCCTAGACTGTGTCTCCCACTCTCTTCTCCATCTTGTCTCCTTCATTCTATTCGGCCGCTCCATCCTATTTCTGCATCTCCTTTCATTCCCTCATAATAGCTGTTAACCATTGTTTTTTAACAACATTTTATTAGCACAAATTGTTGGATCAAAATATCAATAATTTGTGAATGAAATTTTATACTAGCATTTATAAACTCATTTTCTGGAGGTTATTTATTATATGGGTGAAGTATTTTCTGCACAAGCATGGCGCTTGACAGTTTGCGGAAATGAACTTTAATTTGGATTTTAGAGTGAAAACATTTGAGTAAATAAAGGATGATTATCAACTGTTTAATGTGATGGTGTGAAAAATTCTTATGTTTATAAGCCTATTTGCGATAGGTTGCCTGATATATAAGGATTTGATGAACGCCTTAAGAAAGGGGGGTGAATATATATTTATGATGAGTTGGTCTATTTCATATTGACATGCTAATAGTTATGATCAAATCTTAGATATGAATATTTTAATTTAGAAACATTCTAATTTAATTATAATGGAAGGGGATTATATATTATATAGTGAAATTATAATTAAATTAGAATTATTCTTGGTAAGGTGTGAAAATATTTTTCACATATATATGGTTGAGATATTTGAAAGTGTGGGGGTACCTTATAAATTTTCAATCTTCATTTGATAAGGCCAAGTTGTGGTTTAAAATTAATTATATGATGGTTTTGTTATTTACTGCAGAGTGCAAATTTGTGAAATATTCATGTGGCATGAAATTTAATCATTTATCTAGTGGAGATAAATGGATTTAAATTTCATGATTTGCGAGTGTATATTTATAATGGTATAACTATGCATGACTACTGTGAATATTGAATTCTTTAATGTAGGTGGCATATGTTTTATAATATGTCTTACAAAATTATATATTGCTGCCCTATTTTATAAATACAAGATGTGTGCTGTAAATAATTAATTGAGTGGAGGCTCTGCTATATTTGGTAATGCGAGCAAATTTTGTGGATTATCAAATACTTTTCTTGAAACAAGCATTATGTAATATGAAAATCTAAACATTCATCTATAGTAGATGAATGTGAGATTTTCATAATTTGAGGCTATATAATTATCTTGGTTTAAGAATGTGTGTGAATTATGATTATAACGCTGTTTGAAGTGGTTTTGCAACTCAATCTAGATATACATGATTTTTTTTTTTTGAGAATTTGTTGCATTAATTGATAGACATTAATCCTTGTGATATAGCTTATGTTATATGGAGATTGGGCATATATATAGATATGTGGAAATAAAATATTTCAGGGGTACCATAAATGTTGGTATCAAGTACGGTGGATTCCTATTATATTGAGATATACGGATGTTAATTAAATTTCAATTTTATATGAGAAAATTCACTGGTAGCCAAAATAAATTATTATGTGAGTTAGAGTTTGATACTCTGGAATTGGCTAAATTTGTAGGCTAAATTGTTGAGAAACTCTTGGCAAATATTTTGGTGGAAAACTGACACTTAATGTTGATGATTTGAGATTGCCAAATGGCAATAGCCATTATGAAAAACAATGATGTAAGTGAAAATTGTTTGAGATACAATAAGCTAGCTTAAAAATTGTGGAATTATCTCAATTGATTTTGTGAGGTCAAAGAGTTGACCTATGGATTCGTTAACAAACCCTGGGAAGAATTAAATTAGTTGAAGGGAATAGAACTAAAGCCAATAAGAAATTAACAGTGATGACAACCCAACCTCTGTGATTAGTTATCCCATGAAAGAGGTTTAATGGGTAAGAACAAGTCATTTGTTAATTTTGCTAGCACTAAAATAAATTATCAGTCCCTTCCTATGGCAAGAGAAAGTGCTAAAATGCATTTTGGTAAGACTAAGTGAAAGTTCTTAATGATTTCATAATACTACGGGATGGTGTACTCATTGCAGGTACATTTTATGAAATCATCTCTACGAATGTTGAGTGGGTCCGCTTCTATGAGATCGTGGCAAAATATCTAAAGCATTTGTTATCCACCAAGCACATGCATGGCCGATTAAAGTGCAAAACCGCGTTAACAGCAAAATGTGGGGGTACAATCTGACTACTAATGCCACTAGATATACTTAAGAGGTGTGAGTTCATAGTCCATATGACCATTGACATCTCTATGCACTAAGTATTATTAGTCTAGATCTGGTTCATAGTCCAAAGGACCACTAGATATAATGGTTATATCCATGTATGTAACTCAGCTAATAGAGTTCCTTTTGACACATGTGGGGCATTGTTGGTATTACAATGTGGGTGTGTCAAAAGGAACATATCCCACATTATTTGAGATTGTGGAAGTCAAAGTAATAAGTGATAATATATTACTAAATGGGTCAAGAGGAGGAATGAGTTTGCATAACAATGGGCCACCGGAAGTTGAAATCTGGCGACTTCTCCCCATCCATTGTTTATGAGTTAAAGAACGGACAAGGCACTTTTATTAGGCTATTTTTGGAATGTGAGATTAAATTTTTGGAATAAAGGAGCTTATTGAAAAATGGCATTTTCACTTATGTGTTTGGATTAGCTTTTTTTAATAGCTTTTATGATTTACGAGGTAAGTTTGTGAGAGGAGTTTTGTCTCGGGTTGCGCAAACCATGGTTTGGAAATTGGTGTGCTTTAAAAGGAAAAGATTGACTTCCTATCTCATGCTTAAATGCCAAACGTTCGGAAATTGATGGTTTTGAAATACCTTCAATTCCCAACGTTTTGCATTGATTTCTTTAATCTATTTAATAGCTTTTAACACATCAAGTAAACACATTAAAACATACGTGATCAAATATGGATATAACACATGGCCATGCTATAAATCCAAGCAAAACATAACATACTCATAGGATCATGTAATATAAGTTTCATGGCAATTACTCATGCTTTACAACAAACAAACATAACTAAAATGAAATAATTGGTAAAATGCTACCTTGGCCACAAAGCAACCTTTCTTCTCCTTTAATCCTTCAGGGCCACGAGTTAGACCTCACCTCCACAATACATGATAATATGTGACTGAGATAAACAAAAAAGCTACTGCAGTCACAAAAAGAAAAAAAAAAAAAAAAAAAACCTTTTTTACGTCAAAGTTAAGGATTTTGTATTTCTACTTAAAAAATATTTCTTAGTCTTTTCCTTCATATTTTTTCATGAACAACCCAAATATGAAGTTGAATTACAGAAAAACTTGTTCCTTCTAACTCATCTTTCAAGACTGAGAGCATGCTTCTTTTTCCTTCAAACTTGGGCTTTTGTTTTGCTTGTTTCCAGTAATTTGCCATTGTCTTGCTTGATAAAAATCCATATTAACATGGTTAAACAATCATTTAACCAAGTTTAATTTCATGGAAATCTTGGAAGCATTTTCCCTTAAAAAAAGGAGCTCCCAAAATAACCAAAATGGGTGATTTTCACCTGACAACTTCCAACGATATTTCTAGCTAGAACACCATTATCAAAACCAAAAATCCCATACTAAAACATCAAACTCTTTCTTTTTAAAAAAATTATAAATTTGGAAAGCAAGCTCAAGGACTCAATATTCCAACCCTCTTTCTCTCTCTGAAAGGGGCCTTGCAATTGTGAATCAACAAACAAAAGTACATGGAGGGAAGAATATTTGTGAAGGCACTTACTACGTTATGAAAAAGTTTTAATGGCATAACAAAAGCTAGAACTCTACATCCTCCTCCCTTTCTCTTTCTCTCTCATGTTCTTGTCATCACTGCTCAAAATGGAAATTGGTCAAGGGAGAGAGAGGAGAGTGATGTTAAAATGAGATATTAAACTCAATTTAATTAACTTTGGATTCTAAAAATATCTAATTATCAAAACTTAATGCTAGCCACAAATTTTCCTTAATTTTTGGCTAAGTAAAATCCAAAATAATCTCCTACGAATCCGATCAAAAAAGTGACACCGCTATGGTGTCACGTTTTTGTCATCCTATTGTTGCTCAAAATCGAAATTGGTCAAGGGGGAGAGAGGAGACTAATGTTAAAGTGAGATATTAAACTCAATTTAATAAATATCTAATTATCAAAACTTAATGCTAGCCACAAATTTTTCTTAATTTTGGGCCAAATAAAATTCAAAATAATCTCCTGCCACTCCGATCATAAAAGTGACACCATTATCCCTTAAATTTGTGGGCCTAAATGGGCTCTTACTATTCTTTTATCTTAATTAAAACAAGAATTTTGGCTTTTTTTTATTTAATTGGAAATAAATTCCAGTATTAATTTTTGGGAAATTTCTAGGCAATAAATTTGCATGGTTCTTATAAAACTCCTTCCTTCCATATCCTACTTTTCCTTGTATTTATTGGGTCCAATTTGACTCCCAGATAATTTTGCATCATTTTAAAATAATAATACTTTTTATAAGCCCAAAGATTAATTTAAACTTTGAACTTTAATTATTGGGGATTAACTTTTTTCATTGATTCACTCCAATCCTCAAAAAATTGTTCCCCATATTTTTCTAATTATTTGAAACTATTGACATAATTTAAATTATGTAATTTTGGCTAAATAATAGTTTATTATAGCCAAATTAAACTTTTTGGCTCAAATTAAATTAGGCGCACTGGTCATCGAAGTGCCTTTAGTCACTTCTCCCTCCTCCCCCACTCAGGTTTGACCCGCGTCGCCATTATATCCCAAAAAAACGTATTTGTTTACCTTTAATAACTATTTTAGGTTTGGAAATCCATTAGGAACCATTTTCCTATTGTTCCTTAATTTTCATAATGTCCTTGAATTTTTCAAGTAAATTTTTCATTATTACACTTAAGAGTCAAAACTTTCAAAAATTAGTCGCAACATAACTTGCCAAGTCATATAACCATCTTCTTTAATACCTCTAGAGATCTTAAAATAATTTAGATGTCATTTCCCCGGTTTAATACCTACGTGACTTTTGCCTAAGTGGGCTTAATAGCCGACCCATTTTTGGCTACTTCTTGAACTTTTAGGGTCCGTTTGGTATGATGGAATTGGATCTCAATTCCATGAAGAGGCTTATTTGGTATGATGGAATTGGGTCTCAATTCCATTTTCATGTGGAAGCCAAACAGCCCAATTCCATCAAAATGACTTCCACGTCGTGACCCAAGGATTTGGAAGAAATTCCATGGAATTCTAGTTTTACCTCTCTCCCTTTTTCATCTGTATCTACAAAACCAAACTCCATGAACCAACACACTGCCCACAAGCACGATGAAAAATAGGCGTTGTCAGCTTTTGTGACTTGGTAACCTCTTTGAAAATTAAACCAAGAATTGCAATATGTGGTGTAATCCCGGATCATCTCTCAAAGAATCTTTTACTAATTACCTAGAAACTAAGTGTCATGATTGGCATAAAACAAGTTAAAAATGATTTTGAATTTTTTAGCTAACAACTAAATTGCAATTAAACTAAAATGCTTTTAAAACTACTATTTTTGGATTTTTAGAATAAAAGTGGAATGAAATGGAAATTGGTTTTGAAGAGTGTGATAAAGCCTCCTAGAACAATGAATTTCATCTATCAATTGCTTCAAAATATTTTTAGGAGTGTGCTAGTTTGACAAAAATGCTTAAAAGACCCTTTGAGCTAGCTTGAGTTAGGTGAATTAAATCTCCCACACCGGACAAGACTTAATCCCTCTAACCGAAACTCAATACAAAATACTAACAATTGTAATCAAAGTCCCTCAAAATATCAAACCTCATCAGACACCGTTGAGTCTAGTACATTAATCAACAATTATTCCTAAACTTAGAAAATAATTACTTCTTAAAACACTATTAGAAACCACTTTGTATGTAATTTATTTTATAAGATCACTAAGTTTTCTAAAATACCAAACCCCATCAATCGATGAGTCTAACACCAAAAGAGAGAAACTCATACTCTAAAGATGCTACTAAGCACTCTTAGTGTGTGATTATAAATTAGTTAATGCAATTGGTTCCAATGCAATTAAAAATCAACTTAATATCCAAATAATATCATGCAAGAATAGAGAGAATCAAGAGAACTGCAATGAAACATATATGTAACAACATATATTGATAAACACAATTTTCAACATAAACTAATTCAAATCACAAATTGATTAAAAAAAAAATTAAACCAAACATATTAGTTTTAACTACAAAGTACAATTTTTAAAACCAACAAAATCATAATATATAGTCAAGCTAATAACTCAACTAAAACTTTCCGTTTATAGCTCCAAACATTAAGACTCAATTCTTTGCTCTAGGAGAAAATAAGCTCAGCCACTGCAATTCATAGAAAATATTTTCAAAACGCAAGCCACGGTAATATGAAATGAGAGGAAGACGCTGAAGCTGCTGCTCTGTGTTCTGGTCCTCCCGTAGCTGTGCTGTATGATGGTGAGGGAGAGATGTGAAGGTGGGTGATGGTGGAGTAGTAGAAGCATGAAGGTCCAAGATGAAGATGGAAGCTCGAGTTCTCTGGCTTGGACGCTCTGAAGCGTAGCTACGAATTTCAATTCAAGCTGCCACTTGTGGTTAGGAAGAAGATGAAGGTAGATGACGAAGGTGGAGGGTGAAGGAAGAAGGTCGCCGGCGTTAATGGAGGATGGAACGGAGCCGGCGACCTTCGTGAAGGAAAGTGATGCAGATGGTGAAGAAGATGAAGGTCCAAGGTTCGGTCTCTGTTTACGGCGCCTCTGTTCTCATATATGTCGAGATGCTCCCCTGATTCAGACCTAAGTTTTTGCTGCAAAAACGCTGTAGTTTAACTCGTGGGCTAGACTATCATTTTTCAAATTCATGGTACCAAACTGTCATTTTTAAAATTCAAGCCTCAAATTGCCATTTTCAGATTTAATCCAAAATTTCAAGGACTTTCAACTGAAAATAATTAAACCAATATCAAACCCTCCCAAGAATCAATAATTAAGAGCAATTGTGATTATTTTGACAATTTTACCCTTTTAAATCATAATTTAATATATTTACTCTTAATCTCAATTAAGTACAAATAAAGCATTTTAAGCTCAATTATTATGACAAAATCCCTAAATAAAATATGAAAAAATATAATAAAATTAGGGATTTGTCACACAAGCAGAAAAACCACTATGCCAACAAGCAAAGCATAATAGGATTTTTGCTTCCTCATTGTTCTCCGACGAGCCCAACTTGCAGATCCGATCGACGACTGTGGATTTGGAGACCAGTGCAAACTTGAGGATCGACAACGACTTGTGCAAATGGAGGAGAAGAAGGTTTTGTACAACCCAAAGGTGAAATATTGTTAAAACCTTCAACTTTGCCACCGGTGATTTGTGCTTTGACCTTCACAGATTTGCTGAGATTTGGCTTGACCTTCATAGTTTCTATGGAGTAGATGAAAGTTCTATATTTGGGAAGATTTTTCTTAAAAAAAAATTAGAAGGACATTTTGGTCTTTTTACATGGAAATAAGGCCTCATTTCCATGACATACCAAACATACTTTTAAACCCCATCTCCATATTCATATCCATCTCCATCTCCATATCCATATTTATATCCATATCCATTTCTATCAAAATCAATTCCATCGTATCAAATGGGCCCTTAGACTCAAAATTAGGGATATGACATGATTGACTTGAATTCTTTGCTTCAATGGGGAGTTTTTACTAAGGTCTTTTATGTTCACCTACTCGGATTATAATTTCTAGCTTTAGAGCTACCATTGCATGTATAGAGATTGAGCTTTCTTGTTGAATGTTATTTGGTGAAACTATTGTTAGTTGCAATTGATTTATAGCCTAACACTCTTGAGTGGTTACTTCCGGAACAAAATTGTACCTTAACCCTAATTTAAAATAAACAAGTTATAGTAATCTCATACTAGTCATTCAACTCCCATATTATTAATTGAACTTGGATAGCCAATTAAAGCATTCTCAATAAATTTACCACATCCATTTCACCTCCATCCATCATTGAATTTAAAAAGACAAAAAGGTAGCTAAGGATTTAATTCATTTGCATATCAAGTAGTTTAAGTATAAAATAAAGCAACCAATCCCTTGTTAATATTGCATTTCAAGACATTTAGATCACTTAGGTGGTTAATGCTGAAAGGCTCCTTAAGAGACAGAACAACCCTAATGTTGCATATACTGTAATCCTTTATTAGTAATTTTGTATTTGACCCTAAGATGATAAGGACTATAGCAAATCAGCGTAGCTTCAAATTTTCACTACTACAATATACAAATTTTACTACCCCAAAAAACGCTCGCTTTTTTGAAAAAGGAAGTTAAAAATATAGGTGGTGGCATTTTTGAAATTTTATGGGTTACTTTTGTCATCTGTTTTCTCATAAACAGACATCATATCAACATTGGTCGTCCCTTTCTAAAAATAGATGCCAAAAGTAAGGACCTTTAGAGTTCATTTTTCTGAAACAGATGTCAAAATGATGGGCTTGGGCATCCGCTTTTAGAAATAGATGCCAAAGTTATGAGGTATGGCATGCATTTCTAAAAAATGAACACCCAAAACATGGTCTTTAGCGTTCATTTTTGTAAAACAAATGCAAAGACCTTTAAAAACAGTCTCTTCCTCTCTTTGATCACAGAACCATTGACTTTCCTCTTCCTCTCTTCTCTAACGGCGCACTTACCTCTCTCAGCTCAGACCTCTGCCGTGACCTAAGCCCTCCACACGACCTCCTCCTCCCTCTTTCTCTCTGACCACCACCTTCATTGCTACCTCCTCCTCCCTCTCTCGCTCCGACCATCGCCTCCTCCCAACTAAACCCTCCATCACAACCTCCTCCTCCCTCTCTTACTCGAACCTTCACCTCCCTCTAGCTCGGACCTCCCTATCTCGCTTTGACCACTGCCTCCCTCTCTCGCTCGGACCTCCACCTCACAACTACTCTGCCTACCTCCAGCTCTCCATCTCTGCCCCTCTTCTTCGATTTTGCATAAGCTTGGTACATAGGCACCAAATTTGAGGCTTTTTTAATTGATTTTTGCTTTCCCCTTCTCTTTGATTCTTGGTTGTGAGACAAATATTGGTCATTGTGAAAGAAATTTTTGAACTTTAAGTCTAGTTATACTTTGCCTTGATGTTATTGAAAATTAAAAATGAAAAATTGGTCATGCTTTTGCCTTGTTGGAATATTGGTATGAACTTGATAGAATTTGCAAAATTCTAAATTAATGGTTACACATAGATGGTTGGGATTAGTGGAGCTATTAGAGGCATTATAAAATTGTACACATATGTATTGATAAAATTGTTGATATTTCTTGAATTGCTTCAGTTAATTTTGTTTGAATTTTGTTGTTAAAATTGTATTGATGAATTTGTTGATATTGTCTTGAACTACTTCAGTTAATTTTGTTTGAATTAAGCTGAATTAGGTTGTTGTTGAAATCTTGGAATGTCTTATTTTTAAGGAGAAATGCTGCCGGAATTTTTTTTAAAATAAGTAAAAGGCAATCCCTTCCTTGACCCATATCCACATGTCATTCCTTGACAATTTTTCTAAACTTGAATGTTGTTGGAAATGGCTTAGGTGGTAATAAAATGGTGTAAGATCAAGCGTTTCACCCAAGAGGGGGGGGGGGGTGAATTGGGTGATACTGAAATTTCTTTCGGAAATATAAAACTTTAACAAAAGAATTAAAACAGTAATGAGTAAGGAGAAATATCACCGAAGTGTACACCGGGAGTTATACTGGTTCGGTCACAACCACTTTGACCTACGTCCAGTCCTCAGAGCTTCTCTGAGAGTTTCACTAACTTCCAAGATTCAGTGGGTTCTTGGCACCACAGTACAAGCAAGTTCCTTCACACCTGGACACTCGCTCCCCCTTACAGGTTGTAATCCAATCCCAACTCAAGGTTCCACAACCTTAAGTTATCTCAATAACAAATATTGAGTTTGAATGAAATATCTCTCACAAAGAGTAAATAATAATCACTGAAGCATATGAATACAATTTCAACGTGAAAACAGAGTAATGAACTTAATGAATCGTTTGTGTGGATGCTTGGTTATTCTTCTCTGTTTGAAGGTTCCCATATATATAGATATGATGGGGATGACCGTTGGAACGTTTTCCTTTCGTCCGTTGGTGAGTGCGCAGCCACTGTTGACTTTTCAGGATTTTGAAAAATATCCGTTGGCGGTGGTTGGCATTTGAACGTTTGATTTCACTTTCATCTCTTGAAGTGATTCCTTCATTGTTTATCTGTAAATAGACTAAGAATACTAATACAATGAAAGGTTAATCATGTAGGAAACAAATCAATGAACGTTTGAATGATTTCTAACTTTCTGGGTATGCTTACTCGAGTAGCTCCTCGAGTAACACATGAAGTTTACTCGAGTAGCTCCTCGAGTAATATCGTGAAATCACTGTTTGTTTGAAGTTTAATGAATACAAACAAGATCACTCGGGTAGTGCATGGAGTAAACAAAATTTCAAACCTTTGTGAACAGTTACTTACTCGGGTAGTGCCTCCAGTAAAGCTTTGTCAATTTCATAGATTACTCGGGTAACACCTCGAGTATTGTTGGCAGGATTTCAAGGCCGAGAGCAATTACCTTGTTACTCGAGTAGCTCCTCGAGTAATACATTCATTTTTGCATAAGTTACTCGGGTAGCTCCTCGAGTAACTAAGACATCTGAGCATGATTTACTCTGGTAAGAACTTGAAGTTTCCTTTGAAAATATTTATGCATACTGGGGTACATACTCGAGGAATCCACTTAAGATAAAACATTAGAAACTTGAATACTCGAGTAAGCACTCGAGGAAGATGAAATAAACAATTCAAGTTAATCGGATACCAACCTCAAGTTTTAACTTACCTCAGGCTGTTACTCGAGTACCTCCTCGAGTAACATTGGCAGTGGTACAGAGTGCCGAGAGTTACACATTTTCAAATACACGGTTACTCGAGTAGCTCCTCGAGTATCATGGAGAACTTGAAGGCTGACTGGAAGTTTCTGATCTGGTTACTCGAGTAGCTCCTCGAGTAACATTAGCAGGCCGAGAGCAACCTTGAAGTTTTACCTGGTTACTCGAGTAACACCTCGAGTAATGGTGGCAGATAACTGGAAGTTTTGCCTTGTTACTTCAAGTTTGGGTCATTACTCGAGTAGCGCCTCGAGTAATGCCTTAGAAAATGCACTTCTGATCAAGTTCCTTAGCATTTTCTCTTGGCCAATCTTCACTACTTCCATGCTTTCCTCAAGTACATCTTATTCCTGTCATTACTTAATTCATCCTTGATTATTAAACATTTTCTTTTCAAACCATTCTTTTGTTATCATCAAAACATGAGATCTAACATTCTCCCCCTTTTTGATGATGACAAAACTTGGTGTGATTTTGAACATGATTTTTCAAATTGATTTCTTAATTAATTATTTCTTATTAAGTTGATTAAACCTTGCATACATAACAACTTCGTTAGTCCAAACAAGTATCACAAATCACAAACTTAAATGAAATCAAATGAAGTCATAAAAACACACTTGCATTAAACTTTAAGAAATTCAAATTACAAGTCAAGTTTAAGAAAGATTAATAACAAAATGCACCCTAAAGCCCATATACAACCAAATCCCAAAATAAGCAAGGACAAGTCCACAAAATCACTCTCAAGCTCTTCTCCCCCTTTTTGGCTTCATCAATCAAGTTGAGGGTTAGAAGGCTTCACCATAGAGATAGGTTTTACTGGAAGGACCAACCCACCACCATCTGAACTAGATGAATCAAAGGAACTGGATGACTCAGGTTCAGGAAGATTAAGAGGTGGGATAACAATGTCATCTCTAGGCTGGAGAGGAGAAGGTTGAAAGACAACCATAGTGGTCTGAGCTTCTGGAGTTGAATCAAATGCTGGAATGAGATGCTCAGAAGAGGAAGATGATACTACCTCTGTTTGGGTAGGAGAGGGAATAGGTTTGGAAGCTGTCTCAGGATGTGGCTTTTGGGGTGAATCATCAAGGATAATGTGAGTGGTCTGGTGGGTATCAGGATCATCCACTGTGAATAAAATGTCTTTTCCTTGGGGCTCAAGTGGATCAGAAACCAAAGGGATAGATGGTTCAACCTCGGGAGTAGGAGTAGGAATAGGAATATCTGAAGGAGGATCTACTGAAGGTGGTGGTGCAGAGGAAGAAGGACCGGAAGAAGGCCCGGGACCCAATGAATCCAAACGAGCTAGAATCAATCTTAGGGTTTCTCCCTGAGCCCGTTGCTCTGCTAGCAACTCCTCATGTCTCCTATCCATTCTCTCAACCAACTCACCCATCTTGATGTTCATGTGGGTAATGAGTTCAGCATTGGTGTTGGCTATGTCCACATGAAAACCTCTCAGCATATTCTCCATAAAGTGCTGGAGAGTGGCATTCAGGAAGGATGGTGAGGATGTGGTTGCAGCTGGAGCCGATGACTGAGTGTCATCCATTCTACTGGTTTCTGCCTCAGTAGCCTTTCTCTTCTTCTTGGACCCAGACTCCAGTGGACCTTTGAGAGGAATGTCTATGTTTAGCTTGCCAATTTGGTTCCTCCCCACTGGGGTCACTCTCTCAATAGGCTCCTTACTATCCAAATACCAAATTTTGTTCTCTTTTAGGATAAGAGACACAATTTGAGGATATGGCATTGGAGTGGTTCCC
This sequence comes from Inga oerstediana, assembly GCA_963210345.1. NCBI lineage: Eukaryota > Viridiplantae > Streptophyta > Magnoliopsida > Fabales > Fabaceae > Inga > Inga oerstediana. The sequence goes on from OY723407.1 coordinate 43,697,901, forward strand.
TTTCCATCCACCTTGTATCTCTTCATTTCTGAGAATATGTATTCTCCCAGATCCTTTTCTTCTTTCAATAGTAGTGAAGCAAACCACCTATAGTCCCTGTCTGAAAAATGGGTATAGTTGTTGGCTTTGTTCACTAGGGACCTAGAGTAGATGTACCATAGGACCCTGTGATGATCACACATATCACTCGGTTTGAAATTGAGGGGGCCAACTAACTCTCCGGGCTTAAGGATAATGAATATCTGGTTAGGCTCAAGTTCAGAATAGATATCATCCGGGGGATTCTCAATTCCTAACCATAAATTGATCCTAGAGGGAGATATAAGGATTTTCTGTCCTCTCACTGTGGTAGTCATTTCTTCCTCAACTGAGGTTCGGTCAGGCTCATCTATGATCTCAAGGTTGCAGTAAAAATGGGTGATTACCTTTGTGCAAAAAGGCAATCTCACAGATAACCAAGGCATAAATGGAGTAAGATAAGGACTAAGGTCAAACTTCACTACCTCTTGTAGAAGCTTCAGATCAACATAGTGTGTTTTGCACACCTTCCTTCTGGAGAATTGTGTCAGATACTTGGGAGACTCCACCAGTTTCCCCACATTGAATCCTTTGGGAGGGGTAGTGATCTCTGCCTCTGGAATCTTGGATTTCTTTGATGATTGACCCTTCTCCAATTGGTCAATGATCCCAGCCATTGCCTTAGCCACATTTTTGTCATATTTTGGCTTCTTGGGAATTTTTGGAGTAAAAGAGGGTGTGGATGAGTCTGAGTATGAAGGTGAGGGAGTTTTGACACCTTTGCTTCTTCCAGTGGATGTGCTCTTTTTGGACTGAGCCCTAGTCACAATAGGCTCTTTGATCACCACACCTTTGGCTTTAGGTGGAGATTTAGGTTGAAGAGGGGTTTTGGCTTTTGATCTAGGAATCAACTTTCTTCTCTTTGTTGGAGGAGGAGAAAGAAGATCAGGATTTTGCTCAGAATCAGAATCAGTGAAGCTGAGATTCTTGGTTCTAACCATTTTGAATCAAAGAGAATCAGAAATCTCAGAAAAAGAGTTACTGTCGCGAGAATAGGGCAGAGGGATTTTGAACAAAATAGGAAGTTTTTGATTTTGAAACTAGTTGGGTTTTGACGGAAATAGGGCAAGGAATCGATTGGGAAAATTTTTTGAAAGGGTGTATAGTGATTTACTCGAGGAGATTTTGTGGAAATGACCAAGTTTACGCAAGATAAAGACCTAAATCCCGACTTTACTCGAGGCCTTACTCGAGTAATATTCATCATTACTCGAGGCCTTCCTCGGGTGTTCATACAGGAAAAATTCAAAATAATTCATTTAAATTGCGTACCTTGTATGAATAATATAGTAATTATCCATAGATGTTCCCTCGATCAATTATAACTCATGTTGATCAGATTTGCATCATTCTTTATCAATTTGAGAATCTGGACTCCGACTTTACTCGAGGCCTTCCTCGAGTAAGATTCAAGTTTACTCGAGGCTCGCCTCGGGTAACCTGTCTTTTGAACTTCTGACCTTTCATTTTCTCAAAACTGAACCGTTAGATTTAAATATCAAGTTACTTGATCCATTGCTTCCAGTTTTGGGGGCCATTACTCGAGTACATACTCGAGTAAACTGCCACTTTACCTCAAGTTACTCCTCGGGTAAATCTTTTCTGTCACCCATTACTTCAAGTTGGTACTCCAGTAATGGTGTCCTCTGATCACCTCTGTTTTTGTTTCTCAAAACAGAGTTTCTTTCTTCCTGCAAAACAAGTTTCTATATACTCCGATGCTTAAGTTAGTAATTATCAAAACATTATTAAATGACTTCATCTAATATTATGAAATGCTGAAATTACTTATAACTCATTGGGATTTACCATTCCCAATTCTCTTCTAATGTATAGAAATTGATCTTTTGCAAGGGGTTTTGTGAAGATATCGGCTAATTGAAGATGAGTAGGAATGAATATCACTTTCACATCTTTCTTTTGGACATGATCTCTGATGAAGTGATGTCTGACATCGATATGCTTGGTTCTAGAGTGTTGAACTGGATTCTTTGCCAAGCTTATCGTACTAGTGTTGTCACAATAGATTGGTATCTCTTTGAGATAAATACCAAGATCTTGTAGTTGTTGTTTTAACCATATCACTTGTGCACAACAACTTGAGACTGCAACATATTCGGCTTCCGTTGACGAAAGAGACACTGTATTTTGTTTCTTGCTGAACCACGAGACAAGAGATCCTCCAAGGAATTGTCCTTGTCCACTGGTGCTCTTTCTGTCTGTTTTATATCCTCCATGATCAGAGTCCGAATATGCAATTAGATACTCACTTCTTCCTTTGGGATACCACAGACCCAATTCTGGTGTGTCAGCAAGGTATCTAAAGATTCGTTTGACAGTTTCAGCATGTGATTCCTTTGGTGCCGATTGATATCTTGCACATATGCCAACACTAAATTGGATGTCTGGTCTACTTGCTGTGAGATAGAGTAATGATCCAATCATTCCTCTATATTTTGTGATATTGTAGTCTTTCCCTTTGACATCAGCATCAAGCAACGTTGTTGAGCTCATAGGCGTATCTGAGCCATTTGCTTCATCCATTCCATACTTCTTCAATAGCTCTTTTAAATACTTTGTTTGAGATATGAAGATCCCATTCTTTCTTTGTTTGATTTGCAAACCAAGAAAGAAATTCAATTCTCCCATCATTGACATCTCAAACTCTCCCTGCATAATCTCAGAAAATTCCTTACACAGAGATTCATTAGTAGCACCGAAAACAATATCATCAACATATATTTGTACAATTAAAATATCATCACGTTTTCGATTTATAAATAATGTTGTATCAACTTTTCCTCGTACAAAACCTTGATCGATGAGAAACTTACTAAGCCTTTCATACCAGGCTCTAGGAGCTTGTTTTAAACCATACAAAGCCTTTTTAAGTTTGAAAACATGGTCCGGTTTAGTGACATCTTCAAAACCAGGAGGTTGTTCCACATACACTTCTTCCATGATGTAACCATTTAGAAAGGCACTCTTAACATCCATTTGATAGAGTTTGAATCCTTTGATGCATGCAAAGGCTAAGAGTACACGTATAGCTTCCAATCTAGCCACTGGAGCATACGTTTCTTCATAATCAATTCCTTCTTCCTGATTATAGCCTTTGGCCACCAATCTTGCCTTGTTTCTGACAATAATTGCAGATTCATCAAGTTTGTTTTTGAATACCCATTTAGTACCAATGATCGTATGATCTTTGGGTCGGGGCACCAAATCCCAGACTTGATTCCTTTCAAATTGATTTAATTCTTCTTGCATTGCTATGACCCAATCATTGTCTGATAGGGCTTCATCAATGTTAGAAGGTTCAATCTCAGAAATAAATGCAGAAAAACTTACTTCATTGAAAACTCTATTTCTGGTTTTGATCCCTTCATTCACATCTCCTATGACTTGATCTAAGGGATGACTTCTATTGTATTTCCAGGCTTTAGGTTGACCTAGGGATTGCTCTTCATCCTTAGTTTCATCAACCTCTGGAATAAGAGACTTAGAGATAGATTGACCATTTTCTTGATTTAAAACAACTTCCTGTTCTTCATCAATGGTTTTGTCAGAGGTTTCAAATTCATCAAATACAACATGAATTGATTCTTCAACAACACAAGTTCTTTTATTGAAAATTCTATATGCTTTACTTCGGTTAGAATATCCTAAGAAAATTCCTTCATCAGTTTTAGAATCAAATTTTCCTAAGTTATCTTTACCATTATTATGAATGAAACACTTACAACCGAAGATGTGTAGATGACCAATGTTTGGCTTCCTTCCTTTGTATAGCTCATATGGTGTCTTTCCAAGTTTCGTTCTGATATAGGCTCTATTTGAAATATAGCATGCTGTACTCATAGCATCAGCCCAGAAAACTTGAGACATGTTCTTTTCATTTAACATTGTTCTAGCCATTTCAGTAAGTACTCTATTCTTGCGTTCCACAACTCCATTTTGTTGAGGCGTCCTTGGAGCAGAGAAGTTGTGATCAATGCCATTAGTATCACAATATTCTTCAAAGGTTTGATTCTCAAATTCTCCACCATGATCAGTCCTAATACCTGCAATAGACATACCTTTCTCATTTTGCACTTTCTTGGCAAAAACAATAAATTCTTCAAAGGTTTCATCTTTTGATGATAGAAAAATAACCCATGTAAATCTAGAAAAATCATCAACAATGACCAATGAATACAAGTTGCCACCAAGACTCTTTACTCTTGCTGGACCAACTAAATCCATATGCAATAATTGTAATGGTCTATTTGTTGAAATCTCATTTTTCAATTTGAAGGATGATTTAGTTTGTTTACCCTTTTGACATGCGTCACAAATCAAATCGTTTTTGAAATTTACTTTGGGTAATCCAAGAACTAAATCCTTTTTGAGTAGTTTACCTAGTTGATGCATATTGACATGAGCCAATCTCTTATGCCATAACCAACTTTCATCGGTATTACTCAGAAAACAATTTTCAGATTCATTTCTACTAATATCTAGAGTATAGCAGTTACCTTCCCTTTTTGCTCTGAGCTTAGCCTTGATATTTTTCTTATCAAGCTGTAAGTCATTCTTGTTGATAATTAGACATTCCTCTGAATCAAATATTATCCAGTTGTCTTTATCTGCACTTTGACTTACGCTCAGCAAATTATGACACAAGCCTTCAACGTAATATACATCTTTGATTTGTATGCCTTTGTCATTTTTGATTTCACCAATTCCTGCTATTTTTCCGGATTGATTTCCTCCAAATTTTACCTTTCCACCTTCCTTGGGTTGTAATGTGGTAAAACTTTCGAAATCTCCGGTCATATGTCTAGAGCATCCACTGTCTATGAACCATTTGTTATTTTTGGATGCTTTAAGACATACCTGCAATCAAATGACTAAGTTTTAGGTACCCACTTCTTTTTGGGTCCTTTTGGGTTAGTATAAATGATTTTCTGAATATATGTGCCTTTAGGTACCCATTTGTAGGTTCCTATGTTTCCTTTCTTTTTATGAATGCATGAGGAGGTATAATGACCTTTTCTATTACAGTAATTACAAAAAGCAAAAGGATTTGATATATGTACAGGATGCTGGAAATAATTCAAATATGACTTACCTCCTGCTTTCTTTCTACCTTTCCTTTTATCTGATTTTGGATCATATCCAATACCAGATCGGTCATTTACAAATCGTTGTTCTTTTAAAATCACACTTAGCATCTCACTTCCTTTGGTAAACTTTTCAAGAGTTTTTGTGAGATCATTGTTTTTCTCTTTCAAAGAAGAACAATTTTCACAATTCTTTTCTGAACTTTCTTTAAGTTCAATTTCAAGAGCTTTGTTTTTCTTTTTGAAAACAATTAGTTCTTTAACTACTTTGATGAATTCAGAATGTAAAGCATTATATTCAGATAATAATTCATCATAGGTAGGGTCAGAATCATTTACCTCTTCTTCTGTCTCTTCTTGAGCAACAAGACATATGTTGGCTACTTCTTCCTCATCACTTTCTTCGTCTGAGGAACTATCTCCCCATATAGCAGATACAAAGGCCTTCTTTTTGTTAAAGAATTTGCCTTTTCTCTTTTCTTTGCTCTTTTGATTGAGCTCTGGACATTCTGATTTGATATGTCCTGGTTTACCACATTCATAACAAATGATATGGTCTTTGTTGCTAGTTCCTCCTTTTTGAAAGTGTTTGTAGCCTTGACCTTTCTTGTAGAACTTTCTGAATCGTTTTATGATTAAGCCCATTTCATCATCATCAAACTCCTCAACTTCATCTTGATTTTCTTCTTTTGCTTTTAGAGCTAGACCTTTCTTTCTTTTGTCACTGATGTCGTCTAGTTCCCGTTTGAACTTTAACTTGCTTTCATATTCAGAAAGGCTTCCAAATAGAGAAGCAACTGATCTCATTGATTCTCCTTTTGCCTCTTCTATCGCAGTGACTTTGGCCTCCCACTCTTTAGAAAGAATATTCAAAATCTTTCGTACTTGGATATTCTGATCATATACTTTTCCAAGTGCTGCAAGTTGATTAACAAGATGAGTATACCTAAGTTCGAATTCAGAAATTGACTCACCTGATTTCATTCGAAGTAGATCGAATTCTGTGATCAAGGTGTTGATTCGATTCTCCTTTATTCCCGAAGTTCCTTCATGAGCTATTTCCAGAGCTTCCCACATTTCCTTTGCTGTTGGGAGTGTGCAGATTCTGAAGTATTCATTTTGACTCAAGGAGCTTTGTAACATCAGAATTGCCTTGCTATTGAGAGTGATAAGTTTCTTGTCATTCTCATCATATTCCGCTGGCGTCTTTGGAATTTTCTGAGAATCTACAGTTTTTGTAGGTTGATAGTTTCCACTCTCGATTACATCCCATAGCCCATATTCAGTAGCCATCACGAACACTCTGAATTTAGCTTTCCAGAAAGAAAAGTGTTCTCCATTAAAACCGGGAGGTCTAGTGATGGATGTTCCGTCGGGAAGAATTCCTTCACCCATGCTTGCCATTGGATCCTTCTTAGGTTGTTATACCTTAACAAGAAGACCTATGCTCTGATACCAAATGTAAGATCAAGCGTTTCACCCAAGAGGGGGGGTGAATTGGGTGATACTGAAATTTCTTTCGGAAATATAAAACTTTAACAAAAGAATTAAAACAGTAATGAGTAAGGAGAAATATCACCGAAGTGTACACCGGGAGTTATACTGGTTCGGTCACAACCACTTTGACCTACGTCCAGTCCTCAGAGCTTCTCTGAGAGTTTCACTAACTTCCAAGATTCAGTGGGTTCTTGGCACCACAGTACAAGCAAGTTCCTTCACACCTGGACACTCGCTCCCCCTTACAGGTTGTAATCCAATCCCAACTCAAGGTTCCACAACCTTAAGTTATCTCAATAACAAATATTGAGTTTGAATGAAATATCTCTCACAAAGAGTAAATAATAATCACTGAAGCATATGAATACAATTTCAACGTGAAAACAGAGTAATGAACTTAATGAATCGTTTGTGTGGATGCTTGGTTATTCTTCTCTGTTTGAAGGTTCCCATATATATAGATATGATGGGGATGACCGTTGGAACGTTTTCCTTTCGTCCGTTGGTGAGTGCGCAGCCACTGTTGACTTTTCAGGATTTTGAAAAATATCCGTTGGCGGTGGTTGGCATTTGAACGTTTGATTTCACTTTCATCTCTTGAAGTGATTCCTTCATTGTTTATCTGTAAATAGACTAAGAATACTAATACAATGAAAGGTTAATCATGTAGGAAACAAATCAATGAACGTTTGAATGATTTCTAACTTTCTGGGTATGCTTACTCGAGTAGCTCCTCGAGTAACACATGAAGTTTACTCGAGTAGCTCCTCGAGTAATATCGTGAAATCACTGTTTGTTTGAAGTTTAATGAATACAAACAAGATCACTCGGGTAGTGCATGGAGTAAACAAAATTTCAAACCTTTGTGAACAGTTACTTACTCGGGTAGTGCCTCCAGTAAAGCTTTGTCAATTTCATAGATTACTCGGGTAACACCTCGAGTATTGTTGGCAGGATTTCAAGGCCGAGAGCAATTACCTTGTTACTCGAGTAGCTCCTCGAGTAATACATTCATTTTTGCATAAGTTACTCGGGTAGCTCCTCGAGTAACTAAGACATCTGAGCATGATTTACTCTGGTAAGAACTTGAAGTTTCCTTTGAAAATATTTATGCATACTGGGGTACATACTCGAGGAATCCACTTAAGATAAAACATTAGAAACTTGAATACTCGAGTAAGCACTCGAGGAAGATGAAATAAACAATTCAAGTTAATCGGATACCAACCTCAAGTTTTAACTTACCTCAGGCTGTTACTCGAGTACCTCCTCGAGTAACATTGGCAGTGGTACAGAGTGCCGAGAGTTACACATTTTCAAATACACGGTTACTCGAGTAGCTCCTCGAGTATCATGGAGAACTTGAAGGCTGACTGGAAGTTTCTGATCTGGTTACTCGAGTAGCTCCTCGAGTAACATTAGCAGGCCGAGAGCAACCTTGAAGTTTTACCTGGTTACTCGAGTAACACCTCGAGTAATGGTGGCAGATAACTGGAAGTTTTGCCTTGTTACTTCAAGTTTGGGTCATTACTCGAGTAGCGCCTCGAGTAATGCCTTAGAAAATGCACTTCTGATCAAGTTCCTTAGCATTTTCTCTTGGCCAATCTTCACTACTTCCATGCTTTCCTCAAGTACATCTTATTCCTGTCATTACTTAATTCATCCTTGATTATTAAACATTTTCTTTTCAAACCATTCTTTTGTTATCATCAAAACATGAGATCTAACAAATGGATCATAGTTGAATGAATGCTTTGAGAACTAGTGAAGAATATGAGAATAGGGTTGAAGAGTTTAATGAATTTGCTAAAAGGAACGCACCTAGCAAAAATGGCATGTATTTTTATCGATTTATCAATTGTTTAAATGAGATTCGACAGGATGTTGATGATATAAAGGATCACCTACTTTGTGATAGAATAAATCTTCATTGCACAAGGTGGATATGACATGATGAGGAAGTAACTACTTGTGTGTTGCACAAGAAGGAAGTTATGAATGTCGTAGATGAAGATAGAATAGAGAAAATGATTCATGATGTTGAGGTAGAATTCTTTTCACAATCGCGTGTATATGACAACCTACGAAGTGATGCAGAGACACCATTATACCCTGGGAGTAAGTATACATGCTTAATAGATCATTTGCATTTGGTTAACTTAAGAGCAATTTTTGGGTGGACCGATAGTAGTTTCACATTGTTGCTTGATATGTTTCTAGATGATAATGTACTTCCAAATCGTTTGTATGAGGCCAAGAAAATATTGTCTATGATGGGTATGAAGTATAAAAAGATACATGCTTACTTTAATGATTTTCATGGCTCGATGAATTCATGATCTTTCATTGACAGTCGCTTTATATGTTGTTATAGTTATGATTGGACTCTATGTTGTTTGACCCAAAATTCAACATCATATATTGGTTTGATTCCTTGGGTCACAGGCCAAACAAAGAGATAAAAACCATCTTCAACACGTAAGTTAATTTGTTTGTAAATCATTGGTTCTTAACTTAAATAAATTGTTTTAATGCCTTGTGATTTTCATTCTAATGATAGTGCACTCAAGACATATAGAGTGATGGGCGGCAAAAACAATGGTAAAAATAGAGAGATAAAGTGGTTTTATCCGACAGTAAGTAGTTTGAATTCAAGCTCTTTCATTAGCAGTCACTTTATATACGACTTTATTCATTTTAACCATTTACTTTTGATTTATAGTGCCCTCAACAATTAGGGAGAACTGAGTGCAGATACTGTAATTATTTAAGATTTTGAACAGATAATCACTTCTTCATTCTCAAATGATAATATTTTTGGTGTTGTAATTGAATTGTTAATTATTTCATTCACTTGATTGATTATCTTAACTTATTTTTCAATTTACAGATTTTTGGTAATGAGAACGCCTACTAAGAAGAAATGACAAATTCCTAGATTGTTATATATATTTTCATACTTAATTTGGGGATTTTTTTCATAATTATTGAGTTTAAAATGTCATTATCATGATTAATTTGGATTAGGACAAATGCATTGAATTATAACTAAAAAAGGCAAAATTGTTATAATAATTATAATTACTCTTAATCATTGATTTATGAAAAGATTTGATCTTGGTTTGATTGTTTTAAATTGTAGGTACTTGAAAAATTGGATTAAATATGAAAGTGGCAGTTTGGTGTTCGAATTTCAAAAATGACAATTTAGTACATTTTAAAATGTCATATTAGTCCAAGTTAAAGTGACAATATTTTATCAGCAACATTAGGTTTGAATTGAGAGCATATTTGATCAAACAAAACATAGCAGAGCATGACGAAGAGATTGGGGGAGCTTAGATTCAATATTCACCTTCATCTTCCTTCACCATTGTCATCGACGACCTTATTCCCTCTCACTATCCTTTCAGTCGCTAGCCATGGTCTAAAACAGAAAGATCAAAGCAGCAAACCAAAACCGGACCTTGAACTTCACCCTTCACCACACTTAACCTTCACAAATCATCTTTACCATCATCATCTCGCCTTTTCTCTATAATTTTCGGCGAGTATTGTGCCACCTTCCATAACCATCGACACTTTAAGGCAAGGAGGAGGAGTCGATACTTTCCAACTAGGAGGAGCAGTGGTCATGGCTTTCTTTTGTCCTATCCATCTTAACCTATTCATCTTCTATTTTCATCATTAAATTTGTTTCTCTAAATGGTGATTTTCATGGCTCGATGTTTGAATCAAAAGTTGGTTTTGCTTCATGGTGTTATTTCCATGAGTGGCTAAGCTTCCTCCTTGCTCTTGGAGATGGTTAAAGATGGATTGAGCTCACATGTGCTTCAAATGAGAGTTTAATTTAACTATAGCTCATTATAATTGTGATTTCTTAGATCTAAAAATTCATTTATGTAATATGTAACACCTCTCTCTAGAGTCACTTATAAGAGCATTTTAGTCATTTTTGAACCACATGTGATGCAAAAGTACCCTTGATTTAAGCTAGAAACTTAAAATTCTTTCTCTAAGTGTAGGTACTGGAAAATAATGAATTTTCTTGTAACTTTGGAAACTCATAACTAGTTCAATATATCTCCCAAACTTAGTGGTTCAAGTTCTATTTTTAGCTCAACAATATTAGCTGTATCATAGTTTTACTCTACTCTCTCATCTTTATAAAATGATATAACCTATAAGTTTGGCATGTAATTATCCTAGGGCATAATTCATGTATTTGCCCGATCTTTTAAATAAATGAGCTATTAGTCAAGTATATTTTAACCTCTATTATTACTATGTAAATTTATCTTTGTTATCACTGTAAATGGCACTTACCTTTAGGCTACTGTAGCCTTATCTTTTCTCCTTATTGAGGGTATTTACATGCCAAAATATTTATACACACACATACGTATCTATACACATCTCTTCATATTAAAAGAAAACATGGCTAGAAAAAGCCTATATTAGAGAAAATAACAATTTAATAGTCCTTCAACTCCAACCTCCTCAAGGCTTGACTAATGACAATGCCCTTACCCCTAGAAGTATTTGCTCTTACTGTATGTCATGAAAGAAATGGATAAGATTTGGGGGAATCTCAGTAATAAAATATTAACTCAATATATAATGCACAATCGTAATAGACTAAGCATGTAAATAGCCAAAATAAGAACAACACCTTACAAGCATATACACATGGCCATGGCACAACTCAAGCAAGGATATTACATATTCAAAAGCATATACATGGAAAATAAACATACAAGAAACCAAGCACAAACTATATAAGGGTAAGTTTTTGCTACCTTTTGAAGCTTTCTTCCAAACTGACTTCCTTAGCTAGCTCCTCTTGTTTGTATTTCCTTTACTTTGCCTCCTCTTTGGTCTTGATGGAACATATCAAACACTATTGATTATTCATGTAAGGACAAATTAATACTCATCTTAGCATGCTTTCATAGCATAATTAATCTCTCTCAAGGCCCCAACTTGTAACCCATTCATTTAGCTCCATAACTTGGTCATTTTACCTTGATTTTCCTACTTCTTGTGTTTTGTCTAATGATTCTTTTTATTTTTCCACTTTTGCCTACTGTGTTCTGCACAATTATGCAAGAGGAACTCATTCTCAATCTCAACATTATAAAGTTCTAGCCATAAATTTGTGACCATTCTAGGCCAAACATAGGTGTGGAAATTACATAATTCTATTATTCTAATCAATGGTTCCAAACTTATACATTAGTCACATTTGCATACAATTCTACCTTCTAAATCATATTGAATATCTACTTGCCTCTATAATTTAGACATCCAATTTAATACACTAGCTCTCCAAACTTATTCTAAAACTCTCATGATCCCATTATTAATTTCAATTTCCTAAAAATGTGGTCATTTTCGGACTTAAACCAAATTCTGCCTCTAATTCTCAAGGAAATTTAAAAAACCATAACTTAAGCGAGGGAACTACAAATGAGGTGGTTCAAGTTCCTATTTAAATATCTTTCAATTCTCTACAAAGAAAAAATAACATCTAGTATTACATCATGGACCTAAGTTCCAACTTCCAGCGTTCAAACTGACTATCCATTTGGTAAGTCAAAATTTTTCAGATTGCTTACCCAAAATTTAAAAATTCATAACTTACAATATACACATCCAATTTGTGTTCTAGTACTTAATTTAAAGCTCTGTAAGTATATTTTAAAGGAAAAATAACCACAATGACAAATTACAAAAGTAATCTCATTTAATTTGATATTTGCTCATTGCCTAAAATATGAAAAATAGAATACTTCCAGTTTTCTGTCCAAAATTTCAAAAATCATAACTTTTGTTCTAGATATCCAATTAACATGCTCTAGGACTTGTTTTAAAGTTTAAGATGTTTACTATTTCCTTAACAAATCTTTTAGACAGAGAACATTATTTTCCCTGTCAAAACCATGCCCGATTCTAATTGCCCTGCTAAACCTACAAAATTGACACCCTGTCACAAAGCCTCAAGACCACCATGTATCTCTTCCCAATGTGAGTTCTTCTTGGTTCTATCTTTTAAGAAACATGTTTAACTCTCTAAAACTTAAAGAAACCAAATCAAACTCACCTAAAAACTCAAGTTTTAGCTTCTACAAGCACATGCATGTACCACTCTGTTTTCAATTTGGGAAGATCAAGAAGAAAAATGGATAAAACTAAAATCTCTTAAATCTAACTCCAAATTTTTTTGATCATGTGTAGCACTTTTGGGTTCCAAAATTTGGCTTAAACTTTAGCCCAATTCCAATTTTTGGGTATGTGTAATAAAATTACTAATTTTCCCCTTTCTTTATCGGTGCTTGATTGACGAATAACACTTAAAAATTAATCCTTAATACGACATGAGTATTTTCTTCCTCAATTAGCTTCTTTAAGACATAAAATAAATTTCCTAAAATTTCCAAGCCAAATCGTTCTAACTATTTTTCCTTAAATTTTCAGGAAAATAAGCACTTAAATTCCCATAAATTAGCTTTAAAATTATTTGGGTCATTTTTGGGGAACTAAGCCTCTTTATAATTTCTCAAACTCCCCATAATAACATTTTATACTATTGTCTCAATATATCTGGGACTTTAAATAATTTTTATAATTATCTTAAGCATTTTCTTCATGAGATGCTTAAGATATTTGGCTCAACTGGGCTTAGTACTTTACTTAATTTAGACTAATTATTTACATTATAAGCCCACAATTTGGGATGTTACATAATGAGACTATGATCTTAATTATGTTTTATTCTATGGATTGAGTTCTTTGTACTCATCAATGTATATAATTACATATATATATATATATATATATATATGTTTCTCTAGGACTTTATTGATTTCTCTCTATTTAATCTATATGGTATTATTGGATGGTTTTGATTGAAATGGATTTATAGTTAACCTAATGCATTACTTATTTCATAATCACTCTCTAAAGGGTTTTAATAATGCTTAAATGAATATGTTAATGATTTTAAGCATTAGATATAGTGGTAATTGAGGTTTGGTATATTAGAAAGCTTAGAATAATTCATTACACTAAGAGGGCTTAATAGCATTTCAAGAGTAGGGGTCCCTATCTTGTGATGCTAGACTCATTAGTTAATGAGGTTTGGAATATTAAAAGCTTAATGCATTAACTCACCAAATATTTTAATTGAGCAAGATTAGACATTGAAAACTATTTTCAAGAGCATCTTCATCACTTGCATTTTTAACCCATTTTCATCCCTCATTATTTGTAAATCCCAAAAATATATATTTTAATTATTGTATTCAATTCATAGTTTTGAAAATCAATCGATCATGTTTTACCCTTGTCAATTGTGCATTGTAATTACTTAGTTTAATAGGAATTAGTTGTTGGAAATTGTGCCCTAGAGGTCAATCATTGTACTTTGAACATTGTTATTTAATGGATTTCTCCATTTTGTTATCATATTATTTACATGTTCACTGTGATAACTATCCTTAGATAAATCATAATGATTGTCTTAAATGTCAGTGGTCGGTCATCTATGAGGGAGAAAAGATGAAATAAGACAAGTATGACTTTGAAGAGGTATAGAGATACGAATCAAAGTCTTAGGTACTTGTAAGAGTACAAGGTGCTGGACCGACCCGCTATAAGAAAGCTACATGAATCAAGTCATAAGCTTGTCTCATGTATAACCACATTAGTATGCCCTTTTGACCTGAGATCATCATGGATTCCTACATGAAAGTAGTTCAGCTTTCACCTAGTCAAAAGTCACCTTTGACCAAGTGATGATAAAAGCTATGTTCGGGCTTGGTGATTTTTATGTAGAGGAATGTGAATAGTCAAAATGGAATTTATCCCTCACATTAGTAGAGAGATATTACTGGGCCCCTCGATAAGTGAGTCTGAGAAATGTAGGGACATACTATGATGGAAAGGGGTTTCCATTTCTATAGACAAACTACTCAGGGATTGAGAAAGTAATGGTTAGCAATAGTAGGATGACATTCTCCATGCCTCATCTTAGACCAAAATATCATGTGACAAAAAGGACGTAATATGGTTGTATGATAGGTTGCATTAGTTTATCGATCCTCATATGAATTAGGTAGTCATAATCTCTTGCTAGAAACCTCTTATGACTTGTGGGTTAATATAGTCATTGGCCCACTGCCAACTTCATATGGGCCTATAAGGTCGCACACAAAAATAACACAATGAGCTATAATGTTCAGATTCAGTGAATCTAAGATATGTATAGATTTAATGAATATAATGGTTAATCTAGGGTGGACGAATATATATATATATATATTCGAAAAGAAAATTAATAATATTACACACACACACACACACACACACACATATATAATATGATAATATTATCATATTGTGTTAGTTTTAAATTTAGTTTTATCTGATAAATTAAATTTAATAACTAATATGATAAAGATATAATATCTCAAATTTTATTTTATAAAGATAAATTAAATATATTTACATTGAATCTTTATTCAAATTAAATAAATAGGTTAAATTAAAACTATTGAACAAATTTAATGAAACTATATTTATTTAATTTTCTTATCAAAAGACAATTAAGTGGTAATTGATGTAATATCCTAAATTTTGAGATTTGAGGCTTAGGAATAAGCCTAAATTAAGTGGACTGCTAAACCCTGGTTTAGCAGGTGTCCCATATCTATTCTCTAATGTTTCTTATATCTTCGGGGTATTAAAGAAAATAAAATGGTGAATTTTAGAGAATATGATTATGCTTCTAATGAAATTTTCTGTGAGGCAGTGAGCTTGTTATCTGATTTTGTATGAATAAATGATGAGTAAAATTATGATATTTTACATGGTGAAAGTAGGTATCTTGAGCTTTAATTTGATAGGTCATATGAATCATTTGAAGCTATATGCAAAAAGTTATAATTTTCTGAAGTTAGCCCAAAAAAACTGAAATGTTTCTGGAACAGTATTCAAAGAAATTAATTTTGGGAATTTTGTGCTTTCAATTGGCAAAATTTTGTATTTTTCCTTGAAACTAGACTCAATAAGGTTATACTACCTTTGAAATCACTCCAATTCAATTTTTCTAAAATTAGTTATGATTTTTCAAAGTTTGGGCAGCAAAAATTTTGTAAAAATCCAAAATTTGGAATATGATTAAAATACAATAAAGTAAAATAATAAAAGCTTCATCCTCTTCCCTTGGCTGCCATAAACTGACGCCATATCAGTTTTAGAGAGGGAGGAAGAGCTCAACATTGTAGAGAGAGAAAGGAGAAGCGATCTTATACAGTAAGCCGATTTCTCCGATGATTTAGCTTCTAACGCGTATAACTCCGATTCTAAGCTACTCCTCTATATTCCTCAAGGTTAGGAAGCTCATCTTTTGGTGTTAGAACAGCTAGAGTTTCAGCCATATCAAGGAAAAAGCTAGTGGGAGCTTGAGGTAACTTCTAAACTTTTGTATATTGCTTATTCTGGCTGTTGTGGGCAATTTAATCGATGAAATTTCACCTGATTGCCATTGGTTTTAAATTTCAAAAATGTGATGATATAGGCGTTTTACTGGCAAAATTGGGTTTAAATGTTAGATGTAACCTAATGGAATAGTCAATAAAGTAGTTAGGAGTATAAAGGAATGCGTTTACGGAGCTGAAACCGAAAAACCCCAATTTTGTCTAGAGTACCTGAGGATTTCTGTCAAGGTTGTTAGAAGGCCTTAGAGTTGGATTTTCAATGATTTGATGATTCCATTGGGTTCAGGAGGAAAAATTAGGTGGGGTTACAGTTGGTCACCTTTTCGGAAAAGCCCGAAAATGCCCCTGAAACCCTTAAAGTGGGGCTGCCAAGGGCAATTTTGTCTTTTGGCAGTGAATATGGTAATTCTGAGTCCGGAAATGGATTCTTTGGGCGAAAATATGTCAGTATAGCTCAAGTTAGAATTTCAGAAAAACTGCAACCGGACCAGGTTGGGGCCGGGTCCCTGGGGGCAATTTGGTAAATTTTCATAATAGGCTCATATTACTACTAGAAGCACTATGGAAGTGTCTAAATGGTATATTTGGAATTGTAGGACCGAATGGAGAGCCGAGCTGCGACACACTTGACAAGGCACACATTTCAAGGCGGAAAAATGTTTTAAGGTAGGGAACTTACCTTATTTACATATATTTGATATCTCTGCTTTTGTAGTGATGTATGTGATTACTTTACTTGATTGTGTAGAGCATATTTGAATAAATGAAGCTCTGTTTCTATTTTTACTGTGGCCATAGTTTTGTTTCATGAAACATTGAGCATGCAAAAATGTAATTATGGGGCATACATCTAGTTAAAGCTAACATATCATACATATAACATCTGTCATGCATGCATTATGGTATCTGTCTCCTACTGAGATTCTCTCAAATCTCACCCTCTCCTACCAACAATTTAGACAGGAAAATACAGAATATACTCAGAAATCAGAAAAGAGAACTGCATGAGAGAGAGTTGCAATGATGGAGCGAAGACGGGAAGAAGTCTCCGCTTCACTGGGATGGGTTTAGACACCCTAGTAGCCTTGTGTGGCTACCTTAATTGTAAGTATCATGTACGAACCCTTATGGGGATTTTCTATAATCATGTACATATTATCATTATATTTATACTATTCATATGTTGCCCACCGAACAGTATATCATTTTCTGTGAATACCATGGTAAAGGTGAAATTAAAATAAAGGGTTGACAATTGATATGATATGGATTTTGAAATTAATTAGGATTATTAATTTTTAAAAATCCAATATCCATCATAAAATAGAAAAATCTGACTAATTATTTAAAGGGTGAGCTAGGGTTTTCTACGGGTGATGAAAAATAGAAGATAGAGAGTTGTGAGAAAAGAAAACTTTAGAGAGGGACGTTGGTGGAGCTAGCACGTTATTCGTGTTGGATTCCTATTCGTGTGGATACCGGTAGAGGGAGCTGATCCAAGTTGTTAGCTCCTTGAGATCGAAAAGAAATACTGAACACATAAGAAAGGTACGTTTCTTTACTACTCGATTTAAATGTCGTTGCAGATCCGCAATTGGGAATTGGAAAAAAATTTTAATTTTAATTTTTCACTGTGCCTACCAATCCCAACATTAGTTTCATAATCACTCCTCAAAGTGAAACAACCCAAGTTGTTTATTGCATTACATTAATTTGGCTTTATTCTTGATAAACCCTAGGCAAATAAAGGGTTCTTTCAAGAAGACATTAATTTGATCCAAGTTCCATCTTTTTCAACACATAGATGATGAGTAAAGTTTATTTTGATAAAATGTTTGTTTTATATAGTAGTCATTTAGACAAGTTTTGGACATTTTGTGTTGATTATTATGAATAGTAGTAGTAGTTGACACTTTGTTTAGCTAGTGCTGGATGTTTCTATGCTGGATGTCTCTATACAAGATGTTTTTGGACATTTGGTTTATGAAGAAGTGCTGGATGTTTTTGTACAGCCCTACTCGATGGGTAGTAAAAAATTTGAAGCAACAATTTTTTAGACAAAAAACAACTTATAGCGTCTGTTTTTGGGTCCAAAACATAAGAACAAAGCTATAACATAACTTCACCTTTACTCAATTTTATTCTCCAAAATTGATCTCAGATGCCACTATTGCTCACGTAGGCCTTAATACTTCCCTCTGCCCTATCTTGGACTCTTCAAAATTTCAACCGGCTCATTCTATAGTTCTTGGAACTTTCCTAGATAGAGGCCCTAGAAAAATTGGTACTCTAACCCTAGAAAAATTTTTATTTTGCAATTTAGTTTGAGGAAGGGAAATCTTTCTACATTATCAATGTCAACTAGACCGAGTCTCAATGCCAGCTAGACCGGGTAGTTTACTTAATTTAGGGTTATTCTTAAGTTTTTAGATCCAAAATCTAAGATATTACATTAATAAAAACATGAGGGTGCCAATAGAAAAATATGTCATAAACATGTCTCTCTCTCTTTGGACTTAATTAATAGTCAACAAAAATGTCATTCAAAGGAAAATATTGGAATAGTTTTAACACTTGAAATGCAACATTGCACTAACAAATAGTTTAGGCAATTAAGCCGTTCCCTTTACAAAATAGTTTAAGGTGGAAAATGTCTTTTAACCCTATTTTCTATATTGAAAATAGTATTCAAAGTATTTTTTAAATATACACATTTGTTAAAAACACTTGATTACATTACTAGTTTTCCCCACCGGATTTAATAATATATACAAATGGTTCCCAAAATATCCAAAATATTAAAATTTAACTAATATAACCTAAATTCTCTGAATCTTGGGATCCGCAAGCCTCAGTCCCAGTATCTACTACTTTTCCCTTCGAGCCGCTGGTTTCCGCTGGAACATTTATTATTTATGAAAAATGGTGAGATTCCAAGAAATCCCAATAGCAACATACAATTATTCATATAAAATGTAGAAAGTAAATACATCATGCTCCATGTTATGCACAAATTAATAAACAACATAACAACATTTATACATGAGTAGGGTTTAAACCCCACTATGCATACATCTTGGTTGGATTGTTACTCAACAACCAGGTCAAAGTGCACTTCTCGGCAAAACCATGTTGATTAATTAAAATACAAACAATGGCATACACAAACATATATACAATAGCATAGTGTATGGAGGATAAAATTACTACCTTAAACCCCTTTTCAACTCGTAAAGCGTTACTCAAAATTTGTGTCAGCGTCTCGGGCTCTTAATTCGGTCCTAAAATTCTAAATGCACAACAATTAGGTTAAAACTCATTTATGTACTATTTTAGACACTTTCAAAGTATTTCTGGTAGTTATATTAGCCTATATTGAAAAATTACCAAAATGCAACTGGAGACCTCGCCCCTTTATACCTGGTCCAATCGTACTTTTCCAAAAATTTTGACCCGGGCTATTCTTAGATAGATTTGCATGTAGAATCCATTTTTTACCTTGGTTTTCTCAAAATCACAGCCAAATGACAATTTTGCCCTTGGTATCCCCTAATTAGGGTTTCAGGGGTATTTTGGTTATTTCGCTTTCTAAGGCTTTTCTGAAAAAAAAAAAGTGTTTAACACTAACCCCACCTAATTTCCTCTCCTGAACATAATGGAATCCTCATATCATTGAAAATCTAGCCATAACCCCTCCAATCAACCCTGGCCAAAAACGTGCTGGGGTTTTAGGAAAAATTGGATTTTTAATTTTCAACTCTAAAAGCTTATTACTTTTCACTCCTAATCACTTGATTACTATTTAAACATCTAATACCTAATATTTGAGGAAATTTGGGCAGCATAACCCCTTAGGGTTAACACTTCCCAAATTTACAAATCACAACAAACAAGCCACTAAACCACCAACAATAGCATCAAGGATTTAAGGGTTTTGAAGTCACCTTTGGATTTTGATCCTCTCTCTCTCTCTCTCTCTCTGCTGAAACCTTCCTTCTCCTCAAATCTTGATATTTGCTTGCTAAACACATGGAATCATGGAGAAGGGAAGTTTAGAGAAGGAATTTCACCAATTAGAAGCTAAATCATAAAGGAATCAAGCTTACCTTGTGATTTTTCCTCCTCCTTCTCTCTAACCTTCAAGAACTCACTCTCTCCCTCTCTTGATTGCTTGTGTCGTGAAAATGGAGTGAAAAAGATGAAAGAAGGGTTGTCATAAATATATCCTTTTTCCGTTATTTAATTTAATTCCAAAAATTTGACTTTTAGGACTTAATGGTACTTGGGCTTATATTCATTAAACTTGTGTCATAAACCTTCATTGACATTGAACCAATCCTCCTTCCTTTTGGTCAGCCCAAGTTCACGTCTAGGGTTCATTAAAAGAGCAAAATAGGCTGATGTTAATTTATCCAATAATTGCCACATTTGCCATCACTTTTTTTTCCATTTTTGGATTAGTGGCAATTCTGGAAATTTTTTTGCTCAAACTTTGAAAAATCACAACTTTATTTTTAGACATCAAATTGGAGTCATTCCAAAGGCTATAAAACCCTTATTGAGTCTAATTTCAAGAAAAAATATAGTCTTTAGCCAACTGAAAGCTCACAATTCCCAGAATTAAAATCTTTGGATGTTGTTTCAGAAAATAGCTAGTTTTTCTAGGCTAACTTCAAAAAGTCATAACTCTTTGTGTATAGCTCCAAAAACTACCCTTTACCTATTAAATTAAAGCTTAGGATGCATATTTTCATCATGTAAAATTTGACAATTTTTGAACATTGTTTGATCATCCAAAATCACATGACAACTCACTGCCTCAAAGAAAATTTCACTGGCAACACGATTTACATTTCAAATTTTCAGTGTTAAATTCCTTTGATCAAGAATTTATAGCCAGAGGATATTCAAAGTATATGATATTTACCATTTTATTCTATTTAATACACCAAAGGTATAAGGAATTTTGGTGACCAAAATTTGGGATGTTACATATACCATCAATATATCAATATAAAATATGACAAAATATACAAGAAAAACTATAAAACATCCAGCTTGACTTTATTTAGTAAATTGTAGACCCTGTCCAACTAAATTGGAACATATACAATGGTTAGGATTTGAACTCCAAATCACTTGTTTAAATGACAGGAACTCATGCCAATCACGATGTTGGAATAAATCTAACCTACCCTTGATAAATTAGGACTCAAGGCCAGCAATATTAGGAGTAAAATATAAATAACAGAAATGTTTGAGTTCGGAACTGTAATATTCCATGATAGTAATAATATTATATATAGACATGAGGAGTTTAGTTGAGTATTTGATGAACACATTCAAAGAAACTGATTTTTCTTCCCTTGCCTTATAACTCTCTTTTCTTTCTATCTGTAGTGTATTTGTTGTACATCTATAATCGTATCAGTAACTGTCATCCGATTAGTGACGGTATTTAGATATTAATGGTCACACTTCATGTATGCCCATTTTCTTACACACAAGCATAAATTGGTGGCAATTACATTATTAACAAGAACTAAAACTTTTGGGCATGGAAACATTTAATAAATTCCTAACCGGATACAATTTAGAGAAAAAAAATTAATATTTATGAATTTAAAAAGTCAATTAATAATAAATAAATGATAAAACATAATTTATTTTACATTGGCATCCCTTCAATCATCATAGATAAGAAATGAATGCAACAGATTATTTTGTGTGTCTTTAGTTTGGCTTTTTAAAGTCTCATAAGCCCGATTGAGCATGTAAAAGCTCAATTGGCAGCAGTCATGTTTTTTTAATGTTTGGTTCAGCTAGTGGCCAATTGAGCTTCTTCCAATTGGAGCACTGTAGAGGCACGATTGGAAAAAGCTGAATATTGGAGCTTTTGCTAAAACTAATGAAATATTACCATTTTTGAGTGAGTGAGAGAGAGAGAAAGAGAGAGGAAAAAGGAGGGAGACGTGAAAGTGAGAGAGAGAGAGAGAGAGACGAAAAAGAGAAGGATGAAGGAGAGAGAGATAGGAAAATATTCATAAGTATCACTAATTTATACTCTTTTTTGTCATAAATATAAGACAGAATTAATTTTGGAAAAATCCTTCTAAAATAGATTGGAAATAGGGAAATCCATATTCAGTGCATTGAAATTGAAAAATCCGGATCAGTCCAGTGAAAGTACGGATGAACAGTGAGGGCGGCGCCAAAAGACGATTTGCCCTTCATCCCTCATTCTCGCCACTTCAGAAATAACAACACGCGGTTCTTAATTAACAACTCTGGATTCTTGATTAACAACTCCGTATTCTTGATTAACAATTTCATTCATCTTTTTTTTTTTCACAATAATAACACTGGTCTTGTTATTAATAACTCCGCTTTATTCTTCCACATATTCGCATCTCAAAAATATAGTGTTGTGAATATAAAATACGATGTTGTTAATAAAGAAATAGGTATTATTACTGACCCTGAAACTTAAATTACGAAGTTGTGAAATAAGAAATAGAGTTGTTAATCAAGAATTCGGAGTTGTTAATTAATAGCGCGTGTTGTTAATAAAAAAAAAAAAAGAGGTGTTGTTATTGGCCTTGAAACTTAAAGTAGGAAGTTGTGAAATAAGAAAGGGGAGTTGTTAATCAAGAATCCAGAGTTGTTAATTAAGAACCGCGTGTTGTTATTTCTGAAGTGGCAAGAATGAGGGCTGAAGGGCAAAATCGTCTTTTGGCGCTGCCCGTACTATTCATCCGTACTGACACTAGACTGATACAAATTTTTCAATTTCAATGCACTGAATAGGAATTTCCCTATTTCCAATGTATTTTAGAGGGATTTTCCCATTAACTTTTTAGAGATATTAAGAAAGCTAATTAAATGATTTTAAATATTTATATTTATAATTTTTTTTCAAATTATTTTACCCAACTTATAAACTGACATATAATTCAAATATACTGACTCCTTTTGGTCCTAAAAAATTAATTTAAAATATTTTTTGGTGCTTTTAACCCCTTAAAATATTTTTCCGATTGTGCCCAGTGTGTTATCAGACTGATTGTAATTTTACCTTTAATGTACTTTTTCAGCTATAAAAATTAATTTAAAATATTTTTTGGTGTTTTTAACTACTTAAATATTTTTCCACCTGTACCTAGTGTGTTACCAGACTAATTACAATTTTACCCTTAATGTACTTTTTCATCTCCAAAAAGTACTTTAAAATATTTGTTGGTGCTTTTAACCCTTTAAAATATTTTTTCAGTTGTACCTAGTCTTAGAAGACAGACTATAATTTTACTTTTAATGTATTTTTTTCAGCAATAAAAAGCACTCAAAACTTAGAATACTGATTTATTGATTTTCACCCACTCTAAAATATTTTTCCAGTAGCACCTAATATTTTAAAGTAATTTTAAATATTTACTTGATTTTTTAAATATTTTTCCACCCATTCTCTCTTACTATTATCACAAAAGTCATTTGTGCTTAAGCCAATTCAAACAAGTTTTACTTTTATAAAAGTCATTTATATAACCGTCAATTCAAACATAAATCACAATACACAATCTAGCTTTTAATTATCAAAAATAATATTATAAAAAATCAAATTAAAATAAACCTAATTGACAATCACTATTCCAAAAATTTGATGCCATCGCAATCAATAGCAACCAATCTTGGAGTCCATTCCCTATTCAGTATAACGTTCCGGAATTCGCCATCCCAAGCACGTCCCTTGACCGATAACAAAATTTCAGGTAAGAAAAAAATTAGCACCCTGGAAAACCCGAGAAAGTTGAAAAGGAGAATAAAAAAACCCAATAAACACAGGTAGTTTCGTTTTTTTTGGGGAAGGCCGGGGAAATTAAAAACAAAAAAAAATTGACTTTTTGACCTTGGAGAAGGCCGGGGAAATTAAAAACAAAAAAAAATGATTTTTTCACCTTGATGGCCTGACATGTTTGAAAAACTTTATAAAGTGGGACATGTTCCTTAAATAAAATTTAATAAGTTATGACTTTTCAAGTTTTCATATGTTTTACAAGTTGGGTGTTGGGAAAAAAACAAAAATATTTTACAAGTTCCACAACTTGTAAGATTGATGTCTTTATCGGTCATTCAACTCATGCCGTTTCTATTGACCAAAAAAAAAACTCATGCCGTTTCTTTTAATTGTCTTATTAAATACATTATTGATATAAAAGTCTTGCCAGCTGCTTCAATCAAAATAAGGGAAACTCACTTTGGGATCCAAGGATAATAAAAAATTATAGAAAAATTCCCAATCAAATTCTCCTATCAAAAAATTTTTTAGGGACTGTATTATGATTAATTCAAAATGTGACATTACTTTGTTAACCCCATTGAATAAAAAGGAAAGGAATAACATATGCTTTTTTGACAAATATTTTACCTATTTTGACAAGTGGATGAACTATTTTAACAATTTCATTTTCCTCTATGGAGAAGTTTTGAAATTTCAAGGATAACTTTGAATTTCAAACAAATTTCATTACTTTCCTTTCCAATTATAAATGATATGATTCTTCAAAATTCTTCAAAACTTCTTCATGGAGGAAAATGAAGGTGTCAAAATAGTTCATGCAATTGTCAAAATACGTATAAACACTTATCCAAAAAGGTATATGTATTTGTCAAAGTAGGGACATTAAATTCTGAAATTTTAAAACTTCTTCTGAGAGGAAATAGAACTTGTCAAAATAACTTATTCAATTGTCAAAATAGGTGTAATTACTTGTCAAAAAAGGCATATGTTGTTCCTTTCCTTTTTTTACTCAATGAGGATAACAAAATAATTTTATATTCTGAATTAATTACAATCCAGTGCCTAGAGGCTTTTCAGGGGAATTTGGTTTGGGACTTTTTATAATTTTTTATGGTCTTTGGGACCTCACAGTGATTTTTCCTTAAAATAACTCATTTGAGCAGGTTTTAACGATCAAAATACTCTATAAATGCCCCCACAACTAGACCAATGCGTTGTGTGAGAACTTGCTGGTTAAAGTTTTCCTCTCTCACCATTGTCCGCAGTTTTTAGAAATTTAGAGTTTATAACAAGAAGCTATAGCAAGTATGAGCACCAGCATAGAGAATCAAGACTATGATATTGATTCTTTTTTTAACGCTATTATGCTACCATCAAGTCACGTCTACCTTGCTGTGTTAGATGCTGCCATTAAGCTCAACTTGTTTGAGATCATTGGTAAGGGAAGTCCAAAGGGCATGTCGCCTTCTGAAATTGTTTCCAAGCTTCCACTTACACACGCTAACGACGCGGATCATCGCCTTGATCGAATGCTGTTTTTGCTAGCTAATCACTCTCTGTTGACTTGTTCTTCTTCCATGAAACTTGATCAACATGGGAGGACTGAAAGGCTTTATGGCTTATCTCCTTTTGGAAGATACTTGTTCCAGCTGAATGAAGAAGATGATGGAGCCTCTTGTGTTTCAATCTTGAAATTAGGCAGCCATCCCGCTTATTTAAAAGTTTGGTAAGTATTTCACGTTTTGATTCTCATAGTCTTAGGCTCTGTTTGATATGAAGGGAATGAATCGAAGGGGATGAGGGACGAGAAATTTTTATAGGAGTGGGGTAATAAAATCTTTAAAAAAATGTAAAATAAAAGAGTAAAAAAATTAATTGAAAACTTTTTACCCCACTTCTCTAATTTTTTTTTGAAGGGTTAATATTCAAAGCTACCCATAATGTTTTCACAAAATTGCACATTCCACCATAAAGTTTTCTTCTTCTTTTTTTCTTTCCCTTTTGAATTACAAGGGTAGACACTATTATGTCCAAAAAAAAAGGTTTGACACTATCGACTTAAGTTACAAACGGGATCAAACATGCGACCTCCCATTTATAGGAAAACATCCATACTACTTGGTTTTAAGGCCATTGGTCCACCATAAAGTTTTCTTAGTTGCAAAAATAAATATACATAAATTTTTTAAAATAGAGCAAATGTTACAACACCATTAATTTTAGCAAATGTTTCATTATTTTATGTTTGTGGGGCCCACATGATTGCTATACATAAAGTAAAGACGTTTGCTCAAATTAACAGTTTTGTTATTTTTATCCCTTTTGAAGAAATTCATGTATATTTATATTCAAGAAAACTTTATAGTGCCAGATGCAATTTTGCAATTTTGGAAAAACATCATAGTAAGATTTGCGCCTTAACTTTTTTAAAAAAATCTAACTCATAAAATTTTCTCCCCCCTCCTCTCCCCCCAAACCCCTCATATATATCAAACAGCCCCTTACACTATATTCATAATTTTACAACGGTTATTTTTCTTTTGACTTGTATTTAATGATGCTAGGCAAAACTTTGAGCAAGTGATTCTTGATGAGGAAAAGGACGTGTTCAAGAAATTTCATGGGATGTCTCTATTTGAATATATGGAAATAGATCCAACATTCAAAACTATTTTCCATAAGGCAATGGCTGACTTATCAATCATACAGATGAAGGGTGTCATTGAGACATACAAAGGATTTGAGGGAATATCAACACTTGTTGATGTGGCTGGTGGCATTGGCCAATGCCTCAAAATGATCATCTCCAAGTATCCTTCAATTCAAGGCATTAACTTTGACTTACCCCAAGTGGTACAACATGGCCTATCCCATCCAGGTAACTGCAAATTTGGATACTCATCATTTTATTCCACCCAACTCTGGATGGAAAATTGCAAGGTTGAAATTTAATATTTTATAAAACTATTATCATAGAAAATAAATAAATGTAAGGAAAAAGTAACAGTGAGTCCTTATGATTTACTTCAATTTTGAATCAGATTTCTAAAGTTTATTTTGTTTAAATTGGACCCTTATTATTTATTCTGCTAATTTTAACTTATAGACTTTATGAAATATCATTTATAAAAATGCATGGAAGTTAAAACGGCATGAATGGAATGAAACGAAGGAAATTCTATCAAGTCCACGAAATTCTATGAAGTAAAATATAACGCTTTTACATTTAAAACTTGAATGCTTGTGTAAGGATTAAATAAGGACCAAATCTAAACAAAATAAATTATAGGGACTGAATTCAAAATGAAGGTAAATTATAAGGACCCACATATTAATTTTCTCTAGATTTAAACTATTAATTTTTATTTTTATTTTTTGCAAGTGGTGAGTGCATACTTGCTTTCATATACACTCACGTGTGTATGAATATTTAAGAGCCTAAAAAAAATGGTAAAATGGGCACATAGCCCTACACGAAAGTGATTTGTGACTTTATAAATAGCAAACAATTCAATTACTTAAAATAAAATCTAGCAAATAACATATGAAATTCGATTTTTTTTCTCCTCTTCGAAAATTTTATGCCATATCAATTTGTTAACCATTTAAATATCATGTAACTTTCAAAACTCTTGCAATATTTTCCTTTGAGCTTAATTAATTATAGGATATCCTTGTGATAATAATAGGAATGACGCATGTTGGAGGAGATATGTTCAAAAGTATCCCACAAGGCGATGCTATAATGATTAAGGTTAGTTTAACATTATAATTAACTTGGCATAGTTCTTATGGTTTAGTAATGGTAATTAAGCTAATACACGTTTTTCTTTCTCGTAGAATGCAACTCATAACTGGGGAGATGAAGACTGCATAAAGATTTTAAAGAACTGTCACAAATCTCTCAAAAAGAATGGCAAGCTTATAATAATTGACTTGATAATGCCAGAAATGCCAAATGCAAGTTATGGCCATAAATATGCTTCCATAATTGATAACATCATGTTTTTGGTTGGTGGCAAGGAAAGAACCGAGAAAGAATTTGAAGCTCTATGCAAAGCTGCTGGGTTTTCGAGTTATTGTATTGGTTCTCGTGCTGCCTCAACAACTTTAGGTGTCATTGAGCTTCATAAATAATGGTTTTTTTTTTTTTTTAGCCCGGGATGCTCAGAACTTGGTTTAGAGGATGGTTATCTTGCCAGTACCTCATTCAGGGTGTATCCCTCTCATGTAGGAGGACTTGCTTCAGTCGTTTTGACTTGTTTTGATGTTTAATATGTATTATTGTATCTATTCTCCAAGCTAGCTTGACCACTTTATGTATCCAAAAAAAATAATAAATAATGTTTTTTTTAAAAAATAATCCGTCAGTACTTGTAATTTCACCTAATTTTTACTTAATGTCATTCTTGTAATTTTTCTTACTTATAATATCAGTTTTAAGTACGTTTTCTAAGCTTATAATTTATTAATTATGGTTGATGTGGATTCTCACTAAAATTATATATGTCGCCACAACTTAAGAAATAAAAAAATATTTATTCAAAGCAAATGATGGAATAAAGTTTATTTATTATTGTATAGTTATTGTGAAATTCTTTGGATATCAATTTGACCATTTATTTAAATTTTTTATGCTGGACTTTTTCTTAAATTTATATTTTATAAAATCTAATTATATCATGTTTTAAGGAATTGGAGTTGGATATGTAAGAACTCATTTTTGAGAAACACTTTCATTGACTTGAAAAAGAAATAATAAAAATGATAATGGGAAAGTGGACTAGGCCACTTGGTCCCTAAAGTGCTTCCCCCACTTTTTGTTAGCCCATAGTGGGCCGGTTCCACTTCCCAGCTATATCACCAAAAAAATAAAAACAATCTGACGTTTAAAATTGTTCCTCCCTGGAGTAAAGGCTTGTCGTATGGATTTAAATAAAAAACCCACGTCTACACTATTTATATAATAATGATGTGGAAATCTTAATATTTTTACTCCCTCCACTTTTTAAATAGTTGAAGAATTTGCTTTCATCCTAAAAATATATGATCTCAATATATTTTTACTACTGTAGAGAATAACTTTTACATTGCCCCGTTACATTGAAAACAAGTATAGTGAAAAGTGGCGATGGTTGCCGATAAAAAAAAAAAAAAAAAAGTGGCGATGGCAATTTTTTTTAATTATGGGCAAAATGTCGCAGTTCTTTTGTCTCCTTTGAAGAATTTCTGCCCATGTGGACTTTTAGCTAGAGTTGGTAATGTAGGCCAGCCAATTACAGGCTGGCATGCCACGAGTTGACAACCCGACAAGTGAAGGATAGGGAGGGAGGGTGTTTAATTTTTGGGTTAAAGTGCAAAAATATCCATAAACGTTTTTTAAAAGTGTATCCAACACCATAAACTTGTTTTAAGTGCAAAAATACCCATGAACTTCTCAAAATAGGGTAAAAATGTCAAACCGTTAATTGATACAAACATCCGTTTTGTGGAACCCATAATATTATTTTTTGAGGTGCAAAAATACCTAGGAATTTTTCTAAAAAGTGCACCCAACACCATAAACTTTTGAAAAGTTCATGGGCATTTTTGCACCCAGAAAAAATTTTATGGTGTTGGGTGCACTTTTTAAAAAAGTTCATGGGTATTTTTGCACCTCAAAAAATAATATTGTGGGTCCCACAAAACGGATGTTTGTACCGATTAACAATTTGACATTTTTGCCCCATTTTGAGAAGTTCATAGGTATTTTTACACCTAAAAAAAGTTTATGGTGTTGGATACACTTTTGAGAAAAAATTCATGGGTATTTTTGCACCTTAACCCTTAATTTTTCTATTTTTTGTTTGACTTTTTAGAATTATGAATTTTTAAAAAAAAATTAAAATAAATATGGGCTTGTCCATGGGTTGGCGGGCTAGCCCATCACAGTTCCAGGTCATGCGGGTTCAGGTCAAAAGAACTCACATAAAAAAGGGTCTATTTTTCAATAACCTAACTCACCAAAATTTTACGGGTTCATATTACCAACTCTAGTTTCAACCATGTGGGTTGCCATGTCATGCCCTCCCCTCCACATGCGCTACCATGTAACACTTTTTGCCATCTCAGCATCATATATTATCAACTCAAATTTGTCTTCTCCAAGGAACAAACTAATGACCACCTTTTTTGGTATATAGTCATATTGCCATTGAGCCAAAAAGAACCTACTGATTATTATTATAAAATTATATATATATATATATATATATATTGATAATAAGACCTTCAACGACATTATAACTGAAAAACCTAAGTTTCAGTGATGACTCTAAATTGTCACTGCTAAAAGTCTTTAAATGGGAAACTTTCAACAGCGGCTCGCTAAAGTTGCTATTGAAAGTCTCTAGTAAGGAGATTTTCAGGTCGACTTTCTAGAGTTACCAAAACTAACACTTCTAAAACTAATGCTTATAAATAAGTCACACCTATATTACATGAGGAAATATAATACACATTTAAAAGAATCAATAATAATCACATAGTTAACTGTCACGAATATCAACAAAAATAAATAGATCCAAACCAAAATAAAGCTCAGATAAAAAAAACGAAAATAAAGCAGAACATGATGAGCTGGTCCAACAGTTTCAAAAATATTTGTCAAATTTATATTAAGGACAAAACTTACATCTAGTTCCTTATATCTAGTCCATCTAGTTTTCCAATCAATAAGTGCCACTTGGATTTTTTAAACATGTCGTCATTTAACTCCGTTACTCTTCTCCATCTCCGTTCACAAGCGACAAACTCGATTAAACCCATAGCTCTCAAACCAAAAGGAGCAATCCAGCGGCTGATATTGATTTCCATTGACGACAAATCAAATCAAACCACCGTCGCCTCACTTTTCTCTATTAACAAATTGAAGGGGGTGGATCTTTTGCTTGCTTTTTTTCTTTCCCAATTAAGTATCCATGATTCCATCTGTTAATAAATCCAAAGGGGATGACTGCAAATACAAATATGCTTTGAATGGAAAGACTACCTCTTCAGCCTTCAAACTGTATGAAAAGAAAGACAACAGAAAAGAACAAAAGGAATTTCATATTGATAATAACGAAAGATGTACAAGTTTTTTCCCCCACATATACTGAATGGTATACACAAGTTGAACTAAACAAATTGCCAGACTCAGGTAATATTCACCACAAAAGATTGACTTAGAACTTGTGAATGCTTTTGTTTAATGCTTTGTATCGTAACTAAAGGGAGTGAATGTATAATTAAATAATATAATTATATCAGATGAAAAATAAAAGCTATTATATAATATACTCGTATATATATATATATATATATATATTTGATATTGGAATTACATTCTAAGTTGTACTATGCTAAAATATGATTATCTATTAAGAATTCAAGTATAAGGAAAGAGACTTGTTTTGTCAGGATTTTTTTTTCTTATAACAATATATTAAATATCAAAATCTATAATTTAGACAAAACACACATGTTCTGATTTCCCAATTTTGTTTTTCCAAAAACCTCATTTTATATCATTTTTTCCATATATGATTTTATAATATATTTATTTTCACTTAAAATATATTTTGTAACACCCCAAATTTTATTCACCAAATATATTGCAATTATTTGAGAAATGAAATAAAATGGTGAATATTCATAAATTTGGAATTTATGAATTCTATAAATTTTCATTTTCATGAGAATTGGGCTAGAATAATTATGGAACAAATTTGGGTAATCAAAAAGCCCAATATCAAGGCCCAAAATAGAGGAGAAAATAGAGAAAAATATTTGGACAAATAATAAGAGGAAATTGGCCAAAGAAAAAGAAGAAAAGAAATTAAATTAAAAAGGCAATTGCAATTTCGTAATTTTGCCATTTTAGCACAAAATTAATATTTTTCCAATTAATTGAATTGAATTTCAATTAATTAAGGAAAATAAAGGAAAAATATATATTTGGAATATTTTGGTCAAATGACTATGAATTTATAGAAAATTGGAGCAAAAGTGCAAATCTGACCAAAATGGAGACATAAAGTGTACGCGTAACTTGAATAAGTTTTGAAGCCAATTTAGGCCAAAGGGAAGGACCCCTAGCCGTCTCCTACATGTAACAAGAAGAGGGAAGGGTTAGTTGAATTACAGTTGGGCTTTATGATCCATTACATGTACATAAAATTTATGTACACAAAAAGTCCAAATTTTAGAATTTTCAAAATTTAACAATTTGGTAAATTATGGAACATATTACTAAATCATCATCCTCTTCCTCTCATGCTCATTTTCGACGCCCAAGTGCAGCAAAATAGAGAGAGAAAGTTTGAGAGAATTCTAGAGAGAGAAGGAGGAAAATCTCACAAGGTAGGTCTATTCCTTGGTGAATTCGTTCCTAACATGTATGATCCTTCTTCTAAGCTTCTCTTCTATGTTATTGAAGGTGTTTGAAGCAGAAATTTTAGTGTTTCAAGAGTTAGGGCTACAGCCATAGGAAGGGAAAGTAAGAAGGAGCTTAAGGTAACTTCCGAAACTTTGAATATTGGTTGTTCTGGCTGCTGTGAGAATTTAATCAGTGAATTTCTGCTGGATTTGCTCTGATTGTTAATTTGGAAAAAGTTGTTTCCTAAACGTTATGCTACCCAATTTGAGTCTAAATGGTAGTTATAACGTAATTAAATAGTTAATAAAGTGATTAGGAGTAGAAAGGAGCAAGTCTGCCAAGTCGGAATTGAAAAACCCCAACTTTTCTCGGAGAACTTGTAACTTTCAACTATGGCTGTTAGAGAGGCTAGGAGTTAGATTTTCATGAAACTGATGATTCCATTGAGTTCAAGAGGGAAAATTAGCTGGGTTACAGTTGATCACTATTTCAGAAAAGTAATAAAAAACATAATTACCAAAACACCCCTAAAACCCTAAATTAGGGGTCACCAAGGGCATTCTGGTCTTTTGATAGTGAATTTAGTAATTTTGAAGCTAGAAATGGATTCCTTGGATAAAAATATGTTAGAAATAGCCTAATTCAAAATTTCAGGAAAAGTACGATCGGACCAGGTACGGTAGGCCCTGGCCGGGTTCCTAGGGGCATTTTAGTATATTTTCAGTATAGACTCATATAACTACTAGAAACATTATGGAAGTGCCTAAAATAGGTCATGAATGGGTGTTAACCTAATTCTTGTACATTTAATATTTTAGGACCAAGTTGAAAGCCCAATCATTTGCACGCTTTATAAGGCACACGCTTGAGGCGGAAAAGGGTTAAGGTGGTAACTATTATCTCTCATACACTATGTGACTATTGATATGTTGTGTGATACTGTATTCTGTGATATGAACAAGTGCTTAGAGCACATTACCTAGTTGTGGTCGATGACTTAGTTGAGGTATACTTGTATTACCTAGCTGTAGTCAGGGACTCAGCTAAGGTATACGTAGGGATTTCAATTGGATAGTTGGCCCTGAGCTTTGTGTACACACACGGTATGATCTGAATTTTCATTTTACACTATATAGTGCATTGCATATTTAATTCTCACATTTTATATGATTGATTTATGTTACTGCTGGGATTCCTTGGAATATCACCCCTATTTATAAATGAAAATGTCTCAGCGGGAACCAGCAGCTCTAAAGGCAAGGTTATAGACGTAGGGAACTAACGGACACGTTTCCCGAGGAGAAGATTATGGTTTATATGTAGTATATTTTTGAAAGTTTTGTACAAATTGTAAATATTATCAAATTCTGCACGGTTGATTCCTATATGTAAACAAATATTTATTATCAGTATATTTATACTTTTTTGCTTGCCTGTAGAACTTGGTCTTTACTACTATATGCATATCGAAATGAAAACAGGTGTTAACATATTCCCTTAGAAAATAATGTCAGGATCAAAAGTAACATTTTTTAAAAATTATAAAACTAGGTAATTATGCATTATTATTATATATTGTTGAGTTAAAAATGAATATAATAATTTATTTAAAGTTTGCATGATGATTATGAATTTTTTATAATAATTCCTTACCCTAACTGTTAACTTTTTTTAATATTCAAAAAATAAAAAAGCAGTAGTGGTTTTCAGTCATCACCACTATTGTTGTCCTCCACCTCCTCCTGACCATTCCCCTCACTTGGCTTATCATCGATGTCTGAGGAAGGAAATGAAGGGTCTAACTAGAAGTGATCATATACAACCTAATCTTGATGAAGGATGAGGTCTATCCTCCTGTTTAGATGATAGGCGTGTCAAGCGAGACACCTTGTGGAGCGGTCAAGGCCGACCAATGTTTGCAATAGAGTCTCCATTTGAGGAAGAGGCAAAAGAGGATGAGGAGGAGGAGGTGGAGGAGGAGGAGGAGCTTGTAAAGGAGGTGGCAGTAGTTGTGAAGAGCGGGGATGACGAGGAGATGAGGGCAAATGGAAAGAACTCTCTGACGCTTGACCATGATGAGCTAGAGAAGGAAAGGTGCTTTTAAGAAAAGTACAGTGAACAAAAATGAATACTTCGTTCTAAAGTATTTAACTTTAGGAGAACTAGTACTTGGTGTCGGACTGAACGAGATTTTGAAAGGGTGCCTTTTAGATTTGTACTTTACAAGACGGTTGTTTATAAAGAAATTTTTTTTGTTTATATTTTATGCTAAATTAACATAGCCTTTATATTTGTACTTTTGCTGATGTAATGTTGGAAGACGAATCATTTATAAGTGTTATATGACGGTTGTTTCAAAAGACACCACTTTTGTCACAAAATAAGTTACGGTTATTAACTACAACTGTTATTTTTTTATTTTTTCAAATTTCCCCTTGCAAAATATGACGGTGTGCATAATTAACTATTACTTTTAAGCGTTATGTATCCTTAAGCGCCCTCCACTTCGGCATACATGACATTTATTAGCTGTAACCGTTATGCATTAAGCTTTATAAATGCTCAAATCTGTACCAGTGAGATATATTTAATTAAGGGTAAAATTAAAAAACAAAACATTAAATGATGAAACAAGAGCAAAGTGGGTCTTATATAAAAAACTATACCACTCAAACGTTTGGCTCTTATATTTTGAAACAGAGGGAGTATTAAATTAATAAAATTTTCCAACTTTACCGCAATTAACGAGGATTTAAAGGAGAGGGGAAAAAATACAAACGAAATGATCACATTTAAGCATTAATTATAAGTAAAAAATTAACAAATGAACATTATTAGCTCTACAAGTAATTTATATTTAAAAATGAATTAGTCGCAACTATGCAATGCATGTGTTTCTACCCACTCTGGCACCTTTTACGTCACTTCTCAAATAAACAATTGATCTCGAGTGCAAGTCACTTTCCAAAATATTGTACACCCTCCACACCTTTTTACCAGAGCTAAAAATTTAAATTGTCTTAATTTTTTTTATAAGAGCTCGAAAAAAATTGTTTGAGTAATTAATGAATTTTTTTTACCCCTCATTAATTATCTGTATTGTATTAATTAAAATATTGATGATACTTGTATTTATTATATTTCTCTCTCTTACTTACCCCTCATAAATAAGGGCATACTTGATAAAAAAAATTTTATTTTAGACATACTTATTATTTTTAACTATTTTTTTAAATTACGTAATTTAGTTACCAAGCTCTTATAAACAGGACTGAATCATCCTTATAAAATATGTTGAGCTGACTTACTATATGCTAGAGGGAGTGTTGTGTGTTTTAAATGCAGTAAATGCTTTTTTTTTTTTTTGCCATCAAAGGAGATTAGTAATATTAAAAGTAATTAAAGTACAATGACTCAAATCCGAGAACTAAATATTACAAGCCAAATAGAGAGAAAGAGTAATCATACAAACCAACAACCCTAGTTATCATCTTAGAAAAGCAAGAAATTAAAAGACCTTTGGTACAAAAATAACTTAAGTACAAAGCCAAGTCATCTTCCGCTCCATACACCACCAAGGCCTGTAGTAGAAACGGAGGTCGAAAAGCCCAAACAACAGGACAAGACCTTTCAATTGAAGCTTTAGCAATCCACCTGGCTGCTAAATTTGCTTCTATAGGAATACACCTGCAAGAAGGTTCCTAACCAGATTCCTTGGAGCCAGAAAGTACTCCAGGAGAACATGAATCATAACATCACAGATAGCACAATTAAATAGACAATAGGATAAATAAATACTACCCCAGCCCAAGGATGAGCAGTAAATCCATAAACGCCTAACTGGCTTGTGTCTACCTTGATAATGAACAGTGTTGAGCAACACACTGAACAGGCACACGTTTAGCCAATGTTGAACGACGCATAGATAACTACTGAACATACTCAGACCAATGATTCTGAATTTTCTATCTATTGCACAATCCTTGGACAGATGATCTGCAAGATGTTCTACCACTCCACCACTTACAGATACTCTTAACCATGCATAACCAATTATCAGAAAGGATTTATAAAATCCTCTACCCAGTGGAAATATATACCAAAATGCCCACTCACACAAAGCTAAACACAATACACACAGTGTCGAAGCTTCAGCAAGGGCAACAATACTTAACATTAAGAAATCAACAGCAATTAAATTGGTCCAACTAATCACAAATTTTAATCGCAAACAGATAGTTGTGGGGAGAATTTAAACTTCTAGCAAGTCACTCACCTCAAGCTCAAGGAATCGAATGATTGTAATTTTTGAATGCATCTGTGACTTTACCTTTAGTTTCCTCAGATCAGTTACGCAAGCCCAAAATCCAATGTCCGTCGCGATCGCCCTTACACTAGGTAGGAGAGAGCTTCCCTTTTTCGGTCTACTCTTCAGCTGTGACGGCCCTGGGGGCACGCATCGGAGATACTCATCGGAAGGCCTCCCAGAGGATGGCGGCCTAAACGCTTTCTCGTACTCCACCACCATACTTCCCAGCTCACCGCCATCACCCGATTCACTCCACCGCTTTGATTTTTTCTTCACTGGCGGGGGCCATGGCGGAACCCATCGCCGATCCTCTTCGGAGCGTTTCACTGAGGAAAGAGGCCCAAGAGTTTTCTCGCATCCCTCCTCACTTCTTCCCCACACACCGCCGTCACCGGTCTCAGTCCCAACCAGCAATGCCCCCAGCCGCGACATGAGGTAACTCGAGAGCTCACCCATAATGGGAGACACAAACCTTACTGAGAGAGTCGAGAACCAACCCCTTGCAGCGTCGTGCCATCGCAGGAGCAGATCTGTGCTCGCTCGAAGGTATATCGCACCACGGCGAACCCTAACAGAAGGAAGAAAAATCGCACAGCGGTGAAACCTTACTTTTTAAATGCAGTCAATGCTATTGGTGTTATCAGGTAAAAAAAATGCTATTGGTGTTATCATAAACCAATCTCATCAACGAGCCAACTGTAAACATATGCAGTACTATAGAATCTCGTTTTTATATTTAAAAATAAAAAATGGATTTAAACACAGTTGTTGTTATTATATTCCACTCTGATCCTATTTATAAGTCCATTTTAACTAAATCTCATTACCAATGAGAGGTAGTTAACTCAATGATTATGGGATAAATTTTCAACTATGCCCTTATTCATGAATGGGTATGTTTCAACTCCTTCTTCTTTACCTATCTTTAAATTATTTCTTCATTGGTACAATTGATAACTCTCCATATTTTGTACATTTAAAGAATATTTTGATATAATTGGGGAGTTATCAATACTAATTTAAGATGATTTTCTTAAGATTTTATAAGATATCAAGTTGATGCATTATTTAGGAATTTTATTTTAAATATTATGGTTTAAATGTTTTGAAAATAATAAAATAAAAAGATGCATATTATATTTATTTGATTTTAGATTAGTTTTGTTATTATTATTAAATACTTCTTTTTCTTTCCTTAGGCACGCAGGTGACGTGTTTTGATTTCTAATTAATTGGACAATGGACATAGAGCTACAGGGGCTAATATCAGAGAGTCACCGTTTTGGGCTAGGAATTGGAATTATTTTGACTGGAAAATTGACAGCCAAGAGCGCAGAAGACAACAGCGTTTTGGAAGATGAGCTGAAATTGGATGACCTAAGGGATAAAAGGAAGCTACGGATTGAAGACTCAGGGAGGCGCAGCAAAGAATAGAGAAAGCAGCCACAGAGAACAAAGAAAAAGGGAGGAAAAGAAACAGAGCAGCCGCACAATTACAATTCATCAGCATCATCTAGTGAGAACCAGAACCTCAATCATCCACTTCTCCATTTGACGGCGATCGGAGTGAGGACGGAAGTAACTCCAGTGTGCTGTCTCCATCCTCTATTTTTCCTTCTTTATTAGAGTGAGTGGGAGTCGTTGGTTGTGGTAGCATTGTTCACTATTTTCCTCAAGCTGAATCGGTGTCCTCGTGAGGTGAATCAAGGAAGGTAAATGAAAAAAAGGACTGGAGATTGCTCTTCATCTTCTTGCATGTTCGATGGCCAATAGTGAAGGAGTGAAGGAGGGGAAGGCGTGTGCATAGTGATTTACTCTGTTTCAATTGTCTTTCTGAATTAGGTTTTGGTTTTGCTGAGACGATGACTTTGTTGACAGTGGCTAATTTCTTTTGAACCTAGAATACCTATGAACTAATTTAAGGATTTGAGTAAGTATTAATTAATTAATTAATCGTAGTTGGTGTTAATTTTATTTACTTAATCTGTTTGATTTTGTCTACTTAGTGCTTGATCACCATTAAGTATGAAATTAGGAAATTTAGATTATCCTTGGGAGAGGGATCTTAATTAGACCATAAGATTAAGTAATGTGGGATTAGAATTTATTCTAATTTGCCAATAAGATAGGAATATACCTATTGGACCCATATAATCATATTAGAGTGAATTTGGACATTTATTGCCTCTTGAGTAAATTAGTTAGGAATAACAATTTTAACTTGAGAGAGGAGTATAAGTGATTGGAAAATCCTTATATTCATTTAAACTCTAGATTAACAAATTAACATTAAGTGTTTTTAATTGGGTAAATGCATGCTCTAAAACTTAAAGAAGGGATTAGCCACTCTAGGTTGTTTTTATCAATTGAAGTCTTTAAATCATTAGATTTGTTTCTTTTACATTTATTTAAATTGTCTTTTGATCTCTCTCTTTGATTTGCTCAACTTAAATGAAAATGAGAATTTTTTTTTGGTTGCCCACCCGGTTCACCGAAGCTTTGCCCCGACTACATCCGAATCTGACCCGCGTCTCGCACTTGGCTATAATGGGAGAGTCTCCGAATGGGAATTTTCTGCATACACAAGGCTCGAACCCGAGACCTTGCTTAAGCAGAACCAAGTCGCTTACCACTTGGACCAACTCCCAAGTGTTGAAAATGGGAATTTTAATGCCTAATTATCTATTACCTTGAATCTCTGTGGGATGACCTTGATTTGCTACTATACTATTCCAACGACCCGTACACTTGCGATGCTTATTTTAAAATTTAGTAGCATCAACAATAAATAAATAGGGGCAAAATTGTCACAATCTTATTTACTACATTGAAACTGGACTTATAAATAAGACCAAATTTTTTTATTAGAAAGGACTTAAAAATAGGATGAAAATGGTAATAAACAATCATATTTTCCAATTATAACTAATTCGGGAAGTTAAACAGAACACACGTGGTGCGAGAGAATCAGTTTCCAAACGAAGCAAAAGAGTCTTAACACTCTATTCAAAGTACAAGAAATTAAACACGCCTGTTTTGTTTCTACTCTTGCTAAGGGCTTCCATTAGGATTCACTAATTACGCTGTGTTATATTGGTCAATTTGTCGTTTATAATTAACTATGATAAAAAAAGAAGAAGATTTATGCATGAAACCCTAGGACGACATAATTTACAACATAGATTCGGCAGTTCAAATAATTAGGGGACAATATTAAAATTTTAGCAAGTATATATGATCGACAAGTGTACTTGGTTTAGAATTTTAAGAAATTAGTAAACGGGGAGAAAACATCGGCTTGAGATGCTAAGGTGTTAATAACGCTTGTCAAGAAAGATGATGATGTTGATATGATTATAATAATCACAGTATTAATTATGGAAAAATGAATAAGAATAAGGACTCTGTAAATTAAATAAGAAGACGCCACGTACGTAGGTACGTACCTTGAATTATCAGTAAAGAATGAACATCGATTCCCTCCATTATTGAATTAAATGAACATTATAGTGTTCAGTCATGCCTGCATGCAGTGCTTTGATACTCATTTTGCTAGATTCGATGATCAGAAGGAAAAATTAAAGCAAAAGATAACCAAAATTAAAAGAGCATAAAATGAAATGTTATCAATAGTACATTTCCATCCTCAGTACTGTTCAGCCATAAAACATTAAATTTATACTACAACACAAATAACAAAAAAACAGTAACAAGACTAGCAACAATTAAATGAAAGAGACTCCGGCACGGCAGACCTTTTTCTCAAAAAGAACAAGTGACCCGGGTGACCCACTTAACCCAGCGGATCACCCCAATTTTCACCGAGTTACTCTAGTTTAGGCCAGTTCACGCCCATTCAAGAAAATCCCAAGTCATGGGGTCAACCAGACCGAATATGTGGTTGGCTCACCGTTTTCCGGTCTAAATTGATCAATCTAGTCTGATTTATTTTTCATACATTACTATTAAATGAAAGAGACTCCAGTGCGGCCGATCAGTGACCCCATTATTATTTATATCATACTTACAGTTCCCGTGGCCCGCAAGATCAAAATCAAACCCAAAAATCACAACGGAAGCATGATGCACAATCTTATTTGGCATGTAGCTGTCCCCTTCAGGTTGTATTATCTTGCACTAGTCACCTAGTATAACGCAGCAGTATCGTATATTCTTCACCAGCTCTTGTTCCGTGGCTGTAGAACTCAGTAAACACCACCACTTTCCTCGTCCCTGCAATATTCATCAACAATAACGTCATATATAGGCATGCATGCATATTGTGTGTCATGTTTAATTTTATTTCAGAACTAGTTTCAGTTAGCTTCTCTTACCCCTCCTTCAGCCAGCTCCCTACAGTTTCCTCCTTCACAGCACAGGATGGATGTGAAAATACTGATTATGAATGTTCATTTTTGTCTTTGTATGAAATAAATAAGTTGTGATAGAGTCACTTAACTTTATAGCATTATCCTATATGCAACTCCCAGCATTTAAAGTAATGAAGATAACATTGGTGGTGTGGTTTTACTTCATTCTCAAATATAAGATCCGACAAAATTTGAGCTCCTTAGTTCGCAATAACACAATTAAATTCCCAGCATTACATTTTAAAGGTTACTCCCCCCAATTAACATTCACTAATTAAATGAAGTCTTCAGATTTTGACCTTAGCACATGCGTACTTTAAATCTACCCAAAATCCAAGCAACACTAAAAAGGCATGAGCTTTACCTCAGAAAAGAAGAACAGGGTAGATAAGAGGTACAGGGAGTAAAACTCATGACTCTGGGAGCTCACAAGCAGGGGAGTGAGAGAGCTGGTTGGAGTAAGTGCAAAAATCGAAGGCAATATAGACCAAGCAGTCAGCTTTTGGATACCTCCACACAAGCTCCAAGTGAAGACACGCAAATAGTAGCGAAGACAGGGCAGAGATGAAGGTGATTCTAGCAGTAGAAGAGGAGATGGTGCTGGAGATAATGATTCTAACTGCCAGTAAAACAGAACAGGAGAGCGAGGCTAAGGATATGGTCAGACTAAGAGGGAAACACCGTGAATGTGACAGAGGATTGTAGAGGTATAGTGAGAGAGTGATGGAGATACAGGTGTTCGGTGATGGAGGACGGAGGAGGTTTCGACGGTGAAGAATGAAGGCGGTGGTGTTAGTAGTAGTGGAAATGAGGTAGGGCTATGGTGGTTTCGATGCTGTGTTGGTGATGAAGGTGGAGAGAGTGAGAGAGCTGCAGAGAAGAAGGTGAGAAATGTTGGTGGAAGGAGTGGGAATTGTGTGATGGTGGAGGAAGAGTGAAAAGATGAAGAAGTGTGTGAAGGCTAAGAGAGAGCGGTGGAGATCGGAGTGGCGATCTTCAACTCCGACGAGTATGAGCGTCGGAGGAGAGACGAAAGCAGAACAAAGGTGAAACGGCGGGTTGGTTGTTGAGATGGTGGAGGCTGAGAGA
The DNA here is from genome assembly GCA_963210345.1 of Inga oerstediana. Lineage (NCBI taxonomy): Eukaryota > Viridiplantae > Streptophyta > Magnoliopsida > Fabales > Fabaceae > Inga > Inga oerstediana. The sequence goes on from OY723407.1 coordinate 43,740,042, forward strand.
GAGAACGATGGAGGAGGAGGAGTGGTGGCAGATCTGTGATGGAGAGAAAGAGATCGGTGGGTGACGGTGAGCTTAGGGACGAAGGAAGATGGCGGTGGGAGCTGAGTGAGCTAGACCGAATGATGGTGATGGGGCTGAGTCGAATGTGGAAGAGTGGTATCGATGGGTGAGCTGATGGCCAAATGGTGACGGAGATGAAGTTGTGGGTAATGGAGGCTTTGGAGAATTTACAAAAGAGGAGGGATGTTGGGAATTTTAAAAATGGATTGGGTATATATTTAGGGTAGGTTAATAAGGATAATTTGGGAATAAAGAGAAAGAATAGGGACAATAAGGGATGGCTATATGTTTTTTTCTTTTTTCTATTATTGTTATTTTTTTAAATGAATAGGTCCTTCCTCCAGTACCATAAATTTTTTAAATTTTAAATTTTTTAAAATGAATAATATATATATTTTGTTTTTTTATTGAAGATACTATTAGTCGTGGCAAGTTTTTACACTTGATGTGGCCAGTCTGACAGAGAAGGGCCTAGTAGAATGCTGGAACACTGGCTACAGGAAGTTGCAAAACTTGTCACGGCCAGTCTAACAGAGACAAACGCTAGAACATTGGCTACGGTAAGTTTCAAAACTTGCCGAGGCCAGTTATACAGAGAGCAAATTTATCAATAAAACAGCTAACTTGCCACAGCAAGTTTTGAAACTAGCTGGGGCAAGTTTTCCTGTCATGTGACTCTGCACACACAAACATTCCCAAGTCACCTCAAAACCACCAAACATGCTTTGTACCATCATTTATGAGCAAAATGAAATTTGAACAAGACTTCAGATCATCTAAGACAACAAGGCACAAACATTATTAGCACATTCATGGAGAATACCACAACATATCAATTTCAACACTCAAATTACATCAAATAATGGTCACAAGTGAATTTCATAGAGAATAATCAACCCAATAACCACAATAGCATCAGTATTACTCAAAGTTGACCAATCATCATAATTGCACTCCAAAAGCATATATATATATATATATAAGCTTAGTGCTGGAGCAAAGTGCTGGAGTTGAACAAGAACGAAGACCGATCAAGGAGATGGGAGTATTAGGGTTGGAATAAGGAAGGAAATTACATTTGGGGGAAGAAATTTTAAAATTAGGGATGAATGTGGTCCCAATTGTAGGTCAGGTTCAGCTGGGTAAAATGGGTATCATGGAAGATTGAAGGGTATAGAGGAAATTTTGTTTTTTTGTTTTTTAAAATGAATAATAATATATAATTTTTTTAAAGATACTACTGGTTGTGGCAAGTTTTTACACTTGCTGAGGCCAGTCTGACAGAGAAAGGGCTCTAGAACACTGGAACATTGGCTACAGTAAGTTTCAAAACTTGTCGAAGCCAGTCTGACAGAGAGCATAAAATAGCGAACTTGCCACGGCAAGTTGATGAACTTGTTGAAGCAACTTCAGCTGTAAAAAACCAAACATAACAGCAACTCTGTACTCACATGAAACATTCCCAAATACCTATAAACCAGCAAATGAGCTCCATACCAATAATTATGAACCAAATCACACTAAATCAAGCACTATGAACCATCCAAGATCACATCTTATCAATTTGAGCACTAAAATAATGGTCACAAGTGAATTTCACATAGAAAATCAACCAAATAATCACAATAGGCAAAGTACAACTCAAAATTGACTAGTCATCATAAATCCATTCCAGAATCATATATCTATAAGCTTAGAGCTGAATGTACTCCCCTAAAATGCATTTCCCTTGTAACTTATGAATTCTTCCTCTTTCATTGACCTTCCTCCTAGTTTCAAAAGTCAAGTTCCAAGATGGGGTACCTTTCCTTCCTACAAAACAAAAAGATCAAACATAAACCTACCAAATCAAACCAAAAACATAAAAATGACAAAGATTGAGTTAAGAACTTGGGTTGCCTCCCAAGAAGCGCTTGGTTTTTAGTCCTCAACCTAACTCTTCAAAACAAATTACTAGTCATAAGTATAAAAAATCAGAACCATCTTGTCTTCATTCCTCCTGTGACAAAAATATTTTAACAACAATGGAAGTTCATTGAGAAAAGAAACATGCATTTCTTCGATAAAAAATGACTTTGGAGTGCATGTTTTAGCCAAACTTATAGCAGGCTCAAATTTAACTTTTTCACATTCGTCATTCATGCCTCCTAAATACTTTGAACAACCAATAAAATCTATTTGACTCTCATCAGTAAGAGTCAAAATATCAATAGGAGGATCAAGATTATAAATTGAAGGGATTTTCTCACTATTCTCTTGTTCAAAACAATAAAAGTTAGGTTCCAAAATCAAAACCTCAACTGAACAGTCAATATTGTTCTCTTCCTCATTGATCTCCAACTCACAGTCATCCCTAACATATTCACAAGCTTCTAGTATCACATCCTCATTCCCCATGGTCAATGTTTCACTTGAGACCTCATCTTTTTTAGAAGGATTTTTTGATATACCATTGAAAACTTCTTTTTGTTTCAAATAATCAAGATTAGAAATCATTTCATCCACTTGAAATTCTCCATTTTGAACATGATCATTAATTTTCTCTTTTTGAAAAATTCTCAAGAATTTATTTTGACCTTCTAGAAGACAAAGAAGCAAATCCTTTGTTGTAAGCTCCTCCTCATCAATGGGGGTAGTTTCATCAAAATGTGAATTAGGTGATAGTTGAGGATGTGACACATATGAAGGAAAAGAACAATTTTGATCCCAAGACAATGGTTGTTCGTAGTTCCATCCAAGGCTATGAGTATTATCATGAAAATCAAAATGAGCTTTAGCAAAATCATTTTTTATATACTCGAATGTTAAGGCATGGGGACACTGCTCTCTCGAGTGATAATCTTCACAATAATCACAACAAATGTAATAGTCATAATAAGAATTGTGATGATCATTTTCATTCTCAAATCCACCACTTGTCCCATCCGTCCACCAAGGATAATTCATAAACAAAGTTAAAAAAAACTAACAAACATAAAAAAAAAACAACAAAATTAACAAAACCAACTAAAAACCTAAGACTAGAAACAAAACAAAAGAAAACAAAGAAAAGGAAAAAGGAAAAAAAAAGAAAAAAGAAAACTCAAGCGTAATCAATCACATAACTATACTAATTAACTCAAAAGACTTTAGTTAATAGTCCCCAGCAACAGCGCCAAAAACTTGTTCGTTGTTTAGCTTCCGCAAGTGTACGGGTCACAAGTAATAAATTAGTGCAAAAAAAGTGTTCAACCATAAGGACTATGACAAAAGCGAGTTAACTAATTTAACCATGTTCTTAACTAGGTTGAATGGAATCATTTAGATTTGATCAAGTTAAATAAAGACTTTTGATGAAAATAACAAAGGAAAACAGTGGAATTGAGAAATTGAGTTTCACTTCAAGAGGTATAAACTTAGGATTACTTCTTCCTCATTGTATTTCATGAAACTATGCAAATATTCACTTATGCTAATTAAATGAGTCTATATGCTAGTCGAAGATCCTAAAATCATCAACCAAGCTCTTTCAAGTCAATATTGATTTTTAATCTTCATTAAAAATATTCAATCTCTTGTTTACAATTAATGAAAACCATCTTTCCAAAGCAAGCCTTCACTTGACTATGCTAGGTTATTAGATATTAGTTACATCTCTATTCTAACAACAAACCATCCATTTAATTCCTAAACTTCAAGTCTAGCATGATTTTTCTTAAGTTCTACAATCAAAATAGCTCTCTTAAGTATATTCCAATTGAACAACTCTAATCATGTGGTGATCAAGTACAAGATAGCATTATGCTCAAAGAAAAATCAACATATATACTCATTACCAACAAAAGCAAGAAATCCAATAGTTTCAATCCATACAATGGGTAAAAGTAATCCTAATTTAGAGTTCTAGCTACTCTTGTTCAAATACAAAGAAATGCTACACATAGTTCCTAAATACATAAGAATCTAAATGGAAAAAGAGGAGAAAAGAAGAAGAACCAAGGTGGAAATCCCAAAATCTCCTTTGAGAAAAGCACCCAAGCCTCCAAAATCATCCAAATCTCTCTCCCAAGCTCTCCCCTTGAGTGCTCCAACTTCCCAGAGTGTAGACTCTCTGTTTTCGGCACTCTTCCCTATGTTAAATAGTGGTTTTTCGCTTTTGACATCAAAACACGCAGCTATAATTTTTCAGGACTTGCTACGGCAAGTCTGTCAACTTGCTATAGCCAGTTACACAGAGATAAATTTCCTTCAGATTCTTGACTTGCTACAGCAAGTTTGTCAACTTGTTGTGCCCAGTTACACAGAGAGCATACCAAGAGTTCTTGCCATGGCAAGTTTACCAACTTACTGAGGCCAGTTACACAGAGAGCAAAAAGGGATGACTTGCCACGGCCAGTTGGTCAACTTGCTGAGGCAAGTTGCAGAGGTTCTTCTATCTTTGCATTGTTTCACTTCCTTTATTCTTTCCTTGTTTCTTGGTTCTTATAGGGCTTCAAAACTTGCTTTCATCCTCCTACAAAAAAGAGAGGATTTATAAATTCTCAATTGACCCACAAATATAACAAGAATGCCTTTGATTTTTGCTTGATACTTTGATATGCACATTTTCTTCTATACACTTCTTTCAATGTACATTTTGAACCCAAAAGTAGGGAAAAAGAGAAAAAAATGTATTGGAATGTTATCAATTTCTAAGAGTTAATGTCGTCTTGTGGAACGCTTTTGAACATATCTCCTCCAAGATGCTTCATTCCTTTAATTATCCAAAGATCTTATGATAAGCTCAAAGAAAAATGTTGCATGATGATAGAGCCAAATTATCACATATATTTTGGTAGCTAAACTTAGGCCTTTTTGGGTTTAAGCTGATTTTTTTTTTGGCCAAACGGTTTAAGTTAATTTATTCGGGCATAATTAAGTGTTAAATTGAACATTTGATCACAAGGGTATATTGGAAATTAAATGGGCTAAAATACTATATTTTGTTTAATATGTTCTTAAATATTTCCTATTTATTCAGACATATGATTCTGTCTTCGTGAATTAGAATACATGGGCGAAGATGCGATGCAATATCCAATATGTATCCATTGGTCAAGCTAGGACAAATAACGTCATTTAAGGACTATCTAAGGACAAATATGGAATTTGGCATGTGCAGATTTTTTTTTTCTGATATGGTCATCCGGTATCTGGTTCAGAGTTCATGGTTTCCCCTCTCAACACAAATGTCTTTTTCAAGAAACAAACTCGAAAACTGGAGGGATCTAGTAGGGCCTTATACCGCTATACCAAATCTATGTTGTGTTAGTGCAGGCATTTCACCCAAGAGAGGGGGTGAATTGGGTGATAATAAAAATTTAAAATAAAACAAATCAAGACTGGAAGTTGATAAGGAGAAAATAAAAAAGTTAAGAAGATTTCACCAAGGTGTACGCCAGGGGTTATACTGGTTCAGTCTAAATCCCAATGACCTACGTCCAATCCACAGACAGAGCCTGTGCTTTCACTATTCCTTCCAAGATTCAGTGGGTTCTTGGCACCTTGTACACAATGATATAATCCTCTCTTTGAATACTCGCTTCCCCTTACACAACATAAGTAGGTACCCACCTTAAAGTCCCACAACTTTAAGGTATCTCTTAAAACAAGTGTACAGAATCAATGAATGTTCTCTCTCACAGAGTTGGTAATATAAACACTGAAGCGTATGATACAAAGAGGTAATAATAGCTCAAAAATGAATGTTCGTCAGTTTTGTAGTTCAGCGTCTTTTTTTCCCGCTTTGAATGCCTTTGCTATTTGTAGTTGGAAAGATCTTAATGATCGTTGGGGACGTTCAGTTTTCCCGTTACTCACTGAGCATGACTCAAAACATTCTTTATGTTATTTGGATATAGCCGTTGAGGTGAAGAGAATGTGTTGGAAGAAAATCAGATTGCATTTAATGTCTCTGACATAGTATATATGCTTTTCTTGGAATCCAGAAATCTGAAGTATCAATCTCCTGTAACTTGCTTTGAGAATGTTAATCATGAATAAAAATGATAATAAGCAAGATTAATGAAGATTAATGAAAGTACTCAATGATTCTGAGAAATTTAGATTTAGATATGATGCTCTGTTTTTCATGAAGAACAAGTATTCAAATACTATTATAATTATCAGGATAATTTAAGTCTTTTCAGATAACATACTATTCGATACCTTTTTCTCTATTTGGATAATATTTGAAATTTTACACTGAGATTATTCGAATAGTTGAGATACCTATTTGAATAGTGATCTCTTAAACTCAAAAAGATTATCCTGATACATGAGTTACTATTTGAATACTTGCTTTGAGTTTGACTAAAACATTTTCTTTCAGCTTTCTATTTTATTCGAATAGTTTTCTTGCTATTCGAATAATTTCTCATCTCAATCTCATAGTCTTGATGTTGGTTTTGAAATGCTATTTCGAATATTAATAACACTATTTGAATAGTGGCTTTACTATTCGAATAGTCTTCTTATTAATCGAATAATATAACTTGAAAATTCTTTTGAGCATACATTTATTATTCTGATAATGGTCATACTATTCGAATAATGCATTTGATGTTCACTTTGAAAAGTATAAGTCCTATTCGAATAATATACCGACTATTCGAATACTTTCGTTTTGAAAAAAAACTTTCAACTGTTATAATAGATTATACTATTCAAATAGTCTGAGGGTTATCAGAATAAAAGCTGATAGAAACTGAGTGTCAGTATTTGAATAGTAAGTATACTGTTAGAATACTTTCTTAGTAAAAATCTTGATGATAAAAATGCAAAGACAAATTAAACTAGACTTAGTTTTGTTATCATCAAAACTCTGAATCTAACATGTTGGTGGAATTTATTTTGTTTTAAAGTTATCCCCATGACATGAGAAAAGAGATTATGAGATTAATTGCGTTATTGGGTATTACATTATTGGGTTAGATTAAGTCTAGGTTGTGGTCCATACCTTAGTCACAGAGCATATTAGTAACTAGCCTCTATTCACTTTAGCCCAAAACCTCCACAACCCTAACACGCACATTTTTTCCCCAATTTGGTACGAGGGGCTTGGAGGGGAGGGGAGGGGAAATAAAATTCTTATGAGTTAAATTTAAAAATATTAGAGAAGTGGGGTTAAAATTTTTTAAATAATTGTTTATACTCTTTTACATTACATATTATCTTTATTAAAATTTTATAACACCACTTTTTCAATTTGTTTAAATTCAACTCATAAAAATCTTATTTTCCCTCCCTTCCTTCTCCTCCCCTCATACCAAACAGGCCCTTAACACAATCCTAGGAATAGTTTTAAGCTATCATTAATGTTAAGCCTCCATTCTTAACCCAAAAATGCAGTACTTCATTACTCTTCATAGACCTCACATACTCACCACTCTTCGCACCCATTTATCCGTTCATTCAATGATCATTTTCTCTTATTCCCACTCCATAACTGCCACCTTCTCCACTTCATTCCTCCCTCTTTTCTTCTTCCACGCTCCTTTCCAATCACACCACTGGAGTTCCCCATGGTGTCATTGAAGAGGACGAATGGAGCTGAACGCTTGTCCATGTCTGGCTAGCTTTCTTCTACGTTCGGATGATGTAAAGTGATTGAGCTAGTGGTCTCTTAATAGGGGAGTGGTTCTCTACTCTTAATTTCCTCTTCTTATGTCATATTCATTGGAGTAATTATGTTAGTAACTTTTGTTTATGACTTGAGTAGCGTGTACTGTTCAATTCATTTGAATATTAAGATTTAAGAGTTGTATCTTTGTTTAATTGAGGTTTACATTCATCTGCTTCTTATGCATGCTAGGTATTTGTTGAAATGCCTCTATGAATTTTAAGTGATTAAACAAGTCAAGTTGTGGCTGTTTAATTGTAAGCGCTGAGTAGAAATAATGTCTCAATTGACTCAAGTTGCACATTAGAATGATATGATTGTTAATATAAGGTTTAATGGCTTAATTGTTTGAGGTAGTAATTAACCTTAGATTAATGCTAGCACATTAGAAACTAAGAGAACAATGTTATTCCCAATTAATTAAAAGTTAAGGATAACTACACACATCATCACAAGGGTGTCCATCTCATTAATCACTTGTCAAACAAAAAAATTACAAGAAAACAAGAAGTGTAGTTTGTTTACTTGATCAATTAGTAGTTAGTTGTACATCAAGTCGACGAGCCATACCGGCGTGCGGATTTGGCAGCTTTGAAGTGATTTCAGAGGGGGACATGCCTTTAGAGCTTCCCTTGCCAATGATCTCAAACAAGTTCAGCACAATAGCAGCATTTAACACTGCAAGATACACGTGATCAGCTGCCGCCATTATCATAGGATTCAAAGAGGAATTAGAATCATATTCATGATTCTCAGTGGATGCACTTATGCTTGCTATTAGCTTCTTTGTTGTATAGGCACTTGCTATATAGAAACTATGGAGGATGATTGGGCAAACTTCAAATCTAACTACTACAAAAAAATGCTTTTAACGTCCTTTTTTTTTTTGCTTTTAACATCTAAAAATAAGGAAACGTTTATGTGAGCGATGTAGAAAATAAATGGCAATGACATCTGTAAAAAAAAGGGACGTGTAAAGTCTAGACTTTAGACGTCCCCATTTTGGAATGGGGATGTCTAAAGTGTTGGTCTGACACTTTAGACATTCCCAATTTGGAATGAGGAAGTCTAAAGACTGACACTTTCTACTTGGGACGTCTAAATTTTTATTTTTTTTAAAATGACTATTTATATTCTTCACTGCCCAACAAATTAAAACTACAGAAACAGGATCGATGAATAATTCATAATAAACCACAATGTCCTTTACATGGTAAAGAAACATCCAGCACTTTTATAAGTATCCTTCTACATTTAAAAAGCAAGTCCAATGGAATTCATAATAACGATTTTAAATTCACCATGGTTATCTCCATTAGATTATTACAAACACCTCCTATAAATTTCCTATGTCAGGACCTCTATGTAGTGTGCAAACAATGTGGTTATATCTTCAATTTTGTTTTTTTAATAACTAAAGGGCATTTTTTATTTTTAAATTCTTAATAATAGAAACAACAGGGCCAGTGCCCGATGGTGTCAAGGAAACTAGCTATCACAGTGTATAGGAAGATGGTGATTTGAAGCATTTTTGTAACAAAAGTAGAAATTTAGTGATTCCAAGCATTTTTGTATGTGTTAAAGAAAGCAAAGTTGTGAGAGTGAGAGACAAACTTGTGGACAATGGAGAAGGAGACGACCCACGATGGCACCATCTGGACAATGGTTGTGAGAGGGAGAGAGAAACGACAGCGCACTTGTCCCTTCCTTGGTAGCCTATAGCTTCACTGGACAAACAGGAAGAGCGTCGTTGGAATAGAGGGAAACGGAGAAAGAAGAGAGAGGGAAACATGGATAAAGAGGAGAAAGCATATTGACAAGAGAAAGAATGAAATTAGAGCAGGGTGGAGCTGACTAATAGGACGTCGGTGCAGGCCTATAAAGTCCACTTTAGACATCCCCAATCAACCTGGGGATGCCTAAAGTCCAATTTAGACCACCCCAGGCTGACTGGGGAGGCCTAAAGTGAGGGACTTTAGGTGTCCCCAGTCCCCAATCTAACTGGGGACATCTAAAATCCCCTAAAGTTTCATATTTTGGCGTGCGGGAGGCAAAATTCAAAACTTTAGACGTCCCAATTTATGTTTGGAATGCCTAAAGATACACAATCCCCCTCTTTAATTGCAAAAATATCACCGCCTATATTTTTAACCTCCCTTTTTATAAAAGGAACGTCCTTTAGGGTACTAATATCTATATTTTGTAGTAATGTCTAAAAGTTCGCACAACCTGTTTTTCTAGATCTAATTATGAGGATAGTTAGAGTGTAATTAAATGGTGGGACCCTACATTATTGGGTAGAATCCAATAATGTAGCAAGTTATACCATTCATATGCTATCAATAATGGCACGATCAGTCTTCAAATTTATTAAAAATATAGTATAAATCTGATCATTGACAATTGGAATCTTTTTTTATTAGTTCAAGGGTATAATCTCTTTGGAGATTTAGAGTGCAAAGAGTCTTCATCTCTTTCAATAAGTGCTCTCTGATATTTAAACTTGTATTTTTCTCCTTACGGGTTGAGGCTCCTTACCACCTCACCCAATAATATATTGATGAGAATTGAAATATTTTGAGATATATTATTTGTTTAAGCCAAGCAAAGGCATATATCAGCGAAATTTATTTGAACAAAAAATAAAGGGGCAATTACAATGAAATCCCATACAAGAGAAAAAAATGAAGAAATGGTCCCTGAAGTTGTCAGTGTAAGCTCCTCGACTTGTTAATGGACGCTCCTCGACTTGTCATTAACAACTTCAGGGACCATTTTTTCATTTTTTCTCTTGTGTGGGACTTCATTGTAATTATCCCAAAAATAAACTATTGTTAAACGTGGCATATTAAAAATTGTCTAGTATATTATTATTTTACAAGCAAGTCATATGAGTTCAATAAAATATTGTATACTTTATATAATTCTTCTATATGGCATGACGCGGATGATCGGTACATAGAAGTAACAACTTAATATATTTTATATGTAATATAAAATTTATAAAATGTCGCACACTTGATAATTTATTTTTTGGTCGGCACACACTTGATAATTTATTAATAGTATTTGCATGAAATATTCATATTTTATATAAATTTAATATGCCAATTTTGGGGAAATTTGTAGGGAAAATTAGAATGAAAGACCTGTAGAAGAAGGTATTTATGGAGAAGGACCATAAAAGTTGTAATTATTTAGAATGACCAAATACAAAAATATAAAATTAAAAATACTAAAATGCCCCTAACAAATTCTTCTAAATTCCCTCCTACATTCTCTCCCACATTCTATTTTTAAAACTAATAAAAAATTCTAAGTTTCACTAAATTAAACAGTTTTCTCGATTTTTATTTTTCACAACTTGCAAAGATATCTATGGAAAAAATTACGCATTCTTCAATTTTGTAAAAATTATAATTTTTTAAAATCAACAAAGATTTTAATTAAAAATAGAATTATATAACTCTAATAAAACTCAAGGTCGTTTATAATTTATCATATATGTTAAACCAAGAAAGTTTATATGATTTTTATTTTTTATTTTTGGAAGCAATTTATGTGGGTTAAAAAATTCATTCAATGTTAATAAAATTTTAAAAAAATCTATTACATCCTAAAAACATAATATCATGAAAAATATGAAATGAGTTTAGTTTTTATTTTGATAAAAGTAGTTTAATTAATATCAATGTTGATAATATAAATTTAGCAACTTGATAATATAAATTTGTGAAAAATAAAAATTAAAAAAAATGAGTTTAACCGTTTTTAATTAAATAATATATTGAAAATTAAAAAAAAAAGATACGATCATATCATGATGGACTGTTTTAGTTTAATTTTAGTTATTTTTTAATTATGAATACAAGAGATAATATAGGAGGTTTGGTTAGGGGAAATTTAGTAATTTTAATTTATATTTTAATATTTGGTTCTTCTAAGTAATTACAATTTTTATGGTCCTTTATAATGAATATTATTTTTTCTATGTTTTTTATTTTAATTTTCCCAAATTTGTATGTAGTTAGGCTATTAATGCATGATTTACTGCTTAATTGAGAAAAGAGAGATTAAAAGGGTATGTTTTTGCAATTTATCTTGAGTGAATTGATTTCTGAGAAATACTTAGGTACTCTCAGTGTCATATATGCTCTAACTAATGATAATGTTCCAAATCGGATAATTTGAATCTCATATGTCATCTTTGTTTTATTTCTTTAAATTAAAAATTAAAAACTTATAGGGTTCACCAAATTCCATTGATGCCCCTCTCTTCCCTCTTTCTCAAACTCACCCGCTCTCCCCTCAACGACACCAGCGCTTCTGGATACACTTTCGCCACCCTCAACCCATCCCAGCGCCACCCCTCCTCCATCATCAGAAATATCCTCCATGGCTGATCTAACCAACACCGTCACCACTCACTCTCACATCCAAAATCTTCTTCTGCCTCTAAGGATCCCAAAGCCATATCTCAAATAGACAACACATAGATGTACAAATATATATATATATATATATATGTAGCTAGATACAGGGTAAGTCGTTAGAGAAAGAGTGCCAGTTTGAAAATGGCAGTTCAATAGAGAAAAAGCATGGGGGGAATGCTTTGTTTACTATTGCTTCTCTTTCTCAGATTAACGCTAGAGAGAAAGAATGAGTTTATACAAAAATCTTAATATAGAGTGAAATTAGTAGGGAGAGGCTTGCTGTAAAGCAGGAAAATACAAGGTGAGGCAAGGGCGGTGGGGGCCAGACTGTCGGATGTGAGGCTAGAGGCGGCGGCAGTTCTTGAAGAAAGGCCATCCTTGTGAGATAGAAGGGGGGAGTTTGGGAAAGATGGAAGAGGGGCAGCAGAGGAATTTTACAAAACCCAGACATTTTTTATTTTTAGATTACTAAATCAAGCCAGACACGTGAGATTAAAAATATCTGAGTTGGGGCAATCTTATTGGATAGAGTACATATAAGCTTTTACACTAGGAGTACCAAAGTATTTCTCTTGATTTCTTGGGACTTTTTGATGTTATTTTTAATACACCTGGGACCTTTTGATGTTGTCTGAAGCTGTTTTATACGGTATGGACCTTGAAAGAAGAATAATTAAAGAGCAAAAGACCAAATAATGGCAAAGACGGATGAGAAGATAATTACAACCATAGTATTAAAACCGGGAGGATTGTGACCCGGTGTGACCAGAGTTAGCCGGGGTAAACCAGCTAGGTTGGGGGTTGATTGGGGGTCACTTTTTTTTTATTAAAAAACTTGCTAAAAATGCATGAAGTGCAAGAAACTTCAAGAAGAATGATGTTTACTAAGAAAAAGAAGAAATGAGAGGAAAAAGAGAAGGAAAATAGGAAAAGGAAATGAGAAAACAAATATTGATAATATATAAAAATATGTCTTTTCTCGTGTCCTTTATAGAAGTTTCAAATTTTTAAATTGGTTTGGTCCTTTTTATATTGATTATGTGTAAATATATATTACAATAACATATACTATATATGTGTTGATAGTAGGTACTTTTATACATTTTATTTTTAATATATCTTTTAATTATCATCAGTTGATTACGAGTTAACCTTGGTCTTGGTCTGATCCACCAACCCTTGAACCGTTGCCTATGCCAGTTCATTAACTGGTCGGCTCTTAATACTTGATTACAACTAGAGAGCTCCAGCGCTATGCAATTGACGTATTTTGCAACAGTGCGTTTTGCATAAAAATAGAGCAATTCGATTCAGTTTCGCATTGACCCAACTTCAGTTGCATTTTAATGGGCTATTCCACACTTTGGAGCCCTAGACTGTGACTCCCACTCTCTTCTCCATCTTGTCTCCTTCATTCCATTCGGCCGCTCCATCCTATTTCTGCATCTCCTTTCATTCCCTCATAATAGCTGTTAACCATTGTTTTTTAACAACATTTTATTAGCACAAAATTTTTGGATCAACATATCAATAATTTGTTGGCTTTAATTTGTGAATGAAATTTTATACTCGCATTTATAAACTCATTTTCTGGAGGTTATTTATTATATGGGCGAAGTATTTTCTGCACAAGCATGGCGCTTGACAGTTTGTGGAAATAAACTTTAATTTGGATTTTAGAGTGAAAACATTTGAGTAAATAAAGGATGATTATCAACTGTTTAATGTGATGGTGTGAAAAATTCTTATGTTTATAAGCCTATTTGCGATAGGTTGCCTGATATATAAGGATTTGATGAATGCCTTAAGAAAAGGGGGTGAATATATATTTATGATGAGTTGGTCTATTTCATATTGACATGCTAATAGTTATGATCAAATCTTAGATATGAATATTTTAATTTGGAAACATTCTAATTTAATTATAATGGAAGGGGATTATATATTGTATAGTGAAATTATAATTAAATTAGAATTATTCTTGGTAAGGTGTGAAAATATTTTTCACATATATAGGTTGAGATATTTGAAAGTGTGGGGGTACCTTATAAATTTTCAATCTTAATTTGATAAGGCCAATTTGTGGTTTAAAATTAATTATATGATGGTTTTGTTATTTACTGTAGAGTGCAAATTTGTGAAATATTCATGTGGCATGAAATTTAATCATTTATCTAGTGGAGATAAATGCATTTAAATTTCATGATTTGCGAGTATATATTTATAGTGGTATAACTATGCATGACTACTGTGAATATTGAATTCTTTAATGTAGGTGGCATATGTTTTATAATATGTCTTACAAAATTATATATTGCTGCCTTATTTTATAAATACAAGATGTGTGCTGCAAATAATTAATTGAGTGGAGGCTCTACTATATTTGCTAATGCGAGCAAATTTTGTGGACTATCAAATACTTTTCTTGAAACAAGCATTATGTAATATGAAAATTTAAACATTCATCTATAGTAGATGAATGTGAGATTTCATAATTTGAGCCTATATAATTATCTTGGTTTAAGAATGTGTGTGAATTATGATTATAACGTTGTTTGAAGTGGTTTTACAACTCAATCTAGATATACACATTTTTTTTTTTGAGAATTTGTTGCATTAATTGATAGACATTAATCCTTGTGATAAAGCTTATGCTATATGGAGATTGGGCATATATATAGATATGTGGAAATAAAATATTTCAGGGGTACCATAAATGTTGGTATCAAGTACAGTGGATTCCCAATATATTGAGATATACGGATGTTAATTGAATTTCAATTTTATATGAGAAAATTCACTGGTAGCCAAAATAAATTATTATGGGAGTTAGAGTTTGATATTCTGGAATTGGCTAAATTTGTAGGCTAAATTGTTGAAAAACTCTTGGCAAATATTTTGGTGGAAAACCGACACTTAATGTTGATGATTTGAGATTGCCAAATGGCAATAGCCATTGTGAAAAACAATGTTGTAAGTGAAAATTGTTTAAGATACAATAAGCTAGCTTAAAAATTGTGGAATTATCTCAATTGATTTTGTGAGGTCAAAGAGTTTACCTATGGATTCGTTAACAAACCCCAGGAAGAATTAAATTAGCTAAGGGGAATAGGACTAAAGCCAATAAGAAATTAACAGTGATTACAACCCAACCTCTGTGATTGGTGATCCCATGAAAGAGGTTCAATGGGTAAGAAAAAGTCATTTGTTAGTTCTGCTAGCACTAAAATAAATTATCAGTCCCTTCTTATGGCAAGAGAAAGTGCTAAAATGCATTTTGGTAAGGATAAGTGAAAGTTCTTAATGATTTCATAATACTATGGGATGGTGTACTCATTGTAGGTACATTTTATGAAATCATCTCTATGAATGTGGAGTGGGGCCGCTTCTATGAGTTCGTGGCAAAACCTCTAAAGCATTTGTTATCCACCAAGCACGTGCATGGCCGATTAAAGTGCAAAACCACATTAACAGCAAAATGTGGGGGTACAATCTGACTACTAATGCCACTAGTATATACTTAAGAGGTGTGAGTTCATAGTCCATAGGACCACTGACATCTCTGTGCACTAAGTATTATTAGTCTAGGTCTGGTTCATAGTCCAAAGGACCACTAGATACAATGGTTATACCCATGTGTGTAACTCAGCTAATAGAGTACCTTTTGACACATGTGGGGCATTGTTGGTATTACAATGTGGGTGTGTCAAAAGGAACGTATCCCACATTATTTGAGATTGTGGAGGTCGAAGCAATAAGTGATAATATATTACTAAATGGGCCAAGAGGAGGAATGAGTTTGCATAACAATGGGCCACCGGAAGTTGAAATCTAGCGACTTCTCCCCACCCATTGTTTATGAGTTAAAGAACGGACAAGGCACTTTTATCAGGCTATTTTTGGAATGTGAGATTAAATTTTTTGAATAAATGAGCTTATTGAAAAATGGCATTTTCACTTAGGCTCAATAAGTCAATAGTGAAAATGAACATTGGTGTGCTTTGAAAGGAAAAGATTGACTTCCTATCTCATGCTTAAATGCCAAACGTTCGGAAATTGATGGTTTTGAAATACCTTCAATTCCCAACGTTTTGCATTGATTTCTTTATCTATTTAATAGCTTTTAACATTCAGAAATCACCAATTCATTACGATTAAGTGGCTACCTACGTTTAGAATTTGTGAGACCTATAAAGTGCTTCTATTAGAGGTTCAACATATGGCTTTTGAAGCTTTCAAGCACTTCTCTTCCTCCTTCTGAATATCTTATGCCTACTGAGTTCTATTATATTTTGTTGTTCTATTTACCCTATCTTTTGTAGGAAGGATCGATCCGTTTTATCCTGGGGAGTGCTATCTGCCGATAGTTGCGGAATAACTCTTAATGACAACGTCCTTGGATGTGACTCATATTATTCATTTTCTTTGTAGGTGCTGCTGCTGATAGGATCTGCAAAGCGCTATGTGCAATTGGAAGATGCACTGGATCGTAAGTGAATTTAGGAGCTGACACCAACAATAGTAATTAAGTGTATGCCAATGGATTCATGCACTTGTGATATTGACATTCCTCTTGATTGAATATGCTCTTGTGGTGATACTGTGGGTCTAACAACTGAACCATGCATTGGAGGTGGTGATAATGAGGGTCAAACTTGTTCATGCAATTGAGGAGATGAAACAAATGATAACGAGGGTCTAACAACTTTAGGAATAGGTGGAGTAGATGTAGTTGTCACATGAGAAGTAGAAAACTTTTGAAGTTGATGAGGCAATTGGGAAGCTTGACTACTCAATTGCTCTGTCACACTTTGAGTGACGACTTGACATGTAAGTTAACTATAAATAATAAATAAAGCACAAATAAATTGAAGCATAATAAAAACTAAATCAATTAAAAGTCAATGCAATCAAAGTTAATCTAAAAAACTAAAAACAACAAAATGTCATAACCATGAATAATTTATATATTATCGTCAACATCATCGCGTTCATCTTCATCTTCATTCTCATCCATATACTGATGTTCAACTTCATCATCTGTATATTCTTCTTCATCATCAGCATCATCATTATCTTCTTTTTTTTCTTCTCCATCTTCTTCTTGTGCATACACCACGATATCATCCATGCATGGCTGGTTTTTGTGGTGAGTTGATGGCAGCAGAATCGATTCCCATTCGTGGCTGATGAGGGGTTCAACTCTTGAGAAGGGGAGATTTGTCACATCCGTCATTTTGAAACATTTCTTATAAATCAAAATTTGCATTTAGATCCTTGAGTTGCTATTCATTTAGTATGTACATATTTTTTGTCCAACTTTGAAAAATTATAATTAGATCTAGAAAAATTATATGAGAGTGCTCTAAACTTCATTTGAAAGCCCTTTCAGTCCCTTATATAAAAAAAATATATAATTCTAGCCTGATCCTGTTCATGTTGATACATTTTTTTCATTTTCTAAACCTTCTTTTTTTTTTCCACAGAAGTTGTGCCTTAACTTCAAAAATTCATAACGCAAATACAAACACCCAATTGACCTGATTTATAACTTTTTGAAAAGTTATATATGTATACTTTGTACATATATTCTTATGAGCATTGGTCATCATCTAAAATAAAAAGTTTAATGAAATAATTACATATGCGCCCAGAGACTCTTGAATCAGGGCAGCTTAATCCTTTCATTCTTTTATTATAGCTCCAAGGCCTTTCTAAGGCTCCGATTCATGCTTTATAACTCTACGCATATCAAACATGTAGAATGATATTTGAGAGTGAATTTACATAACTCATAAAAATGTATATATAATTTGTGACATGGATATTATACTTGGAACTTTATTTGTCCCTGTACCTTCTTGAAATTCTTCATGCTTTCATTATAACTTGCTCTTGATTTACCCTTATACCATGCATGGTTATGAATTGGGGTGAGATTAAGGGAAATCTCAGTAGCGTAATAACACATTCAAGCTCTCAAGCATGCATGATCAAAAATATATTCTCAAAATATTGCCCATCAAGTAAACACATTAAAACATACGTGATCAAATATGGATATAACACATGGCCATGCTATAAATCCAAGCAAAACATAACATACTCATAGGATCATGTAATATAAGTTTCATGGCAATTACTCATGCTTTACAACAAACAAACATAACTAAAATGAAATAATTGGTAAAATGCTACCTTGGCCACAAAGCAACCTTTCTTCTCCTTTAATCCTTCAGGGCCACGAGTTAGACCTCACCTCCACAATACATGATAATATGTGACTGAGATAAACAAAAAAGCTACTGCAGTCACACACACACAAAAAAAAAAAAAAAAACCTTTTTTACGTCAAAGTTAAGGATTTTGTATTTCTACTTAAAAAATATTTCTTAGTCTTTTCCTTCATATTTTTTCATGAACAATCCAAATATGAAGTTGAATTACAGAAAAACTTATTCCTTCTAACTCATCTTTCAAGACTGAGAGCATGCTTCTTTTTCCTTCAAACTTGGGCTTTTGTTTTCCTTGTTTCCAGTAATTTGCCATTGTCTTGCTTGATAAAAATCCATATTAACATGGTTAAACAATCATTTAACCAAGTTTAATTTCATGGAAATCTTGGAAGCATTTTCCCTTAAAAAAAGGAGCTCCCAAAATAACCAAAATGGGTGATTTTCACCAGACAACTTCCAACAATATTTCTAGCTAGAACACCATTATCAAAACCAAAAATCCCATACTAAAACATCAAACTCCTCCTTTTTAAAAAATTTACAAATTTGGAAAGCAAGCTCAAGGACTCAATATTCCAACCCCCTTTCTCTCTCTAAAAGGGGCCTTGCAATTGTGAATCACCAAACAAAAGTGGATGGAGGGAAGAATATTTGTGAAGGCACTTAGTACGATGTGAAAAAGTTTTAGTGGCGTAATAAAAGCTAGAACTCTACATCTTCCTCCCTTTCTCTTGCTCTCTCACGTTTTTGTCATCCTATTGCTGCTCAAAATCGAAATTGGCCAAGGGAGAGAGAGGAGAGTGATGTTAAAGTGAGATATTAAACTCAATTTAATAAACTTTGGATTCTAAAAATATCTAATTATCAAAACTTGATGCTAGCCACAAATTTTCCTTAATTTTTGGCTAAGTAAAATCCAAAATAATCTCCTACCAATCCGATCATAAAAGTGACACCGCTATGGTGTCACGTTTTTGTCATCCTATTGCTGCTCAAAATCGAAATTGGTCAAGGGGGAGAGAGGAGACTGATGTTAGAGTGAGATATTAAACTCAATTTAATAAACTTTAGATTCTAAAAATATCTAATTATCAAAACTTAATGCTAGCCACAAGTTTTTCTTAATTTTGGGCCAAATCAAATTCAAAATAATCTCCTGCCAATCCGATCATAAAAGTGACTCCTTTATCCCATAAATTGGGATGCCTAAATGGGCTATTACTATTCTTTTATCTTAATTAAGACAAGAATTTTGGCCTTTTTTGATTTAATTGGAAATAAATTCCAGTATTAATTTTTGGGAAATTTCTAGGCAATAAATTTGCATGGTTCTTATAAAACTCCTTCCTTTCATATACTACTTTTTCTTGTATTTATTGGGTCCAATTTGACTGCCAGATAATTTTGCATCAATTTAAAATAATAATACTTTTTATAAGGCCAAAGATTAATTTAAAATTTGAACTTTAATTATTGGGGATTAACTTTTTCCATTGATTCACTCCAATCCTCAAAAAATTATTCCCCATATTTTTCTAATTATTTGAATCTTTTGACATAATTTAAATTATGTAGTTTTGGCTAAATAATAGTTTATCATAGCCAAATTAAACTTTTTGGCTCAAATTAAACTAAGTGCACTGGTCATCAAAGTGCCTCTAGGCACTTCTCCCCCCTCCCCCACCCAGGTTTGACCCGCGTCGCCATTATATCCAAAAAAACCGAATTTTTTTTACCTTTAATAACTATTTTAGGTTTGGAAATCCATTAGGAACCATTTCCCTATTGTTCCTTAATTTTCATAATGTCCTTGAATTTTTCAAGTAAATTTTTCATTATTACACTTAAGAGTCAAAACTTTCAAAAATTAGTCGCAACATAACTTGCCAAGTCATATAACCATCTTCTTTAATACCTCTAGAGGATCTTAAAATAATTTAGATGTTGTTTCCCCGGTTTAATACCTACGTGACTTTTGCCTAAGTGGGCTTAATAGCCGACCCATTTTTTGCTACTTCTTGAACTTTTAGGGTCCGTTTGGTATGATGGAATTGGATCTTAATTCCATGAAGAGGCTTGTTTGGTATGATGGGATTGGGTCTCAATTCCATTTTCATGTGGAAGCCAAACAGCCCAATTCCATCAAAATGGCTTCCATGTGCTGACCCAAGGATTTGCAAGAAATTCCATTGAATTCTAGCTTTACCCCTCTTCCTTTTTCATCTGCATCCACAAAACCCAAACTCCATGAACCAACACACTGCAGGCAAGCACAAGCAGAAACCACCACCATTGCCTTCAAGCAAAGCATAACAGCATTTTTGCTTCCTTATTATTCTCCGACGAGCCCAACTTGCAGATCCAATCAACGACGGTGGATTTGGAGACCAATGCAAACTTGCAGATCAACAACGGCTTGTTCTCACAAATCCGGCGATGACGACAGAGAGCAGCAACCTTATGGCATTAATCGACTGCATTGCAGATCGACGATGGCAGCATCATCTTTGATGGCAAGGGCTTCGATCTATGAGAAATGGAGGAGACAAAGGTTTTGTACAACCCAAAAGTGAAATATTGTTAAAACCTTCAACTTTGCCACTTGTGATTTGTGCTTTAACCTTCATAGATTTGCTAAGGTCTAGCTTGAGATTTGTTTAGATCTGGCTTGACCTTCATAGTTTCTATGGAACAGATGAAGGTTCTGTCTTTGGGAAGATTTTTTTTAAAAAAATTAGAAGGAAATTTTGGTCTTTTTACATGGAAATAAGGCCTCATTTCCATGACATACCAAACATACTTTTAAACCTCATCTCCATATTGCATATACTGCAATCCTTTCTTAGTAATTTTGAATTTGACCCTAAGATGATAAGGACTGTAGCAAATCAGTGTAACTTCAAATTTTCACTACTATAATATACAAATTTTACTGCCCCAAGAAACACTCGCTTTTTTGAAAAAAGGAAGTTTAAAATATAGGTGGTGGCATTTTTGAAATTTTATGGGTTACTTTTGTCATCTGTTTTCTCATAAATAGACGTCATATAAACATTTGTCATCCCTTTCTAAAAACAGACGCCAAAAGTAAGGACCTTTGGAGTTCATTTTTATGAAATGAACCCCAAAATGATGGGTTTGTGCTTCCATTTTTAGAAATAGACGCCAAAATTATGGGCTATGGCATGTGTTTCTAAAAAATGAATGCCCAAAACATGGTCTTTAGCGTCCGTTTTTGTAAAACAGATGCAAAGACCTTTAAAAATAGTCTCTTCCTCTCTTTGATCGCACGACCATTGACTTTCCTCTTCCTCTCTTCTCTCACGGCGTACTTCCCTCTCTCAGGTCAGACCTCTGCTGTGACTTAATCCCTCCATCACGACCTCCTCCTCCCTCTTTTGCTCCAACCACCACCTCCATCACAACCTCCTCCTCCCTCTCTCACTCCAACCATCACCTCCTCCCAACTAAACCGTCCATCGCAACCTCCTCCTCCCTCTCTCGTTGCGACCTCCGCCTCCCTCGCTCACTCAAAACTCCACCTCCCTCTAGCTTAGACCTCCCTGTCTTACTTCGACCACTGCCTCCCTCTCTCTCTCGGACCTCCCACTCACGACTACTCCACCTCCCTCATGCTCTCCATCTCTGCTCCTCTTCTTCGATTCTGCATAGGCTTGGTACATAAGCACCAAATTTAAGGCTTTTCTCATTGATTCTTGCTTTCCCCTTCCCTTTGATTCTTGCTTGATTTTCTTTTCTCTTTGATTCTTGGTTGTGAGACAAATATTGGTCATTGTGAAAGAAATTTTTGAACTTTTAGTTATACTTTGCCTTGATGTCATTGAAAATTAAAAATGAAAAATTGGTCCTACTTTTTCCTTGTTGGAATATTGGTATGAACTTGATAGAATTTACAAAATTCTAAATTTGTGGTTACACATAGGTGGTTGGCATTAGTAGAGCTATTAGAAGCATTATAAAATTGTACACATATGTATTGATGAAATTGTTGATATCGTCTTGAATTGCTTCAGTTAATTTTTTTTGAATTTTGTTGTTAAAATTGTATTGATGAATTTTTTGATATTGTCTTGAATTGCTTCAGTTAATTTTGTTTGAATTAAGCTGAATTGGGTTGTTGTTTAAATTTTGGAATGTCTTGCTTTTAAGGGGAAATGCTACCAAAATTTTTTAAAAAATAAGTAAAAGGCAATCTCTTCCTTGACCCATAGTCACATGTCCTTCCTTGACAATTGTTCTAAACTTGAATGTTGTTGGAAATGGCTTATATGGTAATAAAATGGATCATAGTTGGATGAATGCTTTGAGAACTAATGAAGAATATGAGAATAGGGTGGAAGAGTTTATTGAATTTGCTAACAGGAACGCGCCTAGCAAAAATGAGATGTATTTTTATCCTTGTGTCAATTATTTAAATGAGAGTCAACAGGATATTAATGATATAAAGGATCACCTACTTTGTGATAGAATAAATCTTTAGTAGACAAGGTGGATATGGCATGGTGAGGAAGTAACTGCTTGTGTGTCACACAAGAAAGAAGTTATGAATGTCGTAGATGAATATAGAACGGAGAAAATGATTCATGATGTTGAGGTAGAATCCTTTCTACAATCACGTGTATATGACAACCTACGAAGTGATGCAGAGACACCATTGTACCTTAGGAGCAAGTATACACGCTTAACAGGTCCTTTACATTTGGTTAACTTAAGAGCAATTTTTGGGTAAACCGATAGTAGTTTGACATTGTTGCTTAATATGTTTCTAGACGATAATGTACTTCTAAATCGTTTTTATAAGGCCAAGAAAATATTGTCTACGATGGGTATTGAGTATAAAAAGATACATGCTTACTCTAATGATTTTCATGGCTTGATGAATTCAAGCTCTTTCATTGATAGTCACTTTATATGCTGTTATAGTTATGATTGGACTCTATGTGTTGTTTGGCCCAAAATTCAAAATCATATATTAGTTTGATTCCTTGGGTCACAGGCCAAACAAAGAAATAAAAACCATCTTCAACACGTAAGTTAATTTGTTTGTAAATCAATGGTTCTTAACTTAAATTGTTTTAATGTCTTGTAATTTTCTTTTTCATGATAGTGCACTGAAGACATATAGAGTGATGGGTAGGAAAAATGATGGTAAAAGTAGAGAGACGAAGTAGTTTTTTCTGATAGTAAGTAGTTTGGATTCAAGCTCTTTCATTGGCAGTCGCTTTATATATGACTTTATTCATTTTAACCATTTACTTTTGATTTATAGTGCCCTCAACAATCAAGGAGAACTGAGTGCAGATACTGTAATTATTTCAAATTTTGAACAAGTAATCACTTCTTCATTCTCAAATGATAATATTTTTGGTGTTGTAATTAAATTGTTAATTATTTCATTCACTTGATTGATTATCTTAACTTATTTTTCAATTTGCAAATTTTTGGTAATGAGAATGCCTACTAAGAAGAAGTGACAAATTCCTAGATTGTTATATATTTTCATACTTAATTTGGGGATTTTTTCATAATTATTGAGTTTAAAATGTCATTATCATGATTAATTTGGATTAGGAGAAATGCATTGAATTAGAACTAAAAAAGGAAAAATTGTCGTAATAATTATAATTACTCTTAATCATTGATTTATGAAAAGATTTGATGTTGGTTTGATTGTTTTAAACTATAGGTGCCTAAAAAATTGGCTTAAATATGAAAGTGGCAGTTTGGTGTTCGAATTTCAAAAATGACAATTTAGTACATTTCAAAATGTCATATTAGTCCAAGTTAACGTGACAGTGCTTTATCAGCAACATTAGGTATGAATTGAGAGCATATTTGATCAAACAAAACATAGCAGTGCGCGGTGAAGAGATTTGGAGAGCTCATATTCGACATTCACCTTCATCTTCCTTCACCAATATTGCCGACGACCTTATTACCTCTCACCATCCTTTCAGTCACTAGCCATGGTCTGAAACAGAGAGAGCAGAGTTGTAAACTAGAACCAGACCTTGAACTTCACCCTTCACCACACTTAACCTTCACAGATCATATTTACCATCATCATCTCGCCTTTCCTCTGTAATTTTCATTGAGTATTGCGCCGCCTTCCATCACCATTGACACTTTGAGGCAGGGAGGAGGAGTCTGCACTTGCCAACTAGGAGGAGCAGCAGTCATGGCTTCCTTCTGTCCTATCCATCTTCACCTATTTATCTTCTATTTTCATCATTAAATTTGTTTCTCTAAATGGTGATTTTCATGGCTCGATGTTTGAATCGGAAGTTGGTTTTGCTTCGTGGTATTATTTCCATGAGTGGCTAAGCTTCCTCCTTGCTCTTGGAGATGGTTTAAGATGGATTGGGCTCACATGTGTTTCAAATGAGAGTTTAATTTAACTATAGCTCATTATAATTGTGATTTCTTAGATCTAAAAATTCATTTATATAACACCTTTCTCTAGGGTCACTTATAAGAGCATTTTAGTCATTTTTGAACCACATGTAACCCAAAAGTATCCTTGATTTAAGCTAGAAACTTAAAATTCTTTCTCTAAGTTTAGGTACCGGAAAATAATGAATTTTTTTGAAACTTTGGAAACTCATAACTAATTCAATATATCTCACAAACTTAGTGGTTCAAAGTTCTATTTTTAGCTCAACAATATTAGCCTTATCAAAGTTTTGCTCTACTCTCATCTTTATAAAATCATATACCTTATAAGTTTGGCAGGTAATTATCCTAGGGCATAATTCATGTATTTGCCTGATCTTTTAAATAGATTAGCTATTATAGTCAGGCATACTTTAACCTCTACTATTACTATGTAAATTTATCTTTGTCATCACTGTAGATGGCACTTACCTTTAGGCTACAGTAGCCTTAGCTCTTCTCCTTATGGAGGGTATTTACATGCCAAAATATTTGTATGCACACAT
Organism: Inga oerstediana; assembly: GCA_963210345.1. NCBI lineage: Eukaryota > Viridiplantae > Streptophyta > Magnoliopsida > Fabales > Fabaceae > Inga > Inga oerstediana. The sequence goes on from OY723407.1 coordinate 43,765,369, forward strand.
ATATATCTATACACATCTCTTTATATTAAAAGAAAACATGGCTAGAAAAAGCCAATACTTAAAGAAAATAATAACTTAATAGTCCTTCAACTCCAAACTCCTCGAGGCTTTACTAGCAACAATGCCCTTACCCCTAGAAGTATTTGCTCTTGCTGTATGTCATGGATGAAAGGAGTGAGATTTGGGGAATCTCTGTAATAAAATCTTAACTCAATATATAATGTACAATCGTAATAGACTAAGCATGTAAATAGCCAAAATAAGAACAACACCTTACAAGCATATACACATGGCCATGGTACAACTCAAGCAAGGATATTTCATGTTCGAAGGCATATACATGGCAAATAAACATACAAGCAACCAAGCACAAACTATATAAGAGTAAGTTTTTACTATCTTTTGAACCTTTCTTCCAAACTGACTTCCTTAGCTAGCTCCTCTTGTTTGTATTTCCTTTACTTTGCCTCCTCTTTGGTCTTGATGGAACATATCAAACCCTATTGATTATTCATGTAAGGACAAATTAATACTCATCTTAGCATGCTTTCATAGCATAATTAATCTCTTTCAAAGCCCCAACTTGTAACCCATTCATTTATCTCCATAACTTGGTCATTTTACCTTGATTTTCCTACTTCTTGTGTTTTGTTTAATGATTCTTTTTATTTTTCCTCTTTTGCCTACTATGTTCTGCACAATTTTGCAAGAGGAATTCATTCTCAATCTCAACATTATAAAGTTCTAGCCATAAATTTGTGACCGCTCTAGGCCAAGCATGGGTGTGAAAATTACATAATTCTATTATTCTAATCAATGCTTCCAAACTTATACTTTAGTCACATTTGCATGCAATTCCACCTTCTAAAACATATTGAATATCTACTTGCCTCTGTAATTTAGACATCCAATTTAATACACTAGCTCTCCAAACATATTCCAAAACTCTCATAATCCCATTACTAATTTCAATTTCCTAAAAATGTGGTCATTTTCGAACTTAAACCAAATTCTGTCTCTAATTCTCAAGAAAATTTGAAAAACCATAACTTAAGCTAGGGAACTACAAATGAGGTGGTTCAAGTTCCTATTTAAATCTTTTTCAATCCTCTACAAAGAAAAAATAACGTCTAGTATTTCATCATGGACCTAAGTTCCAAATTTCAGCATTCAAACTGACTATCCATTTGGTAAGTCAGAATTTTTCAGATTGATTACCCAAATCTTAAAAATTCATAACTTATAATTTACACATCTAATTTTTGTGTTCTAGTACTTAATTTCAAGCTCTATAAGTATATTTTAAAGGAAAAATAACCACAATGAAAAATTACAAAAGTAATCAAATTTAATTTGCAAATTTTCTCACTACCTAAAATATGAAAAACAGAATGTTTCTAATTTTCTGTCCAAAATTTCAAAAATCATAACTTTTGTTCTAGATATCCAATTAACATGTTCTAGGACTTGTTTTAAAGTTTAAGATGTTTACTATTCCCTTATCAAATTTTATAGACAGAGAACATTATTTTCCCTATCAAAACCACGCCCGATTATGACTTCCCTGTTGAACCTACAAAATTGACACCCTGTCACAAAACCTCAAGAACACCGCGTATCTCTTCCCAATGTGAGTTCTTCTTGGTTCTATCTTTTAAGACACATGTTTAATTATCTAGAACTCAAAGAAACCAAACCAAACTCACCTAAAAACTCAAGTTTTAGCTTCTGCAAACACATGCATGCAACACTCTGTTTTCAATTTGGGAAGATCAAGAAAAAAAATGGATAAAACTAAAATCTCTTAAATCTAACTCCAAATTTTTTTGATCATATGTAGCACTTTTGGGTTTCATAATTTGGCTTAAACTTTATCCCGATTCCGATTTTTGGGTCTGTGTAATAAAATTACTACTTTTCCTCTTTCTTTATCGGTGCTTGATTACCGAAAATTAATCCTTAATACTATATAAGTATTTTCTTCCTCAATTAGCTTCTTTAAGCCATAATATAGTTTTCCTAAAATTTCCAAGCCAAATCTTAACCTCTAACCATTTTTCCTTGAATTTTAAGGAAAATAATCTCTTAAATTCCCATAAATTAGCTTTAAAATTATATGGGCCATTTTTGGGGAACTAAGCCCTTTATAATTTCTCTAACTCCCCATAATAACATTTTATACTATTTTCTCAATATATCTGAACCCTTAAATAATTTTTATAATTATTTTAAGCATTTTTCTCATGATATACTTAAGATATTTGGCTTAAATGGGCTTAGTACTTTACTTAATTTAGACTAATTATTTGTATTATAAGCCCACAATTTGGGATGTTACATAATGAGACTACGATCTTAACTATGTTTTATTCTATAGATTGAGTTCTTTGTACTCATCAATGTATATAATTATATATATATATATATATATATGCTTTTCTATGACTTTATTGATTTCTCTCTATTTAATACATATGGCATTGTTGGATGGTTTGATTGAAATGGATTTATAGTTAACCTAATGCATTACTTATTTCATAATCACCCTCTAAGGGCTTTTAATAATGCTTAAATGAATAGGTTCATGAGTATAAGCATTAGACATAGTGGTAATTGAGGTTTGGTATATTAGAAAACTTAGAAGAATTCATTACGATAAGAAGGCTTAATAGCATTTCAAGAGTAGGGGTCCCTATCTTGTGATGCTAGACTCATTAATTAATGAGGTTTGGAATATTAGAAGCTTAGTATATTAACTTCCCAAATATTTTAATTGAGCAAGATTAGCCATTGAAAACAATTTGAAAGAACATCTTCATCACTTGCATTTTTAACCCATATCCATCCCTCATCATTTGAAAATCCCAAAAATATCTATCATAATTAATGCACTCAATTCATAGTTTTGAAAACCAATCGATCATGTTTTCCCTTATCAATTGTGCATTGTAATTACTTAGTTTAATAGAAATTAGTTGTTGGAAATTGTGCCTTAAGGGCCAATCATTGTACTTTGAACATTGTTATTCAATGAATTTCTCTATTTTGTTATCATATTATTTGCATATTTACTGTGATAACTATCCTTGGAGATACGAATCAAAGTCCTAGGCACTTATAAGAGTACAAGGTACTGGACTAACCCGTTATGAGAAAGCTACATGGATCAAGTTATAATCTTGTCTCTTGTCTAACCACGTCAGTATACCCTTTTGACCTGAGATCATCATGGATTCCTACATGAAAGTAGCTTAGCTTTGACCTAGTCAAAAGCCACCTTTAACCGGGTGATGATAAATGTAATACCCCAAATTTTGAGACTTGAGGCTAGAGAATAAGCCTGAGATTAGTGGATTGCTAAGTCCCGGTTTAGCAAAATCCCAAATTGTGATTAAGAGATAATGACTCCAAAAGTGGATGTGGTTAGTGATGAATAAACCCTTTTGGAGATTATGGTGTGATTTGTCACCTGATGTGATTCGTATGCGTTGTGAGCAACGCCAAAACCCTGTATTTAAGTTCAATTATGGATTAACATCCAAATTGACTTAGAATAGAGGGAAGGCATGTTTTGCGAAAAAATGAAACGATATGAAGTGTTTTGTGGTGATTCAGTGAGAATTACCGTAATCAAGGGCAAAACGGTAAAGTTATCGACCAATTGATCGGTTACCGAAGAGGAAACTCATTGGTAACTTCAAGATCAATGGTTGAGATTGATTTGTGTAGAGATCAAAGGGTGGAATCCCATGTGCTTGTGTGCATGTGAGCTCATAGGAGATGTGGTGAGATGTTGACATGTAGCACTTTGTGGACCCTTGGATTTTGGTCAAATATTCAACTCATTTTCTCTCCTCTCTATTTGGACGTTTTAGAGGCCCCAAAAACTGATCCTCATCTTCATCTTCACTCCCTCTCTCTCTCAACTCCATGGACGTCCATCAAGAAGGAAGAAAGAGAAAAGAATAAGGTGAGATTTGGCTTGTTTCTTGTCCTCTTTAGCTTTAATCACCTTCTATAAAGTTGTTCATAGTGATGAGAGCTTCATCTCTATGGTTTTAGATTCTTGATTGGAGGTGTTTGAGAGCTTGAGCAAAAGTGGAAAGATGAAGAATCAACAAATTGATTTGGGAAAGAGGAAGAGGTGAGTATTTGAAGCATTTTGACCTAAGTTTTGTGATCATTGGTTAAGCTTTGTAAATTTCGAATTTTGCCCTGATTTTCACGTGATTTTTGATTGGATGAATTGGATTGTGTTTTATGTTGGAAATGGTGCCATGTTGTGGTATTTGGTCATTGGAATTGATTTGGGAACTTGAGATGGAAAGTTGTGCAATGTTGAGTTGAAATGTGGTTTTGTGATGACATGTTGTGATTATTGGTAAAACATGTCAATGTGATATGAATTTGGTTGATTTGGTATTTCCAATGGTTTCCTTGTAAAATTTTGTGTGAGAATGATGTTTGATATGAAAATTGGACCATTGGAAGCCAATTGTGCAAATTTGGAATTCTGTCTTTTGAAGTTCTGTTCTGGGCAGTCTGGTGTTGTAGACGTTTTGAATGACCAAATGGTCTCTAAAAATTATGAAACTTTCCAGTCTAAAATTTCACATCCCAAGCTTGAAAGTGGACATATAAATTGTGTCATTTCGTTTTGTGAACGGGGATTTATGTTTGCCTAAAGTTTGAGGTCGAAACTGGATTCTGTTTTGGAGCAATGTTGGATTTTGTGTAAATCTGGATTTTTGTGGTGATTTCTGGTAATGAGCCATATTTTTCCTATGAAGAGGACCTGAATAGCTTTCATTTGGCTTTGGGATGACCTCATTTCGATTTTTTTGAAATTAGTTATAAATTTTTGAAGTTGCCTTGGCTGCAGCCAGAAAATCCTGGCTGCAGCGCAAAAGTTTCTGTGCACGTTTTGGCTGCAGCCAGAAATTCTTGGCTGCAGCCAAAAACCTTCTGTGCATGTTCTGGCTGCAGCCAGAGGGTTCTTGGCTGCAGCCAACCCCCATTTTCAGCAATTTTTGATTTTGAAAGGTGATTTCCAACCTAGTACGTCCCAATCCTTTAGGCTTTCGTTGAGCTTATTTTAGCCACCTAAAGGGTGTGAATGGTAACCAACTTTAAGTGATATAAAAGTAAGGATTTGGAATTGAGATTGACCCTATATCCTTGATTTGGTTTATAGGGTTCAGTATTAGTTTGGATCGCGAGTAAGCGGAGCTAGAGCATACGTGGAAAGAAAAGTGTAGGGAACTTACCTCTCTTGCATGCTTTGATAATTGTGTTTGTGTATTAATGCATGTATTGCTTTACTGGATTATGTGAAACATGTATGAATGATTGTAGCTCTGTTTCTAGTTATGCTATGGCCATGAGTATGTTGTTGAAACATTGAGCACGCAAATATGTCATTGTGTGAACATGAGTTATGTATTGCAAGCATGTCATGCATTAAACACATATCATACATGCATATAGGTATCTGTTTCCTACTGAGATTCTCTCGAATCTCACCCTCCCCTACCAACATTTTAGACAGGGTAGGTGGATCGAGGATGGAGCAAGCAGTCAAGGGTGACGGGACTCGTTCAGGTTATAGATTTTGGTAGTTGGTTATCATAGTTGGGATGTATATTTGGATATTCGTATTTGGATTTGGAGTTGTATATATTGTGGAATGTATACTTGGTTATATATTGAATGAGAATATTTGATTATGTATTTGGAATGAGCATTTGGGTATTTGTATTTGTATTTGAGGAGAACTGTGTAATCCCCATTCGAAGAATTGTAAAGGGTGGATGTGCCCTATGAATTCTATGTAAAGATATGAACCCGGGAGTTGCCGGGATGATATGGTTGTACACTCTGAAATTTGTATAAATGTGATATTCCGCGCGATGTAATTGTATTCGAAATTGAATACGAGACCAGGTTAATTAAATTTCGAAAGGGTATTTATGAAAACCCCGTCTGATAAATTGGTTTGTAAAATGTAGTTTTGTTCTTATTGGTCTCTATTTCATTTTTATTGCGTATTTCGGATATAATTACGGAAGGGGGTTACAATAAAGGCTATGTTCGAGCTTGGTGGTTTTCATGTAAAGGAATGTGAATAATCAAGATGGAATTTGTCCCTCACATTAGTAGAAAGATATTACTAGCCCCCTCAATGAGTGAATCTAAGAAATGTAGGGACATTCTACGATGGAAAGGAGTTTCCATTTCTATAGTTAAACTACTCAAGGATTGAGAAAGTAATGGTTAGGAATAGGAGGATGACATTCTCCATGTCTCATCCTTGACCAAAATATCATGTGACAAAAGGGACGTGATATGGTTGTATGACAGGTTGCATCAGTTTATCGATCCTCATATGAATTGGGTAGTCGTAATGTCTTGCTAGAGGTTGCTTATGACTTGTGGGTTAATATAGTCATTGGCTCACTGCCAACTTCATATGGGCCTACAGGGTCGCACACAAAAATAGCCCAACATGAGCTATAATGTTCAAATTCATTGAATCTAATATATGTCTATATTTAATGAATATAATGGTTAATTTATGGTGGACAAATATATATATATATATATTTGAAAAGACAATTAATAATATTATATATATATATATATTTATTTATTTATTTATTTTCGAAACACACACACACACACAAAAATGTTATTATATTGTGTCAGTTTTAAATTTAGTTTTATCTGATAAATTAAATTTAATAACTAACATGATAAAGATATAATATCTCAAATTTTATTTTATAAAGATAAATTAAATTTATTTCCATCGGCTCTTTATTCAAATTAAATAAATAGGTTAAATTAAACTATTGGACAGATTTAATTAAACCATATTTATTTAATTTGCTTATCAAAAGACAATTAAATGTTAATTGATATGATATGGATTTTGAAATTAATTAAGATTATTAATTTTTAAAAATTCAATATCCATCATAAAATAGAAAGCCCTGACTAGTTATTTAAAGGGCGAGCTAGGGTTTTCTATGGGTGATGAAAGATAGAAGATACAGAGATGTGAGAAAAGAAAACTCTAGAGAGGGACATTAGTGGCGCTAGCACGTTGTTCGTGTAGGATTCCTATTCATATGGATACCAGTAGAAGGAGCTTATCCAAGTTGTTAGCTCCTTTTTTTTTTTGGTCAAAAAAGTTGTTAGCTCCTTGAGATCGAAAAGAAATTAAAGACTGAAAACATAAAAAGGGTACGTTTCTTTATTACTCGATTTAAACGCCAATGACAGATCCACAGTCAGGATTAGAAAAATATTTGAATTTTAATTTTCTGTTGTGTCTACCAATCCCAACAATAGTTTCATAATCGGCTCTTCAAAGCGAAACAACCCAAGTTGTATACTATATTGCATTAATTCGGTTTTATTCTTGATAACTCCTAGGTGACTAAAGGGTTCTTTGAAGAAGACATTAATTTGATCCGAGATCCTTTGGCTGGACATCTTCTTCAACACATAGATGATAAGTTAAGTTTATTTTGATAAAATGTTTGTTTTAGATAGTAGTCATTTAGACAAGTTTTGGACACATTGTGTTGATTATTATAAATAGTAGAAGTAGTTGACACTTTGTTTAGCTATCGCTGGATGTCTCTATACTAGATGTTTTTGGACATTTGGTTTATGAAGAAGTGCTGGATGTTTCTGTACAGCCCTACTTGATGGGTAGTAAACAATTTGAAACAACAATTTTTTAGATGAAAAACAACTTATAGCGTCTGTTTTTGGGTCCAAAACTTGAGAATAAAGTTATAAAATAACTTTACCTCTACTCAATTTTATTCTCCAAAATTGATCTCAGATGCCACTATTGCTCATGTAGGCCTTAATAATTCCCTCTGCCCTATCTTGGACTCTTCAATATTTCAACCGGCTCATTCTATAGTTCTTGGAACTTTCCTAGATAGAGCCCCTAGAAAAATTTTTATTTTGTAATTTAGTCTGAGGAAGGGAAATCATTCTACATTCTCAATGTCAACTAGACCAAGTCTCAATGTCAGTTAGACCGGGTAGTTTGCTTAATATAATTCAGGGTTATTCTTAAATTTCTAGATCCAAAATCTAGGATATTACATTAATAAAAACATAAGGGTGCCAATATAAAAACATGTCATAAACATGTCTCTCTCTTTGGAGTTAATTAATAGTCAACAAAAATGTCATTCAAAGGAAAATATTGGAACAATATTAACACTTGAAATGCAACATTACACTAACAAATAGTTTAGGCAATTAAGCCGTTCTCTTTACAAAATAGTTTAAGGTGGAAAATGTATTTTAACCGTATTTTCTATATTGAAAAAAGTATTTAAAGTAGTTTTTAAATATATACATTCATTAAAAACTCTAAGCTATTTACTGTAAGGTCCGGCCTTACATACCCCTTATTACCAATGTTAATCAGGATATTTGAGCACAGTTCGGTGAGCAACACAGGAATAACATAAATATACTGATAAATTGATATAATGTACTTGATCACATTACCAGTTTTCCCCACAGGGTTTGATAATATATACAAATGGTTCCCAAAATATCCAAAATATTAAAATTTAAATAATATAACCCAACTGCTCCGAATCTTGGGATCCGCACTCCTTAATCCTAGTATCTACTACTTTTCCCTTCGAGCTGCTGGTTCCCGCTGGAACATTTCTTATTTATGAAAAATCGTGAGATTCCAAAGAATCCCATAAGCAACATACAATCGTTCATATAAAATGTAAAAAGTAAATATGCCATGTTCCATGTTATGCACAAATTAATGAACAATATAACATGTATACATGAGTAAGGCTTAAACCCCACTATTTGTATACCTTAGTTGGATTGTTACTCAACAACCAGGTAAAAGTGAACTTCTCATACTAACTGCCCCTTCTCGGCAAACTACCCCTTCTCGGCAAAACCATGTTGATTAATTAAAATACAAACAAGGGCATATACAAACATATATACAATAACATAGTGTATGAATGATAAAGTTACTACCTTAAACCCCTTTTCAACTCGTAAAGCGTTCCTCAAAATTCATGCTGGTGTCTCGGGCTCTTAATTTGGTCCTAAAATTCCAAATGCACAACAATTAGGTTAAAACCCATTCATGTACTATTTTAGATACTTTTAAAGTGTTTCTGGTGGTTATATTAGCTTATATTGAAAAATTACCAAAATGCAACTGGAGACCGGGCCCTGCCCAGGCCCTTTGTACCCAGTCCAAAAATTTTGACCCAAACTATTCTTACACAGTTTTTGCTTGTAGAATCTATTTTTGACCTTGATTTTCGCAAAATCACTACCAAATAACAATTTTGCCCTTGGAAGCCCCTAATAAGGGTTTCAAGAGTATTTTGGTCATTTCGCTTTCTAAGGCTTTTCTGAAAACTCACTAATCCCACCTAATTTTCCTTCTTGAACACAATGGAATCCTCAGATCATTGAAAATCCAGCCCTAACCCCTCCAATCAGCCTTGGCCAAAAACATGCTAGGGTTTTAGGAAAAATTGGCTTTTTGATTTTCAACTTCAAAAGCTTATTCTTTTTCACTCTTAATCACTTGATTAACTATTTAAACACATAATATCCAATATTTGAGGAAATTTGGGCAGCATAACCCCTTAGGGTTAACACTTCCCAAATTTACAAATCACAACAAATAAGCCACTAAACCATCAACAAATCCAACAACAACAACAGCATCAAGGATTTAAAGGTTTTAAAGTCACCTTTGGATTTCTTCTTCCTCTCTCTCTGAGCCAAAACCCTCCTTCTCCTCAAACCTTGATATTTGCTTGCTAAACACATGGAATCATAGAGAAGGGAAGTTTAGAGAAGGGATTTCACCAATTAGAAGCTAAATCATAAAGGAATCAAGCTTACCTTGTGATATCTCCTCTCTCTCTCTCTCTCTCTCATCGTGAAAATGGAGTGAATAAGATGAAGGAAGGGTTGTCATAAATATCTCCTTTTTCCGTTACTTAATTTAATTCCAAAAATTTGACTTTTATGACTTATGGTGGTTGGGCTTATCTTCATGAAACTTGTGTCATAAACCTTTATTAACATTGAACTAATTCTCCTCCATTTTGGTCAGCCCAAGTTCACGTCTAGGGTCCATTAAAAGAGCAAAACAGGCTGATGTTAATTTATCCAATAATTACCACATTTGGCATCACATTTTTTCCATTTTTGGATTAATGGCAATTCTGGCAGATTTTCTGCTCTAACTTTGAAAAATCACAACTTTATTTGTAGACATCAAATTGGAGTGATTCCAAAGGCTATAGAACCCTTATTGAGTCTACTTTCAAGAAAAAATATAGCTTTTAGCCAACTAGAAGCTCTCAATTCCCAGAATTAAAATCTTTAGACGTTGTTCTAGAAAATAGCCAATTTTTCTGGGATAACTTAAAAAATTCATAACTCTTTTTGTACAGCACCAAAAATTGCACATTACCTATCAAATTAAAGTTTAGGGTGTCTACTTTCATCCTATAAAATTTCACAATTTTTGAACATCGTTGGTCATCCAAAACCACATGACAACTCACTGCCCCCCAGGAAATTTCACTGGCAATACGGTTTACATTTCAAATTTTCAGTATTTAATTCCTTTGATCAAGAATTTATAGCCAAAGGCTATTCAAAGTATATCAATATTCACCATTTTATTCCATTTAATACACCAAAGGTATAAGAAATTTTAGTGACTGAAATTCGAGCTGTTACGTATACCATCAATATATCAATATAAAATATGACAAAATATACAAGAAAAACTATAAAACATCCAGCTTGACTTTATTTAGTAAATTGTGGACCCTGTCCAACTAAATTGGAACATATACAATGGTTAGGATTTGAACTCCAAATCACTTGTTTAAATGACCGGAACTCATGCCAATCACGATGTTGGAATAATAAATCTAACCCACACTTGATAAATTAGGACTCAAGCCCAACAACATTAGGATTAAAATATAAATAATAGAAAATTTTGAGTCCATAACTGTAATATTCCATGATAGTAATAATATATATAGACATGAGGAGTTTAGTTGGGTATCTGATGAACACATTCAAAGAAACTGATTTTTCTTCCCTTGCCTTATAACTCTCTCTTTTCTTTCTATATGTGGTGTATTTGTTGTGCATCTATAATCATATCAGTAACTATCATCCGATTAGTGAGGGTATTTAGATATTAACGGTTGCACTTCAGGTATACCCATTTTCTTACACACACAAGCATAAATTGGTGATAATTACATTATTAACAAAAACTAAAAATTTTGGGCATGGAAACATTTAATAAATTCTTAACCAAATACAATTTAGAGGAAAAAAATAGATATTAATATTTATGAATTTAAAAAGTCAATTAATAATAAATAAATGATAAAATTTACATTGGCATCCCTTCAATCATCATAGATAAGAAATGAATGTAACATATTATTTTAATTTGATGTCATCGATATCAATTGCAACCAATCTTGGAGTCCATTCCCTATTCAGTATAACCTTCCGGAATTCGCCATCCCAAGCACGTCCCTTGACCGATAACAAAATTTCAGGTAAGAAAAAAAAAATTAGTAATATGAATAGCAACCTGGAAAACCCGAGAAAGTTGAAAAGCAAAAAAAAAAAAAAAAACCCAATGAACACAGGTAGTTTCTTTTTCTGGGGAAGGCCGGGGTGTTAGATATTTTAATATATATATTATAATTATTATTAGTTATTAATTAGGTAATTAATTAAAATATCCAGAGTGTGGCCCGTTAGTCATATTTAGGCCCAATTCATTATTAGGGTTATTGACTATTAATGTGGTTTTTCTGATGGTGAAAAATATACAATTAAGTTGATAGCCGTTTAAATTGAGCGTACTAGGAAAAAACCTAATCTGCTCATCTGAGGTTCCCTGACTGGCGACGGCTCTTAATCCAGTTGCCATTACTGTGCCCCACAGCCAGTCAGAAAGAGACCTGACAATCATATCCCGTCTTCAATTCTTTTGCAGCTCTCTTTCATTAGGATTCATGAGTTCTCCATTCGATCAAAGCTTAGCAATGACGAGAGGTAATTCTTATAAGTCTTCCGCTATTGATATAGGAAAATTCATATACTCTAATTTGTGATTTATTTGGGTATTTATGAGTTTTGTCCTACATATGGTATCAGAGCCATGCTCTCTGATCCTCTGCCTTCTACTCTTTGATCGGGGATGATCTAAGTATGGAATTAAATTAAACTTCCCGTAGTAATTTTACACGGATTCCATAGCTTGGATTTGAGATCGGATTTCTTAAACAAGATGAATTATATTATTACTGAAAATTAATTCATCTGAGTTTTTAATTTATTGTTAATAAATTGTTTACGATATTAAATTGCTTTTGGATTCACTGGATGAGAGGGCAATTGTGTTCATCGTCTTCAATGGGCTTCGAAGGATCCGAATTTGAGTTTTGCCTTCTGCAATTATTTTGTTCTGTATTCTTGTTTTCCCTTCTTGAACATGTATGTGTAATCATTTGCAATTGATGCAATTATAATATGTGTTCATTAACTGATGCATTCATAATCCCTTTTGTGAATAGATGATTTTTGAAATTATGATTAACATAAATATGCTTTCTGATAGCTTTCGAAAAAAAAATCTGATTCATATTAAAATCACTTGTTGTTCTGCGAATTTGTATAGCTGGATGGGTTTTTGTTTTGGAAGTTGAAAGAAGAATGACCATGTTCTTTAATGAAACCGTCGATGCCTTCATCGGAAAACCGAAGGGCTTTAAAAACCCATTTCATTTTCGTTTCGATTAGCCTTTGCTTTTCGATTATCATGCTTGTACGTTTCGGATTTTGCTTCGCTAACGATCTCCGAGTTGTTTCGTTGATTTTTTTCTTTGCCATCAAAACCAAGAGAGTTTTGTTTTGGATTCTGATTCAAAATTATTTTGCGGCGTTTCTGTGAGGATGTGCGAATATTATGTTCAGGGACACTTTTCGGAAGATCATAGCCATCAGAATCATCGTCTTCGGAGCTCTCCGATCGCCTGAAAGGACCACCTGAGATCGTGGGTCACGGCGGCTCATCGGGTTGTTCTCGGGTCGGGTAGGGTCTGGCGGGTGAGGAAGAAGGTTGAAACGCACCGTTTTGACTAAGTCATAAACGGTGTTGTTTCAATTTCCAGGAAGGCTTCTCTTTCCCTGCTAAAATGGTGTCGTTTTTTCCCCTTAGTGAAACGTCGCGTTTCACATATCTGGGCTGAAGGGGAAAAGCGTTTTTGGGCCGGATTCAAGCACTCTGGGCTAGTCTTTGCGTTGATGCTTTTGGGCCGAAATTGTTATGAGCTTACAATTTTTTTTTTTGGCCGAAACTATTGGACTTCAGAAACAAACTTTATTTCCTAATTTTTCTGGGCTTGCATTTTTGGCCTTATTAAACATTTCATTCCTGGAAGTTTGGAAATATTTTCGTATTGGGCCTCCAAGTTTGGGTTTTGGAATTTTCTAAACAAAATTGTTAATTGTATGAACAATGACGTTTGAGCAATCTTCAGGGCCCTACGTTTTGATTTTCCTCAGCTATGATTTTGAGTTTCCAGAAAAGATATTTTTGGATAACAAAAAAGTTTTGCTCATTGTTTAGCTTATGTTTTATGTACAATTTTGAACATGTCACATTTAATTGTTTAAATCAAGAAAGGGGTTAGTTTTGGTATTTTTCATATTCTAGAAAATTTACAAAAACATTTTGACATGTTACTTAATTGCCTAAATATTTGGATAATTCATTTTGGGCAATTATCTAACTATTCCAATTTTGTAAAACTTAATTTAAATTGAAATATGCCAAAATTAATTCTTTAAACAATTTTTTGGATACATAAAACAGTGGGAGGGTTTCTAATTAATTATATAGGGACCTTATTGAGCAAATTAATTAATTAATCCCTCCATCAAGAAGTGCATATATTAGATTTAATTTGGATGCACAAAATAGTGGGAGAATTTATTTTTTCTTGATTATTTAGTCACAGTTTGTTGATTAAATCAATCTATTAAATAAATTCTCATTAAAGATTTGTGCATATTTGGAATTTAAATGCACAAGGTTGGTATTTGTGATTAACATGCATCTAGAGGCTTAGCCACAGCATCCTCTGTTATATGTATAGATAATCGATTTTACGTTTTAAAATATCAACTCTATTTAATGGGTAATATTAATTTAATCAAAGTGGGAGGATTGTATTTAGTCACTTATGTTGATTAAATTAATTGGTTAAATTCTCCATAAAGTTGTGCATATACAGAATTTAAGTGCACATGATTAATATTTATGATTAACTTGCATGCTAGAGTGGTAGCTACAGCGCCCTCTTACAACATGCATAAATAATCATATATGGATTTAAAATATTAATCTTCAGAAGTTGATTAAATTAATTAATTAGGATTCCCATTGATATTGTGTATACATATATGACATTTAAATTGTATATATTTGATATTAGTGATTAGCATACATATTTTGTTTAAGAAATAGCTACAGCATCCTTATACGAATATTGTATGCATAGGTAATCACATAAGGTTTTACCATATCAAATTATGATCATATGTACAATTAGTATACACAATGATATGATGTCTTTGTGATGAGTATGTAGAATCGAGGAGTAGCCACAGCATCCTCACTAGGCACATACACTCTATTTTGTTCTAATGAACAAAATACATCACTCAAAGATTTAAAGATATCAATTGTAATTAAATATATGGTTATAATTAATCTTTGCCCACAGGTAGATAATTATAATCATAATTTTAATTAGGGTGGAATGGAACAACATTATATTTTCTAAGTAGCCCACAGGTATTAGAGGATATAACTGCATTCCAGTTTCACCAATTTGAGATAAATTCATGCTATGCTAATGTCTTTGCCCACAGGTAGACTTTAGTTATACGAATTTATAATTATATGATTTACATTGGTAAACATACACCTATATGCGATAGTTGCTTGCCTCTTATAGTAATTTTGTAAGTATGATTTAATTCTGACTTTGTAGCATGGTTGTTATCTGTTCAATTATTTAGCTTGATATAATTTATTAGAGACAATTAAGCCTATAAGAAGAACTTCTACCATTAGGACAAAATTGACATTAAGAAAAGTTCTGGTATTTATAATATTAGCATGAGAAATGAGATAACATTATTATCTCAATAAAGTAATCTCAGTTAAAAGCTGGACATTATAAGTACATAAAGAATGGAACAAAGTTAATGGTTGTTGATAGGCTGAAGGACATATTTAGAAATTCTCATAAATGTTATTGCATTGTTTTGTTGACTATTAAGTGATTCTCCATTAATCTTGTGAGATGTCTCTATTAATCTTGGTGGAATAGATCTTTTGTTTATTATCTCATGATTTATTACTCATTTTCATGAATACATGCATGAACATTAAGTATTCATTGTAAATTTGTTTATATAAGTTTTGCTCCCTTTTAGAAAAGCATGAGATTTTAAATAAGGGATATCAAGCTACCAACCCTAAAGCTATAAAGCAATAGACATATCAAGTTTAATCTGTCTATGATTAGTGGCTTGATTGGAGGCAGTAGTGGATATACACTTGTCATTGGTTTTGTTCTAACAGATAAAATAGTTCATCTTGATTTAGTTGACTCTTCAAATACCTGAACATCTTTTGCTTTATAATTAAGTAGTGTCATTTGACATTTTTAGAGAATATAAAGTAGAAGTGGGTAATTTAATCTAGTAAAAAGATTAATATATTGAAGTCAATTAGAAGAGATGGATGACATGATGGGTATATGGTTAAGGATAGTAATTTAGCCTATATGTTTTCCTCTTAAAGAATGCACTTAAGACAATTATATATATATCTTAGATGAGTTTCTAACAGAATTATGTTTAAACCCTTTTAAAATATGAGAGTTGGAAGCTCAGTTTATATAGAATTGTCTTATAAATGAAAGAGTGTGTATGGAAAACATCCCAGAGATTAAGACTGCATATTTTGGTGAAGATGTAGAAAGATCTTGGGAATTCTATTGAGCTATCCTTTCCACTTTAGAAGTTGTGTAGTAATTTTGGAATGCCAAATTATTAAGAAATGGTATGATTAGTGGGAGTGGTCAAACTCATTCAGGATTATCACACATAATAGATTGTAACCTCTAATCATGATAGAACATTGGTTTTACATGATACTCTTCTCCTTGAGGTAAATGTGAAACATAATGAAGTTCTGAAATTTTCAATTGGTCAAGTTTGAAATAAGATATATCAACATTAAGAACTCTATCAATTATTAGGAAAAATATCCCGAAACAAGCAAGGGATATTCTAAATTGATAGATGGTGCTCTTATTGTACAACTTCAATCTATTAACAGATTGGGTTAAGACCAAATGACAATTTAAATTTGGCAATTGCTACCAACAATACATCATGTATTTCAAGTAATCTGACTAGAGCATAAACAATGAGAGTGACCCTAATTTCCATTAGCATCTTTCCATTATAGTAACAAGGAGAGATGTGTGTGAACTAAAAGAGAAAGGCCACATAAACTATGAGGAGAATTTGGTTAGCAAAATTGAGAAACCGTCATCACATGCGTTTTCACATTAGTGGTAAATAATGTGTTATGATGCAATTACATATATGATAATGCTGAAAGCATCATAGTACTATTTATATCACTAGATTAATGGGAGTTTAATCATCTATATTGAACAAAATGATGATTCACTCATTGCTTGTGAATTTTGACATAAGGTGTTATATATAACAAAATTATCATTGTTCAAATTTGTGATAGGACTAGGGTAAGTGTAGTATTCTTTTGGAATACATAAGGAAGCTGTTCTCAAAACACTTGGGAATGTCATAAGAAACCTATGATCACATGTATTTGAACATTTATAGATAGATGGTGGTTGTTGTATTTAATATCTATTATGAGAATATGATTTAATTGTCTATATGTTTCTAATATCATTATATTTCGTTCCTTCTAATTTGGTTTCGTAGGTGCAGGCTTGCCTGAATGTGCACACAAACGAGCAATGCCATTGCAATGGACTTTTAGGAGGATTATCAAGCATATTCTTGCTTGAATAATAATTGAAAAGCTGCAGGTCATGAAGTACATTTTAAAATGTACATTAAGTCTCATGCTCTACATATAGGAGAATGATTAGATTTGATTTGTTTGGTTTGGTATGATGTGTTAGCTATAAAATGGTTAACATTATTATGCATCTTTATGTTTACTGAACAAATTGCATTATGGAGTAGTACAAGATTGCTAAGTAGTCACTGATTGCTTAGTTCCACCATGAATTGCTTAATCTAATCATTCTTAGAGGCAAGTTATAAGATTGCCGGTTAAAGAATTCCATCATGTGGTTTTAAGTTAATTTAAACCCATTAAAGATGTTGTGTGACCATAAAGTCAATATGTCATAAACACATAAAGTATAGATCCTTAAATGAAGTGCATGCATTTAGAGACATTAAAGGATCAAATACCTTATTTGTGACTTGGATCACATTGAGTGATCTAAATAAGGTATTGATGAATGATGAAATTCAAGTTGGAGTTTGTTGTCTCATATTGGTGCCTAATTATTAAGATTGACAAACATTCAAGAAGGTATCGAATAAACATTTAAGGTTTATTCATAAAGTTTTAACCCATTAAGTAAGGGTGCTGCTATGTAATACATGGAAGATAATACTCGACTTAAGGGAACTTATCGCCATAATTCTTGTAGCATAGCCTTAATTAATCTGAATAGGGCAACTGACGTTAGTTACGGGCCAAGTGGGAGAATGTTAGATATTTTAATATATATATATATATATATATATTATAATTATTATTAGTTATTAATTAGGTAATTAATTAAAATATCCAGAGTGTGGCCCATTAGTCATATTTAGGCCCAATTCATTATTAGGGTTATTGGCTATTAATGTGGTTTTTCTGATGGTGAAAATATACAATTAAGTTGATAGCCGTCTAAATTGAGCGTACAAGGAAAAAATCTAATCTGCTCATCTGAGGTTTCCTGACTGGCGACGGCTCTTAACTCAGTTGCCATCGCTGTGCCCCACAACCAGTCAGAAAGAGACCTAACAATCATATCCCGTCTTCAATTCTTTTGCAGCTCTCTTTCATCAGGATTCATGAGTTCTCCATTCGATCAAAACTTAGCAATGATGAGAGGTAATTCTTACAAGTCTTCCGCTATTGATATAGGAAAATTCATATACTCTAATTTGTGATTTATTTGGGTATTTATGAGTTTTGTCCTACACGGGGAAATTAAAAATAAAAGAAAGTTGACTTTTTCACCTTGATGACATTTACAAGTTGCACAACTTGACAACTTGTAAGATTGATGTCTGTATCGGTTATTCAATTCATGCCGTTTCTTTTAATTGTCTTATTAAATACGTTATTGATATAAAAGTCTTGCCGGCTGCTTCAATTAAAATAAGGGAAACTCACTGTAGGATCCAAGGATAATAAAAAATTATAAAAAAAATTCCAAACCAAAATCCTCTATCAAAAAAATTTCCAAGGACTATATTGTGATTAATTCGAAATGTGTTATTACTTTGTTGACCCCATTGAATAAAAAAGGAAAGGAATAGCAGGTGCCTTTTTTGACAAATGCTTATACCTATTTTGACAAGTGGGTAAACTATTTTCACAAGTTCATTTTCCTCTATGGAGAAGTTTTGAAATTTCAAGGGTAACTATGAATTACAAACAAATTTCATTATTTTCTTTTCCAATTATAGATGAGATGATTCTTCAAAATTCTTCATAGGTTGTGCCTTCCTTTATGCATTTTGTTCTTACCAGGGAGGAAAATGAATTTGTCAAAATAGCTCATGCAGTTGTCAAAATAAGCATAAGTACTTGTCAAAAAGGTAAATGCACTTGTCAAAGTATGAACATTAAGTTTTGAAATTTCAAAGTTTCTCCGAGGAAAATGATCTTGTCAAAATTGTTCATGCAATTGTCAAAATAGGCATAAGCACTTGTTAAAAAAGGAACATGCACTTGTCAAAATAGGCACATTTAGTTCTGAAATTTTAAAACCTGTCCAGGGGAAAAGGGCCTTGTTAAAATAGCTCATCCAGTTGTCAAAATAGGCTTAACCACTTGTCAAAAAAGACATATGTACTTGTCAAAGTAGGGACATTAAGTTCTGAAATTTCAAAAATTCTCCAAGGAGGCAAAATAACTTGTCAAAATAGCTTATGCAATTGTCAAAATAGGTATAAACACTTATCCAAAAAGGCATATGTATTTTGTCAAAATAGGGACATTAAATTCTGAAATTTCAAACTTCTTCAGGGAGGAAAATGAACTTGTCAAAATAACTGATCCACTTGTCAAAATAGGCGTAATCACTTGTCAAAAAAGACATATGTTGTTCCTTTCCTTTTTTATTCAATGAGGGTAAAAAGTAATTTTACATTCTGAATTAATTACAATGCCGTCCCTGGAGGCTTTTTAGGGGAATTTGGTTTTGGGGTTTTTTGTAATTTTTATGGTCTTTGGGACCTCACAGTGATTTTTCCTTAAAATAACTCATTTGAGAAGGTTTTAACGATCAAAATACTCTATAAATGCCCCACAACTAGACCAATGCGTTGTGTGAGAACTTGCTGGTTAAAGTTTTCCCCTCTCTCCATTGTCCACAGTTTTTAGAAATTTAGAGTTTATAACAAGAAGCTATAGCAAGTATGAACACCACCATAGAGAATCAAGACTATGATATTGATTCTTTTTTTAACGCTATTATGCTACCATCAAGTCACGTCTACCTTGCTGTGTTAAATGCCGCCATTAAGCTCAACTTGTTTGAGATCATTGGTAAGGGAAGTCCAAAGGGCATGTCGCCTTCTGAAATTGTTTCCAAGCTTCCACCTACACACGCTAACGACGCCGATCATCGCCTTGATCGAATGCTGTTTTTGCTTGCGAATCACTCTCTGTTGACTTGTTCTTCTTCCATGAAACTTGATCAACATGGGAGGACTGAAAGGCTTTATGGTTTATCTCCTTTTGGAAGATACTTGTTCCAGCTGAATGAAGAAGATTATGGAGCCTCTTGTGTTTCAATCGTGAAATTAGGCAGCCATCCCGCTTATTTAAAAGTTTGGTAAGTATTTCACGTTTTGATTCTCATAGTCTTAGGCTCTGTTTGGTACGAAGGGAATGATGAGGGACGAGAAATTTTTATAGAAGTGGGGTGATAAAATCTTTAAAAAAATGTAAAATAAAAGAGGAAAAAAGTTAATTGAAAACTTTTTACCCCACTTCTCTAATTTTTTTTGAAGGGCTAAGATTTAAACCTACCCATAATGTTTTCACGAAATTGCACATTCCACCATAAAGTTTTCTTCTTTTTTTGTTCTTTCCCTTTTAAATTACAAGGGTAGGCACTATCGACTTGAGTTACAAACGGGATCAAACCTGCGACCTCCCATTTATAGGAAAACATCCATACTACAAGGATATAAGGCCATTGATCCACCATAAAGTTTTCTTAGCTGCAAAAATATATGTAAATTTTTTAAAATAGAGAAAATATTACAAAACCGTTAATTTTAGCAAACACTCTATTACTTTATGTTTGTGGGGCCCATGTGATTGCTCTGCATAAAGTAACGACATTTGCCTAAATTCACAGTTTTGTTATTTTTTCCCTTTTGAAGAAATTCATGTGTATTTGTACTCAAAAAAACTTTATGGTGGCAGGTGTAATTTTGGGAAAACATCATAGTTAGATTTGCGCTTTAACCTTTTATAAAAAAATCTAACTCATAAAATTTTCTACCCCCTCCCCTCCCCCCCCCCCCAAACCCCTCGTATATATCAAACAGCCCCTTGCACTGTATTCATAATTTTACAATGGTTATTTTTCTTTTGACTTGTATTTAATGATGCTAGGCAAAACTTTGAGCAAGTGATTCTTGATGAGGAAAAGGAGGTGTTCAAGAAATTACATGGGATGTCTCTATTTGAATATATGGAAATAGATCCAACATTCAAAACTATTTTCCATAAGGCAATGGCTGACATATCAATCATACAGATGAAGGGTGTCATTGAGACATACAAAGGATTTGAGGGAATATCAACACTTGTTGATGTGGCTGGTGGCATTGGCCAATGCCTCAAAATGATCATCTCCAAGTATCCTTCAATTCAAGGCATTAACTTTGACTTACCCCAAGTGGTACAACATGGCCTATCCCATCCAGGTAACCGTGCAAATTTGGATACTCTTCATTTTATTCCACCCAACTCTGGATGAAAAATTGCAAGGTTAAAATTTAATGTTTTATAAAACTATTATCATAAAAAAATAAATAAATGTAAGGAAAAAGTAACGGTGAGTCCTTATGATTTACTTCAATTTTGAATCAGATTTCTAAAGTTTATTTTGTTTAAATTGGACCCTTATTATTTTATCTGCTAATTTTAACTTTAGACTTTATGAAATTTCATTTATAAAACTGCATGGAAGTTAAAACGGCATGAATGAAATGAAACGAAGGAAATTCTCTCAAGTCCACGAAATTATATAAACTAAAATTTAACGCTTTTACATTTAAAAGTTGAATGCTTGTGTAAGGATTAAGTAAGGACCATATCTAAACAAAATAAATTTTAGGGACTGAATTCAAAATGAAGGTAAATTATAAGGACCCACAAATTAATTTTCTCTAAATTTAAACTATTAACTATTTTTATTTTTTATTTTTATTTTTTTGCAAGTGGTGAGTGCTTACTTGCTTTCATATACACTCATGTGTGTATGAATATTTAAGGGCCTAAAAAAATATGGTTAAATGGGCACATAGCCCTACACGAAAGTGATTTATGACTTTATAAATAGCAAACAATTCAATTACTTAAAATAAAATCTAGCAAATAACATATGAAATTCGATATTTTTTCTCCTCATCGAAAATTTTATGCCATATCAATTTATTAACCATTTAAATATCATGTAACTTTCAAAACTCTTGCAATATTTTCCTTTGAGCTAAATTAATTATAGGATATCCTTGTGATAATAATAGGAATGACACATGTTGGAGGAGATATGTTCAAAAGTATCCCACAAGGCGATGCTATAATGATTAAGGTTAGTTTAACATTATAATTAACTTGGCATAGTTCTTATGGTCTAGTAACGGTAATTAAGCTAATATACGTTTTTCTTTCTCGCAGAATGCAACTCATAACTGGGGAGATGAAGACTGCATAAAGATTTTAAAGAACTGTCATAAATCTCTCAAAAAGAATGGGAAGCTTATAATAATTGACTTAATAATGCCAGAAATGCCAAATGCAAGTTATGGCCATAAACATGCTTCCATGATGGATAACATCATGTTTTTGGTTGGTGGCAAGGAAAGAACCGAGAAAGAATTTGAAGCTCTATGCAAAGCTGCTGGGTTTTCTAGTTATTGTATTGCTTATCGTGCTGCCTCAACAACTTTAGGCGTCATTGAGCTTCATCAATAAACTTTTTTAAGAAAATAATCCGTCAGTACTTGTAATTTCACCTGATTTTTACTTCATGTCGTTCTTGTAATTTTTTTTACTTATAATATCAGTTTTAAGTATGTTTTCTAAGCTCATAATTTGTTATGGTTGATGTGGATTCTCACTAAATTATATATGTCGCCACAAATTAAGAAATAAAAAAATATGTATTAAAAGCAAATGATGGAATAAAGTTTATTTATTATTGTATAGTTATTGTGAAATTGTTTGGATATCAGTTTGACTGTTTATTTAAATTTGTTATGCTGGACTTTTTCTAAAATTTATATTTTATAAATTCTTTTTTTGGTACAAAATATTTTATAGAATTTAATTATATCATGTTTTGAGAATTTGGAGTTGGATATGTAAGAACTTATTTTTTAGAAACACTTTCATCAACTTGAAAAAGAAATAACAAAAATGATAATGGGAAAGTGGACTAGGCCACTTGGTCCATAAAGGGCCCCCCTTAGCCCATAGTGGGCCGGATCCACTTCCCAGCTATATCACCCAAAAAACACAATCTGACGTGTAAAATTGTAGCTCCATGTAGTAATTAAATGCCTGTCGTATGGATTTAAATCAAAAACCCACGTCTACACTTTTTATGTAATAATGATGTGAAAATCTTAATATTTTTACTCCCTCCACTTTTTAAGTAGTTGAAGAATTTGCTTTCATCCTAAAAATATATGATCTCAATATTTTTTTTACTACCGTAGAGAATAACTTTTACATTGCCCCGTTACATTGAAAACAAGTATAGTGAAAACACTATAACAAAAACGAGATTTAGTAGTAGTTAAAAATGATTATTAGTAGCTGTTTTAACTACTACGAACAATATTAGTAGCAGTTTATAAAACCGCTATTAAATCGTATGCTGTAAGAGCGGATTTATAGCGGTTATTTAAAACCGCTACTGAAGCAAAATAACCGCTACTTTCTTCGTAGCGGTTCAATCCCATCGCTACAACATCGCCATAAGCAATAATTGTTTTCTGAGATATTTGTAGCGGTTATATAACCGCTACAAATATCAAAACGTGAAATTTTTAAAGCGAGAAATGAAAAATAAAAATTTTGCTCATTTTGTAGCGGTTCTTGAACCGCTACTAATATGAATTTAATAAACAGCGCCATTAATTAGTAGCTGTTATATAATCACTATTAATTTCATCAAAATTCAAAATCCACGCCAAAAAATTAATTTCAGTTTGAAAAAAGTGAGTTAATTAGTAGCGGTTTCGTAACCGCTACAAAAATTAAGTAAATTTTTAAAAAAATACAACCATTTGTTTTAGTTTTTTTTATATTAAATTAAATAGTTTATTTCTTTTAGTAGTTGAGCTAATTTAATTAGCTTATTATTCAATAGTTTAGCTCATTTATAAATTAAAAGGAATAATTTAATTTAGTTGTATAAGTATAAAGATTGTATTGATAATATTATTGAGGATACATAGGTAATAAGGAACTATTATATGTTGTCTACTAAATGTGATTGTGTATAAAAATAGGTAAAAATGAGATAAAGCTCTGAAATATCTGCAAAAAAAAAATATGGTAAGAATAAATTTTATGCGAAGGAAGGAAGTATTTAAAAAAAAATTTAAAAACTTGTTACCATATTTGATCACATTGTTCAGCTCCTCAACTCATACAAAAAAATTTGTAAATGAGAAAAAATAAAAGAGGGGTAAGGTGAAAAGAAATGGGGGAGTGTTTGAAATGAGATGTGATTGGGGTATTTATAGGGATCTGCGTAGCATTTGTAGCAGTTAATGTATCTATTTTGTAACGATTTTTAATTAGTAGCGGTTATTTTTATTTGCGGTTTAGAACCCGCTACAAATATTATTTTATTTTATTTTTAAATATTTTTTTAAATATTTTTTTTAAAGACACAAACATAATTTGAATTTGATCACTCATCCTTGCCATCCCTATAGAAATTGTGTAGAAAAATTGTTGTTAGTGATGTATTATTTTGTTTAAAAAATTTAATTTAAATGATGTGAACTTAAAAAATTGCACCGTAGTAGAGGTAAATTGTCATCGCCTTCAGGGAAGAAGTTTTCAAAATTGGCGGACTGAAATGGCTCACTCTTGTAGGCAATGTTGTCACCTTCACCCATGTATAAAGGTCTCGTGGCTTTAAATGAACAACCATATGTCAATTCATGTGCCTCTCGTCCTCGACAAAATATGTTAGGATCGGCAGGCACAGTGGAAGAATTCTAAAATTTTACCAATCCTAATCGAGGATCTATCAACGGTATTTAAACCAAGTTGGAAGGATTCATATACCTTTTATAATTCAGGGTTTCCACGATCGCTAGGAGCCAACACGTCAGGTCCGCTCCCTCTACCGGTATCCACACGAATGCTCTCCAACCGAGACTGCGTGCTAGCGCCTCTAATGTCTCCTAGGGTTTCCCTTGCGGCTCTCAATTCTCATGTGCATATCAATATATCTGCTCTATCAAGTTTATAACCTATGAGAGCTATTTTCAAATTTCAAAATTAATCATCATTAATTTTGAAATTAATTAACTATTAATTATCTTGATGAGCTAATTAAATAAATTCAGTTTAAATTAAATCTGTCCAACAGTTTTAATTTAACCTATTTATTTAATCCAAATAAAGAGCCATTAGATTTAATTTATCTTCATAAATTAAATCTGAGATACTATATCTCTATCATGTTAGTTATTAAATTTAATATATCTTAATAAATTAAATTTAAAACGAACACAATATAATAATATAATATAATATATATATATATATATACATATATATATAAGATATATATATTTCAAAAATATATATCTATATAATATTATTAATGAATTTTATATTATATATATATATATATAATTCATCAACCCTAAATGAAACATTATCTCGTGTTGGGTCATTCTTGTGTGTGACCCTGTAGGCCCATATAAAGTTGGCAGTGGGGCAATAACTATACTAACCCAAAAGTCGCAAACGGCCTCTAGCAAGACATTACGACTACCAATTCATATGAGAATCGTTATCATGATGCAACCTGTCATACAACCATGTCACGTCCCTTTTGTCACATGATATATCGATCAAGGATAAGGCATGGATAATGTCATCCTCTTGTTCCTGACCATTACTTTCTCGATTCCTGAGTAGCCTGGTAATAGAGACAGAAACTCCTTTCCATCATAGTATGGCCATACATTTCTCAGACTCACTCATCGAGGGGCCCAGTAATATCTCTTTACTAATGTGAGGGACAAATTCCATCTTGATCATTCATATTCCTCTGTATGAAAAACCACCAAGCCTGATCGTGGCCTTTATCATCACCCGGTCAAAAGTGACTTTTGACTAGTTTAAAGCTTAGCAACTCTCATGTAGGAATCCATGATGACCTCAGGTCTAAGGGCATTGTGACGTGGTTATACATGAGAAAAGCTTATGACTTGATCCATGTAGCTTTCTCATAGTGGGTCAGTCCAGCACCTTGTACTCTTACAAGTGCCTAAGACTTTGATTCATATCTCCATATCTTATCAAAGTCATACTGGTCTTGTTTCATCTCTGCTCCCGCATAGATGACCGACCAGGGACATTTTAGGATAATCTTTATGAATTATCCAATGATATAATTATCACAGTTAACATGCAAATAATATGATAACAGAATGGAGAAATTTCATTAAAATAGTAATGTTCAAAGTACAATGATTGGCCCTTAGGGCACAATTTCCAACAAAATATACCTCATGTGCCTTTGAAGCAAGAATATACGGCTCATCATCTTGAGAAATACCAGTATAAATTGGCCGTGAGAAATTGACTGATGTGATCCCTAAGTCGTCAGTTGTCAGTCCCCGAGAAGTAGTGGTATTTGCCCATAAACACTTGAACAGTGTCACGGTGAAACGGCCTTGATAATTAAGTTCGACCATATCAAGAAGCTTTCCATAGTAAGGGACGCCTCTGAACTGCATGTTGGGGTCACTACTGCTCGCATAACTCCTTGTCCCAAATGTGCCATAAACACCCAAATTTTGAGTTTGCAATCCTTGATCCCGTGAAACCGTGAAAAACTTGAAACCATTGACATTGTATACTGTAAACCTTTTTACATGATCAAGAGGCCCGATTATGAGAGCTCTGAAATATAGTGAGTGTGGGTTGTGGTCATTTAGTATTCTGTGCGCAAACCAGTTTGAGAATTCTCTATGGACCTTTTTGTCAAATTTCGAGGATGTTTGTGTATGGATCCTAAGTTGACGCTTAACACGAATTTTGAATTCCTTGCAATAATTAACTTGCCATAGCCAGTTACATAGAGAGCAATTTCCTTCAGATTCTTGACTTGCTACAGCAAGTCTGTCAACTTGCTGTGCCCAGTTACACAGAGAGCATACCGAGAGTTCTAGCCACGGCAAGTTTGCCAACTTGCTGAGGCCAATTACACAGAGAGCAAAAAGGGATGACTTGCCACGGCCAGTTGGTCAACTTGCTGAGGCAAGTTGCAGAGGTTCTTCTACCTTTGCATTGTTTCACTTCCTTTATTCTTTCCTTGTTTCTTGATTCTTATAACACTTCAAAACTTGCCTTCATCCTCCTAGAAAGAAGAGAGGATTTATAAATTCTCAATTGAACCACAAATATAACAAGAATTCCTTTGATTTTTACTTGATACTTTGATATGCACATTTTCTTCTATACACTTCTTTCAATGTACATTTTGAATCCAAAAGTAGGGAAAAAGAGAAAAAAAAATGTATTGGAATGTTATCAATTTCTAAGAGTTAATATCGCCTTGTGGAACGCTTTTGAACATATCTCCTCGAACATGCTTCATTCCTTTAATTATCCAAAGATCTTATGATAAGCTCAAAGAAAAATGTTGCATGATGATAGAGCCAAATTATCACATATATTTTGGTAGCTAAACTTAGGCCTTTCTGGGTTTAAGCTGATTTCTTTTTTTGCCAAACAGTTTAAGATGATTTATTCTGGCATAATTAAGTGTTAAATTGAACATTTGATCACAAGGGTATATTGGAAATTAAATGGGCTAAAATACTATATTTTGTTTAATATGTTCTTAAATATTTCCTATTTATTCAGACATATGATTCTGTCTTCGTGAATTAGAATACATGGGCGAAGATGCGATGCAATATCCAATATGTATCCATTGGTCAAGCTAGGACAAATAACGTCATTTAAGGACTATCTAAGGACAAATATGGAATTTGGCATGTGCAGATTTTTTTTTTCTGATATGGTCATCCGGTATCTGGTTCAGAGTTCATGGTTTCCCCTCTCAACACAAATGTCTTTTTCAAGAAACAAACTCGAAAACTGGAGGGATCTAGTAGGGCCTTATACCGCTATACCAAATCTATGTTGTGTTAGTGCAGGCATTTCACCCAAGAGAGGGGGTGAATTGGGTGATAATAAAAATTTAAAATAAAACAAATCAAGACTGGAAGTTGATAAGGAGAAAATAAAAAAGTTAGGAAGATTTCACCAAGGTGTACGCCAGGGGTTATACTGGTTCGGTCTAAATCCCAATGACCTACGTCCAATCCACAGACAGAGCCTGTGCTTTCACTATTCCTTCCAAGATTCAGTGGGTTCTTGGCACCTTGTGTTGGAAATTGTGCCCTAAGGGCCAATCATTATACTTTAAACATTATTATTTAATGAAATTTCTCTATTCTGTTATCATATTATTTGCATGTTAACTATGATAATTGTATCCTTGGATAATTCATAAAGATTGTTCTAAAATGTCCCTGGTCGATCATCTATGCGGGAGCAGAGATGAAACAAGACCAGTATGACTTTGATAAGATATGGAGATATGAATCAAAGACTTAGGCACTTGTAAGAGTACAAGGTGCTGGACCGACCCACTATGAGAAAGCTACATGGATCAAGTCATAAGCTTTTCTCATGTATAACCACGTCACAATGCCCTTAGACTTGAGGTCATCATGGATTCCTACATGAGAGTTGCTAAGCTTTGAACTAGTCAAAAGTCACTTTTGACCGGGTGATGATAAAGGCTACGATCAGGCTTGGTGGTTTTTCATGTAAAGGAATATGAATGATCAAGATGGAATTTGTCCCTCACATTAGTAGAGAGATATTACTGGGCCCCTCGATGAGTGAGTCTGAGAAATGTATGGCCATACTATGATGAAAGGAGTTTCGGTCTCTGTTATCAGGCTACTCAGGAATCGAGAAAGTAATGGTCAGGAACAAGAGGATGACATTTTCCATGCCTTATCCTTGATCGATATATCGTGTGACAAAAGGGACGTGACATGGTTGTATGACAGGTTGCATCGTGATAACGATTCTCATATGAATTGGGTAGTCGTAATGTCTTGCTAGAGGCCGCTTGCGGCTTTTGGGTTAGTGTAGTTATTGGCCCACTGCCAACTTCATATGGGCCTACAGGGTCGCACACAAAAATGGCCCAACACGAGATAATGTTTGATTTAGAGTGGATGAATTTTATATATATATATATATATAATATAATATTCATTAATAATATTATATAGATATATATATATTTTTTCGAAATATATATCTTATATATATATATATTATATTATTATATTTAATAATATTATATAGATATATATATATATTTTCGAAATATTATATATATATATATATATATATGTATATATATTATATTATATTATTATATTGTGTTGGTTTTAAATTTAATTTATTAAGATATATTAAATTTAATAACTAACATGATAGAGATATAGTATCTCAGATTTAATTTATGAAGATAAATTAAATCTAATGGCTCTTTATTTAGATTAAATAAATAGGTTAAATTAAAAATGTTGGACAGATTTAATTTCAACTGAATTTATTTAATTAGCTCATCAAGATAATTAATTGTTAATTAATTTCGAAATTAATGATGATTAATTTTGAAATTTGAAAATAACCCTCATGGGTTATAAACTTGATAGAGCTGATAGACTCAGGGTACATCAGAATTGAGAGCCGCAAGTTAAACCCTTGGAGACATTAGAGGCGTTAGCACGCAGTCTCGGTTGGAGAGCATTCGTGTGGATACCGGTAGAGGGAGCGGACTTGACGTGTTGGCTCCTAGAGATCGTGAAAACTCTGAATCATCAAAAAGGTATGTATCCTTCCAACTTGGTTTAAACGCCGTTGATAGATCCTTGATTAGGATCGGTGAAATTTTTTTTTTTAAATTCTTCCGCTGTGCTTACCGATCCTACTGCGGCATCAGAGCCAGATCAATCGTGCGTTTAAATTGAGTTTATGATTCTTATACA
This sequence comes from Inga oerstediana, assembly GCA_963210345.1. NCBI lineage: Eukaryota > Viridiplantae > Streptophyta > Magnoliopsida > Fabales > Fabaceae > Inga > Inga oerstediana. The sequence goes on from OY723407.1 coordinate 43,795,411, forward strand.
TGTAATATATATGGGATGTGTACGTATGTTTATAAGAAACACTCGAATATGTATGTGATTCTCATTTTGGAACAACTGTGAAATCGATTCCGAACATGTATATCTTGAAACATGTATGTGATTTTCATTTTGAACAAGCATGAAATTGGATAGGGTACCTGAGATCGTAGTTGGCGGCAATCAAATTGGGTCTAGGTTCGGATATCTATTCGGGTAATAGGGATCCGAACTATGGGGAAGACAAATTGGATCAGAAGCATTCTGGGCCATTGTTGTTTTTTGTTTTGAAAAATTGGGTCCGAAATTTAAAAATTTAAAATTTTCAAATATTTCTTTTAAAAGGAATGTGCCTTTTTCAAAAGCTTTAGGGGCGCTGCCCCTTGCAACCCCGCAAGGGCGGCCCCCCTTGACCCCGCCCGCTAACCGGCTAGCGGGATCGCCGTGACCACCTCTGCGTAGCACAATATAATATGATCATGACATTTATTGCTTTTCATATTGTATGAATTCTTGTTGTAGTTTATTATTTATCCTTGTTTGGGTATGGTGAACAACATGGCTTTAGAATTTTACAAAGGTTGTAATATTTAAATACAGCCTGCGTGCCGTGCCTTTCTCTAAATACTCTCGATGTACATTCTCTTCTCATTTCACTCCCCTCGAATGTTTAAACGAGGTTTCTCTCAATGTATTTCTTTTTTTTTTTTAGAGAAGTCCTCTCATTGGCTTAGGAGGATTTTAGGTTAGGTAAGCCATGTTGTGTCACGTTTAAATTATGCTTTTGATAAGTTCATTGCATGATTACTTTTACGTTTATATGTATTTATCTGTATGAGATACGACCACGATTGCATCCATATAAACAAAACTAATTAATTAAGCCCTCTAAATTAAATCTTAAGTCATAATGCCGTCAATTAATGAATACTTGTCAAAACCTAGATCGCTCAATTGTGGAAACCACCAAAGTGGATACACTTGAGTTATCTTGATGAGACAAGCTTGAGTAATTGTACTGCTCATAATATTCATTATTGTTTTGACTTAATTGAGATTAACAAACGGTTTTGAATCTCAAGGCATTAGATGGGGTTAAACATGCCAGATCATATGATGATTAAATCCCATAAAGATCTCAGAGTTACATGTGATGTAATTAGTAAATAGGTTACCTACCTAAATAACTTAAATTTAAGCGTCTTGCCAAAGCGGACTTAAGTTTAAGCCAAATATGGATCTTAGCCCACTAATTATTATATTGAGGGTTGTTAATTTAGTGGGAGATCACTAACTAACTTTGCATATTTTAATTGTAGAATCATGTCGACTAGTAATACTGCTACACTATCATTGCGATCGGTCCTTGAGAAGGACAAACTCAATGGGACAAACTTTCTTGACTGGTTCAGGAACTTGAGAATTGTTCTCAAGCAAGAAAGAAAGGCTTATGTCCTAGATCAAACCATTCCTGAGGAGCCTGCAGCTAATGCTCCAAGAGCTCAGAGAGATGCTTACACAAAGCATAAGGATGACTCTATGGATGTAGGTTGCCTGATGCTTGCCACTATGGTTCCAGAGCTCCAAAAAGATCTGGAATTCATGGAGGCTCATGAGATAATAGTACATCTCAAGGAAATGTTCCAGCAACAGGCAAGGCAAGAAAGGTATGAGACCACAAAGGCCTTACATTCATGCAAAATGGCTGAAGGTGCATCAGTTAGTACTCATGTGTTAAAGATGAAAGGCTATATTGATCACCTTAAGAGGCTTGGATTTCCCATGAGCCAGGAGTTAGCTAGGAACTTGATCCTCAACTCACTCCCGGAGAATTATGACCAGTTTGTTATGAACTACAACATGGAGAAATCAATTTCTGAGCTGCATGGGATGCTCAAAACTGCTGAGCAAAGCATTAAGAAAAAGCCTAGCACAGTTTTAATGGTTCAGAAAGGAAAGGGTATGAAAAAGAAAGGGAAGGGCAAATGGAAGGGTAATGGCTCAGGTGGTAAGACCAAAGAGTCAAACAAGCCCGAAACCAAGCCTGCACCCAGGAAGGTAAAGCCTCCAAAGGAAGGAGTCTGCTACTTCTGTAATGAACCCGGTCATTGGAAGAGGAATTGCAAACTCTACTTGGAAGATCTGAAAAAGGACAAGAAGGATAGCGGGGCTATCGCTTCAGGTATTTATGTTATGGATATTCATTTTTCTACTTCCTCTACATGGGTATTAGATACTGCATATGGTTCTCACATTTGTACAAATGTGCAGGGTCTAAAGGACAGTAGAAAGCTGAAGAAGGGTGAGGTGGACCTACGAGTTGGAAACAGAGCAAGAGTTGCTGCTTTAGCTGTAGGCACTTATGAATTAGTTCTGCCCAGTGGGCTTTTGTTAGTTTTGAACAATTGCTATTATGTTCCTGCTTTGAGTAGTAACATTGTTTCTCTTTCTTATTTGGATAAGGAAGGTTATACTTCCATTACTAGGAATGGTAAATGTTCTATTTATCGTAATGACATTTTCTATGCTGATGGTGATTTGCATGTTGGTCATTATATATTAAATTTGGAACATCCTAATAATGGGAATATCTATAACGTAACTACTAAGAGGATAAAATCAAATGATTTGAATCCAACCTACCTATGGCATTGTCATCTAGGCCATATAAATGAGAAACACATTTCTAAACTCCATCAAGATGGATTTCTAAACTCATTTGATTTAGAATCATATGATACATGCAAATCTTGCTTATTAGGAAAGATGACTAATGCACCTTCCACTAGGCACAGTAAGAGGGCTACTGAATTATTGGGCCTCATACATACAGATGTATGTGGACCATTAAATATAGCTGCCAGAGGAGGTTATGTCTACTTCATTACATTTATAGATGACTTTAGTAGATATGGCTATATCTATCTAATGAAACATAAATATGAATCTTTTGAAATGTTCAAAATATTCCAAAATGAAGTACAAAACCAACTTGGTAAAACAATTAAAGCACTTAGATCTGATCGAGGTGGTGAATATTTGAGCCAAGAATTCACTGACCATCTTAGGAGTTGTGGGATAATCTCACAATTGACTCCTCCAGGAACACCACAATGGAATGGCGTTTCTGAACGGAGGAATCGAACACTATTAGATATGGTTCGATCTATGATGAGTCAAACAGATCTTCCACCGTCCTTTTGGGGACATGCCCTAGAGACAGCTGCGTTCACACTAAATCGTGTTCCATCTAAGGCAATTGAAAAGACACCATATGAGATATGGACTGGAAAGAAACCAAGTTTATCTTTTCTTAAGATCTGGGGATGTGAGGTATATGTTAAGCAACAAGCCTCTGATAAATTAGTGCCCAGATCCATAAAGTGCCTTTTCGTAGGGTATCCTAAAGAAACGAAAGGATACTATGTCTACAATCCCACCGATAACAAAGTGTTTGTTATTCGAAATGGCAAGTTTCTAGAAAGAGAGTTTGTCTCTAAAACAACCAGTGGGAGCGACGTACATCTCAAAGAAATTCGAGATCCACAAGATGGTACAGAACCATAGATGGAAATTAGAGAAGACTCACAACAAGCTGCTGAGCCTCCTCAAGTAACACAAGGTCCACGAAGATCTGATAGGACACGGCATCAGCCTCAGAGATATGGATTTCTGATTACTGAAGGCCGTGATGTGTTGCTCATTGAGCAAAATGAGCCCACCACCTATCGAGAAGCCACAGTGGGACCAAACTCTAAGAAATGGCTAAATGCCATGAAGTCTGAAATGCAATCCATGTACGACAATCAGGTATGGACTTTAGTCGATCCACCTGAAGGTGTAAAAACCATTGGGTGCAAATGGGTTTTCAAGGAGAAAACTGACATGGATGGCAATGTAAATCTCTTTAAGGCACGACTGGTTGCAAAAGGATTCACTCAAACTCATGGTGTAGACTATGATGAAACCCTTTCCCCAGTTGCAATGGCCAAATCAATCAGAATCCTTCTTGCCATTGCAGCATATTATGACTATGAAATATGGCAGATGGATGTCAAAACAGCCTTCCTTAATGGAAAGCTGCTTGAGGATGTGTACATGACACAACCTGAAGGTTTTGTGCGTCCAGAGGACTCTGGTAAAATTTGCATGCTTCAAAGATCCATTTATGGATTGAAGCAAGCATCTCGGAGCTGGAATCATCGTTTTGATGAAGTAGTCAAAGAGTTTGGATTCATTCAAAACATCGATGAACCTTGTGTTTACAAGAAGGTTAGTGGGAGCATAGTTGTATTTCTAGTGCTTTATGTAGATGACATCCTACTCATTGGAAATGATATTCCTACCTTGCAGAGTGTCAAGTCTTGGTTAGGAAAGTCCTTTTCAATGAAAGACTTAGGTGAAGCCACCTATATCCTAGGGATTAGGATCTATAGGGATAGATCCAAAAGACTAATAGGCCTAAGTCAGAGCACATACATAGATAAGATACTGCATAGGTTCAATATGCATGATTCAAAAAGGGGTTACATGCCTATGTCTCATGGCATCCATCTTAGCAAGGATCTGTGTCCTAGTACACCTGATCAACGAGATCGCATGAGTAAGGTTCCATATGCCTCGGCCATTGGATCCATCATCTATGCCATGTTATGTACTCGACCGAATGTCTCATTTGCCTTAAGTATGACCAGCAGATACCAACAAGATCCTGGTGAGGGTCATTGGACTGCCGTTAAGAATATCCTAAAGTACTTAAGAAGGACTAAGGACTTATTTTTGGTCTATGGTGGATTGGATGATGAGCTCTGTGTAACCGGTTACACAGATGCAAGTTTCCAAACTGACCAAGACGACCTTAAATCGCAATCTGGATATGTATTCCTCCTGAATGGTGGAGCAGTAAGCTGGAAGAGCTCCAAGCAAAGCACTATAGCAGATTCTGCAACAGAAGCTGAGTATATAGCAGCATCAGATGCAGCTAAAGAAGCTGTTTGGATCAGAAAGTTCATTACTGAACTAGGGGCGGTGCCTACCATCTCAAATCTAATAGATTTTTTCTATGGCAATAGCGGTGCTATTGCACAGGCCAAGGAGCCTAGGTCATATCAAAGGACCAAACACATACTCAGGCGATTTCATCTTATTAGAGAAATCAACGATAGAGGTGATATAAAGATATGTAAAGTAGCAGGAGAAGATAATGTTGCTGATCCTCTTACTAAGCCACTTGCACAGGCAAAGCATGAGCGTCATGTTAGGGCAATGGGAATTAGGCAAATTAATGATTGCACCTAGGGCAAGTGGGAGGATGTTGGAAATTGCGCCCTAAGGGCCAATCATTGTACTTTAAACATTATTATTTAATGAAATTTCTCCATTCTGTTATCATATTATTTGCATATTAATTGTGATAATTGTATCCTTGGATAATTCATAAAGATTGTCCAAAAATGTCCCTGGTCGGTCATCTATGCGGGAGCAGAGATGAAACAAGACCAGTATGACTTTGATAAGATATGGAGATACGAATCAAAGTCTTAGGCACTTGTAAGAGTACAAGGTGCTGGACCGACCCACTATGAGAAAGCTACATGGATCAAGTCATAAGCTTTTCTCATGTATAACCACGTCACAATGCCCTTAGACCTAAGGTCATCATGGATTCCTACATGAGAGTTGCTAAGCTTTGAACTAGTCAAAGTCACTTTTGACCGGGTGATGATAAAGGCTACGATCGGGCTTGGTGGTTTTTCATGTAGAGGAATATGAATGATCAAGATGGAATTTGTCCCTCACATTAGTAGAGAGATATTACTGGGCCCCTCGATGAGTGAGTCTGAGAAATGTATGGCCATACTATGATGAAAGGAATTTCTGTCTCTGTTATCAGGCTACTCAGGAATCGAGAAAGTAATGGTCAGGAACAAGAGGATGACATTTTCCATGCCTTATCCTTGATCGATATATCGTGTGACAAAAGGGACGTGACATGGTTGTATGACAGGTTGCATCGTGATAACGATCCTCATATGAATTGGGTAGTCGTAATGTCTTGCTAGAGGCCGCTTGCGACTTTTGGGTTAGTGTAGTTATTGGCCCACTGCCAACTTCATATGGGCCTACAGGGTCGCACACAAGAATGACCCAACACGAGATAATATTTGATTTAGGGTGGATGAATTTTATATTTATATATATATATATATATAATATAAAATTCATTAATAATATTATATAGATATATATATTTTTTTGAAATATATATCTTATATATATATATATTATATTATTATATTTAATAATATTATATAGATATATATATATTTTCGAAATATTTTATATATATATATATATGTATATGTATATATATATTATATGATATTATTATATTGTGTTGGTTTTAAATTTAATTTATTAAGATATATTAAATTTAATAACTAACATGATAGAGATATAGTATCTCAGATTTAATTTATGAAGATAAATTAAATCTAATGGCTCTTTATTTAGATTAAATAAATAGGTTAAATTAAAACTGTTGGACAGATTTAATTTAAACTGAATTTATTTAATTAGCTCATCAAGATAATTAATTGTTAATTAATTTCGAAATTAATGATGATTAATTTTGAAATTTGAAAATAACCCTCATGGGTTATAAACTTGATAGAGCTGATAGACTCAGGGTACATCAGAATTGAGAGCCACAAGTTAAACCCTTGGAGACATTAGAGGCGCTAGCACGCAGTCTCGGTTGGAGAGCATTCGTGTGGATACCGGTAGAGGGAGCAGACCTGACGTGTTGGCTCCTAGAGATCGTGAAAACTCTGAATCATCAAAAAGGTATGTATCCTTCCAACTTGGTTTAAACGCCGTTGATAGATCCTCGATTAGGATCGGTGAAATTTTTTTTTTTTTTTAAATTCTTCCGTTGTGCTTACCGATCCTACACCTTGTACACAGCGATCTAATCCTCTCTTTGAATACTCTCTCCCCCTTACACAACGTAAGTAGGTACCCACCTTAAAGTCCCACAACTTTAAGGTATCTCTTAAAAAAAGTGTACAGAATCAATGAATGTTCTCTCTCACAGAGTTGGTAATATAAGCACTGAAGCGTATGATACAAAGAGGTAATAATAGCTCAGAAATGAATGTTTGTCAGTTTTGTAGTTCAGTGACTTTTTTCCCCACTTTGAATGCCTTTGCTATTTGTAGTTGGAAAGATCTTAATGATCGTTGGGGACGTTCAGTTTTCCCGTTAATCACTGAGCATGACTCAGAACATTCTTTATGTTATTTGGATATAGCCGTTGAGGTGAAGAGAATGTGTTAGAAGAAAATCAGATTGCATTTAATGTCTCTCACACAGTATATCTGCTTTTCTTGGAATCGAGAAATCTGAAGTATCAATCTCCTGTAACTTGCTTTGAGAATGTTAATCACGAATAAAAATGATAATAAGCAAGATTAATGAAGATTAATGAAAGTACTCAATGATTCTGAGAAATTTAGATTTAGATATGATGCTCTGTTTTTCATGAAGAACAAGTATTCGAATACTATTATAATTATCAGGATAATTTAAGTCTTTTCAGATAACATACTATTCGAATACCTTTTTCTCTATTTGGATAATATTTGAAATTTTACACTGAGATTATTCGAATAGTTGAGATACCTATTTGAATAGTGATCTCTTAAACTCAAAAAGATTATCCTGATACATGAGTTACTATTTGAATACTTGCTTCGAGTTCGACTAAAACATTTTCTTTCAGCTTTCTATATTATTCGAATAGTTTTCTTGCTATTCGAATAATTTCTCATCTCAATCTCATAGTCTTGATGTTGGTTTTGAAATGCTATTTCGAATATTAATAACACTATTCGAATAGTGGCTTTACTATTCGAATAGTCTTCTTATTAATCGAATAATATAACTTGAAAATTCTTTTGAGCATACATTTATTATTCTGATAATGGTCATACTATTCGAATAATGCATTTGATGTTCACTTTGAAAAGTATAAGTCCTATTCGAATAACATACCGACTATTCGAATACTTTTGTTTTGAAAAAAAAAACTTTCAACTGTTATAATAGATTATACTATTCAAATAGTCTGAGGGTTATCAGAATAAAAGCTTATAGAAACTGAGTGTCAGTATTCGAATTGTAAGTATACTATTCGAATACTTTCTTAGTAAAAATCTTGATGATAAAAATGCAGAGACAAATTAAACTAGACTTAGGTTTGTTATCATCAAAACTCTGAATCTAACATGTCGGTGGAATTTATTTTGTTTTAATGTTATCCACATGACATGAGAAAAGAGATTATGAGATTAATTGCGTTATTGGGTATTACATTATTGGGTTAGATTAAGTCTAGGTTGTGGTCCATACCTTAATCACAGAGCATATTAGTAACTAGCCTCTGCTCACTTTAGCCCAAAACCTCCACAACCCTAACACGCACATTTTTTTTTCCCCAATTTGGTACGAGGGGCTTGGAGGGAAGGGGAGGGGAAATAAAATTCTTATGAGTTAAATTTAAAAATATTAGAGAAGTGGGGTTAAAATTTTTTAAATAATTGTTTATACTCTTTTACATTACATATTATCTTTATTAAAATTTTATAACACCACTTTTTCAATTTGTTTAAATTCAACTCGTAAAAATCTTATTTTCCCTCCCTTCCTTCCCCTCCCCTCATACCAAACAGGCCCTTAACACAATCCTAGGAATAGTTTTAAGCTATCATTAACGTTAAGCCTCCATTCTTAACCCAAAAACGCAGTACTTCATTACTCTTCATAGACCTCACATACTCACCACTCTTCACATCCATTTATCCGTTCATTTAATGATCATTTTCTCTTATTCCCACTCCATAACCGCCACGTTCTCCACTTCATTCCTCCCTCTTTTCTTCTTCCATGCTCCTTTCCAATCACACCACTGGAGTTCCCCATGGTGTCATAGAAGAGGACGAATAGAGCTGAACGCTTCTCCATGTGTGGCTAGCTTTCTTCTACGTTGGGATGATGTGAAGTGTTGAGCTAGTGGTCTCTTAATAGGGGAGTGGTTCCCTACTCTTAATTTCCTCTTCTTAGTAACTTTTGTTTATGACTTGAGTAGCGTGTACTGTTCAATTCATTTGAATATTAAGATTTAAGAGTTGTATCTTTGTTTAATTGAGGTTTACATTCATCTGCTTGTTATGCATGCTAGGTATTTGTTGAAATGCCTCTATGAATTTTAAGTGATTAAACAAGTCGAGTTGTGGCTGTTTAATTGTAGGTGCTGAGTAGAAATAATGTCTCAATTGACTCAAGTTGCACATTAGAATGATATGATTGTAAATATAAGCTTTAATGGCTTAATTGTTTGAGGTAGTAATTAGCCTTAGATTAATGCTAGCACATTAGAAACTAAGAGAACAATGTTATTCCCAATTAATTAAAAGTTAAGGATAACTACACACATCATCACAAGGGTGTCCATCTCATTAATCACTTGTCAAACCAAAAAATTACAAGAAAACAAGAAGTGTAGTTTGTTTACTTGATCAATTAGTAGTTAGTTGTAAATCAAGTCGACGACCCATGCCGACGTGCGGATTTGGCAGCTTTGAAGTGATTTCAGAGGGGGACATGCCTTTAGAGCTTCCCTTGCCAATGATCTCAAACAAGTTCAGCACAATAGCAGCATTTAACACTGCAAGATACACGTGATCAGCTGCCGCCATTATCATAGGATTCAAAGAGGAATTAGAATCATATTCATGATTCTCAGTGGACGCACTTATGCTTGCTATTAGCTTCTTTGTTGTATAGGCACTCGCTATATAGAAACTATGGAGGATGATTGGGTAAACTTCAAATCTCACTACTACAAAAAACGCTTTTAACGTCCCTTTTTTTTTTTGGTTTTTAACATCTAAAAATAAAGGGACGTCTATGTGAGCGATGTAGAAAATAAATGGCAATGACATCCGTAAAAAAAAAAAAGGGGACGCGTAAAGTCTAGACTTTAGACGTCCCCATTTTGGAATGGGGACGTCTAAAGTGTTGGTCTGACACTTTAGACATTCCCAATTTGGAATGGGGAAGTCTAAAGACTGACACTTTCTACTTGGGACGTCTAAAGTTTTATTTTTGTAAAATGACTATTTATATTCTTCACTGCCCAACAAATTAAAACTACAGAAACAGGATCGATGAATAATTCATAATAAACCACAATGTCCTTTACATGGTAAAGAAACATCCAGCACTTTTATAAGTATCCTTCTACATTTAAAAAGCAAGTCCAATGGAATTCATAATAACGATTTTAAATTCACCATGGTTATCTCCATTAGATTATTACAAACACCTCCTATAAATTTCCTATGTCAGGACCTCTATGTAGTGTGCAAACAATGCGGTTATATCTTCAATTTTGTTTTTTAATAACTAAAGGGCATTTTTTATTTTTAAATTCTTAATAACAGAAACAACAGGTCGATGGTGTCAAGGAAACTAGCTATCACGGTATATAGGAAGACGGTGATTTGAAGCATTTTTGTAACAAAAGCAGAAATTTAGTGATTCCAAGCATTTTTGTATGTGTTAAAGAAAGCAAAGTTGTGAGAGTGAGAGACAAACTTGTGGACAATGGAGAAGGAGACGACCCACGATGGCACCATCTGGACAATGGTTGTGAGAGGGAGAGAAAAACGACAGCGCACTTGTCTCTTCCTTGGTAGCCTATAGCTCCGCCGGACAAACAGGAAGAGCGTCGTTGGAATAGAGGGAAACAAAGAAAGAAGAGGGGGAAACATGGATAAAGAGGAGAAAGCATATTGACAAGAGAAAGAATGAAATTAGAGCAGGGTAGAGCTGACTAATAGGACGTCAGTGCAGGCCTATAAAGTCTACTTTAGACATCCCCAGTCAACCTGGGGATGCCTAAAGTCCAATTTAGACCACCCCAGGCTGACTGGGGAGGCCTAAAGTGAGGGACTTTAGGTGTCCCCAGTCTGACTAGGGACATCTAAATTCCCCTAAAGTTTCATATTTTGGCGTGCGGAAGGCAAAATTCAAAACTTTAGACGTCCCAATTTATGTTTGGAATGCCTAAAGATACACAATCCCCCTCTTTAATTGCAAAAATATCACCGCCTCTATTTTTAACCTCCCTTTTTATAAAAGGAACGTCCTTTAGAGTACTAATATCTATATTTTGTAGTAATGTCTAAAAGTTTGCACAACCTGTTTTTCTAGATCTAATTATGAGGATAGTTAGAGTGTAATTAAATGGTGGGACCCTACATTATTTGGTATAGCAAGTTATACCATTCATAAGCTATCAATAATGGCACGATCAGTCTTCAAATTTATTAAAAATATAGTATAAATCTGATCATTGACAATTGGAATCTTTTTTTATCAGTTCAAAGGTATAATCTCTTTTGAGATTTAGAGTGTAAAGAGTCTTCATCTCTTCCAATAAGTGCTCTCTGATATTTAAACTTGTATTTTTCTCCTTACGGGTTGAGGCTCCTTACCACCTCACCCAATAATATATTGATGAGAATTGAAATATTTTGAGATATATTATTTGTTTAAGCCAAGCAAAGGCATATATCAGCGAAATTTATTTGAACAAAAAATAAACTATTGTTAAACGTGGCATATTAAAAATTGTCTAGTATATTATTATTTTACAAGCAAGTCATATGAGTTCAATAAAATATTGTAGACTTTATATAATTCTTCTATATGGCATGACGCGGATGATCGGTACATAGAAGTAACAACTTAATATATTTTATATGTAATATAAAATTTATAAAATGTCGCACACTTGATAATTTATTTTTTCGTCCGCACACACTTGATAATTTATTAATAGTATTTGCATGAAATATTCATATTTTATATAAATTTTATATGCCAATTTTGGGGAAATTTGTAGGGAAAATTAGAATGAAAGACCTGTAGAAGAAGATATTTACGGAGAAGGACCATAAAAGTTGTAATTATTTAGAATGACCAAATATAAAAAATATAAAATTAAAAAATACTAAAATGCCCCTAACAAATTCTTCTAAATTCCCTCCTACATTCTCTCCCACATTCTATTTGTAAAACTAATAAAAAATTCTAAGTTTCACTAAATTAAACAGTTTTCTCGATTTTTATTTTTCACAACTTGCAAAGATATCTATGGAAAAAATTACGCATTCTTCAATTTTGTAAAAATTATAATTTTTTAAAATCAACAAAGATTTTAATTAAAACTAGAATTATATAACTCTAATAAAACTCAAGGTCGTTATTTATAATTTATCATATATGTTAAACCAAGAAAGTTTATATGATTTTTATTTTTTTTGGAAGCAATTTATGTGGGTTAAAAAATTCATTCAATGTTAATAAAATTTTAAAAAAATCTATTACATCCTAAAAACATAATATCATGAAAAATATGAAATGAGTTTAGTCTTTATTTTGATAAAAGTAGTTTAATTAATATCAATGTTGATAATATAAATTGAGCAACTTGATAATATAAATTTGTGAAAAATAAAAATTAAAAAAAAAATGAGTTTAACCGTTTTTAATTAAATAATATATTGAAAATTAAAAAAAAAAGATACGATCATATCATGATGGACTGTTTTAGTTTAATTTTAGTTATTTTTTAATTATGAATACAAGAGATAATATAGGAGGTTTGGTTAGGGGAAATTTAGTAATTTTAATTTATATTTTAATATTTGGTTCTTCTAAGTAATTACAATTTTTATGGTCTTTTATAATGAATATTATTTTTTCTACGTTTTTTATTTTAATTTTCCCAAATTTGTATGTAGTTAGGCTATTAATGCATGATTTACGGCTTAATTGAGAAAAGAGAGATTAAAAGGGTATGTTTTTGCAATTTATCTTGAGTGAATTGATTTCTGAGAAATACTTAGGTACTCTCAGTGTCATATATGCTCTAACTAATGATAATGTTCCAAATCGGATAATTTGAATCTCACATGTCATCTTTGTTTTATTTCTTTAAAAATTAAAAACTTATAGGGTTCACCAAATTCCATTGATGCCCCTCTCTTCCCTCTTTCTCAAACTCACCCGCTCTCCCCTCAACGACACCAGCGCTTCTGGATACACTTTCACCACCCTCAACCCATCCCAGCGCCACCCCTCCTCCATCATCAGAAATATCCTCCATGGCTGATCTAACCAACACCATCACAGCTCACTCTCACATCCAAAATCTTCTTCTGCCTCTAAGGATCCCAAAGCCATATCTCAAATCGACAACACATAGATGTACAAATATATATATATGTAATACCCCGAAATTTGGGATTGGAGGCTTGGAAATAAGCCTAAATTAAGCGGACTGCTAAGCCCCGATTTAGTAGATGTCCCAAATTTATCCCCTAATGTTTCTTATATCTTTGGGGTATTAAGAAAGTAAAATGGTGAATTTTGGAGAATATAATTATGTTTTCGGTGAAATCGCTTATGAGGTAGTAAGCTTGTCATCTTCATTTGAATGACCAAATGATAAGTAAAAATTATGAAATTTTACAGGATGGAAGTAGACATCCTAAGATTTAATTTGATAGGTCATATGACTCAAAAAGAGATATACACAAAAAGATATGAATTTTTGAAGTTAGCCCAGAAAAACTGGAAAGTTTCTGAAACAACATGTAAAGAATGAAATTATGGGAATTTTGTGATTCCATAAAGTAAAATTCTATATTTTTCCTTGAAAATAGACTCAATAAGAGTTCTATAGGCTTTGGAATCACCTCATTTCGAGTTTTCTAGAATTAGTTATGATTTTTCAAAGTTTGGGCAGAAATCTGCCAGAATTTTGTAAAATCCGAATTTTGGAAAATTAAACAAATTATTATAATATTATGAAATATTAGAATATAAGTTCATCTTTCTCATTCAGCTGCTCATTCACGCACAGCAACCTGAACCATAGAGAGAGAAGGTTGAGAGAGTTTAGAGAGAGAAATAGAAGAAAAATCACAAGGTAAGCCGATTTCTCCGACGATTTCGCTCCTAACGCGTATAACTCCGATCCTAAGCTACTCCTCTTTGTTCTTTAAGGTTTGGAAAGCTCAAATTTGGTGTTTTGAAAGTTAGGGTTTTCAGCCATCTTTGAGAAAAACTAGTGGGAGCTTGAGGTAACTTCCAAACCTTCGTATATTGACTATTCTAGCTGCTGTGGGCAATTTAATCGGTGAAATTTCGCCGGATTGCCATTGGTTGTAAAAATGGAAAATGGGTTTCCCTAGGGGTTATGCTGCCCAAATTGATACTAAATGGTAGTTGTAACCTAATGGAATAGTCAATAAAGTGGTTAGGAGTAGAAAGGAACGTGTTTACGGAGCCGAAACCGAAAAACCCCAATTTTCCCCTTAAAACCTATATATTTCGGCCAGCATTGTAAATGGGTCTTAGAGTTGGATTTTCAATGATTTGATGATTCCATTGGATTCAGTGGGCGAAAATAGGTGGGGTTACAGTTGGGCACTTTTTCAGAAAAGGCCGAGAAAGCATAATTACGGAAACGCCCCTAAAACCCTAAAAGTAGGGCTGCCAAGGGCATTTTCGTAATTTGACATTGAATTTGATAATTATGAGTCCGGAAATGGATTCCTTGGATGAAAATACGTCAGGATAGCCCTAGTCAAAAATTTAGGAAAACGTGCCATCGGGCCGGGTACAGCGGGGCCGGGCCGGGTCCTCGGGGTATTTTAGTAATTTTCAAGATAGACTCATATAACCCCCAGAAACATTATGGAAGTGTCTAAATAGTACATTTGACATTGTAGGATCGAATATGGAGCCCCGAGCTGTTTGCACGTAGATCGAGGCACGCGTTTCGAGATGGGAAAAGGTTAAGGTAGGGGACTTACCTTACTTGCATGTATTTGATATCTTTGCTTGTGTAATGATGTATGTGATTGCTTTACTTGATTGTGTAGAGCATATTTGAATAAATGAAGCTCTGTTTCTGTTTTCACTGTGGCCATAGTCTTGTTGTATGAAACATTGAGCATGCAGAAATGTCATTATGGAGCATACATCTAGATAAAGCTAACATGTCATACACATAGCATCAATCATGCATGCATTATGGTATCTGTTTCCTACTGAGATTCTCTCGAATCTCACCCTCCCCTACCAACAATTTAGACAGGAGACGACAGAAGTTATGCAAACAACAATGCAGAGTACCGTACGAGAGGATTACAGTAGTGGAATGAAGATGGGAAGAAGTCTCTGTTTCACTGGGATGAGTTTAAACACCCTAGTAGCCTTGTACGGCTACCTTAATCGTAAGTATCATGTACAAACCCCTATGGGGAATTTATGTAATCATGCACATATTATCAGTATAGTTATGCTATTCTTGTGTTGCCTACCGAACCGCATATCATTTTCCGCGAATACTCTGATAAATGTGAAATTAAAATAAGGGCGTGACAATATATATATATAGCTAGATACAGGGTAAGTCGTTAGAGAAAGAGTGCCAGTTTGAAAATGGCAGTTCAAGAGAGAAAAAGCATGGGGGGAATGCTTTGTTTACTATTGCTTCTCTTTCTCAGATTAACGCTAGAGAGAAAGAATGAGTTTATACAAAAATCTTAATATAGAGTGAAATTAGTAGGGAGATGCTTGCTGTAAAGCAGGACAATACAAGGTGAGGCAAGGGCGGTGGGGGCCGGACTGTCGGATGTGAGGCTAGAGGAGGCGGCGGTTCTTGAAGAAAGGCCATCCTTGTGAGATAGAAGGGGGGAGTTTGGGAAAGATGGAAGAGGGGCAGCAGAGGAATTTTACAAAACCCAGACATTTTTTATTTTTAGATTACTAAAACAAGCCAGACACGTGAGATTAAAAATATCTGAGTTCGGGCAATCTTATTGGATAGAGTACATATAAGCTTTTACACTAGGAGTACCAAAGTATTTCTCTTGATTTCTTGGGACTTTTTGATGTTATTTTTAATACACCTCGGACCTTTTGATGTTGTCTGAAGCTGTTTTATATGGTATGGACCTTGAAAGAAGAATAATTAAAGAGCAAAAGACCAAATAATGACAAAGACGGATGAGAAGATAATTACAACGATAGTATTAAAACCAGGAGGATTGTGACCCGGTGTGACCAGAGTTAGCCGGGGTAAACCAGCTGGGTTGGGGATTGATTGGGGGTCACTTTTTTTTTTATTAAAAAACTTGCTAAAAAATGCATGAAGTGCAAGAAACTTCAAGAAGAAAGATGTTTACTAAGAAAAAGAAGAAATGAGAGGAAAAAGAGAAGGAAAATAGGAAAAGGAAATGAGAAAACAAATATTGATAATATATAAAAATATGTATTTTCTCGTGTCCTTTTTAGAAGTTTCAAATTTTTAAATTGGTTTGGTCCTTTTTATATTGATTATGTGTAAATATGTATTACAATAACATATACTATATATGTGTTGATAGTAGGTACTTTTATACATTTTATTTTGAATATATCTTTTAATTATCATCAGTTGATTACGAGTTAACCTTGGTCTTGGTCTGATCCACCAACCCTTGAACCGTTGCCTATACCAGTTCATTGACTGGTCGGCTCTTAATACTTGATTACAACTAGAGAGCTCCAGCGCTATGCAGTTGACGTATTTTGCAACAGTGCGTTTTGCATAAAAATAGAGCAATTCGATTCAGTTTCGCATTGACCCAACTTCAGTTGCATTTTAATGGGCTATTCCACACTTTGGAGCCCTAGACTGTGTCTCCCACTCTCTTCTCCATCTTGTCTCCTTCATTCCATTCGGCCGCTCCATCCTATTTCTGCATCTCCTTTCATTCCCTCATAATAGCTGTTAACCATTGTTTTTTAACAACATTTTATTAGCACAAATTATTGGATCAAAATATCAATAATTTGTTGGCTTTAATTTGTGAATGAAATTTTATACTCGCATTTATAAACTCATTTTCTGGAGGTTATTTATTATATGGGCGAAGTATTTTCTGCACAAGCGTGGCGCTTGATAGTTTGCGGAAATAAACTTTAATTTGGATTTTAGAGTGAAAACATTTGAGTAAATAAAGAATGATTATCAACTGTTTAATGTGATGGTGTGAAAAATTCTTATGTTTATAAGCCTATTTGTGATAGGTTGCCTGATATATAAGGATTTGATGAATGCCTTAAGAAACGGGGGTGAATATATATTTATGATGAGTTGGTCTATTTCATATTGACATGCTAATAGTTATGATCAAATCTTAGATATGAATATTTTAATTTGGAAACATTCTAATTTAATTATAATGGAAGGGGATTATATATTATATAGTGAAATTATAATTAAATTAGAATTATTCTTGGTAAGGTGTGAAAATATTTTTCACATATATAGGTTGAGATATTTGAAAGTGTGGGGGTACCTTATAAATTTTCAATCTTAATTTGATAAGGCCAAGTTGTGGTTTAAAATTAATTATATGATGGTTTTGTTATTTACTGAAGAGTGCAAATTTGTGAAATATTCATGTGGCATGAAATTTAATCATTTATCTAGTGGAGATAAATGCATTTAAATTTCATGATTTGCGAGTATATATTTATAGTGGTATAACTATGCATAACTACTGTGAATATTGAATTCTTTAATGTAGGTGGCATATGTTTTATAATATGTCTTACAAAATTATATATTGCTGCCTTATTTTATAAATACAAGATGTGTGCTGTAAATAATTAATTGAGTGGAGGCTCTGTTATATTTGCTAATGTGAGCAAATTTTGTGGACTATCAAATACTTTTCTTGAAACAAGCATTATGTAATATGAAAATGTAAACATTCATCTATAGTAGATGAATGTGAGATTTTCATAATTTGAGGCTATATAATTATCTTGGTTTAAGAATGTGTGTGAATTATGATTATAACGCTGTTTGAAGTGGTTTTGCAACTCAATCTAGATATACACAATTTTTTTTTTTTGAGAATTTGTAGCATTAATTGATAGACATTAATCCTTGTGATATAGCTTATGCTATATGGAGATTGGGCATATATATAGATATGTGGAAATAAAATATTTCAGGGGTACCATAAATGTTGGTATCAAGTACAGTGGATTCCCATTATATTGAGATATACGGATGTTAATTGAATTTCAATTTTATATGAGAAAATTCACTGGTAGCCAAAATAAATTATTATGTGAGTTAGAGTTTGATACTCTGGAATTAGCTAAATTTGTTAGGCTAAATTGTTGAAAACCTCTTGGCAAATATTTTGGTGGAAAACCGACACTTAATGTTGATGATTTGAGATTGCCAAATGGCAATAGCCATTGTGAAAAATAATGATGTAAGTGAAAAATGTTTATGATACAATAAGCTAGCTTAAAAATTATGGAATTATCTCAATTGATTTTGTTAGGTCAAAGAGTTGACCTATGGATTTGTTAACAAACCCCGGGAAGAATTAAATTAGTTGAGGGGAATAGGACTAAAGCCAATAAGAAATTAACAGTGATGACAACCTAACCTCTGTGATTAGTGATCCCATGAAAGAGGTTCAATGGGTAAGAATAAGTCATTTGTTAGTTCTGCTAGCACTACAATAAATTATCAATCCCTTCCTATGGCAAGAGAAAGTGCTAAAATGCATTTTGGTAAGGCTAAGTGAAAGTTCTTAATGATTTCATAATACTATGGGATGGTGTACTCATTGCAGGTACATTTTATGAAATCATCTCTATGAATGTGGAGTGGGGCCGCTTCTATGAGTTCGTGACAAAATCTCTAAAGCATTTGTTATCCACCAAGCACGTGCATGGCCGATTAAAGTGCAAAACTGCGTTAATAGCAAAATGTGGGGGTACAATCTGACTACTAATGCCACTAGTATATACTTAAGAGGTGTGAGTTCATAGTCCATAGGACCACTGACATCTCTGTGCACTAAGTATTATTAGTCTAGGTCTGGTTCATAGTCCAAAAGACCACTAGATATAATGGTTATACCCATATGTGTAACTCAGCTAATAGAGTTCCTTTTGACACATGTGGGGCATTGTTGGTATTACAATGTGGGTGTGTCAAAAGGAACGTATCCCACATTATTTGAGATTGTGGAGGTCGAAGCAATAAGTGATAATATATTACTAAATGGACTAAGAGGAGGAATGAGTTTGCATAACAATGGGCCATCGGAAGTTGAAATCTGGCGACTTCTCCCCACCCATTGTTTATGAGTTAAAGAACGGACAAGGCACTTTTATTAGGCTATTTTTGGAATGTGAGATTAAATTTTTGGAATAAATGAGCTTATTGAAAAATGGCATTTTCACTTAGGCTCAATAGTGAAAATGAACATTGGTGTCCTTTAAAAGGAAAAGATTGACTTCCTATCTCATGCTTAAATGCCAAACGTTCGGAAATTGATGGTTTTGAAATACCTTCAATTCCCAACATTTTGCATTGATTTCTTTAATCTATTTAATAGCTTTCAACATTCAGAAACCACCAATTCATTACGATTAAGTGGCTACCAACGTTTGAAATTTGTGAGACCTATAAAGTGCTTCTGTTAGAGGTTCAACATATGGCTTTTGAAGCTTTCAAGCACTTCTCTTCCTCCTTCTGAATATCTTATGCCTACTGAGTTTTATTATATTTCGTTGTTCTATTTACCCTATCTTTTGTAGGAAGGATCAATCTGTTTTATCCTGGAGAGTGTTGCTTTTACCCTATCTTATGCCTACTGAGTTTTGTTATTTTTATCCCTTTTGAAGAAGTTCATGTGTATTTGTACTCAAAAAAACTTTATGGTGGCAGGTGCAATTTTGGGAAAACGTCATAGTTAGATTTGCTCTTTAACCTTTTTTTTAAAAATCTAACTCATAAAATTTTCTACCCCCTCCCCTCCCCCCAAACCCCTCGTATATATCAAACAGCCCCTTGCACTGTATTCATAATTTTACAATGGTTATTTTTCTTTTGACTTGTATTTAATGATGCTAGGCAAAACTTTGAGCAAGTGATTCTTGATGAGGAAAAGGACCTGTTCAAGAAATTTCATGGGATGTCTGTATTTGAATATATGGAAATAGATCCAACATTCAAAACTATTTTCCATAAGGCAATGGCTGACATATCAATCATACAGATGAAGGGTGTCATTGAGACATACAAAGGATTTGAGGGAATATCAACACTTGTTGATGTGGCTGGTGGCATTGGCCAATGCCTCAAAATGATCATCTCCAAGTATCCTTCAATTCAAGGCATTAACTTTGACTTACCCCAAGTGGTACAACATGGCCTATCCCATCCAGGTAACCGCGCAAATTTGGATACTCTTCATTTTATTCCACCCAACTCTGGATGAAAAATTGTAAGGTTAAAATTTAATGTTTTATAAAACTATTATCATAAATAAATAAATAAATGTAAGGAAAAAGTAACGGTGAGTCCTTATGATTTACTTCAATTTTGAATCAGATTTCTAAAGTTTGTTTTGTTTAAATTGGACCCTTATTATTTTATCTGCTAATTTTAACTTTAGACTTTATGAAATTTCATTTATAAAACTGCATGGAAGTTAAAACGGCATGAATGAAATGAAACGAAGGAAATTCTCTCAAGTCCACGAAATTATATAAACTAAAATTTAACGCTTTTACATTTAAAAGTTGAATGCTTGTGTAAGGATTAAGTAAGGACCATATCTAAACAAAATAAATTTTAGGGACTGAATTCAAAATGAATGTAAATTATAAGGACCCACAAATTAATTTTCTCTAAATTTAAACTATTAACTATTTTATTTATTTATTTATTTATTTTTTTGCAAGTGGTGAGTGCATACTTGCTTTCATATACACTCATGTGTGTATGAATATTTAAGTGCCTAAAAAAATATGGTTAAATGGGCACATAGCCCTACACGAAAGTGATTTATGACTTTATAAATAGCAAACAATTCAATTACTTAAAATAAAATATAGCAAATAACATATGAAATTCGATATTTTTTCTCCTCATCGAAAATTTTATGCCATATCAATTTATTAACCATTTAAATATCATGTAACTTTCAAAACTCTTGCAATATTTTCCTTTGAGCTTAATTAATTATAGGATTTCCTTGTGATAATAATAGGAATGACGCATGTTGGAGGAGATATGTTCAAAAGTATCCCACAAGGCGATGCTATAATGATTAAGGTTAGTTTAACATTATAATTAACTTGGCATAGTTCTTATGGTCTAGTAACGGTAATTAAGCTAATATATGTTTTTCTTTCTCGCATAATGCAACTCATAACTGGGGAGATGAAGACTGCATAAAGATTTTAAAGAACTGTCATAAATCTCTCAAAAAGAATGGGAAGCTTATAATAATTGACTTAATAATGCCAGAAATGCCAAATGCAAGTTATGGCCATAAAGATGCTTCCATGATGGATAACATCATGTTTTTGGTTGGTGGCAAGGAAAGAACCGAGAAAGAATTTGAAGCTCTATGCAAAGCTGCTGGGTTTTCTAGTTATTATATTGCTTATCATGCTGCCTCAACAACTTTAGGCGTCATTGAGCTTCATCAATAAAATTTTTTAAGAAAATAATCCGTCAGTACTTGTAATTTCACCTGATTTTTACTTAATGTCGTTCTTGTAATTTTTTTTACTTATAATATCAGTTTTAAGTATGTTTTCTAAGCTCATAATTTGTTATGGTTGATGTGGATTCTCACTAAATTATATATGTCGCCACAAATTAAGAAATAAAAAAATATATATTAAAAGCAAATGATGGAATAAAGTTTATTTATTATTGTATAGTTATTGTGAAATTGTTTGGATATCAGTTTGACTGTTTATTTAAATTTGATGCTGGACTTTTTCTAAAATTTATATTTTATAAATTCTTTTTTTGGTACAAAATATTTTATAAAATTTAATTATATCATGTTTTGAGAATTTGGAGTTGGATATGTAAGAACTTATTTTTTAGAAACACTTTCATCAACTTGAAAAAGAAATAACAAAAATGATAATGGGAAAGTGGACTGGGCCACTTGGTCCATAAAGTGCCCCCCTTAGCCCATAGTGGGCCCGAATCACTTCCCAGCTATATCACCCAAAAAACACAATCTGACGTGTAAAATTGTAGCTTCCTGTAGTAAAGGCCTGTCGTATGGATTTAAATCAAAAACCCACGTCTACACTTTTTATGTAATAATGATGTGAAAATCTTAATATTTTTACTCCCTCCACTTTTTAAGTAGTTGAAGAATTTGCTTTCATCCTAAAAATATATGATCTCAATATTTTTTTTACTACCGTAGAGAATAACTTTTACATTGCCCCGTTACATTGAAAACAAGTATAGTGAAAACACTACAACAAAAACGAGATTTAGTAGTGGTTAAAAATGATTATTAGTAGCGGTTTTAACTACTACGAACAATATTAGTAGCAGTTTATAAAACCGCTATTAAATCGTATGCTGCAAGCGGATTTATAGCGGTTATTTAAAATCGCTACTCAAGCAAAATAACCGCTACTTTCTTCGTAGCGGTTCAATCCCATCGCTATAACATCGCCATAAGCAATAATCATTTTCTGAGATTTTTTTATAACCGCTACAAATATCAAAACATGAAATTTTTAAAGCGAGAAATAAAAAATAAAAATTTTGCTCATTTTGTAGCGGTTCATGAACCGCTACTAATATGAATTTAATAAACAACGCCATTAATTAGTAGCTGTTATATAATCACTATTAATTTCATCAAAATTCAAAATCCGCGCCAAAAAATTAATTTCAGTTTGATAAAAGTGAGTTAATTAGTAGCAGTTTCGTAACCGCTACAAAAATTAAGTAAATTTTTTAAAAAATACAACCATTTGTTTTAGTTTTTTTATATTAAATTAAATAGTTTATTTCTTTTAGTAGTTGAGCTAATTTAATTAGCTTATTATTCAATAGTTTAGCTCATTTATAAATTAAAAGGAATAATTTAATTTAGTTGAATAAGTATAAAGATTGTATTGATAATATTATTGAGGATACATAGGTAATAAGGAACTATTATATGTTGTCTACTACAATGTGATTGTGTATAAAAAATAGGTAAAAATGAGATAAAGCTTTGAAATATCTGCAAAAAAAAATATGGTGAGAATAAATTTTATGCGAAGGAAGGAAGTATTTAAAAAAAAAAATTTAAAAACTTGTTACCATATTTGATCACATTGTTCAGCTCCTCAACTCATACAAAAAAATTTGTAAATGAGAAAAAATAAAAGAGGGGTAAGGTGAAAAGAAATGGGGGAGTGTTTGAAATGAGATGTGATTGGGGTATTTATAGGGATCTGCATAGCATTTATAGCAGTTAATGTATCTATTTTGTAGTGATTTTTTATTAGTAGCGGTTATTTTTATTTGCGGTTTAGAATCTGCTACAAATTTTATTTTATTTTATTTTTAAATATTTTTTTAAAGACACAAACATAATTTGAATTTGATCACTCATCCTTGCCATCCCTACAGAAATTGCGTAGAAAAATTGTTGTTAGTGATGTATTATTTTGTTTAAAAAATTTTATTTAAATAATGTGAACTTAAAAAATTGCACCGCAGTAGAGGTAAATTGTCATCGCCTTCAGGGAAGAAGTTTTCAAAATTGGCGGACTGAAATAGCTCACTCTTGTAGGCAATGTTGTCACCTTCACCCATGTATAAAGGTCTCGTGGCTTTAAATGAACAATCATATGTCAATTCATGTGCCTCTCGTCCTCGACAAAATATGTTAGGATCGGCAGGCACAGCGGAAGAATTCTAAAATTTTACCAATTCTAATCGAGGATCTATCAACGGTGTTTAAACCAAGTTGGAAGGATTCATACCTTTTATAATTCAGGGTTTTCATGATCTCTAGGAGCCAACATGTCAGGTCCGCTCCCTCTACCGGTATCCACACGAATGCTCTCCAATCGAGACTGCGTGCTAGCGCCTCTAATGTCTCCTAGGGTTTCCCTTGCGGCTCTCAATTCTCATGTGCATATCAATATATCTGCTCTATCAAGTTTATAACCTATGAGGGCTATTTTCAAATTTCAAAATTAATCATCATTAATTTTGAAATTAATTAACTATTAATTATCTTGATGAGCCAATTAAATAAATTCAGTTTAAATTAAATCTGTTCAACAGTTTTAATTTAACCTATTTATTTAATCCAAATAAAGAGCCACTAGATTTAATTTATCTTCATAAATTAAATCTGAGATACTATATCTCTATCATGTTAGTTATTAAATTTAATATATCTTAATAAATTAAATTTAACACTAACACAATATAATAATATAATATAATATAATACACACACACACACACACATATATATAAGATATATATATTACAAAAATATACATCTATATAATATTATTAATGAATTTTATATTTTATATATATATATATATATATAATTCGTCCACCCTAAATTAAATATTATCTCGTGTAGGGACATTCTTGTGTGTGACCCTGTAAGCCCATATGAAGTTGGCAGTGGGCCAATAACTATACTAACCCAAAAGTCGCAAGCTGCCTCTAGCAAGACATTACGACTACCCAATTCATATAAGGATCGTTATCACGATGCAACCTGTCATACAACCATGTCACGTTCCTTTCGTCACATGATATATCGATCAAGGATAAGGCATGGATAATGTCATCCTCTTGTTCCTGACCATTACTTTCTCGATTCCTGAGTAGCCTGGTAATAGAGACAGAAACTCCTTTCCATTGTAGTATGACCATACATTTCTCAGACTCACTCATCGAGGGGCCCAGTAATATCTCTTTACTAATGTGAGGGACAAATTCCATCTTGATCATTCATATTCCTCTGTATGAAAAACCACCAAGCCCGATCGTGGCCTTTATCATCACCCGGTCAAAAGTGACTTTTGACTAGTTTAAAGCTTAGCAACTCTCATGTAGGAATCCATGATGACCTCAGGTCTAAGGGCATTGTGACGTGGTTATACATGAGAAAAGCTTATGACTTGATCCATGTAGCTTTCTCATAGTAGGTCAGTCCAGCACCTTGTACTCTTACAAGTGCCTAAGACTTTGATTCGTATCTCCATATCTTATCAAAGTCATACTGATCTTGTTTCATCTTTGCTCCCGCATAGATGACCGACGAGGGACATTTTAGGATAATCTTTATGAATTATCCAATGATACAATTATCACAGTTAACATGCAAATAATATGATAACAGAATAGAGAAATTTCATTAAAATAGTAATGTTCAAAGTACAATGATTGGCCCTTAGGGCACAATTTCCAACAAAATATACCTCATGTGCCTTTGAAGCAAGAATATACGGCTCATCATCTTGAGAAATACCAGTATGAATTTGCCGTGAGAAATTGAGTTATGTGATCCCTAAGTCGTCAGTTGTCAGTCCCCGAGAAGTAGTGGTATTTGCCCACAAACACATGAACAGTGTCACGATGAAACGGCCTTGATAATTAAGTTCGACCATATCAAGAAGCTTTCCATAGTAAGGGACGCCTCTGAACTGCATGTTGGGGTCACTACTGCTCGCATAACTCCTTGTCCCAAATGTGCCATTAACACCCAAATTTTGAGTTTGCAATCCTTGATCCCGTGAAACCGTGCAAAACTTGAAACCATTGATATTGTATACTGTAAACCTTTTTACATGATCAAGAGGCCCGATTATGAGAGCTCTGAAATATGGTGAGTGTGGGTTGTGGTCATTTAGTATTCTGTGCGCAAACCAGTTCGAGAATTCTCTGTGGACCTTTTTGTCAAATTTCGAGGATGTTTGTGTATGGATCCTAAGTTGACGCTTAACACGACTTTTGAATTCCTTGCAATAATCAACTTGCCATAGCCAGTTACACAGAGAGCAATTTCCTTCAGATTCTTGACTTGCTACAGCAAGTCTGTCAACTTGCTGTGCCCAGTTACACAGAGAGCATACCAAGAGTTCTTGCCACGGCAAGTTTGCCAACTTGCTGAGGCCAGATACTCAAAGAGCAAAAAGGGATGACTTGCCACGGCCAGTTGGTCAACTTGCTGAGGCAAGTTGCAGAGGTTCTTCTATCTTTGCATTGTTTCACTTCCTTTATTCTTTCCTTGTTTCTTGGTTCTTATAGGGCTTCAAAACTTGCCTTCATCCTCCTAGAAGGAAGAGAGGATTTATAAATTCTCAATTGAACCACAAATATAATAAGAATTCCTTTGATTTTTGCTTGATACTTTGATATGCACATTTTCTTCTATACACTTCTTTCAATGTACATTTTGAATCCAAAAGTAAGGAAAAAGAGAAAAAAAAATGTATTGGAATATTATCAATTTCTAAGAGTTAATGTCGCCTTGTGGAACGCTTTTGAACATATCTCCTCCAACATGCTTCATTCCTTTAATTATCCAAAGATCTTATGATAAGCTCAAAGAAAAATGTTGCATGATGATAGAGCCAAATTATCACATATATTTTGGTAGCTAAACTTAGGCCTTTCTGGGTTTAAGCTGATTTTTTTTTGGCCAAACGGTTTAAGCTGATTTATTCGGGCATAATTAAGTGTTAAATTGAACATTTGATCACAAGGGTATATTGGAGATTAAATGGGCTAAAATACTATATTTTGTTTAATATGTTCTTAAATATTTCCTATTTATTCAGACATATGATTTTGTCTTCGTGAATTTGAATACATGGGTGAAGATGCGATGCAATATCCAATATGTATCCATTGGTCAAGCTAGGACAAATAACGTCATTTAAGGACTATACAAGGACAAATATGAAATTTGGCAAGTGCGGAATTTTTTTTCTGATATGGTCATTCGGTATCCGGTTCGGAGTTCATGGTTTCCCCTCTCAATACAAATGTCTTTTTCAAGAATCAAACTCGAAAACTGGAGGGATCTAGTAGGGCCTTATACCGCTAAACCAAATCTATGTTGTGTTAGTGCAGGCATTTCACCCAAGAGAGGGGGTGAATTGGGTGATAATAAAAATTTAAAATAAAACAAATCAAGACTGGAAGTTGATAAGGAGAAATTAAAAAGTTAGGAAGATTTCACCAAGGTGTACGCCAGGGGTTATACTGGTTCGGTCTAAATCCCAATGACCTACGTCCAATCCACAGATAGAGCCTGTGCTTTCACTATTCCTTCCAAGATTTAGTGGGTTCTTGGCACCTTGTACACAGCGATCTAATCCTCTCTTTGAATACTCGCTCCCCCTTACACAACGTAAGTAGGTACCCACCTTAAAGTCCCACAACTTTAAGGTATCTCTTAAAACAAGTGTACAGAATCAATGAATGTTCTCTCTCACAGAGTTGGTAATATAAACACTGAAGCGTATGATACAAAGAGGTAATAATAGCTCAGAAATGAATGTTTGTCAGTTTTGTAGTTCAGCGTCTTTTTTCCCTGCTTTGAATGCCTTTGCTATTTGTAGTTGGAAAGATCTTAATGATCGTTTGGGACGTTCAGTTTTCCCATTACTCACTGAGCATGACTCAGAACATTCTTTATGTTATTTGGATATAGCCGTTGAGGTGAAGAGAATGTGTTGGAAGAAAATCAGATTGCATTTAATGTCTCTGACACAGTATATATGCTTTTCTTGGAATCCAGAAATCTGAAGTATCAATCTCCTGTAACATGCTTTGAGAATGTTAATCATGAATAAAAATGATAATAATGAAGATTAATGAAAGTACTCAATGATTCTGAGAAATTTAGATTTACATATGATGCTCTATTTTTCATGAAGAACAAGTATTCGAATACTATTATAATTATCAGGATAATTTAAGTCTTTTCAGATAACATACTATTCGAATACCTTTTTCTCTATTTGGATAATATTTGAAATTTTACACTGAGATTATTTGAATAGTTGAGATACCTATTTGAATAGTGATCTCTTAAACTCAAAAAGATTATCCTGATACATGAGTTACTATTTGAATACTTGCTTCGAGTTCGACTAAAACATTTTCTTTCAGCTTTCTATATTATTCGAATAGTTTTCTTGCTATTCGAATAATTTCTCATCTCAATCTCATAGTCTTGATGTTGGTTTTGAAATGCTATTTTGAATATTAATAACACTATTCGAATAGTGGCTTTACTATTCGAATAGTCTTCTTATTAATCGAATAATATAACTTGAAAATTCTTTGAGCATACATTTATTATTCTGATAATGGTCATACTATTCGAATAATGCATTTGACGTTCACTTTGAAAAGTATAAGTCCTATTCGAATAACATACCGACTATTCGAATACTTTTGTTTTGAAAAAAAAAAAACTTTCAACTGTTATAATAGATTATACTATTCAAATAGTCTGAGGGTTATCAAAATAAAAGCTTATAGAAACTGAGTGTCAGTATTCGAATTGTAAGTATACTATTCGAATACTTTCTTAGTAAAAATCTTGATGATAAAAATGCAGAGACAAATTAAACTAGACTTAGGTTTGTTATCATCAAAACTCTGAATCTAACATGTCGGTGGAATTTATTTTGTTTTAATGTTATCCACATGACATGAGAAAAGAGATTATGAGATTAATTGCGTTATTGGGTATTACATTATTGGGTTAGATTAAGTCTAGGTTGTGGTCCATACCTTAGTCACAGAGCATATTAGTAACTAGCCTCTGCTCACTTTAGCCCAAAACCTCCACAACCCTAACACGCACATTTTTTTTCCCCCAATTTGGTATGAGGGGCTTGAAGGGAAGGGGAGGGGAAATAAAATTCTTATGAGTTAAATTTAAAAATATTAGAGAAGTGGGGTTAAAATTTTTTAAATAATTTTTTATACTCTTTTACATTACATATTATCTTTATTAAAATTTTATAACACCACTTTTTCAATTTGTTTAAATTCAACTCATAAAAATCTTATTTTCCCTCCCTTCCTTCCCCTCCCCTAATCCAAACAGGCCCTTAACACAATCCTAGGAATAGTTTTAAGCTATCATTAACGTTAAGCCTCCATTCTTAACCCAAAAACGCAGTACTTCATTACTCTTCATAGACCTCACATACTCACCACTCTTCACACCCATTTATCCGTTCATTCAATGATCATTTTCTCTTATTCCCACTCCACAACTGCCACCTTCTCCACTTCATTCCTCCCTCTTTTCTTCTTCCACGCTCCTTTCCAATCACACCACTGGAGTTCCCCATGGTGTCATTGAAGAGGACGAATGGAGCTGAACGCTTCTCCATGTGTGGCTAGCTTTCTTCTACGTTGGGATGATGTGAAGTGGTTGAGCTAGTGGTCTCTTAATAGGGAAGTGGTTCTCTACTCTTAATTTCCTCTTCTTATGTCATATTCATTAGAGTAATTATGTTAGTAACTTTTGTTTATGACTTGAGTAGCGTGTGCTGTTCAATTCATTTGAATATTAAGATTTAAGAGTTGTATCTTTGTTTAATTGAGGTTTACATTCATCTGCTTGTTATGCATGCTAGGTATTTGTTGAAATGCCTCTATGAATTTTAAGTGATTAAACAAGTCGAGTTGTGGCTGTTTAATTGTAGGCGCTGAGTAGAAATAATGTCTCAATTGACTCAAGTTGCACATTAGAATGATATGATTGTTAATATAAGGTTTAATTGTAACCCCCTCACCGTAATTACATCCGGATTACGAAATTTAAGTGAAATAGAGATCGACAAAATGAAATAACAATTTATAGTCCCACATCCAAGAGATGGGGTATTTTGAAAATCAATTCTGAAACATACTTATTGCTGGTCTCACATTCACGGGCGGATATAATTACTTGAGAAATCAGAGTACATAATAAATATCAAAGTGCGGAAACCAAAATCCCGGCAAACCCCGGGTTACTTACATAGATAACTTGGGTTTAAGATTTCCCAACAATGGGCATTACATATCCAAAATATTCATTTACATTAAATGTACACTTGTCAATCCCAAATTCAAAACTATGATAACCAACTACCACTTAGATCTCAGAGTAAGCCTAACTACTCCTGGTTGTCCGCTTCCCTTTCGAGCCACTCGCCCTGTCTGAAAAGGTTAGTCATATGGAAGGGGTGAGATTCTAAAGAATCCCAGTAGTAACAACAATTTCATACCACATGCAATCACAGAGTATGCACACAATTCATCTCATACAGCAACACACGTCACTCCACCCTCATCCCCTTTTACCGCCGGGAAGGCATACGACCTTCACCCGAACCGTTGTTAGCGACTCAGGGACTATTGGCGTGGCAGTGCATACGAATAGCCACACGGCTCACATATAGCCTTTCGGCCTTCACAAATGGCCCGTCGGCCTTCACAAATAGCCTTTCGGCCCACATATACACATATATCACACCCTAACCTCATCCCCTTTTACCGCCGGGAAGGCATACGGCCCTTACCCGAACCGTTGTTAGTGACTCAGGGACTATTGGTAAAGCGGTGCTTCCACAGTTTCCACAACACTTGCAGCATACGATATTCATTTCAAAACAATGACATAATATACATACAATGTATCACACAAGGTATAAAGAAAGAGTCACTACCTGTATCTTTCCTGACTGGCTCCGTTACCGTGGTCTCACGCGGACGACAGATATCAAATCCTATATTCATAATTAGGGATGAAGAGTTATATTCTATTCCAAGACTTAATTAACTTGAAACACTTAGTTTTGGTTATCATAATTGACTCTTAAGAGGCCCCAAATGCCTCTAATAAAAGCCCTAAAAGGTTGGGAAACAATAGGTTAAAGATCCCCTTTCAATAACACAAAGTGCCAAAACACAGGGTTGGGCCACGGCCCACCATTCCTTGGGCTGCGGCCCAAACATGGTCAGAAGGTCTTGGGCTGCGGCCCGCCACTCGTGGGCCGCGGCCCAAAACAGGTCAGAAAGGCTTGGGCCGCGGCCCAGAGATTTCCTGACTCTGGGCTGAACTTCGAAAAACCATAACTAATTCTAGAAAAATCGAAACGGAGTGATTCCAAAGCCAAATGAAAGGTATATAAGTCCTGTTTCAAGGAAAAATATATCCCTTCACTGGAAATCACTACACAAATACAGAATTACCAAAAACTACAGACTACTCCAAAACAGAGTTTTGTTTCAATCCCAAACTTTGGGCAACCATATCTCACAGAATACTCAACGAAATGACACAAAATATATATCCATTTTGACGCTTGGGATGTGAACTTTAAGACTGGAAAGTTTCATAATTTTCCAATACCATTTGGTCACTCAAAACGCTCGTCCAAACTGACAGCGAAAAACAGAGCTTAAACAAAACAGATTTTCCAACTTTTCCCAAGTGACCCAAATGAATCCAAAATCAACAACCAAGGTTATTCCCACACAAAATCACTCAAGGACTCCAATGGGAATGTCAAAATCACCAAAATCCTATTCCATTATCATGCTTTGGTTGTGGGTGACATTAAACACCAAACTCTCAAAATCTCCAAACTTAACAATTTCAAACCCAATCAATTTCTATCTAACCAAAATGCATCAAATGTTCATATATCTCCAAACTAAATCATTTCCAATCATAAATCATAATGAACTTCATATTTCCAAAAATAGGCATAATTAGGGCAAAATTCCAGATTTTACCAACTTAGCCAAAGATCACAAACAACATATCAAAATACTATAAATGCCTACCTCTTTACTTTGCCCAATCCGGAATCTTGATCCACGAACTCTCAAATTCGCCCAAATCACAAATCACCACTTCTCAAGATTCTACAACCACCACCATAAAGCTCTCATTGCGATGAACAATATTAGAGAAGAGGTTTTTAGCAAAGGAGGAGCATTTCTTACCAAAGATCAAAGCTTTTCCTTTCTCTCTCCAAGCTTGATTCAGCGAAAATGGAGGAATGGGAAAGAAGAGAGAAAAATGGGGGGAGGATGATGATGACTCTTCCCTCTACACACACATACTCCATCGAATAGGAGAGAGGGAGAAGAGAAAAAGTGATTTTTGTCTTCTAGTGCCCTATTCAATGGCCACCATCATGCCACTTGTCACCATCTACACAATTCCCTCTATGAGCTCACCAAGTCACAAAACATAGGATTCCGACCCATATGAAATGCATCTCAACCCTTGATCTTAAATACCACATGTATTTATCCCAAAATTTACATTACATTAATCATAATAGTGCTTAATCAAGATAATTACAATAATTATCGGAGTCATTAGCCCTAATTACAAATCGGGATATTACATTAATGGCTTAATTGTTTGAGGTAGTAATTAGCCTTAGATTAATGCTAGCACATTAGAAACTAAGAGAACAATGTTATTCCTAATTAATTAAAAGTTAAGGATAACTACACACATCATCACAAGGGTGTCCATCTCATTAATCACTTGTCAAACCAAAAAATTACAAGAAAACAAGAAGTGTAGTTTGTTTACTTGATCAATTAGTAGTTAGTTGTAAATCAAGTCGACGAGCCATCCCGGCGTGCAGATTTGGCAGCTTTGAAGTGTTTTCAGAAGGGGACATGCCTTTAGAGCTTCCCTTGCCAATGATCTCAAACAAGTTCAGCACAATAGTAGCATTTAACACTGCAAGATACACGTGATCAGCTGCCGCCATTATCATAGGATTCAAAGAGGAATTAGAATCATATTCATGATTCTCAGTGGACGCACTTATGCTTGCTATTAGCTTCTTTGTTGTATAGGCACTCGCTATATAGAAACTATGGAGGATGATTGGGCAAACTTCAAATCTCACTACTACAAAAAACGCTTTTAACGTCCCTTTTTTTTTGGTTTTTAACATCTAAAAATAAGGAGACGTCTATGTGAGCGATGTTGAAAATAAATGGCAATGACATCCGTAAAAAAAAAAGGGACGCGTAAAGTCTAGACTTTAGACGTCCCCATTTTGGAATGGGGACGTCTAAAGTGTTGGTTTGACACTTTAGAC
Organism: Inga oerstediana; assembly: GCA_963210345.1. Lineage (NCBI taxonomy): Eukaryota > Viridiplantae > Streptophyta > Magnoliopsida > Fabales > Fabaceae > Inga > Inga oerstediana. The sequence goes on from OY723407.1 coordinate 43,828,519, forward strand.
ATTCCCAATTTGGAATGGGGAAGTCTAAAGACTGACACTTTCTACTTGGGATGTCTAAATTTTTATTTTTGTAAAATGACTATTTATATTCTTCACTGCCCAACAAATTAAAACTACAGAAACAGGATCGATGAATAATTCATAATAAACCACAATGTCCTTTACATGGTAAAGAAACATCCAGCACTTTTATAAGTATCCTTCTACATTTATAAAGCAAGTCCAATGGAATTCATAATAACGATTTTAAATTCACCATGGTTATCTCCATTAGATTATTACAAACACCTCCTATAAATTTCCTATGTCAGGACTTCTATGTAGTTTGCAAACAATGTGGTTATATCTTCAATTTTGTTTTTTTAATAACTAAAGGGCATTTTTTATTTTTAAATTCTTAATAACAGAAACAACAGGTCGATGGTGTCAAGGAAACTAGCTATCACGGTATATAGGAAGACGGTGATTTGAAGCATTTTTGTAACAAAAGCAGAAATTTAGTGATTCCAAGCATTTTTGTATGTGTTAAAGAAAGCAAAGTTGTGAGAGTGAGAGACAAACTTGTGAACAATGGAGAAGGAGACGACCCACGATGGCACCATCTGGACAATGGTTGTGAGAGGGAGAGAAAAACGACAGCGCACTTGTCTCTTCCTTGGTAGCCTATAGCTCCGCCGGACAAACAGGAAGAGCGTCGTTGGAATAGAGGGAAACAGAGAAAGAAGAGAGAGGGAAACATGGATAAAGAGGAGAAAGCATATTGACAAGAGAAAGAATGAAATTAGAGCAGGGTGGAGCTGACTAATAGGACATCGGTGCAGGCCTATAAAGTCCACTTTAAACATCCCCAGTCAACCTGGAGACGCCTAAAGTCCAACTTAGACCACCCCAGGCTGACTGGGGAGGCCTAAAGTGAGGGACTTTAGGTGTCCCCAGTTTGACTGGGGACATCTAAAATCCCCTAAAGATTCATATTTTGGCGTGCGGGAGGCAAAATTCAAAACTTTAGACGTCCCAATTTATGTTTGGAATGCCTAAAGATACACAATCCCCCTCTTTAATTGCAAAAATATCACCGCCTCTATTTTTAACCTCCCTTTTTATAAAAGGAACGTCCTTTAGGGTACAAATATCTATATTTTGTAGTAATGTCTAAAAGTTCGCAAAACCTGTTTTTCTAGATCTAATTATAAGGATAGTTAGAGTGTAATTAAATGGTGGGACCCTACATTATTGGGTAGAATCCAATAATATAGCAAGTTATACCATTCATATGCTATCAATAATTGCACGATCAGTCTTCAAATTTATTAAAAATATAGTATAAATATGATCATTGACAATTGGAATCTTTTTTTATTAGTTCAAGGGTATAATCTCTTTTGAGATTTAGAGTGTAAAGAGTCTTCATCTCTTCTAATAAGTGCTCTCTGATATTTAAACTTGTATTTTTCTCCTTACGGATTGAGGCTCCTTACCACCTCACCCAATAATATATTGATGAGAATTGAAATATTTTGAGATATATTATTTGTTTAAGCCAAGCAAAGGCATATATCAGCGAAATTTATTTGAACAAAAAAAAACTATTGTTAAACGTGGCATATTAAAAATTGTCTAGTATATTATTATTTTACAAGCAAGTCATGAGTTCAATAAAATATTGCATACTTTATATAATTCTTCTATATGGCATGACGCGGATGATCGGTACATAGAAGTAACAACTTAATATATTTTATATGTAACATAAAATTTATAAAATGTCGCACACTTGATAATTTATTTTTTGGTCCGCACACACTTGATAATTTATTAATAGTATTTGCATGAAATATTCATATTTTATATAAATTTTATATGCCAATTTTGGGGAAATTTGTAGGGAAAATTAGAATGAAAGACCTGTAGAAGAAGATATTTATGAAGAAGGACCATAAAAGTTGTAATTATTTAGAATGACCAAATACAAAAATATAAAATTAAAAATACTAAAATGCCTCTAACAAAATCTTCTAAATTCCCTCCTACATTCTCTTCCACATTCTTTTTTTAAAACTGATAAAAAATTCTAAGTTTCACTAAATTAAATAGTTTTCTAAATTTTTATTTTTCACAACTTGCAAAGATATCTATGGAAAAAATTACGCATTCTTCAACTTTGTAAAAATTATAATTTTTTAAAATCAACAAAGATTTTAATTAAAACTAGAATTATATAACTCTAATAAAACTCAAGGTCTTTTATAATTTATCATATATGTTAAACCAAGAAAGTTTATATGATTTTTATGTTTTTTTTGAAGAAATTTATGTGGGTTAAAAAATTCACTCAATGTTAATAAAATTTTAAAAAAATCTATTACATCCTAAAAACATAATATCATGAAATATATGAAGTGAGTTTAGTTTTTATTTTGATAAAAGTAGTTTAATTAATATCAATGTTGATAATATAAATTGAGCAACTTGATAATATAAATTTGTGAAAAATAAAAATTAAAAAAAATGAGTTTAACCGTTTTTAATTAAATAATATATTGAAAATTTAAAAAAAAAAGATACGATCATATCATGATGGACTGTTTTAGTTTAATTTTAGTTATTTTTTAATTATGAATACAAGAGATAATACAGGAGATTTGGTTAGGGGAAATTTAGTAATTTTAATTTATATTTTAATATTTGGTTCTTCTAAGTAATTACAATTTTTATGGTCATTTGTAATGAATATTATTTTTTCTACGTTTTTTATTTTAATTTTCCCAAATTTGTATGTAGTTAGGCTATTAATGCATGATTTACGGCTTAATTGAGAAAAGAGAGATTAAAAGGGTATGTTTTTGCAATTTATCTTGAGTGAATTGATTTCTGAGAAATACTTAGGTACTCTCAGTGTACCAGCTCATATATGCTCTAACTAATGATAATGTTCCAAATCGGATAATTTGAATCTCACATGTCATCTTTGTTTTATTTCTTTAAAAATTAAAAATTTATAGGGTTCACCAAATTCCATTGATGCCCCTCTCTTCCCTCTTTCTCAAACTCACCCGCTCTCCCCTCAACGACACCAGCGCTTCTGGATACACTTTCACCACCCTCAACCCATCCCAGCGCCACCCCTCCTCCATCATCAGAAATATCCTCCATGGCTGATCTAACCAACACCATCACCACTCACTCTCACATCCAAAATCTTCTTCTGCCTCTAAGGATCCCAAAGCCATATCTCAAATCGACAACACATAGATGTACAAATATATATATATATATAGCTAGATACAGGGTAAGTCGTTAGAGAAAGAGTGCCAGTTTGAAAATGGCAGTTCAAGAGAGAAAAAGCATAGGGGAATGCTTTGTTTACTATTGCTTCTCTTTCTCAGATTAACGCTAGAGAGAAAGAATGAGTTTATACAAAAATCTTAATATAGAGTGAAATTAGTAGGGAGATGCTTGCTGTCAAGCAGGACAATAGAAGGTGAGGCAAGGGCGGTGGGGGCCGGACTGTCGGATGTGAGGCTAGAGGTGGCGGCGGTTCTTGAAGAAAGGCCATCCTTGTGAGATAGAGGGGGGAGTTTGGGAAAGATGGAAGAGGGCCAGCAGAGGAATTTTACAAAACCCAGATATTTTTTATTTTTAGATTACTAAAACAAGCCAGACACGTGAGATTAAAAATATCTGAGTTGGGGCAATCTTATTGGATAGAGTACATATAAGTTTTTACACTAGGAGTACCAAAGTATTTCTCTTGATTTCTTGGGAGTTTTTTTATGTTACTTTTAATACACCTGGGACCTTTTGATGTTGTCTGAAGCTGTTTTATATGGTACGGACCTTGAAAGAAGAATAATTAAAGAGCAAAAGACCAAATAATGACAAAGACGGATGGGAAGATAATTACAACCATAGTATTAAAATCGGGAGGATTGTGACCCGGTGTGACCAGAGTTAGCCGGGGTAAACCAGCTGGGTTGGGGGTTGATTGGGGGTCACTTTTTTTTTTAATTAAAAAACTTGCTAAAAAATGCATGAAGTGCAAGAAACTCCAAGAAGAAAGATGTTTACTAAGAAAAAGAAGAAATGAGAGGAAAAAGAGAAGGAAAATAGGAAAAGGAAATGAGAAAACAAATATTGATAATATATTAAAATATGTCTTTTCTCATGTCCTTTTTAGAAGATTCAAATTTTTAAATTGGTTTGGTCCTTTTTATATTGATTATGTGTAAATATATATTACAATAACATATACTATATATGTGTTGATAGTAGATACTTTTATACATTTTATTTTGAATATATCTTTTAATTATCATCAGTTGATTACGAGTTAACCTTGGTCTGATCCACCAACCCTTGGACCGTTGCATATGCCAGTTCATTAACTGGTCGGCTCTTAATACTTGATTACAACTAGAGAGCTCCAGCTATGCAATTGACGTAATTTGCAACTGTGCATTTTGCATAAAAATAGAGCAATCGATTTAGTTTCGCATTGACCCAACTTCAGTTGCATTTTAATGGGCTATTCCACAATTTGGAGCCCTAGACTGTGTCTCCCACTCTCTTCTCCATCTTGTCTCCTTCATTCCATTCGGCCGCTCCATCCTATTTCTGCATCTCCTTTCATTCCCTCATAATAGCTGTTAACCATTGTTTTTTAACAACATTTTATTAGCACAAATTGTTGGATCAAAATATCAATAATTTGTTAATGAAATTTTATACTCGCATTTATAAACTCATTTTCTGGAGGTTATTTATTATATGGGCGAAGTATTTTCTGCACAAGCATGGCGCTTGACAGTTTGCGGAAATAAACTTTAATTTGGATTTTAGAGTGAAAACATTTGAGTAAATAAAGGATGATTATCAACTGTTTAATGTGATGGTGTGAAAAATTCTTATGTTTATAAGCCTATTTGCAATAGGTTGCCTGATATATAAGGATTTGATGAACGCCTCAAGAAAGGGGGGTGAATATATATTTATGATGAGTTGGTCTATTTCATATTGACATGCTAATAGTTATGATCAAATCTTAGATATGAATATTTTAATTTAGAAACATTCTAATTTAATTATAATGGAAGGGGATCATATATTATATAGTGAAATTATAATTAAATTAGAATTATTCTTGGTAAGGTGTGAAAATATTTTTCACATATATATGGTTGAGATATTTGAAAGTGTGGGGGTACCTTATAAATTTTCAATCTTCATTTGATAAGGCCAAGTTGTGGTTTAAAATTAATTATATGATGGTTTTGTTATTTACTGCAGAGTGCAAATTTGTGAAATATTCATGTGGCATGAAATTTAATCATTTATCTAGTGGAGATAAATGGATTTAAATTTCATGATTTGCGAGTGTATATTTATAATGGTATAACTATGCATGACTACTGTGAATATTGAATTCTTTAATGTAGGTGGCATATGTTTTATAATATGTCTTACAAAATTATATATTGCTGCCTTATTTTATAAATACAAGATGTGTGCTGCAAATAATTAATTAAGTGGAGGCTCTGCTATATTTGCTAATGCGAGCAAATTTTGTGGATTATCAAATACTTTTCTTGAAACAAGCATTATGTAATATGAAAATCTAAACATTCATCTATAGTAGATGAATGTGAGATTTTCATAATTTGAGGCTATATAATTATCTTGGTTTAAGAATGTGTGTGAATTATGATTATAATGCTGTTTGAAGTGGTTTTGCAACTCAATCTAGATATACACAAATTTTTTTTTTGAGAATTTGTTGCATTAATTGATAGACATTAATCCTTGTGATATAGCTTATGTTATATGGAGATTGGGCATATATATAGATATGTGGAAATAAAATATTTCAGGGGTACCATAAATGTTGGTATCAAGTACGGTGGATTCTTATTATATTGAGATATACGGATGTTAATTAAATTTCAATTTTATATGAGAAAATTCACTGGTAGCCAAAATAAATTATTATGTGAGTTAGAGTTTGATACTTTGGAATTGGCTAAATTTGTAGGCTAAATTGTTGAGAAACTCTTGGCAAATATTTTGGTGGAAAACCGACACTTAATGTTGATGATTTGAGATTGCCAAATGGCAATAGCCATTGTGAAAAACAATGATGTAAGTGAAAATTGTATGAGATACAATAAGCTAGCTTAAAAATTGTGGAATTATCTCAATTGATTTTGTGAGGTCAAAGAGTTGACCTATGGATTCTTTAACAAACCCTGGGAAGAATTAAATTAGTTTAAGGGAATAGAACTAAAGCCAATAAGAAATTAACAGTGATGACAACCCAACCTCTGTGATTAGTTATCCCATGAAAGAGGTTTAATGGGTAAGAACAAGTCATTTGTTAGTTCTGCTAGCACTAAAATAAATTATCAGTCCCTTCCTATGGCAAGAGAAAGTGCTAAAATGCATTTTGGTAAGACTAAGTTAAAGTTCTTAATGATTTCATAATACTACGGGATGGTGTACTCATTGCAGGTACATTTTATGAAATCATCTCTACGAATGTGGAGTGGGGCCGCTTCTATGAGATCGTGGCAAAATCTCTAAAGCATTTGTTATCCACCAAGCACGTGCATGGCTGAAAAAAGTGCAAAACCGCATTAACAGCAAAATGTGGGGGTACAATCTAACTACTAATGCCACTAGTATATACTTAAGAGGTGTGAGTTCATAGTCCATAGGACCACTGACATCTCTGTGCACTAAGTATTATTAGTCTAGATCTGGTTCATAGTCCAAAGGACCACTAGATACAATGGTTATATCCATGTATGTAACTCAGCTAATAGAGTTCCTTTTGACACATGTGGGGCATTGTTGGTATTACAATGTGGGTGTGTCAAAAGGAACATATCCCACATTATTTGAGATTGTGGAAGTCAAAGTAATAAGTGACAATATATTACTAAATGGGTCAAGAGGAGGAATGAGTTTGCATAACAATGGGCCACCGGAAGTTGAAATCTGGCGACTTCTCCCCATCCATTGTTTATGAGTTAAAGAACGGACAAGGCACTTTTATTAGGCTATTTTTGGAATGTGAGATTAAATTTTTGGAATAAAGGAGCTTATTGAAAAATGGCATTTTCACTTATGTGTTTGGATTAGCTTTTTTTAATAGCTTTTACGACTTACGAGGTAAGTTTGTGAGAGGAGTTTTGTCTCGGGTTGCGCAAACCATGGTTTGGAAATTGGTGTGCTTTAAAAGGAAAAGATTGACTTCCTATCTCATGCTTAAATGCCAAACGTTCGGAAATTGATGGTTTTGAAATACCTTCAATTCCCAACGTTTTGCATTGATTTCTTTAATCTATTTAATAGCTTTTAACATTCAGAAACCACCAATTCATTACGATTAGGCGCCTACCAACGTTTAGAATCTGTGAGACCTATAAAGTGCTTCAGTTAGAGGTTCAACATATGGCTTTTGAAGCTTTCAAGCACTTCTCTTCCTCCTTCTGAATATCTTATGCCTACTGAGTTCTATTATATTTCGTTGTTCTATTTACCCTATCTTTTGTAGGAAGGATCGATCTGTTTTATCCTGGGGAGTGCTGCTTCTTATCTGCCAATAGTTGCGGAATAACTTTTAATGACAACGTCCTTGGATGTGACTCATATTATTCATTTTCTTTGTAGGTGCTGCTGCCGATAGGATCTGCAAAGCACTATGTGCAATTGGAAGATGCACTGGATCGTAAGTGAATTTAGGAGCTGACACCAACAATAGTAAGTGTACGCCAATGGATTCATGCACTTGTGATATTGACATTCCGCTTGATTGAATATGCTCTTGTGGTGATACTGTGGGTCTAACAACTGAACCATGCATTGGAGGCCATTTGAGAGTGAATTTACATAACTCATAAAAATGTATATATAATTTGTGACATGGATATTATACTTGGAACTTTATTTGTCCCTGTACCTTCTTGAAATTCTTCATGCTTTCATTATAACTTGCTCTTGATTGACCCTTATACCATGCATGGTTATGAATTGGGGTGAGATTAAGGGAAATCTCAGTAGCGTAATAACACATTCAAGCTCTCAAGCATGCATGATCAAAAATATATTCTCAAAATATTGCCCATCAAGTAAACACATTAAAAAATACGTGATCAAATATGGATATAACACATGGCCATGCTATAAATCCAAGCAAAACATAACATACTCATAGGATCTTGTAATATAAGTTTCATGGCAATTACTCATGCTTTACAACAAACAAACATAACTAAAATGAAATAATTGGTAAAATGCTACCTTGGCCACAAAGCAACCTTTCTTCTCCTTTAATCCTTCAGGGCCACGAGTTAGACCTCACCTCCACAATACATGATAATATGTGACTGAGATAAACAAAAAAGCTACTGCAGTCACACAAAAAACAAAAAAAAAACTTTTTTACGTCAAAGTTAAGGATTTTGTATTTCTACTTAAAAAATATTTCTTAGTCTTTTCCTTCATATTTTTTCATGAACAACCCAAATATGAAGTTGAATTACTGAAAAACTTATTCCTTCTAACTCATCTTTCAAGACTGAGAGCGTGCTTCTTTTTCCTTCAAACTTGGGCTTTTGTTTTTCTTGTTTCCAGTAATTTGCCATTGTCTTGCTTGATAAAAATCCATATTAACATGGTTAAACAATCATTTAACCAAGTTTAATTTCATGGAAATCTTGGAAGCATTTTCCCTTAAAAAAAGGAGCTCCCAAAATAACCAAAATGGGTGATTTTCACCTGACAACTTCCAACGATATTTCTAGCTAGAACACCATTATCAAAACCAAAAATCCCATACTAAAACATCAAAATCTTTCTTTTTAAAAAAATTATAAATTTGGAAAGCAAGCTCAAGGACTCAATATTCCAACCCACTTTCTCTCTCTAAAAGGGGCCTTGCAATTGTGAATCAACCAAGGTATTAAAACCCGGACCGGGCACTGAACCGGTCGGGGTACAGGGTCAAGGGTCAGTGGGTCAGACCGGAGTCAAACCGGGAGTCAGACCGGTAGTCAAACCGGGGTCAATTAAAAATATATATATAATTTAAATATTCATCCATACCATTTAAAAAACTAAATAAGAGTTTTTTTCTAACCAATAGTCCAATATAACCTTCTAAACCTAATACCCACAAAAATATTGTTAAGTACATAAGAATGTTTCTCCAACTAATGCAAAAAATATTCCATAATCCTTTTAAAACTCATTGAAAATTAAAAAATTTTAGGAAAATAATTTTTCTGAAAAAAAAAAGTAAGAAAAATGTCATTTGGAGCTTAAAAAAGCAAAGTTTTTTTTTTCAAAAAAAAAAAAAAAAAAGAGTCAACCCGTGAACCGGCCGGGTTGCACCGGTTCACCCCGGGTTGACCGGGTCAACCCCGGGTCAGACCGGGTCGGAACAGTGCCGGTCCACTGGTTGAACCGGACCGGCCAGTTGGCCGGTTCGCCGGTTTCCGGTCCGAACCGGCCGGTCCGGTCCGGTTTTCAGAACAATGGAATCAACAAACAAAAGTGCATGGAGGGAAGAATATTTGTGAAGGCACTTACTACGTTGTGAAAAAGTTTTAATGGCGTAACAAAAGCTAGAACTCTACATCCTCCTCCCTTTCTCTTTCTCTCTCACGTTTTTGTCATCGCTGCTCAAAATGGAAATTGGTCAAGGGAGAGAGAGGAGAGTGATGTTAAAGTGAGATATTAAACTCAATTTAATAAACTTTGGATTCTAAAAATATCTAATTATCAAAACTTAATGCTAGCCACAAATTTTCCTTAATTTTTGGCTAAGTAAAATCTAAAATAATCTCCTACCAATCCGATCAAAAAAAAGTGACACCGCTATGGTGTCACGTTTTTGTCATCCTATTGCTGCTCAAAATCGAAATTGGTCAAGGGGGAGAGAGGAGACTGATGTTAAAGTGAGATATTAAACTCAATTTAATAAATATCTAATTATCAAAACTTAATGCTAGCCACAAATTTTTCTTAATTTTGGGCCAAATAAAATTCAAAATAATCTCCTGCCACTCCGATCATAAAAGTGACACCATTATCCCTTAAATTTGTGGGCCTAAATGGGCTCTTACTATTCTTTTATCTTAATTAAAACAAGAATTTTGGCTTTTTTTTATTTAATTGGAAATAAATTCCAGTATTAATTTTTGGGAAATTTCTAGGCAATAAATTTGCATGGTTCTTATAAAACTCCTTCCTTCCATATCCTACTTTTCCTTGTATTTATTGGGTCCAATTTGACTCCCAGATAATTTTGCATCAATTTAAAATAATGATACTTTTTATAAGCCCAAAGATTAATTTAAACTTTGAACTTTAATTATTGGGGATTAACTTTTTTCATTGATTCACTCCAATCCTCAAAAAATTGTTCCCCATATTTTTCTAATTATTTGAAACTATTGACATAATTTAAATTATGTAATTTTGGCTAAATAATAGTTTATATTAGCCAAATTAAACTTTTTGGCTCAAATTAAATTAGGCGCACTGGTCATCGAAGTGCCTTTAGGCACTTCTCCCCCCTCCCCCACCAAGGTTCGACCCGCGTCGCCATTATATCCCAAAAAAACGTAATTTGTTACCTTTAATAACTATTTTAGGTTTGGAAATCCATTAGGAACCATTTTCCTATTGTCCCTTAATTTTCATAATGTCCTTGAATTTTTCAAGTAAATTTTTCATTATTACACTTAAGAGTCAAAACTTTCAAAAATTAGTCGCAACATAACTTGCCAAGTCATATAACCATCTTCTTTAATACCTCTAGAGGATCTTAAAATAATTTAGATGTCATTTCCCCAGTTTAATACCTACTTGACTTTTGCCTAAGTGGGCTTAATAGCCGACCCATTTTTGGCTACTTCTTGAACTTTTAGGGTCCGTTTGGTATGATGGAATTGGATCTCAATTTCATGAAGAGGCTTGTTTGGTATGATGGAATTGGGTCTCAATTCCATTTTCATGTGGAAGCCAAACAGCCCAATTCCATCAAAATGGCTTCCATGTAGTGACCCAAGGATTTGGAAGAAATTCCATGGAATTCTAGTTTTACCTCTCTCCCTTTTTCATCTGTATCTACAAAACCAAACTCCATGAGCCAACACATTGCCCACAAGCACGATGAAAAATAGGCGTTGTCAGTTTTTGTGACTTGGTAACCTCTTTGAAAATTAAACCAAGAATTGCAATATGTGGTGCAATCCTGGATCATCTCTCGAAGAATCTTTTACTAATTACCTAGAAACTAAGTGTCATGATTGGCATAAAACAAGTTAAAAATGATTTTGAATTTTTTAGCTAATAACTAAATTGCAATTCAACTAAAATGCTTTTAAAACTACTATTTTTGGATTTTTAGAATAAAAGTGGAATGAAATGGAAATTGGTTTTGAAGAGTGTGATAAAGCCTCCTAGAACAATGAATTTCATCTATCATTTGCTTCAAAATATTTTTAGGAGTGTGCTAGTTTGACAAAAATGCTTAAAAGACCCTTTAAGCTAGCTTGAGTTAGGTGAATTAAATCTCTCACACCGGACAAGACTTAATCCCTCTAACCGAAACTCAATACAAAATACTAACAATTGCAATCAAAGTCCCTCAAAATATCAAACCTCAAACACCGTCGAGTCTAGTGCATTAATCAACAATTATTCCTAAACTTAGAAAATAATTACTTCTTAAAACACTATTAGAAACCACTTTGTATGTAATTTATTTTATAAAATCACTAAGTTTTCTAAAATACCAAACCCCATCAATCGATGAGTCTAACACCAAAAGATAGAAACTCATACTCTAAAGATGCTACTAAGCACTCTTAGTGTGTGATTATAAATTAGTTAATGCAATTGGTTCCAATGTAATTAAAAATCAACTTAATATCCAAATAATATCATGCAAGAATAGAGAGAATCAAAAGAACTGCAATGAAACATATATGTAACAACATATATTGATAAACACAATTTTCAACATAAACTAATTCAAATCACAAATTGATTCAAAAAAAAATTAAACCAAACATATTAGTCTTAACTACGAAGTACAGTTTTTAAAACCAACAAAATCATAATATATAGTCAAGCTAATAACTCAACTAAAACTTTCTGTTTATAGCTCCAAACATTAAGACTCAATTCTTTGCTCTAGGAGAAAATAAGCTCAGCCACTGCAATTCATAGAAAATATTTTCAAAACGCAAGCCACGGTAACATGTAATGAGAGGAAGACGCTGAAGCTGCTGCTCTGTGTTCTGGTCCTCCCGTAGCTGTGCTGTATGATGGTGAGGGAGAGATGTGAAGGTGGGTGATGGTGGAGTAGTAGAAGCATGAAGGTCCAAGATGAAGATGGAAGCTCGAGTTCTCTGGCTTGGACGCTCTGAAGCGTAGCTACGAATTTCAATTCAAGCTGCCACTTGTGGTTAGGAAGAAGATGAAGGTAGATGACGAAGGTGGAGGCTGAAGAAAGAAGGTCGCCGGCGTTAATGGAGGAATGAACGGAGCCGGCGACCTTCGTGAAGGAAAGTGATGAAGATGGAGAAGGAGATGAAGGTCCAAGGTTCGGTCTCTGTTTACGGCGCCTCTGTTCTCATATATGTCGAGATGCTCCCCTGATTCAGACCTAAGTTTTTGCTGCAAAAACGCTGTAGTTTAACTCGTGGGCTAGACTATCATTTTTCAAATTCATGGTACCAAACTGTCATTTTTAAAATTCAAGCCTCAAATTGCCATTTTCAGATTTAATCCAAAATTTCAAGGACTTTCAACTGAAAATAATTAAACCAATATCAAACCTTCCCAAGAATCAATAATTAAGAGCAATTGTGATTATTTTGACAATTTTACCCTTTTAAGTCATAATTTAATATATTTACTCTTAATCTCAATTAAGTACAAATAAAGCATTTTAAGCTCAGTTATTATGACAAAATCCCTAAATAAAATATGAAAAAATATAATAAAATTAGGGATTTGTCACACAAGCAGAAAAACCACTATGCCAACAAGCAAAGCATAATAGGATTTTTGCTTCCTCATTGCTCTCCGACGAGCCCAACTTGCAGATCCGATCGACGACTGTGGATTTGGAGACCAGTGCAAACTTGAGGATCGACAACGACTTGTGCAAATGGAGGAGAAGAAGGTTTTGTACAACCCAAAGGTGAAATATTGTTAAAACCTTCAACTTTGCCATCGGTGATTTGTGCTTTGACCTTCACAGATTTGCTGAGATCTGGCTTGACCTTCATAGTTTCTATGGAGTAGACGAAAGTTCTATATTTGGGAAGATTTTTCTTAAAAAAAATTAGAAGGACATTTTGGTCTTTTTACATGGAAATAAGGCCTCATTTCCATGACATACCAAACATACTTTTAAACCTCATCTCCATCTCCATATCCATATCCATTTCTATCAAAATCAATTCCATCGTATCAAATGGGCCCTTAGACTCAAAATTATGGATATGACATGATTGACTTGAATTCTTTGCTTCAATGGGGAGTTTTTACTAAGGTCTTTTATGTTCACCTACTCCGATTATAATTTCTAGCTTTAGAGCTACCATTGCATGTATAGAGATTGAGCTTTCATGTTGAATGTTATTTGGTGAAACTATTGTTACTTGCAATTGATTTATAGCCTAACACTCTTGAGTGGTTACTTCCGGAACAAAATTGTACCTTAACCCTAATTTAAAATAAACAAGTTATAGTAATCTCATACTAGTCATTCAACTCCCATATTATTAATTGAACTTGGATAGCCAATTAAAGCATTCTCAATAAATTTACCACATCCATTTCACCTCCATCCATCATTGAATTTAAAAAGACAAAAAAGTAGCTAAGGATTTAATTCATTTGCATATCAAGTAGTTTAAGTATAAAATAAAGCAACCAATCCCTTGTTAATATTGCATTTCAAGACATTTAGATCACTTAGGTGGTTAATGCTGAAAGGCTCCTTAAGAGATAGAACAACCCTAATGTTGCATATACTGTAATCCTTTATTAGTAATTTTGTATTTGACCCTAAGATGATAAGGACTATAGCAAATCAGCGTAGCTTCAAATTTTCACTACTACAATATACAAATTTTACTACCCCAAAAAACGCTCGCTTTTTTGAAAAAGGAAGTTAAAAATATAGGTGGGGCATTTTTGAAATTTTATGGGTTACTTTTGTCATCTGTTTTCTCATAAACGGACATCATATCAACATTGGTCGTCACTTTCTAAAAATAGATGCCAAAAGTAAGGACCTTTGGAGTTCATTTTTCTGAAACAGACGCCAAAATGATGGGCTTGGGCATCCGCTTTTAGAAATAGATGCCAAAGTTATGAGGTATGGCATGCATTTCTAAAAAATGAACACCCAAAACATGGTCTTTAGCGTTCATTTTTGTAAAACAAATGCAAAGACCTTTAAAAACAGTCTCTTCCTCTCTTTGATCGCAGAACCATTGACTTTCCTCTTCCTCTCTTCTCTAACGGCGCACTTACCTCTCTCAGCTCAGACCTCTGCCATGACCTAAGCCCACCACACGACCTCCTCCTCCCTCTTTCTCTCTGACCACCACCTTCATTGCTACCTCCTCCTCCCTCTCTCGCTCCGACCATCGCCTCCTCCCAACTAAACCCTCCATCACAACCTCCTCCTCCCTCTCTTACTCGAACCTTCACCTCCCTCTAGCTCGGACCTCCCTATCTCACTTTGACCACTACCTCCCTCTCTCGCTCGGACCTCCACCTCACAACTACTCTGCCTACCTCCAGCTCTCCATCTCTGCCCCTCTTCTTCGATTTTGCATAAGCTTGGTACATAGGCACCAAATTTGAGGCTTTTTTCATTGATTCTTGCTTTCCCCTTCTATTTGATTCTTGCTTGATTTTCTTTTCTCTTTGATTCTTGGTTGTGAGACAAATATTGATCATTGTGAAAGAAATTTTTGAACTTTAAGTCTAGTTATACTTTGCCTTGATGTTATTGAAAATTAAAAATGAAAAATTGGTCATGCTTTTGCCTTGTTGGAATATTGGTATGAACTTGATAGAATTTGCAAAATTCTAAATTAATGGTTACACATAGATGGTTGGGATTAGTGGAGCTATTAGAGGCATTATAAAATTGTACACATATGTATTGATAAAATTGTTGATATTTCTTGAATTGCTTCAGTTAATTTTGTTTGAATTTTGTTGTTAAACTTGTATTGATGAATTTGTTGATATTGTCTTGAACTACTTCAGTTAATTTTGTTTGAATTAAGCTGAATTAGGTTGTTGTTGAAATTTTGGAATGTCATATTTTTAAGAGGAAATGCTACCGGAAGTTTTTTAAAAATAAGTAAAAGGCAATCCCTTCCTTGACCCATATCCACATGTCATTCCTTGACAATTGTTCTAAACTTGAATGTTGTTGGAAATGGCTTAGGTGGTAATAAAATGGATCATAGTTGAATGAATGCTTTGAGAACTAGTGAAGAATATGAGAATAGGGTGGAAGAGTTTAATGAATTTGCTAAAAGGAATGCACCAAGCAAAAATGGCATGTATTTTTATCGATTTATCAATTGTTTAAATGAGATTCGACAGGATGTTGATGATATAAAAGATCACCTACTTTGTGATAGAATAAATCTTCATTGCACAAGGTGGATATGACATGGTGAGGATGTAACTGCTTGTGTGTTGCACAAGAAGGAAGTTATGAATGTCGTAGATGAAGATAGAATAGAGAAAATGATTCATGATGTTGAGGTAGAATCCTTTCCACAATCGTGTGTATATGACAACCTACGAAGTGATGCAGAGACACCATTACACCCTGGGAGTAAGTATACATGCTTAATAGATCCTTTGCATTTGGTTAACTTAAGAGCAATTTTTGGGTGGACCGATAGTAGTTTCACATTATTGCTTGATATGTTTCTAGATGATAATGTACTTCCAAATCGTTTGTATGATGCCAAGAAAATATTGTCTATGATGGGTATGAAGTATAAAAAGATACATGCTTACTTTAATGATTTTCATGGCTCGATGAATTCAAGATCTTTCATTGACAGTCGCTTGATATGTTGTTATAGTTATGATTGGACTCTATGTTGTTTGGCCCAAAATTCAACATCATATATTGGTTTGATTCCTTGGGTCACAGGCCAAACAAAGAGATAAAAACCATCTTCAACACGTAAGTTAATTTGTTTGTAAATCATTGGTTCTTAACTTAAATAAATTGTTTTAATGCCTTGTGATTTTCATTCTAATAATAGTGCACTCAAGACATATAGAGTGATGGGCGGGAAAAACGATGGTAAAAATAGAGAGACGAAGTGGTTTTATCCGACAGTAAGTAGTTTGAATTCAAGCTCTTTCATTAGCAGTCACTTTATATACGACTTTATTCATTTTAACCATTTACTTTTGATTTATAGTGCCCTCAACAATTAGGGAGAACTGAGTGCAGATACTATAATTATTTAAGATTTTGAACAGATAATCACTTCTTTATTCTCAAATGATAATATTTTTGATGTTGTAATTGAATTATTAATTATTTCATTCACTTGATTGATTATCTTAACTTATTTTTCAATTTACAGATTTTTGGTAATGAGAACGCCTACTAAGAAGAAATGACAAATTCCTAGATTGTTATATATATTTTCATACATAATTTAGGGATTTTTTTCATAATTATTGAGTTTAAAATGTCATTATCATGATTAATTTGGATTAAGACAAATGCATTGAATTATAACTAAAAAAGGCAAAATTGTTATAATAATTATAATTACTCTTAATCATTGATTTATGAAAAGATTTGATCTTGGTTTGATTGTTTTAAATTGTAGGTACTTGAAAAATTGGATTAAATATGAAAGTGGCAGTTTGGTGTTCGAATTTCAAAAATGACAATTTAGTACATTTCAAAATGTCATATTAGTCCAAGTTAAAGTGACAATGTTTTATCAGCAACATTAGGTTTGAATTGAGAGCATATTTGATCAAACAAAACATAGCAGAGCACGACAAAGAGATTGGGGGAGCTTAGATTCAACATTCACCTTCATCTTCCTTCACCATTGTCGTCGGCGACCTTATTCCCTCTCACTATCCTTTCAGTCGCTAGCCATGGTCTGAAACAGAAAGATCAAAGCTGCAAACCAGAACCAGACCTTGAACTTCACCCTTCACCACACTTAACCTTCACAAATCATCTTTACCGTCATCATCTCACCTTTTCTCTATAATTTTCGGAGAGTATTGTGCCGCCTTCCATCACCATCGACACTTTAAGGCAGGGAGGAGGAGTCGATACTTTCCAACTAGGAGGAGCAGTGGTCATGGCTTCCTTCTGTCCTATCCATCTTAACCTATTCATCTTCTATTTTCATCATTAAATTTGTTTCTCTAAATGGTGATTTTCATGGCTCGATGTTTGAATCAAAAGTTGGTTTTGCTTCATGGTGTTATTTCCATGAGTGGCTAAGCTTCCTCCTTGCTCTTGGAGATGGTTAAAGATGGATTGAGCTCACATGTCCTTCAAATGAGAGTTTAATTTAACTATAGCTCATTATAATTGTGATTTCTTAGATCTAAAAATTCATTTATGTAATATGTAACACCTCTCTCTAGAGTCACTTATAAGAGCATTTTAGTCATTTTTGAACCACATGTGATGCAAAAGTACCCTTGATTTAAGCTAGAAACTTAAAATTCTTTCTCTAAGTGTAGGTACTGGAAAATAATGAATTTTCTTGTAACTTTGGAAACTCATAACTACTTAAATATATCTCCCAAACTTAGTGGTTCAAGTTCTATTTTTAGCTCAACAATATTAGCCGTATCAGAGTTTTACTCTACTCTCTCATCTTTATAAAATGATATAACCTATAAGTTTGGTGTCACACCCTTATCTTTATTTCACATTTACCAGAGTATTCGCGGAAAACGACATGCGGTTCGGTAGGCAACACAGGAATAACATAACTATACTGATAATATGTGCATGATTACATAAATTCCCCATAGGGGTTCGTACCTGATAAATTCAAATAATGTAGCCGCACAAGGCTACTAGGGTATCTAAACCCATCCCAGTAAAACAGAGACATATTCCTGACTTTGTTCCGCCACTACAATCCCCTCGTGTAGTTCTCTTCTTTGCTCTCAACATATCTTTTGTCTTCTCCTGTCTAAATTGTTGGTAGGGGAGGGTGAGATTCGAGAGAATCTCAGTAGGAAACAGATACCATAATGCATGCATGATTGATGCTATGTGTATGACATGTTAGCTTTATCTAGATGTATGCTCCATAATGACATTTCTGCATGCTCAATGTTTCATACAACAAGACTATGGCCACAGTGAAAACAGAAACAGAGCTTCATTTATTCAAATATGCTCTACACAATCAAGTAAAGCAATCACATACATCATTACACAAGCAAAGATATCAAATACATGCAAGTAAGGTAAGTCCCCTACCTTAACCCGTTTCCGTCTCGAAATGCGTGCCACGATCTATGTGCAAACAGCTCGGGGCTCCATATTCGATCCTACAATGTCAAATGTACTATTTAGACACTTCCATAGTGTTTCTGGGGGTTATATGAGTCTATCTTGAAAAATTACTAAAATACCCCCGGGGACCCGGCCCCATCATACCCGGTCCGGCTGTACTTTTCTCGAAATTCTAACCTGGGCTATCCTGACATATTTTAACCCAGAGAATCCATTTCCGAACTCGGAATTATCAAATTCAATGTAAAATTACGAAATTGCCCTTAGCAGCCCTACTTTTAGGGTTTTAGGGACGTTTCCGTAATTATGCTTTCTCGGTCTTTTCCGAAAAAGTGCCCAACTGTAACCCCACCTATTTTCGCCCACTGAATCCAATGGAATAATCAAATCATTGAAAATCCAACTCTAAGACCCATTTACAATGCTGGCCGAAATATATAGGTTTTAAGGGGAAAATCGGGGTTTTTCGGTTTCGGCTCCGTAAACACGTTCCTTTATACTCCTAACCACTTTATTGACTATTCCATTAGGTTAAAACTACCATTTAGTATCAATTTGGGCAGCATAACCCCTAGGAAACCCATTTTCCATTTTTAAAACCAATGACAATCCGGCGAAATTTCACCGATTAAATTGTCCACAACAGCCAGAATAGTCAATATACAAGAGTTTGGAAGTTACCTCAAGCTCCCACTAGCTTTTCTCAAAGTGGCTGAAACCCTAGCTCTCTTGAACACCAAATTTGAGCTTCCAACCCTTGAATCACATAGAAGAATAGCTTAGGAGCGGAGTTATACGCATTAGGAACCGATTTACCGAAGAAATCACTTACCTTTGTAAGCTTTTTCCTCCCATTTTCTCTCTCTAAAATTTCACACTTCCTCTCTCTATGTTCAGCTTCTCACGTCTGAAATGGGCTGAAGAAGGAGGAGCTGATTTATAATAATATATCCCATTTATTTAATTAATTTTCCCAATTTCGGATTTTTACAAAATTCTGGCAGATTTCTGCCCAAACTTTGGAAAATCATAACTAATTCTAGAAAAATCGAAATGAGGTGATTCCAAAGCCTATAGAACCCTTATTGAGTCTAGTTTCAAAGAAAAATATAGACTTTTACTTTATGGAATCACAAAATTCCCAGAATTTCATTCTTTGCATGTTGTTTCAGAAACTTTCCAGTTTTTCTGGGCTAACTTCAAAAATTCATATCTTTTTGTGTATAGCTCTAATTGCGTCATATGACCTGTCAAATTAAAGCTTAGGATGTCTACTTTCATCCTGTAAAATTTCATAATTTTTACTTATCATGTAGTCTTCCAAAACCTTATGATAAGCTCATTTCCTTATTGGCGATTTTATCGAAAACATAATTATATTATCCAAAATTCACCATTTTACTTTCTTAATACCCCAAAGATATTAGAATCATTAGGGAATATATTTGGGACATCTACTAAATCGGGGCTTAGTAGTCCACTCAATTTAGGCTTATTCCAAAGCTTCCAATCCCAAAATTCGGGATATTACATTTCTCCCCCCGTTCAATAAATTTCGTCCTCGAAATTTGAACGTCTACAACTTAGGGATTAATCCTATCTCATTCTATTATCACATGCAGGCTCAAAAGCCATGTAACACTATAGTCATACTTCCATTACTAATATCAGATAGTATTCAACATTCATTATCCATTCTGTACACAATATGTAACGTGCTATCAAACACAGGTTCCCACAACGCTTGGTTTTATAGGCCTTACAGCCTCTTCGGAACTTCACCCGAATTCACACGATCACTTTTTTTTAACAGCCCAATCCTCACCCCCTTAACGAGGTCTGTTGGGCTAATAAGCCGATGTCTTTTTATGTAACGGCCCAATCCTCACCCGAGTACACGGTCTTTTGGATGTCCCACACCCCGAGTCCACGAGGTTGGGCTAGTGAGCCAGCCATGGTTCACTTCGTTAGGTTCCTCTCATAGTAGAATATCGCGCCTCATGTGAGACATGGTACCATTGGACACCAAAACGTTTGGTCACACTGGTCTTACTGCCTCGAGCCTCGGCTCGTCACAATTTTTAGTCACATCACATTTTGCCGACCTATTCAGTGTTTAGGATCAAATGACTAGTTGACCCTTATTGGCCGTACTGTGTGCACTATTCACTATGTGACCATCCACTGTTTGCACTATATCACAAGTGGATGATTCATTCGTGAGGCTATAGCTATGGAGATGCTCATGCCTCTACTCGACCTTGTTGCATCAGAACACATCCCAATCCATGCCTACTTGCATCTGTGTAGACCGTAAAGGTCGACTGTGGATCTGGGATTGTTATTACTGGTGCTGTTGAGAGGTATTCACCACCATTTTGCCCTACTACACTAGGGTTCATCCCAATTCCAGTTCACATGTGTCACCACAAACTACAAAGGTTGTGTGACTGTTGACCATACAGGTCATCATACTGTACACCACGCAGGGTTTAATACTGTACACCACACAGGATGTAATATTGTACACCACTCAAGGTGTAATACTGTTCATCACATACACTGTAACACTGTTGACCATCAAGGCCATATTATGTTTTGGGATGATAAACAATGGTGCGAACATCAACCCCTCTTGTAAGTTCAAAATTGCACCTAGATTCGTCATACTTCCGCTATCTACTCTGAGGTCTATCTCCTCATATGAGCTTTAATAATATCAGGATGATTTAATAGGAGTCCTAAGGAACCTCCCATGACACCTGATAGCACCCACAATCTATATTCCTCTGTGCCCACTTTTTACCCGTTTGAACTTGAATCATTCTGATCCATATAAACTCTTATCTCAAGAAAACACATTCACTGTGGGATTCATTACAATGCACCATCGTTAAGGGCCAATGTTTTCGTAGCCCTACTCTACGATTCAACTTCATGGCAGTTGTACTCTAGGATTAGTCATCACGGTGGCTGCACTCGCGGGTTCATCATCACGGTAGCTGCACTCTAGGGTTCATCGTCACGGTGGCTGCACTCTAGGGTTCTATACTCGGTGCTTCACACAGGCGCCCATACACCTGGTCAGCCCCCTTCCGGTCAGAACTTTCCTTTGGTAGCCCTCTCCGATCAAATTTCACCGTAGGTAGCCCTTTCCGATCAGAACTTTCAATCTTTGTGGTCGCAGTACAACTCCACAATTATGCCATAAAGGCAATGTTTCTTGATTCAATACAAACATTCTTATCATCAACTCAAGATTATGGATGGAATAGTTCAATTTCCGAAGCTTCAGCTGACGAGATGCGTATGCCCTCACTCGGCTCAATTATCATCTCGATCTATGCCTGCTCGCATCTGGGAATTCAATTCCCTTCCCAATCCATGCCATCTGGCATCAGTGAAGACAACAAAGGCCCACTATGGATCTGGGATTATCAGTGTTGGTACTTTAATAAATTTTCATCATCAGCTCTCTGAAGCTCCACTCACAATCATCATCCCATGCATAATGATGAGTTCTGGGAAATTTCAATATAAACATCTCATCCCTTTTTTTATTATTGTCACACCCGTAGCCCTTCTTGGCCTCGTACCCAAGTCCCTTAGGACGTGGCTAGCAGCCTCGTCAGGTAGGGTGCCTTTTTATTCACACCACATGGCCCTCCGTAGTAACCCACAATCATCCATAGAAAATGTGATAGATAAATATGTCATGCACCATATAGTGTAAAATGAAAATCATATCAATTCGTGTGTGTACACAAAGTTTAGGGCCAAACATCCAGTTAAAACAACAATCCGTGTGTATACACAAAGTTCAGGGCCAACCATCCAGTTGAAACCCTTACGTGTACCTCAGCCGAGTCACCGACTACAGCTAGGTAAGATCAGTGTACCTCAGCTAGGTCCCAGACCATAGCTAGGTAATGTGCCCTAGGCACGTGTTCATATCACAGAATACAGAACATACAACATATTAACTATCACATAGTGTATGAGAGATTATAGTTACTACATTGGCCTTTCTTGGATAACCTTCCTGATAATCATTGATCATTACATACCACTTGTTATCGATCTGAATCAGAATAACAGTATGCAGTTCAGTGTACCCGTAGGTACCATGCTCGATCATACTCAATGTACCCATATGCACTATATTCGATGTACCTGAAGGCACTATATTCGATGTACCCATAGGCACTATTCATCAAATTTGGTAAATCCACCCCCTGTCACACCATTTAAATCATCTAACATAAATAATCATTAGTCATGGAGAAACCTTAAGACCATTATTATGTCTCAAATCTCATGACCCTATAAAATCACTTCCCAGGGGGTCACCCATCCTGGGATTTCCCTGGGTTGAGCACGGTTAACTTTCATGTACCCATGCCCAATGTAGATACTGGCTTCTACTGCTTCCGTCCACGGGTACCTCATGACTACCCTCGTCTCAAAAGACATGCCGGCTATCTCCGGTCACCAAAATATTGAGTGTGGACCGTACATTAGCCTTGGCCGTACCCATTTCCTCGGGTTCTGCAATATCCTTAGACCAATCTTGTCTAGTATTGCACCATTAGCTACCTTTTGGTAGTCGCCATTTCTCATGGATGATTCACAAATCGGGAAGATACCCTCCTTTGGTACTTTTCGTCCATGCATATTTCCTATCACTGTGTAATCAAGACCTTATCAGTATACCATCATGTTGCCAGAACTACCGTACTTACTCTGAGCAAATAATTCTGTGGCCAGAATCCTTGCTCTGATACCAAAATGTCACACCCTTATCTTTATTTCACATTTACCAGAGTATTCACGGAAAACGACATGCGGTTCGGTAGGCAACACAGGAATAACATAACTATACCGATAATATGTGCATGATTACATAAATTCCCCATAGGGGTTCGTACCTGATAAATTCAAATAATGTAGCCGTACAAGGCTACTAGGGTATCTAAACCCATCCCAGTAAAACAGAGACATATTCCTGACTTTGTTCCGCCACTGCAATCCCCTCGTGTAGTTCTCTTCTTTGCTCTCAACATATCTTTTGTCTTCTCCTGTCTAAATTGTTGGTAGGGGAGGGTGAGATTCGAGAGAATCTCAGTAGGAAACAGATACCATAATGCATGCATGATTGATGCTATGTGTATGACATGTTAGCTTTATCTAGATGTATGCTCCATAATGACATTTCTGCATGCTCAATGTTTCATACAACAAGACTATGGCCACAGTGAAAACAGAAACAGAGCTTCATTTATTCAAATATGCTCTACACAATCAAGTAAAGCAATCACATACATCATTACACAAGCAAAGATATCAAATACATGCAAGTAAGGTAAGTCCCCTACCTTAACCCGTTTCCGTCTCGAAATGCGTGCCACGATCTAGGTGCAAACAGCTCGGGGCTCCATATTCGATCCTACAATGTCAAATGTACTATTTAGACACTTCCATAGTGTTTCTGGGGGTTATATGAGTCTATCTTGAAAAATTACTAAAATACCCCCGGGGACCCGGCCCCATCATACCCGGTCCGGCTGTACTTTTCTCGAAATTCTAACCTGGGCTATCCTGACATATTTTAACCCAGAGAATCCATTTCCGAACTTGGAATTATCAAATTCAATGTAAAATTACAAAATTGCCCTTGGCAGCCCTACTTTTAGGGTTTTAGGGACGTTTCCGTAATTATGCTTTCTCGGTCTTTTCCGAAAAAGTGCCCAACTGTAACCCCACCTATTTTCGCCCACTGAATCCAATGGAATAATCAAATAATTGAAAATCCAACTCTAAGACCCATTTACAATGCTGGCCGAAATATATAGGTTTTAAGGGGAAAATCGGGGTTTTTCGGTTTCGGCTCCGTAAACACGTTCCTTTATACTCCTAACCACTTTATTGACTATTCCATTAGGTTAAAACTACCATTTAGTATCAATTTGGGCAGCATAACCCCTAGGAAACCATTTTCCATTTTTAAAACCAATGACAATCCGGCGAAATTTCACCGATTAAATTGTCCACAACAGCCAGAATAGTCAATATACAAGAGTTTGGAAGTTACCTCAAGCTCCCACTAGCTTTTCTCAAAGTGGCTGAAACCCTAGCTCTCTTGAACACCAAATTTGAGCTTCCAACCCTTGAATCACATAGAAGAATAGCTTAGGAGCGGAGTTATACGCATTAGGAACCGATTTACCGAAGAAATCACTTACCTTTGTAAGCTTTTTCCTCCCATTTTCTCTCTCTAAAATTTCACACTTCCTCTCTCTATGTTCAGCTTCTCACGTCTGAAATGGGCTGAAGAAGGAGGAGCTGATTTATAATAATATATCCCATTTATTTAATTAATTTTCCCAATTTCGGATTTTTACAAAATTCTGGCAGATTTCTGCCCAAACTTTGGAAAATCATAACTAATTCTAGAAAAATCGAAATGAGGTGATTCCAAAGCCTATAGAACCCTTATTGAGTCTAGTTTCAAAGAAAAATATAGACTTTTACTTTATGGAATCACAAAATTCCCAGAATTTCATTCTTTGTATGTTGTTTCAGAAACTTTCCAGTTTTTCTGGGCTAACTTCAAAAATTCATATCCTTTTGTGTATAGCTCTAATTGCGTCATATGACCTGTCAAATTAAAGCTTAGGATGTCTACTTTCATCCTGTAAAATTTCATAATTTTTACTTATCATTTAGTCTTCCAAAATCTTATGATAAGCTCGTTGCCTTATAGGCGATTTTATCGAAAACATAATTATATTATCCAAAATTCACCATTTTACTTTCTTAATACCCCAAAGATATTAGAATCATTAGGGAATATATTTGGGACATCTACTAAATCGGGGCTTAGTAGTCCACTCAATTTAGGCTTATTCCAAAGCTTCCAATCCCAAAATTCGGGATATTACATTTGGCATATAATTATCCTAGGGCATAATTCATGTATTTGCCCGATCTTTTAAATAAATGAGCTATTAGTCAAGTATACTTTAACCTCTATTATTACTATGTAAATTTATCTTTGTCATCACTGTAAATGGCACTTACCTTTAGGCTACTGTAGCCTTATCTTTTCTCCTTATGGAGGGTATTTACATGCCAAAATATTTATACACACACATTGACAAATCCCTATTTTATTATATATTTTTCTTTTTTATTTGGGGATTTTGTCATGATAATTGAGCTTAAAATGACTTTTTTGTGCTTAATTGAGATTAAGAGTAAATATATTGAATTAAGACTAAAAAGGGTAAAATTGTCAATAAAATTGTAATTACTCTTAATCATTTATTTTTGAGAAGATTTGATGTTGGATAAATTATTTTTACTTGTAGGAACTTGGAAAATGGGATTAAAACTGAAAATGGCAGTTTGGGACTCGAATGTGAAAAATGCCAGATTGGTCCCACGAATTTGAGAAATTCCAGTTTGGTCCAAGTGAAAACACAGTGTTTTGACAGCAGCCTAGGTCAGATGTTGAATGAAATTCAGAATTAAAAGACACGAAACGGAGGAAGGAAAAGACACAGCCGCAACGCCTCTGGACCTGCAGCTTATCTTCACTTCATTTCCTTTGCCTTCTTCTTCCTTTCTCTCGCCGGCAGCTCATCCATCACCACAGGCCGCCGGCGAGCATTACTTCGTCACCATCAACAGAGAGACAGCTGCCACAAGTGAAAAACAGAGCAGAGAGCTGGGAGTTGAGAGAGCTACAGCAGGGGAGAGTCGCAGAGGAGCTTGAGCTGCGGTCTTTCTTCACCAAATCCACCATCGTCTCCTCAACATCGACCACACCATCACCATCCTTCATCGCCCTCAACCTCCTCTGTTTTGAACTCACACAGGCCGTGAATTCCTCTGATTATTCTGCGTTTAATTGAGTCCCTGATTTAATTGGTTTAAGTGCCGATTAGTTACCTTAATCAGTGGTTTAAATGGCTAGAATTTTGAAATTGTGTGGAGAAGCTGTGTTGATGGTGATTAGTGGCTAAATTCTTGATCCCTTGTAGCAAGACGCAATGTCATGAGCTTGGAGCTTTAATAGGGGAGTTTTTGCTATTTCAATTCTCTATTTCTACATTATATTTGTGATTCCTAGGTCTTAGGATGAATTTTATAATATTGAATTGATTTATTTTGATGTATTTGGAGATTTGTTGTGGCTTGAACCTTTGTTAGACACTTGACATTATGGTTAAATAGCTTAATTATCATTTCCTTGTGCTGGTTAGTCATTGAATTGATAATTTTGTAAACATTTTGTGCTAATTTCAAGGTGGCTTGGTTAGTGGATCAATGGTGTCTTGTGTTTGCATTGGTTAATTGAATGTGAATTTATTAATTATATTTAGCATTGGGTTTTAGCATCATTAATCTTGATTTTTCATATGGGTGGCCATTGTTAAATTAAGATTAATGAGAAAATCAAGTGGTAATGCAAGGTGGCTCGGCTATTGGATCAAAAGCTAAATATGATTTTTAGGTTCATTTAATTGCTAGAGTGCTTAATCAACCTAATTTAGAGAGATTAATATACAAGGTGGCTTGGTATTGATCAATCTATATTAGGCCTAGTCTTAGGGGTGGCCCTTGGAGCTATTTTGGAACTAGCATTATAAATCTTCCATAATTATTTTAAGTGAGGATTGCTTGCGCCATTGCTACGAGGGGTTGTTTATTCCATTGTTGATTCCTTTACTTCTCTTATTTTATTAATTCCATCATCATTTCATTTCATATTGTCAAGAAAAATCCCAAAAAGAATTAGTTTAGAACAATTTAATTCTTAATTGCAAAAAGTAGTTGATAGTTAAAAAGACCAAAATTTTCCATTTTTAATCATTTCATGCCAATCATTGCACTTAGTTCCTAGGTAATTAATAAAAGGCTCTTCGAGAGACGATCCGGGATTGTACCCTATATTACAATCCTTGGTTTAATTTTGAAGAAGGTTACCAAGGCACAAAGCCGACAAAGCCTTATTTCTTCAGTACATATCTATACACATCTCTTCATATTAAAAGAAAACATGGCTAGAAAAAGCCTATATTAGAGAAAATAATAATTTAATAGTCCTTCAACTCCAACCTCCTCAAGGCTTTACTAATGACAATTCCCTTACCCCTAGAAGTATTTTCTCTTACTGTATGTCATGAAAGAAATGGATAAGATTCAGGGGAATCTCAGTAATAAAATATTAACTCAATATATAATGTACAATCGTAATAGACTAAGCATGTAAATAGCCAAAATAAGAACAACACCTTACAAGCATATACACATGGCCATGGCACAACTCAAGCAAGGATATTACATATTCAAAAGCATATACATGACAAATAAACATACAAGAAACCAAGCACAAACTATATAAGGGTAAGTTTTTGCTACCTTTTGAAGCTTTCTTCCAAACTGACTTCCTTAGCTAGCTCCTCTTGTTTGTATTTCCTTTACTTTGCCTCCTCTTTGGTCTTGATGGAACATATCAAACACTATTGATTATTCATGTAAGGACAAATTAATACTCATCTTAGCATGCTTTCATAGCATAATTAATCTCTCTCAAGGACCCAACTTGTAACCCATTCATTTAGCTCCATAACTTGGTCATTTTACCTTGATTTTCCTACTTCTTGTGTTTTGTCTAATGATTCTTTTTATTTTTACTCTTTTGCCTACTGTGTTCTGCACAATTATGCAAGAGGAACTCATTCTCAATCTCAACATTATAAAGTTCTAGCCATAAATTTGTGACCATTCTAGGCCAAACATAGGTGTGGAAATTACATAATTCTATTATTCTAATCAATGGTTCCAAACTTATACTTTAGTCACATTTGCATACAATTCTACCTTCTAAATCATATTGAATATCTACCTGCCTCTCTAATTTAGACATCCAATTTAATACAATAGGTCTCCAAACTTATTCCAAAACTCTCATGATCCCATTATTAATTTCAATTTCCTAAAAATGTGGTCATTTTCGGACTTAAACCAAATTCTGCCTTTAATTCTCAAGGAAATTTAAAAAACCATAACTTAAGCGAGGGAACTACAAATGAGGTGGTTCAAGTTCCTATTTAAATCTCTTTCAATTCTCTACAAAGAAAAAATAACATCTAGTATTACATCATGGACCTAAGTTCCAACTTCCAGCATTCAAACAGACTATCCATTTGGTAAGTCAAAATTTTTCAGATTGCCTACCCAAATTTTAAAAATTCATAACTTACAATATACACATCCAATTTGTGTTCTAGTACTTAATTTAAAGCTCTGTAAGTATATTTTAAAGGAAAAATAACCACAATGACAAATTACAAAAGTAATCTCATTTAATTTGCATATTTGCTCATTGCCTAAAATATGAAAAATAGAATACTTCCAGTTTTCTGTCCAAAATTTCAAAAATCATAACTTTTGTTCTAGATATCCAA
Source organism: Inga oerstediana (assembly GCA_963210345.1). NCBI lineage: Eukaryota > Viridiplantae > Streptophyta > Magnoliopsida > Fabales > Fabaceae > Inga > Inga oerstediana. Next base: position 43,857,580 of record OY723407.1, read on the forward strand.
TTAACATGTTCTAGGACTTGTTTTAAAGTTTAAGATGTTTACTATTTCCTTAACAAATCTCTTAGACATAGAACATTATTTTCCCTGTCAAAACCATGCCCGATTCTAATTGCCCTGCTAAACCTACAAAATTGACACCCTGTCACAAAGCCTCAAGACCACCATGTATCTCTTCCCAATGTGAGTTCTTCTTGGTTCTATCTTTTAAGAAACATGTTTAACTCTCTAAGACTTAAAGAAACCAAATCAAACTCACCTAAAAACTCAAGTTTTAGCTTCTACAAGCACATGCATGTACCACTCTGTTTTCAATTTGGGAAGATCAAGAAGAAAAATGGATAAAACTAAAATCTCGTAAATCTAACTCCAAATTTTTTTGGATCATGTGTAGCAGTTTTGGGTTCCATAATTTGGCTTAAACTTGAGCCCGATTCCAATTTTTGGGTATGTGTAATAAAATTACTAATTTTCCCCTTTCTTTATCGGTGCATGATTGCCGAATAACACTTAAAAATTAATCCTTAATATGACATAAGTATTTTCTTCCTCAATTAGCTTCTTTAAGACATAAAATAAATTTCCTAAAATTTCCAAGCCAAATCATAACCTCTAACTATTTTTCCTTAAATTTTTAGGAAAATAAGCACTTAAATTCCCATAAATTAGCTTTAAAATTATTTGGGTTATTTTTGGGGAACTAAGCCTCTTTATAATTTCTCAAACTCCCCATAATAACATTTTATACTATTGTCTCAATATAGCTGGGACTTTAAATAATTTTTATAATTATCTTAAGCATTTTCTTCATGACATGCTTAAGATATTTGGCTCAACTGGGCTTAATACTTTACTTAATTTAGACTAATTATTTACATTATAAGCCCACAATTTGGGATGTTACATAATGAGACTATGATCTTAATTATGTTTTATTCTATGAATTGAGTTCTTTGTACTCATCAATGTATATAATTATATATATATATATATATATATATGTTTCTCTAGGACTTTATTGATTTCTCTCTGTTTAATCTATATGGTATTATTGGATGGTTTTGATTGAAATGGATTTATAGTTAACCTAATGCATTACTTATTTCGTAATCACTCTCTAAAGGGTTTTAATAATGCTTAAATGAATATGTTAATGATTTTAAGCATTAGATATAGTGGTAATTGAGGTTTGGTATATTAGAAAGCTTAGAATAATTCATTACACTAAGAGGGCTTAATAGCATTTCAAGAGTAGGGGTCCCTATCTTGAAATGCTAGACTCATTAGTTAATGAGGTTTGGAATATTAAAAGCTTAATGTATTAACTCCCCAAATATTTTAATTGAGCAAGATTAGTCATTGAAAACTATTTGCAAGAGCATCTTCATCACTTGCATTTTTAACCCATTTTCATCCCTCATTATTTGTAAATCCCAAAAATATATATTTTAATTATTGTATTCAATTCATAGTTTTGAAAATCAATCGATCATGTTTTACCCTTGTCAATTGTGCATTGTAATTACTTAGTTTAATAGGAATTAGTTGTTGGAAATTGTGCCCTAGAGGTCAATCATTGTACTTTGAACATTGTTATTTAATGGATTTCTCCATTTTGTTATCATATTATTTACATGTTCACTGTGATAACTATCCTTAGATAAATCATAATGATTGTCTTAAATGTCAGTGGTCGGTCATCTATGAGGGAGAAAAGATGAAATAAGACAAGTATGACTTTGAAGAGGTATAGAGATACGAATCAAAGTCTTAGGTACTTGTAAGAGTACAAGGTGCTGGACCGACCCGCTATAAGAAAGCTACATGAATCAAGTCATAAGCTTGTCTCATGTATAACCACATTAGTATGCCCTTTTGACCTGAGATCATCATGGATTCCTACATGAAAGTAGTTCAGCTTTCACCTAGTCAAAAGTCACCTTTGACCAAGTGATGATAAAAGCTATGTTTGGGCTTGGTGATTTTCATGTAGAGGAATGTGAATAGTCAAGATGGAATTTATCCCTTACATTAGTAGAGAGATATTACTGGGCCCCTCGATAAGTGAGTCTGAGAAATGTAGGGACATATTATGATGGAAAGGGGTTTCCATTTCTATAGACAAACTACTCAGGGATTGAGAAAGTAATGGTTAGCAATAGGAGGATGACATTCTCCATGCCTCATCTTAGACCAAAATATCATGTGACAAAAGGGACGTGATATGGTTGTATGATAGGTTACATTGGTTTATCGATCCTCATATGAATTAGGTAGTCGTAATCTCTTGCTAGAAATTGCTTACGACTTGTGGGTTAATATAGTCATTGGCCCACTGCCAACTTCATATGGGCCTATAAGGTCGCACACAAAAATAACACAACATGAGCTATAATGTTCAAATTCAGTGAATCTACGATATGTATAGATTTAATGAATATAATGGTTAATCTAGGGTGGACGAATATATATATATATATATTCGAAAAGAAAATTAATAATATTACACACACACACACACACACATACATAATATGATAATATTATCATATTGTGTTAGTTTTAAATTTAGTTTTATCTGATAAATTAAATTTAATAACTAATATGATAAAGATATAATATCTCAAATTTTATTTTATAAAGATAAATTAAATATATTTACATTGAATCTTTATTCAAATTAAATAAATAGGTTAAATTAAAACTATTGAACAGATTTAATGAAACCATATTTATTTAATTTTCTTATCAAAAGACAATTAAGTGGTAATTGATGTAATATCCTAAATTTTGAGATTTGAGGCTTAGGAATAAGACTAAATTAACTGGACTGCTAAACCCTGGTTTAGCAGCTGCCCCAAATCAATTCTCTAATGTTTCTTATATCTTCGGGGTATTAAAGAAAATAAAATGGTGAATTTTAGAGAATATGATTATGCTTCTAATGAAATTTTCTGTGAGGCAGTGAGCTTGTTATCTGATTTTGTATGAATAAATGATGAGTAAAACTTATGATATTTTACATGGTGAAAGTAGGTATCCTGAGCTTTAATTTGATAAGTCATATGAATCATTTGAAGCTATATGCAAAAAGTTATAATTTTCTGAAGTTAGCCCAAAAAAACTGAAAATTTTCTGGAACAGTATTCAAAGAAATTAATTTTGGGAATTTTGTGCTTCCAATTGGCAAAATTTTGTATTTTTCCTTGAAACTAGACTCAATAAGGTTATACTACCTTTGAAATCACTCCAATTCAATTTTTCTAAAATTAGTTATGATTTTTCAAAGTTTGGGCAGAAATCTGCAAAAATTTTGTAAAAATCCAAAATTTGGAATATGATTAAAATACAATAAAGTAAAATAATAAAAGCTTCATCCTCTTCCCTTGGCTGCCATAAACTGACGCCATATCAGTTTTAGAGAGGGAGGAAGAGCTCAACATTGTAGAGAGAGAAAGGAGAAGAGATCTTATACAGTAAGCCGATTTCTCCGATGATTTAGCTTCTAACGCGTATAACTCCGATTCTAAGCTACTCCTCTATATTCCTCAAGGTTTGGAAGCTCATCTTTTGGTGTTAGAACAGCTAGAGTTTCAGCCATATCAAGGAAAAAGCTAGTGGGAGCTTGAGGTAACTTTTAAACTTTTGTATATTGCTTATTCTGGCTGTTGTGGGAAATTTAATCGATGAAATTTCACCTGATTGCCGTTGGTTTTAAATTTCAAAAATGTGATGATATAGGCGTTTTACTGCCAAAATTGGGTTTAAATGTTAGATGTAACCTAATGGAATAGTCAATGAAGTAGTTAGGAGTATAAAGGAATGCGTTTACGGAGCTGAAACCAAAAAACCCCAATTTTGTCTGGAGTACCTGAGGATTTCTGTCAAGGATGTTCGAGGGCCTTAGAGTTGGATTTTCAATGATTTGATGATTCCATTAGGTTCAGGAGGAAAAATTAGGTGGGGTTACAGTTGGTCACCTTTTCGGAAAAGCCCGAAAATGCCCCTGAAACCCTTAAAGTGGGGCTGCCAAGGGCAATTTTGTCTTTTGGTAGTGAATATGGTAATTCTGAGTCCAGAAATGGTTTCCTTGGGCGAAAATATGTCAGAATAGCTCAAGTTAGAATTTCAGAAAAACTGCAACCGGACCAGGTCGAGGCCAGGTCCTTGGGGGCAATTTGGTAAATTTTCATAATAGGCTCATATTACCACTAGAAGCACTATGAAAGTGTCTAAATGGTATATTTGGAATTGTATGACCGAATGGAGAGCCGAGCTGCGACACACTTTACAAGGCACACGTTTCAAGGCGGAAAAATGTTTTAAGGTAGAGAACTTACCTTATTTACATGTATTTGATATCTCTACTTGTGTAGTGATGTATGTGATTACTTTACTTGATTGTGTAGAGCATATTTGAATAAATGAAGCTCTGTTTCTATTTTTACTGTGGCCATAGTTTTGTTTCATGAAACATTGAGCATGCAAAAATGTAATTATGGGGCATACATCTAGTTAAAGCTAACATATCATACATATAACATCTATCATGGATGCATTATGGTATCTGTCTCCTATGGAGATTCTCTCAAATCTCACCCTCTCCTACCAACAATTTAGACAGGAAAATACAGAATATACTCAGAAATCAGAAAAGAGAACTGCATGAGAGAGAGTTGCAATGATGGAGCGAAGACGGGAAGAAGTCTCCGCTTCACTGGGATGGGTTTAGACACCCTAGTAGCCTTGTGTGGCTACCTTAATTGTAAGTATCATGTACGAACCCTTATGGGGATTTTCTATAATCATGTACATATTATCATTATATTTATACTATTCATGTGTTGCCCACCGAACAGCATATCATTTTCTGTGAATACCATGGTAAAGGTGAAATTAAAATAAAGGCATGACAATTGATATGATATGGATTTTGAAATTAATTAGGATTATTAATTTTTAAAAATCCAATATCCATCATAAAATAGAAAACTCTGACTAATTATTTAAAGGGTGAGCTAGGGTTTTCTACGGGTGATGAAATATAGAAGATAGAGAGCTGTGAGAAAAGAAAACTCTAGAGAGGGATGTTGGTGGAGCTAGCACGTTATTCATGTTGGATTCCTATTCGTGTGGATACCGGTAGAGGGAGCTGATCCAAGTTGTTAGCTCCTTGAGATCGAAAAGAAATACTAAACACATAAGAAAGGTACGTTTTTTTACTACTCAATTTAAATGCCGTTGCAGATCCGCAATTGGGAATTGGAAAAAATTTTTAATTTTAATTTTTCACTGTGCCTACCAATCCCAACATTAGTTTCATAATCACTCCTCAAAGTGAAACAACCCAAGTTGTTTATTGCATTACATTAATTTGGCTTTATTCTTGATAAACCCTAGGCGAATAAAGGGTTCTTTCAAGAAGACATTAATTTGATCCAAGTTCCTTAGGCCGGACATCTTTTTCAACACATAGATGATGAGTAAAGTTTATTTTGATAAAATGTTTGTTTTATATAGTAGTCGTTTAGACAAGTTTTGGACATTTTGTGTTGATTATTATGAATAGTAGTAGTAGTTGACACTTTGTTTAGCTAGTGCTAGATGTTTCTATGCTGGATGTCTCTATACAAGATGTTTTTGGACATTTGGTTTATGAAGAAGTGCTGGATGTTTCTGTACAGCCCTACTTGATGGGTAGTAAAAAATTTGAAGCAACAATTTTTTAGACAAAAAACAACTTATAGCGTCTGTTTTTGGGTCCAAATTAAAACATAAGAAGAAAGCTATAACATAACTTCACCTTTACTCAATTTTATTCTCCAAAATTGATCTCAGATGCCACTATTGCTCACGTAGGCCTTAATACTTCCCTCTGCCCTATCTTGGACTCTTCAATATTTCAACCGGCTCATTCTATAGTTCTTGGAACTTTCCTAGATAGAGGCCCTAGAAAAATTGGTACTCTAACCCTAGAAAAATTTTTATTTTGCAATTTAGTTTGAGGAAGGGAAATCTTTCTACATTATCAATGTCAACTAGACCGGGTCTCAATGCCAGCTAGACCGGGTAGTTTACTTAATTTAGGGTTATTCTTAAGTTTTTAGATCCAAAATCTAAGATATTACATTAATAAAAACATGAGGGTGCCAATAGAAAAATATGTCATAAACATGTCTCTCTCTCTTTGGACTTAATTAATAGTCAACAAAAATGTCATTCAAAGGAAAATATTGGAATAGTTTTAACACTTGAAATGCACCCTTTACAAAATAGTTTAAGGTGGAAAATGTCTTTTAACCCTATTTTCTATATTGAAAATAGTATTCAAAGTATTTTTTAAATATACACATTTGTTAAAAACACTTGATTACATTACTAGTTTTCCCCACCGGATTTAATAATATATACAAATGGTTCCCAAAATATCCAAAATATTAAAATTTAACTAATATAACCTAAATTCTCCGAATCTTGGGATCCGCAAGCCTCAGTCCCAGTATCTACTACTTTTCCCTTCGAGCCGCTGGTTTCCGCTGGAACATTTATTATTTATGAAAAATGGTGAGATTCCAAGAAATCCCAATAGCAACATACAATTATTCATATAAAATGTAGAAAGTAAATACATCATGCTCCATGTTATGCACAAATTAATGAACAACATAACAACATTTATACATGAGTAGGGTTTAAACCCCACTATGCATACATCTTGGTTGGATTGTTACTCAACAATCAGGTCAAAGTGCACTTCTCGTACGAACTGCCCCTTCTCGGCAAAACCATGTTGATTAATTAAAATACAAACAATGGCATACACAAACATATATACAATAGCATAGTGTATGGAGGATAAAATTACTACCTTAAACCCCTTTTCAACTCTTAAAGCGTTACTCAAAATTTGTGTCAGCGTCTTGGGCTCTTAATTCGATCCTAAAATTCCAAATGCACAACAATTAGGTTAAAACTCATTTATGTACTATTTTAGACACTTTCAAAGTATTTCTGGTGGTTATATTAGCCTATAATGAAAAATTACCAAAATGCAACTGGAGACCTGGCCCCTTTATACCTGGTCCAACCGTACTTTTCTAAAAATTTTGACCTGGGCTATTCTTAGATAGTTTTGCACGTAGAATCCATTTTTTACCTTGGTTTTCTCAAAATCACAGCCAAATGACAATTTTGCCCTTGGTATCCCCAAATTAGGTTTCAGGGGTATTTTGGTTATTTCGCTTTCTAAGGCTTTTCTGAAAAAAAGTGTTCAACACTAACCCCACCTAATTTCCTCTCCTGAACATAATGGAATCCTCAGATCATTGAAAATCCAGCCCTAACCCCTCCAATCAGCCCTGGCCAAAAACATGCTGGGGATTTAGGAAAAATTGGATTTTTAATTTTCAACTCTAAAAGCTTATTCCTTTTCACTCCTAATCACTTGATTACTATTTAAACATCTAATACCTAATATTTGAGGAAATTTGAGCAGCATAACCCCTTAGGGTTAACACTTCCCAAATTTACAAATCACAACAAACAAGCCACTAAACCACCAACAATAACAACAATAGCATCAAGGATTTAAGGGTTTTGAAGTCACCTTTGGATTTTGATCTTCTCTCTCTCTCTCTCTCTGCTGAAACCTTCCTTCTCCTCAAATCTTGATATTTGCTTGCTAAACACATGGAATCATGGAGAAGGGAAGTTTAGAGAAGGAATTTCACCAATTAGAAGCTAAATCATAAAGGAATCAAGCTTACCTTGTGATTTTTCCTCCTCCTTCTCTCTAACCTTCAAGAACTCACTCTCTCCCTCTCTTGATTGCTTGTGTCGTGAAAATGGAGTGAAAAAGATGAAAGAAGGGTTGTCATAAATATATCCTTTTTCCGTTATTTAATTTAATTCCAAAAATTTGACTTTTAGGACTTAATGGTACTTGGGCTTATCTTAATGAAACTTGTGTCATAAACCTTCATTGACATTGAACCAATCCTCCTCCCTTTTGGTCAGCCCAAGTTCACGTCTAGGGTTCATTAAAAGAGCAAAATAGGCTGATGTTAATTTATCCAATAATTACCACATTTGCCATCACTTTTTTTCCATTTTTGGATTAGTGGCAATTTTGGAAAATTTTTTGCTCAAACTTTGAAAAATCACAACTTTATTTTTAGACATCAAATTGGAGTCATTCCAAAGGCTATAAAACCCTTATTGAGTCTAATTTCAAGAAAAAATATAGTCTTTAGCCAACTGAAAGCTCACAATTCCCAGAATTAAAATCTTTGGATGCTGTTTCAGAAAATAGCTAGTTTTTCTGGGCAAACTTCAAAAAGTCATAACTCTTTGTGTATAGCATCAAAAACTACCCATTACCTATCAAATTAAAGCTTAGGATGTATACTTTCATCATGTAAAATTTGACAATTTTTGAACATTGTTTGATCATCCAAAATCACATGACAACTCACTGCCTCACAGAAAATTTCACTGGCAACACGATTTACATTTCAAATTTTCAGTGTTAAATTCCTTTGATCAAGAATTTATAGCCAGAGGATATTCAAAGTATATTGATATTTACCATTTTATTCTATTTAATACACCAAAGGTATAAGGAATTTTAGTGACCAAAATTTGGGATGTTACATATACCATCAATATATCAATATAAAATATGACAAAATATACAAGAAAAACTATAAAACATCCAGCTTGACTTTATTTAGTAAATTGTAGACCCTGTCCAACTAAATTGGAACATATACAATGGTTAGGATTTGAACTCCTACTCACTTGTTTAAATGACAGGAACTCATGCCAATCACGATGTTGGAATAAATCTAACCTACCCTTGATAAATTAGGACTCAAGGCCAGCAATATTAGGAGTAAAATATAAATAACAGAAATGTTTGAGTTCGGAACTGTAATATTCCATGATAGTAATAATATTATATATAGACATGAGGAGTTTAGTTGAGTATCTGATGAACACATTCAAAGAAACTGATTTTTCTTCCCTTGCCTTATAACTCTCTTTTCTTTCTATCTGTGGTGTATTTGTTGTACATCTATAATCGTATCAGTAACTGTCATCCGATTAGTGATGGTATTTAGATATTAATGGTCACACTTCATGTATGCCCATTTTCTTACACACAAGCATAAATTGGTGACAATTACATTATTAACAAGAACTAAAAATTTTGGGCATGGAAACATTTAATAAATTCCTAACCGGATACAATTTAGAGAAAAAAAATTAATATTTATGAATTTAAAAAGTCAATTAATAATAAATAAATGATAAAACATAATTTATTTTACATTGGCATCCCTTCAATCATCATAGATAAGAAATGAATGCGTCAGATTATTTTGTGTGTCTTTAGTTGGGCTTTTTAAAGTCTCATAAGCCCGATTGAGCATGTAAAAGCTCAATTGGCAGCAGTTATGTTTTTTTAATGTTTGGTTCAGCTGGTGGCCAATTGAGCTTCTTCCAATTGGAGCACTGTAGAGGCATGATTGGAAAAAGCTGAATATTGGAGCTTTTGCTAAAACTAATGAAATATTACCATTTTTTATGAGTGAGAGAGAGAGAAAGAGAGAGGAAAAAGGATGGAGACATGAAAGTGAGAGAGAGAGAGAGAGAGACGAAAAAGAGAAGGATGAAGGAGAGAGAGATAGGAAAATATTCATAAGTATAACTAATTTATACTCTTTTTTGTCATAAATATAAGACAGAATTAATTTTGAAAAAATCCTTCTAAAATAGATTGGAAATAGGGAAATCCCTATTCAGTGCATTGAAATTGAAAAATCCGGATCAGTCCAGTGAAAGTATGGATGAACAATGAGGGCGGCGCCAAAAGACGATTTGCACTTCATCCCTCATTTTCGCCACTTCAGAAATAACAACACGCGGTTCTTAATTAACAACTCTGGATTCTTGATTAACAACTCCGTATTCTTGATTAACAATTTCATTCATCTTTTTTTTTCACAATAATAACACTGGTCTTGTTATTAATAACTCCGCTTTATTCTTCCACATACTACTACAAACTAGACCTTCTACGTCCCTAAAGGACGTCCCTTTTTTAAGTTAGGGACGTCCAAAGTTCAATATATGGTGGGAGGATATGGCGCTGGATGAATTTGACCAAAAATAAAAAATTCCAACACTTTAGACGTCCCCAGTTTCTCTGGGGACGTCTAAAGTTGGCTTTAGACGTCCCCAGTTTAACTGGGGACATAGAAACATCACCTCATTCACTATACATGGCAGCTTTACCTTCTGTGCCAAAGCCATACCCGTTAGTGTCCCCTACTGCATTTATTTTCTCTCTTCTCCCAAACCCGTGAGCTGCATTTCATATCTGCTTCACTGAACAAGTTCCAAAGCCATACCCGTGAGCGTCTCTAGATTTGCACTTCCCTTGCTGCATTCGTTTTCTCTCTTCTCCCAAACCCGTGAGCTGAGTTTCAGAACTCATTCACTAAGCAAAGGCGCACCTCCCCTCCCCTGTATTTGTCTTCCCTCTTCTCCCATTCCCGTGCCCGTGTGGGTCTTCCCATTTGCTGCTGCTGCTGCATTCTCAGAATTATTCAGGTGCATTTCTGGGTTTCCTAAAATCATGTGCATATGAGGCGTGAGTTGGATTATTATGTGAAGCAATTAAGAATTTACATTCTGCGTTTGTAGAATATTGTTGCTGCAATTGGATTCTGCGTTTCTGGATTATTGGTGTGTGCACGTGATTCTGCATTCTGGGTTATATTGTTGCTGCATGCACTTGGATTCTGCACTTGGTTTTTGAGAAAATCAGGTGCGTGGGTTTTATGTAATGTAAATAATTATTTTGGGGAACAGATGTTGTTAACAATGTTAGAATTGAATTAATGTTAGATTAATATGTCAAACGTTATGTATGTTGGGGTCATTTATCATATTTGTTTAGACTTTTAAGAATCACTTGTGATCCAACGTAACTGAACCCTTACAAAACCCTTACAAAATTGTTAAATTGTGTTTTTTTTTAAGTTTTAAAAATTTATAACTAATACTATATATTAAGTTTGCATAACTTGTCTTTTTTGCTTTTATACATATAGAGAAATTTTTTTTGCAAACTTTTGAACAAAAAAATTGCGTTTTGGAAGTTTGGATTTTGATTTATGAATATTCTAAAAGTTGTTTGATTTGATATTGAAAGAATTGAGTTTGATTAGGATTTGGTTCTATCTTCTTAGAGTGTTAGTAGGTAGGCATATAATTTGGCTTTGATAATTAACTTTAGGAAGCCAAAGACTAGTGAGGAATTGAGGCTAAATTTTTATTTCTTTTAAGAAAGGGTATATTTATTGCAATTTCATCTCTAGAACTTATAGTCTTGAATCTCTTTTAAAATTTAAAACTCCTTTTGAATGATCAAAAATAATTTAGGCATTTAATTTTATAGCTAGTTTGGCCAAATGTCCATTCCTATTTCATGAATCCTTTGTTTCAACCATTTGAGCCTAAACTTTCATTAAAGAAAAATTGTATTGATTAATTAGCCATTTGTTTGAGTTAATGCAATTTCCCCCTATCTTCTCATTCATTTATTGTTTTATTAAGTGTAAGTGATATAAGAAAGAAAGACAGTGAAGGGATTGATGAATAAGAGAAACAATGCTATGTGAATTTTTTTAAATAGTGAAAATAAAAGAGAAATTGAAAAAGAAAATATAAAAAGGATATAACAAGAAAGAGAAAAAACAAAGAAAGAGAGACTAAGAGATTGTTATCATTGAGTTAAGGTCATTATTTTCATGTTTTTCATTGAAATTCTTAGCACTAATTGAAGTATTCGTCCTTTTGTTTGGATTAGAAGAATTAATATTAGCTTCCTGCTTTTTACTCTTGTTTTACTGTTATGAATTTTTATTTTACTCTTCTTAATTAGTTTAGTTTTGTTTAAATTAAGCTGAGATGGTTTGTTATTTTGATTTTGGGATGTGTCACTTTTAAGGGGAAATGCTGCCAACATTTTGGAAAACAAAATAGTAAAAGGTAATTCCCAGTGTTGACAATGACTCTAAACTTGAGTGTGAATGGCATAGGTGGTAATAGAATGGATCATAGTTGGATGAATGCTTTGAGAACAAGTGAAGAATATGAGAATGGGGTTGAAGAGTTTATTGAATTTGCTAGAAGGAACGTTCCAGCCAAAAATGGGAAGTATTTTTGTCCCTGTGTCAATTGTTTAAATGAGAGAACACGGGATGTTGAAGTTATAAGGGATCACCTACTTTGTGATGGAATAAATCTTCGATACACAAGGTGGATATGGCATGGTGAGGAAGTAACTGATTGTCCGTCACACAAGAAGGAAGCTGTGGATGTCATAGATGAAGATAGAATGGAGAGAATGATTCATGATGTTGAGGTAGAATCCTTTGCGCAGTCGCATGAATATGACAGCCTGCGGAGTGATGCAGAGAGACCGTTGTACCCTGGGAGTAAGTACACACGGCTGACAGGAACATTACATTTGGTTAACTTAAAAGCAACTTGTGGGTGGACCGATAGTAGTTTCACATTGCTGCTTGAACTGTTGTGTAATATGTTTCCAGACGATAATGTACTTCCAAATCGTATGTATGAGGCCAAGAAAATCCTATCCACAATGGGTATGGAGTATAAAAAGATACACGCTTGCCCTAATAACTGCGTACTGTACAGAAAAGAGTATGAAGGCCTAAGTGAGTGCCCTAAGTGTCAAACCGCACGATACAAAGTGAAGAAAGATGGTGGTTGTGGCGATGGGAAGACTAAAAGGCAACTTGTAAAAGTTTTGTGGTATCTTCCAATAATACCGCGCTTTAAGGGTTTGTTTGGCACTGCAAAAAAGGCGAAGAAGTTGAGATGGCATTTGGATGACAGAATATCCGACAGAAAATATCTTTGGCACCCAGCTGACTCTCCACAGTGGAAGAAAATAGATGAAATGTTCCCTGAATTTGGCAGCGAGCCGAGAAACCTTCGGCTTGGGCTCTGTACAGATGGCATCAATCCGTATGGAACTCTTAATAGCACACACAGTGCGTGGCCAGTACTCCTTGTAATATACAACTTGCCTCCCTGGCTTTGTATGAAACGCAAGTATATGATGCTTTCTATGATGATTTCTGGACCAAAACAGCCAGGAAACGATATCGATGTCTACCTGGCGCCTTTGATTGAGGACTTGAAGAAGTTGTGGGAGGAAGGCGTAGATGTGTTTAATGCGTATAAGAATGAGTCCTTCAAGCTACGTGCAATGCTGTTCACCACCATAAATGACTTCCCTGCCTACAGAAACCTCTCAGGGTACAGTGTGAAGGGGCATAAAGCATGTCCGATCTGTGAAGCAGACACTCACTTCCACCAACTAAAACATGGAAGAAAAACGGTCTACCTAGGTCATAGGAGGTTCCTTCCTAGATTCCACCCGTATCGTAGGTTAAAAAAGCGTTTTAACGGCTTGCCGGAGCATGGAATGGCTCCAAAGGCATTAACCGGAGAGGAAGTTTACAGTCGGGTTGAACGTATCAATGTCTTACTCAGTAAGAATCATAAGACTTCGGGTGAGAAGAACATATGGAAGAAGAGATCAATTTTCTTTGATCTTCTATATTGGCGTAGTCTTGACATGAGACACAGTATTGATGTAATGCACGTGGAGAAAACGTTTGTGATAGCCTTGTCAGTACACTTTTGCACATTCCAGGGAAGATCAAGGATGGGATTAATGCGAGACTAGACCTTGTTGATATGGGAATAAGAGAACGGTTACATCCACAGCTAAGAGATGATGGTAGGAGGACATACATGGAGCCAGCAGCACATACACTATCAAAAGCGGAGAAAAGAAGTTTGTGTCGGTGTTTGCATGAAATTAAGGTACCACAAGGATATTCTTCGAATGTGAGAAGGTGTGTGTCAATGGACGATTTGAAGTTAGTGGGAATGAAGTCCCATGATTATCATGTGTTGATGCAACAACTGTTACCAGTAGCTATTAGAGGGATTATGAAAGATGAAGTTCTAAGCACTGTGACAAGATTGTGTGTTTTCTTTAATGCTATCTGTAACAAAGTCATTGACACTGAAAAGCTGGATGAACTGGAAGCTGAGGGTTATATCATATTGTCCCAATTAGAGATGCACTTTCCTCCTTCTTTTTTTGATATAATGGTCCATTTGATAGTTCATTTGGTAAGGGAGGTAAGGCTCTGCGGTCCAGTTTACCTGAGGTGGATGTACCCTTTCGAGCGATACATGAAGATCTTAAAAGGGTACTCTAAAAATCCCTATCGACCAGAAGCCTCAATAGTTGAAAGGTATGTTGTTGAAGAGGCTATGGACTTCTGCAGTGATTATCTATCAGGGAAGAAGGAACAATCTCGGCATGAAGAGGGGAGGAGCAAGGGAACACGAGGACTGAAAGTGAAGACTATGCCTCTGAAGAGGTGTTGCAAGCACACCTTTATATCCTGAATAACATGGCAAAAGTTCAACCGTACATAAAGGAACACAGAAAGAGATTGAAGAAAGAGAATCCGAGGAAGAATGACATGCAGATTACTATTGAGCAAAACAAGACATTCATTCAGTGGTTTGAGGAAAAGGTTTTGCATGAGACTGGTGTGTCTGGGACAATAGAGTGGCTAGCCTGGGGGCCTTCGTTTCAGATTATTACTTGGAGCAGTTATGATATAAACGGGTATTCTTTCTACACAAAAGACCAAGATGACAGAAGTACCATGCAAAATAGTGGGGTGATGGTAGAAGCTGAAGACATGCACTTTTCTAGTTCGAAAGACAAAAACCCCATATTAGCATCCATGGCCTATTATGGAGTGATAGAAGAAATATGGGAAATCACTTACAACAAGTTCAAAGTTGCTTTATTCAAATGTAAGTGGGTTAACAATAATGCTGTGGTAATAGATCAACAATTTGGATTTGTCTCAGTTGATCTTGAAAGAGTAGGTTATAGGGATGAGCCCTTCATTCTAGCAAGCCAGGCGAAACAAGTGTTTTATGTCACAGATCCCGCAAATAAAAAAATGTCCATTATACTTCAGAGTAAAAAACAGAAGCATGGTGATCCGACCTTCAACCTTGACGACACACCACCTTTCACAATTAATCCACCTACAACAAGTGAAGTAGAATTGGTAGATGATGAAGAATATGCTGTGAGAAATGATCATGGTGAAGGAATATGGGAAACAATCTAGAGTAAGAGCTTAACTTAGAAAATAGTAATGTGTGCTGTTTGTTTTATTACGTCTCAGTTTATTCATTTACTTACAATTTATTCACCTATCTGACAATGATTTTTGTGCTTACAAGAATATGGACAATTCTAGTGACTCTCAAAGTGATAGGGACAATGAAATGAATAGGCCTGAACGTGATGCGACACGTGAATCGGTTGCGAGACGAAGGGTTAGAGGCAGTACAAAAATGCCTGCATTGGTAGCACGTCATAACCATCAACAGGAGAGGTTGCATATTGACTTTGATGAAAATATGAATCCAATTGGTTCGGAGGAAGACCATTTCATTAGCTACGTAGGTTTTTTGGCTCGAAGCAAAGTTTGCATTACCTATGCTAATTGGAAGTTGGTTCCACCAAAAACCAAAGACTTGATTTGGCAACAACTTTTGGTATATAAGTTTCAATACATCTGCATTATATCTTTATTCCTATCGCTTCAAATATAATTAACGTATGTTTTTACCTTGCAGCAAACCTATGATATCCCTGACACCGCGGAGATGTACAAGGAGTGGATGACGGAGGTTCATCTACGATGGAAAGATTTCAAGAACAGGCTCACACGAGATTACATTCGAGGGGACTTGAGGGGTCAGGATCCATGTCATGAGTATCCATTTTTGTCTCCAGAGGACTGGAGGTTGTTTATGGCATCACGAGAAGATCCAAACTTTTTGGTAAGATTTCTGTAATCATAGTGTTTTATTTGAATATAGTTGACATTATTGATTCGGTGTTAGTTGTTTTCCTTTAAAAGGCATTAAGTGCAGCAAATGCAGAGAGGCAAGCAGCTAATAACTATCAACATTACATGTCTCGTGGTGGTTATCGGAAGCTTTAGCGACAGATGATGGCAGAAGAGTTGGAGAAATTGAAGGAAGCAGCCACATCAGATCCTACCGTTGTGGTCCAGCCCCCACCACCTCCACCACGTCACAAAAAATGGAAAGCAGGGAGGCTTAAGGGTGGGAAGTACGTAAATCCGACTGTTGCTGAGGTTGCTGCAAGAATTGTAAGTAGTTAGAGCATAATTACAAACTTATTTTTTCATATTAAGAGTGCTTACGATAACTTTTATGCTGTATGATGAACTGGAAGATCATAGTAGCCAAGGTTCGTTCACTCCAAGTGGACGGATGGACATCTTGTCAACGGTGATTGGAAAGCCAGATCACCCTGGTCATGTTCGAGGGGAGGCAGTGGGAGTTCATGTCACGAAGTATTTTGGCCGAGCCTCACATCCTTATTCGTCACAAGTTGAACCCAGTAGGGAGCTTGTGGCCAAGATTCGTCAGGAAGTCTCACAAGAGCTCGAGGCCAACCTTCGCGACAAGCTCCGACAAGAGCTGTTACCAGAGCTACATCTTGAGCTGATGCCTGAGCTACGAGGTGAAATGCAGAAGATGTTTGAATCGCAGATGGCAACTACCGAGCGTAGAACCCATTCATCCTCGGCCTTCCACAGCACCAAAGGAAGTTACAACCCGGCGGAGGAACCACTTGGCGACCCTTCTCATACTCCAGCGCAGGGAGAACCTGCCATCCTCTCTTTGGATGCCCCAGTGCTGCGTGTAGTTGCAGATGCTCTCGTTCACACAGAAGCTACTACCCACCATCATCAGCAAATTCCACAGCATTTGCGTAGGGTGACTGTGACGTGTGTTCGAGCGGGGGAAGAAGGTACAGCCATCCCTATTCCTGATACCGAGGTTGCCACGATAGCTCAGGCGAGAGGATCTTTCATCCTTTGGCCTGTACATCTTATTGGCTTGTTACCACCAATACCTCCAATGGTATGGAACTACCTCACTTTTACTTGAGATGTGTTGACATCCTACTAACAGTATGTGTTTTTATGTTCTAAAAGAACGAGCAGGAAGCAGAGAAATGGCCCTTCTTAGCACGACTGCAGCATATCTATAAAGGCATTCGCCAGATTGATTTGCATATGCCTATAGGGATTGTGGGCCAGGAAAGAGAGTATCACTTCACAATTGATAAACAAGATCTTAAACAGTTCATGAAGTTTGAGGAGCTAGATGTTGGATGGGGCAAATTTGCAATCCTGTAAGTTTTTTATTTCCCATTTTTTGATTCATTTAGTTAAGTTGATTTTAACTAGCTAATACATTCATCATTTTAATTCTATTATAGCTCCTTCCGTCGTATATGCGTTGACTCTCAGAAAGTTGATTTATATGGATTCTTGTCTCCTGTACATACGACAAGGGTTGGGAATACAATGAAAAAGAAGGACGAACTATGTGGGCTTCACATTGGCAAATGACGACTATCGTTGTTATCTAGCACCGATTGTTCAAGGGTACGCAATTTCATTTTATGTATTTGAGATTTTTAATAAATAATTGCCTTGCCATCTAACTTCTTTTTAATCTGTATATGTTGTGATAGTTATCACTGGAGTTTGTGTGTTGTTTGTCCTCGGTCCCACGTTGTTTACTGGTTTGATTCCTTAAATAGAAGACCAGACAAAGAAACTAAAAGCGTCTTCAACACGTAAGTTATTTTTTTGTATTTCATTGGTTCTTGATTCTTGACTTAATGAATTATTCTAATTTATGTTGATTTTCATTTTAATGATAGGGCATGCACGACGTATCGAGCTCTTGGCGGGCCACGCGAACGTAGAGGTGGCAAAGATCCGAGATGGTTGTTTCCAAAGGTACGTAGTTTCAAATCAAGTTCTTTTGATTGACGGTCGTTTTAGATATGCCTTTATTGATTTTAACCATTTGCTTTTGATTTATAGTGCCCTCGGCAACCTGGCGGCTGGGAATGTGGATATTATGTCTTGCTTTATATGTTTAACATCATTCGAGTGGCATTATGACAGATTTTGAACAAGTAATCGCTTCTTCATTCTCAGAGGATAATATTCTTGGTGTTGTGATTCAATGGCAATTCATTCACTTCATTCATTATTTCATCTAAGATTATTTTCTAATTTACAGATTTTTGACAATGAAGATGCCTACTCATATGAAGACTTAAATATGATCAGAGACTTTTTGGCTGGACATCTTCTTCAACGTATACCAGAAGAGTAAAGTCTTTAGTAGTTTGTGTAGGACATACTTTTGTGATAGTACATATAATTAGCGTTATTGTTGTTGGATATGGATTGGATTTTAGTCTTGGTTATTGTACAAACTGGGGACTTGGATATAGATTGCTGTGTAGTTTGTATGGTTTGAAAGTTTGTATGGCATGTAGTAGACTTGGATATAGATTGTTGTGTAGTTTGTGTGGCATGTAGAAGCCTTGGGTTGATCACTGTGTTTGTTGTTGTTTCCATTCTGCTGAACTGCTGTTCTTTTATTCTATTGTTGGAATCCTATTTCTGCAGTTTACATTTCCAGACAGTGCAATATATATAAAAAGTCCATTTAAAAAAAACTTTCAACGTCCTTAATAAAAAAAGGGATGTGGAAAGTATTGTTGTCGACACTTTAGACGTCCCCAGTTGGAACTGGGGATGTCTAAAGTGGACCTTAGACGTCCCCAACTCTTCTGGGGACGTCTAAGCTCCCACTTTAGACGTCCCCAGTTGGAACTGGGGACGTCTAAGGTGGACCTTAGACGTCCCCAGTTCTAACTGGGGACGTCTAATGTCAAACTTTAGACGTCCCCTGTTTTACGGACGTTAATGACGTTTTTTTCTACAACCACTACTATAAAAAAGGGTTTTAACGTCTCTATTTTGGCACTTTTAACGTCCAAAAACTGGGGGACGTCTATGTAGGGGGCGTAGTATGTTTTAAGAAAAGACGTCCCAAAAAAAATGGGACGTCTAAAGTCAGGACTTTAGACGTCCCAAATTAAGAATTGGGACGTCCTGACTTTAGACGTCCCAATTCTTAATTTGGGAGGTCTAAAGTCCCCCCGTAGAGGACTTTAGACCTCCCAAATTGAGATTTGGGAGGTCTAAAGTCCTGCACAGGGGGACTTTAGACGTCCCAATTCTCAATTTGGGAGGTCTAAAGTCCCCCCGTGGAGGACATTAGACCTCCCAAATCTCAATTTGGGACGTCTAAAGTCCTCCACGGGGGGACTTTAGACATCCCAATTCTTAATTTGGGACATTAAAAAGTTTTATTTTTTTAAAATTATTATTTATATTCTTCATTACCCAGCAAATTAAAATTGCAGAAACAGAATTGAAGATGGATTCATAAACCACAAAATATCCCTTACAAAATGATAAAGACATCTAGCATTGCAATCTTTTTACTATATATATATATGTATAATAACAACAACTCATACAACCTAATATTATATATGTATAACAACAACCAGAAAGTGTCAAAATGTTTGTCACTAACAACTATAAACTAATTGTTGTTCATTTCATCAAACTAAATATACATATGTATTTCCCTCTATTTCCAAGCTCCAAACGTATAAAATAAAAACATTATTAGTATTGCATAACTACTAACAACTAGTTTATGATTCTGGAAAAAAAAACAATCAAGGGAAAAACACTCCAATAACTAGAATCATGTAAATAAATTGAAAGCATTATAATAATTTCACATTGCAAGTTTAACTTAATTCTTCATGTAAATTTATATTTAAAAAAAATAAACCTGATGAAAGTAGGGGAGAGGGCACCAACGGTATCTATGTGCTTCCAAGGTGGAGAGAAGACGTTGGAGGAGTTGTTTATGCACAGTGGAGAGGAGGGGTACGCCGAAGGCTGAAAGCAATGATGAAAGTGGGAGGTCTACGCCGGAGGGGGGAAAAAAGGTGGAGGAGGCGTTCGCCGAAGGGTGAGAGCAAAGAAGGTGCTATGAGAATGGAAGGAGGTGGAGGAAAAGAGAATGAAGAAAAGGAAGAGAGGAAGACGAAGTGTAATGAAGAAAAGAAAATAATGAAAAAGCATACTCATGGTGTAGATAGAGAAGACGAAGTCACGGGAATGAAAGAAAAAAGGGAAGAGAAGTCATGGGGGATGGGAAAGATGGAAAAGGAGGGATGGGTTTCTGACATGGGAATGAAGAAAAGGGAAGAAAAGTCTTGCGCATGTCAGAATTTCTGACATGACTTTAGGAGTCCCAAATTTTTTTGGGACTCCTAAAGTCTTGACTTTAGGCGTCCCAAATGCCATTTGAGACGTCTAAAGTAAGTTAAATTTTTTTAATTTATTTTTTTCGCGCCAGTGAAAATCTTTAGGCGTCCCAAATAAAATTTGGGACGTCTAAACTCTACTTTAGGCGTCCCAAATTCAAATTTGGGACGTCTAAAGGTTTCTCTACGTACACATAATTACAAAAAAAAAAAAAGACATATTAACTAATTCAGCTAGCTTTCTTAATCTAATCAAATTAGCTAAATAAGTTTTACATTAAGGATATAAGGGAGTATGATAAGTTACTGTCCTTTTTTATTTAAATATGCATTAATGTTTAATTTGTTCCTACAGTGTATACCCACAGATTTTCTCAGAGAAGACATGAAGGATATACTAAACAAAAGGATCAAGTTTCAAATATCCCAAGAAATTCGGAATGTCGAGATACTAGTGCTCAAACGTGGACTTGATAGAAAAGAAGTGAGAGTTACCGAAGAATGGAAGAAAATAGCGAAAGAATATGGTTTAAAAGTAGGAGATGTTTGCATCTTTGAAATGATCAAAAGTGATAATGATTTTGATGACTCTAGTGTGTTTCGTATTCATGTTTATAGTTGGGACCCCAAGAAGAAAATAGCAATAATTGTTTATAATTAAACTATAATTTAATGAACAAGTATTTGGACATTTTTATGATCATCAAGCAATATTATCAATTATTGAATAATTATTTTCCCTTTTTAAATTGGACAAAGAATATATTTCATATTTTTACCAGAAGAAATTCAAATTTAAATAAGTTGTCAATATATCACATATCAATATTGCGTGAACTACGATCTTCTATTGAAAAATTTTAAAATAAATAAATTAAATATATTAAAATTATCTTATAACTTATAACTTTGAAAAGGGAAGAAAAGTCTTGCGCATGTTAAAATTTCTGACATGACTTTAGGAGTCCCAAATGCCATTTGGGACTCCTAAAGTGACTTTAGGAGTCCCAAATTTTTTTGGGACTCCTAAAGTCTTGACTTTAGGCGTCCCAAATGCCATTTGGGACGCCTAAAGTCTTACTTTAGGAGTCCCAAATTTTTTTGGGACTCCTAAAGTAAGACTTTAGGTGTCCCAAAACCATTTGGGACGCCTAAAGTCAATTCTTTAGGCGTCCCAAATCCCATTTGGGACGTCTAAAGTAAGTTAAATTTTTTTAATTTATTTTTTTCGCGCCAGTGAAAATCTTTAGGCATCCCAAATAAAATTTGGGATGTCTAAACTCTACTTTAGGCGTCCCAAATTCAAATTTGGGACGTCTAAAGGTTTCTCTACGTACATATAATTACGAAAATGCCACCGCCTTCCTTTTTAACCACCCAATTTTAAAATTGGGGCATCCATTGGGGTGGTTATATCATAATTCTGTAGTAGTGAACCCTCACATAGACGTCCCTCTGTTTTCAGACGTTAAAAGGCCAAAAAAAGGGATGTTAAAACCCTTTTTTCTAGTAGTGACATATTCGCATCTCAAAAATATAGTGTTGTGAATATAAAATACGATGTTGTTAATAAAGAAAGAGGTATTATTACTGACCCTGAAACTTAAATTACGAAGTTGTGAAATAAGAAATGAGAGTTGTTAATGTAGAATATGGTATTGTTAATAACAAGATCAGTGTTGTTATTGTGAAAGTAAAAAGATGAAACTGGAGTTGTTAATCAAGAATATAGAGTTGTTAATCAAGAATTCGGAGTTGTTAATTAATAGCGCGTGTTGTTAATAAAAAAAAAAAAAAGAGGTGTTGTTATTGGCCTTGAAACTTAAAGTAGGAAGTTGTGAAATAAGAAAGGGGAGTTGTTAATCAAGAATCCAGAGTTGTTAATTAAGAACCGCGTGTTGTTATTTCTGAAGTGGCAAGAATGAGGGCTGAAGGGCAAAATCGTCTTTTGGCGCTGCCCATACTATTCATCCGTACTGACACTAGACTGATCCAAATTTTTCAATTTCAATGCACTGAATAGAGATTTCCCTATTTCCAATGTATTTTAGAGGGATTTTCCCATTAACTTTTTAGAGATATTAAGAAAACTAATTAAATGATTTTAAATATTTATATTTATAATTTTTTTTCAAATTATTTTACCCAACTTATAAACTGACATATAATTCAAATATACTGACTCCTTTTGGTCCTAAAAAATTAATTTAAAATATTTTTTGATGCTTTTAACCCCTTAAAATATTTTTCCGATTGTGCCCAGTGTGTTATCATACTGATTGCAATTTTACCTTTAATGTACTTTTTCAGCTATAAAAATTAATTTAAAATATTTTTTTGTGTTTTTAACTACTTAAATATTTTTCCACCTGTACCTAGTGTGTTACCAGACTAATTGCAATTTTACCCTTAATGTATTTTTTCATCTCCAAAAAGTACTTTAAAATATTTGTTGGTACTTTTAACCCTTTAAAATATTTTTTTAGTTGTACCTAGTCTTAGGAGACAGACTATAATTTTACTTTTAATGTATTTTTTTCAGTAATAAAGAGCACCCAAAACTTAGAATACTGATTTATTGATTTTCACCCACTCTAAAATATTTTTTCAGTAGCACCTAATATTTTAAAGTAATTTTAAATATTTACTTGATTTTTTAAATATTTTTCCACCCACTCTCTCTTACTATTATCACAAAAGTCATTTGTGCTTAAGCCAATTCAAACAAGTTTTACTTTTATAAAAGTCATTTATATAACCGTCAATTTAAACATAAATCACAATACACAATCTAGCTTTTAATTATCAAAAATAATATTATAAAAAATCAATTTAAAATAAACCTAATTGACAATCACTATTCCAAAAATTTGATGGCCTGACATGTTTGAAAAACTTTATAAAGTGGGACATGTTCCTTAAATAAAATTTAGGGTTAATATAATTTTTGGTCCCTGAAGTTTGATCCAATTTTGGTTTTGGTCCCTCAAGTTTGAAATAGGTGGTTTTGGTCCTTGAAGTTTCACTCGATTTTGGTTTTGGTCCCTGAAGTTTGAAATCGGTGGTTTTGGTCCCTGAAGTTTCACCCGATTTTGGTTTTGGTCCCTCAAGTTTGAAAATGACTTGGTTTTTTTTTCTGGGTCGGGTCAGGTTTTTTAATTGGGTCACCAAGTCCTTTTCAAACTTGAGGGACCAAAATCAAAATTGGGTGAAACTTCAAGGACCAAAACCACCAATTTCAAACTTCAGGGACCAAAACTAAAATTGAGTGAAACTTCAGGGACCAAAATCACAGATTTCAAACTTCAGGGACCAAAACCAAAATCGGATCAAACTTTAGGGACCAAAAGTTATATTAACCCTAAAATTTAATAAGTTATGACTTTTCATATGTTTTTTTTTTATTACAACTTTTCATATGTTTTACAAGTTGGGTGTTGGAAAAAAAACAAAAATATTTTACAAGTTCCACAACTTGTAAGATTGATGTCTTTATCGGTCATTCAACTCATGCCGTTTCTTTTAATTGTCTTATTAAATACATTATTGATATAAAAGTCTTGCCAGCTGCTTCAATCAAAATTGTCTTATTAAATACATTATTGATATAAAAGTCTTGCCATCTGCTTCAATCAAAATAAGGGAAACTCACTTTGGGATCCAAGGATAATAAAAAATTATAGAAAAATTCCCAATTGTTGTAAAATACTAATTAAGGTGGATGTCCATGAGCTCCCAACTCTTGACCTTTCATTTGCTACATCCCATAACCTCTCCAATGAATGGTCTTTAGGAGTTTTCATGCCCATAACTCAAAGGTTACAATGTGTGCACTCATGAGGATTAAAGTTTGCCATTTACTTTGTGTAACTCTTAGTTGTGGATGGGGGCCTATAAATAGAGCACTATGTACTACACTTTGTTTGCATCCAAATAAATAAGAATCACTCCCTCCTTGCTCTCTATTTCTCTCCTATATTTCTTCATTCCCTTCATCTCAATCTCTTATACTTTCTTGATTTTATAACACGTTATCAGCACGATTCTCTAACCAAGGTATTTTTCCCCCCTATTGTCTCAACATTTTCCTCTATCTTCTTTTACCATATCTCTATTTAATCTATCTGGGATGATCTGAGCCATTGTATGGAATTAAAGAGATCTTTTTACCGATTGTTTTATACATCGGGTTCCATGGCTAAGATTGGAGATTTTTGTTATTTTTTTTTCCATTTATATTTCTTTATTTTAGATTCTATTGTTATTTACATTTTATAATAGTTAATTTTATTTGTTTATCATTTTGATTTTATGTTGGCACAACTTTCTAGTATTTCATTCTATTTCATTTCGCTTTGTTATTTACATTTACATTTATTTATTTTTATTCGATTATCTTCTTCTCATACATTTTGTTGTTTTGTTTGGGCTTCTTTTAGTTCATTTTTGTATAGTTATTTTATTTACATTTTATTTACATTTCATGCTATATTCTATTATTTATATTCCTTTATTTTACGTTTTTTATCTCATTTTATTGTTATTTTATTTTTCATTTAATGATGTTGTTATATTATTTCATTTTATTAAGCCATTTTGTTTTGTTTGTTTATTGTTTCTAATATTTTATTATTTATTTGTATTGTATTTTTAATTATTCCTTTTACATTTTTTTTATTTCATCACCACATTTATTATTCTATTTGTTTCTTATTTATAATTCATTTTTATTTATTTATTTTATTATTATTTAATTATTTGCCATTTCACCCTTGTTATTGCTATATTTATGTTTATTCTATTTGTTTGTATCTGTTTACATTTACTCTTATTTACATTTATTACCATATTATCGTCATTTTATTTATAGTATTATATATGACTATATAGTGTTATCTCTTTTATTCTTTACACTATTTTTATTGCTATAATTTCCTCCTCTTTGTATACACCATTTATATTCCAATAAATAACATATAACAACATATATAAAGGAGAAAAGTAGAAAGAGAGAGGGAGAATATTTTCAAGAAATTTCCTTTATTGAATTATATGTTGGCTACTCATGAAATTTTGCTCCCTTTAATTATGTTGTTTAAAAATATGTTGATTATGATATGTTTTAATTCAAAATGATGTTTTATATTTCATCAATTTTTACCGTGATTCTAATTGTTATCATTATTTTTAGTTTGAATCATGGCCAACCTTGCCAAACTCGAGTTTACAGCTCTTGATATCACGGGAAAGAATTATCTATCCTGGGTCTTAGACGCTGAAATCCATCTAGATGCTAAGGGTCTAGGAAAGGCTATTTTACCAGGAAATGAAGAAACTAGTCAAGATAAGGCCAAGGCCATGATTTTTCTTTGCCACCATCTCCATGAAGGACTGAAAGCTGAATACCTAACGGTAAAAGATCCATTAGAATTGTGGACTAATTTGAAGGAAAGGTATGATCACCAAAAAACAGTGATTTTGCCTCGAGCTCGTTATGAATGGATACACCTTAGGCTACAAGATTTTAAGACTGTAAGTGAATATAATTCAACAGTTTTCAAAATAAGTTCTCAATTGAAATTATGTGGTGAGAAAATAACTGATGGGGACTTATTAGAAAAAACTTTTTCTACCTTTCATGCTTCAAATATGCTCCTGCAGCAGCAATATCGAGAGAAAGGTTTTAAAAAGTATTCTGAATTAATCTCATGCCTTTTGGTAGCCGAACAAAACAACGAGCTGTTGATGAAAAATCATGAAAATCGTCCCACTGGATCTGCTCCATTCCCTGAAGCGAATGTGAGTGTACGTAATAATTACCATGCTCATGGTCGTGGTCGTGGCCGTGGCCGTGGCCGTGGCCGTGGACGTGGTCGTGGTAGGGGACGTAGTAATTACCGTTATCATGGAGGTGAAAGTAATAATTATAATCCTAATACCCACCAGAAGAAGAAATATAATGAAGGGCAGAAAAACGATAAGAGTGGTTCTTCAAAAGTTATTGAGAATCAATGTTATCGGTGTGGTATGAAGGGGCACTGGTCACGTACCTATCGTACGCCTGAGCATCTAGCAAAACTTTATCAAGCCTCTATGAAAAGGAGTGCGAACAATGTGGAAACAAATTTGATTTTTCAAGATGATAATGTTGAGGGACACAAGAATGATGGTGTCAATGAGCTAGATGGTATTAATGGCCTCGATGATATGGCACACTTGGAGGTGGCTGATTTTTTTGAGAATCATGATTAGATGAGTTTGGTTGGAAGAACAATAAAAAATGTTTTAATTTATGGTTTTTTTTAATTTAGTTTATGCCTTACTTTCATTTCCCCTTTTCATATGTAATAAGGGTATTATTGCTCATCATGTATTTTTGAATATGTTTTAATGCAATTTTCTTTTCTTTTGGTGAAGATTATGGATGTTTTGATCATTGGACACAAGAATGAAGATATATGTCTCATAGATAGTGCTACAACACACACCATATTGAGAGATAAAAAATATTTCTCACATCTAACAAGAAGTAGTGCAAGCATCAATACCATAGCGGGAAATACAAAATTAATTGAAGGCTCCGGAAGAGCAATTATAATATTACCCAAAGGAACGAAATTTGTTATTAATGATGCTTTATATTCCCCCAAGTCTCTCAGAAATTTATTGAGTTTTAAGGATATCCGTCAAAATGGGTATCATATTGAGACTATAAATGAGAAGAATATGGAATATTTACAAATTAAAATTGCTAGATTTGGTGAAAAATGTGTCCTAGAAAAAGTACCAACATTATCTTCTGGTTTGTACTATACAAATATTAGTACAATTGAAACAAATGCTACAGTGAACCAGAAGTTTGCTGATAAAAATATATTTATTGTTTGGCATGATCGGTTAGGCCATCCCGGATCAACTATGATGCGAAGAATTATTGAAAATTCACACGGACATCCATTGAAGAGCCAGAAGATTCTTCAATTTAAGGATTTTCCATGTGCTGCTTGTTCTCAAGGCAAATTAATTACAAGACCTTCTTTGACAAAAGTTGGGCTTGAATCCCCTATTTTTCTAGAGCGTATCCAAGGGGATATATGTGGGCCTATTCATCCACCATGTGGACCATTTAGATATTTTATGGTTTTAATAGATGCATCTACAAGATGGTCACATGTGTGCTTGTTGTCAACACGTAATTTAGCATTTGCTAGATTACTTGCTCAAATAATTAGGCTAAGAGCACAATTTCCAGATCATACAATTAAGACAATTCGTCTTGATAATGCTAGCGAGTTTTCATCTCAAGCTTTTAATGATTATTGCATGGCAACTGGAATAACAGTAGAAAAATCTGTTGCTCATGTCCACACTCAAAATGGTCTAGCAGAATCGTTCATTAAACGCCTCCAATTGATAGCTAGACCAATGCTTTTGAGAACAAAGCTTCCCATATCAGTTTGGGGGCATGCAATTTTACATGCAGCATCAATTATACGCATCAGGCCAACAAGTTATCATGAATTCTCCCCTTTACAATTGGCTTTTGGTCAGGAGCCAAATATTTCCCATCTTAGAATTTTTGGATGTGCGGTATTTGTTCCTATTGCTCCACCACAACGCACAAAGATGGGACCTCAAAGGAGGTTAGGAATATATGTTGGCTATGAATCTCCCTCTATAATCAAGTATTTAGAGTCTTCAACTGGAGATTTATTTACAGCACGTTTTGATGATTGTCATTTTGATGAGACAATTTTTCCAACATTAGGGGGAGATAATAAGCAGCTGAATAAAGAAATTACATGGAAAACAATATCACCATCACATATAGATCCTCGTACACAACAATGTGAGCTTGAAGTTCAAAAAATAGTTCATTTGTAAAATATTGCAAATCAATTGCCAGATGCATTTACTGACCTTAAGAGAATTACCAAATCTCACATTCCAGCTGAAAATGCTCCAATTAGAATTGATGTCCCAGTAGGACAACCATCAATTGCAAATGAAACTAAGCCACGCTTGAAGCGTGGTAGGCCGATTGGTTCCAAAGATAAAACTCCTAGAAAGAAAAAGGGAGTGATTAACCAAGATGGTCAAGTTGAGGAGGCGGACATAACTAATCAAAAGACCCCAGAAGAGGTCCAGGTACCTAAAAATAATGAAGAGATCTCAATGAGTTATGTCACTACGGGAAAAATATGGAACCGAGAAAGTATAGTTGTCGACAATGTATTTTCATATAATGTTGCGGTTGAAATAATTAATCAAAATGAGGATCTTGAACCTAGGTCAGTTGAAGAATGTAGAAATAGAAATGATTGGCCAAAATGGAAAGACGCAATTCAAGCAGAGTTAAATTCACTCTCAAAACGTGAAGTTTTTGGACCTGTAGTCCAAATACCAAATGGTGTAAAGCCTGTTGGGTATAGATGGGTATTTGTGCGAAAACGAAATGAGCAAAATGAGGTCGTTAGATATAAAGCACGATTGGTAGCACAAGGATTTTCACAAAGACCTGGTATTGATTATGAAGAGACATATTCTCCTATGGTAGATACAATCACTTTAAGGTATTTAATTAGTCTGGTAGTGAGCAGAAAACTGGATATGCGTCTAATGGATGTTGTTACAGCCTACTTATATGGTGCTTTAGATACTGAAATTTATATGAAAATCCCTGAAGGATTCAAATTGCCAGAAGGATGTAAGAATTCTCGAGAAAATTGTGCAATTCGTTTGCATAAATCCTTATATGGATTGAAACAATCTGGAAGAATGTGGTATAACCGTCTTAGTGAATATTTGTTAAAAGAAGGTTATAAAAATGATCCTATTTGCCCATGTGTTTTCATAAAAGGAAATGGATCAGAGTTTGTGATAATTGCTGTATATGTGGATGATTTGAATATAATTGGAACTCCTGAAGAGCTTCAAAAAGCTGTTGATTGTTTAAAGAGAGAATTTGAGATGAAGGATCTTGGACGAACAAAGTTTTGCCTCGGCCTGCAAGTTGAACACTTAACAAATGGAATTCTCCTTCATCAATCAACTTATGTTGAAAAAATATTAAAGCGATTCTATATGGATAAAGCACATCCATTATCTACTCCAATGATTGTAAGATCACTTGATAAGGAGAAGGATTCTTTTCGTCCTCAAGAGAAAACAGAAGAACTTCTTGGTCCAGAAGTACCATATCTTAGTGCTATAGGTGCACTAATATATCTTGCCAATACAACACGACCTGATATTGCATTTGCTGTGAATTTATTAGCAAGATTTAGTTCTTCTCCAACAAGAAGGCATTGGAACGGAATTAAACATATATTCCGATATCTTCGAGGAACAAATGATATGGGATTATTTTATTCTAATGAATCTGGATCACAATTGATTGGTTATGCAGATGCAGGGTTTTTATCAGATCTACACAATGGTAGATCTCAAACAGGATATTTATTTACTTGTGGAGGTACACCTATATCTTGGCGATCAACAAAACAAACTTTAGCAGCTACCTCATCAAATCATGCAGAGATAATTGCAGTTCACGAGGCAAGTCGAGAATGTGTTTGGCTAAGGTCAATAACTCAACATATCCAATCAGTGTGTGGTTTGTTTCCTGAACAAAAGATTCCAACAATACTATATGAAGATAACACAGCATGCATAGCTCAATTGAAAGGAGGGTACATTAAGGGAGATAGAACAAAACATATATCTCCAAAATTCTTTTTCACTCATGATCTTATGAAGAGTGGTGACATAGATGTTCATCAAATTCGCTCATGTGACAACCTTGCAGATTTGTTTACCAAGACGCTGCCAACTAGAACATTTAAGAAGTTAGTGCACGGTATTGGAATGCGTAGGCTTAAAGACATAAAGTGATGTTGTCATCAGGGGGAGCAAACATTGTGTACTCTTTTTCCTTCACTAGGTTTTTATCCCAATGGGTTTTTCCTAGTAAGGTTTTAATGAGGCACAATATTTTTTTATGGACATCCAAGGGGGAGTGTTGTAAAATACTAATTAAGGTGGATGTCCATGAGCTCCCAACTCTTGACCTTTCATTTGCTACATCCCATAACCTCTCCAATGAATGGTCTTTAGGAGTTTTCATGCCCATAACTCAAAGGTTACAATGTGTGCACTCATGAGGATTAAAGTTTGCCATTTACTTTATGTAACTCTTAGTTGTGGATGGGGGCCTATAAATAGAGCACTATGTACTACACTTTGTTTGCATCCAAATGAATAAGAATCACTCCCTCCTTGCTCTCTATTTCTCTCCTATATTTCTTCATTCCCTTCATCTCAATCTCTTATACTTTCTTGATTTTATAACACCAATCAAATTCTCCTATCAAAAAATTTTTTAGGGACTGTATTATGATTAATTCAAAATGTGACATTACTTTGTTAACCCCATTGAATAAAAAGGAAAGGAATAGCATATGCTTTTTTGACAAATGTTTTACCTATTTTGACAAGTGGATGAACTATTTTAACAATTTCATTTTCCTCTATGGAGAAGTTTTGAAATTTTAAGGATAACTTTGAATTTCAAACAAATTTCATTACTTTCCTTTCCAATTATAGATGATATGATTTTTCGAAATTCTTCAAAACTTCTCCAGGGAGGAAAATGAACGTGTCAAAATAGCTCATGCAATTATCAAAATACGTATAAACACTTATCCAAAAAGGTATATGTATTTGTCAAAGTAGGGACATTAAATTCTGAAATTTTAAAACTTTTTCTGGGAGGAAATAGAACTTGTCAAAATAAATGATTCAATTGTCAAAATAGGTGTAATCACTTGTCAAAAAAGGCATATGTTATTCCTTTCCTTTTTTATTCAATGAGGATAACAAAATAATTTTATATTCTGAATTAATTACAATGCAGTGCCTAGAGGCTTTTTAGGGGAATTTGGTTTGGGACTTTTTATAATTTTTTATGGTCTTTGGGACCTCACAGTGATTTTTCCTTAAAATAACTCATTTGAGCAGGTTTTAACGATCAAAATACTCTATAAATGCCCCCACAACTAGACCAATGCGTTGTGTGAGAACTTGCTGGTTAAAGTTTTCCTCTCTCACCATTGTCCGCAGTTTTTAGAAATTTAGAGTTTATAACAAGAAGCTATAGCAAGTATGAGCACCAGCATAGAGAATCAAGACTATGATATTGATTCTTTTTTTAACGCTATTATGCTACCATCAAGTCACGTCTACCTTGCTGTGTTAGATGCTGCCATTAAGCTCAACTTGTTTGAGATCATTGGTAAGGGAAGTCCAAAGGGCATGTCGCCTTCTGAAATTGTTTCCAAGCTTCCACTTACACACGCTAACAACGCGGATCATCGCCTTGATCGAATGCTGTTTTTGCTAGCTAATCACTCTCTGTTGACTTGTTCTTCTTCCATGAAACTTGATCAACATGGGAGGACTGAAAGGCTTTATGGCTTATCTCCTTTTGGAAGATACTTGTTCCAGCTGAATGAAGAAGATGATGGAGCCTCTTGTGTTTCAATCTTGAAATTAAGCAGCCATCCCGCTTATTTAAAAGTTTGGTAAGTATTTCACGTTTTGATTCTCATAGTCTTAGGCTCTGTTTGATATGAAGGGAATGAATCGAAGGGGATGAGGGACGAGAAATTTTTATAGGAGTGGGGTGATAAAATCTTTAAAAAAATGTAAAATAAAAGAGGAAAAAAATTAATTGAAAACTTTTTACCTCACTTCTCTAATTTTTTTTGAAGGGTTAATATTCAAAGCTACCCATAATGTTTTCACAAAATTGCACATTCCACCATAAAGTTTTCTTTTTTTTTCTTTTTCCCTTTTGAATTACAAGGGTAGGCACTATTATGTCCAAAAAAAAAAAAGGTTTGACACTATCGACTTAAGTTACAAACGGGATCAAACATACGACCTCCCATTTATAAGAAAACATCCATACTACTAGGTTATAAGGCCACTGGTCCACCATAAAGTTTTCTTAGTTGCAAAAATAAATATACATAAATTTTTTAAAATAGAGCAAATGTTACAACACCATTAATTTTAGCAAATGTTTCATTATTTTATGTTTGTGGGGCCCACATGATTGCTATACATAAAGTAAAGACGTTTGCTCAAATTAACAGTTTTGTTATTTTTATCCCTTTTGAAGAAGTTCATGTGTATTTATATTCAAGAAAACTTTATAGTGCCAGATGCAATTTTGGAAAAACATCATAGTAAGATTTGCGCCTTATAACTTTTTTTAAAAAAATCTAACTCATAAAATTTTCTCCCCCCTCCTCGCCCCCCAAACCCCTCATATATATCAAACAGCCCCTTACACTATATTCATAATTTTACAACGGTTATTTTTCTTTTGACTTGTATTTAATGATGCTAGGCAAAACTTTGAGCAAGTGATTCTTGATGAGGAAAAGGACCTGTTCAAGAAATTACATGGGATGTCTGTATTTGAATATATGGAAATAGATCCAACATTCAAAACTATTTTCCATAAGGCAATGGCTGGCATATCAATCATACAGATGAAGGGTGTCATTGAGACATACAAAGGATTTGAGGGAATATCAACACTTGTTGATGTGGCTGGTGGCATTGGCCAATGCCTCAAAATGATCATCTCCAAGTATCCTTCAATTCAAGGCATTAACTTTGACTTACCCCAAGTGGTACAACATGGCCTATCCCATCCAGGTAACTGTGCAAATTTGGATACTCGTCATTTTATTCCACCCAACTCTGGATGAAAAATTGCAAGGTTAAAATTTAATGTTTTATAAAACTATTATCATAAAAAAATAAATAAATGTAAGGAAAAAGTAACGGTGAGTCCTTATGATTTACTTCAATTTTGAATCAGATTTCTAAAGTTTATTTTGTTTAAATTGGACCCTTATTATTTTATCTGCTAATTTTAACTTTAGACTTTATGAAATTTCATTTATAAAACTGCATGGAAGTTAAAACGGCATGAATGAAATGAAACGAAGGAAATTCTCTCAAGTCCACGAAATTATATAAACTAAAATTTAACGCTTTTACATTTAAAAGTTGAATGCTTGTGTAAGGATTAAGTAAGGACCATATCACTACTACAAACTTTACATTTAACGACCCTAAAGGACGTCCCTTTTTAAATTAGGGACACCCAAAGTTCAATATTTAGCGGGAAACATTGGCACTGGTTGAATTTTTTTTTAACACTTTAGACGTCCCCAGTCTGACTGGGGACGTCTAAAGTGCCACTTTAGAAGTCCCCCAGTTAAACTGGGGACATCTAAAGTGAGCTTTAGACGTCCCCAATTTGACTGGGGACACGGAAAAGCCTGTCAGACACCCATCCCATCAACAGCAGGCCAACAACTTTATTTTCCTTCCCCAAGCTTCATTCCGTCTTCCCTCGTGAGCTTCGTTCCAAGCTGTCTTCGTCTTTCCCCTTTCCCCTTTCCCCTTTCCCTTGCTTCCTTTCCTGTCTTCCTTCCTCTTTCTCAGTTCATTGCTGCAACTCCCTTTCCCATGCTTCCTTCCATATCTGCCTTCCTCTTTCTCATAATCATATTTCTATTTTTCCCTCTCTCTTCTTTGACGAGAGCACCATCGTTTGTGTCTCCCTTTCACAACTATCGTCTTCCTAGCTGGTGGCACCGTGAGTCATCTCCATTTTCGTCGTCCACAGGTTTGTCTCTCACTCCCACAACTTTGGATACAAATGATTAAACAAATGCTTGTAACTGTTAATTTAAATCATATTATGAAACTGGAAAAACAGAGTAACTTGTATATGCATACTTTTAAACTGCTTCTAATTTGCTTGATATGAAAATGGACTGTCATTATTGCATACTTGTTTTTTTCGTCAGCAGACTTCAACACGGTGATGTATATATATAGACATGAGTTAAAAAAATGACAATGATACTTAGGAATGAATTTGGTTTTGCTTAGGTTAGTCTAGTTTAACTAGCGCCAATATGTTTATTAGATTGTTGTGTTGTTATATAAAATGACAATGATACTTAGAGTTGTGTTGTTGTACATATTATTAGATTGTTGGATAACATGTTTATTAGATAGTGCTGAACTGCTGTTGTTTCCATTCTGGTTTATGCAATATTTCTTCTATCCAATTTCTGTAGTTTAAATTTACCGGACAATGATGTATATATAAAAGGCCATAAAAAAAACTTTAGATGTCCCCAGTGCAAACTGGGGACATCTAAAGTGTTACTGAACCACTTTAGACGTCCCCACTTTGCACTGGGGACTTCTAAAGTCCAGACTTTAGAAGTCCCCAATGCAAACTAGGGACGTCTAAAGTGATTCATAAACACTTTAGATGTCCCCAGTAACGACTGGAGACGTCTAAAGTCTGAACAAAAGACATCCCCTATTTTAGGGACGTTATTGACAGTTTTTTCTACAATGCTCAGATAGACGTCCCTCTGTTTTCAGACGTTAAAAGGCCCAAAAAAGGGACGTTAAAAGCGGTTTTTGTAGTAATGATATCTAAACAAAATAAATTTTAGGGACTGAATTCAAAACGAAGGTAAATTATAAGGACCCACAAATTAATTTTCTCTAAATTTAAACTATTAACTATTTTTTATTTTTTATTTTTATTTTTTTGCAAGTGGTGAGTGCTTACTTGCTTTCATATACACTCATGTGTGTATGAATATTTAAGTGCCTAAAAAAATATGGTTAAATGGGCACATAGCCCTACACGAAAGTGATTTATGACTTTATAAATAGCAAACAATTCAATTACTTAAAATAAAATCTAGCAAATAACATATGAAATTCGATATTTTTTCTCCTCATCGAAAATTTTATGCCATATCAATTTATTAACCATTTAAATATCATGTAACTTTCAAAACTCTTGCAATATTTTCCTTTGAGCTAAATTAATTATAGGATATCATTGTGATAATAATAGGAATGACACATGTTGGAGGAGATATGTTCAAAAGTATCCCACAAGGCGATGCTATAATGATTAAGGTTAGTTTAACATTATAATTAACTTGGCATAGTTCTTATGGTCTAGTAACGGTAATTAAGCTAATATACGTTTTTCTTTCTCGCAGAATGCAACTCATAACTGGGGAGATGAAGACTGCATAAAGATTTTAAAGAACTGTCATAAATCTCTCAAAAAGAATGGGAAGCTTATAATAATTGACTTAATAATGCCAGAAATGCCAAATGCAAGTTATGGCCATAAACATGCTTCCATGGTTGATAACATCATGTTTTTGTTTGGTGGCAAGGAAAGAACCGAGAAAGAATTTGAAGCTCTATGCAAAGCTGCTGGGTTTTCTAGTTATTGTATTGCTTCTCGTGCTGCCTCAACAACTTTAGGCATCATTGAGCTTCATCAATAAACTTTTTTAAGAAAATAATCCGTCAGTACTTGTAATTTCACCTGATTTTTACTTAATGTCGTTCTTGTAATTTTTTTTACTTATAATATCAGTTTAAGTATGCTTTCTAAGCTCATAATTTGTTATGGTTGATGTGGATTCTCACTAAATTATATATGTCGCCACAAATTAAGAAATAAAAAAATATGTATTGAAAGCAAATGATGGAATAAAGTTTATTTATTATTGTATAGTTATTGTGAAATTGTTTGGATATCAGTTTGACCATTTATTTAAATTTGTCATGCTGGACTTTTTCTAAAATTTATATTTTATAAATTCTTTTTTTGGTACAAAATATTTTATAAAATTTAATTATATCATGTTTTGAGAAATTGGAGTTGGATATGTAAGAACTTATTTTTGAGAAACACTTTCATTAACTTGAAAAAGAAATAACAAAAATGATAATGGGAAAGTGGACTAGGCCACTTGGTCCATAAAGTGCCCCCCTTAGCCCATAGTGGACCGGATCCACTTCCCAGCTGTATCACCCAAAAAACACAATCTGACGTGTAAAATTGTAGCTCCCTGTAGTAAAGTCCTGTCGTATGGATTTAAATCAAAAACCCACGTCTACACTTTTTATGTAATAATGATGTGAAAATTTTAATATTTTTACTCCCTCCACTTTTTAAGTAGTTGAAGAATTTGCTTTCATCCTAAAAATATATGATCTCAATATATTTTTTACTACTGTAGAGAATAACTTTTACATTGCCCCATTACATTGAAAACAAGTATAGTGAAAACACTACAACAAAAACGTGATTTAGTAGTGGTTAAAAATAGTTATTAGTAGTAGTTTTAACCACTACAAACAATATTGGTAGCGGTTTATAAAACCGTTATTAAACGTATGCTGTAAGCGGATTTATAGCGTTTATTTAAAACCGCTACTCAAGTAAAATAACTGCTACTTTCTTTGTAGCGGTTCAATCCCATCGCTACAACATCGCCATAAGCAATAATCATTTTCTAGGATATTTGTAGCGATTATATAACCGCTACAAATATCAAAATGTGAAATTTTTAAAGCGAGAAATGAAAAATAAAAATTTTGCTCATTTTGTAGCGGTTCATGAACCGCTACTAATATGAATTTAATAAATAGTGCCATTAATTAGTAGTTATTATATAATCGCTATTAGTTTCATCAAAATTCAAAATTCGCGCAAAAAA
Organism: Inga oerstediana; assembly: GCA_963210345.1. Classification (NCBI taxonomy): domain Eukaryota; kingdom Viridiplantae; phylum Streptophyta; class Magnoliopsida; order Fabales; family Fabaceae; genus Inga; species Inga oerstediana. The sequence goes on from OY723407.1 coordinate 43,894,633, forward strand.
AGTAATTTCAGTTTGAAAAAGGCGAGTTAATTAGTAGCAGTTTCGTAACCGCTACAAAAATTAAGTAAATTTTAAAAAAATACAATCATTTGTTTTAGTTTTTTTATATTAAATTAAATAGTTTATTTCTTTTAGTAGTTGAGCTAATTTAATTAGCTTATTATTCAATAGTTTAGCTCATTTATAAATTAAAAGGAATAATTTAATTTAGTTGGATAAGTATAAAGATTGCATTGATAATATTATTGAGGATACTTAAGTAACAAGGAACTATTATGTTGTCTACTATAACGTGATTATGTATAAAAAATAGGTAAAAATGAGATAAAACTCTGAAATATCTGAAAAAAAATATGGTGAGAATAAATTTTATGCGAAAGAAAGAAGTATTGAAATAAAAAATTTAAAAACTTGTTGCCATATTTGATCACATTGTTCAGCTCCTCAACTCATACCAAAAAAAAATTGTAAATGAGAGAAAATGAAAGAGGGGTAAGGTGAAAAGAAATGGGGGAGTGTTTGAAATGAGATGTGATGGGGGTATTTATAGGGATCTATGTAGCATTTGTAGGGATTTTTAATTAGTAGCTGTTATTTTTATTTGCGGTTTAGAAACCGCTACAAATATTATTTTATTTTATTTTTAAATATTTTTTTAAAATATTTTTTTAAAGACACAAACATAATTTGAATTTGATCACTCATCCTCGCCATCCCTACAGATATTGTGTAGAAAAATTGTTGTTAGTGATGTATTATTTTGTTTAAAAAATTTAATTTAAATGATGTGAACTTAAAAAAATACACTGCAGTAGAGGTAAATTGTCATCACCTTCAGGGAAGAAGTTTTCAAAATTGGCAGGCTGAAATTGCTCACTCTCGTAGGCGATGTTATCACCTTTACCCACGTCATAAAGGTCTTGTGGCTTTAAATGAACGACTATGTGTCAATCCCTGTGCCTCTCGTCCTCGACAAAATAAACCTACTGTGCCTTTGAAGCAAGAATATACGGCTCATCATCTTAAGAAATATCAGTATGAATTGGCTTTGTGAAATTGACTAATGTGATCCCTAAGTCGTCAGTTGTCGGTCCTCAAGAAGTAGTGGTATTTGCCCACAAACACTTGAATAGCGTCACGGTGAAACGGCCTTGATAATTAAGTTTGACCATATCAAGAAGCTTTCCATAGTAAGGGATGCCTCCGAACTACATGTTGGGGTCACTACTGCTCACATAACTCCTTGTCCCAAATGTGCCATAAACACCCAAATTTTGAGTTTGCAATCTTTGATCCCGTGAAATCGTGCAAAACTTAAAACCATTGACATTGTATGCTGTAAACCTTTTTGCATGATCAAGAGGCCCGATTATGAGAGCTTTGAAATCTGGTGAGTGTGGATTGTAGTCATTTAGTATTCTGTGCGCAAACCAGCTCGGGAATTCTCTGTGGACCTTTTTGTCAACTTCCGAGGATGTTTGTGTATGGATCTTGAATTGACGCTTAACATGACTTATGAATTCCCTGCAATAATCATGGAAAGGCGATAGTGAAATAAAAGTGAAAAATGTTACAAAAGATATAGAATAACATGTGAGTGTACAATTCTTACTTTATGAAAGGTTCAACTTGAGTGCAATTAATCAAAACATGTCTGTGTGCTTGCAACTTCTCAGTTGCCGTTAGTCTGAAGTTCTTAGTTCCTCCAACTGGTTTACCAACATGAGGGATAAATTCTCCTGATGTTGGCATAGGTTCAGGACAATCGTCAACACGAGGTGGGCGGTTGAAAGCTGTCTCAAGGTCATCAAAGTACCTTAAACAAAAATACAACACCTCATCCCCTATATAGCCTTCAGCTATAGAACCTTCTGGCCACGCCTTATTCCTTATGTAAGATTTTACTTTTCCAAGAAACCTACGAAGTAAAGAAGAGAAAATTGATACTAAATGCTGAAAAGGATGACTAGTAAACATAAGAACTAACAATGAAACACATATTTAAAATGAGTACCTCTTAATCGGATACATCCATTGATATTGTACTGGGGCAGCGAGCTTTGTTTGATGAATGAGGTAGATTGTAAGGTGAACCATCACAGTGAAAAATGATGGAGGAAAAATCATCTCTAAATGACAAAGCGTAAGAATGATTTTGGACTGCAGCTGATCGAGCTCCTCAACGATCAAAACCTTAGAACACAACTTCTGAAAGAAAGAACAAAGTTTCACCAAAATGATGGACACATAGGGTGGAAGTGCATTCTTTATAGCCAAGGGAGTAACTGTTGCATAAGAACATGTGAGTTATGACTCTTCAGGCCAACAACCTTTCAAGCCTGCAAGTCAACACATCAAGAAATGTTGCTTGAATACCTATCAAGAACTTTTAATTTCTTCAACGTCACGAGGAAAACTTCCTTGTTTAGTTTTGTGAGGTAAACTTTGTCGGCTGAAATTTGTCATGATCATCTGGCCAAGCTTCTTCACGAACTCCTATGGCATGTAAATCTTTCCTCACTTGAAGGTGATCTTTTGTCTTGCCGGGTACGTTAAGCAGTATATAGAGCTCATTATAGCAAACATTTTTTTCAATGTGCATGACATCAAGATTATGGCGAAGTAAATTAGATTTTCAATATGGAAGAGTGAATAAAATACTTATCTTCTTCCATTGATGAGGCGCCAAAAGTCCTGCTCTTCTTTTGGTGAGCTTATGCTGAATCGTCGCTTTTTCCGAACTCAAACTCAACATTTTCAAGTTGCTATAAGATTTCTGTACCATACAAAGTCAGAGGTGGTCCTCTTTTTTCTGATTTTCCATTGAAGTGATTCCGCTGCAATCTAAACTTATGCCTTCCATCAAGAAACCTCCGATGGCCCATAAAGCACCACTTTCGGCTGTGGGAAAGGCGTACTACGTCAAAGTCAAAATTACAAGCTGGACACACCGACCCAGTATGCACATTCCAACTAGATAATGTGTTAAGGCTAGGAAAGTCATTAATCATCCACATCAAGGCTGCACACAAGTTGAACAATGTCTTCCCGAAAGCGTCGTACGTCTCGATGCCAACATTCTACAGGTCAAGCAATTCCATAATAAGCGGTTAGAGATACACATCGATGTCATTACCCGGTGCCTTTTTGCCTGTAATAATCATAGACATAATAAAGAAGCTTTGTTTCATACACATCCAGGCCAGCAACTTGTAAGGAATTAAGACTACTGGCCAAGTACTATAACTTGTGCTAAGATTCCCAAATGGATTGAAACCGTCGGTCACCAAAGCAAGCCGAACATTTCTAAGGTCAGCCGCAAAAGATGGAAAGTCATTGTCAAATGTTTTTCAGGCGTCTACATCCTGGGGATGTCTTAATTTACCGTCTTCATTCTTATCAACGTCATGCCACCTTATATACTCCACCATTTTTGACAACATAAATAATCTTCGTAAGTGAAATTTCAAAGGGAAGTACCTAAGAATCTTTGCAGGTTTCTTCTTCTACTTTTCCCCTTCCAAATTGTCTTGTACCTCGATGGGTGGCATCTCTTACAAGTCTCTCTACTGGAATTGTCTCCCCAATACAACATACAATCGTTGGGGGCATGCATCAATCTTTTAATAGTTCAACCCCAACCTGTTGATAATCTTATTGGCCTCGAAGAATGTTGTGGGAATCTCAGCACCGGAGAATGCATCTTGTAATAATTCGAGCAACATCAACATTCCCTTATCTGTGATTCCACACAAGCACTTGATATGATACAATTTGATCAAGAAAGATAATTTAGAATATTTTCGACAACCTTGATATAAAGGACAATCTAGTTCATCCATCAAGCTGAAAAAATCCCGAGCTGCTTCATTCCTCATGAATACCGGTTCAAAACCTTGCACTTCTTCATTGAAGTTGTCGCCTTGAAATACAATATCATCACACATAACATCATTAACTGGATCATCGGCCTCTAATTAAACTCCTACTTGTGAACTTCAAGGAAAAGCATCATCATATCTCATACCAGCCTTCTCACCATAAACTGCCCAAAACATATAGTCTTGCGGGAAAGGCTTAACAAGAAAATATTCCTTAACAACTTGTCGTCCATGCCACTTCTTAAACTTGCAACTCCTACACGAACAAACGATCTTGCCATTATAGCTGGCATGAGTGAATGCAAAATCTAAGAAATTGTTTAAACCATACAAATATTCTGGAGAATTACGTGGCAACCTAATCCATGATTTATCTATAGCTACTAGTGAGAGAGAAGAAAGTATAGTGAAGAAGATGAATGGATATAGAATTAGAAATGTATAGAAGCTTATATAAAGAGGTGTCAACGTCTAACATTTTATAGCGGTTATAAAACCGCTACTGAATTGAATATTAGTAGCGGTTTTATGAGTATAACAGCTACAAAATTAGAGACCGTTGGAAAATTAAGAAAAAATTATTTCAAATTTGTAGCGGTTTAATTAGTGTAACCGCTACTAATATATATTTGTAACGGTTTTACCTTATTAACCGCTACAAATTTCGGAGCTAGAAAAAACTCAAATTTCAAATTTATTTGCATATTGTAGCGGTAATAAGCAATAAAGCACTACAAATGTTCAAGCATTTTGTAGCGGTTATATAAAAACCGCTACAAAACCAGAACGGCAAAAGAGGGAAATTCAAATTAAAAATGTTTATATCTGTAGTGCCGAGAGAGGGAAATTCAAATTGAAAATGTTTATATCTGTAGCGGTTATTACTGTAACCGCTACAAATTCTCAAACCTTTGAATTTGAATTTCCCTCCCACTGTGTTCTTTTTTTCCAACGGTCCTAAACATTTGTAGTGGTTTTATCCTTATAACCGTTACAAGATCACAAATATTTGTAACAGTTTTATCCTTATAACCGCTACAAGATCACAAATATTTGTAGCGGTTTTTATTCAGTAAAACCACTACAAGTATTACTTAAAATTTTTTTTTTGGTTGTGGTTAGTCTTAGAAATATAAATGTAATGCAACAAGAATTTAACAAGGCTCTGAAGATATTAATATAACTATTGTAAACGCAACAAGAATTTAAATTTTGAAAATGAATGTCGTAAATATAACTATAAATATTTACAAAAGTTATGAAAAAGGTCTGAAAATGAATGTCCTAACTATAACTATAACTAAATGTCCTAAACTAACTAGCAGAAGGCTGATTATCTAGTCCTCCCTCCGGTAGGGCTCCCTCAGGTGCAACAGTATCGGGGCACGGGGTAGACTGAACAACACCATCATCACCAACAGGAGGAGGAGGAGGAGGAGGCTGGGTGATGAACCGAGGGACAAAGGGAACCTCTGGATGCGCCTTGTCCAGGAACAAGTGACTCCACAACCTCTCGAGCATGTAGTTCGTGATATCATGCCACTGCGCATGTTGAGCGTAGTAGAAATCAGCCTACTACTGGATCTGCTACATCTGCTGCTGCTACTGAGCCACTGCAGCTTGTGTCCTTGTCAAATCTGACCGCAGCTCCTCAACAGACTCATCCCTCTAACGTTTGACCCCGGACGTCTGTGCTCTAGAGCTGCCAGCCTCAGAGGCAATGCTCCTGCCGTAGACCATACTCGGTCTGGCGCTTATCCCCAGCCCCTACATGCATCTGGGGTGCTCAACCTAACCCAGACCCGCCTTCAAAGGCACCGTAAGGTCCACAGACCCTTGTGACTCCTGGTTCTAGGTCTCTCATTGCTCAGCCTGCGATGCTGCATTTGTGTCTACCATTTTAAGAAACAATTAATTTTAAATATAGTCGGTTTAATTTTATAAGCAATATAAGAATAAATTTACTTACAATGTCCACCTCTGCCTGCTGAGAGGTCAGAGTCCAATCATGGTGTCTATGCGTGATAGTAAATAACTCCCCGTAGTCTATTTGACGGTTCTCCTCCTATGCCTTCCTCTCTTAAAACAATTACAAAGTTACAAAAATTAAATTAGGATAATGAACAAAAATATACTAAATTTATAATATGAAATAAACAGGTAAAAGTAATTGATAACAAGAAAACTTACCAGCTCGCTGTAAGTCACAGCAAAGGTCTTCGATCCTACCATATGGTGGATCGTCTGCTGCCCTCGGCACCTTGTGTTCCTCTGAGAGAACGCCTAGGAAAAAAATAATATCCAATGTATTAAATCCATAAAAATAATTAAATTTAAATTATAAATATAAATATAATATAAATACATTACCTACTCCTCAGCACTCCTCTTGTATTGGACGAAACTCACCCAGTCGTTCGGCGGGACACCGTCTAGGACGTTCTCGATCAACTGCTGCAAAGGAATTGTTCCATCTTTATTCATACTATGGAAGAGACGGTTCCTCCAGCTGTCACCCATCTTCATTAGTGTATACCTCTTTCGGTGGTCCCGGACGGCAAACCTAAGCTGTATAACACAATTGAATAAAATTTAATTAAATATAACTAATTACAAATAAGACAATTAATAAATATTAATTAAATAAATTTAATTACTGAAAATATAATATAATTAAATATTATTACTTAACTGTACCATCTCGTCCCAAGCCTGGTCATTCGGCCCCTTCGGTACATTCCTCCACGTCCTGAAGTGAAGGAGGAACCGCATCCAATTCGAGCCTAACTCGTTAAGGAAGTAGTTGAATAGGTGACCCCCATTGTCAATCGGCTGGTCCGTGCCTTCATTCCACGGAACTACGACGAGTAGTGTCCAGTCCAAACTATTCAAACCGGCCATGTCCAGCCTCCTGGTGGACATGTTCCCCTGCTCATCTGTATAATTTACCACATGTTAGATAAATTGCAATTCAAATTCTACATTTTGAATTTAAAATTGTTTCGTCTTCTATTTTTTATTTTTGATCTCGTATATCTAGATAAATAGTTATCTATAAAATCAAAAATCAAAATAACAGACTATGAAAAGTATCATTCCCCCTGAAGTTGGAAGTGTATAGATTGTAAACTCCCAACTTGCATAACAGACTATGAAAAGTATCATTCCCAAGAGATCCTCCAAGTTTAATAATATACCCGGTAACCGATCTTCTAGAGTCACCACATCCAGCCCAATTAGAGTCACAAAAGCATTGTAGCTCTGTCACTGGATGAAGACAAAATAACACCTAAACCAGGGACGCCTTTCAGGTACCGCACCACCCTCATGGCTGCTTCCATATGAGATTTTCTAGGCTGCTGCATAAACTGGGATAATACCCGCACAGGGAAACATACATCAGGCCTAGTCATAGTGAGATAAAGGAGTCTACCTACCAAATGTCGATACATTTCTGGTTCTTTTAAAAATGGGTCTTCTTTCTTCTTCCTTTGTCGATCCTTCTTCCTCCCTTTCCTTGTGTTTGGATGCTGGCACAGTTTCGAATTCTCCTGCATTGGAGTATATTCTGGTTTTTCTGCACATAACCCTGTGTCTATCAACAAATCTAAAACATACTTTCTTTGATTGAGAATAATCCCCTTCTCAGATTTTACCACTTCTAAACCCAGGAAATACTTTAAGGAACCTAGGTCTTTGATCTTGAAGGTCTTATGTAGATGCCCTTTAATTGTATTTATTCCCTCTAAACTATTTCCTGTAATTGAAAGGTCATCCACATAAACCAGCACAATTATAAATTATGTTCCTTTCCTTCGTAAAAAAAGAGAATAATCATACTTACTCTGTTGAAAGCCTCCATCAAGTAGAGCTTGTGTCAACTTGATATTCCATTGGCGAGAGGCTTGTTTCAGCCCATAGAGAGACTTTGTCAACTTGCAAACCTTATTAGGACCAACTTTTGAGAAACCTTGGGGTACTTGCATATAGACATCCTCATTCAAGTCCCCTTGAAGAAATGCATTATGCACATCTATTTGAAAACAAGCCCATATATTCATTGTAGCCAACTTAAGAACTACCCTAACCGTTACCATTTTCACTACGGGAGAAAAGGAGTCATAATAGTCTATTCCTTCCCTTTGGTTGTATCCTTTTGCTACTAGGCGTGCCTTAAATTTATCTATACTTCTATCAGCCATATATTTCACTTTATAAACCCATTTACACCCTATTGGTCTTTTCCCGGGGGGTAGGTCCACTATTTCCCAAGTATGGTTTGTTTCTAAGGCTCGAATTTCTTTGTTCATTGCCTTTACCCACCTAGGATCTTCTATGGCCTCTTTGTATGTGGTTGGCTCAATCATAGCATCAGTACATGAAAGATAATGCTTATAGGATGGTGAAATATGAGAGTAACACAAGTAATGACAAATTGGATAAGGAATATGCTTTTTATGATGCTGTTTTTTATTTTGTACAGTGTTAATCTCATCAATTACAGGAGGGTTAGAATTTTGCAAACCTGGACAGTCATAATCTGTGAGCCATGATGGTGGTTTCCTTGTCCGTGTAGGTCTCTATTCGGTTATCCCCATGCCATGTTGTGCACCAGTCTGCTTCTCTGTAAGTAGAGGCGCATCATGATTAAAATCATCAAGTGGAGGCTCCCCATTTGGGGACTCATGAACAGGTTGAGTACGCAAGTCTTTACCACCAAATATTTGCTTACTCAAGTCTGTAACACAATCATCATTATACAAGAAAAAATCCCTACTTTGTGATTGTGCTCCCCCTTGATTTGTATCCAAGTGATCTTTAAAAGGCAATTTGTTTTCAAAAAAAGTTACATGTCTACTAACAATTATGTCTTTACTTCTCTTATTATATAAAATGTACCCTTTGCTTGTGGTTGAGTAACCTAGAAAAACACAAGGATCAGTCTTGGGTTTGAATTTATCAGTATTAGACATATTAGAGGCAAAAGCAAGACATCCAAATATTCTCAAGTGACCTAAATCAGGGCTTTTCCCATGAATCAGCTCATAAGGAGTTTTAAAATTCAGAACTTTACTAGGTGTTCTATTGATTAAATAGGCAGCTGCCTTGACACATTCTCCCCAAAACATAATAGGAATTCTAGCTTGGAACATCAAACATCGGGCTACCTCAAGTAAATGTCTATGCTTACGCTCAACCAAACCATTTTGTTCAGGTGTATGAGAGCAAGAGTTTTGATGAATAATCCCTTTTCCTTCAAATAATATTTTATTTTCATTGTTTAGAAATTCATATCCATTATCACTTCTTACTCCTTTAACCGAAAGGTGAAATTGGTTTTCTACATAAGCCAAAAAAGTTTTCAAATGTCCAGTCACTTCTGATTTATTTTTCATCAAAATAACCCACGCACCTCGAGAGAAATCATCAACAATAGTCAAGAAATAACAAAATCCCTGGTGTGTTGTTTCCCTATAGGCCACACATCCAAGTGCAATAATTGAAAACAAACTGAACTTCTTTTATTGTTGTTGGGAAAGGGCAGCCTTGGCTACTTGGATTGCAAACAGACATCACAGACAGTATCAACAACATTATTTTCAAACATATGTAAATGTCTAAGGATTTGAAACAATGGATGTCCTAGTCTGTAATGCATAGTCCTAATGTTGTCTAAGTTTCGACTTTTGTGAGATGCAAGGCAAGTGGCAGATTTCACAGGCTTATTTCCTCTTAACATGTACAACCCATTATCCATTCTACCAATCTCCATAACCTTCCCATTCGAGTTGTCCTAAACAGTACAAAATTTAGGATGGAATGATACAGTACAATTATTATCATAGGTCAACTGGGAGACAGAAATCAAATTAAAACACAAATCAGGAGCATATAGCACGTTCTTAAGGGTTATATAATTGCACAATCTTAGGTCCCCAATATGTGTAACTGGAAGTAACTGCCCATTAGGGATTCTAATCTTCTTAATATCACCACTATATGGTCTTATATGATTTAAAAGTTTATAATTGCTAACAACATGAGTTGAAGCTCCCAAATCTATTAGCCATATAGAAGTAAAAGGCTCATAAGAGTTAGAATGTCGCAAACCTGTAGTGTTGCCAACTACTCCCATAGTTCCCTCATTAGGAATCTTATCCTTCTTCAAGAGTTGTAGAATCTGTTCATACTGCTCATGAGTCAAGCTTGGCGTCACAACAATGGTGACACCAGTTGGAAGAGAATTTTGCACTGGAGGGTCAACGTTGACTTGATTTATGCTATCCTCAGGGGGCTTGTTGCCACGATTATTGCGAAAATTTGGAGGAAAACCAATAAGCTGAAAGCAATTGTCACGAACATGCCCTCGTCTATCACAGTGAGAGCATTCATCCGAGTTAAAGTTCCTTCCACGTCCCCTAAAACGTCCTCCCCTATTAGTTTGGCCTCCTTGGCCAGCATGATTGTGTTTTCACCAGAGGAAGGTGCAAGCATGGAACTAATTACACGCTGGTCTTCATCTTGGGATACAAGCGCATAAGCTTGATTAACAGTAGAAAGAGGTGTTAACATGAGAATGTGACTGCGCACCTGATGATAGGTCTCATTGAGACCCATCAAGAATTGGAATAATCGTTGTTCTTGAACTACTTTGGCATATTCTTTGGAGGTTAGGCATGTACAGGTCGAAAGTACTAACATGGCAGAGTATTCATCCCAGAGATCTTTCAATTTGGTATAATATTGGGAGACAGACATGGAACCTTGACTGAGGTAATTGATTGTCCTGTGCAGACCAAAAATTCTTGCTCCATCGCGTTTATCAAAACGCTCACGGAGATCCTCCCAAACCGAATAAGATGAGGCAGAAAAGGTCAGTCCAGTAGAAAGATCTTTAGCGACAGAGCTAATGATCCAAGATAAGATGACGGCATCGCATCGATCCCATTGGGGTCGAAGGTTGGGCACCTGCGCCTCCCGTTTACACGTGCCATCTATGAAACCAAGCTTGTTCTTGCCAAGAAGAGCCAATCTCATTCCGTGACTCCAACTTGGATAATTGGCAGTACCGGTAAGCAAGTGAGGGACCAAAGACGTCGATTATGTGTCAGAATGATGGAGATACAAGGGATTTTGAAAATCAATAGCAGACTTCGAGGATTCGTCGATGGTAGCCATAGGATTCATGAAACCGAATCTTGACAGAAAATGTGCTGATGAGAAAAGAATCTGGGGAGAACGGTGAAGCACGCTGGTGTAGTCGAGAAACAGAGATGAAATCGAGAAATCGGACTTGACAGCCACCAAAATCATAGATCAAGGCAAAGGAATGGATGCACGGTGGGAGAATGAACACTTCAGCAAGATTGACGATGGAAAAGGAAGAACTGGAGCATGGATTCAAGAAAAAATGGGTCGAACCAACATGACCCGAACCGCAGATCCATATAACATGACCCGAATCGCTGAACCAGAGTCCACTCCCTCTGATACCATGTTGGACGCCTAAAACCACAAGCTAACTGAACTATAAACTTTATTGATTATAACATTTTTGAACAACACATATATCAAGTCCCTGCTCGTATATATATACAGGTATACCAGAGAATACAAATAACACAACTAACATTGGGCCCTGTTACATACACTAGATATTGGGCCTATTACTATAACATTGATGTAGGCCCAAGTAACCACTCTACTCGATAGTTGAACGCTTCTCCATGTGTGGCTAGCTTTCTTCTACGTTGGGATGATGTGAAGTGGTTGAGCTAGTGGTCTCTTAATAAGGGAGTGGTTCTCTACTCTTAATTTCCTCTTCTTATGTCATATTCATTGGAGTAATTATGTCAGTAACTTTTGTTTATGACTTGAGTAGCATGTACTATTCAATTCATTTGAATATTAAGATTTAAGAGTTGTATCTTTGTTTAATTGAGGTTTACATTCATCTGCTTGTTATGCATGCTAGGTATTTGTTGAAATGCCTCTATGAATTTTAAGTGATTAACCAAGTCAAGTTGTGGCTGTTTAATTGTAGGCGCTGAGTAGAAATAATGTCTCAATTGACTCAAGTTGCACATTAGAATGATATGATTGTTAATATAAGGTTTAATGGCTTAATTGTTTGAGGTAGTAATTAGCCTTAGATTAATGCTAGCACATTAGAAACTAAGAGAACAATGTTATTCCCAATTAACTAAAAGTTAAGGGTAACTACACACATCATTACAAGGGTGTCCATCTCATTAATCACTGGTCAAACCAAAAAATTACAAGAAAACAAGAAGTGTAGTTTGTTTACTTGATCAATTAGTAGTTAGCTGTAAATCAAGTTGACGAGCCATGCTGGCGTGCGGATTTGGCAGCTTTGAAGTGATTTCAAAGGGGGACATGCCTTTAGAGCTTCCCTTGCCAATGATCTCAAACAAGTTCAGCACAATACCAGCATTTAACACTGCAAGATACACATGATCAGCTGCCGCCATTATCATAGGATTCAAAGAGGAATTAGAATCATATTCATGATTCTCAGTGGATGCACTTATGCTTGCTATTAGCTTCTTTGTTGTATAGGCACTCGCTATATAGAAACTATGGAGGATGATTAGGCAAACTTCAAATCTCACTACTACAAAAAACGCTTTTAACGTCCCTTTTTTTTGTGCCTTTTAACATCTAAAAATAAGGGACGTCTATGTGAGCGATATAGAAAATAAATGGCAATGACATCTGTAAAAAAAAAAGGGATGCGTAAAGTCTAGACTTTAGACGTCCCCATTTTGGAATGGGGACATCTAAAGTGTTGGTCTGACACTTTAGACATTCCCAATTTGGAATGGGGAAGTCTAAAGACTGACACTTTCTACTTGGGACGTCTAAAGTTTTATTTTTTTAAAATGACTATTTATATTCTTCACTGCCCAACAAATTAAAACTACAGAAATAGGATCGATGAATAATTCATAATAAACCACAATGTCCTTTATATGGTAAAGAAACATCCAGCACTTTTATAAGTATCCTTCTACATTTAAAAAGCAAGTCCAATGGAATTCATAATAACGATTTTAAATTCACCATGGTTATCTCCATTAGATTATTAAAAACACCTCATATAAATTTCCCATGTCATGACCTCTATGTAGTGTGCAAACAATGTGGTTATATCTTCAATTTTGTTTTTTTAATAACTAAAGGGCATTTTTTATTTTTAAATTCTTAATAACAGAAACAATATGGCCAGTGGCCGATGGTGTCAAGGAAACTAGCTATCACGGTGTATAGGAAGACGATTATTTGAAGCATTTTTGTAACAAAAGCAGAAATTTAGTGATTCCAAGCATTTTTGTATGTGTTAAAGAAAGAAAAGTTGTGAGAGTGAGAGACAAACTTGTGGACGATGGAGAAGGAGACGACCCACGATGGCACCATCTGGACAATGGTTGTGAGGGGGAGAGAGAAACGACAGCGCACTTGTCCCTTCCTTGTAGCCTATAGCTCCGCCGGACAAACAGGAAGAGCATCGTTGGAATAGAGGGAAACATGGATAAAGAGGAGAAAGCATATTGACAAGAGAAAGAATGAAATTAGAGCAGGGTGTAGCTGACTAATAGGACGTCGGTGCAGGCCTATAAAGTCCACTTTAAACATCCCCAGTCAACCTGGGGACACCTAAAGTCCAACTTAGACCACCCCAGGCTGACTGGGGAGGCCTAAAGTGAGGGACTTTAGGTGTCCCCAGTTTGACTGGGGACATCTAAAATCCCCTAAAGATTCATATTTTGGCGTGCGGGAGGCAAAATTCAAAACTTTAGACGTCCCAATTTATGTTTGGAATGCCTAAAGATACACAATCCCCCTCTTTAATTGCAAAAATATCACCCTCTATTTTTAACCTCCCTTTTTATAAAAGGAACGTCCTTTAGGGTACTAATATCTATATTTTGTAGTGATGTTTAAAAGTTCGCACAACTTGTTTTTCTAGATCTAATTATGAGGATAGTTAGAGTGTAATTAAATGGTGGGACCCTACATTATTGGGTAGAATCCAATAATATAGCAAGTTATACCATTCATATGCTATCAATAATGGCACGATCAGTCTTCAAATTTATTAAAAATATAGTATAAATCTGATCATTGACTATTGGAATCTTTTTTTATTAGTTCAAGGTATAATCTCTTTTGAGATTTAGAGTGTAAAGAGTCTTCGTCTCTTCAATTCCAATAAGTGCTCTATGATATTTAAACTTGTATTTTTCTCCTTACAGGTTGAGGCTCCTTACCACCTCACCCAATAATATATTGATGAGAATTGAAATATTTTGAGATATATTATTTGTTTAAGCCAAGCAAAGGCATATATCAACGAAATTTATTTGAACAAAAAATAAACTATTGTTAAACGTGGCATATTAAAAATTGTCTAGTATATTATTATTTTACAAGCAAGTCATATGAGTTCAATAAAATATTGTATACTTTATATAATTCTTATATATGGCACGACGCGGATGATCGGTACATAGAAGTAACAACTTAATATATTTTATATGTAATATAAAATTTATAAAATGTCCACACTTGATAATTTATTTTTTGGTCCGCACACACTTGATAATTTATTAATAGTATTTGCATGAAATATTCATATTTTATATAAATTTTATATGCCAATTTTGGGGAAATTTGTAGGGAAAATTAGAATGAAAGACCTGTAGAAGAAGATATTTATGGAGAAGGACCATAAAAGTTGTAATTATTTAGAATGACCAAATACAAAAATATAAAATTAAAAATACTAAAATGCCCCTACCAAAATCTTCTAAATTCCCTCCTACATTTTCTCCCACATTCTATTTTTAAAACTAATAAAAAATTCTAAGTTTCACTAAATTAAACAGTTTTCTCGATTTTTATTTTTCACAACTTGCAAAGATATCTATGAAAAAAATTACGCATTCTTCAATTTTGTAAAAATTATAATTTTTTAAAATCAACAAAGATTTTAATTAAAAATAGAATTATATAACTCTAAAAAAACTCAAGGTCGTTTATAATTTATCATATATGTTAAACCAAGAAAGTTCATATGATTTTTATTTTTGTTTTGGAAGCAATTTATGTGGGTTAAAAAATTCATTCAATGTTAATAAAATTTTAAAAAAATCTATTACATCCTAAAAACATAATATCATGAAAAATATGAAATGAGTTTAGTTTTTATTTTTACAAAAGTAGTTTAATTAATATCAATGTTGATAATATAAATTGAGCAACTTGATAATATAAATTTATGAAAAATAAAAATTCGAAAAAATGAGTTTAACCGTTATTAATTAAATAATATATTGAAAATTTAAAAAAAAAAAAGATACGATCATATCATGATGGACTGTTTTAGTTTAATTTTAGTTATTTTTTAATTATGAATACAAGAGATAATATAGGAGGTTTGGTTAGGGGAAATTTAGTAATTTTAAATTTATATTTTAATATTTGGTTCTTCAAAGTAATTACAATTTTTATGGTCCTTTATAATGAATATTATTTTTTCTACGTTTTTTATTTTAATTTTCCCAAATTTGTATATAGTTAGGCTATTAATGCATGATTTACGGCTTAATTGAGAAAAGAGAGAATGTACAAACTTGATTAAAAGGGTATGTTTTTGCAATTTATCTTGAGTGAATTGATTTCTGAGAAATACTTAGGTACTTTCAGTGTACCATCTCATATATGCTCTAACTAATGATAATGTTCCAAATCGGATAATTTGAATCTCACATGTGTTCTTTGTTTTATTTCTTTAAAAATTAAAAACTTATAGGGTTCATCAAATTCCATTGATGCCCCTCTCTTCCCCCTTTCTCAAACTCACCCGCTCTCCCCTCAACGACACCAGCGCTTCTAGATACACTTTCACCACCCTCAACCCATCCCAGCACCACCCCTCCTCCATCATCAGAAATATCCTCCATGGCTGATCTAACCAACACCTTCACCACTCACTCTCATATCCAAAATCTTCTTCTGCCTCTAAGGATCCCAAAGCCATATCTCAAATCGACAACACATAGATCTACAAATATATATATAGCTAGAGACAGGGTAAGTCGTTAGAGAAAGAGTGCCAGTTTGAAAATGGCAGTTCAAGAGAGAAAAAGCATGGGGGGAATGCTTTGTTTACTATTGCTTCTCTTTCTCAGATTAACGCTAGAGAGAAAGAATGAGTTTATATAAAAATCTTAATATAGAGTGAAATTAGTAGGGAGATGCTTGCTGTAAAGCAGGACAATCCAAGGTGAGGCAAGGGCGGTGGGGGCCGGACTGTCGGATGTGAGGCTAGAGGCAGCGGCGGTTCTTGAAGAAAGGCCATCCTTGTGAGATAGAAGGGGGGAGTTTGGGAAAGATGGAAGAGGGGCAACAGAGGAATTTTACAAAACCCAAACATTTTTTATTTTTAGATTACTAAAACAAGCTAGACACGTGAGATTAAAAATATCTGAGTTGGCGCAATCTTATTGGATAGAGTACATATAAACTTTTACACTAGGAGCACCAAAGTATTTCTCTTGATTTCTTGGGACTTTTTGATGTTATTTTTAATACACCTGGGGCCTTTTGATGTTGTCTGAAGCTGTTTTATATGGTATGGACCTTGAAAGAAGAATAATTAAAGAGCAAAAGACCAAATAATGACAAAGACGGATGAGAAGATAATTACAACCATAGTATTAAAACCGGGAGGATTGTGACCCGGTGTGACCAGAGTTAGCTGGGGTAAACTAGCTGGGTTGGGGGTTGATTGGGGGTCACTTTTTTTTATTAAAAAACTTGCAAAAAAATGCATGAAGTGCAAGAAACTTCAAGAAGAAAGATGTTTACTAAGAAAAAGAAGAAATGAGAGGAGCAAGAGAAGGAAAATAGGAAAAGGAAATGAGAAAACAAATATTGATAATATATAAAAATATGTCTTTTCTCATGTCCTTTTTAGAAGATTCAAATTTTTAAATTGGTTTGGTCTTTTTATATATATGTAAATATATATTACAATAACATATATTATATATGTGTTGATAGTAGGTACTTTTATACATTTTATTTTGAATATATCTTTTAATTATCATCAGTTGATTACGAGTTAACCTTGGTCTGATCCACCAATCCTTGAACCGTTGCCTATGCCAGTTCATTGACTGGTCGGCTCTTAATACTTGATTACAACTAGAGAGCTCCAGCGCTATGCAATTGACGTATTTTGCAACTGTGCGTTTTGTATAAAAATAGAGCAATTCGATTCAGTTTCGCATTGACCCAACTTCAGTTGCATTTTAATGGGCTATTCCACACTTTGGAGCCCTAGACTCTGTCTCCCACTCTCTTCTCCATCTTGTCTCCTTCATTCCATTCGGCCGCTCCATCTTATTTCTGCATCTCTTTTCATTCCCTCATAATAGCTGTTAACCATTGTTTTTTAACAACATTTTATTAGCACAAATTGTTGGATCAAAATATCAATAATTTGTTGGCTTTAATTTGTGAATGAACTTTTATACTCACATTTATAAACTCATTTTCTGGAGGTTATTTATTATATGGGTGAAGTATTTTCTGCACAAGCGTGGCACTTGACAGTTTGCGGAAATAAACTTTAATTTGGATTTTAGAGTGAAAACATTTGAGTAAATAAAAGATGATTATCAACCGTTTAATGTGATGGTGTGAAAAATTCTTATGTTTATAAGCCTATTTGTGATAGGTTGCCTGATATATAAGGATTTGATGAATGCCTTAAGAAAGGGGGGTGAATATATATTTATGATGAGTTGGTCTATTTCATATTGACATGCTAATAGTTATGATCAAATCTTAGATATGAATATTTTAATTTGGAAACATTCTAATTTAATTATAATGGAAGGGGATTATATATTATATAGTGAAATTATAATTAAATTAGAATTATTCTTGGTAAGGTGTGAAAATATTTTTCACATATATATGGTTGAGATATTTGAAAGTGTAGGGGTACTTTATAAATTTTCAATCTTCATTTGATAAGGCCAAGTTGTGGTTTAAAATTAATTATATGATGGTTTTGTTATTTACTGCAGAGTGCAAATTTGTGAAATATTCATGTGGCATGAAATTTAATCATTTATCTAGTGGAGATAAATGGATTTAAATTTCATGATTTGCGAGTGTATATTTATAGTGGTATAACTATGCATGACTACTGTGAATATTGAATTCTTTAATGTAAGTGGCATATATTTTATAATATGTCTTACAAAATTATATATTGCTGCCTTATTTTATAAATACAAGATGTGTGCTGCAAATAATTAATTAAGTGGAGGCTCTGCTATATTTGTTAATGCGAGCAAATTTTGTGGATTATCAAATACTTTCCTTGAAACAAGCATTATGTAATATGAAAATTTAAACATTCATCTATAGTAGATGAATGTGAGATTTTCATAATTTGAGGCTATATAATTATCTTGGTTTAAGAATGTGTGTGAATTATGATTATAACGCTGTTTGAAGTGGTTTTGCAACTCAATCTAGATATACACATTTTTTTTTTTTTTGAGAATTTGTTGCATTAATTGATAGACATTAATCCTTGTGATATAGC
Source organism: Inga oerstediana (assembly GCA_963210345.1). Lineage (NCBI taxonomy): Eukaryota > Viridiplantae > Streptophyta > Magnoliopsida > Fabales > Fabaceae > Inga > Inga oerstediana. The sequence goes on from OY723407.1 coordinate 43,913,164, forward strand.
TTATGCTATATGGAGATTGGGCATGTATATAGATATGTGGAAATAAAATATTTCAGGGGTACCATAAATGTTGGTATCAAGTACACAGTGGATTCCTATTATATTGAGATATACGGATGTTAATTGAATTTCAATTTTATATGAGAAAATTCACTGGTAGCCAAAATAAATTATTATGTGAGTTAGAGTTTAATACTCTGGAATTGGCTAAATTTGTAGGCTAAATTGTTGAAAAACTCTTGGCAAATATTTTGGTGGAAAACCGACACTTAATGTTGATGATTTGAGATTGCCAAATGGCAATAGCCATTGTGAAAAACAATGATGTAAGTGAAAATTGTTTGAGATACAATAAGCTAGCTTAAAAATTGTGGAATTATCTCAATTGATTTTGTGAGGTCAAAGAGTTGACCTATGGATTCGTTAACAAACCCTGGGAAGAATTAAATTAGTTGAAGGGAATAGGACCAAAGCCAATAAGAAATTAACAGTGATGACAACCCAACCTCTGTGATTGGTGATCCCATGAAAGAGGTTCAATGGGTAAAAACAAGTCAATTGTTAGTTCTGCTAGCACTAAAATAAATTATCAGTCCCTTCCTATGGCAAGAGAAAGTGCTAAAATGCATTTTGGTAAGGCTAAGTGAAAGTTCTTAATGATTTCATAATACTATAGGATGGTGTACTCATTGCAGGTACATTTTATGAAATCATCTCTACAAATGTAGAGTGGGGCCGCTTCTATGAGGTCGTGGCAAAATCTCTAAAGCATTTGTTATCCACCAAGCACTTGCATGGCCGATTAAAGTGCAAAACCGCATTAACAGCAAAATGTGGGGGTACAATCTGACTACTAATGCCACTAGTATATACTTAAGAGGTGTAAGTTCATAGTCCATAGGACCACTGACATCTCTGTGCACTAAGCATTATTAGTCTAGATCTGATTCATAGTCCAAAGGACCACTAGATACAATGGTTATATCCAGTATGTAACTCAACTAAAAACAACAAAATGTCATAACCATGAATAATTTATATATTATCGTCAACATCATCGTGTTCATCTTCATCTTCATTCTCATCCATATACTGATGTTCAACTTCATCATCTGTATATTCTTCTTCTTCATCAGCATCATCATTATCTTCTTTTTTTTCTTCTCCATCTTCTTCATCATCATCATCTTCTTCTTGTGCATACACCACGATATCATCCATGCATGGCTGGTTTTTGTGGTGAGTTGACGGCAGCAGAATCGATTCCCATTCGTGACTGATGAGGGGTTCAACTCTTGAGAAGGGGAGATTTGTCACATCCGTCATTTTGAAACATTTCTTATAAATCAAAATTTGCATTTAGATCCTTGAGTTGTTATTCATTTAGTATGTACATATTTTTTGTCCAACTTTGAAAAATTATAATTAGATCTAGAAAAATTATATGAGAGTGCTCTAAACTTCATTTGAAAGCCCTTTCAGTCCCTTATATAAAAAATATATATAATTCTAGCCTGATCCTGTTCATGTTGATACAGTTTTTTCATTTTCTAAACCTTCTTTTTTTTTTCCACAGAAGTTGTGCCTTAACTTCAAAAATTCATAAAGAAAAATACAAATACCCAATTGACCTGATTTATAACTTTTTGAAAAGTTATATATGTATACTTTGTACATATATTCTTATGAGCATTGGTCATCATCTAAAATAAAAAGTTTAATGAAATAATTACATATGCGCCCAGAGACTCTTGAATCAGGGCAGCTTAATCCTTTCATGCTTTTATTATAGCTCCAAGGCCTTTCTAAGGTTCTGATTCATGCTTTATAACTCTACGCATATCAAACATGTAGAATGATATTTGAGAGTGAATTTACATAACTCATAAAAATGTATATATAATTTGTGACATGGATATTATACTTGGAACTTTATTTGTCCCTGTACCTTCTTGAAATTCTTCATGCTTTCATTATAACTTGCTCTTGATTGACCCTTATACCATGCATGGTTATGAATTGGGGTGAGATTAAGGGAAATCTCAGTAGCGTAATAACACATTCAAGCTCTCAAGCATGCATGATCAAAAATATATTCTCAAAATATTGCCCATCAAGTAAACACATTAAAACATACGTGATCAAATATGGATATAACACATGGCCATGCTATAAATCCAAGCAAAACATAACATACTCATAGGATCATGTAATATAAATTTCATGGCAATTACTCATGCTTTACAACAAACAAACATAACTAAAATGAAATAATTGGTAAAATGCTACCTTGGCCACAAAGCAACCTTTCTTCTCCTTTAATCCTTCAGGGCCACGAGTTAGACCTCACCTCCACAATACATGATAATATGTGACTGAGATAAACAAAAAAGCTACTGCAGTCACACACAAAAAAAAAAAAAAATTTTACGTCAAAGTTAAGGATTTTGTATTTCTACTTAAAAAATATTTCTTAGTCTTTTCCTTCATATTTTTTCATGAACAAACCAAATATGAAGTTGAATTACGAAAAAACTTATTCCTTCTAACTCATCTTTCAAGACTGAGAGCATGCTTCTTTTTCCTTCAAACTTGGGCTTTTGTTTTCCTTGTTTCCAGTAATTTGCCATTGTCTTGCTTGATAAAAATCCATATTAACATGGTTAAACAATCATTTAACCAAGTTTAATTTCATGGAAATCTTGGAAGCATTTTCCCTTAAAAAAAGGAGCTCCCAAAATAACCAAAATGGGTGATTTTCACCTGACAACTTCCAACGATATTTCTAGCTAGAACACCATTATCAAAACCAAAAATCCCATACTAAAACATCAAAATCTTTCTTTTTTAAAAAATTATAAATTTGGAAAGCAAGCTCAAGGACTCAATACACTACAAAAAAAAAGACTTTCGGCGGCGACTTTTGTCGCCGCTGAAAGTCTAAAAGTCGCCGCTGAAAGTCTTTCAGCGGCGACAAAAAGTCGCCGCCTATGCGACTGTCGCTGAAAGTTTTGGCGGCGACTTTTAATGTCGCCGCTGAAAGTATACTTTCAGCGGCGACTTTTGTCGCCGCTGAAGGTGACTTTCAGCGGCGACTTTTGTCGCCGCTGAAAGTGTTAATTTTTTTAAAAAAAATTTGAAAAATTAAATTTTTTATTAAAAAAATTCGAATTTTTTTTTAAAAATTTAATTTACAATTGCCACGTGTCTCCGCCCCGTGCTGCCACGCGTCGCCTCCTCGTGCTGCCACGTGTCTCCTCCCTGTGCTGCCACGCGTCGCCTCCTTGTGCTGCCACGTGTCGCCTCCTCATAATTCCTCCAAGTGACTCTCCTCCAGTTCGAACCCGCGACCTCAGGGAGCCGATGCCTTCGCGCGCGAGTCTCTACCAGTTGCGCCGAAATGAACCTATGTCATATTATTACATATTATTATATATATACTATTATCATATATATAAACATACATACATATAATTAATTAATTATATACATATAATTAATTATTAATTAAATATAATATTATTAAAAATAATGAAAAATAAAATAAAAACGAAAAAAATATTTATATATTTAAATTAAAAATTTTTTTAATTTAAAATTACTTAATAAATAATAATTTAATATCATAAATATTATTTTTAATATAAAATTATAAATATAATATTAATAAATAATAATATAATTTTAATAATTAAGGTTAAATAGAATTATTTAATAATTAATAATTAAATTTTATAAATATTATTTTTGAAAAATATTAATAAAAATTTATGAAATTAACTTTCAGCGGCGACACTAAAGTCGCCGCTGAAACTCACTTTCAGCGGCGACTTTTAATAGTCGCCGCTGAAAGTGTACAAATTTTTTTTTTTTTTTTAAATTTGGAACTAGACTTTCAGCGGCGACACTAAAGTCGCCGCTGAAAGTGTACAAAAAATTTTTTTTTTTTTAATTTCGGACTAGACTTTCAGCGGCGACTTTTAATAGTCGCCGCTGAAAGTGTACAAAAATTTTTTTTTTTTTTTAAATTTCGAACTAGACTTTCAGCGGCGACACTAAAGTCGCCGCTGAAAGTGTACAAATTTTTTTTTTTTTTTTAAATTTCGAACTAGACTTTCAGCGGCGACACTAAAGTCGCCGCTGAAACTCACTTTCAGCGGCGACTTTTAATAGTCGCCGCTGAAAGTGAGACTTTCAGCGGCGACAAAAGTGTCGCCGCTGAAGGTGACACCTTCAGCGGCGACATAAAAAGTCGCCGCTGAAAGTCTCACTTTCAGCGGCGACATTAAAAGTCGCCGCTGAAAGTGCTTTTTTTTGTAGTGATATTCCAACCCACTTTCTCTCTCTAAAAGGGGCCTTGCAATTGTGAATCAACAAACAAAAGTGCATGGAGGGAAGAATATTTGTGAAGGCACTTACTACGTTGTGAAAAAGTTTTAATGGCGTAACAAAAGCTAGAACTCTACATCCTCCTCCCTTTCTCTTTCTCTCTCACGTTTTTGTCATCGCTGCTCAAAATGGAAATTGGTCAAGGGAGAGAGAGGAGAGTGATGTTAAAGTGAGATATTAAACTCAATTTAATAAACTTTGGATTCTAAAAATATCTAATTATCAAAACTTAATGCTAGCCACAAATTTTCCTTAATTTTTGGCTAAGTAAAATCCAAAATAATCTCCTACCAATCCGATCAAAAAAAAGTGACACCGCTATGGTGTCACGTTTTTGTCATCCTATTGCTGCTCAAAATCGAAATTGGTCAAGGGGGAGAGAGGAGACTGATGTTAAAGTGAGATATTAAACTCAATTTAATAAATATCTAATTATCAAAACTTAATGCTAGCCACAAATTTTTCTTAATTTTGGGCCAAATAAAATTCAAAATAATCTCCTGCCACTCCGATCATAAAAGTGACACCATTATCCCTTAAATTTGTGGGCCTAAATGGGCTCTTACTATTCTTTTATCTTAATTAAAACAAGAATTTTGGCTTTCTTTTTTATTTAATTGGAAATAAATTCCAGTATTAATTTTTGGGAAATTTCTAGGCAATAAATTTGCATGGTTCTTATAAAACTCCTTCCTTCCATATCCTACTTTTCCTTGTATTTATTGGGTCCAATTTGACTCCCAGATAATTTTGCATCAATTTAAAATAATGATACTTTTTATAAGCCCAAAGATTAATTTAAACTTTGAACTTTAATTATTGGGGATTAACTTTTTCATTGATTCACTCCAATCCTCAAAAAATTGTTCCCCATATTTTTCTAATTATTTGAAACTATTGACATAATTTAAATTATGTAATTTTGGCTAAATAATAGTTTATTATAGCCAAATTAAACTTTTTGGCTCAAATTAAATTAGGCGCACTGGTCATCGAAGTGCCTTTAGGCACTTCTCCCCCCCTCCCCCACCCAGGTTCGACCCGCGTCGCCATTATATCCCAAAAAAACGTATTTTTTTACCTTTAATAACTATTTTAGGTTTGGAAATCCATTAGGAACCATTTTCCTATTGTCCCTTAATTTTCATAATGTCCTTGAATTTTTCAAGTAAATTTTTCATTATTACACTTAAGAGTCAAAACTTTCAAAAATTAGTCGCAACATAACTTGCCAAGTCATATAACCATCTTCTTTAATACCTCTAGAGGATCTTAAAATAATTTAGATGTCATTTCCCCGGTTTAATACCTACTTGACTTTTGCCTAAGTGGGCTTAATAGCCGACCCATTTTTGGCTACTTCTTGAACTTTTAGGGTCCGTTTGGTATAATGGAATTGGATCTCAATTTCATGAAGAGGCTTGTTTGGTATGATGGAATTGGGTCTCAATTCCATTTTCATGTGGAAGCCAAACAGCCCAATTCCATCAAAATGGCTTCCATGTGGTGACCCAAGGATTTGGAAGAAATTCCATGGAATTCTAGTTTTACCTCTCTCCCTTTTTCATCTGTATCTACAAAACCAAACTCCATGAACCAACACATTGCCCACAAGCACGATGAAAAATAGGCGTTGTCAGCTTTTGTGACTTGGTAACCTCTTTGAAAATTAAACCAAGAATTGCAATATGTGGTGCAATCCCGGATCATCTCTCGAAGAATCTTTTACTAATTACCTAGAAACTAAGTGTCATGATTGGCATAAAACAAGTTAAAAATGATTTTGAATTTTTTAGCTAACAACTAAATTGCAATTAAACTAAAATGCTTTTAAAACTACTATTTTTGGATTTTTAGAATAAAAGTGGAATGAAATGGAAATTGGTTTTGAAGAGTGTGATAAAGCCTCCTAGAACAATGAATTTCATCTATCATTTGCTTCAAAATATTTTTAGGAGTGTGCCAGTTTGACAAAAATGCTTAAAAGACCCTTTGAGCTAGCTTGAGTTAGGTGAATTAAATCTCTCACACCGGACAAGACTTAATCCCTCTAACCGAAACTCAATACAAAATACTAACAATTGCAATCAAAGTCCCTCAAAATATCAAACCTCAAACACCGTCGAGTCTAGTGCATTAATCAACAATTATTCCTAAACTTAGAAAATAATTACTTTTTAAAACACTATTAGAAACCACTTTGTATGTAATTTATTTTATAAGATCACTAAGTTTTCTAAAATACCAAACCCTATCAATCGATGAGTCTAACACCAAAAGAGAGAAACTCATACTCTAAAGATGCTACTAAGCACTCTTAGTGTGTGATTATAAATTAGTTAATGCAATTGGTTCCAATGCAATGAAAAATCAACTTAATATCCAAATAATATCATGCAAGAATAGAGAGAATCAAAAGAACTGCAATGAAACATATATGTAACAACATATATTGATAAACACAATTTTCAACATAAACTAATTCAAATCACAAATTGATTCAAAAAAAAATTAAACCAAACATATTAGTCTTAACTACAAAGTACAATTTCTAAAACCAACAAAATCATAATATATAGTCAAGCTAATAACTCAACTAAAACTTTCCGTTTATAGCTCCAAACATTAAGACTCAATTCTTTGCTCTAGGAGAAAATAAGCTCAGCCACTGCAATTCATAGACAATATTTTCAAAACGCAAGCCACGGTAACATGAAATGAGAGGAAGACGCTGAAGCTACTGCTCTGTGTTCTGGTCCTCCCGTAGCTGTGCTGTATGATGGTGAGGGAGAGATGTGAAGGTGGGTGATGGTGGAGTAGTAGAAGCATGAAGGTCCAAGATGAAGATGGAAGCTCGAGTTCTCTGGCTTGGACGCTCTGAAGCGTAGCTACGAATTTCAATTCAAGCTGCCACTTTTGGTTAATGGAGGAATGAACGGAGCCGGCGACCTTCGTGAAGGAAAGTGATGAAGATGGAGAAGGAGATGAAGGTCCAAGGTTCGGTCTCTGTTTACGGCGCCTCTGTTCTCATATATGTCGAGATGCTCCCCTGATTCAGACCTAAGTTTTTGCTGCAAAAACGCTGTAGTTTAACTCGTGGGCTAGACTATCATTTTTCAAATTCATGGTACCAAACTGTCATTTTTAAAATTCAAGCCTCAAATTGCCATTTTCAGATTTAATCCAAAATTTCAAGGACTTTCAACTGAAAATAATTAAACCAATATCAAACCCTCCCAAGAATCAATAATTAAGAGCAATTGTGATTATTTTGACAATTTTACCCTTTTAAGTCATAATTTAATATATTTACTCTTAATCTCAATTAAGTACAAATAAAGCATTTTAAGCTCAGTTATTATGACAAAATCCCTAAATAAAATATGAAAAAATATAATAAAATTAGGGATTTGTCACACAAGCAGAAAAACCACTATGCCAACAAGCAAAGCATAACAGGATTTTTGCTTCCTCATTGCTCTCCGACGAGCCCAACTTGCAGATCCGATCGACGACTGTGGATTTGGAGACCAATGCAAACTTGAGGATCGACAACGACTTGTGCAAATGGAGGAGAAGAAGGTTTTGTACAACCCAAAGGTGATTATTGTTAAAACCTTCAACTTTGCCATCGGTGATTTGTGCTTTGACCTTCACAGATTTGCTGAGATCTGGCTTGACCTTCATAGTTTCTATGGAGTAGACGAAAGTTCTATATTTGGGAAGATTTTTCTTAAAAAAAATTAGAAGGACATTTTGGTCCTTTTACATGGAAATAAGGCCTCATTTCCATGACATACCAAACATACTTTTAAACCTCATCTCCATATTCATATCCATCTCCATCTCCATATCCATATCCATTTCTATCAAAATCAATTCCATCGTATCAAATGGGCCCTTAGACTCAAAATTATGGATATGACATGATTGACTTGAATTCTTTGCTTCAATGGGGAGTTTTTACTAAGGTCTTTTATGTTCACCTACTCCGATTATAATTTCTAGCTTTAGAGCTACCATTGCATGTATAGAGATTGAGCTTTCATGTTGAATGTTATTTGGTGAAACTATTGTTACTTGCAATTGATTTATAGCCTAACACTCTTAAGTGGTTACTTCCGGAACAAAATTGTACCTTAACCCTAATTTAAAATAAACAAGTTATAGTAATCTCATACTAGTCATTCAACTCCCATATTATTAATTGAACTTGGATAGCCAATTAAAGCATTCTCAATAAATTTACCACATCCATTTCACCTCCATCCATCATTGAATTTAAAAAGACAAAAAAGTAGCTAAGGATTTAATTCATTTGCATATCAAGTAGTTTAAGTATAAAATAAAGCAACCAATCCCTTGTTAATATTGCATTTCAAGACATTTAGATCACTTAGGTGGTTAATGCTGAAAGGCTCCTTAAGAGACAGAACAACCCTAATGTTGCATATACTGTAATCCTTTATTAGTAATTTTGTATTTGACCCTAAGATGATAAGGACTATAGCAAATCAGCGTAGCTTCAAATTTTCACTACTACAATATACAAATTTTACTACCCCAAAAAGCGCTCGCTTTTTTGAAAAAGGAAGTTAAAAATATAGGTGGGGCATTTTTGAAATTTTATGGGTTACTTTTGTCATTTGTTTTCTCATAAACGGACATCATATCAACATTGGTCGTCACTTTCTAAAAATAGATGCCAAAAGTAAGGACCTTTGGAGTTCATTTTTCTGAAACAGATGCCAAAATGATGGGCTTGGGCATCCGCTTTTAGAAATAGATGCCAAAGTTATGAGGTATGGCATGCATTTCTAAAAAATGAACACCCAAAACATGGTCTTTAGCGTTCATTTTTGTAAAACAAATGCAAAGACCTTTAAAAACAGTCTCTTCCTCTCTTTGATCGCAGAACCATTGACTTTCCTCTTCCTCTCTTCTCTAACGGCGCACTTACCTCTCTCAGCTCAGACCTCTGCCGTGACCTAAGCCCACCACACGACCTCCTCCTCCCTCTTTCTCTCCGACCACCACCTTCATTGCTACCTCCTCCTCCCTCTCTCGCTCCGACCATCGCCTCCTCCCTCTCTCGCTCCAACCATCGCCTCCTCCCAACTAAAACCTCCATCACAACCTCCTCCTCCCTCTCTTACTCGAACCTTCACCTCCCTCTAGCTCGGACCTCCCTATCTCGCTTTGACCACTGCCTCCCTCTCTCGCTCGGACCTCCACCTCACAACTACTCTGCCTACCTCCAGCTCTCCATCTCTGCCCCTCTTCTTCGATTTTGCATAAGCTTGGTACATAGGCACCAAATTTGAGGCTTTTTTCATTGATTCTTGCTTTCCCCTTCTATTTGATTCTTGCTTGATTTTCTTTTCTCTTTGATTCTTGGTTGTGAGACAAATATTGGTCCTTGTGAAAGAAAATTTTGAACTTTAAGTCTAGTTATACTTTGCCTTGATGTTATTGAAAATCAAAAATGAAAAATTGGTCATGCTTTTGCCTTGTTGGAATATTGGTATGAACTTGATAGAATTTGCAAAATTCTAAATTAATGGTTACACATAGATGGTTGGGATTAGTAGAGCTATTAGAGGCATTATAAAATTGTACACATATGTATTGATAAAATTGTTGATATTTCTTGAATTGCTTCAGTTAATTTGGTTTGAATTTTGTTGTTAAAATTGTATTGATGAATTTGTTGATATCGTCTTGAACTACTTCAGTTAATTTTGTTTGAATTAAGCTGAATTAGGTTGTTGTTGAAATTTTGGAATGTCTTATTTTTAAGGGGAAATGCTACCGGAAGTTTTTTAAAAATAAGTAAAAGGTAATCCCTTCCTTGACCCATATCCACATGTCATTCCTTGACAATTGTTCTAAACTTGAATGTTGTTGGAAATGGCTTAGGTGGTAATAAAATGGATCATAGTTGAATGAATGCTTTGAGAACTAGTGAAGAATATGAGAATAGGGTGGAAGAGTTTAATGAATTTGCTAAAAGGAATGCACCTAGCAAAAATGGCATGTATTTTTATCAATTTATCAATTGTTTAAATGAGATTCGACAGGATGTTGATGATATAAAAGATCACCTACTTCGTGATAGAATAAATCTTCATTGCACAAAGTGGATATGACATGGTGAGGATGTAACTGCTTGTGTGTTGCACAAGAAGGAAGTTATGAATGTCGTAGATGAAGATAGAATAGAGAAAATGATTCATGATGTTGAGGTAGAATCCTTTCCACAATCGCGTGTATATGACAACCTACGAAGTGATGCAGAGAACCATTATACCCTGGGAGTAAGTATACATGCTTAATAGATCCTTTGCATTTGGTTAACTTAAGAGCAATTTTTGGGTGGACCAATAGTAGTTTCACATTATTGCTTGATATGTTTCTAGATGATAATGTACTTCCAAATCGTTTGTATGATGCCAAGAAAATATTGTCTATGATGGGTATGAAGTATAAAAAGATACATGCTTACTTTAATGATTTTCATGGCTCGATGAATTCAAGATCTTTCATTGACAGTCGCTTGATATGTTGTTATAGTTATGATTGGACTCTATGTTGTTTGGCCCAAAATTCAACATCATATATTGGTTTGATTCCTTGGGTCACAGGCCAAACAAAGAGATAAAAACCATCTTCAACACGTAAGTTAATTTGTTTGTAAATCATTGGTTCTTAACTTAAATAAATTGTTTTAATGCCTTGTGATTTTCATTCTAATGATAGTGCACTCAAGACATATAGAGTGATGGGCGGGAAAAACAATGGTAAAAATATAGAGACGAAGTGGTTTTATCCGACAGTAAGTAGTTTGAATTCAAGCTCTTTCATTAGCAGTCACTTTATATACGACTTTATTCATTTTAACCATTTACTTTTGATTTATAGTGCCCTCAACAATTAGGGAGAACTGACTGCAGATACTATAATTATTTAAGATTTTGAACAGATAATCACTTCTTCATTCTCAAATGATAATGTTTTTGGTGTTGTAATTGAATTGTTAATTATTTCATTCACTTGATTGATTATCTTAACTTATTTTTCAATTTACAGATTTTTGGTAATGAGAACGCCTACTAAGAAGAAATGACAAATTCCTAGATTGTTATATATATTTTCATACTTAATTTAGGGATTTTTTTCATAATTATTGAGTTTAAAATGTCATTATCATGATTAATTTGGATTAAGACAAATGCATTGAATTATAACTAAAAAAGGCAAAATTGTTATAATAATTATAATTACTCTTAATCATTGATTTATGAAAAGATTTGATCTTGGTTTGATTGTTTTAAATTGTAGGTACTTGAAAAATTGGATTAAATATGAAAGTGGCAGTTTGGTGTTCGAATTTCAAAAATGACAATTTAGTACATTTCAAAATGTCATATTAGTCCAAGTTAAAGTGACAATGTTTTATCAGCAACATTAGGTTTGAATTGAGAGCATATTTGATCAAACAAAACATAGCAGAGCATGACAAAGAGATTGGGGGAGCTTAGATTCAACATTCACCTTCATCTTCCTTCACCATTGTCGTCGGCAATGTTCACGGACCCGGACCGGACCGGCCGGTCCGGCCCGGAACCCGCCGGACCGGTCACTAGACCGGTCCGGTTCACGGTCCGGTCCGGGTCCCAAATTAAAAAAAAAAAAAAAAAATTTTAACTTTTTCCTTTAGAATTTCATACTATAAGCCTAAAATTTTCAATTACTCACCGGTTTGGTCCCGGTTTAGCTCCGGTTTGGTCCCGGTTTGACCCACTGACCCTTAACCCAGTACCCCGACCGGTTCAATACCCGGTCCGGTCTTTAATACCTTGGTCATCGGCGACCTTATTCCCTCTCACTATCCTTTCAGTCGCTAGCCATGGTCTGAAACAGAAAGATCAAAGCTGCAAACCAGAACCAGACCTTGAACTTCACCCTTCACCACACTTAACCTTCACAAATCATCTTTACCGTCATCATCTCACCTTTTCTCTATAATTTTTGGTGAGTATTATGCCGCCTTCCATCACCATCGACACTTTAAGGCAGGGAGGAGGAGTCGATACTTTCCAACTAGGAGGAGCAGTGGTCATGGCTTCCTTCTGTCCTATCCATCTTAACCTATTCATCTTCTATTTTCATCATTAAATTTATTTCTCTAAATGGTGATTTTCATGGCTCGATGTTTGAATCAAAAGTTGGTTTTGCTTCATGGTGTTATTTCCATGAGTGGCTAAGCTTCCTCCTTGCTCTTGGAGATGGTTAAAGATGGATTGAGCTCACATGTACTTCAAATAAGAGTTTAATTTATCTATAGCTCATTATAATTGTGATTTCTTAGATCTAAAAATTCATTTATGTAATATGTAACACCTCTCTCTAGAGTCACTTATAAGAGCATTTTAGTCATTTTTGAACCACATGTGATGCAAAAGTACCCTTGATTTAAGCTAGAAACTTAAAATTCTTTCTCTAAGTGTAGGTACTGGAAAATAATGAATTTTCTTGTAACTTTAGAAACTCATAACTAGTTCAATATATCTCCCAAACTTAGTGGTTCAAGTTCTATTTTTAGCTCAACAATATTAGCCGTATCAAAGTTTTACTCTACTCTCTCATCTTTATAAAATGATATAACCTATAAGTTTGGCATGTAATTATCCTAGGGCATAATTCATGTATTTGCCCGATCTTTTAAATAAATGAGCTATTAGTCAAGTATACTTTAACCTCTATTATTACTATGTAAATTTATCTTTGTCATCACTGTAAATGGCACTTACCTTTAGGCTACTGTAGCCTTATCTTTTCTCCTCATGGAGGGTATTTACATGCCAAAATATTTATACACACACATACATATCTATACACATCTCTTCATATTAAAAGAAAACATGGCTAGAAAAAGCCTATATTAGAGAAAATAATAATTTAATAGTCCTTCAACTCCAACCTCCTCAAGGCTTTACTAATGACAATGCCCTTACCCCTAGAAGTATTTGCTCTTACTGTATGTCATGAAAGAAATGGATATGATTCGGGGGAATCTCAGTAATAAAATATTAACTCAATATATAATGTACAATCGTAATAGACTAAGCATGTAAATAGCCAAAATAAGAACAACACCTTACAAGCATATACACATGGCCATGACACAACTCAAGCAAGGATATTACATATTCAAAAGCAAATACATGACAAATAAACATACAAGAAACCAAGCACAAACTATATAAGGGTAAGTTTTTGCTACCTTTTGAAGCTTTCTTCCAAACTGACTTCCTTAGCTAGCTCCTCTTGTTTGTATTTCCTTTACTTTGCCTCCTCTTTGGTCTTGATGGAACATATCAAACACTATTGATTATTCATGTAAGGACAAATTAATACTCATCTTAGCATGCTTTCATAGCATAATTAATCTCTCTCAAGGCCCCAACTTGTAACCCATTCATTTAGCTCCATAACTTGGTCATTTTACCTTGATTTTCCTACTTCTTGTGTTTTGTCTAATGATTCTTTTTATTTTTCCTCTTTTGCCTACTGTGTTCTGCACAATTATGCAAGAGGAACTCATTCTCAATCTCAACATTATAAAGTTCTAGCCATAAATTTGTGACCATTCTAGGCCAAACATAGGTGTGGAAATTACATAATTCTATTATTCTAATCAATGATTCCAAACTTATACTTTAGTCACATTTGCATACAATTCTACCTTCTAAATCATATTGAATATGTACTTGCCTCTCTAATTTAGACATCCAATTTAATACACTAGCTCTCCAAACTTATTCCAAAACTCTCATGATCCCATTATTAATTTCAATTTCCTAAAAATGTGGTCATTTTCGGACTTAAACCAAATTCTGCCTCTAATTCTCAAGGAAATTTAAAAAACCATAACTTAAGCGAGGGAACTACAAATGAGGTGGTTCAAGTTCCTATTTAAATCTCTTTCAATTCTCTACAAAGAAAAAATAACATCTAGTATTACATCATGGACCTAAGTTCCAACTTCCAGCATTCAAACTGACTATCCATTTGGTAAGTCAAAATTTTTCAGATTGCCTACCCAAATTTTAAAAATTCATAACTTACAATATACACATCCAATTTGTGTTCTAGTACTTAATTTAAAGCTCTGTAAGTATATTTTAAAGGAAAAATAACCACAATGACAAATTACAAAAGTAATCTCATTTAATTTGCATATTTGCTCATTGCCTAAAATATGAAAAATAGAATACTTCCAGTTTTCTGTCCAAAATTTCAAAAATCATAACTTTTGTTCTAGATATCCAATTAACATGTTCTAGGACTTGTTTTAAAGTTTAAGATGTTTACTATTTCCTTAACAAATCTCTTAGACATAGAACATTATTTTCCCTGTCAAAACCATGCCCGATTCTAATTGCCCTGCTAAACCTACAAAATTGACACCCTGTCACAAAGCCTCAAGACCACCATGTATCTCTTCCCAATGTGAGTTCTTCTTGGTTCTATCTTTTAAGAAACATGTTTAACTCTCTAAAACTTAAAGAAACCAAATTAAACTCACCTAAAAACTCAATTTTTAGCTTCTACAAGCACATGCATGTACCACTCTGTTTTCAATTTGGGAAGATCAAGAAGAAAAATGGATAAAACTAAAATCTTGTAAAACTAACTCCAAATTTTTTTGATCATGTGTAGCACTTTTGGGTTCCATAATTTGGCTTAAACTTTAGCCCGATTCCAATTTTTGGGTATGTGTAATAAAATTACTAATTTTCCCCTTTCTTTATCGGTGCATGATTGCCTAATAACACTTAAAAATTAATCCTTAATACGACATAAGTATTTTCTTCCTCAATTAGCTTCTTTAAGACATAAAATAAATTTCCTAAAATTTCCAAGCCAAATCATAACCTCTAACTATTTTTCCTTAAATTTTCAGGAAAATAAGCACTTAAATTCCCATAAATTAGCTTTAAAATTATTTGGGTCATTTTTAGGGAACTAAGCCTCTTTATAATTTCTCAAACTCCCCATAATAACATTTTATACTATTGTCTCAATATATCTGGGACTTTAAATAATTTTTATAATTATCTTAAGCATTTTTTTCATGACATGCTTAAGATATTTGGCTCAACTGGGCTTAGTACTTTACTTAACTTAGACTAATTATTTACATTATAAGCCCACAATTTGGGATGTTACATAATGAGACTATGATCTTAATTATGTTTTATTCTATGGATTGAGTTCTTTGTACTCATCAATGTATATAATTATATATATATATATATATATATATGTTTCTCTAGGACTTTATTGATTTCTCTCTGTTTAATCTATATGGTATTATTGGATGGTTTTGATTGAAATGGATTTATAGTTAACCTAATGCATTACTTATTTCATAATCACTCTCTAAAGGGTTTTAATAATGCTTAAATGAATATGTTAATGATTTTAAGCATTAGATATAGTAATAATTGAGGTTTGGTATATTAGTAAGCTTAGAATAATTCATTATACTAAGAGGGCTTAATAGCATTTCAAGAGTAGGGGTCCCTATCTTGTGATGCTAGACTCATTAGTTAATGAGGTTTGGAATATTAAAAGCTTAATGCATTAACTCCCCAAATATTTTAATTGAGCAAGATTAGTCATTGAAAACTATTTGCAAGAGCATCTTCATCACTTGCATTTTTAACTCCCCAAATATTTTAATTGAGCAAGATTAGTCATTGAAAACTATTTGCAAGAGCATCTTCATCACTTGCATTTTTAACCCATTTTCATCCCTCATTATTTGTAAATCCCAAAAATATATATTTTAATTATTGTATTCAATTCATAGTTTGGAAAATCAATCGATCATGTTTTACCCTTGTCAATTGTGCATTGTAATTACTTAGTTTAATAGGAATTAGTTGTTGGAAATTGTGCCCTAGAGGTCAATCATTGTACTTTGAACATTGTTATTTAATGAATTTCTCCATTTTGTTATCATATTATTTACATGTTCACTGTGATAACTATCCTTAGATAAATCATAATGATTGTCTTAAATGTCAGTGGTCGGTCATCTATGAGGGAGAAAAGATGAAATAAGACAAGTATGACTTTGAAGAGGTATAGAGATACGAATCAAAGTCCTAGGCACTTGTAAGAGTACAAGGTGCTGCACTGACCCGCTATAAAAAAGCTACATGAATCAAGTCATAAGCTTGTCTCATGTATAACCACATTAGTATGCCCTTTTGACCTGAGATCATCATGGATTCCTACATGAAAGTAGTTCAGCTTTCACCTAGTCAAAAGTCACCTTTGACCAAGTGATGATAAAAGCTATGTTCGGGCTTGGTGATTTTCATGTAGAGGAATGTGAATAGTCAATATGGAATTTATCCCTCACATTAGTAGAGAGATATTACTGGGCCCCTCGATGAGTGAGTCTGAGAAATGTAGGGACATACTATGATGGAAAGGGGTTTCCATTTCTATAGACAAACTACTCAGGGATTGAGAAAGTAATGGTTAGCAATATGAGGATGACATTCTCCATGCCTCATCTTAGACCAAAATATCATGTGACAAAAGGAACGTGATATGGTTGTATGATATGTTACATTGGTTTATCGATCCTCATATGAATTAGGTAGTCGTAATCTCTTGCTAGAAACCGCTTACGACTTGTGGGTTAATATAGTCATTGGCCCACTGCCAACTTCATATGGGCCTATAAGGTCGCACACAAAAATAACACAACATGAGCTATAATGTTCAGATTCAGTGAATCTAAGATATGTATAGATTTAATGAATATAATGGTTAATCTAGGGTGGACGAATATATATATATATATATATTCGAAAAGAAAATTAATAATATTACACACACACACACACACATACATAATATGATAATATTATCATATTGTGTTAGTTTTAAATTTAGTTTTATCTGATAAATTAAATTTAATAACTAATATGATAAAGATATAATATCTCAAATTTTATTTTATAAAGATAAATTAAATATATTTACATTGAATCTTTATTCAAATTAAATAAATAGATTAAATTAAAACTATTGAACAGATTTAATGAAACCATATTTATTTAATTTTCTTATCAAAAGACAATTAAGTGGTAATTGATGTAATATCCTAAATTTTGATATTTGAGCTTAGGAATAAGCCTAAATTAACTGGACTGCTAAACCCTGGTTTAGCAGGTGCCCCAAATCTATTCTCTAATGTTTCTTATATCTTCGGGGTATTAAAGAAAATAAAATGATGAATTTTAGAGAATATGATTATGCTTCTAATGAAATTTTCTGTGAGGCAGTGAGCTTGTTATCTGATTTTGTATGAATAAATGATGAGTAAAACTTATGATATTTTACATGGTGAAAGTAGGTATCCTGAGCTTTAATTTGATAAGTCATATAAATCATTTGAAGCTATATGCAAAAAGTTATAATTTTCTGAAGTTAGCCCAAAAAAACTGAAAATTTTCTAGAACAGTATTTAAAGAAATTAATTTTGGGAATTTTGTGCTTCCAATTGGCAAAATTTTGTATTTTTCCTTGAAATTAGACTCAATAAGGTTATACTACCTTTGAAATCACTCCAATTCAATTTTTCTAAAATTAGTTATGATTTTTCAAAGTTTGGGCAGAAATCTGCAAAAATTTTGTAAAAATCCAAAATTTGGAATATGATTAAAATACAATAAAGTAAAATAATAAAAGCTTCATCCTCTTCCCTTGGCTGCCATAAACTGACGCCATATCAGTTTTAGAGAGGGAGGAAGAGCTCAACATTGTAGAGAGAGAAAGGAGAAGAGATCTTATACAGTAAGCCGATTTCTCCGATAATTTAGCTTCTAACGCGTATAACTCCGATTCTAAGCTACTCCTCTATATTCCTCAAGGTTTGGAAGCTCATCTTTTGGTGTTAGAACATCTAGAGTTTCAGCCATATCAAGGAAAAAGCTAGTGGGAGCTTGAGGTAACTTTTAAACTTTTGTATATTGCTTATTCTGGTTGTTGTGGGCAATTTAATCGAAGAAATTTCACCTGATTGCCGTTGGTTTTAAATTTCAAAAATGTGATGATATAGGTGTTTTACTGCCAAAATTGGGTTTAAATGTTAGATGTAACCTAATGGAATAGTCAATAAAGTAGTTAGGAGTATAAAGGAATGCGTTTACGGAGCTGAAACTGAAAAACCCCAATTTTGTCTGGAGTACCTGAGGATTTCTGTCAAGGTTGTTAGAGGGCCTTAGAGTTGGATTTTCAATGATTTGATGATTCCATTAGGTTCAGGAGGAAAAATTAGGTGGGGTTACAGTTGGTCACCTTTTGGGAAAAGCCCGAAAATGCCCCTGAAACCCTTAAAGTGGGGCTGCCAAGGGCAATTTTGTCTTTTGGCAGTGAATATGGTAATTCTGAGTCCGGAAATGGATTCCTTGGGCGAAAATATGTTAGAATAGCTCAAGTTAGAATTTCAGAAAAACTGCAACCGGACCAAGTCGAGGCCGGGTCCCTGGGGGCAATTTGGTAAATTTTCATAATAGGCTCATATTACCACTAGAAGCACTATGGAAATGTCTAAATGGTATATTTGGAATTGTAGGACCGAATGGAGAGCCGAGCTGCGACACACTTTACAAGGCACACGTTTCAAGGCGGAAAAATGTTTTAAGGTAGGGAACTTACCTTATTTACATGTATTTGATATCTCTGCTTGTGTAGTGATGTATGTGATACTTTACTTGATTGAGTAGAGCATATTTGAATAAATGAAGCTCTGTTTCTATTTTTACTGTGGCCATAGTTTTGTTTCATGAAACATTGAGCATGCAAAAATGTAATTATAGGGCATACATTTAGTTAAAGCTAACATATCATACATATAACATCTATCATGCATGCATTATGGTATCTGTCTCCTACTGAGATTCTCTCAAATCTCACCCTCTCCTACCAACAATTTAGACAGGAAAATACAGAATATACTCAGAAATCAGAAAAGAGAACTGCATGAGAGAGAGTTGCAATGATGGAGCGAAGACGGGAAGAAGTCTCCGCTTCACTGGGATGGGTTTAGACACCCTAGTAGCCTTGTGTGGCTACCTTAATTGTAAGTATCATGTACGAACCCTTATGGGGATTTTCTATGATCATGTACATATTATCATTATATTTATACTATTCATGTGTTGCCCACCGAACAGCATATCATTTTCTGTGAATATCATGGTAAAGGTGAAATTAAAATAAAGAGGTGACAATTGATATGATATGGATTTTGAAATTAATTAGGATTATTAATTTTTAAAAATCCAATATCCATCATAAAATAGAAAACTTTGACTAATTATTTAAAGGGTGAGCTAGGGTTTTCTACGGGTGAAGAAATATAGAAGATAGAGAGCTGTGAGAAAAGAAAACTCTAGAGAGGGACATTGGTGGAGCTAGCACATTATTCGTGTTGGATTCCTATTCGTGTGGATACCGGTAGAGGGAGCTGATCCAAGTTGTTAGCTCCTTGAGATCGAAAAGAAATACTGAACACATAAGAAAGGTACGTTTCTTTACTACTCAATTTAAATGCCGTTGCAGATCCGCAATTGGGAATTGGAAAAATTTTTTAATTTTAATTTTTCACTGTGCCTATCAATCCCAACATTAGTTTCATAATCACTCCTCAAAGTGAAACAACCCAAGTTGTTTATTGCATTACATTAATTTGGCTTTATTCTTGATAAACCCTAGGCGAATAAAGGGTTCTTTCAAGAAGACATTAATTTGATCCAAGTTCCTTAGGCCGGACATCTTTTTCAACACATAGATGATGAGTAAAGTTTATTTTGATAAAATGTTTGTTTTATATAGTAGTCGTTTAGACAAGTTTTGGACATTTTGTGTTGATTATTATGAATAGTAGTAGTAGTTGACACTTTGTTTAGCTAGTGCTGGATGTTTCTATGCTGGATGTCTCTATACAAGATGTTTTTGGACATTTGGTTTATGAAGAAGTGCTGGATGTTTCTGTACAGCCCTACTTGAAGGGTAGTAAAAAATTTGAAGCAACAATTTTTTAGACAAAAAACAACTTATAGCGTCTGTTTTTGGGTCCAAAACATAAGAACAAAGCTATAACATAACTTCACCTTTACTCAATTTTATTCTCCAAAATCGATCTCAGATGCCACTATTGCTCACGTAGGCCTTAATACTTCCCTCTGCCCTATCTTGGACTCTTCAATATTTCAACCGGCTCATTCTATAGTTCTTGGAACTTTCCTAGATAGAGGCCCTAGAAAAATTGGTACTCTAACCCTAGAAAAATTTTTATTTTGCAATTTAGTTTGAGGAAGGGAAATCTTTCTACATTATCAATGTCAACTAGACCGGGTCTCAATGCCAGCTAGACCGGGTAGTTTACTTAATTTAGGGTTCTTCTTAAGTTTTTAGATCCAAAATCTAAGATATCACATTAATAAAAACATGAGGGTGCCAATATAAAAATATGTCATAAACATGTCTCTCTCTCTTTGGACTTAATTAATAGTCAACAAAAATGTCATTCAAAGGAAAATATTGGAATAGTTTTAACACTTGAAATGCAATATTGCACTAACAAATAGTTTAGGCAATTAAGCCGTTCCCTTTACAAAATAGTTTAAGGTGGAAAATGTCTTTTAACCCTATTTTCTATATTGAAAATAGTATTCAAAGTATTTTTTAAATATACACATTTGTTAAAAACACTTGATTACATTACTAGTTTTCCCCACCGGATTTAATAATATATACAAATGGTTCCCAAAATATCCAAAATATTAAAATTTAACTAATATAACCTAAATTCTCCGAATCTTGGGATCCACAAGCCTCAGTCCCAGTATCTACTAGTTTTCCCTTCGAGCCCTGGTTTTCGCTGGAACATTTATTATTTATGAAAAATGGTGAGATTCCAAGAAATCCCAATAGCAACATACAATTATTCATATAAAATGTAGAAAGTAAATACATCATGCTCCATGTTATGCACAAATTAATGAACAACATAACAACATTTATACATGAGTAGGGTTTAAACCCCACTATGCATACATCTTGGTTGGATTGTTACTCAACAATCAGGTCAAAGTGCACTTCTCGTACGAACTGCCCCTTCTCGGCAAAACCATGTTGATTAATTAAAATACAAACAATGGCATACACAAACATATATACAATAGCATAGTGTATGGAGGATAAAATTACTACCTTAAACCCCTTTTCAACTCGTAAAGCGTTACTCAAAATTTGTGTCAGCGTCTCGGGCTCTTAATTCGGTCCTAAAATTTCAAATGCACAACAATTAGGTTAAAACTCATTTATGTACTATTTTAGACACTTTCAAAGTATTTCTGGTGGTTATATTAGCCTATATTGAAAAATTACCAAAATGCAACTGGAGACCTGGCCCCTTTATACCTGGTCCAACCGTACTTTTCTAAAAATTTTGACCTGGGCTATTCTTAGATAGTTTTGCACGTAGAATCCATTTTTTACCTTGGTTTTCTCAAAATCACAGCCAAATGACAATTTTGCCCTTGGTATCCCCTAATTAGGTTTCAGGGGTATTTTGGTTATTTCGCTTTCTAAGGCTTTTCTGAAAAAAAGTGTTCAACACTAACCCCACCTAATTTCCTCTCCTGAACATAATGGAATCCTCAGATCATTGAAAATCTAGCCCTAACCCCTCCAATCAGCCCTGGCCAAAAACATGCTGGGGTTTTAGGAAAAATTGGATTTTTAATTTTCAACTCTAAAAGCTTATTCATTTTCACTCCTAATCACTTGATTACTATTTAAACATCTAATACCTAATATTTGAGGAAATTTGGGCAGCATAACCCCTTAAGGTTAACACTTCCCAAATTTACAAATCACAACAAACAAGCCACTAAACCACCAACAATAACAACAATAGCATCAAGGATTTAAGGGTTTTGAAGTCACCTTTGGATTTTGATCTTCTCTCTCTCTCTCTCTGCTGAAACCTTCCTTCTCCTCAAATCTTGATATTTGCTTGCTAAACACATGGAATCATGGAGAAGGGAAGTTTAGAGAAGGAATTTCACCAATTAGAAGCTAAATCATAAAGGAATCAAGCTTACCTTGTGATTTTTCCTCCTCCTTCTCTCTAACCTTCAAGAACTCACTCTCTCCCTCTCTTGATTGCTTGTGTCGTGAAAATGGAGTGAAAAAGATGAAAGAAGGGTTGTCATAAATTTATCCTTTTTCCGTTATTTAATTTAATTCCAAAAAATTGACTTTTAGGACTTAATGGTACTTGGGCTTATCTTCATGAAACTTGTGTCATAAACCTTCATTGACATTGAACCAATCCTCCTCCCTTTTGGTCAGCCCAAGTTCACGTCTAGGGTTCATTAAAAGAGTAAAATAGGCTGATGTTAATTTATCCAATAATTACCATATTTGCCATCACTTTTTTTCCATTTTTGGATTAGTGGCAATTCTGGAAAATTTTTTGCTCAAACTTTGAAAAATCACAACTTTATTTTTAGACATCAAATTGGAGTCATTCCAAAGGCTATAAAACCCTTATTGAGTCTAATTTCAAGAAAAAATATAGTCTTTAGCCAACTGAAAGCTCACAATTCCCAGAATTAAAATCTTTGGATGCTGTTTTAGAAAATAGCTAGTTTTTCTGGGCTAACTTCAAAAAGTCATAACTCTTTGTGTATAGCTTCAAAAACTACCCATTACCTATCAAATTAAAGCTTAGGATGTATACTTTCATCATGTAAAATTTGACAATTTTTGAACATTGTTTGATCATCCAAAATCACATGACAACTCACTGCCTCACAGAAAATTTCACTGGCAACACGATTTACATTTCAAATTCAGTGTTAAATTCCTTTGATCAAGAATTTATAGCCAGAGGATATTCAAAGTATATTGATATTTACCATTTTATTCTATTTAATACACTAAAGGTATAAGGAATTTTGGTGACCAAAATTTGGGATGTTACATATACCATCAATATATCAATATAAAATATGACAAAATATACAAGAAAAACTATAAAACATCCAGCTTGACTTTATTTAGTAAATTGTAGACCCTGTCCAACTAAATTGGAACATATACAATGGTTAGGATTTGAACTCCTAATCACTTGTTTAAATGACAGGAACTCATGCCAATCACGATGTTGGAATAAATCTAACCTACCCTTGATAAATTAGGACTCAAGGCCAGCAATATTAGGAGTAAAATATAAATCACAGAAATGTTTGAGTTCGGAACTGTAATATTCCATGATAGTAATAATATTATATATAGACATGAGGAGTTTAGTTGAGTATCTGATGAACACATTCAAAGAAACTGATTTTTCTTCCCTTGCCTTATAACTCTCTCTTTTCTTTCTATCTGTAGTGTATTTGTTGTACATCTATAATCGTATCAGTAATTGTCATCCGATTAGTTACGGTATTTAGATATTAATGGTCACACTTCATGTATGCCCATTTTCTTACACACAAGCATAAATTGTAGACAATTACATTATTAACAAGAACTAAAAATTTTGGGCATGGAAACATTTAATAAATTCCAAACCGGATACAATTTAGAGAAAAAAAATTAATATTTATGAATTTAAAAAGTCAATTAATAATAAATAAATGATAAAACATAATTTATTTTACATTGGCATCCCTTCAATCATCATAGATAAGAAATGAATGCAACAGATTATTTTGTGTGTCTTTAGTTGGGCTTTTTAAAGTCTCATAAGCCCGATTGAGCATGTAAAAGCTCAATTGGCAGCAGTCATATTATTTTGATGTTTGGTTCAGCTGGTGGCCAATTGAGCTTCTTCCAATTGGAGCACTGTAGAGGCACATTGGAAAAAGCTGAATATTGGAGCTTTTGCTAAAACTAATGAAATATTACCATTTTTGAGTGAGTGAGAGAGAGAGAAAGAGAGAGGAAAAAGGATGGAGACGTGAAAGTGAGAGAGAGATGAAAAAGAGAAGGATGAAGGAGAGAGAGATAGGAAAATATTCATAAGTATCACTAATTTATACTCTTTTTTGTCATAAATATAAGACAGAATTAATTTTGGAAAAATCCTTCTAAAATAGATTGGAAATAGGGAAATCCCTATTTAGTGCATTGAAATTGAAAAATCCGGATCAGTCCAGTGAAAGTATGGATGAACAGTGAGGGCGGCGCCAAAAGACGATTTGCCCTTTGTAATACCCCGAATTTTGAGACTCGAGGCTAGAGAATAAGCCTGAGATTAGTGGATTGCTAAGCCCCAGTTTAGCAAGATCCAAAATTGTGATTAGGGGTTAATGACTACAAAAGTGGACGTGGTTAGTAATTAATGAACCCTTTTAGAGAATATAAAGTGGATTGTAGTCGCTTGTGTTATGAGCGACACCAAAACCCTGTATTTGAGTTCAATTGTGGATTAACATCCAAATTGACTTAGAATAGAGGGAGGAATTGAATGGGATATTGTGATGGAAATGGTGTCATGTTGTGGTATTTAATCATTGGAATTGATTTAAATTGGATTGGACACATTGGTTGCAAAAAATTGGCAATGCTGTCCAGTTTGAATTCTGTCTGGGCAGTCTTCTCGTGTGGACGTTTTTACTAGGCAAATGATGTCAGA
Organism: Inga oerstediana; assembly: GCA_963210345.1. Lineage (NCBI taxonomy): Eukaryota > Viridiplantae > Streptophyta > Magnoliopsida > Fabales > Fabaceae > Inga > Inga oerstediana. Next base: position 43,938,299 of record OY723407.1, read on the forward strand.
AAATTATGAAACTTTCCAGTCTTAAAGTTCACATCCCAAGCTTCAAACTGGACATATAATTTGTGCCATTTCGTTTTGGGAACTGGGAGATATGACTGTCCAAAGTTTGAGGTCGAAAATTGACTCTGTTTTGGGGCAGTGATGAAATTTGTGTAATTCTGGAATCATGTGGTGATTTCTAGTAATGGATCATATTTTTCCAATGAAGAGGACTTAAATACCTTTCATTTGGCTTTAGGATCACCTCATTTCGATTTTTCTAGAATTAGTTATGATTTTTCAAAGATTGGGCAGAAAATCTGCCAGAAAATCCGAAAATGCCAATTTTGGGAATTATGACATCAGCATAATAAAACATGACATCATCCTAATATTAAAGCACCTTTTCTTCATCTTCCTTCCTCCAAACCGACGCCATTCTGCAACAGAAATAAAGAAAAAGGGTTGAGAGGGTTTTGGGAGAAAAGGAGAAGAGAACTCGCAAGGTTTGGAAGCTCCTCTTTTGGTGTTTTGAAGTTAGGGTTTTCAGCCACAAGAAGGAAAAGCTAGTGGGAGCTTGAGGATCGAATGTGAAGCCCCGAGTTGCTGGCACGCAAATCGAGGAGAAAAGACTGGAGGTAGGGGACTTACCTTACTTGCATGTATTTGATATCTTTGCTTGTGTAGTGATGTATGTGATTGCTTTACTTGATTGTGTAGAGCATATTTGAATAAATGAAGCTCTGTTTCTGTTTTGCTGTGGCCATAGTTTTGTTACATGAAACATTGAGTATGCAAAAATGTCATTATGGGGCATGCATCTAGATAAAGCTAACATGTCATACACATAGCATCTATCATGCATGCATTATGGTATCTGTTTCCTACTGAGATTCTCTCGAATCTCACTCTCCCCTACCAACAATTTAGACAGGGCAAGTGGCTCGTGGAGGGAGCGGCTAGGACTCCTTCGAGATGAGATTGTGTAATCCCCATTTGAAGAATTGTAATGGGCAATTGGGCCCTGTGTATCTTTAGCGAAGGTATGTACCCGGGATTGCCGGGATGATTATGTTGTGCACTCTGATATTTATATGAATGTGATTTATCTTCGCGTAGTAATTGTATTCGAAATATGAATATGAGACCAAGTTTATAAATGATTTCGAAAAGTATTTGTGAAAACCCCGTCATGTGATGGGTTAGTAAATGTTATTTGATTATTATTGGTCTCTATTTCATTTTAATCGCGTATTTCGGATATAATTACGGAGGGGGATTACATTTTGGTATCAGAGCTGCAGTTCCTGGCAAGTAAAGGATTTGCTAGGATAATGGCAGTAGTTGCTGCCTTAAGTCATAGGAGATGACTTTGTTTGTGGTGGTATACACATTATGGTCCCTGTTGTTTGTGGATATATGAGTTTAATGGACTGTGTATACATTATTTGTGTTGTGGATATGGTGAGTCAGTATGATTCACCCGAGGATTTGAGGTGTAGACCTAAAGGTGGAGGTAATCAGACCCATCGTCTGATTAGAGAACTAAGGAAAATGATTTCCTAGATGTGTGATATTGAGATTCTAGGTATCGTGACTAACCTAGATATTGGGTGAGAAACCCTAGGTGGTATGATGTTACATGTAGTGATGTCATACTAAGCTTGTGTGTGTAAAGGCCTTAAGACCTAGGGAACCGGTGTGCCTTAGGCTGGCAAAGATATTTGGATTTGTATTGGAGTTGTGATGCTCTGTGTAATTGAGGGAAGTGATTTCCCGGTTCAACTGAGGTTGAAGGTTTGAAAGATGAACTGTTATCCAAGGATCAGACTCAATAGTCAAGCTGGTCCTTAGGAGGTTGATATGACCTATATGGTCTGTGGTACCAGGATGTGGTACTAGATTGGAATTGAAATGTGTATCAGGTATCCTGAGGTTACTAGTGTTCATCTAGCATAGAGAAAAGTGATTCTGCGGAGAATTTGAATTTGAAAGAGTTATCTACGAGGATTCGGAGTGGAGAAGGCAATCTACGGGGAGTTCTGATCGGAGAGGGCTACCTACGGTGACACCTGATCGGTTAGGCTATATGTGAGTCCTGGGTGAAATGTGAGTAACCCAGCTGCCTGCCAGGCTCAGTGTAAGGGCCGGCCAGCGGAGCCCTGGTACGTAGTTGATCAGGGAGGTGGGCACTCTAAAGGGGTGTGACAATATATATATATATATAAAAAAAAAAAATTTTGTGACAGCCGCCGTGACGACAAACCCTAGTGTGCAGCTACCGTGACGACGAACCTTAGTATGCACTCACCATGACGTTGAATCGTAGAATAGAGCTCTGTGAACGTTGGGAGTATGGGATCTCAACGATGTGTTGGTTATGGCTCTGAATGATTCGAGTTGAATTGAGCCAAGGTCTGGCACAGATTATGTGTGTGGATAGGGGTAGTAGGAGATTCCTATGGGACTCCTATTGAGTCACCCTGACATTGTGAAGGCACAGATGAGGATAAAGACCTCAGAGTGTGCAGCGGAAGCGTGAGAATGTGATGTTTGAGAATGGTGTTGAGTAGAAGCTCGAATTTGTAGAAAGTGCGATGTGTTAATCATGGCTTCGGGAGGTAAAACTTCGAAGTCCAGATTATTTTGTGAAAAAGGGGTCTTGAAGGATCCTAGTTTGGGTGAAAAGAATTTGTGGTGGGTGGAATTATTAACATGACTGGTTCCAGCTTGTTACGATTGTGTACGGTGAGTCCATCTCCCCGGTTGGGCCGGATCGGTTTGGTCTGGTGGGCTGCGCCTGATAGGCATAGGCTCAGGATGTGACTGATATTTGTGAGTCTCTCACCTGCGGCCGCATGGGGTAATTCCTATGGCGGAGGACCGTTCCGCTGGGGCGGTAGTTACGGGGGATTGACTATTTGTGAGCCGAAAGGCTATGTGTGAGCACCGCTACGCCAATAGTCCCTGAGTAGCTAACAACGGTTCGGGTTAGACTGTGTGTCTTCCTGGCGGAGAAAGGGGATGAGGGTAGGGTGTGATTATGGATCTACTATTGTGAGCCTGAATGGCTGTGTGTGTGCACTACCACGTCAATAGTCCCTGAGTAGCTAACAACGGTTCGGGTAAAGACTGTGTGTCTTCCCGGCGGAGAAAGGGGATGAGAGTGGAGTGTGATTGTGAATCTGTGACAATTGTGGACAAGCTGGGAATGGGGTATAGTTGTGTAGCATAGCAGAACTAATTCAGCTGATGGCTAATTCGACTACATGATCGGGGGTTCTCTATTCTGAGGGCACTACCCTGGCATGGCCAGCCTGGCTAGCCACCACGTTGGTTGCACTGGTGTTGACCCGAGGCCAAAAGGCGGTGCGTAAAATTAGAGTCTGCAATGTACGTTTGATAAGGAAGTGGATTTTCTTGTGAGTCCTAGGTGAAATGTGAGTAACCCAGCCACCATCGTGGGGCATCCCCAGCGGGGGGTAAAACTGGGGTGGGCACCACCGGCACGGGGCATCCCTAGAGGGGGTAAAACCGGGGTGGGTGTGACAATAAAAGGCGCCAGGATAAAAGAGACTGAGACTCTAGGTGGGCCATTATGGTAGGGTGCTTCGATAGAAGAGATTGAGATTCCGAAGTGACTTGATGCGATTGTGGTTGATACCAAAAGTCCCGATTACCACTAGCGGAGTCACTGGTGGGTGTACGGGTGAGGGCGACACCATGAAAATTGATACAGAAGTAATATTGTGTTGATACCCAAAAGTCCCGGTTACCACTAGCGGAGTCACTGGTGGGTGTACGGGTGAGGGCGACACCATGAAAGTTGATACAGAAGTAATATTGTGTTGATACCCAAAAGTCCCGGTTACCACTAGCGGAGTCACTGGTGGGTGTACGGGTGAGGGCGACACCATGAAAGTTGATACAGAAGTAATATTGTGTTGATACCCAAAAGTCCCGGTTACTACTAGCGGAGTCACTGGTGGGTGTACGGGTGAGGGCGACACCATGAAAGTTGATACAGATGTGATATTGTTGTGAAGACCCAAAAGTCCCGGTTACCACTAGCGGAGTCACTGGTGGGTGTACGGGTGAGGGAAAGGCTGTGGATGTGAATACAGCGGAAGAGTTTGTGTATACAGCTAAGGCCGTCGTTTGATGTATTGAGGTTATGGTGTTTTGGGGTTACTCCCAGAAGGGGTAACTAGTTTGAGTTAGGCAGAGTGGTAGCCTGTGCTGCTCAATTGCCAAGATCTTATGATATGGCTCATGAGTTAGAGCCTTCGGATATTGAGATGCATTAGCCACTCATGAATTGGGGAGCTTACGACGATTTTGGTTATGTTATGATGGTTTTGTGGCAATCGTATGTGGAAGCGATTGCATCTGTTTGGCAAAATGTATGGTGATTGGGTTTGTGTGGCAATCGTGAAATGGGCCGATTGTAGTTTTATGGCAACGATGTTGCATTTTTCTTCGTGCCGAAGATATGGCGCTATTACTAGTAAGGGGTGATAGCAAAATTGTATGGTGATTATGAGAATCCCGAGTATTTGTATGAGCAACCGTGCATGACACATTAGTTTGTTTAAGATTCTTCCTAGAATCAGATTTTGTGGTGCACCGGTTCTCTGTGTGGTCTAGAAGGGACCATCCAATGTGAAATGAATTGTGAAACGGAAGTTGTTGTGAAGAAGCATCCGTAGTTTGTGGATTAAGTGGTTCGACAAATTTCGAGGACGAAATTTATTGAACGGGGGGAGAAATGTAATACCCCGAATTTTGAGACTCGAGGCTAGAGAATAAGCCTGAGATTAGTGGATTGCTAAGCCCCAGTTTAGCAAGATCCAAAATTGTGATTAGGGGTTAATGACTACAAAAGTGGACGTGGTTAGTGATTAATGAACCCTTTTAGAGAATATAAAGTGGATTGTAGTCGCTTGTGTTATGAGCGACACCAAAACCCTGTATTTGAGTTCAATTGTGGATTAACATCCAAATTGACTTAGAATAGAGGGAGGAATTGAATGGGATATTGTGATGGAAATGGTGTCATGTTGTGGTATTTAATCATTGGAATTGATTTAAATTGGATTGGACACATTGGTTGCAAAAAATTGGCAATGCTGTCCAGTTTGAATTCTGTCTGGGCAGTCTTCTCGTGTGGACGTTTTTACTAGGCAAATGATGTCAGAAAATTATGAAACTTTCCAGTCTTAAAGTTCACATCCCAAGCTTCAAACTGGACATATAATTTGTGCCATTTCGTTTTGGGAACTGGGAGATATGACTGTCCAAAGTTTGAGGTCGAAAATTGACTCTGTTTTGGGGCAGTGATGAAATTTGTGTAATTCTGGAATCATGTGGTGATTTCTAGTAATGGATCATATTTTTCCAATGAAGAGGACTTAAATACCTTTCATTTGGCTTTAGGATCACCTCATTTCGATTTTTCTAGAATTAGTTATGATTTTTCAAAGATTGGGCAGAAAATCTGCCAGAAAATCCGAAAATACCAATTTTGGGAATTATGACATCAGCATAATAAAACATGACATCATCCTAATATTAAAGCACCTTTTCTTCATCTTCCTTCCTCCAAACCGACGCCATTCTGCAACAGAAATAAAGAAAAAGGGTTGAGAGGGTTTTGGGAGAAAAGGAGAAGAGAACTCGCAAGGTTTGGAAGCTCCTCTTTTGGTGTTTTGAAGTTAGGGTTTTCAGCCACAAGAAGGAAAAGCTAGTGGGAGCTTGAGGATCGAATGTGAAGCCCCGAGTTGCTGGCACGCAAATCGAGGAGAAAAGACTGGAGGTAGGGGACTTACCTTACTTGCATGTATTTGATATCTTTGCTTGTGTAGTGATGTATGTGATTGCTTTACTTGATTGTGTAGAGCATATTTGAATAAATGAAGCTCTGTTTCTGTTTTGCTGTGGCCATAGTTTTGTTACATGAAACATTGAGTATGCAAAAATGTCATTATGGGGCATGCATCTAGATAAAGCTAACATGTCATACACATAGCATCTATCATGCATGCATTATGGTATCTGTTTCCTACTGAGATTCTCTCGAATCTCACTCTCCCCTACCAACAATTTAGACAGGGCAAGTGGCTCGTGGAGGGAGCGGCTAGGACTCCTTCGAGATGAGATTGTGTAATCCCCATTTGAAGAATTGTAATGGGCAATTGGGCCCTGTGTATCTTTAGCGAAGGTATGTACCCGGGATTGCCGGGATGATTATGTTGTGCACTCTGATATTTATATGAATGTGATTTATCTTCGCGTAGTAATTGTATTCGAAATATGAATATGAGACCAAGTTTATAAATGATTTCGAAAAGTATTTGTGAAAACCCCGTCATGTGATGGGTTAGTAAATGTTATTTGATTATTATTGGTCTCTATTTCATTTTAATCGCGTATTTCGGATATAATTACGGAGGGGGATTACACCCTTCATCCCTCATTCTCGCCACTTCAGAAATAACAACGCGCGGTTCTTAATTAACAACTCTGGATTCTTGATTAACAACTCCGTATTCTTGATTAACAATTTCATTCATCTTTTTTTTTTCACAATAATAACACTGGTCTTGTTATTAACAACTCCGCTTTATTCTTCCACATATTCGCATCTAAAAAATATAGTGTTGTGGATGTAAAATACGATGTTGTTAATAAAGAAAGAGGTATTATTACTAACCCTGAAACTTAAATTACGAAGTTGTGAAATAAGAAATGAGAGTTGTTAATATAGAATATGGTATTGTTAATAACAAGATCAGTGTTGTTACTGTGAAAGTAAAAAGATGAAACTAGAGTTGTTAATCAAGAATATAGAGTTGTTAATTAATAGCGCGTGTTGTTAATAAAAAAAAAGGAGAGGTGTTGTTATTGGCCTTGAAACTTAAAGTAGGAAGTTGTGAAATAAGAAAGGGGAGTTGTTAATCAAGAATCCAGAGTTGTTAATTAAGAACCGCGTGTTGTTATTTCTGAAGTGGCAAGAATGAGGGCTGAAGGGCAAAATCGTCTTTTGGCGATGCCCATACTATTCTTCCGTACTGAGACTAGACTGATCCAAATTTTTCAATTTCAATGCACTGAATAGGGATTTCCCTATTTCCAATGTATTTTAGAGGGATTTTCCCATTAACTTTTTAGAGATATTAAGAAAGCTAATTAAATGATTTTAAATATTTATATTTATAATTTTTTTTCAAATTATTTTACCCAACTTATAAACTGACATATAATTTAAATATACTGACTCCTTTTGGTCCTAAAAAATTAATTTAAAATATTTTTTGGTGCTTTTAACCCCTTAAAATATTTTTCCGATTGTGCCCACTGTGTTATCAGACTGATTGCAATTTTACCTTTAATGTACTTTTTCAGCTATAAAAATTAATTTAAAATATTTTTTGGTGTTTTTAACTACTTAAATATTTTTCCACCTGTACCTAGTGTGTTACCAGACTAATTGCAATTTTACCCTTAATGTACTTTTTCATCTCCAAAAAGTACTTTAAAATATTTGTTGGTGCTTTTAACCCTTTAAAATATTTTTTCAATTGTACCTAGTCTTAGGAGACAGACTATAATTTTACTTTTAATGTATTTTTTTCAGTAATAAAGAGCACCCAAAACTTAGAATACTGATTTATTGATTTTTACCCACTCTAAAATATTTTTTCAGTAGCACCTAATATTTTAAAGTAATTTTAAATATTTTTCCATCCACTCTCTCTTACTATTATTACAAAAGTCATTTGTACTTAAGCCAATTCAAACAAGTTTTACTTTTATAAAAGTCATTTATATAACCGTCAATTCAAACATAAATCACAATACACAATCTAGCTTTTAATTATCAAAAATAATATTATAAAAAATCAAATTAAAATAAACCTAATTGACAATCACTATTCCAAAAATTTGATGCCATCGCAATCAATAGCAACCAATCTTGGAGTCCATTCCCTATTCAGTATAACGTTCCGGAATTCGCCATCCCAAGCACGTCCCTTGACCGATAACAAAATTTCAGGTAAGAAAAAAATTAGCACCCTGGAAAACCCGAGAAAGTTGAAAAGGAGAATAAAAAAACCCAATAAACACAGGTAGTTTCGTTTTTTTTGGGGAAGGCCGGGGAAATTAAAAACAAACAAAAAATTGACTTTTTGACCTTGGAGAAGGCCGGGGAAATTAAAAACAAAAAAAAAATGACTTTTTCACCTTGATGGCCTGACATGTTTGAAAAACTTTATAAAGTGGGACATGTTCCTTAAATAAAATTTAATAAGTTATGACTTTTCATATGTTTTACAAGTTGGGTGTTGGAAAAAAAAACAAAAATATTTTACAAGTTCCACAACTTGTAAGATTGATGTCTTTATCGGTCATTCAACTCATGCCGTTTCTTTTAATTGTCTTATTAAATACATTATTGATATAAAAGTCTTGCCAGCTGCTTCAATCAAAATAAGGGAAACTCACTTTGGGATCCAAGGATAATAAAAAATTATAGAAAAATTCCCAATCAAATTCTCCTATCAAAAATTTTTTTAGGGACTGTATTATGATTAATTCAAAATGTGACATTACTTTGTTAACCCCATTGAATAAAAAGGAAAGGAATAGCATATGCTTTTTTGACAAATGTTTTACCTATTTTGACAAGTGGATGAACTATTTTAACAATTTCATTTTCCTCTATGGAGAAGCTAGTTTTGAAATTTCAAGGATAACTTTGAATTTCAAACAAATTTCATTACTTTCCTTTCCAATTACAGATGATATAATTCTTCGAAATTCTTCAAAACTTCTCCAGGGAGGAAAATGAACGTGTCAAAATAGCTCATGCAATTGTCAAAATACGTATAAACACTTATCCAAAAAGGTATATGTATTTGTCAAAGTAGGGACATTAAATTCTGAAATTTTAAAACTTTTTCTGGGAGGAAAAAGAACTTGTCAAAATAACTGATTCAATTGTCAAAATAGGTGTAATTACTTGTCAAAAAAGGCATATATTGTTCCTTTCCTTTTTTATTCAATGAGGATAACAAAATAATTTTATATTCTGAATTAATTACAATGCAATGCCTAGAGGCTTTTTAGGGGAATTTAGTTTGGGACTTTTTATAATTTTTTATGGTCTTTGGGACCTCACAATAATTTTTCCTTAAAATAACTCATTTGAGCAGGTTTTAACGATCAAAATACTCTATAAATGCCCCCACAACTAGACCAATGCGTTGTGTGAGAACTTGCTGGTTAAAGTTTTCCTCTCTCACCATTGTCCGCAGTTTTTAGAAATTTAGAGTTTATAACAAGAAGCTATAGCAAGTATGAGCACCACCATAGAGAATCAAGACTATGATATTGATTCTTTTTTTAACGCTATTATGCTACCATCAAGTCACGTCTACCTTGCTGTGTTAGATGCTGCCATTAAGCTCAACTTGTTTGAGATCATTGGTAAGGGAAGTCCAAAGGGCATGTCGCCTTCTGAAATTGTTTCCAAGCTTCCACTTACACACGCTAACGACGCGGATCATCGCCTTGATCGAATGCTGTTTTTGCTAGCTAATCACTCTCTGTTGACTTGTTCTTCTTCCATGAAACTTGATCAACATGGGAGGACTGAAAGGCTTTATGGCTTATCTCCTTTTGGAAGATACTTGTTCCAGCTGAATGAAGAAGATGATGGAGCCTCTTGTGTTTCAATCTTGAAATTAAGCAGCCATCCCGCTTATTTAAAAATTTGGTAAGTATTTCACGTTTTGATTCTCATAGTCTTAGGCTCTGTTTGATATGAAGGGAATGAATCGAAGGGGATGAGGGACGAGAAATTTTTATAGGAGTGGGGTGATAAAATCTTTAAAAAAATGTAAAATAAAAGAGTAAAAAAATTAATTGAAAACTTTTTACCTCACTTCTCTAATGTTTTTTTGAAGGCTTAATATTCAAAGCTACCCATATGTTTTCACAAAATTGCACATTCTACCATAAAGTTTTCTTCTTTTTTTTTCTTTCCCTTTTGAATTACAAGGGTAGGCACTATTATGTCCAAAAAAAACGGTTTGACACTATCGACTTAAGTTACAAACGGGATCAAACATGCGACCTCCCATTTATAGGAAAACATCCATACTACTTAGTTTTAAGGCCATTGGTCCACCATAAAGTTTTCTTAGTTGCAAAAATAAATATACATAAATTTTTTAAAATAGAGCAAATGTTACAACACCATTAATTTTAGCAAATGTTTCATTATTTTATGTTTGTGGGGCCCACATGATTGCTATACATAAAGTAAAGACGTCTGCTCAAATTAACAGTTTATTTTTATCCCTTTTGAAGAAGTTCATGTGTATTTATATTCAAGAAAACTTTATAGTGCCAGATGCAATTTTAGAAAAACATCATAGTAAGATTTGTGCCTTAACTTTTTTTAAAAAAATCTAACTCATAAAATTTTCTCCCCCCTCCTCTTCCCCCAAACCCCTCATATATATCAAACAGCCCCTTACACTATATTCATAATTTTACAACGGTTATTTTTCTTTTAACTTGTATTTAATGATGCTAGGCAAAACTTTGAGCAAGTGATTCTTGATGAGGAAAAGGACGTGTTCAAGAAATTTCATGGGATGTCTCAATTTGAATATATGGAAATAGATCCAACATTCAAAACTATTTTCCATAAGGCAATGGCTGACTTATCAATCATACAGATGAAGGGTGTCATTGAGACATACAAAGGATTTGAAGGAATATCAACACTTGTTGATGTGGCTGGTGGCATTGGCCAATGCCTCCAAATGATCATCTCCAAGTATCCTTCAATTCAAGGCATTAACTTTGACTTACCCCAAGTGGTACAACATGGCCTATCCCATCCAGGTAACTGTGCAAATTTGGATACTCATCATTTTAATCCACCCAACTCTGGATGAAAAATTGCAAGGTTGAAATTTAATATTTTATAAAACTATTATCATAGAAAATAAATAAATGTAAGGAAAAAGTAACAGTGAGTCCTTATGATTTACTTCAATTTTGAATCAGATTTCTAAAGTTTATTTTGTTTAAATTGGACCCATATTATTTATTCTGCTAATTTTAACTTATAGACTTTATGAAATATCATTTATAAAACTGCATGGAAGTTAAAACGGCATGAATGAAATTAAACGAAGGAAATTCTATCAAGTCCACGAAATTCTATAAACTAAAATATAACGCTTTTACATTTAAAAGTTGAATGCTTGTATAAGGATTAAATAAGGACCAAATCTAAACAAAATAAATTATAGGGACTGAATTCAAAATGAAGGTAAATTATAAGGACCCACATATTAATTTTCTCTAGATTTAAACTATTAATTTTTATTTTTATTTTTTGCAAGTGGTGAGTGCATACTTGCTTTCATATACCCTCATGTGTGTATGAATATTTAAGAGCCTAAAAAAAATGGTAAAATGGGCACATAGCCCTACACGAAAGTGATTTGTGACTTTATAAATAGCAAACAATTCAATTACTTAAAATAAAATCTAGCAAATAACATATGAAATTCGATTTTTTTTTTCTCCTCATCGAAAATTTTATGCCATATCAATTTGTTAACCATTTAAATATCATGTAACTTTCAAAACTCTTGCAATATTTTCCTTTGAGCTTAATTAATTATAGGATATCCTTGTGATAATAATAGGAATGACGCATGTTGGAGGAGATATGTTCAAAAGTATCCCACAAGGCGATGCTATAATGATTAAGGTTAGTTTAACATTATAATTAACTTGGCATAGTTCTTATGGTCTAGTAATGGTAATTAAGCTAATACACCGCTTTCTTTCTCGCAGAATGCAACTCATAACTGGGGAGATGAAGACTGCATAAAGATTTTAAAGAACTGTCACAAATCTCTCAAAAAGAATGGCAAGCTTATAATAATTGACTTGATAATGCCAGAAATGTCAAATGCAAGTTATGGCCATAAATATGCTTCCATGGTTGATAACATCATGTTTTTGTTGGGTGGCAAGGAAAGAACCGAGAAAGAATTTGAAGCTCTATGCAAAGCTGCTGGGTTTTCGAGTTATTGTATTGCTTCTCGTGCTGCCTCAACAACTTTAGGTGTCATTGAGCTTCATAAATAATGTTTTTTTTTTTTAGCTCGGGACGCTCAGAACTTGGTTCAGAGAATGGTTATCTTGCCAATACCTCATTCAGGGTGTATCCCTCTCATGCAGGAGGACTTGCTCCAGTCGTTTTGACTTGTTTTGATGTTTAATATGTATTATTGTATCTATTCTCCAAGCTAGCTTGGCCACTTTATGTATCCAAAAAGTAATAATAAATAATGTTTTTTAAAAAAATAATCCGTCAGTATTTGTAATTTCACCTGATTTTTACTTAATGTCGTTCTTGTAATTTTTCTTACTTATAATATCAGTTTTAAGTACGTTTTCTAAGCTTATAATTTATTAATTATGGTTGATGTGGATTCTCACTAAAATTATATATGTCGCCACAACTTAAGAAATAAAAAAATATTTATTCAAAGCAAATGATGGAATAAAGCTTATTTATTATTGTATAGTTATTGTGAAATTCTTTGGATATCAATTTGACCATTTATTTAAATTTCTTATGCTGGACTTTTTCTTAAATTTATATTTTATAAAATCTAATTATATCATGTTTTAAGGAATTGGAGTTGGATATGTAAGAACTCATTTTTGAGAAACACTTTCATTGACTTGAAAAAGAAATAATAAAAATGATAATGGGAAAGTGGACTAGGCCACTTGGTCCCTAAAGTGCTTCCCCCACTTTTTGTTAGCCCATAGTGGGCCGGTTCCACTTCCCAGCTATATCACCAAAAAAATAAAAACAATCTGACGTTTAAAATTGTTCCTCCCTGGAGTAAAGGCTTGTCGTATGGATTTAAATAAAAAACCCACGTCTACACTATTTATATAATAATGATGTGGAAATCTCAATATTTTTACTCCCTCCACTTTTTAAATAGTTGAAGAATTTGCTTTCATCCTAAAAATATATGATCTCAATATATTTTTACTACTGTAGAGAATAACTTTTACATTGCCCCGTTACAGTGAAAACAAGTATAGTGAAAAGTGGCGATGGGCATAGCAATGCTATTTGCCTTCATGAATAAAATATTATTGCTAATGATAATGCTCAAGCGACTTCTCTCCTCTGTGAGTGTCCGTCTCTCTCCCCTGTGAGAGTTGTAAGGCTCCTGTAGCCCCACCGGCGACGTTATTTGAATGTTGCGGGTCTAGTTTTTTCTCTAACTTCTTCTCTTTTCCTTCTTTCTTTTCATTTTCCTGTAATTCGTGAGGTCGTGAGTTGGAGGGTAGTTTTCTTGTAATATTTGGAGGTATGGAGGAGGGACAGAGCAGTGGGAAGAAAAAACAAAGAGAGGTGGTTTTGAAGTTCAGTTCCAGTAAGGAGAAAAAAAGTGGATCTTTGGTGGGAAGATTGATAACTGGGAAACCATTGAATAAGCCAACAGTGATTTCAATGATCAAGAAAGGTTGGCAGATCGATGATGAAGCTCTGGAAATCCATGATATGGATAAGAAGAATCTTATCTTCTTATTTAGATTCAACAAGTATGATGATTTTTTACGAATTGTTCGGGGACGGCCGTGGTCTATCCAAGGACACCTCTTAAACTTGCAACTCTGGGAGGATTACATGGTCCTAAATGAGGTAAAGTTCGATACTTCTCCTTATTGGGTTCAGTTCCATGGACTACCATTCGAAGCTTTTGATCCAGATAATGCAATAACCCTTGGCAATGTTGTTGGGGAAGTCCTTATGTTTGAAAATCCAGAAGTGGATGGGAAACTATCGAGAAGCTTTGTGAGGTTGCGTGTCCTCATTAACCTTGGAGAGCCTCTGGTTACTGGGTTTTGGGTCCCAAGGGAGAAGAAGGACCCAGTATGGGTTACTGTACGCTATGAACGCCTCCAAAACTATTGCTATAGATGTGGGAGAATTGGTCATGATAATAAGGCATGTACTGCTTCTTTAGCTACTCTGGAGGAGGAAGATGACAATGTAAAATATGGGCCTTGGCTGGGTACTGCTCCGATGAAGACTTTAGAAGAGGTGTTGGTGGTTCACAAAGACGAATGGATTGAAGCACATCGAAAGGAAATGTCTCCGACGATGCAGAGGGGATTCTGACACCGAATACAGGACCCACAAAGCACCATAATTGAAAAAGGAGATCTTGGTCAACAATCACGCGTGATTTGTGCAATGGAAAAAGGTCATCCGAAAAGTAATGAAGGTACTTATTTTAGGAATAAAAATCAATTGTCCTCCGTGAATGGCGGGATTGAGGAACCAGGTAGAGACGGTGGTCGGAAGAGGTTGCCGATGAACGAAGATGCTATTCCACAAAAAGAAATTATGGTAGGGCCCTCATCAATTAAAGATTCCTTACTTTTGTCCTTTAAGACCAAGAATGACGCAAATTCTCCTACTAGCATAATTGAAAGAGAAAACATTCAAATGTCCACTTGCATGGTGGGACCATGTGTCTCCCCAACTTTTACTCATGAGAAGGAGTGCATCACATTGAAGAGGTGGACTAGAAAATTTCCAAACGGGAGGAGCGCCAATTCTTTGATGATAAAGTCTACCAAAAATAAAAACTCTTTGTTGACAAGTCACGCACATGTTGTGGACCCACCGAGTGAGGATGAGGAGATATCTCAAGCTATAATCCCTATCAGCGGGCTTTCTCCAGTGTCTAGTGTTACCATGAGGCTGAGTGGCTTTAATTTAAAAAGACTTCTTAATGATGAGGGGACCCATGTAGATGCCAAACGATGCAAGAAATTAGACTTCTCTACTGATAATTCGTCAGAACCAGTGAAGTGTCTGGAGGTGAAAAAGAATCCCCCAGTAAAGTCCAAAAGTAAGCCAAGGAAGGGCCATCGTCGGAGCATCCGTGCTCTAAAACAACATATACGTACAAACTCCACACCAAAATCTTCTACTAGAGGTATCACTACAACTTCAAACTCTGAAATTGATTTTCCTAGTAGTTGGCTTAACTCTGATGGCAACTTTGACTCTAGTAATTCATTCTCTTCTACTCAAAACGCCGGTGGTTGGATGGGACCAACCACCGGTTCACAATGAATATTTTAAGCTGGAACTGCCAAGGCCTCAGGGCAGCCTTGACAATCAAAAATTTGAAGGAAGAATGTTTCCAAAATAAGCCCCAAATTGTCTTCTTAATGGAGACTAAACAAAAAAAGAATAATGTGAAGAAAGTTAGGAAAAGGTGTGATTTTGCAGAAGAATGGTTGGTAAATCCTATTGGTCGTAGTGGAGGTCTTGCTCTGTGGTGGAAGGATGAAGTTATGGTGAATATCCTTTACTCTTCAGCAAATATAATTCACACGAAGGTCTCATCTTCGACATTTGACTCACCCTCCTATATTTCTTTTGTCTACGGACCCCCGAATGAGAATGAGCGTCAGTTGTGTTGGCAAGAAGTAAGGCGTATTGCCCAGCATGTTGATCAATCATGGTTATGTCTGGGTGACTTTAATGATATCGCAGCACAAGGAGAAAAAAGTGGGGGCAATCCGAGAGCTTGGAGGAAGATAGTTAATTTCCAGAACTTTATAGCTGACTGTAATCTTATGGATCTGGGATTCAATGGTTACAGGTTCACATGGTGCAATAAGAGGGAGGGACAAGGAATGATTCGTGAACGTATTGATAGAACTCTGGGTAACACTAAATAAGAGAACATTTGCCTCATCTACAGGTGTTCCATTTAGACCCGTTGGGCTCTGATCACCACTTGCTACTAGTTAACTGTTGGTGTAAGCAACAATTTCAAACCCGCTCCTTTAAATTTGAATCTGTCTAGACTACACACATGAACTATCTGGCTACTGTACGCAATGGATGGCAACGACCCTATGTAAGTGATTCTTCATCTCTTACTGAGTTTGTAAGCCGTTTATGTTCTTGTAGATATGAATTAACCAGGTGGAGCAAGAAGGAGTTTCCGAATTCCAAAAAAGTTATTGAGCAACTCAAAGTGGAGCTCGCTGTCTGTGAACAAGGGATATTAACTCCTGAGAGTAAGAAGAAAGCCTCTGAAATTACAGCTAAAATCGAAAATGCCATGGATAAGGAAGAGCAGTATTGGTGGCAACGATCGAGAATTAATTGGCTACAGGCAGGAGACAGGAATTCAAGGTTTTTCCATCTTACTACAATCCATCGCAGACAATACAATAGCATTCTACGTTTAAAGGATGATTCAGGGACCTGGCTATCAAGTAGAGAGTCAATATCTGCCAATATCTCCTCTTTTTTTGAGACATTGTTTCTTCCTTTTGGGAGTCGACGTACCGAAGCAGAACTAAATTTCATAGAACCCAAAATCTCAGAACAGATGAATCTTAATTTATTACTTCCTGTGACACGAGAGGAGATCCGAGAAGCTGCTTTCAGCTTAGGAAGTACGAAGGCCCCTGGTCCTGATGGATTCTCAGGTAAATTTTATCATTCAGCCTGGCCTGAAAT
This sequence comes from Inga oerstediana, assembly GCA_963210345.1. Classification (NCBI taxonomy): domain Eukaryota; kingdom Viridiplantae; phylum Streptophyta; class Magnoliopsida; order Fabales; family Fabaceae; genus Inga; species Inga oerstediana. The sequence continues at coordinate 43,954,896 of OY723407.1, forward strand.
TGGTGAAAATATATGCTCCATGGTTCAAGAATTCTTTGCTGGCAATTCTTATCTTCATGAAATCAATGATACTAATGTTACTCTGATTCCTAAGATAGAGAAACCAGATCATGTTTCCCATTTTCATCCTATTGGGCTCTGTAATTTCTCCTACAAGATAATATCTAAAATTATTACAAGCCGGATGAGACCTTTACTTGATGCCTGTATTTCCCAAAATCAGAGTGCTTTTATTCCTGGTCGTCTTATTCAAGACAACATTATCATTGCACAGGAGGTTTATCATTATCTACGTCGAAAGAAAAAGGGGAATAAATATGAATTTGCACTTAAAATGGATATGAGCAAAGCCTATGACCGTGTGGAATGGGATTTCTTAGAGCTTGTTCTTTTGAAATTTGGGTTTTGTGAAGATTGGGTGCGTTTAATTATGAAGTGTGTGAATTCTGTCAGGCTAAATCTGTGTGTTTCAGGAGAGAAAATTGGCTCTATCTCTCTGGGTAGGGGTCTACGACAAGGTGATCCTTTATCTCCTTATCTATTCATTCTAGTGACTGAAGTTTTGTCTTCTATAATTACCAAGAATCAAATGTCTAAAAATCTGTAAGGGATTAAATTGAGCAACTCCTGTCTTGAGCTTTCTCATTGCTTCTTTGCGGATGATGCCCTATTTTTTATGAATGCTAATGAGAGGAATTGTACAAACTTGGAAAATATTTTGAATCAATACTGTGTTGTATATGGTCAGTCTGCTAACTTGGATAAATCCAGTATCTTCTTTTCGGCAAATACACTGGAGATAATTAAATCCAGGACGAGTGGCATCTTAGGCATCCAGGCTATGCAAGATCTGGGTAAATATCTGGGTATCCCGAGTGTATGGGGTAAAACAAAGCACCAGGCTCTATCTTATATCAGAGAGCGAGTAAGAAATAAAATTCAGGGATGGACAAAATCCACCTTATCCTTTGCAGGGCGGGAAGTTATGATCAAATCAATTATCAATGCCATCCCAATTTATCCCATGAATTGCTTCAAGTTTACAATCAAAGCATGCAAAGAATTAAATAGCTTAATAGCTAATTTCTGGTAGGAGGGCAATGTGGTTGGACATAAGCTTCACTGGAAGTCTTGGGATTCTCTCACTGAGGCCAAGTGTGCAGGACGTATGGGATTTAGAGATTTCACTATTGCTAATGATGCTTTACTAGCTAAAATAGCCTGGCGCCTTCTTAATAACCCAGATGACTTGTGGGTTCGAGTTTTGAAGAGCATTTACTTTCCACAAGGGGAGTTTATGGATGTTGAAAAAGGATACAAAGCATCTTGGTGCTGGTCTAGTATCATTGATGGTAGAGATTTTCTCAAGAAAGATTTACTGTGGGATCTAGGTGATGGCTCCTCTATCCGCATTTGGGAAGATAGATGGGTACCAGATATTCAATTTCCTGAGAAACCTGTTAATAATTATGATGATATTCTTCAGCAAGGGCGAGTGTGTGATCTCATTGCACACGGTAGCTGGAACTTGTCTCCCATACGACACTTAATCTCTGATGATCTTGCACATGCAATTATCCAAATTCCGATCCCCTTGAATAGTTTGAAAGATAAGATCATTTGGACCCCAGCAAGCAATGGTAATTATTCAGTCAAGTTGGGGTATAGAAATGCAAAGGCTAGACGTTACATTATACATAAACCTAGCTCCTCTATTAATATGTCGCCAGCTAACTCGAGAAGTATATGGAAGCTGAACATTGTACCGCGTGTCCAACATTTTGTTTGGAGGATTTTGAACCAGGTTGTGGCCACTAATGATGCTCTATTCCGACGTAAGAGGGTATCTTCTAAATTATGCCCAATATGTGACAGAGAGGAGGAAACAGTTGAACATCTTTTCTTTCACTGTCCTTGGACAAGGTGTGTCTGGTTTAGTTGCCATTTAGGTGTTAAAACTGATGTGATTCAAGTCAGGAACTTCACTTCTTGGTGGCTATGCATTACAGATGTGGGATCAAATTTTGCTTCATCTGACATTACTCTTATTTGCTAGATCCTTTGGTTTATATAGAAGCAAAGGGATGAAAAGGTGTTTAATCTGCGAGAACCTAGTCCACAGTTCGTTATTGAATGGGCTATGCGATCTAATCTGGAATTATGTGCTTTGAATGATGTAACTGATATGAATGAGTCTATTTCTATAACTGACCCCGATAGTGTACATTAGTGCTTTCCTCCCCCAGGTATTCTCAAAATCAATTGTGATGGCGCTTACTCATCAGCAATGGGCACTGCAGCTATTGGAATTATTTGTCGAAATGAGTATGGAGACTTCGTTTGGGGTTTTGCTGATAAGATTAAATCCTTGTCGACGTTCATGACTGAGGCCTTAGCTTTAAAAAGAGCATTAATGTTAGCAGTGGATTTGGGTCACGACAAAACTTTGTTTGAAACGGACAGTCAACTTCTAAAATCAAGTGTTGAAAGCCAACAGCCGGATCTGTACGACTGGAAATGCCGGAGTATCATTCAAGACATTATCAACCTTCTTGCTTCTCAAGTCGGGTTCTCTCTTACTTTAACTCCTCGTAGGGGTAATTTTGCAGCTGACCTTATTGCAGCTGATGCTTTTACGGGAGTTTGCCCTATGGGGTGGGTGTCACAACCATCACTCTCTTTGTCTTCTATACTGACTTTGGATGCTCAGAAGGCGGGTCGTCATTTTGATGCTACTGCTTCTCCATGAACCAGATTAGCTTTTGGCCTATTTTTCTGGGTTTTATACTATTTTGTTGTGTTGTTTACCATGTTAATTTCCTTCTGTTATTAGTGGGATTGGCTTTCTGTATTGTATTAGACATGTTTTTGCAATATTAATAGAAGTACCCTTTTGAACAAAAAAAAAAGTGGCGATGGCAATTTTTTTAATTATGGGCAAAATGTAGCAGTTCTTTTGTCTCCTTTGAAGAATTTCTGCCATTGTATGTGGACTTTTAGCTAGAGTTGGTAATGTAGGCCAGCCATTACAGGCTGGCATGCCACGAGTTGACAACCCGACAAGTGAAGGATAGGGAGGGAGGGTGTTTAATTTTTAGGTTAAAGTGCAAAAATACCCATGAATGTTTTTTTAAAAGTGCATCCAACGCCATAAACTTGTTTTAAGTGCAAAAATACCTATGAACTTCTCAAAATGGGGCAAAAATATCAAACCGTTAATTGGTACAAACATCCATTTTGTGGAACCCACAATATTATTTTTTGAGGTGTAAAAATACCTATGAACTTTTCTAAAAAGTGCACCCAACACCATAAACTTTTAAAAAGTTCATGGGCATTTTTGCACCCAGAAAAAATTTTATGGTGTCGGGTGCACTTTTTAGAAAAGTTCATGGGTATTTTTGCACTTCAAAAAATAATATTGTGGGTCCCACAAAACGGACGTTTGTACCAATTAATGGTTTGACATTTTTGCCCCATTTTGAGAAGTTCATAGGTATTTTTACACCTAAAAAAAGTTTATGGTGTTGGATGCACTTTTGAGAAAAGATCATGGGTATTTTTGCACCTTAACCCTTAATTTTTCTGTTTTTTGTTTGACTTTTTAGAATTATGAATTTTTAAAAAAATTAAAATAATTATGGGCTTGTCCATGGGTTGGTGGGCTAGCCCATCACAGTTCTAGGTTATGCGGGTTCAGGTCAAAAGAACTCACACTAGTAGAAAAATGACTTTTTAGACCGGTTAAAAATGACTTTTTAGACTAGTTCTGTATTAAGTCTTGATACAGCAGGTCTAAAAAGTCTGTTATTTTTTAGACCAGTTGTTATAACCGGTCTTAAAAGTCACACTTTTAAGACCGGTTGTGCCCACAACCGGTCTTAAAAATCCACATTTAAGACCCGTTGTGGGAACAACCGGTCTTAAAGGTCAGACATTTAAGGCACAACCGGTCTTAAATGTGGATTTTTAAGACCGGTTGTGGGCACAACCGGTCTTAAAGTACTTTTTAAGACCGGTTGTGACTACAACCGGTCTTAAAGCTTCATTTTTTTTAAAAAAACGTCCCTTTTATTATATGTACACGCACAGAATACTCCAATTTTAACAGCAGTACATAACAATCACTGATTTCAATTTCAAAATTCAAAAGCAGCAGTCTATAGCAGCAACAAATTAATGTTCATACAAGCCAGTACAGTCATACATTGATGATTCATTTGTAATTAGACAGTAAAGATGACCAAATGACAGCAATAAAACAAAAGCTTCTTCTTTTGAAATTGATTGTACCTTCCTTAGTCCCCAGTATCCTTTTGGTTGCCTACACCAAACATGAAGTTTCTGGGAAAAGAACCAAGCAAAGAAATGAACATGCCATAAAAAACGTGTAAATAATTTTAAGAATTAGAGAATGAAATAGAGCAAACACGCAAGAACCAACAAAAGCAAAATGACATTAACCTTTCTTCCACCTAATTTTACTTTGAGATTTTCACTTTCACAATTATCAATTTTGAATAGAATTATCAAGATAAATATACAGGTGATAATTCTCAATCAGATAATTGTGATCAGCCAGATTCTAAGTTTGCTAAACCATGTTCATGAGATCATTGCTTCAGCTGACACTGACCTCAATTCCTCTTTGCTTCAAATAGCCCTTGGCGTCAATTATGTCCTGTATAAAAACCCAAATAATCAAGCATTCTGTATTAATTAAGGCATTAAATTGAGTATCATTTTCCTGAATCTTATATACATGAACATTTAACAGGTTTAAGTTTAAGCAACAGTATGATTCATCAAGAATCCTATTCTAGGAGCAATATCTTGCCACAATTAACCCATCATATAGATACAAAAACACCAGGACACAGCCATCACAATTCAACAAGAGTAAACTAGGGATATAATTTATCTACAAGTCCCTACTGATTCACCTGATTATTAATCAGGCCCTTGTAGTTTTCCCCCCTTTTTACATGGTCCTTATAGTTTCACCTATTTTTAATTATGTCCATGTAATTTTTTCTTTCCTTTTTTTCAGCTCTTTATAACATCACCTGATTTTTAATGAAGTCTCATTAGTTTTTTCTTCATTGGTCGTTCATGAATAAAAAACGATCCATGGGCCAGAACTAATTGTCTTCATTGGTCGTTCATGAATAAAAAATGATCTCATTAGTTTTTTGATTGACATGTTTTAGTCTTTTAACAACTAAATTGTCTTTCAACTGATCGCTTTCGTTTAATCACCATAAGATTTATGCAAAGCTACTAGAACTAATTGTTTGATACAACTAAATGTGAGAGTTACCTACTAACAAGTAGCAACAACTTCTAAAATTATTCATAAACTGGGTCGTAGCAAGATCATAATCATAATGCATCTTTTTTCGAGTCTCCAGTTACCTTTTTGACGAAATAAGTAACGTTGTTAGCAATACATATGAGAACAATAATGTACAATGTAACGTTGGATTCAAAAACTCACTATTTTTGTAACAGCTCATGGATGAATTCAGCACAACATGTGCGAATGAAATCAATATCTTCTTCAGGAAAGGGATCAGCAAGATCAAACATCTGTAACACCAAAACCAGACGAAACATTGACTTAGTAACTTAAAAACAATAAAGTAAAACAAAAGTTCTGAAATATAAATTCACCTCTTGAGTAAAATCAGTCGTGCCTAGAGTGATAATATTGTAAATGTGTCTCAAAACATAAAAACCACATAAGTTGGACCCCTTTGGTTGCCTACGGCTCTGAGAAAAAACATGATATCATTAAAACAAATATAAAGGCATGTCTTATTACATTCTTTAAACAAATCCATATGTACTAACCTTTGGCATGATCCATGTAGGGTCCTTTAAGTCACGAACATGCTTACCACAAGTACTGTGTAGGAATGTTCGCATAGCCCTATGATCATCACAATGACAAAGGTTATTGGTTTTACACAAATTCCATAAAATTTGCATACAAAAGGTAATAATGCAAGAAAACTAACGAATTCATGGTCTTTTTCAAATAATTCCCTGGTTTGAAGTGGAGGGAACATAAGAGGATGACAGTGTAACTACTCTTGCATAGAAGAAGCAACTGCCAATGATCACTGAAAAAAACAGAAGAATATTAAGCAACCATAAAACATTATATAAATTATAAAATATCAGTTTGTTTCTTACCTATGCACATATGGAGCCAAGAAACACTCAGTTCCAGTTTCACTAAGCCTCTCTGACAAGTATCTATGTCTACTAGCAGCAGTGGTCCCTTTCTCTTGGATGTGATGGGGGCATAAGAATCCAAATTTTTCGCTTTTGCCAGAGGAGACCAACCTATGATGCATATACCTACAATAATACAAGCACATAAATAAAAGGTAAACAGTGAAACTTTTAAAATATTTACTTTGAATTGCAGAAGCTACTTACATTAAGAACAGTTGGACAATCCCAATCGTAAGATTTTGTCTAGGAGCTACCAGGGACATCAAATCATCCCTCTCAAGATAGCATGTCACTCCTGACTGTCCAACAACTGAATCCGTAAGCCACTCTCTTGTTTTGAAGGATGTATCATATGCCATCAGAATCACTTGTTGCATGATATTCAATGGAGGCTGTGAAACTTCTTGCTGAGTGAAGGGAGCTGGACTTGGTGGGGCTTTGATCGGACTTTCCTTGGCTAGACCAGAAACAAGGTTTGTTGGCCACAAGATGAACCTGCCCAAGACATCGCTAACGATCTTGAATTCATCAGAAGGGATAGGGACAGGTGCATCTGCAATAATCACCTTGTCAACTGACACTCAGACTTGATCACCTTCCATTTGTCGGTGGTAGACAGTTGATCCCAGGTTATACACACTACCCAGTGCAACTAACCGTCTCAGAGGATCCTCGACAAAAAGATCACAAAGCTCAGTAATTTTTGAGTTAGGACCCTCTGATGACTACTCGATGTTGCAATAACTGCCTTTAGTGCTCTGCTTATTAGGATCAATCGATTGTGGTTGGGGAGCACTGGTATCTTGTCTTGAGCTCATAAACACTATCATTTCCTCTTTCATCTTGCTCAACCGGGTCTCTAATAGTGCATCAAATGATGCTTCAGCCTCGGCCTTTACTTCTGCTCTTGCAATGGCCAACATAGTCTCCAATTTCTCCCTAGTCACGATGTTTGAGGAATGGCGTACGGGGGCTCCAAAGTAATCCCGTATCCCTATCCCTCCTCCAACTCCCCTGACACGGCCTGGATGCTCATGTTTGCTAGTAGCAACTGTTAGAATATCATTCCTGCCCTCCGACTTAAAAGAGCCCTCAACTTGTTGTTTTCTAAGTTCATCCTGTAAGATAATACAAAATAACAAACATAAGTAATAATGTACGTTTCTTATGTAATTAATTACAATAACTATATATACTTACAATTCTTTCACCTACTATACGAGATTGTTCACTCGTATAAGTCTCACTCCTCTTTTGGTGGGCAAATTGCCATTTTTCTTCTCGACGAATCGGAGATGGTGGAAAAAGAAGAACAGAAGGATCGGATTGAGATGCTTCTTCCAATCTCTTCCGTTTAGCCGCCAACAAGTCTCTTTCAGCATTTGCATAACCCCCACTAGACATTGTATGAGGGTAATCATTCTTTCTACCACAAATTCTTGCCAAGTTGCTTGATCAAGAAATGTATATTGGTCGCACGGATTAGGACGAGGCTGACCATCTTTCGCCTCAATATAAATGTAATTGTTGGTCAGATTTGTCTTAAACTTTCTCCAGCACTCATAACAATATGTCATCGTCTTGTTGTACAAGATCTCACTCTGAGGAACGTTGTATGTGAGCTGAAATGCATACATTGAAGGAGTAAGTGACAAATTTGTGACATTTGATAATAATTAATGACATACATAAGAGAATTGTATACCTGAATAGTGTCCCAAATATGCTGCTTCACCTTTGCATCAACATTTCTCCACTCCTCTATCAAGATGCTCGGCTTGTTACGTGCAAGGAGGCCGACGAAACTCCTATATCGCTGTGCATTAGGCCCGATTGGTTTCCAATGTCTATCAAACTCAATCGGTATCTTTTGTCCTACACTCCGACTGAGGGAAACATCTGTCAACCGTGTGCCACGTCTACCGCTCCATACAAACTGGCTACTGTGCTCACTATGACCCTGGCTCGGAGCATTGCTAGGCTCGCCCTGGTTAACACTAGCTGGCTGACTCTGCTAAGCACTAGGTGGCTGACTCTCCTGAGTACTAGGTGGCTGACTCAAAGGTGTAGGAGGTGGCTGATCCTCTACACTAGGACGCTGGGGATTCATCATTTGCCTGTAACGACAACAAAGAAAGATAAATCCTAAGCTATGACATGTGAAGACTATATCGATAAAATAACTAAACATAATCTTCGGATATAAATCATAATCATAATTACTTTAGTTAGTTAAGGTCAAAGTAGTATCATAAAGAGATATCCTCCCATATTCCCTCGTGATGATCATTTCTTGTGCCGTGCGCATTATCTGCTTCATCTTCGTTCAGTTCTGGTAGACCCCTGGAAAAAGAAGGAGTCTCAAGAAGATCATAATTTGAGTAACTTTTCTCGTCAATATCAACAACCCTTTTCCTTGGAGAGCTACAGACCACATTTTATTTGCCTGATCAGTGATATAGAACACTTGTTGCGCCTGATCTGCCATAATGAAAGGTTCATCTCCAAAACTTCTACTATTTAGATCTACTAATGTAAATCCTAACCTATCGATCTTCACACCATTATTGGCATCAACCCACTTGCATTTGAAAATAGGAAATCTAATTTTAACATAGTCAACCACCCAAATCTCTTCAATCACCCCATAATAAGGTATGGCAGCCAATGTAGGGTTCTTATCTTTCAAACTAGAGAAGTGCATAGATTCAGCCACTAATACAACACCATTATTCTGGACGGTGCTCTTATCATCTAGGGACTTCGTGTAAAAGGTATAACCATTGATCACAAATGAAGTCCAACTTATGACATCAACTTCAGGACCACGTGCTAACCAATTTATTGTATCAGAAACACATTCTTCTCCGTCAACCTTTTGTTTGAACCAATGTGCAAACGTTCTGTTATACTCCTTGATTAACCTTTGTTCAGTCATTCGACTATTTTGTTTCCGTACAATTTCTTTATGGGCATTCATGTAATATTGAACTTCATCAATATTGTTCAAGATGTACAAGTGGACTTGTTGCAATTCAATAGCATCTATGCCCTTTACTGTTGCCCCGCGTCTACCCCCTTCTTATCATGACGTTTAGGAAGGCCAATATGTCGTACATTTGACAAATAATGTTGACAAAATTCCATAGCTTCTTGAGAAACATATTTTTGAATAATAGATGCTTCAGGCCGATTGGGGTTCTTCACATGCCCTTTTAGTATTTTCATAGTTCTTTCGATTGGGTACATCCACCGGAAATAGATAGGGCCACACAACTTTATCTCCCTCACTAGATGAACAATCAAGTATACCATGATATCAAAAAAGGAAGGAAGAAAAAGCTTCTCAAGCTGGCATAAGATCATATATCCTTCATTTTCCAATTCCTCCAATCTTTCCGTGTCAATGACTTTACAACAAATGGCATTGAAGAAGAAACAAAGTCTAGTCAATATGTGTTGAAGATCATATTCGGCAATGCCTTGATAGCTACTGGGAGTAGTTGTTGCATTAAGACATAACAATCATGAGACTTTAGCCCTATTAACTTCAAGTCTTTCATCGATACAAGCTTTTTAAAATTTGAGCAATACCCTGAGGGAACTTTAGCGCCATGTAAACACTCACAAAAGCTTCTTTTCTCAACCTTAGACAAAGTATGAGCAGCTGGAGGACAAAAAGTTCTATTACCGTATGGCCTTGGATGTAAATCTGCTCGTATTCCCATTTCTTGCAAGTCTAATTTTGCCTTCACGCCATCCTTAGAACTTCCTTGTATGTTGAGCAGTGTCCCAACAATACTATCACATACGTTCTTCTCCACATGCATGAAATCAATACAGTGTCTTGATAAGTAAAATATTTGCATATTTATTTTCCCTTATATGATGATTTTATGGACAATATTTGTGTTTAATATAATCAATTTGGGTGTGATTGATAAATAAATACCGTTTTTGGAATAAATAGCATTTAAAAAAATAAATAATAAAAAAAATAATAAAATAATAAAAATAAAAATAAAAGTACTGTAGCAGGTCAATGGCACTATAGCAGCCATCGGGAACTGTAGCAGGTCAACAGCACTGTAGCAGCCATCGGGAACTGTAGCAGGTCAACGGTACTGTAGCAGCCATCAGGAACTGTAGCAGGTCAACGGCACTGTAGCAACCGCCAGATCACTGTAGCACCCGCCAGATCACTGTAGCAGTACTGTAGCAAACGTTTTTTCCCCTATAAATAGAGACCAATGCCAAGCTCAAAAGGGGAGGAGAGGAAGAGAAGCAGAGGTTTCCTTCTCCGACCGGGAGAGGTCCTTCTCTGACCGGGAGAGATCTTTCTCTAACATTTCTGAGTTCTTTGTGTTGTTTCTTAGATTTAATTTCATGTATTGCATGCCTCCATCTTGGAAGGCTTAGGATTGTATTACTTTTTGCATGCCTCCATCTTGGAAGGCTTAGGATTTTATTACATTTTGCATACCGCCTACATGGAAGGTTTTACCTCCTAAATGGACGGATAGATTTCCTCATGCCTCTATCTTGGAAGGCTTAGGATTTTATTTTGCATACCGCCTACATGGAAGGTTTTACCTCCTAAATGGACGGCTAGATTTCTTCATCTTTCATTCATCTTTTGGTTGTATATTTATGTTTGAGAATTTAATATTCAAGTTTATGCAGTATTTCTGAGGATTTCATTCTAGTTTTATATAATGTCAATTTATTTTGGTTTTGTTTTTAATTTCATCATGTGCTAAACTTTCATTTTCCTAGGGTGATGACGTAACTTACTAATGACGGATTGAATCTTAACTTATTAAATCTAGTTTGAATTTCTCCTTCATGATTGAGTTTTAATTATTATTCTTAATGCTTTTGATTGATTGGCCATCTTTTAAATGATTTCAATATACATGTTGAGACCGGAAGGAGATACATGTGTGTAGACCCTATAATTAAAACCATGATTTGCATATGAAATAGGAATATATTCATATGAGTTGTGTAGTCTTACTGAGTTCCATAAATCTTAATGCATAATTAATTGCTTAAATCCAAATAGGAATATATTGGATTAGCAATTGATTATAGAATTGCTTGACCTTGGAAGAGGCTAGTAATTAAATTAGGGAAACTCGACTATTAATCATGTGGAATAAATTGGGCTAGAATATATAAGTGATTCAATCCGGAATTTGTGAAGTGAAATCTAATCCCTAGGGCTTTTTCTCATATTTGCTTTCTTCTCATCTTCACTCATATTTAATTGTTTTTCTTTTATTTTGTTCTCTCAATCACCAACTAATCGATCGACTAAATAGAGTTAAAATTGCTCATTTTGGTACTTAGTGATCAATCCTCGTGGGAACGATACTCTACTCACTTCTATATTACTTGATTACGACAGTGTACACTTGCACTATTTAATTGATCATCTGAACTCGTATCCTCGTGGGAACGATACTCTACTCACTTCTATATTACTTGATTACGACAGTGTACACTTGCACTATTTAATTGATCATCTGAACTCGTATCATGTCTCACGTCAAGATTGCGCCAATATGGAAGATCGAAGAAGACGGACCTTTTTTTCCATATATTTTTCTCATTTCTACTCTTTGATGACTTACCAAACATAGTATTGATATTTTTCACCTTTTCATAAATTTTCTCCCCAGTCAATGCCTCTGAAGCATCTTCAAACTCTTGGCCACTGAAAAAAGCTTTTTTTAATCTACGATAAGGGTGGCTTTGTCTTAGAAATCGCCTATAGCCAAGGTAAACCGTCTTTCTTCCATGTTGAAGTTGATGGTAGCATGTGCCTTCTTCACATATCGGACAAGCTTTATGGCCTTTAACGCTATATCCTGACAAGTTCCCATATGTAGGGAAGTCATTTATAGTACAAAATATCATTGCTCGCATATTAAAAGTCTCCTTCTTGTTCGCATAAAAAACATCGACACCTTTATCCCACAACTCTTTCAAGTCTTCGATCAAGGGTTCTAGGTAAACATCTATGTCATTTCCGGGTTGCTTTGGTCCCGAAATCAACATAGACAACATAATATGCTTTCGTTTTATACATAACAAAGGAGATAAGTTGTAAATTACCAACAGAACAGGCCATGAACTATGTATACTGCTTAGGCTACCATAAGGATTCATACCATCTGTGCTAAGCCCAAGCCTGAGATTCCTAGGTTCTTCACCGAAGATAGGAAATAATTGATCGATTTTCTACCATTGAGAAGAATTAGCTGGATGTCGAAGCTTTCCATCAGAAATCCGCTCATCTGTATGCCATCTCAAATTTTTGGCATCAATTTCATTAGCAAACAGGTGCTTGAACCTTGGAATGATTGGAAGATACCACAACACTTTTGTAGGGCCCTTATTTGATTTATACCTCGGAGTTTCACATATCGAACATTGCTCCTTCTCTTCATGATCTTTTCTATACAATATGCAATCATTAAGGCAAGTATGGATCTTTTTATACTTCATCCCTAGTGGATACAGTATTTTCTTAGCATCATAGTATCGACAAGGCAACACATTATCATTAGGAAGCATATCTTTAAAGGCCTCAAGCGTTTCTGAAAAACTCTTGTCGCTCCATCCATGCCGTGCTTTCAAGCTTACCAATTTCAATACAGCATTCAGCAATTGGTATTTTTTACACCCCGGGTATAGCGGCTTCTCAGCATCACTGCACATATTACCATATGCATGTGATTGTTCAAAAGCCTCTTCTCCTACATCACGAATAATATCCTCTATCCGATCATCCATATCCGTGATATTATCATCACAAGTCACTTCCCCCTGTTGAGATGCACTTGGCATTTCTAATTGTTTACCATGCCATACCCATACTACATACGTCTTACAAAACCCTTCATAAATTAAATGTGTATATATATCTGCAGCACTTAATCGCTTCTCATTCAAACATTTTACACAAGGGCAATAAAACATCCCACTATCATCATCGGCATTTCTTTTTGCAAAGTCTAAAAAACCCCTCACCCCAACATCATATTCAACACTTGTCCGTTTAGCTTGTATCCAACTACGATCCATATATTCCAACACCTTTTTTTTTGTTTTCTACTTTTTGCCCTGGAAAAGGTAGGAGTATGATGAGAATGGGTCATCTTTTTTCTTCAAGCATAAACTAGAGTGTTGACTTTTTTACTTATTTGAAATATAAGAAACATTTTGGCCACAAATTTATATGAATGGGGTTAAAGAAGTTAGATCTCAACCCCATTCATGCATATTGAATGTGAATGGCCAAAAAACCAATAAAGATTAATATAGCACCCGGATCATTACCTATATATATGATATATTCCTATCCTTCCCAATTATTTATGTTCCTATATTTTATTCATCATAAAAGAATGAAGAATTTATTACTCAAACAGAAATAATGAAAAGCCTAAGCCCTGCTCGTGATCTACAACAAGCCTTTCATCAATCAATACACACACACACACACATATTTGCATATGTATACTTCCATCCATCAATAAATATATATATATATATATATATATCATTGTGAAAAATCATTATACTATTAGGGAAATGTCGCAAGGGACAAGTGTAAATAGGAAAATGAAAGCTAAGCCCTTAACTTGCTTACCAGTTTTGGCTTTAGCTGTTTTCTTAGAAACACTTTTCGAGCTTGTTTCTTCTTCTCTTCTGCCTTCAATTTGGTGAGACTAGGCCTGTATATAATCACTGTCCGACTGATTTGACCAACGGTCACTGAACCCGTTAATTGTTGACAGTGTGCTTGAGAGAAGATAATGAATTAAGCAGTAATTAGCATAATATAAAAAGCATATAGAGCAAAAACGTATATGAATGAATGAATAATAATTGAAAAAAAGGAGGGAACATTAGATTAGATGAGATGGAGAAAGAGGACGGGGTTGGGGCCTCTTGGCTTTCTTTATAAATAATGTCAAATGGGAAGAAGAAGAATATAGTGATGCATATTATATTTCACTCTGTCCCCATTCCAGATTCTAAGGAATATTGCCATTTGCCACTTGCACTCTCATTCATTCTCTCTAATTCTATTCTCATGGAATATTTGTCAGTCAATTAAGCCACTTGTTCGATCACAACTTATCGCTTTTGACTTCTCTGCCTCTCGCGCCATTAATGCCTACCCCTATCAACTCACGTTCGTAAATCTAATTCATTATTGATCTTTCTAGTGTTGTCAATTACCAACTCCACCCCCCTTTTCTCTGTGTAAGCAAGCATTAATTAATTTGACTATATTCCGGAGAATATATATATATATTGGGATGGAACTAGTGATATAAGTATATTTGAAGGATGGATTATGGTAAAGCAAATATAATCTTGCAAGGAATGAATGTCCTTATCCTCACTTATCTAAAAGAATGATAATCTATCAAAGGCCATATTCTTTGACGCGTATCTTTATTATATAACACACACACACAGCTTTCCCTCTCATTCCATATATATCTTCTTCTATCCACTTTATCAGCCGCCCCTTTCTCCTCTATCCCCATTTATATATTACTACTCCTATTAACTAACTGCTTCTCTCATCCATTATGCCACCGAATCTCACCATTATTATTAACCCATCACACTCATTGTATCATCCCATCATAATCTCTTTAATTTGCCTTCATTATAAAAGTAATAAATTTTGTCATACACTCCAAAAGTATTCATTTATTAACATGCATGTTGCCCTTGAGATAAATTATATTGTTCTTTCATATCATCAACTCAAAATAATGTATAACATTATAAGTCATTGGCTAACTTAATTATTATCAAGTTGCAGAACTCAAACTCAAATGGAAGATGGAAAGCATCAGCAAAGGATTTATCAAGTTGAGATTGAGACTTCTGATTCTAAATCCCATATTGGAGAAAATGATGAAATACATTTTTTTGAAGTTATCTATGCAATTGAATTTTCTCATGTCTGACTGAGTTGTGGACTCACAGTTTCAAGTACGTTCAACACAACGCAATACGCGTTCGGGTATTGGTGAGTTTGTACGAACTTGCTTCCTCGTCAATGAAATAATTGATTTGAAGATGTCAACAGCTAAATTAAATTAATTTTATATCATAATAAGATGGGCCAACTTCTACCTTGATGACATTTGAAAGCATAACAAATCAAATGTATCTGAATTAACCTCTTGAGTTAGACAATTCAAGATAGACGAAAAAAGAAAGTCCAACAGAAGCAAACTAGATATGAACTTGAAGCTTAGCTTACAGACAATAGCAAACCTCACGGACATAACAGCTTATACCGAATATAAATGTCTTTAATTTCTCCTTTCAAACATTTTATCAAACACCTAATGTGCATTCACATTCAACAATAGAACAGAGGAGGAACATAATGGTGTTTTCTCAGAACAGAGGACGAACATACCTCAAAAAAGAAATTGAAGACAAAGATATCCTAGAAATGCAGTGAATAAGCAGGGACGACAGCACCCACGAGCAACTAAAGCAATGTATGAGGTATGTTCCTCGACAGCACCCACGAGCACCCACGACAGTACAGCTGCCGAAGAGCAACAACGAACTCGATTCAGAATGGGATAAGGTAAGGGACGGGGACTCGCGCTGAGAAGAGAAAAGATTGGGAACAAACTTGCTTGGGTGATTCAGAATGGAAGGGATCGATTTTAGATTGGAAGAGGCGGGAGTGTGAGCTGATGAGGCACGGCTTGAAAGTAAATTAGGAACATTTTTTAGACCGGTTAAGAGGATAACCGGTCTTAACAGTGGACTTTTAAGACCGGTTGCCTAACAACCGGTCTTAAAAGTGGACTTTTAAGACCGGTTGTTAGGCAACCGGTCTTTAAAACCTTTTTTTTAGACCGGTTATCCTCTTAACTGGTCTAAAAAATATATATTTTAGACCGGTTCTCTTAGTAACTGGTCTAAAAAATAAAATCCCTAATTTTTTTAGACCGGTTAGAATAGAACCGGTCTAAATAATCTTTTTTAGACCGGTTATTATAATAACCGGTCTCCCAACTTGTTTATAATAACGAAAATGCCACCACGCATTTCTTTTAGACCTGCATCCACTACAACCGGTCTAAATAGGCTGGTCTAAAACACCTTTTTTGTACTGGTGTCACATCAAAACGGGTCTATTTTTCAATAACCTAACTCACCAAAATTTTACGAATTCATATTACCAACTCTAGTTTCAACCATGTGGGTTGCCACGTCATGCCATCCCCTCCACATGTGCTACCATGTAACACTTTTTGCCATCTCAGCATCATATATTATCAACTCAAATTTGTCTTCTCCAAGGAACAAACTAATGACCACATTTTTTGGTATACAGTCATATTGCCATTGGGCCAAAAAGAACCTACTGATTATTATTATAAAATTATATATATATATATATATATATATTATATTGATAATAAGACCTTCAACGACGTTATAACAGAAAAACCTAAGTTTTAGTTAGGGATAAGCATGGATTGGACTGGACCGGGTTTGACATCAACCCGAGGTCTGGTCTTGAGAAGATATCGGGTTGCACAAAGCAGTCCGTGGTCTAGTCTGGTCCAGCACCAACCCGAGGTTGGGCTGGGCCAGACCGGGTCTGGTGGACTACCTGGACTGGTCCAGGTAGTCCAGGACCTAAATTTAATATTTTTTTTTATTTTTTCATCTTTGAAAGGCAAAATTTGAACCTATCAAACATAATTATGACCACAAAAATATCTATAATAATATAAAATATGTCACCAAAAATTAAAGCATCATAAATCTATAAGAATATCCAACAACATTTAACAACAATAAAAAAAAATATGTTGAGAAAAAAGATTTAAACATGATAAATATAATTAAGATAATAAAAATACCTATAATCATGTAAAAATCATCATAAGAAATAAAACTTGATTATAAATCCTTAAAAAAACTCTAACAATATTAAATAAAAAAAAAACATCTAAATTATAAAAATATTTTTTAAGAAATTGACCTAGACCAGACCGGACCAGTCTAGGTGATTTGGTCCCCTGGTCTGGAACCCGGTCCAACCCGACCAGTCAGTCTGGTCCGATTTTATTATATTGCTTATTTAGACTAGATCAGACCAGATCGAACCAACTCAGGTCAGACCAGACTAGACCGGATCATCGGGTTTTTGCTCATCCCTAGTTTAAGTGATGACTCTAAATTGTCACTACTAAAAGTCTTTAAATGGGAAACTTTCAACAGCGGCTTACTAAAGTTGCTATTGAAAGTCTCTAGTAAGGAGATTTTCAGGTCGACTTTCTAGAGTCACCAAAACTAACACTTCTAAAACTAATGCTTATAAATAAGTCACACCTATATTACATGAGGAAATATAATACACATTTAAAAGAATCAATAATAATCACATAGTTAACTGTCACGAATATAAACAAAAATGAATAGATCCAAACCAAAATAAAGCTCAGATAAAAAAGACGAAAATAAAGCAGAACATGATGAGCTGGTCCAACAGTTTCAAAAATATTTGTCAGATTTATATTAATACAAGTACATTGAATGAGAGTTAGAAAATTAAACTCTGTACAACGGGCGTTTGTTAGAGATTATTAGTGGGTTACATTAGGATAACACTTCACTTAAATTAAAGTGACATGATCATATGACTTTTGCACTATCTTTGCAAAATGATGAAAGTACAGGTGCTTATTATTTATTGGACGGAACGGATTCAGATCATACCCGTGAACTCACCTACTACCGTTTTCTTTCTAAAGTATTAGGGCCAAACTGTAAGAAAACCATCTTCCCAGCATAATGAAAAAGAGAAACAGATAGCACAGTTGGACAAATATGGGCCATCAAACCAAAAAGTAACCGACGTTTAATGTAGTTAACTGTGATGGCATTGTAACAAAAAAAAAAAAAAAAACACTGTGATGGCATTTTTTCTGCGGGTGAAAAAATTCATGTGTATTTATACATCCAAATAAAAATTTATGGGTAAATTTATACCATATGTGTGTGTATTATTAAACCACACGGCACCCATGAAATCAGGACTAATTGTCTTATGGCATCACTATTAATCAATTTGAGGTTATATCACTGATATATCACTGATATTTACTTTATGTATGGATTTATGTATGTAAGCTTTTGTTTAATGCTTTGTATCGTAACTAAAGGGAGTCAATGTATAATTAAATAATATAATTATATCAGATGAAAAATAAAAGCTATTATATACTATATATCTATATATATGTATATATTTGATATTGGAATTACATTCTAAGTTGTACTATGCCAAAATATGATTATCTATTAAGAATTCACGTATAAGGAAAGAGATTTGTTTTGTCAGGATTTTTTTCCCTTATAACAATATATTAAATATTAAAATCTATACTTTAGACAAAACACACATGTACTGAATTTCCCAATTTTTTTTTTTTTTTTTTTTGCCAAAAACCTCATTTCATATCATTTTTGCCATATATGATTTTATAATTAAAACTATATTTATTTTCACTTAAAATATATTCCCTTAGAAAATAATGTCAGGATCAAAAGTAACATTTTTTAAAACTTATAAAACTAGGTAATTATGCATTGTCATTATATATTATTGAGTTAAAAATGAATATAATAATTTCTTTAAAGTTTGCATGATGATTATGCATTTTTTTAAACGAAGGAGGAGCATTTTTTAAACAACTAAACTTAAGTCAAGTTGGTTAGGTCAAGTTTGTCCATGAAACCAATCAAAATCTGTCACCTATTTTAATTTTTCCATGTCACCAATTAACCCTCCAAACACCACTTAACCACAAGAAGAAGAAGAAGAAACATTTTTTAAATGACTAAACTTAGGTCAGAGTTTGTCACGAAGCCAATCAAAATCTTCCACCTATTTTAATTTTTTCAAGTCACCATCCAAACACCACTTAACGACCGTTGTATATTATTGAATGAAAAATGAATATACTATTTGGAGTAAAGTTATAAAACTATGTAATTATGCATCATCATTATATATTATTGAGTTAAAAATGAATATACTATTTTAAGTAATAATAAAATACTAATTTCTTTAAAGTTTGGAATTGGGATGATGATGATGATGATAAAATCAAAAAATTACACAAACACACATCTGTGGTTACACACACATGTGTGTGTATTTTATAGGCATCAAAATATTATAATCCATTCGGTCCTAGATATAAAATAAATTTTATTTTTTTGAAGAAATTAAGGAAGCTAATTAAATTAGCTTAGAGTATTTATATTTATATTTATATTTTTTTCTCCAAACTAATTAGTTTGACTAATAAACTGATATATAATCTAATGATACACAATATATGATATGATTAAATAACTTATTTAGCTTCCTTAATTTTCCCAAAGAAAGTCAACTTTGTTTTATATTTAGGACCGGAGGGAGTATATGATATATCAGTGAAAGTATTCTCATGAAATCAATAACACTATGAAAAGTCTAAACTACTACCTCTAATCCTAAATATAAAATATAATTTAGAAGTAAATTTTGATTCTATATATAAGACTTTTTTTTATTTTCTCTTTTATATTTATCATTTTACTCTAGACTAATTTACCTAACTTATAAATTAATATATAATCTAATGACACATAAGTATTTTAGCGAGATTATATAATATATGTTATAATTAAATAATTTATTTAACTTCTTTAACATCTCTAAATTAGTTAACTAAATTTTATATGAAGGAGAGGAGGTAGTAAAATATATGTCCCCATCAGCAAGATCAGGGTTGACTTCTACTCAGGGTCCAACCCAACCTGAAATAAAAAACTAATACAATATGTTGGGTACGTAGGATTAGATCTATTAGATTAATCGGTTAGTTTTTTTTTACCTGAATTATTGGGTTAGTTCAAAAGGGTGTTTGTTACTATTTTACATATATTATACATTATGTATTAATAGCTTATACTATAGATTTATTAAATGAATATGAACATATAAATAATCGTATACCAATAAAAATCATAAGGTATTTCTATATTATAATATACTATGAAAAGTTTACAAATATTTTATATTACTTAGTATGAACTATGAAGTGATAAGACTTAAGAGCCTCCATACATGAGGACTAAGCAATAAATTTTAGGTAAAATTTGTTTGAAAATTTCTGTATTGGTACTCTCTGTGTTTGAAACTTTCTGCATACAAAACATATCAGCTCTTTCTAAGTATTAAAATTTCTAAATAAGAACCTTTTCACCCATTTTTCCCGCTAGATATCTTTTTCTACAAAGGCAAAGGCTTTATTATGTGTTTCCACAGCCTGTTGTGGGACAAGAAAGAAGAAATTGAATCATTACTTTCAAAGTGATTCACAACTGTAGCTAGCTATACCCCATGTACAGAAATAAATTCCCATTTGTCACAACTTGTCTACAATTTATAACCAACACACTACATTAAAATATGGGCCAACCTGAATCATATGGGTTGGATAAACCATTTCAAACTGAATTAGAATATAATATAATAGTTTCTCATAACATGATAAATTTAAGTCTTCATTAGAAGGTGCGCCCACATTTAATGGAAACACTGCCTTGAATAAGAACTTTGCCGAGCCAAAAAAAACAACAAAGAAACAAAGTACAATGATAGTAGCAAAAGCAAGTAACCTGCCTCCGTGTAACCCAGCAAATTACTGAGATATGTTCAGCTCTCCCTTGTACCTAAAGTGAGAGTTCAGATCCTACATGTTAAATGTATAAAAGTATACTATAATATATGAGATGTTATGTGTAAAAATGATATATAAGCCTCATGCCAAAACACATTTTGGTATATAACTGAGTGAAGGTAAAGGATCTAATTTACGCTGTAGATCATAGAAATGAGACTTTTACCTTAAAGCCAAGACAAATTACAAAGTCCAATGTACTAAATATATGGACATAATTAAAGCATGTTCATAGAACTTGGATAATGGACCAAATAACTTTTTTTCTTTTGAACGTTTTCTTAATTAATAGATAAGTAGGTATAATTTGTCCGATCTTACTAATATAATATACATACACATACACACACCGTACAAGTGGATTAGTTGTACATAGATAATACGAACAAACAAAAGCACAAAAGCATATGGTGATGAGTCGATCTCTGTTGGCTATAATATAGATTAATTAATAATTAATATTGCTGAATCAATCATCTGTGACTATTGCCTGACAGAAAAGCTCAATGAACGAATTATAAGAGCGACATGTTTTGTTTTAGAAATCTAGGATCGATTATTAGTGTACCCTTTTGAAAAGATCCATAATATAAGATCTCAATTTTCCTGTAAATCAACACAATTACATATATATATGAGAAGATCTGAAAAAGCCTGACTTGAAATTTTCTTCATGGTGATCAATTAATCTGCATATTTGTCAAAAGTTGGAATCAATGTTCATATATTCATATACTCTTCAACTGTATCTCATGATCTTGTTCTCATATATATACACGCACACACACACACCTAAATTCAATACTGCTGTGTGTGTGTATAACTTGAAATGATAAAAGAAACTCACAGATTTCATGGTCATATATACCAAGCTTTAATTTACAGCCGGAACCTATCTTGAAACTTGAAAGTTGATTGGTGATTTGACGTTGATTGGTGATTTGACCCTATATGTATCTTCCCACAGCTTTCTTGAACTGCAACTAATGACTGATCAGTCGAAACTGATCTCAAATCTGTGATAATAAGCATTTCGATGCCGTTCAAGAAAGCTGTGGAATAATACATATAGGACCATAGGCTTCAAGCGAACAGCTTCATGAAAACCCTGATTCAGGAGGAAGACGATGAAGGAGATATAACAATTGGAGGGTAAGTTGAGGGAGAGGAAGAGGTAGTGTATTTATAGGAAAATTAAAGGGTTTTATTTAATTATTTTTTTTAGGGTCATCAATCCCTAAAAGAATATTGGACCTGAGAGATTACTGGATCATACGGAACTACCTAAAAAGGCGACGCAGGTTTGGTGGTACCATTAGAGATCAGAATTCCTAAAATAATGGAATCATCATTCATCGTATGTATTGCTGCCAGTTGCCAAGCCTTCAATAAATGTGCGGCTATGATTCGCACTGCCGGATCTGACGTTTGCGGTTTCCATTTGTGGGTGACACCGCATGGGGCCCACCTTCAGATCTGTCTCTTTGTAGACCCCGACACTCTGCCTCCACGCGCTCGTCCTGGAAAGTTAACTGAATGCATCAGCCACTTATACGTATATTCCGAATAAAAATCAATAATCATTAATCACAATATTGTTTGGATGAAATTCAAATGAGCGTTAAACGATAAAAAATAAGCATCTTTTATCCTCTTTCTTTTGGACAGTGACAAGTATTCTATTGATAGAGGCAATCATACAATGTTTTAAAAGTCGGATCGGACGTCGAGCCGATAAGGTTAGCAGGTCAAAGTTCAACTGGTTGGAACGGTTAAGTCATTTAGTAACGCCGATAACGTAATAATTAAATTCAAAAATATTATACACACACACAAATATTATAATAATTAGTCTTTAGTTTAATTTCATATGAAGTTAGTAAAGTCACAAAACACCATATAAAGAAAAACATTTAAGTCAAGTATTAACCTAACAAAAAGCACAAATAATAATGATTATTTCATGACTTGTTAAACATCGGTATTTGGTGGCTCTTGATTGATCAAAGCATGTAACCCCCGTCCTCATCAAGGCCGATGATTAGTGTTTAAACACTTTAAATGATGGAATGAGAGATCGGAAGTAATTAAAAATTTTTTACAACACTTGTACAAATATATCTCCATTCATTCATTCATAAAAACAACAGACCTATTCGGTATGTCCCATATACAATATCAGAGTATAAGCGAAATTCCCGACATTCACCCGGGATACTAACATTAATCTAAGAGTTTGTAGGGCATTATTGCCCATCTCAGTTTCTCATACCGGAGATTACACAACATCACTATTCTATGATCAATTATATATACATTCATGCAAAATGATAACCAATCCAAAAACCAAAAGAATCTGGCTAAGACTACCACCAGCAGTCCTAATCATCCTTACTCACTTGCTTGCCTCTCGATCCACTTGCTCTGTCTAAACATGTTATTTGGAAAGAGTGAGATTCAAAAGAATCCCAGTAGCAACAGTTTACGTATATGATGCATAATTACACAAAGCAAGTAAGCATATATCACAATGTAGCATATCAATATTCAAGGCCGAGCTCTCGCCACGTCCCCTCAACAATATTCAAGGCCGGGCTCACGCCACCTCCCCTCGCTCATTCAATGATAAATACAAACAAGCAATGCATTACACTTGATATAGGATAAAGTGTCACTACCTTGGTCTTTCCGTTCTTGAGCAAGCACGGGCCTTCTACGCTCCGATCAAATATTAAATCCTAAAGTCATAATTAAGGACGACGTGTTATCACTTATTCCAATACTCAATAACTTCACAACACTTAAATTGGTTATCATTAATGTCCCTTAAGTACCCATATATACTTCTAACAAAAGCTCTAAAGGGATAGAAGAACTATCCCGAAAATCCCCTATTGGAAGCACAATAACTGATTTTCCTATTGTTGCACTTGAGTGAAGAGGACTCACTTTAGTGATGATGCACGGACACTCAAGTGAAGAAGGCCTCATTCGAGTGATGGTACGGTTTGCACCCGAGTATAGAAGCACACTCGTGCAATTGTTTGGCCAAGA
This sequence comes from Inga oerstediana, assembly GCA_963210345.1. Classification (NCBI taxonomy): domain Eukaryota; kingdom Viridiplantae; phylum Streptophyta; class Magnoliopsida; order Fabales; family Fabaceae; genus Inga; species Inga oerstediana. Next base: position 43,979,003 of record OY723407.1, read on the forward strand.
GTAATGATAGAAGTAGGAAATATTCACTACACTCGAGCACAAAAATGAATACCCGAGTGATGGTCTAATGCTCACCCAAATTCAAGAAAGTAAAGCACAGAAAGTGATAACCCGAGAGCATAAGAAACTTTCAGAGAGAAGGAGCACTCGAGTGGGGACTCCTGGCACTTGAGTGATGGCTTAACACTCGCAAGTGTTAAGGCATATTCTTGAAACTTGACTGTGAGTGACAACCCGAGACGAGAGTTCCTGGTGTCAAATACACCTGTACCTGAGTGAGAGAAAGCTTGCTCGAGTAAGAACCCATGATACTCGCAAGTGAGGCAACACTCTTGCCTTTCATGTGGAAGTGCAACAAAATACTGAAGGCAAAAAGAGGAAAAACACTATCACACTCGAGTGATACCCATCCTCACTTGAGTGATGCTCATCAGAAACCAGAAAATTGACAGCACCTCCCAACTTTTGCCCAAATGATTCCAATGATCCCAAATACCAAACCAAAGTTACTCCCACACAAAAATACACAAGGAATTCAATGGAACCATCCAAATCACCAAATTCCTATTCCATTATCATACTTTAGGTTTGGGCAACATTAAACACCAAAGTTCCAAAATCACCAAACTTAACATTTCAACCCCCAACAAATTCTATCTATTCCAACACATTACAAGCTACCATTTTCATAACCATTTCATGCCATACTCCTTAAGACCTGATTCTCGAAAATAAGGCCATAATTCCCAAAAATTCCAAGTTTAATCAAATGGCATAAAACATATATAGGAAGATCTCTCTTACTCACCTTAATAACTTTCTCAAAGGAACTTCTTGGTTCTCCAACTTCTAGAATTTCTTGATGCCACAAACCACTACCAATAGAGAATCTAGAACCATGAAAATGAAGCTCTCAACCCAAGGAACAAGATTAAAGAAAAATTTTTTGTCATTTGAGATCATTCCTCTTACCTTTTCAAGCTTTTCTTCTTCCTTCTTAGGGCAACAATGGCTGACGAGAGAGAGAGAGAGAATGAGAGAGAGATGAGCTTGAAGAAGAAGGAAAATGATGATACTCCCTTCCTTATACCAGCTCCAGCCGAAAACAAGGAGAGAGGGGGGGAGAGAGAAATGATAAAAAATTAGGATATTGACTTTTCTCTTATTCTCTCACATCATCTTCACTTGCCACTTGTCACCATTGCATTAGTTCTCATAAATAAGTAACTAATTATTTACTCTAACCTCTCCATTAGCCATTTAATCACACATCTCATTTATCCTTAGTAATTAATTTTTCCACCAATCACTAACTATTTGCCCAATAATTCCATTCTTTCAATTTTTCCACTGATTATGACACATTTACTGAAATTGCCACATAACCCATAATAAATTCATCTTTAATTAACAAATACAATGCCATTAGTCAATATTAGCCCTTAATCAAATTTTAAGGTGTTACAATTCTCCCCCCGTTCAATAAATTTTGTCCTCAAAATTTGTTACATATTATGAGGCATAAATTCAGGAAATCGCTCCTTCATGTCCACTTCTGCTTCCCAAGTCGCTTCTCTTGGAGACATTCCCTTCCAGACCACCTTACAAATGGTAAGCTTCACTACTACAAAAAGGGGCTTTAACCTCCCAAATTTGGCACTTTTAACGTCCCAAAACGGGGGGACGTATATGCTGGGGGCGTAGTAAGTTGAGACAAAAGACGTCCCAAATGGTAGGGACGCCTAAAGTCTGACTTTAGGCGTCCCAAATTAAAATTTGGGACGCCTAAAGTCCCACGGTGGGGGACTTTAGGCCTCCCAAATTTTAATTTGGGACGCCTAAAGTCCCACCTGGGGGACTTTTGGCCTCCCAAATTTTAATTTGGAACGCCTAAAGTCCCACCTGGGGGACTTTAGGCCTCCCAATTCTTAATTTGGGACGTCTAAAAGTTAGGTTTTTTTTTTATACCATAATTTACATTCTGTATTACCCAACGAATTGAAACTGCAGAAACAGAATAAAAGATGGATTCATAAACCACACTGTCCGTTACAAACTAGTAAGGACATCCAGCACTACAATCTTTACTATATATACATACAATAACCTTTCATGCAACCTACTACTATATATATCAACAAAAAACAACCAGAAAGTGTCAAAACGCTGTCATCACACAAGTACAAACTGATATAAAATAACAAGTTTACTGCTCTAAATGTTGAAGAAGATGTCCAGCCAAAAGATCTCTGATCAAATCAAGGTCTTCACGTAGGTAGGCATCTTGATTATCAAAAATCTGAAAATTAGAAAGTAATAAGCTTTGATGAAATGAATCTCAAGCAAATGAATTAATTAGCATTTCGATTAGAACACCAAAAATATTATCATTTGAGAATGAAGAAGCGATTACCTTTTCAAAATCGCTAGTAATTCCACTTTGAGTTATGTTATACATATAAAGTATAACATAATATCCGCATTCAGTGTTGCCAGGTTGCCGAGGGCACTTTTAATCAAAGGGATGCAATTGGTTGTTAAAATCAATAAAGGTATGTCTAAAAGGACCGTCAATGAAACAATTATGTAGGATCGAATGTACTTACTATGGGATAAAACCACTTTGGCTTTTTAACAACCATACCCTCGCGTGACCCACCTAGGATTCTATATGTTTGACAAGCACTATCATGAAAAGCAAAATGAACAGAAATTAGAACCATTCATTTATTTTTGTTGTCAATGAAATACAAACAGGATAACTTACGTGTCGAAGACGGATTTTGTATCTCTGTCTGGCTTGTTACTCAAGGGATCAAACCAATAGACTACGTTGCGGCGGGGACATATAACACACAAAGTCCAGTGGTTTCTTTAACAACATATACACATTAAAATGAAGTTAGATGAGTGAGAAGACAATTATTTAGTAAACTTCTGAAATTGACAAAATGTAAATACGAACCGTTGGACAATGGGTGCTAGATAACAACGAAGTTTGGTTTGTGCCATTTGGTAGCCGACATAGTGAGTCCTATGCGCCACAGTACAAGTATCCCCTATCGTATTCGCAGGACATAAGAATCCATACCAATTACCTCTTTCCATGTTTGCGCAGAGATCGTGGAAGGTGCTATAATAGAATTAAAATTAGGAATCAATTCTTGAATGTATGAAAACAAAAAACCACTAAATGAATTCTATGGGAAAATTGAAAAAAAACTTACCGGACTGCAAATTTGACCCAGCCTGCATCTATCTCCTCCAACCTGATAAACTGCTTGAAGAAAACACACAATCTGGTCACTGTGTTTCGTACTTCATCTTTCATTATGCCTCTAATAGCTACTGGTAATAGTTGTTGCATCAACACATGATAATCATGGGACTTCATTCCCACTAACTTCAAATCGTCCATTGAGACACATCTTCTCACATTCGAGGAATACCCTTGCGGCACCCTCATTTCATGCAAACACCCACACAAACTTCTTTTCTCTGCTTTTGATAGTGTATGCGCTGCTGGCTCCATGTATGCCCTCCTACCATCATCTCTTAGTTGTGGATGTAATCGTTCTCTTATTCCCATATCGACAAGGTCTAATCTCGCATTAATCCCATCCTTAGTCTTCCCTGGTATGTGCAAAAGCGTACTGATAAGGCTATCACAAATATTCTTCTCTACATGCATCACATCAATACTGTGTCTCACGTCTAGCGAACGCCAATATGGAAGATCAAAGAAAATGGATCTCTTCTTCCATATGTTCTTCTCACCCGCAACCCTCTGATTCTTACCAAAAGTGACATGGATACGTTCCACTCAACTGTAGACTTCCTCTCCGGTTAGTGACTTTGGAGCCATTCCATGCTCCGGTAAGCCGTTAAACCGCTTTCTTAGCCTACGATACGGGTGGAACCGATGAAGAAACCTCCTGTGGCCAAGGCAGACAGTTTTTCTTCCATGCTTTAGTTGTTGGAAGTTTGTGTCTGCTTCACATATTGGGCATGCTTTGTGACCCTTCACGCTGTACCCTGACAAGTTTCTGTACGCAGGGAAGTCGTTTATCGTTGTGAAAATCATTGCACGTAGCTTGAAAGACTCCTTCTTATAAGCATCAAACACATCTACGCCTTCCTCCCACAACTTCTTCAAGTCCTCAATCAAAGGCGCCAAATAGACATCAATATCGTTCCCTGGCTGTTTTGGTCCAGAAATCATCATAGATAGCATCATATACTTACGTTTCATACATAGCCAGGGAGACAAGTTGTATATTACAAGGAGAACCGGCCACGCACTATGTGTGCTAGTAAGAGTTCTATACGGATTGATGCCGTCTGTACAAAGCCCAAGCCGTAGGTTTCTCGGCTCGCTGCCAAATTGAGGGAATATTTCATCTACTTTTTTCCATTGTGGAGAGTCAGCTGGGTGCCGAAGATATTTCCCATCAGATATTCTCTCATCAGAGTGCCATCTCAACTTCTTCGCTTTTGTTGCACTCGCAAACAAACGTTTAAAACGTGGTATTATTGGAAGATACCACATAACCTTTAAAGGTTGCCTTTTACTTGTCACATCACCACAACCACCATCTTTTTTCACTTTGTATCGTGCAGTTTTACACTTAGGACACTCACTAAGACCTCCGTACTCATTTCTGTACAGTACGCAGTCATTAGGGCAAGCATGTATCTTCTTATACTCCATACCCATTGTAGACAGGATTTTCTTGGCCTCATACATACGATTTGGAAGTACATTATCCTCCGGAAACATATCACACAATAGTTCAAGCAGCAATGTGAAACTACTATCGGTCCACCCACAAGTTGCCTTTAAGTTAACCAAATGTAATGTTCCTGTCAGCCGCGTGTACTTACTACCACTATACAATGGTGTCTCTGCATCACTCCTCAGGCTATCATACTCCTGCGACTGCGCAAAGGATTCTGCCTCAACATCGTTAATCATTCTCTCCATTCTATCTTCATCTATGACATCCACAGCTTCCTTCTTGTGTGACGGACAATCAGTTACTTCCTCACCATGCCATATCCACCTTGTGTATCGCAGATTTATTCCATCACAAAGTAGGTGATCCTTTATGACATCAACATCCCGTCTACTCTCATTCAAACAATTGACACAAGGACAAAAAAACTTCCTATTTCTTGCAGGAGCATTCTTTTTAGCGAATTCAATAAATTCGTCCACCCCTTTCTCATATTCTTCACTAGTTCTCAAAGCATTCATCCAACTATGATCCATTTTGTTACCACCTAAGGCATTACCAATAACATTCACGCGTTTAGTACAATTCTCAAGGACATATGATGGGATTGCCTAATTAAGTTATCAACCCAATTTAGGATTTTAAAATATGGGCTTAATAACTTTATTGCCCCCTCCTAGCCTCATCTTACCTATTAAAAGGGTTTCAGTGCTATGTAACTTGAATTTTTAATAAGTATATGTATATAAAATTAATGTATAATAAAATAAGATTAAATTAAAGAATTTTTTTGAGGTTTGGAAGAATTAAAAACATAACGAGTTTCATATTAACAAAACAATTTTAAGTTTTGGCTTGAATTATTCTTCATAATTCAAGAATTTGGAATTAACAAAACAATTGTGTGTAATTAATACAAGAATTTCTTTAATTTAAATAAATCATATTTTATTTTATTATATATACTAATTAATGGTGCAGGAACAAGACCAATGAAATGGGGTGATGCCACTACGTGTGTATGGATAAATCTCCATTGCCTTATAAAAGCTACATTTCCCTAAAACTGAACAACAGGGATCTATTATACTTTTAGAAAAGCCGTAGAAACGGCTTTGTATTAACAGGGTTAACATATTAAGCTTATTATGAGGTTTCAAATTAAACGGGGTTAAAGATAACAAATGGTTTCGCCAAATTCATGGTAGGATTTTAATGAGAGGTTTTAACGGTTTCATGAACAACTATGAATTGTATTGGTTTCATGTGGCATACACTAATCAATTATTGGAAGAAACTTTTATGAGCCACTTTCATTATGTTACACTTGAACATATAAATAAATAAAACTTCAAAAACTTTGTGGAGGAAATTTAATACTCTACTTCTAATCGTTCTTATAAATCACTTTTAACATGATCACAATAGTCAAAGAAATCTTTAAATCTCATTAACTCTACCTTTAAATTTAAAACCTTTCTAACTACATCCCTATTTAATATAACATTTTATCTTATAAGAACAAAGTTTACTCAATAATTAACGAGAGGCATATTGAAACAGGGGAGTAAACCATATTCTGTTACAAAAAAAAAACCATATTCTAGGGCCGACGAAGAAAATAATAAGCACAATCTCAACCATTTAATTTATTTTTCAAAAGCAAAATAAACCATATTCTGTTGCAAAAAAAAAACGAAGAAAATCAACCAACCTGATCAGGGCGCCCCCTAGCTACTATGTTTGAGAGGTAGAGAAGATGTTGGAGCTCCACCCACGCACAACAATGGAGGAGAGAGCAAAACCCACTGTGGAGGAGGTGAGGTTGCAGCCGTGGAGGAGGTGAGGTTGCAGCCGTTCAAGAGGAAGAAGAAGAAGGGAGGAGGGAAGAGTTCAACAAAGCTAGGGCCGATCGATGGTGGAGGAGGGAGCTTGAACAAGGGAGGAGGGAGGAGTTGAAGAAAAAAAATACACAGGAGGAGGGCCGACGGTGTGGGTGGGAGAGGAGGAAGAAGAGTAAAGTTGTTGAGAGGATGTGAGGTGAGGGTGAGATGGTAGATGAGAAGACCGCATGTCAGACAAGTGTCTGACATGCAGGGGACGCTTTTAGGCGTCCCAAATGGTATTTGGGACGCCTAAAGGTGACTTTAGGCGTCCCAAATGGCATTTGGGACGCCTAAACCCAGCTCCTGGTGCTAAAAATAATTTATGAAATTTATATTTCACGCCAGAAAGCACTTTAGACGTCCCAAATTCAAATTTGGGACGCCTAAAAGTTCCCCTACACATATATAATTACGAAAATGCCACCGCCTCCCTTTTTAACCACCCAATTTTCAATTTGGGACGTCTTTGGGGGTGGTTATATCTCAATTCTGTAGTAGTGCTTCAATGTCTGAGCCGTCATTCTTCTCGATCAATGATTCGTTCTGGCTCTACCGTATAAGTGAAGTTATCTTGCAATTCAATATCTTCATACTCAATAATATGCTCAGGGTCTGGTTGGTACTTCTTGAGTTGCAATACATGGAATACATCATGAAGTCGACTCAAATTCAGGGGTAGGGCTATCCGATACACGATAAGTCCGATTCATGCCAGAATCTCAAATGGACCAATGTACCTCAGACTTAGTTTCCTCCGCTTGATTGCTCTTCCGATGCCCATGACCAGAGATACTCTGAGGAACATATGATCCCCTACTTCAAAATCTAGATGCCTTCTCCTTTTATCAGCATAGCTCTTCTGTTGACTCTGTGTTGTAAGGAGCCTCTTTCTGATAATTCTGATCTTTTTTGAATTCTGATCAACAAGGTCTGGGCCATACAACTTCCTCTCAGACAATTTTGTCCAGCACAACGGTGACTAACACTTACTTCCATAAAATGCCTCATATGGGCCATCTGAATGCTCACGTTATAACTATTGTTGTAAGCAAACTCGGCTAGTGGAAGGTAATAGTCCTATTTTCCTTGAAAGTCTAGGACACATGCTCTTAGCATATCTTCTAGCGTTTAGATGGTCCTTTCTGACTGTCTATCTGTCTGAGGATGGTAGGCCGTATTGAACCTCAGCTGTGTGCCCATAGCTTCATACAAAGCCCTCCAGAATCTTGGAGTAAACCGAGGATCTCTATCAGAGATAATGTTCTTTGGTGTACCATGGAGTCTCACGATCTCTTTGATGTAGATTTCAGCTAGCCTATCAAGAGAGTAGCTAGCATTAATCAGTATGAAGTACGTTGACTTCATGAGTCGATCCACAATCACCCAGATTGCATCATAGTTCTTGATCTTAGGCAGACTCACCACTAGATCCATGGTCACACTCTCCCACTTCCATTCTGGAAGTTCTAGACTCTGAAGCAATCCTAGCAGTCTCTGGTGTTCAATTTTTACCTTTTGAAAGGTAAGACACCGTGCCACATACTTAGTCACATCACTCTTCAACCTTGGCTATCAGTACATAGATTTCAAGTTGTGATACATCTTAGTCATACCCGGGTGAAGAGTATACTGACTCTTATGAGCCTCATCTAGGATCCTCTATCTCAAGTCTGCCTTCAGTGGAACATAGATTCTCTTCTGGTAACGAACCAATCCACTAGACGACAAATCATAATCCCGAGTCTCTCCTTGCTCAATCATAGCCCAAATATACTGGGCTCGCTCATCTTGCATCTGAACCTCTTCAATTTCAGTCCTTAGGTCATTCTCCCCTTGGACAACGCCATAACTGGCATACAGAATACTATTCGAGAGATTGAAGTCCTGAAAATCTTCTATCAATTTCCTTTCCTGGATCATCATCATTGCCACTAGCACCGTTTTCCGATTAAGAGCATCTGTGACGACATTAGCCTTACTCGAATGATACTTGATCTCCAGGTTATAATCTTTCAGCAACTCCATCCGCTGACGCTATGTCATATTCAATTATTTCTGATCATACAAGTATTAGAGACTCTTGTGATCGCAGTACAATTCCACTGTCACACCATAAAGGTAATGATGCCAAATTTTCAATGCAAATACTATTACCGCAAGCTCCAAATCATGAGTGGGGTAATTCATCTCATACGGTTTGAGCTGTCGAGAGGCATAGGCCACCACACGTCCCTGCTGCATCAAAACACATCCTAACCCCTGCTTACTTGCATCATTATACACGACGTAAGCCTCACAGGGATCAGGTATAATCAATACTGGTGTCATAGTTAATCTCTCCTTTAGCTACATGAAACTCTGTTCACATCGATCATCCTACAAAAATGGTTGATCCTTCCTCGTGAGCTTGGTCATCGGCAATGCAATACAGGAAAAGTTCTAAATGAACCTCCAATAATAATCAGCAAGACCCAGAAAACTGCGGATATCAGAAACAGTTTCTGGCCTCTTCTAGTTAAGTATTGCTTCCACCTTACTAGGATCCATCGATACCCCTTTTTGTGAGATAACATGGCCAAGAAATTTCACTTTTGTAAGCTAGAACTCACATTTGCTTAGCTTGGCATAGAGTCACTTTTCTTGCAATATCCTCAACATAATTCTCAGATGCTGTTCATGTTCTTCCTTACTCTTAGAGTAAATCAAGATGTCGTTAATAAACATAACCACAAATTGATCGATATATGGTCGAAAAATACGATTCATATAATCCATGAATACTATCGATGCATTAGTTAAACCAAAGGGCATCACAAGAAATTCATAGTGCCCATACCTCATTCTGAAAGCAATCTTCGAAATATATGTTGCCTTCACACGCAACTAATGATATCCTGACCTTAGATCAATCTTGGAAAATACACGCGAACCAGACAATTGATCTAATAAGTAATCTATTCTCAAGAGAGGGTATTTATTCTTAACAGTCACTTTGTTAAGTTCTCTGTAATCGATACACAACCAAAAACTCCCATCCTTCTTTTTCACAAACAATACCGGAGCTCCCCATGGCGACACACTAGGTCAGATAAACCCTTTCTCGAGCAAATCTTCAATTCATTTCTTCAACTCCACCATTTCATTAGGGCCTATTCAATATGGGGCTTTAGATATGGACCCAGCTCCAAGTACTATTTCAATTGGAAATTCCACTTCTTTTTCCAGAGGCAATCAGCCGAGATCTTCCGAAAACACCTAAGGGAATTCTCTCACAATGGTTATATTCTCTAGAACTTCATCTAATTCTCTGAATAGAAAAGAATACCATATACCCTTGGCATCCCTTTTTCAAACATTCTTCAGCCTTAGCCATCGAGAGGAAATTCAAACTATTGTTTACATTATCATCTCTCTATGGAGCAGGATAACCTATTTTCCTATTCCTACAATCCAATATGACATTGTTCGCTGTCAACCAATCAATACCCAGAACAACCTCTAGTTGATAAAGAGGCAAACAAATCAAATCAATGGTAGATTCAAACCCTTCGACAGTTACAACACTATTCAGACAAGCTTCCGCAGCCACAGTCTTAGCACGCATAGGTGTTGACACAACTAGGTCAAATGGCAGTTTATGAACATGTAATCATAGGTTTTGCAATGAACTACCATTTAAAAGAATTTTACCTTGAATCAAGTTGGGAGATTTCCTTGCTTCTTCATGAGTCATAGCGAATACTCTCCCTTGATTCCTGGGCCTTGACTCTACCGGTCGCCCCTTGCAATCTCTGGCAAGATGCCCTGGCTGCTTGCAGGTGAAGCATATTACTTGGCCCTCACAATTCTTACCAGAATGTGCTTTTTTACACCGAGGGCATACCCACTGTCCTGAGAATCTTTGGTTCTCATGATCTCCAGCTTAGTACAGTTTCTTAACACTGCTCTTGGATGAGAATCCTTGGCTCTTGCGATTCTTCTTCAACTCCCGCCTCAAACCACGGATTAGCATGTCAGAGCTCCACTCCTCGTCATATATCCGTTGGATGTAGGAGGAGTATCAGGATAGACGGATAAACCGAGACAAGTAATCATCAAATGTTTTATTGTCTCCCTGCTTGATAGCCAGAAACTATGACTCTTTCTCAATTCTCACGGACTTTGGTAAGTATTTGTCGTTGAACTGCTCTAGGAACACTTCCCAAGTCACTGTCACATTCCGAGCCCGCATTGTCATAGCAATATTTCTCCACCACCTGTCTGCATCCCGTTCTAGCTTGTAGATAGCCAATTTTGCTTTAACTTCGGATAAACACTCAAGCACCTCAAAGATCTTATCCAGCCTCAATAACCAATCCTTCGCCATTTGAGGGTTAAATCTTCCTCTGAACACAGGAGGCATATGCTTGTAGAATTTAGAAACCCAAAATTGTAGGTCTCTACCCTCTCGGACAGGTACCCCTTATGACTCCTAATTAGGCTCTGTGCGAGATGGGCTCTCTTGAGACCAATTAAACCCCTCAGTTGTCTCTTCATGTCGGGTCTCTTCTGGGGTCTCCTCATGTGTAGACTGAACCTTTTTCTCATTACGCTTGGCCCTTTCCTCCCTGAGCTCTTCCCTCAACCCAGTAATCATGTTTCTTTGATCTCGAATCAGACCCATCATCTCTTGCATAGGGTCAGGTGGATTGTCATTGAGTTCTTACACCTGTGGGTCAGGTCTTCTGACTCTAGGGGGAGCCATTGTTTCTCTTCAGTCTACAAATGATTCACCTAGTCAGAAATCACTATAAAGTATACACATATTCCTTAAACTGTTATACCAATAACAACCAGAATATATACATGTCTATACAATTACTGATTATCAATAACCTAAACTCACTAGGCAATTAACTAAGGGAGCTATCCTAACAAAACCTACCTTTGCCAGGAAAACTGCTCTGATACCATAAATGTAACTCCTGTCCTTATCAAGGCCGATGATTAGTGTTTAAACACGTTAAATGATGGAATGACAGATCGAAAGTAATTAAAAAATTTTACAACACTTATACAAATAGATCTCCATTCATTCATTCATAAAAACAACAGGCCTATTCAGTTTGTCACATATACAATATCAGAGTATAAGAAAAATTCCCGACATTCACCCGGGATACTAATATTAATCCAAGAGTTTGTAGGGCATCATTGCCCATCTCAGTTTCCCATACCAGGGATTACACAACATCACTATTCTATGGTCAATTATATATACATTCATCCAAAATGATAACCAATCCAAAAACCAAAAGAATCTAGCTAAGACTACTAACGGCAATCCTAATCGTCCTTGCTCGCTTGCTTGCCTCTCGATCCACTTGCCCTGTTTAAAAATATTATTTGGAAAGAGTGAGATTCAAAAGAATCCCAGTAGAAACAGTTTACGTATATGATACATAATTAAACAAAGTAAGTAAGCATATATCACAATGTAGCATATTAATATTCAAGGTCGGGCTCTCGCCATGTCCCCTCAACAATATTTAAGGACGGGGTGACGCCACGTCCCCTCAACAATATTCAAGGCTGGGCTCATGCCACGTCCCCTCGCTCATTCAATGATACATACAAACAAGTAATGCATTACATATGATATAGGATAAAGTGTCACTACCTTGGTCTTTCCATTCTTGAGCAAGCACGGGCCTTCTACGCTCCGGGAAAATATTAAATCCTAAAGTCATAATTAAGGATGATGTGTTATCACTTATTCCAATACTCAATAACTTCACAACACTTAAATTAGTTATCATTAATGTAATGTTTTTTAAGTACCCATATATACCTTTAACAAAAGCCCTAAAGGGTTGGAAGAACTATCTTATAAATCCCCTATTGAAAGCACAAGAACTAATTTTCCTACTGTTGCACTTGAGTGAAAAAGGCCTCACTCGAGTGATGATATAGTTTGCACCTGAATATAGAAGCACACTCGTGCAAGTGTTTGGCCGAGAGCAACGATAGAAGTAGGAAATATTCACTATACTCAAACTCAAGAATAAACACTTAAGTGATCGTCAAATGCTCACCCGAGTTCAAGAAAGTGAAGCACAGAAAGAGATAACCCAAGAGCATAAGAAACTTTTAGAAAGAAGGAGCACTCGAGTGGGGACTCCTGGCACTTGAGTGATGGCTTAACACTCACAAGGGTTAAGGCATACTCTTGAAACTTGGCCTCGAGTGACAACCCGAGACGAGAGTTCCTAGTGTCAAATACATTTGCACCTGAGTGAGAGAAAGCTCGCTCGAGTAAGAACCCATAACACTCATAAGTGAGGCAACACTCTTGCCTTTTATGCGGAAGTGCAACAGAATACTGAAGGCAAAAGGAGGAAAAACACTATCACACTCGAGTGATACCCATCCTTACTTGAGTGATGCTTATCAGAAACCAGAAAACGCAAAAAACTGACAGCACCTCCCAACTTTTTTCCAAATGATTCCAATGATCGCAAATACTAAACCAAAGCTACTCCCACACAAAAATACACAAGGAATCTATTGGAATCATCCAAATCACCAAATTCCTATTCCATTATCATACTTTAGGTTTAGGTAACATTAAACACCAAAGTTCCAAAATCACCAAACTTAACATTTCAACCCCAAACAAATTCTATCTATTCTAGCCATGGTTGTGAAACCCGGACCGGACCGGCCGGTCCGGCCCGGTAACCGGCGAACCGGCCGGGAAACCGGTCCGGTTCCCGGTCCGGTCCGGGTTGGTGTTTTTAATTAAAAAAAAATCCTTTAGAATTTCATACTATAAGTCTAAAATTTTCAATTTTTCACCGGTTTGGTCCCGGTTTAGCTCCGGTTTGGTCCCGGTTTGACCCACTGACCCTTAACCCAGTACCCCGACCGGTTCAATGACCGGTCCGAGTTTTAATAACTTGATTCTAGCACATTACAAGCTACCACTTTCATGACAATTTCATGCCATACTCCTTAAGACCCTGATTCTCAAAAATAAGGCCATAATTCCCAGAAATTCCAAGTTTAATCAAATGGCATAAAACATAGATAGGAATATCTCTCTTACTCACCTTAATAACTTTCTCAAAAGAACTTCTAGATTTTCTTGATGCCACAAACTACCACTAATGGAGAATCTAAAACCATGAAAATAAAGCTCTCAACCTAAGGAACAAGATTAAAGAAAGAAGTTTTGTCATTTGAGGTCATTCCTCTTACCTTTTCAAGCTTTTCTTCTTCCTTCTTGGGGCAACAATGGCTGACGAGAGAGAGAGAGAGATGAGCTTGAAGAAGAAGGAAAATGATGATACTCCCTTCCCTATACCAGCTCCAGTCGAAAACAAGGAGAGAGGGAGAGAGAGAAATGATAAAAAATTAGGATATTGACTTTTCTCTTACTCTTTCACATCATCTTCACTTGCCACTTATCACCATTGCATTGGTTCTCATAAATAAGTAACTAATTATTTACTATGACCTCTCCATTATCTATTTATTCACACATCTCATTTCTCCTTAGTTAGTAATTAATTTCTCCACCAATCACTAACTATTTGCCCAATAATTCCATTCTTTCAATTTTTTCACTGATTATGACACATTTACTTAAATTGCCACACTTCCAACTTCCAATTCCAACCTGAATTTGAGGATGAACCTCATTGCCTTATTCTTGAAAAGCATCTTTATAAAATAGTGTGAAACAAACAAATTATAAAAATTAGTAACATATAATATAAATAAAAAAGTGACATGTCTAACTCTACAATTTAAAATATCTAACCTTCATTAGTGATGGTAATTTTTGGTATTGGCAATGTGGTATCATCATAAATGATATCTTTTTCTATCTCTTCAGTGGAAAGTGTTGAAAGTGGAGGAGAATCAACTTCTTCCATTATCCAATATTTAATTTTATCAATACTTTCATAATCAATGAGATCAAAGTCTTTTTTCTTGTTAAGAACCCTAAAAAAACACATGAAAATGAAATATTGGTATAATTATTAGAAGCCACTTAATTAATTTTTTTTTTACCAATACAAAATTAAGCAAAGTATAAATTGTAAAGTGAAAAGGTTAGAAAAATATACTTATTCCTAACACGAAAATTGTCATGAATAAAGGCAAGATCATTTAGCCTTTTATGTTCCAATCTATTTCTTTTCTTGGAGTGTATCCTTTCAAGACACTCCAATTCCTTTCGCAACCGGAAGAAGAAGCAGTTTGACTCAACAATTGAATAGCCAACTTTTTAACATTGGGACAACTACCTCCAAAATACCGCTACCATTCATCTATCATGTTAAAATGAACATCATCAAATAGAAAAAAAATTAAAGTCAGATTCGTATAGTATAATATAATTGTATAAGAATTAAGAAGTAAGAGATTTTACTAGATCACAATGATTTTGCAGATTCAAGAGCCATGGGATTATTGAAGGCACCACTTTTATCTTGATATACTATGCCTTCTTGCAAAAACTTGGTCTTGTTAGATGTGACTTTCCTATTGATGACAAAAAGATATCCTTGCATAACCTCTGGCTTTTGAGAGAAGTTAGCCTTATCATAAAGAAAAGCAGGATTTAAGATATAAGCTACTACATGAAGATTTTGGTGAATCTGAGAATCCCACCTACACTAATAATACTCGTGAATGGCTTGTACAATATTTTTGTGCGATTGAAAGTATATTTGATGGCTTTCCTTGCCCTGTGCATCCCTTCATAAATATATCCTAGTGAAGGCTTATCATCAGAATCTACAATTCTCAAAAGTCGTATAAGAGGTTTAACAACTTCAATATTGACCAGACAATCATTCCAAAATACCCTGTCATATACAACCGCAATCACATCTCTTGCCCTATGGTCTCTTGAGTATCTAGAGTCAATGAATGTCTTACTGGTTATCAAGGCTTGTAAGTCATGCTTGTGCTCAAGAATACTTTTTAAAGCAATAAAAGTGGTAGCAAATCGTATTGCTCCCAGTCGGATGATTTCTGTCCACCCTTCTCTTTTTCTCAGCCAAGCTAACAAAAATATATGGTTGTAAATGAATTTTGAAATCAAAGATGCACGTGTAGATAAACAAGTGACAATCTCCATTTTTCCAATGTCTGACAAAATCAGGTTTAACCAATGTGCAACACATGGAGACTAATAAATATATGGATACTTTTCAGCCAATAATTTCTCAATAGCTTTATTATTAGTTGCATTATAGTAACAAGATGGACGACATTATCTACACCAGCAAACAAAACCATGTCCACAAACAAGTTACACAAAGTTTAGGCATCTTTTACAATGTCTGATGCATCCACAGATTTGATGAAGACAATTCCTTAAGGACAATAAACCAAGAAATTAATCAATTGCTGGTTTTGTTGATCTTGCCAACCATATGCCATTATCGTACAACCAGTTTTTGCCCAAAAATTCCTGCACTCATCAACTAATAATTGAACTTCGTTTTTCATGTCTTGTAATAATTTTGTTATGAAGGCATGGTAAGATAGCGCTTTATAACCGGGCCAATAGCTGCAATAGCATCTATCATAGGTTGGAAGTATATTGAATTAACAGCACTAATTGGAATGCAACAATTATACAACCACCTAGCCATAGCCATGTTTGCTCTATGCACAGCTTCTTTACCCACAAATGCACTTCTTATTCCTGGTTGTGCATCCAGTGTTATCCTTAGGGCAAAGAAGGACCTTGTAGTTGCAACAGGTGCCTTTTGTTTCAAAACTTCAGATGATCTTGAAGAAGGATTTTCAGTATGTGAAGGAGGAACTTCTTCTAAATTTGGAGCATCAGCTTCAGATGGTGTGACATTAGGTCCATAAGGATTGTCTTCTTCAAATGTATCTTTCTTCTTTCCCTTTTTCTCTTCAATTTTTTTCACATTTCTGTTCAACCGATAGCAAACATCTCCCGGAACCTTTTTACAACTTATGATGTCCCCTTTTATTCCAGCAAGATGTTGTTTCATTCTGTGTATTCCTCCCCCAATAAATCCCTTTCTACAATACATGTATTTCAAGTGAGGTTTTCCACCTGGGGTTTTGTTGCCACTTGAACACAATACTCCCATGCTGGATCGGCCTTTGATCTAACAGATTGGGTGGAGGGAGCAGTAGTAGATACTTGTTCTACTTGGGATGACATTTTCTACTTCCTACAAAGTTCAAACATTGTCGCACAACTTAAAAATCTGTTATAAAAGATTTAAGTGTCTATTGACATCAAGCACTTGATAGTTTATACTTTTTCCCACTAGTGTGGAAAAATAATTTTGGCAAGCAAAGCGGCAGAAAAGCATTCTCATAAGAAAATACTTCATTATGTCTAGCAGCAACAATGTGGTATTATTCAGTTTAAAGTGTTAGTCATAAAAGATTTAAGTGTCTGTTGGATTCAGGAAGTCATTCAGCAACATTATCAATAATGAAGTTGGGATTGCCAAGAGAAATAACAATAAGGTAGTGCTCTAAATATCTTTCCTTAAGGAGTAAATCTTATGAAGCCAAGAATTAATGAGGTGAGAAGATATAAATATGGGAACTCTGACTAAACCATCGATTTACCCTAATTAGTGTTATAGAAAATTGCCACACCTAAGCATTTTACTTTATGAGTTTAATTCTGCTACCTATCAAATGTGTATATGAAAATGTGCATATGAAAAGATGCATCATGAATGTGAAAAACAACTAGAAAAACACAAAACCAACAAAGTAGGACCCGCCATGTTTATTCTGAACCGTTCTTCTCAGTTTCTGGTTCAAGAAAACACAAAACCAGCAAAGTAGAACCAAAGAAAGTTACCAAGGGCAAGTGCTTTTTGCTTCTGCTCAAATAAAAACCCAAACTTGCAGATTTTCCTTTCCCTGCTTTTGGCCACTAATAACTAAAGGCAAAGCTAGTAGTTATTGATATTTGCAAGAAAGTTGAAGAACATGAAATTCTGATGATAACAGAAGTACAGAGCATTGAAAAAAATTTTCCTTTCAGCCACAACTAGTATAATCATCAGTTTCATTATATTCAGAAGAAACAAAACTCACAAGTCATAACAAGAAAAAAAACAAGAATGTTATAGTAAACCAAATTGACCTATTACATAGGCACCAGTGTATTAAGCAAACTTTAGAACAACTCTTTGACTATAAGGTTTAGCAGACTGAACAATAATATCTTTAGCATTCTCAATGGCAACAATAACCCTAGCAGCAAGTTGAAGCTTCTCCCATGTTTTTCCAAGATTAATGATGTAGATACTTGATTACAAAATTAACCAAAATCAACAAAGTAACAAACAAAAGCAATCACCATGCCACAGACTATTCCATCATAATTCTAAATTAAAATTGAAATTCTTAAGGTGAAATAAAATTAAACTTCAAAATCATGATACATCGTTTCAACAATTCATCAGTAAATTCATCAGTGAACTTGGTTATCTAGACGTACAAGACCTTGGTCTTTCATTAAATTTATAGAGGCTTATGGCCTAGTTTAGACATTGTTTCAACAATTCATCAGTGAAGATGCTCTTGTGAACATGGAGACAGAGCATTGTAAAAAGTTTCAGCCACAACCCACACGTATAACTTCATCTGTTCATCAGTTTCATTATACTCTAAGTTACATGAAAAAATAGAGCATTGTAAACATATACAACTTATAAGATTCAGCCACAGCCCACAAGTGATAATTTCATCAAAATCTGACAAGAATAGTCGAACTCACATTGAGCACAGAAAGGAAAAAGCTATACATTTCAATTTAAACAATCGAGTGAATCGACACATTGAGCTAATTGAGAAAAACACAAGATTAGAGCAAAGAACAGAGCATACCGATTACTGAGCTTCATCGACGACGCTATGAGGGAGGCGATTTAGGGGTTTCGATGTGACAGAGAGAGGAAGAATCACAGCACAGCAGCTACCCACGGCGGAAGAAGACGGCATAAATGGCTGTCTATTGCGGCGCAAATAACCGACACGACGGCGCACCACTATCACTCAAGACAATGCCACGGTGCACAAAGGTTCACGGCATAGGATGGATAGCAGCAAGAACTAAAAGCCACTAACAATGGAGGATGACCACCCAGACGGTGGACAACGACAGCCTCGTGTGGCGGACGACGACGGCCGGACTCTCCATTTCCAACGGAACTAGGACACATAGTCGCCAGGGGGCAGTTTGTCGAATCTAAAAGTGGGAAGTGGGAACCACTTTCACTTTTTTAGTTTTAGTTTTTTTTTAAGACAATCGGCCAATTTCCTCAATAAATAAAAAAAATATGGCTTTTTTTTTGTAACACAAGTTATTGGACCGGCCGTTTTTAAAAACCCGTTTCGGGTTCCAGCCCAATAACGGCTCCTAGCCCAACAGCGGTCCAAAACAGTTTTCCCACAAAAACAACCCAACGATGGAGACCGGCCCGCCCTCTTCACCGACCGATGGTCCAATTCTTAAACCCTTGCAATCATATTCAAAGTACTTAGGGCCCGTTTGGTTCGATCACATTATACCCTGCGGTGCAGTGCAATGCGATGCAATGGTAATGCAATGCGATATTAATTACAAGGGTAGTGTTTGGTTTGATTTTTAAGCAATGTGCAATGAGTTAATATTTTAACAATTATTTAAAATTAATATATTACACAAAGTCTATTTTACTCCTTAATATAATCTTTGTAGAAAAAATAGTTACAAGACGGTGACGGCGGGATGGAGGAGGACGAGGAGGAGGTGGTGGTGGTGGCAATGATAGGGGTGGCGGTGGGCAGCGGGGGTGGAGGAGGAGGTGGTGGCGGTGGCGGTGGGCCGGGGGTGCGGCAGTGGAGGTGGCGGCGGCGGCGGGGGGTGGAGGAGGAGGTGGTGGCGGTAGACGAGGGTGGCGGCGGAGGAGGAGGTGGTGGTAGTGGCGGCGGGGGTGAGGGTGGCGGCGGAGGAAGAGGTGGTAGTGGCAATGGGCGGTGGGGGTGGAGGAGGTGGTAGTAGGCGGTGGGGGCGGCGGGGGTGAGGGTGGCGGTGGAAGAGGAGGTGGTAGTGGCGACGGCGATGGAAAAGGAGGTGGTGGTGGTAGCGGTGGGCCGTGGGGGGTGGAAGAGGTGGTGGTGGGTGGTGGGCCGCCAGCGGCTGCGGCTGGCGGTGGGCCAATGGCGGGGCCGGTGGTGGTGGCGAGTGGAGGTGACGACGGTGGAGAAAATAGTGGTGGCAGCAGAAAGTGGAGGTGATGGCGGTGGAAGAGGAAGAGGTTATGGCGGTGGCTAGTACCGGTAATTCGGGCCAGGCTGGCGGGCCGCCCTTTTTAAACGGGTTCGGGCCGCCAAAATGGGCTAAACGAGCTGAGCTCGTTGAGCCCGCGGGCTGGCCCGCTTAATTTTTTTTTATTTTTTTTCTCAAATATCCTTGGTCCTTTATCTCATTTTCCTTTGATGATGTGTTTAATTAATTCATCATACTTTTTATTTGACACTTATTTTCATATTATATTTATTTATTATACTATTCTTAAATTAAAAAGAGATGTATTTATATAGTTTTGTGATGTAAATAGATGAAAAAAAAGGAAAGTAAGAATGAAATTGATTTCTTAAAACAAATGTATAAAAAAAAAAGAAGTGTGATATGAGCGGGTGAAAGAGAAAAGATTAAGAATTTAAATATATATATATATATTTGGCGGGCTGGCCCGCCTAAACGGGCTCGGGCTGGCAAAAGCCAGCCCGCGAAGGGGGCGGGCTGGTGCAGACCGCCCCGCTGCCGCCCGCAACCCGCGCGAGCTGGCCCGCAACCGCGGGCCAACCCGTTTTCCCACTCCTAGCGGTGGCAGTTGTGACGTAATGCGGCAAGTGAAATGAGATAAGTGAAACAAAGACAAAAGAAACTAAAGGGTAAATTGGACTTTTTAGACCATGTAATGGGATGGTAATGAGGATTCATAGGGGGGAGGTATGAATGAGGATTACCAATTTTTTGGTAATCTTCATTACCATGGTAAACCCTATTACCATGCTAAAAAGCTACCAAACACTCTTCTCTTGATAATGCAATCATGATTATCATTGCAGGCATGCAATGGGGTTGAACCAAACGGGTTATTAAAAACTTGTTTGATTTTATCTTAAAAAATAGCTTTTTAAAAAAAAACTAAAACACCTTTTTTTTAATAAGTTATTTTTAAGAAACCAAAAATTTATTTTTAAAAAATAAAAAATAAAAAGGGAGAATTGTTGATAAATACCTTTTTGGAAAATTAATTTCTGAATGATACCATTGTACATAACGGAAGATGTTTTGCACATAACGGAAGATTGCTTGCACATTTATATGGAAGACTTTTGCACACACGGAAGATGATTTGCACAAAACGGAAGATCGCTTGCACACACGGAAGATCACTTGCACGCTTGGTAGCAATCAGCAATTAATTTACCTCCAAAGTATTTTTGAGTAATTCTCCCAAATAAAAACAGTTTAGTTGTTTTCTTGTTTTTACTTTTTGGTTTTTATTTTTTGAGGCCGTCACCTATCCACTATCTATACAATACTACCGGTGTCGACCACTGTCACGTCACTACTAGTGATAGTTGCCGCCATGTCACTTGGAAAACATTTTTTTTTTTTAAACAAATAAGTATCCAAATAGTTTTTTTTTTTTGTTTTCCAAACTTCTTTTTAAAAACAATTTTATAAAATTATTTTAGAGATAAAAAATAGAGAACAGAAGCAAACAGACCCAACATGGACACCTCTCAACAAGGATTCAAACTTTATTTTGCCACATAGTAAGAGACTGGCCATTTCAGTTAAACTGATAGGTATATGTTTTATAATTAAATAAGTGTAGATTCTGAGATATATTTGATTAAATTTATTAATATTTTATAATTATTTAATTATATTTTATATAATTTTCTATCCTTTAATTAATTATAGGATAAAAGGATATTTCAATATAAAATCTACTCATATTCTAATTTATTTTCTAAGAGATATTATAAGATTCATGTGAAAGCAAAATATCAAGGGAAAATCTCATATAAAGCTGCTTAAAATAAGAAAATTTCAAAGCAAGCTGATAAATTCAACAAATCCTTAATAGTGCCATTAACCCAATTTGGGATTTTAAAATGTGAGTAAAATAACTTAAATGCCCTCTCCTAGATATTTTTTAAAGAGTTTGATTATTTTGTAACTTATTTTTTCAATATATATATGTATGTATGTATATATATTTCCATTTTTTCAATATATATATATATATATCAATATTAATATTTACTAAAACAAAATATGATTGATCTATAGTTTAAATATATTAACTATAACCTTCAGCCCAAAAACAATGTACATTAACTATCATCTTAAGAGCAAAAACGTACACTATTTTTTTTAAAAAAAGAGTTCATTTTATTAACATGAACAATTTTTTTTCAAAAAAAAAGTATAATATATGCCATTCTAAAAAATTTTTATTAAATATATTAAGTATAAATTTTACAATATGTGTTTCTTATATAATTTTTTTTAAAGTTCTATATTTCAATATAGATAGCATTTTGTGAAATTTAAAGTGTATGTGATATCTTTTTAACTAAAATATCTTTAGAAATATATCAAATTTACACGCCTCTTGTTGAAAAAAAATATTTAATATTAAAAACTTATATTAAAGAACAAAAAATTTAAAAAATTGAAATCTTAACTAAATATTTTTTTTAAAAACTCATATTTATGTGTTTAGGAAAATTATTTAGAGCTTGTTTAGAAAAGCATTGGTAAAAATGATTTTGTTATAAATAAAAGTGAATTTTATTTTTCAATTGGTTTTTGAAAGCTGAAATTGATATGGGTTATGCTTTCCTTCTTCTTCTTCTTTTGTCTCACTTTATAAAAATAACTACATCATTTTTTTAAAACAAAAATACTCAGTTTAAAAAATCATTTAATTGATTCAGCAATCATATTTTATTTTATTATATATTAATGATGATATATAGAACAGTAAAGTCATAAAGCTGATAAGTAAAATATTTACATATTTATTTTCCCTTATATGATGATTTTATGGACGATATTTGCGTTTAATATAATAAATTTGGGTGTGATTGATAAATAAATATTGTTTTTGGAATAAATAGCATTTACAAAAAAATAATAAAAAAAACAAAAAATAAAAAAAATAAAAGTACTGTAGCAGTCACCGGGCACTGTAGCAAGCCGCCAGCACTGTAGCATGTCAACGGCACTGTAGCAATCCGCCAGAGGGGTACTGTAGCAGGGCACTGTAGCAACCGCCAGGGGAATAGTAAAAGTACTGTAGCACACGTTTTTTCCCCCTATAAATAGAGATCAAGGCCAAGCTCAAAGAGGAGGAGAGGGAGAGAAGCAGAGGCCCTTCTCCCACCGGGAGAGGTCATTTTCTGACCGGGAGAGATCTTTCTCTAACATTTCTGAGTTCCTTGTGTTGTTTTCTTAGATTTAATTTCATGTATTGCATGCCTCCATCTTGGAAGGCTTAGGATTTTATTACTTTTTGCATGCCTCCATCTTGGAAGGCTTAGGATTTTATTTTGCATACCACCTACATGGAAGGTTTTACCTCCTAAATGGACGGATAGATTTCTTCATGCCTCTATCTTGGAAGGCTTAGGATTTTATTACATTTTGCATACCGCCTACATGGAAGGTTTTACCTCCTAAATGGACGGCTAGATTTCTTCATTTTTCATGCATCTTTTGGTTGTATATTTATGTTTGAGAATTTAATATTCAAATTTATGCAGTATTTCTGAGGATTTCATTCTAGTTTTATATAATGTCAATTTATTTTGGTTTTGTTTTTAATTTCATCATATGCTAAACTTTCATTTTCCTAGGGTGATGACGTAGCTTACTAATGACGGATTGAATCTTAACTTATTAAATCTAGTTTGAATTTCTCCTTCATGATTGAGTTTTAATTATTATTCTTAATGCTTTTGATTGATTGGCCATCTTTTAAATGATTTCAATATACATGTTGAGACCGGAAGGAGATACATGTGTGTAGACCCTATAATTAAAACCATGATTTGCATATGAAATAGGAATATATTCATATGAGTTGTGTAGTCTTACTGAGTTCCATAAATCTTAATGCATAATTAATTGCTTAAATCCATATAGGAATATATTGGATTAGCAATTGATTATAGAATTGCTTGACCTTGGAAGAGGCTAGTAATTAAATTAGGGAAACTCGACTATCAATCATGTGGAATAAATTGGGCTAGAATAGATAAGTGATTCAATCCGGAATTTGTGAAGTGAAATCTAATCCCTAGGGCTTTTTCTCATATTTGCTTTCATATCATCTGCAATCATATTTAATTGTCTTTCTTTTATTTTGTACTCTCAATCACCAACTAATCGATCGACTAAATAGAGTTAAAATTGCTCATTTTGGTACTTAGTGATCAATCCTCGTGGGAACGATACTCTACTCACTTCTATATTACTTGATTACGACAGTGTATACTTGCACTATTTAATTGATCATCTGAACTTGTATCAAGAGCAATAAACCATTTTAACAGGGGAAAGAGGAGAGGGCATTGAAGTCATTTTACGCACATTTTAAAATCTCAAATTGGGTTAATGACTCAATTCAGGATTAATTGAATTTATCAAACTAATTTAGAATTTTCCTATTTTAGGTAGGTTTATATGGGATTTTCCCAAATATCAATATAATATATCTATATTATATGATAATCGATTAAAAAAGAGAGAGAGAGAAAAATACCAAGATATTATGATAGAAAAGTGTGCAGGGAGGCAATATACACCTATAGATATGTTAGGCGTAGCAAGAGGATGGTGTGTTTTGTTTTCCTTAGTTAGTTATAGCAACACAAGAGTTTAGAATTTAGATGGAGAGAGATTAAAGTTTGGAGATGCAGAGGATCTACAACACGGATGAAAATTCGGCATTGAATTTTTATTTCTCCTTTCATTTCTCTTCTTTCTTTTGTCTTGTTATTTTATTTTCAGTTAGCTATTATTTTGGTTATGACAATATTTAGTTTATGTAGATAAACCCTTATTTTGGATTGTTTAGTTTGATTATGGATTAGTTGATGATGATTTCTTCCTTAAATTGCTTTAATTTTATATTTGTTGATTTAATTGCATGCTTGATTATCCTAAAATAAGAGACATCTGATTGAAACTATTTTGGTGTTCTAAAGGAGCTTAGATATAGAAAATTTAAACTAGACCTTCAATTAAATCATGTAGGATTAAGTTTTCTGACTTAATTTGCTTGTAATATAAACATATACCTACTGGCCCTACATATTCTCATTAGACTTACATTGCACTTAAATTAATCTAATTAAGTACTAATCGCCTAAGATGTTAGGGATTAACATATTTAGAATGCCTTTTAGTGAATCAAAAAACAATCTTAGGTAAATAAAAATCCTAGACTAGCAAATATAACTTTAAATCCAATTAAATAGAGAAATTAGATATTAAGAAATAACCAAGGATAAATAATCCAAGTTATTGCTTAAGATTTAGAACCACCCTTATTCTTAGTTTTAATTATAGTTAGATTTATTTTTCTTTCTTTCTTTTAGTTAGCTTCTATTCTTGCCTCCTATTCAAATGGTATTCACCAACTTAAAGAAAAGTGTAGAGTCATTGATCAACAGTATTGTTGGTATCAAGTCCTTGTGAGAACAATATTTTATTCACTCTTTATTACTTGATAGAGGCCCATACACTTGTGGAGTTTTAGGCCTTATATTTTGCCCCTATCATAGACTCAACATTGTTATTTATATATTTGATCTTCTAATTTTATATAAATATTTGTTTATTTTTTTAATTTTGTAAAATATTTTTTAGTCTTCTAACCCTAACACACCATCAGTATCAAATCAGAAGTTTTTTTTCCATAACAATCATTGTTATTTTTGAAATTAAACTTAATATATATGTATTTGAAAATGTTTTTCTAACCTTTAAAATTGGCTAAAAATGTACAGAATGAACCATCATGTAAAGTTAAAAGATTAAAGGATAAATGTGTAAAAATGACAAATGTAATGCCCTGAATTTTGAGCTTTGAGGCTTGAGACTAAGCCTAAATTAAATGAGTGCTAAGCCAATAAGCCCTGGTTTAATGGGTGATTCAAATATATTCTCTTATATTTCTTATATCTTTGAGGTATTAAATAGAATAAAAAAAGTGAATATTCATGGCCATAGGAATTTAATATTTGAAATTGAAATGTGAACAGTGTTTTAATGAAATCGCCTGGGAGATAGTGAGATTATCTTGAGATTTTGGATGAACAAATGATGTTCAAAAATTATGAAATTTTACAAAATGAAAGTAGATATTTTAAGCTTTAATTTGATAGGTCATATAACTCAATTAGAGCTATATACAAAAAATTATGAATTTTTGAAGTTTGCCCAGTGAAATTGATTCTTTTTTGGAATAGCTTCCAAAGATTAAAAATCTGGGAATTATGTGCTTCCAATTGGCAAGATTCTATATTTTTTTCTTGAAACTAGACTCAATAAGGGTTCCATATCCTTTATAATTGCTCAGAAACGATGTCTACAAATTTAGTTATGATTTTTCAAAGTTTGGATAGAAAATCTGCCAGAATTAGTACTATTCCGAAAATTGGAAAATAAATTGTATTGGCAATTGTATAAATTGTGGAATAAAGAAATAGGAGGGGAAAATAATTATTTGGCTCATAAGTATGCCAAGTGTCCTTAATCTAAGTCAAGAGAAATAAACAATAATTGTTGAATATGAGCATATATGTTATTACCTTAAGATATTGTTATTTGGTACATGAAGCTTAAACAATTGAAAGAAGCCCATTTGTTTCCAAAAGGACCCAAAATGGCGTGTTAGGCTAGAAGGGAAGAAGAGGAAATTTGGTTCAAACTCAATTGGACTTTATAACACAATTTTGAAGGAGATAAGGTCAAGTACCAAAATGATGTCATAAACCAATTTATCTGCCATTTATTAATTAAGGGAAAATAGGTAAGATAATTTATGAAGTAAAGCTTCATCTTTCTTGTCTCATTTTTGTCCTACCACCAGAGAGAGAGAGAGAGAGAGAGAGAGAGAGAGAGAGAGAGAGAGAGAGAGAGGCTTAAGAAAGCTTAAGGTTTAGAGAGAAGGAGGAAGAAGAAAGCTAAGGTAAGCTTGTTGTTACTTAATATTGGCTTCTAAACTTGTGTAGCTTCCTCTCTAATCTCTTCTCCTCCATGAAATTCATTGTTTAGCAAGCTCATCTTAAGCTCAAGGAGAGAGAGAGGAGGACGTCTAGAAAGAGAAAGTATAAGAACTCAAGAGGTAACTTCAAAAATCTCAAATCCACACTAATATGTTGTTGTTGATGATGTTTATGATTGGATTTGGTGATTATTGGTTAAGTTTGTAAATTGGAAAAGTGCTAAATGGCTTAATAAGGGATTAGGAGTAGAAAGGAGTAAGCTTTAGATGTGGAAACACAAAATTGCACATTTTCTAAACTTTTCCTTGTGAAAGTTTCGGCCAAACCTTTTTTAAGGGGAAGGAGCTGGATTTTCATAAATCTAATAATTCCATGGTGTTTAGGAGGAAAACTTAGGTGGGGTTATGGTTAGTCACTTTTTCGGAAAAGGCCGAAAAAGCCCCTGAAACCCTTAAAACAGGGCTGCCAAGGGTATTATTGTCTTTTGATAGTGAATTTGGTAATTCCGAGTTCAAAAATAGATTCCTTGGGTGAAAACATGTCAGAATAGCTCATATCAAAATTTCAGGAAAAGTACAGTCGGATTGGGTAGGGCAGGGCTGAGCAAGGTCCCTGGGGGCATTTTAGTCATTTTTCAATATAGACTCATATAACCACCAAAAACACTATGGAAGTGTCTAAATTGTACATTTGGACTTTTAGGATCTAGTTGAGAGCCAGGTTGCTGGCACACAAATCGAGGCATAAAGGTGAAGAGCCTCTTTAAGGATAAAAAAGGTTTAAGGTAGGAAACTTACCTCTCCTGCATGTATTTGATATTTGTACTAGTGTATTGATGCATATTATTGCTTTGCTTGATAATGTAAAACATATATGAATTATTGAAGCTCTGTTTCTGTTTTATACTGTGGCCATAGTTTTGTTGCATGAAACATTGGGCACACATATATGTCATTGTATAAGCATGAGTTTATGTAATGCAAGCATGTCCTGCATTAAGCGCTTATCTTGCATGCATATTGGTACTATTTTCTTACTAATATTCTCTCGAATCTCACCCTCCGATATCAACAATTTAGAAAGGAGAAAACAAAAGATATGCTGAAAACAAAGAAGAGAACTACATGAGAGGATTGCAGTGGTGGAATGAAGATGAGAAGATGTCTCTGTTTCACTGGGACGGGTTTAGACACCCAAGTAGCCCTATGCGGTTACATTGATTATAATTATTATGTATAAACCTTTATGGAGAATTTCTATAATCATACACATATTATCAGTATAATTATGCTATTCCTGTGTTGCCCACCGAACTCCGTATCGTTTTCCACAAATACTATGAAAAAGGTGACAATAAGATAAGGGCGTGACTTACACAATGAGTTTATGTAATGCAAGCAGGTCATGCATTAAGCACTTATCTTGCATGCATATCGGTATTATTTTCCTACTGACATTCTCTCGAATCTCACCCTCCCCTACCAACAATTTAGACAGGAGAAGATAGAAGATATGCTAAGAACAAAGAAGAGAACTATACGAGAGGATTGCAGTGGTGGAACGAAGACGAGAAGATGTATCTGTTTCACTGGGACGAGTTTAGACATCCAAGTAGCCCTGTGTGACTACATTAATTATAATTATAATGTATGAACCCCTATAGGAAATTTCTGTAATCATGCATATATTATCAGTATAATTATGTTATTCATGTGTTGCCCACCGAACTACATATCGTTTTCCACAAATACTCTAAAAAATGTGAAAATAAGCTAATGGTGTGACAACAAAACTATTAAAATTGACTAATGGTCGTAACTTTTTATTGTGGGGCTCACTCTATTGTTATAAAAGTATGAAAATACCCCCAACTTGAAAAACTAAAAAGTGTACAAATGCCAAAATACCCAAAAACTACTAGTCAAAGTGCGCCTGACACTCTATATTTTTCATATGTGCTAAAATACCCATAAACTTGCAAATAAATTAATTCTTTCAATTTTGGCAAAACCAAAAAACAACTCTATTAAATTGTGTTATATCATTATAATACTAATAATTTTATGGTTAATGTAGATGCTTGATCTTCTATATTTTATCAAGTTTTAGTTGTTTTTTTTGGGTCAAGTATCAAGTTTTAGTTAGTCTCACAAAACTTGAGAAAAATCAAAGATGTCAGCCACTTGGACTAAAAAAATTGAAAAATAGTAGCTCCAAAATAAATTCATAATGGTAAAAATGCATTTGGTTACACAATTTTATTAAGGTTTTTGTTTGATCCTTTAATTTATAAAATATCTTTCCTTTTTTAAAAACTCTAATATCATTCTGGTAAAAAAAAAAAAAAATCTCTTATCAACGTCATTATTTTAAAATGATTATTTGTTGTACCAATAATTGTGATTCTAAGAAATTAAACTTATATGTTAACATTTGTGAATATCTTATCAACGTCATTTCAATGACATTACTCATAAAAAAGAATTTTAATGACATGTTTTAATGAAATTAACAATATTAGGATCAGACAAATTTTATAAAATTAACAAACCAAAAAAAAAAAATTATGTGTAGTTGATAATCAAAAGTACACTATTGCCTTAAGCATATAGTCAGGATTCGATTCCTAGCGATGTGTGTGAAGAGGGTCTCATGGCTATCACTAAATTCTCTTTGGAAAGTCAACGGTGTAAGGAGATTAGTCATTGTTGCCGGTGGAGCATACCCTGGGCCTGAAAAAAAATTCATCTAAGAAAACAAACTTAATATTTGTTTCTTTGACTTTTTGAAAAAAATTAATAATATGTTTAAGAAAACAATTGGGAAAATCCCTAATAAAGAATTTTTAAAATGCTAAAAAAATAAAAAGTTGTTTCGAATATTCATAATCCCAGATAAATGTTAAACCCAATTTATCATTTTTGAAATTAAAAGGAAAAAACCATTTTGTTCTTACATATATTTTTTTTTATTTAAAAAAAATTACCCCAACTGGCCGCCAGAGTTCTAATGGTGGAGATGCGTTCGAACCCCACCACTTTGTTTGCACAATATGTTGGTAACCATTAGGCCACCAATGCTTTTCAATATAAATAATGCAAACACACACACACACACATATATATATATATATATATATTATATAACCTTTGATTTTTAAGCTAAGTCCATTAACAAATTCTGATAACGAATTGATATATTTAAATAAGAAATTCGCAACTTTCATTTTTTAAGTAAAAAATCCACTTACTTTTTCAAACCATTCACAAGTTTAGATAAGAAATTCACAACTTTCGTTTACCAAATTAAAAATTCATACTATCAAGCCATTAACAAGTTTAAATAAGGAATTGACAAATTTAGATAAGTAACTCACAACTATTTAGGGTTTAGGGTTTTTTTAAGTTGTGAATTCCTTATCTAAACTTGTCAATTTCTTATCTAAATTTGTAAATTGCCTGAGAGAGTAAGTCAATTTTTTACAAGGTATTAAAACCCGGACCGGGTATTGAACCGGTCGGGGTACTGGGTTAAGGGTCAGTGGGTCAAACCGGGGCCAAACCGGAGCTAAACCGGTGAGTAATTGAAAATTTTAGACTTATAGTATAAAATTCTAAAGGAAAAAGTTAAAAATTTTTTTTTTTTTAATTTGGGACCCGGACCGGTCTAGTGACCGGTCCGGCGGGTTCCGGGCCGGACCGGCCGGTCCGGTCCGGGTCCATGAACCCTAATTTTTTACTTAAAATATAAAAGTTATGAATTCCTTATCTAAACTTGTGAATTTCTTATATAAACTTATGAATTCTTTATCTAAATTTGTAAATAGTCTGATAAAATAATTGAACTTTTTACTCAAAAAACAAAAGTTGTGAATTCCTTATTTAAATTTGTTAATTCCTTATATAAACTTGTTAATGAGCTTGGGTTAAAAATTAAAGGTTTACACACACACACACATTATTTATATTGAATGGCATTGATGGCCCAATGATCACCAACATTTTGTGCAAACAAAGTGGTGGTGGTTTAAACCCCACTCCCACCACTTTGGGAATATTTATTCCCACCTGGCGGGCGGTGGGGGTAATTTTTTTAAAATAAAAAAAGAAAAATACTTATGTTAAATTCCTTATATCCATTTCGTCAAGTTCTTTAATCACATGTGACTATACATCCTATTTTTGAATTATCATCATTTAACTATAAATTGATATGAAAAAGGTAAGACATGTGGTGATGTATGATTGGAGAACTTGATGTAAATATGATCTATTAAAAAATATATGTAAAGGCAAATTGGTCTTTTCATTTTAATTTCTAGAAAGATAAATTGAGTCTAATATCTCTCTGAAATTATGAATATTCAAAATACCTTTTTACCTTTTAATATTTTTAAAGTTCTTTATTAAGGATTTTTCCAAAACAATTTGATGCGAATATTTATATATATATATATATTTTTTTTTTTTTTGCCAACTTGATAGTTGATGCGAATATATATATATATATTGCCATTTTGGAGATGTCCGAGGGAATTGCGCCAACAAATTTGATGTTTACATATGAGGAAGGGCAATACCGAAGGGCCGACGCATGCTTCTTGGGGTTGAGACGTGCTATCGTGCCGCTGCCCCAGGAATCTGTTGCTGTGCCCAGCAATGGTAATAATCGATGAAGGAACATAATGAGAGCGCGTGTAGTTAACCGCTAGGGCATGCGAATGTGGTAAACTGCTGGAGCCCCATACGCATCCGAAGGTTGGAGTTAAAACAAGTCCGAAATGAGAGGAGGGAGGTTGCGCGCTCACATGGAGCCATGTGAGAGACGACCCCACCTACGTACTTTTTCGCGCGCGTGACCTTTTAATTTGATGAAAAAATATATATAAAAATCCAATATACAAGATATACGACCTACAACATAAAAAGTTGGTAAAAATATATTTAAGCGTAAATTTTTTTGCGTAGATTTTTTAGTGAGGAGGATGTAACAACCACAAATGGAGTGGGCTTGGAGATGACGGAAGGCAAGGGCCCAATTTATGGTGATGAGTCCAATGGATCACGAAGAGGTCAGCAAATGCGTAAGAAAACTTGGAAATTATGTGACCTGGTAGGAGAATGATATAAAGAGACAAAAACGGTTATGAAAGAGGAGATTTTGGCTTTTGGAGAAATTCCCTCTGATTTGGTCTCTCTCTCTCTTCTGTATTTGCTTCCTTTCTGTTCTATTTTTGCAGACCCATTCTGGTATCTTAACGCCTTTCATGAGCAGAGATTTGTAATTAGTAGTAGAGAATTAATATCATTGAATATTCCTCTGTCTCTATATTATTTTTCTGTGTTTAATTCCTGAGCTGTGACATTTGGTGCTTTCGTTGATTCTCCATTTTCCAGAAAATGGCATTCAATACTAGATTAAAGGATCTTCAGGCTGAGATTAAGAAGAACTCCGAATTTACGGTTGAGGCCACAACGCGATTGGATCAGCTTGACGTTCGTCTTGAGGACTTGGGTCGCATGATGCAATCAATGATGCAGACCATGGCTACTTTTTCTCAAAAACAGAATGTTTTTTAGGCTTCTCCCGCTTCGGGCCTTTCTGGATCTTCTACTACCTTTTTTCCTAACCATTTACGAAGACTATTAAACTTGATTTTCCCAGATTTGATGGGACTGATGCTTTGAATTGGATTTTTTGGGCTACACAATATTTTAAGTATTATGATATTCCAGAATCTCATCGTTTGCTTATTGCTTCGGTTCATCTTGACGTAGACGTTCTCCCATGGTTTCAGATGCTCGAAAAGAATGGTCGTGTTCCTCACTGGTTTGCATTAGCTCAAGCTATCGAACGCCAATTTGGCCCCTCACCATTTGACTGTGCTCGTTCTTAGTTGTTGAGCTCACACAGCGGGAGTCGGTGGTTCTCTCGACACGTACCATACGAGGTGTTTGGCGTTGGCTAACAGAACTGATGATGTTCCAGAAGCTGCATTGCTTGATTGTTACGTAGGTGGTCTTTTAACTTCGTCGGGATGTCTTGGTCCACCGTCCAGCTATGGTACACTCTGGCATGGAGCTTGCTCGCCTATTTGTTGCTACCACTGTGGGTGGTTCTTCAATCCCAATGGCCGGATCCTCTCTCAAACCTTCACAGTCCTCGTTACCGTTAGGGAAACCACTTTCCTCACCGTCTTCCACGGGGTTCTCCGCTACAGCCACGACAACGAGAGGTGACAAATCTAACCTACCCCCACTTTTACCTACTCTAAAGACTCCACCAATCAAGAAAATGACCTCTACTGAAATGCAAGTACGTCGTGAGAAAGGCTTATGCTACGATGCGAAATTCTCTCTTACTCACCGATGTCCGAATAAGTAGCTGATGATGTTGGTCGGTGACGACGAATTAGAGGATGCTCATGATGAAGCCACAGAACCACCAGAACTTGATGCTTCGTTGCACCATCTATCCCTGCATGCTCTCCAAGGAACACATGGCCCCGCCACAATTCGTTTTACCGGTGATATTCAAGGTACTGCTATTCAGATTTTGTTAGACGGTGGTAGCTCTGATGCATTTATTCACCCTCGTATAGTACGCCATCTCAAATTGCCCGTACAACTCACCTCTCCTATTCAAGTCCTAGGCGGTACAGGCACTGTACTCACCAGCATGGAACGGGTTGAGAATATTCCTATTGAAATTTCCGGCCACACTCTGCTTTTGTCTTTGTTTGTTTTACCAATTTCTAGCGTTGACTTGGTTATTAGTGCTGATTGGCTAGAAATATTAGGACCCCACATCACCGACTACAGTTCTTCTATCATTAAGTTTCTTTATAATGGCAAGTTCGTTACTCTCATTGGTTCTCGTAGTCCTGCGATTTCTCTTGCTCAGTTATATCATTTTTCTCGGATTCATCACTTTAATGTTGTGGCTGAATCTTATATGCTCCACCCACTTACCCCTATCGTACATGATGATGTCGCACCGAGGACCTTCCTTTTGATTTGTCTGCTTTCCTCCATTGTTTTAACTCGGTTTTTAACATTCTACAGGGATTGCCACTGGAGCATGGTCATGCACACTGTATTGAGTTAATATCTCACTATGGACCTGTTAAAGTAAGGCCATATCGAAACCCTGTGAGTCAAAAATCAGAAATCGAAAAGATGGTGAATGAACTACTTTAGGAGGGATTGATTCAGCCTAGCCTCAGCCCTTTTTCAGCTCATGTCTTATTGGTTAAGAAGAAAGATGGCTCGTGGCGTTTTTGTGTGGATTATCTTGCTTTAAACGCGATCATTATCAAGGATGCATTTCCCATGCCCATCGTTGACGAACTTCTCGATGAGTTGTATGGCTCTGTTTTTTATTGGAAATTGGATCTTCGGTCAGGGTATCACTAGATATTGATGCGCGATGCTTATCATGAGAAGACCGCATTTCAAACTCATCTGGGACTACATGAGTGGCTTGTTATGCCTTTCTGCCTTACCAACGCTCCGGCAACTTTCCAAGCTCTGATGACAACGTTTTCAGACCATATCTTCGGCAGTTTATGCTTAATTTTTTTGACAACATTCTTGTTTATAGCTGCAACTGGGCTGAGCATCTTCATCATTTGGAATTGGTTCTCCAATGTCTTTCTGATCACTGGTTATTTGCTAAGAAATCTAAGTGTTCTTTTGGTCGTCGAAAAATTGAGTATCTTGGACATGTTTCTGAACGTGGTGTGGAAATGGATCAAGCAAATATTCGAGTCGTACAAAAATGGCCCCGTCCCAAGTCTGTCACCTAGTTAAAAGGATTTTTGGGGTTGAGTGGATATTACCGTCGATTTATCAAAAATATGCCCATATTGCCGGGCCCTTAACTCAAATTTTCTATAAAGATGCTTTTATATGGACCGCCGAGGCTGAATGAGCATTTAAGCTTCTCAAACAAGCTCTAACACAAGCACTGGTATTGACATTACCCAACTTCTCTTTACCATTTGTACTCGAGACAGATACATCCGGGATTGGCATCGGTGCCATTCTTAGCCAAGGCAACCACCCCATCGCCATTTTCTCAAAGAAATTCTCGGCCCGTATGCAATCCTAGTCGATTTATGGCCGTGAATTATTTGCCATTACTGAGGCTGGATCAAAATTTTGCCATTACTTGTTTGGCCACGAATTTGTCATTCTAATTGACCAAGCTAGTTCGAAACACCTTCTTGAACAAACCATTCAGACTCCTGAGCAGGAATCTTGTTTACCAAAGTTGTTAGGTTATAGATTTTCCATTGAATATAGCCTTGGAAAAACAAATCAAGCGACAGATGCCTTGTCACGTGTCGACTTTATGACTTTTTCTTCTATCACTGGTACTTTCACGGACTACGTGTATTCTGAACTCACTTCCTCTGCATCGATAGGAGCATTGAAATTGAAAGTGGAGCAACATTCGACTGGTTGGCCGCATTACAGTATTGTTCAGGGTGTTCTCTACTAGAAACAACATTTGGTCATTCCATCTGATTCCCCTATTTTGATTCAAAAAATCTTGGAGGAATTTCATTCATCTGTTGTTGGTGGTCACACAGGTTTTCTTCGAACTTTTCATCGCCCGAGTTGCCTCTTCTATTGGCCACGTATGCGGCAGGACATTCATTTATTTATTCGACAATACTCTATTTGTCAAAAGGCCAAGGTCATTCACTTTCATCCTGTAGGTTTATTATCTCCTTTGCCAATTCCCAATCAAATTTGGGAAGACATAGCTATGGACTTCATCATTGGTTTACCCCTCATTCATGGTTTTTCTGCTATTATGGTTGTGGTGGATCGATTGTCCAAATATGGACACTTTATTGCCATTCCATGCAATTTCTCGAGTCAGCTCATTGCAGAGTATTTCTTGCAGCATGTGGTTCATCTTCATGGTTTTCCTCGTTCGATTGTTTCTGATAGCGACAAAGTTTTCACCAGTGCGTTTTGGCGGCATCTTATGAAACTCCAAGGTATTTAGCTCAACTTTTCTTTAGCATATCACCCTTAATCGAACGATCAATCGGAAGCCTTAAATAAATGCCTTGAAATATATCTCCAGTGTTTTGTACATGAATTCCCACAAA
Source organism: Inga oerstediana (assembly GCA_963210345.1). Lineage (NCBI taxonomy): Eukaryota > Viridiplantae > Streptophyta > Magnoliopsida > Fabales > Fabaceae > Inga > Inga oerstediana. The sequence continues at coordinate 44,015,065 of OY723407.1, forward strand.
AATGGTTGTTATTTTTGCCTTGGGCAGAGTTTTCCTATAATACTGCCTTCCATCACTCCACCGGCATGACACCTTTTTAAAGTTGTCTATTGTCAACATCCGTTTTCATTTCGATAATTGGAGAGTAATAAAGACGGAATTCAATAGACATATAGAAAAGTACCATTATACTAAAAATATTCGTTTACAATCTCATGTCGTTTGTCAACGAAATATAGAAAGTACAGCGGAAACTTTAATATTTACATAATTCCCCAAAATATCTGAATATAACTAATTATAACCACGATTATGTCCTAGCCTCGCGACACGTGCCAATTACTTCACGATGTCTACGCCTTTGCCTTTTAACCTACTGGTACCCGCTGAGATGTTTATTTAAAAATAGTGTGAGATTCCGAAGAATCCCAGTAGAAATATGTTATCGTTCATAGAAAATGTAAAAAGCAAATATGACATGCGCCAAGGTATGCACTAATTAATGAACAATATAAACACATTATTGTCATGTATACATGAGTAGGGCCCAGCTCCACAATCTACACCGGTTGGTCTTCAGCCAACTCCTAGTGCAAGTGCACACCGGTACTAACTGCCTCTCTCTAGGCAATTCATGTTAATTAATAAAGTATATTTACAAACATTGGAATCCACATAATCACATAACTATGGCATGATGTATGAAGGATAATATTCTTACCTCAAAGCTTTATAACCCCTTTTTAGATGTGTCTCAAAATACGTGTCGTGTCTGGCCTCTAACTCGATCTTAAAATATTAAATGTACAAGAAATAGGTTATAACTTATCCAAGTGTCATTTTAGACTCTTCCATAGTGTTTCTTGTGGTAATATTAGTCTATAGTGAAAATTTACCAAAATACCCCCGGGACCCCGACCTGATGGCACGTTTTACCAAAATTTTAACTAGGGCTATCCTGACGTATTTTCGTCTAAGGAATCCATTTTCAGGCTTGAAATCACCAAATTCACTATCAAATTATGAAAATACCCTTGACAACCTCGATTTAGGGATTTTAGAGGCGTTTTCGTAATTATGTTTTTTCGGCCTTTTCCGAAAAAGTGATCAATTATAACCCCACCTATATTTGCCTATTGAATCCAATGGAACTATTTATTTCATGAAAATCTAGCTCCTACCCCCTGAAATAGTACTGACCGAAATATTGAAAGAAAATGGAAAAATTGTAGTTTTGTGTTTTAGCTTCCAAAACTTGTACTTTTCCACTTCTAATCTTTCATTAACTTATTTAAACACATCTTAACCATGATTCAAAGAAATTTGGGTAGCATAACCCCTTAGGGTTATAGCTTTCCCAATCTTTCAACTCAACCAAAAATCACCAATCTAACAACAAACTTCAAAACCAACTTCATACAAGTATATATTTGAGTTTGGTGTAGTTACCTTTTAGGCTTCTTAGATCCTCTCACTCTAGGCATCTCCTCCCTCTCTTCTTGATCTCAAAGTGTGTCTTCACCACCAAGGATTCATGAGGAACAAGAGTTTAGAGAAAGATCTAGGGAAATGCTACAAAAAAAACTTAAGAAACCAACACTTACCTTAACTTCTTCTTCCTTCTCTCTAACTCTTCAAGAGTTCTCCAAGCTCTCTCTCCCTCTATGTTGGACGAAAATACTCAAAGGAAGAGGAAGGAATGGCTTCATAAATTTTCCTCCCTTCATTCTACACCATTGATCTCATCAAGGGGTGTTATGGTGACACTTGTCAACCACCATACTTCCACCCATACTCCCTTCATAATTGCTCCATTTGACTTCCCTTAACATTGAACTAGCCTTCTCCCTTGGTCAGCTTTTAAAAAAAGTGCTCACCCTTTCTCTTGCTCCAACTAAACCATTACTCTTCCAACTAGACCAATTCTTACACTCAAGGTAGCATACCATTTCATCATTATTTGTCCATGTAGCATTATTTTAATGCAATTTGACATGTGCTCATACAAATCCATTATAATTTAATCCCCTCCTTATATGATCATGACACTTGGCATTTTAATTCCATTAATCAATTTCTAACACATTTTATTTTCAATTTTCGGATAAATGCCAATTCTGGTAGATTTTCTTCTCTAACTTTGAAAAATCATAACTAAATTTGTAGACATTGTTTTGGAGTGATTTCAAAGGCTATGAAACCCTTATTGAGTCTAATTTCAAGGAAAAATATGAAATTTTACTAGCTGCGATCATATCATTCCTAGATTTTCAATCTTTGACCGCTACTCCAGAAACTTTTCAGATTTTCTGGACTAACTTAAAAAATTCATAACTCTTTGTACATAGCTTCAATTAATTCATATTAACTATCAAATTAAAGCTTAGGATGTCTAATTTCACCCTATAAAATTTTATAATTTTTTCTAATCATTTGGTTTTCCAAAACCATATGACAAACTCACTGCCTTACAAACGATTTCACTGAAAACACTATTCACCTTTCAATTTTCAATATTTAATTCCTTTGGCCTTAAATATTCTCTATTTTATTGAATATATATAATAATCACAATATACTCTTAATGAATAAAATTTGGGGTGTTACATCTATGGCCGCGAGCCACCTCCTCTCTTACGTCACTCTTCGGTTGAGGATACCCCACTGGATGTTCATCAAGAGTTGGTTCAACGGGATGAGGTGTTACCGACTCTTAAGAGTAACATCCATCGTGCTCAACAGCGTATGAAACACTTTGCAGATAAAAAACGCACTGAGGTACATTATGCCGTGGGTGATTGGGTCTTAATTAAATTGCAGCCCTATAAACAACACTCGGTGCAAGTACATAAGTTTCAGAAATTGGCTTTGATGTATTTCGGACCATTTCAAATTACAGAGTGCATTGGCACTATTGCTTATCGTGTTGCTTTACCATCTGAAGCCAAGATCCACCCTGTGTTTAATGTTTCTCTGTTGGAAAAGTTTAATGGTTCAGACATTGAGACTTCATACTTGCCTCTACCGTGAACGACTACCCCGGAAGGCCCTGTGGCAGCACTGGACACTCGGACGATTCAACGCAATGCTATGCCAATTCCACAGATCCTTATCCAATGGGCTGGCACAAAAGACATCACGTGGGAAGACGTGGCTTCTATTCAAACTCTATATCCAGATTTTGACCTTGAGGACAAGGTTGCATTCAAGGGCAGGGGTAATGTAACAACCACAAATGGAGTGGCTTGGAGATGAGGAAAGGCAAGGGCCCAATTAATGGTGATGAGTCCAATGGATCACGAAGAGGTCAGCAAATGCGTAAGAAAACTTGGAAATTACGTGACCTGAAAGGGAAATGATATAAAGAGACAAAAACGGTTATGGAAGAGGAGATTTTGGCTTTTGGAGAAATTCCCTCTGATTTGGTCTCTCTCTCTCTCTCTCTTCTGTATTTTCTTCCTTTCTGTTCTGTGTTTGCAGACCCATTTGGGTATCTTAACGCCTTTCATGAGCAGAGATTTGTAATTCGTAGCAGAGAATTAATATAATTGAATATTCCTCTGTCTCTATATTATTTTTCTGTGTTTAATTCCTGAGCTGTGACAGAGTAGATGAGGACAGTAGAGATTATCTTCCGTTTTAGGGGAAAACATATACCCCTCTCAACAAGTTGCCACATATACAAAAGCTGTCATTTGAAACTCGAACCGCCTAGACAAATGATGAGGACCTCTCCAACTCGTGTTAACTTAAATTTATCTTTCTTCTATTGTTTCCACAAACAATATAATAGAATCTATATAATTATCTTATTTATTCGCTTTTTTACTTATTTAAGTAGAATTTAAATTCAAAAATTAAAAATTAAGTTCTAATTAAGAAATTAAAATTATCTTTTTGAATATAAGATCAATTTATTTTAAAATTATTTATTCTGAACATCTCATCAAATTTATAATGTCAAAAACAATAACGTTGTTATTTTTACTGTAAATCAATAAAGTATAAAATTTATAATAAGTCTTCGATTCATAAATTATAAAAATCTAGTTTAATTTACTTTTTAAGTTTCATTCAATAATTAAAATAATATATTTAATGTATAATATGCAATCTGCGTTAAGTCATAGAAGTTGTATGAATCATCCTTTAAAATATTAGTTTTTTATGATAATTTATAGATATTTAGTTGGTTTTGAAATCCCAAATTACAAATGTTTATATAATTTACTTTCTAAAGAAAAAAAAATTAATATAACAGATAGCAAGTACTTCTACAGAAGTTGAGGGGGTGAATCTCAATTGCTTTTGGAAGCCTAGCACCCAATTCACCTTTAGAATCTCTCTTATCAAGCCTCCACATGAAGCATTTCATTGATTGTTGACGGAACCATGCATATCAACATCCAATAAGATATTTTCTTCTGGTGGTGTTTCTTATCAGCATTTCATTGAAGATTTTGATTAATTAATGATTAAGGGTACGGTGTTTCTTATCAAGAGAGCAGTTCCTGATACAAATGAATGAATTAATGATTAAGAGGGATACTTTAAGGGAATCTATACACAATTTTTTTTAACAAATAACCAACTTCATTGACTTTTTTTAATGTCTGCAATTAATTATATATCTATCTTTTTATATTTACGACATGAAGGAATAACATTTTTAAAATATAATCATTAATTTGTAAAATTTTGATTGATTAGTTATAATTAGAGTGGAAATAGGGCAAACGACCTGTCAGGGGTTTGGCTTGGATTTGCCTTAACCTGGCCTTTCTTGTTTGAAAATAGGAACATGTCTAGGCTTGTTAAAAGGCTCGTTTAACTTAAGAGGCCATGCCTAGGCTCATTGAGAGGCTCATTAAGTTTGTCAGGTCAGCCTAGGCCTGTTATAAATTTATAATGTTATGAAAAGTTGTGTGGAAAATAAGTGTTAAATGTAGCATCTTACTTTTTATTTTTATGATTTAATTATCATTAAGAAATAATTATTTCATCATAAATATATTTTATCATGTAAGTAGTTAGGTACCAAGAATTTATCCAAAATATGATTTATTAGAGTAAAAGAAAATTTTTAAAAAAATTAGAAATAAAAATAATATAAAATAAAGTGATTGTAATAAATAACGAAAATACAAAAAAAGAAAGAAAATAAAATTGGTTGAAAAATAGAGAGAAAAGATATTGGAAAAACTTGAAAATTGAAAAAATAATAAAATGTGATGAAAAATAAATTTTAAATAAATAAAAATGCAGGTTTTTTAACATTTTCAAAACTAAAAAAGAGTTTGTAATAGGTCACAAGTTAGGTTCAGGCCAATTTACTACAAAATAAGTCTGACCTGTTAAGGGTAAAATTTGACTTGACTTAGCTAGTTCCCACAAACATATTAAACTTTTGAAGGTTGAGGAATTAAATTGGATGAATTAAACTTAAGGACTAAACGATTAAAACTTTAAAAAATTCATAATATTTGTTTTTTTAATATTTAAACCCGAATAAAATAGCTAGGTAAAGATGTATTAAAAATAGAAAATAAAGTTGTATGAAACCCAAATAAAATATGTGGACAAAATAAAAGAATAATATATAAAACCACCTTTAATGTTAAGCCCTATATATTTCCATTGAACCAAATTAAAAATAAAAACCGTACCATTCCAAAACATTCACATTACTATTGTAAAAATACTAGATAATGTGGATGTCCATAAGCCCCCAACTCTTAGCCTTTCACTTTCTACACTCCACAACCTGTCTATTGAATAGTCTCTAGGAGTCTTTATGCTCATAACTTAAAGGTTACAATTTGTGCACTCATGAGGATTAACTTTGTTATTTACTTTATATAACTCTTGGTTGAGGTTGAGGGCTTATAAATAGAGCATTATATACAACACTTTGGTTGTATCCAAATGAATAAGATACTGCTCCATCTTTCTCTCCAATTCTTTCTTCATATCTCTTCATCTCTTTCATCTCAATATCTTATATCTTCTCGATTTCATAACACGTTATCAGCACGAATTCGTTGAGAAGGTCTATGGTCTAGTTTTCGATTTCTTCTACTCTCTAACTTTCTCATTTCCATATTATATTTTATGTTGTTTATTCTCTATGTTATTTTATCTTTCTAGTTTACATTGTTGATCTGTTGTTCTTTATTATTTTTCTTTTATGCTTTCTATTTTTATCCTTCCTATTGTTATCTTTTACATGTATGTTGTTATCTTTTGCATGTATATCTAGGATAATCTAAACCATTATATAGAATTAAAGAGACACTTTTACCTCTTGTTTTATACATCAGGTTCCATAGCTAAGATTGGATATTATTGGTACTTTATTTTCCTTTGCAAGTTTTTATTTATTTATTTATTTATCATTTTCCAACATTTATATTTCTTTACTTTATATTTTGGTATTCTTTACATTTTATGCTGTTATATTATTTCATTTAATTTACGTTTCATTTGTTTGTTTGTTTGTTTAACATTTATATTTCTTTAGCCAATGTTATACTATGGCTAGAAGTCATATGGATAGAAAAAATGGTACTCCCTCTGATCCTAATTATAAGACAAAGTTGACCTTTTTTTAGAGAAATTAAGGAAGCTAATTAAATTACTTTTGAGTTTTTATATTTTTATTTATTTTTCTTCAAACTAATTAGTTTGACTAATAAATTAATATATAATCTAAGGATACATAACATATGATATGATTAAGTAACTTATTTAGCTTCTTTAATTTCTCCAAAAAAAAATCAACTTTGTCTTATATTTAGGATCAGAGGTAGTATAATATAACCAGAAGTCATATAGACTAATATGTATCAATTTATTAAAAGTAAAGATCAAAATGGTTGTGAAGCCAAAAAGATCACGAGATATTGTGAAAAATATCAAAAGTAGTTATGATGCTTAAAGTAATAAGTTATGGAGAAAGATGAGCTAAAAGAAATAATTGCAAGCCTTAAAGGCTATATGATTTTGATTTTGATTTTGATTAGTTGTTAAATTTAAATTTAAATTTAAATTTATTGTGATTAATTTGTGAGAGAGAAATCATTATTTGATATTGTGATATCAATAAGTGTTTATGAGTGATACATGAAATCAAATAGACAAAAAGGTAATTATTGGTCATTTTAGAATTTTAATATAGTGCCAATTTATTTACAAATTTAAACATTATTATAATTATTAATATTTTGATTTCATGTGTAACACCCCAAATTTTATTCCCCAATATGCCTTATAAGTATTTGTGGTATTTAGTGAAATGGAAGGGTGAATTTTGGAGAATGCGATAATGCTGCCAGTGAAAATTTTCTGTGAGGCAATGAGTATATAATTTTTGAAGAATAAATGATGACCAAAAATTGTGAAATTTTATATGATGAAAGTAGACATCCTAAACTTTAATTTGAAAGGTAATGGGTAATTTTTGGATATGTATACAAAGAGTTATGAATTTTTGAAATTTAACCAATAAAACTGGCTACTTTCTGGAACAACATCCAAAGATTTAAATTCTGGGAATTTTTAGCTTCCATTTGGCCAAGGCTGTATTTTTCCTTAAAACTAAACTCAACAAGGGTTTCACAGCCTTTAGAATCGCCTCAATTGAAGATCTATAAATAATGATATGAATTTTCAAACTTTAACGAAAATTCTCTTGATTTTTGGGTGAAAATCACAAAATGTATGGCAAAATGGTAATTTGCCATATAAAGCAAGAGGTAATTATTTTTCCTAGTGTATTAGGCCATTTTCATCCAAAAAGGGTTATGAAGAGGGAAAAATAAATATTAGATGCTAAATATCTTGTTGGAGTAACAAAAATGATGATGACAGAAAAGTCAAATAGTCAAAAGTTGCAACTCATATTAAGTATTTGGAAGAGGTTAATTGGGATAATTGAAGGAACCGTATGGCGTGAACTTGGGCTGATTAAGGAGAGGAGGAAATTGGTCAAAGGTCCATGGAATTTATGACTTAAGTTGTTAGAGATAAGATCAAATAAAAAGTGTCACAGAAAATTCATTAAACAATTACATTCTAAAAGAGAGAGAAAATGAGATAAATGGAGAAAAGCCAATTGCTCTAACCTGAACCCTAAGTGGCGTGAAAATGGGCAAAAGGATGGAGAAGGATTAGTTTAAGCCTAATTGAAGTTTATGACCCAAGTTTGAAAAGGATAAAGCCAAGTACACTTGTGTTATAAAATTCTAATTTTTGGGATAATAATAATTAAGGGAAAATAAGGAGATATTTTATGAAGCCATGCTTCATCTTTCTTGTCCATTTGGCCAACTAAACAAGAAGGGGGGAGGGGGGGGGGAGAGAGAGAGAGAGAGAGAGCGCTCAAGAACTTAGAGAGAGAGGAGAAATCTCAAGATAAACTTTGTTGTTCCTTGTGATTTAGCTTCCAACTTGTGTAGTCCCCTCTCTAATCTCTTCTTCTCTATGAAATACTCTGTTTAGCAAGCTAATCTCAAGGTTAAGGAGAGAGAGAGAGGTGACGCCTAGAGAGAAAGAGAAGAAGAGAAATCAAAAGGTAACTTCAAAAATCTCAAATCCTTAGTAGCATGTTGTTGTCGTTGATATTCTTGGTTGGATTTGTGGTTTGTTGGTTAATTTGTAAATTTGGGAAATGGAAACCCTAAGGGGTTATGCTGGCCAAATTTCCTCAAATATTGTGAATTAAGTGTTTAAATGACTAATCAAATGGATTAGAGTGAAAAGGAACAAGTTTTTGGAGTTGAAAATCAAAAATCACATTTTCCCCTTCTCCTCTATGTTTCGGCTAGACCTGTTTGGAAGGGTAGGAGCTGAAATTTTGTCAATTTGATTGTTCCATTCTGTTCAGGAGGGAAAATTATGTAGGGTTGATGTTGACCACTTTGTGAGAAAAACCCTAGAAAGTGAAATTACGAAAATACCTCGAAAATCCTAAATAGGGGCTATCAAGGGCAAAACTATCATTTGGAAGTGATTTTGAGAAAACTAAGGTCAAAAATAGATTCTACACACAAAAATGTGTAAGAATAGCTTGGGTCAAAATTTCTAAAAAAGTACAGTCAGACCGAGTACAAAGGGGCCTTAACCGGGTCCCAGGGACATTTTGGTAATTTTACAGTTTTAGACTAATATAATCAACGAAAACACTTTGGAAGAGTTTAAAGTAGTATATGAATGGGTATTAACCTAATTCTTGTACATTTAGAATTTTAGGACCAGATTGGTAGCCCAAGCCGTCGGAACGAAATTCAAGGAACAATTTTCAAACAACAAGGGTTTAAGGTAGTAACTCTATCTTTTATACATTATGTCAATATTCATATGCATCGTGTTTGCCATTTATCATAATAAGTATGATGCATAGTGCCTACTTGTACACTGAACATGACTGAACATATTGCCTACGAGTATACTGAATATATTGCCTACAGGTACACTAAACATGACTAAGCATAGTGCCTACAGTACACTGAACATAGTGCCTACAAGTACACTAAACATGATTGAGCATAGTACCTATGGGTACACTGAACATGACTGAGCATAGTGCTTACAGGTACACTGAACATGACTGAGTATAATGCCTACGAGTACACTGGTATGCCCAGTTGGTGGCCTCAAGCCCAGTTGAGGTACGGAATGAGTAAGAGTTGCAACAGTGGTTAGTTCCAAATGTTTCCGACTGAACTAAACTGAATTGTGTGTTATTATAATATTGTTGTATGTGATACATAGCATATATATTATTGCATTTTCTATCGATTGTCTGTTACTAGTGATATTCATTTGAATCTTACCCTTTTTCAAAATTAAAATATTCCAGCAGAAGCAAGTGGCTCCTAGGGCAAAATAATAAATATTGTTAGCTAAGGTGTACAGGTCATGAGAATTGTCACACCCTTATCTTATTTTAAACTATTTCAGAGTATTTGCGGAAAACGATATACAGTTTAATGAGCAACACAGAAATAACATAAATATACTTATAATAAGTGCATGATTACAAAAATTCCCCCATAGGGGTTCATACATGATAATTAAAATCAATGTAGCCGCACAGCGCTACTTGGGTGTCTAAACCCGTCTTAGTAAAACGGAGACATCTTCTCATTTTCGTTCCACCGCTGCAATCCCCTCGTACGGTTCTCTTCTTTGTTCTCAGCATATCTTATGTCTTCTCCTGTCTAAATTTTTGGTAGGGGAGGGTGAGATTTGAGAGAATTTCAGTAGGAAAATAGTATTAATATGCATGTAAGATAAGTGCTTAATGCATGACATGCTTGCATTACATAACTCATGCTCACATAATGACATATCTGGGTGCTAAATGTTTCAAACAACATATTTATGGCCATAGTACAAATAAAAACAAAGCTTCAAGCATTCATATATGTTTCACATAATCAAGCAAAGCAATAATATGCATCAATACACCAACACAAATATCAAATGCACCCAGGAGAGGTAAGTTCCCTACCTTAACCATTTTTCGCCTTGAAACGTGTGCCTCATAAAGCTTGTCAATGACTGGGCTCTTAACTTGTTCCTACAATTGTAAATGTACTATTTTGACACTTTCATAGTATTTTTGGTGGTTATATAAGTCTATATTGATAAATAACCAAAATGCCCCCAGAACCTCGGTCCCATCGTACCCGGTCCGACTGCACTTTTCTTGAAATTTTGACCTAGGCTATTCTGACATATTTTTACCCAAAGAATCCATTGTTTACCTCAGTTTTCAAAAATTCCAGCCCTAATTATGAATTTACCCCTGACCGCTCCTATGTGAGGGTTTTAAGGCTATTTTTGTCATTTTACTTTTTAGGGCTTTTCTCACTTCGCATCCAACATGAACCCTACAAAATTTCCCATTCTAAACACAATGGAATAATCAAAAACACAAAAATCTAGTCCAAACATAGCCTAAAAAAGATCTCGACAATAGTCCCTAAAAATTAGAGAAAATGGAGTTTTATGATTTCAACCCATAAAACACTTTATTACCTTTAATCACTTGTTTAACCACTTAATTACATTCTAAACATGATTAGACTAAATTTGGGCAGCACTTCCCCTTAGGATTTGATCTTCCCAAAATCACAAAGTCATGAAAACCAAGCCAATAACCAACCAAACCACCAACAACCAACATAAATCAACATATTAGGCAAGGTTTTATGATTTACCTTTGATTCCTCCTTTTTCTCTCCCTAAAACATCACGTTCTCTCTCTTCTCCCTTGAAGATTAGCTTGGCTACATATGATTTCCATAGAGAATAAGAGCTTAGAGAGGGAACTACACAAGTTTGGAGGCTAAATCACTAAAAACAACAAGGCTTACCTTGGTTTTCTTCCTCTTGAGCTCTCCTCCTCCTCTCTAGGACTCCAAGTTTCTTAAGCCTTTTCTAAGACAACTTCTCTCTCTCTTCCTGGGTGCTTAGGTGTGAAAATGAGATGCCAAAAAGATGACTCTAGTGTTTAATAATATCTCATCTTTTCCCCTAATTAATTTTATTACAAAAATGGGTTTTGTGACACATGTACTTAGATCTTATCTCATGACTCATTCTCTTTCTCTTCTTTCCTTAAGGTTCAACGTAAATATGAGAGGGAGAAGAGAAAAATAAATGATGAAGCCCATTTAAAATATCTCATCATATTTTCCTTTTTGATTTATTTTTAAATTAGAGTTATGACAAAGCTTGTACTTGAGTTTATCTTCATCAAATGGTGTCATAAGCTTCCCATTCAAATTGAACTTATTCCTCTCCTTTTAGTTGGCCCAAAAATGTCCTAAGGTCCCCTTTTAACACCAACTTGGGCTTCACCCATTTTGTCTAACCACATATACCCATATATATTATTTTTTTATTAATTGAGCATGTGCTCACTTAATAACTTCTTACTTAAATCCCTTGGCTTTCGATGATGCCACTTGGCATGATTAATACCCAACCAAATATCCACCAATATAGGAAAAATATGGGCTTTTACTTTATTCCATAATCTATCCAATTGCCATTACATTTTCCCCAAATTTGCAATAGTTGGCCTTCTTGGCAGATTTTCAGCCCTAATTTTGAAAAATCATAACTAAATTTGTAGATATAGTATCATAGTGATTTTAAAGGCTATAGAACCCTTATTGAGTCTAGTTTCAAGAAAAAATATAGCCTTTTGCTAGCTAGAAGCACAAAATTCCCAGATTTTCAATCTTTGCATGCTGTTCCAGAAAATAATCAATTTCACTGGGCAAACTTCATAATTCGTAACTTTTTGTATATAGCTCTAATTGATTCATATGATCTATCAACTTAAAGCTTAGGATGTGTACTTCTACCCTGTAAAATTTTATAATTTTTGCTCATCATTTACTCTTCCAAGATCTCATGAAAAGCTCATTGCCTTGTAGAAAATTTCACTGTAAGCATAATCACTTTCTTCAAAATTTATCATTTTATTTTCTTTAATACCCCAAAGATATAAGAAATATTAGGGGATAGATTTGGGGCACCTGATAAATCAAAGCTTAGTAGTCTGCTTAATTCAGGCTTATTCCCAAGCTTTTGATCCCAAAATTCGATATATTACAAGAATGAAGCTGTTGGTTATAATTAGTTTATCTTGTTAATATTTTGGACCAAAATTGTATATATTATCAAGCCCTACAGGGAGGAACCTGTAATGTAATCAAGTACCTTGGATCAATATATCAATATAATTACGTTATTCCTATGTTGCTCACCGAACTACGCACAAATACTCTAAAAATGATGAGATTAGGGTGTTATTGTTAGATCTCATGTTTTGATGATAACAAAAAATGATATGAAAAAAGATTTGATTAAATAAGTTTGAACAAAGTAATAATAGGAAAAAGCATCACTTGAAGTAAGCATTGGAGTAATGAAGAAAGGCCAAGAGAAAAAGCTGAGAAACTTGATCAGAAGCAAGTTTTTTAAGGCATTACTCGAGTATGTACTCGAGTAATGAGACAAAACTTGAAGTAATCAGAGATCACCTTCGAGTAACCTGCCAACGTTACTCGAGTAAGTACTCAAGTAATAGTGTAAATGATTTCAAGTTGCTCTCGGCCTGCCAATGTTACTCGAGTAGGTACTCGAGTAACCAGGTAAATACTTGGATTTGCTCTTGGCCTGCCAACGTTACTTGAGTAGTTACTCGAGTAACCATGTAAAAGTCTTCCAGTTGCTCTCGGCCTGCCAATGATACTCGAGTATGTACTCAAGTCCCCTGTTTCAAGAAATATGTTGCTCTCGGCATTTTGAACCCTGCCAAAGTTACTCGAGGAGCTACTCGAGTAACTCACTGTGGTAAGGAAAAACCTGAAGGTAGTACTCGAATAACTTGATCTATTTTTATTACACTTCACTCGAGGCACTACTCAAGTATACAGGTATTTAATGACTCATTTTTAAGTGGATTACTCGATTATGTACTCGAGTATGCAGAGTTATCTTTCAAAAAAAACTTCAAGTCATTACCCGAGTAAGCTATACAGAAAAATTATGTTTACTTGAGTATGTACTCGAGTAACAAGGTATTCAAACTTGAAGTGCTCTCGGCCTTGAAATCTTGCCAACATTACTGGAGTAAAGCATCGAGTAACCAAAAATTTATTTGAAGGTTTACTCGAGTTGGTACCCGAGTAACCTATGAAGAAAAGAGTGCATTACTCGAGTAGGTACCCGAGTAAACATGCATTTCCTAAGGTTTGATATTTTATTTATTCCATGCACTACCCGAGTAATCTTATATTTGGTTGTTGACTTGCAGTTCATAAAAGTTTTCCCGATGATACTCGAGTATGTACTCGAGTAAACTTTAATGGATACTCGAGTAGCTACTCGAGTATGGAAACCCAGAAATTTAGAAATCATTCAAACGTTCATTGATTTGTTTCCTATATGATTAACCTTTCATTGTATTAGTATTCCTAGCATATTTACAGATAAACAATGAAGGAATCTTATCAAATAAGGAAAGTCAAATGAGAAGTTCAAATGCAACCTACCGCCAACGGATATATTTCAAATACTGGAAAAGTCAATAGTGGCTGCGCACTCTCGAACGGATGAGAAGAAAATGTTCCAACGGTCTTCACCAACATATCTATATAAATGGGAACATCCAAACAGAGAAACAAGAACAAGAACTCACACGAACGTATCATTAAGCTCATTACTCTGTTTCTACTTATTTTAGTAATTCTGCACTTCAGTGATTATTACTCACTCTGAGAGAGAGATATTTCATTCAAACTCAATATTTGTTATTGAGATAACTTAAGTTTGTGGAACCTTGAGTTGGGATTGGATTGCAACTTGTAAGGGGGAGCGAGTGTCCAGGTGAAGGAACTTGCTTGTACTGAGGTGCCAAGAACCCACTGAATCTTGGAAGTCATAGTGAAACTCTCAGAGAAGCTATGAGGACTGGACGTAGGTCAAAGTGGTTGTGGCCGAACCAGTATAACTCCCGTTGTACACTTCGGTGATATTTCTCCTTACTCTTTACTGTTTTAATTTCACCGTCAAGTTTTATATTTGCAACGAAATTTTTAGTATCACCCAATTCACCCCCCTCTTGGGTGAAACGCTTGCTCTAACATTTGGTATCAGAGCATAGGTCTTCTTGTTAAGGTATAACAACCTAAGAAGGATCCAATGGCAAGCATGGGTAAAGGAATTCTTCCCGACGGAGCATCCATCACTAGACCTCCCGGTTTCAGTGGAGAACACTTTTCTTTCTGGAAAGCAAAATTCAGATTGTTCGTGATGGCAACCGAATATAAGCTATGGGATGTAATTGAGAGTGGAAATTATCAACCTACAAAGATTGTAGATTCTCAGAAAATTTCAAAGACGCCAGCGGAATATGATGAGAATGACAAGAAACTTATCACTCTCAACAGCAAGGCAATTCTGATGTTACAAAGTGCCTTGAGTCAAAGTGAATACTTCAGAATTTGCACACTTCCAACAGCAAAGGAAATGTGGGAAGCTCTGGAAATAGCTCATGAAGGAACTTCGAGAATAAAGGAGAATCGGATCAACACCTTGGTTACTGAATTCGATCTACTTCGGATGAAATCAGGTGAATCAATATCTGAATTTGAACTTAGATATACTTATCTTGTTAATCAACTTGCAGCACTTGGGAAATTTTATGATCAGCATACCCAAGTACGAAAGATTTTAAATATTCTTTCTAAAGAGTGGGAGGCCAAAGTCACTGCGATAGAAGAAGCAAAAGGAGAATCAATGAGATCAGTTGCTTCTCTATTTAGAAGTCTTTCTGAATATGAAAGCAAACTAAAGTTCAAATGAGAACTAGATGACATTGGTGACAAGAAAAAGAAAGTTCTAGCACTAAAAGCAAAGGAAGAAAATCAAGATAAAGATGAGGAATTCGATGATGATGAAATGGGCTTAATCATAAAACAATTCAGAAAATTTTACAAGAAAGGTCAAGGATTCAAACACTTTCAGAAAGGAGGAACTAGTAGCAAAGATCATATCATATGCTACGAATGTGGAAAACCAAGACATATCAAGTCAGAATGTCCAAAGCTGAATCAAAAGAGCAAAGAAAAGAGAAAAGGCAAATTCTTTAAAAAGAAGGCCTTTGTATCTGCTATATGGGGTGATAGTTCCTCTGACGAAGAAAGTGATGAAGAAGAAGTAGCAAATATATGTCTTGTTGCTCAAGAAGAAATAGAAGAAGAGGTAAATGATTCTGAACCTACCTATGATGAATTACTTTCTGAATATAATGCTTTACATTTTGAATTCATCAAAGTAGTTAAAGAATTGGTTTTTTTCAAAAAGAAAAACAAAGTTCTTGAAATTGAGCTTAAAGAACGTTCAGAAAAGGATTGTTAAAGTTGTTCTTCTTTGAAAAAGAAAAACATTGATCTCACAAAAACTCTTGAAAAATTTACACAAGGAAGTGAGATGCTAAATGTTATTTTAAAAGCTCAACGATTTGTAAATAACCGATCTAGAATTGGATATGATCCAAAATCAGATAGAAGGAAAGGTAGAAAGAAAGCAGGAGGTAAGTCATATTTGAATTATTTCCAGCATTCTGTGCATACATCAAATCCTTTTGCATTTTGTAATTACTGTAATAGAAAAGGCCATCATACTTCTTCATGCATTCATAAGAAGAAAGGAACAATAGGAACCTACAAATGGGTACCTAAAGGCTCATATGTTCAGAAAATTATTTGTACTAACCCAAAAGGACCCAAAAAGATGTGGGTACCTCAGACTTAGTCATTTGATTGCAGGTATGTCTCAAAGCATCCAAAAATAGCAAGTGGTACATAGATAGTGGATGCTCTAGACATATGACCGGAGATTTTGAAAGTTTTACCACATTTCAACCTAAGGAAGGTGGAAAGGTAAAATTCGGAGGAAATCAATCCGAAAATATAGCAGGAATTGGTGAAATAAAAAATGACAAAGGAATACAAGTCAAAGATGTATATTATGTTGAAGGCTTGTGTCACAATTTGCTGAGCGTAAGTCAAAGTGCAGATAAAGACAACTGGGTAATATTTGACTAAGAAGAATGCTTAATTATCAACAAGAATGACTTACAACTTGATAAGAAGAATATCAAGGCTAAGCTCAGAGTAAAAAGGGAAGGTAACTGCTATACTCTAGATATTAGTAGAAATGAATCTGAAAACTGTTTTCTGAGTAATGCTGATGAAAGTTGGCTATGGCATAAGAGATTGGCTCATGTCAATATGCATCAATTAGGCAAACTACTCAAAAAGGATTTAGTTCTTGGATTACCCAAAGTGTCTTTCAAAAATGACTTAATTTGTGACGCATGTCAAAAGGGTAAATAAACTAAATCATCTTTCAAATTGAAAAATGAGATTTCAACAAATAGACCACTACAATTATTGCATTTGGATTTAGTTGGCCCAGCAAGAGTAAAGAGTCTTGGTGGCAACTTATATTCTTTGGTCATAGTTGATGATTTCTCTAGATTTACATGGGTTATTTTCTATCATCAAAAGATGAAACCTTTGAAGAATTTATTGTTTTTGCCAAGAAAGTGCAAAATGAGAAAGGTATGACCATTGCAGGTATTAGGACCGATCATGGTGGAGAATTTGAAAATCAAGCTTTTGAAGAATATTGTGATACTAATGGCATTGATCACAATTTCTCTGCTCCAAGGACGCCTCAACAAAATGGAGTTGTGGAACGCGAGAATAGAGTTCTCACTGAAATGGCTAGAGCAATGTTGAATGAAAAGAACGTGTCTCAAGTGTTTTGGGCTGATGCTATGAGTACAGCATGCTACATTTCAAATAGAGCCTATATCAGAACAAAACTTAGAAAGACACCATACGAGCTGTACAAAGAAAGAAAGCCAAACATTGCTCATCTACACATCTTCGGTTGTAAGTGTTTCATTCATAATAATGATAAAGATAACTTAGGAAAATTTGATTCTAAAACTGATGAAGGAATTTTCCTAGGATATTCTAACCGAAGTAAAGCATATAGAGTTTTCAATAAAAGAACATGTGTTGTTGAAGAGTCAATTCATATTGTGTTTCATGAATTTGAATCCTCTGACAAAATCATTGATGAAGAACAGGAAGTTGTTTTAAATCAAGAAAATGGTCAATCTATTTCTAAGTCTCTTATTCCAGAAGTTGATAAAACTAAGGAAGAAGAGCAATCACTAGGTCAACCTAAAGCTTGGAAATACAATAGAAGTCATCCCTTAGATCAAGTCATAGGAGATGTGAATGAAGGGATCAAAACTAGAAATAGAATCTTCAATGAAGTAAGTTTTTCTGCATTCATTTCTGAGATTGAACATTCTAACATTGATGAAGCCCTATCAGACAATGATTGGGTTATAGCAATGCAAGAAGAACTAAATCAATTTGAGAGAAATCAAGTTTGGGATTTGGTACCCCGACCCAAGGATCATTCGATCATTGGAATTAAATGGGTATTCAAGAACAAACTCGATGAATCCGTAATTATTGTCAAAAACAAGGCAAGGTTGGTGGCTAAAGGCTATAATCAAGAAGAAGGGATTGATTATGAGGAAACGTATGCTCTAGTGGCTAGATTGGAAGCTATACGCGTACTCTTAGCCTTTGCATGCATCAAAGGATTCAAACTCTATCAAATGGATGTAAAGAGTGCATTTCTAAATGGATACATCATGGAAGAAGTATATGTAGAACAACCTCCAAGTTTTGAGGACGTTACCAAACCTGACCATGTTTTCAAACTCAAAAAGGCTTTATATGGTTTAAAACAAGCTCATAGAGCATAGTATGAAAAGCTCAGTAAGTTTCTTATTGATCAAGGTTTTGTACGAAGAAAAGTTGATACAACACTTTTTATAAAACGAAAACGTGATGATATTTTAATTGTTCAAATATATGTTGATGACATTGTTTTCGGTGCTACTAATGAATCTCTGTGAAAGGAATTTTCTGAGATAATGCAGGGAGAATTTGAGATGTCAATGATGGGAGAATTGAATTTCTTTCTTGGTTTGCAAATCAAACAAAGAAAGAATGGAATCTTCATATCTCAAACAAAGTATTTGAAAGAGCTATTGAAGAAGTATGGAATGGATGAAGCAAATGGCACGGACACGCCTATGAGTTCAACTACGTTGCTTGATGCTGATGTCAAAGGGAAAGACTACAACATCACAAAATATAGAGGAATGATTGGATCATTACTCTATCTTACGGCAAGCAGACCAGACATCCAATTTAGTGTTGGCATATGTGCAAGATATCAATCAGCTCCAAAGGAATCACATGCTGAAACGGTCAAACGAATTTTTAGATACCTTGCTGACACACCCGAATTAGGTCTGTGGTATCCCAAAGGAAGAAGTGAATATCTTGTTGCATATTCAGATTCAGATCATGGAGGATCAAGACAGATAGAAAGAGCACCAGCGGACAAGGACAATTTCTTAGAGGATCTCTTGTATCATGGTTTAGCAAGAAACAAAATACAGTGTCTCTTTCGTCAACGGAAGCCGAATATGTTGCAGTCTCAAGTTGTTGTGCACAAGTGATATGGTTAAAACAACAACTACAAGATCTTGATATTTATCTAAAAGAAATACCAATATATTGTGACAATACCAGTACAATAACCTTGGCGAAAAATCCAGTTCAACATTCTAGAACCAAGCATATTGATGTCAGACATCACTTCATCAGAGATCATGTCAAAAAGAAAGATGTGAAAGTGATATTCGTTCCTACTCACCTTCAATTAGCTGATATCTTCACAAAACCCCTTGCAAAAGATCAATTTCTATATATTAGAAGAGAATTAGGAATGGTAAATCCCAATGAGTTGCAAGTTATTTCAATTTCTCATAATATTAGATGAAGTCATTTGATAATGTTTTGATGATTATTAATTTAAGCATCGGAGTATATAGAAAATTGTTTTACAAGAAGGTAGAAATTCTGTTTTAAGAAACAAAAACAAAGGTTATCAGAAGACATATTTACTGGAGTGCCAACTTGAAGTAATGACTGATAGAGAACCATTACCCGAGGAACAACTTGAAGTCAAGAAGCACTTTACTCGAGTAACTACTCGAGTAATGGACTTCCAAAACTGGAAGTAACGGATCAAGTTACCTGGAATTTAAATCAAACGGTTCAGTTACTAAGAAATGAACAGTCAGAAGTTGAAAAGACAAGTTACCCGAGGCGACCCTCGAGTAAACTTGAAGCTTACTTGAGTAAGGACTCGAGTAACTGCAAGTCCAGATTTTCAAATTGATGAAAAACAACTCAAATCTGCTCCAAATTGGTTATAAATGATCGAGGGAACATATATGGATAATTACAATATTATTCATGCCAGGTATGCAATTTAAATGAATTATTTTAGATTTTCTGTATGATCACTAGAGTAAGGACTTGAGTAACCATGAAGTTTACTCGAGTAAGGCATCGAGTAATGTCGGGTTTTAGGTCTTTATCTGTCGCAAACTCAGTCATTTCCACAAAATCTCCTCGAGTAAATCACTCTACTCTCTCACAAAAACTTTTCACAATCAATTCCTTGCATCATTTCCGTCAAAACCCAACAGATTTCAACCTCAGAAACTTCCTATTCTGCTCAAATTCTCAGTGCCCTAAAATCGCGTTTGTGACTCTGTTTTTCTGAAATTTTCATTTTTCACTCATTCAGAATGGTGAGAACTAAAAACCTTACTCCCACAGATTCCTCTGAATGCCAACAACACCCTGATCCTCTTTCTTCTCCTCCCACAAAGAGAAGGAAACTTACCCCTAGATCAAAAGCCAAAATCCAACCTCAACCGAAACCAAAAGGGGTTGTGATCAAAGAGCCTATAGTTATAAGGGCTCAATCCAAGAAGAGTACCTCTACTGGGAGAGGTAAAAGTGCAAAGTCTCCCTCTCCTACACCTTCTGATTCCTCTACCCCCTCTTTCACACCAAAGCCTTCTAAAAAGCCCAAATATGATAAGAATGTGGCTAAGGCAATGGCTAGCATTCTTGATCAAATGGAGGAGGGGCAATCTTCAAAGAAGTATAAATTGCCAGAAGAGGAGATCACCAACCCTCTAAAGGGGTTCAATATCAACAAACTGGAGGAATCCCCAAAGTATCTCACTCAATTCTCAAGGAGGAAAGTGTGTAAGACACACTATGTGGACCTCAAGTTACTTCAGGAGGTATTGAAGCACGATCTCAGTTCCTATTTAAAACCTTTTATGCCTTGGCTTTCGATTGGATTACCTTTTTGCACAAAAGTGATCACACACTTTTACTGTAACCTTGAGATTCTAGATGAACCAAACAGAACTTCAGCTGAGGAAGAGATGACCACCATTGTGAGAGGCCAAAAGATTCTTATTTCACCCTCTAGGATAAACATGTGGTTAGGGATAGAGAACCCCCCAGATGATATTTACTCCCAACTTGAACCAAACCAAATATTTTCTATCCTTAAACCTGGTGAGTTAGTTGGCCCTTTAAATTTCAAACCAAGTGATATGTGTGATCATCACAGGGTTCTATGGTACATTTACTCTAGATCCCTTGTGAACAAGGCCAACAACTATATCCACTTCTCTGATAGGGACTTTAGATGGTTTGCTTCACTTCTCCTGAAGGAACAGAAGGACTTAGGGGAGTATATCTTTTCTGAGATGATACAGAGTGGATGGGAAGGCTACCACACCAATGCCATATCCTCAGATTGTGTCACTCATTCTGAAGGAGAATAAGATATGGTATCTGGACAGCAAGGAACCTATTGAGAAGATGACTTCGGTTGGGAGAAATCAGATTGGCAAGCTCAACATTGATATACCTCTCAAGGGCCCTCTGGAGTTTGGGTCGAAGAAGAAGAAGAAGACTGAGGCTGAGACTAGCAAGATGGATGACACTCAGTCATCGGCTCCAGCTGCCACCACATCATCACCCTCCTTCCTCAATGCCACACTTCAGCATTTTATGGAGAATATGCTCCAAGGATTCCATGTTGATATTACCAACATAAATGCTGAACTGATAACCAACATGAATTACAAGATGACGGAGTTGGTTGAGAAAATGGATAAGAGGCACGAGGAGTTGCTAGCTGAGCAACGTGCCCAGGGTGAGACACTGAGATTGATTCTGGCACGACTGGATTCTTTGGGTCCAGGACCTTCTGCCAGTCCATCCTTTTCTTCTCCAGATCATATGCCATCTTCTGCACCACCACCACCTCCTCTAGAGAACCCTACTTCTGATGTTCCTCTCTCTGAGCCTGAACCTTCCATCCCTCCGGTCTCTAGTCCACCTGAACCACAAGCCAAAGACATTCTATATTCAGTGGATAACCCCGACACCAATGAGACTATTCATATCATCATTGATGATTCACCTCAGAAACCTCAACCTGAACTCGCTCCAAAACCTATTCCATCTCCTACCCATACTAAGGAAATATCTCCCTCCTCATCCTCTGATCATCATACTCCAGAGGTTGAGACTACTCCAGAGGTTGAGACCACTACTATGATCATCTACCAGTCTCCCTCTATTCCTCCCAGAGATGATATCCATATCCCTCTAGTGAACCTTCCTGAACCAGTCTCTTCTAGTTCATTTGACTCCTCTGGTTCAGATGCTTTTATGGTTCTTCCAGTGACACCTATTTCCATGGTCAAGCCTTCTAGCCCTCCACTTGATTGATGAAGACAAAAAGGAGGAGAAGAGCTTGAGTGTGATTTTGTGGAGTGTCTATTTTGGGATATATGGATGTATATGGGTTTTAGGGAGCTTTTTGAATTTTTTAGAAAATATTTTGTGTTTTAAGCTCTTTAAGTTGTTTTTTCATCATCTTGTAATGCAGCTTAAGTTTAATGCAAGTTAATTTGAGTTATGATTTCATTTCATGGTCATTTTAAGTTTAAAATTATGATACATTGTTGGACTAATGAGTTTGTTGTGTATGCAAGGTGTATATTATGATTTCATTCAATTTATACTTTGAATCTAAACTTAATAAGTTTTTTAAAATAATCTTTGAATACAAGAAGTATTTAATTGAGAATTCAATTTCAAAAACCCTGTTCAAAATCACCAAGTTTTGTCATCATCAAAAAGGGGGAGAATGTTAGATCTCATGTTTTGATGATAATAAAGAATGATATGAAAAAAGATTTGATTAAATAAGTTTGAACAAAGTAATAACAGGAAAAAGCATCACTTGAAGAAAGCATTGGAGTAATGAAGAAAGGCCAAGAGAAAAAGCTGAGAAACTTGATTAGAAGCAAGTTTTCTAAGGCATTACTCGAGTATGTACTCGAGTAATGAGACAAAACTTGAAGTAATCAGAGATCACCTTCGAGTAACCTGCCAACGTTACTCGAGTAAGTACTCAAGTAATAGTGTAAATGATTTCAAGTTGCTCTCGGCCTGCCAATGTTACTCGAGTAGGTACTCGAGTAACCAGGTAAATACTTGGAGTTGCTCTCGGCCTGCCAACATTACTCGAGTAGTTACTCGAGTAACCATGTAAAAGTCTTCCAATTGCTCTCGGCCTGCCAATGATACTCGAGTATGTACTCGAGTCCCCTGTTTCAAGAAATATGTTGCTCTCGGCATTTTGAACCCTGCCAACGTTACTCGAGGAGCTACTCATGTAACTCACTATGGTAAGCAAAAACCTGAAGGTAGTACTCAAATAACTTGATCTATTTTTATTACACTTCACTCGAGGCACTACTCAAGTATGCAGGTATTTAATGACTCGTTTTTAAGTGGATTACTCAATTATGTACTTAAGTATGCAGAGTTATCTTTCGAGAAAAACTTCAAGTCATTACCCGAGTAAGCTATAAAGAAAAATTATGTTTACTCGAGTATGTACTCGAGTAACAAGGCATTCAAACTTGAAGTGCTCTCGGCCTTGAAATCCTGCCAACATTACTGGAGTAAAGCATCGAGTAACCAAAAATTTATTTGAAGGTTTACTCGAGTTGGTACCCGAGTAACCTATAAAGAAAAGAGTGCATTACTCGAGTAGGTACCCGAGTAAACATGCATTTCCTAAGGTTTGATATTTTGTTTATTCCATGCACTACCCGAGTAATCTTATATTTGGTTGTTGACTTGCAGTTCATAAAAGTTTTCCCGATGATACTCGAGTATGTACTCGAGTAAACTTTAATGGATACTCGAGTAGCTACTCGAGTATGGAAACCCAGAAATTTAGAAATCATTCAAACGTTCATTGATTTGTTTCCTATATGATTAACCTTTCATTGTATTAGTATTCCTAGCATATTTACAGATAAACAATGAAGGAATCTTATCAAATAAAGAAAGTCAAATGAGAAGTTCAAATGCCACCTACCGCTAACGGATATATTTCAAATACTGGAAAAGTCAATAGTGGCTGCGCACTCTCGAACGGATGAGAAGAAAATGTTCCAACGGTCTTCACCAACATATCTATATAAATGGGAACATCCAAACAGAGAAACAAGAACAAGAACTCACACGAACGTATCATCTAGTTCATTACTCTGTTTCTACTCATTTTAGTAATTCTGTACTTCAGTGATTATTACTCACTCTGAGAGAGAGATATTTCATTCAAACTCAATATTTGTTATTGAGATAACTTAAGGTTGTGGAACCTTGAGTTAGGATTGGATTGCAACTTATAAGGGGGAGCGAGTGTCCAGGTGAAGGAACTTGCTTGTACTGAGGTGCCAAGAACCCACTGAATCTTGGAAGTTATAGTGAAACTCTCAGAGAAGCTCTAAGGACTGGACGTAGGTCAAAGTGGTTGTGGCCGAACCAGTATAACTCCTGGTGTACACTTCGGTGATATTTCTCCTTACTCTTTACTGTTTTAATTTCACCATCAAGTTTTATATTTGCAATGAAATTTTTAGTATCACCCAATTCACCCCCCTCTTGGGTGAAACGCTTGCTCTAACAATTATATCATGGCCTTTTAGGATTCCACCTCATGGTTATTGTCACTATGCCATATAACCCCCAAAGGAAATGGTTTCCAGTATTTATTCTTATAACCTTCTTTAATTCTCTTCTTTATGTACAATTATACAATTTATTTGTAATTTTAAGTATATGGTGTATGTGAACATTATTCATACATCAATGGAGTTGACCACGTCAAACCCACCTTTGTTTTCTTCTTGGGCCTTGTTCTTCTCTATTGCACCATAGATTTTCCAACAAACACTCAACTCATATACTTCAACATCAAGGTACTTTCTTTCATTATTAGTCATACTTTTCACTTTAGCTCTATCTTCTATTTCTTTTCTCCTCTTAAGCATGTGCATTTTTTCTTAATAAACGTTTCATTATTGAAAGACATATAAATACTCTATAATTTGTATTTTATTTTGATATTGATAAGTTATTGTCTTCTCTCCTAATTTATTGTATTAGCATTTCTTCTACTCCTCAGCATTCTCATACGATATGTGCAAGTTTCATACATTAATCATGATATAATGTATAATATGCTGATATATACTGGAATCAAATTAGTTTTATGTGACATTTGTAAAAAAAATCATATATCATATTTGAATTAAAAGAATGAGAATTTATTTAATTTTATGAGAAAATTCATTGTGAATAGTTTATGATTTATTAGATAAAACCATTTTTGTAATGTGTGTGAACTATATATATAGTGCAAGTCAAATTTATGGATGATCAAATAGTAGGGAATATTTGAAAGAAGAATATGCATATCATAATTATTCATTATTTTATATTATAATGCATTTATCTTTACATTTCTCTCAAATTAATTTTAGCCCCTAAACATCACAAATCATTACAATAAGGTCTGTATGTATTTTGATTATGGATCTCCTCATATTTCTTTATGTAGTGAAAAATTCTAAACATTTTCTAATTTGAATATGCACCAAAAGAGTCAAATTAAAGCATATTATTATTAATGAGTAATGAAATTATATAAATATGCGATAATATATATTAGTTTCTGAAGAACATAAATGTAACAAAGTAGATATAGTTTTTGGAGAACTAATATAAATTTTTCTTAAAATCCATAATTGGTTGAGAGTTATGAGGTACTTGATCTTTCAAGTGAAAGATAAACTATTGGCTTATTATATAATGATTTGTCTTTAAAATATATAAATAAAGAAAGTGCATTTATATGACTCATACTTGAGGAGATTGTTAGAATACAAGTGTGAGTTAATACTGAAAAGTTCTACCCATATACTTCCTCATAAAACCTATTGATCTCCCAAAATGGATGTCATATTGATATTTTGTATCAATATCTTATGAAAATTGAAAAGTTTGTTGTTGGTTAAACAACGTGTCACAGTAAACTAGCAGTTTACTGATCCAAACAAATTTAGTGTTGGCATGACTTGTCTGATCATCCAGTCATATATAAAAGATTAAGTATGACTCCATTTTTTTTTTGGCCAAAAGTATGACTCCATTGAAGAACAAAAGATTCTTCATGAATAACCAATATATTACATAATCCAAGAATTATCATGTGCTGCTTGTTCTCAAAGAAATTTGATTATGAGAGTATCACAAGTTATGATTTGGAATGGATCTCTATATTTTTGAAAATATATCTAACTCATATATGGGCCCATTCAAATAGCATGTAAACCACACAAGTATTCAATGAATTTGATAGATTCATCTATATAAGATGGTTACATGTGTGATTATTATTAGTTTGCAACTTGAGGTTTGCAACATTATTTGAATAAATCATTATATTGAGTGTGCAATTTCCGGATAATAAGATCAAGAAATCATCTATTAAAGCCTCCATAAATAGCTATATCAATATTTTTTTAGAACAAATTTTTATTTCATTGTTGGCATATTTGATCTTATATATTGCGACACTTATATACATCAAGCCAACAAAATTCTCCAAATAAAATTGGCTTTTGGTTAGGAGTCAGGATATTTCATCTTAAAAGGTTTGAATGTACATTTGTATTGATCCACCACAATTTACATCGATGGATATTTAAAGGAAATTGGAATAAATGTTAGGTAAGAACATCTTTCTTCTTCTTTGTCTCTAAATAAAACAAAGGATGTTTATAATAGAAACAAATGGATTTTGTCAAACCCCTTAACATTTCGATATGCCCAGAGTGTTAAAGGAATAGTTCCATAGACATATAGAAATAGTATAAATATACTGATAAAAAGTACTTGTTTACATACAGGAGTCTCCCTGCAAGGTTTGATAGTATATATATCCTTTGTCCCAAAATATCCAAAATATTCTAAAAATAGACTACATATAACCAAACAGCTCCTATCTTGGGATCCACACCCTTCAATTTCCCATATCTACCACTTTGCCGTTGGAGCCATTGGTTCCTACTGGAATATTTGTTTATTTGAAAAAAAGAGTGAGATTCAAAAGAATCTCAATAGTAACATACAATCAATCATATAAATTGCAAAAATTAAATATGTAATGTACTATATAATGTAAAATGATAATTCAAACCATAAGGTATGTGTACATAATGCTCAAGGCCAAATGACTGTTTGGATCCCTTGCTTGTCCGTGTACCTCCGCTGGGTCTTAGACCACAGTTAGGTAATGTGCCCCCGGCACATGTTCAAATCACAAAATACAGTGTTATACAACATATCGACATTCACATAGTGTATGAGAGATAAAGTTACTACCTTGTATCCCTTTTTAACTAGTAACAATGTTCCTCAAACTTCGTGCAATGACTCGAGCAAATAATTCGGCTCTAAAATTTCAAATATACAAGGATTAGGTTAAAACTCATTCATGTATCACTCTAAACTCTTAAAAAGTGTTTTTATTCGTTATATTAGTCAAAAGCTGAAAATTACCAGAATGCTTATAGGGACCCGATCCAACCCCTGTACTCGGTCCAACCATACTTTTTCAAAAATTTTGACCCTAGCTATTCCTACACAGTTTTATGTGTAAAATCCATTTTTGACCTTGGTTTTCACAAAATCACTGCCAAATGATAGTTTTACCCCTAACAGCCCCGATTTAGGGATATTTTCGTAATTTCACTTTCTAAGGCTTTTTAGAAAAAGTGTTCAACATCAACCCCACTTTATTTTCCCTTCTGAACCTCATGGAATCATCAAATTATTGAAAATCTAGCTCCTACCCCTATTTGTTCACTTGGCCAAAACATATGGAAGGAAAGGGGGAAATGTAAATTTTTGTGTTTCAACCCTTAAAGCTTGCTCCTTTTCACTCCTAACTACTTGATTAACCATTAAAACACTTAATACCCAAGATTTGAGGAAATTTAGGTAGCATAACCCCTTAGGGTTAAGACTTCCCAAATTTACAAATCAAAGCAAAAAAGCCACAAATCCACCAACAACTTCAACAATAACATCAAAAATTTGAGGTTTTTGAAGTTACCTTTGGATTTCTCTTCTTCTTTCTCTCTCTAACTGAAAGCTCTTGCTCCTCAATCCTTGATATTTTGCTTGCTCAACATGCAAATCCATGGAGAAGATAAGCTTAGGGAAGAGATTTCACAAGCTAGCGACCAAATCACAAAGGATATCACAACTGACCTTAGATTTTTCTCCTCCTTTTCTCTAGAAACCCTTGAGCTCTCTCTCTCTCTCTCTCTCTCTCTTGTTATTCTTTGGCCGATGTTATTGAAGCATGAAAGAGGAAGGAAGTGTTTCTTAAAATATCTCCTTTTTTCCTTAATTACAAAAAATCCCAAAATTTTGACTTTTTATGACACAGAGTACTTAGTCTTTATCCACATGTAATTAGTGTCATAAAGCTCCATTAAGATTGAACTAATCTTTCCCTTTCTTGGCCCATGAAAAATGATGCCTAGCCCCCTCCATGCACACAATTGGGCTTTCACACTAGTACAAAAAAGGTGATTTAGACCGGCACATTTAAACCGGTTGTAGTAAATGAGGTCTAAAAGAAATGCGCGGTGGCATTTACGTAATTATAAAGAATTTAGGAGACCGGTTATTATAATAACCGGTCTAAAAAATACAATTTAGACCGGTTGTACACTAACCGGTCTAAAAATTAATCTTTTTAAGACCGGTTGCTAGAGAACCGGTCTAAAATGAAGCTTTTTAAGACCAGTTCTCTAACAACCGGTTAAGACTGGTTGTTAGACAACCGGTCTTAAAAAGCTTCATTTTAGACCGGTTAATCTACTTAACCGGTCTTAAAAACCTCCCCAAATTTTTCCCCGCCTCCCCTGCCTGCCTTCTCCATTCTGAAATCGACTCTTGGCTTCTTTCATCCCAATTATTTCTCTTCTCAGTGCTCAACTCCCCATCCCTTACCTGATCTTTGAATTGGAACAATCGAATCCGGCCGGTCACTGCTCGTGGTTGTTGCTGTTGGGTTGCCGTCTTCATTTACTTCAGGTTTTGAGCTCCGTCCGTTATTCACTACGAATCAGGGAGGTCTTCGTCTTCATCGTCTTGTTTGAGGTATGCTTCCTCGTCCTCTACATTTACCCCTCTACAATTACTATATAGAAGCAATTTTGGAAAGTTGCCTCCAGATTTGGAATTCCAGTTGGTGTGTTTGTTTGGTGTTTTTTTTATATACTAGAAATTCAAAATACAACAAAAGAATTATTCCTGAGGATCATCAACTAGTCATTTCGGTGCTTGGTCACATGCTCAATTTGAAATTGGTATCATTAGATATTCATCATTCGTTTTACTTTGGCTATAAATCCTATCCTAGTTCATATTTTGCTCATATTAGTTTGTCAATTAAGGAACCTATATCTAGATTATATATTATAGATATGACCCGTTCACTTTTTGTTATAAATAAAGAATGTCTTTTGAGTAGGCTTGAACCTATAATACTGAACAGAGATATAATGGCATTAATAAGGTCATGCCTATATATTCCAATCATTCTGGATGATGAAGAGGAAGTCTCTGCTTTAAAAGATAATCTTCCTCCCTCAGGATTTTTTACTAATATTCTTCTGAATTCAAATTGAGCATGTGACCAAGCGCCGAAATGAGTAGTTGATCCTCAGGAATAATTGTTACCAAACCATAACATTTAGAGTCATTTAATTGCATATGAATAAGATGAGAATTCTTAGGAGGATTAGCATCCTCTATAGTGGCTGGAAAAGACATTCAGTGTAAAAGGGGACAGACTCTATTGACCAGTCCGATTAGCAATCTAGCCCGGGTCTTCCGTATGCAAAACCAAGAAGATTGCATATGCTGGTATAATTTGAAGCCCATAAGAAGAACTCAGTGCTCGTTTGGCTAACGAGTCTGCCATACTATTGTCGTCTCTGTCAATATATTGGAACTCTACATTCCAGCTCTGGTTCTCTATAAGCAGCTGCCATTCTTCATGCATATCTGGGATCTCATTTTGAAGTAGGTCGATAACCTCGTAGGAGTCACACCTAATCAACACTTCTCTGAACCCCCCATCCCAAGCTCTTTTTCATGCCCATAAGGCAACCCCAAATTTCAGCAGTCAGAGTATCACCAGTACTGAGCCTCAACATAAATCCCTCCACTTATAGTTCTTTTTGCTTTGTTTAACTAGTTACCTTCTATTAGTTTCCAACGGTATTGCTTGGATATTATTAGTCGAAGGACCAAAGTCACCCTAAAAAATATATCCAGGGACAAACAGTATAATAATGAATCTAGCATGTGCAGGCGTTAGACATTAAAAGAATATATATCCAAGTCACTTTCTCTGACGAACGTGCATTCTTTCCTTCCTCTTTCCACCTCCATTCCTCATTCCCTCACTCCTTCTCCATTCCACTTTCCCTCATTCCATTTTTTCCTCACACGCTACTCTAAATCATGATCTTCTTTATTTGTGGTACTATTCTAGTTACACTATGTACTTGGGTGTAATGATTGCATGCTCTCATCATTCTACTACCTTTTCCAGGGAAAAAGTACAAAACAGAAAAAAGGTGTTGGAATATATGGATCGTAGTTGGATACAAGCTAAACGGACGAGTGTTGAATATGATGTTGGGGTCAAGGGTTTTTTAGACTTTGCAAAAAGAAATGCCGATGATGATAGTGGGATGTTTTATTGCCCTTGTGTAAAATGTTTGAATGAGAAGCGACTAAGTGCTGCATATATATACACATTTAATTTGTGAAGGGTTTTGTAAGACGTATATAGTATGGGTATGGCATGATGAACAATTAGAAATGCCAAGTGCATCTCAACAGGGGGAAGTAACTTGTGATG
Source organism: Inga oerstediana (assembly GCA_963210345.1). Lineage (NCBI taxonomy): Eukaryota > Viridiplantae > Streptophyta > Magnoliopsida > Fabales > Fabaceae > Inga > Inga oerstediana. The sequence goes on from OY723407.1 coordinate 44,045,932, forward strand.
ATAATGACACGGATATGGATGATCGGATGAGGATATTATTCGTGATGTAGGAGAAGAGGCTTTTGAACAATCACATGCATATGGTAATATGTGTAACCCCCTGCCGTAATTAATATTCGGATTACGCAATAAAGTGAAATAGAGACCAATAAGAACAAAATTTAATATTATAAACCCATCTACCAGACGGGGTTTTCACAAACACCTTTCGAAATCATTTATAAACTTGGTCTCAGAATCACATTTCCGAATACAATTACTACGCGGAATATCACATTCATAACAAATCAGAGTACACAACAATAATCCCGGCAATCCCGGTTTCCATATATTAACTCAAGCTTTATAGAGCACATTCGCCCATACAAGCCCTCATATGGGGATTACACAAAGTCTTCTCAAATACATAGCAAATCCTCATCCACATACTTATATACACATCCAAATCTATATACTCCCATCTGGGATGATAACCAACTACCAAAACAACTACTGAAGGAAGTCCTCATCGCCCTTGGCTGCTTACTCCATCATCGATCTACTACCCTGTCTGAAAGGTTAGTAGGGGAGGGTGAGATTCTAGAGAATCTCAGTAGGATAACAATATCAATATGCATGTACGATAAATGTTTAATGCATGACATGCTTGCATCACACAACTCATGATAACACAATGACAATTTGCCAGCTCAATGCTTCGAACAATATACCTATGGCCATAGCATAAATTGAAACATAGCTTCAAATTACACATAATTATGCAAAGCTAAGACATGCACCAACACACTAACACATATATCAAATACAAGCAGAAGAGATATGTTTCCTACCTCCAGTCTTTTCTCCTCGATTTGCGTGCCAGCAACTCGGGGCTTCACATTCGATCCTACAATGTCAAATGTACTATTTAGACACTTCCATAGTGTTTCTGGGGGTTATATGAGGCTATATTGAAAATTTACTAAAATACCCCCGGGGACCCGGCCCGGCCCCGCCGTACCCGGTCCGGCTGTACTTTTCTTGAAATATTGACATGGGCTATTCTAACATATTTTCGCCCAAGGAATCCATTTTCGGACTCGGAATTATCAAATTCAATGTCAATTACAAGATTACCCTTGGCAGCCCCACTTTAAGGGTTTCAGGGGCGTTTTCGTAATTATGCTTTTTCGGCCTTTTCCGAAAAAGTGACCAACTGTAACCCCACCTAATTTTCGCTCCTGAACTCAATGGAATCATCAAATCATTGAAAATCCATCTCTAACCCCTCCAAACCAGGCTTGGCCGAAATTCTCAATTCCCCGGGAAAAATTGGGGTTTTTCGGTTCCGGCTCCGTAAACGCGTTCCTTTCTACTCCTAACCACTTTATTGACTATTCCATTAGGTTAGAACTACCATTTAGTATCAATTTGGGCAGCATAACACCTAGGCCAACCCATTTTCCAAATTTACAAACAAAGACAATCCGGTGAAATTTCACCGATTAAATCAACCACAGCAGCCAGAATAGTCAATATGCACGAGTTTGGAAGTTACCTCAAGCTCCCACTAGCTTTTCCTTCTTGTGGCTGAAAACCCTAACTTCAAAACACCAAAAGAGGAGCTTCCAAACCTTAAAGAACAAAGAGGAGTAGTTTAGAGTCGGAGTTATACGCGTTAGGAGCGAAATCGTCGGAGAAATCGGCTTACCTTGTGATTTTTCTTCTCTTTCTCTCTCTAAACTCTCTCAACTTTCTCACACTATGTTCAGGTGCTGTGCGTGAATGAGCAGCTGAAGATGATGAGAAGATGTTTTAATTCCATGCTTATGTCATCTTGCCTTTTGATGATGTCATAATTCCCAAAATTGGCATTTTCGGATTTTCTGGCAGATTTTCTGCCCAATCTTTGAAAAATCATAACTAATTCTAGAAAAATCGAAATGAGGTGATCCCAAATCCAAATGAAAGATATTTAAGTCCTATTCATAGGAAAAATATTGGCCATCACTAAAAATCACCACACAATTCCAGAATTACATAAAACTCATCACTGCTCCAAAACAGAGTTCAATTTCCATCCCAAACTTTGGACAGTCATATCTCCTAGTTCACAAAACGAAATGGCACAAATTATATGTCCATTTCGAAGCTTGAGATGTGAACTATAAGACTGGAAAGTTTCATAATTTTATGATATCATGTACCTAGTAAAAACGTCCACACGAGAAGACTGCCCAGACAGAATTCACACTGGACAGCATTTCCAATTTTGCAACCAATGTGTCCAATCCAATTTAAATCAATTCCAATGATTAAATACCACAACATGACACCATTTCCATCACAATACCCCATTCAATTCTTCCCTCTATTCTAAGTCAATTTGGATGTTAATCCACAATTGAACTCAAATACAGGGTTTTGGCGTTGCTCATAACACAAGCGACTACAATCCACTTTATATTCTCTAAAAGGGTTCATTAATCACTAACCACGTCCACTTTTGTAGTCATTAACTCCTAATCACAATTTGGGATCTTGCTAAACCGGGGCTTAGCAATCCACTAACCTCAGGCTTATTCTCTAGCCTCGAGTCTCAAAATTCGGGGTGTTACAATATGTGCAGTGATACTAAGAACCCGCTATACCCGGGGTGTAAAAAATACCAATTGCTGAATGCTGTATTGAAATTGGTAAGCTTGAAAGCACGGCATGGATGGAGCGACAAGAGTTTTTCAGAAACGGTTGAGGCCTTTAAAGATATGCTTCCTGATGATAATGTGTTGCCTTGTCGATACTATGATGCTAAGAAAATACTGTGTCAACTAGGGATGAGGTATAAAAAGATCCATGCTTACCCTAATGATTGCATATTGTATAGAAAAGATCATGAAGAGAAGGAGCAATATCCGATATGTGAAACTCTGAGGTATAAATGAAATAAGGACCATGCAAAAGTGTTGTGGTATCTTCCAATCATTCCAAGGTTCAAGCGCCTGTTTGCTAATGAAATTGATGCCAAAAATTTGAGATGGCATGCAGATGAGCAGATTTCTGATGGAAAGCTTCGACATCCAGCTGATTCTTCTCAATGGCAGAAAATTGATCAATTATTTCCTAGCTTCGGTGAAGAACCTAGGAATCTCAGGCTTGGGCTTAACACAGATGGTATGAATCCTTAGGTAGCCTAAGTAGTATACATAGTTCATGGCCTGTTCTGTTGGTAATTTACAACTTATCTCCTTTGTTTTGTATGAAACGAAAGTACATTATGTTATCTATGTTGATTTCGGGACCAAAGCAACCCAGAAATGACATAGATGTTTACCTAGAACCCTTGATCGAAGACTTGAAAGAGTTGTGGGATAAAGGTGTCGATGTTTTTTATGCAAACAAGAAGGAGACTTTTAATATACGAGTAATAATCTTTTGTACTATAAATGACTTCCCTGCATATGGGAACTTGTCAGGATATAGCGTTAAAGGCCACAAAGCTTGTCCGATATGTGAAGAAGGCACATGCTACCATCAACTTCAACATGGAAGAAAGATGGTTTACCTTGGCCATAGGCGATTTCTAAGACGAAGCCACCCTTATCGTAGATTAAAAAAAGATTTTTTCGGTGGCTAAGAGTTTGAAGATGCTCCAGAGGCATTGACTGGGGAGAAAATTTATGAAAAGGTAAAAAATATCAATACTATGTTTGGTAAGTCATCAAAGAGTAGAAATGAGAAAAATATATGGAAAAAAAGGTCCGTCTTCTTCGATCTTCCATATTGGCGCAATCTTGACGTCAGACACTGTATTGATTTCATGCATGTGGAGAAGAACGTATGTGATAGTATTGTTAGGATACTGCTCAACATATAAGGAAGTTCTAAGGATGGCGTGAAGGCAAGATTATATCCGAAGAATATGTTTAGTTATTTTATCGATATAGTCTTCACATATCATAGCTTAGGATTTATCTTTCTTTGTTGTCGTTACAGGCAAATAACGAATCCCCAGTGTCCTAGTGCAGAGGATCAGCCACCTCCTACACCTCTGAGTCAGCCACCTAGTGCTCAGCAGAGTCAGCCAGCTAGTGTTAACCAGGGCGAGCCTAGAAATGCTCCGAGCCAGGGTCATAGTGAGAGCAGTAGCTAGTCTGTACGGAGGGGTAGACGTGGCACACGGTTGACAGATGTTTCCCTCATTCAGAGTGTAGGCCAAAAGATACCGATTGAGTTTGATAGACATTGGAAACCAATCAGGCCTAATGCACAACGATATAGGAGTTTCGTCGGCCTCCATGCACGTAACAATCCGAGCATCTTGATAGAGGAGTGGAGAAATGTCGATGCAAAGGTGAAGCAGCATATTTGGGACACTATTCAGGTATACAATTCTCTTCTGTATGTAATTAATTATTATCAAATGTCACAAATTTGTCACTTACTCCTTCAATGCATGCATTTCAGCTCACCTACGACGTTCCTCAGAGTGAGATCTTGTACAACAAGACAATGACGTATTGTTATGAGCGCTGGAGCAAGTTTAAGACAAATCTGACCAACAATTACTTTCATATTGAGGTGAAAGATGGTCAGCCTCCTCCTAATCCGTGCGACTAGTATACATTTCTTGATCAAGCAACTTGGCAAGAATTTGTTAGGCTTCGGACTACTCTAGAATCTTTGGTTAGTTGACTTATTTTTTGTTTTATTTACTTAGCAATTATCTTAATTGATTATAACACTTTCCGTTTGTATCATTTCTTATTCGCATGCAAAAAGGAAAAAAGCACAAGAGAGTGGTAGAAAGAATGATTGCCCTCATACAATGTCTCGTGGGGGTTATGTAAAGGCCGAAAGAGACTTGTTGGTGGCCAAACGGAAGAGATTGGAAGAAGCATCTCAATCTGATCCTTCTGTTCTTCTTTCTCCGCCATCTCCGATTTGTCAAGAAGAAAAATGGCAATTTGCCCACCAAAAGAGGAGTTGGACTTATACAAGTGAACAATCTTGTATAGTAGGTGAAAGAATTGTAAGTATATATCGTTATTGTAATTAATTACATAAGAAACGTACATTATTACTTATGTTTGTTATTTTGTATTATCTTACAGGATAAACTTAGAAAACAACAAGTTGAGGGCTCTTTTAAGTAGGAGGGCAGGAATGATATTCTAACAGTTGCTACTGGCAAACATGAGCATCCAGGCCGTGTTAGGGGGGTTGGAGGAGGGGTAGGGATACGGGATTACTTTGGAGCCCCCGTATGCCATTCCTCAAACATCGTGACTAAGGAGGAATTGGAGACTATGTTGGCCATTGCAAGAGCAGAAGCAAAGGCCGAGGCTGAAGCATCATTTGATGCACTATTAGAGACCCGGTTGAGCAAGATGAAAGAGGAAATGATAGTGTTTATGAGCTCAAGACAAGATACCAGTGCTCCCCAGCCACAATCGATTGATCCTAATAAGCAGAGCACTAAAGGTAGTTGTTGCAACATCGGGCAGTCATCAGAGGGTCCTAACCCGAAAATTACTGAGCTTTGTGATCTTTTTGTCGAGGATCCTCTGAGACGGTTAGTTGCACGGTGTAATGTGCATAACCTGGGATTAACTATCTACCACTGACAAATGGAAGGTGATCAAGTCCGAGTGTCAGTTGACGAGGTGATTATTGCAGATGCACCTGTCCCTATCCCTTCTAATGAATTCAAGATCGTTAGCGATGTCTTAGGCATATTCATCTTGTGGCCAACGAACCTTGTTTCTGGTTGAGCCCCACCAAGTCCGATCAAAGCCCCATCAAGTCCGATCAAAGCCCCATCAAGTCCAGCTCCCTTCACTCAGCAAGAAGTTTCACAGCCTCCATTGAATATCATGCAACAAGTGATTCTGATAGCATATGATACATCCTTCAAAACAAGAGAGTGGCCTACGGATTCAGTTGTTGGATAGTTAGGAGTGACATGCTATCTTGAGAGGGATGATTTGATGTCCCTGGTAGCTCCTGGACAAAATCTTACGATTGGGATTGTCCAACTGTTCTTAATGTAAGTAACTTTTGCAATTCAAAGTAAATATTTTAAAAGTTTCACGTTTACCTTTTATTTATGTGCTTGTATTATTGTAGGTACATGCATCGTAGGTTGGTCTCCTCTGGCAAAAGCAAAAAATTTGGATTCTTATGCCCCCATCACATCCAAGAGAAAGGGACCACTGCTGCTAGTAGACATAGATACTTGTCAGAGAGGCTTAGTGAAACTGGAACTGAGTGTTTCTAGGCTCCATATATGCATAGGTAAGAAACAAACTGATATTTTATAATTTATATAATGTTTTATGTTTGCTTAATATTCTTCTGTTTTTTTCAGTGATCATTGGCAGTTGCTTCTTCTATGCAAGAGTAGTTACACTGTCATCCTCTTATGTTCCCTCTACTTCAAACCAGGGAATGATTTGAAAAAGACCATGAATTCATTAGTTTTCTTGCATTATTACCTTTTGTATGCAAAGTTTATGGAATTTGTGTAAAACCAATAACCTTTGTCATTGTGATGATCATAGGGCTATGCGGACATTCCTACACAGTGCTTGTGGTAAGCATGTTCGTGACTTAAAGGACCCTATATGGATCATGCCAAAGGTTAGTACATATGGATTTGTTTAAAGAATGTAATAAGACATGCCTTTATATTTGTTTTAATGATATCATGTTTTTTCTCAGAGCCATAGGCAACCAAAGGGGTCCAACTTATGTGGTTTTTATGTTTTGAGACACATTTACAATATTATCACTCTAGGCACGACTGATTTTACTCAAGAGGTAAATTTATATTTCAGAACTTTTGTTTTACTTTATTGTTTTTAAGTTACTAAGTCAATGTTTCATCTGGTTTTGGAGTTACAGATGTTTGATCTTGCTGATCCCTTTCCTGAAGAAGATATTGATTTCATTCGCACATGTTGTGCTGAATTCATCCATGAGCTGTTACAAAAATAGTAAGTTTTTGAATCCAACGTTACATTGTACATTATTGTTCTCATATGTATTGCTAAGATTCAGGAAAATGATACTCAATTTAATGCCTTAATTAATACAGAATGCTTGATTATTTAGGTTTTTGTACAGGACATAATTGACGCCAAGGGCTATTTGAAGCAAAGAGGAATTGAGGTCAGTGTCAACTGAAGCAATGATCTCATGAACATGCATATGGTTCAGCAAACTTAGAATCTGGCTAATCACAATTATCTAATTGAGAATTATCACCTGTATATTTATCTTGATAATTCTATTCAAAATTGATAAGTGTGAAAGTGAAAATCTCAAAGTAAAATTAGGTGGAAGAAAGGTTAATGTCATTTTGCTTTTATTGGTTCTTGCGTGTTTGCTCTATTTCATTCTCTAATTCTTAAAATTATTTACACGTTTTTTATGGCATGTTCATTTCTTTGCTTGGTTCTTTTCCCAGAAACTTCATGTTTAGGCAACCAAAGGGACACTGGGGACTAGGGAAGGTACAATCAACTTCAAAAGAAGAAGCTTTTGTTTTACTGCTGTCATTTGATCATCCTTACTGTCTAATTGCAAATGAATCATCAATGTATGACTGTACTGGCTTGTATGAACATAAATTTGTTGCTGCTATAGACTGCTGCTTTTGAATTTTGAAATTGAAATCAATGATTGTTATGTACTACTGTTAAAATTGGAGCATTATGTGAATGTATATATAATAAAAGGGACGTTTTTAAAAAAAAATGAAGCTTTAAGACCGGTTGTAGTCACAACCGGTCTTAAAAAGTACTTTAAGGCCGGTTGTGGGAACAGCCGGTCTTAAAGGTCAGACATTTAAGATCGGTTGTGCCCACAACCGGTCTTAAAAATCCACATTTAAGATCGGTTGTGGGAACAACCGGTCTTAAATGTCTGACCTTTAAGACCGGTTGTTCCCACAACCGGTCTTAAATGTCTGCCCTTTAAGACCGGTTGTTCCCAAAACCGGTCTTAAATGTTGATTTTTAAGACCGGATGTGGGCACAACCGGTCTTAAACGTGTGACTTTTAAGACCGGTTATAACAACCAGTCTAAAAAATAACAGACTTTTTAGACCTACTGTATCAAGACCTAATACAGAACTGGTCTAAAAAGTCATTTTTAACCGGTCTAAAAAGTCATTTTTCTACTAGTGTCATTCCATTACTTAAACTAGATGTACAAAGTAATTAATTCAATTCCATATGTGCTCCAATTTTTTTTATAAATCCATATTTATTTGATCAAAATATTCCAAATTTATATTTCACCTTTATTTTCCTTAATTAATTGAAATTAACTTCAATTAATTGGAAAATAGTTAATTTTGTGCTTTATTGGCAAAATTATGATTTTGCGACTACGTTTTTGAATTAATTCCTTTTCTTCTTTTCTTTGGCCAAAATTATCATTAATATTAGGCCAAATATTATTCCTTACTAGTTTCCCATTTTAGGCTTTAATATTGGACTTTTTGGAACCCCAGAATTAATTCCATAATTTGTTCTAGCCCAATTCTCATGAAAATGAAAATTTACTAACTTTATAAATTTCAAATTCATGAATATTCACCATTTTATTAAATAATTCAAATAATTACAATACATTTTTGGTGAAAAATTGTTTGGGTGTTATAGTTCTCCCCCATTTAAATAAATTTCGTCCCTGAAATTTGCTATATATACATAGCCATAAACTTTGGGTAACATTTTCTCATATCTGCTTTTGTTTCCTATGTGGCCTCTCTGGGAGATAACCCCTTCCAGACAACTTTGAAAAACGGGATGCTCTTGCTTCTGAGCTGCTTCACCTACCGATCGATGATTTGGTCAAGTGTGACTTCAAAAGTCAAATCGTCCCACATCTCTACGTCTTCATATTCAATCACGTGCTCTGGATCGGGTTGATACTTTTTAAATTGGGAAACATGGAGGACATCATGTAACCTGCTTAGGTTTGGTGGCAAAGTTAGTCGGTACTCTACTGGCCCAATCTTAGACAAGATTTCAAATGGACTAATGTACCTCGAATACAGCTTCTTTACTCTCAGTGCTCTGCCAATACCTGTAACTGGTGAAACTTTCATGAAGACATTATCGCCGACTCCAAATTCTAGAGGTTTCCACCTCTTATTAGCATAGCTCTTATGTCGGCTTTGCGCAGTTAACAGTCTTTGCTTGATCAGCTTTATTTGATCGGTGGTCTGATCAATGATGTATGGCCCAAGTAAGCCCCTTTCATACAATTCAATTAGCACAAGGGTGATTGACATTTCCTCCCATATAGTACCTCATATGGAGCCATTTAAATGCTCGAATGATAACTGTTATTATAGGCAAACTCTGTCATCAGAAGGAATTTGTCCCAGCAATCTTTGAAATCTAACGCACATGCCCATAACATATCCTCAAATGTCTCTATGGTTTGCTCTGTCTGCCTATCTGTTTGAGGATGATATGATGTGCTGAATCTTAATTTAGTACCCAAAGCCTCGTGAACTACCTTCCAGAACGTGGAAGTGAATTAGGGATCTTGAAATAAGATGATATTCTTTGGAGTACCGTGTAGTCGCACAATCTCCTAGGAGAATAATGAATGCTGATAGGTAAGAAATGGGCTGTCTTTGTGAATCTGTCAACTATAACCCATATAGCATCATGGTTTTTGACCTTGAATAACCCCATCACGAAATCTATAGTAATGTTTTCCCACTTTCACTTAGGAATCTCAAGGTTTTGCAGAAGCCCTGATGGTCACTAATGTTCAACTTTCACTTTCTAGCACGTGAGACAACGAGCGACAAACTTCGTCACATCTCTTTTGGTTGCCCTTGGATGCAGAGTATACTTACTCTTGTGTGCCTCCTCCAAGATTTTTCGTTTCAGCTCTATCTGCGGTGGAACATATATCTGCTTCTGATACCTGACTAGCCCGCTTTGTGACAAGTCGTATTCTTGAGTTTCACCTCTAGCAATCATATCTTTGATAGACAATGCTTGTCTATCCTGCAATTGTGCTTCTTCAATTGCTACTCTTAGATCATTATACACCTGAATGACAAGTTCAAATAAGGAATTGACAAGTTGAGTTGAAATAAGTGAAATTTTTACTTAAAAAATGAAAGTTACGAATTCCTTATATGAACTTGTCATTTCCTTATCTGAGCTTGGGAATTATTTATCTAAACTTGTGAGTGGTCTAAAAAAGTAAGTGGATTTCTTACTTAAACGAAAGTTGCGAATTCATTATCTGAATATGTGAATTCCTTATATCAACTTGTCACTTTCTTATCTGAGTTTGGAAATTCCTTATCTAAAATTGTGATGGTTTGAGAGAGTAAGTGGATTTTTCACTTAAAAAACAAAAGCTGCAAATTTCTTATTTAAACTTGTGAATTTTTTATCTCAAATTATCAATTCCTTATCTGAACTTGTTGGTGGGCTTGGTTAAAGATTAAAGGTTAATATATATATATATATATATTGCCTTATCTATATTAAAATACTTTGGTAGCTTAATGATAATGCACTTTTTGTGCAACCAAAGTGGTGGGGGTTTGAACCCCACCCCACCATTTTGGGAATAAATATTTCTAAGGGAATATTCCCAAAAGGGAGGGAATATTCCTATTCTTACTGGAGCATCGGCTAGATGCCGGAGCTCTGGCGGCCAGCGGGAGGGCCACTGACGGCTGGCTGGAGCTCCGACTGCAAGCCAATTGGGGGTATTTTATTTATTAATGAAAAAAATGCAAGGGCAGTTTGTCTTTTCTCTTTAATTTCAGTAAAGATAGTTCAGGTACTATCACCTCTGTGGGATTATGCAAATTTGGATCACATTTCTGTCTTTTCACTATTTTGGAGTTCTTTTTCAAGGATTTTCCATTTAATTTCCCCTTTAAAAAAGAATGGAAAGAAATTAAATAGTTAGTCCCCATAGTTAGGATCAATTTACGGTTTAGTTCTCATATTTTGAATATTTCAAGTAAGTCCCTACGCTTTCAAGGAATTAGAGTTAGTTATTATGTAATTCCTCTGGTCTTTAATGTAAGAGTTTACATGTAGTGCATTTTATACTACAACTAAGGTATTACATTAAGTGCTAAAAGTAGTAATATAGCTTACAAAAATTACTCTAGTTTCATCTTTGAAGCTTTTTTTTTTACTTGAGTCTTTGAAGCTTACACATTAGCTAATGCCAAACCCTTTAACATTTCGATATACGTAGAGTGTTAAAGGTGTAGTTCCACAGACATATAGAAATAGTACAAATATATTAATAAAAAGTACTTGTTTACATAAAGGAGTCTCCCCGCAGGGTTTGATAATATATACAATTTTTGTTCCAAAATATCCAAAAATTAAATTAATATAATCAAACTGCTCCTATCTTGGGATCTACGCACCTCAACTACTTGTATTCGTTGTTTTTCCCTTCGAGCCACTAACTATTGAAATATTTATTTATTTGAAAAAGGGTGAGATTCAAAATAATTTCAGTAGTAACAAACAATCGATTATATAAAATGCGAAAATTAAATATGTCATGCTCTATGTTATGCAATAAATTAATAGCAATACCACAGCATGTATACATGATTTAGGGGCTCAATCTCCCACTATCCGTTAAACCTTGGTTGGGTCCCAGACCAACAATCGGGAGGTGTGCCTCCATACACAAATTTAAGCGCGCCTCCACGCATAAATTGCCTTCCTCTGCAAAACGATGTTCATTAATTAAATCACAGAAAATTGCATACACAAACATATAAAATATTGGCATAGTGTATGAAGGAATGAGTTACTACCTTATATCCCTTTTTGCAACCCAAAACAAGTTCCTCGAATTTCGTGTCAACGGCTCGAGCTATCAACAATCAGGTCCTAAAATTCCAAATGTCCAAGAATTAGGTTAAAACTTATTCATATACCACTCTAGACTCTTCCAAAGTGTTTTTGTGGTTATATTAGTCCAAAGCTGAAAAATTACCAAAATGCCCTTAAGGACCTGGTCTAAGCCCTTTTGTACCCGGTCCGACCGAACTTTTTCAGAAATTTTGATCCAAGCTATTCTCACACAGTTTTGGGTGTAGAATCCATTTTTGACCTCGGTTTTGGCAAAATCACTTCCAAATGATAGTTTTGCCCTTGACAACCCCTATTTAGGGTTTTAAGGGTACTTTCGTAATTTCACTTTCTGAGGCTTTTCTAAAAAAGTGTTAAACATCAACCTAACACAATTTTCCCTCCTGAACACCATGGAACCCTCAGATTCATGAAATTCCAGCCCTAACCCCTTGATTCTACTCTGGCCAAAACTATGACAAGGGAAAAGGGAAAATGCAACTTTGATTTTCAACTTCAAAAGCTTGTTCCTTTTTACTTCTAATCCCTTATTAAGCCATTCAATCACATACTAACAAGATTTGAAGAAATTTGGGCAGCATAATCCCTTAGGGTTTTAATTTCCTAATTTACAAAATCGACCAACAAACCACAAACCAACCAAGAATCACAACAACATCAACAACAACAACACCATGACAACATCAAAGAGAAGGAGATTATGGAAGTTACATCTTGATTCAACTCTTTCTCTCACTAGGCATCACGTTCCTCTCTCTTCTTAAACTTGAAACATAGTGTTTCATGGAGAAGAAGAGATTAGAGAGGGAACTACACAAGTTGAAAGCTAAATTACAAGGAATAATAAAGCTTACCTTGAGATTTTCTCCTCCTTCTCCCTAGAGCTTGAGATCTCTCTCTCTCTTTCTCTTGTTTGGTCGGCCAAATGGACAAGAAAGATGCAGCATGGGCTTCATAAAATATCTCCTTATTTTCCTGAAGTAACTTAATTCCAAAAAAATAGAATTTATGATACCCTTTGTACTTAGGTTTATCTACTACCAACTAGTGTCATAATCTTCCATTAAACACTACTACAAAATGGTTGAAAGATGGCGCACATTTTGTGGCACAGCTGGTGGGGCCAACTGGCAGGCGCCACAGTTGGCCCAACTGACCTAGCTGTGGCGCCTGGTCCACCAGTCGCCACAGCTGGTCTCTACCCAAGGGTGGCGCCTGTCTTGACAGGGGCCACCCTTGGTCCCCAAAATTTAAAAAAAAATAGAAAAAAAAGACAGCTGTGGCACTTCATTAAAAAAGTGTCACAATTGGCTGGATGTGAATTTTCAACTCTCCCACCAATCAGATTTCTCTCATTTAACTTTACTTTTTATCTTTTCCCCCCCTTTTTCCTTTTTATTTCCTCTTCCTCAGCTCGCGTTGACGCCCCTCCCCCTGTAAAGATATCACTTTCTCTTGCACAACAAAGCAACTTAATAAAATATAATATATTTCGTTCCAAAATTCAATTAATTAAAAAATATAGAAAAATGACATTTTTACCATTTTTATGCTTAATTGCATGTAATCATATTTAATCTAAAATAATAATAGATAGTGCAACTAAACTCAATAAATATGATAAAATTATCCATATAAGCTATGAAAAACTATGAGAAAATACGGATTTATCATTAATCAATAACCCATGCCCCTAAGCTACCATTTTAACCTTATTGGCAAATTAAAATAAATAACTAAAATATTAATTAGCTATATATATACACACATCATTCGAGGCTATTACACATAGAGCCGGGAAAACGGGCCGGGCTTATAATTTCGGGCGGGCCTAAAAGGAACTGCCCTATAGGGCCGGCCCTTTTAGGCCCGTTTAACTTTTTTTTAAATGGGCACAAGGCAATGGGCAGCAAGCAATGGTTAGGGAGTAGAGTTAACATAACCTAACCCTCAAATCAGATATACTCTTACATTGATTCAGACCTCATTTGAAGCTTCTCTTTTTTTATTTTCTTTTTCTTTTTTTGTATGTGTACGCCAAAATCCAAATTAGGTGTTTCATTATTACTAACATTTGAAGCTTGTAGACTTGTTTGATTGGTGTTGGACATTAATTATGGTTTGGATTTAAGTCTTAGTGTTTGTGTTTTATTAAACTTGGATAATATATATGTTTTAAATTAATTTTGATAATATTTATGTTTTAAATTAGATATTTTAATCTTTAGGAGAATAAAAAACAAAAAAAGGTTAAACGGGCCTAAAGCCCGTGGGCCTTAAACGGTCCAGGCCGCAGGAAAAGGTACTTTTTTAGACTTTGGCCTAAACAGGCCAGCCCATTGAGGTCCTAGCCATCACGGGCCCGCCCATTTTCATAATACTAATTACACATATCTATAGTATATAAAAAATAGGCTAAAATCCAAAAACAACTCCCTAAACTTTAAGGGTGTTGCGAATCACATCCCTAACCTATAAAAGTTTAAATATGAGATCCTGAAGTTTCATATTTTGATCATAAACTCCCCTATCGTTAAAGTTTCTGTTCAACTTAACAGTTTATGTTATCTCACCTTTTTTTACTTAATTGAACAATGAGTCATATCACACTCATTATTAGTAACACTCGGCATTGACATGGAATTTTAGATATTTTAACTATTTTATTAAGCTTTAAAAAATGCTTAGGGTCACTGTGTCATCTCCCATTTTAGGTCATATTAGCATTAGGAGGTGGAGAATTTCTTCATCAACATAAAGCAGCCCACCATCAACTAGGAGATCTCACCTTCAAACGACGAAGGGGAGGAATTTCTTCAGATTGTTATCCCTTGAGCCTTTGCTTGAGTTTGCAGTTTTGGACGACGTTGAATGATCCAGCAAGAGCGATCCTTCACGGTGGAGATTAGACTGACTTCATTGCAAGGCCATTGATTTCAAAGTACTTTTTATATGTTGCATCATCCTTGTAAGTGTCTACATGATTATTTATAGGGTTAAGGAGCAAATTTATTAATGAAGTTTTGTTCGAGGAGCGTCTAGCACAAATATGTTTTAGAATGGGCAAAAATACTAATGAATAATTAAAAAGGGGTATCCAGCACAAAAACCGTTAAAACATATTTGTACTAGATGCTAATTAACGGTTTTTGTATTAGATGTCCGTTGTTAATTGTTCATTGATATTTTTCCCCCTTTTAAAACATATTTGTTCTAGGCGCTCCATAGAAAAAACTTCGTTGGTAAATTTACTCCTTAACCCTTATTTATATGCATCAACTACAATCAAGAAAAGGAAGCAAGGAGAATCTTATTAGAGCTCAATCACCAGATTAGGGAATTGCATGTATCAGAATTCATACCAGAAAGTACCTAAGGAACAACCAAAATAACGTGACAAATTCAGATGAGAAAAATATTTAGTTCCTTTTGAAAGACAAACTTGAAAATGGAACGTTAAAATACCCTTCTTTCTTTGCGCCGCCATCATTTGTCTCACTCTGCAGGTGGAGGAGAAAATCTATTTTAATGGGGGAAATGACACAGTGACCCCAAGCATTTTTTATTAATAAAATACCTAAAATTCCATGTCAATGCCAAGTGTTACTAATGAATGAGATGTGGCACATTGTTCAATTAAGAAAAAAAGGTGACATGTCATAAACTATTAAGTTTAACGGCAACTTTGATAGTAAGGGAGTTTATGGTCAAAATATGAAACTTCAGAGTCTCAGATTCAAACTTGTATAGGTTAGGGAGGTGATCCGCAACGCCTCAAAAGTTTAGGGAGGTTTTTTGAATTTTAGCCTAAAAAATATTAACTAAGAATGAAACAATGATCCTATTTTTGATTCTTATGGACGTTACATTCATATAATTATCGTTACATTACATTCCATTTCTTTCCGTGAATCAAATGGATAAAAAAAGTCAAAACTAAAATTCTATCAAATTGTTAGGGTCAAAAAAGATATTAATTTATTACGACACTATAGACTAATGGAAGATTAAGGGTGTGTTTTGTTTAAGGGGAGGTTAAGGGATGGGAGGGGATGATTGGTAAATTATAATTTTGGACAAGAGAAACCCAAAATTTACCCTCTTATTCTTTTAAATTTTAAATTCCCACCCTAAAGGTGTGTTTGGTTTGAGGGGCGGGTAGGGGAGGGAGGGTAGAGGAAGGGGGGTTAAATTACCTTTTTGGGTTGAAGGTAGTTAAATTTTGGGCGGGAACCCAAAATTTAAAAGGAATGAGAAGGTAAAATTTGGATGGGAAACCAAAATTTAAAAGAATGAGAGGATAAATTTTGGGTTTTTTTGTCCAATATTGTAATTTTGCCCCCTCCCCTCCCCTCCCCTCCCTCCCCTACCCTCCACTCAAACCTAGGGTGTGTTTGGTTTGAGTGGAGGGTAGGGGAGGGAGAGGAGGAGAGAGGGGTTAAATTACCTTTTTGGGGTTAAAGGTATTTAAATTTTAGAAGGGAATCCAAAATTTAAAAGAATGAGAGGGCAAATTTAGGAGGAACCCAAAATTTAAAAGAATGAGAGGGTAAATTTTGGGTTTCTCTTATCTAAAAGTGTAATTTACCAACCATCCCCTCCCCTCAAACCAAACACACCCTTATGCCCGTTTGGTATAATGGAAGAATTTTCATGGAATTGGAATTGGAAATGGATGTGGAAATAGAAGTGGAAGTCGGGTTAAAAAGTTTGTTTGGTATGATGATGGAAGTGGGGTATTATTTTAATTTAATATTTATATTTATAATATGAAGAGACTAATATGCCCTTGACAAAAAAACCCCTGGCCACCGGAAAAAAATCACAGCACCCACGACTAGCAACCTGGGAACACTGGCAACCAGAGGAAAAATAGTAGATCAAAATCAAAGAAAAGTTGCAGAGGGGAAATGAACTTGCAATCATAGAAGAAATCGAAGAACATTTTACACGACAGAGTTGCTAATGGTCGCTGTTGTTGTTGCCAAAGAAAAGTTGCAGATCGTGGTCACCAAATGTTGCAGATCTAAATTGCATATCGTGGTCGTTGTCATTATACATGGCAGAGTTATTGTCTCAGCGAAATTGCAGATTGAAATCAAAGAAAAGTTGTAAATGTGGTTGCCATCGTTGCTACTGTTACTGCTGGAACGTTGTTGCCGCTGCCGCTCTCTCATCATCACCGCGCCGTCGCCATGCTGTCATTGTTGCCCGGCCGTCCCAATCACCTCGCCGTCACTGTTGCTGCGCCGTTCGTCATCCTTAACATCACCAGCTGTTAAGGGCAAGATGGACCAAAGTTTGGGTTCCATGGAAGTCTCCACACTTCCATGGGTTATAGGTTGGAATTGACTTCCACCATTTTTTGTGGAAGTCACTTCCACATGAAAGTGGAATCAATGATACTAAACAAGCTAAAATAAGAGTTCCTTCCTCAATTACACTTCCATACTTTCACTCCCATGATACCATGATACCAAACGTAGCATTAGTACCAGGTACAAGGTCTTAGTATTAATTTTCCCAAAAGAGATGAGTCGAAAGTTAACTCCCTTACCCACTTCCATAGTTACTGTTCCTATCCGTATCTTCCCCGATTCGGCGAATAGGATTCTCAGTCTCTCTCCCTCTGCAGAATCGGATACACTTTAGCAACACATACATATGTACAAAGGTTTTACTAACTAATTTCTAAACTGCACAGAGTGTCTATATTTTCAATCATTTTTCTTCACCTCGTTCTTATAATCAATTCAGATTCTTTCTCACTTCTCCATCCCCAGTACTTCACTCAGTTTAGGGCTTTTCTACTTTCTTGCTATACGATTTGTATTTCTGATTACTCGATCTGAGCATGGAAGGGCGAGATTTGACATTATCGCCTTCCTCTGCGTCAACGACTGCCCCTGCCCCTAGCCGCGATGTTTCTTCGCTGGTTGATGCCTCCAACGGTGCTTCTTTTTCGGTCAAAGCTGCGCTGGCGAAAGACGCTGCCTTGCATTTTCAGGCGGGAAAGTTCGCCGAATGTGTTGAGGTCTTGAAGCAGCTCTTGCAGATGAAACAAGACGATCCCAAGGTCATTTTTTCTTTCCATTTTTGCATGGATGTTGATGACTGGTCCTACCAACGTCATTAACTTTGCAGCCTGCTTTTATTTCTCCTCTGGGCTAAATACTTCTGGAAATGGTTGACTCTCTTTATTGTTATCCACTTAAGCATTTCCATTTATATTTCTATCTGAATAGTTTTGACTGGACTCGATTCTGTTCTCCTGCCTATATTTTAGTTGGTGTCCATGGTATTTTTCCTCTCCTCCGCTTCTTTGGCTGGTGGCGGTCTTTAATTGATTCGTTAGTTCAGTTTTTTGTTAATTGACATAATTCAATCTTGGTAAATCCCAGTCGCACTAACTGGCAGGCACAT
This sequence comes from Inga oerstediana, assembly GCA_963210345.1. NCBI lineage: Eukaryota > Viridiplantae > Streptophyta > Magnoliopsida > Fabales > Fabaceae > Inga > Inga oerstediana. The sequence goes on from OY723407.1 coordinate 44,064,232, forward strand.
GCTGTGAAGTTTCTGTTGCTATAAATGAAAATGCGAATTGATATAGATTTTATCTCAGCGAAAGTACGTGAAGAATGGCTGAATATGAAATATGAAGTAGTTTGAAATTTTTGTATTGAGGAATGCCTCTGTATTTGTCGGGGAGAAAGATGTTAGACTTCCGGGGCTCTTTTCTTTTTCAAAATATAGAAAAAGTAGGATGTTAAACTTTTAGAAGAATCCTGCAAATGGATTAGGTTTTGATTTGATGAATAGTTAAAAATAATTGAAGGGGCTTTAATTGGATTAACTATGCCCACGAAGCTGATTTTTCTACCAGAATGAAAACAGATACTATGCAAGATAAATTTTTTGGTGTTTTAGAATGCTTGGAGCTGCTCTCTGTGCCCGTAGTTATCAAGAATTCATTTTCTCTTTTCTTGGGGGTCTTATATCTTAATTTCTCATTGATTTTAAATTGACTAGTAATGTTAGCAGAAAGATTTGTTATCATTAATATCCCTGCCTGTTTTGTACAATTTAGGAGGATGTTCATAGTAGGATCATGGTTAATACAACCCACGAAGTCTGCTATCCTAATTCTCCAAATATATAAGATTTTAAATTTAAATATTAATATTTCAGGTCCTTCATAATATTGCAATTACAAAATCCTTCCAAGATGGTTGCTTGAATGCCCAAAAGTTGCTTGAAGTACTTAATCGTGTAAAGGTAAGCTACCTCCCCCTCTTCTTTCTCGTTTTCTTCATTCTCTCCTAGTGGTTTGCATGGTAGTGTTGGCTTTGTTGTAGTTTTTTTTTTGGGCCATTTTTCTTTTTCCTTTTTTTGGGTTGGTTGGCTTGCCTGTGAAATTAATGTGTTCATTTTCATTCTTAGTTTGGTATGTTAGGATTTTCCCCAAGAAAAGGTGAGTTTTAACAATGGTTTTCTTATGTGGTTTCCCTAGCTTTTCACGAGAAAGGGTATATAATTATGTTTAGGCCATTACCAAGTTAAAAGTAATAATGACAAATTAATATGGTGATAGCTTTGAGTTCTATTTTGAATTAAGCAAACTCAAAAATTGGCCAACTCTAACTAGATTGGTGTTAAATAGCTTGCTACTTCACATTATTGTAAATCTTAGGCTTGGTGTAAATCACATGATGGATGTTTAAAATTTTACCATTTTTGGTCTTGATTGATCTTAAATAGCTTGCTGCTTCACGTGATTGTAAATCTTAGACTTGGTGTAGATTTCTTTAATTGCAATAGGAGAGCTGCAGAGATGGGAAATTTCTAATACCTGCTTGGCTGATGTATATAAATGGTTATACCTATCATTAACTATTAAATTCTTTCTTCTGTGGTTTTTAATTTAATGATATAATATTTATGGATCGATATGTTTGCATGCACGCATACTGAGACCTGAATGTTTTACTTTAAAGTTAGGGAGCGTAGCTGTACAAGGCTTGAGTATTATTTTTCTCATTGAATTTCATTTGAATGATTGCAGAAGATAGGGGTCTTAGAATATTGGTGACATATTCTTTCTTCTCACATAAGTTTGTCAGGATATTGAGGTTCCTTTTTTTTCCTTTTCGCCTTCAAACTATAAAGTGACCACACAAAGATTGGTTAAAATTTAGGATTTTGAAACTTGATTTGTCCTAATTTGGGCCATTTGCATTTTGTTTTGATTCTTTGAAGTTTCCATTTCTGTTTAGCTGTTCTTACGTTTTTTTGTTTTGGCCACTTATTTAGTTGTGCTTACTACTGCATCTTATTACTGCCATTGGTTTAGAGGAAATGTGACGATCTTGCTTGTGCTTCTGGAGAACATGGAGAGTCAGTTAAGAATGTTGGAAACAAAGTCCTTTTGGGATCCAAAGGAAGTAATGCTCTGTCACATCAGTTTTCAGGTGCACATAGCACCACTACAACATATATAGATGAGTTTGACTCATCTGTGGAAATACTAAATATTGTACGTTGGTTACTCCTCATTACTTTAAATATTTGTTTTCTAAATATCTTTATAGTTCAATTTGGGCATTAAATTTGTTAATATATATATATATATTTTGTGATTTTATTCTCTATAGGCCATCATTTGGTACCATCTCCATGAGTATAGAAAGACATTATCTGTTCTGGAACCCCTCTATCAAAATATTGAACCCATAGATGAGGTACATCATGAATTGATTAAATGCTATATTGTTTTGGAAGTTGCAATGTGCTGACTGCTTTGGTTTGGAATTTTTTGGGTTCTCTTTCAAAAAGCAGACAACAGCTCTCCACATATGCCTTCTGCTGCTTGATGCTAGCCTTGCTTGCCGTGATGCATCAAAATCAGCTGTAAGTTATATTTTTCAGTTAAACTAGTTCATTTGTTGAAGCCTTTGTCTGATATTTATTTATTTTTTTACAAAATTATTATCAAGGACTACAAGCGTTATTAATGAGCTGTTGGCCCTGAGTTGTTTAGGTTTGGTGCAGTAGGTGTATGAACATATGAGTATTGAGTGAGACTGAGGTGCTCCCTCCCGTCATATTCATAAGAGCCCGATAACCAAATTATACGTTTTAAAAAAGTGGTTAAAATTAATTAGAAATAATAAGTATGTTTGAAATAAGCTGTTTTCCTCCCCAAGTATGTTCTTATCGATAAGGGGGCAAATAAGAGAGAGAAATAGAGTAAATAGAAACATCACCAACCTTTTAATTAATGCAATATATATAATTAATAAGGGGCGAAAATGAAAAACAATCGTTAAAAGTTCAGACAACTCTTGTCGGATTCTATTAAAAAGGACCAAGGCTATTCACATTTTGGGTTCTTATAAAAGGGACCGGAGGGAGCATTATTTTTGAAACATACTATGATATAAATATCACTGATTGTGAGTTTCTTATTGTGTCCACTCTTTTTGTGTCAAAAGCATCTAATAGTTATTTTGTATTTAGAAACTTGTTAAACATATATTGGACAATGTTTGGTATGGCATTTAGTGTATAATATGGGTTATGGATATTTCAAGATTTTTGCTTTAAAAAACAAAGGAATGTACTAGAAGAGTTCTTTCTTCTTATTTCAGATTATGAGCATATTTTGATGAGATTTTGATAATTAGATAAGTTCTTTTGTTAGTAATAACGATTTTCTGGACATAAAATAAGTGAGTGAGAGGCTTATAGAATCCCCCCCCCCCCCCCCCCCAATTTTGGTCTCTCAGAAGTGTGAAGTTCTGACGTTGGAATCTGTTTTGTTAGGATGTTTTGTCTTATCTGGAAAGGGCATTTGGTGTTAGTAATGTGAGTCAAGGCAACAATGGAAATGTAGCACAGCAACAATTTGCAAAATTAATCACCAAGTCTTCATCAATCCCTAGTGGTCCATCAGCGGCAGATGCATCCAGTTCTGATCTGGGGTCAAGTGCTAACGCGTCTGAAAATCATCTGTCCAGAGCATTTTCTGAAGAGGCCCTTGATTATGAAGCCATGATACTGGATATGGGTGGACAGAATCTAACCAGGCCGACTGGTATATCATCAAATGATCTATCAAGGGAATTGGTTGACAGGTTTTCTAATGTTGAGTTGAAGCTTAAATTCCAACTTTACAAGGTTGAATTTTTGCTGCTAACCAGGAATTTGAAGTTAGCAAAACGTGAAGTGAAGCTGGCTATGAACATTGCACGTGGAAGAGATTCTTCAATGGCTCTTCTTTTGAAATCTCAGCTTGAATATGCTCGCCGTAACCACCGCAAAGCAATTAAGCTATTGATGGTATCAAACAATAGGACAGACCCAGCATTTTTGAGTATTTTCCACAACAACCTCGGCTGCATTTACTATCAGCTCGGGAAATACCAGATATCATCATTGTTTTTCTCAAGGGCATTGTCTAATTGTTCATCCCTTAGGAAGAACCAACCGCTAAAGCTGCCCACCTCACAGGATAACGCTCTTCTTATAGTATATAATTGTGGTATGCAGTACTTGGCTTGTGGAAAGCCATTGCTTGCTGCTCGCTGTTTTCAGAAGTCAAGTGTGGTCTTCTACAATAAGCCTCTCTTGTGGCTTCGCCTCTCTGAATGCTGTCTGATGGCTTTGGAAAAGGGCCTAATTAAATCAAGCTGTGTTTTATCAACGAGATCAGAAGTTGGAGTTCATGTTGTTGGGAAGGGGAAATGGAGGCAACTTCTATTGAACAATGAGATCCCAAGAAATGGATGTGTAGAGTTCCGTGACGGAGAAGATTGTGATCTCAAAAATGATATGAAGCTGAATTTATCAATGTGTCTTGCCCGGCAGTGCCTCTTAAATGTCTTGTACTTGCTGGATTCCAACAAGATGGCGGATAGTTTAAAGTCTGATGTGCCTTTAAATTCGTCAAGGGAGGAAAACCATTCAGGTGAAGTGTCATCCAACAATTCAAACAACAAGAATTTACTCAGAATTGATTCCAAATCATTTTCTTTAGCATTAACCAATTCAAACGGGGACGTGAAAGAACATAAGGGAGGTGCTAATCAGGAGGTCATTCAGAACTCCCTATCCTATTATGAAGATATTTGCAGAAGAGAGAATATACTGATTAAGCAGGCAGCTCTTGCCAACCTGTCGTATGCGGAATTGGAATTAGACAACCCTGTTAAGGCACTCTCAGTTGCAACTACTCTTCTAGAACTTCCAGAATGCTCTAGAATTTATCTCTTTCTAGGCCATATTTATTCAGCCGAAGCCCTCTGCTTGCTAAACAGACCAAAGGAAGCTGCCGAGCATTTATCAATTTATTTGTTGGCGGGAAACACTGTTGAATTGCCTTTCAGTCAAGATGACTACAAGAAATGTCAGGTGGAGAGAACTGCTGAATTTGAAGATGGAACTGCAGGATCTGCACCGGCCAATGTTTCTTCCTCCAATGATTCGCCATGCATGGATTTTCTCAAGCCGGAAGAGGCGCGTGGAATAATCTATGCTAATTTTGCAGCATTATCTGCAATGCAGGGTGAGTTACAACAAGCCCATCGGTTAGTTACCTGGGCGTTATCCATATTACCAAACAGTGCAGAAGCTACTATCACTGCAATTTATGTGGATCTCTTGCTCGGTAAGCCCAAAGAAGCTTTATCCAAATTAAAACAATGTAGTCGCATTAGGTTTCTTCCAAGTGGAATTACATTGAATAGGTCTTAAGAGTATTGTATTCATGGGCTTTAATCATTTTTTTTTCTGGTCGTCTTCTCAGCGCTAGTTAGCAGGTAGCTTAATCTTTTCCATTACTTTTTGTACCATATATATATAAGTTCAGCCATTCAGAGAATTAGTTTTTAACGGTTCATTTATTCCTTTATTATAATTTTCAATTGTAGGAGTCGTTCATCATAGGTGTGGTGGCTGTGTTTTAATTGTTGCTACTGCCACCATAGAAATTTGAGGTGTAGATTGTGTTTTTACGGGCAATTTAGTTTATATTCAAAAATAGAGTTCATGATAACATTGAGAAAGAACAGGAAATTTGATAAATCTTTTTTTTTTAAACCTAATTCCATCCTTATTCCGAGTTGAGGCTTGATCTGGTGTATATGTATTATGTATATGTATTGATCCTATTTATTGTTACACTTCCCAGTTTGCAGTGTTATACTGTTAGTCTGTTATATGTGATGGTGGAATGATTATTGGTACAAAGTGGCATTTTGGAGATCATGTTACCAAGTATGATTAATTTAACCATTAATATTATATTAGCTTTTTTTTTTTTAAATATAAATGTGGCAAACCTATTATGAGGGTTGAGGAAGCAACCCACAACTCAGTTTATCCGCCTGCAACCTGGTGTAATTTAGCCCATTCAAGCTCTTTCAAAAAGAGCACCAAAATTGGCGGGTTTAAACGGGCATGTTTTTCTCGTTAATTGTGATTGGTGAGTCACTGAGTGTATTTGGGATTGAGTGTGCTTGGGATTACAGTGGGAAAAGTGGTTTATTTGCAATCTGACTTGTGTAAATTTAAGATTGGGTAAAATTCAAATTGTGTAATATGATTTATTTGGATTAATGATTGCATAAGTGCTTTTCTGAAAGTGAAACTTATTTGGATTGGTGGTAGTATAAGTGGTTTTTGTGATAATTATAAGATAAAAATTAAAATCAAAAGTATAAAAAAGTGAAAAAAGTTAAGTTGGAAAATTTGGTGTTCAAATACATAATTTAATCAAATAATATTATATAACTAATTGGATCACATATCTTATACAGTTTAGTCCCTAATTGTGTTACGAATATTATTCATTTGGGTCAAAGGTAAAATTGCTGTCTTAGGATTTGTAAGTTGAGTTGAGTGGAAGAAAGAAAGAAAATGCGAATGTAAAGATTTTAAAAGAATTATAAAATACCGTTGGAGCAAGAGAGCAAGTTGATGTTGGAATGGGAGGTTGTGAAAATTAAGTACGTTTTCTCTGTTTCAACAAAACCCACGGGTCACTTTCTCTTTTCAGTACTAGATGACTCACCAATCTCAATCGTGATATTGCTTGGTTTTATTACTTATGAAACAAAAGCTACTTTTCGACCAAAAGCCCAATTTGTTAAAAGCCATGCCAAACATATTTTTAAGTCAAAATGTTCCATAAGTCAATTTCAGCCTTTGATAAGCACGTTTGGGAGGCTTAAAAGCGATTCCAAACATGCTAAACGTTGATCCTAAGCTAGTCAGTTTTGGACTGCTGTGGAAACTGTATGATCTCATAACAATAGCATAGAAAGGTCTAGATTTAGAGTGCCAATTCTGGAATTTAGGCCACGAAACTGGCTATTGGGCGGTACTTCTGGTCCAGCATCTCGGTCTAGATGGCCTTTGTGTTCAGTCTCTCATTCTCTTCTATTCTCTTCCTACCCTTTCTTTGAACCTTGGTTACGGATTGGACTTAAAAGCCACGAACAAGATCCTCAAATGTGGCTTTGGTTTCAGCTATCTCATTCGTTTTATGTGGCTTTTCAATTATATGAGCTGTAACAAAAAAATTATGAGACAGGCTAGGGGTACATCCACGTGCTGCTTGTGCTCTCCACATTGAAATTAAATTTATTGGAACCCAATTTAAGGACTTCAATATTAAGAATACCATTCCAATCAAATTTAATTTTAAGATCATATGGACGTTGATTAGAGGCAGAGGTGTACAATGGGTGCGACTAGCTAGCCTGATGGTCAACACGTAGCTCGCTCGTATAATTTTTTTTAGGTACAAGGTCATATAATCTTAATAATTAATAGAATGTGGGGTAACCTTTACCCGTTTAAAACCCATTTAAGCTCATAATAAATGGATGTTAGTCCCTTTATTATTCAGCAAAAACAGCTGTGCCCAGGTTTTGATTAATTATGGTTTATTTAAAATTCAATACATAATTGTGGAATAATAATAAACTCATTTGGAGTGGGATATTTTGATTTGAAATCCATTAACATTGGTTTTTATCAATATTTTACCTCATAATTAAAACAAAGATACTATGAAGTGTCAAAGCAGTTCTGTTACGTATTGCAGAAATCGTTCCATTTCAAGTGTCAAATTTTCGCTTCAAGATGACAAATTTGATCATTCTTAAAGTGACCCAACTTTATTTTCTTTTTCTTTCCCAAAATCATGGACTTCCATTTTTTCCCCCGTCTTTAAGCAAAAAATGATCTCATCAGTGGCTCAAGATGATCAAATCCATACAAAGCGGCTAATGGCTAATTTTTTTATATAAATATTTGACAAATTTCGTTTGAAAATTAGAATGTCCACCTAGTTCCGTGGTATTGTCCCCATACTTAACCTGACAAATACATTCGTTTTCTCTTTGTATCCAATAGAAAAAATATAGCTGAACTGACAAATCATACAAAATCATCAAGTCGTATGAGTTATCCATACAAAAGAAAAGATTGACAAGGCATAAAAGAAAAAGTTCGATTGAAAGCTAGGAATGAAGATTATTATTGAAACTAACATTATATCAGCCAATTCATCCAAACAAACCGTTGTTCACAAATTATTAACTATCGAGCCGAGCCAAAAGAAGTTACAGATCCTGCAAGAAACATGATAGTTGAAATGTCAGTCAAAATTAATTCATGCTCCCTATGATCCTTAATATAAGACTCTAGGCTTTTTCAAGAGAGATTAAAAAAGCTAAATAAATTACTTAATCATTGTATATGTTATGTATCATTAGATTATATATCAGTTTATAAGTTAAGCAAATCAGTTTAGAAAAATATAATAAATATAAATACTTTAAAGTAATTTATTTAGCTTCCATATATAATTTCGCAAAAAGTTAAGTGGGTCTTATATTTGAACGCCAGTTGTATAATATAAACAAAAGCTATAAGAGAAAAAAATGAGAGAAAATAAAGCGTTACCTTCTGAAGCCCTTTTCCCAAGCAACACCTTCTACCTATTGGTGAGGTACCTTGCAACATAAATGGCCACCAAGATCTGGACTCTCTCTGTAACTCTTCTTACAAACCCATAGTAGGTTTGCCTCCACGACTGATTGAAGAGCAATGGCCCAATGAAGGCCCAAAAGCCGAAAGCAAATCCCAATCCCAAGCTCAAGTAAAACTCTTGAGTGAAATATGAGCCATCATCTTCATAATGATCACTATATTGAGGTGTAGGTGTTTCATCTTCTGGGCACTTTTTGTCAAGTGGCAGTCCACAAAGATCAAGATTCCCCTCATAGCTTGTGGCATTAAAACTCTGCAATTGTGTTCCTGTTGGGATTTTTCCAGAAAGACGATTGTTTGACAAGTCTAATACACTCAGGCGATCAATATGAGCAAGACTTGGAGGGATTGGGCCTAATAACTGATTTCCTGACAAATCTAAGAATTCTAGTGATCTTAGATTCCCGATCTCAATAGGAATTTTTCCACTTAATTTGTTTCTGGATAAGTTCAAGGAAACCAATCCCAATAAAGATACAACTTCTTTGGGTATTTCACCTGTGAGAGCATTGCTAGATAGATCAATGCTTTTAAGAAGTTGTTCTGGCCTCTTAAACAAGTTATCTTTACCCTTCCACATCAATGTTATGAAGAATTCAAAATTATTTACAAATGTATATCGGAAGGGTATCTCATTGAATATATATGAATGATTACCTGCATAAGTTGAATTGATATGGCCCAAAACAGAAAAATTTTGAAGACATGATGGGATTTCACTTGACAAGTTATTGTGAGATAGATCCAAGAGTCGAATATCTGCTAAGTGACAAAGGTGCAAAGGAATTGTGCCATATAAATTATTCATCCTTAGGCTTAGAATTTGCAATTGTCCAAGGTTTTCTCCAATCCATGAAGGTATTGAGCCCAACAATTGATTCTCAGACACATCTAATAGCAATAAGTTGGAGCAATTTATCAAAGAAGGAAGTTCTCCAATTAAGCTGTTGTTTCTTAAAACCAAAGCCTCCAAATTCACAAGTTGTCCTATAGACGTTGGAATCACTCCCGACAGGTTATTACTGCTCAAATCAACAAACTCTAATAAATTTAGATGACTCCAACAATCAGGTAGTTCTCCCTCTAGTTGATTGTTTGATATGTCTAAAGTGCCAAAGCCTCCTTCTTCTTCAATTTGGCCACATAGAAGGGGAACCAAATTTGAGAATTTATTTTCTGAAAGATACAGTGCTAATGCTTGTGAAAAAAATGATGGAACAGGGCCTTCAAAATTGTTTGAAGTCAAAATTATTTGTGGCCCATTGTTAAACTTCAAGGGTAAATTTGGAATTTCACCAACAAAATTATTGTATGAGATATTCAAGTAACCCACATCTTTTACTAGTGGCCAAAACCAATCCGGTATGTAACCTGAAAGCCCGCAATGAGAAATATCCAAGCTCTCCAACTTTTGTTGATTATGCAGCCAATTAGGAAAATAAGGACCTGCCTTACACGAAGCCATTTCCAAATGTTGCAGCTGAAATGGGGCAATCCATCTAGTACTAAATTGCAGGGTTAATGAATTGCCAGACAAAGTTATATACTTCAAATTGGAGAGCATTTTGAAATGAGACTCAGTGATTACGCCTCCTAAATTATTCCCTTCCAGGCTCAAATAATTCAATTGAGATAGCAATCCGATGCTTTCGGGTATTTCTCCTTTTAATTGATTATTTGAGAGATCTAAACTTTCCAAAAAGGAGAAAACAGAAAGATTGGCTGTCATGCCCTTTATTTGATTGTCTGATAAATCCAACATTCTTAGAGGATGACTATTGCACCAGGAAGTGTTTTTAATGAAACTTGAAAGCTCCCCACTGAAGTTATTACCTAAAAGGCGTAACTCCTTCAAAGTACATATATTCCCCAATGATGTTGGTATTTCACCTCGCAGCTTATTTTGTGAGAGATAAAGGACTTCGACAGAGTTCATCATGTTTCCAAAACCTTCTGGAATGGGACCTTCCAACAAGTTACCAGAAAGTCGAATCTCATGAAGATTAAAGGTGAAGTTAGAAATCCAATGGAATATGGATAATGATGTCAACAAATTAGAAGACAAATCAAGCTGGACAAGAGAAGTGAGATTGTGATTGAAAGATGTAAAAATAGGATTATTAGATAAAAGGCTACAATTTCTTAAATTAAGAACTTGTAGATTGGAGCTGAAGTCCATAGCCCTTAGTGACGTGAGGTTATTGGAAGAGAGGTCAAGGACCATGAGGGAAGAAAGTTGAAAGTGGGAAAATAGAAATTGAACATCAGTACTTGAAAGATCACAATCACTTAGATATAGCTCTCGAAGGTTGGTGGAGCTCAAATTGAAGGGCCATCGAAATGATGTTGAGTTCAAGTTATTTTCAGAGAGATCAAAGATAACAAGAGAAGATGAACAGTTTGAAAGATAAGCAGTCAAAGAAGGAATATGAGTATAAGAAATGCCACATCCTGCTAGTCGCAGAACTCGAAGTTTTGACAGTTTACCAATCATTTGTAGCCAGAGATGAGAATAGCCAACATCACTCAAAGAACTCAAGTCAAGACTTGATAGTGAAGAAAGCTTAGAGAGCCACTTTGCATCATCATTGTTCTTGTCATCTAACGTGAGATTAGAATTATAGCCAAGCTGTAATGTTTGCAACATGGAGAGATTCCCAAGCTGAAAAGGGATCACTCCATCAAGACGATTTAGTCGAAGATCGAGATGTCGCAACTTTGAAAGGTTTCCAATTGTCGAAGGGATATCTCCAACCAACATATTAAAACTTAGATCAAGATATTCTAAATTGGAAAGCTTTCCCAATTGAAAAGGAATAGTCCCAACAAAATCAGAATACGAGAGATTGAGATATCTTAACTTGGTAAAGGACCCTATGGACTCTGGGATTTCACATAGATAGAAAGTATTGTGACTGAGATCCAAATATTCCAAATCATGCAATTCACTCAATGAAGTAATATTCATTTCACCTCTCAAATAAATAGGATAGGAACCGCGAAGCTTAAGGAATTGAATGTGACCTGTTTCATCACTGCAGTGAACTCCTTTCCAGTTGCAGCAATCTTCATTATCTGCATCTCGCCATGTTGATAACATGCCATAGTCATCTTTCGAGATTCCTTGTTTGAATGAGAGCAAAGCTTTTTTCTCATTCTCTATGCACTTTGCTCCTTCACCGATTGTAGCCAAACTGAAATTTGCCTGTAGCAGAAACAGCAATGCAAATAATGCGCACAAAAACTTACAGATAAAGCCCATTGTAAGGACAATATCTTCAATGCAAGCTCACAAGTAAAGAGTGATCTATATGATGGTCATAAGAAGTGCCTGAGGAGTGAGGCTTGAGAAATGGATTTTAGGATTTATAGAGAGTTCACTGTAGAGGGTATAGAGTTGTAGGCTTTTGGCCATTCAGAGAGATAAAGCCAAAATGTTTTTTTTAAGTTAATTATTAATATTTAGAAATTTAGTTGTGCTTATTGATAGCTTTCTGTATGTTGTTTTTGTTCGGAAAAAGTGATTTTTGGGGTAAACGTGAGTCATACTTGACCGATGATTTAGACTTTAGTGTTTTACATAGACTTAATCAAAGCCACATACTTCAACGGTTAAAGTTGAATGATGACTTGAAAACTTTTGGGATGAAGAAAAATAAAATTTGTCATGAGCGTTACACAACGAGATATCAGGTTTTAGCACAAGAAATTATTACTTGTATATGGCTTTGATTATTTTTCATTATTTTTTCGGCGTCTATAAAAAAATTATTTTTTTTATAGAAAATAAAGCATTAAAAGGTAAAAGTAAAGACATAATAATAAAATAAATAAAGAAAAAAGAAGCTAATAAGTAATTCCACTTGCATCCAGCAGAAGTTTGGTAGATTTCTTCGATAACATTTGCAATTCACCTCAAAGTAATAAGTATACATATCTCATCATATATGAACCGTCTAAATCTGATCTGGACGATTTAAATTTAATCTGTTTTTATCTTTATTTTTTATAAAAAAATTATTTTAATGAGTAGAGAGAATCTAAAATAAAGATAATCTCTTAATTAATATTTTTTTAAAAAAATGACTTCTGAATTAATAATAATATATCAGTTGAAAAAAAAAAAAAAGCAAATGTGAACCGTGTGTATAATGAATTGTGGGTCCTCATCACCCAACCTGTTCCGTACTAGACTCCTCGTGTGAGATGGATAATGGGAGTGGACTCGAATTTTCAGCTAACCACATAATTCTCTCTAAAAGAGACCTACAACAACATTCTCGCTATAGAGACCTGCAACTAACATGCTCTCTCTACAGAGACGTACAACTAACTCTGTTTATAATTATATAAATTCCCATGATTGTTTCAAGTTGGAATTGTAGAGGGGTTTGTAGCAAATCTTTTCCCCGTATCTTGCGTGATATTGTTGCCAAACATCATATTTCTGTTATGGGTCTCTTAGAAACCAGAGTTAGTGGCTTTCAAGCGGACTTAGTGGTAAAAAAACTGGGTTTTCACAATTGGTTAAGGATAGAATCTACGGGCTATGCTGGTGGTATATGGGTTCTGTAGAATGATTTTGAGGTTTCAGTTGAGTATCTTTTTTCTACTACCCAACTTCTCCATTGCCGCTTGACTGACAGAAATTCAGGTGAATGTTATTGTGTCACCTTTGTATATGGGGATCCTAGATGGAGTCATAGACAGGAATTGTGGACATCTCTATGGGATTTGGCAGGTACTGTATCTGAAGGCTGGCTGGTACTAGGTGATTTCAATTCCTTTTTAAACCTATCGGACAAGGTGGGAGGTGCTGCTACTCATATCAGATCTTTATCTCCTTTTCGTAACTGTGTTCATGATTGTGGATTTCTGGAATTACCTGTGGTTGGTGATAATTTCACCTGGTCTAGAAATGAAACCAAGGAAAGGCTTGATTGGGCTTTTTGCAACTTATCATGGGAAATGGCTCATCCAAATCATAAAATTTTCCATCATCTTCGTTATAAGTCAGATCACAGAGTTATAGTAGTAACTACTGGGAATGTGCAAGCTGTCCCTTCCATAGCTCATTTCAAATATCAACCAGCATGGTGTCTCAAAGAGGGTTTCTCTGATCTAGTAAGTTCTGCATGGCATAACAATGATTGGTCCTCTGGTTACAATGTTTTTTAGAATAAAGCCTCATGGTGGAACAAGAATGTAATAGGCAGCATCCCCAGAAAGAAAAAGATTTTGCTCAAGCGATTGGAAGGGGTTGACCGAGAAATCGCTGCTCATCCTCATGCGGGTCTCTATAAGTTAGAAGCGAAACTGTGGAAGGAATATATCAAGCTTGTCAATCAAGAAGAGCTTATCTGGTACCAAAAGTCTAGATGCAAATAGTTTAAGTTTGGGGATAAAAATACAAGTTTTTTCTATTCAACGACGATGATTAGAAGGAAAAAAAACAAAATTGAGTCTCTCCAAAATGCTCAAGGTGACTAGATTACCAATCAAGAAGAACTAAAGCACTCTGCACTTACTTACTTCCAAGACCTCTATTCTACTGATCAAGCGGTGCTAAATGTGTCAGATTAGCCAATTGACTTCCTCGTCCCAAATAATTCACAACTTAACCATATTCAAAAAGAACTGTCTGTGGTGGAAATAAAAAATGCAGCTTTCGAGATGGGGGCAGTCAAAGCGCCGGGGCCTGACGGTCTACAGCCTCATTTCTTCAAGTCAGAATGGAATGTTGTGGGACCAAAGATCTGTGATATTATTTTTTCAATCTTTAGAGATCCAACAAAGGTTAAAGATATAAATCAGACTCAAAGGTGGATAAACCTATCTCCCTTAAGGAATTCTGACCCATCTCTCTATGCAACGTGAGCTACAAAATCTTAAGCAAGGTCCTTGCAAATGGGTTGAGACCTGTGATAGAATACTTGATTCACCCTACTCAATGCAGTTTCATCAGGGGAAGGCAAAGTTGTGATAACATCATTTTGGCACAAGAGGCTATTCATACTATGCGAACAACCAGGAAGAAGAAAGGATACGTAGCTATAAAGGTGGATATGGAGAAAGCGTTTGATAGATTGGACTGGGACTTTCTGAAATTTAATCTTCAAAGTCTTGGTCTAAATGAGCACTTCGTGTCGCTTTTGATGATGTGTGTGTCCTTTGCTTCTATGAGAGTTGTATGGAATGACTCGCTATCAAATTCGTTTCATCTAATGAGAGGAGTGCGGCAAGGTGACCCGTTGAGTCCCTACCTATTCATTCTGTGCATGGAAAGACTCAGTCAATTAATAAACCGGGAAGTTGAAGAAGGCAGATGGAAACCACTCAAACTCAATCCGTCTGGTCCCACGCTATCCCACCTTTTCTTTACAGATGATCTCCTTTTGTTCAGCGAGGCTTCTTTAAATCAGATGGAGAAAATCAGGGATTTGATGACTTATTTCTATAGAGTGTCAGGTCATCGAATCAATCTTCCCAAATCCAAAATTTTTGCATCCAGGAATGTACATTTTCATAGAGCATTGGAGCTGGGCCAAACCTTAGGAATCAGTATCTCAACTGATCTGGGCAAATACTTGGGTGTTCCTCTTCTTCACAAAAGAATCACCAAGTTGACATATGCTCCCCTTGTCTCAAAAGTTCAAAAGAAACTTTCTAAGTGGAAGGGAAAATTCTTGAGTATGGCTGGGCGAACAATCTTGATAAATTCTGTTCTCTCAACTCTTTCCTTTTATCAGATGCAAACCACTATTCTATCTAAAGGGGTGTTGCAGGATCTTGAGAGACTGAATAGAAACTTCTTTTGGAACCAGGGACAAGAAGGCAAGAAAATGCATCTTATCGCTTGGGAGAAAATCAAGATGGACAAAAAAGAGGGCGGGCTTGGCATTAAAGATCTATCTAGTCAAAATGAAGCTCTCATTATGAAACTATGCTGGAATCTAATCACTAGGACCAATGCATTATGGGTGAAAGTTCTCAGAGCAAAATATGAATGTGGAGATAATAGATTTCCAAGGGTTGAAAAGAAAAGAACTCAATCTGCTGTATGGCGCGTAATTACATCTATTTGGGATTCCTTCAGGAAAGCTGTAGGTAGCAAACTCCGGAGCAGTAATCAAACAAATGCTTGGTGGGACTTATAGACTAATCTTGATCAACCGCTGATGTACTATGTTGACAAGAGCCAAAACCTAATTAATCCGGAGGAAGTGGTTAGCCAATTTGTCGGCAGCGACGGAGGATGGAACTTACATAAATGGGCCATGTTCTTGTCATGGTGGATGATTGAAAAGATTAAGAACATCCCTCCTCCCTCCCTAACAGGTGATGACTCCTTCTGGTGGTGGGAATCTTCTGATGGTAACTTCAGCGTCAAATCCGCCTATTCCATGATCTATTCGTCACATTCATTGACGTCGGATCCTTTCTGGCAACGTATCTGGAGGTGGCCTATTCCTGAGAAAGTCAAATTCTTTATGTGGCAATTGTTCCAAGAGAGAGTTCCTACAAACTCAATCCGAGCTAAGAGACATGTGAGGATAAACACTGAGTGTCCATTTGAGTGCCACTGTGAGTCCATTTGAGTGCCACTGTGAGGAAACAGCCATCCACTTTTTGAGAGATTGCGAGCTTGCAAATAATGTATGGCTTTCTTGTACTAACCCAATCTATCACTCTGCTTTTTTCTCTGGCAATTTGCAGGTTTGGATCAAATGGAACATGCGACACTCCCCTGGCAGCCGCAGAGTGTCTCAATGGCCCTGGCTAAGGGTCTTTGGCTCACTGTGTTGGCTAATATGGAAGAACAGATGCAGAAGAGCCTTCGAAGGAACTACCGATCACCCGCAACAACTATTGCACAGAGGATTTCATTTCCTACATGAAGGCATTGAAGAGGGAAGGTACAAACACAAGATACTTAGAGTTCCAGATAGAGACGCAGGAAAGTGGATTCCACCTCCAAATGGATATGTTCGGGTCGACGTGGATGCTGCTGTGGACGAGCATAGGCTTTCTGCTGTAGGAGGAATTGTTCGTGATAGTTCAGGAGCATGGATATGTGGTTTCCAAAAGAACATGGGCTTCACTCTC
Source organism: Inga oerstediana (assembly GCA_963210345.1). Classification (NCBI taxonomy): domain Eukaryota; kingdom Viridiplantae; phylum Streptophyta; class Magnoliopsida; order Fabales; family Fabaceae; genus Inga; species Inga oerstediana. The sequence continues at coordinate 44,080,831 of OY723407.1, forward strand.
GGCTCAACAGCTTCGGAGATCCAAGCGATCAAGACTGGACTACAAGTATGCAAATCCATGAATTTTACAAAGGTGAAGTTACACACTGACTCAACAGAAGCACTTCAATTGCTATTTCAGACAGGGGGTCACTACCATCCTCTACACAATTTTAATCTACCTGAATTGGGATTTAGAGATTCTTCACTCGCATAGAGAAACTCTTGCATGTGCAGACTTTTTGGCAAAATCGGCTCTCGATTCGAACGATGACCTATCTTTATTGCAACACCCTCCAGGTTATTGTTAGATCCAAATGTTAGCTGACTTAAGCTAAGATTTGGTTTTTGGTGTTTGATGTATGTAGGTTCATGTAAGGGTCCATCGTGACCCCCAAGAGAACGTTGCTCTTGTCATTGTAATTCAAAAAAAAAAAAACATTCTCTCGCTATAGAAAAGAGCCTTGGAATTTTTTTCCTGAGCAGCAAAGTCTTTGGAAATTTTTTATGGATCCTACAAATTATTCTTGTAAAAAAATATTTAAGAAATCTCAATCACCTGCATGAAATTTGAATGAAAAAAAACTAAAGAAAAAAGTATTGTGATGCAGTTGGATTGTCTGAAGCTGTGTTCCATGATGGTGTACTTCCAGAATGAGGCTACTCAACTATTTGTGGATAACAGAGAGATGTCAGCACATAAAAAGGCAAAACAAAATTTCTTGTTTAGCTTTCTTTTTATTTTTTCATGTTTGCTGCTTTTCTTGGGTAGTTCGTTTCTCGGATGCTGACTCATTCAGCTTCATATAGTTAATGAATATGTATATATTCTACTTTGGCCAAAAAAGAAAGAAAGAAAGAAAATTCATAAACAGAAACAAAATATCCAGTTTACTTAATGGCAACTAGACATAAGCATACCTAAAGACCATTGGGTAAATTGTATAAGATGTCGTGGCACTCGGTTTAGAATTCAATCCCCAATTAAGCCCATATACAATACTTAAAGCCTTTTTAAACTAAGATGTCTGCTATTTAATTTTTAGTACGGTTGATGTTCACCAAATCCACTTCCCGTTTTATCACCTGTTGTACCTCATATCAAGTAAATTGACTTCATGCATCTCCTGCTGTTCGGCTCTACTAAGCATGACCACCTTACTCGAGTCACAATATAACCTTATGTGAAAAAAACTTAATAATTTAATTTCAATATAACACACACACACACACACAAGTACACATCACCTAGCGTTGTTGGGCTTGACCACAGTGAAAATAGTTCTGTTACCTTTGTAAAATTTGGGAAATTAATTTGGGGATTTTATTCTAATTCAATTCTAGAGAATGCCAAATTTTGTTGTTGTTATTACAAATTATTCGCGTCTCTACTGTTGCTTCGTTCTCTCCAAATCGACTCTGCTGTTCGGCGCTTCTTGTTCTGCTATGATGTCTTATTTACTGCCTTCTCCCCTTTTTTATAGGTCTTTTGATGAGCAAATGTGGCTTCTATTTTTATTTTTTTAATATAAATATGATATCTTTTTTCCATTTGTACGGATAAGCCATATCTTTTATTACCTCTATGTGCTGAACATATCTGAGCAGCGATTTTTATCTCTTCTCCAATCGTGGACCCCACATACAACAATATCAATATATTAGAATGTGTTGCAACATTCTTTTTGTTTCAATTGCTGTGGGCCCCATCAATAGATATATAATATCTTTTAATATTATATATTAAAAGATATTAAGTGCCATGACCAAAGTTTGGTCATGATTTTTAATATTTCCTCTCCCAATTTTTGGGGTCATTATTGATTTTTCATCACATTTTTTCTACAAATTCTCCTATATAAGTCGTTAGTTTTTCAAATTATTATCTAATGCAGGTTAAGAAACCAATTTATGTGAGCTGCCAAATTATGTTATTTGCCTATCTAAATTGGATATAATAAACTTTACTACAAAAACGAGCAATAGCGTTTATTTTTGGAAAAATAAAAGAAAATACTTTGGAAAGTTAAAATTCGAAATCAGGGTGTTAAATTTGATAAAAATTAAATCAGTTTACTTGGACTGATTTCAAATTTTAAAATATTGGGAAAAGACATCACAGTCCTCACTTTTTATATAAAAAAAAAACAACCTCCTCAGTACCCCTCACCAGCGGCTGCCAGAACTTTAGCGCCGGTCACCAGCGCTAGATTATTAATAAAAATATTAGATTATTGATCTGATCTGTTTGTAGGCATAAAGTTGTTTACTTTTAACCTTGTTATTCCAAAGCAAGTCCACTCCAGACCTATATATATATATATGTCATTGTTTTGTTATGAAGTGTGCTCCCTGAGTTTGATATGACAGTTGGGAGAATGAATTGATGAAATGATTGTGCACTATGTATATTATAGAGGTTGTATCAAAAGTCCTTTCTCGACAGTTGAAGCAACCAAAGGGACGAAATAAATTTGGGATAAGGAAGAAATAAAATTGTGATGTGTTTGCAGAAGAAGATGGAAATGATCTGACAGTGGAGTTTCTATTTCAAAGACACTCGGGCACAGGCATGTTATTTTCTTAGATAGGATTGAAATTCCTGATAATAGAGAATAGATGATGAACAAGTTGAGAGGTGGAAACAGTGTCACTTTCGAAGACAATGGAAGCTCTCATGATTCCTAACTCAGATAATGACTCTTGCTCCAACCCAACCCAGCGTTCCCTCTCTGCATGACAATTACACTTCACACACACACACACGCATCACCCAATAATTTTAACATTATGCATGTCAACAGTTGTTTTCATGAATATGCATACAGGTATGTATTTGTAAATCCATTCATAATATCATGTGTCCCATTCATTCATTCATGCACTCTCTATTATTTTGTTTTCACCTTCAGAAATCACCCTCTCTTCATGAATGAAATGCAATGGTATGGCCTCCCCATTTGGCAAAATCGTATTTTTTCTTTGTTTTGGGGCCCTCTCCCTCACAAGATTTCAAGATATGCTTTTTGGACTTTACACTCCTCCAATATTTGATTGTTGGCTAACGATGACTCGCCCCATCCATTGCCTTCTTTTATGTACGTGAATAGTACTATTAAGTGTTAATTTATTTTCGATTTAAAGCACTGTCTGTATTTGATGTGTGTCCTAATATAATAATACACAAACCATGATTATATTTTCCCTAATTGTTTTCCCAAAGGATTGCCTCATATCCATATCCTTCAAATATGTCACCTATAAATTTAACTATATATCCATTGATGATGGTTGTAGGTGGTAAGTGATGAGAGGACAAGAAAAATGGCGAGAGGCTTACAAATGTATGGGCAGCAAGGTATTAAAATTTGGACCGGGCATTGAATTGGTCGGGGTATTGGGTTAAGGGTCAGTGGGTCAGACCGGGGCTAAACCGGAACCAAACCGGTAAGAAATTAAAAATTTTAGACTTATAGTATGAAATTCAATAACCCTGATGGGCAGCCCCCTATTTTTGGTGTTTTGATTAAATGCTGAATTTGGCCCAAAAAAAATTAAATGCTGACGGATGAGGGAGAGCCCACTTTTGAATTTGGCACACTAAACCAGCTATTCAATGTGGTCCCCCAGTATGCATCCATCACGTCTTCATCTAATAATTATATCATCATGATTATGAATTTTCTTTTCTTTTCTTAAAAAGCTCGTAAGGCCGGGAAAAACCCCTTTTGGCTTTTCCACTAACATGAAATCCAATCCAATCATTGCGGTATCTACACTTTGAGGTGAAATACTACTATAAAGAAGATTTGGTAATTTATGTTGGGGAATGAACATGTAAAGGGCGATTGAAGTGTTTTGAAATGTGTGTTGGCCACACTGTTCTCAAGCAAAAGACAATGAGCATAGGGAATAAGTAGATATCATTGATTATTATATATGCTTGTAATGGGGGATGGTTTTTTAGCCATCATGATGGAATATGGTTGAATGATGAATATTTAACCTAAAGATTTACTAGTTAATCACATGCTTGTCCTATTGAAGTTGGTGATGGACAAGGTTCAAAATAGGCTGCTATCCATAAATGTGTTGGATTGAAAGTCTCAAACCTGGACTCGAAAATAAAAAAAAACCTGAATATGGGCCCCATTTTGCTTCATTATTTTGGCCAGTAGATTATCCGTCCATTACTCACCCCGGTCCATTTTGAGGTGATAGACACTTGTTAAGATTTAGGTTAGGGAAAATTAAAATAAAGAACCTAGAGAAAATAATACTTATTATAAAAGACCATAGAAATTGTAATTACTTAAAAAAACCAAACATCATAATATAAATTTAAAATTACTAAATTGCCTATATCAAACCATCTACATTATCTCTTGTATTCATAATTACAAAAAAAAAAAAAAAAAACTAAAACTGCCCATCAATCACGTGTCATGATCGTATATATTTTTTTAAAATTTTTATTTTTCACCAATTTTCATATTCATTCATGTAATCAATATATTACTTAATTAACAATGGTCAAACTCATATCTTTTTTTAATTTTTTCCACCAAGTTCCATATCAATATAATGAATATATCATTTAATTAATCAATATATCATCAAGTCACTAGTGGAAAAATGGCTTTTAAAACCAGATAAAATTGACTTTTTAGATCGGTTTTGGATCAGGTCTTGATACAGCCGGTCTAAAAAGTATGTCACTTTTAAGATCGGTTGTATTGATAACCGGTCTTAAAATAAACCATTTTAAGACCGGTTGTCATGAGCACCAGTCTTAAAAGATCTCTTTTGTAGGCAATACATAAATATTTTTAAGACCGGTTTTTCATATAACCAGTCTTAAAAGTTTGACTTTTAAGACAGGTTATACATAAAACCGGTCTTAAAACTTGAATTTTAAGATCGGTTATATGGGAAACTGATCTTAAAATAACTTTTAAGACCGGTTTTATTTATAACCGGTCTTAAAAGTATTATAATTTTTTTATTGTCTGTGATTAGGTTAGTTACCTGAACGTATCCTAGAATTGCTACTTCCAATGTCATACTTATTAAATGCCATAAGGTGTTCAGTTTGCTTCAACTTACCATTCACTACTACAAATAGGATAATTTACGACCCAAATTAATGACCATTTTCAAATAACAGTAGTAGTAAAGCAACTTGGAATTCTGGGAAACGTTTCAAAGACTGTTCTTAAAAAAATAGTTGTTGAAACTTAATATTCAACGACCGTTCTTAAGAACGGTCGTTGAAGATACTTTCAACGACTGTTCTTAAGATAAGTCATTGAAAGTGCCAAAATTTAGCACCAGCAGGCTCTCTTTTTGATCCACTGTCAACGACTGTTCTATAAGAACAATCATTGAAAGTGCCAAAATTTATTCCAGTTTCGCTTTCTGATGACAATAAATCCCAGCGCACGCTTATGAGACAGTCACTTTCCCTTTCCCGCCCCTGTCCGACCTTACTTATAGCTAGAGCCCTGTCACTCGATCCCTTTGTTTCTGTTTGCTGTGTCGCACATCTCGCTTCTCTTTGGGTCTCTTAGATAGCATTCTCAGGCCCCCTGGCTCTCTGCCCCCTGATCCTCTGTCGCATCCTGCATCTCCGCCCCAGCTCGCATCCTTCTCCTCTGTCAGTTCAGGCATGCAACACTCCCTTCTTTTTCCTGGTAATTCCCTGAATCTACTCTGTACATTCTTGGCCTGGTCTATTATGTCTTTGTGATGGAAATTAAAGTTGAATGCTTGCATATATTTTGTTCACAGAGTTGAAATTTAGTGTTAACGGACTAGAGATTCACTTATATTAGAATGATTTGTAGAGGGAAAAACTTAAAGACAATAGCTAGCTGATGGAATTGTAAGTTTAAGAAGCAGAGATTCAGTTTTGATTTCATTTTTGGTGATGTCTATGTGATGCTCATGGGTCTGTCTGAAGACTTCAGTTTAAGGCAAATAGGAAGTAAGGTAGGAAGTGGGACTATGATGTCCTATCACACATCTTTAGCAACTGAATTAGACCTTCCTGACCTTACAACTATATATGTGTGTGTGTAATGTATGAACTAACCTATTATCTCTCACCCATACTGCTTTTCCTTTCCTTCATTCCTGTCTCTCTACTTTTGAATTCCCTTTTGGCGCTTTCACCATAACTCTCCCTTCTACCAACTCACGTTTATGTAAGTATAACATGCCATTAAGGGTATGTAGTGTGTGTGTGTATGTATAAAATACTCACTTGAACTTTTAAATCAATTAAAACTTAATAATAAACTACGCCAAACTTTTAAATTCTCATTGAACTTTAAATTAAGTGCGTATATGCAATTAACAAAAATAATAACAAGAGTTATCCATATATATTTAAGATTTTATGAGGGATTCATTGAAAAATTTAAAAAATGTGAGGGAGGTTAATTAAATTTGTACATGACATACAGTTTAGTGGAGTTGTGTATAAATTAGCTTTACAATTTTTTAGTAGAGGAATTGTTTTTTTTTGGATAAAAGAGAAATTAAGGATTGGGTAAAATTAAACTTATTCTTCATTAATAGGAATATTATTAAAAAGATGTGATAATTTTAAAACCTTAAACTAATTTTATTAATTGATCTTGGTATATTGATAACAATTCGGTCCCAAAAGTGTTAAAATATGAGCAACGTCAGGCATACTCTAATGGTAGCCAAGCAAATGTGTGCCACGGTACCTTATAGCACGTAGGATTCTATGTGGGTATGACTATGCTTTCATCTTTTACTATTTTTGTCCTGAAAGTTTTTAGAAAAGCATAATATTATCCTAAAAATGTTAAAAAATAAGCAGTGTCGTCTAAATTTAACAACAAAATGGAAAATAAAAAAAAGCTGATGAATGGCCATTGAATATACGGAATGAATTACATGACAAGGACGATCAATGACTTACCCTATGATTGGTATTAATCCATAATACTTTTGCACGCTCATATTTCATTTAGTCCAACCTGTTCCATTCTTATTACGTGCAGTAATTCAAATTTGGCATATTGGATGTGTTTTGAACTTGTTATCAATGTGTACACTTTCTTTTTCTATCTCGTATCATTTGAATTATAATTCAGTTGACGTGTACACTATAAGTTATGTGCCCATAAGTTTTAATTTTTTTAAAAAAATTTCTGAACAAGAATGTGTGTTTTGTTGTGATCACATAGAAATTAAAGTGGTATTCTCTTAGTGATGCGAGATGGGTGAATTAATAAGTGTTATTTGCAGGTAAACGTGTGAATTAAAAAGTGCAAGATTAGTGGCGTACGCTTTCTAATTTGCAGACAATCAACAAGGTCAGTTCAATAATGCCTTTGAGTTTATAAAAGATGTAGTAGTTTTGGGTAATAACTCTCTCATAAACCTGCAGGTATCATTACTGCCATTGTTCTCCCTTGGGTTGCCGGCCTACTACATCCTTGCCTCAGTAGAATCTTCTTCCAAATCCTCAATCACAAACATAGTGTCCTTGGAAGCTAAAGATTAGTTGGTAAGTTATGTTATTGCTTGTTGATGAAAGTTTTTGAAACCTGAGGATATCATGGTGCTACTATTTGTTGTAAGCGTGATAAATTTGAATTACTAAACTTTGAAAATGGTAGTTGAACTGTTAGTTTTTACAGTGTGTCATGAGTGTTTCATATAGCTGTTCTAAACTTGAGTGTCTGTGAAAATGGATTATGTGGTAATAAAATGGATCACCGTTGGATGAATGCTTTGAAAATTAGTGAAGAATATGAGAATGGGGTGGAAACGTTTATTGAATTTGCTAAAATGAATGCGCCTAGTAAAAATGGGAAGTATTTTTGTCCATGTATCAACTGTTTAAATGAGAGTCTATGGGATATTGATGATATAAGCGATCACTTACTTTGTGATGGAATAAATCTTCGGTACACAAGGTGGATATGGTATGGTGAGGAAGTAACTGCTTGTGCGTCACATGAGAAGGAAGTTTTGGAGGTTGGAGATGACAATAGAATGGAGAACATGATTCACGATGTTGAGGTAGAATGTTTTGCACAAACGCCTATATATGATAGCATGCAGAGTGATACAGAGACACCTTTGTACCCTGGGTGTACTAAGTATACACGCTTGTCAGGCATTTTGCACTCAGTTAACTTAAAGACAACTTGTGGGTAGATCGACAGTAGTTTCACATTGTTACTAGAATTGTTGTTTGATATGTTTCCAGAGGATAATGTACTTCCAAATCGTATGTATGAGGCCAAGAAAATATTATCTACGATGGGTATGGAGTATAAAAAGATACATGCTTGCCCTAATTATTGCGTATTGTACAGAAATGTGTATGAAGGCTTAAGTGAGTGTCTGAAATGTAAAACTTCCATATACAAAGTGAAGAAAGGTAATAGGTGTGGTGATGAGACAAATAAAAAGCAACCTTTAAAAGTTTTGTGGTATCTTCCAATCATACCGCGGTTCAAACAAATGTTTGCTAATGCGAAAGAAGCAAAGAAGTTGAGATGCCATTATGATGACAGAGTTTGTGATGGAAAATTCCTTCGGCACCCGGCTGGCTCTCCATAATCAGGACCCCTACACAATCGAGGACAATAATTTGATCCGAGACCTTTTGTCAAGACAACTTCTACAACACATAGAGCGGTGATGATTTGTAGAGGTTTTTTCACATATTGCAGTGGTTTTGTACAGTGCAATATAAGTTTGCATATTTGAATACTTTTTCCAGTTTCTTATGTATGAGTACTTTGACTTCATTATACTTTATAATCTTTTGGAGACTAATGATGAAGCATAGGAATTTCATGGACGCATGTCATCTCTTTGGCTATATGATTGTCATGATTTAGTTTGAAAGTCCAAAAATGAAAATTAACTTATGATAAAGCATAGGAATTTCATGGAAGCATGTCATCTCTTTGGCTATATGATTGTCATGATTTAGTTTGAAAGTTTAAGTTTGAAAATTAACTGATGATGAAGCATATATAGGAATTTCATGGAAACATAGGCATTTCTGGGTTACGTTGGTGCTTTTCCAATGGCATTATATTGGTAGTTGTATCCTGTAAAACGTGAATTTATAGGAATTTCATGGAAACATAGGCATTTCTGGGTTACGTTTGTGCTTTTCCAATGGCATTATATTGGTGGTTGTATCCTGTAAAACGTGAATTTTTAAAAAAAAAACATACAATAGAGATACAACAACTGTTTTTCATAAAACAGTCGTTGTATCTATTTTTTTTTAAAAATAGTAATACAACGACTGTTTTATGAAAAAACAGTCGTTGTATCTCTAAGATACAACGACTGTTTTTCATAAAACAATCGTTGTATCTATTTGTTTAAAAAAAATTAGAGATACAACAACTGTTTTGTGAAAAACAGTCATTGTATCTAAGATACAATTACTGTTTAATAACAGTCGTCGTTTCTTGAACTTTCAACGACTCTCACATATATGTCCCCTTGAAAACAGTCGTCTAAAGGGTATAAAAACGGTCGTTAAAAGTGTCCCCTGTAGTAGTGATTTCCTTTTTCTTTAACCTTCTCATTGGGAACTTATAACATAATATGTCATATATCCTCATGTAATGTATTGTTTAAAACCATCATATATATATATATATATATATATGCATAATTGTTTAAAACACATGCACGCTAATGACATGACTCAAACAGATTCATATGTATAAATGCATGGTTGCACATAATTACAAGAACAACAAACATGTTAAATCATTAAACCAACATGTCAATTCATCAATATATACAAAAAAGTCCTCAGTTTTACAAGAATTCACTGTTGTAAAAGTTCATAAATGAATTCAGCACAACAATTGCGAATGTGATCAATACATTCTTTTGGAAATGGTTCAGCAAGATCAAACATCTGAAACACTAAAGCCAGACAAAACATTAACTTCACTTAAAAAAATAAAAGTAATACAAAATTTTTGAAATATATATATACACACATTTATCTCTTGAGTAAATTCTGTCATGCATAGGGTAATAATATTATAAATGTGCTTTAGAACATACAACCCCCACAAGTTGGACCCCGGTGGTTGCCTACGCGACTGAAAAATAATATGATATCATTAAAACAAGTATAAAATTAAAGCATGGCTTATTATTGAATACATTCTTAAAACAAACAAATATGTAACTAACATTTGGCAAGATCCATGTAGGGTCTTTTAGGTCACAAATAGGCCTACCACAAGCAGTGTGTAGGAATGTCCGTATAGCCCTATATCATCAAAATCACAAAGGTTATTTATTTTACACAAATCACTAGTTGGCTTGCTGAGGTGGAGGGAGCATAAGAGGATGACAAAATAACTCTTCTTGCACAAAATAGCCAATTGCCAATGATCACTGAAAAAAGGGGAGAATTTTAAGCAAATATAAAACATTATGTATATTATAAAATATAAATTTGTTTCTTACCCATGCAAATATGGAGCCAAGAAACACTCAATTGGGGTTTCACTAAGCATGTGCGATAAGTATGTGTCTGATAGCAGTAGTGGTCCCTTTGTCATAGAGTTGAACTGGGCATAGGAGTCCAAATTATTGGTTTTGCTAGAGTCAACCAACCTACGATTCATGTACCTACAATAATGCAAGCACACAAATCAAAGTTTAACGACGTAATTTGTAAAATATTAACTTCCAATTTGAGAAGCTACTTACATTAAAAAGAGTTGGACAATTGAAACCGTAAGCTGTTGTAGAGGAGCTACCAAGGACATTAAATCATCCCTCTCAAGATAGCATTGCACCCTTGACTTGCCAACAGCTAACTTAGTAGGCCAATCTATTGTTCGAAAGGACGTATCATATGCCATCAGAATCACTTGTTGCATGACATTCAATGGACGCCGTGAAACATCTTGAGTGGAGGGAGGTGGAGGTGGCAGGGATTCCTCAACTCGATCGAAACAAGGTTCTTTGGCCACAAGATGAATGAGTTGAGGACATCGCCCACAATCTTCAAGTCATCAACAGGGATAGGGAGAGGTGCATCTGTAATAATCACCTCTTCAATTGCCACTCTGACTTGATCATTCTTTATTTCTTGGTGGTGGACAGTTGATTCCAAGTTGTGCACGCTCCCCCGTGCAACTAATTATTTCAAAGGATCCTCTACAAACAAGTCACTAGGCTCACCAATTTCTTTTCCAGGACCCTCTGATGACTGACCAATACAACTCCCTTAAGTGCTTTGTTTAGGGTTTAGGGAATGAGCCTGGGGAGCACTGGTATCTGCTTGTCTTGTGCTCGTCATGATCATCCATTCCTCCTTCATCTTGCTGAACCTTTCTTCAAATCATGCATTAAATGATGCTTCTGCCTCGGCCCTAGCTTCTGCCTCACAGTGGCCAATATATCCTCCTTAGTCACCATACTACTTGAGGAATGGCTGGCGGTGCTCTAAAGTAATCCTTTATGCCTACCCCTCCTCCAACCCCTCTGACATGGCCGGGATGCTCACATTTTCCTATAGCTACGGTTAGGATGTCATTCCTCCCATCTGACCTAAATGATCCCTCGGCTTGGTTGTTTTGAAGCTCCTCCTATAAGACACAGATGACAAACATTAGTAATGAAATTTGATTACTAAATAATTAATAACAACAAGTCAACAACAATACTTACAATTTTCTCACCAACTATACGAGATTGTTCACTCGTATAAGACCCGCTCCTCTTTTGCTGAGCGAACAACCACTTCTCTTCGTGACGTATCAGAGATGGTGGAGAAAGAAGAATAGAAGGATTGGATTGAGCTGCTTCTTCCAATATCTTCCGTTTAGCCGCCAACAAGTCTTTTTCGGCCTTCGCATAAGCCCCGCGAGACATTATATGGAGGCAATAATTCTTTCTACTACTCTCTTGGGCCTTTTGCCTTTTTTCCTAAGAATAAGAAATCAAAATTAAGGTTACAATTAATAAAGACAATTTACAATTCATAAGTAAATCAAATGTAAAATAAGTCAACTCACCAATGCTTCTAGAGTAGTCTAAAGCCATCTAAATTCTTGCCAAGTGTGTTAGTCAATATAAGAATACTTGTCGCACGGATTAGGATGAGGCTGACCTTCCTCCACCTCGATATGCACGTAATTGTTGGCTAGACTTGTCTTAAACTTCCTCCAACGTTCATCACAATACGTCATTGTCTTGTTATACAAGACTTCACTCTCAGGAATGTCGTAAGTGAGCTGGATAATTTCCCAAATATGTCGCTTCACACTTTTATCCATATTTCTCCATTTCTCTATCAAGATGCTAGGCTTGTTGCGTACTAAGAGGCTGACAAAACTCCTATACCGGCTCACATTAGGTTCGATTAGTTTCCAATATCTATCAAACTCAATCAGAATCTTTTCCTCAGTATTCCGATTAAGGGGAATGTCTCTCAATCGGGTGCCTCTTCTACCCCTTCATATAGGCTGGTTACCACTTTGATTCTGGCTCAGAAGATTGCTAGGAGTACACTCACTTTGATTAACACTAGTTGGCTCTGGAGTACCCTAAGTAAGACAGCTCATTATCCTCACTTGAAATTGAATGATCTAATTTATATTCCTATGTGGTCATGACACTTTAAATTTCAGCCTCCATTTTCCATTTCAAGCACTATATTAACATTCTAGACTATGCTATATCCTTGTTGGCACTTAAGTATCATACAAGGCATCAAAATGCACAATACAATTCCACTTTAGAATCTGGAATTTTTCAACAACTAACTTATAACAATTTCTTTCTCATGCTCTCCCTATACAATTCCACCTCCTAAACTTATTAGAGCTATAAAAAGGAATAGAATCTAACTATGTCTAACACATTACTGGGATCCATAGAGTTCCAGAATAAAATCTAACACATTATAATTAAACAATATAGAGTTACATAATCAAGGTTTAGAGACATTATTTACATTATAATCCAACAATACAGAGTTACAGAATAGAAAAACTCATATTATAATTCAACAAAATAGAGTTAATAAAGGTCGAGACACATAGAAGTAGCTCTAAGAAGGGAAAGATAGGCTTTGCATCCACATATAATATTCACAAGTTCAAATAATTCAAAAGGCAGAACAATGCTTCAGAGAAAGCAACAGAAAAAGGAAAATTTATCACATAATAACCTGGAGTTGGAGCTTGAGGAACAAACCCAGGGGGCAAGCAACGGAAATGAGGGAATGCAATCCACCATAGCCTTGTGTCAACCGGCGGTGTTGGTAGGAGAGACGTGGGAAAGACAAGGTTAAAGACAAAAACCCAGGGGAGGCAAAAACCCTGCTTAAAGAAGAAAACAATCGGAGGAACAAATGCCCAGCTTTATAGTAATGTTTCAACCAAACCTCTGTGTCGACGGGGGTGGATATGTGTGTGTGTGTGTCATAAATAAAGTTCCTTGAAAATTCCTGTACATACCCATACACAGTTAGAGTCTAAGATCTTATAAAACAAAACCATGTGTTGTTTAATTTCCAAGAAATTTGGTGACACATGCACATGAAATTGCAATACTACGTTGGTAGTTGACTTTGCAATATATGAAGAAAAAGAAGTCAATGTCTCGCAACCTATCACACGCTCCACTCTTATTTTATGAACCAAACCGTATGAAACCTACTCGCTCACGTTCCAATTACGCGTTTCTTCACCACGCATCTCCTTTATATATACCAAGCACTTGCTCCTTCTTTTTCATCTCAAAATCCCTCCCTCTCTCTTTTACTACTGCAAATTACTCCTCTCATTTTCTTCTATTATTTATGGCACCAATTAGGACATGTACCCTGGAAGTCACCATTATAGACCTTTCTGCGGATGGTCGGAATCTGGCGACGACCGACATGTATGTGGTGGTTCATACAGAGTTCATAAAGAGCTGGAGCACGAAAATGGAGGAGCAAGGAGCAGAGAGGCAAACTAATTTATGGAACGGGAAGTTGATGGTGGAAATGCCATGTCATGCAAAGTCTATTACTTTGGAAGTTAAGAGTAAGACGCCCAAAGGTGCGGTTAGCTCCATTGGGTTCGCTAGGATAGCAATTTGGGAGGTGTTGCCAAAGCAAGAGGCATGTTCTTCTGAGGTGTTGAGTTACAGGCTGAGGAATTGGCGTCATTAATTTCTCAGTCAAAGCAGTGAACAAGGAACAAGAAGAAAAGGGAACATTGATGAGTTCTTGCGACTTGAAATTAAGGGATTATTGTGGCACTGTTACTTGAAAAGGGAACAATGGTTGATTATTATTACTGTGTGTTAATGGGTGCTCAGATGCATGGTGAGCTCCAAGTACTATTGCCGTTGGGGCCGGTTCGGGAGGTGAATTTCCAGAGGTTCTGCAGGCAGCATGTGGAGGGAGTGTGGGCTGTTGTGGATGTGTCAATTGATACAATCAGGGAAACTTGTGTGGTTTTATGAACTGTAGGAGGCTTCCTTGGGCCTAGCTTGTTCAAGACATGCCTAATGGTTACTCCAAGGTAATTTGGCTAATTTCCCTTTCTTTTGTTTTGTTATTACTTCAAGTTTGTGGTGTTTTTACTTTTTGGTTTCCCAAGTAGATAGTGAAAATGACTTTGTGCTGCCCTTGTTATTTTTATTTTAACCAAGCCTGCACCTGTTTCCTCTTGCTTTGATACCTCCATGTTTTCCCAACAAGTACTCGCTTGTCTTCTTGGTAAATTAACCCTAGGTCATTAATTATTAAACACATTTCAGTATTTTTGGCATAGAGAATCTAGAAATAATGAAGAAAGTAATTGGAAGGGCAAACTGACAGGTGGTTGGGGATATTAGAAAATTAACGTTGTTTAAATAATTGCTATTTTAAGCATTAGAACTTGATAGATTGATTACTTCAAAGTTCAAATTATTAGTTTACCCCTAAATTACCACTGCGTGGACTTTAATTTTTTTTTAATAATGTGTATTTTCGTTATTTTTTTAAATTATTACTGTTGTTATTTTCCAATTTAGGTTAATTTATTTCTCTAAGGAAAAAAAGAAAGAGACAAAAATCATGAGGGGCTTTTGGTTTTCCAAGCTATTGAAGAAAGAGCACATGGATTTAGTGCATGTTTGGATTACCCGTTGAAAAGTAGTTTTTTTTTCTAATCTGACTTTTGCAAAAGTCAGATAGGATAAAAGTCAGATTATAAACATGATTTGTGTTTGGATTGGCGGTAGCAGAAGTGACTTTTTTTTGAAACTTAAACCTGTTTGGATTAGCGTTTGAAAAACCCGTTTAGATGAGAAATGACTTATGACATGAATTTTATTGAATGCTATATATATATATATATATATATATATTATTTGTATATATTATTGTGTTAATTGAAGTGAAAAAATGTTAATAAAAGATGATAAAATAAAAAAAATGTATATATATTATTTGTATATATTGTATTGAATATATATCTTTATATTAATTATTTTCAACTTACCATTAATTCTCTTTTATTTAATCTCTTATTAACCATTTTTCTCATATTTTAAATTCATTCTAAAAAAAAAGACAGGAAGAGAGTACTGGATTTATGTTTGACATAAAGAAAAACAAATGATTTAATAAGGGGATAAGAGTTGAGAGGAGCTGAGAGGAGAGAGGATTTTTGAATGCCAATAACAAATACTCCAATGGTCGTAGAAGCAGCTTCACCCGAGCAAGAAGCACCTTCCATCAGCTTCTATAAAAAGCGACTTTATTTCGTTAAGCCCAATGGGAGCAAGCATGAACCCAAACGGACGCTAAGCAAGGCAACTGGACTTTTAGGCATTTGGGACAGCCAACTGGGCTCAAACGCTTTCCTAAACATACCCTTAAGTGACGTGGCTTGTCTAGTGACCACTTCACTATATAACCACTCTGTCAGTGTTAATTCCCAATTCAAACCACTGATAGCTTATACTCGTAATATTTGTCTAAGTTCCAAAGCATCTCCAACTGAGATTTGATGCTTCTCCTTCTCTTATTCAGAACCCTAACTTGAATTTTTTTTGAATCCTGCGTTTTGATCCATGACAGAACCTAATGCATTATTATATTCACCGAAGACTTAAATTTCTAGACCCATAATAGAAACACATTAGTCGAATATTCCCTTTTTGTAACCAAAATTAACTTGTAACTATATATATATTTTTTGATTTGATTCTCTATAGGCCATCATTTGGTACTATCTACATGAGTATAGAAAGACATTATCTGTTCTGGAACCCCTCTATCAAAATATTGAACCCATAGATGAGGTATATCATGAATTGATTAAATGTTATATTGTTCTAGAAGTTGCAATGTGTTAACTGCTTTGGTTTGGTTTTTTGTGGGTTCTCTTTCAAAAAGAAGACAACAGCTCTCCACATATGCGTGCTGCTACTTGATGCTAGCCTTGCTTTCCGTGATGCATCAAAATCAACTGTGAGTTATATTTGTTTAATTAAACTAGTTCATTTATTGAAGCCTTTGTCTGATTTTTTTTCAGAATTATTATCAAGGACTACAAGTGTTATTAATGAGCTGTTGACCCTGAGTCGTTTGGGTTAAGTGCTATAGGTCTATGAACATTTGAGTATTGAGTAAGACTGAGGTACTCCCTCCCATTGTATTCATAAAAGCCCGATAACTGAATTATATGGTTTAAGAAAGCGGTTAAAATTAGTTAGAAATAATAAGTATTTCTGAAATAAGCGGTTTTTTTTCAAGTATGCCCTCATCTATATGGGGGTAAGTAAGAGAGAGAAATAGAGTAAATATAAGCATCACTAGCCTTTTAATTAATGCAATATATATTATTAATGAGGGGAAAAAATGGAAATTATAATGACCCAATTTGGGATTAAGGGCTAATGATTATGGGATTGATTGTAATTAGTGTAATTAAACACTTTTAGAGAAATATGATGTAAGTTTGATAAAAATGTTCATTGATCAAGGGTTGAGATCTTTTGACTATGGGTCGGAATCCCAAGCTTTACATCTATTGGAGCTAATGTAAAGTGTGTAGGATGATGACATGTGGCGTGGTGTAGTCCCTTGGATGGCACAAAAGGACAAAACATCACTTTTTCCTCTCTTTTCTCTCTCCTATGCGGTTGTGTGTATGGCTAGGGGGAGTGTGCTTCATCATCATCATCTCTTCCATCTCTCATTTTCTCTCTCTTCCTTCCCCATTTTCACTGAACTCAAGCAAGGAAAGAGAAATGAAAGCTTTGATTTTGGGTGAGTAATGGTCCTTCTTTATTAAAATCCTCTTCTCTAATGTTGTGCACCTCATTGAGAGCTTCATTGTGGTGATTTCAGAATCTTGAATAGTGTTGATCTGGGTGTTGGACGAAATTGAAAGTTGGAGAATCAAGATTCTGGATCTGGCAAAATGAAGAGGTAGGCATATGATGCATTTTGATATATATGTTATGAGTGTTGGATAAGTTTAAGAAATTCTGGAAACTTTGCCCTAATTTATGGTTATTTTGGAATGAAAGAAATTCATAGTAATTGATGTTGGAATTAGTCTATTGTGGAGTTATTTGATCGTTGGAGTTGATTTGGAAAATTTGAATTAAGTTGAATAGAATTTGGACATTGGGTGTGTCATAGAGACATAAGCATTTGATTGTGGTTAGAATGGTTTTTAGGTGTTTTGGAAGTTGCCAATGTGTTCCTTAGGCATGAGTAAGTATGTATGAGCTTTGTGAGAAGTTTGGAAACCATTAGGATTGGTTTTGACCATCTGGGAATTTTATGTTATCTGCTGCGATCTGGGTAATCTGATAGCAACACTCGAGTGAGGGAAGATCATGCTCGAGTGCTGTGTATATTTTCCCTTTTCTACTTCAAATTTTGTAAGGGTTCTATGAGTGGAGCTCGAGTGCACTTCTGTCACTATGAGTGAAGTTGGTGGTCACTCGAGTGAGAAAGGGGTTGCTCGAGTGATGGTATGAGTCCAAGGTTAGGGTTACTCTCGGCTTGTCACTCACTGGCCAATGCTCAAGAGTGTGATCTGACACTCGCGAGTGTAGGCCTCTCACTCGAGCACTGGGGGGTATGCTCGAGTGAGCTTGTCCCTCTGATGTTGCTTGTGCTCTCGGGTTCTCACTTCTTGTCTTGCACTTTCGGTGACTCGAGTGAGTTTGGAGTCATCACCCGAGTGCAAAGTTATATGCTCGAGTGCGATGAGCACTTTCTGGCCATGATGGTTGGTCACTGCCAAACACTCGTGAGTGAGAGCCGTTCTCACTTGGGCACGAGTGTTTAATCACTCGAGTGTGGTCATCTTCACTCGAGTGAGCCAGCCTAAAATCACTGTTTTGCCTTTCAAAAAAGGGGTTTTCAGGGTAGTTCTTCCAACCCTTTAGGCATATGTTTAGGCCTCCATTAGCCACCTAAAGAGTCATAAATGATAACCAACTTAAAGTATTATAGAAATATACCTTTGGAAAAGAGATTGATTGGTTATCCCTAATTTGGTATAGGATTTGATATCTGTCGCCCTCGAGAGCCTGCCGAACCAAAGATGTCAGGAAAGATTCAGGTAGTGACTTTTCCTTTATATCTTATGTGATGCATTTTATGTGTGTTATATCATTGGTTTGTGATGGATTCGTATGCTGCAATATTTGTGAAATTGTGTATGCGCCGCTATACCAATAGTCCCTGAGTCGCTAACAACGGTTCGGGTAAGGGCTGTGTGCCTTCCCGGCGGTAAAAGGGGATGAGGTTAGGGTGTAACATTTGTGATTATGTGAGCCGAAAGGCTATTTGTGGATCGAAAGGCTATATGTAAGTTGTAAGGCTATTCGTATGCACTGCCATACAAACAGCCCCTGAGTCGCTAATAACGGTTCAGGTTAGGACGGTGTGCCTTCCCGGCAGTAAAAGGGGATGGGGGTGGAGTGTGATTTGTGTTGCTGCTGTTATGTGATGATTTGCTTATATGCTATATGATTACGTGTGGTATGAATGATTTGTTACTACTGAGATTCTTTGGAATCTCACTCTTTCCAAACGACTAACATTTTCAGACAGGGCAAGTGGTTCCAAGGATAAGCGGCCAACCAGGAGTGGTTAGGGCTAGTAGGGACATATTGGAGTTTGGATCGTTGGTTATCTGTTTTGGATTTTTGATTTTGGGATTACTTTGTATATGACATGTAAATATGGATTTTTGGTTAATGTAATCCCCATTTTGGGAAACCTTTAAACCCATTATATATATAAGTAACCCGGGGTTGCCGGGATTTTGGTTACACACTCTGATATTTATTATGTAATATAACTGCACAGGTGATTGTATTCGAAAGTGAATGTGAGACCAGGTGAATTTTGTTTTAAATGTTTGGTTTGTTAACCCCATTTCTTGGAGATGAGTGATTATAAAAATGATTTTTGTCTTATTGGTCTCTATTTCACTTAAATTTTGTAGTCCGGATATAATTACTGTGAGGGGGTTGCGTTTTTGGTATCAGAGCTGCAGTTCCTGGCAAGGGTAGAGTTTGCTAGGATAGCTCCCATAGTGTGGTCTTAGTTATAGTAAACCATCTGTGAATAATCGTCTTATACATATATCTGTTCTGGTTATGTGGATATATGTGCTTTGAGAATTTTTGTGTATACCATAATTGTTGGATTAATGGGGTGAATTCTTTGTATAATGAAAAGAACAACAAAAAGTCACCCCAGAGTACAACAAGTAGATCCTGAGGTGGAGGTTGTCAATGAAAATCCACCAGATCCGATGCAAGAGTTAATGGGTCTGATAAGAGATCAGCGAGATATGATTGCTGAGCTTAGAGAAGAGCTCAGAGCGGAGAAAGTAAAGAATAATGAGGGCCGAGGTCAGTCTACTTGGGAGGAAACCCAAGAGGAGACTCAGGAAGGGACGCCTAGAGAAGAAACGGCTGAAGGGTCGGCACGGCCACATGAATCATCTCCTCGTACTATACCAAACCAGGAGTCATACGGAGTCCCAGCTAGGGAGGAAAGAGATCTTCAGTTTTGGGTCTCTAGATTTTGTATGCACCTACCTCCCGCATTCAAGGGGAAATTTGATCCTCAGGCGGCTGAATATTGGCTAAACCGCCTTGAGAAGATTTCTGAGGTTTTAGTGTGTCCCTCAGAAGTGAAAGCCAAGCTGGCGGTGTACAAGTTTGAGGGAGATGCAGACCGTTGGTGGCGGAACATTGCTTTGTCTTTGAGAAGTAAGAACATACCGTTGACCTGGGAGGTGTTCCAGTAGCATTTCAATGAGAAATATTTTCCCAAGTCGGTGAGGCTTGAGAAGGAGACCGAGTTTCTAAATATTAAGCAAGGGGACACTGAATCTTTTGATGAGTACCTGTCCCGATTCACCCGTTTGTCCCGGTATTCCTCTTATCTTCAAAAGATGAATGATGAGGAGTTGAGTTTGGACATGCTGATACGGGGTTTGAGGCGTGATATGAGGAAGAAACTCGCCACCCATCAGTTTTTCAAGTTCAACAAGGCCGTTGAAGAATGTCGAATCACAAAGAGCAAACTGAGAGAGTTGTATCCGACTAAGACTGTTGGTGGTCATAGTGAGCCCAGTAAGGGCGGTGCTTCTCAGAAGCGGAAGGGCTCGAGATCATCTTCGTATAAGGGCAGTGGTAAGAAGCCCTATCAGCCCAAAGATCGTGAACCTCTGAAATTGGTGACGGAGTGGAAATTTCATCGCTGTAACCAACCGCATTATGGCAAGAATTGTCGGGGTGAAATGATTTGTTTTAATTGCAAGCAACTCGGACATCTTTCTAGATATTTCCAGCGATCGCAAGCGGAGCAAAGGCCTAGGGCTCAGGGCCGAGTATTTGCTATGACTCATAAAGAAGCCCGGAAATCCCCAGAGCTGATACAAGGTACAGTTCTTCTCAATGGATATGCATTACAAGTATTGTTTGACTCAGGTGCAAGTCACTCCTTTATTTCATATGATTGTGTGAAGCACCTGGGTATAAATGTGTATAAGTTACCATTCGATCTGATTGTGTCAACACCGATGGGTATGAAGGTTGTAACTACTGAACCTTGTTTGAATTGTGGTATAACCGTAGAGGGTCGTGAATTTGTAGTAGATCTGATTTGTTTACCGCTCTGCCAATTGGAAGTCATTTTGGGTTTTGATTGGTTGAGAGCCAATAATGTGTTGTTAGATTGTGGGAACAAAAGGATAGTGTATCATGTTTCTCATAGCATTGAGGACAAGAATGTTGAACTAAATTTCCTTCCAACAGCTAAGGCTGAGAAATATTTGCAAAAGGGTTGTCAAGGGTATATGGTTTTCTTTTCTGTGCAAGGAGAAACCAGTGAGTCTTTGAGTAGTATACTCGTAGTGAATGAATTCCCGGAGGTTTTTCCAGATGACCTTAGTGGATTACTTCCTGAGAGGGAAGTTCAATTTCCAATTGAAATTGTGCCTGGAGCTGGTTCTATATCCAAAGCCCCATATTGTATGACCCCAAATGAGATGGCAGAACTGAAAAAGCAGATTGAGGATTTGCTTGAGAAAGGGTTGACTAGACCCAGTGCGTCGCCTTGGGGAGATCCAGTTTTGTTTGTGAAAAAGAAAGACGGTCTTCGTTTGTGCATCGACTATAGAGAGTTGAATAAGATTACCGTCAAGAACAAGTACCATCTCCCTAGAATTGATGACCTATTAGATCAATTGTCTGGTTCGTGTGTATTTTTGAAGATTGATCTAAGGTCGGGGTATCATCAGCTGCGAGTGAAAGCGGGAAGATATTCCATAGATTGCTTTCTGGACTAGGTATGGTCATTATGAATTCTTAGTGATGCCATTTGGGTTAACCAATGCGCCTGCGAGTTTCTTGGATTACATGAATCATGTTTTCCGACAATACCTAGATCAATTAGTTGTGGTATTCATTGATGATATTTTGATATACTCTAAGAGTAGAGAAGAGCACGAGCATCATTTGAGAATTGCGTTGAATATATTGCGTAAGAAGCAACTCTATGCCAAATTGAGTAAGTACGAGTTTTGGCTATCAAAAGTGAAATTCTTAGGCCATGTTATCTTGCAAGAAGGGGTCTCTGTGGATCCCAGTAAAGTGGAAGCAGTACTAAACTGGAAGAGGCCAGAATCTGTGGCAGAGGTACGCAGTTTTCTGGGTCTTGCTAGTTATTATTGGAGATTCATCCATAATTTCTCCCGTATTGTGTTGCCGATGACCAAGCTCACGAGAAAGGATCAGCCGTTTGTGTGGGATGAGAAATGTGAAAATTGTTTTGTGGAGCTAAAGGAGAGGTTGACTACGGCACCTGTGTTGATTTTGCTTGATCCCAGTTTGACTTACGTTGTGTATTCTGATACCAGTGGGCAGGGATTAGGGTGTGTCCTTATGCAGCAGGGACATGTGGTGGCCTACGCCTCTCGACAGCTCAAACCTTATGAATTGAACTATCCCACTCATGATCTGGAGCTTGCAGCTATTGTGTTTGCATTGAAGATTTGGCGTCATTACCTGTACGGTGTGACTGTGGAACTGTACTGCGACCACAAGAGTCTTAAGTATTTGTATGATCAGAAAGAATTGAATATGAGACAATGGCGCTGGATGGAGTTACTTAAGGACTACAAGAGTCTTAAATCAAATATCATCCGGGTAAGGCAAATGTAGTCGCTGATGCTCTTAGTCGAAAGACTGTGTTTGTGGCAGCTATGATGATACAGGAGGGGAAGTTGATTGCTGATTTTCGTGATATGAATTTATCAAATTAAGTTATCTGTGCTAATTATACTGTTTCCTAAGGGGAAAGTGACTTGAGAGCTGAGATTGAAGAAGCTCAGAGGCAAGATGGCTAGATACATTGCAATCTGGCTAGAATTGAGTGGGGAGAAGCTCAGGGCTATGATTTGTCGCCTAGTGGACTGGTTCATTATCAGAAGAGAATTTGTGTTCCACTCAAGGCAGAATTGAGACAGAAGATCTTAGATAAGGCACATAAGAGCCGATATATTCTTCACCCTGGTATGACCAAGATGTATCATAATTTGAAATCTATATATTGGTGGCCGGGAATGAAGAGTGATGTGACGAAATATGTGGCGAGGTGTCTCACATGCCAGAAGGTAAAGATTGAGCACCATAAACAGCCTGGTTTGTTGCAAAGTCCTGAAATTCTAGAATAGAAATGGGAAAGTGTGACCATGGACCTAGTTGTGGGATTGCCCAAGACCAGAAACTATGATGCAATCTGGGTCATTGTGGACCAGTTAACGAAGTCAGCGCACTTCTTACCGATCAATGCTAGTTACTCTCCAGACAAGCTAGCAGAGATTTATATTCGTGAAATTGTGAAGCTCCATGTCACCACGAGTGAAGTTGGTGGTCACTCAAGTGAGAAAGGGGTTGCTTGAGAGATAGTATGAGTCCAAGGTTAGGGTTACTCTCGGGTTGTCACTAGCTGGCCAATGCTCAAGAGTGTGATCTGACACTCGCGAGTGCAGGCCTCTCACTCAAGCACTGGAGGGTATGCTCGAGTGAGCTTGTCCCTCTGATGTTGCTTGTGCTCTCGGGTTCTCACTTCTTGTCTTGCACTTTCGGTGACTCTAGTGAGTTTGGAGTCATCACCCGAGTGCAAAGTTATGTGCTCGAGTGCGATGAGCACTTTCTGGCCATGATGGTTGGTCACTGCCAAACACTCGTGAGTGAGAGCCGTTCTCACTCGGGCACGAGTGTTTCATCACTCGAGTGTGGTCATCTTCACTCGAGTGAGCCAGCCTAAAATCACTGTTTTGCCTTTCAAAAAAGGGCTTTTTAGGGTAGTTCTTCCAACCCTTTAGGCATATGTTTAGGCCTCTATTAGCCACCTAAAGAGTCCTAAATGATAACCAACTTAGAGTATTATAGAAATATACCTTTGGAAAAGAGATTGATTGGTTGTCCCTAATTTGGTATAGGATTTGATATATGTCACCCTCGAGAGCCTGCGGAACCAAAGATGTAAGGAAAGATTCAGGTAGTGACTTTTCCTTTATATCTTATGTGATGCATTGTATGTGTGTTATATCATTGGTTTGTGATGGATTCGTATGCTGCAATATTTATGAAATTGTGTATGCGCTGCTATACCAATAGTCCCTGAGTCACTAACAACGGTTCGGGTAAGGGCTGTGTGCCTTCCCGGCGGTAAAAGGGGATGAGGTTAGGGTGTAACATTTGTGATTATGTGAGCCGAAAGGCTATTTGTGGGCCCAAAGGATATATATGAGCCGAAAGGCTATTCGTATGCACTACCATACCAACAGTCCCTGAGTCGCTAACAACGGTTCAGGTTAGGACGGTGTGCCTTCTCGGCGGTAAAAGGGGATGAGGGTGGAGTGTGATTTGTGTTGCTGCTGTTATGTGATGATTTGCTTACATGCTATGTGATTACGTGTGGTATGAATGCTTTATTACTACTGAGATTCTTTGGAATCTCACTTTTTCCAAACGACTAACATTTTCAGATAGGGCGAGTGGTTCCAAGGATAAGCGGCCAACCAGGAGTGGTTAGGGCTAGTAGGGACATATTGGAGTTCAGATCGTTGGTTATCTGTTTTGGATTTTTGATTTTGGGATTACTTTGTATATGAGATGTAAATATGGATTTTTGGTCATGTAATCCCCATTTTGGGAAACCTTTAAACCCATTATATATATAAGTAACTCGGGGTTGCCGGGATTTTGGTTACGCACTCTGATATTTATTATGTAATATAACTGCACAGGTAATTGTATTCGAAAGTGAATGTGAGACCAGGTGAATTTTGTTTTAAATGTTTGGTTTGTTAACCCCATCTCTTGGAGATGAGTGATTATAAAAATGATTTTTGTCTTATTGGTCTCTATTTCACTTAAATTTCGTAGTCCGGATATAATTACCGTGAGGGAGTTACAGAAAACACTCATTTAATGTTCAGACAACTCTTGTTGGGTTCTTATAAAAAAGACTGGAGGGAGTATTATTTTTGAAGTATATTCTGATATAAATATCACTGATTGTGAGTTTCTTATTGTGTCCACTCTTTTTGTGTTAAAAGCATCTAATAGTTATTTGGTATTTAGAAATTTGTTAAACATATATTGGACAATGTTTAGTATGGCATTTAGTGTATAATATGGGTTATGGATATTTCAATATTTTTGCTGAAAAAACAAAGGAATGTACTAGGAGAGTTCTTTCTTCTTATTCCAGGTTATGAGCATATTTTGATGAGATTTTATAATTAGACAAGTACTTTTGTTAGTAATAACGATTTTCTGGACACAAAATAAGTGAGTGAGAGGCTTATAGAATTTTGTCCCCCAATTTAGCCTTTCAAAAGAGCGAAGTTCTGACGATGGAATCTGTTTTGTTAGGATGTTTTGTCTTATCTGGAAAGGGCACTTGGTGTTAGTAATGTTTGTCAAGGCGACAATGGAAACGTAGCACAGCAACAATCTTCAAACTTAATCACCAAGTCTTCATCAATCCCTAGTGGTCCCTCAGCTGCAGATGCATCCAGTTCTGATCTGGGGTCATGTGCTAATGCGTCTGAAAATCATCTGTCCAGAGCATTTTCTGAAGAGGCCCTTGATTATGAAGCCATGATACTGGATATGGGTGGACAGAATCTAACCAGGCCGACTGGTTTGTCATCAAATGATCTATCAAGGGCATTGGTTGATAGGTTTTCTAATGTTGAGTTGAAGCTTAAATTCCAACTTTACAAGGTTGAATTTTGCTGCTAACCAGGAATTTGAAGTTAGCAAAACGTGAAGTGAAGCTGGTTATGAACATTGCACGTGGAAGAGATTCTTCAATGGCTCTTCTTTTGAAATCTCAGCTTGAATATGCTCGCCGTAACCACCGCAAAGCAATTAAGCTATTGATGGTATCAAACAATAGGACAGACCCAGCATTTTTGAGTATTTTCCACAACAACCTCGGCTGCGTTTACTATCAGCTCGGGAAATACCAGACATCATCATTGTTTTTCTCAAAGGCATTGTCTAATTGTTCATCCCTTAGGAAGAACCAAGTGCTAAAGCTGCCCACCTTCTCACTGGATATCGCTCTTCTTATAGTATATAATTGTGGTATGCAGTACTTGGCTTGTGGAAAGCCATTGCTTGCTGCTCGCTGTTTTCAGAAGTCAAGTGTGGTCTTCTACAGTAAGCCTCTCTTGTGGCTTCGTCTCTCCGAATGCTGTCTGATGGCTTTGGAAAAGGGCCTAGTTAAATCAAACCGTGTTTTATCAATGAGGTCAGAAGTTGGAGTTCATTTTGTTGGGAAGGGGAAATGGAGGCAACTTCTATTGAACAATGAGATCCCAAGAAATGGATGTGTAGAGTTGCGTGACAGAGAAGATTGTGATCTCAAAAATGATATGAAGCTGAATTTATCAATGTCTCTTGCCCGGCAGTGCCTCTTAAATGTCTTGTACTTGCTGGATTCCAACAAGATGGCGGATAGTTTAAAGTCTGGCGTGCCTTTAAATTCGTTAAGGGAGGAAAACCATTCAGGTGAAGTGTCATCCAACAATTCGAACAATAAGAATTTACTCGGAATTGATTCCAAATCATTTTCTTTAGCATTACCCAATTCAAACGGGGACGTGAAAGAACATAAGGAAGGTGCTAATCAGGAGGTCATTCAGAACTCCTTATCCTATTATGAAGATATTTGCAGAAGAGAGAATATACTGATTAAGCAGGCAGCTCTTGCCAACCTGTCGTACGCGGAATTGGAATTAGACAACCCTGTTAAGGCACTCTCAGTTGCAACTTCTCTTCTAGAACTTCCAGAATGCTCTAGAATTTATCTCTTTCTAGGCCATATTTATTCAGCCGAAGCCCTCTGCTTGCTAAACAGACCAAAGGAAGCTGCCGAGCATTTATCAATTTATTTGTTGGCAGGAAACACTGTTGAATTGCCTTTCAGTCAAGATGACTACAAGAAATGTCAGGTGGAGAGAACCGCTGAATTTGAAGATGGAACTGCAGGATCTGCGCCGGCCAATGTTTCTTCCTCCGACGATTCGCCATGCATGGATTTTCTCAAGCCGGAAGAGGCGCGTGGAATAATTTATGCTAATTTTGCAGCATTATCTGCAATGCAGGGTGAGTTACAACAAGCCCATCGGTTAGTTACCCGTGCGTTATCCATATTACCAAACAGTGCAGAAGCTACTATCACTGCAATTTATGTGGATCTCTTGCTCGGTAAGCCCAGAGAAGCTTTATCCAAATTAAAACAATGTAGTCGCATTAGGTTTCTTCCAAGTGGAATTACATTGAATAGGTCTTGAGAGTATTGTATTCATGGGCTTTAATCATTTTTTTTTCTGGTCGTCTTCTCAGCGCTAGTTAGCAGGCAGCTTAATCTTTTCCATTGCTTTTTGTACCATATATATATAAGTTCAGTCATTCAGAGAATTAGTTTTTGACGGTTCATTTATTCCTTTATTATAATTTTCAATTGTAGGAGTCGTTCATCATAGGTGTGGTGGCTGTGTTTTAATTGTTGCTACTGCCACCATAGAAATTTGAGGTGTAGATTGTGTTTTTACGGGCAATTTAGTTTATATTCAAAAATAGAGTTCATGCTAACATTGAGAAAGAACAGGAAATTTGATAAATCTTTTTTTTTTTTAACCTAATTCCATCCTTATTCCGAGTTGAGGCTTGATCTGGTGTATATGTATTATGTATATGTATTGATCCTATTTATTGTTACACTTCCCAGTTTGCAGTGTTATACTGTTAGTCTGTTATATGTGATGGTGGAATGATTATTGGTACAAAGTGGCATTTTGGAGATCATGTTACCAAGTATGATTAATTTAACCATTAATATTATATTAGCTATTTTTTTTTTTTTAAATATAAATGTGGCAAACCTATTATGAGGGTTGAGGAAGCAACCCACGACTCAGTTTATCCGCCTGCAACTTGGTGTAATGTAGCCCATTCAAGCTCTTTCAAAAAGAGCACCAAAATTGGTGGGTTTAAATGGGCATGTTTTTCTCGTTAATTGTGATTGGTGAGTCATTGAGTGTGTTTGGGATTGCAATGGGAAAAGTGGCTTATTTACATTTTGACTTGTATAAATTTAAGATTGGGTAAAATTTAAATTGTGTAATATGATTTATATTTGGATTAACGGTTAGTGCTTTTCTGAAAGTGAAACTTATTTGGATTGGTGGTAGTATAAGTGATTTTTGTGATAATTATAAGATAAAAATTAAAATCAAAAGTATAAAAAAGTGAAAAAAGTTAAGTTGGAAAATTTGGTGCTCAAATACATAATTTGATCAAATAATATTACATAACTAATTGGATCACATGTTCCATACAGTTTAATCCCTAATTGTGTCATGAATATTATTCATTTTGGTCAAAGGTAAAATTGCTGGCTTAGGGTTTGTAAGTTGAGTTGAGTGAAAGAAAGAGAGAAAATGATGCGAATGTAAAGATTTAAAAAGAATTTTCAAAAATTGTTGGAGCAAGAGAGAAGTTGATGTTGGAATGGGAGGTTGCGAAAATTAAATACGCTTTCTCTGTTTCAGCAAAACCCGTGGGTCACTTTCTCTCTTCAGTACCAGATGACTCACCAACCCCAATCGTAATATTGCTTGGTTTTATTACTTATAAAACAAAAGCTACCTTTCGACCAAAAGCCCAATTTGTTAAAAGCCATGCCAAACATATTTCTAGCCTTTGATAAGCACGTTTGGGAGACTTAAAAGCGATTCCAAACATGCAAGTTGATCCTAAGCTAGTCAGTTTTGGACTGCTGTGGAAACTGTATGATCTCATAGCAAAAGCATAGAAAGGTCTAGATTTTAGAGTGCCAATCCTGGAATTTAGGCCACGAAACTGGCTATTGGGCGGTACTTCTGGTCCAGCCTCTTGGTCCAGCATCTCGGTCTAGATTGCCTTTGTGTTCAGTCTCTCATTCTCTTCTATTCTCCTCCTACCCTTTCTTTGAACCTTGGTTACGGATTGGACTTAAAAGCCATGAACAAGATCCTCAAATGTGGCTTTGGTTTCAGCTATCTCATTCGTTTTATGTGGTTTTTCAATTATATGAGCTGTAACAAAAAAATTATGATACAGGCTAGGGGTACATCCACGTGCTGCTTGTGCTCCCCCCATTGAAATTTAATTTATTGGAACCCAATTTAAGGACTTCAATATTAAGAATACCATTCCAATCAAATTTAATTTTAAGATCATATGGACGTTGATTAGAGGCAGGGGTGTACAATGGGTGCGACTAGCTAGCCTGATGGTCAACACGTAGCTCGCTCGTATAATTATTTTTAGGTACAAGGTCATATAATCTTAATAATTAATAGTGTGCCCAGGTTTTGATTAGTTATGGTTTACTTAAATTTCAATACATAATTGTGGAATAATACTAAACTCATTTGGAGTGGGATATTTTGATTTGAAATCTATTAACATTGGTTTTTATCAATATTTTACTACATAGTTAAAATAAAGATACTATGAAGTGTCAAAGTAGTTCTGTTACGTATTGCAGAAATCGTTCCATTTCAAGTGTCAAATTTTCGCTTCAAGATGACACATTTGATCATTCTTAAAGTGACCCAACTTTATTTTCTTTTTCTTTCCCAAAATCATGGACTTCCATTTTTGCCCCGTCTTTAAGCAAAAAATGATCTCATCAGTGGCTCAAGATGATCAAATCCATACAAAGCGACTAATGGCTAATTTTTTTATATAAATATTTGACAAATTTCGTTTGAAAATTAGAATGTCCACCTAGTTCCGTGGTATTGTCCCCATACTTAACCTGCCAAATACATTCGTTTTCTCTTTGTATCCGATAGAAATCATATAGCTGAACTGACAAATCATACAAAATAATCAAGTCGTATGAGTTATCCGTACAAAAGAAAAGATTTACAAGGCATAAAAGAAAAAGTTCGATTGAAAGCTAGGAATGAAGATTATTATTGAAACTAACATTATATCAGCCAATTCATCCAAACAAACCGTTGTTCACAAATTATTAACTATGGAGCCGAGCCAAAAGAAGTAACAGATCCTGCAAGAAACATGATAGTTGAAATGTTAGTCACAATTAATTCATGCTCCCTATGATCCTTAATATAAGACCCTAGGCTTTTTTTGGGAGAGATTAAAAAAGTTAAATAAATTACTTAATCATTGCATATGTTATATATCATTAGATTATCTATCAGTTTATAAGTTAAGCAAATTAGTTTAGAGAAAAATGATAAATATAAATACTTTAAAATAATTTATTTAGCTTCCACATATAATCTCGCAAAAAGTCAAGTGGGTCTTATATTAAGACACCGGTTATATACTATAAACAAAAGCTATAAGAGAAAAGAATGAGAGAAAATAAAGCGTTACCTTCTGAAACCATTTTCCCAAGCAACACCTTCTACCTATTGGTGAGGTACCTTGCAACATAAATGGCCACCAAGATCTGGACTCTGTCTGTAACTCTTCTTACAAACCCATAGTAGGTTTGCCTCCACGAGCGATTGAAGAGCAATGGCCCAAGGAAGGCCCAAAAGCCGAAAGCAAATCCCAATCCCAAGCTCAAGTAAAACTCTTGAGTGAAATATGAGCCATCATCTTCATAATGATCACTATTTTGAGGTGTAGGTGTTTCATCTTCTGGGCACTTTTTGTCAAGTGGCAGTCCACAAAGATCAAGATTCCCCTCATAGCTTGTGGCATTAAAACTCTGCAATTGTGTTCCTTTGGGGATTTTTCCAGAAAGACGATTGTTTGACAAGTCTAATACACTCAGGCGATCAATATGAGCAAGACTTGGAGGGATTCAGCCTGATAACCTATTTCCTGATAAATCTAAGAATTCTAGTGATCCTAGATTCCCGATCTCAATAGGAATTTTTCCACTTAATTTGTTTCTGGATAAGTTTAAGGAAACCAATCCCAATAAAGATACAACTTCTTTGGGTATTTCACCTGTGAGAGCATTGTTAGATAGATCAATGCTCTTAAGAAGTTGTTCTGGCCTCTTAAACAAGCTAAGTTATCTTTACCCTTCCACGTCAATGTTATGTAGAATTCAAACTTATTTACAACTGTATATCGGAAGGGTATCTCATTGAATATATATGAATGATTACCTGCATAAGTTGAATTCATATGGCCCAAAACAGAAAAATTTTGAAGACATGATGGGATTTCACTGGACAGGTTATTGTGAGATAGATCCAAGAGTCGAATATCTGCTAAGTGACAAAGGTGTAAAGGAATTCTGCCATATAAATTATTCATCCTTAGGCTTAGAATTTGCAATTGTCCAAGGTTTTCTCCAATCCATGAAGGTATTGACCCCAACAATTGATTCTCAGACACATCTAATAGCAATAAGTTGGAGCAATTTATCAAACAGGAAGGAAGTTCTCCAATTAAGCTGTTGTTTCTTAAAACCAAAGCCTCCAAATTCACAAGTTGTCCTATAGACGTTGGTATCACTCCCGACAGGTTATTATTGCTCAAGTCAACAAACTCTAATGAATTTAGATGACTCCAACAATCAGGTAGTTCTCCCTCTAGTTGATTGTTTGATATGTCTAAAGTGCCAAAGCCTCCTTCTTCTTCAATTTGGCCACATAGAAGGGGAACCAAATTTGAGAATTTATTTTCTGAAAGATACAGTGCTAATGCTTGTGAAAAAAATGATGGAACCGGGCCTTCAAAATTGTTTGAAGTCAAAATTATTTGTGGCCCATTGTTAAACTTCAAGGGTAAATTTGGAATTTCACCAACAAAATTATTGTATGAGATATTCAAGTAACCCACATCTTTTACTAGTGGCCAAAACCAATCCGGTATGTAACCTGAAAGCCCGCAATGAGAAATATCCAAGCTCTCCAACTTTTGTTGATTATGCAGCCAATTAGGAAAATAAGGACCTGCCTTACACGAAGCCATTTCCAAATGTTGCAGCTGAAATGGGGCAATCCATCTAGTACTAAATTGCAGGGTTAATGAATTGCCAGACAAAGTTATATACTTCAAATTGGAGAGCATTTTGAAATGAGACTCAATGATTACGCCACCTAAATTATTCCCTTCCAGGCTCAAATAATTCAATTGAGATAGCAATCCGATGCTTTCGGGTATTTCTCCTTTTAATTGATTATTTGAGAGATCTAAACTTTCCAAAAAGGAGAAAACAGAAAGATTGGCTGTCATGCCCTTTATTTGATTGTTTGATAAATCCAACATTCTTAGAGGATGACTATTGCACCAGGAAGTGTTTTTAATGAAACTTGAAAGCTCCCCACTGAAGTTATTACCTAAAAGGCGTAACTCCTTCAAAGTGCATATATTCCCCAATGATGTTGGTATTTCACCTCGCAGCTTATTTTGTGAGAGATAAAGGACTTCGACAGAGTTCATCATGTTTCCAAAACCTTCTGGAATGGGACCTTCCAACAAGTTACCAGAAAGTCGAATCTCATGAAGATTAAAGGTGAAGTTAGAAATCCAATGGAATATGGATAATGATGTCAACAAATTAGAAGACAAATCAAGCTGGACAAGAGAAGTGAGATTGTGATTGAAAGATGTAAAAATAGGATTATTAGATAAAAGGCTACAATTTCTTAAATTAAGAACTTGTAGATTGGAGCTGAAGTCCATAGCCCTTAGTGACGTGAGGTTATTGGAAGAGAGGTCAAGGACCAAGAGGGAAGAAAGTTGGAAATGGGAAAATAGAAAATGAACATCAGTACTTGAAAGATCACAAGCACTTAGATATAGCTCTTGAAGGTTGGCGGAGCTCAAATTGAAGGGCCATCGAAATGATGTTGAGTTCAAGTTATTTTCAGAGAGATCAAAGATAACAAGAGAAGATGAACAGTTTGAAAGATAAGCAGTCAAAGAAGGAATATGGGTATAAGAAATGCCACATCCTTTTAGTCGCAGAACTCGAAGTTTTGACAGTTTACCAATCATTTGTAGCCAGAGATGAGAATAGCCAACATCACTCAAAGAACTCAAGTCAAGACTTGATAGTGAAGAAAGCTTAGAGAGCCACTTTGCATAATCATTGTTCTTGTCATCTAACGTGAGATTAGAATTATAGCCAAGCTGTAGTGTTTGCAACATGGAGAGATTCCCAAGCTGAAAAGGGATCACTCCATCAAGACGATTTAGTCGAAGATCGAGATGTCGCAACTTTGAAAGGTTTCCAATTGTCGAAGGGAGATCTCCAACCAACATACTAAAACTTAGATCAAGATATTCTAAATTGGAAAGCTTTCCCAATTGAAAAGGAATAGTCCCAACAAAATCAGAATACGAGAGATTGAGATATCTTAACTTGGTAAAGGACCCTATGGACTCTGGGATTTTACATAGATAGAAAGTATTGTGACTGAGATCCAAATGTTCCAAATCATGCAATTCACTCAATGAAGTAATATTCATTTCACCTCTCAAACAAATAGGATAGGAACCGCGAAGATTAAGGAATTGAATGTGACCTGTTTCATCACTGCAGTGAACTCGTTTCCAGTTGCAGCAATCTTCATTATCTGCATCTCTCCATGTTGATAACAGGCCATAGTCATCTTTCGAGATTCCTTTTTTGAATGAGAGCAAAGCTTTTTTCTCATTCTCTGTGCACTTTGCTCCTTCACCGATTGTAGCCAAACTGAAATTTGCATGCAGCAGAAACAGCAATGCAAATAATGCGCACAAAAACTTGCAGATAAAGTCCATTGTAAGGACAATATCTTCAATACAAGCTCACAAGTAAAGAGTGATCTATATGATGGTCATAAGAAGTGCTTGAGGCGTGAGGCTTGAGAAATGGATTTTAGGATTTATAGAGTTCATTGTAGAGGGCATAGAGTTGTAGGCTTTTGGCCATTCAGAAAGATAAAGCCAAAATGTTTTTTCAATTTAATTATTAATATTGAGAAATTTATGTGTGCTTATTGATAGCTTTCTGTATATTGTATATAAGATATTTTTGTTTGGAAAGAGTGATTTATGGGGGTAAATGTGGGGTAATACCTGACGGATGACTTAGTGTGTGTTTGTTTGGGCGTTGGAGGCCCTTTAAGTCCGATTGAAGCCTTATAAGTCAGATGTTGACTTAAAAAAAAAAAAGATGATGCGTTTGTTTGAGCATTAGAGCAATTGATTTCAATTCAAAATAAGTATCTTTTGAATAAGCTCAACTGGGTTATTTATTTCTCATAGCTGGGTTACTTATATGTGTGTGTATATATAATGGGTGTGTTTGTATTGACGATTGGATAAGTGACTTATTTTTACTTAAACTTATGGAATCTTAAAATTGAAAAAAAGTTAGATTGGGTAAAATGATGAGTGTTTGGATTGGTGATTGGATAAGTAACTTATGTAAAAGTGAATGATGTTTGGTTTGGTTTTTGCATAAGTGGCTTTTGTCTTATTTAAGAGAAAAAATTGTAAAACTTATGAAAAATGAAAAAAATGAAGAGATAATTGTGAAAAAAGCCCTCATTGGCAACTTAATTGCCAAATAGGATCTGGGAAGATATCTACACACGAAGGAATTTTTTCACAATTTTCTCAAAAATTAAATTTGAAAATTTGGCAATGGTACAATTTTAAATAAAATTATATCAAACTCTAATTTAAATTGGTACATTCCAAAAGTCTTTTCTATTGTGCACCTCAAGCTTAAATTTTATAAACTATATCAAACTCTAATTTAAATATTAAATCCTAACTCATATTTTCACATAACTCAAAATATAACAAAATAAACAGATTAAAACCTCAATAATACCTCCAATAATCCAAATAAATTATTCAAACTAAATTTAATGGGTAAAAACACTATATAGAAATTAATTTATGACATGTTTATAAAAAAAATTGATCATAAAATCATAAAATAATTAAATAATAAATCTAAACTGATTAAAATTAATTATTAATTATTCTCTACATTTCTACAGTCATATATTAACAAAACTCAAAACTTACATAAAATCTTATCCCAAAGTATTCTCTAATTAGCAGAAGATTACTATCTAAAGAAAGAGAAAATTATTTAGAACATTTTTTATAAAAGTTTTGTGATTAGAAGTGATTTTGAGTACCTCATTGATCCCCAAAAATATGAAAATACTCCTATCAATATTATTTTACATACACACGTACATAAGCTCCAATAAGCTTCATTTTGAGGCTTATGACTTTTTCCAACTTATGACTTTTTTTATCTTAAACCTAATCGCTGAAACAAACACCCATATTGTCCAAATCACTGTTTAAGTTCATTCTGTGCACTGTTGAAGGCCGATTTCTGTCCCAAACGTTGAAACAAACACACACAATAATAATAATATTGGTAGGAGTATTTTCATATCTTTGGGGATCAATGAGGTACTCAAAATCACTTCTAATCACAAAATTCTTTTATGAAAGATGTTCTAAATAATTTTCTCTTTCTTTAGATAGTAATCTTCTGCTAATTAGAGAATACTTTGGGATAAGAGTTTAGGCAAGTTTTGAGTTTTATCAATATTTGACCGAGAAAATGTAGAGAATAATTAATAATTAATTTTAATCAATTTAGATTTATTATTTAGTTGTTTTATGATTTTATAATCAATATTTTTATAAACATGTCATAAATTAGTTTCTGTATGGTGTTTTTACCGATTAAATTTAGTTTAAATAATGTGTTTGGATTATTGGAGGTATTATTGAGGTTTTAATCGGTTTATTTTGTTAGATTTTGAGCTATGTAAAAATATGAGTTAGGATTTAATATTTAAATTAGAGTTTGCTATAATTTATAAAATTTAAGCTTGAGGTACACAATAGAAAGGACTTTTGGAGTACGTGCCTTGTAGTAACACTGTCGCCTTGTGGATGATTTGGATCAATTTATCACCAAGAATGTCACTTTAACAAATGAGAAGAAGGTGGAAACAGCTGTCTTCATATGTGCCTTTTGCATTGTTTGTCATTATGGTCATAACTCTTAAGCATTTTATTTAAAATTGTACCATTACCACATTTTTCAAAGTTAATTTTTGGAAAAATTGTGAAAAAATCTCTCTGTGTGCAGATATCTTCACAGGTCCCATTTGGCTATTAAGTTGTCAATGAGGTCTTTTTTCACAATTATCCCTTCATTTTTTCATTTTTCATAATTTTTACAATTTTTTCTCTTAAATAACACAAAAGCCACTTATGCAAAAGCTAAACCAAACATCTTTCACTTTTACAAAGTTATTTATCCAATCGCCAATCCAAACACTCATCATTTTACCTAATCTTACTTTTCTCCAATTTTAAGATTCCATAAGTCTAAATAAAAATAAGTCACTTATCCAATCACCAATACAAATACACCTTTAGACTTTAGTCTTACAACGACTTGATCAAATCCACATACTTCAAAAGTTAAAGTTGAATGATGACTTGCAGACTTTTGTGATGAAGAAAAATAAAAGTTGTCATGAACATTACACAATGAAATATCAATTTTTAGCACAAAAATTGATTACTTGTATATGGCTTCGATTATTTTTCATTACTTTTTTGGCTTGGGGTGAGATTTATCCTTGTGGGTACCAAATTATAAAACCCAATGCATACAGAGGTCAACCCTTGAGGATTAATAAAAAGAGAACTATCCAATTGATTTCTTTTCTGTAAAATTGCCCATGGAACAAGCAAGACATTTATGAAAGTGAGGACAAGAGAGAGGGAGAAAATAATATCACCCTCCTTTGCCGCAAGTTCTCTTCCTAATCTCATATCGCCCTAGGGTCAATCTTTGATCAGGGAAAAAAACTAATGCACTTGGCATATATACTATGATTAGCTATTTGGACGTACTTGACCTAAGTCACATGACCAAAGTTTGGTCCTTATTTTTAATATTTCCTCTGCCAATTTTTTGACTCATTATTGATTTTTCATTGCATTTTTTCTACAAATTTTCCCATATTTTCAATTTTTTCAAATAAGTCGTTATTTTTTCAAATTATTATCTAATGCAGGTTAAGAAACCAATTTATGTGTGCAATTAATACATAAGAAAAATTATAATTGATAATCATGTTTTTATAATTGAGCTGCCAAATTATGTTATTTGCCTATCTAAATTGGATATAATAAACTTTACTACAAAAACGAGCCATAGCGTTTATTTTTGGAAAAATAACAGAAAATACTTTGGAAAGTTAAAATTCTAATTCAGGGTGTTAAATTTAATAAATATCAAATCAGTTTACTTGGACTGATTTCAAATTTTAAAATATCGGGAAAAGACATCAAAGTCCTCACTTTTTTATATTAAAAAAACAACCTCCTCAGTACCCATCACCGGCGGCTGCCAGAGCTTTAACGCCGGTCACCAGCACTAGATCATTAATAAAAATATTAAATTATTAAAAAATAAATAAATTAAATGTTGCTAAATTTTAGTTAACCCCATGTGCACGTCCGTTTCCTGAATCCGTGAAAGACCAGGTGACCGAGAGGAGAACGCATAGAACCCGTACGTGATACGCATCGAGACCCTCTTTGGCGATGAACATGTTGAATACGCAAGTCCCAGTCTCTTTCTAAGAGAGTTTGATTCTCTCTAACAATTCTCATTATGGTCTTCATGCTCTTAATTCACCCCGTTCATACACAGCTCAATAGTATGAGACCACCAGAGCTTTGGTGGACCTTCTTTATGAATTTAATATGCATATTAATAACTCAAGTATCTATGTTGACAATTTTTATTTGAGAAATTCAAAAAAATATATAAGAGTATTAGAGCTTCGGTCAACCTTGTTTACGACTTTAGTATGCATATTAAAAACTTAAGTATCCATATTGATGACTTTTACTTGATAAATTCAAAAAAATTATGAGACCATCGGAGCTTCGGTCGATTGTATTTATGACCTTAATATGCATATTAACAACTGCAATATCCATATTAATGATTTTTCCTTAAGAAATTAAAAAATAATATGAGATAACTGGAGCTCCATCGACCCTATTTATGACTTTAGTATCCATATTAATAACTCAAGTATCCATATTGAAGACTTTGTTTAAGAAATTAAAAAATAATATGAGATAACTGGAGCTCCGATCGACCCTATTTATGACTTTAGTATCCATATTAACAATTCTAGTATCCATGTTAACAACTTTTGCTTAAGAAACTCAAACAAATATATGAACCCACCAGAGATCCCGTGACTCGTCACTAGCAAGGTCACAGAACTCCGGTGATGGCAGCCACCAGTCACCGGCGTTGGAGCTTCGGCGGCTAGCAAGAGGATTTGAGGATTTTTATTTTAAAAAAATTAAGGGTAGTTGGGTAATTTCCCAAATTTGGCAACATTTCTAAATTTCAAATTAGTCCCTTTGGAATTATTGAAATTCAACATACTTATTTATTTTTTTTATCAATTTTGACAGTATTTTTCTGCCTTTTTTTCAAAAATAAATGGGAAATGTTTTTGAAGTTAATATTAATATGGAGAAATTCAGTGGGGCCCGATGGCTTGCTATATATTGTTTATATACTATATATAAGATATTTTGTTGGGACAATTATATTCAAGTCCGACATAAAAGAAAAAATGAAGAAATAGTCCTTAAAATTGTCAATAGATACCTCTCAACTCGTCATTAACAATTTTATAGACTATTTCTTTTTCTTTTTTTTTTCCTTGTGTAAAACTTGAATGTGATTGTTCCTATTTTGTTTCGACAGCGTACGTGGTTTATGGGGTAGTTGAGAGGCTATAATTGAAGGAAGGCTTGGACTTTACACTTTTAAGTAGACTTGAGATATCAAAGCCACAAGGCATAAAAATTAAAGTTGAATGATAAATTGCGGACTTCTGCGATGAAGAAAAATAAAACTTGTCGTACATAGGATGTTATTTCAACCTTTTAGAGACTTTTATACAATTTTATCAAAAAAATCTTTTTTTTGGGCTAAATGAATTGTATTATCAATATATAATAATAAGTGATGGAATATGGGATAAGGAGGAATTATGGGTCCAAACACGCTTCTTGCATTTTGTTGCCAAAATGGATGAATTTCAAAACTTCAATAGATCGAGACCCATTCTAGATTCTTAATAATAAATCGTGCAAAAAAGGTTGTTTCCCTAGAGTTATGAGACCTTTAGCATAGTTTCCCTCTTGAAAGTGCAAATCGGCTCAAAACTCGCTTCATGCCTTTTTGGAGAAGAAATGGATGAACTTTGCAACTCCGAGGCCCATTCTAGATTCTTTATGAGAAATTGAGCAGGGAACGTTGTTTCTAGCAAGGTATTAAAATTCGGATCGGGTATTGAACCGGTCGGGGTACTGGGTTAAGGGTCAGTGGGTCAGACCGGAGCCCAACCGGAGCTCAACCCGGGTCAAACCAGTGAGAAATTAAAAATTTTAGACTTATTAGTATATAATTCTAAAGGAAAAATTTTTAAAATTGATTTTTTATAAAAATAAAAATAAAAAACACAGACCGGATCAGGTCACCGGACCGAACCGATCTGATGCCCGGTTCGGCGGTTCCCAGGCCGGACCGGCCGGTCCGGTCCGGGTTAGGGAACACTGGTTTCTAGTGAGTTATGAGACCTTTATCAGGGTTTTCCTCTTGAAAGCATACACTGGCTCAAAACTCATTTAATGTCTTTTGGGAGAAGAAACGGATGAACTACGCAAATTGCAAGTGTGCAACTCTTCATGAACTAGTAGATTATACATATGGACAACGCAAATTGAAAAAAATCACATTTATAAGTATTCTACTCTTTATGAACAACGAATATTCCAAATTTCATTTTCAATTTTTTTGGTTCCAAAAGTCATGGGCTTCCATACAAGGGATTTTCTTTAAGCATAATGCTTTTATCAATGGATCAAGATGATCATATCCATACAAAGGGGTTAATGGTTAATTTTCTTTGATATAAAATTTATTTCGAAAATTAAACTGAGGAATTTCCAGTGCTGAACTTGGAGGTGTAAAAATGTCATTTATTCAAACATGAGAAAAAAGTTGTTAAAATGACTCAATATATGGTGAAAACACGCTTAACGAGTTGTAAACTGAGCAACTTGCAGTGTTACACTTACACTACAAAAAAAACGTGATTTAGTAGCGGTTAAAAATTGGTATTCGTAGCGGTTCTAACCGCTACAAAATAGGTTAGTAGCGGTTTGAAAAACCGCTACTAAATCATACGTTGCAAGCAGTTTTGTAGCGGTTTTATAAAACCGCTACTCAATCAAAAATAACCGCTACAACCTTTGTAGCGGTTAATAATAACCGCTACAACATCCAGAGATATTTGTAGCGGTTATATAACCGCTACAAATATCAAAAATTTTATTGACAGCTTAAAAAAAGAATTTTTTTTTGTAGCGGTTAATAAACCGCTACAAATATAAAAAATTCAAAATTTGTTGGCGAAAAAAAATGATATTTTTTATTTGTAGCGGTTAACAAACCACTACAAAGTTTGAATTTCATGAAATTAGTAGCGGTTTTTAAAACCGCTACTAATTTCATGAAATTCAAAATTGGCGCCAAAAAATTTAAATTGATCCGTAAAAAAGGCGCGTTATTTAGTAGCGGTTTAATAACCGCTACAAATATTTAAAATTTTTTTTAAAAATATACGATGAATTTTTTTCTGTTTTTTCAATATTATATTAAATAGTTTATTTTATTATTATTTTATCTATTTCAATTAGTTTATTATTCAATAGTTTAACTTATTAATAAATAAAAAGGAAAAATGTAATTGAATAGGATTAGTATAAAATTTATATTAATAATATTATTATGGATATGTAGGTAATAAGGAATTATTATGTTTTCTAATATAATGTAATTGAGTATGAAAAATAGATGAAAATGAGATAGAGTTATGATATATCTAGGAAAAAAATAGTTAGAATAAATTTTATAAAAGGAAAGAAGTATTCTAAAAAAAATTGAAAATCTTGTTACCATATTTGATCGTATTATTCAGCTCCTCTACTCATACGAAAGAAGTTGTAAATGAGAGGAAATGAAAGAAAGGTAAGGTGAAAAGAAATTGGGGAGTGTTTGAAATGAGTTGTGATAAGGGTATTTATAGGGATCCACGTATTATTTGTAGCGATTAATGTAGCGGTTATTAATTAGTAGCGGTTATTTATATTTTTGTAGTGGTTTAATTATTTGTAGCGGTTAATGTAGCGGTTATTAATTAGTAGCGGTTAAATAACCGCTACAAATATTATTTTAATTTTTTTTTAAAATTTTTTTTTTTACATTTTATTTTAACACAAATTTTTTGCGTTTTTTGTAAAGACAAATTTTTTACACTTGAATTTGATCACTCATCGTCGCCATCCCTACAGAAATTTTGTAGAAAAATTATTGTTATTGATGTATTATTAAATTTAAAAAATTTAATTGAAATGACGTGGACTTAAAAAAACTCACCGCAGTAGAGGTAAATTGCCATCGCCTTCAGGGAAGTAGTTTTCAAAATCAGTTGGCTAAAATGGCTCACTCTCGTAGGCGATGTTATCGCCTTCACCCATGTCATAAAGGTCTCTTGGCTTTAAATGAACGACCATGTGCCAATCCCTATGCCTCTCGTCCTCGACATAATAAACCTGATGTGCCTCTGAAGCTAGAATATACGGCTCATCATCTTGAGAAATACCAGTATGAATCGGCCGTGAGAAATTGACTGATGTGATCCCTAGGTCGTCAGTTGTCAGTCCCCGAGAAGTAGTGGTATTTGCCCACAAACACTTGAACAGCGTCACGGTGAAACGGCCTTGATAATTAAGCTCGACCACATCAAGAAGCTTGCCATAGTAAGGGACGCCTCCGAACTGCATGTTGGCGTCACTGCTGCTCGCATAACTCCTTGTCCCAAATGTGCCATAAACACCCGAATTCTGTGTTTGCAATCCCTGATCCCGTGAAACCGTGCAAAACTTAAAACCATTAACATTGTATGCTGTAAACCGTTTTGCATGATCAAGAGGGCCGATTGCGAGAGCTCTGAAATCTGGTGAGTGTGGGTTGTGGTCATTTAGTATTCTGCGCGCAAACCAGCTCGGGAATTCTCTGTGGACCCTCCTATCAACTTCTGAGGATGTCTGTGTACGGATCCTGAGCTGACGCTTGACATGACTTCTGAATTCCCTGCAATTAATAATGGAAAGGCGTTAGTGAAATGAAAGTGAGAAATGTTACGAAAGATATAGATCGAATAACATGTGAGTGTACAATTCTTACCGTATGAAAGGTTCAACTTGAGTGCAATTAATCAAGACATGTCTATGTGCTTGGAACTTCTCAGTTGCCGTTAGTTTGAAGTTCTCAGTTGCTCCAACTGGTTTACCAACACGAGGGATAAATTCTCCTGATGTCGGCGCAGGTTCAGGACAATCGTCAACACGAGGCGGGCGGTTGAAAGCCGTCTCAAGATCATCAAAATACCTAGAGCAAAAATATAGCACCTCATCCCCTATATAGCCTTCAGCTATAGAACCTTCTGGCCACGCCTTATTCCTCACGTAAGATTTTAATTTCCCAAGGAACCTACGAAGAACAGAAGAGAAAATTGATATAAAATGATGAAAAGGACGAATAGCAAACATTAAATACGGACAATAAATGAAAGCACATATTTAAAATGAGTACCTCTCAATCGGATACATCCAACGATATTGTACTGGTCCAGCGAGCTTTGTTTCATGAACGAGGTGGGCTGTGAGGTGAACCATCACAGTAAAAAAGGACGGAGGAAAGATCATCTCCAAGTGACAAAGCGTAAGAATGATTTTCGACTGCAGCTGATCGAGCTCCTCAACGATCAAAACCTTAGAACACAACTTCCGAAAGAAAGAACAAAGTTCCACCAAAACGATGGAAACATCGGGAGGAAGTGTATTCTTTATAGCCAGAGGGAGTAACTGCTGCATAAGAACATGTGAGTCGTGACTCTTCAGGCCAGCAACCTTTCGAGCCTACAAGTCGACACATCGAGAAATGTTGCTTGAATACCCATAAGGAACTTTTAATTTCTTCAACGTCGCGAGGAACACATCCTTGTTCGGTTTTGTGAGGGTAAACTTTGCTGGTGTAAATCTGTCATGCTCATCTGGCCAAGCGTCTTCACGAACTCCCATGTCGCGTAAATCTTTCCTCGCTTGAAGGTGATCTTTTGTCTTGCCGGGTTCGTTAAGCAGCGTATACAGCACATTGTCGCAAACATTCTTTTCAATGTGCATTACATCAAGACTATGGCGAAGTAAATTAGATCTCCAATACGGAAGCGTGAAGAAAATACTTATCTTCTTCCACTGCTGAGGCGCCGAAGTCCTGCGCGTCTTTTGGCGAGTTTGTGCTGTATCGTCGCTTTTTCCAAACTCGAAGTCAACATGCTCAAGCTGCTGTAAGATATCTGTACCGGACAAAGTCTGA
The DNA here is from genome assembly GCA_963210345.1 of Inga oerstediana. Classification (NCBI taxonomy): domain Eukaryota; kingdom Viridiplantae; phylum Streptophyta; class Magnoliopsida; order Fabales; family Fabaceae; genus Inga; species Inga oerstediana. The sequence continues at coordinate 44,124,424 of OY723407.1, forward strand.
GGTGGTCCTCTTTTCTCTGGTTTCCCATTGAAGCGATTCCGTTGCAATCTGAACTCATGCGTTCCATCGAGAAACCTCTGATGCCCCATAAAGCACCACTTTCGGCTGTAGGGAAGGCGCAATGCGTCAGAGTCAAAATTGCAAGCTGGACACGCCGACCCAGTATGCACATTCCAACCAGATAATGTGCCAAGGCCAAGAAAGTCACTAATCGTCCACATCAAGGCTGCACGCATGTTGAACAAAGTCTTGCTGTAAGCGTCGTACGTCTCCAAGCCGACATTCCACAGGTCAAGCAATTCCGCAATAAGCGGTTGGAGATACACATCGATGTCATTGCCCGGTGCCTTTTTGCCTGGAATGATCATAGACATAATGAAAGAGCTTTGTTTCATACACATCCAGGGGGGTAAGTTGTAGGGAACTAAGACTACCGGCCAAATACTGTAACTTGTGCTAAGATTCCCGAAAGGATTGAAACCGTCGGTCGCCAACGCAAGCCGAACATTTCTGGGGTCAGTCGCAAAATCTGGAAAGTCGTTGTCAAACGTTTTCCAAGCAGCTGCATCCCACGGATGTCTTAATTTACCTTCTTCGTTTTTATCAACGGCATGCCACCTCATGTGCTCAGCAGTTTTAGACGACATAAATAATCTTTGTAGACGAGGTTTCAAAGGGAAGTACCTGAGAATCTTTGCAGGTTTCTTCTTCTGCTTTTTCCCCTTCCGAATTGTCTTGTACCTCGATGTGTGACATCTCTTACACGTCTCCCTGCTGGAATCGTCTCCCCAATACAGCATATAATCATTTGGGCACGCATCAATCTTTTGATAATTCAACCCCAACCTGTTGATAATCTTCTTGGCCTCGTAGAACGTTGTGGGAATCTCGGCGTCGAGGAATGCATCTTGTAATAAGTCGAGCAACATCGACATTCCCTTATCCGTGATCCCACACAAGCACTTGATATGATACAATTTGATCAAGAAAGATAATTTAGAATATTTGCGACAACCTTGATATAAAGGACGATCTGCCTCATCCATCAAGCTGAAAAAATCCCGAGCTGCTTCATTCCCCATAAAAGCCGGCTCAGAGCCGTGCACTTCTTCGTTGAAGTTGTCGCCTTGAAATCCAAACGCATCACGCACAGCATCATTCACAGGATCATCTTCATCTACTTGAACGCCTACTTGAGAACTTCGAGGAAGAGCATCGTCATATCTAATGCCGGCCTTCTCACCATGAACTGCCCAGAACGTATAGTCCTCAGGGAAAGGCTTCACAAGCAAATGTTCCTTCACAACATTTCGTGCATGCCACTTCTTGAACTTGCATTTCCGATACGGACAGACGATCTTGCCGTTACAGCTGGCGTGAGTGAATGCGAAATCCAAGAAACTGTTTAATCCGTACAAATATTCAGGAGAATTGCGCGGCAACCTTATCCATGATTTATCCATAGCTACAAGTGAGAGAGAAGAAAGTATAGAGAAGATGAGTGAGAAAATAATGACGAATGCCTAGAACCTTATATAATGAAAATCCAACGTTTATAATTTTGTAGCGGTTATTAAACCGCTACACCAACCGCTACAGAAATTCCAACGTTTATAATTTTGTAGCGGTTATATATATAAAACCGCTACTAATATTCAAGCTGTTAATTGGTGGGAAATTCAAAATGTACTTGTTGAGTATTAGTAGCGGTTATATATATTGAACCGCTACTAATATTAAAGCCGTTGGACATTAAATATAAAAATAATTTTCTAATTTGTAGTGGTTATACATAACATAACCGCTACAAATGTGCACAAAGGCGGCAAATTTCAAAATTCAAATGATTTGAGTGTTTGTAGCGGTTATTAGTGTATAACCGCTACAAATGTATATAGATATTTGTAGCGGTTTTAGTAGGTAAACCGCTACAAATATCTATATAAATTTGTAGCGGTTATTAGTTTATAACCGCTACAAATATGTATCTTTGTAGCGGTTATACACTAAGAACCGCTACAAACATATATATTTGTAGCGGTTATAAACTAATAACCGCTACAAATATATATATACTTTATTTTTTTTTTAAATTTAGATATAAATCATTCATAAATTATTTCAACGCGATCTAATAATATAAATATAATTATATAAAACACAATAAGAAAATTCGGAAATAGAAACTCATAAATATTTACAAATGTTTAAACAAAAGAAAATGTCCTAAACTAAGGAGCTGGGGGCTGATCCTCTGGTGCTCCCTCAGGTGGGGCTCGCTCAGATGCCACTGGATCGGGCCGCTGCGCAGAGTGAACCGCACCATCGTCATCAGCAGGAGGAGGAGCTGTAGGAGGAGGAGTAGTACTCGGGACGACGTAGCGAGGGACAGGGGGAACCGCTGGATGCTGCTCGTCCGGGAACAGGCGACTCCATGCTCCCTCGAGCATAGTGTTCGCGATCTCACGCCACTGCGTCTGCTGAGCATACATCATATCTGCGTGTATCTGCAGCTGCTGCTGCTGCTGCACCTGGATCTGCTGCATCTGCTGCTGCTGCTGCGCCATCTGCTGCTGCGTCTGCTCCAAATCTGACCGCAGCTGGTCAATAGACTCGTCCCTCCGACGTCTGACCCCTCTAGAGCTGCCAGCCTCAGAGGCGGCGCTCCTGCCGTAGATCATGCTGGGTCTGGCGCCTATCCCCATCCCCCGCACGTGTCCAGGGTGCTCAGGCTGAGCCAGACCCGCCTTCAAAGGAGCCGTCGGGTCCACTGACCCCTGTGACTCCTCAGGCTGGGTCTGTCGCAGCTCAGCCTGCGACTGCTGCATCCGCTCCTGCCATTTTATGAAACAATTAATAATAAAATTACCATTTTTCATTATTAACTTGGTTTTATAAAAAATATAATAATAAAATTACTTACAATGGCCGCCTCTGCCTGCTGAGAGGTCGCAGTCCCGTCACGGTGTCTGTGTGTGATGGCGTACAGCTCCGCATAGTCCGTCTGACAGTTCTCCTGCTGTGCCTTCGTCTCCTGAAACAATTACAAAACAATTAGTATTATGAAATAATCAGCTAAAAGTAAGTGAAGCACTTGAAAAGTTACCAGCTCGCTGTAGGTCACAGCAAAGGTCTTCGATCCTGCTGTGTGGTGGATCGTCTGCTGCGCCCGGATCTCGGTGTTCCTCTGAGACATCTCCTGGAAAAACAAATAATTAAATGTATTATAATTTAAAATTAAATACAAATTAAATTGAAATTATAATTTAATATTTAACAATTACAAAATTATATATAAAAAATATAATAAATCCATTACCTGCGCCTGAGGGCTCCTCCTGAACTGGACGAAACGCGCCCAGTCGTTCGGCGGCACGCCGTCCGGGACGCTCTCCTGCAGCTGCTCCAGAGGCATCGTCCCATCCCCATCCACCCTGTGGAAAAGACGGTTCCTCCTGTTCCTCCAGGCGTCGCCCATCTTTACGAGGGCGTACCTCTTCCGGTTGGCCCTCACGGCAAACCGCAGCTGAAAAAAATACATTTAAATATCAATAATTATAAAAACCATAATTTAAAAAAAATTAATTAAATAGAATTAATTACAAAAAATATTAATTAAATAGTTTTAATTACCTGAACCACCTCCTCTCAAGCCTGGTCCTTCGGCCCCTTCGGAATGTGCCTCCACGTCGGGAAGTGAAGGGGGAACCGCATCCAATTCGATCCCAGGTCGCTCAGGAAGCAGTTGAGCAGGTGACCCCCATTGTGGATCGGCTGGTCAGTGCCCTCGTTCCACGGCACTATAACTCGCAGGGACCGGTCCATGCTGTTCAGACCGGCCACATCCAGCCTCCTCGTCGACACGTTCCCCTGCTCATCTGCACAGTTGACCGCACGTTAGATAAATTATAATTCAAAGTTAACATTTCTAATTTAAATAAATAATTTACTAAATTAAAAAATTAATTTACCTTCGACCTGCACCTCAAACCCAGTGGACCGCGAAGACGACCCTCGTGGGTTGTTCTGCTCCCGAGCCTCCTCCTCATCGAGGAACTGCTCCATCTCCCTGAACCCAATCGGGATGTCGAACTCCTCCTCGTTGAGGAAGTCCTCAACGCTAATCTCTGGCCTCTCCACCTCAGGCACCTCTGCTGTGGTCGTCGCCTGTGGGATCGTCTGCGGTGTCTGTGGGGGCTGAGATGCCGCGGTAGCCCTGCCTGCGCGCTGCCCCTCCCTCTGCCCCCTGGCCGGCTGCTGCCACCCCGTAAAGTCGGTCTGGGGACCTCAGGGGCCTTCCCCTTATCCTGTCCTGAAGCCATATCAACTGTACAAATTAAAAAAAAACATTAGTCCATTATTATGCAAAAATATAATAAAAATACAAATATAAATAAAAATACGTGTTATATACGTACCTCAAGTGCGAATACTGCGGAATACTGACCAAAAACTCCTATAGAGACTTCTGAACACTCAAATCTCAAAGAAATCACTCAGAGAAACCTCAGGAAACAAAATGAGCAAAAGGAGAAATGAAGGAGGGGGGGTTTAAATAGGCCAGATATTAGTAGCGGTTATTAAAATAACCGCTACTCTAACCGCTACAAATAATTAAATTTGTAGCGGTTCTACAATAACTGCTACAAATCTTCACAACGTTTGAAATTCTGTAGCGGTTATTGCCCAGAACCGCTACAAAATTCTGACCTTTGGTATTTTGTAGCGGTTTGTGTGCATTAACCGCTACAAAATAACCGCTACAAGTTTTGGCGGGAAATTCGCGCCAAATTTGTAGCAGTTTTTTGTAGGAAACCGCTACAAACAATCTTGCCGCTACAAATTTGTAGCGGTTTAGGTGAAAACCGCTACAAATTCGATAATTTGTAGCGGTTTAATATAACCGCTACAATTGCACCGCTACAAAATACCTTTTTTTTTGTAGTGTTAGATATGTGAACAAAGGTAATTTCATTCATATACGAGAAATAAGTTGTAAAAATAACTCAATATGTTGTAAAAACATGCTTAACTAGTTGTAAACTGAGGAATTTTCAGTGCTGAACTTGGAGGTATAAAAAGGTAGTTTTATTCGGACATGAGAAAGAAGTTGTTAAAATGACTAACATACTGTGAAAACACACTTAACGAGTTATATACTAAGTAATTTGCAATGGTCAACAGTTTTTAAAAAAGTAGTTTCATTGTGACCTAAAAAATATATTGTAAAAAATACTAAACATGTTGTAAACACAAATATAACCAGTTATTAAATAAAGCATATGCAGTTGTCATATTTGGAGTTTTGGAAAAGGCTATTTCATTTAGGCAACAAAAAAAATGTGTAAAAAATTACTTAAGCAGTTGTTATAACATCAATGATAGTTGTGAACGTAGTAACTTGACAAACTTGAAATTAACTCATTGCATAAAAACATGTTGTGAAAATAACTGATGAAGTTGTAAATGACTGATGAACTAAGGGTAACTTTATCATTTGATTTTAAAAAATAATCACAGAAAAGTCCTTAGGAACTTTTCTGATATTTAACTTTTTTAAGAGAATTTTCTATTATTTTCTTGCTTTCTTAGGACTTGGGAGTGAATTTCCCAAAATCCAATGTCTGTTTCTATTGTTGGGCAATAGAGTTGTAGACTTTTCGCCATTCAAAGAGATAAAGCCAAAATGTGCAAAAATAAAGGGACAAGGTTTTTGAGGTTAATTATCAATATCGAGAAATTTAGTGGTGCTTGATGGCCTGCTATATTTTGTCTATATCCTAGATATTTTGTTTGGATAACTTACGTGGTTTATGGGGTATAATTGAGACTCTATACTGGATGGAAGACTTAGTGCATGTTTGGGAACACTTATTTTTTTGAATATAAGTGTTTATTATGTAAGTTGAGATAAAACTCTTCTCATATATTTATCTATCTCGTATACCGTAAATCACGATTTATAAACACTTATTACCTAAAAATAAGCTATTCCAAATTAGCAATTAGACTTTTACGTATAATTGAGATATCAAAGCCACAAGGTACAAAAATTAAAGTTGAATGATGACTTGCTGACTTATGTGATGAAGAAAAATAAAATACAAAACATGTTATTTCAACTATTTAGACTTCGACATTTTTATTAAAAAAAATCTTTTTTAGGCCAAATGAATTGTATTATCAATATATAATTATATAATAAGATAAACTAGCTATATTATTCATAAGTCATACATATATGCATTATCTCTCAAATATTGTATAATATAGAAGAAAACCTGTTTAATTACATATAAAACTAAGTATTACTATTTTAGTTAGTTTTAAATATTTTTTTAACAATCTCTATATGAAATATTTAAAACCTCTAGACTTTCGTGGCCTGGGGATCTTGAAATTGAATTTGATGACGATGGCATTGTTTTAATATAGATATGCTGATTGAACTGAGTTTCTATATATTCATTTTCTATAAATATATAATATGATGATTTTAAGTTTATATATGTAATGTAAATTTATAATTATGGAAAGATATTAAATTATTTGGAACTGGATGCATATTTCATAATGAAATTTATTAGCATCTAGTTTTTAATAATATTTATTATAAAAATTAAAAACATTTTAATTTATTTGAGCAAAAATATTATTAATTTAATAAAAATATACTAGCTCCGCAAGACCTATAGCTGTGTTGAGTTTGAGCAAGGTCAAAAATCAATATAGATGTGTTAACAGTGAACGTAAGAAAAAAAGAAGAAGATGTGTTACCTACATCAAAAAATAAAAAAGGCACTGTAACTATTTGTAAAACTTTGGGAGATTAAGTAATTAGCTTGGGGGTTTCATTCTAATTCAATTCTTGTCAAATTTTCTTTGAGATGCCAAATCCCTAATTTATTTAGTCCTATAATTTTTAGGTAAAACGAGCATTTACTCCTATTTTTAAGAAAAACACTTAATTTTCATATAAAGAAATTCATCACATAAACATGAATTGAGGATATTCCTTACAAACCAATATAATTATAAGAGAAAATAGCTGATTGAATCAAAAGGGGGAAATATGACTCATTTAATTAACATGGAGGGTCAATAGAGCAACATAATTTGATTTATACAGGTTCTATCTAATGCACATAAAGCTTATAAATATGGAGTCATTTGAGGGTGTTAACATGCTAGTGCTTAAGTTATCAATACTGACAATATTTTCAGCATATTTTTATATAAAGCTTGACAATTTTTTCTTCAGATTAATTTTATTTATTTAAAGACATAACTTTATCTAAATGTCTGCATCCATATTCTTCACAGAAATATATATTTTAAAAATTAAAAATTAGTTATGAATAAGTTAAAATGGGAGAAAAGTATCATATAATATTTTTATAAAAAATTGAATTAATAAGTTTAGAATAGAAAAATATATATTCAAATAGAAATCACATATTAATAACATTAAATTTCTTAGTAGGATAAGTGTAAAAATCACATACAACCAATAGCATATTGAAATAAGCTTCAAATTAAAATTAATGCTAAACGTGTGTTAGATGTATTAATTTTCTTGAAGTAATTAAAAAGGAAACCTTTATTTTTGAGTAGGGCCGGGTTAATCTTCATGTGGCCCGTCATAATAGTTCTTTAAAAAAGCACCTTCAGATTTCCACCAAATTAAAAGAAGGTTTTAAAACCACCATCATGTATAAGTTCATAACAATTTTACTTCAATATTCACACTCAGATTTAAATACATGGAATAGCGAACAATTTAGAACTTTAATGCTAATTTATACCACTTGACCCAGACATCATCGAAAATCTTGAAAGATACATGATAATATTAATTATTAAGCTTCAATAATAAATGATACTAAAAAATGGTTTCTATATAATAGCAAGTGCAAGATTTCTAGATGCCACTAACATTGCTGATCACACAAACCCATGGTTCTTAATCATTCCCAAACTTGGTCTCATACACTTCAGCAGATATTTCCCAACACCAGGTTCCAACATCCTTTACCACACCATAGATACCTGAACAATGGAAATATATATATATATATATATATATATATATTAGACACAGTTATAAAATGCTGAACCAAACTGGGAGATAAGTTGTCATGGGTTTACTTAAGTAGTAGATAGGGATAAAAACAAATTTCTCTTCCCAATTCCTCATAGATTGCCCAAGTGGTTGTTGCAGTATAGCAATCAGTTTGGCCAACACAATAGCATACTCAACAGTTGTATGCCAAAAGTATAAGCATCCAATAGCATATCCAAATGGAACAAGTATAATAACCAACAAAACCATCATTAAGGAAAAAAAGTGATCTGGCACACTATTTTTATGCAAGTGATTCCGATTCAAATTTCATTTTTTGGCCACCTTCCTTATGAAACTGTGGTTATGCATGCGCATCTTTGACTACCATCCTCAACCTTGCCTGAAATCTCCTTCCTTTTCATGCTTCAGAGAGGGTAAAGATAGAAATCATTGGAGCAACGATGGATTTGAAACATTAACAAACCTCATTAAGTGATATAAGTATTTGATTACACAATGATGATAAGTCATTTGAGAAAATCAAAGAAAATATGGGATAAAAAATATCATCTTCAACAAAATTCCCTTTTCGATATGGGATGGAAAAAAGGCCAATGTAACAGTTTAACATTTGATAAAATCAACCCTCACCCCCAGCAGCAACAACACCAGAACAGTGAGAACAAAGAAATAACAAGCCGCATGAGTTTAGAGTAATTGAAATTGAAGAAAAAGGAACTGACAACGAAAAAGCCACAACTGCAATCTTAAGAAATGTGAACACTCCTATACCTGTTGGCTATGAGAAATATGTCAACGTTCAAGTTCTTCAAGTTCTTCCTATATTTAAAGGCAACATTTAAGACTACTTTAAAAGAAACATCAAAGATGAATATCATATGTAAGATCAGATTGACAAATCCCTATTTTATTATATATTTTCATATTTTATTTGGGAGTTTGTCATAATAATTGAGTTTAAAATGTCTCTTTTATAATTAATTGTGATTAAAGGAGTTTGTAATTAATTAAAGTTGAAAAAGGGTAAAAATGTCATATATTTTATGAATTGCCTTAATTGCTTAAATTTTGGAATATTAGCTATTACATTTTAGGTTTATTTTATTTGCAGATCAATTTGGTGAAAATTTCAGAAAAGAACCCAGGATTTTTGGAAAATACGAATTGATGAAGTAAGGAATCAGGAAAATTTCAGAAAAAAGTCCCAGAAGTATTGATAATTATGGTTGAACCCATAAAAGTTTCCAAGATTTTAGTTCAGTCCCTCACTAAACTTTCAATTCTTCCATTTTGGTCCCTTGCGTTTTGACGAAGGGTTAAATTGGAGACATGGTTGAGTTGAAGGGGAAGGGGGAACAGAACGAAAACGAGAGAGAGCTGGGGGGCAGAGAACGGCGACTGAGACGCGAGAGAGAGCGAGAATCGGGAGAGTGGAGCGGCCGAGCTTCATCTCTCACTATCAACATCCTCCACCTTTGCCTCTGCAACCAATCCGCCGCCCTCCATACTCGCCGGTGACATTCACTCTAACCTCACCATCCTTTCTGTCGCCATCGAGTGCTGAGATTCCAAGGAGCAAGCTCAGGGACGAACGAGAGGAAGAGGAGGCGGCTATCAACAGAGGGCGCGGTGTACAGAGCTGAGGGAACGGGGAGTTCATCTTCACCAAGACCATCACGTTTCACCTTCACCAACGCCGTCACTCTCCTCTGTTTATTTCTGGCGAACCTGAAAGGTCAGATCAGAGAGAGCTGCAGCGTCAAGAAGCAGAGCATTGGACCTTCATTCTTCTCTGAACACCGTCGTCGGTGACCTTAGCTACGCTGTCACTTTCTTCCACCACGCCGGTCACCATCTCGCCCTTCATCTGTGATTTCCGGCGAGCCTCTCATTCCCCAAACAGTGGCACATTCTGAATTTATACTCTCCAGCCCCAATTTTTCCTTGATTTAGTGTTGATTTATCATTTTAATATATGATTTTATATGGTTGGGTGTTTGAACCAAAGTGTAACTATATTTCTTGAAGCTATTCTTTCGAGTGGTTAGGCAATTTTGGGTCTTTGGAGATGACTTTAGCTCATATATGTTTTACAGAGGGATTTATTTTATCTATAACTCGTTATATTTGGGATTTCTTAAGTTTAGCAATTCATTTATATAATGAGATTATGATTTTAGTTATGTTTTATTCTATTGATTGAGTTCTTATGATTTGGGATTTGAAATGAGTATTTGTACTCATAAATATATATGGTTATATATATGTTTCCTATGATTTCTATCTATTTAACATGGTATTGTTGGGTAGTGTGATTGGATTAGAATTATAGTTGAACCTAAATACATTGCTTATTCCATAGTCACTCTCTAAGGGGTTTTAATAATGCTTAAATGAATGGGTCATGAGTTTAGGCATTAGACTTAATGGTAATTGAGATTTGATATTTTAGGAAACTTAGAGAAACTCATTATACTAAGAAGGCTTAATGGCATTTTTAAGGGTAGGGGTTCCTCTCTTCTAATGCTAGACTTATTGGTTAATGAGGTTGGGAATATTAGAAACTTAGTACATTAACTCTCTAAATATTTTAATTGAGCAAGGATAGTCATTGAAAACAATTTCCAAGAGCATCTTCATCACTTACATTTTTAATCCATTTCCATTTCTCCTTATTTGAAAATCCCAAAAATATTTATTTTAATTACTTTCAATTCATAATTTTGAAAAACAATCAATAATGTTTTAACCTTGTCAAATTTGCATTGTGATTACTTAGTTTATTAGGAATTAGTTTCATAATCGGCTCCTCAAAGTGAAACGACCCGAGTTATACTCTATATTTTGCATTAATTCAATTTTATTCTTAATAACCCCGAGGTGACTAAAAGGGAGTTATTTCAAGTACTTTTGACCGGGGTGAGTCTTTAGGATTTTTGCATTTATAGTGTTTTCATACTTGGCCATAGTTTAGTTTGCATGTTGGTTGGTTTTTCATTTTGCATGTTTTCTTTAGCATACCATTTTGCTTTCATTCTTAAAGGAAACTTTTAGTTAAAAAAAAAACTCAAACAAAGATCTTTGTTTCCATTTGTCTAGGATTTAGCTTAATCTGGTGTTACGTTTAACTTGATTTTATTGTGTTTTTATTTTTCTAGTATTTGGAACTTTATTATGGACTGCTTGATAAATGCTTGGTGATAAAAGTTAAGAAACTTGAAGGGTATTGCTTTTGAATCTTGTGGAAACTTGAGCCTTGTTGACTCTGCTAGCTAGAACTTGAATTTGCTGGACTATATTCTTTTGGTGCTCAAGCAAAAATTTCCTTTGAGCTGATATGTGCATGAGCTTACTACACTTTCTTGTGTGAATTTGTGAAAATTGGAAAGAGTCCATAGATTGAGGGCATAAACTTGGATGGAGGAGGCATCTTCTCAAAGACTTCAATTATTGGAACAAAAATGGGATTTTATTCAGTTTCAGGTGGAAAATGTTAGAAGGATTTTGGATTCCCAAATGCACAATGCTAGAGTGAAACCTTCTATACCTCAAGCACAAGAGTGTTTACATATGTTTGAAAATGAGAGGCTTTATTTTGGAAATCCCCAAAACCATTACATGCACAAGCACTTCCCTAGTATCTATACCATTAATCCTGTTGATTACCCCCCATATAAACTATCCTATGAACCTTCATTTTCCTCTCCACTATATAAACATGAACCATACTATCCACCTCCATTTCAAACATATTATCAACCTTCTCACCTCCCATACCATCCTTCATTCCAATTGAGTCACCCACCACTTCATGAACTCTCTCCTTCACCCTACTTTGAACCTCCACCTCATATTCATAACACTCAACTTAGTAGATTGGATAGCCTCTTCTCATCTCACAACATGGAGTCCCTAACAAGTGCCTTGACAAGGAAGTGTGATACACTCTAAAAGCAATACCTTCAGTTACTCTTGCATCAAGGAACAATTGGAACTTCTAGGGAGATAGATCGAAGAGCAATTAGAAGACATTGATGAGTTTTTCAAGGCATACTATGCTCATATGCTATAGATAAAGACGGAAGGTGTAGATGGAACCCCTTAGCCCTATGACCTACAAGAAGAGGAACAAGGAGTCTAAGTTCAAAAGCCAAATGCCAATTCTCAAGTGAAAGATTTCAAACTTCAAGTGCCTATACTCACACAAGATGTAGAGATGATGCAAGTGCATTCTCAACTACTAAAGGACACTACTACAGAATTGAGATATAACCACCCCCAAAGACGTCCCAAATTGAAAATTGGGTGGTTAAAAAGGGAGGCGGTGGCATTTTCGTAATTATATTGGTGTAGGGGAAACTTTAGGCGTCCCAAATTTGAATTTGGGACGTCTAAAGTGCTTCCTGGCGCGAAATATAAATTTCATAAATTTTTTTTAGCGCCAGGAGTTGGGTTTAGGCGTCCCAAATGCCATTTGGGACGCCTAAAGTGGGACTTTAGGCGTCCCAAATGCCATTTGGGACGCCTAAAGTCACCTTTAGGCGTCCCAAATACCATTTGGGCGTCCCCTGCATGTCAGACACTTGTCTGACATGCGGTCTTCTCATCTACCATCACACCCTCACCTCACATCCTCTCAACAACTTTACTCTTCTTCCTCCTCTCCCACCCACACCGTCGGCCCTCCTCCTGTGTATTTTTTTTTCTTCAACTCCTCCCTCATCCCTTGTTCAAGCTCCCTCCTCCACCATCGGCCCTAGCTTGTTGAACTCTTCCCTCCTCCCTTCTTCTTCTTCCTCTTGAACGGCTGCAACCTCACCTCCTCCACAGTGGGTTTTGCTCTCTCCTCCATTGTTGTGCGTGGGTGGAGCTCCAACATCTTCTCTACCTCTCAAACATAGTAGCTAGGGGGCGCCCTGATCAGGTTGGTTTATTTTCTTCATTTTTTTTTGTAACAGAATATGGTTTATTTTGCTTTTGAAAAATAAATTAAATGGTTGAGATTGTGGTTATTATTTTCTTCGTCGGCCCTAGAATATGGTTTTTTTTTTTTTGTAACAGAATATGGTTTACTCCCCTGTTTCAATATGCCTCTCGTTAATTATTGAGTAAACTTTGTTCTTATAAGATAAAATGTTATATTAAATAGGGATGTAGTTAGAAAGGTTTTAAATTTAAAGGTAGAGTTAATGAGATTTAAAGATTTCTTTGACTATTGTGATCATGTTAAAAGTGATTTATAAGAAAGATTAGAAGTAGAGTATTAAATTTTAAGACAAAGTTTTTGAACTTTTATTTATTTATTTGTTCAAGTGTAACATAATGAAAGTGGCTCATAAAAGTTTCTTCCAATAATTGATTAGTGTATGCCACATGAAACCAATACAATTCATAGTTGTTCATGAAACCGTTAAAACCTCTCATTAAAATCCTACCATGAATTTGGCGAAACCATTTGTTATCTTTAACCCCGTTTAATTTGAAACCTCATAATAAGCTCAATATGTTAACCCTGTTAATACAAAGCCGTTTCTACGGCTTTTCTAAAAGTATAATAGATCCCTGTTGTTCAGTTTTAGGGAAATGTAGCTTTTATAAGGCAATGGAGATTTATCCATACACACGTAGTGGCACCACCCCATTTCATTGGTCTTGTTCCTGCACCATTAATTAGTATATATAATAAAATAAAATATGATTTATTTAAATTAAAGAAATTCTTGTATTAATTACACACAATTGTTTTGTTAATTCCAAATTCTTGAATTATGAAGAATAATTCAAGCCAAAACTTAAAATGAAAACGATAACCCCAATATTAATTAAATGATTTTTATCTAAATATTTTCAATAAAACAATTTAATTTTTGGAAGAACTCAACTTAAAATTGTTTTGTTAATATGAAACTCGTTTTGTTTTTAATTCTTCCAAACCTCAAAAAAATTCTTTAATTTAATCTTATTTTATTATACATTAATTTTATATACATATACTTATTAAAAAAATAAGTTACATAGCACTGAAACCCTTTTAATAGGAGAGATGAGGCTAGGAGGGGGCAATAAAGTTATTAAGCCCATATTTTAAAATCCTAAATTGGGTTGATAACTTAATTAGGCAATCCCATCATATGTCCTTGAGAATTGTACTAAACGTGTGAATGTTATTGGTAATGCCTTAGGTGGTAAAAAAATGGATCATAGTTGGATGAATGCTTTGAGAACTAGTGAAGAATATGAGAAAGGGGTGGACGAATTTATTGAATTCGCTAAAAAGAATGCTCCTGCAAGAAATGGGAAGTATTTTTGTCCTTGTGTCAATTGTTTGAATGAGAGTAGACGGGATGTTGATGTCATAAAGGATCACCTACTTTGTGATGGAATAAATCTGCGATACACAAGGTGGATATGGCATGGTGAGGAAGTAACTGATTGTCCGTCACACAAGACGGAAGCTGTGGATGTCATAGATGAAGATAGAATGGAGAGAATGATTAACGATGTTGAGGCAGAATCCTTTGCGCAGTCGCAGGAGTATGATAGCCTGCGGAGTGATGCAGAGACACCATTGTACAGTGGTAGTATGTACACGCGGCTGACAGGAACATTACATTTGGTTAACTTAAAGGCAACTTGTGGGTGGACCGATAGTAGTTTCACATTGCTGCTTGAACTATTGTGTGATATGTTTCCGGAGGATAATGTACTTCCAAATCGTATGTATGAGGCCAAGAAAATCCTGTCTACAATGGGTATGGAGTATAAGAAGATACATGCTTGCCCTAATGACTGCGTACTGTACAGAAATGAGTACGGAGGTCTTAGTGAGTGTCCTAAGTGTAAAACTGCACGATACAAAGTGAAAAAAGATGGTGGTTGTGGTGATGTGACAAGTAAAAGGCAACCTTTAAAGGTTATGTGGTATCTTCCAATAATACCACGTTTTAAACGTTTGTTTGCGAGTGCAACAAAAGCGAAGAAGTTGAGATGGCACTCTGATGAGAGAATATCTGATGGGAAATATCTTCGGCACCCAGCTGACTCTCCACAATGGAAAAAAATAGATGAAATCTTCCCTCAATTTGGCAGCGAGCCGAGAAACCTACGGCTTGGGCTTTGTACAGACGGCATCAATCCGTATAGAACTCTTACTAGCACACATAGTGCGTGGCCGGTTCTCCTTGTAATATACAACTTGTCTCCCTGGCTATGTATGAAACGTAAGTATATGATGCTATCTATGATGATTTCTGGACCAAAACAGCCAGGGAACGATATTGATGTCTATTTGGCGCCTTTGATTGAGGACTTGAAGAAGTTGTGGGAGGAAGGCGTAGATGTGTTTGATGCTTATAAGAAGGAGTCTTTCAAGCTACGTGCAATGATTTTCACAACGATAAACGACTTCCCTGCGTACGGAAACTTGTCAGGGTACAGCGTGAAGGGTCACAAAGCATGCCCAATATGTGAAGCAGACACACACTTCCAACAACTAAAGCATGGAAGAAAAACTGTCTACCTTGGCCACAGGAGGTTTCTTCATCGGTTCCACCCGTATCGTAGGCTAAGAAAGCGGTTTAACGGCTTACCGGAGCATGGAATGGCTCCAAAGTCACTAACCGGAGAGGAAGTCTACAGTCGAGTGGAACGTATCCATGTCACTTTTGGTAAGAATCAAAGGGTTGCGGGTGAGAAGAACATATGGAAGAAGAGATCCATTTTCTTTGATCTTCCATATTGGCGTTCGCTAGACGTGAGACACAGTATTGATGTGATGCATGTGGAGAAGAATGTTTGTGATAGCCTTATCAGTACGCTTTTACACATACCAGGGAAGACTAAGGATGGGATTAATGCGAGATTAGACCTTGTCGATATGGGAATAAGAGAACGGTTACATCCACAACTAAGAGATGATGGTAGGAGGGCATACATGGAGCCAGCAGCGCATACACTATCAAAAGCAGAGAAAAGAAGTTTGTGTGGGTGTTTGCATGAAATGAAGGTGCCGCAAGGGTATTCCTCGAATGTGAGAAGATGTGTCTCAATGGACGATTTGAAGTTAGTGGGAATGAAGTCCCATGATTATCATGTCTTGATGCAACAACTATTACCGGTAGCTATTAGAGGCATAATGAAAGATGAAGTACGAAACACAGTGACAAGATTGTGCGTTTTCTTCAATGCTATCTGTAACAAAGTCATTGACACTGAAAAGTTGGATGAACTAGAAAATGAGGGTTACATTATTTTGTCACAACTAGAGATGCACTTTCCGCCTTCATTTTTTGATATAATGGTGCATTTGGTAGTTCATTTGGTGAGGGAGGTAAGGCTATGCGGTCCAGTTTACCTGAGGTGGATGTACCCTTTCGAGCGATACATGAAGATCTTAAAAGGGTATTCTAAAAATCCTTATCGACCAGAAGCCTCAATAGTAGAAAGATATGTAGTTGAGGAGGCTATGGAGTTTTGCAAAGATTATATGTCAGGGAAGAAGGAACAATCTCGGCATGAAGAAGGGAGAAGCAAGGGAACACGAGGACTGAAAGTGAAGAATGTTCCTCGTGAAGAGGTGTTGCAAGCCCACTTGTATATCCTGAATAATATGGAAGAAGTTCAACCTTACATAAATGAACACAGAAACACTTTGAAGAACAAGAATCCAAGGAAGAATGACATGCAGATTGCTATTGAGCAAAACAAGACATTCATGCAGTGGTTCGAGGAAAAGGTTTTGCACGAGATCGGTGTGTCTGAGACAATCGAGTGGCTAGCTTGGGGGCCTTCGTTTCAGGTCATTACTTGGACCGGTTATGATATAAATGGTTATTCCTTCTATACCAAAGAGCAAGATGACAAAAGTACCATGCAAAATAGTGGGGTCATGGTAGAAGCTGAATCTATGCACTTTTCCAGTTCGAGAGACAAAAACCCCATATTAGCGTCTATGGCCTATTATGGAGTTATAGAAGAAATATGGGAGATGACGTACAACAAGTTCAAAGTTGCTTTATTTAAATGTAAGTGGGTTAGCAACAATACCGTGGTAATAGATAAACAATTTGGATTTGTCTCAGTCGATCTTCGAAGAGTTGGCTATAGAGACGAGCCCTTCATTTTAGCAAGCCACGCGAAACAAGTGTTTTATGTCACCAATCCTGCCAGAAAAAATATGTCCATTGTCCTTAAAAGTAAAAAACAGAAGTATGGTGATCCGACCTTCAACCTTGATGACACACCACCTTTCACAACAACTACACCTCGAACAAATGAAGTAGAATTGGTAGATGATGACGAATATGCTGTAAGAAATGACCATGGTGAAGGACTATGGGAAACAATCTAGAGTAAGACCTTAATTTATGAACGAGAACTGTGTTTTTTCTGTTTTACTTCCCGCTTACTATATACATGTGTTTTCATTGCAATTTACTTACGTTTCTGATGATGCTTTTTGTGTTAACAGGAATATGGACAACGTTAGTGATGACGAGAGGCGTGGAGATGACGAAAGCTCTAGCAATGACGAAATTCCTAGAGTTGAACCCCCTGCAAGAAGGAGGGTTAGAGGCTGTACAAAGATGGGAGCATTGGTTGCACGTCATGAACATCAACAGGAGAGGCTGCATATAGACTTCGATGACAATCTGAATCCAGTTGGTCCTGAGGAAGACCACTTCATTAGCTACATAGGGCTTTTGGCTCGAAGCAAAGTGCGCATTACCTACGATAATTGGAGATTGGTTCCCCCAAAAACGAAAGACATGATTTAGCAGCAACTTTTGGTATGTAAGTTTTGATGCATTGTAGCTTTGTTCTTATTGTTTCAAATATAATAATCTTATGTTTTACCTTGCAGCAAACATACGATGTCCCCGACACCACAGAGATGCATAGGCACTGGATGGATGAGGTTCGTGTACGATGGAAAGGTTTCAAGAACAAGCTAACAAAGCATTACATTCGAGGGGCCCTTAAGGGTAACGATCCATGTGCACAGTATACATATTTATCTCCAGAGGACTGGAGGTTGTTTGCGGCATCACGAGCAGATCCTGAGTTTTTGGTAAGATTTCTGTCATGATATAGAACTACTTATATCGTTGATTTCATATACTTTATATCGTTGATTCATTTTTTGTTGTTTTTTATTCATAGAAATTAAGTGCAGCAAATGCCCAGAGGCAAGCAGAAAATAAATATCAACATTTCATGTCTCGCGGTGGATATCGGAAGCTTGAGCGGCAAATGATGGCAGAAGAGTTACAGAAAATGAAGGAAGCAGCGGAATATGATCCTAGCGTTGTTATCCAGCCACCGGCACCTCCTCCACGTCACAAAAAATGGAAAGCAGGGAGGATTAAGGCTGGGAAGTACATAAATCCGACTGTTGCTGAGGTTGCTGCGAGGATTGTAAGTAGTTATACCATAAGTACCTAATTTTTTACATGTCGCGAGTGGTTTCGATACATTTATGATAAACTGCATGCTACAGGATGACCTGGACGAGCAGAGTAGCCAAGGTTCATTCAATCCAAGTAGACGGATGGACATCTTGTCAACGGCTATTGGGAAGGCAGATGACCTTGGTCGTGTTCGAGGAGAGACACGGGGAGTTAGTGCCGCGAGGTATTTTGGACGAGAGCCACGTTATTCGTCACAAGCTGGACCTAGTAAGGACGTTGTGGCCAAGATTCGAGAGGACCTCGAACGAGAGATCGAGGCCAACCTTCGTGACAAGCTCCGACAAGAGCTGTTGCCAGAGCTTCAACTTGAAATGGCAAAGATGTTTGAAGCACAAAGGGCAAGGGACGAGGCTCGAACTCAGGAATCCCCGGCCTTCAATAGCACCAGAGGAAGTTACAACCCTCTGGAGCAACCACTTGGCCACCCTTCTCCCACTCCAGTGTCGGGACCACTTGGCGACCCTTCTCCCAATCCAGTGTCGGGAGACCCTTGCATCCTCTATTTGGATGATCCACTGTTGCGTGTTGTTGCTGATGCTCTCGTTCACACATGTGCTACCACCCACCATAATCAGCAAATTCCGGAGGATTATCGTAGGGTGAATGTGACGAGTGTTAGAAAGGGGGAAGAAGGTACAGCCATCCCTGTTCCCGATCCAGAGGTTGCCACGTTAGGTCAAGTGATAGGATCTTTCATCCTTTGGCCTCGCAATCTTATTGGTTCAGACGCAACACCTCCAATGGTAGGAATTACCTTACTGTTACTGAAAATCTGTTGGCATCCTAATAACAATTTTTTTTTGATGTTCTAAAAGGATGACGAAGCTGCGAGCAAATGGCCCTTGTTAGCACGGCTGCAACAGATCTACAAGCGCATTAAACAGATTGACTTGAAGATGCCTGCAGGGATTGTGGGCCAAGTGGAGTATCCCTACACGATTGACAATAAAGATCTCAAGCAGTTTATCAGGTTGGAGGAGATAGATGCAGGCTGGGTCAAATTTGCAGTCCGGTAAGTTTTTTTTTCAATTTTCCCATAGAATTTATTTAGTGGTTTTTTGTTTTCATACATTCAAGAATTGATTCCTTATTTTAATTCTATTATAGCACCTTCCACGATCTCTGCAAAAACATGGAAAGAAGTAATTGGTATGGATTCTTATGTCCTGCGAATACGACAGGGGATACTTGTACTGTGGCGCATAGGACTCATTATGTCGGCTACCAAATGGCACAAAACAAACTTCGTTGTTATCTAGCACCCATTGTCCAACGGTTCGTATTTACATTTTGTCAATTTCAGAAGTTTACTAAATAATTGTCTTCTCACTCATCTAACTTCATTTTAATGTGTACATGTTGTTAAAGAAACCACTGGACTTTGTGTGTTATATGTCCCCGCCGCAACGTAGTCTATTGGTTTGATCCCTTGAGTAACAAGCCAGACAGAGATACAAAATCCGTCTTCGACACGTAAGTTATCCTGTTTGTATTTCATTGACAACAAAAATAAATGAATGGTTCTAATTTCTGTTCATTTTGCTTTTCATGATAGTGCTTGTCAAACATATAGAATCCTAGGTGGGTCACGCGAGGGTGCAGTTGTTAAAAAGCCAAAGTGGTTTTATCCCATAGTAAGTACATCCGATCCTACATAATTGTTTCATTGACGGTCCTTTTAGACATACCTTTATTGATTTTAACAACCAATTGCATCCCTTTGATTAAAAGTGCCCTCGGCAACCTGGCAACACTGAATGCGGATATTATGTTATACTTTATATGTATAACATAACTCAAAGTGGAATTACTAGCGATTTTGAAAAGGTAATCGCTTCTTCATTCTCAAATGATAATATTTTTGGTGTTCTAATCGAAATGTTAATTAATTAATTTGCTTGAGATTCATTTCATCAAAGCTTATTACTTTCTAATTTTCAGATTTTTGATAATGATGCTGCCTACCTACGTGAAGACCTTGATTTGATCAGAGATCTTTTGGCTGGATATCTTCTTCAACATATAGACCAGTAAACTTGTTATTTTATATCAGTTTGTACTTGTGTGATGACAACGTTTTGACACTTTCTGGTTGTTTTTTGTTGATATATATAGTAGTAGGTTGTATGAAAGGTTATTGTATGTATATATAGTAAATATTGTAGTGCTGGATGTACTTACCAGTTTGTAACGGACAGTGTGGTTTATGAATCCATCTTCTATTCTGTTTCTGCAGTTTCAATTCGTTGGGTAATACAGAATGTAAATTATGGTATAAAAAAAAACCTAACTTTTAGACGTCCCAAATTAAGAATTGGGAGGTCTAAAGTCCCCCAGGGTGGGACTTTAGGCGTCCCAAATTGTAATTTGGGACGCCTAAAGTCCCACCCTGGGGGACTTTAGGCGTCCCAAATTAAAATTTGGGACGCCTAAAGTGCCCCAGCGTGGGACTTTAGGCGTCCCAAATTACAATTTGGGACGCCTAAAGTCCCCCCAGGGTGAGACTTTAGGCGTCCCAAATTGTAATTTGGGACGCCTAAAGTCAGACTTTAGGCGTCCCCATCATTTGGGACGTCTTTTGTCTCAACTTACTACGCCCCCAGCATATACGTCCCCCCGTTTTGGGACGTTAAAAGTGCAAAATTTGGGAGGTTAAAGCCCCTTTTTGTAGTAGTGGGAGTTGCATTCAAACAATGGTAATATTCCTCCCCTTCTTGAAAATATTGACCCTCCTCTTGCTACTATTCTTCATAATGTGAGTGATGATGAGGTGGATGATGAAATTATAGTTGCATCCCCTCAAATGCTTGATGTTGATAATGTTCACTATGATATATCCAATAATAGTTGTGTAGTAGATGATGTTACTTGTACTATCTCTATTGATGATGCATATTCCTCTATTTCAAGTGTTGGCAAGCATGATTTAAAATTTTTTTAATGCTATTAAACAAGGTGAAGAACTTATTTTTCCCTCATCCCTACATTCTTCTTTAGTTTGTTCATGTGAGGGTGAAATGTCATATGCTATTTGTGCTGAAATCGATAATTGGCTTTTTATTTCGCATGACCTTGATTCTTCATCTAATTCAATTGATAACATTCAAATACATGCTACATTTGATAAAAGCCTTGATAATTGCTCAACTTTTGATCCCTCTGAATTACATATTTTAGATAATTCTATAAGAAAAGATTCAATGATTTTGAATAATAAAATTATAAATGAAAATGAATCTTTCCATTTAGTTTTTTCTTATGATTTGCCATGTAATATCCCGAATTTTAGGATTGGAGGCTTGGGAATAAGCCTAAATTAAGTGGACTGCTAAGTCCCAATTTAGTAGATATCCCAAATCTATTCTCTAATATTTCTTATATCTTTGGGGTATTAAGAAAGTAAAATGGTGAATTTTGGAGAATATAATTATGTTTTCGGTGAAATCGCTTATGAGGTAGTGAGCTCGTCATGTGATTTTGAATGATCAAATGATGATAAAAAATTATGACATTTTACAGGATGAAATTAGACATCCTAAGCTTTAATTTGATAGGTCATATGACTCAATTAGAGCTATATATAAAAAGATATGAATTTTTGAATTCAGCCCAGAAAAACTGTGGAGTTTCTGGAACAGCATGCAAAGATTAAAATTATGGGAATTTTGTGATTCTATCTAGCAAAAATCTATATTTTTCCTTGAAACTAGACTTAATAAGGGTTCTATAGGCTTTGGAATCAATCCAATTAGATATTTCTATAATTAGTTATGATTTTTCAAAGTTTAGTCAGAAATCTGCCAGAATTTTGTAAAAATCCGAAAATGGAAAAATAATTATTGGATAATTATATTATCTTATAAAATTATATCTTATCATCTTCCTCCACCCATTTTCGTCAGTTTTGCTGCAACAAGAGAGAGGAAGTGTAGAATTTTGTAGAGAGAGAAGGATAAGAGAAACTTCTACAGTAGGTTGATTTCTTCGGTAAATCTCTACCTAACGTGTATAACTCCGCTCCTCAGCTATTCTTCTATGTGGATTAAGGTCTTGAAGCTCAAACTTCACTCTTGAAAGCTTAGGGTTTTCAGCCAAGAAGAGGAAAAGATAGTGGGAGCTTGAGGTAACTTCCAAACCTTTGTATATTGACTATTCTAGCTGCTATAAACAATTTAATCGGTGAAATTTCATCGGATTGTCTTTGGTTCTAAAAATGGAAAATGGGTTTGTGGGGCTGTTATGCTGCCCAAATTGATACTAAATGGTAGTTGTAACCTAATGGAATAGTCAATAAAGTGGTTAGAAGTAGAAAGGAATGCGTTTACGAAGCCAAAACCGAAAAACCCTGATTTTCCCCGGAAAACCCATATATTTCGGTCAGGGCTGTAAATGGTCCTTAGAGTTGGATTTTCAATGATTTGATGATTCCATTGAGTTCAGGAGGGGAAATTAGGTGGGGTTACAGTTGGGCACTTTTTCGGAAAAGGCCGAGAAAGCATAATTACGAAAATGCCCCTAAAACACTGAAATAAGGGCTGCCAAGGGTAATTTCGTCTTTTGGAAGTGAATTTGGTAATTCTGAGTCCGGAAATGGATTCCTTGGGCGAAAATATGTTAGGATAGCCTAGGTTAGAATTTCGAGAAAAGTACAGCCGGACCGGGTACAACAAGGTTGGGCCGGGTCCCCAGGGGTATTTTAGTAATTTTTTAAGATAGCCTCATATAACTCTCAGGAACACTATGAAAGTGTCTAAATAGTACATTTGACATTGTAGGATCGAATATGGAGGCTCGAACTGTTGGCACACAAATCAAAGAGAAAAGACTGGAGGTAGAGGACTTAACTTACTTGCATGTATTTGATATCTTTGCTTGTGTAATGATGTATGTGATTGTTTTACTTGATTGTGTAGAGCATATTTGAATAAATGAAGCTTTGTTTCTGTTTTCGCTGTGGTCATAGTCTTGTTGTATGAAACATTGAGTGTGCAGAAATGTCATTATGGGGCATACATCTAGATAGTAGCATTACTTGAATGCCCAAAAGTTGCTTGAAGTACTTAATCGCGTAAAGGTAAGCTACCTCCTTCTTTCTCGTTTTCTTCATTCTCTCCTAGTGGTTTACATGGTAGTGTTTTTTTTGGGCCTTTTCTCTTTTTCTTTTTTTTGCGTTGGTTGGCTTGCCAGTGAAATTAATTTGTTCATTTTCTTTTTTAGTTTGGTATGTTAGGATTTCCCCCAGAAAAGGAGACTTTTAGCAATGGTTTTCTTATGTGGTTTCCCTAATTTTTTATGGGAAAGGGTATATAATTACGTTTAGATCATCACCAAATTAAAAGTAATAATGACAAATTAAATGGTAATAGCTTTGAGTTCTATTTTGAATTAAGCAAACTCAAAAATTGGCCAACTTTAATCAGATTGGTGTTAAATAGCTTGCTCCTTCACATTATTGTAAATCTTAGACTTGGTGTAAATCCCATGATGGATGTTTAAAATTTTACCATTTTTGGTCTTGATTGATCTTAAATAGCTTGCTGCTTCACATGATTGTAAATCTTAGACTTGGTGTAAATCCCATGATAAATCTTAAATGTTATATTGTTCTGGAAGTTGCAATGTGTTGACTGCTTTGGTTTGGATTTTTTTGGGTTCTCTTTCCAAAAGCAGACAACAGCTCTCCACATATGCCTGCTGCTGCTTGATGCTAGCCTTGCTTGCCGTGATGCATCAAAAACAGCTGTGAGTTATATTTGTTTAGTTAAACTAGTTCATTTGTTGAAGCCTTTGTCTGCTTTTTTTGTTTTCAGAATTATTATCAAGGACTACAAGTGTTATTAATGAGCTGTTGACCCCGAGTCGTTTAGGTTAGGTGCTGTAGGTCTATGAACATTTGAGTATTGAGTGAGACTGAGGTACTCCCTCCTGTCGTATTCTTAAGAGCCCGATAACTGAATTATACGGTTTAAGAAAGTGGTTAAAATTAGTCAGAAATAATAAGTATTTCTGAAATAAGCTGTTTTTTTTTTCAAGTATGCCCTCATCTATAAGAGGATAAGTAAGAGAGAAAAATAGAGTAAATATAAGCATCACCAACCTTTTAATTAATATAATATATATGATCAATGAGGGGAAAAAATGGAAAACACTCATTAAATGTTCAGACAACTCTTGTCGGGTTCTTATAAAATGGACTGGAGGGAGTATTATTTTTGAAGTATACTGTGATATAAATATCACTTATTGTGAGTTTCTTATTGTGTCCACTCTTTTTGTGTCAAAAGCATCTAATAGTTATTTTGTATTTAGAAATTTGTTAAACATTTATAGGACAATGTTTGGTATGGCATTTAGTGTATAATATGGGTTATGGATATTTCAATATTTTTGCTGAAAAAACAAAGGAATGTACTTGGAGAGTTCTTTCTTCTTATTCCAGATTATGAGCATATTTTGATGAGAGTTTTATAATTAGACAAGTACTTTTGTTAGTAATAACGATTTTCTGGCCATAAAATAAGTGAGCGAGAGGCTTATAGGATCCCCCCCCAAATTTAGCCTTACAGAAGAGCGAAGTTCTGACGTTGGAATCTGTTTTGTTAGGATGTTTTGTCTTATCTGGAAAGGGCATTTGATGTTAGTAATGTGAGTCAAGGCGACAATGGAAACATAGCACAGCAACAATCTTCAAACTTAATCACCAAGTCTTCATCAATCCCTAGTAGTCCATCAGCTGCAGATGCATCCAGTTCTGATCTGGGGTCATGTGCTAATGCGTCTGAAAATCATCTGTCCAGAGCATTTTCTGAAGAGGCCCTTGATTATGAAGCCATGATACTGGATATGGGTGGACAGAATCTAACCAGGCCGACTGGTTTATCATCAAATGATATATCAAAGGCATTGGTTGATAGGTTTTCTAATGTTGAGTTGAAGCTTAAATTCCAACTTTTCAAGGGTGAATTTGTGCTGCTAACCAGGAATTTGAAGTCAGCAAGACGTGAAGTGAAGCTGGCTATGAACATTGCACGTGGAAGAGATTCTTCAATGGCTCTTCTTTTGAAATCTCAGCTTGAATATGCTCGCCGTAACCACGGTAAAGCAATTAAGCGATTGATGGTATCAAACAGTAGGACAGACCCAGCATTTTCAAGTATTTTGCACAACAATCTCGGCTGCATTTACTATCAGCTCGGGAAATACCAGACATCATCATTGTTTTTCTCAAAGGCATTGGCTAATTGTTCATCCCTTAGGAAGAACCAACTGCTAAAGCTGCCCACCTTCTCACAGGATAATTCTCTTCTTATTGTATATAATTGTGGTATGCAGTACTTGGCCTGTGGAAAGCCATTGCTTGCTGCTCGCTGTTTTCAGAAGTCAAGTGTGGTCTTCTACAATAAGCCTCTCTTGTTACTTCACCTTTCCGAATGCTGTCTGATGGCTATGGAAAAGGGCCTAATTAAATCAAGCCGTGTTTTATCAAGGAGATCAGAAGTTGGAGTTCATGTTGTTGGGATGGGGAAATGAAGGCAACTGCTATTGAACAATGAGATCCCAAGAAATGCATGTGTAGAGTTGCGTGACAGAGAAGATTGTGATCTCAAAAATGATATGAAGCTGAATTTATCAATGTCTCTTGCCCGGCAGTGCCTCTTAAATGTCTTGTACTTGCTGGATTCCAACAAGATGGCGGATGGCTTAAAGTCTGGGGTGCCTTTATATTCGTTAAGGGAGGAAAACCATTCAGGTGAAGTGTCATCCAACAATTCGAACAATAAGAATTTACTCGGAATTGATTCCAAATCATTTTCTTTAGCATTAACCAATTCAAACGGGGACGTGAAAGAACATAAGGGAGGTGCTAATCAGGAGGTCATTCAGAACTCCCTGTCCTATTATGAAGATATTTGCAGAAGAGAGAATATAGTGATTAAGCAGGCAGCTCTTGCCAACCTGCCGTACGTGGAATTGGAATTAGACAACCCTGTTAAGGCACTCTCAGTTGCAACTTCTCTTCTAGAACTTCCAGAATGCTCTAGAATTTATCTCTTTCTAGGCCATATTTATTCAGCCGAAGCCCTCTCCTTGCTAAACAGAACAAAGGAAGTTGCCGAGCACTTATCAATTTATTTGTTGGCAGGAAACAATGTTGAATTGCCTTTCAGTCAAGTTGACTACAAGAAATGTCAAGTGGAGAGAACTGCTGAATTTGAAGATGGAACTGTAGGATCTAAGCTGGCCAACGTTTCTTCCTCCGACGACTCGCCATGCATGGATTTTCTCAAGCCGAAAGAGGCGCGAAGAATAATTTATGCTAAATGCAGGGAGAGTTAGAACAAGCCCATCGGTTAGTTACCCGGGCGTTATCCACATTACCAAACAGTGCAGAAGCTACTATCACTGTAATTTATGTGGATCTCTTGCTCGATAAGCCCAAAGAAGCTTTATCCAAATTAAAACAATGCAGTCGCATTATGTTTCTTCTAAGTGGAATTACATTGAATAGGTCTTAGAGTTAAATGTCAACAATATCAGCACCGAATTGCATGCAATATTTGACTCTCACACACACCTCCGTCTATCACTCACCTATTACTCACCTTCCATCGTTTTCTGTATCTCTGTTTTTCTGTGTGGCTTTCCTATATATAGTGTAATCTCTAAGGATTGTATATGTATGAAAAACATGATCTCTTAAGCTCATATGGTATCAGATCCTTCTCTAAGAGGTTCGGCGACCAGAGAAGCGTGAGAGAGCGACGCGACAGAGAGAAAATAGGGGAGGGACAGTGTGCTCCGATCTCCCTCATGGTGGTGCGTTAGAGCACACCACCGACCCAGACAAAGGCAGAAGGTGCCGATCGGCACAACCTCGGAGAACGGCGGCGTTCTGAGCTGCGTGTGGACCACACGCGCCGACATAGTCACCGACGCGTGAACCCACGCGCCTCCACATTTGCCGTCGTGTGACCCCAGGCACCGCCGTCTGCAACAGTTTTCCGGCAAAATTTTTTAGCCAGAATGGATCCTTCTGTTTTCATCCTAGTTTTGGCTCTTTTCCCACAAATCCCGGAGCCTACCCAATGGCACTAATGTTCGGTACTAACTCTGAAACTTAGGATACATCTTCTCATTCCTCCACTACTAGCAAAACGGTGACGACCCCAGAACTCTTCGATAGTCAAATTATAGCTATTAACCATAGATTCAATGGACGGAATTACCTCCAATGGTCTCAAACCGTGTTAAGGTATCTTTGTGGCAAGCGAAAAGAAAAGTATATCAATGGAGCAGCACCTCAGCCTGTCCCTGATAACACCCATTTTGATACATGGTTTGCTGACAATCAAGTTATGAGTTAGTTGTGCAATTCCATGATTGATGACATTAGCGAAGGATATCTCCTCGCAACTACTGCAAAAGAAATCTAGGATGAGGTAAAACAAACTTACTCTTCTCTTGATAAAATTGCTGCTTTAATTCACCTGAAACAACAACTTTGAGATCTGAGACAAGGTAACTCCATAGTTACTGATTATTATAAAACGTTGCATAAACTATGGCAACAACAAGAACTTTTTGAATCACTTCCATGGGAGACTACCAAAGATGCCCAATTATATAAGAAGACAGTAGAAGAAGGAAGAATATATGACTTCCTCCTGGGACTTAATGACTTATTTGAAGAAATAAGAGGCCGTATCATGGGCCTGAAACCCTTGCCACATCTGTTTGAAGTAGTCAACCATGTGCAATTCGAAGAAAGCAGAAAGCTCTTGAATCAAGGTGGCTCTAGCTCAATTGAAAGGTCAGCCCCGACAGCAAAACGACTACAAGACGAATGAACAAATAAATGGTGTAATTATTGCAAGAAGAAGGGTCACACCAAAGACGAATGCTGGAAGCTTCATGGAAAACCAGAAACTAATAAACAAGGCCATCTCTCTTCCTCGGAGCCAGAAACTGAAAATAATGATTCTCTGACTAAAGAGGAACTGCAGATGTTTCGCAGGATGCTAGGTAGACTAAATAAGTCTAACTCTACACCCAGCATCAACCTTGTACAATCAGGTAACTCTATTATAGCTCTAAATACTATACGAGCTAATGAGAATGCTTGGATTATTGATTCATCAGGAGCAACTGATCACATGACTGGTAATCGTACATTGTTTTCAACTCTTAAACTGATCTATGAGAATCTTAGAGTCAAAGTTGCTAACCGCCTGTAGACTACAGTTGAAGGAATTGGCACAGTCATTCTCTATAATTCCTTGAAACTTCACAATGTCCTATTTGTGCCTACACTCACTGTCAATCTTATATCTGTGAGTAAATTAACTACGGGTCGACTGTGCTGAGTCATGCTTGATCATGATGTTTGTGTTTTTCAGGATTTAAAATCGATGGAATTTCTAGAGAATGGGATGGATTGTTCTACCTTGAAGAGTCAAACTTGAGATCCAGAGATGCAAGGAAGGCAAGAAGAGCACTGGTTAGCTCTAACTCACAAAATCATGATGTAAACTTGTGGCACTGCCGTTTGGGCCACCCTAGTGTTGATTATATGAAGCATTTGTTTCCGAATTTATTCAATAAAAATTATGTTTCTTTTCATTGTGAAACTTTCCAAATTGCAAAACAAACCAGATCTTCTTATCCCAAACAACCCTATAAACCTTCCTCGCCATTCACACTAATCCATAGTAACATTTGGGGTCCTGCACGAATAAAAACCCTCACTAATGCTAGATGATTTTTTACTTTCATAGATGATCACACTAGAACCACATGGGTTTATTTAAAGAAAGACAAATATGAAGTAGCCAAGATCTTTCAAAACTTCTATACCTTTGTGTGCACCCAATTTAATGTGTCTGTTAAGGTATTACGAAGTGACAATGCTAAGGAATATATAAGCAACACTTTTAGCGAGTTTCTTAACCAATAAGAAATTCATCACCAAACCTCTTGTCCATACACTCCTCAACAAAATGGAGTAGCTGAGCGAAAGAACCGTCACCTGTTGGAAGTAACCCAAACCTTACTAATGGAATGAAATGTTCCTAACATCTTTTGGGGTTATGCCGTACTCACTGCGGCTTATCTCATTAATCGGCTGTATTCCAAAGTCCTCAAATATGACACCCCTATTCAAAAACTACTAGAAAACTTTCCCAATTGCTCAATCATCACTTCTTTACCTCCTAAGGTATTTGGTTGTGTTGTCTATGTCCACAAAAGTGATGGAAACAAACTTGGTACTCGTGTTGACAAATGTCTCTTTCTTGGTTACTCTCCTACTCAAAAAGGGTACAAATGCTATTGTTCTACTTCCCAAAAGCTTATTATATCCAAAGATACAGTCTTCTCGGAAGGAGAAGCATATTACCCCAAATTACCCATTCAGGAGGAGTACACTGAAATTGAATGGCTACTCCTGAATAAAGCTGAATCATCATCACCACAACCTAATCTTATACCCATTATTGACTCCGTACCTTCCACAAGCCAACTTACTCCTACCTAACTTGATCATGAATCAGAACATCTTCCACCTCAACCTGAACCAACACCTAATGAATTGGAAACAAATGTTGAGATCAATTCACGGATGGATACCGAACCACAAGGAGATGAAGGGTCCAGACTACAAGATCAAGATGAACCAAACAATGGTAGAACTATCTCTCCCATTCAAAGGAATGACTATGACTCTAATTTGGGATTAAACCCTGAAGAATTTGGATGGCCTATTGCATTAAGGAAAGGGGTAAGATCTTGTACTCAACATCCAATTCAACGTTTTGTCTCCTATGGTAACCAGTCTACAAAAATGCAAAGCTTTGTTGTAAATAGTGCACAAATTAAAATCCCAAAAACATTTCAACAAGCCATAGCTGATCCGAATTGGAAATGAGCTACACACTACAAAAAAATGGTATTTTGTAGCGGTGTAATTGTAGCGGTTATATCAAACCGCTACAAATTACAGTATTTGTAGTGGTCTTAACCTAAACCGCTACAAAATTATAGCAGCAAGCTACGCGCCAAGTGGCGAGACAGATTAGCAGTGTTTTTTGTAGCGGTTGGGTAGCCAAAACCACTAGAAATTTGGCGCGAAATTCCCGCAAAAACTTGTAGCGGTTATGTTGTAGCGGTTAATACACAGAAACCGCTACAATATTCCCGCCACTTGGCGCGACCAAGTCCCGCCAACAGTGTAGCGGTTATTTATAGCGGTTACAGCAACCCAACCGCTACAAAATACCAAACGTCAGATATTTGTAGCGGTTATAGGGATATAACCGCTACAGAATTTCAGGAGTCTCTACTTTTGTAGCGGTTCTGGGCCATAACCGCTACACAATTTCAAATGTTCTTGTAATTTGTAGCGGTTATTATAAAACCCTATAAATTGTAGGCGCCCTGGGTGCTTTGTAGCGGTTATTGGAATAACCGCTACAAATGTCTTGCCTATTTAAGCCCCCGCCTCCCTCATTTCTCCGTTTGCTCATTTTGTTTCCTGGGGTTTCTCTGAGTGGTTTCTTCAAGATTTAAGCGTTCAGACGTATGTGTAGGAGTTTTTGCTATAGTATTTCTTAGTATTTGCACTTGAGGTACGTATATAACATGTATTTTATTTGTATTTGTATTTTTATTAGATTTTTGCATAATAATGTGACTAAATTTTTTTTTATTTTTACAGTTGATATGGCTTCAAGAGAGAATAAGGGGAAGGCCCCTGAGGTCCCCAGACCGATTTTACGGGGTGGCAGCAGCCGAGCAGGGGGTAGAGGGAGGGGCAGCGCGGAGGCAGGGCGACCGCGGCATTTTAGCCCATTCCCCCACTGGAGTCGGCCCTACCACAGGCACCACAGACGATCCCACAGGAGACGAC
Source organism: Inga oerstediana (assembly GCA_963210345.1). Taxonomy (NCBI): domain Eukaryota; kingdom Viridiplantae; phylum Streptophyta; class Magnoliopsida; order Fabales; family Fabaceae; genus Inga; species Inga oerstediana. Next base: position 44,155,883 of record OY723407.1, read on the forward strand.
CGCACCAGAGGTGCCTGAGGTTGGGGGGCCAGATATCAGCGTTGAGGACTACGATGAGGAGGAGTTTGAGATCCCACTTGGGATCAGGGAGATGGAGCAGTTCCTCGATGAGGAGGAGTTCGCGGTCCACTGGGTTTGAGGTGCAGGTCCAAGGTAAATAAATTTTTTAATTTAGTAAATTATTTATTTAAATTTGAAATGATAACTTTGAATTACAATTTATCTAACGTGCGGTAAACTGTGCAGATGAGCAGGGGAACGTTTCGACGAGGAGGCTAGACGTGGCCGGTGTGAACAGCATGGACCGGACCCTGCGAGTTATAGTGCCGTGGAATGAGGGCACTGACCAACCCATCGACAATGGGGGTCACCTGTTCATCCGCTTCCTGAATGACCTGGGTGCAAATTGGATGCGGTTCCCCCTTCACTTCAAGACGTGGAGGTACATTTCGAGGGGGCCGAAGGACCAGGCTTGGGATGAGGCGGTTCAGGTAATTAAAATTATTTAATTAATATTTTTTGTAATTAATTCTATTTAATTAATATTTTTTAAATTATGTTTTTTTGTAATTATTGATATTTAAATAATTTTTTTTTCAGCTGCGGTTTGCCGTCTGATCCAACCGGAAGAGGTACACCCTCGTGAAGATGGGTGACAGCTGGAGGAACAGGAGGAACCGTCTCTTCCACAAGGTGGATAAGGACGGGACGATGCCTCTGGAGCAGCTGATCGAGAGTATCCCGGACGGCGTGCCGCCGAACTACTGGGGGAGTTTCGTCCAGTTCAGGAGGAGCCCTGAGGGGCAGGTAATGTATTTATTAGATTCTTTATATATAATTTTGTAAGTGTTAATTATTAAATTTTAATTCCAATTTAATTGTATTTAATTTGAACTTTATTAATTTTAAATGTTTTTTATTGTTTTAATACATTTAATATTGTTTTTTTTTTCAGGAGCTTTCTCAGATGAACACCAGGATCCGTGCATAGCAGACGATCCACCACACAGCAGGATCGAAGACCTTTGCTGTCACCTATAGCGAGCTGGTAACTTTTCATAATATCACTGACTTTTAGCTAGTTATTTCATAATACTAATTGAATTTTGTAATTGTTTTAGGAGACAAAGGCACAGCAGGAGAACCGTCAGACGGACTATGGGGAGTTGTACGCAATCACACACAGACACCGTGACAGGACTGCGACCTCTCAGCAGGCAGAGGCGGCCATTATAAGTAATTTTATTATTATAATTCTTATAAAACCAACTTAAAAATGAAAAATGCTAATTAGTAATTGTTTCATAAAATGGCAGGAGCGGATGCAGCAGTTGCAGGCTGAGCTGCGACAGACCTAGGCCGAGGAGTCATAGAGGTCAGTGGACCCGATGGCTCCTTTGAAGGCGAGTTTGGCTTAGGCTGAGCACCCCGGACGCGTGCGGGGGTTGGGGATAGGCGCCAGACCTAGCATGGTCTACGGCAGGAGCGCTGCCTCTGAGGCTGGCAGCTCTAGAGGGGTCAGACGTCTGAGGGATGAGTTTATTGACCAGCTGAGGTCAGATTTGGAGCAGCAGATGGCACAGCAGCAGCAGCAGATGCACCAGCTGCATCTGCAGCATATGCAGCAGATGCAGCTGCAGGCTGATATGATCTACGCTCAGCAGACGCAGTGGCGTGATATCGTGAACAACATGCTCGAGCGGTCATGGAGTCGCCTGTTCCCGGACGAGCAGCATCCACAGGTTCCCCCTGTCCCTCGCTACGTCGTCCCGACTACTACTACTCCTCCTCCTTCTCCTGCTCCTGCTGATGATGATGGTGTGGTTAACTCTGCGCAGTGGCCCGATCCAGCAGCACCTGAGGGAGCCCCACCTGAGGGAGCACCAGATGATCAGCTCCCAGCTACTTAGTTTAAGACATCTTTTTTTTATTTGTTGTTGAAACATTTGTATAAGTTTGTATTTCAGAACTTAAATTCTTATTGTGTTTAATATAATTATATTTATATTATTAGATCGCGTTGTTGAATTTATGAATTAATTGCAACAATATTATTTATATTTATAAATTAAAAAAATAAAGCATTTATATATTTGTAGCGGTTTTAAATAAAAACCGCTACAAATATATATAGTTGTAGCGGTTCTACAAGAAAAACCGCTACAACAATATATATATTCGTAGCGGTTCTACAATAGAAACCGCTACAAATATGTATATAGTTGTAGCAGTTTTACAATAAAAATTGCCACAAATACTCATCATTTGAATTTTAAAATTTGCCACCTTTGTTCACATTTGTAGCGGTTATGTTATGTATAACCGCTACAAATTAAAAATTATTTTTAAATTTGCAGTCCAACGGCTTTAATGTTAGTAGCGGTTGTATACATATAACCGCTACAAATACTCAACGGGTATATTTTGAATTTCCCACCAATGTGTAACGGCTTGAAAATTAGTAGCGGTTTTATATATATAACCGCTACTAATATTTTATAACTGTAGTGGTTAGTGTAGCGGTTTGCCAACCGCTACAAAATTATAAACGTTGGAATTTTAGAATATAAGGTTCTTGGCTGGCATTCGTCATTCTATTCTCACTCATCTTCTTCTCTATATTTTCTTCTCTCTCACTAGTAGCTATGGATAAATCATGGATCAGGTTGCCGCGCAATTCTTCTGAATATTTGTACGGATTAAACAGTTTCTTGGATTTCGCATTCACTCACGCCAGCTGTGACGGCAAGATCGTCTGTCCGTGTCGAAAATGCAAGTTCAAGAAGTAGCATGCACGAAATGTTGTGAAGGAACATTTGCTTGTGAAGCCTTTCCCTGAGGACTATACGTTCTGGGCAGTTCATGGTGAGAAGGTCGGCATTATATATGACGATGCTCTTCCTCGAAGTTCTCAAGTAGGCGTTCAAGTAGATGAAGATGATCCTGTGAATGATGCTGTGCGTGATGCGTTTGGATTTCAAGGCGACAACTTCAACGAAGAAGTGCACGGTTCTGAGCCGGTTTTTATGAGGAATGAAGCAGCTCAGGATTTTTTCAGCTTGATGGATGAGCAGATCATCCTTTATATCATGGTTGTCGCAAATATTCTAAATTATATTTCTTGATCAAATTGTATTATATCAAGTATTTGTGTGGGATCACAGATAAGGGAATGTCGATGTTGCTCGACTTATTACAAGATGCATTCCCCGATGCTGAGATTCCTATAACGTTCTACGAGGCCAAGAAGATTATCAACAGGTTGGGGTTGAATTATCAAAAGATTGATGCATGCCCAAATGATTGTATGTTGTATTGGGGAGACGATTCCAGCAGGGAGACTTGTAAGAGATGTCACACATCGAGGTACAAGACAATTCAGAAGGGGAAAAAGCAGAAGAAGAAACCTGCAAAGATTATTTATGTCATCTAAAACTATGGAGCACATGAGGTGGCATGCCGTTGATAACAACGAAGACGATAAATTAAGACATCCCCGGGATGCAGCTGCTTGGAAAATGTTTGACAACGAATTTCCAGATTTCGCGACTGACCCTAGAAATGTTCGGCTTGCGTTGGCGACCGACGGTTTCAATCCTTTCAGGAATCTTAGCACAAGTTACAGTATTTGGCCGGTAGTCTTAGTTCCCTACAACTTACCCCCTGGATGTGTATGAAACAAAGCTCTTTCATTATGTCTATGATCATTCCAGGAAAAAAGGCACCGAGCTATGACATCGATGTGTATCTCCAACTGCTTATTGCGGAATTGCTTGACCTGTGGAATGTCGGCTTGGAGACGTACGACGCTTACGGCAAGACTTTGTTCAACTTGCGTGCAGCCTTGATGTGGACGATTAGTGACTTTCCTGGCCTTGGCACATTATCTGGTTGGAATGTGCATACTGGGTCGGCGTGTCCAGCTTGCAATTTTGACTCTGACGCAGTGCGCCTTGCCCACAGCCGAAAGTGGTGCTTTATGGGGCATCGGAGGTTTCTCGATGGAACGCATAAGTTCAGATTGCAACGGAATCTCTTCAATGGGAAACCAGAAAAAAGAGGACCTCCTTAGACTTTGTCCGGTACAGATATCTTACAGCAGCTTGAGCATGTTGACTTCGAGTTTGGAAAAAGCAACGATTTAGCACAAACTCGCCAAAAGACGTGTAGGACTTCGGCGCCTCAACAGTGGAAGAAGATAAGTATATTATTTACTCTTCCATATTGAAGATCTAATTTACTTTGCCACAGTCTTGATGTAATGCACATTGAAAAGAATGTTTGCGACAATGTGCTGTATACGCTGCTTAACGAACCCGGCAAGACAAAAGATCACCTTCAAGCGAGGAAAGATTTACGCGACATGGGAGTTTGTGAAGACGCTTGGCCAGATGAGCATGACAGATTTCAACCGGCAAAGTTTACCCTCACAAAACCGAACAAGAAAGTCTTCCTCACGACGTTGAAGAAATTAAAAGTTCCTGATGCGTATTCAAGCAACATTTCTTGATGTGTTGACTTGTAGGCTCGAAAGGTTGCTGGCCTAAAGAGTCATGACTCACATATTCTTATGCAGCAGTTACTCCCTCTGGCTATAAAGAATACACTTGCTCCCGATGTTTCCATTATTTTGGTGGAACTTTGTTCTTTCTTTCAAAAGTTGTGTTCTAAGGTTTTGATTGTTGAGGAGCTCGATCAGCTGCAGTCCAAAATTATTCTTACTCTTTGTCATTTGGAGATGATCTTTCCTCCGTCTTTTTTTACTGTGATGGTTCACCTTACAATCCACCTCGTTAATGAAACAAAGCTCGCTGGACCAGTACAATATCGTTGGATGTATCCGATTGAGAGGTACTCATTTTAAATATGTGTTTTATTCTCCGTATTTAATGTTTGCTAGTCGTCCTATTCAGCATTTTATATCAATTTTCTCATCTGTACTTTGTAGGTTCCTTGGGAAATTAAAATCTTATGTAAGGAATAAGGCGTGGCCAAAAGGTTCTATAGCTGAAGGCTATATAGGGGATGAGGTGCTATATTTTTGCTCAAGGTACTTTGATGATCTTAAGACGGCTTTCAACCGCCCACCTCGTGTTGAGGATTGTCCTGATCCTGCGCAGGCACCAGGAGAATTTATCCCTCGTGTTGGTAAACCAGTTGGAGCAACTGAGAACTTCAAACTAACAGCAACTGAGAAGTTCCAAGCACATAGACATGTCTTGATTAATTGCACTCAAGTTGAACCTTTCATACGGTAAGAATTATACACTCACATGTTATTCGATCTATATCTTTCGTAACATTTCTCACTTTCATTTCACTATCGTCTTTCCATTATTAATTGCAGGGAATTCAAAAGTCATGTGAAGCGTCAACTCAGGATCCATACACAGACATCCTCGGAAGTTGATAGGAGGGTCCACAGAGAATTCCCGAGCTGGTTTGCGTGCAGAATACTAAATGACCACAACCCATACTCACCAGATTTCAGAGCTCTCGCAATCGGCCCTCTTGATCATGCAAAAAGGTTTATAGCATACAATGTCAATGGTTTTAAGTTTTGCACGGTTTCACGGGAGCAAGGATTGCAAACTCAGAATTCGGGTGCTTATGGCACATTTGGGACAAGGAGTTATGCGAGCAGCAGTGACGCCAACATGTAGTTCGGAGCCATCCCTTACTATGGCAAGCTTGTTGATGTGGTCGAACTTAATTATCAAGGCCGTTTCACCGTGACGCTGTTCAAGTGTTTGTTGGCAAATACCACTACTTCTCGGGGACTGACAACTGACGACTTAGGGATCACATCAGTCAATTTCTCACGGCCGATTCATACTGGTATTTCTCAAGATGATGAGCCATATATTCTAGCTTCAGAGGCACATCAGGTTTATTATGTCGAGGACGAGAGGCACAGGGATTGGCATATGGTCGTTCATCTAAAGCCACGAGACCTTTACGACATGGGTGAAGGCGATAACATCGCCTACGAGAGTGAGCCATTTCAGCCAGCCGATTTTGAAAACTACTTCCCTGAAGGCGATGACAATTTACCTCTACTGTGGTGAGTTTTTTTAAGTCCACGTTATTTAAATTAAATTTTTTAAATTTAATAAAACATCCATAACAATAATTTTTCTACATAATTTCTGTAGGGATGGCGACGATGACTTTCAAATTCAAATTATGCTTTTCTCTTTAAAAAAAATTGGAAAAAAAATTTTAAACTAAAATTTAAAAAACAAAATTTTTTTTTTAAAATAATAAAATAATATTTGTAGCGGTTATTAAACCGCTACAAAAGAAAAATAACCGCTACTAAATAAAAACCGCTACAAAATCGACACATTAACCGCTACAAATAGTACGTGAATCCCTATAAATACCTTTACCACAACTCATTTCAAACACTCTCCAATTTCTTTTCACCTTACCTTTCTTTCATTTTCTCTCATTTACAACTTCTTTTGTATGAGTAGAGGAGCTGAATAATACGATCACATATGGTAACAAGTTTTTTTATTTTTTTACAATACTTCTTTCCCTTTCCTTTATATAAAATTTATTCCCGCCATTTTTTTTCTAGATATATTAGAACTGTATCTCATTTTCATCTATTTTTCATATACAATTACATTATATTAGACAACATAATAATTTTTTATTACCTACGTATCCTTAATAATATTATTAATATAATTTTTATACTAATCCAATTAAATTAAATTTATCCTTTTAATTTATTAATAAGCTAATTAAATTAGATAAACTAATAAAAAAAAGAAACTAATTAATTTAATATTAAAAGAACAGAAACAAATTATTGTATATTTTTAAAAAAAAATTTAAATATTTGTAGCGGTTATTAAACCGCTACTAACAAACGCGCATTTTTAAACTCAAATTAAATTTTGTGGCGCTAAATTTGAATTTCATGAAATTAGTAGCGGTTTTATAACCATTGCAAATTTCATAAAAATTCAAAATTAGTAGCGGTTTATTAACCACTACGAAATTGAAAAAAATGTCATTTTTCTTTTCCCGCCTTGAAATTTTCAATTTTTTATATTTGTAGCGGTTATATAACCGCTACAAATATCTCTGAAAAAAAATTTCGTTCATGGGGACGTTGTAGCGGTTTTTTGTAACCGCTACAAAGTATGTAGCGATTATGTTCCTTGCGTAGCAGTTTTGTATAACCGCTACAAAATCGCTTGCAACATATGATTTAGTAGCGGTTTACCTAACTGCTACTAATGTTGTTTGTAGCGGTTAAAACCGCTACTAATACCCATTTTTAACCGCTACTAAATCACTTTTTTTTTGTAGTGACAGAAGAAGAGTTAAGAGCACTCAAGGAAAATAAAACGTGGGAGATTACAACTCTTCCCAAGGGAAAGAAGCCAGTAGGATGCAGGTGGATCTTCAACCTAAAATTCAATCCTGATGGTAGTATCAACAAATACAAGGCAAGACTTGTTGCAAAAGGATACACCCAGACATATGAAATTGATTATCAGGAGACATTTGCTCCAGTAGCCAAGCTTAATACAATCCAAATACTTCTATCAATTACAGCCAACTTGGATTGGTCCTTGCACCAACTAGATGTGAAAAATGCCTTTCTAAATGGAAACTTGGAAGAAGAAGTTTACATGGAGATTCCAAATGGAATTTTAGCTCCTAACAACTCTGTGTGTAAACTCAACAAGTCATTGTACGGACTTAAGCAATCTCCTCGTGCATGGTTTGGTAGATTTACCAAAACAATGAAAAGACTTGGGTATACTCAAGGACAAGCAGATGACACATTGTTCATCAAACGTGTCAACGGAAAAGTCACCATCTTGATCGTCTATGTTGATGACATGGTCATTACAGGAAACGATGAAGAATCTATTGCTCATTTAAAACAGGACCTGTCAACTGAGTTTCAGGTGAAAGACCTTGGACAAATGAGGTATTTCCTAGGCATGGAAGTGGCACGAACTAAAAAGGGTATCAATGTATCCCAGCGGAAGTACACACTAGATCTGTTGCATGAAACTGGAATGCTAGGGGCACAACTTGAAGAAACACCAATGGAAGAAGGTTGTCACTTAGAAATTAAACCAAATGGTGTCCCAGTCAACACAGAACAGTATAGAAGACTTGTCGGCAAACTCATATACTTGACCCACACACGTCCAGACATTAGCTATGCAGTCAGAATAGCAAGTCAATTCATGCACTAGCCACAAGAAGAACACATGGTAGTTGTATACAGAATCCTAAGCTATTTAAAGCTTAATCCTGGAAAAGGAATTTACTTTAAGAAATCCACTACTAGAGATATCGAAATATACACTGATGCAGATCATGCAAGGGATAGAGAGACTAGAAGATCAGTCTCAGGATATTGCACATATGTGTGGGGAAATCTTGTTACATGGAGAAGCAAGAAACAGACTGTGGTGTCACCAAGTAGTGCGGAAGTCAAACTGAGAGCTGTTAATCACGGAGTACGTGAAGGACTTTGGGTCATCAGATTACTGAAGGAGTTGGGAATTCCATGAGGGATACTGAAGGAGTTGGGAATTCCATGAGGGACCAATGCAAATTTGGTGTGACAACAAAGCTAGCATTGAAATGGTCAAGAATCCAATCTATCATGATAGAACAAAACATGTTGAGATAGACAAACACTCTGTTAAAGAGAAAATTGAAGCAGGCATCATGAATTTGTCCTACATCAGATCTGAAGACCAAATTGCAGATGTGCTGACAAAACCACTAAGCAGAACTATGTTTGAAAAATTTCTGTGCAAGCTGGGTATGATTGATATATACTCTCCAGCTTGAGGGGGAGTGTTAAATGTCAGCAATATCAGCACCGAATTGCATACAATATTTGACTCTCACACACCTCCGTCTATCACTCACCTACCATCGTTTTCTGTCTCTCTGTTTTCTGTGTGGCTTTCCTATATATAGTGTAATCTCTAAGGATTGTATATGTATGAAAAACATGAGCTCTTAAGCTCATACTTAGTATTGTATTCATGGGCTTTAATCATTTTTTTTTTCTGGTCTTCTTCTCAGCGCTAGTTAGCAGGTTGCTTAATCCTTTCCATAGCTTTTTGTACCATATATACATGTTCAGCCACTCATAGAATAAGTTTTTGATGGTTCATTTATTCCTTTATTTATAATTTTCAATTGTAGGAGTCATGATTCATAGGTGTGGTGGCTATTTTTTAGTTGTTGCTACTGCCACTTTAGAAATTTGAGGTGTAATTTTTCTTTTTTCTTTTGGGTTGAGATTGTGTTTCTACAGGCTAATTTAGTTTAAATTCAAAAGTAGAGTTCGTGATAAGATTGAGAAAGAACAGGAAATTTGACAAGTCTTTTTTGAATCTAATTCCATCCTTGTTCAAAGTTTAGAGGCTTGATCTGTTGTATATATTGATCGTATTTTTTTGTTATATTTCCCAGTCTGCGGTGTTATGTGTGATGGTGGAATGAATTATTGGTACAAAATGGCATTTTTGGAAATAATGTTACTAAGTAGGATCATTCTTGGTCACTGATATTTTTATTACCTGTTTATTTTTTTAAAACAATATGAATGTGGCAAACCTCTAATGTGTTGATCTTGACATTATATTCGATTATGATGGTATTCTTTAATATACAAGTCCTTGAACTAAGATTCAATAAATCTAATTTCAATTAATGTTTTTGATTAGTTTTAGTTTATTTAAATTTGAATTTATAAAATAAAAATATATTAATTTAGTGATAAGACACTATCAAAGTAGTCCTATTTGGGAGATTAGTTTGGGGGTTTCGTTGTATTTCAATTGTCAAATATTCGTTTTGAGGATGCTAGATTTAGTCATTCTTAAAGTGACCCAATTTTAGTTTTGTCTCATAAGGTACAAAAGGAAACTCGGAATTACTTAACATCTTAAATACATATGTAATTATTGTAATAAACTTACAAGATGTAAAATGACTTGTAAATCATACCCTTCTTTGCATACATATTGTACACTTATTCTAAAAAAAATATTGCCTCCTCTTCCAATTATTGACTTATTTTTCATTTTATGCTTATATTTTTCTCTACAAATTTTCCCATATTATCTGGTGCAATTAAAAAAAAAAAAGATCAAATTCATTTGTGCATGACTTTCAGCAAAATATAGCTGAAAATAACTTTTTCTAAGAGAGCTGCCAAATTATATTATATGCCAATCTATTTGGATCCCTAGTTGACTGAAGATGGAAAAATGCCAAAAAATTATATGCCAATCTAAGAGAGCTGCCATAAGGGGAATGGGGGGAAAATACTCCTAGTTGGCTGAAAATGGAAAAATGCCTACTCCAACTTCCTATATTTTACTTATTTTTTTTAAAGTTTTCCATCCTTTCTATTTGCTCCGTCTAAGATGTTAGTTCATTTATTTTGAAAAGAAAAAATTAGAAAGACCAGGAGCTAACCAAACAACGGTAATTTTGCTGATGTCCAATATCCTAATGTTATTGTTTCAAGAAAGTGGGTTTCTTTTTCTGTTTTTAAGTATCTTTTTTTGAACGGAGGGATTAGCGGGGTAGACATAACATAAACAAAACACAATTGAAGTATATGAATATCATTGATATTTTCCCTTTTGTGTATCAACACATCGGACTTGTAATTATAAGCTACCATGACTACGTTTTCTACCGTATGGCTGAAAAGATGGGAAAAAAAAACATTTAATTGTGCATCTCTTTCAAAATATCGGGAAAAAGATCTTGTAAACGTAATCAACTATATATATTGAAGGTGAGACCTGCAAATATTGAATCATTATTGAACACAAAACGACCCCCACACCAAAATTAATAAACTTCTATCTTCGGAAGCAGCAAAGTTATCATTATATTGTAATTAATAAACACCTTAAAAGCTTGAAACCAAAATGTAGGACCCCACCAAAAATAGGCGTAGTTGAAATTTAAAGGATTGAAAAAGAAGGAAAATATGGACCTCAAGATATTGTTAACCGTTAAATTGAATGAGTGTACAAATAAGCCTTTATATAAGTAAACCATAAGCTACTAGGCTAATCTCAGAATCCAATATAAACTTATTTAATCAAATATAATCATAATATCTTATAGTTATATTTCTAAGATAGATACTTTGTTAATATAGAATATAATATTTATATGAAATAAGTTTATATTAATATTAATCATAATTTATGTTTACGGTTAGATATTATGATAACAGGCACATGCCACTTGAGGTAGCGAGCACACCGTATTCATTAGTAAAAAGGCTAAAGAGTACTTCGCTCTGTGCTTTCCTTTGTTGGTCTGCTTTCATTTTTATATGCCTTTTGCTGTACGAACTATATTATACATTATTTATACTCCCCGATAATGTAGTCATTTTTGGGAATTTCATATTGCAAATTAGCTTCATGAAAAATATACAGTAACCTTGAGCAGGTTCAAAAACATTTTGAGTTCCTTTCAGGCTTGAAAGATTGTTAAAAATCAGCTTTTCCAATGCTACAATGAATATTCATAATTTCATTTTCGGTTTTTGGGTTCAAAAAATCATGGGCTACCAAAATTTTTTTTTCTCTTTAATGAAGCATAATGGTTTTGTCAATGGCTCAAGATGATCAAATCCATACAAAGGGGGCTAACGGTTAATTATCTTTGATATAAAATTTCATTCGAAAATTAGAACGTTGTTGGTAGTGTTATATTTTGAATTATGATAACCTTATTTCTGCCTTATTTAAGCATACTTGTAATCATCAATTTAGTATACAAAACAGCAGCTAGCGAGTATGTATAGAATCAAAATTAAAATAGTAAACATAATATTAGAAGCCAAGCCAGTTGGGTAGTGTGTCCGTATTTAACCTACCATGCGTATTTGGTTTCTCTGTATCCAATAAAAATCATATAACAGAACAGGCATAAATCATACAAATCATGAAGCTGTCAGCTATCCCCAGTTTGTATACAACATTAAAGATTTACAAGCCATAATAGAGAAACTTAAATAGTCCGATTGCATGCTAGGAATGAAGAATATTATTGAAAGTGACATTCTATTAGCAAATTCATCCAACAAATTAAACCATTGTTCACAAACTATTAACTATTGAGCCGAGCCAAATAAGTGACAGATCCTGCATTAAACGTGATAGTTGAAATGTTAGTGAATTTAATTCATGTGGTTATATAATATAAACAAAAAGCTATATGAGAAAAGAGTGAGAGAAATAAAAAATATCACCTTCTAACTTTTGGTGAGGTACCTTGCAACATAAATCGCCACCAAGATCTGAACTTTGTCTGTAACTCTTCTTACAAACCCATAGTAGGTTTGTCTCCAACGGGGATTGAAGAGCAATGGCCCAAGGAAGGCCCAAAATCCAAAAGCAAATCCCAACCCCAAGCTCAAGTAAAATTCTTGAGTGAAATATGAGTCATCATCTTCTTCATAAGGATCACTGTCTTGAGGTATAGGCTTTTCATTTTCTGGGCACTTTTTGTTAAGTGGCATTCCACAAAGATCAAGATTTTCCTCATAGCTTGTGGCATTAAAACTCTGCAATTGTGTTCCTTTTGGGATCTTTCCAGAAAGATGATTGTTTGACAAGTCTAATACACTGAGGCGATCAATCCGAGCCAGACTTGTAGGGATTGGGCCTGATAATCTATTTATTGACAGATCTAAGAATTCTAATGATCCTAGATTCCCAATCTCAAATGGAATTTTGCCACTTAATTTATTCCTGGATAAATTCAAGGAAACCAAGCCGAATAAATATACAACTTCTTTAGGTATTTCACCTGTGAGAGCATTGTTGGATAGATCAATGCTTTTAAGAAGTTGTTCTGGCCTCTTAAACAAGTTATCTTTACCCTTCCACATCAATGTTATGTAGAATTCAAAATAAGCTTCACGGCTATATTCCCGGCCTGTCTCATTGGACCAATGTGAATAATAACTAGGATTAGCTAAATTGATATGGTCCAAAACAGTAAAATTTTGAAGACATGGTGGGATTTCATTGGTCAAGTTATTGTGAGATAGATCCAAGAGTCGAATATCTGCTAAGTGACAAAGGTGCAAAGGTATTCTGCCATATAAATTATTCATCCTTAGGCTTAGAATTTGCAATCGTTCAAGATTTTCTCCAATCCATGAAGGTATTGAACCCAACAATTTATTCTCAGACACATCTAATAGCAATAAATTGGAGCAATTTACCAAAGAGGAAGGAAGTTCTCCAATTAAACTGTTGTTTCTTAAGACCATAGCCTCCAAATTCACAAGTTTTCCAATAGATGTTGGTATCACTCCCGACAAGTTATTATTGCTCAAATCAACAAACTCTAATGACTTCAGAGGGCTCCAACAATCAGGTAGATGCCCCTCTAATTGATTGTTTGATATGTCTAAAATGGCAAAGCCTCCATCTTCAATTTGGCCACATAGAAGGGGAACCAAATTTGAGAATTTATTTTTTGAAAGATACAGTGTTGATGCTTGTGAAAAAAATGATGGAACCGGGCCTTCAAAACTGTTTGAAGTCAAAATTATTTGTGGCCCATAATTAAACTTCAAGGATAAATTGGGAATTTCACCAACAAAATTGTTGTATGAGATATTCACTCGAGACATATCTTTCAATAGTGGCCAAAACCACTGTGGTATGTAACCTGAAAGTCCACAATTAGAAATATCCAAAATGTTCAATATATGTTGATTATGGAGCCAATTAGGAAAATGTCGACCCACAGTACAAGAAGCCATTGCCAAATCATGCAATTGAAATGGAGCAATCCATTTATCGCTAATTTGTAGGGATAATAATGAATTGCCAGACAATAATAAATACTTCAAATTGGAGAGCTTTCTGAAATGAGACTCAGTGATTACACCTCCTAAAGTATTCCCATCCAGGCTCAAATCATTCGATTGAGATAGCAATCCGATGCTTTCGGGTATTTCTCCTTTTAATTGATTATTAGAGAGATCTAAACTTTCCAAAAAGGAAAAAACAGAAAGATCGGTTGTCATGCCCTTTATTTGATTGTGTGATAAATCCATTATTCGTAGAGGATGACTATTGCACCAGGAAGTGTTTTTAATGAAACTTGAAAGCTCCCCACTGAAGTTATTAAATGAAAGGAGTAACTCCTTCAAAGTGCATATATTCCCCAGTGATGTTGGTATTTCACCTTGTAGCTTATTTTGTGAGAGATAAAGGACTTCAAGAGAGTTCATTATGTTTCCAAAACCTTCTGGAATGGGACCTTCTAGCAAGTTACCAGAAAGTCCAATCTCATGAAGATTAAAGGTGAAGTTAGAAATCCAATGGAATATGGATAATGATGTCAACAAATTAGAAGACAAATCAAGCTGGACAATAGAAGTGAGATTGGGATTGGAAGATGTAAAAATAGGATTATCAGATAAAAGGCTACAATTTCCCAAATTAAGAACTTGTAGATTGGAGCTGAAGTCCATAGCCCTTAGTGACGTGAGGTTATTGTAAGAGAGGTCAAGGACGATAAGGGAAGAAAGTTGAAAATGGGAAAATAGAAAATGAAAATTAGTACTTGAAAGATCACAATCACGTAGATATAGCTCTTGAAGGTTGGTGGAGCTCAAATTGAAGGGCCATTGAAATGATGTTGAGCTCAAGTTATTATAAGAGAGATCAAGGATAACAAGAGAAGATGAATAGTTTGAGAGATAAGCAGTCAAAGAAGAATTATGGGTATAAGAAATGCCACAATCTGCTAGTCGCAAAACTCGAAGTTTTGACAGCTTACCAATCATTTGTAGCCAGAGATGAGAATATCCAACATCACTCAAAGAACTCAAGTCAAGACTTGATAGTGAAGAAAGCTTGTAGAGCCACTTTGCATCATCATTGTTCTTGTCATCTAATGTGAGAAAATAATTATCACCAAGCTTTAGTGTTTGCAACATGGAGAGATTCCCAAGCTGAAAAGGGATCACTCCATCAAGACGATTTAGTCGAAGATCCAGATGTCGCAACTTTGAAAGGTTTCCAATTGTCGAAGGGATATCTCCAACCAACATATTAAAACTTAGATCAAGATATTCTAAATTGGAAAGCTTTCCCAATTGAAAAGGAATAGTCCCAACAAAATCAGAATACGAGAGATTGAGATATCTTAACTTGGTAAAGGACCCTATGGACTCTGGGATTTTACATAGATAGAAAGTATTGTGACTGAGATCCAAATGTTCCAAATCATGCAATTCACTAAATGAAGTAATATTCATTTCACCTCTCAAATAAATAGGATAGGAACCGCGAAGATTGAGGAATTGAATGTGACCTGTTTCATCACTGCAGTGAACTCCTTTCCAGTTGCAGCAATCTTCATTATCTGCATCTCTCCATGTTGATAACATGCCATAGTCATCTTTCGATATTCCTTGTTTGAATGAGAGCAAAGCTTTTTTCTCATTCTCTGTGCACTTTGCTCCTTCACCGATTGTAGACAAACTGAAATTTGCATGCAGCAGAAACAGCAATGCAACTAATGCGCACAAAAACTTGCAGATAAAGTCCATTGTAAGGACAATATCTTCAATACAAGCTCACAAGTAAAGAGTGATCTATATGATGGTCATAAGAAGTGCTTGAGGCGTGAGGCTTGAGGCGTGAGAAATGGATTTTAAGATTTATAGAGAGTTCATTGTAGAGGGCATAGAGTTGTCGGCTTTTGGCCGTTCAGAGAGATAAAGCCAAAATGTTATTTTTAAATTAATTATTAATATCTAGAAATTATTGGTGCTTATTGATAGCTTTCTGTATGTTGTATTTTGTTTGGAAATAGTGATTTATGGGGTAAATGTGGGGTCATACTTGACCGATGACTTAGACTATAGTCCTTTACATAGACTTAATCAAAGCCACATACTTCAAAAGTTAAAGTTGAATGATGACTTGAAGACTTTTGTGATGAAGAAAAATAAAAGTTGTCATGAACGTTCCACAAAGAAATATCAAGTTTTAGCACAAGAAATTATTACTTGTATATTGCTTTGATTATTTTTCATTTTGTTTTGTTTTTATAAAAAATTATTATTTTTTTATAGAATAGAAAGCAGTAAAAAAGTAAAAGTAAAGACATAACAACTAGTGGGAAAATCGCTTTTTTAGACCCGGTGAAACTTGTTTTTTATACCGGTTCTGGATTAGGTCTAGACACAGTCAGTCTAAAAAGTTTGTTACTTTTTAGACCTGTTGAGCAACTGATCTTACAAAGTACTTTTTAGACCGGTTGCTCAATATCAAGCTTAAAAAGTTACTTTTTAGACCTGACTTAGCTTATATCAGATCTATGATGTATTACTCTTTAGACCTCTTATTTTGAAATCACGTCTAAAAAATATTTTTTTAGATCTCATATTTTATACATCAGGTCTTAAAAAGTATACTTTTTATACCTCTTTTTTTTTTTATCAATCTAAATTTTTCATGTGTTTTCACATATCTACCCTATTTCTTCTTCTAACCCACCATCCAAGCCAGCCAGCACCTAAAAGGAACTCATATATAATAAAAGAATACAGTTTAATCTATAAGGTCTCAACAACTCAATATGAGTTTAATGATTGATTTTCTCACGATTCAAAAGCTTCAAAATGAATATAATACCAACAATCTTCCAATTCAAGTGGAAACAAAATCAAACAACTATTTATTATTCAGAGGTTCATGAACTACATACATGAACCACTACAAAAAAGGACTGAATTTCTAATGGAATTTGCCATGGAATTAAGAGTTTCCAACGGATTTCGGACGAAAATGGATTTCCGACGGAATTTCTATTCCGCCGCTAATAATAGCGTGACAAACTAATTTCCGACAGAATTAAGATTCCGTCGCAAATTTCCGACCAAGAAGGTTGTAGGTTAATAGCTATAACTGAATGAACAGTAGCAGCCCAAGGTGATTAAGTCGAGTTGTGAGTGAGCTCTGGTTCATCCATAGAATCTGAACTCTAAGGGCATGCTAGCCAAAATACAATGCAAAGAAAGCCAAACTCTAATTTTCCGCCAGAAATATGGTCAACCTAAAGACAGAAGTCAATGACAAGAATATATTACTACAAAAACAAATGGTACACTTAAGAGAATAAAGTAAGAAACTGTTTTTGAGACTGGTTCAAGAAAAAGGACTCCCAGGGCAAATTGTTATCCCGACTCCCAGAAATTTCATTTGGAAGCATAATATAATGATTAAAACTCGAGTAAGCTTAAATCATGCCAGATGCTTTGAGACTAAATGAAGGGGGGGGGGGGGGGGGACATTAGAAAGTGACTGCACTCACTCTCTGATTCCATTTGCTGCAAAGGAAATTCTTAATCAGTAGAGAGTTGGGAAAGGATAATTTCGTTCCACGTGTCAGGTGCTCCAGGCAGACACCAGTGGCTACAATCTTGAATAGATGGATTATCACTCCAGTTACCAACGTGTGCATCACTTCGAAAAGCTGTCAGAGATGTGACATGCAGAACATTGATGGGAACTCTGACATTTTTAACCACTTCCAAAATTATGTCTGAAAACAAACTTTGGTCCCTTCCATCAGTTTCTAGCATGGGGTACTGGGTCACGGTGCAAGTCCAGTGGGGTTGTTGAGCACTGATGCAGACAAGGAAACTGGATCAATAAGGTTGGCCAATGAAGATTTAAACTAGAAATATTTCATGTTCCCCATTGAAAGCTTGGGGAACAATTAATATTTTAAAAGGTTATAACATTCTAGCATAATGGAAAACGCGAGTTAAAGCAAGCAAAGGCAGCTGTTGATGCTACAACTATGTAAATTATGTCCTAAAGGTGAGAAAGGCACGGGACTTATATCAGGAGAAAGAGCCTAACAAATTTTAATAGGGCGTCATCTTACCCATTAGGTGTGTGTTTGGAATAGTGATTGGAAAAATAGAGTTTCTCAATTTAACTTTTGGTAATCTTATTTTTTATAAAAGCCTGATTGTGTAATGTGATTTATGTTTGGATTGGGGATTGAAAAAATGGAGTTTGTCAATTTAGCTTTTATAAACTTGTTTGGATTGGCTTAAACTAGGGGTGTTCATGAAGCCCAGAGCTCGGTACGCCCACCCCGGCCCAATAAAAAATTGCCCTGCCTAACTCAAAAAAAAGCAGCTCGAAAAAATTTGGACACAATCGGGCTGGGCATTTTAGCGGGCATCGGGCAGGGTATGCCGCCCTGCCCATTTGGCCCTGCCCAGTAGGTATATAATTATATATATTAAAATATGTTATGTAAATATTTTTTTGTATAACAGTTTATAACTTTATATAATTATATTATATTATATGTTTTGTTTTATTATGCTCCTTTGGTATTATATATTATTTATGGTTTTATTTTTCTTTCTTTGTCTAGATCCTTTCTTTCTCAAGTTGGTCTAGATCCTTAGGATTTGAGGGTTCTATCTGGGATAGTTTTAGAACTTAGTACTCGTTTTCTTTTCTTCTTCTTTTTTTCCTGAGCTTGGTTCTGTTTTTTTTTTTTCTGGACAACAGAAGATCAAAGGTTTTGTTTTCAGCATTTATTTGTTGTGTAAAGCTTGTGATTTCTCTCCATATGATTTTCTTTTTTTTTTCCTGAGCTTGGTTCTGTTAAGGTCGATGGTTTTGTTTTCAGCAGTTGGAGAAGGAAGAATGTAATGAGTATGGTTGGCTAATGGTAATTGAAGAGGTTTTTTTTTTCTGAGCTCTCCATATTGGTTATTGTATGTTTTTTTTTTCCCACATAAGGTGTTCGTAGGGCATCTTTTGGTTGTGAACCTGTTTGTGCTCCCTTGAAGAGTAACTTCAAAGTTGGGTTGATAAATGTTGGGTAGGGCGAAGCCCACCCTCGCCCAGCCAGCCCACGCCCAGCCCAAAAATGTCTGGGCTTCTACGGGCAGGGCTGGGCATCAGGCTGTAAAATGCAGCCCAATGATTTTTCGGGCAGGGCATCGGGCAAGAGCTTCGCCCTGCCCAGCCCTGCCCATGTACACCCCTAGCTTAAACATAAGTAATTTTTGTGATAATGGTAAGAGAGAAATTAAATTTGAAATTATAAAAAATTATAAAAATTAAATTTGAAAAATTTAGAAATTAAAATTAACACAATATTATAACCCTCCTAAAAAAACTATATTTTATAAAAACAATATTCTTGGAGATCCTTAGTTATATGTTTTATGCGTATCTTTGTTTATGCCAAGATTAGGTGTTTTCTTTTAATGTAAAATCTATATCAATTTTAAATTATTATTGAGGTATTAGGTAATGACCCAAGTAAGTCCAAGCTTTACTTCTCCACCTTTCGTGGACGGTTTTAAATTTTTTTATTAGAATAGTAGAATGCCTTCAATTTATAATTTCTTATAAGTACAAGGAAATGACTTTGAAGAGGACGAAAGCAAAGGAGAGAGAGAAGAATAAAATTGGTTGGTGGGAGGAGTTGGGACATAATTAAACTCTATAGAAAAAGAGAAAGCTTCACATGTTGAGCTTCTTCTATAAGCTCGTTTTTTTATCACAAGCTCAATTATCCATTGAGGGCTCCAAACATTGGATTTTTTTTTTCCCAATTGACCATTGACGTTTGGGCCAACAGCTGAGCGTTTGGGGGCCCAAACGCCCCCACCAAACACACACTAGGTAAGAATACCTCCATTGGATGGCTCATAAGTCCTAAAGAAAACTTCTCTCTATCCATGATGCCCAAGTGCCAAGTGCCGTTTTGAAGGCAACAGGAATTGACATCCCAATTTTCAATGACCTTCCAACTTGGAAATAGCAACCCCTGTTGGAACGGATAAATACATAGGCACAAACAAAATTAAAAACCATAATAATCTTGTGCATGAAAATACACATCAAGCATCACAAACATAATTCATAATCTAATTGTCTAAAGATATAATAAAATTATGTTTACCCAAAAGAAAAGTCTTTCTGCTTTAAAATGAAACAGATCGATAGCATATAAAATATAATTTCAATGAAGCTAACCATTGAATAATATCAGGATGAAAGCTAGACCCCAACCTTCCTTTCAAAGCTTTTTTAATGCCCCCCCCCCCCCCCCCTCTTTGGTGTTGAAGAGTAAAGACATGCCTCATATTCAATGGCTATGACAAACATAACCAAAGATCTAACTGAGGCAAAATAAAATAAATACTCAAGTGAATAAAGTCTCGTTCATTTCAGTTGTCAAGTATCTTGAATGTGAACAATACTGCAGAAAGGACTTGTGAAAATCATTGGAAAGGTAGCAATCACCCCAACATCTAAAAATACATTTAACTGCTACAAGCAGCATTTGTCAGATTTTTTTTTTTTGAGCTCTGGTTTACATCATGGAGAAGTTCAACACATTACTTTCAAATTTCAATCTTCTTGAACAATAGCATTCAAAAACTACAAAATCATCTTGATGAGGTTAAGAAAAATAATCATTGGGTTTCCACCTCCAATTGAGATAACTCATGTCTTTCCATCCATTAGCGAAGCCATTGAATCCTCGTTCTGCAAAAGGACACTCTGACGCATTGTACAATGGATAAGGCGGCACCTGGACCTACCTTCCCACATAAACATCACAGCTTTTTAAAGATCTGTTGAAGTCAGAGACCTGCTGGCCATGAAAGACTGTGCGGCTAAGGTCAGGAAGTAAGTACAAATATCCACCACAAATGCCGACGAAGAATGAAATTAGAGACCGAATAATCACAAGCACGTAGAAGTGAAACCACCGGGAGAGCCAGAGACGTCTAAATCGGTTAGCTTTAGGGCTCGCAACACCAAGAGACGTTCGATTGAACGCGTCATTGTGTTGATTGAGATGCTCCGATTCAAAACAGTCAGTCCCAAATCATCCGCCGCAACGAACACATTACACATTCAAGATGAGGGCGCGTTCTATCACAGGAATAGAAGTCGAGAGCAAGAAAATTAGGGGTGGGGGTGGAGCTCGATGATGCGCGTTTTCCTTGCGCCTGTGGGAAAATTAGGGGGTGCCGAGGGATTTTCGATAGAGGCAGAGGTAGAGGGGACGAGCGCATGCCGAGGGATTTCTTCGATAGCCTTTGCAATCCAAGTCCAATCCTCGGGCTTGTTTGATATCAGGGTAGGGCAGAGAAAGTGAGCGCGAGTGTCAGGAAATTTTTTTGAATTGGATTTAAAAAGTGGAAAAGGCGGGGTATTAGATTTTTAATTAAGTTTTTTTATTCTTTTATTATACTTATTTTTTATATTAAAATTTAGTGATTCAATTTCTCCAATTTTTTTAAATTCAACTTATAAAAATTTTTCTCTCCCTCCCTTCAAATCCTACATACTAAACATACCTTAAAAGCCTTTTTTTAACTAATATTTCTACTATTTAATTTTTGAGTTAAGGTGTAAAGATACCCATAAATTTTCTCAAAAATGCACCCGACACCATAAACTTTTGTTAGCCGCAAAAGTGCCCATGAACTTCTCAATGCAGGGCAAAAATGGTCACACTGTTAATTAGTACAAACATTTATTTAGTGGGACCCACATTATTATTTTTTGAAATGCAAAAATACACATAAACTTTTCTTAAAAATACACCCAGTACCATAATCTTTTTTTGGATGCAAAAGTGCACATGAACTTCTCAAAATGGGGCAAAAATGCATACACCGTTAACTGGTACAAACTTCTATTTTGTGGGACTCATTTTAATAATTATTTAATTTAAAAGAAAAACACTTCACCCCCTCTCTCTCTTCCCCACCCCTCTTCCTCTCCTATGAGACCCTCCCGATTCCGACGATTTACTCTTCATCCCTCTCAATTTCTCCATAGAGCGTCAACCCTCTTTTACCTCTCACTTCTTTGCCAACTTAGGCCAAGTCCTCTAAAGAATAACCCACCTTCTTCTTTGCCAAATTATTTTGGCTAGCTAAAGTGAGAAGGGGATAGTTAATTATGATGGAAATGATTAGGCTATGAAAAGAAGCAGTATGCCATGCAGTATAGGAAGCAAATACGAGTGGCTAAAAAATTCATGAGAAACCTGTGGAATAGGGTTGTACAATTAAAACGAGTAGCAAGAGCTTAAGATGATGGTGGGGGAAGAGGTTCTTCATCAGAGCCTCCTTTGAGCACCATAGATAAGTTTTGAGTAGAGAAGAAGAGGGGTGGGGAAGAGAGATGATGCTCTTCATGGAGAGATTGAGAGGGACGAAGAGAGAATCATTGGAGTGGGGAGGGTCTTATGAGAGAGGAAGAGGGGTGGGGAAGAGGGAGAGAGAGGGCGATGGAGAGTTTTTTTTAAAAAAAATTAAATAATTATTAAAAAATAATAATGTGGGTCCTATAAAACAAAAGTTTGTACTAGTTAATGGTATATGCATTTTTGCCTTATTTTGAGAAGTTCATGGGCACTTTTGCACCCAAAAAAAATTTTATAGTACTGGGTACACTTTTAAGAAAAGTTCATGGGTATTTTTACACATCAAAAAATAATAATGTCGATCCCACAAAACAAACGTTTGTACCAATTAACTGTGTGGGCATTTTTGCACCTAAAAAAAGTTTATGATGCTGGATGCACTTTTAAAAAAAATTTATAGATATTTTTACACTTTAGCCCTTAATTTTTAGTACGGTTGATGTTCACCAAATCCACTTCCTGTTTCATCACCTATTGTAGCTCACATATCAAGTAAATGACTTCATGCATCTCCTACTGTTCGGCTCTACTAAGCATGACCACCTTACTCGAGTCACAAGATAACCTTATGTGAAAAAAAAAAATTATTATTATGATATCAATATAACACACACACACACACACAAGTATGCATCACCTAGCGTTGTTGAGCTTGACCATGGTGAAAATAGTTCTGTTACCTTTGTAAAATTTGGGAGATTAATTTGGGGATTTTATTCTAATTCAATTCTAGAGAATGCCAAATTTTCTTGTTATTATTACAACAACAAAAAATCTTATTCTTGAAATGACTCAGTTTGTTTCCGTCTCAAACTGCACAGAAGGAAAAAAAATATTCAGAACTACTTAACATCTTAAGCAAACTTGTAGAAAGCCAAATGATAGTACGAATTCGATTTCTTTCGAACCGTATACCTTCGTATACTTTTATTTTTCATACAACATATCATACATTATTTTCAGGACCAAACTTAGGTCAAGTAGGTTCTAGTAGTTAATTATAATGTGCCACGTGTATTAGTGTTGTCCATGTTAGCTCTTAACCCCAAAACATCATTTAACCACCGTTAATCCTAAATATTGTTGGGAAAAGTTTTCTTAAACAAAGTAAAAAAATCATAGAAAGATCACTTAACCACAGTTAACCGTAGGGTAATCTACGATCATGCCACGGGGATCATGAAGTCAGTAAATGCAAATAGCTTTGGATTGCCCATGTTGCATCAAATAGATGGATGAAAATACTTTATCCAGTCTTAAACATTAGATAAAGTTAACTTTTTTAAAAATTTAATAAAATTAATTAAGTTATTTTAAAATATTTATGTTGATCATTTTTTCTGAATCCATGTGCATGTCCGTTTTCTGAATATGTACGTGATAAGCATTGAGACCCTCTTTGGCCAGAAAATCCGCAGCATCATTGCAGCTGCGATGAACATGTTGAATACACACGTCCCACTCTCTTTCGAAGAGAGTTTGATTCTCTCTGACTATTCTAATTACAGTCTTCATGCTCTTCAGTCACAGAGACATGAGAAATTTTAAGATTTACAGAGTTCATTATAGGTCTATATATAGACTTGCAGACTTTTCGCCATTCACACAGATAAAGCCAAAATGTGCAAAAAATAAAAGGGAAAATAAAAGACCGAAAAATACTGTCAAAATTATTGGTAATAAATAAATAAATATATTAAATCTCAATAATTCTAAATAGATTGATTTAAAATTTTGAAATGTTGTCAAATTTGAAAAATTACCTAACTACCCTTAGTTTTTTGAATGGAAAATCCTCAAACCCCCATGCCAGCCATTGAAGCGCGGGCACTGGTGACTGGCAGCGGCGGCCATCACTGAAGCTCCAGCTTTCTCATATATTTTTTAAAATTTCTAAAGCAAAAGTTGTCAATATGAATACTTGAGTTGTAAGAAATATATAAGACCACTGGAGCTTCGGTCGATCTTATTTATGACTTTAGTATATGTATATTAATAACTCAAGTATCCATATTGACAACTTTTGCTTGAGATATTCAAAAATATATATGAGATTGTCGAAGCTCCGATTGACCTTATCTACGACTTTAGTATACATATCAACAGCTCAAGTATCCATATTGATAACTTTTGCTTGAGAAATTCAAAAAATTATGACACCGTTGGAGCTTCGGTTGACTATATTTACGACTTTAATATGCATATTAACAATTGTAAGTATCTGTATGGATGGCTTTTGTTTGAGAAATTCAAAAAATAATATAAGACTGCAGGAGCTCGGATCGACCTTATTTATGACTTTAGTATCTATATTAACAATTTAAGTATCCATATTGACGACTTTTTTTTGAGAAAATTTAAAAAAATGACACAACTAGAACTTCGGTCTACCCTATTTACGACTTTAATATCCATATTAACAACTCAAGTATCTCTATTGATGACTTTTACTTGATAAATTCAAAAAAATATATGAGACTACCGCAACTCTCACGACCCGTCTCTAGCAAAGTCACGGAGCTCCGCTGATGGCCGCCACCGGTCACTGGCCTAAGAGCTCTGGGGGCAGGCTAGAGGGTTTAAGGATTTTTTATTAGGAAAAAACTAAGGGTAGTTGAGTAATTTTTTAAATTTTGCAACATTTCAAAATTTCAAATAAGTCCCTTTAGAATTATTGAAATTCAACAAACTTATTTTTTTTTTTACTAATTTTAACAGTATTTTTCTATCGCTTTTCTAAAAATAAATGGAAAATGTTTTTGAAGTTAATTATCAATATCGAAAAATTCAGTGGTGCCTGATGGCCCGCTATATATTGTCTATGTATAAGATATTTTGTATGGACAGCGTGCGTGGTTTACGGGGTAACTGAGAGGCTATACTTGAAGGAAGACTTGGACTTTAAACTTTTTAGTTAGACTTGAGATATCAAAGCCATAAGGTTCAAAAATTAAAGTTGAATGATAACTTGCATACTTCTGTGATGAAGAAAAATAAAACTTGTCGTACATAGCGGGTTATTTCAACCATTTAGAGACTTTTATTCATTTTTATAAAAAATATTTTTTTGGGCCAAATGAATTGTATTATCAATATATAATTATATAATAATAAGCAAGTTATTAAAACTCGGACCGGGTATTGAACCGGTCGGGGTACTGGGTTAAGGGTCAGTGGGTCAGACCGGGGCAAAACCGGGACTAAATTGAATATTTTAGACTTATTAATATGAAATTCTAAAAAAAAATATTAAAAAATCAATTTTTTTTTTTAAAAAAAAATTGAGTGACCGAACCGGTTTAAACACTGGTTCACTGGTTCCCGGGCCGGATCGGCCGGTCCGGTCCAGGTTCCGGAACCCTGATAATAAGTGATGGAATATGGGATAAGGAAGAATTATGGGTCAAAACGCGCTTCTTCCATTTTGTTGCCAAAATGAATGAATTTCAAAACTCCGAGAGACTGAGACCCATTCTAGATTCTAAATGATAAATCGTGCAAGAAAGGTTGTTTCCCAGGAGTTCTGAGACCTTTAAGAGGGAAGAAACGGATGAACTTCGCAACTCCAAGGCCCATTCTAGATTCTTCATGAGAAATTCAGCAAGAAAAGTTGTTTCCACTGAGTTCTGAGACTTTTAGTAGAGTTTCCCTCTTGAAACCACAAACCGGCTCAACACTCACTTCATGTCTTTTGGGGGAAGAAATAGATGAACTTCGCAAATTGCAAGTGTGCAACGCTTTAAGAACTAGCAGATTATATATATGAATAACATAAATTAAATAAGTCGCATTTATAAGTGTTCTACTCTTTATAAATAAGTGTGAAACTCTTCATAAATAAGTAAAATTCTCTTATGAACAATACATTAATTTCTGGTGGTTAGAGCTCTAGCCGGTCAACGCTGGAGCTTCAATGGTTGGCCGGCGGTGGCCGGTCATCGGAGCTCTAGTGACGATCGAATCTTTTTTTAAAAGGATAAAGTAAGGGGGCATTATTGTCTTTTTACCTACAAGACTTATTTCCATTTTGGTCCATGATCCTATAGTGAAATTTAAAAATGTTTTGATCCTTGATCGAAATAAATTTATTCCTGTGATCTTTTAATAAAATTCTCCCTTATTTTTATGCGCTTTTCTCTTTACGAACTATATTATATTTCCCCATGTAGTCCTTTTTGGGAACTTCATTCATATTACAAAATCTTGAAAGATTTTAAAAAATCTCAGTTTTTTCCAATGCCACAACGAATATTCAGAATTTCACTATTGGTTTTTTGGTCCCAAAAGTCATGGGCTTCCATACCAGGGATTTTCTTCAGGCATAATGATTTTAAAAATGGCTCAAGATGATCATATCCATACAAAGGGGTTAATGGTTAATTTTCTTTGATATAAAATTTCTTTTTGAAAATTAGAATGTTGTTGCTATAGTAATATCTTGAATCGTGATAACCTCCATACTTGTAATAATCAATTTAGTATAAAAACAGCGGCTAGCAAGTATACATACAATCAAAATTAAAACAGTTAACATATATTATTAGAAGCCTGCTACCTAGTTCTATAGTGTGCCCATATTTAACCGACCAACTGTATTCGGTTTCTCTTTGTATCCAATAGAAATCATGCAACAGAACAAACATAAATCATAAAAATCATCAGGCTATTAGCTATCTCCAGTTTGTATACAACATAAAAGATGTACAAGGCATAATAGAAAAACTTAGATAGTTCGATTGCAGGCTAGTAATGAAGATTATTATTGAAAGTAACATTATATCAGCCATTGTTCGCAAATTATTAGCTATCGAGCCAAGCCAAAGAAGTGACAGATCCTGCAAGAAACATGATAGTTGAAATGTTAGTGTATTTAATTCATATAGTTAATAAACTATAAACAAAAAGCTATAAGAGAAAAGAGTGAGAGAAATAAAAGCCGTCACCTGCTGAAACCCTTTACTAAACATCAACTTCTATCTGTTGGTGAGGTACCTTGCAACATAAATGGCCATCAAGATCTGGACTTTGTCTATACCTCTTCTTACAAACCCATATTAGGTTTGTCTCCAACAGCGACTGAAGAGTAATGGCCCAAGGGAGGCCCCAAAGCTGAAAGCAAATCCCAATCCCAAGCTCAAGTAGAACTCTTGAGTGAAATATCACCTTCATAATAATGATCACTATCTTGAGGTGTAGGCGTTTCATCTTCTGGGCACTTTTTGTTTAGTGGCATTCCACAAAGATCAATATTTTCCTCATAACTTGTGGCATTAAAACTTTGCAATTGTATTCCTTTTAGGATTTCTCCAGAAAGACGATTGTTTGACAAGTCTAACACACTCAGGCAATCAATATGAGCATGATTTGGAGGGATTGGGCCTGATAATCTATTTCTTGATAGATTTAAGAATTCTAGTGATCCTAGATTCCTAATCTCAAAAGGAATTTTTCCACTTAATTTGTTTCCGGATAAATTCAAGGAAACCAATCCAAATAAAGATACAATTTCTTTGGGTATTTCACCTGTATAAATAGATAGCTATGCAATGTAACCAACACACAAAAATTCAATAACAAAAGTTTTCAGAGCATTTTCTCTCCGGTCAACATGCTTTGCTTTTTTGTCTCTTCTTTCCTTTTCTATTTCATCTTTCCTTCTTCTCTATATTCTCACTGTATTATCACTGATACATTTCTCAATGGTATCAGAGCTTTAGATCTAGGCGCTATGACTACTGTGATGATCACTCCTTCTTCCGGCAGTCCTAAAATTGCTGATCTCAGTCACACATTTGGCGTGGTTGCATTCAATCACACACTTTTAGAAAAACTTCATGAAAATTTTTTTTTACCCTGGAAACAACAAGTGTTGGCTGCTGTTCGGGGTCATGACTTGGAGAATTATCTTACTGGTGACAATGTTCCTAAAAAGACTGATGCTGATGGAATTCTCACCGAATCCTATATTCGATGGCTTAAACAGGACCAACTTCTTGTATCGTGGCTTCTGTCTACAGTTTCTAAAGAGATTTATACCAGGCTTGTTGGATGTGACAATTCTCATATGCTTTGGCACCGTATTTTGGATTTTTTTGAGGCACATACCAGAGCAAAGATCCAACAATTTAAGACAGAGCTACGTAATACTAGAAAAGGTCAGTCTCAATCTATCTCATAATATCTTCTTCGAATTAAAGCACTGATTGATTGCTTGATTTCTATTGGTGAAACTATTACTGGTCAAGAACATATAGATGTAATTTTGGAGGGCTTGCCTAAGGAATATGATGTTACGGTCATGATTATTACTGCATAAAAGCATAAATTCTCTGTAAGTGAAATTGAATCATTGTTATTAGCTCAAGAAATCAGGATTGCAAAATCTCTCAAAGATGCTTCTGTTGATAATAGTTCTATTAATATTGTTGCTACATCTGAAGCTAGTTCTGGCTATTCCACTAATGTTCAGTCTCACTCTACGACTTCGAATACTCCTCCTTCTATGCCTACGGTTTATCAAGATCAATCCTCCTTTGATTCAAACAGAGGCCAACAATTCGAGGCCGACACACTACAGGTGGTCGTTACAGAGGGCGAGGCAGACGAGCAAATCTTTACTGTACTTATTGTTGTAGGTCTGGCCATACCTACTCTCACTGTTATTCTAGGCCTGGTTTACAGTCTTATCCAGCCTCCCATCCTATTGTTCGTCCATATTCTTATACTTCCACTTCTAACAGCGAATATACAAGACCACTTCAATTGATTTTTGCTGACCTGTGGGGTCTAGCTCACTGCTCTTCTATTTCAGGCTTTTCTTACTACATTGCATTTGTTGATGCTTTTTCTAAATACATTTGGCTTTATCCACTTAAATCCAAATCTGCTGCTCTACCTACTTTTATTCAGTTTAAGACTATGGTTGAAAATAAGCTTGATTGCAAGATTAAAGCATTTCAAACAGATGGGGGGTGGTGAATTCAAAGCTTTTGATTCTTATTTGACTCAGCATAGTATTATTCATCGCTATTCTTGTCCACACACTCATACACAAATGGGTTCTGTAGAAAGGAGACATCAGCACATTGTAGATATTGGGTTAACTATGCTATCTCATGCTCATCTACCCTTGAAATTTTGGGATGAGGCCTTCCTTACTACTACATATGTAATAGATCGCCTTCCCTCTGCTGCTATTAATCATGACATACCTTATACTAGATTGTTTCATGTTTCTCCTGATTATAAATTTCTCAAAGTATTTGGTTGTGCTTGTTATCCCCTATTGAGGCCTTACAACTCTCACAAACTGTCTTTTCGATTTGTGGAGTGTACTTGGCTATAGTTCCCAACACAAAGGCTATAAGTGCCTTGATCCCTCAGGAAGGGTTTATATCTCAAGGGATATTAAGTTTCATGAGCAATCCTTTCTGTTTATGCGTCACTTTGAGTCTTATTCTACCAATATTCCACAAATTGGCAGTCTTCCTTCTTCCTTAATTCCCTTGGTTTCAATTGATATGCCTTCTAGTTCTTGTAGGATTTCAGC
Organism: Inga oerstediana; assembly: GCA_963210345.1. Lineage (NCBI taxonomy): Eukaryota > Viridiplantae > Streptophyta > Magnoliopsida > Fabales > Fabaceae > Inga > Inga oerstediana. The sequence goes on from OY723407.1 coordinate 44,185,716, forward strand.
TACTAATCCCTCCTTATCACCTTCCACTACTGAGTCCCCTACATTGCCTTCCTTTATGTCTTCCCCAGCCTCTTCTCCTTCCTTCCTTACTTCTAGTCCACCACCACAACCTATTTCTTCACGTCCTCATACTGGTCATCCCATGCAAACTCGTTCCAAATTTGGTATCTACAAACCTAAACTACTTGCTATGTCTCCTATACCCAAAACTGTCAAATCTACTCTTGAGGATCCTAATTGGCTTGATGCTATGAAAGCTGAGTATAAAGCTCTCCTTGATAACAACACATGGCCTCTTGTTTCTCCTCCTACTAATACTAATCGCCCTGTCATTGGTTGTAAATGGGTGTGCCGTGTCAAGGAAAAACAAGATGGTACTGTTGCTAAAGGTTTTCATCAAACGTTTCGTTTTGATTACAATGAAACCTTCTCCCCAGTAGTCAAACCTACTACTATTCGTACTATTCTTACACTTGCTTTGTCTCATCAATGGAATATATCTCGTATTGATGTCAATAATTCTTTCTTGAATGGTGTTCTTGAAGAAGCTTATGTGCAGCAGCCTCCAGGTTTTGAAGTTGGTTCTTCTCCTCTGGTTTGTAAGCTTCAAAAAGGTCTTTATAGTCTCAAACAAACTCCTCGAGCTTGGTTTCATCGATTAACTAGCATTACACAACTATGGTTTCACTTCTAGTAAATGTGATCCCTCTCTCTTTACTATGCATTCTGGTTCTACTATCATGTATGTACTTGCCTATGTTGATGATATTATTATCACTAGTAACTCCTTATATTTCATTTCTGATCTTAAGTCCAAACTGCATAATGAGTTTTCTCTCAAGGACTTGGGTGATCTTAGTTATTTTCTTGGTATAGAGGTTGAGAAATTATCGATTGGTGGTATTACATTGTCTCAAAAGAAATATGTTACTGAACTCCTTGCTCGAGCTGGTATGTCTCTTTGCAAACCAGCTAAGACACCAATGGTTTCTTCTCCTCCTCTGTCATCAACTAACTCTACTCCCATGCATGATCCTCATATGTATCGGTCTATAGTTGGTGCTCTTCAATATGCTACAATCACAAGACCTGAGATCTCCTTCAGTGTGAATAGAGTCTGCCAATTTATGCACAATCCTCTTGAGTCTCATTGGCAAGCTGTCAAACGCATTCTTCGCTATTTAAAAGGAACTCTTAATTTTGGTCTCACTCTGCATCCATCTCTGTCTTTGTGTCTAGTTGCTTATTCAGATGCTAATTAGGATATAGATCCTGATGATCGGCGTTCTACCTCTAGAAATTGTGTGTTTCTTGGTGGTAATCTCATTTCTTGGTGTTCTAAGAAACAACCTACCATTGCTCGTTCATCTACAGAGGCTGAATTTCGGAGTATGGCTAATGTAGTATATGAAATATTATAGCTTCAATCTCTTCTTACTGAGCTTCGAATACAACCTTTACTTCAACCACTTGTTCTCTATGATAATTTGAGTGCTGTCCATTTGGCTCAGAATCTTGTTCTTCATCAGCGTACTAAGCATATGGAGTTAGATCTCTTTTTTGTCAGGGAAAAGGTGCTGTGTAAGCAACTTGAAGTTCTGCATATTCCAGCTGCTGATCAAGTTGCTGATCTATTAACCAAACCTCTCTCTGGCTCCCTTTTACTATTCTTTTCGGGCTAAACTTAGTGTTGGGAATGTGTCCCATCCCTAAGTTTACGGGCGGCTATTAGAGTATAATTAGTAAATTAGGCCAGTTGTCATTTGGTTAGTTTTAGTGTTGCCAGCTGTACACAAGTGGTTCAGTTTGTTACACACTTGGTGATATATTCGAAGTTACTTTCCCTGTATAAATAGATAGCTATGCACTGTAACCAACACACAAAAATTCAATAACAAAAGTTTTCAGAGCATGTTCTCTCCAGTCAACATGCTTGCTTTTTGTCTCTTCTTTCCTTTTCTATTTCATCTTTCCTTCTTCTCTATATTCTCACTGTATTATCACTTATACATTTCTCTAAATGTTGAAACAAGTTATTTTCACCCTTCCAGATCATTGTTATGTAGAATTCAAAACTATAACCTATACTTTGCAAGCTTGTCGTATTGATTACATATAAATGATCACTTGCATAAGCTAAGTTGATATGGTCATCATGTGCCAAAACAGTAAAATTTTGAAGACACGATGGGGTTTCATTGGAGAAATTATTATGAGATAGGTTCAAGAGTCGTATTTGTACTAAGTGACACAGATAAAAAGGTATTCTGCCATATAAATTATTCATTCTGGATTTCTCCAACCCATGAAGGTAATGACCCCAGCAATTTATTCTTAAAGACGTCTAATAACGATAACCGGGAGCAATTTACCAACGAAGAAGGAAGTTCTCCAATTAAACTACTGTTTCTTAAAACCAAAACCTCCAAATTGACAAATTGTCCCATAGAGGTCAGTATTACTTCCAACAAGTTATTATTGATCAAATCAACAAACATTAACAACTTTATATTGTTGGCGTCAACACCTCACACCATACTGATTATCAGCGGCAAAACTTGTTGAAACACAACAAACAAGTAGTTTGAGTCACGTCCAAGGACGCTGTCCTTAGGAGATATTCCGCAACCCCCTAGTAGATCAGGAAGCGGCATTCCCCAGGATAAAATGAACCCTTCCTGCTGAAAGCAGGGTGACAGAACTGTAGAAAGATATCAGTGTAACTTTGAAGAATGAAGAGAGGAGAAGAGCTCGGAGACCTCGGTGTCTACTAACCATGCACATGACATTGCCTTTTATAGGCAGAAACATGTAACCATTGGGGAGTTATAATGACCATTAACAACGGTTTAATGACTATTAAAACAACAGTTACAAAATAAGTGTTAATGATAATTTAATGTAATAAAACCTTTTAAATGTCATTAAAACCGGTTAATTAAAATTCAAATGGTTATCTCCAATGGTTAGTTCAAAGACTCATCTAATCATGCTTTTCACTAACTCAAGCTCATATTTAATTGTATACTAGGGCGTTCCCAATCTTGAGTTATACGAGACTTCTTCCTTTGACACACTTACAAGAAATATTTACAACAATCCCCCACATGTGTCTAAGGAAGCTCTTAGTCCCATTAGCTGAGTTACACACATATGGATATAACCATTATATCTGGTAGTCCTTTGAACTTAAAACCAAACCTAGATTGATAACACTTAGTACACAGAGATATCGGTGGTCCTATGAACTTAAAACCGCTCATTTCTTGGGTGTATACTAATTAAGAGTCAGATTATACCCCCCACATTTTCCGCTGTTAACACGGTTTTGAACGTTAAAACGGCCATGCGCGTGTCCTAGTATTTAACGAATGCTCTAGAGATTTTGTCACGATCTCATAGGAGCAGCCACACTCCTCATTCGTATAGGTGATTCCATGAAATGTACCTGCAATGAGCACATCATCTCGTAGGATTATGAAATCATTAAGAACTTTCGCTCAGCCTCATCACCTAAATGCATTCTAGTACTTTCTCTTGCCATAGGAAGGGACTGGTCATTCATTTTAGTGCTAGCAGAACTAACAAACGACTTGTTCTTACCTTTTGAACCTCCTTCATGGGATCACCAATCACAGAGGTTAGGTTGCCATCACCGTTAATTTTGTATTGGCATTAGTCTCATTCTCCTCGGCTAATTTAATTCTTCCCGCGGTTTGTTAACGAATCCATAGGCCAACTCTTTGACCTTACAAAATCGATTGAGATAATTCCACAATTTTTAAACTAGTGTATTCATATTATATCTCAATCAACTTTCACTTACATCATTGTTTTTTACAATGGCTATTGCCATTTGGCAATCTCAAATCATCGACATTAAATGTCGGTTTTTCACCAAAATATTTGCCAAGAGTTTTCCAACAACTTAGCCTCCAAATTTAGCCAATTCTAGAGTACCAAACTCTGACTCACATAATAATTTTTTTTGGCTACTAGTGGATTTTCTCAGATAAAACTGAATTCAGTTAACATCCGTGTATCTCATACAACGGGAATCCACTGTACTTGATACCAACATTTATGGTACCCCTCAAATATTTTATTTCCACATATCTATATATGTGCCCAATCTCCATATAGCATAAGCTATATCACAAGGATTAATGTCTATCAATTAATGCAACAAATTCTCAAAAAATTTGTGCATATCTAGATTGAGCTGCAAAACCACTTCAAACCGTGTTAGAATTATAATTCACACATATTCTTAAACCAAAATAATTATATAGCCTCAAAATTATGAAAATATCACATTCATCTACTATAGATGAATGTTTAAATTTTCATACCACATAATGCTTGTTTCAAGCAAAATATTTGGTAATCCACAAAATTTGCTCGCATTAGCAACTATAGCAAAACTTTCACTCAATTAATTATTTGCAGCACACATCTTGTATTTGTAAAATGAGGCAACAATATATAATTTTTTAAGACATATTATAACACATATGTCATTTACATTATAAAAGTCAATGTTCACAGCAGTCATGTATATTTATACCACTATAAATATATACTCACATATCATGAAATTTAAACACATTTATCTCTACACTAGATAAATGATTAAATTTTCACACCACACGAATAATTCACAAATTTGCTCTCTGCAGCAAATAAAAAAACCTTCACATAATTAATTTTAAACCACAACTTGATTTTATCAAATAAGGTTAGAAACAATTTGCAACTTTAAAAATTTATAAGGCACCTCCACATGTAGGCACCCCCACACTTTTAAATATCTCAAAAATATTTTCACACCTTATAAATAATAACTCTAATTTAATTAGAATCTCGCTATATATCCCCTTTCATTCTAATTAAATTAGAATATTTCTCAATTTTTGTCACTCTAATATCCAAAGTTTGTATCCCCAAACTATCAAGGATCACAAATGCATTGTACAAAAAATGGTTTACCCATATAATAAACAATCTTTAGATAATGAGCTTATAAATCTAAGTATAAAATTTCATTCACACCTCCACGTCAACCAATTAATAGTGGTTTACACATCTTACCAATAATAATTTTAATTTAATTAGAATCCATTCTAATTAATTAGAATATCCTCCAATATTATCATTCTAATTTCACAAAAATATCACACTGACTATTTGCATGTCAATATGCAAACCATACCACCACCATGATTATAAATCAATGCATACACCAAATACATGTAACCCCAAAGGTTGATTCATTATGGCATATGAAGCAATATTGATCCACCAAACTCATATCTCTCATATATATATATTCCTTCCACAAACAACTTAAATTGAAAATCATTGGCTTGTACATGTATGAACTAACATATGATAACAACATTTACAATATAATATCCATAATATTATATTATTTCAACATTATAACTCTTGGAAATAATTCTACCCAAGTATCTTAAGGAGGGAGTTAGAAATAGTTTGTTTCCCAAAACAGATTACAAAAACACAACAAAAAAATATGGTCACATAGGATATAAAATAGTCCATTAGTATTAAGCCTGAGATAAATCGGGTTCCACATGTTGTAAATGGCGACTGGAATTTCTCTTCCATTATGCAAGTTCATTATTTAATTTAGTAAATTACTAAAACGTTTTTTTTCCTTTATTGCCATGCAAACCCCACGGATGGAAATAGGTTACTACTAAATTAGAAATGCAATTCAATACAAATAAACTCCCATTAATGCCCACATACATAACTGAATTTAAATAATTTCCTTCAACACAAAACTGCTAACACCACCGATAGACATATGCCAAATATATTATCATGCAAGTAAAATTGAATTTTCCTTTTCATGAGGTAAAGAAAGATTCTCTCTCTCTTTTTTAAAAAAAACAATACAACAACCTCAACAAAATTCAGTCAGCCATCTATGCTAGGAAGACACCACAACACCTATGATAAAATATCTTCTAACCATGGTAAGGACATTTCACTTAGACATGCTTTTATAGAAAAGAATAAAGAGACACACCTGTTTGCTAATCAATAATTGATGAGTAGCTGATAATTTCAGTGACTGCCAAATCCTATGAGTAAGTGAACCAGTTATTTTCGTTTTTCTAAAAACATATATAAATTTGCCAATCCTCAATAGTAATTCTTGATACAACGCATAAAAGAGTGTTTCTTCATAAGTGCTGTGAAGGAAAGCATGATTCTGATATTTTTAAGATCAATAAAATGTAAAGAAACTCTAAATACTGATTACCATAGGCAATTTTCACAACGTAGAATATCTCCTAAGATTGTTGGTGTTAACACCTCATACCATACTGATTGTCAACGGCAACACCTGTTGAAACACAACAAACAAATAGTTTGAGTCACGTCCAAGGACACCGTCCTTAGGAGATATTCCACAACCCCCTAGTAGATCAAGAAGCGGCACTCCCCAGGATAAAACGAACCCTTCCTGCTGAAAGCAGGGTGACAAAACTGCAGAAAGATATCAGTGTAACTCAGAAGAATGGAGAGAGGAGAGGAGCTCAGAGACCTCGGTGTCTACTAACCATGCACAGAATATTGCCTTTTATAGGCAGAAACATATGACTGTTGGGGAGTTATAATGACCATTAACAACAGTTTAATGACAATTAAAACAACAGATACAAAACAAGTGTTAATGATAATTTAATGTAATAAAACCTTTTAAATGTCATTAAAACCGGTCAATTAAAATTCCAATGGTCATCTCCAACGGTTCGTTCAAAGATTCCTCTTATCATCCTTTTCACTAACTCAAGCTCATATTTAATTGTATACTAGGGCGTTCCCAATCTTGAGTTATACGAGACTTCTTCCTTTGACACACTTACACGCAATATTTACAACATAGATGACTCCAACAATCAGGTAAATTCCCCTCTAATTGTTTGTTTGATATATCTAAAATGCCAACAACAACTTTATCAATTTGGCCACATAAAGGGGGAACCAAATTTGAGAATTTATTTTTCGAAAGATAAAATACTGATTGTAACCCGCTTCTCATGAAGGCCGAGATTAAGTTCACAAAAAAGTGATTATGTTGAATTAGAAACCATAATACCATTTGGGACTTAATAAAAGTCTCTTTTGCCCAAAACAGGGTTTTCAAAAACTTTCCTAACACCTGCTTAACAATGGTCTCGTATTCATATTTCAATACTTAAATGGCCTGAACAGAACGATTTCATTCATAAATATCAAAGTACAATGTAAATTCCTGACACACTCAGGTTCCATTAATCAAATAAGGGTTTTACAAGACACAAATGCCCATAATTCGTTTCCCTTAACTAGAGGATTACACAAAACTATCGAATATCCATATACAAATGTTTCCCCAACAAAATATCCAAAATACAAAAGTATGATAACCAATTTATCCAAAATAAACTCCTAGCCCAGAGCTTTATCCACTCTTCGTCACCCGCTTTTCTTTTGAACTAGCGGCCCTATCTGAAAATGTGTTTTAGGGAGAGTGAGATTCTAAGGAATCTCTGTAGTAACAAATCAATCATAGTATGCATAGCTTCATGTAGAGCCCTCTCTGACTGTCCGTTTGTCAGAGGATGATAGGCCGTGCTAAACCTCAACTGAGTCCTCTAGAATCTCAAAATAAACCAAAAATCTCTATCAGAGATAATACTTTTTGGTGTACCATAGAGTCTCACTATCTCTTTGATATAGATTTCCGCCAACCTCTCAGGAGAATAGCCAGCGTTGATAGGTATGAAGTGCGCTGACTTCGTGAGTCGATCAACAATCACCCAGATCGCATCATAGCTTCTGATCCTGGGTAGACCCACCACTAAATCCATGGTCACACTCTCCCACTTCTATTCTGGAATCTCCAGACTCTGAAGCAATCCTAGCGGTCTCTGGTGTTCAATCTTCACCTTTTGACAAGTAAGACACCGCGCCACGTACTTAATCACATCACTCTTCAACCCTGGTCACCAATACATGGACTTCAAGTTGTGATACATTTTGGTCATACCGAGGTGAAGAGTATACTGACTCTTATGAGCCTTATCAAGAATTCTCAGTCTCAAGTCAACCTTCAGTGGAATATAGATTCTCTTCTGGTAACGAATCAGTCCACTAGGTGACAAGTCATAATCCCGAGTCTCTCCTCTATCAGTCATAACTCGGATATGCTGGGCTCGCTCATCTTGCATCTGAGCCTCTTTGATTTCAGTCCTCAGGTCATTCTCCCCTTGGACCATGCCATAACTAGCACACATGATGTCATTCGAGAGGTTGAAGTCCTGAAAATCCTCAATCAATTTTATCTCTTGAATCATTATTGCTAGTACCGTCTTTCGACTAAGAGCATCCGTAACGACATTGGACTTACTCGGATTATACTTGATCTCCAGGTTATACTCTTTTAGCAACTCCATCTACCGACATGTCTGATATTCAACTCTTTCTGATCATAGAGATATTTGAGACTTTTGTGGTCGCAGTACAATTCTACTGTCACACCATACAGGTAATGATGCCAAATTTTCAATGCAAATACTATTGCTGCAAGCTCCAGATCATAAGTGGGGTAGTTCATCTCATGCGGTTTTAGCTGTCGAGAGGCATAGGCCACCATTCTTCCCTGCCACATCAGGACACATCCTAATCCCTGCTTACTCGCATCACTGTACACGACGTAAGCCTCACTGGGATCAGGTATAATCAACACTAGTGCTGTAGTCAACCTCTCCTTCAGCTCAGTGAAACTCCGCTTACAACGTTCATCCCAAGAAAACAGTTCATCCTTCCTCATGAGCTTGGTCATTGGCAATGCAATCCGGGAGAAGTTCTGAATGAACCTCCGATAATAACCAACAAGACCCATAAAACTGCGAATCTCATAAACAATTTCTGGCCAAGTACTGCTTCCACCTTACTGGGGTCCACCGAGACCCCTTTATGTGAGATAACATAGCCAAGAAATTCCACTTCTGTAAGCCAAAAGTCACACTTGCTCATCTTGACATAGAGTTAATTTTCTCGCAAGATTCTCAGCACAATTCTTAGATGTTGCTTATGCTCTTCTCTACTCTTAGAGTATATTAGAATATCGTCGATAAACACTACTACAAACTTGTCAAGATATTGTCGGAAGACGCGGTTTATACAATCCATGAATATCGCCGGTGCATTAGTCAACCCAAAGGGCATCACAAGGAACTCATAGTGTCCATACCTCGTTCTGAAAGCAGTCTTCGGAACATCCGCTACCTTCACATGCAATTGATGATATCCTGACCTTAGATTAATTTTGGAGAATACACACGAGCCAGATAGTTAATCTAATAAGTCATCGATTCTCGGGAGAGGATACTTGTTCGTGACAGTAATTTTGTTAAACTTCCTGTAATTGATACACAACCGCAAACTCCCATCTTTCTTTTTCACAAACAACATTGGAGCTCCCCACGGTGATACACTGGGTCGGACGAACCCTTACTCAAGCAATTCTTCAATTTGCTTCTTCAACTCTGCCATTTCATTCGAGGCCATACGGTATGGGGCCTTTGATATCGAACCAGCTCTAGGCACAATCTCAATTGGGAACTGTACTTCCCTTTCCGGAGGCAATCCGCTAAGATCGTCTTGAAATACCTCGGAGAACTCTCTTACCACGGGTATACTTTCTAGAGTTTCTCCTATCTCTCCTTGCACAGAAAAGAACACCATATACCCCCGGCATCCTTTCCCAAGATATTTCTTGGCTTTAGCCATTTAAAGAAAGTTCAAACTGGCATTCATGTTACATTCCTTTGTGGAGTAGGATAAACTATCTTCTTATTACCACAATCAAGTAGCACATTATTCACTGTTAACCAGTCAAAACCCAAGATAACTTCTAGTTCTTGAAGCGGTAAGCAAATCAACCACAGACTCAAGTCCCTCAACAACTATCACACAATTGAGACAAGCATCGGCCGTCACAGCCTTGAATCCATTGGTGTCGACACGACCAAATCAAACTAAAATTTATACACATGCAAACCCAGGCGCTTCACATAGTCATAAGCAATAAAAGAATGACTTGTACTCGAATCAAATAAGGCATGTAACTCATTACCACCGAGAAGGATTTTACCTTGGATTAATTCAGTCGACTTTCGGGCCTCCTCATGTGTCATCGCGAACACTCGACCCTGATTCCTGGGCCTTTGTTCTATTTACAGTCGTGGGCACTTAGTAGAGATGTGACCCGCCTGTTTGTAATTGAAGTAAATCACTTCCACCGTGTAGGTTCTGCCCGGATGATACTTTCTGCACTGATTGCATAATGGTCCCGTTGGAGGTCTTTGATTACCCCGACCCTCAGATTGATAGGGCCTCTTGCTATTACCCCCAGATGAGGACCCTTGACCCTTCCCCTTCTGGGAAGTATTTGCCTTACTAGGCTCACTGTGGCTATCCTTACCCTTAGCTGGGTACAACTCCCTCAGATTATTCTCAGTTATTCTGCACTCCTCCACTGCCTTGTTGAACTCAGTGAATAGATGAGTGGCTAGCCTCTTCATTAACTCACGCCTCAATCCCTAGATGAGCATATCAGAACTCCACTCCTCATCCTTACGCCTCAATCGAGATAGCCGGATGAAGCGGGATAAGTATTCATCAAAGCTCTCCGTATCACCCTACTTTATGGCTAGGAATTTGGATTCCTTTTCAAGTCTCATCGACTTAGGGAAGTACTTCTCATTGAACTTCTCTTGAAACACCTCCCAAGTCAGTGGTACGTTTTGGCTTTTCAAGGTCATAGAGATATTCCACCACCACCGGTCTGCATCTCCTTCTAGTTTATACACTGCTAGTTTCACCTTCACCTTTATTGGACACTCGAGGACTTCAAAGATCTTCTCTAACTGGTTCAACTAGTCCTTAGCAGCTTGGGGTTCAAACCTCCCTTTGAACACTGAAAGTATATGCTTGCAAAACTTAGAGACTCATAATTGCAAGTTTCTTTCCTCTTGAACCGGTACCCCTTATGCCTCTTGATTAGGCACTGTGTGAGGTGGGGACTCATGAGACCGATTGGATCCCTTAGCTGTCTCCTTGTGACGAGTCTCTGCTTGGGTTTTCTCTTGAGTGGATTGACCCCTCTCAGCATTACGTTTGGCTCTTTCCTACCTGAGCTCGTTTCTTACTTTAGCAATCATATCTCTTTGTTCCCGGATTAGACCCATCATCTCTTGCATAGGGTCAGGTGGATTGTCATCCAACTCCTCCACCTCTGGGTCCGGTCTGAGTCTAGGGTGAACCATGTTGTCCTTTAACTCTACAATGATTCACCATGTTAGTTTTATAGTAATGTATACACATAGTCCATAACACTTATATATCCACAACCAGTAGAAATACTCATGTGTATACAACAACCAATCCTAAGTCATCATTTATGACTAAGGCAACCAACTATGGAAACTATTCTATCAATTCATACCCTTGTCAGGAACTATGGCTCTGATACCACAAATGTAACTCCCTTCTCATGAAGGCCGAAATTAAGTTTATAAATACATGATTATGTTGAATTAGAGACCATAATACCATTTAGGACTTAATAAAAGTCTCTTTTGCTCAAAACAGGGTTTTCAAAAACTTTTCTAACACCTGCTTTGTAACCCCTACCTTTAAACACGTAATTATAATTCGATAACGTATAGTTAAATCAGATTAGAGACCACTGGATGATTTAAACTCATTTTAACTTCCTACCTTAGTAGGATTTTTACAAAAATCTTTCAAAACCTTTTTCCTATCCTGGTCTCAATTTCAATGTTCGAATATAATTACCTGTGAGTTAATATACAATCATTCATATCAGAGTGTGTAATCAAATTTCCGACAACTCTCGGGTTCCATACATACATCAACTAAGTGTTTGTAAGTCTCTCTAGGGGATTACACAACCAAGCTCCATTACAATAATATTTACATCTCAGAATATACAATAATCCCAAGTTTAAAATGGATAACCAACATCTCCAAAATCAAATATACCCCTAACGAGTCCTAATCACTCTGAGTTGCCCGCTTCTCTTTTGAGCCACTTGCCCTGTCTGAAATGTTAGTCATTGAAAAGAATGAGATTCGAGAGAATTCCAGTAGTAACAAATCACTCACACAATGTATAAACACAAAGCATGTACGTAAATCACAAATAGCACAGCAGCAACAACACAAAGATATATGGATTTTACCACAAACGACAGTAGTCATGGCTGTATATGTAAGAGGCAAGCTTCACCCAAGAGGGGGGTGAATTGGGTGATGTTATAAATTTTTCGCTTGATGTGGTGATATGAAAAATATAGTAGATAGAGTAGAGTTGAGAAGATTTGTACACAGAGAGTTATACTGGTTCGGCCTAACAACCAGGCCTACGTCCAGTCCTCAGAGATCAAGACCTACTGAGATTTTCACTATACCTCCAAGATTCAATGGGCTCTCAGAATGCCATAAAACAACAATCGTCCTTGAACGGACTACGAGCAGAAATATTCTCTCAACAAGAAATTTCTCTCCCCCTTACGACAAGTCTTACGTGCAGAAAAACAACCTATGACTCTTCTCACTTGCTTATGTATACAAGACTTATGAGCAGCAACGTTCTCTTCTGCTTGTATCTTATAAGGCTTAAGAGTGGAAGACACAAAAAGGAATTCTCTCAACGGCTTCTCTCGTAAGGAAAAACAACCCTCTCAAGGTCCCAATACCTTGAGATCAAATATACATAGAATTTTGAATTGTATGAAGATTCTCTTACAGAGCTAATGAATAAACACTGAAGATCAATGTGTATATAGAGGAAAATGATGAATAACAGAGACTTGGTATCAGCTTGTGAATTCTTGTGCTACGTTGTTGTATGATTATCCTTGAATCTCTGTATATATAGTTGCTTCAGTTTTTGCCCGTTTGGGAAATCATCATTTGAGGAGCTGGACATTTGCAACTGTAGAAGAACACGCGCATGTTTGAATAATCTGAATGCGGTAGGTGCGAACGTGTTTGTAATCATGTTGTCTGCCGTTGTTTGACTTTTCTCCGTAACAACCAATTTCAAACGTTCATCTTCCTGTATTATACTTTTAAAACAATCAAAACAATGTTAAACAATGATAATAAGAAATGATGATATGAATAAATAACAATAAACCATATTCGAAATGAACGTTGTGAGACTTAGCATTTTTGGTGGTCAAACAGGGCATCACTCGAGCATGAAAGGCTCACTTCGAGTGATCTCCTATTTTCCTTCATATACCTCTGTTATTGTGTTGTGCTTGCATATAATTTTAGAGAGACAAACACTTCACTCGAGGGTGAAGAGGGGTCTCACTCGAGCACAACTTCCTCTGCTCGAGTGATCCTTCATTTTTAACTGGGAGTGTCTTCTCGGGTCATCACTCGCACACCATTTTGACAAGAGTGAGAATTTGTACTCGCGGGTGATATGGACCCTCACTCGAGCACACATACCTTTGCTCGAGTGAGACGCATATTCTCAAGGAATATGCTCTCAAAACCATCACTCGCATCAGGATTTCAGAGGGATAGAAATATCACTCGCGAGTGATGTGGGCCCTCACTCGAGCACAAAGACTCCTGCTCGAGTGAGAAGAATATTCTCAAGAATTATACCTTTTGAACAAGCACTCGCAATAGATTTGGAGAGGGATAGAATTTTCACTCGCAAGCATTGATGTGTCACTCGAGCATATATGGGTGTGCTCGAGCACACTTCCACTTCCCTTAACTTCATGACTCGCGGCCAAGTACTCGCAGTGCCTTGCTCGAGCACAGAATGCTCATGCTCGAGCATTGGTGTCTCTGCTCGAGTGAATAAAGGAAGCATGCCATTACTTGCTCTCGGCCAAGCACTCGCAGACCTCACTCGCATGTGTGCTCGAGTGAGAATGACTTCTCTGCTCGAGTGCATACCTTTGTGCTCGAGTGATCCAGTGAACACAAAGGGAGAATACCTCTCGGGTACATACTTTCTGGCTTTCTTTCGCACATGCTCGAGCACAGAGGAGATCTATGCTCGAGTGCAAATTTCATGCTCGAGCACTCAAGTGCAATTTCATAGCAGATATCAGTAAAACATCAAGTATGCATTTGGTAACTTTGTAAACTTTTCTTAATCTTCTAAAAACATGATTTGCACACAATTGACTTTTTGTTATCATCAAAACTTGGGATCTAACAGTATACACAATGCGACAGCTCTCGCTGTAATCGCAATCACGACAGCTTACGCTGTAATCTCAATCACGACAGCTTACGTTGTAATCACAATAACGACAACTTGCGCTGTAAACGACAGCTATCATCAGCTGTAACCGCAGCAGCATCAGAGATCATCACAAAACAGTGATACAACACACATACAGTGCATTACACATAGTATAAGAGAGAGAGTCACTACCTGGTCCTTTCCTGACATTTTTTGGTACTGTGGGCTCTCGAGGATGGCAAATATCAAATCCTGTAAACCAAGTTAGGGACAACCCATCAATCTCTTTTCCAAGTTCTTAATTCTATAATACTTTAAGTTGGTTATCATTTAAACTCTTTGGGTGACTATTATAGGTCTAAACATATGCCTAAAGGGTTGGGAGAAACTACCCCGAAGACCCTCCTTCTTGGAAGAATTTCTGATTTTGGGCTGGCTCACTCGAGTGATGGAAGTCTCACTCGAGTGACACCCCCAATTGCACTCGAGCACCAGTAAGTGAGACACAGAAAGTGTTTGCCCGAGAGCAAACCTTAAAATATTTCTCACACTCACTCGAGCACCAGAAGCTATACTCGAGCAATGACCTCAAGTGCACTCGAGCACCAAGAAGTGAGACCCAACGAGTGACTACCCGAGAGCAACCATAAACTCCCACGTCTTAAGCTGGCTCCCTCACTTGAGCATGCCCATGCTCACTCGAGTGGGATCATATCGCACTCGCAAGTCAGGAAGTGTGCTCGCAGTTTCTGCCTGAAGACTTAACCAAAATTCCTAGAAGTTCATATCGTGCTCGAGTGAGATCCTCCCTCACCGAGCGATGCCTATCAGATGCCAAATCGCAGCAACTGATATGGTTTTCCAAAAATGACCAATTTGCTACCAATGGTCCTAAGACTTGTTCTAAAACTCATTCTCACTCATTTTAACACAAGGAACCCATTGGTAACCCAAAACAACCAAACTCCCACTCAAGCAACACATTCCCATCTCTAGGTCACAAGATCACCCAAAACCACAATTTGCCAAACTTCCTCTTTTCAAATCCAAACCAAAACCATTGACTCCCATACACTATTTGGCATCCATTTCACCATATTACATCACTTAATTCATATCTTCTAAAATCACAAGAAATCAGGGCAAAAATCCAGAATTTACAAAACCAAACCAATGGCCAAAACAATTATACCAAAATGCATTAAATGTTTACCTCTCTCTTTCCCAAATGTGGTTTCCTTGATTCCTCAACTTCTCAAACTTCACAATCTCTTAAACACCACCAATGAAAATTCTGAAACCATAGAAGTCAAGCTCTCAACCTCTTGAACAACATTAATGAAGAGTGTTTGAGCATATTAGGGCATTTGCTTACCAAAACTTAAGCTTTTCTCTTTCTCTTTCTCTTTCTTGGCTGGTTCAGCGAAAATGGAGGAGGATAAGAGAGAGATGAGTTGATAAAGATTTTTCCCATTCCCCATGCTTCTTTACCGACTTGAGAGAGAGAGGGAAGAGTGTTTGAAAATTTAACCTCATCTATGGTTCATATTTTGCCACTTGGCACCATCTCATTCTTCCTACCATGATTTCATATGGATTTGCATGCATAGGATTCCACCAAATGCTCTTTCAATCCTAGCCATTGATCTCAATTACTAAGGAGTTTCCTCTTCGGTAACTGACCATTCGGTTGGTAAATTTACCATTTTTCCCCTGATTATCACAATCCCTACTAAACCATTACTAAGCACCTTTATATCACATTACACAACATATACTTCAAAAGTACTTAATTATCATTAATTACATCACTTTGAAGTTATAAATCCTTAATTACAATTCAGGATATTACATGCTTAACAATGGTCTCATATTCACATTTCAATACATAAATGGCTTGAACAGAACGATTTCATTCATAAATATCAGAGTATAATGTAAATTCCCAACACACTCGGGTTCCATTAATCAAATAAGGGTTTTACAAGGCACAAATGCCCATAATTCGTTTCCCTTAATTAGGGGATTACACAAAATTATCCAATATCCATATACAAATGTTTCCCCAACAAAATATCCAAAATACAAAAGTAGGACAACCAATTTATCCAAAATAAACTCCTAGCCCGGAGCTTTATCCACTCTTCGTCACCTACTTTTCTTTTGAACTACCGGCCCTATCTAAAAATGTGTTTTTGGGAGAGTGAAATTCTAAGGAATCCCCGTAGTAACAAATCACTCATAGTATGCATAACCACAAAGCATAAAAGCAAATCATCACACAACACATAGCAACTACAATGACAATTGCAGCAGTAAGGGCAGGTATGACGTGCGTCACCTTTACATTTGCTCACATTGAAGTGCTCATGCTGTATTGCACCAAAACATGGTTCACAACAATATACTTTACCATAGCTGGGTTTCATATAAGGAATTTTACAATACACAGCCACACTGGCTGGATACTCAAACAGAAATTCACAATTTCACAACGCAGCCTCGGTAATTACAACAGCAGATACAACAGCAGGGGTAGGTGTGATAA
This sequence comes from Inga oerstediana, assembly GCA_963210345.1. NCBI lineage: Eukaryota > Viridiplantae > Streptophyta > Magnoliopsida > Fabales > Fabaceae > Inga > Inga oerstediana. The sequence continues at coordinate 44,202,593 of OY723407.1, forward strand.
CCATCACCCCTTACGACTGCTCACGCTATAATGCCCTACGATCGATAACACATACAACACAATGATAAATCATGCATACCAAGCATTATACACAACATGAGAGAAAACTTACTACCTTGGTCCTTCCATGCTTGCTCTGGCACCAGTCTCTCAAGAGCAGGGTGAATATCAAATTCTATAATTCATAATTAGTGACGAAGTGTTATTCTCTATCTAACACTTAAAGAACTTCACAACACTTAGATTTGGTTATCATTAATATCCTTTAAGAAGATACAAATGTCTCTAACAAAAGCCCTAAAGGGTTGGGAAATACTGGGTTGAAAACCACTTTTCAGAAGTGCAAAATACTGATTTTTGGGTGTTGACCGCGGCCCAAAAATCCATTAGCCGCTGCCAAAAACAGGTTCAAAACATTTGGGCTACTGCCAAGAATCTGCTGGCCTCTGCCAAGAAAAATCCTATTTCTTGGCTAAACTTCAAAGAATCATAACTAATTCTAGAAAAATCAAAATGGGAAGATTCCAAAGCCTATGGAAAGCTATTTAAGTCCTCTTTACAGGAAAAATATGAATCATTGCTTTCCATAACCATAAAAATACAAAATCCAACAAATGTCCACACTGCTCCAGCATTGATCCCAGTTTCAACATAAAACTTTGGACAATCATAACTCCCAGCATACACATCGAAATGACATGAATTATATTTCCATTTTGAAGCTTGGCATGTGAACTTTAAGACTAAAACGTTTCAGAATTTTTCATCACCATGTACCCATTCAAAAAGTCCGTGCAAACCACTACCAGTACAGAGTTCTGACTAACCAAAACTTACAACTTTTAAACCTAAGTTTCCAATGGTTTAAAATTCACATCTAACACTACTCCCACACAATTTTCCACAAGGAATCCAATGGAAATATCAAAACAACCAAATTCTCATTCCATTATCATGCCCTGTTTTAGGCAACATCACAATGCAATTTCTCAAAAACTCAAACTTCACAATTCAATCCCAAATCCATTTTATCAATTCAATATACATCCCAAGACACCATTTCCATGAATACAACATGCCATACACACAATGACTCTAATTTTCGAAAATAGGCCAAAAATCTTAGAAAATCAAAGATCAATCATATGGCACAAAACCTATGTAGAAAGGTTTTTTTTACTCACCTTAACAACTTTCTCAAAGGTGTTTCTTTGTTCTCCAACTTCTAGATTTCCTTGTGTGCTCAAACACCACCAAATGGAAAATCTAAAATCATGAAATTGAAGCTCTCAACACAAGGAACAATTTTATAGAAGGGAGTTTTGGCATTAGAGGTCATCTTCTTACATTAAATCCCAAGCTTTTCTCCTTCTTGCTTGAGCTCCCATGGCAGCACAAAAAGAGAGAGGAATGAGAGAGATGAGAGTGTGAAGAAGGAAAATGATCACTCTTTGCATTCCCATGCCTCATGTCAGCGAAAATGAGAGGGAAAGAGAGAGAAAATATACTTAAACAATGTCCAATTGACTTTTCTCTAACACTCTACCATCACCTCCATTTGTCACATGTCCCAATCTTATTGGTCCCTATAAAGTAAGTAACCAATTAGTTACTCTGACCATTTCATTAGCCATTTAATTACACATATCATTTCTCTTAGTTAGTAATTAATTTCTTCATTAATCACTAACTTATGGCCATTCTTCCAATTTCTCCACTAATTATGACATATTAATTAAAATTGCCATATAACACATAATAATTTACACTTTAATTCACAAATTATTCTTAATAATTATTATTAGCCCTTAATCAAAATTTAGGCCATTACATTGATGCTTGAGGAAAAAACTCCCCTCAAAGAAAACAACTAATTTAGCCCAAAAAAAAAAAAGACAACAAGTGATCACATACAATATATTCAAATACTAATCCATCAAATTCAGCATAGAAAAAGAAAAATAAGGCTAAAAAACAATAGGCCTAAACCCAATAACATAGCTTACCACATAGAAGGAGGCCTAAGTATCGGCCAACATCCCTCAATCATAAAAAGAACACCAGTAAAATATTTTTAATACAGGTAAAGGTGTAATTCTAACAACAATATTTTTGATAAAGGGCATCTGACCCTATTAAGTTTTTGAGGCTATTAAAATCCACATGAAAGTTAGAAAGTGGTGCAATTTTACCTCCGCCCGTTAAGTTTAACAAGACGGACGTTATTTTAGTCCTAGTGGGTCCCACATAGTGTACAATTGTCATCTTTTCCTCCCCTTTGACTATTTCAACGAAACACCTCATCCTCATCCCTAATAGAACCTCCATTAAAACGTGAGAAGCTTTGTACCTCTAAAATCTTTAAACCCTCTGATTCCATTGAAGTTTTTAAAACTTGGTGGGTGGGATTGAAATAACTCCATCGGCCTCCTCCATTAAAGATACGATGGGTATGAGGCTGAGTCATAAATATCCATCGAAACCAAAAGTGAAGAAGCTGTGAGATGCAGTAATAGAGAGGCTCGTCGGGAAGAAGCAGGAGGCTTCAAAATTGGCACGTGCGGAAGGGAGGGGAGAGGCGACGGTGCTAACATTGAGGAAGCAGTAAATGGCGTCGAAATTGAAGAGCCAGTGAGATTTCAATAAAAAAGCATAATAGTAGAAACTTCTAAAGTTCTTGAATGACTTTAATCATTATTGAACTAAAACCAAATGAGCAGTACTTCCATATTTTTCTTATTTTTAAAAATTTGGGATAGCTTATTTTTAGGCAATAAGTGCTTATTACGTAAGTCAAGATAAAACTCTTCTCACATGTTTACCCCATATACAGTAAATCATGATTTATAAGCATTTATAAGGCAAAAATAAGCTATCATAAACGAGCCTTATCACTTATTGTCTTCTCTCTTGAAATATTTGAACTTTTGGTCAAAAAGGAAAAAGCAAAAGAACTCAGTGAAGATGACCAAAAAAAATTTTCTCCATGAGCATGTTTGTGTTTTGACTTTTGAGGAATAGACGAAAACGAGAATCATTTGTGTTTGTTGTCTAACAAAAAGGAAACAAAGACTGCAACTAGAATTTTCCTAGTTTGTTCGTGCTTTCATGGTCTCCCTCATTTTTTTCTAACTCTGAAAGGAGGTTTGTTTTCAGTAGAAACCTCCCTCTCCCTGGTTCTTCCACCCTATAACTTTTACCACTCAAAACTCGTGCATCTCCTCAATTTGGCAATTGATTTGAGAGATTGTTTTCAATCGAGGAGATAAACCAATTCACACAGTTCCTAAACCAATTCAGAGCTTCTTGTGTTTTAGTGGAGGTTCTACATAGGATGTGACTGAGGTGTTTTGTTCAGACAATCAAAGGGGAGAAAAAGATGACATTGTACACTGTGAGGCATCCACTAGGGCTAAAGTAACGTCCGTTTTGTAAAAATCATCGCCTGTGGTAAAATTGCCTTCACTCTTTAAAGTTTATGTGTATTTTAACACTTTAAAAACTTAATGATACTAGATACCCTAACAAAAATATATTATTGTTAAAATTGCACTTTCACCCACCTATAATCATTTTAGAATATAGTCCAAGGGCTTTAATATTTTAACTAAAGACACAACTCTATCTTGCATACAAAAACACTTTTTTTTTGGAACCATGGGCAGTCCTCAGAGGCGCTGAAAGGCCCCAAAATCACAGACACAAACACAATAGCCTTATCATTCAGCACCATATATACGTCCTATGTTCATGTAACTAAACCACTAATAAAGCTTGAAGACTGCAATGTAGGACCCCACCAAAAAGTGGGACCCTCACACTTAAACCAGGGAGCACATGGCATTCTTTAGTAAAAGGCGAAAGAATAGTTCGCTCTGCAAATTATTCACACAAACAATGAAGTACAGAGGGAAAAATGAAAGGTAATTAACTTAGTCAAATAGCAATTTTCTTCTCCTCAAAGACTTCACAATCTTTAGAATTTTCTGGGCATACATAGTTCCTGAAACCAACGAGTTCATTGTTCGCTTGAAGCAACCAATATCACTCTGAAGCAGCTCTTGCAGATGAAACAAGACGATCCCAATGTCTTTTTTCTTTTTTTGCATGAATATTTCTATCTAAATAGTTTTGAGTAGACTCAATTCTGATCTCCTGCCTAGATTTTAGTTGGTGTTCATGGTATTTTTATTCCCCTCCCCTTCTTTGGCTGGTGGCCGTCTTTAATTGATTCGTTAGATCAATTTTTTGTTCAGTGACAAAATTCAATCTTGGTAAATCCCAGTCGCACTAGCTAGCAGGCACATGCTGTGAAGTTTCTGTTGCTATAAATGCAAAGGTGAATTGATATAGATTTTTTTTTTTTGAACCCAGAGTATCCCCAAATCACTTTGGTTATAAATCTACCGGGCTTAGGTTAAGGTTAAAGTCCTCTCAACAAGTATGCTTCATGAGATTCGAACTTTTGCTATCCTTCTTATGGATTGAGACCGCTTACTGTCTTAAATAACAACTTGTCGGTTGATATAGATTTTATCTTGGGGAAAGTATCTGAAGAATGGCTGAATGTGAAGTATTAAGCACTTTAACATGTTTCTATTATTAGGGAATGCCTCTGTATTTGTCAAGGAGAAAGGTGCTAGACTTCCGGGGTTCCGTTCTTTTTCAAATTATAGAAAAAGTAGATTTTAGGGGACACTTATAATTTGTTTGCTTGTATAACACAAAGTTAACAAAATAAATATCCATTTGTCTTGGAATTGGAGTTTGTTGTGGCTTTGCATTGTAGTTTCTATGTATACTTATAAAAGAATCCTGCAAATGGATTAGGTTTTGATTTGGTGAATAATTTAAAATAATTGAAGGGGCCTTGAAGGGATTAACTATGCCCATGGAGCCGACTTTTCTGCCAGAATAAAAGCAGTTGCTTAGCACAATAAATTTTTTGGTATTTCAGAATGCTTGGAGTTGCCGTCTGTTAAATTGATAGTTATCAAGAATTCATTTTCTCTTTTCTTGGGAATCTTATAACTTAATTTCTCATTGATATTAAATTGGCTTTAGGCTATAGTATTGTTAGCAGAAAGATTTGCTATCATTCATATCCCAGCCTGTTTTGTACAATTTAGGAGGATGTTCATGGTGGGATCATAGGTTAATACAACACACAAAATCTGCTATCCTATTCTCAAAATATATGAGATTTTAAATTTAAATACTAATATTTCAGGTCCTTCATAATATCGCAATTACAAAATCCTTCCAAGATGGTTGCTTGAATTCCCAAAAGTTGCTTGAAGTACTTAATTGCGTAAAGGTAAGGTACCTCCCCCTCTTCTTCCTTGTTTTCTTCATTCTCACCTAGTGGTTTACATGGAAATATTGGCTTTGTTGTAGTTTTTTTTTTTTTTTTTTTTTTTTTTTGGGTTGATTGGCTCGTCAGTGAAACTAATTTTTTCCTTTTCTTTTTTAGTGTGGGATGTTAGGATTTCTCCCCAGAAAAAGTGAGTTTTGGCAATGCTCTTCATGATGTCCATTCTTTTTCCTATCCTCCCTCAAACTATAAAGTGATCAAGTGGAGACTGGTTAAGATTTAGGGTTTTGAAACATGATTTGTCCTAATTTGGGCCATTAGCATTTTGTTTTGATTCTTTAAAGTTTCCATGTCTATTTAGCTGTTCTTACGTTTTTTGTTTTGGCCACTTATTTAGTTGTGCTTACTACTGCATCTTGTTACTGCCATTGGTTTAGAGGAAATGTGACGAGCTTGTTTGTGCTTCTAGAGAACATGGAGAGTCAGTTAAGAATATTGGAAACAAAGTGGTTTTGGGATCCAAAGGAAGTAATGCTCTGTCACATCAGTTTTCAGGTGAACATAGCCTTTGTCTGATATTTATATTTTTTTCAGAATTATTCTCAAGGACTACAAGTGTTATTAATGAGCTGTTGACCCTGAGTCGTTTAGGTTTGGCGCTGTAGGTGTATGAACATTTGAGTATTGAGTGAAACAGAGGTATTATTTTTGAAATATACTGTGATATAAATATCGCTGATTGTGAGTTTCTTATTTTGTGTCCACTTTTTTTCTTCTTTTTTTTGTGTCAAAAGCATCTAATAGCTATTTTATATTTTAGAAAATTGTTAAACAAATTTTGGACAATGTTTGACATGACATTTATAAAATGTATGTACTAGGAGAGTTCTTTCTTCTTATTCCAGTTATGGGCATATTTTGATGATTTTTTGATAATCAGATAAGTACTTTTGTTAGTGAGTGAGAGGCTTATAAAATTCTTCTTTTCCAATTTAGCTTTTCAGAAAAGCCAAGTTCTGATGCTGGAATTTGTTTTGTTAGGATGCTTTGTCTTATCTGGAAAGGGCATTTGGTGTTAGTAATGTAAGTCAAGGCAACAATGGAAATATAGCACAGCAACAATCTGCAAACCTAATCACCAAGTCTTCATCAGTCCCTAGTGGTCCAACGGCTGCAGATGCATAAAGTGCGCTCTGATTTATTCAGCCGAAGCCCTCTGCTTGCTAAACAGAGCAAAGGAAGCTGCCGAGCATTTGTCAATTTATTTGTCGGCAGAAAACATTGTTGAATTGTCTTTCAGTCAAGATGACTACAAGAAGTGGCAGGTGGAGAGAACTTCTGAATTTGAAGATGGAACTGCAGGATCTGCGTGCGCAGGCCAACGTTTCTTCCTCCGATGACTCGCCACGCATGGATTTTCTCAAGCCGGAAGAGGCGCGTGGAATAATTTAGGCGAATTTTGCAGCATTATCTGCAATGCAGGGTGAGTTAGACCAAGCCCGTCAGTTAATTACCTGGGCGTTATCCATATTGCCAAATAGTCCAGAAGCCACAATTACTGCAATTTATGTGGATCTCTTGGTTGGTAAGCCAAAAGAAGCTTTATCCAAATTAAAACGATGTAGCCGCGCTAGGTTCCTGCCAAGTTCAATTTCGTTGAACAAGTCTTGGTCTTTTTCTAGTCTTCTCAGTACTAGTTAGCAGATAAGCTAATCTTTTCCATAGCTTTTTGTACCATATATATAAGTTCAGCCATTCAGAGAATAAGTTTTTGATGGTTCATTTATTCCTTTATTTATGATTTTCAAATGCAGGAGTCATTCATCATAGGTGTGGTGGCTGTATTTTAATTGTTGCTACTGCCACCTTAGAAATTTGAGGTGTAATTTTTTTTTTTTTTTTTTGGTTTAGATTGTGTTTTTACAGGCTAATTTAGTTTATATTCAAAAATAGAGTTCGTGCTAACATTGAGAAAGAACAGGAAATTTGATAAATTTTTTTTTTTTGAATCTAATTCCATCCTTATTCCAAGTGAAGGCTTGGGGTGTGTTTGATTCAGCTTATTGGGTAGAAATAAGCCCGTTTTTTGACAATAAACCTAAATAAAAATGTGTTGCGTTTTTGCAGTGTTTGGTTCAACTTATTTTAATTGTATCACGGGTAGAATAAACTACTTATTAAACAAGCTCTTCACTATAGCTTTTCTATTAAGTCACTTATTACGTAAGTCAAGATAAAATTCCTCTCACATACTTAACTCGTATACCGTAAATCACGATTTATAAGCACTTATTGTCCAAAAATAAATCGCTCATCCAAACATAAATCACATTACAAAAACTGACTTTTCTATTAAGTCATTTTTAATAAGTCAGAATCATAATAAATCATTTTTCCTACCGCTATCCCAAACACACACTTGATCTGATGTATATGTATTAATCCAATTTATTGTTACACTTCCCACTTTGCAAAGTTATACTGTTATGTGATGGTGAAATAATGATTATTGATACAAAGTGGCATTTTGGAGATCATCTTAATAAGTATGATTAATTTGATCATTAATATTAGGGAAAATTCCAAAAAACTACACTCAAAATATACAAAAGACAAATCAGTACAACGAAATTCAGAAATTCCAAATCAGGCGGGTGTCAGAAAAAGGAGGAATCTATCATTTTAAAATTTCGGCCAAATTACGAAAATGCCCTTCATGCACACTTCAGAATAACAACATGATCATCGGAATTAACACCTTTGGATTCGGTATTAACAACTGCAATTCTTCTTTTACAATTAACAAATTTCAGGACCAATAACAACACATATCTCGCCATTAACAACTCCGGATTCGATATTAACAACTCCAATTTCTTCTTTCAACACTTAACAAGTTTCAGGGCTAATAACAACACTCACCTCGCCATTAACAACTGATGATTCGCCATTAACAACTCCTATGTTGTTATTGCGACTGAGGGCTAAGGGCATTTTCGTAATTTGGCCGAAATTTTAAAATGACAGATTCCTCCTTTTTCTGACACCCGCCTGATTTGGAATTTCTGAATTTCGTTGTACTGATTTGTCTTTTGTATATTTTGAGTGTAGTTTTTTGGAATTTTCCCTTAATATTATGTTGGCTTTTTTTTTAAAAAAAAAAATATGAATATCGCAAACATATTATTAGGGTTGAGGAAGCAACCCACAACTCGGTTTATCCACCTGCAACTTGGTGAAATTTATCCCATTCAAGCTCTTCCAAAAGGAGCGCCAGAGTGATTGGCGAGTCACTTTAATTAGTTGATCCTAAGCTAGTCAGCTTTGGACTGCTATGGAAACTGCATGGCCTCATAGCAACTGGTTATGGGACGGTACTTCTGGCACAAGCTTCTTGGTCCAGCCTCTTGGTCTGGATTGCCTTTGTGTTCAGTCTTCCATTCTCTTCCTACCCTTTCTTGGAACCGTGGTTATGGATTGGACTTAAAGCCATGAACAAGATCCTCAAATATGGCTTTGGTTTCAGCTATCTCATTCGTGTTATGTGGTCTTTCAATTTATATGAGCTGTAACAAAAAAATTCTGAGACAGGCTAGGGGTACATCCACATGTTTAAGGACTTGAATATTAAGAATACCATTCCAATCTATTAACATTGGTTTTTATCAATATTTTAATATCTAAAATAAAGACACCATGAAGTGTCAAAGTAGTTCTATTACATATTGCAGAAATCGTTCTACTTCAACGGTCAAATTTTCGCTTCAAGATGCCAAATTTGATCATTCTTAATCATAGTTCGCTCTATGCTCACTGCGTAGCTGCGTGCTGGTCATCATTGTTCTAGTTTACAATTTATATGCTTTCCCCTAGACGAACTACATTGTGTTGATCGATGTGGGACTAAATTTCGGAATATTTTTGGAAAATTCACAAAGAAATATATATATATATATATATATACGGTTGAAAAGATTCTGACCAGGGAAAACCTTTGAAGTACTTATAATCAAGGTAATTAAACCTGGACCAGTCAGTGAACCGGTCGGCGTACTAGGTCAAGGGTCAATAGGTCAGACCGGAGCTAACTTGGGACTAAATCAGTAAGAAATTAAAGATTTTAGAATTATTAATATGAAATACTAAAGAAAAAATTTTAAAAAAATAAAAAATTGACCAGGACTGGACCAGTTTACCGGCTGATTGGCAGGTTTCCGGTCCCGTCCGGGTCTGAAAACCTAGCTTATAATAGTTTCTTCCAATTTTTAATTTGGTACACCGTATATGTGTGCTTTTTCTCTCCCTATTAAATCATTTAATTTTACTTTGTTAGCATAATTAATTTTTGTACAGGGGTCAACAATCATGACAGAGTAAAGTTACAGACGCTAACAGTTTTAAAAGAGTAAAATTAAAATATTTGATAAGGAGAAAAAACATATATATGCCAAATTAAAAATTGAAGGAAACTACAAGTACTTCAAAAATGGTTTTACTTTTGAAGTATTACAAAAAATCTCAGTTTTTTCCCAATGCCACGATGAACATTCACAAATTTCATTTTCGTTCCCAAAATCATGGACTTCCATTTTTCCCGTCTTTAAGTTAAAAATGATCTCATCAATGGCTCAAGATGGCTCAAGATGATTAAATCCATACAAAGCGGCTAATGATTAACTTTCTTTTATATAAATATTTGACAAATTTCTTTCGAAAATTACAAGGCATAAAAGAAAAACTTAAAGTTCGATTGAAAGCTAGAAATGAAGATTATTATTGAAACTAACATTATATCAGCCAATTCATCCAAACAAACCGTTGTTCACAAATTATTAACTATCGAGCCAAGCCAAAGAAGTAACAGATCCTGCAAGAAACATGATAGTTGAACTGTTAGTCACAATTAGTTCATGCTCCCTATGATCCTTAATATAAGACTCAAGTTTTTTTTTTTTGAGAGATTAATAAAACTAAATAAATTACTTAATCATTGCATATATGTTATGTATCATTAGATTATATATCAATTTATAAGTTAATAAATTAGTTTGGAAAAAAATTATAAATATAAATACTTTAAAGTAATTTATTTAGCTTTCTTGACAAAAAGTTAAGTGAGTCTTATATTAGGAGGCCGGTTAGATACCATACACAAAAGCTATAAGAGAAAAGAATGAGAGAAAATAAAGTGTCACCTTCTCAAGGCCTTTTCCCAAGCAATAACTTCTACCTATTGGTGAGGTACCTTGCAACATAAATGGCCACCAAGATCTGGACTCTGTCTATAACTCTTCTTACAAACCTATAGTAGGTTTGCCTCCAAGAGCGATTGAAGAGCAATGGCCCAAGAAAGGCCCAAAATCCGAAAGCAAATCCCAATCCCAAGCTCAAGTAAAACTCTTGAGTGAAATATGAGCCATCATCTTCATAATGATCACTATATTGAGGTGTAGGCGTTTCATCTTCTGGGCACTTCTTGTCAAGTGGCAGTCCACAAAGATCAAGATTCCCCTCATAGCTTGTGGCATTAAAACTCTGCAATTGTGTTCCTTTTGGGATTTTTCCAGAAAGACGATTGTTTGACAAGTCTAATACACTCAGGCGATCGATATGAGCAAGACTTGGAGGGATTGGGCCTGATAACCTATTTCTTGACAAATCTAAGGATTCTAGTGATCCTAGATTCCCGATCTCAGTAGGAATTTTTCCACTTAATTTGTTTCTGGATAAGTTCAAGGAAACCAATCCCAATAAATATACAACTTCTTTGAGTATTTCACTTGTGAGAGCATTGCTAGATAAATCAATGCTTTTAAGAAGTTGTTCTGGCCTCTTAAACAAGTTATCTTTACCCTTCCACATCAATGTTATGTAGAATTCAAACTTATTTACAAATGTATATCGGAAGGGTATCTCATTGAATATATATGAATGATAACCTGCATAACTTGAATTGATATGGCCCAAAACAGAAAAATTTTGAAGACATGATGGGATTTCACTGGACAAGTTATTGTGTGATAGATCCAAGAGTCGAATATCTGTTAAGTAATAAAGGTGCAAAGGAATTCTGCCATATAAATTATTCATCCTTAGGCTTAGAATTTGCAATTGTCCAACGTTTTCTCCAATCCATGAAGGTATTGACTAACAATTGATTCTCAGACACATCTAATAGCAATAATTTGGAGCAATTTATCAAATAGGAAGGAAGTTCTCCAATTAAGCTGTTGTTTCTTAAAACCAAAGCCTCTAAATTCACAAGGTGTCCTATAGACGTTGGTATCACTCCCGACAGGTTATTATTGCTCAAATCAACAAACTCTAATGAATTTAGATGACTCCAACAATCAGGTAGTTGTCCCTCTAGTTGATTGTTTGATATGTCTAAAGTGCCAAAGCCTCCTTCATCTTCAATTTGGCCACATAGAAGGGGAACCAAATTTGAGAATTTATTTTCTGAAAGATACAGTGCCAATACTTGTGAAAACAATGATGAAACCGGGCCTTCAAAATTGTTTGAAGTCAAAATTATTTGTGGCCCATTGTTAAACTTCAAGGGTAAATTTGAAATTTCACCAACAAAATTATTATATGAGATATTCAAGTAACCCACATCTTTTACTAGTGGCCAAAACCAATCCGGTATGTAACCTGAAAGCCCGCAATGAGAAATATCCAAGCTCTCCAACTTTTGTTGATTATGCAGTCAATTAGGAAAATAAGGACCTGCCTTACACGAAGCCATTTCCAAATGTTGCAGCTGAAATGGGGCAATCCATCTAGTACTAAATTGCAGGGTTAATGAATTGCCAGAGAAAGTTATATACTTCAAATTGGAGAGCATTTTGAAATGAGACTCAGTGATTATGCCTCCTAAATTATTCCCTTCCAGGCTCAAATAATTCAATTGAGATAGCAATCCGATGCTTTCGGGTATTTCTCCTTTTAATTGATTATTTGAGAGATCTAAACTTTCCAAAAAGGAGAAAACAGAAAGATTGGCTGTCATGCCCTTTATTTGATTGTTTGATAAGTCCAACATTCTTAGAGGATGACTATTGCACCAGGAAGTGTTTTTAATGAAACTTGAAAGCTCCCCACTGAAGTTATTACCTAAAAGGCGTAACTCCTTCAAAGTGCATATATTCCCCAATGATGCTGGTATTTCACCTTGCAGCTTATTTTGTGAGAGATAAAGGACTTCAACAGAGTTCATCATGTTTCCAAAACCTTCTGGAATGGGACCTTCCAACAAGTTACCAGAAAGTCGAATCTCATGAAGATTAAAGGTGAAGTTAGAAATCCAATGGAATATGGATAATGTTGTCAACAAATTAGAAGACAAATCAAGCTGGACAAGAGAAGTGAGATTGCGATTGAAAGATGTAAAAATAGGATTATCAGATAATAGGCTACAATTTCTTAAATTAAGAACTTGTAGATTGGAGCTGAAGTCCATAGCCCTTAGTGACGTGAGGTTATTGGAAGAGAGGTCAAGGACCATGAGGGAAGAAAGTTGAAAATGGGAAAATAGAAAATGAAGATAAGTACTTGAAAGATCACAGTCACTTAGATATAGCTCTTGAAGGTTGGTGGAGCTCAAATTGAAGGGCCATTGAAATGATGTTGAGTTCAAGTTATTTTCAGAGAGATCAAGGATAACAAGAGAAGATGAACAGTTTGAAAGATAAGCAGTCAAAGAAGGATTATGGGTATAAGAAATGCCACATCCTGCTAGTCGCAGAACTCGAAGGTTTGACAGTTTACCAATCATTTGTAGCCAGAGATGAGAATAGCCAACATCACTCACATAACTCAAGTCAAGACTTGATTGTATGAAGAAAGTTTAGGGAGCCACTTTGCATCATCATTGTTCTTGTCATCCAACGTGAGATTAGAATTATAACCAAGCTGTAGTGTTTGCAACATGGAGAGATTTCCAAGCTGAAAAGGGCTCACTCCATCAAGAAAATTTAGTCTAAGATCGAGATGTCGCAACTTTGAAAGGTTTCCAATTGTCCAAGGGATATCTCCAACCAATATATTAACACCCAGATCAAGATATTCCAAATTTGAAAGCTTTCCCAATCGAGAAGGAATAGTCCCAATGAAACCAGAATAAGAGAGATTGAGATATCTTAACTTGGTAAAGGACCCTATGGATTCTGGGATTTCACATAGATAGAAAGTATTGTGACTGAGATCCAAATATTCCATATCATGCAATTCACTCAATGAAGTAATATTAATTTCACCTATCAAAGAAATAGGATAAGAACCACGAAGATTAAGGAATTGAATGTGACCTGTTTCATCACTGCAGTGAACTCCTTTCCAGTTGCAGCAATCTTCATTTTCTGCATCTCTCCATGTTGATAACATCCCATAGTCATCTTTCGAGATTCCTTGTTTGAATGAGAGTGAAGCTGTTTTCTCACTATTTATGCACTTTGCTCCTTCACCGATTGTAGCCAAACTGAAATTTGCATGTAACAGAAACAGCAATATAAATAATGCGCACAAAAACTTACAGATAAAGACCATAGTAAGGACAATATCTTCAATACAAGCTCACAAGTAAAGAGTGATCTATATGATGGTCATACGAAGCGCTTGAGGCATGAGGCTTGAGAAATGGATTTAAGGATTTATAGAGAGTTCATTGTAGAGGATATAGAGTTGTAGGCTTTTGGCCACTTGGAGAGATAAAGCCAAAATTTAATATTTAGAAATTTAGTGGTGCTTATTGATAGCTTTCTGTATATTGTATTTTGTTCGGAAAGAGTGATTTATGGGGTCAACGTGGGGTCATACTTGACCGATGACTTAGACTTTAGTCTTTTACATAAACTTCAAAGCCACATACTTCAACAGTTAAAGTTGAATGATGAATTGAAAACTTCTGTGATGAGAAAAATAAAAGTTGTCATGAACGTTACACAACGAAATATCAAGTTTTAGCACAAGAAATTATTACTTGTATATGGCTTTGATTATTTTTCATTATTTTTTTTGCGTTTATAAACAAATTATATTTTTTTTATAGAATAGAAAGCATTAAAAGGTAAAAGTAAAGACATAATAATAAAATAAATAAGGTAAAAAGAAGCTAATAAGTAATTCCGCTTGCATCCAGCAGAAGTTTGGTAGATTTCTTCGATAACATTTGCAAATCCAAGTCCAATCCTTAAAAGCCTTTTTTTTTTTTTACTGAGATTCCTGCTATTTAATTTTTGGTATGATTGATGTTCAGCAAATCCACTTCCCGTTTTATCGCCTGTTGTACCTCACATATCAAGTAAATGACCTCATGCATCTCCTGCTGTTCGGCTCTACTAAGCATGACCACCTTACTCAACTCACAATATAACCTTATGTGAAAAAAAATTATTAATTTAATATCAATATAACACACACACACACACAAGTACACATCACATAGCGTTGATGAGCTTGACCACGGTGAAAATAGTTCTGTTACCTTTGTAAAATTTGGGAGATTAATTTGGGGATTTTATTCTAATTCAATTCTAAAGAATGCCAAATTTTCTTGTTATTATTACAAAAAAAAAAATTCTTATTCTTGAAATGACTCAGTTTGTTTCCGTCTCAAACTGCACAAAAGGAAAAAAGATATTCAGAACTACTTAACATCTTAAATAAACTTGTCGAAGCCAAATGATAGTACGAATTCGATTTCTTTCGAACTGTATACCTTCGTATACTTTTATTTTTCATACAACATATCATACATTAATTTTCGGACCAAACTTAGGTCAAGTAGTTTCTAGTAGCTAATTATAATGTGCCACGTGTATTAGTGTTGTCCAAGTTAATTAGCTCTTAACTCCAAAACATCACTTAACCACTGTTAACTCTAAATATTGTTGGGAAAAGTTTTCTTAAACAAAGCAAAAAAAATCATGGAAGGATCATGCGGCAGGAATCACACTAGGGTGATCTAGAATCATGCGGCAGGGATCACAAAGTCGGTAAATGCAAATAGATTTTGATTGCCTGTGTTGCATCACGTAGCTGGATGCAAATACTCCATCCGGTCCTAATATATAAAACAGAATTGATTTTTTTAAAAATATTAAGAAAACTAATTTAGCTTCTTATATTGAAACCATGACATCCGGAGGAAGAAGAACTCTTTGAATTCAATAAAGCGAATGAAACGAACGTAATGAATCAGCAACACAGTGTTTGATTTTTAGTGGTATTGGACTCAGACCCAATTGTTGAATATGTCCACCGAGACCAAGTTACCTAATCATTCTTTAGAGGAAACATAATTAAATGGGAAGTGACGTTGACGAGGAGCAATACTGGTGATCACTGGTCAATTATGTTTTTTTAAAAGAGAAATCTATTAACCGATTTCAACATTAGAAATAAATGAAGGATTAAAAGTTCCGCAAATGATCATAACATAACATGAGAAGTATTGGAATGACTCATTTTTAGGCCTGCCTACTCCTCAAGCTAGCCATTACATTAAAATGCCAGAATGGGAACTATTATTTGCGACACAAATTTAGAGGTGGACAATTGGGGATATGGCCATAGACCTAAATAAGTGAATAGTGTGGCCTCACATAAACAATGTGACAGTGTCTGGGCAATATTGCTACCAGTACCATGTTCCATTGAGGTCCCATGAGAAAAAAGCATAGTTTGGCATTTTGAAAAGTCTTGGTTGGTTGGTTAGGCTGAGACGCCAGCCTGATGGACCTTGCGAACCGTACTTTCTTCGTCGCCATAGTTAATACGGTACGGTACTTATGGTTATAGGTCGCACCCAAAGTCATCCATTTTTTTATTTGGGAGTTGCCAGGCCCTTCGTAAAAGATATAAGTGATTAATAACAACTGCTTTTAAAAATAAAACTAAAGTTATTTGGATGCATATAATATAGTTAAATAACTTATTTAGCTTTTTATATTTAAAACTGGAGGGAATAGTTTTTTTTTCTCTATTGCTCGTGTTGCAGATTTCAATCCTTTGCCAAAAACAATTCAGAAGATGTAAATAGATTTTGACACATGGCTAGCTGTGAGATTTATCTTGCTTGTCGGTACCAAATTATAAAACCCGGCCCATTGCATACAAAGGTCAACCTTGAAGATTAATAAAAAGAGAACTATCCAATTGATTTCTTTTCTGTAAAATTGCTCATGGAACAAGCAAGGCATTTATGAAAGTGAGGACAAGAGAGAGGAAGAAAATAAGATCACCCTCCTTTGCCGCAAGTTCTCTTCCTAATCACATATCGCACGTGGCATATATACTATGATTAGCTATTTGGACGTACTTGACCTAAGTCACATGACCAAAGTTTGGTCCTTATTTTTAATATTTCCTCTGCCAATTTTTTGACTCATTATTGATTTTTTCTACAAACTTTCCCATATTTTCAATTTTTCAAATAAGTCGTTATTTTTTCAAATTATTATCTAATGCAGGTTAAGAAACCAATTTATGTGTGCAATTAATACATAAGAAAAATTATAATTGATAATCACCTTATTATAATAGAGCTTCCAAATTATCTTATTTGCCTATCTATATTGGATATAATAAACTTTACTACAAAAACGAGCCACAGCGTTTATTTCTGGAAAAACAACAGAAAATACTTTGGAAAGTTAAAATTCTAAATCTGGGTGTTAAATTTAATAAATATAAAATCAGTTTACTTGAACTGATTTCAAACTTTAAAACATTGGGAAAAGACATCACAGTCCTCACTTTTTTATATTAAAAATGCAACCTCCCCATAACCCCTCACCAGTGGCCGCCAAAGCTTTAGCGCCAGTCACCAGCGCTAGATTATCAATAAAAATATTAAATTATTAAAAATAAATAAATTAAATATTGCTAAATTTTAATTAACCCCATGCGCACGTCCGTTTCCTGAATCCGTGAAAGACCAGGTGACCAAGAGGAGAACGCATAGAACCCGTACGTGATACGCATTGAGACCCTCTTCGGCGATGAACATGTTGAACAGGCACGTCCCAGTCTCTTTCTAAGAGAGTTTGATTCTCTCTAGCAATATATCATCAAGTCACTGGTGGAAAAATGATTTTTTAAACTGGTTAAAATTGACTTTTTAGATCGGTTTTGGATCAGGTCTTGATACAGCTGGTCTAAAAAGTATGTTACTTTTAAGACCGGTTTGATAACTGGTCTTAAAAGTCTCACTTTTAAGACCGGTTGTATTGATAACCGGTCTTAAAATAAACCATTTTAAGACCGGCTGTCATGAGCACCGGTCTTAAAAGACCTCTTTTGTAGGCAATACATAAATATTTTTAAGACCGGTTTTCCATATAACCAGTCTTAAAAGTTTGACTTTTAAGATTGGTTGTACATAAAACCGGTCTTAAAACTTGAATTTTAAGACCGGTTATATGGGAAACCGGTCTTAAATTAACTTTTAAGACCGGTTATATTTATAACCGGTCTTAAAAGTATTATAATTTTTTTTATTGTCTGTGATTATGTTAGTTACCAGAACGCATTCTAGAATTGCTACTTCCAATGCCATACTTATTAAGTGCCATAAGGTGTTCAGTTTGTTTCCACTTACCATTTCCTTTTTCTTTAACATTCTCATTAGGAACTTGTAACATAATATGTCATATATCCTCATGTAATGTGTTGTTTAAAACCATCATATATATATATATATGCATAATTGTTTAAAACACATGCAGACCAATTACATGGCTCAAATAGATTCACATTTATAAATGCATGGTTGCACATAATTACAAGAACAACAAACATGTCAAATCATGCAACCAACAAGTTTTGCAACTAACCAACATGTCAGTTCATCAATATATACAAAAAAGTCCTCAGTTTTATAAGAATTCACTATTGTAAAAGTTCATAAATGAATTCAGCACAACAATTGCGAATGTGATCAATATATTCTTTTGGAAAGGGGTCAGCAAGATCAAACATCTGAAACACCAAAGCCAGACAAAACATTAACTTCACTTTAAAAAAATAAAAGTAATACAAAATTTTCGAAATATACACGCACACATTTATCTCTTGAGTAAATTATGTCGTGCATAGGGTAATAATATTATAAATGTGCCTCAGAACATACAACCCCCACAAGTTGGACCCTGGTGGTTGCCTACGGGTCTAAATTATGTCGTGATATCATTCAAACAAGTATAAAATTAAAGCATGGCTTATTATTGAATACATTCTAAAAAAAAACAACTATGTAACTAACCTTTGGTAAGATCCATGTAGGGTCTCTTAGGTCACGAATAGGCCTACCACAAGTAGTGTGTAGGAATGTCTGCATAGCCCTATATCATCAAAATCACAAAGGTTACTTATTTTACACAAATTCTATAAATTTTGCACACAAAAGGTAATTAATAATGCAAGAAAACTTACAAGTTCAATGTCTTCTTCAATTCACTAGTTGGCTTGTTGAGGTGGAGGGAGCATAAGAGGATGACAGAATAACTCTTTTTGCACAAAATAGCCAATTGCCAATGATCACTGAGAAAAGGGGAGACTTTTAAGAAAATATAAAACATTATGTATATTATGAAATATAAATTTGTTTCTTACCCATGCAAATATGGAGCCAAGAAACACTCAATTGGGGTTTCACTAAGCCTGTGCGATAAGTATGTGTGTCTGATAGCAGCAGTGGTCCCTTTGTCGTAGAGTTGAACTGGGCATAGGAGTCCAAATTATTGATTTTGCCAGAGTCAACCAACCTATGATTTATGTACCTACAATAATGCAAGCACACAAATCAAAGTTTAACGATGTAATTTGTAAAATATTAACTTTCAATTTGAGAAGCTATTTACATTAAAAAGAGTTGGACAATTGAAACCGTAAGCTGTTGTAGAGGAGCTACCAGGGACATTAAATAATCCCTCTTAAGATAGCATTGCACCCCTGACTTGCCAATAGCTAACTTAATAGGTCAATCTCTTGTTCGAAAGGACGTATCATATGCCATTAGAATCACTTGTTGGATGACATTCAATGAAGGCCGTGAAACATCTTGAGTAGAGGGAGGTGGAGGTGGCGGGGATTCCTCAACTCGATCAGAAACAAGGTTTTTTGGTCACATGATGAATGAGTTGAGGACATCGCCCACAATCTTGAAGTCATCAACAGGGATAGGGAGAGGTGCATCTGCAACGATCACCTCTTCAACTACCACTCTGACTTGATCATTCTTTATTTTTTGGTGGTGGACAGTTGATTTCAAGTTGTGCACGCTCCCCCATGCAACTAATCATTTCAGAGGATCCTCCACAAACAAGTCACAAGGCTCACCAATTTCTTTTCCAGGACCCTCTGATGATTGACCAATACAACTCCCTTTAGTGCTCTGTTTAGGGTTTAAGGAATGAGCCTGGGGATCACTGGTATCTGCTTATCTTGTGCTCATCATGATCATCCATTCCTCCTTCATCTTGCTGAACCTTTTTTTAAATCATGCATCAAATGATGCTTCTGCCTCAACCCTAGCTTCTGCCCTCACAGTGGCCAATATATGCTCTATCTCCTCCTTAGTCACCATACTACTTAAGGAATGGTTGGAGGTGCTCCAAAGTAATCCCTTATGCCTACCCCTCCTCCAACCCCTCTGACACGGCCGGGATGCTCACGTTTTCTTGTAACTACGGTCAGGATGTCATTCCTCCCATTCGACCTAAACGATCCCTCAGCTTATTTTTTTGAAGCTGCTCCTATAAGACACAAATGACAAACGTTAGTAATTAAATTTGTTTACTAAATAATTAATAACAACAAGTTAACAACAATACTTACAATTTTCTCACCAACTATATGAGATTGTTCACTCATATAAGACCCGCTCCTCTTTTGCTGAGTAAACAACCACTTCTTTTCGTGACGTATCGGAGATGGTGGAGAAAGAAGAATAAAAGGATTGGATTGAGCTGCTTATTCTAATCTCTTCCTTTTGGCCTCCAACAAGTCTTTTTTGGCCTTCACATAAGCCCCGCGAGACATTGTATGGGGGAAATAATACTTTCTATTACTCTCTTGGGCCTTTTCCCTTTTTTCCTGCGAATAAGAAATCAAAATTAAGGTTACAATCAATAAAGACAATTTACAATTCACAAGTAAATCAAATGCAAAATAAGTCAACTCACCAATGCTTCTGGAGTAGTCTGAAGCCATGTAAATTCTTGCCAAGTTTGTTCCTCAATATAAGAATACTTGTCGCACGGATTATGACAAGGCTGACCTTCTTCCACCTCAATATACACGTAATTGTTGGCTAGACTTGTCTTAAACTTCCTCCAACGTTCATTACAAAACGTCATTGTCTTGTTATACAAGACTTCACTCTCAAGAATGTCGTAAGTGAGCTGGATAGTTTCCCAAATATGTCGCTTCACACTTTTATCCACATTTCTCCATTGCTCTATCAAGATGCTAGGCTTGTTGCGTGCTAGGAGGCCGACAAAACTCCTATACCGGCTCGCATTAGGTCCGATTGGTTTCCAATATCTATCAAACTCAATCAGAATCTTTTCCTCGGTATTCCGATTAAGGGGAATGTCTCTCAATCGGGTACCTCTTCTACCCCTTCGTATATGCTGGTTACCGCTTTGATTCTGGCTCAGAGGATTGCTAGGAGTACCCTCACTTTGATTAACACTAGTTGGCTCCGGAGTACCCTCAGTAGGATAGCTCATTATCCTCACTTGAAATTGAATGAGCTAATTTATATTCCTATGTGGTCATGACACTTTATATTTCAGCCTCCATTTTTCATTTCAAGCACTATATTAACATTCTAGACTATGCTATATCCTTGTTGGCACTTAAGTATCGTACAGGGAATCAAAATGCACAATACAATTCCACTTTAGAATCTGGAATTTTCCAGCAACTAACTTATAACAATTTCTTTCTCATGCTCTCCTTATACAATTCCACCTCCTAAACTCATTGGAACTATAAAAAGGAATAGAATCTAACTCTGTCTAACACATTACTGGGATCCACAGAGTTCCAGAATAAAATCTAACTCATTATAATTAAACAATACAGAGTTACAGAATCAAGGTTTAGAGACATTATTTACATTATAATCCAACAATACAGAGTTACAGAATAGAAAAACTCACATTATAATTCAACAAAACAGAGTTAATAAAGGCCGAGAGACATAGAAGTAGCTCTAAGAAAGGAAAGATATGCTTTGCATCCACATATAATATTCATAAGTTCACATAATTCAAAAGGCAGAACAATGCTTCAGAGCAAACAAGGGAAAAAGGAAAATTTATCACATAATAACCTGGAGTTGGAGCTTGAGGAACAAACCCAGGGGAGGCAAGCAACGGAAACGAGGGAATGCAATCCACCGTAGCCTTGTGTCAATCGGCAGCGTTGGTAGGAGAGACGTGGGAAAGACAAGGTTAAAGACAAAAACCCAGGGGAGGCAGAAACCCCGCTTGAAGAAGAAAACAATCAGAGGAAACGAATGCCCAGCCTTACAGTAATGTTTCAACCAAACCTCTATGTCGACGGTGGTGAAGGTTAAGGACGGAGGAGCGACGTGGGAAGGATGAGCTGTCGCGAAAGGAGGGAGGGGTTTGTAAGAAGCTTGAAGCGACAGAATTGAAATGTTTCAGAGTTGAAATTAGACACAATGGATATTTAGGGCATTTTTAAGACCGGTTATATATAACAACCGGTCTTAAAATTTATATTTTAGACCGGTTATTTAGTATAATTGGTCTTAAAAATATTTTAGACCGGTTCCTATAAACAACAGGTCTTAAAAGTTCAAAATTTAAGACCGGTTATGTTTTATAACCGGTCTTAAAAAAATATATTTTTAATTTTTTTTATTTCAGAAAATATATTAGACCTGTTACGTTTAGAACCTGTCTAGAAAATACATACATATATTAATATTTTTTAATGATTAATTTTTAAGATCGGTTGTTTATAAAATCGGTCTAAATAATACATTTAAGACTGGTTTTTATTATAACTGATCTTAGACCTTATTGTTTACATAACTGGTTTTTATTATAACCGGTTGATCATAATCATAAAAATGCCACCGGTCACTTTTTTAAGACCTTATCCGCTATAACCGGTCTAAATACGCCAGTCTTAAACACCATTTGTGTACTAGTGAGTTGTCCAATTTTTATTATCAACATTGATATAAATTAAGCCCTTTTTATAAAAAAAATAAAAAATAAACTCATTTCATATTTATTTAGGATATAACATTATTTAGATTTTTTAAATTTTATTGACATTAAATGAATTTTTTGTTTAGTTTAAGGCTTAAATGAATTTTTTTAACACACATAAATCTCTTCTAAAATAAAAAAAAAATCATATAAACTTTCTTAGCTTGACATGTAGAATAAATTATAAATGACCTTGTGTTTTATTAAAGTTATATAATTTTATTTTTAATTAAATTTTTTGTTGATTCAAAAAAATATAATTTTGACAAAATTGAAAATTGTGTAATTTTTTTCCATAGATATCCATGTAAGTTGTGAAAAATGAAAATTGAGAAAAATTTTATTTAAAGCGAAATTTAGAATTTTGTATTAGTTTTAAAAATAGAATGTGGGACATGATACAAAAATAGAATGAGGGAGAGAATATAGGAGAGAATGCAGAAGATTTCGTTAGGGCATTTTAGCATTTTTAATTATATATATTTTTTATTTGGTTCTTATAAATAATCACAATTTTTATGGTCATTCTCACTAAATATCTTTTCCTCCAAGTCCTTTATTTTAATTTTCCCTTTAGGTTAAGAAAAATCAAAAAAATTTTCAAACCGCAAGTCAAAAAGTTTTAAAAATTTGGAAAGCCTTGCATTGTTTGTATATTTTGGCAATTTAGATACTCAAAGCGTTATATTTGGATTCATTTTTGCCCGTGTTTATTTGATTTTCATGTTACAAATATGTGTGTGTGTCATAAATGAAGTTCCTTGAAAATTCCTGTCCATACCCACACACAGTTAGAGTCTAAGATCTTATAAAACAAAACCATATGTTGTTTAATTTCCAAGAAATTTGGTGACACATGCACATGAAACTGCAATACTACGTCGGTAGTTGACTTTGCAATATATGAAGAAAAAGAGGTCAATGTCTCGCAGCCTGTTACACGCTCCACTCTTATTTTATGAACCAAACACGTTCCAATTACGCGTTTCTTCCCCACGCATCTCCTTTATATATATCAAACACTTGCTCCTTCTTTTTCATCTCAAAATCCCTCCCTCTATCTTTCACTACTGCAAATTACTCCTCTCATTTTCTTCTATTATTTATGGCGCCAATTAGGACACGTACCCTGGAAGTCACCATTATATCCGGTGAGGACCTTTCTGCGGATGGTCGGAATCCGGCGACGACCGACATGTATGTGTTGGTTCGTACAGAGTTCATAAAGAGCTGGAGCACGAAAATGGAGGAGCAAGTAGCAGAGAGGCGAACCAGTTTATGGAACGAGAAGTTGATGGTGGAAATGCCATGTCATGCAAAGTCTATTACTTTGGAAGTTAAGAGTAAGACGCCCAAAGGTGCGGTTAGCTCCATTGGGTTCGCCAGGATAGCAATTTGGGAGGTGTTGCCAAAGCAAGAGGCATGTTCTTCTGAGGTGTTGAGTTACAGGATGAAGAATTGGCGTCATTAATTTCTCAGTCAAAGCAGCGAACAAGGAACAAGAAGAAAAGGGCACATTGATGAGTTCTTGCGACTTGAAATTAAGGGATCATTGTGGGACTGTTACTTGAAAAGGGAACAATGGTTGATTATTATTACTGTGTGTTAATGGGCGCTCAGATGCATGGTGAGCTGCAAGTACTATCGCCGTTGGGGACGGTTCGGGAGGTGAATTTCCAGAGGTTCTGCAAGCAGCATGCGGAGGGAGTGTGGGCTGTTGTGGATGTGTCAATTGATACAGTCGGGGAAACTTGTGTGGTTCTATGAACTGTAGGAGGCTTCCTTGGGCCTGTCTCGTTCAAGACATGCCTAATGGTTACTCCAAGGTAATTTGGCTAATTTCCCTTGCTTTTGTTTTGTTATTACTTCAAGTTCGTGGTGTTTTTACTTTTTGGTTTCCCAAGTAGACAGTGAAAATGACTTTGTGCTGCCCTTGTTATTTTTATTTTAACCAAGCCTGCACCTGTTTCCACTTGCTTTGATACCTCCATGTTTTCCCAACAAGTACTCGCTTGTCTTCTTGGTAAATTAACCCTAGGTCATTAATTATTAAACACATTTCAGTATTTTTGGCATAGAGAATCTGGAAATAATGAAGAAAGTAATTGGAAGGGCAAACTGACAAGTGGTTGGGGATATTAGAAAAATTAACGTTGTTTAAATAATTGCTATTTTAAGCATTAGAACTTGATTGATTGATTACTTCAAAGTTCAAATTATTAGTTTACCCCTAAATTACCACTGCGTGGACTTTAAATTTTTTTTAATAATGTGTATTTTCCTTATTTTTTTACATTATTACTGTTGTTATTTTCCAATTTAGGTTTAATTTATTTCTCTGAGGAAAAAAAGAAATAGACAAAAATCATGGGGGACTTTTGGTTTTCCAAGCTATTGAAGAAAGAGCACATGGATTTAGTGCATGTTTGGATTACCCGTTGAAAAGTAGTTTTTTTTTTAATCTGATTTTTGCAAAAGTCAAATAGGATAAAAGTCATATTATAAACGTGATTTGTGTTTGGATTTGACTGCTTTGATTTGAATTTTTGTGGGTTCTCTTTCAAAAAGCAGACAACAGCTCTCCACATATGCCTGCTGCTGCTTGATGCTAGCCTTGCTTGCCGTGATGCATCAAAATCAGCTGTGAGTTATATTTGTTTGGTTAAACTAGTTCATTTGTTGAAGCCTTTGTCTGATTTTTTTTTTCAGAATTATTATCAAGGACTACAAGTGTTATTAATGAGCTGTTGACCCCTGAGTCGTTTAGGTTAGGTGCTATAGGTCTATGAACATTTGAGTATTGAGTGAGACTAAGGTACTCCCTCCCATTGTATTCATAAGAGCTCGATAACCGAATTATATGATTTAAGAAAACGGTTAAAATTAGTTAGAAATAATAAGTATTTCTAAAATAAGCTGTTTTTTTTCAAGTATGCCCTCATCTATATGGGGGTAAATAAGAGAGAGGAATAGAGTAAATATAAGCATCACTAGCCTTTTAATTAATGCAATATATATGATTAATGAGGGGCAAAAATGGAAAACACTCATTAAATATTCAGACAACTCTTATAAGGTTCTTATAAAAAGGACTGGAGGGAGTATTATTTTTGAAGTATATTGTGATATAAATATCACTGATTGTGAGTTTCTTATTGTGTCCACTTTTTTTGTGTCAAAAGCATCTAATAGTTATTTTGTATTTAGAAATTTGTTAAACATATATTGGACAATGTTTAGTATGGCATTTAGTGTATAATATGGGTTATGGATATTTCAATATTTTTGCTGAAAAAACAAAGGAATGTACTAGGAGGGTTCTTTCTTCTTATTCCAGGTTATGAGCATATTTTGATGAGATTTTTATAATTAGACAAGTACTTTTGTTAGTAATAACGATTTTCTGGACATAAATAAGTGAGTGAGAGGCTTAGAGAATTTGTCCCCCAATTTAGCCTTTCAGAAGAGCGAAGTTCTGACGATGGAATCTGTTTTGTTAGGATGTTTTGTCTTATCTGGAAAGGGCATTTGGTGTTAGTAATGTTTGTCAAGGCGACAATGGAAACGTAGCACAGGCCGACTGGTTTATCATCAAATGATCTATCAAGGGCTTTGGTTGACAGGTTCTCTAATGTTGAGTAGAAGCTTAAATTCCAACTTTTCAAGGTTGAATTTTTGCTGCTAACCAGGAATTTGAAGTTAGCAAAACGTGGAGCGCTGCTGGTTATGAACATTGCACGTGGAAGAGATTCTTCAATGGCTCTTCTTTTGAAATCTCAGCTTGAATATGCTCGCCGTAACCACCGCAAATCAATTAAGCTATTGATGGTATCAAACAGTAGGACAGACCCAGCATTTTCAAGTATTTTCCTCAACAATCTTGGTTGCGTTTACTATCAGCTCAGGAAATACCAGCATCATCATTGTTTTTCTCAAAGGCATTGGCTAATTGTTCATCCCTTAGGAAGAACCAACTGCTAAAGCTGCCCACCTTCTCACAGGATAATTCTCTTCTTATTGTATATAATTGTGGTATGCAGTACTTGGCTTGTGGAAAGCCATTGCTTGCTACTCGCTGTTTTCAGAAGTCAAGTGTGGTCTTCTACAATAAGCCTCTCTTGTGGCTTCGCCTTTCCGAATGCTGTCTGATGGCTATGGAAAAGGGCCTAATTAAATCAAGCCGTGTTTTATCAACGAGATCAGAAGTTGGAGTTCATGTTGTTGGGAAGGGGAAATGGAGGCAACTTCTATTGAACAATGAGATCCCAAGAAATGGATGTGTAGAGTTGTGTGACAGAGAAGATTGTGATCTCAAAAATGATATGAAGCTGAATTTATCAATGTCTCTGGCCCGGCAGTGCCTCTTAAATGTCTTGTACTTGCTGGATTCCAACAAGATGGTGGATAGTTTAAAGTCTGGTGTGCCTTTAAACTCGTTAAGGGAGGAAAACCATTCAGGTGAAGTGTCATCAAACAATTCGAACAATAAGAATTTACTCAGAATTGATTCCAAAGCATTTTCTTTAGCATTAAGCAATTCAAACGGGGACGTGAAAGAACAAAAGGGAGGTGCTAATCAGGATGTCATTCAAAACTCCCTGTCCTCTTATGAAGATATTTGCAGAAGAGAGAGTATACTGATTAAGCAGGCAGCTCTTGCCAACCTGGCATACGCGGAATTGGAATTAGACAACCCTGTTAAGGCACTCTCAGTTGCAACGTCTCTTCTAGAACTTCCAGAATGCTCTAGAATTTATCTCTTTCTAGGCCATATTTATTCAGCCGAAGCCCTCTGCTTGCTAAACAGAGCAAAGGAAGCTGCCGAGCATTTGTCAATTTATTTGTCGGCAGGAAACACTGTTGAATTGCCTTTCAGTCAAGATGACTACAAGAAATGGCAGGTGGAGGGAACTGCTAAATTTGAAGATGGAACTGCAGGATCTGCGCCGGCCAACATTTCTTCCTCCGACGATTCGCCATGCATGGATTTTCTCAAGCCGGAAGAGGCGCGTGGAATAATTTATGCGAATTTTGCAGCAATATCTGCAATGCAGGGTGAGTTAGACCAAGCCCGTCAGTTAATTACCCGGGCGTTATCCATATTGCCAAATAGTCCAGAAGCCACAATTACTGCAATTTATGTGGATCTCTTGCTTGGTAAGCCAAAAGAAGCTTTATCCAAATTAAAATGATGTAGCTGCGCTAGGTTCCTTCCAAGTCCAATTTCGTTGAACAAGTCTTAGTCATATATTCATGGGCTTTATCTTGTTTTTCTGGTCTTCTCAGTGCTAGTTAGCAGATAGCTTAATCTTTTCCATAGCTTTTTGTACCATATATATAAGTTCAGCCCTTCAGAGAATAAGTTTTTGATGGTTCATTTATTCCTTTATTTATGATTTTCAAATGTAGAAGTCATTCATCATAGGTGTGGTGGCTGTATTTTAATTGTTGCTACTCCCACCTTAAAAATTTGAGGTGTAATTCTTTTTAGGTTGAGATTGTGTTTTTACAGGCTAATTTAGTTTTTATATATATATATATATATATATTCAAAAATAGAGTTCGTGCTAACATTGAGGAAGAGCAGGAAATTTAATAAATCTTTTTTTTTAATCTAATTCCATCCTTATTCCGTGTTAAGGTTTGATCTGATGTATATGTATTCATCCAATTTATTGTTACACTTCCCAGTTTGCAGTGTTATATTGTTATATGTGATGGTGGAATGATTATTGGTACAAAGTGGCATTTTGGAGATCATGTTAAAAAGTATGATTAATTTGATCATTAACATTACGCTAGCTTTTTTTTTTTTTTAAATATCAATGTGGCAAACCTATTATTAGGGTTGAGGAAGCAACCCACAACTCGGTTTATCCACCTGCAACTTGGTGAAATTTAGCCCATTCAACCTCTTCCAAAAAGAGCACCAAAGCGATTGGTGAGTCACTTTAGTTGATCCTAAGCTAGTCGGCCTTGGACTGCTATGGAAACTGTATGACCTCATAGCATAGAAAAATCTAGATTTAAAGTACCAATTCTGGAATCTAGGCCAGGCAACTGGCTATTGAGCGGTACTTCTGGCACAAGCGTCTTGGTCTGGATTGCCTTTGAGTTCAGTCTCATTCTCTTCCTTCCCTTTCTTTGAACCTTGGTTATGGATTGGAGTTAAAGCCATAAACAAGATCCTCAAATGTGGCTTTGGTTTCAGCCACCTCATTCGTTTTATGTAGTCTTTCAATTTATATGAGCAGTAACAAAAAAATTATGAGACAGGCTAGGGGTACATCCGCGTATTTAAGGACTTGAATATTAAGAATACCATTCCAATCTATTAACATTGGTTTTTATCAATATTTTAATATATAAAATAAAGATACGATCAAGTGTCAAATTAGTTCTATTACATATTGCACAAAACGTTTCAAGGGGCAAATTTTCGCTTCAAGATGCCAAATTTTTTTTTTTTTGCGTACAAAGGCAAGCGAAGCTTGAAGAATTACAAGAATGCTACGAAGTCAGCATCACCGAATGATCTAGTGGCATTCCACCACAGTCGACCTCAAATAGCTGGTTGCATTCCACTTGAGGTGTTTCTATCAACAAGAACTCCTGATTACTCAAACTCAGGTTACAGCCATCAATGCAACTGACGAAGTCATGCATGGACCTGGGGACAGACGTTACTCCTCCCTCCTTATCTCTGGAATCAAGAATAGCATTAAAATCACCAAGGACAAGCCAAGGAATAAGTGCATTTCTGCTAATTGCCAGAAGAG
Organism: Inga oerstediana; assembly: GCA_963210345.1. Lineage (NCBI taxonomy): Eukaryota > Viridiplantae > Streptophyta > Magnoliopsida > Fabales > Fabaceae > Inga > Inga oerstediana. Next base: position 44,231,941 of record OY723407.1, read on the forward strand.
ATGACCACAACTCCCTCCTCTTCAAGACACTGGTATCCCCATAAACAAAAGTCACCAACATTGGATCCTGGTTATTTTTCCCGGAAATTTTACAATGGAGGAGTTGAGTATTAGAAGTAATATATTGAACCTGGACATCCCCACTATTCCATAACACCCAAATACCTCCGGCATACCCAGTAGCTTCAATCCTCAACCAATCTGAAAAACCCAGTCTTCTCACAATTTTATTCGCCCTATTGCCACTGACCCTTGGCTCTAGTAATCCCATGACATTAACATCATGCTTCTTGACAATATCCTTAAAAATACGTGGAAAAGCTCTACCACAAGCTCCACGACAATTCCAAGATGACACTATCATAGGAAAATAAATATAAATTGCATCTTGGAAAAATTATGGAAACTTACCCGTCAGGAGGTTCACTATCCAGCAAAACCTCCACTACAAGCTGAGACACTGGATGCATAATTGGAACCGTCCCTTGCTGATCTAGAGAGCTCTCCACGTGCTTTAGTGGGTTCAGCACCATCTCATTTTTGTGTGTGGAAAAATCTGTATTAAAACCGAAGCCTTTCCCATTGGAATGCAATAAAGAACCCTTATTCCCTACACCACGTGAAACATCCACTTCCTCCACCACTTTTTGCTTTTTGGCTTCACAAATATCAATATTCTCTATGCTCCCTCTTACTATACGATGCACTCTTAGGGACCCACCTGCTTTTTCTTTATCCCCCTTTTGACTCCCAAGCACTTTCTCTTTATTCAAATCCACACCCATAGCGTGAACCATTGCCTTATGACCGATGGGTATGGGTTTATTATTATCCAACGCAACATCCCATTTATTCCCTCCAGCAACCTTTTTCTTATTCCTTCTGACCAGATTCTTGTCCTTAGCCGAGATCCACTCCTGCGCAATATGCTTCCCCTCCCCAACATCAACGTTACCTTTTTTGCACACAGAATTCTTAAACATCTCGAGGTCTTCAAGATGCCAAATTTGATCATTCATAAAGTGACCCAACTTTATTTTCGGCTCAAAATTGCACAAAAGGAAACTAGGAATTGTTTAACATCTTTGACTTATAAGTTACACCAACATTGCATCAAATTAAAGGTGAGATATGCAAATACTGAATTATTCATCCCACAAGACCCACATCTCTGTAATTAAACACCACAAAGCTTTAGCACTGAAATGTAGGACCCCACCCAAGGATAGTACGCTCCCTAAAATAGGCGTATGCGACTTGAAGCAGCGAGCTCGTGGTATTCTTTAGTATAGTTCGCTCTGTGCTCACTGTGTAGCTGCGCTGTGGTCACTATTGTTCGACTTTACAATTTATATGATTTCCCCTATACGAACTATATTGAACTGACCGTTGTGGGACTAAATTTCTGAATATTTTTGGAAACTTCACAAATATATATATATATATATATGCGGTTCAAAAGATTCTGACAAGGGAAAACCTTTGAGGTACTTATAATAGTTTCTTTCAATTTTTAATTTGGTACACCATACATGTGTGCTTTTTCTCTCTCCATTAAATCATTTAATGTTACTTTGTTAGCATAATTAATTTTTGTGCAGGGGTCAACAATCCTAATAGAGTAAAGTTACAGAGGCTAACAGTGCTAAAAGAACAAAAATTAAAATATTTGATAAGGAGAAAAAACATATATATGCCAAATTAAAAATTGAAGAAAACTACAAGTACTTTAACAATGATTTTCCCTTCAGAGTATTACAAAAATTCTCAGTTTTTCCCAATGCCACGATGAACATTCACAAATTTCATTTTCGTTCCCAAAATCATGGACTTCCATTTTTCCCGTCTTTAAGCAAAAAATGATCTCATCAATGGCTCAAGATGATCAAATCCATACATAGCGGCTAATGGTTAATTTTCTTTTATATAAATATTTGACAAATTTCTTTCGAAAATTAGAAGGTCTACCTAGTTCCGTGGTAGTGTTCCCATATTTAACCTGCCAAAAACATCGTTCTCTTTGTATCCAATAGAAATCATATACTGGTAGCTGAATAGACAAATCATACAAAATCATCAAGCTATATGAGCTATCCCCAGTTTGCATACAATAGAAAAGATTTACAAGGCATAAAAGGAAAACTTAAAGTTCGATTGAAAGCTAGGAATGAAGATTATTATTGAAACTAACATTATATCAGCCAATTCATCCAAACAAACCGTTGTTCACAAATTATTAACTATCGAGCCAAGCTAAAGAAGTAACAGATCCTGCAAGAAACATGATAGTTGAAATGTTAGTCACAATTAATTCATGCTCCCTATGATCCTTAATATAAGACTCTAGGCTTTTTTAGGAGAGACTAAAAAAGATAAATAAATTACTTAATCAATGCATATGTTATGTATCATTAGATTATATATTAGTTTATAAATTAAGCAAATTAGTTTAGAGAAAAATGATAAATATAAGTACTTTAAAGTAATTTATTTAACTTCCATATATAATCTCCACAAAAAAATCAAGTGGGTTTATATTAGGACGTCGGTTATATACTATAAACAAAAGCTATAAGAGAAAAGAATGAGAGAAAATAAAGCGTCACCTTCTGAAGCCCTTTTCCCAAGCTACACCTTCTACCTATTGGTGAGGTACCTTGCAACATAAATGGCCGCCAAGATCTGGAATTTGTTTGTAACTCTTCTTACAAACCCATAGTAGGTTTGCCTCCACGAGCGATTGAAGAGCAATGGCCCAATGAAGGCCCAAAAGCCGAAAGCAAATCCCAATCCCAAGCTGAAGTAAAACTCTTGAGTGAAATATGAGCCATCATCTTCATAATGATCACTATCTTGAGGTGTAGGCGTTTCATGTTCTGGGCACTTTTTGTCAAGTGGCAGTCCACAAAGATCAAGATTCCCCTCATAGCTTGTGGCATTAAAACTCTGCAATTGTGTTCCTTTTGGGATTTTTCCAGAAAGATGGTTGGTTGACAAGTCTAATACACTCAGGCGATCAATATGAGCAAGACTTAGAGGGATTGGGCCTGATAACCTATTTCTTGACAAATCTAAGAATTCTAGTGATCCTAGATTCCCAATCTCAGTAGGAATTCTTCCACTTAATTTGTTTCTGGATAAGTTCAAGGAAACCAATCCCAATAAAGATACAACTTCTTTGGGTATTTCGCCTGTGAGAGCATTGCTAGATAGATCAATGCTTTTAAGAAGTTGTTCTGGCCTCTTAAACAAGTTATCTTTACCCTTCCACATCAATGTTATGTAGAATTCAAAATTATTTACAAATGTATATCGGAAGTGTATGTCATTGAATATATATGAATGATTACTTGCATAAGTTGAATTGATATGGCCCAAAACAGAAAAATTTTGAAGACATGATGGGATTTCATTGGACAAGTTATTGTGAGATAGATCCAAGAGTCGAATATCTGCTAAGTGACAAAGGTGCAAAGGAATTCTGCCATGTAAATTATTCATCCTTAGGCTTAGAATTTGCAATTGTCCAAGGCTTTCTCCAATCCATGAAGGTATTGAACCCAACAATTTATTCTCAGACACATCTAATAGCAATAAGTTGGAGCAATTTATCAAAGAGGAAGGAAGTTCTCCAATTAAGCTATTGTTTCTTAAAACCAAAGCCTCCAAATTCACAAGTTGTCCTATAGATGTTGGTATCACTCCCGACAGGTTATTGTTGCTCAAATCAACAAACTCTAATGAATTTAGATGACTCCAACAATCAGGTAGTTGTCCCTCTAATTGATTGTTTGATATGAATAAAGTGCCAAAGCCTCCTTCTTCTTCAATTTCGCCACAAAGAAGGGGAACCAAACTTGAGAATTTATTTTTTGAAAGATACAGTGTTATTGCTTGTGAAAAAAATGATGGAACCGGGCCTTCAAAACTATTTGAAGTCAAAATTATTTGAGGCCCATTATTAAAATTCAAGGATAAATTTGGAATTTCACCAACAAAATTATTGTATGAGATATTCAAGTGATCCACATCTTTTACTAGTGGCCAAAACCAATCTGGTATGTAACCTGAAAGCCCGCAGTGAGAAATATCCAAACTTTCCAACTTTTGTTGATTACGCAGCCAGGTAGGAAAAAAAGGACCCGCCTTACACGAAGCCATTTCCAAATGTTGCAGCTGAAATGGGGCAATCCATCTAGTGCTAAATTGCAGGGTTAATGAATTGCCAGACAAAGTTATATACTTCAAATTGGAGAGCTTTTTGAAATGAGACTCAGTGATTACACCTCCTAAATTATTCCCACCCAGGCTCAAATAATTCAATTGCGATAGCAATCCGATGCTTTCAGGTATTTCTCCTTTTAATTGATTATTAGAAAGATCTAAACTTTCCAAAAAGGAGAAAACAGAAAGATTGGCTGTCATGCCCTTTATTTGATTGTCTGATAAATACAAGAATAATAGTGGATGGCTATTGCACCAGGAACTGTTTTGAATGAAACTTGAAAGCTCCCCACTGAGGTTATTATATGAAAGGTATAACTCCTTCAAAGTGCATATATTCCCCAGTGATGTTGGTATTTCACCTCGCAGCTCGTTATATGAGAGATAAAGGACTTCAAGAGAGTTCATTATGTTTCCAAAACCTTCTGGAATGGGACCTTCCAGCAAGTTACCAGAAAGTCCAATCTCATAAAGATTATAGGTGAAGTTAGAAATCCAATGGAATATGGATAATGATGTCAACAAATTAGAAGACAAATCAAGCTGGACAAGAGAAGTGAGATTGCGATTGAAAGATGTAAAAATAGGATTATCAGATAAAAGGCTACAATTTCTTAAATTAAGAACTTGTAGATTGGAGCTGAAGTTCATAGCCCTTAGTGACGTGAGGTTATTGGAAGAGAGGTCAAGGACCATGAGGGAAGAAAGTTGAAAATGGGAAAATAGAAAATGAAGATCAGTACTTGAAAGATCACAGTCACTTAGATATAGCTCTTGAAGGTTGGTGGAGCTCCAATTGAAGGACCATTGAAAAGATGTTGAGTTCAAGTTATTTTCAGAGAGATCAAAGATAACAAGAGAAGATGAACAGTTTGAAAGATAAGCAGTCAAAGAAGGAATATGAGTATAAGAAATGCCACATCCTGCTAGTCGCAGAACTCGAAGTTTTGACAGTTTACCAATCATTTGTAGCCAGAGATGAGAATAGCCAACATCACTCAAAAAACTCAAGTCAAGGCTTGATAGTGAAGAAAGCTTAGAGAGCCACTTCGCATCATCATTGGTCTTGTCATCTAACGTGAGATTAGAATTATGACCAAGCTGTAGTGTTTGCAACATGGAGAGATTCCCAAGCTGAAAAGGGATCACTCCATCAAGACGATTTAGTCTAAGATCGATATGTCGCAGCTTTGAAAGGTTTCCAATTGTCCAAGGGATATCTCCAACCAATGTATTAAAACCCAGATCAAGATATTCTAAATTAGAAAGCTTTCCCAATTGAAAAGGAATAGTCCCAAAGAAACCAGAATAAGAGAGATTGAGATATCTTAACTTGGTAAAGGACCCTATGGACTCTGGGATTTCGCATAGATAGAAAGTATTGACACTGAGATCCAAATATTCCATATCATGCAATTCACTCAATGCAGTAATATTAATTTCACCTATCAAAGAAATAGGATATGAGCCGCGAAGATTAAGGAATTGAATGTGACCTGTTTGATCACTGCAGCGAACTCCTTTCCAGTTGCAGCAATCTTCATTATCTGCATCTCTCCATGTTGATAACATGCCATAGTCATCTTGCGAGATTCCTTGTTTGAATGAGAGTAAAGCTTTTTTCTCACTCTTTATGCACTTTGCTCCTCCACCGATTATAGCCAAACTGAAATTTGCATGTAACAGAAACCACAAAAACTTACAGATAAAGCCCATAGTAAGGACAATATCTTCAATACAAGCTCACAAGTAAAGAGTGATCTATATGATGGTCATACGAAGTGCTTGAGGCGTGAGGCTTGAGAAATGGATTTTAGGTTTTATAGAGAGTTCATTGTAGAGGGCATAGAGTGTTAGGCTTTTGGCCATTCAGAAAGATAAAGCCAAAATGTTTTTTCAATTTAATTATTAATATTGAGAAATTTGTGTGCTTATTGATAGCTTTCTGTATATTGTATTTTGTCCGGAAAGAGTGATTTATGGGGTAAACGTGGGGTCATACTTGACCGATGACTTAGACTTTAGTTAAAGTTGAATGATGACTTGAAGACTTCTGTGATGAGAAAAATAAAAGTTGTCATGAGTGTTACACAACGAAATATCAAGTTTTAGCGCAAGAAATTATTACTTGTATATGGCTTTGATTATTTTCATTATTTTTTTGGCGTTTATAAAAAAATTATAATTTTTTATAGAATAGAAAGCATTAAAAGGTAAAAGTAAAGACATAATAATAAAATAAATAAGGTAAAAATAAGCTAATAAGTAATTCCGCTTGCATCCAGCAGAAGTTTGGTAGATTTCTTCGATAACATTTGCAAATCCAACTCCAATCCTTAAAAGCCTTTTTTTTTTTTACTGAGATTCCTGGTATTTAATTTTTAGTATGATTGATGTTCAGCAAATCCACTTCCCGTTTTATCGCCTGTTGTACCTCACATATCAAGTAAATGACTTCATGCATCTCCTGCTGTTCGGCTCTACTAAGCATGACCACCTTGCTCAACTCACAATATAACCTTATGTGAAAAAAAATTATTAATTTAATATCAATATAACACACACACACAAGTACACATCACATAGCGTTGATGAGCTTGACCACGGTGAAAATAGTTCTGTTACCTTTGTAAAATTTGGGAGATTAATTTGGGGATTTTATTCTAATTCAATTCTAAAGAATGGCAAATTTTCTTGTTATTATTACAAAAAAAAAAATTTCTTATTCTTGAAATGACTCAGTTTGTTTCCGTCTCAAACTGCACAAAAGGCAAAAAGATATTCAGAACTACTTAACATCTTAAATAAACTTGTCGAAGCCAAATGATAGTACGAATTCGATTTCTTTCGAACTGTATACCTTCGTATACTTTTATTTTTCATACAACATACTACCTCCGGTCCTAAATATAGGACATAATTTATAGTGCAAATTACACTACAAACTATGTCCTATATTTAGGACCGGAGGGAGTATCATACATTAATTTTCGGACCAAACTTAGGTCAAGTAGGTTCTAGTAGCTAATTATAATGTGCCACGTGTATTAGTGTTGTCCAAGTTAATTAGCTCTTAACTCCAAAACATCACTTAACCACTGTTAACTTTAAATATTGTTGGGAAAAGTTTTCTTAAACAAAGCAAAAAAAATCATGGAAGGATCATGCGGCAGGAATCACACTAGGGTGATCTAGAATCATGCGGCAGGGATCACAAAGTCGGTAAATGCAAATAGATTTTGATTGCCTGTGTTGCATCACGTAGCTGGATGCAAATACTCCATCCGGTCGTAATATATAAAACAGAATTGATTTTTTTTAAAATATTAAGAAAACTAATTTAGCTTCTTATATTGAAGCCATGACATGCGGAGGAAGAAGAACTCTCTTTGAATTCAATAAAGCGAATGAAACGAACGTAATGAATCAGCAACACAGTGTTTGATTTTTAGTGGTAGTGGACTCAGACCCAATTGTTGAATATGTCCACAGAGACCAAGTTACCTAATCATTCTTTAGAGGAAACATAATTAAATGGGAAGTGACGTTGACGAGGAGCAATACTGGTGATCACTGGTCAATTATGTTTTTTTAAAAGAGAAATCTATTAACCGATTTCAACATTAGAAATAAATGAAGGATTAAAAGTTCCGCAAATGATCATAACATGAGAACGTATTGGAATGACTCATTTTTAGAGGTGGACAATTGGGGATATGGCCATAGACCTAAATAAGTGAATAGTGTGGCCTCACGTAAACAATGTGACAGTGTCTGGGCAATATTGCTACTATTACCATGTTCCATTGAGGTCCATGAGAAAAAAGCATAGTTTGGCATTTTGAAAAGTCTTGGTTGGTTGGTTAGGCTGAGACGCCAGCCTGATGGACCTTGCGAACCTTACTTTCTTCGTCGCCATAGTTAATACGGTACGGTACTTATGGTTATAGGTCGCACCCAAAGTCATCCATTTATTTATTTGGGAGTTGCCAGGCCCTTCGTAAAAGATATAAGTGATTAATAACAACTTGCTTTTAAAAATAAAACTAAAGTTATTTGGATATATATAATATAGTTAAATAACTTATTTAGCTTTTTATATTTAAAACCGGGGGGAATAGTTTTTTTTGTCTCTATTGCTCGTGTTGCAGATTTCAATCCTTTGCCAAAAACAATTCAGAAGATGTAAATAGATTTTGACACATGGCTAGCTGTGAGATTTATCTTGCTTGTCGGTACCAAATTATAAAACCCGGCCCATTGCATACAGAGGTCAACCTTGAAGATTAATAAAAAGAGAACTATCCAATTGATTTCTTTTCTGTAAAATTGCTCATGGAACAAGCAAGGCAATTATGAAAGTGAGGACAAGAGAGAGGAAGAAAATAAGATCACCCTCCTTTGCCGCAAGTTCTCTTCCTAATCACATATCGCCCTAGGTCAGTCTTTGATCAGGGAAAAAAACTAATGCACGTGGCATATATACTATGATTAGCTATTTGGACGTACTTGACCTAAGTCACATGACCAAAGTTTGGTCCTTATTTTTAATATTTCCTCTGCAAATTTTTTGACTCATTATTGATTTTTTCTACAAATTTTCCCATATTTTCAATTTTTCAAATAAGTTGTTATTTTTTCAAATCATTATCTAATGCAGGTTAAGAAACCAATTTATGTGTGCAATTAATACATAAGAAAAATTATAATTGATAATCATGTTTTTATAATTGAGCTGCCAAATTATGTTATTTGCCTATCTAAATTGGATATAATAAACTTTACTACAAAAACGAGCCATAGCGTTTATTTTTGGAAAAATAACAGAAAATACTTTGGAAAGTTAAAATTCTAAATCAGGGTGTTAAATTTAATAAATATCAAATCAGTTTACTTGGACTGATTTCAAATTTTAAAATATCAGGAAAAGACATCACAGTCCTCACTTTTTTATATTAAAAAAACAACCTCCTCAGTACCCGTCACCAGTGGCTGCCAGAGCTTTAACGCCGGTCACCAGCACTAGATCATTAATAAAAATATTAAATTATTAAAAATAAATAAATTAAATATTGCTAAATTTTAGTTAACCCCATGTGCACGTCCGTTTCCTGAATCCGTGAAAGACCAGGTGACCAAGAGGAGAATGCATAGAACCCGTACGTGATACGCATTGAGACCCTCTTAGGCGATGAACATGTTGATTACGCAAGTCCCAGTCTCTTTCTAAGAGAGTTTGATTCTCTCTAACAATTCTCATTATGGTCTTCATGCTCTTAATTCACCCCGTTCATACACAGCTCAATAGTATGAGACCACCAGAGCTTTGGTGGACCTTCTTTATGAATTTAGTATGCATATTAATAACTCAAGTATCCATGTTGACAACTTTTATTTGAGAAATTCAAAAAAACATATGAGTGTCAGAGCTTCAGTCGACCTTATTTACGACTTCAGTATGCATATTAAAAAGTTAAGTATCCATATTAAAAATTTAAGTATCCATATTGACATCTTTTACTTGATAAATTCAAAAAAAATTATGAGACCGTCGGAGCTTCGGTCGATTGTATTCACGACCTTAATATGCATATTAACAATTGCAATATCCATATTAATGATTTTTGCTTAAGAAATTCAAAAAAAATATGAAACTGCCAGAGCTTTGACCGACCTTATTTACGAATTTAGTATTCATATTAACAACTCAAGTATTCATATTGAAGACTTTGTTTAAGAAATTAAAAAATAATATATGAGATAATTGGAGCTCTGGTCGACCCTATTTGTGACTTTAGTATCCATATTAACAATTCAAGTATCCACGTTGATAACTTTTGCTTAAGAAACTCAAAAAATATATGAAACCACCGGAGCTCCCATGACTTGTCACTAGCAAGGTCACGGAGCTCCGGCGATGGCAGCCACTAGTCACCGGCGTTGGAGCTCCGTCGGCTTGCAAGAGGATTTGAGGGTTTTTATTATAAAAAAACTAAGGATAGTTGGGTAATTTTCCAAATTTGGCAACATTTCAAAATTTCAAATCAGTCTCTTTGGAATTATTGAAATTAAATATACTTATTTGTTTTTTTTAATCAATTTTGGCAGTATTTTTCTGCCTTTTTTTCCAAAAATAAATGGGAAATGTTTTTTAAGTTAATTATCAATATGGAGAAATTCAGTGGGGCCTGATGGCCTGCTATATATTGTTTATATACTATATAAGATATTTTGTTAGGTTAATTACATTCAAGTCCCACACAAGAGAAAAAAATGAAGCAACGGTCCCTGAAGTTGTCAATAAATGACCCTCAACTTGTCAATGAATGCCCCTGGACTTGTCATAAACAACTTTAGGAACTTTTTCTTTATTTTGTATATGTGAGACTTGAATGTAATTATCCCTATTTAGTTTGGACAACATACGTGGTTTATGGGGTAATTGAGAGGCTTTACTTGAAGGAAGGCTTGGACTTTAAACTTTAAGTAGACTTGAGATATCAAAGCCACAAGGCATAAAAATTAAAGTTGAATGATAACTTGTGGACTTCTGTGATGAAGAAAAATAAGACTGTCGTACATGGCATGTTATTTCAACCTTTTAGAGACTTTTATACAATTTTATAAAAAAATCTTTTTTTTGGCTAAATGAATTGTATTATCAATATATAATTATATAATGATAAGTGGTGGAATATGGGATAAGGAGGAATTGTGGGTCAAAACACGCTTCTTGCATTTTGTTGCCAAAATGGATGAATTTCAAAACTTCGAGAGATCAATACCCATTCTAGATTCTTAATGATAAATCGTGCAAAAAAGGTTGTTTCTCTAGAGTTCTGAGACCTTTAACACAATTTCCCTCTTGAAAGTGCAAATCGGCTCAAAACTCGCTTCATGCCTTTTTGGAGAAGAAATGGATGAACTTTGCAACTCCGAAGCCCATTCTAGATTCTTTATGAGAAATTGAGCAAGAAACGTTGTTTCTAGTGAGTTATGAGACCTTTAGCAGAGTTTCCCTCATGAAAGCATACACTGGCTCAAATCTCACTTCATGTCTTTTGGGAGAAGAAACGGATGAACTACGCAAATTGCAAGTGTGCAACTCTTCATGAACTAGTAGATTATACATATGGACAATGTTATGAGTATAAATAGTCTATTAAATAGTGTAAGTGTACACTGTCATAATCAAGTAATACAGAAGTGAGTAGAGTATCGTTCTCACGAGGATTGATCACTAAGTACCAAAATGGATAATTTTAACTCTATTTAGTTGATTGATAGAGCTCAATATTTATATATCTTTATTAATTAATCTTAGGTTTTTGTGGGACTTAATTGAATATTTTGGGCATAATCAAGTGTGAATGTGAGATTTTAGTGAAAGAATAATTTGGGAATTATAATGGTTAAATTGTTATATTTTTAATTAATATTTGTTATTCACATCATTCTTTAGTTGTGAATAAAAGATATTACCTTTGTGAATCTAATTTTGTAGGTGATGATGTGGCACAACTTACTTATTTAACCTAGATGAATTGAAGAAAGAAAAGGAAGTGGGGACCATTGTTTTTGAGACAGTGGCGGCTGAATTGAAATAAGGAAAGGGAGAGACCGAAATGAATGAAGCAAGCTGAACCGAAAAGCATGGAGAAGATGGTGTTGACCGAGTTGAAGAATTGAAATGACTTGGACCGAATGGAATGGGAGAGGTAGAAACAAGCAGCTGATTTATTGAATAAAATCTGGACCGTGAGGGAATAAAGAAGTGAAGAAGTGGAGCCGAAATTGTTGACTAAAGATAAGGGGATGTGACCGAATTGAATTAGAGAATGGAAATGAATTATAGAGAGCAACAGCTGGACTAATAGAAGGGCCCACGTGAAATGAATAAGGGTCCGTTTGGTATGATAAAATTGATTTTGATTGAAATGAATATGAAAATGAAGATGGATATAGAAATAGAAATGGAGTTTAAAAGTGTGTTTGGTATGTCATGGAATTGAGTCCTAATTTGTAAATAAAAATACCAAAATGCCCTTTAATTTTTTTCTTTCCAAAGAAGTCTCACCACCAACAATGGCGTCAGATCACCTTGCAATCCTAGAAATCACAAATCACGTTCCATAACCATCAATACATTGAATAATTAATTGAAAACAAACATAATAAAAAAATGACCCCAGACTGAGATTTCTTTGGCAAAAAAACAAAAAGAAACCCAGATTCAAAACGAAAAATCTCCGAAGCAAGAGGAAAAGGATATCGAAGGAGGTTGTTGTTGTTGCGGTTCATGCTCTTATTTTTAATATTTCCTCTGCAAATTTTTTGACTCATTATTGATTTTTTCTACAAATTTTCCCATATTTTCAATTTTTCAAATAAGTCGTTATTTTTTCAAATTATTATCTAATGCAGGTTAAGAAACCAATTTATGTGTGCAATTAATACATAAGAAAAATTATAATTGATAATCACCTTTTTATAATAGAGCTTCCAAATTATGTTATTTGCCTATCTAAATTGGATATAATAAACTTTACTACAAAAACGAGCCACAGCGTTTATTTCTGGAAAAACAACAGAAAATACTTTGGAAAGTTAAAATTCTAAATCTGGGTGTTAAATTTAATAAATATAAAATCAGTTTACTTGAACTGATTTCAAACTTTAAAACATTGGGAAAAGACATCACAGTCCTCACTTTTTTATATTAAAAATGCAACCTCCTCAGAACCCCTCACCAGTGGCCGCCAAAGCTTTAGCGCCAGTCACCAGCGCTAGATTATCAATAAAAATATTAAATTATTAAAAATAAATAAATTAAATATTGCTAAATTTTAATTAACCCCATGCGCACGTCCGTTTCCTGAATCCGTGAAAGACCAGGTGACCAAGAGGAGAACGCATAGAACCCGTACGTGATACGCATTGAGACCCTCTTTGGCGATGAACATGTTGAATAGGCACGTCCCAGTCTCTTTCTAAGAGAGTTTGATTCTCTCTAGCAATATATCATCAAGTCACTAGTGGAAAAATGATTTTTTAAACTAGTTAAAATTGACTTTTTAGATTGGTTTTAAATCAGGTCTTGATACAGCCGGTCTAAAAAGTATATTACTTTTAAGACCGGTTTGATAACCGATCTTAAAAGTCTCACTTTTAAGACCGGTTGTATTGATAACTGGTCTTAAAATAAACCATTTTAAGACCGGTTGTCATGAGCACTGGTCTTAAAAGACCTCTTTTGTAGGCAATACATAAATATTTTTAAGACTGGTTTTTCATATAACCAGTCTTAAAAGTTTGACTTTTAAGATTGGTTGTACAAAAAACCGGTTTTAAAACTTGAATTTTAAGACAGGTTATATGGGAAACCGGTCTTAAATTAACTTTTAAGACCGGTTATATTTATAACCGTCTTAAAAGTATTATAATTTTTTTTATTGTCTGTGATTATATTAGTTACCAGAACGCATTCTAGAATTGTTACTTCCAATGCCATACTTATTAAGTGCCATAAGGTGTTCAGTTTGTTTCCACTTACCATTTCCTTTTTCTTTAACCTTCTCATTGGGAACTTGTAACATAATATGTCATATATCCTCTTGTAATGTGTTGTTTAAAACCATCATATATATATATATATATGCATAATTGTTTAAAACACATGCAGACCAATGACATGGCTCAAATAGATTCACATGTATAAATGCATGGTTGCACATAATTACAAGAACAACAAACATGTCAAATCATGTTACCAACAAGTTTTGCAACTAACCAACATGTCAGTTCATCAATATATACAAAAAAGTCATCAGTTTTATAAGAATTCACTGTTGTAAAAGTTCATAAATGAATTCAACACAACAATTGCGAATGTGATCAATATATTCTTTTGGAAAGGGGTCAGCAAGATCAAACATCTGAAACACCAAAGCCAGACAAAACATTAACTTCACTTAAAAAAAATAAAAGTAATACAAAATTTTCGAAATACACACACACATATTTATCTCTTGAGTAAATTATGTCGTGCATAGGGTAATAATATTATAAATGTGCCTCAGAACATACAAGCCCCATAAGTTGGACCCCGATGGTTGCCTACGGGTCTAAATTATGTCGTGATATCATTCAAACAAGTATAAAATTAAAGCGTGGCTTATTATTGAATACATTCTTAAAAAAACAAATATGTAACTAACCTTTGGCAAGATCCATGTAGGGTCTTTTAGGTCACGAATAGGCCTACCACAAGTAGTGTGTAGGAATGTCCGCATAGCCCTATATCATCAAAATCACAAAGGTTACTTATTTTACACAAATTCCATAAATTTTACACACGAAAGGTAATTAATAATGCAAGAAAACTTACAAGTTCAATGTCTTCTTCAATTCACTAGTTGGCTTGCTGAGGTGGAGGGAGCATAAGAGGATGACGGAATAACTCTTCTTGCACAAAATAGCCAATTGCCAATGATCACTGAGAAAAGGGGAGACTTTTAAACAAATATAAAATATTATGTATATTATGAAATATAAATTTGTTTCTTACCCATGTAAATATGGAGCCAAGAAACACTCAATTAGGGTTTCACTAAGCCTTTGTTATAGAGTTGAACTGGGCATAGGAGTCCAAATTATTGGTTTTGCCAGAGTCAACCAACCTATGGTTCATGTACCTACAATAATGCAAGCACATAAATCAAAGTTTAACGACGTAATTTGTAAAATATTAACTTCCAATTTGAGAAGCTACTTACATTAAAAAGAGTTGAACAATTAAAACCGTAAGCTGTTGTAGAGGAGCTACCGGGGACATTAAATCATTCCTCTCAAGATAGCATTGCACCCCTGACTTGCCAACATCTAACTTAGTAGGCCAATCTCTTGTTCGAAAGGACGTATCATATGCCATCAGAATCACTTGTTGCATGACATTTAATGGAAGCCGTGAAACATCTTGAGTGGAGGGAGGTGGAGGTGGTAGGAATTCCTCAACTCGATCAGAAACAAGGTTCTTTGGTCACAAAATGAATGAGTTGAGGACATCGCCCACAATCTTGAAGTCATCAACAGGGATAGGGAGAGGTGCATATGCAACGATCACCTCTTCAACTACCACTCTGACTTGATCATTCTTTATTTCTTGGTGGTGGATAGTTGATTCCAAGTTGTGCATGCTCCCCCGTGCAACTAATCGTTTCAGAGGATCCTCCACAAACAAGTCACAAGGCTCACCAATTTCTTTTCCAGGACCCTCTGATGACTGACCAATACAATTCCCTTTAGTGCTCTGTTTAGGGTTTAGGGAATGAGCCTAGGGAGCACTGGTATCTGCTTGTCTTGTGCTCGTCATGATCATCCATTCCTCCTTCATCTTGCTGAACCTTTCTTCAAATCATGCATCAAATGATGCTTCTGCCTCGACACTAGCTTCTGCCCTCACAGTGGCCAATATATGCTCCATCTCCTCCTTAGTCACCATACTACTTGAGGAATGGTTGGGGGTGCTCCAAAATAATCCCTTATGCCTACCCCTCTGACACGATCGGGATGCTCACGTTTTCCTGTAACTACGGTCAGGATGTCATTCCTCCCATCCGACCTAAACGATCCCTCGGCTTATTTTTTTTGAAGCTCCTCCTATAAGACATAGATGACAAACGTTAGTAATGAAATTTGTTTACTAAATAATTAATAACAACAAGTCAACAACAATACTTACAATTTTCTCACCAACTATACGAGATTGTTCACTCGTATAAGACCCGCTCCTCTTTTGCTGAGCGAACAACCACTTCTCTTCGTGACGTATCAGAGATGGTGGAGAAAGAAGAATAGAAGGATTGGATTGAGGTGCTTATTCTAATCTCTTCCGTTTGGCCGCCAACAAGTCTTTTTCGGCCTTTACATAAGCCCCGCGAGACATTGTATGGGGGCAATGATTCTTTCTACTACTCTCTTGGGCCTTCTCCCTTTTTTCCTGCGAATAAGAAATTAAAATTAAGGTTACAATCAATAAAGACAATTTACAATTCATAAGTAAATCAAATGCAAAATAAGTCAACTCACCAATGCTTCTGGAGTAGTCTGAAGCCATCTAAATTCTTGCCAAGTTTGTTCGTCAATATAAGAATACTTGTCGCACGGATTAGGATGAGGCTGACCTTCTTCCACCTCGATATGCACGTAATTGTTGGCTAGACTTATCTTAAACTTCCTCCAACGTTCATCACAATACGTCATTGTCTTGTTATACAAGACTTCACTCTCAAGAATGTTGTAAGTGAGCTGGATAGTTTCCCAAATATGTCGCTTCACACTTTTATCCACATTTCTCCACTGCTCTATCAAGATGCTAGGCTTGTTGCGTGCTAGGAGGCCGACAAAACTCCTATACCGGCTCGCATTAGGTCCCATTGGTTTCCAATATCTATCAAACTCAATCAGAATCTTTTCCTCGGTATTCCGATTAAGGGGAATGTCTCTCAATCGGGTGCCTCTTCTACCCCTTCATATAGGATGGTTACCACTTTGATTCTGGCTCAGAGGATTGCTAGGAGTACCCTCACTTTGATTAACACTAGTTGGCTCCGGAGTACCCTCAGTAGGATGGCTCATTATCCTCACTTGAAATTGAATGAGCTAATTTATATTCCTATGTGGTCATGACACTTTAAATTTCAGCCTCAATTTTCCATTTCAAGCACTATATTAACATTCTAGACTATGCTATATCCTTGTTGGCACTTAAGTATCGTACATGGCATCAAAATGCACAATACAATTCCACTTTAGAATCTGGAATTTTCCAGCAACTAACTTATAACAATTTCTTTCTCATGCTCTCCTTATATAATTCCACCTCCTAAACTCATTGGAGCTATAAAAAGGAATAGAATCTAACTCTGTCTAACACATTACTGGGATCCACATTGTTCCAGAATAAAATCTAACACATTATAATTAAACAATACAGAGTTACAAAATCAAGGTTTAGAGACATTATTTACATTATAATCCAACAATACAGAGTTACAGAATAGAAAAACTCACATTATAATTCAACAAAACAGAGTTAATAAAGGCCGAGAGACATAGAAGTAGCTCTAAGAAAGGAAATATAGGCTTTGCATCCACATATAATATTCACGAGTTCAGATAATTCAAAAAGAAGAACAATGCTTCAGAGCAAGCAAGGGAAAAAGGAAAATTTATCACATAATAACCTAGAGTTGGAGCTTGAGGAACAAACCCAGGGGAGGCAAGCAACAGAAAGGAGGGAATGCAATCCACCGTAGCCTTGTGTCAACCGGCAGCGTTGGTAGGAGAGATGTGGGAAAGACAAGGTTAAAGACAAAAACCCAGGGGAGGCAAAAACCCCGCTTGAAGAAGAAAACAATCGGAGGAAACGAATGCCCAACCTTACAGTAATGTTTCAACCAAACCTCTGCGTCAACGATGGTGAAGGTTAAGGACAGAGGAGCGATGTGGGAAGGATGAGCTGCCGCGAAAGGAGGGAGGGGTTTGTAAGAAGCTTGAAGTGACGGAATTGAAATGTTTGAGAGTTGAAATTAGACGCGATGGATATTTAGGGCATTTTTAAGACCGGTTATATATAACAACCGGTCTTAAAATTTATATTTTAGATCGGTTATTTAGTATAACTGGTCTTAAAAATATTTTAGACCGGTTCCTATAGACAACAGGTCTTAAAAGTTCAAAATTTAAGATCGGTTATTTTTTATAACCGGTCTTAAAACAATATATTTTTAATTTTTTTTATTTCATAAAATATATTAGACCTGTTACATTTAGAACCGGTCTAGAAAATACATACATATATTAATATTTTTTAATGGTTAATTTTAAAGATCGGTTGTTTATAAAACCGGTCTAAATAATATATTTATGACTGGTTTTTATTATAACTGATCTTAGAAGTTGATCATAATCACAAAAATGCCACCGGTCACTTTTTTAAGACCCTATCCGCTATAACCGGTCTAAATACGCCGGTCTTAAACACCATTTGTGTACTAGTTAGTTGTCCAATTTTTATTATCAACATTGATATAAATTAAGCCCTTTTTATAAAAAAAAAAAAAAACTAAACTCATTTCATATTTTTTTAGGATATAACATTATTTAGATTTTTTTAATTTTATTGACATTAAATGAATTTTTTGTTTAGTTTAAGGCTTAAATGAATTTTTTTAACACACATAAATCTCTTCTAAAATAAAAAAAATCATATAAACTTTCTTAGCTTGACATGTATAATAAATTATAAATGACCTTGTGTTTTATTAAAGTTATATAATTTTATTTGTAATTAAAGTGTTTGTTGATTCAAAAAAATATAATTTTGACAAAATTGAAAATTGTGTAATTTTTTTCCATAGATATCCATGTAAGTTGTGAAAAATGAAAATTGAGAAAAATTTTATTTAAAGCAAAATTTAGAATTTTGTATTAGTTTTAAAAATAGAATGTGGGACATGATACAAAAGTAGAATGAGGGAGAGAATATAGGAGAGAATGCCGAAGATTTCGTTAGGGCATTTTAGCATTTTTAATTATATATATATTTTTTTTGGTCCTTATAAATAATCACAATTTTTATGGTCTTTCTCACTAAATATCTCTTCCTCCAAGTCCTTTATTCTAATTTTCCCTTTAGGTTAAGAAAAATCAAAAAGTTTTTCAAACCGCAAGTCAAAAAGTCTTAAAAATTTGGAAAACCTTGCATTGTTTGTATATGTTGGCAATTTAGATACTCAAAGCGTTATATGTGGATTCATTTTTGCACGTGTTTATTTGATTTTCATGTTACAAACATGTGTGTGTGTCATAAATGAAGTTCCTTGAAAATTCCTGTCCATACCCACACACAGTTAGAGTCTAAGATCTTATAAAACAAAACCATGTGTTGTTTAATTTCCAAGAAATTTGGTGACACATGCACATGAAACTGCAATACTACGTCGGTAGTTGACTTCGCAATATATGAAGAAAAAGAGGTCGATGTCTCGCAGCCTGTCACACGCTCCACTCTTATTTTATGAACCAAACCGTATGAAACCTACTCGCTCACGTTCCAATTACGCGTTTCTTCCCCACGCATCTCCTTTATATATACCAAACACTTGCTCCTTCTTTTTCATCTCAAAATCCCTCCCTTTATCTTTCACTACTGCAAATTACTCCTCTCATTTTCTTCTATTATTTATGGCGCCAATTAGGACACGTACCCTGGAAGTCACCATTATATCCGGTGAGGACCTTTCTGCGGATGGTCGGAATCCGGCGACGACCGACATGTATGTGTTGGTTCGTACAGAGTTCATAAAGAGCTGGAGCACGAAAATGGAGGAGCAAGGAGCAGAGAGGCGAACCAGTTTATGGAACGAGAAGTTGATGGTGGAAATGCCATGTCATGCAAAGTCTATTACTTTGAAAGTTATGAGTAAGACGCCCAAAGGTGCGGTTAGCTCCATTGGGTTCGCCAGGATAGCAATTTGGGAGGTGTTGCCAAAGCAAGAGGCATGTTCTTCTGAGGTGTTGAGTTACAGGCTGAGGAATTGGCGTCATTAATTTCTCAGTCAAAGCAGCGAACAAGGAACAAGAAGAAAAGGGAACATTGATGAGTTCTTGCGACTTGAAATTAAGGGATCATTGTGGGACTGTTACTTGAAAAGGGAACAATGGTTGATTATTATTACTGTGTGTTAATGGGCGCTCAGATGCATGGTGAGCTGCAAGTACTATCGCCGTTGGGGACGGTTCGGGAGGTGAATTTCCAGAGGTTCTGCAAGCAGCATGCGGAGGGAGTGTGGGCTGTTGTGGATGTGTCAATTGATACAGTCGGGGAAACTTGTGTGGTTCTATGAACTGTAGGAGGCTTCCTTGGGCCTGTCTCGTTCAAGACATGCCTAATGGTTACTCCAAGGTAATTTGGCTAATTTCCCTTGCTTTTGTTTTGTTATTACTTCAAGTTTGTGGTGTTTTTACTTTTTGGTTTCCCAAGTAGACAGTGAAAATGACTTTGTGCTGCCCTTGTTATTTTTATTTTAACCAAGCCTGCACCTGTTTCCACTTGCTTTGATACCTCCATGTTTTCCCAACAAGTACTCGCTTGTCTTCTTGGTAAATTAACCCTAGGTCATTAATTATTAAACACATTTCAGTATTTTTGGCATAGAGAATCTGGAAATAATGAAGAAAGTAATTGGAAGGGCAAACTGACAAGTGGTTGGGGATATTAGAAAAATTAACGTTGTTTAAATAATTGCTATTTTAAGCATTAGAACTTGATAGATTGATTACTTCAAAGTTCTAATTATTAGTTTACCCCTAAATTACCACTGCGTGGACTTTAAAATTTTTTTTTAATAATGTGTATTTTCCTTATTTTTTTACATTATTACTGTTGTTATTTTCCAATTTAGGTTTAATTTATTTCTCTGAGGAAAAAAAGAAATAGACAAAAATCATGGGGGGCTTTTGGTTTTCCAAGCTATTGAAGAAAGAGCACATGGATTTAGTGCATGTTTGGATTACCCGTTGAAAAGTAGTTTTTTTTTTTTTTAATTTGACTTTTGCAAAAGTCAGATAGGATAAAAATCAGATTATAAACGTGATTTGTGTTTGGATTGGCGGTAGCAGAAGTGACTTTTTTTCTAAAATTAAACCTGTTCGGATTAGCGTTTGAAAAACCCATTTAGATGGGAAATGACTTAGGACATGAATTTTATTGAATGCTATATATATATATATATATATTATTTGTCTATATTATTGTGTTAATTGAAGTGAAGAAATGTTAATAAAAGATGATAAAATAAAAAAAATTGTATATATATTATTTCTATATATTGTATTGAATATATATCTTTATATTAATTATTTTCAACTTATCATTAATTCTCTTTTATTTAATCTCTTATTACCCATTTTTCTCATATTTTAAATTCATTCTCAAAAAAAAGACAGGAAGAGAGTACTGGATTTATGTTTGACATAAAGAAAAACAAATGATTTAATAAGGGGATAAGAGTTGAGAGGAGCTGAGAGGAGAGAGGAGTTTTGAATGCCAATAACAAATACTCCAACGGTCGCAGAAGCAGCTTCACCCGAGTAAGAAGCACCTTCCTTCAGCTTCTATAAAAAGCGGTTTTATTTCGTTAAGCCCAATGGGAGCAACCATGAACCCAAACGGACACTAAGCAAGGCAACTGGACTTTTAGGCATTTGGGACAGCCAACTGGGCTCAAACGCTTTCCCAAACAGACCCTTAAGTGACGTGGCTTGTCTAGTGACCACTTCACTATATAACCACTCTGTCAATGTTACTATATAACCACTCTGTCAGTGTTAATTCCCAATTCAAACCACTGATAGCTTATACTCGTAATATTTGTCTAAGTTCCAAAGAATCTCCAACTGAGATTTGATGCTTCTCCTTCTCTCATTCCGAACCCTAACTTGAATTTTTTATGAATCCTGCATTTCGATCCATGACAGAACCTAATGCATTATTGTATTCACGGAAGACTTAAATTTCTGGACCCAGAATAGAAACACATTAGTCGAATATCCCCTTTTTGTAAGCAAAATTACCTTGTAACTATATATATATATTTGTGATTTTATTCTCTATAGGCCATCATTTGGTACCATCTCCATGAGTATAGAAAGACATTATCTGTTCTGGAACCCCTCTATCAAAATATTGAACCCATAGATGAGGTATATCATGAACTGATTAAATGTTATATTGTTTTGGAAGTTGCAATGTGCTGATTGCTTTGGTTTGGATTTTTTTGGGTTCTCTTTCAAAAAGCAGACAACAGCTCTCCACATATGCCTGCTGCTGCTTGATGCTAGCCTTGCTTGCCGTGATGCATCAAAATCAGCTGTAAGTTATATTTTTCAGTTAAACTAGTTCATTTGTTGAAGCCTTTGTCTGATATATATATATTTTTTCAGAATTATTATCAAGGACTACAAGTGTTATTAATGAGCTGTTGGCCCTGAGTTGTTTAGGTTTGGTGATGTAGGTGTATGAACATTTGAGTATTGAGTGAGACTGAGGTGCTCCCTCCCGTCATATTCATAAGAGTCCGATAACCGAATTATAAATTTTAAGAAAGTGGTTGAAAATAATTAGAAATAATAAGTATGTTTGAAATAAGCTCCCCCCCCAAAGTATGTTCTTATCGATAAGGGGGCAAATAAGAGAGAGAAATAGAGTAAATATAAACATCATCAACATTTTAATTAATGCAATATATATAATTAATGAGGGGTGAAAATGGAAAAAAATCGTTAAAAGTTTAGACAACTCTTGTCGGGTTCTGTTAAAAAGGATTAAGGCTATTCACATTTTGGGCTCTTATAAAAAGGACCGGAGGGGTATTATTTTTGAAATATACTGTGATATAAATATCACTGATTGTGAGTTTCTTATTGTGTCCACTCTTTTTGTGTCAAAAGCATGTAATAGTTATTTTGTATTTAGAAATTTGTTAAACATATATTGGACAATGTTTGGTATGGCATTTAGTGTATAATATGGGTTATGGATATTTCAATATTTTTGCTGAAAAAACAAAGGAATGTACTAGGAGTGTTCTTTCTTCTTATTCCAGGTTATGAGCATATTTTGATGAGATTTTTATAATTAGACAAGTACTTTTGTTAGTAATAACGATTTTCTGGACATAAACTAAGTGAGTGAGAGGCTTATAGAATTTTGTCCCCCAATTTAGCCTTTAAGAAGAGCGAAGTTCTGACGATGGAATCTGTTTTGTCAGGATATTTTGTCTTATCTGGAAAGGGCATTTGGTGTGAGTAATGTTTGTCGAGGCGACAATGGAAACGTAGCACAGGCCGACTGGTTTATCATCAAATGATCTATCAAGGGCATTGGTTGACAGGTTCTCTAATGTTGAGTAGAAGCTTAAATTCCAACTTTTCAAGGTTGAATTTTTGCTGCTAACCAGGAATTTGAAGTTAGCAAAACGTGGAGTGCAGCTGGCTATGAACATTGCACGTGGAAGAGATTCTTCAATGGCTCTTCTTTTGGAATCTCAGCTTGAATATGCTCGCCGTAACCACCGCAAATCAATTAAGCTATTGATGGTATCAAACAGTAGGACAGACCCAGCATTTCCAAGTATTTTCCACAACAATCTTGGTTGCGTTTACTATCAGCTCAGGAAATACCAGCATCATCATTGTTTTTCTCAAAGGCATTGGCTAATTGTTCATCCCTTAGGAAGAACCAACTGCTAAAGCTGCCCACCTTCACACAGGATAATGCTCTTCTTATTGTATATAATTGTGGTATGCAGTACTTGGCTTGTGGAAAGCCATTGCTTGCTACTCGCTGTTTTCAGAAGTCCAGTGTGGTCTTCTACAATAAGCCTCTCTTGTGGCTTCGCCTTTCCGAATGCTGTCTGATGGCTTTGGAAAAGGGCCTAATTAAATCAAGCCGTGTTTTATCAACGAGATCAGAAGTTGGAGTTCATGTTGTTGGGAAGGGGAAATGGAGGCAACTTCTATTGAACAATGAGATCCCAAGAAATGGATGTGTAGAGTTGTGTGACAGAGAAGATTGTGATCTCAAAAATGATATGAAGCTGAATTTATCAATGTCTCTGGCCCGGCAGTGCCTCTTAAATGTCTTGTACTTGCTGGATTGCAACAAGATGGTGGATTGTTTAAAGTCTGGTGTGCCTTTAAACTCGTTAAGGGAGGAAAACAATTCAGGTGAAGTGTCATCAAACAATTCGAACAATAAGAATTTACTCAGAATTGATTCAAAAGCATTTTCTTTAGCATTAAGCAATTCAAACGGGGACGTGAAAGAACAAAAGGGAGGTGCTAATCAGGATGTCATTCAAAACTCCCTGTCCTCTTATGAAGATATTTGCAGAAGAGAGAGTATACTGATTAAGCAGGCAGCTCTTGCCAACCTGGCATACGCGGAATTGGAATTAGACAACCCTGTTAAGGCACTCTCAGTTGCAACGTCTCTTCTAGAACTTCCAGAATGCTCTAGAATTTATCTCTTTCTAGGCCATATTTATTCAGCCGAAGCCCTCTGCTTGCTAAACAGAGCAAAGGAAGCTGCCGAGCATTTGTCAATTTATTTGTCGGCAGGAAACACTGTTGAATTGCCTTTCAGTCAAGATGACTACAAGAAATGGCAGGTGGAAAGAACTACTGAATTTGAAGATGGAACTGCAGGATCTGCGCCGGCCAACGTTTCTTCCTCCGACGATTCGCCATGCATGGATTTTCTCAAGCCGGAAGAGGCGCGTGGAATAATTTATGCGAATTTTGCAGCAATATCTGCAATGCAGGGTGAGTTAGACCAAGCCCGTCAGTTAATTACCCGGGCGTTATCCATATTGCCAAATAGTCCAGAAGCCACAATTACTGCAATTTATGTGGATCTCTTGCTTGGTAAGCCAAAAGAAGCTTTATCCAAATTAAAATGATGTAGCCGCGCTAGGTTCCTTCCAAGTCCAATTTCGTTGAACAAGTCTTAGTCATATATTCATGGGCTTTATCATGTTTTTCTGGTCTTCTCAGTACTAGTTAGCAGATAGCTTAATCTTTTCAATAGCTTTTTGTACCATATATATAAGTTCAGCCCTTCAGAGAATAAGTTTTTGATGGTTCATTTATTCCTTTATTTATGATTTTCAAATGTAGAAGTCATTCATCATAGGTGTGGTGGCTGTATTTTAATTGTTGCTACTCCCACCTTAAAAATTTGAGGTGTAATTCTTTTTTGGTTGAGATTGTGTTTTTACAGGCTAATTTAGTTTATATATATATATATATATATTCAAAAATAGACTTCGTGCTAACATTGAGAAAGAGCAGGAAATTTAATAAATCTTTTTTTTAATCTAATTCCATCCTTATTCCGAGTTAAAGCTGGATCTCATGTATATGTATTCACAAAGAGCACCAAAGCGATTGGTGAGTCACTTTAGTTGATCCTAAGCTAGTCGGCCTTGGACTGCTATGGAAACTGTATGACCTCATAGCATAGAAAAATCTAGATTTAAAGTACCAATTCTGGAATCTAGGCCAGGCAACTGGCTATTGAGCGGTACTTCTGGCACAAGCGTCTTGGTCTGGATTGCCTTTGAGTTCAGTCTCATTCTCTTCCTTCCCTTTCTTTGAACCTTGGTTTTGGATTGGACTTAAAGCCATAAACAAGATCCTCAAATGTGGCTTTGGTTTCAGCCACCTCATTCGTTTTATGTAGTCTTTCAATTTATATGAGCAGTAACAAAAAAATTATGAGACAGGCTAGGGGTACATCCGCGTATTTAAGGACTTGAATATTAAGAATACCATTCCAATCTATTAACATTGGTTTTTATCAATATTTTAATATATAAAATAAAGATACGATCAAGTGTCAAATTAGTTCTATTACATATTGCACAAAACGTTCTATTTCAAGGGGAAAATTTTCGCTTGAAGATGCCAAATTTGATCATTCATAAAGTGACCCAACTTTATTTTCGGCTCAAAATTGCACAAAAGGAAACTAGGAATTGTTTAACATCTTTGACTTATAAGTTACACCAACATTGCATCAAATTAAAGGTGAGATATGCAAATACTGAATTATTCATCCCACAAGACCCACATCTCTGTAATTAAACACCACAAAGCTTTAGCACTGAAATGTAGGACCCCACCCAAGGATAGTACCCTCCCTAAAATAGGCGTATGCGACTTGAAGCAGCGAGCTCGTGGTATTCTTTAGTATCGTTCTCTTTGTATCCAATAGAAATCATATACTCGTAGCTGAATAGACAAATCATACAAAATCATCAAGCTATATGAGCTATCCCCAGTTTGCATACAATAGAAAAGATTTACAAGGCATAAAAGGAAAACTTAAAGTTCGATTGAACGCTAGGAATGAAGATTATTATTGAAACTAACATTATATCAGCCAATTCATCCAAACAAACCGTTGTTCACGAATTATTAACTATCGAGCCAAGCTAAAGAAGTAACAGATCCTGCAAGAAACATGGTAGTTGAAATGTTAGTCACAATTAATTCATGCTCCCTATGATCCTTAATATAAGACTCTAGGCTTTTTTAGGAGAGATTAAAAAAGATAAATAAATTACTTAATCAATGCATATATTATGTATCATTAGATTATATATTAGTTTATCAATTAAGCAAATTAGTTTAGAGAAAAATGATAAATATAAATACTTTAAAGTAATTTATTTAACTTCCATATATAATCTCCACAAAAAATCAAGTGGGTTTATATTAGGACGTCGGTTATATACTATAAACAAAAGCTATAAGAGAAAAGAATGAGAGAAAATAAAGCGTCACCTTCTGAAGCCCTTTTCCCAAGCTACACCTTCTACCTATTGGTGAGGTACCTTGCAACATAAATGGCCACCAAGATCTGGAATTTGTTTGTAACTCTTCTTACAAACCCATAGTAGGTTTGCCTCCACGAGCGATTGAAGAGCAATGGCCCAATGAAGGCCCAAAAGCCGAAAGCAAATCCCAATCCCGAGCTCAAGTAAAACTCTTGAGTGAAATATGAGCCATCATCTTCATAATGATAACTATCTTGAGGTGTAGGCGTTTCATGTTCTGGGCACTTTTTGTCAAGTGGCAGTCCACAAAGATCAAGATTCCCCTCATAGCTTGTGGCATTAAAACTCTGCAATTGTGTTCCTTTTGGGATTTTTCCAGAAAGATGATTGGTTGACAAGTCTAATACACTCAGGCGATCAATATGAGCAAGACTTGGAGGGATTGGGCCTGATAACCTATTTCTTGACAAATCTAAGAATTCTAGTGATCCTGGATTCCCAATCTCAGTAGGAATTCTTCCACTTAATTTGTTTCTGGATAAGTTCAAGGAAACCAATCCCAATAAAGATACAACTTCTTTGGGTATTTCGCCTGTGAGAGCATTGCTAGATAGATCAATGCTTTTAAGAAGTTGTTCTGGCCTCTTAAACAAGTTATCTTTACCCTTCCACATCAATGTTATGTAGAATTCAAAATTATTTACAAATGTATATCGGAAGTGTATGTCATTGAATATATATGAATGATTGCTTGCATAAGTTTAATTGATATGGCCCAAAACAGAAAAATTTTGAAGACATGATGGGATTTCATTGGACAAGTTATTGTGAGATAGATCCAAGAGTCGAATATCTGCTAAGTGACAAAGGTGCAAAGGTATTCTGCCATGTAAATTATTCATCCTTAGGCTTAGAATTTGCAATTGCCCAAGGCTTTCTCCAATCCATGAAGGTATTGACCCCAACAATTTATTCTCAGACACATCTAATAGCAATAAGTTGGAGCAATTTACCAAAGAGGAAGGAAGTTCTCCAATTAAGCTATTGTTTCTTAAAACCAAAGCCTCCAAATTCGCAAGTTGTCCTATAGATGTTGGTATCACTCCCGACAGGTTATTGTTGCTCAAATCAACAAACTCTAATGAATTTAGATGACTCCAACAATCAGGTAGTTGTCCCTCTAATTGATTGTTTGATATGAATAAAGTGCCAAAGCCTCCTTCTTCTTCAATTTTGCCACATAGAAGGGGAACCAAACTTGAGAATTTATTTTCTGAAAGATACAGTGTTATTGCTTGTGAAAAAAATGATGGAACCGAGCCTTCAAAACTATTTGAAGTCAAAATTATTTGAGGCCCATTATTAAACTTCAAGGATAAATTTGGAATTTCACCAACAAAATTATTGTATGAGATATTCAAGTGATCCACATCTTTTACTAGTGGCCAAAACCAATCTGGTATGTAACCTGAAAGCCCGCAGTGAGAAATATCCAAACTCTCCAACTTTTGTTGATTACGCAACCAGGTAGGAAAATAAGGACCCGCCTTACACGAAGCCATTTCCAAATGTTGCAGCTGAAATGGGGCAATCCATCTAGTGCTAAATTGCAGGGTTAATGAATTGCCAGACAAAGTTATATACTTCAAATTGGAGAGCTTTTTGAAATGAGACTCAGTGATTACACCTCCTAAATTATTCCCACCCAGGCTCAAATAATTCAATTGAGATAGCAATCCGATGCTTTCAGGTATTTCTCCTTTTAATTGATTATTAGAGAGATCTAAACTTTCCAAAAAGGAGAAAACAGAAAGATTGGCTGTCATGCCCTTTATATGATTGTCTGATAAATACAAGAATAATAGTGGATGGCTATTGCACCAGGAACTGTTTTGAATGAAACTTGAAAGCTCCCCACTGAGGTTATTATATGAAAGGTATAACTCCTTCAAAGTGCATATATTCCCTAGTGATGTTGGTATTTCACCTCGCAGCTCATTATATGAGAGATAAAGGACTTCAAGAGAGTTCATTATGTTTCCAAAACCTTCTGGAATGGGACCTTCCAGCAAGTTACCAGAAAGTCCAATCTCTTGAAGATTATAGGTGAAGTTAGAAATCCAATGGAATATGGATAATGATGTCAACAAATTAGAAGACAAATCAAGCTGGACAAGAGAAGTGAGATTGCGATTGAAAGATGTAAAAATAGGATTATCAGATAAAAGGCTACAATTTCTTAAATTAAGAACTTGTAGATTGGAGCTGAAGTTCATAGCCCTTAGTGACGTGAGGCTATTGGAAGAGAGGTCAAGGACCATGAGGGAAGAAAGTTGAAAATGGGAAAATAGAAAATGAAGATCAGTACTTGAAAGATCACAGTCACTTAGATATAGCTCTTGAAGGTTGGTGGAGCTCCAATTGAAGGACCATTGAAAAGATGTTGAGTTCAAGTTATTTTCAGAGAGATCAAAGATAACAAGAGAAGATGAACAGTTTGAAAGATAAGCAGTCAAAGAAGGAATATGAGTATAAGAAATGCCACATCCTGCTAGTCGCAGAACTCGAAGTTTTGACAGTTTACCAATCATTTGTAGCCAGAGATGAGAATAGCCAACATCACTCAAAAAACTCAAGTCAAGGCTTGATAGTGAAGAAAGCTTAGAGAGCCACTTCGCATCATCATTGTTCTTGTCATCTAACGTGAGATTAGAATTATGACCAAGCTGTAGTGTTTGCAACATGGAGAGATTCCCAAGCTGAAAAGGGATCACTCCATCAAGACGATTTAGTCTAAGATCGATATGTCGCAGCTTTGAAAGGTTTCCAATTGTCCAAGGGATATCTCCAACCAATGTATTAAAACCCAGATCAAGATATTCTAAATTAGAAAGCTTTCCCAATTGAAAAGGAATAGTCCCAAAGAAACCAGAATAAGAGAGATTGAGATATCTTAACTTGGTAAAGGACCCTATGGACTCTGGGATTTCGCATAGATAGAAAGTATTGTCACTGAGATCCAAATATTCCATATCATGCAATTCACTCAATGCAGTAATATTAATTTCACCTATCAAAGAAATAGGATATGAGCCGCGAAGATTAAGGAATTGAATGTGACCTGTTTGATCACTGCAGCGAACTCCTTTCCAGTTGCAGCAATCTTCATTATCTGCATCTCTCCATGTTGATAACATGCCATAGTCATCTTGCGAGATTCCTTGTTTGAATGAGAGTAAAGCTTTTTTCTCACTCTTTATGCACTTTGCTCCTCCACCGATTATAGCCAAACTGAAATTTGCATGTAACAGAAACAGCAATGCAAATAATGCGCACAAAAACTTACAGATAAAGCCCATAGTAAGGACAATATCTTCAATACAAGCTCACAAGTAAAGAGTGATCTATATGATGGTCATACGAAGTGCTTGAGGCGTGGGGCTTGAGAAATGGATTTTAGGTTTTATAGAGAGTTCATTGTAGAGGGCATAGAGTGTTAGCCTTTTGGCCATTCAGAAAGATAAAGCCAAAATGTTTTTTCAATTTAATTATTAATATTGAGAAATTTGTGTGCTTATTGATAGCTTTCTGTATATTGTATTTTGTCCGGAAAGAGTGATTTATGGGGTAAACGTGGGGTCATACTTGACCGATGACTTAGACTATAGTCGTTTACATAGACTTAATGAAGGCCACATACTTCAACAGTTAAAGTTGAATGATGACTTGAAGACTTCTGTGATGAGAAAAATAAAAGTTGTCATGAGTGTTACACAACGAAATATCAAGTTTTAGCACAAGAAATTATTACTTGTATATGGCTTTGATTATTTTTCATTATTTTTTTGGCGTTTATAAAAAAATTATATTTTTTATAGAATAGAAAGCATTAAAAGGTAAAAGTAAAGACATGATAAGAAAATAAATAAGGTAAAAAGAAGCTAATAAGTAATTCCGCTTGCATCCAGCAGAAGTTTGGTAGATTTCTTCGATAACATTTGCAAATCCAACTCCAATCCTTAAAAGCCTTTTTTTTTGTTTACTGAGATTCCTGCTATTTAATTTTTAGTATGGTTGATGTTCAGCAAATCCACTTCCCGTTTTATCGCCTGTTGTACCTCACATATCAAGTAAATGACTTCATGCATCTCCTGCTATTCGGCTCTACTAAGCATGACCACCTTACTCAACTCACAATATAACCTTATGTGAAAAAAATTATTAATTTAATATCAATATAACACACACACACACACACAAGTATACATCACATAGCGTTGATGAGCTTGACCACGGTGAAAATAGTTCTGTTACCTTTGTAAAATTTGGGAGATTAATTTGGGGATTTTATTCTAATTCAATTCTAAAGAATGGAAAATTTTCTTGTTATTATTACAAAAAAAAAATTTCTTATTCTTGAAATGACTCAGTTTGTTTCCGTCTCAAACTGCACAAAAGGAAAAAAGATATTCAGAACTACTTAACATCTTAAATAAACTTGTCGAAGCCAAATGATAGTACGAATTCGATTTCTTTCGAACTGTATACCTTCGTATACTTTTATTTTTCATACAACATACTACCTCCGGTCCTAAATATAGGACATAATTTATAGTGCAAATTACACTACAAACTATGTCCTATATTTAGGACCGGAGGGAGTATCATACATTAATTTTCGGACCAAACTTAGGTCAAGTAGGTTCTAGTAGCTAATTATAATGTGCCACGTTTATTAGTGTTGTCCAAGTTAATTAGCTCTTAACTCCAAAACATCACTTAACCACTGTTAACTTTAAATATTGTTGGGAAAAGTTTTCTTAAACAAAGCAAAAAAAATCATGGAAGGATCATGCGGCAGGAATCACACTAGGGTGATCTAGAATCATGCGGCAGGGATCACAAAGTCGGTAAATGCAAATAGATTTTGATTGCCTGTATTGCATCACGTAGCTGGATGCAAATACTCCATCCGGTCGTAATATATAAAACAGAATTGATTTTTTTTGAAATATTAAGAAAACTAATTTAGCTTCTTATATTGAAGCCATGACATGCGGAGGAAGAAGAACTCTCTTTGAATTCAATAAAGCGAATGAAACGAACGTAATGAATCAGCAACACAGTGTTTGATTTTTAGTGGTAGTGGACTCAGACCCAATTGTTGAATATGTCCACAGAGACCAAGTTACCTAATCATTCTTTAGAGGAAACATAATTAAATGGGAAGTGACGTTGACGAGGAGCAATACTGGTGATCACTGGTCAATTATGTTTTTTTAAAAGAGAAATCTATTAACCGATTTCAACATTAGAAATAAATGAAGGATTAAAAGTTCCGCAAATGATCATAACATGAGAACGTATTGGAATGACTCATTTTTAGAGGTGGACAATTGGGGATATGGCCATAGACCTAAATAAGTGAATAGTGTGGCCTCACATAAACAATGTGACAGTGTCTGGGCAATATTGCTACTATTACCATGTTCCATTGAGGTCCATGAGAAAAAAGCATAGTTTGGCATTTTGAAAAGTCTTGGTTGGTTGGTTAGGCTGAGACGCCAGCCTGATGGACCTTGCGAACCTTACTTTCTTCGTCGCCATAGTTAATACGGTACGGTACTTATGGTTATAGGTCGCACCCAAAGTCATCCATTTATTTATTTGGGAGTTGCCAGGCCCTTCGTAAAAGATATAAGTGATTAATAACAACTTGCTTTTAAAAATAAAACTAAAGTTATTTGGATATATATAATATAGTTAAATAACTTATTTAGCTTTTTATATTTAAAACCGGAGGGAATAGTTTTTTTTGTCTCTATTGCTCGTGTTGCAGATTTCAATCCTTTGCCAAAAACAATTCAGAAGATGTAAATAGATTTTGACACATGGCTAGCTGTGAGATTTATCTTGCTTGTCGGTACCAAATTATAAAACCCGGCCCATTGCATACAGAGGTCAACCTTGAAGATTAATAAAAAGAGAACTATCCAATTGATTTCTTTTCTGTAAAATTGCTCATGGAACAAGCAAGGCAATTATGAAAGTGAGGACAAGAGAGAGGAAGAAAATAATATCACCCTCCTTCGCCTCAAGTTCTCTTCCTAATCACATATCGCCCTAGGGTCAGTCTTTGATCAGGAAAAAAACCTAATGCACGTGGCATATATACTATGATTAGCTATTTGGACGTACTTGACCGAAGTCACATGACCAAAGTTTGGTCCTTATTTTTAATATTTCCTCTGCCAATTTTTTGACTCATTGATTTTTTCTACAAATTTTCCCATATTTTTGAAGAGGTATAAAGACCGAGAAATCATGAATCTGTATAATCCCAACATACCAGAATGGGTGCTGTACAGTGTGATATTTATAGAGTGAGCTGTGCTACATGTGTGCGGTAAAATAAATGGAGAACCTGCTGATACTAGACACGTAGCCCTAGCTAGTCTTGGGCTGAGCTATTTACAATTGAATGGGCTTGAAACACTATGTTACATTATTAGTAGATATGGGCTTAGCCTCTTCATTTTTGCTCTAACAGCCCCCCGCAAGTCGAGCGGCATCAAGTTGACAGTGAGACTTGACCGAAGAAACTTGAATCTTGGTGCATCAAGAGGTTTTGTAAAAATATCTGCCAGCTTATGATATTTGGATGAAACTATGGAAATTTGCAAAGTTTTGGCAGCGACTCTTTCTCTAACAAAATGATAATGTAATTCAATGTGTTTTGTTCTAGCATGCATAACAGGATTAGCAGCCAAATATGTTGCCCCAATATTATCACAGCATAGAGTTGGTGGAGATGAAAGAGAAATGCCAAGCTCACCTAGTAAGGTTTGCAACCATAGTAAATCACAAGTGGCAAGAGAAAGAGCCTTATATTCAGCCTCTGTTGAAGATGTTGCCACAGTTGGTTGTTTCCTAGAGCTCCAGGATATTAAGCTAGGACCATAGAATACACAATAACCTCCAGTAGATCGTCGATCATCTACATCTCCACCCCAATCATCATCAGTGTAGGCCACAAGGTGTTTATTTTTATCAGAGTGGGGACTAAGATTTGGAGGTGACTCAATCTCAGTATAAGCAGTGAGAGAAGAAGAAGAACACTTGCGAATAACAAGAGCATAATCAACAGTACCAGATAAATAACGCAAGATTCTTTTGACTGCCTTCCAATGAGTATCAAGTGGATTATGCATAAATTGACACACTTTATTAACAGCGAAGGAAATGTCAAGCCTAGTAAAGGACAAATATTGCAAACTTCCAACAATACTTCTAAAAAATTCACCATTTGCAAAAGGTAAGCCATCAAATGCAGAGAGTTTAGTTTTTGATGACATAGGTGTTGACTCAGAGTTGCAATCAACCATATTAGTCTTCTGTAACAATTCTGAGATGTATTTACGCTGGGATAAAAATAAACCAGAAGAAGTAAAATTACATTCTATACACAGAAAAAAACTCAATTGACCAAGATCTTTGACGGGGAAGTAATCATGGAGAGTTGAGATTAATTGTTGAATAGCAACAGTATCAGACCCAAGTACCAATATATCATCAACATACACCAAGACATAGAAGGTGCAGTACGAAGTTCGCATGGTAAAAAGGGAAGTATCAGCCTTAGAACAAGTGAAACCTAGTTGAATAAGACATGAGCTTAGCTTAGCAAACCAAGCTCTTGGAGCTTGCTTTAGTCCATAAATTGATTTTTGAAGTTTGCAAACATAATTAGGATACTCTGCATTTCGAAATCCAGGGGGCTGTTTCATACAAATAGTTTCATCCAAGTCTCCATGAAGAAAAGCATTTTGGATATCAATTTGTCTGATGCACCAACCAGAAGAGACAGCCAAAGAAAGAAGAAGACGAATTGTAGCTGGTTTAACAACTGGAGAAAATGTTTCATGGTAATCGATACCTGAAGCTTGATGAAATCCCTTAGCTACCAAACGTGCTTTATACTTGTAACCCCCTTCCGTAATTATATCCGAAATACTCAATTAAAATAAAATAGAGACCAATAGGAAACAAAACTTATTTAAAATCCCATCCTCACGACAGGGTTTTCACAGATAACTTTCGAAATATAATTTACCTGGTTTCATATTCAATTTTGAATACAATTACATTACGCGGAATATCACATTTATACAAATATCAGAGTGTACAACAATAACTTCTCGGCAACTCCCGGGTTCATACCTTTACATAGAATTCATAGGGCATATTCGCCCTTTACAATTCCTCAAACGGGGATTACACAAATCTCAACTCCATACATGCATACTCAATACTCATCCAATATACAAGTACAATATCCAAATATACATCCCAACTATGATAACCAACTACCAAAATCTATAACCCGAAGTAGTCCTTGTCGCCTTTGCCTGTTTGCTCCATCCTCGATCCACCTACCCTGTCTAAAATGTTGGTAGGGGAGGGTGAGATTCGAGAGAATCTCAGTAGGAAACAGATACCTAAATGCATGTATGATATGTGTTTAATGCATGACATGCTTGCAATACATAACTCATGTTCACACAATGACATATCTGCGTGCTCAATGTTTCAACAACATACTCATGGCCATAGCATAACTAGAAACAGAGCTACAATCATTCATACATGTTTCACATAATCAAGCAAAGCAATAACATGCATCAACACATTAACACAATATCATATACAGGCAAAAGAGGTAAGTTCCCTACACTTTTCTTTCCACGTATGCTCCAGCTCCGCTTACTCGCGATCCAAACGAATACTGAACCCTATAAACCAAATCAAGGATATAGGGTCAATCTCAATTCCAAATCCTTACTTTTATATCACTTAAAGTTGGTTACCATTCACACCCTTTAGGTGGCTAAAATAAGCTCAACGAAAGCCTAAAGGATTGGGACATACTAGGTTGGAAATCACCTTTCAAAATCACAAATTGATGAAAATGGGGGTTGGCTGCAGCCAAGAATCCTCTGGCTGCAGCCAGAACATGCATAGAAGGTTTTTGGCTGCAGCCAAGAATTTCTGGCTGCGGCCAAAACGTGCACAGAAACTTTTGCGCTGCAGCTAGGATTTTCTGCTGCAGCCAAGGCAAATTTGAAAATTCATAACTAATTCCACAAAAATCAAAATGAGGTGATCCCAAAGCCAAATGAAATATTTTTAAGTCCTCTTCATAGGAAAAATATGGCTCATTACCAGAAATCACCACACAAATCCAGATTTACACAAAATCCAACATTGCTCCAAAACAGAATCCAATTTCGTCCTCAAACTTTGGGCAAACATAAATCCCAGTTCACAAAACGAAATGGCACAATTTATATGTCCATTTTGAAGCTTAAGATGTGAACTTCAAGAATGGAAAGTTTCAGAATTTTTAGAGACCATTTGCCCATTCAAAACGCTCACACAAACTGACTGCCCAGAACAGAACCTCAAAAGACAGAATTCCAGTTTTTGCAATTTGGCTTCCAATGGTTTCATTTTCATATCAAACATCATTCTCATACAAAATTTCACAAGGAATCCATTGGAAATACCAAATCAACCAAATTCACATTATATTGACATGTTTTACTAACATTCACAACATGTCATCACAAATCACAACACAAATACCACATTGCCATTCTTTTCATTCCAAGTTCTCAAATCAATTCCAATGACACCAAAACACATTATGGTATCAATTTAACCACAATTCACCATTTACAACACAAAACACATGACAATTCATGCATTTCACAATTCCACCAAAATCAGGGCAAAAACCAAAATTCACAATACTCATCCACAAATCACAAAACTTAGATCAAAAGGCTTCAAATACTCACCTCTTCCTCTTTACCAAACCAATTCTTTGATTCTTCCATCTTTCCACTTTTGCTCAAGCAACAAAACACCATCAATCAAGAATCTAAAACCATAGAGATGAAGCTCTCATCACTATGAACAACTTTATAGAAGATGATTAGAGCATTTAAGGTCATATAGGACACTTACCATGAACTCCTTTCTTTCTCTTTCCTCCTTAAGCTTAACGAAAATGGAGAATGAAGGAGAGAGATGAAATGAACATAGAACATCAGATTTTTGGCCCCTCACAAGCATGAAAACC
Source organism: Inga oerstediana (assembly GCA_963210345.1). Lineage (NCBI taxonomy): Eukaryota > Viridiplantae > Streptophyta > Magnoliopsida > Fabales > Fabaceae > Inga > Inga oerstediana. Next base: position 44,268,715 of record OY723407.1, read on the forward strand.
GACCTAATAGAGAGAGGGAAAAGGAAAAAGCAAGCTTTGAACATTTGACTTGATCCAAGGGTCCAAAAAATGCCATGTGTCATGATCTTGCAACATCCTCCATGAGCTCACATAGGCACATGCACACATGATTCCACCCTTTGATCTCTTGCAAAAATCAATCCTAACCATTGATCTTGAAGTTACCAATGAGTTTCCTCTTCGGTAACTGACCAATTGGTCGGTAACTTTACCGTTTTGCCCCTGATTACGGCAATTCCTCTTGAATCACCACCAAACACACCATATCATTCTTTTTCTTCCACAATGCGCCCTCCCCTCTATTTTAAGTCAATTTAGATGTTAATCCATAATTGAACTTAAATACAGGGTTTCGGCGCTGCTCACAACACATACGAATCACATCGGGTTCCAAATCACACCATAATCTCCAAAAGGGTTTATTCATCACTAACCACATCCACTTTTGGAGTCATTAACCCTTAATCACAATTTGGGATCTTGCTAAACTGGGGCTTAGCAGTCCACTTATCTCAGGCTTATTCTCTAGTCTCAAGTCTCAAAATTCGGGGTATTACAATACTTGTCTAAAGTACCATCGGATTTGTATTTCTTGCGAAACACCCATTTGCATCCAACAATATTTTGTGATGGGGAGGGAGGCACCAGAATCCATGTTTGAGTTGAGAGTAAAGCAGCAAGTTCGTCTCTCATGGAAACTCACCATTCTGGATATTTCAAAGCTTGAGCAACAGATGTGGGCCTCTCGGGAGGCGAGTCAAGTGATGTGGTAAGAGCACGTGGTGGAGTGTAACCCCCTGCCTTAAATAGCGTAATTATAATTCGATATTACGTAATGAAATTGGTTTAGAGACCGTCGAATAGTTCAAAACTCATTTAGAACTCCCTGTGAAGTAGGGACTTTATAAAATTTTCAAAACTTCTTTCCTATTCCGATCTCAAGTTCAATTATCGAATATAATCACCTGTGCAGTTAATTCACATTCATTCATATCAGAATATCTAATAGCAATCCCAGCAACCCCCGGGTTCCATTCATACACAAAAAGGGTTTACAACCTCCATATAGGGGACTACGCAACTACGTTCAACTATTCTTTACAACCAACATAATATACAGACACCCTGTCCAACAGGTTTAACCAACATAACCAAAATAAATGTCCTTACAGGATTCTAACCGCTCCGGGTCGTACGCTTCTCTTTAGAGCCACTCGCCCTGTCTGAAAGGTTAGTTAAAGGAAAGAATGAGATTCAAGAGAATCCCAGTAGTAACAAAATATTTATACCACACATAAGCACACAGCATGTAAGCAAATCATCATACAGCAGCAGCACCACAAATCACACTCCACCCTCATCCCCTTTCTCCGCCGGGAAGGCACACCGCCTAACCCGAACCGTTGTTAGCTACTCAGGGACTATTGGCGTGGCAGTGCATACATATAGCCTTATAGCCCATACAGCTATTCAGCTTTCACAAATGGCCCGTCGGCCTCCACAAAAAGCCTTTCGGCTCACATAATCACATATATCACACCTCATCCTCATCCCCTTTCTCCGCCGGGAAGGCACACCGCCCTAACCCGAACCGTTGTTAGCTATTCAGGGACTATTGGAATGACAGTGCTAACACAAATCTACAGATGTCGCAGCATACGAATTCATTACAAATCAATGATATAACACACATACAATGCATCATATATGGTACAAAAGAAAAGTCACTACCTCGTTCCTTTCTGACGTTCGCTGGCGTAGTTGGCTCACGAGGGCGGCAAATATCGAATCCTACAATTCCAAATGCACTATTTAGACACCTCCATAGTGTTACTTAGGGTTATATGAGTCTATAATGAAAATTTACAAAAATACCCCCGGGGACCCGGCCTGGGCCCGCCATACCCGGACCGGCTGTACTTTTCTTGAAATTTTGACATGGGCTATCCTGACATATTTTCGCCCAAGGAATCCATTTCCGGACTCGGAATTATCAAATTCAATGTAAAATTACGAAATTGCCCTTGGCAGCCCTACTTTTAGGGTTTTAGGGGTGTTTCCGTAATTATGCTTTCTCGGCCTTTTTTGAAAAAGTGCCCAACTGTAACCCCACCTAATTTTCGCCCCTGAACTCAATGGAACCATCAAATCATTGAAAATCCAACTCTAAGACCCATTTCTAGGGCTGGCCGAAATTTATGAGTTCTCCGGGAAAAATCGGGGTTTTACGATTTCGGCTCCGTAAACGCGTTCCTTTCTACTCCTAACCACTTTATTAACCATTACATTAGGTTACAACTAACATTAAGACCCAATTTGGGCAGCATAACCCCTAGGCCACATCATTTCCAAACTTTAAAACCAATGGCAATCCGGCGAAATTTCACCGATTAAATTGCCCCGAGCAGCCAGAATAAGCAATATACGAAAGTTTGGAAGTTACCTCAAGCTCCTTCTAGTTTTTCCCAAATTTGGCTGAACCCTAGCCTCTTTGAAACACCAAATTTTGAGCTTCACAACCTTAAAGAATAAAGAGGAGTAGCTTAGAGTCGGAGTTATACGCGTTAGGAGCTAGATCGTCGGAGAAATCGGCTTACCTTGCGAGATTTCTTCCTCTTTTTCTCTCTTTTCTCCAAGCTCTCTCCACGTTTTTTTTCTTGCTTCAGCTGCTGTGTGCGACAGAAATGAGCTGAGGAAGATGATAACATATGTAATTCCATGCTGACATCATCTTTTAATGAGATGATGTCATAATTCCCATTTTCGGATTTTCTGGCAGATTTTCTGCCCAAACTTTGAAAAATCATAACTAATTCTAGAAAAATTGAAATGAGGTGATTCCAAAGCCAAATGAAAGGTATTTAAGTCCTCTTTATAGGAAAAATATGGACCATTACTAAAAATCACCACACAATTCCAGAATTACATAAAACTCATCACTGCCCCAAAACAGAGTTCAGTTTCCATCCCAAACTTTGGACAGTTATATCTCCTAGTTCACAAAACAAAATGGAACAAATTATATGTCCATTTTGAAGCTTGAGATGTGAACTATAAGACTGGAAAATTTCAGAATTTTTAGATACCATTTGGTCATTAAAAACTTTCACACAAACGGACTGCCCAGAATAGAATTTCACTGGACAGAATTTTAGATTTTGCATCTTTGCTTCCATTGGTTCCATTTTCATACCAAACATCATTCCCACATAAATTTTCACAAGGAAGCCATTGGAATCATTAAAATATCCAAATTCCCATCACACATTCTCCAAAAGTGTTTATTCAACAATAATTATATCCACTTTTAAAGTCATTAACCCTTAATCACTTTTTGGGATATTACATGGAGGCCAGTGGATAGTGCCATCAGTAAATTGTTTAGGTTTCAGAGAGTTGGTTTGAGCATGAGTTACCATGCGAGGAAGTTGAGAAGGAGAGGTCGAAGGTACGGAGGGTGAATTTTGGAAAAGATATGGGGAGGATGTGATAGTCGGTGAAGTAGCAGAGTGAATTGATGAAGTTTGGGACGATGAAGACAGATTGGAAGAGGAAGGAGAGTCAGGAAGGGCAGAGGTAATCGGGTCAGAGAAAATTAAAGGGGAGGGCAAGTTAAGTGGGCTGAGCTGTGGGTGTGGAACTATAGGTAAAGAAGTATAAGAGGTATTATTAGGCCCATTTGATTGAACCAAAGATTTTATGGCAGAAAAATCATTTTCATAAAAAACCACATCTCTTGAAATAAAAAATTTTGCAGTTTTGGGCTCAAAACACAAATACCCATGATGATCAGTAGCATAGCCCACAAAAATACATTGAGTTGATCGAGGCTCTAGCTTGTTACGATTGTAGGCACGGAGATGAGGCCAACAAGAACATCCAAACACTTTGAGAAAAGAATAATTAGGATCACGTTTGAATAAAAGTTGGAAAGGTGATTTGTATTGAAGAGAGGCTGAAGGTAAACGATTTATTAGATATACAGCGAAGAGAAAGCGTGAGTTCAGAATTTATGGGGAAGAGACGCATGATTAAGAAGAGCGAGTCCAGATTCAACAATATGACGGTGTTTTCTCTCAACTGACCCATTTTGTGCATGAGAATAAGGACAAGTAATACGATGAATAATTCCAGAAGATTGAAGAAGTGGGTGAAGAGCTTGAAACTCTCTTCCACCATCAGTTTGAAGAAACTTTATTTTAGTATTGAAGAAATTCTCAACTTGCTTTTTAAAGGTTAGAAAATCATGAGTGACATCAGACTTTGCTTTAAGAGGATAGAACCAAGTAAATTTTGTATAATCATCAACAAAACTTACATAATAGTGATAACCAGATAATGACAGGACTGGAGCAGGGCCCCAAACATCACTAAAAACAAGAAAAAGGGGATGCGGGGAACGGTGAGGAGAAGGGGGATGGGGAAGAACATGACTCTTTGATTTATTACAAGCTGAACAAGACACGGACTGAGTAGGAAAATTCGGTAAAGAGTATTTAGAGAGCACATGTCTAACAATCCTAAAAGCTGGATGACCTAGTCTGGCATGCCACTGATCAACAGTTGTTTTGATCCCAAAACATGCTTCTGGTGATGCAAGAGGAGATGGGTAGAGAAAATTCTTAGTTGGTCCTTGAAGAAGAACTTGCTTTGTGTTGAGATCCTTCATAAGAAAATGAGAAGAGTAAAATTCAAAGAAAACAGAATTGTCAAGACAAAAACGAGCAACAGAGAAAAGGTTTTTAGATAAGGATGGAACATGTAATAAATTAGAAAGGTGAAATTTATGGTTAGATGTAGAAAAACTCCCTGAACCTTGATTGGCAATAGACATTGGAGATCCATAACTTATTTGCACTTACTCACGTCCCAGGTATGGCTCAGATTGTAAGTTCAGATTAGAAAAATCAAAGGTCATATGATTTGTCGCCTCAGTATCAAAATACCAAGCACTATCAGGGACTGAAGAATAGGTTGACTTGTGGGCTTGCATTAGAGATGCAGGAACTGCCTGGTAGGATTGTTTAGCCAATTGATAGCAAGTACGAGCAGTATGGCCAAATTTATCACAAAGTTGGCATTTATCACATTTATTAGCATTAGATTGATCATATAAGGAACGTCCACCAAAATAACCACATCCTCTGTTAAAGCGGCCTCTGGATCCCCTGTAAGAGCCAAAACGATTGTGCCTTCCTCTACTTTGAAAAGAAAAAGAACCTCGAGGAATTTGTTGAAACCGATCAGATACAGTATTGGAGGCTGTAGTTAAATTTGCTGATATTTCAGAAGAAGTAGAGGAGTGAAGATGTGTGAGTCTAGCCTTATGAATCAATAAATAACTTAAAACATCTTCTGAGGATAGAACACCAGGGCGAGTAGTGAGAGATAAAATAATAGATTCATAATCAGATCCAAGACCATTAAGAACATATCGAATAAAATCACTGTCATTAATAGGTTTTCCAGCAGTGCTCATAGCTTCAACAATCAACAAAGCCCTTTTATAATACTCTGAAATAGATTCAGATCCCTTTTTAAGGGTTGTAATCTGATTCTGAAGATGCAGTAGTTTTGCCTTGGATTTTTGGGTGAACATTTTTTCAAGAGCAAGCCATAGTGATTTGGCTGTCTTGTATCTTATCACCTACCCAACTAAGTTCTCAGAAAGTGAAGAAATTATAACAGAGAGTACAAACTTATCTTGATAAAACCATTTTGTGTGCTCATGATTAGTGGTGCCATCAGATAAAAGACGAGATGGTTCATCAAAAGTTCCATCTAATAAGGAAAACAGTCTTTGCCCATAAAGATACGGTTCTATCTGAGCTCTCCAAATTATATAATTATCATTGTTTAGTTTAATAGAGATAAAATGGATGAAGAAGAAGATAAAGATGAATGTTGTTGAACAGAAGCAGAATTTTGTGAGGTGCTCATTGATGAGTCTTGTGTTGGCGAGCTATCCATGATGAGGTATTCACGGCTTTGATACCATGAAGAGGTATAAAGACCGAGAAATCATGAATCTGTATAATCCCAACATACCAGAATGGGTGCTGTACAGTGTGATATTTATAGAGTGAGCTGTGCTACATGTGTGCGGTAAAATAAATGGAGAACCTGCTGATACTTGACACGTAGCCCTAGCTAGTCTTGGGCTGAGCTATTTACAATTGAATGGGCTTGAAACACTATGTTACATTATTAGTAGATATGGGGCTTAGCCTTCTTCATTTTTGCTCTAACAATTTTCAATTTTTTAAAATAAGTCGTTATTTTTTCAAATTATTATCTAATTCAGGTTAAGAAACCAATTTATGTGTGCAATTAATACATAAGAAAAATTATAATTGATAATCACCTTTTTATAATAGAGCTTCCAAATTATGTTATTTGCCTATCTAAATTGGATATAATAAACTTTACTACAAAAATGTGCCACAGCGTTTATTTCTGGAAAAACAACAGAAAATACTTTGGAAAGTTAAAATTCTAAATCTGGGTGTTAAATTTAATAAATATAAAATCAGTTTACTTGAACTGATTTCAAACTTTAAAACATTGGGAAAAGACATCACAGTCCTCACTTTTTTATATTAAAAATGCAACCTCCTCATAACCGCTCACCAGTGGCCGCCAAAGCTTTAGCGCCAGTCACCAGCGCTAGATTATCAATAAAAATATTAAATTATTAAAAATAAATAAATTAAATATTACTAAATTTTAATTAACCCCATGCGCACGTCCGTTTCCTGAATCCATGAAAGACCAGGTGACCAAGAGGAGAACGCATAGAACCCGTACGTGATACCCATTGAGACCCTATTTGGCGATGAACATGTTGAATAGGCACGTCCCAGTCTCTTTCTAAGAGAGTTTGATTCTCTCTAGCAATATATCATCAAGTCACTAGTGGAAAAATGATTTTTTAAACCGGTTAAAATTGACTTTTTAGATTGGTTTTGGATCAGGTCTTGATACAGCCGGTTTAAAAAGTATATTACTTTTAAGACCGGTTTGATAACCGATCTTAAAAGTCTCACTTTTAAGACCGGTTGTATTGATAACCGGTCTTAAAATAAACCATTTTAAGACCGGTTGTCATGAGCACTGGTCTTAAAAGACCTCTTTTGTAGGCAATACAGAAATATTTTTAAGACCGGTTTTTCATATAACCAGTCTTAAAAGTTTGACTTTTAAGACTGGTTGTACAAAAAACCGGTCTTAAAACTTGAATTTTAAGACCGGTTATATGGGAAACCGGTCTTAAATTAACTTTTAAGACCGGTTATATTTATAACCGTCTTAAAAGTATTATAATTTTTTTTATTGTCTGTGATTATGTTAGTTACCAGAACGCATTCTAGAATTGTTACTTCCAATGCCATACTTATTAAGTGCCATAAGGTGTTCAATTTGTTTCCACTTACCATTTCCTTTTTCTTTAACCTTCTCATTGGGAACTTGTAACATAATATGTCATATATCCTCATGTAATGTGTTGTTTAAAACCATCATATATATATATATATATATGCATAATTGTTTAAAACACATGTAGACCAATGACATGGCTCAAATAGATTCACATGTATAAATGCATGGTTGCACATAATTACAAGAACAACAAACGTGTCAAATCATGCAACCAACAAGTTTTGCAACTAACCAACATGTCAGTTCATCAATATATACAAAAAAGTCCTCAGTTTTACAAGAATTCACTGTTGCAAAAGTTCATAAATGAATTCAGCACAACAATTGCAAATGTGATCAATATATTCTTTTGGTAAGGGGTCAGTAAGATCAAACATCTGAAACACCAAAGCCAGACAAAACATTAACTTCACTTAAAAAAAAATAAAAGTAATACAAAATTTTCGAAATACACACACACACATTTATCTCTTGAGTAAATTATGTCGTGCATAGGGTAATAATATTATAAATGTGCCTCAGAACATACAAGCCCCATAAGTTGGACCCCGATGGTTGCCTACGGGTCTAAATTATGACGTGATATCATTCAAACAAGTATAAAATTAAAGCATGGCTTATTATTGAATACATTCTTAAAAAACAAATATGTAACTAACCTTTGGCAAGATTCATGTAGGGTCTTTTAGGTCACGAATAGGCCTACCATAAGCAGTGTGTAGGAATGTCCGCATAACCCTATATCATCAAAATCACAAAGGTTACTTATTTTACACAAATTCCATAAATTTTGCACACGAAAGGTAATTAAGAATGCAAGAAAACTTACAAGTTCAATGTCTTCTTCAATTCACTAGTTGGCTTGCTGAGGTGGAGGGAGCATAAGAAGATGACGGAATAACTCTTCTTGCACAAAATAGCCAATTGCCAATGATCACTGAGAAAAGGGGAGACTTTTAAACAAATATAAAACATTAAGTATATTATGAAATATAAATTTGTTTCTTACCCATGCAAATATGGAGCCAAGAAACACTCAATTAGGGTTTCACTAAGCCTTTGTCGTAGAGTTGAACTGGGCATAGGAGTCCAAATTATTGGTTTTGTCAGAATCAACCAACCTATGATTCATGTACCTACAATAATGCAAGCACACAAATCAAAGTTTAACGACGTAATTTGTAAAATATTAACTTCCAATTTGAGAAGCTACTTACATTAAAAAGAGTTGAACAATTGAAACCGTAACCTGTTGTAGAGGAGCTACCAGGGACATTAAATCATCCCTCTCAAGATTGCATTGCACCCTTGACTTGACAACATCTAACTTAGTAGGACAATCTCTTGTTCGAAAGGATGTATCATATGCCATCAGAATCACTTGTTGCATGACATTCAATGGAGGCCGTGAAACATCTTGAGTAGAGGGAGGTGGAGGTGGCGGGGATTCCTCAACTCGATCAGAAACAAGGTTCTTTGGTCACAAGATGAATGAGTTGAGGACATCGCCCACAATCTTGAAGTCATCAATAGGGATAGGGAGAGGTGCATCTACAACGATAACTTCTTCAACTACCACTCTGACTTGATCATTCTTTATTTCTTGGTGGTGGATAGTTGATTCCAAGTTGTGCATGCTCCCCCGTGCAAATAATCGTTTCAGAGGATCCTCCACAAACAAGTCACAAGGCTCACTAATTTCTTTTCCAGGACCCTCTGATGACTGACCAATACAACTCCTTTTAGTGCTCTGTTTAGGGTTTAGGGAATGAGCCTGGGGAGCACTGGTATCTGCTTGTCTTGTGCTCATCATGATCATCCATTCCTCCTTCATGTTGCTGAACCTTTCTTCAAATCATGCATCAAATGATGCTTCTGCCTCGACCCTAGCTTCTACCCTCACAGTGGCCAATATATGCTCCATCTCCTCCTTAGTCACCATACTACTTGAGGAATGGTTGGGGGTGCTTCAAAATAATCCCTTATGCCTACCCCTCTTCCAACCCCTCTGACACGGCCGAGATGCTCACATTTTCTTGTAACTACGGTCAGGATGTCATTGCTCCCATCCGACCTAAACGATCCCTCGGCTTATTTTTTTTGAAGCTCCTCTTATATGACACATATGACAAACGTTAGTAATGAAATTTGTTTACTAAATAATTAATAACAATAAGTCAACAACAATACTTACAATTTTCTCACCAACTATATGAGATTGTTCACTCGTATAAGACCCACTCCTCTTTTGCTGAGCGAACAACCACTTCTCTTCGTGACGTATCGGAGATGGTGGAGAAAGAAGAATAGAAGGATTGGATTGAGCTGCTTATTCTAATCTCTTCCGTTTGGCCGCCAACAAGTCTTTTTCGGCCTTTAAATAAGCCCCGCGAGACATTGTATGGGGGCAATAATTCTTTCTACTACTCTCTTGGGCCTTCTCCCTTTTTTCCTGTGAATAAGAAATCAAAATTAAGGTTACAATCAATAAAGACAATTTACAATTCATAAGTAAATCAAATGCAAAATAAGTCAACTCACCAATGCTTCTAGAGTAGTCTAAAGCCATCTAAATTCTTGCCAAGTTCGTTTGTCAATATAAGAATACTTGTCGCACAGATTAGGATGAGGCTGACCTTCTTCTACCTCAATATGCATGTAATTATTGGCTAGACTTATCTTAAACTTCCTCCAACGTTCATCACAATACGTCATTGTCTTGTTATACAAGACTTCACTCTCAAGAATGTCGTAAGTGAGTTGGATAGTTTCCCAAATATGTCGCTTCACACTTTTATCCATATTTCTCCACTGTTATATCAAGATGCTATGCTTGTTGCGTGTTAGGAGGCCGACAAAACTCCTATACCGGCTTGCATTAGGTCCGATTGGTTTTCAATATCTATCAAACTCAATCAGAATCTTTTCCTCAGTATTCCGATTAAGGGGAATGTCTCTCAATCGGGTGCCTCTTCTACCCCTTCGTATAGGATGGTTACCACTTTGATTCTGGCTCAGAGGATTGCTAGGAGTACCCTCACTTTGATTAACACTAGTTGGCTCTGGAGTACCCTCAGTAGGATGGCTCATTATCCTCACTTGAAATTAAATAAGCTAATTTATATTCCTATGTGGTCATGACACTTTAAATTTCAGCCTCCATTTTCCATTTCAAGCACTATATTAACATCAATATATAATAGAAATCTCTTCCCACAAGCCGTTCAAATCCTCGGCTTATTACTGGCTCCAGACTCATTTTACTGTTCACAAGCCGTCCTATATTTTTCCTTAATAAAAAATTCCTCCTCGGGCTGCGGATAAGCCATCTGCTCAACACATTATATTGATTCAAAATTCATTCTTCGGGAGGGTGTTAAAGCACTGGGACACGTGTGTATGTAATAAGCCTCGTCAGAATAATAAAATAATGTCTACTCTCAACAAAAGTAAACCATCGAGTCACGGGTTTTGGTTTGTAGCTAACCATCCATGAAAAATGCTGACTAAATAGTGACACCTCTGACTCAATCTTCTGCAATAAATCACAGGTATATAGTGCTCTTACTTTTGACTCATTGTATCATAACTGTTCGCCCTCTCCCTTCATATCTTCGCCCTCTCTCTTCCTACAGTGAGTTCACCTTAGATTACAGTGGTCGTGGGCAGATCTGGAGACCAATCCGGTGGAGAGGCAAAGATGACGATGGTTCGAAGCACGGTGGGGAGTTCAACACAGATTTGTTTCTCTTCTTAGAGGTAATCTTTAACCCTCTATCGAACTATATGAGGATAAATAGACGGAGTTGTGACTGCCACAAATTTTTTCGACCACTATGCTTTATTTTTTCAGGCATGTATGGATCTTGTATTAAGTCCCTCAAATTTTGTTCCTTTTTCCTTTTTTCTACAATAGTATTGTTCCTTCATTTTTATTTGCCTTCAACTAAGTATGTTCATCGGCTTTTTATTTTCAAGAAGCAAAAAATGCAACGTGAAGTTATATTTCCCTCATCATTTTTCAAGCGTAGGTTTCATACATCATCAGAATCTTTGAGAGAAAGATCTAGCACCTTTCGTCATGATCATGAAACTTCTTTTGGAATGCATTTTTATTTTCCTTCCATTAATGATCATCAGCATGGGAGCCCCAGATTTGAGGAAGACAATCAACATTCATTCTACAAGAAAAGGTACAATCTTTTGAAAAAATTAACAACTGTGTTCATATAAGTTCTGTGTCCAGTTTTCTTTATCGGTTAAGTTTTTTTATGTGGTATGCAGAAACATCATCCCCAAATGGACAAAACAAGCGGAGGTTTGATACATTATCAGAATCTTTGAGAGAGAGAGAGCTTTCATCATGATCATTCAACTTCTGTAGGTGATACCCATATGCCCCAAAAATGTTCTAATGTTTTAAAACACTCAAAAATTTACTCAAAATTTCAGAACTTGAATTTAAAGCATCAATGTTGGGTCTATGTATGTCATAAGGTTACCCTGTAACCTTTTGCATTTGGTTCAAATGAGAGTTGCGTGTTATTGGTTGTGCTTAACTGAATCACTTCATTTTGATTTATTCATTTTCCTCAACAGTAAAAACATACATTTTTTGCAAGCTATCATGTGATGCTGTATTGTTTCAGTCAAAGCCAAACCTACAACTTTATCATGCATATGGAAACTGAGCATTTTATTAGTTCTCCAATGCATTGTAATATTCCTTTTTCATTTTGTCACATATCACTATTTTTTTTGTCAGAATACATTTATTTATTCAGTTGTTTTTTAATTTTGTAGTGAGCAGATAATTTTCAGCAAATGTCACAATGAGATAGCCAGATCCAGTCCTTGACACAACAAGTTGCCCGACGCTCTTTAAGAAAAAGCAGAACGCTTCATTTGTGATCTCTCTTCTAAGCAGAGTATTTTTAGTTCAATTAAGTGAGCAGAGTTCTTGAAGTTGATGGAGCACAAATATATCTCAAGTCTTGCACAACCAGGACATCCAGTTGGCACGTTGGCTTCTCAATCTGTTTTGTGTTGGATGTCTTGCATTTATTGATGTTAGGTGTCTTGCATTTATTGATGTATAATCTTTTGGAGCTCATCTGATCATTATTCATTGGGGTTTTTCCATCCCTGTTGTAATTGTTCTGATGCTACTGTAGGCATCCTTTGTTGGCTTCTTGGACGACATCCTTACGCCCATGTATTTTATAGTAGTGATTTTTTTAATGAATAATTGGTGTTGCGTGCACGCTAATATTCAACTTGCTGTCCATATGTTTAGCTTTTAAATGTGAATTACTTCTCTCAAGCCACAGTTACAATGAAGTTAATTTCATTAATGGTAATGTTCAGGCCATGGCATGTTCATAGTTTAGCCATGATGAAGTTCACATTCTGAAACATGGGCTTCTGGACTTATTTCCTTTTTTCCAAAGCATGCCCATGTTGTTTACATGATATCGCAGAAACTCGTTATTATTTTTTCCCAAAGCATGACCAGGTTTTTTTAGATGATATACCAGAAACATTGGTCACTACAGAAATTCTTAAGTAATAGCTTGCTGTATCATATTCCCTTATTCTGATCATAATGCCCTCAATAAGTACTTATGAGAATTGGGTAATATATTGGAGTTGTTTTGCTTGGGGACAAATTAGGGAGCGTATAGAAGTTGACATAAAAATTAAAACCAAGTGTAAATATTCTCCAATACAACACTACGTAGGTAAATTTGCTAACCTTCACAAGCACAAACAACCAAATTAAAAGAGGAATGACATGTTTCCAACAGAAAATGACAAAACTAACAAAAGGGTTGAGGGTCGGTGTTGTCGACGCAGACTGCTTGCTAATTAGACTCATCCCCACTTTCAACAAAACCTAGCTCTGGGTCGAAGTCACACGATGATGGAAGAGTAACTGCAAGGTTGTTCACTTCCCTGAGGCTATCGGCATCTTCCATCGATGTGTGGTTCATAAAAGATTGCGGATGGTTTACACCAAGTGAAATGCGATGGTCGCTCATACTTCGTCCATTTATGCTCGGAGTGATCTTCATGTATCTGCCATGCCGGATGTCATAAATTGTGAGGGACTCGTGGTTTGTCCATTCAATGTGCACTCAAAGATTTTCTGAATTACATAACACAACATTGCGGAATGAGCAGTAACAACAAAAGTCATAAATGTCTGCTCGCTCCATGCTGTGGCAGTAGAAGCCATAGGACCTTATAATGCCGTAAACATATTTTAAAAGCAAGTAATAGCCATCATACCATTGTGCTGATCCTATACGATCCTCGCTATCAATATAAGTGTCTACGATTTTCTCATGAGTTTGTTGATCACGAGTTACAAGCACCACAACTGGACTAACATGTATCTTCAGCAAGTTTACCTCCTCATCTCTCCAACAACATAGTAAGTTTAACACATCTACTTCCGACAATTGTTGAGAGCTATTGAATCTTTATGGGTTAGGTTTACATAGTTTGTGGTGCAAGTTTAAATAAAGCCAACCCACTGTGAAAGGTGGGGTGTAAGTATGAACTTATCATAATTGTACAGAGGTGCATTTTCCTTCTTGAACTATGTGTTGTAGTGTTTGGATCTGCAGTATTTATAATAAATGCTATTATATAGGCTGCTTGGATATATGTTTAGGCATACCTAGCTTTTTTCATGGAATTGGGACCTGATTACATGCTTTTGGCATTTACCGTCCAAATTCATTTGTATGTTAATATGATTTCGTTATGTGTGGTTGTATAGTGTCCAGTTTTTGAGTTGTCACACTTCTATCACTATCTAGGTTGGTAGTAGGGGTCATATTTGCTTTTCTTGATTGCACAGTTCTCTAAGATACGTCACTATTATCATCTTAATAGAAATTGGCATTGACTGAAATTTTTTCCCCTATTTTGACCATCATTATAGCCATTCCTATTACCCCCTTAACAACAAAACTTCATAATGACTAACTTTTCAAGCCATAAAGGTTGCTTTAATATTGCAGATTGTATGTTTGCCTAACTGATCCAGGATGAAAGCAGGGCTTGCTTTTGCCACATTTCTCTTTTCTGATAACCTGTATATACTCTTATATATAATCGTGTACGTACCTTTTTTTTGAAACTCACCTTTTTGCTTATCACTAATCTGTCTTTCAATTAATGAAAAGTCATATCTAACCTACAAACTAAGCACCATCTACTGGGTTTGACTTCCATTCTTCCAACACCCTTTTCATATCATGCGTCTATCTTTACCTCCTCCTGCATGTCTTCTGTTTTGCCTTACATATGTACATTCAGCTACCCCATATTATGCAACATATGCCCGAATTATGGTGTCTGCTCACACCTGTAAAAACATTAGGTCACTCATATATTGCTGAATACCCACTTTGTGTTTTGATCTCTGTTGTCCAGTACTGCTATATGTGGTTCACCATCCTCAAAGAAAATTTTTTTTGTTCGTTAAGTTCCCATCACCATCTTCTTATAATGCTCAACCATGACATATATTGCCTGTCATCACTTCTGGACCGTGATCTCAATTTCTGTCCTCTTTTGGTCTTCTTACTTGTAATGGAAATTGACTCCGTTGTAATACATACAGGCTTTTATGTACCTACAACACCTTGACCAGAACTGCAACCCTTTCATTTTTAATCTCTACCTTATTAATTTATCGTAGCTGAAAAGGATTTATCAGAATCTTGTGCTCTCTTTGCAGAACCAAAATATTGTTGCCCCAGTTTTCTGCATGCACTTTCTTTGGCTCCTTTCCACGTCATCAATCCATAACTCCTTCTTCATTGTATGTGCTTTGCTATTGATGTTGGTGGCTTCATTTGTGGTAAGGTGATGATGAACACATCCAACATCATCAATCCGTGCCCCCAACTCCCTCTTCATTGTATGTGCCTTGCTATTGCTGTTTGTGCCTTCATGTGTGGTAAGGTGATGATAAACATCCGACATCATCAATCCGTGCCTCCAACCTATATGCAGAGGTATTGGGATTCAACTGTATGTTCTATTTGCAAGCTATTTCAATACACTTCTATTTGAAATTCACATTATGCGTCCATGACCTCCAGTAAATGTTAGAGTCATTTCCCCTTCTTTCCTGTTTTCAACCTCCCCTATATATAGTCATTTAAGTTTAACTCCTTACTTCACCTCCCATTCTCTAGCTCATTTCAATTGTCGCACCAACAGTATGCTCCTATATTACATTCTTTTCTTCTTCCTTACATAATATTTTACTGTAGTTATTTACTTATTCATTCAATAATTCAATTTAACTGTTCAACTTTCTTTTGCAGTCACTACTATGGGGAGACATTATGCAATTAAGGAATTATATGATGGTACTGATCGTTGGAGCATAGTTGTCAGAATTTTCAGAAAATGGAACGTTTTCCATAAGACTCATCCTTATGATGTGTTTTGCATTTCCATGGTTTTAATTGATGAAGAGGTCTATCCATGCTTATCTGTTTCTACCATTTTTACTTTATAAAGCTTCATCTCTGTCCTAATTCCTGAACTTACTAACTATTTCTGTCATTGTTACATTTCAGGGATCAAGCATACAAGCAAGTGTGATGAACAAAGCACTTCATTCTAAATTCAGAAACTCCATCAAGGAAGGACAAACCTATTTGTTTGCTAATTTTGTAGTTACTCCAAATGTTAGTCAATATAGAGCTACTAAGAATGCTTTTAAGTTAACTTTCACTCCACAAACATATGTCATGGAACAAGCTGCTTCCATACCTGCTTACTCATATTCGTTTATGCCAATTATTGAAATTATGAAAGCTGATCAAGATCATCAAGTTGATCATCTCATAGGTATCTTTTTCACCTATTCCCTTATGGTTGTGTTTTTTCCCCTCTAATGGTGTTTGGATCTTTAACATTCTCATTGGATTGTTCATTGCAATGTAGATGTACTTGCCTTTGTTAGAAGTATGGGAACATTGGAAGAATTTTATAGAGATGATGAAACAAAGATGAAACTTCGCATGCTGTTATCAGACGATGAGTAATGCCAATCACATTATAAGTATTAAGTTCTATTCACCCTTGCACATTTTCTATACTGGAGCTTAATAAGGTGAATACTTTTTTTTCAGCGAACATGATGTGGATTGTGTACTCTTTGATGATGTTGCATCATATGCATTCATGGCTCAACTGCAAAACAATGAAACACTTGTTGTTGTGTTACTTAATCTTGCTAGAGTTGGATTTTCAGAAGATGGTAATGGCTACAACCATGCTTCATTGTTCCTTTTTTACCTTTAGTTTATATCATGTCAAATTCCCTTCATTGTCATTATCTTTACAAAACATCATTCTTTTGTTCATTAACAGGAATTCCAACAGTCTATAGCTCCTTCAATGCTACCAGAGCTGCATTTAATCCACCAATAAAAGAGGTCAAACAATTCATAGAAACGTGCTATGTGTTCAAGTTCACGTATCAATGATATTACTTTACATTGTTATTCGTTTTTTATTAACAAATACTTTCTCATATAATATGTATCATCAGTGGAAAGGATGGCTTTTCTCCTGTTATGAATTCCCTGAGTCAACCCATGCTGTCACAGCCAACCCAAATATCCAATGGTGATTCCTTACACAACCAGACGAAGATCACTATATCTCAAATTCCAGAACAAGAGATTGTAAGTAGAAAAATTATTTACTCCATATTACTCAGTATATTTTTTATCATGAAATTCTCTCTTTATCTAAGCCTCTCAAATAGTCAATTTACTGCCTTTTCATGCTATTACTGAACCTTACATTTTTGAATGCTACTATTCCTATGTCAATGATATCCAAGGAGCAACTTTTGTAATCAATTGTGAGATATTCAAGTTGGAAACATGATTTTGCTGGACTTATGATGGTTGCTCTAAGTGTGGCACAAAGGCCAAGTCTGAAAACTCTGCTCTTGTCTGTCCCAGCTGCACAAAAAAATCTCAGTGCCCAGTTGAGCCAAAGTAAACTATCATTTCATTTGTTCTTTCAATCAACTTGCCAAAACTGCGTACTCAAACATTGTGAAAGAGAAATAACATATTTGGGTTTTTTACAGGCTTAAAATTCACTATGTTATGAAGGATAAAAGCGGTTCTGCCTCTATCATTTTTTGGGATAAGTTAGCCATTCAGTTGATTCAGAAGACAGCTGCTGAGTTGAAGGCACTCCTTGTAGAAGTTTGTATTTCCAACTATATTAACCAAGACTCATTATTTGAACTCCCACAATTATTTAATGTTCAGATTGACACTTATAGAGTTGAGTCCTAAAATTTTAATTGGTGTTATTTATTAGGAAAAGCGTGAGTATGACTTCCCTCTTGAATTGGATGCTCTGATTGGTAAAAGTGTGCTGTTGAAACTGAAGATGAATTAATACAACAAAAAACATCCTACTTCTAGCATAAGTATTGCAAACTACACCATATGTGAAGACCTCATGAACCAATTCATAGAGGCAACTACTGAGGTGATTCACTTTTTAATGTTTCATTTGCTTCACTGGAAATATGACCTTCAAATGGTTACTGATGTATCTTATGATGATCAGTCTATTTTCTTAACATTATGTTTTATACTAATGCATACGCACAATTATTATTGTAACAGCCCCATCCTGGTCCAGGAATTGAGGAGGAACAGGTTAGCACATGAAACAACAATATATTCATATTTTTAAATCATTACTTTTAGAACAACTAAGTTTATTAACTTATCTTTCCTGCAAGGTTGTTCACTCTGTTGCCCTGAGTAGCACAACCAATCATAATGCTGAGGAAGACCTTGGCCAACGTACTGTCCACAACGTTCCTTTACAGAACGAAGATAATGAAGATACCATCTTGGCTGACCTCACCAATCATGTGAGAATTGTTTTGGCTATGCGAAAGAGAAGGACCAATGTGAAGAGGACTGTTGTTAGGGATGATCCAACCCCAAATACTCAAGTCCCACATGTCATATCAGCTGATAAAAGGGTGGCTAAAGTTATTAAACAAGAGAAGTAGAGTTTATTGAATTAATATGGCTATGTGTCCCTTTTTAGTTGTTTCAAAGTTAGTATTATGTTTCCTTGTGTTGAAGTTATTTCCAGTGTAATCGTGTCATGTCATCAATTTTCTCTTTCAGTCTGTAGTCGTCAGTTTAGATCTCAAATTCAATCTAATGAAATCATGTGGTGTTCATCTTATATAGTCCACATTGTTTTTTACATTAACTGCAACATTCAACTACAACATCTCGTGATCAGGTTTAGGAATGTTCCCTACTTCATCTATCATCTACAAAGGGATTTCATAACCATTGGTTAACTGACCATTGAATTGCCATATCTTGTGCCTCTTGCACAAATGATAAAATTCTATGACTTTGACAAAATCATAAGTACAAGACTCTCAACATTTTTATTGCTCCCACACTAGCTCTCTGCATTTGCAATGTTCATTATCGTTCATGATGTTCATCCTATCAGGAAATGTAAAGTCAAGAGGAAATATGTAATTACTAATATTAATTCCAGCAGATTATAGCCTTTTCATTTATTTAACCCTTAGGTCTTCATTTTACAAAAAAGTTGAGGTAGATCATAAAATTATGAATGAATCATATTAATATATCACATTAAAGCTTCCACCATATTCTAATACTCCATATTCTAACTGAAGACATAAGTCATTTCCGCATATGTTTTAATCGCCACCATAAATGGACATGACATATTACAGTCCTATATAAATTACAACAATACAAGCATTTTGATTTTCCTGTAACCATAGAAAAATTTTACAATGTTGAATTTGGTACAATGAGCTGTAAATCAATTCATTTGTGTGATCACAAGAAATATTTCAACAAATTGTTCTATCATCACGAGGAATGGTTCAATCATGACCATGTAAGGAACTAATAAAAAAGGGTTCCATCATTAGCTTAAACTACTGCCTTCAACCACCTAAATAAATTGAACAAGACATGAACCAAAATCTAAAAGTTCTACATTGACCATGATGAGGTCATGTTTTTCTTATCTTTCATCCTCAAATAAATATTTGAAGCTGTCATATTTACCAAAAGATGCCAACTGAGTTGTCCTTATCACTAGCTTTGGTTCTCCCGCATAAAGTAGCAGAGAAGCAACCATATTCCATTGAATGAGTTGCTATCTTCAACATATATAACATAAGTCTAACGGGTATTTTCATGTTAGAAGGATGAACATTCATCCTTCATTGTCTTTCTTTTGAGAAGATATCGTTCAGCCGGAATGCAATGTCTACACATTACAAAACACCCATTCCGCTTATGCAACTCCTCTTACCAGCAATTCATATGGTTATATGCTCATAAGATTTGATTTTCTGAAAACATTTTGCTACTTAGTATCATTTTCATTTCTTCTGCTTATCATCTCCTCTTTCTTATTGAATCTATTTTTTATCCAGTTGAAGATGCCCATACACAGACTTCTACATTCTTTTCTCCACCAAACGTGAATGTTGGATCTGGGCTGCTAAATACACTTGACGCTATTGAAGACATCAACAATATGTCTTCCACCTTCCCAAATGCTTCCAACCATGGTATACTTGCAAGTTACCCTTCTTTAAACTTTCAAATAATTTTGTGTCTGTACCTTACAAGTTCTTTGACATTGAAAAAAATTATACCTTTATTGACAGACATTATGTAACAGTTTTTTCCCTGTTCGGTCAAATCAACCTACAAAGTATGATAAAAATCTAACATTTATGCTAATAACATATATCTTATGTAGGCAATGTTGAGATTGGAAGTAGTTCTACTCAAAAACCTGTTTCATCTGCAACAAAAAATAACCATACGCAGCCATCAGCCATTTTCAGTCATCAACCAAGAAAGAAACTCCGAAGGAATCGACTATCGAGATCATCGTTACAAGACATTAGCAACATTACAGCCAACTTATGTCACCAATTTGATGGAGCTAAAGGTATCTACTTTCTTAAGTCATCCAATTCAGAAGTTAACTTTGAAATACTTATATTCCAGTATCAAATGATAACCAAAATTCTTTAATTGTCATGTCTCAGAATCTGAACACACTCTAAAGGTTCAACCTTTCATCCATAAGAGTGGTAGATGGAGAGGTTTAGAAAATGAAATCATGCCCCACGAAAGACAAGAAAAAGAATACAATCAACAACAGAGCATTGTTAGCATAGACTACAAGCATTGTCATTCAAATTCTTTTCATTCAGATTACATTAGAGTTATTCCATATGATTTAATTGCTATTAGTAACAATATTCAATATATGTTCATTTTTTGTCATAGTCCCCAGTGTTGACAATGTTCTTTCTTCAGAGAATACGATAATTCAGAACAACACTCACTTGGCTAATAGGGAAAAATCGCCACAGACAAATTGTGGTACATGTTTGAAGTTTATCACCATATGTATAATGAGCACATTGTTATATGATGTTATTGACAAAATGTTAAAGCATGTACATGTTTCTGTATGTTATTACATTAAATCATTGATGGTCACCTATCCTGAACAACGCCACCTATAATTCAATCATTAAAGTATACATATCTGCACTTTAGTTTGGGTTTCATAAATCATTCAAATGTCGGGCTTTTTAATGTCCACCCTGTGCTTTATTTTTAGTTACGTTATTTATCCTTTCCTTATTATAACAACAATGACCATATAGTTGCCATTTTTTTAAATATTAAGGCATCCCACAAGAAACACATTATAGAGACATTGAGTTTCAAATTGATGTTAATCATAGTGATGATGATAGCAGTGCTGATGTTGATCCAGGTGACGATGAAGGTACCGACTTATTTATATTAAACGCATAGAGTTACCGGTTTAGATAGATATTATTAACATTAAAATATGATATTAACATTACTGTTGGAATTGCAATGAATTTTTTGCATTTTTCTTGAAGGTTCCCACCAGCTTACTTCAACAACACTCAATTCGGTAAGGGATAATTCACAAGAGTTTGAAGGTAATAGACATACAATTGTTATGAGTAATATAAGTTTTTGGAAACATCAGTTTAATTCAACATCTTATTACTCTTAAACTACAATTTGACAGGATATCTTGATGAAGGAGATCCAATTTATGAATGTAAATTTTGTGGAGCTCTACTATGGTATAATGAAAGGATTCGGAAAGACAAAAATCAAAGAGAAGTTAATTTATTTTCTCTCTGCTATTTGAAAGGCAAAGTGGTATTGCCATCTATGCAAAGTCCTCCCGCCTTATTTGAAAAGTTGTTCTTCAATAAGAAATCAACTGACTCAAAGAACTTCCATGACAATATTAGACAAAATAACAACATGTTTTCCTTCACTTCCATGGGAGGGAAAATTGACCATTCGAAGAATAATGGAGGTGGACCTTACTCATTTGTCATGTTTGGCATGAATTATCACAATATTGGTAGTTTATTACCACCTGAAGGCTTTAGACCGGTATACTCACAATTATACATTTTTGACACAAAAAATGAAGTTTCTAATAGAATTTCTGCTGTTAGGTATATTCAGTTGACCTTTATCTCGGCCATCTATTTATTATCCTCTCTCAATCATACATCCATTGTATGATAATTGCATACTGACTTGCAACTTCTCAATTATTGCAGTAAATTTCAGACTCAGTCCTCTATAGATCCAATCATTGTTGAACAAATCAAACAACAATTGATAAAGTTAATCCCTTCGTTCACCAATACCGACTAGTGTCATCAATGCTATGTAGTCCCAATCCTTTCCCATTGAAGTTGTGTTTACTAGGCAAAAGACAAACTGATGGATGTACTTATAACATGCCCACTACTTCTGAGGTTGCGGCATTAGTTGTTGGTGATATAGATGTGACTTTTAATGTTCGAGACATCATTGTGTATAAGCATTCGGGCAAACCACAGAGGATCAATGAATTGCATGCATCATACTTTCCACTTCAATATCCTATTCTATTTCCTTTTGGTCAAGATGGTTACAGGGATGATATTGAACACAGAGAGGAAACACTACTATCTACAAAGACAAAGAAAAGGCTTAGTTTGTGAGAGTTCTTTGGTTATAGGTTATGACTAGAGCTCATGAGAGGTCAACTCTTTTGCATGCTTCTAGACTACTCTAACAGTTCATAGTGGACGGTTATACAATGATTGAATCACAAAGATTGTTCTGGGTTAGAACACACCAGAAGGAATTATGGGCCGATTTGTATAAGGGATTATCAGATGCAGTTATTAGAGGAGAAAGGAACGCTGCATCTACTGGTAAGAGGATTGTACTCCCTTCATCATTTACAGGAGGAGCAAGATACATGATACAAAATTATCAAGATGCTATGGCAATATGCAAATCAGAAGGATATCCTGATCTGTTCCTAACTTTCACATGTAATCCTGCTTGGCCTGAAATCCAGAGATTCTGTGAAAAACATTTGTTGAAGCCATGTGATCGTCCAGACATTTTATCTAGGATGTTCAAGCTCAAGCTAGATAGACTGATAAAGGTTTTGAAGGAAAAAATTTTTTTTGGAACTATCCGAGCAGGTAAGAATGTGTATTACACCCCACAACATATTTGACTATAAATAAATGCATAATATATTTATATATATATCCATGGCTATACACAAACTATCTCCTGGTTGATTGTTACTAATTAGGCTCTACACTTTTTTTTTGCAGAAATATATACCATTGAGTTTCAGAAGAGGGGGCTACCACATGCTCATATACTACTCTTCCTTGATACAAAACACAAGATAAAAGATCCCGAATCCATTGACAAGGCAATTTATGCGGAAATACCAGACAAGACGACAGACACTGTTATGTATAATTTGGTTAAGAAGTACATGATGCATGTACCATGTGGAACAAGTTACCCGAAGTCTCCCTGTATGAAAGATAAGAAGTGTACTAAATATTTTCTAAAGCAGTTCAATAATGCTACATCAGTTGATGATGACAGGTATCCCACATATAGACGGAGGGATGATGGAAGAACAATTGAGGTGAAGGGAATACCTTTAGATAACCGGTATGTTGTTCCCTATAATCCTAAACTATTGAAGATGTTTCATGCACATATTAATGTTGAGAAATGCAACCACTCTACTGCTATCAAGTACCTGTTCAAATATATTAGTAAAGGTAATGATAGAGTTGTGGCTTCAATCTTTAATGCGAATAGTAATCATGAAGGATAGTTATTAGTTGATGAAATACAACAATATTATGATTGTAGATATGTATATGCTTGTGAAGCTGCATGGCGCATATTTGGTTTTCCTATTCATTACAGGAGTCCTTCAGTTGAAAGATTGAGTTTTCATCTACCAAATCAACAGTACGTCATATATAGACATACCGATGATGTGACTGAGCTTTTGGATAAGCCAAGGGTTTGTGAATCTCAATTCCTTGCTTGGATGAAAAAAATGATGATGATGATGACTTTGCAAGGACTTTGATTTATATTGAGTTTCCAAAGCATTATGTCTATGACAGAAGCAAAAGAGAATGAAAACGTAGACAAAGAGGAAATTCAGTTGGTAGGATTACCCATGTATCCACCTCCTCAGGCGAATTATATTATTTACGTGTTCTACTCATGCAAGTTACAGGTCCACGTTCGTTTGATGAGATCAAAACTGTTGATGGTATTCTCTATAATACATTTAGAGATGCATGTTTTACACGTGGCCTGCTAGACAACGATAGAGAATTTGTTGCAGCAATCAAAGAAGCTTCGTTATGGGCATCAGGTACATCACTACGGAAACTTTTTGTTAGTATGATGCTATGTTCGTCTCTACGTCGTCCTGAGTTTGTTTGGCAAGAGACCTCAACAACACTATCAGAAGATTTACTATACATTCCTAGGAATGATCCAATGTCATCAAGTAAGTTTACTTAACATAATCACTTTTATTAAAATATTTTGCACCATTATTAAGAAGTCTATATACTCTGAATATGCAACGTGCTAATTTTTTAGTTCCAACATGTAGGTGTCACTATATCTTCATTTGAAAAGGAGCAAATGGCATTAAAGGAGATAGATTCATTGTTACGTGAGAATGGAAAGAGTCTTTTGGACTTCCCTCATATGCCATTACCTGAAGACATCAATGAAATTGACACTTCCAATCACCTGATATTGCAAGAGTTGAGCTATGATAGAAATGCGTTAAGTATAGAGGCAGAGGAACTTGTCAAATCCTTAAATACTGAGCAAAACATATTTTTGATATGGTTATTACAGCTTTAGACAAGAGCCATACAGGTTTCTTCTTTG
Organism: Inga oerstediana; assembly: GCA_963210345.1. NCBI lineage: Eukaryota > Viridiplantae > Streptophyta > Magnoliopsida > Fabales > Fabaceae > Inga > Inga oerstediana. The sequence continues at coordinate 44,293,587 of OY723407.1, forward strand.
TTTATGGATATGGTGGAACAGGGAAAACATTCTTGTGGAATGCATTATCTTTGTCCCTTAGAGCTGTTGGAGATATTGTACTGACTGTTGCATCTAGCGAAATTGCAGCGACTTTGCTCCCTTCGGGTAGGATAGCACATTCTAGATTTGCAATTCCAATTCAAATTACTGAATCTTCAGTATGTTCAATAAATCAAAATTCTCCTTTAGCAAATCTCATCCAATGCACAAAATTGATTATTTGGGATGAGGCTCCAATGGTTCAGCGTTTTTGTCTTGAGGCATTTGACACTTCTCTTAGGGATATCATGCAATGTGATAGGCCCTTCGGCGAAAAGTGTATTGTTATGGGAGGTGATTTTCGTCAGATATTACCAGTCATCTCGAAAGGAACAAGAGGAACTATTGTAAATGCCTGCATTAATTCTTCACATGTATGGGATCATTGCACTATTGTTAATCTCACAAAAAATATGTGATTGAATTCTTTATCATCAACCTCTGACAATGTCAAGTTGGCATGGTTCTCACAGTGGTTATTAGATGTGGGGGATGGGAAAGTAGGCAACTCACAAGATGGCATTATTGAAATTGAAATCCCAGATGAATTGTTGATAGCAAATTGTCATGATCCAGTTGCCGCAATTGTTGAAACAACCTATCATAACATCGTCAACCATTTGCATTCAAATGAATATTTCAATGATAGAGCAATCCTAGCACCAACAATAGAAATGGTGAATCGGATAAATGACCATTTATGTTCCCTTTTGCCAGGGGATGCTCATGAATTCTATAGCTGTGATTCCGTTTGTAAATCTGATGAAGATGCTGATGGATTTGCCAACTTGTACATGATTGAGTTCCTTAACACGATCAACAACTATGGTTTACCTCTATATAAGCTAACATTGAAAGTTGGAGCACCTATTATGCTGCTAAGGAACATTGATCAATCATCTGGATTATGCAACGGAACTCGCCTTCATATAACTCAGGTGGGGAGGTCTGTTATTGAGGCAATCACTTTAAATGGGTCACATCTAAATAATAAGGTCCTAATTTATAGAATGGATATGAATCCTTCAGAAAGTCGATGGCCATTCCGCATGCAACGGAGACAATTTCCAATAACCCTGTCATTTGCTATGACTATCAACAAAAGTTAAGGGCAATCTCTAAGACATGTTGGCTTGTATCTATGCAAGCCAGTTTTTACACATGGATAGTTATATGTGGCATTGTCCAAAGTTAAAAGTATGGAAGGTTTGAAGATAGTAGTTGGTGATAATGAAAGTGTGGACAAGAGGACCACAAGGAATGTTGTGTATCAAGAAGTATTTCGAAATGGTAAGTAATCATTGAATGTATATTAATATTGAAACATTTATACATTATTAGCATGTTGTCATAACTTATGGAAGATGTAATACAAACAAGATACTACTTTATGCTTTAAAAAGAGATTGCAAGAATGGTTGATAAGTTGCAAAAGTATAAGCACCCGTGCAACGCATGGGGGAGCACAACCTAGTTCTAGACTATGCTATATCCTTGTTGGCACTTAAGTATCGTACAAGGCATCAAAATGCACAATACAATTCCACTTTAGAATCTGGAATTTTCCAGCAACTAACTTATAACAATTTCTTTCTCATGCTCTCCTTATATAATTCCACCTCCTAAACTCATTGGAGCTATAAAAAGGAATAGAATCTAACTCTGTCTAACACATTACTGGGATCCACAGAGTTCCAGAATAAAATCTAACACATTATAATTAAACAATACAGAGTTACAAAATCAAGGTTTAGAGACATTATTTACATTATAATCCAATAATACAGAGTTACATAATAGAAAAACTCACATTATAATTCAACAAAACAGAGTTAATAAAGGCCGAGAGACATAGAAGTAGCTCTAAGAAAGGAAAGATAGGCTTTGCATCCACATATAATATTCACAAGTTCATATAATTCAAAAGGCAGAACAATGTTTCAGAGCAAGCAAGGGACAAAGGAAAATTTATCACATAATAACCTAGAGTTGGAGCTTGAGGAACAAACCCAAGGGAGGCAAGCAACAGAAAGGAGGGAATGCAATCCACCGTAGCCTTATGTCAACCGGCAGCGTTGGTAGGAGAGATGTGGGAAAGATAAGGTTAAAGACAAAAACCCAGGGGAGGCAAAAACCCCGCTTGAAGAAGAAAACAATCGGAGGAAATGAATGCCCAGCCTTACAGTAATGTTTCAACCAAACCTCTGCATCAACGGTGGTGAAGGTTAAGGACAGAGGAGTGACGTGGGAAGGATGAGCTGCCGCGAAAGGAGGGAGGGGTTTGTAAGAAGCTTGAAGCGACGAAATTGAAATGTTTGAGAGTTGAAATTAGACGTGATGGATATTTAGGGCATTTTAAAGACCGGTTATATATAACAACCGGTCTTAAAATTTATATTTTAGACCGGTTATTTAGTATAACTGGTCTTAAAAATATTTTAGACCGGTTCCTATAAACAACAGGTCTTAAAAGTTCAAAATTTAAGATCAATTATGTTTTATAACCGGTCTTAAAAAATATATTTTTAATTTTTTTTATTTCATAAAATATATTAGACCTGTTACATTTAGAACCGGTCTAGAAAATACATACATATATTAATATTTTTTAATGATTAATTTTTAAGATCGGTTGTTTATAAAACCGGTCTAAATAATATATTTAAGACTGGTTTTTATTATAACTGATCTTAGAAGTTTATCATAATCACAAAAATGCGACTGGTCACTTTTTTAAGACCTTATCCGCTATAACTGGTCTAAATACGCCGGTCTTAAACACCATTTGTGTACTAGTAAGTTGTCCAATTTTTATTATCAACATTGATATAAATTAAGCCCTTTTTATAAAAAAAATAAAAAATAAACTCATTTCATATTTTTTTAGGATATAACATTATTTAGATTTTTTTTAATTTTATTGACATTAAATGAATTTTTTGTTTAGTTTAAGGCTTAAATGAATTTTTTTTAACACACATAAATCTCTTCTAAAATAAAAAAAATCATATAAACTTTCTTAGCTTGACATGTATAATAAATTATAAATGACCTTGTGTTTTATTAAAGTTATATAATTTTATTTTTAATTAAAGTTTTTGTTGATTAAAAAAAATATAATTTTGACAAAATTGAAAATTGTGTAATTTTTTTCCATAGATATCCATGTAAGTTGTGAAAAATGAAAATTGAGAAAAATTTTATTTAAAGCGAAATTTAGAATTTTGTATTAGTTTTAAAAATAGAATGTGGGACATGATACAAAGTAGAATGAGGGAGAGAATATAGGAGAGAATGCAGAAGATTTCGTTAGGGCATTTTAGCATTTTTAATTATATATATTTTTTATTTGGTCCTTATAAATAATCACAATTTTTATGGTCATTCTGACTAAATATCTTTTCCTCCAAGTCCTTTATTCTAATTTTCCCTTTAGGTTAAGAAAAATCAAAAAGTTTTTCAAACCGCAAGTCAAAAAGTCTTAAAAATTTGGAAAACCTTGCATTGTTTGTATATTTTGGCAATTTAGATACTCAAAGCGTTATATTTGGATTCATTTTTGCACGTGTTTATTTGATTTTCATGTTACAAATATGTGTGTGTCATAAATGAAGTTCCTTGAAAATTCCTGTCCATACCCACACACAGTTAGAGTCTAAGATCTTATAAAACAAAACCATGTGTTGTTTAATTTCCAAGAAATTTGGTGACACCTGCACATGAAACTGCAATACTACGTCGGTAGTTGACTTTGCAATATATGAAGAAAAAGAGGTCGATGTCTCGCAGCCTGTCACACGCTCCACTCTTATTTTATGAACCAAATCGTATGAAACCTACTCGCTCATGTTCCAATTACGCGTTTCTTCCCCACGCATATCCTTTATATATACCAAACACTTGCTCCTTCTTTTTCATCTCAAAATCCCTCCCTCTATCTTTCACTACTGCAAATTACTCCTCTCATTTTCTTCTATTATTTATGGCGCCAATTAGGACACGTACCCTGGAAGTCACCATTATATCCGGTGAGGACCTTTCTGCGGATGGACGGAATCCGGCGACGACCGACATGTATGTGTTGGTTCGTACAGAGGTCATAAAGAGCTAGAGCATGAAAATGGAGGAGTAAAGAGCAGAGAGGCAAACCAGTTTATGGAACGAGAAGTTGATGGTGGAAATGCCATGTCATGCAAAGTCTATTACTTTGGAAGTTAAGAGTAAAAAGAATTCATAAATGAGTGGATAGAGAGAGAAGGAGTGACTTGGAATACGTGCCACTTTTTGTTTTGACTCCAATGGACAAATCCAGGGCCAAGAGTATTCCGCCGGACAGAGTGTTGGACTCAGGTTTGGCTACTGGGTGAGTGAAGAAATCTAAGAAGGGATACGTTGAGGATGCTTCAAGGGCAGATAGGAGGCCTGCTGCGATAGAACCTTCAGAGGCTGATGTGGGTAAGAAAAAGTATTCCATGTCTGGCATGGCAGGAGCTGGTGTCTCTTATAAGGAATCCTTGTTAGGATTTAAGGGGTCAGAGTACAATGGAATTGCTTATGGATGCTTAGGCGTGGATGGGGATTCGAATATCTCTGACTTGGTAGACCAATCTTGGAATATCCCAGAACCATCAGAGGCTTTAAAGCAACTAATGGAGATTTACCCAACATTTCATATGTCTCAGGATGAGTATAACAGATGGGCGAAGCCTTGGAACAATGCTCTGATAATTACTACTTTGGGTACTAGAATAAATTGTTACAGGCTGAAAGAGCATCTAATTAGGATTTGGAAAATAAATTGCTTTGAGTTAATCGATCTACCTAACAATTATTATGTGGTGAAGTTCAAAGACCCTGAGAGTTGGGAAAATCATTACAGAAAGGTCTTGTTCTATGGTCCTTGGACGGTAGCTCATCATTCCATTCTTGTGCAGAGGTGGTCGCCTTACTTTGATCCCTTCAGTAATCCTTTTGGCAGAGTTGGGAAAATCATTACAGAAAGGTCTTGTTCGATGGTCCTTGGACGGTAGCTCATCATTCCATTCTTGTGCAGAGGTGGTCGCCTTACTTTGATCCCTTCAGTAATCCTTTTGGCAGAGTTGCTTCTTGGGTTAGGATTCCTCATGTACCTTTATTGTTCTACAACAAAGAGTGTATGTGGAGATTAGGGGATATGATCGGGAAGACTATTAAGGTTGATCTGAATTCTATTGCTAACCTGGAGGATGAGGAAACTAATATTCGTAGAGGACGCTATGCCAGGATCTGTGTTGAGTTGGATCTACAGAAGAAGCTTATACCAAGGATTATTTCTACAGATGCTCTCTTCAACATTGAATATGAGGGGCTTGATCTTATTTGTTTCTCCTGCGGTAGATATGGTTACAGAAAGGAGAAGTGTCAGTGGAGTCTGTTACAAGAAGATGTAAGCACTATGGAAGTCTCTGGCCAGGGAAAGGGAGCGGATTTGAAGATGCCATCTGAAAAACATTTTTCGGCGAAGGAGGATCAGTTTGGGCTGTGGATGTTTGTTCACAAGCCAAGCAAAACTCGTTTTCCAAGGAAGGAGGTTAGTAGGAGCAGAGTGGGTGTTAGAGGGCAGTCCAGGTTTGTAGAGGGTAGGGCTGATGGCATTTCTATTCAGTCTCGTTTTGCTGTGTTGGTTGATACGGATCAAGATGTGGGTGAGGACTTCAATATGATTTTGAATTCTGAGAGCAAAAGAGGCGAGGTTGCTGTAGATCAGGACCTGTGTTCGGTAGAGGAGGGGAAGCTTCTTGTGCAGGAGGTGATTTCGGCTAAAGACAAGGAACAAGTCAGAAAAAATAAGAAAAAGCTGGTTGGAGGGAAAAAATGGGCTGTAGTGATGGGAAATGCTAAGCCTATATCTTTGGGTCAAAAAGAAAATGTCCACGGTTTGGGTGTGGAATTGAGTAAAGAGAAAGTTCTGGGGAGTCAAAAGGGAGAAAAAAGAAAAGTTAGGTGGGTCCCATAGAGAGCATCGGGTTGTTAGAAGGAGCATAGAGAATAATGGACTTTGTGAAGTCAAAAAGCAAATAGTGGTGGATAAAGTTGCTGAATCACGTGGTAAAGGACAAAAGAAAACTTTGTCCATTTCTAATTGGAAAGGCAACGGCTCTAATTCAGAATATTCCAGAAAAAATAGTAAAATGGTACTGAACCCACACAAGCACGTGGAGAGTACTCTAGAACAGCAAGGGACGAGTTCAATGACGCATTCAACGTCTCAGCTTGTAGTGGAGGTTTTGCTGGAAAGTAAACCTCCTGACGGGTAAGTTTCCATATGCTTTCCAAGATGCAATTTATATTTATTTTCCTATGATAGTGTCATTTTGGAATTGTCGTGGGGCTTGTGGTAGAGCTTTTCCATATATTTTTAAAGATATTGTTAAGAAGTATGGTGTTAATGTCATGGGGTTATTGGAGCCGAGGGTCAGTGGCAATAGGGCGAATAAAATTGTGAGAGGTCTGGGTTTTACAGATTGGTTGAGGATTGAAGCTACTAGGTATGCTGGAGGTATATGGGTGTTATGAAACAGTGGGGATGTCTAGGTTCAATATATTACTTTGAATACCCAACTCCTTCATTGTAAAATTATCGGGAAGAATAACCAGGATCCAATGCTAGTGACTTTTGTTTATGGGGATACCAATGTTTTGAAGAGGAGGGAGTTGTGGTCATCTCTTCTGGCTATCAGCAGGAATGCCCCTATTCCTTGGCTTGTCCTTAGCGATTTTAATGCTATTCTTGATCCCAGAGATAAGGAGGGAGGAGTAACGCCTGTTCCCAGGTCTATGCATGACTTTCTTAGTTGCGTTGATGGCTGTAACCTGAGTATGGTCCTAGTAGTGGGGGACCATTTTACTTGGGAGAAAACAGGGGTTAAGGAGAGGCTGGATTGGGTCTTCTGTAACTTTGAATGGGAATTAAATAATCCTCAAGCCAAAGCTCACCACAACCTAAGATTCAAGTCTGACCCTCGTGTTATTGTAGTGGCGGATAGACCTCGGAGTTTAGACAGGAATAGAGGGAAAATGTTTCAATATCAAGCGGTGTGGTGTATAGAAGAGGGCTTCAATGAGATTGTTCAGTCTTCTTGGGAGGGAAAGGATTGGCTTCAGGGAAGACTAGGCTTTATGAATGAGGTTTCTATTTGGAATGATAATGTGGTAGGGAATGTGGTAAGAAAGAAGAGAGAGATCGTCCAAAGATTAGAAGGGATCAACCGTGCCAGGCGAACTAATGGAAATCAAAATGGTTTATTTAGACTGGAAAACCAGCTTTGGGCCAGGTATCACAAATTTGCTTTGCAAGAGGAGTTAATCTGGTTCCAGAAGTCAAGATGCAAGTGGTTAAGTGGGGGTGACAGAAACACGAGATTCTTCCATGCCTGTGCATTTGTTAGGAAGAAAAGGAAAAAAGTTGAAGCTCTTCAGAATGAGGAAGGCATTTGGATCACAGAGGAAAAGCAGCTAAGGAGTATGGCTTTTGAGTATTTCAAGAAGCTATACACGGCAGAGAACCTTTCTTCACCCTTCTCCCCTTGGCCAGCTCGTTTTCCATCCTTGGATTCTAACCAACTTGAGTTTCTTCAAAAACCGATTTCCCCTATTGAGATTAAAAATGCTGCTTTTGCGATGGGAGCATTCAAGGCACCAGGACCTGATGGTCTCAACCCTCACTTCTTCTAAACACAATGGAACTCGATTGGGCAGAAGGTATGTGACTTGGTGGTCAGGATTTTTGAGTACCCGGAGGAGATCAAATCTGTCAATCAAACCAATATAGTCCTAATCCCCAAGGTTGACTTTCCTACATCCTTGAAGAAGTTTAGGCCTATTTCCTTGTGTAATGTGAGTTTCAAAATTGTGAGTAAGGTGATTGCTAATAGACTGAAAAACGTTATGAACTTCTTGGTGGCTGATAATCATTGTAGCTTCATCTCAGGAAGACAGGGTGTGGACAACGTTATCATGCTCAGGAAGCAATTCATACCATGAGAAACAAGAGAGGTAAGAAGGGGTTTGTAGTAGTGAAGATAGACATGGAAAAGGCCTATGATAGGCTTGACTGGAGGTTTCTGGAATTTACTCTTTATAGCTTAGGATTGAGGGATGAATTTGTTAATCTAATCATGCAGTGTGTCTCAACCACCACCATGAGTATTGTTTGGAATGGTGTGGCTTCAGAAAGTTTTAGACCCTCGAGGGGGTGAGACAGGGAGATCCATTGAGTCCTTATTTATTTGTACTTTGCATGGAGCTTCTGGGACAACTAATTCACCAGGAAGTGCAGTCGGGGAACTGGAAACCTTTGAGTCTGAGTACCACTGGTCCTCCTATATCTCATTTATTCTTTACAGATGATTTGATGCTATTTGGTGAGGCCTCATCTCAACAAATGGATGTGATGAAGAACGTAATGGAATTATTTTGTAGGGCGTCTGGTCATAAGATCAACCTTAAAAAATAAAAAATGTTTGTATCCAGAAATGTCCATTTTAATAGGGCATATGAGATGAGCCAGAGAGTGGGGATCGGGAAGTACCTGGGGGTCCCACTCCTTCATAAGAGAATGGTCAAAGTGACTTTTGCTCCTCTGATTCAGAAGGTTAAATCAAAATTGGCAAGCTGGAAAGGGAGATACTTAAGTATGGTAGGGAGAACGGTCTTAATGAAGTCGGTTCTATCAGCAATACCACAGTACCAAATGCAATCAACTTTGATTCCAAAAGGAGTCTTAGCAATTATTGAGAAATTAAGCAGGGATTTTTTTTTGGAACCAGCAGGACGAGTCTAAGAAACTTCATCTGATAGCTTGGGATGTGTTGAAGAAAGCGAAGACCGAGGGAGGTTTAGGGATAAATGACCTTCAATGCCAGAATCAAGCCTTCCTCATGAAGCTTTGTTGGGGAATGATCATGAAGCCTGAAGCTATGTGGGTAAGGTGCCTTCGTTCGAAATACTCATGCGGGATGGCTAAAGTGCCTTAAGTGTGAAGAAGATGTGATCAATCAGCCGTTTGGAGTGGAATAGTTGCTGTTTGGGAAGAGTTTAAACAGGGACTAGGTAGACTCCTAAAAAGTGGGAGATCCACTCAGGCATGGCAAGAATACTGGTCTCCTCTGGATAGAACACTAAAGGACTATGATGATAAAAATAAAGATTTGGTGGATATGGATGCCTGTGTCAGGTCCTTTGTAACTCAGGAAGGGGAATGGGACAGAGTAAGATGGGAGAGCTTCCTCCCCAACTGGGTCATGGAGAAAATCATGTTGGTCCCTCCTCCTAAGGGAATTGAGGAGGATGTTATCTGTTGGAGATCGGCTTCATATGGGAACTTTAGTGTTAAGTCTTCATATGACAAGATCTATCACAAGCCAGAACAAAGTCGACAATCTCACTGGCGAACTTTATGGCAATGGGGAAGTTCTGAAAGAGTTAAAATGTTTATGTGGCAAGTATTCCATGAGAGATTACCAACGAATCAATTGAGAGCAAGGCATAATCCGAACGTCCTAAACACGTGTCCCTTTGAGTGTGAGAGTGAAGAGAGTATCCTCCACATATTGAGAGACTGTGAGCAAGCCAAGAGAGTGTGGTTTTTTATAACTAACCATATATACTATACTATGTTCTTTTCTGGTAATTTGTAGGAATGGCTTAAATGGAATTTGCAAGTACCATATGCTGGCTCTTATGGAAGAACCGATGCAGCTAGGCGCTGGAAGGGAGAGCTGAAAACCAAAATCAGATAGTTCACAAATGTTTGTATCATCTCTTTGAAGGAGTGGAAAATGGCAGCTTCCATCACCAGATTTTCCAAGCACCAGAAAGGGGAACATACCGCTGGCAACCTGCAGATCCGGGGTATGTACCTGTGGATGTTGATGGCTCTAGAGACAGCAACGAACATGCGGCTTGTGGTGGGGCTATAAGGGACCACCACGGCAACTGGATGTGTGGATTTCAACAGAGGTTAGGGCACAATAACTCAGCTGCTGCGGAAATACATGCGATTCACAGAGGACTTTAGATATGTAAGCAGTTGGGTTTTACCAGGATCAGGCTCTTTACATATTCTTTGCAGGCTATTCACTTGCTATCCATGGATGGTGGTACTGATCATCCTCTGCTTGATGTCATCTTAGAGATGAGATCCCTCATTTACAGGGACTGGGACTTGGCGATCACTCATGCCCACAGAGAGACTATCCGATGCGCTGACTATCTAGCGAGGAAAGCTCAGTTGAGTAAACAGGAGTTTTTGGTGATAGAAACGTCTCTAGTGGAATGCAACCAGTTCTTTGCGATGGACTATGGTGGAATACCATATGATCATTCGGTGATGCAGACTTCATAGTATTCTTGTATTTCTTCAAGCTTTGCTTGCCTTTGTACGCAAAAAAAAAGAAGTTAAGAGTAAGACGCCCAAAGGTGCGGTTAGCTCCATTGGGTTCGCCAGGATAGCAATTTGGGAGGTGTTGCCAAAGCAAGAGGCATGTTCTTCTGAGGTGTTGAGTTACAGGCTGAGGAATTGGCGTCATTAATTTCTCAGTCAAAGCAGCGAACAAGGAACAAGAAGAAAAGGGAACATTGATGAGTTCTTGCGACTTGAAATTAAGGGATCATTGTGGGACTGTTACTTGAAAAGGGAACAATGGTTGATTATTATTACTGTGTGTTAATGGGCGCTCAGATGCATGGTGAGCTGTAAGTACTATCGCCGTTGGGGACGGTTCGGGAGGTGAATTTCCAGAGGTTCTGCAAGCAGCATGCGGAGGGAGTGTGAGCTGTTGTGGATGTGTCAATTGATACAGTCGGGGAAACTTGTGTGGTTCTATGAACTGTAGGAGGCTTCCTTGGGCCTGTCTCGTTCAAGACATGCCTAATGGTTACTCCAAGGTAATTTGGCTAATTTCCCTTGCTTTTGTTTTGTTATTACTTCAAGTTTGTGGTGTTTTTACTTTTTGGTTTCCCAAGTAGACAGTGAAAATGACTTTGTGCTGCCCTTGTTATTTTTATTTTAACCAAGCCTGCACCTGTTTCCACTTGCTTTGATACCTCCATGTTTTCCCAACAAGTACTCACTTGTCTTCTTGGTAAATTAACCCTAGGTTATTAATTATTAAACACATTTCAGTATTTTTGGCATAGAGAATCTGGAAATAATGAAGAAAGTAATTGGAAGGCAAACTGACAAGTGGTTGGGGATATTAGAAAAATTAACGTTGTTTAAATAATTGCTATTTTAAGCATTAGAACTTGATAGATTGATTACTTCAAAGTTCTAATTATTAGTTTACCCCTAAATTACCACTGCGTGGACTTTAAATTTTTTTTAATAATGTATATTTTCGTTATTTTTTAAATTATTACTGTTGTTATTTTCCAATTTAGGTTTAATTTATTTCTCTGAGGAAAAAAAGAAATAGACAAAAATCATGGGGGGCTTTTGGTTTTCCAAGCTATTGAAGAAAGATCACATGGATTTAGTGCATGTTTGGATTACCCATTGAAAAGTAGTTTTTTTTTCTAATCTGACTTTTGCAAAAATTAGATAGGATAAAAGTCAGATTATAAATGTGATTTGTGTTTGGATTGGTGGTAGCAGAAGTGACTTTTTTTCTAAACTTAAACCTGTTTGGATTAGCGTTTGAAAAACCCGTTTAGATGGGAAATGACTTAGGACATGAATTTTATTGAATGATATATATATATATATATATATTATATTTGTATATATTATTGTGTTAATTGAAGTGAAGAAATGTTAATAAAAGATGATAAAATAAAAAAAATTGTATATATATTATTTGTATATATTGTATTGAATATATATCTTTATATTAATTATTTTCAACTTACCATTAATTATCTTTTATTTAATCTCTTATTACCCATTTTTCTCATATTTTAAATTCATTATAAAAAAAAAGACAGGAAGAGAGTACTGGATTTATGTTTGACATAAAGAAAAACAAATGATTTAATAAGGGGATAAGAGTTGAGAGGAGCTGAGAGGAGAGAGGAGTTTTGAATGCCAATAACAAATACTCCAACAAACGCAAAAGCAGCTTCACCCGAGCAAGAAGCACTTCCATCAGCTTCTATAAAAAGGGACTTTATTTCGTTAAGCTCACTGGGAACAACCATGAACCCAAACGGACGTTAAGCAAGGCAACTGGACTTTTAGGCATTTGAGATAGCCAACTGGGCTCAAACGCTTTCCCAAACAGACCCTTAAGTTACGTGGCTTGTCTAGTGACCACTTCACTATATAACCACTCTGTCAGTGTTAACTCGCAATTCAAACCACTGATAGCTTGTACTCGTAATATTTGTCTAAGTTCCAAAGAATCTCCAACTGAGATTTGATGCTTCTCCTTCTCTTATTCCGAACCCTAACTTGAATTTTTTATGAATCCTGCGTTTCGATCCATGACAGAACCTAATGCATTATTTAATTCACGGAAGACTTAAATTTCTGGACCCAGAATAGAAACACATTAGTCGAATATCCCCTTTTTGTAAGCAAAATTACCTTGTAACTATATATATATATATATATATATTTGTGATTTTATTCTCTATAGGCCATCATTTGGTACCATCTCCATGAGTATAGAAAGACATTATCTGTTCTGGAACCCCTCTATGAAAATATTGAACCCATAGATGAGGTATATGATGAATTGATTAAATGTTATATTGTTCTGGAAGTTGCAATGTGTTGACTGCTTTGGTTTGGATTTTTGTGGGTTCTCTTTCAAAAAGTAGACAACAGCTCTCCACATACGCCTGCTGCTGCTTGATGCTAGCCTTGCTTGCCGTGATGCATCAAAATCAGCTGTGAGTTATATTTGTTTATTTAAACTAGTTCATTTGTTGAAGCCTTTGTCTGATTTTTAAGTTTTTCAGAATTATTATCAAGGACTACAAGTGTTATTAATGAGCTGTTGACTCCTGAGTCGTTTAGGTTAGGTGCTTGTTGGGAATTGGGCTTAGTTCACCATTGGTGGATTAGGCCCAAACCCATTAAGCTTTAAGTTTTTGGGGCCAAATAAAATACCCAAAGAATGTGGGATATTTATAGGTAATTTTCCCCAAGGGTTTGAAATTGAAATCTGGTGGGAACAGTTTCCCCACATGTTTTGGGGGGAACAGTTAGTTTTGGCTGCGTATGTGTAAATAACAGAAACATATGAAAAGAAACACAGAGACAGAAAAGTGATCTAGACAAAAAGCCTCTTCTCCTTCTCTTCCCTTCCTGTGCATTTGCTGTGTGTTATAGTCGAAATCCTGGTGATTCGACTCGCGTGGGTACCGGAAGAACTCGAAACGACACTTCAGGTACGTCTGAATTCCGACAGTGCTATAGGTCTATGAACATTTGAGTATTGAGTGAGACTGAGGTACTCCCTCCCATTATATTCATAAGAGCTCGATAACCGAATTATATGATTAAAGAAAGCGGTTAAAATTAGTTAGAAATAATAAGTATTTATGAAATAAGCTGTTTTTTTTTCAAATATGCCCTCATCTATATGGGGGTAAGTAAGAGAGAGGAATAGAATAAATATAAGCATCAGTAGCCTTTTAATTAATGCAATATATATGATTAATGAGGGGCAAAAATGGAAAACACTCATTAAATGTTCAGACAACTCTTGTAGGATTCTTATAAAAAGGACTGGAGGGAGTATTATTTTTGAAGTATACTGTGATATAAATATCACTGATTGTGAGTTTCTTATTGTGTCCACTCTTTTTGTGTCAAAAGCATCTAATAGTTATTTTGTATTTAGAAATTTGTTAAACATATATTGGACAATGTTTAGTATGGCATTTAGTGTATAATATGGGTTATGGATATTTCAATATTTTTTCTGCAAAAACAAAGGAATGTACGAGGAGAGTTCTTTCTTCTTATTCCAGGTTATGAGCATATTTTGATGAGATTTTTATAATTAGACAAGTATTTTTGTTAGTAATAACGATTTTCTGGACATAAAATAAGTGAGTGAGAGGCTTATAGAATTTTGTCCCCCAATTTAGCCTTTCAGAAGAGCGAAGTTCTGACGATGGAATCTGTTTTGTTAGGATGTTTTGTCTTATCTGGAAAGGGCATTTGGTGTTAGTAATGTTTGTCAAGGCGACAATGGAAACGTAGCAAAGCAACAATCTTCAAACTTAATCACCAAGTCTTCATCAATCCCTAGAGGTCCCTCAGCTGCAGATGCATCCAGTTCTGATCTGGGGTCATGTGCTAATGCGTCTGAAAATCATCTGTCCAGAGCATTTTCTGAAGAGGCCCTTGATTATGAAGCCATGATACTGGATATGGGTGGACAGAATCTAACCAGGCCGACTGGTTTATCATCAAATGATCTATCAAGGGCATTGGTTGAGAGGTTCTCTAATGTTGAGTTGAAGCTTAAATTCCAACTTTTCAAGGTTGAATTATTGCTGCTAACCAGGAATGTGAAGTCAGCAAAACGTGGAGTGAAGCTGGCTATGAACATTGCACGTGGAAGAGATTCTTCAATGGCTCTTCTTTTGAAATCTCAGCTTGAATATGCTCGCCGTAACCACCGCAAATCAATTAAGCTATTGTTGGTATCAAACAGTAGGACAGACCCAGCATTTTCAAGTATTTTCCACAACAATCTTGGTTGCGTTTACTATCAGCTCAGGAAATACCAGCATCATCATTGTTTTTCTCAAAGGCATTGGCTAATTGTTCATCCCTTAGGAAGAACCAACTGCTAAAGCTGCCCACCTACTCAGGATAATGCTCTTCTTATTGTGTATAATTGTGGTATGCAGTACTTGGCTTGTGGAAAGCCATTGCTTGCTACTCGCTGTTTTCAGAAGTCAAGTGTGGTCTTCTACAATAAGCCTCTCTTGTGGCCTCGCCTTTCCGAATGCTGTCTGATGGCTTTGGAAAAGGGCCTAATTAAATTAAGCCGTGTTTTATCAACGAGCTCAGAAGTTGGAGTTCATGTTGTTGGGAAGGGGAAATGGAGGCAACTTCTATTGAACAATGAGATCCCAAGAAATGGATGTGTAGAGTTGTGTGACAGAGAAGATTGTGATCTCAAAAATGATATGAAGCTGAATTTATCAATGTCTCTGGCCCGGCAGTGCCTCTTAAATGTCTTATACTTGCTGGATTCCAACAAGATGGTGGATAGTTTAAAGTCTGGTGTGCCTTTAAACTCGTTAAGGGAGGAAAACAATTCAGGTGAAGTGTCATCAAACAATTCGAACAATAAGAATTTACTCAGAATTGATTCCAAAGCATTTTCTTTAGCATTAAGCAATTCAAACGGGGACGTGAAAGAACAAAAGGGAGGTGCTAATCAGGAGGTCATTCAAAACTCCCTGTCCTATTATGAAGATATTTCCAGAAGAGAGAGTATACTGATTAAGCAGGCAGCTCTTGCCAACCTGGCATACGCGGAATTGGAATTAGACAACCCTGTTAAGGCACTCTCAGTTGCTACGTCTCTTCTAGAACTTCCAGAATGCTCTAGAATTTATCTCTTTCTAGGCCATATTTATTCAGCCGAAGCCCTCTGCTTGCTAAACAGAGCAAAGGAAGCTGCCGAGCATTTGTCAATTTACTTGTCGGCAGGAAACACTGTTGCATTGCCTTTCAGTCAAGATGACTACAAGAAATGGCAGGTGGAAAGAACTGCTGAATTTGAAGATGGAACTGCAGGATCTGCGCCGGCCAACGTTTCTTCCTCCGACGATTCGCCATGCATGGATTTTCTCAAGCCGGAAGAGGCGCGTGGAATAATTTATGCGAATTTTGCAGCAATATCTGCAATGCAGGGTGAGTTAGACCAAGCCCGTCAGTTAATTACCCGGGCGTTATCCATATTGCCAAATAGTCCAGAAGCCACAATTACTGCAATTTATGTGGATCTCTTGCTTGGTAAGCCAAAAGAAGCTTTATCCAAATTAAAATGATGTAGCCGCGCTAGGTTCCTTCCAAGTCCAATTTCGTTGAACAAGTCTTAGTCATATATTCATGGGCTTTATCATGTTTTTCTGGTCTTCTCAGTACTAGTTAGCAGATAGCTTAATCTTTTCCATAGCTTTTTGTACCATATATATAAGTTAAGCCCTTCAGAGAATAAGTTTTTGATGGTTCTTTTATTCCTTTATTTATGATTTTCAAATGTAGAAGTCATTCATCATAGGTGTGGTGGCTGTATTTTAATTGTTGCTACTCCCACCTCAGAAATTTGAGGTGTAATTCTTTTTTGGTTGAGATTGTGCTTTTACAGGCTAATTTAGTTTATATATATTCAAAAATAGAGTTCGTGCTAACATTGAGAAAGAGCAGGAAATTTAATAAATCTTTTTTTTTAATCTAATTCCATCCTTATTCCGAGTTAAGGCTTGATCTGATGTATATGTATTGATCCAATTTATTGTTACACTTCCCAGTTTGCAGTGTTATATTGTTATATGTGATGGTGGAATGATTATTGGTACAAAGTGGCATTTTGGAGATCATGTTAAAAAGTATGATTAATTTGATCATTAATATTATGCTAGCTTTTTTTTTTTCCTTAAATATCAATTTGGCAAACCTATTTTAGGGTTGAGGAAGCAACCCACAACTCGGTTTATCCACCTGCAACTTGGTGAAATTTAGCCCATTCAAGCTCTTCCAAAAAGAGCACCAAAGCGATTGATCCTAAGCTAGTCAGCTTTGGACTGCTGTGGAAACTGTATGACCTCATAGCATAGAAAGATCTAGATTTAAAGTACCAATTCTGGAATCTAGGGCAGGCAACTGGCTATTGAGCGGTACTTCTGGCACAAGCTTCTTGGTCCAGCCTCTTGGTCTAGATTGCCTTTGTGTTCAGTCTCTCATTCTCTTCTATTCTCATCCTACCCTTTCTTTGAACCTTGGTTATGGATTGGACTTAAAGCCATGAACAAGATCCTCTAATGTGGCTTTCGTTTCAGCTAACCTCATTCGTTTTATGTGGTCTTTCAATTTATATGAGCTGTAACAAAAAAAATTATGAGACAGGCTAGGGGTACATCCGCGTGTTTAAGGACTTGAATATTAAGAATACCATTCCAATCTATTAACATTGGTTTTTATCAATATTTTAATATATAAAATAAAGATACGATGAAGTGTCAAAGTAGTTCTGTTACATATTGCACAAAACGTTCTATTTCAAGGGTCAAACTTTCGCTTCAAGATACCAAATTTGATCATTCTTAAAGTGAACCAACTTTATTTTCGGCTCAAAATTGCACAAAAGGAAACTAGGAATTATTTAACATCTCTGACTTATAAGTTACACCAACATTGCATCAAATTAAAGGTGAGATATGCAACTACTTAATTATTCATCCCACAAAACCTACACGTCTGTAATTAAACACCATAAAGCTTTAGCACTGAAATGTATATAGGACCCCATCCAAGGATAGTATTCTCCCAAAAATAGGTGTATGCGACTTGAAGCAGCGAGCTCGTGGTATTCTTTAGTAAAAGGCTAAAGAATAGTTCGCTTTGTGCTCACTGTAGCTGGGCTGTGGTCATTATTGTTCTGCCTTACAATTTATATGATTTTCCCTATACGAACTATATTGAGCTGAACGATGTGGGACTAAATTTCTGAATATTTTTGGAAACTCCACAAAGATATATATATATATATGCGGTTCAAAAGATTTTGACAAGGGAAAACCTTTGAGGTACCTATAATAGTTGCTTTCAATTTTTAATTTGGTACACCATACATGTGTGCTTTTTCTCTCTCTCCATTAAATCATTTAATTTTACTTTGTTAGCATCATTAATTTTTGTGCAGGGGTCAACAATCCTAATAGAGTAAAGTTACAGAGGCTAACAATGCTAAAAGAGCAAAAATTAAAATATTTGATAAGGAGAAAAAACATATATATGCCAAATTAAAAATTGAAGGAAACTATAAGTACTTTAAAAATGATTTTCGCTTTAGAGTATTACAAAGATTCTCAGTTTTTCCCAATGCCACGATGAACATTCACAAATTTCATTTTCATTCCCAAAATCATGGACTTCCATTTTTCCGGTCTTTAAGCAAAAAAAAGGTCTCATCATTGGCCCAAGATGATCAAATCCATACAAAGCGTCTAATGATTAATTTTCTTTTATATAAATATTTGACAAATTTCTTTCGAAAATTAGAAGGTCTACCTAGTTCCGTGGTTGTGTGCCCATATTTAGCCTGCCAAATACATCGTTCTCTTTATATCCAATAGAAATCATATACTCGTAGCTGAATAGACAAACACTACTACAAAAAGGTTGAAAGGTGGTCACATTTTGTGACCCTTCTTTAAAGAAGTGCCACAGCTTCCTTTTTTTTTTTTCTTTTTCTATATATATAATTTTTTTTAATTTTGGGTACCAATTGTGGCGCCTAGTAGAATAGACGCCACAATTGGGATGGCCAAGTGTGGTGCCTGCATAGCGCTACAAACGCAGCAGTGGCCAGGTATGGCGCCTGCCTCACACGTGGTGCCACAGCGGCCAGGCGCCATAGCTGTTGTGGCACCATGTGTGGCGCCTATCTAGGCAGGTGCCACACATGGCCCTGCATTCAAGCAAGTGTGGCGCCTGCCAACTTGCCTATTAATTTAAATAAAAAAAAAAGTTCAATAAAGGAGGATAGTATAATCCTCCCAGCCAATAGGAACTCCCCCCGCCCTATCCTTATCTTCTAATTTCAATTCCTGCGTACGTCCTTCCTCATTATTCCTTCTCTTTTGACTACATTATTATTCAACAACTCCCTTTCCCTTTCTATCTTCATCCGTCGCCCCCTCCCTCCATTTCCTATCTTCACACTAAAAAACACACCCACACGATCACACGTCTTCATCAGGGAATCTATACTTTGTTTTAATTTGTTCCAACTGTCATCCATCCCCACTCCTGTCCCTTCCCTTGGCTAATTTGTACTGTCTTCCATCCATTTTTGGTCCCCACTCCATCCACTTGGTCCCAGCTGCTCAAATTTCCTCCTCCTCCTTACTCAAGATTGTGTCACCAACGGGCAACGTGGTCCCCCACTGCATTGCACTGATCAATTAAGCTGTTAGGTCAACGTGCTTCCTTTTTTTTTAGGTTGTTCTGCTTATTTTTGTTATCACACGCACGTGTGTATATATAAATATGTTGATTATATATTAAAATAAAAACTACTAATGTTTAGCTATCCACCACACATCTCTTTAATTTGTTTGATTCAATTCCTATATGGTCCTCTCCGCATTTTTTTTGCCAACCTCTCCGCATATACTATACACATAATCATTGAGTTTTATTTTTTCATCTATATCTGCATCTATCTATATATATAGTTAGAGGAGCATATAGACAATTATATCTCATATGCTAAAGTGGAAAAAAATGTTATTCCTATCCACTCATGTCTCTAAGTGCTGCTGACTACGTGCTTGCTATGAAAATTGTTGGTGGGCCTATATAAGAGCGCCACACGTGATTATATATATATAGTATATTATTGTTGATTAGTGTTTTCTAATGATTATATATTATTGTCGATTAATGTTTAACTAATCCATAACACGTGATTATATATATATATAGCATAAACAATTCCTATTTGTTTGATTTAATTAATTAGTTGATCAATCGGTCTTTTTTTATTTTTTGGTGATAATCAATCTATCATTTATAGTCAACAAAACATGATAAATTAATATAATTTTTTTAATTGAATTTGTAGAAATAACTTTCTTAAACTTCACATTCTATTAATAAATTTACCCGTTAATTAATGACGGTATATCGGATGCATGCTTGTCCGGACAAATTTATTTTCATGGGATTATTACCAAATTTTGATAGACAGGAAATTTTTTCTATATAATTCACAGTTCAAAAAGTAGCTAAAATTTAATGGCATATTTATTTATAGAATTTTTTATTGGTTTGTTTATGCTTTCATTGAGGGGTGAGGACCTAAAGGAAAACATATGACTATCTTGGTACTTTAATTTGTTTTACCATTGCTTCTTCTCTATTTATTTTTATTTGTTACTTATGTTTTGGAATAATTCAGAAATACAATTGATGTCTAAATTTATTTTAAATTTTTTAACGTACCCTTAATTTAATTAATTAAAGTTTGCTGATTAGTGTCTCTCTCTTTTTTTTAAGTAAGCTAGTAAAAAATAATTTTTTTTTTATATTCTCAACATTTATATATGCTTTCCTTTTTGTTTTATTTTATTTTCTTCCTTTTTTTTTGAATCATATTTTTTGATTTAAGCTAATTAATCATATTTTATTTTATTATATATTGATGTTTTGTACACATTATTATTAATAAAAAAATTTACAACCACTAATATTTTATTGAATTTTTTTATGTGTAATTTGTGTTTGTAGTTTCAGCTCATCAGTCTATTGAAGCTTCTATTTAAGGTATGTTTTTGAAATTTTGAGCTTACAAATGTGATTTTAGTTGAATTTAATCATAGTACTAGTTAGTTATAATTTGTAGGTGTTCTAATGATTGTTATGGATTAGTTGCATAAGTAAAATAATTATTTATATATTCTTAGCACTTGTATTTTATTTGTTGACTTGTAATGTTTTCTAATTTACCTATGATATATTGTGGCAAATTTGGTTTCTTTCGTTATGTTGAAGATTTCATGTTGGGAATTTTTTTTAAAATTGGTAAGAGAATATAAAAGTAATTAGTTAATGCAATAGTCATACAACTAACCACGTACTTTTTTTAAAAATAGATTGAAGGCATAGATGGATAATAAATGGATGTCATCTAATCGGTGTTCAAGGGAATATATAGATGGGGTGAAAGATTTTATTACATTTGCAATTGAGCACACAAAAGATCCTGACAAAATCTTGTGTCCTTGCTTATTTTGTTGTTTTGGAAAGCGGATTAGTCCACTTGATTTACTAGATCATTTAGTGTGTTATGGTATTGATCAAACATATATACGATGGACAAGGCATGATGAGACGAACGATGCATGTAGTGATCGGGTGCATACCACGAGTGGTGCTTCGGATGAATTTGATCAAAGCATGTTTGATGAAGATGATGGTCTTGAAGAAATGCTAAATGTGGTTGAAGGGGTGCATCATAACTGCCCCAACGAATTTGAGAAGTTGAAAGGTGATGCAGAGAAACCATTATATGCCGGTAGTACTAAATACACAAGATTGCTAGCAGTGTTGAAGTTGTACAACTTTAAAGCTTACTACGGATTGAGTGATTCGAGTTTCACCGCACTGCTTTAACTGTTGCAAGATATGATTCCAGAAGAAAATGTACTTCCTACCAAGACATACGAGGCAAAGCGAATTCTTTGCTCTACAACTGGTATAGGATATGAGAAGATACATGCATGTCCTAACGATTGCGTATTATTTTGAAATCAGTATGCAACGTTGGAGAAGTGTCCTAAATGCAATGCATCTCACTATAGGAAGAAGAAAGGAAAGAGTCCTTTGAAGGTCCTATGGTATTTTCCCATTATTCTGAGATTCAAGCGACTGTACAGTAATGCAGAGATTGCTAAGCAGTTGACATGGCATACAGATGAAAGGATTAAAGATACGAAGCTTAGGCACCCTGTAGATGCTCCTCAATGGAAAAAAATTGATCATGAGTACCATGACTTTGCAGATGAAGCAAGGAACCTTCGCCTTGCACTGTCAACTGATGGAATTAACCCACACGGTGTTCAAAGTAGTACACATAGCACGTGGCCAGTGATATTGATGATTTATAACCTTCCTCCACACTTGATCATGAAACGTAAGTTTATGATGTTGTCTATGTTAATTTCTGGGCCAAGGCAACCTGGGAATGATATAGATGTATACTTGGCTCCTTTAGTTGATGACTTGAAGCTGCTTTGGGAAGAAGGCGTCAATGTGTATGATGGGTACAGGGAAGAAAGTTTCACTTTGAAAGCCATGTTGTTTGGCACAATTAATGATTTCCCTGCTTATGGTAATTTGTCGGGATACAGCGTCAAAGGATATGGTGCATGCCCTATATGTGAAGATGACACTCATTCAGTGCGACTTCATCATTGTAAGAAAAATGTTTACATAGAGCATCGAAGATTCTTACCATCACAACATCGTTGGAGGAAGTAGAAAAATCCTTTCAATGGTGACTCAGAAGAAGATAGTCCACCAAAGATGTTGACCGGTGCCCAAGTGTATTCAAAGGTAAAAGACTTGGATAACAATTTTGGTAAGCCTTTTACAAAACAAATTGAGACAAGTGGTTAGAAGAAAAAGTCTATTTTCTTTGAACTTCCATATTGGAAGTCTTTATATGTGAGACATTTTCTTGATGTGATGCACATAGAAAAAAATATTTGTGATAGTTTAATTGGCACGTTGCTCAATATCCAAGGAAAAAGCAAGGATAGTGTCAATTCGAGGTTGGATTTGGTAAACTTGGGAATTAGAGAAGAGTTGGCACCGATTGATCAAGGGCATCGTACCTACCTACCGCCAGCGGCATACACTCTGTCAAGGAAAGAGAAGAAATTGTTATGTGAGTTTCTGCAAGGAATTAAAGTTCTTGAGGGCTACTCTTCAAATATAAAGAACCTTGTATCAGTGAAAGAGTTGAAGTTAAAGAACCTCAAGTCTCATGATTGTCATATGCTCATGCAGAATTTCGTACCGGTTGGTATACGATCCATTTTACCCAAAAATTTAAGAAACACCATCACTAAACTTTGCGTGTTTTTCAAGTTGATCTGCACTAAAGTGGTAGATTTAACTAAGTTACAAGATTTGAAAAGGCTGATTGTATGTACTCTGTGTGAACTTGAAATGTATTTTCCACCTTCTTTTTTTGACATTATGGTACATCTAACCGTACACTTGGTCAAAGAGATTCAATTGTGCGGTCCAGTGTACTTGAGATGGATATACCCGAATGAGCGATTCATGAAAATATTAAAAGGGTATGTTAAAAATAGATATCGCCCAGAGGGTTGTATCGCTAAAGGTATATGGTTGAAGAAGCAAGTGACTTCTGTGCTGATTTTCTATGAAATGTTGACCCTGTAGGGATCCCCAAGTCCTGTCATGATGAGCGAAGATCAGGGAAAGGAACAACTGGGAGGGATGTAATAACGATATCGGCGATTGAATGGGAGCAAGCCCACTTGTATGTGCTACATAACACTGATAAGGTCGAACCGTATGTAGAAGAACACAAGGATGCTCTTCGATTGGTACATGGTGATAGGAATGAAAATTTGTTAATAAAAGAACACAATAAACAATTTTCAGGCTGGTTGAAAAATTACATTAATGATGAGATGGAGCAGAATCCTGATTCAGTTTCTGAAAAATTAAAGTGGTTGTCGAAGGGACCGAGCTTAAATGTATTATCTTACAATGGTTATGCAATCAACGGTTACACATTCTATACACAAGATCATGATACACAGAGCACGATGCAGAATAGTGGGGTAACACTTGTTGCTGATTCTTGGCATAGATCCAGTGCTAAAGACATACACCCTATCTATGCATCAATGTCATACTTTGGTGTCATTGAACGCATATGGGAGTTAGATTACTCTATGTTCAGGGTCCCAGTCTTCAAATATAAGTGGGTTAACAACAACAGTGGATTGAGGATAGATGACTTAGGCTTTGTTCAAGTAGATCTTTCTAAAGTTTGGTATGAAGATGATCCTTTTATTTTAGCAGCATAAGCAGAACAAGCATTTTTCATTCCGGATCCTCCTAGAAAGAATTGGTCTATTGTACTCCCATCCAACAAGAATCGTCAAGAACAAGTTGATCTTGAAAGTAATGAAAATTTGAACATCAATGATAACGATCCTTCGTTTGAAAATTTGTGGTCAGTAGAGATTGATATAGATGGAGATGTAAATAAAGATGAAGATAGAGATGAAGATGGACCCGTATACGTGAGACATGATCATGAAGAGGGAACTTGGGTTAAGAGAAACACAATTCTCAATCCAACACGAATTCTGAAGAATAAAATTTTAAATCAAACCAGAAAAAGGAAAAGATAATAAGTGCCTTGACTTGTTGACTTGTACGTACTTTTTTATAAATTTCAAAATAATTTGCTTTCGTTGATATGGTTGACATTATACACTAATGTTTTATTTTGGTGTATTTCACTTTTAGGAGTATGGACTCACCACACGATGAAACTGCTGATGATGTTCCTCAGCATATTGGTAGACAAAGATTTGAGGCGAACGTATGACGTGGCAGGACAGTTATGGCGAGATTGATCAAATTGAGAAGTAATGGAATCAAGTTATATTTGGAGTGGAACGAAAATGGAAACCCGTTTGGCGAGAATGGTAAGTCATTAAATAACTTGATTGGGACTACAGTTCGAGACAGAGTCCCTATTACAGTTTAAAACTGGAAAATGGTCAAAAAAGATTATGAGGATGACATATGGGGTGAAGTTCAGGTAACATATTAATTATATTATTGTTCGGTTTGCTATGTTTCACTTAATTTCAATCTTACATATTATATATGTTTTTTTTGTTACAGAGCATTTTTATTATTGATGATGATCGGAAGAACTTCATGCTAAGAAAAGCCGAAAAACTTATGAGAAAGTTTCGATCTGATCTTGTCAAATACTACTTGAGGGATGATGATGACAATATCATTGATACACTACCTTATCCATTGTACGAAGGAATTATCACTCAAGAAATGTGGGATGATTTTATCAAAACACATACAACTCAGGAATTTCTGATAATATAATTTGTTTTACTTTCCCTATTACTTGTAATGTATGTATTTGTAATTAACATTTGTACATTGATATGAATCATTTTGATCTAAATAGGAGTTGAGCGAGAAAAATCGCGCTAACGCGCTTAATATGCCATACCGGTACACACAAGGACATGTTTCATATGCACAGTTAGAAAGAAAACTGGTATGAACTAATTATTATTTCATTTGTAGATAAATTGTTTGAATATCATTTAACTTTAACTAAATTTGTCGTGCAGATAGAAGAATCAGGTTAAGGTATTACATAGGTTCTGTTAGAGCAAGCGTTTCACCCAAGAGGGGGTGAATTGGGTGATATTAAAAATTTTGTTGCAAATATAAAACTTGACGGTGAAATTAAAACAGTAAAGAGTAAGGAGAAATATCACTGAAGTGTACACCGGGGGTTATACTGGTTCAGCCACAACCACTTTGACCTACGTCCAGTCCTCAGATCTTCTCTGAGAGTTTCACTATAACTTCCAAGATTCAGTGGGTTCTTGGCACCTCAGTACAAGCAAGTTCCTTCGTCTGGACACTCGCTCCCCCTTACAAGTTGTAATCCAATCCCAACTCAAGGTTCCACAACCTTAAGTTATCTCAATAACAAATATTGAGTTTGAATGAAATATCTCTATCACAGAGTGAATAAGAATCACTGAAGCATAGAATTACAAGTATAATGTAAAACAGAGTAATGAACTTAACAAAACGTTCGTGTGTGTGTTCTTGTTATATTTCTCTGTTCGAATGTTCCCATATATATAGATACATTGGTAATGATTGTTGGAACATATTTCTTCATGCCCGTTGGAGCGTGCGCAGCCACTGTTGACTTTTCCAGTATTTGAAAGATATACGTTTGCAGTAGGTGGTGGTCGGTGGCATTTGAACGTTGCTTTTGACTTTCCTTATTTGGTAAGATCTCTTCATTGTTTATCTGTAAATATGCTAAGAATACTGATACAATGAAAGGTTAATCATATAGGAAACAAATCAATGAACGTTGGAATAATTTATAAATTTCTGGACTTGCATACTCGAGTAGTTACTCGAGTATTCACTTAAGTTTACCCGAGTACATACTCGAGTATCATCGAGAAAACTTTGATAACTGCAAGTTAATAATCAAACATAACATTACTCGGGTAGTGCATGAAGTAAGCAAATTTCAACCTTTGGAAATACCTGTTTACTTGGGTACCTACTCGGGTATTGCACTCTTTACTTGATAGGTTACTTGGATACCAACTCGAGTAAACCTTTAAATAAACTTTAGGTTAGTCGATGCTTTACTCCAGTAATGTTGGCAGGATTTCAAGGCCGAGAGCACTTCAAGTTTGATTACCTTGTTACTCGAGTACATACTCGAGTAAACATAATTTTTCTTCATGGCTTACTCGGGTAATGACTTGAAGTTTTTCTTCTAAATAACTCTGCATACTCGATTGCTTACTCGAGTAATTCATTTTAAATAAGTCATTGAATACCTGCTGTTAACTCATAGAAATCAAGAGTATTCTAGCACATTTTCTTCTCTTTACACTTATTTTTGGGTTCAAATTGTGCATACAAAGAGATTATATAAGAAAATGTGATAGGACATAAGATAAATCAAAATTTTGTTGAATCATGAGTTAAATGCACATAGTTTTAATTATTTGTGAAAGTTAAAAGAGCTCATAACTCCCTCCTCTTTGTAGGTGGAGGATGACAAGTTGTAAAAGCTCATAAAAATCATGGGAAGATGTGGAAGGAAGGGAAGAATGCAAGAGGAAGAGGAAAATAGACATTATGGAGAAGAAGCCTGCACTTTCTGTGGAATCTGCTGTAGCCAAAGTCATGGCGAAACCACATGAAAAAGCACTACTTCTGTCTGGTTCTGATGACAATTCGCTATGGCATTCGCTATAGCAAACCCACGGCGAACGCACGAAACTGATACTGTGCGTTTTGCAAAAGTAACGCTGCTGATGCTATTTTAACCTAATGGGGGCGCCGAAATAGAGATATTCTGCAGAGGGGAAAGGTCTAAAACACAAGGAGGCTACTTTGGAGAGAACTCTTGGTGATCTTGGAGCTTGGGGAAGAGATTTGTGAAGAATTTCAAGGGTTTTCCTTCCCTTTTCTGGTTTTTCCTTCTTTTCTTCCTATTTTGCTGAGATGTTTATGATTCTTGAACTTAGTTGTTGGTTTGTATTGATCATGAGTAGCTAAAATTCCTAATTAGGATTACTTTTAACCATTGTATGGATTGAAACTATTGGATTATCTTGCTTTTGTTAGTTAATGAGTATATATGTTGATTTTTCTTTGAGCTTAATGCTATCTTGTGCTTGATCACCACATGATTAGAGTTGTTCAATTGGAAGATGCTTGAGAGAGCTATTTTGATTGTAGAACTTAAGAAAAATCATGCTAGACTTGAAGTTTAGGGATTAAATGGATGGTTTGTTGTTAGAATAGAGATATATCTAACAACCTAGCATAGTCAAGTGAAGGCTTGTTTTGGAAAGATGATTTTCATTAATTGTAAACAAGAGATTAAATATTTTTAATGAACATTAAAAATCAATCTTGACTTGAGAGAGCTTGGTTGATGATTTTAAGATCTTCGACTAGCATATAGATTCATTTAACTAGCATAAGTGAATGTTTGCATAGTTTCATGAAATACAATGGTAAAGAAGTAATCCTAAGTTAATATCTCTTGAAGTTAGACCCAATTTCCCAATTTCCACTGTTTTCCTTTGTTACTTTCATCAAAATTCTTTATTTAACTTGATCAATTTCAAATGATTCCATTCAACCTAATTAAGAACATGGTTAAATTAGTTAACCCGCTTTTGTCATAGTCCTCGTGGGAACGATCTTGACTTATCACTTTATTACTTGCGACCCGTGCGCTTGCGGAAGCTAAACAGCGAACAAGTTTTTGGCGCCGTTGCCGGGGACTATTGACTAAAGTCTTTTGAGTTAATTAGTGTAACTGTGTACTTGGTTACGCTTGAATTCTTGTCTTCTTTTATTTTACTTTCTTAATTTGCTTTGTTTTTTAAGTATAGTTATAGCTATAGTTCTTTTTCTTGTTTTTCTTAGTATAGTTCTATTGGTTGATAAGTTTGATACTCGTTTTGGGATTCTTGACTTGTAGGTATTTGAGCTCCGTATGCAAACTGATTTGGAGATCATTCTTGACGGTGCTCTTGAAGAATATTTTTCTGAAGACTTTGAAACTGAATCGGAGAATCCACCTCAAGTTCAACCTCTCCAAGGACCTGAACCTTTGCCCATACAAGAGCAACCGAGACCACCACCTCGTCCTCATCCATTTTACAATATGGCTAATCCTAATGATGATGACTTGGAGCGCACTTTGGATGAGTACATGGAGCAAGAAAACTCCACCTATCAATTTAGCATCCAGTTTCCTGCTATTCAAGCTCGGAATTTTGAGTTGAAACCAATTATGCTTCAAATGCTCCAAATGATTGGTTTGTTTTCGGGAACTCAGAATGAAGACCCTACTGACCATTTGACACGCTTTGTACAAGTGTGTGGGAACTTCAAGTTTCAAGGAGTAACTGCAGATGCGCTTAGATTGCGACTCTTCCCTCTATCACTTGACAAGAAGGCAAGGGCTTGGCTTACCACTCTACCTCCTAATTCCATCACTACTTGGGATGAAATGGCATCCAAGTTCAAAGCAAGGTTCATTCCAAGGGGTAGACGGGCAGTTCAAAGAGCTGAACTCTTGGGTTTTCAACAACAGCCCGGAGAACTTTTTCATGAAGCATGGGAGAGATTCAAGGAGCTATGGCGTAGTTGTCCTAACCATGAACAGAAGACCTATGTTTTGCTTGAAGCCTTTGCAGCCGGATTGGATGTGCCTACTTCCAATATGCTCAACAATGCCTCTAATGGTGGAATTGGCAAGATATGAGTTTGTGATATATCTCAGTTGTATGAGGACATTGCCTCTAGTTCCTTGCAACAATCTGAAAAATCACGTTCTAGCTATAGAACATATAAGGAACCAAGTCCTTCAAGTAGTTCAAATGTGTCTAAAGAAATTGCCGCTCAACTTGAAGCAATTGCCAAGAGGTTTGATCAACTTGAATTAAGAATGGAGAGAAACACCTCCAAGAATGTGAATGCTATCCAAGCTCCAAGTCCTTCATGTGAAATATGTGGAGAAGGCCACTCTTCTGAATAATGTTATCATACTATGGAGTCGGTGAGTTATTTGAACAATACTCAAAGGTATCCACGTGATAACCCTTATTCTAATACCTACAACAAGGGTATGAGGGATCACCCCAACTTCTCTTGGAGGAATGGACCTTGTGAGAATCCAAGTAATCACTATGCTTCTTCTAGTAAGCCAATGCGTCCACCGGGTTTTGAGCAACCACAAAAGCCACAAGAGGGTGATTCTGAGACAAATAAACTCTTGAGGCAACTTATCAAAGTTCAAGAAGGCTTAGTTGGCACAGTTTCTCTTCATGACACGGCAATCAAAAATCTTGAGATACAAATGGGCCAAATTGCCTCACACTTGAGTGCCCAACCAAGAAATGGTCTTCCAAGTGATACTATTCCTAATCCTAAGCGAGAAGGTAAAGAAGAATGCAAGGCTCTTACTCTCCGAAGTGGTAAGAATTTACCCGATGTTCCAAGTATGAGTAAAACTACAACAAAGCCAAAAGACCATGTTGTGGAAGATCTTAACCTTGATGAAGAGGTTGTTGAAGACATTATGGTCGAAGAAGAGGACAACAAGAAGAGGAAGCAACTTGAAGTGAATCTAGATGATGTGGTGCAAAGCAAGCCCGTTACTCCTGAAAATATGGAAGAGAAGAAGAGAAAAACCAATACTTCTCCTCCAAGATATGTCCCACCACCTCCTTTTCCACAAAGGCTCAAGAAACATCAAGACGATGGTCAATTCAAGAAATTCATTGAAATGTTCAAGCAACTTCACATTAATATACCCTTTGCTGAAGCTTTGGAGAAGATGCCTAAATATGCCAAATTTATGAAGGATTTCCTTTCTAAGAAAAGAAGGTTTAATGAATTTGAGATGGTTGCTGTGACCAAAAGCTTTACGGATGTTATCAAGAAGATTCCACCGAAGTTGAAGGATCCTGGAAGTTTCTCTATCCCTTGCCACATTGGGGATCAATTCTTAGGAAGAGGATTGTGTGATCTTGGCTCTAGCGTAAATCTTATGCCATTGTCTGTGTTCCACAAGTTGGGATTAGGTGATGCTAGACCTACCACGGTTACTTTACAATTGGCCGATAGAAGCTTGTCGTATCCTAAAGGGATTATTGAAGATGTCTTAGTCAAGGTTGATAAGTTCATATTTCCGGCTGATTTTATTGTACTTGATTTTGATCCGGATAGAGAACTACCTTTGCTGCTAGGAAGGCCATTTTTAGCTACGGCTAGAACTTTGATAGATGTGGAGAAAGGTGAGTTGACCTTGAGGGTGGCCGATGAGCAAGTTACCTTTAATATGAATCAATTGATGAAGACTCCTCATGTGCATAAAGACTGTTTCTTCCTTGATATGATTGGTCTGGTCATACAAGATGAATTTGAGACCTCTATGATTAAAGATCCACTTGAAGCCGCTCTTCTTGATATTGATTATGAGGATTTTGATGTAGTGGAATGCAAGGCTATTATGGATGCAACAACTCCTTATCCTAAAAGGAGGATACCATTTGAGTTACTCGATTTGGGTTCTAATGACCGACCAAAGTTAAAATCTTCTTTAGTGGAACCACCTTCACTTGAGTTGAAGGCATTGCCATCTCATCTACAATATGCTTATTTGGGTTCCAACAATACTCTTCCGGTGATTATTGCTTCGAATCTCACTATTCAGCAAGAGGAGCAATTAGTTGAAGTCTTAAAAGCTCACAAAAGGGCTATTGGGTGGACAATTGCTGATATCAAGGGCATTAGCCCCTCTATGTGCATGCACAAGTTCTTTTTGGAAGAGAATCATAAGCCGTCCATTGAACATCAACGAAGACTCAACCCCATTATGAAAGAGGTAGTGAAGAAGGAGCTTCTTAAATGGCTCGATGCTGACATTGTGTATCCTATTTCTGATAGTTCTTGGGTGAGCCCAGTCCAATGCGTCCCCAAAAAGGGCGGTATGACTGTAGTGGCTAACACCCACAACGAACTCATTCCTACTCGCACTGTGATCGGGTGGAGGGTTTGCATGGATTACCGTAAGCTCAATACGGCTACTCGTAAGGATCACTTCCCATTGCCTTTCATTGATCAAATGTTGGACAAACTAGCTGGAAGGGAGTTCTTTTGTTTTCTTGATGGTTATTCGGGGTATAACCAAATAGCAATTGCTCCGGAAGACCAAGAGAAGACTACATTTACATGCCCATATGGCACCTTTGCTTTCAAGCGCATGCCCTTTGGCCTTTGCAATGCACCGGCTACATTCCAACGGTGTATGATGGCTATTTTCGCTGACATGATAGAGCACACCATGGAAGTGTTCATGGATGACTTCACTGTGTTTGGTGATTCATATGAAGAGTGCTTAGCCAACTTAGCTCGAGTTTTGAAGCGGTGTGAAGACACTAATCTTGTGCTTAATTAGGAAAAATGCCATTTTATGGTGAAGGAAGGCATTATGTTAGGCCATCGTGTCTCCAAGAACGGTTTAGAAGTTGACTGGGCAAAGTTAGAGGTGATTGAACAACTTCCTCCACCTATCAAAGTTATCTTGCTTTTGTTAGTTAATGAGTATATATGTTGATTTTTCTTTGAGCTTAATGCTATCTTGTGCTTGATCACCACATGATTAGAGTTGTTCAATTGGAAGATGCTTGAGAGAGCTATTTTGATTGTAGAACTTAAGAAAAATCATGCTAGACTTGAAGTTTAGGGATTAAATGGATGGTTTGTTGTTAGAATAGAGATATATCTAACAACCTAGCATAGTCAAGTGAAGGCTTGTTTTGGAAAGATGATTTTCATTAATTGTAAACAAGAGATTAAATATTTTTAATGAACATTAAAAATCAATCTTGACTTGAGAGAGCTTGGTTGATGATTTTAGGATCTTCGACTAGCATATAGATTCATTTAACTAGCATAAGTGAATGTTTGCATAGTTTCATGAAATACAATGGTAAAGAAGTAATCCTAAGTTAATATCTCTTGAAGTTAGACCCAATTTCCCAATTTCCACTGTTTTCCTTTGTTACTTTCATCAAAATTCTTTATTTAACTTGATCAATTTCAAATGATTCCATTCAACCTAATTAAGAACATGGTTAAATTAGTTAACCCGCTTTTGTCATAGTCCTCGTGGGAACGATCTTGACTTATCACTTTATTACTTGCGACCCATGCGCTTGCGGAAGCTAAACAGCGAACACCTGCATACTTGAGTAGTGCCTCGAGTGAAGTGTGATAAAACCAGATCAAGCTATTCGAGTACTACCTTCAGATTTTTGCTTACCACAGTGCGTTACTCGAGTAGCTCCTCGAGTAACGTTGGCAGGGTTGAAAATGCCGAGAGCAACACATTTTCTGAAACAAAGTAACTCGAGTACAGACTCGAGTATCATTGGCAGACCAAGAGCAACTGAAAGTCTTTTACATGGTTACTCGAGTAGCTACTCGAGTAACGTTGGCAGGCCGAGAGCAACTCCAAGTATTTTACCTGGTTACTCGAGTAGCTACTCAAGTAACGTTGGCAGGCCGAGAGCAACTTGAAAACTTTTACCTTATTACTCGAGTGCTTACTCGAGTATCATTGGCAGGTTACTCGAAGGTGTCTCTGGTTACTTCAAGTTTTTGTCTCTTTACTCGAGTATTTACTCGAGTAATGCCTTAGAAAACTTGCTTCTGATCAAGTTTCTCAGCTTTTTCTCTTGGCCTTTCTTCATTACTCCAATGCTTACTTCAAGTGATGATTTTCCCTGTTATTACTTTGTTCAAACTTATTTATTAACCAAATATTTTTCATAATATTCTTTGTTATCATCAAAACATGAGATCTAACAGGTTCCACGACATGATTTATGGATAGCCGGTGTCACAAATAAGAAAGGTGAAATTCATAGTGAGGAAGTAAGAAGAGTAGCTGAATATTGTGTAAGTATTGGATTATGTGTACAATAAATAATTGGCATTACTTAAATGAACTTGATTTATAATAACTAATATTGTTGTAATTCTTTTTGTGATAGTGACAAGTGTCACAGGAGGATCCTGCGTTGGCGAGTTATGTTGGTCGGGATGATTTGTTGAGCAGAGCTATGGGAGTACCCGAGTATGATGGTCGTGTTTGGGGTACTGGTTTTGCTGTCACCCTATCAGCATACTTCAGACGTCAGAAGCGCCATAGTAGAGGTGACGTTTCCCAGCTGCGTGACGAGATGACTAGTTTCAAGAGTCAAATTCAAGAACTTCAAGAACAAATGTGCCATAAGGAACAACGAGAAGAACAATTCTTAGAACAAATGCGTTTGTTGCAAGAACAAAATGTGTTGTTAACAACACAAATACAACAGTTTGTGCAATGTAGGCCAACACAAAATGTTCCCTTCTGTGATAGTCCAAGTGTCAGAGATAGTTTCACTTCCATGCCTAAAGTCCCTTTTCCTTTGGTAATTAATTTCTTCTATACTTAACTTTATGTTATATTATAATTTAGTGAACTATGACATATTAAGTCTATTTTCTATAGGGTGAATTCCAATGTAAGCTATATGTCGAGCAAGCTTCCAAGCACGCGGTTGCAATAGGTGTTGCCTACAACACTGATAAAGACATAGTACACAATTCATCGCTGCCTGACAACATACTCCGAGTGACGGTTGACGTCTGCACGAATGAAGACGCCCTCTTACCGATCCCGTCTCGGGATGAGCAAATAATGGTCAAAGGTGTTGTAGGTGGCTATGTTGCTTGGCCAATAGGTCTTATAGAGCCATATGAAAAGGTCATTCATTTACAATTCCCTGCATTTTTCCTTCGTACTTCCATATAAAACTATGATTTAATTATTTTATTTTCGCAGGGCAAGATGTCAAATTGTTCAACAACACAACCCAAGTCTAAATCTTTAGCTAGCCAACAGAGCAGAAGGAGACCGACCTCATATCGTGATCAATTAGTATCGATTACACCACAATTGATCGGTGCAGAAGGACGGGAAATAGTCTTGAAGACATATCTACAATGTTGGCGGTCTAGTTGATTATGTTACTGCCGGGGTCGTGCACAACATATGTACTAGTGATTGGGTTAGTGCTTCAGCTATCAACTTTTGGATAAGGTACTTGACCATTATCGTTTATCACTGTTGTTAATATTTCTTGTTCCATTTCTTTTGTTTTTCATGACATTGTTTGTTTTATATCTGGCATTTATATAATGACTGCTTAATGGATACAAATAGGGTCCAATTCGTATTTGTCAACCCTTATCTCGTTGGCTACCATGGGGGTAAAGTAGATATACATGCACAGTCTAATGATCTAAAAGATTACTTTAGAAAGAGAGCGACACCGACTACGCTATTTTTAGTGCCATACAATGCAGGGTAAGTTATTAGTGGTACAATTTTTCTTTTTATTGTTTAACTTTTATCATACCATGATTGTTGAAACTAAGTTTTTAAAATATTTTAGGCGCCATTGGATATTGATAGTTATCAATCCAGCGGAACCTTCAGGCCCTCGCATTTACTATGTGGATCCTCTAAAAGATGGTCTTCCACAAAACCGTTCTGATATGTTACTATTGTTCAATGGGTAAGCGTATGTGCATATGTGTAAATATTTGCATGTGATTGAATAATCAAAAGTCATCAGTTTCTATTTGTTTTGTTAGTGCATTGACTGCGTATCAGTCCTCTGTCTTGTTAAGCTGCTCTAAAGCTGCTGACCCTCACTTTAGCTATCCTTGGAAGAAGATAATGGTATTGATATATGAATTTACTCAAATTTTGTTAGTAAACAATTTTTATTCATAAACAGAGTTAAATATTGCATTATATTTTTGTAGTGCCATTTCCAACCCAATGATAATGATTGTGGGTATTATGTCATGAAATTTATGAAGGATGTAATTACGCAGGATCATGCATTCATTCCTCAAAAAGTAAGTCATTTAGTTGCACTCCATATTGAGTTTTAATTAAATTTAATTAATTCCTGATAATTACGTTTTGCTGATTTTAATTCATTTTAATTTGTGGCAGATTGTATATATGTGTAGTATTATGAAGATCAACGTTGTGACACTTTGACTGACCATCAGCTTGATGAAGTGATCGACGAATGGTGTGAATATGTTTTTAGGAAAATCTCTGGGTAGCTATATTATTTAATTCATCACTAGCTGTTGGCCTTTGTTATGTTGTTTCTTGGCAATTATTGTGTCATTCATGCATGTAATCAAGTTGAATTTGTTATATAATTCATTCACGTATAATATATTGTATAATTATTTTATGTTCTACTTCAACTAATTAATCATTTGTTTGTATCATTTTGAAGTTATCTATTATTGTTGTTTGCTTTTCTTCATTCTACAGTATTGTGGATATAGATACAAAATGTTTATTAAATCATGCAGTGTGAAATATTGTACAATTATGGGAGATATGATCGAACAAAAAATAAAAAATAGTTTTTGTGGTGCTTTTTTAAATAAGGGCCACAGGAAGAGCCCAAAAAAATAAAAAATGAGAAAAAAAATACCCTCATGTGGTGCTTGGCCAACCAAGCGCCACAGGAGGGTATTTTTAAAAAAAAAAAATTATAATGCTGTGGCGCTTACCAGCGCCACAGCTTCTTTTAGTGGCGTCCATATATGTAGCACTACTCTAGTGCCACAGCTAATCAATTTATAAGCGCCACAGCTTTGCTTTTTTGTAGTAGTGAAATCATACAAAATCATCAAGCTATATGAGCTATTCCCAGTTTGCATAAAATAGAAAAGATTTACAAGGCGTAAAAGAAAAACTTAAATTTTGAATGAAAGCTAGGAATGAAGACTACTATTGAAACTAACATTATATCAGCCAATTCATCCAAACAAACCGTTGTTCACAAATTATTAACTATTAAGCTGAGCCAAAGAAGTAACAGATCCTGCAAGAAACATGATAGTTGAAAAGTTAGTCACAATTAATTCATGCTCCCTATGATCCTTAATATAAGACTCAGGCTTTTTTGGAGAGATTAAGAAAGTTAAATAAATTATTTAATTATTGCATATATAAGTTAGATAAATTAGTTTAGAGAAAATTGATAAATATAAATACTTTAAAGTAATTTATTTAGCTTTCATATATAATCTCCGCAAAAAATCAAGTAGGTCTTATATTAGGACACCGGTTATATATTATAAACAAAAGCTACAAGAGAAAAGAATGAGAGAAAATAAAGCGTCACCTTCTTAAGCCCTTTTCCCAAGCAACACCTTCTACCTATTGGTGAAAGTGGCAGTCCACAAATATCATGATTCCCCTCATAGCTTGTGGCATTAAAACTCTGCAATTGTGTTCCTTTTGGGATTTTTCTAGAAAGATGATTGTTTGACAAGTCCAATACACTCAGGCAATCAATATGAGCAAGACTTGGAGGGATTGAGCCTAACACTACAAAAATAAGGGTATTTCATAGCGGTGAATTTGTAGTGGTTACAATTAACTGCTGTAACTATCATTATGAACTGCTACAAATTTGTAGCGGTTCTAACCTAAACCGCTACAAATTTGTAGTAGTAAGCTTCACGCCAAATGGCGTGCCGGTAAGCCAACATTATTTATAACGGTTAACAAAAACAAACCGCTACAAATTTGGTGCAAATTTCCTGCCATAATTTATAGTGGCTACTTTGTAATGGTTATATCATGTAAAGTGCTACAATTGTGGTGCCAGTATGGTGCCAACTGGATTGAAATAGGCACGATAATCATGGCGGTCATATTGTAGCAGTTGCGTGGAGATAAACCGCTATAGGATTCAAATAGTTGCCTTCTTGTAGAGGTTATGTAGAACCGCTATAGAACTCCAAGGGTTCTTATATTTGTAGCGGTTATTGATAACCACTACAAGTTGTTCTATTGCCCGAGGTATGTTGTAGCAGTTATTGTAGTAGTTTTATGAATAACTACTACAAATTTCAGCATTATAAATACCAGTCGACGCTTCAGTTGTCTCATTTGGCCATTTTGTAACCTGAGGGTTTCTCCGAGAGTTTTCCTTTAGATCTGAGAATTCTAACGTCTCTCTGAGAGTTTTGCTACAGCATTTCACATTTTTCTCACTTGAAGTATGAAAGTAATATATTTTTTTCCATTTTTTTATTATTATATTTTTATATATAAATGTGACTATTTTTTAAATTGTCTTTTTTTGCATTTGATATGGCTTCTAGGAGGGATAAGGGGAAGGAGCTCGAGATTTCTAGACCGATTTTGCGGGGTATAGTAGCAGGGAGGAGGGCAGCGAGGTGGGAGGGCAACCACAGCACAGTAGATGGCCCCACAGCTGCCACAGGAGTCGGTCCCACCATAGCCATAGCAGACAGCCCTACAAGAGGTGACCACACCACAAGTACCTGAGGCTGTTATGGGAGAGGGAGTTGAGCTCAGTGTCAGACCCACGTTATAGACCCACCACCTTATCTTCTCTGGAGATTTCAATTGCACACATGCCACTATACAATGCTACGCTTCACTCCATAATGGCTATCACACAACGGACAAAATCATCTGGCTATAAATACAGAGCATAAGAGATTATCAAAGTATGAGAACATCCAACAAGAAATATAACAAGCAATTACACAAGTCTCTGTTTTTCATATCTTCTTTGTATTCATATTGTACTTTGGTGTTTATCATATTTTCTCTATTAGAGAGTTTATATACATTTCAAATCATATTTTCATTTGTTCTCAAGGTATAGGGACCTTGAGAGGGTAGATATCCTTATGAGAGAAGCAATTAAGAGAATTCTTAAGAGTACTTTCTGCTCATAAGAATTACAAGGTGCAACTAGGAGAGAACGTTACTGCTTGTAAGACTTATAGGGGTGTAAGCAGGAGAGAATGTTGCTGCTTATAAGACTTGCATACGTAAGTAAGAGAGAAAGGTTATAGGATTGTTTCTGAATATAAGACTTGTGCAAGGGAGAGAGAAAATTCTAGGTATTAGAATATTTTTGCTCGTAGTCTATATAAGGACGATTGTTGTCTTGTGGCATTCTGAGAGCCCACTAAATCTTAGAAGAATAGTGAAAATCTCAGCAGGTCTTGATCTCTGAGGACTGGATGTAGGCCTGGGTTTTGGGCCGAAGCAGTATAACTTTCTGTGTGCTAATCTTCTCAACTCTACTCTATCTACAATTATTTTCATATCACCGTATCAACTGAAAAATTTATCACATCACCCAATTCACCCCCTCTTGGGTGAAGCTTGCCTCTTTCATTTGGTATCAGAGTGAGGTCTTCTTCGAAGAGCCTAACAGCTAAATAGCAATAATAGGTGAGAACATTCTTCCAGATGGAGCTTCTGTCACTAAACCTCTTGGTTTCATTGGAGAACATTTTTCATTCTGGAAA
Organism: Inga oerstediana; assembly: GCA_963210345.1. NCBI lineage: Eukaryota > Viridiplantae > Streptophyta > Magnoliopsida > Fabales > Fabaceae > Inga > Inga oerstediana. The sequence continues at coordinate 44,332,156 of OY723407.1, forward strand.
GCTAAGTTCAAAGTGTTCGTGATGGCTAACAAACACGGTCTATAGAATGTGATACAAGATGGTGATTATGTTCCAAAGAAGAAAATTGAAGATAGAGTTGTGGAAAAGTGTCCAGAGGAGTTTGATGATGATGACAAGAGGTTAGTAACATTAAATAGTAAAGCTATTATAATGATACAGAGTTCTCTTAGTCAGAAGGAGTATTTCCGAATTTGTACACTCCCGACAGCCAAATACATATAGGATGTACTTGAAATTGCCCACAAAGGTACATATGGAATCAAATAAAATAGAGTCAATACTCTAATTATAGAATATGATCTGTTTCAGATGAAGCCTGGAGAAAGGATTTCTGAATTCAAGCTCTGATATACCCATCTTGTTAATAAACTATCAGCACTTGGAAAATCCTTTGATCAAAATTCCTAAGTCAGAAAGATTCTTAATATCCTCACAAAAGAATGGGAAGCAAAGGTGACAGCTATCAAAGAAGAAAAAGGTGAATCAATGAGATCTATAGCTGTACTATTTGGTAGTCTTTCTGAGTATGAAAGAAAGCTAAAATTCAAGAAAGAACTAAAAGAATTCGATGATAAAAAGAAGAGAGGAGTCACTCTCAAAGCCATCAAGAATTCTTTAGAAAATGAAGATGTCCTTGATGTTGATAATATGGGAATGATCGTGAGGAAATTCAATAAGTTCTATAGAAGAAGCCAAAAGAACTTCAAGAATTACCAAGGTGGACCAAGCAAGAAAGAAAATAAGGAGCAACAGATAGTATGCTACGAATATGGAAAACCTGGACATATCAAATTTGAATACTTCAAAAACAAAGACAAGAACAAGCATAAAAGGAAAGGATACATATCTTAATTCTATTTAGTCGATCGATTAGTTGGTGATTGGAATTACAAATTAGAAAATGATTGAATATTATGAGAAAAATTCCTAGGAGTCAGATTTCACTTAATAAATTTTGAATTGAATCACCTATCTACTCTAGTCCAATTTATTCCCTATGATTGATAGCTAAGTTTCCCTAATTTAATTACTAGCCTCTTCCAAGGTCAAGCAATTCTATAATTAATTGCTAATCCAATATATTCTTATATGAATTCAAGCAATTAATCATGCATTAAGATTTATGGAACTCATTAAGATTACACAACTTATATAAATATATTCCTATTTCATATGCCGATTATGGTTTTAATTATAGGATCTACACACATACATCTCCTTCTAGTCTCAACATACATATTGAAATCATTCAAAAGATGGCCAATCAATTGAAAGCATTAAGTGCAATAGTGAAAACTCGATCATGAAGGAAAAATTAAAACTATATTTAATAAGTTAATATTCAATCTGTCAGTAGTAAGTTACATCATCACCTTAGAAAAATAAAAATTTAGCTCATAATGCAATTAAAAACAAAACTAAGATAAATTGAAAACTTCATAAACATTGCATAAAACTTGGTTATTAAATTCTAAAACAAAAAAATAAAACCACAAGATACATGAAAATGGAGAAATCTAGCTATCCTTATAGGAGGTAAAGCTTTCCATATAGGTGGCAACCTATACCATCCATAAAGGAGGACTGCCTAAGTCTTCCAAGATAGAGGCATGCAAAAAGTAATACAATACATGAAATTAAATCAAAGATCATGTCAATATTTTTTTATAAACAATGCCTAACTATGCTTGAACTAGATCTCCTTCTATCAGAGAAGGATGCCACACCCCCGCTTTCTCTGTAATGATGGCAATTTATAGGCAGGCAATTAGCTCTCCAGTCAACAATAGTTGTTGCCTCCCTCATCAACACACTACAAAAGAAATTCCATTTTGTAGTGGTGGATTTGTAGCGATTACCTTTAACTACTACAAATATTATTATTTGTAGTGGTTTATACAAAAACCGCTATAAAGCCAAGTGGTGAGATGGTAAGCTAACATTATTTGTAGTGGTTTTAAAAACAAAATGACTACAAATTAGGTGCCAATTTCCTGCCATAAATTGTAACTATAAATTTGTAGTGGTTACATCATAATAATTGCTACAAATATTGCATCAGCTTGGTGCCAACTGGTACGAGCCAGTCTCGACAATTATGGTAGTTATGTTGTAGTGGTTATTTTGACATAAACAGCTATGGAATACAAAAGGTCACCTTCTTGTAGCCGTTTTACATAACCGCTACAAAACTTCAAGAGTCTTGATATTTGTAGCGGTTAGTGGTAACTGCTACAAAGTGTTCCGTTGTTGTGGTGATTTTGTAGCGGTTTGTGTAGCAGTTTTATGCATAACCGCTTCAAATTTCAGTGTTATAAATACCCTGCGCCTCTTTATTTGTTACATTTGGCTATTTTGTTTTCTAACGGTTTCTCTGAGAGTTTTTCTTACATCTGAGCTTTCTTACTTCTCTTTGAAAGTTTTGTTATAGCATTTCACATTTTTATCACTTGAATTACGAAAGTTACATATTTTCTTTCCACTTTTGTTATTATTATATTTTAAATATAAATGTGATTACATTTTTTATTTTTTGCAATTGATATGGCTTCAGGGAAGGATAAGGGGAAGGAGCTCGAACTTCCTAGGTTGATTCTGCGGGGTGACAACAGTAGAGGAGGAGGTAGTGGGATGGGGCAGCACAGAGGGAGGGCGACCACATAATAGAAGCCACAGGAGTCAACCCCAATATAGCCATAGTAGACGGCCCCATAGGAGGTGACCACACCACAGGTGCCTGAGGCTGTTCTAGGAGAGGGAGGTGAGCTCAGTGTCAGTGACTACAAGGAGAATGAGGAGTTCGAGATCCCAACTTTGCTAAGAGACATGGAGCAGTTCCTGGATGAGGAGGACGCGTGGGACCAGAACAACCCACGATAGTTGTCTTCTGGTTGACTGGGTTTGGGGTGCAGGTCCAAGGTAAATATTTTTTTTTATTCCATAAATTAAATATTTAAATTTGAACTATTAAATGTGAATTTAAATTTATCTAACATATGTGGTAAATTGTGCAGATGAGTAGGGGAACATGTTCACGAGGAGGCTAGACACAGTCGGTCTAAACAGCCTGGACCGGACATTACGAGTTGATGTTCTGTGGAATGAGGCCACGGACCAGCCCATCGATATTGGGGGTCACCTATTGAACCGTTTCCTGAATGAGCAGGGCTCGAATTGGATGTGGTTCTCCCTTCACTTCAGGACGTGGAGGAACATTCCTAAGGGGCTGAAGGACCTAGCGTAGGACGAGGCAGTGCAGGTAATTAATAGTATTTAATTATATTATACATTTTGTAATTAATTATATTTAATTAATAGTTATTAATTGTATCATTTTTAATTATTTTTTATTTAATTGTGTTACAGCTTAGGTTTACCATCTGGGATAACCGGAAGAGGTACACTCTGATGAAGGAAGAACAGGAGGAATTGTCTCTTTCACAATATGAATAAGGATAGGACAATTCCTCTGTAACCGCTGATCGAGAATGTACCAAATGGCATCCTACCGAACGACTGGGTGAGTTTTGTCTAGTTGAGGAGGAGTGTAGAGGGCCAGCTAATTTATTTATAATTATAATTGTAATTTAAATTTCATAAATTGTATGTTTATAATAGTTATAATTGTTTTATATTGTTTTAATAATTTTAATATTATTTTTTTGTAGGCACTTTCTCAGAAGAATATGAGGTGCCGAGGGCAGTAGACAATCCACCACACGGTAGGAGCAAAGACCTTTGCTGTCACTTACAGTGAGCTGGTAACTTGTTACAATGTCAATTACTTTTAGCTAGTTATTTTATATTATAAATTTAGTGTTTTGTTGTTCATAATATTAATTTAATTTTGTAATTTTTTTAAGAGAGGAAGGTATAGCAGGAGAACCGTCAGACGGACTATGGGGAGTTATTTGCTATCACCCATAGACACCATGACGGGATTCCAACCTCTCTACAGGCAGAGGAGACCATTGTAAGTTAATTTATTATTTGATAATAATAATTTATTGTTATATTGTTTATAAAACAATTTTATTTTTAATAATAATAATAATTAATTATTTCATAAAATGGCAGGAGCGGATGTAGCAGACGTAGGTTGAGCTGAGAGAGACCCAGACCCAGGAGTCATAGGGGTCTGTGGACCCTACTGTGCCAGTGAAAGTGGGTCTGGCTTCATTTGAACACCCTAGACGTATGAGGGGGATGGGGATAGGCTCCATACCTAGTATGGTATACGGCAGGAGTGGTGCCTCTGAGGCTAGCAGATCTCAAGCACGGAAGTTTGGGTCAGATGTTTGAGGGATGAGTCTATTAAGGAGTTTCGTTCAGAGGTTGCTATGACACAGGCTGTGGTGGCCCATCAGATACAGCAGCAGGCTAATTACTACTATGCTCAACATACACAGTGGTACGATATCACAAACTATATGCTAGAGGGGTCATGACGACGCCTATTCCCTGACGAGGAGCATTCATAGCTTCCCCTTGTCTCTCGGTTCATCATCCAATCGACTCCTCCTACTGATGATAATGGTGCTGTTAACTTTTCTCGGCACCCTGATACAGTAGCACTTGAGGGGGCCCCCTGATAAAGGACATGATGATCAGCGCTGTAATCCTTCCCCTCCTGAGGGAGGACCTAATCATCATCCTCTAGGTAGTTAGTTTATGTTTTTGATTAGTTAGCTTTAGGATAGTTATATATTTTTGCAAACATCTATAAAATAATGGATATTTATATTTTTAAAGCCTTGTTAAATTATTTTTTCATTTACGATAGTTATATTTATACTTTTAAAACAAACCACAAAAATTAACTAAAAAGAAATAAACTAGATGAAATTTGTAGCGGTTAAATTATAACAACCGCTACAAACTTTGGAAAGATTTATTTATAGTGTTTTATGGTGGTAACCGCTACAAATTTGAAACTTTGTAGCAGTTTATGTAATAATTGCTACAAAGATTCAAACATTTGAAATTTGAATTTCATATCTCACTAATGGTTGTGGAAATGTGTAGCAGTTTTAATGTCACAAACGCTACAAATTATCAAACATTTGAAATTTGAATTTGATATCTCGCCAACAGTCCTGCAAATTTGTAGCGGTTATACATAAAAACAGCTACAAAGTAGAAATAAACTTTTTTAAATGGTCAATGGTAATGAAAATTTGTAGTGGTTTTATTAATATAACCGCTATAAAAGGATACTCAGTAGCGGTTGTGGCAGTGGTTTTATAATAGCTACAAAATGTTAAACGTTGGAGAAGTTGAATATAAGCTTCCAGGCACCCATAATTCTCTATTCACTTTTCTTCTATACTAAATTTTCTTACTAGTTATGGATAAATCATGGATCAGATTGCCACACAATTCTTTAGAATATTTGTATGGATTAAAAATTTCTTGGATTTTGTATACTATTATGCCAGCTATAATGGCAAGATTGTTTGTTCGAATTGGAGATACAAGTTCAAGAAGTGGCATGCTCGATAAGTTGTTAAGGAACATTTGCTTATGAAGCCTTTCCCAGAAGACTATACATTCTGGGGAGTTCATGGTGAGAAGGTTAGTATGAGATATGATGATGCTCTTCCTTAAAGTTCACAAGTAAGAGTTTAACTAGATGAAGATGATCCAATTAATGACGCTGTACGCAATGCATTTGGTTTTCAAGATGACAACTTCAATGAAGAAGTGCAGGGTTCAGAGCTGGTGTTCATGAGGAATGAAGTAGCTTAGGATTCTTCATCTTGATAGATGAAGCAGATCGTCCTTTATATCACGGTTGTCGAAAATACTCTAAATTATCTTTCTTGATCAAGTTGTATCATATCAAGTATTTGTGTGGAATCACAGATAAGGGAATGTCAATGTTGCTATTCCTCGACACAAAGATTCCCACAATGTTCTACATGGCCAAGAAGATTATTAACAGATTGAACTTGAACTAGCAAAAAATTGATGCATGCCCCAACAATTGTATGTTGTATTGGGGAGATAATGCCAACAGGGAGACTTGTACGAGATGTCATACATCAAGGTACAAAACAATTCGGAACGAGAAAAAGCAAAAGAAAAAACCTATAAAGATTCTCAGGTACTTCCCTTTGAAGCTATGCCTACAAAAATTGTTGTCAAACTTGTAAGAGATGTCATACATCGAGGTACAAAAGAATTCGGAATGAGAAACGGCGGAGCACATGAGGTGGCATGACATTGATAAGAATGAAGAAGGTAAATTAAGACATCCCTAAGATGTAGACGGCTGGAAAAATTTTGACAACAACTTTCCATCTTTCGCGGTTGACCCTAGAAATGTTCATCTTGCTTTGGTAACTGACGATTTCAATCCATTTAGGAATCTCAGTACAAGTTACAGTATTTGGCTGGTATTCTTAGTTCCTTACAACTTACCCCCTGAATGTGTATGAAATAAAGCTCCTTTATTTTTTCTATGATCATTCCAGGCAAAAGGTCACTGGGTAATAACATCGATGTGTATCTCTGACCGCTTATTGTGGAATTGCTTGACCGGTGGAATGTTGGCATCGAGACAAATGACCCGTACGTGAAGACATTGTTCAACTTGTGTGCAGCCTTGATATGGATGATTAGTGACTTTCCTGACATAAAACATTATCCAGGTGGAATGTGCATACTATGTCGGTATGTCTAATTTGTAATTTTGACTCTGATGCAGTGCGCCTTCCCCATAGCCAAAAGTGGTGCTTCATGGGGCATCGGAGGTTTCTCAATTGAAGGCACAAGTTTAGATTACAATGAAATTGCTTTAATAGGAAACTAGAAAAAAGAGGACTACCTCATACTTTATCTGTTGCAGATATCTTATAGCAACTTGAAGATGTTGAATTTAGGTTTGAAAAAAGCAACGATGCAACAAAAGCAGGGTGAAAGATAGGTAGGACTTCTGTTCCACAGCAATGGAGGAAGATAACCATTTTCTTCACTCTTCCCATATTAGAAATCTAATTCACTTTACCACATTCTTGATGTCATACACATTGAAAAAAACATTTGTGACAATGTGCTATATATGCTGCTTAATGAACCTAGCAAGTTAAAAGATTATCTTCAAGTGAGGAAAGATTTATGCGCCATGATATTTTGTGATGACTCGTGGCTAGATAAGCATGCCAAATTTCAACCGGCAAAGTTCTCCCTCACAAAATCGAACAAGAAAGTCTTCCTCGCGAGATTAAAGAAAATAAAAGTTCCTGATGGGTATTCAAGCAACATTTCTCGATGTACTGATATGCAGGCTCTCAAAAGGTTGCTGGCCTAAAGAGTCATGGCTCATATGTTCTTATGCAATAGTTTTTCCTGCTGACTATAAAGAATGCACTTCCTCCCTATGTGTCTATCGTTTTGGTAGAACTTTATTCTTTCTTTTAGAAGTTGTGTTCCAAGGTTTTGATTATTAAGGAGCTTGATTAGCTGCAGTCTAAAATCATTCTTATGCTTTGTCATTTAGAGATGATGATCTTTACCCATCCTTTTTTATTGTGATGGTTCACCTTACAATCCACCTTGTTCATGAAACAAAGCTCGCTGGCCCAGTTCAATATGATTGGATATGTCATATTGAGAGGTACTCATTTTACATATGTGCATCCTTTTTAGTTCCTATATTTGCTAGTCACCTTTTTCAGCATTAGTATCATTTTTTCCTTCTTTACTTCATAGGTTTCTTAGGAAATTGAAATCTTACGTAAGGAATAAGGCGTGGCCAGAAGATTTTATAGTTGAAGGTTATATAGGAGATGAGGTTCTATATTTTTGTTCAAGGTACTTTAATGACATTGAGATGGCATTCAACCGCCCGCCTTGTGTAGACGATTGTCCTAAACTTGTGCCAACATTAGGAGAATTTGTCCCTTGTGTTGGTAAACAAGTTGGAGGAATTAAGAAGTTCAAACTAACGGTAACTAAGAAGTTGCAAGCACATAGAGATGTCTTAATTAATTGTACTCAAGTTGAACCCTTCCTTCAGTAAGAATTGTACACTTATATGTTATTCTATATCTTTCATAAAATTTTTTACTTACATTTCATGATATCTTCCCATGATTAATTGCAGGGAATTTAGAAGTCATGTTAAGCATCAGCCCATGATTCATACATAAACATCCTTTAAAGTTAACAAAAAGGTCTATAGAGAATTCTCAAGTTGGTTTGTACACATAATACTAAATGACCACAACCCACACTCACCAGATTTCAGAGCTCTCATGATAGGCCATCTTGACCATGCAAAAAGGTTTACAACATATAATGTCTATGGTTTCAAGTTTTGCGCGGTTTCACAAGATCAAGGATTGCAAACTCAAAATTCGGGTGTTATGGCACCTTTGGGACAAGGAGTTATGCGAGTAGCAGTGACGCCAACATGTAGTTTGGAGGCATCCCTTACTATGGAAAGCTTCTTAATGTCATCGAACTTAATTACCAAGGCCATTTCATTGTGACGCTGTTCAAGTGTTTGTAGGAAAATACCACTACTTCCCGAGGACTCACAACTGACGTCAACATGAGCCATATATTCTTGGCTCAGAGGCATATCGGGTTTATTATGTCAAGGACGAGAGGGACAGGGATTGTCACATAGTAGTTCATTTAAAGCCTCGAGACCTTTATGACAGGGTGATGGCTATAACATCGCTTATGAGAGTGAGCCATTTCAGCTTGCCAATTTCAAAAACTTCTTCCCTGAAGGCAATGGCAATTTCCCTCTATTTCGACGCTTTTTTTTAAGTTCACATCATTTAAATTAATTTTTTTACAAAATAATACCACACTAACAATTTCTTTACACAATTTCTGTAGGGAATGCGAGGATGAATGATTAAACAAATTATGCTTTTGTTTTTGTAACCTATGATGTACATTTTTAAAAAAAATTCAGGATATTATTTGTAGTGGTTCCAAAACCACTACAAAGTCAATAAAAACAGCTATAAACGTAAAAGTCACTGTAAAGAATGTCACAATAACCGCTACAAAAATAAATCGCTACAACACCTATTACATAACCGCTACAAGTGCTACACAGATCCCTATAAATACTTCCACCATACCTTATTTTAAACACTTTCCCATTTCTTTCAACCCTTCCACTCTTTTGTTTTCTCTCATTTATGAATATTTTTCTAACAGCTGAGAAGCTAAATAATGTGATCGAATATGGTAAACAGTTTTTTATTCTTTCATTTTAATATTTTTTCCCTCATATAATATTTATTCTCACTATTTTTCTTTTTTACAGATATTGAATGACCTTTTCTCACCGTTTCCTATTTTCCTTACATAATGATAACCATATTATAGTAGACAATATAATAATTTCTTATTACCTACACATTCTCAATAATATTACTAATATATAGTTTGTACTATACCAATTTAATTAAATCATTCTTTTTAGATAATAACTACTATAAGCTAAACTATTGAAATAATAAATTATTCAATCCCATAATATAAAAATGGAGATAGACAATTGCATAATTTTTTAAAAGATTTCACAAAATATTTGTAGTGGTTTTAAGAAATTCAACCTCTACAAATTTAAAAACGAAAAGGAATTAAATTTCTGGCAGCAAATTTGAAATTTCATATGATATTAGTAGCCGTTTTATAACCGCTACTAATTCTTAGCACCTTTTTTAAACTTTCCTTTTCAATTTAGTAGCAGTTTAGAAACCGCTACAAACATGGAGCAAATTTTTATTTTTCATTTCCTACCACAAGCGCCAGCATTTGTAGCGGTTTTAAAACAACTACAAATCTTGAAAGAAGATGAGTATTGTAGCAGTTGGGAGAAACCGCTACAAATGTAGTAGCAGTTGCTTTACTTGAGTACCGGTTTGGTGTAACCGCTACAAAAATGCTTGCAACAGTGGATTTTGTAGCGGTTTTGTTAACCACTATTAATGTCGTCTATAGTGGTTAAAACCACTACAAATACACCTTTTAAACCACAGGTAAATCACATTTTTTTAGCAACATTTATGGCTGTTCTCCTTTTTTTTCTCAAATCACGTGGGTCCTCCCAAAATAGCATATTCCCGCTCTCTCACTACTTTTTTTTCTCTTTTTGGTCCAATTGCTCCACAGCTCTCCAGTTCTTTTTCTTTTGGTCCAATTGCTTTCTCAAGTACCATTCCAAAATGTTGACTTTTGGCCCTCCATATGTTCCTTCCACCAAGGCTTTTTATATTTGGCAAATGATTCAAAATTCCCAAGCCAAATGTGCTACCAAATTGTGATAAAAGGAGAGAAATGAAATATTATATAATAGGAGTAATAATACTAATATTTATTCTAAAATCATTATTTATTTATTAATTACTCCCAAATTCATTACATTAGGCTCAAATATCATCCACAAAACCATCATATAAGAAAAAATAAATATGCAAATATTTTACTTGTCAAATTCCCCCACACTTAGCTCTTGGACATCCTCAGATAGGGAGTGACTAATAAGTGCTTCCAACAAAATTAGAAGTGTCAAGTCATAAGCAAGAACACAATTGAAAAATAAAGAGATCATAGTATTCATGAATTAATGAAAATATAAACTGGTAACTTTATTTGAAAATGAATGAACCGAGTTCATAATTGTAACTCATTCTTTCAATCTCTCAAGTGTTTTAAGGGTAAGTGTTTCGCTCAAATTCAACAAAAAAAATTGCACTACCATAGACTTGCTAAAAATCTCAATCTCCATTATCTAATTCACATGCCTAATTCAAATCAAAAGGACTTATTGAGGGTTGTAATGGGGTTAAGGTAAAAGGAATGTAAAACGTGATATGAATGACTACATTTAAGAGATGAATAGAGCAATTGAAAAATGGGCCAACTTATGAATAAATTTATCTCATCACAACAACCCATAATTTTACTTCAAATACCCAATATATCTTCTTCTTCTTTTTTTTTGCAACTCTAAAGTTTGATGATATTTACATCTCCACACTTATCAAAAGTCCATTTCACAAGAATTTCAAATGGTTTGCTAATCTTCCAAATTAGGTAAAAGCACTTGATATATCATTAAAACACATGTTAATGGGCTGAGAACAAAGAAAGAATCAATTAGGCTTAAAGGGGCTTATCATTTAGCTCAGGCTAAAAAAATGAATGCCTTTATCATTTTTGAATGTACATGTGAAATGTAATCTCAACCAGATTTAAAGCAAGTTCTAGAGTGACAACTTGATAGGTGAATATCACACACAAGAGAAATAAACATTATTGATCAAATAGGCTTAAAAGCTTATGGTCAGGGGTTTTCAAACTCAGCTCATTCAATCTCAAAATTCATCACCAATCACAACAATCAGTTGTTCAATCATGCTATGAAATCTCTAAATTCAATTGATCATTACAAAGCACCTAAACAGGATATTTTTAAAATTTTTTTAAAACTTTTTTTAAGGAACAAAAACATGCAACTAATAAAATGAGTCTCAAGAGTTAAGAATAACTCCTTACTCTACCATTTTTTCACACCCTATGCGTCTAATGGTTTTACTAACCAACTAAATAATTCTTTTTTACTACTTCTCCCCCAACCTAAATCAGACATTGTCCTCGATGTCTTCTAGAGATTAGAAAAAGTTTTTTTAATAAAATATAAATACACAATAAAGTAAACCAAAGTGCTAAGAGTAAAACCCAAAGATTAAGAAAAGTTACAACTAAAGAGTGGTATCTTGATTTTGCTTATGACTGCTATCTGAATATTGTCCACCAATTTGCTCAAGTAATAGATTTGGTTTAGGTTTATAGGTTTGCAGTTGATCAAGTAGCTGATTAGCAGGTGGTGCAGAAATTATGGAATGGCGAGACGCTTGGGGTATGAATCCTGTTTCCACAGTATGATTAAAAAAAGACAATAGATCATCATAAAAACCATTAACATTTAACAATCCTAATGGCTTTTTGTGAAAGATTAGCTTAGCCCAATATGCAACGCTAGAAATCCCATCCAATATCTCCAAACCACCGGGTAGAGCGATAAAAGCTTGAGCATGGTAGAACATACGTCCCATTAATTCAGGCAAGCTTGAAACCTGTAACTGTTGTCTTAAGGAAAAGATGTGATCTTCCAACTCCTTCACACTTACACTCAAATCCTTGCTTCCATTAATGGTTGCAGAAATGGCCATACTTCCGCTTAAGCCCTGGATACCTCTCCCATATACAAAGTTAATATTTCTAGCAACTAATGCATTTCTAAGTTCTTTTACTGTAGTTAGAACTCTTTGTCCTTTCCCAAATCAGTTTCAGAAAAATGTAGATAGATGTGAATCTACATTTTAGTGTGATACCCTTTTTCTCTTCTTTCCTCTTGAACATTTGTGTTTATAAGTGGGGGCATATTTATACACTAAAACAGTGATAACAAAATCATACAAATCACGCATTTTTCAAAGAAGTTAGAAAAAATTTACCGACATGAATGACCGGTATCGGTTGAGTGAAGAAATTATACAAAATGACTAAAGAAAGTCAAAAGTTACTGAAAACATAAGACATATTAGACAAAACATGATTATGTACAGTAGTTGTGAATATGGCTCACACCTTCCTCTAGTTTTACGTCCGCTAATGGCTTAAATGCTTTCTATGAATTGAGGATTTGCTTCCCATCCAATTTTCTTACAAGCTAGAAAATAAGGTCATTTAATGTCAGATTCCCAAGACAGTAGTGCTCTTTTTCTTTGTTGAATATGTCAATTAAATCGAGAAAAATACGATGAACAACACCACTCGGATGCGTCTCAAGAATTTGAATAATATCATCCAATGACTCCTTACTTAGTCCATCCTTTATGAATTGAATTTATCTTCTTGATTTATAAAAACCATATCTTTGCTCTTTCAGTGTTGATCACATGTCCAACTTGCACATTTATGGCAGACATTTATTCTTTAGCTCTTCTTTTTTTGGAGTAAGAAATTTTTACCATTCCTAGTATAGGTTTAAGAAATCACTTGTGAATCTCACTTGCTAAACGTACCTTAGCTTCAATAATCCAACATACATCCTCAGGAAGGCCCAAATGCTTGAATATCTTTATTCTTTCAAGTTGACAGCTATAGATCTTCCTGAGCACATCTGTGGGAAGAGTAGGGAACTTATTTTTAAGCTTTGCAAGAGATTCCTCCATGTGAATTTGTAATGAAAATGATGAAAACTAAAATTTTCAACATTGTGCAGTATACTTCAGTGAGTAAGAAAGAAAAAGAAGTTTTAAGTATGCTTTAGTGAGTAAGAAAGAAAAAGAAGTTTTAAGTTACCTTCCAAATAGTTGCTCTTTTTTAACGTCTTTAGCTAGACAAAAACAAAACCATTTTTTTTCTTTAATTTTGTTTTTTGTTCTAGAAGGAGGGTTTACCTGTTAGTTCCTTAAATATAGTGACAGTTTTCAAAGTGTTAAGTATACCATTATTATAATTTTTTAGCTTTTGCTTATTCACTTTGAATTTTTGATCACCATCTTGAATTTCCATTATTCCATATGGCCATACTTGAGTCACAGAAAAAGGTCCTAATCACCTTGACCTCAGCTTTCCTGGAAAGAGCTTTAACTTTGAGTTATATAAAAGCACTTTTTGTCTTGGTGTGAACTCTCTCCACAAAATTCTTTTGTCATGCCACATTTTTGTCTTCTCCTTATATAACTTAGCATTTTCATAAGCTTGTTGTCTGAATTCTTCAAGCTCTTTAAGTTGGAGAAGCCTCTTCTCACCAGTTCCCTTTAAGTCAAAATTTAAGGCTTTTACTGCCCAATATGCTTTGTGCTATATTTCTATTGGAAGATGACATGCTTTTCTATAGACCAATTAATATGGGGATGTACCAATTATGTCTTGAAGGCAGTTCTATAAGAACAAATTGCATAATCTAATTTTGGTGCCCAGTCCTTCTGGTTGGAATTCACCGTCTTCTCTAAGATCTATTTCAGTTCTCTGTTTGAGATTTCCACTTGCCTGTTAGTTTGTGGATGATATGGAGTTAAAACCTTATGAGTTACTCTATATTTAGCTAGCACTGATTGTAGCTGTTGATTGCAAAAATGCCTTCCTCCATCACTGATAATAGCTCTAGGCATTCTAAATCTTGTAAAAACATTCTTCCTCAAAAACTTCACAACCACTTGAGAATCATTTATAGGAAAAGTAGCTGCTTCAACCTACTTGGAGACATAATCAACAGCTACTAAAATAATCTGATTGCTAAATAAGAATGGAAAAGGCCCCATAAAGTCAATCCCCTATGCATCAAAACGCTCAACTTTTAAGATGTTAGTTAACTGTGCTTCATGTCTCCTTGAGATATTTCTTATTTTTTGACATTTGTCACAAGTTGCTATAATTCTGTGGGCATACTTGAAGAGTGTAGGATAGTAAAACCCTGACTGAAGGACTTTGTAGTTGTTCTATTTGCTCCAAAATGACCACCATATGGGGATGAATGATAGTGATTTAATATGCTGGACATTTCTTCATCAAGAAAACATCGCCTGATAATTCGATCTAGGTATTATTTGTATAACAATGGATCCTCTCAAAAGTAATGCCTTACATCAGCTAGAAAATTCTTCTTTTTCACTTTTGAAAGCTCATAAGGCATTAATCCACTTGCCAAGAATTTACAAAATCAGCATACCAAGTAGTGGGTTGTGATTGTATGACAAAGAGTTGCTCATCTGGGAAATTCTCCTTGATTGGTGATTCTCTCTTTTGTTTAGATAGCTCTAACCGAGAAAGATGATCTGCAATGAGATTCTTGGTCCCTTTTTTTGTCTTTGATCTCCAAGTCAAATTCTTGTAGCAGAAGCACCCACCTGATCAATATAGGCTTAGCATCTTTCTTCTTAATCAAGTATTTGATTGCTAAGTGGTCCGTCCAGACAATAACCTTTGACCTGATCAAGTAGGCTCTGAATTTGTCGAATGCAAACACGACTGCTAATAGCTCCTTTTCTGTTGTTGTATAATTCAGCTGTGCGTTTGAGAGTATCCTGCTAGTGTACTAGATGACATGAAAGACCTTGTCTTTTTTTTTGGCCTAAAACAGCTCCAACTGCATAATCACTTGCATCATATATCATTTCAAATAGAAGGTTCCAATTTGGAGCTATGATAACTGGTGCAGAAGTTAAGGCACTTTTTAAAGTTAGAAAGGCTGATAAGCACTCCTCATTAAAAACAAAGGGAGTGTTTTTCTCCAACAGCATACAAAGTGGCTTTTGTGATTTTTAAGAAGTCCTTGATAAATCTTATATAGAAGCCCACATATCCTTAAAAAATTTGAATGCCCTTGATTGAGGAGGGAGGTATAGCTTTTCAATTGTTTCAATCTTAACTTGGTCCATTTCAATGCCTTGATTAGATACCTTGTAACCTAGCATGATTCCTATTTTCGCCATAAAATGACATTTCTCCCAATTTATAACCAAATTTTTCTCCATATACTGTTGTAAGACTTTTACCAGATTTGAAAGACAATAATCAAATGATTCTCTAAAGATTGAGAAATCATCCATGAACACCTCAATGAACCTTTCCACCATATCTGAAAAGATTGCTATCATACTCCTTTGAAATGTTGCTGGTGAATTACATAAACCAAATGACTAAAAAGCAAACGTACCATATGGACATGTAAAAGTTGTTTTCTCTTGATTCTTCGATGCAATTGTAATTTGATTATATCCTATGTACCCATCCAGAAAACAATAATAGGCTTTCCCAGTTAGTCTGTCCAGTACTTGGTCTATAAATGGTAGATGGAAGTGATCTTTTCTAGTGGCTTTATTGAGCTTTTGCAGTCGATGCATACTCTCCATCCAATCACCGTTCATTGTGGAATCAGTTCATTTTCTCATTAGGCACAACTGTCATTCCACCTTTCTTTGGTATAACTTGAATTGGACTTACCCATTGACTGTCAGAGATTGGGTAAACTATACCAACATCTAGCCACTTTATTACCTCCTTTCTCACCACCTCCTTCATATTCGGATTGAGTCTTCTTTGGTGCTCAATTAATGGGTTATAGTTGTCTTCCATCAAGATATTATGCATACAAATTGAAGGACTAATCCCTCTTATATCAGCTATTACCATCCAAATGTTGTTTTATACTCCCTTAAAACTTTTAATAACTTTTCTTCTTCATCAAGAGTAAGAGCTACAGAGACCATTACTATAATGTTGAATTTCCTCCCAGATAAGCATACTTCAAGTGGGTGATAGTACTTTCAACACCAGTACTGGTGGTTTCTCTATTGATAGTATCGGCTTACTCGTCCTTTCCCCTAAATCTTCAAATGGTTTCTTGATAAAAATTAGGGGATTTGCTTCAAGGTACCAATCTTCTCTAAGACTTTAGGATTAGTAGATTTTGATACATCTACCATTCCAATTGCTAATGGTTGATCCATGCAAATTTCATTCACCACGTCTTTTGTGCAGCTAGTCAATGTATCTACTCTGTAATACGTGTTACCTTCATCTGGAAAGGATAAAACCTTGAAAATGTTGAATGATACTTGATTATCTTGAACTTGAAAGGTTAACTTCCCCTGTTGCATATCTATTAACATTCTCCCAGTTGCGAGGAATGACCTCTTAAGAATGATAGGAATTTCTTGGTTTTCTTCTATGTCGAGTATTGTAAACTTAGCTGGAAATATGATTTTGTCCACCTTCACCATAACATCTTCTAAGACACCCCTTGTAACCCCCTGCCTTGAAAACCATAATTATGATTTGAAATACCTGATTAAAATGAAATAAAGACCAATGATAATTGAACTCTTTTACTATCCCTTCCAGACGGTAGGGTTTTTCTCAAAATCCTTTCAAAATTTCTTTTAAACCTGGTCTCAAATTCCACAATTCGAATATAATTACTCTGTGTAGTTAAATTACATTTATATACTAGAGTGTATAAGAAAAATCCCGGCAACTCCCGGGTTTCATATATATATATACACTAAGGGTTTACAATTTACCACTTAGGGGATTACACAACTGTATCCAAAATATTATACACAGAATGTACAGTGATCCCTAATCCAAAATAGATAACCAACAACCAAAACAAAAATCTTCCTCAGGAGTCCTATCTGCCCTTAGTCGTCTGCTTATCCTTAGAGCCACTTGCCCTGTCTGAAGGTTAGTCAAAGGGAGAGAGAAGAGTGCAATGAGTAGTTTGAACTTTTGACTTAATCCATGGTCCATAATATGCCACTTGTCATGATCTTGCTTTACCTTCTATGATCACATATGAGTTCACACACACTTGATTTTACTCTCCTGGCAATAAATCTCAACCATTGGTCTTTGAATTACCAAGGAGTTTCCTCTTCGATAGCTGACCAATCGGTCGGTAACTGTTTGTTTTCCCATTTTTCCCTTGATGATGGCAATTCCACTTACATTCTATGTAAATCAGGGATCTCAGTCAGAAATGATATTCTTTGGTACGCTATGGAGCTTCACAATCTTTTGAATATAAATCTCTGCCAGTTTATCCAAAGAGTAGCTAGCATTGGTCGATATGAAGTGTGCTGACTTCGTTAACCGATCAACAATCACCCATATCACATCATAATTCTTGATCTTAGGCAATCCCACAACAAGGTCCATAGTCACATTTTCTCATTTCCATTCTAGAATGTCATGACTTTGCAGCAAACCTAGTAGCTTCTGGTGCTTGATCTTTACCCTCTGGCATGTAAGACACCGCACCACATATTTCGTCACATCACTCTTTAATCCCGGCCACCAATACACATATTTCAAATTATGGTACATTTTGGTCATACCGAGGTGAAGAATATACCGATTCTTGTGTGTCTCATCCAGAATCTTTTGTCTCAACTCCACCTTAAGTAGAACACAAATTCTCTTTTGATAACAAACTAGTCTATTAGGCAATAAATCATAGCCCTGAGCTTCTCCCTATTCAATTCTAATCAAATTACGCTGTATCCAACAATATTTCCTTTGAGCTTCTTCAATCTCAGCCCTTAAATCACTTCCTATTGGGAAACAATATAATTGGCACAAATGATTTAGTTCGACAAATTCAAGTCTCAAAACTCTTTTATCAATTTCCCATTTTATATCATCATTGTTGCCACAAGCACCGTCTTTCGACTAAGAGCATCAACGACTACATTTGTTTTATTTGGATGATATTTGATTTTTAGGTTGTACTCCTTAAGCAACTCCATCCAACAACACTATCTCATATTCAATTCTTTTTGATCATATAGATACTTGAGACTCTTGTGGTCGTAGTATAGTTCTACCGTCACACCATACAAATAATGTCGCCATATTTTCAAAGAAAACACAATTTCGCAAGCTCTAGATTATGAGTGGGATACTTTATTTCATGAGGTTTGAGATGTCAGAGGCATAAGCCACTACACGTCCCTGCTGCATAAGGACACACCCTAATCCCTACTTATTTGCATCACTATACACAACATAAGTCAAGCGGGGATCAGGTATAATCCCTGCATAAATGGAATGAATTAATTAGGGAAAGAAATATTTGATATGCAAGGCAAAGTTAATGAATGGGTTCATAGCAACTAAATAGCTTAACAATCTTTTGCCATTTTTTTTCAAATTATGAACAAATGCCTTTTTGGTATTTCTTTTGCTTTTCTTTTATCTACAAAACACTTATATATATATATATATTTCTAATACTCTCTTAATTTTTTTTAATTAAATTCTTTTCTTCTTTTTTTTTCAAACTATACTCACTTTTTTTTTCTTTTCAACTTATATTCTCTTCTTTTTTTTTCAACATATATACTTTTTTTTCTATACTTGCCATTTCTCTATACACATTATTCACTTTCTATTGGCAAATTACTTGGACTTTAGAGTACTATGAACACTATGATTAAATGGCATGCATACAACATAGGAATGGCTCATAGGGGTAAGCAATGGTAAATGAATGTAGGTTTGTGTTTAGGTTAAAAGGGTTTAAAATTGAATGCCTTGTTCATGTTCATCACACTAATACAAATGTCATGTCGAAAAAGAGTGGAAACAAGTTCTAGAAGGTGAAAGACTAAGTGAACATGCACACATGAAAGAATTCAAGTTCCAAATAATCTTCTAACAAGGTTTTTCTCCCATGCACATTCTAACACAATCAATTGCATAGCAAGCTAACCACAAGGCATTTACTTAATTATTCCTAATGTTAACTTTACAAACAAAATCAATCAAAATATTGCAATCAATTATAAGAATGGTCAACTCTTAAAAGCAATAATGATATGGAAGATTTCTTTTCTCAGAAGAAGTAAGCAGAAAATATAATTATGGGTTTATTTCTCTTCCCATTCACTTGAAAAGCCAAAACATGGTTTCAAAATGTTGCCAAAATACTAGATCACATGAAAGCTCAAAGAATTTCTCACAATTCACATTTCTAAAGTGGTAAATATGACCCTTTACCACTTAAGACATGCATCAAAGTAAGTCATTCTTGAAAAAATTTTGAGTCTAAGGCATTTCTCATTTAAAAACAACTAATTAATGGGATTCAAAATGTATTCTCCTCCCCCATAGTTAATTAACACATTGTCCTCAATATGTAAATCATCTTTATTATTCTAACTTATTCCTTAGTAATGTGGGAAGTTGTGAAGTCCAATTGCAATTGGAGCACAACACGTCAACATGACATAAAGAGAAAGAAGGAGAAATAAGTCATAATAACATAGAAAATTAGGATAAAAAGGCACAATGGTAATTAAGAGTGGTAGTGGTAAAAAATGTAAAGCATATAAAGGGGGTTCTTATTATGCATACAAGACTATACTATTTCTACCTTTTTCTACTGGATTGTGTCCCTCCCCCATACTTATCTTTGTCATACAACAATTAACCTAAAGAATCATAGGATTTAGGAAGAAAACAAGTGAGGAAAGAGACAACCTATGTTAGAGTATCTTGAGTCGTTTGGAGGAGAAGTTCTCATCTCTGATGAGAATCATGAATTTGTCTTTTAAAACAACTTCTCATGCATTGAATTTCTTTGGTGGAGGTGGCTCAGGATCAATTGAAAGAGGTCCAAGAATGTATGGTGGATGTTGGTTCCTCTGACTACCTTTCCAAGAATGTGTTTGTAAAGAAGACAAACAAATAGCAGTATCCCATCCAAAAATAAAAACATGGAGAGATTTCAAGTGAAGTAAAGGAATATTATGTTCCAAACTCTCCAAGTAACTATCATATACAAGGAAATCAACAGTACTCTCATCAGTAGGAGTTAAACAAATAGTTAAATTTTGAAAATTCTCGTGTTTGCAAAGTGAAAGGTATGGAATCCAATATAGAGTTAGGGTGCATCACATCATCATTGCAATCACAAGAGATGGAAGGGAAAATAGTAGAAGAAACAAGAGAATTTTTCAAATTGTTACCACCTAATACTTTATAATTTTCAAAAGAATCATTTTCTTTTTCTATATCGTGTGGCAAATCACAAGAAAGAATAATATGAAAAGATGCATTTTCATTTGCAAAATCATCAATCAAAACATTTGAATCTTCCCTTATGAAAGTATCATGCAATTCATTGGAATCAAAAGGAAGATCATTTCTTAAGCTATTGTCTTTCTCATTCACAACAACCACAGTGGCATTCATACAAGATTCAACATTTTCATAAGTGTCATGCTTACAATCATCAATAGTATAAGAGGATGCATTATGATTAATGGTAGAATCAACTACTTCACTATATGCTTTCTTTCAAAACTCAACAAGTAAGTGGTATCTTTCATGATAACAGTCTACACATATTTGATCTACCTCACAAGAACATAAAAATATATCATCCAATTGATCATAATCAACCCTAGTACTATGAAGAAAAGAATTTTCAACAATTAAGGCATCACACAAAGAAGTAGGAGCACACTCATCAACAAGTGCAATCTTATCACTGCTACTTGAACTAATGGGTTGAGCAATTATATTTTCAAACATTTAAGGGGATTCAACAATGATTTCCTCATTCACCTTATCATCACTCAAATCATGAATTGTTTTGCTAGTTAAAGTAGTAGGAGAGTCTACTTCTATAAGGATAGGATCATTACCAAATGGTAAAGAAGACTTTTTAATGCTATTTTGAACTTACTCTACTTCATGTGCTTATGTGGGAATAGGCATCAAAGGATTAGAATCTTCCACTTGTGAAGTGGTATATAGGTTTTGCTCTCTGGTTTTCCCATCTTCATTAGCATTATAGGACCATAGAGCTCCTTCGTCGCCTTTAGTCTTTATCCATATCACATAGTCAACAAATGCCTTAATGAAGCTTTCAATGTCCTCTGTTTCCTTTTCCATTTCCTCAGAGAGTCCAAAAACATCCTTGAGCATGAATAATTCTAGATGTCGGACCTTTAATTGGTCATACATTCTTCACAGGGAAAGGGTTTGGGCATCCATATGGGACAATGTGAGAAATGCATCAAGTCCAGAAGCTTAAGGAGTAGGGGGTTGGGGTGAATGTTCATGGCATGGAAGAGAGGGTGGTTCATATAGAAGGGTATGTGGTGGGTGAGTCTCTGGTAGAGTATGGCACTTAGAAGCCTTTTGTGCTTCCTCCAACTCCTTATTGCTTTCTTTTAAATGCTCCACTTCATATGTATGTAAGAACATGGAAGGATGATTTTCTTAGGGATTCTTCAACACTTATGATTGCTGAGTGAGACGGTCAAGTTCCTTTTCCAATCTCTCACTCTCTTTCTCTTGTTGTTCCATTCTTTTGATAAGAAAGTCCATTTGTCACTATCACTCTTTGGTATGATAATCTATTTGAGTTTGAAACTCTTGAATCACTTCTATTTGATGAGCAAAGGTGTTCTTATGTGACTGCTCTTCTTTGATAGTCTGAGTGATTTAGTTTTGGAACTCTTGAATGACTTCACCAATGTTAAGTTCTTGGTTTGGCACACATGGTTAGGAATGAGGTCCATAAGATGGTTCAAATGGTGGGTATAGAGACTCATGAGGTAGAGAATATGGGCAGGAAGTAGGATGGAATAAAGGAGGAGGTTCATGATATGACATACGGTTATATAGTGGAGGATTAGGATGAGGCTCATGATATAGGTTATATGGTGGCAGAGAAGGCTTATGGTATTCTCTATAGGGTGGGTGTGGTGGGCAATAAGGTTGGAATAAAAATTGTTGGTAAGATTCATGGTATGGATCATGAAATGGACCATAACATTCTTAGCCAATTAGACCTCTATCTTGACTTTCCAACTTGGCTTGAAGAAGCCTTAATGATTATTGAATGGAATGGATGCTTTGAGAGATAAACTCTTTCTCTCTAATTGAGTCTCCTACAAAAGACTGAGACTGAAAAGGTGAATCCTGATTACCATTAAACCAAGCCATAAAAATTCAATACAATATAATCCCAAAGAATCACAAGATGACTATCTAACTATGAATTATAAAAACTAAGAAAAAGAATGAGAAATAAACAAATGCAAGTGAAAAAGGGGAAAAAAATTTCAAAATAACAAAAGATGCAAGTATACTATGAATTAACTGGAGACATGGTGAATTCAAACAAATGAGCTCAAAATTATATCAAATTGTAAGCAAATAACACTACACAGAAGCTACCAAGTCAAAACAATGCAAGAATGTAATGAATGCTATGCAAACTACCTAAATGCAAAAATCCTAAACTATATGCAATGAAAAGCCAAAAATGCAAAACTAACAAGCTTCACCCGAGTGACCCCTTGTCAAAAATGAATTTGACAATTAGATTACCTAAGGAACCAATTACTTAGATCCCCAGCAACAGCGCCATTTGATTAAAAGACTTTTCGTCTCTTGCATTAGCCTTAGGGTCCTAATCAAAAATTAACCAAGGATTGTGTATAGAAGATCCTAGGATTGTTCTCTCTTTTTGAGGAGCCTTTTATTGAATCCTAAGTAATCTAAATGTCAAGCAAATGCAATGAAAACAAGAGAAAATTGATTTTTCGGGTTTTTGAAATTAATAAACTAAGGATGAAATTTAATTACAAGCTAAGCTATTGTTTTTTTTTTAAATAAAAATGGAATGGATATGAGGAAATGAATCTTGGTAGCTAAGTAAATGGCTTTCCTAGCTTCCTAAAATGTTTTGAGAGTTAATTTTACATCAAGTCAAATTAAAAACCCTAAGCAATCGCATTAGGTCCAATCTACCTAATTAATGACTAATCCTACAATAGCATTTATAGTCACCTCTCAGACAAATTGTTAAAACCCACTTGATGTATATTGAAAATTTCTTAAAGCACTTGCTTCCTCTTAATTGAAAGCACAATTGCGACATTCAAATTAAACTAAATCCATCACGCACTAGTAATCACATAGAATGCATAATTTTATTAATCCAAAAGGAAATAAGTTCAATAAAATCCAAGTGCACCAATACTAAATTCAACACAAGATAATCCATCATAGATAAATAATCACTCATCTAAGTGTAACCCCCTGCCGTAATTATATCCAAAATACGCGATTAAAATGAAATAGAGACCAATAAGAAACAAAACCATTTCAAAATCCCATCTTCACGATAGGGTTTTCACAGATAACTTTCGAAATATAATACACCTGGTCTCATATTCAATTTCGAATACAATTACATCACACGGAATATCACATTCATAACAAATCAGAGTACACAAAATAATCCCGGCAATCCCGGGTTCCATACATTAACTCAAAGCCTTATAGGGCATATTCGCCAATACAAGCCCTCATATGGGGATTACACAAAGTCTTCTCAAATACACATCTCAAATACATATCTGAATACATACTCAAATATACATCCATATCATATATAATTATCCCAACATCTATGATAACCAACTACCAAACTCAAATGCTCTAAGAAGTCTTCACCGTTCTTGAATGCCTGCACCATCCTCGCTCTTCCTTCCCTGTCTACAATGTTGATAGGGGAGGGTGAGATTCGAGAGAATCTCAGTAGGAAACAAATACCAAAATGCATGTATGATAAGTGTATAATGCATGACATGCTTGCAATATATATCATATGCCCATACCATGACACATCTGCATGCTCAATGTTTCAACAACACACTCATGGCCATAGCATAAATAGAAACAGAGCTTCAAACATCATATATGTTCCACATAATCAAGCAAAGCAATAATATGCATCAACACATTAACACAGTATCATATACAAGCAAGGAGGTAAGTTCCCTACCCTCTTTCCACGTATGCTCCAGCTTCGCTTACTCGCGATCAGAACGAATACCGAACCACGATCAGGGCGAATATCAACCCTATAACCAAAGCAAGGACATAGGGTTAATCCCTTTCTCAATTCCTCAACATACAAACACTTAATGTTGGTTATCATTTAACACCTTTAGGTGGCTAATTAAAGCCTAAACATATGCCTAAAGGCTTGGGAAACGCTTGACTAAAGATCACCTTTTAAAAGTCCAAAATGCTGATTTTTGGGGGTTGGCTGCGGCCCAAAAATCCTCTGGCTGTGGCCCAAAACTGCCCATAAACGCTCAGAAACATTTGGGCTGCGGCCCAGAATCCACTGGCTGCGTCCCAAAACTGCTCAGAAACATTTGGGCTGCGGCCCAGAATCCGCTGGCCGCGGCTAAGAAAATCCAGTTTCTTGGCTGAACTTCCAAAACTCATAACTAATTCCAAAAAAATCGAAATGAGGTGTTCCCAAAGCCAAATGAAAGCTATTTAAGTCCTCTTCATAGGAAAAATATTGGCCTTTACTAGAAATCAACACACAAATACAGAATTCCCCAAAACTCAGGACTGTCCCAAAACAGATTCCATTTTCGACCTCAAACTTTGGACAGCTATAACTCACAGAAGAAAAAGCGAAATGGCACAAATTATGTGTCCATTTTGAAGCTTGGGATGTGAACTTTAAGACTGGAAAGTTTCATAATTTTCTGGCTTCATTTGCCCAGTCAAAATGTCCACACAACAAGACTGCTCAGACAGAATTTACACTGGACAGAATTTCCAGTTTTGCACACAATGTATCCAATCCAATCCAAACTAATTCCAATGACTAAATACCACAACATGACATCATTTTCAACACAAATCACCATCCAATTCCACCATTAACATTCCACACGAAAATACCATAAAATCAGGGCAAAATTCACAATTCACCATACTTAACCAAAACTTACAAAACTTAGATCAAAAGGAAGCAAGCACTCACCTCTTCCTCTTTCCCAAACAAATTCCTTGATTCTTCATCTTTTCACTTTTCCTCAAGCAACAAAACACCTCCTCTCACAAATCTAAAACCATAGAGATGAAGCTCTCATCACTATGAATAAGATTATAGAAGGACATTAGAGCATTAGAGGACCACAAGCCAACCAAAATCTCACCTCTAGTTTTCTCTTTCTTCCTTGAGCTAGGCGAAAATGGAGGCTTTGGAGAGATGAAGATGATGAAGATAGTGATCAGATTTTGGGGATGCCAAACCGACCAAATAGAGAGGGAGAGAGGGAAAGTGAGGTTTGACACCTAGACCAATCCAAGGGTCCAAAACTTGCCAAGTGTCAACATCTCAACACACCTCCCATGAGCTCACATGAGTTCACCACATGGGATTCCACCCCTTGATCTATTACACAATTCAATCTCAACCATTGATCTTGAAGTTACCAATGAGTTTCCTCTTCGGTAACCAATCAATCGGTCAGTAACTTTACCGTTTTGCCCCTGATTATGGTAATCTCTCTTGAATCACCATCAAATACATTTCCTTATTCATTTTCTTTCACAATATGCCCTCCCCTCTATTTTAACTCAATTTAGAGGTTAATCCATAATTGAACTTAAATACAGGGTTTCGGCGCTGCTCAGAACACATACGAATCACATCGGGTGCCAAATCACACCATAATCTCCAAAAGGGTTTATTTATCACTAACCACATTCACTTTTGGAGTCATTATCTCTTAATCATAATTTAGGATCTTGCTAAACCAGGGCTTAGTAGTCCACTAATCTCAGGCTTATTCCCTAGCCTCAAGTCTCAAAATTTGGGGTATTACACTAAGTCTCAAAACATACATATCCCAATGCAAAATTAATCCACAAAGACATAATGTATAAATTGAGCAAATGGAAAATAATAAACTCCCCTTGTAGAACCTTGAAGCTCTAAACACTTCTTACCACCAAGACTCAAGCAAATCAGCAATCCATATCCATTAGAGCATCCACGTTAGCTTTACAAACCAACAACCAGAGAACATTAAGAAAGCATCAAAGTTAGGATAGACTAGAAGAAGTGAAAGAAGGCTGTAGAGTGTTGAGATGGAATGGTAAAAAGATGAAGATGGTCGACTATGGTGGAGATAAGCACAGAGGAAGGAGATGGTGCTGTGGTAGAGAAATAGGGGAGTGTCATATTTATCCAGCGAACAGAGGGTATAGGATGCAGCATGCCGACATTAGCCCTCAGCTTCCAAGGTGAAGCTGATAGTGGTGGTAAAACCGAAGCTAACGGTAGTGAAGAATAGAGCAGGACAACACTAGTTAAGGTCTGAGATTCTGCAACATCATGCTTGGTCTCTCCTTCGGTGGGCTGTGACAGAAGTGATGGTGGTGTGTTGCTTGGTTTCTTCCCTTCCTTTTAGTTCCAGTTTCTGTAACTCAAGATCAGCACTTTCTTCACGGCACACCCAGATCTGGTTCAGATCCTCTGGTCCTTAACTATGGTTGACTGTGGAATTTGGTCACCGGCAAAGTGAATAGAGATGAATGTCACCAGCGACAGAAGTAAGGAAGGTGATGAGAGGAAGAAGGATCCCCCAGCTCCACAATGCAACTCCTAGTACTCGCTCTCGGTCCGTGGTGCTCCCCTTTTCAACCACCCCTCAGCTCGTGTCTCCTTTCTTCAAATCTGTCCAAAGAAGATAATAAGAGTAACCCTGGTCAAAATGCAAGTTTTGACCAGGGACCTATTTGAAACTTTCAAAATTTCTGCAGAGGGACTGAATTGTAAATTTTTGAAATAGTTTTAGGGCCGAATCATAATTTATGAAATTCAGGGTACTTTTATGTAATTTTCTTTGGCCCTTTTCCTTCACACTTTGTAATTTTCACAAAATCTGGGGACCCTTTCTGCAATTTTTCCCAGACTTCAAAATATTAATTTTGACCCTCTTGAATTTCCAATTTTCTTCCAAAACATCTGCAATGTAAAATTAAGCACAAGATAGCATAAAAAGTTCAAGAAACAATTGCATATAATAATTAACAAGTTTATGACCATTTTGCCCCTAATTATAATTAATTCAACACAATTGTTCCTAACTAAAATTAGTGCTTCATCATACAATAATGCTCCAGAAAATTCATTTAAAATCCTAAATTAATAATGAAAAATCATGTAAAAATATGGTTCAATCAGTATTGTTCGTCGCAAGCTCTGTGATTGTTGAAACTCCTCTCTCATAAAGCCTTGAATAGATAGACTGAAGAATGAAGGACCAAGGAGACCAACTCAAGCAAAGTGTTGTATTTCATCTATCCTTGAAGTATCAGCTCCAATCCTCTATGCCTCTTATGTTAACTTGGAGTGAGGTTCAGTAATTTAAACAAAGTGGATGTAAATCCCTTGGAGTAATCCTTAGATTACTTAGAGTGATCCTCTGATTAGTTCCAATCTTAAGTAAACAATATTTGAAAGTTTTGATATAGTACATAACTTCTTAACTTCACAACCTTGATGAGCTTTTCATTGGTAATATGAAGTGAAGCTTAGTATGTTTGAATGGTTGATCCAATGAAAGAGTCTCCAGGTGATCTAGCTACTTAACCATAGTAGTCCTCATAAGGGGCTTATTTGGCTCTAGGTACCATATCTTGTTGGCCTAGAGGAATAGAGATACTAAAAGATGGTATGTCGTTGGCGTATGCCTTCTAAAAGTATATATGTTCCTCATATTCTTTGAAAGACATAATCTCTCTAGTGTTCCTTTCCTTCTTGCTAATGATAGAGGACATTATGTGATAATTCTTCTTGATGAAGTGAGTGAAGTTATTGGCCTTGTTCACCATAGCTCTAGTTTAGGTGTATCATATAATTTTGTGAAAACATAAAGTTAGGATTGTAGTTGAGAATCCTCATAGGCTCACCTAGCTTGATGATTCTGTGCATCTCAACATCTTCCTCTGAACATCTCTGTTGGCTCCATATCACAGTGAAAATGTCTGATCACCTTGGAATGATAAGGAAGGTGCGTAAGCAATAAAGATTCATATTGGCTAGACTTGTTCTTAGCCTTGAGTTGCTTTGAGATGAATCTTATCTAGGTTCATTTAAGAATTTTTCCTCTTCTTTCTCTTTCTCTGATTGCACACTAGCTAGTTACTTGCTAGTGATATGGTGTCACTTGAGTGATACCACAAATTTTGATTCTGCTCATATTGCAACGCTCCTAGTTATACCTACTTTGTTAGCCTCTATTTTTTGAAAGTAGAGCATCTTGATTAACTCCTGCAAAAGTATAAATGCATGCTCTTTGGTACCTAACTTCTCTTGGGTCTATACAATATTAGTCATAATAACTCTTTTGCTCTTATATAATTAAACTACATGATTATTAAGCAAAGAGTGTATTAAATCACCAAAAACTAGAATTATAATGTTATCTAATTAATTCAAGTCATAAATGATAACAAACACTTGATATCAAGAATGATGTTTTCAGTGACGATTTGTAAATATAATTTGTATAGAAAAATATTTTCATGCAATCCATATAAGTTGGATCAAAGAGAATAAAGAATCTATCCATAATGACCAACCCTTTTTGAAGTAATAATTATGAATTGAATTAAGTTTTCCAATAATGAAATATGTAAATTGTTTCAAATCTCCAATGTTATTTCAAATCATGACAATGCATTGTAAAATTGAGATTTTTGATATATGTAAAACTTATCTTTGAAATACGTTTACAATCAATGTTCATGCTAAAAATGGTGGAAGTCAATATTTAAAAGAGATGTGTCAGAAAGCTTCTTTTTGAAGATTAACTAAGATAACACGTTAATCTTCAGAGTTAACATGTTGGAGAATTTTTCAAAGAGCAAGAGTCATATGGTTAAAGAATTTAGCCAAAAAGGCTTAGCTTGTATATATATGCATAATGACTTTGCTATTGACTTAGAGATAACATTGACTCTTGTGTCTTGAAGAATAAGAACATTTAACTTAAACATTTGAATTCAAGATACTAGTTACTCAGAGATATATGATGTCAATGGTTAATGTATTCGAGCAACAAAATAAATGTAAGTGAATTATGAATGATTAAGCACATACTCATTAGTCAAAATGACAAAGTACTAGAATATTATCTTAGTAAGTTATTCCAGTATAATGGTTAATACATTATCATTTAATGCATTAATAAACATTTGTAATACTTGGAATAATATGGCCAACCAAGGATTTATGCATAAGGCACAAGGCTTTCACATATTGAATTCTTTTGTAGGGAATACACTTGAAACTCATAGATAGTTAATTTGTTAGACATAAGATCTAATTTGTTAGAAAATAAACATTGAGGAGTTCAAGCAGTAACTAGTTTAAGATTAAGAAATAATACATGAATGGTGAAAAACTCTAGTAAATGGATTTGAAGCATTTCTAATTTTCAACTCACAAGATATAAACTTCCATTTTCCACACTAATTGAATGTATTCAAAACATGAATATTTTTCAAAACATATATATGCACTTCTATAAATAAGATGGATTGAAATGCAAGCAAATAATTTTTTTAATTGTGCATTTCAAAACTCATAGATAGGAAGATTATGTACAATTTTACTTTTGGTCCATTTAAGAATCCAAAAACATTTTGAAAACCATAAATGATTGATTGCTAATGGATTGCAAGAATGGTTAGCTATTCATTACCCAAATAAATAATTCATATAAGCACAGTATCGGGTAAGAAGACAATACCGTACTCAAGTAATCTTGTAATTACTTGAGAAATTATCCTTTGAAGTTCATTTGTGCATAATTCTTTGACTTTTGCCTTCTAATATTTCAGTTGGTCTTATCACTTGAACATTTACTCCCAGTTGTCATGCAGTAATGATGATCGCTCGATTGGTTACTTGAGTGATGCTTCAATGTGCATCTTTTCTTCCTTCATTGCTAGCTAGGCACTTGCAGTGATACCTTAAGTAATGCCTCCTTTTATTTACACATTTAAAATGTGACTTCAAAGTCCAACTTCACCAAGATTTGAGTTAAATCCTATGTAGTCATAATCTTGAGATGAAGCTCTTCCTTTCTTCTTCCTACAAAACCATATAGATCTTTTTCTTCCTTTGGTATCCAATTTTACTTGGATCCACTTATGGCTACCTTGTACGAATCATAATTCTCATGCTATAAGAATATAGTTAATTCGTGGTAATTGAGCATAATGAATTAAACATGTCTTTATGCATAAAAAAATATTTTCTTTTCAAATCATTATATATGCATAAAGAATTAACATGTCGAGCATTTCAATCGCTTTATCAATAAATATATTAAGTGACTTTTTAAGGGACGTGAAAACATAATTTCAAAATAGTTTGCAATGCTTATTTCTAAGGTTACAAAATATAAACCTCAATGGATAGTAAAAATAATAGCGTAGAAGGTTTTAGCATTGTGTACCTTTGCCTTAGATACTTGGAGGATTGGTTTTGCATACCCATCACATATTTCTATGATATTGAAACTTTAAATCCCTTGCTTTGGGTACTGGCTTCCTTCTCTTAAAATATATAGACTCCAGGAGTCTTTTACTTGATGCTTGAGAGATCCTCCTTTTCTTGTTCTCCTCAAGATAGTTGAACAGTACACTATGGTAGTCTATTCTTGAGGTGAACATACTCCTTTTCTCCATTGCCTTTCTTATGGTTAAACTTTTGCAGTTCCAATAATGGCTGCTCTAAGAGTTCTTCTTTTCGATATAGATGATATAAACCTCTTTATTGGTACATGAGAAACTCTTGCCTTTTTCTCTATCTTCTCCGTACCCTTATGTCCATTCTTCTTATGATCAATCTGCACATATAAAGTACTAGATGGACATTTTGGTACCCACTTATACTTGGGTTCTTGATTGTTAGCATTTAACTCTACTTGTCTTTTTGGAACCTAAACATATTTATTTTTCACATTAGAATTTCTGTTAATATAGCATCTGTGAGAAATATAACCTGATTTACCACAATAATTGCAAATAATATGATGATATGCATTATGAGATTTTATGTAAGTATTGTGTCGATCAAGAAAATATGATCTCAAATGATTAGTTTGCCTAAGTTCTTTCTTCCCACATAAATTTCCAGCATGATTGAAAACCTTTTGTTTTTCTCAATAGAATCAATAATTGGTTGAAAAATAATTTTATGCAAATTTTGAAAATCAGTTTTTAAAATAACTCTAGAAGAATTGGAATTATTTACCATATGTGCATCTTGAGCTGTAGAGGATGATCCATCAAATTCATCTATAACGAGATCTTCTTGGGAATCATCTTCCTCTTGTTCTTCTATGTTGACAGGATCATGAAAGTGTTCTATGATTTCTCCTTTTTCATCATCAACTTCCAATTGTTCATGCACGGTAAATATGCAACTTATAGTTTTACATGAACTGTCAATACTTTCAACTTCAACACAATTGTTAGAAGTATAAATAGAATCAAGAGTATTCCAAATATATCTAGCAGTAGAGCAAAATCTAATTTTCTCAAAATCATTTTCGGTTAAAGCAATATACAAAATTTTCATAGCTCTGATGTTCAATGAAAACATTTTCTTTTCCCTTTTTGTCCAATCCTTTCTTGTTTTGAAATCAAAGACATTTGTAAAAATATCCTACATATTATAATCAAAGCATTTTATAAAAGATGTCATTCTAGCTTTCCAAAACCAAAAATCAATATCATTCAAAATAGGTGGAATTGTATAGTCAAAACCTTCGGACAACATATAACACCCAAAATCAGCCATTATAAACTCTTGAGACTGTTAAGTCCTTTAAACAAGAGTCCTGCTCTGATACCAAATGTTAGAACTGGCTGACACCCAAGAGGAGGGGGTGAATTGGGTGTACAATAAGAAATTATGAACTTTGAAATTCTTTCCGTGTCTTATGAAATCAGTAAGTATAGAAGTGTAAAACCATAAGTATCTAACATATATATACTGGAAATATAAGGGCTAAGGGAATAGAATATGCAAACTATAATTTATCCTGATTCGATCCAATCTATGATGACCTACGTCCAGTCCTCAGGCTCCTCCTGAGATTTCAAATTCACTATCTTCTTGTTTAATCTGGGTATAAGAAAAGCCTTTACAATCCCACAAGTTTACCTGGGCACTTATGAAGCCTTTTACAAAACTCTCACCAAGTTACTCCCCCTTATGGCAAGTATTACGATTAGAGCAATCCCGAAGACGTATCTCTCTTGCTTACCTATGCAAGTCTTATGAGTAGCAATGTTCTCTCCTGCTTACAGCTCTGTAAGTCTTACAAGCAGCAACGTTCTCTACTGCTTGTACCTTGTAAATCTTACGAGTGGAAAGTCTTATAGGCAATTCTCTCTATAGCTTCCTCGTAAGGAAATCAACCCACTCAAGGTCCCTGTACATTGAGATCAATTCAGAAATATAGTTGAAAGTGTTTGTAAACTCTCTCACATAGTGGATATAATAATCACTGAAGTACAATACAAATAATCAATTTCTCAAAGGTACATGATATAGAAGCTAGAATAATAGAGAATGTTTGGGATGAGTTGGATAGCTCATGATATTAGCATATTGGCATCGGCATTGGTGTTGTCGTTGTATGCTTGAGTCTCTTGTATTTATAGTTGAGTAGGATAAAACCGTTGGCAATATTTCAATATACCCGTTAGAGTGCTGTTGTATTGTTTGACACTCTTTGTCATTTGAAAAACTAGCCATTGTGAATGTTAGACGCTCCGCTTCCGTAAAGTCAACTTTTGTCTCTTCACATCATCTCTTCATTGTATTCCTGGAGAAATACATTAAACACTGATACAACGAAGTGTTAGAGTGATTAGAAGCAAGAGAAATGAGTTGCATGATCATTCTATTGATTTCCAGAATCTTCAGAATGTTGTCGGTCACATTAATTGAGTAGTCCCTCGAGTAATTCTTTCTATTTCAATTCAGATTACTCAAGTACTCCCTCGAGTAATTTCATTCAAATCTTGGACAAGAGCTACTACTTCTTTTCTTAATTGATTACTCGAGTGATCTCTCAAGTAATACTTCATTTTCTTTTCTGATTATTCGAGTGACCCCTTAAGTAATCTTTTCATTTTAATTCTAAACATGGCGAATAATATATTATCGGAAAGCTCTTGCCGTATACATTCCAATGCAATAAGAATTAGCTCTAAACTCATTGTATTCAGGAAGTTATGATCCGAAGAGTATCTACTGTTCTTGACAGTCTTTAAAGTTTCCAATGTCAACTTTCAAAAGGCATAACTCTTGGCATATAATTTCAAATATGTCAAACTACCTATCCATAGAAATCTCTTTAAGTCTACTTTCATATGGCACTAGTTTCATCTCAATCTGACGTGTAGTGTGAGAGTTATGTCCAAAATACCAAAGCTGCCTTGTACTATGATGATGATTTTAATGTCCACTTTTGAAGCTGATATCTCTCTCATCTAACTCCTTTGAATGTGATATATGGTCCAAATGACGTATTAGGAGTCTAGTTTTATATGCCACTAGCTAGTTTCAGATTAATCCGACATGTGGTTAGAGAGATATGCCCAAAATACTGAACCTCTGTCCTGCTGAGCAAAAATAGAGCACATCAGACTTCTCATTACTCCAGGGGTTACTAGAGTAATTCTAGGTCATTACTTGAGGGAACCCTCGAGTAATCACCTCTAAAATAAGGCAGTGGTAAATTACTCGAGGGATTACTCGAGTAATCACCTCTGAAGGTAGCATAACTTCCGTATAAGTTATTTCAGCATCATATTGACCCATTCCAACTTTTGTTTGACCATAGAAACCTCCGATATCACTTCTAATAGCTTGGATCTTGATATTCCCATTCGATCTTAAAGTTATTTTTCTTTCTTCTTCTTTCTTCAATCTCTTTCTTCTTGTTTTTCTACTTGATGATAATTTTTCATAACTCAACTAGATATCTTCTTGAATTGATGATCATTCCTCATAACCCAACTGATATCTTCTTGAATATCTTCAATAATCGTCTTTCTTTGCTTGACTAATTAGATATCTTCTTGAATTGATGATCATTCTTCATAACACAACTATATATGTCTTCTTGAATATCTTCAATCTTCTTCTTTCTTTGCTTGACTAATCTATAAGATATGCCACATTAAATATAGTAGTTAGTCAATGTAAAAGATAAGTAAATTATGCAAACTTTTTGCTCTTACTTGACATCTATATTTGACATCATCAAAACTCATTATATCTAAGAATAAGAGTCAAGTGGATTTTATAGGATGCTCTAAATTTTTGGAAGCTCATAAATTCATTTGCCAATATATGCATGTTGTGCTTTATTTGAATTCAGTAAATACTTGTACTCTAAAATTGTCTATGATTGAAGAAGTACAATTAATTACCTTGAATGATCATTTTTTGTGTTTGAACCCTTGTTTCTTGAAAAGAAATGAAGACAAGGTAATCATGGTGTTTGATACTTTTAATTAGTGGTTTGTTTTGGGAAGTCTGGCTGAAGGCTATAAATTTAGTGCTGCTTAGGAGGCAATCCAAGGTTTGGTTTGATGTTTTGTTTTGATTTTGTAGGACTTATGGTAACCCTTGATGATATATTACACTTTGGTAGTTACAATCAAGAACATTCAAGAGCAAAAAACAAGTATTGAGAAGGGAGTTTCCTTAAACTTTTCCTTGTTTTGTTTGAATTGATTGTTGATAATATGTTCTGGACATAAGTGCTAGTTATAGTGTAGTTTTTCAAGTGATAGATATTTGTTAATGACTATTGATTTGAATGGTAGCACTTGTGAGTTGTGCTTAGTTGGTAAAAAATTTGAGATCTTAAAAGCTTTTGCTATCCCTATACTAAGGATATGGTGATTTCTTCAATTCCATTACCAAGTGTTACTTGTTCATATTAAGGACAATGTGACATTTAAGTCTAGGGGTGAATTTACAATTGATTTTAGATGATTTGTACCCAAAGTAAAAAATAAAAAATAAATCAAGGTCAATTGGTTTGGATTTTGTCCAGCTAAAGATGTTAAAGAAAGGCGGCTATTTGGGAGGCAACCCAAAACTTCTTTTTCTTGTTCATTTTTCTTTCCTCCTCACTGAAACACACTGCACTACGTTAGAAATTTTAGTTGTTATCATTTCCATTTCAAGTTAATATGGAGGAATCTCTTGTAAAGCTTAGAAATAGGTTCCCCACTCTTTCCAAAGATGTGCTCATGAAGATCTATAGTTGTCAACTTGGAAGAATGATGATATTTAAGCGTTTAGGACTTCCTAAGGATGTACACTGGATCATTGAAGCTAAGGTACAGTTAACAGGTGAGATTCATAAGTCAATTATTAAACTTATGCCAGGAATGGGAAGAAGTTCTTACTCTAAAAGAGAAGAGCTAAAAGAATGAAGGTCTGCCATAAATGTGTAAGGTGGACATGTTATCAGCGTTATAAGAGCAAAGGTATGGTTTCTATAAATCAAGAAGATAAAATTCAATTCATTAAGGATGGACTGAGTAAGTAGTCAATGGATGATATCATTCAAACTCTTGAGATGCATCTGAGTGGTGATGTTCATCATATTCTTCTTGATTTAATGGACATATTCAATAAAGAAAAAGAGCGTTACTATCTTGAGAATCTAACATTAAAATACCTTGTTTTCTAGTTTAAAAGAAAACTAGATGGGAAGAAAATCCTCGATTCATAGAAAGAGTTTAAGCCATTACTAGATGTAAAACCAGAGGAAGATGTGAGCCAAAATCACAACTACTGTACATCATCATACTTTTGTCTAATCTATCTTATCTTTTCAGTAACTTTTAACTTTCTTTAGTCATTTTGTTTAATTTCTTCATGCAACCTATACCGGTCATTCATGTCGATAAATTTTTTCAAACTTTTTTGAAAAATGCGTGATTTGTATGCTTTTTTTTTTGTAGATGTTTTAGTGTATAAATATGCACTCTTTTACTTGTAAACACAAAATGTCTGAGAGAAAAGAAGAGAGAAAGGGTGTCATACTAAAATGTAGATTTACATCTATCCGCATTTTTGGTGAAACTGATTTTGGAAAAGATGGAGAATTTCTAACTGCAGCAAAAGAACTTGGAAATGCATTAGCTTCTAGATAGATCAACTTTGTATACGTGGGAGGCATCCAGGGCCTAAAGGGAAGTGTGGTAATTTCTACAACCATTAATGGAAGCAAGGGTTTGAGTGTAAGGGTGAAGGAGTTAAAAGATCACATCTTTTCCTTAAGATAAGAGTTCTAATTTTCAAGCTTACCTAAATGAATAGGACGAATGTTCTGCCATGCTCAAGCTTTTATCACTCTACCCGATGGTTAAGAGATGTTGGATGGAATTTCTAGCGTTGCATGTTGGGTGAAGCTAAACTTTCACAAAAAGCCATTAAGATTATTAAATATTAATGGTTTTTATGATGATCTATTTTGTTTTGGATCATGTTGTGGAAACAAGATTCATACCCCAAGTGACTCGTCATTCCATAATTTCTGCACCAACTGCTGATCAGCTGCTTGATCAACTGCAAACCAATGAACCTAAACTAGATATACTAGTCAAGCAAATAGGTGTGCAATCTTCAGATAGTAGTCAAAAACAGAATCTAGATACCACTATTCGGTTGTAACTTTCCTTAATCTTTTAGTTTTACTCTTAGCATTTTGGTTTACTTTATTGTGTGTTTATGTTCAAAAAAAAGACTTTCTCTTAGCTCTAGAAGATATTGAAGACAATGTCTAATTTATATTGGGGGAGGAGTAGTAAAACAAACCAGTTGGTTAGTAAAACCATTAGATGCATGGGGTGTGAAAAAAATGGCAGAGTAAGGAGTTATTCTTAACTCTTGGACGCATTTTATTAGTTGCATATTTTTGTTCCTTCTAAAAAAACTAAAAGTAAAAAAAATCATCCTATTTAGGTGCTTTGTAATGATATTAAGAAGTATATAAGTTTTAAGTATGGATCAACTGAATTTAGAGACTTTATAGCATGAATGAATAACTTATTGTTGCAATTGGTGATGAATTTTGAGATTGAATGAGCTGAGTTTAAAAGCCCCGGGCTGTGAGCTTTTGGAGCCTATTTGATCAATAATGATTATTTCTCTTGTGTGCGATATTCACCTTTTAAGTTGTCACTCTAGAACTTGCTTGAAATCTAGTTGAGATTACATTTCACATGTACATTTAAAAATGATATAGGCATTCATTTTCTTTCTTTAGCCAAAGCCAATATAGCCAACCTTGCAATTATATCGTTGATAAGCCCCTTTGAGCCTAATTGACTGTTTTTTTATTCTCAACCCTTTAACATGTGTTTATATGATATATCAAGTGCTTTTACCTAATTTGGAAGATTAGCTGAGCATTTGAAATTCTTGTGAAATGAGCTTTTGACAAGTGTGGGGGAGTATATATCATCAACTTTAGAGTTTCAAAATTATGAAAAAAAAAAACAAAAAAGAGATTATGAGTATTTGAATTAAAATTGTGGATTGTTGTGAGGAGATAGATTTATTCATAAGTTGGCTCATTTTTCAATTGCTCTATTTCTTAAATGTAGGCCTTCATATCATGTTTTACATTCTTCTGACCTTAACCCTATTACAACTCTCAATAAGTCCTTTTGATTTGAATTATGCATGTGAATTAGGTAGTGGATATTGAGATTTTTAGCAAGCCTATGGTAGGGCAATTTTTTCTATTGAATTTGAGCGAAATACTTACCCTTAAACATTTGAGAGATTGAGAGAATGAGTAACAACTACGAACTCAGTTCATTCATTTTCAAATAAAGTTACCGATTTATGTTTTCGTTGATTCATGAATACTATGATTTCTTTATTTTTTTAATTTTGTTGGAAGCACTAATTAGTCACTCCTTGTCCGAGGACATCCAAGAGCTAAGTGTGGGGGAATTTGATAAGTAAAATATTTGTATATTTATTTGGGAGAATCCCTGAAAAGGAACCTGGAAATTGGACAATGACAGATGATTTTTTTTTTACCAAAAGTTTATTAGAAAATGTCAAAACATGATAAGGAATTCCTAACTTTTTCCTTGTGAAATGACTGATTTGTCATTTCCCAATTTTTAGGTTCCTTTTCAGGGTTTCTCCCTATTTATTTTCCCTTATAGGATGATTTTGTTGATGATATGTGAGCTTAATGTAATGAATTTGGTTGTAATTAATAAATAAATTGAACTACAATAGATAGGTGATTCAATATGAAATTTGTTAAGTGAAATCTGACCCCTAGGGATTTTTCTTAGTTGTTTTCATATTATTTGCATTCATATTTAATCATTTTCTATTTTGTACTTTCAATCACCAACTAATCGATCGACTAAATAGAATTAAAATTACTTATTTTGGTAC
Source organism: Inga oerstediana (assembly GCA_963210345.1). Taxonomy (NCBI): domain Eukaryota; kingdom Viridiplantae; phylum Streptophyta; class Magnoliopsida; order Fabales; family Fabaceae; genus Inga; species Inga oerstediana. Next base: position 44,371,043 of record OY723407.1, read on the forward strand.
TTAGTGATCAATCTTCGTGAGAACAATACTTTACTTACTTCTATATTACTTATTTATGACAGTGTGCACTTGCACTTTTTAATAAATCATTTAAATTCATAATATAAACCGATTCACACAATTCCTAAACCAATTCAGAGCTTCTTTTGTTTCAATGGAGGTTCTATATGGGATGTGACTGAGGTGCTTTGTTCAAACAATCAAAGGGGAGAAAAAGATGCCAAATGTACATTGTGTAGGACCCACTAGGGGTAAAGTAACGTCTATTTTGTAAAACTCATCACGGTAAAATTGCCTCATTCTTTAAAGTTTACATATATTTTAACATCCCAAAAACTTAATAGTGCCATATACCCCTAACAAAATACATTATTGTTAAAATTACACTTTAACCCAACTATAATCATTTTAAAATATGTTCCAAGGGTTTTAATATTTTAACTAAAGACACGACCCTATCCTGCATGCAACAACACTTTTTTTTTTGAACCCTGGGCAGTCCTCAGAGTGAAAGGCCCCCAAATAACAAACACAAAAACAAGAGCCTTATCATTCAACACCAAAATTAGCTTATACTGAATAATTTTAAATAGGTTTAGGAGATTCTAGGTTCCTCACAGGCTTCAAAAAGAATCATTTAAAGCTAAATTATGATGCTCGCATAGATAAACTGTCTGGCTAGCTTTGACCTGTGAGTTCTTGCTCGCTAAATATATAAACATGCTATATATTTCAGTTCACTATCACTTTTCTCATGGACAAAAAATCCAATGTCTGTTTAATTAGTCTACAACATAATTTTTGATAAACTAAAAATAATTACTTTCTAAACAAAAATATTGCAAATTATTCACACAAACAATGAAGTACAGAAGGAAAGATGAAAGGTAATTTACTTGGTCAAATAGCAACTTTCTTCTCTGCAAAGACTTCACAATCTTTACAATTTTCTAGGCATACATACTTCTTTAAATCAAACGAGTTCATTGTTGCTGAACTTTAGGTGATCAAAACAGGATTTGAGGTCTGTTGGTCACTCTGGTCTGGTAATTCGCTTGAAGCAATCAATATCACTCTGAAGCAGCTCTTGCAGATAAAACAAGGCGATCCCAAGCTCATGTTTCTTTTTTCTTTTTTTTTTTGTATGAATATTGATGGCTTTGAGTAGACTCAATTCTGTTCTTCTGCCTAGATTTTAGTTGGTGTCCATGGTATTTTTCTTGCTCTCCCCTTCTTTGGCTGGTGGCCATCTTTAATTGATTCATTAGTTCAATTTTTTGTTAAGTGACAAAATTCAATCTTGGTAAATCCCCGTCGCACTAGCTGGCAGGCACAAGCTGTGAAGTTTCTGCTGCTATAAATGCAAATGCAAATTGATGTAGATTTTGTTGTTGTTGTAAACCCAGAGTATCTCCAAGTCACTTTGGTTTTGAATCTGTCGAGCCCAGGTTAAGGTTAAAGCTCTCTCAATAAATGTGCTTCCCGAGATTTGAACTTGTGTTTTTCTTCTTATAGGATGAGGCCGCTTACTATCTTAATTAGCAACTTGTTGGTTGATATAGATTTTATCTAGGGGAAAGCATCTGAAGAATGGCTGAATGTGAAGTATTAAACAATTTTAAATGTTTCTATTAGGGAATGCCTCTGTATTTGTCGGGGAGAAAGATGCTAGACTTCCGGAGTTCTGTTCATTTTCAAATTATAGAAAAAGTAGATTGTGGAAAATATAGTGGATGCTGGAGAAATTTCGCCAGAAAGATTTTGAGCTTGTATGCTGTTCAAGGGGACACTTAATATTTGGTTGCTTGTATGACAAAGTTAACAAAATAAATATCGGAGTTTGTTGTGGCTTTGCATTGTAATTTCTATGTATACTTGTAAAAGAATCTTGCAAATGGATTAGGTTTTGATTTGGTGAAAATTTTAAAATAATTGAAGGCGCCTTAAAGGGATGAACTATGCCCATGGTGCTGACTTTTCTGCCAGAATAAAAGCAGATACTTAGCACAATAAATTTTTTGGTATTTTAGAATGCTTGGAGTTGCCCTCTGTGCCCGTAGTTATCAAGAATTCATTTTCTCTTTTCTTGGGAATCTTCTAACTTAATTTTTCATTCATATTAAAATGGCTTTAGGGTATATTAATGTTAGCAGAAAGATTTGCTATCATTCATATTCCAGTCTGTTTTGTACAATTTAGGAGGATGTTCATGGTGGGATCATACGTTAATACAACCCACAAAGTTTGCTATCCTATTCTCAAAATATATAAGATTTAAGATTTAAATACTAATATTTCAGATCCTTCATAATATTGCAATTAAAAAATCCTTCCAAGATGGTTGCTTGAATCCCCAAAAGTTGCTTGAAGTATTTCATCGTGTAAAGGTAAGCTACCTCCCCCTCTTCTTCCATGTTTTCTTCATTCTCTCCTAGTGGTTTACACGGAAATATTGGCTCTGTTGGTTTTTTTTTGGGTTGATTGGCTCGTCAGTGAAACTAATTTGTTCCTTTTCTTTTTTAGTTTGGATGTTAGGATTTTTCCCATAAAAAAAAGTGAGGTTTGGCAATGCTCTTCATGATGTCCATTCTTTTTCCTATCCGCCCTCAAACTATAAAGTGATCAAATGGAGACTGGTTAAGATTTAGGGTTTTGAAACATGATTTGTCCTAATTTGGGCCATTAGCATTTTGTTTTTATTCTTTGAAGTTTCCATTTCTATTTAGCTGTTCTTACTTTTTTTGTTTTGGCCACTTATTGAGTTGTGCTTACTACTGCGTCTTGTTACTGCCATTGGTTAGAGGAAATGTGACGAGCTTGCTTGTGCTTCTGGAGAACATGGAGAGTCAGTTAAGAATATCGGAAACAAAGTCCTTTTGGGATCCAAAGGAAGTAATGCTCTGTCACATCAGTTTTCAGGTGAACATAGCACCACTACAACATATACAGATGAGTTTGGCTCATCTGTGGCAATACTAAATATTGTATGTTGGTTACTCCTTATTACTTTAAATCTTTATTTTCTAAATATCTTTATGTTTCGATTTGGGCATTAAATTTGTTATTATATTTTGTTTTTGTTTTGTGATGTTAATCTCTATAGGCCATCGATATCATTTGGTACCATCTTCATGAGTATAGAAAGACATTATCTGTTCTGGAAGCCCTCTATCAACACTACAAAAAAACAGGAAATTAGAGACGGAATTAATTCTGTCGCTATTCCGTCTATAAACCGTCAATAAATCCGTCACTAATTTTAGAAACGGAATCGGAGACGGATTAAAGACGGAATAATTTCGTCGCTAAAATTTTAGAGACAAAATCGGAGACGGATTAGAGACGGAATAATTTCGTCGCTAAAATTTTAGAGACAAAATCGGAGACGGATTAGAGACGGAATAATTCTGTCGATAATTTCCGTCTCTAAATGTTTAGAGATGGAAATTAGAGACAGAATTATTCGTTCTCTAATTTCTGTCACTAAGTTCCATCTCTAAATGTAGTTAGGGATGGATTAGAGACGGAATTATTCCGTTTCTAATCCGTCTATCACTAGTACAGAAAAGGGTTTTTAGACCGGAACATTTAGACCGGTTATATCGGATAAGGTCTTAAAAATATGACCGGTGGCATTTTTGTAATTATGATGAAATATTAAGACCGGTTATATTTATAAGCGATCTTAAAAATACCTTTAAGACCGGTCATATTTAAAACCGGTTTTAAAAATAATTTTAAGACGGGTTGTAATAAAAACTGGTCTTAAAATATATACAATTAAAAAAATAAATACATGTAATATATTTTTTAGACCGGTTCTAAATATAACCGGTCTAAAAAATGTTATCTGAATTAAAGACAATTAAAAAAATAAAATCGTTATTATTTTTAAGACCGGGTGTATATAAAAACCGGTCTTAAATATTAAAAATTTAAGACCGGTTATTATTTAATAACCAGTCTTAAAAAGTTTCTATTTTTAAGACCGGTTATATATTAATAACCGGTCTTAAATATTTATTTTAAGACCGGTTTCTAATTAAAACCAGTTTTAAATATTGATTTTAAGACCGGTTGTTAATTACAATTAGTCTTAAAATTGACCTGGATTTCAAAACGCGCCTAATTTTAGCTCTGAAATTTCATTTCAAGACCCAAGTACATCAGTGAAACCCCTGCGTCTGTTCACGGCAGCTCCTCCTTTCCCCTTCTTTCCTCCGTCCTTAACTTCGCCGCCGTCAACCGAGATTTACGGTTGAATACATTGCTATAAGGCTATCGTCGTTTGTTCCCTCTGATTGCTTTCGTTCTCAACCTCATTTTTATTGCCAGGTTTGTGGTTCAGTTGCCAGGCGTTCAATTAAATAAATGGTTTCGTTTTTGGGTATTTCATTGAAATCTCCATTTTCTTTGTTTGATTCTTGCAGCAAGTTGTCAACCCACTTTTCAGAAGCGTCCATTGCCTCCTAAGAGAGACCTCACTCGATTCGTAAAGTGGCCAAAGACTATTCAAATCCAGAGAAAGAAGAGGATCCTCAAGCAAAGGTTAAAGGTACCATTAATTATTCTGAAGAGTTTTATATAATGCATGTATGTCTGAGGTTAATGTCCTTATGCTTCTGTGGACCTGGGTTTTTTTGGTTGTGTATGAGAAGGGTTCAATTTTGGTTCTGTATTGTTGCATGTTCAATATAGTAAAACTCTAGATAAGGTAGTACTGATATTGCTTGATATGAACTTTGGTGTTGCTTCTGAGTCTACCTCCTAATGCATTTATGTTCAACTTTGTTCAACTTGTGCTGACATTGTTATGGAATGTATAAGGGTAGCTTGATAGGGACCTAAGTGAATAAACTAGATTAGTCTAAATAAGGACTTAAGTGCAAACTCATAATTGTATCAGTTTTGACCTGATAACAAATCAGAAAGAGAGAAGAACAGAAAGTGAGGGAAACAGAGGAGAGTAGAGAAGAGAAAGGTTCTTTTAGAATCACTCAATGAATAACACAGGTTAAAAATGATACAATGGAGGGTGCATTGCAATTAATTATTTGTTCATGTTTGCATAACTTGGGAATTGCTTTTGAACGATGCCTTAATTTGTAGATAGTGCCATGTAGCAAAATTTCATTAAACCATCACTAGCTTGTTAGTTTCAGTGTTTTTGATGATAGCAAATCTTGTTGGTAATGTTTTGCAAAAGATATTAATCAATTATTCATTGCAAAGGTAAGGAAAAGAAAGAAATTGATATGTTAACAAATCACTTGAAGTGATATCAGATCACTTGAAGTGAATTATTAGTACATTCGAGTTATGACCAAAATCACTTGAAGTGATTCCATAAAAAGTCAGAATCACTTCCAGTGAAGATGGATCACTTCTAGTGAATATCGGATCACTTCCAGTGAAGTTCAGTATCACTTGAAGTGATATCCAGTGATTATCAGAATCACTTCCAGTGAAGTTCAGTATCACTTGAAGTGATATCCAATGATTATCAGAATCACTTCCAGTGAAGACGAATCACTTCCAGTGAATATCGGATCACTTCCAGTGAAGTCCAAAATCACTTGAAGTGATAACCAGTGAATAACAGAAACACTTGAAGCAATGTAAGAACACTTCCAGTGATTGTCCGAATCACCTCCAGTGATGAGAAATCACTTCTAATGAATCAGAATCACTTGAAGTGATAACCAAAACATCATATCACTTCAAGTGAATTGGTAGTGAAATTGAGTGATGTTGATAGGTGCATGAAGACAACTTCTAGAGATGATATCACTTGAAGTGAAGTTTTAAATAATTAGTATTAATAAATTAATTATAGTATTAATCTTTTCTTCTGAGTGTGTTACAGGTAATACACAACGATCAGAATACAAAGACTTTCAGAGTGCAACAGTCAATAATAATGGAGGGAGAGTTTGACTATTTTACAACTGGAAATCAGAATTCAAAGATTCAAGAGCGCAGCAGTAAACAACGATTGGAGCATTTGTCAACACAATAATTATTCTACAACTGGAAAATGTTTGAATGATCTCAACAACTCTCAAACAACCTCTATATAATACTGAAGCATTCAAGATAGAAAGGATATACAAAAACAACAACTGAGAACACACAAATATACACTGATCAACACATTCTTAGTGCTATGTTTTTCTCATACTCATTCATTGTACTTCAGTGATTATATATTTGCTCTGTGAGAGAGTTTTTCATTACAAACTCAATATTTGTTATTGAAACAACTTAAGGTTGTGGAACCTTGAGTTGGGGATTTGATTACAACGTGTAAGGCAGAGCGAGTGTCCAAGTGAAGGAACTTGCTATGTACTGAGGTGCCAAGAATCCACTGAATCTTGGAGAATATAGTGAAACTCTTAGAGACGCTCTTAGGACTGGACGTAGGTCAAAGTGGTTGTGGCCGAACCAGTATAACTCCCAGTGTACACTTCGGTGACATTTCTCTTTGCTCTTAACTGCTTTAGATATTCTATTAATTTTCTTATACGCAACGAAATTTCTGGTATTACCCAATTCACCCCCTCTTAGGTGAAACGCTTGCAGTAACATAGCTATCCTTAAATAGTGTCTTTAAAGTGTTTTTAGACAATGAGTCATCCTAGTGAGGGTACTCCTGATCCAACTTATCCAAATCAAAGAGAGCCTAGCAATGCTCCTAGCCAGGAACACAGTGAGCCAAGTAACCGGCCTAGATGAAGGGGTAAGAGAGCCACCCGATTGAGAGGCATTCCTCTCAATCGGAATACCGGGGAAAAGATTCCAATTGAGTTGATAGTTATTGGAAACCAATCGGGCCTAATGCCAATGGTATAGGAGTTTTGTCGGTCTCCTAGCACGCAACAAGCCTAGCATCTTGATAGAGCAGTAGGGAAATGTCGATAAAGGTGTGAAGTGACATATTTGGGAAACTATCCAGCTCACTTACGACATTCCTGAGAGTGAAATATTGTATGACAAGACAATGATGTATTGTGATGAATGCTGGAGGAAGTTTAAGACAAATCTAACTAACAATTACGTGCATATCAAGGTGGAAGAAGGTCAGCCTCTTCCTAATCCGTGCGATCAGTATTCTTTTATTGACGAACAAACTTGGCAAGAATTTAGACGGCTTCGGACTACTCCAGGATCATTGGTGAGTTGACTTATTTTGCAATTGATTTGCTTATGAATTATGAATTGTCTTTATTGATTTATAATGACTTAATTTTGATTTCTTATTCACATGGAAAAAGGAAAAAGGCCTAAGAGAGTGGTAGAAAGAATGATTGCCCCCATACAATGTCTCGTGGGGGTATGCGAAGGCCGAAAAAGACTTATTGGCGGCCAAACAGAACAGAGTGGAAGAAGCAGCTCAATCTGATCCTTCTGTTCTTCTTTCTCCACCATCTCCGATACGTCGTGAAGAGAAGTGGTTGTTTTCTCATCAAAAGAGGAGCGGGTCTTATACGAGTGAACAATCTCGTATAGTCGGTGAGAAAATTGTAAGTATTGTTGTTGACTTGTTGTTATTAATTATTTAGTAAACAAATTTCATTACTAACATTTGTCATTTGTGTCGTATAGGAGGAGCTTCGAAAAAAACAAGTTGATGGATCGTTTAGGTCTGATGGGAGGAATGACATCCTGACCATAGCTACAGGAAAACCTGAGCATCCCGGTCGTGTCAGGGGGATTGAAGGAGGGGTAGGCATAAGGGATTACTTTAGAGCACCCCCACGCTGTTCCTCAAGTAGTATGGTGACTAGGGAGGAGATGGAAAGTATATTGGCCACTGTGAGGGCAGAAGCTAGGGCCAAGGCAGAAGCATCATTTGATACACGATTTGAAGAAAGGTTCAGCAAGATGAAGGAGGAATGGATGATTATGACAAGTACAAGACAAGCAAATACCAGTGCTCCCCAGGCTCATTCCCTAAACCCTAAACAGAGCACTAAAGAGAGTTGTATTGGTCAGTCATTAGAGGGTCCTGGAAAAGAAATTGGTGAGCCTTGTGACTTGTTTGTGAAGATCCTCTGAGATGATTGGTTGCACGTGACAGCATGCATAACTTGGGATCAACTGTCCACCACCAAGAAATAAAGGATGATCAAGTCAGAGTGGCAGTTGAAGAGGTAATTGTTGCAGATGCACCTCTCCCTATCCCTGTTGATGACTTCAAGGTTGTGGGCGATGTCATCAACTCTTTCATCTTGTGGCCAAAGAACCTTGTTTCTGATCGAGCTGAGGAATCCCTGCCACCTCCACCTCCACCTCCCTCCACTCAAGATGTTTCACGGCCTCCATTGAATGTCATCTAGCAAGTGATTCTGATGGCACATGATACGTACTTTCGAACAAGAGATTGGCCTACTGAGTCAGCTATTGGCAAGTCAGGGGCACAATGCTATCTTGAGAGGGATGATTTAACGTCCCTTGTAGCTCCTCTACAACAACTTACAATTTCGATTGTCCAACTCTTTTTGATGTAAGAATCTTCTCAATTTGGAAGATAATATTTTACAAATTACGCCGTTAAACTTTGATTTAATGTCCCTGCTTGAATTATTGTAGGTGCATGCATCGTAGGTTGGTTGACTCTGGCAAAACCGATAAATTTGGACTCCTATGCCCAGTTCAACTCTACGACAAAGGGACCACTGCTGCTATCAGACACATATACATATCGTACAGGCTTAGTGAAACCTCAATTAAGTGTTTCTTGGCTCCATATTTGCTTGGGTAAGACACAAATTTATATTTCATACTATACATAATATTTTATATTTGCTTAAAAGTTTTTCCTTTTTTCAGTGATCATTGGCAATTGGCTATTTTGTGCAAAAAGAGTTATTCTGTCATCTTCTTATGCTCCCTCCACCTCAGCAAGCCAACTAGTGAATTGAAGAAGAGCTTGAACTCGTAAGTTTTCTTGCATTATTAATTACCTTTCGTGTGCAAAATTTATGGAATTTGTGTAAAATAAGTAACCTTTGTGATTTTGATGATATAGGGCTATACGGACATTCCAACACACTGCTTGTGGTAGGCCTATGCATGAGGTAAAAGACCCTACATGGATCTTGCCAAAGGTTAGTTACATATTTGTTTGTTTTAAGAATGTACTCAATAATAAGCCATGCTTTAATTTTATACTTGTTTTAACAATATCATATTATTTTTCAGACCCGTAGGTAACCACCGGTGTAACCCCCTGCCGTAATTAATATCCGGATTAAGCAGTTAAAGCGAAATAGAGACCAATAAGACAAAACAACATTTCTTAACCCATCAACTAGACGGGGTTTTCACAATTGCATTTGGAGATCATTTAAAACACGGTCTCGCATTCACACTCCGAATATAATTACGATGCGAAGATAAATTACATTTATACAATTATCAGAGTACGCAAAATAAATTCCCGGAAATCTCGAGATCATATCTTCGCTCAATAATCATAGGGCACAATAGCCCATACAACTCCACCAATAGGGATTACACAACCTACTCGAATACATACTCAAGTATTGATCCATATAAACTAATACAGAGTCCCAATTACGTATTGATAACCAACTAATAAGCTCTCACCCAGAAACGAGTCCTCGTCGTCCTTGGATGCTTGCTTCATCCTCAATCTTCCTTCCCTGTCTAAAATGTTGATAGGGGAGGGTGAGATTCTGGGGAATCTCAGTAGGAAAACAATACCAATATGCATGCAGATAAGTATTTAATGCATGACATGCTTGCATCACAATAACTCATGTTCACATAATGATATATTCGCATGCTCAATGTTCACACAACATACTCATGGCCATAGTACAATAGAAATAGAGCTTCGATCATTCTCATAGGTTTCACATAATCACGCAAGGCAATAACATGCATCAATACACAAATACAATTATCAATACATGCAGAAGAGGTAAGTTCCCTACACTTTTTCCACGTAAGCTCCAGCTCCGGCTGCTCACGATCAGGGAAATCACCAAATCCTATAACCATAATCAAGGACATAGGATTAATCCCTTTACCAATTCCTTAACTTTTAGACACTCAAGTTGGTTATCATTATTGCACTTTAAGTACCCTCAAACACCTCAATCGATAGCTCTAAAGGGTTGGAAGACTATCCCCAAAGATCCCCTTTTGAACACTCAAACTTGATATTTTTCACTGCTTCACTCGAGCACAGAAGCTCTCACTCGAGCACAAGTACGGACATCACTCGAGCACAAATGCTCTCACTCGAGCATTGGTACGGACAACACTCGAGCACAAGGAAGTGAAGACAGAAAGCACATGCCCGAGAGCACCACCAACACCTGAGGCACAAGCTCACTCGAGCACGCTGGACCTCACTCGAGCACAAGACCAAATGTCTCACTCGAGCACCCGCGAGCACAACGCCGCGAGTAACAACCCGAGAGCACCAAAGCTCTCCAAGACCCAGATCACTCGAGCACAACCACATGCACTCGAGCACACACCTCACACCCGTGAGTGAGAAGGCACACCCTTGTCAATCAGCCCGCGAGTGAAGACCAGAAAGCAACCCTTCACTCTGGACCCCCACTATCACTCGAGCAGACCATGCTCACTCGAGCATGTTCTTCGCTCACTCGAGCACAAAGCGATGTGCTCGAGCATTGCTCACAAAACCCAGGTGCACTCGCAGCAAAACAAGGGGAAAAACTCACGAATCACTCGAGCAGGATCTTCCTCACTCGAGCAATGTTCCTCCATCACTCGAGCACACCCCTGTCTGCTCGAGTGAATCTGTCAGATTCCAGAAAACGCAGCAAAACATACCACATTCCCTAACTCTTGCCCAATTGATCCAAAGGGATCCAAAACCTCTACCAAAGCTACTCCCACACAAAATCACTCACTGAATTCAATGGAACCAATAGAATTACCAAAATCCCATTCCATTAACATGCTTTGGTCTAGGGCATCATAATCATCAATTCTCTAAATCACCAACCTTACACATTTTAAATCCCAAATCCATTTTATCTATTCAAAACTCATACCAATACACCATTTCCATAACCATAACATGCCAAACTACCCATTGACCCATATTTTCGAAATTAGGGCAATAATTCCAGAAATCCCAAACATAATCATTTGGCATGAAACATAGATAGAAAGGTTGGTTTCACATACCTTATCCACTTTCTCAAAGACACTCTTTGATTCTCCACACTTCATATTTTCGTGATCTTCAAATCACCACCAATGGAGAAACTACAACCACCAAAATAAAGCTCTCAACTCAAGGATTAACATTAGAGAAGAGAGTTTGAGCTAAAGAGGCCATTTGCTTACCTCAAAATCCAAATCTTCCTTTCTCTCTCCCAAGCATACTCAGCGAAAATGGAGGAAGGAAGAGAAGAGAGAGAAAACGAGAGAGAGAAGAGAGGAGATGGAGATGATGATGTGTCTCACATCACTTATGCCTCATCCAAGGGTCCACACTTTGCCACTTGTCACCATCTCACTTCAACTCTCATGGGCTCACATACATGCACATACACATGATTATGCCCCTTGCCCAGCTACACAATCAATCCTAGCCATTGATCATTTTAATCACACATCTCATTTTCTCTTAGCTAGTAATTAATTTCTCTATTAATCACTAACTAATTCCCAACAATTTCACTCTTTCAATTTCCACTAATTATGGCATATTAATTATTATTGCCATAAAACACATAATTATTCTCAATAATTATCATTAGTCCTTAATCGAAAATCGGGGTGTTACAACTGGGGTCCAACTTGTGTGGGTTGTATATTCTGAGGCACATGTATAATATTATTACCTTAGGCACGACAGAACTTACTGAAGAGGTAAATGTATATATATTTCAAAAATTTTGGATTACTATTATTTTTTTAGGTGAATTTAATGTTTTGCCTGGCTTTGGTGTTTCAGATGTTTGAACTTGCTGACCCCTTTCCAGAAGAAGATATTGAGCACATTCGTAATTGTTGTGCTGAATTCATTTATGAACTTTTTCAACAGTGAGTTCTTGTAAAGCTGAGGAATGTTTTTTTATATATTCATTTATGAATTGACATGTTGGTTGGTTGAATTCATTTATATTGTTGGTTGCATGATTTGACATGTTTGTTGGTTTTAACATGGTTTTTGTATATTTTGATGAATTGATGACTTGCTGGTTGCATGATATGTTATGGTTGAATCCATTTATGCATATATATATGATGGTTTTAAAAAAAACATTATACATAAGGATATATGATATGTTACAAGTTGCCAATTCAATGAGAAGGTTAAACCAAAAGGAAATGGTAAGTGGAAGCAAACTAAACAACATATGGCACTTAATAAGTATGGCATTGGAGGTAGCGATTCAAGGATGCATTCTGGTAACTAACCTAATCACAAACAATTAAAAATATATATATATAATACTTTTAAGACCGGTTATAATGATAACCGGTCTTAAAAGTTATTTTAAGACGGGTTATATTTATAATCGGTCTTAAAATTAAAATTTTAAGACCGGTTGTATGTAAAATAGGTCTTAAAATAACTTTTAAGACCGGTTATAATCATAACCAGTCTTAAAAATGTTACATAAATCGCCTTATAAAAGAGTTCTTTTAAGACCGGTGCTCATGAAAAATGGTCTTAAAATTGTTGATTTTAGATCGGTGATAAATAGAACCGGTCTTAAAAATGAGACTTTTAAGACTAGTTACCAAACCGGTCTCAAAAGTGACATACTTTTAAGACCGGTTGTACCAAGACCGGATCCAGAACCGGTCTAAAAAGTCAATTTTAACCGGTCTAAAAAGCCCTTTTTCACTAGTGTATGATTCCATCTCTAAATTTCATCACTAAATTCCGTCACCAATTCCATCACTATTTCGTATTTCGTCGTTATTCCGTCACAAATTCCATCACTAATTTAAGGGATAATTTAATCTGGTTTTTTGACAGAAATTAGCGATAGAAATTGTTCCGTCTCTACGTTTCGTCACTAATTCCGTCGCAAATTTGAAAATTTCAAATTTTCACTATTTAAAGAATAAATGATAATATAATTATGATGTAAAACTTGTTGAGACATCATGGAGATGAATTCTTATGAAACGCATTCGTATAGCATAAAAATGATGTCGTCATGTGACTTCGTATTAGCTAAACAAACAATAAAATAATATATGAACTACTCTCTTTTAGAAATTAACATAATAAATGAAGAAAGAATAATTGTAGTGCTAATTTCTTGAAATTAATTAATTAGACTGCTAATCAATTTATTCATACACTCATTTATTAGTGTTATTAATATGATATCTTTAACAAAATAAAAGCACAATAGTTGTTTTGGAAGCTATATATAGTTATGAAATCCGTAGATAAAAATTAAACAAGAATACGAAACAAAGAACACTAATATATAAAAGTTAAAATTCATAATAACTCATGATACAATGGACAAAGTATAAACATCACAACTTGTTTCTTTGAGTTTTATGCAAAGCTTAGTATTTTATTTATAAAATATTGAATTTGTGACAAATTGCAATAATGTATTCTACCATTTCAAATAATGAGTTATTATATTTTGGAGTAAGACTCTCAATATTTAAGTTATACAATTTGAAAATTCACTATAATTTAGAAAAATAAAGTCAAATATATTTAATGAGTCAAAAATGAAAATTAGAATCATAGCTCTAACCAATTTGATTTTAAGTTGATAACTTCATTGTTATGTGCTTCACATTATTTTTCTTAAATTTATTGAAGTTATATTATTAAAGTTATAGTTTTGTATTAAAAAATCTGTTTCATTAGTTTTTATATATGTATGTGAAAAACCATAGCGCAATTCTAAATTAGGTATTTTCCAAAAAAAAAAAAAAATTTCTCATTCTCTTATCAGCTCTTGGTAACAAACCTTTTTTAGGATTTTACAATTTCAAAGTTCTTTTTCTATCTTTTTCCTTATATTTTTATCATATGAGGTATTATATAATATTTTTCTCTTAAATACTATGTAAATAGGTATTTCATAACTTCATTCTTATAAGATCCACTTATTCAATTGCTTATTTGAGACATACTAGTAACTTTTTATCACTTTAATTAAATAATGAATTCAACATTATTATTTATTTAACTTTGATATATGTAATCTATTGATAGATATAGGATAAGGGTTAATTAGGGTTTAATTTACATATCCAAGTTATTCATTTGATTATTAAGTAAGAATATTCATCCACTAAAAGTAGGATTTGTTTATTTATCTTTTAATATGTGCATCATCTCAATAAGATATTTAGATGATCCTATAATTTTCTTTGTTATTCTAGGATTAGGATTCAAAATTAAATTTGAATTATTGTTATATTATTATTTTATAGGTCTATAAATAGAGAAATGATTCTTAGCTTTGTTGATCTTTGATAGGATAGCATAAGAATTCTTATTTTCATTGTATTCTCTCCTGTCTTTCTTTCTAATCTTCCTCCTTTCTCTCCCTCTTTCCCCTTCCCTGTCTTTCTTTTTTGCCACCATTTTCCCCTTAAAAATGAAGTACATGTATCATTTGTTTTCCTTTTTGCAAGGAAATGGAGATTAGATCTAGCCATAAGAAATATAGAATGATTTGTTGATAAATAACTCACTTGTTGGTTTTTGATCCCTCTAGTTATTACAAAGGCCCTAATCAATGCAATGAGATACATGTATTATTTATCTATCTCTTGACTCAATTGTTGGAAGTTCAAATGGAACACATTTAAATTGAATTGGAAATAATCTTTCTAGAATAAGGAGAGGCAATACCATTGATAATTTCAAGATTTCACTATAAGTTAGTAAAAAGTAAATTAAAACATATTTAGTGAGTAAAGAAATAATAGTTAGAATCTATCCAACTAATTTGATTTTGAATTGATATTTAATTTATCTTCTCTTGATCTGAATTAATTTTTCACTTTTGAGTGTTAACTGTGGTTAAGTATGATTTTTCCTTCCATGAAAGTTTTATTTTATATACATATATATATATATATATCATGACTAGTTAAATTAATATTTCATTTTTTATTGAGTTATGGAAGTTGTACTTTTCCAATTTAACAAGTTTTCTCATTAGTCTTTAATTTTTTTTTTACATGGGTTAAGATATGATATGATTATATTTGATTAGTGTAATTAGGCATAATTATAGGGGTTAGTTTAGGATCTAGAATTATCACATTTAATACTCTTTAAAACTCCTCTTATATATATATATATATATATATATTCAATACAAACCCTTCTCTAATATATATATTATTCAGATTATATTTCTCATTATGCTTACAACCTGAAATTAGTCTTTAAATTTAAATATTATAAAACTTAAATTTAAATATATAATTTATTACATCAATTTAAATATGTTATTTAGTATATGAGAAACCATGATTCTTCCACAATATTCAAATTTTCTTTCTATTATAGAGTTAAAACTCACTCACCCTCCAAAAATTTCATAGCTTCCCTCCATTTAATCCATTTTTCATTTTGTTCTCTTCTCATTTCCAATCTAATGCATGTATCAAAATATGATTAGTCAAGTGTGTGCGGCATAAGGGCTCCTTCTGCTAGGGTTTCCTAGGGCCCTCTTCCCTCATCTATGGGCGGTTTGCGATGGCAGAGCGGCGCGATGGTGGCATCCTTTTCATATGGATTTGAAACCAACTATAGAGGTGATGGCATTAAATGGGTGTAATGGAGAACAAGAGGATTTGGAATTCTGTGGGTAGGAAATTATGGCGGAAGCTCCTTACAAGGTATGGCAATGCTAGATTAGCATTGGATTAGCGAAAGGATGCTTATGGAGAGGAATAGCTTGGGATCTGACTCCTTACAAGGTATGGCTGTGTTAGATTGTTTAATTTCTTCTCTGTATGCGATGGAGGTTTGGAAAAGGTTATTGGTAACGGAGGTTTGGGAGAGCAAGTTTAAAGGCTTAATAGTTCATTTAAATCAGCATTGAGTCCTTTAATTGGTGCCCTATATGTTGTTGTTGTCATCTTGCACATCTGGTTAGGCGTATATGGCACAAGATTAAGGATCACTTGAGATTGCTTCCTTCATGGAATGGGGCTAAAATGATCTACATATCATTTCTTGTAACAGGGGAGGATCCGTCCAGCATTAGAAAATTGGTATATCTTCTATTTCCCTTCCTATTTGGATTTAGATGGTATGCTGATGTTTTTCTGGGAATGATATATCTGACTCTGTGAGTCCTCTGCCTAGAGTACTTTTACAAAATTTCAAATTGCTTTAGTTTGCTAAAAAACAAAATATGTAATTTCTGATACTTCTTCATATTGCTCTCACACATGTGTGTCGTTATTGTTATTTTTCATCATGACTTGGTTCCTACCATTGTCAAGCTTTCAATTTGTTTGAAAACTGTAACTGTTGTATGTCTTGTCATCATTTGTATTTTACTCTAATTTCATTAATCAAATGAGCTTTAAATTCCCTAATATATCTACAGTATATAGATTAAATCAAAGAAACTTTCCAGTAGGGAGGGATTTAAATGTTTATAATATGATTTTTGTGTGAGTGTAAGTATAATTTCACAATGTGCAGGCAATGAAAGGCCTAATCGCTTTTCTACATTGTGCTCGAGATTTTGGATTTGAATCTTGCTAAAGAATACCTCACCATAAGTTCTTCTCCTTTTAAAACATAAAGGTGTCTTCTTTAAGCCATAGAAGCTACCATATAATTCATCATTATTTAACTCACTTCCAGGGATAATTATGTTCTAGAGTATTGCCTTTCTTATTTACTTTCACTTGCATTAACGAGTACTGTACTTAGTGGACTCTTTTAATTGATGGTTCTTTATTGGTTTAAGAAGTTTGAGACAGGAGGTTGTCATTATTTCATTTGGAAATTGCTATGGGTATTTACTATAGGTAGAGGCCACTGCGTCGGCCCTTCCCATCTTCTTTTTGTCTATCTTCAATTCTCTCTACTTGCTTTCCATAATGTGGATTCCAACCCTTTATATAGCTAAAGCCCTCCATCATGTCTGACTAGATTCTTCAATTTAATGCATTGACAGCCTAGAATATTCAACAATTAATGTAATAAATTATTTATGGATTTTTTTTTGGGATGCTGAAACATTGAATACTTGAACTCTTGAGATCCAAGTTTTGCATTCATTTGATAATTCCCACAATATGGGCTAAGATCTATGTCAAAAGAGAGAGCTGCAAAGGGAATAGCTCGATGGGAACTTGATGGATATGTTAAATTATACAAACCTTTGCGTTCATATAAAGCTCTAACATTAAACCCCATCAAATTGATCTCTTGCAAAGTATTGTCCAACTTACTGAAGGGAAAACTATGCAGGTTTTGACCTCATCATCCACCTTCATGTGACTCTGTTATTCTTGTACATTTTTTGGTACAATGGATGCTTGGGTTGATGTGTAGTTCATATGCTGTGTCTTTAAATTTCAAATATAATGGTAAATCTTTTCCTCATCTCTACCTAAATCAGCATCAGAGTATCCAACCAGGCGTAGATCGCCTCCTTCATAGCATAGTGCATAATCAGATATGACTTTTAAGTATCTCATAATCCTTTTTACTGCTTTCCAGTGATGCTCACCTGGGTTGGACTGGAACCTACTTACCAATCCTACCGTAAAGCAGATATCTGGCCTTGTACACATCTTTTGATCTGGCTCAGTTTTGGGACACATCTCATGACTTAAGGTTACACCAGAAGCCACTGGGGTATCTAAGGAATTACAGTTGCTCATGTTGAATCGTTCGAGATTCTTTTTAATGTAATTTTCTTGTGAAAGATATAGGATTCTTTTTGAACGATCTCTTTTGATCTTAACTCCAAGTATATACTCTTCTTCACCCATGTCTTTCATTTCAAAATTTGATGAAAGCCATTTTCTAATAGCTATAACCAAATTCAGATTATTTCCAACCAATAGTATATCATCTACGTATAAGGATAATATAACAAAATTACCCTCAAACCGTTTGATGTAGACACAGTGGTCTTCTTCAATCATTTGGAAATCATAAGAGGTTATTACTTTATGAAACCTCAAATACCACTGTCTGGATGATTGCTTCAGTCCATAAATAGACCTTTTAAGTTTACAAACTTTTTTTCTTTTGCTTTTTCAATGAAACCTAATGGTTGTTCCATATAGATTTCCTCATCCAGATCACCATTTAAAAATGCAATTTTAACATCCATTTGATGTAATTCCAAGTCTAAACTGTTTACTATTGCTAGAATAATTCTTATAGAATTAAATCGTACTACAGGTGAGAAGGTATCTTCATAATATATACCTTCCTGCTGTGTATACCCCTTTGCAACTAATCGTGCCTTATATTTATCAATTGATCCATCCACGTTTCTTTTAATTTTGAGAACCCACTTGTTCCCAATGGCTTTTCTTCCTTTCGGTAGGTCAACCAATTCCCATACTTTATTCTTTCTCATTCAGTTCATTTCTTCTTCCATTGCTTTTTTCCATTCATCTTTAGCAAGACTTGATAAGGCTTCTTGTACAGAACGTGGTTCATCATCCCCATTAGGAGTAACAATAAGTGCTTCACTTTCTATTTGGAAGCGTCTTTTAGGTATACTTTCCCTGTTACTCTTTTTTATAGGAGCTTCTTGTCTTTGTCTTTTCTTTTGTCTAGGTCTTTGCGTTGACCTTTCTAAGCTCCCACTTAGATCGACATTTTTAGATGATTCAGGCATACTAACATGTTCTATACTTGTTTGTTCCTGTGTCTCATAAAGAGATACAGTGCGGTCAATGTATCCCCTATTAGGGAATTCATTTTCTAAAAATGTAGCATCTCTAGATTCAATTTCAGTCACTGTTCCATCTTCATTTTCACATATGAAGACATATCCTTTGGATTGTCTAGAGTACCTTATAAAGATACATTTCTTTCCTTTAGGACCTAACTTTCTATACTTATGAGAATTATCATGAATGTATGCAGCTGAACCTCATGGTCTAAGGATACTAAGATCCGGCTTGCGTTTTGTCCATAACTCATAAGGTATTGAAGTAACTGATTTTGAGGGCACACAATTAAGTATGAAGGTAGCAATCATTAAAGCATCACCCCAATATGAAATTGGTAGATTTGCCTGTGCCATCATTGACCTAACCATGTCTAGAAGCGTTCTATTTCTTCTTTTAGCAACTCTATTCTGTTGTGGAGTGCTAGGGATAGTTAGCTGCCTAATTATCCCTTTTTCTTTATATAGCTCTTTAAATTGATCGGACAAATATTCATATCCTTGATCAGTACGTAACACTTTAACTTTATTGTCCATCTGATTTTCTACTTCATTTACATATTTTCTAAAGCATTCAAGAGCCTCAGACTCATGTGAGCTCAAATAGACATGACCGTATCGTGAATAGTCATTTAATTTATCCCCTTTATTTAACTCAGCGATGATGTTCTTAGTTGCCATTTTCAATTCTGTAACAAATCTATTTCATATTCAATATGTCTCTTTAAGGGAATCAAACTATTGAACATATCATCGACAATATATATAGCACAACACAATATACAATGTCATGTACTTATATTATTTTTAACCAGAAAAAATAGTAATACTACTAAATTCATGATCAGGAGTATATGTTTGTATCTCCCATTACATAAATATTAGCAATATCACTAAAATTCAGTCAAGAATTATATATAGGTACTTTTACAACTCTAACTTTAAGGACTAACAACTCCTAAACAAACTCCCACTTGTCAAAAACATATAAAAATATAATGAATAATCAACTAAATTATGTTTCATTATTACATAAATTGAAACTTTATCCAAACTTTATAATCGAATAAATTATTGTTATATTCACAAAAAAAAAAATTGATATGCACTTTTTTTTAATAAAAAAACAAGATACATTCTGTGCGTATATAATTGCGTATATAAACATGATTTTCCTTGCCACGCATCCCCACAACAAATTGCATAGCCCATAAATCAATTAATGAGTTAAAAATCAATTGAAATAAAGAGAGCAGGGACACCATGAAACCATGCATTAAATCCCAACTTTAAACTCAAAATGCATAGGCCCTGGGCGTTTTAAAACAAACCGAAAGAACAACAAAATAAATACCGAAACAAATACACAGACCTAAAGTCACAAGTCGAATCTTCAGTAACTAACAAAATTAAGTCATCAATAAAAAAAATTTTGGTGGCTTAAAACAGAAGGGGAAAAAACAATTCTAGAAAACAAATCCAGAAACACAAGATCCTTAGGCTAAAAAAAACTCAGATCCAAAACAAAACGCAGTCTAGCCCACTTATCCAAGAGTGTATGAGCCAACTGTTTCCCCAAAAAACAGATGATGTCTTTTCGCTCAATAGGGAAGGCCTTTCTAGCAAATAAATCAATTGCATGCCGTTCTGACTGAAATCAAAAGGCATGTCATTCAGATATGGCGCAAACCAGTTTGAACTAATGCAGAGCTGCCGCTCCCAGGGCCTTTGTTTTATGGTTTCCAGTGTTTCTGGAATTTTTTTATTCCCGGTAGTTTTAACAACGGCAAGCAGTTTTTATTGATCTCAATGGCGGAATGTTCCAAAGGAAAAACAAGATGAACAGTATTTATGGGCATTGAGTTTTGTGAAAAACTGTGGCAAAAGACAAATAGAAAATCCTTGACTTTGAATCCAAAACTAAAATGCGATAACAAGTTGAATTTGACAAGCCTCAAAATTAGTTTATTCAAAAACAATATCATGAACCAACAACAAGTTGATCTCTTTTGTTCTATAGTTCTAAATTTACATATACTATATCTCTATATGCCTATATGAAGAACATACTTTCAAACTCAGCAACACAGCGGAAGCATTATAAATATATTATCATGTTAATCTCAAGAACAAATATCAATAAGTCCCCACGCGCATATATATGTGACTACATATAATATCATATAGATCTTTGAAAATAATAACATACACATCATATTATAGTAATATAGGGATTATAATCTCATACAGGCTAACCTGGCTCTGATACCATGTAAGAATTATTTGGCATACCTGAAGTGTGGCCGTTAATCCTTTGTACCCATGCTAATCGGATCACAGTTGCGAAAGCGATTATGACGTACAACAAATACACCACTGACAGGAAGAAGAAGAGAGAAATATAATAGAGGGAATAGGGAATCAAAGTGATAGAGTTTCTGTATGTTATTTTCTAGTGTCTAACAAATGAATCCCCTATGTCTATTTATAGTGCTCTACGCACCCCTTCCTTTCTATTGATGTATCCTTCCATCGGAGAGACAAAATATCCTTTCAATTGAGACATATATTGTATCAGTGAAACAATACCACTTGTAGGGTCATGTTGTATCGGTTAAATAATATGACTTATAATAGTTTGGAAAATATTACATATATCCACCCAAGCATTTATATTATTTATACTTTGACCCCAATCTTATTGGGTTGGGCCTAATCCACCAAGGGTGGACTAGCCTATTTTCCAACAGTCTCCAACAGCAACTGAAGAGCAATGGGCCAAGGAAGGCCCAAAAGTAGAAAGCAAATCCCAATCCCAAGCTCAAGTAAAACTCTTGAGAGAAATATAAGCCACCATCTTCATAATGATCACTACTTGAGGTGTAGGCGTTTCATCTTTTGGGCACTTTTTGTTTAGTGGCATTCCAAAAAGATAAAGATTTTCCTCATAACTTGTGGCATTAAAACTTTGCAATTGTATTCCTTTTAGGATTTCTCCAGAAAGATGATTTTTTGACACGTCTAATACACTCAGGCGATTAATATGAGCATGACTTGGAGGGATTGGGCCTGATAATCTATTTCTTGATAAATCTAAGAATTCTAGTGATCCTAGATTCCCAATCTCAAAGGAAATTTTTCCACCTAATTTGTTTCCGGATAAATTCAAGGAAAACAATCCAAATAAAGATACAACTTCTTTGAGTATTTCACCTATGAGAGCATTATTAGATACATCAATGCTTTTGAGAAGTTGTTCTAGCCTCTTGAAAAAGTTATCTTCACCCTTCCACATTATTGTTATGTAGAATTATATTCAAAACTATAACCTATACTTTGCAAGTTTGTCGTGTTGGTTACATATAAATGATCCCTTGCATCAGCTAAGTTGATATGGTCATCATGAGCCAAAACAGTAAAAGTTTGAAGACACGATGGGATTTCATTGAAGAAGTTATTATGAGATAGGTTCAGGAGTCGTATTTGAACTAACTGACACGGATAAAAAGGTATTCTGCCATACAAATTATTCATCCTTAAGCTTAGAATTTGCAACTGTCTAAGGTTTACCAACAATTTATTCTTAGAGACATCTAATAACAATAACCGGGAGCAATTTACCAACGAAGAAGCAAGTTCTCCAATTAAACTATTGTTTCTTAAAACCAAAACCTCCAAATTCACAAATTGTCCCATAGAGGTCGGTATTACTTGCAACAATGGCTGATCATGGGTAATTACATCTTTGAGGAATAAATGGCTGATCATGGGTAATTACATCTTTCATAAATTTAATGATATAATACCCATAATCATTGTCATTGGGTTGGAAAGGGCACTGCAAAAATATAATGAAATATTTAACTCTGTTTATGAATAAAAATTGTTTACTAACAAAGTTTCAGTAAATTCATAAATCAGTACCCGTATCTTCTGTTAGAGCAAGCGTTTCACCCAAGAAGGGGGGGTGAATTGGGTGATACTAAAAATTTTGTTGCAAATATAAAACTTGACGGTGAATATAAAGCAGTAAAGAGTAAGGAGAAATATCACTGAAGTATACACCGGGAGTTATACTGGTTCAGCCATAACCACTTTGACTTACGTCCAGTCCTCAGAGCTTCTCTGAGAGTTTCAGTATAACTTCCAAGATTCAGTGGGTTCTTGGCACCTCAGTACAAGCAAGTTCCTTCGCCTGGACACTCGCTCCCCCTTACAAGTTGTAATCCAATCCCAACTCAAGGTTCCACAACCTTAAGTTACCTCAATAACAAATATTGAGTTTGAATTAAATACCTCTCTCACAGAGTGAATAAGAATCACTGAAGCATAGAATTACAAGTATTATGTAAAAGAGAGTAGTGAACTTGATAATGCGTTTGTATGTGTTCTTGTTCTAGATTCTCTGTTTGGATGTTCCTATATATGTAGATGTGTTGGTAGTGACCGTTGGAACATTTTCTTCATGCCCCTTAGAGTGTGCGCAGCCACAGTTGACTTTTCTAATATTTGAAAAATATCCGTTTGCGGTAGGTGGCATTTGAACGTTGCATTTGACTTTCCTTATTTGGTAAGATCTCTTCATTGTTTACCTGTGAATATGCTAAAGAATACTAATACAATGAAGGGTTAATCACATAAGAAACAAATCAATGAACGTTGGAATGATTTCTCAAATTCTGAACTTGCATACTCGAGTAATTACTCGAGTATTCATTAAGTTTACTCGAGTACTTACTCGAGTATCATCGTGAAAATATTGATAAACTGTAAGTCAATAAATGAACATTATATTACTCAGGTAGTGCATGGAGTAAAGACAATTTCAAACCTTTAGAAATATCTGTTTACTTGGGTACTTACTTGGGTATGGCACACTTTACTTCATAGGTTACTCAAGTAGCAACTCGAGTAATCTCACAAATGAAATTTAGGTTACTCGATGCTTCACTCCAGTAATGTTGGCAGGATTACAAAGTCGAGAGCACTTCAAGTTTGGTTACCTTGTTACTCGAGTACTTACTCGAGTAAACATAAATTTTCTGTATAGCTTACTCGGGTAGTGACTTCAAGTTCTGTGTAAATAACTCTGCATATTACTCGATTACTTACTCGAGTAATCCAGTTTAAATAAGTGATTGAATACCTGCATACTTGAGTAGTGCCTTGAGTGAAATGTAATAAAAGGATATCATGTTATTCGAGTAATACCTTCAGGTTTTGCTTACCACAGTAGGTTACTTGAGTAGCGCCTCGAGTAACATTGGCAGGACATATTTCTTAAAGCAGAGTAACTCGAGTAACGTTGGCAGGCCGAGAGTAACTGGAAGTTTTTTACATGGTTACTCGAGTAACATTGGTAGGCCGAGAGTAACACAAAGTGATTTACCTGGTTACTAGAGTAACGTTGGTAGGCCGAGAGCAACTGGAAGTCATTTACCTTATTACTCGAGTGCTTACTCGAGTAATGTTGGCAGGTTACTTGATGGTCGTCTCTGTTTACTTCAGGTTTCTGTCTCATTACTCGAGTACTTACTCGAGTAATGCTTTAGAAAGCTTGCCACTGATCAAGTTTCTCAGCTTTTTCTCTTGGCCTTTCTTCATTACTCCAATGCTTACTTCAAGTGATGATTTTGCCCTGTTATTACTTTGTTCAAACTTATTTGTTTATCAAATCTTTTTCATACCATCCTTTGTTATCATCAAAACATGAGAGATCTAACATTCTCCCCCTTTTTGATGATGACAAAACTTGATGATTTTGAACAAGATTTTTGAAATTAAGTTCTCAAATAAACACTTCTTGAATTCAATGATAATTTTGAAAAACCTTGTTAATTGTAAATTCAAAGTGTTTTGGAAAATGTTGAAATCATAACATATTCACCTTGCATATATAATAAACTCATTAGTCCCATAATGTATCATAATTTAAAAGCTTAAATGGACTTGAAATGAAATTATAACTTAAGTAAGCTTGCATTAAACTTAAAATTACATTACAAGATGAAAAGTTATAAATTGAAAAGCTCCCTAAATCCCATGTACACCCATATACCCAAAATGAAAAAGAAACTTAGAAACTCCATAAAATCACACTCAAGCTCTTCTCCCCCTTTTTGTCTTCATCAATCAAGTGGAGGACTAGAAGGCTTGACCACAGAAATAGGCTTCATAGGTAGAACCAAAGGACCATATGAACTCAGAGAATCAAAAGAAGAAGAACTAGAAGATTCTGGTTCAGGAAAATTTTGTAGAGGGATATGAATGTCTTCTCTTGGAGGAACAGAAGAGGGCTGATAGACAATCATAGTAGTGGTCTCAACCTCTTCAGTAGCACCTGGAGTATGATGATCAGAGGATGAGGGAGAGATTTCCTCTGTATGGGTAGGAGATGGAATAGGTGTAGGAGAGGATTTAGGCTGAGGTTTGGGTGGTGAATCCTCAATGATGATATGGATGGTCTCATTGGTTTCGAGGTTATCCACTGAGCATAGGATATCTTTGGGTCTTGGCTCAAGTGGACTAGAGACTGGAGGTTCAGGGATAATAGGCTCAACCTCAGTATGATGAAGGTCAGATGGGATGTTCTCTGGAGGTGGTGGTATATTCTCTGGAGATGGTATATGCTCTGGAGATGAAAATGGCTCAGGTACAGATGATGGACCAGCAGAAGGTTTAGGACTTAAAGAGTCCAGTCTTGCTAAGATCAACCTCAAAGTCTCACCCTGGGCACGTTGCTCAACTAGCAACTCTTCATGCCTCTTATCCATCCTCTCAACTAGCTCAGCCAACTTGTGATTCATGTGAGTTATCAACTCAGCATTTGTGTTGGCGATGTCTACATGAAATCCCTTGAGCATATTCTCCATAAAGTGTTGAAGTGTGGCATTGAGGAAAGAGGGTGAAGAGGTAGTGGCAGCTGGAGCCGAAGACTGAGTGTCATCCATTTTACTCGTCTCAGTCTCAGTCTTCTTCTTCTTCTTAGACCCAGACCCCAGAGGACCCTTGAGAGGAATTTTAATGTTGAGCTTGCCAATTTGATTTCTCCCAACGGAGTAACTCTCTTAATGTGCTCTTTACTCTCCAAGTACCATATCTTATTTTCCTTCAGAATGAGTGAAACAATATGAGGATATGGCATAGGCATAGTAGCTTTCCCATCTACTCTGTACCTCTTCATCTCAGAAAATATGTACTCCCCCAAATCCTTTTGTTCCTTCAAGAGTAAGGAAGCAAACCATCTATAGTCCCGATCAGAAAAGTGGGTATAGTTATTGGCCTTGTTCACAAGGGATCTAGAGTATATATACCATAGAACCCTGTGATGATCGCACATGTCACTCGGATTGAAATTCAGAGGGCCCACAAGCTCACCTGGTCTAAGAACAGAGAAAATTTGGTTTGGATCAAGTTTTGAGTAAATGTCATCTGGAGGGTTCTCTATTCCTAACCACACATTGATCCTAGAAGGTGGGATAAGTATCTTCTGGCCTCTAACAGTAGTAGTCATTTCTTCCTTAGCTGAAGTTCTATTTGGTTCATCTAGAATCTCAAGGTTGCAGTAAAAATGTGTGACTATTTTGGTGCAAAAGGGAAGTCTAATAGATAGCCAAGGCATAAAAGGTTCTAGAAAGGGACTAAGATCATACTTCAATACCTCCTGAAGTACTTTGAGGTCCACACAGTGAGTCTTGCAGACTTTACTCCTTGAGAACTATGTGAGGTACTTCTGAGAGTCTTCTAACTTGTTGATATTGAAGCCCTTTGGAGGTTTAGTGATATCCTCTTTTGGCAGTTCTAACTTCTTGGATGATTGCCCCTTCTCAAGTTGATCTAGAATGCCAGCCATTGCCTTAGCCACATTCACATCATATTTGGGCTTTTTGGAAGGTTTTGGTGTGAAAGAGGGAGTGGAGGAATCAGAAAGTGGAGGAGAAGGAGATTTGGCACTTTTGCCTCTCCCAGTAGAGGTGCTTTTCTTGGATTGAGCACTTGTAACCACTGGCTCTTTGATAACAACTCCTTTCTCTTTTGGTTTCGGTTGAGGTTTGAGTTGGATTTTGGCTTTAGACCTAGGTGTGAGTTTTCGTCTCTTTCTGGGAGGAGAAGAAAGAGGGTCAGAGAGTTGTGGGGATCCAGAAGAATCTATGGGAGCAAGGTTTTTGGTTCTAACCATTTTGATTCAGTGAAAACCTTGAAATCTTAGAAAACAGAGTAAGAGGTCGCGAGTTAGGTTAGGAAGAATCTGAACAAAATAGGAGGTATTTGGAGCTAAAAATTGATGGGTTTTGACGGAAATCAAGTAGGGAAGAGATTATGAAAAGTTTTTGTGAGAGGACTGGGTGATTTACTCGAGGAGATTTTGTGGAAATGACCGAGTTTACGACAGATAAAGACCTAAAACCCGACATTACTCGAGGGCTTACTCTAGTAAATATCATGTTTACTCGAGTCCCTACTCGAGTGATCATACAGAAAATTTCTAAAATAATTCATTTAAATTGCGTACCTGGCATGAATAATATTGTAATTATCTATGTATGTTCCCTGATCATTTGATAATCGTTTAAGACCAGATTTGAGTTGATTCTCATCGAGTTTGTGATCTGGACCTGTAGTTACTTGAGGCCTTACTCCAGTAAGCTTCAAGTTTACTCGAGGCTTCCCTCGGGTAACCTGTCTTTTCTACTTTTGACTGTTCATTTCTCACTAAATGAGCCGTTTGATTTAAATTCCAGGTAACTTGATACGTTACTTCCAGTTTTGGAAGACCATTACTCGAGTGGTTACTCGAGTAAAGTGCTCTTTTACTTCAAGTTGTTCCTCGGTAATGCTTCAGTGTCAGTCATTACTTGAAGTTGGTACTCCAGTAATGGTGTCCTCTGATAACCTCTATTTTTATTTCTCAAAACAGAGTTTCAATCTTCCTGCAAAACAAGTTTCTACATACTCCGATGCTTAAATTAGTAATCATCAAAACATTATCAAATAACTTTATCTAACATTATGAGAAACTGAAATAACTTACAATTCATTGGGATTTACCATTCCCAATTCTCTTCTAATATATAGAAATTGATCTTTTGCAAGAGGTTTGGTGAAGATATCAGCTAGTTGAAGATGAGTAGGAATGAATATCACTTTCACATCTTTCTTTTAGACATGATCTCTGATGAAGTGATGTCTAACATCGATATGCTTGGTTCTAGAATGTTGCACTAGATTATTTGCCAAGCTTATCGTACTAGTATTGTCACAATAGATTGGCATTTCTTTGAGATAAATACCAAGATCTTGTAGTTGTTGTTTTAACCATATCACTTGTGCACAACAACTTGATACTGCAACATATTCGGCTTCCGTTGACAAAAGAGACACTGTATTTTGTTTCTTGCTGAACCATGAGACAAGAGATCCTCCAAGAAATTGTCCTTATCCACTGGTGCTTTTTCTGTCTGTCTTGTATCCTCCATGATCTGAATCTGAATATGCAACAAGATATTCACTTCTTCCTTTGGGATACCACAGACACAAATTTGGTATGTCAGCAAGATATCTAAAGATTCGTTTAGCAGTTTCGGCATGTGATTCCTTTGGTGCTGATTGATATCTTGCATATATGCCAACACTGAATTGGATGTCCGATCTGCTTGCCGTGAGATAGAGTAATGATCCAATCATTCCTCTGTATTTTGTGATGTTGTAGTCTTTTCCTTTGACATCAGCATCAAGCAACGTAGTTGAGCTTATAGGTGTGTCCGTTCCATTTGCTTCATCCATTCCATACTTCTTCAATAGCTCTTTCAAGTACTTTGTCTGAGAGATGAAGATTCCATTCTTTCTTTGTTTGATTTGCAAACCGAGAAAGAAATTCAATTCTCCCATCATTGACATCTCAAACTCTCCCTGCATTATCTCAGAAAATTCTTAACACAGAGATTTATTAGTAGCACCGAAAACAATGTCATCAACATATATTTGAACAATTAAAATATCATCACGTTTTCGTTTTATTAAAAGTGTTGTATCAACTTTTCCCCGTACAAAACCTTGATCAATAAGAAATTTACTGAGCCTTTCGTACCATGCTCTAGGAGCTTGTTTTAAACCATATAAAGCCTTTTTGAGTTTGAAAACGTAGTCAGGTTTAGTTACATCTTCAAAACCTGGAGGTTGTTCTACATATACTTCTTCCATAATGTAGCAATTTAGAAATGCACTCTTTACATCCATTTGATAGAGTTTGAATCCTTTGATGCATGCAAAGGCTAAGAGTACACGTATAGCTTCCAATCTAGCTACTAGAGCATACGTTTCCTCATAATCAATTCCTTCTTCCTGATTATAGCCTTTGGGCACCAATCTTGCCTTGTTTCTGACAATAATTGCGGATTCATCAAGTTTATTCTTGAATACCCATTTAGTGCCAATGATCGGATGATCCTTGGGTCGAGGTACCAAATCCCAAACTTGATTTCTTTCAAATTGATTTAGTTCTTCTTGCATTGCTATAACCCAATCATTGTCTGATAGGGCTTCATCAATGTTAGAAGGTTCAATCTCAAAAATGAATGTAGAAAAACTTACTTCATTGAAAATTCTATTTCTAGTTTTGATCCCTTCATTCACATCTCTTATGACTTGATCTAAGGGATGACTTTTATTGTATTTCCAGGCTCTAGGTTGTCCTAGTGAGTGTTCTTCTTCCTTGGTTTCATCAACTTCTGGGATAAGAGATTTAGAAATAGATTGACCATTTTCTTGATTTAAAACAACTTCCTATTCTTCATCAATAGTTTTGTCAGAGGATTCAAATTCATCAAATACAATATGAATTGATTCTTCAACAACACATGTTCTTTTATTGAAAACTCTATATGCTTTACTTCGGTTAGAATACCCTAGGAAAATTCCTTCATCAGTTTTAGAATCAAATTTTCCTAAGTTATCTTTACCATTATTATGAATGAAACACTTACAACCGAAGATGTGTAGATGAGCAATGTTTGGCTTCCTTCCTTTGTACAGTTCGTATGGTGTCTTTCCAAGTTTTGTTCTAATATAGGCTCTATTTGAAATATAGCATGCTGTACTCATAGCATCAGCCCAGAAAACTTGAGACACATTCTTTTCATTTAATATTGCTTTAGCCATTTCAGTGAGCACTCTATTCTTATGTTCCATGACTCCATTTTGTTGAGGTGTTCTTGGAGCAAAGAAATTGTGATCAATGCCATTAGTATCAAAATATTCTTTAAAGGCTTGATTTTCAAATTCTCCACCATGATCGGTCCTAATACCTACAATGGACATACCTTTCTCATTTTGCACTTTCTTGGCAAAAACAATAAATTCTTCAAAGGTTTCATCTTTTGATGATAGAAAAATAACCAATGTAAATCTGGAGAAATCATCAACAATGACCAATGAATATAAGTTGCCACCAAGACTCTTTACTCTTGCTGGGCCAACTAAATCCATATGTAATAATTGTAGTGGTCTATTTGTTGAAATCTCATTTTTCAATTTGAAAGATGATTTAGTTTGTTTACCCTTTTGACAGGCGTCACAAATCAAGTCATTTTTGAAAGTTACTTTGGGTAATCCAAGAACTAAATCCTTTTTGAGTAGTTTGCCTAATTGATGCATATTGACATGAGCCAATCTCTTATGCCATAGCCAACTTTCATCGGCATTACTCAGAAAACAGTTTTCAGATTCATTTCTACTAATATCTAGAGTATAACAATTACCTTCCCTTTTTGCTCTGAGCTTAGCCTTGATTTTCTTCTTATCAAGTAGTAAGTCATTCTTGTTGATAATTAGACATTCCTCTGAGTCAAATATTACCCAGTTGTTTTTGTCTGCACTTTAAGTACACTCAGTAAGTTATGGCATAATCCTTCCACATAGTATACGCCTTTGACTTGTATGCCTTTGTCATTTTTGATTTCACTAATTCCTGCTATCCTTCCAGTTTGATTTCCTCCAAATTTTACCTTTCCACCTTCTTTAGGTTGTAATTTGATAAAACTTTCGAAATCACCGGTCATATATCTAGAGCATCCATTGTCTATGTACCATTTTTTGTTTTTGGATGCTTTGAGACACATCTACAATTAAATACGATTAATTCTTAGGTACCCACTTCTTTTTGGGTCCTTTTGGGTTAGTACAGGAAATTTTTGAAACATATGATCCTTTAGGTACCCATTTGTAGGTTCCTATCGTTCCTTTCTTCTTATGAATGCATGAAGAGGTATAATGACCTTTTCGATTACAGTAGTTATAAAATGCAAAAGGATTTGATGTATGCACAGAATGCTGGAAATAATTCAAATATGACTTACCTCCTGCTTTCTTTCTACCTTTCCTTCTATCTGATTTTGGATCATATCCAATTCCAGATCGGTCATTTACAAATCGTTGAGCTTTTAAAATAACATTTAGCATCTCACTTCCTTGTGTAAATTTTTCAAGAGTTTTTGTGAGATCAGTGTTTTTCTTTTTCAAAGAAGAACAATTTTCACAATCCTTTTCTGAACTTTCTTTAAGTTCGATTTCAAGATCTTTGTTTTTCTTTTTGAAAACAACTAATTCTTTAACTACTTTGATGAATTCAGAATGTAAAGCATTATATTCAAAAAGTAATTCATTATAGGTAGGATCAGAATCATTTACCTCTTCTTCGGTTTCTTCTTGAGCAACGAGGCATATATTGGCTACTTCTACTTCATCACTTTCTTCGTCAGAGGAACTATCACCCCATATAGCAGATACAAAGGCCTTCTTTTTGTTAAAGAATTTTCCTTTTCTCTTTTCTTTGCTCTTTTGATTCTGTTCTGGACATTCTAATTTGATATGTCCTGGTTTTCCACATTCGTAGCAAATGATATGATCTTTGCTGCTAGTTCCTCCTTTCTAAAAGTGTTTGAATCCTTGTCCTCTCTTGTAGAACTTTCTGAATCATTTTATGATTAAGCCCATTTCATCATCGTCAAACTCCTCATCCTCATCCTGTTTTCTTCTTTTTCTTTTAGTGCTAGGCCTCTCTTCTTCTTGTCACCGATGTCATCTAGTTCCCGTTTGAACTTTAGTTTACTTTCATATTCAGAAAGACTTCCAAATAGAGAAGCAACTGATCTCATTGATTCTCTTTTTGCTTCTTCTATCGCAGTGACTTTGGCCTCCCACTCTTTAAAAAGAATATTCAAAATCTTTTGTACTTAGGTATGTTGATCATACACTTTCCCAAGTGCTGCAAGTTGATTAACAAGATGAGTATATCTAAGTTCAAATTCAGATATTGATTCACCTGATTTCATTCGAAGTAGATCAAATTCAGTGACCAAGGTGTTAATCTGATTCTCCTTTATTCCCAAAGTTCCTTCATGAGCTATTTCCAGAGCTTCCCACATTTGCTTTGCTGTTGGAAGTGTGCAAATTCTGAAGTATTCACTTTAACTCAAAGCACTTTGTAACATCAGAATTGCCTTGCTGTTGAGAGTGAAAAGTTTCTTGTCATTCTCATCATATTCGGCTGGTGTCTTGGGAATTTTCTGAGAATCTACTATCTTTGTAGGTTGATAGTTTCCACTCTCAATCACATCCCATAGCCCAAATTCAGTAGCCATCACGAATACTCTGAACTTTGCTTTCCAGAGAGAAAAGTGTTCGCCACTGAAACCTGGAGGTCTAGTAATGGATGCTCTGTCGGGAAGAATTCCTTTACCTATGCTTGCCATTGGATCCTTCTTAGGTTGTTAAACCTTAACAAGAAGACCTACGCTCTGATACCAAATGCTAGAGCAAGCGTTTCACCCAAGAGGGGGGATGAATTGGGTGATACTAAAAATTTCGTTGCAAATATAAAACTTGATGGTGAATATAAAGCAGTAAAGAGTAAGGAGAAATATCACCGAAGTGTACACCGGGAGTTATACTGGTTCGGCCACAACCACTTTGACCTACGTCCAGTCCTCAGAGCTTATCTGAGAGTTTCACTATAACTTCCAAGATTCAGTGGGTTCTTAGCACCTCAGTACAAGCAAGTTCCTTCGCCTGGACACTCGCTCCCCCTTACAAGTTGTAATCCAATCCCAACTCAAGGTTCCACAACCTTAAGTTACCTCAATAACAAATATTGAGTTTGAATGAAATAGCTCTCTCACAAAGCGAATAAGAATCACTGAAGCATAGAATTACAAGTATTATGTAAAAGAGAGTAGTGAACTTGATAATGCGTTTGTATGTGTTCTTGTTCTATATTCTCTGTTTGGATGTTCCCATATGTATAGATGTGTTGGTAGTGACCGTTGGAACATTTTCTTCATGCTCGTTAGAGTGTGCGTAGCCACAGTTGACTTTTCTAATATTTGAAAAATATCCGTTTGCGGTAGATAGCGGTAGGTGGCATTTGAACGTTGAATTTAACTTTCCTTATTTGGTAAGATCTCTTCATTGTTTATCTGTGAATATGCTTAAGAATACTAATACAATGAAGGGTTAATCACATAGGAAACAAATCAATGAACGTTGGAATGATTTCTCAAATTCTGAACTTGCATACTTGAGTAGTTACTCGAGTATTCATTAAGTTTACTCGAGCACTTACTCGAGTATCATCGTGAAAATATTGATAAACTGCAAGTCAATAAATGAACATTATATTACTCGGGTAGTGCATGGAGTAAACACAATTTCAAACCTTTGGAAATATCTGTTTACTCGGGTACTTACTCGGGTATGGCACACTTTACTTCATAGGTTACTTGAGTAGCAACTCGAGTAATCTCACAAATGAACTTTAGGTTACTCGATGCTTCACTCCAGTAATGTTGGCAGGATTACAAAGCCGAGAACACTTCAAGTTTGGTTACCTTGTTACTCGAGTACTTACTCGAGTAAACATAAATTTTCTGCATAGCTTACTCGGGTAGTGACTTCAAGTTCTGTGTAAATAACTCTGCATATTACTTGATTACTTACTCGAGTAATCCAGTTTAAATAAGTGACTGAATACCTGCATACTTGAGTAGTGCCTCAAGTGAAATGTAATAAAAGCATATCATGTTATTCGAGTAATACCTTCAAGTTTTACTTACCACAGTAGGTTACTCGAGTAGCGCCTCGAGTAACATTGGCAGGATTGAAAATGCCGAGAGCAACATATTTCTTGAAGCAGAGTAACTCGAGTACAGACTCGAGTAACGTTGGCAGGCCGAGAGTAACTAGAAGTTTTTTACATGGTTACTTGAGTACTTACTCGAGTAACATTGGTAGGCTGAGAGCAACACAAAGTGATTTACCTGGTTACTCAAGTAGCTACTCGAGTAACGTTGGCAGGCCGAGAGCAAGTCATTTAACTTATTACTTGAGTAATGTTGGCATGTTACTTGAAGGTCGTCTTTGGTTACTTCAGGTTTCTGTCTCATTACTCGAGTAATGCTTTAGAAAGCTTGCCATTGATCAAGTTTCTCATCTTTTTCTCTTGGCCTTTCTTCATTACTCCAATGCTTACTTCAAGTGATGATTTTGCCCTGTTATTACTTTGTTCAAACTTATTTGGTTATCAAATCTTTTTCATACCATCCTTTGTTATCATCAAAACATGAGAGATCTAACATCTTCTTTTAAGGATAGCTAAGGTAAGGGTCAGCAGCTTTAGAATAGCTTAAGGATACAGAGGTCTGACATGTAATGCCCCAAATTTTAATTAAGGGCTAATGATAATTATTGTGAATGATTTGGTGAATTAAAGTTGATTTGAGATCTGAATTAGGTATTAGAAATGTCCAACACCCTGTATTTTAGTATAATTATATGACAAAATAATTATTTGGGCTAAATATAAGGGAAATGGTCCATGAAGAAGGGGAAGAGAATTTAAATATGTGTTATGTGGTAATTTAAGTTAATGTGCCAAAATCAATAGAAAATTAGAAAGAATGGAAAACTGTCGGTTAATTAGTTAGTGATTAGTGAAGAAATTAATTACTAACTAAAAAGAAATGAGATGTGTGACTAATGGCTAATGGAGTGGTTAGAGTAATTAATTAGTTACTTACTTTATGAGAGCCAATGGGAATGGTACATATGGCAATTTGGTATAGAGAGAGAGAATGGTTGAAAAGTCAAAACTCAATTAAAAATGATATTTCTCTCTCCCTTCCCTGCTCCTTTTTGGCTAAAGGAGCATGGGCATAGAAGTGTGATGATTTCTTCATCTTCCTCCACACTCTTCTCTCTCATTCTTTCCTCCATTTTTGCCAGCCATGGAAGCTTAGGAGAGAGAAAGAAAGGCTTGATATTAAGGCAAGACAATGACCTCAAATGCCAAAACTCTTTTATCTAATCTTGTTCCTTGGATTGAGGGCTTCATTTCCATGGTTCTAGATTTTCCATTGGTGTTGATTTGTGCCCCCAAGGAAATCTAGTAGTTGGAGAAGTAAGGGACACCTTTGAGAAAGTTGTTGAGGTAAGTGAAATGAACCTTCAATATGAGTTTTGTGGCCATTGGATTTAGTCTTGAATTTTTGGAATTTATGCCCTATTTTCAAAAATTAGAGTCATTGTGTGTATGGCATGTTGTCATGGAATGGGTGTTTTGGGATATTGTAACCCGCTTCCACCATAGGCCAAGATTTAGTTCATTAACACGTAATTGATGTAGAATTAGAGACCTTAGATGATTTTGGGACTTAAACAAAATCAAACTTCCCAAAATAATGGCTTACAAAACTTTTACAAAACCTGTTCATGATAGTCTCATATTCACATTTCAATACTAAATGGCCTATACAGGTTGATTTCATTCACAAATATCAGAGTATAAAGCAAATTCCTGACACACTCGGGTTTCATTCATTAATAAGGGTTTTACAAAGGCACAAAGCCCATAATTCATTACCCTTAACTTGGGGATTACATAAAACTATACCACCAATCCCATTATATACAATTGTTTCTTAAAAACATCCAAATGATATACATGATAACCAATAACCCAAAATATACTTCTAAACCGGAGCTCTATCCGCTCTTCGTCGCCCGCTTTCCCTTTGATCTTCTGCCCTGTCTAAAACATGGTTTTTGGGAGAGTGAGATTCTAAGGAATCCCCGTAGTGTCAAATCAATCATAGTATATACAACAATAAGGCATGAAATCAAATCATTATCCACACAAAGCAACTACAACAGCAGTTACAACGGCAATAGTTAGTATGACACATGTCATCCCTTACGATTGCTCACGCTGAATTGCTCACGCTGCATCGCATCACAACAATCCACACAATATATTTCACCACAGCTGGGATTCATATAAAGCATTTCATAATGCATGCCACACTGGCAAGATACACACAGCCCACGGCTGGATTTACAAACACCGTTCCACGGGTCGGATACACAAAAATCCATGTCAATTACGATGGCAATTCAATGGCCGACCTAGAGATGACCAGCGTCAATCCCTATACGGCTCACGCTGAATTGCTCATGCCATAATGGACTATGGCACACAGTTCACAAAGTTCAATGATAAGTTATGCATACCAAAACATCATACACAATATGAGAGAAGAGTCACTACCTTGATTCTTCTGGGCGTACTCTGGCACCGGTCTCTCCCGCCTAGGGCAAATGTCGTATCTTAGAATCATGATTAGGGATGAAGAGTTATATTCTATTTCAAGACTTAAGTAACTTGAAATACTTAAATTTGGTTATCATAATTGACCCTTAAGAGGTTACAAATGCCTTTAATAAAAGCCCTAAAAGGTTGGGAAACAATAGGTTAGAAATCTCCTTTCGAAAACTTAAAGTGCTGGAACACAAGGGTTGGCCACGGCCAGCCCTTCCTTAGGCCATGGCCAAAATATGGTCAGAAGGTCACTGGCTTTGGCCACCCACCAATGGGCAGCAGCCAGAATCAGGTCAGAAAGGTTTGGGCCGCGGCCAGCAACCTTGGGCTGCGGCCAAGAAATTCCCTTATTCTTGGCTAAACTTTCAAAATTCATAACTAATTCTAGAAAAATTGAAATGAGGTGATTCCATATCCAAATGAAAGGTATTTAAGTCCTATTTCTAGGAAAAATATGGCTCATTACTTCAAATCATCACACAAATACAAAATCACCAAAAACGTAACACTACTCAAAAACAGAGTTCTGTTTCCATCCCAAAATTTGGACAATCATAGCTCCTACAATACTAAACGAAATGACACAAAATATATATCCATTTTGAAGCTTGGGATGTGAAATTTAAGACTGGAAAGTTTCATAATTTTCCAAAACCATTTGGTCATTCAAAACGCTTGTACAAACTGACTGCCCAAACAGAGTTCACACAAGACAGATTTTCCAATTTTCTACCAAAGTGTCCAATGGCTCCAAAATTAACAATCAAGCCTATTCCCACATAAATTTTCACAAGGAACACAATGGTAACCTCAAAATAACCAAAATCACAACCCAATTACATGCCCTATTTTTTCCCAATGCACAAAACCAACACAAATATGCTAAACCTTACATTTAAGCTTCAATCAAATTCTATCTACCCAAGATACATCTCAAAGCATCATATCCATGACAACAACAATTCAAACACCACAAGACCCTAATTTTCGAAATTTCAAGCCAAATTTCCAGAATTTCCAAGCTAATCCATTTGGCACAAAACATAGATAGATAGATAGGTTTCACTCCCCTTATCAACTTTCTCAAAGGGAGTTCTTGATTCACCACTTCCCAAAATTTCGTGTGGCCACAAATCAACACCAATGGACCAACTACCACCACCAAAATGAAGCTCTTATATCAAGGAACAACTTTAAGGAAAGGTGCTTGAGCAATAGAGATCATTTTCCTTACCTTTTCAAAGCTTTTCTTCCTTCCCTTTGCTGCCAAAATGGTGCCAGCAGAGAGAAAAGAGATGAGAGTGAGAGATAGAGTGGAGAGATGAAGAAAATGATGATACACTACTCCCCCTATGCCTCTCTTGTGTCAGCGAAAATAGAAGGGAGAGGAAGAGAGGGAAAACATTTTAAAATGTGCATTTGACTTTTCCTTATCTCCTCTCCACAAGCAAGCTTGACACATGTCATTTCTTTATTGGTTCTCATAAAGTAATCATCCAATTAATCATTTTAATCCCTCCATTAGGCATTTAATGACACTTCTCATTTCTCTCATAGTTCGTAATTTGTTTCTCCATTAATTACCAACTCATGGCCAATAATTCCATTCTTCCAATTTTTCAATAATTATGACATATTAATTAATATTGCCATAAAACACATAATAATTCAAATTAAATTCATAATTATCCACAATAATCATGATTTGCCCTTAATCAAAAATTGGGATATTACAGATATGATTTGGATAGATAGAATTGGTTTAAGGTTGAAATGTCAAGTTTGGCAATTTTGGGGATTTTATGGTGGATGTTGCCTAGAACAAAGCATGATAATGGAATAATAATTTGGTAGTTTTGATGTTTCCATTGGATTCCTTGTGAAAAATTATGTGGTAATAGTCTTGGATGGAAATTTGGGATCATTGGAAACATATGGTAAAAACTTGGAAAATGTTGTCAACTCTGTTGCATTGTGGCTTCTGATAAGCATCACTCGAGTGATATGGGGTCTTACTCAAGTGTAGCATTGCATGTTCTCTTTTTCCTTCAAATTTTCTATTGCACTTCCGTGCAAAAAGCAAGAGTTTTTTTCTCACTTGTGAGTGTTGTGGGTTTTCACTCGAATAAACTTTGTCTCACTCAAGTGTAGGTGTATTTGACACTATGAACTCGCGTCTAGGGATGTCACTCACAGTCAATTTTCAAGAGTGTGTTTTAACATTTGCGAGTGTTAAGCCATTACTCGAGTGCCAAGGTCCTTGCTTGAGTGCTCTCCTCCTTTGAAAGTTTTTTTTGCTCTCAGGTGAGCGTTTTTTGAACCTCACTTTGTGGAACTCGGGTGAGCATTAGGCTATCACTCGAGTGTTGATCTCTATGTTCGAGTGTAAGTGTATCATCACTCGAGTGAGGCCTTCTTCACTCGAGTGCAACAGTGAAAAATCAGTACTTGTACTTCCAAAAGGGATTTTTGGTATAGTTCTTCCAACCCTTTAGGACTTTTATAGCTTCCCAAAGGACATTAATGATAACCAAATCTAAGTGTTGAAGTCATTAAGTATTGGAATAGAGAATAACGCTTCATCCCTAATTATGAATTATAGGTTTCGATATTTGCCTTGCTCGTGAGAGACTAGTGCTGGAGCAAGCACAGAAAGACCAAGGTAGTGACTTTTGTCTCATGTTGTGTATGATGCTTGGTATGCATGACTTATCATTATGTTTGATGTTGTGAAAATTGTGGGCATGATGCCATTGTGAAATGTGCCATAGTGCATTATAGCGGGAGCACTTCAGCGTGAGCAGTCATAGGTGGTGATGAGTGTTACACCTACCTACCGTTGAAGTGCCGTTGTAATTGCTGGGGCTGTGTTGTTGAATTATGAATTCCTACTTTGAGAAACATGCCGGTGTAGCAATGTTTTATGAAATGTTTGTAGTTGTAGTTGCTACTTTGCCGCTGTAACTGTCGTTGTAGTTGCTGTGTGTTATGTTGTGATTTGCTTACATGCTTTTTGGTTGTGTATACTATGAGTGATTTATTACTACGGGAATTCCTTAGAATCTCACTCTCCCAAACAAATTTTAGACAGGGCTGGTGGTTCTAAAGAGAAGCAGGTGACGAAGGGTGGTTAGAGCTCCGAGATAGGAGTTTATTTTGGTTTTTGGTTATTATTCTGGATATTTGTACATAATATTTTGGATTATAGTATAGTAATTGTGTAATCCCCTGGTTATGGGAAACAAATTATGGGTGTTTGTGCCTTATAAACCCCTTAGTTGATTAATAGAACCTGAGTGTGTCGAGAAATTTTATTGCACTCTGATATTTATGAATGGAATCAAACCGTACAGGGCATTTGTATATTTGAAATGTGAATATAAGACTATGTTAAACAAGTTTTAGAAAAGTTTTGAAAACCAGGTTTTGGGAAAGAAATGTTAATAAGTCCCAAATCATCTTACGGTCTCTAACTCCACATAATCACTCATTTATGAACTTAATCTCAGCCTTGATGAGAAGGGGGTTACATGATATGCAGTCAATGTACTAACAAAACAAATAGAAATTGATTACTTTTGGTTATTCAATCACATATGTAAATATTTACACATATGCACATACGCTTACCTATTGAACAATAGCAAAATATAAGAACGGTTTTTGTAGAAGACCATTAATTAGAGGATCCACATAGTAAATGTGGGGGCCTAAAGGTTCCGCTAGAGTGATAACTATCAATATCCAATGTAGCCTAAAATATTTTAAAAAATATGTTTCAATAATCATATTATGATAAAAGTTAAACAATAAAAATAAAAATTGTACCACTAATAACTTACCCCGCATTGTATGGCACTAAAAATAGCATAGTTGGTGTCGCTTTCTTTCTAAAGTAATCTTTCAATTCATTAGATTATTCATGTATATCTATGCCCCCATGCTGGCCAATGAGATAAGGGTTGACAAATATGAATTGGACCTTGTATATCCATTAAGATGTCATGGTACAAATGCCTGGTATAAAACAAACAGTGTCATGAAAAATAAAAAAAAATGGAACGAGAAATATTAATAACAGTGATAAATGATGATGGTCAAGTACCTTATCCAGATGTTGATAGTCGAAGTACTAACCTATTCACGATTACATATGTCGTGCAAGATATCGCCATTAACATGATCAACTAAACCAATAACACTATAGATATGTCTATCAAAATGTATTTCCAGTCCTCCTTCACGGATCAATTTTTATGTAATCGATACTAATTGATCGCGATATGAGGTTAGTCTTCTTTTTCTCTATTGGCCAGTTGATGCTTTATACTTGGGTTGTGTTGTTGAACACTTTGAAATCTTACTATAAGGTTGGATTTGTTTATTTCTAGACTGTCCACCTTGCAAAAATCATAAAATTAAATCACAGTTTTAGATGGAAGTATGAAGAAAAAGTAAAGGGAATTATAGATGAATGATCTTTTCATATGGCTCGATAAGACCTATTGGCCAAGCAAGATAGCCACTTACAACATCTTTCACCATTATTTGCTCATCCCGAGTAGGTATTGGTAAGAGTGCGTCTTTATTTGTGCAGACGTCAACCCTCACTTGGAGTGTATTGTCGGGCAACGGTGAATTATGCAGTGTGTCCTTATCAGTGTTGTACATAGCACTCATTGCAACCTCGTGCTTGGAAGCTTGATCGACATAAAACTTGCATTGAAATTCACCCTATGAAAAATAGAGTTAATATGTTAAAGTTCGCTAAATTATAATGTAACATAAAGTTAAGTAGAGAAGAAATTAATTACCAAAGGAAAAGGGACTTTAGGTATGGAAGTGCAACTATCTCTGACACTTGGGCTATCACAGAGGGGAACATTTTGTGTTAGCCTATGCTACACCAACTGTTCTATTTGCGCTCTTAACAGTACAATTGTTCTTACATCAAATGCATTTGTTCTAAGAATTGTTCTTCTTGTTGTTCCTTGTAGTGCATTTGTTCATGAAGTTCTTGCATTTGATGCTTGAAACTAGTCATCTCTTCACGAAGCTGGGAAACATCACTTTTATTGGGGTGCTTCTAACATCCTAAGTATGTTGATTGGGTGACTACAAAACCAGTACCTCGAACACGACCATCATACTTGGGTACTTCTAGCACTCTGCTCAACAAATCATCTTGACCAACATAGCTCACCAATATAGGATCCTCCTGTGTCATTTGTCGCTATGACAAAAAGAATTACAACAATAATAGTTATTAGAAATCAAATTCATTTAAGTAAAGCTAATTATTTATTGTATGCATAATCCAATACTTACACAATATTCGGCTACTCTTCTTGCTTCTTTACTATGAATTTCACCTTTCTTATTTTTGCAACCGACTACCCACAGATCATGTCATGGCACCTGTGTAATATCTGAACTTGATTCTCTATATGCACATCAAAGTTAGTTGAAGTTAAATGATATTTATACTATTTATTTACATATGAAATAATCATTAGTTCTTACCATTTTTTGTTCTAACTGTGCATATAAAACAGGTCCTTGTGTGTACCGGTATGTCATGTTGGTCGCGTTAGCGTGATTTTTCTCGCTCAACTCCTATTTAGATCAAAATGATTCATATCAATATATAAATTTTAATTACAAATACGTACATTATAAGTAATAGAGAAAATCAAATATATTATATTACCAGGAAATCCTGAGTTGTATGTGTTATGATAAATTTATCCCACATTTCTTGAGTGATAATTCCTTCATACAATATTAGCAGTGTAGTAATGATAATCTCATTATCATCCCTCAAGAAGAATTTTACAAGATCGGAGTGAAACTTTCTCATAAGTTTATCGGCTTTTCTTAGCATGAAGTTCTTCTGATGATCATTAATAATAAAAATGGTTTGTAACAATAAAAAAACACAATTTGTTATATTGAAATTAAGTAAAAAAAAACAAACCAAACAATAAAGTAAGTAATGTGTTACCTATACTTCATCCCAGATTTCATCCTCATAATGTTGCTTCACCCATCTCTAGTCTTGAACTATAATAAGGACTCTATCTCAAACTATAATCCCAATCAAGTTATTTAAGGAGGTACTATTATAGCCGATTAGGTTTCCCTTTTTATTCCACTCAAGTTGTAACTTGATTCTCTTACTTCTCAATTTGATCAACCTCACCATAACGGTCCTTCCACATCTTACTTTCTCCATAAATCTTTGTCTACCAATGTCCCTGGGAACATCATCAGTTTCATCATGTGGTGAGTCCATACTCTTGCAAGTGAAATAAACCAAAACAAAACATCAGTCCACAATGTTTACCATGTCAACGAAAGTAAATTATTTTGAAATATATAAAAACGCACGTACAAGTAAACAAGTCAAAGGTACTCATTATCTTTTCCTTTTTCTCATTTGATTTAAAATTTTATTCTTTAGAATTTATGTTGGATTGAGAATTGTGTTTCTCTTGACCCAAGTTCCCTCTTCATGATCATGTCTCACGTATACGAGTCCATCTCCATCTCCATCTTCATCTTCATATGCATCTATACCAATGTCTACTGACCACAAATTCTCAAATGAAGGATCATCATCATTGATGTTCAAATATTCATTACTTTCAAAATCAACTTGTTCTTGATGATCTTGTTGGATGGAAGTACAATAGACCAATTCTTCTTAGCAGGATCCGAAATGAAAAATGCTTATTTTGCTTGTGCTACTAAAATAAAAGGATTATCTTCATACTGAACCTTAGAAAGGTCCAATTGAACAAAGACTAAGTCATCTATCCACAATCCACTGTTGTTGTTAACCCACTTACATATGAAGACAGGGACCCTAAACATAGAGTAATATAACTCCCATATGCATTCAATGACACCAAAGTATGACATTGATGTATAGATAGGGTGTATATCTTTAGCACTGGATCTATGCCAAGAATCAGCAACAAGTGTTACCCCACTATTCTACATTGTGCTCTGTGTATCATGGTCTTGTATATAGAATGTGTAACAATTGCTTGCATAAACCATTGTAAGATAAGACATTTAAGCTTGGTCCCTTCGACAACTACTTCAATTTTTTCAGAAACTAAATCAGGATTCTGCTATCTCATCATTAATGTGATTTTTCAACCAACCTGAAATCATTTATTGTGTTCTTTTATTAACAAATTTTCATTCCTATCACCGTGTACTAATCGAAGAGCATCCTTGTGTTCTTCAACATACGGTTCGTCCTCATCAGTGTTATATAGCACATGCAAGTGGGCTTGCTCCCATTCAGTCATTGATATTG
Source organism: Inga oerstediana (assembly GCA_963210345.1). NCBI lineage: Eukaryota > Viridiplantae > Streptophyta > Magnoliopsida > Fabales > Fabaceae > Inga > Inga oerstediana. The sequence goes on from OY723407.1 coordinate 44,414,922, forward strand.
TTATTACATCCCTCCTACTTGTTCCTTTCCATGATCTTTGCTTGCTAATGATATGAATTCCATAATGAGTCAAAATGATGGAACTAAGCTACCACTAGCTCCATACTTGCAATAATCATTTAATTCATTCTACCGAAGCAATTAAATGAATATCACCAATTAATTCAAACTCAAGGAGATGAATAATCAACTTCCAATTCTATCTTGTAATTACCATTACAACAATTCAAAATATTCAGTTTAATCATTTAAATCCACTTAACCAAGTTGGAATAAACAATTCAACTTACTCCTAATATGAATCATACAAAACTTAATTAATCAACTCCTAGCTCAACCACCAAGTTTATTCACTTGGCATAGAACAATCTAGATCAGAATTACAACTTAACCAAGCTACATAATCATGAACTAAAAAGAGAGGTTAAAGGAATTCCATTGAAGTTTAGAAGCTCAAACCATTACCCAACTCAAGAAAATCACCAAAGTTTAGCTACGAAGAGGAGGAAGAGGATGAAGATTGATGAAGGAAGGAGAGGAGAATAGCCATGGAGAAAATATGGTTCTGCCGCTTCACACCAATTTTGCAATTATTGACAGCAGCCTTCACGTTTTTTTTTCTTTTCTTCCATTTGCTCTTCGGTCAACAGCCATCCTTTTCCTTCCATTCTTCAATTTCTGCTCAAGCTTTTTCCTCTTTCATATTCGGTGCTCTTTTCTTCCTTTTCACACAGCTTTTTGTCTAGCCACCACTCCCCCCTTCCTTCTTTCATTTGGTGATGCACCACCCCAAGTCGATACTCTCCTTTCTTTTTATATTGTATTCAGTGTCTCCCCTCCTCTCATACGTCAGCCCTCTTTTCCTATTGCACCAGTTTGCTTCTCCAATTCGGTCCAGCAGCTGCCTCCTTTCTCTTCAATTAATCTCATTCGGTCCACTCTCCTTTTTGGTCCAATCCATCTTCAATTTGTTCAACAATTTCAGCTGGCTCTCTTCTTTTAATTTGGTTCAGTTGCTGTTTCCTTCATCATTCTTTTTCTTCAATTCCATTCCACACGGTCAACTCCCTCCTTTCTCCTCTATTCATCAATTCGGTCTTCTTCTTTTTCCTTTTCTCTTCTCTCAATTCATTTTTCTTCATTTAACCATTGGTCAACAAAAACAGTTGGCTTTCTTCTCTAAGTCTCCAATTCGGTCCAGCAAATACTCTCCCCTTTCATTCAAGTAATATATATCGGTTCAACAGTTTTTTTCCATTATTCCTATCGGTTCAATTGCTTCCTCAATAATTCAGCCGCCACCTAATGCAACAATGGTCCCCATGTCCTTTGCTTCTTCAATTGTCTTTAGGTTAAAATGTGAGTTGTGCCTTGTTTGGATAAAGTGGTGAAAATATGTTTTATGATATGTACAAAATTGCAATAACCAAACAAGGCCCTTACTCATTTAACCTCCTCTTAGAAAAAATGTGAAAATAAATTCTGTACTTGTGATGTTCCACTTTTATCCTTCATTAAGCTCTAAAATAACATCTTTGACCTTGACCACTCAAGTTGTGCCACATCATCACCTATAAAATTATATTCACAAAGGTAATATCTTTTGTTCATAATTAAAGAATAATGGGAATAACAAATATTAATTAAAAATATAACAATTTAACCACTTTAATTCCCAAATTATTCATTAACTAAAATCTCACATTAACACTTGATTACGCTCAAAATATTCAATTAAGTCCCACAAAAGCCCAAGATTAATTACTAAAAATATATAAATATTGAGCTCTATCAATCTTCGCTCATCATGACGGGACTTAGGGATCCCTACAGGTCAACATTTGATAGAAAATCAGCACAAAAGTCACTTGCTTCTTCAACCATGTACCTTTCAGCAATACAACCCTCTGGGCGATATCTATTTTTCATACACCCTTTTAATATTTACATGAATCTCTCATTCGGGTACATCCATCTCAAGTACACTAGACTGAACAATTGAATCTCTTTGACCAAGTGTACAGTTAGATGTACCATAATGTCAAACAAAGAAGATTGAAAATACATTTCAAGTTCACACAGAGTACACACAATTAGCCTTTGCAAATCTTGTAACTTAGTTGAATCTACCACTTTACTGCAGGTCAACTTAAAAAACACACAAAGTTTAGTTATGGCGTTTCTTAAATTTTTGGGTAAAATGGATTGTATACCAACTGGTAGGAAATTCTGCATTAGCACATGACAATCATACGACTTGAGGTTCTTTAACTTCAACTTTTTCTCTGATACAAGGTTTTTTATATTTGAAGAGTAGCCCTTGGGACATTTAATTCCTTACAGAAACTCATAAAATAATTTCTTCTCTTTCCTCGAAAGAGTGTATGCCGCTGGCGATAGATAAGTACGATGCCCTTGCTCAATTGGTGCCAACTCTTCTCTAATTCTCAAGTTCACCAAATCCAACCTTGAATTGACACTATCCTTGCTTTTTCCTTGGATATTGAGCAATGTGCCAATTAGAGTATCACATATATTTTTTCTATGTGCATCACATCAAGAAAATGTCTCACATATAAAGACTTCCAATATGGAAGTTCAAAGAAAATGGACTTTTTCTTCCAATCACTTATCTCAATTTGTTTTGCGAAAGGCTTGCCAAAATTGTTATCCAAGTCTTTTACCTTTGAATACACCTGGGCACTGGTCAATATCTTTGGTAGGCTACCTTCTTCTGAGTCACCATTGAAAGGCCTTTTGCACTTCCTCCAATGATGTTGTAATGGTAAGAATTTTCGATGCCCCATGTAAACATTTTTCTTACAATAATGAAGTTGCACTGAATGAGTGTCATCTTTACATATAAAGCATGGACCATATCCTTTGATGTTGTATCCCGACAAATTACCATAAGTTGGGAAATTATTAATTGTGCCAAACAACATGGCTTTCAAAGTAAAATTTTCTTCCATGTACCGTCATACACACTGACGCCTTCCTCCCAAAGTAGCTTCAAGTAATCAATTAAAGGAGCCAAGTATACATCTATATCATTCCCAAGTTGCCTTGGCCTAGAAATTAGCATGGACAACATCATAAACTTAAGTTTCATGATCAAGTGTGGAGGAAGGTTATAGATCATCAATATCACCAGCCACGTCCTATGTGTACTACTCTGAACACCGTGTAGATTAATTCCATCAGTTGACCGTACAAGGCAAAGGTTCATTACTTTATCCTTAAAGTCAGGGTACTCATGATCAATTTTTTTCCATTGAGAAGCATCTGCAGGGGTGCCTAAGCTTCGTGTCTTTAATCTTTTCATCTGCATGCCATGTCAATTATTTAGCAATATTTGCATTACTGTATAGTTGCTTGAATCTCATAATAATGGAAAAATACCATAGGATCTTCAAATGACATTTTCCTTTCTTCTTCCTATATCGAGATGTGTTGCATTTAAGGCACTTCTCCAATGTTGCATATTGATTTAGAAATAATACGCAATCGTTAGGACATGCATGTATCTTCTCATATCCCATATCGGTTGTAGAGCAAATAATTTGCTTTGCCTTGTATGTCTTGGTAGGAATTACATTTTCTTCTGGAAGCATATCTTGCAATAGTTCAAGCAATGCAGTGAAACTCGAATCACTCAATCCATAGTGAGCTTTAATATTGTACAACTTCACACTGCTAGCAACCTTATTTATTTAGTACTACTGGTATATAATGGTTTCTCTGCATCACCTTTCAATTTCTCAATTTTGTTAGGGCAGTTATGAAGCACCCCTTCAACCACATTTAGCATTTCTTCAAGACCATCATCTTCATCAAACATGCTTTGATCAAATTCATTCAAACCATCACTCGTGGTATGCACCCGATCACTACATGCATCGTTCCTCTCACTATGCTTTGTCCATCGTATATATGTTTGATCAATACTGTAACACACTAAATGATCTAGCAAATCAAGTAGACTAATCCGCTTTCCAAAACAACAACATAACCAAGGACACAAGATTTTGTTAGGATCTTTTGTATGCTCGATTGCAAATGCAATAAACTCTTTCACCCCATCTATATATTCCCTCGAACACCGATTAGATGACATCCATTTACGATCCATCTATACCTTCAATCTATTTTTAAAAAAGGTATGTGGTTAGTTGTATCACTATTGCATTTACTAATTACTTTTATATTCTCTTACCAATTTTAAAATAAAATTCGCAACATGAAATCTTAAAAATGGAAGCTTTCTAAGTCTTAAACCCTATGTTTTAACTGACAAATAATCCATTAATTATTCCCAAGGCATATAATAATTTTTCACAACTTATAACGAAAGAAACCATATTTGCAAACACATATCATAAGTAAATTAGAAAATATTACAAGTCAACAAATAAAATACAAGTTTTAAGAATATATCAATAATATTTTACTTATGCAATCAATCCATAACAATCATTAGAACACCTACAAGTTATAACTAACTACATATCTTCACATACAACCAATACAAAATAATATTTGATTTTTTCTCATTAATTTTTTACCATATAAAAATGAGATTAATTTTTCAGATTTCATAATAAATTAAATATAAAATAAATTTATCAAATTCAAATATTATTAAATTCTAATAAAATCACATTTGTAAGCTCCAAATTTAAAAAAATACCTTAAATAGAAGCTTCAATAGACTGATGAGCTGAAGCTACAAACACAAATTAAATATAAAAAAAATCAATAAAATATTAGTGGTTGTAACTTATTTTTTTAATAATAATAATGAGTATGAAACATCAATATATAATAAAATAAAATATGATTAGCTTAAATAAAAAAATATGATTCATAAAAAAAATAAATAAAATAAAATAAAAAAAGGAAAGCATAATCCCAACATTAATTAAATTATTTTCAGCTTAATGTTGAGAATATAAAAAAATTTATTTTTTGACTAGCTAACATTGTCAATTATTCTTGGGTAGTCATAAATATGATACATGCATGCATGCATGCATGCATGCATGCATCCATGCATCCATACATACATACATACATACATACATACATAAAGAGGCAATTGAACTAGACACACATATTAAAAAAATATATTTTCCACTATTAATATGCTAGTTAAAAAGATATTAAATATACTTAAAATTTCATAAAATGCTTTACATATTGGAATATGGAACTTTAAGAAAACTTTATATATGAAACAAATATAGTAAAATCTATAAATAATATATTTATTAAAAAATATTTTATATTGATATATATTATATAATTTTTGGAAAAATAATTCAATTGAATAAAATGAACTTTTTGTTGTATGCTTTTTTCCCTTATGGTTCTAGTTAATATATTTAAAGTTAAACTATATAGGAAAACTATATTTTATTTTATTAAATATTAACATTGATATATATTGAAATATCTAAGTTACAAAGTAAATGGAATTCTTTTAAGAGGGGAGGGTATTAAAGTCATTTTATCCATATTTTGAAATTCCAAAATGAGTTAATGACTCAATTAAGGAATTATTCAATTTACCATCCTGATTTCAATTTTTCCTATTTTAATTGGCTTTATATGGAATTTTCTCTATTATAATTTAATAAGATAATACAAAAAATTATTTTGTTACCTCTATAAAATGGAACACAGATATATACAACATATATATATACGTGCGTGTCATAAAAACAAAAGAAGCACTTCATAGAATATAATCAACACATATATATATACACAGTGCGGTGGAGTAGGGAACCACGTTACCCGTTGGTGATGCAATCTTGAGTGAGGAGGAGGAGGAAATTTGAGTAGTTGGGACCAACTGGAGTGGAGATCAAAAGTTGAAGAGAGTACGAAGAAAATGGAATAATTGGGACAGGGGCGGGGACGACAGTTAGAGCAAAACAAAGATGTAGATTTGTTGATGAAGACGTGTATGCGTATGTGCGTGTGGGTGTGTTTTTAAGTGTGAAGATAAGAGGAAATGGAGGGAGGGGGCGACTGATGAAAAAAAGAGATAAGAAAGGGAAAGTTTAATAGAGGAAAGAGGAGGGAATAATTAAAGTGAATTGAGAGTCAAAAAAAGAAGGTGGGGGCAAGCGGGGGACCACTGGCGGGAAATGAAAAAGATAAGGAGGGCGGGATTGGCTGGAGAGTGGATATTTTGTTATCCACTCAGCCATGTGTGGCCCTTGCTAAGGCAAGCGCCACATGTGGCGCCCTACCAGCTATGGTGCTTGGCTGCTAGTCCCATGCGCCTGATGTGGCACTTTCTTAAGCAAGTGCCACGTCAGGCATACGCCAGCTGTGGCGCTTTGCTGGCCAAACGCCACAGCTAGTTACCAAAAAAAAAAGTAAAAAAAGGAAGCTGTGACACTTCTTTAAAGAAGGGCCCCAAAATGGGCGCCACTTTTCACCCTTTTTGTAGTAGTATTGTCAAAACCATTACAATTCTTGTCAAAATCATTACTAAACTTGTCAATCCCATAGCTAAATTTGTTAAAATCTTTTTATTTATATTATGAATGTTTTCATAATGGGATTGTCAAAACCATTACAATTCTTGTTAGTTATGGGATTGATAAGTTTAGTAATGATTTTGACAAGAATTGAAGGTATAATAGCTTTAACAAAATCAATAATGGAAATGACAAAATGCGTTATGGTTTTAACAAAACGAGTAATGGGATTGACTAAATGAGCAATATATATAAATTAATATATATATATATATATGTATAATATAAAAAATGGAATTATGGCTTTAACAAAACCAGTAATGGAAATGACAAGTTTAGTAATGATTTTGATAAAAATTGTAATGGTTTTGACAATCCCATTATGAGATTCCATTATGAAAACATTTATAATATAAATAAAAGGATTTTAACAAATTCAGTAATGATATTGACAAATTTATTAATTATTTTGACAAGAATTGTAATAGTTTTGACAAAAGTGTTTTATGCAAAAATGCTGCTGAAAACATGCAAGTCAAGGTTCATCAGCAAACGGTTTTTAGTCAATACCATTATGAATTTTGTTATTTCTATTACTGAATTTGTCAAATTCATTCCTGACGTTGTCAAAGCTACTACACCTTTATTTATATTATATATATATATATATATATATAATAATGCATATATATATCAAAGGAGCTTTGATGGCTCAATGGTCACCATGCTCCTTCGCTAAAGGGGTGGGATAGGTTTGATCCCACCCTTTACCATTCTCAACAAATTTTTTTCAAAAACAAAGGCACCCCTTCCTCACCAAAAAAAGCTCCCGCCAGAGCTCCTACCGTTGGCGGCTGGAGCTCTGGCCGTTAGGGGGCCCAGTAGGCCGGCCACCAGAGCGCTGGTGGCCGACCGGTGGTGGTGCTCCGGCAAGGGCACCACTCTTATTTAAAAAAAATTGAAGGGTAAAATGGTAAAAGTGTCAAAACTTGAAAAACTCAATTTGGTACTTGGTACCTTTATGTCTTTTTAAAGTGTTAATAAACATTTTAGGGTTTTCCAATTTCAAATGGTATTTAATTGGCATTTTCCCAATAAAATACCACCCTAAAATAATTATTTTAAATATATGAGTATGCGTGTGCAAATATATCTTGGTATGAGAATAAATAATATAAAAAATGCTGTTTGAATATCACAACTATTATTTATTTATTATAAAAAAAATTTATCTTAAGAAAAGAAGTCAAACCCTAACCTAGACCCCCTCTTATATAAGATTTCTTCCTTCACACTCTATATGCTCTCCGCACTGCATCCCGACTCTATCAGCTGTAGGTGCGTGTTCTGTTTCTTCCCCATCCTTACTGTTACTATTGCTCTTCTTATATGATGTATCATCAAGGTTTATTTTCTTAGATTACTTCCTTCCCTCTCCACTATTTTAGTCTTGTCTTGTCAGATCTATAAATTTCTCTCACCAATATCTCTACTAAATGTATGGCTCATATATATGTATGTTTTTTTTAATTCAAATTTCATACCCTATATTGCTATGCTGTATAAATATTTTAATAATTATTTCCTCATGTCTTCACCTCTTTGCCATTGATACAGTCTACTGTACACACATCCTCCCCATACTTCATCACCCTGTATTATCCTTTGGTCTTATCCTTGTGAGCATTTTCTTCTTTCTCAAACGTTCCAACAATAAATTATGAGCCTAGGATCCTCTTCCAACCAATGAAATTGGGCGTGTAAACATATGTTGTTTTTTTAATACTTTATTCAAAACCCTTCATCCTTTTTGGTGCTCATATGTGTACATGTTCGCTTTAAGATCTAATTATTGATGTTCTTTCTTTCTTTTTACTGCCAAGTCAAGCGAATCTTGAGGGTCATCATTTAAAAAAGCTTTTTTTTAATCCTTCAAACTCTTCTCACTCCTTTGTAGATAGACAACTCACTTGACTTTCAGCCTTTCAAACCCTTTCTTATATATATATTTATATACAATGCTCCCATATCACACACACACACACACACACACACACACACACACACAGAGTGCTCCTATCTTGCTGAATACACACACACCATGTTCTCCTTGGCCAGTGAAATATTTCTCTCCATACTAAGTACACACCCACATATACATAAATCCTTTACCTTATGTAATCGTTTTTAGTTTCAACTAATAATAAGTCTTCATATGAATGTCGATATATGGTAGCTAATTAATGAATGTGGATACACATAATATTAATTTTTAGAAGGTAACTTTTAAGACCTATGGTGGCTTTAAGGTAATTTTAGAGTAGTTTTAATTAGTGTATTCATAGATATTTATGTGTGATTTTGTAGACTCTCATTAAGAGCTTTGGAGTAACTCTTTGGTAATTATTTTTAAGCTAAGGAGTAACAGGTAACTCTAACTATTCTTCCATATACTTTTGAATTGTTATAATTGTGAATGCCTGTATTTTATAAAAAAATGAACTGAATTATATATATGTGTATGTATTATAAATTTCCAAGTAAGTAATGTTACAAGTAAATTTCTTTGTAACTCACTTTATTCATAGTTACTAATTTAATTATAATTAATGCATTGTTTGACTATTGTTTCTTTTAGGCATGTTTGAATATGTGATGATATTTTATATGAATGGAAGCATGATTTATTGTACCTTATCTTTTAATTATATTATTGGTGATTGAATATAACTGTCCTGGTGGTTGCATTTGTGATGGGTTGGAGTAAGGAGGAATTTGTATGCTGAGATCTTTTACCACGTGGTATGCCATCACTCGATGCGCAGTAGATGGCACTTGTCAGGGCCCCTTCTTCCATGTTTTCCTTTGGCCAGGATTGCATTGGAGCTGTGGGACATGTGACACCTCTTTAGTTGTGTCCTTTTAAAGAGGGGAGCTATAGTCCAGACTTATGCTCTACTGGCGAGCTTGGGACAATCCAGTCAAATAGATGAGTTTCTGTTAAACTATGTGTTAGCTTATGGCTCCAGTTAGCAGAATAAGGTTGGACAGTGATATAAGGGAGGTTGCATCTTGCATATTTCATAATTGTATATTACATGTTGTGATGAAAATGCATATTGACATAATGATGATTATATTTGTAATTGTTTGGTATAAGGATTATGGTATATACAAATATATACATAATCAGTTCTTTCTTTTTATCATATGTAGTTTGCTTGTGTACAGTAGAAACTTTTGGTAGTTATTGAGATGTGGAATCTCATCCCTTAATTAACATTTTTCAGGTGAATGTCCTAGTAGGAAGCAAGGAAAGGCACCTGTGGAGTGAGCCTTGAAGGCTCTATTAGACTCCTAGTGCACCTTTATGCCATTTTAAATTTAATTTCCATGATACTAGGATTATTTTTCGTCCTAAAATATTTTGGTTAATAAATATTTTTTTTGAAATTAAAACTTTGAACTAATAGTTGAAAGTGTCAAGTAAGTATTGTTCAAGATTTGTTGGGTTAGAGTCCCTAAGTTCATAAGTGACGTTTAACGGATTGAACGATAAGTATATATGTCGTTTCGATGAGGTGTTACATTAAGCACTAATTTTAATTTGGAACATTTGTATTGAATTGAGTGTAATTAGGGGAAAAATGGTCATAATTTGTTAATTATTCATACAAATGATTTCTTAAACTTTTGATGCTACCTTGTGCTTAATTTTGCATTGTAGGTGTTTTGGGAAGAAATTGGTGATTTTGGAGGGTTCAGAATTATTATTTTGAGAACCGGAGAAAATTAAAGAAAGAGGCCCAAAATTTATGAAAATCATAAATTTGTGAAGAAAAGGGTGTCAAAGAAACTTACTATAAAGTACCTAAAAGGTTTGGAAATTTCACTTTATCCTACCACTGTTTCAAAAAATTCTCTCTCTAGTCCCTCCTTAGAAATTTTTAACCTTTCAAATGGTCCCTAGTCAAAATGCAACATTAGGTTGTTTCTTCATATAGAGCCTGAGATTATAGAGGAAGGAGTAAGGCATATTCAGAGTGGCATCGCAGAGAGCTTGAAAAACTTTGATCTTTATCTCTCTTCCTCGCTAGTGACAACTCTCTTCTTCACCATCGCCAGTAAGCCACAACTACCACCCTTCTATCCTCACACCGCTACCGACGAGCTCCTCCCTTCAACCTCCATTTCCGGTGACCCACTCACACTAAGTGTTGAAGCTTAACAGACCTGACATTATAATGGAGGAAAGCTAGGAGCTGAGAGGAGATAGTGACAGCAACCGCCGTAAGACTCTAAACGAGAATCAATCCTCAAGCTCCTTCCACCTTCACCTTCTTCTCGTCGGCGGCGTCATCAACCACCTCCTTTAATCCTCTTGCGTCCCACCACCATAGCATCGTGAGCTTTAAAGACGAGAAGGAAGAGAACACAGCCACCGATCATCAGTTTCATCACCACCACCGTGTCTTCTCTTCTTCACCTTTGCCAGAACTACGTTTCCCAGTTTCAAGCACCACCTCCGGTGAAACTCACTACCCACTTCTCTACCACAGTGTCTCCGTCTTCTTGTTCCCTTAATCACCATCACCATCAGCTTCTCTCTCTAGTGCTCTATTTCCAGATTCCGGCAAGTCTATGAGCTTTCCGGTGAGGCCTTACATTTTCCAACGAGTGATAAATTTCTGAGATGTTATTTTAAAGTAATGAGTGCCTAAGCTTTCAACTCTTGAGAATTGAAGATTTGGCTTGAGTTTAAAGAGTTTCAAAGGGGAGCTTTCTTAGTTCCTTTATGAATTTCCTATTGTTATTTTAATTCCTAGCTATGTTCTAAGGTAGTTGCAGTAGGATTTTGTTATAAGCTATTTGGACTCCATATTGTTGAACTGAGATTGCTTATTTTGTGTTTGGATTTGAATTATTATGATTGGATGATTTTTAGTTAACTATCTCCTATTAATTAAATGAGATTATGCTTGTTATGTGTTTACTAGTTTGTGTAATTGATTTGAGTTAATTTGAGTGGCGTGTTTGTGCATTCATATTAGAGGAAACAATTACATTAATTTAATCTATTTCATACATCAACTTGTTTTTAACAATTTATCCAAGAGATGACTATGAATGTGATCGTATAATTAGTCAGTAATTAGATAAATTAGACTCAACGCTTTTGGTTTAGGTTTTTAATTAAGACTTAATGGATTTCAAACTCCCATATTATTTAGTGAACTAGGATAGCCAATGAACCAATTTCTCAAGAGAATTCACTTCATTCATATTTCATTAACCAACTCATTTTTATAAAAATACCAAAAAAAAATAATACATTAGCATTTAATTAAATTGCATTTTCTTGTAGCTATTAATTTGAAAAAACCAAATCCATTCCCCTTGTTTCATTGCATTTACATGGCATATAGATTACTTAGGATTCAATAAAAGACTCCTTGAGAAGAGAGAATGATCCTAGGTTTGCCTATACACAATCCTTGGTTAATTTTAGACTATAGACCCCAAGGCTAACGTACGAAAAAATTCTTAATCACATGTATTCTGTTCAAGGGGTTTGATTGCTTGTATAACACAGTTAACAAAATAAATATCCATTTGTCTTGTAATTGGAGTTTGTTGTGGCTTTGCATTGTAGTTTCTATGTATACTTATAAAAGAATCCTGGAAATGGATTAGGTTTTTATTTGGCGAATAATTTAAAATAATTGAATTGGCCTTAAAGAGATTAACTATGCCCATAGAGCTGACTTTTCTGCCAGAATAAAAGTAGATACTTGGCACAATAAATTTGTTGGTATTTTAGAATGCTTGTAGTTGCCTACTGTGCCCGTAGTTATCAAGAATTCATTTTCGCTTTTCTTGAGAATCTTATAAATTAATTTCTCATTGATATTAAATTGGCTTTAGGCTATAGAAATGTTAGCAGAAAGATTTGCTATCATTCATATCCCAGCTTGTTTTGTACAAGTTAGGAGGATGTTCATGGTGGGATCATAGATTAATACAACCGACAAAGTCTACTATCCTATTCTCAAAATATATAAGATTTTAAATTTAAATACTAATATGTCAGGTCGTTCATAATATTGCAATATCCTATCCGCCCTCAAACTATAAAGTGATCAAATGGAGACTGGTTAAGACTTAGGGTTTTGAAACATGATTTGTCATAATTTGGGCCATTAGCATTTTGTTTTGATTTTTTGAAGTTTCCAATTCCATTTAGCTGTTCTTACGTGTTTTGTTTTGGCCACTTATTGAGTTATGCTTACTACTGCGTCTTGTTACTGCCATTAGTTTAGAAGAAATGTGACGTGCTTGCTTGTGCTTCTGGAGAACATGGAGAGTCAGTTAAGAATATTGGAAAAAAAGTCGTTTTGGTCTCCAAAGGAAGTAATGCTCTGTCACATCAGTTTTCAGGTGAACATAGCACCACTACAACATATATAGATGAGTTTGGCTCATTTGTGGCAATACTAAATATTGTATGTTGGTTACTCCTTATTACTTTAAATCTTTATTTTCTAAATATCTTTATGTTTCAATTTGGGCATTAAATTTGTTAATATATTTTGTTTTTGTTTTGTGATGTTAATCTCTTTAGGCCATCATTTTGTACCATCTCCATGAGTATAGAAAAACATTATCTGTTATGGAACCCCTCCATCAAAACAATGAGGCCATATATGAGGTATATCATGAATTGATTAAATGTCTTATTGTTCTGGAAGTTGCAATGTGTTGACTATTTTGGTTTTGGACTTTTTTTGGGTCCTCTTTTAAATAGCAGACAACAGCTCTCCACACATGCCTTCTGCTGCTTAATGCTAGCCTTGCTTGCCTTGATGCATTAAAATCAGCTCTAAGTTATATTTTTTTTGGTTAAACTATAGTTCATTTGTTGAACCCTTTGTCTGATATTTATATTTTTTTCAAAATTATTCTCAAGGACTATAAGTGTTATTAATGAGCTGTTGACCCTGAGTCATTTAGGTTTGGAACTATAGGTGTATGAACATTTGAGTATTGAGCAAAACTGAGGTATTATTTTTGAAATATACTGTGATAAAAATATCATTGATTGTGAGTTTCTTATTTTGTGCAAAAGCATCTAATAGTTATTTTGTATTTTAGAAAATTGTTAAAAAAATTTTGGACAATGTTTGTTATGGCATTTATAAAATGTCTAGTATAGGTTATGGATATTTCAAGAGTTTTGGTAAAAAAAACAAATGAATGTACTTGGAGAGTTCTTTCTTCTTATTCCAAATTATGGGCATATTTTGATAAGTTTTTGATAATCAGATAAGTACTTTTGTTAGTGAGTGAGAGGCTTATAGAATTTTTCTTTTCCAATTTAGCTTTTCAAAAGAGCCAAGTTCTGATGCTAGAATATGTTTTGTTAGGATGTTTTGTCTTATCTGGAAAGGGCATTTAGTGTTAGTAATGCAAGTCAAGGCGACAATGGAAACATAGCATGGCAACAATCTGTAAATCTAATAACCAAGTCTTCATCAGTCCCTAGCGGTCTATCAGCTGCAGATGCATCCAGTTCTGATATGGGGTCAAGTGTGCGCTAATGCATTTGAAAATCATATGTCTAGAGCTTTTTCTGAGAAAGCCCTTGATTATGAAGCCATGATACTGGATATGGGTGGATAGAATCTAACCAAGCCGACTGGTTTATCATCAAATGATCTATCAAGGGCATTAGTTGATAGGTTTTCTAATGTTGAGTTGAAGCTTAAATTCCAACCTTACAAGGTTGAATTTTTGCCACTTGTTAGAAGTGGTTGTGAATATATATTAATACGGTGGCATGACATTGTTGAAGAATCAATTCGGTGGTCGAATTTGTTGACTATTATCTCAACTACTCCTGAATTGCTTCCATTAATCACACTTACTTTGCCTCTGTTTTTGTGTATATATAGACCGTGTAATCCTCTCGTTTAAGATACAAATATAAATATAGTTTCAATTATATTTAACTTACATGGTATCAGAGCTAATACCTCTGTTTCAATCCAGTTTTGGTTTTTCTTTCCGTTGAAACCTCTGCTTCAGTTCAGTTCTAATTTCCTTTCCGTTGAAACCTCAGAGCACATTTGCTTTTACATTGAACCTAGACTCATATCTCTCATCTCTGGCGACTACTAGATGACACGCGCCAAACCTTCATGATTTAGAGCCCCAAATCGGTCTGTCCCTGAAATCCAGTCACCGTACGACCTTCGATGATGTTACACGCGCCACCATCAGCTTCGCCACGTAGATCCATGCGACGGCGATTTTTACGCCTTGATCAACTCTTCATGCTCTATCTACCCCTAGAATTGTGTGGTCATCTGACCACGTTTGAATTTTAAGCCTTATTCTTCGCCTCTACTTCAACTTTCTCCAAGTTTCAATTTGCCTCTAATTGTGCTATTTTTGAGTTAGTATTTCTGTCTTTGTGGGTCCCTTATTTCTTTTATGACACCACATAATTTTTTTGTTTATTGGTCCATGACACTCCTGATTGTTTGGTACTCCTGATTGTTCGGTAATATGTGATATTTTGTGAGACTTTGCAGATTGGTTTATGATACTTTGTCACTCCTGATTGTTTGACAATCTGTAACACTTTGCTATTTTGTGAGCATTATCCGTGTAACTATCTTTTACTACTCAAATTGTATCTTGATTGATTGTTCGTTAAGCATTATCAATGGCAGATTCAAAGAACTCTGATATGTTACCAATGTCTGCTAAAATTACTGCTTCATAGTTGAATTGGACTAACTATAGTGATTAGAACAAAATTGTTAGAGTATATATTTTGGGCACAGAGATGGAAACTCATTTAACTGAGGAAACTCAAGAATTTAGAACTTCAGGCTATCATAAGTTTCCTTGAAGCTCTTAACCCGTCTTATAAAACTGTTCGTTCTAAAATTTTGTCTAGTCAAGAGCTTCCTTCTCTTGAAGACTCTCATGGGTTCTTCACGCTGATAGTTTGATTTATTCTTCCAATGATCTAAGTGCAAGTGCTCTAGCTGGGCGTGGTCCCTTTGAATCCAGGAATTATGGGTATAAACAAAGCACTAGTTCTCCAACAATAAATTCTGGCAGTATTATCTATAATTATTGCAAGGAACCTGGTCACATAAAGAAAAATTGTCAAAAGTTGCAAAATAAACAGCAACGTGAACAATAATGTGGCCTTGCTCATATTGTCCAGACACCTGGTCCATCTGATTCTGGATCTTCATCTGCAGAAGCCTTAGCCACAGGTACTCTATCTTCTGGTCTTACTACTACTTCAACAAAGTGGGTCATTGATTTTGGTGCAACCGACCACATGACAGGTAATCATCATTTGTTTTCATATATACCTCCTATGCCAACATGTCATCCATATTCGTTTCAAATGGTTCCCCTATCCGTGTTCTTGGCTCAGGAACTGTTAAACCAACTACATCTCTTTTACTATCCTATGTTCTTAATGTTCATAATCTCACCTTTAACCTTTTGTCTCTAAGTAAATTGAGTCATCATTTAAACTATTTTATCTCACTATTCCCTGACTATTATTTAATTCAAGATCTGTCGACCAAGCATATTATTAGTATAGGCTATGAATCTGGTGGGCATTACATCCTTGATGATTAGGTGCCATGTTCTGTTGCTTGTTCTGGTAGGTCATCTCTGTTTGAAGTACATTATCATCTAGGTTATATTTCTTTGTCATCTCTCCAAAAATTGTATCCTCAGTTCTCATCTATGTCTGCTTTAGATTGTGAGTCATGTCAGTTTGCCAAACATCATCGTGTTCATTTGACACCTCACGAAAATAAACTAGCTGCGTCCCCCTTTGAGTTAGTACATTCTGATATTTGGGGTCCTTATTCAGTTATGTCTCAAACTGGTTATCGTTACTTTGTCACTTTTTTTGATAATTTTTCCTGAACTACTTGGCTTTACTTAATGAAATATCGTTTTGAATTATTTACTCACTTTCATAATTTCTGTGCTAAAATTCAAAACCAGTTTAATACTTCTGTGAAAATATTACACAGTGATAATGCTAAAGAATATTTTTCTAGCCTATTCACCGATTACATGCAAAGTCATGGTATTCTTCACCAATCCTCTTGTGTTGATATGCCTGCTCAAAACGGTGTTGCTGAGAGAAAGAACTGACATCTCTTAGTGTGTGTTTGGAAACATCCCAAACCATGGTTTCAAACTATGGTTTACGTAACCCGCGATAAAACTCCTCACACACACTTACCTCGTAAGTCGTAAAAGCTATTAAAAAAAAGCTAATCCAAACACATACTTAGAAACTGCATGAGCTCTCATGTTTCATTCCTCTATCCCTAAAATTTTTTCAACCGATATCGTGTCTACTGCCTATTTTCTCATCAATCGCATGCCTTCAGCTATTCTTGGTAGGGATATTCCATATTCCATTCTATTTCCCACCACTAAGATGTTCCATGTTGATCCTAAACTCTTTGGTTATATTTGTTTTATTCGGGAAGTTTGTCCTAGTATCAGTAAACTTGATCCCAAGTCCTTAAGATGTGTTTTTCTTGGCTATTCTCAAATTCAGAAAGGTTATCGATGTTACTCTCCTGATCTCCATCGTTATCTTGTGTCTACTGATGTTACTTTTCATAAATCCTCTCCTTTCTTCATGGCTTCGACTGTCTCTGAGCCTCCTTCTGTCATGGATGAACTTGATGATATCCTGGTTTATCCTGTACTTTTCTCCCCAGTACAGGCTGCTGTTCTAGAACCTGATATCATCATTGATGCTGATGTTGCCAATGTTTCACCTTCACTAGTTCTTTCTTCACCGATTGATTCTGTTGAAGCCTCCCTCGTGCCTGCTCTTGTTTCCACCGATCCTCCACTTGCTATAACTGAACCACCTGTTCCAGATTCTTCTATTGCTACCTCTAATGACTTGCCCATAGCCCTATGAAAAGATACCCGTCCTCATTGTCCCCCTAAAAAATATGCTGCCTGTACCTATCCTATTTCATCTTTTGTATCCTACTATACTTTATCCCCTGTTTACTTATCCCTTATTTCCACAATTGATTCCACCACAACCCCTACTACCCTTCACCAAGCTTTGACTCACCCCAGTTGGCGTGCTGCAGTGGAGGATGAAATTTTGGCCCTTGATAATGTTGGTACCCGGACTCTTGTTGATCTCTCACCTAGAAAGAAGGCTATTGGTTGTAAATGGGTGTTTGTTGTTAAAACTAGAGCTGATGGTTCCTTAGAACAATTAAAAGCTCGTCTCGTTGCCAAAGGATATGCACAAACCTATGGCATTGATTATTCTGAGACTTTATCTCCTATGGTAAAGCTTACCTATGTTCATCTTCTTATCTCTTTGGTTGCCACATATAATTGGGATTTGCATCAATTAGATGTTAAGAATGTTTTTTTGAATAGTGACCTCCTTGACGAAGTTTATATGGAGCAACCACCAATGCTCGTTACTCTGGGGGAGAATCGAACAGTGAATTGGAAAGTGTGCTAGCTTTGGAAGTTGTTGTATGGTCTAAAGTAAAGCCCTCATGCCTAGTTTGATAGATTTTATGATGTAGTCAAGAAGTTTGGATTAAGTCAAAGCAAGTGTGATAACTCTATGTTCTACCAGTAATCTGATGCAGGCATGATTCTTCTAGTAGTGTATATTGATGACATTGTGATTACAGGAAGTAACATTTCCGAAATCTTAGAACTTAAAGTCTTCCTAAATTCTCATTTCCAGACAAAAGATTTTGGGTCATTAAGGTACTTTCTTGGTATTAAAGCTTTTGAGAAGCAAGAAAGGTATTCTTTTGACTTAAAGGAAGCATGTTCTCGATCTCTTAAAGGAGATGGGAAAGCTTGGAACTGCGCCAAGCAGCATTCCCATGATCTCGAATCCCTTCCAAGATCCTGATGCTTGTAATACCTCAAATTTTGAGATTTGAGGTTAGAGAATAAGCCTAAAATAAGTGGACTGTAAAGCCCCAGTTTAGCAGGAGCCCAAATTTATTCCCTAATGATTCTTATATCTTTAGGGTATTAAAGAAAGTAAAATGGAATTTTAGAGAAAGTAATTATGTTTTTGGTGAAATCACCTATGAGGTAGTGAGCTTTTTATGAGGTTTTGGAAGAACAAATGTTGATAAAAAATTATGATATTTTACATCATGAAAGTAGACATCCTAAGCTTTAATTTGATAGGTCATATGACTCAATTAGAGTTATATACAAAAATTTATGAACTTTTGAAGTCAGCATAGAAAAACTAAAAATTCTTGAATAGTATGCAAAGATTGAAATTCTAGGAATTTTTTGATTCCAGCTAGCAAAAGTCTATATTTTTCCTTGAAACTAGACATAATAAGGGTTCTATAGGCTTTGGAATCACCCCAATTCAATATTTCTACAATTAGTTATAATTTTTCAAAGTTTGGGCAGAAATCTGCCAGAATTGTCACCAATCCGAAAATGAGGAAAAATTGTTGTGGCAATTTTGTAATTATGGAATAAAAATAAATCAGCCTATTTTTCTATTTTAATGGACCCTTGGGCGTGTTTTGGGCTGACTAAAATGGGAGAGGAGTTAGTCCATCTATAATTGAGCTTTGTGACATGTTTGGGTCCAATTAGCTTTATGTATAGAAAGTTGGCATTTTTGGAATTATGGAAATGGAATAATTATGAGATAATGTTAATATATTATAAAGCAACATTTCATCTTCTTCCCTCCTCCAAACTGATGTGAAACAACCCTTAGAGAGAGAGGAAGTGTAGAATGTTTAGAGAGAGAGAGAAAGGGAGGAAGAAGCTTACAGAGGTAAGTGATTTCTTCGGTAAATCGGTTCCTAACGCGTATAACTCCGTTCCTAAGCTGCTCATATATGTAATTTAAGGTTTGGAAGCTCCATTTCTTGTGTTGAAGTGAGCTAAGGTTCAACCATTCTTGAGAAAAGCTAGTGGGAGCTTGAGGTAACTTCTAAACTCTTGTATATTGACTATTCTGGTTGTTTGGGCAATTTAATCAGTGAAATTTTGCTGGATTGTTATTGGTTTTAAAAATGGAAAATGGGTGTGTGGGACTATTATGCTGCCCAAATTGGTACTAAATGGTAGTTGTAACCTAATGGAATAGTTAATAAAGTGGTTAGGAGTAGAAAGGAACACGTTTATGGAGCCAAAACTGAAAAATACTGATTCTTCCCAAAGTATACCATATGTGGGGATTACAGTGGTGGGACCAAGATGAGAAGATGTCTCTATTTCACTGGGACGGGTTTAGATACCCAAGTAGCCCTATGTGGCTACATTGATGGTAATGATCATGTACGAACCCCTATGGGGAATTTATGTAATCATGCATTTATTATCAGTATATTCATGTTATTCTTGTATTGCCCATCGAAAAAACAGCTTGGTATCAGAGCCCAAGCGGTTCTAGAAGAGTGGGCAGTTCTGGTAACAGGATAGTATACTGATATGGTTTTGATTACACGGTGCTAGGAAATATGCACGAACGGGAGGTACCAAAGGAGGGTATCTTCCTGATTTGTTAATCAGCCCTGAGAAATAGTGAGTATTGAAGGGCAGCTAGTGGTGCAATACTAGACGATAATGGTCTAAAGATATTACGGAACCCGAGGAAGTAGGTATGGCCAAGGCCGATGTGTAGTCCACACCCAATATTTTGGTGACTGGAGATAGCCGGCACGTCTTTTGAGATTAGGTTAGTCACGGGGTACCCGTGGAAGGAAACAATAGAAGCCGATATCTACGTATGGGCATGGGTATGCGAAAGTTAAGCATGATCAACCTAGGGAAATCCTAGGATGGGTGACCCCTTGGAAAGTGAGTTGATAGGGTCATAGAGACTTGAGGAATAGTAATTATCTTAAGGTTTCTCCATAACTGATGATCATTTATGTTAGATGATTTAAAGAGTACCTAAACACATGGAGATAATGATGATGTAAGTATTGATTTTTAATTGAAACATTTTGTTGGAGTGAATACTGCCCAGAAACATCCATTTGATGGGTTTATGAAAATTTGAGGCATAGTAAATATTTTTAGGTTTCTTCATTCTAAGTAATGATCCTTAGTAACACTGTGTGGTTAAAGGAATTTATATATGATATACGGTGCTATATTATGAGTGGTGATCATACCGTATACTGATCCCAAAGGATTTAATCTGATGATACTGAAGGTTGATGATACGCCTAAATTAGATCTAAGTTGAAATAGTGCTTAAGTCGAAATGCAAATTGGTTGCACTATGGTTCTGATGCATGATAGAAGTTTGAACCTTGTGAACCTTATGGATATTGTTAAACTTTTAGTAATGTTTTAAGGATGTTACCCAAATACCGTAAAGGTTAGAATAGGCTCTATTGATCCTGATTCTTAGCAAGCCTATTAGGTATATTTGAGGAAAATGTTTTTGATTTGTGTGATGTTGAGGTTCTAGGTTTCATGATGAACTTAGATGTTAGGTAGGAAACCCTAGGCAATATGATATTACATGCCAGTGATGTTGTACTAGACTTGTGTGTTTATAAGCCCTAAGACCTAGAGGACTAGTGTGCCTTAGGCTGGCAGAGATACTTGAACTTGTGTTGAAGTTAATGATGCTTGGTGGAAATGAGGGAAGTAATTTCCCAGTTTAACTAATGTTGAGGTCTAAGAGTTGAATTGTGATCTAAGGATCAGACTCAATAGTTGAGCTGATTCTTAGGAATTTGACTTGACCCGAATAGTCTAAAGTACCAGAGTATGGTACTAAATTCGAATTGAAATGTGTATCAGGTATCCCGAGGTTGCTAGTTGTTAATCTAGCATAGGGAAAGAGTATTCTACAGAGGATTCTGATTGGACTAGAGCTATGGGATTGTTGGGAGTATGGGCTCCCTATGATGTGTTGGTTATGGCTTCTGGAAGTGGAACTTCAGGGCCATGTATTTATGTGAGAAGCGGGTCTTGGAGGATCCCAATTTGATTTTGTGTGGTGTTGTGATGTGTTGTGAACAAGCAAGGGTTTGGGAGTGCCCTACCTAGCTTTATGGATAGTATGCATTGTGATAGGAAAAGGCATCAGTGATTAATATACCCGGTTCCAGCTTGATGTGATTGTGCATTATGAGTCCATCTCCCTGGTTGGCCGGATCAGGTTGGTCCAGTGGGCTGCGCCTGGTAGGCATAGGCTCAGGATGTGACGAACATTTATGATGTCTTTCACCTATGGCTCATCGGGCAATTCCGGTAGGAGGACCGTTCCGTTGGGTCAGTAGTTTACGGGGGATTGACTATTTGTAAGCCATGAGGTTATATGTATACACCACCACACTAATAGTCCCTGAGTCGCTAACAATGGTTCAGGTAAAGACTGTGTGTCTTTCTGACGGTAAAAGGGGATAAGGGTGGGGTGTGATTGTGGATCTGATGTGTATGTACTTCCACGCCAATAGTCCCTGAGTCACTAACAACGGTTCAGGTAAAGATTGTGTGTCTTCCTGACTGTAAAAAGGGATGAGGATGGGGTGTGATTGTGGATTTGATGTGCATGCACTACCACACCAATAGTCCTTGAATTGCTAACAACGGTTTGAGTGGGGCTGCATGCCTTCCCAACGTTGAAAGGGGATGAGGGCAGGGTGCAACAATTGTGAACAAGCTGGAATTGGGGTGTGATTGTGTAGCAGAGCACAACTAGTTCAGCTGATGGCTAATTCGACTACATGATTAAGGGTTCTTTATTCTGAGGGCACTACCTCGGCATGGCCAGCCTGGCTAGCCACCACGCTGGTTGTATCGGTGTTGACCCCAGGCACGCTGGTTGCACTGGTGTTGACCCTAGGGCGAAAAGCAGTGCGTAAAATTAGAATATGCGATGTGAGTTGTTGTGACGACAATGTGTATGTGATTGTGAATGCCAAAAAGGCAATGTGATATGTGTGCAAGCGGCGAAAGTTGAGGTATTCTTGTAAACGGCGCGAGCTGAGGTATGTGTATATTTGTGTGAATTTCACAGTCATGCCAATAGTCCCTGAGTCGCTAACAACGGTTCGGGTAAAGATTGTGTGTCTTCCTGATGGTAAAAAGGGATAAGGGTGGGGTGTGATTGTGAAGCTCGTGACATTGGTCACGCATCAATATGGAATCATCCATGGATATTGTTGTGACACCGTGAAATTTTAGATGGCAATGTGATATTGTTGTGTTAGTACCCAAAAGTCCCAATTACCACTAGCGGAGTCATTGGTGGGATACGGGTAAGGGTAACGCCGTGCAAGTGAATACAGATAAAGTTGAAGTGTTTGTGAATACAGCGGAAGCTGTTGTTTGATGTATGGAGGTTGTGGTGTTTAGGGGTTACTCTCGGAAGGGGTAACTAGATTGAGTTGAGTAGAATGGTGGCCTATACCACCCAACTACCAAAATATTATGATATGGGTCATGATATAGAGCCTCCGGATATTGTGATATGTGATGATAGTGTGTTGTGGCGATTTTAACGTGGAGGCGATTGCATTTACTTGGCAAATGTATGGTGATTGTGTTTGTGCGGCAATAGTGAAATGGGCCGATTGCAGTTTGTGGCAACTGGGTTGCATTCATTGTTTAGGATTCTTGTGAGAATCAAATTTGTGGCATATTGTTTGTGTAGGTGGTCTAGAAGGGACCGTCCTAATGTGAGATGATTTGTGAAATGGAAGCCGTCATGAAGAGGCATCCGATGTTTAAGGCTTATGTGGTGTGACAAATTTCGAGGACAAAATTTATTAAATGGGGGGAGAAATGTAATACCCCTAATTTTGAGATTTGAGGCTAGAGAATAAGGCTGAAAAAAGTGGACTGCTAAGCCCCAATTTAGCAAGAGCCCAAATTTATTCCTTAATGATTCTTATATCTTTGGGGAATTAAAGAAAGTAAAATGATGAATTTTAGAGAAAGTAATTATATTTTTGGTGAAAACGCCTATGAGGAAGTGAGCTTGTTATGAGATTTTGGAAGAACAAATTATGAGAAAAAATTATGATAGATTTTATGATGTAGTTAAGAAGTTTGAATTAAGTCAAACAAGTGTGATCACTATTGTTCTACCAGCAATTTGATGCAGGCATGATTCTTCTAGTAGTATATGTTGATGACATTGTGATTACAAGAAGTAACATTTTCGGAATCTCAGAACTTAAAGTCTTCCTGAATTCTCATTTCCAGACAAAAGATTTTGGGTTATTAAGGTACTTTCTTGGTATTGAAGCTTTTGAGAAGCAAGAAAGGTATTCTTTTGACTTAAAGGAAGCATGTTCTCGATCTCTTAAAGGAGACGGGAAAGTTTGGAGCTGCGCCAAGCAGCATTCCCATTATCTCGAATCCCTTCCTAGATCCTGATGCTTGTAATACCTAGAATTTTGAGATTTGAGGCTAGAAAATAAGCCTGAAATAAGTGGACTACAGAGAATAAGCCTGAAATAAGTGGATTGCAAAGCCCCAATTTAGCAGGAGCCCAAATTTATTCCCTAATGATTCTTATATCTTTGGGGTATTAAAGAAAGTAAAATGGTGAATTTCGGAGAAAGTAATTATTTGTTTGGTGAAATTGCCTATGAGGTAGTGAGCGTTTATGAGGTTTTGGAAGAACAAATGATGAGCAAAAATTATGATATTTTACAACATGAAAGTAGTCATTCTGAGCTTTAATTTGATAGGGCATATGACTCAATTAGAGCTATATACAAAAAGCTATGAACTTTTGAAGTCAGCACAGAAAAACTGAAATTTCTGGAACAGTATGCAAAGATTGAAATTCTGGGAATCTTGTGATTCTAGCTAGCAAGAGTCTATATTTTTCCTTGAAACTAGACTCAATAAGGGTTCTATAGGCTTTGGAATCACCCCAATTCAATATTTCTAGAATTAGTTATGATTTTTCAAAGTTTGAGCAGAAATCTGCCAGAATCGTCACCAATCCGAAAATGAGGAAAAATTGTTGTGGCAATTTTGTAATTATGGAATAAAAATACATCAGGCTATTTTTCTGTTTTAATGGACCCTTGGGTGTGTTTTGGGCTGACTAAAATGGGAGAGGAGTTAGTCCATCTATAATTGTGCTTTGTGACATGTTTGGGTCCAATTAGCTTTATGTACACAAAGTTGGCATTTTTGGAATTTTGGAAATGGAATAATTATGAGATAATGTTAAAATATTCTAAAGTAACATTTCATCTTCTTCCCACCTCCAAACTGATGTGGAACAGCCCTAAGAGAGAGATGAAGTGCTGAATGTTTAGAGAAAGAGAGAAGGGGAGTAAGAAGTTTACAAAGGTAAGTGGTTTCTATGGTAAATCAGTTCCTAACGCGTATAACTCCATTCCTATGCTACTCTTCTATGAAATTTAATGTTTGGAAGCTCCATTTCTTGTGTTGAAGTGAGCTAGGGTTCAGCCACTCTTGAGAAAAGCTAGTGGGAGCTTGAGGTAACTTCCAAATTTTTGTATATTGACTATTCTGACTGTTGTAGACAATTTAATCGGTGAAATTTTACCTGATTGTTATTGGTTTTAAAAATGGAAATTGGGTGTGTGGGACTGTTATGCTGCCCAAATTGGTACTAAATGGTAGTTGTAACCTAATGGAATAGTCAATAAAGTGGTTAAGAGTATAAAGGAACACGTTTACAGAGCCAAAACCGAAAAATACCGATTCTTCCCAAAGTATACCAAGATTTTGGCCAGGGCTAGATCTGAGAGTTAGAGTTGGATTTTCAATGATTTGGTTGTTCTATTGAGTTTAGGAGTAAAAATTAGGTGGGGTTACAGTTGGTCACTTTTTCCGAAAAGCCCAAAAAAGCATAATTACGAAAACGCCACTGAAACCCTTAAAGGTAAGTGGTTTGACATTGAATTTGAAAATGCCAAGGGTAATGTTGTAATTTGACATTGAATTTGATAATTCCAAGTCCAGAAATAGATTCCTTGGGCATAAATATGTTAGGATAGACCATGATAGAATTTCAGGAAAAGTACAGCTGGAGGGGTACGGCGGGGCCGGGCCGAGTCCCCAGGGGCATTTTAGTAAATTTTCACAATAGACTCATATAACCCTTAGAAACACTATGGAAGCGTCTAAATGGTACCTTTGGCATTGTAGGATTGAATATAGGGCCTAGCTGTTGGCACGCGTTACGAGGCACATATTTCGAGGCTGAAAAGGGTTAAGGTAGGGAACTTACCTCTCCTGCATGTATTTGATATTTGTGTTAGTGTGTTGATGAATATTATTGCTTTGCTTGATTTTGTGAAGCATGTATGAATGATTTGAAGCTATGTTTCAATTTATGCTATGGCCAAAAGTATATTGTTTGAAGCATTGAGGTTACAGATTTGTCATTGTGTGAGCATGAGTTATGTGATGCAAGCATGTCATGCATTAAACATTTATCGTACATGCATATTGGTATTGTTTTCCTACTGAGATTCTCTCAAATCTCACCCTCCCCTACCAACAATTTAGACAGGAGAAGACAGAAGATATGCTAAGAACAATGTAGAGAACCATATGAGGGGATTGCAGTGGTGGAACAAAGATGAGAAGATGTCTCTGTTTCACTGGGACGAGTTTAGATACCCAAGTAGCCCTGTGTGACTACATTGATGGTAATGATCATGTACGAACCCCTATGGGGAATTTATGTAATCATGCGCTTATTATCAGTATATTCATGTTATTCTTTTGTTGCCCACCGAACAACATATCATTTTTTGTGAATACTCCGAAAAAAAGTTAAAACAAGGTAAGGACGTGACAATACTAGTATATTTGATGAACTTCCTGATGATATGAAGAAGAAGATTGATCCAGAGAAATTGAAGCTGTTTCCATTTCCTGAGAGATATAGAAGGCTCATTGGGAAGTTGAATTATCTAACAGTAACTCGTCCTGATTTAACCTTTTCAGTCAATAGGCTCAGCCAATTTACGACATCACCAACGGTGGCACAATGTGAAGCTTTAGAACATATCTTGTATTATTTGAAAGGTTCTCTAGGTCTTGGTATTCTTTATACAAATTATGGGCACACTAAAATTGAGTGTTTCTGTGATGTTGATCATGCAGGATTTAAGGCCACAAGATGATCTACTACGGGTTACTGTGTGTTTGTTGGTGGAAATTTGATATCTTGGAGAAGTAAGAAGCAAGGAGTTATTTCAAAATCAAGTACAAAACAGAGCCATGTCACAGTCAGTACAAGAAATTGTATGGGTATTTCAACTCTTGAAGGAAATTGGCATCACCACGACATTTCCTACAAAATTATGGTATGACAATAAAGTAGCACTTCATATAGCATCGAACTCTGTGTTCTATGAACGAACAAAATATATTGAGATTGACTGTCATTTTATTCATGATAAGATCAAAGAAAATATTGTATCTACAGGGCACATACAATCAGATGACCAACTAGCAGATCTTCTAACAAAAGCCTTACATGGGACACGGGTTCAATATCTTTAAAACAAGTTGAGCATGATCAATATATATACTCCAACTTGAGGAGGAGTGTTGGAAGTAGTTGTGAATATAGATTAATACAGTGGCATGACATTGTTGAAGAAGCAATTCGGTGGTGGAATTTGTTGACTATTATCTCAACTACTCCAGAATTGCTTCCATTAATCACGCTTGCTTTGCCTCTATTTTTGTGTATATATAGATCATGTAATCCTCTCGTTTAAGATACAAATGTAAATATAGTTTCAAGTATATTAAACTTACACTGCTAACGAGGAATTTGAAGTTAGCAAAACATGAAGTGAAGTTGGCTATGAACATTACATGTGGAAGATATTCTCCAATGGCTCTGCTTTTGAAATCTCAGCTTGAATATACTCTCCATAACCACCATAAAGCAATTAAGCTATTGATGGTATCAAACAGTAGGACAGACCCAGCATTTTCGAGTATTTCACATAACAATCTCGGTTGCATTTACTATCAGCTCGGGAAATGCCAGACATCATCATTGTTTTTCTCAAAGGCATTGGCTAATTGTTCATCTCTTAGAAAGAAACAATCGCTAAATGTAATACCCCGAATTGTGGAACTAAAGGCTAGATAATACCTGAATGAAGTATATGACTAAGCCCAGTTCGGGAAGAGTGCCAAGAATGTCCAAGGGCCATAATGATTTTTAAGGACTAGTTTGGGAATTAAAATATGGGATTTAGTTCCAAATAGTCAGGGAAAAATACCCAACCTCTTTATCTAAAGTTAAATAGGATCTAAAGCCTAACTTAGACCCAAAAGAGAGGGAATGGCATCTTGGGAGAAGAAAGGAATAGAGAGAAAAAGAAAGAAAGAAAAGAATTAATGGCATAAGAAGTAATATTGTCATAATTAAGGGTAAAAGAGACAATTGCCACTCAATCTTGAGGTTAGAATTGGAAGCCAAAATGAAGGGATAAGATTTGCTCTTGAAAATTAAAAGCAATGATGAAGATGAAAAAGTAAATTAACTCCCTCCCTTGTGATGATAAAAAGCATCCAAGAGGGGGAAAAGGAGGAAGAGAAACGTTTGGTTAAAGTTTCAATACTTTTGGAAGAAGACTTTGGTCCAACTTGAGCACATGCATTTAAAGGCTTTTGGTCAACATATTTGCTCGCTTTTTGAATGAGCATTTTGTCCAAAGCAAGGGAGGGAAGGAAAAAGAAAAAAATTAAAGCAAGTTTGTTTCAATTGACTAAGCCAAGAAAAAAGAAGGAAAAGTCAACAATTCTATAATCTTGTTACACTTTGAAAAGTTGACCAACAAGTAAGATTTCAAGAGAAAATTGGTCAACACAACTCCTCTCCTTTTTGAATGATTATTTTAGTTAAGTAATAGGAGAGAGAGAAGGAGTGAGTCTTGAATTAAACCAAACCAAACTTTAGTTAATTAATTCCTTCACTTTTCAAGAAGCCACACTTGAATGACACATGGACTTTTCTCTTTTCCTTTAAGTGATTTTCATCCAAGAGATTCCAAGAGGCATGAAATGGATATTAAATCAAATACACCCTCCCTTCCATTCACCAAAAAAGTCAACCAACAACAATTAAATCAAGGGAAAAATCAGAAATTCATGGAAAATTGAAAAAGGAAAGAGAAAGTGAATAGTGATTTATCTTGAGCTCAATCTCAAAAATCACTACTGAATTGGCATTTTTGTTTGAAAAACCCTTCTATAATTTTCTTCTCCTCATCCTAAGCATCATTTCTATGGTTTCGAAACTTCATTTGGAGGTGTTTGGTGACATTTTGCCGGATGAAGTATTATCAGATTTCAGAACCAGTTGTAGGAAAGTGTAGAGGTAAGCATAAGCTTTAAATTGAACAGGTTACTTTGAGGTTTTGCTAAGTTTTCATGAGTTTTGTGGGGCCTAGTGTTAACTCATAGAAATTGATGACATTCTAGCACATTTTCTTCTCTTTCACTTACTTTCGGGTACAAATTGTGTATATATAGAAGAAAATGTGATAGAACAAAAGAAAATTTTAAATCATGAGTCAAATAGATAAAAATAGGATTATCTGTTAAAGTTAAAGAACTCATGAAGCCTTCCCCCTTGTAGGTGGAAGATGACAAGTCATAAAACCTCTACAAAGATCAAAGAATACATAGGCTAGGAGGAAGCTGATGGGTTGTTGGCTTTAGCCAACAATGCATGTGCTAAAGTCAATGGAGATCTAGACTCACTGTGCCATATGCTTCAGAACTTGGCGCTGTGCTAAAGCCAATGAGGACCAGAACCTACTGTGTCATATGCTTCAGCACATAGGTGTGTGCTGAAGCACACGACAGAAAATGCAACTATGCATTTTACTTACTGAAACACATTTGGAGAGTTTTTAAGCAAGGGATAGGCCAAAATAAGGTCATTCTTCGGTTTTCAAGTGTTCCTAGGAGTTGGGTGTGCTAGGGTTTTTCCTCCTTAAAGAGTATTAAGCTTGGGTTGAAGTCTAGAAGATATTTGGGGCTCTAATTCTTGATTTTTCTCATTCTTCTTCTCTTTCTTTGCTAAATTTCTGATATGGCTGTAATTATCTTAGATAGTTGTAGCTATTTTATGATTATGTATAGCTAAACTCTTCCCTTTAGGGTTGTTTGGAACCCTTGTATGGATTAAATACTCATTTTCCCCTTTTATATTTGTGATTCATAATGAGATTATGCTTATTTCACTCTTTGCCTAATGCTTTTTATTGATTGGCCACCAACAAGATTGTTGGGTTCACTTGATTAATGCTTGAGAGAGCTAGATTGAGTGTAGAACTTAAGTTAAATCATACGAGAGCTTGAAATTTACTAATTGAATGGATAGTTTTGTTAATGAGGTAGAGATATACTCATTAGCCTCACATAGCTAAATAGGATATGCAATGGAAATCAGAGTTTAGTTAGTTAGTTAATTAAGAGATTAATGAATTAATTGAATTAAACACCTATTTGGAGACTCGAGAGAGCACTTATAGGTAATTTAGTATCCTTGGCTAGTATAATCTCACATTAAGTAGCATATATTGGAGGGATTTAAGTGAGTGCTTTTGAAATACAAGAGGGATAAACAATCCTAAGTTCTATTTAATACATGAATTTTAAAGAATCATTTGCTTTCATAATTTTTTAGTCTAAAAATGGTTTTAAATTTCTCTTTAACCTCAACAACATGTTTTGGCTCAACTTAATTGAATTCACTAAATCCATTGCTTGACCAATTTGTTACTCAAATCCTTGTGGGAATGATCTTTACTTATCACTTTATTACTTAACATAACCCGTGCACTTACGGTAGCGAACACCTAGGGTTTTCTTCCAACATGGGTTTCTGGAGGATTGATGATGCTTAGATCATATATATGTTGTTAGATGATGATTTATGATGATATTGGACTAATTTGATGGCTAAAATTTCTGTTGGTTGTGGTTTAAGGGTCTGTTCAACCAGACTTGGTAGAAAGGTAAAGAGTTTGATTTTGACATTATATTTTTGAGGCTTCCATTGTGTTCTACATCAAAATTGTGTGGGAATAGACCCTGATTATAAATTTTAATCGGTGGGAATGAAAAACTAAAATTCGGATTTAAAGTTCTTATGGTTAATTGATGCCAGTGTGGAACTAGATTGCTTGTGGGACGAATTTGATTAGTCAAATGTTGTCTGATGGCTGTGATATTTTGTAGAATAATAATAGACATTATAAGCTTTAAGTGGATATATAATATGTTCAATTTGGATCAGTACTTTAGGAGATATTAATTGTTACAATTTGAGGTTTGAAACTAGACTAGATTCTGAAATAGTATGACAATTCATGGAATTCTGCATTTCTGTAGTTACAAGTGGCAGTGGTTAATATTTTTTCCTTATAGAGGACTTAGAGAGATTCAAATAGGACTTTGAACCACTCCATTCGGAAATTTGTAGATTAAGTTATGATTTTTCAAAGTTGACTAATCAAAACTGGCAGATTACGTCTGATAAGCGAATTTGCAAAATTTGACCTAAGTTAAGTTAAGAAGGACAATAGGAAATAGAGAGATAGCCTAGGGATCTAAGGGGTCACCTTGGACACCTACGTCCTAGGAGTCAAGAAGCACATCATGTGTCTTATAATAGACATTGTATGGTACAATATAGGATTCTTATAGATAACCGACATGACTAAATTAAGGACAAGGGTAAATGCCGGTCAAGAGCAATATATAGTTTATTATACTGATAACTCTCAACTGAGTAATGACCCAGTCTTTGTCAACTCTACATTATAGGACCTGATAGTTGTCTGGAATCAAAAACCTGCCGAGCTTGGAGAAACAGTTGGACACCCTTCAGGGAAAGCGACCAGGTAATAACTCTTTCTTTCATGTGTTATGAGATGCATTGCATGTTTGTGGTATCATCATGAGTTTTGGAAGCATTCACAGTTTTTAAGGTGGTCGCCGGGGCCTGTTGCGCGGGTGGACACCTAGGCCATGAAAATTACTGTTATGCATAAGTGGAATCCTAAGGCCTATTGCGCAGGTGAACACTCGGTGCCAAGTGATTTATATACCTAGCGATATGGTAATGTGATATGCTATATGATGTGTTTTGAATGCTGATTGCTATTTCTGAGTCACATGAGGACTGTGTGGCATGCTCTGTGTTCTTATATATATGTGATTGAATGTCTATTACTCTTGAGATTCTTTTGAATTTCATTCTTTTCCTATAACAGCTACAGCACAAGCTAGCAGCTCAAGGGACTAGAAGGTAAACCCGGACAACTAGAGGACAAAGCTGAGAGATTTTATTTCCTGTTGGTTGTCTATTTTGGTAATGTATATGATGTATATAACTAGGTAGACATAATGATAGTACAATGGAAGGAGTAGCAGTAACTAATGCTTATGTAACTTAGTTGAATGACGCTTCCATACGGTATTGGATCATTAACCAAGCCATGAAACGTAACACTTGAGCAGAGAAACACTCGCATACTCTGATAAAAGAGAATTAAGAAATGATGAGTTATGAAGAGGTTACGAACCACTTAATCATAGTTTTTAAAATTTTAAATTATTCAGAAACCCACTCAACCACAGGTTCGAGTTTTGTCTTGAGATTGGGAATTGAAGGAGTCTTGAAAAGAATCTCGCTTAGTGGTTCGAATTTGTTGCGTAAAAATTATCAGATTGGTTACGGAAATGTTACACTAAAGCTGCCCACCTTCTCACAGGATAACGCTATTCTTATAGTATATAATTGTGGTATGCCGTACTTGGCTTGTGGAAAGCCATTGCTTGCTGCTCGCTGTTTTCAGAAGTCCAGTGTGTGGTCTTCTACAATAAGCGTCTCTTGTGGCTTAGCCTCTCCGAATGCTGTCTGATGGCTTTGGAAAAGGACCTAATTATTAAATCAAGCCGTGTTTTATCAACGAGATCAGATGTTGGAGTTCATGTTGTTGGGAAGGGAAAATGGAGGCAACTTCTATTGAACAGTGAGATCCTGAGAAATGGATGTGTAGGGTTGTGTGACAAAGAAGATTGTGATCTCAAAAATGATATGAAGCTGAATTTATCAATGTCTCTGGCATACGCGGAATTGGAATTAGACAACCATGTTAAGGCACTCTCAGTTGCAACGTCTCTTCTAGAACTTCCAGAATGCTCTAGAATTTATCTCTTTCTAGGCCATATTTATTCAGCCGAAGCCCTCTGCTTGCTAAACAGACCAAAGGAAGCTGCCGAGCAATTGTCAATTTATTTGTCGGCAGGAAACACTGTTGAATTGCCTTTCGGTCAAGATGACTACAAGAAATGGCAGGTGGAGAGAACAGCTGAATTTGAAGATGGAACTGTAGGATCTGTGCCGGCCAACGTTTCTTCTTCCGACGATTCGCCATGCATGGATTTTCTCAAGCCGGAACAGGTGCGTGGAATAATTTATGCGAATTTTGCAGCATTATCTGCAATGCAGGGTGAGTTAGACCAAGCCCGTCAGTTAATTACCTTGGCGTTATCCATATTGCCAAATAGTCCAGAAGCCACAATTACTGCAATTCATTTGGATCTCTTGCTTGGTAAGCCAAGAGAAGCTTTATCCAAGTCCAATTTCTTTTCGTTTTTTTTTTTTTTTGATGAAAGTAGAGGGTGTTCACCCATTCAGTAACTTAAACCAAGTGGGGATTAATTCCCATACAATCATTTGCGCAAATAGCCCTAACGAAATTCGGGCAACAATCATAAAAGGAAGATCTCGTAAGCCCTTCCTTAGCCAACATGTCAGCCGCTTCATTCTTCCTTATCCAAGTCCAATTTCGTTGAACAAGTCTTAGCCATATATTCATGGGCTTTACATGTTTTTCTGGTCTTCTCAACACTAGTTAGCAGATAGCTTAATCTTAGTCATATATAAGTTCAGCCATTATATTCAGAGAATAAGTTTTTAATGGTTCATTTATTCCTTTATTTGTGATTTTCAAATGTAGGAGTCATTCATCATAGGCGTGGTGGCTGTATTTTAATTGTTGCTACCGCCACCTTAGAAATTTGAGATGTAATTTTTTTTTTTTGTTAAGATTGTGTTTTTACAGGCTAATTTTGTTTATATTCAAAAATAGAGTTTGTGCTAACATTGAGAAAGAATAGGAAATTTGATAAATCCTTTTTTTTTTTTAATCTAATTCCATCCTTATTCCGAGTTGAGGCTTGATCTGATGTATATGTATGGATCCAATTTATTGTTACACTTCCTAGTTTGCAGTGTTATACTGTTATATGTGATGGTACAATGATTATTGGTACAAAGTGGCATTTTGGAGATCATGTTAATAAGTATGATTAATTTGATCAATAATATTATGTTAGTTTTTTTTAATATGAATGTGGCAAACCTATTATTAGGGTTGAGGAAACAACCCACAACTCATTTTATCCACCTGTAACTTGTTGAAATTTAGCCCATTCAAGCTCTTCCAAAAAGAGCACCAAAGCGATTGGTGAGTCATTTTAGTTGATCCTAAGCTAGTCATCTTAAAGTGCCAATTCTGAAATCTAAGCCAGGCAACTGGCTATTAGACAGTACTTCTGGCACAAGCTTCTTGGTTCAGCCTCTTGGTTTAGATTGCTTTTGTGTTCATTCTCTCATTCTCCTCTATTCTCTTCCCACCCTTTCTTTGAACCTTGGTTATGGATTGGACTTAAAGCCATGAACAAGATCCTCAAATGTCGCTTTGGTTTCAGCTATCTCATTCGTTTTATGTGGTCTTTCTATTTATATGAGCTGTAACAGAAAAATTATGAGACAGGCTAGGGGTACATCCACGTGTTTAAGGACTTGAATATTAAGAATACCGTTCCAATCTATTAACATTGGTTTTTATCAATATTTAATATATAAAATAAAGATACTATGAAGTGTCAAAGTAGTTCTATTACATATTGCAGAAATCGTTCTATTTCAATGGTCAAAATTTCGCTTCAAGATGCCAAATTTGATCATTCTTAATCGTAGTTCGCTCTATGATCACTGCGTAGATGCGCGCTGGTCATTATTGTTCTACTTTACAATTTATATGCTTTCCCCTATACGAACTACATTGAGCTAACCGACGTGGGACTAAATTTCGGAATATTTTTGGAAACTTCACAAAGAAATATATATATATATATCTATATATATGCGGTTCAAAAGATTCTGATAAGGGAAAATCTTTCAGGTACATATAATAGTTTCTTTCAATTTTTAATTTGGTACACCATACATGTGTGCTTTTTCTCTCCCCATTAAATCATTTAATTTTACTTTGTTAGCATAATAGCTTTTTGTTCAGGGGTCAACAATCAAAACAGACTAAAGTTACAGAGGCTAACAGTGCTAAAAGAGTAAAATTAAAATATTTGATAAGGAGGAAAAACATATATATGCCAAATTAAAAATTGAAGGAACCTACGAGAACTTCAAGAATGGTTTTCCCTTCGGAGTATTACATACAAAAAATCTCAGTTTTTTCCCAATGCCACGATGAACATTCACAAATTTCATTTTCGTTCCCAAAATCATGGACTTCCATTTTTCCCGTCTTTAAGCAAAAAATGATCTCATCAATGGCTCAAGTTGATCAAATCCATACAAAGCGGCTAATGATTAATTTTCTTTTATATAAATATTTGACAAATTTCTTTCGAAAATTAGAAGGTCTACCTAGTGCTGTGGTAGTGCCCCCATATTTAACCTGCCGAATAAATCGTTCTCTTTGTACCCAATAGGAATCATATACTCGTAGCTGAATAGAAAAATCATACAAAATCATCAAGCTATATGAGCTATCCCCAGTTTGAATACAATAGAAAAGATTTACAAGGCATTAAAGAAAAACTTAAAGTTCGATTGAAAGCTAGGAATGAAGATTATTATTGAAACTAACATTATATCAGCCAATTCATCCAAACAAACCGTTGTTCACAAATTATTAACTATCGAGCCGAGCCGAGCCAAAGAAGTAACAGATCCTGCAAGAAACATGATAGTTGAAATGTTAGTCACAATTAATTCATACTCCCTATGATACTAAGAAAGTTAAATAGTTATTTAATAATTGCAGTTGTTATGTATCATTAGATTATATATCAGTTTATAAATTAGGTACATCAATTTAGAGAAAAATGATAAATATAAATACTTTAAAATAATTTATTTAGCTTCCATATATAATCTCTGCAAAAAGTCAGGTGGGTTATATTAGAATGCCAGTTATATATTATAAACAAAAGCTATAAGAGAAA
Organism: Inga oerstediana; assembly: GCA_963210345.1. Classification (NCBI taxonomy): domain Eukaryota; kingdom Viridiplantae; phylum Streptophyta; class Magnoliopsida; order Fabales; family Fabaceae; genus Inga; species Inga oerstediana. Next base: position 44,450,783 of record OY723407.1, read on the forward strand.
AGAATGAGAGAAAATAAAACATCACCTTCTAAGCCCTTTGCCCAAGCAATACCTTCTATCTATTGGTGAGGTACCTTGCAACATAAATGGCTACCAAGATCTGGACTCTTTCTGTAACTCTTCTTACAACCCCGTAGTAGGTTTGCCTCCAAGAGCGATTGAAGAGCAATGGCCCAAGGAAGGCCCAAAATCCGAAAGCAAATCCCAATCCCAAGCTCAAGTAAAATTCTTGAGTGAAATATGAGTCATAATCTCTAAAATGGTCACTATCTTGAGCTGTGGGAGTTTCATCTTCTGGGCACTTTCTGTCAAGTGGCAGTCCACAAAGATCAAGATTCCCCTCATAGCTTGTGGAATTAAAACTCTGCAATTGTGTTCCTTTTGGGATTTTTCCAGAAAGACGATTGTTTGACAAGTCTAATACACACAGACGATCAATATGAGCTAGACTTTGGGGGATTGGGCCTGATAACCTATTTCTTGATAAATCTAAGAATTCAAGTGATCCTAGATTCCCGATCTTAATAGGAATGTTTCCACTTAATTTGTTTCTAGATAAGTTCAAGGAAACCAATCCCAATAAAGATACAACTTCTTTAGGTATTTCGCCTGTGAGAGCATTGCTAGATAGATCAATGCTTTTAAGAAGTTGTTCTGGCCTCTTAAAGAAGTTATCTTTACCCTTCCACATCAATGTTATGTAGAATTCAAAATTCTTTATAATTCTAGGTCCCAAGCCTGTCGTATTGAGCCTATATGAATGATAACTTGCATCAGTTGAATTGATATGGACCAAAACAGAAAAATTTTGAAGACATGGTGGGATTTCATTGGACAAGTTATTGTGAGAAAGATCCAAGAGTCGAATACCTGCTAAATGACAAAGGTGCAAAGGTATTCTGCCATAGAAATTATTCATCCTTAGGCTTAGAATTTGCAATTGTCCTAGGCTTTCTCCAATCCATGAAGGTATTGACCCCAACAATTTATTCTCAGACACATCTAATAGCAATAAGTTGGAGCAAATTACCAAAGAGGAAGGAAGTTCTCCAATTAAGCTGTTGTTTCTTAAAATCAAAGCCTCCAAATTCACAAGTTGTACTATAGATGTTGGTATCACTCCTGACAAGTTATTATTGCTCAAATCAACAAACTTTAATGAATTTAGATGACTCCAACAATCAGGTAGTTGTCCTTCTAATTGATTGTTTGATATGTCCAAAATGCCAAAACGTACTTCATCTTCAATTAGGCCACATAGAAGGGGAACCAAATTTGAGAATTTATTTTTTGAAAGATGAAGTGCTGATGCTTGTGAAAAAAATGATGGAACCGAGCCTTCAAAATTGTTTGAAGTCAAAATTATTTGTGGCCCATTATTAAACTTCAAGGATAAATTTGGAATTTCACCAACAAAATTGTTGTATGAGATATTCATGTCAGTCACATCTTTTAATAGTGGCCAGAACCACTGTGGTATGTAACCTGAAAGTCCACAATTAGAAATATCCACCAAAGCCGCCAACTTTTGTTGATTATGGAGCCAATTAGGAAAATGAGGACCCACAATACAAGAAGCCATTGCCAAATATACCAACTGAAATGGGGCAATCCAACTTGTGCTAATTTGTAGGGTTAATGAATTGCCAGACAATGATAACCACTTCAAATTGGAGAGCTTTTTGAAATGAGACTCAGTGATTACACCTCCTAAATTATTCCCACCCATGCTCAAATAATTCAATTGAGATAGCAATCCGATGGTTTCAGGTATTTCTCCTTTTAATTGATTATTAGAGAGGTCCAAATATTCCAAAAAGGAGAAAGCAGAAAGATTGGCTGACATGCCCTTTAATTGATTGTCTTGTAAATCCAACACTTGCAGAGGATGACTATTGCACCAGGAAATGTTTTGAATGAAACTTGAAAGCTCCGCACTGAAGTTATTAGATGAAAGGTATAACTCCTTCAAAGTGCATATATTCCCAAGTGATATTGGTATTTCACCTCGCAGCTTATTTTGTGAGAGATAAAGGACTTCAAGGGAGTTCATTATGTTTCCAAAACCTTCTGGAATGGGACCTTCCAGTGAGTTACCAGCAAGTCCAATCTCATGAAGATTAAAGGTGAAGTTAGAAATCCAATGGAATATGGATAATGATGTCAACAAATTAGAAGACAAATCAAGCTGGACAAGAGAAGTGAGATTGGGATTGAAAGATGTAAAAATAGGATTATCAGATGAAAGGCTACAATTTCTTAAATTAAGAACTTGCAGATTGGAGCTAAAGTCCATAGCCCTTAGTGACGTGAGGTTATTGGAAGAGAGGTCAAGGACCATGAGGGAAGAAAGTTGAAAATGGGAAAATAGAAAATGAAGATTAGCGGTCGAAAGACCACAATTCCTTAGATATAGCTGTTGAAGGTTGGTGGAGCTCAAATTGAAGGGCCATTGAAATGATGTTGAGCTCAAGTTATTAAAAGAGAGATCAAGGATAACAAGAGAAGAGGAATAGTTTGAAAGATAAGCAGTCAACGAAGGATTATGGGTATAAGAAATGCCACATCCTGCTAGTCGCAGAACTCTGAGTTTTGACACTTTACCAATCATTTGTAGCCAGATATGAGAATAGCCAACATCACTCACATAACTCAAGTCAAGACTTGATAGTGAAGAAAGCTTAGAGAGCCACTTTGCATCATCATTGTTCTTGTCATCTAACGTGAGATTAGAATCATAACCACCAAGCTGTAGTGTTTGCAGCATGGAGAGATTCCCAAGCTGAAAAGGGATCACTCCATCAAGACTATTTAGTCTAAGATCGAGATGTCGCAACTTTGAAAGGTTTCCAATTGTCCAAGGGATGTCTCCAACCAAAATATTAAAACGCAGATCAAGATATTCTAAATTTGAAAGCTTTCCCAATTGAAAAGGAATAGTCCCAGCAAAACCAGAAAAAGAGAGATTGAGATATCTTAACTTGTTGAAGGACCCTATGGACTCTGAGATTTCGCATGGAGAGAAAGTATTCTGACTGAGATCCAAATATTCCAAATCATGCAATTCACTCAATGAAGTAATATTAATTTTACCCATCAAAGAAAAAGGATAGAGACCGCGGAGATTAAGGAATCGAATGTGACCTGTTTCATCACTGCAGTGAACTCCTTTCCAGTTGCAGCAATCTTCATTATCTGCATCTCTCCATGTTGATAACATGCCATAGTCATCTTTCGAGATTCCTTGTTTGAATGAGAGCAAAACTTTTTTCTCATTCTCTGTGCACTTTGCTCCTTCACCGATTGTAGCCAAACTGAAATTTGCATGCAGCAGAAACAGCAATGCAAATAATGCGCAAATAAAGCCCATTGTAAGGACAATATCTTCAATACAAGCTCACAAGTAAAGAGTGATCTAATGATGTTCATAAAAAGTGCTTGAGGCGTGAGGCTTGAGAAATGGATTTTAGGATTTATAGAGAGTTCATTGTAGAGGGTATAGAGTTGTAGGCTATTGGCCATTCAGAGAGATAAAGCCAAATTTTTTCTTTAAGTTAATTATTAATATTTAGAAATTTTGTGGTGCTTATTGATAGCTTTCTGTATATTGTGTCTTGTTTGGAAAGAGCCAGTGATTTATGGGGTAAATGTGGGGTCATACTTGACCGATGACTTAGACTTAATCAAAGTCACATACTTCAAAAGTTAAAGTTGAATGATGACTTGCAGTCTTTTGTGATGAAGAAAAATAAAAGTTGTCATGAAAATTACACAATGAAATATCAAGTTTTAGCACAAGAAATTATTACGTGTATATAGCTTCGATTATTTTTCATTATTTTTTTGGCGTTTATAAAAAAATTATTATTTTTTATGGAATAGAAAGCATTGAAAAGTAAAAGTAAAAACATAATAAAATAAATACAGTAAAAAGAAGCTAATAAGTAATTCCGCTTGCATCCTGCAGAAGTTCGGCAGATTTCTTCGATAGCACTTGCAATCCAAGTCCAATATTTAAGATTTACAGAGTTCATTGTAAGGCAATACATAGACTTGCAGACTTTTCACCATTCACAGAGATAAAGCCAAAATGTGCAAAAATAAAGGGGAAAAAGAAAGAAAAATACTGTCAAAATTGGTAAAAGACAAATAAGTATATTAAATTTCAATAATTCTAAAGAGACTTATTTGAAATTTTGAAATGTTGGAAAATTTGGAAAATTATCTAACCACCCCTAGTTTTTTTAATGGAAAATCCTCAAACCCCCATGCCGGCTGCCGAAGCTCTGGCATCGGTGACTGGCGGCAACAGCTGTCACCAAAGCTCCAGCGGTCTTATATATATATATTTTTGAATTTCTCAAGCAAAAGTCGTTAATATAAATACTTGAGTTATAAAAAATATATGAGACAATTGGAACTTCGGTCGACCTTATTTGTGACTTTAGTATGCATATTAATAACTCAAGTATCCATATTGCCAACTTTTGCTTGAGAAATTCAAAGAAATATATGAGACTATCGGAGCTCTGGTCGACTTTATTTATGACTTTAGTACCTATATTAACAACTCAAGTATCCATATTGATGACTTTTACTTGAGAAATTAAAAAAGAATATATGAGACAACTGGAGCTCCGCTTGACCCTATTTACTACTTTAGTATCCATATTAACAACTCAAGTATCCATATTGATGACTTTTGTTTAAGAAATTCAAAAAAATATATGTGAATACCAGAGCTCCTGCAACCCATCGCTAACAAGGTCACGGAGCTGTGGTGACGGCCGCCACCGGTTATCGCCATCGGAGCTCTAGCAGCTGGCAAGAGGGTTTGAGGATTTTTTTCATTACAAAAAAAAACAAAGGGTAATTGGGTAATTTCCCAAATTTGGCAACATTTCAAAATTTCAAATAAGTCCCTTTGGAATTATTGAAATTCAACATACTTATATGTTTTTTATCAATTTTGACAATATTTGTTTTTTGTCTTTTTCCCAATTATAAATGGAAAATGTTTTTGAAGTTAATTATCAATATCGAAAAATTCAGTGGTGCCTGATGGCCTGCTATATGTTGTCTATATAGAAGATATTTTGTTTGGACAGCGGACGTGGTTTATGGGGTAATTGAGAGGCTATACTTGAAAGAAGACTTGGACTTTAAACTTTTACGTAGACTTGAGATATCAAAGCCACAGGGCACAAAAATTGAAGTTGAATGATAACTTGCAGACTTCTGTGATGAAGAAAAATAAAACTTGTCGTGCATAGCATGTTATTTCAACCATTTAGAGACTGTTATACATTTTTATAAAAAAATCTTTCTTTGGGCCAAGTGCATGAATTGTATTATCAATATATAATTATATAATAAGTAATGAATATGGGATAAGGAAGAATTATGGATGAAAACGTGCTTCTTGCATTTTGTTGCCAAAATGGATGAATTTTGAAACTCCAAGAGACCAAGACCCATTCTAGATTCTATGATAAATCGTGCAAGACAGGTTGTTTCCCAATAGTCATTATTGGAAAAATCACTTTTAAGATCGGTTAAAAAAGACATTTTAGACCGGTTTTGGATCTGGTCGTGATACAGCCAGTCTTAAAAGTCTGCTACTTTTTAGACCGGTTATGGAATCGGTCTTAAAGAAAAGTTTAAAGACCGGTTATTATAAAATCGGTCTAAAAATAAATATTTTTAGACCAATTATCAAAGGAACCCGTCTAAAAGGTTCAAATTTTAGACCGGTTTTCCGATAAACCGGTCTAAAAAGTTGAAATTTTAAGACCTGTTTTCTACAAAACCGATGACCGGTTTTGTAAAAAGCCGATCTTAAAATTTCAACTTTTAAGGCCGGTTCTCTCCAAAACCAGTCTTAAATATAATTTTCAGACCGGTTTTGGAGAGAATTGGTCTTAAAAGTAGTTTTTTTAAAATTTTCGTTTAAAACATTTACCCAGCAAGTCATTTCCCCTATTAAAACATTTCACTCAGCAAGCAGCAGCCAGTTCAACGACATTCAAATAAATCTTCTTCTCTTACAGATTATAACTAACATCTTAATGACATATGAGAGACTCAAAACTCATTGGATCGGAACATATTAAAACTCAACTCCCTTGTGCTTAAACAGTGCTGGCTGAAACAGAAGTAAGGAAAACAACCATGAATAATAAACTCACAATCATAGACAGAATCATAATGCAAGGAAATCATACAACCATGACAATGCTGTTTTGACCAAGTTCATTATCTTTTCACTTACATACATACATCAAAGATTAAATTACATTAATGACAATGCTATTATTCATATTAGGGCTAAAATACTTTATACACACTCTTCTCAGGCTGATGATCATTAGCTGGCCTGGCTTCGGAGAATCTACACTAAGACGTACACCTCATATCCTTCATTTTCATGTGGCAACAACAAAAAAAGTAGTTTTATATACACACCAATAACAATATACATAATTCAAATATAGTTCATGATAATTATTTTAGCTAACTAACCTTCAATGTAGTTTTATAAAGGGATATCCTCCCATATCCCTTCATGATGATCGTTTCTTATACCGTGTTCATTGTCTACTTCATCTTCTTCATTCAATTATGGTAAACCCCTAAAAAAAGAAGGAGTCTCAAGAAGATCATTCATTGAATGACTTTCTTGATTAACAACAATGACCCTTTTTCCTTGGAGAGCTACAGACCACATTTTATTTGCCTGATCAGTAACATAGAACACTTGTTTCGCTTGATATGCCATAATAAAAGGTTCATCTCTAAAACTTCTACTCTTCATATCAACCAATGTAAATCCCAACTGATCAATCATCACACCATTGTTGACATCAACCCACTTGCATTTGAAAATGGGAAGTTTAACTTTAACATAATCAACCACCCAAATCTCTTCAATCACCCCATAATAAGGTATTGTTATCAATCTAGGATTCTTATCTTTTGAACTAGAGAAGTGCATAGATTCAGCCACTAACATAACCCCACTGTTCTGGACGGTGCTCCTATCATCAAAGGACTTCGTGTAAAACGTATAACCATTGATTACAAATGAAGTCCAACTTATGACATCAGCCTCAGGACCATGTGCTAACCATTTAATTGTATCAGAAACACATTCTTCGCCGTCAACCTTTTGTTTGAACCAATGTGCAAAAGTTTTGTTATGCTCCCTAATTAACCTTTGTTCAGTCATTCGACTATTTTCTTTCCGTACAATTTCTTTATGAGCATTAATGTAATCTTGAACTTCATCAACATTATTCAAGATGTACAAGTGGACTTGTTGCAATTCATCATGATCCATACTCTTTACTTAAGCCCCGCGTCTATCGCCTTCTTCATCATGACATTCAGGAAGTCCAATATGTCCTATATTTGATAAGTAATCTTGACAAAACTCCCTGGCTTTTTCAGAAACATATTTCTGAACAATAGATGCTTCAGGCCGGTTAGGTTTCTTCACATACCCTTTTAGGATTTTCATAGTTCTTTCAATTGGGTACATCCATCGTAAATAGATAAGGCCACACAACTTGATCTCTCTGACTAGATGAACAATTAGATGTACCATGATGTCAAAAAAAGAAGGAAGAAAAAGCTTCTCAAGCTGGCACAAGATCAGATATCCTTCATTTTCTAGTTCATCCAATTTTTTTGTCTCAATGACTTTACTACAAATAGCATTGAAGAAGAAACAAAGTCTAGTCAAAATATGTTGAAGATCATATTCGACAATGCCTCGAATAGCTACTGGGAGCAGTTGTTGAATTAAGACATGACAATCATGAGACTTTAGCCCCACTAACTTCAAGTCTTTCATCGACATGAGCTTCCTAACATTTAAAGAATACCCTGAAGGAACTTTGATGCCATGTAAACAGTCATAAAAGCTTCTTTTCTCATCTTTAGACAAAGTATGAGCAGCTGGAGGACAAAACGTTCTCTTACCATATGGCTTTGGATGCAAGTCTTCTCGTATCTCGATTTCTTGCAAATCTAATCTTGCCTTCACGCCATCCTTAAAACTACCTTGTATGTTAAGCAGTGTCCCAACAATACAATCACAAACGTTTTTCTCCACATGTATTAAATCAATACAGTATCTCACATCAAGCTTTGGCCAATATGGAAGATTGAAGAAGACATACCTCTTTTTCCATTTACTTTTCTCATTACTATTCTTTGTAGCCTTACCAAAGATAACATTCATATTTTTCACCTTTTCATAAACTTGCTCCCCAGTTAATGCCTTCGGAGCATCTTCAAACTCTTGTCCACCAAAAAAAGCTTTCTTTAATCTACGATACTGGCGGCCTCATCTAAGAAATCTCCTATGGCCAAGATAAACTGTCTTTCTTCCATGTTGAAGTTGATGGTAGCATGTTCCTTCTTCACAAATCGGACATGCTTTATGCCCTTTAACACAATATCCTGACAAGTTTCCATATGCAGGAAAGTCATTTATAGTACAAAAGATCATGGCTCACATTTTAAAAATCTCCTTGTTCGCGTCAAAAACATCAACACCTTCATCCCACAACTCTTTCAAGTCTTCGATCAAGGGTTCCAGGAAAACATCTATGTCATTTCCAAGTTGTTTTGGTCCCGAAATCAATATAGATAACATGATGTACTTTCATTTCATACATAACAGAGGAGATAAGTTGTAAATTACTAACAGAATAGGCCATGAACTATGTATACTGCCTAGGCTACCAAAAGGATTCATGCCATCTATGCTAAGCCCAAGCCTAAAGTTCCTAGGCTTTTCACCGAAGGCAGGATATAATTGATCAATTTTATTCCATTGAGAAAAATCAGCCGGATGTTGAAGCTTTCCATCGGATATCCTCTCATCCACATGCCATCTTAAATTTCTTGCATCGTTTTCATTAGCAAACAAGCACTTGAACCTTGGTATGATTGGAAGGTACTACAATACTTTTGCAGGAGCGTTATTTGATTTGTACCTCGGGGTTTCACATATCAGACATTGTTGTTCCTCTTCATGCTCTTTTTTATACAATATACAATTGTTAGGGCATGCATGGATCTTTTTATACTTCATCCCTAGCAGACACAATATTTTCTTAGCATCATAGTATTGAGAAGGAAACACATTATCATCTGGAAGCATGTCCTTACAAGCCTCAAGCATTTCTGAAAAACTCTTGTCGTTCCATCCATGCTATGCTTTCAAGCTTACCAATTTCAATACTGCTTTCAACAATTGGTATTTTTTACACCCCGAGTACAACGGTGTCTCAGCATCACTGCACATATTACCATATGCATGTGATTGCTCAAAAGTCTCTTCTCCTACATCAAGAATAATATCCTCTATCCGATCATTCGTATCCGTGTCATTATCATCAAAGTTCACTCCCCCCTGTTGAGATGAACTTGGCATTTCTAATTCTTCACCATGCCATACCCACACTGTATAACTCTTACAAAATCCTTCACAAATTAAATGTGTATATATATCTGTAGTACTTAGTCGCTTCTCATTCAAACATACTACACAAGGGCAATAAAACTTCCCACTACCATCTTCGGCATTTCTACTATCGAAGTCTAAAAAACCCCTCACCCCATTATCATATTCAACACTCGTTCATTTAGCGTTTATCCAACTATGATCTATATATATCTCAACACTTCTAGCACCCTATATCCAACAACAAAAGGATAGATAAGAAAACAACAACAATAGAGTTTTAGAGATTTCAATGAAATTAATAGGCACCATTTGAAACTAGTATTATTTTAACCAACTAATAACATTGACAATAATCAAACAATCGCACTAAATTAAAATAGAACATAGAGTGGTATTAATCCCAGCCAAATATCACAGGGATGTAATTAAAAGTTAGAGCATATATCTAACAAGAATGTGCAGATTTAATTTTTTCTAGATTACGTTTAAGTGCTCACAACACCAACAAGAACCATTTTTTCATAGAACATTATTAATTATTGAAGAACAACGTACAACTAAATAACAGATCGAATACTAACTTGATTGAAGACCAAGGAGTGAGCTTCAACCTAAAGTCACGGTGGCGTCGACTGAGGTTAAAATGAAGTCCTCAAATTCACAGCATTGACAAAGGGAAGTCAAGGCAGAGGAGAATGGTCACTGTGGAGAATAGATGTGACGGCGGAGAAGACTGATGATAATCAAAGAACAGCAATGACGAACACAGCAACGATAACGGTAATGATAGAGAAGAGTTGAGCAAATGAGGGACGGGACGCCATGGAAGAGTTTATAACAAGCACAGACAGAGCTCACAGAGAAATGGCAAAAAGAGAAGAAAGGGTTCATAGAGCGTGCGATCTGGGTGCGAGAGTAAAAATACTGGCAAAAAATCTTACCTTTTAGACCGGTTTACAATAAAAACCGGTCTTAAAAGATGGAAATTTCAAATTTAAGATCGGTTTTTAAAAAAACCGGTCTTAAATGTAAAACATTTAAGACCAGTTTTGTACAAACTGGTCTTAGATTGTTAAAATTTTTAAGATTAAAAATGTTTTAACATTTAAGACCGGTTTACAAACCGGTCTTAAATGTTAAACATTTTAAATTCTTAAAAATTTTAACATTTTAAGACCGGTTTTATTTATAACTGGTCTAAATAAATTTTTTAAGACCGGTTGTTTTAGAACCGGTCTTAGAAGTTCAATATAATTACAGAACTACCACCGTGCAAATTTTTAAGACCTTATCCACTAAAACTGGTCTAAATGTGGCGGTCTAAAAAGGGTTTTTTCCAGTAGTGAGTTCTGAGACCTTAAGCATAGTTTCCCTCTTAAAGTGCAAACTGGCTCAAAACTTGAATTATGCCTTTTGAGGGAAGAAATGGATGACATTTTGCTTGTATAACACAAAGTTAACAAAATAACATATTTTGATGAGATCTTGATAATTAGATAAGTACTTTTGTTAGTAATAATGATTTTTTGGACATAAAATGAGAGAGAGGCTTATAGGATTTGTTTCCTCAATTTAGCCTTACAGAAGAGCAAAGTTTTAACGTTGGAATCTGTTTTGTTAGGATGCTTTGTCTTATTTGGAAAGGGCATTTGGTGTTAGTAATGTGAGTCAAGGTGACAATGGAAATGTAACACATCAACAATCTGCAAACTTAATTTGGAGATCAAATGGAGACTTGTTAAGATTTAGGGTTTTGAAACATGATTTGTCCCAATTTGGGCCATTAGCATTTTGTTTTGATTCTTTGAAGTTTCCATTTCTATTTAGTTGTTCTTACATTTTTTGTTTTGGCCACTTATTTAGTTGTGCTTGCTACTGCATCTTGTTACTCCCATTGGTTTAGAGGAAACGTGACCAGCTTGCTTGCTTCTGGAGAACATGGAGTCAGTTAAGAATATTGGAAACAAAGTCGTTTTGGGATCCAAAGGAAGTAATGCTCTGTCACATCAGTTTTCAGGTGAACACAGCACCATTACAACATATACAGATGAGTTTGTGTAACACCAAAAAAATTTTATTCATCAAATATATTGTAATTATTGGAGGAATTTAATAAAATGGTGAATATTCATGAATTTGAAATTTATGAATGCTGTAAATTTTCATTTTCATGAGAAATTGGGTAGAAATAATTATGGAATAAATTTGGGTAATTTTAAAAGGCCAATAATAAGACCTAAAATTTGAGGAATAATGGAAAAAATATTTGGTCCAATAATAAATGGAAATTGGTAGGGGTGGAAACAGGCCAGGCGGCCTGGCCTGTTTTGGGTCTGCACAGGCCTGGCCTATCAGAAAAAGAGGCCAGGCCTAGGCCTATTTGAAGGCATGTTTTTCTAAATAGGCCAAGCCTAGGCCAATTAGTAAGCCTTTTAGGCCTATCAGGCCAGCCTATTACTATTTATAAAAAAAATTCTTAGGCTAGCCCAAATTCGCTTACTCTTAATCACTCAGTTTGAATTAAAATTGGGCCGTTCTAATCCCTCTCAACTCTCAAGACCCAACTCTCAATCGCCCATTCTAATTGCTAAATTCTAACTCACTCTCTCAGAACTCTCAAGTCTCATGGAGTCACGACTCATGATCTCATACTCTCAACTCAACTCTTAAACTCTCAAGTCTCAATCACTCACTCTCACTCCAGGTAAAAAAAAAGTCACTCACTCTCACTATCACTCACTCCATCTCTCTTGACTCCCACTCTCTCAGTCTCAGATCTCATATTCTCAGCCGATCACTGTCAATATACACCCACTCTCACTCTCTCAGTCGATCATTGTCACTCCGTTTGACTGTCTCTCTCGACTCTTAGTCTCAGATCTCAACCTACACTGGACAAGTGGACTCTCAGTCTCAGATCTTAGCCCTCTTCCTTTCCTCATCTTTGCCTTGATCCCAAGACCTAACCAGTCAATCACTGTCATTCCATCCTACTCTGATTTAAAGTCTCTCTTCCTCGGTGGCCGGTCGTTGGGACTTGGGAGCAGCCGCAAATCTAAAAAATCTAACTTGAAGGTGGCTCTTTTATTTGCTCTGCTTGCCTTTTTCGTTACGTGAGTCTGCAAAATCCGACTTGAAATATTTTGATTTACTCCATTATCTTAATTTTGTTATTCAATCTAACTGGACAATTTTCATTCTTTGCTTCTGTTCTTCCCTCTTGTTATATAGATATAAATCACCCTCTTATGATTCAGCTCTTCTAAGGGGAATGGAAAATGTGTGGTTTACTTCTAATTGGAAGATATTAATGCAATTAGAAAGCTGAGTAGATCTATTAATGTGACAATCTTGAATAAATTGAATTATTATGTATGAATCTTGTTATATAGATATTTACTAGGCTTTTCACCATTGCTGGGTGAGATTTGGACATTGTGGAGTAGCTAGCATTTTGTTCTTGTTTGGCGTTATTATGTATGAATCTCCTTATTGGGCATTTTTCCCCTTCTTTTTGAGTTATCTATCTTGTGAAGTTTGGAAAATGGTCTTGTGATATTCAGGAGACATTAGGTTAATTTCTGGAATTAATGATTCATTGAATGATCTGGAATTTATTGATTCAGGACACATTAGGTTAATTTCGTCCTGTTTTAATTTGGCTTGTTTTTGTCCTATTTGACATAGGCCTATTCTGAGGCTTGTAGCCTGTTTTCACCACTATTCCAGTTTCAGGCCTTCTTAATAAGCCACATGCCAGGCTTAGGCTCAAAATAAGGCCTATAACAGGCCACAGGCCAGGCACAGGCCATCTTGTCACAAAATAGGCCAGACCTATTAGGGCAAAAGCATGGCCTGACCTGGCCTGTTTCTACCCCTAGGAATTGGCCAAAGAAAAAGAAAAAAAGAAATTGAATTAAAAAGATACTGATAAAATCGTAATTTTGCCAATTTAGCACAAAACTAATTATTTTCCAATTAATTGAAATTAATTTCAATTAATTAAGGAAAATAAAGGGAAAATATATATTTGGAATATTTTGGTCAAATAAATATGAATTTTTGGAAAATTAGAGCAAAAGTGAAAAGTTGACCAAAATTGTGACATAAGGTGTACATGTAACTTGAACAAGTTGTGAAATCAATTGAGATCTAAAAGAAGGACCCTTGGAAAGTCATTACATGTAGCAAGAGAGAGGAGAAGTAGTTTGATATCAATTGGGCTTCATGACCCAAATTCATGTACATAAAGTTTGACCAAAATTGTGACATAAGGTGTATATGTAACTTGAACAAGTTGTGAATCCAATTGAGATCTAAAAGAAGGACCCTTGGAACGTCATTACATGTAGCAAGATTGAGGAGAAGTAGTTTGATATTAATTGGGCTTCATCACCCAATTTCATGAACATAAAGTTTATGTACACAAACTTAAAATTTTTTATTTTAGAAAATTAAATAAATAATTAGAATATAATATAATAAATGATAAAAAGCAATTGCTCCTTCCTTCTTTAGCCATAAACTGACACCCTTATGCTCAAAATAGAGAGAGAAGGCTTGTGTTGATTTAGAGAGAGAAGGAAAAGAAAAACTTGCAAAGGTAAGTGATTTCTTCAGTGAACTGGTTCGTAACGTGTATAATCCTTTTCCTAAGCTTCTCTTCTATGTTATTTAAGGTATTTGAAGTAGAAACTTCAATGTTTCAAGGGTTAGGGTTTCGGCCATAGGAAGGAAAAGCCAGAGGAAGCAAAGGTAACTTCTGAACTTCACATATTGGTTGTATTGGCTGCTGTGAGTAATTTGATCGGTGAGTTTCTGCTAGATTTGCTCTGGTTGTAAATTTGGGAAAAGTTGTGCTCTAAATGTTATGCTGCCCAAATTGAGGCTAAATGGTGATTTTAATGTAATTAAACAGTTAATAAAGTGATTAGGAGTAAAAAGGAGCAAGCCTACGAAGTCAAAATTGAAAAACCCGAACTTTTCATGGAAAACCTATAACTTGTGGCTAGGGCTGTTAGAGGGGCTAGGAGTTGGATTTTCATAAAATTGATGGTTCCATTATGTTCAGGAGGGAAAATTAGGTCGGGTTATAGTTGAACACTTTTTCAGAAAAGCCCTAGAAAGCCCAATGACCAAAATGCCCTTGAAACCCTAAATTAGGGGGTTGCTAAGGGCATTTTTGTCTTTTGGCAATGAATTTGGTAATTCTGAGGTCGGAAATGGATTCCTTGGGCATAAATATGTCAAAAGAGCCTAGGTCAAAATTTCATAAAAAGTATGTTGGATCGGGTATGGCAGGGCCGAGCCGGTTCCCAAGGCATTTTGATAAATTTTCACTATAGACTCATATAACCACTAGAAACACTATGAAAGTGACTAAAGTAGTATACAAATGGGTTTTTACCTAATTCTTGTACATTTGATATTTTAGGACCAAGTAAAGAGCCTAGTCGGTGGCACACTTTCTATATGACTGTGGAACTTGATCTTTATTACTCTATGCATATCAAAATGTAAACGGGTGTTAGCAGTATGACTCATATGTGGCCATACTAAATATTGTATGTTGGTTACTCCTTATTACTTTAAATCTTTATTTTCTAAATATCTTTATGTTTCAATTTGGGCATTAAATTTGTTAACATATTTTGTTTTTGTTTTGTGATGTTAATCTCTATAGGCCATCATTTGGTACTATCTTCATGACTATAGAAAGACATTATCTGTTCTGATAGAGTTGGTAAAATGGTTTGGGCCAACAGACCCAACCTGCCATCCCACCAAGAAGCAGGCGGAACTAGCCCGCCCCACCAGCCTCGCGGGCTAAAATGGGCTGGCTCGCGGGCTGGTGGGCTAACCTATTGTTTTTTTAAGTTTTTTTGTTTCTTTTAATAAAATAAATTCAAATACCCTTATTACCTTTCATTTGATACCGTATTTAATTAATTCCTCATACCTTTATTTGAAACGTTTATTTTCATATTATATTTATTTATTTGTTCTACTATTATTCAATTTAAAAGAAATGTGTTTATATGTTTTCGTTATGTGAGTAGATGAAAAAGAAGAAAAGTAAGAATGAAATTGACTTCATAACACAAATATATAAAAGAAAAGAAGTGTGATGTGAATAGGTGAAAGAGGAAGGGAGTGAGAATTAAAAAAAAGAAGGCGGGCTAGCGGGCTCATGCCAGCCCGTGAAGGGGTGGGCTGGTGACAGGCTGGCAGCCCGAGAAGGGCCAGCCCACAACCCTCGGACTGGCCCATTTTACCGATATTATTTGGAACCCCTCTATCAAAACATTGAACCTATTAGCCGTTTAACTTTACCGCAAGTGTATGGGTCACAAATAATACAAAAAGATCGTTCCTACGAGGACTAAGGAAAAAAAAGAGAGCTAGTTATAGAAATTATATTCTTAATTAGATTAAGCAATTTTTGTTTTAGTTTTAAGAAATCAAAGGAAAACAAATACTTAACTTCACGAGTATTAAAGACTTAGAATTATCTATCCCCTTTCTATTTCATGAACTAGTAAATTTACCTCAATAAGCAATAAAACGAATATGTGTATTTGTCTAAGATTCAAAGACATTTGATATTGCTCTCTTGAGTCAAAACCAAATTTTTATCCTAATAAACTAATCAATTTCTTGTATCAATTTATAAGGACTAACTTTAGACACAAAGCTTAATATGACAATGCTAGGTTAGTAACTATATCTCTATAATACTAACAAACCATCCCTTTAATACCTAAACTTCAAGTCTAACATGATTTTACCTAGTTCTACACTTACATTATCTTTCTCAAGTATAATTTAAATGAACAAGATGACTAAATAGTGATCAGGTATTTAGAGCCATTAAGAGCAAGATAAAATCAACAAAAACTTCATTTGATGCAAAATAATAATAAATAAATAGTTTAATCCATCAATAGGTTCAATAAAATTCTAGAGTGAGAAAACTAGCTGCTCATGTTCATCAAAATCAAATCACAACGTAACAATAAAACACTCTAGATAGTTCAGGACAAAGAAAAAAGAGATAAGGAGAGACTAGAGACTACTAATATAGAGTAGAACAAAGATCTTCTTTTGCTTTGGTCCTTACATTGGCAGCAACTGCGTTCTCCCTCCCTCCAGCCTCGCTAGTTCGAAAAATGGAAGAAGACCACAACTCAATGCCCTTGACCTCTCCTCTACTTCCTTTATTCAGTTCGCATTTCCCCACTGAGTTGTCGGCACTGTTGGCTTTCACTCAGAGCATCGCCCAAGACAAGGATGAAGGATGGTGCCCTCCTTGGTTTAACTCATTCTCACGGTCCAAAAGAGTAGAAGAAGAAGGTGATTTTTTTGATCTGGAAGTGTCACTCCTCTCCCTCCAGCCTCACCCTCTGACCCTCATTTTAAGAAGGCGCACCCTTTGGTTCAACGATGACATCCGGTGATTTTTGATCCTTTGATGTTAATCTTGCAAGAAGAATGTGAACCTCCGATTCTTGCTGCCTCCTTTTCTTTTTATTGCAATTGCCTTTTTTTCCGTCGCTTTAGGTTCTGAATCCTCAAATAATGCTATACATTTTGCTTGAATATCTAAAAAAGATATAATTCAAAGGATAAAAAATTGAAGAGAATGGAGGAGGACAACA
This sequence comes from Inga oerstediana, assembly GCA_963210345.1. Classification (NCBI taxonomy): domain Eukaryota; kingdom Viridiplantae; phylum Streptophyta; class Magnoliopsida; order Fabales; family Fabaceae; genus Inga; species Inga oerstediana. The sequence goes on from OY723407.1 coordinate 44,467,919, forward strand.
ACAACAACAACAACAACATCAATAATAATAATAATAATAATAAAGAACTAAAGCCTATTATTTTTTTCTTATTTCCCTTTTCATAATCTTATATTATTATTATTTATTATCAATATCATTATTATTTCCTTAGCTTTGATATTTATACTAAAATCTCCTAAATCCTCCTCTAAATTGATATCATGTCAAAATTTGACTTAATTCCCTTTAATTTATTATAGATGACTCCCAAATATATTAAAATATACCTTAAAATTATCTAAACATAGGGAGTTATCACACCCCCACACTTGCATCAAATCGTGTCCTCAAGATTTTAATTTGTAAACCACCAAGGAAAATATTGGAAGCAAGATTTTAAAGAAGACATTATAAAAGTAGAACCAATTTAAACACAATAGATTGTCCCTTACAAGGCAAGTGTTTACACTTATCCCTCACTATAATTAAGGGTTTATGTTTCACTCAATTCTACTTATAACAACTCATCTAACATAGGCTTGTTTATCATCTCAATATCCACTTTATTATCCCAATGCCTACATAAATCAAAAGGCCTTGATAGTGGATAAAACTTTAGTTAGTACCAAGCAGTTCAATAAAAGACATGAAGAATGAAGGGAAATTTTATGAGGAATGAATATTTTATTTAAATTTATTTTATTATTACTTTTTAGCTATTGTAGGTCCCCTTTTGACGCGACCTTGCACATAGGTGATGCAACATCAGTTACTCAGTTACTCCAACAACCTTTTTTTTATATGTTGAGCTATTGGAGGTCCCCTTTTGACGTGACCCTACACATGGGTGATGCAGCACCGGTTGCTCAATTGCTCCAACAGGCACCTCAAGAGGCTTTTAATCCAACTCATAACCTTCTTTGACTTAACTATTTGACGAGAGATCCAACATTAGTAATGAAGTACCTCTGGTTACTAAGTTAAATCTAGAGAAGTCAACGGAGTTGTTATTGTTGTTATTCCTTTTCTCTTTTTTTTCCCTTCTTTTTTTTGTTTTTTTATCCCTTCAACCCCATTTAATTTTTTTAAATTACTTAGCACTAATTAAAGTAGAGAATGAAAACGAAGGTCCAAATCATCTTTCTGTAAACAAAGGGAATTTTTAACTTCAAAAGAGATTCAATACAAGTTTTAGAGATGAAATCACAATAAGTGTACTCTCTCTTGAAAAGATAAATATATAGGCTCAAATTTCTCACAAGTTATTTAATTTCCTAAAATGAATCACCCCAACCAAATCTTTGCCTATTTACTTACACTCAAGAACACAAAACCAAGTTTGAATTAGATTCAATCCTTTCAAGTTTAAATCAAACCAACCTTAACAATGTTCTTAAGCAAAATCTCAACTTTTAAGAGTTAAAAAAAAATTGTTGTTCACAAATTTCCAAAAAAAAATCTGTGTATGCTCAAGAACAATTAAAATCTTAAGGACAAGTTGCGCAAGTTATGCAAAATTAATATTACCTCGCCTACACTTAAATTTCACATTGTCCTTATTGTGAACATACAACATGAAATAGTAAAAGTGAGGAAGAATGAAACTTTTTTAATCATATTGAGATGCGGGGTTGATATGAGTTCCTAGTGTTTAGATTTGCATCAATTCAACAATAAGTGCTATATGCTAAACATCAATCCAGATCAACAACCAACATATACTATCAATACTATAGAGTAAAGTGGAAGAATACTCCCTTATTTGTTCTTGATTAGCATTCTCAATCGCTCCTCATCATGGTTGTCAAGGTGGAACACGTCATCAAGAGCTGCAAAACAAACATCAAAGCAAAATAATAATAATAATAATAATTACCAAAACTTTAGGTTGCCTCCCAAAAAGCAATATGTTTATAATCTTCAGCCAGACTATGGCAGCATTTCAAGAATCAACTATTAAGGGTAATGTAGTGGTCTGATGGTCCACTTCACCACCAAAATAGTGGTTCAATCTTTGCCCATTGACTTTGAATTTCTCTATACTTTTACCTTTCAATTCCATTGCACCATGATCAAACACTTGAACCATAGTGAATGGGCCCAACTAATGAGATTTTAGCTTTCCTGGAAACAACCTAATCTTGGAATTATATAAGAGCACTTGTTGTCCTGTTTCAAAGGTCTTGAACACAATCTTCTTATCATACCACTTCTTAGTCTTCTCTTTATACAACTTAGAGCTTCCATAGGCATGAAATCGAAACTCCTCTAGCTTAGTCAATTGCAAGAGTCTCTTTTCTCCTACAGCTGTAGCATCAAAGTTGAGCTTTTTGATAGCCCAATAAGCATTGTGTTCTAATTCCACTGGAAGATGACAAGCTTTCCAAATACCAACCGATAAGGAGACATGCCGGTTGGTGTCTTGTAAGTGGTATGATAGGCCTATAATGCATTATCAAGTTTCATGGACCAATCTTTTCTTGTGACACGTACTATTTTTTCAAGAATCTTCTTAATCTCTCAATTAGAAATTTCAGCTTGCACATTAGTTTGAGGATGGTAGGCTAGGGCTACCTTATGCTTAACCATATTTCTTCAAGAGAGTTTTGAAATGGTTGTTACAAAAGTAGGTGCCTCCATTACTTATAACAGCTCGTGGTGCACCAAATTGAGTGAAAATATGCTTTTTTTTAAGAATTTTATCACAACCTTACCATCATTGGTTGGATAAGCAGCTGCTTCAACCCATTTTGACACATAATCTACTGCTACTAGAATATATTGATTATTGATGGATTTAAGGAATGGTCCCATGAAGTCTATTCCCTAAACATCAAATAATTCCATTTCAAGCATGTTATTGAGTGGCATCTCGTTCCATTTAGAGATGTTTCCCAATCTTTGGCACCGATCACACTTCAAGGCAAACTCATAAGAATCTTTAAACAAGGTAGGCCAAAAGAAGTCACATTATAAGACCTTTGCTGCAGTTTTATTACCTCCAAAGTGACCTCCATACTCAGAAGAATAACAAAAATTTAATATTTCCTGTTGCTTGTTTTATGGTATGCAACTTCTTATCAATTGATCAGTATAATGATGAAACAAGAATGGCTCCTCCTAATAATACAGCTTAACATCATGCAAGAACTTTCTTCATTGATGATAATTCATGTTAGGAAGAATAATGTCACAAACAAGATAATTAAAAAGGTCAGCAAACCATGGGGCATCAGAGTAGTGTATGACAAATAACTACTTATTCAGGAAGGTATCATGAATGGCTTTGTTAGCTTCTAGTTAAGCATCAGTACTCAACTTGGATAAATGATCATCAACTTGATTTTCTATACCCTTTCTATCAAAATTTTCAAGATCAAATTCCTGTAAGAGAAGCACCCAGCGAATTAATCTTGCCTTTGAATCTTTCTTGCTGAACAAGTATTTAAGAGCTGCATGATCTGTGTATATAATGACTTTGGCTCCTACCAGATAAGAATGAAATTTTCTAAAATCAAATACCACAACAAGAAGCTCTTTCTTAGTAGTTGAATAGTTTTCTTAAGCATCATCAAGTGTACAACATGCATAATAGATCAGGTGAAAGACTTTATCTTTCTTCTAGCCAAGAACAGCTCCCACAGCAAAGTGAATAGCATCACATATCACTATGAAGATTGAAGGGTAAACTCCAATCTGCGGCCATCATTATAGGCGCAGTCACAACTTTCTTCTTTAGTTCCTTAAATGCTCGAAGGCAAGCATCATCAAACTTGAATTATGTGTCTTTCTCAAGTAAAGTAGAGAGAGGTTTGGTAATATTGGAGAAGTCTTTAATGAAACGATGATAGAAACTAGTATGGCCAAGAAAGCTTCTCACCCCCTTAACATTCACAAGTGGAGGAAGTTGTTCAATCACTACAATTTTTGCTCTATATACTTCTAGGCCATTCTTTGAGTTTTTATGGCCTAGCATAATTACTTTTTTCACCATAAAGTGACATTTTTCCTAATTAAGCACTAAGTTGGTTTCTTTACAACGTTTCAACACATTGGCCAATTTAAACAAGCACTCATCATAGGAATCTCCAAAAACTGTGAAGTCATCCATGAAAACTTCTATAGTTTGCTTAATCATATTAGCAAAAATGGCTATCATGCATTGTTAAAAGGTAGCTGGTGTGTTGGATAACTTAAAAGGCATGCATTTGAAAGCTAAGGTCCTATATAGACAAGTAAAAGTAGTTTTTCCTTGGTCATTAGGGGTAATGGCAATATGATTATACCCACAATATCCATCTAGAAAATAGAAGAATTCATGCAAACCCTCCAACCAGTAACAGTGTAAGTAGGAATTAGCTCATTGTGGGTGTGAGCCAGTACAGTCATACCATCCTTTTTGAGGACACATTGGACTGGGCTCACCTAAGAACTATCAGATATAGGATATACTATGCCTATATCAAGCCATTTAAGAATTTCCTTCTTCACAACTTCCTTTATGATTGAGTTCAACTTCCTTTGATGCTCAATGGATGACTTATGCTTGTCTATAAGAAGGATTTTATGCATACAAGTAGAGGGACTTATACCCTTAATATTAGTAATAGTCTAACCAATAGCTCTTTTAAGAGCCTTCAAGACATCAATCCATCGCTGCTCCTGTGGAATAGTGAGATCAAAAGTAATAATAATAGGAAGAATTTTATTTGTTCCTAAGTAGACATACTACAAGTGAAATGGCAAAGCTTTTAGCTTGAGGGAAGGTGGTTCCTCTAGAGAAACGTCAACTTTAGTCTGTCAATAAAACCTAAATCAAGTAATTCAAATTGCATTTGCCATTTTGGATAAGGAATCAATGTATCCATGACAGCTTTGCATTCCTCTATTAAAGAATTTTCTAAATCAATCCCAAGTATTGTAGCTTTAAGTGGGTTATCAGTCATACCTTTTTCACATTCCTTTTTTACCATAGAATCAAGATATCAATGAAAAAATAGTCCTCTAGAATATTAGGAGATTTTATCAACTGATTCATATTGAAGGTGACCTACTCATCAGATACTCTCAGAGTTAACTCACCTTTCTCTACATCAAGCAATGTTCTAGCAGTTGCCAAAAATAGTCTCCTTAATAGTAAGGTAATTCTTTATCAACCTCAGAGTCAAGTACAATGAAGTCTACAAGAAAGATAAACTTGTCAACCTTCATTAACACATCTTTAATGATTCCACAAGGTTGAGATAGACTTCTATTAGCAAATTAAAGAGTAACCGTCATTGGTCGAGCTTCACCCAATCCCAACTGGTTAAAGATAAATAAAGGCATGAGGTTAACACTAGCTCCAAGGTCACACATTCCTTTTCCCAATAATTTATCTCCAATATGGCAAGGAACAGAAAAGCTCCCCCATCTTTAAACTTTAGAGGCAGTTGCTTAATGATATCAGTGAAACTCCTAGTGACAAAAACTGTCTCAAACTCACTGAATCATCTCTTCTTAGATAGAATATCCTTCATGAACTAAGCATATTTAGGTATATGTTCTAAAGCTTCAGTGAATGGTATGTTAATATAGAGTTGCTTAAATATCTGAATGAATTTTTGAACTATAAATTTTCTTGATATTTTTTAAGTCACTGAGCGAATGGTAGTAGAGGCACATATTTTGAAGGGGAAGTGCAGGTCTTCCCCATATTCTTATCCATTTTCTCAAGAGCAATAGGTTTCTCTTTAACCACGTCATCAATATCTGCATGTAGTTTATCTTCTCACCTAACAGTAACCTCATTACTTGCACTCTTTTTCTCTCTAATTTGGCTAGGAATGTTAGCTAGTTGCTTTCTACTTCTCAAGGTCACTGCTTTGAAATCTTCCTTACCATCCCTTCTAGTATTGGGAATGGTGTCTTTGGGTAAATTATTTCTGCTGAATGCATTCATTTGAGATGCTATTTGACCTACTTGTATCTCAAGATTTCTGATAGAGGCATCATGAAGATTAACCTTATTTATCATACCTTCTTGCCTTTTAAGAAGCTGCCTCAAGAGCTGGTTTGTCTTTGAATCACTTTCTCTAGATTTTTGTTGTTGCTCAAATGCTGGTGATTGAACCATATTTTTACATGATTTTTCATGATTTATTTAGGATTTAAATGCATTTTATGGAGCATTATTGCATGATTAAGCATTAATTTTGGTTAGGAACAATTGTTTTGAATTAATGGTAATTAGGGGCAAAATGGTCAAAATTATTAATTATTTTGTACAATTGTTTCTTAGACTTTTAATGCTACTTATGCTTAATTTTTGCATTGTTGGTGTTGTGGAAGGAAATTGGAGATTTTAGAGGGTTAGAATTACTAATTTGAGGTTTGGGAAAAATTACAAAAATGGTCCCCAAAATTTCTGGAAATTACAAGTGAATATAGAAAAATATGGGGGGAAATTACAGATAAGGACCCAGGAGTTTTAGAACTTATATTTTGTCCCTAAAAATATTTCAAACAATTGCTCTTTAATCCCTCACCCAAAACTTTTAAACTATTCAGACAGGTCCCTGGTCAAAGCCTATTTTGACCAGGGTCTTCATCTTCAACAGACACAGACCCGACAGTGGTCTTGAAGCCCAACAAAAAAAAGATAACAGAGCTGAAGGCCCAAAGTGGAGGGAGCCCAGATCTGATACCCCTGGAACGGACCCTGTGGATATAGCACTCAGACATGTAAGATCCGAGAAGAGCTGAGAGGGAGATCATATACAGAATAGCGCCGCACAAGCAGAGCATCATCGGACATCACCTGCATCTTCTTTCCTCCTCTCTTCTTCATTGTGTCACCGGCGGTGAGCTTCTCCTCTTCACCATTGCTGGCGGCGGCACTCCCCCATTTCTTCCTCACCGCCGTCTCCACCATCATCATCCTCCATTTTTTCCGATGAGCAGCTTCGGTCTTCCCTCTCTCAAGCAACACACACCACCACCTTCACCATGCCCCTCTTCTTCCTCGTCAGACTACCTTCACCACTAACTCCGACAGGGTTGAGGCGGATGAAGGATAGGGGAAGCTGAGAGTTGGAGAGTCAAACCTCCCAAACACCAATGCCTTCCTCTGTTCCAATCACCTCCGACCCTCATTTCTGGTGACCACTTTATGCAAACATCCACCATCTCTCATCCTCTGTTCTCAGTTTACACAACCACAGTACTACACTTCCCTCTCCACCGTTGTTCTTCTCCAACCACCACTGTCATCTCTTTAGTACTATTCTATTTTTATTCCACCACCACCACCGACCTCCGTTATCACTTACACCTTCACCATATCACTGTTTCTTCCTTTGTTCTGGTGGTCACATCTTCTGCACTACACCTCCATCATCGTCTTTCTTCATTCCATCATCATCTTCACAACAACAACACTATCGTATCTCCACTGTTTCTCTTCTATATTTTACCACGTGGCTGCCATGTTTATGGATTTTCTGTGGTTATTTTAAAGTGATGTGTGGATGAGCTTGCTTTGCTCCTTGGGATGGACAGTAGCTTGAGTTTCAGAGCTTAAAAGGGGAGTTTATTTTGTTCAATCCATTTTCTCTATTTTTATTGGATTTCTTAGTTTTAGGAATGATGATTTGAATTGTTGAGACTTAGTTTGCATGTTTGGATAAATTTATGGATTGAACCTATGTGATTAGATTAGATTTTTGTAGCTTGTTGAATTTATATATATGTATTTTCTTTATTGATTCAATGAGATTGTGCTTTCTACGTGTTTTTGTTAGAAAATATGATTGAATTGGATCAATTGAGTGTCGTGTTATCGCATTCATATCAAGAGAAAGCAAGTTGCATTAATCTAATCCTAATCGCACACTAAGTGTACTTCAATAGTGCCTTAAGAGGTGATTGCTAGCTATGTTAGTAGGAGTAATCACTAATCAAGGACACTAGACTTAAGCGTTTGCTTGGGGTTTTCATCAAGACTTAGTGAAAATTTACTCTCACATATAAGTGAACTATGATAGCCACTACTACATTCCAAAAGGCATCTATTATACATTTCATATCCAATTCCATACTCCATCCATTTTATAAAGAAAACACAAACAAAATACCAAGAAAAAAAATGATAATAGCTTAGGATTTAATTTAATTTCACCTAATTAGTTATTAATTTGAAAAAATCTAAAAACCTTTTTCCCCTTGTTTTTAATTGCATTTGCAAGGCATATAGATTACTTAGGTAGTTCAATAAAGGCTACTCAAGTGAGACGACCCGAGTGTTGCATTGTACTACAATTCTTGGATTAAACATATTTTGCATTAGACCCCAAGGCGTAAAGACACGGTCAAATCGATGGCGTCGTTGCCGGGGAGCTAAATAATTGGCTCCCTAAGTAATCTAATTGTCAAATTCACTTTTGACAAAGGGTTTCTCGGGTTGAGCTTGTTAGTTTTGCATTTTTTTTTGTTTTTCATTGCATATAGTTTAGGATTTATGCTTTTAGGTAGTTTGCATAGCATTCATTGTATTGTTTTGACTTGGTAGCTTCTGTGTGGTGTTGTTGCATTCAATTTCATATGATGTTGAGCTCACTTATTTGAATTCACCATGTCTCCAAGTTAATTCAAAGCATCTTGCATCTTTTGTAATTTTGAAATCCGTTTCCCTTTTTTCATTTGCATTTGTATTCTTTTCGATTCTTTTTCTTAGTTTTCATAGTTTTTTTAGTTAGATAGTTATCTTGTGATTTATTGGAAATTTATTGCATTCAATTCTCATGGCTTGGTTTAATGGTAATCAAGGTTTACCTTTTCAGTCTTACTCTTCTGTAGCAGATTCAACTGAAAGGAAAGAGTCCATCTCTGAAAGCATCCATGCTATTCAACAAATATTGCAGCTTCTTCAAGCTAATTTGGGATGTCAAGATAGTCCAATTGGTCAAGAATGCCAAGGTCCATTCCACCCTTCATACCATGAACCCTACCAACAACCTTCATTTCAACCTCGTTACCCACTACACCCACCCTATAAATCATACCATGAACCTTCTCCTCTACCATATAACCCATATCATGAGCCTTATTCTAATCCTCCATCGTATAACCACATGTCAAATCATGAACCTTCTCCTTCATTCCATTCCACTTTCCAACCATTCCATCCACCTCATGAGCCTCTCTACCCACCATTTCCATAATCTTATGGACCTCATTCCCAACCATGTGTGCCACACCGGGAACCAACCATTAGTGAAGTCATTCAAGAGTTTCAAAACCGAATCACTCAAACGATCAATGAAGAGCAGTCCAATAAGGATGCCTTTGCTCATCAAATGGAAGTGATTCACGAGTTTTAAACTTAAATATATGATCATACCAATAAGCGGTGGTCACAAATGGACTTTCTTATCAAAAGATTGGAACAACAAGAGAAAAAGAGTGAGAGATTGGAAAAGGAACTTAAACATCTCACTCAGCAAGCACAAGTGTTGAAGAATCCCCAAGAGCACCCTCCTTCCATATCCTTCCAAACACATGAAGTGGAGCACATACAAGAAAGCACTGAGGAGATGGAGGAAACACAAAAGGCTTATAAGTGCTATACTCCACTAGAGACTCACCCACCACCTACCCTTTCATATGAATAAAGTGGTTTTGAATTTGAATCTTATGCTGTTGAATTGAATTTGAACTCCCTCCTTGCCATCCCAACTGTTGATGATCAAGTGCATGCTTTAAGAGAAGCAAATACTAAGTTGGATACAGAACATCAACACTTATTAGATGTTGCATGGGAATCTGGCACTTTGAGGGGGCAAATAGATAAGCTCAATGAAATGGTAGACCTCTCTAACGCTATCATACATCATATATGGTGGGAGCAATCTGGAGGTGAAGAGGGAGCTTTAATCTTTTCAAAGTTGCATGTCAAGTAGGAGGGCAATGCTGAAAATGTTCTTAAGCTCACTCAACTCCAATCCTCTCAGAATTTGGATTCTTATGAAGTGCCATCTCATGTTGAAACCAGGCTAGAGCAACCTGACATTCTTTACTCAGAAATTTAAGAGCAAGGAGTTAAAGCTCATGAGCCAAACGCCACTTCACAAGTGGAAGACTTCAAACCTTCGGTGCCTATTCCCACACAACCATATGAAGTGGAGCAAGTACAAAAGAACATTGAAGAGTCTCCCTACCATTTAGTAATGATCATATCCTTATAGAAATAGACTCTCCTACTACTTTAACTAATAAAGCACTTCATGATTTGAGTGATGATGGGGTGGAGGAGGAAATCATTGTGGAATCCCCTCAAATGTTTGAAAATGTAATTGCTCAACCCATTAGTTTAAGTAGTAGTGATTCAATTGTACTTGTTGATGACCCTGCTCCTACTTCTTTGTGTGATGCTTTAACTGTTGAACATGCTTTTCTTTATAGTACTAGAGATGATTATGATCAATTGAATGATATATTTTCATGTTCTTGTGCGAAAGATCAAATATGTGTAGATTGTTATAATGACAAATGCCACTTGCTTGTTGATTTTTGAAAGAAAACATTTAATGAAGTGGTTGATTCTACCATTGATCTTGATATACATCCTATTACTATTGATGATTATAAGCATAACACTTGTGAACATGTTGAATCTTGTATAAATGCTACTATGGTTGTTGTGAATGAGAAAGACCATTGCCTAGAAGAAGATCCTTCTTTTGAATCCAATGAATTGCATGTTAGTTTCATACAGAAAGATTCAAATGCTTTGATTAATGATTTCACAAATGAAAATGATTCTTTCTATATGATTCTTTCTTGTGATTTGCCACCCAATATAGAAAAGGAAGATGATTTTTTTGAACATTCAAAAGTGTTAGGTGGAAATAATTTGACAAATTCTCTTCTTTCTTCCACTCTTTTCCCTTCCATTTCTTGTGATTGCAATGATGATGTGGTGTACCACAACACTAAGTTGGATTCCGCACCTTCTACTTTACAAACATATGAGAATCTAACTGGTTGTTTGACTCCTACTGATGGGAGTGCCTTTGATTTCCTTGGATATGATAGTCACTTGGAGAGTTTGGAACTTAATATGCCTTTATTTCACTTGAAATCTCTCCATGTTTCTATTTTTGGATGGGATACTGCTGTTTACTTGGATCCTTTACAGGCACATTCTTGGAAAGGTCATCGGAGGAGCCAATATCCACCATACATCCTTGGACCTCTTCTGATTGATCCTGAGCTACCTCCACCAAGGAATTTCAATACGGGAGAAGATGTCTTCAATGATAAAAGCATGATTCTCATCAGGGATGAGAACTTCTCCTTTAAGAGACTCAAGATACTCTAACACAGGTTGTCTCTTTCCTCACTTGTTTTCTTCCTAAATCCTATCATTCGTTGAGCTTAATTTTTGTGTGAGGAAGTTAAGTGTGGGGGAGGGACACAAACCAGTAGAAAAAGGTAGAAGTCACTTAGTTTAATAAGTATAATAAGAACTCCCTTTGTATGCTTTGCATTTATGGCCCTTACCCTACTTAATTACCATTGTGCCTAGAAATTTAACTGCAAAGACTCTCTTTCGAATTGCTTTACACATTGAGGACAATGTGTTGATTAAGTGTGGGGGAGGGGAATACATTTTAAATCCCACTATTTAGTTGTTTTCAAATGAAAAATGCCATTAACTAGAAAATTTTTCAAAAAGTTTTCAAGAATGACTTGCTTTGAAACATGTTCTAAATGGTAAAGGGTCAGATTTGCCACTTTGGAATGTGATTTGTGGGTAATTCCTTGAGTTTTCATGTGATCTAGTATTTTGGCAACTTGTTGAAACCATGTTTTGTTCTTTTCAAGTGAATGGTGAGAGAAATGAACCCACAATTGGATTTTTTGTTTACTTCTTATTTTGAGAAAAGAAAGTTTCTATATCATTAATGCTTTTAGGAGTTGAGCACTTTTACAATTGATTGCAATGTTTTAATTAATTGTGTTAGTAAAGTTAGCATTTGGAATAGTTAAGTAAATGCATTGTGATTAGTTTACTATGCAATTGATTGTGTTGAAGTGAGCATTAGGGAGAAGCCTTGTTGGAAGGTTATTTGAGCCTTGAATTCTTTTATGTGAGCATGTTTGCTTAGTTCTTCACCTTCTAGAACTTGTTTCTACTCTTTTTCGAATCGGCATTTGCATTAGTGTAATGGAAATGAAAGAGGCATTCAATTTCAAACCCTTTCACCCAAACATAAGCCCTCATTCATCACTATTTGTCTACCCTTTTGAGTCATTCCTATGTTGTATGCACGTTATTTTATTCATAGTGTTCATAGTATTCTAAAATCAAAGTGATTTACCAATAGAAAGTTGAACAATGTATATATTGAAATGTCATGTATATAAAAAGAGAGAGAGAGAAAGTAAGTAAAAAAAGAAAGTATGTAGTTTTTTTAAAAAAAAAAGAAGAAGAAGAAGAAGAGAGAGAATTGAATTGAAAAAAATATATATATATTGGAAAAAAAAAGAAAGAAGAAAAGTATTGAAAACAAAAAAAACAAGAAAGAGAAAAGCAAAAGAAATACCAAGAAGGCATTTATTCATGAATTTGGAAAATAATTGGTAAGAGTTTTCAAGTTATTTGAGTGCTATGAGCTTATTCTTTAACTTTGACTTGCATATCAACTATTTCTTTTCTTTAATTAATCTATTCCATTTAGCCTTCATCTATCATTATAAGCCTTTAAAGCCCTCTTGATTCATTACATTTATTGCTATTAGTAGTAGAGAAATTAGAGTTCTTACAAGCCTATGGTAAGGTGTTTGTTAAATGAATTAGAGTGAAATTATCCCAATGAGATGAGATGAGTTAAACACTAATGCCTTGAGAATCTCTATTACTTCATTCTAATATTTTGGATTGAGTGGTTAGCTAATTTCTTTGAATTGCTTGACTATGACTAGTGTTGGCTTGAAGGATTTGATTAATTGATCTATTGCTTTCAAATTATGAAATTGCTCAAATTTCAAATGCATTAGTGATTTGAATTTGGAAACTTGTACTTTATTGCCTTTATTCAAGAGTACAAAGGTCTACGTATAGGGGAATTGATTGAACCATATTTTTACATGATTTTCCATGATTTATTTAGGATTTAAATGCATTTTATGGAGTATTATTGCATGATTAAGTATTAATTTTGGTTAGGAACAATTGTTTTGAATTAATGGTAATTAGGGGCAAAATGGTCAAAATTATTACTTATTTTGTACAATTGTTTCTTAGACTTTTAATGCTACTTATGCTTAATTTTTGCATTATTGGTGTTGTGGAAGGAAATTGGAGATTTTAGAGGGTTAGAATTACTAATTTGAGGTTTGGGAAAAATTACAAAAATGGTCCCCAAAATTTCTGGAAATTACAAGTGAATATAGAAAAATATGGGGGGAAATTACAGATAAGGACCCAGGATTTTTAGAACTTATATTTTGTCCCTAAAAATATTTCAAACAATTGCTCTTTAATCCCTCACCCAAAACTTTTAAACTATTCAGACAGGTCCCTGGTCAAAGCCCATTTTGACCAGGGTCTTCATCTTCAACAGACACAGACCTGACAGTGGTCTTGGAGCCCAACAAAAAAAAAGATAATAGAGCTAAAGGCTCAAAGTGGAGGGATAGGGACAGGGAAAGCTGAGAGTTGGAGAGTCGAACCTCCCAAACACCAATGCCTTCCTCTGTTCCAATCACCTCCGACCCTTATTTCTGGTGACCACTTTCTGTAAACATCCACCGTCTCTCATCCTCTGTTATCAGTTTCTATAACTACAGCACTACACTTCCCTCTCCACCGTTGTTCTTCTCTAACCACCACTGTCATCTCTTTAGCACTGTTCTATTTTCATTCCACCACCACCACTGACCTCCGTTATCACTTCTACCTTCACCATATCACTGTTTCTTTCTCTATTCTGGCGGTCACCTCCTCTGCACTACACCTCCATCATCATATTTCTTCATTCCATCATCATCTTCACAGCAACAACACCATCGTACTCCAATGTTTCTATTCTGCATTTCACCACGTGGCTGCCATGTTTATGGATTTTCTGTGGTTATTTTAAAGTGATGTGTGGCTGAGCTTGCTTTGCTCCTTGGGATGGACAGTAGCTTGAGTTTCAGAGCTTAAAAGGGGAGTTTATTTTGTTCAATCCATTTTCTCTATTTTTATTGGATTTCTTAGTTTTAGGAATGATGATTGAATTGTTGAGACTTATTTTTCCCGTTTGGATAACTGTGGATTGAACCGTGTGATTAGATTAGATTTTTGTAGCTTGTTGAATTTATATATATGTATTTTCTTTATTGATTCAATGAGATTGTGCTTTCTACTTATTTTTGTTAGAAAATATGATTGAATTGGATCAATTGAGTATCGTGTTATCGCATTCATATCAAGAGAAAGCAAGTTGCATTAATCTAATCCTAATCGCACACTAAGTGTACTTCAATAGTGCCTTAAGAGGTGATTGCTAGCTATGTTAGTAGGAGTAATCACTAATCAAGGACACTAGACTTAAGCGTTTGCTTGGGGTTTTTCATCAAGACTTGGTGAAAATTTACTCTCACATATAAGTGAACTATGATAGCCACTACTCCATTCCAAAAAGCATCCATTAAACATTTCGTATCCATTTCCATACTCCATCCATTTTATAAAGAAAACACAAACAAAATACCAAGAAAAAAAATAAGGATAGCTTAGGATTTAATTTTATTTCACCTAATTAGTTATTAATTTGAAAAAATCTAAAAACCTTTTTCCCCTTGTTTTTAATTGCATTTGCAAGGCATATAGATTACTTAGGTAGTTCAATAAATGCTCCTCAAGTGAGACGACCCGAGTGTTGCATTGTACTGCAATTCTTGGATTAAAAATATTTTGCATTTGACCTCAAGGCATAAAGACACGGTCAAATCAGTTGGTGGTGCTAATGGCTTGCTAATAAAAGCATAGGGATTAAGTGGATTCTCACTTGGTCCAGTCTTTCAAGAGAAATTTGGATGGTCCCTCATACCCTAATTGTAGGTGTTAGAATATGGATTGCCATAAGGATATCTTTAATTATTGATCAAATTATGGACTGTGTCCATAGTATGTGAGAAATCCTCATAAGTATGTACTTCTCCACAAGTTTCATAAGAGATACCCAAGGGCTGGATAGCATGATTACCCCTAGAAAAAGTCCTCTCCATCTTCATTTCAAGTTGATCAAACCTCTTGGCCATTGCTGCAAATTGAGTGGCAATGTGTTTAGATACACTAGACACATTGAAAGTATTTGGCTCCTTATATGTCTTATACCCAGATTGTGCTTTATCAAACTATTGCATAGTGCTAAAAGCAATTTTATCATATAGTTTTAATAGCTTAGACTCTTTCTTCTTTCCAATCCCACCATTGCAAGCATTATCAACCATAGAGAAAGTGGGTCCATCTAATACAGCCTAAAAAGCTTCTAATGACATGTAAGTCTTTTGCTCATGATTAGGGCAGTTACGCCACATTTTTTGGAATCTCTTCCATACTTTGTTAAAAAGTTCACATAGTTCTTGTGTAAAACCCAATAACTAAGCTCTCTGTATTGCTCGTTGACCCCTTGGAATGAATCTTTCTTTGAATAGAGAAGCTAGAGTGTCCCATATAGAGATAGAATTGGGAGGTAGAAATGTGAGCCAATCTATTACCTTTTTATCTAATGACATGGGGAAGAGTCTCAGTCTTAGTGCATCAGAAGACACTCTTTGCTATTTGAAATTTTTGCTCATTTGAACAAATTTTGTCCAATTCTCAATTGGATCTTCATTCTAATTTAATGTGAATGTGCCAATCATCTAGAGCATCTGAAGTATAATTGTGCTCACCTCAAAATTTTTGGCAGTAATAGCTATGAATTGAATGCTAGATTGATAAGTGGTACTCTTTTGTTCCATATATTCATCCAAAGTATGATCTATATCCTTATCATTAGGGTGTGACATGTTCTTTGGATTAGGTAATGTTGGTTCTTCTGATGATTCTGATTTAGACTTAAGTTCCTTTTCTTTAGAATGATGCTTGTCATTTAGGTTGTTAGGATGGATTACTAATATGCCACTCATACCTTGAGAGGTACCTGCAAATTCAAACAACAATTGAGGAATATTAAACTTAAAAAAAGGAATCAAGAAAAGAAAGAAAATACTCAAACGTGATTAATCACACAATTAAAATAACTAGTTCAATAAGCGTTTTTCCAAAGTCCCTGGCAACGGCGCCAAAAACCTATTAGCCATCTAACTTTACCACAAGCGTACGAGTCGCAAGTAATACAAAAAGATCATTCCCACGAGGACTAAGAAAAAAAAATGAGCTAGTTATAGCAATTATATTCTTAATTAGATTGAATAATGTTTTTTGGTTTTAAGAAATCAAAGGAAAACAAAAACTTAACTTCATGAGTGTTAAAGACTTAGGATTATCTATCCCCTTTCTATTTCATGAACTAGTTAATTTACCCACCGTAAGCAATAAAATGAAGATGTGTGTTTGTCTAAGATTTAAAGACATTCAATATTGCTCTCTCGAGTCAAAACCAAATATTTATCCTAATATATTAATCAATCTCTTGCATAAATTTATAAGGACTAACTTTAGACACCAATCTTAATCTGACAATGCTAGCTCAGTAACTATATCTCTATAATACTAGCAAACAATCCATTTAATACCTAAACTTCAAGTCTAACTTGATTTTACTCAAGTTCTACACTTAAATTATCTTTCTCAAGAGTAATTTAAATGAGCAAGACAACTAAATGGTGATCAGGCATTTAGAGGCATTAAGAGCAAGATAAAATCAACACAAAAACTTCATTCGATATAAAAAGAGAGTAAATAAATAGTTCAATCCATAAATAGGTTCAAGAAAATCCTTGAATGAGAAAATTAGCTACTCATGTTCATCAAAATCATATCACAATATAGCAATAAAACATTACAGATAATTCAGGATAAAGAAAAAGGAGATAAGGAGAGACTAGAGACTACTAATACATAGTAGAAACAAAGATCTTATGCTCTAGTCCTTGCATTGGCAGTAGCTGCATTCTCTGTCCTTCCAGCCTTTCTCATCCGAAAAGATGGAAGAAGACCACAGCTCGGTGCCTTCAACCTCTCCTCTACTTCCCTTATTCTATTCTCATTTCACTCAGACTTGTCGGCGCCGTTGGCTTTCACTCACAGCACCACCCAAGATAAAGACGAAGATTGGTGCCCTCCTTGATGCAACTCATTCTCACAGTCTAAAAGAGTAGAAGAAGAAGGTGATTTTTTCAATATGGAAGTGTCACTCCTCTCCCTCTAGCCTCACTCTCTAAGCCTCCTTTTAAGAACGTGTACCCTTTGGTTCAACGATGACATTACGGTGATTTTTAATCCTCTGATAGTAATCTAGTAAGAAGATTGTGAACCTCTAATTCTCGTTGCCTCCTTTTCTTTTTATTTCAATCACCTTTTTCTATGGTTTTAGGTTCTGAATCTTCAAATGGCTATGTACACTCTGCTTGGATCTTTGAAAAAGATATAATTTAAAGGATAAAAAATTGAAGAGAATGGAGGAGGGCAATAATAATAATAATAAAGAACTGAAGCCTTTTTTTTTTCTTATTTCCTTTTTCAAAATCTTATATTATTATTATTTATGATCAATATCATTATTACATCCTCAGCATTGATATTTATACTAAAATCTCCTAAATCCTCCTCCAAATTGATATCATATCAAAATCTGAGTTGATTCCTTTTAATTTATTATAGATGACTCCCAAATATATTAAAATATACCTAAAAATTATCTAAAAATAGGAAGTCATCAAAACCCATAGATGAGTTATATCATGAATTGATTAAATGTTATATTGTTTTGGAAGCTGCAATGTGTTGACTACTTTGGTTTTGGACTTTTTTTGGGTTCTTTTTCAAAAAGCAGATAATAGCTCTCCACATATGCCTGTTGTTGCTTGATGCTAGCCTTGCTTTCTGTGTTGCATTAAAATTAGTTGTAAGATATTTTTTTTTTTATTAAACTACAATTCATTTGTTGAAGCCTTTGTCTAATATTTATATTTTTTTTCCAAAATTATTCTTAAGGACTACAAGGGTTATTAGTGAGCTGCCCACCCTGAGTAATTTAGGTTTAGCGCTATAGGTGTATGAACATTGAAGTACTGAGTGAAACCAAGGTATTATTTTTGAATTATACTGTGATATAAATATCACTGATTGTGAGTTTCTTACTGTGTCCACTCTTTTTGTGTCAAAAGCATCTAATATTTATTTTGCATTTTGAAATTTTTTAAACATATATTGGACAATGTTTGGTATGGCATTTAGTGTACAATATGGGTTATGGATATTTCAATATTTTTGCTAAAAAAACAAAGGAATGTACTAGGAGAGTTCTTTCTTCTTATTCCAGATTATGAGCATATTTTGATGCATGGGATTTTGATAATTAGACAAGTACTTTTGTCAGCAATAATGATTTTCTGGACATAAAATGAGTGAGAGGCTTATAGAATCCCCCTAAATTTAGTTTTTCAGAAGGGTGAAGTTCTAACGTTGGAATCTATTTTGTTAGGATGTTTTGTCTTATCTGGAAAAGGCATTTGGTGTTAGTAATGTGAGTTAAGGCGACAATGGAAATGTAGCATAGCAACAATCTATAAACTTAATCACCAAGTCTTCATATATCCCTAGTGGTCCATCAACTGCAGATGCATCTTGTGCTAATCTGGGGTCAAGTTCTATTGCGCCTCAAAATCATTTGTCCAGATCATTTTTTGAAAAGGCCCTTGATTATGAAGCCATAATACTGGATATGGGTAGACATAATCTAACCCGGCTGACTGGTTTAACATCAAATGATCTATAAAGGGCATTGGTTGATAGGTTTTCTAATATTGAGTTGAAGCTTAAATTCCAACTTTACAAGGTTGAATTTTTGCCGCTAACTAGGAATTTGAAGTTACAAAATGTGAAGAAAAGCTGTCTAGGAACATTGCACATGGAAAAGATTCTTCAATATGCTTGTCGTAACTGCCACAACGTAATTAA
Source organism: Inga oerstediana (assembly GCA_963210345.1). Lineage (NCBI taxonomy): Eukaryota > Viridiplantae > Streptophyta > Magnoliopsida > Fabales > Fabaceae > Inga > Inga oerstediana. The sequence continues at coordinate 44,487,039 of OY723407.1, forward strand.
GCTATTGATAGTATCAAATAGTAGGACAAACCTAGCATTTTTGAGTATTTTCCATAACAATCTTGGTTGCATTTACTATCAGCTCGTGAAAAACCAAATATCATCATTGTTTTTCTTAAAGGCATTGGCTAATTGTTTTTCCCTTAAGAAGAACTAATCAGTAAAGCTACCTAGCTTCTCACGGGATAACGGTCTTCTTGTAGTATATAATTGTGGTATGGCGTACTTGGCTTGTGAAAAGCCATTGCTTGTTGTTCGCTATTTTTAGAAGCCAAGTATGGTCTTCTATACTAATCCTCTCTAAACGTTGTCTGATGGCTTTAGAAAATGGTCTAATTAAATCAAGCTATGTTTTATCAACGAGGTCAAAAGTTAGAGTATATGTTGTTGGGAAGGGTAAATGGAGGCAACTTCTATTGAACAATGAGATCCCAAGAAATGGATGTATAGAGTTGTGTGACATAGAAGATTGTGATCTTAAAAATGATATGAAGCTGAATTTATCAATGTCTCTTTCCTAACAGTACCTCTTATATGTCTTCTACTTGATGGATTTTAACAAGATGACATATAGTCTAAAGTCTGGCATGTCTTTAAATTTGTTAAGGGAGGAAAACCATTCAGGTGAAGTGTCATCCTACAATTCGAACAATAGAATTTACTTGGAATTGATTCCAAAGCATTTTCTTTAGCATTAAGCAATTCAAACGGGGTTGTGAAAGAGCAAAAGGGAAGTGTTAATCAAGAGGTCATTCAGAACTCCCTACCCTATTATCAAGATATTTGCAAAAGAGAGAATATACTAATTAAGTAGGTAGCTCTTGCCAACCTAGCATAAGTGGAATTGGAATTAGACAAGCATGTTAAGGCACTCTCAGTTGCAACTATTAGTACAAGCATTTCACCTAAGAGGGGGTGAATTGGGTGATCACATAATATTTTGAGCCATAAATAAAACTTGACAGAATTTAAAGCATAGTTTAGAGCTGAGGAAATAACATCAAAGTATACACCGGGAGTTATACTAGTTCACCCACAACTACTTTGTCCTACGTCTAGTACTTAGAGTTCCTCTAAGAGTTTCAGTATATCTTCCAAGATTCAATGGGATCTTGGCACCTCAATGCACAACAAGTTCCTTCACTGGACACTTGCTCCCCTTTACACGACATAAACTACTCCCCAACTTAAGGTTCCACAACCTTAAGTAATCTCAACAATGGATATTGAGTTTGTAATAAAAATCTCTCTCACAGAGTGTATATAGGATCACTAAAGTACAAAGTGATTAACTAAATGGAAAATAGAGCAAGAGCAAGTGTGAATTGATCATTTATGGCTCAATATATTGTTTTGTATTTCTCTATTGAATGCTTCCGTATATATAGTTGAATTCGATAGCCGTTGTCTGCATTTTAAAATGTCCATTAGAGTCAAGTAGCTTCTTTTGACTGTTCTGCATATTTGAAAAAATAGTCGTTGCGGTCGGTGAACGTTAAGCTCCGTAAAGTAGCTTTTCATCCCTCTGCATGTTTTCTCATTGTTTTCTTGGGAAAATTCTTATAATACTAGAACAATGAGATGTTAGATACAAAATACATTAAACCAAGGATTAACAGAAGATTATAATTCATTATGGATTCCATCACTCTAGTGATCCCTTCCAGAACTTGGAAAAGAGTTAGAGCAACTTTCCTGGTTTAATCACTCGAGTGATCTCTCAAGTAATTCAAGGCTATCACTCAAGTGATCCCTTACAAATCTTGGCAAAGTCACTGGCTGCTTTTCTTATCCTCTTACTTGAGTGCTTCTTGGTCATTCCTTGAGGGATCACTCAAGTAATACCTCTTAAAATCTGGCCAAAAGTGTTAGAACAAGTTCAGAACACGTTACTCGAGTGATAAAGGGTCATCACTCGAGTGATCACTCAAGTGATTCCTTCCAAAATTAGCCAAAGACTTTATTCTTGGGTCTGTGACTTCTTCTCCTTCTTTATTACTCGAGTGCTCATTCGAGTGATGGCTTTGCATACTTGAGAATGCCCTATTTATTAGTTCAAAAACCTTTGTTTAATTAAATTATTTGTAACACCATTTTTTATCATCAAAACATAGGATCTAACATTCTCCCCCTTTTTGATGATAACAAAACTTGGTGATTTTTGAACAAATCATTTTGAAAATATTTTAAAGTTTCAATCAAAATTATATGCTTAAGTTTAAATTAACAACCTTGCATACATAAGCAAAAATAGAATTCATTTATCCAAAGAACATGATAGTAATCCAATAATAACCTTGAACTTCATAATTCAATATTATGACATAAAAGTTCATAAAAGTCAAAAGGCTCCCTAAAATCACTATACACCCATATATCCCCATGCTATATAAATGTAGGCACATGTGTCAATTTACCAAAGTCACTCTTAGTTCTTCTCCCCTTTTTTGACATCATCAAAAAGGCTGATCTAGGTAGAGATACTGGAACTAGAGATAGTATGGGATGGGCCTTTAATGGTGTAGGCGTGGCTCAGATAGGTGAGGATGCATCATCGAGTGTATCACCTCCTCTCTAAGCAAAAGTAGGTGAGTTTGATGGATTGGGCTCTGGTAGAAGAATAGGAGGGACCTACAGTGGATCATATGGATGAGTTCATATAGAGGAGGATGTTGTGGTAGTAGTGATGAATACTGGGATGTGACCATTAACTCTTATGTGTCATCTGAGTGTTGTGAATGTTGAGATGGAGTCTGAGGTAGTGGCTCAGTGCCAATGGTTGAGGCTACAGGTGAGGTAACTGGGCTAGGCTTAACAGTGGACTGCTTGTCAAGGGTTATGTAGACCTGAGTAGATGTCGATAGATTGGTCATGGTGAAAAGTATATTTCTCGATATGGTGTGAGGGATGACAGGTATTGGATTAGATACAGGGATAGAGCTGAGGCTAGAGCTGAGGTTGGGATAGATGGACTAGGAGTCGAGGTGCTCGAAGACAGGGTATCAACCTTCTCTGAAGAGACTAGAGAAGGCTGGCAATCTTGTTCAATTCATTAGTCTGAGCTTCCTATTGAGCCAACATTGTCTAGCTTTGCTTGTTAAGTGCACATGTTTGATCCAATACTACCTGATTGTGTTTGTTCACATGCTCGACCATTTCTCCTATCTTGAACTCCATGTGGATTATGAGTTTAGCGTTGGTATTGGCAATGTCTATATGAAATCCCTGAAGCACTTCCTTCAGGTAATTCTGGATTATAGATTTGAAGAAGGATGGTGATAAAGTAGCGACGGGAGTAGAGGATTGAGTGTCTTCTGTTTTGCTGGTCTCAGCCTCAAAAACCTTCTTTTTCTTTAGAGTGGACTCTATAGGCTTCTTCAATGGTAGCTCAATCCCAATTTTACCAATTTGATTCCTCCCAACTGGTAGCAGCCTCTCAGCTGGCTCATTCACCTCTAGATACCAAATCTTATTAGCTTTCAACTGGGGAAATGGCATTAGTGTGGTACGCGAGTCACAGAATCTGTGCCTCTTGATCTCAGAATAGATCAATTCTCCCAAATTCCTCTTCTCTTTTAGCAATATGGAGGCCGTGTTCCCATAGTCCCGATTGATGAAGTGAGTTAAATTGTTGAATTCTTTGACTATTACATGATAGTAGATATACTAGAGTACTCTGTGCAAGTCACACACATTACTCAAATTAAAGAGCAAGGGTCCAACTTTCTCTTTGGGCCTTAAAATACTAAAAATTTGATTGGAATTAAGACCTGTTGGGTTGTCTAGTAGTGGATCTTAAATCCTGAACCACTTACTGATCTTGGAAGCAAAAGTAATGAACTTTTTCCTTCTCACTTTTGTTTTTAATTCCTCTTCTACGACTTCACTAAGAGCATCTTCTACTAGTTCCATATTACAATAAAATTGTCTAACAATTTTAGTGTAATAAGGAAGATTTACAGATAACCACGGCATATAATTTTTTAGATAATCATTTAGATCATACTTAATATCTTTATAAAGTACTTGGAGATCAATATAGTATGTCTTACACATTTTCCTCCTAGCAAAATGTTCCTTGTACTTGTTTGACTCATCAAGCTTGTTCTTGTTGAAGCTTTTAGGTGGGATTGTGTCATCGGCTTCCTCAATCTCTCTTTTTAATGTCTTTGGATGAGACTTGGTGGATTTGGATGTGGTTCCTTACTTGGCCCTTTTGGATTCAAAGGCTTCTTCAACATACTTGCTATTGCCTTGGCAAGTTTCTTATCATACTTTGGTCCCTTGGGTCTTTACTTCGACTAAGTGGGAGTGTCAGAGGAATCCTTAGAGGGTGTAGTAAGAGGGGCTGATTTCTTCCTTTTTCTTGTAGTTGCTAGTTTGGATTTTGCCCTTATGTCATTGGCTTCTGAATCACAACCCCTTTAGCCACTACTATAGATAGGGCTTTTAACGTCCTTTTTTTTCCCTTTTAACATCGAAAAACAGGGGGACGTCTATGTGAGTGACATAGTTAACTATGGCAATAATGTCCATAAATAAAGGACTTTAGGCGTTCTTTTTTCAAAAAGGGACGTCGAAAGTCTCTTGACTGCACTTTAGATGTCTCTATTTTAGAAAAGGGACATCTAAAGTTTGAACTTTAGACATCCTTTTTCCTGAAAAAGGGATGCCTAAAGTGTATCCGCAAAGATTTTAGACGTCCCTATTTAGAAAAGGGACGTAAAAGGGACATCTAAAGTCTCTAGGTAAAGCACTTTAGATGTCCTTATTTACGTCTAAAGAGGACTTTAGATGTCCCTTTTGTGAAATAGGGACGTCCAAAGTGTCGTGTAGAACCTTTAAAAGTCCGTTTTTTCTTTACAGACATTAAAAGGTTTTATTTTTTTTAAAAAATGATTATTTATATTTTAAATTACCCAGCAAATTAAAACTACAGAAATAGGATCGAAGAATGACTCGTAAACCACAATGTCCCTTACAAAATGGTAAGGAAACATCTAGCAATGTAACCTATACTATATATGTATAATAACAACTTATACAACCTAATACTATATATGTACAATAACAACTCATACAACCTAATACAATAATAACCACAAAGTGTCAAAAAGTTGTCTATTACACAACTACTAACTAATATAAATAAAAACTTTACTGATCTTTATATTGAAGATGTCCAGCCAAAAGGTTTCTGATTAAATTAATGTCTCCATATAGGTAGGCATCTTCATCATAAAAAAATATGTAAATTAGAAAATAAGCTTAGATGAAATGAATCAAGTGAATGAATTAATTAGCAATTCAATTGGAACACCAAAAATATTATCATTTCAGAATGAAGAATCAATTACCTATTCAAAATCTCTTGTAATTCCACCCTGAATAATGTTATTCGTATAAAGTATAATATAGTATCCACATTCAGTGCTGCTAGGTCATCACGGGCACTATAAATCAAAACCAAATGGTTGTTAAAACCAATAAAGATATATCTAAAACGACCATCAATGAAAGAACTTGAATTAAAACTACTTACTTTCAGGAAAAACCACTTTGGATCTTTAAGAACTTAACCCTCGCGTGACCCGTCAAGGAGTCTATATGCCTGGGTTGTACTATCATGAAAATCAAAATCAACAGAAATTAGAACTACTCATTTTTTTAAGAATCAATAAAATACAAACAAAATAACTTACGCGTTGAAGATGGATTTTGTTTCTTTGTTTGGTTTTTATGTAAGGAATCAAATCAATAGATTGCACTGAGTAGAGGACAAATAACACACAAACTCCAATAGTAACTAACAACATGTATAGATTAAAATAAAGTTAGAAGACAAGGCAATTATTTATTAAACATCTTAAATAGACAAAAGTAAAATACGTACCCTTGAACAATTGGTGCTAAATAACAATGAAGTTTGGTTTGTCCCATTGTGTTGCTCCCATAATGAGTCGTTGCCTCCAAAGTATTAGTATCCCTTGTCGTATTTGTAGGACATAAGAATCCATATAAATCACATCTTTCCATATCTATGCAGATGCAATAGAAGTAGCTATAATAGAATTAAAATAATGAATGAATTATTGAATGTATGAAACCAAAAAACCACTGCATTAATTGAAGGAAAAAATTGGAAAAAACACTAACCGGATTGCAAATTTCACCTATCCTACATCTATCTCCTCTAACTTGATTAACTCTTTCAGATCTTTTATGTCAATCATAAAGGGATACTCCAATGTAAGGCCTACAATCCTTGGAAGTATATGCAAGTCAATCTGGCGAATGCCTTTATGGAGTTGTTGCAGTCATACCAAGAAAGGCATTTTCTCGCATCTTCTTCATCCTTTTAGAACATGAAAAACACAAATTGTTAGTAGGATGCCAACATATCTCAAGTAATATTAAGGTAATTCTTACTATTGGAGGTATTGCCCTTGAGCCAATAAGATTTTGAGGCCAAAGGAAGAAAGATCCTATTGCCTGACCTATCATGGCAACCTTTGCACCAGGAATAGGGATAGTTGTACCTTTTCCCCCCTCACGAACACATGTCACAGTCACCCTATGTAAATGCTGTGGAATTTGCTGATGATAGTGTATTGTAGCTCGTGTGTGAATTCGAGCATTGGCAACAACACACAATAGTGGCACATCCAAATAGAGGGTGGAAGGTTATCCTAGTATTGGAGTGGGAGAAGGGTCACCAAGTGGTTCCTCTAGAGGGTTGTAACTTCCTTGGGTGCTGGGATAGGCTGGGTATTCCTGAGTTCTATGCTCGTCACTTGCCATCTTCGATTCAAACATCTTTATCATTTCAAGACGTAGCTCTGGGAATAGCTCTTGTCAGAGCTTGTCGCGAATTTTAGCCTTAAGCTCTTATTCTTCTTACTTACGAATCTTGGCCACAAGCTCCCTACTAGGTTCAACTTGTAATGAATAATATAAGGCTCATCCAAAATACTTCACAACACTAACTCCGCTTGTTTCCCTTCGAACATGACCAGGGTATCTACCTCCCAATAGCTGTTGATAAGATGTCTATTCATCTACTTGGATTGAATGAACCTTAACTACTATGATCTTCCAGTTCATACTGTAGCATACAATTTATCATAAATGAAAAGTAAGAACTTCTATTATGAAAATATTAAGTACTTATGCTTTAACTACTTTCATTCCTCACAGAAACCTTAGTAGTAGTTGGATTTATGTACTTCCCACCCTTAATCCTCCCTGTGTTCCATTTTTTGTGTCGTGGAGGAGGAGCTGGGGTCTGGACAATAATGTTAGGATCTAATTCAGCTGCTTCCTTTATTTTCTCCAACTCGTCTTTCATCATCTGCTGCTCAAGCTTCTGATAACCACTATGAGATATGTAATACTGATACTTATTTTCTGCTTGCCTCTGTACATTTACAGCACTTCTTCCTATGAAAGGAAAACAACGAAAATCAAATCAATGATGTCAACTATATTAAAATCAAAAGATCTATATCAGGATGAAATAAATCCTACCAAAAAGTGTGGATCTTCCCATGATGCCACAAACAACCTCCAATCCTCTAGAGACAAATACGAATAATCTTGACATAGATCCTTACCCCTCAGATCCCCTTGAATGTACCTTGTTGTAAACTTGTTCCTGATATCTTTCCATCATAGGCAAACCTCCTCCATCCAGTGCTTGTACATCGCCTTGGTGTCTGGGACATCATATGTTTTGCAGTAAGGTAAAATATAAGATAATTATATTTGAAGCAATAGTAATAAAACTACAAATGTAGATGTATCAAAATTTATATACCAAAAGTTCTTTCCAAATCATGTCTTTCATTTTTAGGGGAACTAACTTCTAATTATCATAGATAATAACTTTGCTTCCACCCAAATAGCCTAAATCGCTAGTGAAATGGTCTTCCTCGGGACCAACTGGATTTACATTGGCATCGAATTCCACATGCAGCCTGTCCTGTTGAAATTTATAATGTGCAACCAATGCTCCCATCTTTGTGTAGCTCTAACCTTTCTTGCAACAGGTTTATCTCTAAGAATTTCATCATCCCCAGCACTTTGTGATGAGTCACTAGAGTTGTCTATAGTCTTGGTAACACAAAAAGTCATTGTCAGATAGGTAAATAAATTACAATAACAATAAACTAAGCAGGAGTAAAACAAAAAGCACACAGTTCTATTTTCTAAGTTAAGGTATTACTTTATATTGTTTCCTAAATTCCTTCACCAAGATCATTTCTTACAGCATATTCTTCATCATCTACCAATTCTACTTCACTTGTTCTACGTAGATTTGTTGTGAAATGTGGCGTGTCGTTAAGGTTGAAGATCGAATCACCATACTTTTGTTTCTTACTTTGAAGTATAATAGAAATTTTTTTATTTGTAGGATTTGTGATATAAACCATTTGTTTTGCCTGGCTTTCTAGAATGAAGGGCTCATCTAACCAACTCTTTAAAGATCAACTGAGACAAATCCAAATTATTGATCTATGTCCACAGCATTATTGCTAACCCACTTACATTTGAATAAAGTAACTTTGAACTTGTTGTAGGTAGTCTCCCATATTTCTTCTATAACTCCATAATAGGCCATAGATACTAATATGGGGTTTTTATCTTTGGGATTGGAAAAGTGCATAGCTTCAGCTTTTGCAATCACCCCACTATTTTGTATGGTACTTTTGTTATCTTGGTCTTTTATATAGAAATAATACCCCATTTATATCATAACCAGTCCAAGTAATGACTTGAAATGAAGGCCCCCAAGCTAGTTACTCTATGTCTCAGACACACCAGACTTGTGCAAAACCTTTTCCTCAAACCACTTTATTAATGTCTTATTTTGTTCAATAGCAATCTGCATGTCATTCTTCCTTGGATTCATGTTCTTCAAACTCTTTCTGTGTTCATCTATATAAGGTTGAAATTCTTCCATATTCTTTAGGATATACAAGTGTGCTTGCAACACCTCTTCATGAGGAATATTTTTTACTTTTACCCCTCGTGTTTCCTTACTTCTCCCCTCTTAATGTCGAGATTTTTCCTTCTTTCCTGACATATTATCTTTATAAAACTCCATTGCCTCTTCAACTACATATCTTCCAACTATTGAGGCTTCAATTTCATAAGGATTTTTAGAATATCCTTTTAAGATCTTCATGTATCGGTCAAAAGGGTACATCTACCTTAGGTAAATTAGACCACAGAGCCTTACCTCCCTAAACAACTGAACTATCAAATGCACCATTATATCAAAAAATAAAGGAGGAAAATGCATCTCTGGTTGGGACAAAATAATATACCCCTCATTTTTCAGTTCATCCAACTTTTTAGTGTTAATGACTTTGTTATAGATAGCATTAAAGAAAACGCATAGTCTTGTTATATTGATTCATACCTCATCCTACATAATGCCTTTAATAGCTACTGGTAATAGTTGTTGCATCAACACATGATAATCATAGGACTTCATTCCAACTAACTTTAAATCATCTATTAAGACATACCTTTTGACATTAGAGGAATACCCTTGTGGCACCTTAATTTCATGCAAACACCCACACAAACTTATTTTCTCCGCTTTTGATAGTGTATACGCTGCTAGCTCTATGTATGCTCTCCTACCATCATCTCTTAGTTGTGGATGTAACTGTTCTCTTATTCCCATATCAACAAGGTCTAGTCTCATATTAATTCCAGCCTTACTCTTAGTATGAGCAAAAGCATACTGATAAGACTATCATTAATGTTTTCCTCCACATACATCACATCAAAACTATGCCAATATGGAATATTAAAGAAAATTGATCTCTTCTTCCATATGTTCTTCTCACCTGCAGTCCTTTGATTCTTACCGAAGGTGACATTGATATGTTCCACCTGACTGTAAACTTCTTCTCTAGTTAATGTTGTTAGAGCCATTCCATGCTCCGGTATGCCGTTAAAATGCTTTCCTAACCTACAATACGGGTGGAACCAATGGAGAAACCTCTTGTGGCCAAGGTAGAAATTTTTTCTTCCATGCTTAAGTTGATAGAAATGTGTCTCTAATTTACATATCGAGTATGCTTTATACCCCTTCATATTTTACCTTGACAAGTTGCCTTACGTAGGGAAGACATTTATCATTATGAAAATTATTGCACCTAGCTTGAAGGAATCCTTCTTATATGTATCAAGCACATCTATGCCTTCCTCCCACAACTTCTTCAAGTCCTTAATTAAAGGCACCAAGTAGACATCAATATCATTCCTTAACTATTTTGGTCTAGAAATCATCATAGAAAGCATCATATACTTATGTTTCATACATAGCCAGGGAGGCAAGTTGTATCTTATAAGGAGAACCAGTCATACACTATATGTATTAATAAGAGTTCCAAACGAATTAATGTTGTCTGTACAAAGCCCAAGCTAAAGGTTTCTCAACTTGCTACCAAATTGAGGGAACATTTCATCTATTTTATTCCAATATAGAAAGTCAGCCGAGTGCTGAAGATATTTTCTATTAGATATTATCTTATTAGAACGCTATCTCAACTTCTTCGCTCTTGTTGCAGTCGCAAAGAAACACTTAAAATGTGATATTATTGAAAGATACCATAATACCTTTAAAGGTTGCCTTTTAGTTGTCCCATCGCCATAACCACCATCTTTCTTCACTTTGTATCGTGCAGTTTTACACTTTGGACACTCACTAAGACCTTCATACTCATTTTTGTATAGTACACAGTCATTAGGGCAAGCATGTATCTTTTTATACTATATATATGTCGTAGACAGAATTTTATTGGCCTCATATACGATTTAGAAGTACATTATTGTCTGGAAACATATCACACAATAATTCAAGCAGCAATGTGAAGCTACTATCGGTCCACCCATAAGTTTCCTTTAAGTTGACCAAATGCAATGTTGCTGTTAGCCGTGTGCACTTACTCCTAGGGTATAATGGTGTCTCTACATTACTCTGCAGGCTGTCATACTCATACGATTTCATAAAGAATTCTACCTCAACATCATGAATCATTTTCTCCATTATATCTTCATCTATGACACCCATATCTTCCTTCTTATGCGACAGACAATCTATTACTTCCTCACCATACCATATCCACCTTGTGTATCACAGATTTATTCCATCACAAAGAAGGTGAGCCTTTATGACATCAACATCACATTGACTCTCATTTAAATAATTGACATAAGGACAAAAATACTTCCCATTTTTTGCTGGAGTATTCTTTCTAGTGAATACAATAAACTCTTCCACCCCATTCTCATATTCTTCACTAGTTCTCAAAGTATTCATCCAACTATGATCCATTTTGTTACTACCTAAGCCATTCCCAATAACACTCAAGTTTAGAACAATTGTCAACAATATGATAGGATTGACTTTTTTCACTTTTTTCAAAAAAACAATTTGGCAGCATTTACCCTTAAACGTAAGACATCCCAAAATTTCAATAACAAACTATTTCAACTTAATTAAAACAAAACAAACTAACTGAGGCAATTTAGAACAATATCAACAATTTAATCTAACAATATTTCTTTAGGGAACTAATATGAGGTTATGATGTAAGCAATTTATTAGCCAAATGAGTTAAAGCATGAATTTAATTTAATTTTATTTATTTTCTCATCAGCAACAATAATTTTTATCATGACTTTATCATCTTTCTTAAAAGAGAGAATTACAAATAGTTCCTAAATAAAGAAGAATTATCCATTGATTTTAAATTGAGAGGATTAAATTAGTACAAGTAATAAATTTTTAAACTTATAATAAATTTTAAAAATTCAACCAACTCTATCTCCATTGCACAAGCTTGTCCTCATCTTTTTGTGGCTAACAAAGCAAGCTAATATTTAAAATTAGCTAACAAAGCACTTTTTTTGTTTTTATTGGGTCCTTATAGTTTCCTAAATTATAGATACTATATATTGGTTTTTATACCCATAATTTGTTTAGTTCTAAGACCTGGGAAACTACACTAATAATCATGCTACCTTTTTTATATATTGAGGAAACTACACTAATAATCATATTAATTTAATCTAGAAAAAAACCAACCATATTGCATTTTATATATGGATGTAATGAGAGAATTATAAAATTTTTTCATTTATATTCATAATAAATAAATTTCATCATCCTACTTTTCTTATTTTGTATTTTGTGGAAACTTACACGTTAGTTAGCCAACAAATTCATACCAACCTAATTAATAGATTACGAGTATATGATTCTGGAAAACTAAACCGTTAAAAAAAGGGAAAAAACATTCCAGAAACAAACGTAATTAGAATCATGTAAAATAATTTAACAAAGCATTATAATTTCACAAGTTGTAAATTAATACAAGCCATTATATTAATCTAAAATAAAAAATAACCAACCAGAAAGGAGGGAGAGGGCCGACGGTACTGTTGGTGTGCCGAAGGTGTGTGAAAAGGGATGGACGATGGAAAGAAGACAGTGGAAGAGGTGTATGCTGAAGGTTGAGGAGTTGTATGCCGTAGGTGGAGGGATGGACGGTAAAGGAGGTGTATGCCGAACATGGAGGGATGGACGGTGGAGGAAAGAAAAAGAGGTGGAGGAGGTATATGTCGATGACAATCGAAGGAGGAGGAGAGAAGATGATAAAGTAAAGAGAGAAGAAGAAGGATGTAACAGAGAAGATGATAGAGTGAGTGAAGAGAGAAGAAGAAGAAAGTAATGGTGATGTTGAGCGAGTGGGTGAGGGAGTGATGACTAAAGAGTAAAGAGAAGGAAGAGAGGGGAGGCATGTCAGACAAGTGTCTGACATGCATGTGGGACAAAATTTGGGCATCTTAAGCACTAACTAAGACTTTAGGGCATTCTAAAACCTATTTGGGATGCCTAAAGTATGCTCAAATATTTTGGATATTTCATTTTTGGCACCAGGGGGAATCTTTAGACATTGAGGAGGTGTATACTGAAGGTGGAGGGATGGACGGTAAAGGAAAGAAAAAGACGGTGGAGGAGGTGTATGTCGATGACAATAGAAGAAGTAACAGAGAAGACGATCGCGTAAGTGAAGAGAAAAGAAGAAGGAAGTAATAGTGATATTGAGTGAGTGGGTGAGGGAGTGATAGCTAAAGAGGAAAGAGAAGGAAGAGAGGGGAGGTATATCAGACACTGGGTTTAGACATCCCAAATATTTTTTGGGATACCTAAAGTAAGACTTTAGGAATACCAAAAGTATTTGGGACACCTAAACTAAGACTTTAGGCATCCTAAAACCTATTTAGGACACCTAAAGTAGGCTTAAATATTTTGGATTTTTCATTTTTGTCTCCAGGGGGAATCTTTAGGTGTCTCAATTGAAATTTGGAACATTTAAACTATACTTTAGGCTTCCCAAATCAAATTTGGGACACCTAAAGTTTCCACTTTGTTACATTATTTACAAAAATGCCACCTCCTCTGTGTTTTTACTTCCTCTTTTTAAAAAGGGAGGTCCTTTAGGGTAGTAATATCTTTATTCTTTAGTAGTAAGCTTTCAATTGAATTTTGGGTTTTGGAGTTGTTGATTTCTTCTATTTCTTAGGTAGAGTAGATGGAGGAGATTCAGATAATTCTGGGGACTCAAGACTCTGTAGGAGGATCATTGCAAGGTAGTTTAGTCCTATCCATTATGATTTGAACTCAAACTGCAGTTTTCTTTTACGTTGGTGCCGATAGTCACAGGTTAGGGCATAAGATTTTAGGAATTGCAAAAGTTTTTTGATACTAAAATCTGTTGAGGTTTCGTCAAAATTTAGTAGGTAAGTGTTTAGGAAAATTTTTGGATAGAGCTTAGAGAGAATCACTGGGAGTGTTGTGATGAAAATGACAGAGTGCCGATAGATATAGCCATTGTGCCCGACATTACTTGAGTGCTCTTGAGGCACACTCGAGTGATCATGCATGATTGATGCAAAACATCAAAATTTTAATGTGTACCTGGCATTTATAATATATTAATTACCTATGTATATTCCCTTTATGATTTGAAGGCACTGATGGCAGATTTGACTTGAAACTTGGTTGAATTCTCATCTTACTGATGATCACTCAAGTGATTCTGAGACATCACTCGAGTGATCAGTCTCTTCAACTTTTAACTATTCAAATTCAACTATTATGCCATTTCAATTTGCATAAATTTGAATTTATGCTCGTCGCCTTGATTTCTAGGTTATCACTCATGTGGTCACTCGAGTGATCTCTTGATCACTAGAAGTTATCACTTGACAAATTAGCATCTTTGTTTACCTCTTCTTTACATACCATATAACAGAGTACCAAAGTCTTGCAAAAATAAATTACTAAATACTTTGATGCTTAAGTCATGTATCATCAAAACATAATCAAATTACATTTTCTAACATATAACAACTTACAATTCATTAGGATTTACCATTCCCAATTCTGTTCTTATAAATATAAATTGATTTTTGGCGAGGGGTTTTGTGAAGATATCTACTGTTTGAAGATGAGTTAGGATGAATATCACCTTGATATCCTTCTTTTGAATATGATCCCTGATAAAGTGATGTCTAACATCGATATGCTTGGTTCTGGAGTGTTGAACTAGATCTTTTGCCAAGCTTATCATGCTAGTGTTGTCATAGTAGATAGGTATCTCTTTTAAGTGTATATGAAGGTCTTGTAGTTGTTTCTTCAGCCATAATATTGTGCATAACAACTCGACACTGCTACATACTCAGCTTCTGTTGACAAAAGAGATACTGTGTTTTGTTTCTTATTGAACTATGATACAAGTAAGCCTCTAAGAACTGGCATTACCCACTAGTAATCTTTCTGTCAGTCTTGTAACCTCTATGATCAGAGTTTGAGTATGCAACTAGGTATTCATTTCCTCCTTTAGGATACTAGATACCTAATTCTGTTGTGTCAGCAAGATACTTGAAGATTATTTTGATGGTTTTAGCATGAAATTCCTTTGGGATTGATTGATATCTTGCACACATACCAACACTAAATTGGATGTCAGGTCTGCTTACAGTGAGATAGGGTAATGAGCCAATCATTATTCTATATTTAGTGATGTTATATTATTTTCCTTTAACATCAGCATCAAGTAATGTAGTTGAGCTTATAGGTGTGCCTGCTCCATTTGCTTGATCCATCCTATATTTCTTTAATAGTTCTTTTAGGTACTTTGTTTGAGATATGAAGATTACATGCTTCCTTTGCTTGATTTGTAAACCAAGAAAGAAATTCAATTTTCCCATCATTGACATCTCAAACTCCCCCTGCATTATCTTTGAGAATTCTTTGTACAAAATTTCATTAGTAGCATCAAAATGATATCATCAATATATATTTGAACTATTAAAATATCATTTTGTTTTCATTTTATAAAAAGTATTGTATCGACTCTTTCTCATACGAAACCTTGATCGATGAGAAATTTACTAAGTTTTTCATACCATACTCTAAGAGCTTGTTTTGAACTATATATGCTTTTCTTAATTTAAATACATGGTTAGGCTAAGTTACATCCTCAAAACCTGGAGGTTGTTCTACATATACTTCTTTCATGATATAGCCATTTAAAAATGTACTCTTTATGTCCATTTGATAAAGTTTGAATCCTTTAATGCATGCAAAGGCTAAGAGTACTCGTATAGCTTCCAATCTAGCTACTAAAGCATACGTTTCCTCATAATAAATACATTCTTCTTGATTATAGCCTTTGACCACCAATCTTATCTTATTTCTGATAATGATTGTGGATTCATCAAGTTTGTTCTTGAATGCCTATTTAGTACCAATGATCGGATGATCTTTTGGTCGGGGTACCAAAGCCCAAACTTGATTGCTTTCAAATTGATTGAGTTCTTCTTGCATTGCTATAACCCAATCATTCTCTGATAGGGCTTCATCAATGTTAAAAAGTTCAATCTCAAAAATGAATGCAGAGAAACTAACTTCACTTAAGATTTTGTTCCTAGTCCTGATTCCCTCATTTACATCTCTTATAACTTGATCTAGGGGATGACTCTTATTATACTTCTAAGTTCTAGGTTGTCCTAGTCTATATGGTTGTTCTTCTTTAGAAATAGGTTGCCTATTTTCTTGATTTAAGATTACTTCCTTCTCATCGTCAATGATTCCATAAAAGGATTCAGATTCATCAAATACAAAATGAATTGATTCTTCAACTACACATGTTCATTTATTGAAAACTCTATATGCTTTGCTTTGGTTAGAATAGCCTAGAAATATTCCTTTATCAGTTTCAGAATCAAACTTTCTTAGGTTATCTTTACCATTATTATGAATGAAATACTTACAATTGAAGATGTGTAGATGAGCAAGGTTTGACTTCTTTCCTTTGTATAGTTCGTACAATGTCTTTCCATGTTTTGTTATGATGTAGGCTTTATTTGAAATGTACCATGCTATGCTCATTGCATCAGCCCAGAAAACTTAATACATGTTCTTTTCGTTCAGCATGGCTCTAGTCATTTCTGTGAGGAATCTATTCTTTTTATCTATGACTCCATTTTGTTGAGGTATCCTTAGTGCAAAGAAATTATGATCCATGTTGTTAGTGTCACAGTATTCTCCAAAAGCATGATTTTCAAATTCTCTATTTTGATCTGTCCTGATACCTGCAATAGACATACCTTTCTCCTTTTGCACTTTCTTGGCAAAAACAATAAATTAACTGAAGGTTTCATCCTTTAATGATAAGAAAATGGTCAATATAAATCTAGAAAAATAATCAACATTGACCAAAACATATAAGTTGCCACTAAGACTTTTAACTCTTGCTAGTCCAACTAAATCCATATGTAATAGTTAAAGTGGTTTGTCAGGTGTTATTTCATTTTTCAATTAAAAAGATGATTTGCTTTCTTACCCTTCTGACATGCAACGCAAATTAAATCATATTTGAAATTCACTTTAAGTAAATCAATTACTAAATCCTTTTTAAGTAACTTGTCTAGGTGGTGCATATTAACGTGAGCTAGTCTCTTATGCCATAACCAACTTTCATCGGTATTACCTAGAAAACAATTTTCAGAAACATCTTTACTCATATCATAGGTATAACAATTATCTTCCCTTTTTGCTATGAGTTTTGCTTTAATTTTTTCTTCTCTAATTGTAAATCCTTCTTGCTTACAATTAGACATTCTTCAGAGTCAAATATAACCCAGTTGTTTTTATCTGTTCTTTGACTCACACTAAGCAGATTATGAAAGAGGCCTTTAATGTAATAAATATCTTTGACTTGAATGCCTTTGTCACTCTTAATATTACCAATTTCTACAATCTTGCCTGACTGATTTCCTCCAAATTTTACCTTTCGACCTTCTTTGGGCTCTAATGTGGTAAAATATTTGGGATTACCAGTCATATGTCTGGAGTATCCATTGTTTATGTACCATTTGTTGGCTCTGAATTCTCTAAAGCAAGTGTACAATTAAAAACAGTTAAGTTTTAGGTACCCATATCTTTTTGGGTTAATAGAAATTACTTTATGAACATATGAGCCTTTAGGTACCCATTTGTTGGTTCATATGTTTCCTTTCTTTCTATGAATACACGAGGGAGTATAATGTCCCTTCCTATTACAAAAATATCAATATGTGAAAGGACTAGATATATGAACATAATGTCTAAAATAATTTAAATACATTTTGCCTCATGTTTACTTTCTTCCTTTCTTTTTGTCTGATTTGGGATCGTATCCAATACCAGATCGATCATTTACAAAACCTTGAGCTTTTAAAATAACATTTAACATCTCACTTTCTTTAGTAAATTCTCAAGAGTTTTAGTGAGATTAGTATTTTTCCTTTTTAAATAATGATAATTTTCACAATCTTTTTTCAAAACTTAATTTTTTCTTCAAGAACTTTGTTCTTCTTTTTGAAAACAACTAATTCTTTAACTACTTTAATGAATTCAGAATGTAAGGCATTGTATTCGGAAAGTAATTTATCATAGATAGGATTAGAATCAGTTACCTCTTTTTCTTCCTTTTCTTCTTGAGCAACTAGACAAATATTGGTAACTTCTTCTTCATTGCTATCTTTATCAGAGAGCTGTCTCCCTAAATGCTTTCTTTTTATTAAAGAATTCACCTTTTCTCTTTTCTTTGTTCTTCTAATCCAACTCTGGACATTCTAACTTGATGTAACATATAATGTGTTCCTTATCCTCTCTTCTGTTATTGGTTCCTCCTTTCTGAAGATTTCTAAATCCCTGGCCTTGCTTGTAAAACTTCTTGAATCGTTTTATTATTAAGCCTATTTAATCATCATCAAAATATTTATCATCTTCTTGGGTTTCCTCCTTTACGTTTAGTGTGAGGCTTTTGTTTTTCTTGTCACCGATCTCTTTAAATTCTCATTTGAACTTTAATTTACTTTTATATTCAGAGAGACTTCCGAATGAAGAAGCAACTGATTGCATTGATTCACCTTTTGCTTCCTCTATCGCTGTGACTTTAGCCTCCCACTCTTTAGAGAGAATATTTAGATTTTCCTTACTTGGGTATTCTGATCATAGAATTTCCTAAGTGCTGCTAGTTGATTTACAAGATGAGTATATTTGAGTTCAAATTCAGCTATTAACTCACCTGATTTCATATGTAACAGATTGAATTCAGTAACTAGAGTGTTGATCCAGTTTTATTTTATTCCTGAAGTTCCTTCGTGAGCTATCTTCAGGGCTTGCCACATTTCCTTAGATGTTTGAAGTGTCCAAATCCTAAAGTACTCTTTTGACTTAAAGCACTTTAGATCATCAAGATTGCTTTGCTACTGAGAGTGACAAGCTTTTTACTGTTGTCATCGTATTCTGCTGGTGACTTGGGAACTTTTTATGAATCTTTAATCTTCATAGGTACGTAGTTCCCATTCTCAATCAGCTACCACAATCCATATTATGTGGTCCTCACAAACCTCTGAACTTCACTTTCCACAGGGAGAAGTGTTCGCCATTAAAACCTGGTTTTCTGGTGATAAAACCTCCGTCGGGAAGTATTCCTTCATCTATGCTTGCCATTGGATTCTTCTTAGGTTGTTATACCTAAACAAGAAGACCAACACTCTGATACCAAATGTTAGTGTCATAGTTTCACCTAAGAGGGGGTGAATTGGGTGATCACATAATATTTTGAGCTGTAAATAAAACTTGACAGAATTTAAAGCATAGTTTAGAGCTAGAGGAAATATCATTGAAGTTTACATCGGGAGTTATACTGGTTCACCTACAACAACTTTGACCTACATCCAGTTCTCAGGGTTCCTCTGAGAGTTTCATTATATCTTTAAAGATTCAGTGGGCTCTTAGCACCTCAATACACAACAAGTTCCTTTATTGGACACTTGCTCCACCTTGCACGATGTAAACTAGTCCCCAACTTAAGGTTCCATAACCTTAAGTAATCTAAACAATGAATATTAATTTTTTAATGAAAATCTCTCTCACAGAGTGTATATAGGATTACTGAAGTACATAGTGAATAACTGAATAAAAAATAGAGCAAGTGTGAATTGATTGTTGACTGCTTAATATATGGTTCTGTATTTCTCTGTTGAATGCTTCTGTATATATAGTTGAGTTTGATAGCCGTTGTTAGCATTTAAACATGTCTATTAGAGTCACGCAATTTATTTTGACCATTCTACTTATTTGAAAAATAGGTCATTACGGTCAGTGAACGTTACACTCCATAAAGTAGCTTTTCATCCCTCAGCATGTTTTCTCATTGCTTTCCTAGGATAATTCTTATAACACTAGCACAATGAGATGTTAGATATAAAATACAATGAATCAAGGATTAACAAAAGATTATAATTCATTTTGGGTTCCTTTACTCGAGTGAACCCTTCCAAAATTCGGCAGAGAGTTAGAGCAACTTTCTTGGCTTAATCACTAATGTGATCACTCGAGTGATCCCTTCTAGAACTTGTAGAGAGTTAGTAAAACTTTCCTGACTTAATCACTCAAGTGATCACTCGAGTGATCCCTTACAAATCTTGGTAGAGTCACAGGATACTTTTCTTATCCTATCACTCGAGTGGGTACTCAAATGCTTTTTGGTCATCACTCGAGGGATCACTCAAATGATACCTTTTAAAATCTGGCTGAGAGTTATAGAACAATTTCAGCATATGTCACTTGAGTTTCCACTCGAGTAATGAAGGGTAATCACTTGAATGATCCCTTCTAAAATTAGCTAGAGACTTCATTTCTGGTTCTATACTTCTTCTCCTTCTTTATCAATGGAGTGCTCACTCGAGCACTCGAGTGATGGCTTTGCATTCTTCAAAATGCCCTTTTTCTTTTGTTCAAAAACTTTTATTTAATTAAACGGCAATATAATTTTTGGTCCCTCAAGTTTGAAATCGGTGGTTTTGGTCCCTGAAGTTTCATCCGATTTTGGTTTTGGTCTTTCAAGTTTGAAATCGGTGGTTTTGATCCCTGAAGTTTCACCCGATTTTGGTTTTGGTCCCTCAAGTTTGAAAAGGACTTGGCGACCCATTTTTGAAATCCAACCCGACTCAGAAAAAAACCAAGTCCTTTTCAAACTTGAGGGACCAAAACCAAAATCTGGTGAAACTTCAGGGACCAAAACCACCGATTTCAAACTTGAGGGCCAAAACCAAAATCGGGTGAAACTTCAGGGACCAAAACCACCGATTTCAAACTTGAGGGGCCAAAACCAAAAGTGGATCAAACTTCAGGGACCAAAAGTTATATTAACCCTTAATTAAATCTTTTATCACACCATTTTTATAATCAAAATATAGGATCTAACAGCAACATCTCTTCTAGAACTTCCATAATGCTCTAGAATTTATCTCTTTCTAGGCCATATTTATTCAATCGAAGCCCTTAGCTTACTAAACAAACTAAAGGAAGCTGCCAAGCATTTGTCAATTTATTTGTGAGCAGGAAACACAATAGAATTGGCTTTCAGTCAAGATGACTACAAGAAATGCCAAGTGGAGAGAACTGCTGAATTTGAAGATAGAATTGTAGGATTTGCATTGGCCAATATTTCTTCCTCTGATAACTCGCCATGTATTGATTTTCCCTAGTTGGAAGAGGTGCGTCGAATAATTTAAACAAATTTTATAGCATTATCTGTAATGCAAGGTGGTTAGACCAAGCCTGTCAGTTAATTACCCAAGCGTTATCCATATTAACAAATAGTCCGGAAGTCATAATAACTACAATTTATGTGGATATCTTTCTTGGTAAGCCAATATAAGCTTTATCCAAATTAAAACAATGTAGCTCTACTAGATTCCTTCCAAGTAAAATTTCGTTGAACAAGTCTTAGTCATATATTCATAGGCTTTATCACGTTTTCCTAGTCTTATCAGTACTAGTTAGTAGATAGCTTAATCTTTTCCATAGCCTTTTGTACCATATATATATAAGTTCAGCCATTCAGAGAATAAGTTTTGATAGTTCATTTATTCCTTGATTTATAATTTTCAAATGTAGGAGTCATTCTTCATAGGTGTGATGGTTGTATTTTAGTTGTTGCTACTGCTACCTTAGAAATTTGAGGTGTATTTTTTTTTTTTGAGATTTTGTTTTTACAGGCTAATTTAGTTTATATTCAGTAGATTTTGTCCTCACATTGATAAAGAATAGGAAATTTGATAAATCCTTTTTTAAATCTAGTTCAATCCTTATTCCGAGTTGAGGCTTGATCTGATGTATGTATTGATCCAATTTATTGTTACACTTCACGGTTTGCAGTGTTATAATGTTATATGTGATGGTGGAATGATTATTGATACAGAGTGGCATTTTGGAGATCATGTTAATAAGCATGATTAATTTAATCATTAATATTATGTTAGCTATTTTTTCTTTAAACAAAATATGAATGTGAGCAACCTATTATTAGGGATGTGGAAGCAAACCACAACTCGGCTTATCCAACAATAACTTGAAGAAATTTAGCCCATTCAAGCTCTTCAAAAAAGAGCACTAAAATTGGTGGGCTTAAATGCATAGGTTTTTCTCATTAATTGTGATTGGTTAGTCACTTTAGAGTATCCTGAACTAGTCTATTTTGGACTGCTGTGGAAACTGTATGATCTTATAGTATAAAAAGGAAACTAGGAATTAGTTTACATCTTTGACTTGTAAATGACACAAATATTGCATCAAATTAAAGTTGAGACATGAAAATACTGAAATATTCATGCCACAGAACAACCCTCATAGGCCCACACCTTGCTAATTAAACACTATAAAGCTTTAGCAACAAAATTCTTGAGTTAAATATGAGTCATAATCTTCATAATGGTCACTATTTTGAGGTATGGACAATTCATCGTCTAGGCACTTTTTGTCAAGTGGAAGTCCATAAAGATCAAATTACCCTTATAACTTGTGGCATTAAAACTCTGTAATTGTGTTCCTTTTGGGATTTTTCTAGAAAGATGATTGTTTGACAAGTCTAATACACTCAGGCGATCAATATGAGCAAGACTTTAAGGGATTGGACCTGATAACCTATTTCTGGATAAATTATTATTGCATAATTCATTAAGCTTTAATGACTTCATATGGCTCTAATAATCAGGTAGAAGCCCTTCTAATTGATTGTTTGATATGTCTAAAATGGGAAAGCCTCCTTCATCTTCAATTTGGCCACATAGAAGGAGAACCAAATTAGAGAATTTATTTTTTGAAACATACAATGTTGATGCTTGGGAAAAGAATGTGGAACCAGGCCTTCAAAACTTTTTGAGGTCAAAATTATTTCTAGCTCATAATTAAACTTCAAGGATAAATTTTGAATTTCACCAACAAAATTGTTGTATAAGACATTCATGTGTGTCACATCTTTTAATAGTGGTCAAAACTATTGTGGTATGTAACCTGAAAGTCCACAGTTAGAAATATCCAAAATGTTCAACATATGTTGATTATAGAGCCAATTAGGAAAAAAGGACCTGCCTTACTCAAAGCCATTCCCAACTGTTGTAGCTAAAATAGGGCAATCCATATAGTGCTAAATTGAAAGGTTAATGAATTGCCAGAAAAAAAAAATATACTTCAAATTGCAGAGCTTTTTGAAATGAGACTCAGTGATTACACCTCTAAAATTATTCGCATCGAGGATCAAATAATTCAATTGAGATAGCAATCTAATGCTTTTGGGTATTTCTCCTTTTAATTGATTATAAGAGAGATCTAAATTTTCCAAAAAGGAGAAAATAGAAATTTGGTTGTCATGCTCTTTATTTGATTGTGTGATAAATCCAACATTCATAAAGGATGGCTATTGCACTTGAAAGTGTTTTTAATGAAACTTGAAAGCTCCCCGCTAAAGTTGTTATTTGAAAGAACTAAGCTATTCAAAGTGTATATATTACCTAGTGATGTTGGTATTTCACCTTGCAGCTTGTTATAATAGAGATAAAGGACTTCAAGAAAGTTCATCATGTTTCCAAAACCTTTTGGAATGGGACCTTTCAGTAAGTTATCATTAAAGTCGAATCTCATGAAGATTAAAGGTGAAGTTAGAAATCCAGTAGAATATGGATACTAATGTCAAAAAATTCAAAGAGAAATCAAACTAGACAAGAGAAGTGAGATTGGAATTGAAAGATGTAAAAATAGGACTATCAAATAAAAGGCTACAATTTCCTCAATTAAGAACTTGTAGATTGGAGCTGAAGTCCATAGCCCTTAGTGATGTGAGGTTATTGTAAGAAAGGTCAAGGACTATGAGGGAAGAACTTGGAGCTTGGAGCTCATCCTTTTCACCACTCCTTCATCACGCCATCATTCTATTCACCATTGCTTCACTACTGCCAGCATATCACTACTTCCATTCTTCCACTACTAAGCTCGAAGGAGCTGAGCTGAGAGGAGGGAAGTTTCACCATAGGTAGAGCCTCAGCTACGAGAATCACTGAAGATAGATAGTGACGATCAGAAAGCAACAAGACCTGAGAGCTAGCAATACCTATTTGTGCAAGCATTTCACCCAAGAGGGGGGTGAATTGGGTGATACCAGAAATTTCATTGTGTATATAAAAATTGACTAGAAATTTAAAGCAATTAAGAGCTAGGAGAAACATCACCGAAGTGTACACCTGGAGTTATACTAGTCCGGCCACTACCACTTTGACCTACGTCTAATCCTCAGAGCTTGTTTGAGAGTTTCACTATATCCTTCAAGATTCAATGGGTTCTTGGCACCTCAGTACACAGCAAGTTCCTTCACGGGACACTCACTCTCCCTTACATGTTGTGATCAAAGCCCCCAACTCAAGGTTCCACAACCTTAAGTTATCTCAGTAACAAATATTGAGTTTGTAATGAAAAACTCTCTCACAGAGCAAATATATAAACACTGAAGTATAAGAAAAATAGAGCACTAATAATATAATGATCGATGTAAGTTTGCGTGTTGTCAGTTCTTGTGTTCTATTCTTCATTGAATGCTCTATATATATAGATGATTTATGATGTCCGTTGGAAGCATTTCAAACATGTTCATTACAGTTACGCAGCTTCGTTTGTTTGTTCTTCAAATTTGAAAACTAGACATTTATGGTAGGTAAGCGTTTCGGACATTGTGGATGATATGTTTGACTTCTCTCTCAATACATGATCTCTTCATTGTTTCTCTGCAAATGTACTTAGGAAACTAATGCAATGAAAGGTTAATCATATAGATAACAAATCAAAAAACATTGGAATTAAATCATGCTTTCTGTACTGTACTACTCGAGTGGCTACTCGAGTGATCATACTTCATTACTCTAGTGGCTACTCAAGTGAGCCTTTAAAAAACTTGGCAGAGTTAAGTCAATGTTTACTGACCATATTACTCAGGTAAGTCATCAAGTAATTCATTTTACAATACCTGGCAGACTTGATTACTCGAGTGATCCCTTGAGTAATGCATGCAATTCTTATCCTAATACTCGAGTAGTCCCTTGAGTAAAGGCATCAAATTCTTGGCCGAGAGTAATTTCTTCTTTGCTTACTTGCTTACTCGAGTGGTGCCTTAAGTAATGCTTCAAATAACTTTATAGATTACTCGAGTAATCCCTTTGAGTAATGTCATTCATTTCTTGGTCGAGAGCTATTGGATGATTTATGCTCTGATTACTTGAGTGACCTCTTGAGTAATATCTTAAATAACTCTACCGATTACTCAAGTGATCCCTTCGAGTAATCTCACTTAATTCTTGACAGAGAGCCTTCTGGAACAATTTCTCACACATTACTCGAGTGGTCCCTCAAGTAATGAAGGTCATTACCCGAGGGCTCACTTGAGTAATGTCTTTAAAAATATCAAAGTGTTCCTTTTTATGTGCTCTGTCTTTTCCTTCATCTTCATTACTTGAGTACTCACTTGAGTAATGCTCTTGTTTGCAACCAAGAACTTAGTTACTTTGTTCAAACATTTTATTTAAAACTTTTGTAATATTAATCTAATCTTTATTATCATAAAAACATATGGGATCTAACAGTACCATCTACCTTCCTCTACGATTTCTGGTGACCTTCACAACCTCCCTAACATTACTCTCACCTTCTTCATTCCTAATCTTGAGCTTCAGTGTGAAAAATAAAGGAAGATGAGCTATAAACAATTAGAAGAAGGACCTACTCCATTGACTCCATCTTGTTTCCACCACCATAAGCCACCGATCACCATACCGCCAGCAACATCCTTGGTCTAACCCATAGCTTTCTCTAACCTATTTTTGTGTGGAAATTTCAGCACCTGAATTTAATTGGTTTAATGCTAATTGGTCATTTTAATATATGATTTTTTGGCTGGGTGCTTGAATCAGAGTGTGATTATCTTTCTTAAAACTATTCTCATGAGTGGCTAGGCAATTTTGTGCTTTTGGAGATGAATTGGAGATGGCTTGAGCTCATATATGCTTCAAAAGGGAGTTTAAATTATCTATAGCTCATTATATTTGTGATTTCTTAGGTTTAGGAATTCACTTATATATTGAGACTATGAATTTATTTAATTTTTATTTTATGGATTGAGTTCTTGTGATTTTAGGAATTTAATGAGGATTTGTACTCATCAATTTATATGGTTATATTATATGATTTTAAATGATTCTATTCCTTTCTATCTATTTAACATGGTATTATTGGATAGTTTGATTGAATTGGAGTTGTAGTTGAACCTAATTGCATTGCCTACTTCATAATTACTCTCTAAGGGGTTTTAATAATGCTTAAATTAATGGATTTATGAGTTTAAGCATTAGACTTAATGGTAATTGAGGTTTAGTATATTAGGAAACTTAGAGAAACTCATTATACTAAGAGGGCTTAATAGCACCTCAAGAGTAGGGGTTCCTCTCTTGTGATGTTAGACTCATTGGCTAATGAGGTTTGGAATATTAGAGGCTCAGTGTGTTAACTCCCCAAATATTTTGATTGAGCAAGGATAGGCATTGAAAACCATTTCCAATAGTATCTTCATTACTTGTAGTTTTTAACCCATTTCCATTCCTTCTTATTTGAAAATCCCAAAAATATCTACTTTAATTACATGCAATTCATAGTTTTGAAAACCAATTAATCATGTTTTAACATAGTCAATTTTGCATTATAATTACTTAGTTTACTAGGAATTAGTTTCATAATCGGCTCCTCAAAGTGAAACGACCCGGGTTGTGCACTATATTGCATTAATTCGGTTTTATTCTTGATAGACTATATGGACTCTAGGATTTCACTTTGATAGAATTCATTGGCACTAAGATCCATATATTCCATTTCATGTAATTCACTTAATGAGTAATATTAATTTTGACCTATGAAATAAAAAGGATCCGAAGCATGAAGATTAAGGAATTAAATGACCTGTTTCATCACTATAGTAAACTTCTTTCCAATTGCAGCAATCTTTATTATCTGCATCTCTCTATGTTGATAACATGCCATAGTCATCTTCTAGGATTCCTTGTTTGAATGAGAGCAAAGTTCTTTTCTCATTCTCTATGCACTTTGCTCCTTCACCAATTGTAGCCAAACTGAAATTTTCATGTAACAGAAACAACAATGCAAATGATGCACAAAAAAACTTGCAGATAAAGCCTATTGTAAGGACACTATCTTTAAAACAAGCTCACAAGTAAAGAGTGATCTATAAGATGACCATAACAAGTGCTTGAGGCATGAGGCTTGAGAAATGGATTTTAGGAAAAAAAGCCTGAAATTTGAAAAATAGCTGGCACCAAAATTTTGAAAAAGGATAATTTTGGAAACCTTTTTTTGAAAAAATAACCTAAATAGTTTAGGCACCCTACAACACCCGTTCATAAGAATGGTTACCATAAGTCAATTATTTAAAAATGAATATGGCCTTTAATTTTATTATAATTACCCAAATAAAAAAGAATATTTACAAAAATAAATGAAATGAAAACTAAAGAAAAAATGAAAATTATTTACAAAAAAATTAAAGAAAAATATATTTATCTAAAAAATCACACTTGACCTAGGAAGAGAAGCTAGGGCATAAGTACCCTTTAGATGGATCAAAGCCCACGTAGTTCGGGGTAGAAATGCGTGTCACTTTGTTTGTTAAGAAAAAAGTTCCTTTAATTTATTCGAGAAAATAATTTTTTATTTGTTTGGCATTTTTTATTTTATAAAAACAACTCTTCTATTTTTATTGAATAAAAGAAAGGTTTTTGGAAGGCTCTTAGACTAAACTTCCCGAGGAGATTCCCATAATCTCACATAGAAGATTAATCGATTTTTACTTAAGGAGCCTCTTAAAACCTCACACAATAGAAATCTCTTTTAAAATCAATTTCATTTATTTTGATAAAAGAGAAGCTTTCTTCTTTATTATTTTCATTTACGAAAATGGGTCACAATCATTTTTCTTTTTCCCTTTAGAAAATTTGTGTTAAAGGGAGATACAAAAATAACAAACAAGTAATATACATCAAAAAAGTGAAAATAAGTGTGGAAGCAAAATATCACATGTCAAGTGAATGAATGAAGGATGCATACCTTCTTCATGGTCCAAGTAACACACAAATATCATTGGGCATATCCTCACAATATCAATAAGAAGATAGCAGTGTAAAAATTGTTGGGCTGATGGAGTGAAAGAGATTAAAAACAAAGAGGGATGAGTGGTTCAATCACATGAAACTAAAAAGATTAAATATAAAAAATAACAACAAGAAAAAAAAGAATACAGAGGAAAGATATAAGGAGAAAAAGAAGGGAAAAGAAAAACAAGACAAACTAATCCAAATCATATTGGATTGCACCCTCTAGCAATTAGTGTTGTGGCTCCCAAAGATGAAAACAATCATAAGAGCATATACTTTCATTAGGCATAAAGATGAAACAATAAAAATAGAAGAGAGAGAAAATAAAGAATAACAAGAAAACAAATCAATTCAAATTTTATATTGGATTCACCCTCTAGCCATTAATGCTTAAGCTTGCACATGTGATAATCATCACAAGAGTATAGACTTTCCTTGGGTTTTTAAAATAGAAGAGAGAAGGAAAATGAAAAACAATAAGAAAATGAATTAATCCTTATCATATTGGATTCTTCCCTCTAGCCATTGATGTTGAAGCTTCACATATGTGACAACAACCCTAAGAGCATAGGCTTTCCTTGAGGGTATGAGGAAAAACAAGATAAAAAAGATGAGTAATAGACTTCACTCTCCTCCTTTCTTTTGTCTTTGCCCTCCGAATTGTTTTGTGTCTTCGTTCTCCCAATGTTTTGTGTCTTACTTAAATCCTTGCTCACAATTTATAGTCTTAAAGTAAAGTTTTCTTCATACATGCTCCTTCTTTTTTGAATTTTCATTTTTTGAATTTTTTTTGTATTTTATTTTAATAAAACTACCTTACCTGACCCAATCACCATTAATAGGAGATTTTTTTTTTAATTTTCATTTTTTTAATATTTTCTATCAGTAAAGTTTTCTAACTTAACCTAATCACCATTAATGAGATATTTTTTTTTTTATATTTTCCCTACAAACAATTTCCTAATTTAAACATATCAACATGAATAAGAGATATTTTTCATTTTTTAAATTTCTATATTGTTTCCTCCATAATGACTTTATCACACTAAATTTCCTCATCAGAAAATCAAATAACATCAATGAGATGAATTATTTTGAAATTTGTTTTCATTTACTACAAAACCCCAAGTTCAAGACATTCACCATTAATTACAATTCAATCACCATCAATGTCATTTGCTTATTAATTTATATGTGTGAGGATTAAGGAGGATTTTTTATTTTTTCATTCTTTTATTATTTTTTAGTAGGGTCGGGACAAAATAGGGTGTTTATAGTTGCCCCTCTTTACTTGTTTCACAATTGAGAAAAATTGATATTCTTGCCTATAAAGCAAGAAAGAAAAGAACATGTATTTTGTCTGCCCAAATATAATAAAGTACCCCTTTGGACCAAAAAGGGTTTGGACACAATACAATGTCCATGCCCCTCTTTACTTGGTTCATAGGGGAGAAGATTACCGATGGAGTTAGATGATCACCTAGAAAGGAAGTGAAATGCCTAATTACATAGGACTTGGGTGAGATGTAAAAGAATTGTGCTAGCTGTTATTGGTCTTGAAAAGAAGTAGTGCCTACAGGGATGTGGCTTTCAAAGAATAGTGCCGACCAAAATAGAGCTTTGAAAGAATTGTGCTAGCTGTTACTAGGCTTTTACGGGTGCCAGTAGATACAGGGCTTTGAAAGAATAGTGTCTACTATTATAAGGCTTTTAAAAGAATTGTGTTAGCCGTTACTAGACATTAAGGGTTCCTACTAGTACAGGGCAATGAAAGAATAGTGCCGTTGTTACAGGGCTTTAAAATAATTGTTCCAACTGTTATTAGGCTTTAAAAGAATTGTGTCAGCCGTTACTAGGCTTTGAGGGTTCCTGCTAATACAGGGCTTTGAAAGAATAGTGCCTGCCATTATAAGGCTTTGAAAGATTAGTGCCTGCCGTTATAGGGCTTTAAAAGAATTCTGCCAGCTGTTACTGGCTTTGAAAGAATAGTACTTGCCGTTTTAGAGCCTTAAAAGAATTATGTCAGCAGTTACTGGGCTTTGAAGGTGCTGCGGATACAGGTCTTTAAAAGGGTACCAGTCGTTACTGGGCTTTGAGGGTGCCTGTAGCTATAAGGCTTTGAAATGGTGCCATATATTACTGGGCTTTGAGGGTGCCTGTCACTATAGGGCTTTAAAAGTTGATAACCATTACTGGACTTTGAGGGAGCTTGTTGATATAGGGCTTGAAAGAGTACTAGCCATTATTGGGCTTTGAGGATACCAGCCATCACTAGGCTTTGAGAGTACCTATCGATTCAGGGTTTGAAAAGGTAGTGCCTGCCATTATAGGGCTTTAAGAGTGCCTGTCGATACAGGGCTTGAAAAGGTAGTACTTGCCATTATAGGGCTTTAAAAGAATAGTTCCCTCTATTTTAGTGCTTTAAAAGAATAGTTCCTGTTATTACAGGGCTTCAAAAGAATTGTATCAAACGGTATTTGGCTTTTAAAGAATTCTGCCAGCTGTTACTGGGCTTTGAGGGTACCTACCAATACAAGGCTTTGGAAAAATAGTGCCTGCCGTTATAGTGATTTGAAAGAATAATGCCTATTATTACATGGCCTTAAAAGAATTATGCAAGCCATTATTGGGCTTTAAAGGTGCCTGCTGATACAGGGCTTTGAAAGAATAGTACCTACTATTACAGGGCTATAAAAAATTATGCCAACTATTATTAGGCATTAAAAGAATTGTACCAGCTGTTACTGGGCATTGAGGCTGCTTGCCAATATATGGCTTTGAAAGAATAATTCCTGTTTTTATAGGGCTTTAACTAAATTATGCCAGCTATTACTGGGCTTTAAAGGTGCCTACCGATTCTGGGCTTTCAAAGGGTGATAGTCGTTACTGAGCTTTGAGGGTGCCTGTCGAAACAAGGCTTTAAATGCGTGCCAGTAGTTACTGGGCTTCATGGGTGCTTGCCACTATAGGGCTTCAAAGGGTGCCAGCTGTTAAAGGGTAGTAACTGTAGTTACAGGGCTTTGAAAGAATAGTACCTGATGTTATAGGGTTTTAAAAGAATAGTGCCAATCGTTATTAGGCTTTAAAAGAAATATGCTAGCCGTTACTAGGCTTTACGGGCACTTGCCATTACAAGGCTTTGAAAGATAGTGCCTGCTGATACAGGGCTTCGAAAGGGTGATAACTATTACTAGGCTTTGAGGGTGCATGCCAATACAAGGATTTGAAAAGGTGCCAGCCGTTACTAGGCTTTGAGGGTCCCTGCCATTAATGGGCTTTAAAAGGGTGCCAGTCATTACTAGACTTTGAGGGTGCCTACCAATACAGAGCTTTGAAAGAATAGTGCCTGCTAGTACAGGCTTTAACATAATTTTTCCAACCATTACTGGGCTTTGAAGGTGCCTGCCAATACAGGGCCTTGAAAGGGTGACAATTGTTACTAGGCTTTGAGGGTGCCTGTCAAAACAGGGTTTTAAAAGGGTGCTGTTGTTACTGGGCTTTAAGGGTACCTGCCACTACAGAGCTTCAAAGTGTGCCAGCCATTACTGGGATTTGAGGGTACCTACCGATGCAGGGCTTGAAAGGATAGTGCATGCCATTATAGGGCTTTAAAAGAATAGTGTCTGTCATTGCAATGTTTTAAAAGAATAGTGCCTATCGTTATTAGGCTTTAAAAGAAATGTGCCAGTCGTTAAGGGGCTTTTAGGATTCCTACCAATACATGGCTTTAAAAGAATAGTTCCTGCCATTATAGGGCTTTAAAAGAATAGTACATGCTATTATAAGGAATTAAAAGAATTATGCTAGCCGTTACTAGGCAAAGAGGGTGCTTACCTATACAAGGTATTGAAAGGGTGTAAGCCATTACTGGGCCTTAAGGGTGCCTGCCCCTATGGAACTTTGAAAGCGTGCTAGCCGTTACTAGGCTTTGAGGGTGCAAGCCAATAGAGGGGTTTAAAAGAATAGTGGTTATCATTTTAGGACTTTAATAGAATTTTACCAAACATTACTTGGGTTTGAAGGTGCCCGTTGATACAAGGCTTTGAAAGGGTGACAACTGTGTCCAGGCTTTAAGGGTACATATTAAAATAGGGCTTTAAAATAGTGCTTGTTGTTACTGGGCTTTGAGGGTGCCTACTGTTAAAAGGCTTTAATAGAATTTTACTAGCTGTTACTTGGGTTTGAAGGTACCTGCTGATACAAGGCTTTAAAAGGATGACAACCGATACTGGGCTTTGAGGGTGCCTACCAAAATAGGACTTTGAAAGTATGCCACTCGTTATTGGGCTTTGAGGGTGCCTGCCACTACAAGGGTTAAAAGAGTATCAGCCATTATTGGGCTTTGAGGGTGGCTGCCGATACAGGGCTTGAAATGATAGTGCTGGTATTATAAGGCTTTGAAAGAATAGTGCCTGTCGTTAGACAGTTTTAAAAGAAGAGTGCCAGATGTTATTAGGCTTTAAAAACATGTGCCAGTAGTTACTAGGCTTTGAGGGTGCTTGACAATATAGAGCTTTGAAAGAATAGTGCCTACTATTACAGGACATTGAAAGAATAATACCTACTATTACAAGGCTTTAAAATAATTATGCTAGCCGTTACTGGGCTTTGAAAGAATAATGCCCATCATTACAGGGCTATAAAAGAATTATGCCTAGTGTTATTGGGCTTTAAAAGAATTTTGTTAGCCGTTACTAGGCTTTGAGGGTGCGTGCCGTTACAGGCCTTTTAACTTAATTATACCATTTGTTACTGGGTTTTGAAGGTTCCTGTCGATACAAAGCTTTGAAAATATGACAGCCATTATTTGGCTCTGAGGGTCTCTGCCGATACAAGGTTTTGAAAGGGTGCCTGTCATTACTGGGATTTGAGGGTGCTTACCGCTAGAGGACGAGAAATGGTACCATCCATTACTGGGCTTTGAGGGTGCTTGCCGATACAAGGCATGCAAGGGTATAAGCCATTACTGGACTTTGAGGGTGCTTGCTACTACAGGGCCTGAAAGGGTGTCATATGTTACTGGGCCTTAAAGGTACCTGCCTATACAGGGCTTTATAAGGGTGCCAACCATTACTCTATTTTTTTGGGTACCTGCCAATACAGAGCTTAAAAGGGTGCCAGCCGTTACTGGGCTTGGATGGTGCCTACCAATATAGAGCTTGAAAGAGTGCCAGCCGTTATTGGGCTTTGAGGATGCCTACCGTTATAGGGCTTGAAAGGGTTCTAGTCGTTACTAGGCTTTGAAGGTGCTAGCTGATATAGGGCTTTGAAAAGGGTGTGATAAACACGTGATGCCCATTAAATTAGTGCTTATGGCAATGCTAATGAAGATGATGACATTGATAATAAAGCTTATAGTGATCAAATGATGATGACGTATTAATAACAATGTCATGAATGATTATGATGATTGTCGTGGTGAGACACTAAGAGTGTGATACCCCACATAATGAGGTTTAATATGATCATTACAATATTGATAAAGATGAAGTTCTAATGAAGAAATCATAAATGGTGATGACAGTGGCAGTAATGGTTTAACACTAACCACGCTGTGACCTAAACATACAATATGATAATGATATTAATGATGATGATAATGAAGCCCTAATGAGGAAGTCGTAGATGTTGATGACAATAATAGTGGTAATGTTACACAAGGCACATGGTGCCCCCAAACAAGTTAATGACATTGATAATGGCACTAATGATGAAGAGGATGATAATACTGGTAATGACTATGGTAATGATGATGAAATCTTGATGACAATGATATTAATTAGGATAGAAAGGACGATGATGGCCATGATTAATGGGCTTTGAGGATGCCACCGATACAAAGCTTTGAAACGGTGCCAGCCAATACTGGGCTTTAAGGGTGCCTACAGATACAAAGCTTAAAAGGGTACCAGTCATTACTAGATTTTGAGGGTGTTTGCTGATACAGGGATTGTACAAGTGCTAGCCGTTACTGGGCTTTAAGGGTGCCTACCGAAACAGGGCTTTGAAAGGGTACCTGCAGTTACTGGGCTTTGAGGGTGCTTGCCACTATAGGGCTTCAAAGAGTGCCAGCCGTTATTGGGTTTTGAGGGTGCCAGCCGATACAGGGCTTGAAAGGGTAGTACTTGCCATTACAGGGATTTAAAAGAATAGTGCCTATCATTATAGGGTTTTAAAAGAATAGTGCCAACTATTATTAGGTTTAAAAAGAAATATGCCAACTGTTACTAGGCTTTGAGGGTACCTGCCAATACAAGGCTTAGAAAGAATAGTGCCTGTCATTACAGGGCTTTGAAAGATTAATGCCTACTATTGTAGGGCTTTAAAAGAATAGGGCCTACCGATACAGAGCTTCAAAAGGGTGCCAGCCGTTACTAGGTTTTGAGGTTACTTGCCTATATAGGGCTTTAAAAGGCTGCCGGCCGTTACTGGGCTCTGAGGGTCCCTGTCGTTACTAGGTTTGAAAGGGTGCCACTCGTTACTAAACTTTAAGAATGCCTACCAATACAGAGCTTTGAAAGAATAGTATCTACAAGTACAAGCTTTTACTAGGGCTTGAAAGGGTGCCACTCGTTACTAAACTTTAAGGATGCCTACCAATACAGAGCTTTGAAAGAATAGTGCCTGCAAGTACGATCTTTTACAAAATTTTACCAACCGTTATTGGGCTTTGAAGGTTCTTGCTGATAGAATGCCTTGAAAGGGTGATAGCCGTTACTAGGCTTTGAGGGTACCTGCCAAAACAGGGTTTTAAAACGGTGCTATCACAATGCTTTGAGGGTGCTTGCCACTACAGAGCTTCAAAGTATGCCAGACATATCTGGGCTTTGAGAGTGCCTACTGATGCAGGGCTTAAAAGGGTAGTTCCTGCCATTATAGGGCTTTAAAAGAATAGTGTATGTCGTTACAATGTTTTAAAAGAATAATGCCAACTATTATTAGGCTTTAAAAGAAATGTGTCAGTCGTTAAGGGGCTTTTAGGGTTCCTGCCAATACATGGCTTTGAAAGAATAATGCCTACCGTTATAGGGCTTTGAAAGAATATTACATACTATTACAGGGATTTAAAAGAATTATGCTAGCTGTTATTAGGCTTAGAGGGTGCCTTCCTATACAGGGAATTGAAAGGGTGCCAGTTGTTACTGGGCTTTAAGGGTGCTTGCTGCTATGGGAATTTGAAAGGGTACCAGCCATTACTAGGCTTTGAGGGTGCCTGCCACTATAGGGCTTTAAAAGGATAGTGCTTAACGTTATGTGGCTTTAATAGAATTTTATGAGCTGTTACTTGGGTTTGAAGGTGCCTGCTGATATAAGGCTTTGAAATGGTAACGACTGTTACTGGGCTTTGAGGGTGCCTGCCAAAACAGGGCTTCAAAAAAGTGCCAGCCGTTACTGGGCTTTGAGGGTGCCTACCAATACAGGGCTTTAAAAGAGTAGTGCCTATCGTTAAGAGGCTTTAACAAAATTTTACTAGCTGTTACTTATGTTTGAAGGTGCCTGCTAATATAGGGCTTTGAAAGGATGACAATTGTTACTAGACTTTGAGGGTGCCTACCACTATAGAGGTTGAAAGGGTGTCAGCCTTTACTTGAATTTGAGGGTGCCACCGATACAGGGCTTAAAATGGTACCAGCCATTATTGGGCTTTATGGGTACTTGCCTATAGAGGGCTTGTAAGGGTGCCAGCAGTTACTAGACCTTGAGGATGCCTGCCGATACAGAACTTGAAAGGGTGCCAGCTATTATTAGGCTTTAAGGGTGTCACCGATACAACGCTTTAAAAGGGTCCCATCCATTACTAGGCTTTAAGGGTGCCTGACGATACAGGGCTTGGAAGGGTGTCAGCCTTTACTCGAATTTGAGGGTGCCATTGATAGAAACTTCGAAAGGGTACCAGCTATTACTAGGCTTTAAGTGTGCTAATTGATACAGGGCTTCAAAAGGGTGCCAGCCGTTACTGGGCTTTAAGGGTTCCTATCGACATAGGGATTAAAAGTGTGCCAGTCGTTACTGTGCTTTGAGGATGCCTTTTGATACAGGGATTGAAATGGTGACAATCATTACTGGACTTAAGGATGACTGCCGATATAGGGCTTTCAAATAAATTCCAGTCATTACTAGGCTTTAGGGTCCCTACTAATACAGGGCTTGGAAAAGTACGCCAGCTGTTACTGAGGTTTGAGAGTGCCTGCCGATATAGGGCTTTTAAAAGGGAGCGGGCTGTTACTAGCTTTAAAGGTGCCTGCCGATCCAAGACTTTGAAAGGGGACCAGCTGTTATTGGGCTTTGAAGGTGCCTATCGCTAAAGGACTTAAAAAAGTGCCAGCCATTGTTAGGCCTTAAGGGTGCCAGCCATTCCTGGGATTTGAGGGTGCCAATCATTACTAGGCTTTAAGGGTACCTACCGATACACGCCTTAAAAGGGTAGCAACTGTCATTACAAGGCTTTGAAACAATAGTTCCTACTATTACAGGGCTTTAAAAAAATAGTACTTGTCATTACAGAGGTTTTAAAAAATTATGTCAATCATTAATAGGCTTTAAAAGAATTGTACCAGTCATTACTGGAGGGTGTCTGCCAATATAGGGATTTCAAAGAATAGTGCCTACTTAAAGGGCTTTTAACAAAATTATACTAACCGTTAATAGGCTTTAAAGGTGCCTGCCAATAAAGGGGTTTGAAAGGGTGCCACCGTTACTAGGCTTTAAGGGTGCCTGCTGCTATAGGGCTTGAAAGGGTGCCAGCTATTACTGGGTATTGAGGGTACCTATAAATATAGGGCTTGAAAGTGTACTACTCCTAACGGGGCTTTGATGTTGGCTATCGATACATGCTTGATAGGGTGCCAGCCATTACTTGGCTTTGGGGGTACTGCCGATACATGGCTTGGAAAAGGTACAAGCCATTATAGGGCCTTGAGGGTGCCGTTGATACTTGGCTTTGATAGGGTGGCAGAAATTATTGGGCTTTAACGGTTCCTACCGATACAGGCTTGAAAACGTAGTGCCTGTCCTTACAGAGCTTTAAAAGAATAGTGCCAACCATTATTAAGCTTTAAAAGAATTGTGCCAGCTATTACTGGGATTTAACGGTACTTGCCAATACAGGGGTTTGAAAGAATAGTGCCTGCCATTAAATGGCTTTGGGGTTCCTGCCGATACAGGGCTTGAAAGTGTGTCATCCATTACTAGGCTGTAAGGGTGCCTTCCAATACAGGGCTTGAAAGGGTGCTAACCATTACTGGGCTTTAAGGGTGCCTACCGATACTCAGCCTGAAACGGTGCCAGCTATTATTGTCCTTAAAAAGTTCCTACCACTACAAGGTCTAAAAGGGTAGCAACCATTATAGGGCTTTGAGGATGCCACCGATATAGGGCTTTGAAAGGATGCTAGTCATTACTAGGCTTTAAGGGTTCATGCCGATACAGGGCTTTGAAAAGGGTGCCACCCGTTATAGCACTTTAAGGGTGCCTGCCGATATAGGGCTTTTAAAGGGGTGCGCACTGTTACAGGGCTTTTGTGGGTGCTTGTAGGTCCAGGGCTTTGAAAGGGTACCAACCTTTACTGGGCTTTAAGGGTGGCTATCACTTAAAGGCCTAAAAGGGTACCAGTCGTTCCTAGGATTTGAGGGTGCCAACCATTACTAGGCTTTTAGGGTACCTGCAGATACAAGGCTTGAAAGGGTAATGCATGCTGTTACAGGGCTTTAAAAAACTAGTGCCTCATGTTACAGTGCTTTAAAAAAATTGTACCTGCCCTTTTAGAGCTTTAAAAGAATTATATCAGTTGTTATGGCTTTAAGGGTGCCTGCCAATACAGGGCTTTAAAAGAATAGTTCCTGCTATTATAGGACTTTAACAGAATTATGCCAGTCGTTAATGGTCTTCGAGGGTACCTGCCAATAAAGTTCTTTGAAAGGGTGCCAGTCGTCAATGGGCATTGCGGGTACCTACTGATACAGAACTTTAAAAGGATGACAGTCGTTATTGGGCTTTAAGCATGCCTGCCAATACAGGGCTTTAAAAAGGGTTGCAGCTTTTATAGCACTTTGAGGGTGCTTGCTGATTCAAGGGTTTTAAAAGGGTGTGAGCCATTATAGAGGATTGAGGGTGCCTGTAGGTCTAGGGCTTTGAAAGGGAACCAGCCGTTACTGGGTATTGAGGGTGCCTATCTCTAAAGGGCTTAAAAGAGTGCCAGTTGTTCCTGGGATTTGAGGGTGTTAACCTTTACAAGGCTTTGACGGTACCTGCTGATACAAGGCTTGAAAGGGTAGTGCCTGCTATTACACGCTTCAAAAAAATATTACCTCCTATTATAGGGCAATAAAAAAATAGCGCTTGCCGTTAGAGAGCTTTAAAAGAATTGTGTCAATCTTTAATGGGCTTTAAAAGAATTTTACCAGTCGCTACTAGGATTTAAGGGTGCCCGACAATACAGGGCTTTAAAAGAATAATGCCTGCTATTACAAGGCTTCAACAGAATTATGCCAATAATTAATAGGCTTTGAGGGTGCCTGCCAATAAAGGGCTTTGAAAGGGTGCCAGCTGTTAATTGACTTTGAGGGTGCATGCTGCTATAGGGCTTGAAAGGGTGCCATCTGCTACTGGGCATTAAGGGTACCTACTAATGTAGGGCTTTGAAAGCGTTCCAGCCATTACTAGGCCTTGAGGTTGCCTGTCGATACATTGCTTGAAAGTGTACCTACTATTACTGGGTTTTGAAGGTGCCTGTCGATACCGAGCTTGCAAGGGTAATAGCTATTACTAGGCTTTGAGGGTGCCACCAATACAAGGCTTTAAAATGGTGCCAGTCATTACTGGGCTTTAAAGTTACCTGCTGATATAGGGCTTGAAAGGGTGCTAGCCGTTAATAGGCTTGGTGGGTGCCTTTTATTATAGTGATTAAAAGGGAGCCTGTCGTTAATAGCCTTTATAGATGCCCGCTGATACAGGGCTTTGAGGGTGCTGTCGATACTTTGCTTTGATAGGGTGCCAGAAATTATTGGACTTTGAGGGTACCTATCGATACAGGGCTTGAAAGGGTAGTGCCTGTCCTTATATCAGTCATTACTGGGCTTTAAAGGTAACTGCCAAAACAAGGGTTTGAAAGAATAGTGCCTGCCATTAATTGGCTTTGAGGTGCCTGCCGATACAAGGCTTCAAAGGTTGCCAGCCATTACTGGGCTTTGAGGGTACCTTCCAATACAAGGCTTGCAAGGGTGCTAGCCGTTACTGGGCTTTAAGGGTGCCTACCGATACTCGACCTAAAATGGTGCCAACTGTTACTATCCTTAAAGGGTTCCTGCCGTTACAGGGTCTGAAAGGGTAGCAACCGTTATAGGGCTTTGAGGGTGCCACCGATATAGGGCTTTGAAAGGGGTCATTACTAGGCTTTAAGGGTTCCTGCCAATACAGGGCTTTGAAAAGGGTGCCAGATGTTACAGTGCTTTGAGAGTGCCTACCGATATAGGGCTTTTAAAGGGCTGCGAGTTGTTACAAGGCTTTATGGGTGCTTGCAGGTCCAGGGCTTTGAAAGGGTACTAGCCTTTACTGGGCTTTGAGGGTTCCTATCATTTAAAGGCTTAAATGGGCGCCAACCGTTCCTGGGATTTGAGGGTACCAACCGTTACTAGGCTTTTAGGGTACCTATAGATATACGGCTAGTGTCTCCCATTACAAGGCTTTGAAAAACTAGTGCCTCCCGTTACAAGGTTTTAAAAGAATTGTACCATCCGTTACTAGGCTTTAATGGTGCCTCCCAATATAGGGCTTTAAAATAATAGTACCTGCTATTATAGGGCTTTAACAGCATTATGCCAATCATTAATGGGCTTTAAGGGTGCCTGCCAATAGAGGACTTTGAGAAAGGGTGCCAATCGTTAATGGGCTTTGAGGGTGGATGCCGCTATAAGGCTTGAAAGGGTGCCAGCCGCAATGGGCTTTGTGGGTACCTACCAATACAGGGATTGAAAGAGTGCCAGCCATTACAGGGCTTTGAGGATGGCTTCTGATACAGGGCTTGAAAGGGTGCCAGCCATTACTGGGCTTTAAGGGTGCCGCCAATACAGGGTATTGAAATGGTGCTAGCTATTACAGGGCTTAGAGGGTGCCTATCGATGCATCGCTTTAAAGGGTGTCATCCATTATTGGGCTTTAAAGGTGCCTGCTGATATAGGGCTTGTAAGGTTGCCAACCATTACTAGGTATTGAGAGTGCCTACCGATATCTACCTGAAATGGTGCCAGCTGTTATTAGGCTTAAACGGTGTCTATCATTATAGAGCCCAAAAGAGTGGCAGCTATTATTGGCTTTGAGGGTGTCGCCTATACAGGTCTTTGAAAGGGTGCCAGTCTTTACTGATTTTAAAAGTATAGTTCCTGCCATTATAGAGCTTTAAAAAAAATGTGCCAACCGTTTGTGGGTTTTAAAAGAATTGTGCCAGCTGCTACTGGGCTTTGGGGGTGCCTGCCAATATTGGCCTTTGAAAAAATAGTGACAGCCATTACAAGCCTTTAATAGAATTATACTAGTCGTTACTGGGTCTTGAAGGTACCTGCCGATACAGGTCTTTAAAAGAATCATGCCTGCCATTATAGGGCTTAAATAGAATCATGCCAGCCATTACTGGGCTTTAAGGGTGCCTACCGATATAAAGCTTTAAAAGGGTGACAACCGTTACTAGGGTTTGAGGGCGCCTGCCGCTATAGGGCTTAAAAGGGTGCTATATGTTACTGGGCTTTGAGGGTGCCTGTCGTTACAGGGCTATGAGGGTACTTGCCAATATAGGGCTTAAAAAATAAGTGTATATCATTATTGGGCTTCAAAAGAAAAATGCCTACTGTTACAGAGTTTTAAAAGAATTATGCCAGCAGTTGCTAGCTTTGAAGGTGCCTACCGATAGAGGGCTTTGAAAGAATAGTGCCTGCCGATATAGGGCTATAAAAGAATTGTGCCAATAATTATGGGGCTTTAAAAAAATTATGCCAGCTGTTTCTAGGCTTTGAAGGTGCCTGCTGATACGGGGCTT
This sequence comes from Inga oerstediana, assembly GCA_963210345.1. Taxonomy (NCBI): domain Eukaryota; kingdom Viridiplantae; phylum Streptophyta; class Magnoliopsida; order Fabales; family Fabaceae; genus Inga; species Inga oerstediana. Next base: position 44,528,191 of record OY723407.1, read on the forward strand.
TGAAAGGGTGACAGCCGTTACTGGTCTTTGAGGGTACCTGCCGCTATAGTGCCTGAAGGGTGCCAGCCATTACTAGCCTTTGAGGGTGCCTACCGCTAAAGGGCCTGAAAGGGTTCCAGTCGTTGCTGGGCTTTGAAGGTGCTGCCAATACATGGCTTTGATAGGGTGCCAGGCATTACTGGGCTTTTAGGGTGCTTGCCGATACAGGGCTTGAAAGGGCAGTGCCTATTGTTACAGGGCTTTAAAAGAATAGTGCCAACCATTATTAGGCTTTAAAAGAATTGTACCAACCGTTCTGAGCTTTAAAGGTACTTGTCAATACAGGGGTTTGAATGAATAGTGCCTGTCATTATATGGCTTTGAGGGTGCCTGTCGATATAGGGCTTGCCAGGGTGCTAGCCGTTATTGGGCTTTAAGGGTGCCTACCGATACTCAACCTTAAATGGTGCCAGTTGTTACTGGCCTTAAAGGGTATATGCTACTACAGGGTCTGAAACAGTAGCAGCCGTTATGGGGTTTTGAGGGTGCCACTGATACAGGGCTTTGAAAGGGTGCCAGTCATTACTAGGCTTTGATCGTGCCTATCAATACAGGGCTTTGAAAAGGGTGTCATGCATTATAGCACTTTAAGGGTACATGCTGATTCATAGGTTTTAAAAGGGTGCAAGCCCTTATAAAGGATTGAGGGTGCCTGCAGGTCTAGGGCTTTGAAAGGGAACCAGCCGTTACTGGGCTTTGAGGGTGCCTATCGCTAAAGGGCTTAAAAGAGTGCCAGTTGTTCCTGGGATTTGAGGGTGCTAACCTTTACTAGGCTTTGACGATACCTGATGATACAAGGCTTGAAAAGGTAGTACCTGCTGTTATAAAGCTTTAAAAAATAGTTCCTCCTATTACAGGGAATTAAAAAAATAGTGCCTGCCGTTACAAAGCTTTAAAAGAATTGTGTCAATCGTTAGTGGGCTTTAAAAGAATTTTACTAGCCATTATTGGGGTTTGAGGGTGCTTAACAATATAGGGCTTAGAAAGAATAGTGCCAGCCATTATAGGGCTTTAACAGAATTATGACAGTCGTTAATAGGCTTTGAGGGTGCCTGCCAATAAAGGGCTTTAAAAGGGTTCCAGCCGTTAATGGGCTTTGAGGGTGCATACTGCTATAGGGCTTGAAAGGGTGTCAGCTGCTACAAGGAATTAAGGGTACCTACTAATATAGGGCTTTGAAAGTTTGCCAGCCATTACTGGCCTTTGAGGTTGCCTATCGATACATTGCTTGAAAGGGTGCCTACCATTACTGGGCTTTAAGGGTGCCTGTCAATACCAAGCTTGCAAGGGTGCCATCTATTACTGGGCTTTGAGGGTACCTACAGATACTCTACCTTAAACAGTGCCAGTAGTTACTGGGCTTAAAGGGTGCCAGCCACTATAGGGCTTGAAAGGCTGGTAGCCTATACTAGGTTTTGATGGTGACACCAATACAAGGCTTTAAAACAGTGCCAGTCATTACTAGGCTTTAAAGTTACCTGTTGATACAGGGCTTGAAAGAGTACTACCCATTAGTAGGCTTAGTGGATGCCTTCTATTATAGTGATTGAAAGGGAGCCAGTTGTTACTAGCCTTTAAGGATGCCTGCTAATACAGGGCTTGAAAAGGTGCCAACCGTGACTGGGCTTGGAGGGTGCTGCCGATATAGGGGTTTAAAAGGAATTGCCTGCTGTTATAGGGCTTTAAAAGAATAGTGGCTTCTTTTACTAGGCTTTAAAAGATTATGCCAGCTGTTTCTGGGCTTCAAAGGTGCCTGCTGATATAGGGATTTAAAGGAATAGTGCCTGCTATTATAGGGCTATAAAAGAATTATGCCAACCGTTATTGGCCTCTAAAAGAATTGTACTAGCCGTTACTTGGCTTTAAAGGTTCCTGCCAATGCAGGGCTTGAAAGGGTAGTGCTTGCCGTTACAAGTCTTTGAAAAAATAGTACCTACAATTACAGGGCTTAGAAAGTATAGTGCCTACCATTACAAGTCTTTAAAAGCATAGTTCATGCTGTTAAAGAGCTTTAAAAGAAATATGCCAATCGTTAGTGGGTTTTAAAAGAATTGTGCCAGCCATTACTGAGCTTTAAGGGTGCCTACCAATTCAGGGCTTTGAAAGAATAGTGCTTGCCATTACAAGGCTTTAAAAGAATAGTACCCACCATTAGAAGGCTTTAAAAGAATTACACCAGCCGTTACTTGGTTTTGAAGGTACTAGCCGATACAGGTCTGTCAAAGAAAAATTCTTGCCATTACAGGGCTTTAACAAAATTATGCCAGTCGTTATTGGGCTTTAAGGGTGCCTGCCGATACATAGCTTTGAAAGGTTGCTAGCCATTACTAGGTTTTGAGGGTGCCTGCCGCTACAAGGCTTAAAAGGGTTCTAGCCGTTACTGGGCTTCGAGGGTGCCTATTGTTACGAGGCCATGAGGGTACTTGCCAATACATGGCTTGAAAAAGAAGTACTTGCCGTTATAGGGCTTCAAAAGAATAGTGCATGCTGTTACAGAGTTATAAAAGAATTATGCTAGTTACTACTAGGCTTTGAAGGTGTCTACCAATACAAGGCTTTAAAAGAATAGTGCCTATCGTTATAGGGCTATAAAAGAATTATGCCAACCGCTATTGGGCTTTAAAAGAATTGTGCTAGTCATTACTAGGCTTTAAGGGGGCTAGCCAATATAAAGCTTTAAAAGAATAGTGCCTGCCATTACAGGGCTTTAAAAGAATTATGCCAACTATTACTAGACTTTGAGGGTACCTATTGATACAGGGCTTTAAAAGAGTTACAGCTATTGCTGGGCTTTGAGGGTGCCTACCGATACAAGGCTTTGAAAGGGTACCAGTCGTTACCAGGCTTTGAGGGTGCCAAGCGATACGGGGTGTGCAAGGGTGCCTACTATTACTGAGCTTTAAGGGTGCCTTTCGATACTGTCCTGAAAGGGTGTGAGACATACTGGGCTTTGAAGGTGCCTGTTACTACAAGGCTTGAAAGACTGCCAGGCATTACTGGGATTTCAGGGTGTCACCGATACATGGCTTTGATAAAGTGCTAGCAATTACTGGGCATTAAGGGTGCTTGCCGATACAAGGTTTCAAAAGGTATGCCTGCCATTACAAGGCTTTAAAAGAATTATGCTATCCGTTACTTGGCTTTGAGGGTACCTACCAATAGAGGGCATTAAAAGAATAGTGCCTGCTGTTACAGGGCTTTGAAAGAATAGCACCTGCTGTTACAGGGCTTTAAAAGAATTATGCCAGTCGTTACTAGGCTTTAAGGGTGCCTGCCGATACATGGCTTTGATAGGGTGCCAGCCATTACTGGGCTTTTAGGGTGTCTACCCATACAGGGCTTGAAAGTGTAGTGCCTGTCGTTACAAGACTTTAAAAGAATAGTGACAATCATTATTAGGCTTTAAAAGAATTGTGCTAGTCGTTACTGGGCTTTAAAGGTACCTGCCAATACAGGGCTTTGAAAGAATAGTGCCTGTTGTTATAGAGCTTTAAAAGAATAGCACCTGCTGTTATAGAGCTTTAAAAGAATTATGCCAACCATTACTGGGCTTTCAAGGTGCCTTCTGATACAGGGATTAGGAAGTATCGTGTCCGCTGTTACAGGGCTATAAAAGAATTATGCCCACATTATTTGGCTTAAAAAGAATTATGCTAGCTGTTATTGGGCTTTGAAAGTGCCTGCCAATACAGAGCTATGAAAGAATAGTGCTTGCTATTAAAGGGCTTTAATAAAATCATGCTAGCTTACTAGGCTTTGAAGGTGCCTACCGATACAGGGCTTTAAATGGGTGGCAGCCATTACTGGGCTCTGAAGGTGCCTAAAAATACAAGGATTTGAAATGGTGTCAGCAGTTACTGGGCTTTGAGGGTTTCTGCCGATATAGGGCGTGCAAGGGTGCCGATTGTTATTGGGTTTTAAGGGTACTTGCCAACACTAGGCTTTGAGGGTACCTGCTGATACTCGACCTGAACGGGTGCCTGCAGTTATGGGCCTAAAAGGGTGCCAGCCATTCTGAGCTTTTAGGGTGCCTACCTTTATAGGGTTTGAAAGAGTGCTAACCGTTACTGGGCATTGAAGGTGCCACCGATACAGGGAAATGAAAGAGTGCCAGCTATTACTGAGCTTTGAGGGTGCCGCCAATATAGGGCTTGAAAGGAGTCTGCCTATATAGGGCTTGAAGGGATGTCAGCCGTTACTGGGCTTTGAGGATGCCTGCCGATATAGGACTTGAAAGGGTGCCTGCCGTTACTGAGCTTTGAGGATGCCTGCCGATACAGGGCTTGAAAAGGGTGTTATGAACACGTGATGCCCCTTATAGTAGTGCTTATGATAATGCCACTGAAGATGATGATATTGATAATGAAGATAATAATGATCAAATGATGATAAAGTATTAATAACGATGTCATGAATGATGATGATGATAGTCTTGATGTGACAATAAGCGTGTGATGGCCCACATAATAAGGTTTTATATGATGATGAAAATATTGATGAAGATGAAGTTCTAATGAGGAAATCATAAATGATGATGACAGTGGTAATGATAGTGTAACACTAATTACACGGTGTCCTAAACATGGAAGACGATAATGACACTAATAATGATGATGATGAAGCCTTAATAGGGAAGTTATAGAGGATGATGACAATGATGGTGGTGATGTGACACTAGGCATGTGGTGTACCCAAACATGATAATGACACTGATGATGGCGCTGATGATAAAGAGGATGATGATGGCCATGATTAGAGGAGATGATCGTGATGAGGATGATGACATTGATAATGATTATGGTAGTGATGATGAAATCTTGACTAGGATGACAACAATGATGATGAAGAGTATAATATCCCAAAAAGTGATTAAGGGCTAATGACTTCAAAAGTAAATGTAATTATTGTTGAATAAACACTTTTAGAGAATGTGTGATGGAAATTTGGATATTTTAATGATTCCAATGGCTTCCTTGTGAAAATTCATGTGGGGAGAGTGTTTATTGTGAAATTGGAACCGTGGGGAACAATTGTGCAAAAGTTAAAACTCTGTACAGGGCAGCCGATTTGTATGGACGTTTTAAATAGACAAATGGTGTCTACAAATTATGAAATTTTCCAGTCTTAAATTCCACATGTCAAGCTTCAAAATGGACATATAATTTGTATCATTTTGATTTTTGAGCTAAGAGTTATGGATTTTTGAAGTTTTCCCAGCGAAATTAATTATTTTCTGGAACAGCATGCAAAGATTGAAATTCTGGGAATTTTGTGATTCCATGCAGAAAAATTATATATTTTTCCTTAAAACTAGACTAAATAAGGGTTCCATAGGCTTTGGAATTACTCCAATTCAATATTTCTAGAATTAGTTATGATTTATCAAAGTTCGGTCAGAAAATCTGCCAACAAATCCAAAAATGGAAAATTTGTGATGGTAACTTTGTAATTATGGGATAATTTGTGATCAGCCCATTTTGGCACAAAATTGGGCCCCTGGACGTGAATATGACTGACCAAGAAGAGGAAAGAGTGGTTGGAATTTAATTGGGCTTGTGAACCATTTATATGTACAAAAAGCATTTGTGTACATAAAGTGGATTTTTGGAAATTTCTAAATATGACATAAGCAAGCAATACCATGACATGAGCCTAATGTTATAAAACAATTACAACACCTTTTCCCTTCCATTTCCCGTCGCCTTTTCCAGCAGCACAAAAGTGAGAGAGAGCTTGGAGAAAAATAGAGAGAAGGAAGGAGAAATCTCACAAGGTAGGTCGATTTCTTCAGTGAATTCGTACCTAACGTGTATGATCCTTCTCCTAAGCTATTCCTCTATGTGAATTAAGGTTTTGAAGCAAAGAATTTCATGGTTCAAAGAGGCTAGGGTTCAGCCAAATTTGGGAAAAGCTAGTGGGAGCTTGAGGTAACTTCCAAACCTTCGCATATTGCTTATTCTAGTTGCTGTAGACAATTTAATCGGTGAAATTTCGCCGGATTGCCATTGGTTTTAAAGTTTGGAAATGATATGGCCTAGGGGTTATGCTGCCCAAATTGGGTCTTAATGTTAGTTTTAACCTAATGTAATGGTTAATAAAGTGGTTAGGAGTAGAAAAGAACGCGTTTACGGAGCCGAAATCGTAAAACCCCGATTTTCTCCGAAGAGCTCATAAATTTTGGCCAGCTCTAGAAATGGGTCATAGAGTTGGATTTTCAATGATTTTATGGTTCCATTGAGTTCAGGAACGAAAATTAGGTGGGGTTACAGTTGGTCACTTTTTCGGAAAAGGCCGAAAAAGCATAATTATGAAAACGCCCCTGAAACCCTTGAAGTAGGGCTGCCAAGGGTAAATTTGTAATTTTACATTAAATTTGATAATTCTGAGTCCGGAAATGGATTCCTTGGGCGGAAATATGTTAGGATAGCCCAGATTAGAATTTTGGGAAAAGTGCAACCGAATCGGGTACGGCGGGCCCGGGTCGGGTCCCTGGGGGCATTTTTGTAAATTTTCATTATAGACTCATATAACCCCCAAGAAACACTATGGGAGTGTCTAAATGGTGCATTTGGAATTTTAGGATTCGATATTTGCCCTGTTCGTGATCCATCTGCGCTATAGCACAATCGGAAAGAACGAGGTAGTGACTCATCTCTTATACTTTGTGTGAAACATTGTATGTATGTTTGTCATGCATTGAGAATACATTGTGACATTGTGATGCTTTGTGATCGCAGCGAAAGCTGACGCCTAGTGAATACTTTGTGAATACATTGAGATCGCAGCGAAAGCTGACGCTTAGAGTTTACAGCCATGAGTGCTGTCGTTTGTGGTGTGAACCACGTTACATTGTGATGCTGCTAACATGACCTTATATACTTTGTGTTTATGCACTATATGAGTGATTTGTTACTACTGGGATTCTCTTGAATCTCATTCTTTCCAATGACTAACATTTCAGACAGAGCTAGTGGCGCTAAAGAGAAGCGGGCAACCCGGAGCGATTAGAACCCCTTCGGGGTATATTTGATTGTAGGGTGTTGGTTATCTTCTTTTGAACTTGGGATTACTGTATATTTTGGAGATGTAAATATTACTGTTGATTTTGGTTATGTAATCCCCTAGTGGAGACTTTTAAACCCTCAGATTATATATGTATAAAACCCGGAAGTTGCAGGGGATTTGGTTATACACTCTGATGTGTGTGAATGTAAATTAACTCCACAGGTAATTATATTCGAATTTTGAAATTGAGACCAAGATAGAGAAGAGTTTTTGAAAGTTTTTGGTGAAAACCCTACTATAGTGTAGGAACTTGAAATGAGTTTAAGCTATCCGACGGTCTCTAAACCAATTTAATTATGTGATATCGAATTATAATTACGTGGTTAAAGGCAGGGGGTTACAAAGAGGATGATGATGGCCATGATAACAAGGAGATTATGAAAATTGTGAAGATGATCATGATGAAGGTGATAACACTGATAATGATGATGGCAGTGATAATAAAGAAGATGATGATAGACATGATAACAAGGAGATTATGAAAATGGTGAAGTCACAATGAAGGTGATGACACTGATATAGATAATAGCAGTGATTATGAAATTCTAATAAGGATGACAACAATGATGAAGAAGAAGAAGATGATGATAGCTATGATAATAAGGAGATTATGAAAATGGTGAAGTCATGATAAAGGTGATGACATTGATAATGATGATGACAGTGATGATGAAATCCTAATGAAGATGATGAACACAATGATAAAGATGAAGTGCTCGTGTAAATGACAATAGTAATAGTGGCAGTATCGTGACATTAATCATGTGGTGCCCCAGATATACAATATGTTAAATGATGATAACAGTGATGAGAGAATCCTAATAAGAATGATGATGACAATGAAATGCTGATGATGATTATGATTATGATTATGATTATGATAAGGAGATGATGATAATGATAATGGAAATTATGAAATGATGATGATGATGATGATAAACTACTTGACCAATGATATTACCCCCGCTTTGGCCTCAATCCTGTTCAAAACCCCTTCACATACTGGTTCATGTAGGATGTCATTCTTGTTTAGGCCATTATGACTCTTGTTGAGAAGCTTTTAGGTTTGCCCCAGTCTTAACAAAAGCACATTTCAAGGCAATGCATGACATAATATTAATAGAAGCCTCTTTAGTTGAAAAATTAATTCCAAATTTGCCTCTCAATTTATGAAATGGCATGCAATATTAGTTAAGTAAGGTGTAACCCCCTTCCCACCTTAGGCCGAGACTAAGTTCTTAAACTCGTAATTAAGTCGTAATTAGAGACCATATTTCAAATTGGGACTTATTAAGACAATCTTTTGCCCAAAAATTGGATTTGCAAAAACATTTTTCAAAACTTATTCACAATTGTCTCATTTTCACAATACAAAATAATACTGGCCTGAACAGGTGGATTCCATTTACCAATATCAGAGTGCAAATAAATTCCCGTCTCACTCGGGTTCCATTCATTAGATAAGGAATTTACAAAGGCACAAAGCCACAATTCAATACCCTTAACTTGGGGATTACACAAAGTCTACTATATACTATTCCAAAATATACAATGATAACCATTAATCCCAAAATATACTCCTAAACAGGAGATCTAACTACTCTTCGTCGCCCGCTTGCCTCCCGATCCTTCGGCCCTGTCTAAAACATTGTTTTTGGGAGAGTGAGATTCTAAAGAATCCCCGTAGTAACAAGTCAATCATATAATGTACAACAATAATGCATGTAAGCAAATCATTATTCACAACAAGCAACTACAACGGCAGTTACAACGGCAATGGTTAGTATGACACATGTCATCCCTTACGATTGCTCACGCTGTATTGCATCACAACAATCAATACAGTATAATTCACCACAGCTGGGATCCATATAAAGCATATCATACTCACAAGCCTCATAGGCAACACACACACACACAGCCCACGGCTGGTTTCACAAACGCCGCCCCACGGGTCGGATTCACAAATATCCATGTCGATTACGACGGCAGTTCAACGGCCGACCTAGAGATGACCACTGTCACTCCCTATACGGCTCACACTGAAGTGCTCACGCCTTAATGGACCATGGCACACATTTCACAATTTCAACGATAAGTTATGCATGCCAAAACATCATACAAGATATGAGAGAAAAGTCACTACCTGAGTTCTTCCGGGCGTTCCTTAGCACCGGTCTCTCCCGCGTCGGGCAAATATCAAATCCTATATTTATCATTAGGGACGAAGAGTTAATTTCTATACCAAGATTTAATCCACTTCATAATACTCAATTGGTTATCATTATTACTCTTTTGGAGTCACTAAATACCCCTAACAATAGCCTAAAAGGGTAGGAAGAACTATCCCAAAAATCCCCTTTTGGAAGCACAAAACTGAGATTTTACACTGCTTCACCTCGAGTGAAAATGGTCTCACTCGAGCACAAGTACGGACATCACTCGAGCACAAATGCTCTCACTCGAGCATTAGTACGGACAGCACTCAGGCACAAGAGAGAGTGAGGCCAGAAAGCACTTGCCCGAGAGCACAACACCTTTCAAGGAAACGGATCACTCGAGCACAAAATCCTCACTCGAGCACAAGTACGGAATTCACCTCAAGCACAAGGAAGTGAAGACAGAAAGCACATGCCCGAGAGCACAAGAACTTTCACAGGCACGGATCACTCGAGCACACACGGCTCACTCGAGAACGGTGCCCATACCCGCGAGTGAGAAGGCACACTCGTGCACTTACTCGCGAGTGACAACCCGAGAAGAAAGCCCTTTTCGTGTCAAATACACTCATCACTCGAGCACAAGGAAGTGCACTCGAGCACAACCCATAAAACCCAGGCAACTCGAAGCAGAATAAGGAAAAACTCACATATCACTCGAGCAGGACTCCCTCACTCGAGCAATGTTCCTCCATCACTCGAGCAAATACCCCATTCCCGCGAGTGATAACCCGCGAGCACCACCTCACTCGAGCAGAGTTCATCCCTGCTCGGGTGATATTCATCCTTCACTCGAGCAGACCCCATCGTGCTCGAGTGAATCCCTCAGATAGCAGAAAACGCAGAAACAGAGGCACTCTCCTTAACCTTTGACCAATTGACTCCTATGGATACAAAACTTAACCCAGAGCCATCCCCACATAAAAACACCCAATAAACTCAATGGAATCCTCAGAATCATCAAAATCCTACTCCATTATCATGCTTTGGGTTTTGGGCAATAAATTTAACAAGATACCAATCTTAACCAAACTTCACATTTCAACCTCTAATCAATCTATCTATCATAAGCTCATTCCAAAAAACCATTCTCATGCCAAAAACATACCAAATGAACAGTGGCATCCAATTTTCGGATTCAAGCCAAATTTCCAGAATTTATAAACTACTTCAAATGGTATGAAACATAGGTAGATAGATTGGTTTCACTCACCTTATCAACTTCTCCAAAGAGAGTTCTTGATCCACCAACAATCAGATTTTCGTGTGGCACAAATCACAACCAAATGACCAAACTACACACACCAAAATGAAGCCCATTACTCAAGGATCAACTTTAATGAAAGGTGCTTAAGCAAAGGAGCTCATTTACTTACCCAAACCACAAGCTTTTCCCTTCCCTTTCTTCCTTGTTTCAGCGAAATAGAGAGAGAGAAGAGAGAGAAAGAGAGAAAGAAAGAGATGGAGAGGAAGAAGGCAAAAAGTGGGTTTTTGTCCACTTGTGGCCCATCCAATGGCCACCACCATGCCACATGTCAGCATCTCCTTCAATCCCACAATGAGCTCACACAAGCTAAGTACACTGGATCCCGACCCACGGTCAAGGAATCACAACCCTTGATCTCAAATACCACATGTATTTATTCCCAAAATTTCACATTACATTAATTCCATTCTTCCAATTTCCACTAATTATGACATTAATTAATATAGTCATAAAACACACAATAATCCCAATTAAATTCATAATTATCCACAATAATCATGATTATCCCTTAATCAAAAATTGGGATATTACATAAGGGGAGGCTATGATTGATGCAAAGCCTAATGCAAGAAAAGTTTGCCCAATTTGACAAGATATTACAACTTTTCTTTGGGCATGACTTAGTGCTAACTCTTGATAAAAGAAATAACAAGAATTTCTTTTTTTTTTGTCTATATTCATCTTTAATACTCTCACAGTCAAATTTTGTTTTTAAAAGCTTCATTTAATAATGTCGATGTTGTCCTAAGAAATGGATGGGGGCAATAAAATTGAGGAGAAACCCCAAATTCTAACTTGGTGCCCTTTATTGAAAGGCAAATAGAAGAAAAGTGATGTCCCAAATGTGAAGTGATAAAACTAGGAAAGGCTCGCATGCCGTAGTAGGAGTAGAAAAGAATTGGAATGGAAGAATTCCTTACCCAAATACCTAAGGAAAGACCTTTGAGCATAACTGAAGAAACCTAGCAAGGTGTTAACATCCAGTCATGAAATATTAGGAATTAAATCATAGAAGATAATGTTCAAGTCATAAGAATAGAGGATCAAGAGATATATCAATGCATTGTTATCTAAATCATCCCACCAACCTCAAGTTCGCTAGTATCATGGTAAAAGGTTTAATAAGAACGCAATGCCTCAATGATTTCCTCACCAGGTATAGTATTTACTCTCACCACTCAGTGTTTTGAGTATTAGTGTATGCTGTCTATATCCAAATTATCCGATTCTTATTCCATAAGCTTGGCAATAATCTAAGTTCTCCATAACCAAAAGAGCCATATGCTAACATGGATCACAAGAACCTTTTATATGGGCATGGGGTATAAACAAAGGGTAAAGAGGAGATGAAGAATATCAAATCCTTGTTCTTATGTATTTGTTCATTTCTTTTGATTTTTTCCTTCTTGTTTTTTTCCTTCTTTATTTCTTTTGCTCAAACTTTTGTTTAAGCAACCTTTCGGGTTTTCAACTTAGTGAGCTTTTTTTTCTTTACCCCCTCTTTTTTCTCTTCTTTTTTCAACTATTTGTTTGATTTTCATTATTTTTAGCCACTTCTCAAACTTTAAAATATCCAAAAAAGAGTAGCCTTACAACCAGATTACCCTGACAGCCTTAAAAATTATAGAAATGTAGACATACTCCCCTAACCAAGAAGATAAGGTGCTCTTAGAAACAAAAAGTACCTTTAGTAGAAGATAAAGGATATCTAAGAACCAAAGTAGATACTCATGATAACTAAGAGAAATAAGAACCAAGCATAGAGTCAAGCAAGTGTACATTCTAAAGGCTTTAAAGCAAAAGAATAATTAAAGGAAGCTCTTTCCATGTTTTCCTTGGTACTTGCCCATCTTTCTTTTGATTTTTTTTTTCTATTTTATTTTCTTTTTTATTACTCTAACTTTTGCCTAAGCTGCCCTTACGGGTTTTCAACTTAACGAACTTTTTTCTTTTCTTTTTTTTTCTTTTTCTTCTTTTTTAAAATATCCAAAAGAGTGTAGCTTTACAACGAGATTACCTTGACGGCCTCAAAAATTGTAGGAATATGCACATACTCACCTAACCAAGAATATTGAGTGCTCTTAGAAAAAAAATTACCTTGAATAAAAGGTAAGTAGAAGATGAATGATATCTAAGGACCGAAGTAGATACTCATGATAACTAAGAGCAGTAAGAACCAAATAGGCAAGTGTACACTCTAAAGGCCTTAAAATAGAAGAAGAACCAAAGGAAACTCTTTCAATGTTTCCCTTAGTATTTGCCAATCTTTCTTTTGATTTTTTCTATTTTCGTTTCTTTTTTGTTGCTCTAACTTTTACCTAAGATGCCCTTTCATGTTTTCAACTTAATGAGCTTTTTTCCTTTTCGCTTTTCCTTCAGCTCTAACTTTTGCCTAAGCTGCCCTTACAGGTTTTCAACTTACTAAGCTTTTTTTCTTTTTTTTTCTTTTTTTTTGCTCTAACTTTTGCCTAAACTGCCTTTATGGGTTTTTATCTTAGCGAGCTTTTTTTTTCTTTTCCTTTTTCTCTTTTTCTTTCAACTATTCATTTTTCAACAAGATTCACCTTGTAGCCTTAACAATTTTTAGAGTGTACACATACTCCTCTAATTAGGAAGAGTGAGTCCTCATAGAAAGCAAAAAGAAACTTAAATAAGAGATCATGAGTATATTTGTGGTTTTTGCATGCTAAGGGATAGGAAAAGAATATCATATAGGCTCAAATAGCTGTCATATACGGGTGGCTATTTGGCTCTATTTTTATTAAGGATGAAAAATGAATGCCTTGGTCCTCTCTATATCGAGTAAATGAACATCAAATCTGACCTCAAACAAGATACATGCCAAGTTCTAGATTGGGTAAAAGGATAAGTGGTACACACATGAAAATAAAACAATATCAATAGGCTCAAATCCTCACATGGTTTGTGTAATCATTATCACATTGCATCCAACTCAAACAATTTACCCTTTAAAAATAGCCTCATCAAGGTAGGGTCGAGCCATTTTCAAAATTAAGATTCTCTATAGTATGATATCACCTCTATACGAGCAACTTGTACAAAAAAAATTTAGACCTTTAACAGTTTCTTCTAATCAAGAGTAATACTCCCAGAAAGTGAAAAGAGAAACAAAAGTCTTAGCTTCACTTTAGGAATAAGGAATAACCATTTATATGAAGGAGGGATGACATAGATAAGGGTAAATAAAGTCATTTTTAAGGAAAGATATTTTATGCAAGCATTATTAACTAAAGATATGATTGTATTATTATTTTTATTTTTTTCTTTTTTATTTACATGCTCATTTTCCCTCTTTATTCAATGATGTTTACTATGTCCAAGGACTATATCAAATAAAGCTAAATGCCAATGAATGATGCAAGGATGCCTCATGAGACATAAAAGAGTGATGACATGTAGTTCTAATTTTGATATGGGGATATTGAGAAAAAGAACTCCACCTCCTGAAGAGATCCATTACCTCATACGGAGAATAAAGTGCTCATTAACCTACGAACGGCTCAAGCCATCACGCGACTAAGGGTTTTAAAAATGAAGATTATATCCAAGGCCCATATCAAATGAAGCTAAATGTCAATAAATGATGCAAGGATGCCTCATAAGACATAAAAGAGTGATTACTTGTATTTCAAGTTTTGATATGGGTCATGGACATTGAGAAAAAGAACTCCACCTCCTCAAGAGATCCATTACCTTATAGGGAGAATGAATTGTCCATTAACTTAGGAATGTCCCATGCCATCATGTTGGCTAAGGGATTTAAAAATGATGATTATGTCTAAGGCCCATATCAAAAACAGCTACAAAGCCTACAAATGATGTAATAATGTCTCATGAGCTCTAAAAGGGTTATTTCTCATTGAGATATTTTCTAACATGATAGATATAATGAGTTCATGGCCTTTTAGGGTCATAAACCCTTAGACTAAGGTTAGCTATCTAATGCATACACCTTTCTCGTGATGTATCCATATGAGGAGTGATGCTAGATACACTACTACAAAAAGTGTTTTTAATGTCACTAATTAACATCTGTTTTTTAAAAAATAGAAGTTAAAAAGAAGGCGGTGACATTTTTAAAATTTTGGCTTGTCTTTTAACGACTGTTTTAAATAAAATAGTCATTTAAAGCATATACTTTCAATGACTGTGTTTTCAAAAAAAAAACAATCATTGAAAGTGCCTTTCCATGACTGTTTATAAAAACAGTCAGTGAAAATTATGCACTAATATTCCCAACCCAGATCTATTTCAATCCCAATCATATCTACTTTTCTAGTAGCGACTCTGCCTCTTTCTCCCTCTCTGATCCACCTCTAAGCCCTAGTCCGACCTCCAATCACATTATCTAGCTGCCTCTCCAACCCCAGATATGACCTCTGACCTATTCTCTAAACTTAATCACGACCTTCACCCTCCTCTTTCCTAGAGTTATTGTGACCCTCTCCTCCTCGAGCTTACTCCGATGATCAGGTTTCTCCTCATCCTCCTCCATTCTCTCCCTTCACCAATTTTTCCCTTAGCTTTTAGGAATCTTCTCTTTCTATTCTGTTAAATTGATGCCTTATGCTCTACTTCTGATTTATTGTTTCTAAGTTTAGGGTAAACAATTCCTCTTCAAGTTATATATGTAATAATAAAATCAAATCTATAGTTTTATGATTTGTGTTCTAGCATTTTGGACTTATCTAGATTTAGAAAATTATACCAGTGCTTTGAAAGCTCAAGTAACTAGAGGTGTAGTGGTATATTATGTTTGCATACTTGAATAATTTGCCTCCTATTAGATTCTTAGTTTCTTGTTTATATGAGTACTATGAATTTTATGATTTTTGGTTTTTAAACTTGATCTTGTCTGTTTCTGCTTTTTATTATGATAACTAGATTCCAAAGTAGGACTGTGATTAAGACCATGGCCTTTAATTTGTCTTAAGTATTTTTTCATAACATTTTCTTAATTATTTATCTTATTGTTATTTACCAGTATATTTTCATATGCAATTTTGTAGAAGAAAAAATTAGCAAAGGAAGTAATTCATTACTGTTGGTTGCATAATGAATTAACAAGGACCAGAGTTTCAGGATAACTGTCCATGGGCTATATGGATTAGTTTTATTAGAGGCATTATGATTTATAGAGAAGAGTTTAGAAAATGATGATGAAGCATGACGATCTAATGGAAGCATGTCATCTCATAAATCTTTGGGCTTATAATTTTCATGATTTAGTTTGAAAGTTGAGGTTTGAACATTAAAATGAAGTTATGATGGTATATGTCTAAATTTAAGTTCTTCTGTGCGATATGTAATGATTGAACTTCGAAGATTCAAAATTTAATATGGTGATATTTACCTATGGTTTTTTAAAAAAACTAAATAGTTCAAAATTCAAAACATAATTATCTGAGAATTGGTGGTTTTTCAAAGGTTGTAAGAAGAAAATGCGAATAATATTTTTTTAAAAAAAAAAATTGGCTTTCAACGACCATTTTCTTAAAACAGTCGTTGTAAGTCATTAACATACAATGACTGTTTTTCTTAATAGTCATTGTAAGTGTTTTTTGAAAATAGTCATTGTATTCTTGAGACTTACAATGACTGTTTTCTTAAAACAGTTGTTTTAAGTCACTTACAATGACTGTTTTAAAACAATTGTCTATTTCAAAACTTTCAACAGCACTCACATACATGTCTCCCTGAAAATGGTTGTCTAAAGGGCATAAAAACGGATGTTAAAAGTGCCTTCAGTAGTAGTGATACATACTCAGATGAAGTGTGTAACACCCCATTTATATTCACCAATATTCCTTGTAAATATTAGTGGCATTTAATTGAATAAAATGGTAAATTAAAATGCATAAGAAGGGATACAATAATGCACTCAGTGATTTTATGCACAATAATTAAGTTTGGCCACAAAAGAGAAACTTTTAGTCCCTTAAAAGCCTAACATAGAAGTCCAAATTGGACCATAAAATAGCGCAAATATTGGCCCAATAATAATGTCAAGTTTTGGCACCAAAAAAAAGGAAAGAATAAGCTATGATTTAATATAATAAATCCCAAAATGTAAGGGAAAAATGGTAATTTGCTAATAAAGCAAGAAGCTAATTAATTTTCCCTTCTCTTGGGATATATTTTGGCCAAAAAGAGATATGAAGAGGGGAAAACAATAATTTGAAAATAAATATCCCATTTGAAGCAATTTTTGGTATATGGTCAAAATAAAAAAAAAAGTGATGATGAGAAAGTCAAATATTGCAACTCTGATTAAATTTATGTGGAAGAGGATAAAAGTGATAATTGAAGACATATTATTACTCTCTCCTAAAGCTCAATTTCGGCCAAGTAAAAAGGCCAAGGGAAAAGATGATGATAATTAAATTAATTGGCATGTGTTAAATTGGCATAAAATATAATAAAAAAAGGAGGTGTAGGATATTTGTTTTATAAGGCTTTTCTCTTTCTATAAGCCTTCATTTTTAGCCAAACCAAGAGAAAGAGAGAGAGAGAGCGAGGAGGTAAGAACATAAAAGGAGAGAGAGCTCAAGAAGAAAATCCCAAGTAAGTAGGTTGAAATCTTGGTGTTTAAGCATTCTAGTTCATGCAAGATCACTTCTAAGCTCTATATCTTCATGAATATTGCATGTAGCAAGGCAAAAAAAGAGGAAGGAGAGAGGGAGGTGCACAGTTAACCACAAATAACCTTGTTCTCCTATTAATTCAAGGTTATATGGTGGTTGCTGTTATTGTGGATCGGTTGTTTGGTTTGTTTTACCTTGTTTTATAATTTTGGATGAGGAAACCCTAAGGGGTTACGCTGCCCAATTTTACATTGATCATTTCTAATAGGTGTTTTAGTGATTAAAAAAGTGATTAGGAGTGAAAAGAAGAGGATTAGATAGTTGGAATCAAGAAAACACATTTTTCCCAATTTCTTAATGACTTTTGGCCAGACCTGGTTTAAGGTGTTAAGGCTGGAATTTTGTGTTTTTGATGATTCCATTGTGTTTAAAATGGAAACTTAGGTATATATTAATTGTGAAGTATGAAAAGCATTAGAATGTGAAATGTCAAAAATACCCTTAAAACCCTAAGTTAGGGGCTGTAAGGGCATTTTCATCATTTAGGACTGAATTTGCCCAATTCTGAGGTAAAAAATGGATTCTACACCTGATATTATGTAGGCTTAACCGGGGTCATAATTTTTAAAAAAGTATAGTTAGACCGAGTATAAAGGGACTTAGACCGGGTCCCCAGGGGTATTTTAGTCATTTTGTCATTTTAACCTATGATAACCAACAAAATGAGCTTAAAAGAGGTTAGAGTAGTACAAGAATTAGTATTAACTCAATTCTTGTAAACTTGGAATTCTAGGAATGAACATTAACCCAAGCTAGAACAAAGCTCAGGAACAATCTGTAAGTAGGGAAAAGGACTAAAGGTGGTAACTCTATCTTTCATAAACTATGTAACTATTTGAATGCTTTATGTATGACATCTTCTGTGATACGTATAATGCACTTTCTAACTAAGGCGGGAAAAACACAAGTACCGTTCGGGGGGAAAAGCACAAGTACCCCAATGGCCCCAAAAAGGGATCCAGTTATGAGATAAAGTACCAAGAGGGTACATTGCGTAGACTATAGTCAAGAACCCAGCTGAGGTACAGACAAATAGGGGTTCTAATAGTAGTTGGCGCTGAATACACGTGCACAGCCTGATGATGATGAGTTTTACTATGTGATTATTCTATTGTATTATATGGTACATGGCATATTTATTGACTACATTGTATATGATTGATTACATGTTACTACTGAGATTTGTTTGAATCTTACCCATTTCAAATTTAAAAATATTCCAGCAGAAGCTAGTGGCTCCAGGGGCAAAATGGTAAATACTGATAATTGAGGTTTCTGGATCAAAGTAGCGTAGCTGTTGGTTATCGTAGTTTATTTTGATAGTTTTAGGATAATTTGTAAATATTTTTCAAACCCTATGGGGAATTCCTGTATTATAAACAAGTACTTCTTATTAGTATATATGTGCTATTTATCTATGCCTGGGGAACTATCCCTTTAATACTCTGGCAAATATCATAATGTTAAAGGGTTTGACATTTTTGGTATCAGAACTAAAAGCGATTCTAGCATTACCAGGGTAATATACTTATATTGTCTTGTTTACATGGTGACAGGAACTATGCAAGGAAGAACATGGCACCAGCGGGATAGATCACCACTGTCGATGAATCAACTTCCACCAGAGCAGTGGATTCATGAGGGATAGCCTTACATATAATATCGGGCACCGGGTGGAACTAGGATGTTAAGGACACCCAAGAATCAGGTTCGAGACAGGTCGGTGTATGGGCCATAGCCTAGACAGCACCAGCACCAGCACCATCCACTAGCTTATCAGTAGGAGATACTGTACAACTACTGTTAGACGGTATGGAGTCAGACTCGAGTATTGTTGACCTTTCTATCGCTGGGATTGTGCACATACCATATGACCTACAGCTAGATGAGGAGTTGTGGGAGTATATCTAGGGCAGAAATTGATAAGCTATATAAGCACATGCCACTCCCTTTGATCAGTACCTCATTTATCTGGATGATGTGGATTCCCTGTACTAGAGGTAGATGCTATTGGAGTTAGATTATCTCGGTGAGGTTTGGATCCTTTCTATGATGGACTTTTTCCCAGATACGGTGTTCTAGAACCAGAAGAAGAACGATATTGTTTAGTAGGGCCCGAATGACCACTTTAGGGAGTTTATGGAGCACATGATAGCCTATATGCAAAGATATATGTACTGAGAGTGATTACCAGCCCAGGAGTGGTATTTTGGTGACCAGAGGCAGCTGGTATGACTTTTGAGATAAGGGCAGTCATAGGGTACCAGTAGACAAAAGTAGATAGAGCCGGTATTTATATTTTGGCACGGGTACAAGAAAGTTAAGCATGCTCAACCCATGGAAATCTTAGGATAGGTGACCCCCTTAGGAAGTCCTATGTATAGTTATAACATAGTGTGTAAAAGAGGACAAAGTCATATTGTACAGTAGTTATAGGTTGTATGATGTTCAAGCTTTCCTTAACTATTGTAAATATATGTTGTATGATATATATAACATGTTTGTGTACCCAAAGTTTTGTGTAATGACAAAAATGCCCTTACTTTTATATGAAATTGATTTCTCCTCTATTTCCATATAATGATATATAAAGATGGTATAAACACACGGTAGACCATGAGGGGGACATAATAACCCAAATCAGGAGCCTAAGCCTGACCCGATGCAACAAATATTGGGTATAATAACACAGTAACGAGCAACAATGAATGATATCAAAGAGGAGCTACGAGAAGTATAGCAAAGATAGGATCATTTAGAAGACCTGGTGAGGGGAGACGATGAACCAAATCTGCCTAAGGGACCTTAACTGGAAGATCCTTTACCTGATCCTGAGGCTGATATTCTACAGACTTGGGTAGGAAGATTCAGTAAACAGCAACCTCTTATCTTCAGGAGAAAATTTGTTCCTCAGCAATCCAAGGACTGGCTATTATGACTAGAGAAATTTTTCAAAATCTTGGCTTACCTTGATGACATTAAAGTCTAATTAGCAATATATAACCTGGAGGGCAATACTGGCAGATAGTGGAGGAACATTGAGTTGATTCTGAGGGGAAAGAATATTTCAGTAATGTGGGAACTATTCTAAGAGAAATTTAATGAGAAATATTTTTCCCATTCAGTCAAACTAGAGAAGGAAAAAGAATTCCTAAATATATAGCAACATGACAGAGAGAGCTCCGATAAGTACCTAGCTTATTACATCCGATTGTCTCGATACTCCTTATACCTTAAGTATTGGGATGACGAGGAATGGAGTTCAGACATGATAATGTTAGAGCAAGCGTTTCACCCAAGAGGGGGGGTGAATTGGGTGATACTAAAAATTTTGTTGCAAATATAAAACTTGATGGTGAATATAAAACAGTAAAGAGTAAGGAGAAATATCACCGAAGTGTACACCGGGAGTTATACTGGTTCGGTCACAACCACTTTGACCTACGTCCAGTCCTCAGAGCTTCTCTGAGAGTTTCACTATAACTTCCAAGATTCAGTGGGTTCTTGGCACCTCAGTACAAACAAGTTCCTTCGTCTGGACACTCGCTACCCCTTACAAGTTGTAATCCAATCCCAACTCAAGGTTCCACAACCTTAAGTTACCTCAATAACAAATATTGAGTTTGAATGAAATATCTCTCTCACAGAGTGAATAAGAATCACTGAAGCATAGAATTACAAGTATAATGTAAAACAGAGTAATGAACTTGATAATGCGTTCGTGTGTATTCTTGTTCTCTTTCTCTGTTTGGATGTTCCCATATATATAGGTGTGTTGGTAATGACTGTTGGAACATTTTCTTCTCATCCGTTAGAGAGTGCGCAGCCACTGTTGACTTTTCTAGTATTTGAAAAATATCTGTTTGTGGTAGGTGGCGGTAGATAGCATTTGAACGTTGCTTTTGACTTTCCTTATTTGGTAAGATCTCTTCATTGTTATCTGTGGATATGCTAAGAATACTAATACAATGAAAGGTTAATCATATAGGAAACAAATCAATGAACGTTGGAATGATTTCTAAATTTCTGGACTTGCATACTCGAGTAGTTACTTGAGTATTCATTTAAGTTTACTCGAGTACATACTCGAGTATCATCGGGAAAACTTTGATAAACTGCAAGTCAATAAGCAAACAAACATTACTTGGGTAGTGCATGAAGTAAACTAAATTTCAAACCTTTGAAAAACTTGTTTACTCAGGTACTTACTCGAGTATGGCACACTTTACTTCATTGGTTACTCGAGTAGCAACTCGAGTAATCTTTCAAATAAACTTTAGGTTACTCGATGCTTCACTCCAGTAATGTTGGCAGGATTTTAAGACCGAGAGCATTTCAAGTTTGATTACCTTGTTACTTGAGTACTTACTCGAGTAAACATAAATTTTCTGCATAGCTTACTCGGGTAATGACTTGAAGTTCTCTTCCAACTAACTCTGCGTACTCGAGTAGTGACTTGAAGTTTTTCTTCTAAATAACTCTACATACTCGAGTAGTGACTTGAAGTGAAGTGTGAGAAAAGCATTTCATGTTATTCGAGTAATACCTTCAGGTTTTGCTTACCACAATGAGTTACTCGAGTAGCTCCTAGAGTAACATTGGCAGGATGGAAAATGCCGAGAGCAACACATTTCTTGAAACAGAGTAACTTGAGTACTTACTCGAGTATCATTGGCAAGGTTGAAAATGCCGAGAGTAACTGGAAGTCTGTGACATGGTTACTCGAGTACTTACTCGAGTAACATTGGCAAGCCGAGAGCAACTCCAAGTGATTTACCTGGTTACTCGAGTAACTACTCGAGTAATGTTGGCAGGCCGAGAGCAACTAGAAATCATTTACCTTATTACTTGAGTGCTTACTCGAGTAACGTTGGCAGGTTACTTGAAGGTTGACCTGGTTACTTCAAGTTTCTGTCCATTACTCGAGTAACGACTCGAGTAACCCTTTAGAAAACTTGTCAACAATAAAGTTTCTCACCTTTTTCTCTTGACCTTTCTTCATTACTCCAATGCTTACTTCAAGTGATGATTTATTACTTTGTTCAATCTTATTTGTTTATCAAATTTTTTTCATACCATTCTTTGTCATCATCAAAACATGAGATCTAATAGATAATACATGTGCTAAAGTCAGAGCTGAAAGAAAAACTTGTTTCCAAGCATTTCATGGAGTTCAATAAGGCTGTTGAAGAGTGCTGAATCATTGAGAACAACTTGTTGAGCCTATATTCTGATAAAGGCAACAACAACAAAGGTATGTCTGGTAATGGGAGTTCTGACCAAAAACATAAAGAAACAAGAAGCCATATCTGACTAGAAGCCAAGGTAACCAAAAACCCTTTCAAGGCAAAACATGCTAGTATTGCAGCAAGCCACATCATCCTGGTAGGACATTTACTGGTGTTCCAATATGTCAGGCTTCACCAGCAAATCAAGCTCTAACTATGCAGATAACATGTTACATATGCCAGAAGCTAGGGCATTATTCTAAGGATTGCCTATGGTGGCAACAACAACCTACGGAGCCCAGACAGAGAGCCGAATGTAGAGTTTATGGGATAACCTGGGAGGAAGCTAGAAAATATCCTAAACTGATACAAGGTAAAGTTTCTCTTAATGGCAATTCAATATAAGTATTGTATGATTCAGGTGCTGGTCATTCATTTATTACATATGATTGTGTGAGACGACTATGGCTGAGGGTATACAAATTCCCATCTAACTTGGTTGTGTCTACATCTATGAATATCAGAGTAGTCACAGCTGATGTCTGTCTAAATCTGTAGTAAATGATGAGGGACACGAATCAATAGTAGATTTGATCTGTCTACTACTACAAGGCTTAGAAGCAATCTTTGGTATTGATTGGTTGCACTACTACAAAAAACCAAATCTGTGGCGCTTATAATTACATTAGCTGTGGCGCTTGCGAAATGCCACCTATCTTAACGCTACTAAAAAAAGCTGTGGCGCTTAGAAGCGCCACAGATTTTAAATTTTTTTTTTTAAAATTACTTCCTGTGGCGCCTGGCTGGCCAGGCGCCACAGAAAGCTTACTTCCTGTGGCGCCTGGCCGGCCAGGCGCCACAGAAGGCCTATACCTCCTGTGGCGCCTGGCTGGCCAGGCGCCACAGAAGGTCCTTTTTTTTTTTTTAATTTTTTTTGTTGTACCTTCTGTGGCGCCTGGCTGGCCAGGCACCACAGTAGGTTTTTTTTTTTTTTAAAATTTTTCGTTCTGGTTTATTTAGCATATTTTTTCCTCATATTTTTTTGGGTTTTTCGTATTGGTTTTTTTTTTAGCATATTTTTTCCTCATGCATATATAATATTTGTCTGCAAGGTTTAATAAGAACAATAATAGATAACTTTAAAATGATACCAACAAATGATTGATTAGCTAAAGTATAGTAGTAATGAAAATTGTTAAATACAATATACTGTAAACCTAGCTGAATGAAATATAATACAACAAATTCAACTTGAACAAACATGCATGACACAACAATTATATTGGCAATTAGAAACAACACAAAAAAAACCAGCTAGTGAATTTAATAGTAAATATAGCTACCTAGGGATTTGCCTAAACACATATTCACACCATTCCTCGATCACTTCATTAACCTGATAGTCTGTCAAAGCGTCACAACGTTGATCTTCATAAAACTACAGATATATACAATCAGACACAAGTTAGAACGAATTAAAATCAGTAAAACATAACTGTCAGGCACTAATTCAATTTCATTACAACACAATCTGAAGTGCAACTAAATGACTTACTTTTTGAGGAATAAATGGTTGATCATGCATAATAACATCCTTCATAAATTTCATGATATAGTACCCACAATCATTGTCATTAGGTTGGAAAGGGCACTGCAATAATTAAATGCAATATTTAACTCTGTTCATGAATAAAAAGTGTTTACTAACAAAGTCTAAGTAAATTAAAGTCAAATATCAATACCTGTATCTTCTTCCAAGGATAGCTAAGGCTGGGGTCAGTAACTTTAGAATAGTTTAACCCGACAGACGACCGATACGCAGTCAATGCGCTAATAAAAGAAACAGAAAGTGATTACTTTTGGTTATTCAATCATGTTCGCAAATATTTATTTATAGGCACGTATACCTACCTACTGATCAATAGCAACATATCAAAACGGTCTTGTGGAAGACCATTTTTCAGAGGATCCACATAATAAATGCGAGGGCCTGAAGGTTCCGCTGGATTGATAACGATCAATATCCAATGGCGCCTAAAATATATTTTAAAAATACTTTTTGAACAATCATGTTACGATAGAAGTTAAACAATAAAAAGAAAAATTGTACCAATAATAACTTACCCCGCATTATACGGCACCAAAAATAATGTATTTGCTATCGCTTTCTTGCTAAAGTAATCTTTCAACTCATTAGACTGCGCAGTCACATCCATTTTACCCTCATGATGACCAACGAGAAAAGGGTTGACAAATGCGAATTGGACCCTGTTTGTATCCATTAAAACGTCCTGGTCTAGATGCCTGGTATAAAACATACAGTGTCATGAGAAACAAAAGAAATGGAACGAGATATATTAATAACAGTGATAAACGATGATAGTGAAGTACCTTATCCAGATGTTGATAGCCGAAGCACTAACCCAATCATGAGCACATATTTCCTGCACGACCTCGGCAGTAATATAATCAACTAGACCACCAACATTGTAGATATGTCTTGGAATACGTAATGACACTACTCCCTCACCGATCAATTGTGGTGCAATCAATATTAATTGATCGAGATATGAGGTATGTCTTCTTCTGCTCTGTTGGCTGGCCGATGCTTTTGACTTGGGTTGTGTTGTTGAAGACTTTGAAATCTTACCCTGCGCAAGTCAGAAAATTAAATCACAGTTCGAGATGAAAGTTTGAAGGAAAAGTGCAGGGAATTTTGAATGAACGACCTTTCCACATGGCTTGATAA
The DNA here is from genome assembly GCA_963210345.1 of Inga oerstediana. Lineage (NCBI taxonomy): Eukaryota > Viridiplantae > Streptophyta > Magnoliopsida > Fabales > Fabaceae > Inga > Inga oerstediana. The sequence goes on from OY723407.1 coordinate 44,553,423, forward strand.
GACCTATTGGCCAAGCAACATAGCCACCTACAACATCTGCCACCTTATTTTGCTCATCCTGAGACGGGATCGGTAAGAGGGCGTCTTCGTTCGTGCAGACGTCAACCCTAACCCGGAGTGTGTTATCGGGCAACGGTGAATTGTGCAGTATGTCCTCACCAGTGTTGTAGGCAACACCCACTGCAACCGCATGCTTGGATGCTTGCTCGACATATAGCTTGCATTGAAATTCGCCCTACGGAAAATAGAGTTAATATGATAAATTCGCTTAATTATAATTTAACATAAAGTTAAGTAGAAAAGAAATTAATTACCGAAGGAAAAGGGACTCTAGGCATGGAATTGCAGCTATCTCTGAAACTTGGGCTATCACAGAACGGAACATTTGGTGTTGGCCTACCCTGGACCAACTGTTGTATTTGCGTTGTTAACAACGCATTCTGTTCTTGCACCAAACGCATTTGTTCGGTGAATTGTTCTTCTCGTTATTCCTTGTAGCGCATTTGTTGTTGAACTTCTTGCATTTGATGCTTAAAGCTAGACATCTCGTCACGTAGGTGGGAAACATCACTTCTACTCGAGCGCTTCTGACGTCCGAAGTATGCTGATGGGGTGACTGCAAAACCAGTACCACGAACACGACCATCATACTCGGGTACTGGTAACGCTCTGCTCAATAAATCGTCCCGACCAACATAGGTCGCCAACGCAGGATCCTCCTGTGTCATTTGTCGCTTTCCCAAAAAGAATTACAATAAAAATTAGTTATTATAAATGGAGTTCATTTAAGTAAAGCCAATTATTTATTGAACGCATAATATAATTGAATACTTACACAATATTCGGCTACTCTTCTTGCTTCCTCACTACGAATTTCACCTTTCTTATTTGTGACACCCTTGACCCACAGCTCATGTCGTGGAACCTGTGTAATATCTGAGCCTGATTCTTGTATCTGCACATTGAAGTTAGTCGAAGTTAAATGATATTCATACAATTTTTATTATGAATGAAATAATCATCAGTTCGTACCATATTTCTTTCTAAAATTCCGTATGAAACAGGTCCTTGTGTGTATCGGTATGGCATGTTGGTCGCGTTAGCTCGATTCTTCTCGCTCAACTCCTAGTTAGATCAAAATGATTCATATAAATATATAAATGTTACTTATAAATACGTACATTACACGTAATAGGGAAAAATAAACAAATCCCCTTACCAGGAAATCAGGAGTTGTATGAGTTTTGATAAACTCATCCCACATTGCTTGAGTGATGATTCCTTCGTACAATGGATAAGGCGGTGTAGTAATTGTTAAAGCAAGCGTTTCACCCAAGAGGGGGGGTGAATTGGGTGATCTTAAAATTTTGTTGGAAATATGAAACTTTAACGAAGGAATTAAAACAGTAAGGAGTAAGGAGAAATATCACCGAAGTGTACACCGTGAGTTATACTGGTTCGGCCACAACCACTTTGACCTACGTCCAGTCCTCAGAGCTCCTCTGAGAGTTTCACTATAACTTCCAAGATTCAGTGGGTTCTTGGCACCTCAGTACAAGCAAGTTCCTTTCACCTGGACACTCGCTCCCCCTTATAAGCTGTAATACAATCCCAACTCAAGGTTCCACAACCTCAAGTTATCTCAATAACAAATATTGAGTTTGAATGAAATAACTCTCTCAAAGAGTGAATAAGAATCACTGAAGCATAGAAATACAATTTCAATGTGAAAACAGAGTAGTGAACTTGATGAATCGTTTGAGAGTGTTCTTGATTGTTCTAAGTTGTACTTCTCTGTTTGGATGTTCCAATATATATAGATATGTTGTTGATGACCGTTGGAACATTTCCTTTCGTCCGTTGGTGAGTGCGCAGCCACTGTTGACTTTTCAAGTTTTTGAAAAATATCCGTTGGCGGTGGTTGGCATTTGAACGTTTGATTTGTCTTTCCTTTCTTGAGATGATTTCTTCATTGTTTATCTGTAAATATGCTAGGAATACTAATACAATGAAAGGTTAATCATATAGGAAACAAATTAATGGACGTTTGAATGATTTCTAAAATTCTGGGTATGCTTACTCGAGTAGCTCCTCGAGTAATCCTTGAAGTTTACTCGAGTAGTTCCTCGAGTAACGTCGGGAAATCATTGATCACCTGCAAATTAATGAATACATATAAGTTTACTCGGGTAGTGCATGGGATAACCATTTTTCAAACCTTTGGAAATCTAAGTTTACTCGGGTACCTACTCGAGTAATGTTCTCACAACTTTATGAGTTACTCGGGTACCAACTCGAGTAAACCTTCAATAAACTTTTGGTTACTCGATGCGTTACTCCAGTAATGTTGGCAGGATTTAAAAGCCGAGAGCACTTACCTTGTTACTCGAGTACCTACTCGAGTAATGAACTCATGTTTGCATAGGTTACTCGGGTAGCACCTCGAGTAACTGTACTCTTTGTTCATAACTTACTCTGGTAATGACTTGAAGTTTTCTTTGAGAATATCTCTTCATACTCGGATACTTACTCGAGGAATGCACTTAAATACAATGTTAAAACTTTGCATACTCTAGTAAGGACTCGAGGAAAGTGAGACAAAGAAAGCAAGTTAATCGGATACCAACTTCAAGTTTTTCACTTACCTTAGTGCGTTACTCGAGTAGCTCCTCGAGTAACATTAGCAGTAGTACAAAATGCCGAGAGCTTCCATTTTGCAGAAACATATTTACTCGAGTAGCTCCTCGAGTATCATGGGAAAACTTGATGGCAACTGGAAGTTTCTGACCTGGTTACTCGAGTAGCTCCTCGAGTAACATTAGCAGTGGTACAAACTGCCGAGAGATACATATTTTTAAAAAACAAAGGTACTCGAGTATTTCCTCGAGTATCATAGGGAAACTTGATATGCAACTGGAAGTTTTCACCTTGTTACTCGAGTACCTCCTCGAGTAACATTAGCAGGCCGAGAGCAACTCCAAGTTTTTACCTGGTTACTTGAGTATATCCTCGAGTATCATGTCCCGTTACTGGAAGTTGTCTCTTGGTTACTTCAAGTTTTGTCTCATTACTCGAGTAGCTCCTCGAGTAATGCTTTAGAAGATTTGCTTCTGATCAAGTTCCTCAGCATTTTCTCATGGCCAATCTTCATTACTTCCATGCTAACCTCAAGTAAAGCTTGTTCCTGTTATTACTTAGTTCAAACTTGATTATTAATTATTTCCTTTTCAAACCATACTTTTGTTATCATCAAAACATGAGATCTAACAGTAATGATATCATCATTATCATCCCTCAAGAAATATTTGACGAGATCAGAACGAAACTTTCGCAAAATTTTTCCGGCTTTTCTCATTACGAAGTTCTTCCGATCATCATCAATAATAAAAATACTCTGTAAACAAGTCAAAAAACATATATCATATGTAAGATTGAAATGAAGTGAAACAAAGCAAACCGAATAAATATATAATTAAGGTGTTACCTGTATTTCAGCCCAGATCACATCCTCATAACTTTTCTTTACCATTTTCCAATTTTGAACTGTAATAGGGACTCGGTCTCGAACCGTAGTCCCGATGAAGTTATTTAAGGAGGTACTGTTCTCCCCAACCGGGTTTCCATGTTCATTCCACTCCAGTTGTAACTTGATCCCGTTACTTCTCAGTCTGATCAACCTCGCCATAATTGTTCTGCCACGTCTGACGTTCACCTCAAATCTCTGTCTACCAATGTGCCTGGGAACGTCATCAATGTCATCAGGAACGGGACTGGGAACGTCATCAATGTCATGATGTGGTGAGTCCATACTCCTGCAAGTGAAATAAACCAAATCAAAACATCAGTGCACAATGGTCTTGTATGTCAACTAAAGCAAATTATTTTGAAATTTATAAAAACATACGTACAAGTAAATGAGTCAAGGCAATCATTATCTTTTCCTTTTTCTTGTCCGATTTAAAATTTTATTCTTCAGAATTCGTGTTGGATTGAGAATTGTGTTCCTCCTGACCCAAGTTCCCTCTTTATGATCATGTCTCACGTATAGGGGTCCATCTCAATCTTCATCTTCATCTGCATCTCCATCTATATCAATCTCTGCTGACCACAAATTCTCAAACGATGGATCATCATTATTGATGTTCAAATATTCATTACTTTCAAAATCAACTTCTGCTTGACGATTCTTGTTGGATGGAAGTACAATAGACCAATTCTTCTTAGCAGGATCAGGAATGTAAAATGCTTGTTCTGCCTGTGCTGCTAAAATAAAAGGATCATCTTCATACCAAACCTTAGAAAGGTCCACTTGCACAAAGCCTAAGTCATCTATCCGTAATCCACTGTTGTTGTTAACCCACTGACATTTGAAGACAGGGACCTTGAACATAGAGTAATCTAACTCCCATATGCGTTCAATGACACCAAAGTATGACATTGATGCATAGATAGGGTGTGTATCTTTAGCACTGGATCTATGCCAAGAATCAGCAACAAGTGTTACCCCACTATTCTGCATCGTGCTCTGTTTATCATGGTCTTGTGTATAAAATGTGTAACCGTTGATTGCATAACCATTGTAAGATAATACATGTAAGCTCGGTCCCTTCGACAGGCACTTCAATTTTTCAGAAACTGAATCAGGATTCCTCTCCATCTCATCATTAATACGATTTTTCAACCAGCCTGCAAATTGTTTATTGTGTTCTGTTGTTAATAAATTTTCATTCCCATCACCATGTACCAATCGGAGAGCATCCTTGTGTTCTTCTACATACGGTTCGACCTCATCAGTGTTATGTAGGACATACAAGTGGGCTTGATCCCGTTCAGTCACTGATATCGTTATTACATCACTCCCCGTTGTTCCTTTCCCTGATCTTCGGCCATCATGACGGGACTTGGGGATCCCTACAGGGTCAACATTTGATAGAAAATCAGCACAGAAGTCACTTGCTTCTTCAACCATGTAACTTTCAGCGATACAACCCTCTGGACGGTATCTATTTTTCACATACCCCTTTAATATTTTCATGAATCGTTCATTTGGGTACATCCTTCTCAAGTACACTGGACCGCACAATTGAGTTTCTTTGACCAAGTGTACAGTTAGATGTACCATAATGTCAAAAAAAGAAGGCGGAAAATACATTTCAAGTTCACACAGAGTACACACAATCAGCCTTTGCAAATCTTGTAACCTGGTTGAATCAACCACTTTACTGCAGATCAACTTGAAAAACACGCAAAGTTTCGTGATAGTGTTCCTTAATTTTTTGGGTAGAATGGATCGTATACCAACCGGTAGGAAATTTTGCATTAGCACATGACAATCATGAGATTTAAGGTTCTTTAACTTCAACTCTTTTACCGATACAAGGTTCTTTATATTTGAAGAGTAGCCCTCGGGAACTTTAATTCCTTGCAGAAACTCACAAAACAATTTCTTCTCTTTCCTCGATAGAGTGTATGCCGCTGGCGGTAGATAGGTACAAGGCCCTTGCTCAATCGGTGCCAACTCTTCTCTAATTCCCAAGTTCACTAAATCCAACCTCGAATTGACATTGTCCTTGCTTTTTCCTTGGATATTAAGCAACGTGCCAATTAGACTATCACAGATATTTTTTTCTATGTGCATCACATCAAGAAAATGCCTCACATATAAAGACTTCCAATATGGAAGTTCAAAGAAAATAGACTTTTTCTTCCAACCGCTTGTCTCGATTTGTTTTGCAAAAGGTTTGCCAAAATTGTTCTCCAAGTCTTTTACCTTGGAATACACCTGGGAACCGGTCAACATCTTCGGCGGGCTGCCTTCTTCTGCATCACCATTGAAAGGCTTTTTCCACTTCCTCCAACGATGTTGTGATGGTAAGAATCTTCGATGCCCCATGTAAACATTTTTCTTACAATGATGAAGTCGCACTGAATGAGTGTCATCTTCACATATAGGGCATGCACCATATCCTTTGACGCTGTATCCTGACAAATTTCCATAAGCAGGGAAATCATTAATTGTGCCAAACAACATGGCTTTCAAAGTGAAACTTTCTTCCATGTACACGTCATACACACTAACGCCTTCATCCCAAAGCAGCTTCAGGTCATCAATTAAAGGAGCCAAGTATACATCTATATCATTCCCAGGTTACCTGGGCCCAGAAATTAACATGGACAACATCATAAACTTGCGTTTCATGATTAAGTGTGGAGGAAGGTTATAAATCATCAATATCACCGGCCACGTGCTATGTGTGCTACTCTGAACACCGTGCGGATTAATTCCATCAGTTGACAGTGCAAGGCGAAGGTTCCTGACTTCATCAGCAAAGTCAGGGTACTCATGATCAATTTTTTTCCATTGAGGAGCGTCTGCAGGGTGCCTAAGCTTCGTGTCTTTAATCCTTTCATCTGCATGCCATGTCAACTGCTTAGCAATCTCTGCATTACTATACAGTCGCCTGAATCTCGGAACAATGGGAAAATACCATAGCACCTTCAAAGGACTTTTTCCTTTCTTCTTCCTATATCGAGATGCGTTGCATTTAGGGCACTTCTCCAACGTTGCATACTGATTTCGAAATAATACGCAATCGTTAGGACATGCATGTATCTTCTCATATCCCATACCGGTTGTAGAGCAAAGAATTCGCTTTGCCTCGTATGTCTTGGTAGGAAGTACATTTTCTTCTGGAAGCATATCTTGCAACAGTTCAAGAAATGCGGTAAAACCCGAATCACTCAATCCGTAGCGAGCTTTAAAGTTGTACAACTTCAACACTGCTAGCAATCTTGTGTATTTAGTACTTCCGACATATAATGGTTTCTCTGCATCACCTTTCAACTTCTCATATTCGTTAGGGCAGTTATGAAGCACCCCTTCAACCATATTTACCATTTCTTCAAGATCATCATCTTCATCAAACATGCTTTGATCAAATTCATCCGAGGCACCACCCGTGGTATGCACCCGATCACTATATGAATCGTTGGTCTCACCATGCCTTGTCCATCGTATATATGTTTGATCAATACCATAACACACTAGATGATCTAGCAAATCAAGTTGACTAATCCGCTTTCCAAAACAACAGGATAAGCAAGGACATAAGATTTTGCCAGGATCTTTTGTGTGCTCAGTTGCAAATGTAATAAAATCCTTCACCCCATCTATATATTCCCTTGAACATCGATTAGATGACATCCATTTACGATCCATCTATGGGCTTCAATCTATTTTTTTTTAAAATTACGTGGTTAGTTGTATAACTATTGCATTTACTAATTACTTTTATATTCTCTTACCAATTTTAATTTAAAATAACATACACCACATGAATCTTCATAATTGAAGCTTTCTAAGTCTTAAACTGAATATTTAAATTGCCAAATAATTCATTAATTATTCCCAGGCATTATAATAAAACTTTACAACTCATAACAAAAGAAACCATATTTGCCACAATAATATATCATAGTTAAATTAGAAAACATTACAAGTCAATAATTAAATAAAATACAAGTTAAGAATATATAAATAATTATTTTGCTTATGCAATTAATCAATAACAATCATTAGAACACCTACAAATTATAACTATTAAATTTAACTAAAATCACATTTGTGAGCTCAAAATTTAAAAAACATACCGTAAATAGAAGCTTCAATAGACTGATGAACTGAAACTACAAACACAAAATAACATAAACAAATCAATAAAATATTTGAGGTTCTAAGTTATTTTTTTAAATAATAATATGTGTAATAAACATCAAAATATAATAAAATCAAATATGATTAGCTTAAATCAGAAAATATGATTCAGAAAAAAAAATAAAGAAAATAAAATAAAATGAAAAAGAAAGCATAATCCCAACATTAATTATCTCCTTATTATATGTTTTTCCCCTTACGGTTTTAGTTAATATATTTAAAGTTAAACAATATAGACAAATTATATTTTATTTTATTAAATATTAACGTTGATATATATTGATATATTAAACTCATTTTATCCATATTTTAAAATTATTAAATAAGTTAATGACTCAATTAACGAATTATTCAATTTATTATCCTGATTTCAATTTTTCTTATTTTCATTGGGTTTAAATGGGATTTTCTCTATTATAGTTTAATAAAATAATACAAAAAATTATTTTCTTACCTCTACAAAATATATAGCACTAACACAAATATATATTAAATACGTGAAATAATATTAAATAAATGATTTTGATTTTTGGAAAACAAATAATTTGAAGAAGTTTTAAAAGAAATAACAGTATTATTAAAAGTTAATTTGATTATCTAATTTCAAGTCACTTGTATATTAATTACTGTCGTTCAAATTTATGGTTATATATAACATATAAATTCAATTCTTTCATTGTTCTTGTAACTTGTTGCATTAATTTCTTAGAACTAGTGAGCTTGTAACTTGTTGCATTAATTCTTTAGAACTAGTGAGAGCTAAAACACAGTACACACGCCTACAATAGGGATCGGATAAGTCTCTAATAATGGGAATATATATGTACACACACGCCTACAAACAACACACACATTTGTATATTATATATATATATATATAGGTGTTAAATGAAATCATTTGCATCTTTTTCGATTCTTCCTTTATTTTTTATGACAATAATTGCTAAAGTTGAAAGTGACATTTTGTTGTTATTCTCTTGCATAAAGTTGAACCAATTTAGAAGCAACATTTCCTACGTACTACTGCAAATCACCTTTTCAATTATTGTCTACAATTTAGAAGCAAAATTATTCTCTTGCATATGCCAACAAATGACTTATCCTTGACCAATGCACAAGGCGGTGCAAAAGTAAATTTAACTATTTAAGGGTAAATTAAAATTTAAAACCTCACATAGTGCAATTACTATGGAGGTGAACTATACTTTTTTTAAAAAAAAAAAATATTATCAACATTAATTCAAACTCTTTTAGGTTCAGCTCATTAAAAACAAAGAAGTTATGGTGCTAATCATTTTTATAACTCTACGATGACTTTATTAATATATCTCCATCATAATAAGTCTAACGCTAGAGGAATCTTGAAAATTAACTTTCACAGTTTCACTTGAAAAAAAAATTAATAAAAATAAAACGCAAGTTGAACTTACAGGTTGATCAGTACAGTGGAGTGGGGGACCACGTAATTGCCGTTGGTGACGCAATCTTCAGTGAGGGAAGGAAGAAATTTGAGCTTCCAAATGAAGTGGGGACCAAAAACTTGTAGACAATACAAAGAAAAGGGAATAATAGGGACAGGAGTGGGGTTGGCAGTTGGGATAAAACAAAGACGTGTGCTCGTGTGAGTGTCGTTTTAAGAAGTGAAGATAAGAAAATGGAAGGAAGGGGAGAGCACGCAGATACTGAAAGTGAAAATGAGAGAGGGAATGATTAAAGATATGAGAAAAAAGGTAAAGAAAGGGAGGTGGGTGTCGGCACGCGGGAAATGAAAAGAGATTGGGGGGAGAGAGGCGGGAAACATTAAGGATAAGGGGGTGGGGCAGGGTGGGTTCTAATTGGCTGGGAAGGGATAGAAAATCAAAAATATTTTTTTTTTTTTTTAAAAATAGGTCAGAGGTGGCGCCTGACCAGACAGGCGCCACCCCTGAACAAAATTTTTTTTTTTTAATTTAAAAAGAATCAGGGGTGGCGCCTAACTAGGCAGGCGCCACCTCTGACAAAATTTTTTTTTTTTATGTTAAAAAAGGTTCAGGAACATGTGACAACAAAATTTTTTTTTTATTTTTAAAAGGATCAGGAGTGGCGCCTGACTGGTCAGGCGCCACCCCTGACAAATTTTTTTCTTTTATGTTAAAAATTTGTATAAGCACCCGGAAAACAAATTTTTTTTTTTTTTTTAAAAATCATCAGGGGTAGCGCCTGACTGGTCAGGCGCCACCCCTGACAAATTTTTTTCTTTTATGTTAAAAATTTGTATAGGCACCCGGACAAAAAAATTTTTTTTTTTTTAAAAAAGCTTCATGGGTGGCGCCTGACCAGGAAGGCGCCACCCATGACAAATTTTTTTTTTTATGTTAAAAAAGGGTATAGGCACCCGGAAAACAAATTTTTTTTTTAAAAAAAAAATCATCAGGGGTGGCGCCTGACCAGGCAGGCGCCACCCCTGATCCAGAACCTAGAGTGGCGCCTGACACTCCAGGCGCCACAGCTGGTTCTAGCAGGTCAAGTGTGGCGCCTGGCCAGCCAGGCGCCACACTTAACCATACCAGCTGTGGCGCCTACCCTTTCAGGCGCCACAGCTGGTAGAAAAAGAAAAACATAAAACATAAAAAAAATAATAAATGAGCAGCTGTGGCACTTCATTAAAGAAGTGCCACAAAATGTGCGCCACCTTTTATCCTTTTTGTAGTAGTGTTGACGGCAAACAGTGTGTTACTAGACTATATTTCCCCTAATTTGCAACCAAATGTCAGTACATAAATTAACCTTAACTTTCTTTCAATAGTTGAGGCTAAGAGATGTCTGCATAAAGGTTGTTAAGCATACATGGTATTCTTCTCTATACAATCAGAAGCTGGAACAGTATTGGAAAGTACCCCTATAGTGAATGAGTTTCCAGAAGATGTCAGTGGATTACCTCCAAACAGGGAAGTGGAGTTGGCAATTGACCTTAAGCCTATAGTAGGACCAATATCTAAAGCCCCATAAAAAATAGCTCCAAATGAAATGATAGAATCGAAAATCAGATTAAGAAGATATTAGAAAAAGGGTTTATTCGACCTAATGTTTTACCATGGGGAGCTCCAGTACTCTTTATCAAAAAGAAAGACAGAAGCGTATGACTCTGTATTGATTATAGGGAGCTGAACAAGGTGACTGCCAAGAACAAGCACCCACTCCCTAGAATTGATGATTTACTTGATCAGTTGTCTGGTTCTTGTGTGTTCTCAAAGATTAACTTGAGATCGGGATATCACTAGCTCATGGTAAAAGCAGAGGATGTACTAAAGGCTGCTTTAGGACTAGATATGGCCATTACAAATTTGTTATAATGTCATTTGGGTTGATCAATGCACCTGCCGAGTTCATGGACTACATAAATCAAATTTTTCATCCGTATCTGGACCAATTCATAGAAGTCTTCATTGATGATATTCTAGTATAGTCACAGAGTAAAACAAACATGAGCAACCTTTGTGAACATTGTTGAAAACACTGAGAGATAAGGAACTCTATGCCAAGCTAAGCAAGTGTGCATTTTGGCTTTCAGAGGTTAAATTTCTAGGCCATTTAGTCTTACAGCAAGGGGTCTTGATGGACCCTAGCAGAATGGAAGTAGTACTAAACTATAAGAGACCAGAAACTATTTTTGAAATACACAGTTTTCTGGGTCTTGCCGGATATTATAGAAGATTCATACAGAATTTCTCCAAAATAGCATTTCCTTTGACAAAGTTAACCTGAAAAACTCAACCTTATTAGTGGGACCATATTTATGAGAGGAGGTTCATAGAGCTAAAACATAAATTAACAACAGCCCCAGTGCTAACAATCCCAAATCCACAGTTGACCTTTGTTATCTTTACTGATGTTAGTGAGCATGGATTAGGAAGTATTTTAATGCAACATAGCCGTGTAGTGGCTCATGCATCTGACAGCTGAAGCCTTACGAGCAAAATTATCCCATACATGATCTTGAGTTAACGAAAATTGTGTTTGTGCTAAAGATGTAGAGACATTATCTCTTTGGTGCGATCGTAGAACTATACTATGACCACAAGAGCATGAAATATTTGTATGATTAGAAAGTGCTCAATATGAGACAGCACAGATGGATGGAGCTACTTAAAGATTACAACCTAGAAATCAAGTACCATCCAGGAAAGGCTAATGTCATTGCTAACGCAATGAGCTGTAAAATAGTGTAGGTTGTAGCCATGATGATACATGGGTTTAAATTGATCGAGGATTTCAGACATCACAACCTGTCTAATTAGATCATGATTTGTGGCAACAATGTCAGTCAGGCTGAGAATGACTTTTGAAGAAGCTCAGATGTAGGATATATGAGCACAGTCTATCAAAAATATGATTGAATAAGAAAAAGCTCAGGAATTTGACTTGTTATTGAGTGGACTAGTCAGATACAGAAAGTGGATATATGTTCCACCTCAACCAGAGCTTAAGCGGCAAATCCTGGATGAAGCATATAAGAGTAGGTATACTCTGTACATACGAGCAACCAAAATGTATCATGACTTGAAGTCCATCTATTGGTGGCCAGGGATGAAAAGAGACGTAACAAAGTTATAGCTCAATGTCTCACCTATTAGAAGGTAAGAAATGAGCATCAACGACCATCCAGACTTCTATAAAACCTTGAGATTCCTGAGTGGAAATGGGAAAGCATCACTATGGATTTGTGACAGGATTGCCCAAGATCAGAAATCATGTTGCAATAGGGGTAATAGTTGATCGATTCATAAAGACAGCCCATTTCCTACCTATCAACATTCATTATTCTCCTGATAAGGCAAAAGAGAAATATATCAAGGAGATAGTGTTGTTACATGGTACTCTAAAGAACATGATTTGGGATAAAGATCCTCGCTTCACTTCCAAGTTATGGAGAGCGCTGCACGAGACTTTAGGTACCAAGCTCAAAGTCAGTACAGCATATCAAAGTCCTTCCACTTGCAGAATTTGCCTTTAACAATAGTTACCTCTCGATCATACAGATGGCTCCCTACAAGGCATTATATGGAAGGAAATGTCAATTGCCCTTGTGCTGGACAAAATTATCTAAAATGTGTTTACTTGGGCTAGACATCATTAATTAGACAACTGAGCAGATCAAGCTAATTAAGCAAAGGTTATTAACTTATCAAAGCTGACAGAAGAGTTATGCTGATAAGAGGAGAAAACCTCTAGAATTTGAGATTGGCGATCATGTGTTTATGAAAGTTTCTCCAATCATGGGTACCAGTAGAGTACTAAATGGAAATGGAAATAGAAATGGATATGGATATGGATATGGAAATGGAAATGAGGTTTAAAAGTATGTTTGGTATGTCATGGAAATGAGACTTAATTTTTATACCAAAAGTTCAAAATGCCCTCCAATTTTTTTTAAAAAAAATCATCAAACATATCAACCTATCTTCATCTTTGTCTTTATCGAAACAGACCCCACCTGGAGATTTGTAAATCTTCATCTTCATCTTCACGCATGACTGAGGAAAAAAGGAAACGGGCCCGCACATCAACCCATCTTTATCACCACATCAATCTATCATCTCCACTCAGTCGCTCATCCACATTGACACCGTCATCACCATATCAACCCACCATCTCCAAATTTGTCATCGTCGATTGGATCTGCAAGTTGGGGCTCATCAGAGAACAATAAAGTGCTATTTGTGCGTCCTGACGTGAAGTGTTGTGCTGTGCTTTCCACATAAAGATGAAAAGTAAGAAGGGTAAAATTAGAATTCCATGGAATTTATTACAAATCTGAGCTTTTTTTATGTAATTGATCTTAGTGGAATTGGCCTCATTTGGGTTCCATTTGGAAATGGAATTTTATCAAATTCCATCTTACCAAACATCCTCAAGGTATCGAATTGGCCTCCATTTCTATTTCTATTTCTATGGGTCAATTCCTGCATACTAAATAGGCCCTAAGTTTGGCCATAAAGGAGCACCTTTTTTTAGTCCCTTAAAGGCCTAACATAGAAGTCCGAATTAGAGCATAAAATAGCACAAATATTGGCCTAATAATAATGTCAAGTTTTGGCTAAAAAAAGAGGAAAGAAGAAGCTATGATTTAATATAATAAATCTCAAAATAAAAGGGAAAAATGGTAATTTCCTAATAAAGCAAGAAGCTAACTATTTTTCCCTTCTCTTGGGATATATTTTGGCCAAAAAAAGATACGAAGAGGGGAAAACAATAAATTGAAATTAAATATCCCATTTGGAGCAATTTGTGGTATATGGTCAAAATTAAAAAAAAATGATGATGAGAAAGTCAAATATTGCAACTCGAAATAAATTTATGTGGAAGAAGATAAAAGTGATGATTGAAGACATTATTACTCCCTCCTAAAGCTCAATTTTGTCCTACTAAAAAGGCCAAGGGAGAATATGATAATAATAAAAACAAATGGCATGTGCTAAATTGCCATAAAATATAATAAAGAAAGCAGGTGTAGGATATTTGTTTTATAAGGCTTTTCTCTTTCCATAAGCCTTCATTTTCAGCCAAACCAAGAGAAATTGAGAGAGATAGAGAGAGTTGGACAAGAGGAGGCAAGAACATAGAAGGAGAGAGAGCTTAAAAAGAAAATCTAAGGTAAGTAGGTTGAAATCTTGGTGTTTAAGCCTTCTAGTTCATGCAAGATCACTACTAAGCTTTATATCTTCATGAATGTGCCTTGCAGCAAGGAAAAAACAAGAGGAAGGAGAAAGGGATGTGCATGGTTAGAGAGAGAGAGAAAGATAATTCAAAAGGTAACCACAAATAACCTTATTCTCTTGGGAATTCAAGGTTATATGGTTGTTGTTGTTGTTGTGGATTGGTTGTTCAGTTTGTTTTGCCTTGTTTTGTGATTTTAGATGATGAAACCATAAGGAGTTATGTTTCCCAATTTTCCATTGACAATGTCTAATAGGTGTTTAAGTAATTAAATAAGTGATTAGAAGCGAAAAGAAGAGGATTAGATGGTTAGAATCAAGAAAACATAATTTTGCAATTTCTTTATGACTTTAGCTAGACCTAGTTCAAGTGGTTAGGGCTAGAATTTTGTATTTTTGATTATTCCATTATGTTAAGAATGGAAAATTGTGTAGGATATATGTTAAGTGTGAAGTGTGTAAAGCATTAGAATGTGAAATGTCAAAAATACCCTTAAAACCCTAAGTTAGAGGCTGTAGGGGCATTTTCATCATTTGCGAATGAATTTGCCCAATTTTGAGGTCAAAAATGGATTCCATACCTGAAATTGGTTAGGATTAGCTGGGGTCATATTTTTGGAAAAGTATAGTTGGATCGGGTATAAAGAGACTTGGACCGAGTCCCTAGGGGTATTTTAGTCATTTTATAGCTTAAGCTACGATAACCAACAAAATGAGTTTAAAAGAATTTAGAGTAGTACATGATGTTAGATCCCAAGTTTTGATGATAACAAAAAGACAATTGTGTACAAATCATGGTTTTATAAGTTTAAGAAATGTTACCAAATGCATATAGCAATGTTTTCTGGTATCTGCTGTTAAATTGAACTGGAGTGCTCGAGCATGAGCTTTGCACTCGAGCATAGATCCCTTCTATGCTCGAGCAGGTGCGAGTGAAAGCCAGAAAGTGTTCACCCGAGAGGCATGCCACTGTTATACTCACTGATTCACTCGAGCACTGAAGTTTGTACTCGAGCAGAGAAGCCATTCTCACTCGAGCACATGCGAGTGAAGGTCCGTGAGTGCTTGGCCGAGAGCAAGTTTTATCATGCTTCCTTGATTCACTCGAGCAGAGACATCAATGCTCGAGCATGAGCATTCTGTACTCGAGCAAGGCACTGCGAGTGCTTAGCCGAGAGTCATGAAGATCATAAATGACTTGCTTGGGTATGTTGCACCACCTCCTAATCCACCCTCTTTCTCTGCCAATGAAGCTTTCCATATTTTGAGACCAAAAGACCCCATAGGCCCTCTCAATTTTAAACCCATTGATATGCCTGATTCTCATAGAGTCCTTCATTATATATATTCCCGGAGCATAGTTAATAAGTCCAAAAATTTTACTCATTTTGCTCAAAAGGATTACTATATGTTGGCCTCTTTAATTGCTGGGCAACAAAGGAATGTGGGGGAGATTATCTTCAATGAGATGAGAAGATTTCGATTTTCTTCATCAAAATCCGCAACCATACCATACCCTCAGCTTGTATCCTTCGTTCTGATGAAAAACAAGATATGGTATTTGGAAGGAAATGAAAGGGTACTCATTTCAAGGTTTGGTAAGACTCAACTAACTCATATGGGTATTAATCTTCCTGTGAGTCGAACCAAAGCCACATCTAAGAGGGAAACCACTCCATCCAGAGGTGATGAGGCACAATCATCTGCTCAAAGTCCTATTCCTCCTCCTTCTTTCATTAATGCCTCTCTTTCAAACCATGTGACTGAGGCAATCAATCAAGCTGTATCAAGTCTGAAGAAGGAGTTAGTGGCTGAGTATGAGAAGCTTGTAGAAAAGATGGAGTCACAAGTCATCAAATTGGTAGACAAGGCCAATACCAATTTTGAGTTGATGTTCAAGACTCAGGATGAGATGTCTCAGAGGATAACAAATATGGAGACCTTCTTGCACTCACATTTCCCCTCTTCATCTTCAGAGGTGCCTCCAGAGACCACTCATACCTTTGTACCATAGACTCATGTACTCTTCACCGATCCAGATTCTAATGTTGATGTCACTTTTGATCGGTCACCTTCACTACCTCCCTCATCCTCTGTACCACAGCCATCATCTCCACCAATTGACCCTCTCACTGCCATGGTTTCATTTGTTCCACCTCCTGGTACCACTTTTCCTCAGTCCCCTTCTGATGCTGACAAAACGGGGGAGAAGGATGTGTGATGATTTCTGAGCTATGGGATGTATTGGGAGTTTGGGTAGATTTTCTGTATGGGGTAGGATTTGATGTTATTTTAGATTATCAGTTATTATGTTATTAACTATGTCAAAGTTTGAAATCAAGTTTAATATTAATGACTATTTTCATGTTTCAAGTTACTAAGTTATTTGCCTCATACTATGCTTATATTGGTTGTTAAGTGTCCAGACGAAGTATTGCAGGGAAACTTGAACTTGAAACTGAAACTTGATATGCATTTGGAAACAATGAAGTATTTCAAAAAATTTCAATCTTAATCAATCTTTCTTAAACTTCCATCACAAAGGTTTTGTCATCATCAAAAAGGGGAAGAATGTTAGATCCCAAGTTTTGATGATAACAAAAAGACAATTGTGTACAAATCATGGTTTTATAAGTTTAAGAAATGTTACCAAATGCATATAGCAATGTTTTCTGGTATCTGCTATTAAATTGAACTGGAGTGCTCGAGCATGAGCTTTGCACTCGAGCATAGATCCCTTCTGTGCTCGAGCAGGTGCGAGTGAAAGCCAGAAAGTGTTCACCTGAGAGGCATGCCACTGTTATACTCACTGATTCACTCGAGCACTGAAGTTTGCACTCGAGCAGAGAAGCCATTCTCACTCGAGCACATGCGAGTGAAGGTCTGCGAGTGCTTGGCCGAGAGCAAGTTTTATCATGCTTCCTTGATTCACTCGAGCAGAGACATCAATGCTCGAGCATGAGCATTCTGTACTCGAGCAAGGTACTGCGAGTGCTTGGCTGAGAGTCATGAAGTTCAAGAAAGTGCAAGTATGCTCGAGCACAACCCATATGCTTGAGTGACACATCAGCACTTGCGAGTGAAAATTCTATCCCTCTCCAGATCTGATGCGAGTGCTTGTTTAAATGGTATATTACTTGAGAATATTCTTCTCACTCGAGCAGGAGTCTGTGTGCTCGAGTGAGGGCCCACATCACCTGCGAGTGATAAATTTATCTCTCTCAAATCCTGATGCGAGTGTTGGTATTGAGAGCATATTCCTTGAGAATATGCGTCTCACTCGAGCAGGAGTGTGTGTGCTCGAGTGAGGGACCACATCACCCGTGAGTACAAAATCTCACTCTTGCTAAAATGATATGCGAGTGATGACCCGAGAAGATACTCCCAGTGGAAAATGCAAGATCACTCGAGCAGGAGGAGTTATGCTCGAGTGAGACCCCACATCACTCGCGAGTGAGAATTCTGTCTCTCTGAAATCCTTTGCAAGCACAACCCGATAACTGAAGCACAAAGAGGAAAATAGGAAGATCACTCGAGTAAGCCATTCATGCTTGAGTGATGCCCTGCCAGATCACCAAAAATGCCAAGTCTCACAACGTTCAATCCGAATATGTTTTATTGTTATCATCTTTACTTATTATCATTGCTTAACATCATTTTGAATGAATTATAAGTGTGATGCAGGAAGATGAACGTTTGAAATTAGTTGTTACGGAGAAAGTCAAATAACGGCAGACAACATCATTACAAGCACGCATGTACCTACCGCATTCAGATTATTCAAACATGCGCGTGTCTTTCAATAGTTGCAAAAGCTTCGCTCCTCAAACGATGATTACCCAAACGGGCAAAAACTAAAGCAACTATATATACAGAGATTCAGAGATAGTCAAAAACAACGAAGCACAAGAATTCACAAGCTTATACACGAGTCTCTGCTATTCATCATTTTCTCTGTATACATATTGATCTTCAGTGTTTATTTATTTGCTCTGTAAGAGAGTCTTCATACAATTCAAACTCTATGTTTATTTGATCTCAAGGTATTGGGACCTTGAGAGGGTAGATTTCCTTACGAGAGAAGCAGTTGAGAGAATTCCTTATTAAGCCTTTCACTCATAAGCCTTATAAGATACAAGCAGAAGAGAACGTTGCTGCTCGTAAGACTTACAGTGGTGTAAGCAGGAGAGAACGTTGCTACTCATAAGTCTTGTATACATAAGCAAGTGAGAAGGGTCATAGGTTGTTTTTTTGCACGTAAGACTTGTCGTAAGAGGGAGAGAAATTTCTTAGTAAGAGAATATTTCTGCTCGTAGTCCTTTCAAGAACAATTGTTGTTTTGTGGCGTTCTGAGAGCCCATTGAATCTTGAAGGTATAGTGAAAATCTCAGTAGGTCTTGATCTCTGAGGACTGGACGTAGGCCTGGTTTTTAGGCCGAACCAGTATAACTCTCTGTGTTCAAATCTTCTCAACTCTACTCTATCTACTATATTTTTCATATCACCACATCAAGCGAAAAATTTATAACATTATCCAATTCACCCCCCCTCTTGGGTGAAGCTTGCCTCTTACACATGAATGAGTATTAACTCAATTCTTGTAAACTTGGAATTCTAGAAACGAACAGTTAACCGAATGTGGAACAAAGTCCAAGAACAATCTGTGAGCCAGAAAAGGGACTTAAGGTAGTAACTCTTTCTTTATAAACTATGTGATTATTTGTATACTTTGTGTATGCCATCTTCTGTGATATGTATAATGCACTCTCTAACTGGGGTAGGAAAAGCATAAGTACCCCAACAGCCCCAAAAGAAGATCCAGTTATGAGATAAAGAACCAAGAGGGTACATTGCCCAGACTGTGGTCGTAAACCCAGCTGAGGTATGGACAAATAGGTGTTCTAACAATAATTGGCCCTGAATACATGTGCACAGTTTGATAATGATGAGTTTTATAGTGTGATTATTCTGTTTCATTATATGGTACTTAGCATATTTATTTGTTACATTGTATATGATTGATTGCATGTTACTACTAATATTCATTTGAATCTCACCTTTTCAAATTTAAAAATATTCCAACAGAAGCTAGTGGCTCCAGGATAAAACGGTAAATACCGACAATGGAGGTTCCTGGATTAAGGAAGCATATTTTTGGTTATCATAGTTTATTTTGATAGTTTTGAGATAATTTGTAAATATTTTTCAAAACCTTATGGGGAATTCCTGTATTGTAAACAAGTACTTCTTATCAGAATATATGTGTAATTTCTGTATGCCTGTGGAACTATGCCTTTAATACTCAGGCAAATATCAAAATGTTAAGGGGTTTGACAAAGTGACAATAGTAGTATGTATCACTACTACTAAAGGCACTTTTCACGTCCGTTTTTATGCTCTTTAGATGACCGTTTTCAGGGGGAGGTGATATGAGTGTCATTGAAAGTTTTGAAATAGAAAAATGGTCATGTTTTCAAAAAAATAGTCGTTATAAGTCACTTACAACAAGTGGTTTTAAGAAAAACAGTCGTTGTAAGTCACATACAATGACTGTTTCAAGAAACCAGTCATTGAAAGCCAATTTTTTTAAAAAAAAATGAATATGGCCTTTAATTTTATTATAATTGCCCAAATAAAAAAAATATTTACAAATATAAATGAAATGAAAACTAAAGAAAAAATGAACATTTATTTACAAAGAAATAAAGAAAAAATATTTTTATCTACAAAATCAGACTTGACCTATAAAGAGAACCTAAGGCCTATGTATCCTTAGGGGGATCAAAGCCCACGTCGTTCGAGGTAGAAATGCATGTCACTTTATTTGTGTTTTTCTGAGAAAAAGTTCCTTTAATTTATTTGAGAAAATTATTTTTTATTTTTTTGGCATTTTTTATTTTATGAAAACAACTCTTCTACTTTTATTGAATAAAAGAAAGGTTTTTGGAAGGCTCTAGGACTAAACTTCCTGAGGAGATTCACATAACCTCACACGGAAGAATAATCGATTTTTACATGAGGAGGCTCTTAAAACCTCACATGATAGAAATCCCTTTTAAAATAAATTTCATTTATTTTGATAAAAGTGAAACTTTCTTCTTTATTATTTTCATTTACGAAAATGGGTCACAATCATTTTTCTTTTTTCTTTTTATAAAGAAAACTTATGTTAGAGGGAGATATGAAAATAACAAATAGGTAATACACATCATAATAGTGAAAATAAGTGGTAGAAGCAAAACATCACATGTCAAGTTAATAAATGACGGATGTGTACCTTCTTCATGGTCCAAGAAACACACAAATATCATTGGGCAAATCCTCTCACTACAAAAAAAATGATATTTCATAGCGGTGTATTTGTAGTAGTTACATTTAATAGCTACAAAAATCATTATTTGTAGCGGTTTTTACATAAACCACTACAAATTTGTAGCAGTAAGTTCACACCAACTGGTGTGCTGATAAGCCAACATTATTTGTATCAATTTACAAAAACAAACCACTACAAATTTGGTGCCAACTTCTCGCCAGAAGTTGTAGCGGCTAATTTGTAATGATTATATCATGTAAACCGCTAGAAATGTGGCGCGAAGCAGGCTAAACAATTGTGGCAGTTATGTTGTAGCGGTTACCTGGACATAAACCGCTATGGAATGCAAATGGTCACCTGCTTATAGTGGTTCTGTAAAAAAACCACAACAAATGTAAATGACATTTGTAGTGGTTTTTGGTAAAAACCACTACAGAACTCAATGGTCTTTATATTTGTAGCAGTTACTAGTAACCACTACAAAGTATTCCGTTGCCCGAGGTGAGTTTGTTGCAGTTTTATCAATAACTGCTACAAAATTAAGCGCTATAAATACCAAGCGCTATAAATACCAAGCGACCTTTCATTTATCTCATTTGGCCATTTTGTTTTCTGACAGTTCTCTCAGAGTTTTTCTTTAGATCTGAGCTTTTTGACATCTCTCTAAGAGTTTTGCTATAGTATTTCACATTTTTCATACTAGACGTATGAAAGTTACATATTTTCTTTCTACTTTTTATTATTATTTTATATAAAAATGTGACTACTTTTTTTATTCTTTTATATTTTGTAGTTGATATGGCTTTTAAGGAGGGACAAGGGGAAGGGGAAAGAGGTCGAGCTTCCCCCTAGACCCCTTCTATGGGGTAGCAGCAGTAGAGGAGGGGGTAGTAAAGAGGGAGGGCGACCGCGCCATAGCAGATGGCCCCACAGTAGCCACAGGAGTCACTGACCCCCATTATCGATGGGCTGGATCATGGCAACATTCCATAGAACTATAACTCGTTGTGTCCGGTCCAGGCTGTTCAGATTGGCCACGTCCAGTCTGCTCGTAGAGATGTTCCCCTTCTCATTTGCACAAATTACCACATATGTTAGTTAAATTAAAATTCATATTTAATAGGTCAAATTTAAATATTTGATTTATTAAATTAAAAATTTCATTTACCTTAGACCTGCACCTTAAACCCAGTCGATCGGGAAGATGACCATCGTGGGTTGTTCTGGTTCCACGCCTCCTCGTCATCCAAGAACCGCTCCATATCAATAAGCGGAATCATGATCTTGAAATCCTCATTCTTGTCGTAGTCACTGAGACTCATATTACCTCCCTCTCCCAGAACAACAGGAGGCACCTGTTCAACCGCTACCTTAACGAGCTAGGCTCAAATTGGATGCAGTTCCCCCTTCACTTTAGGAAGTGGAAGAAGGTTCCAACGAGGCCAAAGGATCTGGCGTGGGATAAGGCGGTGAAGGTAATTAATTGTATTTAATTACAGTAAATGATTTAATTTATAATTAATTTTATTTAATTATTATTTATTAATTTTCTGATTTATAAATAATCATATTTAATTATTTTTTTATTGTATTATAGGATAGGTTTGCCATCCGGGACAACAGGAAAAGGTATAAGCTCATGTAGATGGGAGACAGTTGGAGGAACAGGAGGAATCATCTCTTCCACAATATGAATAAGGATGGGATGATTCCTCCACAGCAGCTAATCGACAACATTCTGGACGGCGTCCCATCGAATGACTGGGTGAGTTTTGTCAATTCAGGAGGAGTACAGAGAGGTAGGTAATTTATTTATAATTTTAATTTTAATACAAATTTAAAATATTTTATGTTTTTAATAATTATAATTGTTGTAATACTTTTAATATTATTTTTTATGCAGGCACTTTCTCAAAGGAATACGAGGTGCTTAGGGCAGGAGAGGATCCACTAAACGGTAGGATCAGAGACATTTGTTGTCACTTACAATGAGCTGGTTATTTTTTACAATGTCAATTACTTTTAGCTGGTTATTTCATATTATAAATTTAGTGTTTTATTGTTCATAATACTAATTTAATTTTTTAATTGTTTTAGGAGAGGAAGGCACAGCAGGAGAACCACCAGACGAACTACGAGGAGTTATTCACTATCACCATAGACACCGCATGTAACTCTGACCTCTTAGTAGGCAGAGGAGGCCATCGTAAGTTAATTTATTATTTTTTAATAATAATTTATTGTTATATTGTTCATAAATTACTTTATTGTGAATAATAATAATTAATTATTTTATCAAATTGTAGGAGTGGATGCAGCAGTCGTAGGTTGGGCTGCGAGAGACCCAAACCCAAGAGTCACAAGGGTTCTTGGCCAGGGAACATTATCAGGGAAGAAGTGCATACTGGGTTGGTGTGTCCAGCTTGCCATTTTGACTTTGACATAGTGTACTTTTCCTACAGCTGAAAGTAGTGCTTCATAGGGTATCAGAGGTTTCTTAATGGAAAGCACAAGCTTAATTTGTAATGGAATATCTTCAATGGAAAACTAGAATAAAGAGGACCACCTTAGACTTTATCCGGTGTAGATGTCTTATAACAGCTTAAGGATGTTGAATTTGAGTTTGGAAAAAGCAACGATACAGCAACAGCAGGGCAAAAGATGGGCAAGACTTTTGCTTCTGTGCCTCAGTAATGGAAGAGATAAGCAGTTTCTTTACTAATTTACTTCGCCATAGTCTTGATGTCATGCAAATTGAAAAAAAAAATTGTATACGGCAATATGCTATATATGCTGCTTAACAAACCCAGCAAGTCAAAATATAATCTTCAAGTAAGGAAAGATTTATGTGCCGTGGGAGTTCATGAAGACATGTGGCCAGATGAGCATGACAAATATAAACCGACAAAGTTTACCCTCACAAAACCGAACAAGGAAGTTTCCTCACGACGTTGAAGAAAATAAAAGTTCCTGATAGGTATTCAAGCAACATTTCACGATGTATTAACATATACGCTCGAAAGGTTATTGGCCTGAAGAGTCATGACTTGAATGTTCTTATGCAACAATTACTTCTACTGGGTATATAGAATGCACTTCCTCCTGATGTCTCCATCATTTTAGTGGAGCTTTATTCTTTCTTCCGGAAGTTGTATTCTAAGGTTTTGATCATTGTAGAGCTCGATCAGCTGTAGTCCAAAATCATTCTTACGCTTTGTCATTTGGAGATGATATTTCCTCAGTCCTTTCTCACTATGATGGTTCACCTTACTATCTACCTTGTTCATGAAACAAAGCTCGCTGGCCTAGTTCAATATCAATGGATGTATCCTATTGAGAGGTACTCATTATTAGTTTCTATGTTTGCTAGTCATCCTTTTTCAGCATTTAGTATCATTTTTCCTTCTTTACTTTGTAGGTTTCTTGGGAAATTGAAATCTTATGTAAGGAATAAGGCGTGGCCAGAAGGTTCTATAGCTGAAGGTTATATAGGTGATGAGGTCCTGTATTTCTGTTCAAGGTACTTTGATGACATTGAGACGGCTTTCAATAGATCGCCTCATGTAGACAATTGTCCTAAACATGCGCTAGCATTAGGAGATTTGTTAATCCCTCTTGTTGGTAAACCAGTTAGAGAAACTGAGAACTTTAAACTAATGGCAACTGAGAAGTTGCAAGCACATAAACATGTCTTGATTAATTGCACTCAAGTTGAACCCTTCCTTCAGTAAGAATTGTACACTCATATATTATTCTATATCTTTCATAACATTTTATACTTACACATCATGATCGCCTTCCGATTATTAATTGCAGGGAATTCAGAAGTCATATGAAGCGTCAACTCAAGACCCATACACAAATATCCTTCGAAGTTGATAAAAAAGGTCCACAAATAATTTCCAAGCTGATTTGTGCACAAAATACAAAATGACCACAATCCACACTCACCAAATTTTAAAGCTCTTGCAATTGGCCCTCTTGACCATGCAAAAAGGTTTATGGCATACAATGTCAATGGTTTCAAGTTTTGCATGGTTTCATGAGATTAAGGATTGCAAATTCAAAATTCAAGTGTTTATGGTACCTTTGGGACAAGGAGTTATGGCAGCAGAAGTGATGCCAACATGCAGTTCGAAGGTGTCCCTTACTATGGAAAGCTTCTTAATGTCGTCGAACTAAATTACTAAGGCCATTTCACTGTGATGCTATTCAATTATTTGTGGACAAATACCACGACTTCCCGGGGACTCACAATTGACGACTTAGGCATCACATAAGTAAATTTCTCCCAGCCAATTCACATTGATCATTCTTCTATAAGTCTTATATTCTTGCCTTAGAGGCACACTAGGTTTATTATATCGAGGATGAGAGGCATAAGGATTGGCACATGGTAGTTCATTTAAAGTCTTGAGACCTTTACAACATGGATGATGGTGATAACATCGCCTATGAGAATGAGCCATTTCAGCCCCCTCAGTTTTGTAAACTTCTTCCCTGAAGGTGATGATAAGTTATCTATAGTTTAGTGTGTTTTTTAAGTTCACATCATTTAAATTTAATTTTTGTACAAAATAATACCACACTAACAATTTCCTCACACAATTTTTATAGGGATGGCGACAAAGAATGATTACACAAATTATGTTTTTGTTCTTGTAAACCTTAATGAATATTTTTAAAAAAAAAATCAAAACAATATTTGTAGTAGTTATATAACCGCTAAAAAATCACCAAACACCACTACAAAAGTAACAACCGCTACAAAGAACGTCACAATAACCACTACAAAAATTAACCGCTACAACACCTATCACATTAACCGCTATAAGTGCTACACAGATCACTATAAATACCCCCACCACACCTCATTTTAAACACTCCCCTATTTCTTTCAACCCATCCTTTCTTTCGTTTTCTCTCATTTACAAATTTTTTTTCTAAGAGCTGAGGAGCTGAACAAGGTGAACAAATATGGTAAAAAAAATTTTAATTCTTTCATTTCAATAATTTTTTCCCTCACATAATATTTATTCTAACTATTTTTCTTTTTTTGCAGAATTGAAGGACATTTTCTCACCATTTCCTATTTTCCTTACATAATAATAACCATATTGTAGCAAATAATATAATAATTTCTTATTATCTACATATCCTCCATAATATTACTAATATAAAGTTTATACTTATCCAACTTAATTTAATCATTCTTTTTAAATAATAACTACTATAAGCTAAACTACTTAAATAATATACTATTCAATCCAATATTATAAAAATTGAAACAGATAATTGTATAATTTTTTTAAAATTTCACAAAATATTTGTAGCAGTTTTAAGAACTACAACCGCTACAAATTTTAAAAAAATGGAATTAAATTTCTGCCACCGAAATTTCATGCGATATTAGTAGCAGTTCACAAACTACTACTAACTTTTGGTGCCATTTTTTTTCAAAATTACTATTTCAATTTAGTAACGGTTTTGTAACCGCTACAAAAATGGAGCCAAATTTTTATTTTTCATTCCCACTACGTAAAGTTGTGGCGTCAACATTTGTAGTAGTTATAAAACTGCTACATTATTGACAAATGAATCATTATCAACATTAGAATCTTGTAGCGGTTTAGAGAAACTACTATAAATGTAGTAGCAGTTATGTTACTTGAGTGGCAGTTATTTATAAACACTACAAAAAATGTTTGAAATAGTGGATTTTGTAGTGGTTTTGTAAACCACTACTAATATAATTTGTAACAGTTAAAACTGCTACAAATACACCTTTTTAACCGCTACTAAATTGCATTTTTTTGTAGTGTCGCAATATCAACAAGAAGAGAGTAGCATAAATATTGTTAAGGTGGTGGAGAGAAAGAAATAAAAGAAAGAAGGATGAGTAGTTCAATCACATGAGACTAAAAAGATTAAATAGAAAAAAAAATGAAAAGAAAAAAAAATAGAGAGGAAAGATATAAGGAGAAAAGGAAGGGAAAAGAAAAACAAGATAAAATAATCCAAATCATATTGGATTGCACCCTCTAGCAATTAGTGTCGTGACTCACAAAGATGACAACAATCACAAGAGCATATGCTTTCTTTGGGCATAAAGATGAAACAATAAAAAAAGAAGAGAGAGAAAATTGTTAGAATCCAAGTTTTGATGATAATAAAAGGTGATGTTACCAAATGCATTTCAAAAAGTTTAGAGGATAATGCTGTGATTTTAACCGATGCACTTGAGTGATGGAGCTTGTACTCGAGTGAGAAGCAATTTTGTACTCACGCACAACGAGTGTTGGACTGAAAATGTTTTACAGAAGCAGTCTTACAGCTGAAAGTTATAGGACTACTCAAGTGATAGACTTAACACTTGAGTGATGATTTAATTTTTACTTGAGCATGAAGGCATACTTCGTGCAAGTGTTTGATAGAGAGCAAAGTCAGAGACAGGAAATGGTCGTTGTACTCAAGCACGGACTCAAAACTCGAGTAAGAGCCTCAAGCGCACTCAAGTCCTGCAAGTGTGGTGC
Source organism: Inga oerstediana (assembly GCA_963210345.1). NCBI lineage: Eukaryota > Viridiplantae > Streptophyta > Magnoliopsida > Fabales > Fabaceae > Inga > Inga oerstediana. The sequence goes on from OY723407.1 coordinate 44,580,678, forward strand.
AGGAAGTGCTTACCCAAGAGCAAGGAAGAGCTGAAAGTGAAAAGTACACTCGAGCAATGGCTTTAGTACTCGAGTGATGGAGCAACACTCGAAAGTGAGATAACATACTTCCTCCAATATTACCGCAAGTGATGAGCATAAAGTTGACTAGATGCGAGGAGATGCTGATGCACTCGAGTGAGTGTTTCAGTACTCGAGTGAGGCCCCACATCACCTGTGTAACCCCCTGCCTTAATTAGCGTAATTATGACTTGATAACACATAGTTAAAATGGTTTAGAGACCGTCGGATAATTCTAAACTTGTTTCAACTTCCTGCTTTACAGTAGGGTTTTCACAAAATCTTTCAAAACTTTTCCTTATCCTGGTCTCAATTTCAAATTGCGAATATAATTACATGTGCAGTTAATTCACATTCATACATATCAGAGTATATAACCAAATTCCCAGCAATTCCCGGGTTTTATACATATATAAGCTAAGGGTTTATAAGTCTCCCCAAGGGGATTACATGACCAAAATCAAATGCAATATTTACATCTCAAACTATACAGTAATCCCAAGTTCAAAAGTCGATAACCAACTTCCCCAAAATCAAATATACCCCAAAAGGTCCTAATAGCTCCTGGTTGCCCGCTTCTCTTTAGAGCCACTTGCCCTACCTGAAATATTAGTCATTGGAAAGAATGAGATTTAAGAGAATCCCAATAGTAATAAATCACTCACACAGTGCGTAAACACTTAGCATATATGATCATGTTAAGCAGCATCACAATGTATCATGGCTCACGCCACAAACGACAGCACTCATGGCTGTAAATACTATGCGTCAGCTTTGGCTGCAATCTCTATGTATCACAATGTATCACTAAGTATCAGCTTTCACTGCAAACTCAAAGCATCAAAATGTATTCCCAAAATATTCTCAATGCATGACAAACATACATACAATGTTGCACACACAGTAGAAGAGAAATAGTCACTACATTGTTCTTTCCTGATGTTCCTCGGCACAATAGGCTCACGCGGACGACAAATATCAAACCCTATTAATCAAAATCAAGAGCAATGGATTAATTCCTTACTCCAATTCACACTTTCAAGACACTTAGGGTGGTTTCTAAATGCTTAAATATAAGCTTAAAAGGTTGGAGTAAAGTTTACCCAAAAGACCTCTTTAAAAGTTCAACATGTAGATTTTCAATGGTTGGTCGCGGACAACCCAACTGTGGGCCGCAGCCAACGGATGCACAGAAAGGTTTAGGCTGTGGCCAGAGTTAGATCAGAAAGTCTTGGGCCTCAGCCAGCCCCTCACGGGCCACAGCCAACACATGGTCAGAAGGTTTTGGGTCGCGGCCAGCCTTATAGGCCACGGCCAACTTGTGACCTTGACTCATAGCTGATTTCAAACACTCATAACTTTGTGCACCAAAATCATAATAACTCAAACTTTATATGGATAGAAAGCTTGAAATATGAACTACAATCCTAAAAATTTTCACAACATTTCAATACCATTTGCTAGGTCAAAATACCATGCAAAGTTGGCCTCTTGCACAACATTCCAGACTTAGCCAATTTTCCAGTTTTTCCAAAAATTCCATATTTCACCAATTGGCTTCCAATGGTTCCAAGTTTCAAATCAAACACCATTTCTACACAATTTTACTCAAAGAATTCATTGGAGCCATCAAAACAACCAAATTCCATTCATATTTGACATGTTCCACCACAAACACAACATGTCACACCAAAACTCACTCAAGTCACCACATTGCAATCCATTCCCAACTAAGCCCAATGGCACAAAGACACCATTTAACACTAAATTTAACATCACATACTAACCATTGCATACCATTCGAAATTCAACAAAAATTAGGGCAAAATCACAAGATCTCAAGACCAAGCTAATGACCACAATCAATATACTAAAAGGTTCCAAATACTCACCTTAACTTCTTCCCAAGACTTGTATTGATTTCTACCACTTCTAAATTTTCTCAAGCTTCTAAACACCACAAACCATAGGAATGAAGCTCTTGACACTATGAATAATGTTAATGAAGAACACTTGAGCATTTAAGGTCAAAACCTTACCTAAAATTCAAGCTTCTTCTTTCTCTTTCTTAGTTGATCTTGGCTACAATTGAGGAGAGGAGAGAGGTGAGAAGATGATGGAGAAATCAGATTTTTGGGGTGCAATAAGGCCCTTGGTCTACTTGAAATGGAGGAGGGAAGAGAGAGTTGAAATTGTTGACTCTTTAACCTCAATCCATGGTTCTTGTGTTTACATGTGTCAACATCTTGTTCCTCCTTCTAAGCACTCACATAAGCACATGCACACACAATCCTACTCCCTTACTTACTCAATCTTAGCCATTGATATCAATTACCAATGAGTTTCCTCTTCGATAACTGTCCAATTGGTCAGTGAATTTACCATTTTGCCCCTGATTGTCATAACATATACGATACCATCATCAAGCACATTTCTCATCACAATTCACATCATGTACTTCAAAAGTTCTTAATTAACACTAAGTACGCCTCTTTTGAGGTCATCAGTCCTTAATTACAATTTAGGATATTACAACCTGCAAGTGTAAAATCACACTCTTGGAAAACTTGGTGCGAGTGCTATCCAAAAGTGAAGCCTTAAGGTAAAATACACTAGTGCACTTGAGTAAGGAACTGTCACTCGAGTGGGGACCCACATCACCTGCAAGTACAAAATCACACTCTTGAAAAATATGCTGTAAGTGTTATCCAAAGATGTGATCTATAGTGCAAAATACACTACACTCAGTGAGACAAGATGTACTTAGTGAGAACCTTCAATACTTGCAAGTGAGAAAATGCACTCTCTCAAAATCACTAGGAATGTTCCTACCACGATTTCTTGCACAGAGATTCCAAGTATACATATGCCATTCCACAATGAAACACTCCGCTCTATAAGGACTATTATTCAACAGAAAAAATCAACTGACTATAAATACAAAATTTCATAGACCATTAAGAACATGAACTTAGAATGAGAATATACACAAGCAAATTCATAAGTCTCTGTTATTCATATTTTCTCTGTATTTATATTGTACTTCAATATTTGTTATATTTACTCTGTGAGAGAGTCTGTATACATTTCAAATCATATTTTCATTTGATCTCAATGTACAGGAACCTTGAGAGGGTAGATATCCTTACGAGAGAAGCAGTTGAGAGAATTCCTTGGATAACTTTCTGCTCGTAAAACTTACAAAGTGCAAGCAGGAGAGAACGTTACTGCTAGTAAGACTTATAGGGGTATAAGTAGGAAAGAACGTTACTACTTATAAGACTTGCATACGTAAGCAAGAAAGAAAGGTTATAGGATTGTTTCTGCACATAAGACTTGTCATAAGGGGGAGAGAAAATTCTAGGTATTAGAATATTTTTGCTCATAGTCCATACAAGGACGATTGTTGTCTTGCGGTGTTTCAAGAGCCTACTAAATCTTAGAAGAATAGTGAAAATCTCAGTAGGTCTTGATCTCTGAGGACTGGACATAGGCCTGGGTTTTGGGTTAACCAGTATAACTCTCTCTGTGCTAATCTTCTCAACTCTACTCCTTCTACAGTTATTTTCATATCACCGTATCAACCAAAAAATGTATCACATCACCCAATTCACGCCCTCTTGGGTGAAGCTTGTCTCTTTCATTTGGTATCAAAGTAAGGTCTTCTCCGAAGAGCCTAACAGCTTGAGAAGGATCCAATAAATGGCAACAATGGGTGAGAACGTCCTTCCAGATAAAGCTTCTATCACTCGACCTCCTAGTTTTACTGGAGAACATTTTTCATTCTAGAAAGCTAAGTTCAGAGTGTTCTTGATGGCTAACGAATACGGTCTATAGAATGTGATACAAGAAGGTGACTATGTTCCAAAGAAGAAAATCGAAGATAGAGTCGAGAAAAAGAGCCCAAAGGAGTTTGACGACAATGACAAGAGGTTATTAATGTTAAACAATAAAGTTATTTTAATGATACAAAGTGCCCTCAGACAAAAAGAATATTTTTGAATCTGCACACTACCAACAGCCAAAGATATGTAGGATACGCTTGAGATCGCTCACGAAGGTACATCTAGAATCAAAGAAAATAAAGTCAATACTCTAATTACAGAGTAATGTTTGTTTTAGATGAAACCTGGAGAAAGAATCTCAGAATTCAAACTCAGATATACTCATCTTGTTAATCAACTATTGACACTTGGGAAAACATTTGATCAAAATTTCCAGTTAAGAAATATCCTTAACATTCTTATGAAAGAACAGGAAGCAAAGGTGATAGCTATCGAAGAAGCTAAAGGAGAGTTAATGAGATCCATAGCTGCACTCTTTGGTAGCATTTCTGAGTATGAAGGAAAGTTAAAGTTCAAGAAGGAACTATAAGAGTTTGATGATAAAAAGAAAAGAGGAGTCGCACTCAAAGCCATTAGGAAGATGATTCTTCAGAAAACACAAAGATGTCCCTGATGATAATGATATGGGAATGATCGTGAGGAAAATCAAGAAGTTCTATAGAATAGGCCAAAAGAATTTCAAGAATTACCAAAGTGGACCAAGTAAGAAAGAAAACAAGGAGCAACAAATAGTATGCTAAGAATGTGGAAAGCCTGGACTAATTAAATCTAAATGCTTCAAAAACAAAGATAAAAAGAAGCAGAAAAAGAAAGCATAATATCATCCATATAGGGTGATAGCTTGTCAAATGAAGAAAGCAACAACGACGAAGTTGCAAATCTATGCTTACTGGCCAAGGAAGAAGAATCGGACTCTAAGGTAAGTGACTCTAAACCTACTTATAATGAGTTATTATCTGAATATAATGCATTGCATACTAATTCATCAAGGCAGCTAAAGAAATGGTTAGTCATAAGAAGAAAGTAAAAGAGTTAGAAAGTACTATCATATCATCATGTGCATTGTGTAAAGAAAAAGACAAGAAAATAAGTGATTTAACAAAAACTGTGGAAAGATTTACTAAAGGAAATAAAACTCTTAAAGTTATTCTAAAATCTTAAAGAGTTTCCTTTGATAAATCTGGAATTAGATATAAGTCTGATAGGATAAAAATAGAAGAAAGAAGAAAAATGGCAGTAGGACTTATCTCAAATATTTTAAGAACTCTGTGCATACATGAAATCCATTTGTATCATGTAATTAATGTAATAGGAAAGGACATTATACTTCATCATGTCATTTTAGAAAAGGATAGGTCATTGATACGTACAAATGGGTTTTAAAAGGAACGCATGTACTAAGAGCAATGCATACTAACTACAAAGGACCCAAGAAAGTGTGGGTACCTAAAGCTTGATCATATCACTCTAGGTATGTCTCAAAGCATCCCGTGCAAACAAGTGGTACATTGATAGTGGATGCTCGAGACACATGACTAGTGACAGAAATAAGTTCACCATACTGGACACCAGAGAAGGAGGAAAGGTAACTTTTGGAGGTAATTAATCTGGACGCATTGCTGGAATTGGTGAAGTGGAAAAATTTGATAGTGTTCAAACTAATTATGTATATTACGTTGAAGGATTATGCACAACCTCCTAAGTGTCAGTCAAAGCACTGACAAAGACAATTAGGTAATCTTTGATTCAGAGGAATGCTTGATAGTAAACAAGAAAGATCTACCACTTAAAAAAGAATCCATCAAAGCAAAGATACGAGCTCAAAGGGACGATAACTATTATACTATTGATTTAAATTCAAATTCTTCTAAAAATTGTTTTCTTAGCAAATAAGAGAAGAGTTGGTTATAGCATAAGCGTCTGGCTCATATTAACATGAACCAACTTGACAAACTGATTAGAAAAGACTTAGTTGTTGGTCTTCCTAAACTTAAATTCAAAGATGACATGATTTGTGATGTCTGTCAAAAAGGCAAACAAACTAAATCTTCTTTCAAAAGAAAGTATGAGATTTCTACTTCCAAGCCTTTACAATTACTTCATATGGATTTGGCAGGTCCAACGAGAGAAAAAAGTTTTGGAGGAAATCTATATACCTTAGTAATTGTCGATCACTTTACAAGATTTACATTGACTATATTTATTACTTCAAAAGATGAAACGTTTGTTAAATTTATTATATTTTCGAAGAAGGTCCAAAATGAGAAAGTTATTTCTATTGCCTCAATCAGGACAGACCATGAAGGAGAATTTGATAATCAACTATTTGAAGACTTCTGCAACAACAAGGGAAAAAATCACAACTTGTCTGCACCTAGAACACCTCAGCAGAATAGAGTAGTAAAAAGGAAGAACAGAGTCCTCATAGAAATGGCAAAGGCAATACTCAATGAAAAAGAAATGCCATAAGTGTTCTAGACTAATGCAATGTGTACTACATGTTATATCTCAAATCGAGCATATATTCGCAATTCAATTGGAAAGACACCATATGAACTCTACAAAGGGATAAAGTCAAACCTTGCTCATTTACATATCTTCGGATGCAAGCGCTTTATTCACAATAACGGTAAAGAAAACTTGGGTAAATTTGACTTAGTCTGATGAAGGTTTATTTCTAGGATATTCTAATAGAAGTAAAGCATAAAGAGTTTTTAATAAAAGAACATGTACTATAGAAGTGTCCATTCATGTTGTGTTTGATGAACTTGATGCTCAGATAAAGTCTTTTGATGAAGAAGAAATAGATTTGATAAAGAAAAAAAAACTATTTCAAATCAGAATGATTTTGAAACAAATGATCTTCAAAATGAAAAAGGTGTTGATGATCATGCTCAACCAAAAGCATGGACACATATTAAAGATCATCCAATTGATCAAGTAATTGGAGATATTCATAAAGGCATCAAAATCAGAAATAAAATTCTTAATGAAGTAACATTTTCTGCTTTTATTTCTGAGATTGAAACTTTTAATATTGAAGAAGCACTATCTAATAATGATTGGGTGATTGCTATGCAAGAAGAATGAAATCAATTTCAAAGGAATCAAGTTTGGGATTTGGTACCTTGACCTAAAGATCACTCGATTGCAGGAACCAAATAGGTTTTCATAAACAAACTTGTTGAATCAGTAATCATTGTGAGAAACAAGGCAAGATTGGTTGCTAAAGGCTATAATCAAGAAGAACGTATTGACTATAAGGAAACATATGCTCCAGTGGCAAAAATGGAAGCAATATGAGTATTCTTAGCGTTTGCTTGCATTAAAGATTTTAAACTTTATCAAATGGATGTGAAAAGTGCTTTTCTAAATGGTTATATTATGGAGGAAGTATATATAAAACAACCTCTTGGTTTTGAAGATGAAACAAAGCCTGATCATGTTTTCAAACTTAAGAAAGCTTTGTATGGTTTGAAACAAGCACCCAGGGCTTGGAATGAAAGGCTAAGAAAATTTATTCATGATCAAAACTTTGTTAGAGGAAAACTAGATACAACACTCTTTATCGAACATAACAAAAATGATCTTCTAATTGTTCAAATTTATGTTGATGATATTATCTTAGGTGCTACCAACGAAATCTTTGTCAATAATTTTCTAAGCTTATACAGGGAGAGTTTGAAATGTCCATAATGGGAAAATTAAACTTCTTCCTTAGACTTCAAATCAAGCAACGGAGAAATGAGATATTTATATCTCAAACCAAATATTTGAGGGAGTTATTGAGGAAGTATGGAATGGAAAATGCTAATGGAGTTTACACTCCAATGAGCTGTACTATACTGCTGGATACAGACGTAAAAAGCTCTTATTTCAACATCACCAAATATAGAGGACTGATTGGTTCATTACTCTATCTAGCAGTAAGCAGGCTGGATATACAATTGAGTGTTGGAATGTAAGGTATCAATATGCTCCTAAGGTGTCGCATGTAGAAATTGTAAAGGGAATCTTCAAATACCTAGGAGACAATGCAGAACTTGGCCTATGGTGTCCAAAAGGTGGAAATGAATATTTAATGGCATATTCAGATTCAAATCATGGAGGATACAAAATTGACAGAAAAAGTACCAGTGGACAATATCAATTCCTTGGAAGTTCTCTGGTATCATGTTTCAGCAAGTAGTAGAACATAGTGTCATTGTTCTCAACTAAAGCAGAATACATAGCTACAGTAAGTTGTTGTTCACAAGTACTTTGGTTAAAACAACAACTTTAAGATTTAAGGATATACTTGAAGGAGATACCAATTTACTATGACAATACTAGCACTATTAGTTTAGCCAAAAATCCTGTACAATATTCAATGACCAAGCACATAGATATCCGATATCACTTCATTTGAGATCACATACAAAAGAAGGATGTTAAAGTAGAATTCATTCCGATACATCTTTAACTAGCTGACATTTTCATAAAGCCGATAGCTAAAGATCAATTCTTATACATACAAGGAGAATTGGGAATGCTTAATCCTACTGAGTTGTAAGCTCTTCTTGTTAATTATTATGTTTAATGTAAGGTTTGATGATAACCATACTGACTTAGGCATCGGAGTATGTAGAAATTTGTTTTATAGGGCTATCACTTTAGTGTTGGATGGGTCACTCGAGTACAAGGCACCTTAGCACTCAAGTCAGGGATGAATTCTCAAGTATAAAACTACATCATATGCTCTATTTTTTCTCTTGCAAAATAGGGGTTAATAGAGGAGATAAAAGTATCGAGAACTTACTCAAATCCAATAGGTAGGATGGCTCTCACTCGAGTGAGGGTATTAGTGACTCGAGTGCAGGATGAACACACCAGAGAGTGAGGGAAGAACTCTCGGGTACATCAGGTACAAGTTCTTAAATCAGCATCAAAGCATGGTTTCTCAAGTGATCTTGGAAGACTTGAGTATAAAGGTGAAGATTATATCAAGATATACTCAGACTAAGAACGCATATACAAGTTTTGTACACTTTTTCATGCAGCACTCGAGCACAATAATTTCTCACTCAAGTGTCATATGACTAACACTCAAGCACTTAGGGTTATCACTCGAGTGTCAAGACTTATATCAGTTACACGACAGCATAAATGGCATACTTCTTCTTACTCAAAAGTATCTCTTCACTCATCCATCGCACCTCTTCACTTCTAGCTGTTACCCACCGATTAACATCTTAAATCTCTTTAAATTTTGGTTGCAACTATCCAATCATCTCCAAAAGGTCATATTTTTAATTATAAATTCCCTTTTTCTTGCCCTAACCAAAGAACACTCCGAAAATCTGTCTTTAAGTTCTTCTCTACACTTTTGATTCTCAATCTGTTTTGAATCAATCCTTATAGCTATAATAAAGACTCCTCTAACTTCTCAAAAGTCTCCCACTCATTCACCTACTCAATCCACTGCTAGTGAGTCAAAAACTCCGATGGCAACACCGATACCCACACCATCTCCTACTCCACCACCACCTCTAAAACCCAAAATGACCAAGAAAAGATCAAACCCGGCCAAGAAGAAATATCTTAAGCCAAAGGTGGCTAAGGAGGCTCAACCTCCACCAAAGAAACCAAAGGGAGTTGTCTTTAAGGAGCCTATTATCACGTGCTCTCAATCAAAGAAAGTGAAGGGAAGAGGAAAGAAAACAGACACAGAGGAACCTCAAGAGTACTCCTCTAATTATTCCTTCAATCTGCAACTTCTGGAAGTAATAGAGAAATCCAAATTGGATGCCTTGGTTTATAAGATTGCCTCTCAAGAGGGTACCTCAGGTTTTCATCATGTTGGCCAGTCCAGTCATGCTGGTTATTGTTAGGAGTACCCTCTACTTCTCAGGCTCCGAAGGAAGAACAAGACACAATTCCTCTAGAAGGCTTCAACACTCAGGTACTGAAGCCATTTAACCAGAAGGTATATGATTCTAAGTTTTCAAATAGAATTTTTTTTTCTGTAGTTTATGTGGAGTTAGATTATTTATGTAAGAACTATAGGCTAGATTTTTTACCTTTTCTTGGATTCTATGATCCCTAGTTAAGTATACACCTTTCTTATTCACCCACTGTTGTGAGAACCTTTTACTGCAATATGAAAGTCCATAACATTGTGTTTAGAGCTAGGGAAATGATAGAAGAAGGAATATCCACTATTGTTAGAGGCCAACTCATTATGATATCCCCTTCTATCATAAACCACATACTTGGCTATGTTACACTACCATCCAATCTACCCAAACTCTTTGCCAATAAAGCCTTCCAGAAATTGAGGCTAGATGACCCTATATGATCCCTTAATTTTAAGCCTATTGATATACCTGACTCAATCCATGCCCTTCATTTATACTCGAAGCATAATCAACAAATCCAAAAATTATACCCACTTTACCCAGAGAGATTATTACCTATTGCCTTCCTTCCTAGCTGGCCAACGAAGGAATATTGGTGAACTTATCTTCAATGAGATGAGAAGATTCTGATTTTCTTCATCATGAACCACCATAATACCATATGTACAACTTGTATCTCTCATTCTTCGACATAACAAGTTTTGGTATTTGGAAGGAACTGAGACGGTAAACATCCCAAGGTTCAGCAAGGCACAGTTGACACACATAAGGATCACCCTTTCAGTCAGTCAAACCAAGGCTACATCTCAGTGAAAAGCCACACCATCGAGAGGTGATGAGGATCAGTCTTCTGTACAAGGTTCATCTCCACCTCCATCATTCCTAAGTGTATCACTACCAACCTATCTGGCTAATGTGATCAATCAACCAGTGGTTAGCCTAAAACAGGAATTGTTAAATAAGTATGAGAAGCTAGTAGATAAAATAGAATTTCAAGTCATAAAGTTGGTGAACAAGGCAAATACTAAATTTAACTTGATGTTCAAAGCTCAAGAAGATCAGTCGAGGAGGATTACTGAGTTAGAAACTTATTTGCATACCCATTTTCCTACTTCTCAAACTGAAGTACCTCTAGTTTCTACACCTACAACTGTTTCACCTTCCCAAACTAGACCCATGTAATCTTTACCCATACCGATACCAAGATTATCGCTTCTATTGATATCATAGTTGATCAGCCATCCCAGCCTGAAGTCTCTACTTCTCAGCCCTCATCTCCACCATTTGAGCCTGACCCTATTGATCCATCTACCACCATGGTGGTGTATATTCCGCCTTTACCATCTGACATCACCTTTCCTCAGCCCCCTCCTGATGCTGACAAAATAAGGGAGAAGAACATGTGATGATTTAAGTTATATGCTGTTGATATAGGCTAGATTAAGGGGGCGTTTATGAGTTTTTGATATATTTTGGGTTCTGGGTTGATTTTATTTGATTTTGATGTATTTAGGCTGCATATGGGTACTTTTTAGCTTAACATTGTGTTTTAAGTTTGCCAATGTACTTTACAAGTTCATTAATACATTTGCGGCTATTTCAATGTTTCTTAAGCTCTCTGTTTACTCCTATGGTATTATGACTTATCTTTGCCTTAAGTGTAAATTGGAAGTATTGCAAGAAGTTTTTGAAGTAAAGTGCAAAAATATGAAAAATGACTCAAAACTTTAGTGAATATGCATTTGGAAATCTTGAAAGAGTTTTCAAAAAATTTTCAATCCAATTAAATCTTTAAATCCATCATAAAGGTTTTGTCTTCATCAAAAAGGGGGGAATGTTAGAATCCAAGTTTTGATGATAACAAAAGGTAATGTTACCAAATGCATTTCACAAAGTTTAGAGGATAAGGTTGTGATTTTAACTGTTGCTCTTAAGTGATAGAGCTTGTACTCGAGTGAGAAGAAGTTTTACACTCAAGAACAATGAGTGTTGGACTGAAAATGTTTTACAGAAGCAGCCTTTCAGCTGAAAGTTATAGGACTACTCAAGTGATGAGCCTAGCACTTGAGTGATAATCTAATTTATACTCGAGCATAAAGGCATACTCAGACAAGTGTTTGATAGAGAGCAAAGTCAAAGATAGGAAATGGTCGTTGCACTCGAGCACGGACTCAAAACCCGAGTGAGAGCCTCAAGCCCACTTGAGTCTTGCAAGTATGGTACAGGAAGTGCTTACCCGAGAGCAAGGAAGAGCTGAAAGTGAAAAGTTCACTTAAGTAATGGCTTTGGCACTCGAGTGATGGAGCAACACTCACAAGTGAGATAACATACTTCCTCCAATATTGCCGTAAGTGATGAGCATAAAGTTGACTACATGCGAGGAGATGCTAATGCACTCGAGTGAGCATCTCAGTACTCGAGTGAAGCCCCACATCACATGTAAGTGAAAAATCATACTCTTGGAAAACTTGGTGCGAGTGCTATCCAGAAGCAAAGCCTTAAGGTAAAATATAATGGTGCACTTGAGTGAGAAACTATCACTTGAGTGGGGACCCACATCACCTACAAGTGCAAAATCACACTCTTGAAAAATATGCTGCAAGTGTTATCTAAAGACGTGAGTCCATAGTGTAAAATACATATACACTCGAGTGAGACAAGATGTACTCGAGTGAGGACCCACAACACTCACAAGTGAAAACATGCACTCTCTCAAAATCACTTGGAAGTGTTACACAGAAGCAAGAGAAGTAGTGAAGAATTAAAGGTGCACTCAGTAATGCTCTATCAGAAGCAAAAACTCAACAGACTTACAGTAATCAGTTCGAATATGGTTTAATGTTATTTATTCATTTTATATTCACCTGTTATTATTATTTAACATCATTTAACATATACTTCAAGTGAGAAACAGGAGTTTGATAATTTGAATCAGAGATGCATAAAGAAAGTCAAACAACGGCAGGACAAAATCACTACTACCAACTAAGCACATACTTACCACAATATCTTGTTGAGAGATTTCAAATGTACGCATGTCATTCCATAATGAAACGCTCTGCTCCACAATGACTATTATTCAACATACAAAATCAACTGACTATAAATACAGAATTTCAGAGACCATCAAGAACATGAACTTAGAACGAGAATATACATAAGCAAATTTGTGAGTCTCTATTATTCATATTTTCTCTGTATTTATATTGTACTTCAGTTTTTATTATATTTTCTCTGTGAGAGAGTCTGTATACATTTCAAATCATATTTTCATTTGATCTCAAGGTACAGGGACCTTGAGAGGGTAGATATCCTTACGAGAGAAGCAATTGAGAGAATTCTTAGGAGAACTTTCTACTCGTAAGACTTATAAGGTGCAACAGGAGAGAATGTTATTGCTCATAAGACTTGCATACGTAAGCAAGAGAGAAAGGTTATAGGACTGTTTTAGCACATAAGACTTGTCGTAAGGGGGAGAGAAAATTCTAAGTATTAGAATATTTTTGCTCATAGTCCATACAAGGATGATCGTTGTCTTGCAGCATTCCGAGAGCCCACTGAATCTTGAAAGAAAGTGAAAATCTTAGTAGGTCTTGATCTCTAAGGACTGGACGTAGGTCTGGGTTTTGGGCAAAACCAGTATAACTCTTTATGTACTAATCTTCTCAACTCTACTCTATCTACAATTATTTTCATATCACCGTATCAACCGAAAAGTTTATCACATCACCCAATTCACCCCCCCTCTTGGGTGAAGCTTGCTTCTTTCATAAAGAATAATAAGAAAACAAAGCAATCCAAATTTTATATTAGATTCATCCTTTAGCCACTGATGCTTACACTACTACAAACAGGGGTTTTAATGTCCTTATTTTAGCACTTTTAACATCCCAAAACAGGGGGACGTCTATGTGAGGGCCGTATTATATTTTAGAAAATACGTCCCAAAAAATGGGACGTCTAAAATGGGACTTTAGGCGTCCCTATTTATAATAAGGACATCTAAAGTAAGGACTTTAGATGTCCCAAATTGAGAATTGGGACGTCCAAAGTCCCCCTGTATAGGACTTTAGACGTCCCTATTATAAATAGGGACATCTAAAGTCCCTCCACAGGGGGACTTTAGACGTCCCTTTTCTCAATTTGGGACTTTAAAAGGTTTTATTTTTAAAAAAAAAATGATTATTTATATTCTTTATTACCCAACAAATTCAAACTACAGAAACAGAATAGAAGATGGATCCATAAACCACAGCGTCCGTTACAAAATGGTAAGGACATCCAGCACTACAATCTTTACTATATATATGTATAATAACAACTCATACAACCTACTACTATAAATGTACAATAATAACTAGAAAGTGTCAAAATGTTGTTATCACACAACTATTAGCTAATATAAATAAAAAGTTTACTGATCTATATGTTGAAGAAGATGTCCAGCCAAAAAGTCTATGATCAAATTAATGTCTTCAAGTAGATAGGCATCTTCATTATCAAAAATCTGAAAATTAGAAAATAAGCTTTGATGAAATGAATCAAGCAAATGAATTAATTAACATTTCAATTACAACACCAAAAATATTATCATTTGAGAATGAAGAAGCGATTACCTATTCAAAATCGCTAATAATTCCACTTTGAATGATGTTATACATATAAAGTATAACATAATATCCGCATTCAGTGTTGCCAGGTTGTTTAGGGCACTTTAAATCAAAGTCAATTGGTTGTTAAAATCAATAAAGGTATATCTAAAATGACCGTCAATGAAAGAATTAGAATCGAAACTACTTACTTTCAAAAAATACCACTTTAGGTATTTAACAACTTTACCCTCGTGTGACCCACCTAGGAATCTATATGTTTGAGTCGCACTGTCATGAAAATCAAAATCAACAGAAATTGGAACTATTCATTTTTTTAAAGTCAATAAAATACCAAAAAAATAACTTACGTGTCGAAGGCGGATTTTGTATCTTTGTCTGACCTTTTACGCAAGGAATCAAACCAATAGATTACATTACGGAGAGGACACAACACACAAGCTCCAGTGGTAACTATAACAACATGTACAGATTAAAATAAAGTTAGATGACAAGGCAATTATTTATTAAACATCTCAAATAGGAAAAATGAAAATACGTACCCTTGAACAATTGGTGCTAAATAACAACAAAGTTTGGTCTGTCCCATTACATAGCCCACATAGTAAGTCCTTGCCTCCAAAGTATTGGTATCCCCTGTCATATTTGTAGGACATAAGAATCCATACAAATCATGTCTTTCCATGTCTTTGCAAATGCGGTGGAAGATGCTATAATAGAATTAAAATAAGGAATGAATTATTGAATGTATGAAATAAAAAAACCACAACATGAATTCTACGGGAAAATTGGGAAAAAAAACTTACCGGATTGTAAATTTCACCCATCCTGCATCTATCTCCTCTAGCTTGATAAACTCTTTGAGATCTTTATTGTCAATCGTGTAGGAATAATCCTATGTAAGGCCCACAATCCCTTGAGGCATTTTCAAGTCAACCTGGCGAATGCCTTTGTAAATCTATTGCAGCCGTGCTAAGTAGGGCCATTTCCTCACATCGTCGTCATCCTTTTAGAACATCAAAAAACAAATTGTTATTAGGATGCCAACAAATCTTCAGTTATAGTAAGGTCATGCCTACCATTAGAGGTGTTGCCCCTGAACTAATAAGATTGTGAGGCCAAAGGATGAAAGATTCTATTGCTTGACCTAATGTGCCAACCTTTGCATCAGGAATAGGGATGGTTGTACCTTCTTCCCCCTCTCTAACACACGTCACATTCACCCTACGTAAATAGTGGCGCATCCAAATAGAGGTGCTGGAGTGGGAGAAGGGTCGCCAAGTGGTTCCTCCATAGGGTTGTAACTTCCTTTGGTGGTAGGGAAGGCCGAGGATTCCTAAGTTATACTCTCGTCACTTGCCCTATGCGATTCAAATATCTTTTTCATTTCAAGTTGAAACTCTGGCAACAACTCTTGTCGGAGCTTGTCACGAAGTTTGGCCTCAAACTCACATTCGACTTCCTCTCAAATCTTCGTCACAAGGTCCCTACTAGTTTAGCTTGTGACGAATAATGTGAGTCTCGTCCAAAATACCTTACGGCACTAACTCCTAGTGTCTCTCCTTGAACACAACCAGGGTCATTTGCCTTCCCAATAGCTGTTGATAAGATGTCTATCTGTCTACTTGGATTGAACGAACCTAGGCTACTATGATCTTCTAGTTCATCTTATAGCATACAGTTTAACGTAAATGTATCTAAACCATTCTCGATATGAAAAAAATTAGGTACTTATGGTATAACTACTTACAATCCTCACAGCAACCTTAGCAACAGCTGGATTTATATATTTCCCACCCTTAATCCCCCCTGCTTTCCATTTTTTGTGACATGGAGGAGGTGTTGGGGCCTAGATAACAGTGCTAGGATCTGATTCCACGGCTTCCTTCATTTTCTCCAACTCTTCTTGCATCATTTGCTACTCAAGCTTTCGATAACTACCACGAGACATGTAATACTGATATTTATTTTCTGCTTGCCTCTGTGCATTTGCTGCACTTAATTCCTATGAATGAAAAACAAAAAAAATAAATCAATGATATCAAGTATATTAAAATCAAAAGCTCTATATCATTATGACAGAAATCTTACCAAAAATTGAGGATCTTCTCGTGATGCCACAAACAACCTCTAGTCCTCTGGAGACAAATTCAAATAATGTTCATATGGATCCTTACCCCTAAGGGGCCCTCGAATGTACCTTTCTGTTAGTCTGTTCTTGAAACCTTTCCAGTATAGACGAACCTCCCCCATCCAGTGCTTGTACATCTCCTTGGTGTCTGGGACATCGTATGTTTGCTGTAAGGTGAAATATAAGATAATTACATTTGAAGCAATAGGAATAAAGCTACAACTATCATAAATGTATCAAAACTTATATACCAGAAGTGTTTGCCATATCATGTCTTTCATTTTTGGGGGAACCAATCTCCAATTATCGTAGGTAATGCGCACTTTGCTTCGACCTAAATACCCTAAGTAGCTACTGAAATGGTCTTCCTCAGGACCAACTGGATTCAGATTGGCATTAAAGTCCACATACAGCCTTTCTTGTTGAGGTTTATGGCATGCAACCAATGCTCCCATCTTTGTATAGCCTCTAACCCTTCTTGCAACGAGTTCATCTCTAGGCCTTTCATCATCCCCAACACTTTTTGATGAGTCACTAGAGTTATCCATATTCGTATTAACACAAAAAGCATCGTCAGATACGTAAATAAATTGAAATAAAAATAAAATAAACTAAGTAGGAGTAAATTAAAAAAAGCACACAATTCTATTTTATAAGTTAAGGTCTTACGCTATATTATTTCCCATATTCCTTCACCATGATCATTTCTTACAGCATATTCTTCATCATCTACCAATTCTACTTCATTTGTTCTAGGTGGAGTTGTTGTAAAAGGTGGTGTGTCATCAAGGTTAAAGGTCAGATCACCATACTTCTGTTTTTTACTTTTAAGTACAATGGACATTTTTTTACTTGTAGGATCTGTGACATAAAATACTTATTTCACCTGGCTTGCTAGAATGAAGGGCTTATCTCTATAGCCAACTCTTTGAAAATCAACTGAGACAAATCTAAATTATTTATCTATTACCACAACATTATTGCTAACCCACTTATATTTGAATAAAGCAACTTTGAACTTGTTGTATGTAATCTCCCATATTTCTTCTATAACTCCATAATAAGCTATGGACGCTAATATGGGGTTTCTATCTTTCAAACTGGAAAAGTGCATGGCTTCAGCTTCTACCATCACCCCACTATTTTGCATGGTACTTCTATCATCTTCATTTTTTGTATAGAAAAAAAAGTCATTTATATCATAACCAATCCAAGTAATGACCTGAAACGAAGGCCCCCAAGCTAGCCACTCGATTATCTCAAACACACCGGTCTCGTGTGAAACCTTTTCCTCGAACCACTTTATGAATGTCTTGTTTTGCTCAATAGCAATCTGCAATTCATTCTTCCTTGGATTCTTGTTCTTTAAAGTATTTCTGTGTTCATCTATGTAAGGTTGAACATCTTCCATATTATTCAGGATATACAAGTGTGCTTACAACACCTCTTCACGAGGAACATTCTTCACTTTCAGTCCTTATGTTCCTTTGCTTCTCCCCTCTTCATGTCAAGATTGTCCCTTCTTCCCTGACATATAATCTTTGCAAAACTCCATAGCCTCTTCAACTACATATCTTTCTACAATTGAGGCTTCTGGTCGATATAGATATTTAGAATACCCTTTTAAGATCTTCATGTATCGCTTGAAAGGGTGCATCCACCATAGGTAAACTGGACCGCAGAGCCTTACCTCCCTTACCAAATGAACTATCAAATGCACCATTATATCAAAAAAAATGAAAGAGGAAAATGCATCTCTGGTTGTGACAAAATAATATAACCCTCATTTTCTAGTTCATCTAACTTTTCATTGTCAATGACTTTGTTACAGATAGCATTGAAGAAAACGCATAATCTTGTTACAGTAGTTCGCACTTCATCTTTCATTATGTCTCTAATAGCTACCGGTAATAGTTTTTGCATCAACACATGATAATTGTGGGACTTCATTCCCACTAACTTTAAATTATCCATTGAGACACATCTTCTCACATTATAGGAATACCCTTACGGAACCTTAATTTCATGCAAACACCCACACAAACTTCTTTTCTCTACTTTTGATAGTGTATGAGCTGCTGGCTCCATATATGCCCTCCTACCATTATCTCTTAGTTATGGATGTAGCCGTTTTCTTATTCCCATATCAACAAGGTCTAATCTCGCACTAATCCCATCCTTAGTCTTCCCTGGTATGTGTAAAAGTGTACTGATAAGGCTATCACAAACATTCTTCTCCACATGTATCACATCAATACTGTGTCTCACATCAAGACTATGCCAATATGGAAGATCAAAGAAAATTGATCTCTTCTTCCATATGTTCTTCTCACTCACATTCCTTTGATTCTTAACAAAAGTGACATTGATACGTTCTACTCGACTGTAAACTTCTTCTCCAGTTAATGCCTTTGGAGCCATTCCATACTCCGATAAGCTGTTAAAACGCTTTCTTAGCTAAGATACGGGTAGAACCGATCAAGAAACCTCCTGCGGTCAAGGTAGACAGGTTTTCTTCCATGATTTAGTTGATAGAAGTGTGTGTCTACTTCACATATCGGGCATGCTTTATAACCCTTCACGCTGTACCTTAACAAGTTTTCGTACGCGGGGAAGTCATTTATCATTGTGAAAATTAGTACCTGTAGCTTAAAGGACTCCTTCTTATATACATCAAACACATCTATGCCTTCCTCCCCCAACTTCTTCAAGTCCTCAATCAAAGGCGTCAAGTAGACATCGATATTATTCCCTGGATGTTTGCATTATGTATGCTAGTAAGAGTTCCATACGGATTGATGCCGTCTATATAAAGCCCAAGCTGAAGGTTTCTTGAATCACTACTAAGCATATTGATGTTAGACATCACTTCATCAGAGATCATGTCCAAAAGAAAGATGTCAAAGTAATATTCATTCCAACTCATCTTCAACTAGCTGATATCTTCACAAAACCTCTTCCAAAAGATTAATTCTTATATATTAGAAGAGAATTGGTAATGGTAAATCCCAATGAATTGTAAGTTATTAGTATTTACAAAATATACCAAATGCTAATTGATGTTATTTATTGATGTTTTGATGGTTACTAACTTAAACATCAGAGTTTCTAGTAATCTGTTTTTTGTAGGAATTTGATACTCTGTTATGAGGCATAAAATGTAGAGGTTAACAAGGGACAATATCACTAGAGGGACAACTTCAAGTAAAACTTCATTACCCCAGTAATACCTTAAAGTAATTACAAGGCTTACTCGAGTAACTACTCGAGTAATAACCTTGAAAATAGAGTAGTTAAGCATTAATTCAAAACGAATTCAAAAGAAACAACAAAACCGTTGGAAATGAGTAGACAGTAAATAAAGAGACAACTTACTCGAGGGAATCCTTAAGTAAATCTTCAACGTTACTTGAGTAAGGCCTTAAGTAATCATGGGTGGAAATCAAAAATCAATTCAATCTCTATTCAAATTGGTGTTAAAATGCCATCAAATGATCAAGGGAATATATATAAGTAATTACAATATTACTTATGACAGGTGTGCATTTAAATTGCATTGATTTATATTTTTTTTAAGCTTTACTTGAGGGAGCCCTCGAGTAATGCCCAAGATCACTCGAGGGAGCTCTCGAGTAATATTAGGCACCTAGGTTATATCTTTGCTCGACACGTCATTTTCAGAAACTTACTTTGAGTAATTCTCTGAGTAACCTCTCAAAAAATCTTTTCAGAAATACCTTCTCACTCCATTCTTGATAAAAACCCAGTGATTTTTAATTCCAAAAATCTCTCAAATCTCTTAAAATCATTTGCCCTAAACCTTTGACGTCTGAGAGCTAAAATCTTGATCTTTCAATCAAAATGGTTAGAACCAAAACCAACACTCCCGAATCTCCTTCTGAGTCTTCAAATCCTCAACAATCTCATGATTCTATTCCATCTCCTCTAGCCAAAAGACAGAAGCTCACTCCACGATCGAAAGCTAAAATCAAGCTGTAAGCCAAACCCCAAGGTGAAAGGGGTAGTGATCAAGGAACCAATTGCCTCAAAAGCTCAATCTAAGAAGGATGCTTCTCCTGGTAAAGGCAAGAAGACTAAGGCACCATCTCCACCTCCTTCTAATTCCTCTGACATACCAACTTTTTTTTAGAAGCCACCAAAAAAGGCTAAGTTTGATAGGAAACTTGCTCAAGCCATGGCAAACATACTGGATGAGGTTCACAAGTCTAGAGAAGGGAAGCAAGGTCAATCTAAAAAGGGACCCAATGTCAAGCAAGAAGAAATTACATTCCTTCCAACTAGATTCAACATGAAGAAGATTAAGGAATCATAAAAATTCAAAGATCACTTTTCAAGGGGAAAAGTGTGCAAGATACACTTCATTAACCTCAATATTCTTCAAAAGGTATTCAAATACAACCTCAATTCATATATGGAATCCTATATGCCTTGGCTTTTAGTGAAACTTTCTTTTTGTTCCAAAATAGTGAGACATTTCTATTGTAATTTAAAACCTATCAATGATCCACTTAGGAACTCTCTGGAAGAAGAAATGTTCTCTAAGGTTAAAGAGCAAGAAATCCTAATCTCACCATCCAAAATCAACACTTGGTTAGGAATAAAAGACCCACCTGAGGATAACTATCCTAATCTTGATTCAAACCAAATTGGTAAGCTACATATTGAACTATCTCTGAAAAACCCACTTGATACAAGTTCCAAAAAGAAGAGGAAGACAGAGACTGCAACAAGCCGTTTGGATGAGACACAGTGTTCTGCTCCATCATCCTCATCTTCTCCTTCCTTCTTTAGTGCCTCATTACAGACATTTATGGAGAATATCCTCAAGGGTTTCCATATCAACATTGCCAATACAAATACTGAGTTGGTAACCCATATGAATTTCAAGATAGGAGAGCTTATGGAGAGAATGGATAAAAGTCATGAAGAGATGTTGGTAGAGCAATAGGCACAGGGTGAGCTTTTAAGATCACTTCATGCTAGACTTGATGCTTTGGCACCTGTTTATCCACCTTGGTCCATTTATGCCTACACCAACTTCTGAGCCTGGACCCTCTGAGCCTGGACCTTCTTTTATTCCTCTTCCTATCATCCTTCCAAAAACATCCTATTCTCTATGCCTGATCCAGACCCACTCACATCCTAAACCATTCACATCACTATTGATGACTCAGTTTCCTCCAGTCCATCCAGTTCAGCTTGAGCTAATGTCCATACCTATTGCATCCCCCACAGGCACTGAGGAGGTAGTTGTCTCTTCTAGTGATCATAAATCACCTGAAAGAATAGTGGAAGTGGAGATTTCTCCTCAGGTTCAAGCCCCATAAAGTCCTTCAAAGGATCTTATGGTGGTTCCACCTCTGGTACTTCCTGACCCTGAACCTTCTAGCTCTACTTCAGATTCTTCTAGTTCAAATGACTCACATGGCTCTGGCTATACACCTCTTCCTATAAAACCCATCTCTATAGCCAAGCCATCTAGTCCTTCTCCTTCTCTTGATTGATCCTATCTTTTGTGATGAAGACAAAACAGGTGAGAAGAACTTAGGGTGATTTTGTGATTAATGATGTCATGTACTTTGTGAATAATGATGTGATTATATAGATATGGGTATATAGGGCTTAAGGGAACTTTATTAGTTTTGATTATGTAATGAACTCTTTCTGTAACTTCAATTGAAGTTATATTACATTATGGACTAATGAGTTTTTGGTTGTATGCAAGGTGAACAAATTAGAACATACACAAAAATTATGAGCTTTGGATTTTAACATCATCAAAATTGGATTCAAAAGGGTTTTAAATAATAAATTTCTCAAAATCATTAAATTTTGATTCAAAACGATCTTCCCAAAGTTATTTCGAAAGAGTTTTCAAACTTGAATTGAACAAAAGATTTCTTATGAAAAGTTATCAGGAAGCATAAGATTGAAAACTCAATTTTAAAAGCTTTGTTCAAAATCACCATGCTTTGTCATCATCAAAAAGGGGGAGAATGTTAGATCCCATATGTTTTGATGATAACAAAGATTGTATTAATATTACAAAAGTTTTAAATCAAATGTTTGAACAAAGTAACTGAGTTCTTAGTTGCAGGCAAACATATTACTTGAAGTAAATACTCAAGTAATAAAGAAGTAATGAAAGATAGAGTATAGGAGAAATAAGCACTGTGAGATTTTTTAAAGGATTACTCGAGGGATCACTCGAGTACTATAAGAAGAATTGCTCTTTGTCAAAATTTGCATAGGATTACATGAAAGGCTTACTTGAGTAATCTATAAAGTTATTTGGAATCATACTCGAGGGATTACTCGAGTAACCAAAGTAGAAATCATGCAGTAGCTCTCGGCCAAGAAATGACAGACATTACTTGAGTAGATACTCGAGTAACATCATTTGAAAAGACACATTACTTGAGTAAGAACTCGAGTAACATAAAATGAAGATTTGAATTACTCGAGGGTTTACTCGAGTAATCAGGTAAGTCTAATAGAATTTGCTCTTGGCCAAGATTTTAATGCTATTACTCGAGAGATTACTTGAGTAATCTCCAAAGTTATTTGAATCATTACTTGAGGGACTACTCGAGTAATCAAAAGAAAAGGAACACTTACTCGAGGGATTACTCGAGTAAGCAAGATGGAATATAGTCAGACAACGTTGACTTACTCTCTAGCTTATTTTTAAAGAAGTTACTCGAGGGACTACTGGAGTAATGAAGCATGATCACTCGAGTAGCCACTCAAGTAATGCAGTACAAAAGGCATGATTTTAATCCAACATTCATTGATTTATTATCTATATGATTAACCTTTCATTGTATAAGTTTCCTAAGTATATTTGCAGAGAAACAATGAAGAGATCATGCATTAAGAGAAAAGTCAAATATATCATCCGTAATGCCTACCTACCGCAAATGGCTAGTTTCCAAATTCAAAGAACGATCAAACGAAGCTACACGACTCTAACGGACATGTTTGAAATGCTTCCAACGGCTATCATAAATCATCTATATATATGGATCATTCAAACAACAGAACACAACAACTGAGAACACACAAACTCACATTGATCAATATATTCTTTGTGCTTTGTTTTCTTATTTTATTATTTATACTTCAGTGATTATACATTTGCTCTGTGAGAGAGTTTTTTCATTACAAACTCAATATTTGTTATTGAGACAACTTAAGGTTGTGGAACCTTGAGTTGGGGATTGATTTACAACGTGTAAGGGGGAGCAAGTGTCCAGTGAAGGAACTTGTGTACTGAGATGCCAAGAACCCACTGAATCTTGAAAGATATAGTGAAACTCTCAAAGAAGTTCTGAGGACTGGACATAGGTCAAAGTGGTTGTGGCTGAACTAGTATAACTCCCAGTGTACACTTCGGTGATATTTCTCCTAGCCCTTAACTGCTTTAAATTTCCAATTAATTTTTATATACGTAACGAAATTTCTAATATCACTGAATTCACCCCCCTCTTAAATGAAACGTTTGCACTAACAAAAATATTAATTCTCATACTCCAAAATCTCAAATTTTATTCCAAAATACCTACAATATAAGATTAAGCACAAGGTAGCATCAAAAGTTCAAGAAATCATTTGTATGAATAATTAACTAATTATAACCATTTTGCCCCTATTTACAATTAATTCAATACAAATATCTTTAATTAAAATTAGTGCTTAATCATGCAATAATGTCCCAAGAAATGCATCAAAATCCCAATTTAGTTATGAAAAATCATATATAAAATATGGTTCAATCAATTCCCCCACACTTAGACCTTTGTATTCCTAAACAAAGGCAATTAAGTACAATTTTCCAAATTTAAGCCACTAATGCATTTGAAAGATCAGTAATTTCATAATTAGAAAGCAATGAATCGATTAATCAAGTTTCTCAAGCCAGCATTAATTATAGTCAAGCAATGTAAAGAAATTAGCTAACTACAAAATCCAAAATATTAGAATGAAGCACAAGAGACTCTCAAGTGTTTAACTCATCTCACCTCATTGGGATAATTTCACTCTAGCTCACTTAATTAACACCTTACCATAGGCTTGTAACAACTCTAATATCTCCACTATTAATAGCACTTAATGTAATGAATCAAGAGGACTTAAAAGGCTTGTAATGATGGGTGAAGGCTAAATGAAATGGATTAAAAAATTTGTTGATATGCAAGTCAAATGAAATGAGCAAGTTCATAGCATCTAAAGAACTTGAAAACTCTTGCCAATTCTTTTCTAAATTCATGAACAAATGGCTTCTTGGTATTTCTTTTGTTTTTCTTTTATCTACAAAACAATTATTTTCTCTATATATATATATATTCTTTTCTTTGTAATACTCTCTTGTTTTTTTTCTTCAATTCTTTTCTTTTCTCTTTTTTTTCAAACTATAGTCACTCTTTTTTCAATACCTTTCTCTTTTTTTTCTTGCATTTCAATATACAAATTGTTCACTTCTTATTAGCAAATTACTTTTATTTTAGAATACCATGAATACTATGATTAAATGACATGACATGCATACAACATAGGAATAGCTCAAAGGGGTAACCAAAGGTAAATGAATGTAGGTTTATGTTTAAGTTAAAAGGGTTCAAAATTGAATGCCTCTTTCATTTCTATCATATTAATGCAAATGCCGTTTCAAAGAAGAGTTGAAACAAGTTCTAGAAGGTGAAAAACTAAGTGAACATCAATACATGGAAAGAATTCCAGGCCTAAATAATCTTCCAACAAGGTTTTTCTCCAATGCACTTCTAATACAATCAATTGCATAGCAAACTAACTACAACACATTTACTTAGCTATTCCAAGTGCTAACCCTACAAATACAATTAATCAAAACATTACAATCAATTCTAACAATGCTCAACTCTTAAATGCATTAATGATATAGAAACTTTCTTTTCTCAAAATAAGAAGTAAGCAAAAATTTAATTGTGGGTTCATTTCTCTTCCCATTCACTTGAAAAGCAAAACATGGTTTTAAAAAGTTTCCAAAACATTAGATTACATGAAAGCTTAAAGAATTTCCCGTAAATCACATTTTCAAAGTGCCAAATGCAACCCTTTACCACTTAGGACATGCGTCAAAGTAAGTTATTCTTGAAAAATTTTTAAAAAATTTTCTAGTTTAAAGCATTTTTCATTTCAAAACAACCAATGGGATTCAAAATGTATTTCCTTCCCCCACACTTAATCAACACATTGTCCTCAATGTGTAAATCAACTCTATTATTTCAACTTGTTCCTTAGTAAAGTGGGAAGTTGTGAAGTGCAATTGCAATTGGAGCACAGCACGGTAACATCACATAAAGAAAGAGAAAGAGAAACAAGTCAAAATAATAGAGGAAATCAGGATAAAAAGGCACAATGGTAATTAAGTGTGGTAGTGGTAAAAAACACAAAGCATACAAAGGGGGTTCTTATTATGCTTACAAAACTACACTACTTCTACCTTTTTCTACTGGATTGTATCCCTCCGATCCCTTACACTTATCTTCTTCATACACAAGTAACCTCAAATAATCATAGGATTTAGGAAGAAAACAAGTGAGGAAAGAGACAACCTATATTAGAGTATATTAAGTCTCTTGCAAGAAAAGTTCTCATCCTTGATGAGAATCATGCATTTGTCCTTTAGAACAACTCCCTCATTGAATTTCGTTGGTGGAGGTGGCTCAAGATCAATCGAAAGAGGTTCGAGGATGTACAGTAGATGTTGGCTCATTCGATGTCCTTTCCAAGAAAGCACGTGTAAAGAAGACAAGCAAACAATAGTATCTCATCCAAGAATAGAAACATAGAGAGATTTCAAGTGAAATAAAGGCATATGCAATTCCAAACTCTCGAAGTAACTATCATATCTAAGGAAATCAATGACACTCCTATCAGTAGGAGTTAAACAAATGGTTGCATTTTGAAAATTCTCTTGTTTTTACAAAGTGGCAGGTGTGGAATCCAACTTAGTGTTGGGGTAAACCTCATCATCATTGCAATCACAAGAGGTGGAAGTAAAAAGAGTAGAAGAAGAAAGACAATTTTTCAAGTCATTACCACCCAAAACATTTAAAGTTTAAAAAGAATCATTTTCTTTTTCTATATCAGGTGGCAAATTACAAGAAAGAATAACATGGAAAGATTCATTTTCATTAGCAAAATCATCAATCAAAACAATTGAATCTCCCATTATTAAACTATCATGCAAGTCATTAGAATTAACAGAAAAATCATTTTATAGGCTATAGTCTTTCTCACTCACATCAACCACATTGGCATTCATGCAAGACTCAACATTTTCGCAATGCTCATCCTTACAATCATTAATAGTACAAGGAGGTGCATCAAGCTAAATGGTAGAATCAACCACTTCACTTAATGCTTTCTTTCTAAACTCAACAAGCAAGTGGCATTTTTCATGATAACAATCTATACATATTTGATTTTCTTCACAAGAGCATGAAAATATGTCATTCATTTGATTATAATCATCCATAGTACTATGAAGAAAAGCATTTTCAAAAGTTAAGGCATCACACAAAGAAGTAGGAGCACACTCATCAACAAGTACAATCGAATCACTATTACTAAAACCAATAGGTTGAGCAATTATATTTTCAAACATTAGAGAGGATTCAACAATGATTTCTTTACCCACCTCATCATCACTCAAATCATTAATTGCTTCATTAGTTAAAATAGTAGGAGAGTCTACTTCTACAAGGATATGATCATTACCAAATGGTAAGGAAGACTTTTCAATGCTTTGTTGTATTTGTTTCACTTCTTTTTCTTGTATGGAAGTAGGCACCGAAGGATTGGAATCTTCTACTGTTGAAGTGGCACATGGCTCTTGAGCTTAGACTTCTTGCTCCTCCTCCATAGGAGATGAAGATTCCTCAGGAAGTTAAAAACACACCTTCTTGACTTTCTTGGCTTGAGTAGTTGAATTAGATGTAGGCAATAGAGGAAAAGTCTTGTGGAGTATTGCACTTAGAAGACTTGTGTACAAGCTACTCTATTGCTTTCTCCAACTTCTCATTTTCTTTCTTCCATCGCTCCACTTCTTGTGATGGCTGAGTGAGACGCTCAAAATCCTTGGCTAATCTCGCACGTACTTCATCGTGTTATTCCATTATACTCATTAGAGAGGCCATGCGATAGGTAAAGTTGTCCTTGTGTGACCACTCCTCATTTATAGTACGAGTCATTAGATTTTGGAATTTTCTAATGACTTCACTAATAGTAGGTTCTTGGTATGACACACATGGTTAGGAATAAGGTCTATAAGATGGTTGAGATGGTGGGTATAGAGACTCATGAGATGGGTGTCATGGTTAGGCAGTGGGGTGGAATGAAGAAGGAGGTTCATGATATGACAAGCAGTTATATGGTGTAGGTTTAGAATGAGCCTTGAAATATAGATTGTATGGTGGAGGAAAAGGTTCATGGTATGATCTATAGGGTGGGTGTGGTGGGTGAGTAAGTTGAAATGAAGATTGTTGGTAGGGTTCATGCTTGAAGGGTAGACTGGACCATGAAATTCTTGACCAATTAAACTATCTTAACATTCCAACTTAGCTTGAAGGAGTTGCAAAGTATGTTGAATGGAATGGATGCTTTGAGAGATACACTCTTTCTCTCTAATTGAATCTCATACTGAAGAGAGAGATTGAAAGGGTGAATTTCCTTGACAATCCAAACCTCTTTTTGGATTCTCCATTCGAGCTATGATGAGGTCTAACTGTTGTTGCACCGATTGAGATCCTTGAGAGATATTATAATTCCTCTTGGTGCAATTGCCTATGGATGAGTGAGAATTGAGAGGTAAACCTTGATAACTATTAAACCAAGCCATTAGAAATTCAATCACACAATCCCAATGAATCACAAAATGACTATCTCACTATAAACTATTAAAACTAAGAAAAATATGAGGAATAAACAAATGCAAGTGAAAAAGGGGGAAATTTTTCAAAATGACAAAAGTCTGAATTAATTTGGAGACATGGTGAATTCAAACCAATGAGATCAAAATCATATGAAATTTAATGCAACAACACCACACAGAAGTTACCAAGTCGGAACAATAAAAGAATGCAATAAATGCTATGCAAACTACCTAAATGCAAAAATCCTAAACTATATGCAAAGAAATAACAAAAAAATGCAAAACTAACAAGCTTCACAAGAGAAAACCCTTGTCAAAAGTGAATTTGACAATTAGATTACCTAGAGAGCTAATTACTTAGCTCCCCAGCAATGGCGCCATTTAATTAAGACTTTTTTTGTTCGTTAGCCTTGGCGTCCATAATCAAAAATTAACCAAGGATTGCGTATAAGCAAACCTATGATCATTCTCTCTTCTTGAGGAGCCTTTTATTGAATCCTAAATAATCTAGTATGCCATGCAAATGAAATGAAAACAAGGGAAAATTTGGTTTTGGATTTTGTTGAACATAGATAAATGTAAATTTAATTAAAATCCTAAAGCTACGATTTTTTGTCTTTCCAAATAGTGAATGGAATAGAATTGAAATTGGAAATATGAATAATAAAATGAACCTTGGTGACAAATTTGGTGGCTTTCCTAGCTCCTTAAAATAATTTGGGAGTTACTTTTGCATCAAGTCAAATTAAAAACCCTAAGCAATCGCATTAGGTCTAATCAAACTAATTAATGACTAATCCTATAATCGCATTCATAGTCACCTCTTAGATTAATTATTAAAAACCACTTGATGTGTATTTGAAAATCATTTCACTGCACTTGTTTCCTCTTAAATGAGAGCACAATCACGACACTCAATATGAATTAATTCAATTACACACCATAGTAATCACATACAGTGTATAATCTCATTAAAACATAAGGAACTAATTTCAATCC
This sequence comes from Inga oerstediana, assembly GCA_963210345.1. Lineage (NCBI taxonomy): Eukaryota > Viridiplantae > Streptophyta > Magnoliopsida > Fabales > Fabaceae > Inga > Inga oerstediana. The sequence goes on from OY723407.1 coordinate 44,610,155, forward strand.
ATAGTCCAAATGAATCAACACAAAATTCAACACCAATGTTAACCAACAAGGACAAATGAATGCTTATCCAAGTCTCACATAAATGTACCAATTCAGAATTAAATCAAATAGAGCACAATTAATACATATAATAAGCTAATGGACAACTAAGAAACTCCCATTGAAGCAAATTTGAGCTCTAGTCACTTTCTTTGCCACCAAAAATCAAGGAATTAGCCTCTCATAATTGCAACACTCACAACAATTTGATCAATATTTGGAAGTGCATGAGAATGGGTGAATGACCAAATTTGGAAATTGTGGAAAAAGAGTTAGCTAACAACTCTTAATGAGGAAATAGAGGAAGGAATCTATGATAGTGAAGAAGAAAATGAGAATGCTAAAGGCATTAATGATGAAGATGGTGTTTTAGTGGTGTCGTAGAGGAGGTAGTCGGCGGTAGGTTATGACAGTAGTAATGAGTCACCGAAACTATGAAAGCATGTAGTCGAAGGAGACTATAGAAGGTGGTAGGGAAGTATAGTGTTGTGGTGGTAGAAACAGAGAATAGAGGAGGACTAGTGGTGGTTGACGGTGGTACTCTAGTAGAGAAGGAAAAATAGAGGAAGGACGGAGGAGTAGAAAGGATGACTGGCGGTGGTGTGAGCAGTCGACGGAGAACAAAGCAAGGTGGTGATGTGCTGTAATTCCGTCGACGTTGGGAAGCTTTGACGATGGTAGTGTTGTCTCTTTCCCTCTCCTCTCAAGCTCTCTCCCACTCTCTCAAGTTCTCTAGTTCGCCCTTTCCTTTACTCCCACTTGCGACGCCGAAACTATGTTAAAGGGTGAAGGAAAGATGATGGTGGTGGATAATGGTCGATCGCTGGCGACCGTAGTGGGAGAGGAAGCCGCTAGCGAGGTGAATGAAGGGTGAAAGTGGAGAAGAGGTGATGGTCCAGCCCCCTGCAGCGCTACACACCGCTATATCTATATTCTCTTCAGCTTGCATCTCGGGTCTCTGATTCAATATCGGGTCTTGTTCAAGCCAAAGACAACTGACCTAGTCCCTAGTCAAAATGCAAGTTTTGACTAAGGACTTTAGTGAAAAGAGAAAAAATTATCTGGAGGGATTTAACTGAAAACTTTTGAAATGTTTTGGAGCTGAACTAAAATTTCCAAAGAGTCTGGGTATTTTCTTGTAATTTGCATGGCCCCTTTTCTTCATCAAATTGTAATTTCCAGAAATTATGGTGCCCTCTTATGTAATTTTTCTCAAACCTCAAAATATTAATTCTGACCCTCCAAAATCTCAAATTTTCTTCCAAAATACCTACAATGCAAGATTAAGCACAAGGTAGCATTAAAAGTTCAAAAAATCATTTGTATGAATAATTAACTAATTATGACCATTTTGCCCCAATTTACAATTAATTCAATACAAATGTCTCTAATTAAAATTAGTGCTTAATCATGCAATAATGTCCTAGGAAATGCATCAAAATCCCAATTTAGTTATGAAAAATCATATATAAAATATGGTTCAATCACTTTCAATTCATTGTATTGTCATTTCTTCTACTCCTTAGCATTCTCATGTGGTACGTGCAAGTTTCATACATTAATCATGATGTGATATATAATATGATATATATTGGAATCAAATTAGTTTAATGTGACATTTGTGAAAAAACATCATATATCCTATTTGAATTAAGAGAATGAGAATTTAATTTAATGAGAAAATTCATTATGAATAGTTTATGATTTGTCGGACAAAACCATTTTTATAATGTGCGTGAAGTATATATATAATGTAAGTTAAATTTATGAATGATCAAATAGTAGGGAATATTTGAAAGAAGACTATGTATATCATAATTATTCATTATTTTATATTATAATGCATTTGTCTTTACATTTCTCTCAAAGTAATTTTAGCCCCTTCATCACAAATCAATGCAATAAGATCTTTATGTATTTTGATTATGAATCTCCCCATATTTCTTCATGTAGTGGATAATTCTAAACATTCATACTTTGAATATGCATCATAAGAGGCAAATTGAAGTATATTATTATTAATGAGTAATGAAATTATACAAATATTCGATAATATATGTTAGTTCCTGAAGAACATAAATGTAACAAAGTCGATATAATTTCTGGAGAATTAATATAGATTTTTCTTAATTCTATGGGCAGAAGAAGATATGATCATGAAATGCTATGACCCCAAAGATTTACTTCAGAGTTTCACTCTGTTAAAGGGTCTAAGTGATAGCCCAATTGACTGAAATCCATGATTAATAATGAGTTATGAAGTACTTGAATTTTCAAATGAAAGATACATTATTGACTTACTATATACTAATTTGTCTTTAAAATAGAGAAAAAAAGAAAGTGTATTTGTATGACTCACACTTGAGGGGGAGATTGTTAGAATATAAGTGAGTTAATATTGAAAAGTTCTACTCATATACTTTCTTACAAAACCTATTGATTGATCTCCCAAAAAATGGATGTCATATTGATATTTCATCTCAATATCTTATAGAAATTGAAAAGTTTGTTGTTGGTTAAGCAACATGTCAAGTAAACTAGCAGTTCATTAATTCCAACAAATTTATTGTTAGCATGAATTGTTTGATCATTCGAGTCAGATATAAAAGATTACATATGACATCCATTGAAGAACCAGAAGATTTTTCATAAATAGCCAACATATTATAAATTCAATAATTATCATGTGCTGTTTGTTTTCAAATAAATTTGATTATGATTTAGAATGGACCTCTATATTTCTGAAAATATATCAAGCTCATATATAAGCATATTCAAAGAGCATGTAAGCCATATAAATGTTCAATAATTTTGATAAATGCATCTATAAGATGGTTACATGTGTTATTACTATAAGTTTGCAACCTGAAGTTTGTAGGAATTAATGATTGAATAAATTATTATCTTAAGCGCAATTTCCAGATTATACAATTCATTCATTGAAGCCTCCATAAATAGCTGGATTAATACTTATGAGAACAAAATTTATATTTTAGTATTGGCATATTTGATCTTACATATTGCAATATTTATACTAGCCAACCAAATTTTCCCTATAAAATTGGCTTTTTGGTCAAGAGCCAAGTATATTTCATCTTAAAAAGTTTGAATATCCATTCTAATTGATCCATCACAATGCATATAGATGGATATTTAAAGAAAATTAAGATAAATGTTGGGTAAGAACCTCCTTCTTCTTGTTTGTCTCTAAATGAAACAAAAGAATGTTTCTAATATAAACAAATGGATTTAGGAGACTTATACTGCATGATTAGTCGATTGCCATTTGACAAAGTTTTCCTAACATGAGGGAGAGAAATTGAATAGCTGGAAAAGAAAATAAAAAGGAATGTGTTATTACTATCAAGTATAGATCCTCGAATTGCATTCATGAAATATTGCATAAAATCTACCAGATGCAATTATTGACCTAAATAGGAATGACTAAATCTCATACTCTAGCTAAGAATGCTCTAATTGTAATGCCCCAAATTTTTATTCACCAAGAATGTATTGTAAATATGTAAGATATTCAATAAAATGGTGAACATTCATGGCCATGGGAATTAAATATTGGAAATTGAAAGGTGCACAGTGCTTCCAGTAAAATCACCTACTACGCAGTGAGTTTGTCATGTGGTTTTGGATGACCAAATGATGATAGATATTTATGAAATTTTCTAGAATGAAAGTAGACACCTTAAGCTTTAATTGATAGGTCATATGAATCAATCAAAGTTATGTACAAAAAGTTATGAATTTTTGAAACTAGCCCAAAAAAAATTGTTTATTTTCTGTAACAGCATTCAAAAACTTAAATTTTGGAAATCTTATCCTTCCTATTGGCAAATGGATATATTTTTTCTTGAAAATAGACTCAATAAGGGTTCTATAGCCTTTAGAATCACTCCAATATGATGTCTACAAATTTAGTTATGATTTTTCAAAGTTTGGGCAGAAAATCCGCCAGAATTTGCTTAAATCTGAAAATTAGAAATTAATTAAATAATGTAATATATTATAAAACATATTTCATCATCTTCCTCCTCCCATTTCTATCAATTTAGTGCAGCCAAGAGAGAGAGAAGTGCTTGATGAGTTCTAAAGAGAGAAGGAGGAAAATCTCACAAGGCACGTTGATTTCTTCGATGAACTCATACCTAACATATATAATCCTTCTCTTAAACTTCTCTTCTATGTTATTTAAGATATTTGAATTACAAATTTCAGTGTTAAAGAGGCTAGGGTTTTGGCCACACTGGAGAAGAGCAAGAAGGAGCTTAAGGTAACTTCTGAAACTTGGAGTATTGATTGTTCTGACTGCTGTGAGTAATTTAATCGATGGAATTTTGCTGGATTTGCTCAATTTGAAAATTTGGTAAAAGTTGTGTTCTGAATGTTTGCTACCCAAATTGAGTCTAAATCATGTTTTAACGTAATTAAATCGTGGTTAGGAGTAGAAAAGAGCAAGTCGGCAGAGTCAGATTTTGAAAACCCCAATTTTTCTTAGAGAATTGTAGATTTTGGCTAGGACCAATTGGGGGTTAGAGTTGGATTTTTGATATTCTAATGATTCCATTGAGTTTAGGAGGAGAAATTAGGTAGGGTTACAATTGATCACTTTTTCAGAAAAACCTAAAAAGCATAATTACAAAAACGACCCTAAAACCCTGAATAGGGGCTACCAAGGGCATTCTTATCTTTTGGCAGTGAATTTGGTAATTTCAAGTTTAGAAATGGATTTCTTGGGCAGAAATATGTTAGAATAGCCCAGGTCAAAATTTCAGGAAAAGTACGGTTAGAATGGGTACGGCGGTGCCCGGCTGGGTCCTGAGGGCATTTTAGAAAATTTTCACAATAGACTTGTATAACCACTAAAAATACTATGGAAGTACTTAGAATAGTACATGAATGGTTTTTAACCTAATTTTTGTACATTTGAATTGTTAGGACCAAGTTGAGAGCCCGAGGGGTTGGCACGCAAGTTGAGACACAAATTTTGCAAAGGAAAAGACTTGAGGTAGTAACATTATCCTTCATACATCATACCATAGTTCATATGATTGTGTGGTTACCATTGTTTGTACTTGCATTAATCAATATGGTTTGCCGAGAAGAGGCAGTTTGCCGAGAAAGGGTAATTAGTACAAGAAGTGCAATTACACCTGGGTTGGGTGTCAATCCAACCGGTGTACAAATAGTGGGGTGGAAGCCCTACACATGCATACATGTTGTGTTAGTATTGTTCATTAATTGGTGTATACATGGTGCATATCATATCTACTTTCCGCATTTTATATAAACGATAGTATGTGGCTACTAGGATTCCTTAGAATTGCATTATTTTTCAAAAATGACAAATGTGCCAACGGGAGCCAGTAGATCCAAGGAAAAAGCAGTAAACACGGAAAAATGATGGTGCGGATCCCAAAAATAGGGGTAGTGGTTATATATGGTCTTATCTTGGATATTTTGGGATATTTTTATACAAATTGTAAATATTTTCAAATTCTGCTCTACTATTTCCTGTATGTAAACAAATGTTTTATCAGTATATTTGTACTTTTCTATTTGCCTATGGAACTTGGTCTATTACCCTACGCATATCAAAATGGAAATGTGTGTTGACATTTTTTGTATCAGAGCCCAAGCAGTTCTAAAAGAATTAATAAGCGGTTCTAGAATTATCAGAATTATATACTAATATGGTGTTATTTGCATAATGATAGGATCATGAGCAGTTTGAGTAGGTCATCTGAGGGAGAACCATCGGTGAACCAGCACCCACTGGAGCAGCGTATCGTGGATGGACGGCAGTACGGGGAATATTACCTATGGGAGGTCTTCGGATGAGATGAACGGTAAGGAAGAGCGTGTCGGTACTACCAATATATAGACCCGAGCCTAAGCCAACATCGCCAGTATGGTCACTGGCATTGGAGCCCGGCCAGTAATCATCAGATGATTCAGATTACGATCCAGAAGAGGAGGATCAGGAGGAGATCCTGGAGGATAAGCCAGGTGATTGTGAGTCCTGGGCTAAGTCAATGGAGGTAGAGTATGACTTACAACTGAACATGGAGTTGTGGGACTACATTCATGGTAGATAATGCAGGGCGTTTAGAGCTCAGACTACCCTTGTAGATTGTTACCTTGTGTTCCTTACTAGTGTCGAGTTGCTGTATGGGATAGGGATCAGCTAGGGGTAGAGCTTCCCAATGAGTTTTGGATGTATAAGACACTAGACCACTTCCTAGACTTCGCTTTCTGGAACCAACAAAAGATCAACATTGTAAAGCGAGGTCCGAACAAGAACATCTATGCGTTTCTGGACCATATAGCCAACCTGGTACAGAGGTTTATGTACATAGACTGATGTGGGACCCAGGTGGTATATTTTGGTGACTGGAGGTAACTGGAACTTATTTTGAGGTGAGGGCAGTCATGTGGAACGGATGGATAGAAGAAGATAGAGCCAGAGTCGGTGTTTTGGGAGGGTACATAGAAAGTTAATCGTACTCGACTCAAGGAAATCTAGGGATGGGTGACCCCCTGGGAAGTTGCATGTAACTTACGTGTTTGTTATGTAAAGTAAAAGGACAAGTATGTCATGTATAATAGTTTATAGGTTGCATGATGTTTCTATCTTTCTGTAACTACTGTAAATATCTTATGTATATTACGTATGACATATCTGTGTACCCTGACTTTTATGAAATGACAAGAATGCCCTTGCTCTTATATGAAATTTATTTCTTCACTATTTTTCATGTAGAGTGAATTGTAGAGATAATGCGCAGTAGGCCACGAGGTAGAGGCCGAGGACGAGGTAGGACCGGATGTAGAGCTAGAAATAATAATGAGGAAGATTAGGGTCCATTTAATTGATTATCATAGGGGTTCAAATATTCCAAAAAGGAGAAAATAGAAATTTTGGTTGATATGCCCTTTATTTCATTGTGTGATAAATCCAACAATAGTAGTGTATGACTATTGCACCAAGAAGTGTTTTGACTTTTGAGTGAATCTTAAACTGAGTTTTGACCATTCACCAATCATTTGGAGCCATAGATGAGAGCAGCCAACATCATTCACATAACTTAAGTCCAGCTTGATAGTGAAGAAAGTTTAGATAGCCCCTTAGCATTATCTAACATGAGATTATTATTATTATAACCAAGCTGAAGTGTTTACAACATGGAGAGATTCCTAGCTGAAAAGGGATCACCCCAGCAAGAAGATTTTGTCTAAGATAGAGATGTTGCAACTTTAAAATGTTTTCAATTGTCCAAGGAATATGTCCAACCAATCTCTCAAACTCAGATCAAGATATTCTAAATATGAAAGCTTTCCCAATTGATAAGGAATAGTGCCAACAAAGTCAGAAATAGAGAGATTGAGATATATTAACTTAGCAAAAGACTCTATGGACTCTGGGATTTCACTTGAATAGAACTGATTTCCACTGAGATCCAAGTATATTCCATATCATGCAATTCACTCAATGAAGTAATATTACTTTTATCTCTCAGGTAAATAGAACTGAATTGAATATGTCATGTTTCATTACTACAATAAACTCCTTTCCAATTGTAGCATTCTTCATTATCTGCATCCTCCATATTGATATCATGCCAAAGTCATCTTGTAGGATTTCTTGTTCGAACAAGAGTAGAGCTTTTCTCTCATTCTCTATGCACTTTGCTCCTTCACTGACACTAGCCAAATTGAACTTGTATGTAATAAAAACAGTAATGCAAATAATGCATAGAAAAACTTCCAGATAAAGCCCTTTAATTATAATGATGATATCTTCAATACAAGCTCACAGGTGAAGGATGATCAATATGATCCTCATAACACTATAAAAAAACATTGAATTTTTTATGGAATTTTCTAAGGAATCAGCTTTTCCGATGGACCGTATTTCCCACAGAATTTCCGACGGAATCCATTCCATCGCTAATAGGTGCCTGACAAAAAAATTTGTGATGGAATTTCAATTTTGTCAGAAATTTACAACAGAAATTCCTAAGGAACAAAATTTCTGATGGAATTTCCGTTGCAAATTTTGATGGAAAGGCAATTTTTTTTTAAAAAAAACTTCCCAATTTTTTTTAAAAAAAATCCAAATGCAACGTGTTGGGTTCTCAATACGCCACGTGTCCCTCTCCCCTGGCCACCACATGTCCCTCTCCTCTAGCTGTCGCGTGTCCGTATCTCATAATTCCTGAAAATGCCTCTCCTCCCATTTAAACCTGTGACCTCAAGTTGCCGACGCCTTTGCATGTGAGTCTTTGCCAGTTGCGCCGAAAGAATTTTGGTGAAATATGCTTCATTTTATCACCCTTGATATAGCCTTCTTTAAGTTGAGTGATATATGCAGCATTATCCTCATATAGGATTGTTGGGATCATTTTGCCGGAAGATAAATGACAAGTTGTACGTATATGATGTATTACTGACCTCAACCACACACATTCTCAACTTGCTTCATGTATTGCTAAAATTTATGCATAGTTAGATGATGTGGCTGATATAGTCTGTTTCATAGACCGCCATGAAATAGCTGCTCCTCCACATATAAATAGATATCATGTTTGTGATTTACCATCATGTGGATCGGACAAAAATCTAGCATCTGTAAAACAAACCAGTTCATGCTTGGATACATTTGAGTAGTATAACCCCATGTATATAGTACATCTAACATAACAAAAAATATGCTTTATTCCATTCCAATGCCTTCGTGTTGGTGAAGAACTATATCTTGCTAATAAATTAACAGCAAATGATATATTAGGACGTGTGTGATTAGCAAGATACATTAGTGCTCTAATAGCACTAAGATATGATACTTCTGGACCAAGTAGTTCTTCATCACCTTCTTCACTAATTTCTCGTGGTCGGAATGGGTCTTTATCCACCTTCAAAAACCTTACAACCATTGGGGTACATAATGGATGGGATTTATCCATGTCAAATCGCTCTAGGACCTTCTTTGTATAAGTTTCTTGATATACACAGATCCCTTTCTTGAGGTACTCGATCTGTAATCCAAGACAAAATTTTGTTCTTCCAAAGTCCTTTATTTCAAATTCTTTCTTCAAACAATTAATTGCCTTTTGAAGCTCTTCAGGAGTTCTAATGATGTTGATATCATCAACATAAACAGCAATTATAGCAAACTCACTTTTAGATCTCTTCATAAAAATGCACGGACATATCAGATCATTTTTGTATCCTTCTTTCAACAAATATTTACTAAGACGATTATACCACATACGCCCTGATTGCTTCAGGCCATACAGGAACTTATTTAACTTAATTGAATATTGTTCTCGAGAACTTGAATTGGATGCTTCAGCATCTTAAGTCCTTCAAGAACTTTCATATAAATAGGTAGTCACAACATCCATTAAATGTAAATCAATTCCTGCATTTACTACTAGACTAATTAAATAACAAAAAGTAGTCGCATCCACTACTAGTGAATACATTTCTTCAAAATCAATGCCAGGTCTTTGTGCAAAACCTTAGGCTATAAGATGTGCCTTATATCTAGTTATTTTGCCCTTTTAATTTCTTTTTCGTACAAAAACTCATTTGCATCCAATTGGTTTTACATCTTCAGGTGTAAGGACTACAGGTCCAAATACTTTTCGTTTTGCCAATGATTTTAATTCTACATTAATGGCATCTTTCCATAGGGGCCAATCTTTTCTTTATTGGCACTCACTAATGGATTTGAGCTCATGATCCTCATTATCACTCATTACATCATATGCTATATGACAAGCAAAGATGTCATCAACGTTGACTTCATTTCGATCCCATCGAATTCCATTCATAACATAATTTATTGAGATCTCATTATTTTCACATATATCACGTATCTGGGTCTCTTCTGGGACTACAACATTCTCTTCTAGAGATATCTCTACTGGAGATAATATCTCTTCAAAAGATAGCTCTTCTGGAGCTACTAATTTTTCTTCATTATCCCCGACTTGACCATCTATATTCTTTGCTCCTTTTCTTTTTCAAGGATTTTTATCTTTGGAACCGATGGGCCTGCCACGCTTCAGGTGTGCTTTAGATTCATTCATAGCAGGTTGTCCTCAGGGACATCAATTTTGATAGGAGCATTAGCAGCTGGGACATGTGACTTTGTCATTTTCTTTGGGTCAGTAAATGCTTCTGGCATTTGATTAGCTAAATTATGTAAATGAATTATCTTTTGAACTTCCAGTTCACATTGTTTTGTACGAGGATCAAAATGAGCCAATGATAATTCATTTCAACTAATTTCTTTACCCAGCTATTTTTTTTCTCTCCCTAATGTTGGGAAAAGTGATTCATCAAAATGACAATCAACAAATCGTGCCGTAAATAAATCTCCTGTAGATAGTTCTAAACATTTTATAACTGATGGAGATTCATACCCAACATATATTTTCATCCTTCTTTGGTGCATTGTGGTAGTACTACAGGCACATATACCGCATAACCAAAAGTTCTTATATGGGAAATATTAGATTCCTAACCAAAAACCATTTGTAAGGGGGAAACCTTTAGATAACTTATTGGCCTAATGCGAATTAACATTGCTGCATGCAAAATGGCATGGCCCCAAGCAGAAATTGGGAGACTAGATTTCATAAGTAAAGGTCTTGCAATTAGTTGCAACCTTTTAACCAATGATTCTGTAAGTCCATTTTGCGCATGAATATAAGCTACAGAATGTTCAACATCAATTCTAAGGGACATACAATATTCATTAAAAGCTTGTGATGTAAATTCACCAACATTATCAAGACGTATTTTCTTGATAGGATAATCAGGGTAATGTGCTCTTAATCTAATCAATTGAGCAAGTAATCTCGCAAACGCCAGGTTGTGAGAAGATAATAAGCAAACATGCGACCATTTAGCTGATGCATCAATTAAAATCATATAGTATCTAAATAGTTCGCATGGTACGTGTATTGGCCCACAAATATCTCCCTATATCCGTTCTAGAAATGTGAGGACTCACTTTCTATTTTACTTGGTGAGTGACAAATAATTAACTTTCCCTTGGAACATGCAGCACATGAGAAATCATAGGATTGTGGTATTTGTTTACACTTCAAGGTATGTCCACATGAATTCCCAATTATTTGTTGCATTATGATTGAACCGGGATGGCCTAACTGGTCATGCCAAACAATAAATTCATTAGTAAACTTCTGGCTTACATTGTAAAACTATTGGTTTGAATTGGCAAACTTTTGGTCTTCATTAGTGAACTTCTGGTTCTCAATAGCATGTGTTTCAATTGTGCTTATACATGTGTAATACAGACTAGAAGAAAAAAATAGGAAAACTTTCTAATATGCATTTTCTACCAGCAACTATATTTGTAATGACAAGATATTTCTGATTATTTTTAGTTGTTGTTTATAAATGATATCCATTTCTGTGGATATCTTTGAAACTCAATAAGTTTCTTTTAGACTTGGTAGAATAAAATGCATTATCAATGCATAATTTTGTTCCTTCAGGTAACAAAATATTAGCTCTTCCGGAGCCTTCAATTAAATTTATACTACCAGATATAGTCTGAACATTGGCTTCTCGTATTACTAAGAAAGAAAAATATTTATCATGTCTGAGTATGGTGTGAGTTGTTGCACTATCAATGAGACATAAATCTTCAGGATTGATGCCAATAGGATTCATTCTTTAGAAGAAACATAAAAACATACATATGATGGAAGTAATTTTAAACATAACAGTTTAAATTAAATTAAGAAATCTGCAACATCCAAATAGTTATTATCTATATCGCCATACTCAGAATTCTCTCCCTGATCAACTTGATTAACTTCAACATTTGATCTTTTACCAGTATTTTTAATCGATTCTTGGTAAAGATCAACTAGGTGCCTTGGCGTACGACAGGTACGAGGCTACTGACCCTTGCCACCACATCGATAACATGGATTATCATCATATTTATTATGCCTACTACTTTCCCCTTTTTGGTTCTTATCAGTCTTTTCCCACTTCTGGTAGGAATTTGAACCACTATGATATCGACCACGGCCATGCCCACGGCTGTAACCACGCCCACATCCACGTTCATGTCCACAGCCACAGCCACGGCCACGGCCACGACTATAATAAAATTCATTTGTTACTGCATTCACTTCTAGGAATGGGGTTGAGCCTGTTTGATGGAATTCAAGGTTTTTCAATAAAAGCTCATTATTTTGTTCAGCCACAAGGAGACAAGAGATTAATTCAGCATATTTCTTGAAACCTTTTTCACAATATTGCTGCTGCAGGAGCAAATTGGTTGCATGAAATGTGGAGAATGTTTTTTCTAGCATTTCATCATCAATAACATTTTCTCCACATAAATTTAATTTAGAAGTAATTCTGAACATGGCTGAGTTATACTCGCTTACATATTTAAAATCTTGCAAAAACATATGCATCCAGTCATAACGAGCTTTGGGGAGGATGACCATCTTCTGGTGATCATACCTTTCTTTCAAATTGTTCCAAAGAACAAGTGGGTCTATTACTGTCAAATATTCAATTTTTAAATCCTCATGCAAATGGTGGCAAAGAAAAATCATGGATTTAGCTTTGTCTTGGTTGGATGCATGATTCCCTTCTTTGATTGTGTCTTCCAGACTTTTAGCATTCAAGTGAATTTCCGCATCCAACTTCCAAGATGAATAATTTTTTCCAGTAATATCAAGAGCCACAATTTCAAGTTTTGCTAGGTTTGCAGTGGTTCAAGCTAATTAAAGAAATAAATGAAAATAATTAAAATGTGAAATGTAAACATGCAATATAATATCTTAAACAAAAATATTCATAAATTCATAAAGACAATAAATAATTCATAAGGCAAGATAAGAAAATTAAAACTTGTATGGCTTTAGGCCATTTAATCTCATAGCTTCAGGCCAATTAATCTCAAGATGAGGAATTAAAATATTATCTTCAGGATAAATAAAAGTTATACATGACTTCTGGCCATACAATAGGATGAAAGATGTATATTGCTTCTGGCCATATAATAGGAAAAGAGATATAGCTTCTTGCCGTATCATATCATAAGAGATTAAAACAATATGACTTCTGGTCATATAATTTTAGGAATCATATGTGTATGGCTTTTGGCCATAAAATAATAATATAAAAAGACTTGTAAATGATATATAAATAATATAAAAACAATAATGATCTCCAATCTTAGCCATGGAACCCGATGTTATATAACAATTGGTAAAAGTATCGCTCTAATTCCATATAGTGGCTCAGATTATCTCAGATCTATCAAATAAAACAAGGTATAAATAATCATTAAAGAAACCATAAGAAGATCATACCTTCGTTTAGAGCTTCGTGCTGATAACGTATTATAAAAGTATATGTGATAAGAAAGAAGATTGATAGGATTCAGAGAAAATTGATAGAATTTCTAGAGAGAAGTTCTTATTCAGTTCATTTGAAACAATCGATTACAAGCCTTTATATAGAGTCAGAAATCTAACTCTGGTTACATGACCATGGTTACATTTAACCCTGGTTACATGACCATGGTTACTTTATATCTTCTTTATGTCCTTGTCTTCTTTTGCTTTTGCTTTGTGTCAAGTCTTCTTTTCTTCTTTATGTCAAGTTGACTGGAAGTGTAAATTGATTTAGATATGAGTCAATAGACATCCACATATTTAATATTCGTAACAGGGCACTCTTTTTCAAAGTTAATTATCTTTATTGACAAACTTTTTTTTTGGCAGTTATTGACAAATTTAGTGGTGCTGGCTGATAGCCTGTTTATTGGGTAATTAATTGTGGTGCTCCACTTGAAGGTTGACTTGAAGACTTTGTAATTAATGAAGAAAACAAAAGCGTTCTTGTTACACATAACATGTCATTTCAACAACTTTGACATCAAGAGATCAAAGCCACAAAGTACAAAAATCTGAAGGATGACTTACAGACTTTTGTAATGAAGAAAAATTAGAGTTGTCACAAGTAACGTGTTATTTCAACTACTTTAGATTTCTACATTGTAATAAAAAAACATCTTTTTTGGGCCAACTGAATCTTATTATTTTTTGGCCTGACCAACTGAATCGAATTATGAGTTTATCAACATATAATAATGCTATATAACAAGGTAAACAGATCATATTATTCATAAGTCATTGTTGTATTAAAAAAAAAAATCGTAAGTCAATGTCTTATTCCTCAGATCTTGTATACTACGAGTATTTAAGAGAATGTGTTGTCCAACAAGTTGCTAAAGTGGTAAGTGGCCACATCCTGCAAGAAAGATAACATAAATTTGAGTCTCATAAAACACATAAATTGGGAGAAATAAAAACATTTTGTGCTCCTAACCTAGAAAGGAATTAGACTCAAATCTATAGAATTTAAATTGAATTTGATGATGATGGCATTGTTTAATATAGATGTTAATTGAATAGGGTGGGACCGCTTATCACCTCAACTAACAGCATGTTGATTATTTGTTTAAGTTTTATTTTTTAAAATTTAAATCTATATTTATGGAAAGATATTAATTTATTTGTACAGGGATATTTCATTACTAAATTTGTTAAATTTTATTTTCTTAATAACATTTTATTATATAAAAATAAATATATTTTTGTTTCTTAGCAAAAAATTATCAATTTAGTACCAAGATACTCCCTCAGTCTATAAAAGCCCAAAATTTGAATTATCTTAGTCTTTTTTATAAGAGCCCACAAGAGTTGTCTAAACATTTAACTAGTTTTTTCATTTGTATCTCTCATTAATTATATGTAATGCATTAATTAAAAGGTTGGTAATACTTATATTTACTTTATTTCTCTCTTTTACTTGCCTCTTATAAATAAAGGCATACTTGAAAAAAAAAATTTCAAACATACTTATTATTTTTAACCAACTTTAACCACTTTCTTAAACCACATAATTTAGTTATTGAGCTCTTATAAATAGGACCGGAAGGAGTAACATATAAGTGTGTATGACAAAAAATTATTATTATTATCTAGTGCAGGTTAAAAAAACGCTAATTTGTGTTTGTAAGACATAAAGCAAAGTATAATTCATCTAACACTGTAAGTGTAAGGCCCCGCTAGATTCTTTTGAGTCCCAACAACTTCATCAATTCCTAGAGAAGATACTTCTACTAGGAGAGGTAGGCCACAAACCCTGTACCGGATAGAGCTTACAGATTATATTGATGGCCAGCTTCCAAATGACTCCTCAAGTCATAAATGTAAGAATTATTTTCTACTATAATTTGCCTATCTATTTGGATATAAACTTCTAAATGGAAATGTTGGTCAAAACAAAAAAATTTATAACTTCCAAGTGGAATTATGGCCAAATTGTTTTGGAATTTGGATATTATTGTTTTTTTATCAAATCAATTAAGGGAAATTCGCTGGAAAATACCAAATAAGCAAATTAATTGCTCTTTGCCACCAACACAACTGAGATACCTAATTGTCATTAAAATTGAAGTTAAAAAGACACAAAAGCCCCTAGTTTAGTTTGGAAAGATCACACGAGGCAGAAGCAAATGACTAAAGGTTATGACAGTGGCTTGTTCAGTTATCGTGTTTGCCGAGTGCGATGATGCGAGTCTTTTGTTGTTGCCGTCGATCACTGTGGCGTCCGCCGGAGGTCCATCACTGTGGAGTCGATAGATCACTGTGAAGCCCTTCTTCATATTTCAGTTTTTGATGGAGGTGATGATTTCTATATTGCTAGTGGAACTTAGTATTGTGCATTGCTGTGTGTGTGAGTAAGGAAATAGTAAATATAATTGGGGGTTGCTTAAATATTATGAGTTTGGCCATTATTGTGAAGTTTTTGATATTAGTTGATGGGAGTTTGTATATTGTGTATTGTGTATCGTGTATTGCGTGTAATCGGTTTTGTTACCTGAATGTTGCTGGAATAATGATTCTGTAATAGAGATTCACATGTGATAGCCATTATGTGCAACTGATCTCCCATTTTGTGCAATGGATCTTTTCCATACGTGTCCAATGGCCATCCACGATATGTGCAAAGGATGATCCATTATATGCCAATGATCTTCCATTATGTGCAATTATCTTCCGTATTGGGTATTGTTGCTGGAAGTAATAATTCTTTTCTTTGTTGGGAGAAATGCCGAAAAATACCTTTGAGGCAAATTAATTGTTGATTGCTACCAAGTGTGCAAGCGATCTTCCATTTTGTGCAAACCATGTTCCATTTGTGCAAAAATGTTCCATATAAATGTGCAAACAATCTTCCGTTGTGTGCAAAATATCTTCCGTTATGTGCAACAGATCTTCCATGGTAGCATTCAGCAATTAATTTGCCAAAAAGTTATTTATTAGTTTGGGTTATATTGCTTGCTGGTTTTGATGAAATTGAGTTCAAAGGCATCGTGCAGTATTGTCTTTGCAATGTTGAATGTTTTGGTAAAAAATCTTCATTGAAGTAGTTTGACTGTGCATGTTTGAGTGCATATTAGTTTATTATAGGGGAAAGTATAATTACATATTGACTAGTTTATTATAGGTCAAACATATTGCAAAATTCAGATTAGTTGACATTAAAGCCATATTGTTGCAGGTCTAGAGTTAATGTGATGAATAGAGTACAAAAGGAAATTTATTGCTTCTTCCACATAGGTGGGAAGATTGTCATTGATCAAGGGAGGACTCAATATGTGGGTGGGAGAGCAAATGGAAGATGGTAAGAGAAGGAATGTCGCTCAATGAGCTTAGAAGAACAATATGTTCATGTCTTGGTATATATATAGTAGCATCATAGCTTGTGCTCACTTTTTGTATGACATAATATGAATGTCTTCATATTTCAACCATACGTTGTAAACATCAGTTCCATTACTATGCTAACTTGCATTATATGATCATTTGGCACGTATGGCAAAAATTCCTTCCACAAAATGGGAGATGAATTGCACATCATGGAAGAGTAATTGCATATAATGGAAGATCATTGGCACAATAGATCATCCTTTACACATGAATCACATGCATTGCACAAACGGAAGATCAATTGCACTTAATGGAAGATTAATGGCACAAAATGGAAGATCAATTGCACAAAACGGAAGATCATTGGCACATCATGGAAGAGTATATGACTGCAATATCATTGCCACAATGGATCATCCATTGCACATCATGGGAGAGTATTTGCACAAAACGGAAGATCATTGGCACATCATGGAAGAGTATATGACTGCAATATCATTGCCACAATGGATCATCCATTGCACATCATGGGAGAGTATTTGCACAAAACGTAAGCTCAATGGCACATCATGGAAGATCAATTGCACATAATGGAAGAGTGATTGCACAAAATAAAAGATCAATTGCATAAAACGGAAGATCAATTGCACATTATGGAAGAGTAATTGCACAAAATGGAAGATCAATTGCACAAAACGGAAGATCATTGGCACAATGGATCATCCTTTGCACATGGGAGACTAATTGCACAAAACAGAAGTTCAATTGCATATCATGGAAGATCAGTTGCACATCATGGAAGAGTAATTGCATCTAATGGAAGATCATTGGCACAATGGATCATCCTTTACACATGAATCAGATCCATTGCACAAACAGAAGATCAAATGCACTTCATGGAAGATTAGTTGCACAAAATGAAAGATCAATTGCACAAAACGTCTAATCATTGGCACATCGTGAAAGAGTATATGACAAATGAAGATCATTGGCACAATGGATCATACTTTGCACATCATGGGAGAGTAATTGCACAAAACGGAAACTCAAATGCACATAATGGAAGAGTATTTGCACAACATGGAATATCATTGCACAAGGAACATGTTTTTCACGTATGTCAAACTTTATCGACATTTGGATGATCTAATGTTTAAGAAAGTCATATATATACAGACAGTTTGGTTTGTTGCAAAACGAAATACAAACGTCCCTAATTAAAGTAGTTAAAGCATTAATGACGCTTTGCCTTCTTCTTATATCTCCAAACTTCAATGGTACGCATTATCCATTCCCGATGTTTGTTCTTCGCATGGGTAACTAGCCACCACACCACATCCACCCTCTTTTGATCCATGTCTTCCTGAACATAAAAGTTATAAGTTAGATCCAATCATATTGTAACATGTAAAGTAAAAATGTACTCACATCAGGCATTGTGAAATTGTTCCACTCAGGCCTTCTAATATTTTCCCACATTTGCAGCCACGATATCACATACATGCCACAGTCCCATCTACACAGAAATAAATAGCAAAACATTAACATACAATGGATACATATATACATACAAGAGTATCCAACAATTTCGGTAACTCACACATTGCTCTGCTGTTGAACAACTCCAAATCTAAAATCAAATGCAGGCTTGTGTCCGTAGAGATCATGATTCTAGTGTGCGAGTAAATCACAAAAATGTTTGCTCTGATAACAACAAAAGATCATTCAATGCACAAACATCGATAAAAAGAATCAGAGGCCAGAGCCAAATGTGTACCAATCCATCTAATTACACTTCTTGGGCACAACATCCTCACTAGTATTTCATCCTTCATCATAATGAGAACAAACTAGATTTACATTTTAAAATTCAGAAGGAAATGAAACCTCAAGTAATTGAAGCACTAGTACAAGTTCAGAATTACGAGTTAGCAGTTCTCTTGTAACAAACATCGAAACCTTAATTCTCCGAAACAAGACATGCGTGGGTCATTCAATTAATCAAACAGCAAATACCCAAAATTAAGAAATGACATTAGATTGCGATATACCGACCTTCACTTGTGCAAATGCATAATGTTAAAATATATTAAGTAACGAAAGTCTACTAATTTAGCATAACCCATCTGAAGTAAAAAGCCGAAACCGAGTTCAGAGTTAATTATATTGAACTAAATGAACAGAATATGTTAATCTTCACTACCAACCCCATTGACATGCGAGGAAATCTGCTTAAAATCGACACAGGGAAACTGAGCAAATCATTCTCACCAGATTTTGGGAGTAGCAAAATCCCTAGGAATGCTCGACGGAACAATGCTCGACAGAACAATGCTCGACAGCGGACAGTGCTGGACGTCGGACAGTGCTCGACGGCGGACAGTGCTGGACGGCGGACAGTGCTGGACGGCGGATAGTGCTCGATGGCGGACAATGCTCCACGGAAGGCTTGTTTGAGGAATATTGGAAACTAAGGGCTCCTTCCTCCCTCCCGTCTAAAATCGTGTTGTGAAACCAGGGGCTTTTGTGTCTTTTCAAGTTGAATTTTAATGACAGTTAGGTACCTCAGTTGTGTTGGTGGCAAAGAGCAATTAATTTGCTTATTTGATATTTTCCAGCGATTTTCCCATCAATTAATTACTCGTCAAATTTTTCAACATTTACTTATTTATTTTTTGATATCATAGTATTTTTCATGCAACATATATATTGGGTGCATATAACACCCATCAATAGAAAACCATTAATTTAGCCAAAAAATAATAATCCAACAAATCCAGGGTAGGAAAAGAAAAATAAGACCCAAAAACAATAGGCCTAAACTCAAGACCTTGCCCCTAAGGCATCCATAACACAACAACTTACCACATAGAAGGAGGTTTAAGTAATGACCAACAACCAACGGTCATAAAAACACTAGACCAACATCGGTTGGTCTAACGGTATAAAGCCCTACTAAATTCCTCTACCCCAACCGGATGTAATAGAAAAAAAAAAAAAAAACTAGTTAAATATTCTAACACACAATCATAAAAACAACACCAGTATAAAATATTCTAATATAATTTTATATTTATTTTAGAATATGTTCTAATGGCGTTAATATTTTAACTAAAATGTACATTTTCATTTTCATACTCCATTGAAACCATTGCATTGGAAGAGGACCGTCCTCACAGGCTACAGGGTTTTTTTTTTCTAAGATATCACAAGAGACCAAAAAGCCGAAATGACGACAACTTAAAAAGGAGTCTTATCATTCATCACTAATAATAAAGCTTGAAGACTGAAATGTAGGACCCCACCAAGTAGTGGGACCCTCCCAAAAATTGGCGTGCCACTTGAAGCAGCGAGCGCACGGTATTGATCTCTAGTAAAAGGCGAAAGAATAGGTCGCCCCGTACTCACTGCGTGGCTGCGTACTTTTTTTAAGACTTTCCATTTTATAGTATCTCCAGCTCTAGCCACTATCGCCAACTTCACGATGTGAGGCTTTGAGTGGCTCCTATATTTATCTTCCTCACTCTCATCTACAGCCCACCACCACTAAACTGCACTTTTTCTCTCTTTAATTTCTGGATATTATTGTCCTCTTTGGAAGCTTCACGTTACAAATGAGCTTATACTGAATAACTTAAACACGGTTAAGAGATTCTGAGTTCCTCGCAGGCTTCGGGAAAAAATATCATTTAAAGCTAAATTGTGATGCTTGCATATATAAATCGTCTTGCTGTGACCTGGGAGTTCTTGCTCGCTAACTATAATGTATGCTATATATTTCAGTTCACTATAACTTTTCTCATGGACAAAAAATCCGATGTCGTTTAAATTAGTCTACACCATAATTCTTGATATGTATTTCAGATACCCATATTTGGTCTAATCACAAATCATTCTATCATTTCTGTATTCGCCGTTCAATATCCATGGATATATACCACATATTCGATATACATGGATATATACTACGAATTCAATATCCATAGATATTAAACTAAAAGAATAATTAGCTTTTGAACAACTACATATTGCAAATCATTCACACAAACAATGAAAGGGTACCTTTGTCAAATATGCAATTTTCTTCTCTGCAAAGACTTCACAATCTTTACAAGATAACCTGATTTAAGTCAGTTTTCCTGGCATAGATACTTTTGCTCCTTTTGGGAGTTATACGTTTAGGACTGCCAGTTTTATGCGGCGGCTCTAAATCCGAGCTCTTGCCTTCTGTTGGAGATAACGTGTAGGCGAACGGTTCAAGGTTAGAAAAGTGATTATTGTTTGAAGCTAATTAAGCAGGAGACACATATTCTCAATGTCATGTTTTGGATTTCCTAAGAAAACAAGCCTATATTATATATGTTGCTCCTGTGATCTCTGATACCAGCTTAATCAAAATAATTCTGATGGAGGAAAATTGGAGTACTAGGGGTACGTGCGATCATTTTATTGTGGACAAGTTCTTAGAATATATATAGCTCCAAATGTTTTGTTGTTTCTAGCTTTATGGCAGAATGTTTGGAGATCGATGAAGAAAGGTTTACAAATTGCAATAACCATAATCTTATTGATGAATTCTTGTGGAAGCTGTTAAGAAAGGTACAAGTGTGCCAGATATAGTGGAGGACGTTCTTCATCTTTGTCAAGGGATTTGCATATGTTACTTTTTAACAGTGAAGGTGTTCATGCTTCTCCAATTTTCTGTTTTTTTTTTTATTCTTTGGATAATACCATACAACTTATAAACTTTGAACAAAAATACACCCTAGAGAATCTAGAAGAGAAAGACACAATATCAGCTACTAATACAGTACAATTAGATAGAGGAAGCGCGCGACCAGCAACTAATTAAGTTAGCAAAACTGAGAGGCAACCCCAACATCCGAGCAAACTGGCAAAAGGATTAGCCAAATACAATATAGCAGCAAACAAATAGAAAGCTGAACTGGTTAAGAACTGTTTGACAACTCATCATAACTTATCCACTCAGTAGCATTGTGAAAATTGAGTAGGATAGTTCTGAGACCGTTCAGAACAAACCATTATGTTTAAAGTAGTATTTTAATTGATTTTTTCTTTCTTTTTTTCTTACATCTTCACTCTATTAAAATTTATAACTATATTTATCAATTTTTTCAAAATTAAGCTCATTGATATATTTAAAACACTTTCTCCCCTCTACTCAACTAAAATCAATTTGTTTCAAATTAAACTCATCAAAATATATAGAATATTTCCTCCACTCTATTCCCCTAAAATCAAATGAGTTCATTGTCGCTGAAATTTTGGCGCGGCGAGAATAGTTAAATCTTTTCTGTTTCGCATTAAGCAATCAATACAAAACTGGTCAATAACCCGTTAAGAATGCATCATGCAGGGCAGCTCATCCATTCAGCAACAAAGATAATTAACCACCAATAATAAACTTTTGACTGAAATGTAGGATCCCACCAAGAAGTGGGGCCCTTCCAAAAATAGGCGTATGCCATTTTTTGCAACGAGCACACGGTATTCTTTAGTAAAAGGCGAAAGAATAGTTCGCTTTGTGCTCATTGCGTGGCTGCGTGCTTTTCGACGTTCTCTCGCTTCCATTTTTATATGCCTTCTGATGTACCAACTATATTAATCTGGCCGATGTGGGACTTTGCATGACTCCGCTCTCATCCATTGATACAACCCACCACCACAAATATGGCACTCTGTGATCTCTCTAATTTCTGAATGTTTTTGTCCTCTTTGGAACTCTACGTTGCAAATTAGCACATATGTTTTGAAAACTTAAGCAGGTTTAGAAGATTGAGTTCCTCACAGGCTTAAAAAAAAAAAATATCCAATATCATTTAGATCCACGTGTGATTTCATCCCCAGGAACTATCTAAGTAGATATTTATATATATTAATGTGGCATACCTTTCTCGGCCTTTTGGCTAAGATCAAGTGTAGTATCTGTGATACGTGGGCCATCGGCCCACATGATATTAAAAAATACTTCCTCCAGTCCTAATTATAAGATAAAATTGACTTTTTTGGAGAAATTAAGGAAGCCAATTAAATTACTTTAGAGTGTTTATATTTTTAGTATCCTTAGATTATATATTAGTTTATTAGTCAAATTAATTAGTTTGAAAAAAAAATAAAAATATAAATACTTTAAAATAATTTAATTGACTTCCTTAATTTCTCTAAAAAAAATCAATTTTATCTTATAATTAGGACAGGAGGGAATATAAATATATTAATGTGGGGTTATGTAGTTGAAGGATGACTTGGAGGCTTTTGCAATAAAGGAGATAAAAGTTGCAATGCTGAACATGTAATTTTAACAATTTAGACTTTTACATAAACATAAGAGATCAATAATTGAGACTTGACTCTGGGGAGTGGACTTATGATGCAGCGGAAATTATGAGAATGGGAAGCCAGTTTTTTGAAAATTTGTATAAAGAGACCTACAGTTATAATGGATCATTGGTATTCAGATGCACTTATCCTGATATTGATGATGTGAATTTGTGGAGCCTGGGGAGAGCGGTTGCAGATCACGAGATTAAACGAGCTTTGTTTGATATGGGACCTCTTAAAGCACCAGGACCTGACGGTTTCAATCCGTTATTTTACCAGAGCCAATGGGAAACTGTGGGAACATCTGTTATTAGTTTAGTTAAAAGAGTTTTTGATGATCCTTTGTGGATTCGGCATATCAATGGTACTCAAATAGTCTTCATTCCAAAAGTGGACCATCCAGAGACAATTCGTGATTTTCGCCCCATAAGTCTTTGCAATGTTGTGTACAAGATAATTACGAAAGTTATATCAAATAGACTAAAGGCTGTCATGCCTTTAGTAATAGCCCCGAACCAGTGTAGTTTTGTTAAAGGGCATCAGAGTTCGGATAATATTATCCTAGCTCAGGAGATTATTCATTCTATGAAGTCTTTAAAAAGGAAGAAGGGCTTCATGGCCATTAAAATTGATCTGGAGAAGGCTTATGACCGTGTTAGATGGGATTTTATAACCGACTGTTTAAGGGAACTCAAGATTCCTGATTATCTTCTTAAAGTTATCTATGCTTGTATGTCGACGTCTCAAATGCAACTGCTTTGGAATGGAGAGGCTACTAATATGTTTTGTCCTTCCCGTGGTGTTCGACAGGGTGACCCAATATCACTGTACCTTTTTGTTATTATGATGGAAAGGTTGGGGCATTTTATCCAAACGGCAGTGGAAGAGGGTGACTGGCAGCCGTTTAGGCTATCCAAACGATGTACTCCTGTCTCTCATCTCTTTTTTGCTGATGATCTATTTTTGTTTGCAGAAGCAGATCTAGATCACGCAGGGATTGTGAAGGCCATTCTGGATGATTTTTGCGACATTTTAGGACAGAAAGTGAATGCTGGAAAGTCAAGAATTTACTTCTCAAGGAATGTTAACCACATCAGGTGCAAAGAAATCAGTGATTTCTTGAATTTTACTCCGACGTCGGATTTAGGGAAATATTTGGGAATGCCTTTATTACATAAAAGGAGTTCAAAGGCAACGTATAATTTTCTCCTGAATAAAATGGATGCTCGTCTGGCTAATTGGAAATCCAACATGTTATCGATGGCAGCCAGACATACCCTAGTATCTTCTGTAATGTCGGCTATGCCATCTTATGCTATGCAGACAGTGCCTCTTCCGTTGGGGACTTGTGATGAAATTGATAAACGATATCGTAACTTTCTCTGGGGGAGTAGCTCGGCTAACAGAAAGCCTCATCTTGTTTCCTGGGATTTGGTGTGTGCTTGAAAAAATGATGGAGGCTTGGGTCTTAGGAAGGCTCGTTACCAAAACCAGGCATTCATGATGAAGCTTGGATGGAGTATGGTTAATAGACATGACTCATTATGGGTAAGGTTTGTGTGTGAAAAGTATAAAGCTAGCGATGATATTATTCCTAAAGTTGAGAAGCATCGGACAGAGTCTAGTACGTGGAAGGGTATCTGTAAGAGTTAGGAGAAGATCACATATAGCATAGCATGGAGAGTCACCGATGGCAGGAACATTTCTTTCTTGAAGGATGTTTGGGTGCCACATTTGGATAAGCTTAACAGTTTAGCAACCCAAGCATTACCAAGAGATGTTACTGAGTGGAGAGTAGCTGATTGTATCACTCCCTCCGGACAGTGGGATATGAGCAAGTTTGATTATCTACTTCCAGGATATGTATGTGCAGCTATCAGACGTATCAATATCTGTCAGTTAAATGGGCAAGATTTCCCAGTATGGAGATGGTCTTCTAATGGAATATTTTCCATAAGCTCTGCGTATAAATATCTTATGGGTATCCCACGGCCTCACGCTAAATACCAATGGAGATGTCTTTGGAAAATTAAGGTCCCTCAAAGGTATCGTACTTTTTTATGGCTGTGTTTTCACGGGCGTTTAATGACAAACATGGTACGGTTCCAGCGTAGTGTTCATCCCACGGGTAATTGTGAAATTTGCCATAATTCATGCGAGTCAATTCTTCACGTTCTTCGGGATTGCCCAGTCATTTCTGAGTTCTGGTATGGTTTTTTACCGCTGTCTTGGCATGAGCAGTTTTTTGGTATGTTGGATACGAATGATTGGCTTGCATCATGTATAGGGAGTAAGGACATAATTCAGGGATTTGAGTTTTGTCTTTGGTTTACGGTCCTATACCGATATATCTGGTTGGCTCGTAATGAACGCTGCTTTAATAACATCTCTTGGAGTAGTAAGGCCATTTTAGCCCGTGCTCGTGCCTGTTTAGCATGGGGAAATATAAGCCTGCTTCGAAAATATAATGTGGAAGGTCATATCTATTGGAAGCCACCTCCTACTGGATGGGTGAAGATTAATACTGATGGATCTTGAAGTGAAAACTTAGGGAAGTGTACCTGTGGAGGTGTGTTGCGGGATCACAACGGTGATTTTTTGCTAGGATTTATGTATCGGATTGGCCATGGGTCGGTGGTCTCCGCTGAAGCTTGGGGTGTATTGTGGGGACTCAAACTTACATGGGATAGAGGATACAGAAGAATTCTTATTGAGTGTGATTGTAGTGAAATCATGGAACTTATTCAAGCCACGGTGTCTCAGGAACATCCAGATTTTCATCTTATCATGGAAGTTCGCACGTTGATGGACAGAGATTGGGAAGTGGAGATGCTTCATTGTAACCGAGATATTAACACAGTTGCTGATGCTATGGCAAAGGAAGCTTGGAATATGGCGATGGATCTCTATATCACCGATTCCCCACCTACAGCTATTATGAGTTTGTTATTTACTGATAATAATAGTTTTAGACTGGTTGTTGACTCAGAAGGTTAATTCTTGAGGTTATTGTAGTATTTCATTTTCTATCAAAAAAAAAAAAGCCAAAGTGTGTTTTGTCCAAAAAAGTCAAAGTGTGCAAAATAACTAATGAACGATGTTTTCGAATTGAAGTTAACTATCGATATTGACTAAAATTAAAATAAAGATTATCTTTCATTTTTTATTCAACATATACACTTTTTTAATATTTTCTTAGAATTTTTTTACCATCATTTTCCATTTTGAATTATATTTTTCTCTACAAATTTTCATTATTTGGTTTCTTTCATCGATTTTATATGGAATTGGCTTGTCTCCATTGTCATTCCCATCATTTTGCCCTTCTTTACCCTCCTCTTCCCATCTTAATCATTGGATCAAAATTTCAATGATCTACATTTAACATCTTATAAAAATATTATTATAGTTTTACTTAAAAAACATATAAAAAATATTATTTGCTAAAATTTGATCTAAAGATCTCTATTTCATGAGTATAAGTAGAATTTCTTCCCAATTTTTCACTACAATTGTCAACTGTTTAGATCAAATATTAGAATTTAAAATTTATTTATGTATTTTTTAAGTAAAATTATAATAATATTTTTATAACATATTAAATCTGGATGGTTAAAATTTTGATCTAATGGTTAAAAAAAGGAAGAAGAGGGTAAAAGGATAGAAATGACAATGGAGAGAAACCAATTCTGTTTTATAAACGATCACTTGATTTACCCAAGAAAAGCCTGTCACTTTTTATAAGCCCAAGCTTACCCAACATATTTTAACTTACAACCTTATACTAAAGAGATGCCAAATTATACAGGAAAAATTGTCCTTATTTCCTAAAAATACCCATATTTTACCACACCGCCATATTTTACCACACCCATACTTTCTTTTACAAATCCACAAGTTAAAGGTTCAGAAAATATAATTCTTACTTTTCAAACATTTTCTTATTTATTGATTTAATTTTAAAAATCTAACTCGTTATAACTCAATTTTTGTAATTTATTAAATTGAATAATTATAAGAGTTGAGTTGTTAATCATGAAACTATAATTATAAGACTAAGTTATTATGAATAAAAACTTATAGAAATCAAAACTAAATTAATGATTGAGCAAAATTTAAAGGAGTTCATTTTTTTTAAAAAAAAATCATATTTAATATTTATTTTATTATTAGGTTGTATGGAAAAATTACTGAAAAATATCTCATTGCAAAATGTATTGCCTAAAAAATCTCAAATTTGTTTACGGACATAGATGTAATATATTTTTAAGGAATACAACTTGTGAATCTTTTAAGTAATTTTCTCCTGATTGTATGGCTTTCAAAATATTGAAAATAGTAAATAAAGTTTTTCTCATATTAATAACAAGTTGTTAGTTAAGATGGTAAGCAAATTAATCCTAAGAAGCAAAAACAAAGGTTTGAAAGTAGTAAATAAAGTTTTTCACGTGCCATTAACAAACTATTAATTAAGGTAATATGTATCATCACTTTAAGAAAATAAAATATAAGTTTGTGTCACATTAAATATATTTATTGGAAGAACTGAAACCCTTTACATTTTAAATTTTAAAAGGATTATATGCTTATTCAAATTTTTAAAAAAAAAAATTCTTCCCATGCCACCTTGCAGATGGCTAATAATTCTTGGAAGAGTACCATTCACTCTGCTATGAATATACAGATTCACGGGCTGTTCTATATAGTCCTAGGTGGGACCCCAAAACCTCAATCATTCTGTCTCATGTAATGCATTACATGCGCAACTTCATTTGCAATCTCAAATTAACAGATATAAGACAAGTGTCAATTTTGTTTTGGAAAAGGTATTATCAAAAAATCCTTGTGAAGACCTAAACATTAAAAAATGTTAAGACTTAAACATTTTTTAAGACCTCAGTTTTTATTAAATTTTTAAAACTATATCATACAGTTTTGGATTCACACTACAAAAAAAAAAAAAAAAAAAGAAAAGAAAATTAGTGACGGAATTTCGTTCCGTCACTAATCCCTCATAAATTCCTTCACTAAAATTAATGACAGAATTTTTCCGTCACTAAATTAGGGACGGATTAGTGACGAAATCACATTCCGTCGCTAAATTCTGTCACTAATCCGTTTCTAATTACGTCATTAAAAATTAGCGACGAAAATTAGCGACGGAATTTTTTCGTCACTAAATTAGCGATGGATTAGAGACGGAATCACATTCCGTCTCTAATTCCATCATTAAAATTTAGCGACGGAAATTAGTGACGGAAAAATTCCTTCACTAATTTTTGTCTCTAATCCGTTTCTAATTTCTGTCACAAATAATTAAAATTTTCAATAATTATATTTTTTATAATTATAAATTTGTTAAATAATTTAAATTTTAAATTATTATAAATTTATAATATAAATATTAAAATAAATAAATAAAGTTATTAATTCATATTTATTTTTGAAATTGAAATTAGAATATAATATATTTGAATTTTTAATAATATATTATATACAAATAAAAATAAAAATTTTATAAATGCAAACAAAAGATAAAATATATCATAAAATGAATAAAAAAGATATTAATAATAAAAATTTAGGTAGAATATTTACATAAAATAAAATAAGAAAACTAAATTCAAATATTTAATAATAGATTAAATTTTGTATTTCTAATTTTGTTCGCAAAGCAAAATATATATATATATATATATGATTTTACATTTAAATTACACAGGTTCTTCTTAGCTCAACTAGCAAAGGCACTGACACACGCGTAAGAGGTCAAGGCTTCAAACCCCAACTTGGTCACAAAATGCAACCAATTTGTGACTTGGACACGTGGCGCATAATAGAAGATGACATGTGGAAGTTGATTAGGACACGTGGAGGGTAGTGGCGAGGTGGCGGCGGCTGACGGGGGACACATGACGGCCACCGGTGAGAGACATGTGGAGACTCGTTGTGAGGACATGTGGTAATTTAAATTATATAAAGAAAATATTTTGCAACGTATTAAAGACGGAAATTCTGTTGCTAATTAGTAACGGTTTTTTAACCGACGGAACAAATTCTATCGCTAATTTATGTCGTTAAACTGATTAGTAACGGAATTAAATTTCATCGCTAATTTGATATTTTTTTTTTGTAGTGTCAGAGTTTCAGACCCTCATAATCTAACTAGAAAAATTCTAATGATATATTATTAAATTAAAAAAAGTGAACATAATTTTTCAGTGGCTTCGAATATTTATATATTTTTTCAAATGTTTAATTATTACAAGATAATAATCTTGATAAACATGTTCAATTTTAAAATAAAAAGTTGTGATTGCATCTTCTGCTGTTAGTCACTCACCACTCTAAGGATCTGGGCGGTTACTCAATTTTATAAAATAATTTTAATATAGATTAAATGACTTAAATAACGATTTTCATTTTTTTTATGAAGGGCAAAAATGTATAGCATATTTAAGGAAAGGAAAAAAAAACTTATATCAAGTTTCTTACACCTATTAGGTGAAGTTCTACAATTATACAGTCACGCGTCCTATTTTTTTTATGTGGGTTTATAATTAATGAAAATATTTTTAAAATACGATATATAATAATATGTGATTGGAAAACTAAACATAATAGATATAAGGAATTTGACCTATCTATTATCTAGAAAAAAAATGAAAAAAAATGATGCATAAGAAAATATCACATAAAATTCATGCAGCAGCATAATTATATTTATATATTTGTTGTAAAACATGAATATAACTTAAACAACAGTGCCTCGTGTGGGACAAGTCGTCAACATAGTTGCTCGTGACTCTCATCATCGGTGTCTTCTCGTTTTGATCAGGATGCAACATTCTCAAAGCAGGGCCCCCACGCCCCACTGAAATACCAAAACTAGGGGCTCTCACTGTGGCCGTAGCCTCTATTTAGATTCTTTTTTACAAAAAGAAAAATCACTTTACAAATCCATATACTTTTTCTTAATATTTAATTTGGTGCCTACATGGATTTCTCTCTTAGTTAACCATATAATCCTGCTTTGTAGCACTGTTAACCTTTATACATAGGCTAATTATGCTAATAGTTGAGTAAAGTTAAACATATAGTTAAAAACTGTACAGGTACCAAATTAAAAATTGAGAGAACACGTATGTACTTACAAAATAATATTATCTATGGACAAGATATTGTATTCTATGATTAAAGAGTAGGTAAGCCTTAGACAATCCAATTGGTAAGACCGTCAATCAGCTATGCTAGCAACTTGGCTTGAACTAGAAAACCATTTTCATAGTTGAGGGGGGTGAGACTAAAACTGAGCCTTGATTTATAGTTGAAAACTGAAATTAGCCTAGTAACTAACACGATTTCTAGAAAGTTGAATGGGTTTCCGGCATCACAAAAAGAAAAAGAAAAAAAAAACTCTATAGAAATAATTAAAAAAACATTGGATAGTTAAGGGCAAAACTTATGTCAAGTTCCTTATGCTACTACAGAAATTGCAATATATGACTATTATTAGCTATCATATTTCACAGTTTTGAACCGTCATATATGTAGGCGCTATAAAAGCTCGGCGTAAATAAACTATGGTTCTAAACCGTTATTTATTCCACACTTATTATAACGGTTTTAATATAATACCCATTATGTATTGAGGTTTGATGAGACCCTGAAATGCCTTTGCTGTGAAAATAATTAACAGACATACATTAACAATTGTCATAATATATGGTAATGCTTGCATCATACATAACGGTTTCACTTTAACAATCGTTATATATAGCTGACATAAATAATGGTTGTTAGATAACAAACATGATTTATGGTGTCAAACATTACGGTTCCGATTTAACAACGGTTATATATAGTGGACATAAATAACGGTTGTTAGATAACAACCGTGATTTATCAAACTAAACTTTTTTTAAAAAAATGGGGGGCGGGGCAGCAGGGTTTTGCTTTCAATAGCCCCCTCTGCATATACATTTGTACAGAATGAATCACGATATATATTTACATTGATTCATATACAAAATAATGCAACAAATCAGAATAGATTTAAAGTCATTTGTGTACATATATACACTATTAAAACCAAAACTTTCAAACACACAAATCATCAGTATCTATAAATTTACAATCATTCTATGTGTATTTACTCTCCTAACGATGTTGCACAAATGTCACCAACTCTTTAGCAACTTCTTCCATTTGTGAGTTGGTAAACATTGTGCATGAGGCATCAAAACACTATGAGCAAAATGAAACAAGATAGATGTTAGATATTGTAATATATTGCTGACCGAATGTCTATATGAACAAATTAAGTATATAATATACCTTAGTTGTATCAATATTTTTAGGACCGTGGGTGATAATGTCCTTCATGTATTACATCACGTAGTACCCAGAATCGTTGATGTTATCAGGTTGCTTTGGGCACTGTAAAGAAATGAGAAGAAAAATTTATCAATCAGTCTATATATACACACTATATTGTGTGCTTTATCAATTTAATAATATTATAGTAATTGGTGAATAATATATATACCTTTGGACAAAGCCATTGGAAGGCGCATCTGTAGATGCCATCAGTGAGCTTGTTCTTGGTGCACTCGAGACCGTTTTGAGAGCGGTAAGTGTAGACCGCTCTGAGAAGATACAATATAAAATTATCTATATAAAAACATATAAGATGAACTAAATTATAAGAGATTATCAATGAATAACTTATTGGTTGAAAGTATCTTGCATGTATGGTTTCGTGTTTGGAACCCCGCTCATGGAGTCATAATACCAAATCCTTTTGCACATTGGATTTATGACTATGAGCATCCAATGGTTCCTAAGTACAATAATAGATCACACCATTAGGACAATTGCAAAATAAATAAAAACTAATTCAAGTAGAGTTACTGATGTTCCTACCCATGAATGTAAGGGACCAAGACATAAGTGTCACTTCTATCTAGCACCCTCTTAAAGAATTCATCCCCTAGAAACCTCACATGCCATTGCTTGACATCTTCCTTCATGTCGTCACCCTGGTGATTGATTTGGTCAAGGCCTATGAACTTGATCTTATCTTAGAGGTGCAGAGGACGAGGTAATTGTGGCACAGGTGCCTGAAAATGTCAAAACTAACATATTAAAATGTAATTCAAGTTTTAAGCAGCCAAATATTTAATCACAATTGAAGAAATACCTCATAAAGAAGTTGACAGACATTGAACTTGCCATGCCTTTGTTCAAGATCTCATAAACAAACTCTTCAGTTATAGCTTCTCTCAAATTTGTTCATTGGACATGGGTCTGAAGCAAAGCACTTGTCAAAGCAAAGCACTTGTCAGCAAACTCCCAGAGGGACTTCCAGGTAGATTGACCAACAGTCTTATTCTGTGTGGAAGACTTCTTCCCGGATTGACCATTAGGGGTGGAATGCTTACTATTCTTAGACTAAGTAAGGTCTTGGAAGTGGAAGGGTTGGACGGGGCTTGGACTTATTGTTGGGTAGCTTCTTTTGAGTGGCCAACTTCTTTTGAGTGGGGGGCTTTCATACTTTAAGTAGACGGCGAGGCCACACAACAAAGCTGACGTAGCCCCTCCCACTATATATGTGTCTTTGGTGGGCACAAGGAGCGGATAGCGGGGGTCGATGTGTTGGGATTGCTGACACAGCAGAAGAATTTAAAATTTTACCAATCCAAATTATGGATCTATCAACGACATTTAAACCGAGTTAGGAAGAATCATACCTTTTCGAATTTAGGATTTTCAATCTCTAGAAACCAACACCTCTGATCGATTCCCTCTACCAGTATCCACACGAATACGACCCCAACACGTACTGCATGCTAGCGCCTCCAATGTCTCCCGTTTCCTTAGGGTTTCCTTGTGGCTCCTCAGTTTCTCATTCATGCTCTAATTATGCTGCCCATTCATTTTTTATAACTGATAGGGCTATCTTAGATTTTCAAAATTAATCTTAATTCATTTTGAAATCAATTAATACTTAATTTTTTTGATGAGCTAATTAAATAAATTTGATTTAATTAAATCTATCTAACAGTTTTAATTAACCTATTTATTTAACATGAATAAAGAGCCTATGGAACTAGATTTAATTTATCTTTATAAATTTAATCTGAGATATGATATCTCTATCATGTTAGTTATTAAATTTAATTTATATAATAAACCTAAATTTAAAACTAACACAATATAATAATATTATCATATAATAAACACACACACACACACATATGTATGTATGTATGTATGTATTTCAAAAATACATATATATATATATATAATATTATCTTTTCACAAATTTTATATCATATACATATATATAGTAAATATAAAATTCATCCACCCTAGATTAAACATTGTATTCATTGAATCTTAGACACATTTTAGATTCAATGATCTTAGACATTATAGCTCGTGTTGGGTTATTCTTGTGTGTGACCCTGTAGGCCCATACGAAGTTGGTAGTGGGTCAATAACTGTACTAACCCACAAGTTGCAAGCGGCCTCCAACAAGACATTACGACTACCCAATTCATATGAGGATCATTAACACGATGCAACCTATCATACAACCATATCATGTCCCTTTTATCACACAATATTTCTATCAAGGATGAGGCATGAATAATATCATCATCCTATTCCTGACCACTACTTTCCCAATTCCTGAGTAGTCTGACAATAGAAGTGGAAACTCTTTTCCACTGTAGTATGGTCATACATTTCTCAGACTCACCCATCGAGGGGCCCAACAATATCTCTATACTAATGTGAGGAACAAATTCCATCTTGATCAATCACATTCCTTTGCATGAAAACCACCAAGCTCAACTATAGCCTTTATCATCATCTGGTCAAAGGTGACTTTGGACTAGGTCAAAGCTTAGAGATTCAGATGTAGGAATCCATGATGATCTTAGGTCGAAGGGCATTATGACGCTGTTATATATGAGAGAAACTTATGACTTGATTTATGTAGCTTTCTCATAGCGGGTCAGTCCAATACCATCCACTCTTACAAGTGCCTAAGACTTTGATTCGTATCTCTATACCTCATCAAAGTCATACTAGTCTCACTTCATCTATGCTCCCGCACAGATGACTGACCAGGGACATTTATGACAGTCTTTATGATTTATCTAAGAATACAATTATCATAGTTAACATGCAAATAATATGATAACAAAATGGAAAAATTCATTAAATAATAATGTTCAAAGTATAATGATTGGCCCTTAGGGCATAATTTTCAACACGATGTTGGTGTTGGTTTTGTACCTTTAGATGTTCAAGAGGGATAGGCTCGTCATGAAGCGTGTTATCCTCCGTAAGGTTGAATATATGGCCCGTTGCAACTGTATGGTGTCTAGGGTTATTGGCAAAATACTTAATATCTCTCAAACCCTCAGGCAAATCATGGGAAGAAATGTGCAGCTGCCCCTAATACTTAGGCTACCATTTCCCCTTTGATACTTCATAATACATGCATTCATCAACTCTTGTGTGAGAAACCATATTTGTTCCTTCATTGCATCACATTGTTTCAAGAGCTTTTCATACTTTTCATTTCGATTATTTATTCGAGGTTGCTGATAACCATAATATTTTGTTTTGGTCAACCCAGAGCTGGTACCCCTAAGAAGACTAGGATGTTCAAGCCACAATGTCTTCGCCAATATGCCCTTATCTGCAGAAAAGAAACCTCTTGTGGTTATAACTTCCTAGGACATGGCTTATTGTGCATTTAACAATAATGTTAATATTGATAGCTAATTAAAGACATTACTTCCATGAATCAAGGACTAATATTAATACTTATCATTTTATCGATGACCCCCTTTACGAGACGATCGTCATAAGAGCCATCATTATTTTACCTTTCCATTGACCAATGTTCATGATGGGGAGGTCTGCTATCGTCCCCACTCTGAGTAGCCAACTTTTTAGTAATTTGAGCATATCCTATTCGCCCTCCCTTGTAGGGATGCCTATTGTTCTTCACCCTCTCCTTGTTCAGCTAGCTTAATTCTTACGAAACATGTAACACCCCAATTTTCAATTAAGGGCTAATGACGATTGTTATGGATATTTGTAAATTAATTGGAATAATTATGTATTTTGTGGCAATTTTAATTAATATGTCATAAGCGGTGAAAAATTAAAAGAATGAAATTATTGGCCATAAGTTAGTGATTAAGGGAAAAAATTAATTACTAACTAAGAGGAAAATGGGATGTGAAATTAAAATGGCTAATGGAGGGGTTAGAGTAACTAATTGGTTACTTACTTTATGAGAACCAATGACATTGAGACAAGTGGCAAGTCAAGAGGAAGAGAGAGAGCATTGGAGAAAAGTCAAATGGTATTAGTTTAATCATTTTTCTTTCTCTTTCTCTCTTCATTTTCGGCTGGAGGCATGGGTGCCCAAGAAACACCATCATTTCTCCTTCTTCAACACTCTTTTCTCTCTCATTTCCTCTCTCTTGTGCAAGCAACCATGGAAGCTTGAGAAGAAGAAGAAAAGCTTGAGATTTAAGGTAAGAAGATGACCTCTAATGGAAAAACTCCCTTCTTTAAAGTTATTCTTCTTGTTAAGAGCTTTCATCCTATGATTTTAGATTTTCCATTGGTGGTGTTTTGAGCACACAAGGAAATCTAGAAGTTGGAGAACCGAAGAACTTCTTTAGGAAAGTTGTTGAGGTGAGTGAAAGCTTCATTTTCATACAAGTTTTGTGGCCATTGGTTGGGCCTTGAATTTCTGGAAAATTTGCCCTAATTTTCATGATTTAGGGTCATAGGGGAGTATGGTATGTTATTGTTATGGAAATGGTGCCTTGTTTAGTATTTTGAAGCGATAGAATTGCATTGAAACTTAAATGTGAAGTTGAGCCACTTTGTGTTGGTTTTGTGCATTGGGCAAAATAAGGCATGTCAATGGGTTGTGATTTTGGTCATTTTGAGGTTACCATTGTGTTCCTTGTGGAAAATTGTATGGGAATAAGTTTGGTTAATGATTTTGGAGTCATTGGACACTTTGGTAGAAAATTGGAAAATGCTGTCAATGTGAACTCTGTTCTGGGCAGTCAGTTTGTACGAAAGTTTTGAATGACCAAATGGTGTTGAAAAATCTTGAAACTTTCCAGTCTTAAATTTCACCTCCCAAGCTTCAAAATGGACATATATCTTGTGTCATTTCGTTGTGTAATGGGAGTTATGGTTGCCCAAAATTTGGAATTGAAACTGAACTCTGTTTTGGGGCAGTGTGGAATTTTGTGTAATTCTGGAATTTTGTGGTGATTTCCAATAATGGTCCATATTTTTCCTATAATAAGAGGACTTAAATACCTTTCATTTGGCTTTGGATTCACCTCATTTAGATTTTTATAGAATTAGTTATAATTTTTGGAAGTTCAGCCAAGAAACCAGATTTTCTTGGCCGCGGCCAAAAGGACTCTGGGCCATGGCCCAAATATTTCTGGCCTATTGTTGGCCGCGGCCAACCATCAAAAATGACATTTTGGACTTCCGAAGATGGTTTTTGGTCAAGTGTTTTCCCAAGCCTTTAGGCTTTGATTAGCCACCTAAAGGTCATGAATGGTAACCAACTTTAAGTGTTATGAAAATGAGAATTTGGAAAAGAGAATGATCTCATGTCCTTGATTTGGTTATAAGGTTGGGTATTCACCCTGATTATGGTTCGATATCCTCTCAGATCGCGAGTAGCCGATGC
This sequence comes from Inga oerstediana, assembly GCA_963210345.1. Classification (NCBI taxonomy): domain Eukaryota; kingdom Viridiplantae; phylum Streptophyta; class Magnoliopsida; order Fabales; family Fabaceae; genus Inga; species Inga oerstediana. The sequence goes on from OY723407.1 coordinate 44,647,097, forward strand.
TGGAGCATACGTGGAAAGAATAAATGTAGGGAACTTACCTCTCCTGCATGTATTGATATTTGTGTTTGTGTATTGATGCATGTTATTGCTTTTCCTGATTATGTGAAACATATATGAATGATTGAAGCTCTGTTTATATTTATGCTATGGCCATAAGTATGTTGTTTAAACATTGAGCATGTGGATATGTCATTATGTGAACACGAGTTATTGTGATGCAAGTATGTCATGCATTAAACACTTATCTAGCATGCATATTGGTATTTGTTTCCTACGGGGATTCTCTAGAATCTCACCCTCCCCTACCAACATTTTAGATAGGACATGTGACTCGAAGAATGAGCAAGCGATTAGGGGCGGCAAGAATCCCTTATGGGCATTTGGATTTGGTAGTTGGTTATCGTTATATTCTGGGATAATTGTATATGTTTCGATGTATATGTTTGGATGATATATTGGAATGTATATTTGGAATAAGAATTGTGTAATCCCCATTTAAGAAATTGTAAAGGGCGTATATGCCCACGAATCTTTAGTGAAGGTATGAACCTGGGATTGCCAGGATTATTGTTATGCACTCTGATATTTATATGAATGTATTTTATCTTCACGAAGTAATTGTATTCGAAATATGAATGTGAGACCAGGTTAAAGTGTTTGTTAAAGAAATTTGTGAAAACCCTATCTTAAGGATGAGAATGTAAATGAATTTTGATTATTATTGGTTTCTATTTCACTTTTTATCGTGTATTTCGGATATAATTACAGAGGGGGTTACAAAACACACTTCACTCAATGAATTGTGAATAATAATTACCAAGAATGCCTAGTCATGATGTGAGATAACAAACTCTTTCCAATCATCCGGTTTGATGGTGGATCTAACTTCTATTGGAACTTCTATCTCATCAGCCTCTTCAGGATTTTGCAATTATGCCTTTGTAAATGCATGACAAAATGTGTGCAGTGAATTGCCAACCTTCTTGAGGACAAATTTCCTAATGTAATCTCTGTCTACATGATATACAGACTATAAAGCACACAATTCAAGTTAACATTTTTTATAAGTACATAGCAAGAAATTAACAAGCATATTCACCTTACCTTGATATTGTCCAAAATAACACCTGCGTAATCTCTCTATACCCTATGCTAGTTACCCGCCATGATAGGAACATTGGTCCTTGTGTTAAACCAATGCAGTTGATAAAGTGTGATAACTTAAGAGGTTGACCATCATTGTTCCACATCACGTGAAATCTTCTCCCTAAAGACTTTGCTTGGTTCACAAAAGTCAAGGCGCAACGGCCCTTTTTTACAATATCCCACACTCATTTTAACATCTTTTCCAGGGTCTTATTTTTGGGTGGCCTAAGGATGACATCAGTACTAATAGGAATACCAATACTAGGAACATTATCAGAAGTAGAGATATTGTCAAAACTAGGGGCATTATCAGTGTCGCGAGAAGTAGAACTAGCCATTTTAACTGGAAAATAAAACTCATTCAGTCAACCACAGATAACAGAGCAATAGGTTTTCCAAGATAGAGAATGTGAAATGCAAAAGGGAAATTATACCTTAAAATAAGGAGAACAGACCATGCGAAGGAATGCAACCTATTTAAGGCTATGAAACAAAAAATTGAGTTAGGACAAATGACGCGACTCACACGGCTATCAAACCAAACTTCAAAGAAAAAAGTGGAGGATACAGTTTTCTTGAAAGAAATTGCTATTAGCCCTCTAGCTTAACTGCAAGCGCTCGGATCGTCACAAGTAGTATAATAATATCATTTACATGAAGACTAAGACAAAAATGAGTTAATTATCTCAATTAAGGTGTCAATTAGGTTAAGTGATAATATTTTAAGATTTAATTTGTTTAAGAAAAAAGTATAATTTAGAATTTTAAAGTTAAGATTTTTCTTCAGAATAAGAGGAACCTAGGATTAGTTATCCCTATTGTACTTCATAAGACTGGTTTAAATCCTTCTTAAATTATTAAAGAAAATATGTATTTGTCAGAGGTTCAAAATTAATTGATAAAGCTCTATCAAGTCAAAACCAAATTTTATATTCTCAATTATCATGTGCAATCTCTTGCTTAGGTAATGAAAATACTAATTAAGCTCCAACCTCAATTAGACAATGTTAGGCTAATAGATATATCTCTATTCTATTAACAAACCATCCATTTAACTCCTAAATTTTAAGTCTAGCATGATTTTATTTAAGTTTTACAATTAAATTAGCTTTCTCAAGCATCACCTAATTGAACCCAACAATCTAAGTGGTGGTCAATCGCCCAAAATCATTAAGCATAAGATAAAATCAACATATAAGTTTCATTAATCAATAAAAGAGAGGAATTAAAAGGTCTTAATCCATCCAATAGTTCAAAGCAATCATAGAATAAGAAATTTAGCTACTAATGGTCATAACCAAAGCCAAATCAAAGCAATAATAATCAATAGCAAAATAAGAGTTAATTGAAAGGAAAGAGATGAAATCAATAAAACCAAAAGATTGAGTCTCAAATCTCTTCTAAGCTTCAATTCCTTAGCATCAATTGCTTCTAATTCTCCACTGCATCCTCTAGTTCAGTTCACAATGGCGCTTCTGGGCTTCAAATTAGCCGCCTCCACAATCCTCTTGTCCTCCCATGAAGATGATGACAGAACCCGACTGCCTCTCTCCTTACTTGCCTGCCTCCCCAGAAGACAAAGAACCCCTATATATAGGTTAGGTTTCTAAATTCTCATTCCAAAACGTGCAATATCGCTCTAGCAAAATAAAATCAAACAAAAAGATAGAAAGATAAAAATAGATAATGATCCTGATCAATAATGATGATGATAACTGAAATATCTTTTCCTTTTCTTATCTTAAATTATTATTTTTATTATCAATATTATTATTTTTATCCTGAATACAAAAATTGTTAATTTTATCCTAAACTTCGATATTTATAATGAAATACCCTAAATTGATATATTATCAAAATCTCACTCAAATCCCTTTAATTTGGCATCAATGACTCCCAAATTTACTAAAATATATCTTAAATTTATCTAAAAATAAGGAGTCATCAACTACTGCAACTGAAAATGTTAACTGGAGTTGTGCAAATCCAAGGATAGTGGATAATGTTCAACCAAAGACGAGCATGTTAAGTGTATAACTTGGGAATGTAAAAAGGTGAAAGATAGCAAGTGTTTTAAAAGATTTGATGAAACTTGCTCTCAATTATAATTTCAGAACCGTTATGAAAGGTGGTCTTTTTCTAATGGTTCTTAATTTACAACTGTAATAAACCTTTGAACAAATGTTCACAGTTTTAACAATACGGTTTTAACAACACAATCGTTTAGGTTTAGTAAACAGTTTTGGTATTTTCTTAATAACCATTCTGTTTTCAACATGGTATTATAAAAAGTGATAGATTTTATATAATAACCGTTACTTATTTGACTTTTTTTAATGATTTTTAAAGTGTATTCTAAAAAGTGATAGATTTTATATAATAACCGTTACTTATTTGACTTTTTTTAATGATTTTTAAAGTTGATTATTCAATCCAATAGTAATGGTTGTTTACTAATAACTGTGAAGAAACAATTATTTTTTTAATATTTTTGAGCTACATTGCCTTAATGATTAATTTTTTTAATATTCAAAAAATAAAAAAGCAGTAGAGGTTTTCAATCACTACTACTGCTGCTATCTTCCGCTTCCTCCTACCCCTCTCCCCCATTCGGTACATCATTGACGTCTGAGGAAGGAGATGAAAGGTCTGATTGGAAGTGATCATATACAACCTGATTGTGATGAAGGATGAGGTCCAACTTCCTATTTAGACTATAGATGTGTCTTGCGAGACAACTTGTGGAGCGGTCAAGGCTAGCCAATGTCTACAACAAAGCCTTCATTTAAGGAGGAGGAGGAGGAGGAGGTGGTGGTGGTGGTGGACGAGGGGAAGCAACTTGTGGAGGTGGTGGTGGTACTGGTGCTAGTAGTGGAGGAGGAGGAGGAGGTGGTAGTAGAGGAGGATGGGCTTGTAGAGGAGGAGAAAGAGGAGGGCAAGCATGTGGGTGAGGAGGAGGGTGAATGGAAAGAGTTCTCTGGCATCTAACCATGATTAGGGAGAGAAGAACGAGGCTATGAAAATGTGCTTTTTAGAAAAGTATTATGAACAAAATGAATACTTCGTTCTAAAGTATTTGACTTTAGGAGAACTGGTATTTAATGTCGAACCAAACAAGGTTTTGAAAAGATGCGTTTTAGATTTGTACTTTACATGATGATTGTTTATTATGAAATGTCAATTTTGTTGTTTATACTTTACGATCAATTGACATAACCGTTATATTTGTGTTTTCACTTATGTAAGGTTAGAAGACAAATCAATTTGTAAGTGTTACATGATGACTATTTCAAAAGAACTGTCACTTTTATCAGTAAATAAATTACGGTTATTAACTACAACCGTTATTTTTGTGTTTTCACGAATTCTGCCTCATAATATATGATGGTGCACATAATTAAGTGTTACTTTTAAGCATTATGTATCCTTGAGCGGCCTCCACCTTGACATACATGACATTTATCAACTATAATCGTTATGTATTAGGCGTTATAAATGCTCAAATTTGTAGTAGTGCTATGTCTATTATATCAAGTTTTTCAATCATATATGGCCATGTGTCATATTTTTTTCATGTGGGTTTATAACTAACTAATACTCCATCCGGTCCTAAATATAAAATAGAGTTGTCTTTTTTTTTTTTAGAGATTAAGGAAGCTAAATAAGTTATGTAGTTATATTATATGTTGTGTATTCTTAGATTATATATCAATTTATTAGTCAAACTAATTAATTTGGAGGAAAAAAATAAAAATAAAAATAATATAAAGTAATTTAATTAGCTTCCTTAATCTTCCTAAAAAAGTCAACTTTGTTTTATATTTAGAACCGAATGGAATAATATTTAAAAAATAGAGCAAATATTTGTCTATTTAACCCCTCTAGATCTTTGCAAGTTGAACTGTTGACTTGTTGTATTTCCTAAGTAATGTTTACAATGTTAAAAGTTGAGATTCATATATAGAGAAGTTAGATGAATTAATCTTGCTTATTTTCCTTCGCTCGAAACCAATTTTAACAATCAAAATCAATTTTTTGTTCACTCATTTAAGTTAGCTTTTTTTTAATATAGAATTAAACTCAAGTCCTTATACTTTTCACGAGTTTTAGTTTTGATTCATATACTTCAATAATGAGTTTTTATTTTTGCTTCCTAAACATATGACACATTAGTTCAGGTTAGTCCCCATTAGTCTGTTAATGCCATATAAGTGAAACACAGTTAAGCTCATATCCAAATCCATATAAAGTATAAGAACCAACTTTTTAGACGGCATAAAGTATAGGGATGAAAAAACAACAAAATATGTATATAGATTAAAACCAAAACATATTAGAAAGTATAGACATTAAGTGGATTTAACACTACTACATATTTGGGCATTTATAATGCCTAATATATAATGGTTATGGCTAATAAATATCATGTATGTCGAGGCAGAGGTCGTATAAGGATACATAACGCTTAAAAGTAACGGTTAATTATGCGCACAATCATGTATCTCGAGGCAGAATTCGCAGAAACACAAAAATAATAGTTTTAGTTAATAACCATGATTTATTTAGTGACAGACAAAAGTGACACTTATTTCTTGGTGCCTTACGTTTAACAGTGGGAACATCATTAAATCTGCTTGAATTAGTTTTTATTTATTTTGTAAGTGTCTTAATGGTGTAATCTATTATTGTACTTAGAAACTATTGGATGCTCATAGTCGTAAATCTAATGCACAAAAGGATTTGGTACTATGACTCTATAAGCAGGGTTCCAGACACAAGACCATACATGCAAGAGACTTTTAACCAGTAAATTATTCATTCATCATCTCTTATAATTCAGTTCATCTTGCCTGTTTCTATATATAATTTTATATTGTATCTTCCTAGAGCGGTCTACACTTACCACACTCAAAATGATCTCGAGTGCAATAAAAGCAAGCTCACTGATGGCAGTACAGATGCTTCTTCCAATGGCTTCGTTCAAAGGTATATATATATTATTCACCAATAACTATAATATTAATAAATTGATGAAGCACACAATATAGTTTATATATATATATATATATATATATAACTGACTGACAAATTTTTCTTCTCAATTTTTTATAGTGCCCAAAGCAACTGAACAACATCAATGATTGTGGGTATTGCGTGATGCAGTACATAAAGGACATTATCACCCACAGTCTTGAAAATATTGATGAAACTAAGGTATATGATATGCTCAATTTGTTCATATATATACTCGATCAGCTATATATGACAATATATAACTTCCATCTTGTTTTATTTTACGCACATTATTTTGATGCCTCCTGCATGATGTTTACCAACTAACAAATGGAAGAAGTTGCTAAAGAGTGTGCGACATCTACTCAACATCAGTGGGAGAGTAAATACACATAGAATGAATGTAAATTTCTAAACACCGATGATTTGTTTCTTTTAAAGTTTTGGTTTTAATAGTTTATACATATACAGAAATGATTGTAAATATATTTTGATTTGTTGTATTTTTACGTATATGAATGAATATATATATATATATATTGTAATTCCTTCTATATAAATGTATATATGTAGGGGGATATTGAAAGTAGAAACCCCCTCCCATTTTTTTAAAAAAAATTAGCTTTGATAAGTCATAGTTGTTATCTAACCATCATTATTTATATCAACTATATATAATGGTTGTTAAAGCAGAACTGTTATATATAACATCATAAATCACATTTATTATCTAACAACTGTTATTTATGTCAACTATAACGGTTGTTAAAGCTGAACTGTTATGTATTATGACAGTTGTTAACGTGTTCCTATTAATTATTATCACAGCAATGGACATTTGAGGGCCTCACTAAGCCTTAATACATAACAGGTGTTATATTATAATTGTTATAATATGTCTGGAATAAATAACGTTTTAGAATCGTAATGTATCTGCACCAAGTTTTTATAGCGCCTATATATATGCCGGTTTGGAACTATAATGTATGGCAGTTAATAACCGTCATATATTGTAATTTTCTATAGTAGTGTAATCCTATTTTTAATTATTAAACTTACTTTGAGAATATTTTGTCCATGTTTAAAATCGTAATGTTAGTGTTTCTTTTTTCTTTTCTTTTGTTTTTTTTTTTTTGTTAACGGTGTAAAAGCTAAACAACAAAAAGATACTTCATAAAATTACATGACTAAAATAAAATCTTACATAAATTTAAGGGAGTTGATATGAAATTCAAAATATTATAGAGTTGAACATCTTACGAAAATTTGTATATAACAAGTGCTCCGCGGGTATGATTCTAGGAAAGTCTTGCACTCACATTATCAATCCATTAATTACACTAATTACATGATCTTTCCTTCAAAATCAATCAACATTTCAAGCAAAAAAGGGGAAAAAGTTTTTTAAAAAAAAACTCTACCATACCAGACTATTCATGAGTCATAAGCAGTACGACTCATTTCTAAAAATTGGGGCAGCATAGAACTCACACTAGTTGAAAACAAAATGTTTACAAAATTTAATTAAATGATTAATTAATAGTAGCCAAGAGCCAAACATCAACTATCACATTCCAATATAATAGAAGAGAGAGGGAGGGAGAGAATTGAGAGCGACGTCGTTTCATGCAGACACAAGAGAAAATGGAGGCATCTGCAAGGCACAGAGACAGAAAGATGGAATCAGGAGCAGACCAAATTAAAAAGAAAACCTGTAGCCATTGCTCTGATGAAATTTGAAAAGCACAAATAATATTTTAGATTATCTAGATTTTAAGCTTTAAATTTATAATATTTAAATAATCATTTTTAAAAACAAAAGATGTAGAAATATATTTTTTATTTAAAATTATATACTTTTTAAATAAAAAGGAAAAATTAATATGAAAATCCTTATAGCTTATCTCAATTTTGAATAAGTCCATGTAATTTATTTTGTTTAAAATGGCCCTTATAGTTTCATTTCATCCATTATAGACATTCAGTCATCTTAAACGTTAAAACCGTTAATTTTAATTTATAAAATTTCATGAACTTCATGAAATTTTCTTAATGATCATTTGACATTATCTTTTTAACACCACTGCATTTTTATAAATAAAATTTCATTAAGGAAATAAATTAAAATTATCAAATCAAAGAGTAAGAACCCAATTATATTCTAAATTCTGACCCACTTCGACTCACACATGCATTCCTGGATCGAATAAGACAAGGGCTTGGAGTTCACGGGTGCATTATTCTTCTGACTTCTTACCATTTAAAGGAATTATATATATATATATATATATATATATTGATAAAGGCAATTATAGATATATATGAAAGAATCAATCATATATATGTTACCACTCCATATAATATTATTCTGTACACACTCTCTCTCTCTCTCTCTCTCTCTCTCTCTCTCTCTCTCTCTCTCTCTCTCTCTCTCTCTCTCTCTCTCTCTCTGTAAGACACCAAACATTCATAATCACTATCGAGGAACTGGACAACCACATGTGAAAAAATAAGAGAGACAAAATATTATTAATAATCAAAAGAAAAAGAAAAGATCCTTTAACTTATATAGGGAACAAGTATCTAAGTCACGAGCTGAAATTTGTATGACAATAATGCATCATAAGAGGTCATTATCAGCATATTAATTATAAAGATGTATTCTATGATTAAAAGCTAATTAAGTGCTATTTGTGTATACGCACAAAAAATTGATCAAGAGAAAACGAATTATACTGAAAAGGAAAAGTGACAATGTCATATGTTATTATTTGGTCAAAGAGAATATTTTGGGAGCTTGGAGCCTTAGAAAAGAAACGTTTGTGTCTGTGTGGGCAACTTATTTTTGTTCAATTATTGTGTAGGAAACAAGTTAAAAGACACTTCTTTAATTTTAGGGCATAAACTAAAGCTAAACATTAAGGAAATTCTTATAGTTTGCACTCATAAAAATAATTGTATATAATTTTTTCAAAAAAAATAATAATCATAATACAAGAATAAAATGAATGCATATTTTGTTCTTTTATTTGGAATGCATAAATTCAATTCTTTCCAATATTTTTTTAATTTATCAAAATTCATTAATAGACAATATTCCCATTCTTATATTTATAACAATACATACAATTTTTTAAAAAATAAAACACATAAAAATGGGAAATTGGGGAAAATTCCTTCATTAAAAAATTTATTAGTGAGAATAAGCTGATAAATTTTTATATGCTCGACAAATTTTGTACATATAGAGTATCCATACCCTGATTTATGTCATTGTCGCTAATACAATTTTTAAGGGGGACTATTCCCTAATTTTCCAGAAAGTTTTCTGAAATAAAATAAATATAGAAGCATGAGCATGCAACGATACAAGAGTCTTAAACCTGAGAGGGAAAGAAGGAAGAAGAAGATTTGTACCTAAAAACGGCGCCGTTTAAGGCGGGGATCCAGTGAGGGTGGAGGTATCAAATGGAACAAGTGTAGCCAGGAGGAGGAATCTTGCCACAAGTAATGAGAAGCTGAATAGCGAGAGGGATATATATGTTGAGATTCAGAAGCTTCAGCTTCAGCGTCGTACACAGACACACGGCGGCTTCCAGATCGACGAGCCCTTGAATCACGGGGCAGCACTGGTTCACCACCGGGTCCCCTATACCTATGTGGACAAGCCCTCCCAGTAGATCCACGCATGCACCGAGCTTCACCGTGTCCACCGGGCAAGTCGCCTGTGCCGGCGGCGCAGGAGGTGGCAGCTGCGGCTGCGGCGGAAGCTTGGGCTTGTGCTTCTTTGGGGGCTTGTGCCGGCAGTTGTAGTTGCAGCTCAGAGATGGAGTTATAGAGGAGGAGATGAGGAGCAAGCAGATGATGAGCGAAGCGTGAATCTTGGTGGAGATTTCCATTGTACTATTTCTGGGTCTCTCTCTTATTCACTCACTCTGTTGTAAAGAGAGAAAGCTGAGTGGAAGTAAAAGAAGGAGAATTTTGATGAGTGAATGAAAGACTACTCTGGAAGTTGTGTATGGATTTGAGTGAAACTAGGGGCGAGTTATATAGCAATTTTCTCCTTGGGACACTAGCTACTAACATGTTTGTGTTATATATATATATATATATATATATATATATAATTGTTGATTTATTTAAGTTAAAAAAGCAATTTCCTTAGGGAAAATCCTCATTACAAGATTTATTGCTTAAAAATATCTAAAGACCTAGGTTTTGAGTGGCTACAACTTATTTTTAGGTATGTGCAACAAATTTAGCTATATATGTGCAAGTGTCTTTCATTTCCAACATAATTGAATTGAAGATATGTTGTGTATAGCTTACAAAAAAAGTTGGTACTCCCTCACTATGTCTTATATTTAGAACTGGAGGTAGTACTTGTTATAAATAACTTGAATTAATTCAAGTAACTTTGTCAATAAATTCTGTAGTGAGATTTTTTTTTTTTTTCCAATTCTTGGAGACTGAAATATAGGTGGTGATTAGCTCAATAATTTTTTTTAAAAAAAGTTTGTATGTGTAACTGGATTATAGTATGACATTCATGCATGGAATTTGAAGTGATATAATACACATACACATATATACTCCCTTGGTCTTAACTGTATGGACTTGGTAAAAAATTTATTTTAGCCCTAAATATAAGACATCAATCTACTTTGTCTCCTAAATTTATAATTTTTTTTCCAAACTATCCCAATTATTGCACATATTAAGAGATTTTTCATTAAAAAGTATATATTTATAATACAAATAATTAAATAGGGTATTTTAGGAAAAATAGCACACATCTTTTATAAATGACTAAGCTAATTTTTTTTTAATCTCTGTAGATTAATTATCTAATTCTTACCTAGACCGGAGAGACAGTGTTAAGTTATTAACTAGATATGGACTTTGATATGCAATAAAACATATACGAGTATAAGAAATGAATTGCATTACCATATACTTATGAATGTAAGACTATATATATATATTGATATTTATACTGATTATTCCTCTTATCCTTAATATAATACATATTTTAGGAGTTGATCTTGATCCTAAATATAAAACATAATTTTCATATTTGTTAATCTTTTCCTAATTTACCTTTATTGATGCTCTTTCTACAATAATCAAGAAGATTGAAGGGGAGAGGAGGGAATTAATGAAGATAACTATGGTGTTTTAGAAAGTTTTTATCATATTAACTAACTCAAAATAACTTCCTTAGACTTTTTAAATTAGATAATATGTCTTATATTAAGGACTAGAGGGAGTATATCAATTAGGTTCAACTATATATAGTGGATATCAATTAGGTTCAACTATATATAATGGATCTTATGTATTTGAAAGGAGTTTAAATAAGTTACATTATTAAAGGTGGCATTCTATAACTTTAATGGATATATTCATCATTGATTATAATTGCATACAAGATTCAAATTATTTTAAATTGAAGAAAAACTAGGCAAACAAAATTTATTTTGAAAAATAAAATAAACTTTAATATTAATTAATAATAAGGTAATATTACTTTTCATTTCACTTCTGTATAACACATTAATTTCTCATTCACATGCATGCAATGTTTGCAGAGGAAGGGCCATATATTAGAAACATCCTGCACATGTTTAAGCAATCTTGGGAATTAAGCCCCATATCTCTGTTCTTTTGATTATTCATAAATTTCGGTCAAAAAAGTTATCCACATGTATTTAGATAAAGAAATGAAATTGATAAAATATAATACATTAATATCAAATATAATATAAATTTTTTGGGAAATTTGCATTTAGGTCCCGAGCAAGAGAAAAATGAATAAATGATTCCTTAAAATCTCAAAATTATATTTAAGTCCTGTGGACTTTTTAGCAATAAATTCCAATTCCGTTGATAAATCCTTAGGCGTTCACTGACAAGTCCATGAGCGCGTCATTAACAAGTTCATAGGCTCATTATTGACAAGTCCAGGAGTATCTATTGGCAAGTTCAGAAGCGTCCATTGGCAAACCTATAAGAGTCCATTGACAAGTTAATGGGTATTTGATGATTGAAATTTATTGTAAAAAATCCCACAGAATTTAAATGAAATTTAAAATTTTAAGGGATCTTTTTTATATTTTCTCTTATCCTACACCTAAATACAATTTTCCTAAATTTTTTAGGGTTCACGAGGGAACCAAGCGAGGGCCGAGGGGACAGTGAAGTTGTTACGGAAGCTAGCGAAGACGCACAATAAAAAGCGATGAAAAGTGAAAGAAGATGGCGGGGAGCTAACAAACAAAAATGCCACGCTAAGCAAAATTCTTACTTTACAAGGCAAATCACGTGAACATGGGCCTCAAAACCCACCTGCCCAAAAAACAAATAAATTATATAAAAATAAGTATTGACAAAAATTATATCAAATCTCTTGTTTATTGTATATAGAGCAGACCAAATGATAATTTAGTCTGCGCAAAAGTAAATTTTTTACCCCAAATTTATATAAATATAATTTCAATTTAGTCCTTTAATTTTAGAAATTTATCTTTTCAATTTTCTAACCCTAATATCATTTGTTTCAAATGATAATTAGTGATTTTAACGTCAACATTTTTTATATTAGCAATTTTGAGGTTAAAGGATTGAAAATACATTTTATGAAATTAAAGAACCAAAATGAAACACTGTGTGATATTAAAGGCCTAAATGTGTACTTTTACCTTCAGGATGTGTTTGAAAAATTGTTTGTCACGTTTTGATCAAAATAAAAAGTAACTTCGTCTAAGGATTATTCTACAATAGACGGAATCCAACACTTAGCTAGTTGTCAGAAAGTAAATTATATTTAAACTTACAGTAATTAAGGCCAACCAATTATGATTTGGTATATTAAGGCAATATATCTAAAATAGCAGTACATTTGATCCGTGACTGCTTAAGAGCGGTTAAAAGCAGTTATGCAAGCATTTGGATAACGAGTCGCTTTGGTTTTTGTATGTTGCTTTGGACCTCTAGTTGCTCAGATCTATTGGAACGTCCATGAATTAGAAATTCTTTTTAAAAAAATCTTATTCTTGATGAGTAGGGATTGTCCAACATGATCCCCTAGATGATTTAGGTCACTCCTCTGGAGATGGGTAACGTGATGATATGAGATACGCTGTGAGTTTTCAAAACTTTTGATTATTCAAATTAAAGGAAACAAAAGTTTCAAAATTCGCAATAGACTTAGAATTATCTATCAGAGGGATTTTTTTTTTTTTTGGTTTCGTTCTTATAAAATATAAAATAATAATTATCTGGGCACTAGTAGCCCAAAAAAAGTAAAAATAAAATAAGGGTAATTGTGCAAAAATACCCATGCTCATTCCCAAAAGTAGCATCTAGCACTATGTAAAATTTTTTGACTCAAAAATACCTAAGTACATTGCATATGGAACCTTAAATGCCACCACCATTTGCATCCCTTAACGTCCGTTAACTTGTGAAGATGGGACCCTTATTTATTCATTCACACGGACACTTGCCATTTCTTCCCTATTGTGCTTCTTCCTTGAAGGACAGCTGCCTTGTCCAGAAACCTAAATTGTTCAATGTGAGGTATTGGTTTTTCTTGATAATTTTTAACTTGGTATAACTCATCATGCTCATTTTCGGGTATTTTCATTTTCCAATTCTTCACCGCCACCACAAAAACCTGCAAAATGAAATAATACGAGAGCAATTAACATACTTGGCTCTTTATATGGATGAATCAAACAATTCATAGAACTTATATATATGTATGTGTATTGACCTCTAGGACTCTGAGGAGAGGGCTATTTCCTGGCTCACAAACGTGATAGAAAGGCTTGCTGAGGGCAATGAAAATGAGACCAGCAGCGGCACAGGACATGGAGATGATGAAACCTTTGTCCCACTCCATTTTAACGGTGCTGGCGTAGATGAAGAAGGTGACTCCAATGGAGGCACCAAGGGTGATACTGAGGAGCAACTAGTTGAAGAAGCTGGCAATATATTTGCGTTCCTTTGGATTCTATAGTCAAACTCGTCGGCACCAAGGGCCGGTACCCAACCTCTGATTTCACCACTTCCCAAAGCCAACAAGTATATGGAGGTGTACAACAGCGTAGCCTTAGAGCCATGCACGCATGTCTTTTCCCCACATAGAGCCAATAAAATCACTGCCACGAGTTTAATAATTAAGTTTAAAGAATGATGGGTCATAATGAAACTGGACAATAGACAAGCATTGATGGAGGAATGAAGCTAGTCATTGATGAAGATGTTCGAGCTCAAGAGGACAATGGTGAAGATGGAAACATGGTGGTATGGTAGAGGCCTTATGAGATGGTGCACAAAAGTTCCAAAATTGGAGTTTGGAAGCTCCAATCATGACTGTGGGTCTTGGAGGCTGAAGCTACTCTATTTTTTTCAGGTCGCCAGTGACGGTGGAATGGGTGGACGACGAAGGTAGAGGATGAAGTTTGATTCTCAAGCTCAAGATCGATGGTAATGGATGCTGGTTCGCTGAAGCTCACTCCCTGCTCTATTTGTGACGACTTTTGGGTGGTGATGGCAGAGCTCTCTCCCTGCATGCATGTCTTTCCCTATATCCCTGTAAGTTAACGAATATTAAGGGATGCAAATGGTGGTGGCATTTAAGGTTTTATATGTAATATACATAGGTATTTTTGAGCCCAAAAATTTTACATGGTGCCAGAAGCTCCTTTTGAAAATGATCATAGGCATTTTTGCACCATTGCCCTAAAAAGAATATAATATACCTCACGATTATTAACAAAGAACCGTGATAAATGTAAACAAATAAATAGCAATTCTTGTGAATGAACCATGATATAAAGTCTTAGGCACGATAACTAAAAAAACCCTATCACACCTCTTCTATTTAAAGGTCTAAAACAAAAATTAAAACTTAGTTTGTTCGAACGAAACCCAATAACATCATAACCCTACTACTCCTACTACCTTTTACAGTTGTCAAAAGTCCTTTTCAGTCAAACCCTACCATAAAAAGCGTCCATTCAACTTCTCAACGACAGTCATGCTAGTAAATACACTTGACCCTTGTCTCAATGACTGCCACGTGAGTTGCTTTTGTTTGCCCTAACTCATGTTTTCATTCGTGAACCCTAGTTAGGTATTTATGATTTCTCTCATACATTCTGTATTTTCTTTGAAGGTTCCTCTTCTATTACTTGCAGTGTTCAACCCAGCTAATTGGCCAACCTTTGTGAACTCACAACGCGATAAAGCATTCAAAGTGACATTAAATTACTTTTGTGAAGTTATGTATTTTGGAAAACCTATTATTGCTCTAATCCAAGATTTTTTTCCTACTACAAGAAGTTGTCAACATATTGCTTTGATTGAAGGTTCCTATTCCACTATTCTTTTTTAAGTAACTTCTTGAGATACGGATCCCTAAGCGAATACCTCTCCTTTTTTGAAAGTATCTATATTTGCATAAGTTACTTCCAAAAGATCAATCGGATGTGATGAATAAACTAGTTTAGTTGCACCGAGAGTCATACAAACATGATCAAGCAAGTAATAGCTTTTGTGAAATCACGACACGATAAAGCATTCAAAGTGATATTAAATTACTTTTGTGAAGTTATGTTTTTTTGGTAACCCTATTGCTTTCGTCAAAGATTCCTCTCCTGTTTTTGTGTTGAGCAGGTGGCAACAAGTTAAAGCTTTGGAATTCGACAATGTGTGATCAATCCTAGACTCTTTAATGTGAGAGCTTCTGAGCTACTTGGTATCGAATTTATTTAATAGAGTAGTACTTCTCACATCGATTAGTGATGCAAGTTGGTATGGATCAAGATTTTCTAAACTTGATTGCAAGACTCAATCACACTCTTGATATATATATCTAACAATATAAGTGTTCACTTATACTTTGTGTCTCCTTAGCAATTAAGTTAGGAAAGCAACGACTGAGTGAAAAAGCAAATGAATATCCCTATCATAAAAGGGGGCAAGAATATGCAAACCCTTGAACCGATCAAGGTTTTGCATACTCTTGCACCCTTTTTGATACAGGTATTTGTTTTTCTTCCTCAATCTTTGCTTTCCAAGGTTAATTCCTATGAAGAGACACAATTATAGGTCAACAGTTACATTATCACATATATACATCAATAATTGTCATTGATTCTTCCCACAAAGCCTAGAATGTCTTGATCCATCCAAATTATATGCCAACTCATTGTAAGAGATACTGTTCTATTATATACAGACGAGTCTAACAAACTTAGAAACTCTCACTTGAAGAGTCTCACATCCATACATCACGGTTATTATATAAAAGCTGTCATTTATTTATAAACGTCCATGATGCTTAATTACAAACCATTATTTATGTTAGTAATAAATAACGGGTGTCTACATATGACCATTATTTATTACTCTCTCTATCCTTATATATAAGGTCATTTTAACCGAATCATGGGATTCTATAAAACAGTTAAAATTAGTTAAAAATAATAATTATATAAGAAATATAATTATTTTTTTCTAAATGTGCCCCTATTTATGAATGAGTTACAAGAAAAAGAGTAATGATGAGAAAAGAAAGAAAGAAAATGTATAGTAAATAAATGATGTGAGAGAATAAGGGCAAAATGGGTAGTGCATTTATTATTTATACAAAGTCAAATGGGACCTTATAAAAAGGGAGAAGCCGATGTAAAAAAAGGGATCTTATATATTGGGACAGAGTGAGTATTATTAAAAGTTATGGTTTTTACATAAAAATGGCTATGCATGTTACTAAATAAATAACGGTTTTCAAAATGAGACCGTTATATACTATACAAACATTACAATATATTATAATGGTTACTTATGGGTGCCCATTAATTATTATCATAGCAATGTGCATATCATGATTTTACCAAGCTTCGATACATAACGGATGTTATATTAAAACCGTTATAATAGGTTTGAAAAAAATAACAGTCCGGAACCATAATGTATATGCGCTGAGCATATACAGTGTCCACATATATGAGAATTTAGAACTGTGATTTATGGTCGATAATAACTCATATATCGATGATTTTGCAATAGTGGATGCATAAAAAACATGAACTAGACACCAAGAAAAGGGAAGTGCCCATATACACACACAAAACTATATGTTGGACAATAGCGTAGTAAGATCGAGAAGAAAGGAAGGGACAACAGAGAAAAGACATATGAGTAGGGTGAAAAGCCAGCAAGCAAAACACCTTTTAATTGTCTAAAACATAAATGGAAATACTAAAAGGGAAGGGAAAGCATGAGGTCGAAAAAGAAAAGCTAAGTAGTACATATGTTGACACGGGTCATCCCGACGGTCATCTTGTCCTGTCCTGATATATAATCAGGATCGAGATGAAATGGTCGAGATGGGTACAAACTAAACAACTCTAGTTTGGAGTAAAACGAAATGGTCGGAATGCATGCATATCTTGTATATCCGAGTAATTAACTTTATAAAATGCGGACTTATAATCTTTTTTAGATGAAAGATGATTGTATTGCTAAATATATACAAACAATTATAAGACACTACGACTAAGCAACAAAGGCGATGAAAGACTCATAGATTCTTTTTATTTGTGGGGCTACATATACAAACAGACGTGCATGCATAAAATCGTAGCACATAAAAAACACTACGGATGTGTTTGGTTAGGGGTTTTATTAGGTTAGGTTAGGGGAGGGTTAGAGATTAAAAATAGGTATTTGGTTGGAAGGAGGTGAGGTGTGGGAGATTTTTTTGTCCTCTAGTGGTAACCCCCCCACTTGACAAAACCTTTAAATTTAGGGTTTTTTCTAGGTAAGAGAATATTTGTGTCTAACTGTGACTAAATTGCCCATGGCAATTTTTTAAAATTTCAGTTGTAAAAAGCGTCTGTCCCTCCGCATTCCATTTTTTTTCATTCCCTCTCCCACACAAAATCCCATTTTCTCTCGTCTTGTTCGCGCACTCTACAGTTGAGCATTGTCTCTGTCCAGTCCTCCAGCCGCCGTGGCCACCGACTGTCTCTGCTGCCACCATCGTTGATCGTCGAAGGTAGCAGTTGGTCCGTTTGTCCTGTAGATCGTGTTGACTCCTCCACGACTTTGCTCCACCAACATCGTCTTGTGCCCGTCCTCCAGCAACCGCCGCCTCCTCCTGCTCTTTCGTTCAGGTAACATTATTTTCTGTGATGATATTTTTGTTGGTTGCTCGTTCGTTGGGGTAGTTCATGGATTTTGCTCTTCCCTGTTTAGTTCTAGCTTTTCTGGGTCATGCTGTGTTTTACTGTGTTTCCTTGTCTGATATGAGTTCTGTTGTGTTCTACTGTGATAACCTTATTCAAATAAGTCCTGTTTTATTTTACTGTGTTTCGTTCTAGCAGATTTGGGTTAATGCATTTTTGTTCTAGCTATGCAATTAATAGTTGTTCTGTCTGATTTCAAACTGGAAAAGATGAAATTTCCTTAAAAAGATTTTGGGTGTTTTGGATCACCATTGATAATGTCAAATTGGATGGATATTTGAGAGATAAATGCTTTCCATGAACACCAAATTTGAGAGATCAAAGGGCTGTTCTTTCATTGTAGCGCCCAGAATTTAGAAAAATATGGAGCCGCCACCAAAATTTAAAAAAAAGGATAACTTTGGAAACCTTTTTAAACATGGAAACTGGTCTACAAAAATCATTTAGGGTTCGGGAGTCAATTGTGTATGGGGAAGGTATTAGGCACCCCACAACACCCATTTATAAGAATGGTTACCCTAAGTTAATTATTTAAAAATAAATATGGCCTTTAAATTTATTATAATTACCCAAATAAAAAAAGAAAATATTTACAAAAATAAATGAAATGAAAACTAAAGAAGGAAAAAAAAAAGAACACTTATTTACAAAAATAAAAAATATATTTATTCAAAAAAAAAAGAACATTTATTTACAACAAGAAAATAAGAAAAAATATATTTATTTACAAAATTGGACTTGACTTAGGATGAAAACCTAAGGCCTACGTACCCTTTAGAGGGATCAAAACCCACGTAGTTCGGGGGTAGAAATGCGTGTCACTTTGTTTGTGTTTTTTAGAAAAAATGTTTATTTAATTTATTTGAGAAAAATATTTTTTTTTTATTTGGTTTGTATTTTTTATTATTTTTTTTAAAAACGTTTTTTTTTATTTTCTTGTAAAAGAGAGTTTTTCCATTTTATTTTCATTTATCAAAATGTGTCAAAATATTTTTTTCTTTTTTTTTGAAAGAGGACCTAAGAAAGGGATTAAAAAAAAAGAAAAGTAGCACATGTTAAATAAAAAGGAAGTCAAAGGTGAGGAGACTTATGCGTACCTTTTATCCTTTGAACCCGCTACAACAAGAGATAGGGTGATAGAACCACATAATAAACAGGAGGCAAGTACAATCACATTATCTATATTTATTAAGCATAACACCTAGTATCATAAGAAAACAAGATAGCATATACCTCTTGCCTATGTATGAGATGATTCAGTTGGACAATAAAACGCAAATCCACAAGACCACAATGAGGTAATCCACGTCCAGCAACATCATAGTACAAAGTTAAGCAATGTAATGCATATTGGATAAAGTTATAGTGCATGAATGATGAGGTAAGTATGAGGCATGATGAGGTGAGCATGAACCAAGGTATATTAGATGAGGAGAAAAAAAAACGAGATGTCAGAGTGAAATAAAAGAAAAGGATGAAAACTCAGCCACAAACCTTATCTCCTTACTGTCCCAAAATTCTTGTCCCCTTTACTTCAACCATTGCACTCCTATTTATAATCTCAAGGTAGGGTTTTCTTCATAAATGCTCCCTTTTTTTTTTAAATTTTCGTTTTTTGATTTTTTTTTTTTTTTTTTGTATTTTATGTTAAGAACTACCTAACTTGACTTAATCACCATCAATGGAGATTTTTATTATTATTATTATTATTATTTTATTTTTTGTATTTTCTATTGATAAAACTTCCTAACTTGACATAATTACCATTAGTGGAGATTTTTTTGTTTTTAATTTTTTTCCATTATTCTCCCCACAAGTAACTTTCTAATTTAAACCTATCAACATAAATGAGATTTTTTATTTTTTATTTTCTTTTTATTTATTTATTATTTTCCCTTAATGAATGATAATACCAATCATATCAATGAGGGGATTTATTTTAATTTTCATTTTTTTATTTTTTCCCTTTTAATGATGATTGCCAATTTGGACACCAATCATTATCAATTATTTTTGTACTTTTTAGTGGGGTCCGGACAAAATAGGGTGTTCTTTCATTGACTTGCATCCATGCGGATGAGCTATGATATGTTCTTATGTTTATCTATTAATCGAAATTATGGTTTGAAGCATAGCAATTAAAATTTTGTCAGCCATATCTTACACTGCTTGTTATGAAGAGGGATGAGCTCTAGAGTTGAATATACATTATCACCTGAAAATACTCGATAAAAATAAAATTTTGAGGTAGGGTGGTTTCATACTTTCAATTAATTACATGCAATTCGAAGATGCAAATGTGACCAACAAGTGTTTCTTTGATGTAGAAATTGGGGGTGAATCTGCTGGCAGGATTGTTTTGGGCCTATTTGGAGAAACTGTTGAAAATTTTCATGCTCTGTGTACAGGCAAGCCATGATCAGATTTTACAACATTGCTCTTCTAATAGTTGTCATTATTACCATGAAATGGATAGTGGTAGGAGGGAGTTTTCATAATTTTTTCAGATAAATTAGAAAGATCTTTGTGCAGGAGAGAAAGGATATGGTTACAAGGGATCCCACTTCCACCGTATAATCAAAGATTTCATGATTCAGGGAGGGAACTTCACTGAAGGAGATGTGAGCTCTATTGTAGTTGTTTATGCATCTCTATGTATACACTAGTTCAGTGTTTGCTTTCACACAGCCAAAGAAATTAAGTGCTTCATCGGTTTTGACTAAAATATATACTACTAATGGCCGCAGGGAACTGGAGGAATCAGCATTTATGGCTCTAGTTTTGAAGATGAGAGTTTTGCCAGTATGTTCCATCTACTGTCTGAATAATGATATTAAGCTGTAAAAAACTTTCATACTGACAAGCATCAACAAGTTCTACTTTTGCTGATTTTGGTTTTTACAGAGATAAAAGTTTGGTTTTTCTCCTTAGGATTGATCTTTTGGTTGAAAAACGGTGTGTTGATGTCTTTCTAACATAGTACAGCCCTTCCTTGCAGTGAAGCATGTTGGTCCTGGAGTTTTGAGCATGGCAAATGCGCGTCCTAATACCAATGGTAACAATTTTTCATTTGTACTGTGAAGGTGAGTTAGTTAACTGCACTGCCCTTATTTTTTTTAAAATAAGTTGCAAAGTCCTGTTAGACCATTCTTTGCACTTCAAGAGTCTAGCAAAAGAAACATCAAGGTAGAACTTAAAGTGATCTAATTTGCTAAGTTTGCTAACCATTTATAGACTTTTGATGTTAGCAATATAGTTTGATAATCTTTTGGAAACTTTTGATGCTAAAATATCTTGCCCATTGAACAATCATTTTTTATAATCACTCGTTCACCATATGGATATTTTAAAAGAATCAGCAATATAGGATTGTGTAGCTTGCTAACCATATGGAAGCTTCAGATTTTTATGTAATGATGTCCGTTGATGTGCAACATATCTAATTATCTCTTCAATGTTCAAGAATTAATCATTGATCTACAAATTGATTTTGCTTGCCCATCTCTTTACGAGAGAATGAAAGGATTAGGTAAGAATGTTCCGGAGTTGATTATTCTACCTGTCTATAGTGCTCTTCTTAATAAAATGCAATCTAGGATATTTGATCCTGAGCCTCCTGGGAAAAGAAAAGTGGTTTTTGCAACTAATATTGGTGAGGCTTCTTTGACAATTGATGGGATTTTCTATGTTATTGACCCTAGATTTGCTAAGCAAAATGTATACAACCCAAAATAAGGATTTGATTCTTTGGTGACATCGATTTTACTACATTCTACTTTCATCTGTGTTTCTTATTAATTCACATGGCCAATTGTTTTAAGGCTCTTTCTGTTCATGTATATACTTGCTTTTCAGATTTTAAATTGCATTTTTGTATCTATTGCTTGTAAAGGTTGAATCATGGAGGAAGGACAGAAAAAGAAGAAGAAGAATAAAATAGATCCAAAGTAGAGAATATTTTTAGGGATTGGATGAATCATTTATATTCTGTTTAAAATTTGTATTATCATTTATCATTTTTACTACCATTAATTAATTGTTAGTTTCACTGCATTAAATAATTATTTTCTCACTTTTTTTTTCTATAAACAAGGATATTTTTTAAAAGTAAGTTACATTTTTTTTATATATTTTTGGTCTTTAATTAATTTAAATCCAATTTTTTTATTATAACTCATCTTTTTATGTATTATAAAAAGAGAAGAATAACTTTTTATTTATGTGATTTTGCCTGCTGGCAAGCTTTTTTCTTATGGGCACCCTTTCTTTGATAAAATAAAATCTTTCTTCTAATTTTTTTAAATCTCGAAAGAAGAGGGAAAACATTAAATATGAAAAGCATTTAGTGATTAGAAAAAATATTCTTTTCTTTCTCTTTAATCTTTTTTTATCGTCTTAAGTCTTAAAATGACAAATATGTGAAATAAGTATATATAATTGTTCGAATAATAATTTTATAAATAATTATTATTAATAAATACATTGTAAAAGAAGAAGGAAAAAATGTAGAAGGGCATTTTTGTGCAGTTATAATTAACTCCCCAAACCTAACCTCCTGAATCAAACAAGATACCAAACCTCCCCTACCCTCTTCTTGAACCAAACAACATTATAACCTCCTCTAACTTAACTTAATAAACCTCACCTAATCTAACCTCCGTTAAACCAAACATAGCATACTACTTCCGCTCCTTTACATAAGATTTTATATTAAAGATCCGGCGTATTATAAGTAGTAAACATGAAAAATAGTTATTTTCCATGACTTCTCATTTTTCGGATATGTCAAATGATTCTCTTTATGATTTTCATTGTTACCAAAACTTACACACACACACATGAAAAAAGGCAATCGTTTTCTAAATGGAAAGAAATGATATATACATGTAATATACTCCTCCTATTCTTAATATATAAGACATATTTATCTAATTTAATTAGATTAAGAAAGTTAGTTGAATTAATTAATATGACACGTATTTTCTAAAATACCCTAATCATCTTCCTTCATTCCCTCTCTTCCTTTATTATTGTTGAAGGAGGATAAATTAAAAAAAGATTGACAAATATAAAAACAATGTGTATCAACTCCTCAAATATATTTTATATTAAGGATTAGAGGAGTGCTACTTCTTGGAACCATTCTTGGCAATGCAAGCTATCTTAGGTTCTAAATAGAGCTAATTAAAGATAATAAAAGGGTCAAAAGACACTTTTACCCCCAAAATTATATGCAATGAGTACTAGCTAGGTATCATAAACAATTTATTGGAGCAATGTCACCTCTCAAAGGCTACGGTCAACATGGTTGGAATATTTTTCCTTACCTACCAAAAAAGTAACAACGGGTTAAGTTTAGATTCGATTTTGGTTAGAAAATAATTTTTTCCTGAAGAGCATCTAACACCCTAAAGTTTAATCATTACAAAAAAAATATTGAATTTCTAACGGAATTTACCACAGAATTCAGCTTTTCCAATGGAACTTCAGACAAAATGAATAAACAAAAATTTGCGACGGAATTCAATTTTTTAATTTTTAAATGCCACATGAACGTTCTCAAGAGAAGCCACATGTCACGTGCGCCAAGTGTCCCCTCCTTGAGGTGACATGTGTCCACGTCTCTTAATTCCTAAAAAAGTGTCTCCTCCAGTTCCAACCCATGACCTCATGCTCCTGGTACCCTCGTGCATGTCTTTGCTAGTTGCACTGAAATGAACTTGTGTTCATTGTTCTCAAACTCGTAAGTTGACTCTTCAAGTTTGCCGTTTTTACGTACCTACCTTATTAAATCGTGTCAAGTAGCAGGTAAAATTGTGTTAATTAATAACTGATATTTTAACCTTGTAAATATTATTTTTTATAAATTTATGAACATAATATTAATAAATAATAACATAATATTGATTACGGATAATATTTTTATTTTTAATTAACATTATTTAATAACTAATATTATAAATATTATTTTTAATATAAACTTTAATAATTTTTTTATTTTTGTCACTGAATTAGCCACGAAAAAAAATTTGTGAGAGAAAAGATGACTAATTTAGCCACGGAAAAAAAAATTATGACAAATTCCATTAAAAATTGAGTGTTTTTTTTTTGTAGTGAATTATGTGGAGTAATTTGAGTCCATATATTTTTTTAACAGAAACATGCCTCATCAATGAAGTAATTTTTTTAAATATATTGTGATGATCATTATTTGTTTAGCCTCTTTGTTGTCCATCCATTTTCCATTTGCTATATAAGAATAGGGTTGCTGGGATTTTCTATATCAGTAGAGGCTAACAAAAGAAAGAAGCAATATCAGAAGCAAAAAAGAAATGGGTTTCAATTCTTGTCTGTCCTATCTACTAAAAACAGAAAAACAAATCAAAATGGGACTCATTACTTTGTCTTCAAGGTGGACGTCTCGTCCTCCTCGTTCGAATTCACGACGACCTACGTACAAACCCCTCGCCATTGACGAGCATCTCCAAAGCTTCGTCATACCTAATTCCATATATACCAAAGAGGATGGGGATATTGTATGGAATGGTGGCGAGGGGTCTTGTTGTTTTGGCAGAATTCAGTGCATTTCATCAGGGTAATGCAAGCGTCATAGCCAAACAGATATTGGATAAGATTAACAATAACAATAACAATCAGCATCAAGATAGTAATGTGTCGTATTCACATGATCGATATGCTTTTCATGTTAAGAGAACTGATGGCCTCACTGTTCTTTGCATGGCCGATGACGCCTTTGGAAGTAAGCTTTCTACCCTTCTTTTTCCCTTTTGTTTTGCAAAAAAAATATAGGACTTATTTGATTCTATTATCTGTTTTCATGTTTTAACAACAATTATGTAGAGTAACTTTGTAGAACAAGTTTTGGAAATAAAAAATTTTTAAAAAAAATTCTGTTTGAAATCATTATTTTGAAAAACATATCTATAGCATGGTGATGTGAAAAGTGAAAAAAATAAATCACAAGGATTATTGAATTGTTTTTGAAACAAAGATCATAAACTAAAAGTTATATTTTCTCTCCTTTTTATAACTAACATTAGTCTGGTAAGTAGGATAAAATATGAATGGACTACACTGTTGAATCAGTCATATAAATAATACAATTTTTGTTAGGTTCTTATATACTACCTCCAATCATTAATATAAGAGCCAATTGACTTTTTTTTTTTTAAAATTAAAGAAACTAAATAAATTACTAAATTATAACATATGTATATCATTAAATTATATAGCAGTTCATAAGTCAAGCATATCAATTTAGAGGAAAATGATAAATATAAAAATTTTGATATAACTTAATTATTTTGCTTCCTTAAGTACTCCGAAAAAGTCAAATGGCTTTTATATTTAAGGGGGAATGAAGTATTATACACAGACAGAAATAGAGACATTAGAGATTAAAATTTGCATGGAGCAGGAAGGATCCCATTTGCATTTCTGGAAGACATTCACAACAAGTTCGTGAGGACATATGGAAGAGCAATTCTATCAGCTCCAGCTTACGCCATGAATGATGAGTTCTCGAGGGTGCTCAGCCAGCAAATGGATTACTATTCCACCGACCCAAATGCTGATCGCTTAAATCGTATCAAAGGAGAAATGTCTCAAGTAAGCATTTAATTAATTTCCCCTTCCAAATCCCAACTCTTCTTCTCACAGTTTGGCATGAGGGATTTGGATCGAGAGGAAAAAATTTTATAAGTTGAATTTAAAAATATTAGAGAAATGATATTATAAAATTTTAATAAAAAGAATATATACAATAAAAGAGTAAGAAAAAATTAATTAAAAAGTTTTAATCCCACTTCTCTAATTTTTTTTTTTTAAATCTAACTTAAAAAATTTTTCCTCTACCTCCCCTCCCCTCATACCAAGTGGCCAAAAACCCGCCTTGTGTATTTACATTGTTCATAAACTATGAATAAATTATATACAGCCCATCTTGATGAGTTTGAACTTCGTACAAACACATAATTCCATTCTTGTTAATTTATTTGGTAATTAAGCAAGTGGGGGAAAAATTAAACTCTGGTATAGCTTCTAAAAAAAATTGGGAAAAATTTAATCATTTTGTCCTTATATTTTGGCTCAATTATAATTTAATCACTATAGTTTTGATTCAATTATAACTCAGTCTTTAAATTTTGACTTGAGGCAACTTAGTCCTTATAATTTTAATCATTTTATTTTTAAAATGTAGGGACTAATATTTTAAATGGTTAAACTATAGGAACTGAGTTATTATAAGTTAAAATTCAAGACCGAGTTTTAATTATACTAAAATTATAGGGATTGAGTTACATCGAATCAAAATTTAAGTATTAAGTTACAAAACCAATAAAAACTATAAGGATTAAAATTAATTTTCCCAAAAAAAATTACATCCAATAAAATTATTGATATTCAATGAAGTTGTTGAATGATACTTTTTAATTAATAATTTATTTAAATATTTAATTATTAATAGAGCACGGTAGTACCGTGCTATCCATATGTTGTTGGATAGCAATAACTTTTTTGTGATTGCTATATGGTATCTAAAAATTAAATAATGAGGTTATTTGTGATGTGATGATTAAACAATAGGTACGAACTGTGATGATAGACAACATAGAGAAAGTATTGGAGAGAGGAGACCGCTTGGCTCTGCTTGTGGAGAAAACTGATGCAATGCAAGGAAATGCTATTCGTTTCAAAAGGCAGTCCCGCCGTTACAAAAATACCCTTTGGTGGAGAAATTTCAGGCTTACGTAAGTAATTCTAATATTATAATTACTTCATATTTATCTTTATGAAAATAAATTAAAAGAACAATATATGATTTGATTTTGCCCAAATATATAATGAAGTTCCACAAATCAACCATTCCATGTGCTTGGATCATTTATCTTAATTTCCAACCATTCCGAATCAATATCTTAATTTATGTATATATAATTAGTCTTGAATAACACTCCTTTGGTCATAAATATAAGATCCAGTTAACTTTTTTAAAGAGATTAAGGAAGATAAATACATCACTTAATCATAACATATGTTACGTATTATTAGATTATATATCAGTTATAAGTCAAACAATTTAATTTGAAGAAAAACGATAACTATAAATACTTTAATATAACTTATTTTGCTCCCTTAAACTCTAAAAAAAAAAAAAATCAATCGTGTGTTATATTTAACTTTGGAAGTAGTACAATTTATCTAAAATTTTGTACAAAACATATGTAAAGCTTAGGGTCCACATTCGAGTTTAGCTATATATATATATATATATATATATGCATGCATGCCCTTTTGGTTTTGAATTATGGCTTATTAGTTTAATTTGTGTACTGGCCTATATGTTTTTTTTTTAAATAATACTTCCCTTGCTCGGCTAATAACCATAGTATTAATATTCAACTCAGGTTGACCTGTCAGACTAATGAACCGGCAAACTAGTTCCTTGACTGCTTCAGTCAAGAGCTTCATATGAATCAACTAAATTGAATTTTATTCTATTTTCTTCCTTTTACTGAGCTTAAAACAATGTTACTTTGAATTAAAAAAGAAATAGCAATCCGTCATGTTTATAATATAGCTGTGTTTTGACAGATTATGGCTTACTTAAATTTGTGTAATGGTCTAGATTTTTCTTAAAAAAGTTTTGTTTTCTTGACTTGGTTTATAACTGTTTTTTCCTGTAAAATTTTCATCTTGCAGGGCTATTCTTATCTTTGTATTCATCATCGTCCTGTACATTATGGTGGCATTTATTTGCCATGGGCCCTTATTGACGTCGTGCAGGGCATGAGAACCTGTAGAAATGCAAGTTTTATGTGAATCTTCTATATTCATTAAGGGCATATATAGTACATCAAGAAAGAGATATAAAAAAATGATAGCTTCTGATATGATATATTTTTCATTTCATATTGTTTTCGTTTTAGATGTATGAATTTATCATTATAGAGGGTTCAATTCGCTAGAAGTTATATGGTCGAATCGTTTGTTTTAGCCAAAAAAAAAAAATTTTGTATTCCATCTTTTTGTTTAAATTACTGTTTTTGAATCAGGTAAAAAAAATTATTGTTTTTGAAGAAGATTTTTGAAAATTACCAAATACAATGAGAAAATATAAGTAAAGATGTGAGATTTTTTTTTGGATCTGAATAGATGTAAGATTTTGTTGTTTGGAATTGTACTATCTATAGAATAATTAATTATAAAATAAAGGGTAAGGTACAAATATGCCTATGAAATTAAATATTTTGTCAAGTGCACCACACGCTATATAATTTTAGGTTGAATTGTTTAAAAATACTTTGGAGGTAAATTAATTACTTATTGCTATCATGGAAGATTTGTTGCACATAACGGAAGATATTTTGCACACAACGGAAGATTGTTTGCACATTTATATGGAAGATTTTTGCACACACGGAAGATGATTTGCACAAAACGGAAGATCGCTTACATGCTTGATAACAATCAGCAATTAATTTGCCTCCAAAGTATTTTTAAGCAATTCTCTCATAATTTTATTGGGTGCAAAATTATTCATAAATTTTTCAAAATAGTGTAAAAATGTCACAACTATTAATCAACTAACATTGACTATTTGACAAATATATCGATTAAGAAAATGGTGTAAAACTACATTTAAAGTTGCCAAAATAGAATGGAAATAGTTTTAAGTGGTTTTGACATTTAATTTTTGCACTATTTATAAAATTTCACGTGTAATTTTGCACAATTTTCTTAATCTACATATTTGCTTAATGGTCAACCTTAGTGGATTTAGTGACTATGACATTTTTTTCACCGTTTTGAAGACTGCATGTATAATTTTTGCAATAAAAAAAGTTTGTGGTATTTAATACCCTTGGTGAAATACTTAATGGATAGATTTACATTTTAACCCTTTGATAAAAATAATTTCTGGCTTATACTTTCTCATCCGAACTTATATTTTGAATAAGAACAAAGTAGTAAATTAAAAATAAAATAAAATATTGTTTATATTTTTAGTATGTAAAAAAAGTAATAAACTATAAAAAATAATTTCTAATAGATGTGACATACCGGATAATAAATTCTGAAATATAATATGTTGCTTATTTAACTTTCTAATATAGGGAAAATCCTTTAAAAATACATTATTTACCTTAAAATCCCAAAAGATTATATGAATAAGAAAAAGGACAAATAAGGAAGAAGGGATGACTCATAGATTTTAATGCATTGTATTCTTACCCCGTCAGTTACGTACGCACTGCAAGATAAATAAGAAACAGATTCTAAAATCAAAGAAGTGTTTGGTGTATATGTCTGTACGTTTTTTTTTTTTTTTTTTTTTATCAAGAAACATAAAACGATACCGTAAAAATAAAAAAGGCCTAAGTTTACTGAATTAGCAGGGACTAACCCAAAAATGTATCAGCAAACTTAGGCTTGCCACAAGAAAACAGAACACCTAAAACAAGAGACTGGAAAATAAACCCAGCAGCACCAGCAGCTCAACAGCATGTGAGGTAGACTGGTAGAAGGATTGCTTAAATTGTACAAACAATTTTTGTCTTTTACAAAATAGGTTGTTACAAATTTCCAAGGTATTAAAAACCGGACCGGGCACTGAACCGGTCGGGGTACTGGGTCAAGGGTCAGTGGGTCAGACCGGAGTCAAACCGGGAGTCAGACCGGTAGTCAAACCGGGGTCAATTAAAAATATATATATAATTTAAATATTCATCCATACTATTTAAAAAACTAAATAAGAGTTTTTTTCTAACCAATAGTCCAATGTAACCTTCTAAACCTAATACCCACAAAAATATTGTTAAGTATATAAGAATGTTTCTCCAACTAATGCCAAAAATATTCCATAATCCTTTTAAAACTCATTGAAAATTAAAAAATTTTAGGAAAATAATTTTTCTGAAAAAAAAAAGTAAGAAAAATGTCATTTGGAGCTTAAAAAAGCAAAGTTTTTTTTTTTTAAAAAAAAAAAAAAAAAAAAGACCCAACCCGTGAACCGGCCGGGTTGCACCGGTTCACCCCGGGTTGACCGGGTCAACCCCGGGTCAGACCGGGTCGGAACAGTGCCGGTTCACTGGTTGAACCGGACCGGCCAGTTGGCCGGTTCGCCGGTTTCCGGTCCGAACCGGCCGGTCCGGTCCGGTTTTCAGAACAATGCAAATTTCAAAGAAAAATAATTTCTTACAAAATATCAAAAATAATTTAAAAAATTTTAAAATTGCAGAAGTTTCTTTTATATTTTTATACAAATAATTATTTATTATTTATTTGTAATTGATCACACGATTTTATTTGTCTCAAACATTTAGTACTCCCTCCCATCCTTGATATATGACATATTTAAAGAGTTGATCTTGATATTAAATATAAGACATATTTTCTATATTAATTAATCTTTTCTAAGATTATTTCGATTGATGTTCCCTCAATAATGATCAAAGAAGAATAGGAAAAATTAATGAAAATGATTAATTGCTTTAAAAAACATGTCACATTAAATACATAACTAATTTTTTTAATTTAATCACGTTTCGAAATTAATTTCTAATGAATAGTGAATGCATGGAGTAAAATCTGATACAGTGATTAAAAAAATAGGGAAAAAAGGAAAATAAAAGCGGATCCAGGGACCCGATCCATCATCCCGACCCAAGTTGTACCCTAAACCTCCTTTGCTTTGGTCGCTCTCTCTGCCATGCTCCTCACTGAACTCTGCTTGGCGACTCAGGAGTCAGGAGACGCGAGGTCTGCGTTACACTGACAAGACGTCAAGTCCTCGAAACAGAGTTGGCGGAGGAAATAATAAAATAAGCTCCGAGGAAGCTTCAACGTATGGCTCAGATGCCTACAGATGAAGAAGCCTTCGGTGTTGCCGGGCCTGGTCGCACCTCCATTCCCTCCGGCGACAACTCTGTTTGGGCCGATGTGTCGCCCCTCCTTCAAGCCGCTTGCCAAGGTCGCTTTTTTTTTTTTTTTTTTTTCGTTTTTTTGGGTCTGTGTTCTTTTTACCTTTTAGTCTTATCGACTGGCTTCAGGTGCCCAGGATTTTGGCGGAAAAATCTAGTCAAATTAAGTTGACGAAGTAGGATCAGTTGATTCAAGGGTTTTTGATGCGAGGCATGTCATTTGAAAATGAGTCACGTGTGGGTTAATAGAGTTTTTGGATTGTATATTTTATATATTGATTCTAAAACTTGTTGATTTTCTTGGTCTTTTATGTGATGCTGCTCCACACAAATACGAAATATGCACTGATGAATTTGCAATTTGATCATTATAAAATCTTTGTTCTTTTTCCCCTTCTCTAAAGTAGTCTCCCACGTTCTCATTTCATGCGCATGACTTGTAAACTAACACTATAAAGGTTTCATTTTTGTGTCCCTGTCTAAAAGGCGAGAGATAGTTTATTTAACAATGAGGTTCTGGCTATTTAATTAATAAGTGATAAGTGATTAAACTTCGTTTGCCAAAAAAAAAATGTAGTGGTCAAAGTCCACTGCCTCGTTCGTTCTCATTATGTTGTTTAAGTTCGACGCTATTTATTAATGGCAAATTTGGGAATAAGTTTCCGCCTTGGATTTCCAAACTCGAATGTTCGCCATACTTTGAGGCTATGCTAGCTTCTTCTTTTTTAAATTTATTTAATGTAGTTGGCTACAGATCTTCAGGAGGGAGAGCTGATTCATGGAGATAATTTCAATCTATTTGCTGCAATGTCAGCGTTGGAGGTATTTTTACATCTTGCTAATTGCACTATCAATGGGCTCTGGCAGCTTTTTTATGCCCCCTTTTTATGATCATAGAAATATAGAATGATGCTGGTTTTTTATATGAATTAGTCTGCAAACCAAATCATTTGACTTGCCTACTTGGAAAAGGAGATAATGAGCATGCCTTGCCACACAAACAATGCACTAAAGACATGCAGAGAATTTGTCCAAAATATCCTTGTTAGTGGCTATTTAGCACTATTCATGCTTACATTTTTTAAACTTTCTATTTTTCATAGATAATGGACCCAAAGATGGATTCAGGCATTGTTTGTAGATATTACTCTCTTGAGGAAGCCATTGAGAATGGTGCTGCTCCAGTTCCTGTCAGTGTTGATAAGACAACTGATATACGATGCACAATTGACATCGTGGACCATCTTCTAGCATGTGAGGTAATTTAACCTTTATACCCATGCCTTCCATATGATAACTTTCAGAATTACTCGCATATGCTTGCTATAATACATGGCTGAATGAGTGCTCTCATTCAGCCATGCATTATAGCATGGCTTGCTATAATCTGGTGCTCTCTATAAATGCTTGCTATCTTGCTTACACTTTGCTTTCTTATTATCTTAGTTATTATTTCACATGGCAGGCAACATGGCACAAGGGTCACTCATTGGCTCAAACTGTTTATTCTTGCCTCTATCTCCTACAGCCTGACAGAACATCATCGCATGCCTTGTTGCACTCGTACTGTAGAGTCATACGTGCAACCTGCAAAGCAGTTATTTCAGTTGTCTCAGATGCACGCACACATGAAGTAAAGTACTCCAGCAGATCTTTTTTATCTCATGCAGTTATGCATTATAAAGTGCTATGTGATTTTCTGTCCTTAATATTAGAAATAGTTTATTTAAATAAAATTGTGTTCTTTTGAAGTGTATGACTATGCATTATTGGTTTTCCATTAAGTGAAGGATATGACATGAACCAAGAGTAAATAGAATACTGGGATTCTGTTGATGCCATTATTAATTTATATATCATTCCTTGGATCAAATATATGTTTATGCATCAGTAATGTTGCGAATTTACAATGCATGTGGTTTTCTTTATCAAAATCAAAGTTTCTTATTCGCCTATCTGTGCATCTTTTAAGCATATTTGTCATATTTTATGTATCAGATGGAAATATGGCTGACATATGTCAATATTTGTTTATCTCCTTTAATCCTTTAATAAAATTGTGCTCATACCAAAAATCTATCTCAATAAAAAGTGGTGATATTTGTCTGTTTCAGGAAGAGGATCTATTTACTATGGCATATGGCCTTCCTCTGAGTGTAGATGGAGATGAGAAGTGTTTATCAATGCTAAATGCTGTTGAGGAAACAATATCACGCCAACTGCGTGCTTGTAAATCATCATCTAGACGAAGGGTATTAGAAGGTAATTTCATGTTGAAACTTGTAATTGTGTTCTGTTTTGTTGGCTATTGTACCATTACTTTGTTGGAAGCTTCAGTTAGCTTTGCTGAACTGGGTGATGGTAAAGTTTTATAGCCATGTTCTTAATATGTTATGGTTAACCCCCCTGGAGAGTGTGTGATAATTTCCACAAAATTTAAAGTGTTCCTAGTGCTCGATGTAGCAGGCCCTATAACTTATCCTCCACCATCATTCTCCCCTAGAGCAGCTTTACTTATCTATGAAGTTCCGTATAATTGCTTCATTCTAAATACAATAGAATTAAGGGCTCCAATGCCTTTTCTTGACATGGTATCAGAGCTGGTTATGGAGAGAAAGGAGCTTGTTTAGAGAAATAAATAAGTTCTTTCAGAGTTTCTTTGGGCAGAGATTTGCTCACATCTTTAGCAAAGCTGTGATCCTTTGTTTCTTCCCTTCCAATCACAATATATTCATCTCTTCAACTGATTCTAGTATTTACATCCTCTATAAGCGTTATGTACTTGTGTCTCTTTACTTTTAACTTTTACTTGACACAAACATCCCACAAACTGCCACAAAACTTGGGGACTGGCTTCACCCACTTTATCAGATCTCCATGGACCCTTCGCGCTCCACCACAATCTGCCCCAGAAGCTTTATGGTGTTCTTCTTGCATCAGGTCGTGGAGCCATATCTCCTGCCACCATTTGTCTAGAAGTGGTCACCAGCTTCTCTTGTCTATCTGGGATCTTCACCTTCGTTAGTTGGGACCTATCTGTTGTGTCTGACACTTTTATCCTCTATTTATTCCATATCCAGAACAGTCAGTCAGAGATAGAAAATAATATTGGGGATGAAGTTGGGTTGTTAAAATGTGGAAGTTGCCAATGAATCTAAGGCTCTTTGCCAAGAATAACAAGTTTGGTATGATTCATGGATTATCTTCCCTTGCCAAAATCATGTCATTTCCTTGCAATGGTACTTGGCCGTTATTGGATTTCTCTTTAAAACTGGTTGGCTGTACATGATCACACATCTCAGAGAGTTCTCAACTGGCACACCTGAGAATTTTTTTTCCCCACGAAAATATCTTCTTACCAAGACACCCTTTCATATGATTTGAGAAAATGATTGAACAAGTACAAGATTCAAGTCCAAAAAACTAACAAAGGTATTTCAGCTTAGGAGGAATGACTTTAGTCATGTACTGTTGCATGATTATGGTGTCAATCTGCTAGTTATGAAGATATATTATATACTATCTCTCGGTACATGAGTGTGGAGTAGTATTCTGCTGTCCTGGAAAATAGCTTTATCTCAAATAATCTTCTGCATCATTTTGGAGGATTTGATATTCTACTAGGGTCACAGGATGTTGCACAGTTGCTCAGATGAGATATATACAAACTTCCTTTGAGAACACATCTTTTCCAATCTCCAATCAGCTGTGACCTTCCTTGTCACTAGGCATTTTCTTATTTTATATGGCCATTGTTACAACTAAAACATAATTGTTTTTTTGAAGACGTTCATTAGATGTACCTTTATTATTTCTAGGCATTTTATTTTCTCCAGTGTTCATTGCTTCTAGGACACAATCTTTATCTGTTAAGGCCTTCAATGTCATGTTTCCTTTTCTAGACTTATTTATCGACGGATTACCTATCGTCATCTTTCAGAACTTAATCTTAGAGCTATGCATAGATGATGTCCATTCACCAGCTTGATAGCGGTGTAATTAGAACTTAGAAGTGTTAAATTTATGTAAATACGTGTTATGTTACATTTATACTTTTAATTGAGTTGTGAACTATTCAGTTGCAGATATAGAGCCGCTTCAAAGTAATCCTGATCTAGAAGAAGGGTACTGCAAAGCATTATTATGCCGATTACGTTTTCGTAAGGTCTTATCCTATGTATATTCTTTTATAAGTTATGCAGATTATATGAAATTATATTCTCATTTTGTTTGTGACAACTTTTTAACACATCAGACATAGGTTGTCTTTATGCTCGCATAATTTTTGCAATCCAATCAGCATCCATCCTTTCAAATTTACCTTGATTAGTGCAGTTTAACAGTCAAAATTGAGGATGACACACTGCTCATGTATAAACACTGTTGTTTACATCTGGCTTGAGAATGTGGTTACTTCACCATGGCTACTTCATAATTAGATGATATTATTTGTTTATTTGGGTTAATATAATTTTTGGTCCCTCAAATTTGTCCTTATTTTGGTTTTGGTCCCTCAAGTTTCATTTCTTTTAAAACATTGGTCCTTATAACTCAATAAAAACCTGGGCAATTTTGCCCCTGCAGGGACTAAAACCTATGGGTTCAAACTGAGGGACTAAAACCACAATGAAGGCAAATTTGAGGGACCAAAGATGTTATTAACCCTGTTTATTTTCTATCTTTTTCACCCACCTTCATCCTTGTCAACAAATCAAGCTTTCCTTGACTGACCTACCTTCAATTTTTAATTTCTTCCAGCATTTGTACCATCTTTTGATGTCTATCAGACGGCCACAAGGGAGAGGACTGGAGTTGGCAAGAAAACACATAGCTTCATGCATTTCGGAGCTTGACTGCATTCTTAAATCCTCAGAATTTCTTAGAGCTAGTGCTCAAGGAATGTGTGAACAAAACATAGAAGACACAACTGCATCTGGTTGTCAAGCAATTGGATTTGATGCTAGTTTAAACTGCAGATCATCAGCCCCAACTCCTCCCCGATCTATTAAAATTCTCACTTGGAAAAAGGTGAGTGCTTAGATTGTTACTGCTTGGGAAGCATTGATACTTGAGAAAGCCTTGAGCATTGACGTTTGATGTGTATCTGACATTGATATATCTGGTAAACATCTGGATGCATATACCAGGTGTAAATGAAGTCATTGTTTTGTAAAAATGAATTCAACTATCAATACGGTAGAGATGCAGCACTCATAACCACATATATGGCTTGATACTGAGCTGATACCTCTGATTGAATTATTGACACCTACCATTTAGGATATTGACATTTTTATTGAGCAGAACACATCATTATAGTATCTGGATGTAAAATTTTGTTGCCTTTTCTCTGAAATTTCAAGTCATGTCTGAGATCAGTGTTCATCCAATTGACTGGTTCAATTTCTTGCTCTTGGTCAAACCTGGCATCCTCTCATTTAGATCTATTGCTGTTTTCTTCGGTGAAGCCAATTTTGAGGGGATAAGTGAGATTGCTTCCCATTCACTGAAGACAAGTAGTGAAAATGTACAACTGTCTTGGGATTGTGGGATGTAACATGTTAAGTTCACGAGCATTGTCAAGCCTGTAGTATAGTATATACTTTGAAACTAGATGTTATATTGTCAAACAATAATGTAGCAATAAACATTGTAATACATATTTTAGATATAAAAAAATAAATATTTCTTAACGAATTTGATAAAGTGTTTCAACTTTTTATAGTGTCGTACTTGTATTTTTTTAAAGAAAATTTGTTGTATCCCAGTATTTACACCATACATGTGCTTCATAGGTTACTATTACTATGTAGCTGTGTCTTTTGTAATGCTTCCTGTTTCTCTATGCCAGGCTGTTCAGTATTTTGTGAAACTTCTTCAAGATCTAGACGTTATATGTGCCTACTCCTTGGATTCATCATTAGAGGCTGCTTTGCACTTTGTGATTAAATTCCAGAAATCTCAGCCCGATTTGGTTGCTAGATCTCATCTTCAGGTTGATCATTTAAATCCTCTTAATTCCCTCTCAGGTCGATGAATGTTTCTTTTCTTATATTCTTACAAGACATTTACTTTCTGTCTAGATAAGAAGTCCAATTATTTAAATATTTTCCCATATAGATAATTTTTTTAAACCTCTACCTTTTACGAGATATTTAAGAAGAGACAGATGTGTTGTCTGTTATGAACATTGAAGCGTCCCATTGTACTTAAATGATAAAAAAAGGGGTATAAAAGTATCTTTCCTTCATTATAGTATGTTTTGTGTGGATTATTTGCACCCTTTACTCAAACAGTTGGGAGTTCAATGATGTGAATATGATGCTTTTGCAATTTTAGAATATTAGAATATTATCATTTTTACCATGTCAAATGGAATATTTCGAAGTTATCATCCCAAGTAGAAGCTTACTTCAGTGGGTATGGCATTAAAGAAGTTGACTTTTCATGATTAAGATCTGCTCTTCATGCGATATTGCTTTTAAAAATATAATGGTTAAAGGACATGTGCACTTTGGAGGAGCCTGATTTTTGGAATCACCTTTGTCAGAAGCTTACATAACTTACCCTGAGCATTGTAGAAAATTGACTTTTCATGATATAATCTTAATAAAAGTAAATGATATATGTAGCTTTGAAAAACATGATATGGAATGCTAGAGATCCTAAGGTCCCTCGGCTTTTGTTTATATTGAAGTTGTGCTTATTCACGCAAGCTTCTTTGAGTTCTTGCCTATTTGTCCCTTACTTCATTATGCATAGGCTGGTAAAGATACATAATTTGTGCATGTTACAATGTTTTGACTTACTACTCTTGTTTTGATATCTGGTCTGTTCTTTAAGCAATGATTAACTTTTCATCAGCTTCTGCTGGTCCAAGATGGGAAGCTCTATGGACGGATTCCAATGTTTGCTTTGATTACTAGAGCTGCTGGATTGCCTGAGGTCACTAAGGATCATGACATTCAAAAGAATGAATTCATGGTACAACTTGGGCAGGTAGTGAAATCATAACCTATTGGCATCTTGTCCTCAAAACAATTTGTTAACACCTTTTATTTGTTGTGCTCCTGAAATCTATAGATATGCATGCTTGTGAGGATGGCATGATTATACCATGTTATTAACTAACAAAATCAGGGGTTGGCTGAAGGCCTTCTTTGTATTATTACTTTGTTATTGTAATCAATCTGGAATTTCTACTAAAATGGGTGCTAGCGTTCTCACATCTTGTTGCAGTTAGCTTGTTCTCTAATAATATATTATTTGCAGTTAGTTATGAATTTGCTCAAAATCCTGTGTACCAATGCTGCATGGCAAAGACGTAAGCTAGGAAAAATGTTACAAGACTGGCGAGTCATCCATGTTCAGGTTCTTCCTTTTCTTCTTTTGGGGAAAAGATGTGGCTTTTCTCATGAACTTCCCTCGGCCTTATGTTTTCTGCATGCTGTAAAACCTGTTTGAATGTTTTACTTTTTAAAGGTGCATAAATGGATATAGTTCATGAAAAGCGGTGACCTTTAATTGGCCTTATCTATTTCCTAGATGACCTATAATGAATTTGAGATTGCCAAATCTCATTTCCTTTGACAAGAGAGAAAATGCATACGAAGATATTGTATTTTGATATATCTGCTTAATCTCTGGATTGAATTTCCATACTACATTTCTGTAAGTTATGTCTCTGTGAACGTCCATTTATGCATATCTAATCTTACATTCATCCTTTACAGCTGGAGCTGGCTTTTAAAAAGGAGTTTGGAGAAGCTTCAAAACCTTCCTATGACGAGGTGTGTTTCTTTACTGAGTGACAATAACTTTCTTGCGTTCACCAAATACCTACGTGGAAGTGATGCCTGTAGAAAAAATAACTATTGAGTGCCTTGATAAGTTATGTCAAATTCACTCAAAGTGAACTTATTCCCACTAGCATTTCAACACACTTTTTTTCTTTTAGTAATATTTGTTGATTGTCTACTCGCTACCGTGGCTGAACTATAATTTATTCATTTATAGCATTGCTCTGCTCCTGCAGTTATGCTTCAAAATATTCCAACAGATCCTCATGTGGGTTGAAGAGCAAACTTATTGGATAGCGCATCGTTTTCTTATTTTGGGTTTTGAATTGGAACTCTACTCTGTACATGATTATTGCATGGTATACTGGTATATATATACAGTATTGATCAAGCTTGCAGAGAAGATACATCTCAGGATCGTGATGAATACTGACACTGGTATGTACTTCATCTGAGTTATTAAAATGCACTGTTTGTTTTTTAAAATAT
This sequence comes from Inga oerstediana, assembly GCA_963210345.1. NCBI lineage: Eukaryota > Viridiplantae > Streptophyta > Magnoliopsida > Fabales > Fabaceae > Inga > Inga oerstediana. Next base: position 44,686,751 of record OY723407.1, read on the forward strand.
GTTGGCTTCCAAGTTGAAAACCTTAGCAGTGTATAATTTAGTGTCCTTGTAATTGTATGCACAGAAGTAAGAACTAACGAATTCCCTCGAGGCTCTGACTTCATTATGCTGTTATGCTTTGTCTTGATCAGCCAAAAAGAAGGGAAAGAAGAAAAAGGACTCTTTCAAGGATGCAGGCAGGGATTATCAGATGCCAGGAGCTGTCTTGTTTATTCAGAGCCAAATATATCTAGCTGAAGGATTATGCATGGTAATCTCATTTTTTTGATCTCAAAAGTGAAACCTATACCAGGTTTTTGTCTCACAAAGTCATTCATTTGTTTCATAAACATCTTGGGAAGACATCTGGCCCATTAACCTCTCGTATTTACTTTGTGGACATGAAGATATATTTTATCAGTATAACCCCTTTGCTTCATTTTTGTAAGTAGTTTCTTTTGTTTATTTCCTAGATGTTTTCTGCCTTGAAGAATGAGCACGTTATTGCTGCACCGCAGAGCCCTTTTAATACAGAACATGAGGTAAAGGTTTTCTTTTCGTCCATTGGCACTGATCAGTTGTTTAAACAACTTTGGTTTAAACATTGTCAAGCCTTTTTGGCTGTTTGTAGGCAATATGTAAATACTTCTATAAGCACACTCTGAGCTATGGGGCTTGTCATGACGTTGGTGAGCCTTGGGGACTATCTCATCTAAATTTTATTTGTCAAGGAAAAAAAGGAAAAAAAAGAAAATACATTTATGTTAATTTGGGGTGGAAATCTTCATGGTTTTCCTCAACACTGGTTGTAGCTGTACTTTTTATCTGGTCTATATGAGGAGAGTCCAATCAAACCCAATATGTTCGTTAAAAAAAAAAAAGAATGAAAAAAGGAAAACTAAAATGTTACCCTTTTGTGCAGATATTCATTCAGCAATTTGAGCTTCTACGGAAAGCTTGTCTCCCTGATCACATCTCATACATGGCCTTTAAGGAATCAACAATGCATACTAATTTCTCCGTAAGTATTCATAAATGCTTAACCATTATTAGATATGTTTAATTCCCTCATGGACAAGAGGCTCAACATTCATATTCATAAATCTTGTTTTTCAGAATCTAGTTATGTGTGATTACTTCAAGGAAGCCCAAAAGATTGCAAAAGATGCCAAGAGTTGCTTTGCCAATGACCCCGACAAGATGAGCGAGCTGCGCAGAGTAGAGCAAGTAGCAGAACATAACAGTGTCGCTTTAAACCTCATTTGCAGGATTGGAGCCATTGATCGATCACTAAAGGTTTCTTTTGAGTTCAGTCACCATCCATTTTTTGCTACAGCCATTGTGAAGAGATCTTGATGAGAGAGAGAGAGAGAGAGAGAGAGAGAGAGAGGGATGCAACCAATTTTGAAACACATTTCTGGGTGTTAGGAGCCAATGCCAATGGGTTGTAATGTTGATTTATCCTTTTGTATCAGTAATGTTTATTCAATTAAATTTTGGGGTTCACTTGTGATATGGAAATTGTATTATTCTTTTGATGAAAAAATAAATAAATTATTTCTATGGACTTATTTCTACTCAGTCTCTACTTCCTTTTGCTGCAACTGAAAGGAAGCCTTTGCACAGTTCGGATTCCTTTTGTTTGGAGAGATCAAAAGATGTAATGAAGCGAGACAGCCATCCAAAAACCAACAAAATAAGGGGATCTCAAAATAGTCACTGGAAAGTTTCTATGGAGTTTATATAAATTATTCTAGACTTAAGTTTTTCCAAAATGATCTAATTACTCCCTGTGAAATCAATTTCTCACTTTCTGAATAAGTTAAAAATGGTACTTGTTAAAATATTGTGATTGATTATTCAACAAGAAATTTCGTTAAAACTAATTGTTACAGCCTTGGTTGTCTTTTGATAAATTGTTGCTGTTACTTATCGTCAGCAAAAATAATTAAGTTGTTAATTATTACTTGTCAAAGGGTTGTTACCATTTTGTTTTCCAAATTAAAAGCATTTAGTTAGGTAATTTTACTTAAATATAATCTCAGACTAGTTCTTAGAGATTTCACAATGATTAGGCCATTTCAGGTTCTAAATTGGGACGTGCATATTGGAGATTTTTGTATCTTTCTCCCCTGATAATTACGATATGAATTTCACATGTAATTTTATTTTGTCACTCATTCTATATATAATTATATATAGGTACAAGTATAACTATATGGTATTCAATATGGTTAATTCAGATTTGAAACTATTTTATCACCTCCTAAGATCATCACAAAATGTTCCGTCTAAGTTGGGGTGGGTTCTCTCATTTTCTTCTTCCAATTTTTCATCCCAAAGTCTCATCCACCCTTAAATAAAAAAAATGGTAGTTCAGATATAATATTTTATAAAATTATTATTATAAACATAAATAAATAAATTAAAACTGTTAACATTTGTTCATACATTCCATAAGTGCAATAATATTTAATCTAAGGGTAGATAAACACTGAGAGAAAAGGAGGAAAAAAAACGACTGGATCTGCTTCCATTTAAGTCCAAGTGATGTGTTTTTTAATGGAGGAGTGAAAGTTAGACTAATAATCACCCTAAACAACGGCTACGTTCTTGTTTTTTTTTTTTTTTTAATATGATAAACAACTGTTAATCTATTATGTGCTAACCACCAAACAATACGCTTTTTCTTAAAATAGTGGATTTGAAAAAAAATGCAATTTCTGGCCAAAAAGATTATTTTTCAATAACCAAAAAAGATTTCTGATGAAATTTACTTTATTTAATTTCTTTTAATGTGCGTTATTGTTATACCTAGTTAGGTACTCTCCTTTTTAAAGTTTCATGTATACTGCATTTCTTTTGAATAATATTATTTTTAAAAAATCCCCAATTGCAAACCAGGTATCTTGGATAGATTTAGGTAGGCTTTCTTATATATAATAATTCATCAATCAAAGTTATATATTTGTCATGATACTTTAAACAAAAATATTCTCTCTAAACTAAAACATAGTAAATCTCATATCTCTAATGATAATATATTTATTTAACAACGGTATAATCATCTACTTTGATCCTACACAAAATTTAAAGAATAATCCAACAAATATTGAATTGAACTAAGATGATTTTGTTTAAGATAAACTGAATTATTTTAAAAATTATAAAAAGGGTCATTTAATTAAAAAATACAATGAAAAAAATGTCAAAAAGAAGGAATTAAATCTTAGAGCTCGTATGTTTCAACCCCATTGCATGCTTGCAATGGTAATTATGATCACATTATCAAGAAAAGAGTATTTAGTTGCTCTTTAACATAGTAATAAGGTTTTCCATGGTAATAATTATAAAAAAATTGGCAATCCTCATTCATATCTCCCTTTATAAATACTTATTACTATCATATTGCATGGTTGAAGAAGTCTAATTTATCCTTTAGCCTCATTTGTTTCTATTTTACTTGTCTCATTTCACATGCTATGCCACGCCACAACCATCGCCACCACAACCTCCTCTCTCACCACTGCTGCTACCACCCCTTGCCGCTAGTACCACCACCGGTGCCCCCACCATGACAGCCACCACCACTACCTTCTCCTTCACCATTGTCGCCGCCACCACTCTTGCTATCCCCATCGTTGCCACTGTCGCCACTATTGCCACCTCCACCATTGTCACTACCGCCGCCGCCGCGGCATTTGCCTCCACTACAATTACCTTCTCCTCTACCGATGTTATTGTCACCACCTGCCATCACCACTGTCGCCACCATTACCACCTCCTCCTCTACTGCCGCCACCTATTAAAAATGAGTCCAAGTCGTTTTTACTCAAGCATAAGGTTGCGGGTCTATCTCCATATCTTGATGATGATGTTGTTTCTGACTCGAGGACGAGTCTTGTCCAACCCCGGGAGAATAAAACAGAAATAAAGCAGAGAAACAATGACGTAAGGCATGATGGACAGGGAAAGACGGCTAACAGCCGGAGGTTGATCTAGAAGAAGAGTTGGTGAGACACACCAACGTTGAATACTGGATTTTTTTTCCTTATTTTAATACATGTTTAGTAGTATAAATAGGGCCTAAAATCATTGTAAACACATCAAGAATTTGAATAAACACATTTGAGATTGGTTCCTATACCACATGCATTTGCAATTTTAATAAATTCCATTTTTGTGTACAAATTTCCCATACTCTATAATTCACCATTTTATCCTATTAAATGTCTCATTACATAAAGGGAATATTGGTGATAAAAATTGGGATGTTACATCTAGACCTCTATTAGAGGAAATTGTTTAAAAACTATGACAGGTGTTATTTTTGTAAATATTGATACAACTAACGCTGTTAAAGTGGTATCGATAAGTATTAAATATATGAAAATTTTAATTTTGATGTCAAGAAGGTTTAAAAATTTTAATGTGTCAAGCCTATAGAGGTCTAGATGTGGTGATCTTAAAGACATGTTTTTTAAAAGTGTAAATATACCAACAAGCAAACAAACAAATAACAAGAATTGCATTTTATTTAGACCGGTTATGAAAAGTGAGGGAAATGGTAGTATAGTGTTGTGCATTCATACTGTTCTGATGTGGCATCTAGGCAAACAGTGACGGACGTAATGGCAAGTTAACGACGTTCTTAATTTTACTCATTGAAAAATTGTTCATGACCATGTTTGCACCCATCAAAAGTTAATTCTGTTGAATGCTCAAAGCGCAAAACATTAATACTATTTTTACACCTTCCCCCTTTATAATATAATGTTTCACTCATCCATCAACACTTTTTAAATAAAGTTTTAGTCATATAATACTATACTGATTTATCACATACTCTAAGAAATATAATGATATATTTTGAAGCTTTGTTCTTCATATTCTTGTTCTTGTCCGCTTGTTGTGATACATGTTCTGAGTTCACTAAAATATAATTTGATGGAAGCGTATGAATTATTGGTTCAATGAATCATTTGGAATATACTCTGAAGAATTTGACTTCTAATTGTGTGAGACGAGATTTGTTTGCACTGAATCTTCATTTTATTCACCAATTATCCGGATAATATAGACAGAGCTAAGTAGATTATTAAGTCTAACTAAGATTGAGAACTAATCCTACGTGTAAAGGATTTTAGATGAAAATAGAAAGCATCTAGGGAAACAAGAAACACGTAAAGCCTGATCTTGATTCATTTTATTCATCAATTATGTGGATAATAATGGTAATGATGTATAGGTTTAAATAATTGACTTTTAATTGTATGAAATAATTGTATAGGTTTAAATAATATATGGTAAAGTTTTTATAGGAAAAAAGGGAAAGATGGTTATTACAAGTGTGGAAGGGAACGGGGAGGATTATTACAAGGGGAGGATCAATGTAAGCAAGAATTGCATGATAGGAAGTCAAATTATTTAAACCTATACATCTTTACCCAAAATTTTGAGAAAATAGGGGAAGGTTGATTTTGACATTCTTTAAGCCCCAGGTGGTTGGCCTAAAACCCTAGCATTTATTTATTTATTTTTGAGAAAAAGATAAAATGATATTACTAAAATTAAAAGTTTTACAAGTTTCCAAAGCGAATCAACATACATATATAGACTAAAATGTTGATGGTAAAGTGAAAAAGGAATAACATGAATGGGTTGCAAAATAAAGTCCTTTAGAAGAGCAAGTATTTCCTGCCAAGAAATGTTGCTTGGGATATCTGGCTGACGTGGGAACATGATGAAGGCTTTGTTGACACAGGCTATGGTTAGATGTCTCTCTTTTCTGAACTCTGACGGGGTGTGAATGTGAAATCCATAATAAAGCAGCGCGCAAGCATCTTATATGGAAAGAAGTACCAGGAATACTTGCATTTTTCCAAATAAACTGAATTTGTGGGGATCCTTGGTAATAGATGAAGCATTCGTAGACGTGCCCTCCCATTCTCTTGAGGTGATGTAAAAAAACAGCCAATTGATCGGAGACAACATAATTGGCAATGACCATAGAAAAGGGTACTGGCCTTGCCTTGCCAATCCAACAACAAAACGTAATCCTCGTATCTCTTGTGTAATCATCTGGGGCCTTGCCTCATCCCATTGTGAAGAACTGCTTTTCTTTTGGAACATAACACATGAATTGTCAAGATAACATCATACAGAAGACTTGGTCGGTGACTTCTATGGAGATCTTGTAAGAAGTTTTTGAGCTATGATAGTAGATCGATATAATCCAGGATGGGGAATCTGACATGCAAGAATCCAAACCAAACGGCCCTTAAAATTGGACATGAGAAGAAAATATGATGCAAGGACTCTTCCTCACAACCAAAGTGACAGAAATCACTTATAAATATTTACATGATGCTTCCGAAGAACATCTGTAGCAGGCAAAGCCCCATTAAGTAGTTTCCACTTTCCATAATAATAGAAGAAACTTTGGCATTATAGGTAATGTCCAAAGTGTTGTCCAGAATGAATTATCAAGTGATGGATTCAAAGAATTGTGCTCTATGAGAAGGTGAAAGCCATCTTTGACCTTATAAGATCCTGAGTTGTTACCCTGCCATAATAAACTATCTGGAGTATCAAGGAAGGATATGGGAATTTTCAGAATTTGTTGAGTAATGTCCTGTGGCTACATAGCAGTAATCAATGAGTAATTCCATTTAACAGGATTTCAAGTAGAAGGGATATGCATTAATAGATCTTCTACTCGATTGATAAGACCAACCGAGTTAGGATCTGATTGCATCAGCCACCGTAAAACGATGATTAAGTGAGAAGGATGAGCCATTACCCACATTCCATTGCAATTTATCAACAATGATGCTAGCACATTATTCAGCTATACCTTTTCATATTCATGAAGTTATATATGGGAGTTTGACTATGGAATCAGAGTTGATACCAATGTATTTGGATTTCAAAGTTTACCCTAGAAGTGAGGCAGAATCTGCTAAGATTACTCTCCAAAGAGAGCATGATTTACCAATTTAAACGATCTCAAACCTAACCCTTCTTTATCTAATGGCTGGAAGAGATGATCCTTTTTGTGTAAGTGAATTTTCATCTCCGTTCACTACTGGAGCCCCAAAAGAAATTCACACAGCAAGAATCTATTTTATCACAGATGTACTGAGGTGGGTGAATGCAAGAAAGAACATGAGTATTTACTGCAGCCAGTGTAGATTTGATCAAAGTTAGCCGAGATGCTTGAGAAAGAAGTTTGACTTGCTAGGCACTTGTTCTTTTTTCAATGGAACTAACCACTTGTTGGTAAATCACTTCCTTGCTTCTTCTAGGATCTACCCGGGTTCTTACATATTTCTTTACAATAATTATTACATTTCTTTTTTTTTTAAAAAAAAATTGAGATACTATATGAAGCTGATTTTTTTATTTTCAAAATTATTCTTAACTAATTTTATCCTTTTTTTTTTTTATGTATTAAGATATGTGGGATCTTTCTTTACTGTAATATAACACAGAAGAAAGAAATGAATTGGTTGTTTTATTTTGTGAAATGATCTAATTGCTCTCTTAGTGAAATTATTTTTTTATTCTTTTAGTAGTTGTTATTTAATAAGTTAATTAACAATGTTACTGGTTAAACTGTTAACTTGGGGGAGTGTAAATAATACTTGGTTGTTAGGATTAGGCAGTTATTGGTTACTCTTACTTCTTCCAGTTCTTAATATAAGGTATATTTACTTAATTAGATAAAATTAAGGAAGTTAGTTAATATGCCATATATTTTTTTAAAACACCTAAGTCATCTTCCTTAATTCCCTTATTACTTCTCTTTTTTTATTATTATTGAGAGAGTATAAATAGAGGTAAATTAGGAAAAAAGAATTATAAATATGAAAGCTATACCTTATATTTAGGATTAAGATGAACTCCTTAAATATATCTTATATTAAGAACGAGAGGAGTATTAGGTGACAATATGTAAAACGTGCCATATAATATTCTACTAGAACTTTTACTAAAACTAGTTGTTAGTTTTTTAACTGTCATTTGAAAAGTTAAAATTGTTATTTGTTAAATTGTAGTTATCATTTAGTTTTTTAAGTTATGAGGGAAGTGGAGGGAAAGTGAGCGGAGAAAAAAAGTTTTAAAGTTGTATTTTAAAAAAAAAATTTAAAGAAGTGAGGTTAAAATTTTTTTTAATTAATTTTTCTTATTCTTTTATCATACATCTCATTTTTGTTAAAATTTTATAACCTTATTTCTTCAATTTTTTTTTTTTAAATTTAACTCATAAGAATTTTTTCTCCCTTCCCCTCCAAATCCCTCATACCAAACATGCCAAAGGCATTCAGGTAATTTTGCTGCAAAATATAATTTCAGATAATTAGTTCCTATAAATTTCACAATAATGGGAGGTTGGTTTGCTTTTTTTAGCCCCGTCTAAACCAGACTATTTGTGTAATTGTTGGTAGCATGCATGAAAATTAATTTTTCATCAAATTGCCATTACTATTTAAGAAATAATCAAATTTTTATTAAAAAAATTTTATCTGAGAAAATTTTTTAGGCCAATAAAGTTTGATTTGAATAATAAATTTTGTTATTAAGCAATGACCCTCTAATTGAATTTCCCTGGAAGGAAGGCGAAGGGGTAAAAATATCCAAGTACATATCTCATATATGCACCTAGCATTATATACAAATTTTAGGTACAAAATTACTTTCAATCATTATAAAATGATACAAAAATGTTAGGGCCGTTAGTTGGGCTAAACATATGTCAGTGTCAAATTTTGGGCCCTGCATTTTTGTACACGTGGCAGCCCATGTCTCTCTTGACCAGCCTTTGACCTCACAAATTTCTGTGCTTCTCCTCTTCTGTTTCTTCTTCCCCCGTCTGCAACAATCACAGCGACTTAACCCATATTGAATGATTACCTAATTAGATTCTACACAGAATTTAAATGATAAGTTAACACATATTGAATTGAACTTTTGATTAAAATAAACTACGGTATTTAAAAATCATAGAAAGTCTTTTTATATTAAAAAATACAATGAGAAAATGTTTAAAAAATACAATGAGAAAATGTCAAAAAAAGTAAATATTAGTCTATTATTTTTTTAAAAAAATGTAATTTTCATGTAACTATGCCAGACTAGGACTCATGCTCACATAACATTTAAGATATTAAAACATACTTATTATGATAAAAAAAAAAAATACTTTCTACTAAATATTCAGTCCTATTCTGTCATATAATGACACATTGGTTTATCACGTATTTTAAGAAATAATATAATACTCTCCTGATCTTTAATATAAAACATATTTACCTAATTCGATTAGATTAAGGAAGTTGGTTAAGTTAGTTAATGTAACATGTATTTTTAAAAACACTTTAGTCATCTTCCTTAATTCCTTCATTCACTGTTCTCCTTGATTATGGTGGAGGAAGTACCAATAGGGGTAAATTAGAAAAATATTATAAATATGAAAACTATATTTTATGATCAAGATAAACTTTCTAAATATATCTTATATTAAGGACTGGAAGAGTAATATAATGATATATTTTGAAGCTGCGTTTTTAATGGCATAAAGGAAATAGGAGTAATATATATTTTGAAGCCTGTGTTCTTATCCTGGTGCAATACACACCTTTTGAGTTCAATAAAGTTAGTTTCACATACGAATTATTGGTTCAATTAATCTTTTTTTTTTCTTTTAATAAAGATGGACACCTCAACAAACACCCATGGTCTACGCTCATTACAATCCTGACGGAGAATAACAGCAAGTTTCTTGGGGCTTGTAAATTTCACGAAAACCTAACATTGAATCAAGGCCCTCCTCGCTATATGACACCTTCATAACTCAGTTCATGTCTAATAACAGCTTAACTTTCCTTACCATAAAGAAATCCCGGTGATTGGGTGATTGGGACCATGTTCATGAAGGATGAGATCAAGGCATTTTGTGGAATGTGTCTCCAGCCATCCTTGCCTATAACCCATAGCCCAGATGGTCTTTATTCCAAGAGGAAAGAAGACCACAATCCCGCAGGCAGTCTTTAGGCCAAGTAAACAAGCCCACAATTCCAAAGCCAGTTTATCGCCATCATCAATTTTAAGCTTCTTTTTTAATTGATATTTCATAAAGCTTCTTTAGTTGTTCTATTATTCTTACCCATATTCTCTATTTAATAATGTATTGATTGGATAATTATAGAGGATCAAATCCAATGTAGTGAACACCAAGTTAATTCTTCTCCATTGAGTGGTCTTGTTGGGGGTATGGAATGATCTTCCGGATATTGGTGGGAGTTTTAAGACTGGCTGTCCATTAACAAAGCCATGAGTGGGACTCACCAAGTTCGCCTCCCAGATATTGCAGTTTAAAGATGATGATAATCAAGAAGTGCGTGGCTGAAACAGGTTCTCTCTAGATTTTTGTTGATTTAATAATTGTATTAAGCTCAAATCCAATAGCCTAAGATCTACTTAATCTCATTTTCTCACGCACTTATGAAGTCGTCTTCGCCAGAGCAGGTTCTCTCCACCAAACACCAAGCTGGTATTCCAATGTTTCTGGCATCAAGGACTCTAGTATTCTTTACGATGTTTATATAAGGAAAAAAAGGAAAGATGATTATTACAAGTGGGGAAGGAAAAGAGGATTATTACAAGTAGGAAAGATTCCTTCATTTCAGTTTATGTACTGCATGATCCATGTAACTAAGAATTGCATGGTAGGATAAAAATATACAAGAAAAGAGCTATAACCAAATAAAAAACGCAGGACTCTTTTTTGTTTTTTTGTGGTGGTTACAAGTCATTTGACTTCCATAATGTATTAAAAGTCCAACCCGTCTTCATATATACATGTGGGACTCTATATTGGGCAACATTATTAATAAAAATGTTTGAATCCCCGTCAAAGAGGAAGGTCATCGTCAGATTAAATCAAATTGTTTGTTGAGATTTAATATTCTATAAAAAGTAAAAAAGAATATATAAAATACTCTAGTAAAGTTAAGGTATAATGATATGAACTATTTAAATTTATTTATTTACATTAGTTTGTTATTTAATATTATAATAATATTTTTATAAGATATTAAATCTCAACCGTCATATTTGATCTAATGGTGTAAATATAAAAATGGAAGGAAATGGAGAGGCTTCTTTCCTCTTATTTGATGGGAAGTTTAAGTTGGGTCTCATGTATTTGTATGTGCCTCATTTCAAGACATTCTCTGAGACCTCATAATAAAGAAATTGGCCGAATCAAGCTGCTCCTTGTCTCTGTGGCAGTATTGAGACGATAGTAATTACGAGTGCTAAACTTAGTTTGGCATAAACCTCTGATGATTATAGAAGTTAGGGATGATATGAGAATTGAGTTTTGACTCATTGTGGTTTCGGGCCACGACACCTAGGGTGGTGATCCATATTAGTGGTAGACGTGAACCCAATGAAAGCATGTGTTGAGGCACTGAGTATGATAGTAATGTTTTATGAATAAAACTGGGTTGTAGAGTGTGCTATATGCTCAAGAGGGCCATGGTGGTTGTGAACCATTAGAGCCAATTTTGCCTAACTAGACTCACTTAAGACCTTGTAGACACTGTATTTTAGATTGACAGTCTTGGCATGAACGCCATGACAGTGGTAAAAGTGCTTGGGAGTCAATGGACATGTTGTTTTCGTTGAAATCGTTATTTTTGTGTCTTGATCTTCTTCCAGGTATGCATATGTCAAATCCAAATCTAGACAAAGATCGATATTGATGAATACACACACAATAATTCTAAAATTGTTTGAGCAATTTGTGATGATGTATGAGATGTCTGAGCTTAACAAATGAATTGTCAAGACTTTCTCTTCGTGTGCTCAATCAGGAAGGAAAAATATAAATAAAATATTTGTGGACCAAGGCCTGAAAACTCAATACATATTTAATTAACTGCCCTACCCTAGCATTGTATTTGGTTTTATTGGCCGAATTTTTTGTGTGTGGGTTAAAATTGAGGCTTTATTATATTGCTTGTGTTAGTGAATTATTTCCTACCGCTAGGGGATTTATTGGAGGCTTTATTGTTTTAACTATTGAACATAAGTGGTTTTATCAATTTGTAACTTCCTAATAATTCCTCAACGTTCTCTTTTCAAGATATCAAATATGCCTGCAAACGTTTTGGTGGCTGACAGATTATTTTATCTATTGCCGTTGCTCTTTGGTATAATATAAATTATATGCATTAGGATTAAACTAGAGGCTTTTTCCCGTGCGATGCACTGGTTGTGTGTTATTATGTGAATTTTAAAATAGATTATGAAGAACTATCTCAATTGGTTCAAAATTTTTGATTGGTTACACTTGTAAATAGTTTGTTCTGGTAGTTTAATTTTTTTAAGTGGTGCAAGTTATCAAGCATAAACTAAGTAGTTATTTTTTTTATTAACGGGAAGAAGTTTATGCTTTTTTTTGTTTTCCGAATAATCTTATATGGGTGGTTAATGTATCATATTTGAAGTATGTAGGTGTGTGTATATATATTTCACCATTTTATTTTAAGGAAATTTCATTTCTTCCCTTCCAAAAAAATCCATTTATTTGTACATAAGTGATAGCTAGTCGAAATTTTTTTCTAGTGATAGTTTTCAACACCACTTCCAAAAGTGACTTACAATAGAAACAATCAATGTCGTCACTGAAAGCTTTAGAGATAGTTTCAACAATATAATAATGATTGAAAGTCAATTTATTTATAGTGAAATATTTTTTAGAGACATTTAACATCTTGGAATATTTTGTGATGCAATTTTACCCATAATATATTAAAAGTAGATCAATATCTCCTCACCCATTAATAGCCCTATGGAATATATTTTTTGAAATACTGATGTAATCCCCTGTCTTAACTAGCGTAATTAATATTCGATAATGCATAATAAAATGAGTTAGAGACCGTCGGATAATTCAAAACTCATTTAAAACTCCCTCCATGTAGTAGGGACTTCACAATATTTTCAAAACTTCTTTCTAATCCTGGTCTCAAGTTCAAACATCGAATATAATTACCTGTGCAGTTATATTTACATTCATACATATCAAAGTGTATAACAAAAATCCTGGCAATCCCCCGGGTTTCACTCATTCACTAAAAGGTTTACAATTCCCATATAGGGGATTACACAACTATATTCAACTACTAATTATAACCCAAAAATAATTTACAAGATCCCTGTCCAGTCTGATTAACCAACATATCCAAAAGCAAATGTCCCTATAGGGTTCTAACTGCTCCGGGTCATGCGTTTCTCCTTGGAGCCACTTGCCCTATCTAAAATGTTAGTCAAAGGAAAGAATGAGATTCAAGAGAATCCCAGTAATAACAAAACATTCATACCACATATAAGCACACAGCATGTAAGCAAATCATCATACAGTAGCAGCACAAATCACACTCCACCCTCATCCCTTTTTACTGCCGGGAAGGCACACCGTCCTAACCCGAACCGTTACTAGCGACTTAGGGACTGTTGGCGTGGCAATGCATACACATAGCCTTATAGCTCATATAGCCATCCGGCTTTCACAATTGGCCCGTCGGCCTTCACAAATAGCCTTTCAGCTCTTCAGATAATCACACATATCACACCCTATCCTCATCCCCTTTTACCGCCGGGAAGACACACTATCCTAACCCGAACCATTGTTAGCGACTCAGGGACTATTAGCATGGCGGTGCTTACACATATCCACAAATATCATAGCATACGAATTCATCACAATCAATGATATAACACACATAATGCATCACATATGGTATAAAGAAGAAGTCACTACCTTGTTTTTTTCTGACGTTCACTGGCACAGTGGGCTTACGAGGAGACAGATGTCAAATCCTAAAAACCAAAATAGGGACAATAGATCAATCTCTTTTCCAAGTTCTTAATTCCATAATACTTTAGGTTGGTATTCATATGAACTCTTTAGGTGGCTATTAAATGCCTAAACATATGCCTAAAGGGTTGGGAGAAACTACCCCAAAGATACCTTTCTCGAAAAAAGGAACACTAATTATGGGCTGGCTCACTCGAGTGTTGCCCTCACCCGTGCTCAAGTCCCAGCGAGTGAGACACAGGAAGTGTTTTCCCGAGAGCAAACCTCGAAATATCTCTCACACTCACTCAAGCACAGGAAGCTGTACCCGAGTGATAACCTCAAATGCACTTGAACACCAAGAAGTAAGGCACAACGAGTGACTACCCGAGAACAACCATAAATTCCAAAGTCTTAAACTTACTCCCTCACTCGAGCACAGGGAGCTGCACTCGAGTGATTACCTATATCACTCGCGGGAACAGAAGTGTACTCGTGGTTTCTGCCTGAAGACTTAACCAGAATACCCAGAATTTCATACTGCACTCGAGTGAGACCCCTCCTCACTCGAGTGAAGCTTATCAGAAGCCAGATCGCAGCAACCGATATGATTTTCCAGATTTACCCATTTCACTATCAATGACCCTAAAACTTGTATCAAAGCTCATTCTCACTCATTTTGACACAAGAAACCTCTTGGTGATCTCAAAATACCCAAATTCCCTTTCATCAACACAATCTCAATTCTAACTCACAAGGCCACCCCAAAACCACAATTTGACAAACTTTCTCATTCAACTTCAAATTAAACTTAATAACATTATAACACCTCCTAACATCATTTTCTATACCATACCATTCGAAACTCCTTCATCATTCAATTCTTATGAAATCAGGGCAAAAATTCCAGTATTTACAAAGCTTAACCAAAAATCACCATAAATATACCAAAATACATCAAATTCCTACCTCTTCAACTTGGTAAGATCAAATCCCTGATTCTTTAACTTCTAGATTTTCTTAAGCTTCCAACCACCACAAATCAAAATTCTGAAACCATGGCAAGGAAGACCTCAACATCATGAACAACTTTAATGAGTATAAGATGAGCATTTGAAGCCAAATATTTACCTAAACTCAAGCCCTTCCTTCCTATTTCCTCCTTGGACCTCAGCGAAAATGGAGAATGATGAGAGAGAAATGAGATGAAAATATGATAATTCCATTCCTTCCCATTTCCCATGTAAACCAACTTGGAGGGAGAGAGGAGAGTGTTTTTGAATCTTTGACCAATCCTAGGGCCATCACAATGACACTTGGCAAGATCTCATTCTCCCTTCCATAAGTTCTTATAAATTCATCCACACAAGATTCTACCCCTTGCTCAACACATCCTAGCCATTGATCCCAATCTCAAGTTACCTATGAGTTCCCTCTTCGGTAACTGGCCAATCGGTCGGTAGATTTACCATTTTACCCCTGCTTATCATTGCAACATTTACTAAATCATCATCAAACACATTTGCATCATAATTCACATTATTTACTTCAAAAGTGTTTAATTAACATTAATTACATCACTTTGAAGTTATTAGCCCTTAATCACAATTCAGGATATTACAATTGACATTAAAATTCCAACTGTAAGTTCTAGTAGAACTTTAGACACCTGAATAAAAAGGAAGAAACACCCCAACATGAAATGTAGTTATCTTAAAGAGGAAAATCAAAAGTTGTTAACATGATGATTTATTAATAGAAACTTCCTGAATTTCTCTCACTTCTCTTCCAATTCTTGCAAACCTTTCTAGTCTCTTTGCTTAGATCTTCAATGCCCAACCACTTTTCATCACCATCTTCACCGACGCCCAACTAACACCCACTCCATCCTCCTCTGCCGGCCATGGCAAATCATACTCCTCTATCATCTCTAATTGTGACCTAAATCCTGATTACCCCATAGTTACATGCCTCCCAGCCTCTTCATTCTTCGTCGATAGTCTTGTCATCAATTGAGTCCAAATTCTCTCAAGCTGTTGAGATATGCTTGAAGGGTAAAATTGTCCTTTAGATTTTTCATATCCCATTTTTCCATGCATAAGGAAAATAAGTTGCCGCTAGAAAATAGGTTGCCGGGAAATTTGGCAACCAAATTTGCCCACCATGATAGAAAATTCTAATTTTCCTTTTCCTTATCGCCTCATTTTCCATGTAGCAAACGAGACCTAAAAATAGTATAATTCAAGAGGAGAGGAGAGGAGAGGGAGGTTTGGGGATAGAGCTCAGTGTATACTGACTACACACCATGTGTAACCCCCTTCGATAATCAGGCCGAGATTAGCGCTTAAACGTGTTAAATAATTGAATAAGAGATCCGGAGTAAATAAAACTTTTTAAAACACTTGTATAAATAGATCTCCGTTCATTTCATTCATTAAAACAAATGGCCTGTTTGGTCTGTTACATATACAATATCAGAGTATCAGCGTAATTCCCGACGTTCACCAGGGATAATAACATTTAATCCAAAATATTGTTCAGGGCATCATTGCCCATCTCAATATCTATACCGGGGATTACACAAAACTATAGTACTATGATCTATATAATATATTTACGTTGATCCAAAATGATAACCAATTCGATATACAACCAAAATATCTAACTAAGACTACCGCTGGCAGCCCTAATCGCCCTTATCCACTTACTTGCTTTTCGATCCACTTGCCCTGTGTAAAAAATGTTATTTGGAAAGAATGAGATTCTAGAGAATCCCAGTAGCAACAGTTTATTTATATGATGCATATATACAAAGCAAGTCACATATATCACAATACAGCAATCAATATTCGAGACTGGGCTTTCGCCACGTTCCCTTCACTATATACGAGGTCGGGCTTACGCCACGCCCCCTTCACTTTATTTATATTCGAGTCCGGGCTTTCACCACGTCCCCTTCACTTTCACTGTAATCGATGACTAATGCAAACAAACAATGCAATACACATGATATAGGATAAAGTGTTACTACCTTTGTCTTTCCTTCCTTGAGCAGGCACAGGCCTTCTATGCTCCAGGCAGATATCAAAACCTAAAGTCATAATTAAGGACGAAGTATTATTCTCTATTCCAATACTCAATTGACTCTTCAACACTTAGATTTGGTTATCAATAATGACCCTTAAGAAGCCACAATTGGCTCTAATAAAGGCCCTAAAGGATTGGGAAACACCGGGTTGGAAACCACTTTTCAAAATCCCAAGGTGCTGAAAACAGGGGGTTGGCTGCAGCCAAGAAACCTCTGGCTGCGGCCAAAGCACGCACAGAAGATTTCTGGCTGCAGCCAAGAATTTCTGGCTGCGGCCAAAACGCACATAGAAACTTTTGTGCTGCAGCCAAGACTTTTCTGCTGTAGCCAAGACAAATTCGGAAATTCATAACTAATTATAGAAAAATCAAAATGAGGTGATCCCAAAGCCCATTGAAAGCTATTTTAGTCCTCTTCATAGGAAAAATATGAACCAATACTGGAAATCACCATACAAATCCCAGAATTACACAAAACGCATCACTACCCCAAAACAGAGTTCTGTTTCAATCCCAAACTTTGGACAACCATAACTCATAGAATACTAAATCAAATGACACAAAATATATGTCCATTTTGAAGCTTGGGATGGGAAATTTAAGACTGGAAAGTTTCATAATTTTTGGAAATCATTTGGTCATTCAAAACACCAATACAAACAGACTGCCCAGAATAGACTTTCAATGGCAGCATTTCCAATTTTCTACCAAAGTGACCAATGGCTCCAAAATCAACAATCAAGCCTATTCCTTACACTAAAACACTCAAGGAATCCAATAAAACCATTTAAACAACCTAATTTCCACTACATTAGCATGCTTTGGTCCATGGCCACACTAAACACTAACTTTCCAAACTTTCCAATCTCACTCATTTCTTTCCCAATCAATCCTATCTATCCATACACATTCCAAATATACAATTTCTATACCTTTAACATGCCAAATGACCAATGACACTCATTTTCAAAAATGGCCAATAAATCCCAGAAATTCAAAGCTACCTCAAA
The DNA here is from genome assembly GCA_963210345.1 of Inga oerstediana. Taxonomy (NCBI): domain Eukaryota; kingdom Viridiplantae; phylum Streptophyta; class Magnoliopsida; order Fabales; family Fabaceae; genus Inga; species Inga oerstediana. Next base: position 44,704,697 of record OY723407.1, read on the forward strand.
TGGCACAAAACTTAGATGGGTAGATAGGTTTCACTTACCTCTTTAACTTTCTCAAAGTGACTTTTCAATTCTCCAACTTTCACAATCTCTTGAGGTCACAAACTAACACCAATGAACACATTACAATCATCAAAATGAAGTTCTCACTCCAAGGAACAACTTTATAGAAGGAAGTTTGAGCATTAGAGATCATTTGCCCTTACCTTTTCAAGCTTTTCTTCCTTCCCTTCTTGGCAACAATGGCGCTAGAATTTAGAGAGAGAAGGAGAGGGGTGAGTGAAGGAGATGAAGGAGGAAAATGATGACAATTCCTTCCCCTCCCATACATGTCCAGCGTACAAAGAGGGAAGAGAGGAGAGATAAACATTAAAATATTCACTTTGACTTTACTCCCTTCACACACACCCACAATCTTGACACATGTCATTCTCCTATTGGCTCTCCCACACTTAGTCCCCATTTAACTTATCTAATCCTTCCATTAGCAATTTAATCCCACTTCTCATTTTTCTCTTAGTTAATAATTAATTTCCCATTATCACCAACTTAAACCAATAATTCCATTCTTTAAATTTTCCATCAATTATGACATATAAATTAATATTGTCACATACATACATTAATTCCACTTTAATCCGATAATTATCCTCAATAATTATCATTATGCCTTAATCAAAAATTGGAGCGTTACACCATGTATTATTTTTTATAAATGGGCAAATTAACATGACCGTTGATAAGTCATAATGTTGATTAAATGTGGCTTGATGATTATTAAATATGACAATTTCTAAACGTTCACAATTCTGGTGATTTATGGAAATTCAATATGGTTAATGAAGAAAAAAAACCAAGTAATCAAAATGCACAAATGCTCCAATGGTTAGTTCTAAACACTTCTCTTTTCCGCCCTTTTATTAGCTCAATTTTACATCTTATTCCCTCTGATCCTATTTATAAGCAACTTTCTCTCTCTTGATGTTAGTCCTCAATACAAGCAACTTGTTTCTTGTGTCTCGAAGTTTAAACCACTTTTTCCTTTTATACCCCTATTAAATACATATCTCTATGTTAACGAACCATTAATTGTCTCTTTATTCAATTATTTGTTACCCATTCTCTCTCATATGTTCTTTTTATAAACAGGGGCATATTTGGAAAAGATATGACATTTTAAACACATTTGTTGGTTTTAACTAATCTTAACCTCTAGTTTCTTTTGTGCAATCGAGAAAAAAATTGCTCATACAAAAGACCGGAGGGAGTAGTATATACTAAAATTTTCTTGATCTAATGTGATATGTGACTTTTTCTTTTTGAAATATTAATGTTAAAATTCCAACAATAAGTTTTAGTACAACTCTAACACATGATTAAAGATGAACAATATACAACATAAATATATAGTTAACTTGAAGAGGAAAATCAAATGTTGCCAACACAATTAAAAATTAAGTGGTTTTTTACTTTTAAACCGATTTATAATTAACATGCAACTGGATTTTTTTGGCAGGCATATGAAAGGTGTATAGTTGAGTAATAAATGCACTTGCTTCACATTGACATTTACTATTTCATAGATAATATTCAAGTGTCGTCATTTTTCAAATGATTCATAATTAGTATTCAAGTAGTTTTTTTTTCTTCCAAACTATATTTCTCACAGTTTTGTAAAAAGGTTTATACTTTTAATTTGTTAGAATATTAAACCAATTTCAGGTCACTCCCAAAATTTAAATATTTTATTTTCAATATTATCAAAAATAATATTTTATTTTCAATTCCTTAGCTCCGTCATCAAAAGATATCTGAAAACTTGAATAGACCATCTCCTTTTTTTTTTTCCCCAAAGAAGCTCACATCTTATACACACTTTTGTTAGTTTGTGAAGTGCCTTTTTCACTAATGCTGCAAGCTTTTTTTTTGGTAATATAGTACTATAAGTTTTTAAGTGGCTTTTTAATTTTTTGATGATTTATAATTAATATTCAACTGGCTCTTTTTGACAAGCATATGAAATGTGTACAGTTGAATAGTAAAAGCATTTTCTTTATATTGACATTTAATATTTTCTAGATATTATTCAAGTGTCTTTTCATATTCTAAACAATTCACAATTAACATTCAATATTATCAAAAAAAAAATATATTTCACTTTCAAGGTTAAAAAGTTAATACCGTTAGTATGTATGGCTTCTTTTGCCTAGGTTAAAAAGTTAACGCCGTAAGTATACATGATTACTACAAACTTTCTATAGATATAATAATAGATTAAAAGGGTTTCACAGTTTGGGTTAAACAATCTTTTAATCTCCCCACTATAATCCCATCAACGTCATCTCTCCGGAATTTATGACCATGCTAATTTTGTGATAAGGCATCTGAGCATGTGTAAAACCCTTGTTAATGAGGAAGTACAAGGAATATATAAAGGACCAGTTTAACAAAATAATTTCCATGAGTAATGAGGTTATAAATTGGTTGATGTGTGGACGTGGGAATGAATTCCTATCCCTTATATATATAATCCTATTTGCTGTAGGTTGTCTACTATATAAGGATTTGATGAATGTCTTAAAAAAAGGGTGAATATATATATATATATATATATATGAGCTGGTATATTTCATATGACATGCTAATAATTGAGATCATGATTTTACTGTGTGTATTTTAACTTGGAAATATTCTAATTTAATTAGAATTATTATTGGTAAAGTGTGAAAATATTTTTGAGATATTTGAAAGTGTGGAGCATAGTTATCAAATTTGGATACGAATCATAAATCGAAAAACCTGTATTTAGAATCGTGAATCGAAACGCATTTTGAATCGTATGATTCATGATCAATTATTTAGGATGACATAAATGTAATTTTCATATTAGAGAACATCATATCCCATAAATTATGGAATCATAATCAATTAGTTTGAATAAAATTTGGTTGAAATCTATCAAATATCATAATAAATACTAGATTTAGATATTTTATATATAATAATTTAAATATTTAATATTCTTTTAAACCTTAAAATATTAAAAACATTAATTGAATAAAAACCCGAAAAAATTTAATTGGATAGTAGGGAATATAATATCTGAAAAAAAAAAAGATAACTGGGAATATAAAAAAGGAAAGAAGCTGAAAGAAATTAGAAAAGGGATTTTAAAAGTGTAATATTTTGATTGAATGGCAGAGAATATTAGAATATCTACAAAAAAGATAACAGGGAAGAGCTGAAAAAAACAGCGAGATATAATCTAAGAAAGAAAAGGAAAGAAGTTGGGAAAAAAGGGGATCAGAAAAGGGTGTTCTAAAACCGGGTCACACCCAGATCCGACCTGGATCTGTCACGACCCGTCTTCTTCCCCATCATGCCACAATCGCGTGATTCACCGGGGAATCGCGATTCAGGCAATTCCAGCAAGAATTGCGCAATACAAGCACAATTCAAAGCCAAAACGAAACCAAGCAACGAGTCACATCGCTCATAGGCACTTTTGGATCGATTCGTGCGATACAAATCATGTACCGTGCGATACTAATAACGATGGTGTGGAGTGCCTTTAAAAAAATTACTGCCTTTTAGTGAAAGAAAATTTATTTCTGTGGGCAAAGTTTGTATTATCTGACGTTAAGAGCAAATTTTCTGAATTTTGAAACTTTTGTGTGGCTTGAGATAAGTTAATGATGGTGATATGAAAATTATTTTATGATTTGTGGGTATATATTCATAATGGGATAAATATACATGACTATTGTGAATATGACATATTATTTATGATCTTGTTGCTTCAAAATTTAATATAAAACCAATGTTTTAAAAGCCGGACCGGATGTCAAGCCAAAAAGATTAGTGGGCTATTGTTCAAACAGTTGGAACGGTTAGGCCGTTTGATGGAGCCGGTGATATAATAATTCAATTCAAAATACTATTATATACGTATAACATTATATGAAATTTTTACTAGCTTAAAAATAACAAAAATATTGAATTTTTATTAATTTTAATAATCCCATATACTTAAATATTAACTATTGTGTATTGTTTATTATAATTTTTATAGGAGACTATGAGAATATAAAAATATATTCAAAATTCATGAACATTTTCATGCATAATATCATTTCAGATTTTAACTTTAATTTTTAAAAAAATAAATAAACATAAATTATCATCAGTATTTCAAATAGCTCTTTTACCTCAAGGTAGAAAACTCCGCTTTTGCCTGTTGAAAAATCACACCTCTTTTATCCATCATATAATAAAATGAGTTCAATAGTTCACTTATGGCTAATTGATCGAACCCACTAAAAGACAAAATTTTTTTTCCTTATATGAGAAAAAGCAAGACTCAAACAAGCAAGAACTGAAGCAAGTGGGGAACTAACAACACACCTTCATATTTCTCTCTCTCTTTCTCCAACCAGATCTGAGTTTTGTTTCAGTTTTGGCGAGCACATTTACGAACAGCAACTAGATCTGCATTTTAATTTTTCAGGAGCTCATTTTCACTACAAATGACACGAAAAAGCACTCGACTAAGCAAATTTGTGAGTTATATGATTTTCTCGTTAGTCTATTTATCTTTTTTATCCTCAATCTTCTTCATCTTCTTCACTTCCTAGCTTTCCTTCTTGCCTGAAATGTTGGTTGGGAGCTGTCCAGTTTTCCAAAATCAGTCCTAACTCCCGGTTGAAAAGTGAGTTCCGGCTTCATAACGGTTTCTTTCCGGCTCAATCCGACTTAACCATTAAATTAACAACTTTCTCCTTCAACTCGAGCTGTAGCCTCCTTCGGTCGATGATCCTGCCGGTCCAGTCTGGTTCAGCTTAAAAACCGTTGTATAAAAACATGGGTAAAGTAAGAATGATTTTGGGTGTTGAAAGGGCATAGTGATTATCTATAATATTGAGAAATGTTTATGAAGTTTGGTTTTTGAGAAACATTGTGAATATTTTTTATGATGCTAACATACTTTTTTAAGTGACTTTGTAGCTCAATTTGGGTATGCACAAATTTTGAGAGTTTGTTGCATTAAAGGATGTTAATCCCTGTGATATAGTTCATGCTATATGGAGATTGAGTATATATAAATGTTTGTTTAAGTTAGTGTTTGAGAAGTATGTTTACACAATTTGAGATAAAATTTTTTTCACATACTTATCTTGTACACTATAAATCACGTTAGAAAGCAACTTCTTCCGCTAATCCAAACGGGCATTAATATGTAGCCCTATGAGGTAGAGCTAGTAATATGGGTTTAGACCGTGAGTTGAGCCCGCTCAACCTGACAAAATGGGCGGTTTTGGTTCTGCAAAACTAGAACCGTTTGGGAGCGGTTCATTGAGGCCCGAACCCATATGTTCGCAACCCGCTATGGGTTGGACCACCAGGTTGGGGGGTTGGCCCATATTTCTTTTTTTTTAATATAACCCAAGACCCCAAGTCTGGAAGTCACAAGCTAAAAGACCCAAAGTCCCAAACCTAATTTCCTATCCTAGTCTATTGTCACTTCACTCCTCATTGTCATGTATCTCCTAATTATATTTACTCATTTATTTAAAATTAGCATAATATTATCTTTTCACTGTGTTTTATTATCTCTGGCAGTGGCGGATTTACCTGTAGAAAAGCAAAGTGATCTAGCTCAAAAAAATCTTACAGCTTCACATCATACTTCAAATTCTAACACCATTAATATTAACTAATTATTGATTATTTTTAAGTTCTACTAATGGCTTTTGGATTTATGTTTATTTTGTCATATTAGGACTTGTGAGGAATATTTAATTTGTAATGTATTTTTAATTTTTTTATGGTTTAGGTTTGTAGAAAAAATAATTTGTGTATATTGTTTAAAAAGATTTGAAAAAAATATAATAATATGGGTTGGCAGGTAGCCCACCCAACCTAACGATTATGGGTTGGGTTGGTTAAATGTCGACCCATATTAATACTGTCCTTTTAGGTTTGAATCCAAATGGCTCCAACCTGTGGCAGGTTAGCCCGAATTCAGTGGGCCGGATCATATTATCACCTCTACTATGAGGGATATTAAATATTTGAGGGTTATCATAAATTTTGGCATCGTGTGCAGTGGATTCCCGTTGTATTGAGATATACATATATTAACTGAATTTCAGTTTTATATAAGAAAATCTACTAGTAGGCAAAATAAATATTATGTGAGACAGAGTATATTACTCTGGAAATGGATGAAATTGGAGGCTAAGTTGTAAAAACAATTATAGCAAATATTATGGTGTAAAAACCAACATTTAATGTCGATGAATTGAGATTGTCAAATGGCATAGCCATTGGGTATGTTTGGATTGACGATTGAATAAATGACTTATTTTTACTTAGACTTATGAAATCTTAAAATTGAAAAAAAAAGTTAGATTGGGTAAAATGATGAGTGTTTGGATTGGCGATTGGATAAGTGACTTATTTTTACTTAGACTTATGAAATCTTAAAATTGAAAAAAGTTAGATTGGGTAAAATGATGAGTGTTTGGATTGGCAATTGAATAAGTAAATTATGTAAAAGTGAATTATGTTTGGTTTGGCTTTTGCATAAGTGGCTTTTGTATTATTTAAGAGAAAAAATTGTAAAAATTATGAAAAACAAAAAAATGAAGGGATAATTGTGAAAAAAGTCCTCATTGGCAACTTAATTGCAAATGGGACCTGGGAAGATATCTACACACGGAGGGATTTTTTCACAATTTTCTCAAAAATTAACTTTGAAAATTTGGCAATGGTACAATTTTAATAAAATTATATCAAACTCTAATTTAAATTGATACACTCTAAAAGTCTTTTCTATTGTGCACTTCAAGCTTAAATTTTATAAATTATATCAAACTCTAATTTAAATATTAAATCATAACTCATATTTTCACATAGCTCAAAATCTAACAAAATAAACTGATTAAAACCTCGATAATACCTCCAATAATCCAAATAAATTATTTAAACTAAATTTAATAGGTAAAAACACCATATAGAAACTAATTTATGACATGTTTATAAAAGAAATTGATTATAAAATCATAAAACAACTAAATAATAAATCTAAACTGATTAAAATTAATTATTAATTATTATCTACATTTCTACAGTCATATATTGACAAAACTTGCCTAAACTTTTATCCCAAAGTATTCTCTAATTAGAAGAATATTACTATCTAAAGAAAGAGAAAGTTATTTAGAACATTTTTCATAAAAGAAGTTTTATGATTAAAAGTGATTTTGAGTACCTCATTGATTCCCAAAGATATGAAAATACTCTTATCAATATTATTTGATATATACACACATACATAAGCTCCAATAAGCTTCATTTTGAGGCTTATTACGTTTTTCAACTTACGACTTTTTTTACCTCAAATCCCATCACTGAACCAAACACCCATTTTAGCTTTTTCACTGTTCAAGCTCGTTTTTGCCATTGTTCAAGTCCGATTTCACGCGCAAACGTCAAAACAAACGAACACATTGTAGATAAACAATGTTACAAGGGAAGTTTGTTTGAAATATGATAAAGCGTTTAAAAATTATGGAGTTATCTCAATTGATTTTATGTAATGTCAAAAAGTTGACTTGCAGATCTGTTAACAAAATTCTAAGAAGAATTAAATTAACCTAGGGGAAGGGACTAGAGCCAATTCAAAATTAATAATGATGGTCAACCTTACCTTTGTGATTGGTGATCCCATGAAGAAGGTTCATATGGGTAAAAATAAGTTGTTTGTTAGTTCTGCTAGCACTAAATAATATGCTAGTCCCTTCCTATGGTTTGGAAAAGTGCTAGAATGCATTTTGATGAGGCTGAACGAAAGCTTTTAATGATTTCATAATCTAACGGGATAATGTGCTCATTACAGGTACATTTTATGAAATCCCTCTACAAATATGAAGTGTGGCCCTCTTATGAGATTATGACAAAATCTCTAGAGCATTCGTTATGCACCAGACATGGGCATGACCGTTTTAATGCGCAAAACCAATATTAACAGTAGAAATGCAGGGGTAAAATCTAACTATTAATGCCTCTAGTACACACATAAGAGTTGTTGGTTCATAAAAGCATGGCTCACTGACAACCATGTGTACTAAGTGTTATTGATTTAGGTCTGATTCATGGTCTAAAGGACCACAAGATACAATGGTTATACTCATGTGTATAACTCAGTTATAAGGTGCTCCTTCTGACATAAGTGGGGGGTTGTTGGAAATAATGAGTGGATATGTCACCAGGAATAAGTCTCACTTTATCTGGAATTGTGGGGGGCTACGGAAGGAGTGAACTCACACAATGATGGGCTACATGGAAATCCGGTACTTTCCTTTACGTGCAAGTTAAAAGTGGATTGTGTGTTTTTATAAGAGACCTCTTGAAAAATTCATGTTTATTTTTAAAATAAATGGCTGGCTGACTGGTAAAAGTCTCTTTGCTAGTATTTATCATGACACATGGACATTGAATATGACTTTCATAAAAGGAATTATATAATTGTTTTAATGCTATTCATAATTTCATATACTAGCTTTAAAAATATAAAAACTGGACGTTGGAGACATTTAGCTCATGAACTGATTTCTTTATACTTTATTGCTATTATGATTATATTACAATGGCCTTAAAGCATATTAAAACCTCAACGTTTTAAAACTGATTTGATTAAAATGTCTCAACGCTTCTACTCGTTTTGTTGTGTTGTTAAATGGTTTTATGGTGACTAAATGAGCATTAAAATGCTTCCAACGTCTTTTATCCTTGCCCTATATAAAAAAGTCTAAACAAGAGGTCTACACAAACCTTGCTCTTGAACTCTTGAGCACCTCTCTTCTTTCTCTAGCACATTCTTATACCTTATGAGTTCTATTGTCCTCAGGCACTACTCGAATCAACTATGTTATTTGTAAATGATGTCGCTGATGGGATGTGCATAGCACTAGGAGGAGTTGGAAGATCCACTGAGTTGCATGACAATTTAGGAGTTGCCGCCTACGATTAGTTACTCCCTCCGGTCCTTAATATAAGACATATTTACCTAATTTGATTAGATTAAGAAAGTTATTTAAGTTAGTTAATTTTATTTGTATTTTCAAAAATACCTTAGTCATCTTCCTTAATTCTATCTTTTCCTCTCCGATTGATGTTGTAGGAGCATCCATAGAGGTAAACTAAGAAAAGATTGACAAATATAGAAACTATATCTTATATTTAGAATTAACATCAATTTGTAAAATATATCTTATATTAAAGACCGGAGGAGTAATTGTTAATCTATTGGTAGTTATATATTGTATTAGGTGACAGCTTGTAACACGTTTGATTGATTTGCAAGAAATTTTGCTAAAACTAGTTGTTATTTTTTTAATTATCATTTAATAAATTAAAATTGTTACTTGTTAAACTGTTTTTATTATTTTGTTTTTTCAACTTAAGGACATTTAAGTAATTTTGCTGTAAAATATAATTTCAGATAATTAGTTCTTATAAACTTCCCAATAATGGGGTTGATTTTCTTCGTTTTTTCTCCCCGGGCCCTTTCTTTGTTTTTTTTGATACAACGAAGCAACCAAAACTAAAATCCTACTGAGCTATGTCCTTCTGAACTACGCTCTCCAGTTCCGGAAATATAGTTGGGAGGAAGTGAAATCCTGGGGAGGCTGAGGTGGCCTACTTTAGCAATTAGATCCACAGCTTCATTCGCCCATCGCCAGATATGTCCCATCGTAACCACTACTCCCGACCCAGCAACTTCTTTGCTTCTCCAATGATGCTTTGATCAGCATGAGTATCATAATCATCATTCTTAAGTATCTCAATAGCCTCCGATGAGTCAGATTACAACACTGCCTTCCTAAATCCCATGTCCCATGCAACCTTGAGCCCATGGAGGCATCCCCATAGCTCAGCAGTAAGACAATCACCTTCTTCCCCTCGAAACATGAAAGCTTTCAGGAGCTCGCCTCGTTCATTCCGAATAAGTCCACCACACTCTACTCCTGGAGTTAGATTTGAGAATGCACCATCAATGTTCACCTTCACCCAACCTTGGTTAGGCGGTTTCCACTTCATCCCATCCTCATTTTGTCTCGATTCTGGCGGAAGGCCCTTACAGAATCGCTGCCTAGCGTCTTGCATGCCACTCAATACAACACGAACATTAGTTTGAATCGTGACATTAGAAATAGATTTGCTCTCGAAGATGAAAGAGTTTCGACGCCTCCACAGGAACCAACACGTAATAGCAAATACCTCCCTCCATGCCTCATCCTGATGACCTTGGTTGGTGGAACATAAGTTTCAGTGAAACCACTTGTAGAACTCCATCGATCTAAACCTCCTCCATATTCTCGGTGATACCATTTCTTGCCAAAGTGCTCTAGTCGTTGGACACTCCCGAAGAACAAGTTTCAGATCCTCGACCTCTAATTTGCACACCAGACATGCAGAATCAGCATTCAATCCTCACTTGTATCGAGAGGCATTAGTCAAGAGCCTCTTATGAGCTGCTAACCATAAAAACATCTTACATCTCTCAGGTACTTTAATTTTCCACAACTTAGCCCAGAACATGTCTGTATGGTCATTACTACCCTACAAGGTTGAATAAGCTGAGTGAACAGAAAAGTGGCCATTCCTATTCCCTTTCCAGCATACTCATCTATCTCCCAACACCTCCAAGCCCTCCTGTACCTTGCTCCATGTTTTCTTAATCCCATTCTATAGATTTGAACCAAGTTTCTCCATATCAATTCTTGGGATTATGTCAAAGCCACATTTATATTTATTTCGCACAACCTTGACCCAAAAATCATCCTTCTGGGTTACCAATTTTCACCCATTTTTCATGAGGAAGGCGTTATTCTGATTCCTCGCATGCCGAAGCCCCAGGCCTCCCCTCTTCTTGGGCTCACACAAAGTTTCCCATGCCACCAATGGGATTTTCTTATGTTCTTTAGATGTGCCCCATAAGAACTGTCGATTGAATTTATCCAGTATATCACACGTAGTACAAGGCAAAGAAGAAGTTTGCATCACATACCCGGGAATAGCTGAGGTGATGGATGTTATAAGGGTAGCTCTGCCAGCAGAAGATAAGGTAGAGGCTTTCCAGTTTGACAACCGCGTCTTCACTTTATCAACCACATATTGATATGATTCCTTAGTTACTCGCTTATGATGCAAAGGGACTCCAAGATACTTCCCTAAGTCGCTGGTTATAGAAAATCCAAGAGTATAGCACAATTCACTGCTTCTGGTATGATTGACATTTCTAGAGAAAAAGACTCTTGTTTTTTGTTGGTTTATTCTAAGACCCGAACTATTGCAGAAGGCTTGGAGGCATGTGTTGATCACATTAGCTTGCTCAAGAGAGGCTTCAGCAAAAAGGATAATATCATCTGCAAAGAATAAATAAGAAATGGGTGGTCCATCCCTAGTAAGGTGAATTGGCTTCTAGTGTCCTACCTGAGTAGCCTCTTGGATAAGATGAGCAAGTTTTTCCATACAGATAACAAACAAGTATGGTGAGAGAGGATCCCCTTGTCGGACGCCTCTTGATGGATGGAAAGACTCGGCCTTATCTCCATTCCATAACAGTTGCATGCTAGATGTTGAAATACACTGTGAAATCACCGAAAGAAGGTTACCTGGGAGACATAGTTCTTGAAGACAGTTCTTAAGGAAATTCCAGTTTACTCGATCATAAGCCTTCTCAAGATCAATTTTGATGGCCATAAACCCTTTCTTGGAATGCATATTTCTCATAGAATGCACCACCTCTTGAGCAATAATTATATTATCACTGCTGTGCCTTCCCGGAACAAAGCTATACTGGTTAGGGGAGACTACCTGTGGGAGAATGCATTTCAGTCTATTTACTATCACCTTCGTTATAGCTTTATATATCACATTTCAAAGGCTTATTGGTCGAAGGTCTCGCATGCTCTCAGGGGTTTTTTTTTTCAGAATAAGCACTATTAATGTGCCATTGATGTCTCCAATAGCCTGCGGGTTAGCAAAAAGCAATTTAACAAAGTGCATAATGATTTGAGAAATTGTACCCCATTGATTTTGAAAAAATAAAGCATTAAATCCATCCGGTCTCAGCGATTTGAGGGCACCCATGCTAAATATAGCATCTTTGATTTCCCCATCTGTGATCTCATGTCCACACCAACGTAACAAGCCCTCTTCTATAGTAGGGAAGGAGATATTACAAGCAAGATCTGGTCTAATTATTTCTTCATCAGAAAATAATATAGAGAAAAAATTAGTGGCCATGGGTTTAATCAGATTAGTATCATACACCCATTCCCCATCATCATTCTTAATTGCTTCAATTCTGTTAATCTTTTTCCTCCGATTAGCATGAGCATGAAAATATTTGGTATTACGGTCACCGTAAACTGTCCACTCCACTCTAGCTTTTTGGGCCCATAATAGAGATTCCTGATGTAGCACATCCTCTAATTCCTTCCATACTTGGAACTGGAGGTCTTCATAGTATGGGGATATACTATATCGAGAGATGAGACGATTAATTCCATCCATCCTACGTAATAGTTTTCGCTTCCTAGCTTCTGTATGCCCGAATGCTCCTTTATTCCATTAGGAGCAAGCCGCTGTGAATTGTGAGATATTTTGTACCCAAGGAAGCTCATCATGCCAAGATTGTTTCACAAACTCATCAAATTTCTCACGCAACACCCATGAAGCGATAAACCGAAAAGGATGATTGGGCTTACCTCCTATATCAGATGGTTGTAAACGGAGGAGCAGAGGTCGGTGATCAGACTTAAAGAATGGCAGGTGAGTTACTGAGGCATTTGGGAAATCGCTCAACCATTTATCATTAAAAAGAATACGGTCAAGTCTAGCTTCCGTAGTCCCTTGTTTCCATGTGAACCTCAGTCCAGCAAATCCCATATCATTCATTTTATGTAGATCAACCCATCTAGCAAAATCCCGGTTATACGAGGTTCGATGCGTGGCCATAGAGTGTCTCTCACTGTCCAATAAAGTCCCATTTAAATCACCACCAACTGCCCAAGCACATTGAATTGATGATGCTAACCGAGATAAATATTCCCATATCACCCTACGAGTCATCGGGTTCTGGCTTGCATAAGTTACAATGAGTATCCATATGTTGGAGGCTGCAGACTGTATTTTTAAGTGCATGAATTGAGGATTAGAATCTAATACTTCAATGGATAAACTATTCTCATTCCATAAGCACCAATTCCTCCGTTATATCCTGTAGAGTCAATGATCTCATACTTGCTAAAGCCCATTTGTTGGACTCTTCTGAGAGTCAAAGCCTTGTCACACCGTGTTTCAAGAATTGCTAAGAAATCCAACTTATAATGTTGTTTTAAATCACGTACTAGAGCTGAGAAGCTTCTTGCTCCAGTGCCACGAGAATTCCAGATCATACATATCATAAAGAAACCATATGCAGCTGCTTGGGTGATTTATCCTCCCCCTCAGAAATATCCTGTTCCTGCATGACATCATCCATGATATTTAATTCCAGTGCGCATTTGATCCCCTCTTGGTGACTAATACTAGATTGCTCAATATGCTCGGTCTCTAGTGCTGAACACGTTCCCCGCTGCAAGTCCGCTTGGCTATTGTGAGCTACTGATATGGTTGGGTCAAGCACATCTTAGGGCTCAACATTACTTGACCAATCATTAATCGTGGTCTCCATTGCTTCATGTTGCAAAATTCGACAAGAGTTCTCCAAAGTTACCTTTACACCTTGGCCCACTTTGGAAAAATGTTTTATCCTATCACGTGCAGGAGGCTTATTCTCTTTTCCCTTGAATTTTCCACATCCTTTATTCTTCCTTTTTGAACCAACTTGGACCCATTCGGTTTTGCTGGAGCCCACTTCCTTTCACATTCATATCCCTATGTTTTAGCCTATTTTCCTCATTAACCTTTTTTGTCATCTTGCTATTATCATGAGTTGATTTTATTTGCTTCTTCTCACCCTCCATGCGGTATTTACTGAGCGCATCCCTCGATTTCCTCCTATTATCCTGCTGTTTCATTTTGCTTTCAATATCATTCATATCCAACTCAACTACACTACTCCTGAACTCCTGCCTCAATATCCGAATTTTCCCAAATGGGCAATCAGTCCCTACACCTTCGCTGGTCATTATGTTTGATCTCGACCCCACCATCGCCATCATCGAAGTTGCATCCCTAACCTTGCCACTCCCTTCACCCTGCTTTCGATTATTTTCTGTCTGCTCTTTCTCCTCCCGGTGGACCCCCAGACAGGACTCCTTCATATGACCATATTTACCACACAAAAAACAAACTTGATGGAGGCCTTCATATATGATCGGGTGCTCCTCTCCAAACACAGTATAGGATGGTAGGAGGGGTTGTTGTAGATCAATCTCTACACACATCCTTGTAAAGCTGCCTTTGTCATATACAGAGGTAGACTGGTCTATTTTAATCATTTTCCCAACCATGTTTCCTATCCTCCTCAAGGATTCAACATTGTAGAACTCAAAAGGGACATCAGGTAGCCGTATCCACGCCACAATATTTCATCGTAGATCAACTTTCCAGGGATTAAAATTTGGCCGCCACCTCTGTACTATTAAATAGTGATCCTCGATCATCCATAGACCCTCCTGGAAGGCATAATCACGATCCTCTTTCTGAGAAAAGGATACAATAAAGTACCCATTGTTCAACGGGATAAGTTTGAGTGGGTCACGAGGCTGCCACATCCGATTAATATGATCACGTATAAGATATGTGGGAAAGCTTAAGCCCAACACCTTGATAATGAGGGAATTCATCCAAGGCCGACACCATGCAGTATACTCTTCCTCAGTGAATTTTAACACCCCCGGTTTTCTTTCCAGCCTTCGAGTGTGCACCTCCTCATCCTCCGAGTCCTCTGGATCCACACTAGCCTCCTTCTATTTTTCGTTCATTCTATGGAAATAGTTCTTCCATCCTTTCACTATATCATCTTCCTCAGCATGCTTCATTAGGAAGCCTCCACAACTTGGTGCTAGAAGCTTATCTTGGTAAGAGAATTGACTTAGTCGCCCCCGTACTTCTGTAGTGGTCCTTTTTGAAGCACCTTCACTAGTAGTTGTCGTCCGATCATTCCTGCCAAACTCAAAACCACCAATTGTTTTGTCTTGACCACCTTTGTCCCGCTCCCTTTCACCCCCTCCTCCGCCACTCCCACCATTCGCATCCTCCTTTCCGCTGTTCCCTCCGTTTACCCTCCCACTCTCTCTCTCGCGCTCTCCATTTTTTTCTATTCTCCTCCCTGGGCCCTTTCTAAACCAGACTATTTTTGCAATTGTTGATAGCATGAAAATTAATTTTTCATCAAGTTCACATTACTATTCAAGAAATAATAACTTTTTTTTATAAAAATTTTTAGCTGGGAAAAATTTTTTCGCCAATAAAGTATTATTTGAATAGTAAAATTGGTCATTGAGTATTGACCCTCTAATATAATCGAGTATGGATATGGAGGAAAAATGCAAAAGTTGAACTTTTCTTCAGGGTCTGTTTGGTTTGAAGGGAGTGGGGGGAAGGGATATGGAATTGAGGGGATTTTGCTCCCCTCCCCTTGTTTGGATAATTACAATTTTTAGGAGGGGAAGAAAAATTTTAGAAAGTTTTCCTTCTCTTCCCCTTCTAAGCCTCCCCTCCAAAATTGGGGGAATTTGGAGGGAAAGGTTAATGTTGGGATTTTTATTGACTAATATATCCATACTATTTTAAAATATTACCACACTACCCTTCTCATTATTTACCCAAAACCTAAACCCAAGTTGCAAAATCTCTCGTCACGGAGTGTCTCGATCGTGAGTGTTGCCTTTGCCTCGCTGCCGTGTCACCTCCAACTTGCCGCCGCGTCGCCTCCAGCCTCCATTTTCATCTCTTTCTTCTCTTCCTTCATGATACATCCGATTCCCTTCGCATCACAAGTTTGTTTCTTGAAGAGGAATTTTTGGTGCAATGGTTGGAAATGCGCCAGAGACTTGTAACTTGCCTTATTTGTCTTGTAGTCCAGTATTGTGTGCTTCAAATGGGTCATAATAAGAGGAAAAAACTTATGATATGAGTTCCACAAGAGAAATGGTACATGAAGAAGTGATGTATCGAATAACTTGTACTCCTAGTGGTCGAGATATTGTTAGGATGGGTCCTGAAGCATTCATAGGATTGTGTGATATGTTAGAAAGAGATGGTGGCCTAAAGCCTACACGATACTCAAGTGTGGAAGAACAAGTTGCCAAAACCCTTGACATCTTATCGCATAAATCAAAAAACTGTGTGGTTAAGTTTTGGTTTAGGCGTTCAGGTGAGACAGTTAGCCGTCATTTCCATAATGTGTTAGGAGCTATTATTGAATTAGAAGATAAATTCCTTGTACAACCAGATGGCTCTAAAGTCCCTCTTGAAATTCAGGCTCATACCAAGTTTTATCTATATTTTAAAGATTGTGTTGGAGCCATAGATGGAACACATATACGTACAAAAGTACCTATGACAAATGCTCCTCGTTATAGTGGTAGGAAGGAATTCCCTACACAAAATGTGTTAGCAGCTTGTACATTTGATTTGAGGTTCACTTATATGCTCGTCTTAAAGGATGCATTAAGATGACAAGATAGCCTTAAGATTCGTCAAGGTAAACATTTTATTAATTAGTAAAAATAAGGAAGTAACATAATTAACGAGTGGATTCATGTCAGAAAAACTAATAAAGTGACTATTTTACTTGATGATAGGGAAGTATTACTTGGTCGATGCTGGAATCATGTTGATGAAGGGTCTTATCACACCTTATAGGGGAGTTCGTAACCACTTGAAAGAATATTCAGACAGGAATCCACCCCAAAACCATAGAGCAATTTTCAATTTTCGACATGCATCATTGTGTAATGCAATTGAGCGGGCTTTTGGGGTATTGAAAAAAAGATTTAGTATTTTATCAAGTGCTACAGAGCCTACTTATGGTGTCAAAGCTCAAAAGCTTATCATTGCTACATGTTGCATTCTCCACAATTACTTAATGAATGTGGACCCTGACGATGAACTTATACATGAAGTAGATGAGGAACTTGCAGCTCAAGATGAATCTATTGATGATGATCATACTCCAAGGGGTGATAGAAATGAGGCAGTTGGGGGTGAGCTAATAAGGGATGCAATAGCTCATCAAATGTGGGCTAATTATGAAAATAGTGCTAGGACTAATTCTAGGAATAATGCTAGGAGCTAGGGGTGGCTCATCAAATGTGGACCCTGTTTGTTGTTGTTAATGTCAATGAGTTTGTTTGATAGTGAACCTTGGTATTGTTCATCATTTCAATTTGTATGCTTGAACTTTTGATGTTGATTATATTATTTGCAATTGCATTTTGTCTTTGTCCTCAATCCAATTCATTTGCTTTTAGTTGCAAGTTCATAAACTGTACACATTTATGCTAGTTCTTTTCTGGGATTATATTGTTATGTCTCTCTATTAGTCCCAATCAATATTTTGAATGTTCTGTTCTGTTCTATAAACTGTGCACATTTATTTGATGGTTTATTAGTATGGCTCCAAAGAAGGAACTTGTTACAAATACTAACAATGCTGATAAGAACACTGCTGAGAAGACCATTACTGATAAGAACTTGATTTGGAGTTCCAAGATGGATGATGCCTTGATAGATGCATTCACTCATGAACTGGATATTGGCAATAAGGCTAATGACTATTTTACAACTATAGCATATGACAACATAACACAGTATATGACAACATAACACAGCATTTGAGTGCCCAGTTTGGATTTAAAGTAGATAAAGACAAGGTCAAAAACTGATGGAAGACATTAAAGAAGAATTTTTCAGATATTTATGACATCTTTAAAGGGGGTATAAGTGGGTTTTCATGGAACTCATCCACTAGTAGATGGGAAGCTGAGGATCAAGTGTGGGATTAATTGATTGAGGTGAGTTTTTATGAAATTTGGGATATTATAGTTTTAGTTATCTTAGGGTTGCTGGTCTTGTTCCCTTGTAAAATGGTCATAGTGGGAATATATTGGAGAGCCTTGCAACTTCATTTCAAGGCATGATCATACAATTACTCTCCTAGGGTTCAAAATCAACTTTTCCAGCTCCTCCTTTCTTGCTTCTGTAACTCTTTCAGCAACCTTGCCTTTCTTAATCAATAAGAATGTTGGCAATGTCTGAACTTGGAATACTTGAGACACCTCCTATTTCATTTATATATTGAATTCAGATAATTAGTTCATTTTATGATCCAAAATTTTTCTTCAGTTGCACAGACCTAGTTATTGTACTACATGTAGATCAACCATTATAAGCATGTTAAATTTTTCTTCAGGCTTGTTTCCTCAACGCTGATATGTCTCTGCTCTAATAATTTATTTACTTATGATATATTGTATTTTTCAGGTTAAACCAAAAGCCGCCAATTGGAAAAATACATCTATACCCAATTATGAGAAGATGGTTGCTCTTTATGGCATTGATAGGGCCAATGGGAATAATGGTGATACCCTTTCAAATATGAAGAAACGAAGGCATGAATTTGTGGATGTGGAAAATAAAGAGTCTTTTGAGAATATTTCACTCAATATAGAAACTACCGTACTTGATTACCACTCTACTAGTGAGAGCTCTAAGGCCAAAAGGGGTTTTGGATCCAAAGATAAAGACCCTTTCCAAATACATTTAATTGCAGAGAAGATGGATGTTCTTGCAGATGTTCTGAGTGAAGGGAATAAGGTGTTTAAAGAGAGATATACTTTACATATTTCAGGAGAAGAAACCTTGAAGATGATTCAAGAATGTGGATGTGAGGAGGAGAAGATTCCTAGAATTTATAACTTTCTCATGAACGATGTGGCTAAGCTCAGGGCTATTCTTCAATGCCCACCTTTATTGCACAAGTAAGTGATTATAGATGCGGTTTTCGGTTCTTAGGTTATGGATATGTTATTAGCACTTTGAAAGAACTTTTACTTTGACTTGTCTATTTGGATGATAATATTTTAGTTCTTAGATTATGAATGTGGTTTTGGATTCTTATATTAGTATTTTGGTTATTAGATTATGGATATGATGTTAACACTTTGAAAACATTCACATTGACATGTTGTCTATTGCAATGATATTTTGTTGATCACCTTGTTCTTTTTTTTTTTTGATAGTACATGGAAAACAACAATAACCTCAGGAATTATCCTCCTGAGTCAACAAACAGTCTAAAACTATTATTATCATTAAATAACAAGCTCATAATAGCTGTAGGGGGCGAGTCGGTGATATGAAGATCCATCGCCATATTCCAAGCTTCCTTTGCCATAGCATCAGCAACTGTGTTAACATCTCGATTACAATGAAGCATCTCCACTTCCCAATCTCTGTCCATCAACGTGCGAACTTCCATGATAAGGTTAAAATCTGGATGTTCCTGAGACACCGTGGCTTGAATAAGTTCTATGATTTCACTACAATCACTCTCAATAAGAATTTTTCTGTATCCTCTATCCCATGCAAGCTTGAGTCCCCACAATACACCCCAAGCCTCAGCGGAGACCACCGTCCCATGGCCAATCCGATACATAAATCCTAGCAAAAAATCAGCATTGTGATCCCGCAACACACCTCCACAAGTACACTTCCCTAAGTTTTCACTCCTGGATCCATCAGTATTAATCTTGACTCATCCAATAGGTGGTGGCTTCCAATAAAGACGACCTCCTTCCTTATTATAATTTCGAATCAGGCTTATATTTCCCCATGCTAAACAAGCACGAGCACGGGCTAAAATGGCCATACTACTCCAAGATATGTTGTTAAAACAACATTCATTACGAGCCAACCAGATATATCGGCATAGAACGGTAAACCAAAGACGAAACTCAAATCCCTGAAATATGTCTTTTCTCCCTATACATGATGCAAACCAATCATTCATATCCAACATGCCAAAAAACAACTCATGCCAAGTCAGCGGTAAAAAACCATACCAGAACTCATAAGCTACTGGGCAATCTCGAAGAACGTGAAGAATTGACTTGCGTGAATTATGGCAAATTTCACAATTACCCGTGGGATGACAACCACGCTGGAACCGTACCATATTTGTCATTAAACGCTCATGAAGACACAGCCACAAAAAAGTACGATACCTTTGAGGGACCTTCATCTTCCAAAGACATCTCCACCGGTATTTAGCGTGAGGCCCCGGTGTACCCATTAGATATTTATAAGCAGAGCTTATGGAAAATATTCCATCAGAAGACCATCTCCATACAGGGAAATCTTGCCCATTTAACTGACAGATATTGACAGGTCTGATAGCTGTACATACATATCCTGGAAGTAGATAATCAAACTTGCTCATATCCCATTGTCCGAAGGGAGTGATACAATCAGCTACTCTCCACTCAGTAACATCTCGTGGTAATGCTCGAGTTGCTAAACTGTTAAGCTTATCCAAATGTGGCACCCAAACATCCTTCCAGAAAGAAATGTTCCTGCCATCGGTGACTCTCCATGCTATGCTATCTGGATCTTCTCCCAACTCTTACAAATACCCTTCCACGTACTAGACTCCGACCGATGCTTCTGAACTTTGGGAATAATATCATCGCCAGCTTTATACTTTTCTTGCAAAAACCTGACCCATAACGAGTCATGTTTATTAATCATACTCCATCCAAGCTTCATCATGAAAGCCTGGTTTTGGTAACGAGCCTTCCTGAGACCCAAGCCTCCATCCTCTTTTCGAGCACACACCAAATCCCAGGAAACTAGATGAGGCTTTCTGTTGGCCGAGCTAGTCCCCCAGAGAAAGTTATGACATCGTTTATCAATTTGATCACAAGTCCCCAAAGGAAGAGGCACTGTCTGCATAGCATAAGATGGCATAGCCGACATTACAGAAGATACTAGGGTATGTCTGGCGGCCATCGATAACATGTTGGATTTCCAATTAGCCAGACGAGCATCCATTTTATTCAGGAGAAAATTATACGTTTCCTTTGAGGTCCTTTTATGTAATAAAGGCATTCCCAAATATTTCCCTAGATCCGACGTCGGAGTAAAATTCAAGAAATCACTGATTTCTTTGCACCTGATGTGGTTAACATTCCTTGAGAAATAAATTCTTGACTTTCCAGCATTCACTTTTTGTCCTGAAATGTCGCAAAAATCATCCAGAATGGCCTTCACAATCCCTGCGTGATCTAGATCTGCTTCTACAAACAAAAATAGATCATCAGCAAAAAAGAGATGAGAGATAGGAATACCTCGTTTGGATAGCCTAAACGGCTGCCAGTCACCCTCTTCCACTGCCGTTTGGACAAGATGCCCCAACCTTTCCATCATAATAACAAAAAGGTACGGTGATATTGGGTCACCCTGTCGAACACCACGGGAAGGACAAAACATATTAGTAGCATCTCCATTCCAAAGCAGTTGCATTTTAGATGTCGACATACAAGCATTGATAACTTTAATGAGATATTCAGGAATCTTGAGTTCCCTTAAACAGTCGGTTATAAAACCCCATCTAACACGGTCATAAGCCTTCTCCAGATCAATTTTAATTGCCATGAAGCCCTTCTTCCTTTTTAAAGACTTCATAGAGTGAATGATCTCCTGAGCTAGGATGCACTAGTTCGGGGTTATTACTAAAGGCATGACAGCCTTTAGTCTATTTGATATAATTTTCGTAATTATCTTGTACACAACATTGCAAAGACTTATGGGTCGAAAATCACGAATTGTCTCTGGATGGTCCACTTTAGGTATGAGTACTATTTGAGTACCATTGATATGCCGAATCCACATAGGATCATCAAAAACTCTTTTAACTAAGCTAATAACAGATGTTCCCACGGTTTCCCATTGGCTCTGGTAAAATAACGGATTGAAACCGTCAGGTCCTGGCGCTTTAAGGGGACCCATATCAAACAAAGCTCGTTTAATCTCGTGATCTGCAACCGATCTCCCCAGGCTACACAAATTCACATCGTCAATATCAGGATAAGAGCATCTGAATACCAATGATCCATTATATATGTAGGTCTCTTTATACAAATTTTCAAGAAATTGGCTTCCCATTCGCATAATTTCCGCTTCATCATATGTCCACTCCCCAGAGTCAAGTCTCAAGGCCTCTATTTTATTCCTTCTCCGTCTCCCATTAGCCATAGAATGGAAATATCTAGTGTTTCTATCCCCATCCACATACCAGTTAGCCCGAGAGTATTGAATCCACATGACTTCTTTATTTGCCAAGAGCTTCTCAAGCTCACCCCATAGCTCCCCTCGTAACTTCTCAAGATGCTGCGAGATACCTCCCGAAGCCGTCTTTGCATTAATCCCATATAATCTTTTATATAATCTATCTTTCATATAAGAGATGTTACCGAAGACCTCCTTGTTCCAAAGCCTCAAATCCTCAGTAAACTGTTTAACAGATCCGCACCAATCATCTTCCACCCCCCAATGAGATTCTACAAATTTCTTGAATTCATCATGCATAACCCAAGGGGCAAAAAATCTAAAAGGCCTCCGATTCTTAGCCGTAAGAACATGGGATTCAGTATCAAGCAACACCGGACAATGATCGGATTTATATTTTGGCAGATGTGTAACAGTGGCATTAGGGTTATTTATAAACCAGCTGTTATTCACCCATGCTCTGTCTATTCTGCTCTGGCTAGTCAAATTGCCCCAAGTAAATTGAGGACCAGTAAAACCAATATTAATTAAATTACTATCCAAAAGCCAATTTCGGTATGACCTATCAATACCAGTATTGACCCTATGATTTTTATTCCAACGTTCTTCAGGACAGGAAATAGCATTAAAGTCTCCAATTACTACCCATCCTCCAACAACCAACTGTTGAATATCCTCAAGAGATTGCCAAAGCTGGCGTCTAATAACCATATTTGGATGGCTATAAACCACTGTAAGTGACCACTCATCAGTTGAGCCTTTATTTACCATTCCATGAATAAATTGATTACCTGATGAAGTCACAAAGAAATATAAAGTAGAGTCCCAGAACAGCCATATACCTCCACTAAATCCTCGTGCTTCAACAACGTGCATATTCGTCCAACCCAGCTTCCTAGCAATGAGCTTTGCTTTCATCCTAACCTGTCTAGGTTCTAGCAAAGCAAAAAAATTAACACTATGCCTGGCCACAACATCGCTAATTAACCTGCAAAAAGAGGTACCACCGGCACCCCGGGTATTCCAAGTCATAATAATCATTAAAAACTTAATAAAAAAGAATAAGAACTCAACCAAACCAGACATTATTGAGGCATATGACCCTCCTGCACTGAATCAACACCATGCATCATCACGTCATCAATGCCTCCAAGCAGATTAATTCGAGTTTCAATAGATTCTCCTCCTCCTGCTCCTGGGTCAAGAGGATTGGATGCTTGTATACGGATAGTGGGGGTAAAGGCATTAATTTTTATAGCATTATTTTTTATTTTTGACCCCACCTCCCCACTCGAAATACTCGACGGTCCAGATTCTTGAGTTGACAGATGAGAATTCAACAAATGAGATCTCTGGGAAGCTCCTTCTTCAATCCCCTTCTTCTTATCTGCCTGGATCACACGTGGTTTATTCAACTTTTTTAAGAGGCCAACATTATTCACAGCATCAGAAATTCTACCATTTCTCCCTACATTTAAAATATCCGATCCATTATTCCCTTTACTCCCTTTATTCGATTCAGATAATTGACCAGATTTAACCTTTGATTCACGCGATATCTCTCCTATCTTCGAATTAGCACGAAACTTCTCTTTATTTATGCTGTCACCATGACCTCTATCATTAGTTCCCATATCTTCAGCAGTAAGAGCCTCAAAACGTGATCCTCCTCCCATATTTTGAGAACGTAAATCACGCCTGGACTCTCGCCCGTTATTATTGTTCCCTGCATTTGAGATCCATTGCCCCCTTCTCCTACACGGCGCCACCATCCACTCACCATACATTCCATCAATATGCTCCGGTGTTGTATCTGTAGAAACCGACGGGTTCACCATACATGACGACTTTGACGTGCTTTTCATTTGATTATTAGGGCAATGTTCAGTATCATGACCATATCTCCCACATGAGAAGCAAATCAAATGCAAACCCTCATAAACAATCTTCTTTTCTTTCCCATTTATTAACAAAGACGGGAGTAAAGGCGCATTTAAATCGATCTCAACACATATACGAGCAAAACGTCCTTTGGTTTGCTGAAGAGTATTTGTATCCACTTTCAAAACCCGTCCAATTTGGTTACCCACCATATATAAAATACCTTTGTCATAAAAATCAACAGGAAACTTAGGAATTCTTACCCATGCTGCAATTTTAGCGACCTCGCCAGCATCAGGATCGAACTCTGATTTCCATGGTTGTACAGCTAGATAATGATCCATGTATAACCAAGGGCCACCTGTCAACGCAAAATCATAATCCTCCTTATTAGTCATACGTACCAGAAAATACCCGGAACCGATCTCAATAGTTTCGACTTCCCCTCTACGTCCCCACAGTTGTTGTAGCTTGCGACCCAGTTGATCCTCCCGCACCATCCTTCCAAGAAGTCTAACGATCAACGATGTCGACCATTTCCGCGCTAGTTTCTTCTTAAATTCTGAAGACACAATAATATTTGGTCCCTTTTGCGTCATTTCTACATCAATTCGTGACTTCCAACCATCCCCTTTCCACCAATCATCTTCTTCATCTGAAACATCCTCTAATGTCTGATCCTCAGTGCATGCATCCTTGTATGACCTTTTAGGCATCTCTGGTGTATTGGAGTCCTCTCCAATAATATCATCACTCATCCAATCCTCTACCCGTGGGGCTAAAGATTGTTTATTTGTGAATTCTACATCATCATCACGAATTTTCTTCATATTCCGCTCCAAGATCTCAATCTTCTCTACTCTTTGAGATGAATTCATTCTCTCTCGGCTTCGATCTCTCTCCCTTTCACTCATCACTTGCACTCTGTTTAAAGAAACTTAAGCGTAAAATACAGTAGACCACTGACACTTTCCCCAGCCGCAGCCCCAAGCCGTCAAAACGGAGGTTGCGGCGAGAGAACACTATAACAAAGTCCTCCTTTATCCTTTTCAAATCCAGAACAACAGAACCACAGAACAACAGACTTATAGCAACGACAGAAGAGCAGCAAGCCAACAGAAAACCGAATTACATAAAATTCCCAGAACCACAGGACAAACAGACTACAGAAGCGACGGAATATAAGATTGCCAACTGAATCAGATTCACATATCCACAGAAACAGATTATAAGCCACGACAGAATCAGCTCACCGCAGATCAGAAGCACGACGGAATCAGGCGGACTGAAGCAACTTCACCACAGCTCCAGATCATCACCATGACTCCAACGAAGCAGATCAACAGAAAAGCAGAATAGAACACCCGAAGGAAAGCAAACTCACTGATCCACAGAACCACCACAGAACCAGATCAGCAGCAAGACGCCAACGAAGCAGATCAACGAAAAAGCATAACAGAAACACCGGAAGGGACAGATCGGCGTCGGAACAAAGAGACCGTTGCAGCTGCAACGGTCACTCACACAGTTTCGACGACCAGAGCTTTCGGACGACTACTCGCGTCTTTTTGTTGTTCTTATTTTGTTGATAATCTTTATACACTATTGTCTATATCTATACTAATTATAGAATTATAATTAATAATTAGATATGTATTATTGTATATGTGGTATTTATGAATTATAATTATATTTATTTAATTTTTATAATTACAAAATTATAATTTTATGTAGTAAATTCCATTTATAATTATATTTATTTAGTTTTTATAGTTATAAAATTATTATTTTATGTATTGAATGCCATTTATAATTATATTTTATTAAATATGTTAGAAAGTTATAAAATACAAATTAAATGAAATAAGGGTAAAGTTGTTCATATAAAAATATTTTCTCTCCCCTCCCCTCCTATACCAAACATGGTAGTATTAAAATACCTCCACTCCCCTCTATTTTTGTCAATCCAAATAAGGTAAAAAAAAAAAAATCCCTCTCAAACCCCCTCTTCCCCTCCCCTTCATTGAGCCAAACACACCCTCAGTGTTCATCACAACGATGTGTTTATCACCATGATGAAATACGAACTATCCAAAATTTGATACAGAGGTGAGAGGATTCAGATTTAAAATTTTTAACCTGCAATTTATAATAAATTTATTTATTTTTTAAAAGAAGTCTCAGTTGTGAAATATTGAAGATTTGAAGTATGATTTGAAGGAACAGTATCTAAGAATGGCGATTTTAGTTGTGGTAAAAATTCAAATTAAACCTTTTTGCCAGAAAAGAATTTATTTCAGCAAAAATATTTTATAAAAAATTGATTCTTTTGTAAATAAGTAATTTAACTTCTAAATGACTAAAAGCAGGGTTATGTAACGGAAACCGGCGAATCGGCTGGTAAACCGGTCTGGGTTACTATTTTAAATTTTTTTTATAAAATTTTTCCTTTAGAATTTCATACTATAAATCTAAAATTTTCAATTTCTCACTGGTTTGGTCCCGGTTTAGCTCAGGTTTGACCCCAGTTTGACCCACTGACCCTTAACCCAGTACCCCGACCAGTTCAATACCCGGTCCGGGTTTTAATACCTTGACTAAAAGTGATGAAAAATTAATTTTCATGCTATCAATAATTGTACAAATAGTCTTGTTTAGATAATATTAGGTTGGGTTTCTTATATATGAATCATCAATCAAAATTACGATTAAAACATACAAATAATAAATATTCCACTGATTTAATATACTTCGTCCAGTCTTAAATATAAGACATATTTATCTAATTTAGGAAGATTAAGGAAGGTGGTTAGGTTAGTTAATGCGATATATATTTTCTAAAACATACTAGCCATCTTCATTAATTTCCTCCATCCTCCTCTTCCTTAATTATTGTTGTGGAAGCATCAATAGTAAATTAGGAAAAGATTAATCAATATAAAAACTATGTCTTATGTTTAGAACTAATTAATATCATCTCTCCAAATTTGTCTTATATTAAAGACCAGAGGAGTACCTTTTTTTTTAGAAATTAAGGGAGCTAATAAATTATTTTAAAGTATTTATATTTATTATTTTTTCTAAAATTAATTTGTCTTAATTATAAAATGATATATAATTTAATGACGTAACATATGCTATTATTAAATAATTTATTTAATTTCTTAAAAAAAATCAATTGGGTTTTATATTAAGCATACAAAAAAATACAAATATACAAACACTTAAAAAATATATATTTGTCAGGAGAAAAAGATTCTCTCGTTATTAGTCTTTTATGTATAAAACATGATAAATTTCATATATCTAAAAATATTATATATGATTTCCAAAATTGAATGATTATCTAATTAGATTCTACAATTTTTTTTTTTTTGTCTGATAGATTCTACCTTGATATATTACATTCTACACAGAATTTTAATCATAAGCTGATGAATATTGAATTGAACTATAATTAGTTTGATTAAGATAAACTACATTATTTAAAAATTATAGAAAATGCTTTTAATTAACAAGTACAATGTCCCCCAAAAAAAAAATCTTAGTCTAACGAATGTATTGAACACTTTCGTCCGATACTACGCTTGATATATTACATCCTACCAGAAATTTAATCCTAAGCTAAGGAAAATTGAATTGAACTAAAATGAGTTTGATTAAGATAAACTGCATTATTTAAAAATTATAGAAAATGTTTTAAATTAACAAGTACAATGTCAAAAAAGTAAATCATAGTTTAATATTGTTAAAAAATAAAAATACAATTTTTATGTAATTTGGTTATCGCATGCTCACATGAAATTTAAGATATTAAAATATACTTATTATCATAAAAAATAATACATCTACTAAATTTTCAGGAGGACTGATTTATTAGGTATGTCAGACATAATATAACGATATAATGATATACTTTGAAGGTGTATTGCTTGACAGAAATAATATATATTTTGAAGCTCTGATCTTGTACTATAGCCCTCTGTCTGAGTTCGGTAAAATTAGTTTGATTGAAACGTACGAATTATTAATTCAATCAAAGCTTCTTTGTTTGTTCTATTATTCTTCCTGTTTAATAATTTGCGTTGATTGGATAATTGTATAGTTAGCTCTGTACGCACCATTATGTCATCGTCTTCCTCAGAACGGGTTTTCTCCGGTGATGATTCTTCTACCACCATTCGCCCGTCGGATTCGCGGCCGCGTGGTCTTGTTGGGGTACGGAATGATCTTGCGGACATCGGTGAGTATTTTAAGAAAGCGGTGAGTGGATTCACCAAGTTCGCCTCCGAGATGTTGCAGTTCGACTATGACGACGACGAGGATGATGATCAAGAAGTGCCTGGGACAAGCGATGAGGTCCTTCGTTTTGTGGAAGAAATTTCTGAGCGACCCTATTTTTGGACGGATTTTCCAGTGCCACTTGATAATGGTATTTGATAACTGACTTCGATTTCTCGTTTTTATGTCCAGTTTAGTGTGCTTTCCCCTTGATCATTCTAATAACTCTGCTAAATCAGTAATGTTTTTAGAGTATGCATTATATTACTTGATTGTTAGCGAAGTGATGATTTGATTTCCTGGCAAGATTTTCCCTTTTACTAGGTTGGATTATTTGCCCCAATTCGTAGTTTCCAAGTCTTAAACATGAACTCTCTCATTACATGGTTCTTCCCATGTTGCCCCCCTGTCACTATTTTGATGATATGGCTTATTTCATTGTGATTGCTTTACGATAAATTCATCAGCCAAATATTGAAATTATAAATTGATAAAATTGGCATAGCTTATGGTAACATCTTGCTTGGTAAGAAGCCTACTTCCCTGGATAAGTGTTTCAGTAGTTCCATAAAATATATGGTTTTATGGGTGTCTTCTGTTGGATAAAAGTTATTTGGTCCAACTTGTGAGAAATATGTAGTTTACAAAATCCTTTATACTTCCTTAAAATTTTTCCTCTGTGAAATTTATACTGAACTCTCCTTTCCTTGGTAAAGAAACTGGTGATTAAGATAGATTGTGATGCTAAATGCTAGTGACCATACAATGAGGTAACCAATATTTACAGTATGGAGTATTTAGCTTGGTTTGCATTGCCCAGAACTTCCTTTAAAAGGCCTGGTGTAAATAAAAAAAGTCCCAGTGGCTTAGGCCGTTAGTGACTAACCTTCTAATTCAAAAAAACAAAAAAACAAAAACACAAAAACCAAAAAAAAAAAAAAGGTTCAGCTACTTGTTGTAGCAGCTCAAGGCAGTGCCTTTTCTTTAGGCTTGGAAGGGCAAGCCAGTAAACAGGTGTCCTGGGTTGCCTTAACCTGGTAGAAAAGCTAGTTTACTTCATGATATAAAGTCTTCTACAAAGAATTCATTGATTTCACTTTCTTCTTGAGCCTATTTCAAATTAGATGCCAAGAGTACAGAGAAGTTAAAATAATGTTTTTTTCAAAAAAAAAAAAAAAAAGCGCAACCTTCATGCATTGATTTTGTTAGACACTAATATGGGAAATTTCAACTTTGTTTCAGAAGATTTCAGTATGACCTACACTCAGAGGCGACATGCATTAGCCATAGAAGAACTAGTGCCTGAATTTTTGACACTTAGACTGGACCTTTGTAGCCACATGAATGTGGAGACATTTTGGTTTATCTACTTTCTCTTGTTACTTCCAAGGCTAAATCAGCAAGATTCACAGTTGCTATCAACTGCCAAGGCAAGCAGCATTTCCTTCATCTATTTTGTTTCACTTGAACCACTTGGTCTAGATATATGCTTGTCTTGCATTTTTTGTTCATTTGCATATGGATAATTGGCTTCCAGAATCTAGCTTTTGTTTATTTTGCTGCTTGGTGTTCAGTGTTATCAAATTTGGCAGCTGAGAGATTCTTTTTCAAGTTACCTAATTTGTATGCCTATCCCTATCTTTTTTGGTTCAGATTATTGAGGTAAGAAGTTTGATTCTGAAGAACCTTGAAGACAAGACTACTTTAGAGGATGACAACCCCGTAAACCTGAGGAATCCGAGTCCACATCGAGAGGATGGGAACGAATCTTTCACAGAAAGAGACAATATTTCATCTGATGAGATTATAAGTGCAACAGAATGTTTAGGAATTGATGATGACACACAGAGTTGTTCTGCAAAATGGTATGAAGATACAGATTTTAGCCATACCCTTGCACAATTCAAACTAGAGGAAGAGAATGTGTCATTCAGTGAACTAGAGGATGATGATAATAAAAGTGTTATTTCTGATTCTAGGGAGGCACGTGACCTAACAAGGGTTGAGTCACGTGATGGGTATAGTGGTTGGGTTAAGTTGTAAAAGAACTGAGGGAGGAGGTGGTGACTGGTGATGGCCAGAAGAAGATTCAAAAGATGAGTCTAATGATTGGTTCACTATTTGATCATATTTAATTGGACAGGTTTTTACTTTTTCTCAAATTTTTCAAAATTATTGTAAAGTTCTCTCACGTGCCCCCACTCTCTCTGATGAGGGTTACGTATTTTTAAGGATTCCAAATTTTGATTGAATATATTTCTTTAATGGGAATATATCAGTATTGTCTATGCTCAATAATATGTCCAACCACTTATTTTTTTGGGAAAATCACTCTCAGGTCCCAAGGAAACAAAATATTGTTAGAAAAATCCCTGGAAAAACTGAAATATCTGAAAAGTCCCTAGGGACTTTTCAGATATTATTTTTCAATGTAAAATGACACACATGCCCACATTCTAATCTCCTTCACTCAAAATCAGACTCGTGCTTCAGCAGTAGTTGAAGACCTTGCCCTTGCTTCTCGCCTTCCGTCGTTGCCGCTCTGCTCCCAATCGTTGTCTGTCGATGCTCCTCTCCCAGTCGGCGTGCGTCACTTGAGCTCCGCTCCCAATCACTATACGTCGCTGCTGCTCCTCTCCCAGTCGTTGTACGTCGCCGCTCCGCTCCGAGTCGCCGTCCGTCATACAACTTAATATTTTAATTTTATATGATTTGCTATTCAGTTGTGACAGTACAGTGATGAAGTTGCAAAATTAGGTACCAGTAGTTGTTTAAAATCATCATCCGTTGTAGTTACATGGGAGACATTAATTTTGCAAAATTAGGTACCAGCAGTTGTTTATGTCCAATGTGAGGTAGAAGTTGTTAAAAAGACTGAATGTGTTGTAAATAGACGCTTGACAAGTTGTAAACAAAGCACTTTGCTTACTTAATGTGAGAAAACCTTGTTTTTGTCAAATGTGAGGTAGAAGTTGTTAAAAAGACTCAACGAGTTGTAAATAGACGCTTGACGGGTTGTAAACAAAGCCCTTCGTTTACTAACGTGAGAAAACCTTGTTTCTGTCCAAGGTGAGGTAGAAGTTGTTAAAAAAACTCAACGTGTTGTAATTAGACACTTGAAGGGTTGTAAACAAAGCACTTTGCTTACTTAACGTGAGAAAACCTTGTTTCTATCCAATGTGAGGAAGAAGTTGTTAAAAAGACTCAACGAATTGTAAATAGACGCTTGACGGGTTGTAAACAAAGCCCTTTGCTTACTTAACATGAGAAAACCTTGTTTCAGTCAAATGTGAGGTAGAAGTTGTTAAAAAAACTCAACGTGTTGTAATTGGACGCTTGAAGGGTTGTAAACAAAGCGCTTTGCTTACTTAACGTGAGAAAACCTTGTTTCTATCCAATGTGAGGTAGAAGTTGTTAAAAAGACTCAACGAGTTGTAAATAGACGCTTGACGGGTTGTAAACAAAGCCCTTCGCTTACTTAATGTGAGAAAACCTTGTTTCTATCCAATGTGAGGTAGAAGTTGTTAAAAAAACTCAACGTGTTGTTAATGGACGCTTGAAGGGTTGTAAACAAAGCACATTGCTTACTTAACGTGAGAAAATCTTGTTTCTATCCAATGTGAGGTAGAAGTTGTTAAAAAGACTCAACAAGTTATAAATAGACGCTTGACGGGTTGTAAACAAAGCCCTTCGCTTACTTAACGTGAGAAAACCTTGTTTCTATCCAATGTGAGGTAGAAGTTGTTAAAAAAACTCAACGTGTTGTTAATGGACGCTTGAAGGGTTGTAAACAAAGCACCTTGCTTACTTAACGTGAGAAAATCTTGTTTCTATCCAATGTGAGGTAAAAGTTGTTAAAAAGACTCAACAAGTTATAAATAGACGCTTGACGGGTTGTAAACAAAGCCCTTCGATTACTTAACGTGAGAAAACCTTGTTTCTATCCAATGTGAGGTAGAAGTTGTTAAAAAAACTCAACGTGTTGTTAATGGACGCTTGAAGGGTTGTAAACAAAGCACCTTGCTTACTTAACGTGAGAAAACCTTGTTTCTATCCAATGTGAGGTAGAAGTTGTTAAAAAAACTCAACGTGTTGTTAATGGACGCTTGAAGGGTTGTAAACAAAGCACCTTGCTTACTTAACGTGAGAAAACCTTGTTTCTATCCAATGTGAGGTAGAAGTTGTTAAAAAGACTCAACGAGTTGTTAATGGACGCTTGACGGGTTGTAAACAAAGCCCTTCGCTTACTTAACGTGAGAAAACCTTGTTTCTATCCAATGTGAGGTAGAAGTTGTTAAAAAACTCAACGTGTTGTTAATGGACGCTTGAAGGGTTGTAAACAAAGTACCTTGCTTACTTAACGTGAGAAAATCCTGTTTCTATCCAATGTGAGGTAGAAGTTGTTAAAAAAACTCAATGTGTTGTAATTGGACGCTTGAAGGGTTGTAAACATACCATTGGTTATACTTAACGTGAGAAAACATCGTTTCAAGCTAATTCGTATGGGAGGTTGTAAAACACACTCAACAGGTTGTGAATACACGCTTTAAAAGTTGTAAACATACTATTTGTCATACTTAACGTGAGAAAACATCGTTTCAAGCTAAAACGTGTGGGAGGTTGTAAAACACACTCAACAGGTTGTGAATACACGCTTTAAGAGTTGTAAACATACCATTTGTCATACTTAACGTGAGAAAATATCTTTTCAAGCTAAAACGTGTGGGAGGTTGTAAAACACACTTAACAGATTGTGAATACACGCTTTAAGAGTTGTAAACATACCATTTGCAAACACATTAAAAATCTTGTTAATACATGCTTGACGAGTTGTAAATAGACCATTTCATAGTGTTGGCATGAGAAAGCATTGTTTTTGGTAGAAACGGTGATAAAGTTGTAAAACGCACTCAAAGTGTTGTTAATACACGCTTGACGAGTTGTAAACAGATCATTTGGAATACTGAACAAGAGAAACCATTGTTTCGGGTAGAAATGGGGAGCAAGTTGTAAAACATATTGAACCCGTTGTTAATACATGCCTCACGTGTTGTAAATAGACCATTTTGCATTGTTCATGTGAGGAAATGTTTATTCAGGGAGGAACAGGGAGGAAGTTGTAAAATGCACTCAACCTGTTGTTAATACATGCTTCATGAGTTGTTAACAGACCATTTTGTAGTGACTAACTTTTTGAACACAGGTTGTTTGTCAGCTAAATGCGAAGTATCTTGTACAACAAAATGAAGTTGTTTCAATACAGACATAACCACTTGTACAACAAGGCATATGCAATTGTAAAAATGCCTAAAGAAATTGTAAATATGAACTTGTCACCTACACATGATAGTGAACAAAAAGGAATACATGATTGTCTTTCCTACAACAAGGCTTTCCCACAAAAAGACATCAAGTTCTCAAAGGACCCACAACAAAAGTTTGTTATGAGTTTATACCCCTTGATAGTTTCCTTTGAACCCAACACGAAACTGGTGTTCATATGTGGTTGATCGCGCTCCATCCCTCCTCTATCTAAGAACAGCAACTGGAAGATTATCCAAAATCCTGCATGTTCAGTTCAAGGCTTTATTGTTCAAGGTAAGTGCAGAAAAGTAGCAAGTTTCATGAGTAACTTGTGTCAGCAAGGATATACACAGCAAAAGACAAGAAAAGATGACTAATATATGATAACTCTTCAATAATAGGAACCACTAAACCTTGTGAGACTAAGAAAATGATATAGAAAACCCATCCTTAGAAGAGAAAAGATGACTAATCACTAAATGAGAAAAGTAGAAAACAAAGATGGAATCCATATAACATTAAGAACATATCATAACACGTCAGCCAAAATATTTGATTTGTGCAATATTAGTATTACATAAAACTAAAGAAAGAGATTCCAATGATCATCTATTGCTGCCGCTTATTATTATTAATGTATATTATGCACAACAGGAAAGGTAGCTTCTAATATTACTGACCTGATAAGTTGTACTAGCTTGGATCACTAAGAAAAGAGAAACTCAAAAAATAAAATATATGGTTAAAGTACCACAACAGCAGCTGCAGGATTCCCTCGATATAAAACTCCAACAGAAACTACAAAACTAGGATAACCATGTGCAAAGTTTGTCGTTCCATCTACATACATATCAAAGATTAGTAGGTAATTTATCTGAGTATCAAATCTATATAAATTAAATACAAAATCCACAAAATATGATCATTTCATAATGGACAAAGGAGATACCATATTCTTTTAATTATCTCTTGGATATTAGTAATTGATCACACCCAAAAACAAAAAACCAACCTGGTAGGCATTTACTTGGAGATCCCATATTCTGACACTGTGGTCAAGAGAAGCTATTATTGATTGGAGACATGCAAAGTGAAAAAACTCTACAAAACAAATTACAGAACATAACCACTATTACAACCGTGCATATAAAGAAACTGATATGAACTGCAGCATTGGCATATAATACTCCTACATTAGAAAATGATAAAAAATAAAACTGTCATGAAGAGGCATAATAAAACAAATGAAAGAAACTAAAAATTATATAAGATAACTGAAATGAACTGCTTAACTTTGATATAAAAAGTCTCACTCTCTCTCTCTCTCTCTCTCTAATTCTAGAACCTTTTTTTCTCATCCACAACCAAATTAATTCACCATATAGGAGTGATTTTCCCTATATTTTTTGCCTGACTGAATAATGCATCTGTATAAGGACAAGCAATATAACAAGAAATGCATCGATCTTTGATAATTTCAACAAATTTTCTATTGCATAGATGTAATACTTTGTACAATACTTGGTTTCCTCACATTTTTATTTAAGTAAAATAAATATAGAAACCTGCCTATGTTGCAACCTTTCAAGAGCCTTTCTATGACAATAGCGAGAGACGAAAAGCATTAGCCATATCATGGGAAAAACATATAATCAAAGATCAGAACAACCACATAATCCACGAAAGCTGAAGCAGAAAATGTTAGGCAAATAGGATCATTTCTCACTTCCAAATCTTGAATGAACACGAAGGAAAGGACATATATCAGGCCTAAAATCTTAGATCCAACAACTATCAAATGCAAAAATTAAAGAAAGTTTGGGATTCAAAGAAATTCAACGATAAGAGAGAAACAGGTAGTACAACCATAATCAACCGATATAAATTAGGAAAATAAGAGTAAAGGGATTGGAGAGCATATAGTATGAAAATCTCAAGGAGCAACGCCGGGAAGGTAGAAGGAGTGGGCGCATGAAATGAACATACCTTTGCCTTCAGAGGAGCGACAGACGGAGGAGCGACGCTGTGGCTGTGGAGGATGAAGGAGGCTTCTGCACCGTCGGAGTTATGGACGGCGCCTGGGAGTGGAGCAGCAAAGGACGGCATTGGGAGCGGACCACCAGCGACGAACAGCTAGAAGCAGAGCAAGGTTTTCAAATGTTTCTGAACAGAGGTGAACACGCTATTTGAAAATTTGAACGAATGAGAGATTAAATTAGAATGGGGCATATTTGTCATTTTACTTTAAAAAATAATCACAGAAAAGTCCCTAGGGATTTTTCAGATATTTCAGTTTTTCCAGGGACTTTTCTGACAATATTTTGCTTCCTTGGGACCTGACAGTGATTTTCCCTATTTTTTTCCCCATTAGATTTTTCTTTTTGGGTTGTGTGGGGAGGTAAACTAGCTCAATTGAGCTCGAGTATTCATACTACTTGGATCCTTAGTGTAAAAGTTATTTAATTAATTTGGATAGATTAAGTTTGATGAATTAGTTAATGGGTTAAGGTGCAAATTTAACAATGAAGTTTTGTCTGAGGAGTTTCTAGCATAAATATGTTTTGAAAAGGGAAAAAATAATAATGAACAATTAAAAATGGTACAAATTTAATAAAACCGTTAAATTTGACGTCAAATTTAACAGTTTTGTTAAATTTGCACCATTGTTAATTGTTCATTGTTATTTTTGTCCATTCTAAAACATATTTATACCAGACACCCCTTGAACAAAACTTCATTATTAAATTTACATTTTAACCCCTAGTTAGTTATCACAATGTGACCTTATCTCTCTAAAAAAAACTCTTGCCTAATATTATATCATAAAGTGAACTGAGATCTTATATTGAGAATTTAACACAGCCCCTAATTAGCCCAATATTAAGGAAGGGAGGGACTATATATGTATATATATATATGGCATTTATGCCAATCCAATATAAACAGTAAAAAGATTTACCATAACGGTACCCATACAAAGTATTTATCAAAAATGTTATAATAGAAATCGTTCACTTAGTGAACTGAGATTTATAATAAAGTCATCCAGTACAAAAACGATTCTAGGTTATTTGACATTTGTTTTTTTTTTTTTTAATGAAAAGTGAAATCCTTTTGAAGGAGAATGATATCCAATATATTTTTATATTATAGAATCACATAACCCTGATCATGTATCAATGCATTTTGTCAATAACCAATTCGTGTCATACCTATTCATTTAAGAAATTTCCACACACTGGACTCCAAATCTATAAGCAACAAAATTTTTCTAAGGTTGTTGTCTATACATATTCCTTTGATATCTATCATCTTATTATGCGAGATGGAGAACACACTCACCCTTTGAGATCAGAGATTAATGTGGTCAGAAACTTACTCTATTCTAAGTGGTGGGATATCGAGCTTCACTATGTGTCAAGAAACATCATTTGATGTGCTGACTACCTGGCCAAAGACGCTCAACATTTACAGGAAAACTTTGCTATTTTGCAAGTCTCACCCCCTCAATGTAATACCTATATGGCCCAGGATTATAATTCACTAGCCTAATTACTTCATTTAAACTTCTTTTATAATCTCCAAGTTTTTCTTGGCCGTCTTATATATAAATAAGAAAAAGAAATTTCCACACAATACAACAATGCAGCAAAACAATAATACTCAAAATTCATTTAACCATGGGATAGATGGCTCGGCATGTTATTGTTACTATTCTTCTAGCAATTGATGAATTTGATCCAACATCCAAGTAGTACATACAAATGATATTTGTGAAAAAAGGAGGAAGAAGGTTAGGGGAAATATTTTTATTATATTTAATAGACAATAAAGTGGCATTCATGAAAACAAAGAAACAAAAACTTCTGAAGAATTGAAGAATCTTCTACCAATATATAGACACAAGCATCCAATCTGAATCACAAAAGCATTGAAGGATGAGCTTGTTAGATGTAGATATAAACAAACTTAGATATGGACTCTTGTCGAGATACTTGACCACTTTGAAGGCAGCTTCCATGTATGATTGCCTAAAAGTGATGTCAGGTCTAAGCATAGTTCAATATTGCTCCTTCTCTGTAAGTAGCTACACATTCACTTCTTCAAGCAAATCTTTGTAAGAAGGTTTGGGTGATCATGTATGTAGGTCTAATTGAGGTGATACTCTGTTTTAATGGCCAATTGTTTTATACTTCAGAAGAAACTTGATTTATAGATAGTGGCTGTTGTTGTTGCTGCTATTATAGAAGAGGTTTGTCTGGAGGTTTGACATGGACT
The DNA here is from genome assembly GCA_963210345.1 of Inga oerstediana. Lineage (NCBI taxonomy): Eukaryota > Viridiplantae > Streptophyta > Magnoliopsida > Fabales > Fabaceae > Inga > Inga oerstediana. The sequence goes on from OY723407.1 coordinate 44,742,749, forward strand.
GTTTCATTGAACAATCTAGGGGATAGGATCTCTCATACATAATGATTTTTTGGTATAAAACTCCCTTAACCTATTTCACAAAAAAATCAGGAATCACTTTCAATTCCTCGGACGCAACCGGCATATAAGGCCTCCACGGTCCTCGGACTCGCCACCTCGAGTCCTCTGGGGCACAAGCAGAACTTGCTTCGCTCCATCATTTCCAAGTATTTGAGATCTGGAGGAAGTTGTTCGTCTTTACCCTTCCAGTTGTCGATTAGGGTTTTTCTGATGCTTCCATGGATCCCGCCGATGAAGAAAGCGAGGATAGAGCGATTCTCTGGGTGTTGGCCGTGGCGAGGATAGCTGGATTCACTGAGTCGCAAGTTGATTTCAGGTATGGATACATCTTTTGAGGGATTGAACCCTTCTGATTTGTTGGCGTTGCAAAATGCTCTTATTATGTTCTTGCACAATTTGCTTATCTGGGTTCTCTTTTGAGATATCTGGTGCCTGCAACGAGTTGAATGTGGAGCTAAGCCATTATTATTATTATTATTTTTTGCCACATTAACTTTTACATTAATACTAATTGTTGTGTTTCTCTGTGTGGTGAAGTTGTACCATTCTTGTTTGTTTGAAGTTGCATTCTTTAGAAACCAGAGGTTTTGTGCGCCTCTGTTTTTCAATTTAATTTCTTGAACAGCATGTATACATATAGGTAGTAGAAAAACTCTAATTCTCCAAGGACACATTCTTTGGATTTAATTTCTAATAACCTAGGAGACACATTTTTCATTGAATAAAGGGTTAAGGTACCATGATCTTTAGTCGAGCACTGCATGCTTTTCACGTATGCAAAAATACCATTAACATTAAATTAAAAAAGGGAGCAAAAACGCTAGAATTATTACATAACACCGTTATATATACATATACATATACAAAGACAGTATGAGCCCCACTATAAAAAATAACTGTGTCATGTTATATTTAACGGTTGTGATGAGTTGATCTTGATCATAGGTGACCAGATACAGGTGACTCACAATGTTGCTGACACCGATGGGCAAGAAGAAAACATAGGCTTCATCTGGATGAGTAGCAGAGAATGAGGTATTCCCTCTCTCAATTTCTTGCATGAAGAATCATTCTATGCCGTAAATTGATTGTGTGGAACCTTCATGCCCCATGGGGGTTCGCCTTCCCGGTAAGTCCACACCTTGAATCTCTTCAACATCTCTGTGTGACTCCTGAACAAGCCCAATGACATTTAAGGCAATGAGGTTAGTTATTTGCTCTAATAGGTTCGATGGTTTTTTAAAGATGGAAACCAGAAAAAATGTAGCTGCTAGTGTGGGTGGAAATAAGCCAGAGGCTGGTTTGTTGACCAATGAACAGGTCTGTAGCTTGACTGGATTTAAAATCATCTTTTAATATTCGTTTGGGATAGTTTATTTTTGACTTATAAGTGTTTATAAATCGTGATTTATGGTATATGAGGTAAATATATAAGAAGAGTTTTATCTTGATTTACATAATAAGCACTTATTATCTAAAAATAAGTTATCCCAAACTCTCACTCTCACTTTTCACTTTTCATTTGTTGAATTGTTGGATTGGTAAATAGTATAGGTGGACTGGATTTGAACTTGTTTGTATTACTTTAAACTTATAATTTTATTTTGGTTTTTTATGTAATAACGTATCCTTTTATTATAAAATTTGGGCGAGTTAAGTCATGCGGGTTTAAGGTGTGTTTGAATTAGCTTTTAGAGACCAATTTTTGAAGAATAGAATCTGAGCATAATAGATTATGAAAAAAAAATGATTTTGATAAAATGAGAGTGTTTGGGTATTGTAGTCAGAATAGTTTTTTTTTTTATGATGTAGGGCCCACATAATGAGAAAGAACCAATAAAAGAGGATGGGGCCCACATAATGAAAAAATAGAAGAGAGAGAGAGGATGGGCCCACACAAGAGAAAAAGTAGAAAAAAATAGTTTTTCCCAAAACTTAGGTTTGGAAAAATTTTAAGTGTTCATCAACCAAACCTAAGTTCAAATGTAACAATCCCATTTTCAATTCAAACCAAGGTTTTGAGGCAAAACCAAGGTTTCTGACAGAAGCTATTTTTTTTCCGCTTTTGAGCCATTCAATTGTGACTGTTGGGATAATTATTGCGTGGTGTCCGGACTGAGCCCTTCTCTCTTTCCCTTTCCAGTCTTCCCTTTTCTTCATTTTCCCGTCTACACTTCCCTTTTCCCTTTCCGGATTGGGATAATATACTTCCACACACACGCGCGCGTGTATATATATTTGATCTATTTTTTTATACTACATAATTGACTAATGTTATAATTTTAAAATTTGTTCGTCTATTTTTTTATATTACATAATTGACAAATGTTATAATTTAAAATTGTTAACAAATTTATTTCATTTTTTGTATTTATTATGCAATTTTATGTTAAATAATATTTAAAATATAATCTTATCATTTATATGTAATTATCACAAAAGTTAATGTCATTTTTAGTAATTTGATCATAAAAAAAGTTATTTTGATCAAAACATCAAAACACTCTCATTTTATCAACATCACTTTTTTTCCATAATCTATTCTCCAAAAGCTATTCTCTATTTTTTCTCTAGAAGTTATTCTCCAAAAGCTAATCCGAACACATCCTTTTTAGGACCTCTAGTCTATTTGAGGCCATGAAAGTTTCTGAACCTACTTTTGTAGTAGGCTTTTATATAAGCTTGAGGGTTAGGCAGGGCATAAGCCTAAATGAAGGCCTTGTATAATAAGCCTAGGGGTGGGTATAGGCAGGTTTGGGCAGGGTGAGATCCCTGTCTGATACCTAGCCCAAAGGATGAACGGGTTACATTTTATAACATGATGTCTGATTCTATCTGATAGAAGCTCTAACTATTTCAGATAAGGTAAGGATGGGTTGGATAGGGCAAACTTCCATGCCCAAGTGATAATTCTCTAACAAATACTATGTGTACAAAAACTCCAATTATACTAATAAATACTATTAAAAACTACAAATAAATTTCATAATTTCACACCTTGAGATATTTCAAAATAAATCTATAACTTTAGTCTTGAAATTAAAAAAAACTACCATATATCTTTATAATTACATGACAAATTATGAAGTAATATGTGTTTGTGTATGAATATTGATGGATATGAATAAGTACAATTGCGATAAAAATTTCAAAAAAACAATATTTTTTATTTTTGATATCAACTTTTTAATGCTTTATATCACCATCTAAATCAAAAAAACCACGCCCAATCAAAAAACAATAAGTTATATATAAATTGTGGTGGATGAATATTAAATAATAATATAAAATGTTTCAAAAAACTGAAATAATATATATACATATATATATATATATATATATAAAATAATACGTATAGAATACTATTTATTTTATATAAAGTAATATATATTTTAATTAAATTGTATATAATTTTCTGAGTAGGATCAAATAGGCAGGATGGTATCCCCTGCATGATGCCCAACCCTGCCCTATAGTTAGTCTGACTCAAAGATATTTAAATTTTATTCGGACCACTTTTTTTAAACTGAACAAAACAATTTTTGATCGGACTCAAATGAGCATACCAAGCTCTTAAACACCATGCCCACCTATAGACGAGCAAGCGTGGTTTTTTCGGACCACAGTGCAAATCAAATCTTTGTTGAGCCAAAATATAGATCGTCCTGGTCTATTTTTATTCTTATTGTTAGTAAAAGCTACTCCTTCCTATTCTAATTATAAGATAAAGTTGATTTTTTTTTGAGAAATTAAGGAAGCCAATTAAATTACTTTAGAGTGTTTATGTTTTTAGTATCATTAGATTATATATTAGTTTATTAGTCAAATTAATTAGTTTGGAGAAAAAAATAAAAATAAAAATACTTTAAGGTAATTTAATTGACTTCCTTAATTTCTCCAAAAAAGTCAACTGTATCTTATACTAATTAGGACTGTAAGGAGTATTGGGTTATCCAACGTAGCTGTCAGAATTAAGGGGGTGTTTGTGATAGCGTTTTGAACAGTCAAAACGCACTTATTACGCAAGCCGAGAAAAAACTCCTCTCACATACTTACCTCGTATACCGTGAATCACGAATTATAAGCACATTTTGGACAAAAATAAGCTCTTCCAAACGAGCACTAAATCATTTTCCTAGTTGTAGTGTACTCTTAGACCCAAGCACACTTTACTCCTTGATAAGATAATCTATCAATCATAGGTTTTTTTTTTTGCCCGTGGGAAAAATGACGATTATATCTCTAAAAGTTAATTTAGATTTTTTAAAACATGAATTACAAATAGTAATTCAGATAACATTGCTGTAAATAACTGAGAATGACTTTGGAGACTAATGCCTAATTTGCAATTAAGACTTTCATATTGTAACGGCTTGAATTAATATTTGCAAGTAAAAATACTTATTAAGATGTCAAACAAAAATTGTTAAAAGAGAAATATAAATTGTTGGAGAGAGATACTATCCCTAAAATCTTGTGTTATGAAAGATAAGGCTTTCTAATATGCTCCGCAGTATTTAAAATATCATTTTCTTTAATCAAGCTACTCAATTTTTTCTTTTGGTTAAGACGTCCATTTTGATTTTTTTTAATCAAAATTATTCTTCTAGGGAGCAATATTTTTCCCTTTGGTTAAGAGTTAAGACGTTGATTTTGACTTTTTTTAATCTTTAAAAGAAAAGATTGAGAAGAAATTGATCATTAAAATTAAATTGATTTATTTTTAAGTGACTGAATTGCTATATAAGAGGAATATTTTAGGTATGAGCATATGTTAAGTCATATGAGCTAGTTAAGTGATTTGCTTAAGTTTTAAATGTAATATTTCAATTTATTTTGCCTTCTAAATTTATAATTCCTTTTTTACTATCCTTATTAATTGCATTCATTAAATGGAGCTTTTATCAATATGTGTAATAATGAAGATGGTATTTTAAAAAAATAAACACACATTTATTATAAATAATGAACTTGTCTAATTATCTAATTCTTATATTAAGTACTGAACAAAGTATTATTGTTGATTATTTTATCTTAAAAGACATATGACACAAAGTAAACTTCAGATTAAGCTCCATCCTCTTTCTCACTCATTGTTAAGACTTGAATTAACAATGAAAATATAATGCAAAGCAATAACAACATCGTGCTGTTGTTTTCTGCAAAATAGAGAATCCTAATCCTCTAGAAACCACACAAACAACCTTAAGTTTTGTTTGTGTTTGAGATATATATATATATATAGAGAGAGAGAGAGAGAGAGAGAGAGCTTAACTGATAAAAAGCATAAGCATTGTGGTAAATGCTTCCTCTGGGAACGAATCCACCCTCTTCCTCAGACGTAAATCTTCTGCTTTTAATGGCTCTGCTAATAGCTTTCCTTGCTTCAACCAACTCGTCAACCTTCTTCCATTTCTGCTGATCCTTTAAATATAACACAATTAATTAATTTGAAATACAAAAAAGAAACCAGCAAGCAAAGAACAAATATCGATCTCAGAAGGAATAAAAAAAGGGCTCACTGTAATATAATAATGAGAATGATTGAGATGATGAAGAAGGGTTGGTTTGTGATTTTGAGTTTGGAGTCTTAGAGGCAGAAGAATGGTATCATCTCTTTGGTAATTGTAAGTGTAGATGCTAACCAACAGAAGGCTCAACAAGAAACTTATCAGAAGTTTCAAGCATAATCTCAAGGTCGCTGCCATGGCTTCCACTAGTTTATTATTACTCGCTTCTAGCTGTAGCCGTAGTTTTATAATAATATGCTATTAATGAGAAATATATAATGTGAATTGTTATATTATATTATATATATATAAGGAACAAATAGAAAAAAAAAATTTTGAATTTACAAAATTTCAAATCAGGCTTGTTACTAAGAGTTAATAAAGGAATGACTAAATTTGATAAGTAATTCACAACTTATTCTTTAGGAAATACCTGATTTGAAATTTTATAAATGTAAAATTCTTTTTCTATCTTTTTTTTTCCTATATATAATGTGGATGTTACGTGTACTTTCTTTCAATTTTATAAAAATACACAAGTTTCTTTGTTTATCAAATAAGTTATGTTAAATCATGCAAAGTTTCACTCTATACAATTTTTCTCTTGACAATTCAGGATATATGTGTGTAAATCTCATGCATAATTCTAGTCATCAGGATAACGAGCAGTACTGTTATGACTCAAAATATATAGTGAGACATGTTAAAAAAATTTATGTTATATCTAGGTTTAAAACATTAGTGTATGTTTTGAAAATGAAAGAGCGTTTTGAGGTTTAAGATAAGTATATTAAGTATTTAAGTTTAATTTAATTTTTTAAAATTTCATTTATTTTTAAATAAGTGTATGTGAATTTCCATTTCATGTCATAGAGTCTGGAAAAAAAGATTAAACCCTTTTTGAAAAATATCTCCCCTTTCTTAAAAAAATGGAAGATAAATTTGTATTTAAATTAAGAAATGTTATCAAATTCGTTTTTTTTAAAAAAAAAAAAGTTTAATTTACTCAAGCATACATCATAAGGCTTTTACAGCTAATGCTCCAAAATTTCTATACCATCAAAATGTTTCATTAACTAAACATAATTAAGAACTCTATTTTATCTCCAAATAACATAAGCTCATATTAAATTAAACCAAAGTGTTAGGTAGCAAGTAATTAATGTTTGAGGTCCCCATTGGATTCATACGTGTTTATTTTGTACAGGCACTTACAACATTGCCCATATCTCTAATACTTTGTTTTTGTAACTTTGTGAAAGATGTATTTTTTTTGCCTCTGTGAAAGACGTAATTAAATTAACATAGAAATGTATTTAAGGCTTAATTTCTATATACTGGTCTTGAACTCTTAAGTCTTAATAAATGGGGTTTTAAATGCTTAAAGAAATTAAGCTTTTTTCCGTATCTTATATATTTGTAGTAAACTTTGTTAATTTAGGGAGAGATTTTGTTGTGATGAGTTCGTATTGCTTATCGTCAAGCACAAGACACTTTTGATAATATATTACAATAGTAGTTAAGTATATCTCATTTTTTGTTTGGTTTTTTATGGTGAAATGGGTCTATCTTAATCACTCCTATCATAATCAAAGAGAAAAGCCTTGAAACAACTTCTAATTTATATTTTTGTTGAAGATTTTCAAAATTAAAATTCCTTTTTAATTATGCACGGTAGAACTACCATTTGATAAAAATATCCTTAATATGTGTAATTAATATGGATTTTATAGTACAAAAATTATTAATTTGGGAGACAGAGTAGATAAAGGTCTTATGTATAATATCAAAGTGAACTCCTTGTCGAACTCTTATATTAAATATTAGAGAGACTATAATTTGTTTCCTTGTATGATCATGTGTTTGGATGTCATGTTGGATGTTGTGTGTGTGTGTGTGTGTGTGATAATCTTATTTATGACTTGATCACCATGTAGAATACTCCCTCCGGTCCTAATTATAAGACAAAGTTGATTTTTTTGGAATAATTAAGGAAGCCAATTAAATTACTTTTGAGTATTTTTATTTTTATTTTTTTCTCCAAACTAATTAATTTGACTAATAAACTAATATATAATCTAAAGATATTAAAAATATAAACACTCTAAAGTAATTTAATTGGCTTCCTTAATTTCTCCAAAAAAATCAACTTTATCTTATAATTAGGACCGGAGGGAGTATCATCTTAGATTTCAAATTGAACTCCACTTAGGATATGCCAACTTGAATGCCAAGTGAGATGCCACATCGGATCACATTACCACCAATCACTTTTAGAATTTCGCTGGTATGATTGCAAAACTTATCAATTATCATGCCAAAAGTAAAATGATCTTTAGCAACTAAATTCTAACAATTTGTTCCCGTCTTCAATGTAAGAATTAATTGAGGAATTGTTGGAGGGGCTAGATTTTTGAAGAGTATAAGAAGAAAAGATGAAAAAGAAAATAGTGTATAATGTTTTCAAGGTGTGTGTAATACTTTCTTTTAGGTTTAATTCACCCCCACTTATACCTATTTTATAGGGTGTAAGTTGGATTGACAGGCAAATTTTATGCAAGATATAATGAATACCCTTAAGTATGGATTACACTCTGTAGGAAAAAATATTAACTAAAAGGAGATTAGGCGTACCTGGACGAATCCATGTTCGGATCCGGGTCAAAGCTCCAATACTCCATACTTGTGCCCACATAATTATTAGACTACTAGAGTCTAATTGTGATTTGCACAGCAGATCACCAGAACCAGAAAGATGGTAGGAGAGAAGAGAATTGCCAGAAAACTCAATGGCGGGGTGAATTGCAATTGAGGAGGCACACCCTATTTATAGTGGTTTATGAATGCCATTAATTAGGAAACATGTGCACTCCTTCTTGCCCTCCAAGACAACAATTAATTGTCTCTCAATTAATTCCCTAATTATGGTGATTTGTTCCTCTTTTAACGAATCCATAATTATTGTTGAAATATTCCCAAATCTGCATTTTATGCTGATTTTATTCTTATTTGATTAGGCTACTTATTTCCTAATCAAATAGTCCGGCCCATCAAGGGCGGACTTGGACCCAAAGTCCAACATCTCCCACTCGCACTTGATGGGCCTCCCATCGTGCTTGCGTTACTCTTTCTTGTTTCATACTTGGCGTCTGCTGTGACTGCGTGGGCAAAAACGTCTTTAAGATTTGGTGCTTGTGATACTAGAAATCTTTTATATCGGATCAGCATCCAAGGACACCATTTATATATAACCGTAAGCTATATATTCATTGCCTCATATGCCCCAGATTATCCCATACACATTACTCATGGCATATCTAATCCCTCTCGAGTTAATATGTTGATTAACTCGGATTGTCTTCCACGTGCATAGTATCTGCACTTACTTGCTACACATAGAGCTAGTAAGGGGTCGACCACAGATACTAGCACATCTTATGTATCTAGGAGTAAATCTTCCTTTTTGACTAAACATCAGTCCATCTTGACTTGGTCACTTTCCTAGTTTTCACTTATCTGACCGAATCGAGTGTGATCATAGAGCTTCAGCTAAAGTAGCTGTCACCAAACCAAGCTTTCATGATGTCGCCTAAGTCTTAAGGGCATCGTGGAAGGATTCTTCCTTCCTGGGACTCACACTGTGGTGAACTAGGGATCTTTCACCCACATCCCGTGTTGCAGTTTAACTCTCAAACACATGTAGTATGAATTGCATGCTACGGAGAATGGTTTGAGGTGTACGTCGATTTCTTTATCTTTCACTGTACAGACATTAGTTTCAAAATGTACTCAACATTCGAACCAAAACTTTCTTTTTCACAATATCTCTTTTTACAATCTCGTTTGTGAAAAAAGAGTTCTTTGCCTGGCTATAGGTCTATATTCATGCTTCAATCCATTTTTTGTGTATATGCACACATGTAGATCTCATCTCAGTCTAACTGAGGCGACTCAAACGCAAAGATTCTTCTCAACCATCTCATGGTGATCATTTGCTCGTCTTACCTTCCCACGCCCCTGCAAAACATGGGAAGATGGTTGTTCGTGTGAGTGAACCAACCTCTTTTGACCTGTACGACATACAAAATTACATACCTTTATGTATTTACTTATAACATACATACAATTTCTTTTATTTTTATATAAAAGAAGTTCACGGCCTTATATTTTATTTGCGCTCCTAGATTTTCACTAACTCAATGAAAATCAAGCTATGGGCTCAATAAGGGGATCTACCAACATTCTGTCAGTAGAAGGTTATTGAACTATCGCTTTCCCTCTTTGAAAGCATATCTCTCATAGAGATGTATCAAAAAGTATGTTTTGCCTTGCTGTGATACTTAGGATCCTCATCATAAGATGTTATCGTTTGGATCCTTCTATCCACTATTCATTCCCAATCTCTCATAGGAATTACTTTAGCTATATGGCACTTTGAATGATGGTAGAACACACCCTGCGTTCTATTTCCATGGATAACAGGAAAAAAATACTTTGTATATTTCCTTACTCCATTACCATTGCCTAGGTCTTGTATTGGAGTATCCTTTCAAAAAGGAAAGTTGTTTTCTTGACAACTTAATCCATGGTTATTCTCATAGCCCATTTCACAGTAGGACCAAAAAGCAACTTCCAAGTCTGACCAAAAAACATTTGGTCTTATGTACACCAATGTGTACATTCATATTACCAACTATAGTCTCACATGGGACTTTATCCACCTTTCTTATGTTGGATTTCTCATAGGACATGTAACCTCTTTAGGTTTATGCCCTTGACTTCAGGGGTGTCCATGAGTTTGTAGTTTGACATCCTAAGATGTCTAGGGAGTACACTTGTACATATCTTAGGTGGAAACGACTGTATCTTTCTTGTGCAATCTCCGTTTATCTTGTCATTCTAGATATTTGTTCAATCCATGACTTTCTTAACTCAGAATTTAAGGATTCTCTAATCCTTTATTTCTTTGACTCCCTTGACACTTGTTTCATATGTCATTTGACAAAGGATGACTTCACAAAGAATCATTATTAGATCGTTTGGGACTTATGTAGTGTTCTTCGATTATTTCGAAGTTGGTGAGGCTTTCACCTTATGAAAAACCTTATATACTACTATTTGGGTGATTGTTTCTACGAAGCCCTTAAGCTGCTTCATATAGAGTTCATCATCCAATTTCCAAAATTCCAAATTGGAAGGTGGTCTTTACATCATCTTGATGCAATTTTCAAGATTAAGCTTGTTGTCATAGCCAAAGTTCAGAGTTAAAACACACAATGGACAACCTTCCATTGTATTACCCCTTAGCCACTAAGTGTTTTAGGTTCTACATGCCCCCAACAGATTTGAGGACCTACTTGTTCCCAATCGCCTCTTAGCTAGGTGACAAATTACCCAAACACGTATTTGGCTTAAAAAGAATCCAAATCCTCCTGCATGACACTTTGCAATTCATCTTAGCAGATCCTTCTAGTGTCTTTCAGACACTTATAGGTACTTATCATCACCTTTTAAATGATGAAGAGAGCATTCAATCCATTAGGGAATCTATCCCTTATAGTCATTCGCTAGATGACAATTTGCTCCGAGGTGGATTTCATAGGATTCTTTTCCCATGTATGAGTGAGGTAATTCTCTCATAACTTACCTCTTACCTCTTTCATTGTGAAACTGGTCTCAATACTCCCACTCAGATTAGTGAACTTAGGAACACTTGGTTATTCCTTATCACTTGTGAACCTCTTAAAGAGATTTATTGTGATTAATGCTCATTTCCTGCTAGGAAATCTAGGTTTTATGAACGTTGTGTCCCACGATTTTTTCTCAGTCACTGAACCGCCATCATTTTCACTAATGAAGATGTGTCATGTCAAATTCTCATGTCATCTCACAAAGAGATACTTTGCATACCTTGACCCCAATCTTCCTTACTCATAGGAAGAATTATGAATATAAAGTTGATGACCCTTATGGTCTTAACGAGCTTGGCCCTGGTTTAAGGCCTATCCACGATTCATAGGGTAAGGTCGTGACTGACATAGAGGCCATTTGATTAAGTGTGAATATAATAGCTGCAAGTCTACCTACCAACATATGGCTGATAGCCTTATTGATGCCATTATGTTCACAACCAAATCAAGGAGAGGTCTATCTCTCAATTTCAACAACTCTATTATGTTGAAGGGTTCTAGGTATTGATAGTTGCCTAACAATGCCTTTCTTGTACACAAAACAGCTTGAACTAATCACATGGGTGTCTTTAACCCTTATTAGTTCAAAAGGTCTTATTCTTTCAGTTTCACTTATTCCTGACTAGATCAGCCATTATCTAACAGCTTTACACTTGCCAAAAATCAAGTGAATATTACTGTATTTCGAGTAAACGTCCACAACGTCAACGAAACACCAAACTGTTTGTGTTTTACCCTCACGTTCATTGGTTCACTAACGTCATAATTTGCCAATTGCAGTGGATTTTCTCAAAAATGTTTCTCTGTCTTTCTTGCCAAGTAGAATGAGTTCTCAACTTATTCATAATGGTATTAACCCTTTAGCACACGTTGTTTAGCAAATATTCTTTTGCTAGTTTGATCATTCCCTTTAATCAAGGTGTACATGTAGCAAGAAATGGAATCTTTTATCCCTAGAAAAGAAATATCAAAATCCAACAAAGGATTTGAGAATCATAGTCCCATCAATCCTTAACTAAAGAGATAGCAAAGATGTGATTCTGTCAGTTGCAATTTCATAGAGTGAATCAGGGTGGTTTATCTATGCAGAGTTAACATGCAAGTTCCAATCCCTTGATTCTATCTCTTTATTGCTTTGCATTTGACATGAAGCCATATACTTCTCTGAAATATCCACAACTCATATGGATCGCTACTTTTACAACCCTTAAGGATTATGAATGTAGCTTTTCATCTTTGTAGAAACCATTTGACCTCCTCTAGATCAAGTTTACCTCATAGATTTCTTGCCCTTAGGCATGGAGGATGAATCCTCCCACTCTTTAACTAAGTTCGTCTGATTGATGGATCTTGAATCCTTCAGTCTTTCACATTCAAGTTCAATGTAGTGAATCACATTGCTGAAGGTTACAATATGCATATCAGAGGCAATCTTTACTTTCGTATACGCCTACTTACTGAAAGACATAGCTCACTCACACTCACTGGGAGACATAGCTTCCTCCCACTCACTGGGAGATGTCTTATCACAACATACACTTGTTGTTTGTTAGAAAGAACTTGGCATTTAGTTTGTCTCAACTTCTTAGTTTGACATCTGCCTCAAGTGTTGCCTAAACAACATGTTAGGACTTAGTACACTATGTCAAAACTTAATTTAGTTTTAACTTTATGGAAGAAGATCACCTATTCCACTATCTTCCAACATTATCCATACGGCTTGGATAAGGTTACATTGCTCGTACCATCATAAGTTTGAGCAATATTGTTCTTTCTATGCTTGATAGCATAAACCTCTTATATCCTTCAGTTGCTTCAGCCTTTAAATGCTGAAGACTAGTTGGTAGGATGTCCCGACATCTCATTGTTCTTGAATAAAAGAAATTTGAGAGTTTTTAACTCCACAGATATCTCTATTGTTCATAAGCTCAGTCAAATAGACTTGGTTATAATTGGTCACTCAGACGATTATAGTATACAAATCTTAGTTGTTCAAATAAGACAAAGGATAATTAGATAATAAGTTCACTAGTTTCATGTTCAGGAGACAACTATGTTGACTCCCATCCCAATCATACTAGTTAGCTCATCACCCTTTTAACCACAGTCTTCATTTGAAGACTTTCCCCTTTGGATTTCTAGATGCATTCCAGAAAACTGCCACTCAATCAAAGAGCAGTTACATTAACAAGATAACAACACAATATCATCTAACTAGCATGAATGTTCAAGAAAACAAGAAGAGAATGTACTGAATTCAATTCTAAAAACTAACAGAGAATTTAATCTTAAATTCAATGGGAAAACAAGAACATTCAAAAGTTTAAGTCTCATATCATTGTCTCTTGACTAGGTTCTCCTTCTCATAGGCCCTTCTGACCATATTAACTTATGTAGCATCTAGCTACAATGTTCAGCTCCTCTTTGCCATGTTTACATCCACCCATTTGGATGTATTTACAGCATACCTCCCACTTGATGAGATGATTCTAACATCTCTATTTGTCTTATCCTTTGTCACAACATATGTGATAAAAGGTTAACTCTTGGAAGTCATTGCTTCAATCCCAATTGAATCAATGTGGTTAGAAGCATGGGAAGACTTATCATTATTCAATAATTATGAATAATTTCAAGTTGCTGCAATTTTTCAGGTTTTATCTCTAAAAGTTTGAATCAAGGTTGGATAGGATTTTATATTCAAAAACTTATTTTGAATAACCCCTCACTTTTAAAGAATCTTTCAGTATTTAACCTTATGTTGCAACTGAAAAATACTCTTAAAAAAATAAGCCAACCTATCCCAAAAATAATAAAACCAACATTGATTCAATTCCAACATTTTTGGGAATCTCTATGTGCATACAAGCACATTTTTTACTCAAAACAGATCCAAACGTGCTTCAAATATATGCAAATTATATATCAAATTGAAACTCTCGAATTTAGAGATTTTCATAAACCAACCACATCTCAATTAGAGGCCCCACGAACCCCTAGAAGGTCTCTGGATCAAAAAATCCTGAAAAATTAGAAAATTCCAGGGTTGGCCACTCTCGGCGCCGGCCCAAATGACTCCACGCGCCGTCCTCTCCCCGACGGTGCTTGCCACATGTCAAACGGAGGCCCCAGTAGGCCCCACGCACCATATGTCCTTTTTTTTTGTCAACAGTCAACAAATGACTGTTGACCGTTGACCGGTTAACCTGGACCCGTCACCGATGACGTGGCGCTGACATGTCTCGATCAACGTGGCTGGTCAACGGATGACGTGGCCTCTTTGACCGATGCTGACGTGGCGCTTGGCGCTACGTGGTGCCCTCTCATTGGCGCCACATAGCATTGTTGACCGATGATGTGGCGTTGATGGCCACGTCATCATCTTCAACCTCCAGCCGGGTCAACCCGACCCGGTTGGAGCTCCGGCGGGTCATCGCGACCCGTAAACTTCGGGAGGCCATATCTCCCTCGTTTTAGCTCCGTTTTTTGCGTTCTTGGTGTCGTTGGAATCGTAGTTCAGCGAACTACAAATCCATTGCATTTATTTGATCTTAAAACCTCTGTTTAATTGATCAAATCAAGAGTGAAGTTGCGGCGGTAACTAACGACCCGCCAACTTCTTTCCTTCGTTTCTCCCTCATCCGAACTCCGTTTGACGCATTCTAAGTATAGTTGGAATCGTCTCTTCGAGCTCTATACATCCATGTCCTTACTTTGGGCAAAAACACCGAGTTTCAAACACCCAATTTTTTCTCAACGTTGTCGGCGTGACGTAATTCGACCGGATGTGTGTCTCTGTGTTTCAAAGGCTCTTCTAACCTTTGATGGGTCAAGTCTTTTTTGTTTTTAGTTCCACATAGGTTCCAAAAACACCCAACTTTAATAGATCGAAGAAGTGACGAGGAGAAGAGAAGGAAATTTGTGTCATAATATATACACACATGCGCATATGTATATAATAGTCAGAGGAGCAGAGAACGCATTCAAAAAATTCACAGCAACAAATATATATATATATATCATGTCTGGAGCTTTAAAATATGCAGAAGCAATATATATATATTTTCACATTTCCGGTTCCATACAGACACGCATATATATATAGGAGGCAGAGACCGCATATGAAATTGTTTTTTGTGAATAAGCATGTTTGGAACCATATACAAAATTGCATATTCATATGGCATAAAAGAAAAATCATACCTAGAATTATGATTTTGCGCAGCGGAAAAATAAGCATGATGAAACATAAAATTATTCACATAGAATAATCACAGCCACATGATCAACATGCTCTGATACCAATGTAGGAAAAAATATTAACTAAAAGGAGATTAGGCGTACCTGGACGAATCCATGTTCGGATCCGGGTCAAAGCTCCAATACTCCATACTTGTGCCCACACAATTATTAGACTACTAGAGTCTAATTCTGATTTGCACAGCAGATCACTAGAACCAGAAAGATGGTAGGAGAGAAGAGAATTGCCAGAAAACTCAATGGCGGGGTGAATTGCAATTGAGGAGGCACACTCTATTTATAGTGGTTTATGGAGGCCACTAATTAGGAAACGTGTGCACTCCTTCTTGCCCTCCAAGATAACAATTAATTGTCTCTCAATTAATTCTCTAATTATGGTGATTTGTTCCTCTTTTAACAAATCAATAATTATTGCTGAAATATTCCCAAATCTGCATTTTATCCTGATTTTATTCTTATTTGATTAGGCTAATTATTTCCTAAACAAATAGTCCGGCCCATCAAGGGCGGACTTGAACCCAAAGTCCAACACACTCTCAATGCTCAAGCAAATAAACAATGACTTTTACAAAATAATAATTTGACTTTATCTTTGTGCAAAGGCAATGAATTTGATCTCTTGCTGTGTGATTTTTGATCTGTCAGAATGACTGATAGTGATGGATATTTATAGGCTATGAAATGATACTTTGAAGTGGTGCCTCTTAAAATAACACCTCACTACTACAAACAGGGGTTTTAATGTCCCTATTTTGGCACTTTTAACATCAAAAAATAGGGGGACGTCTATGTGAGGGGCGTAGTAAAGTGAGACTTTAGACGTCCCTAAAAAAATAGACATCTAAAGTGGGATTTTAGACGTCTCAATTTTGAAAAAGGGACATCTAAAGTCATTTGAATTTCAAATTTTCTGTAGATGCTGAGGTAATCAATTACGGAAGCAAACACAAGTTTCAGACAAGAATCCTCTGCAATAGTTTTATTGAACACAAATGCTAACTTTCTCCATCTCTTTTTGGCTCCGGAATTTCTTTTTTTGGCATCACCACACTTCCACCACTTTGCTTGCTTTGTTCAAACTTCTTTTAGTCAAACTTTAGAATTCAAAAATCCATTTTTTACCTAGATGCACTGTACCAGATCTGATTGTGAAAAAGAAGAGGAACTTATATAATAATAATAAACAGACAAGCATGTAAGATTTGAGAAGTGATAAAGAGAGAGTTACCGTCGCAAATAGGGGCACCAAAGGACATGATGAGAGGGAGGAGGATGGCGAGAACATTGAAGGAAAAAGCCATTAGAATCTATAGAATGTGGGTCTCTCTCTGTAACTCCTCTTAGAGAAATTGAAAAATGTTGTGAGAGAGAGAGAGAGAGAGAGAGGAAGGAAAGCGTCCCTTTATTTAATATATGAAACGAACGTCTCTTATATTCAATACAGCTTGTAAGGAAATTTTTAAATTACTTTAGATGTTCCAAATTGAAAAAGGGGTGTCTAAAGTCCCCTTTTAGACGTCCCAAATTGAATTTGGGAAGTCTAAAGTAAAAAAAAGTTTTACACTTTAGACGTCCCAATTTTTATTTTGGACATCTAAAGTAAACAAAATTAAAATTGAATTTAGGACATCTAAAGCTACCTAGTTCCTACACATAATTACAAAAATGCCACTGCCTATGTTTTAAACGTCCCTATTTTAAAAAGGGACATCCTTTAGGGTAGCAGAATCTATATTATGTAGTAATGCCTATTCAATTAAAGTCATAACAATTTGTTAGGTTCATAAATCTCATATGCTGATTCATGAACAGACATATGAAGAGTTATACCTTTATATCATGTAGAGTTTTCTCATAAACACAACATAACTTTTCACCAAATAGTAGCTGCCACACCTATGGTTATAACTTTACACGTGTGTCTAGAAACTGAAGAGACATAACATCAGTGACTTTTAGTGTTACAACTCCTTACACAACTCTTCATATAAATCACTTAGTTTAATGAAGGGTTAAGGTGCAAAAATATCTATGAAGTTTTTCTAAAAGTGCATTCACTACCATAAATCTTTTTTTAGTACAAAAGTAACCACAAACTTTAAAAAAGAGGGCAAAAATATCACACTTGTTAAAACTAACAGACGTCTGTCCATTAGAGTGTGAGAATACTAAAATATCCCTAACACGCAAATACCCAAAGGTCTCACTGAGAACCCCATCGAGTGATGTTTTGGCTTGAAATCACCATGAAAGCACGGGCAATGCATGAAAAAGGGACAGGGAAAAAAGAGGAACTTAGTTAGTCTCATTTTCAGATGATCAAAAAACAACACGATAGAGTAATTGCTTCATGAATTTTAATAAATGATTAATTAATCCCATGAACAATAGAGTATTCAGAAACTCAGAAGAAGCAGCGCCATCTTAACAAAATTCAGAACCAAGGAATCAAACAAGTCTAACACGCGACCACTTTATACAGAAGAACATGCGTATATAACTCCAACACAGATCCAATTGTAGAAGTATCTTTCTAAATCTCTCTCTCTCTCTCTCTCTGAACCTTCACTTCATCATCACCAACAAATCTCCTAGAACACATATCCTCGATCGTACACCGTATGCCAATCTCTTCTTTCCAATCATCTTCCATCACCTTCTTAGACTCTTGTCCTTCAGCAAACCCCAATTACTCTCTTAGATTGAAGCTCTATAGCAGAAACAAAAAGCTTTTAGAAGACCCAAGAACTTGCTTGAGAGTTCGATCTGATGCATGAGAGATGGCGTTGATTTCGCTGCCACCCAATCTAGTTGATTCACTGCTGTCATTGATTGTGGATGACATCACCGTTATGCTGAAATCTGAAAAGAAACAGGGGTGTCGACTGAAAGAGGGGAGGGCTTGAGAAAGAAGACGGACGGAAGGGATGAGGAAGGGTAATGGAGGAAATTAAAAAGTTAGGTATTTTTTTTAATTTTTTAATATCCTGGGGCCCACTAGAAATGTCAGCAACTATTTCTGAACTTAACGGAATGTCACATTTGCCTTATTTTTTATAGTTTATGGTTATTTTTACAGTAAAAAAAGTTTATGGTGGTAGATGCACTTTTGTAAAAACTTCATAGGTATTTTTGCACCTTAACCTTTTAATGAACATAACTTTACAAAAAATACATCTCTTTATTTTAAAATATTCCAAAAATCCCCCACCATTTTAAAATGATTACAAACTCTTATCACTTTGGAAATCTTATGTTGTCAATAAAGGTATCTCAAGGATTTGAACCTTTACTTAAGACATGGTTTCACCTATATGAAATAATATAGTAAACTAAACTTTAACCAATTATCCCATATGAATAGATATGCATGAATTACATATAGGATATCGGGCCATTGTATGCCACGTCAAATGACACATTTATTCATGCCCCTGTGTCCATATCCTTTTTATGATAATTTTTTAGAGTCAAGCACTTGGACTCTTAAAAGTGGTCTCACTTCATTCTCATATTGGTAAACTCTATTAAGAACATCACCATGATAAATGCTCCAACAAATTTATGCTTACAGGTCTATTAAGAGCCAAATTAAGTTCAACTTACCTCCTTTTAGTCTCATGGTTACCAAGTACTTTCAAACTTAGGATGTATTAAAAATTAAGTATTTGCAATCACTCTGATAGCATACTTTCACCATTGAACTCAAGACTTGATATGATGGTCAAGTGTAAGTTGGGTTTCCACTATTGGTGATTAAGGTTTATATGGCTTCAATCCCATTAATTTTGATATTTTTAATATAATATCCCTTGTCAGAACTTTTGTCAAATGATCTGGAAGATTTAATTTAGATTTTACATAACTAATGGAAATTACTCCATTCAAAATCAAATCTTTCACATAGCTATATCTTAGGCCAATATGTCAAAACTTTTCATTATAATTTTGGCTATAAGCCCTTACAAAAATAGATTGACTATCACAACAAATAGATATTAGTGCCAATTTCATACCAGAGTCAAATAATGAAGGGCCATATTGTCAACAACAACTCATGACTCATTCTCTATTATTAAAACTACTATAACCAAATATGTAAATAGAATTTGTAATTCTTTCATTCCCTCTTTTTTCTGAGGTCTTATGAGACTATCCTTCCTCCTCTACATGTACCTTCTCATGAGCATAGGTGTCTTTTGTATCATATATCATTAACCTTGATCCATTCCCCTTCTATGCGAAGATAATCTCCCAATTGCTTAAGAAAGATTTAATTTTTATGTTTAATTAATACTCTTTTTCAAGTCTTTCCATGAAGGAGGGAGTTTTATCTACGATTGATGAAACAAAATAAAATTATCAACATGCATGTTAAGTTGTTTGAAACTATTCAAACCATGTTCAATTCATGCATATATTCTATAACATATTTTCCATCAATCATTCTAATTAAAATCAAAATGCAACATAATAATTGTCAACTCAGTTAATTGACCATAGAATTTCTCATGATAATTATCAATTTAGTATATTTAAAATACATTATGCTTCTTATCACTTTTTAATCATGATCAAAATATTCCATGATTCCATAAGCTAATAAACCGCATAATTTTTATGCAAAATAATTACATTACAACCAAATCATGAATAATCACATGAATCTATAAACCAATTTTCAATAAAGAGATGCAAATAAATACTTGTCTGTCTCCTTTGTCATTGACCAATTGAATTTAAGATGACTCCTATATGAAGTTCTCAGATCAAAGCATTCATTTCTTCTAGCAAACAAAACCAGTATCGTCTTAGAAAGTTGTCCCATCAAATATTTCTAACTTGACAAATTTGTAGTCTACTCCCTCAAAGATGCCATTTGAATTCACGTAATTAAGCCTAAAGATTGTTGACGGGGCTAGATCTCTAAGGAGTATAAGAAGAAAAGATAATAAAAGAAAGTAGTGCACAATGTCTTCAAGGCATGGACAACACTTTTCTTTAGGTTTAATTTGCCCCCACCTATACCTATCTTATAGGATGCAAGTTGGATTGACGGGTAAATTTCCTGCAAAATACAACGAAAACTCTTAAGTATGGATTGCACTCCCAATACTCAAGTAAGATAATAGTACAACTTTTACAAAATGATAATTCAACTTTATCTTTGTTTGCACTCAAGGACAAAACCAATGAGTTTGATCTCTTGTTGTGTGATTTTTGATATGACAGAATGACTGATGGTGCTTAGCATTTATAGGCCATAAAGTGATGCCTTGAAGTAATGCTTCCTTGGAGTAGTATCTCTTGAAGCAACACCTCTTCAATTAAAATTCATAATAATTTGTTAGATTCATAAATTTCATATGCTGATTCATGAATAGACATATGAAGAGTTATACATTTATATAATGTAGAATTTTCTCATAAATTCAACACAGCTTTTCACCAAGTGATGGGTGCCGCACCTATGGTTATAACCATTCACATATGTTTCTAGAAACTAAAGAGACATAACTTTAGTGACTTTTAGTACTACAACTCCTTACACAACTCTTCATTGAAATCCCTTAATTTAATGAATATAACTTTATAAAAAACACATATCTTCATTTTGAAATATTTCAACAGGGATTTTTTTTTATTTTAAATGTAAGGTCATAATTCACATTATCTCTTAAATTTATAATTTATTCCTCAAATTATCCCTATTAATTACATCTATTGAATTAGTTTTCAAATGATTAAAAAGGGTATTTCAGTAAACAATTCACATTCTTTATAAATAACAAGCTTAACTAATTTTTAATTTATGTAAATGAGTTATCCAACTCCTATATTTAGAATTGGATAGGTTTTAAAGCATATGATCAATTTCAAGATTTCACATGGCCAATGAAAATTTAAGCACAATTATCCTCCAAGGCTTAAGGTATTGCTTTCCCAGTGAAACATTAATGAAAGAAGAAATTTCATGAATTCCATGCCCTTCCTTATTCTTGCATCGGCTTACAAAGTTGAGAGACCGTTTAATTATATTCCCTCTTGTCTTTTTTATAAGTAACAACTACCGAAATCACACAAAATTGTGTGTAAGAGATATGATTGTTTTTCAAACATATCCTTATTTATGAAAATTATCATAGAACAAAAAACCGGACCGGACCGGCCGGTTCGACCGGTTGAACCGGGAACCGGTCCATGGTCCGGTCCAGTTTGCTGATAAACCGTCAAACCGGTTGAACCGGTCTGAAACCGGTTCAACCGGTCAGAACCGGTAAAACCGGTGGTCGAACCGGTTTCATTTTTTTTATTTTTAAATTTTTTTTTTTGCTTTTTGAGGGGAAAATGGAAGGTTGAAGACTAAAATGAAACGAAAAATATTTAAAAAAAGAACAAATCTAAAAAAACTGAAGAAGATAATGAAAAAAATTATTTAAAAAGATATAATAATTATTGGAAATGAGACATAATTGCATAAGTATAAGCATTATAACTAATACTAATAGATTTTAAGCTTTTTGTTTTTCTAAAAATCTTTATTTTTATATATAGAATTTTAAAAATATATTAATGTATATTATTACTAATAAATTATAATATTTTAATATGACCGGTTCAACTACCGGTTAGACCCCAGTTGACCCATTAACCCTTGAACCTGTGCTGTGACCGGTTCATTGACCGGTCCGGTTTTTCGTTCCTTGAAAATTATAAGTGAGAGAGAGAGAGAGAATGAGTGGGAATAAGAGAAGAGAAGGACATGCAATTAATTAAAGGTAAAAATAGAAAAGGTGCATTAAAATTTTAGACAAAGTAAAATTATTGCTTATATATAGGACTAAGCCTATGAAAAAGAATGTTACTTATAAATAGGACAAAAAGGAGCATGTTTTATCAAGTTGATGAGTTATACTACAACTTAGAAGCTAAGTCAAAGAATCTCTGATTGATTTATTACATGCAATATATGGGAGAGTTTAATATATACTCACTCAGTCACTCTCCTCCAAATATAAAACTTAATTAAATGGTTTGTTTTGGTTTTAAATGTAATAGTTCAATCCACTTTGCCCACAAAATTTATAATTTTTTGAAAAAATATAATCTCCTGGTCCTTTAAGTTTTAACCAAGGTTATTAGAACCGGCCCGGACCGGCCGGTCCGGGCCGGGAACCACCGGACCGGTGCCTTAACCGGTCTGGTTCAAGCTGTGACCCCGGGTCACGCGACTCGGCCATGACTCGGCCGACTCGCTGTGACTCGGTATTAACTCGGTCGACTCGGCCTGGTCAGCGAGTCGACCGAGTTAAAAAAATTTGCCCACCAGCCATGTGAAACGACGTCGTTTCTGTGATTTATTTAAAAAAAAATCAAAAGCTTGCTCCGCCCGCACCCGCAGTCACAGACGGCATTCATCTTCGACCCTGAAACGAACGGCAGAACGGCAGAACCAGAAGCGAACTCGGGCGTCTTCTTCCCTCTCCCTCCTCGAGCTCGCCGTTCCCTCTGAACTTCGGTCTCCCATCTCCGCGACGGCGGTTGCAACAACGAGGCGACGCTCCTCTGTTTTCAGATCGAAGAACTGTAGTGTTCACTCGTTCTTCGTTCTTCCTCAGCGTTTCAGGCCCTTTGAGCCCAAATGTGGTTGATTCCTCAACGTTTTGCTTGAAATGTGGGAGCTTTGGCTTCGATTGTTGCTGTCCTGGACTCCTGGTGGTTTTGTGGCAGCCGAATGATTTTTGGGGGATTAAGGTCGGTGTTCCTGGCTTTGTTCTTCACATTTTCAGTTTGATTTCTGGATTCGTATGCCTGTATTCTTTTTTGGCTGCTTGCATTATTTCAAAAAGCTATTGATGCTGCTGCTGCAATTGGGCCTGGGTTTAAGGTCCCAAGTTTTCATGAGTATAGAGTTACCATGTTGAGAGACTGCAAACAGGAACTTCATCTACTGATTGATAGCCATCGAGCCAAATGGAAAGAAAATGGTTGTACACTCATGGCTGATGGTTGGACAGATGTTAGACAATGAACTTTGATTAATTTCTTAGTTTATTCATTACATGGCATGGTATTTGTGAAGATAGTTGATGCTTCGGATATAGTTAAAGATGCCAACACTTTATTCTCATTGTTCACAGAAGTTATTGAGTGGGTTGGTCCTCAAAATCTAGTCCATGTGGTGACTGACAATGCAGCTAATTATGTAGCATGCGGTAGATTGATAAAAAAAAATACAAAACTATTTATTGGTCACCGTGTGCAGCTCATTGTTTGAATCTTATTTTGAAAGACATTGCAGCCATGCCTCATATGTTAGAACTTGCGAAGAGTGCATCTAAAATCACTGTTTTTGCATATAATCATATGGTCTTCTTGTCATGATTGAGGAATAGACCAGGTTGGAAGGAAATTGTACGTCCTGGTGTGACGAGATTCGCCACCACATTCATCACCCTTCATAGCATCTATTCACATAAGCATGATTTACAAGCTTTAGTTGTTGATCATCATTTTGTGCAGCACAAATTAGCAAGCACTAAACTTGGAAAAATTTTCAGTGCAATCGTTCTAAATAATCAGTTTTGGGACGATTGCTTTGAAATTGTGAGACTTGTGTCTCCTTTGATAAGGTTGTTGAGGATTGTGGATTCAGATGAAAAACCTTCAATGCCTTACATCTATGAAGGCATGCAAAGAGCTAAGAATGGAATTAAGGAAATGTTTCAAATGAAGAAGGAATTGTACAAGCCATATACGGATATCATTCAAAGTCGCTGGGATAAGCATTTGAAAAATGACCTACATGCAGCGGCATATCTCTTGAATCCTGCATTCTTGTACAGTCCTAACTTTGTTCGAAAGCATAGACTAATGGATGCTGTGATTAATTTGTTTGAGGCACTCTCACCTGATAATGATGATCATTTTGTTGCAATGATGCAACAAATCAGTGTCTACCGTGAACGTAAAGAATCATTTGATAAAGTTTCATGCGAGAAAACAGCCCAAAAGCTAGTTCCTCGTAAGTATATTAAGTTTTATATTTGAAAGCACATATTATGATTATTATTTAATGTTTATTAATACATACTAAATGTTTTTACTTTATTTTGAAGATGAGTGGTGGTTGTATTATGGGGGTTCAGTACCAGAATTGCAACAAATTGCTATACGTGTTCTTAGTCAAACTTCTTCTTCTTCTGGCTGTGAAAGAAATTGGAGTTTATTTGAACGTATCCATACTAAAAGAAGAAACAGATTGGAGCATCAAAGGCTTAATGATTTGGTTTTCACAAACTACAATCTGAAGTTAAAGTTTAGGTAATCTAAAAAGTCATGATTGAGGAATGGTTGTTATATATGTTTAGTAAATAATGATCTTCTTTTGTGTTGGCATTGGCATTATAGGAACCAATAATTGAAGAAGAAGAAAGATAATTACGATCCCATTGATTATGAATCAATTGATAGACTAGACTTTTGGGTTCTTGACGAAGATCCAACTCCTGAATTTGAAAATGTAGAAGCAACGGATCTTCAATTTCAACAAATGGCGAAGGATTATGAAGGTTTCTAACCATCCTTTTAATTATCTAAGATTATATTCTTATTTCTTACACAAAAGAATATAACCATATTTTGAGCATAATTAGTACTAATTTTATTCATTTGAATTTTGATACATAGGTGATGACGATGTTGTTGGGGCTCCATCATTAAATGTTGAGGAAGTTGCTCCTAGTGCCTTTACTCTTTCTCCTACAGCTCCACCTCCTAATGTCTCAGTACCTAGAGAGTTGAATGATATAGTTGATTCTTATTTTAATGATGATAACTAATTATTAGTTTACTACTTTTGTTATCATAAACATGTTTTGATATTGTGTTATGAACTTATGATAAATATTTTGGGATTACAAGTTATAACAGCTATCATTAGGTGATTTATATATGATACAATCAAGTTATTTTGTTAGCATTTTGATTCTGGATATATACTATTCGTAATTTGAATGGTGTGATGAGAAATTACAATATTTTTCAATTTTTTACTCCTCACCGGTTTAGGTCCGGGTTGACTCCGGGCTGACTCCGGTTTGACCCACTGACCCTTGACCCAGTACCCTGACCGGTTCACTGACCGGTCCGGGTTTAATTACCTTGGTTTTAACTCAATCACTACTCAATCTATCAATGATAAATTTTCATGTAAAGGTCGCCAATATAATAATGTAGGACATAACAACTAGAAACAGCCACCAAATTTTCATGTTCTAGCGTTTACAGTGAAATAATAACCATAATACAATGTAGGTGAGAAATCAAACCACAACTCCACCAATCTCACAAGACAGTGTGATATAATAAGTACAGGAATGTAGTATTCAACAACTCCTAGCTCCAAGCCATATATGACAACGTACGTGGCATCCAACGTGATATCCATGCTTATGTGACCCTATGTGCTTGTTTGGGATCATGTTTAAGATCCCAAAAGTACTTATTTACGTAAATCAAAATACAAATCATCTTACATATATACTTACCTCGTATATCATAAATTATGATTGAAAAACTGTTTTTAAATGTTCCAATCATTATTCCAAACAAGTACTATATGACATCCCGGTTGACATCCAATATAGTATCCTAAAAGTCTATTTATTATGAGTGATTTGGACCGGGGGGCTTTTATGAATTGAATTTTAAAAAGAAAATTGAAGAAGTGAGTTACAAAATTTTAATAAAAAGAATGTGTAAGATAAAAAATAAACAAAATTAATTAAAAATTTTTAAACTCACTTCTCTCATTTTTTTAAATTCACATCAAAATTTTTTTCCCTTTATCCACTTTCCTTCCCTTTTCCTTTTACCAAAGAAGCCTTAAGTGGCTTTCATCAACATGGTATTCAAGTTGACATCGTACATGGAGATCAAAAGTCAGACATATGGCGTGTAACTTAGGACTTGGTGAAGAACCAAGCCTCAGCATGACGACTACAGGTTTAGGTTTCGTTCTTAATTATAATTTTACAAAATTTTTAACCTTGATCCTGTAATTTAATCTGCATGTCTCTATTAGATTTTTGTAATTTTTTTTTATTTCTATCATGTTGTTATAGTTTCACATGATTTTATTTATGAAAACAAAAAAGAACTATTTTAATAAGAACATGAGACTTGATTAAAAAAAGGTAAAATAATAAGAACATGATATAAAGGTAAACAAAAAATATCATAACATGATTAAAAATCAGGTGAAATTATAAAGAATTAAAAATAATTTTTTATTTTTATTATAAAAATATAATTGTTTTAATAATTGAACCAAGAATTTAATTTCAAATAAGGATCTTAGGCATGTTAACGTCAGATTTTTTTTCACCCCTCCATGTTAGTATCTTACATTTGGGGCCTAGAGACGAGATTCTTCCTTTTATATATACACAGTTACAGACCCTTTTAAAAGTTGCAGGGTTACATGATTTTTCAAAGATACATGTGATTCTTTTAATATTTGAGAAACTTTGATTTTATATATATATATATATATATATATATTTTCCTTTATAAATTTTTAAATATCATTTTCAACATTCATAAATAGACAGTTGGCACATTGATGGACCTAAAAAACTGATAGACATTATGCACGGGTGTGGATATCACGCAATGCCCCTTAAATATATATTATTACTATATTTTTAGTACACTCGTCTTTTATTTTGGTTGTTTTGGACAAAGATATATTCGATTAATTATGAATATAAAAAATTCATGTTTATTTTATCTTTTTTTATTCTAGCCAAGTTTGTTGTTGCACTTGTTCTTTTGGGGGCCAAAGTTTATTGCTTCACATTTAAAATTTAATATGTTTTCTTACCAACAATTTGATCAGATGGATGTTTAGGTTTATTTTTTTTTAAAAAAACTACTTTACATTTCATGAAATAAAACTTTTTACATATTTATTTCATATATTATAAAGTCAATTGAAATATATTAATGATTCTTTTTGCATTTTATGTTTTGGATTTTTTTTTTTCCTTAAAAAAAACTGTTATACGTCTAAGTCCAAACCTGACGTGGAGCTTGGGCTCGTCACTCTCTTTGACGCATTATTCAACATTTCAACTCTCTCTCTCTCTCTCTCTTTCTTTTTTTTTTTTTTTTTTTTTCTTTTTTTAAGTCATGAAATGAACCCTTTTCATGGCCCAAAACAATGTCATGGAATTGACCAAGAATATAATACGATTTTTCTTCGTTAAGATTTTTAATTTATTTAAATTTTATAAAAAAGTCGACGGGAGAAATTACCCCCGCTTCTCGTGAAAGTGACTTTGAACCCTTTTCACATGACAAAACAATAAAGGAAAGCTTTAATATTTTTAATATGTTGTAAATTTAATATTATTTGTTGTTTTCCTCAAGACCACATATCACACGTGTGTGGATTTGAGTCTTTGAGGCGCCCTGATTACAAATGTAATCGGGCTCTAAATTTTATATTATATAGTCATACAAGATTTCTCAAATCAATTTATGTGGATATAACCATATAAAAACTTTTGATTGCATCTCTACTTTGTTATAAATGTATGATCTGGTTCCCACAATCACTCTGTTGAGTAGCAGGGGCATCACCTAGTCTTTTCTTGCTTTAAGTTTGATTGTATGGTTTTTTAGCCTTCCCTATTTATCAAAAAAAAAAAAAAAAAGGTATGATCTATGAATTAAATGTAAGAGTTGAATATATTTTATCTCTTAAATTTACACTTTTTTGTCATCAATTATCTCTATTATTCGTATATATTAAGCCATTTTCATCAAAAGATAAGTCTAATGCAAAAGACTAAAAGGGATATTTACTAATGTGAAAGGAGTGTCTCCATTAACTCCTTTTTTCACTTTCTCTCCTCTTAATTTCTCTAATATTAGATTGGCTTTTAAGTTTTAATGATTGTGATTTTATACTATATTAAAAATATTATTATAATATTAATTATTAAATTATAATAACATTTTTATTGAATAAATCCCAATCATTAGAAACTACTCCAATGGTGGAGAAATTAAATAGAGATTGCAACTATTAAAAGCTAATACAATGATCAAGAAATTAAGTGGAGATGAAGTGAAGAAAAGAATTAATGGAGACCACTATTTTCTTATTTACCAACAAGTTGTTAGTTAAAGTAATAAGTTGCCTAATTTGTATAAGAAAAAGAACACATGTTTAAATCATGAAAAAGCACTTATTTGAAGAGCATAGTAAAGTGATTATATCCTTGATCAAATAACATTTTTTTTATAAAACTAACACATTTTTTATGAATAATTAATTTAACTCAATTTTTACCTCTACAAATTAGTTATCTAGTTCTTTCCTTTGTAATGGAGTTTTATTTTTTAATTTGACATTGTTAATGGATATTACATATTAAATGAATATAAAATATTCATATTAATAATAATTAATCAAATAAATTAATTTAGAACCAATTGTCTCTTAAAAATAATTATTAATTATTAAATCTAATTTATTTTTATTGAGGCGTCCATCTTTGGAGTAGTTTGTATGTATTTGAATGAACTTACAAGTCAAAATCAGAACACGCGCTCTGTTGTCACTATTGCTGTTCATAGTCTAGTCCACGCTTCGACGTCTTTCTTCCCCTTCAGGTTTAGTAATTCGTAATTATTGCCTTCACGAACCGTTCACAGGTGCTCTGGTCTATTATTCTTCCACGGGTTCGTGGCTTTGGCGTTTCGGGTAAGTTGCACTGTAGTTAAATTTCGAGGATTCTTCAGCTGTAACCTGTAAGTCGTCGAATTTAGATTCTTCTGGCTGATTTTTTTTCCCCCCCTTCTGGTGCTTGTGTTTCTTCTCGGATTTGTTGAAGTTGGAGTGCCTGAATCAGTCCATTTTTGCGTAGAGCGCGAGTCAGTGAAACTCAACTTCAGTTCGGACAACACGAAAATAATCGTGGTCCTCAATATCAAACCCTTTCTGGGATAAGTATCTGAACTTATTTTTTTCTGTTATTGGAAAATTTCTTACCAGAAGGGTTTTGATCATAGCTGGTAGTGATATGTGAGAAAGTTGAAAGTTGCGGCAACTTGTGGTTGCTTCATTGACGTAATTGACTTCCTTGGCCGACTGGATTTTCTTTTACGGGGTGATTTGGATTGATAATTTCGTTGGCTGCTGATTTTATTTCAGATACAAGATCAAAGGCTCTGGGTTTAGACACTCCCTCTGCGGAGGAATTTTTGGGGGTTAAGTTTGGTGTATTTGGCTAAGTACACTGCTTGAACAGGATTTTTATAATTAGGTTTGGCCAGTCTTCATGTCCTACATTGATTGCTTTGGGATGTTTGATGGACAACAGTGAAAAACTTTTATTGTCTGTTTGTACACAAAAGTGCGAACGAACTGTTTAAGAATGGCTATCACTGTTTTGGCTTTTATGCTATTGCTGCAGTTGCCAAGAATTTTTGGCTTTGGGGATTTGTTTCAGTCAAAGGATTGTGGTGCGAATCGGGTTGCCTATTCATGTTCTCATGGTCAAAAACTATTTTACATAAACGAGAATGTTGTTAGCAAAGACACTTTCTGCAAGGCCCTTCAGTTATATATGGCAAATGGTTGTGATGCCAAGTACTATTTTGGAAGTACAAGCTGTGGGCTGGGAGCTTCTTTTGGTATGGAATATTAAACTTCATGATAATTTATTGAGTACAATTTGGCAAAGTATCTCATTTTTCTAGATTTTCACTTAGATGAGCCATTTTTTAAAACTTGTGCATTGGTTTTTTGTACTCATGTGATTAATTTACCTTCAAATGCAGGAAGAAAGCTTTTGCAGAAGGATATAAGCGATAACTCAACATTCCAAGGTCACAAGACCGCTTCTATTCCCCTATCAGCCTCGAAAGTTGGCATAGCTGCAAGTGGAGCTTTTTTATGTTGTGTTTTTCTTTGTCCTTGCTTCTATGGGAAGAGACAAAAAGCTGCTGCTCATACTTCCAAGGACCCAAATTCAAGTGAGCTGATATGAAATTATTGTCTTTTTGCTGGATATTTTTAACTTGCAATGTCTTTAAAACTTTCGTGCCAGGCATATGTGCATTCAAGTAATGATAACTTTCTGGACGTTTCATAACCTTTTATTATTGTATTATGTTAAATGTTCTGATTCTATTATTAACTTATTTACTCCTTTTGTAGCTTTCGCTTCCTGCTATGCTTTCTTTTCTTTTCTTTTCTCTTCTCTTCTTTTTCCTATTCCCCTGCATATTTGAATGAAAAATAATGGACAATTTTCTTTTGTAGTGGATTCAGCTTCCTCATTGGAAGGGAACTCTGTTTCTGAGAAGATCCATGGCTCTGTCCATCGGGTACCACCTAGTCCTTCAAGATTTTCATTGTCTCCAAAACTCAGTAGACTTGGGTCAATACATCTCAACTTGAGTCAGGTTATAAAAGCCACTCATAATTTCTCGAATAAATTACAAATAGGAGAAGGAGGCTTTGGAACTGTCTACAAGGCTCAGCTAGAAGGTGGTCAGGTTGTGGCAGTAAAGCGTGCCAAAAGGGTATAAACTCTGTCTTAGTTTTTAGTTGGACATTCTGCATTTGAGTAAACTTGGAAACACTAATGCTTTAGATTTTGTTTTACCAGTGAAATTGTTTGTCAATTTTGTATTATGAAGTGCTTGGACCATTTGAACCACTGAGCTTCATAACACTGATTGTTGAAAAAGGTTTAAAACACCTTCAAATTTGCA
The DNA here is from genome assembly GCA_963210345.1 of Inga oerstediana. Classification (NCBI taxonomy): domain Eukaryota; kingdom Viridiplantae; phylum Streptophyta; class Magnoliopsida; order Fabales; family Fabaceae; genus Inga; species Inga oerstediana. Next base: position 44,774,064 of record OY723407.1, read on the forward strand.
GAATTGAAGAAAATTATGTTCTGTATAAAAACTAGAGTTAAGGAACCTCTTACCCTTTGGCAAGTTATTCCGAGTTTATACACATGAACAAACACAGGCAAGCACGGCCCATAGGACTTCATCTAATCTAGTGGCCTTATCAATTCTTTCTATTTGGCGAAGATGCTAGTTACACCAAATTAGCAATCAGTGTGACTTAAAAATCTAGCTTGCCAGGGACAACATAATATTGTAATCTGGCAAGTAAAGCTCTCTTGTTTTTCACTGACTTAATCAAACAATGAAGCACTTAGAGTGTAAAAGAGAACAATCAGTAGAAAAATTGCAATGAAGTGTTTAGATTACGGAAGATCAATGAGTTCTAGTTCTGTATTTCTTCTTTTACTGAAGAAAATATATCATGTCGTGAGTGATAATGGAATTCCTGTTATCAGGTCTCCAGCCTTTGAAATAAAGTTTGTGTTATAGTTCTTTTCCCTTTGCTAACATGGATATATTGTATAGGAACATTTTGAGAGTTTGAAAACTGAATTCAGCAGTGAAGTTGAACTTCTGGCCAAAATTGATCATCGAAACCTGGTGAAGTTACTAGGTTATATTGACCAAGGAAATGAACGCCTTCTTATTGCAGAGTATGTCCCAAATGGTACTCTTAGAGAACATTTGGATGGTAAGTTCATGCACTTTTGACATTGACTGATGATTGTGCCTCTATAGAAAAAGCTAATTTAGAATATCTTGTGGATGTTTCTTACAGGTTTGCGTGGAAGGATTCTTGACATCAATCAGCGCCTTGAAATTGCCATTGATGTTACTCATGGCTTGACCTATCTACATCGCTATGCGGGTCAGACACCCTTTCACTTGCGCTATTTTTTTCACTTTTGCCACTTCTCCACATAATCTGAATATCATATATTTGAATCTAGACTTCAATTTAGAGTACAAATGGGTGAGCTGAAGCCCTGATTCTAGGAAAATCATTTTAAACCTAGTTGTTTACATTTTTTTTGAGAAAAATAACTTTTAGTCCTTGAACTTTCTCTCAAATATTGATTCACTCCTTGAACTTTGACTCAGAACAACTTAACTCTTGCAATTTGTTAAGTGAAAGAATTATAAGGATTGAACTTTTCTAGTGTCTGAAAACTGAGAGATCTAACTTATTTTGGGTTGAGAAACTATAGAATCTGACTTGTTTTGAATCAAAGAATAGGAACTGAATCAATATTTGAGAAAAAGCTTAGGGACTAACTATTATATTTTTCCTATTTTTTCTTGCTGAAGGTTTTGTTCATTTTTTTTTTGGTTACATAAGAAATGTCTAATAAGGCCCAAATTGTTAGGTGTAATAAAAGAATAGTAGGAGTATGACAGAATAGTTGCGAATTCATTTATGGGATGTTTGTCTGTTTGGGAGGGTCACTTTGTCAAGAGTCTCAGTAACTGCCTGTATCAGCTTGTAACAGGGAACTTTGACAGTTATGCCTGTTCATTCTTATTTTTCTATTCTTCTCCCTACCTTCTATCTTCCTTTCTAACTACCACAAACACTAATAATAAATATTTTATTCCTGGGGACATTAGACTCACCATATCATCTTGTACTCCTGGACATTCTTCTATTTGTAAAATGTTTTCTGATTTCTTGCTTGTCGTAGAACAGAAAAGCCAATTATCCATAGAGATGTGAAATCATCCAACATTCTTCTCACGGAAAGTATGAGAGCTAAAGTTGCTGATTTTGGATTTGCAAGACTTGGTCCAATGGACTCTGATCAAACACACATCTCAACCAAAGTGAAAGGAACAGTTGGTTATTTGGACCCAGAGTACATGAAAACATATCAGCTTACTCCCAAGAGTGATGTTTATTCATTTGGAATCTTGCTTTTAGAAATTGTGACCGGCCGCCGTCCTTTGGAGGTGAAGAAACCCCTTGAAGAGAGGGTGACATTGAGATGGGTAAATTCATATCCTGTTCTTATCTTCTCTATTTTAAATTAATATCTCATTGCATGTTATGATTTTACTGGTTTTATAATTGTCGATTAAATATTTGATATACTTCTAAAAGATGAACAACACTGAAGGTGATGCCATGAACTGGTGTGATTTCCTCCTAGACAAACTTTTTCTGTCCTAGGGTTCCTAGCAAGTCCAGTGTTTTCTCATGCATTATCGGGTTTGAGGTGACTTGATATACACCCCACAAAAATGGAATTCCTTTGCATGAATTCTTATTAGTTGACAAAGTACAACGAGCTTCTTGCTGAGCACATATCATATGATTATGATCTATTTCAGGCTTTCAGAAAGTATAATGAAGGGAATGTGATGGAAATGGCGGATCCTTTAATGGAGGAAGGTATAAATGGAGATGTTCTGATGAAGATGATTGGGTTAGCAATTCAATGTGCAGCACCAAGTCGAGTTGATAGGCCGGACATGAAATCGGTGGGAGAACAATTGTGGACAATCAGGGCAGAATTTCTCAAGAGTTCAAAAAGAGTATAGTTATTGAATTAGAGATTCTATTAATTATATTGAATGTTGTTCATTACTTGTTTTTTTTTTCCTTTTCATTCATATCTTCTAACTTCTTTGCGTTAATCCACTTAAATAACTTGTATTTTCGTCCATATGAATATAGTATACTTTAGGTGGGATCGCATTTTGGGTGTTGTATTTGTATACAATTGAGAATGAATTGGCTAATGTTAGTTGAGGTAATTTTAGCCGAGTTCTAGATTTTCTTGATACTCCTCCTGTCTTTGATATAAAATATATTTGGAGAGTTATTTTTTGTATGAAATATAAGATATAAATTTCATATTTGTCTTTTTTTTTTTCTAATTTATTCGCATTATGCTCTTTCAATCATAATCAAGAAAACGAGGGGATGAGGGAATTAAGGGAGATAAGTAGGGTGCTTTAGACAATATATGTCATATTAATTAATTTTACTAACCACATTAATGTAATCAAATTAACCACACATGTCTTATATTAAAGACAAAAGGAGTATATAAATATATCCATTTGTGTTGTTAGTAATGAGTGATATTTTAATTAAGTGTGTGTATTAATAGTCAATGAAGTGCTTGTTTAGACAATATTTTTCATATACTTACCTCGTATATAGTTAATTATAATTGAAAAGTTGTTTTGAAATGATCTGATCGCCGTTTGAAACAAACTCGGATTAAAATATAAATATGAAATGTGTAAACACGTTTTGGGTAAATAAATAGGTTTAGGCTTTTCATACGAAGGGTGGGTTTAGGCTTCATGTTGGCGAGAAATGTGAGTGCATGAATGTAGATAAGTGGGACATTCCATTACTCGGGCATCATCTAGGTTCAGTGGTTTTCCGGTTTAAAAAATAAGTAAATAAATATCACTTAAACTTTAAAATCTCAAATAAGTGATTTCTCAAAAACTTGAGTTATAAATTATTATATTCTTTTTATCAATCACATTACTTTTATTGTTAACAAAATTAATTTAGGATTTTGAAATTTAAGTGATATTTTTTTTTCTTTTCTCCTCTTTCTCATTTGATGTTGATAAAAAAATAACAAGGAAAAAAAAAATGGTCGTTGTCTCGTTCAGTACTAGTTTGTAGAAATGTATGTTTCAATGTAGAAAAGTACGGCATCTCATCCGTAAGAGATGTGTGAAGTGAAGCAAAACATTTCACCATGGATTAGGTGATTTACCTGTTTGTGATTTACCTGTTTGTTTTTTTTATAAAAATTACCGCTTTGTTTTTAGTAAAAAAAATTTGAACTAAAATATAGTGCCACTTTTGGGTGCATATATCTTGAAAATAAATAAGGGAAAAGGGGATATTTTTGTGGTCTACCTTAAAAATTGAGAATCTTTGAAGGTCTTCTGGATCCATAAACTTGAACTAGCATGTAAGATTGGTTTACTTTTTTTCTTTTTGGTCTTTTTTTGAATTTGGATGGCTTGGTTTACTTTTTCCCCCTTAAATTTGGACAGATGCAATGCCCGAAGACGGTGAGAAATGAACCATAGACTTCGTACCACTAAGGGCACGTCTAGTGCCACTAGATCAAAAAGCCTTTGACATGGCCATCAATTTATCATTTATGAAATGAAATCTCATAGAAGTCTTGATTTACCTTTTTTGTCTCGTGTTTTTCTCAATTCTCAAGTATTATTTAGTTTCAGTTTTGGACTTAACTATTTAACTTAAAATTCAAAACTTGAATTTTAAAATAAGTTATATCTAGAGCCGGGAATTCGGGCCGAGCCCGTCGGGCCGACATGTTTAGGCTCAAGCCCTTTAAGGGCCGGGCTTATGATTTAGAGGTTAAAAAGAGAAGCGGGCCTAAAAGGGCCGGCCCTGTAGAGTGGGCCCTGCAGCCCTGAGGGCCAGCCCTTTTAGGCCCGTTTAATATTTTTTAAAAATAAATTAATACATATAATATCATTATATCAAATTATCAATATGAGATACATCTAAGTACCTAATAGAGTATTAATAACAGGCAGACACTTATTAATTGGTTTGATTTATTTTATTTTCTACAATGATTTATTAATTTAAACTTTAAAAATAGGCTAACTTGGACATTATATGATTATTTTAACTAAAAATTTATGAGTTTTAAAAATAATGTATCTCAATTTAAAGCAAATAAATAAATAAATTGTAAAAATTGAAAAAGAAATTTTTTTGAATTAAAATAAGTTTAAGCCCGTTTAGGCCCGAGCCCGTGAAGGGCCAGCCCTGTAGGGCCGAGGGCCTAAAAAATATTGTACTTTTTAGCAAATAGGCCTAAACGGGCCGGCCCGTTTAGGCCCGAGCCTTTGAAGGGCCGGCCCGTATTCCTGGCTCTAGTTATATCACACAAAGCTTAGGTCAAATTGTTTATATTCATTATGCCAAGTTCATATGTGAATTTATAGATGCATATACGTACTTTAACAACTAACAATAGTAAAATAACAAGTATCCATATAAAAAATTACAAATCCTAATTTAAACAAATAAAACAGCAAAATAACATGTGTCCATACAAAAATTTGCACATCCTAATTTGTATTATAAGATTTTATACGAAAATTTACAAGGGTTCACATAGAGGTGAATTTACAAGTGTTACGTGCACATTTTAACAAATAACAATAGCAAAATAAAAAATGTATATATGAAAATTTACAAATCATAATTTATATTATAAGAACTAATATAAAAATTTACAAGTGTTCATAGAAACGAATTTACAAGTATACATACGCATTTTAACAGTTAACAATAACAAAATAATAAGTGTAATTGGAGAACTTGAGCCAATGATATAAAAAGCATTACTTAATTTTGCCTTATATATAATATCCTTCCAGACTTGTATTTGGATTATTCAATTTAGAACTTATTTTTGGACTAAAGAATATTTAATTTTTTAAATTTTAACTTTTGAATTTAAGATAACTTATATGTTATCCTATTAAGATGACAAAAAACATCCGCATTTTTACCAGAGGTACAAAAGCATAGCGCACCAGCAACACAGCCAAGACAAAATGTCAAAAAAGTTCCTATACATATTTTCTTTTTGGTGAAATGAACATTTTATTGCGTAGGAAAAAATTACTTAAAAAATAACAATACAAAAAGAGGACACCATCCAAAAAATTTTTTAAATACTACAGCAAAATGTAAAAACCAGGTTGTAGAAAAAAAATAGCACAGCTCCTGATTCATAAAAAATAAATTAAAAAAAACATGGTAATCCGCAAAAAAATCATGAACAAAATGGTGAAAAGCATGGACCATCCATCAAACAAAGAAAAAGGCAACAAAATGACCAATTAACTTTGTCCACAATTTAGAAACAGAGGTCTTAATATGGCCCCAAAAAGCAACTAACATAATCCAACATATATTACATGTGTCTTAGTATGAGTTTGACAGATTCCTAAACACCTCATTATACACAACATTAATGGTTGCTTTCTCATGTGTCCTCCCATAACCATGCAATAAAATCTTTAGACCTCCTGTGCTTCTAACCCTTGAAAGCCCACATACAGCTGTCCATGTGTAAAAACAGGCTTTGGTAAATAAATACCACATATTGTAACGACTGCCACTGACTTTTATTGATTGTCATGCAAATGAAATTGATATAGGGAATTGCCTCCTTCTTATTCGAGCAGGCAATCAACTATCTGAAGGGTTCATATCCATCCTATGAATCAAAAGCTTTTGATTAGGTTTCGACTTATTCAGTGTCACTGCCTCTATCACCGTTTGGCCAATTTGTGTAACACGTAACCACATGCCATTGCATAATCCTGCAGAATGATCAATGTTCCTCAACAACATTATAGGTGTACCAACCTTGAGAGATATCTTATGCATCAGTAATCTTGAACAATTAATGTTATTCAATAGCTCGGGCGTATACAGATCTTCAATGCCTTCATGGTCTTGGCATGTTTTGCAAACAAAATCACAGCTAAAAATGTCAACGGGCTTACTAGGCAACAATGAACATATGTACTCATTCACCTAATTCACTACCTCAATTGTGGGAGCCAATATGGCCCTATCATTAAAGTAGTCATTGTTGCTTATATTGTCCAACTAATATGGATAAGTTGCATATGCAATTGCGTGTATAGGGTTTAAGTACTCACGGATCAACAATTTCTCAGGTATTTTAATTTTTGCAACACCATCGTAGGGCATCCCAAGCTTTCCATCACCAATATCCAACAACCATTGAGAAAATCTCCTCAGCTCATCGGGTGAAGACAAATGCATGTTTGTATCAACCGGAATATTTTACAATGGTCCCATAGAAATGAAGAACTAATACAAGTATTTACAATGTCTCCATGCGTACCTTTTGGTATTACAGGAAGGATTTGATAAGAATCACCACCAAACAACGTGCACTTCCCACCAATGGGGAGGTTACATTGCATAACATCCCTCAAACTATGATCAAAGGCCTCAATAGAATGCCGTTGTACCATAGGTGCTATATCCCAAATGATCAATTTAGTTTGTTGTAATAAATTTGCTAATAGGGAATTTTGCTTGATGTTGCAAATAGATTTCTCATTCACTTGGATGGGGATCGCAAACCTCGAGTAAGCAGTTCTACCAGAAGATAACAATGTAGCAACAATCCCACTAGATGCGATAGGAAGAACTATGTCTCCCTTAGCACAAATAGTCGATATTATTGCATTCCATAGAAATGTCTTGCCTGTACTTCCATATCAATATACAAAGAAAAGGGCTCTAGATGTAGATGACATTGAAGCCAACACAATCAAATACACGCTTCTATTATGCATTTAGTGCAAACACAAGCCTCCTTGATTCATCTAGCAAAGAACAACAATCATAACTGAGCTCCTGTAGAATTAGATTGTTCGATACATCAATCGAATAGGATGAAGGTGGACATGGAAGATACTGGTAGTCTTGCAAACTCTTCCCATTCTTTGCAAGCAATGTATCAATCTCCCTCAAGGTAGCATGCTCCCTCTCCGTATAAGTTATTAAGACACCTACACAACATATAACAACAAAAAGATATAACATACATCAAATCTATTAAAAGTACAACCACTATCATCATTTATATGATACAGGTGAGCTACTTATTTTTTGATAAAGGATCATTCCGATTAATGTACAGAAGGTCTTCATATAAAATTTTAGATGTCTCTTTCCAAACAAAGTTTGGACGGTACAAGCAAAAACATAAAAGCATGCTAACAAACATTCTACGTAATGCCACCCTGGATGCCCAAATTGAAGCCTCCTTTATGATAGAAATATACTCAGTATCATTGTCTAATAACCCCATTGCATAACATACCTCCTTGAAAGTTGGGTAAACTACACCATTGACTGTTCTAATGTCCTCAAAAGACCTGGGCCCTCTAAACTTATTCAAAAGGATACAAAGAAAATACAACTCCCTCAATGAAGGTGCCGTATGAGTTATTCTTCAAATAACAAACCCTTTCTCCCTGTGTTTCCATGCTCTTTTACTACGTTGGTATACATAGTGTTGTGGGAACTCATTATATGTTAGATTCCTTGCAAACTCATCATCAACATCATTTGTCTGCATCTATGCAAGGAACATTGATTCACATATCCTTGGCTTGTCAAGCAATTCCCCTATATCTTCATTGTGAGTGTAAACGACATATTTTTGATTTGGTAAGTGGAAGCTCAAACACTCAACAGTAGGATATCGATGATGTATGTCAAATGAAAATATACGCCACATGGCTTCACATGCAGAAATGTACCTGAAGTTGAAATACTATAGAATCTCATCGACTGGATTTTCATGACTCCCCCTGTTATTATTATCAAACATTGAAGCAACAATTCTATCATTCCCTTTACTTATATACTTGAATAACTATTTAATTGCAAAGGAGTGATTGCATTCCTTAACATTTATATGGGTTTGAGACATTGACAACAACATAGGGTTGTATGGCACAACAAATCTATTATCAACAGTTGTATGTTCAACAAACTTCTTAGGAAAATGCTTATTATACCTCCTATCTTTCATGCAAGGGGCCTTAGGCTTCAAGTGACTACAAGGACCATGAATCATAAATCTCTGTACCAATCCATGCAAAATCAGAGGTGATGTTTCATCTGGGATTTTAGCACAAATAATCTTGTCAATCTCCGAAGGATAATTCATACGCTCACGACCATCCACCCACAAAAGAATATGTGTATACGGAAGTCCCCTTTTTTGGAACTCTATTGTGTACACATTTGCTAAAGAGAAAAAGAAAAGGTCAAATAGACAAATTGAAGAGAACAATAAATTTATAAAGAAAGGTTAACTCAAAAATAACACATCATACCTACTAAAACCTTGCCAAAAGTATGTTTCCTCTTAATCATTGCCATTAGAGATTTAAGTTTCATATGAAATACCCTAGACAAACCTTTTGGTTGGTTAGGTGTGGACGAATTATCTACTTCACATTCACGAAGAATTTCAGGCCATGCAGTATTACACGTGAAGGTGACAAATATACTTGGGTACCCAAAATGCCCACAAATGGCCATTGCATCTATGTAATTTTGCATCATGTAACGTGCCCCGCTTGTAAAAGAAGATGGCAATACAATATGCTTGCCTACCTAAGATGCATTCCTTTCCTCGCTCATGAAAGCATCAGTCAACCCTTGATACAAATCTGCCCTCAATTCCTGTTGGTATGTCCTAACCCATAAAAGCCTTTGAGATTCAATCATTGTATACCCATCAACTATGAATTGTTGGAACAATTTGCCATATTTTAAGATGGTAGAGAGCTCATTTTCTATGGACATCAACCTATAAGCAAAATATTCCCTTAAACTAAGCCTCTTCTTTTCCTTTGTTAAACTCAACGTCTCCTCACGATGCTTAATGTCCTCCCTATACCCATCTTAACCTCTAGGGAACAAGATTGGATATTAAAGTGGCAAATAAGATGGATAAAGTTCATCAATACGCTGTGGTGACCTTGACAACTCATGAACGATCACATCTCGTCTACTGAAATTCATGTCAATATTGTAACATCCTTTTTTTTATGGCTAAAGTATACATTTAGTCCTTTATATTTGCTCCAAGATTCAATTTGATCCCTTATGTTTATAAAGTATACTTTTAGTCCTTCTACTTTAACACCGTTAGTTTCATCTAATGAAAAATGCTGACTGTGCAATTAAATAAAGTATATTTAAATTTAAATAATATAAAAAAAATTATTGTGCGTTCCAACTAACTAATTAAAAAATATTAATAATTTAATAATAAGAACAATCACCCCATCTTCTTCTTACCAATATACATTCATCACTCTCCTCCATGAATGAGTTCTCCACTCCAATTTATCTTATCTCTTCTGTATCCTCTAATTGACCAAGTCATGAGTTACCTTCAACACCTTCTCGAAATGAACATTCACACATCTTTGGATGTTCAGTGGGTCCACCATCTTTAAAAAAAGGAAAATAATCTGCCAAGTTTGGTCTTCCAACATCCGCTATGACGTCCGAGTCTACCTCTTTGAACTTGTTCACTGTATCAGAGCAAACCAAATCCATAGAACAAATAGAGTTCGACAACAATTCACTGTAGTCATGAAAGCAAATTTTCTAATTTCTATTGTTTTTCTAGTGAGGTTGCTCTAATGGATACGAGCGAGGAGCTCCTGCATTTCCTCACTCTTGCGTTTCTGTGTGGTTTCAAGAATTTTACTGAAAAATGACGGATTATCGCATATTTTCTTCATAAATTGCCAGCGAGAAGAATAATGGATTAGAGGTGGAAGGAGTGTGGACCATCAGGAGAAGAGTAAGAAAATGGAAGGAATATTGGAGCAGAGAAGCCATTAATTGATTAATGGAGGAGAGTAAGGAGTGTATATTAGTGGGAAGAAGATATGATGATTATTCTAGTTATTAAATTATTAATATTTTTAATTAGTCAGTTGGAACATACAATAATTTAACTTTTATATTATTTAAATTTAAGCATAATTTATTTAATTGCACAGTCAACATTTTCCGTTAGATGAAACTAACGGTGTTAGAGTTGAGGGACTAAAAGTATACTTTATAAACTTAAAGGACTAAATATATACTTTAGCCTTTTTTTATTAGCAAGTTAGTTGTAGTTTGGATTTTATTTAGTCAAAGAGTATAAAATAAATTAATAAGTAAAGGGAAGCATCAAGTTCTAGAAAAAAAAAACCTATTCTAAAAATATTATACAAATGAAATATCTCATTAAAAATAATTATTTTAAAAATATGTGTATGTGTGTAAACTTATCTTATCATTAAAATAAGTAGTAAAAAAATTGTTTGAATATTATCACTATTATTTATTTATTCTTTTCAAAAACAATTATTAGAGCCAGCCTTAACCCTAACACCTTTTCTATATATACCCTATCTCACTGTGTGCATCCTTAGGCGCTGCGGCTTTCAAACATTCCTCAAGTTCTCCTTTCTTTACTGTACTCTTCTGGCTCATTCTCCCATGTCTGTAATTGACTGATATAGTCTTTTCACCTAATCACTTTCTTGTTTTCTATTCTTATTTATCTACGCTTTTAAACTATTTCTTTTATTTTTCTCTCACCATCACAAAGCTACTGTAGGTAGATTACTATAGATTTGAAATTGAATGATGCTGCTTGACCTATGCATTATCCTATTTTATTGTACTTCTCAAACTTTTCCTTCAATGCAACTTCTCTAACATGACATTCTCTTCTTCATCAATTTAAAATTCATTGTTCCTTGTTCCTTCTCATACATTCCCAACAATGAATTTGTTTAGACTTTACATATATATATATATATATAAACCCATTCAATGCTTTTATCATTTCTCTCTCCTTCACATTACCAGATGTGCCTTGTTCTTGCAACTTTCACACAATAAAAAAAAAAAGAATCTTGTTTTGTCCATTATTGTGTGTATGAATTAGACCCACATATATTGAAATTCACTTTCCCTCTTTCATTTTTATTTTTCCCTTCTCTCTTTTGTGTTTAACCTTTCTTTTCCGCTTTTTCTCCATCACCATCATGTGGTATCATTTCAAACCTTTATATATATATATATATATATATATTCTAATCTAATGAACCAATACCTATATATATCTCTTTCATTATTCTCTTACTAAACCCATACGCCTATGCACGCATACATGTATTGTGCAAGGAATGAAAAATCGGACTAGGCAATGAACCGGTCATAGTATAGGTTCAAGGGTTAATGAGTCAACTGGGGTCTAATCGTTAGTTGAACTTAGGGGTGTTCAAATCCGGGATCGGGACCTGGATCCACCACTCCTGGTCCCGGTAATCCCGGGCGGGACCAGGATCAAACCGGGAAATCCTATTTTTTTAAAAAAATAAATTTAAAAAATATTATTATCTTAGTTAAATTTTCTATAATCTAGTGTTTAAAGTAATTATTTAACACCTAATAAGGCCATAATAATAACACAAATTGATCTAGAATCGAAGAATATCATTTTTTTTATTATTATTATTATGATCACCTTCATCATTTTTGTTATTATTTTTATACATTATATAGTAGGATTAGTATCACGATATATATAGTTTAACTCCAACTAAATATGTGATACATATTTTATCAAATGATAATTTAAATTATAGGATAAAAAATAAAAAAATAAAACAATAAATTAGTTTTTAAGAAACAAATTTTAAAAAAATAAAAAAACCTGGACCGGGATCACAAGGTGTGTGACCGGTCCCGGCCGGAACAGAAAATTTCCGGGATCAAAATGTTTGGGACCAGGACCGGACAATCGGGACCAGGACACTTTGAACACCCCTAGTTAAACTGGTCATATTAAAATATTATAATTTATTAGTGGCAATATATATTAATATATTTTTAAACTTCTAAAGATAAAAATAAAGATTTTTAGAAAAAAAAGCTTAAAATCTATTAGTATTAGTTATAATGCCTATATTTATGCAATGATATATTCTTTCCTATAATTATTATATCTTTTTAAATAATTTTTTCATTATCTTCTTCATTCTTTTTAGATTTGTTCTTTCTTTATCTACTTTTCTCTTCATTTTGGTCTTCAACCTTTCATTTTTCCCTAAAATATAGCACAAAATAACAATTAAAAAAATAATTAAAAAAATGAAACCCATCCAACCAGTTGAGATCGGTTAGACCGGTTAAAACCGGTGGTCCAACAATAACAATTAAAAAAATAATTAAAAAAATGAAACCCGTCCAACCAGTTGAGATCGGTTAGACCGGTTAAAACCGGTGGTCCAACCAGTTGGACCACCAGTTTTAACCGGTCTAACCGATCTCATGGTTCAATAAGCAACCAGACCGGACCACTGACCGGTTCCCAGTTCAATCGGTCAAACCGACAGATATGGTCTGATTTTTTATTCACTGGTATTATGTTTATCTTCCCTTTTATTTGGAAAAGTCTGCACATGTTTTTCCCTTTTCTCTATCTTGTGCGCATAGGAAATTGTGAACCACTTAGTATCATCTTATCTATTAAAATACTCCCATGTTAACTTGTCCGCCCTTTTTGTTCCAACATGATACTTCTGTCTTTAATTTTTTTTATTTTTTTTCTCGACAAACATTACCTATATTTATAAGACATGTTTTATCATATTTAAATATTCTGTCCTAGTTAAATAAATCAGAAAACTTATATTATTAGTTAATATGTATGTATATAATATTAGTCTTCAAAAGGGTAGCCTTAATGTTGTACTGTAGTTTTGGAATAGTTCAATAGAAACTATAGAATAGTTTTGGGTAAAATGTTAATAGATATTTATGTTCATGTTTTGTAGACTCTCATTGAGAGCTTTTAAGTCACTCCGTGTGATTGCTTGTGAGTTAGGGATTACAAGGTAACTCTGAATATTCTTCCATATACTTGTGAATTATGTATGAATGTGAATGACTATCTTTTATAAAAAAAAATGGACTGAATTATATGTATATATGTATGTATTATAAATTCCCAAGTAAGTAATGTTACAGGTAAATTTCTTTATAACGCACTTTATTCACATAGTAAATAATTTAATTATAATTAATGTATTATTGGATTATTGTTTTCTTTTAGGCATACTTGAATTTGTGATGATATTTTATATGAATGGAAGCATAATTTATTGTACCTTGCCTTTTAATTATATTATTGGTGATTGAATATAACTGTCATGGCGGTTGCATTTTTGATGGGCTATAGTAAGGAGGAATTTGTATGTTGAGATATTTTACCACGTGTTATGCCATCACTCGGTGTACAGTGGATGACACTTGTCAGGGCCCGTTTTCCATGTTTTTCTTTGACCAGGATTGTATTGGAGCTATGGGACATGTGACACCTTCTTAGTTGTGTTCTTTTAAGGAAGGGAGCCAAAGTCCAGACTTAAGCTCTACACCTTTGGCCGAGTGTATCTTAAGAATTGGTGAGCTTAGGACAATCTAGTCAAATGGAAGGGTTTCTATTGGACTATATCTAAACCTATGGCTCTAGTTAGTGGAATAAGGATGGATGGTGATATAAGGGAGGTTGCATAATTATATATTACATGTTGTGATGAAAATACAGATTGACATAATGATAATTAAACTTGTTTTTGTCTTGTATGAGGATTTTGGTATGTACAAATATATCTGTAATCAGTTCTTTCTTTTTATCATATATGATTTGCTAGTGTACGGTAGAAACTTTCAGTAGTTACTGAGACGTGGAATCTCATCCTTATATATTAACACTTTTTAGGTGATTATTCTAGTAGGAAGCAAGGGAAAGCACCTATGGAGTGAGCTTTGAAGGCTCTTTTGTGCTCCTAGAGCTCATGTTATGTTATTTTTATTGCCATGAACTTAAAACTTCTACATTTTGTTTTGTTTTGTTGAAATATTTTGAGGATTTGATTTAACACTGAGATATGGGCTTTGTTTGAACTGATTTGTAGTTTGATGGTTTGGATGTTGAACATCCTTATTGGTGATATTTCAAATACTTTGGTTAAGTACTTGGTTGTTTTGATTTGAGGTGTTACAAATATCACCTACAATGAGTGCCACAACTTCTGAAACAGTTGGCAAGTTGTAAACATGATCATCCTGCTGCCTAGTACTTATAAGGCATATTTTAATGTCAGGGTGTTTACCCCCTCGTATCATAGATGATGCCACATGAAATTGTTTTACAAATAGATTAACCTCATCAAGAACCTCTTTAATTCGCTCAACTATATGATTGTCAATATTTAACTCCTTCAAATGCTTGCTATTCAAGTAAAATAAACAAATGAATTAAAAAAAATCAAGTAATTGGAAATAGTCTATATGCAAACATATCTAACTATGAAAAAAAATACGTATGCATAAGATAGCCTTATGAACATCTCAATACCTGACAACATTTATATGGTTGGGGACTTTGTTATCTGGGTCATATATATACAGTTGAGAATAAACTGGCCTCTGGACTTCAGGGGGTAGAAGGCTCTTAATCTTGTGGTAATTTATCCCCGAAAGAACAAAAGTCTATGGACCATCACCACTATTCTTAGAGTAATCAATCTTTCCACCCATAGAAGTAAATGAGAGCATATTGTTATAGGATCTTATGTTCGCATGGAAGTTCTTGGACAAAGTTGATTCTTTGTCAAATAATAATCTATGTAGATCATGTAATGCCCCAAAATGTGATTAAGGGCTAATGACTTCAAAAGTGAATGTAATTACTGTTAAATAAACACTTTTGGAGAATATGACGTGAATCATAATCTGAATGCTTAGTAATTAGTGCCTAAACCCTGAATTTAAACTCAATTATGGCATTAGCACCTAAATTGAAGAAAAATAAAGGGGATGGCGCATGGAAGTGCTATTTGGGGCTGAAGAATGTGTTAAGTAGTGATTTAATAGGAATTCCCATAGTTAGAGGTGGAGTGGGAAAAAGAATAGTCACCGGCTAATTAGTCAGCAATTGATGAGGGAACTAATTAGCAATATAAAATCAAGAGCTATGCCAATTGTATAAGGGATATAGAGAGTAATTACATGCATGCACATACATAGAGAGAGTTGGGAGGAGGTTTAAGATCTTGACACTTGTCAACATGTGAGCCATGGATCAAAGTCAAAGTATCATTTAGGTCGGCCAACAAGCATGGGAAGGCCAAAAATCTAATATCATTTTATCATCTCTCTTTCACTTCATCTACCATCTTCGTCCAAGTAAGGAGGAAAGAGAAAGGGAAAAATCAAGGTAATTTCCTCCATTTTGACCTTGTGCTTGAGCTCAAATACTAAAATCCACTTCATTAATCTTGATCACCTTGATGAGAGCTTCATCTCTATGATTTTAGATTTTTGAAAGAAGGTGTTTGAGAGCTTGAGAAAAATTAAAGGTAATGGAATCAAAAAACAAGCTTTGAAAAGTGAAAGAGGTGAGAAATAGCTATCTTTTGGTATATATAATGTGATCATTGGTTGAACCTTGAAATTTATGAATTTTAGCCCTTTTTTGTGTCATTAAGGTCTTGTGTATTGCATGGTGTTTTGGTAGTGGAATAGGTGTCTTGTTGCATGGTTTGAACAATGAAATTGGTTTGGATTGATTTGGAACATTAAATGGAAAGTTTGGCAATTTGGTGGTTTGTGTTGCAATGTGATTGAAAATAGAATATATGTGTATGTGATGGGAATTTGGTTGTTTTAGTGATTCCAATGGTTTCCTTGTGAAAAATTGTGTGGAAATAGGTTTGGTTGTTGATTTTGGAGCCATTGGACACATTGGTTGAAAATTGAAAATTCTGTCAAGTGTGAACTCTATGTAAGGCAGTTGGTTTGCATAGGTGTTTTGAATGAGCGAATGATGTCTAAAAATTATTAAACTTTCCAGTCTAATAGTTCACATGCCAAGCTTCAAAATGGAAATATATGTCATTACAATTTGTGTGCTGGGAGTTATGATTTTCCAAAGTTTGGGGTTGAAACTGGAAGCTATTCTGGACCAATATGGGATTTCGTGTCATTCTATATTTTTGTGGTTATGAACAGCAGTGATTCATATTTTTCCTGTATAGAGGACTTCAATATATTTCCATAGGACTTGGGATCACCTCATTTTGATTTTTCTAGAATTAGTTATGATTTTTGGAAGTTCAGTCAAGAAACAAAACTTTCTTGGCTGCTGCCAAAAGTTCTTGGCCACAACCCAAAAGCTTCTGGACTGCTTTTGGTTGCAGTAAAAGAATTTCTTAGCTGCAGCCAACTCCCAAAAATCAGCATTCTGGTACTTTTGAAAGTGGTTTTTGATATGGTTCTTCCCAAACCTTTTAGGTTTTCGTTGAGCTTATTATAGCCACCTAAGGGACTCAAATGACAACCAACCTTAAGTGTTTTAAAGTTAAGGAATTGGAAAAGGGAATAACACTATGTCCTTGATTTTGATTGATAGGATTCGATATTTGCCCTGAACATGAACAACCTATGCCAGAGCACACTCGGAAAGAATAAGGTAGTGACGCTTTCCCTTATACTATATGTGATGCATTATATGTTTGATTGATCATTGAATTGTGATGATTTCGAATGCTATAAAGCTTGTGGATATAAAATTCGTAAGGCTATGTGAAAGCCGAAAGGCTATGTGTAAGCCTAAAGGCTATGTGTATGCTGTAAAGACATCTGTAAGCCAAAAGGCTATGTGTATGCTAGAAGACTATATGTATGCCGCGAAGACTATGTGTATGCCGTTGAGGCAATGTGTATACTGTGATCGTTGCTGCTGTACTGATTGATGATTTGCTTACATGCTATGTGATTATATATTATATGAGTGACTTGTTACTACTGTGATTCTCCTGAATCTCATTCTTTCCATTGACTAACCTACAAACAGGGCAAGTGGCTTAAAGGGGAAACAAACAACCAAGGGCGGCTAGGACTCCTTTAGGGATATGATTTTGATAGTTGGTTGTCAAATTTTAGTTGGGATTACTATACATATTATAGATGTAAGTTTTTGTATGATGTTATGTAATCCCCTAGTTGGGAAATTGTTGAGGCGGTAATGCCTGTAAACCCTTAAGTTATTGTATGAAACCCGAGGGTTGCTAGGAATTTTAGTATACACTCTGATATGTATAAATGCAATTGAACTGTGCAGGTTAATTATATTTAAAATGTGAGTATAAGGCCAAATTAAACATGTTTTGAAAGAAATTTTTGAAAACCCTATCCTGCGAATGGGATTGGAAATAAGTCTTTTAACATTTGATGGCCTCTAATTCATCTTAATTACACATTTTTGAATTATAATTAAGGTTTATAATGTAACCCCCTCAATGTAATTACATCCGGATTTCGAAATTTAAGTGAAATATAGACCAATAAGATAAAGTAACAATTTATAATTTCTCATGCAAGCGATGGGGTATTTCGAAAATCAATTCAAAACGCAATTATTCCTGGTCTCACATTCACATGAGGATATAATTATTCGAGAAGTTAAATCACATAATAAATATCAGAGTACAGAAACTAAAAATCCCAGCAAACCCCGGGTTACTTATATATAACATGGGTTTAAGGTTTCCCAACAATGGGGATTACATATCCAAAACATTCATTTACATTTCATATACACTTGGTAATCCTAAACCTTAAATGGCCCGTCGGCCTTCACAAATAGCCTTTCGGCCTACATGATCATATAGATCACACCCTAACCTCATCCCCTTTTACCGCCGGGAAGGCATACAGCCCTTACCCAAACCGTTGTTAGCGACTCAGGGACTATTGGTATAGCGGTGCTTCACACGATTTTCACAAAAACTTGCAGCACACGAAACCCATTTCTTCACAATGATATAGCATACATACAATGTATCACATAAGATATAAAGAAAGAGTCACTACCTGTATCTTTCCTGACTTGCTCCGGTACCGTGGTCTTACGAGGGCGACAGATATCAAATCCTATATTCAAATTAGGGACAACCAATCAACCTCTTTTCCATATGTATATTTCAATAATACACTTAGTTGGTTATCATTTAGGACTCTTTAGATGACTATTAGAGGCCTAAACATATGCCTAAAGGGTTAGAAGACACTACCCAAAAGACCCCTTTTTTGAAGGCAAAACACTGATTTTTGACAGCCTCACTCGAGTGAAGACGACCTCACTCGAGTGATGAGAGACTTTGTGCTCGAGTGAGAAAATTCTCACTCGTGAGTGCTTGGCAGAGAGCAACCTCCACGGCCAGGAAGAGCTCACATCACTCGAGCACCAAGCTCTCCACTCGGGTGATGACCCAAATCATGCTCGAGTCACAGAAAGCACAACACCACGAGTGACAACCCGAGAGTACCAACCACACCAGAGGCACCAGCTCACTCGAGCATGACCCCCAGTGCTCGGGTGAGACAGCTATGCTCACGAGTGTCAGAGAACACCCTTGGCATCAACCGGTGAGTGAAGACCCGAGAACAACCTCAACACTGGACTCACACAATCACTCGAGCAAACCCAAGCTCACTCGAGCATGTTCCTCCCTCAATCGAGCACAAGGCAATGCACTTAAGCATTACACATAGAATCCAAATGAACTCGAAGCAGAAAAGGGAAAAACTCACGCATCACTCGAGCATGATCTTCCTCTGCTCGAGTGATGTGTATCAGAGACCAAAAATGCAGCCAAAAACCAAAAAACACCAGATGGTCAAAATCATATCCCATGGTTCCCAAACTCTTCCAAATGCTCATACATTCTAAACACTAACTAGGAAACACCATGGCAACTTCCAAAAACACTCCAAAACCATTTTGACCACAATCAAACACTAAGGTCTCTATGAAACACAATATCAAAATTTCATTCAACTTAATTCCAACATTCCAGATTATATCCAACAATCAAATAACTCTACATTAACTCATTTCCAACATCAAACACAATGAAACTCCTAAAATCCATATTTGGTACAAACTAGGGCAAATTTCCAGATTTTACCAAACTTAGCCAAAGATCACAGACAATATATCAAAATACTCTAAAAGCCTACCTCTTCACTTTGCCTAATCCAGAATCTTGATTCTCCACCTTCTAATTTCGGCCAACTCCTAAATCACCACTTCTCAAGATTCTACAACCACCACAATGAAGCTCTCAATGAGATACACAATATTAGGGAAGAGGTTTTGAGCAAAGGAGCATCATTACTTACCCAAAATCAAAGCTTTCCTTTCTCTTTCTTGTCTTAAGGTCACCGAAAATGGAGGAATGGGAGAGAGAAAATATGGTAGATGGAAGAGATGATGATGATGAAGCCTTTCTCTTTCTTTCCATACACACTCAACCGAAAAGAGAGAGAAGAAAGAGGGAAAAGTGATTATTTGTCCTCTTGTGCCACATCCTATGGCTCACACAATGCCACATGTCATCATCTACTCACTCCCTCAAAGAGCTCACATAAACACACAGCATAGGATTCCGACCCATGGTCAAGGAATCACAACCCTTGATCTTAAATACCACACATATTTATTCCAAAATTCACATTACATTAATCCCAATAGTGCTTAATTTCACTAATTACCACAATTATCAGAGCCATTAGCCTTAATCACAAATCAAGATATTACATATAAGGCAGGGGGTTACATTTATGGTATCAGAGCTGTAGTTCTTGGCAAGGGTAGAGTTCTGATTAATGATTTGCTTACATGCTATGTGATTATATATTTTATGAGTGACTTGTTACTACTGGGATTCTCTTAAATCTCATTATTTCCATTGACTAACCTACAGATAGGGCAAGTAGCTTGAAAGGGAAACAAACAACTAAGGTCGGCTAGGACTCCTTTAGGGATATGATTTTGATAATTGGTTGTCAAATTTTGGTTAGGATTACTGTACATATTATGGATGTAACTTTTTGTACGATGTTATGTAATCCCCTAGTTGGGAAATTGTTGGGGTGGTAATGCTCGTAAACCCTTAAGTTATTGTATGAAACCCGGGGGTCGCCGAGAATTTTAGTATGCATTCTGATATGTATAAATGTAATTGAACTGCACAAGTTAATTATATTCAAACTGTGAGTATGAGGCTGAATTAAACATGTTTTGAAAGAAATTTTTGAAAATCCTATCCTTCTGATGGGATTGGAAATAAGTCTTTTAACATTTGATAGCCTCAAATTCATCTTAATTACACATTTTTGAATTATAATTACAGTTTATAAGGCAAGGGGTTACAGATCACTTGGCAGACTAGTCATGAGTGGCAACTGAAATTTTCCTTTAAGACAACATATTGAAAATGATGGACTTTTAATTGAACTTGAATTCCCAACTTTTTCATTCAACCACAACCTAGCACCAAATGATTGGCAACGATGTGTCACATCCCCTTTATCGATATAGCCTTCATAAAAAATGAAAACAAATAATACTAATGACAAAATCACACTACAACATAGCAAAATGCAAGTTTTAGTGTTCATGTCACCAACCATGTACTTCTTTGGTCTTTACATATGTTGTGGCCAATGTACTCTCATTATTATCATTTAATAAATCCAAGCTACCAATGGCCACACCTATTTGTAAAATGATCTCACAAACTGATGACAAAATAATTGCATATAACTACATGCGCCACACATACCTTCAGGAGATTCCAAATCATTATATCACTATCTTCATTCTTGGAATTTGGATCGTCGTTATATTCAAAATATATATCTTCATAACAAAACTCATATGGAACTACAATAATAAACAATAATAAGATTCATTAACCACAAAGGGCAAAAAAAATCCATACATTAATTACCACAACAGAACAACAAACCAGCAATAGTTGATGATTTACCTGCATAATCGGAACACGTTCCATTTGGAAAAAAAATCACATAATTAAAACAATAATTTTTCATATGAAACTAATCCCATATCCCATAATAATAAAAAAATTTAATCGAATTCATGCCTACATAAAAATAGAAGTCCAAAATATTGTTAGGGTAAAAAGGGTAATAACAGCTTATCTCAAAGGCAATATGGTCTTCACAATACACCATTCCCATCGGCATTACCCTCTCAGCCATTTCAATCGACATTAACCTTTGCCTACAAATCAGAAACCAACCATGACAAGAAATAGTGATGAATAAAACAATAAAAAGTAGGAGATGGATTCAACGTTAATACCAGTGGTCATCGACCGAGGTTAGTAACTCATCCGTTATTTCATTTATTGGACTTTAATCTTTTCCAATTTCTTTGTAACGGTAGGGGAATTGATATGAAATAGTAGATAGGGATCTATTAGGAAAGTACCACATAAATGTGTGAAATATGGGAAGAAAACAACTGGATACCTACTGGATGGAGTAATCTTTAGCATTTTCATTAGTCTTTCTAATGATTACAATGTGTTAGGTTTTACATAAGGGTGTCAGGGTTTGAAAAATCTGTCGTCATCCTCGATTAACTTACAAAAACTGATCACCAGAAAATTAAAGCATACACTAACATAAAATTGTTCATATGTGCTTCCTTTCTAAAGTAACTACCATGAAGTTCAATTGACTAAAAAAATCATGTTGAATATAATCATTTACTTGAAAACATCAAAATTACTGATCCATGCTTACCGTGGGACAACAATTTTATGAAATTGTTTGAAGGGTTCCATTGTATGTTTTCATGCTTCAAAGTTAATTTCACAGTGGATTTTTTATAGGGTTAAGGTGCAAAAATGCACATGAGCTTTTATCAAAGGTGTATACAACACCAAATGTTTTTTTAGGTGCAAAAGTAACTATATGGTTATAAATAAGGTGCAAAAGTCACAGTATGTGTTAGATGGGAAACACTGATCGTTAAAAGCAACTTAGCTAACTAACTTTGCTAACATGGCAGGTGATTGGGCTGCTGACTGGAATTAATAAGAAAAATCAGTGAAAATGTCACAAAAAATGCAATGCAAATAAGGGCAAAAAAATGCATAATATGGGTTTTGTGAAAGAAATAAGAAACAGCTACTGTCGAAGCACACCTAGGGCGAAAATCTGTAACGGTGCCAAAATTCCAAGCACGAGCAACAATTGTGAACGAATCGAAGGGTGAGGGTTCTGATTAAAGAAATCCTCGGCATACACGATGACCGAGTTCGATTAGCAACGACGGTGAGATCAGAGGCGAGTTTAGGGCTTCATTTTGGGGAAAATAATTCAGTAAAGAAATCCTCGGTAAGTATCATTTGGGACTCTTAATCTTTTGTTTTGATGTGTGTAAAGCGAAATGGCATGGAAGTCTTTTGTTTAATTAATTGATTGCATTGTGTGCAGTGATGATGGAATCGGACAAGAAGGAAAAAGTGGGAATAGAAGAAGAGAGCATCGAAGGAAATCGTGACAGGTCAGTAACAAAAGCTTGTGAGGTTTATGAGTTGGAAAAGAAGGGTTGGGAAGAGAGTAAGGCATGTTTAAGGTGTGGGCATAACTCTGGGGTTAAGCAAGATGTGATTGACGATCTTGAAGTATTAGATGATTTTGATGACATTGAATACTTGGGTGAGGAAGGGGAAGATGGTTATGATAGTGGAATTTACAAAGGGAAACAAAAGTTGAAAAGTATAGAGGGAGATGAGAGATGAGAGATGATAGTGATGACAGTGATGCTAGTGTTGGAGAGGATAATAGGTTAGATGATGATAATGCTAGTGATGATGCGGCCTATTTGGGGAAAAGTTTGAGTTGTGATACAAATGAGAGTGTGTTTGATGATTTTGAAATTGGGGAGTTGAGTGGGGACAGTGGGATTAGTGATGATGATGAGGAATTGGGCCCCGAATTAGACCACGAGCCTCCGCAAGAGGTGACAACCCTTCAAGAGGCCGAAGCCTTAAGTACTAGGCCTTTTTTTACAGTGGGAATGACGTACGGGGACAAAAAAGAGTTAAAGAGGGCTGTAGATAAGTATACAATAAGTCATGGAGTGAACTTAAAAATAGTGAGAAGTGATAAGAAGACCATGAAAGTGATATGTGAAGATGGATGCCCATTTTCACTATATGCATCAACATATGGTTTAAGTGTAAGGTTTCAGGTTAAGTCTTTGTATGATGAGCATAAATGTGCTCGTGTGTATGACAACCCAAGAGCTTTAAGCATGTGGTTGGTAGAGCACCTCAAGGAGAAAGTGCAAGAAGCGCCTAAATTCAAGACAACTGATATGAAGGAGGTGCATAGGGAATTAAAAGTGAATGTTAGTATACATAAATGTAAGAGAGCAAAGAGGAAGATCATGAAAGAGATGGAGGGCAGTTTCAAAGATGAATTTGCCAAGTTAGAAGCCTATTGCAATGAATTGAAAATAGCAAACCCTGGTTTATATGTAAGTGTTGAGTTGAGCACAGAGGCTTTAGAAAATGGAAGAAGGGTTTTCAAAAGAATGTACTTAAGTTTTAATGCTTCCAAGGTAAACTGAACTTGAACTTCTATTTAAAGATCTCAGTTGACAATTAACTTGAAAGTTTAATATGTTTTTTGCTAACAACCATGTACATTCTAATATTTTTGTAGGTTGGGTGGAAAGAAGGATGTAGACCTTTTATTAGGGTGGATGGCACATTCTTGAAAGGGGAATCAAGGGGACTTTTACTTACAGTAGTGGGTTTCGATGGAAATGATTCATTGTACCCTCTTGCTTTTGGGTTGGTTGGAAAGGAAAATGAACTTCACTGGACTTGGTTCTTGGAAAGGATTCGTAGCTCTCTAGATCTACGTAATGGGGAGTCTGTAATCCTCATGTCCGATATGCAAAAGGTAAATATATATCCGTCATATTAAATGCAAAGTTTTATAGTTTTTTTTAGTTTTACTTCTGTTAGGTTTTTATTACTTCTGCTGTTTTACTTCTGTTATATAATAGAAAGTAGATTCCATCATGTCAAATTTAGTTAGTTTTACTTCTGTTATCTTTTATTAGTTTTTCATGTTGCATAAATTAGTTAGTTTCACCCGTTACAATTGCTGATTTATCTTCTAGCACTGTATGCCAAGAATTTCATGTTGTAATTGCTGATTTGAAATACCCTACAAAATTGTTGTTTCATGTTGCTGATTTCTCACATTCAAGGATAATTATTCTTGAAAGCTGATTTGAATTACCCTATAGATTCCTTAGTCTTATTCTTCAAATTAGTTTTTCATGCCCATTATTAGGCTTAGCTTCCAGGAATATTTAATTTCACTCGTTTTTCATGTCTTTGCTGTTTCATATATAAGCAATTATTATTTTTCATGTCTTTGTTGTTTCAATTATTGTTTCATTTTTGTTTGTTTGTGTTAGGGCTTGGTTAATGCTGTCAGTGAGGTACTTCCAAGAGCTGAGCACAAACTTTGTGCACGGCATATTTATGCAAATTGGAGCAAGAAATGGAGAGAGAATGAGTTTAAAAACAAAATTTCTTTTGTGCATGGAGTACATTCAAGGAAGAGTTTAAAGACAACCTAAATGCTCTTAATTCATTGAGAAAAGAAGCTGCTACAGATGCCATGACATATAATGTAAATGCGTGGGTAAGAGCCTATTTCTCTACTAGATGCAAGTCTTGGGTTGTGGCCAACAACTTGAGTGAGTCTTTAAATGCGTGGATCGATGAGTATAGGTTTCTTCCAGTCATAAGGATGTTTGATGGAATTAGACTTAAGATGATGACAAAATGGGTAGAGAGTGAGGTAAATGTTAGGAATTGGAGTGGAGGTTATAGTCCAAAGTGTATGGAGCTCTTTGAGGCTAATAGGTACCTTACAGTTAATTGTAGAGTATTCTTTAATAGGGATAAGGGATATGAGGTTATAGAGGGGCAAGATAGACACTCTGTTCAGCTCTCTAAGTCTATGTGTACATGTAGGACATGGGATTTGACAGGAATCCCTTGTCAACATGCCATTTGTGCAATGTATCATGCTAAAGTAGATCCGAAATCTCATATCTCACATTATTATCACAAGGACACCTATCTAGCTAGCTATAGAAGTAAGCTACAACCAGTGAGGGGGCAAAATTTCTGGGACACGAAAACTTTCCTACCAATGCTGCTACCTCCAACTTGTAACTTACCTGGAAGTCCTTAAAAGAAGAGAAAAAGAACTGAGGAAGCAGACAGAAGAAGGAAGAAGTTTACTCCTAGACGTGTGCCACCTCCATCTAATGCACCTCAACCTCAAGTGCAACGATTAACTAGGAGTGGTAAGATTCACAAATGTAGTGTGTGCAATAAAGAAGGACATAACAAATCCACCTGTCAAGAGGTAAGTCATTTGATCATTTAATGTCGTACGCCTATTATCTACTTGTAGTTAACATGAGATGGCTCCGGTGATACAGGAAATAAGATTGTAAACAAAGGTAAAACTATCACTGTTGAGGTTCCCTAGCAATTTCTGTTCGAGAGAAATTTCTGGTTTACTTTTTCTGTTTATATGTTAGTTCTGTCACTCTTGTTAAAATTGTATGAAAGTTTAATTTGAGCTTCCTAATTCTGGACTGTGGCCTGATTTGTTAAGTTCGTTGAAGTTCTTGACCTTAAGACTTTGGGAACTGAAATCAAATTTATCATGGTGTGGAACTTGATTTTTCACTTTGTTTTG
Organism: Inga oerstediana; assembly: GCA_963210345.1. NCBI lineage: Eukaryota > Viridiplantae > Streptophyta > Magnoliopsida > Fabales > Fabaceae > Inga > Inga oerstediana. The sequence continues at coordinate 44,800,342 of OY723407.1, forward strand.
ATTAATCAGCATATGACCAACTGAGGTAGCTACTTGTATCTGCTCGTAGTATTGGCAATCACTGAAATTTGTTTTTGAGCCTTGGTAGGAATTTGATATTTGGTTGTCACAAACACTTGAATTGGCTATCAAAATCAATTTTCAATCACTCACTATTGTGATATACTTGTTGCTATTTGCTCTGCATTTTGTTTACCTTTGTTTATAATCTTTTGACATACTTGGGGTGTCCTCACCGAACACCTCTGGTGATACAAGAAATAAGTATTGATGATTATGAAACTGCGACTAGGAAAGGTAATCACTTTTTAAGATTTAATGGATAAGGTATGAGTTTGGATCTCATTAAAAATCTTCATTATACTCGTTTTTATTTTTATTTATTATCAATAAGTTGATTGAATCATCGCCTTTTTTGCAGTGTGTAACCAATAACGTAAATGGGAATTTCTTGCATTTCTGTTTGCATTTTTATTGTATTGATTTTTCATGTCTGAACTTTGGACAGAAGCGAGGCAGGGTGCATTATAAAGAGTGATGTTTGTAAATTATAAATTTTTTGCCTTCATAGGATAACCTTCTTCCAATCACATTTTAGTTATAAAAATTAGTTGCCCTATTGTAATTTATCATGTTTAGACATATGAACATTATTTACAATAAGAAACTAAATAAGAGAAAATGATAATTATGAAGTTGCATAATTATGTTTTTCTGTCAGCATGTCTCATGTTATGGTATGTACTAAATTATTATATGCTTTTACCTTCTTCAAGCTCCTTTAGCCAGTAAGCCTTAAAATAACAGCAAAAACAAATACTGTACATACCCAAGAGCCCCCACAACTATCCCAACAAACTCAGAATTCTCACATAGCACCTACGGCTACTGCTTCATCAAAATGAAAATCTGCAGCAAATAGGTGCTCTTATAAGTCAAGGCCTCAATATGGGTTTGGTGTACAATATGAAGAAAGCACTGGCCGTACTATTTACAATGTTAGTTTATCCTTACATAGGTTTGATATTTTTTTGTCCTTACTGTTTACAATATGAAGAAAGGCTATCTTGATATTTTTTTTATCCTTCTCATTTTGTAGCCAGGCCTCTCATCTAAGGTGGTGCTTGAAGAGGGGACAACACTAGAATATATGCATCATTATGAAGACCCACAAACGAAATTCCCTATTCCCAATGAAAAGGAATTGAGAATATCAAGGGCTGCAACCTCTAGTGCACCAGAAGGTTCGAGGTTGATTCAGTTTGAACCTTAACCGACAAACTTACCATTTCAACCATGAGGTCTACAATGGTTGGGGCAACCATGTGTCACAACAAGACAACTTTTGGCATAGAGACAGAGTCAAAATTTGAAAGAACAAAGACAAATCAAAGAAGACTTATATATAGTTTTTTGTGTATTCTTGGCACTTTTGTAAAAGTCATATGGCTATTTTGATTTGCTCTGCACTTTTTCAGTTATCTTAACACCTTATATAGAGGCTATTTTGAGTACATGTCTGGGTGAAACTCAAACACTTGAGTCTGATTTTATATAGCTTTTATTAACATGTACATGCCACTCTACCAGGTTTATGCCAGGTTGTTCATATGTATGCACTCTGATATGTGCATTGATATAAGCTATGAAAAAGGTTAATTGTAGTATCCCTATTTTGCTCCTCAAACTTTTGCTGGTATATTGTTCTTAAAGTTTTTATGGTATCCTCTTGAGTCATTTTTGAACTTGAGGATAGTTGAAGTTGAGGATAGGCAATGACATTGATATAAGCAAATATGAATATGCTTTTAACATTTATAATATACAATCTAATAATGATTATGCATTGAACATTTATATCCAAAAAAAAAGGTAAGTTATTTTTGCTTCACTTACTAATATTACAATTTAAAAGAGTTTTTATAATAAATTACAAAACACATTCAACCTTGCTTAGTAACAATCTGTCTTTCTACACATTCAATCACAATTCACCCTATATAATGGGCTTACAAAACAACCAACCACACCCAACTGATAATCAATATGACCATTGCAACTTTAAACTTCATCTCCGCTCTCCCATATGAGGCTTTCAACTTTCTCACCTCACCATGGATTGAAACAAGTTCTTCATATAACTTCTTAGCATCTTTCCCTCTTTGAAGTTGTCTTCTTTCATCATATAGCTTATCTATGTCATTAAGTAAATCTTTTATCACTTCATTTGCCCTTCTCCCAAATTCACCATTGTGCCAGGCAAAAAAACCACAACCCCCATCCTGTTAACAAGCAATATCATATCAGTGATGGGAACTTTGTGTTCCAAATTGCTACACAATTAACACAAATAACAGAAGAAGTAATATATATTGGCGAAGTACTTGTCGGATCCTAATTTACTCACTCTCATTCTCCCACACCAATCACTTCATTATATTGGCGACACCAAATTTCATATCCATTGTCTTAAGTGCCTCAGATTTTTTTCCCTTCTAAAAGCTAAAACATGCCTGCAAGTGCCTCAAATTTCATATCCACTGTCTTAAGTGCCTCAGATTTAATTATGATTAACATCGTGGGAATCCCTTCTAAAACTCCATCATAAACATCTGTTATAAAAAAAATTAATGAATTTGATTGCTGGATTTAAGCGCCAGAAAAGCAACGTATGCACACTATTATTATACATATGATTAATCACAGAGCAAACCTTTCAACCTTTCAAAAATTCTTAGCTTTTAGACAAACCTTTCAACATTGACAAAGGAATCCGATCCACACTATGGCGAGTAACAAGCATTATGTTCACCACATAGAGCTCATTCCTAACATAAACAAACACTATAAAAGATTCAATATTTATTATCTTTTTTCACCTGGTAGTAATTTCGGTAGCCGTAGAACCGCCTACCTGGTTTCCCTTCCATCCATGATGTCCACCATGGAACAACAAAGCCATGATGGCACAGTCTCATTGGACCCTCGAACTCCTCCTCGCAACTGGTCTGCCTCATCAAAACAACCCTTCTTCTGCATCTCCCCGTACTCGAAGTCAAAGATGCTGCCATTCTGGCATCGTCGGAATTGATTTCGGAACCCTCTCCCTCCGATTCATTAACTATTGGTTCTAGCCCTTGGATTTTTGGCACAGTTGCAGAGTTCCGCTCCAACTCTACTTCGTCGCTTCATCTAAATCTGTTTCTGATTTCTTTCACAAAACCCACATTATGTGTCTTTTTGCCCTCATTTGCACTGCATTTTTTGCGACATTTTCACTGAGTTTTTTCATTAATTCCAGTCAGCAGCCTAGTCACCTGCCATGTCAGCAAAGTTAGTTAGCTAAGTTGATGTTAATGGTTAGCGTTTCCCATCTAACACCTCTGTGACTTTTACACATTATTTATAATCACATAGTTACTTTTTCACCTAAAAAAAGCATTTGGTGTTGAATGCACTTTTGATAAAAGCTCATGTGCATTTTTTCACCTTAACCCTTTTTTATACCTTCAAATACTCTTTTTTAGGGAATGATATGAAGGGTTCCATTATATGTTTTCATGCTTCAAAGTTGAGATATATGGGTTTGACTACTAGCATATGTATGATCAAACTAAGTGGAAAAAGTTTTTTATTGTCATAAGAATAAACATACAGTCCCGATTGTTCCATTTGATGGTTTCGTTTTATGATTAAATGTGAAAAGGGTAATAGGTTGCGACTAATAATGAAAATCCTAACTTATGGATAAAGTCACATACCTATTTGCTTTAAGTTATTATGTCCTATATGGTATAGTATGAAAAAAGAGAAATCGTACCAAATACACTACCATAAAAAATATTTGGACAAAAGATGAACTTTAAAATATTACCATCAAAATCTTGTCCTGACAATGGTTGTGTCGACTTCATGTCACCATCCCAATATACATCTCCAAATAATTTCTTACTTGCTTTGCTTATGTCCCTACTAGTGCCTGTGTCCTTACTAGTGTCTTGTATTGCTCCAGACCTTAAAGTTTTCCCTGGCTATTATGTATGCAGTAAACACCATATAAACACATCCATTATAATGGAAAAACCAACTGAAAAAATACCTTCTGTAATTGAATTAAATAAAGCTTAAACTTTTAATATCTAAATAGTGAAAAAAATGTCCTAACCTATTGAATGATTATAAAGGACCTTGCTTGCTTGATCTTGTGTTTCAATGTAACCTTCAACATAGTTGACTGTCATATGATCCTATGTTTCCATATAATGTTCAACATCTACATTGCCATTGTGTTTATTACTCTCCCACTAACTTGACAGCTGGACTTTATTTGGGTTATAATTCTCACATGTATGATAAAGGGCACTACAGTGCTTAATAACACTATTTCTAAAGTCTAGATCCCCTACATTAATAGGTTATCAAAATGAGTTTAGTACCTTACATCACATCTGCATTTATTCTAACTTGAGTATTGAAAACTTCATGGTGAAATTACAACTACAACTTACCAGTTGACGCGTATGAAGAGAACTTTGATTCCAAATTCATGGCAATGTTACTTATGTCCTTCAATGCACAACGTATGCCCCTGCGAGTATGGTTGGAACCAACATTTTCAGCAACTAAAGATGTTGCAATAACTTGAGTTTGCATTTGTGATGTTCCCTAGATAAGGTAGGACCAATTCTAATAACTTCTTTCCTTGTTTGAGTTAGATTGCATGATTCAACTTGTAAAACATTGGATAAAAACAAAGAGAAAATTTTCATACATTAATGATACTAATCATACATTTAAATGATAAAAAATAGTGGATTACTTATGGTTAATCCACTTCAACAACATATGTTCATAAAGGCACAACAAAAAGAATACCTAACACCCGACCTCAAGACAATGGTCCTTCATCAAATAATGTAGAACCTGACTGACTTTGCTGAGAGAATGCAGGGGTATTATTCAATTTCCTCTTCATCTCATTAATGCTATAAGCACAAAATAGCTCCAAACACCACCACCCTTCGTTGCCTTGTGATGAGAAACTGTAAACTCCATGATCCATCCAAACCTCAACCCCTAAAGTAAGGTTGACCCTTCAATCATGACGTGTTAAGTAATGATAGAGCCAATAAAGCCATAGCAATACACAACAGATACTTCAAATATACACAAAAGAAATGGATATTTGTTAAAAATATCAACTATGTTTGTCAAATCATAAAGCTACATCACATCATACCAAACAGAACTTTCAATCTACTTTGGTTTGTCATTTAACGAAAAAAGGTAATTAAAAATTCACACCTAGACTGAGTCCTTAGACAAACTCAACCATTTGCACAACAGATATTGGAGACAACCCACTTGGAACTGAATATATGCTTCGTTTGATGAATTTGCTGCTAATGCCTATGAAGTAACAGTCTTTACAGATGAAATAGGAAAGTATAAGATTGTTTTACCTACTTCTACGATTTGTAGATGTAATTATTACTGATAACATGCTTATATTAAAGATGACAGTATAACAAAGTTTCATTCCAATTTGATATGTAGTTATTCCATGGCAATTACAATACCATTGATTCCACACGGAGTATGATATATTGTGTTGGTGCTTTTTGTAGCAAAGATGATTAAAATAAATCGAATTAATGCTTACTTGAGTAAATTGACTGAAAAGAAACATTGGAGTTAATTTATCCTTGCAGTTTGATTCAGAAGGGTGGCAAACATGTCTATATTATCTACATACTTCAAATAATCTAATCTGATGTCTATATTGTTTACAATATGTAATATATTTCGATTCTGATTAAATGTATATGTATATCGTTTGGACTATTGATTACAACGATGTTAATGCATTCCAATATGAAATCTTGGTAGGGTTACATTCAACACTTTTTATTCAAACTACATTTTTCTAAAGGCATATCTACTGTTTCTTAGGATTCATTGACTCTCGAGCTGCCATGGGCTACCTACGCAAGTAACATCAAATATTTGTATGCTTTGTATGAATAAGGTAAGTTGATGTTGTTCCTTCTATACAACTATCTTTCTATTCCACCTCAATCATACACATTGTAGTATGTACCACTTTAAATGGTTTAATCCATCTAAATATTTGATATTACATGTAGTAATACAAATGCTATGATCCTGTATTAACATAAGTTAAAGCTTGACTCTTATTTGCAAATTACTTGTATGCTTTAGTTATTCTTGCCAATAAATTAGTTTAATTAATTTTACAACACAATCATTGCTATCCATGCACCCTTTTCCAACTTTTCTAGGATAGGGAGGCGTTTATATCAGGATGATCATATGGATAGACTTAGTAAATTAACCACAATTAACCACAAATACTTAATATAAGCATAACATCATAACATTACTACATGCTTCATAACACTAAGAGCAATTGATCTACATGAAACCACCCTATCAAGTATGCACAGGTAAGTTGCAACTAAGGCAAAATGGTACACACCATATAGACCCAGCACCTAGTATACCATACATATAGATAAAGGAAATTAGAAAATAACCCTAAAGTTGAACCTAAGTAGTACTGCCACACACAAGACAGCTACGAAATACATAGTGAGAACACAAACAACTAAGACTTAAATGGAAGAAAGTGACAAACAACAAACATCCCTAATGGAATGCCCTCAATTCTTCTCCTGCTTTATGACCTTACAGGCTTCACGTAAGTCTTGACAGGTGAGTGTTAGCACCAGTCTGCAATTTCTCCATCGGGACAACAGGATTCTTCCCACAAACCTTCCTTTTCCCTTTTGAAGGACCATTACTAATGATGTTAGATATAGGAAAATCATCCAATCCAGTGCTTTCCTGCTGATTGTCTTCTAAAATAATATTAGGTGAATCAACCTGAGAAGTATCCTCAATATGCTCAGCAGCAACCATATGAAGAGTAGGGACCTGATACATGTTGGACAACATTAAACTCCTTAAACTCATCAACTAAATAGTTAAGTATTAAATTAAATATTCAATACTGATAGTTATATTAGTTCAAGAACATACATGATACATGTTGTACAACATTAAACTCCTTAAACTCATCAACTAAATAAACTAAATAGTTAAGTGTTAAATTAAATATTCAATGCTGATAGTTATATGGGCTAAGGTGCAAAAATAGCCATCAACTTTGTTCAAAAGTGCAAAAATAACCATGAACTATTTTTGGTAGCAAAAGTAACCATGAACTATGTAAAATGGAGCAAAAGTAACCATGACGTTAACGGGTGTTAACGTCCGTTAATGTGAAATTTTTAAGGTGCTAAAATAGCCATTAACTAATGTCACAAGTGCAAAAGTAACCATAAACTTTTTCTTGGATGCAAAAGTAACTTCTTGAACATTAATTCATATTTTTTTTTTTTGCTTTTGTGTTATGAGTGTTTTGTCAATTTGAGGATTAAAATGACAAAACTTATTAATTAATATTTAAAAAGTCAACTTTTTTTATTTTGGAGAGAATGACGAAACAAAAGAAAATCATCACCTAACTCCAAAAGATTAAACCTGGACTTGTCAGTGAACCGGCCGGGGTACAGGGTCAAGGGTCAGTGGGTCAGACTGGAGCTAAATCGGTGAGAAATGGAAAATTTTAGGCTTATAGTATGAAATTCTAAAGGAAAAATAAAAAAAAATGTTTTTTTAAACAAAAATTAAAAGCTTAACCTAAATCTACTGACCGGTTAGTCGGTTTCCGATCTGGTTCGGATTAGATAACCATGATAAAATCCTTAACATTAATTATAAAATAGGTGACTTTTTGAACATTTTTACTTTTGAATCCAAGAAAAAGTTTATAAGTTTTTTTTACTTTTGTCATTTTAATCCCCAAATTGATAAAACATTCATAACACAAAAGCAAAAGTAAAAAAAAAATATATAAACTTTTTCTTGGATTCAAAAGTAAAAATGTTCAAAAAGTCACCTATTTTATAATTAATGTTAAGGATTTTATCATGGTTATCTGATCCGAACCAGATCGGAAACCGACTAACCGGTCAGTAGATTTGGGTTAAGCTTTTAATTTTTGTTTAAAAAAACATTTTTTTTATTTTTCCTTTAGAATTTCATACTATAAGCCTAAAATTTTCCATTTCTCACCGATTTAGCTCCAGTCTGACCCACTAACTCTTGACCCAGTACCCCGGCCGGTTCACTGACAGGTCCAGGTTTAATTACCTTGGATTTTATCTTTTGGAGTTAGGTGATGATTTTCTTTTGTTTCATTATTCTCGCCAAAATAAAAAAAGTTGACTTTTTAAATATTAATTAATAAGTTTTGTCATTTTAATCCTCAAATTGACAAAACAGTCATAACACAAAAAAAAAATTATGAATTAATGTTCAAGAAGTTACTTTTGCATCCAAGAAAAAGTTTATGGTTACTTTTGCACTTCTGACATTAGTTAATGGCTATTTTAGCACCTTAAAAATTTCACATTAACGGACGTTAACGCCCGTTAACGTCATGGTTACTTTTACTCCATTTTACATAGTTCATGGTTACTTTTGCTACCAAAAATAGTTCATGGTTATTTTTGCACTTTTGAACAAAGTTGATGGCTATATTTGCACCTTAGCCCTAGTTATATTAGTTCAAGAATATACCTCCTCTAACACATCATCATCATCTGAGGTGGCAGCCTTCAATTAATTCAATCGATATTATTGAGCCCACACGAAGAAAAGAACAATTACAAATCAATCATGACTTCTTTCAAGTACTGCAACATTTTTCTTAAAATATACTCTTTATCTTATTAAATTCATTCATTAGGTCAGCTATCTCTATGTATGATGCCACTAAGACGCTTGAATTAGGATGGTCCTTATTGTACTTGTTAAGCTTTAACTTGAGCAGTAGACTCTTCCTAATCAACAAGTCAAGCTTATCAGGGAATCATAATCATGACCTCCTAATAGATATATCAAAATGGTCATATCAAATCACATAATCATAATAGATACATAAAACACAACCATCAAGCCCCAACCCTTTGAAGCTGCAGTCTCAGTTCAACACCTTTCTTCCCAACGAATTGAACAATAAGTTTGTCAAAAAAGACCACAGTTGCCCTGTCAGTAGCATCTTCAACTGTGTAGTGCACTTTCATCCTATATGGAAGACAATGTGCATGTTTTACATAATAGATACATAAAACACATTAAAAAATAGTAATCATTGGAATAAAAATGCATAGAACATACTTTGTATCCATAACAGTTTTCTTCGCCTTGCACATGTTGCTAGTGCAAGAGATCTTCCTTCCTACAACTTTTGCCTTGCTAGCACACCTATCGCAGCCATTGTAGTACCAGCCATGCCTAGTATCAACCTTGATTAAATACTCAATTAGAAAGTAGTCTTCTTACAAAATAGAAATCAACTAATTAGGATTGTTTATGATATGTTTATAGGTCTAGCAACTTCAAAATTCCCTTATCTTAGTTTTATCAGCTATCTCAGCAATGTTAATAACATGGTGGGCGTGAATTAGGCTACTTGTTGAAACATTTGAATACTGGCTTGGTGCAGTTACTGATATGGTGCTAATAGTGGGTAATGGCAGGGTTTTAGCACTAATATCAAATAAGCAATAGATCCAAGTCATTAACTAAAAATAGAAACGCAATGATGAATATAAAGGATCGTAGTATAGAAGGATTAAGACTTCAAATTGATAAATCTAAGAACTTATCAATCTAAATGTTAAGCACACTACTAAATATAAAAAAACCCACTGGGTAATAAAAATACCTCTCAATGAAGTTCTTCACTTCAGGGAATTTCATGTTGAATGCCACTTTAGTGGCATGGAATGAACTACACACCTGAGCAGTCCCTGAAAACAAAAAAACAGTCTGAATTAATTGTTACCTAATCATAAACACTTCAGCATCTTAAGTAAAAGCTATATCCTCACCATCTTTAGCAAAACCAACCCTACATAACTATATCAGGATGACGACAGGTGCTTCCATCCTCATAAAGTCATGCATGCATACATTAACAACATAATTATCAAATAAAACACATGGCACAATAATCCCCCTGGAAGAAGTGAAAAGTACCACAACATATATTAATAAACTACAATGCAGCAAGACAGTAGTCATTTAGCATGAAATAAATTAAAACTATCTATTTGACACACATCTCATCAACAATAGTCAACCGTATCTTGTTCTTAAGATTGTTGTTGCTCTAATATTCTTCAAGCGCACTCACAGAGGTAACAAATCCAATAACATATGCAATACAACATTGACAAAGTAGAATGATATTTGATACTACGAGTAATATATCAAGTATAATAGAAAAGAAATGAACAATCAACAGATTAAAATTACTACCAATTAGGTAATCAATAAAGCTCTTCTGGGTAAGTTGAACAATATCAAAAATAATGTAAAACATATATGAGTACTTCGGGATGACTGCATTTGACCCTACAACGTACAGTTAACCACCCACGGTAATCTTGAATGGGTGGTTTTTTGCCCTATACTCCTTATTGTTCTCAAAGACATTAACATTGGCCATAAAATAAACACTCCCTTAGTTCAACTTGTCATCGAATAGAGAAAACAAACCCTTGTGTTGGATGGTAGCCTGAATTCTACTACCTTCTGCATCTACCAGTAGCATTGATATGCAATGAAGATCGTTGGGGTGATCTTTCTAGTACACATTCTATTTCCTTATGACCCTAACCACAACCTTCCACCTGTCCATGGAATCATCAATATCCTTCAGCCTTGACATCTTGTATAGGGCCATTGCAATTGCAAGCAAACTGATATTTGAAGAAAGAAGTTCGTATGGTTGAATAATAGGGAACTTTGGTGAGTAACTCTAATGACAACTGATTTAGTATTTATAAGTGCCAACATAAAGGTAGCTAATGACTAGATAACAATAACAATAACAAACTTCACAAAACATATTAGTTCGACATCTTAGACCTATGGGTATGAAAGTGACGAACCTAAAATGCAACAAACAACTAATTGGCTTATACATGAATCCGTGCAATCCAACTCACATTCAGCATTACCCATTAAAACCTAGCAATTACCTATATGAACCACCTTGAAAAAAGCCCTTAAAGCAAATACTTTGACCCTTTGATTTGAAAAATACTCTTAAGTGATAGTCTGACAGTTTTAACTATGAATCCTGAAGGACAATTGAGCCCCGAGCACCTACAAGTCTACATTAGGATGATGGCATAACTCAAAGTGTCAAACCGTCAATATCTGCTTGCAAAAAACAATGGATATCAGCTGACCTTTTATCATCTCTCAAGATTAAATATCAGCTGTTAGGCTCATGATTATTACAGGTAGAATGGACTGCCTTACTTAGGTATCTTACATTTATTATGGATACTAAATGTTGTGACTATGACTTATACATAGGGATGAAATATGATCAGTATATTGCATTATCACTTCTTACTCTATTTAGTATGGCATTATCAAAATGACCAATTCAAGTCTCAGCCCATTTGTATCTATTTCAGATTTCACTCATATTAGGAAAAGCAATAATTCAGTGTCCCATACTTAGAAAGGTCAGTTACATTGAGAATCATACAACTGATATATGATCATCCTTTATTTAATGCTGTGAAATATTCATGTTTGATGTTTCTTGACTAAACCCAGTGGTCATAGATTACAACTCTTATAATTTGATTTGCCCCTAGGCCATTTTGTATTTGTTTAAGATTACACTTTAAGAGAAAATCTGACATTTATTTTTTAAATATTTCATTTCTTTAATGGTACTCTACTTGAGTCTGTCACTACTTGGTTACAATCAAAAGCTGTGATATCGTCTCTAGCATTGTAATATCAATGTAAACAAGGCTCCCTGCACGTGCTTCCCATCACAAACCCAACAAAGATTACACTTATATAACTTTGCCCCAAAGCCATTAGCACTTCTTACTTTTATGTATTTGTTCATCCCAATACTATATATAACTTTACCAAAATGAACAATTACCTAACAACCGATGACTAAACCCACTAGTCAAAACTGGAGTACCTTTGATAGACTCCTACCTATCTTGTCCAACGTCATGCTTGGCAAGCACCCGTTGGACTAACAAAAAACATTAAGGTTTGTCTAATATACTGCAATTAGCAACCACCTCGAGTCACAAAAAGTACATCCTTCATAGCTGGTACTTCATTTATGTCGACAAGGATGTAAATTCAGAAATTTGTTCTTTGACAACAATAGCAATGAGGTCTATCTTAGTTGATAGATCATAAAAAATGATGAAGTAAAAAACAATCCCCTTCAAGTCTAATGTATAATGTCCCTTTTAAGTATAAACAGTTAACTTCTACCTTCATACATCTATTCTGTTTTTTCACCTAAATGGTGTTAGGTGATAAGAGTATCTTGTGAAAGACTCAACATCCAAGGTGATGGACCCAATCAAATCACAACTTCCTGGATGAAATCTGTTGTCAGCAACTATAAGATACTCTACATGAGTCTAGCATTACTTGATTACAATCAAAAGCTATGATATCACCCCTAGCATGATTTGAACGATTGAGTCTTTTACCTTTTGCTTCAACAAAATATATATAGGTGTACTTAATTATACTTAAAAGCTAGGGCAGATCTGGTGAGAGACTAAACATAGAAGATGATAAACCCAATCAAATCACAATTTTCTGCCTCAAATTTGTTGTGATCAACTATACGATACTCGACCTGAGTCTGTCACTACTTAGCAACTAATTAGAAAACATGATTCCCGAGATAGTAGGATACTCAACCCAACTGTATTATATATAGGTGTACTCAGTACCCACCGCCATCTAACACATCCACTACCAACTAATGGTCTAACATTGCTGCATTACTTTCCCCAATCGTGAAAATAAAAAAACCTAACATGTATCCACACTTATTAGGTAATCATTTGTTATTATTTACAATAGCAATATTGTATATGACAACCTACAAAAGCAAAAAAACTAACATGTATCCACATTTATTGGGGATTTTGACAACCTTAAGGCTTACCTAACCTTTTGTCTTGTTCATTACTCCTTCAACCATTCCCAACCATCCCTTTAAGTCTTAATTGTTTATAGTGAGATTACACACCAGACCTTATTATATTCAACACATACACAAAAAGCCAATGGTTTAGCATTGCTACATTACTTTCTACAACCTTAAAAAGAAAAAAAAAACTAACCTATTTTTGCTTGGGGCCAAAATATGATAATAACAGGGTAGGTGATTCCAAAATAAGTTTAAACTTATTGTAACCAAGGATCATGTTTTATACAGCATATTCACATGTTTTCTACAATAAAAATATGCTAAGTGTAATGAATCATGTTTTACAATTCATATTCATCTGAATTGTTGAATTGTTGAATGCTGAACATGGTAAGACTCATTGTTTTGTGAAAACTAACATGGATCCACATTGTTAGCCCATTGATTACTCGTCCAACCGACCATATTTGTTAACTAAATTCTCTTTTTAGTATGTATCTTTTTTTTATCATACATACATGTTTGCTGAAGAAGTTTAATGATAGTTTCTTGGAAAGTTCCTGATCAATTTGCTTAGCACCTGATGTATCAGTTTTTTTTTATTTTTTAAATTATTCATTACTACTTCAACCATTCTCAACCATATTCTTGCTAATTTTTTATATTGATATTACACACCAGACCTTATATTCAACACATCCACAAAAACTTAAAGGTATAACCTTTCATATAACATAACATCCTCACCAACCACCCAAAAGAACTTACAAAATACACTCCAACCATGAGGGATTAACCCAGTACATACCAAAACAATTATCATTACATCCAACAACCACATAAAGGACCAATAATTAAATAATAAAATTAAAATACATGCTGTTGAACTAAGCTAAATGACCGTCAATCCATGCATTGTTTGAACTTGGGTACTAAACATGACACAACCGATTTGTTTGTCTTCAAACCCTCCTTGTTCTTGCAAGCAACTCCCTCCTCAGGGGAATAATTTGATTAAATGTAGGGTTCCAAAAAACCCTAGTTGCATAGTTGAAGCTACCAATCGAGACCTCTTCTGTAAAGGAATTACATTAACAACGCATAAGATCCTTAAATTAAACTGAGAATTAGATTTCAGCATGTGCGTAGCCTCATTAACTCATTCCTTCTTTATAAGACCATACTGCACAATCAACACCACGTGCTGCATTGTCTTAAAACGTTGATATTAAAGCCATGAATAAACCACATGTCACCTTGCAAGAGTACATTGAACTTGTTCCCACTGAGATGATTATACTAAGGTTAGGACCACAATTGACACTTACATGTATGTATAAGAACAGTAAACTGCAAGAACTCAACTGGTTGATCTTCAACTAGAAACTTATCTGCTGCGTAATTAGGCCATGTACTCTCTCCCAACAAAACTTCACATTAGAAGATAAAATCCCACAAACATCTATGAACGACAGTGGCAAAACAAATTAGCACCAAAATTAGGACAAACGAAAAAACCACAAACACAATACATTTTTTCAATATAGAAACACTTCATCACCTGTTGCACATGATGCATCCATTAAACCCCTTCAGATGCCAACCACGTCCAAAAATTAGAAACCATGCTCAGGGATATCATTAATGATATACTTCTCAATTGTTGTGTTTGGCATGGCCATGACATGGTACTTGTCATCGATGCCTTGACCACCCTCTTCCACGATGAAGTTTTTGAAGTAGATTACCTGGTTTCAGAACTTTGGCAAGTCGATCAATAACCTCATCAGTACCTAGTTGAATGATCATTCGTGATCCCTATGTTTTTCCAACCAAAGCAAGGATAAGGTACTAAAAAAACTAAAATATAAATGATCTGCAACCAAAGTAGTTAAGCACACACCTTCTCATCAAAGACAATAAGGTCCACAGATAAAACCATCTTCGGATAGCAAAAGTCCAACTCATACAAGTCGTAGTCAATGCGAGGGAATGAATGATCCACCTTAACTAAAATTCTCCAAGAGGTTAACTCAGGTGAAATGCTGTCATGGTCCGACCATTTTTTCAACATAGGAAAAAAGACAATGACACAATCAGTATGAGAAATGGAGAGAATACGCGTGATAGGTGTTATATTATGTTGGGGGTGAGGCACTGGGAATGGCAAGGTGGTATTTAAAACGAACAGCTTGGTGTTTTCTTCACAGGTTGATATATTAAATATATTTCATATATTTATTTAGTTTATTTATTACATTATTACATTTAACTTACAAAATGCCAAGTACTATCAACACGAATGTGTAAAATGTGCCCTTGAACTTTCCATTGATTTATTAGTTGGGAATGGCTGAAGTGATGGATGACGTTGATGAAATGAGTCTCAATGCTCCCCGCATTTGCTTCTCATCACAAACCCAACAAAGGTGAATTAAATATTCAGTGGGAACTGGAGGGAAGTAAATATGCGGGGCTCAGAGCCGTATGATGAGGTGGAGTGCTGACACAAAGACCAATGCAAGCCGGCACTGTTCATATAAACAGTGAAATTTGAGTAAGCCATGAAAGAGGATGGTTTGGTTTGGCTAAACCAGCATACAGGTTTATTATTTTAAAGGGATCATCTGCATATTTCCCTAAAAGATAAAAATGTATTTTCAAAATAAAAAAGATAATAAAAAATTATATTGAGAATAATTGACTTCTTCACCGTAGACAAAACACCAAAACCACAAAAAATATAAGAACAAGGAGAAAAGAGGAAACATGGGTATCGAGGATATATCGCCCATCTTTAAAAACTTTTCAACAGCCTAACTAGATATGTACAACCGATGAAGGAAGAGAAGCCAATAATGAAGATATGACTAGAAACCTGATAGGATGAGGTTGAGAGATTGAGTGTTGAGAGGGAGATGACACAGTCGGTTAAAAAAGACGATGGAGGTTGTCTAGTTAAAGGAGGAATGGCCAAGGTTAGGGAAAAGAGCTGTTAGGGAAAGCACTCAAACATTAGAAATTCCATAGTAAATTTTGAATTTTAAAAATTAAAAAATTAAATAATGAGACACGCCACTAAAGCATAATATTTACTTTAACAAGGTTAAGAGAAATTCGAGCCATATTATCTCATTGTTTTATATGAGTAATGGCCTTGTGAACAATAAAAAGAGTTCATAGTAAAGAGTTAGGCAATTTTTAGGGGACTTGCCATAACCTTGTGTCTATATTTATGATGATGATGATATTCATATTGATGATATTGATATAGAATTAAAAACTTGCATTAGGTGATTTTCCTATTTGTGTTTAGTAAAAAAAATGAAATTACAATTTGTGCCCTTTTGGTTTCAGCAAAAAAGTGCATATATCTTAAAAATAAAATGTAGGAAATGTGGTGTTTCTATAATCACATCACAAGAAACTTGGTATCATTAGGCAACAAGGTCCGGACTAGTTTGGAGCTTAATCTGATCCTTCAGATATTTAAGGTTAGTCCTTTGAAACTATATATATAATGATAATGAAAACTTAATTCTTTTCATTAAAAATGGTTATTGGAACCTAATCATTATTAGGGCGGAGCTTAAAAGAAATGTATAAATTTAAGATAAAAGGAGTACATGGACTTGTACCCATATAAGCCAGGCCCATGAGGCCCGGCCCTTATGCTAGTCATACTTAGTGTATGTTTGGGTGTGCAATTGGGCTATCCAATCGTACGATTGGGGCCCATAAGCATGATAGGCAATCTAATTTTTGTTTTTAGTGTTTGATGCTTCAATTGGGTTTAAAAGTTTTTGATGTGTGAAACTCTTTTTGCCTTAAGCCAAAATTTGGAGCTTTTGCCTTAAGATGCTTTTGCCTTAAGCCAAAATGTGAAAGAAAAATTACATACATAACAAATACTCCTTCTGATATTAAATATAAGATAAAGTTGATTTTTTTTGAAAAGATTAAGAAAACTAATTAAATTACTTTAAAGTATTTATATTTGTCAATTTTTCTTCAAATTATTTTTCCTAAGTTATAAACTGATATATAATCTAAGGATACACAATATATGATATGATTAAGTAACTTATTGAGTTTCCTTAATTTCTCCAAAAAAAGTCAACTATATTTTATATTTAGGACCGGAGAAAATAATAAGTTTTCATACAATCAAGATATTCATAGACCAAAGACTTAAGTGCTATTAATGTGACCATTTCAAACTTATGCCATAGAAAAAAAATGGTTATCATGATCGTAATATCTCATATTAATTTAGTATGGGATATATGATATAATTAGTTATATGTAATATTATTTAATCAAATTATGTAATTTTTTATTGCCAAATTTTCCAACTTTAACTTTTATAAATTTTTTATAATTTTTAATTTAATTTCTCTCTTACCATTATCACAAAAGTCACTTATGCTAAAGTCAATCCAAACAAGTTCTACTTTTGTAAAAGTTACTTTATACAACCACTAATCCAAACATAAATTATATTATACAATCTGACTTTTACCCAAAATAAAATTGCGAAAATTCAGATTGAAAAATGTCTCTTTTGCAATTGTTGATTCAAACACATTTATAGAATATGTAAAACTTTGTTCATGTTGGTGATAGTTGTGAGTGCATGAATGTAATAAGTTAAACATCCCATTACTTGGCTTATCATCTGCATCAATTGGTTTTCTCATTTGATGTCCCTATTAAAAAAGAAAAGAAAAGAAAAGAAACTAAACGTCAATTTGATGGTTTTTTTGTTCGATGTTGCTTTCACTACTACAGAAAATCACGATACATAATGGTTATTAACTGTCATACATAACGGTTTTAAAGCGTCATCTATGCAAGCGCTATAAAAGCTCTGTGCAGATACATTATGATTTTGAACCATAATGTGTTAAAGACATATATAACAGTTCTTTATTAATAACCGTAATATATTGGTTTTATTTTTTATTATATATAGTTATTTTATTATTTATTTTTATTTATTTTTACTATCAATATTTATTATATAAGAGACAATATAATCATTAATAATAAGAATATAATAATATTAAATAAAAAATTTATATTTCTAGTATTCAAAATTCAATAAATTATACATAAACATCATACAATCTAAAAGAAATTAATAACTTAAACACTCTCACAATAAAACATTATCTTATAATGTTTTGAACTCTAAAAAAATAAATTAAAAAAACTTCCACAATATTCTCCAATATCTTTATTGTAGATTGTCTATAGATCACGTATTAGTGCACTCCAAGAGTTTACGTCACATATCATTTAACTGAAAAAAGATAATAAAAATATAAATATAAGAATTATACAATAAAAAGTGAGCAAATATAAAGATTTAAACAAATATCAGAATATAACTTTGAAAATTAGATATAGTAAAAATTGGCAAATACAAAAACTTGAGTAAATCTCATAACCTATAGTTTAGGTTACTAAAGTTTAGGAATATGAGATGCTTAATAATAAAAAAAATTCAGCATTTTACCTTGTCATTTTTCTGTGTTCTCTTCTTTCTCTTGCATTTTTTCCTCTCTTTTAATCTTCAAACTAATAACTATCATTAGATTAGACATTGTAATCTCGACTGGCGACCTTGAGCATCAACTAGCAAACTCTCATTATATAAAAAATAAAATGAAATTAAAAATGCTAACTAAAAAAATTGAAAGCTTACACAAGGAAAAAGCACAAGAAGAATGAGCTGCATAGTGAAGACCCAAAGTAAAGGTGGAGGACAAGACCTGCAACGCCAAAACAAAACTTATGTAAAAAAGAGTATAAGACCCATTAGAAAAGCTCAAAAAACGTATGAAAGGAAGTTTAAAGAGTTGCGGAAAATAATTTTTTTTTTTAGAATCTCGCTTCCTTGTCTTTGATATTTTTCAGAATCTCACCTTTTTATTAAAAAATACTTAACAGTTTTTAGTGAAGAACCATAACGTATCGTCAAATAATTTATTTATTTTTTCAGAATTTTTCCTTTTTATATTTGATATCTTTTATAATCCCGCCTTTGTTTATATTAATTAAAGGACACTTAACGGTTTTTAGTGAAAAACCGTAATGCATTTTAAAAATACTTAACAATTCTTAGTGCAAAACAGTAATGTATTGTCAAATAATTTTTTTAAAGAATCCCGCCTTCTAATATTTGATTTCTTTCAGAATCCTGCTTTTGTTTATAGTAATTAAAGGATACTTAAGGATTCTTAGTGAAGAACTGTAATGTATTGTTAAATAATTCTTTTCCTTATCCTGCTTTCTTATATTTGATATCTTTTAGAATCTCACCTTTATTTATAATTATACTTAACGGTTCTTTATGAAAAACCATAATGTATTGTTAATTTTTTTAAGATTATGCCTTCTTATATATAATATCTTTCAGAATCCCACTTTTTTTTATATTAAAGAATACTTAATGATTCTTTGTAAAGAACCGTAATATATTGTCAAATTATATTCTTCAGAATCGTGCTCCCTTATATATGATATCTTTCATAATATTATCTTTATTGATATTAAATAATACTTAATGGTTATTTGTGGAAGAACCATAATGTATTGTCAAATAATTTTTTTACTGTTAAGTCTTCTTGAAGAATATATAACAGTTTATTATCAAGAACTGTCAAATATTACCAAATAGTTTTTTTTAAATCCTGTCTTCTTATGTATGATGGTTATTATTTTTAACCGTTAAGTATTCTTAAAAAAAGGCAAGTATTTAGGAAGCAAGTATTTAGGAATCATACTTTATGGTTAATTATTATAACTGTTATATATTTGTTTCTACTGATATAAAACTGTAAAGATAAATCGTTTGAAAGTGTTACATCATGGTTGTTTCGTAAGAACTGTCATTTTTGTTACTAAACAATGACAGTTATTAACTGCAACCATTATTTTTGTGTTTTCATGAATTCCGCCTTGTAATACATGATGGTGCGCATAATTAACTATTACTTTTAAGCGTTATATGTAACACCCCAAATCTTATTCACCAATATGCCTTGTAATTAATAGTTGCATTTAATAAAATGAAATGGTGAATATTCATGATCATAGAAATTAAACAATGAAAATTTGAAATGTAACAGTACTGCCAGTGAAATTTTCTGAGAGGCAGTGAGATTGTCAGGTGGTTTTAGATGATCAAATGATGTTCAAAAAGTGTGAAATTTTACATGATGAAAGTAGACATCCTAAGCTTTAATTTGATAAGTAATGGTTAATTTTTGGAGATGTACACAAAGAGATATGGATTTTTGAAGTTAGCCTAGTGAAACTGGCTACTCTCTGGAACAGCATCCAAAGATTGAAATTCTGAGAATTTTCAGCTTATAGTTGGCTAAAGGCTATATTGTTTCTTGAAACTAGACTCTATAAGGGTTTCATAACCTTTGGAATCACTCTAATTCGATATCTACAAATAAAGTTATGATTTTTCAAAGTTTAGTTAGAAAATCTGCCAGAATTGCCACCTATTGCGAATTTGAGAAAAAATTTGTAATGACAATTGTGTAAATTGTGGAATTAAATAAAGGCCCATATTTTCTCTTTATTAGTGGATATTTGCTACCAAAATATTAAAGGAAGAAGCATTCTTGGCCGAGTATATAAATTTTGAAAAGTAAAAAGGTATATTTGCAATAAAATATAATATATGTACATGTAGTTAAGGTAAATAAATGAAGCCCAATTTGGTATTCAAATGGGACCCTAGGCGTCACTTTTGGGCCAAGCAAAGAGGAGGAATTTTGGGTTCAATTGGATTGGAATAGTACTGGTAATTCGGGCTGAGGTGACGGGTTGGGCCCATCAGTCTGTTTTAAAAAATGGGTTTGAGATGAGGAAGTAGTGGCCCGTTTATTTTCGGGTTAAACGGGCTAGCCCATTTTTTTTTAAGAAAAATCGAATTTTTCTCTTCACTTCTCACTTCTCAGCTTCGCAAATTGCACTTCTCCATCTCACTTCTCAGCTTCTCTCATCAACTCTCTCTTCTCAGTCTCTCACGCACACGGCACACCCTCTCGTCTCATCGATCTATCTCCCTCTTCGGCTCTTATCCTATCCAGCAGTGGCATGGTGGTGGTGCACTAGTGCCCCATCGGCCATCTAAAATTGAACCCTAAATCTTCACATTAGCTTCCTCTCGTCTCCTCTACTCTTAACATAGTCGAGGTTAACTGTGGTGGTGGACTGCCGGCTTTGATCGTGAGCCCCGACTGGCGATGGCAATTTGCTGATTTCCTTTCCCCTCCCCGATTGGCCTTGTGGCCTTTTCCATCGGGCGTGCGGCTGTACGAGGCAGCATGGTACTATTTCTGTGCTTTTCTAATTAGTTCAAGAGGTCAAACACTCAAAATTTCTCTTAGGATTCTCTGCTATTGCAAAAATAGAAGATGGTGTCTTTGAATTAAGCTGTTTCTGTGCTCTTCGAATTGTTCAAGAGGTCAAAATTTCTGTTTGAATTCTTTGAAATTGTTTCTGTACTCAACGTGAAATTTGGCAGCTTAAATGAATTTCTTGATTTGGGCAGCTTCCGTTTTGCGCTGCATCTTTTTTTTAACAAAAAACCCCTGTTAGTCGGGTTGGCGGGCCAATTAATCGGGCTCGAACTGCCAAATTGGTAGCCCACTAGGGGGTCGGGCTGAAGTAGCCCAACCCAAAAAGTCCACAACCTATATCGGGCTCCGGCTGGCCCGAATTCCCAGTACTAGATTGGAATATATGACTTAAGTTATTAAGGGATAAGGCCAAGTTGAAAAAGGAGTCATAAAATTTGATTAAAAAATTATATTGTAAAGGAGAGGGAAATGGGATATTTATTAACTAGATTTCATCATCCCTTCTCTTTCTCATTTCATGACCAAGCATCAAGGGAAAGGAGAGAGGAGGCGTTTTAGAAAACTTAGGATAATTTAGAGAGAAGGAGGAGAAAATCTAAGGGTAAGTTTATGGTTTTAAGTGTTTAGCTCCTCTAACTTGTATAATAGTTCCTCTAATCTTCTCTTCTCCATGAATCTCCATGTTTAGCAAGCCAATATTCAAGGATGAGGAAGGAGTGTGTTCAACTAGAGAGACAGGGGAAGAGAAATCAAAAGGTAACTTCAAAAATTTCAAATCCTTGTTGTTGTTGTTGTTGTTGTGATTCTTGGTTGGATTTGTGGATTTGTGGTTGGTTTGTAAATTTGGAAAGTGGAAACCCTAAGGGGTTATGCTGCCCAAATTTCCTCAAATCATGTTTAGTATGTGTTTAAATGGCTTAATAAATGATTAGGAGCAAAAAGGAATAAACTTTTGGGGTTGGAACTCAAAAACACATTTTCCCTTTTTCTTGACACATGTTTCAGCTAGAGCCAGAATGGGGGGTTAGGGCTGGAATTTCATTATTCTGATAATTTCATTGTGTTTAGAAGGGAAAATTGTGTAGGGTTGATGTTGATCACTTTGTGAGAAAAGCCCTAGAAAGTGAAATTATGAAAGCACCCTTAAAACCCTAAGTAGGGTGTCAAGGTTAAAACTATCATTTGACAGTGATTTTATGAAAATCGAGGTCAAAAATGGATTCTTTGGACAAAATTATGTAGGAATAGCCCGGATCATAATTTTTAGGAAAGTACAGTTAGACCGAGTACAAAGGAATTTAGATCGAGTTCCCAAGGGTAAAATGGTCAAAATGTGATTTTGAGTCAAGATAACCAACACATTGAATATAGGGTGATTTATGAATGAGTGATAACTCATTTATTGTAAATTTTGAATTTTAGGATCGGACAGTAGCTCAAACCGAACAGAGAGTATTGGACCGATAGACAAGCAAGGGAAGGGCTATTCAAGTAGTGAACTTAACTCTCCTGCATGTATTTGATACTTGTGCTGTGTTGATATATGTGATTGCTTTGCTTGATTATGTGAAACATATATGAATGATTGAAGCTCTATTTCTGTTTATACTGTAGCTATAGTTTTGTTGCATGAAACATTGAACATGAAGATATGTCATTGTGTTAGCATAAGTTATGTAACGCATGTAATACCCCAAATTTTGATATTTGAGATTAGAGAATAAGCCTAAAATAAGTGGATTGCTAAGCCCCAGTTTAGCAAGATCCCAAATTGTGATTAAGGGTTAATGACTCCAAAAGTGGAGGTGGTTATTGATAAATGAACCCTTTTAGAGAATCCAATGTGATTTGAGTTTCGGATGTGATTCGTATATGTTATGAGCAGCACCAAAATCCTGTATTTGAGTTCAATTATGGATTAACATTTAAATTGAATAAAAAAAAGGGGAAGGGCATATGTATGGTGTAAATGAATGAGGAAAAGAATTTGGTGGTGATTCAGTGTGAATTGCCATAATCAGAGGTAAAACGGTAAAGTTACCGACCGATTGATCGATTGTCGAAGAGGAAACTCATTGGTAACTTCAAGATCAATGGTTAGGATTGATTTGTGTTGAGATCAAAGGGTGGAATCCCATGTGCTTGTGCCTATGTGAACTCATGGTTGATGGAGCAAGAGGGTGACACATAGCAAGATGTGGACCCTTGGATCTTGGGTCAAATGGTCAAAACACTCATTCCTCTCTCTCCTCTCTTCATTAAGGTCAGTTTTGGGCTCCCAAAATCTGACCTCTCTTCATCTTCAACATTTCTCATCTCTCTCCTCAAGCTTCCATAGACGTCCAAGTATAGAGGAAGAAAGATAAATGGAAAGGTGAGCTTTTAGCCTTGTATATGTGTTCTAGTGCTCTAATCACCTTCTATAAAGTTGTTCATAGTGATGAGAGCTCCATCTCTATGGTTTTATATTTGTGAGAGGAGGTGTTTTGTTGCTTGAGCAAAAGTGGAAAGATGGAGAATCAAGGAATTGGTTTGGGAAAGAGGAAGAGGTGAGTATTTGAAGCCTTTTGATCTAAGTTTTGTGAATTATGGTTAAGTATTGTGAATTGTGAATTTTTCCCTGATTTTGTGTGATTTTCGAAATGTATGAATTGCCTTGTGTTTGAGTGGCAATTGGTCTTTTGATGTGTTATAGTGCCATTGGAATTGGTTTGAGAACTTGGAATGAAAAGAATGGTAATGTGTGTTTGTGTTGTGGTTTTGTGATGACATGTTATAATTATTGGTAAAACATGTCAATGTGATGTGAATTTGGTTGATTTGGTATTTCCAATGGATTCCTTGTGAAAATTTGTGTAGGAATGGTGTTTAATGAGAAAATGGGACCATTGGAAGCCAATTGTGCAAAACTGAAATGCTGTCCATTGGAAGTCTGTTTTGAGTAGTCGGTTTGTGTTAACTGTTTGACTAGGAAAATGATGTCATAAAATTATGAAACATTCCAGTATTAAATTTCACATCCCAAGCTTCAAAATGGACATATAATTTGTGCCATTTCGTTTTGGGAACTGGGAGATATGACTATCCAAAGTTTGAGATCGGAAATGAACACTGTTTTGGGACAGTCATGAGTTTTGGAGAATTCTGTATTTTTGTGGTGATTTCTAGTAATGCCCAATATTTTTTCTATAAAGAGGACTTAAATAGCTTTCATTTGGCTTTAGAATCACCTCATTTCGATTTTTCTAGAATTAATTATGAATTTTCAAAGTTGCCTTGGCTGCAGCACAAAAGTTTCTGTGCACGATTTTGGCTATAGCCAAAAATTCTTGGTTGCAGCCAAAAACCTTCTGTGCACATTTTGGCTGTAGCCAGAGGATTCTTGGCTGCAGCCAACCCCTATTTTTCAGCATTTTGTGATTTTGAGAGGTGATTCCCAACCTAGTACATCCCAATCCTTTAGGCTTTCGTTGAGCTTATTTTAGCCACCTAAAGGGTGTGAATGGTAACCAACCTTAAGTGATATGAAAGTAAAGATTTAGAATAGTGAATAACCCGATGTCCTTGCTTTGGTTATAGGGTTCAATTTTCGCCTTGATCGTGAGTAGCCGATGCTGGAACATACGTGGAAAGAAAAAGTGTAGGGAACTTACCTCTCTTGCATGATTTGATATTTGTGTTTATGTATTGATGCATGTATTGCTTTGCTTGATTATGTGAAACATGTATGAATGATTGTAGCTCTGTTTCTAGTTATGCTATGGCCATGAGTATGTTGTTGAAACATTGAGCACGCAGATATGTCATTATGTGAGCATGAGTTGTGTATTGCATGCATGTCATGCATTAAACACTTATCTTACATGCATATTGGTATTTGTTTCCTACTGAGATTCTCTCAAATCTCACCCTCCCCAACCAAAATTTTAGAGAGGGTAGGTGGACCGAGGATGGAGCAAGAGGGCAAAGTCGACGAGGACTCCTTCGGGTTATAGATTTTGGTAGTTGGTTATCATAGTTGGGAGTATTATGTATATTTGGATTTAGATTTGGATATATACTGGTTGGAATATGTTTGGATACGATATTTGTAGATGTATTTGAGAGGATTTGAGTAATCCCCATATGGAAGTTACAATGGGCAATTGTGCCCTGTGTATATTTAGTAAAGATATAAACCCAGGAGTTGCCGGGATGATATTGTTGTACACTCTGATATTTGTTTAAATGTGATATTCCGTGTGATGTAATTGTATTCAAAATTGAATATGAGACCAGGTTAATTAGATTTCGAAAGTGATTTGTGAAAACCCTATCGTGAAGATGAGATTTTAAATAAGTTTTGTTTCTTATGGTCTCTATTTCATTTTAATCGCGTATTTTGGATATAATTACGGAAGGGGGGTTACAACGCAAGTATGTCATGCATTAAGCACTTATCTTGCATGCATATTGGTACTGTTTACTACTGATATTTTCCCGAATCTCACCCTCCCCTACCAATAATTTAGACAGATGAGTACAAAAGGTATGTAAAGATCAAAGACGAGAACTATATGAGAGGATTGCAGTGGTGGAACGAAGACGGGAAAATGTTTCCGTTTCACTGGGACAGGTTTAGACACCCTGATAGCCATGTATGGCTACCTTGATTGTAATTATCATATATGAACCCCTATGGGAAATTTCTGTAATCATGCACATATTATAAGCATATTTATGTTATTCATATATTGCCCACTAGACTGCGTATCATTTTCCACAAATACTCTGAAAAGAGTGAAAATAAGATAAGGGTGTGACATGATATATCCTTGCACGACTTTCACCTTGACATACATGACTTTTATTAATTATAACCGTTATGTATTAAGCGTTATAAATGTCTAAATCTGTCGTAATGTTTTGTAAGAATATATGTGTAAATGTAGATAAGTAGAACATTTCGTGAGTTTTAGTCTCTAACATCAGTAAGAAAATATTTCACCACACGGACACCACTCACATGAGTGGTTTTCGTTCGAAAATATAGAATTAAAACCTTTGCATTAGGTTATTTTTCCTATTTGTTTTTAGTAAAAAAAAAAAGTTCAAATTAAAATAGCGTCACTTTTGGTTTGAGCAAAGAGTGTGTATAATCAAAAAGGGAAAAGAGATACCTCAATTATAGATAGAGCTTCCAAAATACGCCGGGTTCATCATATACTTGAAAATTAAGGATCTTTTGTATAAAAGGGCAATGAACTGAGACTTGGATTAGCCTATAACCTAGGTTTATTTGCTTTAAGGCTTGTGTTGTTTTTCAATTCTCAAGTATTATCTAATTTTGGACCCAAGAATATTTAATTTTAAATTTAAAACTTGAATTTAAGATAATTTATATTTGGACAGAACTTAAGTTGAGTTGTCTATATTCATTATGTTAAGTTCATAGGTGAATAAACGAGTGCACGTATTCATTTTAACAACTAGCAATAGCAAAATAACAAATGACTATATGAACATTTACAAATCCTAATTTTAACAACTAATAATAGTAAAACAAAAAGTATCCATATGAAAATTTATCAATCCTAATTTACATTATAAAAGCCCATACAAAACTTTACACATGTTCATATAGGTGAATTTACAAATGCACATACATATTTTAACAATTAAAAATAGCGAAATAACAAGTGTTCATATGAAAATTTACAAATCTTGATTTTAATAAACAAAAAATAAAGCTAACAAGTGTTTATACAAATATTTACATACCCTAATTTACATTATAAGAGCTTATACAAAAATTTATAAGTATTTATATAGGTGAATTTACAAGTGCACAATGCATTTTAACAACTAACCATAATAAAATAACAAGTGTCCATACAAAAATTTATAAATCATGATTTTAAAATTTAATAATAGTAAAATAATAAGTGCTCATATAAAAATTTACAGATCATTATTTGCATTATAAGAGCTGACATAAAAATTTATAAGTGTTCATATTGGTGAATTTACAAGTGTATGTATGTGTGTATATATATATATGCATTTTAATAACTAATAATAACAGAGTTACAAGTGTAATTGGAGAACTTGCCGTAAGTAACATCACCTAAGTTTTCTCCTGTATATAATATCCTTCCAGGGTTGTATTTGTATTATTCAGTTTGGAGCTAAATTTTGGAGTAAAGAATATCTACTCTTTTAATTCAGAATTTTGAGTTTAAGATAATTTATATGCTATCCTTTAATAGGCTGAAAAAACACCAACATTTATATCAGAGGTATGATAACACATCCCACCATCAAAACAGTCTGAACATAATGTCGAAAAATTGTTTATCAATATAGTGTATTAAAGATAAATGTGCATATTCAAAATGAAAAAAATAATAAAAAATTACATTGAAATTAATCAAAACAGTATCGGATAGAAATGGTTATGGAGGTTGTATGGAGATTGAAAGGCGGAATGGCCTAGGCAGGGAAGGAAGAGCCAATAAAGAAAGCATTCAATCATTCAAAACTTCTCATACTTGGGGGATATTAGAATGTCGGAAAGAGAGGATCCAAAAGTTAGCCGTTATAACTAACACATTCTTTATATTTAGAGGGTTACAAATCACAACTTCACACTTAAAAAAGACGAGCTTGGTGTCATTGGGTTACAAATCCCATACTAGTATGGAGGATTGTTATATCACTACTACAAAAAAAATAAAGCTGTGGCGCTAGAGAAGTGCTACATATCTGGACGCCACTAAAAGAAACTATGGCGCTTGGAAGCGCCACAGCATTTAAATTTTTTTTAAAAAAAATACCCTCCTGTAGCGCTTGTTGGAGGAAGTGCCACAGGATGGGGGATCTCCTGTGGCGCTTGCTGACGCAAGCGTCACAAGAGAGCCCCCCTCCTGTGGCGCTTGTGTCATCAAGCGCCACAGGAGACCCCCTCCTGTGGCACTTCCTTCAACAAGCGCGCCACAGGTATTTTTTTTTTTTAAAAAAATATACTTCCATAAAAAAACCATAATGTATAAAAACAAAGAAAACTAATTAATTTCTATCACCATGGATCATTAGCGTCAGCCTCTATAAAAAACATAATATCAGTTTAATAATACAAGCATTTTCTAGTTAGGTATTGTTTGTGTGTATAAGAGAAGTCGAATAAATATATCGTTGATCCATAAAAAACCATAATGTATATTTTAGTGTTCAATTGCAACATAGATTCATATATATATATATATATATATATATTATATTTATCAACTTGATGACATAGTCAATAGCTCAACTCATTCATTTATGAATTAGTTTATATTTAGTATATTATTTTAGGCGCAATTAGACCGTCTTTCCTGACTCTTTCAGCTAAACTTGGAGAATAAAATTCAATCCACGTCATTGAACGTACACCACAGTTTGGTTAGTAACTCCATTCATTTATTTAATATTTACAAACCTAATCCGTTTTCAAAAATGGTAGGCCATTTTGTTAGCTTATAGTAAGATAACTTTACTTTTTTTTCTTATAATGTAACTTTACTATTAAATTCATTATGTATTACGGTTAGAACATATATATCAATTTGAAATAAAAAATTACAGAAATTATATGCCAATTAAAAAAAGAAGAAGAAGAAGCACGTTGAACTTACAAGCTTAATTGATCAGTGCAGTGAAGTGGGGGACCACGTTGCCCATTTGTGACGCAATCTTGAGTGAGGAGGAGGAGGAAATTTGAGCAGTTGGGACCAACTGGAATGGGGACCAAAAGTGAAAGATAGTACAAAGAAAAGGGAACAATTGAGACATGAGTGGGGATGACATTTGGAACAAAACAAAGAAGTAGATTCGATGATAAAGACGTGTGCGTGTGTGGGTATGTTTTTAAGTGTGAAAATGATAGGAAATGGAGCGAGGGGGCGGTCATCCACTGCAAGAAGCTGTAGTGTAGATGAAAAGGGAAAGTGAGAGAGGAGGGAATAATTAAAGTGGGATGAGTTAAAATAAAAGAGAAGGAGGGGGGCCACTGCGCGGGAAGGGGAAAAAAGATAAGGGTGGGGGCGAGGGGGAATTATGATTGGTGGGAAGTGGATAGTGTAATCCACTAAAAAGGTCAAAATTTTTTTTTTTTTTTTAATATATAACTAGCTGTGGCGCCTGGTTGTCCAGGCGCCACAGCTGGTGGTAAAATTTTGTTTTTTTTATATACAACCAGCTAGTCAAAATTTTTTTTTAATATATAACTTGCTATGGGATTGTTATAAATTTTTGGTCAAAAAACAATTTTTTTTTTAATATATAACCTACTATGGCGCCTGGTTGCTTAGGCGCCACAGTTGGTTATAAATTTTTTTTTTATATATATATATATACAACCAGCTGGTCACGTGGTGGCCAGCTAGTCAAAAAAAAAAAATTTTTTGTTTATTATAAGGGGCCACACCAGCTATGGCACCTGGTAATCCCAGGCGCCACAGCTGGTCCAAGGCAGGCGCCACACTTGGTCTAACCAGCTGTGACCCCTGGTCTATCAGGCGCCACAGCTGGTACCCAAAATTGAAATAAAATAAAATAAAATAGAAAATGAAAAAAAAAGGTAGCTGTGGCACTTCTTAAAGAAGGGCTACAAAATATGCACCACCTTTTAACCTTTTTATAGTAGTGTATTTATTGTTAATCCTTTTTTTTTTGTGAAACCATCAATTTTCCATATATATAAAAAAACTGAAAGGTTCAGTAGGGTAAAAAAATGTTAGAGGACCTGAACAAATAACTGTCCCTACGAGTCTGAGGATTGAACAAGAACAAATTGGCTGAGATGAAAGAAGCAAGAAGACAAGCTACATCCTGAAAAATAATATTTGATTATGCCTTCAAAGATTTTCGCTCCAAAGAGTGGGCTTTCTTTTGTGTTCATATTTGAAGTGGTGCCTCTAGAGGATGGAAGAAAGGAGAGGATTCAATTCACTAGAGAGTTGCTTTCAGACAATTATACCAGAAATGGCCTTCACCTTTTATAGCTTTCACTCATTTGATTTCCTGCATTAACTATATATATAATGATAATTAGAAACTTAATTTTTTCATTAAAAAGTTATTTGGACTTAAACTTGATGGTAATCTGTCATGGTGTAATTTGCCTTAAAGGTTTTACTATTCATAGTTTCATTTGCACTAAAAGAATTATGGAGTCATCTGCCTTCTACTAATTTTGTTTAAGAAGAGCTCTATCTTGGATTTGTAGAATTGAACTTGACTGAAATTTAGGGATTTGGATATCATCTGCACTCTCAATCAACTCATACCTCCATAAATACGTAATCCCTCTTAAGCAGTTATAGTTTGTACTGATCTTAGTCTTTTGTTATCATCTTTCCCTAAAGTTCTTGTTTTCTCAAAACAGTCTACTTTCATTCATAATATTTGTAATTTTTCTTTCTCTACTTATACTTATGTAATACTTTGATTGTCGTTTAATATATCATTTTGTCCTTTTATCTAAAAAAACTTGATGGCTTATTTGAGCCGAATATAAAAAAATGTCTAATTTAAAGTAAAAAGAGTTCATAGTATTGTGCCCATGTAAGCTAGGCTCACAAGGCCCCAACCCTTGGGTTGTGTTTGGTTTGAAGAGAGGGGAGGGTTCATTGGTTCTTTGAACCTATTTGGTTGGATGGGAGGTGATGGAAGAGTAAGAAAAATGAATTCGTCCGCTTATTTGGTTTGAAATTTTTGAAGGGAGGGAATCCCAAAGTTTCCATCGCGTGCCCTCCAGTACCCCTATTTTGGCTCCTTTCAAATTGAAGTTTCAGAGGGGAGCCAAAATCTTAGATCACTTTATCCATATAACTTATGTGATATTCAAATAATACCCATAATAAAAAATATTATGATAAATAAAAAAATTATTATTATTAAAATATTTTATTTTGAAATAAAAATTTATTATTTAAAAAATAATTTAAATAAAGTATATATTTATAAATAAAAATTTATTATAATTATAACATATGCTCATACAAATTTTAATAAAAAATATTATTATTATGAAATTAATTTGAATAAAATATATTTTTGTCATTAAAAAATATTATTATGAAATAAAATTTTAAACATTTATATTTTTACAAATAAAAAATATTATTATAAAAATGATTAAAAAATAAATTTTCATAAATAAAAAAATACCATGTTTATAAAATATTTTAATATAATTTTAAATAAAAATATTATTATAATGAAAAATATATTAATTTTATTAAATTTAAAATAATATATTTTTTTAAAAATATATTATTTTTATACTAAAAATATATTTTTGAGAAATTAATTTAAAATAAAAATATATTATTATAAAAAAAATTCTATTATAGTTAAAAATATATTATTATAAATTTAATATAAAACAAAAATATATTATTATTAAATAAAAATATTATTATATTAATTAGATAAGATGTAAATTAATTTATATAACATATAAAAAAAAACTAAATATGTAAAGCGTAAAATGGTAAATTGTCATCATTCTTCCCTCCCCTCCCTTCTTAAATAAAACAAGGGGTCATTAAAAACCCTCGTCTCCTCTCTCTTCTAACCAAAACAAATAAGGTAATCATTTACCATTTTTTTCCATCCCTTCCCTTCAAACCAAATAGGCCTTGAAATCATGGAAGGGGGGACCCAAGTCTTCCATCTCCTCCCCTTCTATATCCCCATTTTGGCTCCTCGGCAAATTGGGATTTTTTTTCGAGGGGAGCCAAAATTGTAGACCATTTGCCCTTTAAATTTATGTGGTATTCTAATAATACTCATGATGAAAAATATTATAATAAATAAATAAAATTATTATTAAAACACTTTATTATAAAATAAATGTAAAATAAAAATATATTATTAAAAAATATAATATAAAAAATATATTTTTATGAATAAAAAATTATGTGTTGGAATTTGTTGATGAACTATTTCGAATCTCTCCTCGTCTGCAACCCAATCTCTCGCTGTCCCTTATTTTATTTTATTTTTTAAAAAAACCCTCACTAGATTATTTTGACATTTTTTGGGAAATAACTTACATAATCTGGTGCTTCGTGATGTTAGAATTTGTTGATGAACTATTTCGAATCTTTCCTCATCTACAACCCAGTCTCTCATTGTCCCTTATTTTTTCTAAAAAAACCCTCACAAGATTATTTTGACATTTTTTGGGAAATGACTTACATAATCTGATGCTTCGTGATGTTGGAATTTGTTGATGAACTATTTTGAATCTCTCCTCGTCTGCAACCCAGTCTCTCGTTATCCCTTTTTTTTAAAGAAAAAACCCCCTCACTAGAATATTTTGACATTTGCTTGGATATGACTTACATAATCTGGAGCTTCGTGATGTTGGAATTTGTTGATGAACTATTTTGAATCTCTCCTCATCTGTAACCCAGTCTCTCATTGTCCCTTTTTTTAAAAAACAAAACCCCTCACTAGAACATTTTGACATTTTTTGGGAATTGACTTGCATAATCTAGTGCTTTGTGATGTTGGAATTTGTTGCTGAACTATTTCGAATCTCTCCTCATCTGCAACCCAGTCTCTTGTTGTCCCTTTTTTTTAAAAAAAAAAAAACCCCTCACTAGATTATTTTGACATTTTTTGGGAAATGACTTATATAATATGGTGCTTCGTGATGTTGGAATTTGTTGATGAATTATTTCGAATCGCTCCTCGTCTACAACCCAGTCTCTCGTTGTCCCTTTTTTTAAAAAAAAAAACCCTCAGTAGATTATTTTGACATTTTTTGGGAAATGACTTACATAATCTGGTGCTTCATGATGTTGAAATTTGTTGAAGAACTATTTCGAATCTCTCCTCCTCTGCAACCCATTCTCTCGTTCACAACTACAAAATATAGATATTATTACCCTAAAGGACGTCTCTTTTTAAAAAGAGAAGTTAAAAATAGTGGCGATGGCATTTTTATAATTAAAGTGGGGATTGTGTATCTTTAGGCGTCCCAGATTTGAATTGGGACACCTAAAGTCCATTAAGTTTTGAATTTTGCCTCCCCCTTGCCAAAATTTTGGACTTTAGGGGTCCCCAGAATAACTAAGGCCGCCTAAAGTGGACTTTAGACGTCCCTAGTCTAACTGGCGACGCCTAAAGTCCCTTCTAAGTGGGCTTTAGACGTCTCCAGTCTGACCGGGGACATCTAAAGTCCTCACTTTAGGCTTCCTCAGTTTGACTGGTGTAGTCTAAAGTGGGACTTTAGACTACCCCAGTTTGACTGGGGACATCTAAAGTCCCACTTTAGACTACCCCAGTCAAACTGGAGAAGCCTACAGGCTTGCACCAAGTCCCATCAATCAGCTTCACTGTTCTCTAACTTTATTCTTTCTTTTATTCAATGTACTTTCTCTTCTTTATTCGTGTTTCCCTCTCTCTTCTTTCTCTTTGTTTCCCTCTGTTCTAAAGACGCTCTTCTTGTTTGTCCGATGAAGCTATAGGATACCAAGGAAGGGATAAGTGTGTTGTCATTTCTCTCTCCCTCTCACAACCGTTGTCCAGCTAGTGACACCGTGGGTCGTCTCCTTCTCCGTCATCCACATGTTTGTCTCTCACTTTCACAACTTTGCTTTCTTTAACACAAAAATGCTTGAAATCACTAAAGTTCTGCTTTTGTTACAAAAAATGCTTGGAATCACTGTAACCGTTATAGCTAGTTTCCTTCACACCATCGGCCACTGTCCATATTGTTTCTCTTAATAAGAATTTTAAAATAAAAAACACCCTCTAGTTATTAAAAAAACAAAATTGAAGGTACAACCATATTGTTTGCACACTACATAGAGGTCTTGACATAGGAAATTTATATGAGGCATTTGTAATAATCCAATAGAAATAACCATGGTGAAGTTATAATTGTTCTATGATTTATTGGAGACCTCTAATAAATAAGATTTAATTGGAGTATTATAAAACACCAACAAAATCGTTATTATCAATTCCAATGGACTTGCTTTTTAAACGTATAGAAGGATACTTATAAAAGTGTTGGATGTTTCCTTACCATATAAGGGACATTTTGGTTTATTATGAATTATTCGTCGATCCTATTTCTGCTGTTTTAATTTATTGAGCAGTGAAAAATATAAATTGTCATTTAAAAAAAAATTAGATGTCCCCATTTTGAAATGGGGAAGTCTAAAGTCTAGAGCTGACACTTTACACTTCCCCAATTTGAAATGGGGAAGTCTAAAGTCCAGACTTTAGACTTCCCCATTTCAAATTGGGGACGTCTAAAGTGTCAGTCCAACACTTTAGACATCCTCATTTTGGAATGGGGTGTTGGATTGACACTTTAGACGTCCCAATTTGGAATGGGGACGTCTAAAGTCTGGATTTTAGACATACCCATTCCAAAATGGGGATGTCTAAAATCCAGACTTTAGGCGTTCCATTTTTTTTACGGACGTTATTCTTATCAATTTTCTATGTCACTCACGTAGATGTCCCCTTATTTTCAGACGTTAAAAGCATTTTTTGTAGTAGTGGTTGTTCCTTTTTTTTACAAAAAAAAAACCCTCACTATATTATTTTGACATTTTTTTAGGAAATGACTAACATAATCTAGTGCTTCGTGATATTGGAATTTGTTGATGAACTATTTCGAATCTCTCCTCCTCTGCAACCCAGTCTCTCGTTGTCCCATTTTTTTTAAAACAAAACCCTCACTGGATTATTTTTGACATTTTTTAGGAAATGACTTACATAATCTGGTGCTTCGTGATATTGGAATTTGTTGATGAACTATTTCGAATCTCTCCTCGTCTGTAACCCAGTCTCTCGTTGTCCCTTTTTTAAAAAAAAAAAAAAAACCCCTCACTAGAATATTTTGAATTTTTTTTGGAAATGACTTACATAATCTGGTGCTTCATGATGTTGAAATTTGTTGATGAACTATTTCGAAACTCTCCTCCTCTGCAACCCAGTCTCTCATTGTCCCTTTTTTTTTAAAAAAAAACCCCTCACTAGATTATTTAGACATTTTTTGGGAAATAACTTACATAATCTGGTATTTCATGATGTTGGAATTTGTTGATGAATTATTTTGAATCTCTCCTCGTCTGCAACCCAGTCTCTCTTTGTCCCATGTTTTCTTTAAAAAAAAACCCTCACTAGATTATTTTGACATTTTTTTGGAAATGACTTACATAATTTGGTGCTTCGTGATGTTGGAATTTGTTGATGAACTATTTCGAATCTCTCCTCCTCTGCAACCCAGTCTCTCGTTGTCCCTTTTTTTTTTTAAAAAAAAAACCCTCACAAGATTATTTTGACATTTTTTGGGAAATGACTTACATAATCTGGTGCTTCGTGATGTTGCAATTTGTTGATGAACTATTTCGAATCTCTCCTCGTCTGCAAACCAATCTCTCGTTGTCCCTTTTTTTTAAATAAAAGAACTCTTCACTAGATTATTTTGACATTTTTCGGGAAAATGTTAATTAATTTAAATTTAAAATAAAAAATAGGAAAATGATAGAAAAAGAACCTGAAAATTAGAAAATCCCAAATCAAGTTTATTGCCTAGAATTAATAAGGTAATGACTATATCTTATAGGTAATTCATAATTCATTTTGTGGGAAATACTTGATTTAGGATTTTAAAATTTTTTGGTTCTTTTTCTATCATTTTTTCAAAAATAGTATTATAGTATGATAGTATAAATAAAACATACTTTTACAGTTAAAATAATCTAAGGTGTAAATTAAATTATATAACACATAAATAAAAAATAAAAAATAATATACTAGGGTATACTGGTGCCATCATTCATCCTCTCTCTGCGCTTTTAAACCAAATAAGGAATCAATAAAAAACTCTCACCTCTTCTCCCCATACAATCAAACCAAACAAAGTAAACTATTACCTTTTCCTTCTAACCCCTCCCTTCCAACCAAACACACCTTAAGCAAGCTACATATAAGCCAGGAAAAAATTTGTTCCCAGGTCATTAACACACACAAGCATAGTTCTTCTTGAAATAACTTTGGCCTTAGAAGGCCTATATTTAAAGATAAAAATATGAGTAAAATACTCTAACCACTCTCTATTTTTACTCAATTACATAGATTCCCACCTATTTTGAAAACCCATATAGACATCCCTTAAAATGTATGTTACACAACCTTCCACCCAAATCGTTAGTTGACTGTTAACTTTGACTTTTGAGCTTTTCATTTACCAAAATGGCCCTCTTTAACATTAGAATTATTTAAACATATGTGTGCACACATGCATGTGTGTGTTGGGGGGGCAAAAAAATTTTAGGGTTAAAGGGCAATTTTGCCTTGAAAGTTTTTTGGGGTGCAATTTTGCCCTAGAAGTGTCAAAAAAGGGACAATTTTGCTAGATATCTATTTCATCATCCTTTTAAAGTTTAAAGGTGAAGAAGAATTTTGATGAAATGTGCTTTGTTCTATCTCCCTTGATGTACCCTTTCTTTAGTTGGACAATACATGCAATATTATCCTCATATAGGACTAACGGGATCATTTTACTAGAAGATAAACCACAAGTGGTTCGTATGTGATGAATTGTTGATCTTAACCATACACATTCTCGACTCGCTTCATTTTTCACTAGAATTTTTGCATGGTTAGATGATGTGGTGAGTATAACAACCCCATGTCCATAGTGCCTTTGAGGTAATGAAGAATGTGCTTCAATCCATTCCAATGTTTTTGTATTGGTGAAGAACTATATCTTACTAATAAGGTAATAGAAAATGATATATCAGGTTTTATGTGATTAACAAGATACATTAATACTCTAATAGCACTAAGATATGGTACTTTTGGACCAAGTAGTTCTTCATCACCTTCTTCACTAATCACTTGACGTCTAAATGAATCTTTATCTACTTGCAAAAACCTTACAACCATTGGGGTACATAATAGATGTGACTTATTCATGTAAAAATACTATAAGACCTTTCTTGTGTAGGCTTCTTGATATACAAAGATCTCATTTTTCTAGCACTCAATCTGTAACCCAAGGCAAAATTTTGTTCTTCCCAACTCTTTCATTTCAAATTCTTTCTTCAATAAATTAATTGCCTTTTGAAGCTCTTCAGGAGCTTCAATGATATTAGTATCATCAACATAAACAATAATTATAGCAAACTCACTTTTAGATCTATTCATAAATATGCATGTGAATATTGTATCATTTTTGCATCCTTCTTTCAACAAATATTCAGTGAGACAATTATACCATGTGCGCCCTAATTGCTTCAGGCCATACTGGGACTTATTTAACTTAATTGAATATTGTTCTTGAAAACTAAAACTGGATGCCTCTGGCACCTTGAGTCCTTCGACTACTTGTGCTTCTGGCAACTTGAGTCCTTCAAAGACTTGTGCTTCTAAAACTTTGAGTCCTTCAGGGACTCGTGCTTCTGAAACCTTGAGTTCTTCAGGGACTCGTGCTTCTAGAACCTTGAGTCCTTTAGGGACTTGTGCTTTTGGCACCTTTCTATAGGGTAAATCTTTTTTTTTTTTTTGTTGGCACTCTCTAATGGACTTTGCTCATGATCCTCATTATTATTCATTACATTATATGCTATATTATAAGAAAAAATGTCGTCAACGTTGACTTCATTTTAGTCCCCATAAGAATCTATTCTTTGCATAATTAATTGAGTTTTCATTATTTGCACATATTTCAGGTACCCGAGTCTCTTCTAGGACTACAACATGCTCTTATAGAGATATATCTTCTACAGATAATAACTCTTTAAGAGATAGACATTCTCTTCTGGAGATAATAACTCTTTAGGAGATCACTCTTCTGGAGCTAATAACTCTTCAGGAGATACCTCTTTTGGAACTAATATCTTTTCTTGCTTATCCTCTACTTGACCATATGTATTCGTAGCTCATTTTCTCTTTCGATGACTTTTATCTTTGGAATCAATGGGCCTTCCATGCTTTAGGTATGCTTTAGATTCATTCACAATATATTGTTCTTCAGGGACATCAATTCTGATAGGAGCATTAGCAGCTGGGACATGTGACTTTGTCACTTTCTTTGGGTCAGTAAATATTTCTGGCATCTAATTAACTAAATTCTGTAAGTGAATTATCCTTTGAACTTCCAGCTCACACTGTTTTGTACGAGCATCAAAATGAGCCAAGATAATTCATTCCAACTAATGTCTTTAGCCAACTGCTTACTTTCTCTCCCTAATGTTAGGAAAACTAATTCGTCAAAATGAGAATCAGCAAATCTAGCTATAAATAAATCTCCTGTAGATGGATATTTTATTATTGAAGGAGATTTATACCCAATATAGTTTTCCATCCTCCTTTGAGGACCCATTTTGGTGCATTGTGGTGGTGCTACCGATATATATACTGTACACCCAAAAATTTGTAGATAGGAAATATTAGGTTTCTAACCAAAAACCATTTGCATGGGGGAAACCTTTAGATAACTTGTTGGCCTAAATACGAATTAACATTGCTGCATGCAAAATGGCATGGCCCCAAGCAGAAATTAGGAGATTATATCTCATAAGTAGAGATCTTGCAATTAACTGCAACCATTCAGCCAATGATTATGCAAGTCCATTTTACGTATGAAAATGAGCCACAGGATGTTCAACATCAAAGGACATACAATATTCATTGAAAGCTTGCAAAGTAAATTCATTAGTATTATCAGGACATTTTTTTGATAGGATAATCAGGGTAACATGCTCTTAATCTAATCAAATGAGCAAGCAATCTCGAAAACTCTAGATTGCAAGAAGATAATAAGCAAACATGTGACCATTTAGTTGATGCATCAATTAAAACTATATGGTAACTAAATAGTCTGCATGGTGGGTGTGTTAGCTGATTAAACCATAATTTTATATGATTTTTTATCATTAAATTGGGATCTTTAATGTATTTTCTGGGACATAATTACATGATTAAGCACTATTTTTAATTAGAAACATTTGTATTGAATTAATTGTAAATAGGGGTAAAATGGTCATAAATTTGTTAATTATTCATACAATTGTTTTCTTGGACTTTTGATATTATTTTGTGCTTAATTTTTGCATTGTAGGTGCTCAAGAAGGAAATTTGAGATTTTGGAGGTCAAATTAATATTTTGAAGATTTGGGGAAAAATCACAGAAAGAGCCCCCCATATTTTTGTGGAAATTACATTTTGTGAAAGAAAAGGGCCCAGGAAAATTATAGGAAATGACCCAAGGCTTTGGAAATTATAGTTACCCTCTAAGGTTTCAAAATTGTGCACTGTAGTCCCTCCACCAAAACTTTTAATGTTTCAAATAGGTCCCTGGTCAAAACTTGCGTTTTGATCAGGTCACTATTCATCATCTTCTCAGACTCAACACAGGGACCGGTTTTGGGTTTCATGGAGCAGACAAGGGTGATCACAGCCTAACTGAAGAACTGGATTCCGGATGTGGGCCGCAGGTGGAGTGAATCCCATGCTCCTGGACCGACTGTAGTGGATTTAGTAATCTGGACATGTGCAACCCGATTGAGCAAAACCCGAGACGCAAGCTGAGATTGGAGGAGAGTTAAGATCATAGTGGAGGCCCCGAGAGCAGGGGAGATCATCCTTGACCTTCATCTTCTTCCTCCCTTCCCCTTCTTGTGTCGTCGGCGGCACAAGCCTCTTCTCTTCACCATTGCCACCGGCGACGCCCTTGAACCAGATCTGAGGAGACGAGCTGAGAGACGGAAGGAGGGAGTTGCGCCGTACAAGATGAGGTTGAGCATCATCGGATCATCCCTCAACAACCAACACCACCGTTGCAATCTGCAACCATTCCATCCTCCAAGTCTGAGCTTCAGCGAAGGGAGAGCAGAATCAGAGGCAAGTTCTGAAGTTTATCTTTATCGGAGAACCACGGCCCACTGCACTTCACCATCACTCTCGCCGAAATTCACTGTCTCCATTGTCGTTATTACCTTTTCATCCTATCAACCATTTCAGGATACATAGCTGGCCATGGCTTCCTATACTGCCTTAAACTCAACACAGCCGTGCCTATTCCTCTGTTCTGTTTGGTTTTTGATTCAAATCCAGCCAATGAATTAAATTGATTTAGGCTGATTGGTTAATTTATTCTGAGATTTTATGGCTGGGTGTTTGAATCAAAATGGGATTATATTTCTTGAAGTTATTCACATGATTGGTTAGGCAATTTTGTGCTCTTGGGGATGAATTGGAGATGACTTGAGCTCATATGTGCTTCAAAGGGGAGTTTATTTTATCTATAGCTCATTGTATTTTTGATTTCTTAGGTTTAAGAATTCATTTATATATTGAGACTATAATTTTAGTTATGTTTCATTCCATGGATTGAGTTGTTGTGATTTGGAATTTGTAGTGAGGATTTGTACTCATCAATATATATGGTTATATATATGTTTCCTATGATTCTATTGCTTTCTATCTATTTAACATGGTATTGTTGGATAGTTTGATTGAATTGGAATTGTAGTTGAACCTAAATGCATTGCTTATTCCATAGTCACTCTCTAAGAGGTTTTAATAATGCTTAAATAAATGGGTTCATGAGTTTAAGCATTAGACTCAATGGTAATTGGGGTTTGATATATTAGAAAACTTAGAGAAACTCATTACACTAAAAGGGCTTAATAGCATTTCACGGGTAGGGGTTCCTCTCTTGTGATGCTAGACTCAATGGTAATTGAGGTTTTGTATATTAGAAGCTTACTGAATTAACTCCCCAAATATCTTAATTGAGCAAGAATAGTCATTGAAAACCATTTCCAAGAGCATCTTCATCATTTGCATTTCTAATCCATTCCATTCCATATCAGTTTTATTCCAAAAATCTAAAAATATTAGTTTTAAAAGCATTTTAGTTTAATTGCAATTTATTTGTTAGATAAAAACTTAAAAACCATTTTTAACTCATTTCATGTCAATCATTGCACTTAGTTCCCAGGTAATTAATAAAAGGCTCTTCGAGAGACGATCCGGGATTGCACCCTATATTGCAATCCTTGGTTATTTTTGAAGAAGTTACCAAGGTAAAAGCCAACAAAGCCTTATTTCTTCATTAGGCCCACAAATATCTCTTTGTATCCGTTCTAGAAAAGTGATAGACTCGCTTTCTATTTTGCTTGGTGAGAGCCAAATAATTAAAATTCTCTTAGAACATGTAGCACATGAAAAATTATGGGATTGTGGTATTTGTTTACATTTCAAGGTATGTCCACATGAATTCTCAATCATTTTTCGTATCATGATTGATCCGAGAGGGTCTAACCGATCATGCTAAACATTAAGTTCATTAGCAAACTTCTAGCTTATATTGGTAAATTTATGGTTTACAACAAGATAGGTTTCCTCAGGAAACAATATATTAGCTCTTCTAGAGTTGTAACACCCCAAAATTTATATTCACCAAAAGTATTGTAAATATTTGAGAAATTCAATAAAATGGTGAATATTCATGAATTTGGAATTTATGAATTTATAAATGTTCAATTTCATGAGAAATTGGGCAAAAATAATTAAGGAATTAACTTGGGTAATTTAAAAAGCCCAATATTAAGGTCCAAAAATAGATGAAAATTGGCCAAAGAAAAATAAGAAAAGAAATTGGATTAGAAAGGTAATGGCAAAATCGTAATTTTGCCAAAATAGCACAAAATAAATTATTTTCTAATTAATTGAAGTTAATTTCAATTAATTAAGAAAAATAAAGGTTAAGAATATATTTAGAATACTTTGGTCAATTTAATATGAATTTATGGAAAATTTGAGCAAAAAGTGCAATTTTGACCAAAATTGAGACTTTACATGTATACGTAACCTAGACAAGTTGTGAAGCCAATTGAGACCATAGGGAGGGACCCCTAGGTGTCTCCTACATGTGGCATAAATAAGGAAATATTGATTGGGCTTAATGAGCATGGTTATATGTACATAAGGATTTATGTACATAAGTTCAATTTTGAAATTTTGGAAAATAAAACAAATAAATAAAATATTGCAAAATATATGATAAATAAATATATCATCATCCTCTTCAGCCCATTTTCGTGCTGCAACATACCTGAAATAAGAGAGAGAAAGTTGAGAGAGTTTAGAGAGAGAAAGAGAAGAAAAATCACAAGGTAAGCTGATTTCTCCGACGATTTAACTCCTAACGCGTATAACTCTGACTCTAAGCTACTCCTCTTTGTTCTTTAGGGTTTGGAGGCTCAAAAATCTGTTCTCTAAAGGTTAGGGTTTCAGCCATTTTTGGGAAAAGCTTGTGGGAGCTTGAGGTAACTTCCAAACCTTCGTATATTAACTATTCTGGTTGCTATGGGCAATTTAATCGGTGAAATTTCGCCGGATTGCCATTGATTTTAAATTTTGGAAAAGTGTGTGCCTAAGTCCAGGGATGTTTGAGGGCCTTAGAGTTGTATTTTCAATAATTTGATGATTCCATTGGATTCAGTGGGCAAAAATAGGTAGGATTACAGTTGGGCACTTTTTCAGAAAAGGCCGAGAAAGCATAATCACGGAAACGCCCCTAAAACCTTAAAAGTAGGGTTGCCAAGGGCAAATTCGTAATTTGACATTGAATTTGGTAATTTTGAGTCCGGAAATGGGTTCCTTGGACGAAAATACTTTAGGATAGCCCTAGTCAAAAATTTTGGGAAAACGTGCCATCGGGCCTGGTACGGCGGGGCCGAGCCGGGGTCCCGGGGGCATTTTGGTAATTTTCACCATAGGCTAATATAACCATAAGAAACACTATGGAAGTGTCTAAAATGATACTTGGATAGGTTATAACCTATTTATTGTACATTTGATGATTTAGGACAGAGTTGGACGCCTATAGTTGACATGTTTTATGAGGCGGACCCTTTGAGACAGGAAAGAGGTTAAGGTAGGAACTACTATCTCTCATATATTATGTGATTATTTGTATGATGCGTGTTACTGTATTTTGTGACTTGAACACATGCTGAAGGCACATTACCTAGCTGTGGTCTAGGACCTAGCTGAGGCACACTAGTCTTACCTAGCTGTAGTCAAGGACTCAGCTGAGGTACATGTAGGGGTTTCAACGGGTTAATTGGCCTTGAATTTTGTGTACACACACGGATGATATGAGTTTTCATTTTACTTGATACGATGCATTGCATATTTAATTTTCGCATTTTATGTGTTGATCGTATGTTTCTACTGAGATTCCTTGGAATCTCACCCCTTTTTCTAATCCAAATGTCTTAGCGAGTACCAATGGCTCGAAAGCCAAGGATTCAGAGAAGGGAAACTGACGGGCACGTTACCTAAGATGAATACAGTGGTTGTATATAGTCTGTATGTGAAATAGTTTTGAAACATTCTGTACATATTTGTCATTATTATGGATTTCTGCTTTGTTAATGACTGTCTGTAAACAAATACTTATTATCAGTCTAACTGTACTTTTCTATTTGCCTATGGAACTTGTTCATTATTGCCCTGCGCATATCAAAATGGAAACGGGTGTTGACAAGAGTCTTCAATCATATTTATACTTCTAAATATAATCTGAACATTGATTTCTCTCATTACCAAGGAAGAAAAGTATTTTTCATTTTTGAGTATAGTATGAGTCGTTGAGACATAAATCTTTAGGATTTATATGAATAAGACTCATTATTTTTTAAAAGAGACATGAAAAATAAAGGAAACTATAATTAAAAACAAAATACATATGACATAATTGAAATATTTATCATATTCATCCAACATGACTCACATTTCTATTCCAACAATCTCCCTCTCATGTATGAGTTATACAAACATATTTGTCATATTCCTATTAGTTCTTCAAGAACTAGATCAACTCTGTTATTAGTTCTTCAGGAACTATCTTCTTAGTGTATTCAACATCTCTTTATTGAAAACATTACTCCATATATATATATATATATATATATTCTATAACAGAAATTTGAAGAGATTCATTAGGGTAAAATCAAATTACATAGAGATCATACTACAATGATATATGATAAATTGAAATAAAGAAAATTTGAGGGGAACATAAGGACAAATATAACATACCTTATCCAGGTT
This sequence comes from Inga oerstediana, assembly GCA_963210345.1. Lineage (NCBI taxonomy): Eukaryota > Viridiplantae > Streptophyta > Magnoliopsida > Fabales > Fabaceae > Inga > Inga oerstediana. The sequence continues at coordinate 44,844,955 of OY723407.1, forward strand.
AACGTTATACTCCAACATTTTCCAACACAAAGTCAATTGATATCAAATGATCACAAACATAAGAGTAAATATATAATAAAAAGGCGTGTGATGTACAAAAATCTCATCAACAAGCATACTAAGACATCTTTTATTTTACTCCAGAGCTCCTCATAATATAAGATAGGTTTAACCATTGGCCTTTTGGATTATATTATTTATAGTTTTTAAATAATCATTGCCTTATATAGATTCGGTAGAGACTCATGAGCGGCATAATTTTTTTAATGTGATCAAAGAAAAAATTAGTCTACAAGACTTTCTTTTATGCTGCATAATTCTCTATGAATAATTAGTCTTCAGGACACTATATAGTACAACTTTTTTTTTTTTTTAAAGTTGCAATGCTTTTTTATGTCATTTGATATTTTAATCATAAGCTTTCAAGGCTTTAGTCAGAGAGCCACAATTTTCCTTCCCATGCCATGATTTCAACCTTTACAAAGAACCATTTTGAAAAGAGATGGGCCTTCTGGCCATCTAATTAAGGAATTGAAGATATAACGGGTGCCAGACTTGAAATTATAGTATTAATAAATACCGAAATCGAAGGGAGGAAGATATTACTTTAAAATAAAAACTTTATGGCTTCAGGTCACTTAGTTCACATGGCTTCAGGCCAATTAATTCTCATGAATTTGAGCCAATTAATCTCAAGATAAGAAATTAAATCTATATAGCTTTTGACCATTTATCTTTAGAATAAATAAAAATTGAATGTCTTCTGGTTGTACACGATCAATAAGATAGAAGATGAAAAGTTATATGGCTTCTAGCCTTTTATCTTTAGGATAAAATTATAAGGCTTCTAGCCATTTAATAAAATAGAAGAGGAAAAAGTATATAACTTCCATCCATATAATAGGGAATTAAATGAATATGGCTTCTAGCCATATTATATCAAAATAAGAAGATAACCTATGTAAAATATGTAGAACATTCAAATCCCAAAGACAGAATTATACATGCTATATGCTATCTAAGAGTACAAACATTTGCCTGAGAAGAAGATTTAAACTAATCTTATTCATGCTCTATATAAGAGAGAGTCAAATTTGCCATAAAAGATCTATTGTCAAAGTAGATAAATTAATTAGGCCGAAGATAATAGCGTTCCTTAGTTAGAAATTGATTCTCATAGACATAGAAGAATAGAATAAGAGTAATACCTTTTTAGAAATTGTAATGGATGTCATCATTAATACCCTCTAAATAGATTGGAAAGATCTTACCTTGCCATCTGCAAGAAACAACTCGTCTTATGCATACTCCAGAATTCCATCCTCCGTATGAATTGAACCATGGAGACAATTACAGAGCTTTTTCTCGCACATCCCAATAACTTGTAACTGCTTCTGAATTGCCAAATTGTTGTAGAGCTCGCACACATCTTTTCTCATAAGCATGATTTATTTTAACGTCAAAGTAAAAGAACGCTCTTCCTCTAAAGTGCAACGTCGCCTGATTTTCAACCACCGCCATATGGATTAGACCATGTTCATGGCAAATATATATATATATATATATATATAAACAAGCCTCATTTGGTAGAGTCTCGTGCTGATAACGTATTATAAATAAAAGAAAAATATGATGAGAGAAAGACAGGAGATTCTTATTTACTATTTAAGGTCTGTTTAGTATATAGGGTTAAGGTGCAAAAATATACATGAGCTTTTATCAAAAGTGCATCCAACACCAAATGCTTTTTTTTGGAGCAAAAGTGACTCTGAGCTTTCAAAATAGGTGCAAAAGTCACATAACTCATTATCTCAAGGATGTTGACTGTGAGTTTTAACTTTGTTGACTAAAAATGCTGATTAGTCATGATGATGTGGACGAATAATAAACAACTTGAACTCCTGGTAGTGAATCTCGAACTCCTCGTCTCCGACTCCGTCGCACTCATTCCCGCTCTACAATTTCATCTTCATCTCCCTCAGCTTCTCGGTGGCTAATCCGAGGGTGAGCTTGTGGCATCGGCGCTGGTACTTGAAGGCGTTGATGCAGCGGAGGGTCTGGGCGACGGAGACGTAGAAGATGAGGTGGGCGAGGGAGAGGAGGGAGATAGGGATCCAGCAATGGCGGCACTGGAGGCGAGAGGAATTAGAGAGAGTGAGGAAGACGAGGCTGAGGAAGATGAAGAAAATCTGGAAGAGCTTGTGAAACTCCTTCTTCTGGAGGTCAATGGCGCGCTTCTTCTCCAGAGTCTTCTCGAAGTGAAGCTGGATCAGCTTCTCGGTGGCTAATCCGAGGGTGAAGATGAAAATCAAAGCCAAAACCCGGAGAAATCCAACAGCAATTCTGAAAAGGTTCTTTTGCAGGTGGATGCAGAGCCAACAATTGCACAATATTCAAGACTGAACAGCTAAACGTGAAGCTCATCGAAGTCAGATTTTAAGGAACACGCACAAGAAACACAAGTAACATTATCTGAAATTTATACAATAAAATCACGGGAATTGCGGGGTCATATTGCTGCTACGTAAAAATTTTATACTGGTTAAAGTGGTTATAACAAAAACCTCCTTCAAAACCAGAGGAAGAAGAAGACTTGGTCAACCCTGTAAAATTTCAGTTTTCTTTCAGTGAAAAGAACCTTTAAACAAATTCTGAAAAATGGTATTCACCAGTGCTCCCAGTTTTCTTTCGCCTGTCACCCAATGGTTCTCCTTATCCTTCAGTGTATTGACCCGATTTTTCCTCCGTTGAATCTTCGTTTTTGTGTGATAACGAAAAATATGTATTCGCCCTCCACATCATCATGACTAATCAGCATTTTTAGTCAACAAAGTTAAAACTCACAGTCAACATCCTTGAGATAATGAGTTATGTGACTTTTGCACCTATTTTGAAAGCTCAGAGTCACTTTTGCTCCAAAAAAAAGCATTTGGTGTTGGATGCACTTTTGATAAAAGCTCATGTGTATTTTTGCACCTTAACCCTAGTATATAATATATGCATTCTATTTATAGATATAGGTTTACAATCTCAATAGAATCTACATCTATCATCAACAAATTTAATGAGAATAAAGATAACTATAAGATACTAGAGATAATATTAGATAACGGACATATATGAACATTCACATAAATATTATATTCATAACATTTTCGTGTTTATATGAGGTATAGACAAAAACCTTATCAATTGAATAAGGGTAAAGGTGCAAAAATACACCATAAAGTTTTGCCCAAAGTATGTCAACCACCATATGTTTTTCTAGTGTGCAAAACTACCAGTGAACATTGAAAATGAGAAGAAGAAAAAAATGGCACAACTGTTAAAAATGCAACTCTCAATCATGGAGGGAATACGTCACTGTTCTTTTGTGTTGTTATGTTAGTCATCGTGTTTGCTTTTAACTCTGTGTATTGTTGTTGGTTGTGGTTTCTTCAGTTCAATAAAGATGGTGGTTTCAAGGAGACCTGTGTTCCAAGGCATGGCATTGGCTTCCGACCGAAGGTTTAGTGAGTGTTTATTTTAACTTTTAGAGAATAGCTTTTACGATTTACGAGATAAATATATGAAAGGAGTTTTATCTCGACTTGTGAAAAATAGCTTCTGAAACCATAGTTTTACAGTTAGCCAAACATGCTTTTAGACTCCTATGTATGGCAGCTTCTATTCTTCCTTGTTTATCAAACCAGTTTCTTGTAGGTGCCATTAGCTAACTTATGGAGACCAGGCGTCACGACAAATTTGTTCTCATGGAGTTGATCTCAACTTGTGAATCATAGAGCTGTGAATGAGCAAGACCCATCCATGTGAGTAAGTATTCTTTAGCCCATGCCTGACAATTAATTATTATCCGTATTGAAGTAATCTTGTTATTTATGATTGTGTATGTTTAATTCAGACTTCTTGTATGTTGTTTTTTAATCTATAATTGATTCTTTTATAAAAAAAAAAACGAACATGTAAAAAAAATTAATACAAATATACAAAACACGCGACCCAAAACAAGTTATATATATCTACAAGTCATTAGCTTCTACAAAAATTGTATAATTATTGATATTGATGATTGATTTCATTCTTAGACTATCACCTTCCTTGGGCATTTATCCAAATAAAAACCGGTTTTAAACTAAAATTAAAAAGTACTGTCAATAATTATTGGAAAGAGGTTGTTAGATAGACAGCCTTAAATCAGTAAGGATAAAACTTACGTCAAGTTGATTATATTTATTAGGTTAAGTTGATCGGTGAACTGTGATTGCATATACACATTTTAACAATAGCACACTAAAATGTGTTCGTGTCTCATGGATGAATTTACAAGTGTGTGTGTGTGTGTATATATATATATATGTTAACAAGTAACAAACTAAATAACAATATCTATATTTATTCATAAATGCGCACACATTTTAACAACTAATAATAACAAAATAACTATGGCAAAAAAAAACTAATAATAATAATAACAAAATAACAAGTGTTTGTATATAGATTTACTAATTCTAGTTTACATTATAACAGCTGATACAAAATTTTACAAGTATTCTATAGGTGAATTTGCAAAATGCATAAACGTATTTTAACCATTAATAATAACAAATTAATAAGTGTGGTTGGTGAACTTGACCAAGTTTTCTACAATCAATAAACCGATTATAGATTTCAAGGCATTAAAGGGAGAAATGTATTACGATTATCATTTACAGTTTTTTTTTTTAAAATAAAGTCTAACATATAAGCAATAAAGAGTTGATTAATAATCAAAGCCCCAATGACTAAAAAATTGAAAAATAAAACTCCCTCTTCACCAGGACCTAAGCCTACATCCCCAGGTTGATGATATTCCATTTCCAAGGGAAGCATTCATATACTATTAGAATTACGATGTAACCTAATACAGAAATTAGGAGCATTGTGAGCTTAAGTTGGTCAAAGAACAATTTTACAGGTATGCGAGCCTTCTGCAACTAGGGACTATTTCCATGCGACCAAGTTCCTAAAAGGCAACTGTATTCTTAATCCTCTCCATCTGCTTCTTTCCAGCGAAGGATGCAAATCCAGAATGTGTTCTGGCATGAAATCGTGCCTTGTTAGTATGCCGACAACAGGGAACCCCTGCAGTTAGTAAGCATGGAACTAACATGAGTCAAAATACAAAGATCATTAATAGTAATGATGAGCCACAAGTAACATGCATAATATGAAACAACCCATAATTAACCAAGTCAGCTATGTTCATGCTGATCTTAATTTAATATGAAGAAAATATGGTGATGAACAAAACCTAATGGCTTTGGATTGTGACACCAATTCCCAAAGTTGAATCTTCTACTTAAGAAAGCAAATGTATAACACCAACATCCCATCTTCATACTCCTCTATACATTCATGCTTGTAACTATGAAATTACTGGGTGGGTTCAATTTTTCCCAAGTACTTCATATGGGTTTGTTGGGTTTCAATGCCCAGCCAGACTCCTTTCCCACACCATGAGGAAGAACAGTTAGGAATGATATGATATGCTAAGGAAACATGCAATTAATATGCATGACCAAATCGGAGCAGCTTTTGATCCAACTAATGAAAACTTACTAATATATGGTAAAAATGTTTTCTCTAACATGTTTACTAACCTATCATGTAAGCATAGGAAGCAGAAGCTGCTTATTCATCACATAATATATATAGAAGCGCACAAAATTAACATAAAGAAACATTCGATGAAAGGGGAAAAATGTGCAGACAGCAGATAATTCCTCCAAAACATATTTGTGGCAGTAAGACAAGACAAAGTGACTTACATTAAAGACCCTGGGTATCACCAGAAGATGCCTTAAACCGACATTCCGAAAAAGGGTAAGGGCCTTTCCCAGAGACATTGTCTCAAGGACAGTATAAGGTGAAGCATTACTAAATGGATGGAGATCGATGAACATGTCCAACTCTTCCTCAGTGACCTGTAGATCCTCTATCTTGTCACTGTTGCCAGAACCATTCTTTGCAAAGTCATCAGCAGAAAACTTCTTGAAGGCGTCGTCATCTCCTATTGCCATTGGTGCGGGCAAGAAATCTTTCTTCTTTAACAATGTGAGAAGATGGTCGCGAAGGATTATACCATATAAAACTGGAGCTTCAGAATATGGAGGCTCATCAACCACAGGGAACCCATTGTGACTTGAAGTTCTGAGAACAAACACAATGTTGCGAACCTTCTCAATGCCATTAAAGATCTGTAGCGGGCCCGTGACTACATCACCTACTGTTAGCTGCCTCATGTATGGCTCAACATGATTATTTAAATAAGGAAACCCTTTTGCTTTCATGATAAGGTCATATATATTTGCATTGAAAGCATCAGCTACCGTTTTAGCCGTCAGAAGAGATACCATCACCAAGGGTAGCAATGACAAATTATTTGTTAGTTCTAGAAAGATTACACAAAGGGAAACTGTCATTCTCATAGATCCTCCTAGAAAGGAAGCAGCACCCAATACAGCATAAAGGCCATGGTTAAGAGTGAAATATTCTCCAACCATCATACCAACCACACGCCCGTAAGAAGCACCAATCACAATATTTGGCACAAAAAGACCAGCTGGAGCAACAACCCCATAGCTAAAGATGCTTAGAAAAAAGCATGAGATGAAAAAGGTAAACATGGATGAATATGCAAACTCCTCGTCTGTGTTTTTGCTAAACAGATTTTTGATAGCATCACCACATGTGTTGAAAAAAAGGCTAGCAAGATCATTGTAATGACCAGGAGGACATTGGAATTTCTTGTAGTTACCAGAACGGCCTATTGTAGGACATTCCTCAGCTGCATCAACTGGACAAGGTCGACAAGATACAAGCCATGGCAATCCAAAAAGAAGACAAGAAGTAATAATAGAGATTAAGCAAGCAAGCAAAATTTTGTATTGAATGCCTTTCCTGCAAGAGAAAATGATGAGAAGAATGAGCTTAGCAAAACACATTGTACAAAGTTAGCACAAAATACAATGATCTTACTCATGGATCATGTTGTAGACACGGAGAACCCTGGTCAACAGAGCATTATATAAGCTTCCAAGTATGCCTCCTACAACCCCAATAATCATTGCAGGAAGCACATTCGCCAGGTGATAGTCAATATTTGTTGGATTAACATCAAACATTATCAGCCCACCTTTACCAAATGGCCCACATTTACCGCTTAAACAAAAGTCTATCAATGAACGAAGCACAAGTGCAACTACTGCTGTTGTGAAGAAAGTTCTCCACAGAAGGGCACTTCTCCACCTGCAGAACAGAACTGAAACGTATAATATATTTGGAAAGCCAAAGGGAACAAAATTTAGTAATGGAATTTAAGGGTAAAAAGACACACTTTTAACCATAATCCAGAAGAATTCAAGCCAACTGACAAAATTGGAAAAAACAACCCATATTTGTACAGAGCCTAAAATGAGTTAGAGTTACACTGTTCATGGTTTGCGAACAATATGATTTCCCATTATATTTTGCATAGAGATGTATAGATTATGGAAACCATTCACGAGAAAGCTATACAAAAGAAAACAGGAAGTGGGGGTGAGAGAATCTGCCATCATAATAGTTGTCTGAAAACTTAGATCAGCCTATTGTATATACACATGTATAAAACAAGTTGCCCTGTCGTGTTTAGTTAGTCAAAGGTCCTCAGCGCATCTATTACAACATGGTTTGAGTTTATAGGAATAAAAGAGAATATCAAATCAGTAGGACGCACCAAGATGCCATTTCTTCAAAAGCAAACAACACCCCACCAACTGGGGCACGGAAGGCTGCAGCCATTCCAGCAGCTGCTCCACATGTTATTAGATCCCTTCGATCTCGGTCGTTCTTAAAAAAATGTAACCATTTCCATATTAGCCCATATTTCTTTGAACCAACCTGACCCAACAATGATCCCACACATGCACCAATATGAACCATGGGTCCAGCCTTTCCAACAAGAAGGGATGATGAAACTGCTGTAATGCTTCCAATAACCTGTAGAAAGAATGAACATGAATCAAATCCATTCTTCAAGGAAAATATGAAAAATCTGAAATTTCATCTTCCACTTCAAAGTAGCAAGATACCAAAAAAAATGGCATCCAATGAATCAATACTAACTCATTCAATAGCACAAAAAACTAAGGTTGTGGAAGTATGTTGAATCATAGAATTTTATTAAACTCCCATCTCATAAGTTCAATCTACGTAGAGTAACAGTATGAGTAGATCCCCAACACTGAACAACGTTGGTATACCTTAACGATCAGAGTTCTGAGCGTAAATATTCCCGGGGCATCTACCCCATTTAAGTAGGCTTTTACCTCTGGTATACCAGAACCTGCGGCAGCAGGTGCTATAAAAGCCGTGATTATAGTAGAAAAAAGAATGAGAACCAAATTCGAAGAACAAAATACTACAAAGGCCAAGAGAAACCTGCAAAAAAAAAAAATTTCAAATTCGTCAGTAGCTTGACTTGAAAAGAGTAGAGATATAACAAACTGTATTTGTTTCTACTAATGAAAAAACTCTAAAAGTAATCATGTCCAAGCCCAAATGTTGTAGTATATGATTCAATCAAGGAAGTAGTCAAATTGTATATTTCTACGTAACACAAAACAAAATCATAGACACTACCTCCTCTGCAACATCAAGTTAGACGTGATCACGAACTTGATGCCAGCGAAAGTCTCAACTGCGAGATTATGGTAAAATCCAACCACGCCAACAATCGCACCAATCAACAAACACAAAACCCACTTCATGGATACGAACTGGAGTATCTGAATCTTCCGTCGGCTCCTCCAATCCTGCTTGAAGAACTCGTTCTCGATAATCCTGCATACCCCAGAACAAAAGGCGAAGAATTGAGCACAAATTCATTCCCAACAGACAAAATCCCATAAAAAAAATAAAAAATTTCTCCAAAATTTCAAAGAACAGATGGAAAAAAAAACAAGAAAAGAAAAACACAGACTCGTAGTCAAGGCTCTCAATAGGACAGACATTGGCTCCAACAATAGCAACCTGCGAAGAGGAATTGATTCTGGATCTTCCGCTATGAAGCAAGGGTTGATGGAGGGACTCGCAGTCCCCATTCGAGTAATCGGTTGACATTGTAGGAACCCAATGGAGTACGTCAAGCCGCATATGAGTATGCATATATATATATAGAGGGAGGGAGGGAGGGAGGGAGGGAGCGAGAATAGGTGTGAAAGTGGCCGTTGAGTTGTGGAGAGTTGAAAAGAGGTTGAGAGAGCAAACGAGAAGAACGAGGTTGGTTCAGAGCAAGGAGACGACCAGAGAGGGTGGAGACGATTCGCTCCAACACTAAACGACGACGTGTGAAGCTTCCGGTGTGCAATTGCGAACGAACCTTTTTGCAGATATCAGCTCCGGACTTTCCTATTAAGCATTCCGAAAAGAAACTATAATAATATTCTCATAAAAAAATAAAAAAATACACGTGGTATATATGATTGATACCTTTCCCCCCGATATTTTAAACAATCTTTTTAAGTTCTATATATAAAAAAGAAAAGGTATATCTTTTTAAGTTCCTTTTTCAGTTTTTCGTTTTATAACAATTAATTGAAACACAAGCCAAAAAAACAGTTGAGACTAAATTATTTGTTAAAAAAAATAAAACAAGATGTAAATCTGGTTTTTACAAAGTATAAATTTTATTTTCTTACGTATAATATAGATTTTCTTGAGCCAATTTCTTAAAAGTTATAAATTCAAATTTTGTTATAAGATCAATCTGATTAATATAATGAATTATCCATAAAAATTATCTTTGATTTTTCAAATAATATATTGGGAGAATTACACTAAGGTTCCATGGAAGAAGAGAATTGAAAAAATGGTCACAATAGATTGTAAAATGAAAAAATGGTCACATGGAGTTGTTAATACAGGCTCATGGAGTTGTTAACGAGTTGTCAATACAGGCTCCTAGAGTTGTTAATGGGACCATTTTTTCATTTTACAATCTACATGGACCATTTTTTCATTTTTTTCCTTCCTTGGGACCTCATTGTAATTCTCCCTAATATATTTGATATATTTAAATTATTTTTTAAAATTTTATAGTTCCCCTCTGCAGGTGATATAGCCAGCATAAGCATGCCGCATGCGTGATTATGCAGGTCACTACTATAATGCATTAAATAAGCTTATTCGCTTTTATTATTTTTTTGGTTGCCAAAAGCTTATGCATCTTTATCACCATATGCATCAAAAAATAAAAATGGAAAACACTAAAAAAGTAGTTGCGGATTGGTCTTAAAATATTAGGAATAATCACATCTTAACCCTATGTTTGGATGTGAAGAAAATTAGATGAGCAAAAATATTATGAGGGAATACTCTTTACATCAAAAAATAGTAATTTTTTTTTACTGTTTTTGAAATTTTTCTTTTTAGTGTTCACTTCCCTTATCTTTACCTTGTTTTTCTTTCCATTCAAACATGGCCTAAAAAATCCAGGGCTTTCCATAGATAATAATTATACTGGTTTCTTATACATAAATTGTTTTTTAAAAAAAGAGTAAAATACTTCAATCACTCTTCTATTTTACCTTAATTACACTGACCTCTCTTTATTTTAAAAACATATACTTAAGTCTAACTCATTAATTCCGTTAATAATATTCTAAAAAGATTCTAAAAATATATTTTTAAATAAAATTTATATAAAAATAAAAATTATTTCCTAATTTACTCTTAGTACTAAATCCTAATTTTTTTTAATGGATAGCTTGTAAATATCACAAACTCTTAAAAATTTGAGTAAGTTTTTTAAATGTTTGTAGAAAAAATATGAAATTATAAATTTAAATGACTTATATAATCTCTCAAATCAAACTTATATAGTTTATTATATTTGATAGAAAAAATGTGATATATATATAGTTATTTAAGAAACTAAAAATAAATAAATTTCAATAAATATGGTGAATAATTAAAATTATAAATTTTACAATTTCAAAATTAATAAATTTTTAACATATTGGAAAGTTGAAAAATCTATTAGAATTAAAATGTGGTGGTATGAAATTTTAAGTGCGCGTGTTTAAATAGTTCTAGTGTTAAAAAGGGGCATTTGGATAAAATAATAATCTAAAAGTCAAACTTAACGATCAACTAATGATTTGGTAGATGAAAATACAATTTCAGAATATAAGGAATGTTTGTGTAACACACATTTTAATTTTAAGGAAAATTTATATTATTTTTCAAAATATAAAAGACACCCGTGTAATTAAGTCAAAACAGAAAAATAGGGTCACATAAATAGCTTTGAAGCTGAAACTTGAGGAGTTATATTGGGTCTTAAATTTGTTTGGGATATGGGGTCCCGTAACATCCTACTGGAATCATACTGTTAGGAGCTAGTTGAAATGCTAAATAGCTGCAACGAAGAATTGGAACAGCATGGGTTGCTGAGAGAAGCGAGGACTCGACTTGGTGGAGATTGGAATGTCAGCGTCTCGTGGTGTTGTCGGGATAAGAACTCAGTGGCTAACACCTTGGCTAAAGAGGCGCTAGGCGCTGCAAGTGGATTGGTTAGCTTTATGACACCGCCTTCGTGTATTTTGGATTTGTTGCGAAGAGAGGTGCTGGGTTGGTGTTTGTTTGGGATAGTTTATTTTTTACTTATAAGTGCTTATAATTTATGATTTACTGTATACGAGATATGTATGTAAGAGGAGTTTTGTCTCGACTTACATAATAAATGCTTATTTCTAAAAAATAAGCTATTTCAAACAGTTACTTAGATTATTAGTTTTATTATTTTGTGCTTGTACCTTTCTATAAAAAAGAAAAGAAATGTAGTTAGGGTTTTTTTACTCTTAAAAAAATAGTTTTCTATTTTATAAGTAATATTTTATGTGGAAAGATGGATGCATTATTAATTACTTCATCTCCGGAATAGATAAAAGAGTTAGATGTTATATTTACTTTGTTCTTAAATGTTACTATATCCTTATTCACTTGGTCTCCCAAATTCAAAATTTTTAAAAAAAATTATATGTATGGATTACAAGGATATCTCATCTCAGTTGGCCGAAAAAAGAAAAGAGACATCTCACGAAAATAAATACTTATTTTTTAACAAATAACTAATTTTCTTAATTTTCATAAATTAATTATATAATTAACTCTTGATGGTGGGAAGTACTCACTCCGATTTTACCCTTTTGCAATTTTCTCTAACTACGCCAAGAAGTTGCATATGACAATGATAAATGGTTTTTTACGGATGATGCATTTAAAAAGGGTAAATTAATTTTTTTTCTTTCTAATATAATATCATTAATTTAATCTCCTCTCGTCTATTTTGAATGATAGCTAGAGGAATAGTTTCCATGTAATATCAAACCATGTTAGTGTCCCGTTTGATATTATGAAAGAGTTTTTAATGAAAGTGAAAGTGAAACTTGAAATGGAATTGGAAATGAAATTAGAGGGAGAAGTAAATTTTAAAACATGTTTGGTACAACGGTGGTAGAAGTAAGGAAGTGAGATATAATAATTAATTAAAATATGTAGTTATAATCTAAAAATACCAAAATACCCTCAAAAGAAAAAAAAACTCTTCCTCTTTTAGCCCAATTTAATTGCTGTCCACCACCATTCATGGCAAAAATACTTGAACAACGAACCAAAAACAAAATGCTTGAACAAAATGGCGGTAATTGAAATCAGAGAAATCAAAATGCTTGAACAATGAACCAAAAACAAAAATCAGAGCAATCGTGGCCATAATTGAAATCAAAAACAAAAACTAAAAGGAGCGATCATGGCTATAATTATCAGAGCAATCAAAATTGCAGGAAAACAATCAACATGCTTGAACAATCAAATCGTGCAATCGTTGCCTGAAAATCGAAGAAATGGATCAAAATTGTGGAACGAAGAAAACAAAAAAGAAACATCCTTGAAAACCATCCTCGTCGGAGAAGAGTAAGAAGATGTTGGAGATTGTGGAGGACTATAGATGAAGATGATGCCGGAGATCATGGAGGATGGGCGACAAGGTTTGAACTGCTTGGCATTGTTGATCTGAGTACTCCTCAAGTGGTCACGCAAAGAAGAAGTGATGAGGAAGGCGGAGATGATATGTTGAAGGGGTAAGGGGAGATGACACTTGAAGAAGACGATGGAGGACTGTCGCCGTCGCCAATGCAGAGGATGAGCATGGTTGCCAGAGGAGGGAAGAAGAAAGCATGGAAGGGCAGTAAGGGAAATAACACCAAGGAAGTGGAACTGGAACCCGCTTCCACAGTGTGAGTGATAGAAGTGACTTCCATCATAAACTCAGTTCATCTACAACAAACATGTTAAAAGTCCAATTCCACTTCCCTCTTCCCAATTCTATGCTACCAAACAAGGCATAGATGAATGCCAGAGAAAGCAACAAAGGGTCAAATGTATGCAGACACATGGCAAGATCCTATTATTATTGTTGTTATTGTTATTATTCATAAGAATTGACATTCTGAAAAGAGAAAATATTATAACCGCTTGCTTCTTTTTCTTCAATGATTCTACAGAAAAGTATCAAATATTGATATTGATGTGATCCATCTTTATATCTAATGATAGAAAGAAAAAAAATGATAGAAGGTACCATTTTATTTAGGGAAATTTTCACTTCGTCTATGGAGGAGATTTTATTTTAATCAACTCCAAAAAAGATTTGAAACTTCACTGCACCCATGATTCAAAATGAAATTAAATTTTGTAGGTAGAAAGATAATGATGCATTTCCCTTATTTGCCTTATAAATTGTATTATTTGTCTTGTAAATGCTCTTATTTGTTTTATAAATTCTCGTATTTTTCTTGTGAATGATTAAAATATTCTTAACTCCTTAGGTTCTTTCTAATATTTTTATTTGTCTTCTAAATTATCAAAACTCTATTGTTTCTTTTGAATTCCTTTATTTATCTTGTAAATGCCTTTATTTGTCTTGTAAATATCCTTATTTATCTTATAAATGGTATTATGAAAAAATAAAGAAAGGGCATCATTGTCTTTTCACTCACAAAACTTAGTTTCATATTGATTCAAGGATTACAGTGAAATTTCAAAATTTTTTGGAGTTGACTGCAATAAAATCTCTTCCCCCTCACTAAAATTTTCCCTTTTATTTAACCATCATTTTGTGTTCCACTTTGCATATGGACCACTTCATGTCCCCCTCTACGTATATTTGTGCATAATGTGCACCCGCTTGTAAAATAGTAGTAAATTTAAGGTAGCTATAGAGTAAATGTGCAAATTTAGTAATGAATAATTTTGTTAAGAGTACCTATAAGAATTATCTATTTTCAATGCAAAAATAAACATAAATAATTTATTTGGGACTAGATATAGGCATATAGCAACTCCATTAAGGAGATTTAACTTTAGTTACTTTTGTATTGTGGGTCCCACTAGTTTTCTTTCTCTCTATTGTTTAAATATTTTTAATGGGAAAATATCACTACACCTCTTAGGTTAAAATGAAATTAAGTTTTTCTTGTGAAAAGACAATAATTTCCTTACTTTATTTTTTTATAAGAGCATTTATAAAATAAATATAAGCATTGTTAAGAAAAATAACAATATTTACAAGACAAATACGTGAATGACCAAAATTTTTTAACTTTTGGACATTCACATGTTTGTCTTGTAAATGTCTTTATCTATCTTAAAAATATCCATATATTTCTTATAAATGCTCTTATGAAAAAAACTAAAATAAGGGTATTATTGTCTTTTTAATAACAAAACTTAATTTCATTTTGACCCAAGAAGATGCTATAAAATTTTAGAATCTTTTAGGGGTTAACTGAAATAAAATTGTTTCCATAAAGTATAAGTGATATTTTTTTATTAAAGAATATTAAAATAATGGAGAGAGAGAGAAGACTGATGGGACCCATAGTGCAAAAAATAACTGAAGTTAAGTCTTCTTAACGGTGTTGTTATATATGTTCCCAAATAAATTATTTATGTCTATTTTTTGCATTAAAAATAAATAGTTTTTATGATTGCTCATAGCGAAATTGTTCATTACTAATTTATCTTAATGTATTGAACTAAATATGGAAGGATAACTATATTTTTTTAGCAAAAAATGATAATACATTTTAAGATGCCAAATATAAGAGTTAGTTGAGATTTTGCTTTGATCTATCGTATCTTTCAAAATTTATCATCTCTTTCAAATTATGTCTTTGATTCCACAATTCACACATTCAATGCAAATTGTTAATATAAAAATCAAAACACACACATATTTTTATAAATGGCTAACTTAAATAATTTATTTAATTTTTATATAATTATTTGGTAAAATAGTAATTCAATGGTTTTCTGGCGTCCTTTTCCATGTAAGTATGTTGGGGAGATCAAATTATATTTGTTAAAATTAACTAATTTGTTTTATTTGTTAATTCTACTTAAATTAGTTAAATAGATCTTATTTCAACACAACAATTATATAAATTTTTTTCTTAAAAATAGTTATAGACGTAACTGTTTGGATCATAAAATAAGCATCATATTAATATTATTCATCAATTTGTTTAAGCAAATGATTCCATTAAATATGAAATCAAATATTTGATATTCATTGTAAATATAAGTTAAAGGGAACCAGTAAAAAGACTTTAAAAATGTTTAAAAGACAAAAATGTGTTTCAAATATTTATAATTTCAGATAAGTGTTAGGCAAAATTTATTCTTTTTAAAATTAATAGGAAATGATAAAAATGCCCTTACACATATTTTTAAAAAAAAATGCAAAACCACCACCGTTTGTGGCGACTGGCGACAGCAACAACCAGCAGCCCACTACGGGCTGGTCGCCAGAGCTCCAATAGGAATAAACATTCCGAAAGTGGTGGGGTGGGATTTGAACCCCCACCACTTGTTTTGCCAAAAACATTCCAATTCTTTTCAATATATATTGTGCAAGTGTGTGTGTATATATAAGCTAACTCTTTAACTTTGACTCAACTTCATTGACAAGTTTTGTTAAGGAATTCACAACATTTTATTAGATTTTAACAATTTTCATTGACTCAGTAAAAAAGTTTACACTATCAACTCATTCACAAATTTTGTTAAGGAATTCACAACATTTGATTAGGTTTTAACAACTTCCGTTCACCCCATAAAAAATTCACACAATGAGATCATTCACAAGTTTTATTAAAGAATTCATGAAATTTCATTAGGTTTCAAAAACTTTCGTTTACCAAGTAAAAAAGTCATACTATTAAGTCATTCACAAGTTTTGTTAAACAATTAACGATATTTTATTAGGTTTTAACAACTTTCGTTTACTAAGTAAAAAGTCACACTATCAGATCATTCAAAATTTTTATCAAAGAATTCACGATAATTGATTAGGTTTTAATAACTTTTATTAATAAAGTTACACTATCAGGTTTTAACAACTTGTGAAATTTTTTTTATGGGAAAAATAAAATTGTTAAAACTTAATTAACTTTGGTGAATTCCTAAATAAAAATTATGAATGATCTGATAGTATGAATTTTTTATTTGATAAATAAAAGTTATTAAAACCTAATCAAATGTCGTAAATTTTTTAACAAAACTTGTGAATGACCTGATATTTTGAACTTTTTACTTGGTAAACGAAAATTGTTAAAATTTAATGAAATGTCATGAATTTCTTAACAAAACTTCAGAATAACGTTATAGTGTGAATTGTTTACTTGATAAACGAAAGTTTTTAAAACCTAATGAAATGTCGTGAATTTCTTAACAAAACTTGTGAATGATATAATAATGTGAATTTTTTACTTAGTGAATGAAAATTGTTAGAATCTAATGAATATTATGAATTTCTTATTAAAACTTATAAATGACCTGATAGTGTAAATTTGTTACTTGATAAATAAAAGTTGTTAAAACATAATTAAATATCGTGAATTTCTAAACAAAACTTGTAAATATACTTGAGTTAAAAATCAAAAGTTAAGATGTGTGTGTGTGTGTTTTTTTTTCTTTGCATATTATGTCTTAAAGCCACTGAACAAAAATCGGACCAGACCAGCCGGTTGGACCGGGAACCGGTCAATGGTCCAGTCTGGTTCGCCCATTGACCGTGAACCGGTTTGAAACTGGTTGGATCGGTCTAAACCGGTTGAAACTGGGAAAACTAGTGGTTCAACTGGTTGGACCGGTTTCATTTTTTTTATTTTTTTAATTATTATTTTGTGTTATTTTTAAGGGAAAAATGAAAGGTTGAAGACCAAGATAAAGAGAAAAATAGGTAAAGAAAGAATAAATCTAAAAAAGAAGAAGAAAATAATAAAAAAGTTATTTAAAAGGATATAATAATGATAAGAAATGAGATATTAATGCATAAGTATAGATATTATAACTAATACTACTAGATTCTAAGCATTTTTTTCTAAAGATCTACATTTTTATCTATAGAAGTTTAAAAATATATTAATACATATATATATATATATATATAGTATTACTACTAATAAATTATAATATTTTAATATGGCCAGTCTGACCACCGGTTAGACCCTGGTTGACCATTAACTCTTGCACCTGTGCCGTGACCAGTTTATTGCCCGGTTTGGTTTTTTGTTCCTTGCTTGAAAGTCATTGGTGGCCATTGAGCCACCAATCTTATGGCAAACCAAGTGGTGGGGTTCAAATCCCACTCCTACCACTTTGGGAATATTAGAATATTCTCTCCAGCCTGCCACCCGAGCTCTGATCGCCTGTTATGCTTCAAATTTTGATTAAGGGCTAATGACATTTATTAAGAATGATTTGTGAATTAAAGTTGATTTGAGATCCGAATTAATTATTGGAAATGCCCAACACCCTATATTTTGGCATAATTATGTGACAAAGTTATTATTGGGCTAAAATAGAGGGAAATGGCGCATGGAAAAGGGAAAAAAAGAATTTCAATATGTGTCATGTGGCAATTCAAGCAATGTGCCGTAATCAAGGGAAAAATTGGAAGAATGGAAAATTTATCAGTCAATTAGTCAGTAATTGAGGAAGAAATTAGTTACTAACTAAAAGAGCTAGTGAGATAACTAAATAGATAATGGAGCTAGTTAGAGTAACCAAATGGTTACTTACTTTATGATAAACAAGAGGATTTTGACAAGTGGTATGTTGAGATGAAGAGGGAGTAGTAGAAAAGTCAAAACCCAATATTTTAAGCATTTCTCTCTCTCTCTCTCTCTTCCCCCCCCCCCCAATTTCAGCTGAAATGGTATGGGCATGAGAAGAGCCCATCATATCTTCATCTTCCTTACACTTTCATCTCTCATTTCTTTCTCACATTCGTGCAGCCATTGATGTCCAAGAAAGAGGAAGAAGCTCTTCATTAAGGTAGGCCATTTGACCCTTAAGATGAGCTCAAATGCAAAAACTCTCTTCCTCAATCTTGTTCCTTGGGTTGAAGGCTTCATTTCTATAGTTTTAGATTTTCCATTGGTGGTGTTTTAAGCACCTAAGGAAATCTAGAGATTGGACAAGCAAGGAATTCCTTTAAGAAAGTTGTAGAGATGAGTAAGATGAACATTTCTACCTAAGTTTTGTGGCATTTGGTTGAGCTCATAAATTCTGGAATTTTCTGCCCTATTCTCAAAAATTAGGGTCATTGAGTGTTTGGTATGTTGTGGTCATAGAAATGGTGTTTTGAATAGATAGAATTGAATTGAAGCTTAAATGTTAAGTTTGGCAATTTTGGATTTTGTGTTGAATATATGCCAAAAATAGAACATGTTAAAGGAATGAGAATTCGTTTGTTATGATGCACTACTACAAACTAGACATTTTACTACCCTAAAGGATGTCCCTTTTTAAGTTAGGGACGTCCAAAGTTCAATATTTGGCGGGAGGCTTTGGCGCTGGATGAATTTACCAAAAAAAAAATTTCCACTACTTTAGACGTCCCCATTTTGATTGGGGATGTCTAAAGCTTACTTTAGGCGTCCCCATTTTGATTGGGGACGCAGAACCATCACGTCATGCAACTGTAGAGTTGCAGCTTTACCTTCTTTGCATTGTCTTCCTTCTTTTCCCATACCCGTGAGTTAGTGCTGTGTTCCACTTTCCCTGCTGCTTTCATTTTCCCTCTTCTCCCATACCCGTGAGCACACTGTCATAACTCCTTCACTGAACAAAGGCGCACCTCCCCTGCATTTGTCTTCCCTCTTCTCCCATTCCCGTGGCTGTAGGTCTTGCTATTTACTGCTGCAATTACATTCTCAGAATTATTCAGTTGCGTTTCTGGGTTTCTTAAAATCAAGTACATATTAGGCGTGAGTTGGATTATTATGTGACGCAATTAAGAATTTACAGAAAAGCTTGGATTCTGCGTTTTTGGATAGTTGCTGCACTTGGATTTTGAGAAAATCAGGTGCGTATGCTTTCTGGTAGAATTTGAATTAGAATTCTTGAAAACCATAATCTTATTCTCTATGCTTTCTGGTACATGAGATTATGGTACTTTCTTTCCTTGCATTTTAAATTATTTTAATCGTTTATAAATTAGATGATAAAATTGATGCAAAAATAATAAGATACTTATGCAATTCTGACTCATTTTTCTACTAGGGAATAATGAAATAAAGAGGAGCCTAGCAGCAAGTGATTGAGTTCAGTAGTTCCTCATATAAGATTATTGACTCTAGAGATATAATAATATGGAGAAGATCAAATTGTTTCAAGCACCGACAGAACCAGAAGGGCCCCTTGTTTTAAAGAGGGTTATTCACATTTCATTTGATGGTCAAAGGTGAATTGAAAGCTAAGCAGTGGTAATTCTAAGGATTCCCCGGGGGAAAAATAGAGATGTCTCCTATGTTACCCGTAATATGTGGAAGTATCGACGTAATCTCATAGAGTCATTCGGTCTAAAAGCTATATGAAGAAGCCAGATGAAGGAACGGGAAGACCTAGGATGTAGAAGATCATAACATGAGTGATTCGGCAGATTTGGATTCCTATATATCCACTCATGCGGTACTTCAAACTTCATCTGGCTTCTAGTTGTAAATGGATCTTGTTCTATCCTTGATCAGAGATTTAGATTTCTCTAAGAAAAAGATGAATCGGAGTTTGAAGAAGGGGAAAGAGTCCTCGACCCGTAACAGATAGAGGAGGATTTATTTAATCACATAGTTTGGGCTCCTAGAATAAATGTACTCTGTGTGTGTGTGTGTGTGTGTGTGTGTGTGTTTAAATGTAGGGAGAATGATAGAAAAACGTACTCAAGATATGAAAATCTCAACTTAGTGCCTCAAAATGGCATGTTTACGTTGAAGTCACTAGCTAGATACTGTTTAGATCAAATCATGAAGCCAAGTTACCCATGTACCCTTTATTTTATGCCCTAATTGGCCGACCAAACTGAGGTAGCCATGTGATGGACTGTGATGAATTTGGAACCTTTCTAGTCCTCACACACACACACACATCCAACTCTCGTCTATCTAGTTCAATTCAATATAATAGTTTGATTTTATTTAGTTTTGATTATTTAGATTGAGTTTGCTACTTTAGCTTGCCAATATTTATTATTTGAATAAAAAAATTTATGAGATCTTTTCTTCTATTTTTTTCTATTTGAAAATAAGTAAAAAATATTGAAAATTTTAAAAGGGCCTAGAACTTGCTAGTCAAGAACTTGATGCCAATTTTTTAATGTTTAGTCAAACTTAGTGCTTCCTTTAGCGTTCAAGAACATAGGAAAATGGGTAAAATTTGAATTGAAATTCTTGAAAACCATAGTCTTGTTCTCTATGCTTTCTGGTACATGAGATTATGGTACTTTCTTTCATTGCATTTACCTAATGCTCCAAAGTAGAGAAATGAAGCTATGAATTTTTGTTTGGGTTAGAAGAATTTATGCTAGCTTCCTTCTTTTTACTCTTGTTTTAGTGCTATGAATTTTTATTTTACTCTTCTTAATTAGTTTAGTTTTGTTTAAATTAAGATGAGATGGTTTGTCATTTTGATTTTGGGATGTCTCACTTTTAAGGGGAAATGCTGCCAAAATTTTGAAAAATAAAATAGTAAAAGGCAATTCCCTGTGTTGACAATTATTCTAAACTTGAGTTTTAATGGGAATGACGTAGGTGGTAATAAAATGGATCATAGTTGAATGAATGCTTTGAGAACAAGTAAACAATATGAGAATGGGGTTGAAGAGTTTATTGAATATGCTAGAAGGAACACTCCAGCCAAAAATGGGATTTTTTTTCCTTGTGTCTATTTTTTAAATGAGACAAGACGAGATGTTGAAGTCATAAGGGATCACCTACTTTGTGATAGAATAAATCTTCGATACACAAGGTGGATATGGCATGGTGAGGAAGTAACTGATTGTCCGTCGCACAAGAAGGAAGCTGTGGATGTCATAGATGAAGATAGAATGGAGAGAATGATTCACGATGTTGAGGTAGAATCCTTTTCGCAGTTGCATGAATATGACAGCCTGCGGAGTGATGCAGGGACACCGTTGTACCTAGGGAGTAAATACATACGGTTGACAGGAACATTACATTTGGTTAACTTAAAAGCAACTTGTGGGTGGACCGATAGTAGTTTCACAATACTGCTTAAACTGTTGTGTGATATGTTTCCAGACGATAATGTACTTTCAAATCGTATGTATGAGGCCAAGAAAATCCTATCTACTATGGGTATGGAGTATAAAAAGATACACACTTGCCCTAATAACTGCGTACTATACAGAAAGGAGTATGAAGGTCTGAGTGAGTGCCCTAAGTGTCAAACTGCACGATACAAAGTGAAAAAAGATGGTGGTTGTGGCGACGGGACAACTAAAAGGCAACTTGTAAAAGTTTTGTGGTATCTTCCAATAATACTGTGCTTTAAGCATTTGTTTGGTACTGCAAAAAAAGCGAAGAAGTTGAGATGACATTTGGATGATAGAATATCCGATAGAAAATATCTTCAGCACCCAGCTGACTCTCCACAGTGGAAGAAAATAGATGAAATGTTCCCTGAATTTGGTAGGGAGCCGAGAAATCTTCGGCTTGGGCTTTATACAGATGGAATCAATCCGTATGGAACTCTTAATAGCACACACAGTGCGTGGCCAGTACTCCTAGTAATATACAACTTGCCTCCCTGGCTTTGTATGAAACACAAGTATGTGATGCTTTCTATGATGATTTCTGGACCAAAACAGCCAGGAAACGATATGGATGTCTACTTGGCGCCTTTGATTGAGGACTTGAAGAAGTTGTGGGAGGAAGGCATAGATGTGTTTGATGCATATAAGAATGAGTCCTTCAAGCTACATGCAATGATTTTCACCATGATAAATGACTTCCTTGTGTACGGAAATCTCTCAGGGTACAGTGTGAAGGGGCATAAAGCATGTCTGATCTGTGAAGCAGATACTCACTTCTACCAACTTAAACATAGAAGAAAAACAGTCTACCTTGGTCATAAGAGGTTCCTTCCTAGGTCCCACCCGTATTGTAGGTTAAGAAAGCATTTTAACGACTTGCTGGAGCATGGAATGGCTCTAAAGGCATTAACCGGAGAGGAAGTTTACAATCGGGTTGAACGTATCAATGTCTTACTCGGTAAGAATCAGAAGATTACGGGTGAGAAGAACATATGGAAGAAGAGATCAATTTTCTTTGATCTTCCATATTGGCGTAGTCTTGACGTGAGACACAGTATTGATGTGATGCACGTGGAGAAAAATGTTTGTGATAGTCTTGTCAGTACGCTTTTGCATATTCCAGGGAAGACCAAGGATGGGATTAGTGCGAGACTAGACCTTATTGATATGGGAATAAGAGAACGGTTACATCCATAGCTAAGAGATGATGGTAGGAGGGCATACATGGAGCCAGCAGCGCATACACTATCAAAAGTGGAGAAAAGAAGTTTGTGTGGGTGTTTGCATAAAATTAAGGTACCACAAGGATATTCTTCGAATATGAGAAGGTATGTGTCAATGGACAATTTGAAGTTAGTGGGAATGAAGTCCCATGATTATCATGTGTTGATGCAATAACTATTACCAGTAGCTATTAGAGGCATGATGAAAGATGAAGTTCGAAGCACTATGACAAGATTGTGTGTTTTATTTAATGCTGATGACGAGGTTGCCATGATAGCTCAGGCGAGAGGATCTTTCATCCTTTGGCCTGTACATCTTATTGGCTCAGCAGTAACACCTCTAATGGTATAGCGTTACCTCACTTTTACTTGAAATGTGTTGGCATCCTACTAACAATATGTTTTTTTATGTTCTAAAAGAATGAGCAGGAAGCAGGAAAATGGCCATTCTTAGCACGATTGCAGTAGATCTATAAAGGCATTCGACAGATTGATTTGCATATGCCAACAAGGATTGTGGGCCAGGAATTAGAGTATCCCTTCACAATTGATAAAGAAGATCTTAAACAATTCATTAGGTTGGAGGAGCTAGATATAAGATGGGGCAAATTTGCAATCTTGTAAGTTTTTTATTTCCCATATTTTCCTTCATTTAGTTAAGTTGATTTTAACTAGCTAATACATTCATCATTTTAATTATATTATAGCTCCTTCTGTTGTATATGCATTGACTTGCAAAGAGTTGATTTATATGGATTCTTGTCTCCTGCACATACTACAAGGAATAGGAATACAGTGCAAAAAAGGATGCACTATGTGGGCTTCACAATGGGAGAGAACGACTATCGTTGTTATTTAGCATCGATTGTTCAAGGGTACGCATTTTAATTTTGTGTATTTGAGATTTTTAATAAATAATTGCCTTGTCATCTAACTTCTTTTTAATCTGTATATGTTGTTATAGTTACCACTAGAGTTTGTGCGTTCTCTGTCCTCAGTTCCACGTAATTTACTGGTTTGATTCCTTGAGTAAAAGACCAAACAAAGAAACTAAAAGCATCTTCAACACGTAAGTTATGTTTTTGTATTTCATCGCTTCTTGATTCTTGACTTAAATGAATTATTCTAATTTATGTTGATTTTCATTTTAATGATAGGGCATCCCAGACATATCGAGCGCTTGGCGGGCCATACAATCGTAAAGGTGGCAAAGACCTGAAATGGTTCTTTCCAAAGGTACGTAGTTTCAAATCAAGTTCTTTTTATTGACGGTCGTTTTAGATATGCCTTTATTGATATTAACAATTTGCTTTTGATTTATAGTGCCCTCAATAACCTGGCGGCTGTGAATGTGGATACTATGTCTTAATTTATATGTTTAACATCATTAAGAGTGGCATTACGATAGATTTTGAACAAATAATTTCTTCTTCATTCTCAGAGGATAATATTTTTGGTGTTGTAATTCAATGGCAATTCATTCACTTGATTTATTATTTCATCTAAGCTTATTTTCTAATTTACAGATTTTTGACAATGAAGATGCCTACTCATATGAAGACATAACTATATCAGAGACTTTTTGGTTGGATATCTTCTTCAACGTATACCAGAGTAAAGTCTTTAGTAGTTTGTGTAGGACATACTTTTGTGGTGGTTCTATATATTGTACATATAATTAGCGTTGTTTTTGTAGGATATTTATTGTTGTGTAGTTTGTGTGGTTTGTTAGTTAATTAGTTTGCTACTCCTTAAAGTTATTTCATGTAGAGCCTTGGGGTTGATCACTGTATTTCAAGTTGTTGTTTCCATTATGCTGAACTGTTGTTGTTTTATTCTATTGTTTCCATCCTATTTCTGTAGTTTACATTTTTCAGACAGTGAAATATATATAAAATGACCATTTTTAAAAAAATTTTAACGTCCTTAAATAAAAAGGGACGTGGGAAAGGATTTTTCGTTAGTTTAGACGTCCCCAGTTTATACTGGGGATGTCTAAAGGTCACTTTAGACATCCCCAGTACACATTGGGGACGTCTAAAGTGCACCTTAGACTTTAGACATCCTCAGTCTGAAGTGGGGACGTCTAAAGTCCTGCCTATAGTCGTCCCCTATCTTACGGACGTTATTGACGTTTTTTTCCACGACCCTTAGATAGACATCCCTCTATTTTCAGATGTTTAAAAGCCAAAAAAAGGGACGCTAAAACTATTTTTTCTAGTAGTGATGTTTTCATTGGATTTCTTGTGGAAAATTGTGTGAGAGTAGTGTTGGATGTCAATTTTAAACCATTGGAAACTTAGGTTGAAAAGTTGCAAGAATTGGTTAGTGAAAATACTGTGCTGGCAGTTATTTTTCATGGAATTTTTAAATAGGTAAATGTGGTTAAAAATTCTGAAACTTTTTGGTTTAATAGTCAACATGCCAAGCTTTAATTTGATATATTATGGAGGTCATTTCGATGTGTATGCTGAGAGTTATGAATTTCCAAAGTTTGAGGTTGAAATTGGACTTAAGTCTAGAATAGTATGGGTATTTGTTGAATTTCGTATTTTTATGGTTATAGACATCAATGATTCATATTTTTCCTGTAAAGAAGACTTAAAAAGCTTTAAGTAGGACTTAGGATCACCTCATTTCGATTTTTCTAGAATTAGTTATGCTTTTTGGAAGTTCAGCCTAGAAACAGAAAGTTTCTTGGCCACAGCCAAAAGTCCTTGGCTGCAGCACAAAATTTTCTTACTTGTTTTTTGCTGCAGCCAAAGATTCTTAACTGCGGCCAATACCCAAAAATCATAATTTTTCTCTATTGTAAGGTGGTCTTTGAGATAGTCCTTTTTAATCCTTTAGGCTTTTGTTTGGGCTTTTAGTAGCCACCTTAAGGTCTCAATGATAACTAATCTTAAGTATTGTGGTGTTAAGTATTAGATTAGAGAATAACTCTTCATCCTTAATTATGGATTATAGGATTTGATATTTGCCCAGCCTACGAGAGACCATTGCTAAAGCAAGCGTGGAAAGACCAAGGTAGTGACCTTTCTCTTGTGTTGTATATGATACATTGTATGCATGACTTATCATTGTGTTGTCATTGTGAAATATGTTGTATAAAACCTTGCTATGGTGAAATATGTGGATGTGAAATATGTCGTTGTACGTTGCAGCATGAGTAATTCAGTGTAAGCAGTCGTAGGGGGTGATGCACATCACAACTACCCCTGTCGTTGTAACTGCCATTGTTATGTTGTGGAATTGTGAATTGCCCACTGTGGAGAAACATGCTGGTGTGGCTATATTATTGTGGAATGTGTCATATGAAAACCTTGTTGTGATGAAATATGTGGATGTGAAATATGTCGTTGTGTGTTGCAGCTAAGCAATTCAGTGTGAGCAGTCGTAGGGGGTGATGCACGTCACACCTACCCCTGCCGTTGTAAATGACATTGTTCTATTGTGATGTTGTGATTTGCTTACATGCTTTGTGGTTGTGCATGCTATGAGTGAATTGTTACTACTGAGACTCTTTAGAATCTCATTCTTTCCATAAAATAATTTTCAGACAGGGCCAGTGGTTCTAAAGAGAACGGGTGACGAAGGGCGATTAGAGCTCCGGGCTAGGAGTTTTATTTTGGATACTTGGTTATCATGCTGTTAATTATGTGATATTTTGTTGGGAATTAATTGTATGTATATTGAATAATTTGTATAATCCCCTGGAATGGGAAACTGATTATGGGCGTTTGTGCCCTGTAAACCCTTAGTTGATTAATGCCACCCGAGTGTGTAGGGAATTTATGTTGCACTCTGATATTTATGAATGGAATCGAACTATACAGGCCAAATGTATATTTGAAATGTGAATATGAGAACATATTGAATAGGTTTTAGAAAAGTTTTTGCAAGCCCTGTTTTGGGGCAAATGAAATTTTTAATAAGTCTCAATTTATCTTGTGGTCTCTAATTCAACATGATTATGTATTTTTGAACATAAATCTTGTCCTTGTTGTGAAGGGGGTTACACTGCCGACCGGCGACTGAAGCTCCGGTGATAGCAGTGGCTGGTGGAGGTAACTTTTTTAAATAGATATATATAAATGCATTTATGTCATTTCTTTTAAATTTCAAAAAGATAAATCGGGTACTAATATCTCTCTGATATTATGAATAGTCGAAACACCATTTTGTCCTTTCCTATTTTTAAAGTTCTTTTTATAGGGATTTTCCCTAAGTTAAAGTGATATTTTCTCCATAAATATATAAAAAATATATTTTCCATCTAATGAAAATATATTTAAGGTAAAAATTATTGGGAAAATTTTAGAAAAATACAGTGATATTTGTGCTGTGAATTTATAAAATCTTAGGTCAAAATTGAAGTAGGAATATGGGATTTTCAATTTTGACTAAATTCCCCTCAATTCAGTTGTGAAACATGAAAATGAAGTTACTAATATAAAATCTAATGTTATTAATATAGATACAGATGTTGTTATTGTCCCCTGAAATTTGTGCCCTAAAAGTTATCTCTGATTTTTGAGATATGAAGTTGTGAAACATGAAAATAAAGTCGTTAATGTAAATTATGATGTTGTTAATATAGATATAGATGTTGTTATTGACCCATAAAACTTGTACCCTTAAAATTATACCCGTTTTTTGGGATATAAAGTTTTAAAATATCAAAGTAAAGTCGTTAATGTAAAATCAAATATTGTTAGTATAGATATAGATGGTGTTATTGACCCTTGAAATTGCAAATTGAACAAAGGGCATTTTGGTGTGAATTGGATTGGAAATCCCAGATTTCTACTTCAATTCTGATTTAGGATTTGATAAATTCGTAACACTAATTTACCTTTTCCCATTTTTAATTGTATTTTTTTAAAACTTTTCCAAAACTATTTTTACACGAAGATAAAAAAAATGTCTAAATCTAACCTCCCACCCCAAGAAGCCTGACTTGGCAGCAAGAAGCCAAGTACTTTGGGAAACGAAAAATTGCTTTAATTGTGCCTCTTGGAAAATCTATTTAAAGACTTGTTTAAGCAAAGTTTTTCTTCCGCAGGTGTATTTCTATATAATTATGTGTAATATATCTTTATCATAGCAAAAAGAAAACATTTGTACATTTTTTTGTATGAAACTTAACTATGCATTCAAAAAGTAATAACATAATGTACAAAATATCTTGTTTTAAGAGATAAGACAAACTCTGGTGGACATTTTTGTTTTAGTAATAATTTTTACATGAGAACGTTCAGTTAGTTTACATTGGATTGGATAATGTTGTGGATATAGGACGTGTTCCTGTCTAAGGATGAAGACCATAGCTTCCTGGTGTGCAAATAGCTGCAGTTGTAAGAGCCCATTCATGAAAATAGTAGTGAAGGAAGAAAATTCGGACATGTCGTCCCCACCCGAATTTGTTGACAGTGAAGGAAACATTCCACCAGTGAGTAAAAGTCCAATGGGAAGGCCACCATATTGCATCATTCGTAAACTGCTCGTGTAGGATGGTATCAAGGTTATTAAAGCGATCCAAAGGATAAGTAGCAGCAATTGCCTTAGCTTGGGCTGGCCGAATCACTTGTTTGGGAGACCATCTAATTCCTGTATAAGAAATACTATTGGGCATAAACCACAAAAATTCTAATAGTTGAAAAGGTAAGAAGTTATAACATTACTAGGATCTTCGTGGTTTTGTAACTAGGTAGCTATCCATTATGTAAGGCCCCGCCTTACATATCCCTTAACACCAATATTAACCAGAGTAGCAAGACGCAGTTCGGTGGGCACACAGGAATAACATGAATATTGATAGTATGTACATGAATACAGAAATTCTCCATAGGGGTTCGCATATAATAGTTACAAATAATGTAGCCGCACAGGGCTACTAGGGTGTCTAAACCCGTTCTAGTGAAATGCAGACACCTTCTTGTCTTTGTTCCACCACTGCATTCCTCTCGTATGGTTTTCTTCTTTGTTCTCAGCACATATCCTATTTTCACCTATCTAAATTGTTGGTAAGGGAGGGTGAGATTTGAGAGAATCTCAGTAGGAAGCAGTTACCATAATACATGCATGATAGATGCTATGTACATGACATGTTAGTTTTAACTAGATACATGCCCCATAATGAACATTTCTGCATGCTCAATTTTTCATACAACATAATTATGGCCACATTATAAACAGAGCTTCCTTTATTCAAATAAGCTCTATACAATCAAGTAAAGCAATCACATATATCACTACACAAGCAGAGATATCAAATACAAACAAATAAGGTAAGGCTAGTACCTCTAGTCTTTGAGCCCTCCTCTTGTACCTTTTCTTTTTCAACCATTGAATATGCTTATTCTTTGACACCTTATGGCCCTAGATGAATAATCATATCATTAGGGTCTTTGCATGAGGCTCAATGTGTAGCACACTAATTCCAAGTGCTTGATTTGACCTTTGGAAATTAACTTTATCACTAATTGACATTACCTTTTCATTTTTGCATAAGATGTAAATTTGGCAGATTTTTCACTGAACTTTGAAAAATCATAACTAATTTTAGAAAACTCCAATTGAGGTGATTTAAAATTCTATGCAACCCTTATTAAGTCTATTTTAAGGAAAAAATGCTTTCCATAGTCTTTTATCCACATAAAATTCCCAGTTTTCATATTTTCACTTACTGCCAGAAAATCTATCCAGCTTTAATGGTCTAACTTCAAACACTCGTAACTTTTTGTATACTTATTCAATTTTTACCTATTACCTATAAAATTAAAGATCTTTATGTGAAATTTAAATCTAGAAAATATCAAGATCGATAGATAAAGTTTAGCTATTCAAAAAGATACCACAACCAAACTGCCTTCAGAAATAAAATTCAGGCAGCTTTAAACATAAACTGCCAAAATCATCATTGAACCATAAACACATGATTAAACCATGATTAAACCTTAAAAACACCCATTGGATGAAATATAAACAGTAACAACCCTAAAAAATACTCATCTGAACAATAATTCAATTGGTTCAAAATGAAGCCTACGCTTACCTCTACGTGTTTTCATAACTTGATAAGAAATTCGACAGTACTCCGGTAAGCGAGACGGCACCAAACAACTCCAAATGAAAATCTAAAATCGTATAAATGAAGCTCTCATCAAGAGGAACAATGTTTATGAAGAGTTTTTGAGCCATAGAAGTGATATACAAGGTGAAAATAAGCTACAATTAGGGGTGTTCAAAGTGTCTCGGTCTCGGACATTTTATCTCGAGAATTTCCCGTCTCGGCCGGGACCGGGAAAACTGGGACCGGGATCTAAACAAACCGGGACCAGGATCACACCTTGTGATCCCGGGATTTCCCGGTCTCAGTTATTTTATTTTATTTTTCTTAAAAAATAAGTTATTCTTTTATATTTATAGTTTTTACCCCATAAATTAAGTTATCATTTGATAAAATGTATATCACATATTTAGTTAGAGTTAAATCGTATATATCGTGATATTAATCCAAACTATATAATATATAAAGATAATAACAAAAATGATGAATGTGATAATAATAATATATTATTCTTCAATTCTAGCTCAATTTTTGTGATTTTTATGACCTTATTAGGTGTTAAATAATCACTTCAAACACTAAATTATAAAAAAATTTAACTAATATAATTATATTATTGAAACTGGGAATTCTCGGTCCCAGTTATACCGGGAATTTCCCGGGATCGGGACCAGGACCGGGAATGAATTCCCCGTCCCGGCTACCACCTGGGACGGGAACTGGGAATGAGTGATCCCGGTCACGTCCCAGGATTTGAACATCCCTAGCTACAGTCACTTACCTTCAAGTGTGTCTTCTTTTCTTTGGCTCTTTGTACACTTGGACGAAATTTTGAGAGAGAGAAGGGAGTGAAATAATCTGATTTTTTCCTCTTCCCTTAACCTATAATACTTGGCTGAAAATTGGCTAAAAGAAAAGAAGAATATGTGGCCAAAATTCATCTTCTTGCACAAGCCACTTTAAGTTACCATGTGTGGTAAATTTCCCATAGTAATTGTGTTGACTTTCCTTTTCCTCTCATCTTCTTGCTTTGGACAAAAATGGGCCTCTTTGGGAGGTTTAATGAGCTCTTGAAATATCATATATTCCCTACTCCACACAATTTGCTTTATGAAATATTATTGGTTAATGGAAATTTGCATGTGCCTAATTTACTTGGTCAACAAATTCCCTTCTTGAATAAATATGAGCCAAGTATTAATTTTCCTTCCTCTTACTCATTTTGAGTGAATTGCTCCCCAAGAAAAGGAAAAATGATGACTGTTTGCTTTTATTGGTTAAATAGCCATTTTGCCCTTTCATTTATTTTCATTTTCGCACTAGATGGAAAATTGGGCAGAATTTTCATCAAACTTTGAAAATTTATATATTTATTTATAGACATTCAATTGAGATGATTCTAAAGGACACTTAACCCTTATTGAGTCTAGTTTAAAGAAAACAATAGAGCCTTTAGCCAACTGGAAGCTCAACATTCTCAGAATTTAAATTTTTGGACGCTATCCCAGAAATTGGCCAGTTTCACTAGGTAAATTTCAAAAATTCATAACTTTTTGTGTACATCTTCAAATGACCTATATGACATATCAAATTAAAACTTAACAAGTCTACTTTCACATTGAAAAATATCATATGCATTGAACATCATTTGCCTATTTAAAAAATGTCACATAACAAGACTACTACAAAGAAAAACTCACTGGCAGCAAATTCAAATTCTTACAATTTGTGTTACAAACATAATCATGTAGTGTGTGATCACTAATTGCCTTGTTTTGTCATTCCATGTACTCTTTAATTCACCATTTTATTCCCTTATATAGAAGGAATTTTAGTGACCGAAATTCAGGATGTTACATATTGTTTCAAAGATGTTAGTGTAAGCATTTCACCGGAGAGGGGGGTGAATTAGGTGATTACAGAATGATCGAATTGTAACTATAACTTGATAGAATTTAAAGCATAGTTAAGAGCTATTAGAAATATCACTAAAGTATACACTGAGAGTTATACTTGTTCAGCCACAACCACTTTGACCTACATCCAGTTCTCAAAGTTCCTCTAAGAGTTTCACTATATCTTCCAAGATTCAGTGGGTTCTTGGCACCTCAATACATAACAAGTTCCTACACTGGACACTCGCTCCCCCATACACGATGTAAACTAATCCCCAACTTAAGGCCTACAACCTTAAGTAACCTCAACAATGAATATTGAGTTTGTTATGAAAATCTCTCTCATAGAATGTATATAACATTGTTTTAAGAGCCAGACCGGCCGAATGGTCCTACTGGTCGAACCGTCCAAGGTCTCAACAGCGGGCTGGTTCTGGCCGTTCAGCCATTTTCTTTAATAGCCATTTTGGACCGCCTTTGGGCCGCCATCCACTGTTGGCCAGGAACTCGGAATGGGTTTTCAAAAATTGGCCAAGTTAGCATTGATCTGATTTTAAAGAAAAAGGGCCAATTTTTTTTCTTTTGCAAACTAAAGTAGATATTGACAATCTGAGATACATAATCAGAAATTCCCAAATCGAACAAGACAAATTCTCTGCCATAACCCTTTCATCTGAGTTCTGGGACAGCGATGACTCTTCTCGTGCCATTTGCAGCGACGCTTGCCGCCGTTTATGGCCATCATCTTCCACCGTATGCGGCGTCATCCTCCGCTGTTTTTGAAGTCCTCCTCTTATTTAGCTCTAACCTCTAAGTCGCTCGCTTTTTTGAACTGAGGTACTTTGATAGTCTGATAAAATTAGATTTCTGTGTGTGGCCTCCTCGCGTATGCTCTTGTGGCTGTGTTTGGCATGTGCTCTAATAGTTTGATATTTTTTTATAAATTCCCCTTTGGCGGTGTGAACCGAGATTGTATATGTTTGGGAAAAACCAAATGAAACATATAGAGACTATTTGGTTTACTTTATTAGGTTGTTTGTCTGGTTTACTTTTTCAAGGTCTTTAGAATTGCCAAATCAGGCCAACTTATCTCTTAGTGCTGCTGCTATTTTATTACCAAAGTTGTTTCACTTTATGTTGAATTCTCTTTTCTTTGTACTGTAAGGCCTTGAGCAAAAAAAAAAAACATCTCGGCAAGGCATAAAGGTTTATTATAATCACCTTTAAGAAGCTTTGTCCTTACTCCTTAGTCATTATGGGTCAAGTTTGTTTGTATGTGTGGGTCTTGGCATGTCCAGTTACTCATGGACAAATAATAAAGTGGACCAACTTTGTCTTTATTACATGTAATCTTTTTGCTCAAAGTCTTTATTACATATAATCGATGCAGAGCTTTTGCAATTTTTGAGACAAGCTATTTTAATATTTTTATTTATTTATTTTTATTTGGTTTCATTTTTTAATTTTTTTGAATCCAACTACAATATTTCAGAAGGGCCCCAGTTAGAGCCTTTGGTATGCAATAATGCAAATAAGGGAAAAGAAATGGATATTTTAACAATGTCCATGAATAAGTTGCATGGTTTTTGTTAATTAGGATGAGACAAAGTGTCGTTTTGCCTTAACCAAAGGGCAATAATTGTGTGCATATATATTATCTTTATTCAATGCCCCCTCCATTTTTATTCCCTGCACCTTATACCCTATATGTGTATGTCAATTTATTTCACATGCCTAATGCTTACTTGTATCCCTTATTTAAGCTATAATAATTGTGTGCATATATATTGTCTTTATTGAACTTTATGCTATGCAAATAGCTACTCCCATACCTAATTGTGTTATATCTTCCTACTTCGGTATTATTACAATAATTGTTATTTTTATATTGTAGGAACTAGAAGATGTCATCCCAAGCAGAACAAGTATCTACTACTGCTCCATCCACCCAATTTGTTAGATCAAAGGCCAATCCAGCATGGGAGCATTGTGTTCAAGTGCCTAACAAAACCAAAGGTGGTAAACCTCTCTTGAGATGTATGTATTATGGAAAGGAATTTACTGGAGGAGGAATACACAGAATGAAACAACATCTTACAGGGATAAAAAGGAAACATCATAAGTTGTAACAAGGTTCTGGGAGATGTTCGCTTTCAGTTGGAAGAAAATTTGAAAGAAATCGAGGAGAAAAAGGGGAAGAAACAAGATCAATTTGAAGAGGATGTTACAAGTGTAGATGATCAATTAAATAGTGCAAGTGTAAACTGTCGTAATCAAGTAATACAGAAGTGAGTAGAGTATCGTTCCCAGGAGGATGGATCACTAAGTACCAAAATGGGTAATTTTAATTCTATTTAGTCGATCAATTAGTTGGTGATTGAAAAAACAAAATAAAATAAAAATAATTAAATATGAGTGCAGATGATATGAAAGTAAATATGAAAAAAAGCCCTAGGGGTCAGATTTCACTTAATAAATTCCGGATTAAATCACTTATCTATTCTAACCTAATTTATTCCACATGATTGATAGTCGAGTTTCCCTAATTTAATTACTAGCCTCTTCTAAGGTCAAGCAATTCTATAATTAATTGCTAATCCAATATATTCCTATATGAATTTAAGCAATTTATTATGCATTAAAATTTATAGAACTCTATAAGACTACACAACTCATATGAAATTATTCCTATTTCATATGCAAGTTATGGTTTTAATTATAGGGTCTACACACATGTAGCTCCTTCCGGTCTCAACATATATATTGAAATCATTCAAAAGATGACCAATCAAATAAAAACATTAAGAATAATAATTAAAACTCAATTATGAAGAAAAAATTAAAACAAGACTTAATAAGTTAAGATTCAATCCGTTATTAGTAAGCTACGTCATCACCCTAGGAAAATGAAAATTTAGCTCATGATAAAATTAAAAACAAAACCAAAATAAATTGACATTATAAAAAACTAGAACGAAATCCTCATAAATACTGCAGAAAACTTGAATATTAAATCGTCAAACATAAATATACAACCAAAAGATGCATGAAAAATAGAAAAATCTAGCCGTTCCTTTAGGAGGTAAAACTTTCTATGTAGGTGGCATGCAAAAAGTAATATAATCTTAAGCCTTCCAAGATGGAGGCATGTAAAAAGTAATACAATTTATAAAATTAACTCTAAGATGGTGTACGTGGAGAGGAGAGGAAAGTAATGGATATGAAATGGTGTAAGTGAAGAAGAGGGGAGAGTATTGGATATGAATTGGTGTGTGAAATGTGAAGAAGAGGGTGGCTATATATAGGGAAGAATGAAGTAGGGTAGATAAATTAGTTGATGAAAAGGAAGATGAAGTGGTAGATGAAGTTGTATGTGAAAAGGAAGATGAAGTGGTAGATGAAATGGTTGGTGGAATGGTAGATGATTCCCATTTTCAACTTCCAGGCAAAATTCGAAACCCTTGGAGATAGAACTGCATTTTGGTCTCAACATCAAAGTTGTAGAGCTCTTTCTTAGCTTTTAATCCATATAAATAATGTCCCAACCCGACATTTAAAGCTCCGGATATTGCCTGAAAACTAAAAGAGGGTCTAATTTAGTATTTTTCAAGAAATTCTATTTTATGCCAAAATCATTATTTATTTATTAATTACACCCAAATTTATTAAATTGAGCTCAAATATCATCCATAAAGTCATCATATAAGGGAAAATAAATATGCAAATATTTTACTTATCAAATTCCCCTATACTTAGCTCTTGGACGTCCTTGGAAAAAGAGAGACTAATTAGTGCTAACAAAATTAGAAGTTTCAAGTCATAAGCAAGAATACAATTGAAAAATAAAGAGATCATAGTATGTATAAATCAACGAAAATATAAACTGGAAATTTCATTTGAAAATGAATAAACCAAGTTCGTAATTGTGACTCATTCTCCCAATCTCTTAAGTGTTTAAGGGTAAGTGTTTTGCTTGAATTCAACTGAAAAAATTGCACTATCATAGGCTTGCTAAAAATCTCAATCTCCACTACCTAATTCACATGCATAATTCAAATCAAAAGGACTTATTAAGGGTTGTAATAGGGTTAAGGTAAAAGGAATGTAAAACATGAAATAAAGGACTAAAGATATAGAAAAATTGAAAAAGGAGCTACTTATGAATAAATTTATTTCTTCACAACATCCCACAATACTTAATAATTTTTTTTCTCTTTTTGTTTCATTTTCTTTTCTTTCCGTTTTTTTTGGCAACTCTAAAGTTGATGATATATACACTCCCACACTTGTCAAAAGCCCATTTCACAAAAATTTCAAATGCTCTGCTAATCTTCCGAATTAGGTAAAAACACTTGATATATCATTAAAGCACATGTTAATGGGTTGAGAACAAAGAAACAATCAATTAGGCTCAAAGGGGCTTATCAACGGTATAATTGTAAGGTTGGCTATTTGGCTCTGGCTAAACAAAATGAATGCCTTTATCATTTTTGAATGTGCATGAGAGATGTAATTTCAACCAGATTTAAAGCAAGTTCTAGAGTGACAACAGGTGAATATCACACACAAGAGAAATAATCATTATAGGCTCAAAAGCTCATGGTTAGGGACTTTCAAACTCAGCTCATTCAATTTCAAAATTCATCACCAATGGTAACAATCAGTTGTTCATTCATGCTACAAAATCTCTAAATTCAATTGATCTATACTCAAAACTTATATACTTCTTAAGATTATTACAAAGCACTTAAACAGGATTATTTTCTTTCACTTTTACTCTTTTTTTAAGAAGGAAAAAAACATGCAACTAATAAAATACGTCTCAGGAGTTAAGAATAAGTCCTTACTCTGCCATTTTTTTCCATACCCTATGCATCTAATGGTTTTACTAACTAACTAAGAATTTTTTTTCTCCCCCAACCTAAATCAGACATTGTTCCCAATGTCTTCTAGAGCTTAAAGAGATTTTTTTAAACATAAACACACAATAAAGTAAAACCAAGAGATTAAGGAAAGTTACAACTGAAGAGTGGTATCTGGGTTTTGCTTCTGACTGCTATCTGAAGATTGCCCACCTATTTACTTAATGAGTAGATTTGGTTTAGGTTCATAGGTTTGCAGTTGATCGAGTAGCTGATCAGCAGTTGGTGCAGCAATTATGGAGTGGCGAGTTGCTTAGGGTATGAATCCTGTTTCCACATCATGATAAAAAAATCAAAACAAATCATTATAAAAACCATTAATATTTAACAATCCTAATGGCTTTTTGTGATAGTTTAACTTATCCCAATATGCAATGCTAGAGATCCCATCTAATGTCTCCAAACTACCAGGTAGAGTAATAAAAGCTTGAGCATGGTAGAACATTTGTCCCAAACATTTAAGCAACCTTGAAACCTGCAACTCTTGTCCTAAGGAGAAGATGTGGTCTTCCAACTCCTTCACCCCTACACTCAAACCCTTGCTTCCATTCATGGATGCAAAAATGGCCACACTTTACTTTAGGGGCAAAACGGTAAATTTACCGATCGATTGGTCAGTTACTGGAGAGGAAACT
This sequence comes from Inga oerstediana, assembly GCA_963210345.1. Taxonomy (NCBI): domain Eukaryota; kingdom Viridiplantae; phylum Streptophyta; class Magnoliopsida; order Fabales; family Fabaceae; genus Inga; species Inga oerstediana. Next base: position 44,882,402 of record OY723407.1, read on the forward strand.
CCTTAGTAATTAAGATCAATGGCTAGGATGTGTTGAGCAAGGGGTAGAATCTTGTGTGGATAAGTTCATATGAACTCATGGGAGGAAGAGTAAGATGTTGCCAAGTGTCACCATAAGGACCTTTGGATCAAGGTCAAATTTTCAAACTCTTCTCCCTCCTTCTTCAAGTCGGTAGGGTGTATAGGAAAAAGGGAAAATTGAGTGTCATCTTCATCTATCTTTTTCTCTCTCCATTTCTCTATTTTCGCTGCACAAGGAAGGAAAGAGAAAGAAGAAAACTTGAGGTAGGTGCTCCAAATGATTTCACATGCTTAAAACCTTTTCATTGATATTATTTAAGAGGTTGAGAGCTTGACTTCTATGGTTTCAGAATTTTTATTGGTGGTGTTTGAGAGATTGTGTACTTTGGAAAGTTGAAGAATCAAGAAACCAACTTTGAGAAGAGGAAGAGGTGAGTATTTAATGTACTTTGGTATAATTATCTTTGCCGTTGGTTAAGTTTTGAGGATTTTGTATTTTTGCCCTTATTTTGGCTTAAATTTGAAGTGCATGAATTGAGTAGTATAAGGTGGTGGAATAAATGCCAAATTATGTTTTGGAGTCCATAGTTTGATTTGGAGTTGAATGAGGAAATTTGGTAAATTGTGGTGTTTTGTGGCTTTGTGAGTTAGAATTGAGATTGTGTTGATGGAAGGAAATTTGGATCTTTTGAGATCACCAATAAGCCCCTTAGAAGTTTTTGGAGTGAGGATGAGCTTTAGCACAAGTTTTAGGACCATTGGAACCAGTTTTGGTAAATCTGGAAAAGTGTATCAGTTGCTGCGATCTGGCTTCTGATAAGCTTCACTCGAGTGAGGAAGGGTCTCACTCGAGTGCAGTATGAAATTCGGGGTATTCTGGTTAAGTCTTCAGGCAGAAACCACGAGTACACTTCTGTTCCCGCGAGTGATATAGGTAATCACTCGAGTGCAGCTCCCTGTGCTCGAGTGAGGGAGTAAGTTTAAGACTTTGGAATTTATGGTTGTTCTCGGGTAGTCACTCGTTGTGCCTCACTTTTTGGTGCCCGAGTGCATTTGAGGTTATCACTCGAGTGCAGCTTCCTGTGCTCGAGTGAGTGTGAGAGATATTTTGAGGTTTGCTCTCGGGCAAGCACTTCCTCTGTTTCACTCACTGGGACTCGAGCACAGGTGAGGGCAATACTCGAGTGAGACCTCCTTCACTTGAGTGTTGCAGCCCAAAGATTAGTGTTCTTTATCCAAAAAAGGTACCTTCAGGGTAGTTTCTGTTAGATCTCTCATGTTTTGATGATAACAAAGGATGGTATGAAAAAGATTTGATAAACAAATAAGTTTGAATAGAGTAATAACAGGGCAAAATCATCACTTGAAGTAAGCATTGGAGTAATGAAGAAAGGCCAAGAGAAAAAACTGAGAAACTTCATTGCTGGCAAGTTTTCTAAAGGATTACTCGAGTAGGTACTCGAGTAATGGATAGAAACTTGAAGTAACCTGGTCAACCTTCAAGTAACCTGCTAATGTTACTCGAGTAAGCACTCGAGTAATAAGGTAAATGATTTCCAGTTGCTCTCGGCCTACCAATGTTACTCGAGTAACCAGGTAAATCACTTGGTGTTGCTCTCGGCCTGCCAACGTTACTCGAGTAAGTACTCGAGTAACCATGTAAAAGTCTTCCAGTTACTCTCGGCCTGCCAACGATACTCGAGTATCTACAAGAGTCCCCTGTTTCAAGAAATATGTTACTCTCGGCATTTTCTATCCTGCCAACGTTACTCGAGGAGCTACTCGAGTAACTCACTGTGGTAAGTCAAAACCTGAAGGTAATACTCGAATAACATGTTATGTTTTTATCACACTTCACTCGAGGCACTACTCAAGTATGCAGGTGTTCAATCACTTATTTATACTGGATTACTCGAGTAAGTAATCGAGTAATATGTAGAGTTATTTGCATAGAACTTGAAGTCACTACCTGAGTAAGCTATGCACAAAATTTATGTTTACTCGAGTAAGGACTCGAGTAACAAGGTAATCAAACTTGATGTGCTCTCGGCATTGAAATCCTGCCAACGTTACTGGAGTAAAGCATCGAGTAACCTAAAGTTTATTTGAGAGTTTACTCGAGTTGCTACTCGAGTAACCTATGAAGAAAAGTGTGCCATACTCAAGTAAGTACCCGAGTAAACAGGTATTTCTAAAGGTTTGAAATTGTGTTTACTTCATGCACTACCCGAGTAATGTAATGTTCATTTGTTAACTTGCAGTTTGTCAATATTTTTATGATGATACTCGAGTAAGTATTCAAGTAAACTTAAATGAATACTCGAGTAACTACTCGAGTATGCAAGTTCAGAATTTGAGAAATCATTCCAACGTTCATATATTTGTTTCCTATGTGATTAACCTTTCATTGTATTAGTATTCTTAGCATATCCATAGATAAACAATGAAGAAATAAGGAAAGTCAAATGCAACGTTGAAATTATTGCAAACGGATATTTTTCAAATACTGGAAAAGTCAACAGTTGCTGCGCACACTCTAACGGGCATGAAGAAAAACGTTCCAACAATCATTACCAATGCATTTATATATATGGGAACATCCAATCAGAGAAGAAAAACAAGAACACACACGAACGCATTATCAAGTTCATTACTCTGTTTTACATTATACTTGTAATTCTATGCTCCATCGATTCTTATTCACTCTGTGAGAGAGATATTTCATTCAAACTCAATATTTGTTATTAAGGTAACTTAAGGTTGTGGAACCTTGAGTTGGGATTAGATTACAACTTGTAAGGGGGAGCGAGTGTCCAGGCGAAGGAACTTGCTTGTACTAAGGTGACAAGAACCCACTGAATCTTGGAAGTTATAGTGAAACTCTTAGAGAAGCTCTGAGGACTGGACGTAGGTCAAAGTGGTTGTGGCCAAACCAGTATAACTCACGTAGGTCAAAGTGATATTTCTCCTTACTCTTTATTGCTTTATATTCACCGCCAAGTTTTTATATTTGCAATGAAATTTTAGTATCACCCAATTCACCCCCTCTTGGGTGAAACGCTTCCTCTAACAGTTTCTCCCAACCCTTTTAGGTATATGTTTAGGCCTCTAATAGCCACCTAAAGGTTCTAAATGATAACCAACTTAAAGTACTATGGAATTAAGAACTTGGAAAAGAGATTGATGGGTTGTCCCTAGTTTGGTTTATAGGATTTGACATCTGCCATCCTCGTGAGCCCACTGTGCCAGTGAATGTCAGGAAGGAACAAGGTAGTGACTCTTTCTCTTATACTGTATGTGATATGTTGTATGTTTGATTTATCATTATTTGTGGGACTATCACCTGCGGCCCATCGGTGGTGACGGTGGGAGGATCGTACCTTCGAGGCAGTGGAATCCTGGGGATGAGACTATGTGAAAACTGAAAGGCTATTTGTGAGTCTATTACCTGCGGCCCATTAGTGGTGACTGTGGGAGGATCGTACCTTCTGGGCAGTGGAATCCGGGGAATGAGACTATGTGATTATGTGCATATGCAGCCTGCGTGTTGTGTATTATGCCGTGATGTTGCTTGATGATTTGCTTACATACTATGTGCTTACATGTTGTATGAGTGAATTGTTACTATTGGGATTCTTTTTGAATCTCATCCTTTCCTTTGACTAACATTCTAGACAGGGCAAGTGGCTCCAAGGAAAAGGGATCAACCCGGAGTGGTTAGAACCTTGTAGGGACATTCGTTTTTGGATATGTTGGTTAATCATATTGTACAGGGATTTGTAAATTTTTTTAGGTTGTAATTATTAGTTGAATATAGTTGTGTAATCCCCTATATGGGAATTATAAACCTTTTAGTAAATGAGTGGAACCCAGGGGTTGTTGGGATTTTTGTATATACTCTGATATGTATGAATGTAAATGAACTGTACAAGTGATTATATTCGATATTTAAAACTTGAGACCGGGAAAGGAAAGAAGGTTTCAAAATGTTGTGAAAACCCTACCTTAGGGAGGGTGTTTAAAATGAGTTTCAAACTATCCGTCGGTCTCTAATCCATTTTATTATATGTTAACGAATCTTAATTACGCTAATTAAGGTAGGGGGTTACACAACTACCTTCACATGTTCTTTTGGTTTTCTTTCAATGTCACTTGGTAGAGTTCCTGGTTGCCTGGATTCAGCATATTTGCAATTTGCCCCATCTGGATCTCTAAGTTCTTTATTGAGGCTTCTAGGTTTTTGATTGTTGCATAAGTCCTAGCCATAAATTGAGATGTATTCATGGTTAGTTGAGCCAGTGCATCCTCCAAATTCACTTTTTGTTGTGGTGGATTTGGTTGTTGAAAAGCTTATTGCTGGTAGTTCCCTTGCGGCTTGAATGCATTTTGATTATTTCTCAAACTAAAGTTTGGATAATTTTGCCAACCTGGATTATAGGTGTTTGAGAATGGGCCATTCCTTTGATTTTCGATGAAATGAGCTTGCTTTGGCATGAATGAGTGTCCTTCTTGACATTTCGTGTTCACATGAGGTCCTCCGTATTGATCACAAGCTTCAGTAGGAGTGCTGATTGCATTTGCTTGGGTTGTCAATAATCCTACTTGCTTGGATATATATGCAACTTGAGAAGACAAAGTTGTAAGGACATCCAACTCGTATACTCCAAATGCTTTCTTTGAATTGCTGCGTTCAGAAGGCCATTGATATGCATTGGTTGCCATATCCTCAAGTAGATTATAAGCATCATCTATATTTTTTCCCATTAAAGATCCTCCAGCTGTAGCATCTACAAGAATTCTGGAGATAAGCGTCATCCTACTATAGAAAGTTTGTAGCTGCCACTAATTTGGTAACCCGTTATGAGGACATCTCCTTAGCAACTCCTTATATCTTTCCTATGCTTCATAGAGGCTTTCTTGCTCATGCTGGGAAAATGAGGCAATTTCATTCCTCAATTTAGCAGTTTTTACTGAAGAAAAGTATTTCTCCAAAAATTTCTGTGCATGATCTCCCATGTAGTTATGCTTCCTACTGGTAGCGATTGTAACCAACTCTTAGCCTTATCCCTGAGTGAAAAAGGGAAAAGTCTAAGTCTAATGGCGTCATCAGTATCTGTTAGTAAACCTCCGAACTAATTTGCTTGCATCATCTGGATAATTGCAGGCTTGATTTAAAAGTTGTTAGCTGCTACTGGTGGTCTCTTGATTCCAGAGTTTGTCTCCATAACTGTTGGTGTTGCATAGTCACGGAGTGTTTTGGTATCTATTGTTTCTCCCCTTGGATTTGCCATCGGATTGCTTAGGATTGAAGTGGACTACTTCCGAACTCTTCGATTTCTTTGACAAGTTCTTTTGATCTCAGAATCAAGAGGTTGTAGTTCAGTCTCCTTTGATTTGGTCATATACTAAGCAAAAGCCCGAAAAGAAACACAAAACACAAAAAAGAAAAACAAATATGACATAAAGACCAAATTAGTATTAAAATTACTTGGTATTGATATTAATGACTACAATCCCTGGCAACGGCACCAAAAACTTGTTACGAGTGTAGATGATCAATTAAATAGTGCAAGTGTACACTGTCGTAATCAAGTAATACAGAAGTGAGTAGAGTATCGTTCCCACGAGGATTGATCACTAAGTACCAAAATGGGTAATTTTAATTCTATTTAGTCGATCGATTAGTTGGTGATTGAGAAAAAAAAACAAAAAAAAACAATTAAATATGAGTGTAGTTAATATGAAAGCAAATATGAGAAAAAGCCCTAGGAGTCATATTTCACTTAACAAATTCCGGATTGAATCACTTATCTATTCTAGCCTAATTTATTCCATATGATTGATAGTCTAGTTTTCCTAATTTAATTACTAGCCTCTTCTAAGGTCAAGTAATTCTATAACTAATTGCTAATCCAATATATTCCTATTTCATATGCAAGTTATGGTTTTAATTATAGGGTCTACACACATGTATCTCCTTCCGGTCTCAACATATATATTGAAATCATTCCAAAGATGGCCAATCAAATAAAAGCATTAAGAATAATAATTAAAACTCAATCATGAAGGAAAAGTTAGAACAAGACTTAATAAGTTAAGATTCAATCCGTTATTAGTAAGCTACGTCATCACCCTAGGAAAATGAAAATTTAACTCATAATAAAATTAAAAACAAAACTAAAATAAATTTTTATTATATAAAACTAGAATTAAATCCTCATAAATACTGCAGAAAACTTGAATATTAAATTCTCAATTATAAAAATACAACCAAAAGATACATGAAAAATAGAAAAATCTAGCCGTCCCTTTAGGGGGTAAAACCTTCCATGTAGGTGGCATGCAAAAAGTAATACAATCCTAAGCCTTCCAAGATGGAGGCATGTAAAAAGTAATATAATGTATAAAATTAACTCTAAGATGGTGTATGTGGAGAGGAGAGGAAAGTAATGGATATGAAATGGTGTAAGTGAAGAAGAGGGGAGAGTATTGGATATGAATTGGTATGTGAAATGTGAAGAAGAGGTTGGCTATATATAGGAAAGAATGAAGTAGGGTAGATGAAGTAGTTGATGAAAAGAAAGATGAAGTGGTAGATGAAGTAGTACGTGAAAAGGAAGATGAATCGGTAGATGAAATGGTTGGTGGAATGGTAGATGATTCTCACTTTCAACTTCTAAGCAAAATTCAAAACCCTTGGAGATAGAACTGTATTTTGGTCTCAACATCAAAGTTGTAGAGCTCTTTCTTAGCTTTTTATCCTTATAAAGAATGTCCCAATCCGACATCTAGAGCTCCGGATATTGCCTGAAAAATAAAAGAGGGTCTAATTTAGTATTTTTCAAGAAATTCTATTTTATGCCAAAATTAATATTTATTTATTAATTACACCCAAATTTATTAAATTGAGCTCAAATATCATCCATAAAGTCATCATATAAGGGAAAATGAATATGAAAATATTTTACTTATCAGAGGACAATCTATATGGCCCTATATTTGAAGGGGATGCTCCAACTTTGCAAGAAGTTTCTCCTTTACATACCCAAACTTTTAATCCATCTCAACAAAGTGTTCAAAATCCTTCTTCAAGAACATCTGAAGGTTTGAAAAGAAAGGCACCTATAGCTATAAATAAATTCTTTGCCCCAAGGACAACTCCAGGTGCACAACCAGGAATAAGAAGAGCATTTGCAAGTAAAGAAGCTATATGATACAAGTGAATTCAGTTTACTTCCAGCCTATGATAGATGCTATTACAGCTATAAGCCCTGGTTATAAAGCACCATCTAATCACACCTTTAGAATAAAATTATTACAAGACATGAAGAAGGAAGTTCAGTTGTTAGTTGATGAGTGCAGGAATTTTTGGGCAGAAACTGGTTGCATAGTAATGGCAGATGGTTAGCAAGACCAAGAAAATAGGCCGTTGATTAATTTTTTGGTTTATTGTCCTAAAGTAATTGTCTTCATCAAATCTGTTGATGCCTCAAACATTGTTAAAGATGCCTAAACACTATGCAACTTATTTATGGATATGGTTATGTTTGTTGGTGTGTACAATGTCGTCTACCTTGTTACTGATAATATAGCTAATTATAAAGCTGCCGGGAAATTATTGACTGAAAAATATCCATCTATTTATTGGTCTCCATGTGCAGAATATTGCTTAAATATGATTTTGTCTAACATTGGCAAAATGGAGATTGTCACATGTTTATCCAGACGTGCATCATTGATTTCAAAATTCATTTACAACCATGGATTTTTGCTAGCTTGGCTGAGAAAAAGAGAAGGTTGGACATAAATCATTAGACCAAGAGCAACACGATTTGCTACTACTTTTGTTGCCTTGAAAAGTATTCTTGAGCACAAGTATGATTTACAAGCCTTGGTAACTAGCAAGACGTCTATAGACTCTAGATACTCGAGAGACCATAAGGCAAGGGATGTAGTTGCGGTTGTATTAGATAATGGATTTTGGAATGATTGTCAGGGCATTGTTGAAGTTGTCAAACCTCTTATAAGACTTTTGAGAATTGTAGATTCTGATGATAGGCCTTCACTTGGATATATAAATATATATATATGAAAGGATGTATAGGGCAAGGAAAGCTATCAAACGTACTTTTAATAACATGAAAAAAATTACAAGCCATTCACGAGTATTATCAAGAATAAGTGGGATTCTCAGCTTCGTCAAGATCTTCATGCAACAGTTTACATCTTAAATCCTGCTTTTCTTTATGATAAGTCTAACTTCTCTCAAAATCCAGAGGTAATGCAAGGATATTTGTATGTCATAAGTAGGAAAGTAACAACTAATAAGACCAAGTTCTTGCAAGAAGGCACATTATACCAAGAAAGAAGTGGCTCCTTTAGTCATCCTTTAGCTCTTGAATCAGCAAAATCAATACGACCTGGTAACATTTCTTACTTCTTAATTATTATACTATAAGCCTATGGTTTGGTTTTTTTATTTGATTATGTTCAGTTTAATATGATAGATGAATGGTGGAAGTATTTTGGAGGTAGTTGCCCTAATGTTAAGATATTGGCTATTTAATTGTTGAGTCAAACTGCTTCTTCTTCTAGTTTTGAAAGGAATTGGAGTGTCTTTGAAAGAATACACTCTAAAAGAATAAATAATTTTGAACATCAATGGCTGAACGATCTTGTCTTTATTCATTACAAATTTTGTTTGAGGAATATGTATATTTTCTAAGGTTTTTAGTTTTCACTTTACACTTTATTGAAATTTGTATCTCTCAAAAATTAATTGAATTACTTGTAATAATAACACTAATACCTTATGTTCATGTGTTTTTTAAGAGTTGTTGACAAGAAACAAGATTTTGATCCAATTGATTATTAAAGTATCGATAACATTGAATATTGGATAATGGAAGAAGTTGATTCTGCTCCTCTTTTAACACTTTCTGCTGAAGAGATAGAAGAAAACATCATTTATAATGATGCCACCCTTCCAATACCAAAAGCTACCATCAATGATAAAGGTTGGATATTTTAAATTTTAGACATGTTAATTTTTTAAAAGTATATGTTACTAATTTTAATAATTTGGTTTGTTGCACACTCTTTTATAAAGATGTTTTTCAAGAGCAAGGCAACGAGGTTCATTGTTAAACTAAGGATGGAATTGGAAGCTCAGGGATTGGAGTTGGCGGTCTTGATTTTGGATCTTTTCCTCAAGTAGATGATGATATTTATGGTCTAAATGCTTATCAAGAAACTCATGCTTGAATCAATCAAGAGCCACCAATGTCTGACAAGTCATGAAGTCATTATGATTGAATGCATTTGGTTAGGTTGATACTTGATTATTGACTTAGTATTCTTCCTTCAACCATATTTTGTGACCTAGTTAACTTCCTATCAAATTAGACCACTAAAGATTAATTGTATAATATATATAATTATATATATATATATGTATATAATATTTTTAAATTTATTTATTACATCATTGGTCCGACCGAACGGCCCAACCGTTCCAATCGGTTGAACCTTGACCCACTAACTTTTCCTACTCGATGTCCGGTCTGGCTTTTAAAACATTGGTATATAAAATCACTAAAGTACATAATGAATAAATGAATGGAAAACAAAGCAAGTGTTAATTGATCATTGATGGCTAAATATGTTGTTATGTTTTTCTCTATTGAATGCTTTCGTATATATAGTTGAGTTTGATAGCTGTTGTCAGCATTTCAACATATCCATTTGAGTTACACAACTTCTTTTGATCATTCTTCATATTTGAAAAACAGCCGTTGCGGTAGGTGAGCGTTACAAATGTTACATTCTTCGTAAAGTGACTTCTATCTCTTTAGCATGATCTCTTCATGGTTTTCTTGTAAAATTCTATAAATACTAATACAATGAAGTGTTAGTTATAATAACATTAAATCAAAGGTTAACAGAGGACTATCATGCATTCTGGGATTTATCACTCGAGTGATCCCTTCCAGAACTTTGCAAGGAATTGAAGCAACAATTCTGACTTCATCACTCTAGTGGTTACTCGAGTGATTTAAGGACATCACTCGAGTGATTCCTTGTAAATCTTAGCAGAGAGTCATATACTTCATATCATACCTCATCACTCGAGTGGTCACTCGAGTGATCCTTGGTTATCACTCGAGTGATCACTTGAGTGATACCTCTCAAAATCTGGTCGCGAGTTTTATGGGCATTTTCAACTCCATCACACCAGTAGTCACTCGAGTCATGAAGGGTCATCACTCGAGTGATCCCTTCTAAAATTAGCCAAAGACATCTTCTCTTGCATTATGACTTCTTCTCTTTCTTCATCACTTGAGTGATAGTTTTGCATGGTTCAGAACACTGTTTCTTTATTCAAAAACCTTTGTTTAATTAAATCATTTGTAACACCATTTGTTATCATCAAAACATAGGATATAACATTCTCCCCGTTTTTGATGATGGCAAATCATATTGGTTATTGAAATACTCATTATGAGAGTGATTTTACAAATTTATTGATTCAATTGAAAGTATCACATGATATCAATATTATTTTGAAAACTCAATTTGTGATATAGGAAGCAGAAAATCATAATCACAATATTAAATATGAGTTGCATAACTTGACATAACTATCATAAATCTAGTAAAAAAGACATGGAACAATGAAAAGTTCCCTAAATCCCTATAAGCCCAAATACACCCCATGCTATGACATCTACATTCTGCCAAATCACAAAATCACTATGCCAAAGTCTTCTCCCCTAATCTTCTCCCTCTTTTTGACATCATCAGAAAGGGCGAATTAGTCAAGAAAGGAAAAGCTGGAACTAAAGGGCTTAGTGGCAGATATAGGCATAATGTTAAGAGGTATGGCTCCAGTATCTTGTGTGTCACCCTGTTGATTAGAGAAGGTAGCTGATGATTGCTCAGGCTTAGGGAGATCCACAGGAGGAATATGAAGTGGATCATCTAAAGATGGTGTAAATATAGGAGGATTCTATAGTGGTGAGGTTTGTGAGGTAACTACTATCTCCTTAGTAGCAGTAGGTGAATGATGTGAATGGTCATTAGAGCAGAGGTGTAAGTGGTGATCAGAGGGGTGGTGTGAAAGGGACTATGAGAGTGGCTCAGTACCTGCAGGTGAGGCAACAGGTGTGGGCATTGTGTAATACCCCAAATTTTGAGATTAGAGGCTTGGGAATAAGCCTAAATTAAGCATATTGCTAAGCCTCGGTTTAGTAGATGTCTCAAATCTATTTTCTAATGTTCCTTATGTCTTTGAGGCATTAAAGAAAATAAAATGTTGAATTTTGAAGAAAGTGATTATGCTTCCAGTGAAATTTCCTGCGAGGCAGTGAGCTTGTCATGAGGTTTTGGAAGAACAAATGATAAGAAAAAAATATGAAATTTTATAGGTTTAAGTTAGACATCCTAAGGTTTAATTTTATCATTCATATGAATCAATTAGAGCTATATACAAAAATTTATGAATTTTTAAAGTTTGCCCACCGAAATTGATTATTTTCTAGAGCAACAGTCAAAGAAATTAAATCTGGGAATTATGTGCTTCCAACTGGATAAAATCCATATTTTTCCTTGAAACTAGACTCAATAAAGGTTCTATAGCCTTTGGAATCACTCAAATTTGATTTTTCTAGAATTAGTTATGATTTTTCAAACTTTGGGCAGAAAAACTGCCAGAAAATCCGAAAATGGGAATTATGACATCATCATAATAAAAAATGACATAAGCAAGGATATAATATAAGAAAAATCTGTATCTTCTTCTTTTTATTTATATGCAGCACCATGAAGAATGAAAAGAGAGAGATTTTAGAGAGATAAGAGGAAGAAACTTGCAGGGTAAGTCAATTTCTTCAGTAAATTAGTACCTAATGCGTATAACCGTATTTCTAAGATTCTCTTTCATGTTCTTTAAGGTTTTGCAAGCTCAATTTTCATGGTTAATAAGGGTTATGGTTCAGCTACATAAGGGAAAAGCCAAAAGGAGCTTGAGGTAACTTCCAAACCTTCGTATATTGACTATTCTGGTTGCTGTGGACAATTTAATTGGTGAAATTTTGCTAGATTATCTTTGTTTGTAAATTTTGGAAATGATGTGGCCTAAGGGTTATGCTACCAAAATTTGGTCTAGATGGTAGTTGTAACCTAATTAAATAGTTAATAATATACTTAGGAGTAGAAAAGAACACGTCTGTGGAGTCGAATTTGAAAACCCCCAATTTTGCCTAGAGTTTCTCAGATTTTGGCCAGTACTAGAAAATGGGCTTAGAGTTGGATTTTTAATGATTTTATGGTTCCACTGAGTTTAGGAGGGAAAATTAGGTGGGGTTATAGTTGATCACTTTTTTGGAAAAGCCCGAAAAGGCATAATTATGAAAACGCCCATGAAATCCTTAAAGTGGGGCTGCCAAGGGCAATTTCATCTTTTGGCAGTGAATTTGGTAATTTTTAGTTCGGAAATGGATTCCTGGGCAGAAATATGTTAGGATAGCCCAGGTTAGAATTTTGAGAAAAGTGCAGCTGGACCGGTATGGTGGAGTCGAGCCGGGTCCCCGAGGGCATTTTGGTAAATTTTCACCATATGCTAATATAACCATTATAAACACTATGGTAGTGCCTAAAGTGGTACATGAATGGGTTTTAACCTAATTCTTCTACATTTGACATTTTAGAACAAAGTTGAGTGCCCGAAGGGGTGGCACGTAAATCCAGGAGCCTCTTTAAGGATCAAGCAAAGGCGATTAAGGTAGGGAACTTACCTCTCCTATGTGTATTTGATATTTGTGCTGGTGTATTGATGTATGTTATTGCTTTGCTTGATTATGTGAAACATATATGAATGATTGAAACTCTTTTTCTATTTATGCTATGGCTATAAGTATGTTGTTTGAAACATTTAGCATGCAGATATGTCATTGTGTGAGCATAAGTTATGTAAGGCAAGCATGTCATGCATTAAGCACATATCTTGCATGCATATTGGTACTATTTTCCTATTGAGATCCTCTTGAATCTCACCCTCCCTTACTAACCATTTAAACAGGCAAATACAGAAGGTATGTGAAAATTAGAGAAGAGAAATGCACGAGAGAGGGTGTAGTGGTGGAGTGAAGACGGGAAGAAGTCTTCATTTCACTGGGATGGGTTTAGACACCCTAGTAGCCCTGTACTGCTACCTTAATTTAAGTATCATGTAAGAACCTTTATGGGGATTTTTTGTAATCATGCACATATTATCAGTATAATTATGCTATTTCTGTGTTGCCCACCAAACCGTGTATCATTTTCTGCAAATACTCTGGTAAAGGTGAAATTAAAATAAGGGCACGACATTTTGATGTTATAGCTTCAAGCGGTTCTGGAGGAGTCAAAAGTTGTTTTGGAGAAGCTGAAAGTGGTTCTTGCAACATGATAGTATACTAATATGGTCTGATTACATAGTGACAGGAAATATGCATGGAAGGGGGTACCAAAGGAGTGATACACCCTAGTGTGTGAGCTAGCCCTAAGAGATCAGTGAATATCCGAAGGGCTACAAGTGTTATAATACTGGACCTAGGATGTTGTGAAACCCGAGGAGGTAGGTATGCCCAAGGGTAAAGTATAGTCCACACAGTATTTTGACAGCCGAAGATAGTTGGCATGACTTATGAGACAAAGGCAGTCTCAGAGTACAAGTTGTCAGGAGCAAATAGAGTCAATATCTGCATTTTGGCACAGGTACACGAAAGTTAGGCGTGCTCGACCCAGGGTAATCTAGAATGGGTGACCCTTAGAAGGTTGAGTTGGTAAGGTCATGGAGACTTGAGGAATAGTGAATTGTCTTAAGGTTTCTCCATGACTAATGATCATCTTAATTAGACGATATGAATAATGTTTAAATGTACAATATGATGATGTAAGTATTGATTTTAATAAAAAACATTTCTGTTGCAGTGAGTACAGCCATAAAGGTTTATTTGATGAGGATATGGGAACTCGAGGCATAATAAATGTTTTGAGGTTTCTCCAAGTTAAGCGGTGATCCCTAGAAACACTGTTGTGTTAAAGGAATGTAGAAATGATGTATGGTGATATATGAGGCGTGATGATTATGTCATATGTTGATCGTAGAGGATCCGATTTGATGATACTGAAGGTTGGGGATAGGCTTGAATCAAGTCTAAGCTGAAATAGTGTTGAGGTCGAAATATGAATCAAGTTGCACTATGGTTTTGTTGCATGACAGAAGTTTGAACCTTGTGGATAGTATTGACCTTCAGTAATGTTTTGAGGATGTTTTGGGTTAGATAATATAGGCTGTATGATCTTACAAGCCGCATATATTGTAGTGGACCTATATGTTCAAAGGCCCTAAGACCTAGGGGACCAGTATGCTCTTAGGCTAGCAAATATACTCAGATTTGTGTTGGGTTAGTGATGATCCATGGAAATGAGGCAAGTGATTTCCCAGCTCAGCTAATGTTGAGGTTCTAAGTGTTGAATTGCGATATAAGGATCAAACTCAATAGTTGAATTGATACTTAAGAATTTGATTTAACCTGGATAGTCTAAGGTACTAGAACATGGTACTAAATGAATCGAAATATGTGAGGTATCTCAAGGTTGCTAGTTGCTAATCTAGCATAGGGCAAGATCTTGATAATAGAATATTCCCTTCTTGAATAAGAATAGTTCTTGATAGAACAATGAGTAGCCATGAGATATGGTCTCAAGCTTGAGATAGAGAATAGAATATACGAGTGGCTTCTGGATCCTCTTTACCATGATACTTCTATTTAGAGATGACCAACTGAAAAGAGCTATCTACGAAGGATTCGGATCAAAGAAGGCTATTTATGATGAAATCTGATCGGAAAGGGCTACCTATAGAGAGTTGTGACCAAAGGGGTTGACCAGTTAGATAATTGAGTGAAGCACTGAGTATAGTACTAAATTTTAGAGCCACCGTGATGATGAACTCTAGTGTGGAGTCACCGTGACGATGAACCCTATTGTGCAGCCGCCTTGACGACAAACCGTAGAGTGCAGCCACCGTGACATAAATCATAAAGTAAAGCTATAGGAACATTGCCTCTCAATAATGTGTTGATTATAGCTTTTAGAAGTAGAACTTTGGGGCCGTGTTATCATGTGAGAAGGGGTCTTGGAGGATCCCAGTATAGTGAAAGTAATGTTAGGTTGGCAGAGGCTAGAAACTGTTATTGAGATGTACAGTCTTCCGGATCTTATGGGTTATTGCCGGAAATTCATTCAGAATTCTTTCGGATGGTGTTGCCGATGATCTAGTTCACATGAAAGGATCAATTATTGAGTGGGATAAATGATGCAAATGATGTGTATATTTGTTTGAGTTGCATCGCTAAACCAATAGTCCTTCGGTAGTTAACAACGATTCGAGTGAGATCTGTGTGTGTAACACCTCAAATTGTATATGCACCTCCAATAGTCCTTCGGTAGCTAACAACGATTCGGGTGAGATCTGTGTGTGTAACACCTCAAATTGTATATTCACCAAATATATTATAATTATTTGAGAAATTCAATAAAATGGTGAATATTCATGAATTTGGAATTTATGAATTTTATAAATGTTCATTTTCATGAGAAAATGGAAAAATAATTATGGAATTAATTTAGGTAATTTAAAAAGCCCAATATTAAGGTCCAAAAATGGAGAAAAATTAGAGACAATATTTGATCCAAAAATTGATAGAAATTGGCCAAATAAAAATAAGAAAAGAAATTGGAATAACAATGTAATGGCAAAATCGTAATTTTGAAAAACAAAGTTAATTTCAATTAATTAAGGAAAATAAAAATGGAAAATGTATTTGGAATATTTTGGTCAATTTAATATGAATTTATGGAAAATTTGAGCAAAAAGTGCAATTTTGAAAAAAATTGAGACTTTACGTGTATACATAACTTGGACAAGTTGTGAAGCCAATTGAGACCATAGGGAGGGACCCTTAGGTGCCTCTTACATGTTGTAAAAGGAAGGAAATATTGGTTGGGCTTAATAAGCTTGGTTACATGTACATAATGTTTGGGTGCAAAAAAATGGATTTTGGAATTTTTGGAAATTGGTTAAATAAATGAAATAATATATGATATATTATAATATATCATTACCAACTTCTTCCTTCAGACCATTTCGTGCAAAACATATCTGAAACAAGAGAGAGAGAAAGTTGAGAGGGTTTAGAGAGAGAAAGGGAAGAAAAACTTACAAAGGTAAGTGATTTCTTTGGTAAATCAGTTCCTAACGCGTATAACTTTGACCCTAAGCTACTATTCTTTGTTCTTTAAGGTTTGGAGTCTTAAAAATATTTTTTTAAAGGTTAAGGTTTCAGCAATATTTGGGAAAAACTAGTGGGAGCTTGAGGTAACTTCCAAATCTTCGTATATTAACTATTCTGTCTGCTGTGGGCAATTTAATATGTAAAATTTCATCGGATTGCCATTGGTTTTAAATTTTGGAAATGTGTGTGCCTAAGAGTTATATTGCCCAATTTTAGTTCAAATTTTTGTTATAACTCAATTAGATGGTTAATAAAGTGGTTCGGAGTAGAAAGGAACGCGTTTACTGAGCCGAAATCACAAAACCCCAATTTTTCTCAGAGGATCCCATAATTTCGGTCAGGGCTAGATCTAGGGGTAGGAGTTGGATTTTCAATGATTTGATGATTCCATTGGATTTAAGAGGGAAAATTAGGTGGGGTTACAGTTGGGAACTTTTTACGAAAAGGCAGAAAATGCATAATTACAGAAACGCCCCTAAAACCCTAAAAGTATGGCTGTCACCATAGGCTAATATAACCACAAGAAACACTATGGTTGTGCCTGAAATGATACATGGATAGGTTATAACCTATTTCTTGTACATTTAATATTTTAGGACCTAGTCCGAAGCTTGAAGCGACAGGTTTTACGAGGCACACAAAAAAGGCGATATTTGAGATAGTACTACCCAACCATTTAGGCATTTATTTGGGCGTCTAGTAGCCACCTAAGGGACTTTAATGATAACTAAATCTAAGTGTTTTGAAGTCATTTGAGTATTGGAATAAGTGTTAACCTGTCATCTTTAATTATGATTATAGGATTTGATATTTGCCCGGAACTTAGAAGGCATGTGCCTGAACAAGAACGGAAAGAACAAGGTAGGGGTACTTTATCCTATATCACGTTTAATGCATTGCTTGTTTGATTTATCATTGAATGAGCGAGGGGATGTGGTGGTTAGCCCGGCCTTGAATAGGGGACGTGGCGGTTAGCCTGGCCTTGAATATTGTTATTGCTGCATTGTGATATATGCTTACTTGCTTTGTTTAATTATGCATAATATACGTAAACTATTGCTACTAGGATTCTTTTGAAGCTCACTCTTTCTAAATAACAATTTTAGCCAGGGTAAGTGGATCTCCAGACAAGCAAGTGAGCAAGGAAGACTAGGATTGTCGGTGGTAGTCTTGGTGTCTTTTTGGTTTTTGGTTATCATTTGGACAATTGTATATATTGGATTCACCATAGATTTGAGGTTATTGTTTAATCCCCTGTATGGGAAACTAAGATGGGCAATGATGCCCTGTAAAACTCTTAGGTTAATGATATTATCCCGGGTGAATGTTGGAAATTCTGTTAGCACTTTGATATTGTATATGTGACAAACCGAATAGGGTAACTGTTTTTATTTCAAATGAATGGAGATCGTATTGTACAAGTTTTGTAAAAAGTTTTTAATTGCCCTCGATCTTCCATTTACTTATAAAACGAGTTTAAACACTAATTACAGCAAAGACGATGGAGAGGGTTACATTTATGGTATCAGAGTAGTTTTCCTGGCAAGGGTAGATTTTGCTAGGATAGCGGCCTTAGTTCCTTGGTTAAGGATGGTTAGATGATTGATAATTGTTAGTTGTATACACATGGATATTCCTGTTATTGTTGGTATATAAGAGTTTAAGGAATATGTGTATCCATTTGTGTGATTACTAACTCGATGAACCCTTGTAGACTAAAGAGAAATGACAACTCGCCCTAGAGTCAGGAGATTTGACCCAGAGGTGGAAGAGCTCAATGACAATCCACCTGACCCTATGCAAGAGATGATGGGTCTAATCAGAGAACAAAGGGATATGATTGTAGAGCTGAGGGAAGAACTTAGGGAAGAAAGGGCTAAGCGTAATGAGGAAATGATCCAGTCTACACATGAGGAGACCCAAAGGGAGAACCGACATGAAGAGACAGTTGAGGGGTCAAACCAATCCCATGAGTCCCCACCTCACACTGAGCATAATCAAGGATCCCATGGGGTGCCAGCTCAAAACAAGAGAGACCTTCAATTCTGGGTTTCTAAGTTTTGCAAGCACATGCCTCCAGTCTTCAGAGGAAGGTTCGACCCTCAAGCGGCGGAGGATTGGTTAATGAGGTTGGAGAAAATCTTCAAGGTGTTTGAGTATTCATCTAAAGTAAAGGCCATGTTAGCCATCTATAAGCTCGAAGGAGATGCAGACCGGTGGTGAAGAAATATTGCCATGACTATACAGGCCTGGAATGTGCCAGTGGCTTGGGAGTTGTTTTAGGAGCAATTTAATGACAAATACTTCCCAAAGTCTGTGAGAATTGAGAAGGAGTTAGAATTTCTGGCTATCAAGCAGGGAGACAATGAGACCTTTGATGACTACCTGTCTCGATTCATCAGTCTAGCCGATACTCCTCTTACCTTTGGCTGATGGATGATGAGGAATGGAGTTTCAACATGTTGATTTATGGGTTAAAAAGGGAATTAAAGAAGAGGCTGGCCACACGACAATTCACTCAGTTCAATAAAGTAGTTAAGGAGTGTCGCATCACCGAGAACAACCTGAGAGACATCAACTCGAGTAAAGGTTGTGGTTGTGGCGAACCTGGTAAGGGAAACTCCTCCCAGGAGGATAAAAGCCAAGGATTCTCATCCAAGGGCAGCAGTAAGAAGCCATACCAGTTTGGGGATCATGGGAACCAAAGACCATCAGTACAGTAGATATGCCCTCATTGTAACAAAGCACATTCTGGTAAGAATTGTGATGGGCAAGTAGTGTGCTTCACTTACAAACAGCCAGGATATTTTGCCAGAGATTGTAAGGGGTGACTGACAAAGCCAAGGCCCAATAATCAAGGGAGAGTATTTGCTATGACTCATTAGGAAGCAAGGAAATCTCTCGACTTGATTGAAGGTAATATTTTTCTAAATGGTAGTTCATTACAAACTTTGTTTGATTCGGGTGCTAGCCATTCATTTATAGCTTGTGACTGTGTAAAGCGCCTAGTCCATAAATTGCCATTTGATTTGGTTGTGTCAACACCAATGGGTGTTAAGACTGTGACTGCAGAAGCTTGCCTGAATTGTGTAATTACTGTCTAGGGTTATAAATCTACAGTTGATTTGATTTGCTTGCCACTCCATCAACTAGAAGTTATTCTAGGTATTGATTGGTTGAAGGCGAACAATGTGATATTGGATTATAGAAACAAGAAAATAGTTTATCTTGTTCCGCAAAGGGATGATAGTGTTAATAATAGTTTGAATTTCCTCTCGATAGCTAAAGCTGAGGAATGTTTGTAAAAGGGATGCCAAGGGTATATGGTGTTCTTTTCTATTCAGGGAGAGTTAGATGAAGCTCTAAAGAGTATACCTATAGTGAGAGACTTTCTTGAGGTGTTTCTGGACAATCTCAATGGATTGCCTCTGGAAAAGGAAGTGGAATTTCCAATTGAGATAGTGCCTGAAGTTGGGTCCATATCCAAGGCCCCATATAGAATGGCCCCTAACGAGATGGTGGAATTGAAGAAACAAATTGAAGATTTGCTTGAGAAAGGGTTCATTCGACCCAGTGTGTGGCCATGGAGACCTTCAATATTATTTGTGAAAAAGAAAGATGGAAGCTTGAAACTTTGTATAGATTACAGAGAACTTAACAAAGTAACTGTTAAGAACAAGTATCCACTTCTGAGGATTGATGATCTGCTAGATCAATTGTCTGGCTCGTGTGTATTCTCCAAGATTGATCTAAGATCAGGATATCATCAGTTGCATGTGAAGGCAGCAGATATTCTGGAGACTACTTTTCGAATGAGGTACGGGTACTGTAAGTTCCTTGTAATGAATGCCCTTTGGTTTGACTAATGCACCGGCGGTATTCATGGATTATATGAATCGCATCTTCTGACCGTATCTTAATCAGTTTGTGGTAGTATTTATTGACGACATCTTGATTTACTCTAAGAGTAATGAGGAACATGAACATCATTTGAGAATTGTGTTGAGAATCTTGCGAGAAAAGCAATTCTATGCCAAGCTGAGCAAATGTGAGTTTTGGCTTACGGAAGTGAAATTTCTTGGCCATGTCATCTCACGAGAAGGGATCTCGGTAGATCCCAGTAAAGTGGAAGTAGTATTTAACTGGAAGAGGCCAAAAACTGTTTTCGAGATCTGCAGTTTTATGGGTCTTGCTGATTACTATCGGAGGTTAATTTAGAATTTCTCCCAGATTGCATTGCCGATGACCAAGCTCATGAGGAAGGATCAACCGTTTGTGTGGGATGAACGTTGTGAACAGAGTTTCATGGAGCTGAAAGAGATGTTGACTACAGCATCAGTATTGATTATACCTCATCCCAATGAGGCTTACGTCGTGTAAAGTGATGCGAGTAAGCAGGGGTTAGAGTCTGTTCTGATGTAGCAGGGATGAGTGGTGGCCTATGCCTCTTGACAGCTCAAACCGCATGAAATGAATTACCCCACTCATGATCTGGAGCTTGTGCAATAGTGTTTGCATTGAAGATTTGGCGTCATTATTTGTATGGTGTGACAGTGGAATTGTACTGCGACCATAAGAGTCTCAAATATCTGTATGATCAAAAAGAGTTGAACATGAGACAGTGTCAGTGGATGGAGTTGCTGAAAGACTATAACCTGGAGATCAAATATCATCCGGGTAAGGCTAATGTCGTCACTGATGCTCTTAGTCGGAAGGCGATGCTAGTGGCAACAATGATGATACAAAAAAAGAAATTGATAGAGGAGTTTTGGGACTTCAATCTCTCGAATGATATCCTGTGTGCCAGTTATGGCGTTGTCCAAGGGAAGAATGACCTGAGGACTGAAATTGAAAAGGCTTAGATGCAAGATGAGCAAGCCCAATCTTTCCAAGCTATGATTGAGCAAGGAGGGATTCGGGATCATGATTTGTCACCTAATAGGCTGATTCGTTACCACAAGAGAATCTATGTTCTACTGAAGGCAGACTTGAGACAAAGGATTCTAGATGAGGCTCATAAGAGTCAATATACTCTTCACCCAGGTATGACCAAGAAGTATCACAACTTGAAATCTATGTACTGGTGGCCAAGGTTGAAGAGTGATGTGACTAAATACGTGGTATGGTGTCTTACCTATCAAAAGGTGAAGATTTAACAACAGAGACCGCCAGGATTGCTTCAGAGTCCAGAAATTCCAGAATGGAAGTGGGAGAGTGTGACCATGGATCTAGTGGTGGGTCCACCCAGGATCAAGAATTATGATGCGATCTGGGTGATTATTGATCGACTCACGAAGTCAGCACACTTCATATCGATTAATGCTAGCTATTATCTTGATAGGCTGGCTGAAATCTACATTAAAGAGATAGTGAGACTCCATGGTACACCAAAGAACATTATCTCTGATAGAAATCCTTGATTCACTTTGAGATTCTGGAAGGCTTTGCATGAAGCTATGGGTACTCAGTTGAGGTTTAGTATGGCCTACCATCCTCAGACAGACAGACAGTCAGAAAGGACCATCCCAATTTTAGAAGATATGTTGAGAGCGTGTGTCCTAGAATTTAAAGGAAAATAGGACTACTTTCTTCTATTGGCTGAGTTTGCCTATAACAATAGTTATCATGCAAGCATTCAGATGGCTCCATATGAGGCATTGTATAGGAGGAAGTCTCAGTCACCGTTGTGCAGGATAGAGTTGTCTGAGAGGAAGTTGTATGGGTTGGATCTTGTTGATCAAACCTCTGAACAGATCAGAATCATCAAGAAGAGGCTCCTTACAGCACAGAGTTGACAGAAGAGCTATGCTGATAAGAGGAGAAGACCTCTAAAGTTTGATGTGGGGGATCATATTTTTCTGAGAGTATCTCCGGCCACAGGTATCAGGAGAGCAATCAAGCGAAGGAAGCTAAGCCTGAGGTGCATTGGTCCATTTAAGATTCTGGCGAGAATCCGACCTATAGCGTACCAGATAGCCCTATCCCCAAATTTGAGTAGACTTCATGATGTATTCCATATCTTGCAGCTCAAGAAGTACCAACTAGACCCCTGAGCATATTATTGAGTATGAGGAGATTGAATTGCAAGATAACTTCACTTATACGGTAGAGCCCAAACGAATCATTGATTGAGAAGAGTGATGACTCAGACATCAAAGCTTACCATTTGTGAAGGTGGCCTGGAAAGGGATGTCTCTAAGAGAAGCAATATGGGAAGTAGAAGCAGACACAAAGAAGCGATTTCCCGAGTTTATGCCTAATGATGTGTAACAAATTGTGGAGACGAAATTCATTTAAATGGGGGAGAAATGTAACACCCCAAATTTAATATTCACCAAATATATTGTAATTATTTGAGAAATTCAATAAAATGGTGAATATTCATGAATTTGGAATTTATGAATTTTATAAATGTTCATTTTCATGAGAAAATGGGCAAAATAATTATGGAATTAATTTAGGTAATTTAAAAAGCCTAATATTAAGGTCCAAAAATGGAGAAAATTAGAGACAATATTTGATCCAAAAATTGATAGAAATTGGCCAAATAAAAATAAGAAAAGAAATTGGAATAACAATGTAATGGCAAAATCGTAATTTTGTCAATTTATCACAAAATTAATTATTTTCTGATTAATTGAAGTTAATTTCAATTAATTAAGGGAAAAAAAGGAAAAATGTATTTAGAATATTTTGGTCAATTTAATATGAATTTATGAAAAATTTGAGCAAAAAGTGCAATTTTGACAAAAATTGAGACTTTACGTGTATACGTAACTTGGACAAGTTGTGAAGCCAATTGAGACTATAGGAAGGGAACCCTAGGTGCCTCCTATATATTGTAAGAGGAAGGAAATATTGGTTGGGCTTAATAAGCTTGGTTACATATACATAGGGTTTGTGTGCATAAAAATTGATTTGGAATTTTTGGAAATTGGTTAAATAAATGAAATAATATATGATATATTATAATATATCATTATCAACTTCTTCGTTCAGCCCATTTCGTGCAAAATAGATCTGAAACAGGGGATAGAAAGTTGAGAGGGTTTAGAGAGAGAAAGGGAAAAAACTTACAAAGGTAAGTGATTTCTTTAGTAAATTAATTCCTAACGCATATAACTCCGACCCTAAGCTACTCTTCTTTGTTCTTTAAGGTTTAGAGGCTCAAAAATCTATTGTTTAAAGGTTAGGGTTTTAGCCATATTTTGGAAAAGCTAGTGGGGCCTTGAGGTAACTTCCAAACCTTCATATATTAACTATTCTGGCTGCTGTGGGCAATTTAATCAGTGAAATTTTGTCGGATTGACATTGGTTTTAAATTTTAGAAATATGTGTGCCTAAGGGTTATGCTACCCAATTTTAGTTCAAATGGTTGTTATAACTCAATTAGATGGTTAATAAAGTGGTTAAGAGTATAAAGGAACGGGTTTACGGAGCTGAAATCGCAAAACCCCGATTTTTCCCGAAGAATCCCATAATTTTGGTTAGGGCTAGATCTAGGGTTAGGAGTTGGATTTTCAATGATTTGATGATTCCATTGGATTCAGGAGGGAAAATTAGGTGGGGTTACAGTTGGGCACTTTTTCGGAAAAGGCCGAAAAAGCATAATTACGGAAACGCCCCTAAAACCCTAAAGTAGGGCTGTCAAGGGAAATTTCATAATTTGACATTGAATTTGATAATTTTGATCCCGAAAATGGATTCCTTGGGCGAAAATATGTCGGGATAGCCCATGTCAAAATTTTGGAAGAAAAGTACAGTCGGGCTGGGGTCCCATGGGTATTTTGGTAAATTCTCACCATAGGCTAATATAACCACAAGAAACACTATTGTAGTGCCTAAAATGATACATGGATAGGTTATAACCTATTTCTTGTACATTTAATATTTTAGGACCTAATCTGAAGCCGGAAGCGACATATTTTATGAGGCATACAAAAAAGGTAGTCTTTGAGATAGTACTATCCAGCCCTTTAGGTATTTTTTTAGGCCTCTAGTAGCCACCTAAGAGACTTTAATGATAATTAAATCAAAGTATTTTGAAGTCATTTGAGTATTGGAATAAGTGTTAACCTTTCGTTCTTAATTATGATGATAGGATTTGATATTTGCCCAGAACGTAAAAGGCCTGTTCTTGAACAAGAACGGAAAGAATAAGGTAGTGACACTTTATCCTATATCATGTTTAATGCATTGCTTGTTTGTATTTATCATTAAATGAGTGAGGGGATGTGGCAGTTAGCCCGGCCTTGAATGATTGAGGGGACGTGGTGGTTAGCTTGGCTTTGAATATTATTATTGCTGCATTATGATATATGCTTACTTGCTTTGTTTAATTATGTATCATATACATAAAATGTTGCTACTATGATTCTTTTGAATCTCACTCTTTCCAAATAACAATTTTAGCCAGGGCAAGTGGATTTCAGGACAAGCCAGTAAGCAAGGAAGACTAGGATTGGCGGTGGTAGTCTTAGTTATTGTGTAATCCCCGGTATGGGATACTGAGATGGGCAATGATGCCCTGTAAAACTCTTGGGTTAATGATATTATCCCAAGTGAATGTCAGAAATTTTGTTAGCACTCTAATATTGTATTTGTGACAAACTGAATAGGCCAACTGTTTTTATTTCAAATGAATGGAGATTGTATTGTACAGGTTTTGTAAAAAAATTTTAATTGCCCTCGATCTTCCATTTATTAATAAAACAATTTTAAACACTAATTACAGCCTAAACAATGGCGGGGGTTATAGTATGCATCCCGAGCGGTGAAAGAGAATGAGGATGGGGTGTGACTATTCTAATAGCCCCCCGGTAGCTAACAACGGTTTGGGTGAGAGCTATGTGCATCCCTGGCGATGAAAGAGGATGAGGTTGTGGTGTGACCATTCGAATAGTCCTCCTGCAGCTAACAACAACCGTGTTGATGGCGGGTGAAAGAGGATGAGGGGGGATGGGAGGTTGAGACTCCCGGTCAGCCACCTGGATAGAAGAGACTGAGACTCTAGGTGGGTCATTACAGTAGGGTGCTTTGGATAGAAGAGATTAAGATTCTGGAGCAGCCCGATGTTATTGTTAATGCCCGAAAATCCTGGTTACTACTAGCTGAGTCACTGGTGGGTGTACGGGTGAGGGTAATACGGTGAAGTGGATATAGCATAAGCCGAGGTATATGTGAACACAGAGGAAGCTGTTGTTTGTGTGTAGTAAATATTTGGTGTTTTGAGTGAGTTACTCGCAGAAGGAGTGACTAGATTGAGCATAGAGGTGGCATATGCCTCCCAACTGCTGAGATCTTATGAAATGAGCTAGTCATTCATGATTGGGAGCTTGCGATGATTATGTTCGTGCAAGTAATTTAGACGCGACTTTCCCAGTGAAAAGTAATTTGTGAGACGGAAGCCATCATGAAGAGGTGTCCGGAATATGTTTCTAGTAGTGTATCAAATTTTAAGAATGTAATTTATTGAACGGAAGGAGAAATGTAATACCCTGAATTTTGGGATTAAAGGCTTGGGAATAAACCTAAATTCAGCAGACTACTAAGCCCTGATTTAGTAGATGTCTCAAATCTATTTTCTAATATTCCTTATGTCTTTGGGGTATTAAAGAAAATAAAATGGTGAATTTTGAAGAAAGTGATTATGTTTCCAGTCAAATTTCTTGCGAGGCAGTAAGCTTGTCATAAGGTTTTGGAAGAACAAATGATGAGAAACAATTATGAAATTTTATAGAGTGAAATTAGACATCCTAAGCTTTAATTTGATCGATCATATGAATCAATTAGAGCTATATACAAAAAGTTATGAATTTTTGAAGTTTGCCCAGTGAAATTGATTATTTTCTAGAGCAGCAGTCAAAGAAATTAAATATGGGAAATATGTGCTTCCAACTGGCTAAAGTCCATGTTTTTCCTTGAAACTAGACTCAATAAGGGTTTCAAAGCCTTTGGAATCACTCCAATTCAATTTTTCTAGAATTAGTTATGATTTTTCAAACTTTGGGCTGAAAAACTTACAGAAAATCTGAAAATGGGAATTATGACATCATCATAATAAAATATGACATAAGCAAGCATATGATATAACAAAAATCTATATCTTCTTCGTTTTATTTCTGTGCAGCACCATGGAGAAAGAGAAAGAGAGATTTTAGAGAGAAAAGAGGAAGAAACTCGCAAGGTAGGTTGATTTCTTCGGTCAATTCGTAGCTAATGCGTATAACCATATTCCTAAGCTTCTCTTTCATGTTCGTTAAGGTGTTGCAAGCACAATTTTCATGGTTAATAAGGGTTAGGGTTCAGTTACATTAAGGAAAAGCCAGAAGGAGCTTGAGGTAACTTCCAAACCTTCGTGTATTGACTATTATGGTTGTTGTAGACAATTTAATTAGTGAAATTTTGTCGGATCGTCTTTGTTTGTAAATTGTGGAAATGATGTGGCCTAGGGGTTATGTTGTCAAAATTTAGTCTAGATGGTAGTTGTAACCTAATTAAATAGTTAATAAAGTTGTTAGGAGTATAAAGGAATAAGTCTGTGGAGTCGGATTTGAAAAACCACAATTTTCCCTGGAGTTTCTCAGATTTTAGCCAGTACTAGAAAATGGGCTTAGAGTTGGATTTTTAATAATTTGATGGTTCCATTGAGTTTTAGGATGGAAAATTAGGTGGGGGTTACAGTTGGTCACTTTTTCAGAAAAGCCCGAAAAAGCATAATTACGAAAACGCTTATAAAATCCTTAAAGTAGGGCTGCCAAGGGAAATTTCATATTTTGGTAGTGAATTTGGTAATTCTGCGTTCGGAAATGGATTCCTTAGGCGGAAATATGTTAAGATAGCCAGGTTAGATTTTCAGGAAAAGAGCAACTGGACCAGGCCGGATCCCCGAGGGAATTTTGGTAAATTTTCACCTTAGGCTAATATAACCATTATAAACACTATGGGAGTGCCTAAAATAGTACATGAATGAGTTTTAACCTAATTCTTGTACATTTGACATTTTAGAACTAAGTTGAGTGCCCGAGGGGTTAGCATGCAAATCCAGGAGCCTCTTTAAGGATCAAGCTAAGGCGATTAAGATAGGGAACTTACCTCTCTTGCGTGTATTTGATATTTGTACTGGTGTATTGATGCATGTTATTGGTTTGCTTGATTATGTGAAACATATATGAGTAATTGAAGCTCTGTTTCTATTTATGCTATGGCCATAAGTATGTTGTTTGAAACATTGAGCACGCAGATATGTCATTGTGTGAGCATGAGTTATGTAATGCAAGCATGTCATGCATTAAGCACTTATCTTGTATGCATATCGGTACTATTTTCCTTCTGAGATTTTCTTTAATCTCACCCTCCCTTACTAACAATTTAGACAGGAAAATACAGAAATAAAGAAATAAGTTGGGGGAATGGCATTGATGTGGTTTGGGTTCTAGAAAACCTATGCCTCTTGATCTCAAAAAAGATAAGCTTACCCAAATTCCTCTATTCTTTCAGAATTATAAAGCCCATTTTTCCAGAGTCCTTCTCAATAAAATAAGTGAAGTTATTGGATTTGTTAGCGAGGGCTCGAGAGCAAATGTACAATAAGACCCTGTACATATCACACAAATCACTGGGGTTGAAGATTAGGGGTCCCACTCTTTCACTAAGCCTCAGTATACTGAATATTTGATTGGAGTCTAGATTGGCTTAAATATCATCAGGAGGATCCTCTATACCTAACCAGATATTTATCTTAGAGAGAGAGATCAAGAGTTCTTGCCCCTTACTTTGGCTACAGTTTCCTTTTCTACTAAGTTCCTTATTGCATCATTTACTGGTTCCAAATTGAAATAAAAGTGTCTAACTACTTTTATGCAATAAGGAATTTTCACAGATAGCGAGGGCATATAAGATTCTAGATAAGAACTCAAATTTCAAGTCTCCATATAAAACTTGGAGGTCAATATAAACCATCTTACATACTTTTCTTTAGGAAAAGTGTTCTTTATACTTCAAGGATTCTTTGAGTTTGTTGATGTTAAATCCCTTTAGAGGAATGGTGATTTCTTCTTCCTTTTCTCCTCCTCCCTTCAATGGTGATTTTGGACCCTTGGAAGATGTTCCTTACTTCCCTCCCTTAGATTGGTAGGCTTCATCTAACATACTTGCCATTGCTTTGGAAAGTTTCTTATCATACTTTTGTTTCTTAGAATCCTTTCTAGACCAAGAAGGAGTATCAGAAGAATCTTGTAATAGCCTGAATATATATAATATAAAAATAGTAATATATGATAAATATAAGTCTAAAGTTACCAAAATACCCACTCTTTAAAAATATCTTCATGGCTCAATATGGCTAGTTTTGTCTTTGTCAATCTAAACCCTTATTCTCTTAACCTTTTTCAGTGAACAAAGACAGCAAGAAGAGGTAGAAAATTCTGGAGACTTCTTGTGGGGTTCAATTTTCCTCTTCCCTTCGCATCGTCAATTCTAGTCCGTGGTTGGTGTGTTCGAGTGAGCCTCTGATCATTGCTTGTTTCAGATTAATATCCTCTCTGCTTATGTGATTATTCCCTTCGATCAAACCCCTCTTTCCTTCTCTGTTTCAGCTGCCAAGGATTATGTGCAAGTAAGGATTAGGATAATCACTGTATTGCTGATTTTTTCTGCAAAATTCCAGCGTCAAATTCCCCTTCATTATTATTTTTCTTTCTTTTTTGCGTTGGGGAATTTAAAGTAGTGGGTTGAGATTGATTTTTCCCCTTTTTGTAGCTACTGTGCGTGGAAGAGAAAGGGACGATTTTGGGTCAAGACTTGGTGGAGATTAGAAGATGAAAAGCTTGCTTTCAATAGGTACATATATATTAAAATTCCTTGTTACTGTTAATGCAGAAAAAGAGACATCAATAGATGCTTGTTCATTTTTTTTTGGGTTTCACTGAGAGAGAATAGTTGACTTTGAAAATCTACTGTGGAAGTGTTTGGAGATCATATATTATGCTTAAGACTGTTCAGGCTATATTAATTATTGGAAGCACACAAGGTGTTTGAAGAAATGCCTGAGAAAGAAATCTTGAGGAATTTAAGAAAGTGTGGTAATTGTATATATAAAATGATATTGGAAAGGAAAATAGATTTTGTGGGAGAAGAGTATGTAGGAGATAATATTGGATGATTAGAAGCTATTCAATTCTGTAATAAGACTTGAGAAATTATATACTATGCTTATCAAAACATAGGTATTCTTATGCAAGTAAAAGTAATAATAATTCTTTCTTATTTGCAACTATTATGAGTATAGAATTCTAAATTTCTATACACCCCAGCCCCAAGTGTTATTGCTTAAAAAAAAATTTAAAGAGAGATTATCATATATTATATGTATTTGTATAAGGTTATGGTCATAATGACAATAGTATTGTTTGTATGCTAGGGGGTCAAAGTTGAATAATATTTGAAGCCTACATAGTAAGATTATGTATATAGCTATCGAGATTATCAGGTGAGTAAATAACATCCCACTGAGATATAGATATAGTATTCTTAATTAAGTTGTACACTAAACATTTTTATCTATTTTATTTTCTCATGAGTACTTTTCTTGAGTATTTAAAAAAAAGAAATGAGAATATGTTTTTGATTGATTTTTCTTAAGTTCAACTTACTATACATACATGGAAAGGATAAATTTTCTTAAAGGAAACACTTGTTTATGTTGTACTAAAGTGATTTGAACAACAAGACAGTTTACTTCCATGTATGCTAGAAAAGAAAAAGAGAGACAGAGAGAGAGAGAGAGAGAGAGAGAGAGAAGTTTTTAAGGGACTAGAAGTAGAACACTAGTTGCTAACGGCAGTTCCGTTAGCCCTTGGCGTGCCATGGCACACCCAACTAGCAGGGTGATTGGGAGGTGCTAGCCCCGTGTGACCACCAACACACATGGTTCGGAGGGAGGGTTTTCGTGAGTATTACTCACGCCAGTTCTTCGTGGCTTCAAGCCATGCTTGATTTCGTGGCTTCTAGCAGTGCCGGATTGGTTACTTACCCTCATAGACTGTGTGTCCACGCCTGTTGTTGTTCTGTTTAAGTCCTATAAAAAAAAAGAAGTAAAGTTTTTTTTATCAACTTGTTGATTTTTCAATTAATATCGACATTTGAAATTATTTGTTTACTTTTCTATTCATTTAGACAATGTGATTATTTCTTCCCATAGCATTTAGTGCTCCTAACTACTAAGGTTGAATGTTTACTTAGTTGATTCTGTTATTTAAATGCTAGTTTGCTTATTGTGATAAAAGTTAATCAATTATGCTTATTACACAATTATATTTTATGGTGCGGATGTTATTTACCGGAAATTATTTTTTACCTTCAGATAGTAGAAGTGGACCTACTCCTCCAGTCGACCCTTAAAGCCCTACTATAGAAAGAAGCTTTTGAATACTACTTGAATGAAGTAAACCACTGTAAACATTTAATGAATACTTTTGTATGTTGCATTAGAATCGCTCCACGTATTCTATAGGCAGGGTTCCTCCCATTATTTGATATTTTAGATGTATGTAAATGTTTATACTATGGTGGAGCAGAGCTGCTTATTCTATTATAGACTAACAATCTATTGTAGAATTTTCAGGAAGTCTTACTTACAATGGAGACTCTGCCGAAATTTCTACATAAAGCTTTATATTTTGCTTATAAGAAATATGATAATACATGTTTTATAAATTATATAGACACACACACACACACCCAAATGTAAGATCATCACATTAAATATGAAATAGAAAATGTTATTACATTAATATTTCAATTAATTATTTTTATATATAAAGGCTTATGGAATATGAGATTTTCTTATACTCCATGCTGATCACCCCTAAATTTTCAGGGCGTGACAAATCTGTAGATGGAGAAGTGGGAGTAGCTGCAGATTTACCTCTTCCTTTAGAGAGGGGTTTAGATTTTGCCCATGCCATCATAGTTTCTTGAATCACAACCTTTTTTGCCATTGGTTGAATTTTGGGTTTTAGAGTTAATGATTTCTTCTGTTACTTGGGTGGAGGAGATGGAGGAGATTCAGATTATTTTGGGGACTCAAAAGACTCCGTAGATACATTTTAAGGAACCTTGGTCCTCACCATTGTCATTGAAGCATAAAAACTAATTTTTCTGCTTTGTTGAGTGCATATAGTCGAGAGCTAGGGCAGATAAATCTGAGAAATCTAGGAGGTTTTTAGGAGGGAAAATGGATGGGTTTTGATGGTAATAGAGTGGGTAAGTGTTTGTGAAAAATTTTGAATAGAGGTTAGGGAGAATCACTGGGAGTGGTGAGGTGAAAATGACAGAGTGCCGACACTTATAAGCCACTATGCTCAACATCACTCGATTGATCACTCGAGTGATCATGCATGACTACTGTAAAACATCAAAGTTTAATGCATACCTATCATGAATAACATAGTAATTACCCATGTATATTCCTTTTCTGATTTGAAGGCACTGGATAGAAGATTTAAGTTGAAACTTGGTTGATTTGTTATCAACACTGATGATCACTTGAGTGCTCACTTGAGTGATTCTGAGACATCACTCGAGTGATCAGCCTCTTCAACTTCTAACTATTCATTTTTAATCGTTATGCCATTACGATTTAAATAAATTGTAATTAATGCCCATTGCCATGATTTCCATGTCATCACTCGAGTGGTTACTTGAGTGATGCTAACCATCACTTCCAGTTATCACTTGAGTGGTCTTGTGATCATTAGAAGTTGTCACTCAAGTGTTTAGCTTCTCTATTTACCTCTGCTTTACTTACCACATAACAGAGTATCAAGGTCCTACAAAAGTAAATTACTATATACTCCGACGCTAAAGTCAGTAATCATCAAAACATAATCAAATTACATTTTCTAACATATAACAACTTATAATTCATTAGGATTCACCATTCCCAATTCTCTTCTTGTAAATAGAAATTGATCTTTGGCGAGGGGTTTTACGAAGATATCTACTATTTGAAGATGAGTTAGGATGAATATCACTTTGATATCCTTCTTTTAAACATGATCCCTGATAAAGTGATGTCTAACAGCTATATGCTTGGTTTTGGAGTATTGAACTAGATTTTTTGCCAAGCTTATCGCGCTAGTGTTGTCACAGTAGATAGGTATCTCTTTCAAGTGTATACCAAGGTCTTGTAGTTATTGCTTTAACCACAGTACTTGTGCACAACAACTTAACGCTGCAACATACGTAGCTTCCGTTGACAAAAGAGACAATGTGTTCAATTTCTTGCTGAACCATGATACAAGTGAGCCTTTAAGAAAATAGCATTGCCCACATTGGTAGACAAATGACCTTTTAGACCAATTAAAAATGACTTTTTAGATTGGTTCTGGATGAGGCTTGATACAGCCGGTCTAAAAAGCCTGTTACTTTTTAGACCGATTAAGCAACCGGTCTTAAAAATCACTTTTTTTAAACTGGTTGCTCGAAGACCAGGTCTAAAATGTCCAGACCTTTTAGACCGATTGTTTAAACACCTGTCTAAAAACCTTTTTTTTTCAAGACTTTTAAGACCGGTTCTTAAAATAACTGGTCTTAAAAGTATTTTAAGACCGATACCGGTCTTAAAGTACTGACTGGTTATTTTAATAACCGGTCTTAAAAGTGATATTTTTTTAAAAAAAAAAAATAGGCCTTTTTTTCTTGGATTGGAAGGATTTTAAAATCATCCCAATCAAAAAAAAAAAGTGCCCTATTTTCTTACTATCATATACTTTTAAATAAGTTATGACAACCGTAACAAAACGATGAAAAAAAACAACTCATAAGAAAAAAAATTGACAATAATTAATAAAAAATATCTCAATCTTGCAATTAAAGTGTGAACATTATTTAAATACACAAAGGCCCTGAGGAGTTTCTGCAGATAGACAATCCAATAACAAAGCTCCAAGAGGACCTTACCTACCTACAAATCTTGCAATGGTAGTTAAACGTACAGATAAGTAGAAGGGATTATAGTGAAAATTAAAATCGATTGCTAGCATCAATAAGTAATCTTTCTTTGACTGAAGGCTTGGGAATGTTATTACTTAACAGATTCTGCTATTAAAGCTTCAAACCCTGGGATAAGGGAGCAAGTCCACATATAATTAGTATTTATCAATCAGTCAATCAATAATAACACACTCCAAAACTTCTAATGTTGCCATTGCTAAAGAAAAAAATAATCAACTTAAGTTTTATATAAAAAAATTGAAAACCATAATCATACCTTTTTGAATATTACTTTTGCTCAGCTTTCCAAGAGGCATTTTAGACATGTTTATGTCAAATTCCATCATGGCAGCTCTGTGAAAGTTAACATTCAGTATTCTGTCATGCATAACCAAAAATAAGAGCAACCAACTATTCAGTATTTTTATTTGAAAAAATTAAAAAAGTCTTCCACATAAAACCCGTGCACAACAATCAAACAACTAAAAAATGCACTCATGGTAAAGGCTGAAGAAAGCAAAAGATATAGCCTTGTGAGTTTGCTGTGGACATCGCCGATGAATTCTACCATAGCCATTGATGGTGAAGTCTGCCGTGTCCAACATCGGAGTTGTCGTCGTTGCCGGAGAATGTTGAGCATTAGTCACTGACTACTCCTTCACATGCTAACGCTGAAGAATGTGCTATTATGACCTAGAATGTTTTAGAAGATAACATCAACTGGCTTAAATTTACCTTCTTGTAATGATTCAATCCAAAAACAAATCACAATATCAGCTGAGCAAAAATTGAATCGATTGGATAAAACATAAGGAGATTTTGTCAGATCTTTTAGGTTAGAGAGTTTTAATTGAAATGTGAATGAAATTAGAAGTATAAAAGAGGGATTTAAGCAAAAAAAAGGAGGGGAAACTGTTAGATTTTGAATACCTTGATGTCTCTTATTCGTGATTCCATCGATGTTCAGAGCTTTATGGAGAGTAATCATGGGGGGTGAGAAGCTTGATGGTGGTTCATACGGTACAATAAACTACTGGTGAGCGAAATCTAAATTGGTTGGTGTCGCAATGCCTCTGTTAGGTGAAGTGATGGTGATGAAGGAGATAAGAGCAAGTGAGGTTGTGGCGGCGACAAACTCATTCAATGCAAGAGTAAGAGCACCGCAACAACAAACATGAGAATAAGAAGATCGGAGTGAGAGCAAGGTCGCGGAAGTTTAAAGCTAGGGCAAGGTCACAAAAGAGAATAAAAGATACCAGTTATTTTGAAATATGAGGTTTAGAATGTTTTATATTTTAGATCGGTTATTAGTAAAAACCATCTAAAAAATTTTTAATATTTATAGTTTTTAATTATTTTTATCTTTTTAGACCGGTTGTTTGGATAACTGGTTTAAATAATATATTTTAGACCTCATATTTTAAGAACCAGTCTTAAAAGTCTTTTATAATTACAAAATTGCCATCGGTCATACTTTTTAGACCTTATCCGCAATAACCGGTCTAAATGTTGCAATCTAAAAAGACTATTTTGTACTAGTGCCATTGGTACTTTTTTTGTCAGTCTTGTAACCTCCGTGATCAAAGTTTGAGTATGCAACTAGGTATTTATTTCCTCTTTAGAATACCAGATATTTGAAGATTCTTTTGACGGTGTTAGCATGTGATTCCTTTAGGGCTTATTGATATCTTGCACACATACCACCACTAAATTAGATGTCAGGTCTGCTTGCAGTGAGATAGAGTAATAAGCCAATCATTCCTCTATATTTTGTGATATTATAATCATTTCCTTTGATACTAGCATCAAGCGCTGTAGTTGAGCTCATAGGCATGTCTGCTCTATTTACTTGATCTATCTCATATTTCTTCAATGGCTCCTTTAGGTATGTTGTTTGAGATATGAAAATTCTGTTCTTTCTTTGCTTAATTTGCAAACCAGAGAAGAAGTTCAATCTCTCATCATTGACATCTCAAACTTCCCTTGCATTATCTCAGAAAATTTTTTGCACAGAATTTTATTAGTAGTACCAAAAATGATATCATCAACATATATTTGAACTATTAAAATATCATTTTGTTTTCATTTTATAAAAAGTGTTGTATCAACTCTTCCTCGTACAAAACCTTGATCGATGAGGAATTTGCTAAGTCTTTTATACCATGCTCTATCGGCTTGTTTTAGACTGTATAAGGCTTTTCTTTGTTTGAAAACATGATCTGTATAAGGCTTTTCTTTGTTTGAAAACATGATCAGGATAAGTTACATCCTTAAAACCTAAAGGTTGTTCTACATACACTTCTTCCATGATGTAGCCATTTAAAAGTACATTCTTTACATCGATTTGATATAGTTTGAATCCCTTGATGAACGTAAAGGCTAAGAGTACTCGTATAGCTTATAATCGTGCTACTGGAGCATATGTTTCCTCATAATCAATACCTTATTGATTATAGCCTTTGGAGACCAGTCTTACCTTATTTCTAATAATGATTATGGATTCGTCAAGTTTGTTCTTGAATACCCATTTAGTGCCAATGACCGAATGATCTTTAGGCGGGTACCAAATCCCAAACTCGATTGTTTTTAAATTGATTGAGTTCTTCTTGCATTGTTATGACCTATTCATTATTTGATAGGGCTTCATCAATGTTAGAAGGTTTAATCTCAGAAATAAATGCAGAGAAACTAACTTCATTTAAGATTTTGTTTCTAGTTTTAACTCCCTTATTTACATCTCCTATAACTTGATCTAGATTATGACTCTTGTTATATTTCCAGGTTCTAGATTGTCCTAGTCTATGTGATTGTTCTTTTTCATTAGTTTGGTCAACCTCATAGATGAAAGGTTTAGGAATAGGCTACCTATTCTCTTGATTCAAGATTATTTCCTACTCATCATCAAAAATTTTGTCAGGGGACTCAAATTTATCAAATACAACATGAATTGATTCTTTAATACACATGGTCATTTATTGAAACTCTATAAGCTTTGCTTCGGTTAGAATAGCCTAGGAATATTCCATCATCAGTTTTAGAATCAAACTTTCCTAAGTTATTTTTACTATTATTGTGAATAAAATACTTACAACCGAAGGTGTGTAGATGAGCAAGTTTCAGCTTTCTTCCTTTGTATAGTTCGTATGGTGTCTTTCCTATCTTTGTTCTAATATAGGCCTTGTTAGAAAGGTAGCATGATGTGTTCATTGCATCGGCCTAGGAAACTTATGACACATTCTTTTCATTCAACATTGCTCTAGCCATTTCTGTAAGTAGTCTTTTCTTTCTCTCTATGACTCCATTTTACTGAGGTATCCTTAGTGTGAAGAAGTTGTAATCAATGCCATTGGTGTCATAGTATTCTCCAAAGTTTGATTCTCAAATTCTCTATCATGGTATATCCTGATACCCGTAATGGACATACCTTTATCATTCTGCACTTTCTTGGCAAAAACAATAAATTCACTGAAGGTTTCATCCTTCGATGACAAGAAAATAGTCCATATAAATCTAGAAAAATCATCAACACTGACTAATGAATATAAGTTCCCACCAAGACTTTTGACTCTTGCTAGTCCAACTAAATCCATATGAAACAATTGAAGTGGTTTATTTGTTGTCATTTCAATTTTCAATTTAAAAGATGATTTTTTTTGTTTACCTTTCTAACATGAATCAAAAATTAAATCATTTTTTAAATTTACTTTGGGTAAACCAATTATTAAATTCTCTTTGAGTAACTTACCTAGTTGGTGCATATTGACATGAGCTAGTCTCTTATGCCATAATCAACTTTCATCAACATTACTTAGAAAGCAATTCTCAGAAACATTTTTACTCATATCAAGGGTATAGCAGTTACCCTTCCTTTTTTTCTCTGAGTTTTACTTTAAGATTTTTCTTCTCTAATTGTAAGTCCTTCTTGCTTAGAATTATACACTCTTCAGAGTCAAATATCAAGCAGTTGTCTTTATCTGTCCTTTGACTCACATTGAGCAGATTATGACTGAGGCCTTCAACATAATAAACATCAACATAATAAACATCTTTGACTTGAATGCCTTACCACTTCCAATTTCACCAATTCCTGCTATTTTGCCTGACTGGTTTCCTCTAAATTTTACCTTTCCACCTTCATTAGGCTCTGAAGTGATAAGATTTTTAGGATCACCAGTCATAAGTTTAGAGCATCCACTATCAATATACCATTTGTTGCCTCTGGATACTTTAAGACATATATGCAATTAAATACAGTTAAGTCTTAAGTACCTATATCTTTTTGTGTCCTTTTAGGTTAGTACAAATTATTTTCTAAACATATGAACCTTTAGACACCCATTTATAGGTTCCTATTTTTTCTTTCCATTTATGAAGGCAAGAGGAAGTGTAGTGACCTTTCCTATTACAGAAATTATAATGTGCAACAGGATTCGATATATGTACAGAATGCTGAAAATAATTCAAGTATGTTTTATCTCTTATTTTCTTTCTTCCTATCCTTTTATCTAATTTTGGATCGTATCCAATACTAGATTGATCGTTTACAAAACATTGAGCTTTTAAAATGACATTTAACATCTCACTTCCTTTAGTAAATTTCTCAAGAGTTTAATTGAGATCAACATTTTTATTTTTCAATGAAAAACAGTTTTCACAATCTTTTTCAAGTAACTCTTTGAGTTTTTCTTCAAGAACTTTATTCTTCATTTGAAAACAACTAATTCTTTAACTATTTTGGTGAATTCAGAATGTAAAACATTATATTCAGAAAGTAATTCATTATAGGTAGGATCAGAGCCAATTACCTCATCTTCTTCCGTTTCTTCCTGAGCGACCAGACAGATATTGGCAACTTCTTCATCGCTATCTTCATTAGAGGAGATGTCTCTCCATATAGCAGATACAAATGCTTTCTTTTTGTTGAAGAATTTACCTTTTCTCTTTTCTTTGTTCTTCTGAGCCAACTCTGGACATTCTGACTTGATATGTCCTGGCTTTCCACATTTATAGCATATGATATGTTCCTTATTTTTCTTTTCTACTATTGGTTCCTCCCTTTTGAAGATTTCTAAATCCCTGACCTTTCTTGTAAAACTTCCTGAATCATTTTATTATCAGGACCATTTAGTTATCATTGAAATCTTCATCATCTTCTTGGGTTTCCTCCTTTACATTTAGTGCGAGACTTTTCTTTTTCCTGTCACTACTTCTTCTAGTTCCTGTTTGAACTTTATCTTGCTTTTTACTCTGAGAGGCTTTCGAATAGAGAAGCTACTGATCACATTGATTCACCTTTTGGCTCCTTGATTGTCGTAACTTTAACCTCCCATTCTTTAGAGAGTATGTTCAATATCTTTCTTACTTAGGTATTCTGATTATAGAATTTCCCAAGTGTTGCAAGTTGATTTACAAGATGAGTGTATCTGAGTTCAAATTAAATTATTGACTCACCTGTTTTCATTCGAAGCAAATCGAACTTGGTGACAATGGTATTGATCTGGTTTTCTTTTATTCCTAAAGGTCCTTTGTGAGCTATTTCAAGAGCTTGCCACATTTCCTTAGCTGTTGGAAGTGTGCAAATCCTAAAATTTTCTTTTTAACTTAAGGCACTTTGAATCATCAGGATTGCCTTGCTGTTAAGAGTGACAAGCTTTTTGTCATTTTTATCATATTCTGTTGGTGACTTGACAACTTTTTATGAATCTTCAATCTTTATAGGTACATAGTTCCCATTTTTAGTCACTTCCCATAATCCATATTCTGTGGCCATCATAAATAGTCTAAACTTTACTTTCCAGAAGGATGAGTTTTCGCTGTTGAAACCTTGTGGTCTGGTAATAGAAGCTCCATTGGGAAGTATTCATTCACCCATCCTTACCATTGGATCCTTCTTAGGTTGTTATACCTAAACAAGAAGACCTATACTCTAATTTCAAATATTAGTGCAAGCGTTTCACCCAAGAGGAGGGTGAATTGGGTGATCACAAAATAATCAAACTATAACTATAAATTGATAGAATTTAAAGCGCACTTAAAAGCTAGGAGAAATATCACCAAATTGTACACCAAGAGTTATATTGGTCTAGCTACAACCACTTTGACCTACATCCAGTCCTCAGAGTTCCTCTGAGAGTTTCACTATAACTTTTAAGATTCAGCGGGTTCTTGGTATATCAATACATAGCAAGTTCCTACACTAGACACTCGCTCCTGCTTACACGATATAAACTAATTCCCAACTTAAGCTTCCACAACCTTAAGTAAGCTCAATAATGAATATTGAGTTTGTAATGAAAATCTCTCACTCTCTCTCACAAAGTGTATATAGAATTACTGAAGTACAAAATTAATAAATGAATGGAAAATAGAGCAAGTGTGAATTGGTCATTGATGGCTCAATATGTTGTTATGTTTTTCTCTGTTGAATGCTTTCATATATATAGTTGAGTTTGATAGCTGTTGACAGTATTTCAACATATCCGTTAGAGTTACGTAGCTCCTTTTGATCATTCTTCATATTTGAAAAATAGCCGTTATGGTAGGTGAGTGTTATGAATGTTATGTTCTTCATAAAGTGGCTTTTCTCTCTTTAACATGATCTCTTCATTGTTTCCTGTAAAAATACTTCAAATACTAACACAATAAAGTATTAATCATAATAACATTAAATCAAAGACTAACATATGACTATCATGCATTCTGGGATTCATCACTTGAGTGATCACTCGAGTAATCCAAGGTCATTACTCGTGTGATCCCTTCTAGAATTTAGTGAAGAGTTGAAGCAACAATTCTGGCTTTATCACTCGAGTGGTCACTCCAGTGATTTAGGGACATCACTCGAGTGATTCCTTGCAAATCTTGGTAGAGAGTTAAACACTTCATATCTTACCTCAACATTCGAGTAGTCACTCGAGTGATCCTTGGTTATCACTCGAGTGATACCTCTCAAAATCTGGCAAAGAGTTTTCTGGGTATTTTCAACTCCATCACTCGAGTGGTCACTAAAGTGATGAAGGGTCATCACTCAAGTGATCTCTTCTAAAATTAGCTAGAGACATCTTCTCATGTATTGTGACTTCTTCCTTTTCTTCAATACTTGAGTGATGGTCCTGCATGCTTCAAAACACTATTTCTTTATTCAAAAACCTTTGTTTAATTAAATCATTTGTAATACAATTTGTTATCATCAAAACATAAGA
Source organism: Inga oerstediana (assembly GCA_963210345.1). Classification (NCBI taxonomy): domain Eukaryota; kingdom Viridiplantae; phylum Streptophyta; class Magnoliopsida; order Fabales; family Fabaceae; genus Inga; species Inga oerstediana. The sequence continues at coordinate 44,922,959 of OY723407.1, forward strand.
TCTAACAAAAGATATATCAGGTTGACAATCTATCCTCAAACTAAGCAAAATACCAAACCAACATGCACACAAATATAGACAATATAGGAATAGGTGCTCAAAAGATTCATCATTACTACTACAGAAATAACATACCTTAGATGCAACCAGGTGTCTACTATGTAACAAACGAGTTATTGGCAAGATACATCTCATAATCTTCCATAAGAAAAGCTTAATTCTAGGAGGCAAACCAAATTTCCAAATCAATGTACACAACTTAGAATTTGCAAACATGGCCTTGCTAGCCACATAATGACTATGCTCAGATTAAAGTAGTCGATAACCATCCCAGACTGTGTATATGTCAAAGTTCTTGCCAAACCATCTAAGAACATCAGGGACTTTGGATAAAGGTACCGATAGCATGCAAATTGTTGGACTAACTGGCTAGGATAAAGAGAGGAGATGACTCAAAAATTTTAGTTACCCTTAGAGCGAAGTATAAGGTCTGACATCTTTAACAATAGATAAGCCAAACCAGATTACTGCAGAGGCCAACAAAGCCGACTATCAAGAGGTATCGAGGAGCCATCCCCTACTTGCCAGGTAAGATGATGAGTGATTATTTAGCCCAACTTAATAATATGTTTTCAAGGAGATGAGCTATTATACTTGGGTTTAAAGAAAAAGAATTTGATCAGAAAGAAGATATTTCTTCAACACTATTTGACTGAGTAAGGAAGATTTTTCAGAAATGACTCACCATAAATGCTTAGCCAGCAATGCTTGATTGAAAACATCAAGTTGGGAAATTTGCAAGCCTCCATCATTCTTGGGAAGACATAACTCATGGCATTGGAGGTAATGAGCTTTACTTGAAGCATCATATCACCCCAAAAAATATTTGTACATAAACCAATAGTTAAATATAAGTTACATACTTTAAAAGTCTGGGCATAAAAAAACATGCTTTTAAAGAAATGTTGCATCCACTCAAGAATTTAGATCTCTAGATGCTTTTTTTTTAAAAAAAAAAATTAGATACCTTTAGGCATTAGATTTTTCCAACGGTCACTCTTAACAATTTTCTCTCACTAAAAATATAATATAAAATACAAAGATACTAGTTACAACCAAAAAATTAATAAAATAGTTTTTTATTAAAATGAAAATAAAATATTTATGCTTGAGTAGCCTTTGGACTTCGGTTCGATTGGAAGCACCTCTGGAAATTGGCTCGTTGCGTTGGGATAATGTTTGTTTGAGGCCTCCTAAGGTAGCATATGTGCTCAAAAGCACTTTTAAACATAAATATTGTTATTTGGATTTTTGTGTGTGGCAATTTGACCTCTAACTTCCAAGTCACCTTTATTTTAGAGCTAAGATCTAAGTTTAGTTGTGTCAAAAGTTTCACTATGAGCTAAAGAATTTTAACTCACGGTTAAAAAATTTCTAAATCATTATAATTTTATCCTAACAATTATGTAAGGTTGAGTTTAACCATTAAATTATTTAATTGACCATATGATACATGTGACAACTTCGCATATGCATTAAATTGGCCAACTCGTTATCCAGATGGTCAAATAAACTATTATATGGCCATGTGACAGGTTTGACCATAGTCATTTGCTCTTACCATTCTTGTCCTCTTCCCCTCCCCTTCACTATTCATCTCAACCTTTATATTTAAATTTGAATAATTCAGATTTAATATTTTATCAAAATATTCTATTTAAATAATTTTTTATATCAGTTTTAAATTATCATAACTAAAATTTAGCATTGAATTTACTTATTTTTTAATATTTTATTAATATTTTGTATTTTTATAAAAATATTAAATATGAACTACTCAAATTTTAATCCGAAAGCTTATATGAGTAATGAAGGGGAAGAGGATGGTAAGAGTAGAGGATCATAGCCAATCCCACCTGTGACAACCCCTCTCCCTCCGGTAATTCTACTCACACTCTCCCTTTATGTTACTCGAGTTTCTCATTGTTCAGTATTGGATAGATTGTTATTTACCGAGTCACATCCACACCCCACTATCTCTGTGTAATCGCTTAGGGCCTATTTGGTTGGAGGGGAGGGGATGAAAAATGAGCCCCTCCCCTTAATTGGTATGAAAAATTGGAGGGGAGAGGCCCCAAAGAAGAGGCTTCAAATCCCTCCCATCCCCTCCCTTTGAACCAAACAAACCCTCTTGTCTTTAATTAAAGATATACTTGACTTTACACCAAAAAAAAAAAAAAATTGCTAAGCACTTCTTCTTGTCTTTATTAAAAGATATAGTTGACTTTTTTTAAAGAGATTAAGAAAGCTAAATAAATGACTTAATCATAATATATGTTGTGTATCATTAGATTATATGTTAGCTTACAAGTCACACAAATTAGGTTGAAGGAAAAATGATAAATATAAATAATCTAAAGCAATTTATTTAGCTTTCTTAATCTTTACAAAAGGTCAACTATGTCTTATATTTAAAGCCGAAGGTAGTATTTCGATTTCTTGCTTGATTCTTCCACTAGCACTCCCAAGTTGCGGTTTTTGTTGTGAAAAATATACAAGGTAAAATCTTAACAATTCTACCTACAAGAAAATTCTCAAAACAGTATCAAATTGTAACTTATTTATATAAACCTACATAATTTATGTAGTTTTCTTTGCCTCGCACAATCCTTTTGCTCCATAACTGCTACTCCTCCAGCAGCTTTAATTTTTTATGGTCAAATAATTTAACAATCAAACTTAACATTACATAACCATGCCTAAATGAAAATTTCTAGGGTAAAATTAGATCTTAACCCTTTATTTTAAAGTAACTTTTCTTGATTTTTTTACTTTTGGATTTTCTTCATATTTTAACATTCTTTAACTAACTTTTCAAAATATCATTCGAACACATTTATGCTAAATTAAACTTTTTTTATAAAAGGCAATCATATAAACAAAAAAACATTATACTAATTAACTTGTACCTCAACTTTAGTTTTCAAAAATCAGTTAGGATAAAAATCATTTTTGCCAACGTTAATTCAATTAAACTTTAGTTGGTTTGATCGCATTCCAAGCTTGCAATGGTAATCTTTTTTGTATTATCATAGAAGACATGGTTGATAGGACTTCTTGATGGTGATAAAGATTGCACTAGTAAATGAGAATTGTGTTAGATCCCATATGTTTTGATGATAACAAAGATTGGATACAAAAGAATTTGAACAAAGTAACCAAATGATAGACAAGAGCATTACTTGAAGTAAGCACTGGAGTAAAAAAGAAGAACTGAGAGACACAGCACAAGAAAGGAAGCACTATCATAATTTTTAAAGGGTTACTCGAGCGACCACTCAAGCAACCAGGGCAGATACCTTCCAGTAGCTCTTGGCAAAAAATGGACAGACTTTACACAAGTGACTACTCGAGTAACCACATCAGAAAAGCATTACTCAAGGGATCACTCGAGTAATTTACCGAGTTATTTGAAAGCATTACTCGAGTGACCACTCGAGTAATCAGGTAAGGAAATATGTAGGTACTCTCGGCCAAGAATTTCATGTCATTACTCGAGCGAGTAATCTAGTAATCTGCAGACTTATTTGGAAGCTTACTCGAGTAACCAGGTGAGAAAAAGGCATTACTCGAGGGAGCACTCAAGTAATCTGCAGAGTTTTTGGAAGCATTACTCGAGGGCTTACTCGAGTAATCAGGTAAAGCAAAGAACAAGAAATCTCAGCCAAGATTTGAGTCTCATTACTCGAGGGACCACTCGAGTAATATGCAAACCTATTAGAAAGCTTACTCGAGAGATCACTCGAGTAACCAATGAAGAAAAGACAAGTTTACTCGAGGGACCACTCAAGTAACCAGGTATGCAGAGGTTTTTAGAAGAATTACTCGATGGATTACCTGAGTAATATTGTTAATGGATGTTGACTTACTCTCTGCCATATTTTTTATAAGATTACTCGAGGGACTACTCGAGTAATATACATGATCACTCAAGTAGCCACTTGAGTAAGATAGTCCAGAAAGCATGATTTTAATTTTATGTTTATTGGTTTTTTATCTATATGATTAACCTTTCATTGTACTAGTATTATGAGTATATTTGCAGAAAAGCAATGAAGAAATCATGCAATGATAGAAAATTCAAATAAACCGTCCGAAGATCTCACCTACCGCTACCTACCGCAAATAGATAAGTTGAAATACTCATAACGGTCATATCCTACTACTCATAAATATAGAAGATTCAAGCAGAGCAGCAACAACAACAACTGAGAACAAGCAAACTCATATCAATCAATCCATTCTTCGTGCTCTGTTTTTCTGATACTCATTATTTGTACTTCAGTGATTATTCATTTACTCTGTGAGAGAGATATTCATTACAAACTTAATATTCATTATTGAGACAACTTAAGGTTGTGGAACCTTGATCTGGGGATTTGATTACAACGTGTAAGGGGGAGCGAGTGTCCAGGTGAAGGAACTTGCTGTGTACTGAGGTGCCAAGAACTCACTAAATCTTAGAAGATATAGTGAAATTCTCAGAGACGTTCTGAGGACTGGACGTAGGTCAAAGAGGTTGTGGCCGAACCAGTATAACTCCCCGTGTACACTTCGGTGATATTTTTCCTAGCTCTTAACTGTTTTTAATTTACAGTCAATTTATATATTCACAACGAAATTTTTGATATCACCTAATTCACCCCCCTCATGGGTGAAACGCTTGCACTAACATTTGGTATTAGAGCATAAGTCTCTTGTTAAGGTATAACAACCTAAGAAGGATCCAATGGCAAGCATGGATGAAGGAATTCTTCCCGACGGAGCTTCTATCACAAGACCTCTAGGTTTTAGTAGTGAACACTTCTCTTTTTGGAAAGCTAAGTTTAGAGTATTTGTAATGGCCACAGAATACAGACTATGGGACATGATTGAGAGTGGAAATTACAAACTCGAAAAGATTGTAGAATCATAAAGGATTCCTAAGACACTGGCAGAATATGATGAGAATGACAAGAAACTCATCACACTCTAAAGCAAGGCAATTTTAATGATTCAAAGTTCCTTGAATCAAAATGAGTGCTTCAGGATATGCACACTTTCAACGGCTAAAGAAATATGGGAAGCCCTAGAAATAGCACATAAAGGAACTTCAGGAATAAAAGAAAATCGGATCAATACTCTGGTTACTGAGTTTGATCTACTTTAAATGAAATCAAGTGAGTCGATAGCTGAATTCGAACTTAGATATACTCACCTTGTTAATCAACTTTCAGCACTTGGGAAAGTATATGATCAACATACCCAAGTACGAAAGATTTTGAATATTCTTTCTAAAGACTGGGAGGCCAAAGTCACTGCAATTGAGAAAGCAAAAGGTGAATCAATACGATCGGTTGCTTCTCTATTCAGAAGTCTTTCTGAATATGAAAGTAAATTAAAGTTCAAATGAGAATTAGATGATATTGGTGACAAGAAGAAGAGAGGTCTAACACTAAAATCAAAAGAAGAAGATCAAGATGAAGATGAAGAGCTTGACAATGATGAAATGGGCCCGATAATAAAATGATTTAAAAAGTTCTACAAGAAAGACCAAGGTTTCAAAAACTTTTAGAAAGGATGAACAAGCAGTAAAGAACATATCATCTGCTATGAATGTGGAAAGCCAGGACATATCAAATCAGAATGTCAAGAACTGGCTCAGAAGAATAAAGAAAAGAGAAAAGGCAAGTTCTACAATAAGAAGAAATCCTTTGTATCTGTCATATGGGGAGATAGCTCATCCGACGAAAATAACGATGATGAGGAAGTAGCTAATATCTGTCTAGTTGCTCAAGAAGAAATAGAAGAAGAGGTAACTGATTCTGATCCTACCTATGATGAATTACTCTCTAAATACAATGCTTTATATTCCAAATTCATCAAAGTAGTTAAAGAACTAGTTTGTTTTAAAAATAAAAACATAGTTCTTGAATTAGAACTTAAAAATAATTTAGAAAAGGATTGTGAAAAATGTTTCTCTTTAAAAACGAAAAACACTAATCTCACAAAAACTCTTGAAAAATTCACCAAAGGAAGTGAGATGTTAAATGTGATTTTAAAAGCTCAACGATTTGTAAATGATCAATCTGGCATTGGATATGATCCAAAATCAGATAAAAGGAAAGGAAGAAAGAAAACATGAGGTAAGACATACTTGAGTTACTTCAGCATTCTGTTCATATATCAAATCCTTTCACATATTGTAATTACTGTAATAGAACGGGTTATTATACTTCATCATGCATTCATAAAAAGAAAGGAAAAATAGAAACCTACAAATGGATACCTAAAGGTTCATATGTTCAGAAAATATTCTGTACTAACCCAAAAATACCCAAAAAGATATGGGTACCTAAGACTTAATCATATTTGATTGTAGATATGTCTTAAAGCATCCAAAAACAATAAGTGGTACATAGACAGTGGATGCTCGAGACATATGACCGGTGATTTCAAAAATTTGACCATGATACAACCTAAAGAAGGTGGAAATTTAGAGGAAATCAATCTAGAAAAATAGCAGGAATTGGTGAAATAAAAAACGATAAAGTATACAGGTCCAAGACATATACTACGTTGAAGGATTGTGTCACAACTTGCTGAGCGTAAGTCAAAGTATAGATAAAGACAATTGGATAATATTTGACTCAGAGGAATGTTTAATTGTAAACAAGAAAGATTTACAATTAGATAAGAAGAATCTCAAAGCAAAGCTCAGAGCAAAAAGGGAAGGTAACTGCTATACTCTTGATATCAATAGAAATGATTCTGAAAATCGTTTTCTAAGTAATGCCGATGAAAGTTGGTTATGGTATAAGAGACTAGCTCATATCAACATGCACCAACTAGGCAAACTTCTCAAAAAGGATTTAGTGTTTGGATTACCCAAAGTAAATTTCAAAAATGATTTGATTTGTGACGCATGTCAGAAGGGTAAATAAACTAAATCATCTTTCAAATCAAAAAATAAAATTACAACAAATTGACCACTTCAATTACTACATATGGATTTAGTTGGACCAGCAAAAGTTAAGAGTCTTGGTGGCAACTTATATTCATTGGTCATTGTTGATAATTTCTCTAGATTTACATGGACCATTTATCTGTCATCAAAGAATGAAACCTTCAGAGAATTTATTGTTTTTGCCAAGAAAGTGCAAAATGAGAAAGTTATGTCTATTGCAGGTATCAGGACAGATCATGGTGGAGAATTTGAAAATTAAACCTTTGAAGAATATTGTGATACTAATGGCATTGATCACAATTTCTCCGCTCCAGTACACCTCAACAAAATGGAGCATGGAACGAAAGAATAGAGTGCTCACTGAAATGGCTAGAGCAATGCTAAATGAAAAGAATGTGTCTCAAGTTTTCTGGGCCGATGCAATGAGCACAGCATGCTACATTTCAAATAGAGCTTACATCAGAACAAAACTTGGAAAGACACCATACGAATTGTACAAAGGAAGGAAGCCAAATCTTGCTCATCTGTATATCTTTAGTTGTAAGTGTTTCATTCATAATAATGGTAAAGACAACTTAGGAAAATTTGATTCTAAAACAGGTGCAGCAAGTTTATCCATAGTTCATGAATTTCTGGGTAGAATTTTGAGCAAAAAAAAAAGAGAGAGGTCAGACTTGATCCACTGTGTGCAGTGCCTGTCACCATAGCATATTGTATCACAACGAAGACCGGTTCATTCGAATGAACAACTTCATAAGTTCTAACTGTTGCATCAGCACATCCACAATGCAAGCTACAAGACAACTATTTTGGACTCGAAATAAATAAAAAAGGTTGCAATCAACATAAATAACGCCACCTTAGCAAATTACCTTATTACATGTCAAGTCGTTAAGGACTAATTTATTACCCCACCGCCAAAACCCTATTGTCTTCCAAGAATAGAACAACTTTCTTATCATAGATGCCACAGGACTACCCCAAACCCAGCTCGACCAGGGCTTTCAAAACTCCATAGACATCTGCAAAAAAAGAAAAAGAAGCCACCCTTCGAAACTTAATAATTTGTATGTGTACTTGTTATTGATAAATGTATATTTTATAATTAAATAGGTATAAATTTTATGATATAATTGATTAAATTTATTAATATTTTATACCTATTTAATTATCTTTTATATATTTTTTATCTTTTAATTAAATTTAGGATAAAAAGAAATTTTAACATAAAATCTACTCATATCCTATTTTATTATGCAGGAGATATTAAATGATGAAAGAGATAAAAAAGTATCAAAATAGCAAATAAGTGAGCTCAAGCAAATTATATTATATGTAAATGAAAAGATAATAGGGCGTGAGATATCAAAATTGAATCAGATGCGGGGCCCACGGCAATTGAAGGAAAAGCAAGATTCAAATGCAATATATCCCATGCATGAGCTATCAGATATGGATATTGTGAAGAGATAAAGATGTGGGGTCCACAACTTAGAGAAAAGATAAAAAAACGTTGCCCAGTTAAGATTTGCACATTCGGAAAAACAAAAAAAAGATATGATTAGCACATGGAGGTGGCAAAAGATATGGGTTTATCCATACAAATTGGAAAATGATATCAGATTTGGATTAAAAGATAAAAATAAAAACCGCATTTGCTCATCAAAAGATCTATAAAAAGGGGGAGAAGGCAGCAAATAGGACATAGGAGAGCAGAACAAGAGTAGAACAGAAACGGAGAAAACAGCAAGAAGAAAGCACGTCTTTCTCAGTGGTGACAGCAGCAGAGAGGAAGAAGAATTCTCTGATAGATTTGCTCTCTTTTCTTCTTTTTCTTTATTCTTTAAATCTGAATTTCTTTATTTCATTATGGATTTTATTTTAGCCATGAGTGGCTAATTTTCTTTTTAAACCTAGGGCAACTATGAACTCACTAGTGAACTAAATTTTATTTCTATGATTATTTAGTTATGATTTATGTTAATTTTGGTTACTTAATCTTGTTTTGATATGTCTGTCTGATGATTAACCACCGTTAGATGTGAATTTGAGTATTAAGATTTACCTTGACAAATAAAATTTTAATTAGGCTCTGAGATTAAGTAATATGGGATTAAATTATGATTTAATTTGCAATTAGGATAGACATATACCTAATAGCCCCATATAATTGTTGAATAGTGTGTTTGAATTATCTTGCCTCTTGAGTAATTTGGTTAGACATAACAATTATGCTTAAGAGAGGGTTGTGAGTGAACCGACAGGCACTTATAACTATTTATACTCGAGATTAACAAAATTAACATTTGAGATTAACTAAGTAAATGAATTTGAGATTTGGAGAGCTAGTGAGGGATTAGTAACTCTGGGTTGTGTTTAATATTGATAGTTTTCGTTAATTAGTTTTCTTTGAATTTTCTTATAACTAGATTCGTTTGACTTAAAAGAAATTGAGATTTTAATACCTAAAAATTAATTGATTGATTTCTCGTGGGACGATACTCTACTTATCACTTAATTACTTGGCACGGCCTGTATACTTGCGTATAATTGAGCTACAGTTCAGATAGTACGCCTTTACCAATTACACCCCAGGTGTTATGAACACCGCTTAAAACATGTGAAACAGTACAAAGGTTGAGCAATGTTTAGGCAACCCTGCAACAGTGTGCTCAACACGAGTCGTTGGAAAAAGCTTAACATACAGCTTTACACAGCTCCCTTCGCCACTCCTTCGAACAACGAAATTTGAAATCATGTAGCGTCAATCTTCTCCAAAAGTTGGAGCTATTTGACCTACGACCTCATCTTCGTCCATGACTGCTATCTTCCGTGTCATCTGCAGATAATGATGATAAAATGGAATACAACATTTAGATGTTTCACAACAATGAGGAAATGCATGATTAAACCTCTAGGATATTTCCCTCACCCACTCATTGAACTGCATGAGTTGAAATGCTTGAACATCCCTTATTGGGCGAGTCATCCAAGAGGATAGCACACAACCTCCTTTGAAATAGTCCTATCCACCTTAACAACTATGGTTTCCTCACACATTCCTTCGCACAAGTCTTTAAGCCGCTGCATCTCATCGGAGGTGGCCATCGAAGTAATCTCCTAATTGAATAAGAAAAGGTAGAGTGGAAGTGTGAGAGGAGGGGGTAGATTGAGAAATGCTTGTGGACAAGGTGCTACGATGTGTTCTTGAAATAGGAAGAGGAAGGTGGGAGTCAGCATTAAAAGTGACACCAACCAAAAGATAACAATGGCATTAAATACATCAACAAATTAAACATAACATTTAAGTGATCAAGTCACAAAATTTCCTTAAAAAAACCACCAAGTGTTGATGGCATTTATTTCGAAATGACCACACGATGAAGGATGTACTATACAGATAAATGTTATGAAGGCATAGATTCGATGTTGAAGGCATGGTGATGCTGTTTAGCCTGTGTTTGGTATCACTTAATTTTAGACAATAAGTCACTTATTATGCAAGTCGAGATAAAACTCCTCTCACATACTCACCTCGTATACCGTGAATCACGATTTATAAGCACTTATTATCCAAAAATAAGCTATTCCAAAGGAGCATAAGATGACCTATATATTAGTAGCTCAATTAGTAGCCGAATATTGAAGGACAGATTTCATGACCAAATCGGCAATAGTTAAGTATGTAGTATTTAAGTAGCACAACCTATTTGTTTTTGCTTCAGCATGCTTAGAATGACATCTATCCTATCCAAAAACAGCCTGGCCTTGAAACCTAATAGGCCTAGATTCATGAGGTCCATGAATATTTGAAACATAGCCTTTTGGGTAGAGGTAGCTGCAAGAACCACGGAAGTTAACCAAACAAGAAGAACTAAAGATTTCATAAATGAAATAATTAAATGTGGAAATCAAACACGTTCACAACCTATTTGTCTATGGCGCAACATTCTACAAATTAAATTTGGCCTGTCCGAAAGAGGAAGATGATGGAAAACACCCGTTGGATATCACATGATGTTGGCAAACTGAACAAACAGCTTGGTTCTCACCATGGAGTTCATGAAGTTTTAGAAGATAAATGGGCGTCAATTTGTGAGCCGTTGATTTATTGTGAACAGTGTTTTAGTGGAATAGTATTCATATTTGTGTTGATGAGTAACACTTAAAAGTTAAAATCCAAATATAACTTTTCAAAATACTGGTTGTCCTTATCTAAGCTTGTGTTATCGTTTCATATAATTAAAATTATTATTATTTTTGAAGTGAATTAGTCATTAATCTTCGTGTCATTAATAACACTTAAAACACAAACCTAACTTTTTCAAAATACTAGTTTTTATTGTATAAACTTTTGTTGTCATTTCATATAAATAAAGTTATTATTTCTTAAAATGAAGTAGTCATTGATATCCAGGTCACTAATAACACTTAAAACACAAACCTGACTTATTGAAATGCTAGTAGTTTGATGGCAGGAAAAAAAAAAGAAAAAAAGAAATGCTAGTTGTTTGTCTAAAACATAAACCTAAGTTTTTGTTGTTATTTTATATAATTAAAATTTGTTATTTCTTAAATTTAAATAGTCATTGATTTCTGGATCACCATTAACGCTTAAAACATAAACCTAGCTTTTCAAAATGCTAGCTATGACAATCTAAATTTTTGTTTTCCTTTCATATAATTAAGTTTATTATTCTTTAAAGTATAATAGTCATTGATTAAAATCACTCCTTTCCAATAATTCTCCCTAGCTGCTAGGAGAGGGAGTTTTCCCTCCTCTCTATCTCTTCAAACGCAAAGGTAATATGGTCATTTTGCAATGAAAATTGATGGCAAAGAAGTCCCTATAAACTTTATATATATTTTTTTTGAATGTGAAAGACAAGATTCATATCTTAAGTTTAGTTATAATGACGTTACATCAATCCCAAAAGTGGAATAAAATCAATCAATCTTAGCCTAAATCAGCTAACATTTTACCCAAACAACTAGCTAGCGGATGTTGAATAAACAAAGGCTCACTATTAGCTTCCTAGGCTCTCTTAGCCAGTATATCAGCACACACAAATGCTTCTCTATGACAATGAATTAACTCCACATCCCAATTTGCAAATAGCAAACCCATGGTTTCAATAATCTCCTGAGCCCAAGATTGATTAAACCCAAAAATCAATAATTAACAAGTGGATTGCATCTAATGGATCAAAATAAAGTTTAACTTCTTTGAGACCCGTGTCCTTGCAAGTTTGTAATCCTAACTTAATAACAAGAAACTTAACTATCATGGATGAACAGTACCCAATTTTTCATTGGAACCCCCCAATCCATGAACCTGCAGAGTGACAAACAATACCTCTACATGCTGCATGATTTTTGTTATTCACAGACCTATCTATGTCTACCTGAACAAATCTCACTAGTGGAGGCATCCATGTGACATCATTTCTATTAGGGGCTTGGCAAATCTAGTGCTTGAATTTTCCTTGTTCAACTCCCTCCAGTAAATGGTGCTTAAACCATTGGAAATTGTTGTCATGGTGCTCTCCTATATTCTTGAAAACTCTCCTACACCTATTCTTCCAAATGATCCAACACATTGTGTCGAATAATTTCAACCATGGCCATTTAGCATATCTCCAAGATGCTGGCTTGTATCTAGTATTCCACTTTAGCCATTCCTGCAAATTATCATTAAAAAAAGTACTATAATATATAAGGTCAATTAGATTTAACCACACTCTGTTCACAATCTCACAGTCTCTCAAGATATAAAGAATAGTTTCCTTACTATTATTGCACTCGAAAGGGCACTCTGTCTGCTCACTAATACCACGCTTTGCTCTGAACATATTTATAGGTAATCTCTCATGAAAAGTTTTCCACATAAAGAACTTAGCCCTCTTCGGAATCAGCCAATGCTAGATTTGTTGCTAGTAACATTCATCACGAAGCTCAACCCTTCTAGTAATCATATTATATGTAGATTTAATACTAAAAATTCCATCCGAAGCCTGTCTCCAAACAAAAGCATACTCACCCTCTTGAGAAGGAGGTTGAACCTTCTTGATTTTTTCTACTACCCAACTTGGCAAGAAACATCTCCATTTAGCTAAATCTGAGGCTCTGTTAGGCAAAACAAAATCTCTAATTGTCTCTTCTGGGTTAAGAAATTCTTGATTCGCATTTACATAGTGCATTAGTGGTTGGTCAAGGGGTGACCACAACTCCCACCATGTACTAGTATTCCTAACACTTCTCAGTTTACTTCTTACTCCCTTCCTTAATTCGTTCCACACTAATGAGATTACACTCCAGACTACTAATTGGTTCCTTTTCTTCTCCACTCTTGGAAATTTTTCTGATCCACAACCATATTTCCTTTTCAAACAGTGATCCCAAAGTGTATTAGGTTTATTAAGTATCCCCTAGCAAAGCTTCATAATGAATGCTTCATTTTAGGACACAAGATCTTTCACCCCTAATCCTCCCTTTGATTTCTCTTATTTGATTGTATCCTAGGCAATAAGATGCATTTTCCTTCCATTCTTCCTTTGACGCAAGAAGAAATCTCTACTTAATCTATCAATTTCTTGTAGCACACCTATAGGAATCAGGATAGATTGTATTTGGTAATAAGGCAATGAGGACAATACTGACTTGATAAGAATGGTTTTACTTGCTAGGCTAAGCATTTACCCTTCCAGCTTGCAAGCTTCTTCCTCACTTTAGAGACTAAAGGAGAAAAAGTCATTTTCACTGCTCTCTTGGAACTCCCAGATATTTTCCTAGATCAGGAGTAATGCCAATGCCCAACACCTGACTGAATTCTTGAGCCCTGTTAAACTGCACATTTCTGGACAAGAAGAATTTTGACTTTAGTAAACTTACTCTATTCCCCGACAGCCTGCAGAAATATGTCATTATGTTTCGAACTCTTTCTAATTGCCTTTTGAATGCTTCACAAAACAAAATGAGATTGTCTACGAAGAACAGGTGTGATAAAGCCAGGCCTTCTTTGTTCAACTTCAAAGGCTTCCACCTACCCGCTTTAACTTCCTAGTTGATTACTTGCCCAAGTCTTTCCATACAAACAACAAATAAATAAGGGCTTAGAGGAACACCTTATCGAATACCTCCAGTAGGTGAGAATGTCTCTGTATATGATCCATTCCAGCACACTCTCATTGAAGGCGAAGACATACCACTCATGATGACACTAATAAAGTGTTCATTCAGTCCCAAACTCTTCAAATTAAATTTTATGAAACCCCAGCCAAGCATATCATAAGCCTTTTCTATATCTACTTTGATCGCAACATAGCCCTTCTTACCTGTCTTGGGACACATAGTATAAATAGCTTCCTGTGCAAGTATGATGTTGTCACAACTTTGACGTCCACTAATGAAACTACACTGGGTAGGATGTACCAGATAATCCATAACCTTTTGTAATCTATTGGTCAAGACCTTGTTAAGGATCTTAAAACACATATTGCATAGTGATATGTGTAATGCCCCAAAATGTGTATAAGGGCTCACGACAAAAAAATGTGATTTAGTAATGGTTAAAAATGGTTATTAGTAGCGGTTTTAACCGCTACAAACAACATTAGTAGCGGTTCATAAAACCGCTACTAAATCGTATGTTGCAAGCGATTTTATAGCGGATATATAAAACCGCTACTCAAGCAAAATAACCGCTACTTTATTTATAGTGGTTCAATCTCATCGCTACAATATCGCCATAAGCAAAAATATTTTTCTGTGATATTTGTAGCGGTTATATAACGGCTACAAATATCAAAAAGAGAAATTTCAAGGCGGGAAAATAAAAATGAATTTTTTTAACTATTTTGTAGCGGTTCATAAACCGCTACTAATTTCATCAAAATTCAAAATTCTTGCCAAAAAATTAATTTCAGTTTGAAAAAGACGCGTTAATTTGTAGCGGTTTATTAACCGCTACAAAAATTAAGAAATTGTTTTTAAAAAAATACAATCATTTGTTTTATTTATTTTTATATTAAATTAAATATTTTATTTTTTTAGTAGTTTAGCTAATTAATTAGCTTATTATTCAATAGTTTAGCTCATTTATAAATTAAAAGGAATAATTTAATTTAGTTGGATAAGTATACAGATTGTATTAAAAATATTATTAAGGATACGTAGGTAATAAGGAACTATTATGTTGTCTACTATTATGTAATTGTGTATAAAAAATAGATGAAAATGAGATAAAGTTCTGAAATATTTGGGAAAAAAATGGTGAGAATAAATTTTATGTGAAGGAAAGAAGTATTCAAATAAAAAATTAAAAAATTTGTTACCATATTTGATCGTATTGTTAACCTCCTCAACTCATACAAAAAAATTTGTAATTGAGAGAAAATGAAAGAAGAATAAGGTGAAAAGAAATGGGGGAGTGTTTGAAATGAGATATGATAGGGGTATTTATAGGAATCCGCGTAGCATTTGTAGCGGTTAATGTATCTATTTTGTAGCGGTTTTTAATTAGTAGTGATTATTTTTATTTTTGTAGCCATTTAAGAACCGCTACAAATATTATTTTATTTTTTAAAATATTTTTTTCTAATTTTTTTTAAAGACAAAAACATAATTTGAATTTGATCACTCATCCTCGCCATCCCTACAGAAATTATGTAAAAAAATTATTGTTAGTGATATATTATTAAATTTAAAAAATTTAATTTAAATGATATGGACTTGAAAAAATGCACCACAGTAGAGGTAAATTGTCATCGCTTTCAGGGAAATAGTTTTAAAAATTGGCAGGCTGAAATGGCTCACTATCGTAGGCGATGTTATCGCCTTCACCCATGTTGTAAAGGTCCCGTGGCTTTAAATGAATGACCATGTGCCAATCCATGTGCCTCTCATCCTCGACATAATAAACCTGATGTGCTTCTGAAGCAAGAATATACGGCTCATCATCTTGAGAAATACCAGTATGAATTGGCCTTGAGAAATTAACTGATGCGATCTCTAAGTCATTAGTTGTCAGTCCCTGAGAAGTAGTGGTATTTGCCCACAAACACTTAAATAGCGTCATGGTGAAATGGCCTCGATAATTAGGTTCGATCACATCAAGAGGCTTTCAATAGTAAGGGACGCCTTCGAACTACATGTTGGTGTCACTGCTGCTCGCATAACTCCTTGTCCCAAATGTGCCATAAACACCCGAATTTTGAGTTTGCAATCCTTGATCCCATGAAATCGTGCAAAACTTAAAACTATTGACATTATATGTTATAAACCTTTTTGCATGATCAAGAGGGTCGATTGCGAGAGCTCTGAAATCTGGTGAGTGTGGGTTGTGGTCATTTAGTATTCTGTGTATAAACTAGGTTAGGAATTCTCTATGGGCCTTTTTGTCAACTTCAGAGGATGTTTGTGCACGGATCCTGAGTTGACGCTTAACATGACTTCTAAATTCCTGCAATTAATAATGGAAAGGCGATAGTAAAATGAAAGTGAAAAATATTACGAAAGATATAGAATAACATGTGAGTGTACAATTCTTACTGTATGAAAGGTTCAACTTGAGTGCAATTAATCAAGACATGTCTATGTGCTTGCAACTTCTCAGTTACCATTAGTTTGATACTAAATGCTGAAAAGGACAACTAGTAAATATAAGAACTAACAATGAAGCACATATTTAAAATGAGTATCTCTCAATCGGATACATCTATCGATATTGTATTAGGCCAACGAGCTTTGTTTCATGAACGAGGTGGACTTTAAGATGAACCATTATAGTGAAAAACAACGGAGGAAAGATCATTTCCAAATGACAAAGCGTAAGAATAATTTTGGACTGCAGCTGATCAAGCTCCTTAACGATCAAAACCTTAGAACACAACTTCCGAAAGAAAGAACAAAGTTCTACCAAAATGATGGAAATATCAGGAGGAAGTGCATTCTTTATAGCCAGAAGGAGTAACTGTTGCATAAGAACATGTGAGTAATGACTCTTCAGGCCAGTAACCTTTCGAGCCTGCAAGTCAACACATTGAGAAGTGTTGCTTGAATCCCATCAAGAACTTTTAATTTCTTCAACGTCGTGAGGAAGAGTTCCTTGTTCGGTTTTGTGAGGGTAAACTTTGCCGGCTGAAATTTGTCATGCTCATCTGGCCAAGCGTCTTCATGAACTCCAATGGCGCATAAATCTTTCCTCGCTTGAAGGTGATCTTTTATCTTGTCGGGTTTGTTAAGCAGCGTATATACAACATTATCGTAAACATTCTTTTCAATGTGCATGACATCAAGACCGTGGCGAAGTAAATTAGATCTCCAATATAGAAGAGTGAATAAAATACTTATCTTCTTCCACTGTTGAGGCGCTGAAGTCATGCGCGTCTTTTGGAGAGTTTGTGCTGAATTGTCACTGTTTCCAAACTCAAAGTCAACATGCTCAAGCTGCTATAAGATATCTGTACCGGACAAATTCTGAGGTGGTACTCTTTTTTCTGGTTTTCCATTAAAGCGATTCTGTTGTAATATGAACTTATGCCTTCCATCGAGAAACCTCCGATGCCCCATAAAGCACCACTTTCTGCTGTGGGGAAGGCGCACTGTGTCAAAGTTAAAATTGCAAGTTAGACACGCCGACCCAGTATACACATTCCAACCAGATAATGTGCCAAGGCCAAGAAAGTCACTAATCGTCCACATCAACGCTGCACGCAAGTTGAACAAAGTTTTCCCGTAAGCGTCGTACGTCTCCATGCCAACATTCCACAAGTCAAGCAATTCTGCAATAAGCAATTGGAGATACACATCGATGTCATTACCCGATGCCTTTTTGCCTGGAATGATCATAGACATAATAAAGGAGCTTTGTTTCATACACATCCAGGGGGTAAGTTGTAAGGAACTAAGACTACCGGCCAAATACTGTAACTTGTGCTAAGATTCCCGAAAGGATTGAAACCGTCGGTCGCCTAAGCAAGCCAAACATTTCTAGGGTCAAGTCGCGAAATCTGGAAAGTCATTGTCAAATGTTTTCCAAGCGTCTGCATCCCGAGGATGTCTTAATTTACCATCTTCATTCTTATCAATGGCATGCCACCTTATGTGCTCCGTGGTTTTAGACGATATAAATAATCTTTGTAAGTGAGGTTTCAAAGGGAAGTATCTGAGAATCTTTGCAGGTTTCTTCTTCTTCTTTTTCCCCTTCCGAATTGTCTTATACCTCGATGTGTGGCATCTCTTACAAGTCTCCCTACTGGAATCGTCTCCCCAATACAACATACAATAATTAGGGCATGCATCAATCTTTTGATAGTTCAACCCCAACCTGTTGATAATCTTCTTGGCCTTATAGAATGTTGTGGGAATCTCAGCGTCGGGGAATGCATCCTATAATAATTCGAGCAATATTGACATTCCCTTATCTGTGATTCCACACAAGCACTTGATATGATACAGTTTGATTAAGAAAGATAATTTAGAATTTTTTTGACAACCTTGATATAAAAGACAATCTGCTTCATCCATCAAGCTAAAAAAATTCTGAGCTGCTTCATTCCTCATGAACACCGGCTCAGAACCGTGCACTTCTTCGTTGAAGTTGTCGTCTTGAAATCTAAATGCATCACGCACAGCATCATTCACAAGATCATCTTCATCTAGTTGAACTCCTACTTGTGAACTTCGAGGAAGAGCATCATCATATCTAATGCCGGCCTTCTCACCATGAACTACCCAGAACATATAGTCCTCCGGAAAAGGCTTCAGAAGCAAATGTTCTTTAACAACATTTCATGCATGCCACTTCTTGAACTTGCATCTCCGACATGGACAGACGATATTGCCATTATAGCTGGTGTGAGTGAATGCGAACTCCAAGAAATTGTTTAATCCGTACAAATATTCTGGAGAATTGCATGGCAACCTGATCCATGACTTATCTATAGCTACTAGTAACAGAGAAGAAAGTATAGTGAAGAAGATGAGTGAATAGAGAATGCTGATTGCTTGGAACCTTATATTCTACAATTCCAACGTTTAATATTTTGTAGCGGTTTAAAAACCGCTACATTAACCGCTAGGGCACTACACATTTGTATCGGTTATATGTATTAAACTACTACTAATTTTAGAGCCGTTGGAAATCAAATTGAAGATTTAGTTTTAAACTTGTAGCGGTTATAAGAAAAACCACTACTAATATTCATTTGTAGCGAATATAAATAAGTAACCGCTACAAATTTGCACAAAGGGGGGAAATTCAAAATTCAAAAGTTGAGTATTTGTAGCAGTTATTAATGTAACCGCTACAACTAGTCAACGTTTCAATTTTGAATTTCCCGCTTTGTACCGGTTGTTATATTAACCGCTACAAAATGGAACTATATTTTTAAATCTAAAAAAAATAAATTATATATTTGTAGCAGTTTTATTATATTAACCGCTACAAATATATATAATTTTTTTAGTTTTAGAAAAATATAAATAATACTGTTGCAATTAATTCACAAATTCAACAATGCGGTTTAAGAATATAAATATAACTATGGTAAACGCAATAAGAATTTAAGTTTTGAAATAAAAAATTATATATATTTATTTACAAATGTTTCAACAACAAAAAAATAAATATGTCCTAAACTAAGTAGCTGGGAGCTGATCATCTGGTGCTCCCTCAGGTGGGGCTCCCTCGGGTGCTGCTGGATTAGGGCACTGGGTAGAGTTAACAGCACCATCATCATCAGCAGGAGGAGGAGGAGGAGGAGGAGGAGGAGTAGGCAGGACGATGAACTGAGGGATAGGGGGAACCTATGGATGCTACTCGTCCAGGAACAGACGACTCCACGACCGCTCGAGCATGTTGTTTGTGATATCACGCCACTGCGTCTGCTAAGCGTAGATGAAATCGGCTTGCTGCTGCATTTGCTGCACCTGCTGCAGATGCAACTATTGCATTTGCTTCTACTGCTGACCCACTACAGCCTGTGTCCGGGCCAAATCTGTACGTAGCTGCTCAACAGACTCGTCCCTTAGACGTCTGACCCCTCTAGAGCTGCTAGCCTCAGAAGCAGCACTATTGCCTTAGACCATGCTAGGTTTGGCACCTATCCCTATATCCCGCAAGCATCCGTGGCGCTCAGCCTGACCCAGACCCACCTTCAAAGGAGCCGTTGGGTCCACTAACCCTTGTGACTCTTCGGCTTGGGTCTCTCACAGCTCATAGCTTGCCGTTACAAATTTGTAGCGGTTTAGGTTATAACCACTACAAATTTTAATATTTGTAGCGGTTAATTGTAACCGCTATAATGTCACCGCTACAAAATGCCATATTTTTTGTAGTGGCTCATGACTTTAAATGAGAATGTAATGATGAAGAAGATTAAATTAATTTCCCTTCATCCTCCCTTGTTAAAAAATGTTCAAGGCCATGGGAATAAGAAAAGAGAATTTAAATGATATACTTCTTCATCTTTTCTATTTGAAAAGTTAACAATTGTGGCTAGGTATAAAGAGAGTAAGAACTAAGAGATCAATGGATCAATATATCTTTCTCCTTTCCGCTTAATTAATTTCATTTAAGATCCCAAAGAAAGAGAATATGAAATTAAACCATAACCAATAACAGGTCAAAATGAAAGAGAGAAGAGGAGGAGAAAATTCAACTAGACTTGCTATTTGTTACAAGTTGGAAATTTTGACCAAGTTGGTAACTTTTTTTTAGGACATATATTTTGGTCAAATGAAGGAAGAGGAGGGGCTCAAAATTGAATTAATTAGGACACTTCTTGGGCAGCCATTTTGGTTAAAAAGGGAAGAGGAAGGAAAGGGGAAAAACTCAAGTTAAATGGTTATAATTAGTTGACCAACATAAATCAATTGTGACCACAATTTTTTACCTCCTTTGTCCAACTTTTCGGCCAGCTCTTAAGGGATAAGGGAAGCCAAAAAATCTGATCATTCATCACTCTTATTCTCTCTCTTCAAGTCAGTTTGGAGCTGCCAAAAACGTAGGGCAAGAAGAGGAAGGTTGAAAGTTGAGTTTGATCTTGATTTTTCACCTTCTTAACCTCATCTATGGCTCAAGTAGCCTTCATAAACATTGTTCCTCTTGATGAGAGCTTCATTTCTATTGTTTTAGAATTTCAAGAGGAGGTGTTTTAAGCCATCATCCAAGAACAAAAGTTGTAGAATAAAAGAAAGGAGCTAAGGAGAAGCAAGAAGTGAGTATTGGCTTCAATTTGAGCTATTTGTTGTGTTGGTTGAATGAGTATTTTAGGAAGTATAAATCTGCCCTGATTTTGTCCAAGTTAAGTTTTTTAGAGAAGTCATGGTGTTTTGGTTATGTATTTGGTGTTTTATGATGATTAGAAACCATATGACACAAGTTTGATGCTCAATTTAGGGGTTTGGTAATTTCTGGAATTTTGTCAATTTTTTTGCCAGAACAAGACATGGGAAATGAGTGAGAATTTGTTCATTTTGATGTTACCATTATATTCTACATGAAAAATTGTATGGGTATAGCCTCGGGTTGTGAATTTTGGGTCATTGAAACTCAAAATGAAAAACTGGATTTTCTGCTGAACAGGATTCCAATGAGGTACCCTGATTGTGTGGTGTTTTTGGATAACCACATGATCTCTAAAAATTCTGAAAATTTTCAGTTAAATATTAGACATATCAAGATTTAATTTGATAGGTCATTGGAATCATTTTGATTTGTATACTAGGATTTATGAATTTTTGAAGTTAGGTCATGAAAACTGGGTTGAATTCTGACAGTGTGCAATAAATGAAAATTCTACAAATGTTGTGTATCCGATTGGATCTGGGTGATATTTTTCCTTGAAAATAGACTAAATAAGGGTCACATAGCCTTAAAAATCACCCCATTTCAATTTTTATAGATTTATTTATGATTTTTCAAAGTTGATGAAAAATTCTAGCAGATTTGGTCACTTATATGAAAATTGAAGATGTAATGGCATAATGTAATATTGTTGAACTCTGAGGGTCTTTTAGGTTAATTGACCACTTTAAATCCTTACTTGACTTGATTAAATGTCCCTAATGATAACCAACTTGAGTGTTTGAATTAAAAAAATATTGGATTAAGTAATAATCTGTCGCTCATAATTCTAATTATAGGATTTGACATTTGCCCTGCACATGATAAACAGGTGCCAATGCACGAGCGGAAAGAACAAGGTAGTGACCCTCTCTATTATATTGTGTATGATGCATTGTATGCATGTTTTATCATTGAAACATGCCGTGGTGGAACATGCAACATGCCGTTGTGAAACATGATGTTGTGACATATGCCGTTGAGAAACATGCCGTAGTGAAATATGCTGTTGTGAAACATGCTATTGGGAATACAATGAAAGCTGTCACAGAAATGCCGTTGATGTATTGTTATTTGTGATTTGCTTACATATTTTGTGATTGTACAAACTATAGGTGAACAGTTACTACTAGGATTCTTTTGAATATCATTCTTTCTATTAACTAACCTACAGTCAGGGCAAGCGGTTTAAAGGAAAAGAAAGTGACGAAGGGCGGTTAGAGCTCCTAGTTAGAAGTTTTAATTGCAGTTGGTTGTCATATTTTGTTGGAAATTAGTTGTATATATTGAATGGTGTAGTGTAATCCCCTGTATGGGAAACTGTAAATAGGCAATGTGCCATGTAAACCCTTCATTAAGTAAATGAAACCCGAGCGTTGTCGGGAATTTTTGGTTGCACCCTGATATGTATGAATAAAACCAAACTGCATAGGCCAATTATATTCGAAATGTGAATGTGATACCGAGCTAAACAGGTTTTGGAAAAGTTTTAAATTAACTGATGATCTCTATTTCAACTTAATGATGCATTCTCGAATTACAAATTTGGCTACTAAGGTAGGGGTTACAATATAAGCCTACAATCCTTAATCATTTTTGGATACTCAACCTTTGGGATCAGGACAATATTGGTATCATTTTTATCTTGAATCTTTGTCAGATCCCTAAACGCATCAGTCACCAAGTCACACACTTTTGGACCCATTACTTCCCATTGAGATTGAAAAAAGTGAGGGCTCAGTCTATCTGGTCCAAGGGCTTTAAATGCACCTGTACTAAATGCTGCATTTTTTATCTCAGTAACCGTCAACTCACCCTGAACAAGATTTAACTATACTTCACTCAGGGGTGGAAATTAGGTTATCAGTCTATGGCTGAAATAACGTCTTCATCTCTCGTATACAAGCTCTTAAAATAATCTAGGGCTAGCAACTTTAAGGACTCCTGATATGAAATCTAGGTTCCTTGTTCATCCTTTAAAGCTTCCAATCTATTATTCTTTCTCTTTATCATGGTAGATGTATGGAAGAACCTGGTGTTTTTGTCTCCAAACTTCAGCCAATTACATCGGCTCTTCTGGTACCACACTAATTCTTCCTGATTCACAACTTTCACATACTCTTTCCACACTTAGCCTCTAGTCTGATTAAACCCACATGAGATTGCCTTTCTAGAGCTTTATCTACTCCCTCCAATCTGTGTAGCAATTCCCTTCGTTTTTTCCACAAGCAACCCAGCTTAAGATTATTCCATTCTAATGCATCCTTTTCAAATTTTTCCCTTCCCTTACTCCAAGTATTATTCTGCCAAGAGCCTTTGACTAT
This sequence comes from Inga oerstediana, assembly GCA_963210345.1. Taxonomy (NCBI): domain Eukaryota; kingdom Viridiplantae; phylum Streptophyta; class Magnoliopsida; order Fabales; family Fabaceae; genus Inga; species Inga oerstediana. Next base: position 44,946,636 of record OY723407.1, read on the forward strand.
ATTGGACTGCTTGGTATTTAAAAGAAGGTCTATTTGCAGTTCTATTAGTTACAGTAGTAGGAGAAATGACAATAACTCGGTGATTTGACTTGAATTTCAGCTTGTGATATGCTTTAAATGAGGGATGGCCCAATTCCTAATCCATATCACAAAATACCCAATCCAAGCGCTCTTTGGCTCCATTCCTTTCCCAAGTGAATTTATCCCCTACTATCGTCACCTATATAAAATTGCAATCATTTACACATGACCGAAACGGTAATAACGAACTAAAGGTCAGCATCACACCCCTTCTTTTGTCCATCACATCCATATATGAGTTGAAATCTCCTACCACTGACCATTCCCCTTGAATCACTTCCTTTGACACTCTCAACGATGCCTACAGTTTTCCTCAATTCCTGGATCTAGGATCACCATATACTAAAGATACATTAACCACTTCCCCTATTTTATGGCCAGTCAATTGACAATGCAACAATTGAGTGTTTGAGAACAGATATTACACATGTACATCACTATCATTCAAGAGCAACCAAATCCCACCTGCAAAACCAGTGGCCTCAACGCGCAACCAATTATTAAAACCCAGTCGTTGCACAACACTGTTAGCTCTTTGACTACTAACTCTAGTCTCCAACAACCCCATAACATCTATCCCATATGAGTTAATCTTTTAGAATTCGCATGAAGGATCTACCACCCACCCCACAGTAGTTCCAAGTAAACACAATCTTAAATCATAAAATAAAGAAAGCCCCAAAAAATAACAACTTACTTGTTAGGAGGAATACCGACTCTGTCATTCTTCTTCATCTTATTTCTTCCTCTTGGTTCATTTTTGTTGCTTTTAGAATACCCTTCCTTATTCTGTTGGCCATGATCATCTAGAGTGGTTGATGTTTTAGCTCTCTTTCATGACCCCCCTAAGTCTCTATGTTGGCCCTAGATTCTTTATCCAGTAGCAGTAACACACTCCTGTCTCCTTGTAAGGACAAATTTTCTGCCTTATTGGGATCTTTTTCTTCATTTAATATGATTGGATCATGTTTATCCATAGGCCCACTAACCACGCAATGTACCCTCTGGCCTGTTGAATCTTGCTTTTTCCTATTTATTGAAGAATTAGGCTTTAGCCTAATTCCACTTGGGTCAGCGGTATTTTGTCATTCCACATATACTCCAACATGTTAGATCTCATGTTTTGATGATAACAAAAGAATGGTTTGAAAAGGAAATGTTTAATAATCAAGCTTGAACTAAGTAATGACAGAAATAAGCTTTACTTGAGGTAAGCATGGAAGAAGTGAAGATTGGCCAAAAGAAAATGCTGAGGAACCTGATCATCAGAAGTGCATTTTCTAAGGCATTACTCGAGGCGCTACTCAAGTAATGAGCCAAAACTTGAAGTAACCCAGCAAAACTTCCAGTTACCTGCCACCATTACTCGAGGAGCTACTCGAGTAACCAGGTAAATTTTAAGGTTGCTCTCGGCCTGCGAATGTTACTCGAGGAGCTACTCGAGTAACCATGTGAAAACTTCCAGTTGACTTCAAGTTTTCCCCATGATACTCGAGGAGCTACTCGAGTACCTGTGTTTCCTAAAATATGGACCTCTCGGCATTTTGTACCACTGCTAATGTTACTCGAGGAGCTACTCGAGTAACCAGGTCAGAAACTTCCAGTTGCCTTCAAGTTTTCCATGATACTCGATGAGCTACTCGAGTAACTGTGTATTTAAAAATGTGAAGCTCTCGGCACTTTATACCACTACCAATGTTACTCGAGGAGCTACTCGAGTAACACACTAAGGTGAGTAAAAACTTGAGGTTTGAACACGATTAACTTGATTTCTCTTTTTCATCTTCCTCGAGTACTTACTCCATTAGACAAGTTTTTCATGGTTTATTTTAAGTGGATTCCTCGAGTATGTACCCCAGTATATGCAAAAGTTTTCAAAGTAAACTTCAAGTCATTACCAGAGTAAATCATGTTCAGAAGTCTCAGTTACTCGAGGAGCTACCCGAGTAACCTATGCAAAAATGAATGCATTACCCGAGTCCTTACTCGAGTAATGAGGTAATTGCTCTCGGCCTTGAAATCCTGCCAACATTACTGGAGTAGAGCATCGAGTAATCAAAATTTTTTCAAAGGATTACTCGAGGTATTACCCCAGTAATCTATGAAGTTACAGAAGCATTACTGGAGGAGCTACCCGAGTAAATAACTGTTCCCAAAGGTTTGAAAATGAGTTTATTCCATGCACTACCCGAGTAATCTTGCTTGTCTTCATGGAATTTCAAATAAAGAATGATTTCGCGATGTTACTCGAGGAGCTACTCGAGTAAACTTCATGGGTTACTCGAGGAGCTACTCGAGTAAGCATACCCAGAAATTTAGAAATCATTCAAATCTTCATTATATTGTTTCCTATATGATTAACCTTTCATTGTATTAGCATTCTTAGTATATTTACAGAGAAACAATGAAGAAATCATATCAAGAGATGAAAGTCAAATCAAACGTTCAAATGCCAACCACCGCCAACGGATATTTTTCAAAAACTTGAAAAGTCAACAGTGGCTGCGCACTCACCAACGGACGAAAGGAAGTGTTCCAACGGTCATCACCAACATATCTATATATATGGGAACCTTCAAACAGAGAAGAACAATGAAGCATCCATACGAACGTATCATTAAGTTCATTGCTCTGTTTTCACGTTGAAATTGTATTCATATGTTTCAGTGATTATCATTTACTCTTTGAGAGAGATATTTCATTCAAACTCAATATTTGTTATTGAGATAACTTAAGGTTGTGGAACCTTGAGTTGGGATTGAATTACAACCTGTAAGGGGGAGCGAGTGTCCAGGTGTAAGGAACTTGCTTGTACTGAGGTGCCAAGAACCCACTGAATCTTGGAAGTTATAGTGAAACTCTCAGAGAAGCTCTGAGGACTGGACGTAGGTCAAAGTGGTTGTGACCGAACCAGTATAACTCCCGGTGTACACTTCGGTGATATTTCTCCTTACTCATTACTGTTTTAATTCTTTTGTCAAAGTTTTATATTTTCGAAAGAAATTTCAGTATCACCCAATTCACCCCCCTCTTGGGTGAAACGCTTGATCTTACATTTGGTATCAGAGCGTAGGTCTTCTTGTTAAGGTATAACAACCTAAGAAGGATCCAATGGCAAGTATGGGTGAAGGAATTCTTCCCGACGGAGCATCCATCACTAGACCTCCCGGTTTCAATGGAGAACACTTTTCTTTCTGGAAAGCAAAATTCAGAGTGTTCGTGATGGCTACTGAATATAGGCTATGGGATGTAATCGAGAGTGGAAATTATCAACCTACAAAGACTGTAGATTCTCAGAAAATTCCAAAGACGCCAGCGGAATATGATGAGAATGACAAGAAACTTATCACTCTCAATAGCAAGGCAATTCTGATGTTACAAAGCTCTTTGAGTCAAAATGAATACTTCAGAATTTGCACACTCCCAACAGCAAAGGAAATGTGGGAAGCTCTGGAAATAGCTCATGAAGGAACTTCTGGAATAAAGGAGAATCGAATCAACACCTTGATCACAGAATTTGATCTACTTCGAATGAAATCAGGTGAGTCAATTTCTGAATTCGAACTTAGATATACTCATCTTGTTAATCAGCTTGCAGCACTTGGAAAAATATATGATCAAAATACCCAAGTACGAAAGATTTTGAATATTCTTTCTAAAGAGTGGGAGGCCAAAGTCACTGCGATAGAAGAGGCAAAAGGAGAATCAATGAGATCAGTTGCTTCTCTATTTGGAAGTCTTTCTGAATATGAAAGCAAATTAAAGTTCAAACGGGAACTAGATGACATCAGTGACAAAAGAAAGAAAGGTCTAGCACTAAAAGCGAAAGAAGAAAATCAAGATGAAGATGAGGAGTTTGATGATGATGAAATGGGCTTAATCATAAAACGATTCAGAAAGTTCTACAAGAAAGGTCAAGGCTTCAAACACTTTCAAAAAGGAGGAACTAGCAACAAAGATCATATCATTTGCTATGAATGTGGAAAACCAGGACATATCAAATCAGAATGTCCAGAGCTCAATCAAAAGAGCAAAGAAAAGAGAAAAGGCAAATTCTTTAACAAAAAGAAGGCCTTTGTATCTGCTATATGGGGAGATAGTTCCTCAGACGAAGAAAGTGATGAGGAAGAAGTAGCCAATATATGTCTTGTTGCTCAAGAAGAGACGGAAGAAGAGGTAAATGATTCTGAACCTACCTATGATGAATTACTCTCTGAATATAATGCTTTACATTCTGAATTCATCAAAGTAGTTAAAGAATTAATTGTTTTCAAAAAGAAAAACAAAGCTCTTGAAATTGAACTTAAAGAAAGTTCAGAAAAGAATTGTGAAAATTGTTCTTCGTTGAAAAAGAAAAACATTGATCTCACAAAAACTCTTGAAAAATTTACCAAAGGAAGTGAGATGCTAAGTGTGATTTTAAAAGAACAACGATTTGTAAATGACCGATCTGGTATTGGATATGATCCAAAAACAGATAAAAGGAAAGGTAAAAAGAAAGTAGGAGGAAAGCCATATTTAAATTATTTCCAACATTCTGTGCATATATCAAATCCTTTTGCATTTTGTAATTACTGTAACAGAAAAGGTCATTATACCTCTTCATGCATTCATAAAAAGAAAAGAACAATAGGAAACTACAAATGGGTACCTAAAGGCACATATGTTCAGAAAATCATTTATACTAACCCAAAAGGACCCAAAAAGAAGTGGGTACCTAAGACTTAGTCATTTGATTGCAGGTATGTCTTAAAGCATCCAAAAAAAACAAGTGGTTCATAGACAGTGGATGCTCTAGACATATGACCGGAGATTTCGAAAGTTTTACCACATTGCAACCTAAGGAAGGTGGAAAGGTAAAATTTGGAGGAAATCAATCCGGAAAAATAGCAGGAATTGGTGAAATCAAAAATGATAAAGGCATACAAATCAAAGATGTATATTACGTTGAAGGCTTGTGTCATAATTTGCTGAGCGTAAGTCAAAGTGCAGATAAAGACAACTGGATAATATTTGATTCAGAGGAATGTCTAATTATCAACAAGAATGACTTACAGTTTGATAAGAAAAATATCAAGGCTAAGCTCAGAGCAAAAAGGGAAGGTAACTGCTATACTCTAGATATTAGTAGAAATGAATCTGAAAATTGTTTTCTGAGTAATACCGATGAAAGTTGGCTATGGCATAAGAGATTGGCTCATGTCAATATGCATCAACTAGGTAAACTACTCAAAAAGGATTTAGTGCTTGGATTACCTAAAGTAAATTTCAAAAACGATTTGATTTGTGACGCATGTCAAAAGGGTAAACAAACTAAATCATCTTTCAAATTGAAAAATGAGATTTCAACAAATAGACCACTTCAATTATTACATATGGATTTAGTTGGTCCAGCAAGAGTAAAAAGTCTTGGTGGTAACTTATATTCATTGGTTATTGTTGATGATTTCTCTAGATTTACATGGGTTATCTTTCTATCGTCAAAGGATGAAACCTTTGAAGAATTTATTGTTTTTGCCAAGAAAGTGCAAAATGAGAAAGGTATGTCAATTGCAGGTATTAGGACCAATCATGGTGGAGAATTTGAAAATCAAGCATTTGAAGAATATTGTGATACTAATGGCATTGATCACAATTTCTCTGCTCCAAGGATGCCTCAACAAAATGGAGTTGTGGAACGCAAGAATAGAGTGCTTACTGAAATGGCTAGAACAATGTTAAATGAAAAGAACATGTCTCAAGTTTTCTGGGCTGATGCCATGAGTACAGCATGCTATATTTCAAATAGAGCCTATATCAGAACAAAACTTGGAAAGACGCCATACGAGCTATACAAAGGAAGGAAGCCAAACATTGCTCATCTACACATCTTCGGTTGTAAGTATTTCATTCATAATAATGGTAAAGATAACTTAGGAAAATTTGATTCTAAAACTGATGAAGGAATTTTCCTAGGATATTCTAACCGAAGTAAAGCATATAGAATTTTCAATAAAAGAACTTGTGTTGTTGAAGAATCAATTCATGTTGTATTTGATGAATTTGAATCCTCTGACAAAACGATTGATGAAGAACAGGAAGTTGTTTTAAATCAAGAAAATGGTCAATCTATCTCTAAGTCTCTTATTCCAGAGGTTGATGAAACTAAGGATGAAGAGCAATCCCTAGGTCAACCTAAAGCCTGGAAATACAATAGAAGTCATCCCTTAGATCAAGTCATAGGAGATGTGAATGAAGGGATCAAAACCAGAAATAGAGTTTTCAATGAAGTAAGTTTTTCTGCATTCATTTCTGAGATTGAACCTTCTAGCATTGATGAAGCCCTATCAGACAATGATTGGGTCATAGCAATGCAAGAAGAACTAAATCAATTTGAAAGAAATCAAGTTTGGGATTTGGTACCTCGACCCAAAGATCATACGATCATTGGTACTAAATGGGTATTCAAAAACAAACTTGATGAATCTGCAATTATTGTCAGAAACAAGGCAAGATTGGTGGCTAAAGGCTATAATCAGGAAGAAGGAATTGATTATGAGGAAACGTATGCTCCAGTGGCTAGATTGGAAGCTATACGTGTACTCTTAGCCTTTGCATGCATCAAAGGATTCAAACTCTATCAAATGGATGTTAAGAGTGCTTTTCTAAATGGTTACATCATGGAAGAAGTGTATGTAGAACAACCTCCAGGATTTGAGGATGTCACTAAACCAGACCATGTTTTCAAACTTAAAAAGGCTTTGTATAGTTTAAAACAAGCCCCTAGAGCCTGGTATGAAAGGCTTAGTAAGTTTCTCATCGATCAAGGTTTTGTATGGGGGAAAGTTGATACAACATTATTTATAAATCGAAAACGTGATGATATTTTAATTGTTCAAATATATGTTGATGATATTGTTTTCGGTGCTACTAATGAATCTATGTGTAAAGAATTTTCTGAGATAATGCAGGGAGAGTTTGAGATGTCAATGATGGGAGAATTGAATTTCTTTCTTGGTTTGCAAATCAAACAAAGAAAGAATGGAATCTTCATATCTCAAACAAAGTATTTAAAAGAGCTATTGAAGAAGTATGGAATGGATGAAGCAAATGGCTCAGATACGCCTATGAGTTCAACAACGTTGCTTGATGCTGATGTTAAAGGGAAAGACTACAATATCACAAAATATAGAGGAATGATTGGATCATTACTCTATCTCACGGCAAGTAGACCAGACATCCAATTTAGTGTTGGCATATGTGCAAGATATCAATCGGCACCAAAGGAATCACATGCTGAAACGGTCAAACGAATCTTTAGATATCTTGCTGACACACCAGAATTGGGTTTGTGGTATCCCAAAGGAAGAAGTGAATATTTAATCGCTTATTCTGATTCTGATCATGGAGGATACAAGACAGACAGAAAGAGCACCAGTGGACAAGGACAATTTCTTGGAGGATCTCTTGTATCATGGTTCAGCAAGAAACAAAATACAGTGTCTCTTTCGTCAACGGAAGCTGAATATGTTGCAGTCTCAAGTTGTTGTGCTCAAGTGATATGGTTAAAACAACAACTACAAGATCTAGGTATATACCTCAAGGAAATACCAATCTATTGTGACAATACAAGTACGATAAGCTTGGCAAAGAATCCAGTTCAACACTCTAGAACCAAGCATATCAATGTCAGACATCACTTCATCAGAGATCATGTTCAAAAGAAGGATGTGAAAGTGATATTCATTCCTACTCATCTTCAACTAGCTGATATCTTCACAAAACCCCTTGCAAAAGATCAATTTCTATTCATTAGAAGAGAATTGGGAATGGTAAATCCCAATGAGTTATAAGAAATTTAAGCATTTCATAATATTAGATGAAGTCATTTAATAATGTTTTGATGATCACTAACTTAAGCATCGGAGTATATAGAAACATGTTTGCAGGAAGAAAGAAACTCTGTTTTGGGAAACAAAAACAGAGATTTTCAGAGGAGACATTTACTGGAGTACCAACTTGAAGTTATGGCTAAGACAGAAGCAATACCCAAGGAGCAACTTAAAGTAAAGAAGCATGTTACTCGAGTATGTACTCGAGTAATGGCCCCCAAAACTGGAAGTAACGGATCAAGTTACTCAATTTTCAAACATAACGGTCCAGCTTCAAAGAAATGAAGAGTCAGAAGTTGTAAAGCTATTTACTCGAGGCAGGCCTCGAGTAAACTTGAAGCTTACTCGAGGAAGGCCTCGAGTAATGTCGGAGCTCAGATTCTCAAAATGTTGAATAATGACTCAAAACTGACCCAAATGGACTATGAATGATCGAGGGAACATCCATGGATAATTACTATATTATTCATGCCAGGTACGCAATTTAAATGAATTATTTTTGAATTTCTCTGTATGAACACTCGAGAAAGGCCTCGAGTAAACTTGAATGTTACTCGAGTAAGGCCTCGAGTAAAGTCGGGATTTAGGTCTTTATATTGCGCAAACTTGGTCATTTCCACAAAATCTCCTCGAGTAAATCACTATACACCCTTTCAAAAACTTTTCCCAATCGATTCCTTGCCTCATTTCCGTCAAAACCCAACTGGTTTCAAGTCCAAAAACTTCCTATTTTGTTCAAAATCCGTCTGCCCTATTCTCGCGATAGTTACCCTGTTTCTCTGTGATTCTTGATTTTTTTTTGTGATTCAAAATGGTTAGAACCAAGAATCTCAACTTCACTGATTCCTCTGATTCACAACAAAACTCTGATCTTCTTTCTCCTCCTCCAACAAAGAGAAGAAAGTTAATTCCTAGACCAAAAGCCAAAACTCCTCTTAAACCTCAACCACAACCTAAAGCCAAAGGTGTGGTGATCAAAGAGCCTATTGTGACTAGGGCTCAGTCTAAAAAGAGCACATCTACTGGAAGAAGCAAAGGTGTCAAAACTCCCTCACCTTCTCACTCTGATTCCTCTACACCCTCATTCACTCCAAAGCCTATCAAGAAGCCAAAGTATGACAAAAATGTGGCTAAGGCAATGGCTGGGATCATTGACCAAATGGAGAAGGGTCAATCATCCAAGAAATCCAAGATTCCAGAGGCAGAGATCACTACCCCTCCGAAAGGATTCAATGTTGGGAAACTGGTGGAGTCTCCCAAGTACCTGACACAATTCTCCAGAAGAAAAGTGTGTAAGACACACTATGTGGATCTCAGGCTACTTCAAGAGGTATTGAAGCACGATCTTAGTCCTTATCTAGAGCCTTTTATGCCTTGGTTATCCATTAGATTACCTTTTTGCACAAAGGTAATCACTCATTTTTATTGCAACCTAGAAATAATAGATGAGCCTAACCGGACTTCAGTAGAGGAAGAGATGACCACAACTGTGAGAGGTCAAAAGATTTTGATTTCACCTTCCAAAATCAATTTGTGGTTAGGAATAGAGAACCCCCCTGATGATATATACTCTGAGCTTGAGCCAAATCAAATTTTCACTATCCTAAAGCCCGGTGAGTTAGTTGGCCCCCTAAACTTTAAACCGAGTGATATGTGTGATCACCATAGGGTCCTTTGGTACATTTACTCTAGATCCCTAGTAAACAAAGCCAACAACTATACCCACTTCTCGGATAGGGACTATAGATGGTTTGCTTCACTCCTCTTGAAAGAGCAAAAGGATCTGGGAGAGTATATATTCTCAGAGATGAAAAGGTATAAGGTGGATGGAAAAGGGACTACTCCAATGCCATATCCCCAAATTGTGTCTCTTATCCTGAAAGAGAACAAAATATGGTACTTGGATAGTAAGGAGCCAATTGAGAGGGTGACCCCAGTGGGGAGGAACCAGATTGGTAAATTAAACATCGACATCCCTCTTGAAGGCCCACTGGAGTCTGGGTCCAAGAAGAAACGAAAGGCTACTGAGGCAGAGACCAGTAGGATGGATGACACCCAGTCATCGGCTCCAGCTGCTACCACATCTTCACCATCTTTCCTGAATGCCACTCTCCAGCACTTTATGGAGAATATGCTCTGAGGCTTTCATGTGGATATAGCCAACACCAATGCAGAACTCATAACCCACATGAACACAAAAATGGGAGAGTTGGTTGAAAGAATGGATCGAAGGCACGAGGAGCTACTAGCAGAGCAACGTGCCCAGGGAGAGACTTTGAGACTGATCTTGGCACGTTTGGATTCCCTGGGTCCTGGACCTTCTGCCGGTCCCTCCTCATCTGCACCACCACTACCACCTTCAGTAGACCCTCCTTCAGACATTCCCATTCCCGAGGATGAACCATCTACCCCTCTGGTTTCTGATCCACTTGAGCCCCAAGAGAAAGATGTTTTATTCATAGTGGATGATCCTGATACCCACGAAACCACTCATATTATCATCGATGATTCACCTCAAAAGCCACAGCCTGAAACCACCTCTAAACCAATTCCCTCTCCTACTCACACTGAGGAGATATCTCCCTCTTCCTCACCTGAAAAACATACACCTGAGACTCAGACCACCCCGGAAGGAGAAACCTCTACTATGGTTGTCTTCCAACCTTCTCTTCCCGGCGATGACATCCATATCCCTCCACTTCATCTGCCTGATCCTGTACCATCTAGCTTATTTGATTCTCTAGAATCAAATGATTCCTTGGTCCTTCCAGCAACACCAATCTCCATGGCCAAGCCTCCTAGCCCTCCACTTGAATGATGAAGCCAAAAAGGGGGAGAAGAGCTTGAGAGTGATTTTGTGGTTTTGTCCTAGCTTTTCATGGGTATATGGGTGTACATGGGACTTTAGGGAGCTTTTTAAATTCAGTATGAACTTATTTTGTAATTTGAAATTTTAAGTTCAATGCAAGAGTATTTATGTTATATGATTTCATTATAAGTTCTATTATGTTTTGGATTATGATACATGTTTGGACTAATGAAGTTGTTATGTATGCAAGGTATATTCAACCTTAATAAGAAATAATTAATTAAGAATCCAATTTGAAAAACCATGTTCAAAATCACCAAGTTTTGTCATCATCAAAAAGGGGGAGAATGTTAGATCTCATGTTTTGATGATAACAAAAGAATGGTTTGAAAAGGAAATGTTTAATAATCAAGCTTGAACTAAGTAATGACAGAAATAAGCTTTACTTGAGGTAAGCATGGAAGAAGTGAAGATTGGCCAAAAGAAAATGCTGAGGAACCTGATCATCAGAAGTGCATTTTCTAAGGCATTACTCGAGGCGCTACTCGAGTAATGAGCCAAAACTTGAAGTAACCCAGCAAAACTTCCAGTTACCTGCCACCATTACTCGAGGAGCTACTCGAGTAACCAGGTAAATTTTAAGGTTGCTCTTGGCCTGCGAATGTTACTCGAGGAGCTACTCGAGTAACCATGTGAAAACTTCCAGTTGACTTCAAGTTTTCCCCATGATACTCGAGGAGCTACTCGAGTACCTGTGTTTCCTAAAATATGGACCTCTCGGTATTTTGTACCACTGCTAATGTTACTCGAGGAGCTACTCGAGTAACCAGGTCAGAAACTTCCAGTTGCCTTCAAGTTTTCCATGATACTCGAGGAGCTACTCGAGTAACTGTGTATTTGAAAATGTGAAGCTCTCGGCACTTTATACCACTGCCAATGTTACTCGAGAAGCTACTCGAGTAACACATTAAGGTGAGTAAAAACTTGAGGTTTGAACACGATTAACTTGATTTCTCTTTTTCATCTTCCTCGAGTACTTACTCCATTAGACAAGTTTTTCATGGTTTATTTTAAGTGGATTCCTCGAGTATGTACCCCAGTATATGCAAAAGTTTTCAAAGTAAACTTCAAGTCATTACCAGAGTAAATCATGTTCAGAAGTCTCAGTTACTCGAGGAGCTACCCGAGTAACCTATGCAAAAATGAATGCATTACCCGAGTCCTTACTCGAGTAATGAGGTAATTGCTCTCGGCCTTGAAATCCTGCCAACATTACTGGAGTAGAGCATCGAGTAATCAAAATTTTTTCAAAGGATTACTCGAGGTATTACCCCAGTAATCTATGAAGTTGCAGAAGCATTACTGGAGGAGCTACCCGAGTAAATAACTGTTCCCAAAGGTTTGAAAATGAGTTTATTCCATACACTACCCGAGTAATCTTGCTTGTCTTCATGGAATTTCAAATAAAGAATGATTTCGCGATGTTACTCGAGGAGCTACTCGAGTAAACTTCATGGGTTACTCGAGGAGCTACTCGAGTAAGCATACCCAGAAATTTAGAAATCATTCAAATCTTCATTATATTGTTTCCTATATGATTAACCTTTCATTGTATTAGCATTCTTAGTATATTTACAGAGAAACAATGAAGAAATCATATCAAGAGATGAAAGTCAAATCAAACGTTCAAATGCCAACCACCGCCAACGGATATTTTTCAAAAACTTGAAAAGTCAACAGTGGCTGCGCACTCACCAACGGACGAAAGGAAGTGTTCCAACGGTCATCACCAACATATCTATATATATGGGAACCTTCAAACAGAGAAGAACAATGAAGCATCCATACGAACGTATCATTAAGTTCATTGCTCTGTTTTCACGTTGAAATTGTATTCATATGTTTCAGTGATTATCATTTACTCTTTGAGAGAGATATTTCATTCAAACTCAATATTTGTTATTGAGATAACTTAAGGTTGTGGAACCTTGAGTTGGGATTGAATTACAACCTGTAAGGGGGAGCGAGTGTCCAGGTGTAAGGAACTTGCTTGTACTGAGGTGCCAAGAACCCACTGAATCTTGGAAGTTATAGTGAAACTCTCAGAGAAGCTCTGAGGACTGGACGTAGGTCAAAGTGGTTGTGACCGAACCAGTATAACTCCCGGTGTACACTTCGGTGATATTTCTCCTTACTCATTACTGTTTTAATTCTTTTGTCAAAGTTTTATATTTTTGAAAGAAATTTCAGTATCACCCAATTCACCCCCCTCTTGGGTGAAACGCTTGATCTTACACAACAGAGTTTGTGAATTTCTCATCTTCACTCCTCCTTTATCCCGAATCCGTAAGTCTACTTTCTTAGCTCCTCTTTCTCTTTCATCATATATCACTAACTGTCTATTCCCCTTCACTTATGTGACCCTTACTATCCCTTTTAAAAAACTCCCTTCTAACAATACTCCCTCTTCCTCCCAGTCTGCTAGTGCTACAAAACGAGAGATATGAGATTTACTTCCCATACTCCTATCCATCCTAGGATTTTGAGGCACACTCCCCAATTGTACTTTTTTACCATCTCTTTTTGGAACTCGTGTCCTTCCCTTATCACATACAAACATCCAAGGTCTAAACTTATCTCCTTCAGTTGGAAGGGATTTTTAAGGTGACATCGCCGATGGGGGAGGGGGTGGTGCTGCTCCTTGATGACTTGTTCCATTCCCTAATGAGCTACAGCTCCCTTTCCCTTGACAAGATTCTTTACGATGCCCATATCTCCTACATGCAAAGCAAATCAAATTTTAGCCCTCATATTCGACGTTATACAGAATCGATGCAATTATAACCCATGGGATTAATGTTTTTTGAAGGTCGAGTTCTACATATCCTGGAGTATCTTCCCCTTTCCACCTTGTCAATATCGTCCTCTCAGTGCTTAAGAGTATTCAGGTCAACCTTTAATGTCTTCCCAATCATATCCCTTAACCTGGAAATATACTTTTTCGAATAATAGTTCAACGACACATTTGGTATTCGAACCCACGTTGCTATTTTCCCCAACGAATTATGGAAAGGATCAAACAAAGGAGACCAATGCTGAATGAGAACGCTGTGTTGCGCCACTACCCACAGGCCCTCAAACAAAAATTTTTTATATTGAACCCCCAGCTTTGTTCATTTGTAAATCAAACTACATAATAATTGTTTGGGAGATCAATGAGTTCAAACTCACTAAACTGCCAAGCTTGATTCAGCAACTCCTTTGACTTATAAAAATTAATTATGGCCCCAAGCACTGTAATAATCAAAGCGTTTTTTAGGGCTCGTAGCTTTCATTGAACTCCTCTTCTGACATCGGCATGACCGAATATGCACTAATGAGTTTTTTTATCTCTTCCAATGGTTGAGGCATTTTCCATGAATGGTCTAATAAATTCGAGATTAGTGGATCTTCTTCCATACCTGATGCTCCATAGGTGACTCCATTACACTCCGTTCCTTTAAAACCCAACAAAGAGTCCCTATAAGAGCATTGGGAGGCTCGCCATGTTCTCTTGAGGGCGTTTTCCTTTAGAGTTCTCTTCTGCATCTTCAACATCTAGCATCAAGTCAGACATGATGGAATCCTCTTTAACCTCCTATTTGGATTTCTTGGCGATTGTGACTTGGGCAAGCTTCTCTGGTGGTCTGTTCGGCGGAACCTTACGAATGTTAACGTCTTCTATGGAGAAAGCCAAGTCTTTGCTCGTTTTTCAAGAGAGAGAAAATGTTCAGAGCAAAACCTTTTTACGGTTGGTAATAGTTTAGAAACTTTACTTTTATCATTGCATATTTCAGAAACATTTTTGTGTTATTCTCTCTCTACAAATTAAATTTTATCTCCACTTTTGTAAACTTCAAACCAAACATAGCCTTTCAATTTTTCTCAAATCAATTGTGATTTACTTATGACTAGTATGTCTAAATATTTTATACTTTTTTTATAGTGAATAGGATATTTTATTTTAGTTTTTTTTTGCCAAATGACTAATATATTCATATATGAAATAAATTGTACTATAAACTATGTTCTATATTTAAGACAAGAGATAATATCATTTATGGTCTTAAATATAAAACTCCAACCTACATTTTTTTATTAAATTTATATTTGCAATTGTAAATATTAGTAGGTTTTATTAGTGGCTAATTCCAACACAAATTATTAAAATAATATTTTAAAAAATTAACATATATATTTTTAAATAACTAATTTAACTAATTTTTTAATATCTACATATGTAGGTTAATTTTTTAATTTAACTAATTTTTTAATATCTACACACATTACTTTTCTTATAAAGCAGGTGTTTTTTACAATGTAAATATTCCTCAGTCTAAAGTCTTTCCAACTTTTTCTGAAGCAAAGGTCAATATCAGTATCAATATCTATATCAAATACTTGTGGCATAAAACTAAAGAGGTCCGCGTTTGTTTATGTCGGCCAAATTTTAAAATTAAAAACAATTAAAAAAAAACCTCCCGAGCGCCTCATGGAATCCCTGCGCTAGTTAAAAGCTGCCATCATTACTTCGGGTTGTTGATCATAATGCATTACCCGCCTAATCCATTTCGTAATCATCGGTTAAAGTCTCACGTTCCTCTGAGAGTTCTTAGTTTCAACGCTTATCCTCCGAGCCCACAAACCCCCATCACACTTTCCTTTCAAGGTTTCACGCTACTCATATTTCACGTTCACAGTGACAGCAACCTCCGCTTCTACCAGCAAAGGGAAAATGGCTTTCTTTTTCGGGCTCGTGCTCGGAATAGTTGTGGGGCTCGCCGTGATTGTGGGGTTCGTTAAGCGTGAGAATGCGCGGTCCCAGCGCCGGTCTGAGCTGGCAGCAACGATTGCCGCTTTTGCGAGGATCACGGTGGAAGATTCCAGAAAGCTTTTGCCTCCTGAGTACTACCCTTCTTGGGTCGTCTTCTCTCAGAAGCAGAAGTTGAGCTCAGCTCTCTTCAATACTCCTCTTGTTCACTGTTTTGCACTGCTTCTGCTCTTTCCTTTTTATATTTTACGGTTTTAACTGGATTGACGTTCCGATTTCCTTTTCTTCAGGTATCTTGGCTTAATTCACATCTTACAAAGATCTGGCCCTACGTTAACGAGGTAACTTTGATGGTTTCAAATAATCAAGGGTTTAGTTATACTTTTCAAAGAAGTGACAAGAATTTCTTAAATCGCAATGTTAGGCTGCCTCTGAGCTCATAAGGACATCGGTGGAACCCGTTCTTGAACAATATAAACCCATTATTTTGGCCTCGCTTAAATTTTCCAAGCTTACTCTTGGTACCGTAGCGCCCCAGTTTACAGGTCAGTTGAGTTCATTGAATTAAATGACTTTGGATTTTAATGAACCGATTCTTCCTGCAGTCCCGCCAGTGATCCTTATCATCCCCCGTTTCCTTCTAATTTAAAGAATACCTAGAGAGAAATATATGTCAACGGTCATAATTCGTGTTTGCTTTCATTTCCTTGCTTTTGGATTCTTTTGTTGGTTTTAAAGCATGGTGATGCGATCCATAATATCTGTCGATTAATTAGTGACGTGGTTAAGTAGTTACTAGAAGTTAGAACGACCAAATAGTGAAGAGATTCATTTTGTGTGTTTTCTTGACACTTGATGGAATCTGTTTAAAGTTATCTTATTCTGTTTTCTACTTATTTCTCTTCTGGTTTTTTCACTCATGGGGTTGCTCGTTGAACTTGTAAGATATGAAACCGAACACTAAAAAGTCTGCTTATTTGGTTGTTCTTCTATGCCTGCTTAAATAAAAAACATGGTAAGGTCTATGTATTTTCTCTTATCACGTTAATGTGTTCCTAATTAGTCCTGTTATGGATTCCATCAGGAATGTTTTACCAGTTAGTGCTTTTCATTTTATTGAAACATCTAATTTTGTTGACGTCGATCTTTAGGGGTGTCTATAATTGAGGATGAAGGGAGTGGTGCTACAATGGAATTGGAAATGCAGTGGGATGGGAATCAAAGTATTATACTTGATATTAAGACTCTAGTTGGTGTTTCGCTACCTGTGCAGGTATCCAACTTTCTTAATGTCTGAACCTTGTTTTACTAGTGGCTATTTGATTTCCTTCAAATGGTCTTGTTGCTTTTTCTGTTAAATAGGGTTGAGTCATTAGTCTCCTTCATGTCTGAATATCCATGTAAAAGTTGCCAAAGCCAGACAATTATGAATCAATTCAGGAATACAAGATTAATAAATTATCTGTATGTTGAACTATTCATTTTTGTTTTGTGTTGGGCTGATTTGAAATCTTATTATGTATTGTTTTGTGGGCTCTATTCTTAATATTGAAAGTAACCATCAAATTTAGCCTTTTTCTTAAAATCTGATTTTGTTTCAATAAGAATTTGATCACAATAGGGGGTAATAAGGTAAGACCTGGTTACGACAGGATGAGTGGTTGGGAAGTAGAAAATATAATGCAGCTTAACAATGTGATCGCTATTTTGCATTTTGCAAGCATTGTCTGAAAGCGTAGAATTATAGTGTCCGAGCTTCACAATGTGATAATTATTCAGCATTGACTAAAAATACAGCGTTATTGTGTTCTCTGATTGCTGAATCTTTAATGATCATGCCACCTGCTTCTGGAGAAGCTGGCAGCGACTTTGATTTACAAATGCATGACTCTTGTTATCTCTTTTACACAATGCATGGTAGATTAACAAACATGGGTTTCATATCTTTTCCCTTTTCTGTTATTGCTTAGTTGAATAAAGAATGATGGAACTGCTTGATATTCTTAGAATGATTCTAGTTGATTTTTCTGTCTTGTAACCTCCTTTGTTCAGGTAAAAAATTTGGGATTTACAGGCGTTTTCAGGTTGATTTTTAAGCCACTTGTTGATGAATTTCCAGGCTTTGGAGCTGTTAGTTTTTCTTTAAGGCAGAAGGTATCTTATCACTTTCTAATGTGATCCGTTCCTACCTGTTTTAGTGCATTTACATTGACATTGGCATTTTATTATTATTATTATTATTATTTACCTGAGCTTGGCTGGCACTTTTCTCTGTTCTACGCTCATTTTAAAATTGAACTATTTATGCACACGTAAGTTATTGATTATCAATTACTTGACTTAACGTTTAAATAGAGTCCTGTGGGTGGACTTGACTGAGAACATTTGTTTTTTCTTTAGAGTTAGAAGTATACCTTTCTTGTTCCTTGTTTGAAGCTGAGAATGAAGAAAGGTTGAGTGATGAAATGCCCAAAGCTTTATACTCGATAATTATGATATCATTGACGCACACAAGTAGAATAATGCTAGCATCTGTTCCTTTAAAGAATGATGGAATATTCATACATACTCTTTTTCAGTCGAAACTTCCGTGTTGTATCATTGAATTTGCAAACCAAGCTCAAGGGATTTTATTTAACTCATGTAAGGATTTATGAAGGTGAAAAACTTTCCTGCACTCCTATATCTTCATCATCCAATCGGTTAATTATTTCTTGCCATAAATCACATTTTACGTAACCCAGGTCTCTTTTACACCATTCAATCACATGCCTCCACGTTTTATGTTGCCACACCTGATTAATCAAAAGAAGGCATTCGATTAATCACAAGACAAACTTCAATGTATTGTCACAAAATAGGATTAGCAATACAAACTCACAATAATAAGCCAATAGGGTGCTCAAACAACACCAAAATGACTCTGAACAACACCTGGGTAGTATACAAATGATTCAAAAAACAATACAAAGCCGCCAACAAATGCTATAATAGAGCCAGTAGTCACCCCAGATTACACCAAAGAATTGACATAGCGCAAAGCACTCCAAAGTAGGGGGATCTCCATTCAAAGAGTTGCCCACCATCACAGAAATTTAGTGCCATACTCCTATTCAGCTAAAGGGCGAGTCTCCTATGCCACTGGCAAGTGCCAGTCCGAAATCACCCGTAAGTACTCATTGACAATGCCCTTGGGCAGTAGTGGATCACCTCATAGAAGGTTGCCTGCCAATGCGACTTCAGTGGCCTCAGGGGGATTCAAACTCGCACCCTAAGGAAATGCAAGCCTGATCCATACCTTGTCAACCACCTATGCCGACTTTGGTTGGCCTTTGAACTTGTATGTTATTCAAATAAAATGTGCACCTTAAATTAGATAAAGTTAACCACAATTACTAAATCTTGCTCATAAGGGAAATAGACACAGGAGTAGGTACAATCATAACGTACAATAGTACAAGGAGCAGCAAGAAAAAGGGAAATATCTGTTTTAATATGCTGTTTTAAAACCTAAAATGCATGTGAAACATAAGTAGAAATTTGACAGTTGTAATTCAGATTTTTTTGGTAGATAGTAATTCAGATTTTCTAGTCAAACGAATCACTTGAAAATACCAGCTCTCTCCATTAAGCTGAAGACTGGATGTTGATCTTCCCTAGCTTGCATCCAAGTTATGAAGTCGTACTCTGGTCAGTGCTTTGGTTAAGATATCGGATGCTTTGAGTCTTTGCTAGGATGCTGGCATGTTCAAGACCATGTCCTTGATTGAATGAGAATCAATCTTAACAATTAACATGTTTGGTTCTATCGTGTTAGATTGGGTTCTTTGTGATTCTAATTGAAGCCATATGATTACTCAAAATCTTCATTAAACCCTCATTTTTTACATTGAGCATAGTAAGTAGAAACTTTAACCATGATCCTTTAGAAATACCTTGAGTTTGTGCCCTATATTAGGCTTCAGCACTGCTCTTGAGAGGTGGTTTCTTGCTTCTCCATATCACTAAGTTTCCCCAAACATAAGCATGATAGCATGTAATTGACCCTTGTTTTTCCTTGGGGAAGAAGGGATGGGGGATATTCTGCACTCATATTTTGATGAATTTAGTGGGCTTAAATGGATTAAAGATTATCACTTATGTTAATCCTTAAATTTATTGATCATATGGTCCTTGAGAAGTATATTAATTGTCATGTTATTTGAAAGAGATTACCCTTATAATTTATCGTCTGGCATTTATGCCGACATTTATGTGTGAATATGAATCTGCCAAACACTGATGGATATCTAACCCTTAGCTACATTGTTGAATCCTTCCTAAGTAGATCTTAATCTTACTGCAAATAGAGGAAGTTCAATTATTTCCATTTGCGTGGCAGCAGTCTTTTTCTCTTTCGTTTTTTTGATAAAGCAGTAGTCTTTTTCCTCTCTATACATTTCATCTCTCTTTCTCTCTTACATGTGCGCAAATACACTTACACAAAGGGCACTCAGTGTCCTCCTTTGACATTGCTTGGTGCATACTAGAATCACATCCCATCTCATCTTTCATGAAGACATCAAGTGCGTTCACATGCTTCTGCAATATTTAATCATTTCAAAAATTTCTGACTTGCAGAAAAAATTGGATTTTACCCTAAAAGTTATTGGTGGTGACATTTCAACCATCCCTGGATTATATGAAGCAATCGAGGTTTGAGCAGCTACTATTGTTTGTTAGTGATAACCCTTGTCCATCCACTTCCTTGTGCTGTTGATTTACTATGTTTTCTTTCGGTATCTCACTATTAAAGAGCATGTAATGGACATAATGATAAATCATATGATTATTCTTGCAGTCTCTTTTCAATTTCAATGTGATAATATGACACTTAAAGTGTTTTGCTGAGTTCCAAATCAGACCATTCCTTCATGTGATATAATTTTCATTAAAACAAGTATGGCTCCTAGAAATGTTTGTTTAGAGAATGATCTATTAGATCAGTTCAAGAAAATGCTCAGCGTCGTGTGGTGTTTTTAAATGCATAATTTTGTCCAATTTGTTTTGACTATTCTTTCAAAATCAGCTAGCAATAATTTGGTATATACTTCCTCTTTCACTTGAATTTCCAAATCCGGCTCACCTTTTCTTTGTTTAGAGGAAATTAGATTCTTCTCAAGCACGCATGTTATTGAGAGTTGTATTTGCTTTGTAATATATTAATAAGCAAATCTGGTGTAGTAAACTGAGATATATATTTTTTTTTTTGGTTTTACAAATTTATTGCTCTATTACTTCAGTTTCACCACACTTCATTGTTTTTTCCTACATTTTATGATTTCCTTTTAGGGTAGGATGCTGTTGCTTTTGGATTTTTCTAATTGTGATAATAACATAGAATAACACTAAGCAGATCTTAGTGATCCCCTTTACTTTTTGTCTTTTTGCCCACCTCAACCCCTACAAGTCATTGATGATGTAGTCAGAGGTCAAAAACTCATTTTTAATAGTAATTTGGTATGTTAAACTACTGCAGGGGACAATTCGGGATGCTGTTGAAGATGCTATCACATGGCCTGTGAGAAAAGTTATACCTATCTTGCCTGGAGATTACAGGCATGTACATATTTTGACAAGAATTGAGATGCTTTTGTTATATTTTTGACGTTTTTGTTACTTCTGGGAATCATTTTCTACTGATTGAATTGTTGAATTTCTTGATACTTTCTAGGTAGATTTTCAAAAATAATAGACTGCGAATGTTGAATTCCTAAATCTTTTATCTTTTCTTGTGGAATTTGGATCATTTTAGGATTTAAAATTAAAATGATCAATAAGTACTGATGAATACAAATAAGCTATAACCAAGATTCTGCGTCCTCTTTAGTGATATAAATTATGGTTCTACTATATTATCTTATATGAATTGAATAACATGTGAAAATTCTCGAATTCTACACCCATTTACTATCAAGACATAAATTTTAAATGTGTTTCTCCATGTTGCTTAATGTCAAGACACAAGCCTACACCCATTTAATCAGTTGATTTGGCAGTGGCTCCAATTTGATTGGCTTCTATATCATTAATTGGTTAACTTAATTGTTGTGGTTGACTTGGAGATTATTTTTCCTTTTGGTTTTTGCTGGTTGTATCGAAGATTCAAGAAAACAAAATTAATTGTTTTGTTTTATTCAGTGATCTAGAGTTAAAGCCTGAGGGAGTATTAGAAGTGAAGCTGGTGCAGGCGAAGGAGTTGACAAACAAGGATATAATTGGTAAATCAGATCCATATGCTGAACTATATATCCGTCCTTTACGTGACAGAATAAAGACTAGCAAGACAATAGTAAGTTTTTCCCCTTCTTCCCCCTCCTCACCTATAGTTTTTCAATTCTGGGAGAAATAACATGGTTTTGTTTTTCCATTCAGAACAATGACTTGAATCCTATTTGGAATGAACACTTCGAGTTTGTTGTAGAAGATTCATCAACTCAGCACTTAGTGGTCAAAGTTTTTGATGCTGAGGGCTTACAGTCAGCTGATTTGATTGGATGTGCTCGTATAAAACTTTGTGAACTTCAGCCTGGTAAAGTTAAAGATGTGTGGTTGAACCTGGTGAAGGATTTGGAGCTCCAAAGAGATAACAAGAACAGAGGGAAGGTGAGAAAGCTATCTTGTAGTTGGACACAGTATCCTTGGTTAAGTTGGATTTTATTTTATTTTTTAATTATCTTATTTGGAGTTTGGAGGCCATCTGAGAAAGTAGGTACTGTGGTGGATATTTGGAAATGTGATCCTTTTTTTCCCATTTCATTGATAAATACACTTTGATGGGAATCTTGACACCTAGCTTCCCTGAATGTTGTGTAAAAGGCAAACATTAGAGTTACTGTAGTACAATTACAAGAGCAGCAGTGTGTTCATACCAGCCTTGTCACTAAGGCTGAAGAAACGAACATGTGACCCATAATTTGGGTCATTCATGATCTGTTCTCCTTGCTTCAATTTTGTTTGAAAATACTTTAGAATCAGGTGCCTTTTAAGTCAAGTTAAACTCATTGTAGGTGTTGGAATAAAAAACCACATGGGGTCACATTAATAGGGCGTGAAAGGCCTAAACCAAAGAAGTTTTTCCATTCTTTGTTTTGAATTGCATATTTTGCACATGCCCATGCAAGATGGGAGGGCAGGGAGACAATGGGTGCTTGATAGCATTTGGCATTGTAACTTTGTTTCATTCTATAACCCTTGAATTTTTGTAATACTATAACTCATCACTTGTTTGGTCAAACTTAACATTGCTGTCCAAGATTCACTGGTATGCACGTAATATCTCTCTTGAAGAGTAGTTGCATTTGCTCTATGGCTCGGAAGTCTAATTGTCAAAATATGATTATATGTTCATTTCTTGGTTTGTTAATTATTGTTAATTATATATTGCCATCCTATATGTATTTAATGTAATAAATACACGTGCTTTTTCTATTAATTGTTATTTTTTGCTCCCAGGTACATTTAGAACTTGTGTATTATCCTTTTGGCTCAGAGAATGGATTTTCCAATCCCTTTGCTCCTGACTATATGACATCCTTGGAAAAGGTTCTTAAAAGTTCTGCCAAGGACACAGATGCCTCTGATAGTGTAAATTCTTTTGCACAAAAGAGAAAGGAGGTTATTATTAGAGGTGTCCTTTCTGTTATTGTAATATCTGCCGAAGACTTGCCTCCTGCTGATCTGATGGGAAAAGCTGACCCTTTTGTTGTTCTCACCATGAAGAAAACAGAAAATAAAAACAAAACCAGGGTACGATTTGATGGGCCTAGAAATCAAGATTGGAATGTATTATGTCAGTTTTGAGAAACTTAGAGATGAACAATCAAGTTATTTTAAGATTTACATTGTCTTCTTTTCTGCATACTTTTTTTCTTAATTCTTGGGCTGGTTGAAGGACATCAAGGGTGATATGTTTGTGTATATTGCGTGTCAGTTACTGGTTTTTAAATCTGTGACTAATCTGCAACATATTATGACATGGATCATGGTTTTGTTAATTTTGCAGGTTGTTAACGACAACTTGAATCCTGTTTGGAATCAAACATTTGACTTTGTTGTTGAGGATGGATTACATGATATGCTAATTGTTGAAGTTTATGATCATGACACATTCGGAAAGGTAAAATTTTTTTCCCTGTTTGTTAAAAAGTTAGTTTGTCTTAATTTTCTGCCAGGCAATTATATTTATTAATTATCTTAGTCTTAACACACATGTAGTAGTTCTTATCTATGAAGTTCATCCCTATAAAAATTTTACAGCAGACCAAAATTGTCATATGTAGTGAATCCAATTGTTCAAGCCTGTTTTATCAAGTACAAGAATATTTTTTAACTATTGTCTAATTTTACATGAAAAATATAAAATTTTTATTCTTTTCTAATTCAAAATTTGGATCAATGAAAATAACAGCCTATGATATGATTAAATATTAAGAAAGTCAAATCTTAGATCTTTTGTTAAAAAAATTGAGATATTCCTAGGTAATTGTATGTCTATTCATGATTAGTTTGGATTAACTTCCTTCTTCCTAAATAAAAGCCATGATTCTGGTGTCATCATGCAGGATTATATGGGCAGATGCATAATGACACTTACTAGGGTCATTCTGGAGGGGGAAGTGAAAGACCGTTTTCAGCTAGATGGTGCAAAATCTGGCTTCTTGAATTTGCGTCTCAAGTGGCTCCCACAACCAATTTATCGCGATCATTGAGTGTCATTTTATCCTGGACACCCGATAAGTTGATAGATATATAATTGTGCATGGTAGAAGGTATTCTATAATCATGTAACTTTGAAATGCGTGAATGATAATGTGAGCAGTGTTCTTGGAGCCAGATTTGGCCTTTATTGTTGCTGCAGGGTACTAGAACCATGATGGTTGTTCATAATCAATGAATGTATAATGTTTCAGATTCAATGAACATATGATTTAGGATGAACATAATGCATCAAATTGAATAGAATTTCTCTGTAGTGTCTAGGATCAATCCTAGAGTCAACTTTGCTTGAACTCTGCAGCAACAATAGAGAACAAGTATTAAAGTTTACTGACAGTCACATATTACTGAGCCATCTTTTTTTTTGTTTTTGTTTTTTCGTGACTTTTTTTTTCCTGTAGCCTTATTTCATCAGTGCATATGGAGACCCCTATGGTGCAGGCCACCTGGAGTACCTTGTTCCATTTACGCAGAGAAATACAATAAGCCAATCATGTACATAATTGTTTTATTGTATCGCCCATATATATGATGAAGATAGAAGATTTCAAGGTCTCCGGATCAATTTCATCATTTTCCAATCTTGATTGTTGTTGAATTGTCAAGAGGTATGAACCAAAGTTGCCATATTATGGTGCTAGTTGATAATTCGAGAGAGATTTGGGAGAAATAGTCGCGGTATTTTGTTCTACTAGTATGTCTTATTTATAATCGTTTATACAAAACAAAGAATTAATGAATAATTAGAATACTTTATCCTCTTGGTCATGATCCCTTCAGCCCTAATGTCATACAATAAACATAATACTATCTCTAATTCTTAATATATAAGATCTTATTTGTAGTGCAATTTACATTATAAATGAGGACTGGCTGGAGGTAGTATCTATTTTTATTTTCAACACTCCCCTCAAGATGGTGTGCATAGATTCAATGCACCGAGCCTGTTGAGAAGGTATTTAATTCAAGGACCTTGAGGAGCTTTGGTGAGTGTGTTTGCTGAATGATCATTTTAAATAAACTTGGTAGCACTTCTTGCACCAAATTGACAATCTATTTCAATTTGTTTGGGCCCTTTCATGAAATATTTGATTTGAAGCCATATGTATTGTAACTTGATTGTCATAGATCAAATCCATTCTAGTAGCATTCTCATGAATTTCAATTCTTGAAGAAGCCGTTTTAGCCATATATATGCATTTCAAGGCCATGGCAAGATATTATGCTTTAGCACTACACTTCCAAGTAATTAAGTTGCAACCAATAAATAACAATATCCTAAAGTAAAGTGTATATCAGTTGGACATCCAATTCAATCTGCATTGATGTAGTCAACTATTTGGTGTTCATCCTGGACATCGTCTTTATCATTATCATCATAGCAAGGTAGTTGAGTTTTCCAACTAGCCGTTAGCATATCTCATGGTTAGTAGAATTTGATATATATTTGGATCCATAGAAGTATCAATGGTCCACAATCCAACATTAATGTGATATAACAACTTCTAATTTGCTGTGATATAGCAACTCTAGCTGATGATAGATAGAGCCAACCTCAATGCCTATGAAATACTTGAGCTTGCCCAAATCATTTGGTCGAAAGGATGTCATTAAGCGTTGTTTTGATCATTGCATGTATCAACAATGTCGTCGTCTACATAAACGATAAGATAAACACTTTGCCCTGACGCACGAGTGACGATTGAACATAGAATAATTTGCAGCTCTTTGAATCATCCCAAACCCAGGATGTTGCTTCGTATACAACTCTTGCTCGAGTTCTTCATTAAGAAAGGCATGTTTAATATCAAGCTCATAGAGTCTAAATGATTGATTGGTGCAATAGCCAAGAGCAAGTGGTCAAATGCAATTTTAGAAACAGTGCAAAAGGTGTTGTCATAATCAATGCCAAACATCTAAGTGTAGCCTTTGACAACCATCCCTGGCATTAATTGATCAATAGAGCCATCAAGACCAAATTTGATTTTTAAAATGGTGGGTCAAAATCTTGAAAAAAGAGAAAGAAAAAGAAAGGAAGCTTTAGAATGAAACACAACCCCTAGGAAAGGATCAAAATCTTGGCTCTGCCACCGTGATAAATCATGAGAAAATTAAGTGTGTTTGGATGAAGGAAAAAAAAGTGCTTTGGGAAGGAAACCATGGGTTTGCAAAATAAAACGGAGACACTAATGAAAAAGCCAAAATCCCATTTTTGATTAAAACCATGATTTTGGAAAAGTTAATTTTTTTTATTTGGTTGATGGGCCCATGCCACTCTCTTATATGTGCTTTTGTAAGTTGGTGGGCCCCATGCGTTGGGTTTGTCTCATTCTCTTTTTCTTTTTTCTTTTATCTTTTTAGAATTTCATCAGATTTAATATTTTTTAAGTTATTAATATAGATACTAATAACAAATAAATTTAAACTCCTAAAATTTTGTAACTATAATAATAAATAAATAAATTCTAATTTACAGAATATTAGAATTTTCCATTTTTTTTAAAAATTGCTAATTGAAAATTAATTTCAATTTACATTTTAATTTCATTAAAATTAAAAGTGTTATAGTTTCAAGAAAATTTTTTATGATATTTGGACCATTAAATTTTATTATGCAGTATCTAAGAAACACCACCGATTATGGATACAGGCAAATACATCATAATAGGTTAAATAAGACAATTTTCAAAATTTTAATACTCCCTCCTATCCTTAATATAAGACTAATTTATCTAATTTAATTATATGAAGAAAATTATTTAAGTTAATTAATATCACATGTAGACAAAATTATTTCATTTTTTATATTTATTATGAAATTCAATGTTAAATAATACATAAAATATAATCTTATCCTTTATATGTAATTATCATAAAAGTTAATATTTTTTTTTAGTAATTTGACCATGAAAAAAGTGATTCTGATCACAATACCTAAACACTTATCATTTTATCAAAATCACTTTTTTTTCCCAGAATCTATTTTGCTCAAAATCTATTCTCTAAAATCACTTTTATCACTTTTTTTCTAAAAGCTATTCTCCAAAAGTTAATTCAAACACACTCTAAGAGAGATTTGGGAAAAGTAGTCATGTATTATTATACACTAATATGTTACATTTATACTTCCTTCAGTCCCTAATATAAGACTTACTTTATAGTTCAATTTTTAATTATAATGTGGGTTTTATATTAAGGATCTAACTACAAAACGGGTCTTATATTAAAACGGAATAAGTATAATACACACACACACAAGACAAATAATTGATGAATAATAATCACGCTGTTATCTTCCTGGCTTGGTATGACCTTATATACTTAGCATCTTGTGAAGTAGTAGTTGGGACTGATGTAAACTAGTAGAGACAAAAAGAAAGGTTGGTTTCATTTTTATGGCATTAATGGGGATGGTTTTTCGTTTTCGGTGTTCATTTAAGTGATACAACCTCTGGTCCTAAATCTAGGACCCAACTTGTAGTGTGAAATTGTACTATAAATTATGTCATACATTTAGAACTAGAGAAGTACATTAGAGGATCTTGGTTGCATGCCTGCATCTTAAATTGCTCATCCTCACCTCATGTACCTCATGTATTGCATATAGGTGAGATAAAAAATGGTCCCATTTTAAGTGATGCTACCTCTGATCCTAAATTTAGGACTTGGTTTGTAATGCAAATTGTACTATAAATTAGACCATTTCTAGGGCTAGAACTCACGACCTTCGGCTTATAAGACCAATGCTCTAACCAACTGAGCTATGGGACCTTCACAAAATGAAAAGCATTAAAATCCATCCTGATTATTGTAGCGAGCCAACCCACATGAGATTTATTTATGTCTGCCCACATTTCTTCAAAGACCTCATGAGAGACTTTTGAATATAAGACCAATTAAGGCTTTTACTAAATTGAGTTACGTTTGCACATTCAAAAAGAAAGTGACAAAGTATAACTGTGTATTCAGTTTACAACTAATATTTTTTTTTCCCTACCTGGCAGAAAAGACAGTTCTGATAACATTCGCCTTTGTAATATTATCGTGAAGTACTTGTCCTTAGGGAGGAGGAGAGTTGTTCTCTCTGAAAGTGGTTTCTTCTTGGCTTTGTTCATGATCATCATCTGATGGTGTTTCATCTCTAGGACTCTGACTCTATATCAGTTCTGGTTTTCTGTGAGAAGGAAAATGATTCTTCCTTCATGTGAGCAAAGGCGGTTAGACTTTTGTTGTAGGCATTATATATTTCTTCATATTAGGTTTCATTCATGCCTCAAAAATTTAAGGGTTAAGGGACATTTTTGCACTGTAAGTTTTCATCAAAGGACAATTTTGCTTTAGAAGTTTTATGATGCAAAATTGCTCCTAGTTTGACATTTTTAGATGAAATTGCCCATGGAAAACTTTCGAGACAAAATTGCCCATCGGTGTAAACTTCTGAAATACAATTATCCTTTAACTCAAGATTCAATCCCCTTATTATAGCCTCCACTGGCAGTAGCGTGATAAGGTTTTTGTGATCTTTTTTCAGCATATGAACTATAGATCGTTCTTTCATATATACTTCACTGTGGTTCATGGAGGCTTTCAAGGCCTTTTTCTGTGATGTATCTGAATGGGTTCCTGATGTTCCACTCCCTCATGTTTCTCTTTGGCATATAACGGTGTTAGGGTTACCATTGAACTATACTATTATTGTTCAGACGAAACAGACGGTGATTTGGCCTCTTGCTTGTACACCTAAACGAAACAGCAGACGGTGGTTAATTAGCACAAGTGTCATCCTCAAATTCCTGCTGCCACGTACAAAAGAGAGGTTTTGGATGATCCCATTTATTTCTACAAAGGTTATATTATTGGATTGGGATGCGTTGCGATTTATTTTCCTTGACAAATCACAACAAGAGCATATAGGTTATTAATATAATTTCTGCTTCTCAATATAGGTAATCCGAGGTGTCTTTCACCAAGTATTGCTACAACTTTTTTTATCACAATGGAAATGCTTGCATGGAGTCAACACGTAAGATTTACTGTTCCTACATCATGCTATGCTTCTACTCAGTTGGGGGTTTCCAAATCGTATAAGCTCATCTGCGATTATATATACATTGTGCTGCTCGCTTCCTTTTGCTCTTCATCGCTGGTGTATAGATGGAAGGCAAATACTCTTTCAATTCTTAATATAAGATATATTTACTTAATTTGATTATATTAAACAAATTAGTTGAGTTAGTTATTGTTGGACTTTGGGTCCAGGTCCATCCCTGATGAGCTGAACTATTTGATTAAGATACAAGTAACCTTATCAAATAAGAAACAAATAATCATTGATTATGGATTGTGAAACAAGTCAGCATTGATTATGAAATTAATTGAGAAATAATTTATTATATATTAAGAGATTAATTGAGAATTAATTTTCTGATCACTAACTTGAAATGCAAGTAGGAGTGCACATTATTTTCTAGTTAGTGGTAACTCTAAACCATTATAAATAGGATATGCCTCCTTAGTTATAATCCATCCCTATCATTGAATCATTTGGCAATCTCTACTCCTATTATCTTTCTTGTTTTGATGCACGGCTGTGCCAACCCCATTTAGGGTCTAGTAGTCTAATATTTATATGAGCTTCTATTACCCGGATTCGACCCAACTTGGTACGCATCTCTTCTCTCTACTCATATTTTTCCTTCATTGGTATCATAGCATGCTTGATCTTGGGGCTGTATGTTATATGTATGTTCTACCATGTTGTTCATGTATATACACGCATGCGCGCGCGTTTGAGATAATATTCATATGCTTCTTCTTTTTCTTCTACATGTTAATATTTTTTTAATTCCGCTCACGTGTATATGCATGTTATCTGTGTGTTATTATTCTATTCAGAAGCATGCATACATATAAGAACATGTTATTTTCCTTTATCTTCTCTCTCCCCTCATTCATCCACATGTTACGTTTTCGTCTCTCTATTCATGTTCATGAAAGCAAGATTATTCTCATGCATTTATACGAGTGAAGTATTTTTTTTTCTTCAAGTTCAATATTCTAATGTATGAATATGCTCTTTCTCTCTCTTCTCGTTTTCTTCTTTCTCTATTCTGGAATGGTTGTTAGCTTATGAAACTGTGTGAATTCAAAAATGACAACTTGAACGAATAAATAAGTGCATGAGATCATAAAACCTAAGAAGAGATGGGCTAGACCATGTTTTTGTGTGTAAACAATGGTGACAACATGCTTCAACATTGGGTCATCGAAAACGTGAGCTTTTGTATGAAACAAAGTGATGAACATAAAGTACTTAAGAAGATGATCCCAACGGCACCAGAGCCGCTTGAAATAGAGGCTAGATGAGGAAGATATCAAGGAAAGAAGAAGGCGGGTTGTGACAAACCTGCCGGTGACTCGGCAAGAGGTTGTAGAAGAGCCAGGGGAGGCCAAAATGATGTCGTTTTGGACATGCTCCCCAAAAGCGGTCGTTTCACTAAATGAAACGACGGTGTTTTGCAATAACCAAAATAGTGTCTTTTTTTCCAATGGGAGGAGTTGTATTTCACTTGAGTGAATTGCAACGTTTCGGGTCAATTCGATATGAAACTGTTCAAAGGAGAAATTGGGCCATTTTAAATGACCCCAACCGGAATCACTTTTGAAAAAAAAAAAGTGAAGAAAAGGAAGGAAAGAGGATGCTGGAGGAGCCACGAAGGTCGGGTACTCTGGTTCGATCGGATTCTAAGCTCTCAACTGTACTTCTTTGGTTCCGCAGCACACTTGAAGCTCGAGGAAGAAGAAAACTAGTGTGTTGAAGA
The DNA here is from genome assembly GCA_963210345.1 of Inga oerstediana. Lineage (NCBI taxonomy): Eukaryota > Viridiplantae > Streptophyta > Magnoliopsida > Fabales > Fabaceae > Inga > Inga oerstediana. The sequence continues at coordinate 44,977,785 of OY723407.1, forward strand.
ATAAAGTCTCTCCTAGCCTAGTATTCTCATGGCGCCATTCTTTGGTTCTTAGGTTTCTCCTCAGGTCTCTCGCCAGGAGCCACCAAGAAAAGAAAGCAAAAAAATCTAACCTAAATGAGCGTGGTCAAAATGCAAGTTTTAACTAGGGACCTATCTGCAAACTTTGAAAATTTGTACAGGGAATAAATTGAAAATTTTTGAAACTTTTGTAGGGAAAAACTGAAATGTTCAGAACTTCTAGGTACTTTTCTGTAATTTTCTCTGACCCATTTTCTTCACAAATTTGTAATTTTTAGAAATTCTGGGACCCTTTTCTATAATTGTCCCCAGTTCTCAAAATATTAATTCTGATCCTCTAAAATCTCAAATTTTCTTCTTAGGCACATACAATGTAAGATTAAGCGCAAAGTAGTATCAAAAATTCAAGAAATCATTTGCATGAATAATTAACAAATTATGACAATTTTGCACCTAATTACAATTAATTTAATACAAATATCCCTAACTAAAATTAGTGCTTAATCATGCAATAATGTCCCAAAAAATGCATTAAAAATGCCAATTTAATTAAGAAAAATTATATAAAAATATGGTTCAATAACCGGCCCAACCCATTTTTCACAAATTTTAAAAAATATTTTAAAAATTTAGTTTATTTTTAAAAAAAAACTATTTTTTGGCACTTGAATCACCACGGTGGTGCGTGATGTCCACCCTAAGGTCAAATAGGCCATATAAACACATTTTTGGATGTATCTCGCCAAGATAGGATCTCTGACATAGCAACCGTGGTGAAATAAGGTCTCTGTGGCAGTGCGTGTAGCACATGCGCTGGTCGTTGAGAGTAAATATCTCTGAATGTTTATTTTTCATGATTTTTTTGACCAAAAAGCTTTTGGGAGCGTGTGATGGCGCATGTAAGGGTATTTTTCAAATCTTCTTAGTCCTAAAAATTCCTAAATTCATGATCTTTTACTTGCTATGCTATATGTTTGTTTTAGAAATAGTTCAATATGTTAATTTATGTTTTTGACACGTTATTGACCATTTTTTTGAACTATTTTAAAACAATTTCTGAAAATTGTTTTTCATGATAAACCTTTATTAGTAGGGAAAATTGCTGGAAAATACCAAATAAGCAAATTAATTGCTCTTTGCCACCAACACAACTGAGGTACCTAACTATCATTAAAATTCAACTTGAAAAGACACAAAAGCCCCTGGTTTCACAACATGATTTTAGGCGGGAGGGAGGAAGGAGCCCTTAGTTTCCAATATTCCTCAAACAAGCCTTCCGTGGAGCATTGTCCGCCGTCGAGCACTGTCCGCCTTCCAGCACTGTCCGCCATCGAGCATTGTCCGCCGTCCAGCACTGTCCGCCGTCCAGCACTGTCCGACGTCCAGCACTGTCCGCTGTCGATCATTGTTCTGTCGAGCATTGTTCCGTCGAGCATTCCTAGGGATTTTGCTACTCCCAAAATCTGGTGAGAATGATTTGCTCAATTTCCCCGTGTCGATTTTAAGCAGATTTCCTCGCATGTCAATGGGGTTGGTTGTGAAGATTAACATATTCTGTTCATTTAGTTCAATATAATTAACTCTGAACTCGGTTTTGGCTTTTTACTTCAGATGGGTTATGGTAAATTAGTAGACTTTCGTTACTTAATATATTTTAACATTATGCATTTGCACAAGTGAAGGTCGGTATATCGCAATCTAATATCATTTCTTAATTTTGGGTATTTGCTGTTTGATTAATTGAATGACCCACGCATGTCTTGTTTCGGAGAATTAAGGTTTCGATGTTTGTTACAAGAGAACTGCTAACTCGTAATTCTGAACTTGTACTAGTGCTTCAATTACTTGAGGTTTCATTTCCTTCTGAATTTTAAAATGTAAATCTAGTTTGTTCTCATTATGATGAAGTATGAAATACTAGTGAGGATGTTGTGCCCAAGAAGTGTAATTAGATGGATTGGTACACATTTGGCTCTGGCCTCTGATTCTTTTTATCGATGTTTGTGCATTGAATGATCTTTTGTTGTTATCAGAGCAAACATTTTTGTGATTTACTCGCACACCAAAATCATGATCTCTATGGACACAAGCCTGCAATTGATTTTAGATTTGGAGTTGTTCAACAGCAGAGCAATGTGTGAGTTATAACTTATAACTTTCAGGAAGACATGGATCAAAAGAGGGTGGATGTGGTGTGGTGGCTAGTTACCCATGCGAAGAACAAACATCGGGAATGGATAATGCGTACCATTGAAGTTTGGAGATATAAGAAGAAGGCAAAGCATCATTAATGCTTTAACTACTTTAACTAGGGACGTTTGTATTTCGTTTTGCAACAAACCAAACTATCTGTATATATATGACTTTCTTAAACATTAGATTATCCAAATGTCGATAAAGTTTGACATACGTGCAAAACATGTTCCTTGTGCAATGATATTCCATGTTGTGCAATTACTCTTCCATTATGTGCATTTGAGTTTCCGTTTTGTGCAATTACTCTCCCATGATGTGCAAAGTATGATCCATTGTGCCAATGATCTTCATTTGTCATATACTCTTTCACGATGTGCCAATGATCAGACGTTTTGTGCAATTGATCTTTCATTTTGTGCAACTAATCTTCCATGAAGTGCATTTGATCTTCCGTTTGTGCAATGGATCTGATTCATGTGTAAAGGATGATCCATTGTGCCAATGATCTTCCATTAGATGCAATTACTCTTCCATGATGTGCAACTGATCTTCCATGATATGCAATTGAACTTCTGTTTTGTGCAATTAGTCTCCCATGTGCAAAGGATGATCCATTGTGCCAATGATCTTTCGTTTTGTGCAATTACTCTTCCATAATGTGCAATTGATCTTCCGTTTTATGCAATTGATCTTTTATTTTGTGCAATCACTCTTCCATTATGTGCAATTGATCTTCCATGATGTGCCATTGAGCTTACGTTTTGTGCAAATACTCTCCCATGATGTGCAATGGATGATCCATTGTGGCAATGATATTGCAGTCATATACTCTTCCATGATGTGCCAATGATCTTCCGCTTTGTTCAATTGATCTTCCATTTTGTGCAATTAATCTTCCATTAAGTGCAATTGATCTTCCGTTTGTGCAATGCATGTGATTCATGTGTAAAGGATGATCTATTGTGCCAATGATCTTCCATTATATGCAATTACTCTTCCTTGATGTGCAATTCATCTCCCATTTTGTGGAAGGAATTTTTGCCATACGTGCCAAATGATCATATAATACAAGTTAGCATAGTAATGGAACTGATGTTTACAACGTATGGTTGAAATATGAAGACATTCATATTATGTCATACAAAAAGTGAGCACAAGCTATGGTGCTACTATATATATACCAAGACATGAACATATTGTTCTTCTAAGCTCATTGAGCGACATTCCTTCTCTTATCATTCTTCCATTTGCTCTCCCACCCACATATTGAGTCCTCCCTTGATCAATGACAATCTTCCCACCTATGTGGAAGAAGCAATAAATTTCCTTTTGTACTCTATTCATCACATTAACTCTAGACCTGCAACAATATGGCTTTAATGTCAACTAATCTGAATTTTGCAATATGTTTGACCTATAATAAACTAGTCAATATGTAATTATACTTTCCCCTATAATAAACTAATATGCACTTAAACATGCACAGTCAAACTACTTCAATGAAGATTTTTTACCAAAACATTCAACATTGCAAAGACAATACTGCACGATGCCTTTGAACTCAATTTCATCAAAACCAGCAAGCAATATAACCCAAACTAATAAATAACTTTTTGGCAAATTAATTGCTGAATGCTACCATGGAAGATCTGTTGCACATAACGGAAGATATTTTGCACACAACGAAAGATTGTTTGCACATTTATATGGAACATTTTTGCACAAATGGAACATGGTTTGCACAAAATGGAAGATCGCTTGCACACTTGGTAGCAATCAACAATTAATTTGCCTCAAAGGTATTTTTCGGCATTTCTCCCAACAAAGAAAAGAATTATTACTTCCAGCAACAATACCCAATACGGAAGATAATTACACATAATGGAAGATCATTGGCATATAATAGATCATCCTTTGCACATATCGTGGATGGCCATTGGACACGTATGGAAAAGATCCATTGCACAAAATGAGAGATCAGTTGCACATAATGGCTATCACATGTGAATCTCCATTGCAGAATCATTATTCCAGCAACATTCAGGTAACAAAATCGATTACACGCAATACACGATACACAATACACAATATACAAACTCCCATCAACTAATATCAAAAACTTCACAATAATGGCCAAACTCATAATATCTAAGCAACCCCCAATTATATTTACTATTTCCTTACTCACACACACAGCAATGCACAATACTAAGTTCCACTAGCAATATAGAAATCATCACCTCCATCAAAAACTGAAATATGAAGAAGGGCTTCACAGTGATCTATCGACTCCACAGTGATGGACCTCCGGCGAATGCCACAGTGATTGACGGCAACAACAGAAGACTCGCATCACCGCACTCGGCAAACACGATAACTGAACAAGCCACTGTCATAACCTTTAGTCGTTTGCTTCTGCTTCGTGTGATCTTTTCAAACTAAACTAGGGGCTTTTGTGTCTTTTTAACTTCAATTTTAATGACAATTAGGTACCTCAGTTGTGTTGGTGGCAAAGAGCAATTAATTTGCTTATTTGGTATTTTCCAGCGATTTTCCCTTATTAGTAAGATATGACAAGTGTTGGGATTGGCCATTCCTTTGATGTGATCCTCCTTGAGTATTCCCCGGTTTCATATGATGAAAAGGAGGCAATGACCTCAAATGATCATGCAGTTGGTAGCACCAACAAGAAAGATCCCCCTCTATCATTGCAAGATTCCAACAAACCAGATGAGGTGAAGCAAGTAGAGAAAGCGAAATTCATATGTGATGAATTCAAAGAGGAAGAAGTTGATAGACCACAAACAAGCCTTTTAATCAAGTCACTTGCTGAAAGGGATGCTGATTGTTGTGTTTAGATCAAGAGTGTTTGTGTAATCATTTGTGGATATAGAGAACAAGTCACTAATGCAAGTGATGTAGAGTTCTATGCAAAAGCCATAGTAGAATACCATGAGGAACTATTAAAGAGGGGTTATCATAATGGCCTAGGAGTTTGGAAAGACGTTTTCAAAAGAGCTTTAAATAGAATTGATGTAGGAGCTCATAGAGCTAAGGCTAGAATATGTATTAAAGATTTTGGTATTGATATACCTCATTATTAAAGCTTGTTTTTCCATGATGTAATTTGGTTATTCTAAATTTTTGAATTCCCTACAACTCATAAAAACCTTTTATGGATTATTGATTAATGAATAAATTATCTTTGAGTTATTTATTCTTCTTGCTTATGATAGTTTTTGTTTAAGTGGGAGTTTTTTAGAATTGTGTTTTCTTGAAAATTCAATTTTTGGGGATATGTTTAAATAAGAACAGTAATTAAGAAATGAGTAGTAAGTTAGAATGAGAGGGATGGGGGTCAACCTAGTTGATTCCTAAACACGAAGTTGGCAAGACGTTATCCTATTAGTTACCTTTCTTGCTTAAACGAGAGAAAGTATCTCAAGTATAATTACATACTTGATGAAAAATGCATGTTGTCTATGTGACAAAAATATGGCTCAGATGACGAGCAAGACTTTTGTTACTGATCTCATTAGGGGAGACAAGTTGAATGGTGAGAACTTTGGCATGTGGTGCCGTAATATCTCGTATGTCTTAGAAGAGTAAGATGTCAGGGACATCTTGACAACTATGCTTCAACAGCACGATGCTAATGCATCATGAAGGGACCAGTAAGCTTTTGCCACCAACGATGTGTTATGTCAATTTGAGGGACATGTTACTACCTCCGCCATATAGACAACACTAAAAGAGGAGTTTGACAGTACTTCTGAAGCGAGGCTTAGGAGAATTACTGTCAAGCTTGATAATTATAAGCTAAGTTCAAACACTACTATCAGGCAACATTTGAGGAAAATGTAGAACATGAAAAGGGAACTTATCGAGGTAGGAGCAACCCTTTCTGAAGCACAGCAAGAGCAAACTATTATGAGGTCACTCCCTACAAGTTGGGATCATATGAAGCATACTATAACTCACAATAATACTATCAAGACTTTTGTTGACGTTGCTCATCAGATCCAATTGGAGGATGACGGTATGGACAGTGGAAAGACCAATGGTCAAGCACTTTTAACTAAAGGAAAAGTGGCTTCATCCTAGAAGCGGAGGCCCAATAATGGCAATGGACCTTATAAGAAGAAGGGGAACCTAGGGGCATAGATGGATAAGAATACCTTCAAGAAGACCAAGAAACCTGCAAAGAAGTAAGACCTTTTAAAGTTTAAGTGGTACTCTTGCAAGAAGAAAGGCCATTTCACTAAGGATTGCCCTAAGAAGAACAAGGTACTATATAATAATTCTTTTCATTTTTCTTTTGTTTTTAGTACTGCCTTTATAGCTAAGGCTAATCCTATGTAGGTTGTAAACTCAGGGCCCATAGACCATGTGAGCTAAGGGTGTTCATGAAGCCCAGGTGCCTGGTGCACCCACCCGAGCCCAGCCAAAAATCGGCCTGCTAGGCCCAAAAAAAAGTAGCCCGAAAAAAATTGGGCACAATCAAGCTAGAATTTTACTAGCAGGGCCGGGCATCAAGCAGGGTATGCCGCCTTGCCCATTTGGCCCAGCCTGGTAGGTATATATATTTGATGTAAATATGCTTTTTTGCCCAAATTGTAAATATATAACTCTTTTAGCCAGAAAAAATATCTTGGTGTGCAAATCCATTACCCCTTTCTCATATTTGGCTATTTGCCTTAGCTGCGACTGCGAAGATGCGAATCCTTTCCTCAAGCTCAATCACTTCCATTCCAATTGCTCACTCTAGCACTCCTCATCTCTCTCAATCTCTCCATAGTGCCTCATCTCTGTTCACCTTATGCTATTAGCTGATTGAAGATCTCCCAGAAGCTCATTTCTGGAGGTAATTATTTTATTTCTTAAACCTTGCCCTACCCTTTTGTATTATCTGATTAATTTTTCTAGATCCTTTATTTCTCAGCTTCAAGGGTTTGAGGATTATGTCTGGTATGGTTTTTTAGAACTTGGTTCTAATTTTCTTTTGTTTTCCTAGACAATGGGAGATCAAGGGTTTTGTTTTTAGCATTTCTCTATTGTGTAAAGCAACATTGAGGCTTGTGACTTTTCTTTGTTTGTGAAACTAAATGAGGCTTGTGATTGAAAGTCAGATCTGTATTGATTTTTGCTGTTGATTTTGTCTTAAGTATGTGTCTTTTTGTTGATTTATTAGTTTCTCATCTACCCAAAAATTCACATCATATTCTATGGTTAAATGAAGAACACTTCCTTTCTCTTAAGGCAACACTTGCACTATGATTCTGAAGCTTTTGTAGTGTTCTATCAGATCTGCACGAGTTGTGTATGTATATATATTTGGTAAAATGGTTGTATATTTTATTTAAACTTATCCCTAGCTCTGTGGAACACATCTATGATATATTAATGCTTTATTTAAAAGTATAGTCAACACATGTACCTTAGAGATTCATAAATATAATGTCAACATATAAGAAGTGCATATTTTAATAACCGAAAGTGGAGTTGAATGTATTCACTATATACCTGTCTTGTTGAAGAAGAAACAAAAGTGTGGTTACATGTTCATTATATAGTCACATGAGGTTTGCAAGTTTTAGTCGATAACTACTCCCAGGTGCAACTTTTTTTTTTACTTGAGACCTTGTTCAGCTGTACAAGTCATTGAATTTTTTTCTAATTGCCAATCTTATGTTATTTATCATTCCTAATATTTTTTAATTTATATGGATTTAGAAGCTTATAATCTACTTGCTCTTATTTTGTATTTTAATATTTTGTAGTCTATCCAAATAAGTGTGTATTGCATTTGCTAATATTTTTCTCATATTTTGTATTTTAATATCTCCCCAGTCTTTTGTATTTTAATATTTTATCCAAAATGTTGTATTTGTCTTACAATTTTGATTTTGCCTAAAATTACAAGTTTAATGGACGATCAGGATTCTATTACATCACCATCCCCTATTGACATACTCATGGTGCCTCAACTCCTATTCAAACACCAACCCCTACAAGACCGAGTCAAACACAAACTCCTAATCCTAATGGACTTGGTGAAACTCCATCACATAGCCCTAGTCTTCCTCTTCTTCCTCCACCTCTCCCTCAATATGTCCATCTCCCCTCCCCTAACTTCTTCCTCCAAATCCCACACAAATAATGAGTGAACCTGTCACCCAAGTCACAAATGTTGAAAGTAAAGGTGCAAAGAGAAAAGAAAGAGAACTCAAGCACACATAAGAGGTGTGGGACTATTTTATCATACTACCAATTGAAGAAACTAATAAGGAGCAATTAGTAGCTTGCAAGTATTGTCATACTACTTATAAAGCTGATCCAAATTGCCATGGAATAGACTCTATATTGAGGCATATCTGAAAGTGTAAGGAGAATCTGAATAAGGCCACTATAGATAAAAGCCAAGCCATGTTTAATATGTTTTCTTGTTAGGGAAGATCTTTGGTCCCACATAAATATGATGAGAAGTAATGTAGAAGAGTTTTGGCTGAATTCATTATATATGACGAGCATCCATTCATAATTGTCAAAAAGCCTTCATTTAGGAAGCTGTTAAATCAGTTTGAACCTTGATTTCCTATCCCTTCAAGAACAAAAATTGCAAGGGATATGTGGCAATGTTATCTTGGAGAAGTTAAAGTATTGAAGACATTCTTGAAATAAGTTTTAAACATGTTTGTCTTACCACAGATTGCTGGACATCAAACCAAAATTTCAACTAATTATGTTTGACAACACATTTTGTTGTTGAAGAATGGAAGCTACATAAGAGGATTCTAAATTTTTTTATGATTGAAAATCATAGAGGTGATACTATAAGGAGGACAATTGAGAAATTCTTGTTGGATTGGGAAATTGAGAAGGTTTTCATTGTAACTGTGGATAACGCCTCAACTAATGATACAACTTTGTGCTATCTTAAAAGGAACTTAAGGAGTTGGAATAGCTTACTGTGTGGAGGTAATTATCTACAATTAAGGTGTTGTGCCCATGTCCTTAATTTGGTGGCGAATGAAGGAATTAAAGAGATAAAATATAGCTTTGAAGTGATTTGAAGTGTTGTTAGATGTAATATCCCAAATTTTGATTAAGGGATTATGACTCTATAAATGAATGTGATTATTGTTAAATCAACACTTTTGGAGAATACGTCATGAGCTATGATTCGAATGTGTTACAATCAGTGCCCAAGCCTTGTATTTAAGCTTAATTGTGTGTTAAAGCTTAAAATGCATTGAGGGAGAAGGGGGGAGCATGATTGGTAAAAGGAAATGAGAAAATGTGTTTGGTGGTGATTCAAGAATAATTACTATAATCAGGGGAAAACGGGAAAGTTACAAGCTAGTTGATTAGTTACCGAAAAAGGAAGCTCATTGGTAACTCAAAGATCAATGGTTGTGTTTAATTGTTATGAGATTAAGAGGGTGTAATCCCATGTGTGTGTGCTCATGTGAGCTCATGAAAGATGTGATAAGATTGTGACAAGTGGCATAATGTGAGCCCTTGATTTGGTCAAATTGTCAAAAAGCTCATCCTTCTTTCCTCTCCTTCATTAAGGTCTGCAAAAGGGGCTATTTTGGAGCAAACAACTGATCCCTCTTTATCTTTATCTCTCTCTCTCTCCAGCCTCCATTTTCGCCAAGCTTGGGGAAGGAAAGAGAAAGGAAAAAGGTGAGATATGACGTGATAGATTATCTCTTTAGCTCAAACTCCCTTCTATAATGTTGTTCATAGTGATGAGAGCTTCATCTCTATGGTTTTATATTTATGAAAGAAGGTGTTTTGAGAGCTTGAGGAAACTTGAAGGTTGTGGAATCAAGAAACAAGCTTGAGGAAGAGGAAGAGGTAGGTATTTGATGCATTTTGACCTAAGTTTTGTGGTAATTGGTTAAGTTTTGTGAATTTTGAATTTTTCCCTAATTTTCATGTGATTTTGAAATGGATGAATTGGATTGTGTTTTGTGGTTAAAATGGTGTCATTATGTGTTTTGGTGCCATTAGAATTGGTTTGGAATTTTGAATGGAAAGGAAATGTAATGTGGGTTTTATATTGTGAATTGTAATGACATGTTGAGATTGTTGTGAAATATGTCAACATGATGTGAATTATGTTGATTTGGTGTTTCCAATGGATTCCTTGTGAAAATTTATATGGGAATTAGGTTTGATGTGAAAATAGGACTATTGGAAGCTAAGGTGTGAAAACTAAAATTCTGTCCATTAAAACTCTGTGCTAGGTAGTTTGTTTGTGTGGACTTTTTGAATGGGAAAATGATGTTTAAAATTCTAAAACTTTCCAGTTTTAAAGTTCACATACCAAGCTTCAAAATGGACATGTAATTTGTGTCATTTCGTTTTGTGAGCTGGGAGTTATGATTTTCCAAAGTTTGGGATTAAACTAGAATATGTTTTGGAGCAGTGTTGAGTTTTGTGTGATTCTGTAATTGTGTGGTGATTTTTTGTAATGGTTCATATTTTTCCTATGAAGAGGACTTAAATATCTTTCATAGGCTTTGAAAACACCTCATTTCGATTTTTCTAGAATTAGTTATGAATTTCTGAAATTTCTTTGGCTGCAACCAAAAGTTCTTAGCTGCAGTGCAAAACTTTCTAGGCAGTCTTGGCCACAACTAGAAAATCTTGGCTGCAACCAAAAAGTTTCTATGTTGTTTTTTGCCACAGCCAGAAATTCCTTGGCTACAGCAAACCCCTGTTTTCAGCACTTTGTGATTTTAAAAAGTGGTTTCTAACCTAGTATTGCTAATCCCTTTAGGCATGTGTTTAGGCTTTGAGTAGCCACCTAAAGGTTATAAATGATAGCCAACTTAAGCATTTGAAAGTTAAGGAATTAACCATATGTCCTTGCTTTAGTTATAGGATTTGATGTTCACCCTAATCGTGAGTAGCTTGTGCCAGAGCATACGCGGAAAGAACATGTGTAGGGAACTTACCTCTCCTGCATGTATTTGATATTTGTGTTGATGTATTGATGTATGTTATTGCTTTACTTGATTATGTGAAACATATATGAATGATTGAAGCTCTGTTTCTGTTTATGCTATGGCCATAAGTATGTTGTTTGAAATATTGAGCTTGCAGATATGTTATTGTGTGAGCATGAGTTATGTAACGCAAGCATGTCATGCATTAAATACTTATCATGCATGCATATTGGTATTGTTTTCGTATTGAGATTCTCTCAAATCTCACCCTCCCCTACCAACAATTTAGATAAGGTAAGAGGCCCGAGGAGGGGACAAGCAACCAAGGGTAGTGAAGTCTCCTTCAGGATGTAGATTTAGTAGTTGGTTATCAGTTATGAATTGGGATAACTGTATGTTTGGGATGTGTATTTGCATATTTGGATGTGTATATGTTCGATTGAGTAATTGGTTATGTATTCAAGATGGATTTGTGTAATCCCCTGTTTGGGAAATTATAATGGGCGAGTGTGCCCTATAAATCCTTAGTAAAGGTATGAACCCAGGATTACCGGGATCATTATGTTGTGTACTCTGATATATTATGAATATGATTTATCTTTGTGAGGTAATTGTATTTGAAATATGAATATGAGACTAGATGTATTAGATTTCGAAAGGTATTTGTCAAAACCCTATCTTAAGGATGGGGAATTGAAATAAGTTTTGTTTATTCGTCGGTCTGTAATTCATTTTAATCACGTATTTCGAATAATAATTATGGAGGGGGTTACATTAGATGTGTTTGTTCTTCTCCTTCATGCTTTCTTAAATTCAACACTTAGGCTGAAGCTGAGAAAATAGGCAACAAAAGTCTTGTTTGCCTTGATGTAACAACTCAATGGAATTCAACATACTTAATGTTGGAAGCTGCCATAAAGTTTCAAAAGGTATTCAAGCAAATGCATGATGAAGATTCTGACTATATTTCATACTTTAGCTCAAGAAACTCAACCAACTCAAGCCTTAAGAGTGAGCGTGATGCTTTTAGTGGTGATAAGTGTAAGCGTGATGCCTTTTTTGGTCCTATTATAAAGGATTGGGATAATGCTAAGGTCTTCATCAAATTCTTGAAGGTCTTTCAAGAAATTACATTGAAATTTTCAAGTTTTCTTTTTATAACATCAAATGAATGCTTCCTCCAGATTGCTTATTTTCAGAAAATGCTGCGAAAGAATGTTATGGATAAAGCTAATAACTTCTTAGGAGAAATGAGCACTAGCATGTAGGTAAAGTATGATAAGTATTAGGGTCAATCAGATAAAATGAATCCATTACTAGTTGTGACTGTAATTTTAGATCCTTGGTGTAAACTAGCTTATATGAATCATATGTTTGATGTCCTTTGCATTGACCTTGAAGTATGCTTGGTTATGAAAGAAAGGGTTAAAGATTGTTTGTATGGGTTGTTTAATGTGTACTTTATAGGGGTTTTTATTGAATAAGGAATTCCCTCAACAAGTACAACAGGTGTAGCTTCATTGCCTTTATTTGATGATGATGATGAAGAAGATCCTGATCATAAGTCGTTAGAATCTAGAAACAAAGAGCATCAACAGATCCTTAAACTGAGTTAGATAGATATATTGCAACTGACTCAAGGGATGAAATCCCTTCTGTGACTGAGTTTCAGATACTATCATGGTGGAAAGCTAATTCTGAAAAATATAAAATTCTCTCTCCTTCATGGCATGAGATGTATTGGCTATGCCAGTTTCCACAGTTGCTTCTACGTCTGGCTTTAGCACAGGAGGACATGTGGTTGATCAATATAGGAGCTCTCTGTCCTTATTTGTAGCCAAAATTGGCTACAATTTGGGCAGTCTATCTCTGAATTTGTTGACAAGCTTCGTGAGTTTGATAATTTTGATGATACAAAAAATTCCATTAAGCTTGCAAGTAAGCTTTAATTCTAAAGCTAAAAAACTCATATATACACACCTGAACACATATATTACTTCATAATTTGTAATGTAATTGTTGTTTTATTTTCTTCCTAGATGTTGCACTTGGAGAGGGGCGGAATGTAATGGTTAAGGTTAGCTAGTGGTGGCTGAAGTAGGTAATTTGCAACCTTTAAACTAAGGCTAAGAGCCTAGAATTACTTGTTACTTGTACATGTAATCTTACGCTTTCTTTTTTGCTTACTTGTAGGTAATTCCATATGCTTCATCCTTTTGAAAACTTGGGGCCTTGAATGACTACAAAGCTTTAATTACAATTTTTTGATGCCTTGTAGTTAATGGATTATAGATATTATTGAATTATTCACATATAGGTATTTGACTATTTGTTAAGATAAATGGTAGTCACTTTAATTCAAGACTCAAGTTGTAGACTTATTTTAGAATATTCCAAAGTATATAATTATGGATTATATTTGAAGTTTACAATATTGTTTATCAATTGAAGCTATTTTTTTTTCACATAGTATGTGGCAAGGTATCACTACTTGGGCAAGGAAGCCCGGCTTGCCTAGCTCAAAAATGTTAAGGCTTCTACCGGGAAAGGCTGGGCACAAGGTTGTATTTTATGGCCTGATTATCCTTCAGCCAGGGCATCGGGTTAGGGCCTTGCCCTACCCATAAACACCCCTAATGTGAGCAGAGATCATGGGAACTTCACCAAGTTTTGCAGGCTACCAGCTAGAAGCATATGGCTTTACATTGGGAATAATGCAATGGTATAAGTCAAAGGGATCAACACCTATAAAATGAATTTGAAAGGTGGGTGAACCCTAATTTTGGAAGATGTCCTATACTCTTTGGATATCCAACGAAACCTTATGTCTGTTATTTCTTTAGTTAAATTTAGTTTAATGTTAACTTTCATGATCAAGTTGTTGACATTTCTAATAGGACCAAATTTTTTAGATTTGGTTGTATTTCGGATGGTTTCTTTATTTTAATGAATTATGATTTTAACTCTAGTTATTGCTATGCTATTTCATCCAATTTTAATTATGATATATTGCACGCCTAACTAAGATGCATTGATCAAGAACGCATGACTAGACTAGATAACAAAGGATTGGTAGGAGAAGTGTCGAAAAGGGAAATGTTTCTATGTGAGCATTGCATTGCTGGCAAAAGTACGAGGAAACCCTTTGAGAAAGCAACTAGAGCAGAATAATCTCTCAAACTAGTACACTTAGATATTTGCGAACTTATAAGTGTGAGGGTACGACATGGAGTGTGGTACTTCATTACATTTATCGACGATTTTTTGAGATATGTGTATGTATACTTGATCTCTCATAAGTCTAAAGCTTTAGAATGCTTCAAGAAGTACCTAAATTTAGTGAAAAATCAACTAAACTGTAAGGTCAAAGCCTTCAGAACTGACAGGGGTCAAGAGTACCTCTTAGAATAGTTTAAGATACTTTGTGATGAAAAGGGAATTGCCATGCAGTTGACAATCCCTAGAACTCCCCAACAGAATGGAGTAGCTGAGAGAAGGAATAAAATCATTTTCGATATGGTTAGGTTTATGATGTCACAAGCAAACTATCAATTTTGTATTGGGGGGATGCACTTTTGACTACGACATTTATACTTAACTGAGTGCCTTCCAAATTAATCACTTCTACACTTTATGAGCTGTAGACATGACTCAAGTTGGATTTAAGTGTCTTTGGACCATAGGGATCAGTGGCCTGCATACATAACTTGTCTCACAAACATGGAAAGTTGGGATCTAGAGGTAGGAAATGTATCTTTATAAGATACTATGAGCAGTCAAAAGGATATGTCTTCATTGGTGAAAATGAGGATGAGACAAAGATTAAGGTAGAATCAAGGGACACAACATTTTTAGAGGCAAATTTTCCTAACAAAGGAAGCCTTAATCAAACCAAAACTTTATACGAGAGTAAGGAACTTGAAGGCACTCCTCAGATCACTGACCTGAGTAGGATAGTTAAGTCATTTTCATAACATGGAAATCCCACTCAATTACAGGAAGAGAATCCTGAAGAGATCCCACCCTAGAGAAGCTAAACGGATGAAATCCGTATAAGACGCTTCTCCATTAAAGGGAAAGTACTTATTGTCAATCCAAAAGATAATGAGAAAGATCTTATAAGAGTTAAAGAAGATCTTACTAAACCTACTAAGGAAAATGGCAAAAAGCCTTAGAAGAGGAGATGAATTCCATAAAGGCTAACCAAGTTTGGGAATTGGTTGACCTACCACTAAGCCAAAAGGCAATTGGGAACAAATGGGTTCTCAAATATAAATGAAAGGTGGATGGATCAATTGACAAACCCAAAGTGCACTTAGTAGCAAAAGGGTACACCCATCAAGAAGGAATAGACTATGAGAACACCTTCTCACCAATAGGGTGTTTGAACTCACTTAAACTCATACTCGCCATAGTGGCAAGTATGATTTTGAAGTTATATCAAATGGATGTTAAAACAACATTATTTAATGGAAAACTAGATGAAGAAATATATATGGAGCAGGCTAAGGGCTTCATAGAAAAAGAAGTGAACAAAAGATTTACAAACTCCTAAGGTTTATCTATGGACTAAAATAATATCTAGACAGCGGTATCTAAGGTTTCAAGAAGCAGTAATCTCACTCAACTTTGAAATGATCAAAGAAGACCACTATATCTTTATAAAGTGATTTGGAGATGATTTTGTGATATTGACTCGCTATGTAGATGATATTCTCCTAGCTGGAACAAGTCTCAAGGCAATTAAAATGGTTAAGGACTAGTTATCCTTGAACTTTGAGATGAAAGACATAGGCGAAATAGAGTTTATCTTGGGAGTCAAGATAAAGAGGGACTATTCAAAGAGATTGCTACCCTTATCCTAAAAGACATATATATCAAATATCTTAAAACGATTCAATATGAGAGACTACAAGCCTATAGACACCCCTGTTGTTAAAGGATGCTACATCAGCACAGATATGTATCCTATGAAAGAATTTGATATAAAGCGCATGAAAAGAGTCCCATATTCTAGTACAGTTGGAAGCTTGATATATGCTATGCTATGCACTAAATCAGACATATGCTTCACGGTTGGTTTTGTTAGTCAATTTCAATCCAACCTTGGAGTCAAGCATTGGGAAGTTGTAAAGAGAATCATGAGGTACCTGAAGGGAACCATGGATTACGAGCTATGTTACCAAGGTAGAGATATGTATCTAGTGGGATACTCTAATGCTGACTGGGTGAGAGATATAGATAAACAACACTCCACCTCAGGGTACGCATACTTATTAAACAATGGAGTGATCTCCTAGAGCAGCAAGAAACAGACCTGTGTGTCTTTGTCTTTTATGGAATAGGAGTATATAGCTTGTTCTGCCACTGTTCAAGAAGCTGTTGTTAGATCCCAAGTCTTGATGATAACAAAAAGTCAATTGTGTACAAATCATGTTTTTATAAGTCTAAGAAATGTTTACAAAGTTACCAAATGCATATAGCAAGGTTTTCTGGTGTCTGTTGTCAAAATGAACTGGAGTGCTCGAGCATGAGCTTTGCACTCGAGCATGGATCCCTTCTGTGCTCGAGCAGGTGCGAGTGATAGCCAGAAAGTGTTTACCCGAGAGGCATGCCACTGTTATGTTCACTGATTCACTCGAGCACTGGAGACAGCACTCGAGCAGAGAAGCCTTTCTCACTCGAGCACATGCGAGTGAAGGTCTGTGAGTGCTTGGCCGAGAGCAAGTATTGTCATTCTTCCTTGATGCACTCAAGCAGAGACATCAATGCTCGAGCATGAGCATTCTATACTTGAGCAAGGTACTGCGAGTGTTTGGCCGAGAGTCATGAAGTTCAGAGAAGCGCAAGTGTGCTCGAGCACAACCTCATATGCTCGAGTGACACATCAGCACTTGCGAGTGAAAAATCCATCCCTCTCCATTTCTGATGCGAGTGCTTGTATAAACGGTATATTACTTGAGAATATTCTTCTCACTCGAGAAGGAGTCTGTGTGCTCGAGTGAGGGCCCACATCACCTGCGAGTGATAAATCTATCCCTCTCAAATCCTGATACGAGTGTTGGTATTAAGGGTATAATTCTTGATAATATTCGTTTCACTCGAGCAGGGGTATGTGTGCTCGAGTGAGGGACCACATCACCCGCGAGTACAAAATCTCACTCTTGCTAAAATGATATGCGAGTGTTGACCCGAGAAGAAACTCCCAGTGGAAAATGCAAGGTCACTCGAGCAGAAGGCGTTGTGCTCGAGTGAGACCCCACATCACTCGCGAGTAAGAATTTTGTCTCTCTGAAATCCTATGCAAGCACAACCCGATAACTGAAGCACAAATAGGAAAATAGGAAGATCACTCGAGTGAGCCCTTTCATGCTCGAGTGATGCTCTGCCAGATCACCAAAAACACCAAGTCTCACAACGTTCAATCCGAATATGGTTTAATGTTATTTATTTATGTCATCATTATTTATTATCATTACTTAACATCATTTTGAATGTATTATAAGTGTAATATAGGAAGATGAACGTTCGAAATAAGCTGACACGGAGAAAGTCAAATAACGGCAGACAACATCATTACAAGCACGCACGTACCTACCGCATTCAGATTATTCAAACATGCGCATGTCTTTCCACAGTTGCAAAGCCCCACTCCTTAAACGATGATTACTCAAACGGGCAAAAACTAAACATCTATATATACAGAGATTCAGAGATAGTCAATAACAACGAAGCACAAGAATTCACAAGCTTATACACGAGTCTCTACTATTCATCATTTTCTCTGTATACACATTGATCTTCAGTGTTTATTTATTTGCTCTGTAAGAGAGTCTTCGTACAATTCAAATTCAATGCTTATTTGATCTCAAGGTATTGGGACCTTGAGAGGGTAGATTTCCTTACGAGAGAAGCAGTTGAGAGAATTCCTTGTTAAGCCTTTCACTCATAAGTCTTATAAGATACAAGCTGAAGAGAATGTTGCTGCTCATAAGACTTACAGTGGTGTAAGCAGGAGAGAATGTTGCTGCTCATAAGTCTTGTATACATAAGCAAGTGAGAAGGGTCATAGGTTGTTTTTCTGCACGTAAGACTTGTCGTAAGGGGGAGAGAAATTTCTTAGTGAGAGAATATTTCTGCTCGTAGCCCTTTCAAGGACAATTGTTGTTTTGTTGCGTTCTGAGAGCCCATTGAATCTTGGAGGTATAGTAAAAATCTCAGTAGGTCTTGACCTCTGAGAACTGGACGTAGGCCTGGTTGTTAGGCTGAACCAGTATAACTCTCTGTGTTCAAATCTTCTCAACTCTACTCTATCTACTATATTTTTCATATCACCACATCAAGCGAAAAATTTATAACATCACCCAATTCACCCCCTCTTGGGTGAAGCTTGCCTCTTTCATTTGGTATCAGAGCCTGGTCTTCTCCGAAGAGCCTAACAGCTTGAGAAGGATCCGATAAATGGCAACAATGGGTGAAAACATTCTTCCAGACGGAGCTTCAATCACTAGACCTCCTGGTTTTGCTGGAGAACATTTTTCGTTCTGGAAAGCTAAATTCAGAGTGTTCGTGATGGCTAACGAGTACAGATTGTGGAATGTTATACAAGATGGTGACTATGTTCCAATGAAGAAAATCGAAGATAGAGCTGTTAAAAAGAGCCTAGATGAGTTTGACGAGAATGACAAAAGGTTAGTAACATTAAATAGTAAAGCTATTTTAATGATACAGAGTGCTCTTAGTCAAAAAGAATATTTTCAAATATGTACTCTACCAACTGCCAAAGATATGTGGGATGCTCTTGAAATTGCTCACGAAGGTACATCCGGAATCAAAGAAAAT
Source organism: Inga oerstediana (assembly GCA_963210345.1). Lineage (NCBI taxonomy): Eukaryota > Viridiplantae > Streptophyta > Magnoliopsida > Fabales > Fabaceae > Inga > Inga oerstediana. Next base: position 44,996,801 of record OY723407.1, read on the forward strand.
AGAGTCAATACTCTAATTACAGAATATGACCTATTTCGTATGAAACCTGGAGAAGGTATATCAAAATTTGAACTCAGGTATACTCATCTTGTTAATTAATTATCTGCTCTTGGAAAATCGTTTGATCAAAATTCTCAGGTAAGAAAGATTCTTAATATTCTTACGAAAGAATGGGAAGCGAAGGTGACAGCTATCGAAGAAGCTAAAGGAGAATCTATGAGATCAGTAGCTGCCCTCTTTGGGAGTCTTTCAGAGTATGAAGGAAAGTTGAGGTTCAAAAAGGAACTTGAAGAGTTCGATGATAAGAAGAAAAAGGGAGTTGCACTTAAAGCTATCAAAGAGGAAGAAGAATCTTCCAAGAATGAAGATGTCCTTAATGATGATGAAATGGGAATGATCGTGAGAAAATTCAAGAGATTCTACAGAAGAGGTCAAAAGAACTTCAAAAATTATCAAGGTGGACCAAGCAAGAGAGAAAATAAAGAACAACAGATAGTATGCTATGAATGTGGGAAACCTGGACACATCAAATCTGAATGCTTCAAGAACAAAGACAAAAAGAAGCAGAAAAAGAAAGCATATATATAATCTATATGGGGAGATAGTTCGTTAGACGAAGAAAGTCACAATGACGAAGTAGCAAATCTATGCTTAGTAGCCAAGGAAGAAGAATCAGACTCTGAGGTAAGTGATTCTGAACCTACTTATCATGAATTGTTATCTGAATATAATGCATTGCATACAGAGTTCATCAAAGTTGCTAAAGAAATGGTTAGCTATAAGAAGAAAGTAAAAGAATTAGAAGGTACTGTCATATCATCATGTGAAATGTGTAAAGAGAAAGATAAGAAAATAAGTGATTTAACAAAAATTGTTGAAAAATTTACTAAGGGAAGTGAAACTCTTAAAGTTATTTTAAATTCTCAAAAAGTTTCATTTGATAAATCTGGAATTGGATATAATTCTGTTCATAATAAGAATAAAGGATATAAGAAGAATAGTAGTAGAACGTATCTTAAATATTTCAGGAATTCTGTGCATACATCAAATCCCTTTGCATCATGTAGTTATTGTAACAGGAAGGGACATTATACTTCATCATGTTATTTCAAAAAGGGACAAGTTATTGGAACATATAAATGGGTTCCAAAAGGGACACATATATCATATACTAACCACAAAGGACCTAAGAAAGAGTGGGTACCTAAAACGTGATCACCTTATTCTAGGTATGTCTCAAAGCATCTCGAGCAAACAAATGGTATATTGATAGTGGATGTTCGAGACACATGACTGGTGACAAAAATAAGTTCACCATACTGGAAACCAGAGAAGGAGGAAAGGTGACATTTGGAGGTAATCAATCTGGACGTATTGCTGGAATTGGTGAAGTGGGAAACTCTGATGGTGTTCAAATCAGCGGAGTATATTATGTTGAGGGATTATGCCACAATCTCCTGAGTGTAAGTCAAAGCACTGACAAAGATAACTGGGTGATTTTTTACTCAAAAGAATGCTTGATAGTGAACAAGAAAGATCTGCCACTGAACAAAGAATCTATCAAAGCAAAGATTCGAGCTCAAAGGGACGGTAATTGTTATACTATTGATTTAAATTCAAATTCTTCTGAAAATTGTTTTCTTAGTCGATCAGAGGAAAGTTAGTTATGGCATAAGCGTCTGGCTCATGTCAACATGAATCAACTTGACAAATTGATTAGAAAAGATTTAGTTGTTGGTCTTCCCAAACTCAAATTCAAAGATAATATGATTTGTGGCTCATGTCAGAAAGGTAAACAAACTAAATCCTCTTTTAAAACAAAGTATGAGATTTCTACTTCAAAACCTTTACAATTACTTCATATGTATTTGGTAGGACCTGCAAGAGTAAAAAGTTTTGGAGGAAATTTATATACGTTAGTAATTGTTGATGATTTTACAAGATTTGCATGGACTATATTTATTGCTTCAAAAGATGAAACTTTTGCTGAATTTATTATGTTTGCCAAAAAGGTTCAAAATGAGAAAGGTATATCTATTGTTTCTATTAGGACAGATCATGGAGGAGAATTTGATAATCAACTGTTTGAAGATTACTGCAATAACGAAGGAATAGATCATAACTTCTCTGCCCCTAGAACACCTCAACAAAACGGAGTAGTAGAAAGAAAGAACAGAGTTCTTACAGAAATGGCAAGAGCATTACTTAATGAAAAGGAAATGTCACAAGTGTTCTGGACAGATGCAATTAGTACTGCACGCTACATCTCAAACCGAGCATATATTCGCAAATCACTTGGAAAGACGCCATATGAACTTTACAAAGGAAGAAAGCCAAATCTTGCTCATCTACATATCTTCGGGTGTAAGTGTTTCATTCACAACAATGGTAAAGAAAACTTAGGTAAATTTGATTCAAAGTCTGATGAAGGTATATTTCTAGGATATTCTAATAGAAGTAAGGCTTATAGAGTTTTCAATAAAAGAACATGTACTGTTGAAGAATCTATTCATGTTGTGTTTGATGAAATTGAATCTCAGACAAAACTTATTGATGAAGAAGAAATGGATTCAATCAAGAAAAACAAATCTATTTCAAAACAAGATGATTTTGAAACAAATGATTTTCAAAATTTAGAAGATGTCGATGATCATGCTCAACCAAAAGCATGGAGACATATGAAGGATCATCCAATTGATCAAGTTATAGGAGATATTCATGAAGGTGTCAAAACCAGAAATAGAATCCTCAATGAGGTAACATTCTCTGCTTTTATTTCTGAAATTGAACCTTCTAATATAGAAGAAGCTTTATCTGACAATGATTGGGTGATTGCTATGCAAGAAGAACTAAATCAGTTTCAAAGAAATCAAGTTTGGGATTTGGTTCCTCGACCTAAAGACCATACGGTTATAGGGACCAAATGGGTTTTCAAAAATAAACTTGATGAATCAGCAATCATTGTGAGAAACAAAGCAAGATTGGTTGCCAAAGGCTATAATCAAGAAGAAGGTATTGATTATGAGGAAACATATGCTCCAGTGGCAAGATTGGAAGCAATACGAGTACTCCTAGCCTTTGCTTGTATTAAAGGTTTTAAACTTTATCAAATGGATATGAAAAGTGCTTTTCTAAATGGTTATATTATGGAGGAAGTATATGTAGAACAACCTCCTGGGTTTGAAGATGAAACAAAACCTGATCATGTCTTCAAACTTAAGAAAGCACTATATGGTTTGAAACAAGCACCTAGAGCTTGGTATGAAAGACTAAACAAATTTCTTCTTGATCAAAGTTTTGTCAGAGGTAAAGTTGATACAACTCTATTCATTAAACATAACAAAATTGATATTCTAATTGTTCAAATTTATGTTGATGATATTATTTTTGGTGCTACTAACGAATCTATGTGTCAAGAATTCTCTAAGATTATGCAGGGAGAGTTTGAAATGTCCATAATGGGAGAATTGAACTTCTTTCTTGGACTTCAAATCAAACAAAAGAAGAATGGTATATTTGTATCTCAGACGAAGTATTTAAAGGAATTATTGAAGAAATATGGATTAGATAATGCTAATGGAACTGATACTCCAATGAGTTCTACAATATTGTTGGATGCTGATGTAAAAGGCCCTAGCTTCAACATCACAAAGTATAGAGGAATGATTAGATCATTACTCTATCTCACAGCAAGCAGGCCAGATATTCAGTTCAATGTGGGAATATGTGCAAGGTATCAATCCGCTCCTAAGGTATCTCATGCAGAGACAGTAAAAAGAATCTTCAAATATCTAGGGGATACTTTAGAGCTTGGTCTTTGGTATCCGAAAAGAGGGAACGAGTATTTAATGGCATATTCAGATTCAGATCACGGAGGATATAAAACTAACAGAAAGAGTACTAGTGGTCAATGTCAGTTTCTTGGAGGCTCTCTAGTATCATAGTTCAGCAAGAAACAGAACACAGTTTCATTATCCTCGACTGAAGCTGAATATATAGCTATAGCAAGTTGCTGTTCTCAAGTATTATGGTTGAAACAACAACTTCAAGATTTGGGGATATACTTAAAGGACATTCCAATTTATTGTGACAACACTAGTACTATAAGCTTAGCCAAGAATCCTGTACAACATTCAAGAACCAAACACATAGACATTCGACATCACTTCATTCGAGATCATGTTCAAAAGAAGGATGTCAAAGTGGAATTCATACCAACTTATCTTCAACTTGCGGATATTTTCACAAAGCCAATTGCAAAAGATCAATTCCTATATATTCGAAGAGAATTGGGAATAGTTAATCCCAATGAGTTGTAAGTTTTCTTGTTAAATATCTTAATTAAATGTTCCTTTTGATGATAACCATACTGACTTTAGCATCGGAGTATTAAAAATCATTTTGCAGGTCTGTCACTCGAGCACAGAAGGTGTCACTCGAGTGATAAGCTGCTTCACTCGAGCACAAGTAGCTCTGCTCAAGCACAGCACTGTTAAAAACACTCTGCTTCTTGATGTGTAAAATAGAGGTTAACAGAGGAAATTAGAATACCAAGAGTCTATCTCAAAAGCAACAGTGAGAGTTCAGCTCACTCGAGCATGAAGGGCTCTCACTCGAGCATGATATGAACATGCTTGAAGTGAAGAGTGTATGCTGTAATACCCCGAATTTTGAGACTCGAGGCTAGAGAATAAGCCTGAGATTAGTGGATTGCTAAGCCCCGGTTTAGCAAGATCCCAAATTGTGATTGGGGGTTAATGACTACAAAAGTGGACGTGGTTAGTGATTAATGAACCCTTTTAGAGAATATAAAGTGGATTGTAGTCACTTGTGTTATGAGCAACGCCAAAACCCTGTATTTGAGTTCAATTGTGGATTAACATCCAAATTGACTTAGAATAGAGGGAATAATTGAATGGGGTATTGTGATGGAAATGGTGTCATGTTGTGGTATTTAATCACTGGAATTGATTTAAATTGGATTGGACACATTGGTTGCAAAACTAGAAATGTTGTCCAGTGTGAATTCTGTCTGGGCAGTCTTCTCGTGTGGACGTTTTTAATAGGAAAATGATGTTAGAAAATTATGAAACTTTCCAGTCTTAAAGTTCACATCCAAAGCTTCAAAATGGACATATAATTTGTTCCATTTCATGTTGGGAACTAGGAGATATGACTGTCCAAAGTTTGAGGTCGAAAATGGACTCTGTTTTGGACAGTGATGACATTTGTGTAATTCTGGAATTTTGTGGTGATTTCTAGTATTGGTAAATATTTTTCCTATGAAGAGGACTTAAATATATTTCATTTGGCTTTGGGATCACCTCATTTTGAGTTTTCTAGAATTAGTTATGATATTTCAAAGTTTGGGCAGAAAATCTGCCAGAAAATCCGAAAATGGGATTTATGACATCAGCATAATAAAACATGACATCATCCTAATGTTAAAACACTTTTTATTCATCTTCCTTCCTCCAAACCGACGCCATATTCAGCTGAATGAGAGAGAGAACGTTTGAGATGTCTAGAGTGAGAAAGAGGAAGAAATCTCATAAGGTAAGCCGATTTCTCCGACGATCTAGCTCCTAACGTGTATAACTCCGATCCTAAGCTACTCCTCTATGTTCTTTAAGGTTTGGAAGCTCCTCTTTTGGTGTTAAAACACCTAAGGTTTTCATTCAAGTCAAGGAAAAGCTATTGGGAGCATGAGGTAACTTCCAAACTCTTGTATATTGACTATTCTGGCTGCTGTGGGCAATTTAATCGGTGAAATTTTGCCGGATTGCCATTGGTTGTAAAAATGGAAAATGGGTTTCCCTAGGGGTTATGCTGCCCAAATTGATACTAAATGGTAGTTGTAACCTAATGGAATAGTCAATAAAGTGGTTAGGAGTAGAAAGGAACGTGTTTACGGAGCCGAAACCAAAAAACCCTGATTTTCCCTAGAAAACCCATATATTTCGGTCTGGGCTATAAATGGGTCTTAGAGTTGGATTTTCAATGATTTGATAATTCCATTGAGTTCAGGAGGGAAAATTAGGTGGGGTTACAGTTAGGCACTTTTTCGGAAAAGGCCGAGAAAGCTTAATTACGGAAACACCCCTAAAACCCTAAAAGTAGGGCTGCCAAGGGCAATTTCGTAATTTGACATTGAATTTGATAATTCCGAGTCCGGAAATGGATTCCTTGGGCGAAAATATGTTAGAATAGCCTATGTCAAAATTTCAGGAAAAGTACAGCCGGACCGGGTACGGCGGGGCCGGGCCGGGGTTCCGGGGGCATTTTGGTAAATTTTCAAGATAGAATCATATAACCCCCAGAAACACTATGGAAGTGTCTAAATAGTACATTTGACATTGTAGGATTGAATATGGAGCCCCGAGCTGTTTGCACGTAGATCGAGGCACGCGTTTCAAGGCGGAAAAGGGTTAAGGTAGGAGACTTACCTTACTTGCATGTATTTGATATCTTTGCTTGTGTAGTGATGTATGTGATTGCTTTACTTGATTGTGTAGAGCATATTTGAATAAATGAAGCTCTGTTTCTGTTTTGCTGTGGCCATAGTTTTGTTACATGAAACATTGAGTATGCAAAAATGTCATTATGGGGCATGCATCTAGATAAAGCTAACATGTCATACACATAGCATCTATCATGCATGCATTATGGTATCTGTTTCCTACTGAGATTCTCTCGAATCTCACTCTCCCCTACCAACAATTTAGACAGGGCAAGTGGCTCGTGGAGGGAGCGGCTAGGACTCCTCCGAGATGAGATTGTGTAATCCCCATTTGAAGAATTGTAAAGGGCGAATATGCCCTGTAAGGCTTGAATTAATGTAAGGAACCCGGGATTGCCGGGATTATTATATTGCGTACTCTGATATTTATATGAATGTGATTTATCTTCGCGTAGTAATTGTATTCAAAATGTGAATATGAGACCAAGTTTATAAATGATTTCAAAAAGTATTCGTGAAAACCCCGTCATGTGATGGGTTAGTAAATGTTATTTGATTATTATTGGTCTCTATTTCATTTTAATTGCGTATTTCGGATATAATTACGGAGGGGGTTACATATGCTCGAGTGGAAAGAAAGAATTTTTGTTCAGAAGCTATTCAAATCATGGTTACTCAAATGATTTTGGAGGATTTGAGTACAAAGATACAAAATATGGCAAGAAATTCATAATCCAGGTACGTTTTTACATGCTTATTAAAATTTCTAGATTTTCACTCGAGCACAGTATGAACTTCACTCGAGCACTAGGGTTTATGCTCGAGCACTGTCACTTATATCAGTTACGCAGAAGCTCAAAACATCGTACTTCTTGCTCTCACTCGAGGTGTCTCGTCACTCGAAGGTCACAACTCTTCACCTCCAACCATTTCTCTTCAATCAATCGTGTCAATTTGCTTCAAATCACCGTTACAACTTTTCAAGCTTCTATAAAAGGTGATTTGTGTCTTCTGCATTTCTCATTCGGTGCCCTAATCTCTGTTTGCTCTTCTCTTCACTCTCAAAGATTCTGTGAGTTTTTGCTTCTTTTTCTCTTATTCATCAATGGCAAGAACCAAAATGCCTTCTATTTCTCAAAGATCTCACTCTCCCTCTCCTACTCATTCCGTCGCTGGTGCCTCTGCAACCCCAGAACCAACACCACCATCTCCTCAAATTTCTTCCTCACCTTCACCTCCTCCTAAGCCTAAGACCAAAAAGAGGACTCCGGCTAAGAAACCTTACCCAAAGCCTCAAATTGCAAAGAAAGTCCAACCACCTCAAAAGAAACCAAAAGGTGTGGTGTTCAAGGAACCTATAGTTACCCGGTCTCAATCCAAAGAAGTTCAAGGAAAAGGGAAGAAAAAGGAGACTGAACAATCATCTTCTTCCTCTGATGATTCATTCAACAGACAACTCCGGGAAGCAATGGAGAAATCCAAACTTGATAAGATAGTTGGAAAGATTGCTTCACAAGCCAGTGTTTCAAGTTCACATCATATCGGGCAATCCAGTGCTTCTGCTTCAGGAGCACCTTCTGCTTTACAAGCACCAGTGGATGATCACATTACTTGTCCTCCTGAGGGATTCATTGTTGAAGAGCTAAAGGCTTTTTCTCAGAAGGTATTTGATGATGAATTTATTCATAGGCATTTCTGTCCAGTTGTGTATGTGGATTTGGATTATTTAAAGAAGAATTGCCATTTGGATTTATATCCTTATTTCAATACTATGCTCCCTGACTGAATATCCATATGCCATATTCACCCACTGTTGTGAAAACTTTTTATTGCAACATGAAGTCCCATAACATTAAGTCTAGATCTGGTGAATTGATTGAGGAAGCAGTGTCTACTACTGTTAGAGGAAAATTTATTATGATATCTGCTAAGATCATAAATGACTTACTTAGGTATGTTGCACCACCTCCTGATCCACCTTCTTTCTCTGCCAATGAAGCCTTCCAAATTTTGAGACCAAAAGACCCAATAGGTCCTCTCAATTTTAAACCTATTGATATGCCTGACTCCCACATAATCCTTCACTATATATATTCCCGGAGCATAGTCAATAAGTCTAAAAACTTTACCCATTTTGCTCAAAAGGACTGTTATATGTTGGCCTCTTTCCTAGCCGGGCAACAAAGGAATGTTGGGGAGATTATCTTTAATGAGATGAGAAGATTTCGATTTTCTTCATCTAAATCCGCAACAATACCATACCCTCAGCTTGTATCCTTCATACTAATGAAAAACAAGATATGGTATTTGGAGGGAACTGAGAGGGTACTTATTTCAAGGTTTGGTAAGACTCAGTTAACTCATATGGGTATCAATCTTCTGGTGAGTCGAACCAAAGCCACATCTCAGAGGGAAGCCACTCCATCCAGAGGGGATGAGGCCCAATCTTCTGCTCAAAGTCCTATTCCTCCTCCTTCTTTCCTCAATACTTCTCTCTCCAACCACTTGACAAAGGCAATCAATCAAGCAGTATCCAGCTTGAAGAAGGAATTAGTGACTGAGTATGAGAAGCTTGTGGAAAAAATGGAGTCACAGGTCATCAAGTTGGTAGACAAGGCCAATATCAATTTTGACTTGATGTTCAAGACTCAGGATGAGATGTCACAGAGGATTACTGATATGGAGACCTTCTTGCGCTCTCATTTCCCATCTTCATCTTCAGAGGTGCCTCCTAAGACCACTCATACCTCACCTCCTCATCCACAGACACATGTTCTCTTCACCGATCCAGATTCTAATATTGATATCACCTATGATCGGTCGCCTTCACTACCTCCCTCATCCTCTGTACCACAGCCATCATCTCCAGCAAATGAGCCTATTGACCCTCTCACTGCCATGGTACCCTTTGTCCCACCTTCTGATATCACTTTTCCTCAACCCCTTTCTGATGCTGACAAAACAGGGGAAAAGAATGTGTGATGATTTCTGAGCTGAGCTTTTGTGGGATGTATTGGGTGTTTGGGTAGATTTTCTGTATGGGGTAGGTTTTTATGTTATTTTGTTTATATTTGGGATAATTTGTTATCAAGTTTAAAATTAATGACTATGTCTATGTTTCAAGTTATTCTGATCAAATAAGTTATCAAGTTATTTGCCTCATACTATGCTTATCTTGGTTGTTAAGTGTCCAGAGGAAGTATTGCAGGAAAACTTGAAACTAAAACTTGATATGCATTTGGAAACATTGAAGTATTTCAAAAAAATTTCAATCTTAATCAATTTTTCTTAACTTCTATCACAAAGGTTTTGTCATCATTAAAAAGGGGGAGAATGTTAGATCCCAAGTCTTGATGATAACAAAAAGTCAATTGTGTACAAATCATGTTTTTATAAGTCTAAGAAATGTTTACAAAGTTACCAAATGCATATAGCAAGGTTTTCTGGTGTCTGCTGTTAAAATGAACTAGAGTGCTCGAGCATGAGCTTTGCACTCGAGCATGGATCCCTTCTGTGCTCGAGCAGGTGCGAGTGATAGCCAGAAAGTGTTTACCCGAGAGGCATGCCACTGTTATGTTCACTGATTCACTCGAGCACTGGAGACAGCACTCGAGCAGAGAAGCCTTTCTCACTCGAGCACATGCGAGTGAAGGTCTGCGAGTGCTTGGCCGAGAGCAAGTATTATCATTCTTCCTTGATGCACTCGAGCAGAGACATCAATGCTCGAGCATGAGCATTCTATACTCGAGCAAGGTACTGCGAGTGTTTGGCCGAGAGTCATGAAGTTCAGAGAAGCGCAAGTGTGCTCGAGCACAACCTCATATGCTCGAGTGACACATCAGCACTTGCGAGTGAAAAATCCATCCCTCTCCATTTCTGATGCGAGTGCTTGTATAAACGGTATATTACTTGAGAATATTCTTCTCACTCGAGCAGGAGTCTGTGTGCTCGAGTGAGGGCCCACATCACCTGCAAGTGATAAATCTATCCCTCTCAAATCCTGATACGAGTGTTGGTATTAAGGGTATAATTCTTGAGAATATTCGTTTCACTCGAGCAGGGGTATGTGTGCTCGAGTGAGGGACCACATCACCCACGAGTACAAATTCTTACTCTTGCTAAAATGATATGCGAGTGTTAACCCGAGAAGAAACTCCCAGTGGAAAATGCAAGGTCACCGAGCAGAAGGCGTTGTGCTCGAGTGAGACCCCACATCACTCGCGAGTGAGAATTTTGTCTCTCTGAAATCCTATGCAAGCACAACCCGATAACTGAAGCACAAAGAGGAAAATAGGAAGATCACTCGAGTGAGCCCTTTCATGCTCGAGTGATGCTCTGCCAGATCACCAAAAACACCAAGTCTCACAACGTTGAATCCGAATATGGTTTAATGTTATTTATTTATGTCATCATTATTTATTATCATTACTTAACATCATTTTGAATGTATTATAAGTGTAATACAGGAAGATGAACGTTTGAAATAAGCTGACACGGAGAAAGTCAAATAACGGCAGACAACATCATTACAAGCACGCATGTACCTACCGCATTCAGATTATTCAAACAAGCGCGTGTCCTTCCACAGTTGCAAAGCCCCACTCCTCAAACGATGATTACTCAAACGGGCAAAAACTAAACATCTATATATACAGAGATTCAGAGATAGCCAATAACAACGAAGCACAAGAATTCACAAGCTTATACACGAGTCTCTACTATTCATCATTTTCTCTGTATACACATTGATCTTCAGTGTTTATTTATTTGCTCTGTAAGAGAGACTTCATACAATTCAAATTCTATGCTTATTTGATTTCAAGGTATTGGGACCTTGAGAGGGTAGATTTCCTTACGAGAGAAGCAGTTGAGAGAATTCCTTGTTAAGCCTTTCACTCATAAGTCTTATAAGATACAAGCTGAAGAGAACGTTGCTGCTCGTAAGACTTACAGTGGTGTAAGCAGGAGAGAATGTTGCTGCTCATAAGTCTTGTATACATAAGCAAGTGAGAAGGGTCATAGGTTATTTTTCTGCATGTAAGACTTGTCGTAAGGGGGAGAGAAATTTCTTAGTGAGAGAATATTTCTGCTCGTAGTCCTTTCAAGGACAATTGTTGTTTTGTGGCGTTCTGAGAGCCCATTGAATCTTGGAGGTAAAGTGAAAATCTCAGTAGGTCTTGATCTCTGAGAACTGGACGTAGGCCTGGTTGTTAGGCCGAACCAGTATAACTCTCTGTGTTCAAATCTTCTCAACTCTACTCTATCTACTATATTTTTCATATCACCACATCAAGCGAAAAATTTATAACATCACCCAATTCACCCCCCTCTTGGGTGAAGCTTGCCTCTTTCAGCTGTATGGCTTAAGACCAAGCCACAACAACCTATGCTAAGGACCCTATGGATCACAGTAGGACAAAACATATAGACATTAAATATCATTTTGTAAGAGACATGATCATTAAGCAAGAAGTGACCGTTTAATACCTTTTCACTCATAAGATGTTAATTGATCCCTTTACGAAGCCTATTGCTAGAAATCCTTTTATTAAGCATGTAAATGCTTTAGGCATGCGTAGAATGTAATATATTGAATGTTATTTGTTTGTTAAGCAATAAAATTTTTCAATTTCAAATATATTGTGAATATATTAGTTTAAATATATGCATAGGTGCAAGGTATGCAATTATGTATGTCATATAGGTCAGAAACATTGACTCACTCACAGGAACAACCATTTTTCCATGATTTGTAGGGGCGTAGGAGGGTAAGACGATCAAATGATCACCATATGATGGAGAAGAAGAATCTTTGCACTTGAGTCGCCTTAGTTAAACTGAGATAAGAACTACATATATATATACACACATTATATGCAAAATGGTTCGAAGCATGAATACATGAAATTATCATCAGACCTATAGCCAGGTAAAGGACTTTCTTTTAAAAATGAGATTGCAAAAGAATGATTATAAAAGGAAGTTCTAGTTCGAATGCTGAGTACTCTTGGAACTAATGCCTATATGGTGAAAGACAAGATAAAATCAATGTACACCACTAGACAATCACCATAGCATGCAATTCATACTACATGTGCTTGAGAAAATGACTGTAATATGGGACGTAGGTGAAAGATCCCTGGTTCACTACGGTGTGAGTCCCAAGAAGGAAGAATCCTTCTACGGTGCCTTTAAGACTTAGGTGGCATCATGAAAGCTTGGCTTGGTGCCAGCTACTTTAGTTGAAACTCTATGATCATACATGGTAAGGTCAAACAAGTAAAAGTTAGGAAAGCAACTAAGATAAGATGGATTGATATTTAGTCGAAAAGGAAGGTTTATCCTGAAGTACATTGCTGTGGTGGCATCTGTGACATGTCCCGTACAAGTTATAAAAAAACCAATAAGTGTGAATAACACGCTCATGGTAGGCAATTTGAGTCAAAGAAATCTAACTTTAGAGATATTAGATATGCCATAAGTTAAGTGTATGGATGGACTTAAGGCATACAGGGCAACAATTTATAGGTTCACAGAGGGTGTCTTTGGATGTTGATATGATATGAGGGATTTTTAGTATCACAAGTACCAAAGTTTTTGAGGATGTTGTGCCCATGCGGTCACAACAGACATCAAGTATGAAACAAGGAGTGATAGTCACACGATGGGAGGCTAATCAAGTGTGAGTGGGAGATATTGGACTTTGGGTCTAGGTTTACCCTTGATGGGTTGAACTATTTGATTAGAATACAAGTAGCCTTATCAAATAAGAAACAAAACATCATTGATTATGGATTTTGAAACAAGTTAGCATTGATTATGGAACTATTAGTTGAGAAACAAGTTATTATATATTAGGAAATTAATTGAGAATTAATTTCCTGATCACTAACTTGGAAGACAAGTAGGAGTGCACATAATTTTCTAGTTAATGGTCACCTTGCTTCTATTACCCAACATGGTATGTGTCTCTTCTCTCTACTCATATTTTTCCTTTAGTTATAATATTTTCTAAAACACCCTAATTATCTTCCTTAATTCCTTCCTTTCCTCCCCCTTCTTGATTATTGTTGAGGAAGCATCAATATGGTTAAATTAGGAAAATATTGATAAATATGAAACTGTCTTATATTTAGGATTAAGATCAATTCCAAAATATGTCTTATAGTAAGGACCAAAGGGAGTACTTTGCATTGTGACTGGGGATATTGTGTTCACCTTGGATTTCTATATTTTTTGTTTATATGCAAGTTGGTGGTTTCTCATACTGTTCATTTCCCTCTATTTTTTTATTGTCATCGTTAGATTAACTTTCAACGGTTGAGATTTAATACTCTATAAAAAGTAAAAGAAATTATATAGTATACATTAATAATTGTATAAAGATAAAGATAATCAAATTTTAATGATTTAAATTTTTTACATACATTTATTGTTATTTGTTATTATAATAAATTTTTATATGATATTAAATCTTAACCATTTAGAAACGGTAGGAATAAAGAAGTGGAGAGGTTGCTATCCTTTTTTGGATAGCCATTAGGACGTCCTCAAGTGTAGACACTGTGAATCATCCAGCTTCCTTGGCAATTGGTAGTGGCGTTAGTATTTGGGTCTCATCACTAAGTGAGTGTTTGGTGCTACGATTGAGCCTATCAATCATGTGATTTTAGGCCATAAGCCTGATAGGTAGAAGCCAATTTTTTTTGAGTGTTTTGTTCAGTGATTTACCTTAAGAGCTTCTGAAATGTTAAGCAGCGTTTATCAAAAGCAAAGACATAGAGCTTATAGCAATCAGAGCTTATTGTTATCATTAAAATGCAATAATTCTGTCCCACCTCATGTTTTATTCTTTTCTTTCTCTCTCACCTGCATCAATCTCTTCCTCCACTCTCCTCCGGTGATCTTTGTCTCTACTCTCGTCTTGGCCGCTCGGAGCTGTCTTCCTTCTCTCGGCGTCCACCCAATCTTCAACTTGAAGAGCTTCTTCATCTTTACCTTGGATCCATCTTCATCTTTGAGTTGTCTTCATGTTTGATATGTCCTATGGGTGCTTCGACGTCTTCATCTTCACCTTGGCTGATTACGGAATGGCTTTTTGCCTTCTTTCTTCTATAAATTTTACTCCTCCAAGCTTTTCCAAGACCATCATTTAGCACTGCCTTGAGCCTCCCAAAGATATTAGGAAGAAAGCTTTGGAAAGAGATAGAGAAAGAGAGGAAGGAAGAAGAAGAAGAAATGGGTAAGGAAGAGGAAGCTCCTTTGCTAGTAAAGAGTGGTGAAGAAGAGAAAAACGGTGTTGTGGTTTCATCATCTTCTGACCATAGTACGTTTTACCAAGAGTTGAAGATGATGAGCTCCATGGCTGCTCCAATGGTGGCTGTTACCGTATCTCAACATCTTCTGCAAGTCGTGTCGATGATGATGGGAGGGCATATTGGGAAACTCGCCTTCTCCGGCGTCACAATCCCAACTTCTTTTGCTGAAGTCGCCGGATTCAGTGTTCTTGTAAGTCCTCTTAGTTCTACTTTTGTGATTTTATACAGTTTTTTTGATTTTTCTAGATTTTGATTTGATTTCTCTTTTAGCTAAAGTTGAAATCCACTCACTGATTTTTCTAGGGACGAAGCCCTTAGATGCAAAAAGTTCGGATGTAGTGCTAATCATGTGGCTGTGTCACATGAGAAAAAGAATCAATGGGTCTTTTTACTCTGATTCTTAGTCGATTCACTTTATTTTAGAGCTGATTTTATCTTCTTCTTCTTTTTGAGTTTATTAATATTGATGTGCTTTGCATCAGTTTCTTTATGGGCTTGTCCTCCTTCTCTTCTGCCTCTTGTGTAACTCCCTCACCATAATTATATTCGGGTTATAAAATTTAAGTGAAATAGAGACCAATAAGACAAAATCAACATTTATAATCCCTTATCATCAAGATGGGGTGTCCAGAAAAGCAGTTCAAAAATATAATTAATCTGCTCTCATATTCACATTCGAATATAATTACTTGTGTAGTTAAATCACATTCATAAATATCAGAGGGCCCAACTAAAATCCCGGCAACCCTGGGTTACATGTATATATAAAATGGATGTATAGTTTCCAAAATAGGGGATTACATATCCAAAAATAATATTTACATTCCATATATATATATATACAGTAATCCCAAACCAAAACAGGTAACCAACAATCCAAAAATTAAAATGTCCCTATTATTCCTAGCCACTCCTGGTTGCCTGCTTCTCCTTGGAGCCACTTGCCCTGTCTGATGGTTAGTCAAAGGAAAGAATGAGATTCAAAAGAATCCCAGTAGTAACAAATCACTCATACAGTATATAAACACATAGCATGTAAGATCATGTTTAGCAGCAACACAATGATGCATGGCTCACACCACACACGACATCACTCACAGCTGTAATCACAATGCGACAGCTTTCACTGTAATTACTATGCCCTCTTTCGCGGTAAATACTATGCCAAGTTTCGTTGTAATCACTATGCCCGCTTTCATGATAAACACTATACAGCAGCAGCACAAGGCACAAAGCTTAACAAGGCGTCACAAGGCATCACAAAGCAGCAGCAGCAACACAATGCATGATAAACATACATACAATGATTTACAAACAATATAAGAGAAAGAGTCACTACCTTGTTCTTTCCTGACGTTCCTTGCACAATGGACTCACGTGTCTGGCAAATGTCAAATCCTATAACCAAATTAGGGACAACCGATCAATCTCTTTTCCAAATACTTATTTCCATAATACACTAGGTTGGTTATCATTCGAACTCTGTAGACCTGGCACATAAGGACAGGCTTGCAATGTCTAGATGCCTTAATTCTTTTTGTAAAGAAATGTTGGCTTCGATTAAGCATTCAAACATAGATCCTCTGGCCACTCTAATATGCTATGCGTAGCTCATTTCGTTCAGATCTTGACACTGTATATCTTGTTATGTGGCTGTGCCTGCGTATGTAACACTCCATATTGTCTCAAGTTAATTTTCTGATGATTTACTAGATTCTGAATTTTGTTTCATATAGGAAAGGCTGGCGCATTAGAAACTGTGTGTGGGCAAACTTATGGTGCAGAAGATTTCAAAAGGCTGGGGAACTATACTGGTTGTGCAATAATCTCATTGATGATTGTTTGTATCCCTATATTTGTGGTATGGATATTCATAGATAAGATACTATTACTATTTGGTCAAGACCCTGAAATTTCTCATGTAGCTAGAGTATAACGCATATACCTCATCCCAGTATTGTTTGGCTATGGTGTTCTTCAATCGCTAGTTCGCTACTTCCAGACTCAGTGTATGATCTATCCCATGGTTTTTAGCTCAACTGCGGTTCTGTGCTTGCATGTTCCTGTGTGTTGGGGTCTCGTGTATGGATTGGGAATGGGACACGTTGGAGCAGCATTAGCCATTGGGATTTCATATTGGGTGATAGACTGTGTATCCCTATATGTTTTTCTGTTTTCTTGTTCTAATATATCATTTTCATTTGAATGTTTTTGTGCCATCCCTGCATGGGTGATAGAATCTGCATTTTTTCTTGTTATTTTGTTGATAACAATTAGGTATGTAATATTATTTCATCAAATTGTGTATTTTTTAATTGTCAAAGTTTTCAACTTTAACTTATATAAATTTTTTATAATTTCAAATTTATTTTTTCTCTTACCATTATCACAAAAGTTACTTATGCTTAAGTCAATCCAAACAATTTTTTTTTTTGTAAAAGTCATCTATACAACCGCCAATCCAAACATAAATCACATTACATAATCTGACTTTTTCCCAAAAGAAAGATTGCAAAAAGTCAAACTGGAAAAAGTCATTTTTTCAATCACAGCTCTAAACACACTAAGAAGTTCTGCTGGTCAGCTATATCTTGCATGGTTGATTGTAGAGGTGGCAATATGGGTTTAGCCCATGGGCCGAGCCTGCCTAACCTGGCAAAATGAGCGGTTTGAGTTCTGCAAAATTGGGATCATTTGGGAGTGGTTTTTTTGGGCCTAAACCCATATGGTCCCAACCCATGACGGGTTAGACCACTAGGCTGGCGGGTTGGCCCATATTTTTTTTTTGTAATCTAACTACCTAAGACAAGTCCGGATGTCCCAAGGCCCACCCAAATCCCAAACCCGATTTTGTGACCTAGCCTACTATCACTCCTCCTCACCTCAGTCTCAGTCTCTCACGCTCTCAGATTCCCTAATCCCTACCACTACCATCCGTCACTGTCCAATGTGTCCATCATCCCCCCGACTGCCCAAGGGCCGAGCTTTGCCCTTGGTACACCACCGTCCACCGGGAGTTGCTAAATTGCTAGGCTCAGAGTCTCAGACTGAATCTTAGATCTTAGTGCTCAGTCTCTCAATCTCTCAACTCACACTCTGTCTCTCAATCTCTCGACTCACATCATGCTTCAAATACGTACACTTAATTTTAACTAATTATTAATTATTTTTAAGTTCTTCTTACTGCTTTTGGATTTATGTTTATTTTTCATGTGTAGACTTATGATGAATGTTTAATTTGTAATGAATTTTTTACTTTTTTTATGGTTTAGGTTTGTAGAAAAACAATTTTAATATATTGTGTAAAAAAAATTGAAAATAATAATAATAATATGGATTGGACATGCCAACCCACCAACCCAACAATTATAGGTTGGCTAACCCATATTAATGCGGTCATTTTAGAATCAAACTCATATGGTCTCAACTTATGACGGGTTAGCTCAAATCCGATAGACCGGACCATATTACCACCTCTAGTTAATTGATTATTATTTCTCACAGAAAGGAGCAAGGGAGACTTTTAGTTTGCGGGGTGGGCTATGGCTATCATATGGGCCTCTTTTTGGATCCGTTAATCTTTTAGTTGTAATTTCTTATGGTTTGCACTGGCCAAAAAAAAAATTTCTTATGGTTGGACTTATCTGACCTAAAAAAGTGATTGCTTTCTCAAGGGCACTTTTACATGTACTAAGTATCTATACCAACAAAAACTGTGTTTACTAATATAGAGTTAGTCTAACAGTTGTTAGATTTTTCTAGATTTTGAGTTTGAGTTCTAAAGAAGACATTTGTAGTGGAAGGGGCAGCCTAGAACTCCAAACCGAAAACTGAACAATAATATATATAAAAAAAAATTGTCTTTTGCGTATAGCCATAAACAAAAACTTACTTTGCATAAAAAGAAATTTCCCGCACTCTATCATGTTTTAACATTTTGATCTCATCCATCTAACGTTTTGCTCTATATCTATCATAAATAAGATAGTTGAGGACTTTTTGTTGAAAAAAAAAAAGTTTTTAAAAAACTTTATCAAAATCCCTTGACAAGCCTGGCATGCCACGGGTGGGATTTGTGAGGGACAGCCCATTTTTTAAATGATTTTTCCCAATTTTTCACAATGCCAATCAATTGTTCGTGCATCTTAGGAATTCTCTAATGTGGCAAATTAAGGTTCTAATTTATATTAAGAGAGGTGTTTATATTTAGTACCCAACAATGCCTCAAATAGAATTACTCTCATTAAGAGGATGCCTATATCGGTAAAAAAAAAAAAATTACACGCTGAAAAAGACGTTTGAAAAGACATTTTCAATTTAAAAATAAAAAAATTAATCTTTTCTGGCTTTTATTTTAAATGCATAGAAATCTTTTACTATTTGTGTTACTGATAACCCTTTCTTTTCCTACTTTACATTTTACAAACCCAAGCTCCTACACCCCTGTTAGGAGTATTGTATTTTAATTCTTTATCTTTAATATATGCTTGATTATAATTCAAGAAGAAAGAAATTAAAATTATACTTTCAAGAAACAATCTTAAAAGCCAAAAAAAAAAAAAGTAAAAACCAATTAGATGAGAAACATGCACGGTACAGAACCATTGCACTATTAACTTCTTAAAAATAACTTAATATTTTATATTTTACATTGGCAAACTATATGAGTAAGCTAAACTGATTCAATGAACAACTCTTCGAATTTTTTAATAGACTGATGCTGATGCAATATGAATTTTAAGTGAGAAAATAAGTCAAGACAATTATCTAAATTGTTTCTTTCTTCAATAGTACAACTGAATAACTTGATTTTTTTGTGTGCGCAACTTTTTGCTATATAAATACAAACTGTTAAATTGAAATAAGACAAATCTCAAGTGAAATTCAGTTCAATCTCAGAGAGGTCAGTATCATCACTGTAAGGTTGAGAGATGAGAACATGCTTCTATGAGGCACTGTAATCAAGTAATTGCTTTACTCTTACAACATATATGGGCTAAAATAGAGAAATTTCACATATTCTAAGAAAATTCATTGTAACATTGCTATCATATATTCATATTTCAACTTTTTAGACAAATCACAAAAAAGAAAAAAGAAAAAAAGGAAACCAGAACAAACTTTGCCTTTGCTTTGAATCTACAGTCATGACTTTATTTTACTTCATATAAATCTCAATGGCCTCAACTATATTACTCTATCATACTGAGTTGGGTAATCTTACCCATTACACAACCCAAAACAGGGTTCTCAAGTATGAATAAAGAAAACTATGGCATAACCTTTTCGAAGAATCATAAATATGAACTTTTCTAACCTTCCTCGGGAAAAAATATATCCATGTCTACGTCTTGGATGCAGATTAGTCCAGAGCATCGGGTTCTCCCATGAACAAAAGCTCATGGATACTAGAAGATATGCAAAACTTACCCCATGTCCATTGTTTCCTTGCCAATCTTCTCGGTTGCCTTTCTACGTAGTAGCATGTTGAAAATCGAGAAAACTGTGACAAGGGCAATTTGTAAATGCTCAGAGCTGCTTGTCTTTATGCATATCTGCCCCATTTTGTGATTATTGAGACTAGCACTAACAGATGCTTTGGTGCTTCGACTCAGCCTAAACTCGGATTTTAAGCTTCCACTCAACACCATCTCTTTATTCAAGGAAAGGAGTGTCATTGCCAGACTAACATGGTCATTTCTCATGGGATAATCTCCTCCTCGTACGGAAGCTTCAAAACTTCCACCATATGCCACTTGTCCGGCACCCACAATTTGTCCTGCATTCATGACAATTTTTAGTCGATTCCCGATCAAAACAGTATCCTCAATCTTTGCACCCAGATATTGCTTCTTTGCACAAGACGTTATGCAAAATCCACATTCAGCAATATTGTGCTTCATGCTTCTAAACTTGGTGTTGCTATGAACTGTACATATCAAGTCCCTATCAGCAGATCGAACTTCAGCACCTATGGAATAAGTAGGACCCATAGGTTCAACATAAGTTGCAGAGCACTCAGACTGAATGATAAAATCCTGCTTGTCCTTATTCATCTGTCCTGTAACCCGAACAAATACATCATTTTTCATTTTTGTGGCTATCTCCAAGTTTATACCGTCAAAGCCCACATCACGATCCCATCCATGGGCATTAAGAACAGGTGTAGAAAGAAATTTGTCAGTTGTCACAAGATGGCGGTATCTATGAACAGGGCAGCCTGAATCAAAACTTGTCGGAAGATCCATATCCAGTAATGGAACTGGCTCTGAAGATGCCTGCTGATCATTGGGACGCTCACTAGCAGACAAATTTTGTTTTTTCAGTAACATCTCTCTGCACCTATGAGACTGTTCTTTCAAATGTTTCTTTAGGTAAAGAGTCTCCCTGTAATCTAGCTCATCCAGGTACTCATTTTTTTGCAACTTGGGCAACTTCTCAAATTGCGCCTTTGACAAGATTCGAATAGGCGGTAATTGATCATATTCATCTTCTTGCTCCGAACACGAGCAAAAAATTTCATCAGTTTCATAGTCCATTCTACTTGGACTGGACATTGAGCGATTCAAAAGGGATGAGACCAGATGGGGCAGAGAAGGCATTCGAGTACCACGTACAGGCTCCAGCTCCGCACTGTTTTGAAATTTAAGGAGGAAATTGACATCACCCAAAACTTTGGTGCAAATGCAACATAACAAGAGTTGAGATACCCAAGCCTGTCCATTTGGAAGAATTTTCTCTCCCATAAAATTTCTGGGACACTGGGCATGGTTCTCAACCAAAAGGACAGGGTTTTCAAGTCTTCTATCAGACAGTGCCTGATTTATGTTATGCTGCACTAAGTCAATACATTGAGAAACATATGAATCAAAATTAATAACTTTTCCATCGGGTCCTTCCAGAATTGCTGAGTAAGCATGAGTCATGACAAGGACAGTGTTGAACCAGATTGCTGAGCCAAATTCTTCAGATACTAGCCTCAGAAGGGGGAAGTCACTACAGCCAGCATTTATAAAATCCATTCGTTCAAAGTATAATACAATATCTGGAGGGGACTTCCGAATAAACCTCTTTATAGAATGCAGGATCCTCTTATTACTCTTTAAATTACAAGTAGAAGAAGGCAGGAGACCAGGGGTATCAATAACTCTTACTTTAATCCCATTGAGAATTCCCACAAATTCTTGGATGCAATTAGTAGCAGGTTGAAATGCATCAGTAGTGGTTTTTGTTTGATCGAATATAGAATTTATGGTAGCACTTTTACCAACTCCGGTTTTTCCAAGAACAAGTATTGTGCAGGAGAAATCCAATTCGGGTAGACCAGATGCCTCCTGTTGGGTAGCAATTTCTCGTGCTCTCCTGCTGCTATGGATGACTCTTTTCAGATCTGATTCCTCAGCACGAATTACAGTTGCCAAGTGCAACCGGTAAAGAACCTTTGCAATGAAGAGATTTTTTGCAGAATGGCCAAAGCGCTGAAGCAGGCGGAAGAATTTAACTTGGAGATCCTCAATCTTTGCCAAAGGATCCATCTGTCTTCCATTGATGTTATGTTGATATTGGCAAAGTCCTGTATCTGAAACCTGATGTGGGGTGCTAGTATGCTGATTGCTCTGATCACCACCAGACAAGTTCAACAAATTAGAAGGATCTGGTGATGCTATCAAGTTAGCTGAGTGGGATAAACCTAAGAAAACAGAGTATATATAACTACCAACCTCTATTTCTAACATAGCATATGTTTTTGAGTTTAAGTTGATAACCAAGAGCAGACATTTCATTCAACAAAACCAGAGAGTGATGTAAACATTCATAACAGATTGTTGAGTATGGAATTTAGCTTTAGTTGCTTTCGTTACTCTCCATCAAGATGTCAACTTTAGAGGGAAATGGCAAGACATAATCTTTAGAGCATGTAAGGAAGTTCACACCCACTAGACTATAAGCAAATTTAAACTTCCATGTACTTTTCTAGTTCTCCAAACACAAGAAATACAAACAAGCATCAAACAATCTAATATCTTGAGCCAATCATTCATAAATAGAAACAGATAGCAGTTTAAGAGGTACCCCAGCTTGTTAATTTAGATTTATGGTATCAACTAGAACTACAATAGCAACAGCGGTGGCAGCAGCAATAACAAGCTTTATCCTATTATGTGGGGTCGGCTATATCGACCGCACGATATCATTGTGCTCTATCAACAACTAAATCTTTAGTAAATTGTTAACCAAGAGGTCCCTCTCAATAACTTATGCTATAAACTAGAATTGATGAGAAGAATTTTATTTTAATAACAAAGTAAGGCTGCTCTTCCAAACCCCTCCAAGGGCTGGACCAAGCCATCATGTCCTAATACCAGTCAAAATCACTTAGTTATCAGTCAAGTTTAATCAGGAAAAATGACAGATGATAGCTCTGATGTTATTTATTATATTTATCCACCCACCCCAATTAGGGGATGGGGAAAGCCGCATGGAAACATTCTTTGTCTAGTGATAAATAAATAAATGCATTTCAGTGATTCTAAACAGGCAGTAGAGTCAGGGCTGAACCTTGGTCAACATATTCTTCACCCTGATGTCCCTCGTCATAGAAATCACTGCTTCTTGATAACGGCTTAGATGAGACCGGTGGTTTTGTACAGCAACTGAGAGAAAAGCCAATCTCTAACACTTTTCATCCTTCAGAAAATAAGAAAAGAACTGTAATCAGATTATTTAAAAGCATGGTAGCAATAATGTCTCAAAACAAATAAGAAACATCAATCCAAAATAGTTATGGCGTATGATCAAGGACTCAGCAAAATGATCATCAGCGTCTGCTCCACAACCAGTTGTTCATTAACACACACACACACACTTCATTTATTATCAATCTCAAACAAATAAAAAATGTCACATTGTTGATAAAAAAAACAGGGAAAAACGGGAAACAATGTTCTATAGTTTACACGTGTGAGAAACTTGTGAATAACTGGACAAAGTTTCTTGAAGGAACGTCAATTCAATTCACTCATCATTTTAAAGGATCCAATCAATATGTAATTGTAAACCATCCTAAGACTAGAATAACATTCAATAATCAATTATTTGTTTTTAGGCACTGCAGTAAATTAAGACATTTAAGACATTTAAGGAACTAGTAGTTCTTAAGGCACAATCAGATTACCATAATTCGAATGAAAAAGAACCAAACCGACAGTGAAAGAACAGAAACAATTGACATGAATAATCAAGCATATGAGTATCACAGAGATAGCCTATTTGTCCACTACCTACACAACATAACTATCACCAACTATTAATCAGAAGAGATTTAAAAGATAAAGAAAAAGGTTACCCCAAAGATAGTCTAGTGGGTTACTTCAAGTTTTGAGCATCAAATAACCCGAAGTTTTGAGGAATATACTGTCGAAAAAAAACGAAATCCCTCTTCCTTCGCGAGCTGGTTTGAAGGACCACACGAAATCATTTTAATGAATGTGTTCTCGTGAATTATGAGAAAATCATGAATCAAAGACTTCTGAATCCTCATAAAGCAATATAAAAACGCTCGAAAGTCCTAGTCATAGGATGAATTCAGCGAAAATCCGAAGTCCAAAGGAGTGGGAATTAACAAATTCCCAATTCAAATTTAAAGACCCAATTCAAATTTAAAGTGTTAAAAAAATTGGAAAGTCAGAGCAGGGATTATTGACGAAGATGAGGTGGATGAAGAATATGGGATCAGTCAAAGACAATCACTTTCACCTACCCTCTTCCTGGCTTTCTTGAACAGCCACCCCCACATTTTGCGCTGAAAGGCTTACGCTGCAAAGATCTTTTATTTGCCCCGAAGATAAGGACTTTGGTTCATATTAATACAGGAATATTCATGTATTCCACATGTACCGACGGCATTGATGATTCTTTTTTCAGAAATGTATATAATAATAATGTTAGTTTGAACGCAATGTAATTCGTGTATTAATTGGTTTCAGAAATGTATATACTCCCTTCGGTTCTAATTATAGGATAATATTTGGGAGTTGATCTTGATCATAATTAAAAGACAAAATTTTAATTTTTATCAATTTCTTCCCAAAATACCCCAAATTGATACTTTTTCAATAATAATGAAACACAATATATATATGTTTGGTCATCGTGGTTCTCTAAATTATCTCCTGCCCATATTTTACACTTTTCTTGGGAGCTTAAAAAATATGAAGATATAATCTGGTTAAATTAATTAAGATTTATTTAAGAAAAGAAATAAAATTTTAACGATTTAGATTTACTATATATTATATATCTCATCTATCGATTAAATTACGTGGTTGCTGGTAAATGAAACTCAAAACGATGGTTTGAGGAGGTGATGTGACTTGATTGCCCGCTGAAAGATGCCGTTTTCTTCTTGTAAAAGTGGCGTGAGGATTGGGACAAGCAGTTGCTGTGAGGTAATTCCGAGGAGAAAATGAGGGTTAAATTAGGAAAATAAATAAAATTAACTAATTTAACTACTATTCTTAATTTTTCTAAAATTAGGTAAATATGTCCTATAATTAGAATCGGAGGGAGTAATTATTACCATCTAGACCTAATTAACTTTTTTTTTAGAAAGATTAAATAAGCTAAATAAGTTATTTAATCGTATCATATGTTTTGTATAATTAAATTATATATCAATTTATGAGTCAAACAAATTATGTTGAAGAAAAAGTAAAAAAAAAAATTAAAGTAATTTAATTAGCTTCTATAATCTTCTTAAAAAATAAACTGGGTCTTATATTTAGGATCGGGGATAGTATGCTAATAAAGATAGCATATGGACAACTAATTTATGGATATTAAGGAAGTTAGTTAAGTTCGTTATTTATAACAAATATATCTTGGTTTATCTAAAATACTCATTGTAAATACTCTTGATGGAAATCTCCTTCCTATATACAATCAATATGGGTACTTTAGGGAGAAAATTATAAATTTGAAGTATGAAGTGATTGAAACCTTATATTTAAAGCTAAAGTAGATTCACTAACAAGCTGTTGGTTGAGATGGTAAGTGGCTTTATCTCATAAGGAGGAGAATATAAGTTCGAATTCCGGGAAACATACTTATTAGGAGAGGTGAGAACCCTTTGTCCTTTAAGCCTTGAGGGGATACAATTGATCTAAAAAAAACTAAAGTAGATCCCTTGTCTAGCTCTTATGCTCCCTCTAATTCCTCTGAGCTGTAAGAGGATACACTTAATATAATAAAAAAACCAATGTAGATCCCTTGTCTAGCTCTTATGCACCATTTGATCCATAATATAAGGCATTTTAATTAATTCACAGGAAACAAGCAGTGAAGTTAACTTTTTAAACATGTCCTAAATTAAATTTTTTTCCACTTTTACCCTTACTGGAAAATGTGTTTGAAAATTTAAGAGAAAATTCTAAATAAATATCATTTGAACTTGGAAAACTCTAAAAAGTCTATCAATACATGGAAATGACAAATAAGTCTTAAGGGATTATACTGAAATTTTGAAATGTTGTGCTTTTACCAAAATGCTCCTCAAGTTGTTTTTAAAGAAAGAACCCTTGCAGACGTTGGAGTTCCATTGCCGCCACCGCTGGAGCTCCAACGGCAGGCACCACCTCATTGGTGGGACTCTAGCGGCCAGACATCGGAGCTCCAACGTTAGTGGCCTGAGCTCCAATGACAAGTTGTGTAATGGGATTGACGAGTCGAGTAATAAGATTGACTATTTAAGCTCCATAAACCCAATATGGCGTCGTTAACAAATTGAATAAAAGTAATAACAACTTGAATATAGCGATTGACAAATAGTACTTCCGTGGTTATTAATGGCCACACTAAAGTTGTCATTGACAATACTAAAGTTGTTATTACCTTTATTCAATTTGTTAACGAGGCTTGATAAAGCTTAAGGAACTCAAGTAGTCAATCTTATTATTCAACTTGTCAATCATATTACTCAACTTGTCATTGGAGTTCTGCAGGCCGTCAGAGTCCCACCGGCAGGGTGGTGCCGGTCGACGGAGTTACGGCAGTGGCAGAACTCCAGCACCGGTAAGGGTTTGTCTTTTTTCTTTTTTAAAAAATGAGGGGCGTTTTAGTAAAAGTACAACATTTCAAAATCCTATATTAGTCCCTTGAGGCTTATTTGTCATTTCCATGTGATGTTAACAAATTTTTTAGGGTTTTCCAAGTTTAAATGGTATTTATTTGAAATTTTTTCAAAATTCAATGAGTGAGAAAATTTGAAATGAGCTTTAATTATAAGGACAAAGCTAGAAAATGAGTATTTAATTATCTTACAAGTAACTTATATTTTGAATCATACTATTTTTCTAGAAGTCTCCTATAATATGGATCGGAAGATTATGTAGGACCAAATGTATTACTCCCTTTGGTCTTTTTTTATAAGAAACTTTTATCTTTATTGATCAAAATGAACCGGTGGTTAAGATTTGTTAAAAACATTAAATGTATAAAAAATGTCATATTTCTCCCAAATATACTTTTAATTATGAAAAAAGCAAATGAGAGAGAATGAGTAATAAATATAAGAGAGTACGAGTATAAAATATGAGAGAAAATGTGTGATAAATGAGGAAATGAAAGAGAATTAGTGGTGGTGGATAATTAATATAAAGATATGTATTTAATAAGGGTAGAAAAAGAAAAAAAATGGTTTAAATTTTGAGATATAAGGAGCAAGTTACTTATAAAAGGAACCAATCCTAAGAGAAAAAAAATTGTTTATAAAAACGATCGGAGGGATAGTAATTAGTATATCATAATTGTATGTCTTTCCTCAAAATCCTACAAATACATCTAAATGATTGAGAAGCCTGTTCCCTCGTCTATCTTCTCTAAATTTTCTTTTGCTCTTAATATATTTTTCATTAATTTTATATCACGTTATAATGTTATATGCGAATATGAGTATAAGAGTTTTTTTTTTAAAAAAAAAAGTAAGTCAAATGCATTCCAAAGAAAATGATAATAGTAATTAGTACATAAAAACTCATTGCCTTACATGACAGCGTGGACAATGATGTAAAAGTTTAGGAACGCAAAAAAGTTTACATTCAAATGCTACACTAAAAA
Organism: Inga oerstediana; assembly: GCA_963210345.1. Taxonomy (NCBI): domain Eukaryota; kingdom Viridiplantae; phylum Streptophyta; class Magnoliopsida; order Fabales; family Fabaceae; genus Inga; species Inga oerstediana. The sequence goes on from OY723407.1 coordinate 45,024,692, forward strand.
AACCTCATTAAAAAGGAAATGTAGATGCTGCACTAAAAAAACCTCATTAAAAAGGAAATGTAAATGCTGCACTAAAAAAACCTCATTAAAAAGAAAATGTGAAAGAAAAGCTTTTATATCCTGATAGCTGCAACTGGAGGTTTGAGTAATTGATCCCTTTGGTAGAAGGAACTGCTTCTTTAAGCACATCACTCACAATTCTTGCTTTGGCCTGTTGGAAAAGAATGGAGATTGTAGTATCCAAGACAATGAAGCTTGAAAGTAAAGAGCAATGAACAGATTTGATCGGGATGATTTCTTCCAGTTAACCGATATGACATATTGACCATGAAAGCCAATCCAAACCTAACAGTACTTATGCCCCTGTCTCTTATATTTGTCTAAAATAATAATCTTTCCTGGTAAAAGACATCAGGAAAGATTAATTAGTTGCTCTTGAATCATCTATAAGCATGTTTGTTTCAACTTAAAAAAACTTATAAGTTGCTTTTTACGTAAATCGAGACACAACTCCTCTCACATACTTACTTCGTATACCGTAAATCACTATTAGAAAGCAACTTATAAGCAATCGAATCGCTCAACCAAACATACCCGATATCAGCCGAGAAAGTTAATGTTGCAAATGCAACTGTATGATTAATTTCTCTAATGTTTGACAAAGGACACACCGTACCCTCTTGATGGAGTATTTTATTTCTCTTCATCCATATGAAGAGAAATAACCGAAGAGAAATAACCTTAATAATGCCAGCAACTATCAAATAATGATTGTCTTGATGCATGTAGATGAAACAGGGAAGCTTTTAACCATTCCTTGAATTGATGGAAAGAAGAGAAAGGAAGTCAAACGGGTTAGCTTGCTTTTTTTTTTAATAAAATAAATCTAAATATCTTTATCGTCTTTTCTTTGATGTTGTATTTAATTAATTACTCATATTTTTTCTTTGACACTTTTATTTTAATGTTATATTTATTTATTCTATTATTATTAAATTTAAAAGAAATGTATTTATATGTTTTTGTTATGTGAGTTGATAAAAAAAGAAAAGTAAGAATAAAATTGGTTTCCTAACACAAATATATAAAAAAAAGAAGCGTAATGTAAGTGGGTGAAAGAGTAAGGCGGTCTGGTGGGCTGCACCATCCTGCCCCATCGGACCCACAACCCTCGAGTTGGCCCAAATTCCTAATAGTAGTCAAATATTTAAGCCTCCAAACCAGACCGCCTTAGCCACAGAACATGTGAGGAACAAATGGTCTAAAGATTCAGGGACATTACATTCAAAAGCACAATTACTTTTAGCATTGATATGATGCTGTCGAAAAGAACATCCATTGATGGAACATCATAATTCAGCAATTTCCATATTAATAGCAAGTCCTTCCCAGGCAATGAGATTGACCAAAGAAATGATATTTAATTTGAACATTTGTTGTGGAATTAATCAGTCTGAATCCATCTTAGACAGAGTATAAACCAGAGGAGCATGTGAGTTTCTTATTGGTTTTTACTCAGCAAAATAAAGATGTATTAATTTAAATTATTTGCTGTCAAGTACTCTTCTAATTTTATTTATAAGTCATTTTTAATATGTTTTATTATAATTAAGAAAAAATTTAAATCTCATTAATTATATTTTAAAATTTAATAACTTTTAATTTTAGCCAATTTTAATATACACTTTACACCACGAATATAAAGTGTAGAGGATAATAAATTAAGAATAAAATTATACATTTATTAGAAAATTAAAATGACTTAAGCGAGTTATAAATATGATGGAAAACAATATGAGAGAATTTCCCTCAATGATCATTATAGCCAATTAATACCCAATGGCCCCTAAAAGTTTCTAAAACTTCATTGAATGACTTTGGGGGCAAAAATGAAATTAAAATTTACCCTTGTAGGAACTTTAACCCACCCCTATTGACACACCAAGAGAGTCATAACCACTAAGCCACAAAATCTCTTTTGTAAATTATATGCAACACCAAATATTCGTAATAATTATATATCCCTACATATGTTACATCACAGTTAGCAAGTGAATAAGTGAAATAGTTCTACGTGTAAGTGGAATAGTCTGATAAAAAAGATAAATTAATTTCTTAACAATTACTTATTTGTGAGTCTCTTATACATCATAAACAAATCGAATAGTCCTATAAAAAAGTGGAACAATTATATAAATAAGATAAATTAATTTCTTAACAATTACATATTTACAAGTATCTTAAACAATTACTCACTTAGAATATGATTATTTCACTTGTTCATGAAGTGCAAGAAACTTATAAGTGAGTAATTATTAAGAAATTAATTTATCTTATTCATAAAATTGTTCTACTTGTTCGAGAAGTATAAGACACTTCTAAATGAGTAATTGTTAAAAAATTAAACTCATTACTACTGTGTTGGAAGACAACATGTATCATCAGGCCGAGAAGCTCGCTCAATCGGAGATCAGGTTCCGGGAAAAAGTCACATGAAATCACTTGCTCCAACAACATAAGCTTGACCCTTGTTACTCCATACAAAGGGAACAAACACCTGCACATCTATTAGGGTTTGTTTGGTGTGAGAGATTCGGAGGGGAGGGAAAATTTTTATGAGTTGAATTTTAAAAAATTGAAAAAGTGGGGTAATAAAATTTTAATAAAGAGAATATATAAGATAAAAGAGTAAGAAAAATTAATTAAAAATTTTTAATCCCACTTCTCTAATTTTTTTTTTAAATTCAACTCATAAATATTTTCTATCCCCTCCCCTTCCCTCCAAATCCCTCTCACCAAACAGACCCTTAAGGTCGCCGCGGAGATGCCACCCACAGTACAGGTGCTGAGGTTGGTTTGACAAAAAAATTTATGCTTAGTAGGATGAAAATGATAAACTGATGAGAAAGGGAGAAGATTAAATCTCCACAACGTCAATATAATACAAAAATAAGAAAATGATTATTTTTATTAATATCAGTAATAAAATATAATTACAACATCATTATTATATATTAATGATAATAATTTAATCTATATTAACAAATGAAATATATTAAGTATAATTATATGCTAATTTTCATGACTATTAAGAAAATAATTTTATTTGTTTAAAATAATAAAACATTACGAGAAAATGTTTTAACCATCTATCTTAAACAAACTGAGTAACCAAATATGTATAGCATGGCTCCTGATCCAGTGAAGTCTTCGTTAAAAACAGAAATCATCAAGGCCCAACAAGATGGTCAATAAAAATTATGTAGAATAATGGCCTGTAATAAAAATTTGTTTGGACCAGCTAGTTAGCCGAAAACAACTTAGCTTCACTTCTTGGCCCACTTAGTGGTGGAATTTCGGCGCTAAACTTATTTAACAATGAAATTCAGTCACTAATCAATTAGTAACCATCTATTTTATGACGGAATCATCAAATTCTGTAGTTAATCAACCGTTTTCTTAGTGTTCCTTACAATGTTCTGATCATATTATTGAACCTTTAAAGTGGAAAGTTGGGTCTGTGATGACTCCTCACTTTCAATTTAATTTGAGATATATTTTGATATATTTGAGGAGTCATTAATATAAAATTAAATAAATTTACTCAATATTTTGATAAGATATCAATTTTGTATATTATTAGCCAATTTTAATGTAAATATCATAATTTTAAATAAAAATAGGAATAGTTAAGTTTAGTTTTTTTTTTGCCCGAAGTTAAGTTAGTTTCCAAAAATAGCAGAAATAGTTAAGTTTAGATAAAATAATAAAAAGTTATAGTTCTTGAAATATAAAAAAGTTTGAGTTTTATTTATTTTTTATGTTATGTTCATTTATTTTCTTTATTTTCTTTTGTTTCTTTTTAGGGAAAATGACAAAAAATACCATTTGAATTTAAAAAAAAAAATCCCAAAATGTCAAAGTAAAATGACAAATAGGTAAACAAGGGGGAATATAAAATTTTGACGTTTTGGTGTTTTTACCAAAATGCCCCTCACATTGACTTCTTAAGTATAAAGTGTAACCCCCTCCGTAATTATATCCGAAATACGCGATTAAAATGAAATAGAGACCAATAGTAATCAAATAACATTTACTAACCCATCACATGACGGGGTTTTCACGAATACTTTTTGAAATCATTTATAAACTTGGTCTCATATTCACATTTCGAATACAATTACTACGCGAAGATAAATCACATTCATATAAATATCAGAGTGCACAACTTAATCATCCCAGCAATCCCGGGTACATACCTTCGCTAAAGATACACAGGGCAAAATTGCCCATTACAATTCTTCAAATGGGGATTACACAATCTCATCTCGAAAGAGTCCTAGCCGCTCCCTCCACGAGCCACTTGCCCTGTCTAAATTGTTGGTAGGGGAGGGTGAGATTCGAGAGAATCTCAGTAGGAAACAGATACCATAATGCATGCATGATAGATGCTATGTGTATGACATGTTAGCTTTATCTAGATGCATGCCACATAATGACATTTCTGTATGCTCAATGTTTCATGTAACAAAACTATGGCCACAGCAAAACAGAAACAGAGCTTCATTTATTCAAATATGCTCTACACAATCAAGTAAAGCAATCACATACATCACTACACAAGCAAAGATATGAAATACATGCAAGTAAGGTAAGTCCCCTACCTCCAGTCTTTTCTCCTCGATTTGCGTGCCATCAACTCGGGGCTTTACATTCAGTCCTACAATGTCAAATGTACCATTTAGACACTTCCATAGTGTTTCTGGGGGTTATATGAGGCTATATTGAAAATTTACTAAAATACCCCCGGGGACCCGGCCCGACCCCGTCGTACCCGACCGGCTGTACTTTTCTTGAAATTTTGACATGGGCTATTCTGACATATTTTCACCCAAGGAATCCATTTCCGGACTCGGAATTATCAAATTCAATGTCAATTTACAAATTTACCCTTGGCAGCCCCACTTTAAGGGTTTCAAGGGCGTTTTCGTAAGTATGCTTTTTCGGCCTTTTCCGAAAAAGTGCCCAACTGTAACCCCACCTATTTTCGCCCACTGAACTCAATGGAATCATCAAATCATTGAAAATCCAACTCTAAGACCCATTTATAGCCTTGGCCGAAATATACATGTACTCCGGGAAAAATTGGGGTTTTTCGGTTTCGGCTGCGTAAACGCGTTCCTTTCTACTCCTAACCACTTTATTGACTATTCCTTTAGGTTAGAACTACCATTTAGTATCAATTTGGGCAGCATAACAGCCCCACAAACCCATTTTCCATTTTTAGAACCAAAGACAATCCGGCGAAATTTCACCGATTAAATTGTCTATAACAGCCAGAATAGTCAATATGCAAGAGTTTGGAAGTTACCTCAAGCTCCCACTAGCTTTTCCTTCTTGTGGCTGAAAACCCTAACTTCAAAACACCAAAAGAGGAGCTTCCAAACCTTAAAGAACATAAAGGAGTAGCTTAGGATCGGAGTTATACGCGTTAGGAGCTAGATCGTCGGAGAAATCGGCTTACCTTGCGAGATTTCTTCCTCTTTCTCTCTCTAAAGATCCCATATGCTCTCTCTCTATTTCAGCTGTTCTCAGCGTCAGAAATGAGGAGGAAGAAGGAAAAAACCGTTTAATAACATATCCCATGCTGATGTCATCAATGTAACATGATGATGTCATAATTCTCAATTTTCGGATTTTTGGGAGATTTCTGACCAAACTTTGCAAAATCATAAATAATTCTAGAAAAATCGAAATGAGGTGATTCCAAAGCCAAATGAAAGGTATTTAAGTCCTCTTCATTGGAAAAATATGATCCATTACCAGAAATCACCACAAAATTCCAGAATTACACCAATTTCATCACTGCCCCAAAACAGAGTCCATTTTCGACCTCAAACTTTGGACAGTCATATCTCCCAGTTCCCACAATGAAATGGCACAAATTATATGTCAAATTTGAAGCTTGGGATGTGAAATTTAAGACTGGAAAGTTTCATAATTTTCTGACATTATTTGCCTAGTCAAAACATTCACACGAGAAGACTGGCCAGACAGAATTCACACTGGACAGCATTTCCAGTTTTGCAACCAATGTGTCCAATTCAATTTAAATCAATTCCAATGATTAAATACCACAACATGACACCATTTCCATCACAATGCCCCATTCAATTCTTCCCTCTATTCTAAGTCAATTTGGATGTTAATCCACAATTGAACTCAAATACAGGGTTTTGGCGTTGCTCATAACACAAGCGACTACAATCCACTTTATATTCTCTAAAAGGGTTCATTAATCACTAACCACGTTCACTTTTGGAGTCATTATCTCTTAATCACAATTTGGGATCTTGCTAAACCGGGGCTTAGCAGTCCACTTATCTCAGGCTTATTCTCTAGCCTCAAGTCTCAAAATTCGGGGTATTACATAAAGAATGACAACTTAAGACTCAATTAATAATATGGATATCCTTATTACTACTTAAGCTCCCCAAATGTCAACAACCTCATAGGTCATATTTTTTTAGGCGATGTTAACTACTTAGATATAGAGAATGACAACTTACAAATCACAATTAACAACTTGGGTATCCATATTAACAACCTGAGCTCCCCAAATGTCAATAATCTTATAGGTCATATTTTGTCACGTGAGGTTGACTACTTAGGTATAAAGAATGAAAACTTAAAAATCATAATTAATAACTTGAGTATCCATATCGATAACTTGAGCTTCCCAAATGTTAACAACTTCGTAGGTAATTTTTTGTCAAGCTATGTTGACTACTTAGGTATAGAGAATGGCAACTTAAGAATTGCAGCTAACAATTTGGGTATCCATATTGACAACTTGAGTTTCTCAAATGTCAACAACCTTATACGTCATATTTTGTTAGGCAGCATTGACTACTTAGGTATAGAGAATGACAAAAGAATCGTAATTAACAGCTTGAGTATCAATATTGACAACTTTAGCTTCCTAAATATCAACAGCCTTGTTGATGACTTCCCAATTTTAGTGGAGTTGATATATATTTTGATATATTTTGAAAGTCATCAATGCTAAATTAAAAAAGATTTTCTCCAGATTTTAAGAGATATCAATTTGGGTGCATTATTGGTGGGATTTCAACTTAGAATATAAGTTTTTAAGTTTAGCAATAAAACAATAAAAATGGGAAGACTTGTTTTCAAATAAAAGAAAAACAAAGATCCCATTGTTGTTTTTATTATTATTATAATATTATTCCCTTTTCTTTTGATCAATAGAGGCGGCATTTTTTTATTGTACTTATAACGTTATGCGACATGAAATTAAATCGAATAAAACATGATAACTTTAGTGTATTACATGTTATGTATGTTTCATTTCCACTCGAGTAATGTTGTATATCAACTTCTTTCTTTCTTTCCATTTTTTATTGGTGGTCATTATCATTGTAAGATTAATCAAACTCTTGATTCACTTTACAGGTTTTAAGTGTATTCTTTCCATTCACGATGCAGCGAACAATGTAGTGACCTCTATGTGAAAACTAAATTAAAGAAATGACTAAACAGTAATGAAGAAACATTTCAAATGTCATCACCAAAACAATGAAATTAACAATAAGCAGGTTGATGCAGCTTTGGGTAGCCAAGACAACCTTTTGATTGAAAGCATGCAATTAGTTGTTTCGTGGATTGGAGTTTGCTCACTATGGTTATCTATTAAATTGTAATAACTTTCATCTTCCTTTCACATTGTTTGCACGGAAGATTTAATTTCTGGCTTCTGATTTTTGTTTCTGAGCTCTAGTCCTTAACTATGCAAGTCTTCACTATAAAAAAAATGTGATTTAGTAGCGGTTAAAAAGATGTAAAATCACTACAAACAACATTAATAGCGGCTGACAAAATCACTACAAAATCCACTGCTGCAAACTATTTTGTTGCGGTTACAAAAAACCACAACTCAAGCAACAAAATCGTCGCTATATTTGTAGCGGTTTATTTTAATAGCTATAAGATTCTCATGTTGATAACATATTATTTATTAAAATTGTGGCAGTTCTATAATTGCTACAAATGTTGCCACCAAAAGTTTGCGTGGCAGAAAATGAAAAATTAAAATTTGGCTCTTTCTTTGTAGTAGTTATAAAATCACTACTAAATTGAAATAGTAATTTTTAAAAAATGGCGCCAAAGTTCATAGCATTTAGTAAACTGCTACTAATATCATATAAAATTTTAAAAGTAGCGCCAAAAATTTAATGCATTTTGTTTTTAAATTTGTAGCTGTTGTAGTTCTTGAAACCGCTACAAAATTTTGTTAAATTTTTTTTAAAAAAATATATATATTTATCTGTCTCTGTTTTTATAATATTAGATTGAATAGTTTATTATTTAATTAGTTTAGCTGATAGTAGTTATTATTTAAAAAGAATGATTCAATTAAGTTGGATAAGTATAAACTTTATATAGGTAATATTATTGAGGATATGAAGGTACTAAGAAATTATTATGTTGTTTGCTACTATGTGGTTATCATTATGTAAGAAATATTGGAAACAGTGAGAAAATGTGCTTCAATTTCTACGAAAAAGAAAAATAGTGAGAATAAATATTATGTGAGGGAAAAAATTGCTGAAATGAAAGAATTAAAATTTTTTTTTACTATATTTGATCACCTTGTTCTGCTCCTCAGCACTTAGAATAAAATTTGTAAATATGAGAAAATGAAAGAGAGGAAGGGTTGAAAGAAATGGGAGAGTGTTTCAAATGAGGTGTGGTAGAGGTATTTATAGGGATCTGGGTAGCACTTGTAGGAGTTAATGTGATGGGTGTTGTAGCGGTTGATTTTTGTAGTGGTTATTGTGACATTATTTGTAGCGGTTGTTACATTTATAGAGGTTTTTGTTGATTTTGTAGTGGTTATATAACCACTACAAATATTTTATAGCGGTTTTTGTTTAATAAAATATTCATTAAGGTTTACAAGAACAAAATCATAATTTGTTTAATTATTCTTCGTCACCATCCCTACAAAAATTGTGTGAAGAAATTGTTATTGTGGTATTATTTTGAACAAAAATTAAATTTAAATGATGTGAACTTAAGAAAATGCACCGAACTATACGTAAATTGTTATCGCCTTCATGGAAGAAGTTTTTGAAATTGGCAGGCTGAAATGACTCACTCTCATAGGGGATATTATCACCATCACCCATATTGTAAAGGTCTTGAGGCTTTAAATGAACCACCATGTGCCAATCCCTGTGCCTCTCGTTCTCGACATAATAAACCTGGTATGCCTCTGAGGCAAGAATATATGGCTCATCATCTTCAAAATGACCAATGTGAATTGGCTGGGAGAAATTTATCAATGTGATGCTTAAGTCGTTAGTTGTGAGTCCTCAGGAAGTAGTGGCATGTGCCTACAAACACTTGAACAACGTCATGGTGAAACAGCCTTGGTAGTTCGACGACATCAAGAAGCTTTCTATAGTAAGGGAAGCCTCTGAACTGTATGTTGGCGTCACTGTTGCTCGCATAACTCCTTGTCCCAAAGGTGCCATAAACACTCGAATTTTGAGTTTGCCATCCTTGATCTTGTGAAACCGAGCAAAACTTGAAACCATTAACATTGTATGTTTAAACCTTTTTGCATGGTCAAGAGGGCCAATTGAGAGAGCTCTGAAATCTAGTGAGTGTGGGTTGTGGTCAATTAGTATTCTGCACACAAACCAGCTTGAGAATTCTCTGTGTGCCTTTTTGTCAATTTCGGAGGATGTTGTGTACAAATCCTGAGTTGACGCTTCACATGACTTCTGAATTCCCTACAATTAATCATGGGAAGGCGATCATGAAATGTAAGTATAAAATGTTATGAAAGATATAAAATAACATATGAGTGTGCAATTCTTACTGAAGGAAGGGTCCAACTTGTGTGCAATTAATCAAGACATGCCTATGCACCTGCAATTCTCAGTTGCCGTTAGTTTGAAGTTCTCATTTCCTTCAACTAGTTTATTAACATGAGGGATTAACAAGTCTCTTAATGTTGACACAGGTTCAGGAAAATCGTCGACACGAGGTGATTGATTGAAAGCCGTCTCAATGTCATCAAAGTTCCTTGAACATAAATACAGGACCTCATCCCCTATATAACCTTCAGCTATAGAACCTTCTGGCTACGCCTTATTCCTTTTGTAACGTTTCAATTTCCCAAGAAACCAATGAAGTAAAGAAGGAAAAATGATACTAAATGTTGAAAAGGGTGACTAGCAAACATAGGAACTAATAATGAGTACCTCTCAATAGGATACATCCATCGATATCGAACCGGGCTAGTGAGCTTTGTTTCATGAACAAGGTGGACTGTAAGGTAAACCAGCACATGAAAAAGGATGAAGGAAAGATCATCTCTCAATGACAAAGTGTAAGAATGATTTTGGATTATAGTTGATCGAGCTCCTCAAGTATCAAAACCTTGGAACATAAATTCTGATAGGAAGAACAAAGCTTTACCAAAATGATAGACACATCGAGAGGAAGTGCATTCTTTATAGCCCGTAAAAGTAACTGTTGCATAAGAACATGTGAGTCATGACCTTTTAGGCTAGCAACCTTTCAAGCTTACATGTCAATACATCATGAAATGTTGCTTGAATACCTATTAGGGACTTTTATTTTCATCAACGTCATGAGGAAGACGTCCTTGTTCGGTTTTGTGAGGGTGAACTTTGACGGTTGAAATTTGTCATGCTATTTGGCCACGTGTCTTCATGAACTCCCATGGTTGGTAAGTCTTTCTTCGGTTGAAGATGATCTTTTGACTTGCCTGGTTTGTTAAGCAAAGTATATAGAACATTGTCGCATACATTTTTTTCAATGTGTATGACATCAAGACCGTGGCAAAGTAAATTATATTTCCAATATGGTAGAGTGAAGAATTTATCTTCCTTCATTGCTGAAGCGCAGAAGCAGAAGTCCTACTCATCTTTCACCCTGCTTTTACTGCATCGTCACTTTTTTTGAACTCGAATTTGACATCCTCAAGCTGATGTAAGATATCTACACCAGATAAAGTCTAAGGTAGTCCTCTTTTTTCTAGTTTCCCATTGAAGTGATCCCGTTGCAATCTAAAGTTGTTCTTTTTATCAAGAAAGCTTTGACGCCCCATGAAGCACCACTTTCGGCTATGGGGAAGGCACATGGCGTAAGAGTCAAAATTACAAGCTGGACTGACCGACCCAATATGCACATTCCACCCTGGATAATTTTACTAGGCCAGGAAAGTCACTAATTGTCCATATCAAGGTTGCATACAAGTTGAACAATGTCTTCTTGTATGCATCATATGTCTTGATGCCGACATTCCATAAGTCAAGCAATTCAGCAATAAGTGGTTGGAGATATACATCGATGTCATTACTCGGTGCCTTTTTTCCTGGAATGATCATAGACAAAACGAAGGAGCTTTTTTTCTTATACATCCGGGGGGTAAGTTGTAGGGAACTAAGACTACCGGCCAAATACTATAACTTGTGCTAAGATTCCTAAATGGATTGAAATTGTTAGTTACCAAAGCAAGCCAAACATTTCTAGGGTCAGCTGTGAAAAATAGAAAGTCTTTATTAAACGTTTTCTAGGCATCTACATCCTGATGATGTCTTAATTTACTATCTTCATCCTTATCAACCTCATGCCACATAATGTGCTCCACTATTTTGGACGACATAAACAATCTTTATAACTGCGGCTTTATAGGAAAGTACTTTAGAATCTTTGTAGATTTTTTCTTCTACTTTTTCCCCTTTTGAATTGTTTTGTACCTTGATGTGTGACATTTCTTACAAGTCTCCTTGCTGGTATCATCTCCCTAATACAACATACAATTATTGGGGCATGCATCAAATTTTTGGTAGTTCAAGCCCAATCTATTATTAATCTTCTTGGCCTCATGAACATTGTAGGAATCTCTGTGTCAGGGAATGCATCTTGTAATAATTCCAGAAACATGGATATTCCCTTATCTGTGGTTCTACACAAGCACTTGATATGATATAACTTGATCATGAAAGATAATTTAGAGTATTTTCAACAACATTGATTTAAAGGACAATCTGCTTCATCCATTAAGCTGTAAAAATCCCTAACTACTTCATTTTGTAAGAACACTAGCTTTGAACCTTGCAGTTCTTCATTGTAGTTTTCATTTTGAAAACCAAATGCATCACGCACAGCATCATTAATAGGATCATCTTCATATACTTGAACTCCTACTTGTAAACTTCTAGGAAGAACATCATCATATCTCATACCGGCCTTCTTACCATAAACTCCCCAGAACATATAGTCTTCCAGGAAAGGCTTCACAAGCAAATGTTCCTTAACAACTTGTCATGCATGCCACTTCTTGAACTTACATCTTTGACACGAACAGATGATCTTGCCATTACAGCTGGCGTGAGAGTATGTGAAATCCAAGAAATTGTTTAATCCGTACAAATATTCTAGAGAATTGTATGGCAACCTAATCCATGACTTATCCATAACTAGTGAAAAAATTTAGTAAAGAAGATGAGTGGATAGATAATGACGGGTGCTTGGAAGCTTATATTCAAATTCTCCAACGTTTAACATTTTATAGCAGTTATAAAACTGCTACCATAACCACTACTAAGTATACTTTTGTAGCTGTTATATTATAAAAAAACGCTACAAACTTTCATGACCGTTGGTGGGATATGAAATTCAAATTTCAAATGTTTAACACTTTGTAGCTGTTATGACATAAAAATCGCTACAAAATTTTGTGACCGTTGGCCATTAAACAAATTTTATTTTGTACTTTGTAGTGGTTTTTGTACTTAAACTGGTACAAATAAGAAAGACACTTTACAACGGTTTTATTGATGAACCGATACAAATCTCCCAGGGTGGGATTTTAAAATTTCAAATTTCAAATTGATTGTTTGTAGCAGTTTTAGTTGTAAAAACCGCTACAAAGTGTCATGATCGTTGGTTATATTTCATATTTCCCAATTTGTAGCAGTTATCAATGATGTAACTGCTAAAAATATTCATTACAATTTGTAGCGGTTATAACCATGAACCGCTACAAAGTTATGTGCAACTGCTATTTGTAATGATTTAATAGGCTTAACTGCTACAAATATTCATTTTTTTCATATTTTGTAGCGGTTCGTATAAAAAACCACTATAAATAAAATACTTATTTATTTTCTTAATATTTTTTTGGTTAGTTCTAAACGAAAGAAGTATTTAACAAGCGTCTGAAAATATAAATGTCTAAGTTTTTATACAGATGTTTGAAAGAAAAATATAACTGTCCTAAAGCTAACTAATTAAAAACATAAGCTAACTATCTGAAGGATGATGATCAGCTCCTACCTTAAGAGGAGAAGGATCATGACACTAATTTTCAGGTCCTCCCTCGGGGAGGTGTATCACAACGTTGAGTAGAGTTAACAACATCATCATCATCAGCAGGAGGAGGTGGCTGGACAACGAATCGAGGCACAGTGGGAAGCTGTGGATGATCCTCATCAGGGAACAGGTGACTCCACGATCGCAACAACATATAGTTCATAATATCCCACCACTACGTATGCTGAGTGTAGTAGAAATCAGCCTGCTACTGCATGCCATGAGACATGGGTATATAACCCCTTTTTGAATCCTACATACTGAACCTATGTAGTATCTTGTCTATGTATGTGCTTTGACTTAGGCTTATTAGTTTTTTGGATCTATCCCTATAGATCCTAATCCCTAGGATGTAGGTGGCTTCTCCTAAGTCTTTCATTAAAAAGAACTTTCCTAACCAAGACTTAACACTCTGTAAGGTAGGAATGTCGTTCCCAACGAGTAGGATGTCATCTACATAAAGTACTAGAAATACAACTATGCTCCTACAACCTTCTTGTAAACACAAGGTTCATCAATATTTTGAATGAATCTAAACTCTTTGACTACTTCATCAAAACGATGATTCCAGCTTCGAGATGCTTGCTTCATTCCATAAATGGATCTTTGAAGCTTGCAAATTTTACCAGAGTCCTCTGGACGCACAAAACCTTCAGGTTGTGTCATGTACACATCCTCAAGCAGCTTTCCATTAAGGAAGGCTGTTTTGATGTCCATCTGCCATATTTCATAGTCATAATATGCTGCAATGGCAAGAAGTATTTTGATTGATTTGGCCATTGCAACCAAGGAAAAGGTTTCATCATAGTCTATACCATGAGTTTGAGTAAATCCTTTTGCAACCAGTCGTGCCTTGAAGACATTTACTTTGCCATCCATGTCAGTTTTCTCCTTGAAAACCTATTTGCACCCAATGGTTTTTACACCTTCAGGTGGATTGACTAAGGTCCATACCTGATTGTCGTACATAGATTGCATTTTAGACTTCATGGCATTTAGCTATTTCTCGGAGTTTGGTCCCACTATGGCTTCTCGATAGGTGGTTCGCTCATTCTGTTCAATGAGCAACACATCACGGCCTTTAGTAATTAGAAATCCATATCTCTGAGGCTGATGCCGTTTCTTATCGAATTTTCGTGGACCTTGTGTTACTTAAGGAGGCTCAGCAACTTGTTGTGAGTCTTCTCTAATTTCCATATGTGGTTCTGTATTATCTTGTGACTCTCAAATTTCTTTGAGATGTACCTTGCTCCTACTGGTTGTTTTAGAGACAAACTCTCTTTCTAGAAACTTACCATTTCGAATAACAAACACTTTGTTATCGGAGGGATTGTAGGCATAGTATCCTTTCATTTCTTTAGGATACCCCATGAAAAGGCACTTTAATGATCTGGGCGCTAATTTATCAGAGGCTTGTTGCTTAACATAGACCTCACATCCCCAGATCTTAAGAAAAGATAAACTTGGTTTCTTTCTAGTCCATATCTCATATGGTGTCTTTTCAATTGCCTTAGATGAAACACGATTTAGTGTGAAAGCAGCTGTCTCTAGTGCATATCCCCAAAAGGATGGTAGAAAATCTGTTTGACTCATCATAGATTGAACCATATCTAATAGTGTTCAATTCCTCCATTCAAAAACGCCATTCCATTGTGGTCTTCCTGGAGGAGTTAATTGTGAGATTATCCCACAACTCCTAAGATGGTCAATGAACTCTTGGCTCAAACATTCACCACTTCGATTAGATCGAAGTGCTTTAATTTTTTTGCCAAGTTGGTTTTGTACTTCATTTTGGAATATTTTGAACATTTCAAAAGATTCAGATTTATGTTTCATTAGATAGATATAGTCATATATACTAAAGTCATCTATAAATGTAACAAAGTAGACAACCTCCTCTGGCAGCTGTATTTAATAGTCCACATACATCTGTATGTATGAGACCCAATAATTCAGTGGCCCTCTCACTATGCCCAGTAAAAGGTGCCTTTATCATCTTTCCTAATAAGCAAGATTTGCATGTGTCATATGATTCAAAGTCAAATGAGTTAAGAAATCAATCTTGATGGGTTTGGAAATGCATTTCTCATTTATATGGCCTAGACGACAATGCCATAGGTAGGTCGGATTCAAATCATTTGATTTTATCCTTTTAGTACTTACGTTATAGATATTCCCATTATTAGGATGTTCCAAATTTAATATATAATGACCAACATGCAAATCACCATCAGCATAGAAAATGTCATTATGATAAATAGAACATTTACCATTCCTAGTAATGGAAGTATAACCTTCCTTATCCAAATAAGAAAGAGAAATAATGTTACTACTCAAAGCAGGAACATAATAGTAATTGTTCAAAACTAACAAAAGCCCACTGGGCAGAACTAATTCATAAGTGCCTATGGCTAAAGCAGCAACTCTTGCTTTGTTTCTAACTCGTAGGTCCACCTCGCCCGTCTTTAGCTTTCTACTGTCCTTTAAACCCTGCACATTTGTACAAATGTGAGAACCACATACAGTA
Organism: Inga oerstediana; assembly: GCA_963210345.1. Classification (NCBI taxonomy): domain Eukaryota; kingdom Viridiplantae; phylum Streptophyta; class Magnoliopsida; order Fabales; family Fabaceae; genus Inga; species Inga oerstediana. The sequence continues at coordinate 45,040,656 of OY723407.1, forward strand.
TTTAATACCCATGTAGAGGAAGTAGAAAAATGAATGTCTATAATATAAATACCTGAAGTGATAGCCCCGCTATCCTTCTTGTTCATTTTCATATCTTATAGGTAGAGTTTGTAATTCCTATTCCAATGATCGAGTTCATTGCAGAAGTAGCAGACCCCTTCCTTTGGAGGCTTTGCCTTCTTGGGTGCAGGCTTGGTTTCAGGCTTGTTTGACTCTTTAGTCTTACCAGCTGAGCCATTACCCTTCCATTTGCCCTTCCCTTTCTTTTTCATACCCTTTCCTTTCTGAACCATCAAAAATGTAATGGCCTTTTTCTTAATGCTTTACTCAGCAGTTTTGAGCATCCCATACAGCTCAGAAATTGATTTCTCCATGTTGTTCATGTTGTAGTTCATGACAAACTGGTCATAACTCTCCGGGAGTAAGTTCAGGATCAAATCCATAGCTAACTCCTGGCTTATGGGAAATCCAAGCCTCTCAAGGTGATCAATATAGCCTTTTATCTTTAACATATGAGTATTAACTGATGCACCTTCAGCCATTTTACAGGAATGTAAGGCCTTTATGGTCTCATACCTTTCTTGCCTTGCCTGTTGCTGGAACATTTCCTTGAGATGGACAATCATCTCATGATCCTCCATAAGTTCCAGATCTCTTTGGAGCTCTGGAACCATAGTGGCAATCATCAAGCAACCTACATCCACAGAGTCATCCTTATGCTTGGTGTAAGCATCTCTCTGAGCTCTTGGAGCATTGGCTGCAAGCTCCTCAGGAATGGGTTGATCTAGGATATAAGCCTTTCTTTCTAGCTTGAGAACAATTCTCAAGTTCCTGAACCAATCAAGAAAGTTTGTCCCATTGAGTTTGTCCTTCTCAAGGACCGATCACAATGATAGTGTAGCAGTATTACTGGTCGACATCATTCTACAATTAAAATATGCAAAGTTAGTTAGTAATCTCCCACTAAATTAACAACCCTCAAAATAATAATTAGTGGGCTAAGATCCATATTTGGCTTAAACTTAAGTCCGCTTTAGCAAGACACTTAAATTCAAGTTATTTAGGTAGGTAACCTATTTACCAATTACATCACATGTAACTCTTAGATGTTTATAGGATTTGATCATCAGATGATCCGGCATGTTTAATCTCATCTAACACCTTGAGATTCAAAACCGTTTTGTTAATCTAAATTAAGTCAAAACAATAATGAGTATTATGAGCAGCACCATTACTCATGCTTGTCTCATCAAGATAACTCAATTACATCCACTTTAGTGGTTTCTGCAATTGAGCGATCTAGGTTTTGAAAGGTATTCATTAATTGACGGCATTAAGACTTAAGATTTGATTAGAGAGCTCAATTAATTAGTCTTGTTTATATGAATGCAATCATGGTTGTATCTCATACAGATAAGTACATATAAATGTAAAAGTATTCATGCAATGATCTTATCAAAAGTATAATTTAAACGTGACACAACATGGCTTACCTAACCTAAAATCCTCCCAAGCCAATGAGAGGACTTCTCTAAATAAGAAAAGAAATACATTGAGAGAAATCTTGTTTAAACATTCGAGGGGAGTGAGATGAGAAGAGAATGTACATCGAGAGTATTTAAAGAAAGGCACGGCACGCATGCCTTATTTAAATATTACAACCCTTTATAAAATTCTAAAGCCATGTTGTTCACCATACCCAAACAAGTATAAATAATAAACCACAACAAGAATTCATACAATATGAAAAGCAATAAATGTCGTGATCAGATTATATTGCGCTACGCAGAGGTAGCCACGGCGGTCCCGCTATAATTCTTAAGGGTAGCCACGGAGCTACGCAGAGCTTTTGAAAAAGGGCACATTCCTTTTAAAATAAAAATTTTAAAATTTTAAAATTTCGGACCCAATTTTTCAAAAAATTCGTTTAGTCCAATTCTTAAGGGATTTCAGCCTAGTTTCAAAAAAAAAGGCCCAGAATGCTTTTGATCCGGATTGTCTTCCCCATAGTTCAAATCCCTATTACTCGAATAGATATCCAAACTTAGACCCGATTGGATTGCCACCAACTATGATCTCAGGTACCCTACCCGATTTCATGCAAGCCTATTCAGAACAGAAATCGCGATGCTAGTAGCAGAATTGAAAACAGAACATAACGCATGTAATCAAAACAATTTCACCAGATCGCATAAACACACAGCTCTATCCGAAAACACACAATAACGTTGAACATATTCCATTTCTTATTAACATATTTGGATGTTTTCTTATAACCACACATATATATCCAATATATATCACATGTATAAAAACATAAACTCAATTTAAACGCACAATTGATCTATCTCTGATGCCACTATTAGTATCGGCAGGCACAGCTGAAGAATTTTAAAAATTTTACCGATCCTAATCAAGGATCTATTAACAGCATTTAAATCAGGTTAGAAAGAACTCGTACCTTTTTCGACTTAGGGTTTTGCACGATCTCTTGGAGCCAACATGTTAGGTCTACTCTTTTTATCGGTATCCACACGAATGCTCTCCAACCGAGACTGCGTTCTATCACCTCTAATGCTTTTAGGGTTTCCGTTGCGGTTCTGAATTCTCATGCACGTATGAGTATATTTGCTCTATCAAGTTTATAACCTATGATGGCTATATTCAAATTTCAAAATTAATCATCATTAATTTCGAAATTAATCAATAATTAATTATCTTGATGAGCTAATTAAATAAATTCAGTTTAAATTAAATCTGTCCAACAATTTTAATTTAACCTATTTATTTAATCCAAATAAAGAGCCATTAGATTTAATTTATCTTCATAAATAAAATCTGAGATGCTATATCTCTATCATGTTAGTTATTAAATTTAATATATCTTAATAAATTAAATTTAAATTTAAAAATAACACAATATAATAATATCATTTAATATATACATATATTTATAATATATGTATTTCAAAAATATATATCTATATAATATTATTAACGAATTTTGTATTATATATATATATATATATAAATATAAAATTCATCCACCCCAAATTAAACATTTTATCATGTTGGGCCATTCTTGTGTGAACAATTTCCAACAATAACTTGCTGAGCGTGAGTCAAAGTGCAGATAAAGACAACTGGGTTGATCAAAGCAAAAAGGGAAGGTAATTGCTATACTTTTGATATAAGCAGAAATAAACTATTTTCTAAGTAACACCAATGAAAGTTGGCTATGGCATCAAAGACTAGCTCATGTCAATATGCACCTGTTAGATCCCAAGTTTTTGATGATAACAAAAAGACAATTGTATGCAAATCATGTTTTTATAAGATTAAGAAAAGATTACAAAGTTACCAAATGCATATAGGAATGTTTTCTGGTATCTGTTGTCAAATTGCACTGGAGTGCTCGAGCATGAGCTTTGCACTGGAGTGCTCGAGCATGAGCTTTGCACTCGAGCATAGATCCCTTTTGTGCTCGAGCAGGTGCAAGTGAAAGCCAGAAAGTGTTCACCCGAGAGGCATGCCACTGTTATTCTCACTGATTCACTCGAGCACTGGAGTTTGCACTCGAGCAGAGAAGCCATTCTCACTCGAGCACATGCGAGTGAAGGTCCGCGAGTGCTTGGCCGACAACAAGTAATATCATGCTTCCTTGATTCACTCGAGTAGAGACATCAATGCTCGAGCATGAGCATTCTGTACTCGAACAAGGTACTGCGAGTGCTTGGCCGAGAGTCATGAAGTGCAAAGAAGTGCAAGTGTGCTCGAGCACAACCTCATATGCTCGAGTGACACATCAGCACTTGCGAGTGAAAATTCTATCCCTTTCCATTTCTGATGCGAGTGCTTGTTTAAAAGGTATATTACTTGAGAATATTCTTCTCACTCGAGCAGGAGTCTGTGTGCTCGAGTGAGGGCCCACATCACCTGCGAGTGATAATTTTATCCCTCTCAAATCTTGATGCGAGTGTTGATATTGAGAGCATATTCCTTGAGAATATGCGTCTCACTCGAGCAGGAGTGTGTGTGCTCGAGTGAGGGACCACATCACCCGCGAGTACAAAATCTCACTCTTGATAAAATGATGTGCGAGTGATGACCCGAGAAGACACTCCCAGTGGAAAATGCAAGATCACTCGAGCAGGAGGAGTTGTGCTCGAGTGAGACCCCACATCACTCGCAAGTGAGAATTCTGTCTCTCTGAAATCCTTTGCAAGCACAACCCGATAACAGAAGCACAAAAAGAAAAATAGGAAGATCACTCGAGTGAACCATCCATGCTCGAGTGATGCTCTGCCAGATCACCAAAAATGCCAAGTCTCACAACGTTCAATCCGAATATGGTTTATTGTTATTTATTCATATCATGATTACTTATTATCAGTGTTTAACATTGTTTTGAATGCATTATAAGTGTGATACAGGAAGATGAACGTTTGAAATAAACTACATGAAGAAAGTCAAAAAACGGCAGACAACATGATTACAAACACGTTCACACCTACCGCATTCAAAATATTCAAACATGCACGTGTCTTTCAATAGTTGCAAAAGTCCCACTCCTCAAACGATGATTTCCCAAATGGGCAAAAACTAAAGCAACTATATATACAGAGATTCAGAGATAGTCAAGTATGACAACGAAGCACAAGATTTCACAAGCTTATACACGAGTCTCTGCTATTAATCATTTTCTCTGTATACACATTGATCTTCAGTGTTTATTCATTTGCTCTGTAAGAGAGTCTTCATACAATTCAAATTCTATGTTTATTTGATCTCAAGGTATTGGGACCTTGAGAGGGTAGATTTCCTTACGAGAGAAGCAGTTGTGAGAATTCCTTGTTGTACCTTCCACTCATAAGCCTTATACGATACAAGCAGAAGAGAACGTTGCTGCTCGTAAGACTTACAGTGGTGTAAGCAGGAGAGAACGTTGCTGCTCATAAGTCTTGTATACATAAGCAAGTAGGAAGGGTCATAGGTTGTTTTTCTGCACGTAAGACTTGTCGTAAGGGGGAGAGAAATTTCTTAGTAAGAGAATATTTCTGCTTATAGTCCGTTCAAGGACGATTGTTGTTTTGTGGCGTTCTGAGAGCCCATTGAATCTTGGAGGTATAGTGAAAATCTCAGTAGGCCTTGATCTCTGAGGACTGGACGTAGGCCTGGTTGTTAGGCCGAACCAGTATAACTCTCTGTGTTCAAATCTTCTCAACTCTACTCTATCTACTATATTTTTCATATCACTACATCAAGCGAAAAATTTATAACATCACCCAATTCACCCCCTCTTGGGTGAAGCTTGCCTCTTACATTTGGTATCAGAGCCTAGTCTTCTCCGAAGAGCCTAACAGCTTGAGAAGGATCCGACAAATGGCAACAATGGGTGAAAACATTCTTCCAGACGGAGCTTCAATCACTAGACCTCCTGGTTTTGCTGGAGAACATTTTTCGTTATGGAAAGCTAAATTCAGAGTGTTCGTGATGGCCAACGAGTATGGATTGTGGAATGTTATACAAGATGGTGACTATGTTCCAATGAAGAAAATCAAAGATAGAGCAGTTATAAAGAGCCCAGATGAGTTTGACGAGAATGACAAAAGGTTAGTAACATTAAATAGTAAAGCCATTTTAATGATACAGAGTGCTCTTAGTCAAAAAGAATATTTTCGAATATGTACTCTACCAACTGCCAAAGATATGTGGGATGCTCTAGAAATTGCTCATGAAGGTACATCCGACATCAAAGAAAATAGAGTCAATACTCTAATTACAGAATATGACTTATTTCGTATGAAACCTGGAGAAGGAATATCAGAATTCGAACTCAGGTATACTCATCTTATTAATCAATTATCTGCTCTTGGAAAATCATTTGATCAAAATTCCCAGGTAAGAAAGATTCTTAATATTCTTACGAAAGAATGGGAAGCAAAGGTGACAGCTATAGAAGAAGCTAAAGGAGAATCTATGAGATCCGTAGCTGCCCTCTTTGGGAGTCTTTCAGAGTATGAAGGAAAGTTGAGGTTCAAAAAGGAACTTGAAGAGTACGATGATAAGAAGAAAAAGGGAGTTGCACTAAAAGCTATCAAGGAGGAAGAAGAATCGTCCGAGAATGAAGATATCCCTAATGATGATGAAATGGGAATGATCGTAAGAAAATTCAAAAGATTCTACAGAAGAGGTCAAAAGAATTTCAAAAATTATCAAGGTGGACCAAGCAAGAGAGAAAATAAAGAACAACAGATAGTATGCTATGAATGTGGGAAACCTGGACACATCAAATCTGAATGCTTTAAGAACAAAGACAAAAAGAAGCAGAAAAAGAAAGCATATATATAATCTATATGGGGAGATAGTTCGTCAGACGAAGAAAGTGACAATGACGAAGTAGCAAATCTGTGCTTAGTAGCCAAGGAAGAAGAATCAGATTCTGAGGTAAGTGATTCTGAACCTACTTATGATGAATTGTTATCTGAGTATAATGCATTACATACAGAGTTCATCAAAGTTGCTAAAGAAATGGTTAGCTATAAGAAGAAAGTAAAAGAATTAGAAAGTACTGTCATATCATCATATGAAATGTGTAAAGAGAAAGATAAGAAAATAGAAGATTTAACAAAAATTGTTGAAAAGTTTACTAAAGGTAGTGAAACTCTCAAGGTTATTTTAAATTCTCAGAAAGTTTCATTTGATAAATCTGGAATTGGATATAATTCTGTTCATGATAAGAATAAAGGATATAAGAAGAATAGTAGAGCATATCTTAAATATTTCAGGAATTGTGTGCATACATCAAATCCATTCGCATCATGCAATTATTGTAACAAGAAAGGACATTATACTTCATCATGTTATTTCAAAAAGGGACAGGTTGTTGGAACATATAAATGGGTTCTGAAAGGGACACATACATCACATACTAACCACAAAGGACCCAAGAAAGTGTGGGTACCTAAAACTTGATCATCTTATTCTAGGTATGTCTCAAGGCATCTCGAGCGAACAAATGGTATATTGATAGTGGATGTTCGAGACACATGACTGGTGACAAAAATCAGTTCACCATGCTAGAAACTAGAGAAGGAGGAAAGGTAACATTTGGAGGTAATCAATCTGGACGTATTGCTAGAATTGGTGAAGTAGGAAAATCCGATGGTGTTCAAATCAATGGAGTATATTATGTTGAGGGATTATGCCACAACCTCCTGAGTGTAAGTCAAAGCACTGACAAAGATAACTGGGTAATTTTTGACTCAAAAGAATGCTTGATAGTAAGCAAGAAAGATTTACCTCTGAACAAAGAATCTATCAAGGCAAAGATCCGAGCTTAAAGGGACGGTAATTGTTATACTATTGATTTAAATTCAAATTCTTCTGAAAATTGTTTTCTTAGTCGATCAGAGGAAAGTTGGTTATGGCATAAGCGTTTGGCTCATGTCAATATGAATCAACTTGACAAACTAATTAGAAAAGATTTAGTTGATGGTCTTCCCAAACTCAAATTCAAAGATAATATGATTTGTGAAGCATGTCAAAAAGGCAAACAAACTAAGTCTTCTTTTAAAACAAAGTATGAGATTTCTACTTCAAAACCTTTACAATTACTTCATATGGATTTGGTAGGACCTGCAAGAGTAAAAACTTTTGGAGGAAATTTATATACTTTAGTAATTGTCGATGATTTTACAAGATTTACTTGGACTATATTTATTGCTTCAAAAGATGAAACATTAGCTGAATTCATCATGTTTGCCAAAAAGGTTCAAAATGAGAAAGGTATTTCTATTGTTTCTATTAGAACAGACCATGGAGGAGAATTTGATAATCAACTATTTGAAAACTACTGCAACAACGAAGGAATGGATCATAACTTCTCTGCTCCTAGAACCCCTCAACCAAATGGAGTAGTGGAAAGAAAGAACAGAGTTCTTACAGAAATGGAGAGAGCATTACTTAATGAAAAGGAATTGTCACAAGTGTTCTGGGCAGATGCAATGAGTACTGCATGCTATATTTCAAACCGAGCATATATACGCAAATCACTTGGAAAGACGCCATATGAACTTTACAAAGGAAGAAAGCCAAATATTGCTCATCTTCATATCTTCGGGTGTAAGTGTTTCATTCACAACAATGGTAAAGAAAACTTAGGTAAATTTGATTCAAAGTCTGATGAAGGTATATTTCTAGGATATTCTAATAGAAGTAAGGCTTATAGAGTTTTCAATAAAAGAACATGTACTGTTGAAGAATCTATTCATGTTGTGTTTGATGAAATTGAATCTCAAACAAAACTTATTGATGAAGAAGAAATGGATTCAATCAAGAAAAACAAATCTATTTCAAAGCAAGATGATTTTGAAACAAATGATTTTCAAAATTTAGAAGATGTAGATGATCATGCTCAACCAAAAGAATGGAGACATATGAAGAATCATCCAATTGATCAAGTTATAGGAGATATTCATGAAGGTGTCAAAACCAGAAATAGAATTCTCAATGAGGTAACTTTTTCTGCTTTTATTTCTGAAATTGAACCTTCTAATATAGAAGAAGCTTTATCTGACAATGATTGGGTGATTGCTATGCAAGAAGAACTAAATCAATTTCAAAGAAATCAAGTTTGAGATTTGGTTCCTCGACCTAAAGATCATACGGTTATAGGGACCAAATGGGTTTTCAAAAACAAACTTGATGAATCAGCAATCATTGTGAGAAACAAAGCAAGATTGGTTGCCAAAGGCTATAATCAGGAAGAAGGTATTGATTATGAGGAAACATATGCTCCAGTGGCAAGATTGGAAGCAATACGAGTACTCCTAGCCTTTGCATGCATTAAAGGTTTTAAACTTTATCAAATGGATGTGAAAAGTGCTTTTCTAAATGGTTATATTATGGAGGAAGTATATGTAGAACAACCTCCTGGGTTTGAAGATGAAACAAAACCTGATCATGTCTTCAAACTTAAGAAAGCACTATATGGTTTGAAACAAGCACCTAGAGCTTGGTATGAAAGACTAAGCAAATTTCTTCTTGATCAAAGTTTTGTCAGAGGTAAAGTTGATACAACTCTATTCATCAAACATAACAAAAATGATATTCTAATTGTTCAAATTTATGTTGATGATATTATTTTTGGTGCTACTAACGAATCTATGTGTCAAGAATTTTCTAAGATTATGCAGGGTGAATTTGAAATGTCCATGATGGGAGAATTGAACTTCTTTCTTGGACTTCAAATCAACCAAAAGAAGAATGGTATATTTATATCTCAGACAAAGTATTTGAAAGAGTTGTTAAAGAAATATGGATTAGATAATGCTAACGGAGCTGATACTCCAATGAGTTCTACAACGCTGTTGGATGCTGATGTAAAGGGACCTAGCTTCAACATCACAAAGTATAGAGGAATGATTGGCTCATTACTCTATCTCACAGTAAGCAGGCCAGATATTCAGTTCAGCGTAGGAATGTGTGCAAGGTATCAATCCGCTCCTAAGGTATCTCATGCAGAGACAGTAAAAAGAATCTTCAAATATCTAGGAGATACTTCAGAGCTTGGTCTTTGGTATCCGAAAAGAGGGAACGAGTATTTAATGGCATATTCAGATTCAGATCATGGAGGATACAAAACTGACAGAAAAAGTACCAGTGGTTAATGTCAATTTCTTGGAGGTTCTCTAGTATCTTGGTTCAGCAAGAAGCAGAACACAATTTCATTATCCTCGACTAAAGCTGAATATATAGCTGTGGCAAGTTGCTGTTCTCAAGTGTTATGGTTGAAACAACAACTTCAAGATTTGGGAATTTATTTAAAAGAAATTCCAATTTATTGTGATAACACTAGCACGATAAGCTTGGCCAAGAATCCTGTACAACACTCAAGGACCAAGCATATAGACATTCGACATCACTTCATTCGAGATCATGTTCAAAAGAAGGATGTCAAAGTGGAATTCATACCAACTCATCTTCAACTTGCGGATATCTTCACAAAGCCAATTGCAAAAGATCAATTCTTATATATTCGAAGAGAATTGGGAATGGTTAATCCCAATGAGTTGTAAGTTTTCTTGTTAAAAATTTGAATTAAATGTTCCTTTTGATTATAATCATACTGACTTTGGCATCGGAGTGTTAAAAACCTTTTTGCAGGTCTGTCACTCGAGCAGTAGGAGTGCTGCTCGAGTGATAAGCTGGTTCACTCTAGCACAAGCAGCTCTGCTCGAGCACGACACTATTAAAAATGCTCTACTTCTTGACATGTAAAACAGAGGTTAACAGAGGAAATAAGAATACCAAGAGACTGTATCAAAAGTAACAGTGAGAATCGAACTCACTCGCGAGTGAGGAACTCTCACTCGAGCATGAATTGAACATGCTTGAAGTGAGGAGTGCCTGCTCGAGTGAAGAAGAAGAATTTCTTTTCGAAAGCTATCCAAATCATGGTTACTCAAATGATTTTGGAGGATTTGAGTACAAAGACACAAGATATGTCAAGAAATCCACAATACAGGTACGTTTTACATATTTTATTAATTTTTCCAGAAAATCACTCGAGCACTGATAGAACACACTCGAGCACAGTATGAACATCACTCGAGCACTAGGGTTCATGCTCGAGCACTGTCACTTATATCAGTTACGCGGGAGCTCAGAACGTCGCACTTCCTGCTCTCACTCGAGGTGTTCTCTCACTCGAAGGGCGTAACTCTTCACCTTCAACCGTTTTCTCTTCAATCAATCGCGTCCATTTGCCTCAAATCACTGTTACAACTCTTCAATCCTCTATAAAAGGTGATTCTTACCCTTGGCATTTCTCATTCGTGCCCTAATCTCAGTTTGTTTTTCTCTTCACTTTCAAAAACTGAGAGTTCTTGCTTCTCTCTCACTTTCTCTATAATGGCAAGAACCAAACTACCCTCTATCCCTCAAAGATCCCACTCTCTATCTCCTACTCAGTCTGCTGCGAGTGCATCTGGTACCCCAGAACCTACACCTCCCTCTCCCAAAATCTCTTCCTCACCGTCACCTCCTTCTAAACCCAAGACCAAAAAGAGGACTCCGGCTAAGAAACCTCACCCAAAGCCTCAAATTTCAAAGAAAGACCAACCTCCTTAGAAGAAACCAAAGGGTATGGTGTTCAAGGAACCAATAGTTACCCGGTCTCAATCCAAGGAGGTTCAAGGAAAAGGGAAGAAAAAGGAAACAGAGCAACCTCAACAATCTTCTTCTTCCTCTGGTGATTCATTCAACAAACAACTTCGGGAGGCATTGGAGAAGTCCAAACTTGAAAAGATAGTTGGAAAGATTGCTTCTCAAGCCGGTGTTTCAAGTTCACAACATATTGGCCAATCAAGTGCCTTTGCTTCAGGAGCACCTTCTGCCTCACAAGCACCAGTGGATGATCACATCACCAGTCCTCCTAAGGGATTCAATATTGAAGAACTAAAAGCACTGCCTCAGAAGGTATTTGATGATGAATTTAGTCATAGACACTTCTGTCCTGTGGTGTATGTGGATTTGGATTACTTAAAGAAGAATTGTCATTTGGATTTATACCCTTATCTTCAATACTATGCTCCCTGGCTAAATATCCATATACCATATTCTCCGACAGTTGTGAAAACCTTTTATTGCAACATGAAGTCTCATAATATTAAGTCTAGATCTGGTGAATTGATTGAGGAAGCAGTATCTACTACTGTTAGAGGAAGATTTATTATGATATCTGCCAAGATCATAAATGACTTACTTGGTTATGTTGCACCTCCTCCTGATCCACCCTCTTTCTCTGCCAATGAAGCTTTCAAAATTTTGAGACCAAAAGATCCAATAGGCCCCCTCAATTTCAAACCTATTGATATGCCTGATATTCACAGAGTCCTTCATTATATATATTCCCGAAGCATAGTCAATAAGTCCAAAAATTATACCCATTTTGCTCAAAAGGATTATTATTTGTTGGCCTCTTTCATTGCCGGGCAACAAAGGAATGTGGGGGAGATTATCTTCAACGAGATGAGGAGATTTTGATTTTCTTCATCAAGATACACAACCATTCCATATCCTCAGCTTGTGTCCTTCATTCTGATGAAAAACAAGATTTGGTATTTAGAAGGAACTGAAAGGGTACTTATTTCACGATTTGGTAAGACTCAACTAACTCATATGGGTATTAATCTTCCTGTGAGTCAAACCAAAGCTACATCTAAGAGGGAAACCACTCCATCCAAAGGAGATGAAGCAAAATCATCTGCTCAAAGTCCTATTCCACCTCCTTCCTTCATTAATGCCTATCTTTCCAACCATGTGACTGAGGTAATCAATCAAGCTGTATCAAGTCTGAAGAAGGAGTTAGTGGCTAAGTATGAGAAGCTTGTGGAAAAGATGGAGTCACAGGTCATCAAATTGGTAGACAAGGCCAATACCAATTTTGAGTTGATGTTCAAGACTCAAGATGAGATGTCTCAGAGGATCACAAATATGGAGACATTCTTACACTCACATTTCCCGTCTTCATCTTCGGAGGTGCCTCCAGAGACTACTCATACCTTTGTGCCACAGATTCGTGTACTCTTTACCGATCCAGATTCTAATATTGATGTTACTTTTGATCGGTCGCCTTCACTACCTCCCTCATCCTCTGTACCACAGCCACCATCTCCACCAATTGACCCTCTCACTGCCATGGTTTCATTTGTTCCACCTCCTGATATCACTTTTCCTCAGCCCCCTTCTGATGCTGACAAAACGGGGGAGAAGGATATGTGATGATTTCTGAGCTTCTGTGGGATGTAATTGGTTGTTTGGGTAGATTTTCTGTATGGGGTAGGATTTGATGTTATTTGATGTTATTTTGGATTATGAGTTATTATGTTGTTTGATGTTATTATGTTATTTTGGATTATGTTGTTGACCATTTGAATTCAAGGTTAATATTAATGAACTTTTTTAAATTTCAAGTTATTCATGAGTTTGATTATCAAGTTTAAATGATGTTTCAAGTTATTAAAGTTGCTATTAAATTATTTATCTCATACTATGCTTATCTTGGTTGTTAAGTGTCCAGAGGAAGCATTGCAGGAAAACTTGAACTTGAAACTAAAACTTGATATGCATTTGGAAACATTGAAGAATTTCAAAAATTTTCAATCTTAATCAATCTTTCTTAAACTTTCATCACAAAGGTTTTGTCATCATCAAAAAGGGGGAGAATGTTAGATCCCAAGTTTTTGATGATAACAAAAAGACAATTGTATGCAAATCATGTTTTTATAAGATTAAGAAAAGATAACAAAGTTACCAAATGCATATAGGAATGTTTTCTGGTATCTGTTGTCAAATTACACTGGAGTGCTCGAGCATGAGCTTTACACTCGAGCATAGATCCCTTCTGTGCTGGAGCAGGTGCGAGTGAAAGCCAGAAAGTGTTCACCCGAGAGGCATGCCACTGTTATTCTCACTGATTCACTCGAGCACTGGAGTTTGCACTCGAGCAGAGAAGCCATTCTCACTCGAGCACATGCGAGTGAAGGTCCGCGAGTGCTTGGCCGAGAGTAAGTAATATCATGCTTCCTTGATTCACTCGAGCAGAGACATCAATGCTCGAGCATGAGCATTCTGTACTCGAACAAGGTACTGCGAGTGCTTGGCCGAGAGTCATGAAGTGCAAAGAAGTGCAAGTGTGCTCGAGCACAACCTCATATGCTCGAATGACACATCAGCACTTGCGAGTGAAAATTCTATCCCTCTCCATTTCTGATGCGAGTGCTTGTTTAAAAGGTATATTACTTGAGAATATTCTTCTCACTCGAGCAGGAGTCTGTGTGCTCGAGTGAGGGCCCACATCACCTGCGAGTGATAATTTTATCCCTCTCAAATCCTGATGCGAGTGTTGATATTGAGAGCATATTCCTTGAGAATATGCGCCTCACTCGAGCAGGAGTGTGTGTGCTCGAGTGAGGGACCACATCACCCGCGAGTACAAAATCTCACTCTTGATAAAATGATGTGCGAGTGATGACCCGAGAAGACACTCCCAGTGGAAAATGCAAGATCACTCGAGCAGGAGGAGTTGTGCTCGAGTGAGACCCCACATCAGTCGCGAGTGAGAATTCTGTCTCTCTGAAATCCTTTGCAAGCACAACCCGATAACAGAAGCATAAAGAAGAAAATAGGAAGATCACTCGAGTGAACCATCCATGCTCGAGTGATGCTCTGCCAGATCACCAAAAATGCCAAGTCTCACAACGTTCAATTCGATAATGGTTTATTGTTATTTATTCATATCATGATTACTTATTATCATTGTTTAACATTGTTTTGAATGCATTATAAGTGTGATACAGGAAGATGAACGTTAGAAATAAACTACATGAAGAAAGTCAAACAACGGCAGACAACATGATTACAAACACGTTCGCACCTACCGCATTCAGAATATTCAAACATGCGCGTGTCTTTCAATAGTTGCAAAAGTCCCGCTCCTCAAACGATGATTTCCTAAATGGGCAAAAACTAAAGCAACTATATATACAGAGATTCAGAGATAGTCAAGTACGACAACGAAGCACAAGATTTCACAAGCTTATACATGAGTCTCTGCTTTTCATCATTTTCTCTGTATACACATTGATCTTCAGTGTTTATTCATTTGCTCTGTAAGAGAGTCTTCATACAATTCAAATTCTATGTTTATTTGATCTCAAGGTATTGGGACCTTGAGAGGGTAGATTTCCTTACTAGAGAAGCAGTTGAGAGAATTCCTTGTTGTACCTTCCACTCATAAGCCTTATACGATACAAGCAGAAGAGAACGTTGTTGCTCGTAAGACTTACAGTGGTGTAAGCAGGAGAGAACGTTACTGCTCATAAGTTTTGTATACATAAGCAAGTGAGAAGGGTCATAGGTTGTTTTTCTGCAGTAAGACTTGTCGTAAGGGGGAGAGAAATTTCTTAGTAAGAGAATATTTCTGCTCGTAATCCGTTCAAGGATGATTGTTGTTTTGTGGCATTCTGAGAGCCCATTGAATCTTGGAGGTATAGTGAAAATCTCAGTAGGCCTTGATCTCTGAGGACTGGACGTAGGCCTGGTTGTTAGGCCGAACTAGTATAACTCTCTGTGTTCAAATCTTCTCAACTCTACTCTATCTACTATATTTTTCATATCACCACATGAAGCGAAAAATTTATAACATCACCCAATTCACCCCCCTCTTGGGTGAAGCTTGCCTCTTACAACACCAACTAGGTAAGTTACTCTAAAAAGATTTAGTGATTGGATTACCCAAAGTAAATTTCAAAAATGATTTGATCTATGGCGTATGTCAGAAGGGTGCACAAACTAAATCATCTTTCAAATCAAAAAATGAGATCACAACCAACAGACCACTTCAATTATTGCATATGGATTTAGTTGGACCAGCAAGAGTTAAAAGTCTTGGTGGCAACTTATATTCATTGGTCATTGTTGATGACTTCTCTAGATTTACATGGACTATTTTCTTATCATCAAAGGATGAAACTTGTAGTGAATTTATTGTTTTTGCAAAGAAAGTGAAAAATGAGAAATGTATGTCCATTGCAGGTATCAGGATAGATTATAATGGAAAATTTGAGAACCAAGCCTTTAAAGATTACTGTGATACTAATGGCATTGATCACAATTTCTACGCTCTAAGGACACCTCAACAAAATGGAGATGTGGAATGAAAGAATAGAGTACTCATTGAAATGGCTAGAGCAATGCTGAATGAAAAGAACGTGTCTCAAGTTTTTTAGGCTGATGTAAATGAGCATAGCATGCTATATTTCAAACAGAGCCTACCTCAGAACAAAACTTGGAAAGATACCATATGTACTATACAAAGGAAGCCAAATCTTTTTCATCTGCACAACTTCGGTTGTAAGTGTTTCATTCATTATAATGGTAAAGATAACCTAGGAAAATTTGATTATAAAATAGATAAAGGAATATTCCTAGGCTATTCTAACCGAAGCACAACATAAAGAGTTTTTAATAAATGAACATGTGTTATTGAAGAATCAATTCATGTTGTATTCGATGAATTTGAATCTTTTGAAAAGAATTATTGATGATGAGCAAAAAATTGTTTTAAATCAAGAAAATGGTCAATATAATTCTAAACCTTTCATTCCAGAGTTTGACCAAACCAAGGAAGAAGATCAACCACTAGGACATCCTAAAGCTTAGAAATATAACAAAAGTCATCCCCTAGACTAAGTCATAGGAGATGTATATGAAGGAGTCAAAACTAGAAAAAAAATCTTCAATGAAGTTAGCTTTTCTACTTTTATTTCTGATATTGAACCTTCTAACATTAACAATGCCCTATCAGACAATGATTAGATAATAGCAATGCAAGAAGAACCTAATCAATTTGAAAGAAATCAAGTTAGGGATTTGGTACCCCGGCCTAAGGATCATCTGATCATTTGCATGAAATGGGTATTCAAGAACAAACTCGATGAATCCATAATTATTGTTAGAAACAAGGCAAGATTGGTGGCCAAAAGCTATAATCAAGAAGAAGGAATTGATTACAAAGAAACGTATACTCCAGTGGCTAGATTGGAAGTTATACAAGTACTCTTGGCCTTTGTATACATCAAGGGATTCAAACTGTATCAAAGGGATGTAAAGAGTGCATTCCTAATTTGGCTACATCATGGAAGAAGTATATGTAGATCAACCTCTAAGTTTTGAAATGTGACTAAGCCTGACCATGTTTTCAAACTAAGAAAAGCTTTATACGGTTTAAAACAATCTCCTAGAGCATGGTACGAAAGACTTAGTAAATTTCTCATCGATCAAGGTTTTGTATGAGGAAAAATTGATACAACATTTTTTACAAAACAAAAACAAGATGATATTTTAATTGTTCAAATATATGTTGATGATATAGTTTTCAGTAGGGGTGTTCAAATCCGGGACCAGGACCGGGATCAACCACTCCCGGTCCCGGTCCCGGCTTGAGGCCGGGATTGAGAATTTGTGACCGGTCCCGGTCCCGGTCCCGGGACGGTCCCGGTCCCGGAAAAACCGGGACTATCCCGGGACCAAGACCTGGAATTCCCGGTTTGACACCAACATCTGATTTTTTTTGGTAAAACGCTACTGTTGTGTCATGGCAAGATCCAACAGTCCAATTCATTCATGTTTGTTAAACTTTAGAAGTCCACTTTATGCATAACTGTGGTGCTAGGAAGTTAATAGCCATTAGGAGTCTCTACATGTTCATTAATTAAATTATAAGAATGCAAATCAGGAGGGGGGTGTTACCAAGAATAAAGAATTAAAGATGATAGCCTGCTTTTTCACATAAACCTTGACTGGTGGCGATAATGGATTGTAGAAGTGAGTTAAGGTAAACATTGGTGAGTTAAGGTAAACATTGGAGGGGGGAAGGGAAATGAAAGCAGTTGAAAGTAGAAACAGGATAATTGGTGCCTCTGCAGTCTTTCTCATCATCTAATACAACTGTTAATTCTTTTTTTTTTTTGGGTTGATTTTCAGTAACCTACAAATGTAAATTCTGGATACTAAAGGAGAAATGTAATGAAGTGAAATCATTTAATCATCTACACATATCACCTGCTGAAGAACACAACACAGCCAAAAGGATGCCAAATCTTACATGCTAAGAAAAGTTGAACTTCAAATCTCAAGTTCTACTGCTGGAAAGTTAAGCAAAACTTACCAACAAGGTTTTCAGCAGAAAATTTTAGACAAATAGACTTCAGCTCTGTCGCATGATAATGATCAGCAAGGGCCAGCATATAAGAAACAGAATCTACAGATATGTCTTTGCAAAGTACAGACTCACATTAATTTGAGTCTTGGCAAATCATACTTCTCCCGACGCCGAGAGTGAGAACGGAGAAGCTGAGAGTGAGAACGCCCGACGCCCGACCCCGAGAGTGAGAACGGAGAAGCTGAGAGTGAGAACGCCCGACGCCGAGAGTGAGAATGCAAGAGGTT
Organism: Inga oerstediana; assembly: GCA_963210345.1. Taxonomy (NCBI): domain Eukaryota; kingdom Viridiplantae; phylum Streptophyta; class Magnoliopsida; order Fabales; family Fabaceae; genus Inga; species Inga oerstediana. The sequence continues at coordinate 45,058,671 of OY723407.1, forward strand.
GATAGCGAGAATGGAGAAGCCGAGACCGAGACTGAGAATCGGAGAGGTCGAGAGCGAGAGAATCGGAGAACCCTAGCAGCTAGCTCATCGATTGACCGTCGAGAGTGTGAGACCGTGAGTGTGATTGTGGATTACTGGATTGTGGTGACTGGTGACTCGAGAGTGATCGACTCAACACCTCAAGGTTCTTTTTTTTTTTCACAACCGTTTTCAATCACTCAATTGAGTCTGTTTTTTTTTGTTACAATTATATTCTTATTAGTTTGGGCCAAGTTTAACCCATTAGAAGAAGAACCCATTAAACATTAACAATTTAACATAACAAAAAAAAAACTGTATGTATAAGATATCGGGACCGGGACCGGGAATCCCGAAGCCTTGACCGGATCCCGTCCCGGTCCCGGTATCTTCTGCTCCCGGTCCCGGCTACTCCCGGTCCCGGTCCCGGTAAGGCCGGGATTTTTCAGTCCTTATCTTACCGGGACCGGGTCGGGATTGCCGGGAGCGGGATTATATGGACACCCCTAGTTTTCAGTGCTACTAATGAAACCTTATGCAAGGAATTTTTTGAGATAATGAGGGGGAGTTTGAGATGTCAATGATGGGAGAATTGAATTTCTTTCTCAGTTTGCAAATCAAACAAAGAAAGAATGGAATTTTCATATCTCAAACAAAGTATTTGAAAGAGCTATTAAAGAAATATGGAATGGATGAAGCAAATGGAATGGACACACTTATGAGCTCAACTACATTGCTTGATGCTGATGTCAAGGCGAAAGATTACAATATCGCAAGATATAGAGGAACGATTGGATCATTACTCTATCTTACTGCAAGTAGACCTGACATTTAATGTTGGTATATGTGCAAGATATCAATCAGTGCCAAAGGAATCACATACTAAAATCATCAAATGAATCTTTAGATACCTCGTTGATAGAGCAGAATTGGGTCTCTGGTATCCTAAAGGAAGAAATGAATATCTAGTTACATACTCAGATTCTGATCATGAAGGATACAAGACAGACAGAAAGAGTACAGTGGACAAAGCTAGTTTCTTGGAGGTTCACTCGTGTCATGGTTTATCAAGAAACAAAATACAGTGTCTCTTTCGTGAATAGAAGCCGAGTATGTTGCAGCATCAAGTTGTTATGCACAAATGTTATGGCTGAAGCAACAATTACAATATCTAGGTATTTATTTGAAGGAGATACAAATATACTGTGACAACACTAGCACGATAAGCTTGGTAAAGAATCCAGTTCAACATTCCAGAACCAAGCATATTGATGTTAGACATCACTTCATCAAGGATTATGTTCAAAAGAAAGATGTTAAAGTGATATTTATTCCAACTCATTTTCAGCTAGCTGATATCTTTATGAACCTCTTGCAAAAGATCAATTCTTATATATTAGAAGAGAATTGGGAATGGTAACTACCAATGAATTGTAAGTTATTTAGTGTTTTCAAAATGTTAAATAATGTTATGTAATGATGTTTTAATGATTACTAACTTAAGCATTGGAGTTTCTAGCAATTTGTTTTGCAGGATTTTGAAACTCTATTTTGAGGTATGAAAAGCAGAGGTTAACAGAGTACCATATCAGTCAAGAGACAACTTCAAGTAATCTACATTACCTGAGTGATAACTAGAAGTGATGATAAGCTTCACTCGAGTAACCACTTGAGTGATGACCATGAAAATGAGGCAGCGAAGCATTAATTCAAAAGGAAATGGTATACGGTTGAAAGTGAATAGCCAGGAACTACAAAGGTTGATTATTTGAGTAGCTACTCGAGTGATGCCTCAGAGTCACTCGAGTAAGCCCTTGAGTGATCTTGACTGTAGATTACAAATCAACCTTGTTTTCAACTCAATTCTGCCTTAAAGTACCATCAAATTATCAAGGAAATATATATGGGTAATTACAATATTATTCATGCTAGGTACACATTTAAATTTGTTCCATTTTTAAATTTTTGGTATGATTACTCGAGTAACTACTCGTGTGATGCCTCAAGATCACTCGAGTAGCCCCTCGAGTGATGTCAGGCACCAAGGCTTTATTTGTCACAACTCAGTCATTTTTCTTAAAATCTCTTTTAGTGATTCTCCTAGTACTCTGCTAAAATTTTTTCACAAACTCTTTCTAATCTTATGTCCTTTAAAACCCATTGATTTGTGTGTTCAAAAACTTCTCAAATTTCTCAAAATCCTCAACCCTAAACTTGCAACAGTCGGCAATCATTTTTCAAAAATCTACTTCTTCTTTTCAAACATTATGGTTAGAACTAAAACTCCTAATCCTAACACTCCTTTTGAGTCTTTTGAACCTCAACAACCCTCTGAATCTCGTTCACCTCCTCCAGCCAAGAAACAGAAATTGGCTCCCAATCTAAGAAGAGTTCACCTATAGGGAGAGGCAAGGGAACCAAAGTGCCATCTCCTTCTTCTGATTCATCTGACACTCCTTCTTGGTCTAGGAAACCTTTTAAGGAAGCCAAGTTTGATAGAAAAATTGCCCAAGAAATAGCAAGTATACTAGATAAGGCTTCCAAGTCTAGAAAAAGAAAAGAAGAATAACCTTCAAAGGAACTAAAAGAGAAAAAAGAAGAAATCACATTTCCTCCCATAGGATTCAATATGAAAAAGCTTGAGGAATCACAGAAAGACATAGATCACTTTTCAAAGAGAAGAGTGTGCAAGATGCACTTTATTAACCCCAAGCTTCTTCAAGATGTATTAAAATTCAACCTCACACCTTATCTTGAATCCTTTATACCCTAGCTTTCAGTTAAACTTCCATTTGCACCAAGATAGGAAGGAATTTCTATTACAATTTAGAACTTCTCAATGATGCCTTTAGAGATTCTCTGGAAGAAGAAATGGTCTCTAAGGTTAGAGGACAAGAATCGTAATCTCACCAACCAAAATAAACACCCGATTAAGGATAGAGGACCCCCTTAAGATATTTATCCTACTCTTCATTCAAGCCAGTTGTTTTCAATTTTAAGGCTTGGTGAGATAGTGGGACCTCTCAGTTTTAACCTAAGTGATATTTGTGATCTTCACCGAGTTCTATGGTATGTCTATTCTAGAGCCATAGTAAATAAATCTAATAATTTCACTCATTTCATTGAGTGAGATTTTAGAAAATTTGTGTCCATTTTTCTCTTGGAGAAAAAGGACTTGGGTGAGTTCATATTTGCTGAGATCAAGATATATATTTCGAAGGAAACATAACCACTCTAATGACTTATCCCCAGCTTATATCTTTATTGTTGAAAAAGAATAAGATTTGGTACTTTGAGAAGAATGAACCAGTTGAGCGGCTAAATCCAGTGGGATGAAATCAAATTGGGAAATTAAACATTGACATTCCCCTGAAGTCCCAAGAAGAAAAAGACTGGGGTTGGATCTAATAGGTTGGATGATACTCAGTCGTATACTCCTACTTCTACATCTGCTCCATCATTTCTTGGATCCACATTGTAGATACTTATGGAGAATATCCTTAAGGGCATTCATATGGATATAGCCAATACCAATATGGAACTCATCTCTTATATGACCAACAAGATAGGAGAACTTGTAGAGATTATGGATAAAGACATAAGGAGATGTTGTCACAACAATTAGCCCAGGGTGAGCTTCTGAGATCACTTCATGCCAGACTTGATGCGATGGCACCTAGTCCATATACTCCTAGTCCATCTATGCGTTCTTCTATACCTGAGCCAGTACCAGTTTTTGAGCCTAGACCTTCTTTTATTCCTCTTCCTATCATACCTATCACCATCCCAGAAATCTCCTTTTCTCTATGCTTGATCTTGACCTAGACATATCCGAACCTATTCACATCACTATTGATGACCTAATCCAGTCAACCTAGCCTGTTAAGCGCTAGCCAGTGCCTACTCCTATTACTTCACTTGTAGGTATTGAGGAAGTGATTGTTTCTTCCAGTGATCATCAGTCACCTGCTGGTATAGAGGAGGTAGAGGTTACTTCTTTAATCCTATCACCACAAAATCATCTAGAGGATCCTCTACAGATACCTCTAGTGAATCCACTTGAATCTCAACCATTATCTTCAGATTCTTCCAATTCGAGTGATTCATATGGCTCTGGATTTACACCTCTTCTAGTCAATCCCATTTTTGCAGCCTAGCCATCTAGTCCTAGTTTTTCCCTAGATTGATTCTCACCTTTGTAATGAAGACAAAAAGGGGAGAAGAACTAGAAGTTATTTTTATTGAGAAATGACATTAATGTTGCACAGATAGCATAGACTTATGTTTGAGAAATGACATTAATGTTGCACAGATAGCATAGACTTTAGGTTTATTTGGATTTAGGGAACTTTTGATAGTACATTGACTTGTTTTTAGCTATGTAATGAATTTCATGAATGAATTATGCAGTTATAGTTCTTATGAAGTTAGAATATATTATTATGAATTGATGGATTTCTATTTGTGTATGGTAGATGATTACAGGTTTTATCTCATTCTTGTTTTAGAAATTTCAAAATCATTGAACTTAAATCCAAAATGATTTCAAAAAATATTAAGAGTTTTGTAATCATTGAATTTGGAAACTCAAAGATGTTAAGTTCTTGATTTCAAAATAAGTTCAAACAAAAGATTCCAAAACATAAATTTGAACATAAAATCATTTTCAGATAAATTCAAATCATTTTCAGATAAATTCCAAGTCATTTGAAGTTAAAAGAATATTTTTGCAAAATCGACAAATGATATTTGAAAAGAGCTCAAGAATTTTAAATGCATATGATCTTAAAGAAAAGTCACAAATGCTTTCAAACACCTTGTTCAAAAATCACCAAGTTTTGTCATCATCAAAAAGGGGGAGAATGTTAGATCCACATGTTTTGATGATAACAAAGATTAGTTTGATCCTACAAAAAGTTTTGATAATAAACAAAAGAAATTTGAATAATGGAACTAAGTCTTTGGTGGCAGGAAAAACCATTACTCGAGTAGGCACTCGAGTAATAAAGAAGAACAGGAATTCATAGAACATGAGAAAAAAGCACTGACAGATTTCAAAAAAGTTTACTTGAGGGATCACTCGATAATGATTCCCTATTACTTGAGTAACCACTTGAGTAATGATGTTCCAGAGCTCTCTGCCAATATTTGTATGGACTTACTCAAGGGACTACTCGAGTAATATACTCATTGAGCTCTCTGCCAAGTTTTTGATGGTGTCACTCGAGTAGCCACCCGAGTAATGAGAAGAGATCAAGAGATTACTTAAGGGACTTCTCAAGTGATAGGTAAGTTTTTAGGCAGTAAAGACTCTATGAATATTTTGCTAACTCCACTCGAGTAGCCACTCAAGTAATGCTTTTGAATCACTCCAGTAACCACTCTAGTAATGGATAATGATCACTTGAGTAACTACTCTAGTGATCAAGTTAGAAGTTTTTGACTTAAATCTTGGCCAAGTTTTTCAATGGATCACTCGAGTAGCCGCTTGAGTACTGGATAACAATCACTCTTGTAGCCACTCCAGTGATCAGGTCAAAATGGTTGACTTAACTCTCTGCCAAGATTTTTAATGGATCACTCGAGTAATGAAGCATGATCACTCGAGTAGCCACTTGAGTAATGCAGTACAGAGAGTATAATTTTAATCTCTTGTTTGTTGATTTATTATCAATATGATTAATCTTTCATTGTATTAGTTTCCTAAGTGTATTTGTAGAAAACAATGAAGAGCTCATGCATTGAGAGAAAAGTCAAACATATCATCCGCAACGTCTGAAATGCTTACTTACCACAAACGGCTAGTTTTCAAATTTGAAGAATGGTCAAACAAAGCTACGCGACTGTAACGAACATGTTTGAAATGCTTCCAATAGATATTACAACTCATCTATATATATGGAGCATTCAATGAAGAACAGAACGCAACAACTCAGATCATGCAAACTGAGGCATTGTCGAATATGATCTTCAATACATTTTGACTAGACTTTATTTCTTTTTCAATGTTATTTATAGTAAATTCATTGAGACAGAAAGATTGGATGATTTGGAAAATAAAGGATATCTTAACTTGTGCCAGCTTGAGAAGCTTTTTCTTCCTTCTTTTTTTGACATTCAGGTATATCTAATTGTTCAACTAGTGAGGGAGATAAAGTTGTGTGGTCTTGTCTATTTATGATAGATGTAGTCTGTAACCCCCTGCCTTATAAACAGTAATTATGATTTGAAATTTGCATAATTAAAATGAATTAGACATCAGCAGATGATAAAATTTCATTTCCAATCCCATTCTTGAGATAGGGCTTTCACAAATTCTTTCAAAATTTCTGCCTTACCTTGGTTTCAAATTCAATATTCCGAATATAATTACCTATGCAGTTAAATCACAATTATACATATCAGAGTACACAACAAAAATGCCGGCAATTCCTGGGTTTCGTATATATACTAACAGTTCATATATTTCCATTTAGGGAATAACACAACTGTATCTAGAATAATATTTACATCCCAATAATATACAGTAATCCTAAATCAAAATTGATAACCAACAACCAAATTCAAATATCCCTAAGGAACCCTAGCCTCTTCTGGTTGTCTCCTTTCCCTTGGAGCCACTTGCCCTATTTGAAGGTTAGTTAAATGGAAAGAATGAGATTCAAGAGAATCCTAGTAGTAACGAATTACTCATACAATATATAAGCACAAAGCATATAAGAAAATCACAAATAGTAGCATCAGCATCAGCACAAATGACAGCACTCACGGCTGTATACTCAATACGACAGCTCACACTGTAATCATGTAAGGATAGCTTACGCTGGATAACGACAGCTATCACTAGCTATAAGAGCAGTAGCATCACAAATCATCACATAACATGATCAACATACATACAATGCATTTACACATAGTATAAGAGAAGAGTCACTACCTAGTTCTTTCCAAGCATGCTCTGGCACATTTCGTTCACGATCAGGGAAAATGTCGAACCCTATAACCAAAATCAAGAACGATAGATTAATTCTTTACTCCAATTTCTTACTTTATCAATACTTAGAGTTGGTTATCATTTGGACTCTTTAAGTGGCTACTAGAAGCCTAGACTCATACCTAAAGGGTTGGGAAAAGCATGCTCAAAAACTATCTTCGAAAGTTCAAAATGCCAATTTTGATTGGTTGGCTGCGACCAGCCCCCCTTAGGGCATACCAACAGATGGTCAGAAAGATTTGGGCCACAATCAACACCTTTGGGCCGTGGCCAGAATCAAGTCAGAAACTTTTGTGTCACGGTCAAAAGCAGGTCAGAATGTTTTTGGCCGCAGCCAGAATCAGGTCAGAAACTTTTGGATCACGGCCAGCCTCCTTAGGCTACAGCCAAAAGCAGGTCAGAAAGTTTTAGGTAGTGGCCAACAGATGGTCAGAATGTTTTTGGTGGCGGCCAGCATTTTAGGCCGCGGCCAACCAATGACCTGAATCCTAACTGATTTTCCAACGTCTATATCTTTGTGCACAAAACCCAGAATAACACAAACTGTATATGAATAGAAAGCTTGCAATGTGAACTTTGAATCTAAAAATTTTCACAACATTTAGACACCATTTGCTATGTCAAAATATCATGAAAAGTTGGGTCCCTACACTGTATTTTAGACTTAGGAAAATTCCAGATTTTCTAGATTTCACACATTGACTTCCAATGGTTCCCAAACTTCAGTCAAACACCATTTTCACACAAAATTTGGCAAGGAATCCATTGGAGCCATCAAAACAACTAAATCCAACTCCCCTTGACATGTTACACAATAGGCACAACATGTTACACAACCACACAATTCAAAACTCAACATTGCAATCCTTTCCATTCCAAAATTCCAAATCAATTTCAATGGCACAAAGACACAACTTGACACCAATTCCACCACAATATACTAACCAATTCATACATTTCAAAATTACAATAAAATCAGGGCAAAAATCACAAATCCACTAACTCATCCAATGTTCATAATGAATATGCTAAAATGTATCACATACTTACCTCTTCTTCTTCCCAAATCTAGTTCTTTAATTTCTCAACTTCAAAATTTCTTCAAACACTCAAACACCACCTTTCAAAAATCTAAAACCATAGAGGTGAAGCTCTTATCACCATGAACAAGATTAATGAAGAAGATTTGAGCATACAAGGCCATTTACAAGACCAAATACTCACCTTTTACTTTCTCTTTCTTGCTTGATCTGAACAACAATGGAGGAGGAAGAGAGAGAAAATATGAAATGTAAAGATGAAGATAGGAATAGATTTTTGGGAAAGAAGGATCCCCCTTGCCCGACTTTGGAAAGGGAAGAGAGAGGAAAAATGGTTTGACAATTTGACCAAATCCTATGGCTCACACTTTGACACTTGGCAAGATCTTGCTCACCTACCATGGACATACCTGAATCCCTTAGGCATAGGATTCCACCCTATTGACTTTTTGAGAGTTAATCCTCACCATTGACCTTTAAGTTACCAATGAGTTTCCTCTTTGGTAACTAACCAATTGGTCGGTAACTTTCCTTTTTCTCATTTTACCCCTAATTATAGCAATTCTACCCAAATACCACTAAACACATTTTTATTTTTATTTCACTCAATCATGCGCCTTCTCTACCATTAGGGTTCATTTTAAGCTTTGTCACACAATTATGCTCAAATGCAGGGTTAGGCACTGATTGTAATACATTTAAATCGAAATTCACATCATATTCTTCAAAAGTGTTTATTAACAGTAATTACATCACTTTTGAAGTCATTAGCCCTTAATCACATTTTGGGTCATTACATAGCCAATTAAAAGAACTATAAAATCCTAAAAGGGTACGTGAAGAACCCTAACTAGCCTTAAGCATCTATTGTTCAGAAATATGTTTCTAAAGAAGCCATGAAATTTTGTCAACATTATGTGTCAAATGTATGACATATTAGGCTTCCTAAATGTCATGATGAAGAAGGAGGTAGACATAAGGCTATAGTAAAGAGTATGGACACTAATGGATTGCAACAAGTCCACTTGTACATCTTGAATAATGTTAATGAAGTTCAAATTACATTAATGCAGACAAAGAAATTGTACGGAATGAAAATAGTTGAATGATTGAACGGAGGTTAATTAGGTAGCATAACAGAACTTTTGCACATTGTTTCAAAAAAAAGGTTGATGGAGAATAATGTGTTTCTGATACAATTAAATGGTTAGCACGTGGTTCTGAGGTTGATGTCATAAGTTAAACTTTATTTGTGATCAATGGTTATACCTTTTACACAAAGTCCCTAGATGATAGGAGCACTATCTAGAACAGTAGTGTTATGTTAGTGGCTTAATCTTTGCACTTCTCTAGTTTGAAAGATAAGAACCCTAAATTGGTAGTCATACCTTATTATAGGGTTATTGAAGAGATTTGAGTGGTTGACTATATGAAAATTAAATTTTCTATTTTCAAATGCAAGTGGTTTGATATCAATAATGGTGTGAAGATTGATCAGTTAGAATTTATATTAGTAGATCTGAATAGTAAAAGTTTTAGAGATGAACCTTTTATTATGGTAGATCAGGTGAAACAAGTATTTTATATTACCAATCGGGAAAATAAAATGTGCTTTGTAGCTCTCTAAGAAAAAAGGGTTTTTCATATTGATGAAGAAAGTCATTCAAATTTTGATCTTCCTGAGACTCCTTCTTTCTCTAGGGGTCTACTAGAATTGAATGAAGAAGATAAAGCAGATAATGAACATGGCACAAAAAATGATTATCATGAAGGGAAATGGGAGGATATCCCTTTATAAAACTATTTTGAAAGCTAGCTAGGTAAAGTAAATATCATTATGAATTATATTTGAATTATGTATATATTTATTTTACATATAAAACTACCTTTTTTTTGTTGTCGTCACAAGAAAATGAAGGATTTGAAGCGTCCTAGTGTGGATGCTCTAGAGCCAGCTAGTGGTCATCAAGGTGAGCCAGCTAGTGTTAATCAAAGCAAACCTAGTAATGCTCTGAGCCAGAATGAAAGTAAGCCCAGTAACTAGTCCAAAGCACATTATACAAAGAAAAATGGTTGTTTGCTCACCAAAAGGGGAGTGGGTCTTATACGAGCGAACAATCTCATATAGTTGGTAAAAAATTGTAAGTATCATTGTTGTTATTAATTATTTAGTAAACAAATTTCATTACTTATGTATTTGTGTCTTACAAGAGGAACTTCAAAAAAAAAAAAAAAAACAAGCCAAGGGATCTTTTAGGTTCAATAAGAGGAATGATATCCTGATGGTTGCTACAAGAAAACTTAAGCATCCTAGCTGTATCAGGGGAGTTGGAGAAGGGGTAGGCATAAGGGACTACTTTGGAGAAGTACTACGCCATTCCTCAAGTATGGTGATTAGGGAGGAGATGGAGCATATGTTGGCCACTGTGAGGAAGGAAGTAAGGGCCAGGCAGAAGCAGTATTTGATGCACGATTGAAGATCGGTTAAGCAAGATGAAGGAGGAAATAATGATCATGGTGAGCACAAGACAAGATACTAATGCTTCCAAAGCACATTCACTTGTACCTAAGCAAAACACTAAAGGGAGTTGCTGTAAAATTGGTCAGTCATCAGAGAGTCCTGGAAAAGAAATTGCTGAGCCTTGTGTCCTTTTTGTGGAAGATCTTTTAAGACGATTAGTTGCATGGGGGAGTGTGCACAACTTGGAATCAACTATCCACCACCAACAAATAAATGATGATCAAGTCAAAGTGGCAGTTGAAGAGGTGATCATTACAGATGCACTTATCCCTTTCCCTGCTGATGATTTCAAGATTATGAGCGATGTACTCAATTCTTTTATCTTGTGACTAAAGAACTTTGTTTCTGATCGAGCTAAGAAAACCCTGATCACAACCCTAACTGCAGCTCCCTCCACTCAAGAAGTTTCATAGCCTCCATTGAACGCCATGCAATAAGTGATTCTAATGGCATATGATTCATCCTTTGAAACAAGAGATTGGCCTACAGATTTAGCTGTTAGCAAGTCTGGGGTAACATGCTATCTTGAGAGGTATGATTTAATGTCCCTAGTAGCTTCTAGACAATGGCTTATAGTTGCAATTGTCCAATTATTTTTAATGTAGGTATCTTCTTCAATTGGAAGTAAATATTTTAAAAATTACGTCGTTAAACTTTTACTTGTGTGCTTGCGTTATTATAGGTATATGAATCATAGGTTGGTTTCCTCTAGCAAAAGCGATAAATTTGGATTCATATACCCAGTTCAAATCCACGACAAAGGGACAACTGCTGCTATCAGACATGCATACTTATCAGAGAGGCTTAGTGAAATCGCAACTGAGTGTTTCTTAGCTCTATATGTGCATAGGTAAGAAATGAATTTATATTTCATAATATATATAATGCTTTATATTTGCTTAATAGTCATCCCTTTTTTTCAGTGATTATTAGCAATTGGTTATTCTATGCAAGATTTATAATGTCATCCTCTTGTGCTCCCTCCACTACAAACTCTGGAATGAACTGAAGAAGACCATGAACTTGTAAGTTTTCTTGCATTACCTATTATTGGCAGTACATGGAATTTGTGCAAAATAAGTAACCCTAGCTTTGTGATTTTGATGATAGGTCTATGAGGATATTCCGACCTGCTACTTGTGGTAAGCATATTAATGAGGTAAAAGACCCTAAATGGATCATCCCAAAGATTAGTACATATTTGTTTGCTTTAAGAATGTGTTCAAAAAACTATGCTTAGCTTTATACATGTTTTAATGATGTCATGTTCTTTTTCAGAGCTGTAGGCAACCACCAGGGTCCAACTTATATGGGTTGTATGTTTTGAGACACATTTATAATATTATCACCCTAGGCATGACTGAATTTAACCAAGAGGTAAATGTGTGTTTCAAAAATTTTGCATTACTTTTATTCTTTTTTAAGTTAACAAGTTCACATTTTGTCTGGCTTTGGTGTTACAGATGTTTGATCTTACTAACCCCTTTCCTGAAGTAGATATTGATTTCATCAACATATCTTTGTTGAATTCATTTATGAGCTTTTACAATAATAGTGAGTTTTTTTAATCCAATGTTGTGCTGCTAATACGTATTGCTTCTGTTGATGATTTGCATAGGACAACTTGTGGTTTCTTGTCTAACTGTGTTTATGTCTATGCATAGGACAATTTCTGGGAGATCGATGATACATGTATGGGATTTGAAAGGTTGACCTCTGTACTTTTTCTTCCCTCTGATTTTCTGTAAAACTAAGGAATTTTCTGTATATACTGAGGAATTTTTCTTCCCTATGCTTTTTTTGCAAAATTTGTTGAATTGAAAGTGCAAAGTTGAGATTTAAGTGACAAGTAAGAGTAGTTATGTAATGTTAATGATTTCAATGAAGTTTAGCAATTGATATCTGATGTTTACTTGGGGCTATTTTATGTTATGGAAGTAGAATTGGAGGCTTGTACAATGAAACTCATAGTATGGAAAGAAAGAAAAGCAAGAAAGTAAGAGAAGTTTAAGCTTAAAGGTAGCAAATTAAATAACTTTACCTTGCTCTTGAATGCCTAGTTGTTGCTTGCATGAATTGACATGTTTGTTATTTTTGTGATTATGTGAAATCATACATTTATACAATTGAACTTGTTTGAGACATGTCATAGGCCTATGTGTTTTACAGTTAATGCATGATAGGTTTAAATATGTCATTATAGGATGAAGGTGCATGTTAGGTTACAAGTTTCTAATGAGAAAGCTAACGAAATAGGCAATGGTAAGTGGAAGGACAAATGAACTCCCTATGGCAACATTGACTTTGTTATAAGTTGTTGATTGCATAACAAATTCCATATATTAGTTGTATAAATTGAATATGGGGATTTGACATGTATATTTGGATATATAAGTATGATAAGTAATTATAAGTATGGATATATAAGTAGGGCTGTGGAAGCATACTTTTAGGAAGCATGTATACTCTCAAGGAATACTGACATAATCACTCCACAAGTTAAAAAAAAGGACACTTTTTAGACCGGTTGTCCAAACAACCGGTTTAAAAAGTTATTTTTTAGCAACCGGTCTAAAAAATATTAGACTTTTAGACCGGCTGTATCACGACCTCACCCAGATCCGGTCTAAAAAGTTATTTTTCCACCAGTTAATGATTTAAGAGAGTATATAGTTGGCGAACCAATATACATTTTTGACAAATAACTATTTTAATTAATTTTCTTGATCTACCCAAATTAGTTAATTAGATTTTATATTATATTAAAGAGCAAAGGCACAATAGTAGTAGTTTTTAAATAGTATTTAAAGAACTGATTTAATTATACTACCTTAAAAGAAGCCATATTTGCTAGGTAATTTGAACTTTATTTGACTATTTTTAACCGTCAGGTCCATATGCAAGCATAATTTAAATTCTAAGTTCGGCTTTTAACCGTTAATTAAGGAGCAACATATTTGACAGTTAAACCAAAACACAACATCAAAAAGTCAATTTACAGGAGTGGCTGTTGAAAGGTTATTACATTCTTGACACTTTTTGCAGAAAAACTGTCAAGTATGTTGCAATTACTTGAAGGTTAAACATTTAAACGTCAAATAATATGGTACTAATTTTGTTCATTTTTCTACTTTGTCTTGATGTTTTTCTATAAAAAAAAAAATGTAAAATATGTAGAATTATTTGACCTTTTTTCAATAATAGTTAAATATTTGCACATAGTTTATATACTTATTTCACAATCAACGTAATAATCGATAAATAAATGACTTTATTAGTGTATGTTACATGATCTCTATGAAATATTTACATTCATCTTTAGATTATATATCAGTTTATAAGTCAGACAAATTAGTTTGGAGAAAAATGATAAATATAAATACTTTAGTATAATGAGTAACAACTTTGGTTACACAAAAAGGTTATATGGTTTTTTTTATAACACTTTGAGTGACCTGGCCTCTGTTTGACGCTTTTTTTAATTCTATTACCAAGTATCCGTGCAACCGATTAGTCCAGATTGAGACTTTACAATTAGGATGCCTCTCCCCAAGGGTCTTTTTAAACAAAAGGTCAATATGGTAATTTGACATGAAAATTTAGTGTTAGAAAAATTCTTAGAGACTATAATGTAATTAATTCATTTCCTGAAATACATATATATACACACACACACACACACATGTGTGTCAATATATTATTTCAATGATTTTCATAGATTAACACTCACAAGTAGGAAATGGAATTCATTGTATAAAAACGAAGGAGAAAAAAGTCTAAAAACACAGATAAGGACAGAGAAGTTGAAGGCAATCAGACTCACAGAGAAATATAGAGAGGGGTCTAAAATTGTAACGGGGCAACCCCACATTTATCACAGGTACACATAGTCCTCTCCCCTAGAGCCGGTAATATGGGCTCAACCCGTTAGGGTTGGGAAAATCCCAACCCGCAAAAATGCGGGCCGCACAGGCCCGCACCGCATAACCCGCGGGTTGATGCGGGCCAGCCCACGGGTTGGCGGGTTGGCCCGCAAAATTTTTTATTTTTTATTTACATATAATAATTTTACAAAACTTATAAGTTTTTCACTGCTACCTTAGTACCTCCCAATCCAAAGAGAAAAAATCTTAGCTTCTTCCCTTATTCTTTAAACAAAATTATTATATCTTAGTTGCTTAAGGATGAGTTTATGTTTTATTTATAAACTTTAACAAATTTGATAACTTTATCTTTTAAATTATAGATTATGTTTTTAAATTTTTATAAGAGAAATGATTGATACTAGGAAGGTAAATTTAATTACTCATATATACGTGTCTCATATTTTCAATCATCTTTAAAAATATAATTTTCTTTTTCAAAAAAAAAATGCGGGCCTGCGGGCCGGCCCGCAACCCGCACACTGCGGGTTAGGGTTGGCGTTTTGCCAGCCCGCAGAAGTGCGGGTTGCACAGGCCCGCACCGCGCGGGCTGCGGGTTGGTGCGGGCCAGCCCGCAACCCGCGGGCTGGCCCGTATTCCCAGCTATACTCTCCCCACAATGGACAATACATAAATGAAATACAAAACCGTGCACGCATGGATGCAGTCACATTCGTAACTTGTGTAATAAAAAATATATTCTCTCAAAAATATATTCTCTCATAAAACCCAGAATTTATCACATATATAAAATATATTTATCATTCAAATTACAAATATGTTTCATTAAGATAATAAAAAGTTATAAGTTGAATAATATTTACCATTATTTACCCATAATGGTACAAATTTTTAAGATGAACTATGAATTGGACCTTGGAAATAATTGTCCCAATTATTGATTGTGATTATCCTCACATTAATTTCCTTCACTTTCATCCATCAATTTTTGGACCATGTGTGGGTGGGGAGGGGTGGGGTGGCCTAGGTTGGATAGATCATGTTAAGGTACCCTCAATTTCGACAGAAATGAATTACTCCTCTTGTCTTATTTAATTATAAGATCAAGGGAAGTTTTTTTAAAAAAAAAACTATTTATAAGTCATATCAACTTTTTCATATAAATGTACAATTGTAGCGGTGTTTATTAGTTAACCGCTACAAATGATATTGTGGCGGGTTATTTGTAACAACAGCTACAAAGTGCAGTTGTTTTTTCTCCCTCAAGTTGTTTATATATATTTTTTCCAATTTTGTTTATTCACGTCTAATGAAAGGACACTACTACAAAAAGGGGTTTTAGTGGCGTAGCTCCTGTGGCATTTCTTTAAAGAAGCGCCAAAAATAATTATTTATTAATTTAAAATCAAAATTATTTGAAAGCTTTGGCGCTTACAATTATAAACGTCATAATTGACGTTAACCTTGCATGACGTTTCTCTGAACAAGCGCCAAACAAGGCCTTCAGTTTTTTTTAAAAAAAACAATATAGGAAGCTTTGGCGTTTTATCTGGAAGCGCCAAAGCTTCCTATATTCCTAAACAGGGTCACATGCGTTCACTGAGTCAGCACAAGCAGAGTCTAACTTATATATTAAACGCCAAAGCTTCCACATATATATTTTTTAAAAAAATGAAGGATATGAATCACACGATCATTGCAGACTTTTTTTGGATCAAGATGGGAAGCTTTGTTTTGAACAAAAAAAAAGATGGGAAGCTTTGGCGTTTTATAATAAAACGCCACAGCTTCCAGTTGATTTTGGAGGGGAAGCTTTGGCGTTTTGGAATAAAACGCCAAAGCTTCTACAATTACAAAAAAAAAAACGAAGGGAAGCTTTGGCGTTTTAGAATAAAACGCCAAACCTTCCACAATTAATTAAAAAAAAAACGAATTTGGAGGGGAAGCTTTGGCGTTTTGTAATAAAACGCCAAAGCTTCCACAATTATTAAAAAAAAAACAAAAGGATCATCTTTACCGAAGGGAGAAGAATCACGTGAAAGCTTTGGCATGCATTGAAAAGTCAAGTCAAAAAAGAATCAACACATAAAATATAGTTAAACTAACCAATTACATAAACACAGTGCCAAAACTTCATATTGAAAAAATAAAAAATAAAAAACAGAATAGAAGCTTTGGTGCTTCCTAAAGAAGCGCCAAAGCTTCCATTTTTTTTTTAAATTTTATTTTGAAAATGGGAAGCAATGACATTCTTTTATGAAGCGCCAAAGCTTCCCCTGTTTACAAAATTTAAAAACCCCGCCATTGACATCCCGCCATTATCACTCTCCCGCTTGTCACTTCCCATTACTTCGATCCATTACTCTCTCACTTTATTGGTCTATTAGCTTTTCTTATTCGTTATCCCCACTCCTTCCTCTCTTTGATGGCAGCAAGAGTAGAAGTAGGAGATCCCTAGCTTGTAAGCATTGTTTTTTAAACATTTGATCCATGTTTTCTTTTTTTTTTCTTTTTGGTATAAATTTGCAATGACTCTTATATGTTTGCTCATATTTTTTATTTTTTAAGTATTGATTTGAAGTTTCAACTTTGTCAACTTAAACTTCCTATATATTGTTATTTTTTTTTAATTTTTAAACTTACAAATTAACAATATTGTAGTAATACAAATCATTGTAGTTAATGTTTTGTATTTTTTACCATTGTATTGTGATTTGTTTGTTTTATCAAGAAAATAAAATAATTAAAAAAATGATCATTATCGTTTTATATTGTAATTTACCTACTAGATGAAATGTATAGTCATTTACTTACTAAAAAATTATATATGATTATCAGGTATTTATTTTCACATAACACCGTAAAAAAAAGAAATATTTAAAAAAATTATTAAAAATAAAAAATAAAAGTCGAAAGGAGGCATTGCCTCCTTTGGCGTTTATGTTAAAAACGCCAAAGGAGGCAATGCCTCCTTTGGCGTTTATTTTATAAACGCCAAAGGAGGGTACCTCCTCCTTTGGCGTTTTTTTAGATTGAAAAGCGCTATAGGTATTTTTAATGGCGTCAAAAGCTTTGGCGTTTCTTAAACGCCAAAATATGTTTTAAAATAAGCGCCATTATACCGCTTTTTTGTAGTAGTGGGATTTTATCTCTTTATTTGTCTAAACATTTACGGTGGTTTTCATTTTAATTCTTTTAAATTTTAACCATTTCAAAATTAACGATTTCATATATGAAAACCATAATAATTAATTAAAATATAACTATAAGTAACTAAACTTAAATAAATAATTAAAATATCACTAACATAAAAAAAGTCTAACTTTCTGTACGATGCACAAAGTATAACTAACTAAACTAACAGTCAGGACGCAAATCATGAGGTCCTCTCTCAGTGGGGAGGAGGAGGAGGAGGCTGACTGGAGTTAATAGCATCATCATTGGTGGAAGGAGGAGGAGGCAGCTGGATGATGAACTTGGGGATTGTGGGGACCTGTGGATGCTCCTTGTTGGGAAACAACAGGCTCCACGACCTGGACAACAGTTGTTCGTGATATCTCGCCACTGGGTCTGCTGCTTGTAGAAGTAGTTGACTTGCACTTGAATCTGCCTGAAAACCTCCTCACGGATGTCTTGAACCGTCTCCTCCCTTAGCCTTCTGAAGCCCGAGGTTCATGCTCTAGAGGTGCCAGCCTGAGAGGTGTCGCTCCTGCTGTAGACCAAACTAGGTCTGGTGCCTAACCCTGATGCATCCAGGGTGCTCAACTAGTCCCAGACCAGCTTTCAACGGCGTAGTAGGATCCATAAACTACTATGACTCCTGGTTCTAGGTCACTCGTAGCAGCCTGGGACTGCTAAATACACTCTTGCAATTTTATGAAACAAGTTGTTGCTATTATTATTATTATTAAGAATAAATTAATTGTTCTAAACAATAAATAAAACAATAATCAATTTTCTTGCAATAGCCTCCTCTACCAGCTGAGATGTCGGAGTCCAGTCCCAATGTCTATGTGTGACGTGAATAACTCTCCATAGTCCGTCTAGCGGTTCTTTTGCTTAGTCTTCCTCTCCTAAAACAATATATTATAAACATTTATTTATTTGAAATTAGATAGTAATATTAAGGTAAAATAAACTAAAATTGTAAATATTACCAATTCGCTGTAAGTCACAACAAATGACTTCGATCCAATTGTATGGTGGATCCTCTGCTGCCCCTTGACTCCTTGTGTTTCTCTAAGAAAGAACCTACAAAAAAGCACACAACTTTGAAATAATGAAAAAAGTAAACAAGTAATAATTATTAAAAAACATTAAAAAAATTACTTAAATCATAGCAATTAAAAAAAATACCTGTTCCTCTAGGCTCCTCCTGTATTGGACAAAACTCACCTAGTCATTTGGTAGGACGCCGTCCGAGATGTCCTCGATCAGTTACTGCAAAGGAATCGTCCCATCCTTATTCATGATGTAAAAGAGATGATTCCTCCTATTCTTCCAGTCGTCGCCCATCTTTATTAGCATGTACCTCTTCTTGTTTCCCGAATAGCAAACCTATCCTGTAATATAATAAACAAAAATAATTAAATATGATTATTTACATATCAGAAAATTAATAAATAATAATTAAATACAATTAATTTTAAATTAAAATCATTTAATACAATTAATTACCTTCACTGCCTCGTCCCATGCCAGATCCTTCGGCCCCTTTGGAACATTCTTCCATGTCCTGAAGTGAATGGGAAACCGCATTCAACTTGTAAAGCGTGCCAACGACTGGACTCCCAACTTAGTCCTAAAATGTCAAATGTACAGGAATGAGGTTCAAACCCATTCATGTACTATTCTAGGCACTTCCATAGTGTTTTTAGTAGTTATATAGTCTGTTAAGAAAATTTACCAAAATACCCCCGGGGACCTAGCCTGGCCTCGACTTACCCGATCCGACCATACTTTTTCCAAAATTTTGAACTAGGCTATTCTGACATATTTTCGCCCAAGAAATTAATTCAGGGTTTCGGGGGCATTTTGGTAATTATGCTTTTTAAGATTTTTCTAGAAAAGTGATCACCTGTAACCCCACCTAATTTTCCCTCCTGAGCTTAATGGAATCATTAGATCATCAAATATCGAACTCCAACTCCTTAAACCAGTACTAGCTGAAATTCCTAATTCTCCAGAAAAATTTGGGGTTTTTAAAATCTGACTCTGCAGACTTACTCCTTTATACTCCTAATCACTTTATTAACTATTTAATTACATTATAAAAACCATTTAGACTCAATTTGGGCAGCATAACATTTAGGACACAACTTTTCCCAAATTTACAAATAGAGCAAATTCAGCAGAATTTCATCAATTTAATTATTCACAGCAGCCAGAACAATCAATATTTGAAGTGTCAGAAGTTACCTTAAGCTCCTTCTTGCTTTTCCTTGGTGTAGCTGAAAACTCTATCTTCAAAACACCAAAATTTGTGCTTCAAATACCTTAAATAACATAGAAGAGAAGCTTAGGAAAAGGATTATACATGTTATGTACAAATTCACTGAAGAAATTGATCTACCTTATGAGATTTTCCTTCTTCTCTCTCTAAAATTCAAAGCACTCTCTCTCTCTCTTCTATGCTTGCTGCTGGACGAAAATGGGAAAAGGATTAAGGGAAATATATTTTATAATATCCTATTTTCCCTTTTAATTATTTAATTTCTAATTTTTTTGGATTTAAGAAAATTCTGGCAAATTTTCTGGCCAAACTTTGAAAAATCATAACTAAATTTATGGACATCGTATTAGAGTGATTCCAAAGGCTATAGAACCCTTATTGAGTCTAGTTTCAATGAAAAATATAGCCTTTAGCCAATTAGAAGCACAAAATTCCCAGAAGTTCCATATTTGGATGCTGCTCTAGAAACTTTCTAGTTCCTTGAGTAAACTTCAAATATTCATAACTTTTTGTATACAACCCTAGAAATTACCCATTACCTACAAATTAAAGCTTAGGATGTCTACTTTCTTTCTGTAAAATTTCATAATCTTTAATCATTATTTGGTCACCCAAAACTATTTGATAAACTCACTACCTCACAAGAAATCTCACTAGCAGCACTCATCACATTCTACAAAATTCACCATTTTATTTCATTGACTATTTCCAATAATTACCATACATATTGGTGAATAAAATTTGGGGTGTTGCATTTCTCCCCCACTTAAATAAAGTTTGTCCTTGAAATTTGTTTATATATATAGCCTTAAACTCCAGGGACACTTTAGGTTTCCGCTTCTTCGAGTTTCCCAATATCCTTGGGCCATCCTCAGTCCGGTATTACACTACTTTCTACCCTTCAGACTTTAGCTATTTCTCTAGGGCTGATTCACAGACTAGGAGGATTCACTCCTTTGGTAACTTCGTCCGTGCATATCTCCTATCACATTATAATCAAGACTGTATCAGTATACAATCCTTTTGCCAGAACTGCCACTCTACAGAACCTCTTGGACTCTTCCAGAATCGCTTGAAGCTCTAATACCAAAATGTCATACCCTTATCTTATTTTCTCAGTTTTCAAAGCGTTTACGCGCAGTTTGGTGAGCAAGATATGAATAGCTTAAGCATACTGATATATTAATATAAGGTACTTGATTACAACATAGGTTTTTCCCCCATAGAGTTTGATAATATTCACAAATGTATACAAAATGCAAAAACTAAGCCTATATATATAACCACTATCTTTACCTTAGGACCCGCAACATCATTTCTTCATGTCTACCAACTTGCCTTTAGATCCCTTAGTAACCGCTGACACATTATCATTTTTGAAAAAGAATGAAATTATGAGGAATCCCAATAGTAACATATAACCAAACATATAAAATGTAAGAATTAAATATGTAATGAATCATATAATGTAAAATGAAAAGTCATAACAATTCGTGTATGTACACAAAGCTCAAAGCTAAATCACTATTTGGTTCCCCTACGCGTACCTCAGCTTGGCCCCTAACCACAGCTAGGTAATGTACCCGAGTTGTATCTTAGCTGGGTACCTAACCATAGCTAGGTAACATACCTCAGGCACCATGTTCATATCACATAATATAGTAACATACAATATACCAACAATCACATAGTGTATGCAAGATTATAGTCATTACCTTAACCCTTTTTGCCTCAAAACATGTGCCTCGTAAAGCGCGCCAACTACTTGGCTCCCAACTTGATCCTAAAATATCAAATGTACAAGAATTAGATTCAAACCCATTCATGTACTATTCTAGGGACTTCTATAGTCTTTTTTAGTGGTTATATGAGTTTATTATGAAAATTTACCAAAATGCCCCAAGGGACCCGGCCCAGCCTCTACTTACCCGGTCTGACCGTACTTTTCCTGAAATTTTGACTTGGGCTATTCAAACATATTTTCATGCAAGGAATCTATTTCTGGACTTGGAATTATGAAACTCACTATCAAAAGACCAGAATGTCCTTGGCAAACCCTATTTTAGGGTTTCAGGGGCGTTTTGGTAATTATGCTTTTTAAGGCTTTTCTGAAAAAGTAATCAACTGCAACCCCACCGAATTTTCCCTCCTAAACTCTATGGAATCATCAGATAATCAAATATTCAACTCTAACACCTTAAACCAACACTAGCAGAAATTCCCAATTATCTAAGAAAATTTACAATTTTCAAAATCTAACTCTATATACTTGATTCTTTCTACTCTTAATCACTTTATTAACTATTTAATTACATTATAACCACCATTTAGACTTAATTTGGGTAGCATAACTTTTAGGACACAACATTTCCAAAATTTACAAACAGAGCAAATCCAGTAGCATTTCACCGATTAAATTATTCATAGCAGCCAGAACAATCAATATTTGAAGTGTCAGAAGTTACTTTAAGCTTCTTCTTGCTTTTCCTTGGTGTGGCCAAAAACCCTAGCTTCAAAAACCTTAAATAACATAGAAGAGAAGCTTAGGAGAAGGATTATACAAGCTAGGTATGAATTCTCCAAAAAAATCGACCTACCTTGTGAGATTTTTCTCCTTCTCTCTCTAAAATTCAAACCACTCTCTCTCTCCTCTATATACTTGCTGTTGGATGGAAATAGGAAAAGGATGAAAGGAAATATATTTTATAATATCCTATTTTCCCTTTTAATTATTTAATTTCCAATTTTTTGGATTTAAGCATATTCTAGTAGATTTTCTACCCAAACTTTGAAAAGTTATAACTAATTTTGTAGACATCATATTGGCGTGATTCCAAAGACTATAGAACCCTTATTGAGTCTAGTTTCAATGAAAAATATAGCCTTTAGCCAATTAGAAGGCCATAATTACCAGAGATTCCATCTTTGGATATTGCTCTAGAAACTTTCCAATCTCCCTGAGTAAAATTAAAAAATACATACATTTTTTGTATACAACCCCAAAAATTCCTATTACCTATCAAATTAAAGCTTAGGATGTCTACTTTCTTCCTATAAAATTTCATAATCTTTGACCCTTATTTGGTCATCCAAAACTACTTGATAAACTTACTGTATCACAGGAAATCTCACTAGTAGCATTGTTCACATTCAAAAAAATTCACCATTTTATTTCATTTATTATTTCCAACAATTACCATACATATGGGTGAATAAAATTTAATGTGTTACATAGCCTCCGGTCTAGGCTATTCAGACTGGCCATGTCTAGTCTCCTCATAGAAATATTCCTCTACTCATATGCACAATTTACCACATACACTAGTTAAATTTAAATTCACATTAAATAGGTCAAATTTAAATATTTAATTTATTAAATAAAAATTACATCTACTTTGGACTTGCACCTCAAACCCAGTCGATCAGGAAGACGATTGTTGCAGTTTGTTCTGCTCTCATGCCTCCTCCTTATCCAAGAACTACTCCATGTCACTAATAGTTGCTCAGAATCATTTCAGCTCCCTCTCCCTGAATAGCAGGAGGCACCTGTGGTGTGGTTGCCTCCTGTGGGGCTATTTGCAGTGGCTGTGGTAGGGCCGACTCCTGTGGCTACTGTAGGGCCATCTATTGTGGCGTGGTTGCCATCCCTTCGGGCTGACCCCTCCCCTGTCCCCTCCTCTACTGCTACCACCCCGCAGAAGCAGTCTATGGGGAAGCTCGGCCTCCTTCCCCTTTCCTTTGTCTCTCCCTGAATCCATATGAACTGTAAAATATAAAACAATAAAAAAATAGTCATATTAATATATAAAATATAATAATAAAAAGTGGAAAGAAAATATGTAACTTTCATACCTCAAGTGTGAAAAATGTGAAATTATGCAGCAAAACTCCCAGAGAGACGTTAGAAAACAAAATGGCCAAATGAGACAAATAATGGGTGGCGGGGCTTTTCTAGCATTGCATTTTGTAGCAGTTATTGACAAAATCGCTACTCAAAATATTACAAAACCTGAAACCCTACCTCGTGCAATGCAAAACTTTATAGTGGTTACCAATAATCGCTATTGACATTTTGTAGTAGTTTACTCCACAAATATAAGTTTACATTTGTAGCGGTTACAAGGAACCACTAAAAGAAGGTGACCATTTACATTTTGTAGCGGTTTATGTCAACATAACTACTACAAACTAATGGCCATAATTATCGCACCTACTTTGCACCGCTTGGCGCCACATTTGTCACTGTTTCTATGACATAACCACTACAGATAAGCTGCCATAAGTTATAGCGGGAAATTGGCATCAAATTTGTAACGGATTGTTTTTGTCAACCACTACAAAAAATGTTGGCTTACCAATGCTCCATTTGGTGTGAGGTTTACTGCTACAAATTTGTAGCAGTTTCATGATATTAGTAGCGATTAAAAGTAACCGCTACAAAAATAACTACTACGAATGTCATTTTTTTTGTAGTGTATCTTCTGTAACATTTTCTAGTTTAGTTTGATGTGTGGTCCTTCTTTTCACATACATTCCATTCTTTCTTTTTCATGGTTAACTCTCTTGACATGAACATATATTTTTTTCCTATTTGAAGCACTAAAATCAATATTTATTTTTTTCTATTTAACTCTCTTGATATGTTGTCCTTCTTTTCACGTACATGTGGAATCTTGTTAAATCAATATAATTGATCCTTAATTTAAGGACCATAGTCAGAGACAAGAAGCTATATATGAAGTAAATGGGATTTATTATACATTAGTTGTCATGTGTATACTCAAGTTATAATTGTCAATGCATATACCTAAGTTACTAATTGATATTTTTAAGTTATCATTGTCTATACCTAAGTTGTCAACGATGCCTGACAAGGGTAAAATATGACCTACAAGGTAGTTGACACTTGGGGAGCTCAAGTTATCAATATGTATACCCAAGTTGCTAATTGTTATTCTTAAGTTGACATTGCTTATATATAAGTTGTCAATAGTGTCTGGGCATGGGTAAAATATGACCTATAAGATTGTTGGCATTTAGGGAACAAGTAGTTAATATGTATACCCAAGTTGCTAATTATAATTCTTAAGTTGTCAATGACACTTGACAGGGGTACCACAAGATTGTTGACATTGTGCGAGCTTTAGTTGTCAATGTGGATATCCAAGTTTCTAATTGTGATTCTTAAGTTATCATTGTCTATACTCAAGTTGTCAACCACTCTTGATAAGGGTAAATATGACCTACAAGGTTGTTGATATTTGGGCAGCTCAAGTTGTCAGTGTGTATGCCTAAGTTGCTAATTGTGATTATATATTAAGTTGTCATTGCCTCTAAGCGTTTCCACAATCGGTTCAGAAATCTAGAAGTATTCTGGAAAGTGTGACGGCACCAAACACCTCCAAATGAAAATCCAAAATAGTAAAAATGAAGCTTAGGATGCGTAAAAGAAGGTTTGTGAAGGGTATTTTGAGAGAAAACGCCAATTCTGAGGTAAAATTGGCTTTGGAGCTCAAGAATGGTTACTATTTATTTTCATCTCTCCTCTACCAATTTTCTCAAAGGTTTTTGGCATTTTTTTCTGAATTTTAGGGTTGCTTGGTTGAAAATATATGGCCCTTAATGAGTCTTGAAAGTTGTCCACCACGTGTCAAAATTATGTGATGCCATTTGTCCGGTAATCCATTGATTCGGTGACATGTGTCACTTTCTTTAATAAAGTGGGTCCCACCTCTTTCTCTATCCTCTTAAGCATCCTTGATTGGTTAAGGGAAAGAGAGGTGTGCCAATTTCCCTGGACTCCCAGGTTCGGTGTTCGGGAAGTCAAGTGTATGACCGAACGGAGACCGACGAATTTCCCCAGCTCAGGTGTTAGGCGGCGCTCTCCAGAAATGCCAACACAAAAGGCATAAAGGTGAGTGCAATGATGAGGGACACTTATCACCTCCTTATTTGGCCAACACAAAGATGGCTTTGTCCTTTGTCATGATTAAGCACACATGTCATGCTCTTACTTAGCGAGCACAAAAGTTATGCCATCATGAGTCATTATTACTTACTTTATTAAAGCTACTTTAATAAAGTTACTTTATCAATGTCTACTCAAGTTTTACTCAGGATTTTGGCATGCATATCAGAGCCCACAAGATAATGGCAAGTCAAAGTATGTGTGTATAGGCCCTATATGGCGCCACATACTAGTGTCTTCTCCAAAAAGTAGGGTACACATGTCTGCCCTAAAAATGCTATGTGCACACTTATACCAGTATATTTCACTCAACCAACCAGTCCCATAGTTCATGACATATCTGGGTGGCGTCTTTCTACTAACCAAATGGCATCGTATATGTGTTCTGTGCACATCTGTACCGACACTTTATTCATACAGCCTACTAATACCAAGCCCTCTATCCAATAGGGCTAAATCACATAGTCCCTGAGAGTTTTTCTATCTCCCATCATTCTTGGGACTCTTCCTAAATAGGGCTTAGTAATCCATCTTATTTAGGCTTATTCATACAGCCTACTAATACCAAGCTCTCTATCCAATAGGGCCAAATCACATAGTCCCTGAGAGTTTTTCTATCTCCCATCATTCTTGGGACTCTTCCTAAACAGGGCTTAGTAATCTATCTTATTCAGGCTTATTCTCTAGCCTTTAGTCCCAAAATTTGTGATATTACATTCTTCCCCTATACCAGAAAGGAGCTTGAGTGTGGCAGGAGAGATAGAATTGGAAGCTCAAATCGATTGAGAATGAGGAAGAAAAGGGAGGAAGAGGAATCGCATCACCTTCTGCTATTACTGTCGTTCCATGTTTGTTCTATCACCACTACCCACCACCTTCGTCATTGAGCTTTTCCATCATCAAGAAGGCTTCAATAGAAAAAAAATCAGACAAGAGAGAGAGCAGCTCCAAATTCAATCTTAGACTCTAGAGTTTAAGTTTCATCTTCACCTCATCAATTTATCACATCCTCTTCGCCACCAACAACTTTTGTCACCTATTACCAGTAGCTAGCTTTGCTCTTTTCACCCAGCAGTGCAGTCTTTAGGGCTATTCCTATAGCTATTTGTGACTTCTCTTAGAGCAATAGAATGATTCTTTTAAGCTTTGAGCTTCATATGAGAGTGTTTTACCATTCAATTTCTAGCTTTATTGCTTTATATTAGTTGAATTCTAGGTTTATAGACTAATTAATTATTGGATTGAGATTTTGCATTGGGTTTCCTTGCATTTTTGTTCAAATTAGATGCTTATTTGCAGTTTAATGTTATGTATTTGACACTCTGATCTTCATTAGTAGTAATTTCTTTTATATTGGCTTGGTTAAGCTCATAGTTGGAGTTGTTATAAATATTTAGTTGTGATTGTAATACAAGGGTTCTTGCTTACTTGTATCATTGCATTTCATTGATTCATATTGGTAAAGTTTAAATTGGGTTTTAGTTAGAAGGAAGAATTAATTCACCTAACTCAAGCTAGCTCAAAGAGTCTTTTAGGCATCTTTGTCAAACTAGCACACTCCCATTGTCTTTTAAAGCAAGGATGGATAAAATTCAATGCTCTAGGAGGCTTTCATCACATTTCAAAACCAATTTTCAGTTCACTACACTTTTATTCTAAAAATATGAAAAGATCAAAATCCTTTTTAACTTGTTTCATGCCAATCATTGCACTTAGTTTCTGGGTAATTAATAAAAGGCTCATCAAGAGATGATCTAGGATTGCACCTTATATTGCAATCCTTGGTTTAATTTTAAAGAAGTTACCAAATCATAAGCCGACATGATCCTTCACTATGCCCAAGTTGTTAATGATGCTTGACAAGGGTAAAATATGACCTATGAGGTGGTTGACATTTGGAGAGCTCAAGTTGTCAATGTATATATCCACTTTGCTAATTGTGATTCTTAAGTTGTCATTGCCTATACCCTAGTTGTCAACCACGCTTGACAAGGGATAAAATATGACCTACAAGGATGTTGAAATTTGGAAAGCTCAATTTGTCAATATGTATAACCAAGCTCCTAATTGCAATTCTTAAGTTGTTATTGCCTACAAGTTGTCAACGACGCCTGACAGGACTAAAATATGACCTACAAGGTTGTTGACATTTGAGGAGCTCAAGTTGTCAATTTGTATACCCAAGTTGCTAATTGTAATTTTTAAGTTTTCATTGTCTATACCCAAGTTATCAATGATGCCTAACAAGGGTAAAATATGACTTACAAAGTTGTTAACATTTTGGGAGCTCAATTTGTCAATATGTATACTCAAGTTGCTAATCATGATTCTCAAGTTGTCACTTGAGCTTTAACCATTAGCGTCGTTGCACCAATGGCCGACTAGCCAGAGGTGTGGTGACGGAGCTCCAGCACCAATCGCCAGTAATAGTTCTTGCTTTTTTTCAAATAGAAAATGTGAGAAGGTAAAAGCACCTAAACTTCGAATTCCCAAATTCATACTTGATTAACTATTTGCCCATTAATTTTGCTAACTTACAAGACATCTTAAGGTTTTTTTAATTCAAATGGTATTTTTTCTGTCATTTACCTAATTAAAATTTTCATCTCTTGTTATATAGAGAATAATTACATAATTGGTATACAAGATGTGGCAACGCAAGTGGTACTGTGTTAGCTTGCATTTAAATTCATTGCTTGTTGTGACCAGATTTGATATGAGTGAGATTGGTAGGTCTCTAAGGGTCTGTTTGGTGTGAGGGATTTGGCGAGGAGGGGAAGGGAGGGAAAATTTTTATGAGCTGAATTTTAAAAGATTGAAGAAGTGGGGTAATAAAATTTAATAAAGAGAATATGTAAAATAAAAGTGTAAGAAGCATTAATTAAAAATTTTTAAACCCATTTCTCTAATTGTTTTAAATTCAACTAAAAAATTTTTTCCCTCCCCTCCCCTCATGCCAAACAAGCCCTAAAAGCTACGTGGGTCATGACATTATTAGTTCCAACAACTTTGTTCCTTGTGTTGATTAATGAAAGTGATACTTGGTTAACTTAATTATTGTCTCCTATTCTAAAAAAATATATAATTAAGTCATTTGTTATGATACTGCATGAAAAGTAAGAAAATTAGTTAGTGCTGCTTGTTGTCCTTAATATAAGACCTAACGGACTAATTTATGGTGATTAAGAAATCTATATGACTTAATTATAGTGCATGTTACAGGATCTTCAACAAACTAACCGTCACAATTGTTGCACCTGCTTTGCACCACTTGGCGCCACATTTGTCACTATTTCCATGACATAACCGCTACAAATGAGTCGCCAGAAGTTATGGCGGGAAATTGGCGTCAAATTTATAGCTGATTGTTTTTGTCAACCGCTATAAATAATATTGGCTTACTAGTGCTCCATTTGGTGTGAGGTTTAATGCTATAAATTTGTAGTGTTTTATGTCAAAATTGCTACAAATTTGTAGCAGTTTCATGATATTGGTAGTGATTAAAAGTAACCACTATAAAAGTAACTACTACGAATGTCATTTTTTTGTAGTGTATCTTCTGTAACATTTTCTAGTTTAGTTTGATGGTGGTCCTTCTTTTCATGTACATTCCATTCTTTCTTTTTCATGGTTAACTCTCTTGACATGAATATTTATTTATTTTCTGTTTGAAACCCTAAAACTCTTAGAACTAATTAGAAAATGCCGTTAATGGTTTAACCAAATAATAAAAAGAACTTATAAATTATCAATACCCTAAATATATGGTTTGATGAGTCAAAAAATAGTTTAAACTTGGAACAATAATAGTTTGGATGTTGGAGCAATTTGGAAGTTTGAGAATCAAGATTCTAGATTTGGCAAGTTGAAGAGGTAAGGATTTAATGCTTTTTGGTATAATATTGTGATTTTTGGATAAGTTTGAGAAATTCTAGAATTTGCCCTGGTTTTATGTCTATTTTTGAATGTATGAATGTCATAATGGATGATGTTGGAAATGGTATATTGTGAAGTTGTTGGAGTGTTGGTAATGGTTTTGAAGTTTGAAAGTGATTTGAATGAAATTGGGAGTTTTGTGTGTTATAGAGACCCAATAGCATAGATTGTGGTTAAAATGGTTTTTGGGTGTTTTGGAGGTTACTAATGTGTTCCTTAGGCAATTTTGAGTGGGTATAAGCTTTGTATGGAGTTTGGGAACCATTAGGAGCAATTTTGAACAATCTGGGAAATTCTATCATTTACTGCGATCTGGGCAATCTGATAGCATCACTCGAGTAATGGAGGATCACACTCAAGTGTTGCCGTGTGTTTTCCCATTCTTCATTGTTTTTTGCCTGGGTTTGCATGAAGGAAGGTCGAGTGTACTTCTTAAACAGCGAGTGAAGTTGGTGATCACTTGAGTGTGCATGGGGTCACTCGAGTGATAGTGTGTGTTCATGATTAGGGTTGCTCTCGGGTCCTCACTCAGTGGTCAATGTTCAAGAGTATATTTTGATACTCGCAAGTATGGGCTCCTCACCTGAGTGCCAAGGGTGGTGCTCGAATGAGCTCTTCCCTCTATTCTTACATGTGCTCTCGGGTTCTCACTTTCTGTGTTGCACTTCTGAGGACTCGAGTGGATTTGGAGTCATCACCCGAGTGCAAAGCCTTATGCTCAAGTGTTGTGAGTACTCTCTGGCTATCATTGTTGCTCACTGTCAAACACTCGTGAGTGAGACCCAGTCTCACTCGAGTGTAAGTCTCTCATCACTAGAGTGAGGTCATCTTCACTCATGTAAGTCAGCCAAAAATCTGTGTTGTGCTTCCGAAAAAGGGGTCTTCAGGGTAGTTTCATCCAACCCTTTAAGTATGTGTTTAGGCCTCTAATGATCATCCTAAAGAGTTTAAATGGTAACCAACTTAGAGTATTATAGAAATAAGCATTTGGAAAAAGAAATTGATTGGTTGTCCCTAATTTGATTATAGGATTTGACATCTGTCAGACTCGTGAGCCCACTATACTGAAGAACGTCAGGAAAGATACAGGTAGTGACTCCTCTCTTATACGTTGTGTAAATATGTTGTATGTATGCCTATCATGCATTGTGTTGTTGCTGCTGCTGCCTTATGATGCATTGAGACGCCTTATGGAGCTTTGTGTTGCTTTGTACCTTGTGGAGCTTTGTGCTTCGTGATACTTTGTGCTTTGTGATGCCACTGCATAATGTTTACCGTGGAAGCGGGCATAGTGATTACAGCAAAAGCTGGCATAGTGATTACCACTAAAGTAGGCATAGTGTATTATGATTACAGCCGTGAGTGCTGTCGGTTGTGGCGCGAGCCATAACTCATAGTGTTGTTGCTGAACATGATAAACATACATGCTTTGTGTTTATATATTGTATAAGTGATTTGTTACTATTGGCATTCTTTAGAATCTTACTCTTTCCAAATGACTAACATTTCAGACAGGGCAAGTGGCTCAAAGGGGAAGCGGCCAGCCCGGAGTGGTTATGATCTCATATGGACATTTTGATTTTGGACCGTTGGTTATCTAATAGGATTTTGGGATTACTGTATGTATATGAGCTGTAAATAATATTTTTGGATATGTAATCCCTATTTTGGGAAACTTTGAACCCATTGTGTATATATAAAAGTAACCCGGGGTTGCCACGATTTTAGTTACGCACTCTGATATTTATTATGTGATTTAACAGCACAAGTGGTTGTATCCGAAGGTGAATGTAAGACCAGATGAACTATGTTTTGAACTGTTTTTGGTATACCCCATCTTGAAGATGAGGGATTATAAATGTGTTTTTTTGGGTTATTGGTCTCTATTTTACTTGAATTTCATAATTCGGATATAATTACGGTGAGGGGGTTACAGAGGATGAAAATGATTGTTTAGGTGTTAATGATTTCTTAGAAAGACAATCTCGTGGGTATCAATCAGGAATTAGAGTGCCTAAATTTCAAGCAAACAACTTTGAGAAAAAGAAAACTATATTGAAGATGCTTGAACTACATGATCAGTATGCCGAAATTGATTTAAATGATCCAAATCAGCACTTGATTCAATTTCTTGATGTTTGTGACTCATTCAAGCAAAATAGAGTTCTTAATTATAAGAAGGCAGTGACTTATTTAGAAGAAGGCAGTGTCACTTCTTAGGTTAAATTAGAGGAAAAGTTCAAATTAAGATTCTTTCCACATAACAAGATAGTGGATGTTAGAGCTGCTCTTACTAATTTTCGCCAATAGTTTGTGGAACATTTATATGAAGCTTGGGAGAGGTTCAATTGTTTGTTAGGTAGAGTCCTAGCCATAATTTTGAGAAATGGGTCTTACTTCAAATCTTCTATGCCCAGTTGACTCCTAAATCTAGATTAGAATTGAATGCTGTGACTAATTGAGGAATTACAAATCAACTAGTGAATTATGTTTTGGGATGCTTAAATGACTTATCAGCTGACTTTATTCAGAACAACAATGAACAAAAATTTGTGAAGTCAGTTAAGATAGTTAATGAGGACACTTCATCACATAATTGGTAGGAATGTTAAGTGCTCTCAACAAGAGGTTTGATAACCTAGAAGCTCAAGTACACCAATCTAATAGTAGACACATGGGAGTTAATGTTATTTATGCTCCTTGTGATTATTGTGGAGATGGACATGCTACTAGACAATGCCTCGTATCCTATTTGATAGAGCTGGTCAACTGTGTAGGAAATTACTATGGCAATAACCAAGGCAATCAATATTCAAACACGTACAATTCTAATTGGCGTAAGAATCCTAATTTCTCTTGGAAACATGGTACAACTCTTAATCAAGCTTCAACTTCTAATTCAAAGCAAGTGTCACCTCTTGGATTTTATCAATTGGAAAAAGATAAGGGTATGACACACTACAAGTTGTAGTTCCATGGAATAAGGCCACTGACCAACCCATTGATAATGGGGGTCACCTGTTCAATTGCTACCTAAATGACTTAAATGCAGTTCCCCATTCAGTTCAGGACATGGAAGAATGTTCCAAAGGGGTCGAAGGATTTGGCGTGGGACGAGGAAGTGAAGGTAATAAATTGTATTAAATGATTTTAATTTAAAATTAATTGTATTTAATTATTTTTTATTAATTTTTTGATTTGTAAATAATCTTATTTAATTATTTTTGTTTACTGTATTACATGATAGGTTTGCCATTTGGGAAACAAGAAGAGGTACAAGCTCATGAAGATGGGCAACGACTGCAAAACAGGAGGAATCATCTCCTTTACATCATGAATAAGGATGAGACGATTCCATTGCAGCAACTGATTGAGGACATCCCAGATGGTGTCCCACCTAATAACTAGGTGAGTTTTGTCCAGTATAGGAGGAGCCTAGAGGGACAGGTACTTTTTTAATTGCTATAATTTAAGTAATTTTTTTAATGCTTTTTAATAATTATTACTTGTTTTCTTTTTTCATTATTTCAAAGTTGTGTGTTTTTTGTAGGTTCTTTCTTAGAGAAACACAAGGAGTCAAGGGCAGCAGAGGATCCACCATAAAGTTGGATCGAAGACATTTACCGTGACTTACAGTGAATTGGTAATATTTACAATTTTACTTTATTTTACCTTAATATTACTAATTTAATTTCAAATAAATAAATGTTTATAATATATTGTTTCAGGAGAGGGAGGCTCAGCAGAAGAACCGCCAGACAGACTACGGAGAGTTATTAACGGTCAAACATAGACATCGAGACGGGACTTTGACGTCTCAACTGGCAGAGGAGGCTATTGTAAGAAAATTGATTATTGTTTTATTTTTTTGTTTATAACCCTTAATTTATTCTTAATAATAATAATAATAGCAACAACTTGTTTTAGAAAAATTGCAGGAGCGTATTCAGCAGTCCCAGGCTGAGCTACGAGTGACCTAGAACTAGGAGTCATACTGGTTTGTGGATCCCACTGCACCGTTCAAAGCTGGTCTGGGACTAGTTGAGCACCCTGGATGTGTCAGGGTTAGGCACCAAACCTAGCATAGTCTACGGAAGGAGCGGCACCTCTAAGGCTGGCACCTCTAAAGCATGAACCTTAGGCTTTAGAAGGCTAAGGGAGGAGACGGTTCAAGACATCCGTGAGGAGGTTTCCAGGCAGATTCAAGTGCAAGCCGACTACTTCTACGCGCAGCAGACCCAATGGCGGGACATCACGAACGACTGTTGTCCAGGTCATGGAGCTAGTTGTTTCCCAACGAGGTCCCCTTTAATCCCCAGGTTCGTCATCCAGCCGCCTCCTACTCCTTCTACTGATGATGATGCTGTTGACTCCAGTCAACCTTGTTAGTGCAAGCGTTTCACCCCAGAGCGGGGGGTGAATTGGGTGATACCAGAAAATTTTGTTGCGTATAAGTAAATTGATAGAATATTTAAAGTAGTTGAGAGCAAAGAGAAATATCACCGAAATCTACACTGGGAGTTATACTGGTTCGGCCATAACCACTTTGACCTACGTCTAGTCCTGAGAGCATCTCTGAGAGTTTCACTATATTCTCCAAGATTCAGTGGGTTCTTAGCACCTCAGTACACAACAAGTTCCTTCACCTGGATACTCGCTCCCCCTTACACGTTGCAATCAAATCTCCAACTCAAGGTTCCATAACCTTAAGTTGTCTCAATAACAAATATTGAGTTTGTAATGAAAAACTCTCTCAAAGAGCAAATATATAATCACTGAAGTACAATGAATGAGTATAAGAAAACAAAGCACTAAGAGTGTGTTTATCAGTGTATGTTCGTGTGTTCTCAGTTCTTGTTTTCTTCTCTTTGAATGCTCTATATATATAGATGATTTGTAGTATCCGTTGAAAGCAATTCAAACATGTCCGTTAGAGTCGCACAAGAATGGTTGACTATTCTTCGAATTTGAAAACTATCCCTTTGCGGTAGGTAGCGATAGGTGAACTTTCGGACTTTTATTTGACTTTTCACTTCTGGCATGATCTCTTCATTGTTTCTCTGCAAATGTACTTAGAATACTAGTGCAATGAAGGGTTAATCATATAGATAATAAATTAAAAATCATTCGATTAAGAACATGATTTCTGGACTTCATTAATCGAGTGGCTACTTGAGTGATCATGTTTGTTAATCGAGTAGTCCCTCGAGTAAACCTATCAAAAACATGGCAGTGAGTAATTCAACATTTTTCACAAGATATTACTCGGGTAAGGCATGGACTAAGATACATCACAAACCTTGGAAATACCTGATTACTCGAGTGGTTACTCAAGTGGTCATGTCTTCTCTTCACATATTACTCGGGTGTTTCCTCCAGTAAGCCTATTACTACAGTGGTTACTCGAGTGGCCATATTGTTTCCTCAAACCTTACTCGAGTAACCCCTCCAATAAATTCCAAATAACTTTACAGATTACTCGATTACTCACTCGAATAATTGCATCAAATTCTTGGCCGAGAGTACTTGTTCTTTGTTTACCTGATTACTCGAGTGACCCCTTGAGTAATGCTTCAAATAACTTGGAGATTACTGGAGTGCTCCCTCGAGTAATGCCTTTTTCTCACCTGGTTACTCGAGTGGCTACTCAAGTAAATTGTTGCATTTCTTGGCCGAGAGCTACTGGAATATTTTTGCCTTGGTTACTCGAGTGGCTACTTGAGTAAAACCTTTTCTCATGTGTTACTCGAGTGATTACTCGAGTAATTGTCTATATAACTTTACAGATTACTCGAGTGGCTACTCAAGTAACTTCTTCCAAATTTTGGCAGTGCCTCCGAAAACATTTTCTTTCAACATTACTCAAGTGCTCACTCGAGTAACAATGTTTCTTACTTGAGTGGTCACTCTAGTAAACATAGACAAAGATTGCCACTGAGGTTTTTCCTTTGCTCTTTCTCTCAGATCTTCTTCATTACTCCAGTGCTTACTTCAAGTAATGCTTTGTCTGCCATTTATTTACTTTGTTCAAATTCATTTGTTATCATATCCTCTTATATCATTGGTCCAATCTTTGTTATCATCAAAACATATGGGATCTAACAAACCTCCTCCTCCCCCCCTGAGAGAGGACCTGATGATCAGCCTCTCGATAGTTAGTTTAGTTAGTTATACTTTGTGCATTGTACAGAAAGTTAGACTTTTTTTATGTCAGTGATATTTTACTTATTTATTTAAGTTTAGTTACTTAGTTATATTTTAATTAATTATTATGGTTTGCATATATGAAATCGTTAATTTTGAAATGGTTAAAATTTAAAAGAATTAAAACGAAAACCACTGTAAATGTTTATACAAATAAAAGAGATAAAATCCTTTCATTAGACGTAAATAAACAAAATTGGAAAAAAATATATAAACAACTTGGGGGAGAAAAAACAACTGTACATTGTAGCGGTTGTTACAAATAACCTGCCACAATATCATTTATAGCGGTTAACTAATAAACACCGCCACAATTGTACATTTATATGAAAAAGTTGATATGACTTATAAATAGTTTTTTTTTTTTTAAAAACTTCTCTTTATCATACAATTAAATAAGATAAAAGGAGTAATTCATTTCTGTTGAATAATTGAGGGGACCTTAACATGATCTATCCAACCCAGGCCGCCCCCTCCCGTCCCCACCCACACATGGTCCAAAAATTGATGGATGAAAGTGAAGGAAATTAATGTGAGGATCATCACAATCAATAATTGGAACAATTATTTCCAAGGACCAATTCATTGTTTATCTTAAAAATTTGTACCATTATGGGTAAATAATGGTAAACATTATTCAACTGATAATTTTTTATTATCTTAATAAAAATTATTTGTAATTTGAATAATAAATATATTTTATATATGTGATAAATTCTGGGTTTTATTTTGAAAATATGTAACTTCTTAATTTAGTTTTTGAAAAAATATATATTTATTACTCTAGTTACGAATGTGACCGCATCCATGCGGTGCACAGTTTTGTATTTCATTTATGTATTGTCCATTGTGGGGAGAGGACTATGTGTACCTGTAATAAATGTGGGGCTGCCCCACTACAATTTTAGACCCCTCTCTATATTTCTCCATGAGTCTGATTGCCTTCAACTTCTCTATCCTTATCTGTGTTTTTTGACTTTTTTCTCCTTCGTTTTTATACAATGAATTCCATTTCCTACTTGTGAGTGTTAATCTATGAAAATCATTCAAATAATATATTGACACACACAAATATACATACATAGACACACACACACAGTCTGATTGCCTTCAACTTCTCTGTCCTTATCTGTGTTTTTTGACTTTTTTCTCCTTCGTTTTTATACAATGAATTCCATTTCCTACTTGTGAGTGTTAATCTATGAAAATCATTGAAATAATATATTGACACATACAAACATACATACATAGACACACACACACACGTGTGTGTATCAGGAAATGAATTAATTACACTATAGTCTCTAAGAACTTTTCTGACACTAAATTTTCGTGTCAAATTACCATATTGACCTTTTGTTTAAAAAGACCCCTGGGAGAGGCATCCTGATTGTAAAGCCCCAATCTGAACTAGTCAATTGCTTGAATACTTGATAATAGAATAAAAAAAAAATGTCAAACGGAGGCTGAGTCACTCAAAGTGTTATAAAAAAAACCATAGAACCTTTTTTTATAACCAAAGTTGTTACTCATTATACTAAAGTATTTATATTTATCATTTTTCTCGAAACTAATTTTTCTGACTTATAAACTGATATATAATCTAAAGATGAATGTAAGTATTTCATAGAGATCATGTAACATACACTAATAAAGTAATTTATTTATCGATTATTACGTTGATTGTGAAATAAGTATATAAACTATGTGCAAATATTTAACTATTATTGAAAAAACGTCAAATAGTTCTACATATTTTACAGTTTTTTTTTATAGAAAAACATCAAGACAAAGTAGCAAAATGAACAAAATTAGTACCATATTATTTGACGTTTAAATGTTTAACCTTCAAGTAATTGCAAAATACTTGACAGTTTTTCTGTAAAAAGTGTCAAGTAACTCAATGTAATAACCTTCCAACAGCCACTTCTGTAAATTGACTTTTTGATGTTGTGTTTTGGTTTAACTTTCAATTTCAAATATGTTGCTCCTTAATTAACGGTTAACAACCGAACTTAGAATTTAAATGATGCTTGCATATGGACCTGACGGTTGAAAATAGTCAAATAAAGTTCAAATTACTTAGCAAATATGGCTTCTTTTAAGGTAGTATAATTAAATCAGTTCTTTAAATACTATTTAAAAACTACTACTATTGTGCCTCTGCTCTTTAATATAATATAAAATCTAATTAACTAATTTCGGTAGATCAAAAAAATTAATTAAAATAGTTATTTGTCAAAAATGTATATTGGTTTCCCAATTATATACTCTCTTAAATCATTCACTGATAGAAAAATGACTTTTTAGACCGAATAAAAATGACTTTTTAGACCGGATCTGGGTGAGATCTTCATACAGCCGATCTAAAAAGTCTAATATTTTTTAAACCGTTGCTAAAAAATAACTTTTTAAATCGGTTGTTTGGACAACTGGTCTAAAAAGTGTTTTTAAGACGGGTTGTCCAAACAACCGGTCTAAAAAGTGTCCTTTTTTTAACTTGTTAAGTGATTATGTCAGTATACCTTGAGAGTATACATGCTTCCTAAAAGTATGCTTCCAAGGCCATACTTATATGTCCATACTTATAATTACTTATCATACTTATATATCCAAATATACATGCCAAGTCGCCATATTCAATTTATACAACTAATATATGGAATTTGTTATGCAATCAACAACTTATAACAAAATAAATGTTGCCATAATGAGTTCATTTGTCCTTCTGTAACACCCATGTTTTGAAAGTATATAGATGGTAGAAGTGTAGTAATATCTTTAAAAAGGAGACCAGTAATCTTTTGTAAACAGCGGAAGTCCCAATTTCAAGCAGAGTGTGGAGCTGTACTTGAATGGGTTTTCAAAAATCTTTTCAAAAATCATTTTCAGATTGTGTCTCATATGATTTATTTTAAGCCATCCGTTTTAGGTTCATTTCTTTATATCAGAGTGTTTACTAATAAGTTCTCTGCTGAAACCCAAGCTACTATGTTTAATTAACGGCCCTAGGTGGACGGCTGTCCACTACTGGTACGAATGTCGTTGCGCGTTCGCTTATATACAGGCGCTTACATACATGTCAGTACTGTTAGACCTCATGTTTTGATGATAACAAAAGTATGGTTTGAAAGAGAAATGATTAATAATCAAGTTTGAGCTAAGTAATGACAGGAACAAGGTTTACTTGAAGTTAGCATGGAAGTATTGAAGATTAGCCAAGAGAAAATGCTGAGGAACTTGATCAGAAGTACAGTTTCTAAGGCATTACTCGAGGTGCTACTCGAGTAATGAGACAAAACTTGAAGTAACCTAAGAAAACTTCCAGTAACCTGACACCATTACTCGAGGACCTACTCGAGTAACCAGGAAAAACTTGGAGTTGCTCTCGGCCTGCTAATGTTACTCGAGGAGGTACTCGAGTAACCAAGTGAAAACTTCCAGTTGCCTTCAAGTTTTCCCAATGATACTCGAGGAGCTACTCGAGTACCTGTGTTTCCTAAAATGTGGACCTCTCGGCATTTTGTACCACTGCTAATGTTACTCGAGGAGCTACTCGAGTAACCCTGTGAAAACTTTCAGTTGCCTTCAAGTTTCCCCATGATACTCGAGGAGCTACTCGAGTAACTCTGTTCTGAAAATATGTAACTCTCGGCAATTTGTACCACTGCCAATGTTACTCGAGGAGCTACCCGAGTAACATACTAAAGTAAGTGGAAACTTGAGGTTGGTACCCGATTAACTTGATTTCTTCTTCCTCGAGTACTTACTCTAGTATACAAGTTTTTCATGGTTTATTTTAAGTGGATTCCTCGAGTATATACCCCAGTTTGCACAAATATTTTCAAAGTAAACTTCAAGTCATTACCAGAGTAAGTCATGCTCAAAAGTCATAGTTACTCGAGGTGGTACCCGAGTAACCTATGCAAAAATGAATGCATTACTCGAGTCCCTACTCGAGTAACAAGGTAATGGCTCTTGGCCTTGAAATCCTGCCAACATTACTGGAGTAGAGCATCGAGTAATCAAAAGTTTTTTTAAAGGATTACTCGAGGTGTTACCCCAGTAATCTATGAAGTTGCAAAAGCATTACTGGAGTAGCTACCCGAGTAAATAACTATTCTCAAAGATCTGAAATTTAATTTACTCCATGTACTACCCGAGTAATCTTGTTTCTCTTCATTGACTTTCAATTAAACAATGATTTCTCGATGTTACTCGAGGAGCTACTCGAGTAAACTTCAAGGGTTACTCGAGGAGCTACTCGAGTAAGCATACCCATAAATTTAGAAATCATTCAAACTTACATTATATTGTTTTCTATATGATTAACCTTTCATTGTATTAGTATTCTTAGTCTATTTACAGATAAACAATGAAGAAATCATATCAAGAGATGAAAGTCAAAAGAAACGTTCAAATGCCAACCACCGCCAACGGTTATTTTTCAAAAACTTGAAAAGTCAATAGTGGCTGCGCACTCACCAACGGACGACAGGAAGTGTTCCAACGGTCATCACCAACATACCTATATATATGGGAACCTTCAAACAGAGAAATAACAACCAAGCACACATACGAACGTATCATTAAGTTCATTGCTCTTTTTCACGTTGAAATTGTATTTCTATGCTTCAGTGATTATCATTTACTCTATAAGAGAGATATTTCATTCAAACTCAATATTTGTTATTGAGATAACTTAAGGTTGTGGAACCTTGAGTTGGGATTGGATTACAACCTGTAAGGGGGAGCGAGTGTCCAGGTGTAAGGAACTTGCTTGTACTGAGGTGCCAAGAACCCACTGAATCTTGGAGGCTATAGTGAAATTCTCAGAGAAGCTCTGAGGACTGGACGTAGGTCAAAGTGGCTGTGACCGAACCAGTATAACTCCTGGTGTACACTTCGGTGATATTTCTCCTTACTCATTACTGTTTTAATTCTTTTGTCAAAGTTTTATATTTTCGAAAGAAATTCTAGTATCACCCAATTTAGCCCCCCTCTTGGGTGAAACGCTTGATCTAACATTTGGTATCAGAGCGTAGGTCTTCTTGTTAAGGTATAACAACCTAAGAAGGATCCAATGGCAAGCATGGGTGAAGGAATTCTTCCCGACGGAGCATCCATCACTAGACCTCCCGGTTTCAATGGAGAACACTTTTCTTTCTGGAAAGCTAAATTCAGAGTGTTCGTGATGGCTACTGAATATGGGCTATGGGATGTAATCGAGAGTGGAAACTATCAACCTACAAAGACTGTAGATTCTCAGAAAATTCTAAAGACGCCAGCGGAATATGATGAGAATGACAAGAAACTTATCACTCTCAATAGCAAGGCAATTCTGATGTTACAAAGCTCCTTGAGTCAAAATGAATACTTCAGAATTTGCACACTTCCAACAGCAAAGGAAATGTGGGAAGCTCTGGAAATAGCTCATGAAGGAACTTCGGGAATAAAGGAGAATTGAATCAATACCTTGATCACAGAATTCGATCTACTTCGAATGAAATCAGGTGAGTCAATTTCTGAATTCGAACTTAGATATACTCATCTTGTTAATCAACTTGCAGCACTTGGTAAAGTCTATGATCAAAATATCCAAGTACGAAAGATTTTGAATATTCTTTCTAAAGAGTGGGAGGCCAAAGTCACTGCGATAGAAGAGGCAAAAGGAGAATCAATGAGATCAGTTGCTTCTCTATTTGGAAGTCTTTCTGAATATGAAAGCAAATTAAAGTTCAAACGGGAACTAGATGACATCAGTGACAAAAGAAAGAAAGGTCTAGCACTAAAAGCGAAAGAAGAAAATCAAGATGAAGATGAGGAGTTTGATGATGATGAAATAGGCCTAATCATAAAACGATTCAGAAAGTTCTACAAGAAAGGTCAAGGATTCAAACATTTTCAGAAAGGAGGAAATAGTAGCAAAGATCATATCATTTGCTATGAATGTGGGAAACCAGGACATATCAAGTCAGAATGTCCAGATTTGAATCAAAAGAGCAAAGAAAAGAGAAAAGGTAAATTCTTCAACAAAAAGAAAGCCTTTGTATCTGCTATATGGGGTGACAGCTCCTCTGACGAAGAAAGTGATGAAGAAGAAGTAGCCAATATATGTCTTGTTGCTCAAGAAGAGACAGAAGAAGAGGTAAATGATTCTGAACCTACCTATGATGAATTACTCTCTGAATATAATGCTTTACATTCTGAATTCATCAAAGTAGTTAAAGAATTAATTGTTTTCAAAAAGAAAAACAAAGCTCTTGAAATTAAACTTAAAGAAAGTTCAGAAGAAAATTGTGAAAATTGTTCTTCGATGAAAAAGAAAAACATTGATCTCACAAAAACTCTTGAAAAATTTACCAAAGGAAGTGAGATGCTAAGTATGATTTTAAAAGAACAACGATTTGTAAATGACCGATCTGGTATTGGATATGATCCAAAAACAGATAAAAGGAAAGGTAAAATGAAAGTAGGAGGAAAGCCATATTTAAATTATTTCCAACATTCTGTGCATATATCAAATCCTTTTGCATTTTGTAATTACTGTAACAGAAAAGGTCATTATACCTCTTCATGCATTCATAAAAAGAAAAGAACAATAGGAACCTACAAATGGGTACCTAAAGGCACATATGTTCAGAAAATCATTTATACTAACCCAAAAGGACCCAAAAAGAAGTGGGTACCTAAGACTTAGTCATTTGATTGCAGGTATGTCTTAAAGCATCCAAAAATAACAAGTGGTTTATAGACAGTGGATGTTCTAGACATATGACCGGTGATTTCGAAAGTTTTACCACATTGCAACCTAAGGAAGGAGGAAAGGTAAAATTTGGAGGAAATCAATCCGGAAAAATAGCAGGAATTGGTGAAATCAAAAATGACAAAGGCATACAAATCAAAGATGTATATTACATTGAAGGCTTGTGTCATAATCTGCTGAGCGTAAGTCAAAGTGCAGATAAAGACAACTGGATAATATTTGATTCAGAGGAATGTCTAATTATCAACAAGAGTGACTTACAGCTTGATAAGAAGAATATCAAGGCTAAGCTCAGAGCAAAAAGGGAAGGTAATTGCTATACCTTAGATATTAGTATAAATGAATTTGAAAACTGTTTTCTGAGTAATACCGATGAAAGTTGGCTATGGCATAAAAGATTGGCTCATGTCAATATGCATCAACTAGGGAAATTACTCAAAAAGGATTTAGTGCTTGGATTACCCAAAGTTAATTTCAAAAATGACTTGATTTGTGATGCATGTCAAAAGGGTAAACAAACTAAATCATCTTTCAAATTGAAAAATGAGATTTCAACAAATAGACCATTACAATTACTACATATGGATTTAGTTGGACCAGCAAGAGTAAAGAGTCTTGGTGGCAACTTATATTCATTGGTCATTGTTGATGATTTCTCTAGATTTACATGGGTTATTTTTCTATCATCAAAAGATGAAACTTTTGAAGAATTTATTATTTTTGCCAAGAAAGTGCAAAATGAGAAAGGTATGTCTATTGCAGGTATTAGGACTGATCATGGTGGAGAATTTGAAAATCAAGCCTTTGAAGAGTATTGTGATACTAATGGTATTGATCACAATTTCTCTGCTCCAAGGACGCCCCAACAAAATGGAGTTGTGGAACGTAAGAATAGAATGCTTACTGAAATGGCTAGAACAATGTTAAATGAAAAGAACATGTCTCAAGTTTTCTGGGCTGATGCTATGAGTACAGCATGTTATATTTCAAATAGAGCCTATATCAGAACGAAACTTGGGAAGACACCATATGATCTATTCAAAGGAAGGAAGCCAAACATTGCTCATCTACACATCTTCGGTTGTAAGTGTTTCATTCATAATAATGGTAAAGATAACTTAGGAAAATTTGATTCTAAAACTGATGAAGGAATTTTCCTAGGATATTCTAACCGAAGTAAAGCATACAGAATTTTCAATAAAAGAACTTGTGTTGTTGAAGAATCAATTCATGTTGTATTTGATGAATTTGAATCCTCTGACAAAATGATTGATGAAGAACAGGAAGCTGTTTTAAATCAAGAAAATGGTCAATCTATCTCTAAGTCTCTTATTCCAGAGGTTGATGAAACTAAGGATGAAGAGCAATCCCTAGGTCAACCTAAAGCCTGGAAATACAATAGAAGTCATCCCTTAGATCAAGTCATAGGAGATGTGAATGAAGGGATCAAAACTAGAAATAGAGTTTTCAATGAAGTAAGTTTTTCTGCATTCATTTCTGAAATTGAACCTTCTAACATTGATGAAGCCCTATCAGACAATGATTGGGTCATAGCAATGTAAGAAGAACTAAATCAATTTGAAAGGAATCAAGTTTGGGATTTGGTACCCCGACCCAAAGATCATACTATCATTGGTACTAAATGGGTATTCAAAAACAAACTCGATGAATCTGCAATTATTGTCAGAAACAAGGCAAGATTGGTGGCCAAAGGCTATAATCAGGAAGAAGGAATTGATTCTGAGGAAACGTATGCTCCAGTGGCTAGATTGGAAGCTATACGTGTACTCTTAGCCTTTGCATGCATCAAAGGATTCAAACTCTATCAAATGGATGTTAAGAGTGCTTTTCTAAATGGTTACATCATGGAAGAAGTGTATGTAGAACAACCTCCAGGTTTTGAAGATGTCACTAAACCGGACCATGTTTTCAAACTTAAAAAGGCTTTGTATGGTTTAAAACAAGCTCC
This sequence comes from Inga oerstediana, assembly GCA_963210345.1. NCBI lineage: Eukaryota > Viridiplantae > Streptophyta > Magnoliopsida > Fabales > Fabaceae > Inga > Inga oerstediana. Next base: position 45,103,423 of record OY723407.1, read on the forward strand.
TAGAGCCTGGTATGAAAGGCTTAGTAAGTTTCTCATCGATCAAGGTTTTGTACGGGGAAAAGTTGATACAACATTATTTATAAATAAAAAACGTGATGATATTTTAATTGTTCAAATATATGTTGATTGTAACACCCCGATTTTCGATTAAGGGCTAATGGTAATTATTGAGGATAATTATCGAATTAAAGTGGAATAATTATGGGTTTGGTGGCTATATTAATTAATATGCCATAATTGTTGGGAAATTGAAAGAATGGCTCTAATTTAGTGATTAATGGAAGAGATTAATTACTAATTAAGAGGGTATGAGATGTGAAATTAAAATGGCTAATGGAGAGATTAGAGAAGCTAATGGGTGCTTATTGTGTGAGAGCCAATGAGGAGTGGACACTTGGCAAGTGTACATGTGAAGGGATTGGGAGAAAAGTCAAAAAGGGGATTTTTAATTGTTTTCTCTCTCCTCTCTTCCCTCACTTGGCGCTGGAAAACTGATGGGAGGGAGTATGTTTATGTTTTTTTTTCATCTTCCTCATCATTCATCTCTTTTCCTTCTCTCTCTCTCACGTTCTCTCTCCCCTTCTCTCCATTTTCGCCATTGTTGCTCAAGAAAGAGGAAGTGAAAGCTGGATTTTGAGGTAAGCAAATGGCCTCAAATGCCAAAATGCTCTTCATTAATATTGTTCCTTGAGCTAAGAGCTTTCATCCTATGGTTGTAGATTCTCCATTGGTGGTGATTGAGGAATCACGAAATTATGAACTTGGGAGAATCATGAAGTGCCTTTGGGAAAGTTGTTGAGGTAAGTGAAAGCTTCCTTCTCATATAAGATTTGTGGCCATTGGTTAGGCCTTGAATTTCTGGAATTTTAGCCCTAATTTCGTGATTTAGGGTCTTGTGGTGTTTGAATTGTTGTTGTCATGGAATTAGTTCCTTGTTTAGTGTTTTGAATGAATGGTATTGAATTGAAGCTTAAATGTGAAGTTTGGCACTTTTGTGTTGGTTTTGTGCTTTGGTCAAAACAGGGCATATAAATGGGTTGTGATTTTGGTCATTTTGAGGTTACCATTGTGTTCCTTGAGTGATTTTGTGTGGGAATAAGCTTGGTTATTAATTTTGGAGTTATTGAACACTTTGGTAGAAAATTGGAAATCTGTTTGGTTTAAGCTCTGTGTTGCGCAGTAATTTTGTATGAGCGTTTTGAATGACCAAATGGTATTGGAAAATTCTGAAAATTTCCAGTCTTAAATTTCACACCCCAAGCTTCAAAATGGACATATAATTTGTGCCATTTCGTTTTGTCTACTGTGAGTTATAGCTGTCCAAAATTTGAGGTCGAAAATGGATTCTGTTTTGGGACAGTCTTGAGTTTTTGGTGATTCTGGATTTGTGTAGTGATTTCCAGTGAATGGCTATATTTTTCCTTGAAAGAGGACTTATATACCTTTCATTTGGCTTTGGAATCACTTCGTTTCGATTTTTCTAGATTTAGTTATGAATTTTGGAAGTTTGCCCAGAGTCAGGAAATTTCTGGGCCGCGGCCCAAGAGTGGCTGGACCGCGGCCCAAGACTTTCTGGCCTTATCTGGGCCGCGGCCCATGAGTGGTGGGCCGCAGCCCAAGGCCTTCTGACCATCTTTGGGCCGCGGCCCAAGGAATGGTGGGCCGGGGCCCACCCCTGTGTTCCAGCCCTTTATGATTTCGAAAAGTGACCTTCAACCTTTTGTTTCCCAATCTTTTGGGGCTTTGATTAGAGGCATTTGGGGCCTCTTAAGGGTCAATTATGATAGCCAAATCTAAGTATTATGAAAGTGAGAATTTGGAAAAGAGAATGACCATATGTTCTTGATTTGGTTATAGGGTTGGGTATTCACCCTGATTATGATTTGATATCCGCTTGGATCGAGAGTAGCCGACGCTGGAGCATACGTGGAAAGAATAAGGTAGGGAACTTACCTCTCCTGCATGTATTGATAATTGTATTTGTGTATTGATGCATGTTATTGCTTTGCGTGATTATGTGAGACATGTATGAATGATTGTAGCTCTGTTTCTAGTTATGCTATGGCCATGAGTATGTTGTTGAAACATTGAGCATGCGGATATATCATGATGTGAACATGAGTTATTGTGATGCAAGCATGTCATGCATTAAATACTTATCTTACATGCATATTGGTATGTGTTTCCTACTGAGATTCCCCAGAATCTCACCCTCCCCTATCAACATTTTAGACAGGGAAGGAAGATTGTGGATGAAGCAAGCATCCAAGGACGAAGAGGACTCGTTTTGGGTGAGAGCTTAGTAGTTGGTTATCATTGTGTAAATGGGATTATGTATTTGTTTATATGGATCAATACTTGAGAATGTATTTGGATAAGTTGTGTAATCCCTATTGGTGGAGTTGTATGGGCTATTATGCCCTTTGATTATTGAGCGAAGATATGATCCCGGAATTGTCGGGAATTTATATTGCGTACTCTGATAATTGTATAAATGTAATTTATCTTCGCATGGTAATTATATTCGGAGTGTAAATATGAGACCGTGTTTTAAATGATTTCGAAATGTGATTGTGAAAACCCCGTCTGGTTGATGGGTTTATAAAGGTTGTTTTGGTCTTATTGGTCTCTATTTCACGTTGATCATATAATCCGGATATTAATTACGGCAGGGGGTTACATTGATGATATTATTTTCGGTGCTACTAATGAATCTCTATGTAAGGAATTTTCTGAGATAATGCAGGGAGAATTTGAGATGTCAATGATGGGAGAATTGAATTTCTTTCTTGGTTTGCAAATCAAACAAAGAAAGAATGGAATCTTCATATCTCAAACAAAGTATTTAAAAGAGCTATTGAAGAAGTATGGAATGGATGAAGCAAATGGCTCAGACACGCCTATGAGCTCAACAACGTTGCTTGATGCTGATGTTAAAGGGAAAGACTACAATATCACAAAATATAGAGGAATGATTGGATCATTACTCTATCTCACGGCAAGCAGACCAGACATCCAATTTAGTGTTGGCATATGTGCAAGATATCAATCGGCGCCAAAGGAATCACATGCTGAAACGGTCAAACGAATCTTTAGATACCTTGCTGACACACCAGAATTGGGTCTATGGTATCCCAAAGGAAGAAGTGAATATTTAATTGCTTATTCAGATTCTGATCATGGAGGATACAAGACAGACAGAAAGAGCACCAGTGGACAAGGACAATTTCTTGGTGGATCTCTTGTCTCGTGGTTTAGCAAGAAACAAAATACAGTGTCTCTTTCGTCAACAGAAGCCGAATATGTTGCAGTCTCAAGTTGTTGTGCACAAGTGATATGGTTAAAACAACAACTACAAGACCTTGGTATTTATCTCAAAGAAATACCAATCTATTGTGACAATACTAGTACGATAAGCTTGGCAAAGAATCCAGTTCAATACTCTAGAACCAAGCATATCGATGTCAGACATCACTTCATCAGAGATCATGTCCAAAAGAAAGATGTAAAAGTAATATTTATTCCTACTCATCTTCAATTAGCAGATATCTTCACAAAACCCCTTGCAAAAGATCAATTTCTATACATTAGAAGAGAATTGGGAATGGTAAATCCCAATGAGTTATAAGTAATTTCAGCATTTCATAATATTAGATGAAGTCATTTAATAATGTTTTGATGATCACTAACTTAAGCATCGGAGTATATAGAAACTTGTTTTGCAGGAAGAAAGAAACTCTGTTTTGAGAAACAAAAACAGAGGTGATCAGAGGACATAGTTACTGGAGTAACAACTTGAAGTTATGGACAACAGAGAAGCATTACCCGAGGAGCAACTTGAGGTAAAGTAGCAGTTTACTCGAGTATGTACTCGAGTAATGGCCCCCAAAACTGGAAGTAACGGATCAAGTTACTTAATTTTCAAACATAACAGTCCAGTTTTCAAAGAAATGAAGAGTCAGAAGTTGTAAAGCTATTTACTCGAGGCAGGCCTCGAGTAAACTTGAAGCTTACTCGAGGAAGGCCTCGAGTAATGTCGGAGTTCAGATTCTCAAAGTGTTGAATAATGACTCAAATTTGACCCAAATGGACTATGAATGATCGAGGGAACATCCATGGATAATTACTATATTATTCATGCCAGGTACGCAATTTAAATGAATTATTTTTGAATTTTTCTTTATGAACACTCGAGGAAGGCCTCGAGTACAGTTGAACATTACTCGAGTAAGGCCTCGAGTAACATCGAGTTTTAGGTCTTTAACTTGCGCAAACTCGGTCATTTCCACAAAATCTCCTCGAGTAAATCACTATACACCCTTTCAAAAACTTTTCCCAATCGATTCCTTGCCTCATTTCCGTCAAAACCCAACTGATTTCAAGTCCAAAAACTTCCTATTTTGTTCAAAATCCTTGTGCCCTAAACTCGCGACAGTGACCCTATTTTTCTGAGATTCTTAATTTTCTGTGTTTCAAGATGGTTAGAACCAAGAATCTCAACTTCACAGATTCCTCTGATTCACAACAAAACCCTGATCTCCTTTCTCCTCCTCCAACAAAGAGAAGAAAGTTAATCCCAAGACCAAAAGCCAAAATTCCTTTTCAACCTCAATCAAAACCTAAAGCCAAAGGAGTGGTGATCAAAGAGCCTATTGTGACTAGGGCTCAGTCTAAAACGAGCACATCTACTGGAAGAAGCAAAGGTGCCAAAACTCCCTCACCTTCTCACTCTGATTCCTCTACACCCTCTTTCACTCCTAAGCCTATCAAAAAGCCAAAATATGACAAAAATGTGGCTAAGGCAATGGCTGGGATCATTGACCAAATGGAGAAGGGTCAATCTTCCAAGAAGTCCAAGATTCCTGAAGCAGAGATCACTACCCCTCCTAAGGGATTCAATGTGGGCAAACTGGTGGAGTCTCCCAAGTACTTAACACAATTCTCCAGAAGAAAAGTATGTAAGACACACTATGTGGATCTCAGGCTACTTCAGGAGGTATTGAAGCATGATCTTAGTCCTTATCTAGATTCATTTATGCCCTGGTTGTCCATTAGATTGCCTTTTTGCACAAAGGTAATCACTCATTTCTATTGCAACCTAGAGATCATAGATGAACCTAACCGATCCTCAGTAGAGGAAGAGATGACCACAACTGTGAGAGGTCAAAAGATTTTAATTTCACCATCCAGAATTAACCTGTGGTTAGGAATAGAGAATCCCCCAGATGATATATATTCTGAGCTTGAGCCAAACCAAATTTTCACTATCCTTAAGCCCGGTGAGTTAGTTGGCCCCCTCAATTTTAAACCGAGTGATATGTGTGATCATCACAGGGTCCTATGGTACATCTACTCTAGGTCCCTAGTGAACAAAGCCAACAACTATACCCACTTCTCCGATAGGGACTATAGATGGTTTGCTTCACTTCTCCTGAAGGAGCAAAAGGATCTGGAAGAGTATATATTTTCAGAAATGAAAAGGTACAAGGTGGATGGAAAGGGTACCACTCCAATGCCATATCCCCAGATTGTGTCTCTTATCCTGAAAGAGAACAAAATATGGTACTTGGATAGTAAGGAGCCAATTGAGAGGATGACCCCAGTGGGGAGGAACCAGATTGGAAAACTGAACATCGACATCCCTCTCAAAGGCCCACTGGAGTCTGGGTCCAAGAAGAAGCGAAAGGCCACTGAGGCAGAGACCAGTAGGATGGATGACACTCAGTCATCGGCTCCAGCCGCTACCACATCATCACCATCCTTCCTCAATGCCACTCTCCAGCACTTCATGGAGAACATACTCAGAGGTTTCCATGTGGACATAGCCAACACAAATGCTGAGCTAATTACCAATACCAACTTCAAGATGGGAGAGCTGGTTGAGAAAATTGACAAAAGGCATGAGGAGTTGGTTGAGAGAATGGATAGGAGACATGAGGAGTTGCTAGCAGAGCAACGTGCCCAGGGAGAGACCTTGAGATTGATCCTAGCACGAATGGATTCATTGGGTCCTGGACCTTCTACCGGTCCCTCCTTATCTGCACCACCACCACCTCCAGTAGACCCTCCTTCAGACATTCCTTTTCCCGAGGCTGAACCATCTACCCCTCTGGTTTCTGATCCACTTGAGCCCCAAGGGAAAGATATTTTATTCACAGTGGATGATCCTGATACCCACGAGACCACACATATTATCATCGATGATTCACCTCAAAAGCCACAGCCAGAAACTACTTCTAAGCCTATTCCCTCTCCTACTCACACTGAGGAAATATCTCCCTCTTCATCACCTGAAAAGCATACACCTGAGGTTGAGATTTCACCTGAGACTCAGACCACCCCGGAAGGAGAAACCTCTACTATGGTTGTCTTCCAACCTTCTCCTCCCGGTGATGACATCTATATCCCTCCACTTCATCTGCCTGATCCAGTACCCTCTAGCTCATTTGATTCTTTAGACTCAAATGATTCTATGGTCTTTCCTGTAACACCCATTTCCATGGCCAAGCCTCCTAGTCCTCCACTTGATTGATGAAGCCAAAAAGGGGGAGAAGAGCTTGAGAATGATTTTGTGGATGTGTCTTAGCTTAATTTGGGATATTTGGTTGTATATGGGCTCTAGGGTGCATTTTGTTATTAGTTTTCTTGAACTTATCTTGTAATTTGAAATTCTTAAAGTTTAATGCAAGTGTGTTTAAATTATGACTTCATTTAAGTTTTGAATTATGATACATGTTTGGACTAATGAAGTTGTTATGTATGCAAGGTATATTCAACTTTAATAAGAAATAATTAATTAAGAATCCAATTTGAAAAACCATGTTCAAAATCACCAAGTTTTGTCATCATCAAAAAGGGGGAGAATGTTAGACCTCATGTTTTGATGATAACAAAAGTATGGTTTGAAAGAGAAATGATTAATAATCAAGTTTGAGCTAAGTAATGATAGGAACAAGGTTTACTTGAAGTTAGCATGGAAGTATTGAAGATTAGCCAAGAGAAAATGCTGAGGAACTTGATCAGAAGTGTAATACCCCGAATTTTGATACTCGAGGCTAGAGAATAAGCCTGAGATTAGTGGATTGCTAAGCCCCAGTTTAGCAAGATCCCAAATTGTGATTAGGGGTTAATGACTACAAAAGTGGACGTGGTTAGTGATTAATGAACCCTTTTAGAGAATATAAAGTGGATTGTAGTCGCTTGTGTTATGAGCAACGCCAAAACCCTGTATTTGAGTTCAATTGTGGATTAACATCCAAATTAACTTAGAATAGAGGGAATAATTGAATGGGGTATTGTGATGGAAATGGTGTCATGTTGTGGTATTTAATCATTGGAATTGATTTAAATTGGATTGGACACATTGGTTGCAAAACTAGAAATGTTGTCCAGTGTGAATTCTGTCTGGGCAGTCTTCTCGTGTGGACGTTTTTAATAGGCAAATGATGTCAGAAAATTATGAACCTTTCCAGTCTTAAAGTTCACATCCCAAGCTTCAAAATGGACATATAATTTGTGCCATTTCGTTTTGGGAACTGGGAGATATGACTGTCCAAAGTTTGAGGTCGAAAATGGACTCTGTTTTGGGGCAGTGATGAAATTTGTGTAATTCTGGAATTGTGTGGTGATTTCTAGTAATGGATAATATTTTTCCAATGAAGAGGACTTAAATATCTTTCATTTGGCTTTGGAATCACCTCATTTCGATTTTTCTAGAATTAGTTATGATTTTTCAAAGTTTGGGCAGAAAATCTGCCAGAAAATCCGAAAATGGTAATTATGACATCATCTCAATAAAAGATGACATCATCATAAGATATGTTATTAAACGTTTTTTTTCCCTTCTTCCTCCTCATTTCTGACGCTGAGAGCAGCTGAAAAGAGAGAGAGACGTTTGGGAGCTCTTAGAGAGAGAAAGAGGAGAAATCTCACAAGGTAAGCCGATTTCTCCGACGATCTAACTCCTAACGCGTATAACTCCGATCCTAAGCTACTCCTTTATGTTCTTTAAGGTTTGGAAGCTCTTCCTTTGGTGTTAAAACAGATAGGGTTTCAGCCAAGATAAGGAAAAGCTAGTGGGAGCTTGAGGTAACTTCCAAACTCTTGTGTATTGACTATTCTGGCTGCTGTGGACAATTTAATCGGTGAAATTTCGCCGGATTGTCATTGGTTTCAAAAATGGAAAATGGGTGTGTGGGGCTGTTATGCTGCCCAAATTGGTACTAAATGGTAGTTGTAACCTAATGGAATAGTCAATAAGGTGGTTAGGAGTGGAAAGGAACGCGTTTACGGAGCCGAAACCGAAAAACCCCAATTTTTCCCGGAGTACATGTATATTTCGGCCAATTCTATAAATGGGTCTTAGAGTTGGATTTTCAATGATTTGATGATTCCATTGAGTTCAAGAGCAAAAATTAGGTGGGGTTACAGTTGAGCACTTTTTCAGAAAATGCCGAAAAAGCATAATTACGAAAATGCCCCTGAAACCCTTAAAGTGGGGCTGTCAAGGGTAATTTTGTAATTGACATTGAATTTGATAATTCCGAGTCCGGAAATGGATTCCTTGGGCGAAAATATGTCAGAATAGCCCATGTCAAAATTTCAAGAAAAGTACAGCCGAACCGGGTACGGCGGGGCCGGGCCGGGTCCCCGGGGGTATTTTAGTAAATTTTCAATATAGCCTCATATAATCCCCAGAAACACTATGGAAGTGTCTAAATGGTACATTTGACATTGTAGGATCGAATGTAAAGCCCCGAGTTGATGGCACGCAAATCGAGGAGAAAAGACTGGAGGTAGGGGACTTACCTTACTTGCATGTATTTGATATCTTTGCTTGTGTAGTGATGTATGTGATTGCTTTACTTGATTGTGTAGAGCATATTTGAATAAATGAAGCTCTGTTTCTGTTTTACTGTGGCCATAGTTTTGTTACATGAAATATTGAGCATGCAGAAATGTCATTATGGGCCATGCATCTAGATAAAGCTAACATGTCATACACATAGCATCTATCATGATGCATTATGGTATCTGTTTCCCTACTGAGATTCTCTAAAATCTCACTCTCCCCTACCAACAATTTAGACAGGGCAAGTGGCTCGTGGAAGGAGCGGCTAGGACTCTTTCGAGATAAGATTGTGTAATCCCTATTTGAAGAATTGTAATGGGCAATTGTACCCTGTGTATCTTTAGCGAAGGTATGTACCCGGGATTGCCGGGATGATTAAGTTGTGCACTCTGATATTTATATGAATGTGATTTATCTTCGCGTAGTAATTGTATTCGAAATGTGAATATGAGACCATGTTTATAAATGATTTCAAAAAGTATTCGCGAAAACCCCGTCATGTGATGGGTTAGTAAATGTTATTTGATTATTATTGGTCTCTATTTCATTTTAATCGCGTATTTCGGATATAATTACGGAGAGGGTTACAAGAAGTATAGTTTCTAAGGCATTACTCGAGGCGCTACTCGAGTAATGAGACAAAACTTGAAGTAACCAAAGAAAACTTCCAGTAACCTGACACCATTACTCGAGGACCTACTCGAGTAACCAGGTAAAAACTTGGAGTTGCTCTCGGCCTGCTAATGTTACTCGAGGAGGTACTTGAGTAACCAAGTGAAAACTTCCAGTTGCCTTCAAGTTTTCCCAATGATACTCGAGGAGCTACTCGAGTACCTGTGTTTCCTAAAATGTGGACCTCTCGGCATTTTGTACCACTGCTAATGTTACTCGAGGAGCTACTCGAGTAACCCTGTGAAAACTTCCAGTTGCCTTCAAGTTTCCCCATGATACTCGAGGAGCTACTTGAGTAACTCTGTTATGAAAATATGTAACTCTCGGCAATTTGTACCACTGCCAATGTTACTCGAGGAGCTACCCGAGTAACATACTAAAGTAAGTGGAAACTTGAGGTTGGTACCCGATTAACTTGATTTCTTCTTCCTCGAGTACTTACTCTAGTATACAAGTTTTTCATGGTTTATTTTAAGTGGATTCCTCGAGTATATACCCCAGTTTGCACAAATATTTTCAAAGTAAACTTCAAGTCATTACCAGAGTAAGTCATGCTCAAAAGTCATAGTTACTCGAGGTGGTACCCGAGTAACCTATGCAAAAATGAATGCATTACTCGAGTCCCTACTCGAGTAACAAGGTAATGGCTCTTGGCCTTGAAATCCTGCCAACATTACTGGAGTAGAGCATCGAGTAATCAAAAGTTTTTTTAAAGGATTACTCGAGGTGTTACCCCAGTAATCTATGAAGTTGCAAAAGCATTACTGGAGTAGCTACCCGAGTAAATAACTATTCTCAAAGATCTGAAATTTAATTTACTCCATGCACTACCCGAGTAATCTTGTTTCTCTTCATTGACTTTCAATTAAACAATGATTTCTCGATGTTACTCGAGGAGCTACTCGAGTAAACTTCAAGGGTTACTCGAGGAGCTACTCGAGTAAGCATACCCATAAATTTAGAAATCATTCAAACTTACATTATATTGTTTTCTATATGATTAACCTTTCATTGTATTAGTATTCTTAGTCTATTTACAGATAAACAATGAAGAAATCATATCAAGAGATGAAAGTCAAAAGAAACGTTCAAATGCCAACCACCGCCAACGGTTATTTTTCAAAAACTTGAAAAGTCAATAGTGGCTGCGCACTCACCAACGGACGACAGGAAGTGTTCCAACGGTCATCACCAACATACCTATATATATGGGAACCTTCAAACAGAGAAATAACAACCAAGCACACATACGAACGTATCATTAAGTTCATTGCTCTTTTTCACGTTGAAATTGTATTTCTATGCTTCAGTGATTATCATTTACTCTGTAAGAGAGATATTTCATTCAAACTCAATATTTGTTATTGAGATAACTTAAGGTTGTGGAACCTTGAGTTGGGATTGGATTACAACCTGTAAGGGGGAGCGAGTGTCCAGGTGTAAGGAACTTGCTTGTACTGAGGTGCCAAGAACCCACTGAATCTTGGAGGCTATAGTGAAATTCTCAGAGAAGCTCTGAGGACTGGACGTAGGTCAAAGTGGCTGTGACCGAACCAGTATAACTCCCGGTGTACACTTCGGTGATATTTCTCCTTACTCATTACTGTTTTAATTCTTTTGTCAAAGTTTTATATTTTCGAAAGAAATTCTAGTATCACCCAATTCACCCCCCCTCTTGGGTGAAACGCTTGATCTAACAAGTACGAGATTGACCACACTTAAATACAAATTACATACAATCTCCAAAATAGATAATTAACATAAACTAAATTCTAAGTCATTTGCTTCATTCGCCCGTGTTTACCTTCTTGCCTGAGGAACTACTTGCCTGAGTTGAAAATTTGTTTTGGAAAAATAGGGTGAGATTTAATGAATCTTAGTAGTAACAGATATCACTCATATAAAATGCACATATATCATGCCATGTCAACCAAAGTTACAGTACAATCAACATATTCAACATTCAGAGATAAATTCACAATATGCAGAAAGCATAAAGTTACCAATTCAAGGACAACCGTCCCTTGCCACAGCGCTGGGAAATTCTACTGAGCCTTAGGCCTTCTCATCTGAATGTTTTAAATTCACAATGGTACAAACATGCATATAACATATCACATAGTATGTGAGGGATAAGTTACTACCTGAAATTTTTTCCAAATCTTGATCTTGATTGACGTGCTTTGAACGTCCTGGGCAAGTGTCAAATCCTATAAATTATAATTTACGGGCAATGAGTTATTTCTTAGTCCAACTCTTCACAAATTATTCTCTTATGTTGGTTACCATTAGGGTCACTACATTAAGCCCAAAATGAAGCTAATGAGCTCAAGCTACTCCAAATGCTTAACTTAACTCTTAAATGTCCAATTTTATTACAAAAACTCTTTGCTTTGAATTTTCGTACATTTACCAAAAGCTGGTAGATTTTTCAATGAACTTTGAAAAATCATAACTAATTCTAGAAAAATTGAATTGGGGTGATCCAAAATTCTATATAAACCTTATTAAGTCTATTTTAAGTGAAAAATACTTTTAGTAGCTGAAAGACCGCGCACACTTCTCAGTTTTTCTTTTTCTCCCTGCTGCCAGAAAATCTGACCAGTTTAATGGTCTACTTCAAAAATTCATAACTCCTAGTATACTTATCGAAATCCTTCATAATACCTATCAAATTAAAGGTCTATAAGTGTACTTTAATTATGGAAAATCTCATAATCAACAGATGAAGTTTAGACAGTGAAAGTTTCACCACAACAAAACTGCCAGACAAAAACGCACACTGGCAACTTTGTTGCACAAGTAGACTTAATTTCCAATTTTTGATTCTTTAAACCAATCTGTCAAAAATTATAACCAGAGCCTATTCTCACACAAGTTTTCGTGTAGAATCCAATGGAAAGCTCAAAAATACCAAAATCAAATTATTTCTACCAGATTTAGCCCCCAACCGAAATCTGCCTCCCAAAACAACAAAAATTCCACTTTGTGATTTTAACAATCAACAAGTCTAATACTTCTCCAAACATCATATATCACCTTATATATATGATTAAAACATCTTCCTTCTTCAAAAAAACCCCTTGAATGAAATACATGGGTGGTTGAAGAGCTAAGAAAAACTCAATGAAATCACAAAGTATTCGGTTCAAAAGAAAGCCTATGCTTACCTCTTCGCATTTCTACAAGTGGTTCGGTATTCCGGCGGCACTCTGGTAGACTAATTGGCACAAAACACCTCAGATGAGAAATCTAAGACCATAGAATTGAAGCTTATAGTGAGTAGAGGAAGTTTCCTGAAGGACTTACCGGACAATAACGGTGATTCAGGGTTGAAATCGGCTCCGGTAGTCAAGAAAACTCACTATTCACTCCTCCTTCTCTCTTCTTGTGTTCTTAAGCTTAAGAAATCTGATTTTTCTTTCTCTTTCCATGCTTGCACGAAATTTTTCCATTTAATTAGGCATGGATGGTTGTGATTTAATCACATAAAATGATCTCATCTCATCTTGCCACATGTCACAAGTTTAAGGCTTAAGAGTGCCACGTGTCATGCAACCATTTGTCTTCCACTTTTCTCTTTCTTCGGTGGGTCATAAATGGTCAGGGGAAGGGAAGGCCTGACAATTTCCCCGGACTCCTGGGTTCGGTGCTCGACTCGTAAAGTAAGCGACCAGGCCGGAGACCTGTGAATTCCCCGGACTCAGACGCTAGATGGCGTACTCCAGAGATGACAACACAAAAGGCTTAAAGTGGGTGTAATAATGTGTAATGATGAGGGACACATGTCACCCCCTCATTTGGCCAACACAAAAACATGTTTTTACTTTGTAATAATTTCAGGACACTTGTCATTTCCTTATTTGGCCAACACGAAAGATGTGTCATCATGAGTCATAATAAGCTGTCATTACATACTTTACTGAAGTTCTTTTTAATAAAGTTGCTCCATCGGTGCATTACCTGGAATTCCACGTGGGACCCACGTGGGACCATGGCACGCATATCGAGGCACTTCACGAAATGCCCGAATTCCTCCGATCTCGCAACTGACACCCCTGAACCTTGCAGCCACCGACGAATTTTGCTCCGACTTCTAACACTTGTATTTTTACAATATTGACTTCTCGATTTCTGTAAATAACACAGTGGATATATGGGAATTCCAAAAGTAATACTACTTTTAATTGTAAATACCGATATTTATTTTATTCTACTAATTCCATATTTACACATTTTTAGTATTGCAAAATTTGGTATATTACACCTTCCACTTACCATTGACTCTTTCTTTAGCTTTCTCGTTGGAAACTTGTAACCTAACATGGACCTTCATCCTATAATGACATATTTAAACCTATCATGCATTAATTGTAAAACACATAAACTTATGACATGTCTCAAAGAAGTTCACATGTATAAATGTATGATTTCACAAAATCACAAAAAAAACAAACATGTCCATTCATGCAAGCAACAACTAGGCATTTAAGAGCAACGTAAAGTTATTTAATTTGCTACCTTTAAGCTTAAACTTCTCTTACTTTATTGCTTTTCCTTTCTTTCCATACTATGAGTTTCATTGTACAAGCCTCCAATTCCACTTCCATAACATAAAATAGCCCTAAGTAAACATCATATATCAATTGCTAAACTTCATTGAAATCATTAACATTACATAACTACTCTTACTTGTCACTTAAATCTCAACTTTGCACTTTCAATTCAACAAATTTTGAAAAAAAAAGCATAGGGAAGAAAAATTCCTCAGTATATACAGAAAATTCCTCAGTTTTACAGAAAATCAGAGGGAAGAAAAGGTACAGAGGTCAATCTTTCAGATCCCATACATGTTTCACCGATCTCCCAGAAATTGTCCTACGCATAGACACAACCTAGTTAGACAAGAAACCACAAGTTGTCCTATGCAGATCATTAGTAGAAGCAATACGTATTAGCAGCACAACATTGGATTAAAAAACTCACTATTATTGTAAAAGCTCATAAATGAATTCAACAAACATATGTTGATGAAATCAAATCTGATGGAAAGGGGTTAGTAAGATCAAACATCTGTAACATTAAAGCCAAACAAAGCATGAACTCGTTAACTTAAAAAAGAATAAAAGTACTACAAAATTTTTGAAATATACATTTACCTCGTGAGTAAATTCAGTCATGCCTAGGGTGATAATATTATAAATGTGTCTCAAAACATACAACCCACATAAGTTAGACCCTGGTGGTTGCCTACAGCTCTGAAAAAGAACATGACATCATCAAAACATGTATAAAGCTAAGCATAGTTTATTGAACACATTCATAAAGCCAACAAATATGTACTAACCTTTGGGATTATCCATTTAGGGTCTTTTACCTCATGAATATGTTTACTACAAGCAACTTGTCGAAATGTCCTCATAGCCCTATCATCAAAATCACAAAGCTAAGATTACTTATTTTGCACAAATTCCATGTACTGCTAACAATATGTAATGCAAGAAAACTTACGAGTTCATGGCCTTCTTCAGTTCATTCCCTAGTTTGTAGTGGAAGGAGCACAAGAGGATGACATTATAACTCTTGCATAGAATAACCAATTGCCAATGATCACTGAAAAAAGAGATGAATATTAAGCAAATACAAAGCATTATATATATTATGAAATATAAATTTGTTTCTTACCTATGCACATATGGGCCAAGAAACACTCAGTTGCGGTTTCACTAAACCTCTCTTATAAGTATGCATGTCTGATAGTAGTAGTGGTCTCTTTGTCATGGATTTGAACTAGGCATACGAATCCAAATTTATCGCTTTTGCTAGAGGAAACCAACCTATGATTCATGTATCTATAATAACACAAGCACACAAATCAAAGTTTAACGGCGTAATTTTTAAAATATTTACTTCCAACTGACGAAGATACTTATATTAAAAATAATTGGACAATTGCAACTGTAAGCTATTGTCTAGGAGCTACCAAGGACATTAAATCATACCCATCAAGATAGCATGTCACCTCAGACTTGTCAACAGCTAAATCCATAGGCCAATCTCTTGTTTCAAAGGATGAATCATATGCCTTTAGAATCACTTGTTGCATGGCATTCAATGGAGGATGTGGAACTTCTTGAGTGGAGGGAGCTGTAATTGGGGTTGTGATCGGGGTTTTCTTAGCTCGATTAGAAATAAGGTTCTTTAGTCACAAGATAAAAGAATTTAGTACATCGCTCACAATCTTGAAATCATCAGTAGGGATAAGGATAGGTGCATCTGCAATGATCATCTCTTCAACTACCACTCTGACTTGATCATCTTTTATTGGTTGGTGGTAGACAGTTGATTCTAAGTTGTGCACACTCCCCCGTGTAACTAATCATCTCAAAGGATCCTCCACAAAAAGTCACAAGGCTGAACAATGTCTTTTCCAGGACCCTCTGATAACTTACCAATTTTGCAACAACTCCCTTTAGTGTTCTGCTTAGGTACAAGTGAATGTGCTTTAGGAGAACTAGTATCTTGTCTTGTGCTCACCATGATCATCATTTCCTCCTTTATCTTGCTCAACCAAGCTTCTAATCGTGTATCAAATAATGCTTCTGCCTGGCCTTTGCTTCCTTCCTTACAGTGGCCAACATATGCTCCATCTCCTCCCTAGTCACCACACTTGAGGAATGGCGTAAGGCTACTCCAAAGTAGTCCCTTCAGCCTAACCCTTCTCCAACTACCCTGACACAGCTAGGATGCTCAAGTTTTTCGGTAGCAACCATCAGGATACCATTCCTCTTATCAAACCTAAAATATCCCTTGGCTTGTTTTTTTTGAAGTTCCTCTTGTAAGACATAAATACATAAGTAATGAAATTTGTTTACTAAATAATTAATAACAACAATGATACTTACAATTTTTTACCAACTATATAAGATTGTTCGCTCGTATAAGACCCACTCCTCTTTTGGTGAGCAAACAACCAGTTTTCTTCATGACGTATTGGAGATGGTAGAAAAAGAAGAACAAAAGGATTGGATTGAGCTGCTTCTTCCAATTTCTTCTATTTGGCCACCAACAAGTCTTTTTAGCCTTTGCATAACCCCCATGAGACATTGTATGAGGACAATCATTCTTTCTACCACTCTCTTGTGCTTTTTGCCTGTGATTAAGAAATAAAAAAAGGGTTACAATCAATAAAGACATTAGATAAGTAAATAAAATGCAAAATAAGTCAACTCACCAAAGCTTCTGGAGTAGTCTGAAGCCTAAAAAATTCTTCCCAAGTATGTTCATCAATATATGAATACTTGCTACACATATTAGAATGAGGCTCACCATCTTTCACCTCGATATACACGTAATTGTTGGCTAGATTTGTCTTAAACTTCCTCCAACATTCACAACAACAGGTCATTATCTTCTTATACAAGGTCACTTTGAGGAACATCATAAGTGGGCTGTAATACATGCATTGAAGTAGTTAGTGACAGATTTGATAATTCAACCATACAAAAGGCCATTTTGTCCCAAATATGTTGCTTCACATGTTCATCAATATTTATCCACTCCTCTATCAAGATGCTAGGCTTGTTGCATGCTAGGAGGTTGACAAAACTCCTATATTGACTTGCATTAAGCCCGATTGGTTTCCAATATCTATCAAACTCAATCAGAATCTTTTGCCTGGTAATCCATTAGAGGGAAATGTCTCTCAATTGTGTGCCTCTTCTACCCTCCATATGGACTAGTTACTGGGCTCACTTTCATTCTGGCTCAGAGCATTACTAGGTTTGCTTTGATTAACACTAGCTGGCTCGCTTTGATGACTACAAGCTAGCTCTAGAGCTTCTACAATAAGATGCTTCAAATTCTTCATAAAAGGTTCATCTCTAAAACTTCTACTATTCAGACCTACTAATATAAATTCTAACTGATTGATCTTCACACCATTATTGATATCAACCCACTTGTATTTGAAAATGGGAAATTTAATTTTCACAAAGTCAACCACTCAAATCTCTTCAATAACCCTATAATAAGGTATGACTACCAATTAAGGGTTCTTATCTTTCAAACTAGAGAAGTGCAGAGATTCAGCCACTAACATAACACCACTGTTCTAGATAGTGCTCCTATCATCTAGGGAATTTGTGTAAAAGGTATAGCCATTGATCATAAATAAAGTCCAACTTATAACATTAAGCTTATAACTACATGCTAACCATTTAATTGTATCAAAAACACATTCTTCTCTGTCAACCTTTTGTTTGAAACAAAGATTAAAATTTTTGTTATGCTCTCTAGTTAACCTCTGTTCAGTCATTCAACTATTTTCTTTCCGTACAATTTCTTTATAAGCATTAATGTAATCTTGAACTTCATCAACATTATTCAAGATGTACAAGTGAACTTGTTGTAATCCATCAGGGTCCACACTCTTTACTGTAGGCTCGCGTCTACCCCTTTGTTTATCATGACATTTAAGAAGCCTAATATGTCTTACATTTGACAAATAATGTTGACAAAGTTCTATGGCTTCTTTAGAAACATATTTCTAAACAATATATGCTTAAGGCCGGTTAGGGTTCTTCATATACCCTTGTAAGATTTCATAGTTCTTTTAATTGGATACATCCATCATAAATAGATAAGGCCACACAGCTTTATCTCCCTCACTAGGTGAACAATTAGATGTATCAGGATGTTAAAAAAAGAAGGAAGAAAAAGCTTCTCAAGCTAGCACAAGATAAGATATCCTTCATTTTCCAATTCATCCAATATTTCTGTCTCAATGACTTTACTACACATAACATTGAAGAATAATAAAGTCTAGTCAAAATGTGTTGAAGATCATATTCGACAATGCCTCGAATAGCTACTGGGAGTAGCTGTTGCATTAAGACATGACAATCATAAGACTTTAGCCCTACTAATTGCAAGTCTTTTATCAACACAAGCTTCTTAAAACTTGAAGAATACCTTGAGGGAACTTTGATTCCATGCAAACACTCACAAAAAACTTCTTTTCTCATCCTTAGACAAAATATGGGAAGCTGGAGGACAAAAAGTTTTCTTACTATATGACCTTGGATGTAAGTCTTATCATATTCCCATTTTTTGTAAATCTAATCTTGCCTTCACGCCATCCTTAGAACTACCTTGTATGTTGAGTAGTGTCCTAACAATACTTCGCATATGTTTTTCTCCATATATATGAAATCAATACAATGTCTCATATAAAGATTGCATCAATAAGGAAGATCGAAGAAGAAAGACCTCTTTTCTATATGTTTTTTTCATTTCTACTCTTTGTAGTCTTACCAAAGATAACATTGAAATTTTGCACCTTTTCATAAACTTGCTCCCCAGTCAATGACTCCAGAGCATCTGCAAACTCTTGGCCACCAAAAAAACTTTTTTTAATCTATGATATGGGTGGCCCCATCTAAGTAATCTCCTCTAGCCAAGATAAACTGTCTTTCTTTCATGTTGAAGTTGATGGTAGCATATGCCTTCTTCACAAATCTAACATGCTTTATGGCCTTTAACACTATATCCTAACAAGTTTCCATATGTAGGAAAGTCATTTATAGTACAAAAGATCATGGCTCACATTTTAAAAATCTCCTTTTTGTTCACATATGATAACTTCCCATTTTTAATATATTGGATACACATTTTGATATAATTGGGGAGTTATTAATGTTAATTTAAGATGATTTTCTTGAGATTTTATAAGATATCAAGTTGGCACATTATTTAGGGATTTTATTTTAAATATTATAGTTTTCAATGTTTTGAAAATAAAAAAATAAAAAGATGCAATATTTTATTTATTTGGTGTTATGTCAGTTCTGTTATTATTATTATATTGTTCTTTTCCTTTCCTTACATGATGAGGTGACGTGGATTATGTGGGGGATGAAAAGGTATTATTTTGTTTTGAATGGAAAGAACTGAAGGGAACGTCACCATTTTTGGGAAAAGAAGATTAATTGAAGACCTAATGGAAGAGAGAAAGGAAAGGAGTAGCCACAATTATTAACTAGTAGGGGAGTCAACATTCATCATCTTCCTTAGAGCAAGACACAAGGCAGCTGATATTAAGAGAGAGCTGGGAAGCAGTGGTGATTGCTCTTTGGGGAAGTCTCTATCATCGCCGGAGCTTGGAGTGTCAGAGAAATCATCGTGAATCAGAGCGAGAGAGAAAGAATGAGCGCTATAAGAACAGAGGAGCTGGAACTTTGAATATTCATCATCAATTGAACCAGATGGAAGCTCCGGAAACATTATCGCTGGAGTAAACTAAGAAGAGGAGCAGTGATAAAAAACGATTCCATCTTCTTCTTCATCAGGCTAAACAAGCGAGTTGAATCAGAGGAGAGGCATTTTCACTGTTCAAAAATATCATCAGTGTTAAACAAGAGGAACCTTTTATGTGTCAATTTCATTGCTTTGTATTATTCTGATCTATGTTATTCTGTTGCTCTTGATATTTATTATGGCTTTGAATTTTGAATTTGATGCTACCGCGATGACTCTGTTTAAAGCCATGTGTGGCTTGGCTCTTTTGATCCTAAAGTAACTATAAACTAATTTGAGGATTTGAGCATATATGAACTAATTAATTGTGCTTTGTGTTAATTTTGATTACTAAGTCTATTTTGTTTTGTCTATTTAGTGCTTGATCACCACTAAGTTTGGAATTAGGAAATTTAGATTAGCCTTGGGAGAGGGATCTTCACTAGACCATAAGATTAAGTAATGTGGGATTATAATGTATTCTAATTTATCAATGGGATAAGAATATACCTATTGGACCTATATAATCCTAATAGAGTGAATTTGAACCATTTATTGTCTCTTAAGTGAATTAGTTAGGAATAACAATTTAACTTGAGAAAGGGGTATAAGTGATTAGAAGATACTTATATCTTTTTGCACTCTAGATTAACAAATTAACGTTAAGTGCTTTTAATTGGGTAAATACATGCTCTAATACTTGAAAGAGGGATTAGCCACTCTAAGTTTGTTTCCTCCATTGAAATTTTTAAATCATTATATTTATTACTTTTGTATTTGTTTAAATTGTCTTTCAATTTCCTTCTTTGATTTGCTCAACTTAAATAGAAATGAGAATTTTAAAGCCATATTATCTATTACCTTGAATCCCTTTAGGACAACCTTGTTAGTGCAAGCGTTTCACCCAAGAGCTTTTTTGAGAGTTTCACTATATCTTTCAAGATTCAGTGCGTTCTTGGCACCTCCATACACAGCAAGTTCCTTCACTAGACACTCGCTCACCCTTACATGTTGTAATCAAATTCATAACTCAAGGTTCCAAAACCTTAAGTTGTCTTAATAACAGATATTGAGTTTGTAAAAAAAATCTCTCTCATAGAGAAAATATATAATCATTGAAGTACAAAGAGTGAATGTAAGAAAATAGAGCACTAAGAATTGATCAATGTGAGTTTGCATGATCCTAGTTGTTGCATTCTATTCTTCGTTGAATGCTCTATATATATAGATGAGTTGTAATATCTATTGGAAGCAATTCAAATATATCCGTTAGAGTAGCGTAACTTCGTTTGACCATTCTTCGAATTTGAAAACTAATCGTTTGTGGTAGGTGAGCATTTCAGAGGTTGCAGATTATATGTTTACTTTTCTCTCAATGCATGATCTCTTCATTATTTTCTGTAAACACACTTAGGAAACTAATACAATGAAAGATTAATCATATGGATAACAAATCAATGAACAATAGATTAAAATCATACTCTCTATACTGCATTACTCGAGTGGCTACTCGAGTGATCATGCTTCATTACTCGAGTGGCTACTTGAGTGACCCATTAAAAATCTTGGCAGAGTTAAGTCAACAATTTTGACCTCATCACTGGAGTGGCTACTGGAGTGATTGTTATCCATTACTTGAGTGTCTACTCAAGTGATACATTGAAAAACTTGGTAAAGACTTAAGTCAAACACTTATGACTTGATCACTAGAGTGGTTACTCGAGTGATCATTATCCATTACTAGAGTGATTCAGAAGCATTACTTGAGTGGCTTTCAAGTTGACTTAGCAAAATATTGATAGAGTCTTCACTGCCATAA
Source organism: Inga oerstediana (assembly GCA_963210345.1). Classification (NCBI taxonomy): domain Eukaryota; kingdom Viridiplantae; phylum Streptophyta; class Magnoliopsida; order Fabales; family Fabaceae; genus Inga; species Inga oerstediana. The sequence continues at coordinate 45,125,061 of OY723407.1, forward strand.
AACTTACCTATCACTTGAGGGGTCCGTTGAGTGATTTATTCTCATTACTCAAGTGGCTACTCAAGTGACACCATTAAAAACTTGGCAGAGAGCTCAGTGACTATATTGCTCTAATAGTCCCTTAAGTAAGTCAATACAAATCTTGGCAGAGAGCTCTGGAACATCATTACTTGAGTGGTTACTCGAGTTATGGGGAATCATTACTTGAGTAATCCCTCAAGTAACCTTCTTCAAAATCTGTCAATGCTTCTTTCTCATGTTCTATGAATTCTTATTCTTCTTTATTACTCGAGTGCCTACTTGAGTAATAGTTTTTCCTACCACCAAAGACTTAGTTCCTTTGTTCAACTCTCTTTTGTTTATTATCAAAAATTTTTGTAGGATCAATCTAATCTTTGTTATCATCAAAACATGTGTATATAACATTCTCCCCCGTTTTGATGATGACAAAACTTGGTGATTTTTGAACAAGGTGTTTGAAAGCATTGGTGACTTTTCTTTAAGATCATATGCATTTAAAATTCTTAAGCTCTTTTAAAATATCATTTGTTAAGTTTTGCAAAAATCTTCTTTTAACTTCAAATGACTTGGAATTTATCTAAAAATGATTTTAAGTTAAAATTTATGTTTTTGAATTGTTTTAACTTATTTTGAAATCAAGAACTTAACATCATTGAGTTTCTTATGATTTCAAATTCAACGATTATGAAACTCTTAATATTTTTGAAATCATTTTGGATTAAAGTTTACTGGTTTTGAAATTTCTAAAACAAGAATGATTTAAAAGTTGTAATCATCTTCCATACACAAATAGAAATCCATCAATTCATAATAATATATTCTAACTTCATAAGAACTTTAACTGCATAATTCATTCATGAAATTCATTACATAGCTAAAAACAAGTCAATGTACTATTAAAAGTTCCCGAAATCCCATACACCTAAAGTCTATTCTATCTGTGCAACATTAATGTCATTTCTCAAAAAAAATCACTTCTAGTTCTTCTCCCCCTTTTTGTCTTCATCACAGAGGTGGGAATCAATCGAGAGAAAGACTAGGACTAGATGGCTGGGCTGCAGAAATGGGATTGTCTGGAAGAGGTGTAAATCCAAAGCCATATAAATCACTCAAACTGGAAGAATCTGAAGATGATGGTTGAGGTTCAGGGAGATTTACTAGAGGTATCTGTAGAGGATCCTCTAGAGGATTTTATGGTGATGGAATCAAAAAAGTAACCTTTACCTCCTCTATACCAGCAGGTAACTACTAATCACTGGAAGAAGTAATCACCTCCTCAGTGCTTGCAAGTGAAGCAATAGGAGTAGGCGCTGGCTGGGGCTTAATAGGCTGGGCTGGATTGGGTCATCAATGGTGATGTAAATAGGTTCGGATATGTCTGGGTTAGGATTAGGCATAGAAAAAAGGAGATTTCTGGGATAGTGATAGGTATGATAGGAAGAGGAATAGAAGAAGGTCCAGGCTCAGAAGCTGGTACTGGCTCAAGTGTAGAAGAAGGCATAGATGGACCAGGAGTAGATGGACTAGGTGCCATAGATTAAGTTTGGCATGAAATAATCTCAGAAGCTTACCCTGGGCTCATTGTTTTGACAACATCTCCTTATGTCTTTATCCATAATCTCTACAAGTTCTCCCATCTTGTTGGTCATATAAGAGATGAGTTCATCATTGGTATTAGCTATATCTACATGAAAGCCCTTAAGGATAGTCTCCATAATTGTCTGCAATGCAGATACAAGGAATGATAGAGCAGAAGTAGAAGCAGGAGTAGACGACTGAATATCATCCAACCTACTGTATCCAGCCTTAGTCTTTTTCTTCTTGGGAATGGACTCAAGTGGCTTATTTAGGGGAATGTCAATGTTTAATTTCCCAATTTGATTTAGTCCCCTGGGGTTAGCCTCTCAATTGGTTCATCCTTCTCTAAGTACCAAATCTTATTCTTTTTCAAGAATAAAGATATAAGTTGGGGATAAGGCATTGGAGTGGTTATTTTTCCATGGAACCTATATCTCTTGATCTCAATAAATATGAAATCATCCAAGTCCTTTTTCTCTAAGAAAAGAATGGAGGCAAATTTTCTGAAATCCCTCTTAATGAAATAAGTGAAATTATTGGATTTATTTATTATGGCTCTAGAATAGACATACCATAGAACTCAGTGAAGATCACACATATCACTCAGGTTAAAAATGAGAGGTCCTACTATCTCACCAAGCTTTAGAATTGAAAACAACTGGCTTGAGTAAAGGGTAGGATAAGTATCTTCAGGGGGGTCCTCTATCCCTAAGCAAGTGTTTATTTTGGTTGGTGAGATTAAGATTTCTTGTCCTCTAACATTAGAAACCATTTCTTCTTCCAGAGAATCTCTAAGGGCATCAATGACAAGTTCTAAATTGCAATAGAAATACCTTGCTATCTTGGTGCAAATGGAAGTTTAACTGAAAGCTAGGGCATATAGGATTCAAGATAAGGTGTGAGGTTGAATTTCAATACTTCTTGAAGAAGCTTGGGGTTAATAAAGTGCATCTTGTATACTCTTCTCCTTGAAAACTTATCTATGTATTTATGTGATTCCTCAAGCTTTTTCACATTGAACCCTTTGGGAGGAAATGTGATTTCTTCTTCCTTCTCTTTTAGTTCCTTTGAAGGTTGTTCTTCTTTTTTTTTTCTAGACTTGGAAGCCTCGTCTAGTATACTTGCCATTGCTTTGGCAAGTTTTCTATCAAACTTGGCTCCCTTATAAGGTTTCCCAGACCAAGAATGAGTGTTAGAAGAATCAGAAGAAGGAGGAGATGGCGCTTGGTTCCCTTGCCTCTCCCTATAGGTGAACTCTTCTTAGATTGAGCCCTTGTAATAATAGGTTCCTTTTATCACAACTCCTTTCACTTTGGGTTTGGCTTGTAGCTTCGGCTTAGATTTTGGTTTGGGAGCCAATTTCTGTTTCTTGGCTAGAGGAGGTGAAGGAGATTCAGAGGGCTGTTGAGGTTCAGAAGACTCAGAAGGAGTATTAGGATTAGAAGTTTTAGTTTTGACCATAGTGTTTGAAAAAAAGTGGATTTCTGAAAAATGACTGGCAACTGTCATTAGTTTAGGGCTAAGGATTTTGAGAAGTTTTTGAAGACACAAATCAATAGGTTTTGAAGGATATGAGGTTATAAAGAGTTTGTGAACAATTTTTAGTAGAGCATTAGGAGAATCACTTGAAGAGATTTTGAGAAAAATGACTGAGCTGTGACAGATAAAGCTCTAGTGCTCGACATTACTTGAGGGGCTACTTGAGTGATCTTGAGGCATCACTCAAGTAATCATACCAAAAATTTAAAAATGGAACAAATTTAAATGTATACCTGACATGAATAATATTGTAATTACCCATATATATTCCCTTGATAATTTGGTGGTACTTTAAGGTAGAATTGAGTTGAAACAAGGTTGATTTATAATCTGCAGTCATGATCACTCAAGGGCTTACTGAAGTGACTCTAAGGTATCACTCAAGTAGCTACTCGAGTAATCAACCTTTTTAGTTCCTGACTATTTACTTTCAACCCTTATGCCATTTCCTTTTGAATTAATGCTTCTCTGCCTCATTTTCATGATCATCACTCAAGTGGTTACTCGAATGAAGCTTATCATCACTTATAGTTATCACTCAGGTAATGTAGATTACTTGAAGTTGTCTCTTGAGTGAAATGGTACTCTATTAACCTCTGCTTTTCATACCTCAAAACAGAGTTTCAAAATCCTGCAAAACAAATTACTAGAAACTCCGATGCTTAAGTTGGTAATCATCAAAATATCATTACATAACATCATTGAGTGGAAACATTAAATAACTTACAATTCATTGGGATTTACCATTCCCAATTCTCTTCTAATATATAAGAATTGATCTTTTGAAAGAGGTTTCATAAAGATATCAGCTAGCTGAAGATGAGTTGGAATGAATATCATTTTGACATCTTTCTTTTGAACATGATCCTTGATGAAGTGATGTCTAACATCAATATGCTGGGTTCTGGAATATTAAACTAGATTCTTTGCCATGCTTATCGTGTTAGTGTTATCACAGTATATTGGTATCTCCTTCAGATAAATACCAAAATCTTGTAATTCTTGCTTCACCAATAATACTTGTGCACAACAACTTGTTGCTGCAACATACTCGGCTTTCGTTGATGAAAGAGACACTATATTTTGTTTCTTGCTAAACCATGTCATGAGTGAACCACCAAGAAACTAGCTTTGTCTACTGGTACCTCTTTTTGTCAGTCTTGTATCCTCCATGATCAGAATCTAAGTATGCAACTAGATATTTATTTCTTCCTTTAGGATACCAGAGACCTAATTCTGTTGTGTCAGTGAGGTGTCTAAAGATTTGTTTGACGGTTTTAGCATGTAATTCCTTTGGTACTGATTGATATCTTGCATATATACCAACTTTAAATGTCAGGTCTACTTGCAGTAAGATAGAGTAATGATCCAATCGTTCCTCTGTATCTTACAATATTATAATCTTTCCCCTTGATATCAGCATCAAGCAATATTGTTAAGCTCATAGGCATGTCCATTCCATTTACTTCATCCATTCTATATTTCTTTAATAGCTTTTTCAAATACTTTGTTTGAGATATAAAAATTCCAATCTTTCTTTGTTTGATTTGCAAATCGAGAAAGAAATTCAATTCTCCCATCATTGACATCTCATACTCCCCCTCATTATCTAAGAAAATTCCTTGTACAAGGTTTCATTAGTAGCACTGAAAACTATATTATCAACATATATTTCAACAATTAAAATATCATCTCATTTTCGTTTTGTAAAAAGTATTGTATCAACTTTTCCTCATACAAAACCTTGATCGATGAGAAAGTTACTAAGTCTTTTGTACCATGCTCTAGGATATTGTTTTAAATCGTATAAAGCCTTTCTTAGTTTGAAAACATGGTCAGGCTTACTACACTCGAGTGAGTCAACCCAAAATTAGTATTCTTCTTCTGAAAAAAAGCGGTCTTCAGAGTAGTTTCTTTTAACCCTTTAGGCATATGTTTAGGCCTATAATAGCCACCTAAAGAGTTTAAATGTTAACCAACTTAAAGTACTACGGAATTAAGAATTTGGAAAAAAGAAATTAACGGGTGTCCCTAATTTGGTTTATAGGATTTGACATTTGCCACCCTTGTGAGCCTACTGTGCCGAGGAACGTCAGGAAAGAACAAGATAGTGAGTCTTTCTCTTATACTGGGTATGAAGCATTATATGTATGTTTGTTAGGCATTGAGATACATTGAGATACTTTGTGATATATTGAGATACTTTGAGATCACAGCAAAAGCTGATACATAGTGTTTACAGCCATGAGTGCTGTCGTTTGTGGTGTGAGCCATGAAACATTGTGTTGCTACTTAATATGATCATATATACTATGTGTTTGTGCACTGTATGAGTGATTTGTTAATACTGGGATTCTTCAGAATCTCATTCTTTCCAATGACTAACATTTCAGACAGGGCAAGTGGCGTAAAAGGGAAGTGGACAACCCGGAGTAGTTAGGATCTCTTAGGGATGTTTTACTTTAGAGTATTGGTTATCTATTTTGATTTAAGATTACTATATGTATATGAGATGTAAATATGATTTTTGGATATGTAATCCCCATTTTGGGAAACTATACACCCAATATATATATACATGTGACCTGGGATTTGTCGGGATTTTAGTTGTGCACTCTGATATGTATCAATATGATTTGACTTCTCAAGTAATTATATTCGAATGTAAATGTGAGACCAGATTAATGATATTTTTGAACTATTTTTTTGAACACCCCATCTTAAAGGTGATGGATTATAAATGTTGATTTCATTTTAATGGTCTCTATTTCACTTAAATTTCATAAACCGGATGTAATTACAGTGTGGGTGTTACACCAGCGGCTCGAAAGGCAAGGATGTAGATACTAGAAACTGATTGGCACGTTTCCTGAGACAAAAATAATGGTTATATGTAGTCTTTAATTTTGAATATTTTGAGTATTTGTATATATTACCTAACCTTGAAGGGAATTCCTCAATGTAATCATGTACTATATATCAGTATTTTTACGCTATTCCTATGTTGCTTACCTAATTACGCGCAAGCACTCTGATAATATGGAAAATAAGATAAGAGTCTGACACATATAGCATCATTAAGGATGTACTGGTGAAAGTTGGCTCTTTCATCTATCATGCTGACTTTATTGTTCTTCACATTGAGGAGGATAAAGAGATTCCACTAATTGTTGGGACACCTTTTTTAGCTACTGCAAGATCATTGGTTGATATTGAAGAAGGAGAGATAGTTCTGCGAGTTGGTGAAGAGCAAATCAATTTTAAGAGGGATAAAGCAATGGAGTTTCAAAATGAATCGAAACAATATGCAAGAGTTGTTGTTATAGATGACCTCTATCAAGCTGAATTGTATTCAGTTGCTATTAAAGAGCCTCTTGGGACTATTTTTGTTTGGAAAAATGGTGTGATGAATGCTTATAAGCATAGTGAGCAAGTTTTGAATACTTCTAAATCATTCCCTATGATTTATCGGCACTGTTTATTTCATCCTCCCTGAGTTCCTGACATAGTCTAGCTGAGGACTATAAATCAAGCGCTTCTTGGGAGGCAACCCAAGGTTTTGGTAGTTCAATTTTTTTTTGTTTTTTTAGTTGAGTTGTTTTGAGGTTGTTGATTTTGTAGGACTTTTGGTAGCTCCTGATGATGTATTCGACTTTGGTAGCTGCAATCAAGAGCATTCAAGAGCACAAGACAAGGATGGAGAAGGGAGTTTCCTTTTACTTTTCCTCGTTTCGTTTCAATTGTTTGTTGATAACATGTTTTGGGATATGAGTGCTGGTTATAGTCTATTTTGCATGTGATTGATATTTGTTAATGACTATTGATTTGATTGGTGCCACTTGTGAGTTGTGCTGAATTAGTGAAAGTTTAAGATCTTAGAAGCTTTTGCTATTCCTACACTTGGATATGGTTGTTTTCATTTCCATTACTTAGTATTACTTGTTCACATTGAGGACAATGTGACATTTAAGTATGGGGATGGAGGGCACCATTGATTTTGCATGACTTCTCAATTTTGACAAATTTCTTTGGTTTTACACATAAACAGAAAAAATTTTGACAAATTTTGAACAAAAAATTTGTTTTTCATGAATTTTGGATTTTACTTGTGAACATTGGCAAAGTTGGTTTGATTTGAATTTGAAAAGGATTGAGTTTTATTAGAACACTAAGACAAAAAAGAGGTTTTAGACCGGTACATTTAGACCAGTTATGTTTGATAAGGTCTTAAAAATATGACCGGTGGCATTTTTGAAATTATAATCAACTTCTACGACCGGTTATATTGAAATAAGGTCTAAAAAATAATTTTTAGACCGGTTTTAAAATATAAATAATTAAAAATATAAATATATAAAATATATTTTCTAGACCGGTTCTAAATATAACAGGTCTAATATATTATCTGAATTAAAGGAAATTAAAAAAATAATATGCTTATTATTTTTAAGACCGGTTGTAAATAAATACCGGTCTCAAATATTAAAACTTTAAGACCGGTTGTAAATAATAATCGGTCTTAAAAATATTTTTTGCAAGACTGGTTATTCTGTAATAACTGGTCTAAAATATAACATTTAAGACTGGTTGTGTATAGCAACCGGTCTTAAAACTGACCTAAATTTCCCCTCGCGCCTAATTTCAACTCTAAAATCTGATACCCAAGCACATCCTACAAAACCCTCCCTTGGTTCGCGCCTTCACTGTAGCTCCTCCGTTCCACTTCTCACCTCCGTCCTTAACCTTCGCCGCTGTTGATGCAGATGTACGATTGAATACATTACCATAAGGCCTTGCATTTATTCCCTCCAATTGCTTTCTTTCTCAACCTCATTTTCTTACCGCCCCTGGGTTTCTTCATTAGACTCCTCCATCCCATGTCTCTGCTCTGTTCTTTATCAACGTCGCCGGTTGACACAGGCGTACTTTTGATTACATTCCCTTCTTGCTGTTGCTTGCCTCCCCTGTTTTTGTTCCTCAAGCTTTAACTCCAGGTGTTTTTGACTTAAACAGACAAGTTTTTTAATCAATTTCTTTTAATTAATTAAGAGTTGCATTATTGTTGTTGGCTTGTTTCCTTCACATGCAATTAGGAGATTGCATTGTTGGTAGACTTAATTGCCATGATCTCTAATTTAACTTTAAGTTCCACTTGGTTTTGTCATTACTGGTGGACAGAATTTGCATTATCACTGAATTGCCATGATCTCCGAATTGCCATGATCTCTAGTTGGAAGTGTTGTATGTTTGAAAAAGGAAGTGATGTATATTGATTATCAATTTGTGCACTGCAATTAATTATTGTCTTGTCTATGAATTGTAACTTTAATAGTAGTTTTTTATTGCTCGAGTGATATATGTTTGAAAAAGGAAGTGTTGTAGATTGACTATCAACTTGTGCATTGCAATTAATTATTTGTTCATGTTTGCATAACTTGGGAATTACTTTTGAATGATGCCTTTGTAGAGTGTGCCTTGTTATGCTATTAAGTGTTGTAGAGTCATATTGGGATAGCATGAGGACCCCAATTATTTACTGTCCTTAAACCATTACAACCTCTGGAAAGTTTCCATAAACCATCACTAACCTTAAATAGTGTCCTTAAAGTGATGATAATGAGCCATCCTAGTCAGGGTACTCCAGATCCAATTAATGTTAATCAGAGTGAGCCTAGCAATGCTCCGAGCCAGGAATAAAGTGAGCCACATAAACAGCCCATACGAAGGGGTAAAAGAGGCACCCGATTGAGAGACATTCCCCTCAATCAGAATACCAGGGAAAAGATTCTGATTGAGTTTGATAGATATTGGAAACCAGTCGAGCCTAATGCAAGTGGTATAAGAGCTTTGTCAGCCTCCTAGCACGCAACCAGCCTAGCATCTTGATAGAGGAGTGGAGAAATATGGATAAAAGTGTGAAGTGACATATTTAGGAAACTATCCAGCTCACTTACGACATTCCTGAGAGAAAAATCTTGTATAATAATACAATGACGTATTGTGATGAACGCTGGAGGAAGTTTAAGACAACTCTAGCCAACAATTACATGCATATCGAGGTGGAAGAAGGTTAGCCTTATCCTAATCCATGCCACAAGTATTCTTATATTCACGAACATACTTGGCAAGAATTTAGACGGCTTCGGACTACTCCAGAAGCTTTAGTGAGTAGAAATATTTTGCATTTTATTTACTTATGAATTGTCTTCAATTTATTGATTGCAACCTTTTTTTTTATTTCTCATTCACAGGAAAAAAAGGCAAAAGACACAAGAAAGTTGAAGAAAGAATGATTGCCCCCACACAATGTCTTGTGGGGGTTATGCGAAAGCTGAAAAACACTTGTTGGCGGCAAAACAGAAGAGATTGGAAGAACCAGCTTAACTAATCCTTCTGTTCTTCCTTCTCCACCATCTCCAACATGCCACAAAGAAATGTGGAAGTTCGCTCACCAAAAGAGGAGCAAGTCTTATACGAGTGAACAATCTCGAATAGTTAGTGAAAAAATTGTAAGTATTGTTGTTGTTATTAATTAGTGAGTAAACAAAAATTTATTACTTATGTTTGTCTTATGTGTCTTATAGGAGGAGCTTCAAAAAAAACAAGCCACGGGTTCATTTAGGTTGGATAGGAGGAAACATATGCTGATAGTTGCTATAGGAAAACACAAGCATCGCAGTCGTGTTAGGGGAGTTAGGGGTAGGATAGGCATAATGGATTACTTTAGAGCACCCCTACGTTGTTCCTCAAGTAGTATGGTGACTAGGAAGAAGATGGAGCATATATTGGCCACTGTGAGGATGGAAGCTAGGGCTGAGGCAGAAGCATTATTTGAAGTACGATTTGAAGAAAGGTTCAGCAAGATGAAGGAGGAATGGATTATTATGATGAGAACAAGACAAGTAGATACCAGTACTCCCTAGGCACATTCCCTAAACCCTAAATAGAGTACTAAAGGGAGTTGTATTGGTCAGTCATCAGAGGGTCCTAGAAAAGAAATTGATGAGCCTTGTGAATTGTTTATTGAGGATCCTCTGGGACGATTAGTGGCACAGGGGAGCATGCACAATTTGAGATCAACTGTCCAACACCAAGAAATAAAGGATGATCAAGTCAGAGTGGCAGTTGAAGAGGTGATCGTTGCAATGCACCTCTCCCTATCCCCGCTAATGACTTCAAGATTGTGAGCGATATACTAAACTCTTTCATCTTGTGGCCAAAGAAACTTGTTTCTAATTCAGCTGAGGAATGCACGATCACAGCCCCGCCACCTCTACCTCCACCACCCTCCACTCAAGATGTTTCACAGCATCTATTGAATGTCATGCAGCAAGTGATTCTGATGGCATATGATATATCCTTTTCAACAAGAGATTGGCCTACTGAGTCAGCTGTTGGTAAGTCAGGGGTGCAATGCTATCTTGAGAGGGATGATTTAATGTCCCTGGTAGCTCCTCAACAATAGCTTACGATTTCGATTATCCAACTATTTTTAATGTAAGTATCTTCTCAAATTGAAAGTAAACATTTTACAAATTACACCGTTAAACTTTGATTTATGTGCTTGTATTATTGTAGGTGCATGCATCGTAGGTTGGTTTCCTCTGGCAAAATCAATAAATTTGGATTCCTATGCTCAATTCAAATCTATGACAAAGGGACCACTGCTGCTATCAGACACATATACTTATCAGAGAGGCTTAATGAAACCCCAATTGAGTGTTTCTTGGCTCCATATGTGCATGGGTAAGAAACAAATATATATTTCATAATATACATAATGTTTTATATTTGCTTAAAAGTTTTCCCTTTTTTAAGTGATCATTGGCAATTGGTTATTTTGTGCAAGAAGAGTTATACTGTCATCCTCTTATGCTCCCTCCACCACAGCAAACCAAGGAGTGAATTGAAGAAGACCATGAACTTGTAAGTTTTCTTGCATTATTAATTACCTTTCGTGTGCAAAATTTTTGGAATTTGTGTAAAATAAGTAACCTTTGTGATTTTGATAATATAGGGCTATGCGGACATTCCTACATACTGGTTGTGGTAGGCATACTAATGACTTACAAGACCCTATATGGATCTTGCCAAAGGTTAGTTACATATTGCTTTGTTTTAAGAATGTATTCAATAATAAGCCATGCTTTAATTTTATACTTGTTTTAATAATATCATGTTACTTTTCAGACCCGTAGGCAACTACCGGGGTCTAACTTGTATCAAGACCTGATCCAAAACCAGTCTAAAAAGTCAATTTTAACCAGTCTAAAAAGCCATTTTCCACTAGTGGAATTCATTTTTATCTTCTTGGAATGTTAGTAAATAGGCAAAGAATTTGGTTGTATAATTGACTTTAGGGTGCCAAATACCGGTCAGAAACATGAACCTAAATATTCATTTCTTTCAAGAGGGAGTACATTTATTATAATTTCATCTCTAGAACTTGTCTTGAATCTCTTTTGAAGCTTTAAATCCCTTTGCATGCACAAAGATGAATTAGGCATTCATTTCATAGCTAGTTCGGCCAAATGTCTATCCTTGTCATATGAAAATCTTTTGGTTTACCCTATTTGAGCCTTACTTTATTTTTAAAAGAAAATTGGTAGGGTAAATATCCCTTTGTTTGAGAAATGCAATTTTTATATCTTTGCGTTTCCATTCATTTGTTGCCTTAGTAAGTGCTAAGGAAAACAATTTTAGAATAAGAGTGAAGGGATTATAAAGTTAATGTTATGTGAATTGGTGTAGATAAGAAAAAATGAAATAGAAAGAAAAGAAAGAAAGGTGTACATAAAAAAGAAGAGAAATATGAAAAAAAACAAATCATAGAAAAAAAATAGGATGAAAAAAAACAAATGGAAGAAAGAAAATGAAAAAAAAAAGAGACTGTTGAGTTCAATTAAATAAAGGTTTTTAGGGTGCAAGTGAGTTTGTTTTATCTTAGTGAGTATTCCTTCATTCTTCATGAATTTCATTAAGTTGCTTAGCACTAATTAAAGTATGCCTCCATATCATTTGACTATTTTCATTTCATTATCTTACCCTATTCATTACAACCTTGAGAAAAGCCCTTTTGATTTGTGTAAGCAATGGGATTATAGTAGAGATGGAGATGATAAAAAAGCTTATGGTAGATGGGTTGCAATAAGTGGATAAGAGTGAAACACAAACCCTTTAATTATCTTGAAAGAAAAGTGTAAACACTTCACTAGTGAGGAACATTCTATTGTCATTTGTCTTTGCTAAATTATTTGCATTTCTACTCGTATTTTTAGAAGGTGGAAAAGAGTTTTAAGAAAGCTTAATGCTTGAAGGTTTGAATTGATTTCAATTTTGCAGTGTTAAATCTTGCTTCCATGATTTTCTTTGATTGGTTTAACATTTTAAAATATTGAGGATAAAATTTGATGCAAGTGTGGGGATGTGATAACTTCCCATTTTTAATATATTTGATACAAATTTTGATATAATGGGAGAGTTATCAATGTTAATTAAAGATGATTTTCTTGAGATTTTATAAGATATCAAGTTGGTGCATTATTTGGGGATTTTATTTTAAATATGATAGTTTTCAATGTTTTGAAAATAAAAAAATAAAAAAAAAAATAAAAAGATGCCATATTTTATTTATTTGGCATTATGTCAGTTTTGTTATTATTATTACATAGTTTTTTTTTCTTTCCTTAGGTGATGAGGTGACGTGGATTATGTGGGCGATGAAAAGGTATTATTTTGTTTTGAATGGAAAGAGCTTAAGGGAACATCGCCGTTTTTGGAAAAAGAAGATTAATATTCGTAGTTCAACTTATAAATTTGTACCATTAATAGTAAATATTATTCGACTTATACATTTGCATTATTTTAATAAGAAAATATTTTTAAGTCGACTAATAAATATACTTTACATAAGTGGTGAATTCTTGATTTTATTTTTAAAATATATAACTTCTTATTCGAGATTTCAGAAAATTTCAATAAAATACCATTTTAATTTATGAAACCCTAAAAAATCTATTAACGCTTGTAAATGCTAGAGATGTGACAAGAATCAAATCAATACTTTAAAGTGTTGGTTATTTTACCATAATGTTCATCAATTTTTAAATAAAAAAAGAAAGAAAAGGGCACCCTTGCCGTCGCACCACTATTAGCCGGCACCATCTTGCCGCTGAACCTCCGGCGCCAACGGTTGTTTTTTTAGGAAAGCGATTAATTTTTTGTTTGTTTAAAAAATGTGGAACCAAGGTGGTTGAGGTGGGATTTGAACCCACCCCACCTTGATTCATTCCAAATGACTGAGCCATTAGGACACCAAACTTTCTTTGATTAATATATGCATAAGAATATAGATACACACACACATACAAATGCGTGATGATATTCAACTAAATGAGTAGTAGAAATGACTAGAGGCATAAAGTTATTAACTAAATGAGTAATGATATTAACTAAAGACGTCGACAAATTGACTAAAGGCATAATGGTATTGATTAAATACATAATAAAAGTGATTATAGGCGTAATGGTATTGACTAAATGTGTAATGACCCAATTTGGGATTAAGGGCTAATAACTCTGATAATGATTGTAATTAGTGTAATTAAACACTTTTGGAGAAATGCGATGTAAATTTGATATAAGTGTATTTAGAGATTAAAGATCAATGGTTGAAATTTATTGACCATGGGTCGGAATCCTATGCTTTATATCTATGTGAGCTCATGATGGTAGTGGATAAGATGTTGCCAAGTGGCATTTGATGGACCATTGGATGTGGCACAAAAGACAAAAATTTACTTTTTCTCTCTCTTCTCTCTCCTATTCGGTGCAGGGCATGGATCAAGGGAAAAAGTGCATCATCATCATCATCTCCATTTCTCATCATTTCTCTCATCCTTCTCCCATTTCCGGCGACCTTAAAGGTGGAAAGAGAAAGAGAAAACTTTGATTTTGGGTGCGTAATGGTCCTCCTATGCTCAAATCCTCTTCATTAAATTTGTTCATAGTGTAAAGAGCTCTATTTTGGTTGTTTTAGAATTTTGGATAGTGGTGGTTTGAGTATTGGAGTAATTTGGAAATTTGAGAATCAAGATTCTGACTTTGGCAAAGTGAAGAGGTAAGGATTTCATGCTTTTTGATATATTTATTGTGATTTTTGGATGAGTTGGGAAATTCTGGAAATTTTCCTTGGTTTTATGCCCATTTTGGAATGTATGAATTTCATAATGGATGATGTTAGGATTAGTTCATTGTGAAGTTCTTTAAGTATTTGATATGGTTTTGAAGTTTGGAACTGTATTGATTGGAATTGGGTATTTGTGTCATAGAGACCCAAGGGTATAGATTGTGTTTAAAATGGTATTTGAGTGTTTTGGAGGTTACCAATGGGTTCCCTATGTCATTTTGAGTAAGTAGGAGCTTTGTGTGGAGTTTGGAAACCATTAGGTGTGATTTTGGTCAATTTGGGAATTTCTGTCAGTTGCTGCGATCTGGCAATCTGATAAGCCTCACTCGAGTGAGGGAGGAACCCACTCGAGTGCTGCATTCATTTTCTCTCTCTGCTTTGTGTTTTTCCTCTGGGTTTTATAAGTAAAGCTCAAGTATACTTCCTTCACCGCGAGTTATGTTGGTGATCACTCAAGTGAGCATGGGATCACTCGAGTGATGGTGTGAGCTCTTGGTTAGGGTTGCTCTCGGGTTGTCACTCGTTAGTTGATGTTCAAGAGTGTGTTCTGATACTCGCAAGTGCGGGCTCCCCACCCGAGTGCTGGGGGGTATGCTCGAGTGAGCTATTCCCTCTGTTGTTGTATGCGCTCTCGGGTTGTCACTTCTTGTGTTGCACTTTCTGGGACTCGAGTGATTTTGGAGTTATCACCTAAGTGCAAAACCCCATGCTTGAGTGTTGTGAGCACTTTTTGGCCATGGTCGTTACTCACTGTGAAACACTCCCGAGTGAGAGCCAGTCTCACTCGAGTGCAAGTCTCTCATCACTCGAGTGAGGTCATCTTCACTCGAGTGAGTCAGCCTAAATTCACTGTTCTGGCTTCGAAAACGGGGTCTTTAGGGTAGGTTCTCCTAACCCTTTTTGGCTGATGTTTAGGCCTCTAAAGGCTACCAAAAGAGTCTAAATGATAACCAACTTAGAGTACTATGGAAATATGTATTAGAGAAGAGATTAATCAATTTTCCCTCAATTGGTATAGGATTTGATATCTATCAGACGAGTGAGCCCACTGTGCCAAAGAACGTCAGGAAAGATTCAGGTAGTGACTTCTCTCTTATACTTTGTGTAAATGTATTGTATGTTTGCCTATCATGCATTTTGTGTTACTGCTGCTGCTTTGAGATGCATTGAGATACCTTGTGGAGCTTTGTGCCTTGTGATACGTTGTGCCATGAGATGCTTTGTGGAGCTTTGTGATGCGTTATACCTTGTGATGCTACTGCATAGTGTTTACAGCGAAAGCTGGCATAGTGATTATAGCGAAAGATGGCATAGTGATTACAGTGAAAGCTGGCAGAGTGACTACCGTGAAAGCTGGCATAGTGCATTGTGATTATAGCCGTGAGTGCTGTCGGTTGTGGCACGAGCCATGACTCATAGTGTTGTTGCTTAACATGATGAACATACATGCCTTGTGTTTATATATTGTATGAGAGATTTATTACTACTGGGATTCTTTAGAATCTCACTCTTTCCAAATGACTAATATTTCAGATAGGGCAAGTGGCTCAAAGGGGAAGCGGCCAACCCGGAGTGGTTAGGATCTCGTAGGGACATTTTGATTTTGGACCGTTGGTTATCTTATAGGTTTAGGGATTACTGTATGTATATGATTGTAAATATGGATCATTTGGATATGTAATCCCCATGTTTGGGAAACTTGAAACCCATTGTATATATACAAGTAACCTAGGGTTGCCGGGATTTTGGTTACGCACTTTAATATTTATTATGTGATATAACTGCACAGGTAATTGTATTCGAAAGTGAATGTGAGACCAAATGAATTCTGTTTTTTTTAAACGTTCTATTTGGACGTCCCATCTCTTGGAGATGAGTGATTATAAATGTGTTTTTGTCTTATTGGTCTCTATTTCACTTAAATTTAATAATCCGAATATATTTACCGTGAGGGGGTTACAAAATGAGTAATGGAAATTACTAAAGGCATAATGATATTGACTAGAGGCATAATAATATTCACTAAATAAGTAATGATATTAACTAAAGGTGTAATGGTATTAAGTAAATGAGTAGTGGAAATGACTAAAGGTATAACATTATTGACCAGAGGTGTAATGGAAATGACTAAAGGTATAACATTATTGACCAGAGGTGTAATGGTATTGACTAAATGAGTAATGATATTATCTAAAGGCGTAATGGTATTGACTAAAGGAGTCATATTATTGACTAAGGGCATGTTTGGGTTAGCATTGGAGAAGCACGTTCACACAAGCCGAGGCAAAACTCTTCTCACATACACCTCATACATCGTAAATCATGTTAGAAAAGTAGCTTCTACCACCAACCCAAACAGGCACTAAAGGATTAATGATATTAATTAAAAGTGTAAGCATGTTGACTAAAGACTTAATGATATTGACTAAATGAGTAAAAATATTGACTAAAAGCATAAGTATTAACTCGTTTACTCATTTAGTCAATACCATTACTCAATTAGTCAATAGGTTTACGCTTTTAGTTAATAGCATTACTCATTTAAGTAATATCATTATGCCTTTAGTTAATACCAATACTTATTTAGTCAATAGCATTATGCCTCTATTCAATACATTTACGCCTTTATTTAATATTATTATTCATCTAGTCAATACTTTTACACCACTAATCAATACCTTTATACTTCTAGTCAATATCATTATGCCTTTAATCATTTCCACTCCTCATATAGTCGAATACCATTATACATTTATATGTATTATATATATATATATATATATATATTCTTATGCTTATATTTATCAGAGGAAGTTTGGTATCACAATGGCCAAGGCTTTTAGAAGGAACCAAGGTAGGGTGGTTCAAATCCCACCTCCACCAACTTAGCTCCACAGTTTCTATACAAAATTAAAAATAAATCCCTTCCCAAAAAAAACATCCCCAAGCGCTAGAGCTTCAGTGACCGGCAACTTGAGCTATTGTGGCTGAAAGGTGCCGGCTGCAAAGCTGGTTTGATTTGAATTTGAAAAGGATTGAGTTTTATTAGAACACTAGTACATAAAAGAGGTTTTAGACCGGCACATTTAGACCGGTTATATCGGATAAGGTCTTAAAAATATGACCGGTGGCATTTTTGAAATTATAATCAACTTCTAAGACCAGTTATATTGAAATAAGGTCTAAAAAATACTTTTCACACTGGTGTTAAAAACAACCGGTCTTAAAATATAAATAATTAAAAAATATAAATATATGTAATATATTTTCTAGACCGGTTCTAAATATAACAAGTCTAATATATTATCTGAATTAAAGGCAATTAAAAAATAATATGGTTATTATTTTTAAGACCAGTTGAAAATAAAAACCGGTCTCAAATATTAAAACTTTAAGACCGGTGTTAATAATAACCGGTCTTAAAAAGTTTTGTAAATAAATACCAGTCTCAAATATTAAAACTTTAAGACCATTTGTTAATAATAACCGGTCTTAAAAAGTTTCATTTTTTTAAGACTGGTTATTCTGTAATAACCGATCTAAAAAATAACTTTCAAGACTAGTGGTGTATAACAATCGGTCTTAAAATTGACCTAAATTTCCCCTCACGCCTAACTTCAACTCTGAAATCTGATACCCAAGCACATATTACAATACCCTCCCCCAGTTCGCGCCTTCGCGGCAACTCCTCCTTTCCACTTCTCACCTCTATCTTTAACCTTCACCGTCGTCGATGCAGATGTACGGTTGAATACATTACCATAAGGCCTTGTGTTTATTCCCTCTGATTGGTTTCTTTCTCAACCTCGTTTTCTGGCCTCTCCTGGGTTTCTTCGTTAGACTCTTCCTTCCCACATTTCTCCTCTATTCTTTACCAACGTCGCCAGTTGATGCAGGCGTACTGTTGATTGCATTCCCTTATTGCCGTTGCTTGCCTCCCCAGGTTTTGTTCCTCAAGCTTGAGCTCCAGGTATTTTTGACTTAAACAGACAAGTTTTTTAATCAATTTATTTTAAGTAATTAAGAGTTGCATCATTGTTGTTGGCTTGTTTCCTTCATATGTAATTGGGAGATTGAATTGATGGTAGATTGAATTGCCATGATCTCTAATTTAACTTTAAGTTCTACTTGGTTTTGTCATTGCTTGTGGACAGAATTTGCATTATCACTGAATTGCCATGATCTCTGAACTGCCATGATCTCTAATTAGAAGTACTGTATGTTTGAAAAAGGAAGTGATGTATATTATTTATCAACTTGTGCATTGCAATTAAATATAGCCTTGTTTATGAATTATTACTTTAATAATAGTTTGTTATTGCTCCAGTGCTATATGTTTGAAAAAGGAAGTGCTGTGATTGACTATCAACTTGTGCAATGAAATTAATTATTTGTTTATGTTTGCATAACTTAGGAATTGCTTTTGAATGATGCCTTTATAGAGTGTGCCTTGTTATGCAATTAAGTGTTGTAGAGTCCTACTGGGATAGCATGAGGATGCCAATTATTTACTGTCCTTAAACCATCACAACCTATGCAAATTTTCCTTAAACCATCACTATCCTTAAATAGTGTCCTTAAAGTGATGATAATGAGCCATCCTAGTGAGGGTACTCCAGATCCAACTAATGTTAATCAGAGCGAGCCTAGCAATGCTCCCAGCCAGGAATAAAGTGAGCCACATAACCAACCCATATGAAGCGGTAAAAGAGGCACCCGATTAAGAGACATTCCCCTTAATCAGAATACTGAGGAAAAGATTCTGATTGAGTTTGATAGATACTGGAAACCAATCGGGCCTAATGCAAGCCGGTATAGGAGTTTTGTCGGAAATCTCTCACAAAACGAGCCTAGCATCTTGATAGAGAAGCGGAAAAATGTGGATAAAAGTGTGAAGTGACATATTTAGGAAACTATCCAGCTTACTTACGACAATCTTGAGAGTAAAATCTTGTATAATAAGACAATGACGTATTGTGATGAACACTGGAGGAGGTTTAAGAGAACTCTAACCAACAATTATGTGCATATCGAGGTGGAAGAAGGTAAGCCTCGTCGTAATCCATATGACAAGTATTCTTATATTCACGAACACACTTGGCAAGAATTTAGACGGCTTCAGACTACTCTGGAAGCTTTGGTGAGTTGACATGTTTTGCGTTTTATTTACTTATGAATTGTCTTTAATTTATTGATTGTAACCTTTTTTATTTCTCATTGCAAAGAAAAAAGGCAAAAGGCATAAGAGAGTGGAAAAAAGAATGATTGCCCCCATACAATGTCAAGTGGGGGTTATGCGAAAGCTAATAAAGACTTGTTGGCGGCCAAACGGAAGAGATTAGAAAAAGCAGCTTAATCTTATCATTCTATTCTTCTTTCTCCACCATCTCCAGTACGCCGCAAAGAAATATGGAAGTTCGCTCACCAAAAGAGGAGCGGGTCTTATACGAGTGAACAATCTCATAAAGTTGGTAAAAAATTGTAAGTATTATTGTTGTTATTAATTAGTGAGTAAAAAAAAATTCATTACTTACCTTTGTCTTATGTGTCTTACAGGAGGAGCTTAAAAAAAACAAGCCACGGGTTCATTTAGGTTGGATGGGAGGAATGACATCCTGACCATTGCTACAGGAAAACACAAGTATCCTGCCTGTGTTAGGGGAGTTGGGGGTAGGGTAGGCATAAGGGATTACTTTGGAGCACCCCTATGCCGTTCCTTAAGTAATATGGTGACTAGGGAGGAGATGGAGCATATATTGGCTATTGTAATGGCAGAAGCTAGGGCTGAGGCAGATATAATGCCCCAAAATTGGGATTAAGAGCTAATGACTTCAGAAGTGGAAGTAATTATTGTTAATAAACACTTTTGAAGAATATGATATGAATTACAATCCAAATGTGTTCTGATCAGTGCCCAAACCTTGCATTTAGGCATAATTGTGTGGTAAAACTTAAAATGAACCCTAATGGTAGGGGAAGGTGCATGAATGAGGAATTGAATGATATAAATGTACTTAGTGGTGATTCAAGTGGAATTACCATAATCAAGGGCAAAATGGGTAAAAAGGAAATTTACCGACCAATTGGTCAGTTACCAAAGAGGAAGCTCATTGGTAATTTGAAGATCAATGGTTGAGATTTAGTGTCAAGTGGGTGGAATCTTATGCTTTTAAGTTCATGTGTGCCATATGAGAAGTCATGAGATCTTGACAAGTGGCAACATGAGAGCTATTGAATTAAAGTCAAAGTTTCAACATTTTCCCTCTCTCCTCTCTCCCTCCAAGTCAGCCAATATGTATGGTTCAAGGGAAAAATCTGCACTTTCATCATCATCTCATCTTCTCTCTCTCAAAACTCCATTTTCGTGCAAGGGAAGGAAGAAAGAGAAAGTGAAAGGTGAGTATTTGGCTTTGTTAATGGTCTTGTATGCTCAACTCATCTTCTTTAAAGTTGTTCATGGTGATGAGAGCTACATCTTAATGGTTTTAGATTTTTGAAAGGTGGTGTTTGAGTGCTTGAAGAAATTTGGGAGTAGTGGAATCAAGGATCTAACCTTAGGAACAGGAAGAGGTGAGTATTTGGTGCATTTTGATATATTTATTGTAATAGTTGGTTAAGTTTTGGGATTTGTGATTTTTGCACTGATTTTGGTATAATTTGAAATGGATGAATTGCCTAGTATATTGAGGTGGAATTAGTGTAACATTGTGTCTTTAGGCCATTGGAGTTAGCTTGGAACTTTGGAAGGAAAATTAGTTCAATGGGTTAATGTATGGGAATGTAGTATCCAAAGCAAGAACTTGTTGCTATAATGAGAATTTAGTTGTTTTAAGGTCTCTAATGGATTCCTTATGAAAATTTGGGTAGGGAAAGGTAGTTTGGGGATTTTGGGAGCCAATGGACACTTTGGTGGGAAGTTTGGAAAATTCTGTCAGTTGCTTCTTTTTGGCTTCTGATAAGCCTCACTTGAGTACACAGGGGTGTCACTCAAGTGCAGCATCCTATTTTCCCTTTTCCTTCAGTTTTCGATCGCACTTCCATGCCAGAATACAAGGGTGCATTGTCTCACTTGCGAGTAATATGGGTTATCACTCGGGTGCATTTTCTCTCACTCGAGTACAAGAGTATTTTGCACTATGAGGCCACTTCTCGGGTTGTTACTCACAGGCCATTTTTCAAGAGTATGTCTTAACACCCGCAAGTGTTGCGACATCACTCAAGTACCAAAAACAGTGCTCAAGTGCACTTCTCATTCTAAGGTTTCTGTTGCTCTCGGGTAGTCACTTCCTCTGCCTTACTTTATAGGACTCGGGTGAGCATGAGGCTACCACTTGAGTGTTGAGGTCAGAACTCGAGTGCAGTGATCATTTTCTGTCTCTGTGGTTGCTCTCAAGCAAGTACTCACACAAGTAAGCTTCCATGCTCGAGTGCAAATTTTGTTTCCACTCGAGTGAGCCCTTCTTCACTCGAGTGAATAAGTCAAAAATCAGTGTTATACTTCTGAAAATGGGGTGTTTGGTGTAGTTCTTCCAACCCTTTAGGCATGTGCCTAGGCTTCTAGCAGCCACCTAAAGAGTTCAAATGATAACCAACCTTAAGTGTTATGAAGATAAGAATTTGGAATAGAGAATAACATATCATCCTTGATTTTGGTTTATAGGGTTTGATATTTGCCCTGCTCATGAGCCATCTGTGCCAAAGCACGCTCGGAAAGAATAAGGTAGTGACGCTTTCCTTTATACTGTATATGATACATTGTATGTTTGATTTATCATTATTTGTGAATTCTTCACCCGCGGCCCATCAGTGCTGATGGTAGGAGGACCACGCCTTCGGGGCGGTGGAATATGGGGGATATGATTATGTAAAAGCTAAAAGGCTACATGTGAAAGTCGAAAGGCTATTTGTGAAACCTTCACTCACGGCCTATCGGTGTTGATAGTGGGAGGACCGTGCCTTCAAGGTGATGGAATACGGGGGATGAGACTATGTGTTTATATGCGTATGTGGCAGCCTGCGTGCTGTGTTGTATGCTGCGATGCTGCTTGATAATGTCATTACATGCTCTGTGATTATGTATGGTATGAGTGATTTGTTACTACTGGGATTCTTTTGAATCTCATTCTTTCCTTTGACTAACCTTTAGACGGGCAAGTGACTCCAAGGATAAGTAGACAACCAAGGGCAGATAGGACTCCTTAGGGAGATTTTGATTTTGGTATTGGGTTTACTATACCTATTTGGGATGTAAATACTAGAATGATTTTGTGTAATCCCCTAAATAGGAACTTGTAAACCCTTAATATCTATATAAAACCCGAGGGTTGCCAGGATTTTGTTGTACACTCTGATATATAAATGCGATTTAACTGCGCAGGGTAATTATATTCGAATTGAGAAATTTGAGACTAGGTTTAAAAGAAATTTTGAAAGAAATTTATAAAAAAAAACCCTACTGTGAGGATGGGATTGAAATAAGTCTTGTTTAACCATTGGTCTCTAATCTATCTTAATTACGTATTTTCGAATCATAATTACTATTTATAAGGCAAGGAGTTACAGCAGAAGCATGATTTGATGCACGATTTGAAGAAATGTTCAACAAGATGAAGGAGGAATGGATTATTTTGTTGCTCTGTATTATTCTGATTTGTATTATTTTGTTGCTCTTGATTTTCATTATGGCTCTGAATTTTGAATTTGATGCTACTGCGATGACTATATTTAAAGCCATGTGTGGCCAAGCTCTTTTAAACCTAGAGTAGATATGAACTAATTTGAGGATTTGAGCATGTATGAACTAATTAATTGTGCTTTATGTTAATTTTGTTCACTTAATCTGTTTTGTTTTGCCTACTTAGTGATAGGGAAATTTAGATTAGCCTTGGGAGAGGGATCTTAATTAGACCTTCAGATTAAGTAATGTGGGATTAGAATTTATTCTAATTTGCCAATAGGATAGGAATATACCTATTGGACCCATATAATCCTAATAGAATGAATTTGAACCATTTATTTCCTCTTAAGTGAATTAGTTAGGAATAACAATTTACTTGATAGAGGGGTATAAGTGATTGGAAGATACTTAAATCCATTTAAACTCTAGATTAACAAATTAATGCTAAGTTCTTTTAATTGGATAAATACATGCTCTAATACTTGAAAGAGGGATTAGCTACTCTAGGTTGTTTTACTCCATTGAAATCTTTAAATCATTAGATTTATTACTTTTACATTTTTTTTAAATTGTCTTTCAATTTCCTTCTTTGATTTGCTCAACCTAAATGGAAATGAGAATTTTAATGCCTAATTATCTATTACCTTGAATCTCTATGGATGACCTTGATTTGCTATTATACTATTCCAACGGCCCGTACACTTGCGGTGCTTATTTAAAATTTAGTAGCATCAACATAAAAAACATCGACACCTTCATCCCACAACTCTTTCAAGTTTTTGATCAAGGGTTCTAGGTAAACATCTATGTCATTTTTGGGTTATTTTGGTCCTAAAATCAACATGGACAATATGATGTACTTTTGTTTCATACATAACAAAGGAGATAAGTTGTAAATAACAGAACAGGCCATGAACTATCTATATTGCTTAGGCTGCCATAAGGATTCATGCCATCCGTGCTAAGCCCAAGTCTAAGGTTCTTAGGTTCTTCACTGAAGGTAGGAAATAATTGATCGATTTGCTTCCATTGAGAAGAATTAGTAGGATGTTAAAGCTTTCCATAAAAAATTCTCTCATTCGTACGCCATCTCAAAATTTTTGTATCATTTTCATTAGCAAACAAGTACTTGAACCTTGGTACGATTAGAAGATACCATAACATTTTTGTAGGAGTCTTATTTTATTTGTACCTTAGGGTTACATATCATACACTGCTGCTTCTCTTCATGCTCTTTTCTATATAATATGCAATCATTAGGGCATACATGGATCTTTTTATACTTCATCCATAGTGGACACAATATTTTAATAGCATCATAGTATCGACATGGCAACACATTATCGTCTGGAAGCATGTCCTTAAAAGCCTTAAGCGTTTCTGAAAAGCTCTTGTTGTTCCATCCATGACATGCTTTCAAGCTTCCAATTTCAATATTGCTGTCAACAATTGGTATTTTTTACACCCTGGGTATAGCGGCTTCTTAGCATCAATGCACATATTACTATATGCATGTGATTGCTCAAAAGCTTCTTCTCCTACATCATGAATAATATCCTCTATCCAATCATCCATATCTAGAGCCTAGAAATCGAGCCGAGCCCATCGGGCCGGCCCGTTTAAGCCCTTCTAAGTGTCATGCCGGCCTTGTAAATTGAAGCCTCAAAAGGAAGTCGGGCCTAAAAGTACTAGCTTTGTAGGGTCGAGGGCCCTGTAGGGCCGACCCTGCAGGGCCGAGGGCAGGCCTGTTAGGCCCTTTTAATTTTTTTTGCCCCTACCCCCTCCCTGCCCCTTGCCCAGTCGCCACTTGTCCAAAAATTCTTGATATTTTTACTCCTCAAGTAGAGCCTACTACACAAAGTGAAACACAATCAAATGTCCTTAAAATTGATTATAGTGGTGAAGAATATGAAAATGATAGTCTTCATACTAATATTGTGTAGAGATTAGAGTGTTTAGTTTCTTACCTTCTTATGCTTTGGTCTTTATGTGAGTTATTATAGGCATGATTTTACTTTTGATTATGCATTAGTAACTGTGTTTGTTTCTCACGTGAGACATGTTTAAACTTTAATGCTGACAACATTTATGTGTTAAATTAGAACTTTGTATATCCCTCTAAAAGAAAATACGTAGGAAAAATAGCTAAATATTGTGAAAAGGACTTCCCGGCCCTTTTTATAAGTTGTTCAATGATGGAGGGGGAAGGCCTTGTGATTGCGAAGATTTGACAACTCGAGAAGGTGATCTCAATTTGTCATTTTACCACAGGATTCGAGTTGGCGAGGTTAGGGAAGCTCTTAAGAAAATGGAAAATGGTAAAGCTATTGGGCCTAATGGGATTCCTATTGAAGTTTGGAAATGCTTGGGTGAAGAGGGTGTTTTGTGGCTCACAAAGTTATTTAATGAGATTTTACGATTCAAGAAAATGCCGGATGAGTGGAGGAAAAGTACTTTGATTCTTATTTATAAGAATAAAGGGGATATTCAAAATTGTGCAAACTATAGAGGAATTAAGCTTATGAGTCACACAATGAAATTATGGGAAAAGGTGATTGAATGCCGGTTGAGGTTGGAAACTGAAATTACAGAAAACCAATTTGGATTCATGCCAGGAAGGTCTACAACAGAAGCAATTTATTTATTAAGGGGGTGTATAGAGAAGTATAGGAGCAAAGGAAGAGATTTGTATATGGTTTTCATTGATTTGGAAAAAGCATATGACCGTGTGCTAAGAGATATACTATGGAAAGCCTTGGAAAAGAAGAGGGTGCGGTTTGCATATATCAAAGCCATTCAGGAAATGTATGAGGGGGTTACAACCAATGTTAGAACGCCTGGAGGTGTAACAAAGGACTTTCCTATAAGGATTGGCCTACATCAGGGATCAGCTTTGAGCCCTTATTTGTTTAACCTAGTGGTAGATGTTCTAACTGAGCCTATAAGAGAGGAGATTCCTAAATGCATGCTTTTTGCTGATGATATAGTTCTGTTGGCTGAATCCAGGGAGGAAATTAATTCTAAAATGGAGATATGGAGACGGACTTTGGAAGTGAAGGGTTTTCGTCTGAGTAGGAGCAAAACTGAATATATGCATTGTAAGTATGATAAGAGACAAGGTCGAAATGAAGTGGAAGTTAAATTGGAAGGGCAAGTCATTCTGCAAGTGACAAAATTTTGGTATTTGGGATCAATTATACAACAAGATGGTGAAATTGATTGTGATGTCAATCATAGAATTCAAGCTGGATGGTGTAAATGGAGAAAAGCTACGGGAGTTATTTGTGATCGGAAAGTACCTAATAAGGTAAAAGGGAAGTTCTATCGCACTGCTATAAGACCAGCAATGCTTTATGGTAGTGAGTGTTGGGCTTTAAAGGGATTACATGAGCATAAAATGGGGGTGGCCGAGATGAGGGTGTTGAGATGGATGTGTGGTCATACAAGAAAAGACAAGATTCGTAATAAGCATATACGCGAATGAGTTGGAGTGGCCTCTATTGAAGGAAAAATGGTAGAAAGTCGTTTGAGGTGGTTTGGACATGTTCAACGAAGGTCGTTGAATGCACCGGTGAGGAAGGTGGATCAAATCGTATGGAGTCCTATAAAACGAGGTCGCGGAAGGCCGAAGCGTACGCTTCATAAAGTCATAGAGAGAGACCTTTTAATTAATAATATACCAAAAAATTTGGTTTTCGACAGAGCATAATGGCGTCGTGCAATCTATGTAGCCGATCCCACCTAGTGGGATAAAGGCTTTGTTGTTGTTGTTGTATTGTGAAAAAGACTTCCCGGCCCTATGGGCCAGCCCTGGCCCTGATGCTCTCCGGCCGACCTTTGAAAAACTATAATTTTCCTGACCCCAGGCCCTTTTAGGCCCTAGCCTGTCAAGGGCCGGCCCTGATTCCCAGCTCTATCCATATCTGTGTTATTATCATCAAAGGTCACTCACTCTATTGAGATGCATTTGGCATTTCTAATTATTCACCATGCCATCCATACTGTATAACTCTTATAAAATCCGTCACAAATTAAATATGTATATATATCTGCAGCAATTAGTCACTTCTCGTTCAAACATTCTACATAAAGGCAATAGAACATCCCACTATCATCATCGGCATTTCTTCTAGCAAAGTCAAAAAAATCCCTCACTCTATTATCATATTCAACACTCTTCCGTTTTGCTTTTATCCAACTGCAATCCATATATTTCAACACTTTTTTTTCTCCAAGAAAAGGCAAGAGTATGATGAGAGTATGCAATCATTACACTCAAGTACCTAGTTTAACTACTACATAATGAACAAGTATATAGCAGATTTTATATTATAATGCATTATATATAGCAAAGATTAGTTTGGTAGGCATCACTTCAATTAATTAATGGCAAAGACT
This sequence comes from Inga oerstediana, assembly GCA_963210345.1. NCBI lineage: Eukaryota > Viridiplantae > Streptophyta > Magnoliopsida > Fabales > Fabaceae > Inga > Inga oerstediana. The sequence continues at coordinate 45,152,462 of OY723407.1, forward strand.
AATTAAATCACCCATTAATCACTCAAATAAAGGCTTTGAAGATTAGAAACTTTACAATAAATAACAACTTGGTATGATAGGGTGGATTGCACGCTGGAAGAAAGGCTTTGAAGGAACTACACAGCAATAACCAAATGAAAATAAGCCTCAGCAGCAATAAAAAAGCTGAAACTTTACCAATAATAAAACCCAGATTCACAGACAATCATGATTGATTGAAGAGAAATGATAGTACATGTCTTATGATAGTGCATGTCTCATGAAACAGTTGTAAAAATAATATTTCAAGTTTGAGTTGAAACTAAGTCAGTCATAGAAAGACATATAAACATGTCAAAGATTTTAGAATATATTAAGAGAGTCCTATGTTGATTAGTTGGACAATAAATTAAAGGTATATAAAGCTGAACTAGGTTCTATCAATTGACTTAAGTCATTTTCAATAACAGACATGCTCTATTTAGAAGGTCATTTCACACGCTTGCATATCTTTTTTTCATGACCACTTGATCAACCGATCTCTTACAAATGCCATAGTTACCACTTATGACATGTCTTTTTTTTGCATGAACCAATATCTAGACTGGTGGGAAAACAATAGGCCTCTACTTGTGCTTATTGGTCTCCTCCTTGCCGTTCCTTCACTGTCAAACTTACAGAAGTATATAAAAATCTCAAGACTGCAAAAGATCACAGATTTAAGATTGTTTTGCTCTCAATAGACTGAAACATCCAAGAATTCAACATTAACAAAAGTAGTATGCCATGGCTTGCTATTACTATGAAGATAGAATAAGGTATGAGCTTTGTACAATATTTGATGTCAAAGGGATTCTAGTATTTGTTCTTATTAGAGCACATGGTAAAGTCATAATTAAGCATGAACGAGAAGTTTATGGTATACATGTATGGCTCAGAAGCTTTCCTATTTATAGAATCAAGGTTGAGGGACATAAAAGCAACTCTGAGAAAGGAAAGAAAGGATTTGCCTCATGGCATACTACCAAGGACATGTATGTTTTTACAATTCCAAAGAAGCCAACATATAGTATTATACATTTATGCTCACAAGTTAAAATTATTCAAAAGGGAGAATAATGCCTTAGAGTAAGAAACAGAAAAAAAACAAATATATCTCATACTTACCTGGAGTCCAAGCTTGAGGAAGAAACCTAGTGGAGGCAAGCAATGGCAATGTGGGAAGGAGCGATGTGGGAATGCAATCCACCGTACCCATGCGTCCACTGACGGTGTTGATTAAGAATGGAGGAGAGACATCGGAAGGAAGAGATTGAGGAAGAAATCTAGGGGAGGTAAGAAACCGAGCTTGAGTAAGAAACTGATTGGGAAGGAAGAAACGATGAGCCTTACGGTAATCGATTCCACCATACCTTTGTGTCGACAGTGGAAATAGTTAAGGATAGGGAAGCGATGTGGGAAAGAGGAGCTGCTGCGGCACGAGGGAGGGGTTTGGAAGAAGCTTGAGTTTCAGATTTGAGAGTTGAAATTAGACGCGAGTTAAGGACGCGAGAGAGGATGTGAAATATTAGGGTGGGACTTTTAATACTAGTTATTTGACAAAATCGGTCTTAAAAAGTCATCCTTTAGACCGGTTATTTCACCAGTCTTGGAAACAAGGATATTTTTAGAGCTCTTTTTAGACTGGTTCCTAAGAACAACTGGTCTAAAAAGTTTAATCTTTTAAACCAGTTATAAAGGATAACCAGTCTAAAAAGTAATAAACATATTATTTTTTTAATTGTCTTTAATTTAAAAAATTTATTAGACCTGTTATAGGCAAACTGGTCTAGAAAATATATTACTTATATATTTTTTAATTATTTTTTTCTTTTTATACCGATTCTTTAGAAAACCGATCTAAATAATATATTTTAAACCTTACATTAAGGGAATCGTTCTCAGAAGTTGTTCATAATTATAAAAATGCCACAGGTCTTTTAACACCTTATCCACTATAACCAATCTAAATGTGCTGGTCTAAAACTCCTTTTTTTGTACTAGTGATTTGAATTGACAAATATCCCTTAAAGCAATTTCCCTTAACATGCATGTTCAATCGACATGTATAATTTAGAAGAAAATGATAAATACAGGGGATAAAGTAATTGAGATCTTATATTTAAGATTACATCTAACCCCTAACTAACTCTTATAGTAAGAAACGAAGGTAGTAGTATTTTGGAATCATAAAAAACACAACATCCATATATTAAACCTTGGGGCCAACAATAACTTTATTGCTTTTAGTTTTCCTCATACTTTCTGGGGATTAAAGTTGTTTTGGACATCATTTTGACATGATTTCTCTTCCAATTACTCCTACCAAAGAATTCAAATGACATTAGGCCAAAATATGTCACTGTCAATGCACATCATACATTTCTATTCATAAAATGCAATAGCACCATTTTCCCATTAATTATAATTTAATTTAAAGTATAATTAGAAAAAGCATATTTCGATATTACATATAAAACTTAATAGCAAACTTTAATAATGAGCCTATACTCAAGATTTGATCCCATTATCATCTTTCAAATATGTATTCTCACTACTACAAAAAAAACACAATATGCGACACTTATTTTAAAGAATACTATAGTGCTTGGAAAGTGCCATAGCGTCTAGCTCCATTAAAAATAGCTATGGTACTTCCTAAATCTGTGGAAGTGCCATAGCTTGTTTTGTATATTTTTTTTTATTTAAATAGCTTCCTATGACGCTTCCCTAGGGAAGTGCTATAGGAAGGTGTCACCTCTTATGGCGCTTCCAATGGAAGCGCCATAGGAGGCGCCACAGACCTCCTATGGCCCTTCTTAGGGATGAGAAAATAGTCTAGTGATCTAGGTGGTCCAGTTTGACCCGATCTAACCAGGTCCGGTCAGATTAAAAAAAATGGCCCGAAGCATGTTTTGACAGACCATACCATACTGGTTTTATCGGGTCGGACTGGACCTCGGACTAAGGCCTCAAACCCCTTAGACTGGTCTGATCTAGTTTGAGTAGTATAATTTTTTTTAATCCTCCTTTGGATAGAACACTTCTCCACTGAACATTGAACCCAAAGCTCAGTCTTCATTTCATCACTTCAGTCTTCAGTCTGAAGCCCAAATGCCCCAGTCCTCAGTCTTCGGTCAACGAAAGCAATAACTACAGAAGTGAAGAAGGAAGCCTTGCTTGAGTCTTGAGTTTCGAATGGTGGAACATGGAAGAGTGGAAGTGGAACCCTAGGTCTCTCGCGTCTTTCACCATCTCCAATGTGCAGTCTCTGGTCTCCGTCGAGCGTGTCTAGTCTCCGTCAGGCACCTCTCTTGAGCTCATCACCTCTCCTCTCTGCTTTGATCTATTGCTGCTCTCCGTCGGACTAGGCGAACTCTGATCTCTACTTACAGTAATTGTCGAGCTCAGTCTAACTCTATACTATGTTCTCTACTTTCCATCTCTGTCGCTTTTCTGTCTAAATTTCAGGGATCTCTAAATTTTCCGTCAAACTCTATTCTTTGCTTATGGTCTCCGTCGAACTCTCATCTTCACTGCATTCATTATTCTATCCACTTTATGTCTTCACTCTTGTATATGCGATTACTCATTCCTCTACTATAGATTGTAGTTGAGATTTTGTGCAGAATGTAGTTGTGATTTTGTGCAGACTGTATTTTAATTGTGTATTTTAAAACTATTAGTTTTGAACCTATTTTAATTGTGTATTTTAAAACTGAACCTACTGGTACTGGCAGTTATGGTAGTAATAGGCTCAAATTATGAAAAAAAAATATGTACAAAAATTAAGAAAAAAAATAGCTAAAAAGAACTAGACTGCCCAGACTGGTTTGATCCAGCCCGACCTCAGGCTGGTGCTAGACCATACCAGACATTAAGCTATCTTGTTCAGCCCGAGGCATTATACAGACCGACCTCGAGTCAAGGCCTAACCCGATCCGGTTTGGTCCATGATCAACCCTAGCCCTTCCTTTGGAAGCGCTATAGGAAGTCTTTTTTTTAATATAATTTTTCGTAATTATTTTATTTTCGTGATGGAAATCTCCATTTACAATTCAAAATCCATTGCAATTTATAATACAATTCACAGCAAAATGAAATAGCACAGCACGTATCTTTTGTAATATTGCATCTTCATGTATGAAGCATAAAAGAATTCCAGCATTTAAGTTGCTTAAACATAAGCCATACACATTACTTCTACGGAGGATTAAACTAAGCATTATTATATTTGTAAACTCAAAAATTAAAAAACGTACAATGTATAGGAAATTCAAGAAGATAGAGTTGAAATTTCAAATAAATACCTGAAAAAAAATAATTATGAGCATACGTATAAGATTCATAATAGATTTGAACTAAAAATAATGTGGACCAAATGTTGAAAAAATACATTTACACGTTAGGGAGTTTTTGAAGGAGGCTGAGACAAAAAGAAAAATTAAAACACATGATAGATGAAGCTTTGTACTGTAACGGAGTTATGAGAAATGGGGAAGTTAGAGGGAACACGAGAAGATGAAAATAAAAATGAAAATGAAAATGGTGGGCTGTGGAAATTATATAACACCTTGTATGACGCTTTATATAGAAGCGCCATACAAAGTGAGAGAAGTTACAGCACTTTGTGTCAAGGCGTCATAACTTCCCAATTGTTTAAAAAAAAATTGAAAGATTTGAAGTTTCCAAGCCATTAAAAAAAATTAAAATGACCTTATATAACATTTTACTTAGAAGCACCATACAAGGTGAACGGAGAAAGTGGAAAGTGATGTGTACATAATTGTAGTGTATTGTACTATTATATTAGTCTTAGAGAATGTTTGTTTCAACGATTAGATTGCTTATAAGTTGCTTTTTACATAGATCGAGACATAACTCCTCTCACATACTTACCTCGTATACCGTAAATTACGATTGAAAAGTTGCTTTTAAGCATTCCAATCGCTCATCCAAACGAGCACTTAGTTTCAGCTTTCCTGAAAAACGGCTTAGGTATGGTTTTATTATATATTTGTTTCCTCTCATTTTCACATATTCTTCCAATTTCTCAGTCAATGCTTAGACTTGAACCAAATTTTATTTTATTCCATTTTGTGTCTCACACTGTTTATATTGTCATTTTATAATGGGTTAGAGAGCAAATTTATCAATAAAGTTTTAAAAAAGGAGCATATGATACAATTATGTTTTAAAGGGGGCAAAAATACATATGAGGAATTAAAAGTGGAGCATACATCACAAAACCATTAAATTTAACCTAACAGCGTTAAATTATAAGAGAAGAAAACATCTAACGGCGTTAGGTCAAATTTAATGGTTTTTGTGCTGGATGCTCCACTTTTAATTCTTCATATATATTTTTGCCCCATTTAAAACATAATTGTACTAGGCGCTCATTCCATAAAGCGTTGTTGGTAAATTTGCTCATTAACCCTTTTATAATTATTTTACACGAAACGAAAGCCTTGGAAGGCGCTTTAATGCAAAGCGCATTCCAAGGCATTAAAAAACAAATTAGGCATTTCAATTTTTTTTCTAAATGGGAAGCTATGGCACTTTTTGTTAAAACACCATAGCTTCCCAATTTTTTTTTTTTAATGTCTTAAACAAAAAGGAGTTAAAAACTGATAGTAGTGTTCTAGTCCATTTACAAAAAGGAGTTAAAAAAATGGGTTTTTATTTGTTCTAAGTTCATATAATACACAAAATGTTGGAAGTTATCCAGAGCTAATAGTAGTGTTCTGATCCATGTACATCAGCAAGGGTAACACTCAACCCTGATCCATCCATGGAAATATATATATATATATATATATATAATTGCACCAAAAGGAGTCAAAAGCTGGTGCTCTCTGTTCATATGATGTATTAGTAATATGTTGAAGTTTTGTATCTAAATAGGCGCTGTAAGTGTAAGCTTAGAGGAAGCTAATTCTACAATTAATCAAAATGTACACATTCATGGGGAATGAGAGTCGATGCCACCAAGTCCATCACCAATCAAGAACTAAAAAAACAAGAAAAAAAAAATCCTTATATGCCGTATAAGGATTTTTTTTTTTTTTAAATACTCTTGTATGGTGCTTGCCTTATACAAGGTGGTAATTTTTTTTTAAAATAATCCCTTGTATGGCGCTTCCCCAAGCAAGTGCCATACAAGGTATTGAGAAGTTATAGTGTTTTCCCGGTCAAGCGCTATAGCTACCACACACATACACACATACATATATATATATATATATATATTTAAAAAAATCGAAGTCTACTCCAGTATTTGTTTGTAGTAGTGTCTTTAAAGTCAAATATTGTTTAATTTCAAAAGGAACAAAATGTAAAATAACAATATTCTTCTTACTGTCATTTGTATTTCATACTATACGATTTTAACTCATAAAATTAATAATGAAACATTATGGGTCATCCAAATGAACATAGAATGATCACATATTAAGAATGAATATACGTGATGTTGATTGAATCCAAGTTGGCATTTTACCCATTGTATGATCACAAAGCTTAACATTACAACAAAATCATTGCAACGTCGTAATAAAAACGAAGGGTAAAAAAATAACAAGAAACTTGTCTTGTTAACCTATGGAACCTGATTTCTTATGTTAATGACTACTTTGTACTGTATCAAATGCTAACCGCCAGTTTCATATAGTCTATGTTATGTTTATAAATTTATGGTAATTGCTAAGAGAGAGCACAACACAAAATATTAACATATTAAGTGGGAAAGCACTGGGCAAGAGCCTCTAATGTCCTACTCTCTAATGCCATTTGCAATGTCTCAACCTCCCAAATGCTTTTTCTTTTTTTATTGATAATTATATTTTATAGAGGGTTAAGCGGCCATTTTGCCCTGGAAGTTTTTGGGGAGGGGGAATTTTGCCCCGAAAGTGTCAAAAAGGGAGCAGTTTGGCTTTGACTATTAATCCCAATTAATTTTGACAGTTAGTTGACCAAATATGCTGACCTGACAGTTCACATGTTATTTTATTAAGGTGCAATGACACGTGGACTTCCGGGGAAAATTTGCATTTGAATAAAAATGACATAGATGACATGTGAACTGTTAGCTTAGAATATTTGGTCAACTAACGGTCAAAATTAATTGGGATAATGGCTAGGGCAAAATTGCTCCCTTTTTTACATTTCCAGGGCAATATTGCCTTCCGAAAAACTTCTAGGGCAAAATTGTCTCTTAACCCTTTTACATAAAATAAATGACATTTTGATATCTTACCAGCATAAAATGCTTTAGTTTTATTTTTTTTCTAATTTTTCAAAAAAAATAAAATTGGGCTATTTTTATTTTTTTGAGTTTAAATTTTTTAAAAAACGTAAAAATTTTAAAATTACACCATTTTATAGATGTAAGATATCAAAATTACTCATTTTATGTAGAATCTAATTATTAATAAAAAAAACATTTGGAAATTTGGGGTAGTATACGGAGTATAAATTGTGGGCCATTAGATGCCTCTTGCTCGCTCTTTAGAACTCTCTATAGTTACCTCTCTCCATGAACATTGACCTTTTAATAAAGCACCTTTGTTATAATCGTAAGTTTAAATAGAGAATTCATATAAATTAAGGAAATCATTTATGTTAATTATTTATAATAAATATATGTCGCTTTTTCTGAAAATTTATCTTTCATCATAACTAACCTTACATGTACAACCAATATAGGATACTTTGAGAAAAACAATTATAAAATTGAAAGATAAAGAAGATTGAGGTCTTATATTTAGGATCAAATATAATATTCAACTAGCTTTTATATTAAAAATCGAAATTAATATTTTTTTATTATTTACATATAAATTAAACCTTCAACTTTTATTCACATATCCAATTTCTACTACGCCTACCAACTTAGGGCATGTTTGAGTTGGTATTTAAGAAATATGTTCATATAAGTTGAGATAAAACTCTTCTCACATACTTATCTTATATATCATAAATTACATTATAATAAAATAATTTCTACCATTAATCTAAATAAGCACTTTAAAATTTTAGGACCCAACCGAAGTACAGAAATTAAGACGATGATATGGACGTGACATCAATTGGGACAATTTTATCGACCTATTTCACCGACTTTCGTCCTTTTGTTGTTAGACATAAACTTTTTGAAAATTGTACAATCAAGCCTACTCTTAGGGGTTGGGTTTCATAGGTTTGCAAACGAAAATCACGAGACGCTCCATTTGTATAATAATATTAAACACACACAAAGGAGAGACATATACGTGAGAGATATACACGAATATGGAGTCCAAATATAAAATAGGGTTGCTTCTCATCTTCACCGTTGAGATCTTGGGAATCACCTTCAATGAAATCCTCCAGGTCCCTGATCCTTTCAAAACAAACTAATAACAATTATTTGATTTAACGTATGTGTATATATCTGTGTATGGCTATGAAATCAATGACTTTGTCTTCTTTTCTTTTTTCTTTTTGTTTTGGTTTGTTTCTTGCAGGATATTTTGAAAGAATACAATCACCCTTTTATTGTAACATATATTCAGATATCATTGTTAGTGCTTTATCTTCCCTTAGCATTCGTTACAGCATGGTTGCAGAAATCTGTGAAGCAGTGCTTTGGTCGGAGAAGAACGGAAACATCATCAACAGATCAGTCTCATGAAGCTGATGATGATTATTTTGATTTAGAGCAATTGATGATAAGTCCTGATAGATTATCCCAGCAAGGCCGAAAGCTGACAACCTTCCGAGTTGCTAAATTGGCCTTCACTATTGCCCCTTTCTGGTTTATGGCACAGGTTAATATATCACTCTACTTATTATAGTTCTTCTTCAAGCCCTATATAGTATATACATATTCTGAAACAAAAATGGATTAAAATTATGAAATCTAGGTGATCCCGAGTGATCATCATATAGTAAATGATTGATTCAATGCTACTGGTACGTTCTTGGGTTTTGATCTCATGATTTCGAGGATATAATAAATTATCTGTTACGGATAGTTAGGGTTCTCTCTCTCCAGACGTACCCACACATATCATTTATTACTATGAGCTGCTACACCATGATTCAAAGAGAAGTGATGAACGGGATGCTTTTGTTTTTTTATTACTATGAACCTTGGTTTTTTGTTTGTTTGTGTTTCTCTAATATTTATCCCTTGAATATATAAATCATGAGTTTAAAGTTTAACAAATGCTTAACCCGTTGGATCTTATGGTTGATGGATTCTCAACCACCAAAATTCTTCAAGGTCCACGATTATTAGTTCTATCTAATGGTTGAGATGCATGTGATTAAGATATCTACATATTTACTTGTTATTGATTTATAAAATTCCCAAATCTTTACAGTAGTCAAATGCCCCCAACATATTTTAATTAAAATATTTTAGAATTTTCAGCCAAAAAAATCATGGGTTATTTTCTTTGATTTGTTTTTCTAATATAACTTTTTAAAAAATTATTGCACATAAGTTATTCAGTAAAATTGAAAGTAGAAACCAACTTAGGTTGACAAGAGTAACGGTGAGGGCTTTTGTTGCTTAAGCTAGTGGTCGATGGTTTGAAAGCAGGGTTCCTGAACCTGGACCGGTTCGGCCTGGGAACCGGTGAATCGGTGCCTAAACCAGTTCGATCCGGTGACCGAACTGGTTCACTATTTTAAAAAAAATTGATTTTTAAATATTTTTTTTTAGAATTTCATATTAATAAGCCTAAAATATTCAATTTCTTACTGATTTAGTCTAGATTTGGCCATCATCTGACCTATTGACCCTTAACCCAATACCCGATCCGAATTTTAATATCTTGTTTGAATCCAAATCGTTGTGTATGTAACAACTAAGCTGGGAGGAGTCTACCATTTACCCTAGTACTTGTGAAAGGTTAGTCTCTGCTAGGGGTGCTGCTAGGGGTGCTCTCACAAGATGGAATGGGACGAGGACACCCCTGCTCCGCGCCTCCGCGTCCCATCCTAGAAAATAGGCCGGGATGCCATTTCTAATGTCCCGTCTCCCAACCCACCTGTCCCGATGTCATCTTGATCCTGGGACTTATTATGGGGAAAAACTATAAGGGAGGAACTAACGAGACTAGGATAGGATTGAACGTCCCGAGGGTGATCCAAGTTTAAACCGTACAATAATATTATATATCTAATGTTAAAAGTAGTCAATAATAATGATATGAGATCAACAGAATAAATGAGAAATAGATTTCATTTATAACTGATAAAATATACCAACGGACGTAAGAGAAATTTTTCCACACAAAAACAATTTTGATGGCAAAGCAATTTACAATAAATTTTTTGAAGTGTTGAGAGATTTTTTACAGGAAAAAATGTTTATCTTTTTAATTATTGGAATGAAAAAAAAAATTAAAATATCGTATACTTTAAAGTGAGATGTATTTCTAACTTAATTACTTATATGTTCATTTTTTTTTCGTCCTATTATATCAAATATATTTTAGATCAAATTAATTATTCTCAATAAGAGTGAATAATAAACAATTAAATTAAAAAAGAATAACATATATATAATTTAATATAAAATGTCCGGAGAGGGGGTCTACATTTAATATTTCCATTATTAGATCAACTTCCAATGGTTGAAATCTAATATTTAATAATAATATTATTGACAAAAATATATAAAAAAATTTATATTTTTAAAATTATATATAAGTATTTCAATGTAGTAAAACTTTATTAAAATATTTTATTATTTTTTTACTTGTTATCCTTGCACTCCTGGTATGTTTATGTTAAATTTTAATTAGTTTACATTTATTTATATATCTTTTTGTTATTTAATATTATAATATATTGTTATAAATGTTAAATCTCAACCATTTGAAGTTGATCCAATGGTGGAGATAGTAAATGGAGGCACCCGTTTCCCAAAAACATGAGATAGAGTTATGAAAAAATTATAGCTATTGCACGGTTGAATGTTTATCAGTTGCTGATTAGTAAAAAATTTTAGCATATCAGACGAAGTATACGTACAAGATAACTAATTTAATTTTTGTAATATTAATTTATTTATTTTTATTAGTAAAGCGGAAAAAATAATACAGATAGAAATCCACATGGTAATGTTTTGGTCCACATATAGGGTGGCTTGTTTTGCTTTGTCCTCTCTTGTGCTTCGAATTTCTTTTGACAATCTCAAGTCTCTTTCTTCCCCTTCTAGGGTTTGGTACTTTCATTCATTCTGCTTTCTCTTCCCTTTGGATTTGATTATATGATCAAAAGATTGTGTGTGTGTGTGTGTGTGTGTGTGTGTGTGTGAGAGAGAGAGAGAGAGAGAGAGAGAGAGAGAGAGAGAGAGGGAGGGAGTTCATCCATGTAATGGCTTGCGTTTTCAACGGACTCTGAAAATTATTTGAGCAAAAGTGATTTCACATTCTTTTAAATAAAGTCTTGGGTTAAGATTTCTTGAATAAAAAAATCATATTATGATCAATAAACCTAATATTGTTTGACTTTGGATCAGATAGTAATATAAAATGTCAGATAGTGGTATGTAAAAAATTATATCTAGTTGCTGATTTGTACAAAAACTTTTATCCTATCAGACGAAGTACGCACACAATAACTGATTCAATCTTTGTAGTCTTAATTGGGAAAATTAATCTCTTAGTTCTTCAACTTTTAACTTACTTATAACTCAGTCCCCCAAGTATGACTCGGTGCGACTCAGTACTTAAACTTTTAACTGGCTTATAACTCTGTTCCTAAACTTTTCAATTTTTATGTTATTATCCTTGTCATTTATGACACAGATATGATTCATCCTATATGGCAAAAAAGTGCCTCAATAACAGCTAACAAGGATGAGGAGACTTTTTTTTATAGTTTTTGGCAGTTATGATTAAGAATAGAGTCACATGTACAAAAATTGGCGGCAAGTTTAGGGTGACTAGTTAGGTTCTTCCCAAAAGCAAGCTATGGGTTCGATTTCAGACGACCTTGTATCCAGGTGAGATGGAGATGTGAAATTTAATAGCCTCAACATCGAACTTGAGCATCCTTGTTTGCTTTTCTCGCGCAGAATGAGAAGCTTCTTCGATGCAGATCCTCAAGCACCGATCCAAGTCTATCTTTTCTCCCCTGTTGGTCCGTCATCTGCACTCGTTTTCTTTTCTTTTCTGTTTGAATTTTATTAAAAAAATCCATATGGAGCTGAGTTGGAAGCACTTTTTTGCCATATAGATGAATCATATCTGAGTCATAAATTATAAGCATGATAATATAAAAATTGAAAAGTTCAGGGACTGAGTGGCAGGCGAGTCAAAATTTTATGGACTAAATGACATGAGCCAAACTTGAAGGATTGAGTTATAAGTGAGTTAAAATTTAAAGGACAAAAAAAATTAATTTTACCATCTTAACTATTTTATTAGTTTTTTTATTTGTAAAGTGAAAAAAAAAAATACAGACAGAAATCCACATGTGATAATATTTAGGTCTATATATAGGGTGACTTGTTTTGCTTTGTCCTCTCTAATATATTTCAAGTTGCTTTTGAGAAATCTCGAGTCTCTTGCTTCCCCTTCTATAGGGTTTGGTACTTTCATTCATTATACTTTTTCGCCACTTTGGAAGGCTTCGTCAAAAGTGAACTTACACATATCCATGTATGCATATGCCTAATATATGTGCACGAGCAACTAGCTCCTATATTTTCTTCGCTCTTAATGGAATATCATAGTAACATGCATAGGAACCATATATATGTGTGTGTGTGTAGACACACACACATTAATTGTTATCTCAAACATTTAATATATGAATCTCTCTCAAGCTTCAATCAAGTGAATGTGTTATTCCGTATTTGAGTATAATCAAGGGTCGAAAAGAGAATAAGTTGGTGAATCAGGCTTCTATTTCAGTACCCCTTGAATATACCCTGTATTCCATCTTGTGGTTGTTTTCAAGATTCTGAAACGTGGACTGGTGACTGAACTGGTTGGGGTACTGGGTCAAGGGTCAGTGGGGTAGATCGAAGTCAAATTAGGGCCAGACCGGTGAGGAAGGAAAGATTTTAGGGTTATTTATATGAAATTCTGAATAAAACATTTAAAAAAAAATTGGCCAAATAGTGAGAAAACAGTCAAACCGCATGAAAACCGGTTGAACCGGGGTACATTACTGGACCAGATAGGTCGGACCACCAATTTGTTGGTTTCCGGCTCAGATCGGCCGGTCCAGTTCGGTCTTCAGAACCATGGTTGTTTCATATTTGATATAAAGATAACAAAGCAAAATATCCTTCTATTAGTTTACGTGACCCACAATGTAACATGCCCTAGGAATAAAAAAAGTACAAGTGGTCAATCTCTTGATGTAGCCCTAAATGTATTCAACCAAGAATATAGTCACACAAGTATTCAACTTGCAAAGAAAATTCAATTTCATAATAGCTTACAATATTTTCCTTTACATATTTAAAAATAATTATAACCTGAGCAAGACTTTTCGAAAATCTTAATGAAATCCTAATCGACCTACTTGAGCCCACAAAGGCCCACTTAATTGATGCCAAAGGAGAAAAATGAAAATACATTTTAGAAATAGAAAAACTAACAACATTATTATAATTTAAAATAAGATAATTTCCTAATAAATTTAAAAGATCCTTCAAATCTTCTTAATAATCCATTAAAACCCAAAAGACTCTTTTAAATAATAAAATTACATAGAAAGTAAAAAATAAATTGATTGAACCCTCTTGAATAGGATCTTCTACTTGTCTCTTGACATGCCATCTACTTTTTTTGGGGAGAAATGTGTCTCCATTGATTTCCCTCTCTATTTACTCTCAATTGAGGGTATCTACCATTAGATCAAATTTCACTGGTTGAAATTTACCATGATAGATTTTTATTATAATGATATTATTTACATATTATTAAATCTCAACTATATTATTGAAAGCTGATCTAATAATAGATATCCTCAATGGAGAGGGAAATCAATAGAGACATCCCTCTCCTCTTTTTTTGAGCCTCTTTTATGGTTGGACTTCTCCCGCTTGACTAGTTTTACTTAAAGCGACAAGTTACCACCAAAGTTCATACTAGTATAATTTAGCATATGCACGTGGGTTATTTCTGAAAAAAAACTTATTAACAAACGCGCTCTTTATCACAAGACCTTATAACCTCGAAACTCTTATGTATATTATTTGAGCAACAGCAGGTATCTAGATGTAATAGAGGGGCCATATTAATTCTTCTTATAGACACAGTAACATACAGTCAATGTGATCTTGAGTCGTATAGATGTAATAAAGGGCTCAACATTTTCTATGGTTTTGTCTGCTTTACCTATCAACTTCTCACATTCTCATACTTATATCACTTGATGGTTTGCAGTATCTAAATAATGCTGCGATTGCAAGAACAAGTGTGACAAGTGCAATAATATTAGTGTCAACGTCGTCGGCATTCACACTTTGGATTGGGAAGTTTTTGAATAAAGAGTCTGTGAATTGGATGAATATAGCGTCTGTGATTGTGAGCCTCACGGGTGTTGCCTTGGCAACGTTATTAGGACACACATGGAAAGCTGGTGAAGATGAACCAACATCAACCTCAACACTCAAGTACCTTCCAATTCTTCACTATTCATATTTGTATACAATACAAAAATTTTAACAAGTTTTAGCTATAAATAATTTGGCTTGCTTTCTAAGGGTTATGGTTCAATTTTGTACTAGGAAGTTTTTACGTAGGAGCTATGGGTATCTAGAAATTCTTTTTGAATCAATTTTGCCTTGGAAGTGTTAAAAAATGAGTAAAGTAGTTTAAATTGTTTTAAAACTAAAGTTTATCGTTAACACTTTTAATAGCCTGGGGTGATATTGCTTATTTTTTAACAATTTTAGGGTGAAATTGATTAAAAAAAAACTTGTTGATACCCACTGCTCCTATAAGAAAAGTTTTAGGACTAAATTCACTACAAAAAAAACACCTGATTTCTGACGGAATTTTTTCCGTGGCAAATTCCGACAGAATTTCCGATGAAAATTCCGTCGCAAATTTTTCCGACAGAATTTTCTTTGGCAAATTCAGCCATGGAATTTCTGACGGAACTTTTTCCGTGGTAAATTCCGACGAAAATTTCTGTCACAAAGTTTTCTTACAGAATTTCGGACGGAAAATTCCATCACAAAGTTTTCCGACAGAATTTCCGTCGCAATTTGCTACGGAAAATTCCATCGGAAAAATAAAATAAAATTTTTTTAATTTTTTAAAAAAATAATATTTATAAAATTAAAATAATATTTATTAAATAATTATATTTAAATTTAATTATTAAAATTATATTATTATTTATTAATATATATTTTATTAATATTATATTTATAATTTTATATTAAAAATAATATTTATAATATTGAATTACTATTTATTAAATAATTTTAATTAAAAATTTATTTAATTTAAATATATAAATATTTTTTTCGTTTTTATTAAATTTTTCATTATTTTTAATAATATTATATTTAATTAATAATTAATTATATGTATGTATGTTTATATATATATATATATATATATGATAATATTATATATATAATAATATGAAATAATATAACACAGGTTTATTCTGGCGCAACTGGTAAAGACTTGGGCACGAAGGCTCCTACACCCTGAGGTCGGGGGTTGGAGAGGCATTTGGAGGAATTATGAGAAGGCGACACGTGGCGCTTTGAGGAGCAAACACGTGGCATTTGTAAATTAAAAAAAATTAAAAAAATTTTCAAATTTTTTTAAAAAAATCATTTTCGATTTTTGTGTTTTAAAAAATTGCTACAGAAATGAATTCCGTCGGAATTTGAGACGGAATTGGATTCTGTCGGAATTTGCGATGAAACAGATTCTGTCGGAAATTTCCGACGGAATTGAAATTCCTTCGCAAATTTTTTTGTGATGCTATTATTGCCAAAGGAATCCATTCCGTTGGAAACGCGTTCCGTTGGAAATTCCATCTAAAACGCTGATTCCATCGTAAATTCCGGTGGAAATCAGGTGTTTTTTTGTAGTGATGATTGAATCTTAACCCTTTTCAAATATCATGTATACATACAAAGGATAAAAAATATATAGCTATTTTGTGGATTATATATACTTGTAAATAATGTCCACACATGTTATCATAAAAAAGACAATGAATATGAAGATACCAAAATTTGATCCCTAAACACAATAATCCAACTACCTGCCAGACATAAAGACGCATCAAACTTTCTTTTTAGTTTATTTATATTCACATTTTATATATGCTTCGTTATCTATTTCAGTTTCACTTGAATTGAATCAATTTAAGATAGTTTAACCTGTGGAGTTTGTTGCTATTGTAGCTTCATTTCGTTGATAAGAAATGGAGGGCATAACTTTCTTGTAGATATTTTTGCGTTCCTTTCTGCTATTTCAGAAGCAATATTCACAGGTACTTTATCTTTTATCTTACCCTATGCTTGTTTTATTATTACCAAAAATTATATGTAAGATTTATATATGTTACAGTATGTCTCACGTTCTAAAATATACCTCACTCAAAACGCATTTGTGTTATATATATATATATATATATATATATCAATGGTCAAAATAATCCTAAAAGAACTTAATCTCCCTTGCAGTTCTTTTGAAAAGATATGCCGGAGAAGGAGAGGGACTGGACATGCGAGTCCTGTACGGATATATTGGATTATTCACAGCGTCATCTCTCTGGTGGTTAGGTAAGCAAATGCATAGATGTTGAAACAGTAGCACCACACAGTCTAGATTTGATGGGTTGATTTTTTTTTTTTTTTGATACAATGGCAAGCAAAGCTTGAAAATGACAGAAGCTATAGGCTAGACCCTACATAATGGTTTTGTGGTAATGAACCACAATCCAAAGCAAAAAGGTGAATACATTCCAATGGGGGAAGCCCTAATTCGATGTAGTCTTGTGGAATCCTACGCGCAGTTCGCGCCAAATAGTCTGCACAACGAATACTTTCCCTAAGAGTGTGGGAAATTTCCAACTCCCAGTTGCTGTAAACAAGGGATCTAGTTTCCGAAATAACGTCATACAAAGGATGATCAGGATCACAATGGGTGGATAATAGGTGTACTGCCTGCAGAGAATCTGTGAACAACTTGATTTTTTTCAGTCCTAGCTTCTTGCATAGTAAAAGGCCTTGACGGATTATATGAATTTCAGCAGCAGTTGGGAAGGTATGACCTAACTTCTGTTGAAATCCACGAATCCAGTTACCTTCATGATCTCGAATAGCACCTCCGCAAGCAGCCTGACCTTCCCTACTCACTGAGCCGTCAACATCAAGGCAATGAAACCCTGGGCCCGGTGGTTGCCAATGAAGAAGACCTCGATCTGGAACCTGGAATATCTGATGTCGATACCTGCCATTCTCCACACCTTCCGAGAGATGGTATATACATCTGTGAACTATCCCTTTTGGGTCGTTGGATGACCCTTCAAAGGCTTGACTGCATCGGTTCTTCCAGAGGAGCCAGCATGTGTAGCTGAAGACTTTATGGCATGGCCATCTCGCCATCTTGTTGTTTCCTGGTGAGTGTTGAAGATTCAAATTTAGCCAATCCTGCAAATTACCAGAAAAAAATATACTCGAATATAGAAGGTTAGTTAAGGCTGACCACACTCTCTGCACTTTCTCACAATCTCTCAGCATATGAAGAATACTCTCCACACTATCACACTGAAAATGACAGGTGTTTAAGACACTATCACTACTACAAAAAGGGGCTTTAACCTCCCAAATTTGGCACCTTTAACGTCCCAAAACGGGGGGACGTATATGCTGGGGGCGTAGTAAGTTGAGACAAAAGACGTCCCAAATGATGGGGACGCCTAAAGTCCTTTAACGTCCCAAAACGGGGGGACGTATATGCTGGGGGCGTAGTAAGTTGAGACAAAAGACGTCCCAAATGATGGGGACGCCTAAAATTTGGGACGCCTAAAGTCCCCCCAGGATGGGACTTTAGGCGTCCCAATTCTTAATTTGGGACGCCTAAAGTCCCCACAGGGTGGGACTTTAGGCGTCCCAAATTACAATTTGGGACGCCTAAAGTCCTACCCTAGGGGACTTTAGGCCTCCCAAATTTTAATTTGGGACGCCTAAAGTCCCACCTGGGGGACTTTAGGCCTCCAATTCTTAATTTGGGACGTCTAAAAGTTAGGTTTTTTTTTATACCATAATTTACATTCTGTATTACCCAACGAATTGAAACTGCAGAAACAGAATACAAGATGGATTCATAAACCACATTGTCCGTTACAAACTGGTAAGGACATCCAGCACTACAATCTTTACTATATATACATACAATAACCTTTCATGCAACCTACTACTATATATATCAACAAAAAACAACCAGAAAGTGTCAAAACGCTGTCATCACACAAGTACAAACTGATATAAAATAACAAGTTTACTGCTCTATATGTTGAAGAAGATGTCCAGCCAAAAGATCTCTGATCAAATCAAGGTCTTCACGCAGGTAGGCATCTTCATTATCAAAAATCTGAAAATTAGAAAGTAATAAGCTTTGATGAAATGAATCTCAAGCAAATGAATTAATTAGCATATCGATTAGAACACCAAAAATATTATCATTTGAGAATTAAGAAGCGATTACCTTTTCAAAATCGCTAGTAATTTCACTTTGAGTTATGTTATACATATAAAGTATAACATAATATCCGCATTCAGTATTGCCAGGTTGCCGAGGGCACTTTTAATCAAAGGGATGCAATTGGTTGTTAAAATCAATAAAGGTATGTCTAAAAGGACCGTCAATGAAACAATTATGTAGGATCGAATGTACTTACTATGGGATAAAACCACTTTGGCTTTTTAACAACCATACCCTCGCGTGACCCACCTAGGATTCTATATGTTTGACAAGCACTATCATGAAAAGCAAAATGAACAGAAATTAGAACCATTCATTTATTTTTGTTGTCAATGAAATACAAACAGAATAACTTACGTGTCGAAGACGGATTTTGTATCTCTGTCTGGCTTTTTACTCAAGGGATCAAACCAATAGACTACGTTGCGGCGGGGACATATAACACACAAAGTCCAGTGGAAACTTTAACAACATGTACACATTAAAATGAAGTTAGATGAGTGAGAAGACAATTATTTATTAAACTTCTTAAATTGACAAAATGTAAATACGAACCGTTGGACAATGGGTGCTAGATAACAATGAAGTTTGGTTTGTGCCATTTGGTAGCCGACATAGTGAGTCCTATGCGCCACAGTACAAGTATCCCCTGTCGTATTCGCAGGACATAAGAATCCATACCAATTACCTCTTTCCATGTTTGCGCAGAGATCGTAGAAGGTGCTATAATAGAATTAAAATAAGGAATCAATTCTTGAATGTATGAAAACAAAAAACCACTAAATGAATTCTATGGGAAAATTGAAAAAAAACTTACCGGACTGCAAATTTGACCCAGCCTGCATCTATCTCCTCCAACCTGATAAACTGCTTGAGATCTTTATTGTCAATCGTGTAGGGATACTCCACTTGGCCCACAATCCCTGGAGGCATCTTCAAGTCAATCTGTTTAATGCCCTTGTAGATCTGTTGCAGCCGTGCTAAGTAGGGCCATTTGCTCGCAGCTTCGTCATCCTTTTAGAACATCAAAAAACAAATTGTTATTAGGATGCCAACAGATTTTCAGTAACAGTAAGGTAATTCCTACCATTGGAGGTGTTGCGTCTGAACCAATAAGATTGCGAGGCCAAAGGATGAAAGATCCTACCGCTTGACCTAATGTGCCAACCTCTGGATCAGGAACAGGGATGGCTGTACCTTCTTCCCCTTTTCTAACACTCGTCACATTCACCCTACGAAAATCCTCCGGAATTTGCTGATTATGGTGGGTGGTAGCACGTGTGTGAACGAGAGCATCAGCAACAACACGCAACAGTGGATCATCCAAATAGAGGGTGCAAGGGTCTCCCGACACTGGAGTGGGAGAAGGGTCGCCAAGTGGTCCCGACACTGGAGTGGGAGAAGGGTGGCCAAGTGGTTGCTCCAGAGGGTTATAACTTCCTCTGGTGCTATTGAAGGCCGGGGATTCCTGAGTTCGAGCCTCGTCCCTTGCCCTTTGTGCTTCAAACATCTTTGCCATTTCAAGTTGAAGCTCTGGCAACAGCTCTTGTAGGAGCTTGTCGTGAAGGTTAGCCTCGATCTCTCGTTTGAGCTCCTCTCGAATCTTGGCCACAACGTCCTTACTAGGTCCAGCTTGTGACGAATAACGTGGCTCTCGTCCAAAATACCTCGCGGCACTAACTCCCCGTGTCTCTCCTCGAACACGACCAAGGTCATCTGCCTTCCCAATAGCCGTTGACAAGATGTCCATCCGTGTACTTGGATTGAATGAACCTTGGCTACTCTGCTCGTCCAGGTCATCCTGTAGCATACAGTTTATCGTAAATGTATCGAAACCACTCGCGACATGTAAAAAATTAGGTACTTATGGTATAACTACTTACAATCCTCGCAGCAACCTCAGCAACAGTCGGATTTATGTACTTCCCAGCCTTAATCCTCCCTGCCTTCCATTTTTTGTGACGTGGAGGAGGTGCCGGTGGCTGGATAACAACGCTAGGATCAGATTCCGCTGCTTCCTTCATTTTCTGTAACTCTTCTGCCATCATTTGCCGCTCAAGCTTCCGATATCCACCGTGAGACATGAAATGTTGATATTTATTTTCTGCTTGCCTCTGGGCATTTGCTGCACTTAATTTCTATGAATGAAAAATGACAAAAAATGAATCAACGATATAAAGTATATGAAATCAACGATATAAGTAGTTCTATATCATGACAGAAATCTTACCAAAAACTCAGGATCTGCTCGTGATACCGCAAACAACCTCCAGTCCTCTGGAGATAAATATGTATACTGTGCACATGGATCGTTACCCCTAAGGGCCCCTCGAATGTAATGCTTTGTTAGCTTGTTCTTGAAACCTTTCCATCGTACACGAACCTCATCCATCCAGTGCCTATGCATCTCTGTGGTGTCGGGGACATCGTATGTTTGCTGCAAGGTAAAACATAAGATTATTATATTAGAAACAATAAGAACAAAGCTACAATGCATCAAAACTTACATACCAAAAGTTGCTGCCAAATCATGTCTTTCGTTTTTGGGTAAACCAATCTCCAATTATCGTAGGTAATGCGCACTTTGCTTCGAGCCAAAAGCCCTATGTAGCTAATGAAGTGGTCTTCCTCAGGACCAACTGGATTCAGATTGTCATCGAAGTCTATATGCAGCCTCTCCTGTTGATGTTCATGACGTGCAACCAATGCTCCCATCTTTGTACAGCCTCTAACCCTCCTTCTTGCAGGGGGTTCAACTCTAGGAATTTCGTCATTGCTAGAGCTTTCGTCATCTCCACGCCTCTCGTCATCACTAACGTTGTCCATATTCCTGTTAACACAAAAAGCATCATCAGAAACGTAAGTAAATTGCAATGAAAACACATGTATATAGTAAGCGGGAAGTAAAACAGAAAAAACACAGTTCTCATTTATAAATTAAGGTCTTACTCTAGATTGTTTCCCATAGTCCTTCACTATGGTCATTTCTTACAGCATATTCGTCATCATCTACCAATTCTACTTCATTTGTTCGAGGTGTAGTTGTTGTGAAAGGTGGTGTGTCATCAAGGTTGAAGGTTGGATCACCATACTTCTGTATTTTACTTTTAAGGACAATGGACATATTTTTGCTGGCAGGATCGGTGACATAAAACACTTGCTTCGCCTGGCTTGCTAAAATGAAGGGCTCTTCTCTATAGCCAACTCTTCGAAGATCGACTGAGACAAATCCAAATTGTTTATCTATTACCACGGCATTGTTGCTAACCCACTTACATTTAAATAAAGCAACTTTGAACTTGTTGTACGTCATCTCCCATATTTCTTCTATAACTCCATAATAGGCCATAGACGCTAATATGGGGTTTTTGTCTCTCGAACTGGAAAAGTGCATAGATTCAGCTTCTACCATAACCCCACTATTTTGCATGGTACTTTTGTCATCTTGCTCTTTGGTATAGAAAGAATAGCCATTTATATCATAACCGGTCCAAGTAATGACCTGAAACGAAGGCCCCCAAGCTAGCCACTCGATTGTCTCAGACACACCGATCTCGTGCAAAACCTTTTCCTCGAACCACTGCATGAATGTCTTGTTTTGCTCAATAGCAATCTGCATGTCATTCTTCCTTGGATTCTTGTTTTTCAAAGTGTTTCTGTGTTCATTTATGTAAGGTTGAACTTCTTCCATATTATTCAGGATATACAAGTGAGCTTGCAACACCTCTTCACGAGGAATATTCTTCACTTTCAGTCCTCGTGTTCCCTTGCTTCTCCCTTCTTCATGCCGAGATTGTTCCTTCTTCCCTGACATATAATCTTTGCAAAACTCCATAGCCTCTTCAACTACATATCTTTCTACTATTGAGGCTTCTGGTCGATAAGAATTTTTAGAATACCCTTTTAAGATCTTCATGTATCGCTCGAAAGGGTACATCCACCTCAGGTAAACTGGACCGCATAGCCTTACCTCCCTCACCAAATGAACTACCAAATGCACCATTATATCAAAAAATGAAGGCGGAAAGTGCATCTCTAGTTGTGACAAAATAATGTAACCCTCATTTTCTAGTTCATCCAACTTTTCAGTGTCAATGACTTTGTTACAGATAGCATTGAAGAAAACGCACAATCTTGTCACTGTGTTTCGTACTTCATCTTTCATTATGCCTCTAATAGCTACTGGTAATAGTTGTTGCATCAACACATGATAATCATGGGACTTCATTCCCACTAACTTCAAATCGTCCATTGAGACACATCTTCTCACATTTGCGGCACCTTCATTTCATGCAAACACCCACACAAACTTCTTTTCTCTGCTTTTGATAGTGTATGCGCTGCTGGCTCCATGTATGCCCTCCTACCATCATCTCTTAGTTGTGGATGTAATCGTTCTCTTATTCCCATATCGACAAGGTCTAATCTCGCATTAATCCCATCCTTAGTCTTCCCTGGTATGTGCAAAAGCGTACTAATAAGGCTATCACAAACATTCTTCTCCACATGCATCACATCAATACTGTGTCTCACGTCTAGCGAACGCCAATATGGAAGATCAAAGAAAATGGATCTCTTCTTCCATATGTTCTTCTCACCCGCAACCCTCTGATTCTTACCAAAAGTGACATGGATACGTTCCACTCGACTGTAGACTTCCTCTCCAGTTAGTGACTTTGGAGCCATTCCATGCTCCGGTAAGCCGTTAAACCGCTTTCTTAGCCTACGATACGGGTGGAACCGATGAAGAAACCTCCTGTGGCCAAGGTAGACAGTTTTTCTTCCATGCTTTAGTTGTTGGAAGTGTGTGTCTGCTTCACATATTGGGCATGCTTTGTGACCCTTCACGCTGTACCTTGACAAGTTTCCGTACGCAGGGAAGTCGTTTATCGTTGTGAAAATCATTGCACGTAGCTTGAAAGACTCCTTCTTATAAGCATCAAACACATCTACGCCTTCCTCCCACAACTTCTTCAAGTCCTCAATCAAAGGCGCCAAATAGACATCAATATCGTTCCCTGGCTGTTTTGGTCCAGAAATCATCATAGATAGCATCATATACTTACGTTTCATACATAGCCAGGGAGACAAGTTGTATATTACAAGGAGAACCGGCCACGCACTATGTGTGCTAGTAAGAGTTCTATACGGATTGATGCCGTCTGTACAAAGCCCAAGCCGTAGGTTTCTCGGCTCGCTGCCAAATTGAGGGAAGATTTCATCTACTTTTTTCCATTGTGGAGAGTCAGCTGGGTGCCGAAGATATTTCCCATCAGATATTCTCTCATCAGAGTGCTATCTCAACTTCTTCGCTTTTGTTGCACTCGCAAACAAACGTTTAAAACGTGGTATTATTGGAAGATACCACATAACCTTTAAAGGTTGCCTTTTACTTGTCACATAACCACAACCACCATCTTTTTTCACTTTGTATCGTGCAGTTTTACACTTAGGACACTCACTAAGACCTCCGTACTCATTTTTGTACAGTACGCAGTCATTAGGGCAAGCATGTATCTTCTTATACTCCATACCCATTGTAGACAGGATTTTCTTGGCCTCATACATACGATTTGGAAGTACATTATCCTCCGGAAACATATCACACAATAGTTCAAGCAGCAATGTGAAACTACTATCGGTCCACCCATAAGTTGCCTTTAAGTTAACCAAATGTAATGTTCCTGTCAGCCGCGTGTACTTACTACCACTGTACAATGGTGTCTCTGCATCACTCCGCAGGCTATCATACTCCTGCGACTGCGCAAAGGATTCTGCCTCAACATCGTTAATCATTCTCTCCATTCTATCTTCATCTATGACATCCACAGCTTCCTTCTTGTGTGACGGACAATCAATTACTTCCTCACCATGCCATATCCACCTTGTATATCGTAGATTTATTCCATCACAAAGTAGGTGATCCTTTATGACATCAACATCCCGTCTACTCTCATTCAAACAATTGACACAAGGACAAAAATACTTCCCATTTCTTGCAGGAGCATTCTTTTTAGCGAATTCAATAAATTCGTCCACCCCTTTCTCATATTCTTCACTAGTTCTCAAAGCATTCATCCAACTATGATCCATTTTGTTACCACCTAAGGCATTACCAATAACATTCACGCGTTTAGTACAATTCTCAAGGACATATGATGGGATTGCCTAATTAAGTTATCAACCCAATTTAGGATTTTAAAATATGGGCTTAATAACTTTATTGCCCCCTCCTAGCCTCATCTCTCCTATTAAAAGGGTTTCAGTGCTATGTAACTTATTTTTTTAATAAGTATATGTATATAAAATTAATGTATAGTAAAATAAATACAATAAGATTAAATTAAAGAATTTTTTTGAGGTTTGGAAGAATTAAAAACAAAACGAGTTTCATATTAACAAAACAATTTTAAGTTGAGTTCTTCCAAAAATAAAATTGTTTTATTGAAAATATTTAGATAAAAATCATTTAATGAATATTGGGGTTATCGTTTTCATTTTAAGTTTTGGCTTGAATTATTCTTCATAATTCAAGAATTTGGAATTAACAAAACAATTGTGTGTAATTAATACAAGAATTTCTTTAATTTAAATAAATCATATTTTATTTTATTATATATACTAATTAATGGTGCAGGAACAAGACCAATGAAATGGGGTGGTGCCACTACGTGTGTATGGATAAATCTCCATTGCCTTATAAAAGCTAGATTTCCCTAAAACTGAACAACAGGGATCTATTATACTTTTACAAAAGCCGTAGAAACGGCTTTGTATTAACAGGGTTAACATATTGAGCTTATTATGAGGTTTCAAATTAAACGGGGTTAAAGATAACAAATGGTTTCGCCAAATTCATGGTAGGATTTTAATGAGAGGTTTTAACGGTTTCATGAACAACTATGAATTGTATTGGTTTCATGTGGCATACACTAATCAATTATTGGAAGAAACTTTTATGAGCCACTTTCATTATGTTACACTTGAACAAATAAATAAATAAAAGTTCAAAAACTTTGTCTTAAAATTTAATACTCTACTTCTAATCGTTCTTATAAGTCACTTTTAACATGATCACAATAGTCAAAGAAATCTTTAAATCTCATTAACTCTACCTTTAAATTTAAAACCTTTCTAACTACATCCCTATTTAATATAACATTTTATCTTATAAGAACAAAGTTTACTCAATAATTAACGAGAGGCAAATTGAAACAGGGGAGTAAACCATATTCTGTTACAAAAAAAAAACCATATTCTAGGGCCGACGAAGAAAATAATAAGCATAATCTCAACCATATAATTTATTTTTCAAAAACAAAATAAACCATATTCTGTTACAAAAAAAAATGAAGAAAATAAACCAACCTGATCAGGGCGCCCCCTAGCTACTATGTTTGAGAGGTAGAGAAGACGTTGGAGCTCCACCCACGCACAACAATGGAGGAGAGAGCAAAACCCACTGTGGAGGAGGTGAGGTTGCAGTAGACACGGTTTGCAGCCGTGGAGGAGGTGAGGTTGCAGCCGTTCAAGAGGAAGAAGAAGAAGGGAGGAGGGAGGAGTTCAACAAGCTAGACGGTGGAGGAGAGAGCTTGAACAAGGGAGGAGGGAGGAGTTGAAGAAAAAAAATACACAGGAGGAGGGCCGACGGTGTGGGTGGGGAGAGGAGGAAGAAGAGTAAAGTTGTTGAGAGGATGTGAGGTGAGGGTGTGATGGTAGATGAGAAGACCGCATGTCAGACAAGTGTCTGACATGCAAGGGACGCCTTTAGGCGTAATGGTATTTGGGACGCCTAAACCCAGCTCCTGGCGCTAAAAAAAATTTATGAAATTTATATTTCGCGCCAGGAAGCACTTTAGACGTCCCAAATTCAAATTTGGGACGCCTAAAGGTTCCCCTACATATATATAATTACGAAAATGCCACCGCCTCCCATTTTAACCACCCAATTTTCAATTTGGGACGTCTTTGGGGGTGGTTATATCTCAATTCTGTAGTAGTGTCGGGTTGTGTCTCGCTCTTGATTCGTTAGTAGGAAGCCTGTCATGGAATACTTGCCACATGAAAATTTTGACTCTTTCAGGAATTCTCCAGTGCCATAGTGACTGCCAGTGATTGTGGGACCTAAGACTGTTCTGATGATAGATAGCGTCATAAGCTGATCTTACGCTGAAGTTCCCATCAGAAGCATTCCTCCAGCAAACAATATCATCTTCGCTGCCAAAAGGTGGGGGCATCAAGATTATTTTCTCCACCACCCAGTTAGGGAGAAAGGAAGTCCATTTAGCTCTATATGATGGGTTGATTTACATTTGGGTGAATGCCGTTAGTCCTTCAAGTTTAATCAAATTTTGATTTTAATTTTTGTAGTTTTAAATCTTGATTTATAGTCCTATAGTTTCATAAGGTCTTAGTTTGAATATTATTAACTTTAGTTAACGCTATTAAATATAGGAATCAAAACCAAATGATGTTAAAAGTATATGATCAAAAATCAAAACTAATTAAAAATATAGAGATCAGAATCAAAACTCGTAGTAACAATCAAAATTGATAGTTAGAATCTACCTTTATCTTTATTTCTCTCTTCACTAGATAATACAGACTTGAGAGTATTGTCCATTTCTATATTTAATTAGTTACATTGGAATTGAATTGTTGATTACTTCAGTGCTACATATTTGGATGGATATAGGGTAGGGAGAGAAGAAGAAAGATAAGAAAGGGTGTTACCTCTATGCACCTTAGTTTCACAAAGGTGGGGTGCATTTTTCCTCTCTTTTTCTCTCTCTTTACTTAATTTGTCTCTGAATAAATTACTTTAGTCCACCAATGTTTGTGACACATTATTGTCAATTTGTCACAAAAGACACATCAAATATGAACTTTGTATATTGATTGATCTTAATGTGTTACTATAATATAAATTTCATCTAATAAAAGGAAAATCAAATACTAATCAATTGCTCTATATTTCTTCAGTGTGGCCTCTCGTGGCATTAGGCATGGAACCCAAATTTAAATTGCCAGGAGTTGATGAAATGAAGACTATCATTTTCAGTGGCCTCGTTGGAACTTTCTTCTGTGATTACGCCTGGTACGTCTGAGGTGTAGCTGTATATATATACATATATATTTTACAATTTTGAGCTTAACTAGCCATTATTGTATTATGCCTAATATTCATAATTTCTTAATATTACAATTTATTATTGTTTGTATTATGCCTGATATTTATAATTTCTTAATGTTACAATTTATTATTGTTATATAGATAATTGAATACAGTGAAAGTGATAAGTATAAACTATGATGTACAGGGGATTAGGTGTTGCTTGGACAACACCGTTAGTGGCTACAATAGGCTCTTCTCTTACCATACCAATCGCTATGCTAGAAGACATGCTCCTTCATAAACAGCGTTACTCATTACTTTATGCTTTCGGCTCTCTTTTGGTAAGTCTATCATACTTAAAATCGATTTTTGACACTTGGTGACATATAATAGAATAGTCCGTTGCAAAATCAATTTGTGATGCATCTTTCTTGATTTCTATAACAAATTTCTTTTTCTTTTTCTAGTTTTTCTAAAGAAGTTTCCCCCCTTGCCTCTTCATGTCCTCTTCCCCACATCAACTTTCTTACCTGACTATCTGATTGGAGTATGTTCGAATATTGTTGCTTATTTAATACTCTCTCTTCCTTTTTATAAGATAGAATTATTGGGCATGCCCGGTTCCTTTTTACAAGATAGATTTAGGGGCTATCTCAAATTTTCTTTTTTTCTTTTTTGTAAACTCCCCATTTTAGCTTCACTTAATTACAAAAGTTATTCATACCACTATTGTATTTAACTCCTCCCATGTTTGACTAAAGCACTCAATATAATATATTCTCCCTCTCACGCGCATAAATAAGGACATTTTTGGGGAAAAAATTCATTTTTTACATGTTTATTGCACCTAACTAATTTCAATTAACTTTTCAAACAACACAATGTAGTTAATTCTATCTTATAAAAAAGGAATAGAGGGAGTAATGAAGAACTGTGCATATAACATGACTGCTATATAGTAGTATGTAATTAGGTGGCGTTCTGATTATTACCCAAAGTTAGATAACTTATATAGCTCATAAAATACAGCTTACTATAAATTTTATATTTTATATTAATATATTGAAAATTTTATCATGGTTAATATTTTGATGAATTGATAACAATTCTCCAATTTCAATTCTTTTGACAACTTATTTGTTTTGTAGGTAATAGCAGGGTTTGGAATTGCCAATGTTCCAAAATTGTTTTCAACAACAACAAATTGAAATTGTTTAAGCTCATCAACTCCTAATAATGGTTGATGAGTGCTGTTATTTTTGAAAAGCTCCTCTCTTAAGAAACTGGATATCTTTTTTCTCTAGAGATACATAAGCGAGAGGGATGTAATAAGGTAAAATTTCTCAAAAATTGTACTCATTTTGTAAGCATATAATAATAAAACTCTATTGAAGTAATGGAGAAATATTGAAGATATAAAAATTAATTGCGCAAAACTCAATAAAATATATGAATAAAAAATAAAACACTAAAAAAAGGTTACATTGTATTCAAGTTTATATGTCATTCTTATTATACTTATATTGATTTGTTATTTTGAGGTTAAATTGTATGTGAATCTATTCTGCATTAATTGGAAAGTTTACAATCAGGGTAGACAAATCTAAAAATACTTTAGATTTGGCAGAAGTAGAACTGCGGAAAAAATTTCACAAATATATGGATCTTATTTAGTGCACAATGTCAAACAAATTAACGGACGAACCAACTCTTCAAGAATTAGGTTTTACAAAATACTTTTATTCAAGATTATTATTAATTTGATTTTCTATTATGCGTGTAATTGATTTATTAAAAAGTTCAAGTGTACACTGTCGTAAACAAATAATACAGAACTGGTCTTAAAAGGGGGTAAAAAAATATTTTAGACTGGTTTAAAAAACAACCAGTCTAAAAGATTTCATCTTTAAGACCGGTTATTAGTGAAAATCGGTCTAAAAACTTTTAGAAATTTTTTTAACACTTTTTTATCTTTTTAGACCGGTTGTTTGAATAACCGGTCTAAAGGCTTTCAATTTTTTAAATTTTTTATCTTTTTAGACCAGTTGTTTTAATAACCAGTCTAAATAATTTATTTTAGACCGCATATTTTAAGAACTGATCTTACAAGTTCTTTATAATTACAAAACTGCCACCGGTCATCTTTTTTAGACCTTATCCACTATAACCGGTCTAAATAAGGCAGTCTAAAAAGATAATTTTGTACTAGTATATAGAACTCAATAAGACTACACAACTCATATGAATATATTCTTATTTTATATGCAAGTCATGGTTTTAATTATAGGGTCTACACACATGTATCTCCTTCTGGTCTCAACATACATATTGAAATCATTTAAAAGATGGCTAGTGAAATGAAAGCTTTAAGAATAATAATTAAAACTCAATCATGAAGGAGAAATTAAAACTAGATTTAATAAGTTAAGATTCGATCCATCATTAGTAAGCTACGTCATCACCCTAGGAAAATAAAAGTTTAGCACATGATGAAATTAAAAACAAAAAACAAAATAAATTAACAATGCATAAAACTTGAATATTAAATTCTCAAATATAAATATACAACCAAAAGATGCATGAAAGATGGAGAAATCTAGTCGTCCATTTAGGAGGTAAAACCTTCCATGTAGACGGCATGCAAAATATAATACAATCCTAAGCCTTCCAAGATGGAAGCATGCAAAATGTAATATAATGCATGAAATTAAATCTAAAAATTAATACAATGAACTCAGAAATGTTAGAGAAAGATCTCTCCCAGTCAAAGAAGAACTCTCCCTGTCGGAGAAGGAAACCTCTTCTTCTCTTCCTCCCTAGCTTGGCCTTGATATCTATTTATAGGGGAAAAACTGCATGCTACAGTGACTGCTACAGTGATCTGGCGGCTGCTACATTGATTGTCGGCTGCTACATTGATTGTCAGCAACAGCTACAGTCCGGCGGCTACTACAATGAACCGCTATAGTGCTTACATTGCTATAGTAACTTCCTTTTTTTTTTTCAATACTATTTATTCCAAAAATACTATTTATTTATTAATTACATCCAAATTTATTATATTAAGCTCAAATATTGTCCATAAAATCATCAAATAAGGGAAAATAAATATGCAAATATTTTACTTATCAATTGATAACCGAGTTTCCCTAATTTACTTACTTGCCTTTTCTAAGGTCAAGCAATTCTATAATTAATTGCTAATCCAATATATACCTATATGAATTAAAGCAATAAATCATTCATTAAGATTTATGGAACTCATTAAGACTACACAACCCATATGAATATATTCCTATTTCATATGCAAATTATGGTTTCAATTATAGGATCTATACACATGCATCTCCTTCTGGTCTCAGCATACATATTGAAATCATTCAAAAGATGGTCAATCAATTGAAAGCATTAAGAATAATAATCAAAACTCAATCATGAAGGAAAAATTAATACTAGATTTAATAAGTTAAGATTCAATCTGTCATTAGTAAAACTACATCATCACCATAGAAAAATGGAAATTTAGCTCATGATGAAATTAAAAACAAAACCAAAATAAATTGAAAACTTCATAAACATTGCATGAAACTTAATTATTAAATTCTAATATACAAATATACAACTACAAGATGCATGAAAATGGAAAAATCTAGCCTTCTATTGAGGAGGTAAAACCTTCCATGTAGGTGGCAACCTATACCATCTATAAAGGAGGACTATCGAAGCCTTCCATGAAGGAGGCATGTAAGAAGCAAATACAATGCTTGAAATTAACTATAAGATGATGTGTTTCCTTGTGTCTTGAGCTCCTCTATTTATAGATGGAGGGGGTGCAAAAATTCCACATTGTTAGGCATGAATCTTGACCTTAAGCCACCAATATTGACTTTGTGATAGCCAAACTCTTTGATTGCAGCCTAATTTTGACAGTTATAATGGTGAAATTTCACAATGTGATCCCCATAAAAGTTGTAGCTCTGGATCTTAGCTTGAAGACGCAAGTAGAAACTCCTCATTTCAACATTAGCAGCTCAAGTTATAGTCAAATTAGTGGGCAAAAGTCAATATAGGACAAATTCATGTTCTCAATTTCCAAACAAAATTCAAAACCCTTGAAGGCAGAACTGGATTTTGGCCTCAACATAAAAGCTGTAGATCTTTTTCTTAGCTTTTTATCCATATAAATAAAGTCTCAATCCAATATCTAGAGCTCAAGATATTGCCTAAAAACTGAAACAGGGTCAAATTTAGTATTTTTCAATAAATTCTATTTTATGCCAAAAACATTATTTATTTATCAATTACACTCAAATTCATTAAATTAAGCTCAAATATCATCCACAAAATCATCATATAAGGGAAAATAAATATGCAAATATTTTACTTATCATTTTCCAATTAAGATAATATGATTATGTGTTTTTAAACTTACTACCGCATGTCCTAATTATACCTTTATTTAAAGCTTTTTTAACTGCTTGTTCATGATAAAATATATGACCATTATCATGTGTCAAATATCTATTCTTTAAATAAAACTTAATACTTTTTAAAATTCAATAGGAGAAAAATATAAAATAAAAATATTCTTCCAAATGTCAATGGTATTTTTAAGTAAGATTTTAACTTAAAATTTAATAATAAGAAATTTAATCTAAACTATCCATATCAACGTTGGACTATCAGATCTCAGATTAAGGATGAATACATGATGTTTATTGAGGCCCAGTAGGCATTTCACCCACGGTACGATCATAACACTCTCAATTTCAAATTAAAAAAAAATCATTGCGACATGATTAAAAAAGAAGAAAATACAACAAAAAAATACAAAAAAAGGGTGAAAAAATTGATAACAGGAAATTTGTCTTGTTAATCAATTGAACATCATTTTTTTTGTTAATGAAAACTTTGTACTGTGTCACGAAGTAACGACCAATCAAATATTGTCTAACTCTAAAAATGAGAGACAACTTTTTTTCAATATAATTTTTAGTATTCACATAAGTTGAGCACAACGACTCGGATTGTATGACACAACAAAGCCTAACCTTAGGGAATAGGTAATGGGCGCGTTTGTCATGACTCCACTTGTATATCACTTAAACAAATATGAAAGCCAACCAGCGTTCCATATATCATATCATAACTTTTAAAGCTCAATTATATAAGTGAGGGCTGCATACGAATATATATATATGGTTCGCCTCACAAATCACATCAAGCTCTTTCTCTTTGGGATTCAAGGGAAGGATCAATAATATAATTGATGCTTCTCGAACCATTAGAAAATTCACCAGCTTTTGGGTTAACCAGAATTGTTTTATTGCAGATACCCTGATAAATGCATGCAGGTTTATTGCAGATACCCTGATAAATGCATGTTCAGATTTAAACTAGCATGTAGATCTAAAAAATGAAAGGAGTAACAATGGGGAGGAGAAGAAAAGGATTTGTTGATGCAAGTATTTAAAGCTTACCGTTTTCTCAAGTTGTTCTTATCCTTTGCACTCCAGCAATTTCTCAGAAATGATTTCAAATAGCAAATTTCCAAAACAATAGACGTTGATTTCAAGATGAGCATCAAATGTCAATTCAGGATTCTTTGAATTTGATTTATGGGAAAGTTAGTGAGAACAACCCAGGAAAGTAATATTTATTGTAAAGGATTTTAAACAATTTAGTTATTTAGAATGACTAAATTTTAAAATATTAATTTAAAACTGTAGTATCTCCTTCAATCTCTCCCATGCTCTAATTTTAAACGAATTTAAATTTTATTTTAAACCAAGATTTAAACTGTTAGAGTTAGCTTGTCTCATTATGCTTATGTGGCCCAATAACATGTAATGGCACATGGAAATAGTTGGTAGGATTTGAATAGGTAGTTAGTGACGTTTTGTATATATTAAGGGATCACTCTCTGATCCATTGTATGGGTTGTTTTCTAAAGGATTAATGTAAATACATATTTTTCAATTTATTTTTCTGCTCAGGGGTTACAAACCCAACATGGTACCAGAGCCACCCTTTCTTTTTCAAAGAACCCCACATCAGAGAAAAAAAGAACTAAGGCACAGATCCAAGAAAATGCCCAAGAAACTATTTGCTGATCTGCTGCACTCATGCCTACCTGATTATTGCTTCACTGAATCGACTCACTTACCAGCTTTTGACCAAGAACAAATAGAGCATATGATCGATTGATTGACCTTGCCCTAGAATAACGCGAATGGCCTCCTGATTCAGGCACAAATCATACCCACGTGACCGTTGATCCATACGTTACTGGTTTTCCGCTGCTGCAAGGTTGCATTGGTTCTCCTTTGCATCTCTGATCATCCGATCATCCTCCTTTCGATCGCAATCACCTAGCTTGAATCTATGATGTCTGCCAGTAAGAGTTCTGATGAATCCACGGTTGATAACCTTAGCTTCAACCGTCCATTATACCTGCACCTGTCCGAAACACAAGCTACAACCACTCATGCCCATATTTGCAAGTAAATCAAGCACATATTTACATTGAGACAAAATAATACCCTTCTTAGACCTAGCCATTTCAATATCAAGGAAGTATTTCATAATTCCTAAATCCTTGATCTTGAAATGACTATGTAAGAAGTCCTTTACCTGTTTGATTCTATCATCCGAACTACCTGTAATAAGTAGGTCATCAACATAAACCAGCACAAGGACTACACCATTATTAAATTTCTTAGAAAAGAGTGAGTAGTCATGTTTACTTTGGACAAAGCCCCCTTCAATTAAAGCTTGAAACAATTTGCAATTCCACTGTTTGAGGCTTCTTTGAGGCCATATAGCGATTTTCTTAGCTTACATACAAGACCCTCCCCTTTGGTCTTAAAGCCTTGGAGAATTTTCATATAAACGTCCTCATGTAAATCATCCTACAAAAAAGGCGTTATGTACATCCATGTGAAATAAAGACCAATTATGGACAACATCTATTTTAAGGATAGTTCGGACTGTTATCATCTTAACTACGGGAGAAAATGTCTCTTGATAGTCAATTCCTTCCCTTTGGATGTATCCTTTAGCTGCTAGGTGGGCTTTATACTTTTTGATCTCACCATTGGATTTATATTTGATTTTGTAAACACATTTACACCCAATGGGTTTCTTCCCTTTAGGTAATGGTAATAGATCCCATATTTTATTTGATTCAAGAGCCTCTATTTTAGAATGCATTGCTTTTTCCCATTTATTATTTTGAACAGCTTGTTAGTGACTAACAAGTTCTGAAACATAATCTAAATGATATAGAAAACACATGTAACTAGATGATATATGCTCATAGGAAAGATAGTCATCAATCGAGTACAAACATGAAGTAGGATGCTCAGGAAAATCATCTGAATGACGCATTGAAATAAGATTACATATGTAATCTTTTGCCTATATGGGATCTTTTCGCTCCCTACTCGGCCTTACAGAAGATGGTGGAGGAGTTTGAGCATTTATATGCATGTTCGGATCAGAACTATCAATACCTTGACTAGTTTTAGAATCTATTATACAAGGTTCTGTATTCGGCCTATGAGAGCTGCAAGAAAGAGGTGAAACATCATGATCAAACAGAAACATGTCTTGAATATCCTTAGTGGCTGCCCCTTGATTAATGCCTAATTTAGGAATTATGAAATACTTCCTTGGTATTGAAATGGTGAGGTCTAAGTGTAACACCCCAAAATTTAATTAAAAGGTAATGACTTCAAAAGTGAAGGTGATTAAAGTTAAACTGACACTTTTGGAGAATACAATATGTTATGTGATTTGAATGTGAAACGATTAGTGCCTAAACCCTACATTTAAGCTTAATTGTGTGTCAAAGCTTAAAATGCATTGAAGAGAAAGGGAGGGCGCATGGTTTGTGTAATAGAATGAGAAGAATGTATTTGGTGGTGATTCAGAAGGAATTCCCATAATCAGGGGCAAAACGGTAAAATTACCGACCAATTGATCAGTTACAGAAGAGGAAACTCATTGGTAACTTAAAGAGCAATGGTTAGGATTGATTTGTAAAAGAGATCAAAGGGTGGAATCAAGTGTATGTGTGTGTATGTGAGCTTATGGGAGATGTGAAAAGATTGTGACAAGTGGCATCTTGTGAGCCATTGGATTGGGTCAAAGTGTCAAAGTTGCTTTTTCTCTCCTCTCCTCTTCTAAAAGTCAGCTAAGATGTATTAGGAGCCCAAAAATCTGATGCTTCTTCATTATTTCATCTCTCTATCTTTATTCCACCATTTTCATGAGCTTTAGAAAGAAAGAGAAAGAAGAAAGCCTAAGGTTAGCATCTATTTGGCCTCTAATGCTCAAATACCTTTTTCTAATATTGTTCCTAGTGATGAGAGCTTCATTGATATGGTTTTAGATTTTTGAAAGAAGGTGTTTGAGATCTTGAAGAATTTGGAAAGATGAAGAATCAAGGAATTGGTTTGGAAAATAGGAAGATGTGAGTATTTGATGCCTTTTGACCCAAGTTTTGTGAGTTTTGGTTGAGTATTGTGGTTTGTAGAATTTGCTCTGATTTTGTGATGAATTTCGTGTGGTATGAAATTGGAGCATTGGATTGTGTTTTTTGTGGCAAATGATGTCAAGTTGTTCTTTGATGTCATTTGATTTGGTTTTGGATGTGAAATGGAAAGTGGTGCAATGTTGTGATTTGAATGGTGATTTGTGTGACATGATGTGGTAACATGTCAATATGATGTGAATTTGGTTAATTTGGTGTTTCCAATGGATTCCTTATGAAAATTTGTGTGGGAATGGTGTTTAATATGAAAATGGGAAACATTGGAAGCAATTGTGAAAAACTGAAAATCTGCCCATTGAAAGTCTGTGCTGGGCAGTCTGTTTGTGAGGACATTTTGACTAAGCAAATGATGTCAGACAGTTATGAAACTTTCCAGTCTTAAATTTCACATTCCAAGCTTCAAAATGGACATATAATTTGTGCCATTTCGTTTTTTGAGCTGGGAGTTATGGTTGTCCAATGTTTGGGATTGAAACTGAACTCTGTTTTGGAGCAGTGTTGAGTTTTGTACAATTCTTTTTTGTGGTGATTTCCGGTAAAGGACCATATTGTTTCTATGAAGAGGACTTAAATACCTTTCATTTGGCTTTGGAATCACCTCATTTCAAGTTTTCTGAAATCAGTTATAAATTTTGGAAGTTCAGCCAAGAAGCAAAATTTTCTTGGCCACGGCCAGAAGGTTTTGGGCCACGGCCCAAATATTTCTGACCTATTTTTGGCCATGGCCAGTGGATTTGTGGGCCGCGGCCAACCCCAAAAAATTAGTATTTTACACTTTTGAAAGGTGGTTTTTGGTATAGCCTTTCCCAACCCTTTAGGCATATGTTTGGGCTTATAGTAGCCACCTAAAAGTCTTAAATGATAACCAAATTTGATGTTTGGAAGTTGAGGAATTGGAAAAGGGAATAAATCTATGTCCTTGATTTGATTGTCAGGATTTGGTATTTGCCCTAATCGTGATTTATTTGTGCTGGAGCACAAGTGGAAAGAACAAGATAGTGACTCTTTCTCTTGTACTGTGTATAGAACATTGTATGTATGTTGTCATGCATTGAGATGCCTTGAGCATAGTGATTACATCGTAAACTATCGTATTGTGTATATAGCCGTGAGTGCTGTCGTGTATGGTGTGAGTCATGCATCATTGTATTGCTGCTTAACATGATCGTATATGCTATGTGTTTATACACTCTATAAGTGACTTGTTACTACTGGGATTCTCTTGAATCTCATTCTTTCCATTGACTAACCTTTCAGACAGGGCAAGCGGTTCGAGAAGAAGCAAGTAACCAAGGGTGGATTAAGTTCCTGGTTAGGAGCATTTGTTAGTAGTTGGTTATCATAGATTGAAAGTGTTGTATAATTTGTATTTATCTTTGGATTTGGGATGTGTATTTGGGTATATATCAAGGATGATATTGTGTAATCCCCTAAATGAGAATTTGTATACTCTTTAAAGAATATATGGAACCTGGGGTTTGCCGGGGATTGTGTTGTGCACTTTGATATATTTGAATGTGATTTATCTTCGTGAGGTAATTGTATTTGAAATGCAAATATGAGACTAGGTGTATTAGATTTTAAAAGATGTTTTTTTGAAACCCCTATGGTAAAGATGAGATTTTAAATGCATTTTGAATTTCCATTGGTCTCTAATTTATCATATACTGGCCCGTAGAAATAGTTGGTAGGATTTGAATAGGTAGTTAGTGACGATGTGTATATAGTAAGGGATCACTCTCTAATCTATTGTATGCGTTGTTTTCTAAAGGATTAATGTAAATACAAATTTTCTAATTTATTTTTCTAGTCAGGGGTTACAAACCCAACAAAAAACCGCCAGAATCATCATGATCTTTTTTTTTTAAACTTTTTTTACTAGCATCAACATAATCAACTAATCATATCATCGATACATCATTTACTTTTTAACATAGATATTATTTCATTTAGGATAAAGTATACATTTACTTCTTTTAGTTTATATCAAGTATCAATTAGCTTTTTAAGTTGAAAAAGTGTATTTTGTAATCCCATATTTTTAACACCGTTAACCCTCATTAACAGAAAATAGTGATTCAGCGTATTTAATATGCTGATTGCTGACTCAACATTTAAATAACGACAAAACATGTTTAAAGTTATATCATTATTTAATATAATGATTTTAATATTTTAAAATTAAAATACATACAAAAAATACCTCTGTTCCACTTTCCAAGATGGCGTATCCTTTTTCAAATCCACTGATGCAGTTGACGTTGCACTTGAGATATCAAGAAGCTTTCTTTTGGCTCATTAATCAACTTATAAAACTTAAATAGTTTGTTTCAAATCTCACTAATGTCCACTCAAAGTCCTTTAGAGATTTCTGACTTCTCCCTTCATACTCCATTAGCTATTTCTTATATGTCAGGAATTGAGCCATGGCAAAGTTCCATTGGAAATGAGTCGGAGAATTCTAGGAACACACTCGTTCATCTTTGGGGCAGTGCCCAGTTCTAACGGTGGTAGTTTTTTTTTTTTTGGTCAGCACAAACAGTGGTAGGGTTGAAGAGGCATTATTTGTGTTTATTTTAATTTTAAAATATTAAAATAGTACATTAAATAATAAAAATTTAAAACTGCTTTGAATTTAATTGCTAAGCCAGCATATTATATATGCCGAGTCGCCGAGTTATCATTTCCGTTAATGGGAATTCATGGTGTTAAATGTATGGGACTAAAAACACACTTTTTAAATTTAAATGGCTAAATTGATACTTGATGTAAATCTAAAGGATCAAATGTATAATTTAGCCTTTCAATTATATCATTAAGGGCCTATTTGGTTCGATCCCATTACACCCTGCGGTGCAGTGCAATGTAATGCAATGGTAATTCGATGCAATATTAATTACAGGAGTAGTGTTTGGTTTGATTTTTAAGCAATGTGCAATGAGTTAATATTTTAACAAATATTTAAAATTAATATATTATACAAAGTCTATTTTACCCCTTAATATAATCTTTGTAGAAAAAATAGTTACAAGCCGGCGACAATGGGGATGGAGGAGGAGGAGGTAGTAGTGGTGGCAATGATGGGGGTGGAGGAGGAGGTGGTGGTGGCAGCGGCGGGCGGTGGGCTAGGGGTAGCGGCGGTGGAAGAGGTGGTGGTGGTGGCGGCGGCGGAGGAGGAGGTGGTGGTGGTGGCGGTGGGCAACGGGGGTGGAGGAAGTGGTGGTGGGCCGATGGGGGCAGCGGGGGTGAGGGTGGCGGCGACGGGCGGCTGGGGGTGTAAGAGGTGGTGGTGGGTGGTTGGCCGGTGGTAGCGGAGGAGGTGGTGGTGGTAGTGGCGGGCGGCGGGGGTAAGGGTGGCAGCAGAGGAGGAGGTGGTGGCGGTGGTCAGTGGGCCGATGGCGGGGCTGAGGGTGGTTGGGGTGGCAGCGGCGAGTGGAGGTGACAGCGGTGGAGGAGGTAGTGGTGGCGACAGAGGGTGGAGGTGACGGCGGTGGAAAAGAAAGAGGTTGTGGCGGTGGCAGTTGTGACGTGATGCGGCAAGTGAAATGAAATAAGTAAAACAAAGATAAGGGAAACTAAAGGGTAAATTGGACTTTTTAGACTCTGCAATGGGATGGTAATGAGGATTCATAGGGGGGAGGTATGAATGAGGATTACCAATTATTTGGTAATCATCATTACCATGGTAAACCCTGTTACCATGCTAAAGAGCAACCAAATACTCTTCTCTTGGTAA
The DNA here is from genome assembly GCA_963210345.1 of Inga oerstediana. NCBI lineage: Eukaryota > Viridiplantae > Streptophyta > Magnoliopsida > Fabales > Fabaceae > Inga > Inga oerstediana. The sequence goes on from OY723407.1 coordinate 45,192,586, forward strand.
TATAATCATGATTACCATTGCAGGCATGCAATGGGGTTGAAGTGTTTTTTCCTGATTTATGCATTCTGACATAAAATAAAGAAAGACTTCTATCAGTGAATTGAAGTGTGACAGTTGAAAATTTAGCCTTTCTTAAAGACATATAATGGCATAAGATCATTAATAGCAAGCCCCAAATCATACAATACATATCCTTCAAAATTTTCACCAATCGAACACGAAATAGAAAAAGAACCAGGATCCTTACACTTAAAAGGGAGGTGAGGCTTGACGATACTAGTAGTTTCTTTGGTTAGAGAGACAGTTACATGGTAAAATGTTTCTTCCATGAAAGAAATTATATTTCACTCAAAAGAGAATAAAATTGACATTAATGGAAAAGAAAAATTAAAACAAAAAGAACTTGTCATGGATGATTTTAGTAGTTTCTATTTTGATAGAAAGAAAATTCAAATTAGAAAGTTTGTCCAAGGGTAATTTAGTAATTTTAAATTAATATTTTAAAATTTTGTTCTTCTAAATAATTATATTTTTAAAGATCCTTTATAAATATATTTTTCCTTGGTTCATCGCACTAATTTACTCTTGATTTATCTTCAGTTGGTGGGGCTAATATGACCTGTGCAACCTAGGGAAAAATCGAATATAAATACACAGTTATTTATGATTCAACATATAATGAAAGTAATCAAGAAAATGGTAAATCACCGTCGTCGGAGATCCATGAAGCCGACGGTAATTATTCTCATTTAGAGTCAATGATGATAAGTACTGACAGAGCCAAGAAGCCAAGACGGCAATGAATTTCAATGAGTTGCTGAAAAGCTTTTTGGAAGTGAGACATTTGCAATTCCAAATCCGGCTATTACCTGCAAGGCAAATAAATTGGCAAAAGAATTGAAATTGGAGAATTAATATTAACATCATCAATATTAATCCTCATACTTATGTCAATATATTGATATAAAATATAAATTTATAATAAGTTTTATTACTAATATGTTATGAACAATGAATGAGTAGTAATCAAACTTTGCGTAATATATAGAGCCCCACCAAATTAAATACTATGTTTTACGCACAATTCTTCATCGTCAAATGAGGTTTAGTCCAACTAATTCTTCATTGTGATTATGTGGTTTTATATGTAACAAGAAAATATGATGGATGAAATTGAATAAAAATTTGGTGGTAGAGGTTGAGTTGTTGAAGAATGCCTCATTTGTTATTTGTGACCGCAAAACACTAGAAAAAAAAAAAAAACAGAATAAGTGACAGTAATTTCCGTCCTTAATCAATTTAGTGACAAAATTTAGAGGAAAAGAAAAAAGGAATTTCAATGGAATCAGTGACAGAAAATTCCAAGGCAAGCAATTTAGAGACAAAAATTACCTGCTAGCTAATTTTGTCACAAACCAGAATTAGTTATTATTTGAATTAGCGAAGGAAAAATTTTGTCACTAATTTTCATTCCAAAATATTTTGTGTTGTATTAGCGACAATATTTTTTCTGTCACTAATTCTATTGGACAATGTTGTTATAATTATAGAGGAGCATAAAGTAATATAATGATTTTAATTATGATAGACTAGCCAAAAGAGAGCCGAAAGCAGAGAGTAGCAAGTAGGTGTTGTTTATGAAGAAGCATGTCTTCTAGCATGGCCAATGGTATGATGAGAGAGGAGCCAATTGTTGCCACTAACGTTGTTGTCCAAGCAACTCCTACTCCCTTGTACGTTCGTCATACATATTTTACGCTTATCACTTTCACTGTATTATAAAATATCTATATGACAATAATAAATTGTAATATTAACAAATTATGAATATTAGGAATAATATAATAATGGCTAGTTAAGCTGAAATTGGTAAAATATGTATATATACAGTAGCCTCACACCTACCAGACATAATCACAGAAGAAAGTTCCTATTAAACCACTGCAAATGGTTGCCTTCATTTCATCTGCTCCTGGCAATTCAGATTTGGGTTCCAAGCCTAATGCCATTAGAGGCCATACTGAAAATAAATAATTAATATTAAGCAATTAATTGAGGTGTATACATGCATGCGACTCACTTTATTTCTATCTCTTCCCTCAAATATTAACCTGTTTAGCGAGGTCTCCGAATCCTTAATATAAAAATCACTTTATTAGTTCAGTTTCTTCAGCTGGGTCTTATTATATTAAAGACCATGAGTATTTTGGATATACTATTCTCAATTTTCTACTTCAAAGTATATTCTTATTTTTTAAAACCATCATTCTTCCTTCATATATAAAGATGACAGCAAAGAAATTATATTTTTGCCGTATATTTTCTTGTGTTGAAATTATAAAACAATACAACATCAAAAACTTTAATCATTAAAATGAAAACTAACTAAACATCAAATTTAGAGGGTCCCAATTTTCTAGTAAAACAGTACAAAGCACTAATCTAGCCGTACGCATCCTTAGATATGGTTTGAGAAAGCAAATTAGGCAGAGTGATTAACCTATAAGATAAACCAGAAAGGGGCAATCGTAAAGGCCAATTTAGCAACTCCGAAGGTTGTAAGTTTTTGATCATGGGACAAGTTGTCACTGCTTAATTGCTCCAAATTGGAATTATCATCGTCTACTGTATAGGTCTCTAATGACGGCGATGTTGTTGTACTTGTTCGACCAAAAACTGCTTTGCAGAGTTTTGCAACCATGTTATAACAAATGCTAAGGGAAGAAAAAGCACTAATAATGATACCTGAATATATGTTACAATAATTGGGTGATTGTACTCTTTCAAAATACCTTGTAAGAAATAAACAAAAAATCATTAATTTGATATCCATACATAAACATATATTACCAAGATTGTTTTGAAAGGATCAGAGACAAACAACATAGGAGAATCTCCTCAGAGGTTATTACCAAGATCTCAAAGGTGAAGAAGAGAAGTGTAGGGTTTCGGGCATACCTGAAGTGTTATTTTGAACTCTTACGGTACCCGCGCGAATCGGATTACCAAGGCTCCAGCTATAAAACACAGCAAATAACACCGGGAGAAAAGTAGAGAGAACAAGTTTTGTTTTTCACAGTCTGATATTTTCTTGGGGAGAATATGTCCCATAATAAGTAGGACATGAAGCCCTGTTCAATCACACCTGTTCCCAATAAAACCTTCGGGAAAACTGTTCCTACTTGTTTTTAATTTTGAACCCTTAGGGAATGTTACCAACTAATTCCCCACATATATTTAGGTATTTTATTTGGTCCTAAAGCTAATGGGTTTGGGCCTAATCTACCAAGGGTGGACCAAGCCCAATTCCCAACATCTCCCACTCACACTTGATGGATTGAATGTCGTGAGGTTCATCTCTTTCTCTTCCTTCTTTCATATTAGGTGCTTTGCTATGACTGCATAGGCATGACGTCTCCTAGGTATTTGTACTAGAAATCCCTCTCATAGGACTAGCACAAGACAACCTTTCTTTATGTAGTTTGAATTTCACATTATGCCTCATATGTCCTAGATTTACCAATATATACTTTCACTTGGCATATCTAATCCCTCTCAAGCCAAGATAAAACTTAGATCACCTTTTCATATGCTTAGTATCCACACTTATGAAATTACAAATATTAATATCATAAGGGACATGTCTTAGACACCAGCATAGGTATGTTTATTCTAGGTAATCTTCTTTTTGCTCATATATCGTTTTGATATGCGTCAACCGCTTTCCTAACATAAAACATTGGATTGTATCAGTCGTGATCATAGGATGAATGTTAAGGTAGCAAATGTTGAAGTATACCTCCATGATAATGTCAAAGTTGAAGGACATCACAGAAGTGTTTAACCTTCTTGGGACTTACACAACAATGAAGCAGGGATCTATTCGCTTGCTTCCTATTTGTGGTTATTTCGCACATGTGGTATGAATCATATGCTATGGTGTTACTCTTGCACTATAAGAGTGTACGTCATTTTGAATCTTATTATTAACACCATGCAGACATGAGTTTAGATGCTCTCAGTATCTAAACCTAAATTCTTATACTCAATTTATCTATCATGACATCAATATTGAAGAAGTTGTTGTCTAGCAATAGGCATCATGGAATCAGACATCCATTATTCGATCCATATTTATATTGCGTCTTATTGGATCTCATCTCGACATACTACACTCTTATCGAGGTGACATAATTTGTGTTTCTTCTCTACCATATAGCATTCCTATTGCTTTATTGTGAACACAACTGTCTTATCTTTGTATACTCCTCTTGAGTATTAAAGGCGGTTGCTCGTGTGAGAGAGCCAACCTTACCTGCCTATACAACATACTAGACATTGTATACCTTCATATAAACACATAAAATTTTATGAAGAAAAAATTTCATTAATCATAAACATACTACATAGTGTCTAAAATTTTACATTTTGTGCATTCCAATAGCCTTCACATGTTTGTTATACATTTACTTGGCTATAGGTTTGGTTAGGGGGTCTGTGACCATACTCTTGGTCAAAATATGTTGTACAGTAACAACCTTTATGCTACATAATCTCTCACAAAATTATACTTTATATCTATGTGTTTGGTCTTGCTATGATATTTGGGGTCTTTCATATAGGCTATGGCTACAGTATTGTCACAATACACTAACACTGGATTTGTGCTTTCATTTCCAAATCCAAGATGTTCAATAAATCTATTAAGCCATATAGCCTCTTGCATTGCTGAGGTGCAGGCCACGAACTCAACTTCCATAGGATGTAGGGCAATGTACGTCTGCTTCTTGCTGATCCAACATATGGCGCCATTGTTTAGCAAGAAGGTATATCCTGAAGTCGATCTTCACTCAACTTCATCTCCACCCAAATCAGCATCAAAGTATCCAACCAAGCGTAGATCGCTTCCTTGATTGCATAGTGCATAATCCGATGTTCCCTTCAAGTATCTCAAAATCCTCTTCACTGCTTTCCAATGTTGATCACCAGGATTTGACTGGAATCTTCTAACCAGTCCAACTGCATAACAAATATCTGGCCTTGTACACATCATTGCATACATCAAACTTCCAATGGTACTAGCATAGGGAACCCTTTCCATTTTCTTTTTTGCTGACTCAGTTTTGGGACACATATCAAGACTCAAGGTTACTCCAAAAGCTGCTAGGGTATCTAAGGGATTGTAGTCTCTCATATTGATCGCTCAAGAATTTTCTTTATATAATTCTCTTGTTAAAGAGAGAGAATTCTTTTAGAGTGATCCCTTTGGATTTTCACTCAAAGTATGTACTTTGCTTCACCCATGTCTTTAATATCAAAATTTGATGATAGCCAATCTTTAATAGCTTAGACCAACTTTAGACTATTTCTAGCCAATAGTATGCAATCTACATATAAGAATAATATCAAAAAAATACCCTTAAACCACTTAATGTAGACGCAGTGGTCCTCTTCAATAATTTGAAAGTCATAAGAGGTTATTGCTCTGTGAAACCTTAAATACCACTGTCTGGATGATTGTTTCAATCCATAAATGGACCTCTTGAGCTTACAAACTTTGCTCTCCATTCCTTTCTTAATGAAACATAATGGTTGTTCTATATAGATTTCTTCATCCAGATCACCATTTAGAAATGCAGTTTTTACATCCATCTAATGTAGTTCCAGATCTAAACTACTTACTATTGCTAGAATAAGTCTTATAGAATTGAAACGTACAACATGTGATAAGGTATCCTCGTAATCTATACCTTCCTGATATGTATACCCCTTTGCAACTAATCGAGCCTTGTATTTGTCAATTGATCATCAACTTTTCTTTTAAATTTGAGAACCCATTTATTCCCAATGGCTTTTCGCCCTTTTGGTAGATCAACTAGTTCCCAAACTTGATTCTTCTTTATTGAATCAATTTCCTCTTCTATTGTATTCTTCTATTCATCCATAGTAGGACTCGATAAGGCTTCTTGCACAGAACGAGGTTCATCATCTCCATCTAGAGTAACAATAAGTGACTCTTCTTCTATGGAGAAGCGTCTCCTAGGTACATTTCCCTTATCACTCCTTCTTATGGGAACTTCTTGTCCTTTTTGCTTCTCTTGTCTAGGACTTTGTAAAGACCTTTCTGAGCTCCTACTCAAGTTAATGTATCGAGACGATTGAGGATCATTAGTTTGAGTTTGTTCTATACTACCTTGTTCTTGTGTCTCATAAAGAGATACTGTACAATCAATATCTCCCATGCTAGGAAATTTATTTTCTAGAAATATGGTATCTCTTGATTCAATTTCAGTCACAGTTCCATCTTCATTTTCACCTATGAAAACATATCTTTTTGATTGCTCAGGGTATATTATAAAGATACACTTCTTTCCTCTAGGACTTATTTTCTCATATCTATGGGAATCATTATGAATGTATGCAGCCAACCCCTAGGGTCTCAGGATGTTTAAATCTGGCTTGTGTTTTGTCCATAACCATAGGGTGTAGAAGTGGCTAATTTTGAGGGCACACGGTTAAGAATGAAGGCAACCGTCAGTAAATCATCACCCCAATATGAAATTGGCAAATTTGCTTGAGCCATTATTGACCTAACCATGTCTAGAAGAGTTCTATTTCTTCTTTTAGCAACTTCATTTTGTTGTGGAGTGCCAGGGATGGTTAGTTGCCTAATTATCCTTTTTTCTTCACAAAGCTCCTTAAATTGATCATATAAGTATTCACGACCCTAATCAGTGTGCAATGCTTTAATTTTACAGTCTGTTTGATTCTTTACTTCGTTCATGTATCATCTAAAGCACTCAAGAGCTTCAGACTTAGGTGAGATCAAATAGATGTGACCATATCACGAATAGTCATCAATGAAGGTAATAAAATACCAAGCTCTGTATCTCACCCTCATACTCATTGGACTGCATATATCAGAATGGATTAATTTTAACGGAATCTTAGCTCTAGTTCCCTTACTAGCTAGGCAATTCTCGCATAAGGACATTGCCATAATCAAAATTTCACCTAGCAATCCTTCTCTAGCTAGTTTAATCATTCTATTTTGGTTAATATGCCCTAGTCTAGCGAGCCAAATATTCATATCACTAGTACAAAATTACTTTTTAGACCAGGTGAAAATCACTTTTTAGACCAGTTTTGGAACAGGTCTAGATACAGTTGGTCTAAAAAGTCTGATACTTTTTAGATCGGTTGTATAACCGGTCTAAAAAAATCACTTTTTAAACCAGTTCCCAAAGGTGAGGTCTAAAAAGTCAATTTTTAGACTGGTTTTTTTTGGGAACCAATATAAATAGTGTGACTTTTTAGACCTCATATGACTATATATCCTGTCTAGAAAGTGGACTTTTTAGAGTGGTTGTAATTAGAACCGGTCTAAAAAGTTGCATGTTTTTTATAAAAAATAAATATATCTGCCCTGTATATCCTTTCCAATGGACCTACCAAGCAACACAACAGCACGAACATATTCATAATTCTATTAAAAAATTTCTAAAGCTATGTAAGAGTTATTCTCGATAGAAGAGTTACCATGAATGAAATGAAAATGGGGCTTACTATGATGTCGTGGCCCCTGTTCTTGAGGGTAGCAGGAGCTGGTTTGTAATCTCTCTTAAGTTTGGCCAAGTCTGGCTGAACTTGAACCCTTTCGTTTAGAAGATCAATAGGAGATTGCAATTTCCTAGTATTACTGTTCGCTACCGCAAGTGCATGGATCGCGTTAAGTAATAAAGTGATAAGTAAGATCATTCCCTAGAGGATTTGAGTAATAAATTAGTCAAGCAACATGCTTGGTGAATTCGATTAAGTTGAGCCAAAACATGTTGGTGTAGAAAAAAGAAGTTGCAAAAGATATTTTTGTAAAGACTATAAATTATTGAACAAAAATCTGATCCTCGTGATTCAATAGTTGTAATAAGCGTAGGATTGTTCATCCCCTTTGTATTTCATAAAATTGATTATTTTCCTCTCCAAGAGTCTTTCCATGGGTTATATATATATATATATATGTTAGTTTAAGGTTTACAAGCATTTGATTCAGCTCTCTTAAGTCATAACAAACTTTGTATCTTCAATTAATATGTACAATCTCTTGCTACCATTAAGAGAAAATATTCATTAGGCACCAACCTTAATGTGACAATGCTAGGCTAGTAACTCTATCTCTATGTTACTAACAAACCATCCATTTAGTTCCTAAACTTCAAGTCTAGCCTAATTTTACCATAGTTCTACAATTAAATTAATTCTCTCAAGCTTAATTTAATTGAACAAATCATCTACAGTGATGGCCAGTCATGAATAGCAGTGAAAACAAGGAAAAATCAACATATATATGCCATTAGATACTTAAAGAGAGATGGAATCAAGTTTAATCCATACAACGGTTCAAAAACAATCCCAGAATAAAAGTTTAGCTGCTCATATTCAAGAAATGAATACACGGATACAGAGCATAAATTGCCATATCAACAAAATGGAGAAGAAAGGGAAAGAAATTAGTAAAACCAAGGAAAATCAGCTTGAATCTCTGCAAATCTTCAATCTCCACTTGATTTCCCTTGATTTTTGGCACACCCAGGCTCAGAGGAATGTCACAGCCGCCTCTCTATGTCTTTTTGGATCAGGAAGCCCCAGTTTCAGTCTCTAGATTCAAAATTTATACACCCTGAATGTCAAAACGCATAGCAGCTGTATCGGGAGTTGGCCACAGCCAGAAGATACTTGGCCGCGACCAGTTAGCTTTTGTGAGGTTATTGGCTGCGACTAGTGAAATGGGTTTCCGTGGCCAGTAAGTTATTGACTAATGGTTGGCCACGGCCAGTGAAATGGGTTTTCGTGGCCAGTAAGTTATTGACCAATGGTTAGTCAAGGCCCAAAGGATCCTTGGCCGCGGTAAGTATGTTTCTGAGCACATGTTGGCCGTAGCCAGTGGATGTGTTGGCCGTGGCCAGAAATCTTGAAGTGTAACTTTGTCTCCTGCCAATATCTGCTTTCATCCCTTCTTGCATTTCCATAGCATGATTGATCACTTCAACTCCATTTCACCTTTTTTTCATTGAATTTGGCTTTCTCCGGCTCCAACTGTGACTGAATAGTTTTTCCTGTCAACACAAAGAACTCATAAAAGCTCACAGTTTGATAATCATGGCAAATATTCACATATTACCCTTACATTTATACTCTTTCTGTGCCAAGTATGTATAGAACACATTTCCTTTACTTCAGCACTCCTACATGCCTATTAGTACACCAAATTGTGGAAGAAATAAGAGGAAATGTGCAATTCTGACAAGAAATTCATAAGATTAACACACCCCCAAACTTAAACTTTTGCTTGTCCTTGAGTAAAACCAGTTATGTAACAAGAGCTAGATTAATTAAACCTACACAGAATGCTTATACATGATAATTTTCCTTATTGGCTACTCATGATGTAATGCTCAATAGGAAAAACAACAAAATATAAAGGGATGCTTGGTTCACAGTTTAAGGACAAACTTCCAAACATTTTTCAGAATGTGTGTGTGTGATGAGAATTGAATAACAATCTTCCTACATTTGTTAAGATCAAATGCAACACTTAAAATATGTATAAACAACCTCAATATCTGAACTTAATCCTTTTGCATTCTCCTTTCTATTCACTTATAGGTCATTCCACTCAATTTTAAAATCAATGGGACTTTATGGGCTTGTAATATGGTCAAAGGTTAAGCTCATTAAAAGAATAGGAAAATAGAGAATTCAAAGTTCTTGAGATAAATGACAATATTTTTCATGCAGCTCATCTCCTCCCCTAAACTTATCTCAAGTTGCTGCCTTGTGTTCCAAATTTTTATTGGATCTGCACAACCCTTTTTTTTTAAGTACAGACTATTTAAGATTATGTATTACATTTGTCATGCCCATCTTAACACAAGAATATATATCTTCTAATCAACAAACTAATCCTTACTATTACTCATCATCACCAAATCTTCATTTATCTCAAGATAAGAGTAATTCATGGTTTTTCAGGCTATAAAGTTTAAGGCCTCACCTAGGACTTTGGTAATGCATCAGGCACTTTTTTTTGGCTCAAAAAGGGTGTGAATGATTTTAATGTCATTGGTAAGCTTCAAAGGCACAAAATATTTAAAAGTATGCCCAAATCATCTTCTAAAAATATGTAAAATGTTAATTCATTTCAAGAAAGTCAAATACGAATTCAAAAGACCTTCAATGAGAAAAGCTCATACATATCAATTTGTTATAAAATCCCTTGACAAAAGCATTCAAATTATTTCCATCCCTTGTGTGCAATGTTTATTCCGGAAAGCATTAGGAAGTAAGTTTTAAAATATGAACCAAGTACTCATGAAAATTTATTCTTATTTTCCTGGAAAACATAAAATCCAAGTATCCATTTCTATCATCGGATCACGTATTCCACTTCAAATATAATTAATCAAATCCAACTCAACTTTTGACTCACATGACAGGGCGCAAAACACATTTCCAAAATATGAAATTCTTGTCAACAATAAAAAACATGCATCAAATACCCCCAAACTTGAGACAGACAGTGTTCGCACTGTCATACATGAAAAAGTATTGGTTATCACCAGGCACAAAGTGCACACACATCGCCTGTAATGGAGTGTAGATAAAACAGCAACCACCAATAAAATAATAACAGGTACATGTGGGAGAAATAACATAAATCAAAACCTAGAATCAGCCATTAACCAGAAAAATGCCAACAATATCCACTGGTGAAAGTATGAACAACAACCAAAACAGCAAAAAAACAAAAACAAAAACATAAAAATAAAGAAAATCTACACTAATCGTGTAATATCCCGATTTGTAATTAGGGCTAATGATTCTGATAATCATTGAGATTTGTGTAATTAAATATATTTGGGAATAATGTAATATGAATTTTGAGAGTAAATACATGAAGTATTTAAGATCAATGGTTGTGATTCCTTGACCGTGGGTCGGAATCCTGTGTGTTGTGAGGAGGTGAGTTCATTGTGGAAGTAAATGGATGATGACATGTGGCAAGTGGAGAGCCATAGGATGATGCACTAAGTGACAAAATAGCACTTTTCCCTCATTTTCTCTCTCCTATTCGGTTGGAAGCATGGGCAAGGGAGGGAGTATGTGTTTCTTCATCATCATTTTCTCTCTCATCTCTCATCTCTCATTTCTCTCTCTATTTCCGCTGGATTAAGCAAGAAGAGGAGGGAGAAAAGCTTTGATTTTGGTAAGCTATGATTCTCTAATGCCCTAATCCTCTTTGTTAATGTGGTGTGTCTCATTAAGAGCTCCATTGTGATGGTTGTAGAGCCTTGAATGGTGTAGATTGGGACATTGGCCGAAATTGAAAGTTGAGGAATCAAGATTTCGGATTGGGCAAAGTAAAGAGGTAGGCATTTAGAGCATTTTGATATATTGTTTATGAGTTTTGGCTAGGTTTGGTAAAATCTGGAATTTTGCCCTAAATATGCCTATTTTTGAAAATATGAAGTTCATTGTGATTTAGGATTGGAAATGATGTATTATGGAGTTATTTGAGTATTGAATATGATCTGGAATGTTGGAATGAATTTGGATGAAATTTGGATAATGTGTATCTTAGAGACCTTAGTGTTTGATTGTGGTCAAAATGGTTTTTGGGGTGTTTTTGGTGTTGCCATTGTGTTCCCTAGTGAGTGCTTAGAGTGTATGAACATTTGGAAGAGTTTGGGAACCTTTGGGGGAGGATTTGACCATCTGGTGTTATCTGGTTTTTTCTGCGTTTTGGGGTCTCTGATACACATCACTCGAGCAGACAGGGGTGTGCTCGAGTGAGGAATGAGTATTGCTCGAGCAGAGGAAGAACGTGCTCGAGTGATGCGCAAGTTTTCCCTTTGTGCTTCGGGTGCACCTGGGTTTTCTATGAGTACTGCTCGAGCACAACGCTTGTGCTCGAGTGAGCGAGGAACCTGCTCGAGTGAGCATGGTTCTGCTCGAGAGAAGGTGTAGGCCCAGAGTAGAGGGTTACTCTCGGGTGGATGCTCGCGGGGAAGATGCACGAGTGTGCTTTCTCACTCGCGGGTAGGGGAGGTGTGCTCGAGCACGTGGGGGTTATTCTCGAGTGATTTTGTGCTTCCGGTGGGAGTGTGCTCGCGGGTGTGAGGTGTGCTCGCGGGTGTGGGAGTGTGCTCGCGGGTGCGAGGTGTGCTCGCGGGTGTGTTTTTGTGCTCGAGTGATCCTGTGCTTGGAGAGCTTTTGGTGCTCTCGGGTTGTCACTCGTGACGCTGTGCTCGCGGGTGAGCCAGTGCTCGAGTGAGGATTTGTGCTCGCGGGTGAGCCAGTGCTCGAGTGAGGATTTGTGCTCGCGGGTGAGCCAGTTCCTGCAAGCGTCTTTGTGCTCTCGGGTGCTCACTCGCAGTCTCACTCGCACTTGTGCTCGAGTGATGTCCGTACTTGTGCTCGAGTGAGAGCATCTGTGCTCGAGTGAACTGCCAAAAATCTGTGTTTTGCCTTCGAGTAAGGGGTCTTTTGGGGAGTGTTTTCCAACCCTTTAGGCATATGTTTAGGCTTCTTTTAGTCACCTAAAGAGTCCTAAACGATAACCAACTTAGAGTATTATTGAAATATACTTATGGAAAAGAGATTGATTAAGTGTCCCTAATTTGAATAGGATTTGATATCTGCCGAACGCGTGAGCCCACTGTGCCAAAGATTGTCAGGAAAGATTCAGGTAGCGACCTCTCTCTTATACTTTGTGTAAATGTATTGTATGTTTGCCTATCATGCATTGTGTGCTGCTGCTGCCTTGAGATGCATTGAGATACGTTGTGGAGCTTTGTGTACTGTGGAGCATTGTGCTTTGTGATACATTGTGTTTGGAGATGCTTAGTGATACATTGTGCTTTGAGATGCTTTGTGGTGCTTTGTGCTTTGAGTTGCTGCTACATAGTGTTCACCGCGAAAACGGGCGTTGTGCATAGTGATTACCGCGTGAGCGGGCATAGTGTTTGCAGCGAAAGCTGTCATTGTGATTACCGCGTAAGCGGGCATAGTGCATTGTGATACAGCCATGAGTGCTGTCGTCCGTGGCGCGAGCTGTGGATCATTGAGTTGCTGTTGATGTTGGTGAACATGATACATTACATGCTTTGTGTTTATATATCGTATGAGTGAGTTGTTGCTCTGGGATTCTTTAGAATCTCATTCTTCCAAATGACTAACCTTTTCAGGCAGGGCAAGTGGCTCGAAGGAGAAGCGACCAACCCGTAGTGGTTAGGATCTCGTAGGGACATCTAGGGATTTTGGGATAGTTGGTTATCCTCATTTTGCTTTTGGGATTTCCAAATGTATATGTGTTGTAAATGATCTTTTGATCGTGTAATCCCCTTTATGGGAAAAACTCTTAAACCCATATTATCTATGAAAGTAACCCGGGGTTGCCGGGATTTTGGTTTCCGCACTTTGATATTTATTATGTACTCTGATTTCTCAAGTAGTTATATCCGTATGTGAATGTGAGACCAAGAATTAATTATATTTTGAAATGATTTCGAAATGCCCCATCTTTTGGATGAGGGATTATAAGTGTTAAATCAACTTATTGGTCTCTATTTCACTTAAATTTCGTAATCCGGATGTAATTACGGTGAGGGGGTTACATTTTTGGTATCAGAGCTTTGGTTCCTGGCAAGGGTAGAATTTGCTAGGATAGCTCCCATAGTGCGATCTTAGTGATAATCGAAAACCATCTGTGAATACGTAACGTATGCATATATCTGTTTGATTATGTGGATACTATGATTATTGGAATAATGGGGTGAGTTCTTTGTAGAATGAAAAGAACAACGAAAGGTCGCCCCAGAGGACAACAAGAAAATCCCGATGTGGAGTTGGTCAATGACAATCCACCGGATCCTATGCAAGAGCTAATGGGCTTGATAAAGGATCAGAGGGATATGATTACGGAGCTTAGAGAAGAGCTCAGAGCTGAGAAAGCCAAGAATAATGAGGGTAGAGGCCAGTCTACTCAAGAAGGAACTCGAGGGGAAACCCGAGAGGAGACTAGACGGGAAGATACTGCCGAAGGGTCAGCACGATCGCTTGAATCGCCTCCTCATACGGAAGTAGATCCAAGGCCGCATGGAAAGTCGGTCAAGGAGGAACGGGACCTTGAGTTTTGGGTCTCCAGATTCTGTAAGCACTTGCCTCCGGCATTTAAGGGGAAGTTTGATCCTCAGGCGGCTGAAGATTGGCTACATCGTCTTGAGAAGATTTTCGAAGTCTTAGTGTGTCCCTCCGAAGTGAAAGCCAAGTTGGCGGTGTATAAGCTTGAGGGTGATGCAGACCGTTGGTGGCGTAACATTGCGTTGTCCTTGAGGATTAGGAATGAGCCATTGACCTGGGAGGTTTTCCAACAACACTTCAACGAGAAATATTTTCCCAAGTCAGTGAGGCTTGAGAAGGAAACCGAGTTTCTGAATATCAAGCAAGGGGACACGGAGTCTTTTGACGAATATTTGTCCCGATTTACCCGCCTATCCCGATATTCCTCTTATCTTCAGAAAATGGATGATGAGGAGTTGAGCTCAGACATGTTAATTCGGGGGCTGAGGCGTGATATGAGAAAGAGACTAGCCACCCATCAGTTTTCTAAATTCAACAAGGCCGTTGAAGAATGTCGGATTACTGAGAGTAATCTTAGAGAGTTATATCCGGCTAAGGCTGGTGGTGGTCATAGTGAGCCTAGTAAGGGCGGTGCTACTCAGAAGCGGAAGGGCTCAGGATCTTCCTCTTCATATAAAGGGGGTAGCAAGAAGCCGTATCAGTCATGGAGTCGTGATCAGCAGAGAACTCCTAGTGTATGGACATGTCCTCGTTGCAACCAGCCACATCATGGCAAGACGTGTGATGGTCGGGTGATTTGCTTCAATTGTAAGCAAGTGGGGCACACATCTGCTGAGTGCAGACAGTCACGACCAGAGCAGAGACAGAGGACTCAGGGCCGCGTATTTGCTATGACTCATGAAGAGGCCCGGAAATCCCCAGAGCTGATACAAGGTAAAGTCCTTATCCATGGCATTGAGTTACAAGCGTTATTTGATTCGGGTGCAAGTCACTCTTTTATTGCTTATGCTTGTGTAAAGCGTCTGGGAATGAATGTGCATAGGTTGCCATTCGATTTGATTGTGTCTACACCGATGGGTGTTAAGGCTGTGACTACTGAAGCCTGCTTAAATTGTGTTATAACCGTTGAGAGTCATGAATCCGTAGTAGATTTGATTTGTTTACCGCTCTGCCAATTGGAAGTCATCTTGGGTTTTGATTGGTTGAAAGCGAATAATGTGTTGTTAGATTGTGGGAACAAAAGGGTAGTGTATCCTGTTTCTCAGAGCATTGAGGGCGAAAATGCCGGTTTGAATTTCCTTTCGACAGCTAAGGCTGAGAAATATTTGCAAAAGGGTTGTCAAGGGTATATGGTATTCTTTTCTGTACAAGGAGAAACCAGTGAAACTTTGAGTAGTATACCCATAGTGAATGAATTCCCTGAGGTTTTTCCAGATGATCTAAGTGGATTACCTCCGGAAAGGGAAGTTCAGTTTCCGATTGATATTGTGCCTGGAGCGGGTTCTGTATCTAAAGCCCCATACCGTATGGCTCCAAATGAAATGGCGGAATTGAAGAAGCAGATTGAAGATTTGCTTGAGAAAGGGTTTATTAGACCCAGTGTGTCGCCTTGGGGTGCTCCAGTTTTGTTTGTGAAAAAGAAAGACGGGAGTCTTCGTTTGTGTATCGACTATAGAGAGTTGAATAAGGTTACCGTCAAGAATAAGTACCCTCTCCCGAGAATCGATGACCTATTAGATCAACTATCTGGTGCATGTGTATTTTCAAAAATTGATCTAAGGTCGGGGTATCATCAGCTGCGTGTGAAAGCGGACGATGTTCCGAAGACTGCTTTCCGGACCAGGTATGGTCATTATGAGTTCTTAGTGATGCCATTTGGGTTGACAAATGCGCCTGCGGTATTCATGGATTACATGAACCGTATTTTTCGACAATACCTAGATCAATTCGTTGTGGTATTTATCGATGATATTTTGATATACTCTAAGAGTAGAGAAGAGCATGAGCATCATTTGAGAATTGTGTTGAACACATTGTGTGAGAAGCAACTTTATGCTAAATTGAGTAAGTGCGAGTTTTGGCTATCGGAAGTGAGATTCCTAGGCCATGTTATTTCGCAAGAAGGGGTCTCTGTGGATCCTAGTAAAGTGGAAGCAGTACTGGACTGGAAGAGGCCAGAAACTGTTGCTGAGATACGCAGTTTTCTGGGTCTTGCTGGTTATTATCGGAGATTCATTCAGAATTTCTCCCGCATTGCGTTGCCGATGACCAAGCTCACGAGAAAAGATCAGCCATTTGTGTGGGATGAACATTGTGAAAATTGCTTTGTGGAGCTGAAGCAGAGGTTGACGACGGCACCTGTGTTGATTTTGCCCGATCCCAGTTTGACTTACGTTGTGTATTCTGATGCCAGTGGGCAGGGATTAGGGTGTGTCCTTATGCAGCAGGGACGTGTGGTGGCCTATGCCTCTCGACAGCTCAAACCTCATGAATTGAACTATCCCACCCATGATCTAGAGCTTGCGGCCATAGTGTTTGCTTTGAAGATTTGGCGTCATTACCTGTATGGTGTGACTGTGGAACTGTACTGCGACCACAAGAGTCTCAAATATCTATTTGATCAGAAAGAATTGAATATGAGACAACGTCGTTGGATGGAATTGCTTAAGGACTACAACCTGGAAATAAAATATCATCCAGGTAAGGCGAATGTAGTCGCTGATGCTCTTAGTCGGAAGACTGTGGTTGTGGCAGCTATGATGATACACGAGGGGAAGTTGATTGCGGATTTTCGTGATATGAATTTATCGAATCAGATCATCTGTGCCAACTATAATGTTTCCCAAGGGGAAAGTGATTTGAGAGCTGAGATTGAAGAGGCTCAGAGGCAAGATGACTGGATTCAGCGTAATCTAGCCAGAATAGAGCGTGGTGAAGCTCAGGGCTATGATGTGTCGCCTAGTGGGTTGATTCGTTATCAGAAGAGAATTTGTGTTCCACTTAAGGCGGATTTGAGACAGAAGATCTTAGATGAGGCGCATAAGAGCCAATACACTCTTCATCCTGGTATGACCAAGATGTACCATAACTTGAAATCCGAGTATTGGTGGCAGGGTATGAAGAGTGATGTGACGAAATATGTGGCGAGGTGTCTCACGTGTCAAAAAGTGAAGATTGAACACCAAAGACCGCCTGGTTTGTTGCAGAGTCCCGAGATTCCGGAATGGAAATGGGAAAGTGTGACCATGGATCTTGTTGTGGGATTGCCCAAGATCAGGAATTATGATGCGATCTGGGTCATTGTGGACCGGTTAACGAAGTCAGCGCACTTCTTACCGATCAAGGCTAGTTACTCTCCGGACAAGCTAGCAGAGATTTACGTTCGTGAAATTGTGAAACTCCATGGCATACCGAAGAATATCATCTCTGATCGAGATCCCCGTTTCACCTCGAGATTCTGGAAGGCATTGCATGAGGCACTGGGTACTCAGTTGAGATTCAGTACAGCCTATCATCCTCAGACAGATGGCCAGTCAGAGAGGACTATTCAGACCTTAGAGGATATGTTGCGGGCATGTGTTCTTGACTTCAAAGGGAGTTGGGATCGTTTTCTCCCACTTGCGGAATTTGCCTATAACAATAGCTATCATGCGAGCATTCAGATGGCGCCGTATGAAGCGTTGTATGGAAGAAAATGCCAATCACCGTTGTGTTGGAATGAGTTGTCCGAAAGGAAGCTCTATGGGCCAGATCTTGTTGATCAGACCTCAGCCCAGATTCGAATCATTCGTAAGAGGCTCATTGCAGCTCAGAGTCGGCAAAAGGGTTATGCGGACAAGAGGAGAAGGCCTCTAGAATTTGAAGTCGGTGATCATGTGTTCCTGAGAGTATCACCTGTCACCGGTATTGGGCGAGCAATTAAACGAAAGAAGCTAAGCCCGAGGTATATAGGTCCTTTTGAGATCCTTGATAGGATTGGGCCTGTTGCTTATCGTATAGCCCTACCTCCGAGCTTGAGCAGACTCCATGATGTATTTCATGTTTCCCAATTGAAGAAGTATCAACCGGATCCATCTCATGTCGTTGAGTATGAGAATGTGGAGTTGCGAGATAACTTCACGTATGCGGTGGAGCCAGAGCGAATAATCGAACGAGAAGAACGTCGGCTCAGACACCGGAGTATCCCTTATGTGAAAGTGATCTGGAAGGGTATGACCCAGCGGGAAGCAACCTGGGAAACGGAAGAGGATATGCGAAGGCGATATCCGGAGTTTATGGCTCGAGGGGTGTAGAAATTTCGAGGACGAAATTTATTTAACGGGGGTGTAGAAATTTCGAGGACGAAATTTATTTAACGGGGGGAGAATTGTAATATCCCGATTTGTAATTAGGGCTAATGATTCTGATAATCATTGAGATTTGTGTAATTAAATATATTTGGGAATAATGTAATATGAATTTTGAGAGTAAATACATGAAGTATTTAAGATCAATGGTTGTGATTCCTTGACCGTGGGTCGGAATCCTGTGTGTTGTGAGGAGGTGAGTTCATTGTGGAAGTAAATGGATGATGACATGTGGCAAGTGGAGAGCCATAGGATGATGCACTAAGTGACAAAATAGCACTTTTCCCTCATTTTCTCTCTCCTATTCGGTTGGAAGCATGGGCAAGGGAGGGAGTATGTGTTTCTTCATCATCATTTTCTCTCTCATCTCTCATCTCTCATTTCTCTCTCTATTTCCGCTGGATTAAGCAAGAAGAGGAGGGAGAAAAGCTTTGATTTTGGTAAGCTATGATTCTCTAATGCCCTAATCCTCTTTGTTAATGTGGTGTGTCTCATTAAGAGCTCCATTGTGATGGTTGTAGAGCCTTGAATGGTGTAGATTGGGACATTGGCCGAAATTGAAAGTTGAGGAATCAAGATTTCGGATTGGGCAAAGTAAAGAGGTAGGCATTTAGAGCATTTTGATATATTGTTTATGAGTTTTGGCTAGGTTTGGTAAAATCTGGAATTTTGCCCTAAATATGCCTATTTTTGAAAATATGAAGTTCATTGTGATTTAGGATTGGAAATGATGTATTATGGAGTTATTTGAGTATTGAATATGATCTGGAATGTTGGAATGAATTTGGATGAAATTTGGATAATGTGTATCTTAGAGACCTTAGTGTTTGATTGTGGTCAAAATGGTTTTTGGGGTGTTTTTGGTGTTGCCATTGTGTTCCCTAGTGAGTGCTTAGAGTGTATGAACATTTGGAAGAGTTTGGGAACCTTTGGGGGAGGATTTGACCATCTGGTGTTATCTGGTTTTTTCTGCGTTTTGGGGTCTCTGATACACATCACTCGAGCAGACAGGGGTGTGCTCGAGTGAGGAATGAGTATTGCTCGAGCAGAGGAAGAACGTGCTCGAGTGATGCGCAAGTTTTCCCTTTGTGCTTCGGGTGCACCTGGGTTTTCTATGAGTACTGCTCGAGCACAACGCTTGTGCTCGAGTGAGCGAGGAACCTGCTCGAGTGAGCATGGTTCTGCTCGAGAGAAGGTGTAGGCCCAGAGTAGAGGGTTACTCTCGGGTGGATGCTCGCGGGGAAGATGCACGAGTGTGCTTTCTCACTCGCGGGTAGGGGAGGTGTGCTCGAGCACGTGGGGGTTATTCTCGAGTGATTTTGTGCTTCCGGTGGGAGTGTGCTCGCGGGTGTGAGGTGTGCTCGCGGGTGTGGGAGTGTGCTCGCGGGTGCGAGGTGTGCTCGCGGGTGTGTTTTTGTGCTCGAGTGATCCTGTGCTTGGAGAGCTTTTGGTGCTCTCGGGTTGTCACTCGTGACGCTGTGCTCGCGGGTGAGCCAGTGCTCGAGTGAGGATTTGTGCTCGCGGGTGAGCCAGTGCTCGAGTGAGGATTTGTGCTCGCGGGTGAGCCAGTTCCTGCAAGCGTCTTTGTGCTCTCGGGTGCTCACTCGCAGTCTCACTCGCACTTGTGCTCGAGTGATGTCCGTACTTGTGCTCGAGTGAGAGCATCTGTGCTCGAGTGAACTGCCAAAAATCTGTGTTTTGCCTTCGAGTAAGGGGTCTTTTGGGGAGTGTTTTCCAACCCTTTAGGCATATGTTTAGGCTTCTTTTAGTCACCTAAAGAGTCCTAAACGATAACCAACTTAGAGTATTATTGAAATATACTTATGGAAAAGAGATTGATTAAGTGTCCCTAATTTGAATAGGATTTGATATCTGCCGAACGCGTGAGCCCACTGTGCCAAAGATTGTCAGGAAAGATTCAGGTAGCGACCTCTCTCTTATACTTTGTGTAAATGTATTGTATGTTTGCCTATCATGCATTGTGTGCTGCTGCTGCCTTGAGATGCATTGAGATACGTTGTGGAGCTTTGTGTACTGTGGAGCATTGTGCTTTGTGATACATTGTGTTTGGAGATGCTTAGTGATACATTGTGCTTTGAGATGCTTTGTGGTGCTTTGTGCTTTGAGTTGCTGCTACATAGTGTTCACCGCGAAAACGGGCGTTGTGCATAGTGATTACCGCGTGAGCGGGCATAGTGTTTGCAGCGAAAGCTGTCATTGTGATTACCGCGTAAGCGGGCATAGTGCATTGTGATACAGCCATGAGTGCTGTCGTCCGTGGCGCGAGCTGTGGATCATTGAGTTGCTGTTGATGTTGGTGAACATGATACATTACATGCTTTGTGTTTATATATCGTATGAGTGAGTTGTTGCTCTGGGATTCTTTAGAATCTCATTCTTCCAAATGACTAACCTTTTCAGGCAGGGCAAGTGGCTCGAAGGAGAAGCGACCAACCCGTAGTGGTTAGGATCTCGTAGGGACATCTAGGGATTTTGGGATAGTTGGTTATCCTCATTTTGCTTTTGGGATTTCCAAATGTATATGTGTTGTAAATGATCTTTTGATCGTGTAATCCCCTTTATGGGAAAAACTCTTAAACCCATATTATCTATGAAAGTAACCCGGGGTTGCCGGGATTTTGGTTTCCGCACTTTGATATTTATTATGTACTCTGATTTCTCAAGTAGTTATATCCGTATGTGAATGTGAGACCAAGAATTAATTATATTTTGAAATGATTTCGAAATGCCCCATCTTTTGGATGAGGGATTATAAGTGTTAAATCAACTTATTGGTCTCTATTTCACTTAAATTTCGTAATCCGGATGTAATTACGGTGAGGGGGTTACAAATCGTCACTGCTATCATTACTTGTATCCACATCATCATCATCCTCGTTCTCCCCATCACCATCATCACCAGTATGAGTAGCACCAGGAGCATGTGCAACCAATAACTCCTCTAATTGGGTCAATCGAGCTCCATGATCCTGCATATAGGAAAGGCATTGGGCAACAATGGCCTCAGTATGCTGGATGGCGGATAGGATCACATCTAAGGTTGAGGGAGGCAAAGAGGAGGAAGGGACACCCGAGGGTTCCTCATGTTCAGGATGAGCCTAAGAGGGTCCACCATGTTCAAGTACAGGAGCAGTAGCTTATCTTTGGGCTGGTGGAACTTGTCCATTCGCCTTTGGCTTGATGTTCTGGTATTAAAATTTCTTGACCGGTTTGAACAAGATATCAGTGGCTAAGGCTGTGACACCCACAGAAGAACAAAAGGTAGAGATAAGGTGGGGGTAGTATCAAGCCACCAGTATGGTCATGAATGTGGACTTTCAGAGATTTATAAATCACAGCATTGAGATTGACTGGTTCCTTATTCATGAGCAAGTAAATAAGAAGGGCTTGATCTTTGGTGAGGCGGTTTTGGTTGGATGAAGGCTAGAAATAGTCCTTACCAAAGTACAACTAAACTTGAACTTCGATCGATAACCAAGTACGGGGTAAATATTTCTGAGTCCCACCTCGACTTTGCCAAGCCACCTCTCCGTCATAAACCAGTAATTGAGAAATGGCATCCTCAGGGATGTCATCTGTAGTGGCTAAATGTTGCTGTCCTCAACTGCTGTGAGTGATGAAAATTGCCAGAAACTAGCCAGAGTAAAGTCGATATTGGTACCCCAAAGGGGGGACCGCCAAACATGTCACACACAGGCATTGGCGTAAAACTCATGGACAATTTATAGATTTCCATCAGTCTTGGGGTCTATGAGCTTATCCAAGTGATATGTACGGGTAGCCAACTCATGAAACACAGAGCAAGGTATGAAAGGGAATTCGCGTTCTTACAGCAGGGGCCTCTTGATGATCTTGCCTTTTCCTTCAGCAAGGACCCTGGGGGTTACTCGGTCAGCGGCACACTTGGTAGGAATGGTAGCTAGAGACATCGACAGATGATAAAGCTAAACACAGACAAGCAGGGCCAAAGATTGACACCAAAGAAGGAAAGAAAAGCCTATCAGCAGATTATAAAAAGAAAAGTTTATGAAAATACGAAAAAATGAAAACAAAAGAGAAGTTTCCCCCAAACTTAGTGTCTTACTAGCACCAAACCATCATTCAAAATTCCAGCCTAACACCTATCCTCACTGCATGGAGATGTCAATAATATGCCAAAGACCTCAAAGAAACATTTACAATTCCAGCCTATATCCCATTCTCATTTATTTGAAAAACTGATTTTTATCCAAAAGGAAGTGCATTATAATGATAAATGAAGGAATTGAAAATTGGCTTGGAAATATGGCTTAGAAATATGATGCACAACAAGCATTTTGAAATAATGTGAAATAACAAAACAATGCCAATCGCTAAACTAGTTTGCACTGTTCAAACTTATGCCTAGACCAACATTCTGTCCATTGGAAAATTGATGAAAATAAGTTGTGGCCAAAAGTAGAGGAACTATAACCCCCTGCCTTAATCAGCGCAATTATGATTCGATTACACATAATTAAACTTGTTTAGAGACCCACAGAGAGTTAAAATCATTTTCATCCCTTCCCGATCTCAATTTTTAAATTCTGAATATAATTACCTGCGCAATTAATTCACATTCGTACATATTAGAGTATACAACAAAAATCCCGGCAACCCCCAGGTTCATATATATACTAAGGATTTCAAAATTCCCTACTAGAGGATTACACAACCATGGCTAAGTTACTATTTATATTCCAAAAAGAATATACAATAATCCCACTCCAAAGTAGATAACCAACAATCCCATATCTCCCAAAATTCCTAACCGCCCTTGGTTGGCCGCTTCCCGGAGGAACCACCTGCCCTATCTGTAGGTTTAATAATGGAAAGAATGAGATTCAAAAGAATCTCAATAGTAATATATCACTTATATAATATATAAACATATAACATGTAAGCAATCATTAACAGCTGCAACACAATGATATATGGCTTTCATCACAACGACAGCACTCATGACTGTATACATAGTCACTACAGCTTTCGCCGTATAACGACAGCTTTCACTGTATAACGCCAGCTCGCGTTGGATAACGACAACTATCACCAGCTGTATAAGAAGCAGCATCAAATATTCTCACAAGTAATGGTCCACACATATACAATACATTTACACAAGATATAAGGGAAGAGTCACTACCTTGTTCCTTCCTACTGTGATCGGCCAGAGGCTGCTCAAGGCCAGGGCAAATGTCGAATCCTATAATCACAATCAAGAACGGCGGATTAATTCTCTATTCCAATTCTTACTTTCATCATTCTTAACGTTGGTTATCATTTAGACTCTTTAGGTAGGTATTAGGAGCCTAGACACATGCCTAAAGGGTTGGGATAACTACCCCCAAAGATCCCTTTTTCAGAAGAATAAAACTGATTTTGGGCTGACTCACTTGAGTAAAGATGGCTTCACTTGAGTAATGACCTCAAATTCACTCGAGTCCCAGAAGGTGAGCAACAGCGAGTAACTACCCGAGACTAACTACAACCCTAAGTCACAAGTACACTCAAGCACAAACGCTGGCACCCAAGTGACCACCCCAATACCTGCGAGTGCCAAGGAACACTCTTGAAAATGACCTACGAGTGTTTGCCGGAGAGACAACCTCATATTCCATAACACCTTTACACCCGAGTGGGACACGGGACACTCGAGTGATGACCTATATCACTTGCAAGTGAAAAGAGACACTCGTGGTTTCTGCCTGGGGACTTATCTAGAAAGTTGAAGAAAAAGGGAAATATTATACTGCACTCGAGTGAGACCCCACCTCACTCGAGTGAGGCTTATCAGAAGCCAAATCGCAACAACTAACAATATTTTCTAAACTTGCCCAAAATGCTTCTAATGGTCCTAAAACTTATACCAAAGTTCATTCCCATATATAATTTCATTAAGAACCTATTGGTAACCTCAAAACAACCAAATTCCCACTTTAACAAGAAGTTTAGTCTTGGGTCAATACATTAGAAACAAACCCACTAATAACCAAACTTGGTCTTTCCAATCCCAATCAAAACCAATGACACTATAACACATTCTAATACCATTTCCCACACATTACCATATCTAACTCATCCATTTCCAATTCTCATGAAATCAGGGTAGAATTCCTCAAATATCAAAACTTAACCAATAATTACAACATATATATCAAAATGCCACAAATGCTTACCTCATCAACTTCCAAAGGCTAGTTTCTTGATTTTCTAGCTTTCAAACTTGTGCAAGCTTTAAAATACCTTCTTTCAAAAATCTAAAACCATCTAGATGAAGCTCTCATCAAGTTGAATAATATTAAAGAAGAGCATTTGAGCATTTGAGAACCATAATAACATCAATATCTTACCTTTCACTTCTTTCTGCCTTTGATCCCACAAAAAATGGAGGCCAAGGAGAGAGAAATGAGATGATGAAGATGAGATCAGTTTTTGGTTTTCCCCATGTCTAAAAACTGACTTGGGGGAGAGAGTAGAGAGGAAAAATGCTTTGACAATTTTGACTACATCCAATGGTTCCTCTTTAGACACATGTCATGATCTAAGTCTCTCCTCTACAGCTTCATTTGAACTTAAAGCACATGATTCTACCCCACTTGATTCCTTGATAGGTGAATCTCAACCATTGATCTTTAAGTTACCACTAATTTTTCTCTTCGGTATCATCCTTAAACACATTTATATCATTCCTTTAGCTCAACCATGCGCCCTCCCCTATATTTTGACCCAATTTGGACACTAATTCTCAATTAACCTGAAATACAGGGTTTAGGCATTGGTTATAACACATTCCAGTAAAAAATTCACATCTTATATTTCAAAAGTGTTTGATTAACATTAATTACATCACCTTTGAAGCCATTAGCCCTAAATCACAATTTAGGATATTACAGGAACAGTGTGGAATATAATATTTATGATCACCATGAGGAGCACAATAATGAGATAGATCGAAGCATAAGGAAAGACAAATGCTATGAGAATATCTATTAGTCTCAAATTCGGCTATAGCATTATTCACATCTATGCCTAGATCCCTAAATCCGAACAGCACTAAACTACCCATAATGCAAATTAAAAGAGTGAGGACAAGATGCAATTACCTTTGAGGGTTGAAGAATCGATGGGATATATGAGAAATCAGAGAAAAATGGGTCACGTCCGGCGCCCTAGGTTGCAGAAAACCAGACAATGATGCGCAGATCTGAGATAGAAAACGTGATAGAATGAAAAATGGAAGATATAGAATGAAGGGAAAATGAAATGGAGGTCAAGGATTGAGGGGAAACTGGGAGAGAGGTCACGGACAGGTGAAGTTGAAACTGAAGGAAGGATAGAAAGGAGGAGGCGCGGCTGTTTGGGAGAAAAATGAGGAATGAGGAGGCGAGGCGTGTCTGTTAGGGTTATATCGCTATGCTATTGAGTTTGGGCCGTGGCCAATATTGGCCTAGCCGCAGTCCATGACTTTCTATGCATTCTTAGGCCGCGGCCAACATTAGCCTGCCCGTGGCAAGTATTTTCCTCCCAGCTCCATTAGATATCAATCTTGCAACAAGAACACACAGAAAATATATTATGCTTTCCACCCTATGATCATAAACACAAGATACCACAACTAAATTACTTTCACCATAACTTCCTCTTGAGTCACACACAATCAACAACCATCAATAAACCATGCATTTGAGCACACTTTCTCATGATCAGAATGCATCCATAATTCATAATTCACATTGCATAAAAATTGTTAATATTAAACAGAGGCAATGCAATAATACACCTCTAATTCATACCACAACCATGAAAACACTTTTATTAGAGGTTAGACACATGAGTAATAGTCCTCAAATCAAGTCATACTCAGCTAAGATTAGACTTAATTAAAACCTGGAAATTTAAGGAACTTTCCTGAAACATGCCTCTCTAATACCAAAAGTCACCACCCTTCCTTTGTATCTCGTTGCTCTCTTCTTCTCCCTATCTGAGGTTCCTCTCCTACCTATGAAAGCAAAAGACCAAACATAAATCTACCAAAAACACACAAAAATCAAATAAACTAAAGAGATTATGTTAAGAACTTGGGTTGCCTCCCAAGAAGCGCTTAGTTTATAGTCTTTAGCCTAACTCTTTATGTCGGTCACTCTTCATTAGATAAGTAGATAGTGGATACCACACTAGTACAGAAAAGGGTTTTCAGACAGGTTAAAATAGACTTTTTAGACCGGTTTTGGATCCGGTCTTGATACAGCCAGTCTTAAAAGTATATCATTTTTAAGACCGGTTTTGAAACCGGTCTTAAAAGTCTAACTTTTAAGACCGGTTGTATTAATAACCGGTCTAAAAGTAACAACTTTAAGACCGGTTGTCATGAGCGCCGATCTTAAAAGACCTATGGGGGAAGGGGTTTTAGAGAAATTTTTAAGACCGGTTGTTAAAAATAACCGGTCTTAAAATTAATTTTAAGACTGGTTTTATATATAATAGTCTTAAAAGTTTTAATTTTAAGACCGGTTCTACATAAAACCAGTCTAAAAATTACTTTTAAGACCGGTTATTTTTAACAACCAGTCTTAAAATTAATTTTAAGATCGGTTATTTTTATAACCGGTCTTAAAAGTGTTATATTTTGTTTTTTTTAAATGTGTGTGATTAGGTTTTTACCAGAACGCATCCTTGAATTGCTACCTGCAATGCCATACTTGTTAAGTGCCATATGATGTTTAGTTTGCTTCCACTTACAATGTCCTTTTGCTTTAACTTTCTACTTATCATTTCCTTTTGCTTTAACCTTCCACTTACCAGTTTCACTTACCAGTTCCACTTACAATGTTATCAGTAGGCATAAATGAATTCAACCATGTCATATATATCATGCAACCAACAAGCTAGTGAATTCATCAAAATATACAAAAATCATTTTAAAACCAACAAACATGTCAAATCATGCAACCAACAATATTTGCACCCAATTAACCACCATGTCAATTCATCAATATACACAAAACAATTCCTCAGTTTTACAAGAACTCACTGTTGTAAAAGTTCATAAATGAATTCAGCACAACATTTGCTAATGTGCTCAATATCTTCTTCTGGAAAAGGGTCAACAAGTTCAAACATCTGAAACACCAAAGCCAGGCAAAACATTAAATTCACTTAAAAATAATAATAGTACAAAATTTTTGAAATATATATATACATTTACTTCTTCAGTAAGTTCTGTCATGCCTAGGGTAATAATATTATACATGTGCCTCAGAATATACATCCCACACAATTGGACCCTGGTGGTTGCCTACGGGTCTGAAAAATAATATGATATTATTAAAACAAGTATAAAATTAAAGCATGACTTATTATTGAATACATTCTTAAAACAAACTAATATGTAACTAACCTTTGGCAAGATCCATGTAGGGTCTTTTACCTCACGCATAGGCCTACCACAAGCAGTGTGTTGGAATGACCGCATAGCCCTATATCATCAAAATCGCAAAGGTTACTTATTTTACACAAATTCCATAAATTTTGCACATGAAAGGTAATTAATAATGCAAGAAAACTTACGAGTTCAAGCTTTTCTTCAATTCACTAGTTGGCTTGCTGAGGTGGAAGGAGCATAAGAGGATGACAGAATAACTCCTCTTGCACAAAATAGCCAATTGCCAATAATCACTGAAAAAATGGAAAACTTTTAAGCAAATATAAAATATTATGTATAGTATGAAATATAAATTTGTCTTACCCATGCAAATATAGAGCCAAGAAACACTCAATTGCGGTTTCACTATGCCTGTGCGATAAGTATGTGTGTCTGATAGAAGAAGTGGTCCCTTTGTCATAGAGTTAAACTGGGCATAGGAGTCCAAATTTATCGGTTTTTCTAGAGTCAACCAACCTGCGATGCATCAACCTACAATAATTCAAGCAGGGACATTAAATCAAAGTTTAACGGCGTAATTTGTAAAATATTAACTTCCAATTTGACAAGATACTTACATCAAAAAGAGCTGGACAATCGAAATCATAAGCTGTTGTAGAGGAGCTACCAGGGACATTAAATCATCCCTCTCAAGATAGCAGTGCACCCCTGACTTGCCAACAGCTGACTCAGTAGCCCAATTTCTTATTGCAAAGGACGTATCATATGCCATCAGAATCACTTGCTGCATGACATTCAATGGAGGCCATGAAACATCTTGAGTGGAGGGAGGTGGAGGCGGAGGCGGAGGCGGCAGGGATTCCTCAGCTCGATCAGAAACAAGGTTCTTTGGCCACAAGATGAAAGAGTTGATGACATCGCCCACAACCTTGAAGTCATCAACAGGGATAGGGAGAGGTGTATCTACAACGATCACCTCTTCAACTGCCACTCTGACTTGATCATCCTTTATTTCTTGGTGGTGGACAGTTGATCCCAAGTTGTGCATGCTCCCCCGTGCAACCAATCATCTCAGAGGATCCTCCATAAACAAGTCACAAGGCTCACCAATTTGGCCGCCAGGACCCTCTGATGACTGACCAATGCAACTCCCTTTAGTGCTCTGTTTAGGGTTTAGGGAATGAGCCTGGGGAGCACTGGTATTTTCTTGTCTTGTGCTCGTCATGATCATCCATTCCTCTTTCATCTTGCTGAACCTTTCTTCAAATCGTGCATCAAATGATACTTCTGCCTCGGCCCTAGCTTCCGCCCTCACAGTGGCCAATATATACTCCATCTCCTCCCTAGTCACCATACCACTTGCGGAACGGTGTGAGGGTGCTCCAAAATAATCCCTTATGCCTACCCCTCCTCCAATCCCCTTGACACGGCCGGGATGCTCAGGTTTTCCTGTAGCTACGGTCAGGATATCATTCCTCCCATCCAACCTAAACGATCCCTGGGCTTGTTTTTTTTGAAGCTCCTCCTGTAAGACAGATGACAAATGTTAGTAATGAAATTTGTTTACTAAATAATTAATAACAACAAGTCAACAACAATACTTACAATTTTCTCACCGACTACACGAGATTGTTCACTCGTATAAGACCCGCTCCTCTTTTGGCGAGCGAACAACCACTTCTCTTCTCGACGTATCGGAGATGGTGGAGAAAGAAGAACAGAAGGATTGGATTGAGCTGCTTCTTCCAATCTCTTCTGTTTGGCCACCAACAAGTCTTTTCAGCCTTCGCATACCTCCCACGAGACGTTGTATGGGGGCAATCATTCTTTCTACCACTCTCTTGGGCCGTTTTCTTTTTTTCCTGCGAATAAGAAATCAAAATTAAGTCATTGTAAATCAATAAAGACAATTCATAATTCATAAGAAAATCAATTACAAAATAAGTCAACAACTCACCAATGCTTCTGGAGTAGTTCGAAGCCGTCTAAATTCTTGCCAAGTCTGTTCGTCAATAAAAGAATACTGATCGCACAGATTAGGAAGAGGCTGACCTTCTTCCACCTTGATATGCATGTAATTGTTGGCTAGATTTGTCTTAAACTTCCTCCAGCGTTCATCATAATATGTCATTGTCTTGTCATACAAGACTTCACTCTCAGGAATGTCATAAGTGAGCTGAATAGTTTCCCAAATATGTCACTTCACACCTCTATCGACATTTCTCCACTACTCTATCAAGATGCTAGGCTTGTTGCGTGCTAGGAGGCTGACAAAACTCCTATACCGTTGGGCATTAGGCCCGATTGGTTTCCAATATCTATCAAACTCAATCGGAATCTTTCCACCGGTATTCCGATTGAGAGGAATGTCTCTCAATCGGGTGGCTCTCCTACCCCTTCGTCTAGGTCAGTTACATGGCTCATTGTGTTCCTAACTCAGAGCATTGCTAGGCTCGCTTTGATTTGGATTAGTTGGATCAGGAGTACCCTCACTAGGACGACTCATTATCTAAAAACACTTTAAGAACACTATTTAAGGCAATTTTGCTACACGGTGCTTATTGTTATAACACAGCACGACCTATAAAGGAATCGTTCAAAAGCAATTTCCAAGTTATGAAAACATGAACAAATAATTGCAATGCACAAGTTGAAGGAGGAATGATTAATTGCAATTGCAAAAGCAATTCCCTAAAGCAAGTTTTCATATTGGTAAAGATTTTAAATTCAAATCGCAGGGCCAAATCAAAAGAAGGAAACCAGAAGCTACAAAATCAATATAACAGAAGCAACAAGCTTAAACCAAATAAAACAATATAACAAAAGCTACACCACTAGAAGCAACAAGCTTAAACTATAGTCTTCAACGTAATAGGATCAAAATCATCACTACGACTCTCAAAATCATCACTTTCAAATGGCATAATTAACCCAGGTCCACTAGAAGTAACAAGCTTAAACTATAGTTTGTAATGCAAATGGAAAACCCCCAAAATAAACCCACGTCCACAATTTCAGAATAATTCAACCGTACCTTAAACCTTTGCTTGAGGATCCTCTTATTCCTCTGGATTTGAACAGTCCTTGGCCACTTGCTGTAGGAATCGAACAAAGAAAATGGAGGATAAGTAATCTCACAATTTCAATAAAAAACCCAAAAATGAAATAGAAACACAAACCTGACAATAAAAACGAGGTTGAGAATGAAACCAATTGGAGGGAACAAACGACGATAGCCTTCCGACAATGAATTCAACAGTAAATCTCCGTTGACGGCAGCGAAGTTAAGGACGGAGAAGAGAAGGGGAAAGGAGGAGCTGACGCAAACAGACGCAGGGGTTTCGCTGATATGCTTGAGTCTTGAAATGAAATTTCAGAGCTAAATTTAGGCGGGTTTTGAAATCCAGGTCAGTTTTAAGACTGGTTGTCAATTACAACCGGTCTTAAAAGTAATATTTAAGACCGGTTCTATTTTAAAACCGGTCTTACAATATATATTTAAGACCGGTTATTAATAAATAACTGGTCTTAAAAATTGAAAATTTTTAAGACCGGTTATTAATTAATTACCGGTCTAAAATTTTGAATTTTTAAGACCGATTCTTCTTTACAACCGGTCTTAAAAATAATAAACATTTTATTTTTATGATTGTCTTTAATTTAGATAATATTTTCTAGACCGGTTATTTTTAAAACTGGTCTAGAAAATATATTACATATTTTTATTTTTTTTATTGTATATATTTTTAGACCAGTTGTTTTATAACCGGTCTTAAAAGTATTTTTAAGACCAGTTATTAATATAACCGGTCTTAATATTTTATCATAATTACAAAAATGCCACTGGTCATATTTTTAAGACCTTATCCGATGTAACCGGTCTAAATGTTCTGGTCTAAAAACCCTTTTCTGTACTAGTGCCAGCCTATCCACATCTCCTCCCCAATAATGCTTTAACCGCTAACCGTTAACCTTGAATCGCTCTCCCTTCTCATTTTTCACCTCCACATCACCAAATTTGGATGCTTGAACCACCATGAATGGACCAGACCATTGAGATTTCAGCTTTCCTCGAAATAACCTCAACTTGGAATTATAAAGGAGAGCCCTTTGACCAGTTTCAAAACTCTTAGGAACTATGTTGTGGTCATGATCCATCTTGGTCTTTTGCTTATAAAGCCTTGCATTCTCATAGGCATTAAGGCGAAATTCATCCAACTTATTAAGTTGAAGTAACCTCTTATCTCCCATAGCTTGAGGATTAAAATTTAGCTTTTTAATAGCCCAATAGGCCCCATGCTCTAATTCTATCGGCAAATGGCACACTTTCCCAAATACTAAATGATATGAAGACATACCAATAGGCATTTTGTAGGTTGTTTGGTAATTAAGCCCATAGAGCATCATCCAACTTGGAAAACCAATCCTTCCAAGTAGTATTCACCATCTTCTCAAGGATGTTCTTGATCTCCCGATTTGAAAGTTCTGCCTGGCCATTGGTTTATGGGTGGTAGGGCAATGATACCTTGTGGTTGACACCATATTTCTTCATCAAGGCTTGAAATTGATGATTGCAAAAGTGTGAACCACCATCATTGATAATCGCTCTTGGTATTCCAAATCTTGTGAAAATATGTTTTTTTGAGGAATTTCAACTCTGTCTTGGCATGATTAGTCACACATGCAGTAGCTTTGACCCATTTGGAGACATAGTCAACTCCAACCAAGATATATTCATTGTTGAATGAGTTAGGGAATGGACCCATTAAGTCAATCCCCTAAACATCAAAGAGTTCAACTTCGAGCATGCTATTCAATGGCATCTCATTCCTTCTAGATATGTTCCCCACTCTTTGGTACCTATCACATTAAAGAACAAATACATATGCATCTTCAAATAGAGAAGGCCAATAAAACCCACTTTGAATGACCTTCACAGTGGTTTTCTCTCCTCCAAAATGGCCACCATATTCAAAAGAATGACAACAATGCAGAATGCACTCTTGTTCATTTTCTGGGACACACCTTCGAATGAGTTGGTCGTGGCACCTCTTGAATAAGTAGGTCTCATCCCAAAAGTACTTCTTCACCTAATGTAAAAGCTTAAGCCTTTGATGAGAATTGAAATCTAGAGGTAAAACTCCACAAACTAAGTAATTTATAAAGTCAGCAAACCATAGTGTGGATGAATTATCAATAAAGAACAGGTGCTCATCCAGGAATAATGCATGGATCATATCATAATTATCAAGTTGAGCCTCAATACTCAACCTTGCGAGATGATCCGCCACTTGATTCTTGGTGCCTTTTCTATCAATGATGTTCAAGTCAAACTCCTAAAGTAGAAGCACCTATTGAATTAGTATGGCCTTGGAATCCTTCTACGTAAGTAGGTACTTTAGAGCTAAATGATCGGTATAGATAATGATCTTAGTACCTACAATATAAGGTCAAAATTTTTCACAAGCATAGACTATAGCAAGTAATTCCTTCTCAATGGTGGTGTAATTAAGTTGGGCACAATCAAGAGTATTGCTAGCATAGTAAATGGGGTGAAAGAGTTTCTCTGCCTTTTGCCCAAGAACAACACCAACGGTATAAATGCTAGCATCGGCCATGATGATGAAAGGTAAGACCCAATCAGAAGCTACTAAGATAGGAGCTGAAATGAGATGCTTCTTTAACTCCTTAAAGGCTTGTAAGCAATCATTATTAAACTTGAACTCCATATCCTTCTCCAATAATTTGGAAAGTGGCTTGGAAATTTTAGAAAAATCTTTGATAAATCTCTGGTAGAACCCGATATGACCAAGGAAGCTACGGACACCTTTCATATTAGTAGGTAGAGGCAATTGCTTAATGATAGCAATTTTGGCTTTATCCACTTCCAAACCCTTCTTGGATACCCTATAGCCAAGTACAATGCCTTCTTGCACCATGAAGTGACATTTCTCCCAATTGAGAATCAAATTAGTCTCTTCACATAGTTTAAGCACCGCATCCAAATTCTCCAAGCAAGAATCAAAAGATAGACCAAAAACAGAGAAATCGTCCATAAATACTTCAATAGTCTGTTGGAAATTGTGCCCTAAGAGCCAATCATTGTACTTTGAACATTATTATTTTAATGAAATTTCTCCATTCTATTATCATATTATTTGCATGTTAACTGTGATAATTGTATCCTTGGATAATTCATAAAGATTGTCCTAAAATGTCCCTGGTCGGTCATCTATGCGGGAGCAGAGATGAAACAAGATCAGTATGAATTTGATAAGATATGGAGATACGAATCAAAGTCTTAGGCACTTTTAAGAGTACAAGGTGCTGGACCGACCCACTATGAGAAAGCTACATGGATCAAGTCATAAGCTTTTCTCATGTATAACCACGTCACAATGCCCTTAGACCTGAAGTCATCATGGATTCCTACATGAGAGTTGCTAAGCTTTGAACTAGTCAAAAGTCACTTTTGACCAGGTGATTATAAAGGCTACGATCGGGCTTGGTGGTTTTTCATGCAGAGGAATATGAATGATCAAGATGGAATTTGCCCCTCATATTAGTAGAGAGATATTACTGGGCCCCTCGATGAGTGAGTCTGAGAAATATATGGCCATACTATGATGAAAGGAGTTTCTGTCTCTGTTATCAGGCTACTCAGGAATCAAGAAAGTAATGGTCAGGAACAAGAGGATGACATTATCCATGCCTTATCCTTGATCGATATATCGTGTGACAAAAGGGACGTGACATAGTTGTTTGATAGGTTGCATCGTTATAACGATCCTCATATGAATTGGGTAGTCGTAATGTCTTGCTAGAGGCCACTTGCGACTTTTGGATTTGTATAGTTATTGGCCCACTGACAACTTCATATGGGCTTACAGGGTCGCACACAAGAATGGCCTAACACGAGATAATGTTTAATTTAGGGTGGACGAATTTTATATTTATATATATATATAATATAAAATTCATTAATAATATTATATAGATATATATATTTTCAAAATATATATCTTATATATATATATATGTATATATATATATTATATGATATTGTTATATTGTGTTAGTTTTAAATTTAATTTATTAAGATATATTAAATTTAATAACTAACATGATAGAGATATAGTATCTCAGATTTAATTTATGAAGATAAATTAAATCTAATAGCTCTTTATTTGGATTAAATAAATAGGTTAAATTAAAACTGTTGGACATATTTAATTTAAACTGAATTTATTTAATTAGCTCATCAAGATAATTAATTGTTAATTAATTTTGAAATTAATGATGATTAATTTGGAAATTTTAAAATAGCCCTCATAGGTTATAAACTTGATAAAGAAGATATATTGATACGCACATGAGAATTGAGAGCAGCAAGTGAAACCCTAGGAGACATTAGAGGCGCTAGCACGCAGTCTTGGTTGGAGAGCATTCGTGTGGATACCGGTAGAGGGAGCGGACCTGACGTGTTGGCTCCTAGAGATCGTGAAAACTTTGAATCATCAAAAGGTATGAGTCCTTCCAACTTGGTTTAAATGCTGTTGATAGATCCTCGATTAGGATCGGTGAAAATTTTTAAAATTCTTCCGCTGTGCCTACCGATTCTAACATAGTCTTCTCAATCATATCAGCTAAAATGGATATCATGCACCTTTGAAATGTAGCCAGCGCATTGCATAGTCCAAAAGGCATTCTTATGAAAGCGAATGTGCCATAGGGACAAGTAAAAGTCATCTTCTCTTGGTCTTCTAGGGCTATGGCAATTTGATTGTACCCGGAATAACCATCGAGAAAACAAAAGAACTCTTGGCCTACTAGCTTGTCTAACATCTGATCAATGAAGGACAAAGGAAAGTGATATTTCCTTGTAGCAGTGTTAAGCTTCCAGTAATCGATACACACCCGCCATCCAGTCACAGTGCGAGTGGGAATCAGTTTATTTTGGGTGTTAGCCACTACAGTATGCCACCCATCTTAGGGACACATTGGACTGGGCTCACTTATGAACTATTAGAGATGGGATATATAATTCCAGCTGAGAGCCATTTGAGAATTTCCTTCTTGACCACTTCTTTCATAATTGGATTCAAGTACCTCTGATGCTCAATGGAAGTTTTGTGATAATCCTCTAATAGAATCTTATGCATACAAATAGGATGGCTTATTCCCTTGATATCAGCTATCGTCCACCCAATGGCACGCTTGTGCTCTCTCAAGACTCGTAAGAGCTTCTCTTCTTACAAATCAGAGAGAACGGAAGAGACAATAACTGGTAAAGTATTAGAATTCCCCAGGTCAGCATACTTGAGATGAGAAGGTAAAGGCTTCAACTCTAGAATAGGAAGAACTTCAATAGAAGGCTTCAAAGGAGTACTTAAAGCATCAGACACTTCAAGTAGCTTAAAAGTTCTCAGTCTTGAGTGAGGAAATGATTCCATACGAAAGAGATTTTGAATAACTTCCTCATCAAACTCCTCCAAGCTCTTCTCACCAATTAAGAATGCTTCAAAAGGTCTTTGATAATGGAAGCATATGATTCTTAATGAATGATTGAATCTAATATATCTACAAAACAGCATTGGGTTGAATCATCATGAAACTTCAAAGCTTTTGGTATATTGAATATCACTTTTTCATCATCAACCCTCAAAGTGATCTCACTGTTTTCCATATCAATGAGAGTCCTTGTTATGGCTAAGAATGGACAGCTAAGAATGAGAGGGATTTTCTAATCAACTTCACAATCAAGAACAATGAAGTCCGCTAGAAAGATGAACTTGTCCACTTTAATTAAGACGTCTTCAATGATTCCTCTAGGTTTAGAGATACTCGGATCTGCAAAGAGAAGGGTTACCATAGTGGGCCTTGGCTTTCCCAAACCCAATTGGTTGAAAACAGCTAGAGGCATCAAGTTAATACTAATACCCAAGTCACAGAGAGCTTTATCATTGAAATTTGTCCCAATGTTGCAAGGAATGTAGAAGCTTTTCGGATCCTTAAGCTTAGTAGGTAACTTCCGTTGAATGACCGCACTACACTCTTCTGTTAATGCCACAGTTTCAAACTCATTGAATCGCCACTTCTTGGACAAAATATCCTTGAGGAACTTAGCATATATAGGCATGCCCTCCAAAGCTTGAGCAAAAGGAATGTTCACATGGAGTTCTTGAACATGTTCACAAACTTTTTAAATTGAGCATCTTCCTCTTTCTTCTTGAATCATTGAGGGAAAGGTGGTGGTGGCATAATAGTGGAGGTAGTTGTCTTTCTCTTCTTCTCATCATTCATCACTTGTTCTACCTTCTTGCTCTTGACAATATCATCTAAACTCTCGTCAGTTTGCTTTCTCTTCCTAGTGTCATCCTCATCCACAACACTTTCATGATTCATAACTACTTTATCATCAACCTTAACATCCATTTGCTCATCTTGCTTTGAGCTAGTCTTACTTGAGCTAGGCACATCCGGTATCACTCTTCCACTTCTCAAGTTAATGGCTTTGCATTCCTCTTTTCCATCCCTTTTTGGATTAAGAATGGTGTCACTTGGGAGAGGCCGTCTTGACATGGCATTCATTTGTGATGCTAATTGCCCCACTTGTACTTCAAGATTCTTAATTGTTGTTTCATGAAGAGAGAAAGCGGCCTTGTTTTCAGCTCTTGAAAATTCTATATTGGATAATATTTCAGCTAGCATCTTGTCTGTTTTAGACTCTTCTTCCTTAATAGGAATTTGCCTTTGTTGCATTTGAAAACCCGGTGGAGGAATGGGCTTTATAACTGAAGTCGATTCATATGGTGGATTCAAAGTGTTACCTTGGCTCCAAGAGAAGTTGGGATGAGCTCTCCAAGCATAATTATAAGTTTGTGAATACAGGTTCCCTTAAGAAGGTTGAAACTTGCCCATATAGTTGACAGATTCTGAAGCCATGTAAAAAGGGAAAAACATCAGGCATATGGACATCATTGCATTGATCACATACTATAGGGGTGGCATGAACAGCATACACACTGTGAGAAGTGCTCTTATGCATTTGAGATTCTAGCACATCGAAACGCTTATTCAAAGTGAATAGGATTGTTGCAATTTGTGATGAAGATTCTTCTTTTGTAGTAGGTATGGCTTAGGTAATCCTTCTATCATTGCCTTGAGTGTTGTTGGTAGATAGTTAATCCAAGAGCCTAAACACCTTATTGACAGGAACATTCCAGTACCCTCCATTGGTCATAGAGTCAACCAATGCCTTAGATTGAGGATTAAGGCGAGTACAAAAGATTTGGATTACTACCCACTTGTCTACCCCATAATTAGGGTATTGCTTCATCAACATTTTGTATCTCTCCCAAGCAGCATAAAGATGCTTATCCGGATATTGTCTAAAGCTCAGAAATTCATCCCTAGCTTCTACAGATTTATCATCAGAGAAAAATTGAGCTCTAAACTTGGCTTTAAGATCATCCTAGGAATTTATGGATCCTTTCGGGAGATTGTTGAACCAATCTCTAGCTTTCCCTTGTAGAGAGAGAGGGAATAGCTGTAGCCTCAACATATCTTGGGGCACTCCATTTTGCTTGAAGGAATCACACACCTCCAAGAAGTACATCAAGTACTTCTTGGCATCTTCGTTGTAGAGGCTATGGTACAACCTATGCATTTGAAGCATTGTAATCATGACCGGCTTGATCTTAAAATTGTGTGCGTGCATGCATCTCCAGCATCTGAATGCAAGATTGAGTACCCTGCATATTTTGACTAAAAAAAGTCATTGACGGTAGCCCTTTCATATTCATCATCAGCCATAGTTTCATATTGAGACTCGGTCTCTTTTTCGATGCGAGGTAATCCGTCAAGTACTACTATCAATCCGTCCAGGTGCAAGGGTTGCATGTACCGAGATGATACCTACAAGAGGCACATACCAGCAAGTATCAAACTAAAACAAAAATCAAGAAAGAAAGGAAGGAAAGAAAAATTGTAAACCTAACTAAGAGCTCAAGCAAAATCTACTACCACAAGCCTAAGGTTGACTAAAGGATTTGTTAAACCAATCCTCGGCAATGACACCAAAAACTTATTCGCTACCGGAAGTGCACGGATCGCTTAAGTAATAAAGTGATAAGCAAGATCGTTCCCTCGAGGATTTGAGTAATAAATTAGTCAAGCAATAGGCCTGGTGAATTTGATTAAGTTGAGCCAAAACATGTTGTTGGTGTAGAAAAAAATAGTTTCAAAAGATATTTTTGTAAAGACTAAGAATTATTGAACAAAAATCTGATCCTTGTGATTTCAACAGTTGTAATAAGCCTAAGATTATTCATCCCCTTTATAGTTCATAAACTTGATTATTTTCCTCTCTAAGAGTCTTTCCATGGGAAATATATATGTTAGTCTAAGGTTCACAAGTATTTGATAAAGCTCTCTCAAGTCATATCCAACTTTGTATCTTCAATTAACATGTAAAATCTCTTGCTACCGTTAAGAGAAAATATTAATTAGGCACCAACCTTAATGTGACAATGTCAGGCTAGTAACTCTATCTCTATGTTACTAATAAACCATCCATTTAGTTCCTAAACTTCAAGTCTAGCATAATTTTACCATAGTTCTACAATTAAATTAATTCTCTCAAGCTTAATTTAATTGAACAAATCATCCATAGTGATGGCCAGTCATGAATAGCAGTGAAAACAAGGTAAAATCAACATATATATGCCATTAGATAATTAAAGAGAGAAGGAATTAAGTTTAATCCATACAAAGGTTCAAAAACAATCCCAGAATAAAAGTTTAACGCTCATATTCAAGAAATGAATACACAGATACAGAGCATAAACTTCCATATCAGCAAAATGGAGAAGAAAGGGAAAGAAATCAGTAAAACCAAGGAAAATCAACTTGAACTCCATTTGCTCTCATCCCTTCCTACATTTTCATAGCATGATTGATCACTTCAACTCCATTTCACCTTCTTTTCATTGAATTTGGCTTTCTACAACTCCAATTGTGACTAAATTATTTTTCCTACCAACACAAAGAACTCATAAAAGCTCATAGTTTGATAATCATGACAGATATTCACATATTACCCCCACATTTATACTCTTTTTGTGCCAAGTATGTATAGAACACATTTTCTTTACTTCAGCACTCCCAAATGCCCATTAGTACACCAAAATATGGAAGAAATAAGAGGAAATGTGCAATTATGACAAGAAATTCATGAGGTTAATAGTCACAGACTTTCCATTTTGGTTCAGCTTCCCCTAACTTTTTGGTCCTTTCCCAGATTCCTCTTCATACATGAATGGGTGTTAATCCTCTGTCCAAACACCAAAATCAAATAAAATTCCATTCTATTCACAAAATATACCTTAGAAGTGTAAAAAAAGGGCAAATGTTCCCTTCCGTTAAATACACGAACACCAACATATGGTGAGATGGCTCATCCATTCTTCTATTTAGAAAATTATGCCATCATAATGCCACATCATCCTTATAACACTTTCTTTTAAAAAACAAAAAAAAGCCAGAAACCTCTCCATCAATATCATCACCTCCTCTTCCAGCGAACATCTTGCTATCATCTCCTTCTCTGGCGAAGAACAAAGAAACATAGAACAACAAATATGATTTTGAATCAACAGATCCAGCCATTATTTTGAATCAACAAAACATAATTTCTAATCAAGAGAGAAAGCCAAGCAGGGAGTATGAAATCGAATAAAAAAAGAAACAAAACTACAAATTGAGCAAACCCAAATCTTGTCACCATAAACTTGCTTTATTCACACATGGCCCTATCGTCTACATTTCTCAGCAACAGCTTCAAAGTTGAAGGCTTTGGAGACGTCAACTCCATACAAGAACCAGACACTCGAATCAGTCAATTCTGGTGGTGGCCGTAGATCATGGGTTTCATGGGGAGGTCATTTCCTAGGCTTGGATTTCTTGAAGCAACTATGGTTCTTGCCGAAGAGGTCAATGAGGATCGTGAGTGTGACCGCCCTCTCCAGATTCACTAATGACAAATCCCCTATAAGTAAGAATAGGGGTTCCTGAAATAAAAGATTCGAACAAGCCAAATCCCCAAATACGGAACAGGAAGGAATCAACTCCTATCATCAACAAATTCAAACTCGACCACACTATATCTGGACCAAGGAGGAAGAACGCTAGCCATCAAGCTCACCAGATCTAGGCTAATGAGAAAGAATGCTTGCTATGAAGCTCACTAGATCTGGATTTCATCAAGCTACTGAAGATAGAGATGACAGAGGGAAGACATTGCGGTGGGTGGCTTGAGACTTAGAGAGTGAGAATTGGGCGCAAGGAAGAAAGGATTGAGACTTAGAGAGCGAGAATTGGGGCGAGGAATAGAATAGAGAAATCTAAAACATATATGGAGGATTCTTTTATACCGGTTTCAGACAACAACCGTTCTAAAAAAGGTAATATTTTGGACCAGTTGTCCTAAATAACTTGTCTTAAAAGTAAGAAATATTTTATTTTTTTACTGCTTAACTTTTTAGACCGATTACTAATAACAACAGGTCTAAAAGGTTTGGTATTTTAGACTGGTTTTGAGGGACAACAAATCTAAAAAGTAATAGATATTTTATTTTTTTAATTCAGAAAAATATATTAAACATGTTATAGTAGAAGCGGTCTAGAAAATATATTGCATATATATCTTTTTAGACTGGTTCTTAAGAAAATCGGTTTAAATAATATATTTTAGACCTTATATTAGGGGAACCGATCTCACAAGTTTTTTATACTTATAAAATTACCACCGCTTATACCTTTTAGACCTTATATGCTATAACCGGTCTAAATATACCGATCTAAAAGACGTTTTTTGTACTAGTGTATCAACAATTATATTGGAGGAAATAAGGAAACAGTATGCACATAAAAATCACCAACAATATCCATTACAAAGAACTTTCTAGAAAGGAAAGCTAAACCATAAAAGGTCTTGTTGCTAAAAATTTGGGTACCTTTACTATGAAAGTTTACATCAAACCTATAATCTAAAAGACAAAGTACTAAAAATAAATTCCATCATATGTCAGGTGCATGAAGAACATCATGTAGGATCAAAATCTTCCTACCACGCAAAGCTAACTTGTAGGTGCCAATTCCTTTGACTTCGATCTTTACATTGATGCCCACGTAAAGCCATTTTCTTATATATAGCAATTGACGATATTCCATAAAGGATCCCTGATCCCTCATTACATGGTCTGTTGAGCCTAAATCCAAAATCCAAGAAGAACAAATAGGTTTTGCTATAAAAGAAGTACTTAAAACAAAATAAATGTGTGAATTCACATAATCCACGAGTACCTTTTCACAGTCGTTTCGCTTGGTACAGTCTTGTGCAAAGTGACCCATTTTCTGGTAGGCATAACACTTGATCTTTTTAGGCCAACTTTCTTCTTTCCACCCTTCTTCCCTTTCTTCTTGAATTGCTTTCTGCCCTTTTTGAACTTAGAGCCATCCTTCTTGCCTTTCTTCTGAGATTTCTTGCCCTTTTTGAAATCAAGCTTTGCATTAGACGGACTAGTATTTTCAGTGTAGTAGGCTTGTCTAGAAGCCTTATATGCCTCTAGGCGTTTATCCTCAAGCTCAAGATGTTTCACTACATCATCAAAAGTGACGATGTTGTCATTATGAGTCAAGTTCACTTTCATGTGCTCCTAGCTAGAAGGGAGTGATCTTATCATAGCCTGCACGTGCTGTTCATCAGTCAAGGTGTGTCCAGCTTCCTGAAGTTCTCTGATCATATTGGACATCTCTCTCAAATGCTACTTCATAAGAGTATTCGCTCTAAGCTTGTAGGTCTCAAACTTGATTGTTAACCTTCTAAGCTTAGTGGTTGATGTGCTACCAAACTTATCCTTGAGTGCAGCCCATATAGCCTAAGCAGTTTGGTATTTCTCATATTGGCACATCAGGTGTAACCCCCTCCGTAATTATATCCGAAACACATGATTAAAATAAAATAGAGACCAATAATAATCAAATAACATTTACTAACCCATCACATGATGGGGTTTTCAAAAATATCTTTCGAAATCATTTATAAACTTGGTCTCATATTCACATTTCGAATACAATTACTACATAAAGATAAATCACATTCATATAAATATCAGAGTGCACAACATAATCATCCCGGCAATCCCGGGTACATACCTTCGCTAAAGATACACAGAGCACAATTGCCCATTACAATTCTTCAAATGGGGATTACATATTCGCATCTCGAAGGAGTCCTAGCCGCTCCCTCCACGAGCCACTTGCCCTGTCTAAATTGTTGGTAGGGGAGGGTGAGATTCGAGAGAATCTCAGTAGGAAACAGATACCATAATACATGCATGATAGATGCTATGTGTATGACATGTTAGCTTTATCTAGATGCATGCCCCATAATGACATTTCTGTATGCTCAATGTTTCATGTAACAAAACTATGGCCACAGCAAAACAGAAACAGAGCTTCATTTATTCAAATATGCTCTACACAATCAAGCAAAGCAATCACATACATCACTACACAAGCAAAGATATCAAATACATGCAAGTAAGGTAAGTCCCCTACCTCCATTCTTTTCTCCTCGATTTGCGTGCCAGCAACTCGGGGCTTCACATTCAATCCTACAATGTCAAATGTACTATTTAGACACTTCCATAGTGTTTCTGGGGGTTATATGAGGCTATATTGAAAATTTACTAAAATACCCCGGGGACCCGGCCCGGCCCCGCGGTACCTGGTTTGACTGTACTTTTCTTGAAATTTTAACATGGGCTATTCTGACATATTTTCACCCAAGGAATCCATTTCCGGACTCGGAATTATCAAATTCAATTTCAATTTACAAATTTACCCTTGGCAGCCCCACTTTAAGGGTGTGTTTGGTTTGAGGGGAGGGGAGGGGAGGGAGGGAATGAGAGGGTGGGTAAATTACCTTTTTGGGTTGAAAGAATTTAAATTTTGGGCGGGAACCCAAAATTTAAAAAGAATGAGAAAGTAAATTTTGGGCGGGAAACCAAAATTTAAAAAAATGAGAAGGTAAATTTTAAGTTTCTTTTGTCCAAAATGGTAATTTCTCCACCATCCCCTCCCCTCCCTCCCCTACCCTCCCCTCAAACCAAACACACCCTAAGGGTTTCAAGGGCGTTTTCGTAATTATGATTTTTCGGCCTTTTCCGAAAAAGTGACCAACTGTAACCCCACCTAATTTTCGCTCCTGAACTCAATGGAATCATCAAATCATTGAAAATCCAACTCTAAGACCCATTTATAGCCTTGGCCAAAATATACATGTACTCCGGGAAAAATTGGGGTTTTTCGGTTTCGGCTCCCTAAACACGTTCCTTTCTACTCCTAACCACTTTATTGACTATTCCATTAGGTTACAACTACCATTTAGTACCAATTTGGGCAGCATAACAGCCCCACACACCCATTTTCCATTTTTGAAACCAATGACAATCCGGCGAAATTTCACCGATTAAATTGTCCACAACAGCCAGAATAGTCAATACACAAGAGTTTGGAAGTTACCTCAAGCTCCTACTAGCTTTTCCTTGTCTTGGCTGAAACCCTAGCTGTTTTAACACCAAAAGAAGAGCTTCCAAACCTTAAAGAACATAAAGGAGTAGCTTAGGATCGGAGTTATACGCGTTAGGAGCTAGATCATCGGAGAAATCGGCTTACCTTGCGAGTTCTCTTCCTCTTCTCTCTCTAAAACTCCCTCTCTCTCTTTCTCCATGGTGCTGCAAGGTTTTTGGCTGATGGAGGAAGATGATGATGACTTTATAACATTTAGCTTATGTCATCTTTAATTATGATGATGTCATAATTCCCAAAATTGGCATTTTCGGATTTTCTGGCAAATTTTCTGCCCAATCTTTGAAAAATCATAACTAATTCTCGAAAAATAAAAATGAGGTGATCCTAAATCCAAATGAAAGGTATTTAAGTCCGATTCATTGGAAAAATATGATCCATTACTAGAAATTACCACAAAATTC
This sequence comes from Inga oerstediana, assembly GCA_963210345.1. NCBI lineage: Eukaryota > Viridiplantae > Streptophyta > Magnoliopsida > Fabales > Fabaceae > Inga > Inga oerstediana. The sequence continues at coordinate 45,237,552 of OY723407.1, forward strand.
CAGAATTACACAAATTGCATCACTGCCCCAAAACATAGTCCATTTTCGATCTCAAACTTTGGACAGTCATATCTCCCAGTTCCCACAACGAAATGGCACAAATTATATGTCTATTTTGAAGCTTGGGATGTGAAATTTAGGACTGGAAAGTTTCATAATTTTCTGACATCATTTGCCTATTAAAAACGTCTTCACGAGAAGACTGCCCAGACAGAATTCACACTGGATAGCATTTCCAGTTTTGCAACCAATGTGTCCAATCCAATTTAAATCAATTCCAATGATTAAATACCACAACATGACACCATTTCCATCACAATACCCCATTCAATTCTTCCCTCTATTCTAAGTCAATTTGGATGTTAATCCACAATTGAACTCAAATATAGGGTTTTGGCGTTGCTCATAACACAAGCGACTTCAATCCACTTTATATTCTCTAAAAGGGTTCATTAATCACTAACCACGTCCACTTTTGTAGTCATTAACCCCTAATCACAATTTGGGATCTTGCTAAACCGGGGCTTAGCAATCCACTAATCTCAGGCTTATTCTCTAAGCTCAAGTCTCAAAATTTGGGTTATTACATCAGGTCATTCTCCATAGCGCTTAATAAGGTGACTCTCACAATCTTTTTCCATGCTTGGTAAACTTCCAAGTTTCTCCTATGTTGAGTAGTCGTCCTAGCTTCAGGTTCCACCAAAATGGTGGTCAGTGGCTTGACAGCCTCCTATTCCTCCAAAATGTACTACACCTTATGGTGTCAGCTATCCCAGTTGTGTCCATTCAATTTCTCCCCCTTATTCAGTTCAGCAATGATGTCTGTCATGGCCATTTGTCAATTCTAGAGCAACGTTTTTCATATTTTGAAACGTTGTTCTCTTTAGGAGAATATAACCAAATGATTATATAACACAACATGGTATACATTGTATGTTCTTATATCATTCTTGACTAGAAAATAATTTTATTACTAGATCCATGATCAGGAGAATACATTTGTACCTCCTATCACACAAATATTAGTAACTTTATTATTTTCTATCATAAAGTTCATATAAGTACTTTAAATAAGTCATCAGCTTTTAGAAGTTTCACCTTCTAAAAGCTCCCACTCATCAGGGATACATGGTATTATAATGCACAATTAAAAAATTAGCATTAACTAACAATCATAATTCATTACATGAAAAATACCATATCTATACATAAAACATACAAACAACAACACTTAGAGTCATATTCTCAATACAACCAACATAAAAGGAAATAGGAACATTATACACTATTAAATGTCAGAACAACAGTAGTCAATAATGGCTTTCCTTAGTTTCCTATAGAATCTTTTCTTTTTCTTCATAAATTTTGTTATTTTTGTCACAGCATCAACCCAAGCAATAGTCATAGAGAATGTGCCCCTTGCTCTTACAACTGCGCGGTATTTCATCATTACGCTTATGTAGAACTCTGCACTCTTTTTGTCATTAATGCTTTCCACATAATTCCCAATGATTGAGTATATAATTTTTATATTATTTACTCTAGCTGTTTTGTTTGCATCAAGTTTCGCTATCTTCTTAGCCACAGCAGTAGAATAAGGTTGGTCAACCTCTTCTTCTAAATTTTGAGGTTCATTAGGACAGGAGGGCATAAATTTTTTTTCGTCAAGAATCAAAGTAGACCACTTGAGGTTCCTCTGGCATAGGCTCTAAAAAATCTTCTTCAGGGATAAGATAGAGATCGTCCTCGGGATCTTCCTCAAAGAATACATTTTCTTTAGGATCCTCTTCAGGATCATCCATATCAGCTTGATCATCCACAAACTTAATGCTTAATGACCCATACTCATGTGTTTCAGTGCTGTTAGAAGCCTCTTGCTTTATTTTGACCTTAAGTAAACAAATATGAGTCATTACCATAATTTTAGGGATTTTTAAATGTATAAAAAATACTTAAATAAGTAATAAAACCTCATAAACGGATCTTGAGTTGCCACAAAAATAGGCAAAATAGCATATCATTATGAAGATCTCGGGAGTTGTCACAAAAATAGGCAAAATACACACACCACCCTGGAGTTGTCCAATCACCATACGCGCGGGCTGGCTTGATCCACATGTCATCTGCTGTCGACCTATGTCTGCCACGTGTCAAACAGGTCTGCCACATGGTCACACGAGCCACGTGGTGTTTTTGTCCCTTTTAATTAAAAAAAATTATTATTTTTTGTTTGGGTTGCTAGGTCTGGTGGGGCCTTACCCACCTGACCCGATCTGATTTTTTTAAGGGTTGGGCCAATTCAGCCCAATAATTTTTATTTATTTTTTTTGGGTTTGGGCCACCAATGACCCAAACTTTGTTTTTTTTTAAAATTGTTGCATCGGATTGGGTTGGGCTCTGACCTGATCCGTTTTTTTTACAACACAAAATAGCGTCGTTTTGGGGCGCTGGAGGTTGTTTTGATACAACTATAGGATTTTGGGCATATCTAGAATTTGATTGACTCATTGAGTACCTACACGAGATCGGAGCACCGATTCAGACTCTTATCACGTTATACGGCAGATTCACCATACAGAGGAGAGGTACTACTACAAAATATGGATTTAGCGGCGCCAATCTTATGGCACTTCTTCAACCAAGCGCCGAAGGAGACTTCTAATTTTTTTAAAAAAAATACATGTGACAGTTACGGCTCTTGAGTAGGAAAGCGACATAGTTGCTTAATATATTTTATGGCACTTGCCTAAGAAAGCATCATACAAGGTGTTATTTTTAAAAAAAAAAAAATAATCCATGTACTACTATTGTAAAAAAAAGTGTGGCAACTATAGAATAATAGAAATTCTGTAAGTGTCAAAGCTCCATTACTATGAGAAGATACTTGAGAAAGTTTATCTATACTAAGAAACAAAAATTAAAGTTAAAAATCGGTTTAAAGGTCAAAACTTAAAAATAAACCATCCGTATTAAAAAGGATTTTAATTTTTTTTAACAAAAGCCCTTGGACGATGCTTCACAATAAAGTGCTGTGCAAAAAGTGGCCTTAGACGACATTTTAAAACAAAACGCCGGCTAAAAACAAGATTTTAATTTTTTTTAATAAAAAAGCCTTAGCCGGCGCTTTATTTCAAAGCGCTAGCTAAGGCCCCATTTATCAAGGTGAGAGGCATCACGCCTTGATAATTCAAGGCACCTTTGGTGCCTTAAAGCCTTGATAATTTAAGGCTTCAACGGTGCTCTCTTGGAGAGCGTCGTAGGTGCCTTGAGTTATCAAGGCTCCTAGTGCCTTGAAATTTCAAGGCACCAAGTGGTGCCTTGAATATTCAAGCCTTGATATTTTAAGGATTTTGGACTGCGTTTGGTTTTCAAACGTCGTTCAAGGATCAATTTTAGATAGTATTTGGTAATCAAGCTCCGTTTAACACTTATTTTTTTTAAAAAAAATGGTCATTATTTTTTTTACATTAAGAAGCTTTGGCATTTTGAGAAAAAGCACCGTAACTTCTGTCTTTATTTTTTAAATAGGCTGTCGTTTTTTAATTGAGAAGCTTTAGCGTTTTGACAAAAAGCGCCGTAGCTTCTCCCACCTTATAATTTAATTTCCATAACCCGCCATTTTCGTTTTCATTTTCATTTTCATCTTCCCGCTTTCTCTCTAGATCCCCCATTTCCCAAAACTCCATTGCTGTAGAAAGCTTCCTCTCATGTGTTTTTTTCTTGTCTCGGCCTCCTTCAGAAGCTCCCTAGCCCGTAAGTGTTTTCCTTTTTTCAACATTTGGTTCGCGTTTTCTTTTAGTTAAAGTTTTTCATGATGAATCTTATATGTGTGCTTATAATTTTTTTTTTCAGGTATTTATTTGAAGTATCAACACTCTATTGTCTTGAACTTCTTATAAATTGTAAGTTTTTTAATTTTTGAGCTTACAAATATAACAATACTTAGTTTAATCCTCTATAGAAGTAACGTGTATGGCTCAAGTTTAAGCAACTTAAATGCTAGAGTTCTTTTATGCTCGATATATTAAGATGCAATATTGCAAAAAATACATGCTGTGTTTTTTCATTTTTGTTGTGGATTGTGGATCATAAATGGAGTTTTTTATTAGGAAAATAAAATAATTATGAAAATTTAATTTTTTTTAGAATAAAAGACTTCCTAAGGCGCTTCTCCAGGGAAGTGCCGTAGGAAGTCAAATTGACTTCCTACAGCACTTCCTTGGAGAAGCGTCGTAGGAAGTGATATTTTTTTTAAAAAAAATAATAATCAAGTTGACTTCCTACGGCACTTCCCTGGAGAAGCGTCGTAGGAAGTGATATTTTTTTTAAAAAAAATAATAATCAAGCTACGGCACTTCCATATATTCAAGAAGCATCGTAGCTTGTTTTAATGGTGCTGGAAGCTACGGCGCTTCTCAAACGCCATAGTATTCTTTAAATTAAGTGTTGCAGCTTATGTTTTTTGTAGTAGTGAGGAACCATGAGAGAGGTTTTCTTTGAAAGTTTTTCTCATAATAAAAACAACTGACTGCCACAATCTATTACTCCCACATTTCATGTATAGGAAGTTACAGATTTGAATTTCAAATCATAAGGATAAAACTCCTTATTCAAACCCAAACTTTTTCATAATTTTATAATAGCCCCAATTGAATTGGGCTTGGGTCTGATCCACCTATTGAGAATTGGGCTTGGTCCACCCTTGGTGGATTAGGCCCAAACCCTTTAGCTTTAGGACCAAATAAAATACCTAAATATATGTGGGATATTAGTTGGTAATATTCCCCAAGGGTTCAAAATTAAAAACAAGTGGAAACAGTTTTCCCGAAGGTTTTGGTGGGAACAGGTGTGATTGAACGGGGTTTCATGTTTTGCTTATTATGGGACATATTCTCCCAAGAAAATATCAAACTGTGAAAAACAAAACTTTTTCTCTCTACTTTTCTTCTGGTGTTATTTGCTGTGCTTTATGGGCTGAGCCCTGATGATCCGGTTCGTGTGGGTATCGTAAGAGTTTGAAACAATACTTCAGATACACCCGAAACCCTACAAGAAGGAACCCTAATTTATATTTGGAATCCATGTTCGTATATATCTCTCATGTATGTGTTTGGGTGTTTGCTTGAAGTGTTATGTATGATATGGAGCTGTTTTGCCTTTTGTGTGTTCATTTAAGTATATATTTACTCCCTCCGGTTCTTTTTATAAGGTTTGATCCTATTTATAACATCCAATTCTATCCTAATTAATTCTATTATCCCCCCTCATCTACATTCTCTTTCATTCTTTTTCTCACTTCTATTTCTCTCTATTACTTTACCCCTTATAAATAAGAGCATACTTAAAAAACAAGTTCATTCTTTACCTATTTATTACTTTTAACTAATTTTAACTGATTTTTTAAACTGCATAATTTGATTAAAAGAATCTTATAAAAACAACGAAGGAGTGGTTCACAAATGTGTCTAAGTGTGGTGAAAAGCTCGTGCATACCCAACTCCTACGATTAGGATTCGCTGTCATTTTTTCAAAAAAAAAAAAAAAAGAAAAGAAAAAGGAAAAACACTATGGCTAGCGCAGTAATTATTAATTTGCAGTATTTAAATAAATTCTGCGCTTGCCCTTTGGATCGTAACAAGTGTTACAAATCAACATCAACCTCACTACTAATATTTATATGCAAACTATATATTAGCTATAAATATTTTGGCTTATTTTTCAAACTTGAGCCAATAATATGTAGTTCTTTTGTTGACTATATATGCTTGTAAATAATTTCGGCACATGTCATTATCATAAAAAGACACATAGTGACCATGATGATGCCATACCAGCATTACATTTGAATCTTAAACAGAAATGGTCCAACTACCAATGTCTCTTTATGGAGACCAACTTTGCTAACTTTGCAAGTCATAAAAAGAGGCATCGAAATTTTCTTTTCATCAGTATATTTATATTATATATGAGTTGTTATCTATTTCAATTTCACTTGGACTGAATAATTAAAGATTGTTTTACCTGTTGATAGGGATGGAAATAGGCCAGACCCCTAATAAGGGCCTACGGCCTAGCCTACATAAAGTCTAGCTTAGCCTATTTAGTAAATAGGCCAGGCTCAGGCTCAGGCTCAAGATATTGCTAGGCCTATTTAGATAAACAGGTCATACCTATTTTCATAAGGCCTAGCCTACAGGCCTGGCCTATTTAGCTTTTTTTAATGTATCATATTACATAAGTATATATATAATATAATCTAAATAATTTTATAAATTATTTATAAATTTACCAACTTAACTTTAATTCTAAGTTTCACATCTCATCGTCATTACACTCAACCATTACTTTCGCATAAATCATTCACTCTTGCCTTTCTTATCTTCAATCGCTCGAGATAGCAACACTAGCTCACTCACTCTCCCTTAATTTGTGCCCTCCAATTAAGCATAATAATTGTTATGAGATTATTTTAGTGTCAAATGAAATATTATAATATGAGTAAGAGGATTTTGTCCTAATTTAAGTAGGAAAGGTAAAAGAAGTAAAATCTAGTTTTACATGTTATTTGTTATGCTTAGTCAATTTTAGAAAATATATTTCATTAGTCAATAGACGATTAGTTTTCTTATTCCTATTTGCTCAGACAATTGTTGTCACTAGACATTCTTTTCTTTTCCTTACTAAGCCATAACATTACTATAAGAATGGATATTAGGCTTTTAAGACATAATATAGAATTGTATATATTTATGAATGGTTATATATGAATTTGAAAGCATAGGCTTTAAAGGTTATTTAAAAGCCTATATTATTTAAGTAGGCCTTTAAACATGCTTAAGGTATTGTCAGGCCTTTTGAAGGCCCAGGCCCAAGTCTGAAAAAAAGGCTACATATAGGCTTAGGCTTTGAATCTTTGTTACAGGTCCAGGCCTAATTAGGCAAAGCCTAGCCTCACCTAGCCTATTTCCACCTCTACCTGTTGAGTTTTTTTTTTTTTTTTAAGGTTGTGCGTAGCAATATTCACAGGCACTTATTTCATTTGTTATTTTACTTTGTACTGGGTTTATTTTTATCAAAAATTATATTTAAGATTTATTAATATCAAGAGTATATATGCCTCTTGTCTTAAAGTATACGAGTTTGTCCTATTTATAAGTCACTTTTAGCATGTTTCACATAGATTAAGAAAAACCTTAAATTTCATTACCCTATCTTAAAATTCAGCAACCTTCCAACTTTATCCTATTTGATATACTCCTTCCAATTCTTTTTATAAGCAACTTTCTCTTTCTTAGGGTTGGTCCTTTTTATTAGAAACTTTCGCCTTGTGTCTCAAAATTTAAACTACTTTTTCTTCTTCTACACCTATTAAATACACATTTTTATATTAATTATCCCCCACTCACCACTAATTCTCTTTCATTTACTCATTTATTACACATTCTCTCTTATACTTTATACTCATACTCTCTCAGTTTTGTCACTCATTCTCTCTCCTATGATCTTTTAATAAATAGAGGTATATTTGGAAGAAACATGCCATTTTTGACACATTTATTGTTTTTAACTAATCTTAACCGTCATTTTTTTTTTGCGTAATAATGATTAAAAATGCTTATAAAAAGGACCAGAAGGAGTACATTACACCCTATGAGAATAAAGTCAACACAATAATAAATAAGGTTTATGAAAAATTTAATGATACAACATATAAATAGGACAAAAAAAATTTCTTCTTTCTCTGTCTTATAAATAGGATTAGAGGATTATGTTAGTTAGAAAGCATTTTATCTATTACTCCTTCAGGTCCTTTTTATAAACAACTTTCTCTCTCTTAGGGTTGGTCTTTAATATAAGCAACTTTCTTTTGTGTCTCAAAATTTAAACTATATTTTCCTTTTCTAACCCTATTGAATACATAACTTTATATTAATTATTCTCCACTCACATCTAATTCTCTTTCATTAATCATTTATTGTATTACCTATTCTATCTCATATTTTCTACTCAATCTTTCTCAAATAAATAGGGGCATATTTGGAAAAGATATGACATTACACATTTATTATTTTTAACTAAAATCTTAATAGCCAATTCGTTTTGCACAATTAGAAAAAAAGTCGCTTATAAAAAGGACAAGAAGAAATATGTGTGTGTGTGTGTGTATATATCAATGATCAAACTAGTCCTAAATGCACTTAACCTCCTTTGCAGTTCTTTTGAAAACGTATGCTGCAGAAGATGGACTAGACACGCCCGAGTTCTGTATGGATATATTTGATGTGGCTGGTTTAAATTTTTATAAGTAAAGTTTTTTTAATGCTTTATTGTTTTGTAATTTATACACAACATTCCTATGGACGTAACATTTATATAATTTATACACAACAACAATTGCATATTTTCCTATTTTTTTAGTCAACAATAAACATTATCATATATAATAAAGTCAGATCATAGAGATCACATAATTGCATTGTGCTCTATCCATACTAATTAACCTCATCAAATATATCATTCAATAATAGATTTTAATCGATAATTTTGAAAATTATATTTCATCTCCTTTTATATCTGTTTAAGGGGCTAAAAATCATCGACGTAATTAACCCTTATCACTTGTAATCTGATTTACCAATTTGATAAAATTACCTAAACCCATGTTTTTGCATTAGATTTGGCAGGAGTTGGATAGCAAGAAAGTTAACAAAAATATATGGAAATTATTTAGTTCTCATTTTCAAGATAATTAGTGAACAAACCAACTATTAAAAACTTAAGTTTTACAAAAATATATCTTTTTTTATTCAAGATTATCCATTTGAATGTCAAATTAAGAGTCAAATTGATCATTAGAGTTCTTAGCTCTTGCGCATGAATGAAGGTGGAACAAACTACATGAAATTTTAAACTTGTGCCCACTACTTGAGTAAATATGGTATATAGTGTGATTATTTGGGATTTTTTTTTAATTAAACTCACTACCTCATGTCCTATTTATAAGACCTTTTCTTAAAGTTTTTTTTATGTTTTATAATATGATAATGACCCTTCACAAAACCTAAGATGGCATTTACTATTGATTTATTTGTCAAAAATGTGCCTTTTGTAAGCATGATCCTTTCAAAAAGTATATTTGAGTTTAAGATAGAAGTTAAAGAATTCAATACATGATGGGTAGTTTCAAAATTCTATGACATTTTTTATCAAATAAAAAAAAAATCAATCTAAACCACTTTTCCATCAGTATGGTTTAGTCAAAAAGTCTAATAAATAGGATTTAAAAGAATGCAAAACCAATTAGCTTTAACTAACATATCGTCTCACAAACATCGAACTATTAATCTAACTAGATTTTACATTCCATACATAATTTAACATCACTAACCCTCAGTTTGGTTCGAGGAGAATGGGGCGGAGGGGAAGAAACCAGTCCAATAAAAAAAAATGGATGCGTAGGGTTATAAAAGTGTATAGAAAAACATATATGTGTTGGAAAAAAAAAAAAACGGAAAGATAAGATACATAAGATAAAAGAGCAAGCAAAATTAATTAAAAACTTTTAATCACACTCTTCTGTTTTTTTAAAATGGAACTCATTAGAATCTCCCATCATCTTCCTTCCATTCCCCTCAAACCAAACAGACCATAAAAAATAACTGAATTAAATATTGAGTAACTATTAATTTGATAATTTTACATAAACTAATAGTATCCAGAACAACAAGAATATATTTGTGTTAGACAAAAAAAGCATATGTCCGTTGCAAATAAATGATTTAAACTACAATGAATTTAGTTCCATAAACTGACACATTTGTTCATTCAAATCTATCAGAATTGATATAAACTATTGGTATAATACATGGATCCAAGATAATACATACATCAGTAATCTTATCTATGAAAAATAAAGATAACAACCAGAAATAATACAAACACATATATGCACATATCTATATGTCAAATAAAGCTAAAAATATTTGGTAGTGAATATCTGCTGCATTCATAATTCTGAATAGCATCTCAAAAGGGCATAAAAATTTATTTCTAATCAAATAATCTTCCAACAAAAGGGCTTAAACAAAGTAAATTTGTGAGTTAATAACACTTAGGTTCTTCAGTGTGAAGGTACAAGGCTTTCCACATAACTGAAAATATCAACACCAAAATCAAAATGGTCGATAACTAATTTCCTACATTCATTAGTGGTGGAATTCAACAAATATAAATTTCTCCTATGATCACTCGATAGATTAAATCTGCAAACAATTTCATTCCTCTAAACGTTTTCTGGAGTTAAAAAGTATGTATGGAGATCGGGGCTGCCACTGTATTTTTTAGTCCAAATCCATCTCCCTCCAGATGCTCATGTATTCTCCTCAATCACCCACATATCAATGAAATGAGATTCAATGGTTCCCATGTCATAGTACGAAAGAAGGGCTAGTTTGTTGTCATATACAGTCGAAGTAAAAGTTGAGCCAGGGCGTATATTATTAGGGATTGGAATTAATGTAAACATTTCCATTGCTACATCAAATGAGACTATCTCGGGACATATATCACTCTGTTTTAAGCCAGCCCAAAAAATGGCTCCATTTCAAGCAGTGGCTGCTTGAGGATATACACGCACACCCTCTAAGGTTCCTAATTCTACATCTTTCCACAACCCTGTACTTATGAATACAGTTCCACTCTATTTACTCTCTTAGTATAGTACTTATGCAAAGGACCGGAAACATAAATTATAATTATCTTGTAATCATTAGCAATAGTACTGAACCCAAATCCTATATTTGGCCAAAATCCTACAGGAAACTCACGCTCAAAATCAATATTTCTGGGATCTCTCTGACTTATTTTATAGAGGGATGCCACAGGAGAAGGTTATGAGAAGACCTACCATAAAGGCATGTGCCATTGCTGGAACCAATGATACACAATCTCAGACAGTAATCAATGAAAGGTAAGGGTCAATTTCGCGGAGTTGAAGGTCACAATCCAATAAACGGAAGTGCAACTGTTCGTTTCTGAGAAGGGGGCGGTGGAGGAGAAGAGAAGGTCGATAACCGGAGTGGTGGAGGTGATCGGAAATGAAGAATGGATCCTTCAAGAGATTTTTCCAGATTTTGCACACACATTGAAATCGGATTAGGGATTTTATGGGAAGTCTCTTGAGAATGTTGATGTGATGATCTCAGGGGGAAGATAAACGTTGTTGACTTCCATAATCATCGTTTCACGGTGTTCGACGTTTGTCAATGACCGCATCTCCGGCAGAGGAAAGAGATGGCGGTGGTGGCTAGCGCTGTTGTCATTAAAGTTAGGGTTTGTTGGCTTCAACTTCTGGGGGTTTGTGCTGTAACAGGCATTTATGAATTGTTTCACATTTTTTTGTACCAAGATTTGTTTCCCAATAGACTTGAGGTTTTTTTTTTTTTTTTTAATTCAGAATTTTTGTCATGTTGCTTATTTCCGGTCTTAGGTCATTTGGGCAGTTATTATTTAATTTTTTGGAGGTGGGATATGATACCAGTGTCAACGGAGTCCCTCTTATAAGGTCCTATATATATTCATTATTCTACGAGTGTATCTTTCTTCTTTTTTTTTTCAAGAACTATATTCTATATCTTTCCAGTTTCCACAACTATGTCTAATAGTGAATATCTAAGTCATATCTAGCTTAATTTTATATATATAATAAGCATTCATTTGAATTTCTAAACTAATTAGTTAAGCAATTTATTTACGCCTTTTTGTACTTAATTGAATATCTAAACTAATTATATATATAATTCATTTTATGTAAGTAAATTTCAAATAGGCTTTGTCTCTTGGGGAAAATTAGAGCGCTATTTGTTGAGGAGGGTAATAAAAATCATAATTATGTAAAACTACCTTCCGTCCTATATTCTATCCCACTAGTACAAAATCTTAAATATCACTAAATTAAACAAAATTTTACTCAAGTTATACCATCATATATATATCTATGGGAAAAAATTACACAAGGTTCAGTTTTTCAAAATTATAATTTTATTTTTAAAATCGCAAAAGTCTTTAATTAAAAATAAAACTTATATTATTGTGATATATTTACTATGTGAATATGGAAAAATTGCATGCACATATAACTTGGTGAGAAATGAACAATTTTCTAAAAAAAAGGACATATCACAAGTAGATGATTGGTGGTTTTAGTTTTAATGTTATCTATTTATTTTTTTAATTTTGAGGGTAGGATTAGGAGGGTGATAAGTAAAATATTTGTATATTTATTTTCCCTTATATGATGATTTTGTGGATAATATTTGAGGTCAATTTAATGAATTCAGATGTCATTGATAAATAAATAATGATTTGGGCATAAAATAGAATTTCTTGAAAAAATGCTAAATAAGATTCTCTTTTAGTTTTCAGGCAATATCTGGAGCTCTAGATATCAGATTAGGACATTCTTCACACTACTACAGAATTGAGATATAACCACCCCCAAAGACGTCCCAAATTGAAAATTGGGTGGTTAAAAAGGGAGGTGATGGCATTTTCGTAATTTTATATATGTAGGGGAACTTTTAGACGTCCCAAATTTGAATTTGGGACGTCTAAAGTACTTCATGGCGTGAAATATAAACTTTTTAAATTTTTTTTAGCGCCTGGAGGTGGGATTAGGCGTCCCAAAATGATTTTGGGACGTCTAAAGTCAGACTTTAGGCGTCCCAAGTGGTTTTGGGACGCCTAAAGTCCCACCTTTAGGCGTCCCAAGTGGTTTTGGGACGCCTAAAGGCGCATGTCAGACACTTGTCTGACATGCGTCTTCTCTCATATGACTACTCCTCACATGTCTCATCTTACTTTACTCTTCTTCAACCTCCCCCACCCTTTTGCTCTGTTCAACTCTTTTGCTCTCTTTTGCTCCTTCAACTCGTCCGTCCTCCTTTCTTCTTCACTTCAACTCGGGCGTCCTCCCTTCCACAGCCGCCGGCGAGCATCATCGCCAGTACAGTCCTAGCAGAGAAGCTGGGAGGTGGAGATCAGAAGGTGGGAGCCGTGAGTGACAGAGGGAGCTGCCGTTCTACACCATCGTTCACCACCACCCTTCATCACCTTCATCATTCCTTCATCGCCCTTCGTCTTTAATTTGTTTCTTTGTATGGGACATTACCAAGTGTCTGTGTGGAAGAGAGTTTGCAGTCACAGAAAGATAAATGGGAAGATCGATCTCCAAAGCTCATCTTGAAGACAAGAGGTATTGGGCATCTAAGCTATTCTTTCTTTTTAAAATTTTCATATTAGTTAAATTTTGAAGTGTTTTTTACATTATGAGTAGCCTAGTCATCAATCAACGTAGGCGTGTGCAGAAAATTTCAGAAAATATATAGTATGGATCGGACATTAGAGAAAGGAAATAAGAAAAATTGTATATGTGAAAAAGTGTATGGACATTAGAAAAAGTATAGTCTGGACATTACGATTGTAGCCTGACTATCATTTTACTTCTTTAATGAAAATTGTTACTTAATTATCAATAAAAATAAAATAAAAACTAACTTTTGGTTGGATAGATGAAAATTGAACATCAAATATATGAGGAAGGTTTGCTTAACATATATTTTAATTTCAATTAAGATTTATATAGTACATTTTTAAATTAGAGGGAAGGTTACTATAATTTATGTAAAATGGAAGGTGGTAATTAATGTATTTTATTCAATTTTTTAATGTTTAAACTCATATACAAAGAAACTAATGAGTTAGGAATTTAATAAAAAAAGGGATAAATTGAACAATATAATTTGTTAATTTTTATTCTATATAATCTAAACTTAATTGTACCATAAGCTTCTAGCAAAAAACTTTATTACTAAAATTGCACCTTAACCTTCTATTTTTAATATGATACTTGTAAACATATTTTTTAAATATTTTTATATCTATTTTTAAACAGTGTGTAGATTTTTGCTCTCGTCCACCTCCTTCCTTCCATTGTCGTGCACACCACCGTGGTTCTTTGCTTTCTCCACCTCCCCACCGTGCATACACCTCTGATCTCCAACGTCTTCTCTACCTCTCCAGCATACTAGTGGGCGCCCCCTGATCAGGTTAGTTTATTTTCTTCTTGATTTTTTTGTAACAGAATGGTATATTTTCTTTTTCATTCCTTAAAATTTACTTGAAATGGTTGAGATTGTGCTGATATATTGCTTATATTGAGATGGTTGAGATTATAGCGTGGTGTGTTTGGTGTGCTTATATTGCTTAAATTGCATGTACTCGGGAACTCCAGTGCAATGGTCTATTTTCTTGTTTATATATAAATTTACTTGTGTATATTACCATTAATTAGTATATATAATAAAATAAAATATTATTTGTTTAAATTAAAGAAATTCTTGTATTCAAAACGAATTATGAATGTTATTGGGTTGATAACTTAATTAGGAAATCCCACCATATGTCGTTGACAATTGTACTAAACGTGTGAATGTGATTGGGAATGCCCCTAGGTAACAAAATGGATCATAGTTGGATGAATGCTTTGAGAACTAGTGAAGAATATGAGAAAGGGGTGGAAGAATTTATTGAATTCGCTAAAAAGAATGCTCCTGCAAAAAATGGGAAGTATTTTTGTCCTTGTGTCAATTGTTTGAATGAGAGTCGACGGGATGTTGATGTCATAAAGGATCACCTACTTTGTGATGGAATAAATCTGCGATACACAAGGTGGATATGGCATGGTGAGGAAGTAACGGATTGTCCGTCGCACAAGACCATTGATGTGGATATCGTAGGTGAAGATAGAATGGAGAAAATGATTAACGATGTTGAGGCAGAATCCTTTGCGCAGTCGCAGGAGTATGACAGCCTGCGGAGTGATGCAGAGACACCATTGTACAGTGGTAGTAAGTACACGCGGCTGACAGGAACATTACATTTGGTTAACTTAAAGGCAACTTGTGGGTGGACCGATAGTAGTTTCACATTGCTGCTTGAACTATTGTGTGATATGTTTCCAGAGGATAATGTACTTCCAAATCGTATGTATGAGGCCAAGAAAAACCTGTCTACGATGGGTATGGAGTATACAAAGATGCATGCTTGCCCTAATGACTGCGTACTGTACAGAAATGAGTACGGAGGTCTTAGTGAGTGTCCTAAGTGTAAAATTGCACGATACAAAGTGAAAAAAGATGGTGGTTGTGGTGATGTGACAAGTAAAAGGCAACCTTTAAAGGTTATGTGGTATCTTCCAATAATACCACGTTTTAAACGTTTGTTTGCGAGTGCAACAAAAGCGAAGAAGTTGAGATGGCACTCTGATGAGAGAATATCTGATGGGAAATATCTTCGGCACCCAGCTGACTCTCCACAATGGAAAAAAATAGATGAAATCTTCCCTCAATTTGGCAGCGAGCCGAGAAACCTACGGCTTGGGCTTTGTACAGACGGCATCAATCCATATAGAACTCTTACTAGCACACATAGTGCGTGGCCGGTTCTCCTTGTAATATACAACTTGTCTCCCTGGCTATGTATGAAACATAAGTATATGATGCTATCTATGATGATTTCTGGACCAAAACAGCCAGGGAACGATATTGATGTCTATTTGGCGCCTTTGATTGAGGACTTGAAGAAGTTGTGGGAGGAAGGCGTAGATGTGTTTGATGCTTATAAGAAGGAGTCTTTCAAGCTACGTGCAATGATTTTCACAACGATAAACGACTTCCCTGCGTACGGAAACTTGTCAGGGTACAGCGTGAAGGGTCACAAAGCATGCCCAATATGTGAAGCAGACACACACTTCCAACAACTAAAGCATGGAAGAAAAACTGTCTACCTTGGCCACAGGAGGTTTCTTCATCGGTTCCACCTGTATCGTAGGCTAAGAAAGCGATTTAACGGCTTACCGGAGCATGGAATGGCTCCAAAGTCACTAACCGGAGAGGAAGTCTACAGTCGAGTGGAACGTATCTATGTCACTTTTGGTAAGAATCAGAGGGTTGCGGGTGAGAAGAACATATGGAAGAAGAGATCCATTTTCTTTGATCTTCCATATTGGCGTTCGCTTGACGTGAGACACAGTATTGATGTGATGCATGTGGAGAAGAATGTTTGTGATAGCCTTATCAGTACGCTTTTGCACATACCAGGGAAGACTAAGGATGGGATTAATGCGAGATTAGACCTTGTCGATATGGGAATAAGAGAACGGTTACATCCACAACTAAGAGATGATGGTAGGAGGGCATACATGGAGCCAGCAGCGCATACACTATCAAAAGTATAGAAAAGAAGTTTGTGTGGGTGTTTGCATGAAATGAAGGTGCCGCAAGGGTATTCCTCGAATGTGAGAAGATGTGTCTCAATGGACGATTTGAAGTTAGTGGGAATGAAGTCCCATGATTATCATGTGTTGATGCAACAACTATTACCAGTAGCTATTAGAGGCATAATGAAAGATGAAGTACGAAACACAGTGACAAGATTGTGCGTTTTCTTCAATGCTATCTGTAACAAAGTCATTGACACTGAAAAGTTGGATGAACTAGAAAATGAGGGTTACATTATTTTGTCACAACTAGAGATGCACTTTCCGCCTTCATTTTTTGATATAATGGTGCATTTGGTAGTTCATTTGGTGAGGGAGGTAAGGCTATGCGGTCCAGTTTACCTGAGGTGGATGTACCCTTTCGAGCGATACATGAAGATCTTAAAAGGGTATTCTAAAAATCCTTATCGACCAGAAGCCTCAATAGTAGAAAGATATGTAGTTGAGGAGGCTATGGAGTTTTGCAAAGATTATATGTCAGGGAAGAAGGAACAATCTCGGCATGAAGAAGGGAGAAGCAAGGGAACACGAGGACTGAAAGTGAAGAATGTTCCTCGTGAAGAGGTGTTGCAAGCCCACTTGTATATCCTGAATAATATGGAAGAAGTTCAACCTTACATAAATGAACACAGAAACACTTTGAAGAACAAGAATCCAAGGAAGAATGACATGCAGATTGCTATTGAGCAAAACAAGACATTCATGTAGTGGTTCGAGGAAAAGGTTTTGCACGAGATCGGTGTGTCTGAGACAATCGAGTGGCTAGCTTGGGGGCCTTCGTTTCAGGTCATTACTTGGACCGGTTATGATATAAATGGCTATTCTTTCTATACCAAAGAGCAAGATGACAAAAGTACCATGCAAAATTGTGGGGTCATGGTAGAAGCTGAATCTATGCACTTTTCCAGTTCGAGAGACAAAAACCCCATATTAGCGTCTATGGCCTATTATGGAGTTATAGAAGAAATATGGGAGATGACGTACAACAAGTTCAAAGTTGCTTTATTTAAATGTAAGTGGGTTAGCAACAATGCCGTGGTAATAGATAAACAATTTGGATTTGTCTCAGTCGATCTTCGAAGAGTTGGCTATAGAGAAGAGCCCTTCATTTTAGCAAGCCAGGTGAAACAAGTGTTTTATGTCACCGATCCTGCCAGCAAAAATATGTCCATTGTCCTTAAAAGTAAAAAACAGAAGTATGGTGATCCGACCTTCAACCTTGATGACACACCACCTTTCACAACAACTACACCTCGAACAAATGAAGTAGAATTGGTAGATGATGACGAATATGCTGTAAGAAATGACCATGGTGAAGGACTATGGGAAACAATCTAGAGTAAGACCTTAATTTATAAACGAGAACTGTGTTTTTTCTGTTTTACTTCCCGCTTACTATATACATGTGTTTTCATTGCAATTTACTTACGTTTCTGATGATGCTTTTTGTGTTAACAGGAATATGGACAACGTTAGTGATGACGAGAGGCGTGGAGATGACGAAAGCTCTAGCAATGACGAAATTCCTAGAGTTGAACCCCCTGCAAGAAGGAGGGTTAGAGGCTGTACAAAGATGGGAGCATTGGTTGCACGTCATGAACATCAACAGGAGAGGCTGCATATAGACTTCGATGACAATCTGAATCCAGTTGGTCCTGAGGAAGACCACTTCATTAGCTACATAGGGCTTTTGGCTCGGAGCAAAGTGCGCATTACCTACGATAATTGGAGATTGGTTCCCCCAAAAACGAAAGACATGATTTGGCAGCAACTTTTGGTATGTAAGTTTTGATGCATTGTAGCTTTGTTCTTATTGTTTCAAATATAATAATCTTATGTTTTACCTTGTAGCAAACATACGATGTCCCCGACACCACAGAGATGCATAGGCACTGGATGGATGAGGTTTGTGTACGATGGAAAGGTTTCAAGAACAAGCTAACAAAGCATTACATTCGAGGGGCCCTTAGGGGTAACGATCCATGTGCACAGTATACATATTTATCTCCAGAGGACTGGAGGTTGTTTGCGGCATCACGAGCAGATCCTGAGTTTTTGGTAAGATTTCTGTCATGATATAGAACTACTTATATCGTTGATTTCATATACTTTATATCGTTGATTCATTTTTTGTTGTTTTTCATTCATAGAAATTAAGTGCAGCAAATGCCCAGAGGCAAGCAGAAAATAAATATCAACATTTCATGTCTCGCGGTGGATATCGGAAGCTTGAGCGGCAAATGATGGCAGAAGAGTTACAGAAAATGAAGGAAGCAGCGGAATCTGATCCTAGCGTTGTTATCCAGCCACCGGCACCTCCTCCACGTCACAAAAAATGGAAAGCAGGGAGGATTAAGGCTGGGAAGTACATAAATCCGACTGTTGCTGAGGTTGCTGCGAGGATTGTAAGTAGTTATACCATAAGTACCTAATTTTTTACATGTCGTTAGTGGTTTCGATACATTTACGATAAACTGCATGCTACAGGATGACCTGGACGAGCAGAGTAGCCAAGGTTCATTCAATCCAAGTAGACGGATGGACATCTTGTCAACGGCTATTGGGAAGGCAGATGACCTTGGTTGTGTTCGAGGAGAGACACCGGGAGTTAGTGCCGCGAGGTATTTTGGACGACACCCACGTTATTCGTCACAAGCTGGACCTAGTAAGGACGTTGTGGCCAAGATTCGAGAGGACCTCGAACGAGAGATCGAGGCCAACCTTCGCGACAAGCTCCGACAAGAGCTGTTGCCAGAGCTTCAACTTGAAATGGCAAAGATGTTTGAAGCACAAAGGGCAAGGGACGAGGCTCAAACTCAGGAATCCCCGGCCTTCAATAGCACCAGAGGAAGTTAGAACCCTTTGGAGCAACCACTTGGCCACCCTTCTCCCACTCCAGTGTCGGGACCACTTGGCGACCCTTCTCCCACTCCAGTGTCGGGAGACCCTTGCACCCTCTATTTGGATGATCCACTGTTACGTGTTGTTGCTGATGCTCTCGTTCACACACGTGCTACCACCTACCATAATCAGCAAATTCCGGAGGATTTTCGTAGGGTGAATGTGACGAGTGTTAGAAAGGGGGAAGAAGGTACAGCCATCCCTGTTCCTGATCCAGAGGTTGGCACGTTAGGTCAAGCGATAGGATCTTTCATCCTTTGGCCTCGCAATCTTATTGGTTCAGACGCAACACCTCCAATGATAGGAATTACCTTACTGTTACTGAAAATCTGTTGGCATCCTAATAACAATTTGTTTTTTGATGTTCTAAAAGGATGACGAAGCTGCGAGCAAATGGCCCTACTTAGCACGGCTGCAACAGATCTACAAGGGCATTAAACAGATTGACTTGAAGATGCCTCCAGGGATTGTGGGCCAAGTGGAGTATCCCTACACGATTGACAATAAAGATCTCAAGCAGTTTATCAAGTTGGAGGAGATAGATGCAGGCTGGGTCAAATTTACAGTCCGGTAAGTTTTTTTTCAATTTTCCCATAGAATTCATTTAGTGGTTTTTTGTTTTCATACATTCAAGAATTGATTCCTTATTTTAATTCTATTATAGCACCTTCTACGATCTCTGCGCAAACATGGAAAGAGGTAATTGGTATGGATTCTTATGTCCTGCGAATACGACAGGGGATACTTGTACTGTGGCGCATAGGACTCACTATGTCGGCTACCAAATGGCACAAAACAAACTTCGTTGTTATCTAGGACCCATTGTCCAACGGTTCGTATTTACATTTTGTCAATTTCAGAAGTTTACTAAATAATTGTCTTTTCACTCATCTAACTTCATTTTAAGGTGTACATGTTGTTAAAGAAACCACTGGACTTTGTGTGTTATATGTCCCCGCCGCAACGTAGTCTATTGGTTTGATCCCTTGAGTAACAAGCCAGACAGAGATACAAAATCCGTCTTCGACATGTAAGTTATTCTGTTTGTATTTCATTGACAACAAAAATAAATGAATGGTTCTAATTTCTGTTCATTTTGCTTTTCATGATAGTGCTTGTCAAACATATAGAATCCTAGGTGGGTCACGCGAGGGTATGGTTGTTAAAAAGCCAAAGTGGTTTTATCCCATAGTAAGTACATTCGATCCTACCTAATTGTTTCATTGACGGTCCTTTTAGACATACCTTTATTGATTTTAACAACCAATTGCATCCCTTTGATTAAAAGTGCCCTCGGCAACCTGGCAACACTGAATACAAATATTATGTTATACTTTATATGTATAACATAATTCAAAGTGGAATTACTAGCGATTTTGAAAAGGTAATCGCTTCTTCATTCTCAAATGATAATATTTTTGGTGTTCTAATCGAAATGTTAATTAATTCATTTGCTTGAGATTCATTTCATCAAAGCTTATTACTTTCTAATTTTCAGATTTTTGATAATCAAGATGCCTACCTACGTGAAGACCTTGATTTGATCAGAGATCTTTTGGCTGGACATCTTCTTCAACATATAGAGCAGTAAACTTGTTATTTTATATCAGTTTGTACTTGTGTGATGACAACGTTTTGACACTTTCTGGTTGTTTTTTGTTGATATATATAGTAGTAGGTTGTATGAAAGGTTATTGTATGTATATATAGTAAATATTGTAGTGCTGGATGTCCTTACCAGTTTGTAACGGACAGTGTGGTTTATGAATCCATCTTCTATTCTGTTTCTGCAGTTTCAATTCGTTGGGTAATACAGAATGTAAATTATGGTATAAAAAAAAACCTAACTTTTAGACGTCCCAAATTAAGAATTGGGAGGTCTAAAGTCCCACCCTGGGGGACTTTAGGCGTCCCAAATTACAATTTGGGACGCCTAAAGTCCCCACAGAGAGGGACTTTAGGCGTCCCAAATTGTAATTTGGGACGCCTAAAGTCCCATCCTGAGGGGACTTTAGGCGTCCCAAATTTTAATTTGGGACGCCTAAAGTCAGACTTTGGGCGTCCCTATCATTTGGGACGTCTTTTGTTTCAACTTACTACGCCCCCAGTATATACGTCCCCCCGTTTTGGGACGTTAAAGGTGCCAAATTTGGGAGGTTAAAGCCCCTTTTTGTAGTAGTGTCATATGGATAAAAAGTTAAGAAAGAGTTCTACAACTTTTATATTCAGACCAAAACCTAGTTCATTCTACAAGAGTTGCGAATTTTACTTGGAAGTTGAGGACGTGAATTTGTTTAAGTTTGCCCTTTGCCTACTAATTTGATCATAACTAGAGCTACAAATATTGAAACGAGGATTTTCCACTTGCATCTTCAAGCTAAGATCCAGAGTTACAACTTTCATATAGATCAAAATATGTAATTCCACCAACCATTCCATCTACCATTTCACCAACTCCTTTTCACCTACTACTTCATCTACCATTTCACCTACTCCATTCTTCCCTATATATAGCCATCCTCTCCCTCACATTTGCCACACACCATTTCATATCCATTACTTTCCTCTCCTCTCCCCATACACCATTTTAGAGTTAATTTCATGCATTGTATTTGCTTCTTGCATGCCTCCTACATGGAAGGCTTAGGTAGTAATCCGTTATGGATGGTATAGGTTGCCACCTACATGGAATATTTTACCACCTAAAGGGACGACTAGATTTTCTCCATTTTCATGCATCTAATTGTTGTATATTTATGTTTTAGAATTTAACATTCAAGTCTTATGCAATGTTTATGAAGTTTTCAATTTATTTTGGTTTTATTTTTAATTTCATTATGAGCTAAATTTTTATTTTCCAAGGGTTATGATGTAGCTTATTAACGACGGATTGAATCTTAACTTATAAAATATAGTTTTAATTTTTCCTTCATGATTGAATTTTAATTATTATTCTTAATGTTTTTGATTGATTGGCCATCTTTTAAATGATTTCAATTTGTAAGTTGAGACCGGAAGG
Source organism: Inga oerstediana (assembly GCA_963210345.1). Classification (NCBI taxonomy): domain Eukaryota; kingdom Viridiplantae; phylum Streptophyta; class Magnoliopsida; order Fabales; family Fabaceae; genus Inga; species Inga oerstediana. The sequence goes on from OY723407.1 coordinate 45,259,808, forward strand.
AGATGCATGTATGTAGATCATATAATTAAAACCATAACTTACGTATGAAATAGGAATGTATTCATATGAGTTATGTAGTCTTAATGAGTTTCATAAATCTTAATGTATGATTAATTGCTTGAATTGATATAGGACTATATTGGATTAGCAATTAATTATAGAATTGCTTGACCTCGGAAGAGGCTAGTAATTACATGAGGGAAACTCGGCTATCAATCATGTGGAATAAATTAGACTAGAATTGATAGGTGATTCAATCTAGAATTTGTTAAGTGAAATTTGATCCCTATGATTTTTTCTCATAGTTGTTTCATATCATTTGCATTCATATTTAATCATTTTTAATTTTATAATCTCAATCACCAACTAATCGATCGACTAAATAGAGTTAAAATTACTCATTTTGGTACTTAGTGATCAATCCTTGAGGGAACGATACTTTATGTACTTATGTATTACTTGTTTATGATAGTGTACACTTACACTATTTAATAGATGATTTAAACTCGTAACAAGTTTTTGGTGCTATTGCCGGGAATTGTAGTCAATAATATCAATACCAAGTAATTTTAATACTAATTTGGTCTTCCTATTACATTTGTTTTTCTTTTTGGTGTCTTGTGTTTCACTTTAGGCTTTTGCTTAGTGCATGACCAGATCAAAGAAGACTAAACTACAACCTCTTGATTCTGAGATCAAAAGAACTTATTGAAGAAATTGAAGAGTTCAATCAGTCTACTTCAATGCTAAGCAATCCGATGGCAAATCTGGAGGGAGAAGGAGCAAATACCAAAATACTCCGTGACTATGCAACACCAACAGTCATGGGAAAAATTATGGAATCAGAAACCACCAGTAGTAGCTAATAACTTTGAAATCAAGCCTACAATTATCTAGATGGTGCAAACAAATCAATTTGGTGGTTTACCACTAGAAGATCTTAATGCACATATAGCCAACTTCCTAGAAATCTACGACACATTCAAGCATAATGGTGTTACGATAATGCCATTAGACTTAGACTTTTGCCCTTCTCACTCAGGGGTAAGGCTAAGAGCTGGTTATAATCTCAACCAGTGGGAAGCATAACTACATGGGATATCATGGCTCAAAATATTTGGAAAAATACTTTCCTTTAGCAAAAATTGCTAAATTGAGGAATGAAATTGCTTCATTTACCCAGCATGAACAAGAAAGCCTCTATAAAGGATGGGAAAGATACAAGGAGTTGCTAAGGAGATGTCTTTATCATGGGTTACCAGATTGGTGGCAACTACAAACTTTCTATAGTGGGATGACACAAATCTCCAGAATTCTTGTAGATGCTATAACTGGAGGATCTTTAATGGGAAAAAGTCTAGAGGATGCTTACAATCTACTTGAGGAGATGGCAACTAATGCATATCAATGGCCTTCTAAATGTAGCAGTTCAAAGAAAGCACTTAGAGTGCACGAGCTGGATGTCCTTACAACTTTGTCTTCTCAAGTTGCATATATATCCAAGCAAGTAGGCTCTTTGACAAACCAAGCAAATGTAATTAGCATTCCTACTAAAGCCTATGATCGATGTGGAGGACCTCATGTAAGCATGCAATGTCAAGAAGGATACTCATTCATGCCGGAGTTAGCTCCTTATGTCAAAAATCAAAGAAATAACCCATTCTCAAACACTTATAATCTAGGTTGGCGAAATCATCTAAACTTTAGTTGGCGTAATAATAAAAATATGTTCCATCTGTAAGGGAATTACCAGTAACAAGCTCATCAACCAGCAAATCCATCACAACAGAAAGTGAATTTGGAAGATGTATTGGCTCAACTAACCATGAATGCATCTCAATGCATGGCTGAAACTGACGCAATACTCAAAAGCTAAGAAGCCTCAATAAAGAACTTGGAGATCTAGATGGGCCAAATTGAAAATAAGCTAAATTCCAGGCAAGCAGAACTTTACCAAGTGACACCGAAAGAAACCCAAGAGAGCATGTGAAGGCCGTTGAACTAAGAAGTGGGAAAGAATTGAAAGATCCTGTAATTAAAAAGAAGAATGGCGGAGAAAAGAAAGTAAGTGGAGAAGAACAGAAGGAGGAATACAAAAACCGAAGGAAGATCATGTGATACCAGGAAGAATTATCTTTCCAGATAATCCTCCTTTATATGTACCACCAGTTCCATACCCTCAGATACTCGCCAAGGCAAAGCTAGACAAGCAGTTTGCAAAGTTTCTGGAGGTTTGCAAAAAGTTACATATCAACATTCCTTTTGCAGATGCTCTTGCCCAATTGCCCAGTTATGCAAAATTCATGAAGGACATTCTCATAAATTAGCGTAAGCTTGAGGAATTTGAGATAGTTTTATTTACTGAGGAGTGCAGTGCTATTCTACAAAAGAAGTTACCACCAAAGTTGAAAGATCCAAGAAGCTTCTACCTACCTTACACCAATGTCACTTTGAAAAAGAACTTTATGACTTTGGAGCTAGTGTAAACATCATGCCATTATCTGTCTACAAGAAATTCAGTCTTGGAGAGGTGAAGCCGACCATAGTTTCATTACTTCTAGATGACTGATCAATAAAACATCCAAGAGGTGTCTTAGAAGATGTTCTGGTGAAAGTAGATAAACTCATCTTTCCAGCTGATTTCATAATACTTGACATGGAAGAAGACCAAGAAATTCTTATAATTCTTGGGAGGCCATTCGTAGCAACTGCGAGAATGTAATGGATATTCAACAGGGGAAGTTAACCTTGCGAATTCAAGATAATCAAGTATCTTTTAACATTTTCAAGGTCTTGTCCTTTCCAGATAAAGGTGATACTTGTTACAGAGTAGATATATTGATCAGCTGCACAAAAGATGTGATGGACGAAATCTGTATAGATCAACCATTAGTAATGGTAATGATAGATATATCAAAATCTACTAATCCTAAAGCCTTGGAGTATATTAGGTACCTGGAAGCAAATTCCCTAATTTTTATCAAGACACCATTTAAAGATCTGAGGGAAAGGCCGAATAACCAGGTACCATCAACAGAGAAACCACTAGTACTGGAGTTGAAAGCACTGCCATCCCACTTGAAGTATGCTTATCTAGGAGGAAATTCAACATTACTAGTGATCATTTCTGTAGCTCTTACTCCCAAAGAAGAAGAAGAGTTATTAAGATTTCTAAGGGAGTATAAAACAACATTTGGATAGTCAATGGTTGATATAAGAGGGATTAGTTCTTTAATTTGTATGCATAAGATCTTGATAGAGGATAACTACAAGCCATTTGTAGAACACCAGAGAAGACACAATCCGAATATGAAGGAGGTGGTAAGAAAGGAGATAATAAAGTGGTCGGATGCTGGCATAATCTACCCAATCTCTAACAGTCAATGGGTAAGTCTAGTTCAAGTTGTGCCAAAGAAAGGTGGAATGACAGTGATGCCTAATGAGAAAAATTAAACTAATTGCATAACAAATGGTGACTGGATAGAGAGTATACATCAATTATAGAGAGCTTAATAAAGCCACCAAAAAAGATGACTTCCCTCTGCTATTTATAGTCCAGATGTTTGACAGAGTAGTTGGAAAAGCTTATTATTGTTTTCTGGATGAGTACATAGGATATAATTAAATTACAATTGCACCAGAGGATCGAGACAAAACAACTTTTACATTTCTATATGGTACCTTTGCCTTTAAAATAATCCTATTTGGTATATGTAATGCACCAGCAATATTTCAAAGGAGTATGATGACGATCTTCTCAAACATGGTGGAAAGGTTCATTGAGGTGTTCATGGATGATTTCTCAATTTTTGGAGAATCATTTGATTATTGTCTTTCAAATCTGTCAAAATTCTTGCAACATTATGTGGAGACAAATTTAGTTCTAAATTGGGAGAAATGTCATTTCATGGTGAAAGAAGGAATCGTACTGGGTCACAAGGTATCTAATCGAGGCATTAAAGTGGACCGAGCTAAGATTGAAATAATTGAAAAGCTACCACCTCACTCCTAAATCAAGGGCATTCGAAGTTTTTTAGGACATGCGGGCTTCTATAGAAGATTCATCAATGACTTCTCAAAAAATCATAAAGCCACTTTGTATACTGTTGGAGAAAACCACTCCCTTTGTGTTTAATAAGGAGTGCTTATTAGCCTTCCAAACTCTAAAAAGTGCTTTAACTTTTGGACTAGTTATCATAGCTTCAAATTGGAACCTTCCATTTGAAATGATGTGCGATGCAAGTGATTATGCATTTAGTGCTGTTTTAGGCCAAAGAAGAGACAAGGTCTTTCATGTCATCTATTATGCTAATAGGACACTCTCAGATGCATAGCTAAATTATGCAACAACAGAAAATGAGCTCTTAGCATTAGTGTTTTCATTTGACAGATTTAGAGCCTACTTGATCGGGTCAAAAGTCATAATCTAGACAGACCGCTTAATAATCAAATACTTGATTAAGAAGAAAGATGTTAAACCCAGATTGATTAGATGGGTGCTTCTATTACAAGAATTTGACCAGGAGATCCAAGACAAAAAAGGGACTGAGAATCTCATTGTAGATAATATTTCTTAGTTAGAACCATCTGAACAAAAGAGAGAATCACCAATCAAGGAGAATTTCCTAGATGAGCAACTCCTTGTCATGTAATTACAACCCTCCCCTTGGTATGCAGATTTTGTAAATTACTTGGCAAACAAAGTAATGCCTTTTGAACTTTCTAAAGTACAAAAGAAGAAGTTTCTGGCTGATGTAAGGCATTACATTTGGGAGGATCCATTCTTATATAAATAATGCCCATATTGAATTATCAGAAGATGTGTTCCTAAAGAAGAAATGTCTAACATCTGTAATCACTACCATTCTTCCCCATATGGTGGTCATTTTGGAGCAAATAGAACAGCTACTAAAGTTTTTCAATCAAGGTTTTACTGGCCTACACTCTTCAAGGATGCCCACAGAATTGTGGCAACCAGTGACAGATGTCAAAGAATGAGAAATATCTCAAGGAGACATGAAGCCCCATTTTGTTGTCACTATTTTAGTAGTATAAAAATGTACTTTTCCACTTGTAAATATGCACTCTTCTACTTGTAAATATAGATGGTCCAAGAGAAAAGAAGAGAAAAAGGGTATCACACAAAAATGTAGATTTACATCTCTTTGTATTTTTGGTGAAACTGATTCAGGCAAGGATGGAGGATTTCTAACCACAGCAAAAGAACTTGAAAATGCATTAGATTCTAGACAGATCAACTTTGTATATGGGAAAGGCATCCAGGGTCTAAGAGGAAGTATGTCTATTTCCGTATCCACTAATAGAAGCAAGGGTTTAAGCGTAATGGTAGTGCAATTTTTTTGGTTGAATTTGAGCGAAACACTTCCCTTAAATACTTGAGAGATTGAGAGAATGAGTTACCATTATGAACTCGGTTCATTCATTTTCAAATAAAATTACCAGTTTATATTTTCGTTGATTCATGAATGCTGTGACCTCTTTATTCTTTAATTGTGTTCTTGCTTATGACATGGCATTTTTTATTTTGTTGGAAGTACTTATTAGTTACTCCATGTCTGAGGACATCTAAGAGATAAGTGTAGAGGAATTTTATAAGTAAAATATTTGTATATTTATTTTCCCTTATATAATGATTTTATGAATGATATTTGAGCTCAATTTAATAAATTCGGATGTAATTGATAAATAAATAATGATTTGGGCCTAAAACAGAATTTCTTGAAAAAAATACTAAACCAGACCCTCTTTCAGTTTTCAGACAATATCTGGAGATCTAGATGTCGAATTGGGACGTTCTTTATATTCATAAAAAGCCAAAAAAGAGCTCTACAATGTTTATGTTGAGACCAAAACCCAATTGTGAACCTCTAGACCTTTGCCCACTAATTTGTCTATAACTAGAACTGTAAATATTGAAATGAGGAGTTTCCACTTGCATCTTCAAGCTAAGATCCATAGCTATAACTTTCATACAGTTCAAAATGTGAAATTCCACCAACTATTCCATCTATTACATTCCATATACTATTTCACCAACTCCTTTTCACCCACCACTTCGTCTTCGTTTTCAACTACTACTTCATCTACAATTTCACCTACTCCATTCTTTCCTATATATAGCCATCCTCTCCCTCACATTTTCCACTCACCATTTCATATCCATTACTTTCCTTTCCTCTCCACATACACCATTTTAGAGATAATTTCATGTATCGTATTTGCTTCTTGCATGCCTCTCTTACATGGAAGGCTTGGGTAGTCCTCCTTTATGGATGGTATAGGTTACCACCTACATGGAAGGTTTTCCCTCCTAAAGGGATGGCTAGATTTTCTCCATTTTCATGCATCTAATTGTTGTATATTTATGTTTTAGAATTTAATATTCAAGTCTTATGAAATGTTTATGAAGTTTTCAATTTATTTTGGTTTTGTTTTTAATTTCATTATGAGCTAAATTTTTATTTTCCAAGGGTTATGATGTAGCTTATTAATGACTGATTGAATCTTAACTTATAAAATATAGTTTTAATTTTTCCTTCATGATTGAATTTTAATTATTATTCTTAATGTTTTTTATTGATTGGCCATCTTTTAAATGATTTCAATTTGTAAGTTGAGACCGGAAGGAGATGCATGTATGTAGATCATATAATTAAAACCATAACTTACGTATGAAATAGGAATGTATTCATATGAGTTATGTAGTCTTAATGAGTTTCATAAATCTTAATGCATGATTAATTGCTTGAATTGATATAGGACTATATTGGATTAGCAATTAATTATCGAATTGCTTGACCTCGGAAGAGGCTAGTAATTACATGAGGGAAACTCGGCTATCAATCATGTAGAATAAATTGGACTAGAATTGATAGGTGATTTAATCCAGAATTTGTTAAGTGAAATCTGATCCCTAGGATTTTTTCTCATAGTTGTTTCATATCATTTGCATTCGTATTTAATGATTTTTAACTTTGTAATCTGAATCACTAACTAATCGATTGACTTAATAGAGTTAAAATTACTCATTTTGGTACCTAGTGATCAATCCTCGAGGGAACGATACTTTACTCACTTATGTATTACTTGTTTATGACAATGTATACTTGCAATATTTAATAGACCATTTAGACTCGTAATAGAGGGCATGTTGGAGGTTTCCTTAGGAGATATTTAGTATTTTTAAATTTATATTTTAATATTGGGTCCTTCTAAATAATTACAATTTTATGGTCCTTTATAGTAAATATTATTTCTTCTGGGTCCTTTGTTGTTATTAATGTTTATTTTAAAAACAACCTACCTAACAATTTTCACTTGTAGAGCTACTACAGTCAATTGCATGGCTAAGCATATCTGTATCATCCAACACCCATACTTCCAAATTTAAATCCTATAATTTGGTGTAACAATTTGATAAAGCCTAAACCCACAATGCTAGTTAAGTTAGTTAATATAATATGTGTAGAACCAAAGTTCTGTATTAAAGATTTTGTAGAGATCACCGACAACGCTGAGCCTTAGTATTATGAAAAAGGAAAATATAAAGTAATTACAAAATTATGACAAATGATAAATGATGAAATGTTATTCAGAGAGCATGGTACAAAGCAATAAGAAAGAAGAATTTCGCTTGGAAAGAGAAAACAAAAAGGTAAGTCAATCCCATGCCCCTGACCTGGTTGCCCTATTTATAGCAAAGTGATTTGGTAAGTTGATTTTCCTTTTTCAAACTTGTGGTAAGTCAATCATCTCTTTTAGGATTTGCTGGTAAGTTAGTCTCCCTTTTTTGGATTTACTAGTAAGTCAATCTGCCTTTTTCTAATCTACTGGTAAATCAGTTCGCCTTTGTTTGGATGTACGGGAATTGGTAGGGAGTTTCTAGGTCAAATGCGCTATATCAGCTCTTGGACTTGACTAGGTATTTTGAACACGTGACTAAGTGTAACCTTGGGTTGGACTTGCCAGGCAACCTTCATGGGGTTTCCTCTCATGGAATGTCTTGCATATAGGCCCAATATATTAAATTGGGCCCTATACTAAGTCCCCCCAATCTTTAAGTCTAATTATGTATTGAGTTGGAGAGTGGATAGGCTTAGAACAGATGACGACAAGGAAATTAGCCAAAGTGGATAGTCAGTCAACTGTTCCATTTGACCATCTAATCTCAATCTCGCTAGCCACCAAAAAGCATATCAAAGGTAAGGGCACATAGGAGCTAAGAAAAAAGTGAAAGGGTGATAGTAGTTTGTTTGAACACGAGGGCATAGACCTCCACTTCACTAGTATGGCCTCATCAGTTACTGACGCACCATAAATTCTTCCAATAATTCATTGTCTTCTATTCCAGAATGTCATGGCAAGGTTGGAGGCTCAAGGACCTTCTAACTCATTGATGTCTTGCCTTGCCCAAATGTTCTAGGTATCATGTTATGATAGTCTATCCTTTTGTTTAAGTTAGCATCTGGACTAACTCTTAGTAACATCATTGATTGTAGGGTTTCCAGGCTAGGTTATACTTGGAAAGAGAGGCTTCCAACCTAACCTCGCAAGCTACCGAGAAAGACTAGATGATCCAAGACATACAGTAAGCTTTAATGTGTATGCTGGATTCCCAAGCTAAGATTGAAGTATAGGTAGAGTAGATGACAAACGAGCTAGCAACGACAAAGCATGAGTTGTCAGTTGTACATTCCAAAAATAGTAGGTTGAAGCAACAAATTAAGAACATCCCCATAGAGCCAGCATTTCAGATTTATTCCCAATTGATGATGAATTTAAGAAGGGTCAGTCAGACTAATAGGATCCCTACCAAACGATAGAAGAGTACCAATCCCTCCTTGATGGTAGGCTAGAAGATGACAGATCTGTTACTGGGGCTAATGATGAAAATCAGTAGGGGTGTGTGTGCCATTTTGGTCAAGACCTACTCTAGTCTAGTGTGCTTTTTTGTAGATCATTTGCTTGGGCCTTTTGCTTTTGTTCTGATTCTGTTTTGCCCAATTAATGGATTAGTGGCGATTTATGCACTTGACGATATTTGAATTATATTATGATGCAATATCTTTCATGATTCTTGTTTTTTGGTTTATTCAACTGGCATCCTTGGTATGTCAGTTGTGTTTGGATAGAAAATCTTCTATAACTAAGGTGTTTCATATTTTACACCATGTAATGAAGTAATTCGTTTGTTAGCAAATTCATAGTATTGTTGTAATACTTGACCAAGTGTGAGAATTTCAGTTGCTTGTGTTAGATCAAGCGTTTCACCCAAGAGGGGGGGTGAATTGGGTGATACTGAAATTTCTTTCGAAAATATAAAACTTTGACCAAAGAATTAAAACAGTAATGAGTAAGGAGAAATATCACCGAAGTGTACACCGGGAGTTATACTGGTTCGGTCACAACCACTTTGACCTACGTCCAGTCCTCAGAGCTCCTCTGAGAGTTTCACTATAGCTTCCAAGATTCAGTGGGTTCTTGGCACCTCAGTACAAGCAAGTTCCTTACACCTGGACACTCGCTCCCCCTTACAGGTTGTAATCCAATCCCAACTCAAGGTTCCACAACCTTAAGTTATCTCAATACCAAATATTGAGTTTGAATGAAATATCTCTCTTACAGAGTAAATGATAATCACTGAAGCATAGAAATACAATTTCAACGTAAAAACAGAGCAATGAACTTAATGATACGTTCGTATGGATGCTTAGTTGTTGTTCTCTGTTTGAAGGTTCCCATATATATAGGTATGTTGTTGATGACCGTTGGAACACTTCCTTTCGTCCGTTGGTGAGTGCGCAGCCACTATTGACTTTTCAAGTTTTTGAAAAATATCCGTTGGTGGTGGTTGGCATTTGAACGTTTCTTTTGACTTTCATCTCTTGATATGATTTCTTCATTGTTTCTCTGTAAATATACTAAGAATGCTAATACAATGAAAGGTTAATCATATAAGAAACAATATAATGAAGATTTGAATGATTTCTGAATTTCTGGGTATGCTTACTCGAGTAGCTCCTCGAGTAATCCTTGAAGTTTACTCGAGTACCTCCTCGAGTAACATCATGAAATCTTTGTTTAATTGAAAGTCAATGAAGAGAAACAAGATTACTCAGGTAGTGCATGGAGTAAACTAAATTTCAAACCTTTTAGAATAGTTATTTACTCGGGTAGCTACTCCAGTAATGCTTCTGCAACTTCATAGATTACTGGGGTAACACCTCGAGTAATCCTTTGAAAAACTTTTGATTACTCGATGCTCTACTCCAGTAATGTTGGCAGGATTTCAAGGTCGAGAGCAATTACCTTGTTACTCGAGTAGGGACTCGAGTAATGTATTCATTTTAGCATAGGTTACTCGGGTAGCTCCTCGAGTAACTGAGATTTCTGAACATGAGTTACTCTGGTAATGACTTGAAGTTTACTTTGAAAACATTTGCATATACTGGGGTACATACTCGAGGAATCCACTTAAAATAAACCATGAAAAACTTGTTTAATGGAGTAAGTACTCGAGGAAGATGAAAAAGAGAAATCAAGATAATCGGGTACTAACCTCAAGTTTTCACTCACCTTAATGCATTACTCGAGTAGGTCCTCGAGTAACATTGGCAGTGGTACAAAGTGTCGAGAGCTGGACATTTTCAAATACACGGTTACTCGAGTAGCTCCTCGAGTATCATGGGGAAAACTTGAAGTCAACTGGAAGTTTTCACAGCGTTACTCGAGTAGCGCCTCGAGTAACATCAGCAGTGGTACAAACTGCCGAGAAGTCCATATTTTCTGAAATAAAGGTACTCGAGTAGCTCCTCGAGTATCATTAGGAAAACTTGAAGGCAACTGGAAGTTTTCACATGGTTACTCGAGTAGCTCCTAGAGTAACATTAGCAGGCCGAGAGCAACCTAAAAATTTTACCTGGTTACTCGAGTAGCGCCTCGAGTAATGGTGGCAGGTTACTGGAAGTTTTCCTTGGTTACTTCAAGTTTTGGCTCATTACTCGAGTAGCGCCTCGAGTAATGCCTTAGAAATTGTACTTCTGATCAAGTTTCTCAACATTTTCTCTTGGCCAATCTTCACTACTTCCATGCTTTCCTCAAGTAAAGCTTATTCCTGTCATTACTTAGTTTAATCTTGATCATTAAACATTTCCTTTTCAAACCATTCTTTTGTTATCATCAAAACATGAGGTCTAACATTCTCCCCCTTTTTGATGATGACAAAACTTGGTGATTTTGAACATGGTTTTTCAAATTGGATTCTTAACTAATTATTTCTTATTAAGTTGAATATACCTTGCATACATAACAACTTCATTAGACAAAACATGTATCATAATTCAAAACTTTAAAAGATATCAAATGAAGTCATAATTTGAACATACTTGCATTAAACTTTAAGAATTTCAAATTACAAGATAAGTTTAAGAAAACTAATAACAAAATGCACCCTAGTGCCCATATACAACCAAATCCCCCAAATTAAGCTAGGACACATCCACAAAATCACTCTCAAGCTCTTCTCCCCCTTTTTGGTTTCATCAATCAAGTGGAGGACTAGGAGGTTTGGCCATGGAAATTGGTGTTGCTGGAAGGACCATAGAATCATTTGATTCTAAAGAATTAAATGAGCTAGAGGGTACTGGATCAGGCAGATGAAGTGGAGGGATATGGATGTCATCACCGGGAAGAGAAGGTTGGAAGACAACCATAGTAGAGGTTTCTCCTTCCGGGGTGGTCTGAATCTCAAGTGAAATCTCAACCTCAGGTGTATGCTTTTCAGGTGATGAAGAGGGAGATATCTCCTCAGTATGAGTAGGAGAGGGAATTGGTTTAGAGGTGGTTTCAGGCTGTGGTTTTTGAGGTGAATCATCGATGATAATATGTGTGGTTTCGTGGGTATCAGGATCATCCACTGTGAATAAGATATCTTTCCCTTGGGGCTCAAGTGGATCAGAAACCAGAGGGGTAGATGGTTCAGCCTCAGGAATGGGAATATTGTCTGAAGGAGGATCTACTGAAGGTGGTGGTGGTGGTGCAGATGAGGAAGGACCGGCAGAAGGTCCAGGACCCAAGGAATCCAATCCTGCCAGTATCAGTCTCAAAGTCTCTCCCTGGGCACGTTGCTCTGCTAGCAATTCCTCATGCCTTCGATCCATTCTTTCAACCAACTCTCCCATTTTTGTGTTCATGTGGGTTATGAGTTCTGCATTGGTGTTGGCTATGTCCACATGAAAGCCTCTGAGCATATTCTCCATAAAGTGCTGGAGAGTGGCATTCAGGAAAGATGGTGAAGATGTGGTAGCAGCTGGAGCCGATGACTGAGTGTCATCCATCCTACTGGTCTCTGCCTCAGTAGCCTTTCGCTTCTTCTTGGACCCAGACTCCAGTGGGCCTTTAAGAGGGATGTCGATGTTCAGTTTACCAATCTGGTTCCTCCCCACTGGGGTCATCCTCTCAATTGGCTCCTTACTATCCAAGTACCATATTTTGTTCTCTTTCAGGATAAGAGACACAATTTGGGGATATGGCATTGGAGTAGTACCTTTTCCATCCACCTTATACCTTTTCATTTCTGAAAATATATACTCTCCCAGATCCTTTTGCTCCTTCAAGAGAAGTGAAGCAAACCATCTATAGTCCCTATCCGAGAAGTGGGCATAGTTGTTGGCTTTGTTTACTAGGGACCTAGAGTAAATGTACCAAAGGACCCTATGGTGATCACACATATCACTCGGTTTAAAGTTTAGGGGACCAACTAACTCACCGGGCTTTAGGATAGTGAAAATTTGATTTGGCTCAAGCTCAGAATATATATCATCAGGGGGGTTCTCTATTCCTAACCACAGGTTAATTTTGGAAGGTGAAATCAAAATCTTTTGACCTCTCACAGTTGTGGTCATTTCTTCCTCTACTGAAGTTCGGTTAGGTTCATCTATTATCTCTAGGTTGCAATAGAAATGAGTGATTACCTTTGTGCAAAAAGGCAATCTAATGGACAACCAGGGCATAAAAAGCTCTAGATAAGGACTAAGATCGTGCTTCAATACCTCTTGAAGTAGCCTGAGATCCACATAGTGTGTCTTACACACTTTTCTTCTGGAGAATTGTGTCAGGTACTTGGGAGACTCCACCAGTTTGCCCACATTGAATCCTTTTGGAGGGGTAGTGATCTCTGCTTCTGGAATCTTGGATTTCTTGGATGATTGACCCTTCTCCATTTGGTCAATGATCCCAGCCATTGCCTTAGCCACATTTTTGTCATATTTTGGCTTCTTGATAGGCTTTGGAGTAAAAGAGGGTGTAGAGGAATCAGAGTGAGAAGGTGAGGGAGTTTTGACACCTTTACTTCTTCCAGTAGATGTGCTCTTTTTAGACTGATCCCTAGTCACAATAGGCTCTTTGATCACTACACCTTTGGCTTTAGGTTGTGGTTGAGGTTTAAGAGGAGTTTTGGCTTTTGGTCTTGGGATTAATTTTCTTCTCTTTGTTGGAGGAGGAGAAAGGAGATCAGGGTTTTGTTGTGAGTCAGAGGAATCTGTGAAGTTAAGATTCTTGGTTCTAACCATCTTGAAACTCAGAAAATCAAGAATCACAGTGAAACAGGGTAACTGTCGCGAGTTTAGGGCAGAAGGATTTTGAACAAAATAGGAAGTTTTTGGACTTGAAACCAGTTGGGTTTTGACGGAAATGGGGCAAGGAATCGATTGGGAAAAATTTTTGAAAGGGTGTATAGTGATTTACTCGAGGAGATTTTGTGGAAATGACCGAGTTTGCGCAAGATAAAGACCTAACACCCGACATTACTCGAGGCCTTACTCGAGTAAACTTCAAGTTTACTCGAGGCCTTCCTCGAGTGTTCATGCAGAAAAATTCAAAAATAATTCATTTAAATTGCGTACCTGGCATGAATCATCCATGAATGTTCCCTCGATCATTCATAGTCCATTTGATTCAGATTTGAGTCATTATTCAACACTTTGAGAATCTGAGCTCCGACATTACTCGAGGCCTTCCTCGAGTACGCTTCAAGTTTACTCGAGGCCTGCCTCGAGTAAATAGCTTTACAACTTCTGACTCTTCATTTCTTTGAAAACTGGACCGTTATGTTTGAAAATTAAGTAACTTGATCCGTTACTTCCAGTTTTGGGGGCCATTACTCGAGCACATACTCGAGTAAAGTGCTTCTTTACTTCAAGTTGCTCCTCGGGTATTGCTTTTCTGTCACACATTACTTCAAGTTGGTACTCCAGTAAATGTGTCCTCTGATCACCTCTGTTTTTGTTTCTCAAAACAGAATTTCAACCTTCCTGCAAAACACATTTCTATATACTCCGATGCTTAAGTTAGTGATCATCAAAACATTATCAAATGACTTCATCTAATATTATGAAATGCTGAAAATACTTATAACTCATTGGGATTTACCATTCCCAATTCTCTTCTAATGAATAGAAATTGATCTTTTGCAAGGGGTTTTGTGAAGATATCAGCTAGTTGAAGATGAGTAGGAATGAATATCACTTTCACATCCTTCTTTTGAACATGATCTCTAATGAAGTGATGCCTGACATCGATATGCTTTGTTCTAGAGTGTTGAACTGGATTCTTTGCCAAGCTTATCGTACTTGTATTATCATAATAGATTGGTATTTCTTTGAGATAAATACCAAGATCTTGTAGTTGTTGTTTTAACCATATCACTTGTGCACAACAACTTGAGACTGCAACATATTCGGCTTCTGTTGACGAAAGAGACACTATATTTTGTTTCTTGCTGAACCATGAGACAAGAGATCCTCCAAGAAATTGTCCTTGTCCACTGGTGCTCTTTCTGTCTGTCTTGTATCCTCCATGATCAGAATCTGAATAAGTGATTAAATATTCACTTCTTCCTTTGGGATACCACAGACCCAATTCTGGTGTGTCAGCAAGATATCTAAAGATTCGTTTGACCGTTTCAGCATGTGATTCCTTTGGCGCCGATTGATATCTTGCACATATGCCAACATTAAATTGGATGTCTGGTCTGCTTGCCGTGAGATAGAGTAATGATCCAATCATTCCTCTATATTTTGTGATATTGTAGTCTTTCCCTTTAACATCAGCATTAAGCAACGTTGTTGAACTCATAGGTGTGTCTGAGCCATTTGCTTCATCCATTCCATACTTCTTCAATAGCTCTTTTAAATACTTTGTTTGAGATATGAAGATTCCATTCTTTCTTTGTTTGATTTGCAAACCAAGAAAGAAATTCAATTCTCCCATCATTGACATCTCAAACTCTCCCTGCATTATCTCAGAAAATTCCTTACATAGAGATTCATTAGTAGCATCGAAAACAATATCATCAACATATATTTGAACAATTAAGATATCATCACATTTTCGATTTATAAATAATGTTGTATCAACTTTTCCCCGTACAAAACCTTGATCGATGAGAAACTTACTAAGCCTTTCATACCAGGCTCTAGGAGCTTGTTTTAAACCATACAAAGCCTTTTTAAGTTTGAAAACATGGTCCGGTTTAGTGACATCTTCAAAACCTGGAGGTTGTTCTACATACACTTCTTCCATGATGTAACCATTTAGAAAAGCACTCTTAACATCCATTTGATAGAGTTTGAATCCTTTGATGCAAGCAAAGGCTAAGAGTACACGTATAGCTTCCAATCTAGCCACTGGAGCATACGTTTCCTCATAATCAATTCCTTCTTCTTGATTATAGCCTTTGGCCACCAATCTTACCTTGTTTCTGACAATAATTACAGATTCATCGAGTTTGTTTTTGAATACCCATTTAGTACCAATGATCGTATGATCTTTGGGTCGGGGCACCAAATCCTAAACTTGATTCCTTTCAAACTGATTTAGTTCTTCTTGCATTGCTATGACCCAATCATTGTCTGATAGGGCTTCATCAATGTTAGAAGGTTCAATCTCAGAAATGAATGCAGAAAAACTTACTTCATTGAAAACTCTATTTTTGGTTTTGATCCCTTCATTCACATCTCCTATGACTTGATCTAAGGGATGACTTCTATTGTATTTCCAGGCTTTAGGTTGTCCTGGAGATTGCTCTTCTTCCTTAGTTTCATCAACCTTTGGAATAAGAGACTTAGAAATAGATTGACCATTTTCTTGATTTAAAACAACTTCCTGTTCTTCATCAATGGTTTTGTCAGAGGATTCAAATTCATCAAATACAACATGAATTGATTCTTCAACAACACAAGTTCTTTTATTGAAAATTCTATATGCCTTACTTCGGTTAGAATAACCTAGAAAAATTCCTTCATCAGTTTTAGAATCAAATTTTCCTAAGTTATCTTTACCATTATTATGAATGAAACACTTACAACCAAAGATGTGTAGATGAGCAATGTTTGGCTTTCTTCCTTTGTATAGTTCATATGGTGTCTTTCCAAGTTTTGTTCTGATATATGCTCTATTTGAAACATAGCATGCTGTACTCATAGCATCAGCCCAAAACACTTGAGACACATTCTTTTCATTTAACAATGCTCTAGCCATCTCGTGAGCACTCTATTCTTACGTTCCACAACTCCATTTTGTTGAGGCGTCCTTGGAGCAGAGAAATTGTGATCAATGCCATTAGTATCACAGTACTCTTCAAAGGCTTGATTTTCAAATTCTCCACCATGATCAGTCCTAATACCTGCAATAGACATACCTTTCTCATTTTGCACTTTCTTGGCAAAAACAATAAATTCTTCAAAGGTTTCATCTTTTGATGATAGAAAAATAACCCATGTAAATCTAGAGAAATCATCAACAATGACCAATGAATATAGATTGCCACCAAGACTCTTTACTCTTGCTGGACTAACTAAATCCATATGCAACAATTGTAATGGTATATTTGTTGAAATTTCATTTTTCAATTTGAAAGATGATTTAGTTTGTTTACCCTTTTGACATGCATCACAAATCAAATCATTTTTGAAATTTACTTTGGGTAAACCGAGTACTAAATCCTTTTTGATTAATTTGCCTAGTTGATGCATATTGACATGAGCCAATCTCTTGTGCCATAACCAACTTTCATCAGCATTACTCATAAAACAGTTTTCAGATTCATTTTTACTAAAATCTAGAGTATAACAATTACCTTCCCTTTTTGCTCTGAGCTTGGCCTTGATATTTTTCTTATCAAGCTGTAAATCATTCTTGTTGATAATCAAACATTCTTCTGAGTCAAAAATTACCCAGTTGTCTTTATCTGCACTTTGACTCACGCTCAGCAAATTGTGACATAAGCCTTCAACATAATATACATCTTTGACTTGTATTCCTTTGTCATTTTTGATTTCTCCAATTCCTGCTATCCTTCCGGATTGATTTCCTCCAAATTTTACCTGTCCACCTTCCTTAGGTTGCAATGTGGTAAAACTTTCGAAATCACCGGTCATATATCTAGAGCATCCACTATTTATGTACCACTTGTTATTTTTGGATGCTTTGAGACATACCTGCAATCAAATGACTAAGTCTTAGGTACCCATATCTTTCTGGGTCCTTTTTGGTTAGTACAAATCATTTTCTAAATATATGAACCTTTAGGTACCCATTTGTAGGTTCCTATTGTTCCTTCCTTCTTATGAATGCATGATGAAGTATGATGTCCTTTTCTATTACAGCAGTTACAAAATGCAAAAGGATTTGATGTATGCACAGAATGCTGAAAATAATTTAAGTAAGATTTACCTCCTGCTTTCTTTCTACCTTTCCTTTTATCTAACTTTGGATCATATCCAATTCCAGATCGATCATTTACAAATCGTTGAGCTTTCAAAATAACATTTAACATCTCACTTCCTTGTGTAAATTTTTCAAGAGTTTTTGTGAGATCAATGTTTTTCTTTTTCAGAGATAAACAGTTTTCACAATCCTTTTCTTTAGTTTCAAGAGCTTTGTTTTTCTTTTTAACAACAATCAATTCTTTAACTACTTTGATGAATTCAGAATGTAAAGCATTATATTCGGAAAGTAATTCATCATAGGTAGGTTCAGAATCATTTACCTCTTCTTCTATTTCTTCTTGAGCAACAAGACATATATTAGCTACCTCTTCCTCATCGCTTTCTTCGTCTGAGGAGCTGTCACCCCATATAGCAGATACAAAGGCTTTCTTTTTGTTGAAGAATTTACCTTTTCTCTTTTCTTTGCTCTTTTGATTCAAATCTGGACATTCTGACTTGATATGTCCTGGTTTTCCACATTCATAGCAAATTATATGATCTTTGCTACTATTTCCTCCTTTCTGAAAATGTTTGAATCATTGACCTTTCTTGTAGAACTTTCTGAATCGTTTTATGATTAGACCCATTTCGTCATCGTCGAACTCTTCATCCTCATCCTGATTTTCTTCTTTTGCTTTTAGAGCTAGACCTTTCTTTTTCTTGTCGCCAATGTCATCTAGTTCTCTTTTGAATTTTAATTTGCTTTCATATTTAGAAAGACTTCCAAATAGAGAAGCAACTGATCTCATTGATTCTCCTTTTGCTTCTTCTATTGCAGTAACTTTTACTTCCCACTCTTTAGAAAGAATATTCAAAATCTTTCGTACTTGGGTGTGCTGATCATAGACTTTTCCAAGAGCTGCAAGTTGATTAACAAGATGAGTATATCTAAGTTCGAATTCAGAAATTGACTCACCTAATTTCATTCGAAGCAAATCGAATTCGGTGACCAAGGTGTTGATTTGATTCTCCTTTATTCCCGAAGTTCCCTCATGAGCTATTTCTAGAGCTTCCCACATTTGCTTTGCTGTTGGGAGTGTGCAAATTCTGAAATATTCACTTTGACTCAAAGCGCTTTGCAACATTAGAATTGCTTTGCTATTAAGAGTGATAAGTTTCTTATCATTCCATCATATTCCGCTGGCGTCTTTGGAATTTTCTGAGAATCTACAACCTTTGTAGGTTGATAATTTCCACTCTCAATTACATCCCATAGCCCATATTCAGTAGCCATCACGAACACTCTGAACTTAGCTTTCCAGAAAGAAAAGTGTTCTCCATTGAAACCAAGGGGTCTAGTGATAGATGCTCCGTCGGGAAGAATTCCTTCACCCATGCTTGCCATTGGATCCTTCTTAGGCTGTTAAACCTTAACAAGAAGACCTACGCTCTGATACCAAATGTTAGATCAAGCGTTTCACCCAAGAGGGGGGGTGAATTGGGTGATACTGAAATTTCTTTCGAAAATATAAAACTTTGACCAAAGAATTAAAACAGTAATGAGTAAGGAGAAATATCACCGAAGTGTACACCGGGAGTTATACTGGTTCGGTCACAACCACTTTGACCTACGTCCAGTCCTCAGAGCTCCTCTGAGAGTTTCACTATAGCTTCCAAGATTCAGTGGGTTCTTGGCACCTCAGTACAAGCAAGTTCCTTACACCTGGACACTCGCTCCCCCTTACAGGTTGTAATCCAATCCCAACTCAAGGTTCCACAACCTTAAGTTATCTCAATACCAAATATTGAGTTTGAATGAAATATCTCTCTTACAGAGTAAATGATAATCACTGAAGCATAGAAATACAATTTCAACGTAAAAACAGAGCAATGAACTTAATGATACGTTCGTATGGATGCTTAGTTGTTGTTCTCTGTTTGAAGGTTCCCATATATATAGGTATGTTGTTGATGACCGTTGGAACACTTCCTTTCGTCCGTTGGTGAGTGCGCAGCCACTATTGACTTTTCAAGTTTTTGAAAAATATCCGTTGGTGGTGGTTGGCATTTGAACGTTTCTTTTGACTTTCATCTCTTGATATGATTTCTTCATTGTTTCTCTGTAAATATACTAAGAATGCTAATACAATGAAAGGTTAATCATATAAGAAACAATATAATGAAGATTTGAATGATTTCTGAATTTCTGGGTATGCTTACTCGAGTAGCTCCTCGAGTAATCCTTGAAGTTTACTCGAGTACCTCCTCGAGTAACATCATGAAATCTTTGTTTAATTGAAAGTCAATGAAGAGAAACAAGATTATTCGGGTAGTGCATGGAGTAAACTAAATTTCAAACCTTTTAGAATAGTTATTTACTCGGGTAGCTACTCCAGTAATGCTTCTGCAACTTCATAGATTACTGGGGTAACACCTCGAGTAATCCTTTGAAAAACTTTTGATTACTCGATGCTCTACTCCAGTAATGTTGGCAGGATTTCAAGGTCGAGAGCAATTACCTTGTTACTCGAGTAGGGACTCGAGTAATGTATTCATTTTAGCATAGGTTAATCGGGTAGCTCCTCGAGTAACTGAGATTTCTGAACATGATTTACTCTGGTAATGACTTGAAGTTTACTTTGAAAACATTTGCATATACTGGGGTACATACTCGAGGAATCCACTTAAAATAAACCATGAAAAACTTGTTTAATGGAGTAAGTACTCGAGGAAGATGAAAAAGAGAAATCAAGATAATCGGGTACTAACCTCAAGTTTTCACTCACCTTAATGCATTACTCGAGTAGGTCCTCGAGTAACATTGGCAGTGGTATAAAGTATCGAGAGCTGGACATTTTCAAATACACGGTTACTCGAGTAGCTCCTCGAGTATCATGGGGAAAACTTGAAGTCAACTGGAAGTTTTCACAGCGTTACTCGAGTAGCGCCTCGAGTAACATTAGCAGTGGTACAAACTGCTGAGAAGTCCATATTTTCTGAAATAAAGGTACTCGAGTAGCTCCTCGAGTATCATTAGGAAAACTTGAAGGCAACTGGAAGTTTTCACATGGTTACTCGAGTAGCTCCTAGAGTAACATTAGCAGGCCGAGAGCAACCTAAAAATTTTACCTGGTTACTCGAGTAGCGCCTCGAGTAATGGTGACAGGTTACTGGAAGTTTTCCTTGGTTACTTCAAGTTTTGGCTCATTACTCGAGTAGCGCCTCGAGTAATGCCTTAGAAATTGTACTTCTGATCAAGTTCCTCAACATTTTCTCTTGGCCAATCTTCACTACTTCCATGCTTTCCTCAAGTAAAGCTTATTCCTGTCATTACTTAGTTTAATCTTGATCATTAAACATTTCCTTTTCAAACCATTCTTTTGTTATCATCAAAACATGAGGTCTAACAGCTTGGTGTGTACGTCATGTCTTTGTGGCTTGGTTTGTGTTCCACCACGGGATACCCCTAAAGTTGGATTATCAACATTTAGAAGTGTTAATAGAGAACCTTATTTGCTATGATGTCAGTATATGCTAGTACATAGTGTAGTTTTATTGTAATATTTGACTAAGTATGGGAATTTTGGTCAATTAGTATGTACCTTAAATCTTTATGACCCGATTTGTGTTTAGCTATGGGACGCCCCTAAAGTTGGGTTCTCAATATTTAGAAGTGTTAGGATAGAGTGCTCGTGAATTGTATGACGCATCAATTATGTGTCTTTTATCTTAGTAGGTAAGTCTTGTATGCTAAGTACAAGCTACTAAATGGGTTTGTATGTAGTGTGCCAAATTGAAGAAAATATGTAGAAGGTAGTCAAAAAATGGCATTGTTATATTAATATAATGACTTACAAAAAGAGGACAAATGTACAATCTTATTCCCTAGTAAGATACAACATATTATAAAAAAGCCAAATTCCCCAATTGAATAACAATCGACGTAGTTGAAGAATTCCATATAAAGAGAATGTGTTATAAAATGGAATGTATTGATGCTAGGGCTTTCTAATATCAAAATACCCAATATGATTGGGCTATATAGCTTAGAGCATCAGTTACTTTATCTTAGGCATGAGTACAGGTTGCATTATCATGTCTTGCCTACGAGGTTAGTAAGTATGTAAAATCCAAAAATGAATTTAGAAGGTAAGGATTTAGAAATTGTACCTCATTAGATGTATTGCATCACAACTTTATCTTCTTCCCACTTGATTTGGGCTTAGGCTCGAGCCAATACATTATCTATTGTATGATAAATATATTTTGTTAGTTTTTTGTATAGGTCAGAGTTTGGGAGTAGACCTTTACTGAATGCATCAATGGTCATTTGTACATCACAATTTGGTATGTGGATTTTTTTCTCTGTTAAACCTGCCTACATAGTCCTATAACAACTCTCACTCCCCCTGAATGATTTGGTAGAGGTTGTTTGGCTCCTTTTCAATCTTTCGACTGCTGGAAAATCACTACACGAACAAATCATTCAAGTTTGCGAACTATCCTACCGAGTTGGTTGGTAAGTTGGTAAATCATTTCAACACTGGTTATTGAACCATATTTTTATATTCTTTTTCATGATTAATTTTGAATTTTTAATATATTTCCTAGGACATTATTGCATGATTAAGCACTAATTTGAGTTAAGGACATTTGAACTGAATTAAGTACAATTAGGGGCAAAATGGTCATAATTTTTTAATTATTCATGCAAATGATTTCTTGGACTTTTGATGCTACCTTGTGCTTAATCTTGCATTGTAGGTGTTTTATAAGAAAATTGGAGAATTTAGAAAATGACAATTAGGGCCAGAATTAATATTTTTTAGGAATGGGGAAAATTAAAGAAAAGAGCCCCCAGAATTTTTGGAAATTACAGTTGATTCCCACAAATGTTTCAAAAATTTGAACTTTAGTTCCTCCACAAAATTTTAAAGTTTGCAAATTGGTCCCTGGTTAAAATAGGTTTTGTTCGAACTTTTCTCCAACCTTTTCTTCCTAGATAGTTTTAGACAAGCACTGTGAATGCAGAAATTCAAACTAGAGAGTCCTCTTCGACGAGAGAGAGCTTGAGAGGAAAGGGAAAGAGACGGAGAGCCACCACCACCATTAAGGAGTTCCTTCCTTACTATCACCGCTGTTCTTCTCTGTCGGAGGCTGAAAGCTGAGAAGATTGGAGATTATAGAAGTAGGGTGAGAATGCTATAAAGATGTTAGATCTCATGTTTTGATGATAACAAAAGAATGGAATGAAAAAGAATTGATTAATAAATAAGTTTGAGCAAAGTAATAACAGAAATAAGCATCACTAGAAGTAAGCATTGGAGTAATGAGGAAAGACCAAGAGAAAATGCTGAGAAACTTAAGCAGGAGCAATTTCTCTAAGGCATTACTCGAGTACGTACTCGAGTAATGAGACAAAACTTGAAGTAACCAAAGGCACCTTCCAGTAACCTGCCAACGTTACTCGAGTAAGTACTTGAGTAATAGTGTAAGTATTTTCAAGTTGCTCTCGGCCTGCCAATGTTACTCAAGTAGGTACTCAAGTTACTCTGTTCCATAAAATATGATGCTCTCGGCATTTTGTACCACTGCCAATGTTACTCGAGGAGCTACTCGAGTAACTCAGTAAGGTAAGCAAAAACTTGAAGGTGGTACCCGATTAACTTGATATAATTTTATCTCATTTTCCTCGAGTCACTACTCTAGTATGCAAGTATTTAATGTTTCATTTTGAGTGGATTCCTCGAGTAGGTACCCAAGTATGCAGAGTTATTTTCAAGGAAAACTTCAAGTCATTACCCGAGTAAATTGTGCCCAAAAAGTAAGTTTACTCGAGTAGGTACTCGAGTAACAAGGTAATCTAACTTGATGTGCTCTCGGCCTTAAAATCCTGCCAACATTACTGGAGTAAAGCATCGAGTAACCAAAAGTTTATTTGAAGGTTTACTCGAGTTGGTACCCGAGTAACTCATAAAGTTGTGAGTGTATTACTCGAGTAGGTACCCGAGTAAACATTTATTTCCAAAGGTTTGAAAATTGGTTATTCCATGCGCTACCCGAGTAATCTTAAATTTGTCTGTTGACTTACAGTTGATCAAAGATTTCCCGATGATACTCGAGTAAACTTCAAGGAATACTCGAGTAATCAAACTCATAAATCCAGAAATCATTCAAACGTTCATTGATTTGTTTCCTATATGATTAATCTTTCATTGTATTAGTATTCTTAGTCTATTTACAGATAAACAATAAAGAAATCATATCAAGTAATGGAAGTCAAAAGAAACGTTCAAATGCCAACCACCGCCAACGGATATTTTTCAAAAACTGAAAAGTCAATAGTGGCTGCGCACTCTCCAACGGACAAAAGGAAAATGTTCCAACGGTCTTCACCAATATATCTATATAAATGGGAACATCCAAATAGAGAAAGAACAACAAGAACACACACAAACGTATCATCAAGTTCATTGCTCTGTTTTCACGTTGTAATTATATTTCGATGCTTCAGTGATTCTTATTCACTCTGTAAGAGAGATATTTCATTCAAACTCAATATTTGTTATTGAGATAACTTAAGGTTGTGGAACCTTGAGTTGGGATTAGATTACAACTTGTAAGGGGGAGCGAGTGTCCAAGCGAAGGAACTTGCTTGTACTGAGGTGCCAAGAACCCACTGAATCTTGGAAGTTATAGTGAAACTCTTAGAGAAGCTCTGAGGACTGGACGTAGGTCAAAGTGGTTGTGACCGAACCAGTATAACTCCCGGTGTACACTTCGGTGATATTTCTCCTTACTCCTTACTGTTTTAATTTCACTGTTAAAGTTTTACATTTCCGACGAAATTTTAGTATCACCCAATTCACCCCCCTCTTGGGTGAAACGCTTGTTCTAACATTTGGTATCAGAGAGTAGGTCTTCTTGTTAAGGTTTAACAGCCTAAGAAGGATCCAATGGCAAGCATGGGTGAAGGAATTCTTCCCGACGGAGCATCCATCACTAGACCTCCCGGTTTTAATGGAGAACACTTCTCTTTCTGGAAAGCTAAATTTAGAGTGTTCGTAATGGCTACTGAATATGGACTATGGGATGTAATTGAGAGTGGAAACTATCAACCTACAAAGACTGTAGATTCTCAGAAAATTCCCAAGACGCCAGCGGAATATGATGAGAATGACAAGAAACTTATCACTCTCAACAGTAAGGCAATTCTGATGTTACAAAGTGCTTTGAGTCAGAGTGAATATTTCAGAATTTGCACACTTCCAACAGCAAAACAAATGTGGGAAGCTCTGGAAATAGTTCATGAAGGAACTTCGGGAATAAAGGAGAATCGAATCAACACTTTGGTCACATAATTCGATATACTTTGAATGAAATCAGGTGAGTCGATTTCTGAATTTGAACTTAGATATACTCACCTTGTTAACCAACTTGCAGCTCTTGGGAAAGTCTATGATCAGCACACCCAGGTACGAAAGATTTTGAATATTCTTTCTAAAGAGTGGGAAGCAAAAGTTACTGCAATAGAAGAAGCAAAAGGAGAATCAATAAGATCAGTTGCTTCTCTATTTGGAAGTCTTTCTGAATATGAAAGCAAACTAAAGTTCAAACGAGAACTAGATGACATTGGTGACAAGAAAAAGAAAGGTCTAACACTAAAAGTGAAAGAAGAAAATCAGGATGAGGATGAGGAGTTTGACGATGATGAAATGGGCCTAATCATAAAACGATTCAGAAAGTTCTACAAGAAAGGTCAAGGATTCAAACACTTTTAGAAAGGAGGAAATAGCAACAAAGATCATATCATTTGCTATAAATGTGGAAAACCAGGACATATCAAATCAGAATGTCCAGACCTGAATCAAAAGAACAAGGAAAAGAGAAAAGGCAAATTCTTCAACAAAAAAGAAGGCCTTCGTATCTGCTATATGGGGTGATAGCTCCTCAGACGAAGAAAGTGATGAGGAAGAAGTAGCTAATATATGTCTTGTTGCTCAAGAAGAAACAGAAGAAGAGGTAAATGATTCTGAACCTACCTATGATGAATTACTTTCCGAATATAATGCATTACATTCTGAATTCATCAAAATAGTTAAAGAATTGGTTGTTTTCAAAAAGAAAAATAAAGCTCTTGAAATTGAACTTAAAGAAAGTTTGGAAAAGGATTGTGAAAATTGCTCTTCTTTGAAAAAGAAAAATATTGATCTCACAAAAACTCTTGAAAAATTTACTCAAGGAAGTGAGATGCTAAATGTCATTTTAAAAGCTCAACAATTTGTAAATGACCGATCTGGAATTGGTTATGATCCAAGATCAGATAAAAGGAAAGGTAGAAAGAAAGCAGGAGGTAAGTCTTATTTGAATTATTTCCAGCATTCTGTGCATACATCAAATCCTTTTGCATTTTGTAACTACTGTAATAGAAAAGGACATTATACTTCTTCATGCATTCATAAGAAGAAAAGAACAATAGGAACCTACAAATGGGTACCTAAAGGTTCATATATTCAGAAAATTATTTGTACTAACCCAAAAGGACCCAAAAAGATGTGGGTACCTAAGACTTAGTCATTTGATTGCAGGTATGTCTTAAAGCATCCAAAAATAGCAAGTGGTACATAGATAGTGGATGCTCTAGACATATGACCGGAGATTTTGAAAGTTTTACCACATTGCAACCTAAGGAAGGTGGAAAGGTAAAATTTGGAGGAAATCAATCCAGAAGGATAGCAGGAATTGGTGAAATCAAAAATGACAAAGGAATACAAGTCAAAGATGTATATTATGTTGAAGGCTTGTGTCACAATTTGCTGAGCGTAAGTCAAAGTGCAGATAAAAACAACTGGGTAATATTTGACTCAGAAGAATGCTTAATTATCAACAAGAATGACTTACAGCTTGATAAGAAGAATATCACGGCTAAGCTCAGAGCAAAAAGGGAAGGTAACTGTTATACTCTAGATATTAGTATAAATGAATCTGAAAATTGTTTTCTGAGTAATGCTGATGAAAGTTGGCTATGGCATAAGAGATTGGCTCATGTCAATATGCATCAACTAGGCAAATTACTCAAAAAGGATTTAGTGCTTGGATTACCCAAAGTAAATTTCAAAAATAACTTGATTTGTGATGCATGTCAAAAGGGTAAACAAACTAAATCATCTTTCAAATTGAAAAATGAGATTTCAACAAATAGACCATTACAATTATTGCATATGGATTTAGTTGGTCCAGCAAGAGTAAAGAGTCTTGGTGGCAACCTATATTCATTGGTTATTGTTGATGATTTCTCTAGATTTACATGGGTTATTTTTCTATCATCAAAGGATGAGACCTTTGAAGAATTTATTATTTTTGCCAAGAAGGTGCAAAATGAGAAAGGTATGTCCGTTGCAGGAATTAGGACCGATCATGGTGGAGAATTTGAAAATCAAGCCTTTGAAGAATATTGTGATACTAATGGTATTGATCACAATTTCTCTGCTCCAAGCACACCTCAACAAAATGGGGTTGTGGAACGAAAGAATAGAGTGCTCACAGAAATGGCTAGAGTAATGTTGAATGAAAAGAACGTATCCCAAGTGTTCTGGGCTGATGCTATGAGTACAACATGCTACATTTCAAATATAGCATATATCAGAACAAAACTTGGAAAGACACCATACGAACTATACAAAGGAAGAAAGCCAAACATTGCTTATCTACACATCTTCGGTTGTAAGTGTTTTATTCATAATAATGGTAAAGATAACTTGGGACAATTTGATTCTAAAACTGATGAAGGAATTTTCCTAGGATATTCTAACCGAAGTAAAGCATATAGAGTTTTCAATAAAAGAACTTGTGTTGTTAAAGAATCAATTCATGTTGTATTTGATGAATTTGAATCCTCTGACAAAACTTTTGATGAAGAACAGGAAGTTGTTTTAAATCAAGAGAATGGTCAATCTATTTCTAAATCTCTTATTCCTGAAGTTGATGAAACCAATGAAGAAGGGCAATCCTTAGGACAACCTAGAGCTTGGAAATACAATAAAAGTCATCCCTTAGATCAAGTCATAGGAGATATGAATGAAGGGATCAAAACTAGAAATAGAATTTTCAATGAAGTAAGTTTTTCTACATTCATTTCTGAGA
This sequence comes from Inga oerstediana, assembly GCA_963210345.1. Classification (NCBI taxonomy): domain Eukaryota; kingdom Viridiplantae; phylum Streptophyta; class Magnoliopsida; order Fabales; family Fabaceae; genus Inga; species Inga oerstediana. The sequence continues at coordinate 45,287,677 of OY723407.1, forward strand.
TTGAACCTTCTAACACTGATGAAGCCCTATCAGACAATGATTGGGTTATAGCAATGCAAGAAGAACTAAATCAATTTGAAAGAAATCAAGTTTGGGATTTGGTACCCCGACCCAAGGATCATCCGATCATTGGTACTAAATGTGAATTCAAGAACAAACTCGATGAATCCACAATTATTGTCAGAAACAAGGCAAGATTGGTGGCCAAAGGCTATAATCAGGAAGAAGGGATTGATTATGAGGAAACGTATGCTCCAGTGGCTAGATTGGAAGCTATACGTGTACTTTTAGCCTTTGCATGCATCAAAGGATTCAAACTCTATCAAATGGATGTAAAGAGTGCATTCTTAAATGGTTACATCATGGAAGAAGTGTATGTAGAACAACCTCTAGGTTTTGAGGATGTTACTAAACCTGACCATGTTTTCAAACTCAAAAAGGCTTTATATGGTTTAAAACAAGCTCCTAGAGCCTGGTATGAAAGGCTTAGTAAGTTTCTTATTGATCAAGGTTTTGTATAGGGAAAAGTTGATACAATACTCTTTATAAAACGAAAACACAACGATATTTTAATTGTTCAAATATATGTTGATGATATTGTTTTTGGTGCTACTAATGAATCTCTATGTAAGGAATTTTCTGAGATAATGCAGGGAGAATTTGAGATGTCAATGATGGGAGAATTGAATTTCTTTCTTGGTTTGCAAATCAAACAAAGAAAGAATGGAATCTTCATATCTCAAACAAAGTATTTGAAAGAACTATTGAAGAAGTATGGAATGGATGAAGCAAATGGCACGGACACACCTATGAGCTCAACTATGTTACTTGATGCTGATGTCAAAGGGAAAGACTATAACATCATGAAATATAGAGGAATGATTGGATCATTACTCTATCTCACGGCAAGCAGACCAGACATCCAATTTAGTGTTGGCATATGTGCAAGATATCAATCGGCACCAAAGGAATCACATGCTGAAACGGTCAAACGAATCTTTAGATACCTTGCTGACACACCTGAATTGGGTCTATGGTATCCCAAAGGAAGAAGTGAATATCTTGTTGCATACTCAGATTCAGACCATGGAGGATACAAGATAGATAGAAAGAGCACCAGCGGACAAGGACAATTTCTTGGAGGATCTCTTGTATCATGGTTTAGCAAGAAAAAAAACACTGTGTCTCTTTCATCAACGGAAGCCGAATATATAGCTGTCTCAAGTTGTTGTGCACAAGTGATATGGTTAAAACAACAACTACAAGATCTTGGTATTTATCTCAAAGAAATACCAATCTATTGTGCCAATACTAGCACGATAAGCTTGGCAAAGAATCCAGTTCAACACTCTAGAACCAAGCATATCGATGTCAGACATCACTTCATCAGAGATCATGTTCAAAAGAAAGATGTTAAAGTGATATTCATTCCTACTCATCTTCAACTAGCAGATATCTTCACAAAACCTCTTGCAAAAGATCAATTTCTATACATTAGAAGAGAATTGGGAATGGTAAATCCCAATGAGTTATAAGTTATTTAAGCTTTTCATAATATTAAATGAAGTCACCTGATAATGTTTTGATGATCACTAACTTAAGCATCGGAGTATATAGAAACTTGTTTTGTGGGGAGTTTGAAACTCTGTTTTGAGAAACAAAAACAGAGATTATCAGAGGACACCATTACTAGAGTATCAACTTGAAGTAATGACTAAAGGAGAAGCAATACCCGAGGAACAACTTGAAGTAAAGTAACACTTTACTCGAGTATGTACTCGAGTAATGGCCCCAAAAACTGGAAGTAATGGATCAAGTTACTTGGAATTTAAATCTAACGGTAGTAACTGAAGAGTCAGAAGATGAAAAGACAGGTTACCTGAGGCGAGCCTCGAGTAAACTTGAACCTTTTAGTAAGGCCTCGAGTAATGTCGGAGTCCAGATTCTCAAATTGATGAAGAATGACTCAAATCTGATCAGAATGGGTTATAAATGATCGAGGGAACATCCATGGATAATTACTATATTATTCATGTCAGGTACGCAATTTAAATGAATTATTTTAGAATTTTTTTTTATGAACACCCGAGGAAGGCCTCGAGTAAACTTGAAGATTACTCGAGTAAGGCCTCGAGTAACGTCGGGTTATAGGTCTTTATCTGTCGCAAACTCGGTCATTTCTACAAAATCTCCTCGAGTAAATCACTATTCTCTCTCACAAAAACTTTTCACAAGTGATTCCTTGCTTCATTACCGTCAAAACCCAACAGATTTCATTCCTAGAAACTTCCTATTTTGCTCAGAATCTCAGTGCCCTATTTCGCGTCTGTGTCTCTGCTTTTCTGAAAATTTTAGTTTTCAATCATTCAGAAAGATGAGAACTAAAAACCTTACTCCCATAGACTCCTCTGAATCCCAACAACTCTCTGATCCTCTTTCTTCTCCTCCCACTAAGAGAAGAAAATTAACCCCGAGATCAAAAGCCAAAATTCATACTCAACCTCAATCTCAACCAAAACCCAAAGGAGTGGTGATTAAAGAGCCTATTGCTACATGGGCTCAATCCAAAAAGAGTACTTCCACTGGGAAAGGGAACCAAGACTTCTACACCTACTCCCTCTGATTCCTATACCCCCTCTTTCACACCTAAGCCTTCTAAAAAGCCCAAGTATGAAAAAAATGTGGCTAAGGCTATGGCTGGAATTTTAGAGCAAATGGAGAAGGGACAATCTTCCAAGAAGTCCAAAGTGCCGGAAGAAGAGATCACCAACCCACCAAAGGGATTCAATGTCAGCAAATTGGTGGAATCTTCGAAGTATCTGTCTCAGTTCTCCAGGAGGAAGGTGTGTAAAACACACTATGTGGATCTCAGATTACTTCAAGAGGTAGTGAAGCATGACCTTAGTCCTTATTTAGATCCCTTTATGCCTTGGCTTTCGATTAGATTACCATTCTGTACTAAAGTGATCACACATTTTTACTGTAATCTAGAGATTATAGATGAGCCAAACAGAACCTCAGCCGAGGAAGAAATGACCACCACAGTTAGAGGCCAAAAGATTCTTATATCACCCTCTAGGATTAACTTGTGGTTAGGGATAGAGAATCCACCTGATGATGTTTACTCCCAACTTGAGCTAAACCAAATCTTCACTATCCTTAAACCTGAAGAGTTAGTTGGCCCTCTAAATTTCAAGCCTAGTGATATGTGTGATCATCACAGAGTCCTATGGTACATTTACTCTAGGTCCCTAGTGAACAAAGCCAACAATTATACACACTTCTCTGATAGGGACTTTAGGTGGTTTGCTTTACTATTCTTGAAGGAACAAAAGGATCTAGGGGAGTATATCTTCTCTGAGATGAAGAGGTACAGGATAGATGGAAAGGCTACAACACCAATGCCATATCCTCAAATTGTATCACTTATTCTGAAAGAGAATAAGATATGGTATTTGGATAGCAAGGAGCCCATTGAGAGGTTGACTCTGGTTGGGAGAAACCAGATTGGGAAATTAAATATTGACATACCTCTCAAAGGCCCTCTGGAGTCTGGGTCAAAGAAGAAGAGGAAGACCACTGAGGCAGAGACCAGCAAGTTGGATGACACTCAGTCATCGGCTCCAGCTGCTACCACATCATCGCCATCCTTCCTCAATGCCACTCTCCAGCACTTTATGGAAAATATGCTGAGAGGTTTCCATGTGGATATCGCCAACACGAATGCCAAACTGATAAACCACATGAATACCAAGATGGGAGAGTTGGTGGAGAAAATAGATAAGAGGCATGAGGAGTTGCTAGCTGAGCAACGTGCCCAGGGTGAGACTTTGAGATTAATTCTGGCACGACTGGACTCTTTAGGTCCCGGACCTTCTGCCGGTCCATCTTCTTCTGCACCACCACCACCACCTCCAGTGAACCCTCCTTCTGACACTCCTATCACTGAGGATGAACCATCTACCCCTCTGGTATCTAGTCCACCTGAGTCTCAAGCCAAAGACATTCTATATACAGTGGACAACCCAGATACCAATGAGACCATACATATCGTTATTAATGATTCTCCTCCAAAACCTCAGCCAGAAACCGCTCTTAAACCGAATCCATCACCTACCCAAACTGAGGAAATATCTCCCTCTTCCACCTCTAAACATCTCACTCCAGTGATGGATACCCCTCCAGAGGCTGAGACCACTATGGTTGTCTTCCAACCCTCTCCTATTCCTCCCAGAGATGACATCCATATCCCTCCAGTGAATCTGCCTGAACCAGTCCCCTCTAGCTCTTTTGATTCTTCTGGTTCAGATGATTCTATGGTTCTTCCAGTGACACCTATTTCCATGGTCAAGCCTCATAGCCCTCCAGTTGATTGATGAAGACAAAAAGGGGGAGAAGAGCTTGAGAGTGATTTTGTGGAAGTGTCTGAGCTTATTTTAGGTATTTGGGTGTATAACGGTTTAGGGATCATTTTGGAATTTGTTAGTTTTTGAACTTATTATCTTGTAATATGCAAAATTTAAGTTTAATGCAAGTGTGCTTAAGTTATTATTTCATTTTAAGTCTATTTAAGCTTTGAATTATGATACTTTGTTGGACTAATGAAGTTGTTGTGTATGCAAGGTGTATGCTATGAATCTAGACTTAATAAAACATATTTAAATTGAAAATTCAATTTAAAAACCATGTTCAAAATCACCAAGTTTTGTCATCATCAAAAAGGGGGAGAATGTTAGATCTCATGTTTTGATGATAACAAAAGAATGGTATGAAAAAGAATTGATTAATAAATAAGTTTGAACAAAGTAATAACAGGAATAAGCATCACTAGAAGTAAGCATTGGAGTAATGAGGAAAGACCAAGAGAAAATGCTGAGAAACTTAAGCAGGAGCAATTTCTCTAAGGCATTACTCGAGTACGTACTCGAGTAATGAGACAAAACTTGAAGTAACCAAAGGCACCTTCCAGTAACCTGCCAACGTTACTCGAGTAAGTACTCGAGTAATAGTGTAAGTATTTTCAAGTTGCTCTCGGCCTGCCAATGTTACTCAAGTAGCTACTCAAGTTACTCTGTTCCATAAAATATGATGCTCTCGGCATTTTGTACCACTGCCAATGTTACTCGAGGAGCTACTCGAGTAACTCAGTAAGGTAAGCAAAAACTTGAAGGTGGTACCCGATTAACTTGATATAATTTTATCTCATTTTCCTCGAGTCACTACTCTAGTATGCAAGTATTTAATGTTTCATTTTGAGTGGATTCCTCGAGTAGGTACCCAAGTATGCAGAGTTATTTTCAAGGAAAACTTCAAGTCATTACCCGAGTAAATTGTGCCCAAAAAGTAAGTTTACTCGAGTAGGTACTCGAGTAACAAGGTAATCTAACTTGATGTGCTCTCGGCCTTGAAATCCTGCCAACATTACTGGAGTAAAGCATCGAGTAACCAAAAGTTTATTTGAAGGTTTACTCGAGTTGGTACCCGAGTAACTCATAAAGTTGTGAGTGTATTACTCGAGTAGATACCCGAGTAAACATTTATTTCCAAAGGTTTGAAAATTGATTATTCCATGCGCTACCCGAGTAATCTTAAATTTGTTTGTTGACTTGCAGTTGATCAAAGATTTCCCGATGATACTCGAGTAAGTACTCGAGTAAACTTCAAGGAATACTCGAGTAATCAAACTCAGAAATCCAGAAATCATTCAAATGTTCATTGATTTATTTCCTATATGATTAATCTTTCATTGTATTAGTATTCTTAGTCTATTTACAGATAAACAATAAAGAAATCATATCAAGTAATGGAAGTTAAAAGAAACGTTCAAATTCCAACCACCACCAACGGATATTTTTCAAAAACTGAAAAGTCAATAGTGGCTGCGCACTCTCCAACGGACAAAAGGAAAATGTTCCAACGGTCTTCACCAACATATCTATATATATGGGAACATCCAAACAGAGAAAGAACAACAAGAACACACACAAACGTATCATCAAGTTCATTGCTCTATTTTCACATTGTAATTATATTTCTATGCTTCAGTGATTCTTATTCACTCTGTAAGAGAGATATTTCATTCAAACTCAATATTTGTTATTGAGATAACTTAAGGTTGTGGAACCTTGAGTTGGGATTAGATTACAACTTGTAAGGGGGAGCGAGTGTCCAAGCGAAGGAACTTGCTTGTACTGAGGTGCCAAGAACCCACTGAATCTTGGAAGTTATAGTGAAACTCTTAGAGAAGCTCTGAGGACTGGACGTAGGTCAAAGTGGTTGTGACCGAACCAGTATAACTCCCGGTGTACACTTCGGTGATATTTCTCCTTACTCCTTACTGTTTTAATTTCACTGTTAAAGTTTTACATTTCCGACGAAATTTTAGTATCACCCAATTCACCCCCCTCTTGGGTGAAACGCTTGTTCTAACAAAAGAGACCGGAGTTGAGATTGGACGTCATCACCTTCGTCGTTATTCACCACACCACCATCATCTTCTCTCCCTTGGGTCTGTAGTTGTTCTTCTAAGCTTTACTATTAGGATTTATCATTTTACTGTCAAAGATCACGTCACCTCTGCCAAGACCACTACTGTCAATCATCTTATGTTATATCTGTAATGCCCCAAAATGTGATTAAGGGCTAATGACTCCAAAAGTGAATATAATTCTTGTTAAATAAACATTTTCAGAGAGTGCAATGCGAATTATGAACTAGATGTGTTTTAATTAGTGCTGAAACCCTGTATTTAAGCTCAATTATGGATTAACACCTAAATAGAAATTAGATAGAGGGAAGGGGCATAGTATGGTGAAATGGAAAGATAAAATGTGTTTAGTAGTGATTCAAGAGAAATTACCATAGTCAAGGGTAGAATGGGAAAAAGAAAAGTTACCGACCAATTAGTCAGTTATCGAAGAGGGAGTTTACTAGTTACTTGGAGATATTGTGGATTGTTTAATTGCTAAAGAGATTATGAGAGTGATCCTATGCTTATGGAGGAAGTGGAGAGATGATGCCAAGTGTTAACATGTGCACCTTTTGATTATGGTCAAAAAGTCCACCATAAATTTTAAATTCATTTTACCACCTCTCCTCTCGCATAGTTGGTTATGTATGGGCTAAAGAGGGAAGAGAAAACTGAATTCATCATCATCATAATCTCATCTTCTCTCTCCCCCAAGCCTTCATTTTCATCCGAACTCAAGGAAGAAAGAGAAAGTGAACGGTAAGGTTTTGGCCTTGTAAATAGTATTGAATGCTTAAATCCTTTTCACTAATCTTGACCACCTTGATGAGACCTTCATCTCTATGGTTTTATTTTTTGAAAGAAGGAGTTTGAGAGCTTTTGAAAAGTTGAAAGTGGTGGAATCAAGAAATTAGCTTGAGGAAGTGAAAGAGGTGAGAAATAGCTTCCTTTTGGTATATATAATGTGATAATTGGTTGAACTTTGAATTTCTAGATTTTAGCCCTAATTTTTGTGTCATTAGGGTCTTGTGATTGCCATGGTGTTTTGGTGGTGGAATTGGTATTTTGTTATATGTCTTGAGTAATGAAATTGATGTGGGTTGGTTTGCAACATTAAATGGAAAGTTTGGCAATTTGGTGGTTTGTGTTGCAATGTGGTTGAAAACAGAACATATGTGTATGTGATGTGAATTTGGTTGTTTTAGTGATCCCAATGGTTTCCTTGTGAAAAATTGTGTGGGAATAGGTTTGGTTGTTGATTTTGGAGCCATTAGACATATTAGTTGAAAATTGAAATTCTGTCAAGCGTAAACTCTGTGCTGGGTAGTTTGTTTGCATGGACATTTTGAATGCGTAAATGGTTCTAAAATTTTTGAAACTTTCCAATCTAATAGTTCACATGCCAAGCTTCAAAATAGACATATAATATGTGTCATTTTGATTTATGTGTTGGGAGTTATGATCTTCCAAATTTGGGGTTGAAACTGAAAGTTATTCTGGAGCAGTATCGGATTTCGTGTAATTCAATATTTTTGTGGTTATGAACAGCATTGATTCTTATTTTTCCTATATAGAGAACTTCAATAGCTTTCTATAATACTTGGGATCACTACATTTTGATTTTTCTAGAATTAGTTATGATTTTTTGAAGTACAGTTAAGAAATAGAAACTTTCTGGGAAGTCTTTAGCTGCAGCTAGAAGATCTTGGCTACATTTGAAAACTCTCTGTGCTGTTTTTAGCCATAGCCAAATATTTGTTGGCTGCAACTAACCCCTATTTTCAGCACTTTGTGATTTTGAAAAATGGTTTCTAACCTAGTACTTCCCAATCCTTTTAGGCTCTCGTTGATCTTACCATAGCCAGCTAAGGGACTCAAATGACAACCAACCTTAAGTGTTTTAAAGTTAAGAAATTAGAAAAGGGAATAATACTATGTCCTTGATTTTGATTGATAGGATTCGATATTTTCCCTGAACATGAGCAACATGTGCCAGAGCACACCCGAAAAGAACAAGGTAGTGGCACATCATCTTATACTGTATATAATGCATTATATTTATGTGTTATCATTGAATTATGTATTGCCAATACTGTGGAGCTTGTTGCTGTGTATGCTGTGAAGCTATGTGTATATTGTGGCATCGGTCATGCATCATGTGTATATTCCTTTGAGTTGCACCGCCATGTCAAGAGTCCTTGGGTAGCTAACAACAACCATGGTGACGGCGGGTGAAAGAGGATAAGGGTGGGGTATGACAATAAGTTCGTTATGGATGTGAAAGCTGAAAGGCTATGTGACAGTCATAAAGGCTATGTGAAAGCCAAAAGGCTATGTGTAAGCCGTAAGGCTATGTGTATGTTGCGAAGACTATGTGTATGCTGTTGAGGTAATGTGTATACTGTAATTGTTGCAGCTGTGCTGATTGATGATTTGCTTGCATGCTATGTGATTATATACTGTATGAGTGATTTGTTACTACTAAGATTCTTTTGAATCTCATTCTTTCTATTGACTAACCTACAGCCAGGGCAAGTGGCTCGAAGGAGAAGTAGACAACCAAGGGCGGCTAGTTCTTTATTTTCATTTGTTAGTTGGTTGTCATATTTTGGTTGGGATTATAGTACCTTTTGCAAATATTATTTTGGATAAGGATATGTAATCCCTTGAATGGGAACTTGTAAGGGACGAATATTATATGAAAAGCTTAGGGTTGCTAGAATTTTGGTTTATAAACTTATATTTATGAATGCAACTTAACTGCACAGGTGAATTATATTTGAAATGTGAATATGAGACCAGATTAAATAGATTTTTAAAGAAATTTTGAAAACCCACTTCATCTCAGTATGATTCCTTTTTTTGAAGTTTGGGACTTAACAGATTTTGAATTAACTATTGGTCTCTAATTTATTTTAATTATGCATTTTTGAATTATAATTACGGATCATACGGTAGGGGGTTATAATGTCCAACGAGATTCTTTGATTTTCTAGCGATTATGTAGTTCTCCAGCAATTCTTTTAGTTTCCAACAAGAACTCTAGTTTCTCGATGAGTCTTGTTATTTTCCGACAAGCACTTCTTTTCCCTCTCTTCCAATTCCAGATTCAACATTTCTCTATCTCATGGATTTCTGTTGTTTTCAAGAAGCTTTGGTAGTGTCTAATAGTATGACTGGCTAATTTACTTGAGTTTTAGTGGTGACTAATGTGGCTAGAGCTTCAATATACAACAAAGGAGAGTTTATTAGTTTTCCATTAGCTCATTATATGTATTGTGATCTGTTTGGTTTGATTATGTAGTTGCTACATATTTGTGAGACTTGGATTAATGTTCATTTGTCCTTATTAGTTAACATTTGTGTTGAATTTTGTTTTGATGCTCTTGGACTATGTATTGAATTTATTTCTTTATGTTTTGATGAGATTATACAATGTATATGATTACTATGGTTTGTAGTTGATTTATTTCATATTGAGTGTTGGGATTGTGCTCTCATTTAAGAGGAAACAAGTGCATTAAAATGATTTTCAAACACATACTAAGTAATTTTTAGCAATTTATCTAAGAGATGGCTATAAATGTAATCATAGGATTAGTTATGAATTAGATAAATTAGACTTAATGCGATTGGTTGAGGTTTTCAATTTAACTTGATGATAAATTAACTCCTAAATCATTTTAAGAAGCTAGGAATGCCATTAACTTTGCTACCAAGATTCATTTTCTCATATTGATTCCATTTTTATAGGAAAAACCAAAAATAATAGTTTAGATTTTAATTAAATTGTTTTAGTCTTTTATTATTAAGTTTAAAAAACACAAAACCAATTTCCCTTGTCTTTATTGCATTTGTATGGCATTGAGATTACTTAGGAATCAATAAAAGGCTCCTCGAGAAAAGAGAACGATCCTAGGTTTGCCTATATGCATTCCTTAGTTAATTTGTTTTATTGTGGACCCCAAGGCTAACGTACAAAAGGCCTTAATCAATTGGTCCAACAAGACTTGATCCAAATCCTTTGTACATACAAGCTTCTTGCATTTCTCGTGGTATCACTACACTATGTATCCTTTGTCGGTATTACGCCATATACTTGTTTGGATCCATTGAACCATCATAAAGTCTTATGTGTAAGAATGTAAATTTCTTTGGCATTTTGACTAATGCAATATCATCTGTGAATAGTGAGTTTATGAAACTGTCAGGTGTGCTCTTTTTCATTGTCGATGGTACATAAGGTAGGCGGAGTATCATCGCTTCTAGTTCCTAACATCTTTGCTTCCATCATCTGTTGTTCGACATACTAGACTCTATATGTTATTTCTCACAGGAGTGCCCGTCATTCTTTCTGCTTCGCCACTAGGCAAGATTGGGATAGTCGATGTACTTGTATCATGAGCTTCATCAATACTATTTCTTGTCATAGTGTCGTTACCTACCGACCCTAGTTGTTCAATCATGGTAGGAGTCCCTATTGGTTGAATTCATGGGACGACTACGGTCAAAAACCACTCAAAGTAATTTGCTTTTGTAGGTTTGAATTGCCTTAATGCACACCAGTATTTTCCTCTTTCAAGTACTAGAGTCATTCTTGCTGCTATGTGGCCAATTTAGCCAGGGTGGAAATTTGTTGGGTCTTCTCCTGCAATAAAATAGTTAGTTTATCCAGACGCTCTTGAAGATTGATAGGTGTGTTTGTCATAATAAATGATTACAAATGAACAAAAGGGAATAGTTTACCCTTTAAAATGAATAAAAGAAAAAGTTATATTTGCTATCGAGTCCCTACTGTCGATGCAAAATTATAGAACCAAAATTCAATATTAAAGATTTTGTAGGGCTCACTGACAACAACGAGCCTTAGTATGATGAAAATGGAAAATACAAAGTGATTACGAAATTAATGACAAAGAATAAAAGATAAAATGTTATTCAGAGACCATCGTACAAAGCAATGAGAAAGAAGAATTTTTCTTGGAGAGAGCAGATGAAGTGGCTTATCCCCTTTAATCCTTGGCCAGGATGGCCCTATTTATAGCTGAGCAATCTAGTAAGATGGTTTGCCTTTTCTGGACTTGTTGGTAAGTCAATTACCTTTTTAGATCAACCGGTAAGTCAGTCTGCCTTTTTTGGATCTGCAAGTGAGTCAATCCGCCTTTTTTGGATTTCCTAGTAAGTCAGTTTACCTCTTTTAAATATGCATGGATTAGGGGGTGCCATGCCTTTATTTCGGGTCAAACATGCCATATCAGCTCCTAGGCTTGACTAGGTATTTTGTAGGCTTGACTAATTGTAACCATGGGCTGGACTTATTAGGCAACCCTTCTTGGGCCTTCCTCTTATGGAATGTCTTGCATATAAGCTTAACCTATTAAATTGGGCCCTCTAATATGTTTTTTTAACATACCTAATTCCTTTCCTACTTGATTATTGTTAAAGGAACATCAATAAGGTTAGTTTAGGAAAATTTTGATAAGTATGTTAAATAGATTTCCTCCCTACTTGATTATTGTTGAAGTAATATCAATAGGGATAATTTGGGAGAAATTTAATAAACATGTGAATTAGATTTTATATTTAAGGCCAACATCAACTCCCCAATTATGTCCTACATTTAGGACAAAGGAGTATTAAACTTACTACCTCATGTCCTATTTATAAAATATTTTTAATTTCTTAACTCTTTTTTATGATTTATACTATAATTATATATGATTCCCCACAAAATCTATGAAGATGGCATTTACAATTTGCTTAACCAAAATCTGGTAGGGAAAGGTTTTACTTATTAGGTCACCAACAACATATGATTTCTTAACAGATAGTATGAAAAATAAGAAAGGATGATATGATTAATAATGAGCCTATTAGTTTATAGAGCAATGGTCAACAAGAGAAAAATAAGAAATGAATCTGATGAGTGCTAGAGTATAAGGTGTAATTGCTAGAGTGCATTCAATAAACCCCCTCTTGGTACCATCGTTCTTCTTTTATATTCACTTCCAAGATCTATTTGTTGCTATCTTTATATATCCAAGAGGATATCCTCGTTCCTAACTTTGTAAGGCTTGGAGCTTCTTCTAATTGATTGGTTTGACTAAGTGTTTTTTAAGGAGCTTTGGGCTCAATTAAGGTCTGTACCCTATTAGGCCTCTAATGGTTTTACGTCCTCTTTGACCGAAACTTTCTTACTAGGCTTGCCTTATATATAGGCCTAATAGACCAGTTTTGGTGCACACAATAAGTCCCTCACTTCTCAAGCTTGATACGCTATTAGCTTGAGAAGTAAACTCGATCTCATTCATCAAAATGCCTTACAGGATCTAACGACTAGGTTCGAATTTTTTTGAGCCAACTATTCTTTCCTAAGGTGACATCCATTTTCAGTTACTCAATTCCCATTAGGAAGTATCACCTACGTTCTCACACATCACTAAGTTTCTCCGGTGCTTCCTTGCTTTATTTGTGTTAAGACGTGTGAGGGTTAGTGACTGAGCTTATGAGGTGAAGTTGAAGGTTTGCTCTATTTTTGCTTCTTCTTCTAAGGTGATTCTTTGTAAAGGTATCTCCTTTCTTCTCCTAGCTTCATTTTCCTTCAATTTTTAGGGTTACGGCCAGAATCCATTGGTCCTTTTGCTTTGTTCTTTAGCACTAATAGAGGTAGGGTTTTAAGTTTTCTTCTTCTTATATGTAAATCTTTGAACTTGTAAAGTATTTTCCTTTACCATTCTTTGGTTTGCTTTATTATATGCTCCTCATTTTAGGTAGTTTTTGAACCTTGAATGTTGTTTGTCTTGCTTCGTGTAGGTTACTATGTCAGAGTTGGAAAGTACATCTGTAACACTATCCATGATAAGGGGGATCCTGAAGTTAAAATTGTGTCTAGTGGTGAGTCAGGCTTAAGTAGTGTGAGGGACTAAAATATAGCTATGGCTCTAGAGAACATGGGCATGTTGGAAGGGTCAGTGGTATCCACTATAGATCGTAAAGGTCTTAGAAACATACTTAAGGATATTTGCATGAGGGTCCTTCTGCCAGACGAAAGAACTAACTTGTAACTAGAAGGTTGGGCTGCTATGTATGTCGAGTCATTTAGGTATAGAACTTTTTTTCCTCTGCCCTCCTTAATAGTAGGACTGTGTAGGCATTTGGATCTTGCACCTACTCATTGATGTCCCATGTGTGGCATGTCACATGTCTTTAGAGGTCTTAGCTAGGCAAGTGGATATTGAGTTTTGCTCTAATCCTATTATTTTCTTATGAGAAATAAGGAGTGTATACTATATTTGGTAGGACCAGGCATTCCATTATGTAAGAGGCAAGCTTCACCCAAGAGGGGGGTGAATTGGGTGATGTTATAAATTTTTCGCTTGATGTGGGGATATGAAAAATATAGTAGATAGAGTAGAGTTGAGAAGATTTGAACACAGAGAGTTATACTGGTTCGGCCTAACAACAAGGCCTACGTCCAGTCCTCAGAGATCAAGACCTACTGAGATTTTCACTATACCTCCAAGATTCAATGGGCTCTCAGAACGCCACAAAACAACAATCGTCCTTGAACGAACTACGAGCAGAAATATTCTCTCAACAAGAAACTTCTCTCCCCCTTACGACAAGTCTTACGTGCAGAAAAATAACCTATGACTCTTCTCACTTGCTTATGTATACAAGACTTATGAGCAGCAACGTTCTCTCCTGCTTACACCACTGTAAGTCTTACGAGCAGCAACGTTCTCTTCTGCTTGTATCTTATAAGACTTATGATTGGAAGATACAACAAGGAATTCTCTCAACTGCTTCTCTCGTAAGGAAAAACTACCCTCTCAAGGTCCCAATACCTTGAGATCAAATAAACATAGAATTTTGAATTGTATGAAGACTCTCTAACAGAGAAAATGAATAGACACTGAAGATCAATGTGTATACAGAGGAAAATGATGAATAGCTGAGACTTGGTATGAGCTTATGAATTCTTGTGCTACGTTGTTTTTTTGATTTTCCTTGAATCTCTGTATATATAGTTGCTTCAGTTTTTGCCCGTTTGGAAATTCTTCATTTGAGGAGCGGGACATTTTGAATAAACCATAATCGGAATGAACGTTGTGAGACTTAGCATTTTTGGTGGTCAGACAGGGCATTTTTAATCATGAACAACTTGGAAACATGAAAAAGTTCAATCTTGAAACAAGTACATAATATCAATAACATCAAACATAATAGTTTCATAACATCAAATCAAAATAACATCAAATTCCTACCCAATACAGAAATCTACCCAAATACCCATATACACCCTACAGAAGATCAGAAAACATCACACAACATCACACATCCTTCTCCCCCATTTTGTCAACATCAGAAGGGGGCTGTGGAGGTGGAACAAAGGATATCATGGCAGAGAGAGGGTCAATGGGCTGATCAGAAGGAGATGTTGGGTGTGGTACAGATGATGAGGGAGGTAGTAAAGGCGACCGATCAAATGTAACATCTACATTAGAATCTAGATCAGTGAAAAGTACATGAGTCTGTGGATGAAGTGGTGAGGTATGAGTGGTCTCTGGAGGCACCCCGGAAGATGAAGAGGGAAAATGTGAATACAGGAAGGTCTCCATATTAGTAATCCTCTGTGACATCTCATCCTGAGTTTTGAACATTAGTTCAAAGTTAAGATTGGCCTTGTCTATCAATTTAATGACTTATGCTTCCATTTTCTCCACAATCTTCTCATACTCAGTCACTAACTCCTTCTTCAAACTTGATACAGCTTTATTAATTACTTCAGTCATATGATTGGACAGAGAGGCATTGAGAAAGGAAGGAGGAGGAATAGGACCTTGTGCAGATGATTGTTCCTCATCACCTCTGGATGGAGTGGCTTCCCTCTTGGATGTGGCTTTAGTCCGACTCACCGGAAGATTGATACCCATGTGAGTTAACTGAGTCTTACCAAACCTTGAGATGAGTATCCTTTCAGTTCCTTCCAAATACCAAATTTTGTTTTTCATCAAAATGAAGGAAACAAGTTGAGGATATGGTATGGTTGTGGATCTTGTTGAAGAAAATCGAAACCTTCTCATCTCATTAAAAATAATCTCCCCTACATTCCTTTGTTGCCCAGCAACTAAAGAAGCCAAGAAATAGTAATCCTTTTGAGCAAAGTGGGTAAAATTCTTGGATTTATTGACTATGCTCCGGGAATAAATATAATGAAGGACTCTGTGATTATCAGGCATATCAATAGGTTTGAAAATGAGGGGGCCAATTGGGTCTTTTGGTCTCAGAATTTTAAAAGCTTCATTGGCAGAGAAAGAGGATGGATCAGGAGGAGGTGCAACATAACCAAGTAAGTCATTTATGATTTTGGCAGAAATCATAATGAATTTTCCACTAACAGTAGTGGACACTGCTTCTTCAATCAACTCACTGGATCTAGACATAATATTATGAGTCTTCATGTTGCAATAAAAGGTTTTCACAATAGTGGGGGAATATGGCAAATGGATATCTAGCCAGGGAGCATAGTATTGAAGGTAAGGGTACAAGTCCAAATGACAATTCTTTTTCAAATAATCCAGATCCACATATACTACAGGGCAGAAATGTCTATATTTAAATTCATCATCATATACCTTCTGAGATAAAGCCTTAAGCTCTGCAAAATTGAATCCCTCAGGAGGACTGGTGAGTTGGTCATCCACTGGTGCTTGAGAGGCAGAAGGTGCTCCTGAAGCAGAGGCACTTGGTTGCTTATCTTGATGTGAACTTGAAACACCGGCTTGAGAAGCAATCTTTCCAACTATCTTGTCCAGTTTGGATTTCTCTATTGCTTCCCGGAGTTGTCTACTGAAGGTATCCACAGAGGAAGAAGATGGTTGTTCTAATTCCTTCTTCTTTCCCTTTCCTTGAACCTCTTTGGATTGAGACCGGGTGATTATGGGTTCCTTGAATACCACTCCCTTTGGTTTCTTTTGAGGAGGTTGGTCTTTCTTTGACACTTGAGGCTTTGGGTGAGGTTTCTTAGCCGGAGTCCTCTTTTTGGTTTTGGGTTTAGGAGGAGGTGATGGTGAGGAAGAGATTTTAGGAGATGGAGGAGTAAGCTCAGGGGTTCCAGATTCACTGGCAGCAGAGTGAGTAGGAGAAGGAGAATGAGATTTTTGAGGAATAGAGGGTAGTTTGGTTCTTGCCATTGTAGAGAAAGTGGAAGAGAAGCAAAAACTCTTAGTTTTTGAAAGAAAGAAAAATGGAGATTAGGGCAAGAATGAGAAATGTAGAAGGTAACAATCACCTTTTATAAAAGAGTGAAGGGTTGTAACGGCGATTTGAGGCAGAAAGACGTGATTGAATGATGAGAAAACGGTTGAAGGTGAAGAGTTGTGTCTTTCGAGTGAGAAGGCACTTCAAGTGAGAGCAGGAAGTACGACGTTCTGAGCTCCCCAGTAACTGATATAAGTGACAGTGCTCGAGCATGAACCCTAGTGCTCGAGTGATGTTCATACTGTGCTCGAGTGTGTTCTATCTGTGCTCGAGTGATCTTCTGGAAAAATAAAGAAACAAGTAGAACGTACCTGGATTGTGGATTCCTTGATATATTTTTGTATCTTTGTACTCAAATCCTCCAAGATCATTTGAGTAACCATGATTTGGATAGCTTTTGCAAAGAAATTCCTCTTCTTCACTCGAGCAGGCATTCCTCACCTCAAGCATGTTCATATCATGCTCGAGTGAGAGTTTCTCACTCGCGAGTGAGTTCA
The DNA here is from genome assembly GCA_963210345.1 of Inga oerstediana. Classification (NCBI taxonomy): domain Eukaryota; kingdom Viridiplantae; phylum Streptophyta; class Magnoliopsida; order Fabales; family Fabaceae; genus Inga; species Inga oerstediana. The sequence continues at coordinate 45,304,906 of OY723407.1, forward strand.
ATTCTCACTGTTATTTCTGATACATTCCCTTGGTATTCTTAACTCCTCTGTTAACCTCTGTTTTACATGTCAAAGAGCAGAGTATCTTTGATAGCACTGTGCTCAAGCAGAGCTGCTTGTGCTCGAGTGACACAGCTCATCACTCGAGCAGCATTCTCAGTGCTCGAGTGACAGTCCTGCAAAAACAAATTTTGAATACTCCGATGCTAAAGTCAGTATGGTTATCATCAAAAGAAACATTTAATTAAACTTTTTAACAAGAAAACTTACAACTCATTGGGATTAACCATTCCCAATTCTCTTCGAATATAAAGGAATTGATCTTTTGCAATTGGTTTTGTGAAAATATCCGCAAGTTGAAGATGAGTTGGTATAAATTCCACTTTGACATCTTTCTTTTGAACATGATCTCGAATGAAGTGATGTCGAATGTCTATATGCTTGGTTCTTGAATGTTGTACAAGATTCTTTGCCAAGCTTATCGTGCTAGTATTATCTCAATAGATTGGGATTTCTTTTAAATAAATTCCCAAATCTTGAAGTTGTTGTTTTAACCATAGCACTTGAGAACAGCAGCTTGCCACAGCTATATATTCAGCTTCAGTCGAAGATAATGAAACTGTGTTCTGCTTCTTGCTGAACCATGACACTAGAGAGCCTCCGAGAAATTGACATTATCCACTAGTACTCTTTCTATCAGTTTTATATCCCCCGTGATCTGAATCTGAATATGCCATTAAATACTCGTTCCCTCTTTTTGGATACCAAAGACCAAGCTCTGAAGTATCTCCTAGATATTTGAAAATTCTTTTTACTGTCTCTGCATGAGATACCTTAGGATTGGATTGATATCTTGCACACATTCCTACACTGAACTGAATATCTGGCCTGCTTGCTGTAAGATAGAGTAATGAACCAATCATTCCTCTATACTTTGTGATGTTGAAGCTAGGTCCCTTTACATCAGCATCCAACAAAGTTGTAGAACTCATTGGAGTATCAGCTCCGTTAGCATTATCTAATCCATATTTCTTCAACAACTCTTTCAAATACTTTGTCTGAGATATAAATATACCATTCTTCCTTTGTTTGATCTGAAGTCCAAGAAAGAAGTTCAATTCTCCCATCATGGACATTTCAAATTCTCCCTGCATAATCTTAGAAAATTCTTGACACATAGATTCGTTAGTAGCACCAAAAATAATATCATCAACATAAATTTGAACTATTAGAATATCATTTTTGTTATGTTTGATGAATAAAGTTGTATCAACTTTACCTCTGACAAAACCTTGATCAAGAAGAAATTTGCTTAGTCTTTCATACCAAGCTCTGGGTGCTTGTTTCAAACCATATAATGCTTTCTTAAGTTTGAAGACATAATCAGGTTTTGTTTCATCTTCAAAACCAGGAGGCTGTTCTACATATACTTCCTCCATAATATAACCATTTAGAAAAGTGATTTTTACATCCATTTGATAAAGTTTAAAACTTTTGATGCAAGCAAAAGCTAAGAGTACTCGTATTGCTTCCAATCTTGCCACTGGAGCATATGTTTCCTCATAATCAATACCTTCTTCTTGATTATAGCCTTTGGCGACCAATCTTGCATTATTTCTCACAATGATTACTGATTCATCAAGTTTTTTTTTGAAAACCCATTTGGTCCCTATAACCGTATGATCTTTAGGTCGAGGAACCAAATCCCAAACTTGATTTCTTTGAAATTGATTTAGTTCTTCTTGCATAGCAATCACCCAATCATTGTCAGATAAAGCTTCTTCTATATTAGAAGGCTCAATTTCAGAAATAAAAGCTGAAAATGTTACCTCATTGAGGATTCTATTTCTGGTTTTGACACCTTCATGAATATCTTCTATAACTTGATCAATTGGATGATCCTTTATATGTCTCCATGCTTTAGGTTGAGCATGATCATCGACATCTTCTAAATTTTGAAAATCATTTGTTTCAAAATCATCCTGCTTTGAAATAGATTTGTTTTTCTTGATTGAATCCATTTCTTCTTCATCATTAAGTCTTGTCTGAGATTCAATTTCATCAAACACAACATAAATAGATTCTTCAATAGTACATGTTCTTTTATTGAAAACTCTATAAGCTTTACTTCTATTAGAATATCCTAGAAAAATACCTTCATCAGACTTTGAATCAAATTTACCTAAATTTTCTTTACCATTGTTGTGAATGAAGCACTTACACCCGAAGATATGAAGATGAGCAATATTTGGCTTCCTTCCTTTGTAAAGTTCATATGGTGTCTTTCCAAGAGATTTGTGAATATATGCTCTGTTTGAAATATAGCATGCAGTACTCATTGCATCTGCCCAGAACACTTGTGACATTTCTTTTTCATTAAGTAATGCTCTTGCCATTTCTGTAAGCACTATGTTCTTCCTTTCCACTACTCCATTTTGTTGAGGTGTTCTAGGGGCTGAGAAGTTGTGATCTATTCCTTTGTCGTTGCAGTAATCTTCAAACAATTGATTATCAAATTCTCCTCCCTGATCTGTTCTAATAGAGACAATAGGAATACCTTTCTCATTTTGAACCTTTTTGGCAAACATAATAAATTCAGCAAAAGTTTCATCTTTTGAGGCAATAAATATAGTCCATGCAAACCTTGTAAAATCATCAACAATTACTAACGTATATAAATTTCCGCCAAAATGTTTTACTCTTGCAGGTCCTACCAAATCCATATGAAGTAATTGTAAAGGTTTTGAAGTAGAAATTTCATATTTTGTTTTAAAAGAAGATTTAGTTTGTTTGCCTTTTTGACATGCTTCACAAATCATGTCGTCTTTGAATTTGAGTTTAGGAAGGCCTATAACTAAATCTTTTCTAATCAATTTGTCAAGTTGATTCATATTGACATGAGCCAAATGCTTATGCCATAACCAACTTTCCTCTGATCGACTAAGAAAACAATTTTTAGAAGAATTTGAATTTAAATCAATAGTATAACAATTACCGTCCCTTTGAGCTCGGATCTTTGCCTTGATAGTTTCTTTGTTAAGGAGTAGATCTTTCTTGCTTACTATCAAGCATTCTTTCGAGTCAAAAATCACCCAGTTATCTTTGTCAGTGCTTTGGCTTACGCTTAAGAGATTGTGGCATAATCCTTCAACATAATATACTCCGTTGATTTGAATGCCATCAGTTCTTCCCACTTCACCAATTCCAGCAATACGTCCAGATTGATTTCCTCCAAATGTCACCTTTCCTCCTTCTCTAGTTTCAAACATGGTGAACTTATTTTTGTCACCAGTCATGTGTCTCGAACATCCACTATCAATATACCATTTGTTCGCTCGAGATGCTTTGAGACATACCTAGAATAAGATGATCAGGTTTTAGGTACCCACACTTTCTTGGGTCCTTTGTGGTTAGTATTTGAAATATGTGTCCCTTTCGGAACCCATTTATATGTTCCAACAACCTTTCCCTTTTTGAAATAACACGATGAAGTATAATGTCCTTTCCTATTACAATAATTGCATGATACAAATGGATTCGATGTATGCACAGAATTCCTGAAATATTTAAGATAGTCTCTACTATTCTTCTTATTCTTATTATGCATAGCATTATATCCAATTCCAGATTTATCAAATGAAACTTTCTGAAAATTTAAAATAACCTTGAGAGTTTCACTTCCTTTAGTAAACTTTTCAACAATCTTTGTTAAATCTTCTATTTTCTTATCTTTCTCTTTACACATTTCATATGATGATATGACATTACTTTCTAATTCTTTTACTTTCTTCTTATAACTAACCATTTCTTTAGCAACTTTGATGAACTTTGTATGCAATGCATTATATTCAGATAACAATTCATTATAAGAGGGTTCAGAGTCACTTACTTCAGAGTCTGATTCATCTTCCTTAGCTACCAAGCATAGATTTGCTACTTCGTCGTTGTCATTTTCTTCGTCTGACGAACTATCACCCCAAATAGATGATATATATGCTTTCTTTTTCTGCTTCTTTTTGTCTTTGTTTCTGAAGCATTCAGATTTGATATGTCCTAGTTTCCCACATTCATAGCATACTATTTATTGTTCTTTGTTTTCTTTCTTGCTTGGTCCACCTTGATAGTTCTTGAAATTCCTTTGTCCTCTTCTGTAGAATTTCTTGAACTTTCTCACGATCATTCCCATTTCATCATCACTAGGAACATCTTCATTCTCGGAAGTTTCTTCTTCTTCTTTGATAGCTTTAAGTGCAACTCCCTTTTTCTTTTTATCATCGAATTCTTGAAGTTCCTTTTTGAATCTCAACTTACCTTCATATTCAGAAAGACTTCCAAAGAGAGCAGCTACGGATCTCATAGACTCTCCTTTGGCTTCTTCGATGGCTGTTACCTTTGCTTCCCACTCTTTCGTAAGAATATTAAGAATCTTTCTTACCTGGGAATTTTGATCAAACGACTTTCCAAGAGCAGATAATTGATTAACAAGATGAGTATACCTTAGTTCAAATTCTGATATACTTTCTCCAGATTTCATACGAAATAGATCATATTCTGTAATTAAAGTATTGATTCTATTTTCTTTGATTCCAGATGTACCTTCGTGAGCAATTTCAAGAGCATCCCACATATCTTTGGTAGTTGGTAGAGTACATATACGAAAATATTCTTTTTGACTAAGAGCACTCTGTATCATTAGAATAGCTTTACTATTTAATGTCACTAACCTTTTTTCATTCTTGTCAAACTTATCTGGGCTCTTTTTAACTACTCTATCTTCGATTTTCTTCATTGGAACATAGTCACCATCTTGTATAACATTCCACAATCCTTACTCGTTGGCTATCACGAACACTCTGAATTTGGCTTTCCAGAACGAAAAATGTTCTCCAGCAAAACCAGGAGGTCTAGTGATTGAAGCTCCATCTGGAAGGATATTTTCACCCATTGTTGCCATTTGTCGGATCCTTCTCAAGATGTTAGGCTCTTCGGAGAAGACGAGGCTCTGATACCAAATGTAAGAGGCAAGCTTCACCCAAGAGGGGGGTGAATTGGGTGATGTTATAAATTTTTTGCTTGATGTGGGGATATGAAAAATATAGTAGATAGAGTAGAGTTGAGAAGATTTGAACACAGAAAGTTATACTGGTTCGGCCTAACAACAAGGCCTACGTCCAGTCCTCAGAGATCAAGACCTACTGAGATTTTCACTATACCTCCAAGATTCAATGGGCTCTCAGAACGCCACAAAACAACAATCATCCTTGAACGGACTATGAGCAGAAATATTCTCTCAACAAGAAACTTCTCTCCCCCTTACGACAAGTCTTACGTGCAGAAAAATAACCTATGACTCTTCTCACTTGCTTATGTATACAAGACTTATGAGCAGCAATGTTCTCTCCTGCTTACACCACTGTAAGTCTTACGAGCAGCAACGTTCTCTTCTGTTTGTATCTTATAAGACTTATGATTGGAAGATACAACAAGGAATTCTCTCAACTGCTTCTCTCGTAAGGAAAAACTACCCTCTCAAGGTCCCAATACCTTGAGATCAAATAAACATAGAATTTTGAATTGTATGAAGACTCTCTTACAGAGCAAATGAATAGACACTGGAGATCAATGTGTATACAAAGGAAAATGATGAATAGCAGAGACTTGGTATGAGCTTATGAATTCTTGTGCTACGTTGTTTTTTTTATTATCCTTGAATCTCTGTATATATAGTTGCTTCAGTTTTTGCCCGTTTGGAAATTCTTCATTTGAGGAGCGGGACATTTTGAAAGTATTGACAGACACGTGCATGTTTGAATAATCTGAGTGCGGTAGGTACCAGCGTGTTTATAATCATATTGTCTGCAGTAGTATAACTTTCTTCATGTAGTTTATTTCAAACGTTCATATTCATGTATCATACTTTTAAATCAATCAAAACAATGTTAAACAATGAAAATAAGTAATGATGATATGAATAAATAACAATAAACCATATTCGGAATGAACGTTGTGAGACTTAGCATTTTTTGTGGTCAAACAGGGCATCACTCGAGCATGAAAGACTCACTTCGAGTGATCTTCTATTTTCCTTCATATGCCTCTGTTATCGGGTTGTGCTTGCATAGAATTTCAGAGAGACAAAATCTTCACTCGCGGGTGAAGAGGGGTCTCACTCGAGCACAACTTCCTCTGCTCGAGTGATCTTTCATTTTCAACTGGGAGTGTCTTCTCGGGTCATCACTCGCACACCATATTGACAAGAGTGAGAATTTGTACTCGCGGGTGATATAGACCCTCACTCGAGCACACATACCTCTGCTCGAGTGAGACGCATATTCTCAAGGAATATGCTCTCAATATCATCACTCGCATCAGAATTTCAGAGGGATAGAATTATCACTCGCGAGTGATGTGGGCCCTCACTCAAGCACACAGACTCCTGCTCGAGTGAGAAGAATATTCTCAAGTATTATACCTTTTAAACAAGTGCTCGCAACAGATCAGGAGAGGGATAGAATTTTCACTTGCAAGCATTGATGTGTCACTCGAGCATATACGGGTGTGCTCGAGCACACTTGCACTTCTCTGTACTTCATGACTCTCGGCCAGACACTCGCAGTACCTTGCTCGAGCACAGAATGCTCTTGCTCGAGCATTGATGTCTCTGCTCGAGTGAATGAAGGAAGCATGCTATTACTTGCTCTCAGCCAAGCACTCGCAGACCCTCACTCGCATGTGCTCGAGTGAGAATGACTTCTCTGCTCGAGTGCACACCTTAGTGCTCGAGTGATCCAGTGAGCAAAAAGAGAGAATGCCTCTCGGGTACACACTTTCTGGCTTTCACTCGCACCTGCTCGAGCACAGAGAAGATCTATGCTCGAGTGCAAAATCCTTGCTTGAGCACTCCAGTGTAATTTCACAGCAGATATCAGAAAACATCAAATATGCATTTGGTAACTTTGTAAACTTTTCTTAATCTTTTAAAAACATGATTTGCACACAATTGACTTATTGTTATGCATTTTAGTTTTTAGAGGGTCAAAATTCTTAGGGTTTAAACCATGTGGGGCTTGCATGTACTCTTTTCCTTCTTGTTCTTCTAAACGAAAAATAGAGTGCTGTATGTATGAGATTTCAGAGGTTAAAGCTTGAGTTTTTAGGTAATGTTGGTTCCGTTTCTTTGAGATTTAAAGAGTTAAACATTTTTTTGGAAGTTAAATCCAAGAAGAACTCATATTAGGAAGAGATATGTGGTGTTCTTGAGGTTATATGACGGAGTGTTAATTTTGGAGGATCAGTGGTACAGTTGAATTTGAGTGAATTTTTGACAGGGCAAACAGTGTCCTCTGTTTGTGAAATTTGGTAAGGAGTTGATGCACATCCTAAGATTTAAAAAAAGTCCTAGAATATATTAATTGGATGTCTAGAATGAAAGGCATGAGCTTTACAAGTTTGGACTAAAAATCTAGAAAACTCTATTTTCCAGATTTTAGGTAGTAAGCAATTATACAAATTATATGAGATTATAGTCATAATTTGTCATTGTGTTTATTTTTCCTTTAAAATAGACTTATAGAGCTTTAAATTAAGTACTAGAAAACATAAATTGTATATGTATATTGTAAGATATGAATTTTCAAAATTTGGGCAAAACAACTAAAATATCCTGTCTCACCAAAGGAACAATTAGTATGCACGCTGAAATTTGGAAATTATGTCCATGATTTAATGCTAGATGTTATTTTTTCTTTTGTAGAGGATTGAAATAGATTTAAATAGGAATTTGAATCACCTTATTTGGAATTCCTTAACTTAAGTTATGATTTTTCAACTTTCCTTGAAAAAATTAGAGGCAGATTTTGGCTTAAGTCCAGAAATGACACATTTTTGTGAAATAATAATTAGTAATGGATTATGAGAGTTTTGGAATAAGTTTGGAGAGATAGTGTATTAAATTAGATGTCTAAATTGGAGCTAAATGAATGGGTTACAAGTTGGGGCTTTGGAAGAGATTAGTTATGCTGTAAAAGCTTGCTAAGACGAGTAGTAATTTATCCCTACATGAATAATCAATAGGGTTTGATATTTTCTATCAAGACTAAAGAGGAGGCAAAGCAAAGGAAACACAAGCAAGAAGAGGTAATTTGGAAGAAGAAGCAAAAGGTAGTAAAACTTGCTCTTATATAATTTTTGTTTAGTTGATTGCATGTTTATTGCCCCATATATGCCTTTGAACATGTAATATCCTTAATTGAATTTGTGCCACGACCATGTGTATGTACTTGTAAGGTGTTATTCTTATATTGGCTATTTACATACTTAGTTTATTACCATTACACATTATATATTGAGTTAATGTTTTACTACTAAGATTCCCTTGAGTCTCACCCCTTTCTCCTATATACCAATAGTAGGGGCAAGTACTTCTAAAGGAAATGGCAAGCTAGTGGAGGGAGCTTGAAAGTGGAAGCTCATGAGAAGCTTGCTATGATTACTATGCCATTAAATGATTTTGTTTAATGGTGTTGTATATGTTTATTTAAGGTTTTCATCATTTAATTATATATCTTGGTATGTACCTCCATAAGGAGGAGCATAAGAGCTAAGAAGAAGTAAAGGTAAGGGCTATATTAAAGCATAGCTAGAATGCATGAAGTTGGTAATGTTAGTTAGTGGCTATTTTATTGATGAGTGAGGATTTTAGGAGAGACATTTGATAGGGCAAGCATTTTAACCATGTTATGAAATTTGGCAAGGCTATAGTACACATTCAGAGCTTTTAACATGAGTGCTAGATTGTAATTGTTAGATGTAAATCCACAAAGATATGAGTTTTCAAATATGTGCCAGAAATCTAGTAAAAGTTGTGAAAATATACTGTCCAAATTTGAAAACTGAGTGTCCCTCTGCCAAATGGAACGAAAACGAACCTAGGTCTTATTTTTATATTGAAGACCTTTCTATAAGCTAAAAATAGAGCTTTGAACCACTAAGTTTAAAGATATATTGAATTAGTTATGAATTTTCAAAGTTTTAAGAAAATTCATTATCTCCTAGTACCAAATCTTAGAGAAAGAGTTTTAAGTTTCTAGCTTCATCAAGTGTACTTTTGGGTCATATGTGGTTCTAAAATGAGTAAAATGCTTTGATAAGTGACCCTAGAGACTGGTGTTACAAGTAGTGATAGGGTTGTCCCCTTTTTTTAGTTGCGTTGTTATGAGCCTATGTTGGGCATTACCTTAGCTAGATGTGGCTTTTTAGGGCGTCTATATGCCTAAGACTTATGTTAACTTTATACTTATGTATTTTTTATTGATGGTAAAGCTGACAACATACGATTATTAGTCTAGGTTTAAATATAACTCGTTAGCATACCATGTGCATTTTTAACTTCATCTTTTTGAATGTCTGCTTTTCAAAGTGTTTGGTATGTTAGTGCATAGTTGTCGTAAGGTCCTTACTAGGTATCCGATGTTAGTTGGTAGGTATGAACATTTCATCTTCATGGTTTGGTTTGCATTCGGCTACAGGATATCCCTAAGGTTGGGTCTTCTAACCCTAAGAGAATAGGAGTAGAGCGCTTTTTGTTAGTTCAATGCATTACTAGGGTGATACTATCCTTGGTGTATTGGTTTGGCATGCCAAGCATAGTTTGCTAGATAAGTAAGCAATCCTCGTGTGTATAGAACGTAAATAAAAAACATGATTTTATTTAACTAAATGACTAAATCACATTGAGAAGATCAATATGCTAGCAAAATTATGTTGCTTTGAAGAGTATATCAGCAAAGAATTTGAAGATGAATACTACGTGTTTGGTTTGTAGTTCTATGAGAAAATCAGTTTAGCACGATAATTTATTAAGGAGACTTGTAAAGATGCAAAGGAGTGAACTTGTGGGCTTTTTGTTTCAAATTGTGAATGAAACCAGATCTTATAGCTTAGAGCGTCGGTTGTGTGTTATGGTTACATTACAGCGTGTCTCATCATGTTCTTACCCACATGATTAGTAAGTATAGAAATGTGGAAGATAAAGTAGAAACTCAAAAATTGTACCTTTTAAGGTGTATGGTGTTCCAAGTTTATTAGACAGGTTTCCTATTTTCGTCACTTAGCTGGTAGGCACCTTGTCCTACTACCTTAGTTACCGGGTAGGGTCTTTCATATGTCAAACCTAACTTACCATCACTTGTTTCTCTAGTGTTATACAAGACTCTCCATAGAACCTAGTCCCCAATCTGAACTATCTAGTGCATACGTTGTTATCATAGTATTGTGCTATCTTCTATTAGTATGTCACGAGCTTGATTTGAGCTTATTCCCAATGCTCGTTGACTAAGTCTATATGATCAATTATAGCTTGTTTGTTGGACTCTTCATTTGTCTAACTATGTCATAAAGAAGGTACTCTAACTTCAAACAGGATCATAGCCTCAAATCCGTATACAAAGAGAAAAGGTGTCTCCCTTGTTATTGTATAGGAGGTGGTTCGATACGCCCATAAGACAGAAAGTAGTTCTTCGATGTATCAACCGTTTGCTTTATCAAGCCTCATCTTTAGTGAGTTAATAATGATCCTGTTGCTTGACTATACTTGTTCGTTAGACATAGGATTATACGGGGTAGAGAAGTGAAGCTTTACTTCCCATTTTTTACAAAGTTTCTGAACTTACGCTTTATGAATTGGGATCCGTTGTCATAGACTATCTTTATTGGTGGTCTGAACACGCAAATAATGTTCTTCCAGACAAATTTAACAACATTATGTTGTTGTACCTGTGCAAGTGACTTTGCCTTGACCTACTTAGTGAAATAGTTTATCAGTACCAACATGTATATGACCTTCCTGGGAGCTATGGGTAGTTTCCTTACCATATCCATTCCCTACTTCATAAATGACCAAGCTGGTGCAATGGAATGTAATGTTTTAGGTGGTTGGTGCGTTAGGTTGGTGAACCTTTAACATCTATCAGATTTTTTGACTAAAGTAACCGTATCTTTCTATATAGTAGGCCAATAATACACAGATCTAAGTGTTTTACATATCAAGCTTCTGCTCCCTGTATGGTCTCCACACTCCCCTTCATGAATTTCTCTTAATATGTAACTAGCCTCTTGTAGTCTAACACACCTTATGAGTAGCCTTGCATATGATCTTTTGTATAGTATGTCGTCTAGAATACAGAATCAGATAGCTCAGACTTTCACCCTATGAGCTTTATCACTATCTTCTGGGAGGATGTCATCCTGTAAGTATTGTAAAATAAGGGAACTTCAGTCTCACATAATATTATTTGACTGGACTATACCTGAACTTGTGTGGATCACTGGGAATCGTAGATGAACTACCAGTACTAAAGTTGTTTGGTTAATTTGGATGGAGGATCCTAAATTGGCTAGTGCATCAGCTTCTCGGTTGTCATCCCAACCGACCTAGGTTATTTGGAACTCCTGAAACTTTTAGCTAAGGAGATTACTAGATTGTGATAGGTTTGCTTATACAGGTCGCATCTAGCCTCCAGTCTTTTGACCCTAATTTTCTTCACAAGCTACAAACCTATAACCAAAGCTTGGTACTCTGCCTCAATATTAGTAGCTCTGAAACCACAATATATAGATTGTTGTGTGGTGTCACTACTTGGAGACTTTAGCACTATGCTTAAGCTGGTACCCTTTTTATTCGATGAGCCATCCACATACAATATCCATTTCGAGTCTTGGTTTTTACCACTTACATATAGTAATTCTTTATCAATGTCAAACTGTATGTCTGGGCTAAAATCAGCCATAAAGTCTATGAGGACTTGGGATTTTATTGCAATACATGGTAAGTAGGTTATCTTGAATTCACTTAGTTATACCACCTACTTGACAAACCTTCATGATAGGCTAGGTTTATGTAACACATTGTTACTACCGTAATGGGGTGACATTGAATGTATGGTGAAGCTTTTTTTATCTGAAAACAAGTGATAGAGCCAGCTTTTCAAGTGGGGCGTACCTAGTTTCATCATCTAAGAGGGCCTTACTTGTCTAATAGATAAGGTGTTGCTTACCTTCCTCTTCCCTGGCCAGAAGAACACTAACAACCCTGAGCAATATGGCCAAGTAAATGTACAACATATCTCCTTCCTTTGCCTTTAATAGCAAAGGTGTGTTGGTTATATACTATTTCAAATATTAGAGAGCATTTTCACATTCTTCGCTCTATTCAAAGCTTATGTTCTTCCTTAAGGCGTAGAAGAACCAATGGCACTTATTGGATGACTTAAAGATGAACCTACTCAATGCTGCTAGTTGCCCTATCAACTTCTAGATGTCCTTGGCACACTTTGGGGATGGTATGTCAAGTACATCTTTAATCTAGCTCAGATTCACCTTGATTCCCCTATGCGATCCAAGTACCCCAAGAACATCCCTGAGGTAACATAGAACAAACATTTCTCTTAATTCTATGTCATGTTATACTTACGAAGTAAATTGAAGGTTTGTTCGAGGTGTACCTCGTGGTAGCCTACATAGAGAAACTTGAGCATGTCGTCAATATATACTTCCATGGTTTTACCTTTATTTCTTGTGAACATCTTATTGATCAACCCTTGGTAGGTTGCTCCCGCATTCTTTAGTCCAAAAGGCATAACTTTATAGCAATAAATACCTTGTTTACTTATAAATTCCATTTTCTCTTGATCGTTAGGGTGCATTAAAATTTGGTTGTAGCTAGAAAAGGCCTCCATAAAACTAAATACTTCATGTCCAAATGTAGCATCAACTAAGGAATCAAGGTGCGGTAAAGGAAAGGAATCTTTTGGGCATGCTATGTTCAAATAAGTAAAGGCTATACATACTGGTGCTTACCATTCTTCTTTGTTGGTTGGTACAACTACTACATTTACAAGCCAGTTAGGGTATTGAACCTCCCTTACTAATCTAATGTTTAATAGTTTCTGTACTTCCTTGTTTATGATTTGATTACTTTCTGGTGAGAACTTATGACGCTTCTGCTTGATTGGTTTATATAATGGTCAACATTTAATTGGTGTGTTATTACCTCAAGGTCAATACCTATCATGTCCATGTAGGACCAAGCAAAAAAGTCAATGTGGTTAGTTAAAACATGATTAACACTTTGCATATCAGGTGGTAGATCTACCCTGACATAGATCTTCCTTTCTGGATGTCAATATCAATGTGCAATTTATTGAGTTCCTCTGCATTATTGTGGGGGTAGCTCTTGTAATTGCTATGTTGACTGCTTATCTGAAGGTTTTAAGGGTTGCTTGGTAGCATTCTCTAGCTATGATTTGATCCCTTTTATATGTTGTACGACCTAAGGGGCCTGGAACTTCACTAGCTAGTGGAAGGTAGATTATACGGCCTTCATCGTATAGATCCACGATCTTCCCAATAATGAGTATGGTAATGGACAATCCATCACTTGGTATTTAAATGGTAAGTTTACTCCCACCACGTAGGTTGGGAGGGTTATGGATTCCACCCCCATTTCTTTGATTGTCTCGAGATATGTTATACTAACTAAACTACTTGAATCAACCAACATATATTTAACGTCAAAATTTCCCAAGAACACAGAGATTACTAGTGCATCATCTTGTTAGTACAGTTTATAAATTTCTTCTTCAAAAAATACAATCTGACCACCTACTGGTTGGTTGGTTCATTCTAATCTTATTTCAGGTTAAGTCTTTTAGGCAAGAGTCTAGCATGGCATTTTACTACTGAATATGTGATACCACTAATCACTAAACCTCCAGTTATACAATTGATGGTTCATGAAATCTTGGGCGGTCCCTTTGGCATTAGACCTGCATGGTTAGTTCTGTTATTTAACAATACAGCTTTACCTTAATTGGTTAAAAACTGAGTTAGGTGCCCACGCTTGAGGTGTTCTGCCACTTCTAGCCTAAGGAAAATGCAGTCTGTAGTCTTGTGCCATAGTCGGAATGAAATTCGCACCATTTGAACCTATCTCACTGGTCTACAAACTTCTTAGTCTTAGAGGGCCATTTCACCATATTGCCCATTTTGTAAGGGTTTGTACTAATTTACCAGGGTTGATTGAGAAGTTGTAATCCTCTATCCTCATGGAAGTGCCTAGTTCGGTAGACTCGTCACACTGTTGGTTTGTTTCCTCTCCTAGTACATCATAGGGTATGGTTCTGTCTTCTAATTATGGTTGTTACATCTTGGGTTTCTGCTCCGTTTCTCTATGGGCTCATCGTCTTAGTGGCAGGTTTGGCTAGCATTCACTTCATCTTCCTCCCATGTGATATGCGACCAGGCTTGTATGAATACATCATCTATGGTATGGTTTGTATACTTGGTCAGTTCCTAATTATCTTTATTCAGGAGTACAAATGTCTAAGTATAGAGGAATTGATTGAACCATATTTTTATAGGCTTTTTCATGATTAATTTGGTGAATTTAATGTACTTTATAGGTTATTATTACATTATTAAGTACTAACTTAAGTTAGGGACATTTGTATTGAATTAAGTATAATTAAGGGCAAAATGGTCATAATTTGTTAATTATTCTTGCAAATGATTTCTTGGACTTTTGATGCTATCTTGTGCTTAATCTTACATTGTAGGTGCTTTAGAAGAAAATTGGAGAGGAAAATGTCAATTGGGTCAGAATTAATATCTTTCAAGACTAGAGAAAATTATAGAAAATGGCCCCAAAATTTCTAGAAACTGCAAATTAATAAAGAAAAGGGACCAGAGAAAATTACATAAAGGGCTCAAAGTTTTTGAAAATTACAATTTAGCCCAACAAACATTTTAAAATTTGTAATTTAGTCCCCATGAACTTTTAAATTTTCCAATTTAGTTCCTGGTCAAAACACACTCCCTAGTCAAAACTTGTGTTTTGCCCAGGAACTAGGTCATCTTTCTCTGTGAGCCTCGAACTGCACTTCTTCGATTTTGAATCAGTGAAGTGCCGCAACATCTCTGCTTAGATAGAGAGCTCAGATTGATTAGCCTCCATACCTCCTCTTCCTCATAGTTACAAGCGGCCTTCACCCTCACCACCATCACCACTGCTAGCATCCATTCATCCTCATCATGGAAGAAAGAGGCACGGTGAAGAGCTTGATTAGTAGGGAGCTTCTGGAGAACAAGAGCTCACAGATCAACAGAGAGGCCCTCCTTTCCTTTACCTTCACTATGAACACCCTATTTTGTTCAGTCCCCAATCAAGAAATAAAAAAAATTAAAAAAATTAGAAAGGAAATAATCCTCCTTAATGCTTAACATCTAAATTTAATATTGTTCATGGTGACAAGAGCTTTATTCTTATGGTTTCAGATTTTTGAATAGTGGTATTTGAGAACTTGAGAAAAACTGAAAGTTGGGGAAACAAAGAACTAGCTTTAGGGAGAAGTTAAGGTGAGTATTTGAAACATTTTGGTGTATTGATTGTGACCATTGGTTGAGTCTTGGGAATTTGTGATTTTTCCCTGATCTTTTGTAAATTTTGAAATGTATGGATAGGCTAGTGTATTGTGGTAAAATTGATGTCATAGTTTGTCTTTGTGTCATTAAAATTGATTTGGAAAGGTTTGCAATGTGGTAACTTGATTGTGTTTTGGTGTGACATGTTGTGGTCATTGAGTAACAAGTTAATGGGAATAGAATTTGGTTATTTTGATGGTTTCAATGGATTCCTTATGCAAAATTGTATAGGAATGGTGTTTAGTTTGAAATTTGGAAACATTAAAAGCCAATTAGAAAATTGGTTAAGTCTGGAAATTTGCTAGGTTTAAAATGCTGTGCAGGGACCTGACTTTGCATGGTCTTTTAACCTAGCAAAAGGTGACTAAATGATTTGATATTTTTCAGGATTGTAGTTCACATTGTAAGCTTTCTATCCATATAAAGTATGAGTCATTCTGAGTTTTGTTTACAAAGTTATGAAGGTTTGAAAATCAGCCAGGAGTCAGGGTCACAAGTTGGCCGTGACCCAAAACCTTCTGACCATCTGCTGGCCGTAGCCTAAAAGTTTCTGACCTAGCTCTGACCGTGGCCCAAGGGTGACCTGGTCACGGCCAACCCTTTAAAAAAAGATTTTTTGAGTTTTGAAAAACGGTCTTCGAGCAATCTTTCCCAAATCTTTTAGGTATGTATCTAAGCCTCTAATAGTCACCTAAAAAGTTCAAATGATAACCAACTTTAACAAATTGGAATAGATTCTTAATCTGCCGCTCTTAACATTGGTTTACAGGATTTGACATTTGCTATATTCATAAGCCCACTGTGCCGGAGAACGTCAGTAAAGGATAAGGTAGTGACTTTTTTTCTTATACTATGTATAAAGCATTATATGTATGTTTGTCATGCATTGTGATACATTGTGATGCTTTGAGATTACAGTGAAAGCTGGCATAGTGATTACAGCATAAGTTGTTGCATTGAGATCACAGCGGAAGCTGACGTATAGTGTTTACAGCCATGAGGGCTGTCGTATATGGCGTGAGCCATATATCATTATAATACTACTTAACATGATTGTATATGCTATGTGTTTATACGCTGTATGAGTGAGTTGTTACTACTGGGATTCTCTTGAATCTCATTCTTTCCAGTGACTAACATTTTAGATAAGGCAAGTGGCTTCAAGGAGAAGCAAGCCACCAGGAGTGGCTAGGACTTAGTAGAGATGTTTAGTTTGAACTGTTGGTTATCTATTTTGGAATGAGATTACTGTATATTATTCTTAGATGTGAATAACATTCTGTATATGGTGGTGTAATCCCTAAATGGGAATTGAAACCCTTAGTATAACCGTCAGTATTAAACCCAGGGTTGCCAGAAATTTTGTTATACACTTTGATATATATAAATGTGATATAACTGCACAGGGTAATTATATTCGAAACGTGAATTTGAGACCAGGATAAGGTGAAAAGTTTTGAAAGAATTTGTTAAAACCCTCCCATAATGAAGGGATTGTAAATGACTTTTGAAGATTATTGGTCTCTATTTCATTTTAATTGTGAATTTTGAATTATAATTATAGTTTTTAAGGCAGGGGGTTATAGCAGAGGATAAGAAAAAGAAATTATTCCAAAATAAAAAATTTAATTAAAATAATAAATTGCTCATAATAAAACCAAGATTTCCTCCTAGCCTCCTACCTTCAAAATCTTTTTAAGAAAATAATAAATCTAAAATCAAAACGACCTACTATATTCATGACCGCATCCTTTGCTTTTTAACTTTCTTTTCACAAGATGCATATAGATATCATTAATATATCATTTAATTATCAATACTGATTTATCTATTTAATTATTAATATACCACCACTAATATAACATTTAATTATTAATATTAGTATTTATCCATTTATATTGTTAAGTTTTTTTCCTGATTTATGTTATCATTACTGATATCAATCACCACTATAGAATAAAGATACTACTACCCCAAAGGATGTTCCTTTTCAAAAACGGGAAGTAAAAACATAGAGGCGGTGGCATTTTTGTAAAAAATGTAATAAAGTGGAAACTCTAGGTGTCCCAAATTTGAATTGGGACGCCTAAAGTATAGTTTAGACGTCCCAAATTTCAATTGGGATGCCTAAAGATTCCCCCTGGTGCCAAAAATAAAAAATCCAAAATATTTGAGCCTATTTAGGACACCTAAAGTCTTACTTACTTTAGGCCTCCCAAATTCAAATTTGGGACGCCTAGAGGCGATCCCACATGCATGGCAGACAAGTGTCTGACATGCCTTCCCTCTTTTCCTTCTCTATACTCTTTCACCCACTCACTAAACATTCATCGCTTCCTTCTTCATCTTCTCTCTTCCTTCTCTTTACTCTTCACTCCATCGTCTTCTCTTCTCCTTCATCCATAGTCATACATCTCCTTCACTGTCTTCTTTCTTTCCTCTACCGTCCATCCCTCTACCTTCGACATACACTTACTTCACCATCCATCCCTCCACCTGTAGCATACACCTCCTTTACCTCCTTTTTTCCACTGTCCATCCCTCCACCTTGGGCACACCACCAACACCGTTGGCCCTCTCCCTCCTTTCAGGTTGGTTATTTTTTATTTTAAATATAATGGCTTTTACTAATTTACAACTTGTGAAATTAATTTAAGTGGAATTGCCATAATCAAGGGCAAAATGGGAAAATGTAAAGTTACCGACCGATTGGTCAGTTACCGAAGAGTAAACTCCTTGTAATTTAGGGATTAATGGCTATAAATGAGTGACTAATAGGGTGGAATCATGTGCTTTAAGTTCATCTGTGCCATGTGAGAAGACATAAGATCATGACAAGTGTTTAAATATGGGGCCTTGATTTTGGTTAAGATTTCAAATTCATTTTCCTCTCTTCTCTCTCCCTCCAAGTCGGTTGGTGAGCTTGGAAACAAGGGAAAAACTCAACCTCATCATTATCATCTTATTTTTCTCTCTCCAACTCCATTTTCCCCAAACTTAAGAGGAAAGAGAAAGAAGAAATTTTAAGGTAAGTGTTCCATTTGACCTTGAATTATGAATTCATCTTCATTAATCTTGATCGTGGTGATGAGAGCTACATCTTCTTAGTTTTAGATTTTTGAAAGGTGGTGTTTGAGTACTTGAAGAAATTCAAAAGTTGAGGAATCAAGAAACCAACCTTGGGAAGAGTTAGATATGAGTATTTGAAGTATTTTGACATGTTCATTGTGAGCATTGGTTAAGTTTTGGAAATTTGTGATTTTGCCCTGATTTTGGTGTAATCTTGAAATACATGAATTGGCTAATGTATGGTGGTGGATTTAATGGCATATTGTGTCTTTGAACCATTGGTATTAGTTTGAAATTTTGGAAACCAAATTGGTCATTTTGTGATTTTGAAGTTCATGTGGTTAGAAATGTAGAATATGACATTTTAGTGGGAATTTGGTTGTTTTGGTATGTCCAATGAGTTCTTTATGTAAATTTGAGTGGGGAAAAACTGTTTAGGAAATTAGGAAGTCATTGGACACTTTAGGAAAAAATCTGGGAAAGTTCTGTCAGTTGCTGCATTTTGGCTTCTGATGAGTCTCACTCGAGTGTATAAGGGTGTCACTCAAGTACAACATCTTATTTTCCTTTTCCCTTTAGTTTTCCATTGTACTTCCACGCCAGAATCTAAGAGTGCATGTTCTCACCTGCGAGTGGTATAGGTCATCACTTAAGTAAATCTTATCTCACTTGAGTACAAAGTTAATTTTCACTTTAAGGCCACTTCTCGGGATGTCACTCGTTGGTCATTTTTCAAGAGTGTATGCTAGCACCCACAAGTGCTGAGCCATCACTCAAGTGCTAGGGCTAGTGCTCGGGTGTACTCCTCATTCTAGGGCTTCTGTTGCTCTCGAGTATACACTTTCTGCACCACACTTTATGGGAATCGAGTGAGCATAAGGGCACCACTCAAGTGTTAAGTCTTATGCTCGAGTACAGCAAGCAATTCTAGTCTCAGTTTGTGCTCTCGGCCAAAAACTCGCACTAGTGATCTTCTTCACTCGAGTGTCTAAGTCAAAAATCAATGTGTTAACTTCTGAAAAGGGATTGTCGGGGTAGTTTCTTCCAACCCTTTAGGCATATGTCTAGGCTTCTAGTAGCCACCTAAAGAGTTCAAATGATAACCATCTTTAAGTATAATGAAGTTAAGGATTTGGAATAGAGAATAACCTATCATCCTTGATTTGGTTTATAGGCTTTGATATTTTCCCTGCTCATGAACAGACTGTTCCGGAGCACACCAGGAAAGAACAAGGTAGTGACTCTTTCCCTTATACTATATGTGATACATAGTATGTTTGACTAATCATTGTTTGTGGGTCTATCACTTGGGCCCATCGATGTTAATGGTAGGAGGATCATACCTTCGGGGCGGTGGAATCCGGGGGATGAGACTATGTGAAAGCCAAAAGGTTATTTGTGAATTCTTTACCCGCGGCCTATCATGTTTATGGAGGGAGGACTATGCCTTCGGGGTAGTGGAATATAGGGGATGAGATTATGTGATTATGGGCATATGTGGCAACCTGCATGCTGTGTTTTATGCTGTGATAATGCTTGATGATTTACTTGCATGCTTGGTAATTATGTATGGTATGAGTGATTTGTTACTGCTATGATTCTTTTGAATCTCATTCTTTCCTTTGGCTAACCTTCAGATAAGGCAAGTGGCTCTAAGGGGAAGAAGATGACCAAGGGCGGATAGGACTCCTTCGGGAGATTTATATTTTGGTTGTTGGTTATCAGTTTTGGTATTGGAAATATTGTATATAAATTGGGATATAAATTTTGGATATAATTTTGTGTAATCCCTTATATGGGAACTTGTAAACCCATAGTATCTATATGAAACCCGGGGGTTACCGGGATTTTTTGCTGTTCACTCTGGTATATTAATGTGATTTAACTGTGTAGGGTAATTATATTCGAATTGTGAAATTTGAGACTAGGGTAAGGCAGAAAATTTTGAAAGAATTCGTGAAAACCCTACCAGAAAGAAGGGATAGAAAATGAGTTTTATTATTATTGGTCTCTATTTCATTTTAATTACATATTTCAAATCATAATTACTGTTTATAAGGCAGGGGGTTACATTTTTTGTATCAGAGCTGTAGTTCCTGGCAAGGGTAGAGTTTGCTATGATAGTTTCCTTAGTTTTGACTATAGTGGTAGAAGATAACCTTTATTGGTTTGTTGTGTATACACATATGTGTTTTGTGTTGTGGATATATATATGAGGCTTGTGAACTATATGTATACATTATCTATAGAACTGACGTAGTGAATAATTTGTAGAATGAAAAAGACGAAGGGTCTTCCCAGAGTACAGTAGGTAGACCATGAGGTAGAGGTGGTCAATGACAATCCACCAGACCCTATGCAATAATTGATGGGTCTGATTAAAGATCATAGGGATACGATTGTTGAGCTGAGAGAGGAGCTCAGAGAAGAGAAGGTAAATGAAATGAGGGCTAGGGTCCATCCACACAAGAGGAGACCCATGATAGGACTCATAGGGAAGAAACTGCAGAAGGGTCAGCACGACCACTGGAGTCACCTCCTCATGCTGAACCAAACCAAGAATCACATGGGGTTCCAGCTAGAGAAGAAAGGGATCTACAATATTGGGTCTCCAAGTTTTACAGGACACAGTATTAATATGATAGTCTTGTCAGTATACTTTTGCACATACCAGGGAAGACTAAGGATGGAATTAGTACGAGACAAGACCTTATTGATATGGGAATAAGAGAACGGTTACATCCACAACTAAGAGATGATTGTAGGAGGGCATACATGGAGACAGTAGTGCATATACTATCCAAAGCTGAGAAAAGAAGTTTGTGTGAGTATTTGCATACATTCAGTAATTTATTCATGGGTTTTTTTGGTTACATACATTCAATAATTCATTCATCATTTTTATTCTATTATAGATGCTTCCACCGAATATGCATAAACATGGAAAGACATGATTTATATGGATTTTGATGCCCTACAAATATGACAAGTGATGCTAATACTTTGGAAGCAAGGACAAGCTATGTGGGCTACACAATGGGACAGACCAAATTTCGTTATTATTTAGCACTAATTGTTTAAGGGTACTTATTTTAATTTTATCTATTTAAGATGTTTAATAAATAACTGCCTTGTCATCTAACTTCATTTTAATATGTGCATATTGATATAGTTACCATTGTTAGATCTCTCATGTTTTGATGATAACAAAGGATAGTATGAAAAAGATTTGATAAACAAATAAGTTTGAAAAAAGTAATAATAGGGCAAATCATCACTTGAAGTAAGCATTGGAGTAATGAAGCAAGGCCAAGAGAAAAAGCTGAGAAACTTCATCACTGGCAAGTTTTCTAAAGGGTTACTCGAGTAAGTACTCGAGTAATGAGACAGAAACTTGAAGTAACCAGAGTCAACCTTCAAGTAACCTGCCAACATTACTTGAGTAAGCACTCAAGTAATAAGGTAAATGACTTCCAGTTGCTCTCGGCCTGCCAACGTTACTCGAGTAGCTACTCGAGTAACCAGGTAAATCACTTGGAGTTGCTCTCGGCATGCCAATGTTACTCGAGTAAATACTCGAGTAACCATGTAAAAGACTTCCAGTTACTCTCAGCCTGCCAATGATACTCGAGAATATACTTGAGTCCCCTGCTTTAAAAAATATGTTACTCTCGGCATTTTCTATCCTGCCAATGTTACTCAAGGAACTCCTCGAGTAACTCAATGTGGTAAGTAAAACTGAAGGTAATACTCGAATAACATGATATGCTTTTATCACACTTCACTCGAGGCACTACTCAAGTATGCAGAGTTATTTAGAAGAGAACTTCAAGTCACTACCCGAGTATGCAGAGTTATTTGGAAGAAAACTTCAAGTCACTACCCGAGTAAGCTATGCAGAAAGTTTATGTTTACTCTAGTAATTACTCGAGTAACAAAGTAATCAAACTTAAAGTGTTCTCGGCCCTGAAATCCTGCCAACATTACTGGAGTGAAGCATCGAGTAACCTAAAGTTTACTTGAGTTGCTACTCGAGTAACATATGAAGAAAAGTGTGCCATACCTGAGTAAGTACCCGAGTAAACAGGTATTTCCAAGGTTTGTAAATTTGTTTACTCCATGCACTACCCGAGTAATGTAATGTTCATTTGTTAACTTGCAGTTTATCATTACTTTCACGAAGATACTCGAGTATGCAAGTCCAGAAATTCACAAATCTTTCCAACGTTCATTGATTTGTTTCCTATGTGATTAACCCTTCTTTGTATTAGTATTCTTAGCATATCTACAGATAAACAATGAAGAGAACTTACCAAATAAGGAAAGTCAAATGCAACGTTCAAACATTACCTATCGCTACCTACCACAAACAGCTATTTTTCAAATACTAGAAAGGTCAACAGTGGCTGCGAACACTCTAACGGACGAGAAGAAAATGTTCCAACGGTCATTACCAACACATATATATATATGGGAGCATCCAAACAGAGAAAAATAACAAGAACATACACACGAACGTATTATCAAGTTCATTACTCTGTTTTACACATATTTGTAATTCTGTACTTCAGTGATTCTTATTCACTCTGTGAGAGAGATATTTCATTCAAACTCAATATTTGTTATTGAGGTAACTTAAGGTTGTGGAACCTTGAGTTGGTATTGGATTACAACTTGTAAGGGGGAGCGAGTGTCCAGGCGAAGGAACTTGCTTGTACTGAGGTACAAAGAACCCACTGAATCTTGGAAGTTATAGTGAAACTCTCAGAGATACTCTGAGGACTGGACATAGGTCAAAGTAGTTGTGGCCAAACCAGTATAACTCCCTGTGTACACTTCGGTGAAATTTCTTCTTACTCTTTACTGCATTATATTCACCATCAAGTTTTATATTTGCAGCGAAAAATTTAGTATCACCCAATTCACCCCCCTCTTGGGTGAAACGCTTGCTCTAACATTTGGTATCAGAGTGTAAGTCTTCTTGTTAAGGTATAACAACCTAAGAAGGATCCAATGGCAAGCATGGGTGAAGGAATTCTTCCCGACAGAGCATCTATTACTAGACCTCCAGGTTTCAGTGGCGAACACTTTTCTTTCTGGAAAGCAAAGTTCAGAGTATTCGTGATGGCTACTAAATATGGGCTATAGGATGTAATTGAGAGTGGAAACTATCAACTTACAAAGACTGTAGATTCTCAGAAAATTCCAAAGACGTCAGTAGAATATGATGAGAATGACAAGAAACTTATCACTCTCAACAGTAAGGCAATTTTGATGTTACAAAGTGCTTTGAGTCAAAGTGAATACTTCAGAATTTGCACACTTCTAACAGCAAAGGAAATGTGGGAAGCTTTGGAAATAGCTCATGAAGGACCTTCGGGAATAAAGGAGAATCGGATCAACACCTTGGTCACTGAATTTGATCTACTTCGAATGAAATCAGGTGAGTCAATATCTGAATTCGAACTTAGATATACTCATCTTATTAATCAACTTTCAGCACTTGGGAAAGTCTATGATCAACATATCCAAGTACAAAAGATTTTGAAAATTCTTTCTAAAGAATGGGAGGCCAAAGTCACTGCAATAGAAGAAGCAAAAGGAGAATCAATGAGATCAGTTGCTTCTCTATTTGGAAGTCTTTCTGAATATGAAAGTAAACTAAAGTTCAAATGGGAACTAGATGACATCGGTGACAAGACGAAGAGAGGCCTAGTACTAAAAGCAAAAAAAGAAAATCAGGATGAGGATGAGGAGTTTGACTATGATGAAATGGGCCTAATCATAAAACGATTTAGAAAGTTTTACAAGAAAGGTCAAGGATTCAAACACTTTCAGAAAGGAGGAACTAGCAGCAAAGATCATATCATCTGCTACGAATGTGGAAAACCAGGACATATCAAATCAGAATGTCTAGAGCTGAACCAAAAGAGCAAAGAAAAGAGAAAAGGAAAATTCTTCAACAAAAAGAAGGCCTTCATATCTGCTATATGGGGTGATAGCTCCTATGATGAAGAAAGTGATGAAGAAGAAGTAGCTAATATATGTCTTGTTGCTCAAGAAGAAACAGAAGAAGAGGTAAATGATTCTAATCCTACCTATGATGAATTACTCTCTGAATATAATGCTTTACATTCTGAATTCATCAAAGTAGTTAAAGAATTAGTTATTTTCAAAAACAAAAACAAAGCTCTTGAAATTGAACTTAAAGAAAGTTCAGAAAAGAATTGTGAAAATTGTTCTTCTTTGAAAAAGAAAAACACTAATCTCACAAAAACTCTTGAAAAATTTACTAAACGAAGTGAGATGCTAAGTGTGATTTTAAAAGATCAACGATTTGTAAATGACCGATCTGGTATTGGATATTATCCAAAATCAGAAAGAAGGAAAGGTAGAAAGAAAGTAGGAGGTAAGTCATATTTGAATTATTTCCAGCATTCTGTGCATACATCAAATCCTTTTGCATTTTGTAATTACTGCAATAGAAAAGGTCATTATACCTCTTCATGTATTCATAAGAAGAAAGGAAACATAAGAACCTACAAATGGGTACCTAAAGGATCATATGTTTCGGAAATTTCTTGCACTAACCCAAAAGGACCCAAAAAGAAGTGGGTACCTAAGACTTAATTGTACTTAATTGTAGACATGTCTCAAAGCATCTAAAAATAACAAGTGGTACATAGACAGTGGATGCTTTAGACATATGACCGGTGATTCCGAAAGTTTTACCAAATTGTAACCTAAAGAAGGTGGAAAGGTAAAATTCGGAGGAAATCAAACTGAAAGGATAGCAGGAATTGGTGAAATCAAAAATGACAAAGGCGTATGATGTATACTATGTCGAAGGATTGTGTCATAATTTGTTGAGTGTGAGTCAAAGTGCAGACAAAAACAACTGGGTAATATTTGACTCAGAGGAATGTCTAATTATCAACAAGAATGACTTACTACTTGATAAGAAGAATATCAAGGCTAAGCTTAGAGCAAAAAGGGAAGGTAATTGTTATACTCAAGATATTAATAGAAATGACTCTGAAAATTGTTTTCTGAGTAATGCCGATGAAAGTTGGCTATGGCATAAGAGATTGGCTCATGTCAATATGCATCAATTAGGCAAACTACTAAAAAAGGATTTAGTTCTTGGATTACGCAAAGTAAATTTCAAAAATGACTTGATTTGTGACGCATGTCAAAAGGGTAAACAAACTAAATCATCTTTCAAATTGAAAAATGAGATTTCAACAAATAAACCACTACAATTATTGCATATGGATTTAGTTGGCCCAACAAGAGTAAAGAGTCTTGGTGGCAACTTATATTCGTTGGTCATTGTTAATGATTTTTCCAGATTTACATGGGTTATTTTTCTATCATCAAAAGATGAAACCTTTGAAGAATTTATTGTTTTTGCCAAGAAAGTGCAAAATGGGAAAGTATGTCTATTGCAGGTATTAGGACTGATCATGGTGGAGAATTTGAAAATCAAGCCTTTGAAGAATATTATGATACTAATAGCATTGATCACAATTTCTCTGCTCCAAGGACACCTCAACAAAATGGAGTCGTGGAACGTAAGAATAGAGTGCTCACTAAAATGGCTAGAGCAATGTTAAATGAAAAGAATGTGTCTCAAGTTTTCTGGGCTGATGCTATGAGTACAGCATGCTATATTTCAAATAGAGCCTATATTAGAACAAAACTTGGAAAGATACCATACGAGCTGTACAAAGGAAGGAAGCCAAACATTTCTCATCTACACATCTTCGGTTGTAAGTGTTTTATTCATAATAATGGTAAAAATAACTTAGGAAAATTTGATTCTAAACTGATGAAGGAATTTTCCTAAGGTATTCTAACCGAAGTAAAGCATATGTAGTTTTCAATAAAAGAACATGTGTTGTTGAAGAATCAATTCATATTGTATTTGATGAATTTGAATCCTCTGACAAAACCATTGATAAAGAACAGGAAGTTATTTTAAATCAAGAAAATGGTCAATCTATTTCTAAATCTCTTATTCTAGAAGTTGATGAAACCAAGGAAGAAGAGCAATCACTAGGACAACCTAGAGCCTGGAAATACAATAAAAGTCATTCCTTAGATCAAGTCATAGGAGA
This sequence comes from Inga oerstediana, assembly GCA_963210345.1. NCBI lineage: Eukaryota > Viridiplantae > Streptophyta > Magnoliopsida > Fabales > Fabaceae > Inga > Inga oerstediana. The sequence continues at coordinate 45,331,572 of OY723407.1, forward strand.
TGTGAATGAAGGGATCAAAACTAGAAATAGAATTTTCAATGAAGTAAGTTTTTCTGCATTCATTTCTGAGATTGAACCTTCTAACATTGATGAAGCCCTATCAGACAATGATTGGGTTATAGCAATGCAAGAAGAACTAAATCAATTTGAAAGAAATCAAGTTTGGGATTTGGTACCCTGACCCAAGGATCATCCGATCATTGGCACTAAATGGGTATTCAATAACAAACTCGATGAATCCATAGTTATTGTCAGAAACAAGGCAAGATTGGTGGCCAAAGGCTATAATCAGGAAGAAGGGATTGATTATGAGGAAACGTATGCTCCAGTGGCTAGATTGGAAGCTATACGCGTACTCTTAGCCTTTGCGTGCATCAAAGGATTCAAACTCTATCAAATGGATGTAAAGAGTGCATTTCTAAATGGCTACATTATGGAAGAAGTATATGTAGAACAAACTCCAGGTTTTGAAGAAGTAACTAAACCTGACCATATTTTCAAACTCAAAAAGGCTTTATATGGTTTAAAACAAGCTCCTAGAGTATGGTACGAAAGGCTCAGTAAATTTCTTATTGATCAAGGTTTTGTACGGGGAAAAGTTGATACAACACTTTTTATAAAACAAAAACGTGATGATATTTTAATTATTCAAATATATGTTGATGACATTGTTTTCGGTGCTACTAATGAATCTCTGAGTAAGGAATTTTCTGAGATAATGCAGGGAGAGTTTGAGATGTCAATGATGGGAGAATTGAATTTCTTTCTCGGTTTGCAAATCAAACAAAGAAAGAATGGAATCTTTATCTCTCAAACAAAGTACTTGAAAGAGCTATTGAAGAAGTATGGAATGGATGAATCAAATGGAACGAACACACCTATGAGTTCAACTACATTGCTTGATGCCGATGTCAAAGGGAAAGACTACAACATCACAAAATATAGAGGAATGATTGGATCATTACTCTATCTCACAGCAAGCAGACCGGACATTCAATTCAGTGTTGGTATATGTGCAAGATATCAATCAGCACCAAAGGAATCACATGCCGAAACTGTCAAAAATCTTTAGATGCCTTGCTGACACACCAGAATTGGGTCTATGGTATCCCAAATGAAAAAGTAAATATCTTGTTGCATATTCAGATTCTGATCATGGAGGATACAAAACAGACAGAAAGAGCAACAGTGGATAAGGACAATTGCTTGGAGGATCTCTTGTATCATGGTTCAGCAAGAAACAAAATACAGTGTCTCTTTCGTTAACAAAAGCCGAATATGTAGCAGTCTCAAGTTGTTGTGCACGAGTGATATGGTTAAAACAACAACTACAAGATATTGGTATTTATCTCAAAGACATACCAATCTATTGTGACAATACCAGTACGATAAGCTTGGCAAAGAATCCAGTTCAACATTCTAGAACCAAGCATATCGATGTCAGACATCACTTCATCAGAGATCATGTTCAAAAGAAAGATGTGAAAGTGATATTCATTCCTACTCCTCTTCAACTAGCTAATATCTTCACCAAACCTCTTGTAAAAGATCAATTTCTATACATTAGAAGAGAATTGGGAATGGTAAATCCCAATAAATTGTAAGTTATTTCAGTTTCTCATAATGTTAGATAAAGATAGTTGATAATGTTTTGATGATTACTAATTTAAGCATCGGAGTATGTAGAAACTTGTTTTGTAGGAAGATTGAAACTCTGTTCTGTAAAATAAAAACAGAGGTTATCAGAGGGCACCATTACTGGAGTACCAACTTCAAGTAATGACTGATAGTAAAGCATTACCCGAGGAACAACTTGAAGTAAAAGAGCACTTTACTCGAGTAAGCACTCAAGTAATGGTCTTCCAAAACTGGAAGTAACGTATCAAGTTACCTGAAATTTAAATCAAACGGTTCATTTGGTGAGAAATGAACAGTCAAAAGAAGAAAAGACAGGTTACCTGAGGGAAGCCTCGAGTAAACTTGAAGCTTACTCTAGTAAGGCCTTGAGTAACTGCAGGTTCATATCACAAACTCGATGAAAATCAACTCAAATCTGTACTTATATGATCGAGGGAACATACATAGATAATTACAATATTATTCATGCCAGGTACGCAATTTAAATGAATTATTTTAGAAATTTTCTATATGATCACTCGAGTAGGAACTCGAGTAAACATGATATTTACTCGAGTAAGGCCTCAAGTAATGTCGAGTTCTAGGTCTTTATCTGTCACAAACTCGGTCATTTCCACAAAATCTCCTCGAGTAAATCACCCAGTCCTCTCACAAAAAATTTTCACAATCTCTTTTCTACTTGATTTTTGTCAAAAACCATCAATTCTTAGCTCCAAAAACCTCCTATTTTGTTCAGATTCTTCTTGCCCTATATCGCGACTTCTCACTCTGTTTTCTGAGATTTCAAGGTTTTCACTGAATCAAAATGGTTAGAACCAAAAACCTTACTCCCACAGATTCTTCTGGATCCCAACAACTCTCTGACCCTCTTTCTTTTCCTCCCAGAAAGAGAAGAAAACTCACACCTAGGTCAAAAGCAAAAATCCAACCCAAACCTCAACCGAAACCAAAAGAGAAAGGTGTTATGATTAAAGAGCCAGTGGTTACAAGGGCTCAATCCAAGAAGAGCACCTCTACTGGGAGAGGCAAAAGTGCCAAATCTCCTTTTCCTCCACTTTCTGATTCTTCCACGCCATCATTCACACCAAAACCATCCAAAAAGCCCAAATATGATGTGAATGTGGCTAAGGCAATGGCTGGCATACTTGATCAACTTGAGAAGGGGCAATCTTCAAAGAAGTTAGAATTGCTAGAAGAGGAGATCACTAAACCTCCAAAGGGGTTTAATATCAACAAGTTGGAAGATTCTCAGAAGTATCTCACTCAATTCTCAAGGAGAAAATTCTGCAAGACTCACTGTGTGGACCTCAAAGTACTTCAGGAGGTATTGAAGTATGATCTTAGTCCCTTTCTGGAACCTTTTCGCCTTGGCTATCTATTAAGCTTCCTTTTGGCATAAAAGTAGTCATACACTTTTACTGCAATCTTGAGATACTAGATGAACCCAATAGAAATTCTGCAGAAGAAGAGATGACTACCACTGTTAGAGGCCAGAAAATACTTATCTCACCTTCTAGGAACAATGTGTGGTTAGGAATTGAGAACCCTCTAGATGACATTTACTCAAAACTTGAACCAAACCAAATTTTCTCTGTTCTTAAACCTGGTGAGCTTGTAGGCCCTTTAAATTTCAATCCTAGTGACATGTGCGATCATCACAGGGTTCTATGGTATATATACTCTAGATCCCTTGTGAACAAGGCCAACAACTATACCCACTTTTCTGATCGGGACCATAGATAGTTTGCTTCCTTACTTCTGAAGGAACAAAAAGATTTAGGGGAATACATATTTTCTGAAATGAAGAGGTACAGAGTAGATGGGAAACCCACTACTCCAATGCCATATCCTCAGATTATTTCGCTTATTCTGAAGAAAAATAAGATATGGTACTTGGAGAGTAAAGAGCACATTGAGAGAGTTACTCCAATTGGAAGAAATCACATTGGGAAGCTCAACATTGAAATTCCTCTCAAGGGTCCTCTGGAGTCTGGGTCTAAGAAGAAGAAGACTGAGACTGAGACGAGTAAAATGGATGACACTCAGTCTTCTGCTCCAACTGCCACTACTTCTTCACCCTCTTTCCTCAATGCCACACTCCAACACTTCATAGAGAATATGCTCAAAGGATTTCATGTGGACATAGCCAACACCAATGCTGAATTGATAACTTACATGAATAACAATATGGTTGAGATGGTTAAGCGGATGGATAAAAGGCATGAGGAGTTGTTAGCTGAGCAACGTGCCCAGGGTGAGACCTTGAGGTTGATCTTAGCAAGACTAGACTCTTTGGGTCCTGGACCTTCTGCTGGTCCATCATCTGCACCTAAGGTATTCTCATCTCCAGAGCATATACCACCTCTAGCGAACATCCCATCTGACCTTCATCATACTAAGGTTGAGCCAACTATTCCTGAACCTCCAATTTCTAGTCCACTTGAACCAAGACCCAGAGATATCCTATGTTCAGTGGACAATCTTGAAACAAATGAGACCATTCACATCATCATTGAGGATTCACTACCCAAACCTCAACCTGAACCCTCTCCTACACCTATTCCATCTCCTACCTATACAGAGGAAATCTCTCCCTCATCTTCTGATCATCATACTCCAGGTGCTACTGAAGAGGTTGAGACCACCAATATGATTGTCTATCAGCCCTCTCTTATTCCTCCAAGAGAAGACATTCATATCCCTCCACTAAATCTCCCTAAACCAGAATCTTCCAGTTCTTCTTCTTTTGATTCTCTGAGTTCAGATGGTCCTTTGGTTCTACCTGTGAAGCCTATTTCTGTAGTCAAGCCTTCTGATCCTCCTCTTAATTTATGAAGACAAAAAGGGGGAGAAGAGCTTGAGTGTGATTTTATGGAGTTTCTGAGCTTGTTTTAAGTTCATTTTGGGTATATGGGTGTACATGGGATTTAGGGAGCTTTTCAACTTATAACTTTTTCATCTTGTAATTTTTAAGTTTAATACAAGCTTTTTTAAGTTATAATTTCATCTCAAGTCCATTTAAGCTTTTAAGATATAATACATTGTGGGACTAATGAGTTTGTTATGTATGCAAGGTGAATATGTTATGATTTCAACATTTTACAAAACACTTTGAATTTACACTTAATTTCAAAAACCTTGTTCAAAATCACCAAGTTTTGTCATCATCAAAAAGGGGGAGAATGTTAGATCTCTCATCTTTTGATGATAACAAAGGATAGTATGAAAAAGATTTGATAAACAAATAAGTTTGAACAAAGTAATAACATGGCAAATCATCACTTGAAGTAAGCATAGGAGTATTGAAGAAAGGCTACGAGAAAAAGCTGAGAAACTTCATCACTGGCAAGTTTTCTAAAGGGTTACTCGAGTAAGTACTCGAGTAATGAGACAGAAACTTGAAGTAACCAGAGTCAACCTTCAAGTAACCTGCCAACGTTACTCAAGTAAGTACTCAAGTAATAAGGTAAATGACTTCCAGTTGCTCTCGGCCTGCCAACGTTACTCGAGTAGCTACTCGAGTAACCAGGTAAATCACTTGGAGTTGCTCTCGACCTGCCAATGTTACTTGAGTAACCATGTAAAAGACTTCCAGTTACTCTCAGGCTGCTAACGATACTCGAGTATGTACTCGAGTCCCCTACTTTAAGAAATATGTTGCTCTTGGCATTTTCTATACTGGTAATTTTACTCGAGGAACTACTCGAGTAACTCAATGTGGTAAGCAAAACCTGAAGGTAATACTCGAATAACATGATATGCTTTTATCACACTTCACTCGAGGCACTACTCAAGTATGCAGAGTTATTTAGAAGAGAACTTCAAGTCACTACCTGAGTATGCAGAGTTATTTGGAAGAAACCTTCAAGTCACTACCCAAGTAAGCTATGCAGAAAGTTTATGTTTACTCGAGTAACAAAGTAATCAAACTTGAAGTGTTCTCAGCCCTGAAATCCTACCAACATTACTAGAGTGAAGCATCGAGTAACCTAAAGTTTACTTGAGAGTTTACTCGAGTTGCTACTAGAGTAACATATGAAGAAAAGTGTGCCATACCTGAGTAAGTACCCGAGTAAACAGGTATTTCCAAGGTTTGTAAATTTGATTACTCCATGCACTACCTGAGTAATGTAATGTTCATTTGTTAACTTGCAGTTTATCATTACTTTCACGATGATACTCGAGTAAGTACTCAAGTAAACTTAATGAATACTTGAGTAAGTACTCGAGTATTCAAGTCCAGAAATTCACAAATCTTTCCAACGTTCATTGATTTGCTTCCTATATGATTAACCCTTCTTTGTATTAGTATTCTTAGCATATCTACAGATAAACAATGAAGAGAACTTACCAAATAAGGAAAGTCAAACGCAACGTTTAAACACTACCTACCGCCACCTACCGCAAACGGATATTTTTCAAATACTGGAAAAGTCAACAGTGGCTGCGCACACTCTAACGAACAAGAAGAAAATGTTCCAACGGTCATTACCAACACATCTATATATATGGGAATATCCAAACAGAGAAAAATAACAAGAACACATACACGAACGTATTATCAAGTTCATTACTCTGTTTCACACATATTTGTAATTCTGTACTTCAGCGATTCTTATTCACTCTGTGAGAGAGATATTTCATTCAAACTCAATATTTGTTATTGAGATAACTTAAGGTTGTGGAACCTTGAGTTGGGATTGGATTACAACTTGTAAGGGGGAGCGAGTGTCCAGGCGAAGGAACTTGCTTGTACTGAGGTGCCAAGAACCCACTGAATCTTGGAAGTTATAGTGAAACTCTCAGAGATACTCTGAGGATTAGACGTAGGTCAAAGTGGTTGTGGCCGAACCAGTATAACTCCCGGTGTACACTTTGGTGAATTTTCTCCTTACTCTTTACTACATTATATTCACCATCAAGTTTTATATTTGCAGCGAAAAATTTAGTATCACCCAATTCACCCCCTCTTGGGTGAAACGCTTACTCTAACAACCATTGGAGTTTATTTGTTCTCTGTCTTCACCTCAACGCAATGTATTGGTTTAATCCCTTGCATAAAAAGCAGGACAAAGAAACAAAATCCATCTTTAACACGTAAGTTATTTTTTTTGTATTTTATTGTTTCTTGAAAAAACAGAATATTTTTAATTTCTATTGATTTTGATTTTCATGATAGAGAGACCCAGACATATAGAATCCTTGGCGGGTCACACGAGGGTAAAGTTCTTAGAGACCTATAGTGGTTTTATTCGAAAGTAAGTAGTTTCAATTCAAATTCTTTCATTGCTGGTCATTTTATATATACCTTTACTAATTTTAACAACCATTTGGTTTTGATTTATAGTGCCCTCAACAACATGGCAGCACTGAATGCGAATACTATGTTATACTTTATATGTATAACATCATTTAGTGTGGAATTACAAACGATTTTGAATAGGTAATCGCTTCTTCATTCTCAAATGATAATATTTTTGGTGTTGTAATTGAATTGCTAATTAATTCATTCACTTTATTCATTTCATCTCAGCTTATTTTCTAATTTGCAGATTTTTGACGATGAAGATGCCTACCTATATGAAGACATTAATTTGATCAGAAACCTTTTGGTTAGACACCTTCTTCAACATATAGATCAATAAATTTTTTATTTCAATTAGTTAGTAGTTGTGTAATAGACAACTTTTTGACACTTTGTGATTGTTATTGTACATAGTATTAGGTTGTATGAGTTGTTATATATTGTACATAGTATAGGTTTTAGAAGTTAACAATTTAATTAGCTAGTATTGGATGTTTCCTTACCATTTTATAAGGGACATTGTGTTTTATGAATCATTCTTTGATCCTGTTTCTGCAGTTTTAATTTGCTAGGCAATTAAAACTATAAATAATCATTTTTGAAAAAAATAAAATATTTTAACATCTGTAAAGAAAAAGAGACGTCTAAAGTGTGTATAATGAAACTTTAGACATCCCTATTTTCAGAAAGGGACGTCTAAAGTCCCCTTCCCAAAGACTTTAGACATCCTTTTTTAAAATAAGGACGTCTAAAGTCCTCTTCCCAGAGACTTTAGACGTCCCTTTTTGAAAAAGGGATGTCTAAAGTCTTGCACTTACACTTTAGATATCTCTTTTTCAGAAAAAGGATGTCTAAAGTGTCTTATAGAGACTTTAGACGTTCCTTTTCTAAAAAGGGGCATTCAAAGTCCATACTTCAGATATCCCTTTATTTACGGACATTGTTACCATATTTTACTACGTCGCTCACATAGGCGTTCCCCTGATTTTAGACGTTAAAAGGGCTCAAAAAGGAATATTAAAAGCTTTATCTTCAGTAGTGAATTAAACTATCTTTACAAAAACAAAAAAAATAAAATCACAAAAAATGTTGAAAAAACATTATTTCCCACAATAAAAAAAACCATACAATTAATACTGTCTATTGAAGAAAAAAAAAGCTTACATGTGTTGTAGGATAAGAATGAATATTTATTATTTCTTTTTTGCTTTAGTTGATCGTTGTAAGCCTATACATAAGAAAAGCAGTTTCTCCAGTTTTGGATTGGGTTTCTCTCATTATCTTCTTTATCATGTTCTTCTCATCATCTCATATCCATCATTAGATTAAAATAGTATATGATTCAGATTCAGTCTTTTATTAAATTATTTCCATAAACATAAATAAGTAAATTTAAACTCTTAAAATCTGATCTATACCTTTCATAATTGCAATATGTAAAAAATAAATAAAATTTAATTTATAAAATACTAGAATAATAATTTCATAAAATATTGAATCTAAGCCATCCATTTTATGATCTAAGGGTGGAGATGAGATTATGAGAAAATAATGAGAAAGAGGATAATGAGAGTATCCTCTTCCGTTTCTCCTCAATTATTTGTATATTGGATTGATTTGAGTTAAAGAAACTCATGTTTGTTGCATTTCCTAAATAAGTTAGTTATTGTGAAGGTTTGTCATCCTATTACACATTTATTTCTATCAACTTCGTGAAGCCAAATAAATGTTATTTCTTGCCTCTAAATTCCTTGGCTTTTGTACATTCAGTAAAATTTTTGACTAATCCAGGATGCTACCCTTTCACCAAAATGGAATGGAATTAAAGACTGACATATGTCTTGAACAGGTGAGATTCAATCTTGGTGTTTCTTCATTGTTTAATTGCATAAAAAAAGGAGTTAAAATTGGGGGCAAATTAGTAGATTAAAGGTGAGAGGATCAAACACATATATGCACGCGTAGTGTGTGTGTGTGTATTTGTATACCTAATAAAGTTAAAAATATTTGGTAGTGAGCATATATACCACATTCATCATCTAAATAAGGTTAAGGGGCAAAAATGCCTCAGAAGTTTCCACCGATAGGCATGGGGTGTATGGAAGTTTTCGAGGGGGCAATTTTTCCTTATAAGTTTTAAACTGGTGCAATGTTGCCCCATCATTTAAAGTGTTAATTTTCACTTTTAGAGATAACTAATTTATCCATATGGCACTTCATATATGCCACCTCATCACTTCATTCATGCCACCTCATCCATCTCTCTCCACCTAACTCGTCCTTACATTTCTCCCTCACTTCCAAACCCAATGCCATAGCCCTCCTTGATCTCCCTCTCTTCGACTTCTTCCCTCAAATATTCCAGTTCCTCTAATCTCTCCCTCAAACCCTCTCCTCATACCCCTAATAACCAAACCAATTCATTCACGTATTCAGTATTGCAACGTAATCATGAGGCTGGTTTAGTAAACTATATAGTAAAATTCATTGAATCTTTTGCTCTCTCTTGCATGGTTGAGCTCTCCTAGATTCTTGCTTTGCCCTTTCATTTCATCATCATCTCTTATTATAATTGGTGTAGACGAAAGTTATCAAATCTCTATGGCTATTGCTGAGTATCTCTTTATCTAGACATACTTGTCACCGTTGATTTTTTTTATTTTATGATTTGCTTTAAGTCTTCATGCGATGCTGCTGTCAAGCCCTCCTTCTTGTTCAAGTTTTTTGGATCAGCCTTAACTCTCAAGTTGATTTGTGATTTTCTTGTGGGTTTGTTCAGCTAAGTCATGGTGGGCATGGGTGTGGTGAATGAGATCGAGAAGGTTGGATCTACATTTGGCAAGACATCTAGACCAGTGATGATTGCTAACTATAAGCAAGTTTAGACAACTGAGACCTTATTCTATGGTAGCTCTGGTTTGAACTTCTGAACACAGAGGTGATAAGATAGAGAGAATGGAGGGAGGGATGATCATCGAAAAAGAGAGGGAGATGAAAGAAAGGATTAGGTGTAGATATGTTGTAAATATTGTGTGTAAGTGTGTCTCTCGCATATCTCAAGATTGGGAACATCCTAGTATACGATTAAATATGAGCTCGAGTTAACGAAAAGATTGATAAGAAGAGTCTTCGAATTGACCATTGGATATGACCATTGAATTTTTAATTAACTGGTTTTAACGACATTTAAAAGGTTTTATTACATTAAATTGTCATTAAAACTTATTTTGTAACTGCCATTTTAATTATTATAAAATCTTCTTTAATGACCATTATAACCCCCAATGGTCATATGTTTCTGCCTAGAAAAGGCAATGTTTGGTGCATGGTCAGGATATGTAAGAATTTTAGGTGTATCTATAATCCGATTGGCTCACTGAAGTATCCACATAAAACTGAAGTACCAATACGGACCCCGATTATGTTATACAGAAAATACACCATAGAGAGGAAGATAGGAGAATATTCTTATGAGAGAACCTATTAGAGGGAGAAGAGCAATATTCTGTGTGTCTTATGTTCTCACTAACTTTCTCCCTTAATCCCACACCCTATATATATATAGTATACATACGGTTACATAGGAATAGATGCAACCCTTAAACGTATGGTTATACAGCAATAGATATAACCTTTAAAATATAAAGGATATCTCTCTTTATAACCCATTTCTCTCATGATAGCCCTTCTTGAATCTGGGTTGGGCCCCAATCTACCGAAGGGTGGACTAGTATATTTCAACATTCCCACTCACACTTGGTGGATTGGATGTTATAGGCCAAGTTTCTTTCTCTTTCTTCTTTCACACTAGGTGTTTTGCCATGACTGCGTGGGCATGACGTCTCCATTTAGGCACTTTGTACTAGAAATCCCTTTTTACAGAGATCAGCCCAAGGCAACCCTGTAATACAGCTCGATATTAATATAATGCATGGATGTCCTAGATTTTCCAATATACACCTTACTCATAGACAATCTAATCCCTCTTGTGTCAGTATAAAACTCAGATTGCCTTTATCATATGAATAGTATCTACACTTATGACATAACGAAATAATATCATAAGGGACCGGTCTTAGACACTAGCATAGGTGTGTATATTTCATGTAATAATCTATCTTTCACCCATATATCACTTTGATATGCATCAACCGCTTTCTTAACGTAATACCTTTTTATCGCATTACTAATGAGCATAGGACACAATGCTAAAGTAGCAGGTGCTGAAACATATTTCCATGATAATGTCAAAGTCAAAGTGTAACACCCAGTTTTTATTCACCAATATTCCTTGTAATTATTTATTGCATTCAATGGAATAAAATGGTGGATTCTAGTGCATTTGGAATGATAAAAATAATCTTAATTGAGGTTATAAGTGAATTGGGTTGAAACAAGTCATGAAACTAATTTTTGGGTGTTCCAAAAAGCCCATCACTAAAGCCGAAAGATTGAAGAAATAAAGAACATAATATTTGGCCTAATATTAAGAGAAATTTCAGCCAAAGAAGCAAGAGAAGGAAGGAGCCACAATTAAATGCAAAAATGTAAGGGCGTAATTGTAATTTTACAATAAAGCACAAAATTAATTATTTTCCCAATTAATTAAAGCCAATTTCGGTTTATTATGGAAAATAAAGGGGAAAATATATATTTCGAGATAAATATACAATTTTGAAGCATTCCTGGCCAAGTAAAATCAAGTTTGAAAAGTCAAAAGTAAATATGACAAATTCAGTATTTGAAAAGAGAGAATTATGGAAAATGCAAGCAGCAATTATTATCCCCCTTTTCTCTGAATAAAATAGGAGGGAAACGAGACAAATAATCATCAAAAGACTCTGAGTCACCCTGCTTGATTGAAAGGAATTCAGTCTCTTTTTCAAGTCGTACTGACTTGGGAAAATACTTCTCATTAAATTGTTGCTGAACACTCCCCAGGTCAATGGCCAATTTCTGCTCCTCAACGTTAGGGCAATATTCCTCCACCAACGATCTGCATCACCCTCGAGCTTATAGACTGCCAGGCGTGCTTTCACCTCATCTGGGCACTCAAGTACTTCAAAGATCTTCTCTAGCTTGTTCAACCAATCTTCGGCTGATTGGGGATCAAATCTACCTCTGAACAATGGTGGCAGGTGCTTGCAGAATTTGGAGACCCAATATTGCAAATCCCTTTCCTCTCTAGCTGAAACCCATGTGATTCCTGGTTTGGTCTAGCATGAGGAGGTGACTCTAGTGGTCGTGCCGATCCTTCTGTAGTTTCTTCCCTATGAGTCCCCTCTTAGGTCTCCTCTTATGTAGACTGACCCCGGCCTTCATTCCGTTTAGCCTTCTCTTCTCTGAGCTCCTCTCATAGCTCAGCAATCATATCCCTTTGATATTTAATCAGACCCATCAGTTCTTGCATAGGGTCCGATGGATTGTCATTTATCATTTCCACCTCTGGGTCTACATTTTGTATATTGGGGCATCCTCTTGTTCTCTTCATTCTACAAATAACTCACCTCATTAATTCAGCAATTATTATATACACATAGTGCACAAAACACACACACACACACATATCTATTTAAAAAGAACTTACACGTGTATACATAACAACCATTCACAATTCATCTTCTATTTCTAGGCTAACTAGAGGAACTATCCTAGCAAACTTTGCCCTTGCCAGGAACTACAGCTCTGATACAAAAAATGTAACCCCTGCCTCGAAAACCGTAATTATGGTTCAAAATTTGTAATTAAAATGAAATAGAGACCAATAATAATTAAACTCCTTTAGTATCCCTTCCTTACAGTAGGGTTTTAAAAAATTCTTTCAAAATGTTTTGCCTTATCCTGGTCTCAAAGTTTCACAAGTCGAATATAATTACCCTGTGCAGTTAAATCACTTCAATATATCAGAGTGTACAACAAAAATCCCGACAACCTCCGGGTTTCATACATAAACTAAAGGTTTACAAATTCCCATATAGGGGATTACACAATCATATCCAAAATTTACATCCCAATTTATATACAGTAATCCCATCATCAAAAATAATAACCAACAACCAAAATATAAATCTCCTGAAGGAGTCCTATATGTCCTTGGTTGCCTCCTTTCCCTTGGAGCCACTTGCCCTGTTGAAGGTTTGTCAAAAGGAAAGAATGAGATTCAAGAGAATCCCAGTTGTAACAAATCATTCATACTACATATAATCACATAGCATGCAACTAAATCATCTTATAGTACAGCAGCACAAACACAGCATACAAGCTGTCACATATACATGTTGCCTCACTGGCATACATATATCGTATTACCTCTCTGACAATGAACATAGCCACTCTGGCTTTCATATTGCCTCTCTGGCATTCACATAGCACATTGCCTCTCTGGAAATCACATAGCCACTTTGGCTTTCACATTCAAAATCATCGTAACACAATGATAAATCAAACATACAATGTATCATATGCAGTATAAGAGCAGGAGACACTACCTTGTTCTTTCCTGACATCCTTTGGCACAGCGGGCTCATAAGTATGACAAATGTCAAACCCTATAACCAAGATCAAGGACGATAGATCAATCTATTTTCCAAGTTCTTAATTCCATAACACGTAAAGTTGGTTATCATTTAAACTCTTTAGGTGGCTACTAGAAGCCTAGAAATATGCCTAAAGGGTTAGAAGAAACTACCCTGAAGATCCCTTTTTAGAAGTAAACATACTGATTTTTGACTCAGACACTCGAGTGAAGAAGACCTCACTCGAGTGATGGAGTGACTTGCACTCAGGCACTGAAGATCACTCATGTGAGTATTTGGCCGAAAGCACACACACTGAGACAGAAAGTTATCACAACACTCGAGTCCTGACCTTAGCACTCGAGTGATAAACTTGTATTCACCCGAGTCCTTCCTAGTGAGGTACAAGAAGTGACTACCTGAGAGCAACAAGAACCTTAGAATGAGAAGTGCACTCAAGCATTAGCTCTAGCACTCGAGTGACTACTCAACACTTGCGAGTGCCAGAACACACTCTTGACAATTTAACCACGAGTATTTCCTAGAGATGCGAAATGAGGGTACAAAATATATACTCACTCGAGTGGAACCCAAAGCACTCGAGTGATAATTCATATCACTCATAAGTGCAAAAGTGCACTCTTGCTTCTGCCTGAGAATCCTACTAATATACTGAAAGAAAAGAGAAAATACACTGCTGTACTTGAGTGAGACCCTACCTCATCGAGTGAGGCTTATCAGAAGCCAAAACATAGCAGCTGACAGAATTTTTCAAACTTGCCAAATCTAATTCTAATTGTTCCAAAACTTATACCAAAGTTCATTTTCACCTAAAATTTCTTAAGGAAACTATTGGACACACTAAAACAACCAAAATCACATCATAACAACAATTTGGTCTTGGGTCAACACACTACACCCAAACCACTCTATAACCTAAACTTCCATTTCCAATTTTCAAACTAATTCTAATGACTTAAAGACTTAATATGCCACCAATTCTACCATCATAAAATATTCAATTCTTACATTCCAAATTAACACTAAATTCAGGGCAAAATTCCAGAGTTTCCAAAACTCATTCAATGGTTGCATAATTTAGATCAAAATGCTACTAACTCCTACCTCTTCCTCTTCTCAAGGTTGGTTTCTTGATTTCTCAACCTTTAAATTTCTTTAAACACTAAAACACCACCTTTCAAAAATCTGAAACCATAGCCATGAAGCCCTTACTATCATGAACAACTTTAAAGAATAGCATTTGGGCCAAAGAGATCATTTACCAAGACAAAACTCATCTTTACACTTTCTCTTTCCTTCTTCACTTGCATGAGAATGGAGAATGATGAGAGAGAAAATGAGATGTTGATGAAGAAGCAGATTTTCTTGCCTCCCATGCTCACATAGCCGACTATGGAGGGAGAGAGGAGAGAGGAGAGTGTTTTGAACATTTGACCAAATCCAATGGTCCACCTTTTTACACTTGGCAAGATCTTACTTCCTTTACCATGAACTCACACAAGTTAAATCACTTGATTCCACCCCATGAATCACCTAATCAATAATTCACAACCATTGATATTTAGGTTACTAATGAGTTTTCTCTTCGGTAACTAACCAATTGGTGATAACTTTACCATTTTGCCCTTGATTATCACAATACTTACTAAATTACTACCAAACACATTTATATTATTCGTTTAGCTCAACCATATGCCCTCCCTTATATTTTAACCCAATTTAAACATTAACCCATAATTTATCTTAAATACAGGGTTTAGGCACTGGTTATAACACATTTGAGTCAAACTTCATAATCACATTCTCCAAAAGTGTTTACTTTCATTAATTACATCACTTTTGAAGTCATTAGCCCTAAATCACAATTTAGGATATTACATTGAGGATAGAATTTTGTAGTTTTGATGGTTCTATTATGTTTAGAAGGTAAAATTGTGTAGGGTATATGTTGATTGTAAAGTGTAAAGAGCATTAGAATATGAAATGACAAATAAGACCTAAAATCCTAAATAGAAGCTGCCAAGGGCAAATCTGTCTTTTGGTAGTGAATTTATCAATTTCAAGTCAAAAATAGATTCTACACAAAAAACTGTGTAAGGTTAGCCGGGGTCATAATTTTTTAAAAAGTACGGTTGGACCAGGTACAAAGGGACTTGTACTGAGTCCTTAAGGGCATTTTGGTCATTTTGCAGTATTAAGCTAATATAACCAACAAAATGAGTTTGAAAGAGTCTAGAGTGGTACATGAATGAGTGTTAAGTCAATTCTTGTAAAACTTTGAATTTTAGAATCGGACAGTTACCCCGAGCAGGAACAAAATTCAGAAATAGTTTGTAAGTTGAAAAGGGACTTAAGATAGTAACTCTATCTTTCATACACTATGTAAACTTGTACATACTTTGTGTATGCCATCTTCTATGATATGTATAATGTACTCTCTAACTGATGCGGGAAAAGTATAAGTACCCTCCGGGGGAAAAGCACCAATACCCGCAATGGCACAAAGGGGATCCAGTTATGTGAATTCAGTACCAATAGGGTACACTACCTAGTCCTTGGTCGTAAGCCCAGCTTAGGTATAGAAAGTTAGGGCCTAACAGTAGTTGGCCCTGACTCAGGGTCTATTAGTGGTTAACCTTGAATATGTGCACATTCTGATGAATATAATTATAGTATTATTATTCTATTGCATTATGCGGTACCTGGCATAATTATTTGTTGCATTTCATATGATCGATTGTCAATTACTATTGAGATTCATTTGAATCTCACCCTTTTCAAATTTAAAAATATTCTAGCGAAGCCGGTGGCTCTAGGAGCAAAACGGTAAGTGCCTGCAACTGAGGTGTCCGGGTTAAGAAGGCAGAGTTATTGGTTATTATTAGTTTTTTTTGGTAGTTTTGGACAAAATTTGTATATATTTTTAAACCCTACGAGGAACTCCTATAGTGTAACAAGTACACTTTACAGTATATTTGTGTTATTTTATATGTGCCTGTGGAACTATGCCTTATAACTCAGGCAAATATCACAACATTATGGGGTTTGACATTTTTTGTATCAGAGCTAAAAGCAGTTATGGCATTATCAAAATAGTGTACTGATATGGTCTTGTTTATATGTTCACGGGAATGATACGCAGAAGGCAATGACAGCGAGTTAAGTCGCCATCGTCGGTGAACTAGCGAAACTTGGAACCAGGTTAAAGGATTCCTAAGGGGTAGCATTCTGTAGAGACATGAGCACCCAAGGATCGGGTCTAAGACAGACCGCTATATAGGCCACAGCTAAGACCTGATCCAATACCCAGAGAGTCGATGGGAGATTCTGAGCAGCCACTCTCCAATGGGTTAGAGTTTGAGTTCTGTATTGCTACTCCCTCTAGAGATGATCAGTGCATATGACATATGACCTGCGGTCAAACCAGAGGTTATGGGAGTATGCCCGGTGCATATACTTATGGGCTTTCCAGAAGTATGGCACACATATAGGCCAGTACCTTGCATATTTGGATTATATGGATTCATTCTACCGGGAACAAGTACGGTGGCAACTGGACTTCCCAGACACATCATTTTAGGCCAGGAAGAAAAATGATATAATAGAGCGAGGCCCGAATGATCATTTTATCGAGTTCATGGATTACATAACACTGTACGTGGCAAAGTACATGTACGACAATGGGTAGAGGGTCTATACCCAGTATTTTGGTGACTAAAGATAGCCAACATGACTTGTGAGACAAGGGCAGTAACAAAGTACTGGTGGACAGAAGTGGATAGAGCCAGTATCTGTGTTTTGGCATGAGTATACAAAAGTTAATCATGCTCAACCCAGAAAAATCACAGGATGGGTGACCCCCTAGGAAGCTAAATATATAGTTATGTCATAATGTGTAAAAGAGGAAAAAGACATATTGTACAGTAGTTATAGGTTATATGGTGTTAATATTTTCATTAACTACTATAAGTATCTGATGTATAAAATATATGACATATCTGTGTACCCGACATTTTGAGAAATGACAAAAATGCCATTTTGTTCATTTGAAATCAATTTCTTCTTTGTTTTCATATAGTGAAATACAAAGATTGTATGAACACATGGTAGACCACAAGGGGGACAAAATAACCCAAATTAGGAGCCTAAGCCTGATCCGATGCAACAGATACTGGGTATGCTAACACAGCAATAGGAAACAATAAATGATATTAGGGAGGAGCTGCGAGGGGTACAGTAAAGGCAGGATTGCTTAGAAGATATGGTGAGGGTGGAGATGGTGAACCTAATATGCTAGACAAACCTCAACCAAAAGATCCTTTACCTGATGTTGAGGTTGATATTCTCCAGATTTGGGTAGAAAGATTTAGTAAACAGCAACTGCTATCTTCAGAGGGAAGTTTGATCCTCAGCAAGCTGAAGATTGGCTATCACGGCTAGAGAAAATTTTTAAACCCTGGCTTACCCTATTGAAATGAAAGTCCTATTAGAAATTTATAAGCTGGAGGGCGATGCTGACAGATGGTCGAAAAACACTAAGCTGATTCTTCTGGGAAGGAATATTCCGGTAACGTGGGAATTATTCCAAGAGAAATTCAATGAGAAATAGTTTCCCCATTCAGTCAAGCTAGAAAAGAAAAAAGAGTTCCTTAATTTACAACAGAAAGACAAAGAAAGTTTTGACAAGTACCTAGCTCGCTACATCCAGTTGCCTCGATATTTTGCATACCTTAAATATCTAGATAACTAGGAGTGGAGCTCAGACATGATGATACAGGGGCTAAAGCCAGAGCTGATTGAGAAATTGGTTTCCAAACACTTTATAGAGTTCAACAAGGTAGTTGAAGAGTGCTGAATCAATGAGAATAACTTGTTGAGCTTGTATTCTGATAAAGACAACCATAACAAGGGTGCATCTGGTAGTAGGAGTTCTTCCCAGAAATGTAAAGAACTAAGTAGACTACACAGAGGTAGAAATAAGAAGTTGTATCAAACTGGGGGCCTTGGAAATTAAAGGCCCTCTCAAGGTAGAACATGTTGGTATTGCAATAAGCCACATCATCCTGGTAGGACATGTAATATCCCAATTTGTGATTAAGGGCTAATGACAATGGTATTGATTGTAATTTATGTAATTAAATGTTTTTGGAGAAATGAGATGTGAATTTATTATAAATGTGTGTGGAGTTTAAGATCAAGGGTTGAGATGTTGACATGTGGCAATGTTATGGACCATAGGATGAGGCATAAGAGACAAAAACCACCTTTTTTTCTCTCTCTTCTCTCTCCTATGCGTTTTTTAGCATGGGCAAGGGGGAAAAGTGGTACATCATCATCATCCTTTCTTCATCCCTTCTATCTCTCATTTTCTCTCTCTTCCTTCCCCATTTTCGCTGAACTCAAGCTTGGAAAGAGAAAGGGAAAGCTTTGATTTTGGGTGAGTAATGGTCCTCTTTTGCTCAAATCCTTTTCTCTAATGTTGTGCATCTCATTGAGAGCTTCATTATGGTGATTTCAGAATTTGGAAAGGTGGTGATTTGTGTGTTGGAGTGAAATCAAAAGTTGAGAATCAAGAAACTAGTCTTGGAAAGAGGAAGAGGTAAGAATTTAGAACCTTTTGACATATTTATTGTGGTCATTGGTTTAGCTTTGAGGATTTTGGATTTTTGCCCTGATTTTGGCTTAATTTTGAAATGTGTGAATTGGTTAGTGTTTAGTATGAAAGTGGTGTCATAGTGTGTCTTTGAGCATTTGAAATTGATTTGGAATGTTGGTTTAGATTGGTTTGCAATATAGTGGTTTGATTGAGTTCTTGGTAAGACATGTGGTGGTCATTGTGTAACATGTCAATGGAGGTTGAATTGGGTTGTTTTGATGATTTCAATGGATTCCTTGTGCAAATTTATGTGGGAATGGTATTTGATATGAATTTGGGAACCATTGGAAGCATTGGTGCAAAATTGAAATGTTGTCCAATGAAAGCCTATTCTGGGCAGTTAGGTTGTGTGAACGTTTTGAATGGGCAAATGATGTCAGAAAATTATGAAACTTTCCAGTCTTAAATTTCACATTTCAAGCTTCAAAATGGACATATAATTTATGCCATTTCATTTTGGGAACTGAGAGATATGGCTGTCCAAAATTTGAGGTCGAAAATAGACTCTGTTTTGGGGTAGTGATGAGATTTCTGTGATTCTGTACTTTTGTGGTGATTTCCAATAATGGCCAATATTTTTCCTAGGAAGATAACTTCAATAGATTTCATTTGGCTTTAGGATCACCTCATTTTGATTTTTCTAGAATTAATTATTTTCAAAGTTGTCTTGGTTGCAGCAGAAAATCTTGGCTGAAGCGCAAAAGTTACTGTGTTCATTTTGGCCGCAGCAAAAAATTCTTGGCTGCAGCCAAAAAAATTCTGTGCACGTTTTGGCTACAGCCAGAGGATTCGTGGCTGCAGCCAACCCCGCCATTTTCAGTATTTTGTGATTTCGCAAAGTAATTTCCAACCTAATACTTACCAATCCTTTTAGGTTCTCTTTGAGCTTGTTATAACCATTTAAGGGACTCATGTGGAACCTATTTTAAGTGTTTGGAAGTAAGAATTGGGGTAGGAAATTAATCCATCATTCTTGATTTTTTTGTTTATAGGCTTTGACATTTGTCATACCCGCGAGCCCACTGTGCCAAAGGATATCAGTAAAGAACAAGGTAGTGACTCCTTCTTTATACCTTATGTGATACATTGTATGTGTGCTAAATCATTGATTTGTTATGGATTTGTATGCTGCAAGATTTGTGAAATTGTGAATGCACCGCTATACCAATAGTCCCTGAGTCGCTAACAACGGTTCAGGAAAGAGCTGTGTGCCTTCCCGGCGGTAAAAGGGGATGAGGTTAAGGTGTGATATTTGTGAATTTGCGGGCCAAAAGGCTATTTGTGGGCCGAAAGGCAATATGTGAGCTGTAAGGCTATTCGTATGCACTACCATACCAACAGTCCCTAAGTCGATAACAACGGTTTAGGTTAGGACGGTGTGCCTTCTCGGCGGTAAAAGGGGATGTGGGTGGAGTGTGATTTGTGTGGTTTCTGATTATGTGGTGATTTGTTTACATGCTATGTGATTACGTGTGGTATGAATGATTTGTTACTACTGGGATTCTTTAGAATCTCACTCTTTCCAAATGACTAACATTTCAGACAGGGCGAGTGGCTCCAAGGATAAGCGGCCAACTAGGAGCAGTTAGGGCTTGTAGGGACATTTATTTTGGTCTTTGTTAGTTATATGTTTTGGTTGGGATTACTGTATGTATATAGTGAATTCTTTTGGATATGTAATCCCCATTTGGGAAACCTTAAACCCATTTTATATATATGAACCCCGGGGTTGCCAGGATTTTAGTTATGTACTCTGATATTTGTGAATGTGATATATCTGCACGGGTAATTGTATTTGAAAGTGGATGTGAGACCAGATGAAATTGTGTTTCTAAACTTATTTTTTGGACACCCTATCTTGAAGATAAGGGATTTTAAATGTTGTTTTGTCTTATTGGTCTCTATTTCACTTAAATTTTGTAATCCGGATATAATTACCGTGAGGGGGTTACAGGACATGTAGTGGTGTTCCATTGCCCCAGGCTTCACCAGCAACTTAGGCTCTAGTTAGGAAACCAACTTATTACATTTGCCAAAAATCAGGGCATTATACTAAGGATTGCCCACAGCAACCACAACAGACAGCGAAGCCCAAACATAGAGCTCAAGGCAGAGGATATATGATTACTCAGGAGGAAGCCAAAAAATCTCCTAAACTAATATAAGGTACGGATTACCTTAATGAAAATTCAGTACAAGTAATGTATCATTCGGTTGCTAGTCATTCATTTATTACATATGATTGTGTGAGACGGCTAGGCCTAATGGTACACAAATTCCCATATGATCTAGTTGTATTTACACCCACAGGTGTTAGAGTTGTCCCAGCCAATGTCTGTCTGAATTGCATAACAAATGCCGAAAGACATAAATCAACAGTAGATTTGATCTGCCTACCATTGCAAGGATTAGAAGTAATCCTCGGTATTGACTGGTTGATAGTAAATGGTGTGCTATTAGACTACAGGAGAAAAAGGGTTCTTCATTCCAATTTTCAACTACATGGCAGTACTAAACCCAACCTTAACTTTCTTTCAGAAGATGAGGCTGAAAGATGTCTGCATAAAGGTTGCCACGGGTACATAGTGATCTTTTCCATACAATCAGAAGCTGGAACAACATTAAAGAGTATCCCTATAGTGAATGAGTTTTAGAGGTGTTTCTAGACGATATCAGCTGATTACCCCTAAACAGAGAAGTGGAGTTTACTATTGACCTTAAGCCTGAAGCAGGACTAATATCTAAAGCCCTATACAGAATGGCTCAAAGTGAAATGGAAAAATTGAAAAAGAATATTGAAGAGCTGCTAGATAAAGGGTTTATTTGACCCAATGCTCTACCATGGGGATCTCTAGTGCTCTTTGTCAAGAAGAAAGACAAAAGCCTATGATTCTGTATTGACTACAGGGCGCTAAACAAGGTATCAGTCAAGAATAAATACCTACTCCTCAGAATTGATGATTGGCTCTATCAGTTATTTAGATCCTACATATTCTCGAAGATTGACTTCAGATTGAGTTATCACTAGCTCAAGGTACAAGCAGAAGATGTACTAAAAACTACTTTCAGGACTAGATATGGCCATTACGAGTTCCTTGTAATGCCGTTTGGGCTAACCAATGCACCTACCGTGTTCATGCACTACATGAATCAAATTTTCCATCTGTATCTGGACCAGTTTGTAGTAGTCTTCATTGATGATATTCTGGTATACTCATGGAGTAGAACTGAATATGAGCAACATACGAGAACAGTATTGAATACACTAAGTGATAAGCAACTTTTATGTCAAGCGAGCAAATGTGAATTTTGGCTTTCAAAGGTTAAATTTTTGGGCCATGTAGTCTCACAACAAGAGGTCTCGGTGGATCCTAGCAAAGTGGAAGCAATACTAAACTGGAAGAGGTTAGAGACTATTTTTGAAATACTCAATTTTCTGGGTCTACCAGATATTGCCGAAGATTCATACAAAATTTCTCTAGAATAGCTTTTCCTTTGACAAAGTTAACTTAAAAATCTCAAACTTATTTGTGGGACCAAAGTTGTGAGAGAAGCTTCATAAAGCTAAAAGAAAAGTTAATAATAGCCCCAGTGCTGACAATCCCAGATCCATAGTTGACCTTCATTGTCTTTACTGATGCCAGTAGGTATAGATTGGGAAGTGTTTAAATGTAGCATAGTCGGTAGTGGCTTATGCATCTAGACAACTGAAGCCTCACAAACAAAATTATTACACACATGATCTTGAGTTAGCGGTAATTGTATTTGAACTAAAAATTTGGAGACATTATCTCTATAGTATGACCATAAAATTATATTACAACTATAAGAGCTTGAAATATTTATATGATCAAAAAGACCTTAATATGAGACAATGCAGATGGATGGAGCTGCTTAAAGATTACAACCTGAAGATAAAGTACCATCTACGAAAGGCCAATGTCATTGCTGATGCATTAAGCCATAAAACAATGTAGGTGGCAGCCTTAATAATTCATGAGTAGAAAATGATTGAGGATTTCAAATATCTCAACCTGGCTAATCAGACTTTGATTTGTGGCAATAATGTCAGTCAGGTCGAGAATGATCTGAAAGCAGTAATAAAAGAAGCTCAGATGCAGGATAGACAAGCCCAATCTATCAAAGATATGATTGAACAAGGAAAAACTCAGGAACATGTTCTGTCACCAAGTGGATTAGTCAGATACAAGAAGCGGGTATGTGTTCCACTATAAATAGAGTTGAAACGATAAATCTTGAAGGAGGAATATAAGAGTAAATATACTCTGCACCCAGGAATAGCTAAAATATATCATGACTTGAAGTCTAAGTATTGGTGGCCAAGGATGAAAAGATATGTAACAAAGTTTGTTGCTCATTGTCTCACCTATAAGAAGGTAAAAATTGTGCATCAATTACCATCCGGACTTTTACAGAACCCTGAGATTCCTAAGTAGAAATGACAAAGTATTACTATGTATTTCGTGATAGGATTACCCAAGATCAGACATCATAATGTGACATGGGCAATAGTTGAACGATTTACGAAGACAATCATTTTCCTACCATCAGCATTCATTATTCTCCAGATAAGCTAGCAGATATTTATATCAAGGAGATAGTACAATTATATGGTATGCCCAAAGAATGTCATTTTGGACAGAGATCCTTGCTTCACTTCTAATTTCTAGAAAGCGTTGCATGAGGCTTTGGGTACCAAGCTCAGATTTAGCACAACATATCATCCTCAGATAAATGGATAAACAGAATGAACCATATAAACATTAAAGGATATGCTAAGGGTGTATGTTATAGATTTTAAAGGCAGTTAAGACAAATTCCTTCCATTAGCTGAATTTGCCTATAACAACAGTTATCACTTGAGCATACAGATGGCTCCATACAATGTACTGTATGAAAGGAAATTTCAATCACCCTTGTATTAGGTAGAATTGTCTGAGAGGCACTTACTTAGGGAAGACATAGTTGACCAGAAAATAGAGAAAATCAATTTGATTATGTAGAGATTATTGACTACTCAAAGCCGACAGAAGAGCTATGCTGACAAGAGGTGAAAACCTCTAGAGTTTGAAGTTGGTGATCACATATTTATGAAAGTTTCACCTGTCACGGGTATCAACGGGGCACTAAAAGTAAAGAAGCTAAATTCATGATACATTGTTCCATATGAGATCTTCTCAAAGATTACGCCAGTAGCATACTGGATAGCTTTATAGCCAAATCTGAGTCGATTACATGATGTCTTTCTTGTTTCCTAGTTCAAGAAATATCAACCTAATCTAAAACATGTGATTGAATACAAAGATGTGGATATTCAGGATGATTTATCATATGAGGTCACTCCTCGCCGAATCATTCATTGGCAGGAAAAACAACTTAGAAACAAGAGCATCCTATTTATAAAGATTGTCTGGAAGGGATTAACTCCTAGAGAAGCAATATGAGAAATAGAAGATCATATGCGGAAGTGTTACCCAGAGTTTATGGCTACGCACATGTAGCAAATTTTGGCGATGAAATTTATTTAAGGGGGGGAGAGCTGTAACACCCTATTTTTATTCACCAATATGCCTTGTAACTATTTATGGCATTCAATGGAATAAAATGGTGGATTCTAGTCATTATGAATGATAAAAATAATCTTAGTTGAGGTTATAAGTGAATTGGGCTGAAACAAGTCATGAAACTAATTTTTTGGTATTCCAAAAAGCCCATTACTAAGCCAAAAGATTGAAGAAATAAAGAGTAGAATATTTGGCCATATATTAAGGGGAATTTTGGCTAAAGAAGCAAGAGAAGGAAGAAGCCACAATTAAATGCAAAAATGTAAAGGCACAATTGTAATTTACCAATAAACCACAAAATTAATTATTTTCCCAATTAATTAAAGCCAATTTTGGTTAATTAAGGAAAATAAAGGGGAAAATATATATATATATATATATATATATTTCAAAAATATTCAGGTGTACCAGAAATCTGATTTGCTCGCTGAACTACCCACATAAAACCAAAGTACCAATGCGGACCTCGATCATGTTATACTGCAAATACACTATAGAGAGGAAGAGAAGAGAAGATTCTTATGAGAGAACCTATTAAAGGGAGAAGAGCAATATTCTATGCGTATTATGTTTTAACTAACTTTCTCCCTTAATCCCACACCTATACATATAGTATACGTACGGTCACATAGGAATAAATGCAAACCTTAAACATATGGTTATATGGCAATAGATATAACCTTTAAACTATAAAGATATCTCTATTTATAACCCATGTCTCTCTGTGATAGCCCTTCTTGAATCAGGCTTGGGCCCTAATCTACTAAGGGTAAACTAGTATATTTCAACATCTCCCACTCACACTTGGTGGATTGGATGTTATAGGCCAAGTCTCTTTCTCTTACTTCTTTCATACTATATGTTTTGCTGTGACCGCGTGGGCATGCTGTCTCCATTTGGGCATTTTGCACTAGAAATCTTTTTTTACAGAGATTAGCACAAGACAACACTGTAGTACAGCTCGATATTAATATAAGGCATGTATGTCCTAGATTTACCAATATACACATTACTCATGACCAATCTAATCCCTCTTAAGTCAGTATAAAGCTAAGATTGCCTTTATCATATGAATAGT
The DNA here is from genome assembly GCA_963210345.1 of Inga oerstediana. NCBI lineage: Eukaryota > Viridiplantae > Streptophyta > Magnoliopsida > Fabales > Fabaceae > Inga > Inga oerstediana. The sequence continues at coordinate 45,357,370 of OY723407.1, forward strand.
ATCTATACTTATGAAATCACAAAATAATATCAAAAGAGACTAGTCTTAGACACCAGCATAGGTGTGTATATTTCAGGTAATGATCTATCTTTTGCCCTGTGATATGTATCAACCGCTTTCCTAATGTAATACCTTTTTATCGTATGAATCATGATCATAGGATATAATGCTAAAGTAGCATATGTTGAAACATATTTCTCTGATAATGTCAAAGTCAAATTGTAATACCCCATTTTTATTCACCAGTATGCCTTGTAATTATTTCTGGCATTCAATGGAATAACATAGTGGATTCTAATGCATTAGGAATGACAAAAGTAATCTTAGTTGAGGTTATAAGTGAATTAGGCTGAAACAAGTCATGAAACTAATTTTTAGGTGTTCCAAAAAGCCCATTACTAAGCCAAAAGATTGAAGAAATAAAGAGTAGAATATTTGGCCATATATTAAGGAAAATTTCGACTAAAGAAGCAAGAGAAGGAAGAAGCGACAATGAAATGCAAAAATGTAAAGGCACAATTGTAATTTACCAATAAAGCACAAAATTAATTATTTTCCCAATTAATTAAAGAATTTTGGTTAATTAAGGAAAATACATGGGAAACAATATTTATTTAAAAAACTATTCGGGCGTACCTGGAATCCGATTGGCTAACTAAAGTATCCACATAAAACCAAAGTACCAATGTGAACCTTGATCATGTTATACAGCAAATACACCATAGAGAGGAAGAGAAGATAACATTCTTATGATCGAACCTATTAAAGGGAGAAGAGAACTATTCTGTATGTATTATGTTCTAACTAACGTTCTCCCATAATCCCATACCTATATATATAGTATACGTACAGACACATAGGAATAAATGCAACCCTTAATCATATGGTTATATGGCAATAGATATAACCTTTAAACCATCAAGATATCTCGCTTTATAACCCATGTCTCTCTATGATAGCCCTTCTTGAATCGGGCTTAGGCCCTCATCTACCAAGGATGGATTAGTATATTCCAACATCTCCCACTCACACTTGGTGGATTGGATATTATGGGCCAAGTTTCTTTCTCTTACTACTTTCATACTATGTGTTTTGCTGTGACCACGTGGGCATGCCGTCTCCATTTGGGCACTTTCTACTAGAAATCCTTTTTTACAGAGATCAGCACAAGACAACACCGTAGTGCAGCTTGATATTAATATAATGCATGTATGTCCTAGATTTACCAATATACACCTTACTCATGGCCAATCTAATCCCTCTTAAGTTAGTATAAAACTCAGATTGTCTTTATCATATGAATAGTATCTACACTTGTGAAATCACAAAATAATATCATAAGGGACCAGTCTTAGACACTAGCATAGGTGTGTATATTTCAGGTAGTGATCTATCTTTCACCCTTATATCACTTTGATATGTATCAACCACTTTCCAAACGTCATACCTTTTTGTCGCATCAATTATGATCATAGGACACAATGCCAAAGTAGCAAATATTGAAACATATTTTCATGATACTATCAAAGTCAAAGTGTAATACCCCATTTTTATTCACCAATATGCCTTGTAATTATTTATGGCATTCAATGGAATAAAATGGTGGATTCTAGTGCATTAGGAATGACAAAAATAATCTTAGTTGAGGTTATAAGTGAATTGGGCTGAAACAAGTCATCAAACTAATTTTTGAGTGTTCCAAAAAGCCAATTACTAGAGCCCAAAGATTGAAGAAATAAAGAGTACAATATTTGGCCCAATATTAAGGGGAATTTCGGCCAAAGAAGCAAGAGAAGGAAAAAGCCACAATTAAATGCAAAAATGTAATGGCACAATTGTAATTTGCCAATAAAGCACAAAATTAATTATTTTCCAAATTAATTAAAGCCAATTTTGGTTTATTATGGAAAATAAAGGGGAAAATATATATTTGGAGATAAATATGCAATTTTGGAGCATTCCTGGCCAAGTAAAATAAAGATTGAAAAGTCAAAAGTAAATATAACATTAAACAATTAAGTACTTGAAGAGAGAGGATTATATAAAATGCAAGAAGCAATTATTATCCCCCTTTTCTCTTGTGAGTTTTGGTCAAGGGAAGAAAATAGGGGGAAATATTTACTTGGACATTAAACATGTCATGTATCATTATCTTGTACCAAGTAAACAGATGAAGAAGCAAAAAGGTAAATCAGATAGTAATTTGGCATTAAACTATATTATTTCACAAGAGGATATTCTTAAAACATCATCATCTCCATCCATTTGCTATCATTTTTGTTCAACTAGAGAAAATAGAGAGAGAGAGAGAGAGAGAGAGAGAGAAAGTGATCTTGAAGAAAGTGAGAGCCAAGAGAGAAGCAAGAGGCAAAATTAAGGTAAGTGCTTGTGATTTCAATGTTTATGTCTCTAAAATCATGAAAAAGCTTCTCTAATCTCTACTTGAAAACCATGTTTAGCAAGCAAAAACTCCAAGGGAAAGAGAGAGAGGGATGATGCTTAGAGAGAAAAAGTTGAGGAATCAAGAGGTAACTTCAAGAACATTGATTCTTTTGATGATATGATGTTGTTGTTGTTGATATTGGCTTGATTTGCTGTTGTTTTGGTTGTTTTTGTAAATTTGGGATGTTGAAAACCTAAAGGGTTATGCTGTCCAAATTTCAACAAGTCATGTTCAAATGGTATTTGAATGGTTAATCATGTGATTAGCAATGAAAAGGGAGGAACTTTAAGGGTTAATTCAAGAAAACCAAAGTTTCCCTTTTCTTTATGCATGTTTCAACCAATAGCTAAAATGGTGGTTAGGGCTGGAATTTTGCAGTTTTGATGGTTCCACTGGGTTTAGAAGGGAAAATTGTGTGGGGTATATGTTGATTGTAAAGTGTTAAGAGCATTGAAATGTGAAATGACAAATGACCCCTAAAATCTGAAATAGAGGTTGCCAAGGGCAAATCTCTCTTTTGGCTGTGAATTTGACAATTCTGAGTCAAAAATAGATTATAAACGGAAAAATGTGTAGGATTAGCCGGGGTCATAATTTTTGAAAAAGTACAGTTCACCGAGTACAAAGGGACTTGTACCGGGTCCCTAGGGGCATTTTGGTCATTTTACAATATGCTAATATAACCAACAAAATGAGTTTGAAAGAGTCTAGAGTGGTACATGGTTGAGTTTTAACTCAATTCTTGTAAAACTTAGAATTTTAGGACCAAACAATTAACCAAAGCCGAAATAAAATTCAGGAACAATTTGTAAGTTGAAAGGGGACTTAAGGTAGTAACTTTATCTTTCATACACTATGTAAACTTGTATATGCTGTGTGTATGCTATCTTCTGTGATATGCATAATGCAATCTATAACTGGTACGGGAAAAGTGCAAGTACCGTTCGGTGGAAAAGCACTAATACCTCAACGGCCTAAAGGGGATCCCGTTATAATAATTCAGTATCGAGAGGGTATACTACCCAGTCTATGATGGTAAGCCCAGTTGAGGTACTAAAAGTCAGGGTCTAATAGTAGTTGGTCCTGACTCGGGGTCTAACAGTGGTTGACCCTGAAAATGTGCACATTCCGATGAATATAATTATAGTGTTATTATTCTATTGCATTAAGCAATACCTAGCATAATTATTTGTTGCATTTTCTATGATCAATTGTCTATTACTACTAAGATTCATTTGAATCTCACCCTTTTTCAAATTTAAAAATATTCCAGCAGAAGCCAGCAGCTCTAGAGGTAAAGCAGTGCTGGCAACTAAAGTGTCCAAGTCAAGACGGCAGAGTTGTTGGTTATCATTAGTTTATTTTGGTAGTTTCAGACAAAATTTGTATATATTTTCAAACCATATGGGGAACTCCTATATTTTAAACAAGTACACTTTATAAGTATATTTATGCTATTTTCTATATGCCTATGGAACTGTGCCTTTATCACTCTGACAAATATCGAAATGTTAAAGGGTTTGACACAAAGAACTTAATTGAAGGGTTAACCTTTCTGGGACTCACACAGCAATGAAGCAAGGATTCATTCACTTGCTTTATATTTGTGGTTCGTTAGCACATGCAGTATGAATTACATGCTACGGTGTTACTTTTATACTTTGAATGCATATGTTGTTTTAATTTTATTATTAACACCATATAGACTTATGTCAAGATACTCCTAGTTTTTGAACCCTGCTAGATTCAGAATTTTGATGATAACAAACCTAAGTCTAGTTTAATTTGTCTCTGCATTCTCATTCACAAGATTTTTGCTAAGAGAGTATTCGAATAGTATACTTACTATTTGAATACTGACACTCAATTTTTATTAGCTAATATTCTGATAATTCTCAGACTATTCAAATAGACAGATAATTACATGATAATACATAAGCTATTCGAATACAGATATACTGATACATAGTTGTATTATTTGAATAGTCTTTGACTATTCGATTAGTATAAACTAATATAACAGTTGGAAGTTTTTCTAAACTAAAAGTATTCGAATAGCCTGTACATTATCCGAATAGTACTTATATTTTCCAAAGTGAATTTCAAATGCATTATCCGGATAATAGTATGACTATTCGAATAAGTATGGTCACTATTCGAATAATATAACCACTATCAGAATAATCTTTGTATGCTCAGAAGGATTTCAAATTGTACTATTCGAATAGTGAGGCCACTATTCAAATAGTGTAGTTAATATTTGAATAGTCTTTCAAAACCAAAATCAAGGCTATTAGATTGATATGAGAAATTATTCGAATAGCAAGGATACTATTCGAATAATATTGAAAGCTGGAACGAAAGTAATTTCTATCCAAAGTTGAAGCATGTATTCGAATAGCAAACAGAATATCAGGATAACCATATTCAAATTAAAGAGATCACTATTTGAATAGGTGTCTCAATTATTCGAATAGTCTTAATGTAAAATTGTAAATATTAGCTAAATAGTGAATAAGGTATTCGAATAGTATGTTATATATAAAGTCTCAAATTATCCTGATAACTATGAGAGTATTCGAATACTTGCTCTTCATGAAAACAGAGCATCAAATCTACGTCTATGATTTCACAGTATCATTGGGTATTTCCATTAATCTTGTTTGTTATTATTATTTTTTCATGATTAACATGCTCAAGAAAGTTACAGGAGATTTACACTTCAAATATTTGATCTCCAAGAAAACCAGAAACTGTGTCAGAAACATTAAATGCTAAACCGAGCCTCTACTGATACATTCACTTCACCACAATGGCTATATCCAAATAACATCAAGAATGTTCTGAGTAGTGCTCAGTGAGTAATGGGAAAAACAGAATGTCTCCAACGGTCATTAAAATCTCTCCAACTATAAATAGCAAAGGCATTCAAAGTGGGAGTTAAGATGCTGAACTACCAAATTGACGAATATTCATTTCTGAGCTCTTACTGCCCTTTTGTATTAATACGCTTCAGTGTTTATATTACCAACTCTATTAGAGAGAACATTTATTGATTCAATACACTTGTCTAAGAGATATCTTAAGGTTGTGGGACCTTAAGGTAGGCATCTATTTACATCGTGTAAGGAGGAGAGAGTATTCAAAGTGAGGAATATATCATTGTGTATCGAGGAGCCAAGAACCCACTAAATTTTGGAAGGTATAGTAAAGCCTTATATTCTATCTGAGGACTGGACGTAGGTCATTGTGAATTAGACTGAACCAGTATAACTCCCGACGTACACCTCAGTGAAACCTTCCTAACTCTTTAACTTTCTTCTTATCGGTTTTCAGTTTTAATTCTATCTTAAAATTTTATTATCACCCAATTCACCACCCTCTCAGGTGAAACTCTTATACTAACATTTGTTATCAGAGATTGCTCTTCTTTGTCAGGTTTAACAGCCTAAGAAGGATCCTATGGCAAGCATGGGTAAAGGAATACTTCTAGACGGAGCCTCAATCACCAAACCTCCAGGCTTTAATGGAGAATACTTCTCATTCTGGAAGGCTAGATTCAAAGTGTTCATCATGGCAATAGAATATGGACTCTAGGAGGTCATTGAGGATGGGAACTACATTCCCAAAAAGATAGTAGAAGGGTGAGCTGTTCCAAAAGTACAGCTGAATATGATGACAATGATAAAAAGCTCGTGACCCTCAATAGCAAGGCAATCCTTAAGATTCAAAGTACTTTGAGTTAGAAGGAGTACTATAGAATTTGCACTCTTCCAACTGCCAAAGAGATGTGGGAAGCATTGGAAATAGCACATGAGGAAACTTCAGGCATTAAGGAGAATCGGATCAATACTCTTCTCACTGAGTATGACCTGCTTTACATAAAGATTGGAGAATCAATAGTTGAGTTCGAACTCAGATACACTCACCTTGTAAACCAACTTGGAGCACTTGGAAAGTACTATGATCAAAACACCCAAGTGAGAAAAATACTAAACATTATTTTTAAAGAATGGGAGGCTAAAGTCATAGCAATAGAAGAAGCCAAAGGAGAATCTATGTGATTAGTAGCTTCTCTATTTGGCAGCCTATCAGAATACGAAAGCAAGCTGAAGTTCAAACATGAACTAGATGAAATTGACGACAAGAAGAAGCAAGGAGTAGCGTTAAATGTCATCAAGGAGGAAACACAACTAAAATCAGAAGAAGAGGTTGAAGACAATGAGATGGGAATGATCGTAAGGAGATTTAAAAAGTTTTATAAAAAGGGACAAGGATTTAAGAACTTCAACAAAGGAGGAAGTAGCAGTAAAGCTAATGAACAAATCATTTTGTTATAAATGTGGAAAGCCTGGACACATCAAATCCAAATGCCCTGAATATCTAAAGAACAAAGAAAGGAAGAAGAATAAGTTTATGAGGAAGAAAGCCTTTATCTCAGCCATCTGGGGAGACAGTTCCTCTGATGAAGAAATGGCCAACCTTTGTATTGTAGCTCAAGAACAATCAGAAGAAGAAGACGAGGTAACTAAAAATCCTTCTTATGAGGAATTGCATAATGAGTATAATGCCTTACATACAGAATTTATTAGAATTGTCAAAGACCTTGTAAGTCACAAGAAATGGGTTAAGGAACCTAAACCAGTTTCTTGTAACACTTGCCAAAGCTTAGAAAAGAAAAATGATGATCTTACCAAAACTCTTGAGAAGTTCAGTAAAGGAAGTGAAATGCTCAAGATAATTTAAAAAGCCAAAAATTTACCAATGACAAATATGGAATTGGATATGACCCAAAGAAAGATAAGTCAAAAGGAAAGAAAAAGATTGGGAATCAAAATTATTTGAATCACTTTCAAAAATCTATGCATGTTTATAAGCCTTTTGCTCATTGCAATTTTTGCAACAAAAAGGGTCACTATACTTCATCATATTATCATAAAAAGGGAAGAACAATAGGAAGCTACAAATGGATGCCAAAAGGCACATATTTTAAAACTAACCACAAAGGACCCAAGAAAGTATGGGTACCTAAAACCTAATTTTTTGTCTTTGTAGGCATGTTTCAAAGTATCCAAAGGAAGCAAGTGGTTCATAGATAGTAGATGCTTATGTCATATGATTGGTGACAGAGAAAGATTTACTTCTATAGTCCCAAAGGAAGGAGGCACAGTCAAGTTTGGTGGAAATCAATCATGAAAGATTGCTGGTATAGGAGAAGTTGGAATTAAGAACAAATTTCAAATCAAAGATGTCTTCTATATAGAAGGGCTAATGCATAATCTTCTGAGTGTGAGTCAGAGTGCTGACAAGGATAACTAGATCATATTCAACTCTGAGGAATGTCTTATAGTCAGCAAGAAAGATTTATCTATCAAGAAAGATGAACTTAAGGTAAAAGTCAAAGGCAAAAGAGAAGGTAATTGTTATACTATTGATATTGATAATCACACTTCTAAAAATTGTTTTCTTAGTAATAATGATGGATGCTAGCTATGGCATAAAAGATTGGCCCATGTAAATATGCGTCAGCTAGATAAACTCACCAAAAAGGACTTGGTGATAGGTTTACCTAAACTGAAATTTGAAAATGATTCAGTTTGCAATTCCTGTCAAAAGGGAAAACAAACTAAATCTTCTTTCAAAACCATAAAAGAAATATCAACAAAAAGACCGTTACAACTACTCTACATGGATCTAGTTGGACCAGCAAGGGTAAAAAGCCTTGGGGGAAATTTATATACCTTGGTCATTGTTGATGATTTCTCAAGATTTACATGGACTACCTTTTTATCCTCAAAAGATGAAACTTTTGGTGAATTCATTATTTTTGCTAAGAAGGTTCAAAATGAGAAAGGTATGTCAATTGCAGCAATTAGAACATATCACGAAGGTGAATTTGAAAACCAATCATTTGGAGATTACTGCGACACAAACGGAATTGAGCACAACTTCTCAGTACCAAGAACTCTATAGTAGAATGGCGTTGCAGAAAGGAAGAATAGAGTTCTTACGGAGATGGCAAGAGCAATGCTCAATGAGAAGGAAATTTCACAAGTATTCTGGGCTGATGCAATAAGTACTGCCTGCTACATCTCTAACAGAGGTTATATCCGGTCAAAGCTGGGAAAAACACCATATGAGCTTTATAAGGAAGAAAGCCAAATCCCAGTCATCTGGGCATATTCAGATGTAAGTGCTTTATTCATAATAATGGTAAGGATAATTTGGGAAAGTTTCATTCCAGAGCTGATGAAGGTATTTTCTTAGGTTACTCTAATAGAAGTAAAGCTTATAGAATATTTAATAAACAAACTTGCGTTGTTGAAGAATTTATTCATGTTGTGTTTGATGAAATGGATTCCCCTGCCAAATCTGTTGTTGATGAGTAAGAGTTGATCAGTTCTGAAATAAATCAAATGATTTTAAAACCCTCAAATGAGTCTTTTAACTTTGAAGAAAAAGAGAGTCAGCTCTGATAAACCCAAAGCTTGGAGGTTTAATAGAAATCATCGTATGGACCAGGTAATAGGTAATGTTGAAAAAGAAGTAAAAGCCAGAAATAGTATTCTCAATGAGGTCAGCTTTTCAGCATTTATTTCAGAACTGGAACCCTCAAGCATTGATGAAGCCCTAACATACATTGATTGAGTTTTATCAATGGAGGAGGAACTCAATCAATTTAAAAGATATCAAGTGTGGGACTTAGTACCTCGGCCTAAAGATCATCTAGTCATTAACACTAAAGGGGTATTTAAGAAAAAACTTGATGAATCCGCAATAATTGTCAGAAATAAGGCAAGGTTGGTAGCCAAAGGTTATAATCAAGAAGAAGGAATTGATTATGAGGAAACGAATGCCCCAGTGGCTAAATTGGAAGCCATATGTGTACTCTTAGCCTTTGTGTGTATCAAAGGATCCAAACTTTATCAAATAGATGTACAAAGTGCTTTTCTTAATGGTTATATTACAGGAGAAGTCTATGTTGAACAACCCTCTGGTTTAGAAGATTTTTATAATCCAAAAGGTGTATATAGACTAAGAAAAGCACTTTATGGTCTTAAACAAGCTCCAAGAACTTGGTATGAAAGACTAAGCAATTTTCTCATCAATCACGGATTTGACAGAGGAAGAGTAGACAACCTTATTTATAAAAAGAAAGAAATATGATATGTTAGTTGTTCAAATATATGTAGATGACATTATCTTGGAGCTACTAATGATTCTTTGTGCAAGGAATTTTCTGACACTATAAAAGGATAATTTGAAATGTCAATTATGAGAGAATTAACATTCTTTTTGGTTTACAAATCAAATAAAGAAATAATGGAATATTCATATCTCAAACTAAATATCTCAAAGAACTCCTTAAGAAATATGGAATGGATCAAGCTAATGGAGTTGACACACCCATGAGTTCAACAACCTTACTGAATGCAGATGCAAAAGGACCTGAATTCAATATAATAAAATACTGAGGAATGATAAGGTCATTACTCTATCTCACCGCTAGTAGACCAGACATTCAGTTCAGTGTGGGTATGTGTGCTAGATACCAATCATGCCCCAAGGAATCTCATGCTGAAACGGTGAAAAGAATTTTCAGATATCTGGCTGACACTATAGATTTGGTAATTGGGAATGGTAAATCTCTGGCAAAGGATCAATTTCTTGATATAAGAAGGGAATTAGGAACGGTAAATCTCAATGAACTGTAAGTAAATCTATATTTTATTCACTTATTTAATTAAATTTTGATGATAAATATTACTGACTTAAGTATCGGAGTTTCTAGTTATGTATTTTGCAGGATAAATTCTAAAGAAGAAATCTGAGTAGAAGAAGAATTATTCAAATAATGATTATGGTATCCGAATACTCAATCAAGTTCTTAAAAGGATAGTATTCAAATACATAAATTACTATTCGAATATTACTCAGAGATTTTGGGAAGAAACTATCCTAATAACATAAGACTATTAGAATACTGCTCAGTCTTGTAAAAACCTATTCGAATATAGTAAGGGTTATTCGAATAATAAAGCACATTTGTCTAACAGAACTATTCGTATAAAAGAAATAATATTCGAATAACAATACAATTTTTAGAATATATGACCCATTATTCGAATACTCTTACTGCTATCCGAATACAAAAGGTGAGAATTTCAAAAGAACTATTCGAATAATCAATAGATTATTTGAATAAGTGCTATTCTTCTTCAGAGCTTAAAAGGGGAACTATTAGAATAACAGAGTCACTATCCAAATACTAAGTCAAGATTCAAATGGAAGTATTCGATTAGTGTATCTATTACTCGAATAGTAACAAATTAAATCTAATATTTCAATTTAAAAGATTATTCAAATACAACTCAAACTATTTGAATAGTGATAGTGATTATTATTAACAAACTAATTGAAGACTCTAGTTACTATTCAAATATAATGTTTTTTTCAAGTATTCGATTAACGAAAGCTCTATTCGAAGAAATTTGATTTTAACTACAAGTGATTATTCGAATAGTGCCAACTTGTATTCGAATAACAAAATCATTATTCGAATACAACTAGAAGCAAGGAAAAGAGGATTATTCGAATAGCTGATGAACTATTCGAATAGAGCACACAAGTATCAGACCAAAGAAGAATTGTCCGAATACGACTCTTGCTATTCGGTTAATCAGTGTTATAGGACAACAGAGACTATTCCAATACTTGGACAACTATTCGAATAGTTATAGTCATCAAAGACAAGAATATTCAAATATCACCAGAACTATCAGAATATAGGTATGCACATTTACTCTCTCAATATTCGAATAATTTCTTGAGTATTCGAATAGAACCCCCTTTATTCAAATACATATGAAATTATCCGAATAATTTAAACCTAAATATAAAGGGAACAAAGCTCAGTCTCTGATCATTATTTGAATACCACTTCGTTTCTCTCCATATACAACCTTCTTCGACTCTCCCTTACGATCAAAACCCTCTGAAAATCTCACCATTTCCTCATCCAAATCTCCAGAAATGTCATAGTTTACCAGAAAACCTAAACCTTCGATATACCTCAGAAACCCAGAATGAGAATGAAGAGAGCTAATGTTGAGAAAGGAGAAGCTACTCCTCTTCCAAAATCATCCTCAAAGAAGACCTCTACCCATAAAACTCTAAAGACATTCAGACCCAAGGTAGCATATGCTTCATTTAAAGGGATTGTAACTAGGTCCGTATCTAAAGCTACAGCAACTTCTTCAAAATCTAAGGACAAAAACACTGCAAGTGCATCCTCCAATAATTCTACTGAGAGTGACAACTTAGATCAAATTGTGATGAAAGTTGTTAAAGATATTATACAGAATGTTAAAGCTGGGCCTAGCAAAACTCCTCAAGTTCAGTCTCAAATAAGTATGCCTGAAGAATCTCGAAGTGTGATAGAGGAAGGAAAGGATGGACCTCCTACAGATTTCAATACTGGACTGTTAGATCTCACATGTTTTGATGATAACAAAGATTTGTATGAAAAAGATTTAATAAACAAACAAGTTTGAACAAAGTAATAACAGGGCAAATCATCACTTGAAGTAAGCACTGGAGTAATGAAGAAAGGCCAAGAGAAAAAGCTGAGAAACTTCATAACTGGCAATATTTCTAAAGGGTTACTCGAGTAATGAGACAGATACTTGAAGTAACCAGAGTCAACCTTCAAGTAACCTGCCAACGTTACTCAAGTAAGTACTCGAGTAATAAGGTAAAAGACTTCCAGTTGCTCTCGGCTTGCCAACGTTACTCGAGTCCCATGTTTCAAGAAATATATTGCTCTCGGCATTTTCAATCCTGCCAATGTTACTTGAGGAGCTACTCGAGTAACCTACTGTGGTAAGCAAAACTTGAAGGTAATACTCGAATAACTTGAAATGCTATTATCACTTCACTCGAGGCACTACTCAAGTATGCAGGTATTCAATTATTCCTTATCAAATATTTGTACTAGATTACTCGAGTAAGTAATCGAGTAATCTGCAGAATTATTTACAAAGTACTTGAAGTATCTACCTGAGTAAGCTATGCAGAAAATTTATGTTTACCCGAGTAAGTACTCGAGTAACAAGGTAATCAAACTTGAAGTGCTCTCAGTCCTGAAATCCTACCAACATTACTGGAGTGAAGCATCGAGTAACCTGAAGTTTATTTGAGAGATTACTCGAGTAGCTACTTGAGTAACCTATGAAGAAATGTGTGCCATACTCGAGTAAGTACCCGAGTAAACAGGTATTTCTAAGGTTTGTAAATTTGTTTACTTCATGCACTACTCAAGTTATGTGATATTCATTCATTAACTTGCTATCATTACTCTCACGATGATACTCGAGTAAGTACTCGAGTAAACTTAATGAATACTCGAGTAACTACTCGAGTATGCAAGTCCAGAAATCTGGAAATGATTCCAACGTTCATTGATTTGTTTCCTATGTGATTAACCCTTCATTGTATTAGTATTCTTAGCATATCCGCAGATAAACAATGAAGAGATCTTACCAAATAAGGAAAGTCAAATGCAATGTTCAAACGCTACCTATCGCCACATACCGCAAACGGATATTTTTCAAATACTGGAAAAGTCAACAATGGCTGCGCACACTCTAACGGGCAATAAGAAAATGTTCCAACGGTCATTACCAACACATCTATATGTATGGGAACATCCAAACAGAGAAAAACAACAAGAACACACACACGAACGCATTATCAAGTCACGTTCAATACTCTGTTTCACATATACTTGTAATTCTGTACTTCAGTGATTCTTATTCACTCTGTGAGAGAAATATTTCATTCAAACTCAAAATTTTTGTTATTGAGGTAACTTAAGGTTATGGAACCTTGAGTTGGGATTGGATTACAACTTGTAAAGGGGAGCGAGTGTCCAGGCGAAGGAACTTGCTTGTACTGAGGTCCAAGAACCCACTAAATCTTGGAAGTTATAGTGAAACTCTCAGAGATATTTTGAGGACTGGACGTAGGTCAAAGTGGTTGTGGCCGAACTAGTATAACTCCCGGTGTACACTTTGGTGATATTTCTCCTTACTCTTTACTGCATTATATTCACCGTCAAGTTTTCATATTTGCAACGAAATTTTTAGTATCACCCAATTCACCCCCCCCTCTTGGGTGAAATGCTTGCTCTAACATGGACCTCTTCTTCAACCTAATGAGAAAAAGAGGTACAGAGATCTATTCTTTTCCCGACCAATGTGCCCTGTTATTTTTGTGGATCTAGCCTATTTAAGAGACAACCTTGGCTTCAATTTGCATAAGTACTTAGAACATTACAAGAGGTGGTTTCAAATAGATTTATCCTATAGTCCCTCTATAGTAAGGAACTTTTATTCTAATTTGTACTCAGTCAAGATCAAAGGAAATAAAAAGGAATTAGTTGAGGAGAGATTGGAGTCCACTATGAGAGGCCAAAAAATGCAATTGTTTCCCTCTATCATCAATACTTATATTGGATATGATGAAGATGAATTTGATGAAGTTCCTGAGTATTCTAATAAACAGATTCATCAGATCATTAAGCCAATTAGACAAGCAAAGAAATTTTCCTCAATGTGTCTCAATAATGAACAGGAATTCTGTGGTATATCTATACAAGAGCTATTGTCAACAAATTCCAGAACTTCAATTTCTTTTCAAACAGAGACTTTTATTTTTTGGCTTGTCTAATTTCTAAAGTAAAGCTGAATATTGGGGGATTCATATACTAAGAAATTGAGAGGTACAGATTAGGATCCAATAAAACTACTCCTGCTCCCTTTCCTAAACTTATCTCCTTATTTCTCAAAATGAATAGCATCTGGTACTTAGATGGAGAACAAGAGAGATTGGTAAGATTTGGCAAGACTCAGATAAGAAAAATGAAGATTCCTTACCACTGGATGTACCTAAGGAACCTCATTCAAAAAGACAGAGAGTAGAGGCTGAGACTTCTAAGGCAGATGAAGCTCATTCCTCTAGAGCTGCTTCTCCCTCTCCCTCATTTTTTGGTACCTCTATTCAACTTCACATCTGGGAATCCCTCAAACCTATGGTAGAGCAACTCATGAGGTCCAATCAACATTTAAAGGAAGATCTTCATAATCAAATTCAAGGCATCATCGGTGCAGTCAATGAGAACTTCAAGTCTCTCAACAATATCAGGCCAATTATCTTCAATAGCTTTGTGACATCAGGCACAGACTTGACTGCCTAGAGACTTGTATTACTGGCTCTTCTCTCACCAGGGCCCCTTCAGTTGTCATCCCTCTGTATCCTGATATACATTATGCCCCTCCAACTCAGCCACCTCCAACCACATCTCATCCACCTCCTGAGCCTACCAATGTTCTCTATACTATTCAGGAACCTCCTCCTCTACCCTGTTCATATCACTATAGAGCGAGTGATCCAGCCTGCTACTTCTCCTCACCCTACTCCACAACCTCTCTCTAGCTCCTCTGGAGAAACTCAAGAAGTGTCTAATCCTGAAAACACACCCAACCTGAATCCTCCAAGCAACCTTGCCCTATTTCCTCTCTATCCATTTCTGAAGCCACATCTATTGATATTCTTCCTACTTCACCCTCACTTACCATTGCTCCTCCTTCAGATCAATTCCATACTCCACCTGAACCCACTTTGCCCTCTACCTCTACTCCTCCTCTAGCTCCTACCAGAGAAGTCCCTCCTCCTTTTGATTTCACTCTTCCTCTTCCACACAACCTTTCTGATAATGACAAAAAGGGGGAGAATAGCTCTCAACCATCCTCTCCATAACTCTCCAGTCACCAGACAACATGGTGAATCAACAATATGGTCAGACACGATAACCTTCTCAACCTTGTTGTTCATCCATCAAAATTTATCAGAGCTTTTGAGAAATTTAGTTTCCTAAATATTTAGAATGCTTAGACTGTTTATCTTAACTTATGTTGTTTAGCTTATTGAACCAGAGACTTTTGCTTTAGTACATATATGTCTGTTCTTGCCAGTTAACTGTATTCTGACTTATATCACTTAGTTTTGTCATCATCAAAAAAGGGGAGAATATTAGATTCAGAATTTTGATGATAATAAACCAAGTCTAGTTTAATTCTGCATTCTCATTCACAAGATTTTTGCTAAGAGAGTATTCAAATAGTATACTTACTATTCAAATACTAACACTCAATTTTTATTAGCTAATATTCTGATAATTCTCAGACTATTCGAATAGAAGATGATCATCATGATAATGCATAAGCTATTTGAATAGAGATACACTGATACATAGTTGTATTATTTGAATAGTCTTTAACTATTCGATTAATATAAACTAATATAACAGTTAGAAGTTTTTCTAAACTAAAAGTATTCGAATAGCCTGTACATTATCTGAATAGTACTTATATTTTCCAAAGTGAATTTCAAATGCATTATCTGGATAATAGTATGACTATTTGAATAAGTATGGTCACTATTCGAATAGTATAACCACTATCGGAATAATCTTTGTATGCTCAGAAGGATTTCAAATTGTACTATTCGAATAATATGAAGACTATTCGACGCTAAACTACCAAACTGACAAATATTCATTTCTGAGCTCTTACTGCCCTTTTGTATTAATACACTTCAGTGTTTATATTACCAACTCTGTGAGAAAGAACATTTATTGATTCAATACACTTGTTTAAGAGATATCTTAAGGTTGTGGGACCTTAACATGGGCATCTATTTACATCGTATAAGGGGGAGTGAGTATTCAAAGTGAGGAATATATCGATGTGTACCGAGGTACCAAGAACCCACTGAATCTTGGAAGGTATAGTAAAGGCTCAGATTCTATCTGAGGACTGGACGTATGTCATTGTGAATTAAACCGAACCAGTATAACTCCCAGCGTACACCTCGGTAAAATCTTCCTAACTCTTTAACTCTCTTATTATCGGTTTCCAGTTTTAATTCTATCTTAAATTTTAATTATCACCCAATTCACCCCCCTCTTGGGTGAAACTCTTGTACTAACAAACCCAAATTCCTCAACTCCACTCACATGACATGATGTCAATTTTGAAGAATTTGCTATCTGGCAATAGGTATCATGGGTATAGGTTTTCGTGATTTGATCCATATTTACAATCAAGGATCTCATCTCGACTTAATGCACTTTAAGTCAAAGAGACATAGTTAGTATTTCTTCTCTACCATTCAGCACTCTTGCTACTTTTCTGGTGAACATAACTATCTCATCTTTGAACACTCATCTTGAATGTCAAAGGCAGTCGCTTGTGTGAAAAGCCAACCTCACTAACCTGTAGGACAAACTAGACATTGTATACTTACACACACATTAAAAGCTAAAATGAAGTATCATTAGTTCATACTATATGTATGTCAAAGGACTTAACATGTTTCTCATACATGTCCTTGGTCATTAGGCTTAGTGAGGGGACTTTGCATAGGAATGCATTATTCAACAACAAATATATATGCTATAGCATCTCTCATATAGCTATACCTTTGCATCTAGTCTATCTATTATGCTTAGGGTATTTTGTTTAGGTAATGATTTTGAATTTTCACTTTCAAATCGAACATGTTTTATGAACATTACTAGGCATATGGCTACATGTATTGCCATAGTTTATACTTTGCATGTGCATAATCAATGTACTCTGATCTACAAGTTTCTCATGACCCTTCTACAAAGCCATCTAATGTCTCTCATGATGGTTGGACTAGTACCAACTCATAAGTCTTACCATGAACAAAATCTGGTCTTGTATACATCATGGTATACATCATACTGCTAACAATATTTGTATGTAAATTATTTTCCATTTTCTTTTTAGTTGGTTTAGTTAGGGAAACTTATCATGACTCAAACTTACTCCTAAAGTCATTGGGGTGTCTATGGGATTGCATTTACTTAATTTAAACTGCTTAAGAATCTTAATGTAATTCTCTTGTAAAAGAGAGAAGTCTTCTTAAGCTATCTCTTTGAATCTCAAATCCAAATGCTTTAGCCATGAATTTCTTTTTCAAAATTTACTAGCACCATTCTTTAATAGGCATTACCAAATTCAAACTATTTATAACCAATAGTATATCATCCACTTAAAGGAATAACATCACAAATCATTCATCAATAGTTCTCTTCAACCATTTGAAAACCACATTGGGTTACCACTCTTTTGAAGCTTTAAACATCACTATCTGGATGATTGCATCAATATAAAAAAGGACTTCTACAAAAATACATGAATTCACCACTATGTGAAACTTCAAATACTACTTTTAGTGAAATCTAATAGTTACTACATATAGATTTCTTCATCAAAATTATCACTCAAAGTGTAGGTTTTATATCCACATAATGTAAATTTAAATTCAAAAGGGTAACTACTGCCATTTTAAAAATAATTTAAATGCACAACAAGCGAGAAAAATTCCTCTATGTTATGCATACTCCTCTAGAACCACGAGTCTTGTGCATCTAAATTGATCTACCCACTTTTCTCTTAAACCTAGAGAGCACATTAGTTGCTAAATAATAGCCCTTTTGACTTGGTGGTAGATCAATTGATTCTCAACTTGATTCTTTCTCAAAGAACTCATTTCCCTTTCCATTGCTTTTTTCTATTATTCCTTGACATGGCCTTTTATACAGAATGCAATTCATCATCCTCCTTTGGAATAACCATGAACATTACCCCTTTTCTCTGAAGCTTTTTGCGTTTATTCTTTATATTGTTTAGGTATGTTTATCTACCATCTTAAGTGCCCATTCACAAGGATGATTGAGGATTGTTGGCTTGTTTTGTACTACCTTGTCCCTATGTCTCACAAAGAGATATAGTGTGATTAGTTTCACCCTGTTTAGAAACTAATCCACAACAAATATGGTACCTTTTAATTCTTTTCAGTCACAATTCTATTATCACTTTCACTCATGGAAACATAACCCTAATGAGCTCCCACTTACAACCACTATGGGAATTCTCAATAGATCCTTATGGTCTATTACAAAAATCATATTCCAAAATGGACATGTGCAACTGACCCCTTTGGTCGATGAAAACTTATATCTGAATTTTATTTAGTCTAATATTTATAGGATATGGTAGTGACCACTTTAGAGGGTGCATGGTTAAACTCAAACTCATATACAATTGATGAAACTAAGGATGTGTATGATAATCCACCAATAGTGGACATGATGATACTCTACCAATCACATTTGGTGCGTTAGCTTGAGCATTATATATTTAACCATGTCTAATGGCATTTTATTACGTCTTTATAAACTTCTTTTTGTGATAGAGTGCCTGGGACAGTTAACTATCTATTTATCCCTTTTGTTCCACAAAGCTCTCTGAAACTAATTAAATAGATATTCACTACCTTGATAAGTTCATAGGACATTTAAAATTCCTATCCAATTGATTCTCAAATTTTATTCATGTATTGTTTAAAGCAACAATCTTTAGACTTGTGTGAAATCAAGTAATAATTATAACATGAGAAATCATTAATAAAGGTAATAATTTACCCAGCTCTGTGTCTTACCCTCAAACTTATATGTGACCATATGCAATAGCATAGAATAATTGCAATGGATGTAAAATTCCAATTCCCTTACAATAAATATTTAAGTCAATACCTAAACTAGAAGAAATGGTAAAACAATCAAGTACAAAGAATTTACCAACTTCTCTAAATGACAAAGAAATTTCATGAAAGAAAAATTGAATACACAACCATACCATTTTGTAAAGCAATTCGTGCTATATTGTTTCCCTTTTCAAACCATATAGGTTTCATAATCTATTATATACTAAGCTCACATCTGAAAATTAATGTTGCCATAATCCTTGGTAACTAGCTTGACAACTATGTCTCTTATATGAAACCTTTCAATACCAGATATATTAATTGTCCCCATTAAGTTTATTCATTTTGTTCTTGGTAGCCTTTCTTGGCTTAGTCAATAAAATCATCCCACACATAGGGTTACTCACAATTGATTTAATCCAAGAACTTATAAATAATATAGCACATTGAAGTATACAATGTCATGTACTTATATTATTCCTGGATAGAAAAATAACAGCACTATTGGGTCTGCGATCAAGAGAATATGTTTATATCTCCCATCACACATATTCCAACATTGTTACTATTACTTATCAAGAATTTTATACAAGTACCTCAATTATAACTCACAAAAAATTCAATTTCTAAGAGCTCCCACTTAGATAGATCTCATGATGCTCTTGAAAGAATTATTTTCCAAGAGCTCTCACTTATAAAGAGTATTTGACATTTATTCCTTCATGTCTTTCACTGCATTATATTCACAATGTCTTATTAACCTCTTATCTGAGAGTTGGAGAAACTTAATCGTTTATTTAAGTTCTCTATTAGTTAAGTCTCCATGCTTTGCAAACCTAGTCTGATATGTTTTCAACAATTATTGTTTTTCTAAAATTGCAAGAATTTTATGTCTTCTGTTATTTCAACAATCTCCCAGAGTTTCTCTATATTTTCTAGAAGAAATATTCCAAATTTCTTATTTAAATCATATCTATTTCCTAATAGAACTATTTAGTATTATTTCTTCTTAAATCTTTTATAGCTTCAAGTATTGGGGATTTAGACTAGACTTAGGTTTCTTCTTTTGAGATGGGCTTTCATTCTATATTTGAGGAGCGTTATTTCCAGTGTTATCTGACCTAGACCAGACTAACCGAACTAGACCGAAAATAGGCCAACCAGCCATAGACTGGTTCGGGTCAAGTTTTAATTTTTTTTTTTTAAATCGTTTTTAAAATTTTTCCTTTAGAATTTCATACTATAAGCCTAAAATCTTCCATTTCTCGCTAGTTTAGTCTCGATTTGACTCCGGTCTACCCTCTAACCCTTGACCTAGTACCCCGACCGATTCACTGACTGGTCTGAGTTTAATTACCTTAGTTATTTCTCAAAACTCCACCATTATCCAAAGTTTTAATATTTGGAAATCTCTCCATTTGAGATTTTCTTTCACTTTGTTCTGACACTACTTCTTTAGTATCATATAATTCACTTTTATCTCCTTCAGATTTCTCAACATTCAAATCTTGACATTGACTTTCTTAATATTCAAAAAATTCAAATTCTCGTAGGAATCATCTTAATCCTTCTCAAGTTCTTCTCCTTCTAGGATATCACTAAGAGTTTCATACTCATGAGGACAAATCTTTATTACTTAGAGGTTCACATTCCTCAAAGTAATAACATATGTTTGGATCAACATTTAGTAGCTTTAATTAAAAAATGAAAGTTGTTCCTTTTTTTAAGCTACTACAAAAAAAAAAATTCATACTTAGGTATAAAGTTTTTTAACAAAAAAACATTGTTCAATAGAATAAAATTTTTAATTTTAGTGCTTTTAAAGCTCTTTTGTCTCATATTTATCTCAAGAAAAATGGAATAAATCATTACAAATATTTTAGAAATTTTTAAACACATAAAAATATTTTTAAATAGCACTAAAATCATTTTAAAAAATCCAAACATATTTTCAAAAATAAACAAATTATATGTCACAATGTAAACCATTAATTTAGAGAATTTTAGAAACAAATTGTGTCTTAACCAGAGCTCAAACTCTACTTCACATGCCCCAAGAAGAAGGATAAATAAAAATTATGGAAAAATAAAATATGCAAAAAAAAAAAAAACCACTTCAGTGTAGTGGTGTGTAGTACACACACATCTTTAGCGTCGTCTATCTACAAGGCATGCCTATATCGCACTAGGCCCCAGCCCTTCAAAAAAAACAAAATATGAGGTTTTCTTGTGTGTTTTTAAAAAATAATTGGGACAGCCTAAATCCTACAGTTGAGCTCAGGAAGTTTTTTTATAATACCCAAAAATGAAACAGTTCGGCCTAAAACCCTTTTCTTTTTTTCCTTAATAATTATAGGCCAAGCCCATCAATCCAATACTACCGGCCTTTTTTAAAAAAAAAAATACTGAAACACACCGTTTCACTTAACAATGAGGGTCGCCGTTTTAATTGAAATGGTTTGTCATTTGGGGCTACAACCAAACACACATTGTCTGATCCATCTTCAACCTCTAGTAGGGTTTTTATGACCCCAGATAGAGTGAATAGTCAGGTCTACGGGCCCGACTCGTTCTCCTCTCATTATCTGGCAACTCCGACCTCCTTTTTTGACATTCTTGGTGTCTATCTCTTATTATAAATAATATGCCAAACGTATAGCAACACATAAAATCATAATTGCGGCAACAACAACAATCAAGCTATGATACCATGTAAGAATTTCAGGCGTACCTGGAATCCGATTGGCTCGCTGAAGTACCGACATGAAACCTGAGTACCAATGTAGACCCCGATCACATTACACAGCAAATACACCATAGAGAGGAAGCGAAGATAACATTCTTATGACAGAAGAGCAATATTCTGTGTGTATTATAGTCTTACTAACTTTCTCCCTTAATCCCATGCCCTATATATAGTGTATATGTGGTCACATAGGAATATATGCAACCCTTAAATGTATGGTTGTAAGGCAATAGATATAACATTTAAACCACAAAGGATATTTCTCTTTATAACCCATATCTCTCCATGATAGCCCTTCTTGAATCGGGCTTAGGCCCTAATCCACCAAAGGAGGACTAGTATATTCCACAAGATATAATGACGTCCCCGAGCTCCTCTTCTCTCTCCCTCTTCTTCTAAGTTACATTGATATCTTTCTATAGTTCTGTCACCCTGCTTTATGCAGGAAGGGTTTGTCTTATCGTGGGGAGTGCTGCTTCCTAATCTACTAGGGGGTTATAGAACATCTCCTAAGGATAGTTCCCACTAACGTGCCTCAAATTATTTATTTATCGTGTTTCAACAAGTGCTGCAATTAACAATTAGTATGGTGTGAGGTGCAAACGCCAAAAATCTAACTACTATGAAAAACACAAGCTGTGGCACTTAATTTAATGAACACTATGGTACTTGGGAAGCGTCATAGCTTCCAGCGCTATTAAAACAAGCTATAGCGCTTTTTGAATATATGGAAACATCATAGCTTGATTATTTAAATTTTTTTAAATATAATAAAGCTATGGCGCTTTTTCGAGGAAGTGTCATAGGAAGGTGGCACTTCCTATGGCACTTCCCTGGAGAAGCACTGCAAGAAGTCTTTTTTTTAAAATACTTTTTCGTAATTATTTTATTTTTCTGATAGAAATCTCCATTTACAATCCAAAATTGACGGCAATTTACAACACAATCCATAGCAAAATGAAATAACATAACACATATCTTTTGCAATATTGCGTCTTCATGTATCAAGCATAAAAGAACTCCAACATTTAAATTGCTTAAACTTGAACTATACACGTTACTTATACGAAGGATTAAACTAAGTATTATTATATTTGTAAGCTCAACAATTAAAAAACATACAATGTATAGAAAGTTCAAGAAGGCAGAGTTGACACTTCAAATAAATACTTGTAGAAAAAAAAATTATGAGCGCACATATAAGATTCATGACAAATTTTAACTAAAAAAGAAAACGTAAAACAAATGTTGAAAAAAAAAACATGTACATGCTAGGGAGATTCTGAAGGAGGCCGAAACAAGAAAAAAAAACACATGAGAGAGGAAGCTTTATACTGCAACGGAGTTCTGGAAAATGAGAGAGTTAGAGGAAATGTGGAAGATGAAAACAAAAATGAGAATGGTTGGTTGTAAAAATTAAATAGCACCTTGTATGGCACTTTACATACAAGCGCCATACAAGGTGGGAGTAGTTGTGATACTTTTTGTCAAAGCGCCATAACTTCCCAATTTTAAAAAAAAAATACCTATATTTAAGACAACAGGCACAAAGATGTGCCTTGAATATATTCAAGGTATGTGCATATTCAAGGCACCATGTGGTGCATATTCAAGGCACATAATGACTAGAATTTCCAAGCACCTTGGACGCGCTTGGTAGCGCGGTGCCTATATTCAAGGCACATAATGACTAGAATTTCCAAGCACCTTGGACGCGCTTGGTAGCGCCGTCCAAGGTAGGCCTTGGATAGCGCTTTTTCATGAAGCGCGCAGTCCAAGGCCTTTTATTAAAAAAATTAAAATATTTTTTAATAGGGATGATTTATCTCTAATTTTTGACCTCTAAACCAATTCTCAAATTCAGTTTTTGTTTCTTAGTATAGACAAACTTTTCCAAGAAAGCATCTATCATGGTAATAGAGCTTTGTTACTTACAGAATTTCAATTATTCCATATGTAACTAGAGAAGAAAAAAAATAAAAAATTAGCCTTTGAAACATCTATCATGGTAATGGAGCTTTGTTACTTTCCCAACAAACTTTCTCTTTATTTTAAAAAAATACATGTGATAGCTATGGCACTTTACTAGAAAAGTGTCATAGCTGCAACATGTATTTTTTAAAAAAAATTAGAAGTCTCCTCCGAGGCTTGTATGTACAATGGGTTTATTTAAAAAAAAATAAAGACCTTTTACATACGAAAATTATTTTTTTTAAAAAAAATTGCACCATTACCTTGAATGACGCTTGGCAACCAAGCACCATTCAAGGCAATTGGATATTTCAATAGCCAATTGCCTTGAATGCTAAGTGCCATTCAAGGCAATATCCAATTTTACTTTTAATATCCCCTTGTATGGCGCTTGTTGGGCAAGCATCATACAAAGGGAATAATATTTTTTTAAATAACCCCTTATATGACGCTTTTTCAAACAAGTGCCATATAATGTATTAGACAACTATGACACTTTCCTGGTCAAGCGCTATAGCTATCATATGTATTTTTTTACAAAAAAAAAAAAACAAGAAGTCTCCTCTGGCGCTTGTTTGAAGAAGTGCCATAAAATTAGCGTCACTAAATTCATATTTTGTAGTAGTGTATTAGGAGATATTACCTGCTGATTTTGCAAAGCGTCATGATAAGTTTTCTCCAATTCGTTTGGTTGGTTGAAAAGGAGATGAGATAAGTTTTAATATCAACTATTGCCTTGTGTCTTTTGATTTGAATTGTGTTCAAATGTTTGATGTTGGAGTAGGCATTTGGATATTACACCGTTGAGATATATTATTGCCTTTTAGGAATAATGTTATATTTTATTTATAAAAATGTTTTGAAGAACCGGGGAGAGAGGGAAGGTCGCATCTACCTTTTCATTGTTATTGCTGACTCATGTTTGTGGGCAACCATGTGAAACATATTGAGCAGTAGATTTTCAGCCTAGATGGGTACTTGAAAGGAGAGGATGATAGTGGAGAACAGACTGAGGTATGGGTCATGCTACATCTAGTGAGAGCATACTGAAATAAGATGGTCCATGATCATTATTGTCATGGACAAGTGCCCAATTTCTCTCCAACCAGATTTACTTGAATCTTTGTGAAGCTACACTTGTTCACATGTGAATCTTGCCTTTGAGAATTCTTAGATTATTGTAGAGATATTGACAGTCAGTCGATTAACAGGTGTGTCTCTATATTTCTTCTATAAGCACGTTCAGGTGTCTAAATGATATGAGATTATTTTCCTGGTTGGAAGATATTTTATCATGGATATTATATTGTGGTGTTTTCTCACCACATATGGCTGAATGAATGTTGTTCCGGTTTTGGTATTGATTAAAAAAACTAACAAGATCATAGTTTTGGCGTTGTTGATCAAATTTGAATATTAAATCATTTATCATTTATTTATTGTACATCTTGAAAGAGTTTCCAGTCATTAATTTGTAATAAAAGGATTTACCGTTGATTTCTTTAAGGAGATAAACTACACCTATATCCACAGTTTTCGATTTTACTATGATGGCAACAGTAGGCAGTGTTTTTTTTTTTTTTTTTTTATCTCGCGTCCTTGGATAATCGATTTTTACTTTGATAATGGCCATTGGCCAGGTTGTATTGTAGCATTTACGGCATGAATTGCTTATTTGCATTTGTTGATGCTATACACGTGTTTTGGTTCAGAATTGTATTATGATTATGAAGCGTGCCTTTAATGTGATAGCTCCCTTTTATGAGTTTTAATGTGATTTATGGGCTTTAAATATATTCATGATATTGTGACCTCTATAGCCTCCATTACATTGATGGCATATAATTGAGCTTTCTTGAGTTTTGAATGTGCATTATACAATTGCCTTTTTATACGGTAGATTCTCTACGCTACAAAAAAAATGAAAATTAGCGACGGACTTTAGCGACAGAATTTTTCCGTAACATAAATTAGCGACGGATTAGCGAAGGAATCACATTCCGTTGCTAAATTCTGTCCCTAATCCGTCTCTAATTCCGTCGCTAAAATTAGCGACGGAATTTTTCCGTCACTAAATTAGTGACGGAATAGAGACAGAATCACATTCCGTCGCTAAATTCCGTCACTAATCCGTCTCTAATTCCGTCATTAGTGACGGAATTTTTCCGCCCCTAATTTCCGTCTCTAATCTGTCTTTAAATTCTATCACAAATAATTAATTTTTTCAATAATTGTATTTTTTTATAATTATAAATTTATAATATAAATATTAAAATAAATAAATAAAATTATTAATTCAAATTTATTTTTGAAATTGAAATTATAATATAATATATTTGAATTTTTAATAATATATTATATACAAATAAAAATAAAAATTTTATAAATGCAAACAAAAAATATAATATATCATAAAATGAATAAAAAATATATTAATAATAAAAATTTAGGTAGAAAAATTACATAAAATAAAATAAGAAAACTAAATTCAAATATTTAATAATAGATTAAATTTTGTATTTCTAATTTTGTTCAAAAAGCAAAAATATATATATATATATATATATGATTTTGCATTTAAATTACACAAGTTCTTCTTAGCTCAACTAGTAAAGGCACTGGCACACACGTGAGAGGTCAAGGCGTCGAATCCCAACTTGATCACAAAATGCAACCAATTTGTGACTTGGACACGTGGCGGTTGACTGGGACACGTGGAGGGCGAATGCGAGGTGGCGGCGGCTGACGGGGACACCTGGCCGGCGGAGGGTACACGTGGCAGCTACCGACGAGGGACATGTGAAGGCTCATTGTGAAGACATGTGGCAATTTAAATTATATAAAAAAAAATATTTTGCGACGGATTAGAGACGGACATTCCGTCGCTAATTAGCATCGCTAAATTCCGTCTCTAATAGGTGAATTCCGTCTCTAATTAGAGACGGAATTTAGCGACGGAATTTTCCGTCTCCAATTTAGCGACGGAAAATTCCGTCGCTAGTTAGTGAATTCCGTCTCTAATTAGAGACGAAATTTAGCGACGGAATTGCTGTCGCTAATCCGTTTCTAATTACCAACGGAATTTAAAATTCCTTCCCTAATTAATTAGTAACGGTCTTTTTACCGACAGAACAAATTCCGTCACTAATTCAGTCGTTAATTTGGTTCCGTCGCTAAACTAATTAGTGATAGAAATTCCGTCACTAAATGCCGTCACTAATCCGATATTTTTTTGTAGTGTGCTATCTGCCGTTTACATGTAATTATAGAATAAAACTGTTGGAAACAAATGAGGCTGCATTGACGTGGTAGTAATGGATGGCATGAGTAATCTATAATTATTATTATTATAGTGTGAACATATCAACTTAAAAAATTTTCAATATTTCCGCGTGACAATTTTAGAGGTTTTGTTGGTCATCAGATATCAAAGTTGAGTTTTGTTTCCGGTGATAAAATTTTGTGGGTTAGGATGTTGATTGAATTTATTGAGAGTAAATGTGTTTTAATCTTTTCGTTAAGGGGCTATTTTTAATCTAATTTGGCTAAGAAAGGCAATAAAACAGGGGTTAGTGCCAGGGAAGTTGGAGGTTTAACGTTGAAGAAGATGAAAAAGAGCTGGTCTCTGTTTAGTCAAATGATTGTCAAAATTGTTTGCTCCAATAGTCTGTTCTTATCATCCCCATGTTCGTTGGAAAATCGGAGTTCCAGTAACTTCTTCTCTAAATTATTTCTTACTAACTTTTTGAGCGAGTCTGATGAATTTTCAACAAGACCGGAAAAGTATGTAACCATTGCGGGGATGAAAGTCTGCGAGATTGTCTTCAACAAATCCGGTACAATGGCATGAGGAGTATTTTAGCGAGATCAAAGAATCATATATATATATATATTGACTGAATTGAAATAAGGTACACGTCTGTTTAAAATATTCACAAGGATTTAATGTCTATTAATTAAGTCTGGTGATTACTATTTCTTAATGAGCTTTTGGTTCCTTCAAAAGAAAAGGGGAAAGGAAATTCTATTTTTAGTGAGAATAATAATTCAGTTATATAAATACAAATAAGGAGGGTGGCTGGCGCTTCCATACATTGGGTTTTAATATGCTAAATGCCACTTCATTGCGTTTTATGGGTATTAATATGTTTCTGTTATGCATCTCATCAATTTCTTTCGAAAAGTTCAATAGAGTGTTGCTATATTAGAATGGAAAAGGCATTTTCAGAGGACCATTATATGTGCAATATTAAACCGTTTAAACACCTGGTTGCTTTTAATTCCCTTCCATTGATTGATTAAATGATTATAGAGTGGGATGTGGTGCAAACTTTCTCTTGCCAACATACGTGTTATGAATTGTTAACGATTGGTTATGGGCATGTTTTAATAGATGTCATTCATTACTTATGTTACTGATTTATTTCCTACTGTTGGTAAAGTTAATTCCTTACATGGAGGATTTATTATTTTGATTAAAAAGTATATTGAATTGGTGTAAATATATGACCTCCTCGCTGTAACTATCTCCCCTGAATCCATTATCTTTAATGGGGGCCAACAGTAGCCGGTGATCATAGGACGGCTAAAACCATTATCAATTGTTTGATGTGATTGTGTGAAAAATTCTTATACTTAAAGCCTATTTGCAGTCGACATATAAAGATTTGATGAATGCCTTAACACACACCAAAAAAAAAAAGGTGAATATATATTTATGATGCGTTGGTCTAATTCCATATTGACATGCTAATTATTTGTGATCATGTCTTTGCTACGAATATTTGAATTTGGAAACATTCTAATTTTTAATTAGAATGGAAGGGGATTGTATAAAAAAAAAAGAATGGATGGGGATTATATTTTATATAGTGAGATTCTAATTAAATTAGAATTATTCTTGGTAAGTTGTGAAAATATTTTGAAATATTTGAAAGTGTGGGGGTACCTTATAAATTTTTAAAGTTGCGGATTTTTTTAGCCTTATTTGATAAAGCCAAGTTGTGATTTAAAATTAATTTTGTAGAGGCTTTGTTATTTACTGTCGAGAGCAAATTTTAGAGATTATCAAATTTTTTGTATTGCTTGAAACAAGCATTATGTGATATGAAAATTTAAACATTTATCTATAATATATAAATGTGAGATTTTCATAATTTGAGGCTATGTATCTTGGTTTAAGAATATGTGTGTGAATTATGATTCTAACATGGTTTGAAGTGGTTTTGCAGCTAAATCTCGAACACAAATGTTTTGAGAATTTGTTGCATTAATTGATAGATATTAATCCTTGTGATATAGCTTATGCTATAGGGAGATAGGGCATAATGATGCTACCAAAATTTAATTAAGCAAGTCAAGTATACGGGTCATGGAAATAGTAAGTGGCAAATCAAGGTCATCCCACAGAGACGCAATCCAACTAGTGATTAGGTGTTAATTTTCCTTATTTCATTTAAGTTGAACAAATCAGAATTGTTTTCAATGAGTAAAGAAAACTTAAATAAGAAAAAGAAACTAATAATAACAAAGACTTTTCACATAGCACAAATCCTATGTCAAAAAGGACAACCTAGAGTTACTAATCCCTTATTTGTTTCATAGATTTTATCCCCACTAAATTAAATTTAACTTAACTTAATCAGCTAATCTACAGTATTAATGTCTATAAATGCCTGTCAGTCCATTTATATACCTACCTCAATTAATTATGTAACGTTTTTCACAATTAAAAAAGATGCAATTTAGATCGGGCTCACTCTAATTTGATTATGCGGAGTTTCTAGGTATATGTCTATGCTAAACACATATTAGATTAAAATCTAATTCCACATTATTTAATTCCATGGTGAATTCAAGATTCCCTTCATCAAGTTCAATCCTAAATCCCCAAAACATGCTCAATGGTGGCCAATCACTGAGCAATAAACAATAAAAATAAGATTAAGTAAACTGAAATAATATTAAGCAAAACTAATTAGTGGGAATAATTTCTAAGTCTCAACTAAGTTCATAGCTCCTCTAGGTTGTAAGAAAAAATTTAGCCACACATGGCTTTAATTAACACCACAGCAACATCAAATGTAGAATCAGAAATCACACTGAAGATGAGAGGAAGCAAAGAGAGAAATATGCTACTGTTTGTGCTTCAAACTCTCCCTCAACCCTCGCAGTCTGTGGAATAAGAGGAAGAAGAAAATTGCAGCCGCCTCTACTTCGATCTCTGCTTCATTCGCTCTAGCTCTTCTCGCCACGTTGTTTTCTTTTAGATCAATTGATGAAGATGATGATAATGAACAGCTAGCAGCGCCTCCCTCCTTCTCAGCTTGTCCTTTTTCTTTTCTTTTGAGAGAGACACTACCGTCCTATCTATTTCATTGGTGCCGCCCTCTTTTTATTCAACGTGGCAGCCTCTACTTCCAGTGACTTAGCTATTCTGGCCTACGTTCTTTCTTTTGTTTCCCTTTTTTTTTATTCTTTTGACTGCTTCCTTTTTTATGTTGGGTCCAAGCTTTCCCTTTTTTTTTTTCTTATTCATTCCAAAACGGTGAGTTTTGAAGCTGACCTAAGAAAAAGGAATAACATATGAATAGTAATAATCTTACTAATAAAAGCTGGGTTTTTTTTTATTTGAGAAAACTTCCCATTACTATTCTTCTTTCCTAAAATGAAAAACTTGTATTCTAAGTTGAAATCCCAAAAATGATGCTCCCAAATTGATATCTCTTAAAATCTTAAGAAAATCTCTTTACTTTAGCCTTGATGACTTCCTAAATATATATAAAAAATATACTTCCAGTCTATTAAAAGTTGGAAGTCATCACACCCCTACACTTGCATCAAATCTTATTCTCAAGATTTTAAATTTTAAATCAACCAAATTAAAGAAAACCATGGAAGCAAGCTTTTTAAAGCAAGCACTACAAAATTGAAGTCAATTTAAACTTTCAAGAACCAAACTTTCTCTGAAATCCTTGCCACCTTCCAAAAATGCGAGTAGCAAGGCAATCAATTTGACCAAGATCTTTAACAAGTCAAATATTTGCATTCTACTCTTAAGATGTTCAGGGGTTTGTGTTTCACTTAATTCCACCTATTACAACTCATCTAACAAAAGCTTGTTCCTCATCTCTATCTCCCATTACACACACAAAATCAAAAGGACTTTGATAATTGATAAATACTCTAGTTAGTGCCAATTAATTCAATGAATAATATGAAGAATGAAGGGATATTTATATCTTTATACTCTCTTTTTTTTATCTTGACCCATTGTCGGTCCCCTTTTTACTCGACTCTGCACATGAGTAATGCAGCACCTGTTACTCAGTTACTCCAATAGGTACCTCAAGAGGGCTTTTAGCCCAACTCATAACCCTCTTTGACTAACCATTTGACATGAGTGCCAACATTGGTGATGAAATGTGCCCAGTTAGTAAGTCAAGTCTAGAGGTATCGGCGGAGTTGTTGTTATTGTTCCTATTCCTTCTCTCTCTTTTTTAATCCCTTCAATCTCTTTTTTCCCCCTTACTTAGCACTTACTAGAGTAACAAATACAAATGATTGCCTAAA
Source organism: Inga oerstediana (assembly GCA_963210345.1). NCBI lineage: Eukaryota > Viridiplantae > Streptophyta > Magnoliopsida > Fabales > Fabaceae > Inga > Inga oerstediana. Next base: position 45,388,740 of record OY723407.1, read on the forward strand.
TCATCTTTATGGATGCACAAGAAATTTTTTCCGCTTCAAAAGAGCTTCAATACAAGTTCTAGGGATGAAATCACAATAACTGTACTCACATGTTCTTTAGCATCCTAAAGTAAAGTACCGAAGCCAAATCTTTACCTATTTACTCACATTCAAAGAACATAAAAGCAAATCCCAATCAAATTCAGTCCTTTTCATGTTCAAATCAAACCAATTGAGACATTGCCCATGAATAAAAGCCAAACTTCCAAAAAAAATTTTAAAATTGAGGACAAGTCATGTAACATTAAGGGAATTTTTAATTTGAGGATACGTCATAAAAAATCAAAGGTACCCTCACTCCCACACTTAAATGTCACATTGTCCTCAATGTGAACAGGTAACAATAAGTAATGGAAGTAAAGAGCAACCATATCCAAGTGTAAGGGTAACACCAATTTTAGAGATTTTAGATTTCCACTAATTAAACATGTTATCACAATCAAATACGACAAATCAAAGAAAAGTATAAGGAAACTCCCCTATTTGTCCTTGACTTGCACTTTTAATTGCTCTTGATCCTTGCTACCAAAGTGGAACACATCATTAGGGCTATCAACATTCCTACAAAATAAAACAAAGCATCAAATTAACCTTGGTTGATTCCCAACTAATAATCTCGAGTTTGTCTTCCTAGAAAGTCATTGACACCCAAATGATCATTTTCATCCTGATCCATTTCTTTAGTTTCAATATGCATTACTTTCTCCTCTTGATTTTGAGATGTTGTAGCTTACAAAAGTTTGTAGATGTTCCTTGTTTTTTGCTGTGTCTTAGTAGCTTTGGACCTGTGGGTCATATGCCTAAGTACCTGCAAAATAGAGCAACTCTCAAAGTATCAAACTAACACCAAGAACTAACAAGAAAAAGGAAAGAAAAAATAATAAAAATAAAAATAAAAATGCTCAAGCTAAAATAACTAAAGGATTTTTTACACTAATCGGCAATTGCCTTGAGCACCTGGCAACAGCACCAAAAACTTGATGCTACCAAAATCTAATTAAGCATCACAAATATACATGAAAATAGTAAGTGGCAAATCAAGGTCGTCCCACAGAGACTCAATCCATTTAATGATTAGGTGTTAATTTTTCTTGTTTTATTTAAGTTGAACAAATCATAATTGTTTTCAATGAGTGAATAAAAATTAAATAAGAAAAAGAAACTAATCATAACAAAGACTTTTCACATAGCACAAATTCCAATGTCAAAAAGGACAACCTTGAGTCACTAATCCTTTATTTGTTTCATAGATTTTATCCCCACTAAATTAATTTTAACTTAACTTAATCAGCTTATCTAGAGTATTAATGTCTATAAATGCTTATCGGTCCATTTATATACCTACCTCAATTAATTATGTAATGTCATCTAACACAATTAAATAAGAGGCAATTTAGATCGGGCTCATTCTAATTTAATTATACGGAGTTTCTAGGTATATGTCTATCCTAAACACAGATTAGATTAAAATCTAATTCCACATTATTTAATTCCATGATCAATTCAAGATTCCCTTCACCAAGTTCAATCCTAAATCCCCAAAACATGCTCAATGGTGGCCAATCACTGAGCAATAAACAATAAAAACAAGATTAAGTAAACTGAAATAATATTAAGCTAAACTAATCAGTGGGAATAATTTCCAAGTCTCAAACAAGTTCATAGCTCCTCTAGGTTGTGAGGAAAAATTTAGCCACACATGGCTTTAATTAACACCACAGCAACATCAAATGTAGAATCAGAAATCACACTGAAGATGAGAGGAAGCAAAGAGAGAAATATGCTACTGTTTGTGCTTCAAACTCTCCCTCAACCCTCGCAGTCTGTGGAATAAGAGGAAGAAGAAAATTGCAGCCGCCTCTACTTCGATCTCTGCTTCATTCGCTCTAGCTCTTCTCGCCACGTTGTTTTCTTTTAGATCAATTGATGAAGATGATGATAATGAACAGCTAGCAGCGCCTCCCTCCTTCCCAGCTTGTCCTTTTTCTTTTCTTTTGAGAGAGACACTACCGTCCTATCTATTTCATTGGTGCCGCCCTCTTTTTATTCAATGTTGGCAGCCTCTACTTCCAGTGACTTAGCTATTCTGGCCTACGTTCTTTCTTTTGTTTCCCCTTTTTTTTTTTTATTCTTTTGGCTGCTTCCTTTTTTATGTTGGGTCCAAGCTTTCCTTTTTTTTTTTTTTTTTATTCTTTCCAAAACGGAGTGTGTTTTGAAGCTGACCAAAGAAAAGGGAATAACATATGAATATTAATAATGTTCCTTATAAAAGCTGGATTATTTATTTATTTTTTATTTGAGAAACCTTCGCATTACTATTCTTCTTTCCTAAAATGAAAAACTTATATTCTAAGTTGAAATCCCAAAAATGATGCTCCCAAATTGATATCACTTAAAACCTCAAGAAAATCTCTTTAATTTAGCATTGATGACTTCCCAAATATATAAAAACTATAGCTCCAATCTATTAAAAGTGGGAAGTCACCACATCTATAGATATGTGGAAATAAAATATTTGAAGGGTACAATAAATATTGGTATCGTCTACAGTGGACTCCCGTTGTATTGAAATACACTGATGTTAAACAGAATTTCAATTTTGTATGAGAAAATCCATTACTAGGCAAAATAAATTATTATGTGAGTCAAAGGTTGTTACTCTAGAATTGGCTAAAATTGGAGACTAAGTTGTTGAAAACCTCTTAGTAAAAAATTTTAGGTGTAAAACTGACATTTCATGTCGACAAGTTGTGATTGTAGAAAGACCAATGGTGTAAGTGAAAATTGTTTGAGATATTATATGAATAAACTAGCTTAAAAATTGTGGACTTATCTCAATCTATTTTGTGAAGTCAAAAAGTTGACATGTGGATCCGCTAACAAACCCTGGGAAGAATTAAATTAACCGAGGGGAATGGGAATTAAGCCAATTTGAAATTAAGAGTGATGGCAACCAAACCTCTGTAATTGGTGATCTCATGAAGGAGGTTCAATGGGTAAGAACAAGTCGTTTGTTAGTTCTGCTAGCACTAAAATAAATTACCAATCCCTTGCTATGGCATGAGAAAGTGCTAGAATGCATTTTGGTGAGGATGAGCAAAAACTCTTAATGATTTCATAACCCTTCAGGATGATGTGCTCATTGCAAGTACATTTCGTGAAATCACCTATACGAATAAGGAGTGGGGTTGCTCCTAGCTTTGAGATCGGGGCGAAATCTCTAGAGAATTTGCTAAATACCAGGACATGCGCCTGGCCGTTTTAAAGTGCAAAAGGCACTAACAGCAATTTAGGGATATAATCTGACTCTTAATGCCTCTAGTACACGCCCAAGAGATGATGGTTCATAGTCCATAGGACCAATGGCATATCTCTGTGTACTAAGTGTTATTAGTCTAGGTCTAGTTCATTGTCTAAAGGACCATTAGATACAATAGTTATATCCATGTATATAACTCAACTAATGAGGCTACAAGCTCCCTTTGACACAAGTGGGGGATTGTTGTAAATATTGTATGTGAGGGTGTCAAAGGAAGAAGTCTTATATAATTCAAGATTGCGAACACCCTAGTATATAATTAAATATGAGTTTAAGTTAACAAAAAGACTGATAAGAAGAGTCTTCGAATGAACAGTTGGATTTTTAATTGACCGGTTTAATTGACATTTAAACAGTTGGATAAGAAGAGTCATTTCGCCCTTAATATTTAGTTTTTTTAGGTGGGCTGTGTTATTTCTTTTTTTTATACAAGGACTTTCATATTAAGGTTCTGTTATGCAAGGGGTAGAATTACTGCATTGTTGCATTTTAAATATATGAGGGTCTAAAGTGAACCAACAAATATTTTAAGGTGCCGGGTGCACCTCAAAAAATTGTTTGAGGTGTTAACTGCACCTTAACCCAAAAATAATCATATCATATATATTTTGTATTCCCTGGATTGTTGAAGTGGGATTGAGTTCTTCTCAAAATCTCATATCTAGGGGTGGAAATAGGCCAGGCAAGGCCAGGCTTTTGCCTTAACAGGCCAGGTCTGTTAAGGCACAAATTGGCCTGAGCCTGGCCTGTGGCCTGTTAAAAGCCAATTTTTAGGCCTAGGCCTGGCCTGAAGCATGTTTAGGAGGCCTGAATTTTTAAAATATTTTAACCAAACTGACAGGCCACACTGCAAAACAGGCTAACAGGCCACAGGCTGAAAACAGGCCTCCTTAACAGGCCTCCTTAAACAGGCCGAAAATAGGCTAAAACTTACAGGCTTAGGCGAAATTATCCTTTAACCCTTATTTGATTTTTTTTAAAAATATTTTTACAGGCTCAGGCCGGCCTGACAGGCCTAACAGGCCTGTCAATAGGCCTTGGCCTGGCCTATTAAGCAAAACAGGCTTTTGTTTTGGCCTTGGCCTGGCCTTTTAGCCTGACAGGCCAGGCCTGAACAGGCCAATCACAGGCCAGGCTACAGGCCCTTGACAGGCCGCCTGACCTATTTCCACCCCTACTCATATCCATCTTTAGATGAAAATAAAATGAATGGTTCAAATTTCATATTTTATAAAATTACTATTATAGAAAAAACTTTAAAAGTTAAAATCTGGTCTATACAATTCTAAATTACAATATAGACAAAAATTTACAAAATATTATAATAATAATTTTATAAAATATTAAATTTAAACTATCCACTTTTTTATCTAAGAGTAAAAGGAGAAAAAGGAAAAGAAGATTTGCTTCTGTAGTTGAATGCATATTCCCACCATTATAAAAATAATGTAATCTTTATACATATATGAACAGTTGGATAAGAAGAGTCATTTCGCCCTTAATATTTAGTTTTTTTAGGTGGGCTGTGTTATTTCTCTTTTTTTATACAAGGACTTTCATATTAAGGTTCTGTTAAGCAAGGGGTAGAATTACTGCATTGTTGCATTTTAAATATATGAGGGTCTAAAGTGAACCAACAAATATTTTAAGGTGCCGGGTGCACCTCAAAAAATTGTTTGAGGTGTTAGCTGCACCTTAACCCAAAAATAATCATATCATATATATTTTGTATTCCCTGGATTGTTGAAGTGGGATTGAGTTCTTCTCAAAATCTCATATCTAGGGGTGGAAACAGGCCAAGCAAGGCCAGGCTTTTGCCTTAACAGGCTAGGTTTGTTAAGGCACAAATTGGCCTGAGCCTGGCCTGTGGCCTGTTAAAAGCCAATTTTTAGGCCTAGGCCTGGCCTGAAGCATGTTTAGGAAGCCTGAATTTTTAAAATATTTTAACCAAACTGACATGCCACACTGTAAAACAGGCTAACAGGCCACAGGCTGAAAACAGGCCTCCTTAAACAGGCCGAAAATAGGCTAAAACTTACAGGCTCAGGAGAAATTATCCTTTAACCCTTATTTGATTTTTTTAAAAAATATTTTTACAGGCTCAGGCCGGCCTGACAGGCCTAACAGGCCTGTCAATAGGCCTTAGCCTGGCCTATTAAGCAAAACAGGCTTTTGTTTTGGCCTTGGCCTGGCCTTTTAGCCTGACAGGCCAGGCCTGAACAGGCCAATCACAGGCCAGGCTACAGGCCCCTGACAGGCCGCCTGACCTATTTCCACCCCTACTCATATCCATCTTTAGATGAAAATAAAATGAATGGTTCAAATTTCATATTTTATAAAATTACTATTATAGAAAAAACTTTAAAAGTTAAAATCTGGTCTATACAATTCTAAATTACAATATAGACAAAAATTTACAAAATATTATAATAATAATTTTATAAAATATTAAATTTAAACTATCCACTTTTTGATCTAAGAGTAAAAGGAGAAAAAGGAAAAGAAGATTTGCTTCTGTAGTTGAATGCATATTCCCACCATTATAAAAATAATGTAATCTTTATACATATATATATATATATATAATATTCATATATATACATATATAGAATACATAGAGATAAATGGGTTGGATATGTTTGACTTGTTTTTATCTTTATATATGTGACCCCATGCTATTTTTTTCGTTAAAAAAATCCAAGTTGGTACTAACACTACTACAAAATTAGGATATAACCACCCCAAGGACATCCCAAATTTAAAATTGGGTGGTTAAAAAGGGAGGCGGTGGCATTTTTGTAATTATATGTATGCAGGAAAACCTTTAGGCGTCCCAAATTTGAATTTGGGACGTCTAAAGTGCTTCCAGGAGCGAAATATAAATTTTGTATATTTTTTTTAGCGCCAGGAGTTGAGATTAGACGTCCCAAAATAATTTTGGGACGCCTAAACCCAGACTTTAGGCGTCCCAAATGCCATTTGGGACGCCTAAAGTCCCTAAGTCCCAACTTTAGGCGTCCCCTGTGCGCATGTCAGACACTTGTCTGACATGCATCTTCTCAATCCCATTCCCCCTCCTCACATGTGTCTTAATCCGTCCCATTCCCTCCTCCCTCTTTTTTTGACCCAAAACTTTACTCTTCTTCCTCCTCCCCCCACTGTCGGCCTTTCTTTCTTGTTCTTCAACTCCTCCCTTCTTCAACTACTCTTTCTTTCTTCAACTCCTCCCTCCTCCATCTGAAATCCATTGAAGGACGCATGCACCAGTCCACCCTTCTGCAACTTCACCTCCTCCACAGTGTAGGTTTTTGTTCTCCTCCACCTCCTTCCTTCCATTGTCGTCCACACCACCGTGGTTCTTTGCTTTCTCCACCCTCCAGTGTACCTCCCCACCGTGCATACACCTTTGATCTCCAACGTCTTCTCTACCTCTCCAGCATACATAGCAGTGGGCGCCCCCTTGATCAGGTTAGTTTATTTTCTTCTTGTTTTTCTTTTTTGTAATAGAATGGTATATTTTCTTTTTGAAATATAAATTTACTTGAATAAATTAAAGTAAAACTTGCAATGTGAAAAGCCTAGGCAATAGGGAATATCATGTTAATTGTGCTTATATATTGCTTATATTGAGATGGTTGAGATTAGCTTAGTGTGTTTGGTGTGCTTATATTGCTTAAATTGTATTCGGGAACTCGAGTGCAATGGTTTATTTTCTTTTTTAAATATAAATTTACTTGTGTATATATATTACCATTAATTAGTATATATAATAAAATAAAATATGATTTGTTTAAATTAAAGAAATTCTTGTATTCCAAACGAATTATGAAAAATAATTCAAGCTAAAACTAAAAAGAAAACCATAACCCCAATATTCATTAAATGATTTTTATCTAAATATTTTCAATAAAACAATTTTATTTTTGGAAGAACTCAACTTAAAATTGTTTTGTTAATAAAAGATAATCAAAATTCATAAATTATAGAATTTTGACTTTTGCGATATATAGTTTGGTTTTTAACGTTGATGAAACTCATTTTTTTTTAATTCCATTAATGAAAATCTTTGATATATATAATATCACAGGAGTCAGACTTTTTGTGATCAACAAAGTTTAATTTTCTTCTCATAAAAAAAATTCAGGTAGAAATTAAAATTTTGTATTGTCAATATTCAACTAAAAATCTTCTAATTGTAATTGGGGTTTTGCTTTCTTTCTTTCTTTTTCTTTTGGCTTGCATTATTCTAGAGTATCCTTCCAAACCTCAAAAAAATTCTTTAATTTAATCTTATTATATTTATTTTATTATACATTAATGTTTATATACATATACTTATTAAAAAAATAAGTTACATAGCACTGAAACCCTTTTAAGAGGATAGAGGAAACTAGGAGGGGGCAATAAAGTTATTAAGCCTATATTTTAAAATCCTAAATTGGGTTGATAACTTAATTAGGAAATCCCATCATATGTCGTTGACAATTGTACTAAACGTGTGAATGTTATTAGGAATGCCTTAGGTGGTAACAAAATGGATCATAGTTGGATGAATTCTTTGAGAACTAGTGAAGAATATGAGAAAGGGGTGGAAGAATTTATTGAATTCGCTAAAAAGAATGCTCCTGCAAAAAATGGGAAGTATTTTTGTCCTTGTGTCAATTGTTTGAATGATAGTCGACGGGATGTTGATGTCATAAAGGATCACCTACTTTGTGATGGAATAAATCTGCAATACACAAGGTAGATATGGCATTGTGAGGAAGTAACGGATTGTCCGTCGCACAAGAAGGAAGATGTGGATATCATAGGTGAAGATAGAATGGAGAAAATGATTCACGATGTTGAGGCAGAATCCTTTGCGCAGTCACAGGAGTATGACATCCTGCGAAGTGATGTAGAGACACTATTATACCGTGGAAGTAAGTACACGAGGCTGACGGGAACATTACATTTGGTTAACTTAAAGGCAACTTGTGGGTGGACTGATAGTAGTTTCACATTGCTGCTTGAACTATTGTGTGATATGTTTCCAGAGGATAATGTACTTCCAAATCGTATGTATGAGGCCAAGAAAATCCTGTCCACGATGGGTATGGAGTATAAAAAGATACATGCTTGCCCTAATGACTGTGTACTATACAAAAATGAGTATGGAGGTCTTTGTGAGTGTCCTAAGTGTAAAACTGTACGATACAAAGTGAAAAAAGATGGTGGTTGTGGCGATGTGACAACTAATTTAGCTCTTGCGCATGAAAGTGGATCAAACTACATGAAATTTTAAATTCGCGTCTATCACTTGAGTAAATGTGGTACATATAACAAAATTATTTGTTAGCATCTAATTAGAGAGTTAATCTTAGTCCTAAATGTAAGACTCATTTATCATATTTTTCCTAAATTATCCCTAATGATAACCCCCAAACAATAATTCAATACAACAATAATTTAATAATACATCCATGTATCCTTGTAGACGCGTCTGTGAATTCATCGTTAAGCAGCAGGGATGTGGAGGCTTAGTACTGAATTCCGGAGCAGACGTTTTATGTAGTGATTTGACACAACATTAGCCACTTTGGGGTTAAATCACTAATTTTAGTATAAGTACGAATGCAATATAGTACAACCAACTCAGAATCGTTCTCTTATCAAGAAGCATTTTATTTTGAATTCTCCAAGTTAGGCTAAATACTAAAAACATGGTTAGAAAGAGATTTTTGAAATTGGTTCTCTCTAAATTAAAATGCATGTAAACAAAACTATTTCTACTTTTTTGGTATTTTGTTTGAAGACAATGAAGGAATGTTTTGGATTAAAAGGGTTTATATGATGAAATGGGTCTTAGTAGCAAAGTTGGTGGCTCTCCTAGCTTCTCAAAATGATTTGGGAATTAATTTTGCATCGAGTCTAATTGCAAACCCTAAGCAATCGTATTATGTCTAATCTACCTAATTAATGACTAATCCAACAACGTAATCATATATAGTCATCTCTTAAATAAATTGTTAAAAATCATTTAATGTGTATTTGAAAATCATTTTAATACACCCAATTTAAAATAAATCCATCATATACACTAGTAATCACATAGAATGCATAACTTCATCAATTCAAAAGGAAGTAGGTTTAACACAAAATCCAATGCACTAATACAAAATTCAACACAAGACTAATATATCACAAACAAATAATCGCTCATCTAAATTTCACAAACAAGTACTAATACAAAAATTAATCCAAACAGAACATATATAATACATGAATTGAGGTAATGAAAAACTAATAAACTCCCCTTTATTGCATATTGAAGCTCTAGGCACTTTCTCTACCACCAAGACTCGAGCAAAATCAACCATGCATAACTTTAATTGTAACCATAGCATCTTCAAAACACTGGAAATCCATGGAAAATGGGTGAGGACCGAATCTGGAGGTGGATGAGAATGGGTCTGTCACTGAAAAAGTGTATCCAAATATGGTTCAATCATGTGGTTCGTGCCTCGATTGCAAGCAGGTTCAGTCCTTAACACTGAAGTGTGGGGAATCTTGTGGGGTTTGAAGTTGGAGCGTGGGATAAGGGATTCAGGAACTTACTGATTGAGAGTGACTGCATGGAGGCTGTTAAGGCTTGTCGTACTGGGGTCGAGATGAAACATCTGATTGAGAAATATTTGTGGAAATTCAAAGCATGCTTAGTCGAGATTGGGTTGTGGACATACAGCTTTGCCACTGTAATGCAAATAAGGCAGCAGATGCTTTAGCAAGACGCGCGAGTAGATTGGAGTCGAACCTAGTTCTTTTCACTGAGCCACTGCGGGAGATCAGTTCCATTCCTCTGTTGGATCAGCAAGGGGAGCATATTAAAAAAAAGGAAGTGAATAATATGCTTGTTACTGCAGAGAAATTCATAATGACCCTCACAGAAAAATTCTACTGTTTTTCTAATAAATAATCTGAAGTATTCTTTTCAAAACATTTTTATGCAGTGACTTGTTCAAAATGATGGGGTTGTTTTGTCCGAAGAATAGTTCAGTAAAAAAAATTAAATTTTACATAGTAATAAATAATTTTAAATCCTAAGCATCTCATTATGGTTAAAAAATCATTTTGGAGTTCATATAAAATTCATTTTAAAAGAATTCTGGCTAAAGTATATTTTTTGTTTTTTAAGTTTACACGATGTTTTATTTTAATCCCTTAAGTTTATAAAGTGTATTTTTAGCCTTTAAAACTTAACACCGTTAATGTTACTAATAAAAAATGTTGACTAAACAAAGTCAAATGGTGACTGTGCAATTCTACTAAATAAGCAAGTTTAAATTTTTTTAAAAAAATTTAGATTTAAATTAAAATAATAATAGAAAAAACTCAGTTTTTATTTTATTTTTTTTCATGTATTCTATGCTCTCTCTTTGTAAGAGGAATCCCTCTTCTACGGCCAACATAGCCAAACAAGAAAACCTTGATCGAAGAATGAACAATTTGTGGAATGATGTAAAGGATAGCTCTCATCCCAAATCTAATTCCCACCAAATATATCACACCCATCACCCTCTTAATCCTGAAATTCAACCCGTGCACCCCCCAACCAAAGGTGAAGACGAAAATGCAACCCCGGCAAAGGAACTCACCGAGAGTCTAGCCCTGTTAATGTCGCACTGCAATCAAGGAAAAAGAAGCAGCTAACAAGGAGAAGTGAGATCAAGAAGCAGTCAACTTTGTCCAAAGAAGGTTCGAGAGGGCCGCAAAACTTAAATTTTTTGAACAAATCCAAGCGGGTCACAGTGTTGCCCAAGTCCTCCGAGGTTGAAGTCTTGCTCACATTCAGGGGCGGGTTGGCAAAGGGTACAAAAAGTGGGGGATTTTGAGGCTTCAGAGAGCACACAGAAAAACAAATTAAAATTGAGTTATTATTATTTAAATTTTTTGATACATTTATTTTTATATTAATTTAAATCTGAATTTTTTTTAAAAAATAAGTTTTCTCCGTCAGACTTACATAGTGACAGTTTATCTTTGTTGAGTCAGCATATTACATTAGTGTTAAGTTTGAAAATTAAAAGCATACTTTATAATAAAACTTCATGTAAATTTAAAGAACTAAAAGCATACTTTAGCTAAAAATTCTATAAACTAACCTAATACTCTCTTTTTTTTTTCAAATGCCACCTTTTAGTTTCAAACAAAACTATATTATATTTATTTTAATTAACAAATTTAAGTACAATTCTTAATCTAATTCAATTAATTAATGTTTCTTACACCAAGGACCGGTTACAGTCTCACGCCAATCGGTCCAGAACCTCTCAACAAACCCTCCTCTCAGCGTCCTCAATATTGTGCATCAAATTAATCTAAAAGCTCATCAGCTTGCCACATCATCATGCTTTTAAAAAATTTAAAATAAATCAAAGTAACAGATTTTTTATTATGTTTTATTTTTTACCGCGGAGCACCCAATTTTTTAGACCTACTCACTATGGGTGTGTTTGAATTGGCGATTGAATAAGTAACTTATTTTTACTTAGACTTATGGAATTTTAAAATTAGAAAAAAGTTAGATTGGATAAAATGATGAGTGTTTGGATTGGTGATTCGATAAGTAACTTATATAAAAGTGAATGATGTTTGGTTTGACTTTTGCATAAGTGGTTTTTGTATTATTTAAGAGAAAAAATTGTAAAAATTATGAAAAATGAAAAAATAAAGGGATCATTGTGAAAAAAGTCCTCATTGGCAACTTAATTGTCAAATGGGACATGGGAAGATATCTATATAAGGAGGGATTTTTTCACAATTTTCTCAAAAATTAACTTTGAAAATTTGGCAATGGTACAATTTTAATAAAATTATATAAAACTTTAATTTAAATTGGTACACTCTAAAAGTCTTTTCTGTTATGCATCTCAAGCTTAAATTTTTTAAATTATATCAAACTCTAATTTAAATATTAAATTCTAACTCATATTTTCACATAGCTCAAAATCTAACAAAATAAACCGATTAAAACCTCAATAATACCTCCAATAATCCAAATAAATTATTTAAACTAAATTTAATCGGTAAAAACACCATATAGAAACTAATTTTTGACATGTTTATAAAATAAATTGATTATAAAATCATAAAATAACTAAATAATAAATCTAAACTGATTAAAATTAATTATTAATTATTCTCTACATTTCTACAGTCATATATTGACAAAACTCAAAACTTACCTAAACTCTTATTCCAAAGTATTCTTTAATTAACAGAATATTACTATCTAAAGAAAGAAAAAATTATTTAGAACATTTTTCATAAAAGAAGTTTTGTAATTAGAAGTAATTTTAAGTACTTCATTGATCCCAAATATATGAAAATACTCCTATCAACATTACACACGCACAAAAGTTACATTTTAAGGCTTGTTACTTTTTCCAACTTTTGACTTTTTTTAACTTAAATCTCATCGCTGAATCAAACACCTATATTTAGCTTTTTCACTGTTCAATCCTATTTGTCCACTGTTCAAACCAGTTTACGCGTGAAGACGTCGAAACAAACACACACTGTAACGGTTGATTTTGTGGGATCCAGTCACCCAGAATTAAGTCAAACAGGATCACAAAGGGTTTTCCACCAAATATTTTTTAAATAAAAAAAAATCTTGGTGGTAGAGCTTTCCTAGGTATCATTTATGGTCTTGTCCCAACTCAACCACCTACAATGAGATAAGATAGATCCAGCACAACAGGAACATATCTGTGCAGTAAAAAATAAGCATATGATTTGTTCAAGATAAATTATCTATACTGCAATGAATTCAGTTCTTCAAAACCAACATAAGTTTTCATTCAAATCCATAATAAATTAAATGAACATGAAAGAAAATACTCCTTCCGATCCATAATATAGGACACTTAAACTATATCACAGGAAACAAGAAACAAGAAATGACAGTTAAGTCATTTAATACCTATACTGCAATGAATTCAGTTCTTCAAAACCAACATAAGTTTTCATTCAAATCCATAATAAATTAAATGAACATGAAAGAAAATACTCCCTCCGATCCGTAATATAGGACACTTAAATTATACCACGGGAAACAAGAAATGACAGTTAAGTCATTTAATATGTCCTAAAATGTAAATTTTTTCCACTTTTACTCTTCTTGAGAAATGTGTTTAATTGCATTGGGAATGTTATTTTAGATAGAGAGGAGATAATGAGTGGGTGGGCAAAGTTGGAAAGTGAGTATTAATCACAAGGGCAAAACAAGAAAAAAGATATTAATTAAACTGGAAGTAACTTATATTTTGGACCATGGCTTTTTTTTAGAAGTGCCCTATATGGTGGACTAGAGGGAGTACTCTTTTGGTCATATTCATAGGAAACTTTCAACATTTTTCGTATAGACTAAGGAAAACCTTAAATCTCATTAACTTTATCATAAAATTTAACAATTTTCTAACTCTACCCCTACTTAATATACATAATACCAAATGAAAAAAAGCCAACACAATAATAAATGAAGAATAAAATTGTACATTCACCTCAAAATTTTAATGAGGTACCTCATAAACATGACAAAAGAAGCTTCTCTCTGCCTATAAATAAGATCAGAGGAGTAAAATTTACTCCACCTAGTCACCTACTTTGGTTTACTCTCGTATGATATAAAATTATAGGTATATTCCACGGATCCTAGATAATCCATCCATCAGCAATATGGTATTTGAAAAATAAAGAGATGCACGTGTGTGTGTGTGTGTGTGTAGGTGTGTGTGAACTAAAGCTAAAAAAATATTTGGTAGCGAATATAACTGCTGCATTGGTCAGTGTAAATAACATATAAGAAAGGGCATAAAAAATGTATGAACAGTCAAATCATCTTAATTAGCTTTCACCAAAAGTGCTTAAATAAATTAAAGTAACATAATGACTAAGATTTAGGATCAAGGTTCTTAAAACGAACTAGTAGCATGCAAACCTTAAATACCAGACCCTGCACGCATCACCATGGTTTTCAATGCATCCAAGGGGAAAGAATGAAACTGGCAGCTAAAAAGATGAGATGACAATAAAAGAAAACAATGTGAGAAAAAAAATCAGAAGGCAACAAAGAAGAAATCAGAAACTTACAGTTACTTCTGAGGATACCATACTACCAAGACTGTCTGCTTTACTCTTAATTCCCTTTTTTTTCTATTCTTTTTCCAACTGGTACAAGGCTTTCTGCATGATTAAAGACTTTAACGCCAAAACTTAAACGGTTGATAACAAACTTCTTAAGTTCATTAGTGTTGAGATTCAACAAATATAAAGTTCTTCCACGACCATCCAATTCATCATATCCATCAACTGTGCAGACAATTTCATTCCCCCATATGTTTTGTGGAATTAAAAAGCGTGGATAGAGATCAGGGCTGCCATTATATTTTTTAGTCCAAGTGGATCTCCCTCCAGATGCACAAGTATTCTCCTCAATCACCCACAAATGAATGGAACAATATTCAATCTTCTCATAATAAGAAAGAATAGCTAGTTTGTTGTCACATATGGTAGGAATAATAATTGACATAGGGTATAATGGAGGCATTGGTATTAATGCAAAGACTTCCATTGCTATGTCAAATGAAATTAATACAAGACTTTTATCATTTTGATTTTGTCCCAACCAAATAATGGCTCCATTAGTAACTGTGGTTAGTTCAGAATACACATCTACACCATCTAAGGTCCCAAATTCTACGTCTTTCCACAACCCGGTGCTTAATGAATACACTTCCACCCCATTCACGCTCTTTGTGTAGTCCCAAAGCAAATTCAAATTCTCGTCGTCAGGATAAGCCTTATAACCGTAAATCTTAATTATCTTGTATTCATTAGCAATGGTACTGAACCCAAATCCTATAGACCACTTACCCATTAAAATATTAGTTCTGGGTACCTCTCTGAACTCTGTAATAGCTGGATTCCACAGTAGAAGGATAGGAGGAAGCATACCATGATGCCAGACTCCAACGCACAGCAAGCCGTTGCTGGAAACAATGATTCTAACCTTGTGGAAACTCGGACTGAAATTGATCAAAGATGCGATATCCACTTCATGGAGTTGAAAGTCGCAATCGAAAGAACGTAAGTACAAATAATCGTTTATGTCATAATGTCGGTGGAGGAGAAGAGAAGGTCGACGGCAGGATTGGTGGAGGTGATTTGCAATGAACAATGGATCTTTCGAGAGATTTTTCCAATTTTTGCACACACATTGAAATCGGATTATGGATTTTACCGGAAGTCTTATCAGAATGTTGAGGATAATCTCATGGGGAAGATAAACGTCATTGCCTTCCATTATCGTCGCTTCACAGTCTTATCAGAATGGACTGCTCCATTTCTCGGTCAAATACTCCAGAGGGACCGCATCTTCGGCAGACGAAAGTGACGGCGGTGGTGGCTACTGCTGTTGACAATTAGGGTTTGTTGGCTTCAGCTTCTCTGGAGAGTTCGTGCTGTGGGAAGCATTGCCATTTATGAGTTGTTTCCGCGTTAGGCTTTGTTTTTCTTATATTTTCTCATGTTTTGTCTAAAACAAGAGAAGGCCTAAGCCCAAACAATATATATAAACTTGATGCCATTTTTAGTTTGTTTTAGATATATTTTTGTAACACCTTTGTTTTCAAAGTGTTTGGATGGCTTAAATGCAAAAATAACTTTGAAAATGAAGACCGGTAATCTTTTGTAAACAGCATGAGTCCCAACTTCAAAGCAGAGTACAGACCTGCACTAAGTGGATTTTCAAAAATATTTTCAAAAACATTATCAAATTGGTCTCATATTAATTTACGATTCATTTATAAGATATCTATTTTAGTTTCATTCCTCTATATCAAAGTTTACAGATACATTCTCTATTGGAACCTGAATTACTATAGTTAATTAACGGCCCTATATGGACAGCTTTGTTGAATACTATAACCTGTCTGGAGGTCAACCGTTTGCTCAATTCACGCCTCAATCCTCGGATCAACATGCCAGGGCTCCACTCTTCATCATCCATGCGTCACATGTACGAGGAGTACGACCAATCAGATGAATCGAGACAGATAATAATCAAACGTCTCCCTTTTTAAAACTTCTGAGGCAAAATTGCCCTTCAAAGACTTTCAGGATAAAATTGTCCCTAGGTGAAAACTTCTAAAACAAAAATGCCTCCACATAGTGTATGAAAGACAGAGTTACTACCTCAAATTGCCCTTTCCTTGCCTGTCTATCTATCCAATATCTTGTGTCTGGCTCGGGCTATTCCGGTTCGACTGCACTTTTATCGAAATTTTGACCTGGGCTATTCTAACATATTTTCTCCCAAGAAATATAATTTTGACCTCGTTTTTCTCAAATTCCAGCCCCAATTATGAATTTACCCCTGGAAGCATCTATATGGCCCCATTATAGGAGACTTAGGCAAAAGTGGCACCATGACCTAGTGTGGGTCTCGCACCGATACTCGACTATCACAACTATAGACCAGCTTACATGCTCGGCAATTCCCCGACGTACAAGGGTAGGTGGCACCATTTTATGTACATCAAGGACATATAGCATTGTCTGAGCAGTCTCCAGTAGTACAAGTTCAAACATATGGTTGTTTCTCAATCAACTTCTGCATATGCAACCAAATTTTAGGCTTTCTTTGCATTATGTATTCCTTGAAGAATAGTCTATTACAGTAAACAAATTGGCCAAAGAAGCTCAACTTTGGAAACACAACATCAAATAACAAATACAAATTAGAATGCAATTATTAGAGGACCACATAAATTCGAATTATAATTGTTATTTTGTTATTTCTTAAGCTCTATAAATAGACTTGTATAAGAGTAATGAAGGCAAAGAATCTTTGGCCCCTTACGTAGCTTCCTTTTCTTTGAGGGGTTCAAACATCATTAATTACTCCCAACATTCTCAAGGTATAGTCACAGAAGTTTTTTATGGTTTTATTATTTATAAGTCACATGATTAATTTTTTTATTACATGAATGCACATTTTCAATCTTCAACTTTGTATTCTTGGAGTGGAGAACCAGATTTAGCAATTTATAAGAGCTCAATGTTTTCTTGTAGATAGAGTGTTTGAGATGGCGTTGGAGTTTGAAAACCACATTTGCGCAAGTTGAGACAAAACTCCTCTAATATACTTACCTCGCACATAATAAATTATGTTAGAAAAGTAGCTTCTACCGCTAACCTAAACATACACTAAACTGATTGCATTGGAATATTCGTCGGCTCTCTAATTCTTGTTATCAATACAATTATATATTATCACTTGCAATAATTTTTTGTTTTTGGTTTTTCTTTCAATTTGAACCCTTTAAAATTAATTTTCTGATTTATTATCCAAGCAATTTTTTGTCACATAAAAATCTATTAAAACATAATTTACATTATGGTAATTGATTTTTATCTCAATTTTAGTTTACAAAAATTAGTTTGGCTAAAAGTCACTTTTGTAAATATTAATAGGGGAATTACTATGAGATCCAAAGGAAGTAACTTAATGAGCCTAATGTTGATGGAAGGGCTATACCCATGAAGGGTTGAGGTTAGGAAGAGGCCGAGTGAAATGTCGTGATGTGTAGCCACCGGGGATGTTGGCTCTCAGAAGGGGGTGCTTTGTTATGAGCCTCATATTGGGGAAAGCTTTCACATTTTACCTGTATCTGAGAGATTTGACGTCCTCTGGTGCCCTATCCTTAAATGGGTTTGTGGATTGAAACTAAGGCATAAGTTCATTAGGAGTAAAATTGCACCTCAAAATATTACCTCAAAAAATATTTCAAGGTGCTAATTGCACCAGAACCCATTTTCTCTATCTCAAGATTCTGAAATTTTTGAAACAAAGGTTTACAACGGGAATGTTCTGCCAAAAATGAATATTTAAAAAATGATATATGTAATATCCCAATTTTTGCTTATGGGCTAATCATGATTATTGTGGATAATTATGCATTTAATTGGAATTATTATGTGTTTTATGGCAATATTAATTAATATGTCATAATTAGTGAAAAAATTGGAAGAATGGAATTATTGACCATGAGTTGGTAATTAAGGGAGAAATTAATTACTAACTAAGGAGAAAAATGAGAAGTGTGATCAAGTAGCTAATTGGGTGTTTACCTTTATATGAAAGCCAATAAAATTGTTACATGTGGCAAAAGTTGGTGTGAAGGTAGAGAAGTTGAGAGAGTCAAATATGTAATATTTTAAGAATTTCTCTCTCTTCTCTCTGCTACTTTTCGGCTGACAAGGGATGGAGGGGGTAGAGTGATCATTGTTTTTCTTCTTCCTCACACAGTTTCATCTCTCTTTTCTTTCTTCCATTTCCAACGACCTTATGGGCAAGAGAGAGGAAGGAAAAGCTGGTGATTAAGGTGAGAAATTGGACTCCATTGCCAAAACTTCATTCATTAAAGTTGTTCTATGAGTGATAAGCTTCATTTTGATGGTTGTAGCTTGTCCATTGGCTGTGGTTTGTGATTACACAAAAATCTTGTTGTTAGAGAATCAAAGATTGTTTTTGGGGAAGTTGAAGAGGTATGTAAAACCAATCTATTTATCTAAGTTTCATGCCAATTGAAGTAGTTTGTAATTTCTGGAAATTTTGGCTTGAATCTGAAAATGAGTGCCACTGTTCATTTGGTATGTTTTGGCATGAGAATGGTATTTTGGAATGAGTTTAGGATAGATAGATTGATTGGTGATTGAAATGTGATGTTTGGATGAGATTGGTATTTTGTTAATTTTGTTGCCCAAAACCCAAAGCATGATAATGAAGTAGGATTTTGATGATTCTGATGATCCCATTGAGTTTATTGGGTGTTTTTCTGTGGGAGTGGCTTTGGGTAAAGTTTTATGTCTATTAGAATCAATTGGGCAAGTGTTGAGAAAATGCCTCTCTTTTGCTGCGTTTTCTTGTTCTGATAGAATCACTCGAGTGATTTGGGGTTCACTTGAGTGTGGGATGAAGATCACTCGGGTGAGGTTGAGTATCACTCGAGTGCTGCGCGTATATTCTGTTTTCTCTTCAGTTTTTCTGTTATGCTTTCTGGAAAATTCAAGAGTGTATAGTCTCACTTGTGAGTGTTGATCTATCACTCGAGTGCAATGTCCTATGCTCGAGTGCTCCTCTTCGTGGTAAACTCTTATGCTCTCGAGTTCTCACTTTCTAGACTTCACTCTCAGGTGCTCGAGTGAGGCATTTGGCCTTCACTCGAGTGAGGTCTAGTGTGCTCAGGTGTTGTAGTCTCTGAAAAGTCCCTATGCTCTTAGGTGTTCACTCGCTATCCTTCACTCTCTAGTACTCGAGTGCATACCGTACTATCACCTTAGTGAGGCCTTCTTCACTCGAATGTCCGTACAATCTCACTCAAGTGAGGTCATCTTCACTTGAGTGTCGTAGTGAAAAATGTCAGTTTGGAGCTTCAAAAAAGGGATCTTTGGGATAGTTTTTCCAACCCCTTAGGGCTATTGTTAGAGGTATTCTTGAGTACTAAAAGCGTAATAAAGATAACCATTTAAGTGTCAAGAAGCCATTAAGAATTGGAATAGAGAATTGACTCTTCATCACTTATTATGAATATAGGATTTGACATTTGCCCTACTCAGGAGAGACCAGTGCCAGAGCGTGCACGGAAGGACTCAGTAGTGACTTTTCTCTCATGTTATGTATGATGTTTTGGTATGCATACCTTATCATTGAACTATGAACTGCATATGCCATGGTCTATTACGGCGTGAGCACTTCAGCGTGAGCTATTTAGGGAGTGATAGTGGTCATCTCCAGTTTGGCCGTTGAATTGCCGTTGTAATTGACATGGATCTTTATGAACCTGACCCGTGGGGCGGTGTTTGTGAATCCAGCCGTGGGCTGCGTTTGTATCTTGCCTGTATGGCTTGCGTTATGAAATGCTTTATATGAATCCCAGCTATGATGAAATATATTGTGTGGAGTGTTGTGATGCAATGCAGCGTAAGTAATCATAAGGGATGACATGTGTCATACTAACCATTGCCGTTGTAATTGCCGTTGTAGTTGCTTTGTGTAGATGATGATTTGATTTCATGCCTTATTGTTGTGCATACTATGATTGATTTGACACTCTGGGGATTCCGTAGAATTTCACTCTCCTAAAATTAAACATTTTGGACAGGGCTAAAGGATCGAAAGGTAAGCAGGTGACGAATAGCGTGTAGAGCTCCGTGTTAGGAGTTCCTTTTTGGTTAATGGTTATCATTGTATATCATTTGGATATTTTGGTAGAAACAATTGTATATATTGGATTTTGTGTGATCCCCCAAGTAAAGGGTATGAATTGTGGGCTTTGTGCCTTTGTGTAAACCCTTATTTAATGAATGGAACCTGAGTAAGTCAGGAATTTACATTGCACTCTGATATTTGTAAATGGAATCCACCTGTATAGGCCATTATTGTTTTGTACTGTGAACATAAGACCATTGTGAATAAGTTTTGAAAAAGTTTTTGCAGATCCGATTTTTGGGCAAAAGATTACCTTAATAAGTCCTAATTTGAAATATGGTCTATAATTCCATCTTAATTATGTGTTTAAGAATTAAATATCGGCCTAAGGTGGGAAAGGGGGTTACATTTGTGGTATCAGAGTTGTAGTTCCTGGGAAGGTGAGGAT
This sequence comes from Inga oerstediana, assembly GCA_963210345.1. NCBI lineage: Eukaryota > Viridiplantae > Streptophyta > Magnoliopsida > Fabales > Fabaceae > Inga > Inga oerstediana. The sequence continues at coordinate 45,409,800 of OY723407.1, forward strand.
TTGCTAGGATAGCTCCTTAGTTGACCTTAATCCTTTGAGTTTAGGGTAGCTTGATGATTGATGAGTTCTTGTTGGGTATACACATGAGTATTTCTACTATTTATGGATTTATATAAATTTTATGGATTATGTGGAAGGGGGTTACATGTGTGGTATCAGAGTTGTAGTTCCTGGGAAGGTGAGGATTTGCTAGGATAGCTCCTTAGTTGACCTTAATCCTTTGATTTTAGGGTAGCTTGATGATTGATGAGTTCTTGTTGCGTATACACATGAGTATTTCTACTATTTGTGGATTTATATAAATTTTATGGATTATATGTATATATTGGCTACGGTACTGACGTGGTGAATCATTGTAGAGTTAAAGGACAAAATGGTTCGCCCTCTTACTAGAGTCAGGCAACAAGACCCAGAGGTGGAGGAACTTAATCACAATCTTCCTGATCCAATGCGAGAGATGAGGTATCTCATCCGGGAACAAAGAGATATGATAGCTGAGCTGAGGGAAGAGCTCAGAGAGGAAAGGGCCAACCGCAATGAGGGAAGGGCCCAGTCAAATCATGAAGAAACTCAACCAGAGACTCATCATGAGGAGACAGCTGAGGGGTCCAATGGATCTCATGAATCCCTACCTCACACGGTGCCTAATCGAGAGTCTCAAGGGGTGCCAGTTCGTGAGGGAAAAGACTTGCATTCTTGGGTCTCCAAATTTTGAAAGCATATGCCTCCAGTGTTCAAGGGGAGGTTTGATCCCCAAGCTGTTGAGGACTAGATGAACTGGTTAGAGAAGATTTTTGAAGTCCTTGAGTGCCCTACAGAGGTAAAGGCAAAATTAGCTGTGTATAAATTAGCGGGGGACGCCGACTGGTGGTGGAGGAACATTGCCACTTCAATGAAAAATCGAAATGTACCATTGACTTGGGAGGTATTTCAAGAACAATTCAACGAGAAGTATTTCCCAAAGTTGGTGAAGCTTGAGAAAGAGTCTGAGTTCCTGGCTATCAAATAGGGAGATATGGCGAGCTTTGACGAATATCTTTCCCATTTCACTCGATTGTCATGGTATTCTGCCTATCTTTGGGATAGAGATAATGAGGAATGGAGCTCCGCTATGTTAATCCAGGGATTGAGGCACGAATTGAAGAAGAGGTTAGCTTCTCATCAGTATACTAACTTCAATAAGGCCGTGGAAGAATGTAGAATTTTTTAGTATAACTTGAGAGAGTTGTACCCATCTAGGGTAGTGGTAGCCGAAATGAGCCTAGTAAGGCCAATACTTCCCAGCAGCGGAAGGGGCAAGGGTCCTCATCTGGGGGCGGTAACAAGAAGCCTTACCAATCTGGGGGTCATAATGATCAAAGGCCTCCAGCGAGACAAGTATGTAACCAATATAGAAAGTACCATCCAGGCAGAACCTGTGCGGGAGAGGTAATTTGCTTCAACTGCAAGCAAGTGGGTCACATCTCTACTAAGTGCCTGCATCAGTCGACAGAGCAAAGGCCCAGGATTCAAGGTCAAGTATTTGCCATGACATATGAGGAGGCCCGGAAGTAGCCTAAGCTGATCCAAGGTAAAATTCTTCTTGGTTATAATGAATTAGATGCTTTGTTTGATTCAGGTGCAAGTTACTCTTTTATTGCCTATGACTATGTAAAGCGCCTGGGATTGTATGTGCATAGACTACCATTTGATTTGGTTGTGTCGACGCTGATGGGTGTCAAGGCTATGATAGTCAAAGCCTGCTTAAATTGTGTAATAGTTGTTGAGGGTCGAGAGTTTATGGTAGATTTGATCTGTCTGCCACTTCAACAACTAGAAGTTATCTTGGGTTTTGAATGGTTGATGGCGAATGATGTACTGCTGGATTTTGGTAATAAGAAGATCACTTTCCATAATGTACAGTGGGGGAATGATGTAAATGCCAGTTTGAATTTGCTTTTGACAGCTAAGGCAGAAAGATATCTTGAGAAGGGATGCTAAGGGTACATGGTATTCTTCTCTATTCAGGGAGAGTCAGGTGAAGCTTTAGAGAGTATACCCGTGGTAAGAGAATTCCCAGAGGTATTTCCTGAGGATCTTAGTAGATTGCCTCTGGAAAGGGAAGTAGAAATCCCAATTGAGATTGCGCCTGGAGATGGTTTGATATCAAAGGCCCTATATCATATGGCCCCGAACGAAATGGCAGAGTTGAAAAAACAAATTAAGAATTGCTTTAAAAAGGGTTCATCTGACCCAGTGTATCACCGTGGGGAGCTCCAGTGTTGTTTGTGAAAAAGAAAGATGGAAGCTTGAGGCTTTGTATCGATTACAGAGAACTTAACAAGGTAATTGTTAAGAATAAGTATCCTCTCCTGAGGATTGATAACCTGTTAGATCAATTGTCTAGTTCGTGTGTATTCTCCAAGATTGATCTAAGGTTGGGGCATCATCAGTTGAGTGTGAAGACAGCGGATATTCTGAAGACTGCTTTCAGAACGAGATACGGACACTATGAGTTCCTTGTGATGCCCTTCGGTTTGACGAATGCACCGGCGGTATTCATGGATTATATGAATCACATATTCCGACAGTATCTTGACCAGTTTGTGGTTGTATTTATCGATGACATCTTGATCTATTCCAAGAGTAGAAAGGATAATGAGCAGCATCTGAGAATTATGCTGGGAATTTTTAGAGAAAAGCAACTCTATGCCAAGCTGAGCAAGTGTGAGTTTTGGCTTACGGAAGTGAAGTTCCTTGCCATGTGATCTCACGAGATGGGACATCGATGGATCCCAGTAAGGTGGAAGCAGTACTTGATTGGAAAAGGCCAAAAACTCTTTCTGAGATTCGCAGCTTTCTGGGTCTTGCTAGTTATTACCGAAGGTTCATTCAGAACTTCTCACGTATTGTATTACCGATGACCAAGCTCACGAGGAAGGATCAGTCATTTTTGTGGGATGAACGTTGTGAGCGGAGTTTCACTAAGCTGAAGGAGAGGTTGACTACGGCACCAGTGTTGATTATACCTGATCCCAGCGAGCCTTATGTCGTGTACAGTGATGCGAGTAAGCAGGGGTTAGGGTGTGTCCTGATGCAGCAGGGACAAGTGGTGTCCTATGCCTCTCGACAACTGAAACCGCATGAGATGAATTATCCCACTCATGATTTGGAGCTTGCGGCAATAGTGTTTGCATTAAAAATTTGGAGTCATTACCTGTATGGTGGGACAGTGGAACTGTACTGCGACCACAAAAGTCTCAAATATCTATATAATCAGAAAGAGTTGAACCTGAGACAGCGTCGATGGATGGAGTTGCTGAAAGATTATAATCTAAAGATTAAATATCATCTGGGTAAGGCTAATGTTGTCGGGAATGCTTTGAGTCGGAAGGTGGTGCTAGTGGCAACAATGATGATCCAAGAGAAGAAACTGATAGAGGATTTTTGGGATTTGAACCTTTCAAATGATATCCTATGTGCCAATTATGGTATAGTCCAAGGGGAGAATGACCTGAGGACTGAAATCGAAGAGGCTCAAATGCGTGATGAGCGAGCCCAGTCAATCCGAGCTACGATTGAGCAAAGAGAGACTCAGGATTTTGATTTGTCACCTAGTGGATTGGTACAGTACTAGAAGAGAATTTATGTTCTACTGAAGGCTGTCTTAAGACAGAGAATTCTTGATGAGGCTCATAAGAGTCAGTATACTCTTCACCCCGGTATGACCAAGCTGTATCACAACTTGAAGTCTATGTCTTGGTGGCCAGGGTTGAAGAGTGATGTGATAAAGTATGTGGTGTGGAGTCTCACCTATCAAAAGGTGAAGATTGAATACCAGAGACCACCTAGTTTGTTTCAGAGTCTGGAAATTCCAGAATGGAAATGAGAGAGTGTGACCATGGATCTAGTGGTGGGTTTGCCTAAGATCAAGAATTATGACGCGATCTGGGTGATTGTTGATCGACTCACAAAGTCTGCGCACTTCATACCTATTAACGCTAGCTATTATCCTGACAGGCTGGCTGAGATATATATTAAAGAGATTGTGAGACTCCATGGTACACCAAAGAATATCATCTTCGATAGAGATCCTCGATTTACTTCGAGATTCTGGAGGGCTCTGCATGAAGCTATGGGTACTCGATTGAGGTTTGTACGGCTTACCATCCTCAGACAGACGGACAATCAGAAAGGACTATCCAGACTCTTGAAGATATGCTGAGAGCATATGTCCTTGACTTCAAAGGAAAATGGGATTACTATCTTCCATTGGTTGAGTTTGCATACAACAATAGTTACCATGCGAGCATTCAGATGGCTCCATATGAGGCATTATATGGGAGAAAGTGCCTGTCACTGTTGTGCTGGAATGAGTTGTCTGAGAGGAAGTTGTATGGGCCGGATCTGGTTGACAAAACCATTGAGCAGATCCGAGTTATCAGAAAGAGGCTCCTTGCAGCTCAGAGTCGTCAGAAGAGCTATGCTGACAAGAGGAGAAGACCTCTAGAGTTTGAAGTGGGGGATCATGTGTTCCTTAGAGTATCTACTGTCATGGGTATCAGAAGAGAAATCAAGCAGAAGAAACTGAGTTCGAGGTACATTGGTCCATTTGAGATTATGGTGAGAATCGGGCCGGTGGCATATCGGATAGCCCTACCCCAAAGTTTGAGTTGACTGCATGATGTGTTCCATGTCTCGCAGCTCAAGAAGTACCAACCAGACCCTGAGCATATCATTGAGTATGAAGAGGTTGACTTACAAGATAACTTCACTTATGCGGTAGAGCCAGAGCGTATCATCGATCGAGAAGAGCGGAGGCTCAGGCATCGAAGCTTACTGTTTGTGAAGGTGGTCTGGAAGGGAATGTCTCCAAGGGAAGCCACTTGGGAGGCGGATGTGGAAATAAGGAAGAGATTTCCTAATTTTAAGCCCCATAATGTGTAACAAATTTTGAGGGCGAAATTTATTAAATGGGGGGAGAATTGTAATATCCCAATTTTTGCTTATAGGCTAATCATGATTATTATGGATAATTATATATTTAATTGGAATTATTATGTGTTTTATGGCAATATTAATTAATATGTCCTAATTAGTGAAAAAATTGGAAGAATAGAATTATTGGCCATGAGCTAGTAATTAAGGGAGAAATTAATTACTAAGGGGAAAAATGAGAAGTGTGAGCAAGTGGCCAATTGGGTGTTTACCTCTATATGAGAGCCAATAAGATTGTGAAATGTGGCAAAAGTTGGTGTGAAGGTAGAGAGGTTGAGAAAGTCAAATATGTAATATTTTAAGAATTTCTCTCTCTTCTCTCTCCTACTTTTCGGCTGACAAGGGATGGAGGGGGTAGAGTGATCATTGTTTTTCTTCTTCCTCACACACTTTCATCTCTCTCTTCTTTCTTCCATTTCTGGCGACCTTATAGGCAAGAGAGAGGAAGGAAAAGCTAGTGATTAAGGTGAGAAATTGGACTCCATGGCCAAAACTTTATTTATTAAAGTTGTTCTATGCGTGATAAGCTTCATTTTTATGGTTGTAGCTTGTCCATTGGTTGTGGTTTGTGATCACACAAAAATCTTGTTGTTGGAGAATCAAAGAGTGTTTTTGGAGAAGTTGAAGAGGTATGTAAAACCAATCTATCCATCTAAGTTTCATGCCAATTGAAGTAGTTTGTAATTTCTGGAAATTTTGGCTTGAATCCGAAAATAAGTGCCACTATTCATTTGGTATGTTTTTGGCATGTGAATGGTATTTTGGAATGAGTTTAGGATAGATAGATTGATTGGTGATTGAAATGTGATGTTTGGATGAGATTGGTATTTTGTTGATTTTGTTGCCCAAAACCCAAAGCATGATGAGATTGGAATAGAGAATTGACACTTCGTCACTTATTATGAATATAAGATTTGACATTTGCCCTACTCGGGAGAGACCAATGCCAGAGTGTGCATGGAAGGATTCAGGTAGTGACTTTTCTCTCATGTTGTGTATAATGTTTTGGTATGCATACCTTATCATTGAACTGTGAACTGCATGTGTCATGGTCCATTACGGCGTGAGCACTTTAGTGTGAACCGTTTAGGGAGTGACAGTGGTTATCTCCAGTTCAGCCGTTGAACTGCCGCTGTAATCGACATGTATCTTTGTGAACCTGACCCATGGGGCGGCGTTTGTGAATCTAGCCGTGGGCTGTATTTGTATCTTGCCTGTATGGCTTTGCGTTATGAAATGCTTTATGTGAATCCCAGCTGTGATGAAATATATTGTGTGGATTGTTGTGATGCAATGCAGCGTGAGCAATCATAAGGGATGACATGTGTTATACTAACCATTACCGTTGTAATTGCCATTGTAGTTTCTTTGTGTGGATGATGATTTGATTTCATGCCTTATTGTTATGCATACTATGATTGATTTGACACTACGTGGATTCCTTAAAATCTCACTCTCCCAAAATTAAACATTTTAGACAGGGCTGAAGGATCGAAAGGCAAGCAGGTGATGAAGAGCGGGTAGAACTCCGTGTTAGAAGTTCCTTTTTGGTTAATGGTTATCATTGTATATCATTTGGATATTTTGGCAGAAACAATTGTATATATTGGATTTTGTGTAATCCCCCAAGTAAAGGGTATGAATTATGGGCTTTGTGCCTTTGTGTAAACCCTTTTTAATGAATGGAACCCGAGTGAGTCAGGAATTTGCTTTGCACTCTGATATTTGTAAATGGAATCCACCTGTACAGGCCATTATTGTTTTGTATTGTGAACATAAGACCATTGTGAATAAGTTTTGAACAAGTTTTTGCAGATTCGATTTTTGTGCAAAAGATTACCTTAATAAGTCCCAATTTGAAATATGGTCTCTAATTCCATTTTAATTATGTGTTTAAGAACTTAATCTCGACCTATGATGGAAGGGGGTTATAATATAAGTCCTGGCCCAAAAAACAAGTAGTTCTGCCAACACTTGTTTGTTGAGCAGTCTTATGCTCTTCATCAATGGCTTGAACCATGAACAACCTATAGGAATAGGGGATTACACACACACAAACAAACAAACTATGCTACTTGTTTGAATTTATGGAGGAGGAGGGGGTAGTGGCTGTAGTAGGGGTTTCAGTGATGGCGGTGGAGGAGGAGGAGGAGGTAGTGGTAGCATCCACAATGGTAGAGGTAACGCTAGCGGCTGGGGTAGGGGATGTCGACAATAGTGGAGGCAACGGAGGAGGTAATGGCAGCTGCACATTTCAGTTTCCTATACCGAGGATTACATTAGACTAACTAAATTTTTAACAATTCTATTAAACACAATAATCCCAAAAATATGATAACCAACTATCAAAGTATAAATCTCTTAGCTAGGAACTCTAGCCGCCTTTAGTCACTTGTTTCTCCTTTACTCTATTCTTCAGCTTCATGGGGTCCCAACTATTGATAAAACCTTTCAAATCATCTCATACACTTTCTAATCTAGGGTTTTAAATTCTACTTCTTTAACCTGATGCTTTCTTCTTTCTGAGTTGGACAATGCTAATTGAAAGAGTAAAATAGCTTACTGGTATGTAAGTTCTACTAGAAATCAGACAAATATTAAAAGTAACCATTTTTGTAAGGAAAACAGTTATAGAGAACAATAGCACAGGTATGAAAATTTCTGTCTGCTTATAGGTAACAAATGGTCACCACTGAGACTATCACAGCCCCACAATGGTAATAAATAAACAATGGTTCTGATATATTTTTCATCCACTTATTATGGTTACTCTTTCACTTGTCATTAATAAATTATGGGACTTTTTTTGTATTATCTCCTTTAATTGAAACCTTGATGTTATTTTTCCAAATATCTTATCTTTTCTTTTATTGAAAAATAACATTAGAAAAGGGCTAAAAATGCAACCACATGTTAAATTCAAAACAATTCGTTCCAAGTTTAAAGGGGAGGTCGGATCACAATCGGAAGAGCTCTCAAGGGCTCTAACCAATGCTCTTGGATAATCCCTAACCTCAGATGATATGTAATCTAAAGATTGATGGATTTTCTATCAGTTTTACTTATCCAAAATAAACTCCATATTTTTATTTTAACATGGTCGCAAAATTATCAAAAATATATCCCAAAGATATGGAAGCCCTGCTGGCGGAGTGGATGACATAACTAAGCTGTCCTATTTACATGAGTCTACTACTGGTTCAGATGTCACTATACATTGCCTATATATAGGCACTTTGCTTACATGTCTACTGATTTGCCAATGCAGGACTGACTTTACTTAGATATAGATTAAGTACAATTTCCAAAATTGATAACCAATGGGAAACTTAACTCTAAGTCCTTTACTTCACTCACCCTTGATTACCTTCTTGCCTGAGGAACTGCCTGCTCGAGCTGAAAATTGGTTTTTTTGGAAAAATAGGGTGAAATTCAAAAGAATTCTAGTAGTAAAAGATATCACTCATATAAAATGCATACATGTAACATGCCATGTCAACCAAAGTTTCAATACAAGCAGCATATTCAACATTCAGAGATAAATTCACGATATGTGGAAATCATAAGTTACCAATTCATGATATGAAGCAAGCATAAAGTTTGGGTAATTCAAAGATAATTGTCCCTTACCACAGCACTGGGATATTCTACTGGGCCTGAGCCCTTCTCATCTGAATGCTTTAAATTCATGATGGTACAAGCATGCATATAACATATCACATAGTATGTGAGGGATAAGTTATTACCTGGCAATTTTTTCAAATCTTGACCTCGGTTGACGTGCTTTGGGCGCTTGGGCAAATATCAAATCCTATAAGTTATTTTTTACAGTCGAGTTAGTACTTATCCAATTCTTTGATTACGTAAGACATTTAGTTGGTAATCAGTTGGGTTAGTGCCCAGGCCCAATTAAGAAGTTAATGTGGTTATACTAGGCCCAAGTTCTAGTATTCACCCTTATAGTTCACAATCATGGCTTTTGGCCAAAAGCCCACTAAATCCACACTATTCCAAAAAGTTGGCAGATTTTTCTCTTAACTTAGAAAAATCATAACTTTGTGTAGGAAACTCCAATTAGGGTGGTTCAAAGTTCTATGAGGCCCTTATTAAAGTATATTTTAAAGGAAAAATGATTACTTCTACAGGACACACGCACAAAATCCCAAATTTCATAATTACTTACTTCTGTCATAAGACAGCTTCCAGAATCATTACCAAATTTCACAAATTTGTATCTCCTAATGTACTTATCCAATTATTGCAAATTACCCATCAAATTAAATCTTGTTGGGCCTACTTTATTTTTGGAAAATTTTGTGGATATTGGAACTCATTTGAACAGACACAAACATGTCACAATCAATTTGTCTTAGATCAACCTCCAAATTCAATGCCCAATTTTTTAAAAATCATAATTAATTTTATAAAACTCCAAATTGGCTGAAAAGGTGAAGAAGGCATACTTTAAGTATGGTAAAGGGAACAACTTAAGATTTACATGGATTTAGCTTTCTTAGCCATTCAATTTATTATACCAAAGTGAGGTTGATGAAAAATTGGAATTAATAAATTTCATCACCTAATTGAGACATAGGAAACACTCAAGCTCAACAACACTTATTTCGCTAGAAAACTCATAATGAAATAAGTGGTGGCTAATTAAATTCATTAAAAACTAATCACAATAATTTAAGATAGTTTTGGAAATTATGTTCACAATTGCCTAATTAAAAAATTTGACAATTAATCACCCTAATTAAACAATCAAGAGATTAAACCCAAATTGACAATTAAATTAATAATGAAAACTCAATTAATAATCTAATTTACAACCAAAGGGTTTGCAAACAAAAATCCCAACAATCATTTAAAAACAAATCAAATCCAAAATATCAATTCAATCCAAATCAAAAATAAGTCTACAATCTAAAACTAGATTGTTCTCAATTAGTAATGCCCAAAATCATTTAAAACTAAACAATCTCAAGTCTTGAAATAAATTGATAAAAGCAAATACACACTCCCTTATGGTCTTCAAGTATAAGCTCCTAGGCTCTAGCTTCCTCCATGCTCCTCTCAAGTTGCCCCCCAAAAGAATTTAAGCTGCTATGGAAATTCTCTCTTCATGGTCCAAACAAGTTATCAGCATCTTGCAACAAATTTGAGAATTAATTGATAAAATGCTTGGACCCTTGCTGCGTGAATGGGAAGGAAGATTAAAGGAATGAATTGATGATTGTGGGGCCGGCTGTTGTACGAGAGAAAGAATGCTTTGGTGAAGAGTCAAGCCGAAAAGAAGAAAATAGTGAGAGCGTGAGGTCCCAGCAATCTAGCCTGCGTCTATCAATGCGTCTCGGCGTCGTCCCCTCAGTGTCAGTCCGTCTCATCTCAGACTCTACGGGTGCGTGATTTTGTCCAGCGGTTGTGTCTCCGGCCTCCCCTTCTCCTCATGGCTACTAGGTTAATTTTAAAGAAAGGAGGGGAGAGTTTTTGGGTACCAACTTGAGCCCATTAAAATTTAAGAAGCCCAAATAAAATTCAACCATTGGATATTATTTTAGCTTCCAAGAAAAATTTTGTACCGTTAGATCTTTTAATATGCTTTTCCTTACTCTGCAAGAATTAAATAAAATTGAGATCTATCATATATTTGAAAATATTATCCAATCACAAGATAATAATGAACATATTATTAATTTAAACCCAATAATATCATAATCAATTCAAATTTATATTATTTCCTATGATTCATTAGTAATCCAAACATTATCTAATAAATCCAATTTAGCCTAAAATAATCCCCAAAATAAATGAATAAGGTGGGATAAAATATATTAAATTTGGGATTTATCAACTCCCCCACACTTATCATTTGCACTCCTGGGCAAAACAAACCAATACCAATGGAGTATAACAAGACAAAACAAAACAAAACTTCAAAAGTGAATGTTCCAATCACAAGTAAAAAGTAAACAAAAGCATTTCAACACCTATCTTATCCAAGTGATCTTCTTATGACTCAATAAAACAAACTTCATGGCAATTGTTTGACAAAGGGGAATCTAAGTTAGAAATCCCTTACCAAGGATAATGTGTATGTCACTCATCACTCAAAAGTGTATAGGTTTGTGTCTGCACTCAAATCCACCCTATCCAGTACTCTTTCCATAGGCTTGACAAGGATCTAAGTTCTCCACCACTAGCAAAACAAATGCAAATATAAATCCAAAGGACTTTTATTAGGTTGTAATGGGGCTAAGGTTAAGAAAGAAATGGTATAGAGTTTGGAGAAACAAAGTTGAATATCCCAAAAGATGAACAAAATGATGCAATGCAATAGGATGAAACAAGATGAAAGAAACCAAACAACATTTGAACTGGGTCATTACTTTTCTTTCTTTCTTTCTTTCTTTCTTTTGCAATTCTCTTAGGCTGTTATATATATGTTCTTTTGACGCGAACCTATGTATTGGTGATATAAAGACCCGGTTACTCAAACATTTATAACTCAATACCACCAAGATGCTACTAGCATGCTCATAGCTCTTACTGGCCGTTTGACGTGAAGATCAACATTGGTGATGAAGACCCTCGGTTACTAAGCACAACTCAAACTAGTGGAGTGGAATCTTATTGCTATTTTTTCTTTTCTTGTTTTTTATTTTTCAAGATAACATATCGTACTTTTCACAATGACCCAATTCCTAATTTTATACATGTTCTTCCATCCAAAATAGATAAAATGCAATGCTCTTAAACTCCTAAGACATTCAAAAGGGTCAGAGTTTTTTTTTGCGGCTGTGGGTGTAGATAAAATGGAAAAAAATATAGGCTTAAAGGGGTTAAACAAAGGATATATGTATGAAAAGGGTAGGATTTTTGGCTTATTTGGTTAAAATGAAATGAATGCCTTTATCAAATTTATGAATATATATGCATAAAATGTGGCCTCAAATAAGATTCAAGTCAAGTTCTAGATCAAGTAAAGAGATAGGGGATACACACTGAAAAAATTGCATTAGGCTCAAAATATCACTAGGTCTATATGATTACTAGCCTAAACTCATCTAAGTCAAATTCATTGCCACTAGGTTCAAATAAAAAATGCATCATACTAAAGTTACTTAAAACTTGCAACTTTCACATTCAAAACAGTTGATCCTTCCCCCACACTTAAACAATGCATTATCCTCAGTCAAAGCAAAGCACAAAGACAAGTAGTATGCAGCGCTACTCAATTCAGTAATATGATAATGAGTAATATGACAATGCAAAATAAAGGAGTAAAGGAAGGAATACAACCGGGGTCTGTGTGGTGTCTCACAGTACAGTAACCTCCACTGCTTGAGTGGAGAATCTGTCATAGAATGGCTTCAAGCGATCTCCATTGACAGTGAAGCATTTTCCATTCGGCTCCCCTTTAATCTGCACAGCTCCATATGGAAAAACATCAATGACAATGAAGGGCCCCTCCCATCTAGAACGGAGCTTTCTAGGCATGAGTTTCAATCTGGAGACATAGAGCAAAACTTTTTGGCCCACTTGAAATTCTCTCTTCATAATGAGTTTTTCATTGACTACTTTAGTTCTTTCCTTATAAATCTTGGCATTCTCATAAGCTTCCCTTCTTAACTCTTCAAGATCTTGCAATTGCAACTTCCTTTCAATATCGGCACTAGCAAGATCGCAGTTGTACCTTTTTATTACCCAATACACCTTGTGCTCCACCTCTACTGGCAAATGATATGCTTTGCCATAGACAATCTTGTATGGAGACATGCCAATGGGACTTTTATATGCTATGCGATACACCCATAGTGCATCATCAAGCCTTTTACTCCAGTCCTTCCAATTGGGTTGCACCGTCTTTTCTAAAATGAGCTTGATTTCCCTATTAGAGAGTTCTGCTTGACCATTCATCTGAGAATAGTATGGAGTAGTAGCCACCTTGTGCATCACACCATACTTACTAAACAAGTTTTTCAAACTCTGATTGCAAAAATAAGTACCTTGATAACTAATGATAGCTCTGGGAATGCCAAACCTGCAAAGAATGTGAGACCGAACAAAGGAAACCACTACATAAGAGTCCTTAGTACGAGTGGGGATTTCCTCAACCCACTTGGACACATAATCCACAGCCAGTAAGATGTACAGATGACCAAATGAAGTAGGAAAAGGTCCCATAAAATCAATTCCCCAAACATCAAAGACTTCACAGAATAATAAGGGTTGTTGGGGCATCTCATGCTTCCTAGAAATAGTACCCATAAATTGACACCTGGAATATTTCTTACAAAATTCATGGGCATCACGAAATAGACTAGGCTAAAACAATCCACTTTCCAAAACCTTCCTAGCAGTATGCTTAGCACTAAAATGTCCCCCACATGCAAGAGTATGGCCAAACGTTAAGACAAACTCAAATTCATCATCAGGAATATATCGCCTAATAATTTGATCACTACAAATATGCCACAAGTAAGAATCATCCCATATATAGAACTTAACGTCTCTAGAACTTAACGTCTCTCTTAAACTTATTTAACTTATGTTTATTCATGTCAGCTGGTAAAATAGATACAACTAGATGATTTGCAATATCAGCATACCAAGGGATAGAAATAACAACCTCACAGAGCCTTTGATCGGGAAAATCATCTAAGGGTAAAGATGTTACCGGAGGTGATTCAATCCTACTCAAGTTATCAACTACCATATTCTCTACACCACTCTTATCATGAATCTCCACATCAAAATCTTGTATCAGTATCACCCACCTAATGAGGTAAGGTTTGGAGTCTGGTTTCTTGAACAAGTATTTGATAGCTGAGTGATCTGTAAAGATAGTCACCTTGGTGTGAATGATGTAGGATCAAAATTTCTCCAACCTAAAGATGATTGCAAATAGCTCTTTCTCTGTGGTAGTGTAGTTAGCCTGAGCCGCATCTAATGTTCGAGAGGCATAGGCTATGATATGTTGTCTCTTCTCTACTCTCTGAGCAAGTACAACACCTAATGCATAATCTGAAGTATCACACAAGAGCTCAAATGGAAGGCTCCAATTAGGTGGCTGAATAATGGGAGGTATAGTGAGTCTCTTCTTTAACTCATCCTAAGCATACCTGCAAGCATCGTCAAAAACAAAACCCACATCTTTCTGTAATAAATGAGAAAATGGCAATGCTATCATACTAAAATCTTGGATGAATCTTATATAAAATCTAGCATGCCCAAGAAAAGAACGTACATCTTTCACACAAGAAGGATATGGAAGAGATGAAATAATATCAACTTTAGATTTATCAATCTCAATACCATCATGTGAAACAACATGGCCCAAAACAATTCCTTTCTTGACCATAAAATGACATTTTTCAAAATTCAGCACAAGATTATATTGAATGCATCTTTCCAAAACCTTGTCCAAACTAGCTAAGCATGCATCAAAAGAATCACCGTAAATAATGAAATCATCCATAAAAACTTCCATGTAATACTCAACAAAATCAGAGAATATAGAAACCATGCAATGCTAAAAAGTGCCTAGTGCATTACATAAGCTAAATGGCATGCGTCTATATGCAAAGGTTCCAAGTAGACATGTGAATGTGGTCTTATCTTGATCTTCAGGTGCAATAGAAATATGGAAATATCTAGAAAAAACCATCCAAAAAAAAAAGAAATGTGATCTACCAGCCAGTCTTTCTAACATTTGTCTATAAAGGGAAGGGGGTAGTGATCCTTTCTAGTTACAGAATTCAATTTTCTATAGTCAATACATACTCTCCAACTATTCTGGACTCTAGTTAGAACTAGCTCACCTTCATCATTACGAACAACTATAATACCAGTTTTCTTAGATACTACCTGAACTAGACTTACCCACTGGCTATCAGAAATAGGGTAGATTATACATGCAAAAAGAAGTTTAGATACCTCTTTCTTTACCATATCAAGGATCAATGGATTGAGTCATCTCTGTGGCTGTTGCACAGCTTTGGCACTATCTTCTAGTAGGATCTGATGCATGCACACATTTGGGCTGATTTTAGGGATATCAGTAAGAAGCCATCCAATAGCTTTCATCCATCTCTTAAGTACCTCTAGGAGGCAGGCTCCCTCATCAGCAGCTATGTCGCTAGTTACAATCACAGGAAGTGTCTCGTCCTTCTCTAAATGGACATACATCAATGAGTCAGGAAGAAGCTTTAACTCCAAGGATGGAGCTTGCTTGATTAAAGCTATGAGAGGCTTTATCTTAACATTAGTCAAACTAGAAACCTGCATAACAGATTCACAAATTGAAGAGCAAACCTTCCCATCATGAGGAGTATTAGTAGAAACTGCAAGAGCAAAAGAATCAAGCAACAGTACCATAAGTAGCACTCATGTCAGAGATAGAATTAGAATAAAGAATCTCCCTATCAGAAACATGATTAATGCCAATCAACAATTCAAAGTCAAGTAGTGAAGATAAATCAACTTTATCTATGGCATCAATCAAGGTAATTAACTGAGAAAGTCCATCAGAATCAATAGAAGTAGTAGATGCATGATCACTAGAATCACTAATGCTACAAATAAGCACAAAAGTATCATGTCTAGAATGTCTCATAATCTCAATAGCATCAGTGAAAATATCAATATCAGCAACATCAAGATCAACACATGTATCACAACTACCAATTTCAGCAAATGAATAAGAGATAGTATCAACTAAATTGGTGATATCACAGGATCTACTAAGCATGCTATCTCTAAGATCTACAACATAATCATCCACAATAGCATCAATAACATTAACATCTATCTCAGCACAATTATCAGGGGGATGTCTCATAGATTCAAGCACATTAAATCTAATAGTTGCACCAGCAAATTCTAATGTAAGGATACAACATGCACATCTATCATAACTCTAGCAGTTTTAAGAAAAGGCCTACCTAGAATCAAAGATGAATGCCCTTTCTGCCTAAACCTACCATCATCCATATCAAGAACATAGAAGTCTGCAGGGAATATGAAATCTTTTACCTTAACCAGGATGTCCTCCAAAATGCCTTCTGGGACTGTGCAACGTCTATCAGCAAGGAATGCAATAAGATTTGTGGGTTTAAGCTCTACACCCTTATATTGATTGAAGACTAATTTTGGCATAATGTTAATAGCTGCGCCCAAATCTGCTAAGGCATCTGAGAAGTCAATGTCACCAATAGTGCAAGGTATGAGAAACCTACTAGGATCCTTGCACTTCACTGGCATTGGCATTTGATAAAGAGAAGAGACCACTGCCCCTAAGTCAACCTTACCTTCATGGTTAAATTTTCTCTTTATAGCAACCAACTCCTTTAAGAACTTTTCATATTTAGGCACTTGTGCGACTAAGTCAACTAGTGGAACATTGATCACCACCTTCTTGAAGATATCATAGACTTCCTTAAACATCTCAGCTTCTTTCTTTTTCCTTTCAGCCTCAGCTACTATGGTAGGAAAGGGCAGGGCTGACTTGATTACTTGCTTTCCTTCCTCATCCTTTTCTTATTCTTTATGAGGTGCCACTTGTGTTCTTGATCATGTGGACTGATCCTGGGATGTAGAAGTAGAAAAAGAGTCATTAACAACTTCATTATCTTTTGAAGTATGGGTGGTAACAAGATCTACAGAGGGGATTATCGTTCCACATAGGAGAGATATTGCATTGACTCCACCAATATTAGGATTTTACCGAGGTCCAACATTTGGATTGATTACCACTTGAGATGGAAGCCTTCTTAAACCTTGACTCTATACATTACTAAGTGCAAAAGGTAGTTGACCCATTTGAGTCTGAATAGCTTGAATTTCCTGTCTATGTTGTTTTTGTTGTTGCATTTGTTGTTGTTGATGTTGCATCTGCTGTTGTTGTTGTTGCATCAGGATTTGTATCATAGCATCCATCTTGCTTTCTAACTTTGAACCTTCACTTGGACTGGCATTGATTTTCTAACTTATTGAAACATCTTGCCACTAGAATTTCCACTTTGATTGAATTGTGTTTGTTGAGCTTGGCCATTTCCATATTGAAGATTTGGATGATCACGCCATCAAGGATTATATGTATTGAAGTAAGGATCATATTTTTGGCCACCTTGAGTCATTAGCTTAGAAGGGTATATCGTGTTACAAGATTAAACTCCATCATTCATATAGGGGCAAGAGTTAGTACCATGTGTTGCTAGAGAGCAAATAGAGCAAAGTGGCCCTACTAGAGCAAAAGAATTAGCTTGTGGGGTAATAGAAGCATAAGGCCCTATAGGATTGGTTATATTAGAAGAATTTTGCATATGAGACAACCATTTTTTCCATAGCAGATGCAAGTCTATCAATTTTGCTCTCTAGGCAAGACTCAGAATTAGAAGAAAGTCATCCCACTTCATTAACTTTGACCTGTTGTCTAGTACCAAATTGTTGGCTATTCTCATCTTTCCTTTCAATCAATTCCCAAGCATGATCCACAGTCAAGTGAAGAAGAGTACCACCAGTAGCTGAATCTAATAAATCTCTCTCTAAAGGTAAGAGACCTTCATGGAAGTATTGGATCAGTAATGTATCTAGAATCTAATGGTAGGGACATCTAGAACATAGCATTTTAAAACACTCCAGATATTCATATAAGGATTTCCCAACCATTTATCGACATCCATATATGTTCTTCCTGATAGATGAAGTGTGAGAAGCTGGGAAATACTTTTCCAAGAACAGCTTCTTCAATTAGTTCCATAAAGTAATGAATCCAGGAGGTAATCAAAGCAAACAATTTTTAGCAGATCCTTCTAAAGAGAATGGGAAGTCACACATCTTATTCTGATCTTCAGTCATACCAACAGGTTTTATAGCAGTGCAAACCAAGTGAAATATCTTCAAGTGATTGTACGCTTCCTCACCTGAAAGGCCATTAAATTTTGGAAGTAAGTGTATCAATCCAGATTTCAATTCAAAATTTGCAGTAATATCACGATAGCTGATGTACCAATTTTGAAAATGCAAATCAGGTGAAACCAATTCTCTAATAGTCATAGCAGGATCAACAATATTAGCATTTGCAGCATTTACAATTGTGTTTGCATCTGCATTTGCATTCCCATTAGCATTAACAACAATATAATTACCATCCATGTTGACCTTAAAATCAGAAGATTCAACAATATGCTTAACAGAGGAACTACTGCCTCAAAGAGTACTAGCTCTAGTTCTTCTTTGTTGGTGAAATGTCCTCTCAATCTCAGGATCAAATTCAAACTATTTTTCAGAAGAGGATCGGGTCATGAAATAAACAACTACCTAAGAAGTCACCTGAAAACTCAAACCTAAAGCCTAACCGATTCTCCCCAGCAACGACGCTAAATTGTTGTGTGCTTCTATTGCTAAAGCAATCAATTAATAACTAGGACAATCTACTAATGCAATATAGTGGCAACCTAGGTCATTCTCCCAAGGAGCAATCTATGGGTTTTCTCTAGAATTGAATTTAGGTGATAAAAAATGCAATAGAATGAACCTAAACTAAAATGCAAGACTCCACTGCCTAAATGCAAAATGCAAATGACTCTCAAACCTATATGAGAATGAAACTAACGTAAATAATGAAAATAAAATTTTTGGGGGTTTTTCTTATGAGAGGGAAATTAAAATCTTAAGGAAAAGAAATAAACTACACCCTCCGATCCTAATTATAATACAAAGTTGACTTTTTTGGAGAAATTAAGAAATCGAATTAAATTACTTTAGAATATTTTTATTTTTATTTTTTTCTTCAAACTAATTAGTTTGACTAATAAATTAATATATAATCTAAGGATACATAACATATGATATGATTAAGTAACTTATTTAGCTTCCTTAATTTCTCCAAAAAAAAAGTCAACTTTATCTTATAATTAGGACCGGAGGTAGTAATATCTAAGAATATCAAATAAGAAAAGGTAAAGAAGGCATACTTCAAGTATGGTGAAGGGAACAACTTAGGATTTACATGGATTTAGGTTTCTTAGCCATTCAATTTATTAGACCAAAGTGAGGTTGATGAAAAATTGGAATTAATAAATTTAATCACCTAATTGAGACATGGGAAATTAAACCCTCAAGCTCAAAAACACTTATTTCACTAGAAAACTCATAATGAAATAAGTGGTGGCTAATTAAATTCATCAAAAACCAATCACAATAGTTTAAGATAGTTTTGGAAATTATGTTCACAATTGCCTAATTAAACAATTTGACAATTAATCACCCTAATTAAACAATAAAGAGATTAAACCCAAATTAACAATTAAATTAATAATGAAAACTCAATTAATAATCTAATTGACAATCAAAGGGTTTGCAAACAAGAATCCCAACAATCATTTAAAAACAAATCAAATCCAAAATATCAATTCAATCCAAATAAAAAATAAGTCTACAATCTAAAACTAGATTGTTCTCAATTAGTACAACCCAAAATCATTTAAAACTAAACAATCTCAAGTCTTGAAATAAATTGATAAAAGGAAAGACACTTCCTTGTGGTCTTCAAGTATAAGCTCCTAGGCTCTAGCTTCCTCCATGCTCCTCTCAAGTTGCCTCCCAAAAGAATTTAAGCTGCCATGGAAATTCTCTCTTCACGGTCCAAACAAGTTATCAGCATCTTGCAAGGAATTTGAGAATTAATTGATAAAATGCTCGGACCCTTGCTGCGTGAATGGGAAGGAAGATTAAAGGAATGAATTTATGATTGTGGGGCCGGCTGTTGTACAAGAGAAAGAATGCTTTAATGAAGAGTCAACCCGAAAAGAAGAAAACAGTGAGAGCGTGAGGTCCCAGCAATCCAACCTGCATCTATCAATGCGTCTAGTCATTGTCCCCTCAACGTCAGTCCATCTCCTCTCAGGTTAAGCACAATTGGGTCGGGCTATTTTCAGCCCGATTATAACAAATGGCAGCCTGAGCCCGATTAGTCCGAGCCTAAGCCCGAAATTTTAGTTGGAGTGGGCCGCGTGTCTTCTGGTCCTTTTTTTTTGAATTTGGGCTATATTATACTCTCTTTTTTTTGCCCAGCTAGCTTCCATTAGTTTTTGGGCATCTTTTTTTTTGTTTTTATTTTGTGCTATACAAAATAGATCAATGGACCTTTAATTTGTTTCTTGCCACACAAATCATTTGCATGCAATATTAATTTCATCTTACGCACACGTAACCTTACTAATTACTACCAATCTACCATTACTTTTCCTAATTACATAAATAGCTCACTAAGTCATCTAGCTAAAATGACCATGCATCACTCATCAAAGTTTACTAATTAATTTTGACCTTCATACATGAATGAATTTCACAATGTTTGACATTTTGAGGATATCTATTCATGGCATGCAAATCATGCATCACTCATCAGACAAGACATGACATAAGTATATTCGAAGGGAATGAGGGATATAAGTCATATAATATAATAACAATTAGCAAGAAAGTTGTAATCTTCTTGGATCTAATTCTTCAAAACAACAACAAAAACTTGTAATTTTCCTTCCTCATTCTTCAATCGGCAATCACTATATTTGAAGCATTGTCTAAAGCTGCAAAAATAAGGACATGAGCAGTTTCCCTTTTCTCTATCTTAGAATCCTCTGCCACACGTAATGACATAAACATAAAAGATTTATTAAATAGATATATAAAAAAAGATAATTGAACAAATATGATTATAAATATTACCATCCCATGGAAACCCAAGAAGCCAATTTCTTGTACAAATGAGAGCTTCAATATTATCTGGAAGAAGACAAGATCGATACTATGTAAGAACCCGAGATCCTATGCTAAAAGTTGATTCACTAGCAACGGTAGTAATTGGAATGCTAAGAATATCACATGCCATCTTTAAAAGACAGGGAAATCGAGCTGAGTTGGCTTTCCAATAATCCAAGACATTAAATCTTGTAGCCAATCTTATTCAAAGCTCCTTTCACTACTAGCAAGTCATCCTAAACTATGATTTTCAAGATGTGGGCAGAACATCTCACATGAAAGAATTCTCCATTGCATATTAAGCTACCATTCAAATTCAAATTCTCTTTCAGTATTCTTTGCATATGAAAATTTGCTGAATCATTGTCCAGCGTGATAGAAAAAACCTTCTTGTCAATCCCCCGGTCTATCAATATCTCATACGCCTTTTTTACTAATTCAAATCCCGTGTGAGGAGGCTCCATCTTAGAAAAGGAAAGTATTTTGCTATGCAAATTCCATTTCTCATCAACAAACTGAGCAGTCAAGCAAAGATAACCTTCTGTAGTTATTGCTATCCAACAATCAGACGTCAAACATATTCTACTCGGACTCATTGCTAGTTTGGCCTTTAGGTTGTCCTTTTGATGAAGATAGAAATTCCATACATCCACCACAGAAGTTTTCTTGTAATACTCTTATAATCAGGATTTAAATATGTGAGCAACTCCCTAATTCCATCATACTCAACATATGGAAGATTATGTTTAATAATGGCATATGCAATGAGTTCTCGCACTTTGTTGTGGTCAATCTTTCTAGCTCTAACAATCCCTGCTTGGTCAATCATCATGGCACCAACATTCTTGTATTTTGGGAGTGCTTTACAACTTTCAATATGATGCCGAAGGTGTGAAGTCCCACAATCCTTGCTTCCCACAGCATATGGCTTCCCACACCCATTACATTTGGCTTTTTCCTTGCCATCAACTATGCCAAGTTTGGTAAAGTATCTCCAAACATCAGATGTCATACATCTCACCCTTTTATTTATTACAGGAGCATCTTTATGTTGTGTTTATATAGTAGAAGTCAGGTTCAGTAGGTTGTTCGGATTGTGTGGCCATATTGTCAACATCCATGGTAGCCATCTTTTTTTAAAGACGAAAGCATTATTGAAAACAAAATCAAGCAACAACCACAAATGCACAATCATAGTACAAAATAGAATTGAAAAAAAAAATCCAACAAAGACAAAACTACAGAGTTCAAATTTTCATCCACCAAATACACAATCATAGCAAATAAGCATTTGAGCAATTGAGCTTAACCAACAAATACAAATTGAGCAAATGCACAATCACAGTACAAAAATCAATTGGAAACACAAATCCAGCAACTGAGCAAAGACAGAACTACAGACTTTGAATTTTCATTTAGCAAATGCACAATCACAACAAATGAGCATTTGAGCCTAACCAGCAAATACAAATTCAGCAATTGCACAATCACAGTACAAAATACAATTTGAATCAGTCACAACCCAAAGACAGAACTAATTGAGCATTTGAGTTTAACCAAATAAAACCAAAGACAGAAACTACAGAGTTCACTTCAATTCAAACAAGTTTGGTAAAAAAATTACCTCAATTCAAACAAGTTTGGTGACAGAACTAATTGAGCATTTGCTTCTGTTTTTAGTTTACTTCAATTCAAACAAGTTTAGTAAGAAATTACCTCTTACTGTAATGAGAGCAGAGGTAACGAGCAGGAGCACGAGAGGAAGAGAATCCGGTTTAGTTTCAGATGGGAGACTTGGAAGAGACAAGCACGCCTAAACACCACTTGTGATTTAAGCTCTGAGCAGAGGAGACAATGAGACACGAGGGGAAGAGGGAGACAGGGAGAGCAACTGACCTGCGGAGGCGTTGAGCTAGAGAGGAAGAGGGAGTCTGGGAGACGCAGAGGCGCTGAGGAAGAGGGAGATTTGGAGAGCACCGAGCGGCAGAGCCAGAGAGGAAGAGGGAAACTGGGAGTTGGGAGAGCACAGAGTAGTGGAGGCACAGAGGCCCAGAGGAAGAGGGAGACTTGGAGAACACAGACCAGCGGAGCGGGAGAGGATGGGTAACGACAGAGCCGAGCCAGAAAGGAAGATGGGGAGGGCTAGGCGACCGTTCTTTGGCGTTAGGGTTCAGAGAAGAAGCTGTGACTCTGACTGTGAGAGATGAGAGTGTAAGTGAAAGAGGAGAGTGTGAGATCGAAGGCCGAGCCGATGAGAGAGCAGCGAAATCGAATGGAAGTTTTTTTTTAATCAGGCTAACTGTTTTAACCCACGGGTTAAACAGGCCTAGCCTGTTTAGCCCGATTACAACTGGGCTGGCATTTTTCAGGCCCGAACTCATTTTTTTAAAAGGGCTGGCGGGTACCACTTCTAGGCCTCCCCTTCTCCTCATGGCTACTAGGTTAATTTTTAAGAAAGGAGGGGAGAGTTTTTGGGTACCAACTTGAGCCCATTTTAAGAAGCCCAAATAAAATTTAACCATTGGATATTCTTTTAGCTTCCAAGAAAAATTCTGTATCGTAGGATCTTCTAATTTATTTTCCTTACTCTGCAAGAATTAAATAAAATCGTAATCTATCATATATTTGAAAATATTATCCAATCATAAGATAACAATGAACATATTATCAATTTAAGCCCAATAATATCATAATCAATTCAAATTTATATTATTTCCTATGATTCGCTAATAATCCAAATATTATCTAATAAATCCAATTTAGCCTAAAATAATCCCCAAAATAAATGAATAAGGTGGGATAAAATGTATTACATTTGGGATTTATCAAATACCCATTCCACAAAGCTCAACCAAATCATATAATACTCAATTCAAATGAAAGCTCTTACTCACCTCTTGCTTCTTCTAGGTTTAATTCATTGATTCAACCACTTTGAGTCTTGATAAATGCCTCAAAACACCTCCTCTTGAATAACTAAAACCATAGAAATGAAGCTTAGACCAAGAGAAACAATGTTCATGCAGACATTTTTTGCTAGAGAGGTGAGTAAGAGCTTACTACTTCTTGAGTTCTCTAAAATTCTAGATTTGTTTTCTCTCTCTTCCTCCTCCTCTTTGTCGTCCAAAGTGCTGAAAAATGAAGAGAAAGATGTGTTTTAAAGTCACTTAAAGGCCCTCTAAAAGGGCTGGCCGAAAATCTAAGAGAGAGAGGAGAAAATGATGACATGTCCTTGCCTACTTCCTTCTTGCATTCTAGTTTAGTTAGCCTAACCAAGTGTGTTTTAATTGGACCAAAAGCAATTATTTCCTCTTCCATGGGCCTTATTGACCAAAAATAGAGGGTGAGAGAGGAGGAAATATTTTACCCAATGGTTCTTAGCTTTTTGTACACAAAGAAGGTCATTATCCATTGGTTACTTGATTGAATTTCTTGTCTTCTAATTTTTTTCCTTCTCTTTTGGCCAGAAATTACAACCATTTTAAGGGAAATAATGTTTCTTTTTGGGCCTCATAATTACTTCACTTTTCAAGAGAAAATTCTAGCCCTTGATCTTGGGTTCCAATTTTAGCCTCAAGATCAAAAGGCAATTATCTCTTTTGCCATTGATTATGACAACATTAATTAATTTGCCATTAGGTATTTTCTTTCATTCTATATTCTCTTCTTCCCTACACTATTTCTTTCTCTTTTTGGATCCAAATTAGGCTTTATATCATTGTTTCCTTTAGACAAACGAATTGGGCATTTCCTTTAACTATTTGGAACCAAATCCTATACTTTTATTTTCCTTAAATTAGTCCCTAAAAGTCATTTTGTCTCTTAGACATTCTTAGGACTCTTACTAATTGCTTAGTAGTCTGCTTGAATTAGGCTTAATCTCAAGCTTCTGATCCTGAAATTTGGGACATTACAATTTTGATATATATAAGGAGTCATGAATATTAAATTAAAGGGATTCATTTAAGATTTTGATGAGATATTTATGGGATTATATTGGAAATATCATAGTTTTAAACAAAAAATAGTTGTAGTTAAGTTAGGGTATTGGGAAAAAGACACTTAAATACCACTTGAACTTCAAAAATCCCAAATCAATGATTTCTCAAAAAATTGGGTTGTCATTTGCTATATTCTTTTTGTCAATCCCATTACTCTTATTATCAACAAAACCAATTTGGAATTTTGAAGTTCAAGTTGTATTTAAGTGTCTTTTTCCCTCAGTTATTTATAATAAGAATAAGAACAACAAAAACAACAATAAGCTTTGGTTGAGGTAATAATGGGGCCTCATCTGGTAAGGAGGAGAATATAAGTTTGAATCCTGGGAAGTGCACTTGATGGAAGATGTGAAAATCCTTTACCCTCTAAGCCTCAAGGGGAAAACCCTTGATCAAATAAATAATAATAATAATAATATAATTTATAATTATTAAATAAAGTAAAAATGAATAACAATAATTGTAGCAGCAATAACACTCAACTCCCAATTAACACAAATTATCACTGTTAGGACTTATGAACCATCAAATTGATATGAAGTCCCATTGACCTATTAATTGAGACGCCCTAACTTGTCGTTAGTGGCACCGTGGCTTGTCATACCTTAACTTGTCAATTGTGGCACTATTACTTGTCATTACACAAAGTTTGATAACTCATATTGTTCGTAGTATATATTGATAATATACTGCTTATTATAAATTTTATATACTATATTAATAAATTGACATATTGATGATGATTGATATTGATTCTCTGGTTTCAATTCTTTTGCCTACTTATTTGTCTTGTTGGTAATAGCAGGATTTGGAATTGCCAATGTTCCACTTCCAAAATAGTTTTCAACAACACATTTACTGAAATTGTTTAAGGGGCTAATTTCATGACTGGTCAACATAAGCTTATTACATTCTCAACATTTTGCTCAGTGATCAGCCCGCATTAGCAACTACAACGGTGTTAGTAACACATGCAAATTTAACTCCGTTAACCCTGTTAGGTCTAAATCCATTTCAAATTTATCAACATTTCAAATGGACAAAACTGAAAGTACCAGAAACCATGCATTGAAATCTTAGGGATCAAAACCAAAACAAAAACCAGGATAAAGTACAAGGACAAACAATGTTATTAACAGTTGTTTAAGCCCACCAATTCCTAATCTATAGTTAGTGTGATGTTATTTTAACCAAGTTTCTCCTTTAATAAACCAGATATCTTTTTCTCAAGAGATGCACTTAGGGAAATATTAAGTGAAAATTTCTAAAAATTGTACTCGTGTTTGGAACATATAAAAACTCTATTGAAGCAGCGGAAAAATATATTGTTGAAGATAGCTCTGAACCCAGTAAAATGTATTAATAATAAAAGTAAAAAATAAAGAAAAAGGTTGCATTGAATTTGAAAAGACCTGCATTGTGCCGACCATGTCTTGTGAGTTGTACGGCTCCATATATAGAATTTAGTGAGTGTTCAGGAAATACTCAAACCGTGATTTTAGAAGCTATTTTTTATTTTTTCCAAATCGAGACAAAACTCCTCTCATATACTTACCTCATAAATCGTAAAAACTATTCTCAAAAACTAATTCAAACACACACTCATACTCATTAATTTGTTATTTTGAGGATATGGATGTGAATATATATTACGCGTTGGAAATTTTACCATCACAGTAGAAGAATCTAAAAATGCATTATATTAAAGAGAAAATAATAAAAAAAGAATTTTGAAATTGCAAAATTTTAAATTAGGTATTTCCCAAAAAAAGACCTATGAATTGCTTATCAAGTTTCATCATTCTCTTATCAACTATTGGTAACAAACCTAATTTAAGATTTTACAATTTTAAAGTTCCTTTTTTTGTCTTTTTCCCTATATTAAATTTGGCAGAAGTTAAACAGCAGAAAAATTTTCACAAATATACGGAAATTATTAGTACTCATTAAGAGTCGAAGTGATTATTCATTTATTTGAGATCTTAGCTCTTGCGCTGTTGCGCATGAAGGTGGATAAAAGTACTATATTAGAATTTAAATTTGTGCCCATTACAAGAGTGTAAATATGGTATATAATATAATTATTTGTTGTTAGTTAGACTTCCTACCTCATGTCCTATTTATACGACCTTTTCCCTTCACAAATCTTTGAGATGGCATTTCTTATTAATTTCTTTTTTCAAAAATGTCTTTTCTAAGTATGACCCTTTTGAAAAGTATGTTTGACTTTAGGATAGAGGTTAAAGATTTCAATTATTATTGGTAATTTTAAAATTCCATGACATTGTTTATATAAACAAAAATCAATTGTAACCACTTTTTCATTTGTATGATTTAGTTAAAATATCTTATTAAAAGGACTGATTTGAAAAGAATGCGTAACTAATTCATTTTAACTCACATATCTTCTCACAGACATCAAGCCATCAATCTAACTAGATTTTACTTAACCTGCATCATTAACCCTCTGTTCGTTTGAGGACAATGAAGTGGAGAAGGAACAGGTTCAATTGAAAAAATACTTCTAGCGTGTGATTTTGGTTGGTCCATGCAATGGTTTCCTTTTAATCTTATATTAATTCAAATACCTAAACATAAATTAAACATGCACAAATAACCAAATTGATAATAAAATCTCAAGGTAACAAATACACACACACACACACACACACACACACACACATGGTGAAGCAAATTATTTTACATAAACCGGGAAAATTCCATATAAAGCTACCTAAAATAGGAAAATTCTAATTTAAGTTGGTAAATTCAACAAATCATTAATTGAGTCATTAACCTAATTTGTGATTTCAAAATGTGGGTATAATAACTTTAATACCCTCTACTCTCTTCTCTCTCCTCTTAAGAGTTTGATTACTCTATGACTTTATTGCTTTATAAATCAACATTAATGTATGATAAAATAAAATATGATTCACTAAATCAAAGGAATTTTTTATATTCTGAAAGGATAATCAATAATAATTCAAGAAAAAAAATGAATAATTCAACAAATTAGGTGGAGAGGAAGTGGGGAGAGAGGTTAGTAGAGACACCATTTTCCCATACTGAACACATGTCATGATAGTATCACCGATATCAATTTAGTGTTTTATTAGTTGAAAAATCAATTAATTGATATTATTGATAAAAATAAGTAATAGAGAAATTCTAAGTTGGGTTGGTAAATTCAATAAATCTCTAATTAAGTTATAGACTCAAATTAGGATTTTAAAATATGGGTTAAATAACTTCATTACCCTTTCCTTATCTCCTCTCTCATCTTAAAAGGGATTTAGTGCTTTCTAATATATATATAACAACATTAATGTATAACAAAACAAAATATGATTAGCTTAAATCAAAGAAAATTTTTTGTAGTTTGGAAATATCATTAAGAATAATTCAAGCCAAAAGAAAGGAAAGCATGACCTAAAAACAATCAAATGATTTTTAGCTGAATATTGAGAATGGAAAATTTTATTTTCGACTTGAAGTTTTTTAGATGAGAAGAAAATTAAACTATATTAATAAAAAAAATTTTACTTGTGTGATATTATATATCAAATATTTTAATTAATGGAATTTAAAAAAAAAAAGTTTCACTAACATAAAAAAACCAAACTAAATATCACACATGTGACATGCGAGAATTGTATGATTAAAGAAGTTTGGTTTTATTTTTTTTAACAAAACAGATTTAAGTGTAGTTCTCCCAAAAATAAAATTTTTATTGACAATATTTAAATAAAAATCATTTAATTGATATTGGGGTTATGTTTTTCTTTTTATTCTTTGGCTTGAATTATTTGTGATAATTATTTCCAAAAATTCCTTTGATTTAGACAAATAATATTTTATTTTACTATATATTAATGTTAATATATATGTATATATATACACATTTATTTGAAAAATAATTTTTTTCCTTCTTATTTAAAAACTAAGTTACTGTCTTATAGAACAAAAAAACACTTTTTTTAAGGGAGAAAAGATGATAAAGGAGAGGAGAATGCAATAAAGTCATTTTATTCATATTTTAAAATCCTAAATTGGGTCACTAACTTAATTAGAGATTTATTAAGTTTAACAACTTGATTTATAATTTCTCTATTTCAAGCAACTTTATATAGGATTTTTTAAAAAAATTATACTTATTTTTATCAATAATATCAATTAATTGATTTTTCAACTAATAAAACACTAAATTGATATCGGTGATACTATCATGACATGTGTTCAGTATGGGAAAATGGTGTCTCTACTAACCTCTCTCCCCACTTCCTCTCCACCTAATTTGTTGAATTATTCATTTTTTTTCTTGAATTATTATTGATTATCCTTTCAGAATATAAAAAATTCCTTTGATTTAGTGAATCATATTTTATTTTATCATACATTAATGTTGATTTATAAAGCAATAAAGTCATAGAGTAATCAAACTCTTAAGAGGAGAGAGAAGAGAGTAGAGGGTATTAAAGTTATTATACCCACATTTTGAAATCACAAATTAGGTTAATGACTCAATTAATGATTTGTTGAATTTACCAACTTAAATTAGAATTTTCCTATTTTAGGTAGCTTTATATGGAATTTTCCCTTATTTTTATCAAGTCAGACAAAAACAAAAACAAAATAAATAAGGAAATCATAACTCATGCCAATTTCAATTTGCAAAAATCAATTGAAATAAAACTAACTTATCCAACGTCAATTTAAACAAACTCTGAATAATTTTCCCTAACACATAAATATTTTTAAAAATATATTATTAATATTAATAATTTATTTTTTTATCATAGGCGTGTAAATTTGATTTCCTTCTAAGAATATTTTAGATGAAAATATAGTAAATGTACCTAAAATGTCATAAAATGCTTTACATATGAAATATAGAACTTTCCACAAACAGGATATATGAAACAAATGTATTAAAACTTATACTTAATATATTTATTAAGAAAATTGTTCATGTTAATACAATGAACTCTTGTTTAAAATTAAACTATCATACTTTTTTGTTGTTACGGGGCTAGTTAATATATTGTTTTATCAGAAAATTATAGTTAATATATTTAAATTATAGATGAATTAAATTTTGTTTAATTGTGTATCAAAAATATTTTTTTTTTATTAAATACTAATATTGATATATATATATATATATATATATTGGAAAAGATAATTTATAGAGTAGTGAAATTCTTTAAAGATGAGAGAGGTGAAGCCATTAAAGTCATTTTACCCACATTTTGAAATCCTAAATTAGGTTAATGACTTAATTAGGGATTTTTTGAATTTATCAACATGATTTAGGATTTTCCTATTTTAGGTAGCTTTATATGAGATTTTCTCAATAAAAAATTCACATAATCAATCCACACAAAGCTCACTTGAATAAAAGGAAAATTCCATATAAAGCTGCTTGAAATAGAGAAATTCTAAGTTGGGTTGGTAAATTCAATAAATCTCTAATTAAGTTATAGACTCAAATTAGGATTTTAAAATATGGGTTAAATAACTTCATTACCCTTTCCTTATCTCCTCTCTCATCTTAAAAGGGATTTAGTGCTTTCTAATATATATATAACAACATTAATGTATAACAAAACAAAATATGATTAGCTTAAATCAAAGAAATTTTTTTGTAGTTTGGAAATATCATTAAGAATAATTCAAGCCAAAAGAAAGGAAAGCATGACCTAAAAACAATCAAATGATTTTTAGCTGAATATTGAGAATGGAAAATTTTATTTTCGACTTGAAGTTTTTTAGATGAGAAGAAAATTAAACTATATTAATAAAAAAAATTTTACTTGTGTGATATTATATATCAAATATTTTAATTAATGGAATTTAAAAAAAAAAGTTTCACTAACATAAAAAAACCAAACTAAATATCACACATGTGACATGCGAGAATTGTATGATTAAAGAAGTTTGGTTTTATTTTTTTTAACAAAACAGATTTAAGTGTAGTTCTCCCAAAAATAAAATTTTTATTGACAATATTTAAATAAAAATCATTTAATTGATATTGGGGTTATGTTTTTCTTTTTATTCTTTGGCTTGAATTATTTGTGATAATTATTTCCAAAAATTCCTTTGATTTAGACAAATAATATTTTATTTTACTATATATTAATGTTAATATATATGTATATATATACACATTTATTTGAAAAATAATTTTTTTCCTTCTTATTTAAAAACTAAGTTACTGTCT
The DNA here is from genome assembly GCA_963210345.1 of Inga oerstediana. Lineage (NCBI taxonomy): Eukaryota > Viridiplantae > Streptophyta > Magnoliopsida > Fabales > Fabaceae > Inga > Inga oerstediana. The sequence goes on from OY723407.1 coordinate 45,440,772, forward strand.
TATAGAACAAAAAACACTTTTTTTAAGGGAGAAAAGATGATAAAGGAGAGGAGAATGCAATAAAGTCATTTTATTCATATTTTAAAATCCTAAATTGGGTCACTAACTTAATTAGAGATTTATTAAGTTTAACAACTTGATTTATAATTTCTCTATTTCAAGCAACTTTATATAGGATTTTCCCTTGAATAAATAAACCAAGTGTCAACTCCATATTACAATCAATCAAAGCTGAAAAATCACAATACAAGCTAGGGAAAAAAAATTGAAACTAAGAACTCTCCTTCGCTCTTGGAACTCCTGCCACCTCATTTACCCTCAAGGTTGGAGGAGTTTAGCCACGCCTGGATATGGAATCAGCACAAATGAACTGAATCGAAGCTCTAGCCATGGATGGAATGGTAAAAATCGAAAGGAAAACACTATATACGAAACTGGAATGGAGACGATAAGAGAAGTGAAGAAGATGAGGAAATGAGATGATGGAGTGATGAATGGTGCCCTAGATCGATTAGGGTCTGAAGGTTAAGTGTTTAGGCTGCGTTTGGCTCAATGGAGAGGAGGGGAAGGGAGGGATTAAGAGGGATTTTCTTTTACCTTGTTTGGATTGATAAAGAGAGAGGAGAGGGGAGGGATTTTAGTATTACCATGTTTGGTATAAGAGGGGAGGGGAGGGGAGGGGAAATATTTTTATATGGACAATTTTGCCCTTATTTCATTTAATTTGTATTTTATAACTTTCTAACATATTTAAATAAATATAATTATAAATGGCATTTACTACATAAAATTATAATTTAGTAATTATAAAAATTAAATAAATACAATTATAATTCATAGATACCACATTTACAATAATACATATCCAACTATTAATTATAATTCTATAACTAGTATAGATATAGACAATAGTGTATAAAGATTATCAACAAAGTAAGAACAAAGTGATCAACAAAATATCATTGAAATAGACACCATGTCAATATGAGTGTTTTCAAAGTGCTAACATCATATCTATAATCTAATAACCAAAATAATAATATAAGAACCCAAAACCACATTCATAATCTGAGAACTAAAATTTATCATCAAAATAGACAAGTCAAAGTAAAAGTTCTTTCAAAGTGCTAACAACATATCCATAATCTAAGAACCGAAAACCGCATCCATAATCACTTGCTTGTGCAATAAAGGTGGGCATTAAAGAACAGCCCTAAGCTTTACCACATCATTCATGAGAAACTTATAAATTATAGGAATCTTCTCGTCCTCACTTCCATATTCTTGAATCATCTTCAAGGTTTCTTCCCCTAAAATATGTCGAGTATATCTCACTTTAAACACCTTTTTCCCTTCAGTTAGAACATTTACAATAACATCCATCTTCTCTACAATTAAATGCATTTGGAAAGGGTCTTTATCTTTGGATCCAGAACCCCTTTTGGCCTTAGAGCTCTAACTAGTAGAGCAGTCATCAAGTAGGATAGTTTCCATATTGAGTGAAATATTCTCAAAAGACCCTTCATTTTCCACATCAACAAATTCATGTCTCCGTTTCTTCATATTTGAAGGGGTATCACCATCATTCCCATTGGCTTTATCAATGCCATAAAGAGCAACCATCTTCTCATAATTGGGCATAGATGTATTTTTCCAATTGGCTGCTTTTGGTTTAACCTGAAAAATACAATATATCACAAGTAAATAAATTAAAATAAAAAACTCAATGATTACTAATATTGCAGATGATGAGTAATTAACTTCAATATTGTTTCATACCATAGAATGTAGAACTTTGAAATCAACACACAACAAACCCCAAAAATAACACACAAAATCATTTCCATTGGTTTGGCTGCTTCATCCTCAAACATACATAATGCGTGAGTTAATACCAAAAGCAATTCAATTTTATAAATACCAAAAGCAAACTAATACAGGTTTATATAAAACTATAATATCCCAAATTTCATAAAGGCTCACCTCAATCAATTGATCCCACACTTGGTCCTCAGCTTCCCATCTACTAGTGGATGCGTTCCATGAAAACCCACTCATATCCCCTTTAAAGATGTCATAAATATCTGAAATATTCTTTAATGTCTTCCATTGGTTTTCAACCTTGTCCTTATCCACTTTAAATCCAAATTGGGCACTCAAATGTTGTGTTATGTTGTCATATGTTGTAGTTGTAAAATAACCATTGACCTTCTTGCCAATATCCAGTTCATGAATGAATGCATCTATCAAGGCATCATCCATCTTAGAACTCCAAATCAATTTCTTATTAGTAATGGTCTTATCAACAGTGTTATTATCACCATTGGTTTTATCAGCAATGGTCTTATCAGCATTGGTAGTATTTGCAACAAGTGCCTTCTTTGGAGCCATACTAATAAATCGTCAAATAAGTGTAGAACAATATCAAAGAAACATGGAACATGACATAAATGTGCATAGTTTATAGAATAGAATATAATATTCAAAATAAGAAGACGTAAACAATATAATCCCAGAAAAGAACTAGCATAAATGTGCATAGTTTATGAACTTGCAACTAAAAGAAAATGAATTAGATTGAGGACAAAGACAAAATGCAATTGCAAACAATATAATTAATATCAAAAGTTCAAGCATACAAATTGAAATGATGAATAATACCAAAGTTCACTATCAAATAAACCCATTAACAACATCCCACTAGTAAAATGGAATACATCAATATCAAAAGTTCAAGCATACAATTTAGTTCCTAGCATTATTCCTAGAATTAGTCCTAGTACTATTTTCATAATCAGCCCACATTTGATGAGCTATTGCATCCCTTATTAGCTCACCCCTAGTTGCCTCAGTTCTATCACCCCATGGAGTATGGTTATCATCATTAGATTCATCTTGAGCTGCAAGTTCATCATATACTTCATGGATAAGTTCTTCATTAGGGTCCACATTCATTAAGTAATTGTGGAGAATGCAACATGTAGCAATGATAAGCTTTTAAGCTTTGACGCCATAAATAGGCTCCGCAGCACTTGATAAAATACCAAATCTTTTTTTCAATACCCCAAAAGCCCACTCAATTGCATTGCGCAATGATGCATGTCGAAGATTGAAAAGTTCTCTATGGTTTTGGGGTAGATTCTTGTCTGAATATTCTTTCAAGTGGTAGCAAACTCCCCTATAAGGTGTAATAAGACCCCCTGTCAACATGCATCCAGCATCGACCAAGTAATACTTCCCTATCATTAAGTAAAATAGAGACTTTATTAGTTTTACTGACATGAATGCACTCCTTAATTATGTTACTTCCTTATTCTATGTAAACCACTCTTTCAAAGCTAGGCCACCTTTTTTTCTACGTGTTGGGTTTATCCAACCATCAAAGAAAACCATATTCTGTGAGAATTTAATAACAGATATCAGTGAGTCAGAAACAACCATATACTTACATGAGTTGCAGCTGCACGATGATCCACAAATTCTCTAGTTTTCTCGTTATAATGAGTCTTCTTGAACAATTCAAACACAGAAGGCTCTCTTCCCAAATCTTCAGCCTACAAGTATTTATAAAAATGTATTATACGAAGCATCAAATATATAATGATTGAACCAATTGGAGATAAATACTTACCATTCTTCTCTTATGCTCACTATTCGGAATACTAACCCCCTTTGTGTTGAGTGCCTCCTTTGCTAGAGGCTCGATTGGTCTTTGCTATCGCACACTTGCTCTTATATTCTGGTGTTGTCCACGATCTCTCTAACTCATTCATCACTTCGTGTGGAATCCACTTTGGTCTAACTTGCTTGTGAAACAACTCCTGCCTAATAGTATGCATTGTACCTCTCAAAATTTCTGAACACTTTACATTCCATATTCTCTTAACATCATCTTCATATTGTGGCAGCCATTTATATTTTCTCTGCATAAATGAGATATGAAAAGGCTAAAAAATACAAAAAGAATAAGGAAACAAGTAGACATAATACAAATAGAAGATATCATATACCGCCCATTCTTCAAACCATATTTTCCTATAATTAGCAGGTGTTGCTTTCCAACAATGACATGGGTAGTCAAATTTCCCTTGAATTACCGGAAGAATTTGCCGTATAGAACAAACAACATGATTGAACCTAATATCAATTGTAAAAAGACCATTGTCATTGTTAAAATGGCTTTAATATATACTAAATGAAGATACAAATTACAGCAAGATTGTTCATGACTTAAGTTGTTTTCTCAGGATATATCCATATTCCACTATCAACAAGATCACGACCCCAAGGTGATAACCTAACACGAGGACCCTGTGGAGAGGGGGTGTGAAGATTTTGTTCCAGGAGATGGTATTCGAAGAGATGGGACTGGAGATTGAGAAGGGCCAGATGATAATGAGTGTCCTCCAATTGATTCATGTAATGGAAATGAGGGTTCACCTGAGTCATGATGCAATTGGGTGGGTAATGTGGGTCTCACAATTGGATTAAGGATTTGATGTGGTAATGAGGGTCGGATAAGTGGTTCATGCAATTGAGGCGCTGATACAAATGACAACGATGGTCTAACAACCCTAGGAATAGCCGGATTTGAAATAGTTGTCTGAGGATGAGATAACTTAGGACGTTGCTGAGGAAGAAATGATTGTGGGGTACTCGATGGGCTGATATCACGCTTTGAGCGACGGCTTGACATGTACATATTCATTGTGAGACTTAAGTTAGTAATAAGAAATAAATAAATGATGACGAAATATATTCAGAATAAAAAGAAAATTAAAAGTCAATACAATCAAAGGTAACAACAATGACTTCATTACAACAAAATGTGGTAACATTAATCTTCTTCGTCATCGTCTTCGTCTTCTTCCTCATGTTCATCTTCATCTTCATCCACATAAACATCTTCAACCTTATCATCTATATCACCTTCTTCCTCATCATCATCATCTTCTTCTTCTTCTTCTTCTTCTTCTTCTTCTTCTTCTTCTTCTTCTTCTTCTTCTTCTTCTTCTTCTTCATATTCCAGTTACCCACCGGCATATATACATCTTCATAGCGAATTTCAGTTGGAAGAGTGTCAATTATTGACATAGGGACTTCATCATCATCAACAATTATTGGTATTATGACTTCAAGGTCATCCACTTGAAATGCACCCACATTTGCTTCAAATGCAGGAGTGTCAATTATGCTACGAGCCTTGATCTTAATAACAGCTAACCAATTTTCCTTTTGACTGCAACAAAGGTAAGGCATGTAGTAGACTTGCATTGCTTGTTGGGCCAAAATAAATGGATCATACTTGTTATACCTCCATGATACATGAACTTCTACAGTCCCGTAATGTGGGTGAATCTTTGTACCACGATTCGGTGTTGGATTAAACCACTCACATTTAAATAACACCACTCTCTTCACAGGGACACCCGTATATTCAAGTTCAACAATCTCATGTAGAATGCCATAGAAGTCATATTCTGCTTGTGCATAGTCAGTTCCCTTGATGCATACACCACTATTATTGGTTGATTTATTAAGGGCAACTTCAGCTGTATGAAACTTGTACCCATTCACAAAGTACATAGGCCATGTTCTCGCTCTTCGCTTTGGGCCCCAAGCAATGTCATGTAAAAATGAATCCGTAATATTCTTGGTAGGATTTTCAACATAAGTGACATAATCAATAAGAATCATGTCAAATAAAGTTTGTTGTAGGTATTTCGTTCATAATATTAACTACTTACATGACCTTTAAACCATGATGCAAATCTATCATTGATCTAAGCTTCTATCTCATTATCTGTAATTTGAGGGTGCTCTTCCTTTAATTTCTGTACAAAAAAACTGCATTGCGAGTTATGTGTTAACCATCATATATTTGACACAAATTTTACTTTATCAGGATTTAACATCACTTACTTCATATATGGTTGCACCTCGTCATAATTCATTAGAATGAATGTGGTCGCGGCTTTCACATCTTCATCCCCTAAGAAACGGGATTTACAAGTCCCAGAAGGTCTTCCTCGATGATTAAAAATTGAAATAGTTGGTAAATCTGGTTCTCTACCATCGTCATTTATGATAGGTCTTGTTATTCTTGGTGGAACACCTAGGTCAAAGTAGTGCGAACAAAAGAAGGCAGTCTCCTCAGCAATATAAGCTTCACATATAGATACTTCAACCCAAGCTTTGTTCCGTGCCTTTTGTTTTAAGGTATAAAGAAACCTACATATAGTTAACTCTATTGGACATTTTTTTTAATAAGGTTTTTCAAATATTTTTTGTCAAGTCACATAAAACAATATTCAATACCTTTCAAATGGATACATTTATCTATATTGGACAGGCCCTCCTACTTTAGCTTCATAAGGAAGGTGGATGGCTAAATGCTCCATTGAGTCAAAGAACCCTGGGGGAAAGACTTTCTCTAACTTGCACAATGTCACAACAATATTTTGCTCTAACAACTCTAGTTGATCTCGCAATAAAGTTGTGGAACAAAGTTGTGTAAAGAATTGACTAAGCTCCATTATAGGATTTAAGACATTTTCTAGCAAAGTCGTAAAGGCAATAGGAAACAAGCGTTCCATGAACACATGGCAATCATGACTCTTTATTCCATACAACTTTGCTTCTTTCATATCCACACATCTATTTAGGTTAGATGCATATCCATCAGGAAGCTTCAAGTTCTTCACCCATTGACAAATATGTCATTTTTGATCCACATTCAATGTATAGTTTGCGATCGGTTTCACCATTCTCCCTCTAATTTCAAAAGTTCATTGTCCTTCCTTCGACAATACTCTTTCACATCCATTCGAGCTTGTGTGTTATCTTTTGTTTTCCCCTTTGTGTCCATAACAGTGTGAAACACATTATCAAAGACATTTTTCTCAATGTGCATGACATCAAGATTATGTCGAATGAGATTAGTTTTCCAATAAGACAATTCCCAAAATATGCTTTGTTTTGTCCAATGATGAGTAGCCTTATACCCTTCAATTGGCAAATGTTTCCCATATTCAGTCACCTTGGGTAGATTTTTAACTCTTTGCCAAACTTCCTCTCCACTCAACCAGGGCGGAGGCACTGATTTCTCAACTCTATTCTTCAAAAAAGATATTTTATTTCTCCAGAATTGGTGGTCAATGGGAAGGAATTGACGATGGCAATCAAAGAAACATGTTTTTCGCCCATACTTCAATTGGAATGCTTTTGAGTTCTCCATACATATAGGACATGATAGTCTCCCCATGGTCATCCAACCAGACAACATACCATAAGTTGGAAAGTCATTTATTGTCCACAATAATACAGCACGCATAAGAAGGTTTTGTTTCAAAGAGGCATCATATGTTGACACCCCCATACCCCATAATAACTTTAGTTCATCTATCAGTGGTTACAAATACACATCTATTTTTCCCTTAGGATTATTAGGACCAAGGATAATCAACATCAAGAACATATATTCCCGTGTCATGCATATCTCAGGTGGTAGATTATAGGGAGTAACTATCACAGGCCAACAAGAATATTGCCTTCCAGATTGGCCAAATAGCATAAATCCATCCGCACACAATCCAAGCCTCACATTTCTTGGATCATATGCAAAGTCTAGATATGTTCTATCAAAAACTTTCCATGCTTCACCATCAGAAGGGTGAGAGAGAACAATGGAACCTCGACGATTCTCAAAGTGCCATCTCATATCCTTTGACGTTTTTTCAGAAGCAAATAATCTTTGTAACCTTGGAATAAGAGGTAAGAAAAACAATTGCTTCCTTGCAACTTTCTTTTTTCTTCCATGACACTTCTTAAAGGAATATCGTTCCTCACAAAAAAACTTACATTTTGTTGCATGAGTGTCATCTTTATAATATAACATACACCCATTCACACAACAATCAATCTTCTTATAATCTAGACTTAGCCTCGACACTAACTTCTTTGTTTGGTATAAGTCTGGAAGCATAAGAGTGTCTTTAGGTTGTGTCCTAAGCATAAGTTGGGAAACTAAATTAAAGGCATATTGAGACATGTTTGTTGTTGCCTTAATACTTAATAACTGTAACGTTGTTGAAAGCCGAGATTCTTCACAACCTTCCCACAATGGTTGTTGTGCAGCACGTAACATGTCATAAAATTCTCTTCCTGTACTATTTGGCATCTCTTCAACACCTTCATTATAGTGATCCCTAAAACTAGGCCTGGTTACATCCATCATGATTGTCTCATATGGACTTGTATGGGCTCCAAGTGCCCCATGTGAGGCATGTAGGGCACATGGTATTGGAGACATAGGCAGATGATTTTCTACTCGTGTTTCACCATGACTAGTCCATACATAATAGTCCGGCATCAAATCCTCTACTATAAAGGTGCACCTTAACATCATCAAAAGGTAGATAATATCTACATTTACATTTCAAACATGGAGACCTAAGCTCTCCCCACTTTTGAGAGTACTGTGATTGATATGCATATGCAAGAAACCCATCAACACCTTGCTCGAACTCTACCGTCACCCATTTAGTACTCGGATTAATTCTGTTATACATCCATCTTCGATGTTCTGGGACTTCCATTCTAAGAAGTAGGAATTCTAAGTAAATATTAAATAAGCTTTGGAGCAGACAAAATTAAGTTCTAAATCACATTGTATGTCAAAAGGCATATATATGATGCTGCCATGAACACTATTTCCATCAGTATAGAGTGATAAAGAAAACTATGGGACTATATATGTAAAGTCATGATGATATATGCAACTAAAAAGGCGTATCGGTAATTTACCAGCCATTTGAATCAACATACTAATGTCAAGAGAGTATCAAGAAGACAAAAAACATTTACATGACACTGAGATGTGTTGAAACTTAAGAATTAATTAACCTATATGAAGCAACTACCTCAATAGCACTATCACTTTCAATTTTGCGTCCCCAACACGTTTACTTACTCAGATTCAACCTAACATAATCAAACAGCTTATCAGAACAATACATGGCAGAACATATAAAGGACAATTTTTTGTAGGATAGTCAAAGTTCAAATTACTTGATTGCTGCTTTTTACACAACAAAACACAATTAAAATTCAGAACCCTTTAAGCTCTTATAAGTATGTCATAGCAAAAGGACCCAAAACTCAGTAAAAATTCACAATTTAGTAATGTATAGTGCATCCTAACCAAGACACTTCAGAAACAGATTTAGCAACAATCAAATATGTAGCAATTAATTCTAAACACACTAAGTTTCTGAATGCAAGTGGGTTAAACTCTAATACTCATAACCAATGAAAAGAAAATATTTAACACAACCAATCCCCAAACATGGATTGGCTGTTAGGTTTTATATTTGTGAATTAAGAAAAATTGCAAACCAAAAGGTTTGATAGGCTATATTTTCAAATATGATCTATGACAGTATAAACTAAAACAATATTTAAGGCAAACAAGTTTAATCAACCTTGTAAAAAGAAAATAAAATATTCAGCCAAGTCCATGCCTTTGAATTAGTGTTCTTTCTTACCTTTTATATAACCAGGAACGTACAAACCCCTTGATATTAGTAAGTGAACCAAATTTAACATTAATGGAGGTAATACACAGCAGACTTACGTTATAGACTTACATTTCTGCATAAATTATTTAAGCATGACAGAGTAAGGAAGTACTTGTATTATAGATAAGCCCTCATTAACTTGCAAATTTGAGACTCCTAGAATCATCTAATGCCCAAATTGTAGCAAAGTCTTAGATGGAGGGCAACTTTGAGCTCAAAAAGTAATGTGAAACTGTCTTTAAAAACAAATTTTCAGAACTAACCTTTTTTCTATGTGAATTATGCACTTCTCCAATAGTTCAGCCAGCTAAACTGAGTAGTTCAGTCCGATATTAAAACCTTACTTAAAATCCAAAGGCCATAAAAAACATGTAGAATAAGAAAATAACTACGAACATGTGCCTCTTTGTACAAATTGGCCAAAAAAAATATTTCTACACTTTAAATAAGAAGTGTTGTAAATCTTATAATATTCACTTTTAATTCATATATAAATGGTATTGTCACCAAAATAAGATCATGAATAACAAACAAATCAAAACAAAACAAAACATTAACAAAATCTTGACTTGATGATCTTACATGTGTATGCCCATAATGTAGGTATAGAGAAAGAAACGTGGAAAATTTGAGTTTGAACTATAAAAGGTTGGAATTTTAATTTTGACAAAAGAAAGCCCTTCTGGCTTTGAAATTTGATGAGCCATGTAGTTACCAATAAAAGAGACGGCACACATCTATGGAAGCACTAATACAATTATAGCTCAAACCACCCATCAACCATATCCAATATCTTCAATTGATCACAAAAAAGGACACTACCAACACATGAAGATCTAAAACATTCATCCATCATAGACTACAAATAGCAAATTGCACAATACAAAATGGGATGCAAGCAGTTAAACAAGCCATTACCCAAAAAAGTGGCCTTGTGGTAATAATAACAAGCAATTCAAGAAAGCAAACACTGCCCTGCATCACAGTGGAAAAATAGTCTTGTTTAAAAGGCTCTTGGACTTTTAAAGTCACCTTCATTCTTCTTTCTTACCATTGGCTAGTTCTAGCTGCTCTTCTGGAAAATAGCCCTTAACCCAAACACTTGTTAGATATGATTAGTTTTGATGATGTCAAATATAGATATTAAAGTGATAAGAGCAAAAAGTTCATATAATGTATTTCTTTGACTAACTACTATATTTAATGTTACATATTTTGTAGATTAGTCAAGCAAAGAAAGAAGAAGATTGAATTAATGAAAATGAACAAGAAGAAGAAGAAGAAAGAAATTGAAGATAGTCATGGAGATGCTTACTTGGATTATGAAGAATGAAGAACTTGTTAGATCTTACAAGAAGATAAAGATTCAAGTTGTTAGATGTGATATTGGAGGTTTCTATAATGATACCGGAGGTTTCTATGATCAAATAATGGTTGGAGTATGTTAATATGAAGCTAAGATGACTTATATATGAGTTTTGGCACTTCTAGGGGTGTTATGCTCGAGCACAAGGTGTTATGCTCGAGCACAGGAAGAACATGCTCGAGCACAGGCCATTTCACTCGAGCACGGGGTGTATACTCTGTTCTACTCTGTTTTACGTTCAGCTTGAGCGAGGTCTGGTATTTTGATCATATCTCTCAAACCACACGTCGGATTGACCCGAAACCAGTGGCATATGAAAGAGGACTCCCAACACGTAAAATTGGCACCAGAATCATATTGAAAGAAGATCAAATTAAGGAGCTATGATTCGTCGAAAATGAAACTGAAATCACCGTCACTTTCTGACACAGGTTCGGTATTTTGAGTATATCTCACAAACCACACATCGGATTGAGACGAGACCAGTGCCAAATGAAAGTAGACTCAAAGAGCTTTCCATGGATAGGTAATTTGCATAATTCGAACGTATATTCTAGGAGCTATGCCTTCTGGAAGTTGATGCTTGTGCAGACTAGCGAAATATACACTCCTTCGATCATAACTTGCAGAATACAAGGAGTTTGGAGCTGATTCTTGTTGCATTGGAATGCATATGATAAGAGCATTCTTATGATACATCATTTGGATCAAATGAATCAAATTTTTCTAAAGGGGCCCCACATCACCCGCGAGTGCAAAAACTTTCTCTCTGAAAAATGTCGTGCGAGTGATGTCCAGAAGCATATGAAACATGAAGAAAGTTGCAACACTCGAGCACTAGGATTCATGCTCGAGCATTGGATGATTTCTCACTCGAGCAGAAGGTGTGTGCTCGAGTGAAGGACCACATCACCTGCGAGTGATAAATTCATCCCTCTGAAATCCTGATGCGAGTGTTGATTTTGAGAGCATATTCCTTGAGAATATGCGTCTCACTCGAGCAGAGGTATGTGTGCTCGAGTGAGGGACCATATCACTCGCAAGCACAAAATCTCACTCTTGTAAAATGATGTGCGAGTGACAACCCGAGAAGAAGCATGTACGTGAAAACTGAAGGCGCACTCGAGCATGACGTTTTGTGCTCGAGTGATGTTGAGAATTCACTCGAGCAGATACGAGAGAAGAGTTGCGAGTGCTTGCCTGAGAGGAAGTCAGAACGTGGAAATATGAACTGCACTCGAGTGAGCCATATTGCACTCGAAGTGAAGTTCTGACAGAAGCAACGAAGAAACACAGAGCCTCACAACCATCAATCCAAACATGGTTAAACGTTATACAATCATTATGTTTTCACTTGTTATTGTTTCTAAACATTATCTAACATATATTTCAAGTGTAAAACAGGAGTTTACATATTTGGGTTGAATCTTCAAGAATGGAGGTCACGTATGAAAATTCTTCACTCAACGTGATGAGTCCCAGAAGCCAGAAATCCAGTTTTTGACCAATGATCCAACATACCCATGACTAATACTTCATCATATTAATGATTAAGTATTTTGCAGTATGAAACAGGATATTAAACGTTCGGATTACAAATTCAAATTTAAAGTCAAGAATGGTGAACGGCATTATTACGCACTGAGCATCGGCTACCTACTGACACACCACGAAAGACTGTCGAATATTCAAACATCCCACTACAGCTCACAATGAAACATTCCACTCTTCAACAGGATGCTCCACTCTGCAACGGACAGAAGCTCATTTTCAAATATGCTCAACGGTCAAATGAAGCAATGAGACTCCAACGGACAAATGCTTACAACGGTCATAATCTTCATCAACTATAAATGAGAAAGCATTCACCATCAATGGGTAGCAGAGAAAGATAGAGGAGACAGAGAAAATAGTGCAACGACACCAACATGCGTATAACATGAATCCTCTTCTTCTACCCATACACTCTCTATTTTCAGTTTCTGTATTACATATCATTGAGAGAGTGATTATTTGTATTGTACTTCAGTGAGTATTATATCCACTCTGTGAGAGAGTCTGTAAACACTTTCATCTATATTTCTGAGTTGATCTCAAGGTAGAAGGACCTTGAGAGGGTTGATTTTCTTACGGAGAAGCAGTAGAGAGAATTGCCGTAAGACATTCTGCTCGTAAGACTTACAAGGTGCAAGCAGTAGAGAACGTTGCTGCTCATAAGACTTACAGGGGTGTAAGCAGGAGAGAACGTTGCTGCTCGTAAGACTTGCATAAGTAAGTAGGAGAGGAAGATCTTCGGAATTGCTCTGCTCGTAAGACTTGCCGTAAGGGGGAGTATTTCAGTGAGAGATTTGTAAAAGGTTTCACAAGTACCCGGCTAAACTTGTGGGATTGTAAAGGCTTTTCTTGTGCCCGGATTAAACAAGAAGATAGTGGATTTGAAAATCTCAGGAGGAGCCTGGGGACTGGACGTAGGCCATCACAGATTGGACCGAACCAGGATAAATCACAGTTTGCATATTCTCTTCCCTAAACTCTTATATTTCCAGCATATATTATTTAATCTAACTGTTGATTTATAAACCTTCATACTTACTGTTTTCGTTAAGATACGAAAAGATTTTCTAAAGTTCTTAAGTTTTTATTATACACCCAATTCACCCCCCCTCTTGGGTAATAGCCGGTTCTAACATTTGGTATCAGAGCCCGGGCTCTTGTTTAAAGGACTTAACCGTCTCAAGAGTTACAATGGCTACTTTTGGGTGTTTTATATTTTCAGAAGGTTTTGATTATACAATCCCACCTCTTTTGAAAAATATCGATTTTTGGTTTTGGAAAGCTAGAATGACTAGTTTTATAAAAGCTTTTGATTTTGATATGTGGAATGTTTTTGATTTCAAACCAAGAAAGGATTGGACAGAAAGTGAAAAGAAAATGTTTTCATTGAACATTAGAGCAATGAAAATTCTGTATAGTGCTTTAACCGAAAATGATTTTGAGAAAATTAGATTTTGTTCTAATGCTAAACATATATGGGACACTCTTGATTCTATTTATGCTTCTAACAATTGTGTTGAAGTTGAAAGTGTTGACAGTTCATGTGAAACTACACGCTACGCATCTACTATGCATGAACAATTGGAAGTTGATGATGAAGATGGAAAAATCATAGAACACTTCCATACAGTCAACATAGATGAACAAGAAGAAGAGGATTCCCGAAAAGAGCTCAGTGTGGATGAACATGAAAAATCACTCTCCGGAGCTCAAGATGAACTTAAGGTAAAAAGTTCCAATTCTTTGTGTGATTTTCATAAAAATGATTTTCAGAGTTTACAAAAGTTTGTTTCTAAACCAATTGTTGATTCTATTGAGAAAAGCAAAAATGTTTTCAAATATGCTGGAAAGTTTGTTGGGAAGAAAGAAAGTTCAAATCAAATCCATTCGAATTTCTACTCTTATGATCGACATAATACTTGCATGATATCCCATAGTGCATATCTTGATACAATTTGCAATTATTGTGGTAAATCCGGTCATATTTCTCACACATGCTATATTAGAAGAAATTCCCATGTGAGAAATAAGTATATTTGGGTACCGAAGAAACATGTAAGGTTTAATACTAACAATCAAGGACCCAAGTATATGTGGGTACCAAAATGTCCATCTAGTACTTTATGTATGCAGGATGATCCGAAAAGAAATGGACATAAGGGTAAGGAGAAGATGAAAAAGAAGTTAAGAGTTTCTCATGCACCTAAATGGAGATTCACACCAATTAGGAGAACTCTCGAATCACCCATTGCTAGAACTGCAAAGTTTAACCATAAAGAAAGGCAATGGAGAAAAGGAGTATGTTCCACCTTAAGAATGAACTACCATAGAATACCATTCAACTATCTTGAGGAGAACAAGAAAAGGAGGATCTCTCAAACATCAAATAAAAGACTCCTGGAGTCTATATATTTTAAGAGAAGGTTGCCAGCACCCAAAGCAAAATATTCAAAGTATCAACATTATAGAAAGATGCAATGGGTAAGCAAAAGCAATCCTCCAAATATCTAAGGCAAAGGTACACAATGATAAAACCTCCTATGCTGTTGTTTGTAATATTTGTTGAGGTTTTATATTTTGGAACCTTAGGAATGAGCATTGCAAATGATTTTTAAATTATGTTTTCGCATCCCTTAAAAAGTCATTTAATAGATTTATTTATAAAAGGATTGTAATGCTCAACAGGTTAATTCTTTATGCATGTATAATGATTTGAAAAGAGAAATATTTCTCTTATGCATAAAGACATATTTAATTCATTATGCTCAATTGTTTCAAATTAATTATATTCTTAGAGCATGTGAATTATGATTCCTACAAGGTAACCATGAGTGGATCCAAGTAAAATTGGATACCAAAGGAAGAAAAATATCTATAAGGTTTTGTAGGAAGAAGAAAGGAAAAGCTTCATCTCAAGATTATGACTACATAAGATTTCACTCAAATTTTGGTGAAGTTGGACCTTGAGGCTACATCTTAAATATGTAAACAAAAGGAGGCATTACTTGAGGCAACACTGCAAGTGCCTAGCTAGCAATAAAGGAAGAAAAGATGCACAGTGAAGAGTTACTCAAGTAACTAATCTAGTGATCATCATCACTGCGTGACAACTGGGAGTGAATGTTCAAGTGATAACACCAACTGGAAGATTGGAAGGTAAAAGTCAAGGGATTATGCACAAATGAACTCCAAAGGATAATTTCTCAAGTAATTACGAGATTACTTGAGCACGGTACTGTCTTCTTTATTCTTACCTGATATTGTGCTTATATAAATTATTTATTTGGGTAATGAATAACTTGCTCATTATTGCATACCATTAGCAATCAATCATTTATGGGTTTTTAAATTATTTTTAGATTGCTAAATGGACTGAAAGTGAAATTGTGCATAATTTTTCTATGTATTTGAGTTTTGAAATGCATATTTCAAAAATGTACCTAGATTCCAAATTATGCATAATTTTTCTATGCATTGGAAATTTGAAATGCACATTTCATAAATTTACTTGGATTTCAAATTCATCTTGTTATAAAAATGCATACATATTATTTGAAAATTTTTCATATTTTATTTGCATTTAAATCAGTTTCAAAATTGGAAGTTAATATTTATGTATACTAAAAGTGAGAAATGCTTCAAATCCATCCCTAGAGTTTTCCTCATCATTCACATATTTGTTTCTTAATCTTAAACCTGTTACTACTTGAACTCCTCAATTTGTATTTTGTAACAAGTTAGATCTTATGTCTAACAAGTTAACTATCTATATGAGTTTCAAGTATATTCCCTTGATAAGAATTCAACTTGTGAAAGCCTTGTGCCTAATGCATAGATCATTAGTTGGCCATGTTATTCCAAGCATTATAAATGTTCATTAGTGCATTGAATATTAATGCATTAACCATTATTGTGGAATAACTTACTGGGATAATATTCTAGAACTCTAGTCATTTGGATCAATGAGTATGTGCTTCATCATCCATAAATTCTTATACTCATATTGTTGCTCAAATGCTTTACCATTTGTCTTCATCCATTTTTGAGTAACTAGAATCTTGCACTTTAAGTCTTGCTGCCTTAAATATTTATCCATTTTAAGACGCAACTCTAAGAGGCAAGGTTATCTCTTGATCAATACTAAAGTCATCATGCTTATATATGTCAAGATAAGCCATTTTGGCTAATTCATTTTTCATATGACTTTTGTTCTTGGGAAAATTCTCCAACATGTTAACTCTTATAATTAACATGTTATCTTAGTTGAATTCCTTAGTGAAGCTTTCTGATATATATTTTATAACTGTTGACTTCCATTGTTTTTGGCATAAGCATCGGTATTTAACAAGCTTCATAAATGAGTTTTCATGCATTCAAAATCTTAATGTCATGATGCATATTTATGATTCGAAAGAACATTTGAGATTTTGAAACAATTTTCATATCTCATTCTTAAAAAATTTGGTTTCATTCATGATTTATCATTTCATAAAAGTTGGTCATTATGGATAGATTCTCTACTCTCTTTGATCCAACTTACATGAATTGCACGAAAATCTTATCAATGACATATCTTTTAAAGTGTATTTACAAATTGTCATTGATCATCATCATTCCTGGTATCACTTATTCGCTATGATTTATAATGACTTGATTTAATTAGGTAAAGAATTATATTTTGATCTTTGTTGATTTATCGTACTCTTTGCTCAAAACTTCATATGATTAATTGCATAAGAGCATAAGAGTTGTTATATCTAATATTGTACGGACCCAAGAGAAGTTGGGTACCAAAGAGAATATCATTATACGTTTACAGGAGTTGACCAAAATGCTCTACTTTTGGATACAAAGACCAAAGGCTAACAGAAGAGGCATGATTGATAGTGTTGCAGCATGAGTTGAAGCAAAATATGTGATATTACTCAAATGACACCTCATCACTATCAAATAACTAGCTAGTGATACAATCAGAGAAAGAGAAGGAAGATCTCTTAGTAGACCCAGCGAAGATTATTTCAAAGCAGCACAGAGCCAAGAATAAGTTTATCCAATATGAATCTTTGTTGTCTACCCACCGTCCTTATCATTTCAAAGTGATTAGACATTTTCACTATGATATGGAGCCAACAGAGATGTTCAGAGGAAGATGCTGAGATGCACAGAATCATCAAGCTTAATGAGCCTATGAGGATTCTCAACTACTATCCTAGCTCTATGTCTAATCTTCACTGGATTATCTGCTATACCTATACTAGAGCTATGGCGAACAAGGAGAGACAACACTTTGCTAGAGTTGGTCTCCATGATTCTTCATGCTTTGGTCCATTTGTCTAAGGCTTTCTGAGAGAGGAGCTTCAACAATCACACAGAGCTTGCTACAAACAATGCTGAGATCATCAGTCAATGATAAGATGAAGCAGCTATGTGAACCAGAACTTCAAAGTTCTATTTGAGATGATGGATGACAAAATAAGGGTGTTATGTGCTATGGTGAAGTTAAAAGCTCACAATGATGTTTGCTAAGCAAGGGGCACATACTAAGCCAATATGCACATAAAGCCTTACTCCGAGCTCAACTTGGTATCTTCTAGTAGCAACAGAGATTACATCGTCAGATCATATATTCAGACAGTAACTAGCCAACGATGTGTCAATGGACTACAGAGGATTATGACTCGAGTGATTACGATATTACTCGAGTGAGGTATTATATTCTTGTTTAATTCAAAATCTTTGAGTTGCACCACTTGAGTAAACAATCAAGCAATGGTCAAGAAGAATCACTCAAGTGACTACTCAGGTGATATTGGATTATATCTCTTAAAACCTCTAAATAGCATTATCATATTTCAAATTTAATTTCTCTCTAAATATTCATACTTTCAAAATCATTTTCTCTATAAAGTTTCCAATGGTTTATCAAATCTAGGAGAATTATTAACTATTTTCCTAAAATTTTTAAAACCATGCATCAATTAAGGGGGAGCTTCACATTCACATGTGTTTTATATGTTGAAAGCTCATCTTCTATTTGAAAGAAAATCTTTTTAATATACTCATCTTTATTCACCATGTCTTGATTAGTTTTGATGATGAGTTATTCTTATATTGTTCTTTTCATGATCTTAATTTTAATATATCATATGGAAAGGAATAGTTTGTTACTTGATTGAACTAACAATTCTCTTTGCAAAGAAAGATTTAAATTTTATGACAGGAGAATTTGTTTTGTGCAATAACATTCCTCAACATACTACAAGAAGACTCTATCAATCTTGAGGATGTTGTTAACGTTCAGTTAAGGAATATATATTGGCTACAACATTCAAAGCAATATAACTAAGCATTGAACATGCTAAATAGAAGCTCAAATCAATTGGAGAATCCTGGCAACAACATAGATATATATTGAGTTGCATAACAGAAGTGTGGTGTACATCATCATGAACTAGCATTGCCAAAGGATAAAGCAACGGACTTCATGGAGCGCTTCATCAATTTTCAAAATCTACATGAGCATTTCTAAACCTTCTCTATTTACATTTCAAGAATACGTTTCATATTTTTCATTGATCTTGATTATAAAAGTTTTCTTGAAAACCTCTCCAAAATCTATTTTCAGTTCCTTCACATAGGGGAGAGTCAATTGTTTTCTTGGTTCATTCATTGTGATTAAAGTCATTTCTACTTTATTTACTTCTTCACAAGCCTTACTTCTTTATATATTTCAAACTTTTTGCTGATGTCAAATAGGGGGAGAAAAATGTAAGAAAAATATGTATGTTGCACTTTGCATTATAATATGTATATGTATGTTTGCACTTTGCATTATACATGTATGTTGCACTTCATTCAGACATATTTTTCTTAAAGGATTTGTCATCATCAAAAAGGGGGAGAATGTTAGATATGATTAGTTTTGATGATGTCAAATATAGATATTAAAGTGATAAGAGCAAAAAGTTCATATAATGTATTTCTTTGACTAACTACTATATTTAATGTTACATATTTTGTAGATTAGTCAAGCAAAGAAAGAAGAAGATTGAATTAATGAAAATGAACAAGAAGAAGAAGAAGAAAGAAATTGAAGATAGTCATGGAGATGCTTACTTGGATTATGAAGAATGAAGAACTTGTTAGATCTTACAAGAAGATAAAGATTCAAGTTGTTAGATGTGATATTGGAGGTTTCTATAATGATACCGGAGGTTTCTATGATCAAATAATGGTTGGAGTATGTTAATATGAAGCTAAGATGACTTATATATGAGTTTTGGCACTTCTAGGGGTGTTATGCTCGAGCACAAGGTGTTATGCTCGAGCACAGGAAGAACATGCTCGAGCACAGGCCATTTCACTCGAGCACGGGGTGTATACTCTGTTCTACTCTGTTTTACGTTCAGCTTGAGCGAGGTCTGGTATTTTGATCATATCTCTCAAACCACACGTCGGATTGACCCGAAACCGGTGGCATATGAAAGAGGACTCCCAACACGTAAAATTGGCACCAGAATAATATTGAAAGAAGATCAAATTAAGGAGCTATGATTCGTCGAAAATGAAACTGAAATCACCGTCACTTTCTGACACAGGTTCGGTATTTTGAGTATATCTCACAAACCACACATCGGATTGAGACGAGACCAGTGCCAAATGAAAGTAGACTCAAAGAGCTTTCCATGGATAGGTAATTTGCATAATTCGAACGTATATTCTAGGAGCTATGCCTTCTGGAAGTTGATGCTTGTGCAGACTAGCGAAATATACACTCCTTCGATCATAACTTGCAGAATACAAGGAGTTTGGAGCTGATTCTTGTTGCATTGGAATGCATATGATAAGAGCATTCTTATGATACATCATTTGGATCAAATGAATCAAATTTTTCTAAAGGGGCCCCACATCACCCGCGAGTGCAAAAACTTTCTCTCTGAAAAATGTCGTGCGAGTGATGTCCAGAAGCATATGAAACATGAAGAAAGTTGCAACACTCGAGCACTAGGATTCATGCTCGAGCATTGGATGATTTCTCACTCGAGCAGAAGGTGTGTGCTCGAGTGAAGGACCACATCACCTGCGAGTGATAAATTCATCCCTCTGAAATCCTGATGCGAGTGTTGATTTTGAGAGCATATTCCTTGAGAATATGCGTCTCACTCGAGCAGAGGTATGTGTGCTCGAGTGAGGGACCATATCACTCGCAAGCACAAAATCTCACTCTTGTAAAATGATGTGCGAGTGACAACCCGAGAAGAAGCATGTACGTGAAAACTGAAGGCGCACTCGAGCATGACGTTTTGTGCTCGAGTGATGTTGAGAATTCACTCGAGCAGATACGAGAGAAGAGTTGCGAGTGCTTGCCCGAGAGGAAGTCAGAACGTGGAAATATGAACTGCACTCGAGTGAGCCATATTGCACTCGAAGTGAAGTTCTGACAGAAGCAACGAAGAAACACAGAGCCTCACAACCATCAATCCAAACATGGTTAAACGTTATACAATCATTATGTTTTCACTTGTTATTGTTTCTAAACATTATCTAACATATATTTCAAGTGTAAAACAGGAGTTTACATATTTGGGTTGAATCTTCAAGAATGGAGGTCACGTATGAAAATTCTTCACTCAACGTGATGAGTCCCAGAAGCCAGAAATCCAGTTTTTGACCAATGATCCAACATACCCATGACTAATACTTCATCATATTAATGATTAAGTATTTTGCAGTATGAAACAGGATATTAAACGTTCGGATTACAAATTCAAATTTAAAGTCAAGAATGGTGAACGGCATTATTACGCACTGAGCATCGGCTACCTACTGACACACCACGAAAGACTGTCGAATATTCAAACATCCCACTACAGCTCACAATGAAACATTCCACTCTTCAACAGGATGCTCCACTCTGCAACGGACAGAAGCTCATTTTCAAATATGCTCAACGGTCAAATGAAGCAATGAGACTCCAACGGACAAATGCTTACAACGGTCATAATCTTCATCAACTATAAATGAGAAAGCATTCACCATCAATGGGTAGCAGAGAAAGATAGAGGAGACAGAGAAAATAGTGCAACGACACCAACATGCGTATAACATGAATCCTCTTCTTCTACCCATACACTCTCTATTTTCAGTTTCTGTATTACATATCATTGAGAGAGTGATTATTTGTATTGTACTTCAGTGAGTATTATATCCACTCTGTGAGAGAGTCTATAAACACTTTCATCTATATTTCTGAGTTGATCTCAAGGTAGAAGGACCTTGAGAGGGTTGATTTTCTTACGGAGAAGCAGTAGAGAGAATTGCCGTAAGACATTCTGCTCGTAAGACTTACAAGGTGCAAGCAGTAGAGAACGTTGCTGCTCATAAGACTTACAGGGGTGTAAGCAGGAGAGAACGTTGCTGCTCGTAAGACTTGCATAAGTAAGTAGGAGAGGAAGATCTTCGGAATTGCTCTGCTCGTAAGACTTGCCGTAAGGGGGAGTATTTCAGTGAGAGATTTGTAAAAGGTTTCACAAGTACCCGGCTAAACTTGTGGGATTGTAAAGGCTTTTCTTGTGCCCGGATTAAACAAGAAGATAGTGGATTTGAAAATCTCAGGAGGAGCCTGGGGACTGGACGTAGGCCATCACAGATTGGACCGAACCAGGATAAATCACAGTTTGCATATTCTCTTCCCTAAACTCTTATATTTCCAGCATATATTATTTAATCTAACTGTTGATTTATAAACCTTCATACTTACTGTTTTCGTTAAGATACGAAAAGATTTTCTAAAGTTCTTAAGTTTTTATTATACACCCAATTCACCCCCCCTCTTGGGTAATAGCCGGTTCTAACAACACTTATCCCAAGAAAAATTATAATCAACCATGGCCTCAAAGTATACTTTAACCAATCAAGGCATTAACCAATTCTTAGTTTAATTTTTTTCAACATATTCCGTATCATCTCCCAACATCTGTATTCACAGTTAAAACAACCCTTGATTCCCCTAAATATCAACCTACATATATATGTATGTATATATCTATGTATGTAATAACTTTTATATTAACTTTAGTAATTAAAACAACACTTATCTGCTATCATTGGAAAAACAATTTCACATATCACACAGTTCATCCACCACCTTATGTGATTCAATCAACAAGCTTCAAGAATATTGAAAATCACAATCCGAAACTATATTACAAGACCAATCCTATCTAATTGACAATAATCCAAACACCATAGCAAAGAAGAATATGCACATAATCAAAGTAGAAGCATTCCGGAAATCAGACCAAGAAAAAGAAGCTATTTATACATACCCTACACAATCAATGCACGAGAGAAGAAGAAAATTGAAGATGGGTTCATTGATTCTCCTTAGACGGCGAGAAAGATAAGCTCTCTCATTTTTTATATCTATGTAGATTTATCAAATAGCACTACCAACACAGCTGCTCTTGCCTATTGAATCGAAATCACAAAAACTGAATAAATGGTCAACATCAAATTAGAGTTTAAAAACCCACTGAATTAATCAATGAGTGTACCGGACTTACCGACTGAGGACCAACGCCGCAGGGAGGGAGGGAGATTGGAGAGATTGCAGACAGCGAGAGAGTGCTGAGGCAGTGAAATCTGAAATTAAGCAAAGGGATTAGGGATTTCGGATGAGACGCCACACCACTCACCTTGTCTCGGAGAAGCTCGTTCTTCCCATTTCCATGGAGCAATCGGCCGAGTTCCGGATTAAAATCGTCGAAGGAGGTGCAAATCGCCGAAATACTTTCTTGGAGCAGCGAATCGAACTCAGAAAATGGGTTGGGGCTATTTCTTGATATGCTTCACTCGGGTGGTACTGGAGGGAAAATTTTCGGCTGGTGGGTTGGGGAAATATTTTAGGTTGGAGCTGTATTGCAGTGTTACATTTTTTATTATTCCAAATAAAAAAACTATCTGCCACGGAAATCACTGACGAAATACTTTCGTCAGTAATTAGCCATGATATTCCGTCACTGATGGTTACTCTCCGACGGACGTGCCCATGGAATTATTCCGTGGCAAATTACTGAGGCATTTCCGTGGGTAATTCCGTCTCTGATTTTCTCGACAGAATTTCTGTCCCAGATGCGTCTGCAATTACCCACGGATATGGTTCCGTTTCAGATTCCGTGGGTAATGGAGGCTTTTTTTGTAGTGTTATGAAGTAACTCTATTTGCATATGGCTTGGCGAATGTTGATGAAGTAACTCTATTATATATGATGGATATATTCATTAATTATGAGGGAAATATATAAAGAAATAGGGGACATAAAGGGAGAGCAAAATCTAAGAAGAAGAGATGACATGAACATGATGATGAAAGATAAACATTATTAAATGATAAAAGTGCTAAGACATAGGCAAGTGTTGTGTTCCAGCCAAACCCCAAATGGAGATAGCCCCATAAGGAAAATTTGGGGCTGTTCAATTTATAGTCGTATGCCCCTGCCACCATAAATATCTTATTCTGGGACAATCCATGTGTGTGTAATTAAACTATACGAATCAACAACAACTCACACTAGTATCTTTATCAACAAAATGAAAAACACAGAAAACCTAAAATAAAGAAAGAAAAGACAAACCTAATGAAAAACAGGAAACAAATTGGACATATGCAACTAAACCAACTTCATCCTTCACCTTTTCTATTGTGTATAAGCAAAATATTACGCAAAAAAATGAAGATTGCAAATGAAATGTAGACAAACTTGTGATGCAAAGGGGAATTGATTGAAGAATGAAAGGAGTGAAGAAAGATATGGAGATAGAGGCTGGATGCGACACAGCAGAGAGGCGAAGGTGACGTGGCGGTGAGGAAGAGGTGATGCAAAGGCGACGAGGAGACGACACTCACGATCAAGGCATTTCAAGATGATAGAATCCATGACCTAAGTTTAGAGTAAATAATAGGAAAGGTATTGTGGGAATATTTTAAAATACCATGGACCTATTAGTCAACATAAACCCAAACATTAACCTTTCCCTCATAATTCCCCCAATTTTGGAGGGGAGGGTTAGCATGGCAGTCTAGTTTTGTGACATTTTTGAATAGGAAAATAATGTTCAATGCCTATGATATTTTCAAGTATGAAATTAAAATTATCATGCTTTAATGTGATAGGTCATATAGGTCATTTGGAGCTGTACACAAAGAGTTATGAATTTTTAAATTTAGCCCAGTAAAACTAGCCAGCTTCTGTGATAGCATCCAAAAACAGAACATTTTCAGAATTGTGAGCTTTCAATTAGCTAAAGACTATATTGTTACTTTAACATAGACTTAATAAGGGTCATATAGCCTTTAGAATCACACCAATTGAATCTCTATAAATAAATATATGAATTTTCAAAGTTTGATGAAAATTCTGTTCAGTTTTCCAGCTATTGCGAAAATGGAAATAAATGTAAGGGAAAAATGGTCATTTGACTAATAAAGCAATCAACCATTTATTTTTCCCTTTAATTGGGATAAATGTTGACTAAAGTAGGGAGCAAGAAAGTTTAACCCAAGTAAACCAGCCATAGTTGAGTAAACCACTTGCTTTTCAAGGAGCCACAAGATTATGACACTTGGCAAATTATGGGCTAAGTGTTTTGTTAAATGAGATAAAGACCAAAGCTCCCTCTCTCTCCTCCTCATTTTTGTCCAGTATCTGAAATAAAGGGGGAAATAGTTGGAAAATGGAAGAGGAAAGAGAAATGTGTAGCGAATCACTCTGATTGAAATAAATGAATATAAGAATCGATGAGTAATATTGAAGTTGTGAACCACTATAAGATACGTATGCAAGAATTTGAAATATTCAGAAAAATCCACTCAACTACAGGTTCGAATCTTGTCTTAAGATTGGGAATTTAAAACAAGTTTATGAAAGTAGTTCAGACTTATTGTGTACAAGCTCATCCAATCGATTATGAGAATAAGGCATTACAGTTATTCTTATTAATTATTTAGTAAACAAGTTTCATTACTTATGTTTGTTATCTATGTCTTACAGGAGGAACTTCAAAAAAACAAGCTGAGGGATCTTTTAAGTCAAAGGAGAGGAATGATATTTTGACGGTTGCTGCAAGAAAACACGAGCATCTAGGCTATGTCAGGGGAATTGAAGGAGGGGAATGCATATGGGATTACTTTGGAGCAACCCTACGCCATTCCTCAAATGTGATGACTAGGGAGGAGATGGAGCATATGTTGGCCATTGTGAAGACATATGCAAAGCCCAGTTGAGCAAGATGAAGGAAATGATGATGCTTGTAAGCACACGACAAGAGACCAATTTTTCCCAAGCACATTTGCTTGCACCTATTTAGAGCACTAAAGGAAGTTATTGCAATATTGGGCAGTAATCAGAGGGTCCTAGAATTTAAATTGTTGGGCTTTATGACTTGTTTGTGGAGGATCCTCTGAGACAATTAGTTACACGTGGGATCATCCACAACTTAGGATCAACTGTCCACCACCAACAAATAAAAGATGATTAAATCAGAGTGTTAGTTGAAGAGGTGATAATTGCAGATGCACCTATCCCTGTCCCTGCTGATGATTTGAACATTGTGAGCGATGTCAAGAATACTTTCATCTTGTGGCCAAAGAACTTTGTTTCTATTTGAGCTGAGGAAACCCTGATCACAGCCCCAATTGTAGCTCTATCCATTCAACAAGTTTCACAGCATTAGTTGAATGCCATGCAACAAGTGATTTTGATGGCATATGATACAACCTTTTTAACAAGATCGTGGCCTATGGATTCAGTTATTAGCAAGTCAGGGGTAGCGGTTTATCTTGAGCGGGGTGCTTTAATGTCCCTGATAGCTCCTAAACAACAGTTAATAGTTGTGATTGTCTAAGTATTTTTAATGTAAGTATCTTCTTGAATTGGATAAGAAAATATTTTAACAATTAAGCCATTATAATTTGTGTGATTGCATTATTATAGGTACATGAATCAGAGGTTGGTTTCCTCAGGAAAAATTGATAAATTTGGATTCATTTTCCTAGTTCAAATCCACAACAAAGGGACCACTGTTGCTATCAACATATGTTATGAGTGTAAATGATGTATTAAATAGTGCAAGTGTACACTATCATAATCAAGTAATACAGAAGTGAGTAGAGTATCGTTCCCATGATGATTGATCACTAAGTGCCAAAATGGGTAATTTTAATTCTATTTAGTCGATCGATTAGTTGGTAATTGAGAAAACAAAATAAAATGATTAAATATGAGTGTAAATAATATGAAAGCAAATATGCAAAAAAGCCCTAGGGATTATATTTCACTTAACAAATTTCGGATTGAATCACTTATCTATTTTTGCCCAATATATTCCACATGATTGATAATCGAGTTTCCCTAATTTAATTACTAGCCACTTCTAAGGTCAAGCAATTCTATAATTAATTGCTAATCTAATATATTTCTATATGAATTTAAGCATTTAATTATGCATTAAGATTTATGGAACTCAGTAAGACTACATAACTCATATGAATATATTCCTATTTCATATGCAAGTCATGGTTTTAATTATAGGATCTACACACATTCATCTCCTTCCGGTCTCAACGTGCATATTGAAATCATTCAAAAGATGGCCAATCAATCAAAGCATTAATAATAATAATTAAAACTCGATCATGAAGGAAAAATTTAAAACTACATTTAATAAAGTTAAGATTCAATCCGTCATTAGTAAGCTACATCATTACACTAGGAAAATAGAAATTTAACACATGATGAAATTAAAAAAAATCAAAATAAATTAACATTGCATAAAACTTAATTATTAAATTCTGAAACATAAATATACAACAACTAGATACATGAAAATGAAGAAAATCTAGCCGTCCCTTTAGAAGGTAAAACCTTCCATGTAGGTGGTAACCTATACCATCCATAAAGGAGGACTACCTCAGCCTTCCATGTAGGAGGCATGCAGGAATTAAATACAATGCACGAAACTACTCTAAGATGGTGTATGTGGAGAAGAGAGGAAAGAAATGGATATGAAATAGTTGTAAGAGGAGAAGAGAGGAGACTAATGGATATGAAATGGTTGTGTAAAATGTGAAGGAGAGGGTGGCTATATATAGGGAAGAATGGAGTAAGGTAGATGAAGTGGTAGATGAAATTTGGTAGATGAAGTGGTAGATGAAATTTGGTAGATGAAGTAGTAGAAGAAAAGGAAGATGAAGTGGTAGATGAAATGTGGTAGAAATGGTAGATGATTTCCGCTCTCAATTTCCAAGCAAAATTCAAAACCCTTGGAGATAGAACTGGATTTTGGTCTCAACATAAAAGTTGTAGAGCTCTTTCTTATATTTTTATCCATATATAAAACATCCCAATCTGACATCTAGAGCTCCAAATATTGCCTGAAAACTGAAAGAGGGTCTAATTTAGTTTTTTTTTTTAAGTAATTCTATTTCATGCCAAAATCATTATTTATTTATTTATTAATTACACCCAAATTCATTAAATTGAGCTCAAATATCATCCACAAAATCATCATATAAGGGAAAATAAATATGCAAATAGTTTACTTATCAACATACGTACTTATCAGAGAGGTTGAGTGAAACCACAATTGAGTATTTCTTGGCACCATATGTGAATGGGTAAGAAACAAATTTATATTTCATAATATATTTAATGCTTTTTATTTGCTTGATAGTCATCCCTTTTTTCATTAATCATTGGCAATTGATTTTTTTATGCAAGAAGAGTTATACTATCATCCTCTTATGCATCCTTCACTACAAACTAGGGAATGAATTGAAGAAGACTATGAACTCGTAAGTTTTCTTGCATTACCTACTGTTGGAAGTTCATGGAATTTGTGAAAAATAAGTAACCTTGGTGATTTTGATGATAGGGTTATAAGGGCATTCCGACACACTGCTTGTGTTAAGCATGTTCATGAGGTAAAAGACCCTAAATGGATCACCCCAAAGGTTAGTACATATTTGTTTGCTTTATGAACTTGTTCAATAGGCTATGCTCTATACAGTTTTAATGATGTCATGTTCTTTTTTAGAGCTGTAGGCAACCACTGGGGTCTAACTTATGTGGGTTTAATGTGTTGAGACACATATTTAACATTATCACATTAGGCATAACTAAATTTACTCAAGAAGTAAATGTATATTTCAAAAAATTTGTACTATTTTTGTTGTTTTTTCAAGTTAGCAAATTAATGTTTTGTCTGGTTTTGGTGTTACAGATGTTTGATCCCACTGATCCCTTTCTTGAAGAAGATATTGATTTCATTGGCAAATGTTGTGTTGAATTCATTTATGAGCTTTAACAACAATAGTGAATTTATAGATATATTCCCACGTGAACTTTCTCCTTCTTCATTTAGGAAAAAAGGTGAATTTCTTCATTTGGTATCTTTCCTGACATTATTTGAACTGAATTTGTTGCACTCATGGATTTGAATGTGAATTTTCTCCATATCCTATTTGGCTATGAAGGCAGAGTCATTGCTCTAGATCCTATTGTTGAGTGGTGTTACTATGTTCAATCTGTTATCATCTAGTTCTGATATCTGACTTAAAGTATGTGGTTAAGGAATTACTATTTGTTTTGTGGTCACATTGCATTTCACTTTGCTATACGTGGTCTGTGAGATAAATTTGAAAATTATTTTTTTGCTAAGATTAATGATTAAATATGATATAATGCTGGATTGAGTTGTGACTCTGAATGTGATTGACTCTGTGAAAGGAATTTTGAGTGTAATTGTGTGTCCCTGGTTGGTAGCTACTTGGAATTTTGTTATATTGTAGCTATGGAAGAAAGTAATTAAGTATTGAATTTTTGAAATTGATGAATTTGATTAGTCACAGGTGGCTGAAAATTTTTTACTGCTAATATGTAATTGCTTCTGCTGCAATTTTGGAACTCTTTGCTGTCACAAGTTGCATTTTAATGTATGAACTATAAAGTGTTGTATTGAGTTGAATTAATTGCATGAAAGCTAAACTTGTTTACTGAATTAACTCAGTTTTTGTGGACAATCTAAATTTTGTGAAATCAGTCCAGTTTGCTGCTACATTAACAAAGTGACTAATTCTAAATCAAATCATCATTTTTGTGAAATATGTTGTAGTTGATCATTTATCTGTCTGACATTGTAAAGAGATTGGTGGTCCTTAGAGGTTGTATTTACCTGATCTATGTTGTTGCTGTTGTGATCTTTCTCCTTCTTGGTAGACACAAATTTTGACTGTGCATTGCTGCACAACATCCAGTAGTTGAATTTCTAAGTGTTATGGAATGCCATACTTCAGTTAGTACGCTATGTAATGTGATTAATATGTTCATGGGCTTAACATTGCATCCATTACTGAAGAATTTGTCTTGCCTCTGATTTTCTGTAAAACTTGTGAGATTCTTTGTCATTATTGTTGTAGTGTTTCTTTACATGGATTTCTAATATTGAACTATTGTAAACATTACATCCATAAGTTAAAAATAAAAAGAATACATGAGTTCTTTTAAGTTTAGTGCTGGCTTGGATGGTGGGTTAGAGGAAGGAATAGGGTGGGAAATGTTAAAAACACGAAAAATTTAGATTGGATGTTAAAAAAAAAAAAGAGGTCTAAAAAGTGTAACTTTTAAGACCGGTTTTGTGAAATATGATGTCTAAAATATACTTTTTAGACCGGTTTTGAGAATAACTGATCCTAAAATTTATACTTTGAAGACTGGTTTTCAAAACATAAGGTCTAAAAGAGGTTTTTAGGCTGGTTTTCATAACAACCGGTCTAAAAAGTCATACTTTTTAGATCGGTTTTCACAACAACCGGTCTAAAGAGTCAGTCTTTTTAAACCTGGTCTTCAAACAACCGGTCTAAAAAGTGATTTTTAAGACTAGTTAAAAAGTAACAAATTTTTTAGATCAGATGTATCAAAAACTCATCCAGAACCGATATAAAAAGCCATTTTTACCCTATCTAAAAAGTGATTTTTCCACCAGTGTCAGTAGTACCTCTATTCATAGCAACTATGCACGCTATATCTCACAACCTGAGAGCTAAAAAAACAAAAGAAGATTAGAAGAAGAAAATAACTTAGGGTTCTTCTAACGGGAAGATGAGGCATAGTGATGTTCTAGGAATAACCGTCACCTGTCAAGGAACCCTTAATATGCAAGTAAGTGTATTTCAACATTATCACTCTAAGACCTAACCTACGCTATTTATAACTTCTTATCAAGGCTTATAACAGCTTACCATGCAGGCAAGTAACCCTAAACCAAATCTCTATCCAAATCACGTACATGCCACAAACAAAAGATGTTTTAATCAAAAATAATGATAGGATAATATCTAGATATAATCAGCATTAAATAATAAAATATCTAACAAATAAAATATCTAACAAATATCATTTGAAAACATATATTAATTGAATTAGTACTTAGATCAATAAAATCTACCATATTTTTGTTGTGCGTGTGTGGGGGGGTGTTGTGGAACTTGAATGTGGTAATTTAGGTTTTCCTTATCAAGGTCTTCAGTGAAAATACCCTATCATATTTCTTCTTCCAACCCAACGACATACAATAATATTATATAAAGATCTTTTTTGCGTATCATAATTTTGTTGCAGAACCTATATTTGATGGTATGAACAATTCAGAACATTATCTAAACTTTGTCCACTCTCATATCACGTACGAGCAAAATCATGTGAAAGAAAGACATTAATGTTCTTACCCTTCTTGTCTATATGGAAAGTTTACCTTTGCTTTTAGTCGCTCAATTTGTTCGTTGTATGCCTGATTCTGAGAAGTCCAAGTTGAGAATGAAATAATTAATACTTTATTATACGAGTGCTTATTATGAACATGGAAATTAAAGCAAAATAATATAGAATTTAGTAATGGAACCTTAGTTGCTCGAATGGTGGCATGACCATAAACCTTCCCCCAACAGTTTCCTGATAGTAACATGCTTTCTATAGTTAATGATATTATTTTCTATTTTTGACTTTTTAATGAAGTGTGTGAAGAAGATACACAAAAATCTAAAAGTAGGTCTTCAACTGTTTTGAAAGTTCAAGAAGCTCAATTTTTTTTCATCATTCTTGCTGCTGCTTGCTTCAAATGCCGTCAATACACAACAAATTCGTTTCAGCAGTTTTAGTCCGAGAAGCTAATTATTTTACAATTTTAAAATAATTAATTTTAATTTAAACTCAAATAGAATTATATCGGAATTGGCTCAGCCCTAATATCCAATGTGGGTATGCTTGTGGTGCTCATCTTACTTGTTAATATCTTAGTATGGAAATAATTTTATGGGAGAATTCAGTAAATCCCACGAGAGAGACTTTTTTAATTAAAATAAAAATTAAAAGATTTTGAAATTACAATGAAGTATTACAGAACGAATTAACGAAATTGAAAATATGCTTTGATGGTAAATGATCAAAATATGCTTTGAACGGATTGCCGAGAATAAATGTTCCAAGGTCATGGAACTCATAATTCCTTGGCTCACCAAAAAGTTTATAACAGCCATTAAACTCATTTAATCATGTAGTGCAAAAATTAATATATATATATATATATATATGTGTGTGTGTGTGTGTGTGTGTGTGTGTGTAATAAACTTAGTTTCCTAATTTACATTAAGCAAAATCACAAGAAAACTTTTAAGAAATCACACTTACATTAAACTTCTTCCATCTCTCTAGAACTTAAAAGCTCTCTCTCTCTCTCTCTCTCTCTTCTCTCCTTATATTAGATGAAAATGAGGAAGGGAAGAGGAAGGAAAAAGTTCTTCATAAACATCTCCCTTCACCCTACACCATTTGATTTCATCAAGGCATATGATGGTGACACTTGTCACAACCCATACCTCCTTATTCACATTATGTTATACTTACTCCATTAGGCTTCTAGTTGGCTTTGAACTAATTTTCTCCCCCTTTTAGTTAGCATAAAATTGTCCCCCTCTTACTCTTCTAACCAAATGAGTTTTCCTCCAACTAAACCAACCATGAACTCAAGTTACTCCAACCTTATACTCAAGAGAATCCTTACTATCATCAATCATGATTGCTATGTCCATGTAGCATTATTTTAATGCAATTGGACATAGTGCTCATCTTCATAAATCATAACCTACTCCCCTCTTCATATGATAATGACACTTGGCATCTTTAATTCCATAATTTACATAATTGCTAACACATTTTATTTTCAATTTTCGGAATAATGTCAATTCTGGCAGATTTTATGCTCTAACTTTGAAAAATCATAATTAATTTTGTAACATCATTTCAGAGTGATTCCAAAGGCTATGGAACCCTTATTGAGTTTAGTTTCAAGGAAAAATATGTTCTTTAACTAGTTGGAAACATATCATTCCCAGATTTCATTTCTTTAATCACTGCTCCAGAGACTTTCCAAATTTTCTGGACTAACTTCAAAAATTCATATCTTTTTGCATATGGCTTCAAATGATATATATGACCTATCAAATTAAAGCTTAGGATGTTTACTTTCACCCTGTAAAATTTCATAATTTTTGCTCATCACTTGTTCTTCTATAACCACACGACAAGCTCACTTCCTCACAGAAAATTTCACTAGAAGCATAATCACTTTCTTCAAAATTCACCATTTTATTTTCTATAATGCCCCAAAGATATAAAAAACATTAGAGAATAGATTTGGGACATCTACTAAACCAAGGTTTAGCAGTCTACTTAATTTAGGCTTATTCTCTAGCCTCTAATCCCAAAATTCGGGATATTACATGTCTTATTTATAAGGTACCTCATTAAATTTTTCATATGAATATATATTTCTGCCCTTTATTTATTATTTTTTTAACTTTGATTTTATGGGTATTCCTCTAATTCTATTTATAAGGCATTTCCAGCATGTTTCACATTGACCAAAAAATCTTAAATTTCATTAACTCTGCTATAAAATTCAATAACTTTCCCAACTGTACTTCTATTTAAATGCACACTCTCCAAGAAAATAATGATCTACATAATAATAAATAAGAGGTAAAATTGTAAATTTACATGAAAAATTTAATAAGGTGCCTTATAAATAAGATAAAAAAATTTCTTCTCTCTTTGCCCTATATATAGGACATGAGGAGTATTATACTCCTCTGGTCCTATGTATAGCAAACTTTTAACATTTTTCATACATACCAAAAAAAGCCTTTTCTTTTTTTTCTTTCTTTTGCCTCAGACCAACAAAAACCTTAAACCTTATTAACTCTGCCATAAAATTTAACAACTTTCCTTTTACCAAAAAAAAAAAAAAAAATTAACAACTTTCTAACTCTACCTTTACTTAATATATAAAATAAAAACAAATTCAACACGGTAATAAATGAAGGGTTAAATTGTACATTTACCTCAAAATTTTGATGAGGTGCCTTATAAATAGGACAATAAAAAACCTTAAACCTTATTAAATCTATCATAAAGTTCAACAACTTTCCAACTCTACCCCTACTTAATATATATATAATACCAAATAAAACAAAGTCAATAAATAATAAGTGAAAGGTTAAATTGTACATTCACCTCAAAAGTTTAATAAGGTGCTTGTAAATAAGACCAAAAAAATTTTAAACCTCATTAACTCTGCTATAAAATTCCACAACTTTCCAACTCTACCCCTATTGAATATATATAATGCCAAATAAAAATAAAATCAACACAATAATAAGTGAAGAATTATCTCTGTTACACCTTTATCTTGCAGTGGAATATCAATGCATGGGTCGGTGGGCAATACAAAAATAGTATCAATATACTGATAATATGTGCATGATTATAGAAATTCCCTATAGGGATTCGTACATAGTAATTACAAACATTGTAGCAACATAGGGCTCTAGCGTATCTAAACCCATCCCAGTGAAATGGAGACATCTTCTTGTCTTCGTTCTACCACTGCAATCCCCTCGTACGGTGCTTTTCTTTGTTCTCAGCATATCTTCTGTCTCCTCCTATCTAAATTGTTGGTAGGAGAGGGTTAGATTCAAGAGAATCTCAGTAGGAAAATAGTACCAATATGCATGCAAGATAATTGTTTAATGCATAACATGCTTGCATTTCATAGCTCATGCTCACACAATGACATATCTGTGTGCTCAATATTTCAAACAACATACTTATGGCCATAGCATAAATAGAAACAGAGCTTCAATCATTCATATATGTTTCAAATAATCAAGCAAAGCAATAACAGGCATCAATACACTAGCACAAATATCAAATACATGCAGGAGAGGTAAGTTCCCTACCTTAATCCTTTTCCGCCTTGAAACGTGTGCCTCATAAAGCGTGCCAACAGCTCGGACTCCATATTCAATCCTACAATTCCAAATGTACCATTTAGACACTTCTATAATGTTTCTAGGGGTTATATGAGTCTATATTGAAAAATTACTAAAATGCCCCCGGCGATCCAGCCAGGCCCCGCCGTACCCAGTCCGACTGTATTTTTCTTGAAATTTTGACTGGGGCTATCCTGACATATTTTCGCCCACGAAATCCATTTTTGGACTCAAAATTATCAAATTCATTTTCAAATTACAAAAATACCCTTGACAGCCCCGCTTTAAGGATTTCAGGGGCGTTTTCGTAATTAGGCTTTTTGGGCTTTTCTAAAAAAGTGTTCGACTATAACCCCATCTAATTTTCCCTCTTGAACTCAATGGAACCATCAAATCATTGAAAATCCAATTCTAAGGCCCATTTCTAGAGTTGGTCGAAATCCTCAATGCTCCAAGGAAAATTGGGGTTTTCGAAATCCTACTCCGCAGACGTGTTCCTTTCTACTCCTAACCACTTTATTAACTATTACATTAGGTTATAACTACCATTTGGACCCAATTTTGGTAGCATAACCCCTAAGCCAACCCATTTCCAAAAATTAAAACCAATGACAATCCGGTGAAATTTCACTAATTAAATTGTCCACAGCAGTCAGAATAGTCAATATACAAAGGTTTGGAAGTTACCTCAGCTCCTTCTAGACTTTCCCTAATATGGCTGAACCCTAGCCCTTCTTAACCATGAAAATTGAACTTCCAACACCTTAAAGAACATGAAATAGAAGCTTAGGAGTAAGGTTATACACATTAGGTATGAATTCACCAAAGAAATCAACCAACCTCGTGAGATTTCTCCTCCTTCTCTCTCTTAATGCTCTCAATCTTTCTCCCTCCTCTCTATGCTGCTGAACGTCAGAAATGGGAAGGAAGAAATGAAGATTAGCTTTTAATATCATACTGATGCCATCTCTTCAAATGCCGATGTCATAATTCCCTATTTTCCCATTTTCAGATTTTCTGCCCAAACTTTGAAAAATCATAACTAAATTTGTAGACATCGTATTGGAGTGATTCCAAAGGATATAGAACCCATATTGAGTGTAGTTTCAAGGAAAAATATAAAATTTTGCCAATTGGAAGCACAAAATTCTCATAATTAATTTCTTTGAATGCTATTCCAGAAAATAATCAATTTCCCTGGGTAAATTTCAAAAATTCATAACTTTTTGTATATAGCTCTAATTGAGTCATATAACCTATTAAATTAAAGCTTAAGATGTCTACTTTCACCCTGTAAAATGTCATAATTTTTGAACATTATTTGATTAATGAAATATATTGCAAAACAACATTGTCTCACTAGAAGCAATGAAATGGCATGTATAGAAGTGGTAATTCGGGCCCGCCCGCCCGCCAGTTTAAAAAAATATGTTTGAGCCTGAAAAATGCCAGCCCAATTGCAATGCGGGTTAGCCCGATTAAAGAAAACTTCCATTCGATTTTAATGCTCTCTCCTCGACTCGACCTTCGATCTCGCACTCTCCTCTTTCACTCACACTCTCATCTCTCACAGTCAGAGTCACAGCTTCTTCTCTGAACCCTAACACCAAAGAACGGTCACCTAGCCCTCCCTCTCTTCCTCTCCGACTCAGCTCCATCGTCACCCTTCCTCTCTGGCTCAGCTGGTCCGGGTCTCCAAATCTCCCTCTTCCTCCGCGCTTCCATGCCTCCGCCGCTCTATGCTCTCCCAACTCCCAGTTTCCCTCTTCCTCTCCGACTCCGCCGCTGGTGCTCTCCAAATCTCCCTCTTCCTCAGTGCCTTTGTCACTGCTCTGTGCTATCCGCCTCTCCCAGACTCCCTCTTCTTCTCTGGCTCAATGCCTCCGCAGCTCATTTGCTCTCCCTATCTCCCTCTTCCCCTCGTGTCTCATCGTCTCCTCTGCTCAGAGCTTCAATCACAAGTAGTGGTTAGGCTTACTTGTCTCTTCCAAGTCTTCCATCCGAAACCAAACCGGATTCTCTTCCTCTCGTGCTCGTGCTTGTCACCTCTGCTCTCAACACAGTAAGAGGTAATTTCTTACCAAACTTGTTTGAATTGAAGTAAACTAAAAACTGAAGCAAATGCTCAATTAGTTCTGTCACCAAACTTGTTTGAATTGAGGTAATTTTTTACCAAAATTGTTTGAATTGAAGTGAACTCTGTAGTTTCTATTTTTGGTTTTATTTAGTTAAACTCAAATGCTTAATTAGTTCTGTCTTTGGGTTGTGACTGATTTGAATTGTATTTTGTACTGTGATTGTGCATTTGCTGGATTTGTATTTGCTAATTAGGCTCAAATGCTCATTTGCTGTGATTGTGCATTTGCTAAATAAAAATTCAAAGTCTGTAGTTCTGTCTTTGCTCGGTTGCTAGATTTGTGTTTCCAATTGATTTTTGTACTATGATTGTGCATTTGCTTAATTTGTATTTGTTGGTTAAGCTCAATTGCTCAAATGCTCATTTGCTGTGATTGTGCATTTGGTGGATTAAAATTTGAACTCTGTAGTTCTGTCTTTGCTGGATTTTTTTTTCAATTCTATTTTGTACTATGATTGTGCATTTGTGGTTGTTTCTTGATTTTGTTTTCAATAATGCTTTGGTCTTTAAAAAAGGATGGCTACCATAGATGTTGACAATGTGGCCACACAATCCAAACAACCTACTGAACCTGAAGCTTCTACTGTACAAACACAACATAAAGATGCTCCTGCGACAAATAAAAGGGCAAGATGTACGACATCTGATGTTTAGAGATACTTTACCAAACTTGGCATAGTTGATGGCAAGGAAAAAGCCAAATGTAATGGGTGTGGGAAGCCATATGCTGTGGGAAGCAAGGATTGTGGCACTTCACACCTTCGGTGTCTCCCAAAATACAAGAATGTTGGTGCCATGATGATTGACCAAGCAGGGATTGTTAGAGCTAGAAAGATTGACCACAACAAAGTACGAGAACTCATTGCCTATGCCATTATTAAACATAATCTTCCATATGCTTTTGTTGAGTATGATGGAATTAAGGAGTTGCTCATATATTTAAATCCTGATTATAAGAGTATTACAAGAAAAACTGTTGTGGTGGATGTATGGAATTTCTATCTTCATCAAAAGGACAACCTAAAGGCTAAACTAGTAATGAGTCCGAGTAGAATATGTTTGACGTCTAATTGTTGGATAGCAATAACTACAGAAGGTTATCTTTGCTTGACTACTCACTTTGTTGATGAGAAATGAAATTTGAATAGCAAAATACTTTCCTTTTCTAAGATGGAGCCTCCTCACACGGGATTTGAATTAGCAAAAAAGGTGCATAAGATATTGATAGACCGGGGGATTGACAAGAAGGTTTTTTCTATCACGCTAGACAATGCTTCAGGATGGCTTGATATGAATTTGAGTGGTAGCTTGATATGCAATGGAGAATTCTTTCATGTGAGATGTTCTGCCTACATCTTGAATCTCATAGTTCAGGATGGCTTGTGAGTAGTGGAAGGAGCTTTGAATAAGATTAGGAACAGCATTATGTATGTGCGGAAATCAGAGGCAAGGATGATAGAATTCAAGAAAAGGGTTGAACAAGTTGGGGGTATTGACACTTATGTGGGTTTAAGGTATGATGTCCCGACTAGATGGAATTCGACACATGCAATTCTTGAAAGTGCAATTAAATATCGTCGTGCTTTTGCTAGCTTGGCCTTGAATGACACAAATTACAATCATTGTCCAACAAATGAAGAGTGGTCAAGAGCAGAGGCTATGTGCTCATTCTTGAAGCCTTTTGCAGTGATAACAAACCTAATATATGGATCATCATATCCTACCTCTAACATGTATTTCGCACAAATATCAAAGATTGAGTTGCTACTGAGAAGACATTTGAAGAATGAGGATTCTGTGATTCGGGATATGGCTCAGAGTATGCTTGACAAGTTTGACAAATATTGGACCAAGTATAGTGTTATTCTTGCATTAGCCATTATCCTTAATCCTCGGATGAAGCTTGAAGTCATAAAGTTTACTTTTGCAAAAATAGATCCCATAAATTCTCATGAGAAGATTGAAAACGTTAGGAGTAAGTTGTACTATGTTTTCAATGAGTATAAAAATGTGGGATCATCTTCATCCGCCACCCCAATTGGTGGAGCTACTTCAAGCTCGAATGCCAACACGGTGTTAATCACAGAACCAATTTCTAGCCGTAACTCGAATGAAGTGGATAACTATGAAGTTTTTTATGTAAGTTTGAAATTCTTAAATAGTTAATGTTTAAATTTAATTTGAATTTTCATTGTCAATTTCCTCTGTTCATTTAATTTGACCCTTTTATTAATTTTTCAATGGTGCAGGATTTTTTTTCATTCAAGTGTCAAGATGAGTCAACAATTGAAAAGTCTGAATTGGACTATTATTTGGAAGAAGCGACACTTAACAATAGATTGGCTACAAGATTTAATGTCTTGGATTATTGGAAAGCCAACTCAGCTTGATTTTCCTGTCTTTCAAAGATGGCATGTGATATTCTTAGCATTCCAATTACTACCGTTGCTACTGAATCAGCTTTTAGCATAGGATCTCGGGTTCTCACAAAGTATCAATCTTGTCTTCTTACAAATAATGTTGAAGCTCTCATTTACACAAGAAATTGGCTTCTTGGTTTTCCATGGGATGGTAATATTTATAATCATATTTGTTCATTTATCTTTTTTTATATATCTATATAATAAATCTTTTATGTTTATGTCATTACATGTGGCAGAGGATTTTGAGATAGAGAAAAGGGAAACTGCTCATGTCCTTATTTTTGCAGCTTTAGACAATGCTTCAAATATAGCAATTGCCGATTGAAGAATGAGGAAGGAAGATTATAAGTTTTTTTTGTTGTTGTTTTGAAGAATTAGATCCAAGAAGATTACAACTTTCTTGCTAATTGTTATTATATTATATGACTTATATCCCTCATTCCCTTAGAATATACTTATGCCATGTCTTGCCTGATGAGTGATGCATGATTTGCATGCCATGAATATATAGCCTCAAAATGTCAAACATTGTGAAATTCATTCATGTGTGAAAGACAAAATTAATTAGTAAACTTTGATGAGTGATACATGATTATTTCAGCTAAATGACTTAGTGAGCTATTTATGTAATTAGGAAAAGTAATGGTAAATTGGTAGTAATTAGTAAGGTTATGTGTGTGTAAGATGAATTAATTAATATTGCATGCAAATGATTTGTGTGGCAAGCAACAAATTAAAGGTGCATTGATCCATTTTGTATAGCCCAAAATCCAAACAAAAAAAAAAAAGACGCCCAAAAACTAATGGAAGCAAGCTGGGGGGAAAAAGAGAGTATAATATAGCCCAAATCCAAAAAAAAACAAGACCAGAAGACACACAACCCAGTCCAACTAAAATGTCGGGCTCGTGGGCTAACCCGCCAGCCCGACTAATCGGGCTTAGGCTGCCAAATGGCAGCCCGTGTTGTAATCAAGCTAAAAACAGCCCGACCCAATTCTGCTTAACCCGTGACGGGCCAACCCGTCGAGCTCGAGTTGACCCGAATTACCTACTCTAGTCATGCATTTGCAACTTCAACAAATTCCATTTTTATACACAAATTTTCCATACTCTTTAATTCACTATTTTATTCCCTTTAATACCTCACAGATATAAGAAATGGTAAGGAATAAGTTCGAGACATATGCTAAACCGTGGTTTAGCAGTCCGCTTAATTTTGGCTTATTCCCAAGCCTCCAATCCCAAAATTCAGGATATTACAACCTCAAAACTTTAATAAGGTACTTTATAATTATGACCAAAAAAAGATTCTCTCTTTGCCCTATAAATAGAACCAGAGGAGTATAATGTATCCACAAAAAAAAGAACCAGAGGAGTATATACTCTCTCAGGTCCTTTTTATAAATAATTTTTATATTAATTCCGTAAAACAAACTAGCGGTTAAAATTAGTTAAAAACAATAAATGTGTCAAAAATGTCATGTTTCTTTCAAATATACACCTACTTATGAGAAGAGCATAGGAGAGAGAATGAGTAACAAATATAAGAGAGTATGAGTATAAAATATAAGAGAGAATGTGTAATAAATAAGTAAATGAAAGAGAATTAATGGTGAGTAGGGGTAATTAATATAAAGATGTGTATTTAATAAGGGTATAATAAGAAAAAGTAGATAAAATTTTGAGACAATGATTAAGTTGCTTAAAAAAGAATCAACCCCAAGAGAGAGAAAGTTACTTATAAAAAGGACATGATGAAGTTTTTTTTTTTTTTTTTTGGACTGAGACATGATGGAGTATTAGATAGAGATAAAGTTAAAGAGTTGTTAAATTTTATGACGGAGTTAATAAATTTTAAGATTTTTCCTAATCTATGTGAAACAAACTTGAAAGTCACTTATAAACAAGGAACAAAAAACCGGACCGGTCAATGAACCGGTCACGAAACAGGTTCAAGGGTTAATGGTTCAACCGGGGTCAAACCAGTGGCCGAACCGGTCATATTAAAATATTACAATTTATTAGTAACAATATATATTAATATATTCTTAAACTTCTATAGATAAAATCAATTGATTATATTAGATTTGGTTACATGAATCATATAAAATTAATTGACTAAAATATTATATATTATATGTATATAATATTTAATATTTTTCTTTTATTCTTTTTATTTTTTAAATTTTTGTAGCTTTGAAATTAAAATTTGTTCTTATAATTTAGTAAAATATTATAGATTGTATGTATATCGGTCTAAATTTATGATTTTCTTTCTTTTTTAGCTTTTTTTTTTAACCAGATATCTCATTTTTCAAAAAGAAAAGAGCAAACCAGTTGAACCAGTGACCCACCGGTTTGGACCGGTTCGACCGGTTTCCACCGGTTCAACCTTCTCCCCCTCTGAAACAGCAAACCGGACCGGATTGAGGATCGGTTCACCGGTATTCCGGTCGGACCGACAGGTCGGTCCGGTTTTTCACACCATGCTTATAAATGGGAATAGAATGTGTAACACCCCGATTTTCGATTAAGGATTAATGATAATTATTGAGAATAATTATGTGTTTTATGGCAATAATAATTAATAAGCCATAATTAGTGGAAATTGAAAGACTGAAATTGTTGGGAATTAGTTAGTGATTAATAGAGAAATTAATTACTAGCTAAGAGAAAATGAGATGTGTGATTAAAATGATCAATGGCTAGGATTGATTGTGTAGTTGGGCAAGGGGCATAATCATGTGTATGTGTGTGCATGTGAGCCCATGAGAGTTGAAGTGAGATGGTGACAAGTGGCAAAGAGTGGACCCTTGGATGTGGGATAAGTGATGTGAGACACATCATCATCATCTCCATCTCCTCTCTTCTTTCCCTCTCGGTTTCTCTCTCTTCTCTTCCTTCCTCCATTTTCGCTGAATATGCTTGGGAGAGAGAAAGGAAAACTGGATTTTGAGGTAAGCAAATGACCTCTTTAGCTCAAACTCTCTTCTCCAATGTTAATCCTTGAGTTGAGAGCTTTATTTTGGTGATTGTAGTTTCTCCATTTGGTGGTGATTTGAAGATCACGAAAAATATGAAGAGTGGAGAATCAAAGAGTGTCTTTGAGAAAGTGGATAAGGTATGTGAAACCAATCCTTCTATCTATGTTTCATGCCAAATGATTAAGTTTGGAATTTCTGGAATTATTGCCCTAATTTCAAAAATATGGGTCAATGGGTAGTTTGGCATGTTATGGTTATAGAAATGGTATATTGGTATGAGTTTTGAATAGATAGAATGGATTTGGGATTGAAATGTGTGAGGTTGGTGATTTTGGAAAAATGATGATAGTGATGCCCTAGACCAAAGCATGTTAATGGAATGGGATTTTGGTAATTCTATTGATTCCATTGAATTCAGTGAGTGATTTTGTGTGGGAGTAGCTTTGGTAGAAGTTTTGGGTCCATTTGGATCAATTGGGCAAGAGTTAGGAAATGTGGTAAGTGTTGCTGCGTTTCTGGAATCTGATAGATTCACTCGAGCAGACAGGGGTGTGCTCGAGTGAGGGATGAATGTTGCTCGAGTGAGCCGTGTGTGCTCGAGTGATATGTGAGTTTTCCCTTGTTTCGCTACGAGTGCGCCTGGGTTTTTATGAGCAATGCTCGAGCACATCGCTTTGTGCTCGAGTGAACGAAGAACATGCTCGAGTGAGCATGGTCTGCTCGAGTGATAGTGGGAGTCCAGAGTGAAGGGTTGCTTTCTGGTCTTCACTTGCGAGTAAGGTGCTCGAGTGTTCCTTCTCACTCGCGGGTGTGAGGTGTGTGCTCGAGTGCATGTGGTTGTGCTCGAGTGATCCTGAGTCTTGGAGAGCTTTGTGTGCTCTCGGGTCCTCACTTCCTGGATTTCTCTTGCGGGTGCTCGAGTGAGGCATTTGGCCTTGTGCTCGAGTGAAGTTCAGCGTGCTCGAGTGAGCTTGTGACCCAGGTGAGAGTTGTGCTCTCGAGTGCTCACTCGCGGTCTCACTTTCTCTTATGCTCGAGTGTTGTCCGTACCAATACTCGAGTGAGAGCATTTGTGCTCGAGTGATGTCCGTACTTGTGCTCGAGTGAGACCATTCTGTGCTCGAGTGAAGCAGTGAAAAATATCAAGTTTGAGTGTTTAAAAAGGGGATCTTTGGGGATAGTCTTCTAACCCTTTAGAGATATCGATTGAGGTGTTTGAGGGCACTTAAAGGGCAATAATGATAACCAACTTGAGTATCTAAAAGTTAAGGAAATGGAAAAAAAGGGATTAATCCTATGTCCTTGGTTTTGGTGATAGGATTTGATGATCACCCTGATTGTGAGCAGCCGGAGCTGGAGCTTACGTGGAAAGAGGGTAGGGAACTTACCTTTCCTGCATGTATTAATAATTGTATTTGTGTATTGATGCATGTTATTGCCTTGCTTGAATTATGTGAAACATATGAGAATGATTGTAGCTCTGTTTCTATTTATACTATGGCCATGAGTATGTTATGTGAACATTGAGCGTGCGGATATATCATTATGTGAACATGAGTTATTGTGATGCAAGCATGTCATGCATATTGGTATCTGTTTCCTACTGAGATTCCCCAGAATCTCACCCTCCCCTATCAACATTTTAGGCAGGGAAGGAAGATTGAGGATGAAGCAAGCATCCAAGGACGAAGAGGACTCGTTTCTGG
This sequence comes from Inga oerstediana, assembly GCA_963210345.1. Taxonomy (NCBI): domain Eukaryota; kingdom Viridiplantae; phylum Streptophyta; class Magnoliopsida; order Fabales; family Fabaceae; genus Inga; species Inga oerstediana. The sequence continues at coordinate 45,484,903 of OY723407.1, forward strand.
GTGAGAGCTTATTAGTTGGTTATCAAGAAGTAATTGGGATAATATATGAGTATAGTTGGATAAATATTTGAGCATGTATTCGTGTAAGTTGTGTAATCCCTATTGGTGGAGTTGTATGGGCTATTATGCCCTATGATTATTGAGCGAAGATATGATCCCGGAATTGTCGGGAATTTATATTGCGTACTCTGATAATTGTATAAATGTAATTTATCTTCGCATAGTAATTATATTCAGAGTGTGAATGTGAGACCGGGTTTCAAATGATTTTGAAATGCATTTGTGAAAACCCCGTCGGGTTGATGGGTTTATAAATGTTGTTTTGTCTTATTGGTCTCTATTTCACTCTAATTGCGTAATCCGGATATTAATTACGGTGAGGGGGTTACAGAATGGGTGACATGCATGATGACATTATTTTTTAAAACATTTTTAATTTGGCCAGTTGCGTAGCATAACATTATTGACTCCACGTGGATAAAGACATATTCGACTGGAGCATCTTCCAATCGAGTCACCAATAAAGTAAGCCTTGATTCAAAAGCAATACTCGACAACTCCTGTAATAAGATAATAAAAACCATCTTGGAAAATCCATTTATTTCATAATATTTTATATACGTCGATTATACCACGTGTATGGTGATGCAAAATTGGAACTTTCATGGAAACTATGAACTGTTTTTTCTATTCAATTCCATAACGCGCGGTCACATACATACATGTATATATATATATATATATCAGCTTGCAAGTTAAACAGAAACATCATATCATCTGATCTACAACAGTTATCTTCTAAAGCATGGATAACAAGACCACTTTTGACTCCGATATTGTTCTTCTACAATCTATCCGAAGCTACCTTCTTGATGACCACTCCGATGCTCTCATTGCATTTCCGGCCACATTCACAGGCGACGCTCCTGTTTGCCTCCAAAGTTCTAGCTCGGGGATGACGCAGAACAGCAACGGTGAGATCAGCTCTCCATCGTTCTCTCTCGGACCAGCAAACAGTGGCTCCGTACAGGCAGAGCTTTGTAGTGCAGATGCAGTGGAGCGTGGAGTTCACGTGCAGCCGAGTGGGAGAGGCTATAGAGGAGTAAGGCAGAGGCCGTGGGGGAAATACGCAGCGGAGATTAGAGATCCGAAGAAGAACGGCGCGAGAGTGTGGCTAGGGACTTATGAGACGGCTGAGGATGCGGCTTTGGCTTATGATCAAGCCGCTTTCAACATGCGCGGCTCCAAAGCCAAGCTGAATTTTCCTCATCTTATTGGCTCGAATATGTCAGAACCACCAAGAGTGACTGGAAAGCGGCGGTTTCCGGAGCCTTGTGAGGAGGAGTCATGGACGGAAGTGAAGAGAGCGAAGAGCCGAGTGAAAATGTTCATGTGGGATACATGTGAGCCAAACAATGGGAACCAATATTTATAAACTTTTTTTTTTTACACATGAGCTGCAAGACTTTTCTTTTCCTCAAGCTTTTTTTTTCCCCTTCAAACTTCATTGAAAAATACAATTAGAACATTGAATTTTTTAATTTCATTTTTCATGTTTGTTTGATCTGGATTTTGTTCACATTTACTTTAGAGTTACGCGAAGAAAATCCAAGTTCAAGAGAAAAGACCAATTTAACCATTATGTGGTTGTTCATTGTGCTTTCTCATTATGCGGAGATTGTGATTTAATTAATTTGTATTGTCCAAATATAATTTGGAATTATGTTTTACAAGAATATTGATGAACTTAGGAATCCATTGTAAAGGGAGTCAGAGTTATGATGCCAAAGGTTACATCTTTGAATTATTTTTCTCTTGATCTTACACGTTTAAATCTCTCTTCTTTGACTGATTGACTCATTAGAGGAATAGAATAAAGCTTGCTTTAACACAACAATAAAAATTTCCATATTTCTTAGGGAGAAAAGACAAAGAAGTACATTTAAACTTGTAAATATCAATTCAAAACACTGAAATGATAACTGAATTTTTTAAGAATTAGTTCGATATTAAATTTTGCAGCGAAATTATATCTAAATTCCTTTGATTTGAAATTGGAAAAACGAAGCAGTTCCAATATTCTAATGGTGCTCAGGTGGATTCTTCATTTCCTAATTCATGCTAGATGGAAGGAAACAAAAGTGAGAGAGAGAGAAACATTTGCAAGTGGTGGGAGAGGCTGGAAAGAAAGGAAATGGGTGGGTCCTGGAGAGAAATTTTCATAGGAAGATGTCATTTGTGTAACTACTTTGCTTCCCTAAAGATATATAATTGTCCGTCTATTATTATTCGGTATTTCAATATGACCATGATTTTTAATTTTATCTACGCAATAACAATGGTCCTTTTGTAATTTTACCATAAATTTTACACGAGTTTGGCCCAATTCAGCAGATTGGATGAGCATATTGGATGATGGATGGTCTTCCCTATTGCCAATGATGCTCAACAATTAGACAAATTTAGCCCAAATAACAACTACATGTATGAGATCAGATCTTTGGTTCACTTTGGTTTACTTTTTATAGGGATAAAATGTAACTTTATGAATATTTGTATCAAAAATTTACACTTTTAGGCCATTTTATTGATCAGCAGCAGCGATGGTCAGGCTTGCGAGTCCCAACTTTTGATTTCTTTTCAATAGGCATGGATATCCTCCAAACCTACATTATCAGACACTAGACACTAAATGTGAGTAAAAATTTAAACTTTGCACGTTATAAGGAATTAACCCCTTCCACTAAACTCTTCCACTAAACTCAATTCCTGTGGTGCAACTTTTGATTTCAAATGTACGAAATAATATGTATACAGCTAGATATTTCAACCAAAAAAAGGAATGAATGAAACAAATAAAAACATTTCTCTGAGCAAGTTGAAGAAAATGCTCCTCCATTGGAGGAGTTAACTTTGGTCACAAAAGGAAGAATAGTCTCAAGTACCGGGCAAACCGAAAATACCAGATTCCATTACCCTACACGCAACACTATGGTTATCAATGCCATCCAGGGGCAAAAGAATGAAACTGGCAGCTAAACACATGAGATGAACAATTTTTTAAAAATAAATAAATAAAGGAACAGTGGGAAAAAAGAACAAAAGGCAACAAAGAAGAAATCAGAAGCTTACTTCTGAAAATACCATACTCCTAAATATGGTTTCCAAGAAGTTGGAGTGCCTAAAAAATTCTGGCTTGTTTCTTGCTCCAACTGAAAATGTATAGACTAGCTCCCAAATCCCCCAAGTGTTAATCAAGAGATCAGAGAGAGCTGTTATTTGTGATTCCAGAATACTGTCTTCTTTTCTCTTTCCTTTTTTTTTCCTTTTAAAATCTCAAAAGTATATATGAAATCAGCCTAGGCAAGTCACAAATGTTAAAAAATCATGTTATCCGTGACACCAACTAAATTGGAGGACTATCTCCTGGACCACAAGAAACATCATGAAGCGCCCTGTCTCTCAGTTGCTTTGTAGTAAAGCATCTTTTGTACATAGAACATCATGTAACCCTGGGCAGCCCTAACAATGTTCTCATCAACCTGAGTGATCCAAGCATCATCACACTTGTACCATTGATTGCTTAACCGCAAGTATGTCACATAATGGCCAGCATCTAGCTTACCTGAATGAGTGACAACGGCAAACAACTCAAACTCTGATGCCAACTCACTTGTGGCATCAGGCTCATCATCGTCAAAAGGAAAGATTCTGTTCCCGAAACGGCTCCTTAGGATCGAAGATGAAAGGTAGGGTGACATGTCAAGTGACAGGGGAAATTGCAAATATCGGTCCACCTTCCTTGACATCTTTCTTGTGGAAGAATGCTCAAATCTTTTTATGTGGAAGCATGAAACTAAGGGAAGCTTTCTTATGGACATTTGCTTGAGAGATTCCTGCCTCACCTGACACTGTTGACAGAAAAACTTTTGGTCTGACCCCAGCTTCTCAGCTCTTGTAAATTGCTCCAAGCAACCCCTCAGAGTTGATGTCCCCCAGGTTTGACCTGTTTTCATGCAATCTGACTCACCAGTGCAAGAATTTTTAGATGTGGTGGTAGCTATCTTGGCAGAACCCCCTTGATTTGGTTCCAAATCCAGTGAGATGTCAACGCAAGGGTCATAAGTTGTTGAAGTGAAACCACAGGCCATACACATAACATCGGATCGCAATATGCCAGAAAACACCCTGTGAGCAATGCAACAGTCTCCGCTGCCTGCGCCATCAAGGAAATAGGGTCATACAAATGTTGCAATAGAATCAAATGGTATCATTTTAAGAACTTATCTAACAACGTTATTTTACTTTTCAGCTATTGCATTCAAATTATTCAACAGATGACAAGGCATTGAAATTGTAAAACCAGTGTTTGTGTAAGATTATGGTGTAATCCACAGAAATGCACAAAAGAAATTATTCTAGCTTTCTTTACAATTCAATTTCATGTACTAATGTAAAATGAAGGAAATAAGGGGAAGGATAAATGAGGCATCATACAAAATAATCTAGCACCCTAGCTTGATGATCACAACTACTAGTTTAGTGCTATTATCATTTATGTCTCAATGACTTATCTTCAATGTGTACAAAAAACAGACCACAATGGTGCCAGGTGAACAACATATGAAAAAGGGTGCTTTAGACTTTCAGGAGCATAAAACAAACTCCCAAGTGAAAAGAACTACATCAATATCCCGAAAAATCTTAACCAGGATATAGAAAGCTCATATGGATTCCAACACAAGGTATGGGAGCCTAATACAATTTTTCCTCCAAGCTAGGACGAGCCTTGTTTAATTATAATCCTAAAAATGGCAAATGATCGAGTTAACAGGAGCATCATTTCAGCTAATCACCTATTTGAAGAAACCATGCTAGAGAGATGTTAACTTACGGGGACTCACTGGTGTATAGCAGCTAACACCATCACGCCAGCAGGTTGAGGTTGATAATTAGCCCTAATTTTTTGAGCAATGGTCAACTCCTAGAGCAACAAGCAAGAGACCTAAACCCATACCCTGCATTTAAATGTTGAGGCAATTTTGTCATCTTAAATAGTACTTTGTATTATCTTAAATGCAAAGCAATATTAAAGGCATTGAAGTCATCAAGACAGGGACACTCCTTTGATAATCTTGCATTGGCCGTTTGCAACTATCATTATGATAAGCCAATGCATTGACTTATCACCTGGTGAAAAAGACAACAGTTTAACATCTTGTACCACCTAAAGAGTTGCGTACTTGGCATCCCATTGCTACAACCACTTAATAATACAACAGAGATATCAGCATCCTATTATTCTGCTAGGCCAAAGGTAGATTTTGGTCATCAAGAATTTCACTAAATTACAGACTAACCACATAATTATTGAAGATATTAAAAAGAAAAAAGTAAGTGTCACCCAAAAATAAAAAAAGGAAACGTAAGTGCATTAGCCCATAATCCCATCTTTTCATTTTCTAATATGATGGCATTCACTAACCTCAATAATTTGAAAGGGTTGTACAGGGCTACTTACACGGGGGGGAAAAATCCACAACAGCTTAAATGCCACAACCAGAATCCACAGGAACAAATACGTCTTACAGATTTGAACAAATGCAAAATATATATCTCTATATATAGCGGGACCAGATAAATATCCAATTTTCACAGAAGGAAAGGCCTGGACAAGTTGATTTTGTTTTCACATTTACCCATAGAGAGTAAAATAAGCCCACATTAGAAGACTATGAGAAATTCCAATAAGCTCCCTAGATTTTATCTTTCTTTCTAACTTTTTCCCTTTTTGTCTTCTAGTTTTTGTTAAGGTTAAAAATTATAACTACCCCACACAAGTATAACCTAATTTACAAACAGTTCACAGTCACAGAATGCGAGAGAAGGGGGAGAAATAGGTGTCACTGTCAGAACATTACCTTGACTATGAGGCTTCCGCCGATCCCTCTCCACCTTTTCACATATCCCATCCAGCATGGAAATGAAAAATTCATGTGCATCTTGTTGTTCATAACCTGAAAGGTTCGCTGCATGTTGCCACCAACTGTGACATAAAAACAAAGACATCGTTAAAGAAATAGATCATTCAATAGAAAGTGAACTCAGAGAACTGGAATCCCAACAAAGCAGTTCAAGCAAGCATAAAAATTAGATATTCCAATTCCACCCTTTCTTCCACAAAATTAATAATCCAACGAAAACAAAAGGAATCACAGGGCAGAGATAAATCCCCATATAGAAGTTACTAAAGACCTAAATTCAACCAACACTACCCGCATTTACATAACCAAAAAAAAAAATCCTGCGTTAGGACCTAGCTGAAAATGCTCGATTCCACGATTCTTCATTTCACACGATGCGCACCTGTATAAGAACTTTGCAGGGCTATAGGGTTTCCGATCTCCTGAAAACACAGCGGAAAACATAGCATCCAGATCACAAGCCAAGCATACTCGCGAATTCTTATTCCCATTTCCGCCATCTCTGTTATTAGCAGTTCTCTTCTCCGCATTGCCAGCATTACCGTTTTTCTGACAAAAATATCGGTTATGTTTATCGCTAAGAAAATAATTTCTCAGAGGCGGCGTGTGAAGCAGAGCCTGCAAGACAGAATTCATAAAGCACGTATTCCCCAAATTGTTCAACCCACGCAATCCCCGCGGCAAATCCGAAGAACTATTGTCACTATCCAGCGGAATCGAACCGCTTCCCATCAAAAACCGCTCGCGCTGATCAGGAGACCACGGACGATAGTCCACCCTGCGACGCTTCCGAAGATTCTCCGGCCGCGGAGACGGAATCGTAGATGGCCCACCACCAAGAGTAGACGCGCTGGTCTGAGCCAATACCACCGCAGCATCGAAATCTCGATCGTAAATCTGGTCACGGCACGCGCAGCAGAAGAGCTCGGCCCGATCAACATCGACAGCGATCTCATGACCCGGCGACATTGTAGTGGCGTGAGCCGCCGCATGATACAGCCCCCCAGAGGGCGCGTGACAAGACACGGTGGCGCACATGATGCAAGCATATAGGCGGGAAGTAGATGACTCTCCACAGGCGGAACAACGTGGAACCTCGTGAGGATCCCGGCGTATGGAAGCACGACCGGGCTTTACCCGAAGGCAATCTTGGAGAGCCCGGAAAGGGTGGGACCCATTTGTAGATCGGAACTCAATCAAGTGGGGACACGGAGGCGGAGAAATCGGTTCGCTGGATGAGCGATTGATATTGGAAGACATGTAGGAAGACGAAGAAGAGGATGATGATAATAATGTGGTGGCCGACGATCGACGGTAACCCTAGATGGTTTCCAGAGCATTGGAGAAATTAAAGTCAGAGAGATTACAGAAATGAAAGTAACGGTATCGTGAAGGTTGATCAAGATTGAAGATTTCCAGAGTGTGGAGCTTGTGGAGCTTCTTCTTCGCTCTTCGCCGGGCTTGCTATAGCTTGCTCAATGCTCGTTGCTCGCAGCCACACTGTTGTTTCTTGTTTGGTCTTGTTTTTCTTTCTTGTCCCCACTGTGAAGCCAATTTAAAAAAAAAAAAAAGTATGAGCAAATAACGGGAAAGATAATTAATTAACCATAAAATATAAAATTGCCAGTTTTTTATTATTTTAATATCTTAATTTAATCCATAAAACAATAGCTCAAGTTTGTTTTTACTTGATTAATTGTATAATGGCTTTCAAATCTTAAAATGTTAAGTGTTTTCTTCTCTCCAGGTACGTTTTATGATATTTGAACTTATATTCTTCTTCTTATAAAGGTGGGATTTTTTACCACAATAACTAACAGCTTGTTAATGCTCATTCAAATCTTTTGTGTTTTACATTGAATCTTGTGATTGTTATGACGCTCATTTTTTGTGAGATTTTTCATTAATTAATTGCGTGTGTTAGATTGCATTCTAATTTTACTTTAATAAATATATTTCTAATTCTAATTATTCTCATAATAGGTGATGAAGTACTGAAATAGAATTTGTTCATTATCTCGCATCTTAAAAGAGGATAAGATGTCCTGATAAAAAGAAAAAAGAAAAAGAGGATAAGATGACATTGTAAAAGGGGCATAATTTTTTAAGAAATTAAGACTATTAAATATATTTTGTTATAAATATAATATTTATATGGATATCTATATATTTCTCAAGTCACTTTAAACTTGTAACTCCAAGTATATTTGGTTAATTAATTATCAAAATTAATTAAAATAATGATAAGGTAAAATTTCTCCCTTTTGACATTTATGGGACAAAATTACATTCTGAAAAACTTTCAAAGCAAAACTGTCCCTCGAAGAGAACTTCAGGGGCAAAATTGCCCCTTAATCCAAAATATATAGGACTTTTAATACTTTGGGCAAAGGGACAATTTGTTGGAGTCAAATTTAAAAACAATTAGAGAAATGGGGTTAAAAAAATTTTAATTAATTTTTATTATTCTTTTATTCTACATCTTCTCTTTATGAAAATTTTATAACATCACTTCTTCAATTTTTTTGAATTCAACTCATAAAAATTTTTTTCCCCTTCCCTTCTCTCTAAATCCCTCATACCAAACAGGGCCTTAAAAGTGAAGGGGCAATATTCTCTCATCTGTTTCTCTACTCCTCTACAATTCCTCTATTATCTTGTTAGTCATAACTTATGTTTAATTACACAATTTAATATGTTTAATGATATTTGAGGAACCAAACAATTATAGCATGAGTCTCTAACGAATTTGTACAAGGTATGAACATTTTCTTATTGATCACTTAAAGGTTCTTGTCCATCATACGAACGCATGATATTTTGATTTTTTTTATACTTTATATTATCTAAATATTTCATGCTTTATCGTTTAAATATTCAAAATCTATTCTCTTATATAGTTATATGTGTGGCGCGCGCGTGTGTATTATGATTATGATTATCAATTTGATAACAATTTGCACTATTTGGTGTATTGGAATTGGTGTCACATAGTATTCGTTTGGAATAGCTTATTTTTGGGTAATAGGTGCTTATAAATCTTAATTCACAGTATACGAGGTAAATATGTGAGAGGAGTTTTATCTCGACTTGTATAATAAAAATTTATTATCTAAAAATAAACTCAACCAAACACACACATAAATAAAAATGGAACTCACATATTAGGTTATTTGTTTTGTGGGGGATATACTTCCATGTGAAAGTTACTTTCAAAATTTTTTATGAAAATAGATTCCTTGGAACCCATGGGCCCACTTCAATAGAATTGAAATTTATTACCCTTATACCCTCATGATTGTCTCCTCTCTCTTTAATCTTCGGACTTGACAAACCTCCATCTCCCTCTCCTACGGCGACGACAAGGCACAGCCACAGCGAGGTACGGCGAGGACACTGAGGCATGGTGACAACAAGATCCCCGACCACGGAGGACAATGCCAAAGGACCAACTTCTTCAAACCACAGTCATCCTTCTGATGTAAGTCTATCATCGCCGCCGTAAGCCACAGTCATCAAATCTGGTTTTACTCCGCCTTTTGACTGATTCCTTCATTGTTTTCAAAGTGCTTGCCTATTTCCTCTAACTTCCTTCATTGTTTCGAAGTGCTTGACTATTTCCTCTACCTTCCTTCATTGTTTCGAAGTGCTTGCTCTCTACTCCTTCAGTGTCACCATCTCCAGTACCCAATGCCGCCACCATCTCATACATGGTGGGATCTTCGAAGGGAGAAATCTGGAAGGCGATAGATATGAAAAAACAAATATCTAGATCTGTTATTTGTTGTTTTGAAAATCTTAGATATACTCTTATATATATATATATATATATATATTGAAAGCTTTTCTGTTTATCGGTGTGGGATGAGGGAGCAAAGGGTCCCCGGTGATGTTTTCTGATAGTGGTTTTTTTCTTTTTCAAGGGAGGCCCTTTTTTTTTCAAAGACAATGGCATTTTAGTCTTTTTCTATGAAAAATACACATATTAATTAAAAATTATATCTCACTTTTATTGCCGTACCAAACATATTTTCACTCTTAGTTTCACTTTTAGTTCCACTTATATTTCTACTTCCACTTTTATCAAAAACTTTTCCATGCTTCCAAACGGAGTATTTATATCCCAAAAGAAAAAGTATTATATGTGTGTGAATAAATGACCAATAGAATCATGTTTTTTTTTTTTTACTTTGGGATTAAATAGCCATAAATCACATAACTTTTAATTTGGGGAAAGTGTATTGTGTTGTTTATTTGTATAAAAAAATTGTGGTAATTTGACTATTTGAAAGCTATAAATAATATAGCCCTGAACCTGAGTAATAATGATTCAAATATCTTGTATCATGAGAAGTTTTTGATAGTTTTGAAAAACATTTACTGGGGTCTTAAACACTAGTATCCGATGAGATTGTTATACTATTTTTTTTTTTTTTTTTTTGGATAGAAATGACAAGAGAGAAATCTCTTGGGGCCATTACGGGCCATTACAGCGGACCTGAATACAGAAAATACTAGCTAGACCCAAAAAAAAAAACACTTAGCTAAGGTCAGCTAATATTTGAATCGAACAAAAGTCAGGAGGATGTTCCAAAAGAGACAAGTCATTTGCCGAATGTAGGGCCTTCCGCGCCAAGATATCTGCACACCTGATAGCTTCTCGGTGAGTGTGAGTTATCTCTAAATCCCAATCCCTATAGATTAGTTGTCTGGCTTCCTCTAACTCGTTCTGGAGGGGATGGTATTGCCCTCCTGGCTGGAGTAACAAACGAACTGCTTCTGTCGAATCAGTGTGTAGCTTGATCTTTCTGAGATTCATGTTCTGACAAACAAGGAGACCCGTTTTGATTGTTTGAACCTCAGAGGCTGTCGAACCAAATGAGAAACCTAAGTTCTGTTGGAAACCGCAAATCCAAGCTCCTGAGCTATCACGAATCACTCCTCCAACTGCAGAGCTTTTGTTTTCGTCGACCGCAGCATCTACATCAATCCTAGCAAACCCCGATGGCGGAGCATTCCATCTTGCCGTATCTCTCTCTGGCACTCTGAGAATCTTGTGTCTGAGTCGGCCATCTTCTATGCTTTCATGAAGAAAATGGAGGCCTCGGTGGAGAAGTTGCTGTGTTCGGTCACTGGTTCCTTCGAAAGCTTTTTTGCATCTGTTTTTCCAAATGAGCCAGCATATTGAACCAAAAACCCTGAGCCAGGGCCATTTGGACATCTTTCGATTACCCGCCGAGTGCTGCATGTTCCAGTTGATCCAAACCTGTAAATTTCCAGAAAAAAATGCAGAGTAATAAATGGGGTTAATGCAAGAAAGCCAAACAGAATTTGCAAATTCGCAATCTCTCAAAGCATGTATTGCTGTTTCCTCACAGTTGCACTCGAAAGGACACTCAGTGTTTATCCTCACATCTCTCCTAGCGCGAATGGAGTTCGTAGGAACTCTTTCCTGGAACAGTTGCCACATAAAGAATTTAACTTTCTCCGGAATAGGCCATCTCCAGATACGTTGCCAGAAATGATCGGGGGATTCTTCAAACGACGAGTAGATCATGGAATAAGCAGATTTGACGCTGAAATTCCCATCAGGGGATTTCCTCCACCAGAATTTGTCGTCACCCGATTGGGAAGGAGGGGGAACTTCCTTGATTCTTTCCACAGCTCACCAAGGCAAAAACATACCCCATCTATGCAGGTCCCACTCCCCATCTGAATCGACAAAATTGTGAACATTATCTTTAGGATTTAATAAGGTGTGGTTTTGGTTAACATAGGATAAGAGGGGCTGATCAAGGCTTGTCCATAAATCCAACCAGGCATTTGTTGTTTGCCCACTTTTAAGCTTTTTGCCTACTGCTGTCCTGAATTTGTCCCAGACTGCTGTAATTGCTTTCCATACAGCGGACTGATTTCTTTTCTTTTCAACTATTGGTAGAGTCCCATTGCCGCAGCCGTACTTTGATCTGAGGACTTTAACCCATAAAGCATCAGGTCTAGTGATGAGACTCCAGCACAATTTCATGATGAGAGCTTTGTTTTGGCTAATTAGATCTTTGATGCCAAGGCCTCCCTCCTTTTTCCCCTTCTTGATTTTCTCCCAAGCAATAAGATGCTGCTTCTTGCTATCCGGACCTTGATTCCAAAAAAAGTTCCTATTTATTTTCTCAAGATCATGCAAGACCCTTTTAGGTAGAAGGTTGGTTTGCATCTGGTAAGTTGGAAGAGTGGAGAGAATGGAGTTTATCAGAACTGTCCTGCCAGCCATACTCAGAAATCTTCCTTTCCAGTTAGACAGTTTCTTCTGTACTTTAGAAACCAAAGGGGCGTATGTCATCCTGGTAGTTCTTTTGTGGAGAAGAGGAACACCTAAGTATTTACCAAGATCGCCGGAAACACTGATTCCTATGGTCTGGCCAAGATACAGAGCTCTCTGGAATTGGACATTTCTGGAAGCAAAAAGCTTAGATTTTGAGAGATTGATTTTGTGACCCGAGACTCTGCAGAAGTACTCCATCACATCCCTAATGTTCTCCATCTGATACGAAGAGGCCTCGCAGAATAAGAGCAGATCATCTGCAAAGAACAGATGAGAGAGCTTCGGGCCTGAACTTGTGATACTTAGAGGCTTCCATCTTCCTTCACTCACTTCTTTATTGATCAGTTGGCTTAAGCGCTCCATACATATGATGAATAGATAGGGACTCAGAGGGTCACCTTGACGCACACCTCTTGTAGGTTGGAACTGGTCAGAAAGAGACCCATTCCAAATCACTCTCATAGATGAGGATGAGACACATCTCATCAACAGCTTGACAAAGTGGTCATTTAAGCCCAGACTGCGAAGATTAAAATGAAGGAAGTTCCAGACTGACCAATCGGTTGGTAATTTACCATTTTGCCCCTGATTATCACAATGCTTACTAAACCATTACCAAGCACATTTTACGTCACAATTCACATCACATACCTCAAAAGTGCTTAATTAACATTGATTACATCACTTTGAAGTTATTAGCCCTTAACTACAATTTAGAATATTACATTGTGTATTCTTAAATTATATATCAGTTTATTAGTCAAACTAATTAGCTTGGAGAAAAAAATATGAATATAAATAATCTAAAGTAATTTAATTAACTTCTTTAATCTCGCCAAAAAATTAACTTTATCTTATATTTAGGACCGCAAGAAGTATAAAGCTAGAATGCCAACAATTATTATAAATCCAATAAATATTTATAAGTCTATGAGGCTACGTGATTATTTATTTTTATCAATGAAAGCAATTTATTTTATTATGATATTTATTTGTATATTTAAGTATATCAATTAGTTGATGAAGAATATAACGGAAGTATTTTTTCCTTTTCTTTTCTTTGTTTGCCCAGGATATAACCGAAGTATTTTTCATTTATATGAATGATAATATAAAAATAATAGTCAACGTCACATATCGAAGCCCCTTAAAGGGGCTTGTTTGCTTAAACATGATGAGTGATTCTATGCTTCCAGTACTTGTGTCAAATGTCAAGAATATCCCATGATTGTAAAACAATAATTATGTTCATCCAAGGCCAGCCAACCTTTACAATTGTTTGTAATTATTTATCTGACAATTTCGTTTTTATCAATTAGTAAATTAATATTGAGGTAAAAAACTAATAAATTAATATTTCCTTTCTCATTTCTATCTTGGAGTATGGTTCTTTGTTGGAAATTTCTTCCTTTTTTTTTATCTTTTGCCAAGGAAATTTCTCCCTTGCAAATACATAAAATCAGGACTCTAAAATGGTCTAATCATTATCGAGTCTCCATAGACTGGTAATTAACTTTTTGCAAAATTACCTAAAAGCCTACTACTAATGACAATTATGTTGTTCAATGACTACTTCAGCTTAACAAATAATAAATTTGACTTCATAGAATGACAATAATTGAAGAAATGACAACTAATTCTACACAAATTCAACGTCTTGATTCACAAGTGGATTTATTTGTCATTGTGGTTCCATAAAGTTAAAGTTGCTACTCTCTCTAGTCTTAAATATAAGACAAAATATTTTTTTAGAGATATTTAAAAAGTTAATTAAATTACTTTAAAATATTTATATTTGTCATTTTTTTCTCCACACTATTTTGCCTAACTTATAAATTGATATATAATATAAAGATCCACAATATATAATATAACTAAGTAACTTATTGAGCTTCTTTAATCTGACAAAAAATAAAATCAACTATATCTTATATTTAAGAATAGAGGAAGTATTTGTTAAGTTGAAAAAGCCTCAATGGTAGTTTTCATAAATGTAATTATCACTTACTGAGGGCAATTATATAATTTCATAAAAAGAGTTAATCTTAGACCATTTCCTACGGACTTTACAGTGACTACACTAATTCAGGGTCCTGATTTGAGGGTCACGTATTCTAGTGGAATTTTTCTATCATTCTCCCCATGAAATTTTAAATGAAAAAAGATACTTAAATATCACTTGAATTTCAAAATTTCAAATTGGTTTTGTTAACAATAAGAGTAATGGAATTGACAAAAAGAATAAATCAATTAATAACTAAGGTTTTTGGGAAATCACTAATTTAGGATTTTAAAGTTTAAGTGATATTTAAGTATCTTTTTCCCAATTTTAAAGTAGTCATGTTTAGTCTTCAAAATTTCACTTACTTTTAAATTTATTGATGGACTAATTATATTTTGGATAAAATTTAGGTTGAGTTCATTTGGTTCATTATATCTGTTGTTAGAATCAAATTTTGCCACATGGATTATAATTCCCCCATTATGTCCATTATGTGTTTGGGGTTAAATGCCGATGGAGGAAAAAAAATCTAAGTGGCATAATATACTTAATGAGCTTGATATAAGTTTTATCTCATATTCTCAGTCTTTCAATATATTTACAATATTTATAAAGACCTAGAATATTCAAAAATACTCCCTCCAATCCTTTTCATAAGGAACGTTCTCTAGGGGTAATCATTTTTATACAGAATAAATCTTATTTGTCTGAAATTTAAAACTAATCTTTCCATTTTTACCCTTAATAAAATATCATTAGTGGAAAAGTCCCTTTTTAGACCGCCACATTTAGATCGGTTTTGGCGGATAAGGTCTTAAAAATTTGTGCAGTGACAATTCTGTAATTATATTGTACTTATAAGACCGATTCTAAAAAAAACCGGTCTTAAAAAATTTATTTAGACTGGTTATAAATAGAACCGATCTTAAAATGTTAAAATTTTTAAGAATTTAAAATGTTTTAACATTTAAGACCGGCATGCCGATCTTAAATGTTAAAACATTTTAAATTCTTAAAAATTTTAACACTTTAAGACCGGTTTTTATATCAACCGATCTTAAATGTGTTAAATTTAATATCCGTTTTTATAAAAACCGGTCTTAAATTTGAAATTTCACTCTTTTAAGACCGGTTTTTATTGAAAATAGGTTTAAAAGGTAAGATTTTTCTCCCGTATTTTTACTCCTGCGCCCAGATCACACACTTTATGAACCCTTTCTTCTCTTTTCGCCATTTCTCTGTGAGCTCTGTTCGTGCTTGTTCTGAACTTGTCCATGGTGTCCCGTCCCTCATTTGCTCAACTCTCCTCTGTCATTACCGCTGTTGTTGCTGTGTTCGTCATCGCTGTTCTTTGATTTTTGTCAGTCTTCTTCGCCGCCACCTCTATTCTCCGCAGTGACCATTCTCCTTTGCCTTAACTTCCCTCTGTCAGTGCCGTGAATTTGAGAACTTCATTTTAACCTTAGTCGATGCCATTGTAACTTTGGGTTGAAACTCACTCCTTGGTCTTCAATCAGGTTAGTATTCGATCTGTTATTTAGTTGTACATTGTTCAATAATTAATAATGCTCTATGAAAAAATGGTTCTGGTTGTTTTGAGCACTTAAAAGTAATCTAGAAAAAATTAAATCTACACATTCTTATTAGATATATGCTTTGACTTTTAATTACATTCCTGTGATATTTGGCTTGGAGTAATACCACTCTATGTTCTGTTTTAATTTAGTGTGATTGTTTGATTATTGTCAGTGTTATTGGTTTGTTAAAATAATACTAGTGTCAAATGGTGCGTGTTAATTTCATTGAAATCTCTAAAACTCTATTGTTGTTGTTGTTTTGTCTATCCTTTTGTTGTTGAATATAGGGTGCTAGAAGTGTCGAGATATATATATGGATCATAGTTGGATAAACGCTAAACGAACGAGTGTTGAATATGATAATAGGGTGAGGGCTTTTTTAGATTTAGCTAGAAGAAATGCCGATGATGGTAGTGGAAAGTTTTATTACCCTTGTGTAGTATGTTTGAATGACAAGCGACTAAGTACTGCAAATATATATACTCATTTAATTTGTAAAGGATTTTGTAAGAGTTATACAGTGTGGGTATGGCATGGTGAAGAATTAGAAATGCCAAGTTCATCTCAACATGGGAGAGTGAACTTTGATAATAATGACACAGATACGGTTAATTGGATAGAGGATATTATTCGTGATGTAGGAGAAGAAACTTTTGAGCAATCACATGCATATGGTAATATGTGCAGTGTCCGATATGTGAAACCTCGAGGAACAAATCAAATAACGCTCCTGCAAAAGTATTGTGTTACCTTCCAATCATACCAAGGTTCAAGCGCTTGTTTGCTAATGAAAACAATGCAAGAAATTTGAGATGGCATGTGGATGAGAGGATATCCAATGGAAAGCTTCGACATCCGGTTGATTTTTCTCAATAGAAGAAAATCGATCAATTATTTCCTACCTTCGATGAAAAGCCTAGAAACCTTAGGCTTGGGCTTAACACGGATGACATGAATCCTTTTGGTAGTCTGAGCAGTTAGAGCTGGGAAAACGGGCCGGCCC
Source organism: Inga oerstediana (assembly GCA_963210345.1). Lineage (NCBI taxonomy): Eukaryota > Viridiplantae > Streptophyta > Magnoliopsida > Fabales > Fabaceae > Inga > Inga oerstediana. The sequence continues at coordinate 45,501,788 of OY723407.1, forward strand.
TTCACGGGCTCGGGCCGGCCCGTTTCCTAAAAAGTACCATATTTTTGAAGCCCGCGGCCCTACAGGGCTGGCCTTTCACGGGCTCGGGCCTAAACGGGCTTAAACTCATTTTAATTCAATTTTTTTTAAAAATTTTTACAATTTATTTATTATTTTGCTTTAAATTGATATACATTATTTTTAAAACTCATAAATTTTTAGTTAAAATAATCATCTAATGTCCAAATTAACCTTTTTTCTAAGTTTAAATGAATAAAACATTGTAGAAAATAAAATAAATCAAACCAATTAATAAGTATTTGCCTGTTATTAATACTCTATTAGGAACTTAGGTGTCTCTCATATTGATAATTTGATATAATGATATTATATTTATTAATTTATTTTAAAAAAATATTAAACGGGCCTAAAAGGGCCGGCCCGCAGGGCTTCAGGGCTGGCCCTACAGGGCTTGCGGCCCTACAGGGCCAGCCCTTTTAGGCCCGCTTCCATTTTCAGCCTCTAAATCATAGGTCTGGCCCTTGAGGGCTCGGGCCGGCCCGACGGGCTCGGCCCGAATTCCCAGCTCTATGAGCAGTATACATAGTTCATGGCCTGTTCTGTTGGTAATTTACAACTTATCTCCTCTGTTATGCATGAAACGAAAGTACATCATGTTGTTTATGTTGATTTCGAGACTAAAACAACCCAAAAATGACATAGATGTTTACCTAGAACCCTTGATCAAAGACTTGAAAGAGTTGTGGGACAAAGGTGTTGATGTTTTTGACGCGAACAAGAAGGAGATTTTTAAAATGCGAGCCATGTTCTTTTGTATTATAAATTACTTCCCTACATATAAAAATTTGTCAAGATATAGTGTTAAAGGCCATAAAACATGTCCGATTTGTGAAGAAGGAACATGCTACCATCAACTTCAATATGGAAGAAAGACAATTTATCTTAGCCATAGGAGATTTCTTAGACGAGGTCACCCGTATCACAAATTAAAGAAAGCTTTTTTTGGTGAACAAGAGTTTGAAGATGCTCCGAAGGCATTAACTGGGGAGCAAGTTTATGAAAAGGTGAAAAATATGAATGTTATCTTTGGTAAGACTACAAAGAATAGTAATGAGAAAAGTAAATGGAAAAAGAGATATGTCTTCTTCAATCTTCCATATTAGCCGAAGCTTGATGTGAGATACTGTATTGATTTCATGCATGTGGAGAAAAACGTTTGTGATAGTATTGTTAGGACACTGCTTAACATACAAGGTAGTTCTAAGGATGGCATGAAGGCAAGATTAGATTTGGAAGAAATGGGGATACAAGAAGACTTGCATCTAAAGCCATGTGGTAAGATAACTTTTTGTCCTTCAATTGCTCATACTTTGTCTAAGGATGAGAAAAGAAGCTTTTGTGAGTGTTTACATGGCATCAAAGTTCCTTCAGGGTATTCTTCAAATGTTAGGAAGCTTGTGTCGATGAAAGACTTGAAGTTAGTGAGGCTAAAGTCTCATGATTGTCATGTCTTAATGCAACAACTGCTCCTAGTAGTTATTCGAGGCATTGCCGAATATAATCTTCAACATATTTTGACTAGACTTTGTTTCTTCTTCGATGCTATTTGTAGTAAAGTCATTGAGACAGAAAAATTAGATGAACTGGAAAATTAAGGATATATGATCTTGTGCCAGCTTGAGAAGCCTTTTCTTCCTTCTTTTTTGACATCATGGTACATCTAATTGTTCATCTAGTTAGGGAGATGAAGTTGTGTGGCCCTATATATTTACGATGGATGTACCCAATTGAAAGAACTATGAAAATCCTAAAAGGGTATATGAAGAACCCTAACCGGCCTGAAGCATCTATTATTCAGAAATATGTTTCGAAAGAAGCCATGACGTTTTGTTAAGATTACTTGTCAAATGTGGACACATTGGACTTCCTAAACATCATAACGAAGAAAGCGGTAGACGCAGGGCTTCAGTAAAGAGTATGGATCATGATGAATTGCAACAAGTCCACTTGTACATCTTGAATAATATTGATGAAGTTCAAGATTACATTAATGCTCATATAGAAATTGTACGGAAAGGAAATAGTCGAATAACTGAATAAATGTTAATCAGGGAGCATAACAAAACTTTTGCACATTGGTTAAAAAAAAAGGTTGATGGCAAAGAATGTGTTTCTGATACAATCAAATGGTTAGCACGTGGTCCTGAGGCTGATGTCATAAGTTGGACTTCATTTGTGATCAATGGTTTTACGTTTTACATGAAGTCCCTTGATGATAGGAGCACCATCCAGAACAGTGGGGTTATTTTAGTGGCTGAATCTATGCACTTCTTTAGTTCAAAAGATAAGAATCCTATATTGGTAGCAATACCTTATTATGGGGTTATTGAAGAGATTTGGGTGGTTGATTATGTTAAAGTTAAACTTCCCATTTTCAAATGCAAGTGGGTTATGTCAACAATGGTGTGATGATTGATCAGTTGGGATTTATATTGGTTGATTTGAAGAGTAAAAGTTTTAGAGATGAACATTTTATTATGGCATATCAAGCGAAACAAGTGTTCTATGTTACTGATCAGGCAAATAAAATGTGGTCTGTAGCTCTCCAAGGGAAAAGAGTCGTTGATATTAATTAGGAAAGTCATTCAATGAATGTTCTTCTTGAGACTCCTTCTTTTTCTAGGGGTTTACCAAAATTGAACGAAGAAGATGAAGCAGACAATGAACACGGCACAAGAAACGATCATCATGAAGGGATATGGGAGGATATCCCTTTATAAAACTACATTGAAGGTTAGTTAGCTAAAATAATTATTATGAACTATATTTGAATTACGTATATTGTTATTGGTGTATATATAAAACTACTTTTTTTGTTGTCGTCACAGGAAAATGAAGGATATGAGTTGTAAGTCTTAGTATAGATTCTCCGAAGTCAGGCCAGCTAGTGATCATCAGCCTATGAAGAGTGTGTATAAAGTATTTTGCCATAATGAATAACAACATTGTTATTAATGTAATTTAATCTTTGATGTATGTATGTAAGTGAAAAGATAAGGAAATTGGTCAAAAGAGCATTTTCATGGTTATATGATTTCCTTGCATTATGATTCTGTCTATGATTGTGACTTTATTATTCATGGTTGTTTTCCTTGCTTCTGTTTCTGCCAGCACTATTTAAGCACAAGGGAGTTGGGCTTTAATATGTTCCAATGAGTTTTGAGTCTCTTACATGTCATTAAGAAGTTAGTTATAATCTGTAAGAGAAGAATTTATTTGAATGTCGTTGAACTGGCTGCTGCTTACTGAGTGAAATATTTTAACAGAGGAAATGGTTTGCTGGGTAAATGTTTTAAACGAAAATTTTAAAAAAACTACTTTTAAGACTGGTTCTCTCCAAAACCGGTCTAAAAAGTACATTTAAGACCGATTTTAGAGAGAACCGGTCTTAAAAATATTACTTTAAAACCAGTTTATTGTAAAACCGATTTAACAGTATTTCTTTAAGACTGGTTTTGTAGAAAATCGGTCTTAAAATTTCAAATTTTTAGGCTAGTTAAAATCGGTCTAAAATTTGAACCTTTTAGACCGGTTCCTCTGATAACCGGTCTAAAAATATTTATTTTTAGGCTGGTTTTATAATAACCAGTCTTAAAACATTTTTTTAAGACCGGTTCCATAACCGGTCTAAAGAGTAGTAGACTTTTAAGACTGGTTGTATCAAGACTGGATCCAGAACCATTTTTAAAAGTGATTTTTCCACTAGTATATGTCACTTATTATTTCTACAATGAATTTTCACTCACTATCTCTCATGTATACTCTTACTAAATAAGTGTATAATTGGAAAGCAAAGTACATAAGTTGCAATTTTATTGCTTAGCTAAAGTATACTTTTAGTCCTTTAAGTTTACATCAGGCATAGTTTTGGTCCCTTAACTTTTAAAAAGTATATTTTTGGTCTCATAATTCTAACACCGTTAAACTTAAGTGATGACTATATAAACTTAAATGATAACTGTGTCATTAAATGCTATTAATCTTATCAACACAAAGTTGGTCTAGAAGTGTAAGGTGTAATACCCCAAATTCTGAGACTTGAGGTTAGAGAATAAGCCTGAGATTAGTGAACTGCTAAGCTTTGGTTTAGTAGGATCCCAAATGGTGATTAATGGATAATGACTCCAAAAGTGGATGTGGTTAGTGAAAAATAAACCCTTTTGGAGAATATGATGTAGATTGTAGTCGTTGTGTTATGAGCAGCGCTAAAACCCTGTATTTAAGCTCAATTATGGATTAACATCTAAATTGACTTAGAATATAGGGAGGGCGCATAAGGTGGTGTAAATGAATGAGAAAATGAGTTTGGTGGTGATTCAGTGTGAATTGTCGTAATCAGGGGCAAAACGGTAAAGTTACCGACCAATTGATTAGTTACCAAAGAGGAAACTCATTAGTAACTTCAAGATCAATGGTTGTGATTGATTTGTGTAAGAGATCAACGGGTGAAATCCCATGCATGTGTGCCTATGTGAACTCATGGTTGATTGAGCAAGAGGGTAACACTTGGCAAGTTTTGGACCATCAAGTCAAATGTTCAAAGTTGCTTTTTCCTCTTTCCTCTCTCTATTAGGTCAGCCAACAAGCTTTGGAGATGCCAAAATCTAATTTCCCATGTTCATTTCATCTCTCTCCTTCATCCTCCATTTTCATTGAGCCAAAGGAGGAAAGAGAAAGAAAGAAGCTCATGGTAAGTGCCTTATGTGACCTTATATGCTTAAACACCCTTCTTTAATGTTGTTCATAGTGATGAGAGCTTCATCCCTATGGTTTTAGATTATTGATAGCTTAAGGAAAAGTGGAAAGATGAAGAATAAAGGAATTTGTTTGGGAAAGAGGAAGAGGTGAGTGTTTGCTCCCTTTTGATCTATTGATTGTGGTTTTTGGTGGAGTTTTGTTAATTGTGATATTTGCCCTAATTTTGTGTGATTTTTGAAATGTATGAATTGCCTTGTGTTTTGAGTGGCAATGGGTGTCTTGATGTGTTATAGAGCCAATGGAATTGGTTTGAGAACTTGGAATAAAAGGAATGGCAATGTGTGTTTGTGTTGTGATTGTGTGATGACATATTGTGATTATTGGTAAAACATGTCAAAGTAATGTGAATTTGGTTGATTTGGTATTTCCAATGGATTCCTTGTGAAAATTTGTGTGGGAATGATGTTTGGTATGAAAATGGGACCATTGGAAGCCAAAGTGTGAAAACTGAAATGCTGTCCATTGAAGTTCTATTTTGAGCAGTCTGTTTGTGTGAACGTTTTGACTGGGCAAATTATGTCTAAAAATTTTGAAACTTTTCAGTCTTAAATTTCACATCCCAAGCTTTAAAATGGACATATAATTTGTGTCATTTCGTTTAGTGAGCTAGGAGATATGACTGTCTAAAGTTTGGGATGGAAACTGGACTCTGTTTTGGGGTAGTATTGAGTTTTGGGTGATTTTGTATTTTTGTAGTGATTTCTGGTAATGTTCCATATTTTTCCTATAAATAGGACTTAAATACCTTTCATTTGGCTTTAAAATCACCTCATTTTGATTTTTTGGAATCAATTATGATTTTTGGAAGTTCAGCCAAGGAACATGATTTTCTTGGTCGCGGCCCAAATGTTTCTGACCTGTTTTTGGCCACGGCCAGTGGATTTGTGGACCGCGGCCAACCCCCAAAAATGAATTTTTGGGCTTCCGAAGATGGTCTTTGGTCAAGTGTTTTCCCAAGCCTTTAGGCATGTATTTAGGCTTTGATTACCCACCTAAAGGTCATGAATGATAACCAACTTTAAGTGATATGAAAGTAAGGTTTTGGAATAGAGAATAACCTTATGTCCTTGCTTTAGTTATAGGGTTTATGTTCACCCTGATTGTGGTTCGATATTCGTCTGATCGTGAGTAAGCGATGCTGGAGCATACGTGGAAGACAAGTGTAGGGAACTTACCTCTCTTGTATGCTTCGATATTTATATTTGTGTATTGATCTATGTATTGCTTTGCTTGATTATGTGAAACATGTATGAATGATTATAGCTCTGTTTCTAGTTATGCTATGGCCATGGGTATGTTGTTGAAACATTGAGCATATAGATATATCATTATGTGAGCATGAGTTATGTATTGCAAATATGTCATACATTAAACACTTATCTTACATGCATATTGGTATTTATTTCCTATTGAGATTCTCTCGAATCTCACCCTCCCCTACCAACATTTTAAACAGGGTAGGTGGATCAAGGTTGGAGCAAGCAGCCAGGGGCCACAAGGACTCCCTTTTGGGTTATTTGAGTTTTGGTAGTTGGTTATCATTGTAGTTGGAATATTTGTATTCGATATAGATGTATATTTGATTATGTATGAAGATGGGATTTATGTGATCCCTATTTGAGAAATTGTAAAGGGCGAATGTGCTCTATGAATTCTATGTAAAGGTATGGATCCGGGAGTTGTCGGGATGATATTGTTGTACACTCTGATATTTGTAAATGTTATATTCCACGTGATGTAATTGTATTCGAAATTGAATATGAGACCAGGTAAATTAGATTTTGAAAGTTATTTGTGAAAACCCTATCGTGAAGATGAGATTTTAAATAAGTTTTGTTTCTTATTGGTCTCTATTTCATTTTTAATCTCGTATTTCGAATATAATTATGGAAGGGGATTACATCAAGCCCCGCTAAATCCCTCTAGGTGTCAAGTTCAAGTCTTAGAGGAGACATTTGTGTTGGGAGGAGCAACTACGAACCCCGAACAGGATACTGAATTATAATATATAAAAAATGCTATTAACCTTAAATTTAAAATATGTGTAAATTAAAACATATATAAAAACCTAAAGAAGCAGTTAATATCAAGAACTATATTGTATTACAAAATTTAGTTTAATAATCTAAATATAATAGTTTAAAATCTAAGTATCAAAACCTCAATTTCATTTGTAGGGTTTGTTGGTTTATTTTACTTTAATAATCTAAATATATTTATTAAAAATTAAAATTTAAATATGCTTTGTTAGCTGCACATTAATCACTTGAGTTTGTTGCTTCAAAATTTTCTATTAGTAACATTAATAATGTTGGAAATATAGGACCAAAAGTATAATTTATAAAGTTAAAGGACCAAAAATATATATTATGTTAAACTTAAAGGATTTAAAGCATACTTTAGCCTTTAATACTTTTAACTAACATTTTAAATCATATAATTTTGATAGTTGTTTCTTATAAAAAGGACCGGAGGATAAGTAAATAGTGAACCTCTCCTTTTAGGCTGCATGATAAATTAATTTTAATTATTTTCCACAATTATTGTAGGGTCCCCACCCCTTGGTAAGGGTGAGCATGATGCCCAATCGCTTAGTATGCCCAGCCAAACCCGGTTAAAATTGCCTAGCCCATCCTCAAAAAAATGGTTTGAAAAAATATTGGGTATCTTTGGGCCAGGTTAATTATTGGGCTGGACTGGGCATCGGATAGGGGTACTACCCTACTCATTTGACCCAACTCGACAAATTTTATACCATTTATTTAAATATATATTATTCAAAGCATATTGTTTTTTATAGAATAAATTATATTATATATATATATATATATATATTATTTTATTTAAAATATATATTACTTCGTTGCATTTTATATTATTATTTAATATTCATCCAAAATGTTTTATTTTTTATTTGGACGAATGCTACAACGCTTTCAAAAATTAGAATTAGAGCCAAGTGAAATTTAGTTTATTGAAAGTCGTTACTGCAATTGTAAATGTTAATATTAATCAACATTTATATGTAAACACATATTACTTTATAATTTATAATTGTTAAGACATATGTTCATATTAATCAACATTCATACATAAACACATATTACTTCATAATTTGTAATTGTTAAGATATATGGTAGTTTTTTAAATTTCAAGATTCAACTTATAGACTTATTTGAAAATATCCTCAGGTGTGAAATAATAGAATGTATTTGAAGTTTATAATAATATTTATAATGAATAATTGCAATTTTCTTTTGTATATGGTAAGGGCTAGGCATCACCATTAGGGCAGGGAAGCCTACCTTGCCCAAAATGATTAGGGTTTTTATCGGGTAAAGCTGGGCAATAGGCGGCAAAATACAACTTGTTCATCCTTTGAGTAAGGGTCTCTCTCTGCCTAATCCTATCCATACCCACCCCTACCGCTTGGTGATATATCTAAATAATATTTTACAAAATTTAAAATAAAATTTTACCAAAACCAAAAAATTGAAATACTTGTATTATTTGTAATTCATGAACGACATAATTAATAGGGAAAAAGACACTTAAATACCATTTGAATTTACAAAATCCTAAAAAGTCTATTAACACATGTAAATGAATGAAAGGCAATATGGTAGGAATCTAAAATTTTAAAGTTTGTGCATTTTTACCAAAATGCCGTTAATATTTTAATTAAAAAGAAAAAGAAAAAAAAGGCACACTCGCCAGAGCACCATCGCTAGCCGGCAGCACCCTCCGGCCATTGAAGGTCTGGCCAAAGTCACTGGAGCTCCAACACCGGCGACTACTTTTTTCTGGGTAGGAATTGATTTTTTTTATTTTGAAAAAATGTGGAGCTAAGTGGTGGAGGTGGGATTTGAACCAAGCCCACCTTGGTTGGTTCAAAAAGCCTTAGTGTGTCTTTGGGGGGAGCGTTTGAACCCCCCAAACACCCAATTGAGTTTATAAGCTCAATGGATAATTTGAGAAAAAAAATTTGAGTGTTTGTTTCCCAAAGTGAGCAATCAAGCTTAATTCTATCTTAATAGTTTTTGCCATAAGCTCCATTTCTCAGCTTTTACTGATTTAGCTTTTGGGGAAAGTGAGAATAATTAAAATATTTTTTTAGTTGTGTCCAGTGTACTATCAGACTTATTACAATTTTACCCTTAATATACTTTTTTTGCTACAAAAATTAATTTCAACTATTATTTGGTGCTTTTAACTCTTAAAATATTTTTTCAACTATACCCAATGTGTTATCAGATTGATTGCAATTTTATCTTTAATGTACTTTTTCCGTTCCAAAAATTATTTTAAACTATTTTTTGATGTTTTTAACCCTTTAAAATATTTTTTCACCCACACTCTCTTACTATTATGACAAAAGTCACTTGTGCTTAAGTCAATTCAAACAAATTTTACTTTTGCAAAATTCATTTATACAATCGTTGTTCCAAACATAAATCACATTACACAATCGGACTTTTACCAAAAATAAAATTATCAAAAGTTAAATTGAGAAACTCTATTTTTCCTATCGCTGTTACAAATACACTCTTAATCATTTGGCCACCAAGCAACCATTTGATGTGTGTGTGTGTGTAACACATACAAAGGCGTAATAGTATTTAACCAAAAAAGAAATGGGAATGAATAAATGCATAATGGTATTAACTAGAGGCATAAATATATTAACTCAATGAGTAATAATATTAACTAAAGGCATAAATGTATTGACTAAATGAGTAATAGTCTTAACTAAAGTTGTAATGGTATAAACTAAATGAGTAATGATATTCACTAAAAGTATAATGATATTTATTAAATGTGTAATAGAAATGATTAAAGGCATAATGGTATTATAATGGTATTGATTAAAACCAATATTTACGCATTTAGTTAATATCATTATGCCTTTAGTTAATATCATTATTCCTTTAGTCATTACCATTACATATTTAGTCAATACATTTACGCCTTTAGTTAATATTATTACTTGTTTAGTACCATTACAACTATAATCAATATCATTATGCCTTTGGTCAATATGTTTATGCATTTAATTAATATCATTACTCATTTAGCTAGTTTATACTATTATAACTTTAATCAATCTCATTATTCATTTAATCAATATCATTAAGCCTTTAGTCAATACCATTAAGCTTTTAGTCAATACTTTTACGCCTTTAATTTATATTATTACTCATTTAGTTAATATATTTACGCCTCTAGTCAATATCATTACTCCTTTAATTAAATACCATTACGCCTTTGTATGTATTATATACATATATATTCTTACACACACACACAAAATGGTAGCTTGATGGCCCAATAGTTAGAGGCTTTTGGAGCTAATAAGGTGGGGTGGGTTCAAATCCCACCTCCACCACTTAGCTTCACATTTTTTTAGAAAAAAAAAAAAAATTAATCCCTTCATCTAAAAGCAAGGTTCTGAAACTCGGACCGGTCACTGAACCGGTCAGGGTACTGGGTCAAGGGTCAGTGGGTTAGACCGGAGTCAAACCGGAGTCAAACCGGGCTTAGACCGGTGAGGTATAAAAAATTAAAAAATAATTTCAACCAATAGAGCAATACTTGCAGCAAGAATCCCGACCAAATGACAATGACAGAAAGTAAAACTAAGGATATCTATTAATCAACTACTGTATTATAGTAAGAGAAACAACTAAAATTTGTCAGATTTGTCAATGAAAAACCAAGACACAGATTTTAAATTCCGAATATCTGGAAACTATGAAAGAAAGCAACAACCTATTTTCAATTCTTAGAGTGAGAAGTGAGAAATTGAGAATTGAATTGAGAAAGCGAAGACCTCAGTTTAGCCATTTAGGTTTTTTTTTTTTTTAAAAAAAGTTGATTGGTTCAGCATTCAGAAAAAAAAAAAAAAAGTGACCCGGGTTGACTCTCTAACCTGGCCGGGTTAGCCGGGTCAACCGGGTTGACCTGGTCTAACCGGTTCAGTGGCAAACCGGACCGGTTTTCCGGCCGGTTCGGCGGTTTCCGGTCCGAACCGGCCGGTCCGGTCCGGGTTTGCAAACCATGTCTAAAAGAGAAGCCACCGGCAACTCCGATGGCTAAAGGGTGCTGGTTGGCACATGTTGGAGCTCCAGAGGCCAGCTGCTGGTAGCGCTCTGGCAAGGGTGCCTTTTTTCCTGTTTTTTTGAGTTCAAATATTAAGAGTATTTTTATAAAAACGCACAAACTTCAAAATTCCAAATTCTACTCATTTCACCTTTCTGTCATTTTCATGTGTTAACAAATTTTTTGAGGTTTTGTAAATTCAAATGGTATTTAAGTGTCTTTTTCCTTAAGTAATAGCACAAGTTGATATTTTAATAAAAATATAATCTATTGTAATTTTTGTGTTGTTTGTGTTATTTTTGCCTCACACCTAAAATTTACCCAGGCTGGTTAAATTATGAGTCTTGAGTTTTGGCCCAAAAAATTCAACGTAACTTTTGCCGTCATTATTTTTTTTATATTTCAAATGGATTATTATTGCTTTTTTCTGGTGTTCATTGTTCAATGTTATCGACCGGATGCAATAAACTGGACTTTGGACCAGTTTAGAGCATCCTATTAAAAGGACTTGGTTTGGTATATTGGGTCTAGCAGAAACTAATGTTGGCGAGATAGATTGGGTATTACATTGTATGGGCTTTTAACTTATTGGGCTATTATTTTGCTGCTTATTCATATGGTCGGATAATTAACATTAATAGATAAAATGTATCAAAAAAACATTAATAGATAAATTTTGGAAATATAACAATTTCATGGCCGGGAATGCGCCTGGATTTTCCCCAAAAAATGGAGATGAACCTGATAATTGGATGACCCATTTAATTTGGAGATTTTTTTATATTGCTATTTGACTTGATCAAATTTAAGTATTATTAATTCCAATTAAGAATAGTTCTCCCAAAAATATTTACTGCTTTCATATAGATTTGAACTCTAGAGTCCATACTTCAATAATCAAAGTTCTTTTTAATAGGAGTCTAGGACCAATGCCTGTTAGTTTTAACTTGCAAATTTTGGAAGTTAAGACTTGCTTTTAAAATATTTTTTGAATATGATCTTACAAACCCGGTTAATTTAACATGTGAGTTAAATAAGCTAACCAAAGAGTTTAATTGGTTGGCCCGTTTAACTTAGTAATATATTAAAATAAAAGAAAAATTGGGAAAAATTCTATCGTTAAAAATTTTATTGGTAAGCCTATTAAACTTTTGTACACAAGGAGTATCAGTACTCTAATTTAGAACCTTCTCACCAATAAAATTTTTAATAAGGTAGTTTTTCTCATTTTCCCCATAAAAACCCAAATTTAAAATATTATGAATCCCAAATTATTAAGTCATAGCTTTAAAAAATTAACTAGGGTGTGTTCTTTGTAGTTATTCTCAATTTTCTTATTATTTCTTAATTTAATATTACTATGTAAATAATATTTCTTTGTTTAAATTCTCTAGTGGAAGATGCTGATATGCTCGCGGAGAATGAGTTAATGCTATGTTTGTAAACACGTTTTGGGGGTAAATAAGTCCTTATTACGCAAGTCGAGATAAAACTCCTCTCACATACTTACCTCGTATGCCGTGAATCACGATTTATAAGCACTTATTACCCAAAAATAAGCTATTCCAAACAAGTACTTAATGGTATTGATGGCAACACTACGTCTAGAATACAATACAATTGTTGTCATTTAAGACATTAGAATGACAAATGATAGACATTAGAAAGATATTTGAACAATTTACTTTTTTTTTTTTTTTGAATTGATGATAGACATTAGAAAGATAAATGATGGGAGATACACATGTTAATTCTTAAATTCTTTTGAGTGAAATATATGCATATTAACTTCACTTTAATTTGGTGGGTTGAAAATCAAAACCTAGCTCACCATGCGGGTTAAATGAGCTAACATGTTTAACACCCAACTCATGATAAGAGCCAACTTGTTTAACTTTACTTGTATTTTACATTTAAATTGATATGCAGTTACCAACTCGAAAATCATCTTAGTTGTGAAGGAGATATTCAGTAATATATATATATATATATATATATTAAGGAGTGCATTGCTTATCCCGTTGTTTTTACCTTGCAATGAGCAATTGGCTTAATTGTAAGACTTAGTGTGTGCTTTGTTAGATCCCAAGTTTTGATGATAACAAAAAGTCAATTGTGTACAAATCATGTTTTTATAAGTCTAAGAAATGTTTACAAAGTTACCAAATGCATATAGCAAGGTTTTCTGGTGTCTGCTGTCAAAATGAATTGGAGTGCTCAAGCATGAGCTTTGCACTCGAGCATAGATCCCTTCTGTGCTCGAGCAGGTGCGAGTGATAGCCAGAAAGTGTTTACCCGAGAGGCATGCCATTGTTATGTTCACTGATTCACTCGAGCACTGGAGACAGCACTCGAGCAGAGAAGCCTCTCTCACTCGAGCACATGCGAGTGAAGGTCTGTGAGTGCTTGGCCGAGAGCAAGTATTACCATTCTTCCTTGATGCACTCGAGCAGAGACATCAATGCTCGAGCATGAGCATTCTGTACTCAAGCAAGGTACTGCGAGTGTTTGGCCGAGAGTCATGAAGTTCAGAGAAGCGCAAGTGTGCTCGAGCACAACCTCATATGCTCGAGTGACACATCAGCACTTGCGAGTGAAAAATCCATCCCTCTCCATTTCTGATGCGAGTGCTTGTATAAACGGTATATTACTTGAGAATATTCTTCTCACTCGAGCAGGAGTGTGTGTGCTCGAGTGAGGGCTCACATCACCTGCGAGTGATAAATTTATCCCTCTCAGATCCTGATGCGAGTGTTGGTATTAAGGGTATAATTCTTGAGAATATTCGTTTCACTCGAGCAGGGGTATGTGTGCTCGAGTGAGGGACCACATCACCCGCGAGTACAAAATCTTACTCTTGCTAAAATGATATGCGAGTGTTGACCCGAGAAGAAACTCCCAGTGGAAAATTCAAGGTCACTCGAGCAGAAGGCGTTGTGCTCGAGTGAGACCCCACATCACTCGCAAGTGAGAATTTTGTCTCTCTGAAATCCTATGCAAGCACAACCTGATAATTGAAGCACAAAGAGGAAAATAGGAAGATCACTCGAGTGAGCCCTTTCATGCTCGAGTGATGCTCTGCCAGATCACCAAAAACACCAAGTCTCACAACGTTCAATCCGAATATGGTTTAATGTTATTTATTTATGTTATCATTACTTATTATCATTACTTAACATCATTTTGAATATATTATAAGTGTGATACAGGAAGATGAACGTTAGAAATAAGCTGACACGGAGAAAGTCAAATAACGGCAGACAACATCATTACAAGCATGCTCGTACCTACCACATTCAGAATATTCAAACATGCGCGTGTCATTCCACAGTTGCAAAGCCCTGCTCCTCAAACGATGATTACTCAAACAGGCAAAAACTAAACATCTATATATACAGAGATTCAGAGTTAGTAAAAAACAATGAAGCACAAGAATTCACAAGCTTATACACGAATCTCTACTATTCATCATTTTCTCTGTATACACATTGATCTTCAGTGTTTATTTATTTGCTCTGTAAGAGAGTCTTCATACAATTCAAATTCAATGCTTATTTGATCTCAAGGTATTGGGACCTTGAGAGGGTAGATTTCCTTACGAGAGAAGCAGTTGAGAGAATTCCTTGTTAAGTCTTTCACTCATAAGTCTTATAAGCTACAAGCAGAAGAGAACGTTGCTGCTCGTAAGTCTTACAGTGGTGTAAGCAGGAGAGGACGTTGCTGCTCATAAATCTTGTATACATAAGCAAGTGAGAAAGGTCATAGGTTGTTTTTCTGCATGTAAGACTTGTCGTAAGGGGGAGAGAAATTTCTTAGTGAGAGAATATTTCTGCTCGTAGTCCTTTCAAGGACAATTGTTGTTTTGTGGCGTTCTGAGAGCCCATTGAATCTTGGAGGTATAGAGAAAATCTCAGTAGGTCTTGATCTCTGAGGACTGGACGTAGGCCTGGTTGTTAGGCCGAACCAGTATAACTCTCTGTGTTCAAATCTTCTCAACTCTACTCTATCTACTATATTTTTCATAACACCACATCAAGCGAAAAATTTATAACATCACCCAATTCACCCCCCTCTTGGGTGAAGCTTGCCTCTTTCATGCTTGACTCTTCTCCCAAAACTTAGGTTTTGAATCAAAACCATGGTTTAATTGCCGAATATTCAAAATTTTTCCAAACCATGGTTTTGATCTCAAAACCTAGGTTTTGGGAAAATCTATTTTTTTTGCTTTTTCTCTTGTGTAGGCCCCACCCTCTCTCTCATTGGTTTTTTTCCTTATATGGGCCCCACCATCTCTCTATCATTAGTCCTTTTTATTATGTGGGCCCCTCACTATGGAAAAAAGATATTCTAACCACAATACCCAAACACTCTCATTTTATCAAAATCAATTTTTTCTCATAATCTATTCTGCTCAGAATCTATTCTTCAGAAGCTATTCTCCACTTTTTCTTTAGAAGTTATTCTCTAAAAGCTAATCTGAACACACCCTTATTTGAATTGGAAAATTAGAACATTTAAAAATAGTTTTTCAATCATTATATATGGTGTATAAGGTAAGTTTATGACAATAGTTTTGTCTCAATTTACTTGAATGTACTTATAATAAATAACTCCAAACAATTCGCCTCGTGCGAGAATATCCCTCTGCTAGGGTTTTCCTCCCTCAATATTGGGACCCTCCGTCATTGAGGCACAGCCGGATGCTGAGGTGGTGGCAATCAATCCCTTCGGGTGTAGGGTTTCTTCTCCCCTTCCGGTAGAGTGTCTTGGTAGGTTACTTATGTTGCGGTCGGTGGAGGTGCTGATGGGGAACACATCCGGTGGCAATGGCTTGGCCAAATGAGACTATGGGGTGGACGGTGGTGAGGTGTCCAAGAATCAATTTTTTGAGACGTCCTCCTCCGACGACCTCCGATGGGTGCCCTATGGCCACTGAAGGCGAGGTACGGTTTAAATCGGTGGATTTCTTCCCTTGCTAAAGAGAAGACGAACATGAGTGATGCTTTGAATGGTGGGAGTAAGGAATCTCAGGTGTCTAGGGACAAATCCATGGCGAAGGAGTGGTGCACAATTTTGTAGAGTTCAAAGATCCCAATAGAAATCCCAGGTGACGGTAAGGAGATAAAGAATAAACTAATGAGGGGAATTGGGGGTTGTTTAGCCGTTCAGAGGAAGCCAAAGGCAACAACACACATGCGGTTTAAGGTATCTTCTTAGCATTTCTTAGAGCTTGAGGTTTGTAGTGTTCTAAAGTTTCGATCTTTTCCCTCTGATGGCTGGTTGGGATTGATATTTGCAATTGGTAGAATAGATTCTTTGGATAGTAGGTTCTTTATGTTAAATCCTGATGATTGTGTAGAAGATTTGATACTCGGTATGACTTGGTTAGAATCAATTGTATGGGTGGTTCAATATATTTCTTCATTGCTTAGTGGGTCTCACAGGTCAATATTCCTCATCCAAAATGTATCTATTCTACTAGTTTTAGTGTGGAAGGTTAAGGGTGCAAGAGAAGGAACAGTTGATTCATGCCCCAAAGATAGGGGACCTAAGATCTTGTTAAAATTTGGTGATGCTTGGTCAAGGGTTTCTGAATGTGGAAGGCAGGTAAAACACTCTATTGGCCAGATGTATAAGGAAAGTGAATTAGATAGACAATTTAGAATTATCAATTTGGCCCTGTTCAGTAGGACTGTGTACACTGTTCGTCAATGGCTAAACATGTGCCTGTTCAGTGTGAAGATTATCACTGTTCATTGTTGGGCTAGACATGTGCCTGTCTAGTGTATATGGTATTATTGTTCAGCCTTAGGCTGGAGTTATGCTTCCTTTTCTTATTGTCTATTTGATTATGCTTTTTCTAACAATATGATGAGTGTTGTTCTCCTTAAGTGCATGTGTGTCCTAAGGAATTTGGTTAAGAACTTTTCTTGCAGAAGAGGTCCCATGGAAGCAGATTTGCCAAGCGGTTGGATTGTCAAAGCTTCAGTAGAAGAGTCTTACCCTTTTGATGGGTATTATGACCTTCATCTCAATTGCAGGCAAATTTGTCCTATGGTGTGGAAGATGCTCTAGTTCTAATCTTATGTTTTTGTTGTATTAAAGAACTTTTAAATACTTGTCTTTTTACGTCGTCTGCTAGTGTAAGGAGTTTACTTTCCCGTTCTATTGG
The DNA here is from genome assembly GCA_963210345.1 of Inga oerstediana. NCBI lineage: Eukaryota > Viridiplantae > Streptophyta > Magnoliopsida > Fabales > Fabaceae > Inga > Inga oerstediana. The sequence continues at coordinate 45,518,877 of OY723407.1, forward strand.
TGTTAGTTGTATTGACTCTACTGAAGAGACTTTGTACCTTAGTTGATTTTAATACTAATAGATCCTTTGTTGGCAGGAAAAAAAAAAAAGCTCCAAACAAACATTGACATTGTGCTTTGGATTCCAAAAAACAAAAAAACCAAGAAAAAGAAGTGAGAAAGATAAAACTCAACGCCCAAAAGTTTTTTAATGTTTTATTCATCCACAAAACTATAACGAGAAAGAATCATTTTCAAGTCACATAAGTGGGACATTAAATTTTAACGAATATAAAAGCCATGTATATGTACATGATACATTTTAATGACATGTTATCCCACAATTTTCAAACATAATTGAGAACCAGATTCTGTACACCTATAATGAAGTATAACTTTAGAATCTGATTCTCATTGCTATTTTATTTTATCTCTTCAAAAAAAAAAAATTTAGGGAGCATTTGATATGTGTAAAGAAAATGATTCCTCATTTAGGGTGATATATATAACATTTATTATTTAATAATAGTTATCTCTATTTATTTTTATTTCATTTTTTAGATTAAATTATGCATAACCCTTGAATTTTGATTTATTTTAATATAATTTCCATAACCTTTAGAACAGCTTGATTATGAATACCTCTAAAATTTAAATTTATGCATTAACTTTCTTCTTAATTTTCCCTTTTTTACCACAATTATATAATATGTCAAATTTTTATTTGCTTATTAGTTAAGGACTGAGATTATTTGTATGTAATTTCAAGTTCAAGGGATTTAATTGTAAAAGAGTAAAAATAATTAATGGCAAATGTTGTCAATAGTTTATGTATCGATTCACTTACTTCTTTTTTTTTTTTTTTTTAACAAGATTGTGCTTTTATAAAAAAAAATCTGAATAGCTACTATGAGAGTTATTTGCTTAAATTTAGAAGAGTAGGGGTACGAGGGATATTTCATGTCTATGCTTAAACAAAATCAGAAGAATCATTTGTACATAAGTTAAAGACTTCAAGATAGGGTAACTATTGTGTGTGTGTGTGTGTGTGTGTGTGTGTGTGTGTGTGTGTGTGTGTGTGTGTGTGTGTGTGTGTGTGTGATATCCAAGATAATTAAATTAGATTCGAGTGTTTGCGGGCTTAAACATTCTCTTAGCTTTATTTTTTTTTTCAACCACAAAATCCGAACAAATAATAAAATTGATTTTATAAATACAACAATAATATCATTAGGAAGGAATATGAAGCATATAAAAAAAGTATAACTACTAGAAATACTAAATATATAAAAGTTAAAAAATAATTATATTCTCCCACTTGAGCGCAACTTGAGATATCGTTAAGGTACCTAATTTTCAAACACAGATATGACTTGAAACCGTGATATGAGAATAAAGCTATAATATCATGATACCGCCAAAAAATAGAACATCATTGTAGAATTTGAATAATCAAAGACTAAAAGTTGAATCAAGGTGGATTATCTTACAAGTTTTCTATGAAAAAAACTTTATTCCCTTGTCAACACTCGAAAAGAATATTTAATTTAATAAAAAAATTGCTGAAAAATCCCCATTTCTAAATTTATTCCTCAAAGATATCTAAAAATTTAAAGTCTTTAATGAGTACAACTCACCTTCACTAAATTTACCTTTTTTAATTGTATGCAACATACCTTCATCTATATATAAATATCTTTTATTTTATAAATGTTTAAAGATAGATGTGAACAAAATGATAATTGTTTTTCCATGTCATTAAACAAATTTCATGTATTTTTGAGTAATATATTTTGTAATATGAGATTTAATTTTTCATCGATGTTTCCTTTAACAAAAGTAAAAAACTATATATTATTTTTTAAAAAATTATAAAATTAGTACAATATTTAAGGTCCTTATAGTTTTCTATCATTTTGATTTTATCCCTATAATTTTAAAGTAAAGGTTTTGGTTTCAGAAATTTTTTTATCTAAAACATTAGTTCTTATACATTAATAAACACTCGAACTATTTGGTTTCTTGAGAGGCTAAAAATTAGAATAGGACAAAATATAAAAATCAAACATTATATATCAATTAATGTAAAAAATCATTGTATTAATCCAAAATTATCTAATATAAGTGGTTCTCAATTCTCATAGAAGCCTCTCAAATCAGAGGAACATTATTTGCGTCACAAGCTACAATTAGGATTTGTTTGGTATGAGGGAGAAGGGAGGGACAGTAGGTGGAGAGAAAATTTTTTTAGGGTAAATTTTAAAAAATAAAAAAATAGAGTTAAAATTAACTTTTTTAATCTTTTATCTTACATAATATTTTTATTAAAAATTTTTAATTTCATTTTTTTAAATTTAACTTATAAAAATTTTTCTTCCCTGCTCCTACAATTCTCTCATATCAAATAGGCCATTAATAGGGTGACGTAGTTATTTTTTTAAAATCTACAAATTTAAAAAATTTAAATTAAGTGTTTTACTATTTCTTTTAAAGAAATGACAAATAAATATTTGTAATGATTATAATGTTATAAATATTTTTTTGATAAAGTATCTTTTTTTTTTTAAAAAAAACATGTTTTCCACGCTTTACAATATGTAGAGGATAGATGAGAATATGGGCTTATAAATAGTTTGATGTTTTGCTTTAAATTTTATATTTAATACAAATTTTTTTCAGTTACATTTTCAAAGTCATTGGCAAATTCATTATCATTTTCAATTACATTTTGTTCTTATAAATGCTGTTCCGTTAACCAACAAATATGTCACAAAACCGTCCAAGGAGCATTTTGATCATTTAATCAGTTTTTCTTTCCATTCTAAAATTAGTTTTTATCCAACTAAGCACAATTACCAAGTATTATACACACACACACTCCCTCCGTCCCTATTTATATGATCCTATTTTTTGAATTGTCTTGTCCTTTTTTATAAGATCCTCTTTGATTTTGTTTGAGTATTAAATGCAATTTTATTAATGTTGTCCCTAATTAAATTTCCCCATATACTCTTCATTATTCTTATATTATTATTTATTCCTCTCTCATTTACCCACTTATAAATAAGGGTATAATTGAAAAAATAAGCACATTTCCTCTAAATTTATTATTTTTAACTAATTTTGATTCTTTTCTTGAACAACAAAATTCGGTTAATAGGATTTTATAAATAGGAGTAGTGAGAGTATATTTTAGACCATATCAAACATAATTATTTTTATTTAATTAAAACTCATTTCCCTTCTTATTTGCATTCTCATAAAAATGATTCTAACAACTAAACATGCTTATTTTTATTCTCATTGTCATTAAAGAAAATATTCCAACAAGCAATACTTAAGGCCTAAGAGAATACAGAATAATTTGATTGAAAATTGAGTTTCATATGCTTGACGAGATTCAAATTCTGTGGAAAGACATAAAGGCCCCGAATCATTTACGTATACAAATGGATTCTTTTGAAAAAACTTAAAGTTGTCTCTATTATGCCCATGATTCTTTGACGCCTCTTTTTAATTTATTTGCACATTTGAAAAAGAGACTTTCATTATTGTGGAGTGAACTTTCTTGGCTACTTTGCATCATAACTAGAAGCAGATGTTTTTGAATCCTATGGGAACTAAGTGAGAACAAATTAATATTGCTTTGACAATGGTTTGTACACTACTCATTCAAGGGCCACAATATTTTATTTATTGATTCAATCCTACTCCATTAAGATACACTAGCACAAAATAATAATGTGCTCCTTCGCTATTTGATATATGACTAAATTGGGTTAATATTAGTCCTAAATATAAGACATATTTATATGTTTATCAACATTTTCCCAAAATTAACTTCATTGATATTTCCTCAACAATAATTAAATAGAAGAGGGATGAAGAAAATTAAGGAAAATGATTAGGATATTTAAAAAAAAACATATTATATTAACTAACTTAACTAACATCATTAATATACGTAAATTAGTTAATTAGATCTCACATTAAGAATTAAGAATCATAACAGTATTTGAGGTTGCTAAAAATGCAATTTCATGATTGCATATGTCCCCAGTGTACTAGAAATAGTCGTAGGAGAAAGATAATCAATTATGGTGTTTGTTACTTCATTAGACATCATAATTGATATAAAATAAAGGAAAAATGAGAAGAAAAAGAAAGAATGAGTAGAAAGTAAGAAAGAGTAATTATCATTCACTATTTAATGTTGTATCAAAGATATAACATATGCCTTCTATTTATATGCACAACTCTTTAATATAAAATTAATGTGATCACATGATCATAGGAATTAATGGGAGAGAATAGGAAACTATGGAAAATAGGAAATAATGGGAGATATGGATACCCACAAATATTATATTGATAACACTCTCTCTTGGATGTTCATGACTTAACATGTACCTCATTAAAAAACTTCAACTAAGAAAAACCTAGTAGGACACAAACTTAGTAGAAGAAAAAAAGTACACTGTTTATTGATACACATAATAGAGCTGTCGCATTGAAAACCTTGCTAGAAAAACTTAGTGGGAAAAACCATAGACAAGGGAAAAAATAGTACAACGTGTATCAGCTCCCCATCTTGATAACATCAGTTGATATCTCTGAGCCTGCGAAGTCTAATGCCATAAGCGAGCTTTTCAAATATTGTACCTGTCATACCTTGTGTCCAATAGACCCAAATGAGTGCAAAAGAATAGTGAAATTGGTTATGGAACCAAAGTTCAGTCCCGGATTGAAACTTACTTTGAAAACATGTTCACAACTTCCGAACTTATCTTAGGAGGTGAACCTGGGATGGGTAGGGAATTTTGAGTGTAATAAAATTTCTCAAAATAGTTTCATAAATATTCACTACCTCACTAAGTCCCATTGGTACTTAAATCCATTTTATCAGTGTCACACCCTTATTTTATTTTCACCTATTTTAGAGTATTTGTAAAAAATGATACGCAGTTCGGTGGAAAACACAGGCATAGCATAAATATACTGATATTATGTGCATGAATACATACATTCCCCATAGGAGTTCGTACTTGATAATTACAATTAATATAGCCTCGCAGCACTACATGGGTGTCTAAACCTATCCCAGGGAAAATGGAGACATCTTCCAGTCTTTGTTCCACCACTGCATTCCTCTTATACGGTTCTCATCGTTGCTCTTAGCATAGCTTCTGTCTTCACCTGTCTAAATTGTTGGTAAGGGAGGGTGAGATTCGAGAGAATCTCAGTAAGAAAACAATACCAATATGTATACAAGATAAGTGCTTAATGCATGACATGCTTGTATTACATAACTCATGTTTACACAATAACATATCTGCGTGCTCAATATTTCAAACAACATACGTATGGCCATAGCATAAACAGAAACTGAGCTTTAATTATTCATATACGTTTCACATAATCAAGAAAAGCAATAACATGCATCAATACAGTAGCACAAATATCAAATACATGCAGGAGAGGTAAGTTCCCTACCTTAATCGCCCTTCCCTGATCCTTGAATAATGTGCCTCGATTTACGTGCCAATCCATCAAGTTCTATACTCGGTCTTAAAACGTCAAATGAGTTAGATCTCATATGTTTTGATGATAACAAAGAATGGTATGAAAAATATTTGATAAACAAATAAGTTTGAACAAAGTAATAACAGAGCAAATCATCACTTGAAGTAAGCACTGGAGTAGTGAAGAAAAGCCAAGAGAAAAAGCTGAGAAACTTCATCACTGGCAAAATTTCTAAAGGGTTGCTCGAGTAAGTACTCGAGTAATGAGACAGAAACTTGAAGTAACCTGCCAACGTTACTCGAGTAAGTACTCGAGTAATAAGGTATATGACTTCCAGTTGCTCTCGGCCTGCCAACGTTACTCGAGTAACCAGGTAAATCACTTGCAGTTGCTCTCGGCCTGCCAATGTTACTCGAGTGAGTACTCGAGTAACCAGGTAAAAGACTTCCAGTTACTCTCAGCTTGCCAACATTACTCGAGTCTATACTCGAGTCCCCTGCTTCAAGAAATATGTTGCTCTCGGCATTTTCAATCCTGCCAATGTTATTCGAGGAGCTACTCGAGTAATTTACTGTGGTAAGCAAAACTTGAAGGTAATACTCGAATAACTTGAAATGCTATTATCACTTCACTTGAGGCACTACTCAAGTATGCAGGTATTCAATTATTCTTTATCAAATATTTGAACTAGATTACTCGAGTCAGTAATCGAGTAATCTGCAGAGTTATTTACACAACACTTGAAGTATCTACCCGAGTAAGCTATGGAGAAAATTGATGTTTATGCGAGTAAGTACTCGAGTAACCAGGTAAGCAAACTTGAAGTGCTCTCGGCCCTAAAATCCTGCCAACATTATTGGAGTAAAGCATCAAGTAACCTGAAGTTTATTTGAGAGATTACTCGAGTTGCTACTCAAGTAACCTATGAAGAAAAGTGTGCCATACTCGAGTAAGTACCTGAATAAACAGGTATTTTCAAGGTTTGTAAATTTGTTTACTTCATGCACTACTCGAGTTATGTGATGTTCATTCATTAACTTGCTATCATTACTCTCACGATGATACTCGAGTAAGTACTTGAGTAAACTTAATGAATACTCGAGTAACTACTCGAGTATGCAAGTCTAGAAATTCAGAAATCATTCCAACGTTCATTGATTTGTTTCCTATGTGATTAACCCTTCATTGTATTAGTATTCTTAGCATATCCGCAGATAAACAATGAAGAGATCTTACCAAATAAGGAAAGTCAAATGCAACGTTCAAACGCTACCTACCGCCACCTACCGCAAACGGATATTTTTCAAATACTGGAAAAGTCAACAGTAGCTGCGCACACTCTAACGGGCAATAAGAAAATGTTCCAACGGCCATTACCAACACATCTATATATATGGGAACATCCAAACTGAGAAATAAAACAAGAACACATACACGAACGCAGTATCAAATTCACGTTCAGTACTCTGTTTTACATATACTTGTAATTCTGTACTTCAGTGATTCTTATTCACTCTGTGAGAGAGATATTTCATTCAAACTCAATATTTGTTATTGAGGTAACTTAAGGTTGTGGAACCTTGAGTTGGGATTGGATTACAACTTGTAAGGGGGAGCGAGTGTCCAGGCGAAGGAACTTGCTTGTACTAAGGTGCCAAGAATCCACTGAATCTTGGAAATTATAATGAAACTCTCAGAGATATTCTGAGGACTGGACGTAGGTCAAAGTGGTTGTGGCCAAACCAATATAACTCCCGGTATACACTTCGGTGATATTTCTCCTTACTTTTTACTGCATTATATTCACCGTCAAATTTTTATATTTGCAACGAAATATTTAGTATCACCCAATTCACCCCCTCTTAGGTGAAACACTTGCTCTAACATTTGGTATTAGAGCGTAGGTCTTCTTGTTAAGGTATAACAACCTAAGAAGGATCCAATGGCAAGCATGGGTGAAGGAATTCTTCTCGACGGAGCATCCATCACTAGACCTCCAGGTTTCAGTGGCGAACACTTTTCTTTCTAGAAAGCAAAGTTCAGAGTATTCGTGATGGCTACCGAATACGGGCTATGGGATGTGATTGAGAGTGGAAACTATCAACCTATAAAGATTGTAGACTCTTAGAAAATTCCCAAGACGCCAGCGGAATATAATGAGAATGAAAAGCACCTTTTCACTCTCAACAGCAAGGCAATTCTGATGATACAAAGTGCTTTGAGTCAAAGTGAATACTTTAGAATTTGCACACTTTCAACAGCAAAACAAATATGGGAAGCTTTGGAAATAGCTCATGAAGGAACTTAGAGAATAAAGGAGAATCGGATCAACACCTTGGTCACTGAATTCGATCTACTTCGAATGAAATCAAGTGAATCAATATCTGAATTCGAACTTAGATATACTCATCTTGTTAATCAACTTGCAGCACTTGGGAAAGTTTATGATCAACATACCCAAGTACGAAAGATTTTAAATATTCTTTCTAAAGAGTGGGAGGCCAAAGTCACTGCGATAGAAGAAGCACAAGGAGAATCAATGAGAGCAGTTGCTTCTTTATTTGGAAGTCTTTCTGAATATGAAAGTAAACTAAAGTTCAAAAGGGAACTAGATGACATCGGTGACAAGAAGAAGAGAGGCCTAGCACTAAAAGCAAAAGAAGAAAATCAAGATGAGGATGAGGAGTTTGACAATGATGAAATGGGTCTAATCATAAAACGATTTAGAAAGTTCTACAAGAAAGGTCAAGGATTCAAACACTTTCAAAAAGGAGGAACTAGCAGCAAAGATCATATCATTTGCTACGAATGTGAAAAATCAGGACATATCAAATTAGAATGTCTAGAACTGAATCAAAAGAGCAAAGAAAAGAGAAAAGACAAATTCTTTAACAAAAAGAAGGCATTTGTATCTGCTATATGGGGTGATAGTTCCTCTGACGAAGAAAGTGATGAAGAAGAAGTAGCCAATATATGTCTTGTTGCTCAAGAAGAAACAGAAGAAGAGGTAAATGATTCTGATCCTACCTATGATGAATTACTTTCTGAATATAATACTTTACATTCTGAATTCATCAAAGTAGTTAAAGAATTAGTTGATTTTAAAAAAGAAAAACAAAGCTCTTGAAAGTGAACTTAAAGAAAGTTCAGAAAAGGATTGTGAAAATTGTTCTTCTTTGAAAAAGAAAAACACTGATCTCACAAAAACTTTTGAAAAATTTACTAAAGGAAGTGAAATGCTAAATGTGATTTTAAAAGCTCAACAATTTGTAAATGACCGATCTGCTATTGGATATGATCCAAAATCAGATAGAAGGAAAGGTAGAAAGAAACCAGGAGATAAGTCATGTTTGAATTATTTCCAGCATTCTGTGCATACATCAAATCCTTTTGCGTCTTGTAATTACTGTAATAGAAAAGGTCATTATACCTCTTCATGCATTCATAAGAAGAAAGGAACGATATGAACTTATAAATGGGTACCTAAAGGAACATATGTTTCAAAAATTTCCTGTACTAACCTAAAAGGACCCAAAAAGAAGTGGGTACCTAAGACTTAATCGTATTTAATTACAGATATGTCTCAAAGCATCCAAAAATAACAAGTGGTACATAGACAGTGGATGCTCTAGACATATGACCAGTGATTTCGAAAGTTTTACCAAATTGCAACATAAAGAAGGTGGAAAGGTAAAATTTGGATTAAATCAAACCGAAAGGATAGCAGGAATTGGTGAAATAAAAAATGACAAAGGCATACAAGTCAAAGACGTATACTATGTCGAAGGATTGTGTCACAACTTGCGGAGTATGAGTCAAAGTGCAGACAAAAACAACTGGGTAATATTTGACTTAGAGGAATGTCTAATTATCAATAAGAATGACTTACTACTTGATAAGAAGAATATCAAGGCTAAGCTCAGAGCAAAAAGGGAAGGTAATTGTTATACTCTAGATATTAGTAGAAATGAATCTGAAAATTGTTTGCTGAGTAATGCCGATGAAAGTTGGCTATGGCATAAGAGATTGGCTCATGTTAATATGCATCAGTTAGGCAAACTATTCAGAAAGGATTTAGTTCTTGGATTACCCAAAGTAAATTTCAAAAATGACTTGATTTGTGACGCATGTCAAAAGGGTAAACAAACTAAATCATCTTTCAAATTGAAAAATGAGATTTCAACAAATAGACCACTACAATTATTGCATATGGATTTAGTTGACCCAGCAAGAGTAAAGAGTCTTGGTGGCAATTTATATTCATTGGTCATTGTTGATGACTTCTCCAGATTTACATAGGTTATTTTTCTATCATCAAAGGATGAAACATTTGAAGAATTTATTGTTTTTGCCAAGAAAGTGCAAAATGAGAAAGGTATGTCCATTACAGGTATTAGGACCGATCATGGTGGAGAGTTTGAAAATCAAGTCTTTGAAGAATATTGTGATACTAATGGCATTAATCACAATTTCTCTGCTCCAAGGACACCTCAACAAAATGGAGTCGTGGAACATAAGAATAGAGTGCTCACTGAAATGGCTAGAGCAATGATAAATGAAAAGAACGTGTCTCAAGTTTTCTGGGCTGATGCTATGAGTACAGCATGCTATATTTCAAATAGAGCCTATATTGGAACAAAACTTGGAAAGACACCATACGAGCTGTACAAAGGAAGGAAGCCAAACATTGCTCATCTACACATCTTCGGTTGTAAGTGTTTCATTCATAATAATGGTAAAGATAACTTAGGAAAATTTGATTCTAAAACTGATGAAGGAATTTTCCTAGGATATTCTAACAGAAGTAAAGCATATAGAGTTTTCAATAAAAGAACATGTGTTGTTGAAGAATCAATTCATATTGTATTTGATGAATTTGAATCCTCTGACAAAACCATTGATGAAGAACAGGAAGTTGTTTTAAATCAAGAAAATGGTCAATCTATTTCTAAATCTCTTATTCCAGAAGTTGATGAAACCAAGGAAGAAGAGCAATCACTAGGACAACCTAGAGCCTGGAAATACAATAAAAGTCATCCCTTAAATCAAATCATAGGAGATGTGAATGAAGGGATCAAAACTAGAAATAGAATTTTCAATGAAGTAAGTTTTTCTGCATTCATTTCTGAGATTGAACCTTCTAACATTAATGAAGCCCTATCAGACAATGATTGGGTTATAGCAATGCAAGAAGAACTAAATCAATTTGAAAGAAATCAAGTTTGGGATTTGGTACCCCGACCCAAGGATCATCCGATCATTGGCACTAAATGGGTATTCAAGAACAAACTCGATGAATTTGCAATTTTTGTCAGAAACAAGGCAAGATTGGTGGCCAAAGGCTATAATCAGGAAGAAGGAATTGATTATGAGGAAACGTATGCTCCAGTGGCTAGATTGGAAGCTATACGCGTACTCTTAGCCTTTACATGCATCAAAGGATTCAAACTCTATCAAATGGATATAAAGAGTGCATTTCTAAATGGCTACATTATGGAAGAAGTATATGTAGAGCAACCTCCAGGTTTTGAAGATGTAACTAAACCTGACCATGTTTTCAAACTCAAAAAGGCTTTATATGGTTTAAAACAAGCTCTTAGAGCATGGTACGAAAGACTCAATAAATTTCTTATTAATCAAAGTTTTGTACGAGGAAAAGTTGATACAACACTCTTTACAAAACGAAAACGTGATGATATTTTAATTGTTCAAATATATGTTGATGATATTGTTTTCGGTGCTACTAATGAATCTCTGTGTAAGGAATTTTCTAAAATAATGCAGGGAGAGTTTGAGATGTCAATGATGGGAGAATTGAATTTCTTTCTTGGTTTGTAAATCAAACAAAGAAAGAATAGGATCTTTATATCTCAAACAAAGTACTTGAAAGAGTTATTGAAGAAGTATGGAATGGATGAAGCAAATGGAACGGACACGCCTATGAGCTCAACTACGTTGCTTGATGCTGATGTCAAAGGGAAAGACTACAACATCACAAAATATAGAGGAATGATTGGATCATTACTCTATCTCACGGCAAGCAGACCGGACATCCAATTCAGTATTGGCATATGTTCAAGATATCAATCAGCACCAAAGGAATCACATGCTGAAACTATCAAACGAATCTTTAGATATCTTGCTGACACACCAGAATTGGGTCTGTGGTATCCCAAAGGAAGAAATGAATATCTAGTTGCATATTTAGATTCTGAACATAGAGGATACAAGACAAACAAAAAGAGCACCAGTGGACATGGACAATTTCTTGGAGGATCTCTTGTATCATGGTTCAGCAAGAAACAAAATACTATGTCTCTTTCGTCAACAGAAGCCGAATATGTTGTAGTCTCAAGTTGTTGTGCACAAGTGATATGGTTAAAACAACAACTACAAGATCTTGGTATCTATCTTAAAGAAATACCAATCTATTGTAACAATACCAATACGATAAGCTTGGCAAAGAATCCAGTTCAACATTCTAGAACCAAGTATATCGATGTCAGACATCACTTTATCAAAGATCATGTCCAAAAGAAAGATGTGAAAGTGATATTCATTCCTACTCATCTTCAACTAGCTGATATCTTCACCAAACCTCTTGCAAAAGATCAATTTCTATATATTAGAAGAGAATTGGGAATGGTAAATCCCAATGAATTATAAGTTATTTCAGTTTCTTATAATGTTAGATAAAGATATTTGATAATGTTTTGATGATTACTAATTTAAGCATCGGAGTATGTAGAAACTTGTTTTGCAGGAAGATTGAAACTCTGTTTTGAGAAATAAAAACAGAGATTATCAGAGGACATCATTACTGGAGTGCCAACTTCAAGTAATGTCTAACAGTGCAGCATTACCCGAGGGACAACTTGAAGTAAAAGAGCACATTACTCGAGTAAGTACTCGAGTAATGGTCTTCCAAAACTGGAAGTAAAGTCTCAAGTCACCTAAAATTTAAATCAAATGGTTCATTTGGTGAGAAATGAACAGTTAAAAGTAGAAAAGACAGGTTACTCGAGGGAAGCCTCGAGTAAACTTGAAGTTTACTCGAGTAAGGCCTCGAGTAATTGCAGGTCCAGATCACAAACTCGATGAGAATCAACTCAAATCTGTTCTTAAACGGTTATCAAATGATCGAGGGAACATACATGGATAATTACAATATTATTCACGCCAGGTACACAATTTAAATGAATTATTTTAGAAATTTTCTATATGATCACTCGAGTAGGGACTCGAGTAAACATGATATTTACTCAAGTAAGGCCTCGAGTAACGTCGGGTTCTAGGTCTTTATCTGTCGCAAACTCGGTCATTTCCACAAAATCTCCTCGAGTAAATCATCCAGTCCTCTCACAAAATTTTTTTCACAATCTCTTCCTTACTTGATTTCCATCAAAACCCATCAAATCTTAGCTCCAAAAACTTCATATTTTGTTCAGATTCACCTTGCCCTAACTTACGACTTCTCACTCTGTTTTTCTGAGATTTCAAGTTTTCTCTGAATCAAAATTGTTAGAACCAAAAATCTTACTCCTACAAATTCTTTTGGATCCCCACAACTCTCTGACCCTCTTTCTTCTCCTCTTAGAAAGAGACGAAAACTCACACCTAGATCAAAAACCAAAATCCAACCAAAATTTCAACCGAAACCAAAGGAGAAAGGTGTTGTGATTAAAGAGCCAGTGGTCACAAAGGCTCAATCAAAGAAGAGCACCTCTGTTAGAGCAAGCGTTTCACCCAAGAGGGGGTGAATTGGGTGATACTAAATATTTCGTTGCAAATATAAAAACTTGACGGTGAATATAATGCAGTAAAGAGTAAGGAGAAATATCACCGAAGTGTACACCGGGAGTTATACTGGTTCGGCCTCAACCACTTTGACCTACGTCCGATCCTCAGAATATCTCTGAGAGTTTCACTATAATTTCCAAGATTCAGTGGGTTCTTGGCACCTCAGTACAAGCAAGTTCCTTCACCTGGACACTCGCTCTCCCTTACAAGTTGTAATCCAATCCCAACTCAAGGTTCCACAACCTTAAGTTACCTCAATAACAAATATTGAGTTTGAATGAAATATCTCTCTCACAGAGTGAATAAGAATCACTGAAGTACAGAATTACAAGTATATGTAAAACAGAGTATTGAACGTGAATTTGATAATGCGTTCGTGTGTGTGTTCTTCCTCTTTTCTCTATTTGGATGTTCCCATATATATAGATGTGTTGGTAATGACCGTTGGAATATTTTCTTCTCGCCCGTTAGAGCGTGCGCAGCCACTGTTGACTTTTCCAGTATTTGAAAAATATCCGTTTGCGGTAGGTGGCGGTAGGTAGTGTTTGAATGTTGCTTTTGACTTTCCTAATTTGGTAAGATCTCTTTATTGTTTATCTACGGATATGCTAAGAATACTAATACCATGAAGGGTTAATCACATAGGAAACAAATAAATGAACTTTGAAATGATTTTTGAAGTTTTGGACTTGCTTACTCGAGTAGTTAATCAAGTATTCATTAAGTTTACTCGAGTAATTACTTGAGTATCATCGTGAGAGTAATGATAGCAAGTTAATGAATGAACATCACATAACTCAAGTAGTATATGAAGTAAACAAATTTACAAACCTTGGAAATACCTGTTTACTTGGGTACTTACTCGAGTATGGCACTCTTTTCTTCATAGATTACCCGAGTAGCAACTCGAGTAATGTCTCAAATAAACTTCTAGTTACTCGATGCTTTACTCCAGTAATGTTGGCAGGATTTCAAGGTCGAGAGCACTTTAAGTTTGCTTACCCTGTTACTCAAGTACTTACTCGAGTAAACATAAATTTTCTGCGTAGCTTACTCGTGTAGATACTTCAAGTGCTGTGTAAATAACTCTGCAGATTACTCGATTACTGACTCGAGTAATCCAGTTCAAATATTTGATAAAGAGTAATTGAATACCTGCATACTTGAGTAGTGCCTCGAGTGAAGTGTGATAAAAGCATATCAAGTTAATCAAGTATTACCTTCAGGTTTTGCTTACCACAGTGAGTTACTCGAGTAGCTCCTCGAGTAACATTGGCAGGATTGAAAATACCGAGAGCAACATATTTCTTGAAGCAGGGGACTTGAGTACAGACTCGAGTAACGTTGGCAGGTCGAGAGCAACTGCAACTCTTTTACCTGATTACTTGAGTAGCTACTCGAGTAACGTTGGCAGGTTACTTGAAGGTTAACTCTGGTTACTTCAAGTTTTGGTCTTATTACTCGAGTACTTACTCGAGTAACCCTTTAGAAATTTTGCCAGTGATAAAGTTCCTCAGCCTTTTCTCTTGGCCTTTCTTCATTACTCCAGTGCTTACATCAAGTGATGATTTGCCCTGTTATTACTTTGTTCAAACTTATTTGTTTATCAAATCTTTTTCATACAATTCTTTGTTATCATCAAAACATGAGAGATCTAACAACCTCTAATGGGAGAGGCAAAAGTTCCAAGTCTCCTTCTCCTCCACCTTCTGATTTTTCCATTATCTCTTTCACTCCAAAACCCCCCCAAAAAGCCCAAGTATGATGTGAATGTGGCTAAAGCAATTGCTGGAATTCTTGATCAACTAGAGAAGGGGCAATCCTCCAAAAAGTCAGAATTGCCAGAAAAGGAGATCACTAAACCTCCAAAGGGGTTCAATGTCAACAAATTGGAGGATTCTCAGAAGTACCTCACACAATTCTCAAGAAGAAAATTCTGCAAAACTCATAGTATGGATCTCAAGATACTTCAGAAGGTATTGAAGTATGACCTAAGTCCCTTTCTTAAAACTTTTATGCCTTTGCTGTCAATTAGACTTCCTTTTTGCACAAAAGTAGTTGCTCATTTTTTACTGCAATCTTGAAATTCTAGATGAACCCAATAGGACTTCTGCAGAGGAAGAAATGACCACAACAGTTAGAGGCCAGAAAATTCTTATCTCACCCTCTAGGATCAATGTTTGGTTAGGAATAGAAAACCCTCCAGATGATATCTATTCCAAGCTTGAACCAAACCAGATTTTCACTGTCCTTAGACCTGGTGAGCTTGTAGGTCCTCTTAACTTCAATCTGAGTGACGTGTGTGACCATCACAGGGTTCTTTGGTATATTTACTCTAGATCCCTTGTAAACAAAGCCAATAACTATACCCATTTTTCTGACCGGGACTATAGGTGGTTTACTTCTTTACTCCTGAAGGAACAAAAAGACTTAGGAGAATACATTTTTTCTGAGATCAAGAGGTATAGAATAGATGGGAAAGCCACTACTCCTATGCCATATCCTCAGATTATTTCACTTATCTTGAAGAAAAATAAGATATGGTACTTGGAGAGTAAAGAGCACATTGAGAGGGTTACTCCAATTAGAAGAAACCAGATTGGGAAGCTTAATATTGAAATTCCTCTCAAGGGTCATCTGGAGTCTGGTTCTAAGAAGAAGAAGAAGAGAGAGACTGAGACGAGTAAAATGGATGACACTCAGTCTTCTGCTTCAGCTGCCACTACCTCTCCACCCTCTTTCCTCAATGCAACACTTCAACACTTCATGGAGAATATGCTAAAGGGATTTCACGTAGACATCGCCAACACCAATGCTGAGTTGATAACTCACATGAATGACAAGATGGCTGAGTTGGTTGAGAGGATGGACAAGAGGCACGAAAAATTGTTAGCTGAGCAGCGAGCCTAGGGTGAGACTCTGAAGTTGATCCTAGCAAGATTGGACTCTATGGGTCCTGGACCTTCTGCTGGTCCATCATTTGCACCTGAGGCATTCTCACCTCCAGAGAATATCTCACCTCCAGAAAACATCCCTTCTGAGCTTCATCATACAGAGTTTGAGCCAACTATCCCTGATATATCCTTTCCTAAACCTCCAGTCTCTAGTCCACTTGAACCAAGACCCAGAGATATCCTATGCTCAGTGGATAATCCTGAAACCAATGAGACTATCCATATTATCATTGAGGATTCACCACCCAGAGCTCAGCCTGAACCCACACCCACACCTATTCCTTCCCCTACTCATACAGAGGAAATCTCTCCCTCATCCTCTGATCATCATTCTGCAGATGCCACAGAAAAGGTTGAGACCACCACTATGATTGTCTATCAGCCCCCTCCAGTTCCTCCAAGAGATGACATTCATATCCCTCCACTCAATCTTCCTAAACCAGAATCTTCCAGCTCCTATTCTTTTGATTCTTCTAGTTCAGAAGGTCCTTTGGTTCTTCCTGTGAAGCCTTTTTCTATAGTCAAGCCTTCTAGTCCTCCACTTGATTGATGAAGACAAAAAGGGGGAGAAGAGCTTGAGTGTGATTTTGTGGAATTTCTGAGTTTCTTTTAAGTTTTCTTTCATTTTGGGAATATGGATGTATATGGGATTTAGGGAGCTTTTCATACTTGTAATGCAATTTAAAGTTTAATGCAAGCTTCCTTAAGTTTTAATTTTAATTTAAGTCCATTTAAGCTTTTAAGTTATAATACATTATGGGACTAATGAGTTTATTATGTATGCAAGGTGAATATGTTATATTTTCAAAATTTTCCAAAACATTTTGAATTAATACTTAACAAGTTATTTCAAAAAGGTTTTCAAAATTACCATTGATTTCAAGAAGTGTTTATTTGAGAACTCAATTTCAAAAACTTTATTCAAAATCACCAAGTTTTGTCATCATATAAAAATGGGAGAATGTTAGATCTCATATGTTTTGATGATGACAAAGAATGGTATGAAAAATATTTGATAAACAAATAAGTTTAAACAAAGTAATAACAGAGCAAATCATCACTTGAAGTAAGCACTGGAGTAGTGAAGAAAGGCCAAGAGAAAAAGCTGAGAAACTTCATCACTGGCAAAATTTCAAAAGGGTTACTCGAGTAAGTACTCGAGTAATGAGACAGAAACTTGAAGTAACCAGAGTCAACCTTCAAGTAACCTGCCAACGTTACTCGAGTAAGTACTTGAGTAATAAGGTATATGACTTCCAGTTGCTCTCGGCCTGCCAACGTTACTTGAGTAGCTACTCAAGTAATCAGGTAAATCACTTGCAGTTGCTCTCGGCCTGCCAATGTTACTTGAGTCTATACTCGAGTCCCCTGCTTCAAGAAATATGTTGCTCTCGGCATTTTCAATCGTGCTAATGTTACTTGAGGAGCTACTCGAGTAACTCACTGTGGTAAGCAAAACTTGAAGGTAATACTTGAATAACTTGAAATGCTATTATCACTTCACTCGAGGCACTACTCAAGTATGCAGGTATTCAATTATTCTTTATCAAATATTTGAACTAGATTACTCGAGTCAGTAATCGAGTAATCTGCAGAGTTATTTACACAGCACTTGAAGTATCTACCCGAGTAAGCTATGCATAAAATTGAACCAGGTAAGCAAACTTGAAGTGCTCTCGGCCCTGAAATCTGGCCAACATTACTAGAGTGAAGCATCGAGTAACCTGAAGTTTATTTGAGAGATTACTCGAGTTGCTACTCGAGTAACCTATGAAGAAAAGTGTGCCATACCTGAGTAAGTACCCGAGTAAACAGGTATTTCCAAGGTTTGTAAATTTATTTACTTCATGCACTACTCGAGTTATGTGATCTTCATTCATTAACTTGCTATCATTACTCTCACGATGATACTCGAGTAAGTACTCGAGTAAACTTATTGAATACTCGAGTAACCACTCGAGTATGCAAGTCCAGAAATTCAGAAATCATTCCAACATTCATTGATTTGTTTCCTATGTGATTAACCCTTTATTGTATTAGTAGTCTTAGCATATCCGCAGATAAACAATGAAGAGATCTTACCAAATAAAGAAAGTCAAATGCAACATTCAAACACTACTTACCGCCACCTACTGCAAACGGATATTTTTCAAATACTGGAAAAGTCAACAGAAGTTGCGCACACTCTAACGGGCGATAAGAAAATGTTCCAACGGTCATTACCAACACATCTATATATATGGGAACATCCAAATAGAGAAATAAAACAAGAACACACACACGAACGCATTATCAAATTCACATTCAATACTCTGTTTTACATATACTTGTAATTCTATACTTCAGTGATTCTTATTCACTCTGTGAGAGAGATATTTTATTCAAACTCAATATTTGTTATTGAGGTAACTTAAGGTTGTGGAACCTTGAGTTGGGATTGGATTACAACTTGTAAGGGGGAGCGAGTGTCCAGGTGAAGGAACTTGCTTGTACTGAGGTGCCAAGAACCCACTGAATCTTGGAAATTATAGTGAAACTCTCAGAGATCTTTTGAGGACTGGACGTAGGTCAAAGTAGTTGTGGCCGAACCAGTATAACTCCCGGTGTACACTTCGGTGATATTTCTCCTTACTCTTTACTGCATTATATTCACCGTCAATTTTTTATATTTGCAACGAAATATTTAGTATCACCCAATTCACCCCCCTTAGGTGAAACGCTTGCTCTAACAAAATGTACAGTTTAGACACTTCCATAGTGCTTCTAGGGTTTATTTGAGTCTATATTGAAAAATAACTAAATGGCCCCGGGAACTTGACCTGGCCATGCCGTACCCGGTCTGACCGTACTTTTCCTGAAATTTTGACTAGGGTTATCCTGCATTTGCTGTACACCCTGAAGGTCAACCTTTGTTTCATTCATTGTTTGTTATTGTTGTTCCAGTATATCCAGTATTCGCTGCAATACCAGATCTGCCTAAGACTCTAGGTCACTCGTCTCATCCAAAGGAATCTCCTCTGGCTCATAGTCAGAATCCCACTCCTCTGGTGCATCTCTAGTTTCGCCTACCTCTATCACTCCTCGGGACGTCGGCCTCGACTCTAGACCATATATTGCTAGTCTTGGCACACTCTTTCGTGCTATGAAACGCATACGCATATCGCCGTGTCTAAAATAGTCGATCATCGGCCCTTTGTCTGGAACATACTGGTTCATTGTCATCTTGCTGTCACTGCTTATAAAGATCACAGGCTCACTTGAGTTGCTTATGATGTCCTGGTGCCATGCAAATAAAATTGATACCATTCTGATACCATTGGTACCATCTTCAGGTGCACCAGTACCACAAATACTTCTATTTGGGTATTGATATCACATCTGAGTACCCTATTCCCTGATACAACTGTTACCGTCCTGATACCGCTCTATCACGAACCTGCTCTCCTGGTAACCTTGTCTTTACAGGCTACTGCTCCTCAGAAATGCTTTGACTAGGGGTACCCTAGTTCACCAAGGGTGATACCTCATGTTCCTCAATCAAACTGCTTAAACTAAAACCACTCACGGTTCCTATCACTATACAAACAAACCATATCAGTATACTATCCTATTGCCAGAACTACCACTCTGTTAGAATGACTTAAGCTCCTCCAAAACCACTTTGGGCTCCTCCAGAACAGCTAGGGCACTGATACCAGAATGTCACACCCTTATCTTATTTTCACTTATTTCAGAGTATTTGCAGAAAATGATACGCAGTTCGATAGGCAACACAGGAATAGCATAATATATTGATATTATGTGTATGAATACGGACATTTCCCATAGGGTTTCATACTTGGTAATTACAATTAATATAGCCTCCCAGCGCTACGTGGGTGTCTAAACCCATCTTAGAGAAAACAGAGACATCTTCCGGTCTTTGTTCCACCACTGCATTCCCCTTATACGGTTCTCTTCGTGGCACTTAGCATAGCTTCTATCTTCACCTGTCTAAATTGTTGGTAGGGGAGGGCATAGGAAAACAATACCAATATACATGCAAGATAAGTGCTTAATGCATGACATGCTTGCATTACATAACTCATGTTCACATAATGACATATTTACGTGCTCAATGTTTCAAATAACATACATATGACCATAACATAAATAGAAACAAAGCTTCAATTATTCATATACGTTTCAAATAATCAATTAAAGCAATAACATGCATCAATACACCAGCACAAATATCAAATACATGCAGGAGAGGTAAGTTCCCTACCTTAATCGCCCTTCCTTGATCCTCGAATAACATGCCTCAATTTACGTGCCAATTCATCAGGCTCTCTACTAGGTCCTAAAATGTCAAATGTACAATTTAGACAATTCCATAATGCTTCTGGAGGTTATACGAGTCTATATTGAAAAATGACCAAAATGCCCCCGGGAACTCAACCTGGCCCTACCGTATCCGGTCCGACCGTACTTTTCCCAAAATTTTAACTAGGGCTATCCTGACATATTTTCACTCAATGAATCCATTTCTAGGCTCAAATTTCCAAATTCAATGTCAAATTATGAAAATACCCTTGACAGCCTTGATTTAAGGTTTTAGGGGCGTTTTCATAATTACGCTTTTTTGGCCTTTTTCAAAAAAGTGACCAACTGTAACCCCATCTATTTGTACCTACTGAATCCAATGGAACATTCTATTCATGAAAATTCAACTCCTTCCCCCATATCTAGTCTTGGCCGAAACTTTGATAAAAAAAATGGAAAAATGCTCTTTTGTGTTTTAGCTTCCAAAGCTTGTTCTTTTTCACTTCTAATCCCTTATTAACTCATTTAAACACATCTTAACCATGATTCAAAGAAATTTGGAGAGCATAACCCCTTAGGATTAAGACTTTTCAAATTTACAAACTTGACAAAAATCACCAAAAACCAAAAACAAATCTTAACAACACCATACTAGTTTAGATCTAAGGTTTGTGAGGTTACCTCTTGAGATCTTGAATCCTCTCTCTCTCTCTAGGCGTCTCCTCTCTCTCTCTCTCTCTCTCCTTGAGCTCAAAATGTGTCTTCAAAATCATAAATTCCATGAAGAAGAAAGGTTTAAAGAAGGTTTCTAAGAAAAATACAAGAAAGCTCTTAAGAAATCACACTTACCTTAAATTTCTTCCTTCTCTGTAGAACTTGAGAGCTCTCTCTCTCTCTTCTCTCCTTATGTTGGACAAAAATGAGGAAGGGAATTAAGGGTATTACAATAAGGGTATGTGAGCGTGTCTCTTCTTAAGTCTCACAATGTGTTCATATATCACCATGGCGCTAGGTATATCACATGGCCCTGAGTATAACCAGTGCAATAGGCCCCAGGCATCCACTCGTGCAATATAGAACATCACATTGCCCTGAGCATCCACCAGTGCAATAGGCCTCGGGTAACCACCCCGCAGAGTCAGAATGTGTTAAACAATTTATGATGAATCCACAAAAAATGCAGTATATCTTATAAACATATGATAGACAAATTACTTGTAACCCCCTTCATATTAAAGCTGAGATTTACATTCAAAATACGTAATTTCATTAAATTAAAGACCACAGAATAAATTGATACTTATAAAATTTTCATTTCTTGAAATAGGGTTTACATAACTTTTCAAAACCTGTTCAACACGGTCTTATATTAGCATTTCAAATAAACAAATGGCTTGCATAGTTCAATTCCATTCATAAATATCAGAGTGCAATAAAATTTTTCGACACACTTGGGTTCCATTAATCATCTAAAGGGCTTACAGGGCACGAACGCCTATAATTAGTTTCCCATTCTAGGGGATTACACAATTACTATTCAATATCTCATACATATACATAATTCCCAACAAAATGTCTAAAAGTCAAAGTATGATAACCAATTATCCAAAAATAAAACTCCTAGCTTGGAGCTTTATTCGCCCTTCGTCACCTGCTTCTCTTTAGAACCACTGGCCCTGTCTGAAAATTGTTTTATAGGAGAGTGAGATTCTAAAGAATCCCCGTAGTAACAATTCACTCATAGTATACACAACTACAAAGCATGTAAGCAAATCACAACACAACAACAGCAGTTAACCTGCAGGGGTAGGTGTGACATGCATCATCCCTACGTTTGCTCATGGTGAAGTGTTCACGCTATAATGCACAACATGTTTCACATCCACCTATTTCACCATAGCTGAGTTCCATATAAAACATTTCACAATACATAGCCACACTGGCATGTTTCTCAAAGTGGAAATTCATAATTCCACAACACAGCCACGACAATTACAACGACAAGGGTAGGTGTGACACGCATCACCCCCTACGACTGCTCACGCTGTAATGAACTACGGCACATTTCGCATTCACAATTTTCGCAACATCAAGGTTTCATGCCAAAGTTTCATATGATGCATTTCACAACAACACAATGATAAGTCATAAATACCAAGCATCATACACAATACAAGAGAAAGGTCACGACCTTGGTCTTTCTGTGCTTGCTTTGGCACTGGTCTCTCACGAGCAGGGCAAATATCGAATTCTATAATTCATAATTAGGGACGAAGTATTATTCTCTATTCCAATACTTAAATGACTTTACAATACTTAGATTTGGTTATCATTAATGACCCTTAAGTAGCTACAAATGTCTCTAACAAAAGCCCTAAAGGGTTGGAAAACACTGGATTGAAGACCTCTTTTCAAAGCTACAAGTGCTGATTTTTAACTTATGCACTCGAGTGAAGGAGGCCTCACTCGAGTGATGATGAGATTGCACTCGAGCATGAAAGCGCACTCGTGCTAGTACTTAACAGAAAGCAAAGATAGAGACAAGAAATGATCGCTGCACTCAAGCATAAGGATCAATACTTGAGTGATAGCCTCATGCTCACCCGAGTTCTACAAAGTGAGATACAGAAAGTGTTTACCCGAGAGTAAAGGAAACTTTCAAATGAGAAGTGCACTCGAGCAGGGGCCTTAGCACTTGAGTGACAGCTTAATACCCATGAGTGCTAAGACACATGCTTGAAAAATTGGCTGCGAGTGCTATCCTGAGACGTGAGTTCATAGTACATAATACTCGTGCACTCGAGTGAGATAAGGTTCACTCAAGTGAGGACCCATATCACTCGCAAGTGAGAAAATGAACTTTTGCTAGGAGTGCAACTGAAATTGCAGGAAAAGAGAAAATACAATACTGCAGTCAAGGGAGACCCTAGAGCACTCGAGTGAGACTTTATTAGAAGCCAAAACGCGGTAAAGTTTTCTTTGACAGAATCTTCCAATTTCAATCATGTGTTCCCAATTATCCCAAAATTCTAATCTAAGACTACTCCCACATAATTTTGCATAAGGAATCCACTGGAAACATTAAAAAAACTAAATTCTCACTCCATTATCATGCTTTGTTTTAGGCAACATTCAACACAAAATCCCAAAATTGCCAAACTTGACATTTCAACCTCAAACCAATTCTATTTGTTCAAAACACATCCCAAGACACCAATTCCATGACAACAACATGCCATACATACAATGACCCTAATTTTTTAAAATAGGGCAAAAATCCCAGAAATTATAGCCTTAAGCAAAGCCACAAAACATAGATAGAAATGAGCATCTTAGTCACCACTACAACTTTCTCAAAGGGGTTCCTTTCTTCTCCAACCACTAGATTTCCTTGTGTGCTCAAAACACCACCAATGGAAAATCTATAACCATAAACTCAAATCTCTTAATCCAAGGAACAAGATTAAAGAAGAGATTGTTTGCATTTGAGGTCATTTGGAGGGTCAAAATGCTTACCTTAATCAAGCTTTCTTTCTCTTTCTTGAACAATAATGGCTACCGAAATTTGGAGAGAGATGAGAGTATGAAGAAGAAGGTGGAATGATGGCTCTTCCAGGCCCCTATGCATGCTCAGACGAAAATGAGGAGGGAAGAGAGAGAGAGAGAAATATAATTTTAAAATCCCAAATTTGACTTTTCTCACCCACTCTCTCTTCATAACAACTTGCTACATGTTTCAATCTCATTGGCTCTCATAAAGTAAGTAACTAATTAGTTACTCTAACTATTCCATTAGTCATTTAGTCACACATCTCCTTGGCTCTTAGTTAGTAATTAATTTCTCCATTAATCACTAACTAATTGGTCGATAATCTCCATTCCTTCAATTTTTCCTATGATTATGGCATATTAACTTAAATTGCCACATAACACATAATTAAATTTCTTTTCCTTCTTCCATGCGCCATTTTCCTCATATTTGCCCAAATAATTATTTTGTCACATAATTATGGTAAAATACAGGGTGTTGGGTATTTCCAATAATTATTTCGAGTCTCAACTCAACTTTAATTCACAAAACATTCTCAATAATTATCATTAGCCCTTAATCAAAATCTGGGGCATTACATTACTACCAGGTCGCTTCTCTTGGGCAATATCCGACTGTTTCCTGGAGCTCGGGCATGTCTTAGATTTCGGACAGTGGTCAGGTCCTATAATTAGAATTTCGGACGATAAATTATTATTTGGTCTAATTCTCTTAAAATCTAAGTACTTATGTTGGTTGTCATTACAGTTAGAATACTAAGCCAAAAGTAAAGTCAAAGTGGCTCAACTATCTCAAGTTGGTTAGCTTTACCCTTAAAGTTCCACTTAATTACCTAGTGCCATTACATTTTCATTTTCACCCTTGTTCTTAATTCTGCTAGCTTTGCTTATCAACTTCAAAAATTCACCATTAATTCTAGGAAACTCCAAATTGATTGGTTCCAAATTCTATGTAAAGCTCTTTCAGTATACATTCACATAAAAATACTCAATTTTAACCATTACAACCACATAATTCCCAGAATTACACCAAACCCAACCTGGTCCATATTCCATTCTAGAAATAGGACCTAACTTTGAAAAATCATATTTAATTGCATAGATGTCCATTGTGATGTTTCTAAAGGATATGTGACCCCTAATAAATCTAGTTTTAAGGAAAAATATAGTCATTACATTTTGGGCACATGTCAACATAGTATCTCATTTAATTGCCCACTGCCCCTAAAATTCACCAGTTTTCCAGACCAAACTTTAAACATGCATAACTCCCAACACACACAACCAAATGACACAAATTATATATCAATTTAAATCTAGCTTGACATGTCTATTATTAGACTGGAAAGTTTCATAATTTTTGGACATCATTAACATATTTAAAAATGTCGTACAATCTGACTGCCCTACATAGAACACACACTGGCAGCATTTTCAGTTTTGCAATATATATTTCCAGTGGTCCAAAATTACAACCACAAAATATTCCCCATATATTTTTTCATTCTAAATACAATGGTAATGTTAAAATCATTAAAATCATATAGCCTCAGCCCCTCAAGCCCTGACAGAACATACCCCATTTTTAACCAAAATCTCTAAAACAGAATTTTGTCCAACAACTTGGTCCAATATCATCATAAATCATCATCTAACCAGAAATACACAATTAAACCATAATTAAACCTATAAAAAAATCCCTAGCTAAAATCATGAATAGTACCCACCCTTAAGAATACTCATCTAAACAACAATCCAATTGGTTCAAAGCGAAACCTACGCTTACCTCTACGCGTTTCTGTAAGTTGTTCGATATTCTGGTGGCACTTCAGTTGACTAATTGACACAAAACACCTCAGATAAGAAATTTGAGACTATAGGATTGAAGCTTACTGTGAGTAAAAGAAGTTTCCTGAAGGACTTACCAGACGATAACAACATTTTGGGGTCAAAATCGACTCTAGTACTCAGGAAAAATTACTATTCACTCCTCCTCCCTTCTCTAACAATTTTTTTTTGTGTATTTTCATATTTTCCTCCCCTATTAGGCCTTTGGCCAAAATTCATAAAGGAAATGGAGGTAGAAGATTGCATCTTGGCTTTGGGTGCTTCTTATGTTGCCATATGTCAAGTGATTGCTTTGCAAGATGACATGTGTCATCCAAGTCTCTCATCTTCTCTTTCTCTCTCTTAGGTGGCACCAAGATGGTCAGGGGAAGGAAGGGACCTAAAAATTTTCCTAGACTTCTAGCTCAGTGTTCGAGAAAGTCAAGTACTTGACTGGACTAGGGACCAATGGATTCCCTAGACTCAGATGCTAGGTGGCGCTCACTGGGGATGCCAACACAAAAGGCATAAAGGTGGTGTAATGATAAGGGATACTTATCACTTCCTTATTTGGCCAACACAAAAGTGACTTCATACTTTGTCAACATAAGGGACACATGTCAAGCTCTTGTTTGGCCAACAAAAAAGGTGTGCCATCATGAGTCATCATTGCGTACTTTATTAATATTACTTTAATAAAGCTACTTTATCGATGCTTACTTAGGATCCTACTCAGGATCGTGGCATACATATTGAGGCACGCCATGTGACGTCTAATCCCTCAAACCTAAAAAATGGCGCCACTGTTATAATACCCCGAATTTTGAGACTCAAGGATAGAGAATAAGCCTGAGATTAGTGGATTGCTAAGCCCCAGTTTAGCAAGATCCCAAATTTTGATGGAAACAGTGTCATGTTGTAGTATTTAACCATTGGAATTGATTTAAATTGGATTGGACACATTGGTTGCAAAACTAGAAATGCTGTCCAGTGAAACTCTATTCTGGGTTGTCCGTTTGTGTGAACGTTTTGAATGACCAAATGGTGTCTAAAAATTTTGAAAATTTCCAGTCTTATAGATCATATCTCAAGTTTCAAAATTGACATATAATTTGTGCCATTTCGTTTTGGGAACTGGGAGATATGACTGTCCAAAGTTTGGGATAGAAACTGAACTCTGTTTTGGGGCAGTGATGAGTTTTATGTAATTCTGGAATTGTGTGGTGATTTTTAGTAATGGCCAATATTTTTCCTATGAAGAGGACTTAAATATATTTCATTTGGATTTGGAATCACCTCATTTTGAGTTTTCTAGAATTAGTTATGATTTTTCAAAGTTTGGATAGAAAATCTGCCAGAAAATCCGAAAATGGTAATTATGACATCATCTCAATAAAAGATGACATCATCATGGAATTAAATATCTTCTCATCTTCTTCAGCTCTCATTTTCTGTCGTGAGTTTCAGCTGAAATAGAGAGAGAGCATATGGGATCTTTAGAGAGAGAAAGAGGAAGAAATCTCGTAAGGTAAGCCGATTTCTCCGACGATCTAGCTCCTAACGCGTATAACTCCGATCCTAAGCTACTCCTTTATGTTCTTTAAGGTTTGGAAGATCTTCCTTTGGTGTTAAAACAGCTAGGGTTTCAGCCAAGACAAGGAAAAGCTAGTGGAAGCTTGAGGTAACTTCCAAACTCTTGTGTATTGACTATTCTGGCTGCTGTGGACAATTTAATCGGTGAAATTTCGCCGGATTGTCATTGGTTTCAAAAATGGAAAATGGGTGTGTGGGGCTGTTATGCTGCTCAAATTGGTACTAAATGGTAGTTGTAACCTAATGGAATAGTCAATAAAGTGGTTAGGAGTAGAAAGGAACGCGTTTACGGAGCCGAAACCGAAAAACCCCAATTTTTCCCGGAGTACATGTATATTTCGGCCAAGGCTATAAATGGGTCTTAGAGTTGGATTTTCAATGATTTGATGATTCCATTGAGTTCAGGAGCAAAAATTAGGTGGGGTTACAGTTGGGCACTTTTTCAGAAAAGGCCGAAAAAGCATAATTTCGAAAATGCCCCTGAAACCCTTAAAGTGGGGCTGTCAAGGGTAATTTTGTAATTGACATTGAATTTGATAATTTCGAGTCCGGAAATGGATTCCTTGGGCGAAAATATGTCAGAATAGCCCATGTCAAAATTTCAAGAAAAGTACAGCCGGACCGGGTACGGCGAGGCCGGGCCGGGTCCCAGGGGTATTTTAGTAAATTTTCAATATAGCCTCATATAACCCCCAGAAACACTTTGGGAGTGTCTAAATAGTACATTTGACATTGTAGGATCGAATGTGAAGCCCCGAGTTGCTGGCACGCAAATCGAGGAGAAAAGACTGGAGGTAGGGAACTTATCTCTCCTGCATGCTCTGATAACTGTATTAATGTGTTGATGCATGTTATTGCTTTGCTTCATTATGTGGAACATGTATGAATGGTTTAAAGCTATGTTTCAATATATGCTATGGCCATATGTGTATCATTCGAAGCATTTAGCTTATAGATTTGTCATTATATGTGTGCATGAGTTATGTGATGCAAGCATGTCATGCATTAAACACTTATCTTGCCTGCATATTGATAATGTTTCCCTACTGAGATTCTCTCGAATCTCACCCTCCCTTACCAACAATTTAGACAGGGCAAGTGGCTCGTGGAGGGAGCGGCTATGACTCATTCGAGATGAGATTGTGTAATCCCCATTTGAAGAATTGTAATGGGCAATTGTGCCCTATATATCTTTAGCGAAGGTATGTACTCGAGATTGCCGGGATGATTATGTTGTGCACTCTGATATTTATATGAATGTGATTTATCTTCGCGTAGTAATTGTATTCGAAATGTGAATATGAGACCAAGGTTATAAATGATTTCGAAAGGTATTTTTTGAAAACCCCATCATGTGATGGGTTAGTAAATGTTATTTGATTATTATTGGTCTCTATTTCATTTTAATCGCGTATTTCGGATATAATTACGGAGGGGGTTACAACTGTGCCTTGCGCCATTGACAAATTTTCCTCCGACTACTAATACTCGTATTTTACAATCATGACTCTTTGATTTCCATGAATGACACAATAGGTATTTGGGAGTCCCGAGAGTGGCTCTACCTTTATTTATAGATATCAATATTATTTTATTCTACTAATTCTATATTTTACATGTTTTCATAGTTACAAAATTTGGTATATTACAGTACCAGAAAGTAAATTGGTAAATAAATCTATTAGATTTTCTCTAGAACGGATTTGCTTTATGTTAATTTCACCACCCTTTTGAAGGTCACGAGTGATGAAGAATTTTGATGAAATATGCTTGGTTCTATCACCTTTGATGTACCCTTCTTTTAGTTGGGCAATACATGTAGTATTATTCTTATTAGGATTGATAGGGCATTTTACTAGAAGATAAACCACAAGTAGTTCTTATGTGATGTATTGTTGATCTTAACCACACACATTCTCAACTTGCCTCATTTATTGTTAGAAATTCTGCATGATTAGATGATGTGGCTGATATAGTTTGTTTCATAGATCTTCATGACATAGTTGTGCCAGCATTTATGAATAAATATCATACTTGTGATTTACCGTCATGTAGATCAGAAAAAAATCTGACATCTGTATAAAAAATAAGTTCATGCTCAGGTACATTTGAGTAGAATAAACCAATATCTATTGTACCTCTAAGATAATGAAGAATGTGCTTGACTCTATTCTAATGTCTTCGTATTGGTGAAGAATCATATCTTGCTAATAAGTTCACAAAACATTATATGTTAGGTCAAGTGTAATTAGTAAGATATATTAGTACTCTAATTGCACTAAGGTATGGTACTTCTGAACCAAGTAGTTCTCCGTCACCTTCTTTGTCACACCCCCTTCAGGCTAGGCCAGCTGTGCACCCTTGGCGAGGGATGGACTCACAAGCGCTATCGGTGGCCTCCTCCTA
Source organism: Inga oerstediana (assembly GCA_963210345.1). Lineage (NCBI taxonomy): Eukaryota > Viridiplantae > Streptophyta > Magnoliopsida > Fabales > Fabaceae > Inga > Inga oerstediana. Next base: position 45,548,812 of record OY723407.1, read on the forward strand.
CACACCTTTCTTTCACCTTTCCCAAGCCTCGAAGACGCGACCATGGAGTCATAAGTACGCGCTTCATGTGAGACTTGGTACCATTAGATCACTTGATCTAATGGTACCAAGTCTCACATGAAGCGGGTACTTATGACTCCAGGGTCGCGTCTTGCAGACTTGGGAAAAGCCAAAGAAAGGTGTGTAGGATTCGAGACTTGAGAAAGGTGAAAGAAAGGTGTGTAGGAGGAGGCCACCGATAGCTCTTATAAGTCCATCCCTAGCTAAGGGTGTACAACAGGCCTAGGCTGAAGGGGTATATTAATAAAAAGGCACCTTTTTATTGTCACACCCGGCCTTCTTGGCTAGGTCCGCTGAGCACCCTTGCCGACGGGCGTGGACTCACTAGGGATATCAGCTACCCCCACTCTAGCCTTTCTTTTGCCTTCCCAGGTTTCGAATACTTGACCAAGGGGCCAAGTACAAGTGCCATGTGAAACTTGGTACCATTGGCTCAATTTTTTATGCATCTTTTGTTTGTATATTTATGTCTTAGAATTTAATATTCAAGTTTTATTTAGTATTTATTAAGTTTTCATTCAAGTTTTATGTAGCATTTATAAAGTTTTCAATATTTTGGTTTTATTTATAATTTCATCTTGAGTTAAATTTCTATTTTTCTTAGATGATGATGTAGCTTACTAATAACGGATTAAATCTTAACTTATTAAATCTAGTTTTAATTTTTCTTTATGATTGAGTTTTAATTATTATTCTTAATGCTTTCAATTAATTGACCAAATTTTGAATGATTTCAATATGTATGTTGAGATCGGAAGGAGATACATGTGTGTAAACCCTATAATTAAAACCATAATTTGCATTTGAAATAGGAATATATTCATGAGTTGTGTAGTCTTAATGAGTTACATAAATATTAATGCATGATTAATTGCTTAAATTCATATAGGAATATATTGGATTAGTAATTAATTATAGAATTGCTTTACCTTGGAAGAGGCTAATAATTAAATTAAGGAAACTCAACTATCAATCATATAGAACAAAATGGCCTAGAATATATAAGTGTTTCAATCTAGAATTTTTTAGGTGAAATATGACCCCTAAGACTTTTGCTCATAGTTGCTTTCACATTATTTGTATTCATATTTAATCATTTTATTTTGTACTCTCAATCACCAACTAATCAATTGACTAAATAGAATTAAAATTACCTGTTTTGATACTTAGTGATCAATCCTTATGGGAATGATACTCTACTCACTTCTGTAGTACTTAATTACGACAGTGTACACTTGCACTATTTAATAGATCATTTACACTTGTAATAAGTCCCATGTAGATATGATAGGTATAGACCCCAAGGTAATAACATACCAGTTGAATGTCGACCCATCATACAAACTAGTTAAGCAGAAGAGTTGTAAGTTCGTATCGGAAAGGAATCAGATCATAAATTAGGAAGTACAAAAACTCCTAAATATTAGGTCAAGTGGGTTGTAAAACTAAGTGAATTCAATATAACCTACTTACCATACATTGTAATAAAATCTCAAGTCTTTGCAAACTTTATAGCTGATTTTAGTCCAAACATACATTAGACACTATTAAAGAATTACTATGTGTAAGTGGTGAAAACTAAGACTTAAAATGGACATTATATGTGGATGGTTCGTCAAATGTAAAGGTTATGAGGTTAGGCATAGTGTTAAACTCTCGAGGTTGTGACACCATACAATAGTCTATATGTTGTGGTTTCAAAGCCTCTAAAAGTTTTCAAGAGTTCCAATTAACTCAAGTCAAAGGGATGACAACCTAGAAGTTGATGCATTAGCCAATTTGGGATCCTCTATTCAAACTAACCAAACAACATCAATACTGATGGTTCACCTATGATTCCTGATGATCCACCTAAGCTTAGGTATAGTACGGTCAAATAATCTAACATGGGATTGGAGGTCCCCTATTCTACAATACTGGCAGGATGACGCCCTCCCAAAAGATAGCAACAAGGCTCGTAGGGGGAAGGTTTAAGCTGCTAGATTCTGTATCCTGGATGACAAACTATACAAAAGATCATATACAGGACCACTTATGAGGTGCATCAGACCATAAGAGGTCAGTTACATACTAAGAGATATTCATAAAGGTGGGTGTGGAGATCGTATAGGCAGTATGAGCTTGGTACGCAAGATGCTCGGATTTGGGTATTATTGGCCCACCTTGTAGAAAGATGATGTGAACTTCGTCAAGAAGTGTGATAGATGTCAAAGGTTCACCAACCTGATCTACCAACCACCTGAAACGTTACATACCATTGCACCAGCTTGGCCATTTATTAAGTGGGGAATAAATATAGTTGGAAAACTACTTATGGCTCCAAGGAAGGTCATTTACATGTTGGTACTAATAGACTAATTCACCAAGTAGGTTGAGGCAGAGTCATATGCATAAGTACAAGAACATGATGTTATTGACTTTGTCTGGAAGACCATTGTTTGCAAGTTCGGACTACCTAAAGAGATGGTCTATGACAACGGGCCCCAATTCATAAGGCATAAGTTTAGAAACTTCTACCAAAAAAGGGGGATAAAATTATGTTTCTCCACCTTACATAACCCTAAGTCCAATGGACAAGCAGAATCAAGCAACAAGAGTATCATCAACTCATTAAAGAAGAGGCTTGACAAGGCAAAGGGCAGATGGGCCAAAGAGCTCCTTTTTGTCTTATCTGCATATCAAACCACCTCTTGCACATCAATAAAGGAGACGCGCTTTTACTTGGTATACGGATCCGAAGCAATGATTCCAGTCAAGGTTGGAATGCCTTCTTTACGATATAGTTGGATAGACGAAAATTCTAATAGACAAGCCATAACCGATCAGCTAGACTTACTTGACGAGCATTGATGAACAAGCCTTGATCAGACTCACGACTTACCAACAAAAGACAGCTCGGTACTACAACAAGAATGTATGCACCAAGAAGTTCAAAGTAAGGGACTGTTCTACAAAGAGTCTTCTTGAACACTAAAGAGACAATTGATGGTAAGTTAGGCCTGACGTATAAAGGTCTCTACCGAGTAACTAAGATAATAGGACAAGGCACTTACCAGCTAAATGATAAGAATGGAAAACCCATCCAACAAAGCTAAAATGCTATACAACTTAAAAGGTGCAATTTTTAAGTTTCCATTATTCCAATTTACCTATTACGTTATCATGTTTTCTAACCTTGTGGGCAAGACACAAAGACATGATGATCCATACTATAAGTGCAACCATAACATACAACCTACGCTTTAATCTGTGTGGTTTGATTTATTTGGTAAATCTGATACCAAAAGCCTCACCATCTATTCATTTGCACCTTCACAATTCTGCTTAATGAAAGGCCTTAAGAGTTCAAATTTTCACAATTTCACACCAACTATGCAGTTGTGCTTCTTTGTTTGAAGCTTGGTAGTGACGAACTTTATAAAGCTATGTATGACTTTGATTTTCACTCTATAACTTGTTAGTGGAATTGAAAATGTGTCTTTTTATCTCATGAATGTCTTAGCTCCACACGACCAACTTACTTACTTACCAAACTATGCTTAGCATGTTGAACTAATACGCTAGGCATTATCCTACATAAATGATATATCGTACTAGCTATAAGCACTCTACTCTGACTCTCTTAAGGATGGAAGACCCAGCCTTAGGGATGTCCCGTGGTGGTATAAAAAGTGGGCCACAAAGATGTGACATACATACTTACCTACCAATAGTGTAAGCTTGGTAAGACATTAATAAACTATGTACTAACACACTAAATAGTTTAGAGGATTGAACCCTCCGTCAACACAAAAAAGCTAGAAATTTGGAAAACACTTACAATTAATTACTTAAATATTCATGAGGGGCCATGGCACTCATAAGGTGTTGGCCTTACTAACCATAAAGGGATAAAAGCACACAAGGTTAACATAAGTCTTAGGCAAGAAGACACCCTAAAAAGCCACATCCAACTAAAATAATCCCAACATGGGCCTCTGAAATAACAACTGAGTAGGGGTGTATCCCCATCACTACTCATCATCTCCCACACTAGCTACGAAGTTACCATCAACACCGGCCCAAGCACCAATCCCAACAGCAGTCGTAGAACCATACTCCACACCACCCACAGGGCCGTCATCTTTAAGTTTATAATTGTACTTCATCTTATACTCTGCAATGGCAACGGCAAGGTTCCACATGGTCATCTTACCCTCCTTGAATTCCTTCATGAGCTAGGCGTAAGTTCGGGAATAACACTCTGTGCCAATCTCCTCTACCTACTACTTTAAAGCACCATTCTCATCCTCCAAGTTCGATTCCTTGTGCTTGGATTCATTAAGCTCCTTCAAAAGATGCTCAACATGCATTTCATACTTAAATTGTACTTCCAGCACGCACGCCACCTCCTGCTAAATTTCCTAGTTGGTCCTCTCCTTCTCGAATGATTGAGATAGTAGATGGGAGACCTCATGCTCAAAAAATAAGCCTAAGAAACCCTATACACAAGGAAAAAGTGTTAAGAAGCAAGATAAGCCACAAGCAAGATGAAAAGAGCAAAACCTTACCTGGAGGACCTGGGTAATGCATGATGTCACCGAATTTGACTGACATTGTGCTCTTAACTTGGCCAGATTATTGGGGAATAGCAGGTGATGCACCGCGGGAAGCACCTGAGGTGCCTAGGATACCAACAAGACTGTGCTAGGGAACTGCAGGTCAAACTCCCTGGACAAATTACTAAAAACACTTTTACACTTCTTGCTTAGCTCAGCCATGCCCTTGCCCTTGCTTTAGACTTTAGAATATTTTGGAACTAATAATGCTTGATAGGGCGAGGATCCAAGCTAGCCACTGGTCTTAGAACAAAGCCTTAACCTCATTTCACTTACACTAGAAAGCTTGAAAGGCTTTACCTTCATGATCGATTTGACTTAAATAGAACATGTATGATCAAACACACTATCGACCTAAAGTAAAGGACTGTGAAATGTATAATATGATTAGAACCTTACTTAGAGGGGTGTTCTTTAGGTCCAATAAAAATTGGGCACTCTCTTTCAGCGGCAAGGACTGCCAAGATACATCTTGTCATCTCTTTGTCACAATCTTCTAGCGCCTTTTTGTTCTTACTAATGTCTGCAAAAGCACTATTTGCTTACTCAAAGGAATATACACTTACCAAGGATCAGAGTCAGAAGGGGGACTCACCAGTAAGGTTCCATCTGGTACGTATTCCTAAACCATCTTTAACCAAGTAGGAGGAGGCCATGAGTACATATCTCTCCTCCCACCAAGAATCGTTAATCTAACTCACCCTAATGGGAAAGGAATGTTTGGTCCTACCAAACAAAGTATACGTCCCTCAATTCCTCATGAGCAGATAATTAGATTGGATCAAATCTTCTACCTAAAATTCAATATCTACTTGCCAAACTAAGACCTCTAAAGACATGGCGACATGCCATACATATGGTATCAGTTGAGAAGGAGTGAAATCAAAATGCCTACACAGTCCGGTTATCAAGGGTAGCAAAGGACTACAAGTTTTGTACCTAAAGGACTCCACATATATAGTAGCCCAACCTTCTGAGTATGAGTTGGCTCTTTCATTTAGTATAGGGACTTTCATGCGAATATCCTTAGGTATGCCATAGGTTCTACAAATGGTTCTAAGACCCTTATGATCTATGTTAGTGCCATCGACTTTTCCAACACTCCAGTATTCTTAGGGGCAACGATTATATTTTTATCCCTCATACTGCCCAAGTCTGATTCATCACTAGACATAACTTCAACCTCAGGATCCCCCTCATTATAGCCAGTGATACTCACAGACAAACTATCCAACTCTGACATAGTGACCTACAGGAAGTTATAGGATCGGTAAGCACAGCGGAAGAATTTAAAAAAAAAATTTCACCGATCCTAATCGAGGATCTATCAACGGCATTTAAACCAAGTTGGAAGGATTCATACCTTTTTGATGATTCAGAGTTTTCACGATCTCTAGGAGCCAACACGTCAGGTCTGCTCCCTCTACCGGTATCCACAAGAATGCTCTCCAACCGAGACTGCGTGCTAGCGCCTCTAATGTCTCCAAGGGTTTAACTTGCGGCTCTCAACTCTGATGTACCCTGAGTCTATCAGCTCTATCAAGTTTATAACCCATGAGGGTTATTTTCAAATTTCAAAATTAATCATCATTAATTTCAAAATTAATTAACAATTAATTATCTTGATGAGCTAATTAAATAAATTCAGTTTAAATTAAATCTGTCCAACAGTTTTAATTTAACCTATTTATTTAATCTAAATAAAGAGCCATTAGATTTAATTTATCTTCATAAATTAAATCTGAGATACTATATCTCTATCATGTTAGTTATTAAATTTACTATATCTTAATAAATTAAATTTAAAACCAACACAATATAATAATATCATATAATATATATATACATATATATATATATATATTTTGAAAATATATATATCTATAAAATATTAATAAATATAATAATTATATATATATATATATAAAAGATATATATTTCAAAAATATAAATATATCTATATAATATTATTAATGAATTTTATATTATATATATAAATATAAAATTCATCCACCGTAAATCAAACATTATCTCGTGTTGGGCCATTCTTGTGTGCGACCCTGTAGGCCCATATGAAGTTGGCAGTGGGCCAATAACTACACTAACCCAAAAGTCGCAAGCGGCCTCTAGCAAGACATTACGACTACTCAATTCATATGAGGATCGTTATCACGATGCAACCTATCATACAACCATGTCACGTCCCTTTTGTCACACGATATATCGATCAAGGATAAGGCATGGAAAATGTCATCCTCTTGTTCCTGACCATTACTTTCTCGATTCCTGAGTAGCCTGATAACAGAGACAGAAACTCCTTTCATCATAGTATGGCCATACATTTCTCAGACTCACTCATCGAGGGGCCCAGTAATATCTCTCTACTAATGTGAGGGACAAATTCCATCTTGATCATTCATATTCCTCTACATGAAAAACCACCAAGCCCGATCGTAGCCTTTATCATCACCCGGTCAAAAGTGACTTTTGACTAGTTCAAAGCTTAGCAACTCTCATGTAGGAATCCATGATGACCTCAGGTCTAAGGGCATTGTGACGTGGTTATACATGAGAAAAGCTTATGACTTGATCCATGTAGCTTTCTCATAGTGGGTCGGTCCAGCACCTTGTACTCTTACAAGTGCCTAAGACTTTGATTCGTATCTCCATATCTTATCAAAGTCATACTGGTCTTGTTTCATCTCTACTCCCGCATAGATGACAGACCAGGGACATTTTAGGACAATCTTTATGAATTATCCAAGGATACAATTATCACAGTTAACATGCAAATAATATGATAACAGAATGGAGAAATTTCATTAAAATAATAATGTTTAAAGTACAATGATTGGCCCTTAGGGCACAATTTCCAACAGAAGTAAGACAAACAGCACTTAAGGTTTGAAGGGTACCTAAAATGACGGGCGCAGAACAATCCAAGCCAAAGAATGGTAAAGAAAAATGCTTAGCAAGTTTAAGAATTCATGAAATTAACATCAAATCGAAGGAAAAGAAAAAAAACCCAAAAATCAAACTAAACCCTTACTCTTTCAGTTCCAAAGAATAGATCAAGGGAATGACGAACCATGACCATCAGCCCCAAAAATTGAAGAAAGAGAAGAGTAAAGAGGAGAAAGGAGATACCTTTATAGAACCTCATCAAGGAAAAGTCAGAATATTGAAAGCTTTCGATTTCACCTTGCGAAGTTTCAATAGGAAGCCACGTACAACTTGACACATATGAAATAGGAAAGCAATGGAGAAATGAAAAGATATAGAGATGTGGGAGAAACCGTCGAATAGGATTTACAGTAACTAATAAAAGACTTGGGAAGGAACGCTTGGCACAAACGAAGGTTTGAACTATACCTTGGATCCAAGGATACGTTTGATAGACAAGATTGCAGTTATAATCCCCAAGCAAATAGCTTATTGGACTTAGGGAGTAGGGGACTTATTGTATACCCAGAATCTGGTACGTTAGGCCCGTAAGGATGGAACAAGTCCAACAAGGAGGGTCCGATCCAAGAGCAAGCGAGGCCCATCGGCAGTAAACCTTGACTAAGTCCAAAGTTACCATCAAAGTATCCAGTCAACCCACTAATAAAGAAGAGACTTGAAGATCTGAGATAGTAGGAATGGTTACACCTACTCAGATTCGAGAATATTGTAACCAACAGATCTGGAAGGGCGAGTATAAACCAATTGAATATCACTTCCCTATTCATTCAGACTTCTCCTTACCTGCTATTCTTTGTTTATTTCTCTCATATGGTCTAATGTTGTACTACTGAACCTATCATACCATCTTTTGACCTTTTATTGCCTATAATCACAATCAACAAATTATCAATAATATCGTCTTCTCTTATTTTTCTTACTATCTTTTGTGAAATCGCATGTTGTTAGTGACCAATAATTAAAATCTCTCATTACCAAATTTTGGTCACACAGTATACAACATTAATTTATTAATTAGTTGAAAGATAAAGAGTAAGAAGTTTATCTATAAAGGAGTATGTATAAAAAATAAGGACCATACTTATATCAAGTTCCTTATATCTATTACATTAAGTTTTCCAATCACACAAAACCATGTGTTTTATTTTTTTCATATAGATTTATAGTTAAATGATGATAACTCAAAAATAGGACACATGGTTATATGTGATTGAAGAACTTGACAAAATGGATATAAGGAACTTAATCTAAGTATTTTCCAAAAAATAACTCAAATGATGTTTTTTTAAACAAGAATGGTTTCAAGTATAATTTAGACAAACAAACATAGCCAGGAGCGCGACGTGGGTCGGATCTGGATGTAGTCGGGGTAAAGCTTCGATGAACCGGGTAGGCAACCAAAAAAAATAATTTAGACAAACATAAATTATTTTAATGTAAGAGAAACTTATGCCTTTTTTTTGCAGTGCCAAATTTTTATTTTATTTCATTTCAATTATGATTGAAAGAGAAAACGTGAATGAGTTAATCATTATGTTGAGTTAAAAATTAGGGTTAATATAACTTTTGGTCCATCAAGTTTGGCTCAGTTTGGGTTTTAGTCCCTAAAGTTTCAAAGTGGTGATTTTGGTCCCTATAGTTTGGACCATTTAAAACATCAGTCCTTTAAATTTCAAAAGGACTTGTTGTCCCATCTAACGCTGTTAAACCGTCCTAGGAGGCACTAAAGGCGTTAGTTTGTCCTAAGTAGAGTGCTGAGTCTGATGTCTAAAGTGAAGTGGCACATGTAATATATTATAATATAATATATTATAATAGATTGATAATTTTGAACTAGAAAAAAGAAGCAACCAGAGAAAGAAAACAAAACCGCACGCACGCAGTTGGGAAAGCGAAAGAAGCTACTGTGACAAAGGGAAGGGGCAAGGGTTAGGTCAACGAGGACCCACAGGTGGTGAAGTGTGAGAGGAGCGGCCAGCTTGGTCTGGGGTCTAAGGTCCGAGCAACGGTGATCTGGGAGGTGAGGTGTGAGAGAAGCTGCTAGATTCGATGAGGTTGGAGGGTTGGTCTGAGGTCTGAGCGACTGTGATCTGGTGAGCGAAGTCTGAAAGGAGCGGCCAGCTTCAATGAGGTTCAAAGGAGTCTGAGGGGCGAGAGACGGTGTTGTGTCTTTAATATTAAGTAATGTAATCAATTTGCACTTATTAACATTGTTGCTATTGAGATGTCTTCCAGTCGGAGTTCTTCTTCACATACTGCGGGGAGAACAGTCGATGAAAGATGCAGATGTGGGGATGAAGTTGTAGTTCTCACTTCATGGACAGAGAAAAATTATGGTCGGAGGTTTGTTAAGTGTCCAAATTATAAGGTTAGTTGTAATATCTCAATTTTTAATTATGGACTAATCATGATTATTGTGGATAATTGTGAATTTAATTGGAATTATTATATGTTTTATGGTAATATTAATTAATATGTCATAATTAGTGAAAAATTGGAAGAATGGAATTTTTGGCCATAAGTTAGTAATTAAGGGAGAAATTAATTACTAACTAAGAGGAAAAAAATGAAAAGTGTGATTAAATGGCTAATGGAGGGATTAGATAAGCTAATTGGGTGACTTATTTTGGGTGTGCCAATAGCATTGTGACATGTGGCAAAGAGAGTATGGGAGAGAGTGCATGTGTGTGTAAGTCAAATGAGATAAGATATATTTTCTCTCTCCTCTCTTCCCTCATTTTCGCTACAGCAAGGTTAGAGGGAATATCATGATTGCTTCTTCCTTCACACTCCACCTTTCACACTCTTCTCTCTCTCTCTTTCTTCTTCCATTTCCAGTGGCCAAGTTGAGCAAGAAAGAGAAAGATAAAGCTTGATTTTTGGGTAAGCAAATTACCTTTAATGCTTAATCTCACTTCATTAATGTTGATCCTTGGAGTGAGAGCTTCATTTTGGTGTTTTTAGTTTGGCCATTTGGTGTTGTTTTGTGCCACACAAAAATCTGGTTGTTGGAGAATCAAAGAGTGTTTTTAGAGAAGTGAAAGAGGTAAGTGAGACTAATCTATCTATCTAAGTTTCATGCCAAATGAATAAGTTTAGAATTTCTAGAATTATTGCCCTATTTTAGGAAATATGGGTCATTGGGTAGTTTGGCATGATATAGTTGTGGAAATGGTATTTTGATATGATTTTTGAATAGATAGATTGATTGGAGGTTGAAATGTTAAGATTGGTGGTTTTAGGAAAATTGATGATTTGTGTTGATTCAAACCAAAGCATGATAATGGAGTAGGATTTTGGTCATTTTAATGATTCCATTGAATTCTTTGGGTCTTTTTGTGTGGGAGTAGCTTTGGTTTGGTATTTGGGTTCATTTGGATCACTTGGTAAAAATTCTAGAAGTACTGTCTTATCTTCTGCATTTTCTGGTTTCTGATAACATCACTCGAGTGAGAGTGAGTTCACTCGAGTGAGGGAAGAACATCACTCGAGTGAGGATGAGCTCACTCGAGTGCGTTAGTGTATTTTCCCCTCTGGCCTTCAGTTTTCATGTTGCACTTCCGAGCGAGAGGTAAGAGTGTTGCCTCACTTGCGAGTGTTGAGGGTTCTCACTCGAGTGAGCCTCCTCTCACTCGAGTGCTGGTGTATTTTTCAGCTGATCTATCGTCTCGGGTTGTCACTCACGTCCAAAATTCAAGAGTGCGCTTTAACACTTGTGAGTGTTGAGTTCTCACTTGAGTGAGGTCTTCTTCACTCGAGTGATCCTCTTCCTTGAAAGTTTTTGTGCTCTCGAGCAAGCACTTCCTGTCCTCACTTTATAGCACTTGAGGTGTTTTCCGTACAATGCTCGAGTGAGGTCTTGTGTGCTCGAGTGTCCGTACCAATGCTCGAGTCAGACCATTTTCACTCGAGGTGCAGCAGTGAAAAATCAGTTTTTGTGTTTCCAAAAGGGGATCTTTGGGGTAGTTCTTCCAACCCTTTAGGAGTTTTGTTAGGGGTATTTAATGACTCTAAAAGAGTAATAATGATAACCAATTAAGTATTATGAAGTGAATTAAGTCTTGGAATAGAGTATAACTCTTCGTCACTAATTATGATTATAGGATTTGACATTTGCCCTACTCGGGAGAGACCGGCGTCAGGACACGCACGGAAGGACTCAAGTAGTGACTTTTCTCTCATGTTGTGTATGATACTTGGTATGCATGTTTATCATTGTGAATTTGTTATTGGCCATAGGGCATTACAGTGTGAACGGTTCAGCGTGAGCCGTTGTAAGGGCAATGCTCATGATGCCTACCCCGGCCGTTGTATCTACCGCTATAAGTGCCGAGGCTACGTTATGGAATCGTAGATTCCTATTTGAGAACCCGCCCGTGGGGCTGTGTGTTGTGAAATATTTTATATGGATCCCAGCTGTGGTGATATATGTGATATATTCATGTGAATGTGCAATACAACAAGTAGTTCAGCGTGAGCCGTCGTAGGGGGCGATGCCCATGATACCTACCCCGGCCGTTGCAACTGTTGTTTGGATTACTGTGTGTTGTATGGATGATTTACTTTCATGCTTTGATGTTGTGCATATTATGAGTGATTTGTTACTACGGGGATTCTTTAGAATCTCACTCTCCCAAAATTAAACATTTTTAGACAGGGCTGAAAGATCAAAAGGCAAGCAGGTGATAAAGAGTGGGTAGAGCTCCGTGTTAGGAGTTTATTTTGGTTAATGGTTATCATTGTATATCATTTGGATATTTTTGGTAGAAATGATTGTATATATTAGATTTTGTGTAATCCCCAAGTAAAGGGTATGAATTGTGGGCTTTGTGCCTTTGTGTAAACCCTTTATATTAATTAATGGAACCCGAGTGTATCAGGAATTTACGCTGTACTCTGATATATATGAATGAAATCGACCTGTACAGGCCATTTACGTGTTGAAATGTGAATATGAGACCACTGTGAACAAGTTTTGTAAAAGTTTTTGAAAACCCTGATTTTGGGAAGTTTAATTTGAATAAGTCCCAAATCATCTTACGGTCTCTAATTCAAACTTAATTACGTGTTTATGAACGTAAATCTCGGCCTTAATCGTGAAGGGGGTTACATTAGTGGATGAAGTTGACAAAATATGGCTCTCTGATTTGTGGCTTCGTGTTTCTATAAAGCAATTGTTTGTATAGTTGTCAATGATGCCTTTCTGATTTTTGGCTATGTTTCTAAAGAATGAACGACTTGCTTTTGTATATTTGCATGTTTCTTGTCTGGCTTCTTGATTATTTTGAACCAACCTTCCTTTTGAGCCGTCGGTTGTTTGGGGTGCTTCTATAGTTTGGTGGCAAATCTGCACTCTTAGTTTTTGGATGGAAAATCATGATCCTGTGACCACTTTAAAAGCTTTAATATAAATAGAATGGATGCGTGTGAGAACAAAAACCAATCTTTAGATGGAAGAGAACATACAATGGACTTGTTGTCAGCTGATTGTGACCCCCCCATACATTATTCTATATATTCTGCTGGCAAGTACCCCTTGCTGAAAATAACTTCACATTTTGTGTTTCTTATTTCATTCTCAAAACTGCTCAATGTGAAATTTACTAATCTATTCACCTAGAAAAGTACCATTTGTTGTTGTTTAAGTTTGATTTTGGGGAATATATGTTTAACCGTTCTTGTTATTTCCTTAACTGCTGCTATTACATATAGAAATTGTTTGTCTAGTGATGAATGAGTTTTTGACATATTTGTTCTTTGCATGATATACAGTCACGCTGGGGATGCAACTACTTTGATTGGTTTGATGGACCCATTGAGAATCCATTGTTAGAGGAGTTGAAGAAGATGAAGGAAGACAATGTTGATTTAAGGAGGAGGCTGAAGTTTGTAAAAGGGATGTTATATGTTATGGGAATTGTGATTGTTTATTTGATTTGGAAACTGGGGAATTTCAATGTATGACAATATTGCATTAAGGGGAAAGTATGTTGTATGACAATATTGCATTAAGGGAATTTCAACTCTTGTAACTATCTTTTGCTTGGTACTTTGTGAATGAGGCATGTACTCATGTAACTATCCCTTGGATGTTGTATAACTTCTGACACAGTGACCATTATATTTAAGTTAAGGGGTTAGGTTGTTATTATGAAATGATAGATGATAGATAATCAATATAAATGTAAGCAAAATAACATTCTTCTTTCCACCAAAATTCGTTAGACACACAGGTTTGTCAATTATTGGTTAACAATTCATTTCAAATTCAACATTCTAAAATGATTTAAACTATTGAACATATGGATTTAAAATTCTAAATCATTCCAGAAGCATTTAAACTATTGAACATATGGATCTAAAATTATAATACATCCTAAAGCAAAAATTGCCATGAGCCATTAATTCCAAAAGCAAGGCTAAGCTATTACATACCAAAGCAAAAATTGCCATGAGCCATTAATTCCAAAAGCAATGCTAAGCTATTACATGCCAAAGCAAAAATTGACATGACCGGAGAGTAACAGGCCATAAAAGATTGTAAAGTCAAGTACTTGTCAACATACTCATGTGGATCCTCCCTCTTAACATAGATGCAAGCCACTGCATGTCTTAAAAAAAAAAAAGGTTTCGGTCAGCATGATGAATAAAATCATCAACATATCCATAATTGCATCTACCAGACATACAAAAACCACATTATATAGCCAATCATTATGATTGCCAATTCTGAATTATTGAAAAGGAAAAGAAGCATAACAAATATGTGTTACCTACATGGGATACCATTCAATTGTCACCAATAACAAGAACACCTTCTAGAAATAAGATCAACTTGAAACTTATGCCTATTATGTGAAACCTCATAGCTATTATTACCCGCATATCTCACTTCCCATTGTCGACATTCTTGAATTTCTTTTTCTAATCTTTTACGAGGCCGTGGACACATGGTCCCCTTGTCACAGTACTTCTTTGCCTTGACGCGATTTTCAGTGAATCTCGTCATTAGGTACGTTCGGATCCAATCAAGCATACTCACAATTAGAAGCTCTCTTGCCTCTAATAGTCTTCCATTGAATGACTCTGTAATGTTATTGGTGACCATTTCACATTTGGAAGTCTATAGAAGTGTGATTTTGTCCAATATGTTGGAGGGATTTCTAATAAATACTCATGTGCTCCACTTGAAACAATCTTTAACTCATTCGTTCGTTCTTTCCAATCATTCTTAATGGTGGCCTTTGTAGCACGAAGAATTAAGTCACGAATGACAACTCATCCTCCATATTTGGCTTTGATATTTGCATACAAATGCCGAATACAAAACCTATGTTCAGCACCTTTAAGTAGTTCTTCGAATGTAGGAACAAGACCCTACATGTCATTGTCATTCATAAATGAAATTGATACTAACTTGTATTTTGGATAAACTTCACCAAATAGCTTCTGTTTATATATACAGAAATTAAACATGATGACCACACAGACACACAAAACTGAACTATAAACAGAAACACAAGAGAACGGTAGTATGGTTTAAGACACACTAAATATTGCATATTGTTCTCTATACGATTGACATACGAACGAATTGAAAAACAAAAGATGTAATCACTTGTCTCTCATGATCAAAACCCACAGCATAGAGTGACATATATTAGCAGTTCTTTGTGATATATTAGCAGTTCTCCAATTTCATTGTGACAAATCGAGGACAAGAAAAGCTCACAGCATTACACTCATCAGATTTATTGTGATATATTAGAAATTCTTCAATTGATAGCTCCAGAGAGAAGAGAAAAGTAATGTTCATAACAGACAACACATAGACATATATATATATATGTAGAACAGAACCGTACAATGAACACTCATCATCAACACAGTTGCATCACTGTCCTATATATGTTTCCCTAATTATCACAACAACAAACATTAATAAACCAGAACATACAAGAACATAGTCTAAATATTTGATAAATGAAACTTCATATATTAAAACCCTTATCATTCGTTATTGAGACTAGTTGTAAAGATGGAATGAAATCCCCCGCGAAAAAGCAGTCTTCTTATATATGGATGAGTCGCTAATAATAATCTTGAAACAAGACTTAAAATCAACAATTTCAAAATAATTTAAAACAAGTGGCAACATATAAATCATTAATGCTTATATATGAACACTAAACAAGTAAGAACTTTAAACACAAGACTTAATATCAAATCCTGTACAGTATTAACAATTAATCTGAACATATAAAAATTATCTAAGGTACCTTTTTCCGGTCAGATATGAACACCCATCTTCTTTCTCTCATTATGCCAATGTCATTAAATAAGTTCAGCAAAAACCATGTCCAAGAGTCTCTATTTTCTCCCTCAACAACAGCCCAAGCCAATGGGAAGTACTGGTCATTAGCATCATGGCCCACAGCTACAAGTAGAATTCCCCCATACGGGCCCTTCAAAAAACACCCGTCCTACCCAATTATAGGTCTGCAACCAGCTAAGAAACCCTGCTTCACAACACCAATACACTCATAGATCCTTCTAAATATAGGAGGCCAATGTATATATGGTTGATCAGTAACCAAAACAAAGGTTGTGTTAGGGTTACACCTTTTCACCTCATGGCAATAATCTCTCAACTTATGTTGTAATCACCCTCAATCATTGCCTTCACCCTTTTCCTTGCCTTGTATGCCTTCCACACAGAGACATCAACCATGTAATACTCCCTTATTGCTGCAATTACATCCGCCAACTTCAAGTTTTTGTTGATCCTCATAATGTTAACTATTTTCTCTGAAATCCACTTGTACGAAGCATTCTTCCCCTTTATGGACACCCCACATGTGTGTTTTGAGTGACGTATCTTCAACCTATACGTTAGGTCAGCACCGCTTCCTTTACTCACAAATGCTAATCATTTGCATTCTTTATGTACACACTTTACTCTGCATCTTATTTTATTGTTCTTTATAAACTTTATTTCATATCCATTGATCAATGCATGCTCTCTCACTGCACATTTAAATTGCTGAATGGAAGTGAACTCCATCCCCAACACAAATTCAAACTCTTTGCACATCTCTAAGTGGTTATATTTTTGGTGTTTTTCTTCAACCACTAGCTCATCCTCATCATCACTCATTCCATCAACTTCCTCAATCTCTTCATATTCATAATCGAATAACATTGCTAACATATCCTCCTCTCTCACCTCAACCACAACTGTTTGCTCTTCTTGCTCAGGCCGCACTCTCAATAACTGTGAACTACCAACAACTTCATCTAAAACATCACCCACACCAACATCAACATATTGCCTAAAATTGTCATCATCTACATTTTCTTCATCGCTATCATCAAAATCTGACAGCCAATCCGCTGAGCCATTATCACTCTCATCCCCCGTACTACTGTCATTGCTCTGTCTTTGTAAATTCATAGTTCACTTATGAAAAACACAAAATATTATACAACATTACCAATGCAATCATAGCCATTAAAGAACATTAAAGTCTTTCTCTACATTACTCAAACGGAAAAATACAGAGCACTGAACACAGGTATATATGACTATATACAGTTTCAACAAAACTATCACAGATTTTGATGACAGCATCTCAGATATATTGGGAACACTGAAGAGTAGCAAAATGTATGACAGATTATGAGATGATGAAACCAAAGACGTTGTGAACAATGTTACCGACTATTGAAACATCAAGTAGGTAAAAACAGAGCATACATTTCACAAAGCATAGAAATAGAATAGTCTACTAAGATATATCAACCAAAGCTTAAAATGTTCCTGCAGTTACGTCCGTCAATCAAACCTAACGACGACATACTTCAAAGCAAACAAAAAATCATAAAAAAAATTCCCTTCCCATTGATATCTTTCACAACTCCACTGCTTTACACTATCAGAAAAACCTCAGATTTGCAACAACAGCGATACAAGAACAAGAAGCTTCTTACCTTTACAACAAGAGAATGAAGACGCCAATAAACTTGTGATCTTCACTCCACCGTCGCCGACAACGATCACCCCTCTGGCAACGGCCACGTCAGACTTTCCGGTTGTGGGTCCTCGTTGACCTAACACTTTCCCTTTTCTTTGTCACCGAAGCTTCTTTCGCTTTCCCAGCTGCGTGCGTGTGTGCGTGCGGTTTTGTTTTCTTCCTCTAGTTGCTGTTTTTTTCTGGTTCAAAATAATCTATTATAATATATTATATGTCCCACTTCACTTCAAACATCCGACTCAGCACTCCACTTAGGACAAACTAACGCCGTTAGTGCCACCTAGGACGGTTTAACGGCGTCAGATGGGTTAGCAAGTCCTTTTCAAATTTGAAGGACTGATGTTTTAAACGGTCCAAACTATAGGGACCAAAACCACCACTTTGAAACTTCAGAGACTAAAACCCAAACTGAGTCAAACTTGAGGGACCAAAAGTTATATTAACCCTAAAAATTATTTAAATTACATTCTATTTAAAACAACTGAGAAGTATGAGCACACAAGAAACTGTACCCAAAAAAATATCCAAGTGAAAATTGAACTTCGTGTTGTCTATTTTTTCCCCTTCTTATGGACTGGTAAGCAATTGTAAGAGTGGAATACCAAAGAAATCATTCAAAAAAGATAAATAGAAATAAAAATTGATGAGATAAATGTTTGAAAAAGTCTTATATCATAGAAAAAAAGATAGAAAAAGAACTTTGAAATTATAAAATCTGAAATCAGGTTTGTTACCAAGAGTTGATAAGGGAATGACGAAATTTGATAAACAATTCACAACTTATTTTTTAGGAAATACCTAAGTTGGGATTTTACAACTTCAAAGTTTTTTTTTCATACATTATTATCATATATGATATATCTTATTGTAAGAATTAAGGGAAAAAACGTTATTTTAAAATATTTTTATTATATATTTTATAATTATTACTTTTAAATTATATCCCCTTTTTTTTCATCAATTTGAATTTCAAAATTTTTAAATTGAAAAATAAATATGAAAAAAAATTTTGGGTGAAAATTATTCTAACTGAATTTCCAAAATTTTCAATATACATACATACATCACATATATTGTTTTTAATTTAAATTCTAGAATTTTCAACTGGATTACCAAATACACAAGTTAGGAATTCTCCAACTATTTTTTTTTTAACAGGAATATTTGATTGATTGGCAAGTATTTTAAATGTCAACAAAGAACTGGGATCGTTACTTGGTATTCTAAGATTTCAAGATTTTCAGGCGTCCTTATCCTTCTAATTAATAGTATAATTTTCAAAGTTTCATTTTCGCCATTCATTTCGTTGCTTAGAAACATTATTTTTGACATGCTTACAAGTTCCATTATCCTTATCTTTTCTGAGAATTATGACAATTATCACGTTATAAGCAACTTCATAACAAGAGGCTATTCAAAGGCAAGAAAATTTCACATCTGGCTTCCAAAAGTAAAAACATAGATAACCATACCCAATCCTTAGCCAAATCATAAAGCCACAGAGCCAAAATTTTGATCCAGAGATAATTACATTTCCAAGAAAACAATAAATAAGGTCAAAGGAGAATGAGGAAAAAAAAAAAGGGGAACACTAGACTGAAACAGACAACACATCATTAAAACCTTATAAATAAAACCCGACTCTTCCTAATACCAGACCTTGTTTACCAGACTTTATAACTAGTGAACAAGCCAGGCAAAGGGGATAAAGAATAAAACTGCGAAGCTAACTGTACATGTTAATTCTAACAGGAAAAATATCTTTTTTAAAAAAAAAAAACCATGAATAAGAATTAAAATAGGCCAGTGAATGATGAAGTCGCCAACATGTAAGGAAAATTCGCCAAAGATCCTCGTTGCTGAGCAAGCTCATGGATGTCCTTCACAATGTCAAACACTGCCTCTGGTTGTGCTAACTTGAGAGCATTCTCAGACATCCTTTTGAGTTCTTCTGAGTTTATGCTGAACCATTCTGCTACAATTCTGGCTGTTTCCTCAGGACTTCTGGTAAAAACACCAGCCCCATTATCCACCACATAAGGTACATTACCTTTCTCCTGAAGTCACCATCACAATTAAGAGTTAATGCCAAGGGAATATAGAGATTGGTAAGGCATATGACAGTTAGAAGAAAACATGTTTATTCATAATTTATTATCTGATTTAATTCCTCAGTCCTTACCTGTCCAGGAATATAGTCGTTCAGTATTATGGGAAGCCCTCTGATCAATGCTTCTGCTATAGTACCAGGTCCAGCCTGCAAATCCCATGGAAACAATCAGTTTTTGCCAAGAGACAGTAAATTATTGAGGGAAAATTGGTTTGGTACACTTCTTAGGTAACATACATCACAGTCAAGATAGAAGCAAAATGTCAATCACCAAAATAAATGCATTAGGTGGTGGGACCAACCAATATACCATCTATTTTGGTAAGCTTTTTTTCTGTTGGTTCCTTAAGAGTCTATTTGGTGTGAGGGATTTGGAGGGGAGGGCAAATTTTTATGAGTTGAATTTTAAAAGATTGAAGAAGTGGGATAATAAAATTTTAATAAAGAGAATATATAAGATAAAAGAGTAAAAAAAATTAATTAAAAATTTTTAACCCCACTTCTCTAATTTTTTTTAAATTCAACTCAAAAAAATTTTCCCTCCGCCTACTTTTTCTCTCCTCCCCTCAGACCAAACAAGCCCTAAAAGTTCTCTTGGGTGCAAGGAGTTTATTGAAGACTTTCTCAATTGGTTTGACTTACTTTTGTTATTATGCAGTCACAGGCTCCCATCCATTTCTGCATCTGAGTCTCAAATCCTCGAACCTGCTCAAAAAGTTACAGAAACAGAAATTTTAAAGACTGCCATCCTTTTGTGCATCAGCTTTTCAGATGCAAGAGGTTTTGAGTGAATCCAATTGGTTACCTTCACTGGAATATTCCATTCTAGAGATTGAAGTGAAGAAGCTAAGGTCTTGTTACGACCACAAATGATTATTAACTGCCCAATCGGTTTATAGGCTTCTCTATCATATAGTGACTCGCCCAGGGCCAGGGCAGTTTCCTTGACAGGACCCATTCCTTCACCACCTCCCATCAGTAAAACCGCTGGCAAGTTAAGGTCCATCCCAAATTCTTCTCTTATTTGACCCTACACCCAAGAAGTAGGGGGGGAAAATAAACTTAGTTTAGTATTCCAACAGAGCAACTAGGACAAATTGTCAACCTTTACAGTTCTGGCATCCATAGATACCTTTGAGAGAACTGCACGGACAAAAGAAGGCCTAATTGGTAAGCCATAAACTCGGGTCTGAGACTCATCAAGGCCATCTTGTAAAGCTCTCTTAGCAACCTCCTGAGATGGGCAGTAACATCTATTGACCCCAGGGTGAAACCTGTAAAGTAGCTTCAAGATCAGATTCAATATTACCATACAAGTAAGTTTAAGAATTGAAATGTTTTGGAGAACTTACCAAGTCCGATGGCAACTATTAAGATCAGTGATCACAGTGACAAATATCACTTTCTTTTGCAAACCTTGCCACTTGAGGACCCACAATGGAATATGCTGCATCAAGGGATGGACACTGATTATAATATCTGGCTTGTATTCCATCAGTCCCGCCTCTACTTCCCTGACAAAAGTACAGTGCAATACAGTTTAGAAAACATATTTCAATTCCTACACATGTTCCGTTCTCAATTCCTACTATGAACATTACAGAATTCTGAGCCTCCTTTGTGGAAATTAATTTAAAAGAGAGAGAAACTACTATTTGAAAATATGATTGGTGCTTCACCCCCAACTTGTAACTATAATAAGGCTTTCCAGATAGAGATATTATTGGTTTGTAGCGAGAAAGGTAAACAGCCATAATTGCAATTCCCAACAAATAATTGATGATTGAGTAACATGCGGTCGATAAAGTCATCATCAGAGAGAATGAATAGAAGTAGTAATATGGTTAAAAGTATATGAAATTATATAAAGAAAAAGTTGCGTTAGATTATGATGGCGAAATTACTTTTTACAGTTTATCATAATAAAGTAGGTTAGGTAATTCGCAATCAACACGTATGTAATAATTGTCCTTTAGCAAATTGTCTAAGTTGTAGGAACAGAGAAGGAATATACTTGGCATAATAGGCAGCCATGGCAGCTAGATACATGGAGTGAATCCATCTAGGAGAAGTACTGTGAAACGCAACTTTCCATAGCTGGACATGCCTAACCATAAACTTATATGATCTCTCCAAGTCGTTCAATGGCCATCCTGTGTACTCTTTCCATACGTCTTTCACAAATATCTGAAAATAAAAATGGAGATTCAAAGGATGCTGATTAAAGAAGCAAAACTGGATTAATTAAAAAGAACAAAAGAAAATGGAAACTAAAGAGTCGCCATAAGGAAATAAAAATATAACGACAAAGTGATGACATCAAATGAAGCACAGAAAATTCTAGAAGAAAACAAAAGCCAGAGCCGGAAAATCAAAGTTCCGAAGAGGTTCAAGAAAAATACAAAACCGATGCTATTACTATAATTTTGAATGGACCTTCACGGATCATAAAACAAGGCAACCATAGCACATCAAGAGCAGATATTAACTACTAAGGGCTTGTTTGAATTATACAAGTCAACATAAAACTCCTCTCACATGCGTTCAAATTTACGTTAGAAAAGCAGTATCTATTATCAATCCAGGCACAAGAAGATGGAAGCAGAAAGGACCGAAAACGACAGAGGTGAAATGCGATTTGAAGTATTTGAAAGGTGAATGGAACACGAAACGACTTCATTGACACCTATAAGTTGCTAATCTAATAAAAGCAAGAAGAAATTAATCAATTACCCTATAACCGTCGCCAAATTCAATTTGAAAAGCGTCACGAATGGCCTCGGCGGAAGCACGGTGGCCACCGCCGGTGTCACTCATGAGAATTAAGACGTTCTTGGTGGTTTCAGCTCCAATCTGAACAAGCTCCATGCTGGTGTCGCTATCCTCATCGCTACTACTGCTCTGAGCCTCGAAATTAACGCACCTCCTCTGGCTTTTACTTCCATGGTAGTATCCTCCAACTCTCTGAAACACCTTCTCTGCTATGGACTTCCGCGGAGATGCCACAGAAATCACCATTTCGCAGAAATTGAAGGGCTCACCTAACGGTGAAATCTGAATTTCTCCGGCAAGATGAAAAGGAAAATGAAATTGAAAATGTGGTGACGAATTGAATCACACACTATGTGACAAGAGAGGAGAGGTTGTTATATTCGTTTAAAGAAAGAATTATGCTCGGAATTTTATTGCAGGCTGAGTTGTTCTTAGTGCCTTATAGCCGTCAGGTCTGCTTTGGTTTCGGAATGTTCGAATTCTAAGATTCGAATCTTCTCTATAGTAATTTTTGTAAGAAACATTGTGTTTTTCTGGGCTGCCCGGGTACGTTTGCTTATTTGCATCTTTTGCCGGATGACTATGAAATTACCCATATGCCCCTTCTTTTTTATGTTCTTTTGGACAAGTTACATGCTATTGAAAAACAGGAATTGATTAGAAGACGGATATTGGACATTATTATAATTATTTTAATGGGATATATAATAATAATTAACCAAAATTAATATAAACTTTTTTCGATTGATTTTGCGTGTCTTGATTTTCATTCATTCTATTTTTTAAAAAAATAAAAATGATTACCCCATGCGTAAAGTAAGCAGGCCTAAATTACTCCTTCAGGAAAATATAATTTTAAATGTTTTGATAACAATAAATTTATTATTGATGTTTCTAAAATTTAATTGAAGATTCATAAAAATTTGGATCTTGAAAAAAAATTATTATGTTTAATATGTTTTAATTAAATATTTTAAAATATGGACTTAAGAAATAATTTTGGGAGAATCACTCCTAAATCTTAAGAAAGGAAGATATTATCAGAAAAGTCCCTCGAGATGTAAAACACACTCATTCATCAGTTTGTGAATATATGTTTTGACTTTTAAGTTAATAACTAGGGACCTTTTTGATAATATCTTTCTTCTTAAGGACCTAGGAGTAATTTTCCCAATAACTTTTCGCTGTACGGTAATGTTTTGGATCTTTCTGTTTAACGTCACTTAGAAGCAAAATGATGTAATGTTCAAGTAATTGCAATTTGTTGTACCTCACTGCAAGACAGAAAGGATTTCGAAATGGTCAAATGGATAGTGTCCTAGTGTAAGTAATCTTAAAATGAAACTTTAAAAGCATCTCACTATATTACTCATTTCTTAAATTTCACAAAAAAAATTAAAAATCTGCATCAAGTTTGTTGTTCTAAATTCATGGTTCCACTTCTAAAAGAATTATATAGGAAAAAAAGATAAGAAAATACCACTTAAACTTTAAAATCTCATATCAGTTATTTTTCAAAAAATTGAATTGTCAATTACTATACTTTTTTCGTCAATCTCATTACTCTTATAGTCGATAAAACCAATTTGAATTTTGAAATTTAAATGATATTTTTTTACTTTTTTTCCAATTATAGCTCCATGCAATGCTTGCAAAGAAATTATTTTTAGAAACATATGAATTTATATATTTAAAATATGAAAAGCGTTATATATAATATTTAGTAAAGAAATTAAAAATCAATATTTAAAAAACATAACCTACAATATTTGCTGCCATTAGACTAATTTCCTTAATAATCTTAGAATTTGTTAAGTAGAAATTGAAGTATTGATGGCTAGCTGTACTAATAATGACATTGGCTCTCGCTTAACTACATTAATGTTCTAGGTTAACCTGAAGTTGCCTCTCAATTACAGAGCTAGGAGCTCTCATGTAATAAGGTTACAAAACTTTTGGTGGCATAATTAAATTATGAAATGTGTAAAAGAGATAAATGGTGCAATTTTAGCAATTTCATTAAATTGGTTTAAATGTTTGTTATAAAGTTGGAGAAAACACAAGTGGGTCATACATAAAAAAACAGAAAAATGTTTATGTTAATTTGACGGGATTGCTAAAATTGCTCTATGTTTTTTAAAAAGGGACAATTAATATGCATGCCCTTATAGCTTCAACTAATTTTTAATTAGATCCTATAGTTTTTTTCTTTTTTTTTATTACATTAGTGGCATGGGTTGAACCCGTGAGGGGGTGGAAGTGGTCTAAGGCCACTTCAATGACTACTGCACCACTAGGCGCTAGCTTTTTTTTTCTTTTTATTACGTTCTTATATTTTCACTTGTTTTTAATCAAGTTTATGTAAATTTTTTTTTCCTTATTATTATGTCCTTACTATTTCATTGGATTTTTAATTAGGTCCTTGTAGGCTTTTTTGTATTTTAATTTATTAATTTAATTGAAAGTTAAAGAAATGTATAATATTAAAATATAATATACTAATAATAAATTTAAATTAATAATCATATAATTTGAAAAAATAATTAATATAATTAATTATTAATTATTAAATACTTATGATTATATTCTATTTTTTAGAAAAATTTATAATTATAATTCAAATTTTAAGATTGTAAAAATAAATAAAAATTAGAATAAAAAAATAAATAACATTAATATATTTTTAATTAAAAAATTACTAAGAATATTAAAATAATTCATAAAAAATAATATTAAAATAAAAATATTATGATAATTTATTATTTATAGAATATCAGTATTTATAGAATAATATGCAATAACCTGAAAAAAATAAATGAAAGTATAAGGACTTAATAAAAAATACTACAGGAATCTAATTAAAAATTTATTGAAATAAAGACCTGCACATTAATTATTCCTTTAAAAAATTGTGCATACTTTTACGCCATTAAAAATTTAATTATATCATACACTCATAATGAAAAACTTTATTCATAAAAGTTGCACCTTGACCCTAAAACAAAGTACAGATTGAAGTATTGTTTTTTTTCCCTGCCAAAAGAAGAGGAATCCATTCATTCATTCAAAGTAAAACAAGATTATAAACGTGAGTCTAATTAAAATAGCTAGCCAACCAAATGCATCAAACTCAAACCTAAATTAATTACAAGCAAAGTCCCTAACACATAAGAAGACAATATGAGAAATCACAGCAAAGCAAATCCATACATTAATATGGAAAAACAACTTAACAAATTAATATGAATGCAATCTTTTTCTGCTATTGGGCATTAATGATAAGTTACGAATGTGGGTCCATTAAAATTTAATAGGTTTAATAAAAAAAAGGGAGATTTACACTTAGGTCCCATGCAAGGAAAAAAATGAAAAAATGGTCCCTATAGATTGCAAAATAAAAAATTGATCCCATGGAGTTGTCAATACAGGCTCCTGTAGTTGTTAATGACAACTCCAGGAGCCTGTATTGACAACTCTATGGGACCATTTTTTCATTTTGCAATTTATAGGGACCATTTCTTCATTTCTCCTCTTCCTTGGGACTTCACTGTCATTCTCCCTAAAAAAAATGACTTTTAATTCGAAGAAAAGGACATTGACATCGAAAGCATCTCCTTGAAGGCTGGTTAGTCGTTATTGCCATGCATGGAAAAAAGAAAGTAATTTTGTGGAGAATAATTAAATAGTTTTGTGGCTTAGATATTGTGACTGCTACTCATAAAAACTAGTTCAAAGTTAAATTTCTATATACAAGTTGTTATACCATTATCTTATTTTAACCTATTTCAGAGTATTTACGGAAAACGATACACAGGTCAGTAGGTAATACAGGAATAACATAAATATACTGATATTATGTACACAATTACGAAAATTTTTCATAGTGGTTCGTATTTGATAATTACAATTAATGTAGTCTCGCAGAGCTACGTAGGTGTTTACACATGTCCCAATGAAACGGAGACATCTTCCAGTCTTCGTTACATCACTGCAATCCTCTCGTACGGTTCTCTACTTTGTTCTCAACATACATTCTATCTTCTCCTGTCTAAATTGTTGGTAGGGGAGGGTGAGATTCTGGGGAATCTCAGTAGGAAAGAAATACCAATATGCATGCAAGATAAATGCTTAATGCATGACATGCTTGCATTACATAACTCATGCTCACAAAATGACAGATTTGCGTGCTCAATGTTTCAATCAACATACGTATGGCCATAGCATAAACAGAAACAAAACTTCAATTATTCATATATGTTTCACATAATCAAACAAAGCAATAACATGCATCAATACATCAGCATAAATATCAAATACATGCAGGAGAGGTAAGTTCCCTTCCTTAATCGCCTTTCCTTGATCTTCGAATAACATGCCTCGATTTACGTGCCAATCCCTCGGGCTCTCTACTTAGTCCTAGAACGTTAAATGTACAATTTAGACACTCCCAAAGTATTTTTTGTGGTTATATTAGTCTATGGTGAAATTTTACCAAAATACCCCTGGGACCACAGCCCGGCCCCGCCATACCCGGCCCGATGGCACGTTTTCCCAAAATTTTGACTAAGGCTTTTCTGATGTATTTTTGCCCAATGAATCCATTTCTAGGCTCAAAATCACCAAATTCACTATCAAATTATGAAAATACCCTTGACAGCCCCTATTTAGGGATTTCAGTGGCGTTTTCGTAATTATGCTTTTTTTGCCTCTACCAAAAAAGTGCCCAACTGTAACCCTATCTATCTTTGCCCACTGAATCCAATGGAACCATTTATTTCATGAAAATCCAGCTCCAACCCCCCCTAAAATAGTGATAGCTGAAATATTCAAGAAAAATGGTAAAATGTAGTTTTGTGTTCTAGCCTCCAAAAATTGTACTTTTCCACGTCTGATCCTTTATTAAATCATTTAAACACTTCTTAACCATGATTCAAAGAAATTTGGGCAACATAACCCTTTAGGTTTAGGGCGTTTACAAATTTACAAACTTGACAAAAATCACCAAAACCAAACACAAACCTTAACAAACAACACCATACTAGTTTAGATTTAAGGTTTGTGAGGTTACTTCTTGAGATATTGAATCCTCTCTCTCTCTCTAGGCATCTCCTCTCTCTCTTCTTGAGCTCAAAATGTGTCTTCAAAATCATAGATTCCATGAAGAAGAAAGGTTTATAGAAGGTTTCTAAGCAAAATCACAAGAAAACTCTTAAGAAATCACACTTACCTTAAACTTCTTCTTCTTCCTTCTCTCTAGAACTTGAGAGCTCTCTCTCTCTCTCTCTCTCTTCTCTTCTTGTGTTGGATAAAAATGAGGAAGGGAAGGGAAGAGAAAAGCTTCATAAAAATGCTCCATTGATCCTACACCATTGATCTCATCAAGGGTTGAGATTTCAATACTTGTCAAAGACACCATCCCTCTTCCCATACCTCCAACCATGCCTTCTATTTTATGTCATATTCCCTCAACCATGCCTTCTACTTTATGCCATACCATCTCATCATTTGAGTCTTCTTACCCCTTATCCCTTGATCTCATCAAGAGATTATAATATGACACTTGTCACAAGCATATATCCACCAAGAATATTCCAATTATACATTTTTCTTTTTTTCCTTGATTAATTTAAATTAACTCCAATTAATTGGAAAATAATTAATATTGAGCTAAATTGGCAAAATTATGATTTTGCTATCACCTTTGAAATTAAATTCCTTTCTTAAATTAATTTTCCCATTTCCTTATGAATATGAATATTTCAAAATTCACAAGATCTAATTTCCATGAATATTCACCATTTTATTGAGTTACTCAAATAATTACAATATATTTTTTGTGAATATAAAATTTGGATGTTACACAAGTTTACTTTATTAATGGTGGAATCAATAGAGAAACTAAACAAATATATACAAGTTTACTTTATTAATGGTGGAATCAACAGAGAAACTAAACAAATTAGAGACTATAAAAAACTCCTTCTATCCTATATGGAAGAATTTTTTTTTTTTAAGTGTTATGATATTATTTATAAAATACATTAAGAAAAGTATGAAATTTGAACTCTTTTTTTTTTTTTTCATTTTTATCTCTGTTAATTAATTACATATTATATTACTACATTAGTTAGCTTTCACACATCCCTTTGCGTTACTCATTTTCTCCCTCCATGCATAAAAATATTTTTGAAAAAATGAAATATACTCTTACAAATTTATTGCATTTAACCAATTGTTATCAACTTTATATATATATATATATATATATATATAATTTGGTTATTTGTATCTTATATATAAGATAAAAAAATAAAATAATTATTTTATAATTATTAGTATCAATTTTTGAATTCAAAAATAAATTTTCAATTTTCAATAATACTTGTGAAAAAGGGTGGACAAAATGAAATGAGGTCAGTCAGTTTCATTAATGACTAATGCTTGTTTGAAATAGTAATTAAAGCCTTTAAAATCAGTTTTTCAATTGTGATTTATGATATACGAGGTAAGTATCTGAGAGGAGTTTTGTTTCGATTTACGTGAATAAACACTTTCGATAACCCTAAAAATGTTTTCAGCCTGAAAAATGAGGACGAAAATTCACTTTATTAACCCAGGAAAAATGGTTAACTTATTATTTTCATGCCTTATTTTGTGTTCCTTTCTTCTATTATTTTCACGTCATATTTCTTAACTTAATTTTACATGGCTCATAATTAATTTGGTCAGAATAATTAATAATTGGCACTATTTTCAACTTTTTCTTATTCATCATACCCTTTCATGCATCACATGATTCAACGACCCAGATCAATGGCATACATTTTCCATATTTATATTATCTTAATTATTACTATAAAAATATAAACTAGGAGTAAAATTTAGAGAAAATCAGTAAAAAGTCCGTATTTAAAAAATTGTATTGGTGAAGAATTTAACATGTTTATATATATATATATATATATATAAAGTACTGATACTCTACAAGATTTAATATATAGAAAATACTTGTACTCGAATTCAGGTCATCCTTACCAATAAAATTTTGAAATATCTCACCAAGATTTTTTTTTGAAATATGGACTTTTCACCAATTTTGTCTAATTTTTTATTATTTTAAATTTTTATTCAAAAAATAAATATCAATAATACTTTGCTTTTGGAGAACGAAATCATGGAAGGACAAATAGAAATGAATTTGGTCATTTTTCAGTTACCAAGAATGCCTTTGGCAGTCATATAGTGTGGTAGTGTATTTTATTCAGTAAAAGAAAAGACGAAGATGCTTTCTTTTGCCCTAGGGCAAAATTGTAAACTTCATAATTCCCATGACCAAAGATAAAAGGGAAAATTCCAGAAAACTACAAAGGAAATTAGAAAAGGACAAAAAGGTTGGGTGAAATTCACATGTCCCAAATCAGTGAGGGGTGAGGAATCTGGAATATGAAATCTTAAGACAATTACCTAAATACCCTCCTAAGTGACAGCTAAAAGGGAAATGAAGAGACACGAGAAGGCAGAGTTGAAAGGGTGTCAGAACAGAGAGTGATAGGAAAGCTCGGGGAGACGGAGAGACGACGCAAAGGACGGTGGGTCGACAGTTGTCAATGGTGATCTGCGGTGTCGTCGACGAAGGCGAACGAGGCATTGTGCGGTTGTGTGTTCAGCTCTCCCTCTATCGAAGCTTCAGTGGTCAACCGTTTCAGTTGACGGTGTTGTGCGGCGCGTGGTGACGAGTCGACTGTCTCACAGCAAATCGGACAGCAACTTGTCATGAAATATGTGATCTGACAACTGATAAATATATGAAGGTGTTAATATAGAGTGATTTAGTGTTATTACCCATGGAACATCTATTTTTGCAAACTTTTTCCTACACACGTCTTCTGTTGTCTGTGTGAATGGAAGATGTCAAAGATGTTGTGTTTGGGCAGTGACGCTAAAACTTTCCCATTTCTTGTTGGCCAGATGTTAATCAACGAAATAATGTCGTTAATAATGAATATGATCTTGTTAACTGTGGGTGAGGTGTTGTTTTGGGCTCGAACTTGTGATTTGGCAACCTAAGCTGTAGGTGTCACCTTGTTCATTGTAGATGTCACCTAAGCTGCCATGTAGTACTTTGTCGACACTTTGGATACCAACATTGATGCTTTGTTGGACACCACATAAGACGCCCCTTGCACCTCTATCACGTTAACTCTTTAGTTTGACTGAAATAATACACATGACACTCAATTCATCACTTAGAACAACAGGTGACGGGATGGTGTAATGAGCTAAGAGTGTCTTATGTACTATTTCAATTAAACTGAAGAGTTAACGGTTAAACTTAACTTTATTAATGGTTAGAGGCAACATTGCTACGCTTTTAAATTTCTATGGCGATATGGAGACCAAAAAACTTATAGGACGGCATTGAAATTTTTTAAATACTTTTGAAGCGGATTTGCACCTTAACCCTATCGCTTTTTTAAATATAAAAATTCATGATCCTTAATTATAGTAAATTAGTAATTGTCTTAGAAGATCTTTAAATGTCATTTTCCTTTTTTTTTTCAATATTTATTCTATCCTCTATATATTCATATATGATATAAAATATATAAAACAAAAAATTGATGAAAAGTTATTATATTGTTCAGATAGTCTTAGTATTTAAGCTTTTGGAACTAATAAATTTTTAAATAGAGGCTTTTGACTAATTATTTTTATATGAAAAACTATCATTTATAAAACCAAACAAGAAAAGGAAGATAAAAAAGCATCAAATTTCATTTCACTCTACACCTAACAAACACACAACAGGTTTCATGATGTGGGGATGTGCAGTGCATGATAGTACAAATATCCAAAATGAGGGTGAAGTCACAATCAAAATTTGGACCTTACAAAAAGAGAATACCAATTTGGTCGTAAGGCGATGTGAGATGTCTCCACACCTCCCCAGCTTTTCTCTCTCATGGCATAATCCCCGCATCATCCTTTATTATTCTTTATTCCCTTCTCTCCCTCATTATTTATTTGTTTTATTTATTTTTTAACTCTACCTATTTTTAAGTCAAGATTATAACAATTCATCATTCTTGATTGAGCATCTTCTTTACCCTCACGAATCTTGATCCAATTATGTACTGTCTTGGTTTTATACGTGGAGAAAGAGGTATACAAATCATCCAAATATGAGAATTTTAAAATAATCTCTCAAAATGGCTTAATTCCTATTATGTCTTTAAAAAATTATATTTGGAATTAATTAAATTTTTGTTGTGAAATGACCTATTGATACTGAAAATATTAAAGAAGAGTATTGAAAAGATCAAATATAAGTAATATCACAGATGAATATTAAAAAGATCAAATATGAGTACAGATAAGATTAACTCAAAAAATTTTAATTAAACTAAGGACTTTTTTAATTTCAAAAAATTTAAGGTTTCTTTAATTGTAATTAATGTTATTAGAGGGTCCTTAAATATTACTCCTATGTTCTTACTTATAAAGAAGGTGTGTTTGACATCACTTATTTTTAGGTAATAAGTCCTTATTATGTAAGTCGAGATAAAACTCCTCTCACATACTTACCTCGTATACCGTAAATCACTATTCATAAGCACTTATAAATAAAATATAAGATATCACAAACGAACACGAATCAGAAAATCAGAAAAATACTAAATTTCATTAACTCTGCTTTAAAAATTTGAAATTTTCCAACTTTACTCCTATTTAACTATATACTCTCCAAGAAAATAACAATCTACCACTCTGATCTTATTTATAAGTCCAAATTAACTAATTCTCACATACTAATGAGAGTTAGTTAACTCATTAATTGTAGGTTAAATGTTCAATTTTGCCCTCATTTATGATTGGTTTCAAGAGTCAACATCAATAAATTCTTTTTCTTTATTGCAATTAATAGGGGCAAAATTGTAATAATCATATTTATTACTTGAAACTAGACTTATAATAAAAACAAAATTTTTTTGTTAAAATGAACTTATAAATAGAATCAGAGTGGTACACAATACTAAATAGAGAGTAAGCTTGTGCATTAATATAAAATATTTAATGACATACCTTATAAATACCTTATAAATAGGATGATTTTTTTTTTTTGGGCCAGAAACTATAAATACGACCACATCAAGGCGTACTTACCCATTTTTGAGCAAAAACTATTGATTATAAATAAACAAAACCTATTGATTTATTTGACTTGGTGTGAGTTCGGATACATCTCCAAAATCGATTATTTGACTAAAACTAAGGTTTGGTAATTTTTTCACCGAACACTCATGTTTTACTCGATCCCGTTTTTTATTTTAAATTATGGTTTCAATCCAAAACCATGGTCTTATCCAGAAGCTATTTTTATTATATTTTTTTGCTATGTGGGCCCCACTACCTTTTTCTTATTGACCCTTTTTTTCATTATGGGTCCCATGCCACAACCACTCTAATTTTTTTGTTTTTCTTGTTATATGGGCTCCACTGCCTCTTTTTTATTGGTTCTTTTTCACTGTGGGTCCCATACCACAGACACTCTCTCTCTTCTATTTTTTTTTTTAATTTCACCGTTTTTCTCTTTCTCGTCCGTCACTTTGTTTTTTTAAAAGATTTTAAAATTTTAATACTCTCTCTTATCTTTAATATAAGATATATTTATCTAATTTAATTATATTATAAAAAATAATTAAGTTAATTAACATTACATATAGACAAATTTATTTTATTTTTGGTATTAATTATGAAATTTAATGTTAAATAATGGGTTAAGATGCATCATTTTTAACGCCGTTAGATAAAATTTAACAGTTTTTTTAAATTTACATCATTTTTAATTGTTCATTATTATTTTCCATCTTCCAAAACTTATTTGTACCAAACATCCCTCAGGAAAAACTTGGCTGTTAAATTTGGACATTAACCCTTAAATAATACATAAAATATAATCTTATTCTTTATATATAATTATCACAAAAGTTAATGTCTTTTTTAGTAATTTGACCATGAAAAAAAGCTATTCTGATCACAACATCCAAACACTTTCATTTTATCAAAACCATGGTTTTTTATAATTTATTCTCTTCATAATCTATTATCTAAAAGCTATTCTCCATTTTTTTTCCAAAAGTTATTCTCTAAAAGCTAATCCAAACACACCTTGGAGCATTTGCTTTCATTAATAAGATTATAAATAAGGAGCATTTGCTTTCATTAATAAGATTATAAATAAGCTAGCATTTCTAAAATATTTAATACGAGTACTTTTTTGGGGAAATGAATTATACCTATAAAATCTTATTTTTACGGGGAAAAAACTAGAAATCACAACAACATTATTTTTTTACATATATGGTCATGCAAAGTATGGCGTAAAAGAAACAAATCAAATTAGATTTATTAATCAAAATATCTCTACGTCTGAAGAGAGAGGGATTTGATATATATATATATATATTGCCAAGTAGGGATTTGATATATATAACATGACAAATGACGCCGTGTGTTGCAAGGAGTTTTGTTTTCTACACTTGCCTTAAATTCATTCATTCTATATCAAGATTTTAAAATATCTCTCTATAGATTACATTGGTTATCTGAGTTGTACATTTAAATATTTATTTTATCAAAAAATAATAATAAATAAAAATGTTTATATCCATAAAATGAGGAGTAATCAACATCCAAATTTAAGATTAACTAAAACCATCTTCTTAGGAGATTGAATATAGATTGAGTTTTATATCTTTTCTTATTTTATAAAAGACCTTCAAAATCTCCCTAAAAAAAGTCCACTACTGACATTTACTATATTTATTCATTTTAATCAAGTTCAGTCTCAAATCTCAATTCATACTCATACTAATCTGAATCAATAAATTAATAAAGTAATAATAAATACAATCATTTGAATTTGGTTGAATAATCCTCTAAATCCCGTAATTTGCAGTGAGCCCTAATCAATTCTTTTATATTGAAATTCAAATTTTAAATCTCCTAGTCAATTCAATATCATTATCAATATAATAATAATAATAATAATAATAATAATAATAATAATCAATCATCAATCAATAAATATTAATAATAAGTATAATTATAATCCTCTTATTGGCAAAAAAATTATAATCATCTAAATTCCATAGATATTAATACTGAATTCATGGATAACGATTATGATCACTTTGTAATTTTCTTTTTCTTTTTCTTTTCTTTTTGACAAAATTACTTTGTAATTCCCCATATTACATAAGATCATTAAATCAGAATAAAAGGAAAGGAATAGGAAAGGTACAACAGATATAAACATCTAATTCATTAAATGTAGAGAACAAAGTAAAGAAAACCAAATATAAGGAAAGAATAGCTGCAAAAACATATTCCTATCATCTTATGCTTCAAGTTAGAGTTGTTGTTTTCTCATTTCTCTTTGCTTCAAAGATCAAATATTAGATTTAAATGCTCCTATTCAGCCATACAGAATATTAGAGAAAAAGTGGAGTTTGAGGAATAAAAAACAACCATAACTTTCACATGGAATTCAAATCCCTCTTCTGACGTCTCTACAACAATGGTGCTATCAATTAGTGTTGCCTGATACTTCACTGCAATAGTAAAAGAATCAGAAATTATTAAGTCACCTCAGAAAAAACAGTAAAACCAGGCCAAATAGATACTGTAAGTCAACAACATAAAACAATGGATGAAATCATATAATTAATATTTATACCAGGGAAGTATACAATACAAGTGGTGTCACCATACCTAGAACTTCATCAAGATCACTGGGTCACTCATTCTTATTTCCCTCCTCCATAATTTTCGTGATAATACCTAGAATTTTGACTAAAAATTGAACTTTATGTTGTTTGTATTGCTGTCTTTCATTAGAAACCAAAATGTCAGAGGGATGAGTATTGGTTACTTTGTCATTGAACTCAGGGGTCTCTCATTCATGCCCAGGCTTGGGGAGCTTCTTCTTGAGGCGGGAGTTGAGTTCCCTCTCTTCACTTGTAACACCCTTATCTTATTTTCACATTTTTCAAAGTACTTGCGTGCAATTCAGTGGGCACACAGAAATAGTATAAAAATACTAATAAAAAATGCTCGATTACATAAATTCCCCGTGGTAATTGTATATAACAATTACAAATAATGTGGTTGTACAAGGCTACTAAGGTGTCTAAACCCGTTATAGTAAAACTCATATATCCTTCCGTCTTCGTTCCACTTCTACTACAGCATTTCTCTGCATGCAGTCCTCTTTTATGTTCTTAGCACGCCTCTTGTGATCACCTGTCTAAATGGTTGGTTGGGGGAGGGTGAGATTCGAGAGAATTGTAATACCCTAAAATTTGGGATTGGAGGCTTGGGAATAAGCCTAAATTAAGTGGACTACTAAGCCCCAATTTAGTAGAAGCCCAAATTTATCCCCTAATGATTCTTATATCTTTTGGGTATTAAGAAAGTAAAATGGTGATCTTTGGAGAATATAATTATGTTTTCAGTGAAATCGCCTATGAGGTAGTGAGCTTGTCATGTCATTTTGAATGATCAAATGATAAGTAAAAATTATGATATTTTACAGGATGAAATTAGACATCCTAAGCTTTAATTTTATAGGTCATATGAATCAATTAGAGCTATATACAAAAAGATGTGAATTTTTGAAGTCAGCACAGAAAAACTGTGAAATTTCTGGAACAGTATGCAAAGATTGAAATTCTGGGAATTTTTTGATTCCATTAAGCAAATTTCTATATTTTTCCTTGAAACTAGACTCAATAAGGGTTCTATAGGCTTTGGAATCACTTCAATTTGATTTTTCAAAGTTTGGGCAGAAATCTGCCAGAATTTCTGAAAAATCCAAAAATGGAAAATTGTTGATGACATAAGCAATGACATAGGCATAAGATTATTAAAGAAACATGATCTTCCTCCTACAGCATTTTGAAGCCATTCTGCAACCAAAATAAAGAAAAAGAGTTGAGAGGGTTTTGGGAGAAAAGGAGAAGAGAACTCGCAAGGTAAGCCGATTTCTCCGACGATCTAGCTCCTAACGCGTATAACTCCGATCCTAAGCTACTCCTTTATGTTCTTTAAGGTTTGGAAGCTCCTCTTTTGGTGTTAAAACACCTAGGGTTTTCAGCCAAGTCAAGGAAAATCAAGTGGGAGCTTGAAGTAACTTTCAAACCTTCGTATATTGACTATTCTAGCTGCTGTGGGCAATTTAATCGGTGAAATTTCGCCGGATTGCCGTTGGTTTTAATTAATGGAAATGGGTTGTAGGGGCTGTTATGCTGCCCAAATTGATACTAAATGGTAGTTGTAACCTAATGGAATAGTCAATAAAGTGGTTAGGAGTAGAAAGGAACGCGTTTACGTAGCCGAAACCGAAAAACCTCGATTTTCCCTGGAAAACCCATATATTTCGGTCTGGGCTATAAATGGGTCTTAGAGTTGGATTTTCAACAATTTGATGATTCCATTGAGTTCAGGAGAAAAAATTAGGTGGGGTTACAGTTGGGCACTTTTTCGGAAAAGGCCAAGAAAGCATAATTACGGAAACACCCCTAAAACCCTAAAAGTAGGGCTGCCAAGGGCAATTTCATAATTTGACATTGAATTTGATAATTCCAAGTCCGGAAATGGATTCCTTGGGTGAAAATATGTAAGAATAGCCCATGTCAAAATTTCGGGAAAAGTATAGGCGGACCGGGTACAGCCGGGCCCGGCCGGGTCCCCGGGGGTATTTTAGTAAATTTTCATAATAAGCTTATATAACCTCCAGAAACACTATGGAAGTGTCTAAATAGTACATTTGACATTGTAGGATTGAATATGGAGCCCCAAGCTGTTGGCACGCAAATCGAGGAGAAAGATTGGAGGTAGAGAACTTACCTTACTTGCATGTATTTGATATCTTTGCTTATGTAGTGATGTATGTGATCGCTTTACTTGATTGTGTAAAGCATATTTGAATAAATGAAGCTCTGTTTCTGTTTTGCTGTGCCATAGTTTTGTTACATGAAACATTGAGCATGCAGAAATGTCATTATGGAGCATACATCTAGATAAAGCTAACATGTCATACACATATCATCAACATGTATGCATTATGGTATCTGTTTCCTACTGAGATTCTCTCGAATCTCACCCTCCCCTACCAACAATTTAGACAGGTGAAGACAGTATATATGCTGAGAACGACAAAGAGAATCGTATGAGGGTATTACAGTGGTGGAATGAAGACGAGAAGGTGTCTCCGTTTCACTGGGATAAGTTTAGACACCCTGGTAGCCTTGTGCGGCTACATTATCTGAATTTATCAGGTGTGAACCCCTATGAGGAATATATGTAATCATGCACATATTATCAGTATAGTTATGATATTCCTGTGTTGCCTACCGAACCGCATATCATTTTCCACAAATACTCTGGTAAATGTGAAATTAAAATAAGGGCGTGACAAGCATCTCAGTAGCAAAAACTACCAATATGCAAGCAAGATAAGCGCTTAATGCATGATATGCTTGCATTATATAAACTCATGCTAACACAATGACCTATCTACATGCTCAATGTTTCAAACGACATACTCATGGCCATAGCATAATAGAAATAGGGCTTCAATCATTCATATATGTTTAACATAATCAAGCAAAGCAATCACATGCATCAATACACAAGCACAAATATCAAATACATGCAGGAGAGTTAAGTTCACTACCTTAATTACCCTTCATTAATCCTCTGCTTGTTCCATTGTCTGTTCAATCCTATATCTGGCTCGGGCTATTGCCAAGTACTAAAATTCCAAATGTACAAGAATTGAGTCAAGATCCATTCATGTTCTAGTCTAAACTCTTTTAAACTCATTTTGTTAGTTATCTATCACAGTTCCAACAATTTCTGCACAGTGAAGTTTCATCGTTTTCCAGGATACTGACATATTTTCAGTTGACCTTGGAAATTCATATTCTAGGAAAATCCAATTTAACTAATTTCAAGGCTTTTGTAAAGCTTTTTAAATGTACTTTTGTATAAAAATACTAAGTCTAACCACAAACATCACACTTTTCCCAGAAATTCACCAAACTTTTCATGTTCCAGATTGCATTCTAGAAACATGGCACAACTTTGAAAATTTATATCTTTTAGTATATTAGTCCAAAAATTATGTTCCATTGATCAAATTAAAGTTCCACATCTCTACTTTAATCCTACCAAATTTCATAATATTTAGATTAGGTTTGACTAATGAAATTCATTTCACAACAGAACTGCCTCTGCCTCCAGTCAAAATAATCAAACAACATCCCCTTAACTTCAATAATTTTCAAATTCAAACATAAGCATCCAAAAATCATGAACACATGTATTCCTACACAATTTTCCCTTCTAAACACAATGGGAATATCAAATCAACCAAATTCTAGTCTAAACCCTTTATGAACAGTGCTTGGACGAAATTTATAAAATCTAGGGAAAATGTGATTTTCACTTTTCATGCAATTAAACATCTTCCTTACACTTCTAATCACATGATTAATCACTTAAACACCTTTTAAACATGATTAATCAAGATTTAGACAGTACCTCCCCTTAGAATTTGGCATTCCCAAATCACAAACTAAGCCAAAACAAAGACAATAATCAACCATAACAACAACTACAACCTTGAATCTAAAGAGATAACAAGGTTTTATGGCTTGCCTCTTGTTCCTCCTCTTTCTCTCTCTAAACCGTGTTCTTTCTCTCTCCTTTCCCTCTTCATTTTGCTTGCTACACATATATTTCAAGATGGAGAAGAAATTAGGAGAGAGTTTTCTAACATTTAGAGGCAAGAACACACCAATTTTACTACCAACTTACCTTGATTTGGCTTCTTGAACTTCTTGTCTCTTACTTGTTCTTGATTCTTGAAGACACACACTCTCTCTCTCTTGCTCTCTTGTTGTTGGACGAATATGGGGTCTTGAAAAGGTACAAGAACTCTTTAAAATATCCCAATTTCACCTCCTTAAGATATACTATTTTATTTGGAATTAACATGTGCCATTTACTTTATATGATCATCTTTGCTCTTTCCTTCTTCATCGTGATAGACAAATGTGTGCCTCTTTTTTAATGCAAGTCATCATCTTTTGTTTAACCAACAATTGTTGACTGAAAATGACACAAGAGAAAGAAGAAGAAAAAAGGTTCTTGTATTATCATATTTTGCCTCACCCTTTACTTGGCCTTTAATATGTTTCTCTTTCTTTCCTCTTCAAATCATACGAAGCATGGCCTAAGATAGAGATAAAGGAGCTTTTGAATTATCTTCCTCCATCTCTTGATTTAATGGCCATTTAACACTTGCCTACAATTTTTGACTTTTCCAACCTTCTTTTCTTGGTCACAAACGCTTCATCTTTTGGCTTATTTATCATCAAGTATTTATTCCCTTCATGCTCTTTCAGTTGGACATCCCAACAACATGAGAAAAAGGGAAAAATATGGGTTTTGGATTTTATTTAGCCAAATGACTATTATGCTCATACATTTTTGTGATTTTCGCACATTGATAAAAGCTGATAGAATTTTCATTAAACTTTGAAAATTCATATATTTATTTATAGATGTCCAATTGTAGTGGTTCCAAAGGCTATGTGACCCTTATTAAGTCTATTTTTAAGAAAAATATTTTCTTTAGCCAAATGGACTCACAACATTCCAGAATTTTCTTTATTGGACAATGTCACTGGAACTTGCCAATGTTACTATGCTAACTTCAAAAATTCATAACTCTTTGTGTATAGCTCTAAATGACTTACATGACCTATCAAATTAAAGCTTGATAAGTCTACTTTCATTTAAAAAATTTCACATTCATTGGACATCATTTGATTATCCAAAACTATCACACAACCAGCCTTCCACGCAGGAAATGAACACTGGCAGCAAAGTTTACATTATTGGGACTTTTTCTAAACCAGGATATAGCAATCTACTTGATTCAGGTTTATTCTCAAGCCTGTAATCCCAAAATTTGAGATATTACATCACCAAACTTTTGAGGAGGCCCTTAAGTTCAATGACCGCCATACTATTATATTTTTCTGCATATAACATATGCAGGGAGTACAAAGCCCCGCCCTATTATAGTTCATATATATATGATTCCAAGTCAAAGAATAAAACTGAAAAGGAGAAATTGACAAAAACATAACTAAGGTAAGTAACCTGAGGCCCATTTTTGACAAAATCGGTGAGACGATAAAGATTTTTTATAGAATCGGTGAGACTATTAAGATAAGACCATGCTGAAGGGAGAGGGAGAATCACATATGTCAAAGAGAGAGATGATGAGGGTGATC
This sequence comes from Inga oerstediana, assembly GCA_963210345.1. Taxonomy (NCBI): domain Eukaryota; kingdom Viridiplantae; phylum Streptophyta; class Magnoliopsida; order Fabales; family Fabaceae; genus Inga; species Inga oerstediana. Next base: position 45,589,721 of record OY723407.1, read on the forward strand.
TTGGAGGAATTTGAAATTTGAAATCCCCACCCAACTAAACCAATCAAAATCCCCACCTAATTAAACCATTCTAGCCTAATCCATTGCCCAGTTTTTCTAGCCAGCGTACCGCCCAACTAAACTGACCAATGTCATTTTGGCAAATCTTTACTTCACACCCGAAGATAAATGCGTACATGGGGAAAGGTGGGAAATTATATAATATTAAATAATGCAGTTCATGCAACAGAGATTCACTAGTAGAGAATTGGCCTTTTAAACCGCCACAATTAGACCGTTGTAGAGGATAAGGTCTAAAAAAAATGACCAGTGGCAGTTTTGTAATTATTGAGAACTTCTAAGATCGGTTCTCAAAATAACCAGTCTAAAATATATTATTTAGACCGGTTATATATAAAACTAGTCTAAAATATAAAATAATTTTAACTTTTAAGACCGGTTAAAATAAATAACCGATTTTAAATATCAATACCTTTAGACCGGTTTTTTTATAAAACAGTCTAAAATATGTTTTTAAGCCAATTGTTAGTGACAACCAGTCTAAAAGGTGTTTTCTTGGCTAGTATAAAATTCCCGCGCCCTCTGAACTCTTTCTTCTCTTGCCGCCATCCATTTCTCTATAGCTCTGTCCCTGCTTGTTCTGAACTCCTCCATCACGCCCCATTCATATTTTGGTCAATGCTCCTCCGTTATTATCGCTGCTATTGCTGTGCACCCTCATCGTTGTTTTTTGATCATCGTCGCGCTCCTCCGTCGCCACCTCTATTCTCCGCCATGACCATTCACCTTTACCGTGACTTCCCTTTGTCAGTGCCGTGAATTTGAGGCTTCATTTTAACCTCAGCCAACGCTGCCGTGACTTTGGCTAGAAGCTCACTCCTTGGTCTTCAATCAGGTTAGTATTCTGTTCTGGAGTTGTTGTTCAATAATCAATAATGTCCTGTGAAAATGGCCCTTGATGTTGTTTTGAGCATTAATTCCTACAAGTTTCTGTTACAGGTTGTTGGTAATCCAACTGTTTTGTGATAACGTATTCTGGAAAAAAATATGCACATCTAGGTTATATGCTCTAACTTGTACATCCATGTGATATTATATTTGGCTTGGAGTAATACCATTCTAAGTTCTGTTTTAGTGTGATTGTTTGATTGTCAGTGTTACTAGTTTGTTGAAACAATACTAGTTTCAAATGGTGTATGTCAGAATTAGCCGAAACCTGATGCAAAAATTGAATAGCTTTGCAATGCAAGTTTTAAAACTTATATCTATATACCTTTATTACGAAATATTGCTTGGTTCTTATCATGCCATAATTTATTGGTATATTGCTACAAGTGTAGTTATTGTCTCCTGGTATACATGCTTCTTAATTTCGTTGAAATCTCTAAAACTCTATGGTTGTTGTTTTTTTATCTATCCTTTTGATGTTGGATAGGGTGCTACAAGGTATTGAGATATATGGATTGTAGTTGAATAAAAGCTAAATGGACGAGTATTGAATATGATAATGGGGTGAGAGGGGTTTTAGACTTTGGTAGAAGAAATGTCGATGATGAGAGTGATATGTTTTATTGCCCTTGTGTAGTATATTAGAATGAGAATTGACTAAGTGCTGCAGATATATATACACTTTTAATTTGTGAAGGATTTCATAAGAGTTATACAGTATGGGTATGGCATGGTAAAGAATTCAAAATGCTAAGTTCATCTCAATAGGGTAGAGTGGCCTTTGATGATAATGACATAGATATGGATAATCGGATAGGGATATTATTCGTGATATAGGAGAAGAGGCTTTTGAGAAATCACATGCATATGATAATATGTGCAGTAATGCTGAGAAGTCCACATACCCAAGGTGTAAAAAATATCAATTATTGAAAGCAGTATTGAAATTGGTAAGCTTGAAAGCACAGCATGGATGGAGCGACAAGAGTTTTTCAGAAACGCTTGAGGCTTTTAAAAACATGCTTCCAGATGATAATGTGTTGCCTTATCGATACTATGATGCTAAAAAAATATTGTGTTCACTAGGGATGAAATATAAAAAGATCTATGCATGCCTTAATGATTCTATATTGTATAGAAAAGAGAATGAAGAGAAACAACAGTGTTCGATATGTGAAACCCTGAGGTACAAATCAAATAACGCCCCTGTAAAAGTGTTGTGGTATCTTCCAATCATACCAAGGTTCAAACACTTGTTTGCTAATGAAAACAATGTAAAAAATTTGAGCCAGCATGCGGATGAGAGGATATTTGATGGAAAACTTTGAAATCCAACCAATTCTTCTCAATGGAAGAAAATTGATCAATTATTTCTTAGATTTGGTGATGAACCTAGGAACCTTAGGCTTGGGCTTAGCACGGATTGCATGAATCCTTTTGGCAGCCTAAGTAGTATACATAGTACATGGCCTATTATATTTGTAATTTACAGCTTATCTCCTCTGTTATGCATGAAACAAGAGTACATCATGTTATTTATGTTGATTTTGGAACCAAAACAACCCGGAAATGATATAGATGTTTACCTAGAACCCTTAATCGAAGACTTGAAAGAGTTGTGGAATGAAGGTGTTGATGTTTTTGACGCGAACAAGAAAGTGTTAGATCCTAAGTTTTGATGATAACAAAAGTCAATTTTGTACAAATCATGTTTTTTATAAGTTTAAGAAATGTTTACAAGGTTACCAAATGCATATAACAATGTTCTATGGTGTCTGCTGTCAAAATGAACTGGTGTGCTCGAGCATGAGTCTAGCACTTGAGCATAGAACCATTTTGTGCTTGAGCAGGTGCGAGTGATAGCCAGAAAGTGTATACCCGAGAGGCATGCCACTGTCATTCTTCAATGATCCACTCGAGCACTGGAGACAGCACTCGAGCAGAGAAGTCTTTCTCACTCGAGCACATGCGAGTGAAGGTCTGCGAGTGCTTAGCCGAGAGCAAGTATTGGAATTATCCCTTGATGCACTCGAGCAGAGAGATCAATGCTCGAGCATGAGTGTCCTGTACTCGAGCACTAGCGAGTGAAGGTATGCGAGTACTTGGCCGAGAGTCATAAAGATCATGAAAGCACAAGTATGCTCGACAATAGCTCCATATGCTCGAGTGACACATCAGCACTTGCGAGTGAAAAATCTATCCCTCTCAAATCCTGATGCGAGTGTTGATATTAAAGATATATTACTTGAGAATATTCTTCTCACTCGAGCAGGAGTATGTGTGCTCGAGTGAGGGCCCACATCACCTGCGAGTGTAAAATCTCACTCTTGCTAAAATGATATGCGAGTGTTGTCCAGAGAAGAAACTCCCAGTGGAAAATGCAAGGTCACTCGAGCACGAGGAGTTGTGCTCGAGTGAGGCCCCACATCACTCGCGAGTGAGAATTCTGTCTCTCTGAAATCCTATGTAAGCACAGACTTAAAACTGAAGATCAAGGAGTAAAATCTCGATATCACTCGAGTGAGCCTATCCATGCTCGAGTGATGCTCTGCCAGATCACCAAATACACTAAGTCTCACAATGTTCAATCCGAATATGTTTTAATGTTATTTATTCATCTCATCATTACTTATTATCATTGTTTAACATCATTTTGAATGTATTATAAGTATGATACAGGAGGATGAACGTTTGAAATAAACTGACACGAAGAAAGTCAAACAACAGCAGACAACATCATTACAAGCACGTACGTACCTACCGCATTCAGAATATTCAAACATGCACGTGTCTTTCCACAGTTACAAGCCCCGCTCCTCGCTCCTCAATGATGATTACTTAAAATGGGCAAAAACTGAACATCTATATATACAGATATTCAGAGATAGTCAAGAACAACGAAGCACAAGAAATTCACAAGCATATACACGAGTCTCTGATATTCACAATTTTCTCTGTATACACATTGATCTTCAGTGTTCATTTATTTGCTCTGTAAGAGAGTTATCATACAATTCAAATTCTATTTTCATTTGATCTCAAGGTATTGGGACCTTGAGAGGGTAGATTTCCTTACGAGAGAAGCAGTTGAGAGAATTCCTTGTTAAACCTTCCACTCATAAGACTTATAAGATACAAGCAGAAGATTGCTGCTCGTAAGACTTACAGTGGTGTAAGTAGGAGAGAACGTTGCTGCTCATAAGTCTTGTATACATAAGTAAGTGAGAAAGGTCATAGGTTGTTTTTCTGCACGTAAGACTTGTCGTAAGGGGGAGAGAAATTTCTTAGTGAGAGAATATTTCTGCTCGTAGTCCTTTCAAGGACAATTGTTGTTTGTGGCGTTCTGAGAGCCCAATGAATCTTGGAGGTATAGTGAAATTCTCAGTAGATCTTGATCTCTGATGACTGGACGTAGGCCTGGTTGTTAGGCCGAACCAGTATAACTCTCTGTGTTCTAATCTTCTCAACTCTACTTTATCTACTCTATTTTTCATATCTCCACATCAAGAGAAAAATTTATAACATCACCCAATTCATCCCCCCTCTTGGGTGAAGCTTGCCTCTTTCAATTGGTATCAGAGCAAGGTCTTCTCCGAAGAGCCTAACAGCTTGAGAAGGATCCGATAAATGGCAACAATGGGTGAAAACATTCTTCCAGACGGAGCTTCAATCACTAGACCTCCTGGTTTTGCTGGAGAACATTTTTCATTCTGGAAAGCTAAATTCAGAGTGTTCATGATGGCTATCGAGTACGGTTTGTGGAATGTTATACAAGATGGTGACTATGTTCCAATGAAGAAAATTGAAGATAAAGCCGTTAAAAAAAGCCCAAATGAGTTTGACGAGAATGATAAAAGGTTAGTAACATTAAATAGTAAAGCTATTTTAATGATACAGAGTGCTCTTAGTCAAAAAGAATATTTTCGAATATGTACTCTACCAACTGCCAAAGATATGTGGGATGCTCTTGAAATTGCTCACGAAGGTACATCCGAAATCAAAGAAAATAGAGTCAATACTTTAATTACAGAATATGACCTATTTCGTATGAAACCTGGAGAAGGTATATCAGAATTCGAACTCAGGTATACTCATCTTGTTAATCAATTATCTGCTCTTAGAAAATCGTTTGATCAAAATTCCCAGGTAAGAAAGATTCTTAATATTCTTACTAAAGAATGGGAAGCAAAGGTGACAGCTATCGAAGAAGCTAAAGGAGAATCTATGAGATCCATAGCTGCCCTCTTTTGGGAGCCTTTCTGAGTATGAAGGAAAGTTGAGGTTCAAAAAGGAACTTGAAGAGTTTGATGATAAAAAGAAAAAGGGAGTTGCACTTAAAGCTATCAAAGAAGAAGAAGAATCTTCCGAAAATGAAGATGTCCCTAATGATGATGAAATGGGAATGATCGTGAGAAAATTCAAGAGATTCTACAGAAGAGGTCAAAAGAACTTCAAAAATTATCAAGGTGGACCAAGCAAGAGAGAAAATAAAGAACAACAGATAGTATGCTATGAATGTGGGAAACCTAGACACATCAAATCTGAATGCTTCAAAAACAAAGACAAAAAGAAGCAGAAAAAGAAAGCATATATATCATCTATATGGGGTGATAGTTCGTCAGACGAAGAAAGTGACAATGACGAAGTAGCAAATCTGTGCTTGGTAGCCAAGGAAGAAGAATCAGACTCTGAGGTAAGTGATTCTGAACCTACTTATGATGAATTATTATCTGAATATAATGCATTGCATACAGAGTTTATCAAAGTTGCTAAAGAAATGGTTAGCTATAAGAAGAAAGTAAAAGAATTAGAAAGTACTGCCATATCATCATGTGAAATGTGTAAAGAGAAAGATAAGAAAATAAGTTATTTAACAAAGATTGTTGAAAAATTTACTAAGGGAAGTGAAACTCTTAAAGTTATTTTAAATTCCCAGAAAGTTTCATTTGATAAATCTAGAATTGGATATAAATCTGCTCATGATAAAAATAAAGGATATAAAAAGAATAGTAGAACGTATCTTAAATATTTCAGGAATTCTATGCATACATCAAATCCCTTTGCATCATGTAGTTATTGTAACAGGAAAGGACATTATACTTCATCATGTTATTTCAAAAAGGGATAAGTTATTGGAACATATAAATGGGTTCCGAAAGGGACACATACATCTCATACTAACCAGAAAGGACCCAAGAAAGTGTGGGTACCTAAAACTTGATCATTTTATTCTAAGTATGTCTCAAAGCATCTCGAGCAAACAAATGGTATATTGATAGTGGATGTTTGAGACACATGACTGGTGATAAAAATAAGTTCACCATGCTAGAAACTAGAGAAGGAGGAAAGGTAACATTTGGAGGTAATCAATCTGGACGTATTGCTGGAATTGGTGAAGTGGGAAAATCCGATGGTGTTCAAATCAACGGAGTATATTATGTTGAGGGATTATGCCACAATCTTCTGAGCGTAAGTCAAAGCACTGACAAAGATAACTGGGTGATTTTTGACTCAAAAGAATGCTTGATAGTGAACAAGAAATATCTGCCACTAAACAAAGAATCTATCAAAGCAAAGATCCGAGCTCAAAAGGACGGTAATTGTTATACTATTGATTTAAATTCAAATTCTTTTGAAAATTGTTTTCTTAGTCGATCAGAGGAAAGTTGGTTATGGCATAAGCCTCTGGCTCATGTCAATATGAATCAACTTGACAAATTGATTAGAAAAGATTTAGTTGTTGGTCTTCCCAAACTCAAATTCAAAGATAATATGATTTGTGAAGCATGTCAGAAAGGCAAACAAACTAAATCCTCTTTTAAAACAAAGTATGAGATTTCTACTTCAAAACCTTTACAATTACTTCATATAGATTTGGTAGGACTTGCAAGAGTAAAAAGTTTTGGAGGAAATTTATATACATTAGTAATTGTCGATGATTTTACAAGATTTGCATGGACTATATTTATTGCTTCAAAAGATGAAACTTTTGCTGAATTTATTATGTTTGCCAAAAAGGTTCAAAATGAGAAAGGTATTTCTATTGTTTCTATTAGGACAGACCATGGAGGAGAATTTGATAATCAATTATTTGAAAACTACTGCAATAACGAAGGAATAGATCATAACTTTTTTGCTCCTAGAACACCTCAACAAAATGGAGTAGTGAAAAGAAAGAACATAGTTCTTACAGAAATGGTGAGAGCATTACTTAATGAAAAAGAAATGTCACAAGTGTTCTGGGCAAATGCAATGAGTACTGCATGCTACATCTCAAACCGAGCATATATTCACAAATCACTTGGAAAGACGCCATATGAACTTTACAAAGGAAGAAAGCCAAATCTTGCTCATCTACATATCTTCGGGTGTAAGTGTTTCATTCACAACAACGGTAAAGAAAACTTAGGTAAATTTGATTCAAAGTCTGATGAAGGTATATTTCTAGGATATTCTAATAGAAGTAAGGCTTATAGAGTTTTCAATAAAAGAACATGTACTGTTAAAGAATCTATTCATGTTGTGTTTGATGAAACTGAATCTCAGACAAAACATATTGATGAAGAAGAAATGGATTCAATCAAGAAAAACAAATCTATTTCAAAACAAGATGATCTTGAAACAAATGATTTTCAAAATTTAGAAGATGTCGATGATCATGCTCAACCAAAAGCATGGAGACATATGAAGGATCATCCAATTGATCAAGTTATAGGATATATTCATGAAGGTGTCAAAACTAGAAATAGAATCCTCAATGAGGTAAATTTCTCTGCTTTTATTTCTGAAATTGAACCTTCTAATATAGAAGAAGCTTTATCTGACAATGATTGGGTGATTGCTATACAAGAAGAACTAAATCAGTTTCAAAGAAATCAAGTTTGGGATTTGGTTCCTCGACCTAAAGATCATACGGTTATAGGGACCAAATGGGTTTTCAAAAACAATCTTGATGAATCAGCAATCATTGTGAGAAACAAAGTAAGATTGGTTGCCAAAGGCTATAATCAAGAAGAAGGTATTGATTATGAGGAAACATATGCTCCAGTGGCAAGATTGGAAGCAATACGAGTACTCCTAGCCTTTGCTTGCATTAAAGGTTTTAAACTTTATCAAATGGATGTGAAAAGTGCTTTTCTAAATGGTTATATTATGGAGGAAGTATATGTAGAACAGCCTCCTGGTTTTGAATATGAAACAAAACCTGATCATGTCTTCAAACTTAAGAAAGCATTATATGGTTTGAAACAGGCACCTAGAGCTTGGTATGAAAGACTAAGTAAATTTCTTCTTGATCAAAGTTTTGTCAGAGGTAAAGTAGATACAACTCTTTTCATCAAACATAACAAAAATGATATTCTGATTGTTCAAATTTATGTTGATGATATTATTTTCGGTGCCACTAACGAATCTATGTGTCAAGAATTCTCTAAGATTATGCAGGGAGAGTTTGAAATGTCCATGATGGGAGAATTGAACTTCTTTCTTGGACTTCAAATCAAACAAAAGAAGAATGGTATATTTGTATCTCAGACGAAGTATTTAAAGGAATTATTGAAAAAATATGGATTAGATAATGCTAATGGAGCTGATACTCCAATGAGTTCTACAACATTGTTGGATGCTGATGTAAAAGGTCCTAGCTTCAACATCACTAAGTATAGAGGAATGATTGGCTCATTACTCTATCTCACAGCAAGCAGGCCAGATATTCAGTTCAGCGTGGGAATGTGTGCAAGATATCAATCCGCTCCTAAGGTATCACATGCAGAGACAGTAAAAAGAATCTTCAAATATCTAGGAGATACTTCAGAGCTTGGTCTTTGGTATCCGAAAAGAGGGAATGAGTATTTAATGGCATATTCAGATTCAGATCATGGAGGATATAAAATTGACAGAAAGAGTACCAGTGGTCAATGTCAATTTCTTGGAGGCTCTCTAGTATCATGGTTCAGCAAGAAGCAGAACACAGTTTCATTATCCTCGACTGAAGCTGAATATATAGCTGTGGCAAGTTGCTGTTCTCAAGTGTTATAGTTGAAACAACAACTTCAAGATTTGGGAATTTACTTAAATGAGATTCCAATTTATTGTGATAACACTAGCACCATAAGCTTGGCCAAGAATCCTGTACAATATTCAAGGACCAAACACATAGACATTCGACATCACTTCATTCGGGATCATGTTCAAAAGAAGGATGTCAAAGTGGAATTCATACCAACGCATCTTCAACTTACGGATATTTTCACAAAACCAATAGCAAAAGATCAATTCCTATATATTTGAAGAGAATTGGGAATGGTTAATCCCAATGAATTGTAAGTTTTCTTGTTAAATATCTTAATTAAATGTTCTTTTTGATGATAACTATACTAACTTTGGCATCGGAGCATTAAAATTCATTTTGCAGGTCTGTCACTCGAGCACAGAGGGTGTCACTCGAGTGATAAGCTACTTCACTCGAGCACGATTAGCTCTGCTCGAGCACTGCACTGTTAAAAATACTCTGCTTCTTGATGTGTAAAACAGAGGTTAACAGAGGAAATTAGAATACCAAGAGTCTATCTCAAAAGCAACAGTGAGAGTTGAGCTCACTCGAGCATGAAGGACTCTCACTTGAGCATGATATGAACATGCTTGAAGTGAAGAGTGTATGCTCGAGTAGAAAGAAAGAATTTCTGTCCAAAAGCCATCCAAATCATGGTTACTCAAATGATTTTGGAGGATTTGAGTACAAAGATACAAAATATGGCAAGAAATTCATAATCCAGGTACGCTTTTACATGTTTTATTAAAATTTCCAGATTTTCACTCGAGCACAGTATGAACATCACTCGAGCACTAGGGTTTATGCTCAAGCACTGCCACTTATATCAGTTATGCGATAGCTCAGATCGTCGCACTTCCTGCTCTCACTCGAGGTGTCTCATCACTCGAAGGTCACAACTCTTCACCTCCAACCGTTTCTCTTCAATCAATCGCGTCCATTTGCTTCAAATCACCGTTACAACTCTTCAAGCTTCTATAAAAGGTGATTTTTGCCTTCTGCATTTCTCATTCGGTGCCCTAACTTGCTTTCCTTCACTCTAAACAAATTCTGTGAGGTTTACTTCTCTTTCTCTTATTCATCAATGGCAAGAACTAAAATGCCCTCCATTTCTCAAAGATCTCACTCTCCCTCTCCTACTCATTCTGCTGCCAGTGCGTCTGCTACCCCAGAACCAACTCCTCCATCTCCCAAAATGTCTTCCTCACCTTCACCTCCTCCTAAGCCCAAGACCAAAAAGAGGACTCCATCTAAGAAACCTCACCCAAAGCCTCAAATTGCAAAGAAAGTCCAACCACCTCAAAAGAAACCAAAGGGTGTGGTGTTCAAGGAACCTATAGTTACCCGGTCTCAATCCAAAGAGGTTCAAGGAAAAGGGAAGAAAAAGGAGACTGAACAATCATCCTCTTCCTCTGATGATTCATTCAACAGACAGCTCCGGGAAGCAATGGAGAAATCCAAACTTGATAAGATAGTTGGAAAGATTGCTTCACAAGCCGGTGTTTCAAGTTCACACCATTTTGGGCAATCCAATGCCACTGCTTCAGGAGCACCTTCTGCCTCACAAGCACCAGTGGATGATCACATTACCAGTCCTCCTGAGGGATTCATTGTTGAAGAGCTAAAGGCATTGTCTCAGAAGGTATTTGATGATGAATATATTCATAGGCATTTCTGTCCAGTTGTGTATGTGGATTTAGATTATTTGAAGAAGAATTGCCATTTGGACTTATATCCTTATCTTCAATACTATGCTCCCTGGTTAAATATCCATATGCCATATTCACCCACTGTCGTAAAAAATTTTTATTGCAACATGAAGACCCATAACATTGTGTCTAGGTCTGGTGAATTGATTGAGGAAGAAGTGTTTACTATTGTTAGAGGAAAATTTATTATGATATCTGCTAAGATCATAAATGACCTACTTGGATATGTTGCACCTCCCCCTGATCTACCTTCTTTCTTTGCCAATGAAGCCTTCCAGATTTTGAGACCAAAAGACCCAATAGGTCCTCTCAATTTTAAACCTATTGATATGCCTGACTCCCACAGAATCCTTCACTATATATATTCCTGGAGCATAGACAATAAGTCTAAAAACTTTACCCATTTTACTCAAAAGGACTATTATATGTTGGCCTCTTTCCTAGCCGGGCAATAAAGGAATGTTGGGGAGATTATCTTTAATGAGATGAGAAGATTTCGATTTTCTTCATCAAAATCCGCAACCATACCATACCCTCAGATTGTATCCTTCATCTTAATGAAAAACAAGGTATGGTATTTGGAAGGAACTGAAAGGGTGCTTATTTCGAGGTTTGGTAAGACTCAGTTAACTCATATGGGTATCAATCTTCCGGTGAGTCGAACCAAAGCCACATCTCAGAGGGAAGCCACTCCATCCAGAGGGGATGAGGCCCAATCATCTGCTCAAGGTCCTATTCCTCCTCCTTCCTTCCTTAATGCTTCTATTTCCAACCACTTGACTGAGGCAATCAATCAAGCAGTATCCAGTCTGAAGAAGGAATTAGTGACTGAGTATGAGAAGCTTGTGGAAAAGATGGAGTCACAGGTCATCAAGTTGGTAGACAAGGCCAATATCAACTTTGACTTGATGTTCAAGACTCAGGATGAGATGTCACAGAGGATAACTGATATGGAGACCTTCTTGCGCTCTCATTTCCCATCTTCATCTTCAGAGGTGACTCCTGAGACCACTCATACCTCACCTCCTCATCCACAGACACATGTTCTCTTCACCGATCCAGATTATAATGTTGATATAACCTATGATCGGTTGCCTTCACTACCTCCTTCAACCTCTGTACCACAGACATCATCTCCACCTATTGACCCTTCCACTGCCATGGTGCCCTTTGTCCCATCTAATATCACTTTTCCTCAGCCCCCTTCTGATGTTGACAAAACGGGGGAGAAGGATGTGTGATGGTTTCTGAGCTGAGCTATTATGGAATGTATTGGGTGTTTGGGTAGATTTTCTGTATGGGGTAGGTTTTGCTATTATTATGATTATATTTGGGATTATCTGTTTTTATGTTATCAAGATTATTAATCAAGTTTAATATTAATGACTATTTCTATTATTCAAGTTATTCTGGTTAAGTGTATTATCAAGTTATTTGATTTATACTATGCTTATCTTAGTTGTTAAGTGTCCAGAGGAAGTACTGCAGGGAAACATGAACTTGAACATAAAACTTGATATGCATTTGGAAAACATTGAAGTACTTCAAAAAATTTTCCATCTTAATCAATTTTTCTTAACTTTCATCACAAAGGTTTTGTCATCATCAAAAAGGGGGAGAATGTTAGATCCCAAGTTTTGATGATAACAAAAGTCAATTTTGTACAAATCATGTTTTTTATAAGTTTAAGAAATGTTTACAAGGTTACCAAATACATATAACAATGTTCTATGGTGTCTGCTGTCAAACTGAACTGGTGTGCTCGAGCATGAGTCTAGCACTCGAGCATAGAACCATTTTGTGCTCGAGCAGGTGCGAGTGATAGCCAGAAAGTATATACCCGAGAGGCATGACACTGTCATTCTTCAATGATCCACTCGAGCACTAGAGACAGCACTCGAGCAGAGAAGTCTTTCTCACTCGAGCATATGCTAGTGAAGGTCTGCGAGTGCTTAGCCGAGAGCAAGTATTGGAATTATCCCTTGATGCACTCGAGCAGAGAGATCAATGCTCGAGCATGAGTGTCCTGTACTCGAGCACTAGCGAGTGAAGGTATGTGAGTGCTTGGCCGAGAGTCATGAAGATCATGAAAGCACAAGTATGCTCGATAATAGCTCCATATGCTCGAGTGACACATCAGCACTTGCGAGTGAAAAATCTATCCCTCTCAAATCCTGATGCGAGTGTTGATATTAAAGGTATATTACTTGAGAATATTCTTCTCACTCGAGCAGGAGTGTGTGTGCTCGAGTAAGGGCCCACAGCACTTGCGAGTGAAAAATCTATCCCTCTCAAATCCTGATGCGAGTGTTGATATTAAAGGTATATTACTTGAGAATATTCTTCTCACTCGAGCAGGAGTATGTGTGCTCGAGTGAGGGCCCACATCACCTGCGAGTGTAAAATCTCACTCTTGCTAAAATGATATGCGAGTGTTGTCAGAGAAGAAACTCCCAGTGGAAAATGCAAGGTCACTCGAGTAGAAGGAGTTGTGCTCGAGTGAGGCCCCACATCACTCACGAGTGAGAATTCTGTCTCTCTGAAATCCTATGCAAGCACAGACTTAAAACTGAAGATCAAGGAGTAAAATCTCGATATCACTCGAGTGAGCCTATCCATGCTCGAGTGATGCTCTGCCAGATCACCAAATACACTAAGTCTCACAACGTTCAATCCGAATATGTTTTAATATTATTTATTCATCTCATCATTACTTATTATCATTGTTTAACATCATTTTGAATGTATTATAAGTGTGATACAGGAGGATGAACGTTTGAAATAAACTGACACGAAGAAAGTCAAACAACGGCAGACAACATCATTACAAGCACGCACGTACCTACCGCATTCAGAATATTCAAACATGCGCGTGTCTTTCCACAGTTACAAGCCCCGCTACTCGCTCCTCAATGATGATTACTTAAAATGGGCAAAAATTGAACATCTATATATACAGAGATTCAGAGATAGTCAAGAACAACGAAGCACAAGAAATTCACAAGCATATACACAAGTATCTGATATTCACAATTTTCTCTGTATACACATTGATCTTCAGTGTTCATTTATTTGCTCTGTAAGAGAGTTATCATACAATTCAAATTCTATTTTCATTTGATCTCAAGGTATTGGGACCTTGAGAGGGTAGATTTCCTTACGAGAGAAGCAGTTGAGAGAATTCCTTGTTAAACCTTCCACTCATAAGACTTATAAGATACAAGCAGAAGAGAACGTTGCTGCTCGTAAGACTTACAGTGGTGTAAGCAGGAGAGAACGTTGTTGCTCATAAGTCTTGTATACATAAGTAAGTGAGAAAGGTCATAGGTTGTTTTTCTGCACGTAAGACTTGTCGTAAGGGGGAGAGAAATTTCTTAGTGAGAGAATATTTCTGCTCGTAGTCCTTTCAAGGACAATTGTTGTTTGTGGCGTTCTGAGAGCCCATTGAATCTTGGAGGTATAGTGAAATTCTCAATAGATCTTGATCTCTGAGGACTGGACGTAGGCCTGGTTGTTAGGCCGAACCAGTATAACTCTCTGTGTTCTAATCTTCTCAACTCTACTTTATCTACTCTATTTTTCATATCTCCACATCAAGCGAAAAATTTATAACATCACCTAATTCACCCCCCTCTTGGGTGAAGCTTGCTTCTTTCAGAAGGAGATTTTTAAAATGTGAACCATAATCTTTTGTACTATAAATGAATTTCTTGCATATGGAAACTTGTCAGGATATAGTGTTAAAGGCCATAAAGCATGTCCGATTTGTGAAGAAGGCACATGCTACCATCAACTTCAATATAGAAGAAAGACAATTTATCTTGGCCATAGGAGATTTTTTAGACGAGGCCACCCATATCGTAGATTAAAGAAAGCTTTTTTTGGCGGACAAGAATTTGAAGATGCTCCAAAGGGATTGGCTGGGGAGCAAGTTTATGAAAAGGTGAAAAATATCAATATTATCTTTAGTAAGACTACAAAGAATAGTAATGAAAAAAAATGGAAAAAGAGGTATGTATTCTTCAATCTTCCCTATTGGTTCAATCTTGATGTGAGACACTATTGTTGGGACACTGCTTAACATACAAGGTAGTTCTAAGGATGGCGTGAAGGCAAGATTAGATTTGCAAGAAATGGGAATACGAGAAGACTTGCATCTAAGGCCATATGGTAAGAGAATTTTTTGTCCTCCAGCTTCTCATACTTTGTCTAAGGATGAGAAAAGAATTTTTTGTGAATGTTTACATAGCATCAAAGTTCTTTTAGGGTATTCTTCAAATTTTAAGAAGCTTGTGTCGAGGAAAGGCTTGCAGTTAGTAGCTAAAGTCTCATGATTGTCATGTCTTAATGCAACAACTACTCCCAGTAGCTATTCGAGGTATTATCGAATATGATCTTCAACATATTTTGACTAGACTTTGTTTCTTTTTCAATGCTATTTGTAGTAAAGTTATTGTGACAGAAAGATTGAATGAACTAGAAAATGAAGGATATTTGATCTTATGCCATCTTGAGAAGCTTTTTTTCCTTATTTTTTTGACATCATGATACATCTAATTGTTCATCTAGTAAGGGAGATAAATGTGTGTGGCTCTATCTATTTATGATGGATATATGTACCCAATTGAAAGAATTATGAAAATTCTAAAAGGGTATGTGAAGAATGCACATCGGCCTAAAGCATCTATTATTCAAAAATATGTTTCTAAAGAAGCCATGGAATTTTGTCAAGATTACTTGTCAAATATAAGACATATTGGGCTTCCTGAACGTCATGATGAAGAAGGGGGTAGATGCGGGGCTACAATAAAGAGTGTAGATTCTGATGAATTGCAACAAGTCCACTTATACATCTTGAATAATGTTGATGAAGTTCAAAATTACATTAATGAAATTAATTTGGGTAATTTAAAAAGCCAAATATTAAGGTCCAAAAATGAAGGAATATTAGAGAAAATATTTGGTCTAAAAATAGATGGAAATTGGCCAAAGAAAAATAAGAGAAGAAGTTGGATTAGAAAGGTAATGGCAAAATCGTAATTTTGTCAAATTATCACAAAATTAATTATTTTCCAAATAATTGAAGTTAATTTCAATTAATTAAGGAAAATAAAGGGGAAAAATATATTTAGAATATTTTGGTCAATTTAATATGAATTTATAGAAAATTTAAGCAAAAAGTGCAAATTTGACCAAAATTGGAACTTTACGTGTATACGTAGCCAAAACAAGTTATGAAGCCAATTGAGACCATAGGGAGGGACCTCTAGGTGTCTCCTACATGTGGCATAAAGAAGGAAATATTGGTTGGACATGATGGCATAGTTACGTGAATGTAGGAAGTTATGTACATAAAATTGGATTTTAGCAATTTTGGAAAATTGAACAAATTATTATAATATTATGAGATATTATAATATAAGCTTAATCTTTCTCATTCAGCTGCTATTTTCACGAGAAAACAGACCTAAAACATAGAGTGAGAACATTTGGGATTGTAGAGAGAGAAAGAAGAAGAAAAATCGCAAGGTAAGCCGATTTCTCCGATGATTTAGCTCCTAACGCGTATAACTCCGACTCTAAGCTACTCCTCTTTGTTCTTTAGGGTTTGGAGGCTCAAAAATCTGTTCTCTAAAGGTTAGGGTTTCAGCCATATTTTGGAAAAGCTTGTGGGAGCTTGAAGTAACTTCCAAACCTTCGTATATTAACTATTCTGGTTGCTGTGGGCAATTTAATCGGTGAAATTTCGCTGGATTATCATTGGTTTTAAATTTTGGGAATGGGTGTGCCTAAGGGTTATGCTACCCAATTTTAGTTCAAATGGTTGTTATAACTCAATTAGATGGTTAATAAAATGGTTATGAGTAGAAAGGAACGTGTTCACAGAGCCGAAACCGCAAAATCCCGATTTTTCCGGGAGAACACCATAATTTCGGCCAGGGATGTTTGAGGGCCTTAGAGTTGGATTTTCAATGATTTGATGGTTCCATTGGGTTCAGGAGGGAAAATTAGGTGGGGTTACAGTTGGACACTTTTTCAGAAAAGGCCGAGAAAGCATAATTACATAAACGCCCCTAAAACCCTAAAAGTATGGCTGCCAAGGGCAATTTCGTAATTTGACATTGAATTTGGTAATTTTGAGTCCAGAAATGGTTTTCTTGGATGAAAATACATCAAGATAGCCCTAGTCAAAAATTTGGGAAAACATGTCATCGGGCCGGGTACGGCGAGGCCGGGTCGGGGTCCCAGGGGCATTTTGGTAAATTGTCACCATAGGCTAATATAACCACAATAAACACTATGGAAGTGTCTAAAATGAAAGATGGATAGGTTATAATCTTTTTCTTATACAGTTGGTATTTTAGGACTGAGTTAGGAATCTAGAGTTGGCACGTTTCATGAGGCGAGCATCTTGAGGTTAAAAAGGGTTGAGGTAAGGACTACTATCTCTCATATACTATGTGACTATTGTATGTTGTGTTACTATATTTTGTGATATGAATGCGTGCTAGAGGCACAGTACCTGGTTGTGGTTCGGTGCCCAGCCAAGGTATATCGAAAATCCTAGCTGTAGTCGGTGACTCGGCTAAGGTACATATAGGGGTTCTAACTCGATGTTTGGCCCTAAAATGTGTGTACACATATGAATCAAATTGAACTTTCATTTTGCCTAATATAGTGCATTGCATATTTAATTTTCACATTTTATATGTTGATAGTATGTTTCTACTGGGATTCTTCGGAATCTCACCCCTTTTTCTAAATCAAAATATATCAACGGGTACCAGCAGTTCAAAAGGCGAGGACACAGTTAAGGAAAACTGATAGGCACATTTCTCGAGACACAACTGGTGGTTATATTTAGCCTGTACTTGGAATATTTTGGGGTATTCTGTACATATTTGTAATTATTAATGAATTTTGCTCTGTTAATATTTGTCTGCAAACAAATACTTATTATCAGTATAATTGTACTTTTTTGTTTGCCTATAGTACTTGTTCATTATTGCCCTGCGCATATCAAAATAGAAACGGGTATTGATACTTAATAAGGTATGTGCTAAAAAATAATATTGCAAACAAATTAAATCAAATTACTTGGGACTTTTTTTATTTCAAGGTCAGAATCACAGTTTGTTATACACAAATCAAAACACGATATGCCAGCAAAAAAACAAACAAACAAACAAAACACAATATGCTTTAAGAGATGAAATTGGAATAACATCCGAACCATGCGGTACAGATAAAATAAGAAATATATATTAGAAGTAATCTCACGGTACATGGAAATAAGGAATTCCTATTTCCTAAGTGGACTTTTTTTAAAAAAAAAAAAAAAGTGGTTTTGTTAAAACACTAAAAACCGTAAAGCATGAACCAATAAATTGCACAATAAATTGCAACAGCAATAAATTGCACAACAGCAATAAAAGCATGAACCGAAAAAAAAAAAAAAAAAGTGGTTTTGTTAAAACACTAAAAGGAATGAAGGCGCGGGGAATTTGCAACAGCAATAAGTTGCACAATAAAAACCGTAAAGCATGAACCAATTTATGAAGAGTAAGAGACAGCTAGCTGTCTACTATTGCCATATTTTAATGTCTTTGAATCTAACGTGCACATCTAACTCATTGATTTTTTAACCGTTGTTTGTTATCAATTAAACATGCCATGTGGATTAATTAGTGCCAATCACTATTAACATACAAAGTTTAGTAGCATATGTTTGATGAGGAGAATCAATAAACGGAACATGATAAACCACCGAGCCAAAACATTTGTTCGCTTCTTTTTTAAAAAATAAAATGGAGAAGAAAATAGATCCAATGACGAATTAGCTGGTGGGGCCAGATGAGGAAAGCAAATGGACCTAGTTGAGTAACTTGACGGAGAAGAACCTATGGGAGTTGGTCCAAACGGTAAGTGGTTTGGTTCCGCTTAAATAAGGTCTCGGGTTCGAGCCTTGTATATGCAGAAAATTTTTATTAGGAGACTTTTCCACCATAGTCAGATGCGCAACGTGGGTCGGATCCTAATGTAGTCAGGGTAAAACTCTGGTGAACCGGATGGACAACAAAAAAAACTTGAGGGAGAAGTTTTTTGGAAATGCAAGTGTCATCTGTTAAGAGCTAAGCTGGCCAAGAGAGACCAACATGGCAATAGCACAGTGGCATGCTTTGCCAGCCTCTACTTGGCTGTCTGGAACGAACGGAACTCACAAAAGCAGACACATAGCGTGACGTTACCCCCATTTGGCCTTCGCACAAACATAGACCAATGACCCTCCACATTTCGCTATTGACCCCACTCTGCGCCTTTTCCCCAACTGGCAACTACCATCCTCGCGGTACCCGCTGCCTCTGCATTAACTCCTATGGTCCTACAAGGTATAGAGAGAGAGAGAAAGAGAGAGAAATTTTGTTCCTATTTATCGGAAGTTGAGGAAAAACTTTCATATGAACTAGCACTTAATTCCCCGAGCGATGCGCGGGGAACAATTTATGCAACACATTAAAATTATCGAAACAATATTTATTCAACACTAAACCAATTATGTCTTCAGCACTTATTTCAATCCACATTAACAAACATACCACATAACATAAAATACATTAATTAGTATAACACATACCTCAAGCACCCAAATTCCTAAACACCTCCTTACAAACAACATTGATTGTTTTCCTACTACTGTCATGAGTATTAGTGTAACCCCCTCCGTAATTATATCCGAAATACGCGATTAAAATGAAATAGAGACCAATAATAATCAAATAACATTTACTAACCCATCACATGACAGGATTTTCGTGAATACTTTTTGAAATCATTTATAAAATTGGTCTCATGTTCACATTTCGAATACAATTACTACGCGAAGATAAATCACATTCATATAAATATCAGAGTGCACAACTTAATCATCCCGGCAATCCCGGGCACATACCTTCGTTAAAGATACACGGGTACAATTGCCCATTACAATTCTTCAAATGGGGATTACACAATCTCATCTCGGAGGAGTCCTAGCCGCTCCCTCCACGAGCCACTTGCCCTGTCTAAATTGTTGGTAGGGGAGAGTGAGATTCGAGGGAATCTCAGTAGGAAACAGATACCATAATGCATGCATGATAGATGCTATGTGTATGACATGTTAGCTTTATCTAGATGCATGCCCCATAATGATATTTCTGCATGCTCAATGTTTCATACAACAAGACTATGGCCACAGCGAAAACAGAAACAGAGCTTCATTTATTCAAATATGCTCTACACAATCAAGTAAAGCAATCACATACATCACTACACAAGCAAAGATATCGAATACATGCAAGTAAGGTAAGTCCCCTACCTCCAGTCTTTTCTCCTCGATTTGCATACCAGCAACTCGGGGCTTCACATTCGATCCTACAATGTCAAATGTACTATTTAGATACTTCCATAGTGTTTCTGGGGGTTATATGAGGCTATATTGAAAATTTACTAAAATACCCCCGGGGACCCGGCCCGGCCACGCCGTACCCGGTCCGGCTGTACTTTTCTTGAATTTTGACATGGGCTATTCTGATATATTTTTGCCCAAGGAATCCATTTCCGGACTCGGAATTATCAAATTCAATGTCAATTACAAAATTACCCTTGACAGCCCTACTTTAAGGGTTTCAGGGGCGTTTTCGTAATTATGCTTTTTCAGCCTTTTCCGAAAAAGTGACCAACTGTAACCCCACCTAATTTTCGCTCCTGAACTCAATGGAATCATCAAATCATTGAAAATCCAACTCTAAGACCCATTTATAGCCTTGGCCGAAATATACATGTATTCTGGGAAAAATTGGGGTTTTGCGATTTCGGCTCCGTAAACACGTTCTTTTCTACTCCTAACCACTTTATTGACTATTCCATTAGGTTAGAACTACCATTTAGTATCAATTTGGGCAGCATAACAGCCCCACACACCCATTTTCCATTTTTGAAACCAATGACAATCCGGCGAAATTTCACCGATTAAATTGTCCACAGCAGCTAGAATAGTCAATACACAAGAGTTTGGAAGTTACCTCAAGCTCCCACTAGCTTTTCCTTCTTGTGGCTGAAAACCCTAACTTCAAAGCACCAAAAGAGGAGCTTCCAAACCTTAAAGAACATAAAGGAGTAGCTTAGGATCGGAGTTATACGATTTAGGAGCTAGATCGTCGGAGAAATCGGCTTACCTTACGAGATTTCTTCCTCTTTCTCTCTCTAAAGATCCCATATGCTCTCTCTCTATTTCAGCTGTTCTCAGCGTCAGAAATGAGGAGGAAGAAGGAAAAAACCGTTTAATAACATATCCTATGATGATGTCATCTTTTATTGAGATGATGTCATAATTACCATTTTCGGATTTTCTGGCAGATTTTCTGCCCAAACTTTGAAAAATCATAACTAATTCTAGAAACATCGAAATGAGGTGATTCCAAAGCCAAATGAAAGGTATTTAAGTCCTCTTTATAGGAAAAATATTTACCAATACTAGAAATCACCACAAAATTCCAGAATTACACAAATGTCATCACTGCCCCAAAACAGAGTCCATTTTCGACCTCAAACTTTGGACAGTCATATCTCCTAGTTCCCAACATAAAATGGCACAAATTATATGTCCATTTTGAAGCTTTGGATGTGAACTATAATACTGGAAAGTTTCATAATTTTCTGACATCATTTGCCTATTAAAAACGTCCACACGAGAAGACTGCCCAGACAGAATTCACACTGGACAACATTTCTAGTTTTGCAACCAATGTGTTCAATCCAATTTAAATCAATTCCAATGATTAAATACCACAACATGACACCATTTCCATCACAATACCCCATTCAATTATTCCCTCTATTCTAAGTCAATTTGGATGTTAATCCACAATTGAACTCAAATATAGGGTTTTGGCGTTGCTCATAACACAAGCGACTACAATCCACTTTATATTCTCTAAAAAGGTTCCTTAATCACTAACCACGTCCACTTTTGTAGTCATTAACCCCTAATCACAATTTTGGATCTTGCTAAACCGGGGCTTAGCAATCCACTAATCTCAGGCTTATTCTCTAGCCTCGAGTCTCAAAATTCGGGGTATTACAATTAGTAGGAACATAAATCTTCAATCCATCCATGTTTTTCACTCTAAATAGTGCTACATATAATTGCCCATAGGTGAATATGGGCTTTGATAATTGAAGGCCCACATGACGAAGTTTATTGTCCTTAACTTTTGTTGATTGTCATTGTAAAGCTAAGAATGATAGGGAATTGCCTTCTACATATGGAATGACAACCTACTTTTAAAAAGATTCATGTCCATCCTGTGAATTGTATAATTTTACCTTTTCTTTTCTATTGTATTGAACTTATTCTCAATGGATATTATTAAATAAAGATAAAATAGAAAAATTGTTAAATTTTATGAAAAAACTAATGAAGTTTAAGATTTTTCTTGATTAGTGTGAAATATATTGAAAGTGTCTTACATATATGACTAGAAGAGTATATTATTACGCAATAATTCTCACTAAAAATTTCTTCACATGTAATTAAGGAAGATAACTATAATAGTTTAAAAAATACATATGATATTAACAAACTTAATTAATTTTTTTAATATAATTAAATTAGGTAAATTTATCTTATATTAATGATCGGAGAAAGTACTAATAATAACATGTACTCCCTCCTCCCCTAATATAAGAGTTAGACGAGGAGTTTATTTTGATTTTAAATATAAGACCCAATCCACTTTGTCCTCCCATATATATATATATATATATATATATTTCTTAAAGTGTCCCTATGTATTGCACATAGGAAAAGGTTTCTATTAAAAGCAATTATAATACACATAATTAGAAAAACAAGTATTGCTACCCGTGAGTTGCACAAAGAAATTCTTATATAGCATTTTGAGCTTCCAAAACTTTTGCAAACACAAAAGGACATGGGAAAAAAAGCATCTTTTTAATCATCATTCACTTCCTAATAACTTGAGCAACAATAGACTAGGTAACCTTGCTGTCGTCAATATTCCTAATGAGCTCATAAGGGCGACTAGCCATGAGATTGGGGATAAAGAATTGAGATCACTAACAAAGAAAACAAAGAACACGAAATGGAATGTATTGATGAAGTTAATATATATAAGCATTATTATAATTTTGGGGTCAACTTTATCTTTTGAAAATTAAGCTTCTTGCAGATTTGGTTTGAATTATGATTATAATAACTCCCTAATCTGCAGGCTAAGTTGTTGTTGTTGTTGTTGTTGTTATTATAAGTTCCTTGAATTATGGGAGCCAACTAATAATTTATGGATATAAAATATAAAATATTGATATTAAATTATAAATGAGAGCAATAAATAATATGATAAAATAATTATGATACCCAAAAGATATGATAACTCCTTAAATCATGGGGCCCAACTAATAATTTATGGGTAAAAAATATAAAATATTGATATTGAATTATAAAATAAAACGATAAATAATTATGATAGCAAAAAGAAAGTGATAAATAATGACCAAAAGATGTGATAACTACTTAAATCATGGAGAGTAACTAATAATTTATGGATATAAAATATAAAATATTGATATTAAATTATAAAAGAGAGCAATAAAATAATTATGATAGCCAAAAGAAAGTGATAAATATGGATATTGAAATTTACCGGTTTCAAAATAAATAGAATACACTAATGACATTAATATAAACATTACTATTTTCTCCAAAAATTGTCACTCACAGGACGATTTTTTATAGTGTTACTACGAGTAGTATAGAAGATATAGATTAGTAATAGGCAAATCAATATATATTTGTTATAAATAAATAATTTAACTAATTTCTTTAATATGGGCATATTAGTGATCAAAGACTTATTACATGACTAGTAGAGTGTGGAGCTGCATCACACTTCCATTGACATTACTATTGTTTTTTGGGATACATAGGCAAGTGAAAGCTTGATTCCATAAACTTAGGTTCAGGAACCCGGACCGGCCGGTCTGGGCCGAAAACCAACGAATCGGCCGGTGAACCTGTCCGGTTCTCGGTCCGGTCCGGGTTCCAATTTTTTTTAAAAAATATTATATTTTTCCTTTACAATTTCATACTATAAGCCTAAAATTTTTAATTTCTCACCGGTTTATTATTATTATTATTATTATTATGATAAGTTCCTTGAATTATGGGAGCCAACTAATAATTTATGGATATAAAATATAAAATATTGATATTAAATTATAAAGGAGAGTGATAAATAGTATAATAAAATAATTATGATAGCCAAAAGATATGATAACTTCTTAAATCATGGGGCCCAACTAATAATTTATGGGTATAAAATATAAAATATTGATATTGAATTATAAAATAAAGCTATAAATAATTATGATAGCCAAAAGAAAGTGATAAATAATAGCCAAAAGATATGATAACTACTTGAATCATAGAGACTAACTAATAATTTATGGATATAAAATATTGATATTAAATTATAAAAGAGAGCAATAAAATAATTATAATAGCCAAAAGAAAGTGATAAATATGGATATTGATATTTACTGATTTTAAAATAAATCGAATACAGTAATTATATTAACATAAACATTACTATTTTCTCCAAAAATTGTCGCTCACCGGACGATTTTTTACGGCGTTACTACGAGTAGTATAAAAGATATAGATTAATAATAGGCAAATCAATACATATTTGTTATAAATAATTAACTTAACTAATTTTTTTAATATGGGCAGATTAGTGATCAAAGACTTATTACATGATTAGTAGAGTGTAGAGCTGCATCAGATGTGCTATTTTTTTGGCACGAGAAGGTCATATTATCCAATTGTATCCATATATTTTGGAAACTGCTCTTTCATGTCCTTGCCCACACAAACCTTGGGATTTTTTTTGGTTAAATTCATCTCACCTTTGGTATATTAGAGTGCAAAATATAATTTTAAAGATGAAAAATGATTATTATTGTCTCTTTACTTCGAGATCAAATAAAAATCATTAGAATAATAAATTGATGATACTTTGCTTTGCAAATGTGAGGTGTTCAGTTCCATTTACTTTTGGTTTCAAGCCAGCCAGACTCCTAAATGAAATCGATAAACATTTACAGTAACATCATTTTGCAACTCATTAACATCATTTCACAAGGATCAATGTCAAGATCACATAATGAAAAGCAAGAAAAGAACTCACGGCAAAAAAGGAAAAAAAGAAAAGCAAGAAAAGAACAATGAATCGTTCAGAGAAGTAGAAGAAAGTTTATGGGCCTATAAGTGATGGGCTTAGCCCAAGTCATATAGCCTGTGAAGTTTTAGGCCATTGGTGGGGAAGCTTTGGTTTTTTTTTTTTTTTCCAAGAGTTCAAATGTGTTTAGTAAAGTCATGAAAAAAGAGCAAGAAAAACATGAAGATAGATTACTCTAAATTTAAGGTGGCTATTCCGTGATTTTTATTTTTGGGAAAATCCCTTAAAAAGAAATTTTAAATGATGAAAAGATAATATGGTGTTTCGAATATTCATAATCTCAGATAAGTGTTAGCATTTAATTTGTCTTTTTTGAAATTTAAAAAAAATGACACAATAACCTCATTAAATCTCATTTTTACTTTCTTTTATCATCCCTCTCTTTCTTCTTCTGGTTTGATGTCAAGAGAGTTTAGCAACGGTGATGGTGGCCTCGACCTCCTCTAGCAATGAAGAAGAAGAAGAAGAAGGGGCATGAAGATTTGGATGGAGGTGGTGCTTTCACTTCTGGAATTCCTTTGGAGGTCTTTTGGTACTCCCAAGTCTAACATAATCCCTGAGGAAGATTTGGATTTTCAAGAAGAATATGTAATGTCATAATTTGTAAATTTTCACAAGATTTGATAAGGGTTTCACAAGTTTTGATAGAGGTTTCACAAGTTTGGATAAGGTTTTTTAAAGTTTTCAAAAGAATTTCACAACTTCCTTGAAGAATTTTACAAGTTGCAAATCAAGATTTACAATATTTGATATAGGTCTCACAAATTCTGATAAAGGTTTTACAAATTCGAATAAGGTTTTCACAAGTTCTTAAAAGAATTTCACAACTTCAACAAAGAATTTCATAAGTTGCAAATCAAAATTCACAAGATTTGATAAGGGTTTTTGTAATGCCCCAAATTTCTATTAAGGGCTAATGATAATTATTGTAAATGATTTTGTAAATCAAAATGGATTTGAGATTCGACTTATTACTGGAAATGCCCAACACCCTGTGTTTTAGCATAATTATGTGATGAAATAATTATTTGGGCTAAAATAGGGGTAATTGGCGCATAAAGAAGAGGAAAAGAATTTAATTATATGTTATGTGGCAGTTTAAGTAAATGTGTCAAAATCAGTGGAAGAATGAAAAATTATCAGTTAATTAGTTAGTGATTAATGGAGAAATTAATTACTAACTAAGAGAAATGAGATGTATAACTAAATGGTTAATGGAATGGTTAGAGTAACTAATTAGTTACTTACTTTATGAGAACCAATGACATTAAGACAAGTGGCAAGTCAAGAGGAAGAGAGAGAGAGCATTGGAGAAAAGTCAAATGGTATTAGTTTAATCATTTTTCTTTCTCTTTCTCTCTTCATTTTAGGCTGGAGGTATGGGTGCCCAAGAAACACCATCATTTCTCCTTCTTCAACACTCTTTTCTCTCTCATTTCCTCTCTCTTGTGCGAGCAGCCATGGAAGCTTGAGAAGGAGAAAAGTTTGAGATTTAAGGTAAGAAGATGACCTCTAATGCCAAAACTCCCTTCTATAAACTTGTTCCTTATGTTCAGAGCTTCAATTTCATGGTTTTAGATTTGTCATTGGTGGTGTTTTGTGGCTACAAGGAAATCTAAAAGTTGGAGAATCGAGGAACTTCTTTGGGAAAGTTGTTGAGGTGAATGAAAGCTTTATTTTCATATAAGTTTTATGGCCATTAGTTGGGCCTTGAATTTATGGAAATTTTGCCCTAATTTTTGTGATTTAGGGTCATGGGGAGTATGTTTTGTTGTTGTCATGGAAATGGTGCCTTGTTTGGTGTTTTGAATTAATTGAATTGAATTGAAGCTTAAATGTAAAGTTTGGCAACTTTGTGTTGGTTTTGTGTATTGGGCAAAAACAGGGCATGTCAATGGGTTATGATTTTGGTCATTTTGAGGTTTCCATTGTGTTCCTTGTGAGAAATTGTATGGGAATAGGTTTGGTTATTGATTTTGGAGTCATTGAACACTTTGGTAGAAAATTGGAAATCTGTCAAGTGTGAACTCTGTTCTGGGCAGCCAGTTTGCACAAAATATTTGAATAATCAAATTGTGTTGGAAAATTATGAAACTTTTCAGTCTTAAATTTCACATCCCAAGCTTCAAAATGGACATATAATTCATGTCATTTTGTTTTGTGAACTAAGAGTTATGTTTTGCCAAAGTTTGGGACTAAAACTGGACTCTATTTTGGAGCAGTGTTGAGTTTTATGTAATTCTGGAATTTTTTGGTGATTTCTAGTAATAGTCCATATTTTTCCAGTAAATAGAAATTAAATACCTTTCATTTAGCTTTGGAATCACCTCATTTCAATTTTTCTAGAATTAGTTATGATTTTTGAAAGTTCAGCCAAGAAGTAGGATTTTTCTTGGCCGCGGCCCAAATGTTTCAAACCTGTTTTTGGCCGCAGCCAATGGATTTGTTGGCCGTGGCCAACCTCCAAATATGATATTTTGGACTTCCGAAGATGGTTTTTGGTATAGTTGTTTTCCCAACCCTTTAGGTATATGTTTGAGCTTTTAGTAGCCACCTAAAGGACATAAATGATAACTAAATCTAAGTGTTGTGAAGTCAATTGAGTCTTGGAATAGAGAATAACTCTTCGTCCTTAATTATGATTCTAGTATTTGACATGTGCCCTACTCGGGAGAGACCGGTGCCAGAATATGCCTGGAAGGACCAAGGTAGTGACTCTTCTCTCATGTTGTGTATGATACTTGGTATGCATGTTTATCATTGTGAATGTGATATCGGCCCTAGAGCATTACAGTGTGAGCAATTCAGCGTGAGCCGTCGTAGGGGGGCAATGCTCATGATACCTACCCCAGCCATTGTATCTGTCGTTGTAAGTGCCGAGGCTGCGTTATGGAATCATGGATTCCTGTTTGACTATCCAGCTTATGGGGCTGCGTGTTGTGAAACTTTTATATAAATCTCAGCTGTGGTGATATATGTGATATGTTCATGTGGATGTGCAATACAACAAGCAGTCAGCGTGAGCCGTCGTAGGGGGCGATGCCTATGATACCTACCCCGGCCGTTGTAACTGTTGTTGTGATTGTTGTGTGTTGTATAGATGATTTACTTTCATGCTTCGATGTTGTGCATATTATGAGTGATTTGTTCCTACGGGGATTCTTTAGAATCTCACTCTCCCAAAGACAAATTTTCAGACAGGGCCGGTAGTTCAAAGGAAAAGCAGGTGACAAAGGGCGGATGAAGCTCCAGACATAGAGTTACTTATTTTGGTTTTGGTTATCATAGTTTGATTTTGGATATTTTGTTGGGAAATGATTGTATATATTGGATTTATGGTTTAGGATTGTGTAATCTCCTAGTAAGGGTAATGGATTATTGGAAATTGTGCCTTGTAAAACCCTTACTTGATATATGGAACCCGAGTGTGTCTGGAATTTACTGTGTACTCTAATATTGATGAATGGAATCAATTTGTATAGGCTATTTGTATACTGAAATGTGAATATGAGACCGTTATTGAACAAACTTTTGAAAATTTTTTGTAAACCCTGTTTTTGGGATATTTACTTTTAAATAAGTCCCAAATCATCTTATGGTCTCAAATTCAAACTTAATTACGATTTTACGAACTAATCTCGGCCTTGATCGTGAAGGGGGTTACAATTTTCACATGTTCTCATAGACCTTTCAAAAGTTTGGATAAGATTTTCACAAATTCTGAAAAGAATTTTACAACTTCCTTAAAGAATTTCACAAGTTGCAAATCAAAATTCACAGAATTTGATAAGGGTTTTCACAAGTTCTGATAGAGGTTTCACAAGTTCGGATAAGGTTTTCACAAATTCTGAAAAGAATTTCACAACTTACTTAAAGAAGTTTTGATAAAAGTTTTCACAAGTTTTGATAGAGGTTTCACAATAAAGCCTGCTAACTCAAATCTCCCAACTTTCTGTCAATGACTTTTTCGATGATGAACCGTCCCTGCACTTTCTTGATAAGATCAGAACAACAAAAATCTCCCAACTCAAATCAAGCCTGAAATCCCAAATTCAAAATAATCATGTAAACCCAAATTTTCTCTTCAAACCCAATTCTCAATCTCTCAGAACCTCATCCAACTAGAAAACCCAAAATCCCATCTTTTCAACCCACCACCAACAACCCCATCATCTAGCACAAATTCAAGCTACACACAGATACAACAAGATTTTCAACTTCAAACGGATCAATCAAAATGACACGAAAGAAGGCAAATGATAATGACAACAAGAACAAGAAGAAGAACTATGAGAGATTGAGAACCGATTGCAAATTCAATGAGTTCGGCCATAAAACTTGTGCCACCGGCAACTGTGGCTTTGGCCAAATGCTATGCAATGGCACCGACCTCACTACTCCAGCAACCTAAGTTGAGCTCACCCTCAGTTCATCTAACTCCCAGGACTACTATGACATCAGCCTTATTGATGTCTTTAATCTGCTGATGGCGGTGGAAGCAAGCAAAGGGCTAGGGTGCTGCTCGAGCACAAGCTATGTGGCGGATCTAAACTAGTGGTGTCCTTCAAAGCTGAGGGTGGAGGGCGGTGATGCGTGTAACAGTGCATGCGGGGTGTTTGAGAAGCTAGAGTTTTGCTGTAACGGGAAGTATGGGTCATCGTTGAAGAGGACACTATCATTGTTGAAGGTCGTCGTCACTAGAGAACCTATCACTGTTAGTCGACGATGAGGACGAAGAAGAGGAGGGGGGGAGAATGGGAAGGAAAAAACTAGCAAAGAGAATACCAAAAAACCACTCAAAGAAGGAGAAGGAAAGATCAACCGAAGAAGTTGGCATGAACAAGAGCAATACAGAGCACCATCTTTAAGAGAGAGAACTCTCCGCCTTCCAATATTAAAATATCTTTAAACCTCTACACACACACAAAGCTTCCATCTTCTTAAATATATATATATATATATACGAAAACACACAGTGCCTTCTCCTTCAGGCATTGATTTTTGACTTAAATCATTTGCCTTGTTTATCAAGCACACAAATATATATATATATATATATATATATTTATAAACAATGGCTTCATATTTAAATAATTTTCCTTCAAAAATATTATTGTTTTCAGATAACATGGTACCTTAAGGGGGCTAAATAGCTTAACCTATGGCAACTAATGTGTATGTGCATAATATTAGTTTAGAAGATAATTTTACGATTTTAGAGTAACTTTAATTAATATACTAATAAGGGTTCATGTGTGTAACGGCCTACACACAGTGGCCGGACAGGCCCACATAGCCACACAATGCCCGCCAGGAATTGTCGCCTTCTCTTGAGTTCCGCTATGCACCGAATATTATCCTAATTCATTGGATTTTGACTACAAGCTACTAGCTAGGATTTTAACTAATAAATTGAAACACGCCCATTTGGAAATTCACATTTACTCCATTTGATTAATTCCATTCTGCAAGAATTCAAGCAAGTAAGAATTCATTAAGAAGAGAAATCATATTTACAGCATCTCCATTCCAACATCTACTATTTGCAGAAATTGAGCATGACCCACCCAAAAGCTTCACATTTAAAGGATTGAGCTTTGTGAGGTTAGGTCGGGCATCATCTAGCCAATAAAAGATGGTGATCTGATCCCACAGGATCTATGTGGAAAAACTGCAAGTTAGGAAAATCTTCTCTTAGCTTGATATTACCCAAGGCCCTATCAATTCTCTCCTTAATTGTATATTGTCCTTTTTGTTTACTGCACCACATGAATTTATAACCATTTAAGCCGAGATCAAGAACTCACAGTCAGCAATAAGGTTCTAAAAATTGATGATTTTTCTAATAGCTCGAGGTTTGCCAAGCATTTTTTTTCTTCAGAGACAATATCATTAAAGTTCCCTACATAGCCATGATTGAGTAATTCCACTAGCAATACGCCTAACTTCTTGCCAGCATAACAACCTCTCTCTCTCTCTCTCTCTCTCTCTCTCTCTCTCTCTCTCTCTCTCTCTCTCTCGTGCGGGCCACCGTAAATAAATGTGATATAGGTAGGACATTCAACAGAATTAGCATGATCAAGAGTATGGATAATTCTCAATGAAGAATAGAGAATGTTTACTGTTACACGATCCATCCACCATAGAGCCAACCCTCCACTTCTTGCAACCAGATTCACAACCCATTCCTCCTAAAAACCACATTTTCTTCTAGCCTTCTTCACGACTTTTCGCTTTTGCTTAGTTTCCATTAAGAACAAAATTTGGGGTTTATTGGCATCACACTCCGCTTCATATTGCAAACTGTCGAGGCAACCCCAAGTCGTTGATAGTTCCATGCTAAGAGATTCATTGTGAACTGATGGTTGGTCCCATCCAGCCACTGACGGTAGATGAAGAAACATCATAGTACCGGTCACCTAAATTATTTTGCTATGGTATAACATCTAGTGTTATGAAGACTGGACCGGACCGGCCATTTTGGGCTGGAATCCGGCTAACCGATGGTCCAACTGGTCCGGTAGGTTTGACTGGTTTAACCTTTTTAAAATTTAAAAAAATAAATTAATTTGTTTTTTTATTTTATTTATAATTTCATATAAATAACCCTGAAATCTTCACTTTCTCACATGTCTAACCCAGTACCTCGATCTATTTAGTGGTCCGGGTTTAATAACCTTGATAACATTACTCGACCTTCCCAGCTGTTATTGCTCCTCAGATGGTTCTTTACTGACTGAACAGTCTTATGGGAGCTTCCAGGAGTTTTCTTTTTCCCACCTCGAGCCATTGGAATTTCCTTTTCTTCAAAATCAAACCAGCGAGTTGTAACCAAAAAAATAAAAAATAAAACCTGCGAGGCCGACCATTTCTCTCAAGTGAAATAGGTTTATTGGCGTGCAATTGTCATTGTAGAGAAATACCCTTCAGTCGATTTGTCATTGTAGAAAAATTAGCTTCATTTTTGAAACTCCGCTGCTTGGTCATTTTTGCGAAAGAGGCCCATGACTTTCAATTTCATTGCAACCATTTTGGGCCTAAGGTTGTTCCGCCTCTTGGATCCGAATACCAGAGGCCATATTTCTTCGACCACTTATATTAATAAACATGCTAATCATTCTTTCAAGGATAACAATATTAGGAGATTCGGTTGCAATCTCCTGCATTTATTATTGGGGGAGCTTTACTTCCACAATATGACCTTTCCATTTTTGGCGCCAATCATTCCCATCTCTTATAATTTGCTCATTATGATCATTAGATGCAAGAGGAAACTAATCTGTGGATCCTGTTACTTGGTTTTTAGTTAAATCTTGTAGGTTATTTTCATTGTTCTTAAACCCGGACCGAATTGGCCGGTCTGGACAGGAAACTAGAGAATCGGCCGGTAAACCTGTCCAGTCTGGTATTTTTATTTTTATTTTAAAAAATCGATTTGTTTATTTTTCTTTAAAATTTTATATTAATAACTTCAAAATCTTCAATTTCTCACCGGTTTGGCCCCAAGTTAGCTCTAGTTTGATTCGGGTCTGACTCACTGACTCTTGACCCAGCACCCCGGTCGGTTCAATGGCCGATCCGGTTT
This sequence comes from Inga oerstediana, assembly GCA_963210345.1. Lineage (NCBI taxonomy): Eukaryota > Viridiplantae > Streptophyta > Magnoliopsida > Fabales > Fabaceae > Inga > Inga oerstediana. The sequence goes on from OY723407.1 coordinate 45,622,313, forward strand.
TAATTACCTTAGTTTTTTTAAATCTTTTTACCATGTGTTTATAGAGTAAAAATTAGGCAAAACTACATGACCTACATATTAATTTTTTCCTTCCTCAATTTTTTTTTCGCTAGGCACATATATACATTGAAAGCAATCTCATTTGAGACACTTGTCAAGCAAATGTTGACTCTTCTCCAAATGAAATTTGAACTTTGTTTCATCATTTCTCAAATTACTTTTCAATTGGATTCTCGGCTTGTGTCGGGTAAGTCCATAATTGAGTGTTTGGGCGGCCCATAGGCTCTCTCTGGGTCCCAATCAATTTATTTATTTATTTTGCTAGATTTCTAATGGAAGTATGAAGATGTCGGTCCAAAATGTTCATTCAATATACCTCTCTCCAAGGAGGATTTACTCATGCAACTAGAATCTGGTTGTCGTCTTGTCTTTGTTCTAGTTTGTCATTTTGTACTGTTGGTTATCATAGTTGCTGTGTTCAATGTTCATGTTCTGTTATGTTAGCTCGCTTGCATGTGTGTGTGTGTCCTAGAGTCATGTGTAAGTGTAATGATGATGAGGAATATACACTAACCTTTTTTTAATATGCTTCCCCAGTATTGAATATAGAAGTCAGTTAAAAAGGTTTTATTTTGGTCATAAATATAAAACTTCAATCTACTTTATTTCTTGAATTTATAATATTTTTTTTTAAATTATCCTTATTGATTATACTTAGGGTTTTCCACCAAAGGGTGATTTTCAATGGAAATGACTAAAATGACAATTTAGGAAAACCAATACATATTTTATAAATAAGTTAGCTAATTTTCTTGATCTTCAAATTATTTATTTAGTTCCTATGATTAAGACCAAAAGACGTAGTACATTCGGCCATTTCATGGAGAGAATGCCTATGGATGATCCAAATTAATTTATTATCTAATGTGAAACAATTTTTTTGAGAAAAATAATTCTTTAGTTCTCATAGTTCATTCTGATTTGTAATCTATGTAGGTTTTTTATTTGGGTCCTTTTATTTCCTCAATTATACGTATTAATCCATATGCGCATGTGGTTGTTGAAATAACATGTAAGCTGATATTAAATACCAAAATTAAAAAGAGATTTTTAAAATACCTTGATGGCATAAAATTTTAATTATTATTAACATAAAAATAAACAAACTATGCTAATAACGGTCTCCTTGCATCTACATGTGTGTGTGTAATATATAATCTAGTTGATTTTAATTTTATTTAGATTCAAGTGGAAAATTTAATCCAAATAAATGCTAGGTGAGAATCACATCATCAGCTTCTACTGTTGTTTCTCTTACAAACTAACAAATTATGAGCATAGGAACTAATGCCTATAATTAAAAAAAAATTATAGGGACTATTAAAAAGGGGAAAAAACTATAGGAACCTAATTAAAAATATATCAAACTATAAAGATTCACATATTAATTTGTCCTTATTTTCTAATATTTTTATCTTAGGCGAGGACGATACAAAATTATATCAATTGTATAACTATCACATTATAAATTAATATTTTAACAAAAAAAAGTAGTATATAAGATAAGAAACTCTAAATTGTTTAAATATGTACTCTCTCTAGTTATTAATATAAGACATATTTATTTAATATATGACATCTAGTTTTCTTCTTTAATTCACCAATTCTCTTCCTCCTTAATTATTATTGAGGGAGTATCAATAGAGGTTAATTAAAAAATGGTTGACAAATATAAAAATTATATTTTATATTTATGACCAAAATCAATTCTTCAAATATGTCTAATCTAGATAGAATATTATAAATTACCAAACTGTTAATAGGAGGATTCAGAACAGATTTTGTGATTGTGAGCATAAAGCGAATGACATGGACATCATACGGCGACCCGGCGTTATCCGACCCGGCCCATGAAAATTGGCATAGAATAACATCAAATGTGATAGATGGGATATTCCATTATTCCTCAAAGCAACATCAGATCCGTTGGCATAAAAATCTCGTCCAATCCAATCCACACCAAACATTAAAAACGACAATGATTTTTTTAAAATTCAATTAAAGTTAAACCAAACCTGGATTGATTTGGATTTATGGACCCAAATCCCCAAACAAAGCAAACCAACATGAGAGCTTTAATTTAACAAGCTAACTTCACTAACCTCCTCTTTCTCCATGACAGCACACTCCAATCTTATTCTTAACTTTACTCCTACCAATCACATGCTCTGTCCCTCTAATAAGCTACCTCCATTATTGGTTGTTCTATCCTATTTTAACTACCTAATTATATCATTATTGGTTTCATATTTTAAGGATTGTTTTATGACTTTAACCATTCAGTATTTTGGTCATGTTTCGCTTTCAATTCGAGAATTTAATGAGCTCAAATTAATATACTCCAGATTAAGTTTAGTATGATCCCAAAAGGCAATAAAACACTCTCACAAGTAATTGTTTAAATCTTTATCAATTATTTTCGTATAACCCTTTGTCAATTAAACCAAACGATTTTGATTGGAGAACTTAATAAACTTAAACTAACTCAAATTAAGTTTGGTATGACTATAATAGACGTTAAAGCTTTCCATCAAGCATATAACACGCCTATACTCTGATTTTGGACCTAAATTCACTGGAAATTAAGTTGGTACATTGGTCAAACCGAATACTTAAGGATTATCATATAATCTTTTTTTTTTTACCCAACGATTATCATATAATCACTTAGTATTTCCTTTCCCACATAGATGAAAATTTAGGAGAGAACACGCGCACACAATATTTGGAGAGAAATTATTCTATATTTTTAATTGACAGAATGGATAAGGTATACTTTATGTTGAATTGTTACTATAAGAATTGTCATACCAATGTCCTAGAAGAATAAAGAATAAAGAATAAAGAATAAAGAAGAAAGAAGAAGGTTGGTTTGAGACCTGGGAGGAGGAAAGTAAGAATATATATGTTACGTTTCCGAATAGGTTTTCATGTAAGAAACTTTGTCAACATCTTCTAAAGTGAAAGAACAAATGCTTCCCTGTATTTAAATTTAATTATGCGGATTCCCCTTCACCTTTTTATAAAAATAAAAAATCACAAAACAAAAAAGGGAATATATATATATATAGAGTATACATGTAGTAAGTTAGGATGTGAGAATATAATTTGGTGGGAAGGCACCAACTTGGTTGAATTCAAACAGAATGACAGGGAAATTTCATCAATCTGAGTTGGCTTTTTTGGATTTGGGAATTAACAAATTTTGATTAAAAAAACGAAAGTAAAGTTGAATGGGGCACGCACGAGATGCGTTTAAAACACGCTCTCTCACTGAATGTGAAACAATAATTTTCAGAACGGGACGCCAGCTCATCCTCCAATCACATCCCACGAGGCAACCTTTGAACTTTAATCCCAATTCACTCGCTCAAGCTTATCAAAGGAAAAAACAATTCACTAGCTCAAGTTGATTACTCCATCTTACTTTTTATAGGATAGGATTTTTTTTTTTGGTCATTAGGGGGATTTCGGTGTGCCCATTGTTGTCTTTAATTAGGAAAGTTGATCATACAACTGCCTCTAATTCTTTCACTTTTTCTCCTGATATTGATATTTCTGTAGATCAAATTGTAGATTGCTTACCAACAAAATACTTTAGGGTTTGTTTGGTGTGAGAGATTTGGAGGGAAAGAGAGAGGGGGAATTTTTATGAGTTAAATTTTAAAATATTGAAGAAGTTGAGTAATAAAATTTTAATAAAGAGAATAAATAAGATAAAAGAGTAAGAAAAATTAATTAAAAATTTGTAACCTCACTTTTCTAATTTTTTTAAATTTAACTTAAAAATTTTTTCCTTCCGCTTACTTTCCCTCCCCCTCTCCTCAGACCAAACAAACCCTTAATGTCTATTATAAATTCAAAGAAAAGGGATATAAATTTTGTAAGGTATGCATAGGTTTTCAAGGATAATCCGTGATTGCCATCAATGGACAAAACACCACAAAAGCAAATTTTTTTGCTCTTATATGCTTTAGAACTGTCTTATCATAAATTATTCAGTCTCCTTGGCAATCCGCAGGAACTGAAAGTGGTGGGCCTTAAGAAACTCTTTCTTCCACCAAAAGTATTTACCAGCATATAAGTTCTTTTCTTTCTCATTGTATCTTTAATAGGATTTATCTACTATAAAATTGAATGTACATTTTACAATTTTTTTTTTTTTGAATTGATACTGGAGTACATTAATCCAACCAGGGATTAAAAACAAGAACAACTTCTAACAGAAGCCCCACTAAAAATCTCTCATAAACTACCGCCTACCAAAAGAGCAGGAGGTGGGTCTTACTTCACTGTCTATGCTGACATGTGAACTTTAAAGTCTTTTTTGTATTAATTACCTTTTTATGTGGAATGCATTTGCCTTTCTAACCAAAAAAAAAAAATCCATACAATGTTTGGATGTCTTGTTTCTTTTTATAAGATAGATTTAGGGATTGTCTTAAATTTAAGATTTAAAAGTGAAAAAAAAAAATCAATAAAATTGTTTTTCATTTAAAAAAGCATGCATACACTAACGGCTTACGATGATCTTCTACTCACAAGAGAGATTTTATGTCACTAAGCTAAATCATCGGCATGCATAGAAAAGTTTAAACTAGTTATATGATTTAACCTAACTTGATGCAATTAATGGATGATCGATTTCTAGCTTGATATTAAAAAAAAATAATTCCAAAAGCAATAACCTAAAAAACAAAACTTATAGATCTCTGCCAAACCAAAACAATGGGGACTTAAATAGGAAAATATGAGTCATTTCCTTAACAAACTATTCAATATTTAGTGCTATGAACTAATAAACAATTTAAACTTTAAAGCATATCAGATTTCAATTAAGGATAGTTTTGCTGGCATAACTTTTTTATCTACAAATTTGAGATTATCATTCTTAAGGAATATTTCCTTTCCTTCTTTCTGCATGATGCAAAAGATTTTAGATAAATTAAGTCCTTGAGACTCATTAAGTTAAAACACACTCGTAAACATTTTGAAAATTACTTATTAATTGATAAAGACTTTGTAAAGTACAGATTAAAAATATTTACAAACTAAATCATCTTTGTTGACTTTGAATTAATTAACCCAATAATGATCCAAAAATAGGAATCCCTTTTGTAAATTTTTCACAATAGAATTTTAAAAAAAATATGTAAGGAAGCAAATGAATATTCTTATAATTATACTATATATAATAAAATTTACAAAAAATATTATTTATAAATAAATCATAAATATTACAAACCACCTTAAACTTAATATAAAATATGGTTATTAATATAATTGTTGGTCTTTACATTTTTATCAAATTTTAATTTTGATTCCTATAGTTTCAAATTATTAGTTTCATGTGGTTTGAGTTTAAATATAATGATCAAAACTAAAATTCATCAGAAGTATAGGGACTAGTTGTCAAACTATAGAAACTAAAATCAATGATTTGATACTATAGAAATCAAAATTAAAATTCGATCAAATTGTACAAACCAATAATAGTATTAACCATATAAAATATAAGCTAAAGTTTTGGTGTACAGATTGCTTGATCTAAGGATTTTAGGAGTCTCATTATTAAATCCGATACAGCCAATCTTATTTATTGTATTAATCTATTTACCACGCATGAAAGTTAGTTAAACTTAATTAGTATTCGTTAAAATAATTTTCAGGAAATTTTGTCATTGGGTTCTTTGCTTCAAATTTTTCCCCGTGTTCATAATATTTCTGATGATCCTCTAGCACTATTGTGCTCGTACTAAGTATAATCATGATTCTATTAATGTTCCCAAAACCCAACTATATACGGGACTTTGTTTATATTAATGTACTTAGGATTAACTTCCACATGTTTTTAAATTTAATTTAGGATGTCGCATGGATTTTGTAGATTAGACGAAAAATATCAAATGAGTCATATTATCCTAATACAAAAACGCGACTTTGCTTTTGAAGATTTCTTTTCAATTTGTGTTTGCGATCAGTATGAAAAGACTAAAAATGATAAGGTAAGCATCATGAACGGGACAATTCACCGATGAGTCAACAGTGACGCGGATATTGATCAAGTTGCCAAAAAAAAAAAAAAGTTGCCATAGTCCAGTTTTAATTTTACCTTTCATATTTGGTGGCCTCTACATTATTAATTATTATTTTTTATTTTACCTTTACATTATAATTATTATTGATTATTATTACATTACTACTTTATCCCTTTCTATAAGGTACCCATTCGATCCTTAATACTCCCTTCGGTCCTAATTATAAGATAAAGTTTATTTTTTTGAAGAAATTAAGAAAGTTAATTAAATCACTTTAGAGTATTTATATTTTTAGTATCTGTCAACACCTGTTTCTATTTTGATATTCACAGAGTAATAGAGACCAAGTTCCACAGGTATACAGAAAAGTACATATATAATGATAAAAGTATTTGTTTACAAACAGACATTAACAGAGAAAAATTCATTAATAATTACAAATATGTACAGAATATCCCAAAATATTCTAAGTACAGGATAAATATAACCACCGGCTGTGACTCGGTGAACGTGCTTGTCAGTTTTCCTTAACTGTGTCCTTGCCTTTTGAACCGCTGGCACCCGCTGATATATTTTGATTTAGAAAAAAGGGTGAGATTCTGAAGAATCCCAGTAGAAACATACTATCGACATATAAAATGTGAAAATTAAATATGCAATGCACCATATTAAGCAAACTAAAAGTTTGATTCGATTCAAATGTGTACACACGTTTTAGGGCCAAACATCGAGTTAGAACCCCTACATGTACCTTAGTCGAGTTACTGACCACAGCTAGGATTTTCGATATATCTTGGCTAGGCACCGAACCACGACCAGGTACTGTGCCTCTAACACGCATTCATATCACAAAATACAGTAACACATAACATACAATAGTCACATAGTATATGAGAGATAATAGTCCCTACCTTAACCCTTTTTAACCTCGAGATGCTCTCCTTGTGGAACGTGCCAACTCTAGGTTTCTAAGTCAGTCCTAAAATACCAAATATACAAGAAATAGGTTATAACCTATTCATGTATCATTTTAAACACTTCCATATTGTTTATTGTGGTTATATTAGCCTATGATGAAAATTTACCAAAATGCCCTGGGACTCCGGCCCGGCCCCACCTTACCCGACCCGGCTGCACTTTTCCTGAAATTTTGACTAAGACTATTCTGACATATTTCCACTCAAGGAATCCATTTCCGGATTCGATATTACCAAATTCAAAGTCAAATTACAAAATATCCTTGACAGCCCCGATTTTCAGGGTTTCATAGGCGTTTTTGTAACTATGCTTTCTCAGCCTTTTCTGTAATATCTCGAATTTTGGGATTAGAGGTATGGGAATAAGCCTAAATTAAGTGGACTACTAATCCCCGGTTTAGTAGATGTCCCAAATCTATTCTCTAATGTTTCTTATATCTTTGGGGTATTAAGAAAGTAAAATGGTGAATTTTGGAGAATATAATTACAATTTTGGTGAAATTGCCTATGAGGTAGTAAGCTTGTAATGTAATTTTGAATGATCAAATGATGAGAAAAAATTATGAAATTTTACAGGATGAAAGTATACATCCTAAGATTTAATTTGATAGGTCATATGAATCAATTAGAGCTATACACAAAAAGATATGAATTTTTGAAGTCAGGACAGAAAAACTGTGAAGTTTCTGGAACAACATGCAAAGATTGAAATTCTGAGAATTTTTTGATTCCATTAAACAAAAGTATATATTTTTCCTTGCAACTAGACTCAATAAGGGTTCTATAGGCTTTGGAATCAATCTAATTCGATTTTTCTAGAATTAGTTATGATTTTTCAAAGTTTAGGCAGAAATCTGCCAGAATTTTGTAAAAATCCAAAAATGGAAAAAATATTATTGGATAATTATAATATCTTATAAAATCATATTTTATCATCTTCCTCCTCCCATTTTCGTCAGTTTTTCTGCAACAAGAGAGAGGAAGTGTGAAATTTTAGAGAGAGAAAAGGGGAGGAAAAAGCTTACAAAGGTAAGTGATTTCTTCAGTAAACCGGTTCCTAATGCGTATAACTCCGCTCCTAAGCTACTCTCCTATGTGTTTAAGGTTTTTGAAGCTCAAAATATCTTGTTGGAGTAGCTAGGGTTTCAGCCAAGTCAAGAAAAGCTAGAAGGAGCTTGAAGTAACTTCCAAACCTTCGTATATTGACTATTCTAGCTGCTGTGTGCAATTTAATCGATGAAATTTCGCCGGATGGCCATTAGTTGTAAAAATGGAAAATGGGTTTCCCTAGAGGTTATGCTGCCCAAATTGATACTAAATGGTAGTTGTAACCTAATTGAATAGTCAATAAAGTGGTTAGGAGTAGAAAAGAACGTGTTTACGGAGCCGAAACCGAAAAACCCCGATTTTCCCCTGAAAACTCATATATTTCGGCCAGCACTATAAATGGGTTTTAGAGTTGGATTTTCAATTATTTGATGGTTCCATTGAGTTCAGGAGAAAAAATTAGGTGGGGTTACAGTTGGGCAATTTTTCAGAAAAGGCCGAGAAAGCATAATTACGGAAACGCCCCTAAAACCCTAACAGTAGGGCTGCCAAGGGCAATTTCGTAATTTGACATTGAATTTGATAATTCCGAGTCCGGAAATAGATTCCTTGGGTGAAAATATGTAAGAATAGCCCATGTCAAAATTTTGAGAAAAGTACAGCCGGACGGGGTAAAGCGGGGCTGGGTCCCCGGGGGTATTTTAATAAATTTTTATAATAAGCTCATATAACCCCCAGAAACACTATAAAAGTGTCTAAATAGTACATTTGACATTGTAGGATCGAATATAGAGCCCCGAGCTATTGGCACGCAAATCGAGGAGAAAGAATGGAGGTAAGGGACTTACCTTACTTGCATGTATTTGATATCTTTGCTTGTGTAATGATGTATGTGATTGCTTTACTTGATTGTGTAGAGCATATTTGAATAAATGAAGCTCTGTTTCTGTTTTCCCTGTGGCCATAGTCTTGTTGTATGAAACATTGAGTATGCAGAAATGTCATTATGGGGCATACATCTAGATAAAGCTAACATATCATACACATAGCATCAATCATGCATGCATTATGGTATCTGTTTCCTACTAAGATTCTCTCGAATCTCACCCTCCCCTACCAACAATTCAGACAGGAGACGACAGAAGATAAGCAAACAACAATGCGGAGTACCGTACGAGGGGATTACAGTAGTGGAACGAAGACGGGAAGAAGTATCCGTTTCACTGGAATGAGTCTAAACACCCTAGTAGCCTTGTGCGACTACCTTAATCGTAAGTATCATATACAAACCCCTATGGGGAATTTATGTAATCATGCACTTATTATCAGTATATTCATGTTATTCCTGTGTTGCCCATCGAACCATATATCATCTTCCGCGAATACTCTGAAAAAGGTGAAAATTAGATAAGGGCGTGACATTTTCCGAAAAAGTGCCCAATTGTAACCCCACCTAATTTTCCCTCCTGAATCCAATGGAACCATCAAATCATTGAAAATCCAAATCTAAGGCCCTCTAACATCCCTGGCCAAAATTATGGTATTTTCTAGGAAAAATCGGGGTTTTGCGATTTCAACTCCGTAAACACGTCCCTTTCTATTTCAAATCACTTAATTAACCATCTAATTGAGTTATAACAACCATTTGAACTAAAATTGGGCAGCATAACCCTTATGCACACACATTCCCAAAATTTAAAATCAATGGCAATCCAGCGAAATTTTACCAATTAAATTGCCTACAGCAACCAGAATAGTTAATATACGAAGGTTTGGAAGTTACCTCAAGCTCTTACTATCTTTTCTTCAATATGGCTGAAACCCTAACCCTTCAACCACAGATTTTTGAGCCTCCAAACCTTAAAGAACAAAGAGAAGTAGCTTAGGGTTGGAGTTATACGGGTTAGGAACCGATTTACCGAAGAAATCACTTACCTTTGCAAGTTTTTCTTCTCTTTCTCTCTCTAGAATTTCACACACACTCTCTCTCTATTTCAGATCTGAAATGGCACGAAAATGGGCTGGAGAAAGGAAGGAGATGATATTTAATATCATATATTATATGATATTTAATTATTAATTTAATTTCCAACAATTTCGGATTTCAGAAATTTCTGGTAGATTTTTTGCTCAAACTTTGAAAAATCATAACTAATTCTAGAAAAATTGAATTGGAGTGATTCCAAAGGCTATGAAACCCTTATTGAGTCTAGTTTCAAGAGAAAAAAAATATAGACTTTAGCTATTTGGAAGCACATAATTCCCATAAATTCTATCTTTGGATGTTGCTCCAGAAACTTTCCAATTTTTCTGGGCTAACTTCAAAAATTCATATCTTTTTACATATAACTTCAAATGATTCATATGACTTATCAAATTAAAGCTTGAGATATCTACTTCCATCTTATAAAATTTCATAATTTTTACTCATAATTTGTTCTTCCAAAACCACATGACCAACTCACTGCCGTATAGGCGACTTCACCGGAAACATTGGTTACCTTTAATTTCTAATATCATATGACCAAAATTAACATTAATATTGGCCAAATATTATTTTCTTGTATTCCTCTACTTTAGACCTTAATATTGGGTTTTTTAAATTACCCAAATTAATTCCGTAATTATTTTTGCCCAATGTCTCACGAAAATGAACATTTATAAAAATTCATAAATTCCAAATTTATTAATATTCACCATTTTATTGAATTTCTCAAATATTTACAATATTTTTTGTGAATATAAATTTTGGGGTGTTACAATATCCTTAGATTATATATCAGTTTATTAGTCAAATTAATTAGTTTGAAGAAAAAAATAAAATTATAAATTATCTAAAGTGATTTAATTGGCTTCCTTAATTTCTCCAAAAAAGTCAACTTTGTCTTATAATTAGGACCAGAGGGAGTATAAGATATATTTACCTTACTTAATTAGATTAAGGAAATTAGTTAAGTTAGTTAATATGATATATTTTTTCTAAAACACTATAGTCATCTTCCTAAATTCCTCATTCCCTCTCCTTCTTGATTATTATTGAGAGTGCATCAATAGAAGTAAATTAGGAAGAGATTAACAAATATGAAAACTATGCCATATATTTATGATCAATATCAACTCCTTAAATTTGTCTTATGTTAAAGACCAGAGGGAGTACAATTCTTGACTATAACATGTTCCTTTTTACAAGATATTGTAAAGGATGTTTGAAAGTTTCCTGTAAACTCCTCATTTTACCCTCGTTTAATTATAAAAATTATTCATGCCACTATTACATTTACTCTTATGGTCCTATTTATAGGACATTTCTAATATATTTTATACAGACCCAGGAAAACCTTAAACCTCATTAATTTTGTCATAAAATTCAACAACTTTCCAACTCTGCCCTTACTTAATATACGTAATACCAATGAAAACAAATGTAACACAATAATAAGTGAAGAATTAAATTGTATATTCACCTACAAACTTTAATAAAGTGCCTTATAAATAGAATGAAAAAAGCTTCTCTCTCTACTTTATAAATAGGACTAGATGAGTAATTCCCATGTTTGACTAAAGAACTCTATATAACATATTCTTTTTCTTCCTTATAATTGAGGACAATTTTTGAAAACAAATTTCATTATACACACACATATCTACATATATTTATTACACATAACTACTTTTAACTACCTCATCAAATAACTCAATTCGATTATTGATATCTTATAAAAAGAAACAAAGGTAGTATTGGATAGCCCTTTGTTTTGTTTTATTCTGTTTATTTTATGCCCCGTTTTGCCTTTCTTGTTAATATATATTCCTTTCTTCTCCGTTATTTCACTTGCCCCCTTTTTGTTTTTGCACTTTCATCTCAATCAATGATTCCCTTCAATTTCTTTTTCTCCCTCCCTCATTTCAAATCAGCAATATTAACGTGAATAACGAACAAAAAATTAAAAAAACTTATTACTTGTATGTTAGAAATAAGAGTATAAGATAACTTCTTTAATAAACATATTCATGACACACACACACACACACACAATATCAATGTGTATAAATTTAGAAGAGGAACCCCATATATAAGCTGAGACATACATTTATTTTGGCATAACTTATAAGATAATTTAAGACTAACAAGATACACTATTTATAAATTAGAAAAATAATATAATTTATATTAAACTTTATATGCGTGTCAAAAAGTGTCTTGTTTATCAAAATAAAACTACTCTAATATGGGAAAACTATATCAAAATTAAGTGTGAATGGAATAACAATTATCATGATTAATGTGGTTATCACGATAACAAAAGCCGTAGGAATAACAGCCTTTTCAAAATAGGGCTAAAGTTATATTCTTGATGTAGGTTAAAGGTATGATGATGGACTTTTTTTTTTTTTTTTAAATTCACAATAAAGTGCATGTATAGTTAGAATTTAGATAGTTTGTCTAATTAATTTTAGAACATGGGTTCTCTTTTATTAAAAAATTGTATCGCTTTCCTACATATATTTTTATTGATAGTTTTTTCCCATCAAAATAATAAGTTCAGAATTGTAGTAAAGTAGGTGGCAATAATGATTTTAATTTTCCATAATTTTTTATTCTCAATTTTCAGTATCAATCCACTTGGAATGAGTCTAGTGGATAAGAAAATTATAAAGTATATTAAGCTGTTAGCATATTAAGTCATCAAATAGTTTGAAAATATATTGATTTCTATTTTTTAAAAAATTATACGTAACAAACTTTAAGTCATGTTGTCTAAAAAAAATTATATATGTAACAAACTTTAAGATCGTACTTGTATTATAATCAAGTCATGTTAGACAAGCCACATTATTGTATAGGTAGGATTGTAGGAATATATGATATTCTGAAAGACATGATACGATTGGTGGCTAAAAAAGAAATGATATGATTCTTATAATTATTGAAGGTAAAAAAAACTTGTATAAAAATAAAGCAATAATAGTTGTATGAGAACTAGTAATGAATCGAATCGAATCGAATCCAATTATTTACTTGTATTGATTAATTAGTCACTGTGTCAAGGGTTGTGGCCCAATAAGTATTAAAAATCAGACCGAAAAATAAACTGACCAAGGCAGTAGTTTCAAGGCTAGAGTTAGACCAGGGCTTTACTCAGAGTCAGACTGGTGATAATTAAAAAATATATTTAAAATAAAATGTATAAAAGTACATACTAACAACACACATATTGTACATGTTAATGTAATATATTTATATATAACCAATATAAAAATATTAAACCAATTTAAAAATTTGAATCTTATAAAAAAGACCCAAGAAAAGACATATTTTTTTATATTATCAATATTGTTTTATTTCCTTTTCCAATTTTCCATATTTTTTCCTTTCATTTCTTCTTTTTCTTAGTAAACATCTTCTTGAAGTTCTTGCATTTCATGAGTTTTTTGAGTTATTTTTCAAATAAAAGAGTGACTTCGGGTCAACCCTCAACCTAGTCGGTTTACCTCAGGTTAGATTGATTTGCCCCGGGTCACTCTTCTTCAAGTTTCTATGCTCACCTAGACCGGACAAGTGACTGGGTCACCGGTTCCCAGGTCAACCCGGCCAGTCTAGTCCAGTTTTTTAAACTATGCCAATAACCCCAAACTCCTCCTCAAGTATTTGTTGAGTGTAATGTTGTAAATTCAAACATCCTATACTTATAATAAGTTTATGGGTTCTAATTAAATATGCCCTAACTTCTGTCAATATTCATATTCTGTCTTGTGTCAAATTACCTCAATACATTTGTGATTGAATCGAGCTTGATGTACAATTTTTTTGTTTGGGGTTCTACGAGCTCTAATAGGAAAATACATCCTCTGAAGAGGGATCATCTCTTTGAACCAATGGATAGAAGGGGTTTGGGATTAGCGCTTTTCGCAACGCAAGTTTGAAGAGTTATTTTAGAGTTTCCTTCCTTGTTGGCGTACGCTTTAAAAGCTAAATACATTGATCTGACTACCCCCTAATTATAAAAAAAAAACCATATAATTCCTTTTGAATTTGGAAGGGCATTGCTTAAAATGCAAACATAATTGTTGATAAGTTAAAATGGCGAGTAGGGAATGGTGCTTCAATATCTATTACTTACCACCTTTAGTGGGCCATGTAGCAAGATCAAGCTTCCCGGATGAATAATATTCATCTAATTGCTTATCTATTATTGCATGTCCCTGATTCTTGGAATTTTGTTTTTTTGGAACTCATCATTAATTTGCACCTTGTACCCTTCGGGGAGGTAGCTAATGCTATTATTGGGATCCCACTTTCCATTTTAAACTTACTTGATAAACTATTATGGGACACTACGAAAAAACTATGATTTAGTAACGGTTAAAAGTGTGTATTTGTATTTGTCCAAAAAAAAAGTGTGTATTTATAGCGGTTTTAATCGCTACCAACATAATTAATAGCGGTTCAAGAAACCACTATTAAATCTATTGTTACAAGTGTATTTGTAGCGGTTATTATAAACCGATACTCAAAGAAAAAAACCACTACTATATTCGTAGCAGTTAATAAGCACCGCTACAATATTTTCAATCTGAGGAACTTTTCTTGCTAATTTGTAGCAGTTACAAATTGCAACCATGAATGTTTTATGGCGGGAAATGAAAATGAAAATTCGTAGTGATATTTGTAGCGGTTATAAAACCGCTACAAAAGTAAATTTTAAAATTGTGGGAATATTTAGTAGTGGTTTACAAATTGCAACCATGAATATTTTAAACCGCTACTATATTCGTAGCGGTTAATAAGCACCGCTACTAAATTTATTGTTGCTAGTGTATTTGTAGCGGTTATTATAAACCGATACTCAAGGAAAAAAACCGCTACTATATTCGTAGCGGTTAATAAGAACCGCTACAACATTCTCAATATGAGAAACTTTTCTTGCTAATTTGTAGTGGTTACAAATTGCAACCATGAATATTTTATGGTGGGAAATGAAAATGAAAATTTGTAGTGATATTTGTAGTGGTTATAAAACTGCTACAAAAGTGAATTTTAAAATTGTGGAAATATTTAGTAGCGGTTTACTAACCGTTATAAAAGGGAATTTAAAAAGGCGGGAATAATTAGTATTAGTTATATAATCGCTACTAATTCAATTAAAATTCAAATTTTTTGCCAAAAATTTGGTCTGGTTTTTAAAAATATATTTGTAGGGGTTATAAAACCGCTACAAATTTCAGAAAAATTTAAAAAAATATACAATTATCTGTTTCTGTTTTGTTCATATTAAATTAAATATTTTATTATTTTAATATTTTAGCTAATTTAATTAGCTTAGTATTCATGAGTTTAGGTCATTTATAATTTTAAAGGAATGATTTAATTAAATTAGATAAGTTTAAAAATTGTATTGATAATATTATTGGGGATAAGTAGGTAATAAGGAACCATTATGTTGTCCGTTTTATTGTGATTATGATTATGTAGATAAATATCTGGAAAAAATAGTGAGAATTAATATTATGCGAAAGAAAAAAAGTATTGAAATAAATAATTTAAAAATTTATTATCATATTTGATCACCTTGTGAAGCTCCTCGGCTCATAGAAAAAAAAGTAAAAATGAGAGAAGATGAAGAGAGGTAAGGTGGAAAGAAAAGGGGGAGTGTTTGAAATGAGATGTGGTTAGGGTATTTATAGGGATCTGCATGAAACTTGTAGCGGTTAGTGTCTCGTTTTTGTAGCTGTTTTATTTTTGTAGAGGTTATTTGTGCTTTTTGTAGTGGTTTAACATAATTTGTTTGATCAGTCATCCGTGCCATCCCTACAGAAATTGTATAGAAAAATTGTTAGGGATGTGTTTTTTGTTAAAAAAATTTAATTAAAAGGATATGAATTTAAAAAATGCATCAAACTATAGGTAAATTGTGATCGCCTTCAAGGAAGAAATTTTCGAAATTGGCAAGCTGAAATGACTTACTCTCGTAAGCGATGTTATCACCATCACCATGTCGTAAATGTCTCAAGGCTTTAAATGAATAACCATGTGCCAATCCCTATGTCTCTCATCCTCAACATAATAAACCTGGTGTGCTTCTGAGGCAAGAATATACGCCTCATCATCTTGAGAATAACCAGTGTGAATTGGCCGCGAGAAATTTATTGATGTGATGCCTAAGTTGTCAGTTGTGAGTCCCGAGGAAGTAGTGATATTTGCCCACATACACTTGAATAGCGTAATGCTGAAACGAACTTGGTAATTAAGTTCCACAACATCAAGAAGCTTTCCCTAATAAGGGACGCCTCTGAACTACATGCTGGCATCACTACTACTTGCATAACTCCTTGTCCCAAAGGTGCCATAAACACTCAAATTTTGAGTTTGCAATCCTTGGTCGCGTGAAATCATGCAAAACTTGAAACCATTGACATTGTAAGCTGTAAACCTTTTTGCATGGTCAAGAGGACCAATTACGAGAGCTCTGAAATATGGTGAGTGTGGGTTGTGGTCATTCAGTATTCTGTGTGCAAACCAGCTTGGGAATTCTCTGTGGACCTTTTTGTCAACTTCAGAGGATGTTTGTGTATGGATCCGGAGTTGACGCTTAACTTGACTTTTGAATTCCCTGCAATTAATCATGGGAATGCGATAGTGAAATGAAAGTGAAAAAAGTTATGAAAGATATAGAATAACATGTGAGTGTACAATTATTATTGTATGAAAGGTTCAACTTGAGTGCAATTAACCAAGACATGGCTATGTGCTTGCAACTTCTCAGTTACCGTTAGTTTGAAGTTCTTAGTTCCTCCAACTGGTTTACCAACACGAGGGATAAATTCTTCTGATGTTGCCATGGGTTCAGGACAATCGTCTACACGAGGCGGTCGATTGAAGGCAGTCTCAATGTCATCAAAGTACCTTGAACAGAAATACAGGACCTCATCCCTTATATAACCTTCAGCTATAGAATCTTCTGACCAAGCCTTATTCCTTACATAAGATTTCATTTTCCTAAGAAACCTACAAAGTGAAGAAGGGAAAAATGATACAAAATGCTCAAAAATGCAACTAATAAACATAAGAACTATTAATGACCCACATATATAAAATGAGTAACTCTCAGTGGGATGCATCTATTGATATTGAACTGGGCCAGCGAGCTTTGTTTCATGAACAAGGTAGACTGTAAGGTAAACCATCACAGTGAAAAAGAACGGAGGAAAGAGCATCTCCAAATGACAAAGTGTAAGAATAATTTTGGATTGCAGCTGATCGAGCTCCTCAACGGTCAAGACCTTAGAACACAACTTCCGAAAGAAAGAACAAAGCTCCACAAAAAAGATTGACATATCGGGAGGAAGTGCATTCTTTATAGCCAACGAAAGTAACTGTTGCATAAGCACATGTGAGTCATGACTCTTTAGGCCAGCAACCTTTCGAACCTGCATGTCAATACATCGTAAAATGTTGCTTGAATACCCATCTAGAACTTTTATTTTCTTCAATGTCGCGAGGAAGACTTCCTTGTTCAGTTTTGTGAGGGTGAACTTTGCCGACTGAAATTTGTCATGTTCATCTAGCCACACGTCTTCACGAACTCCTATGGCACGCAAATCTTTCCTTGCTTGAAGATGATCTTTTGACTTTCCTGGTTCGTTAAGAGTATATATAGCACATTGTCGTATACATTTTTTTCAATGTGCATGACATCAAGATTGCGGTGAAGTAAATTAGAATTCCAATATGGAAGAGTGAAAAAAATGCTTATCTTCCTCCATTGCTGAGGCACAGAAGTCTTGCCCCTCTTTCGGCCTGCCTGTGCTGCATCGTCACTTTTTCTGAACTCGAATTCAATATCCTCAAGCTGTTGTAAGATGTCTGTGCCGGATAAAGTTTGAGGTGGCCCTCTTGTTTTTGGTTTCCCATTGAAGCAATTCCGTTGCAATCTAAAGTTATGCCTTCCATCAAGAAACCTTTGATGCCTCATAAAGCACTACTTCCGACTGTGGGGAAGGCATACTGTGTCATAGTTAAAATTGCAAGCTGGACAAGCTGAGACAGTATGCACATTCCACTTGGATAATGTTCCAAGGCCAGGAAAGTCACTAATCGTCCACATCAAGGCTACACGCAAGTTGAATAATTTCTTCCCGAAGGCGTCATATGTCTCGATGCCGACATTCCACAAGTCAACCAATTCTGTAATAAGCAGTTGGAGATACATATCGATGTCATTACCCAGTGCCTTTTTGCCTGGAATGATTATAGAAAAAATGAAGGAGCTTTGTTTCATACATATCCAGGGGGTAAATTATAGGGAATTAAGACTACTGGCCAAATACTGTAACTTGTGCTAAGATTCCCAAATGGATTGAAACCGTCGATTGCCAAAGCAAGTCTAACATTTCGGGGCTCAGCAGCGAAAGATGAAAAGTCTTTGTCGAACGTTTTTCTAAGCGTCTGCATCTCGAGGATGTCATAATTTAGCATTTTCATTCTTATCAACCTTATGTCATCTCATCTACTCTGCCGTTTTAGACTACATAAATAATCTTTATAAGCGTGGCTTCAAAGGGAAGTATCTAAGAATCTTTGCAAGTTTCTTCATCTACTTTTTTCCCTTCTGAATTGTCTTGTACCTCGATGTGTGACATCGCTTACAAGTCTCCTTGCTGTCCTCGTCTCCCTAATACAGCATACAATCGTTGGGGCATACATCAATTTTTTGTAGTTCAAGCCCAATCTCTTAATAATCTTCTTGGCCTCGTAGAACGTCGTGGGAATCTCCGTGTTAGGGAATGTATCTTGTAATAATTCTAGCAACATCGACATTCCCTTATCTGTGATTCCACACAAGTACTTAATATGATACAACTTGATCAAGAAAGATAATTTAGAGTATTTTCGACAACCTTGATATAAATGACAATCTACTTCATCCATAAAGCTGAAAAAATCCTAAGCGGCTTCATTCCGCATGAACATCGGCTATGAGCCTTGCACTTCTTCGTTGAAGTTGTCGTCATGAATACCAAATGCATCATGCATAGCATCATTCACATGATCATCTTCATCTAGTTGAACTCCTACTTGCAAACCTCGAGGAAGAGCTTCATCATATCTTATACCGGCCTTCTCACCATGAACTGCCCAGAACGTATAGTCTTTCGGGAAAGGCTTTAAAAGCAAATGTTCCTTAACAAAATATCATGCATGCCACTTCTTGAACTTGCATCTCCGACACGGACAGACGATCTTGCCATTATAGCTGGCGTGAGTGAATGTGAAATCCATGAAATTTTTTAATCTGTACAAATATTTCGGAGAATTGCGTGGCAACCTAATCTATGACTTATCCATAGCTACTAATGAGAGAGAAGAAAGTATAGTGAAGATGAGTGAATAGAGAATGACGAATGCCTAGAATCTTATATTATGAATTTTCAACGTTTAAATATTTTGTAGTGGTTCAGAAACCTTTACAATAACCACTACCGCATTACGCATTTGTAGTGGTTATATGACTAAAACCGCTACAGTAACCACTACCAATTTTCAAGCCGTTGGAATCAAATTGGAGAATTTGTTCTAACCTTGTAGCGGTTATATTAAAAATTGCTACTAATAAATATTTGTAGCGGTTATAATTTATTAACCGCTACAAATTTCTAGCGGTAGAATAATTTCAAATATTTTAACTTTGTAGCGGTTATAAGAAAAAAACCACTACAAATATTTATAACCGTTGGACAATTTTAAAACAAAAAATAGTTCTCAATTTGTATCAGGTATTTTAGTAAACCGCTACAAATTAGAACAAAGTGTGGGGAAATTTAAAATTCAAAAGTTGAATATTTATAGCGGTTATTATTGTAACCACTATAAATATTCAACTTTTGAATGTTGAATTTCCCTCCCACATTTCGTTACTTTGTAGCGGTTTTTGGTATTAACCGCTACAAATATTGTTAAAATTTTTTTTAATATTTGTTGCGGTTTTATTATAAAACGGCTACAAATATATATAATTAATTTTTTTTGTTAGTTTTAGAAATATAAATAATATTGTTTAAATGCAACATAAATTTAACAAGGCGGTCTAAAAATATAAATATAACTATGGTAAACGCAATAAGAATTTAAGTTCTGAATTTAAATATCTAGATTTATTTACAAATGTTTCAAAAAGAAAAAATTATATATGTCATAAACTAAGTAGTAGGAGGCTGATCATCTGGTCCTCCCTCAGGTGGGGCTCCCTCAGGTACTGGTGGATCGAGGTGCTGGGCAGAGTTAACAGCACCATCATCATCAGCAAGAGGAGGAGGAGGCTGGACGACGAACAGAGGGACATGGGGAACCTGTGGATGTTGCTCGTTCAGGAACAGGTGACTCCATGACCGCTCGAGCATGATGTTTGTGATATCACGCTACTGTGTCTGCTGAGCATAGTAGAAATCGGCCTACTGTTGCATATGCTCTGCTGCTGAGCTACTACGGCCTGTGTCCGGGCCAAATCTGAGCTTAGCTCCTCAACAAACTTGTCCCTTGGACGTCTGAACCCGAACGTCTATACTCTAGAGCTGCCAGCCTCAGGGGCGGCGCTCCTGCTGTAGACCATGCTAGGTCTGGCACTTATCCTTATCCCCCGCACCCATCGGAGGTGCTCAGCCAGACCTAGACCAGCCTTCAAAGAAGCCATGGGGTCCACAGACCTCTGTGACTCCTCAGCTTGGGTCTCTCGCAGCTCAGCCTGCGACTGTTGCATCCGCTCCCGCCATTTTATGAAACAATTACTTATTAGCATTTTTCCTAATTAAGTTTTTTTTATAAACAATATAATAATGAACTCAATTACAATGGCCGCCTCTGCCTGCTGAGAGGTCGGAGTCCCATCACGGTGTCTGTTTGTGATAGCGAACAACTCCCCAAAGTCCATCTGATAGTTCTCCTGTTGTGTCTTCCTTTCCTAAAACAATTTCAAAATTCAATTAGTATTATCAAAACATATACATTCTTTATAATATAAAATAACCATCTAAAAGTAATTGATATTGTGAAAAGTTACCAACTCGCTATAAGTGACAGCAAAGGTCTTCAATCTTACTGTGTGGTGGATCGTTTGCTGCCCACGGCACCTCGTGTTTCTCTGAGAAAGCGCCTGGAAAAAAACAATATTAAATGTATTAAAACAATATAAAACATTTTTAATTAAATTTATATTATAATTTAATCATTATCAATTACAAAATTATATATAAATAATCTAATAAATACATTACATGCCCCTCAACGCTCCTCCTAAAGTGGACGAAACTCGCCCAGTCATTCAGCGGGACGTCGTCCGGGATGTTCTTAATCAGCTACTCCAGAGGTATCATCTCATCCTTATCCACACTGTGGAAGAGACGATTCCTCCTGTTCCTCCAGCCGTCACCCATCTTCATCAGCGTGTACCTCTTCCGGTTGGCCTAGATAGCAAACCGTAGCTGTAAAAAAAATTTAAATATGAATAATTACAAATAAAAAATTTAAAAATAATAATTAAATAGAAGTAATTACAAAAAATATAATATAATTAAATACTATTAATTAACTGCACCACTCCTCCCACGCCAGGTCCTTCAGCCCCTTCGGAACGTTCCTCCACATCCTGAAGTGAAGGGGGAACTGCATCCAATTCGAGCCAAGGTCGTTCAGGAAGCGGTTGAACAGGTGACCCCCATTATCGATAGGCTGGTCTGTCCCCTCTTTCCACAACACTACAACTCGTAGTATCCAGTCCATGCTGTTCAAACCGGCCACGTCCAGCCTCTACATGGACACGTTCCCTTGCTCATCTGTACAATTTATCACATATTAGATAAATTGTAATTCGAATTTAACATTTATAATTTAAATATATAATTTATTAAATAAAAAAATTTATTTACCTTGGACCTGCTCCTCAAACCCAGTAGACTGTGAAGACAACCCTCGTGGGTTATTCTGCTCCCACGCCTCCTCCTCATCGAGGAACTACTCTATCTCTCTGATCCCAATCGGGATCTTGAAGCCTCATTCACGTCATAGTCATCGACATTGATATCTCCCTCTCCAAGATTAAGCACCTCTGGTGCGGTCGTCTCTTGTGGGAATATCTGTAGTGGCTGTGGTAAGGCCGACTCCTGTGGCTGCTGTAGGGAGATGGGCTAAAATGGTGGTTTGTCCTCCATTCGCACCCCCCCACTGCTCCCTCCTTCGTTGCTACCACTCCGCAGAATTGGTCTGGTGACCACTGGCTCCTTCCCCTTGTCCATCCCTGAAGCCATACAAACTACAATTTAAAAAAAACAGATTTAGTCACATTTATATTTAAAATTATAATAAAAATAAAAATAAAATAAGTATTATCTGTACCTCAAGTGATGATGAGAAATGCTAGAGCGAAAACTCTCCGACAGACGTTAGAATGCTCAGATTTGAAGGAAAACTCTCAGAGAAACTTCAGAAAATAAAACGACCAAATGGGAAAAAGGAGAGGTGGCGCGCCTTTTATAGTTGAGGATTTTAAATAACTGCTACAAATGTGACGACCCTTGAAGTTCTATAGTGGTTATAAAAGCATAACCGCTACAAATGTGATGACCTTTAAAGTTCTGTAGTGGTTATGTTTCCAGAACCGCTACAAATAGGCGATCTTTGGTATTTTGTAGCGGTTCAATTCATAGTAACCGCTACAAAAAAATGATACACTATTGGCACGGCTCGTTGGAGCCAAGTGGCGCAAACTTTGTAGCGGTTTATTTGTTGTAACCGCTACAAAATAACTGTGACAAAGTTTGGCGGGAATCTCGTTCCATATTTGTAGCGATTATTTCCTATTAACCGCTCCAAATAATGTTGCTAATCTGTTGCGCCACTTGGCGCGTAGGTTGCTGCTACAATATTGTAGCAGTTTATGTTTAAACCGCTATAAATGTCAATATTTGCAGTGGTTAAAATTAACCATTACAAAATTCACCGCTATGAAATTCCTTTTTTTTTTTTATAGTGGGATGACAATGCTTTAGGATCTTATACTGTTAAAGATGGAGTGATTCAACTCTTTAGAAGTCAAAATGATGCAGTTGCTAATGATTTTTGGAATTTCTTGTGGAAATTCAGCTACCGTTAAAAGCAGCTTCTCTTCATTTGGAAATTGTTGAATGATGTTTTACCTTCTTAAGATATTTTGAAGCACCACCATTTAAATACCTCTAGCTTATGCTTATTTGGATATAGGGCTGAAGAAACTCTTGATCACTTGATCATCTCATGCCCCCATTAGTTAGGTCCCTTTGGATCGGATGCTTGCTCATTAAGATTCCTACCATGAAATTTCATGATTTTAATAAAGTAAACCTTGGTCCAACTTTATTCTGATGGTTTCTCTTCCTTGGCGTGTGAAATCATATGCTTGCTCAATACTATGTGGAGCAAACGTAATAAGGTCCTTTATCATGGAGGATGTGATTTTCCCTTAGCCATCATTCAAGAAGTTAGGCAAATTCCTTCCTTCATAGCTTTGGCCTTCAATAGCTCATCTGTTACTAGTAGAGATCGGTGTTTGCCTTCTTTATCTGACTCCTTGACTACTTTGAATGCTAAGAGTTGGGATATCATTCTCTACAAATATAAAAGTTTGAATAAGCATTATTGTCATTGTATCATTTGTCATAAGGGTTCTTTTCTAAAAGAATTCTGGTGTAGAAACCAAACAATAGTTGGTCCTCCTTTCCTTTCCAAGTGTTCAAGGGCTTCATTATTTTGGATTCATAACTCTAGTCTGATAACAGCTAACTCCAAGCCAACTCTCACTATTTATTGTGTCAATAAATGCTTCATTCATATACCAACTCAATCTTCTCATTCATTGACCATCATTTGGTAGGAGATATTGCTTTACTTTATGATTTTTCTTTCACTAGTGTTAAGATTATTATTTTGCCTTATTTTCTTAAGTTTTTTAGTTCTTCCATTGGTATTCAAATAATATGTAATTCGTAAACCCTAAGTTTATATGAGTTATGATGACAAAAAAAAAATACCCACAATATATAAATATTAATTATGCTTTGGATTTTTGCCAATGCTTTGTTATTGATTTCAAATGTTTATTTTGTTATATCTCACTTTATGATTGTTACTTATACTTCTTCCCATCCTTATTGGTTGACTTAGTAGGATGTAACAATATTAGCAATAATTGGCGACAAAAAATAACATTAGCATTAATAATATCGATATTTAGAATATGTTAGCTATAATTTAATTAATATTAATATACTTATATATCAATATATAATACAAAAATTTCAACTAGTCGTACAACTTGTGAACCATAATTCTAGAAAAAAGTTTGGCTTTTCTCCCCTTTGCTTTGAGAACAAAGGGAGAATCGTCCATGAGGAGAGCTACACATGAGAGAAGCAATTTTTTTTAAAAAAAAAACTTGATTACTCTTGGCGACTCTTCCTTACAAAATTTACATTTTGCTTTTAAGCATCTACCCACCAAAGTATCGAGTGTAGTGGACAATTCCCAACACAATTTCATAATAAAAGCTTCATTTTAATTTTACAAGTTTTTAATTTCCAATCTGCTTTTAGTGGTTTGATTCGAAGTAATAAAATGCATTTTCTTCACATCCTCATCTTGACTCTATAAGAAGGTCCTACAAATTCATTCCATATCCTGGCATTGCCAATAAAACTTCTCATAACTCTTTGCGCCCCCTCCATTTGTTCCATCAATGCCTCAGCGAAAAGGATAAGATCATTAGCAAAAACTAAGTGGGAGATAAAAAGACCTCCATTGTTAAACTTGAGTAGCGTCCATCTTTTAGTGACACTCTTAGCTATAATAAGATAACCAAGACGTTTTATATAGTGAACGGATATGCATGGGCTTAACATATCATCTTGGAGGATAACTCTTATAGGTGAGAAGGTTAAGCCCTCTTCCTCATTCCATACGACCCACATAGAAGGTGTAGATATACAAGTCATGGTGAGATTAATGATAAAAGAGTTTAGTCCAATACATTGCAAAGTGTCTCGGATGAAGTTCCAATCTAAATAATCATAAGCTTTTTCCATGTTTAATTTGTTTGCCAAATTGCCCATCTTTCTCTTACTTTCATGGTATGTATAGTTTCTTGCACAATGATAACATTGTCACAACTGGGTCTCTCACAATGAGACTACATATTTAGAATTGATCAATTAGCGCTTAACCGTTTTTAGCCAATTAGCAAGAATCTTTGTACCGATGTTGAAACTGACATTACATTACAAAATCAGTCTTTGCTCATTTAGGAAGCACAAGAAAGTGCTCTTTTAAACATATGCCTGTAAGTCAAGACAAAAATCTTCTTAGATACTTACCTCCAAACATTGTAAAATCATTTCTAAAAAATTAAAACAAACACAAACTTAATTCTTTCATAGGTGCAGGCATATCCACCTTAGTAATTAGGTCAAATTTCATTCTCACTTTGCTAGGATCCTTTTAAAAAAAACTTTTCCATCGAGTCATAGATGTTATTACAGGTTAAGGTGTAATATTGCTATGGATGTAACTACGCAGGAGCACTAAGTATCTGAAAATTTTTTAAGGAGCAATTTTATCCCGAAAATGTTAAAAAAGGAGCAAATTATCCCTAATCATTAATGTTGACCATTAAAAAATTAATGTTGATTGTTAATATTTTTAACTACAAGGGGTAAAATTACTATGTTTTCGTTATTTCTAGGGCAAATTTGCTTCTCAAAAAACTTTTAAATACCTAGTGCTCCTGAGTGGTTATTTTCGAGGCAAAAAAAGCAGTTTAACCCTATATTGTTTTTAAGATTTTAGGCAACACACTAAATCTCCACACTACTAAAAAAATAAAGAATATATATATATATATATATATGTAAATGAGTAGAATATTAAAGGGTTAAGATGCAAATTTGTCTTGAAAGTTTTCACTGAGAAGAAATGTTGTCCTGAAGTTTTTTTGGGGTTCAATATTACCATAGAAGTTTCATAACGAAGCAATGTTGTTCCATACCATTAAAAAATAATATCGACTATTAAACTTTTAACGATAAAGGGCAACATTGCTCTTTTTTAACACTTCAGGGGTAACATTGAACCCAAAATAACTTTAGGGGTAACATTGCTCCTAAGCGCAAACTTTGTTGGTAGGGTTGGATCTCTGAGGAGTATAAGAAAACGAGATGAAAAAGAAAGTAATGCACAATGTCTTCAAGGTGTGGATAGCACTTTCCTTTAGGCTTAATTCGCCCCCACCTATATCTATCTTATACAGTGCAATTTGGATTAGTAGGTGAATTTCCTGCAGGATGCAATGAAGATCCTTGAATATGGATATCACTTCAACACTTAAGCCAAGACAACAATGATTTTTACAAAATGATAATTTGACTCTATCTTTGTGTGAACTTAAAGATAAATGCAATGAGTTTGATCTCTTTGTTGTGTGATTTTCTATGTAACAAAATGGACTGATGGTGTAAGGTATTTATATGACTTGAAGTGATGCTTTGAAGTGATGCCTTCTTAAACTAGTGACTATTGAAGAAATACTTTTTCAATTAAAAAGTTATAACAATATGTTAGATTCATAAATCCCATTATATGTTATTGATTCATGAAGAGACATATAAAGAGTTATGCCTTTATATTGTGTAGAGTTTTCTTATAAATACAACACAACCTTTCATTAAGTGATGGTTACCACACATGTGTCTCTAAGAACTAAAGATACATAATCTTGATAACTTTTAGTGTTATAACTCCTTACACAACTTTTCATATAAATACATTAATTTATAAGAACATGACTTTACAAAAAAAATACATCCATTTATTTTAAAATATTCCAACAAACTTTTGAGGCAAATTTGCATCTTAACCTAATATAAAAAGCCTGTCTATATATTATATAATACTCGTAGTAACACTCTTAAATTCTGTTTTATTTTTAAGTAACATCGTTTTTTTTATATTCTTTCATAATTGAATTTTGTTTTATCTTTATAAATCAATTAGTTATCGTAATTTAAAATTATATATTATTTTTGCAAAAAAAGAAATTATAAATACTAGGGGATTTAGTTTGGATCCATATATTTAATCAATAAATATAATTTATTGATGATTATCTTCCAATTTCTTTTTTTATTCCTTTATAATTAAATTTTTTTATCTCCATATTATCAATAAAAATAATTTATTGATGATTATTTTATACTTTTTTTTTGAAAACATAATAAATACTAGGGGATTCAATTTGGTAATAAATACCGAGGGATTCAGTTTGGATCAATTAATCAATAAATATAATTTATTGATGATTATTTTCTAATTTCTTTTTTTATATTCCTAATTTGGTTTTAATTTGTTTGAATTATATTTTTGTATTGTGATTTATTATAGGCATTTGAACTTGAGAGCAAAAATATTAATTTAATTTTAAAGAATTTCAAAGTCTTTATGAAATTCACTTTCTTTCTTAATGTTGTATACTCTTGGAAAAATATGAGTGATCAAAATAAAAAGAAAGGTATATATAAGTGCCTACACCTATAGCTGACTCCATATAACCTAATTGAGACATCATATAGATATAAATTTCTTTATGCAACGCGTGGGCGCCACTTCTTGTTGTGTTCACTAACAATGAAAAATAGAAGATTTTTTTTTTTTTTTATAAAAAAACT
This sequence comes from Inga oerstediana, assembly GCA_963210345.1. Classification (NCBI taxonomy): domain Eukaryota; kingdom Viridiplantae; phylum Streptophyta; class Magnoliopsida; order Fabales; family Fabaceae; genus Inga; species Inga oerstediana. Next base: position 45,650,175 of record OY723407.1, read on the forward strand.
AACATACAATGCCCACACTAATTTGAAGGTAGATAAATAGATATATAATGTGAAAAAATACCCTCTAAAATAGTTACCTAAAATAATACTCCCTCTACTGTATAAGATTCATTTTAATAAAAAGATTGAATTATAAATCGGATCTTATATTCCCTATAAAAAAAAGTGTATAGTGTTTGAGGAATGAGATGCATTGGTTATAATTTGTTAATAAATTCATTGTATATTTTATTATACTTAAACATATAGTTCTTCATATTACATGAAATTAATAAAATAAGCACTCTCTCCAATTCTTAATGTATAACCTAGTTCAGGAGTATCTTTGTCCTAAACGAAAGACATATTTTTTAATATTTTTTTAATTTATCTTTATTGATGCTCGCTCAACATAACAATAATTAAGTAAAAAAGGGATGATGAGAGTTAAAGAAGATGATTAAAATATTTAAGAAAAACATGTTATATAAACTAACTCAATTAATATTTTTAATCAAATCGAATTAGATAAATAAATTTTACATCAAACATCCGAGGGACTAATACTACTATTTATAATGTTTAAATAGTTAAATACTTCTTCCGTTTTATATTTGTGAGCATTACATGTTTTTTTTATAAGAGACATTTAGATGTTGTTTTATTTTTTTTTTGGTTGTTTGCCCATTTCTTTATTGAATAACTTATTCTACTCATATTTAATCTCCAACTTTTATCCCCCCCCCCCCCCCCCACATCCTCCCTATTCCACATGAATGTGGATATCATTGGCAAAGAAATTATATTGTTGGTCTCTACTAATTTAATTCGGTAATTTGTTGCTCATAATACGGAATCCAAGGGAGTACAATTAATTATATAATTGATATTAGACAATGATATATTAACATTCATAGTCATATTGTTATTCGTATATTTAATATATATTGGTTGATGAATGATATTTTGGTGATATTTTGATGGTGGAATATTATATATGCTGTTAGGCAGGAAAAACCAAAAAGAAATGCCACTAATTTCAGATCTGGCAGTAAAGAGCATGGCGAGTTGGCGACAGGACCAAAAAGAAAAACCAAAAAGAAATGCCACTAATTTCACAATGGTTCACATTTTCTGTAGGATAATACAATATTAGCCACCAGGTCCACGCGCCCTTTATATATAAAAGGCCACAACCAGGTCTTTAAAATCTCGTTCAATTTCACTCTCTCTCTCTCTTTCCCTCCTTTCTTCTTGAAGTACTGCTATTCACGCCATGGGGGCCTCCTTGCTCCCAGATCTTGGGACTGAGATTTTGATTCCGGTATGCGCCGTCATCGGGATCGGCTTCGCCTTGTTTCAGTGGCTGCTTGTTTCCAGAATTAAGCTATCTGCCGACAGGGATAGTTCTTCCAACAACGGCGGCGCCAAGAATGGTTACAACGATTCACTCATCGAAGAAGAGGAGGGTATCAACGACCACAACGTCGTTATTAAGTGCGCCGAAATTCAGAGCGCCATTTCTGAAGGTATCTCTTTCTTTCCCCAAAATAGGCCATCGAGGGCTGAACCTGAAACTCAAAAATACGCATTTTAGATTGTTTTTTGAGGTTATTATTCAGTCAATGGATTTTCCAGGTGCATCAGTGAACAATAGGTCCGTTTCTTGATTTCAATGTTTGGTTCCCTTCGTGAAGTTCGTATTTTTCGTACTCTCAAAGCTTCCTTCTTGGTTGTCACAAAAAAAAGCTACCTTCTTGCTCTGTGTTCTTTTCTTTTCTTTTTCTAATAACGAGGAAATCACTTTTCTTTTCTGCTTCGGTTTGATTATTCCTAAATCTCCCTGGGCTTGTTGTGAATCTTTATTAGCTCATTTGAATTTTTATTTTTAAAGCTGTACACTAAAATTTTCCTTCTGCAGAGTAAACTGAAAACACCTCATCTGTAAGGGATCAAAATAAGCTTTTTATTCATTTGTTAAATATTTATTGTTTTGACATATTAATTGACGATAGTGAGAAACCAAACCGATGAACTATGGTTTGGTTGGGCGGTTCCTATAGGACTTTGGGTTTTATATTCCTAAGTATGAACCATTTTTATATTTCGAAGTATGAACCGTCAAGGTTGGTTGGTTCAAGGTTAACCTTGATCTGAGAGAGGCTAGTATGAAGACCCTAATCTGCAACTTTATACTTGCCTTGTTTTAGAGTCGTTACTAATGCCAGTACTTTACCTGGCTTGGTACATGTTTTCTAGAGCTAACTTGATAGCCTCTATTATCCCTCCCATAAATTTTCAAGGACTTGCCTATAACAAATTCTTCACTAAAAGAATGATGCCCATTTACTGGTTTCTTTATATTTTGAACAGTTTCTGGAAGCAATTTTAGGAAGGGTTTTCTCAGCAGTTTTTGCAAACTAGAAGTACTCTATTATTTACATGTGACTTATCATCTTTTGTTACATCACTATGTTACTACTGGTTAACCCTTTTTTTATAGGTCCTTATGGTGAAAATTGGAAAATAATGAGTAAAAATTGCATACTTCTAATTGATTCGATCTTCTAATCTGGTTGTTAGTTTTCAAGCTTAATTATCTGACGTTTCATGTTACTTTGGTTTCAATTTTTGTTTACATAATATAGTCTTTGGTCTGTTGAACGTAAAATGTTAAAAATTTGGAAAATGTTAAATTTGTATACAGCTTCACTATACTTTTTTCATGGTAAAAGTCAGGGGTATCCTCAGACTTCGATGATATTTTTGTTGCCACTGGTTCTGCTTCATGTTCTTATTTCAAATTTAATGCTTTTTGGAGGAAGGTTAAAGGATGCTTCATTTGAATGTTGCAGGAGCAACCTCTTTCCTTTTCACTGAATATAAGTATGTTGGAATCTTCATGGTGGCTTTTGCAATCTTGATATTCGTTTTCCTTGGTTCTGTTGAGGGATTCAGTATGAGCCACCAGCCTTGCGCCTATGATCAAACTAAGATGTGCAAACCAGCTCTTGCTACAGCTTTATTCAGCACTGTATCTTTCTTGCTCGGTGGCATTACATCAGTTGTTTCTGGTTTCCTTGGAATGAAAATTGCAACTTATGCAAATGCAAGAACTACACTGGAGGCCAGGAAGGGAGTTGGAAAGGCTTTCATTGCTGCATTCAGATCTGGTGCAGTTATGGGATTTCTCCTTGCTGCAAATGGTCTTTTGGTTCTTTACATTGCCATTAATGTGTTCAAGATTTACTACGGTGATGACTGGGGAGGTCTTTTTGAGGCTATAACTGGATATGGTCTTGGTGGGTCTTCTATGGCTTTGTTTGGAAGAGTTGGTGGAGGCATTTATACTAAGGCTGCTGATGTTGGTGCTGATCTTGTTGGAAAGGTTGAAAGAAACATTCCTGAGGATGACCCAAGGAATCCGGCTGTAAGAAATAACACCCTGAAGCTAGTGGCTTATCTCCTTTTTGGTCAAAATTTAACTTTGTTTACTTTGTATATATCTGAATGAATTGTTGTGACCTTAGGTGATAGCTGATAATGTTGGTGACAATGTTGGGGATATAGCTGGCATGGGATCTGATCTTTTTGGTTCATATGCTGAGTCATCCTGTGCTGCTCTTGTTGTTGCTTCCATATCTTCATTTGGTGTGAATCATGAGTTCACAGCAATGCTTTATCCTCTCATTGTCAGTTCTGTGGGCATCCTGGTCTGTTTGCTTACAACCTTATTTGCAACTGACTTCTTTGAGATCAAGGCTGTAAAGGAAATTGAGCCAGCATTGAAAAAGCAACTCATCATTTCCACTGCTTTGATGACTATTGGAATTGCGATTGCTACTTGGATTGCACTTCCATCATCCTTCACTATCTTTAATTTTGGAGAACAAAAAGTCGTCAAGAGTTGGTATGTTTCATTCTTTTGTAGTTATGTTTCACCTTTTCAAATGAAACCTTAATTGAAATAATGTAGCCCTTGTTGATTATAAATTAATGAAACAATTAGCATGAGAAATGTTTTATATTTGATGAAAAACAAACAAGGAAAAAATTGTAGATGTGAAATGTCATTCATTTTATCTAGAAATAGTTTTTGATAAGATGAAACAGTTATTAAAATAGATTAAACTATTGTTAAAATAACTTTTGATGAGATGTGTGTGTAATGAATTATTGGAAAATAAAATGCTCTGAAAGAAAATGAAGTTTTGCGAAACCAAGAAAAATTATAAATAGTGAAGCAGGGCAAGAATTGTCATTGCAGACTTTTTTAAACCTATATTTGACAAAAAGAGGAAAAAAACTGGTGTGCTGATGTCAACTTAACCTATTCCTAGATGATAATATTCCCTCTTGGTCCTTTTTATAAGAGACTTTAACATTTCTAGGAGCATTAATTACTTTTTTTCCCTAAATACTCATAATTATGTAAAGAGAGGTAGGGCTACATTAATTTTATAATCTTTATTGAGGAAGGGTAATGATGGGAAATTTTTGAAAATACGAACATATTTAATGAGAATAACTAACTTTAACTCATTTCCTTAATCTATATGAAAGTTGTTGAACATTTGTTATAAAAAGGACTGGAGGGACTAGTCTGAATGCCTAGCAACTTGCTTCAATTTAGTCATCCTTGGCAGCCTAATCTCTAGTGCTTATTTTCCATCTGAGGTCTTTGGGATTGATTTCCTTTTGCAGGCAGCTGTTCTTGTGTGTTGCTGTTGGTCTTTGGGCAGGGCTTGTTATTGGATTCGTAACTGAGTATTATACCAGCAATGCTTATAGGTGAGCAAATTGGGGTCATTTTACACTTTCACCTCTTAGCATCTACTTGGTACCTTGGACTTAACTCTGTCTGTTGGCTTTTGCAGCCCTGTGCAAGATGTTGCAGACTCCTGCAAGACTGGTGCTGCCACTAATGTTATATTTGGCCTTGCCTTGGGATACAAATCTGTCATTATTCCTATTTTTGCTATTGCAATTAGCATTTTTGTTAGTTTTAGCTTTGCTGCCATGTATGGTATTGCTGTTGCTGCACTTGGGATGTTGAGTACCATAGCCACTGGATTGGCCATTGATGCATATGGTCCAATCAGTGACAATGCTGGAGGTATTGCTGAGATGGCTGGCATGAGTCACAGAATTCGTGAGAGAACCGATGCCCTTGATGCTGCAGGAAATACAACTGCTGCTATTGGAAAGGTCCGTGTTTTATCTCTTATTTCCTTCTGTTCTAATTTTTTTTGGTTCATAAAAACATGTCAGACTTCTCGGATTTCTTGTTTAATGTTGCAGGGGTTTGCGATTGGTTCTGCTGCTCTTGTTTCCCTGGCTCTCTTTGGTGCCTTTGTGAGCCGAGCTAATATTTCTACAGTTGATGTGCTGACTCCAAAGGTCTTTATTGGCTTACTCGTGGGTGCAATGCTTCCTTACTGGTTTTCTGCCATGACAATGAAGAGTGTAGGAAGTGCAGCTCTGAAGATGGTTGAGGAAGTTCGCAGGCAATTCGACACCATCCCTGGCTTGTTGGAGGGCACTGGCAAGCCTGACTATGCTACATGTGTTAAAATTTCCACCGATGCTTCTATCAGAGAGATGATACCACCTGGTGCTCTAGTTATGCTTACACCACTCATTGTTGGGATATTTTTTGGTGTAGAAACACTTTCTGGTGTGCTTGCTGGATCCCTTGTGTCTGGCGTACAGGTAATTGTTTTGTATCCTTTCTGGAAGTATGGTTGGTGTAATAGCTTCCTTTCCGATCTCTTTTAAAATTTGAAAATAGATTTAGGCCTGCCTTTACATTTCCCTCTTCTATGGTTCTGTGTCTGCATTCTGCATTCCGATGGTAAAATGCTTGTAGGTTTTAATGTTAATGTCGTCATGTTTACTGTCATCATACATCCGTTATCAGCCTCTGTTTGCATAAATCCCTGATTGTCTCCAGATTTTTTGGGCCCCTATAATATTGGTCCACTTCATTCAAATAGACCAAGATATCCCAAGTGTATATAATTCTGCAATTCCGCAATGCTACATGTTATTGATACTGTTATTTTCCTTACCTGTGTTACACAAGTTCTTCGTGAGATTATTACAACTTGCAAGCATCTTGTCAGTCTTTGCCAATTGTCCGTTTTTCTATTGCTCTGAACTTGTTTCTGTATTATCTTTACAGATTGCTATTTCTGCATCCAACACCGGTGGTGCTTGGGATAATGCCAAGAAGTACATTGAGGTGAGTGTGTGGCTGGATATGTATAATATAATCAGCAGACATTGTTGAGTATGGTCATGGTCTAATGAATGATTTTGTCACATATTTGTGATAGGCTGGTGCGACAGAGCATGCAAGAAACCTTGGTCCTAAAGGATCTGATCCACACAAGGCTGCTGTTATTGGTGACACCATTGGTGACCCTCTCAAGGATACATCTGGACCATCACTTAACATTCTTATCAAGCTGATGGCTGTTGAGTCTCTTGTGTTTGCCCCATTCTTCGCTACCCATGGTGGTCTTCTCTTCAAGCTTTAATTTTCCTGCTTCATTGGAAGGGGGGAAAAAAGAAAATCCCAGTGTCTTTTCCTTGTTACTCTTACCACATCTGTCATGCAGACGATTTTTTTCCCCCACTTTCAAACTCCTTGTCTCCTCTCCAATCAAAATATGCTTAGTTTGTTTCAGGAACAAAAATTCTCCTAGTAAAGAGTTTGACAGTGATGATGATGATGACGATACTATACAATCTCTTTCTTCAAATATTTTGGCTTTTCGACATTCTTGACTGTTTTAATTACTTTATGTTCAGTCTTTATTGTCCCTTTGAATATTGTAAATCCTGCTTATACAATTTTATAGTTTACCTTTCGAGCGCTTCGGTGGTTAAGAAGGGAGAGAATCACAGGAAGGCTGTGAGGAAAGTTGTGTAATTCATGACAGCAAGGAGGGAAAATGTTGAGGTCAGGCAGAGAAGGCTAATGGGATTCTGTTAGATGCTGTTTTGAGGGATAAGGGAGAAGAGGAGGCATGTAGAAATTCCTTATTTCTTATATTTTTTGCCTCCTTGAATGGTTTTAATTTGTGATTTTAGTTGTCTTGCTTTGGTGATTGTTCTGTTGATGATGGTTCCTCTATAATATACCATTTGCTTCTTGGTAGATGTGGTTTCCATTATTTTGGTAACATATATCCTTAGGTGTGACTAATACAAGGATTAATAGTAGAGAATGGGGAGGATTTGTGGTTTTGAAAGGAGAGGTAGTTATGATCAAAGATTGTAGATACAAGAGAAGCCATGCTGCTCTAACCACAAAAGATAAGGGCTGATGGGGGGCAACATGTTAAAGAACAGAGGAGTTGAAGGTCAGAGAGCTTGATTGGTTCATGTTAGAAACCAATTCTTGCTTCCACTAAAATAATGTTTTTGGTGGTTTTTAATGTGAAATTAGACATCCACAATAGTAACTTTTAGTTTTTTGGGATTTGGTAATTGGTACTGTATTATGGTATATGTGGGACGTAGTGCATTTGGGGCGGGACATGACCAACTGAAATCCCCTACCATCTCAAGGTTTTTACTAGTCTACCCTCCATACAAGTTTTGTACTTTGTAACTGCTTCATTGGGAGACCTTTGAGTGACCTCAAGAGTGTTGGCTTGGTAAAAACTGAAATTTTTGTTGCCAAAATGAGATTACTTTGATTCATCTCTCGCCAGCATTAATAAAGCTTCTGATGAATTCTGATATCTTCATAACATTCCTTCATGGCACCAAAGTTCAGGAACAGGGCAAAAGCTTCAACATATATGGACCATAAAGGTAAATTAGGGTTTGATTTTCTCCTATAAGCACAATATCGCCCACTAGCAGTGTTCTTTCTGATGATGATATTATCTTGTCAACTTGTGTTTTGCAAGTTTTGCATTTCAAAGCTTCTATTAAGTACCTCAGGCCGACTCCTTGGTCAATAAGGCACATGTAATTTTTTTGGGTGGGCTCATGTTATACACCGCTAGTAGTAATAGCTAATTCCCTCACACCTTAGGCTTTTCAAAGGAGTTTTAATGCTGGCCATGAGTCTTTTTTCATACATTCCGTCAGGGATTAAATCTTTGACTAGATGCTTAAGGCACATATAATTAAATAGACTAATCATACACAATATTTGGTTTAATTTTTTTTCTTGTATAGCCCTCTCCCCTTAAATTCAAGATGGTCATAGTTTAGCACTGTCTTCCATCAGTTCTAACTTTTCGGAAATGCTGATTTGTCCTTTGTTCTTTCAAAAGAGAAGAAACAAAAATCTGTTTTCTGTCTTGGTAAAATTTGTTTCAAAGGATAACCACGTTTTGGATGGCAACAAAAATTTACCAGCATTGGAAATATTGGCTTTTTTTTTTCGGTGGGCCCAATGTATCCACCACCGATAGCAGTGATTAATCCCCTTGCACCGAAGACTTCTCAAAGGGGTTTTAGTGCCGCCCATGAGACCCTTTCTATACACACCCATAGGGATTGAATCCCTGATTAAATGCTTAAAAAACCCAGTTAAGTGCCAACTGTGCATTGGGTCGCTGGCTTTTAATCAAAAGATATTTATTTTCCTAGAGTGCACTTGGCCGCCTTTTTTATACTTATTTCCCAACATTCTAATTCTCATCCTCTTGATCTGATGCAATATGGCATATATCTTCCCGCCATAACTCTGAGGCTCATAAGATGAAGATCACAAAGGCATCTCATCAAAATTTGCCAAGAGACATCTCAGTCCTTGTGTTTTATCTGATAAATGCACGATTCTATTTAGTAAATACGTTTCTAATTGATGATCTCACCTACAGATCTATATAAATGAGAGAGAGAGAGAGAGAGAGAGAGAGAGAGAGAGAGAGAGAGAGAGAGAGAGAGAGCAGGCGAGACTGATTTCAATTCCAAACTTAAATCTAAATAGAATTTTTTTAATTTGATCTATAGGTGATTTGCTGACAAAAACATGTAAAGAAGTCAGATTCTGGTAAAAGAAATAAGCACAAACCTATCCATATACAATTAAATTACTCATCATCACATCTTTTCCTCTGACTTTTGGTAATAATGAGCTAATATCTCTAGAAAATTGTTCCTATCTACAAGGATGAGATATTATGAAAGGACATTGATAGTCTCCGTTGATAACTAACTTCATTAAGGGGTCAATTTGTACAAAATAAAAATGAGAACAATCTTACCCACACGTGTAGGAGGCTCTCTTTCCAGAAAGCTATTTTACCATTTATTAAACACAATAAAAATACATGTCCTTGATTTTCCCTTTTCTCAAACCCATTTTCCAAATGCCAAATAGCTGTATAAGGCTAAACCTATACAGTATCAATGGCTCTTTTGTTTTGCTGATAGTATTGGAGTTAGGCCTTAACATAGTTCTTCATTGTTTTGTTTGACTTGGGCCTTGACTCATCAAGAAGTTCATTAACTGGTCCAATCTCTGATTCCACACCAGGCCCACAAAACATAGCCACTATGAGCCTCTCCTCTTCTGAGTTTATCACTGCTCAGTGTACAAGCCTCTTGAATATTTCATTGCTCATTATCTGTTCACATTAAACATGCTCCTTCAGTTGTTGTTAAAAAGATCACATATGGATATTTAAATTTCAATTAGTTTAAGTTAACTATATGTTTTACTTATATGGTAATTTCATATGATTGTATATCTTTCATATGAAATTTATGAATAATTAATTGATATAAAAGTAGGGAAAAAGACACTTAAATACCACTTAAACTTCAAAATCTTAAATCAGTTATTTTCCAAAAACCTGAGTTGTCAATTGTTATATTCTTTTTATCAATCCCATTACTGTTATTGTGAACAAAACCAATTTAGAATTTTAAAATTCAAGTGATATTTAAATATCTTTTCTTACAAAAATATGTCAAGAAGGTCCATCAATAATATCTAGATTCAATGGCACGTAATCTACAATACACACCTCATGGAGAAGGTTGTGGTTCCATCCCTAAAGTGCTTTAGGTGGCTGTGTGTCGGGCTCCCTCCCCTGTGGGAGAGGGATTATGATATTTTTTTTTTTAAAAAAAAATCACCTGTAAAGAAAAAGATAGAGAAAAATGGAGACACAACTTTGTAAATTTCATGTCTTCTTCTCTTTCAAGAAACACATGTAAGAACCATTAAGGTATGAAAATCCCAAAATAGTTCATTGAAATTACTTAATTCCTATGATACCTGGGGGCTATCATGGAATTAAGTTTTTGTGAAATAACCTAATTGCCCTCAGGAAAGTTTTTTCTATCTTAATTGTTGTTATTTGATAAGTTAAAGGTATTACTTGTTAAACTGTTGTTATAAATTGATACTCATCAAGAAATTTTTGTGAAATTAATAGTCACTACGTTAATTATCATTGTGCATTTAATAAGTTAAAGTTGTTACTTATTAAACTATTGTTGTCATTAAATTAAGGGCATTTAGATAATTTCTCTCCAAACTTTAATTCCAAGCCAGTTCCTAAGGACTTCACAAATCACAATGATTAGGCAATTTTGGGGTTCTCAATTGAGATTTACATATTTAGGGCTATTTTTGTGTCCTTCTTCACGTTCTGTTTTCTTTTTTCTACTTAAATTTGTTATATGCTCCATATATCCTAATTTCACGACTTGGTTGAAAGGACCTTGTATATAAGGGCAGAAGGAGTAATAAACTTCCATATATAAGTTCATATCCCTAATAATTAATCCTTTCCCACCTCAATATTGAGACCTGAAAATGAGATAAATATCACAAACAAATTGTTACCTGAACTTGATCACCAACGTTGACAACAAAAGCGTCAGGGATGATAGGAACTTTGAACCATTGATTGTCTCTAAGGATTTGAAGGCCTTCAACATTAGGATCCTGCAAAAGCAGAGTCATGGCAGATCCATCTGCATGAGGCTTCAACCCTAGAACGAGTTCAGGTCTGTTGCATGGAGGATACTAATTGAATCTCACAAACATGTTTGTGTCTCCCCATTGCTTCAACAAGCTTTCTTCTTCCAACTTCAATGACTTGGCCATTGCCTTCATAATCACTTCATTTAGTTGCTTCAGCATCTCTGTATATTCTATCAACACATCCCTAATTTCTCCATTTCAAAATTAATAATTAGTTTAGAATTTTTTTTTAATTTTATTCTTATAATTGTTTTACCACTTTCATATTTTTAAAAATAAAATATAATTATGCTTATCAATATAGACACTTCCATTGGTCCATCTTATATGATACAAATAAACAAATTAGGTAGACTAAAACATTGGTGAAAGGCACTAAATATGTAAAAATACAACTTACTTTCTCAAAATACCCTTATTTACAGAGAGAATGATTGGATGATTAATGTAGTGAGACTAACCAATAATTAATTTAGAGAAAAATGAAAATGATACTAAAAATTTAGGCAAGTTAGCATCTCTTGTAAATATGAACCCGAAATTTATAAAAGATATCTTATATAAAAGAACAGAGAGAGTAATTCATAGTAAGACTTGTTTTGGAAATAAAGGTTAGTCTCGTTGGCTAGTAGTTGGCTCATAATTCACAAAATTATAAGTTTAAATCCCGCTGTCGATGTGGAGATCCTGTTGTTGGGATATCTCTAAATATCTTTATAAGTGTTCTTTGAGTCTGAAGATATGACTTGACTTTGGTGATCTCCGATACCCAACTCACATGAATTTTTTGTAACTAAAAAAAGGGGGGGGGGGCGGGAGAGAGAGAGAGAGAGAGAGAGAGAGAGAGAGAGAGAGAGAGAGAGAGAGTATTTTTATGGGAAAGTACCTGAATTCATGGGGTTGTTGGGGCCAAGCTTGAAAAATTCTCTGGTGCTCAGGCTGCACTCTAAGGTAAACACGATCATGCCATCTTGTTTGAAAACGTTGCCACTTCCATATCCTTCATGATATTCTCCTTCTGGCCCATATTTTTGCTTTTCTTCCTTTTGAAGTTCAAAGAATTTCTTTGAAACTTCTCTCACTTTCCCCATAAAACTACTTGTCATCCCATGGTTTATTGCCTGAATAATTTACTTTCCAACAAATAAGCCACGTCATCATTCATTCTTGCCTTTGAAAAGTGTCATTTCTTAAGCAGTTATAAAAGTTCGGGTTAAAAAAAAAAAGCAATTATAAAAGTGAATCATAAAAAAATTGATGTAATTTTTCTAAAATTTAGATAAAAATCAATATCAATAATATAATGAGAACAAATTTAGATGTTAGTTGGAATACATTTCGATGTTAGTAGGATCCTTCCTATTCCCTAATGCTATGCTCCCTTTCATCTGATGATATAATCTTTCGATATAATGAGAACAAAACAACAAACAATTTCGGTAAAGCATTAAATACCAATGAAATCATCATTGGCTTTAATATAATACTACTCCCTCATGTTCTTAGCGTAGGATCTATTTGAAGAGTTGATTTTGATTCTAATTAAATATAAAACATATTTTTAATATTTATCAATTCTTTTTTTAATTTATCCCTATTCATGTTCATTCAACAAGAGGGAATGAGGGAATTAAAGGAAATGACTAAGGTATTTTAGAAAATACATGTCATATTAACTAACTTAACCAACTTCCTTAACCTAATCAAATTAGGTAAATATATCTTGTACTAAGGATTGAAGCGGTAGTACATTTTGAATGAGAGAGAGAGAGAGAGAGAGAGAGAGAGGGGGGGGGGGAGGGAGGGAGGCATATATGATATGAAGAACCTGGACGCAACCCCATGTGGTGAGTGCTTTGCGAAGATTGAGCAACTCTTGCTGCTGTTGTAGTGAGGAAGGAGATAGAAGAAGAGAAATATCTATCAATGAGTGGAATCTGCTGCGATGGAACAAGAGCACTAAACTCACCATCCTTGTAAATATACTGTTCTGGTAATTCCTCTGAGCTCAAGAACAGTTTTTGCACACATTTTCCCACTACAGATCTACTCATAATGTTAATAATCAGTGGCACGCTTTTATCTCAATTTCAACCTTTTTCAGAATATTTGCGGAAAACGATATGCGGTTTGGTAGGCAACACAGGAATAGCATAACTATACTGATAATATGTGCATGATTACATAAATTCCCCATAAGGGTTTGTACATGATAATTACAATTAAGGTAGCCGCACAAGGCTACTAGGGTGTCTAAACTCATCCCAGTGAAACGGAGACTTCTTCCCGTCTTCGTTCCACTACTATAATCCCCTCGTACGGTACTTTGTCTGCATTGTTATTTGCATATCTTCTGTCGTCTCCTGTCTAAATTGTTGGTAGGGGAAGGTGAGATTTCAGAGAATCTCAGTAGGAAACAGATACCATAATGCATGCATGATTGATGCTATGTGTATGACATGTTAGTTTTATCTAGATGTATGCCCCATAATGACATTTCTGCATGCTCAATGTTTCATACAACAAGACTATGGCCACAACGAAAACAGAAATAGAGCTTCATTTATTCAAATATGCTCTACACAATCAAGTAAAGCAATCACATAAATCATTACACAAGCAAAAATATCAAATACATGCAAGTAAGGTAAGTCCCCTACCTCCAATCTTTCTCCTCGATTTGCGTGCCAATAGCTCAGAGCTCCATATTCGATCCTACAATATCAAATGTACTATTTAGACACTTCCATAGTGTTTCTGGGGGTTATGAGTCTATCTTGAAAAATTACTAAAATACCCCCGGGGATCCGACCCCATCGTACCCAGTTCGGTTGTACTTTTCTCGAAATTCTAACCTAGGCTATCCTGACATATTTTTGCCCAAGGAATCCATTTACGGACTCGGAATTACCAAATTCACTGCCAAAAGACGAAATTGCCCTATCAGCCCTTATTTCAGTGTTTAGGGGCATTTTCGTAATTATACTTTCTTGGCCTTTTTTGAAAAAGTGCCCAACTGTAACCCCACCTAATTTTCCCTCATGAACTCAATGGAATCATCAAATCATTGAAAATCCAACTCTAAGACCTATTTCTAGAGCTAGTTGAAACTTGTAAGAACTCTGGGGAAAATCGGGGTTTTTCGGTTTCGGCTGCGTAAACACGTTCCTTTCTACTCCTAACCGCTTTATTGACTATTCCATTAGGTTACAACTACCATTAAGACCCAATTTTGGCAGCATAACCCCTATATCATCACATTTCCAAACTTTAAAACTAATGGCAATCCGGCGAAATTTCACCGATTAAATTGTCCACAACAACTAGAATAGTCAATACACAAGAGTTTAGAAGTTACCTCAAGCTCCTACTAGCTTTTCTCAAGATGGCTGAACCCTAACCCTTGAAACACCAAAAGATGAGCTTCCAAACCTTAAATTATATGCAAAGGAAGCTTAGGAACGGAGTTATACGCATTAGGAACCGATTTACCAAAGAAATTACTTACCTTTACAAGCTTTTTCTCTTCTTCTCTCTCTAAAAATCTCAACTCTTCTCTCTCTCTAAAACTGAACTTCACGTCAGTTTTGAAGAAAGGAAGGAGATGATGACCTTTTATTTTAATATCTAATATCATATTTCATTTATTTGATAATTTCCCAATTTTTGGATTTTTACAAAGTTTTGGCAGATTTCTGCCAAAACTTCAAAAAATCATAACTAATTCTAGAAAAATTGAATTGGATTGATTTTAAAGCCTATAGAACCCTTATTGAGTCTAATTTCAAGGAAAAATATATACTTTTTCTAGATGGAATCACAAAATTCCCAGAATTTCAATCTTTGCATGTTATTCCAGAAAATTTCCAGTTTTTCTGAGCTAACTTCAAAAATTCATATCTTTTTTTATATAACTCTAATTGATTCATATGACCTATCAAATTAAATCTTAGGATGTCTAATTTCATCCTGTAAAATTTCATAATTTTTGCTGATCATTTGATCATTCAAAATCACATGACAAGCTCACTACCTTATAGGCGATTTCACAAAAAACATAATTACTTTCTCCAAAATTCATCATTTTACTTTCTTAATACCCCAAAGATATTAGAATCATTAGGGGATAAATTTGGGCTCTTGTTAAATTGGGGCTTAACAGTCCACTTAATTTAGGCTTATTCCCAACCCTTAAATTCTAAATTTCGGGGTATTACTTAGCGCCTTCAAGTTGCAGAAGATGAGATGTATACATAAGTGAACGAATTTTATTTGCCCAACTTTTGCTTTTATATATATATATATATATATATATATTCATAAACATATAGGCTGGTGAGGTGGTTTGCTTTGACTTTGGGTATGTTTGTTTTAACGATTGGATAAGTAACTTATTTTTACTTAAACTTATGGAATCTTAAGATTGGAAAAAAGTTAGATTGGGTAAAATGATGAGTGTTTGAATTAGCGATTGGATAAGTAACTTAAAGTAACTTATGTAAAAGTTAGGATGTTTGGTTTGACTTTTGCATAAGTGACTTTTGTATTAATTAAGAGAAAAAAATTGAAAAAAATGAAGGACTAATTGTGGAAAAAAACTCATTGACAACTTAAATGCCAAATGGGACATGGGAAGATATCTGTATTTATTAAAGTGGCATTCTTTAATAAATTGATCCAAACCATCCATCTTTAAGAAAATGTATGTGAGAGGTTGAGAAAATGTGGTCACCGGATGCCATTCCATCTTTGAATATTATTCTTAACTCACTTTCATTCTTTTGGCATGAGTTCTGGAATTTCTTATAATCGGGATGCGCCTGCATGCATACAAGTTAAAGGAGTCAAAATGAATAGTTAAATGAATTATATGCCAAAAAGTGCACTAATGAAACTTGTAATTTGCACTTAATATTTTTTACCTGTAACTTCTCCGTCCACCAGTCGTCCGACGCAATGACATTGTTTGTAACAGGGTGTCTGCCCACACCGGTCTCTTTGATTAAAGAATCCCATATCTTTAAATTTTTCTTTAAGACATCTAATCTATTTTTAAATTGTTTCTTCCCGTAGTGTTTCCCGGTCTTTTCAGTGAATGTCTCAATAATAGTCTGCCATGCTTTTGGTGTGAATGATTGCCCTCTGCGTTCTTTTTTGTATATTTGGTCTACGCATGTGTTGACAAATATCTCTGTTGACTGTACATCCCATACAGCTTTTGTGTCCATATTTCTATACCAAAAAGTCACATATAACACACACAAGACATAACAGAAATCCGAAATACACTAAGAAATGCAAGATTATGACAACATATGTATATATAGAGAGACAGACACACGCTAATATAACAGTTATTTGCACACTCTTCACATACAAGTCTTTCTTCTCACAGAGATAAGTCACCAATACATTTGCACACTCTTCACAGCAACGCAAGATTATGACAACATTTGCACACTCTTCACATACAAGTCTTTATTTGCACATGCTAATAGTAGACAAGTCACCAATACATTTTCAGCCAAGAAAAAATAGAACATGAGAAAAAAGTTGGTAGGTTTATGCAAACAAATCCATTGCTGCCACTTGTGTGTGTGTGTGAGATATCTGTTTAACATATACTCAATAAGGAGAATATATATATATATATGGTCAATCAATGGATCAACTGATCAATCTTCACATTTCAATTATATACTGCGTGATCCTCCTTCCATTTTTCCCCTTTTGCAAATTGCAATTATGTTTACATTTCAATTATTGCTGATTTTAGTTACTACCCATCACAATATGCCATGAACATTATTCCCAAACAAAAAAAATTTAATGGTATACTCTTCAACATTCGACAACATTGCTTACAGTTTAGACCAGCAGAACTCTTCACTAAGTTAATAAAGAGCGAGGGAAGCAACTGAATAAGCCATATGTCCCAGAAAACAAGGGGAAAATAAACAGATAAATTAATGGTATTGAAGACTGAAAACCCGTAAGTTTATGTTGGCTGTGAAGGGGAAAAAATTGTTTTCGATTTGATGTTCAGAACGATATTTACAAATCAAGATTTAGGTGTGCATGGAAGATAACAAAAATGACCGGAGAATTCATTGTCAAACTGATAATTCAAAAGTTCTCAATGAAGAAATCAGAGACAACCTCGAGTGTAACGATGAACTAGCAACATGGAATAATAATGGAAACAGAACTATATATTCTTGCGATGTTTGTTTATTATCAGAAGCCATATGCATGAAGAACTTAGTCTTGAGAACTTTGTTAAGATCATGAACATTTTAGATTCCATAAAGACTCAATACATAAGTCACTTTTGGCTCCTTTTGCAACCCAAAACACATAAAACAGAGCAATATACACACTTCAAATATGCTACAAAAACAGGATTAGACACACTTAAAACAAAGAAACCCACGCAGAGCAATTTCCGAAAATTAAAAACAATCACATATGAAGCATGTTAGTTTGCCAAACTTACTCAAAGCGCAACCAACGCCTACCCAAACCAAAACGAATAAAACAGAGCAACCAAACAGATCAACCGAACAGAGCAACAAGCCACCACGACAGAGCAAACAAAATGTGGTTCATTGAAATGGGTCCACATACAAACAACGGCTACCAAACCTTAGATAAAGGGAGAGACGTTTGTGAAGTGAAGTTATCCAACTTACCAGCCAAAGAGAGACACGCCATTGAGTAGATCGACGATGACCTTCAACCGGAGCTGCAGCCTTCATCGCCGACGAAGCTCACAAGCTATTGCCTGTACAGATCTTCAACGCCGTCAAACTTTAACGCCGCGACGCCGACAATGGGACCGTCAATGCAAGACACAAACGAGAGGTAGACACCGTCACAGGGAAGAGCTGAAATGTGATGCCTGAGAGGAGAGGTAGACACCGTCACAAGCTATTTCAGATCTGAAATGTGATGCTTGAGTTTGAAATGTGATGCTTGAGAGAAAAAGGCATAGAGGAGCTGGAGGAAAACGACCGATCTGGAGAAAAACTTGAAGAAGGGAAGAGCTGCGTGTGGTTTGCGGAGAAAAGAGAGAATGAGTATGAGACAGAATTATTGCGAGAGAGAGAGAGAGAGAGAGCGAGAATTGTGGCAGTGGCTGGGTGAAATGTTTAAAAAGTAATTAATGACACACTAATGGTCAGCAGCTGCTGCGTAAGTCATACTAAGCTTCATTAGGTGATCTTATGGCTTTTTTCACCTTTTGGATGCTTTGGCTTTTTCCACCGAGAACATTGAACCAAACAATCAAAAAATTCAAATCACTGTTTAAGTCCGATTTAAACACTATTTAAATCCAATTTCTGGCTCAAAAGTTAAACAAACACACACTTGTTTGGGGAATCGGCAACGCTTGGCCGGCCGGCCTATAAAACTAATGAAATATTATAACTACAAAATTATTTAATTCAAAAAGGATGTTTAGTCCCGTTGGCCACAACAACAAAAAACAAAGGTTAACACTATCCATTTTTAGTCCTTCAAATTTATAATTATTTTGATTTTGGTTCCTGAAATTTTAAATAGATGATTTTTATCCTTCAAATTTACTCCGTTTTAAATAGTTGGTCTCTAAAATTTCAAAAGCACTTAGAAGTAGAGTTAGCACCGTTAAAGATACTTATATGATGTTGATTGACCAAGCTGAGGTGTAAAAATAAATTCTAAACTTATATATTAAAAAGCAATTATGTAATTAAAAAGAAAAAAAGAAACATAAAACCATCATCTGTCAGCTGCCATGGTGTCTGCAATCGTAAACAAGAGATTCCAAATGGGTTTTGCTTTCTCTTTCTCCTCTTCGTGCAATATCCAAACCCAACAGTTTTCTTCATCCTCCAACAAAATCCCAAGCTCACTTTCTTCTTGAAAACACATGTCAACTCCAGAAAACCTTATGACCTACTTACTCCCTTCATGCATCAGATGAAGCTTCTAATAGCCCTCTCCTTTTAAATCCAACTACATAAAGCCCTGTATTTCCTTTCCATCCATGAGAAAATGGTCTCTCTGGGTATCCATTCTTTGAGAAAAATTCACCTTCCTGCTCATAACATAACCAAATTCACTTTAGTTTACTGAAAACTTCTTTTCTATTTTTTAATGGAAAAACATAGGGTTTTGGAAAATTTTCTCACCTGTAGTCAATACGGAACATTGCTGCAAAGTGCCGATGTCCAAAACAGGGGTTTTTCCCTGTGTGTGATCTTTAGCTACAATGGACCCAGGGATGGCCTTTTAAGCCCGAATTTCTTCACGTTGCCCAGAATCAACAATGGCAAGCCGAAGAGGTAGCCGTTGCATCATGAGAACAACCAATTCAAACATTGAATTGCCAAGACTTCTCTGGGCAGTACATCAACCTGCACACTAGAAAAACATAGCAAACCCGGTTATTATTTTCCATCCCAGTGAAATAAATAAACGTTTATATTACAAGTCAATAAAAACCAAAAACCAAATTAACACTCACCAAGCTACAAATATATCTTGCATTTACAACGGGAGGAGTACTTCGTAACCACCCCATCAGCAGACATTTGACCTCAAGAGTGCATGGACATGGAAAAAGCTGATATTTTTGTTACTCAAATGAGATTTTACACTTGTAGCCTCTTCCATTGATTCACCTTTCCCCTGCACTAAAGCTTCTGTATCAACACTGAATTCTGATATCTCTGTAACATTCACATGTCCAAGATTGATATTAGGAACATGCTGTGGAGTGTGGACTTATTTTGGGAACATGGAAATGCTTCAACATGGACCATATAAGTAACTTGGGGTTTGTTTTTTGTGATTTGATCCTTAAAACACAAGATGGTTTCTTTCTGATATTCTCTTATCAACTTGTTGCCTCCTGCGGTTCCCTGCCCTTTGCAAGTTTCTGCTACATCGGTTCTCTGGCAACTAAGTAGTGGTATTTATAGCTGAATGGTAGTTAGTGTGTTGTGCTGCTACTAAAGTTTGTGTCTTGAAAAATTTTGGAACAAGTCAAAATCACGGTTTGGCCAAAAACAGTATGTTGCTTTTACTGAGATGTGGCTTTGATTTGTTCTAATTTTTATCCGAACAACCAAAAAATTACCCATAACCTGGCAATAGCAAGAAATCAGCTTACTAAACCTATCTAGAACTACCCACAATCAAAGTTTTTCCTCTGACTTCTGGTAATTAAGAGTCAATATCTCTAGAAATTGTTACCTATTTACAAGAATGAGATATTATTCAAGGACATTGATAATCTCAGAACATATCTAACTTTAATAAAGGGGCAATTGATACAAAATAGAAATAAGAAAATAAACAAGAATAAGAAAAACTCTGACCCACGTATACAGGAAGCTCTCTTTCCAAAAAGCTACTTAAAGTACTCCCTCCGATCCTATTTATAAATAACTTTCCCTCTCATAGGATTAGTCCTTTTTATAAACAACTTTTAGTTTTTGTCTGAAAATGTAAGTTTCTTTTTCCTATTTTACTCTTATTAAATGCTCATTCTCTCTCATATCTTATACTCATTATCTCTTATACTTTTTAACTATTCTCTATCCTATACTCTTCTCATAAATAGGGGCATATATGGATAAAACATGACATTTTTTACACACCTATTACTAGTAACTACCACTTCGTTTTACGCAATCAAGGAAAAAATTGCTTATAAATAGGATCGGAGTGAGGGAGTATTTGCTAAACATAATAAAAATACATTTCTTTAATTTCCCCTTTTCACAAACCCATTTTCCTAAATGCCAAATAGATGTCTCAAGGTTAAACCTTTACAGCATCAATGGCTCTTTTGTTTTGCTGATAGTATTGGAAATAGGTCTTGACATAGTTCTTTATTGTTTTGTATAACTTCGGCCTTGACTCATCAATCAGTTCATTAACTGGGCCAATCTCTGATTCCACGTTAGGAGCACAAAACATAGCCACTGTGAGCCTCTCCTTTTCTGAGTTTATCACTGCTCTGTGTATGGGGCTCTTGAATACTCCATTGCTCATTATCTGTTCACATTAAACAAGTTCCTTCACTTAAGGGTTTAAAAGATCACATGTGATATGTAAATTTCAATTAGTTTAAGTTAAATACATGCTTTACTTATATTATACCTTCAATAATTTTGTGACCATTTTACATTATTTTTATGATCAAGTTAATATTGAAAAAATGACACTCCCTACAGTCCTAAATATAACAGTTAGACAAGAGATTTTTTTGATTATAAATAGGGTTAAGGTGCAAAAATACCCATGAACTTTTCTCAAAAGTGCATCCAACACCATAAACTTTTTTTAGGTGCAAAAATACCCATGAACTTCTCAAAATAGGGCAAAAATGTCAAACCGTTAATTGGTACAAACGTCCGTTTTGTGGGACCCACAATTTTATTTTTTGAGTTGCAAAAATACCCATGAACTTTTCTAAAAAGTGCACCCAACACCATAAAATTTTTTCTGGGTGCAAAAATACCCATGAACTTTTCAAAAGTTTATGGTGTTGGGTGCACTTTTTAGAAAAGTTCATGGGTATTTTTGCACTTCAAAAAATAAAATTGTGGGTCCCACAAAACGGACGTTTGTACCAATTAACGGTTTGACATTTTTGCCCCATTTTGAGAAGTTCATGGGTATTTTTGCACCTAAAAAAAGTTTATGGTGTTAGATGCACTTTTGAGAAAAGTTCATGGGTATTTTTGCACCTTAACCCTTATAAATATAAGACATCAATAAACTTTATCTCGTAAGTTTATGACTTTTCCCCCCAAAGTATCCCGATTGATTATACATATATCTAGTGGGTTTCCATCAAGGGGTAGCCCAAATGCGCATGATTAAAGAGGTTATTTTAGGAAAACCAATAGATATTTATTACAAATTACTAAATTCATTAAGAGTACCATGAGGTCCTAAAAAAAGAATGTAATAACAAAAAAGTTTCATAAAAAGTAAGCAATTTGGAATTATAAGTTCTAGTGTAGAAAATAACAAAAAGTTGATGAGGATAACTTCATAAGGACCTTATAGTAATTTCTTTTTAATTAATGTTCGCAAATTAGTTATCTAACTCATGTATTAAGGACTGGAGGGAGTATAGCATTACAAACAAGTGGTTACCTCAATTTGATCACCAACGTTGACAACAAGAGCATCAGGGATGATAGGAACTTTAAACCAATTGTTGTCTCTGAGGATTTGAAGGCCTTCAACATTAGGATCCTGCAAAAGCAAAGTCATGGCAGATCCATCTGCATGAGACTTCAGCCCCAGAACGATTTCAGGTTTCTTGCATGGAGGATAGTAATTGAATCTCACAAACATGTTTGTGTCTCCACATTGCTTCAAGAAGCTTTCTTCTTCCAACTTCAATGACTTGGCCATTGCCTTCATAATCACTTCATTTAGCTCCTTTAGCTTCTCTGTATATTCTGTCA
This sequence comes from Inga oerstediana, assembly GCA_963210345.1. Lineage (NCBI taxonomy): Eukaryota > Viridiplantae > Streptophyta > Magnoliopsida > Fabales > Fabaceae > Inga > Inga oerstediana. Next base: position 45,672,600 of record OY723407.1, read on the forward strand.
ACACATCCCTATCCCCATATCAAAATTAATCAGTTTAGGAATTTTTTTTTGTATTTTTATAAAAATAAAATATAAATAAGCTTATCATTATGTGTACCTCTAGTCATTTTCGCAATACAAATAAACAAATTACATAGATTAAAAAGGTGGTTAAAGACGCTAAATATAAAATGCAATTTATTTTCCAAACGTACCCTTATTTAAAGGAATGGAGGGAGCATAAGAAATTAATAGCAAGCCTAATTTTGTGAATAAAGGTTGGTTTCAATTAGTAAGGAGTAGACTTAAAAATAATTGAGTTCAAATCCTATTGGTTGATGTAAGGATCTTGTTGGTAGGTAATTTGTAAATATATCTGTAAGTGATCTTTGATCATATACGCTTGCCCTGACCCCTGATAAGCATACGGGACCCGACTCACCTAAACTTTTTACAACAAAAAAGTGTCATTTTTATGGAAAAGTACCTGAATTCGGGGGGTTGTTGAGGCCAAGCTTGAAATATTCTCTGGTGTTCAGGTTGCACTCTGAGGTAAACACGATCAGTCCAATCTAGCCTTTGATCTTCTGTGAACACAATATCACTTCCATATCCTTCATGATACTCTCCTTCTGGCCCATATTTTTGCTTTTCTTCTTTTGAAAGTTCAAAGAATTTCTTTGAAACTTCCCTCACTTTCCCCAGAAAACTACTCGTCATCCCATGGTTTATTGCCTGTATTTAGTTTCCAACAAATAAACCACACCATCATTCATTCTTGCCTTTGAAAAGGTTCCTTTCTTAAGAATTACAAAGAACGTGGATCATAAAAATCCATGTAATTTTTATAAAATTTAGATGAAAAGCAATATTATAATTTATAATATTTAGCTAAAGTAAATCTTGGAATAAATTTAGATGTTAGAAGGATCCTGCCTAATGCTTTGTCCCCTTTCATTCCACAATATAATCGTATGATATAATGAGAAGAAAGCAACAAACAAATTGGGAAAGCATTAAATACCAACGAAATCAACCTTGGCTTTAATACTACTACTTGAATTTATGACCACAAGGCATTGAATTTATAGGTGTATTTTCGGCCAAAAATAATTATAGGTCTTTTTTAGATATGTATTTTTTGTTCTGGAGTGCACCCCGTGAATCCATCGAAGAACGAATGGTAATGAAGAAAATGAGAAGATGTATAAATAAACTCGAGAGCTTGCAGTTCTATAGTAATTTTCGAGATCAATTATGAGCTCCACCCATTTCTGAATATTTACAAAAGGTTTTAGGATTGGAATCAAAGATGGAAATGGTAATTTATGTTATTGGAAAAATTGAATTATATAGAGAACCAAGGTGGCAACTCAGTATTGCAGTATTAAAGAAAAGAGATTTTGAATGGATTGGAGATATACAAGTATTTGATCCCATTCTTTCTGCAACTGAATGCAAAATTTCGGAAAATTTTGGTTGTTCTGTTTTATCATTGAACGAAGACGGGAAAAGGAAGGCTCTAAAGCCAACTATGTTCTTCATGCCATATTGTAGCGATAACCTTTTGCAAGCAAATTGGACGCTTGACCTTTTGAGTAATATTGTCTTGTTTGGAAATAGGTTGAAGACTTCAAATATTCATCACATGAATCATATTTCAACCGCTAAAAAATTTACACTTGAATTCTTAATCAGAGGCGGCCCTAATGCATTTTATGATTTCAGTTGGCAGTTTTTCCGCCCTATTGCGGAGACACAGCTCCAATTTATGAATGATTGTGCTTTGAATGGATGTAGAATGGACAGGGAAAACTGTGATTATGCTTTGAACATGGATACAACAGAAACAGAAAGAAGGAAAAGCTTTAACAAAGTTGAAATTTTGAATGAAACACCAGAAGAACTAAATGGTTTGACAAATTTCCTTGTGCAAGCCTTGAAAAGATGCATGGAGAATTTTGAGAGCTCTCCATTTTATCTCAGTTTTAGAGACAAACTACAAAATCCACCGATTTCTGAATTCTTACATAAGGTTTTAGGATCAAAGTCGATGCAAATTGTAATTTATGGCATTGGCATCATATTGAAAGAGAATGCTCTGTTGTATCTTATTCTTGCAATAGTGATGAAAAAAGATTTCAAATGGATTGAAAGCATAGAAGTATTTGGTTGTAGCCTTTCTATAATTGAATGTCGAGTTTTGGAAGCTCTTGGTTGTTCTGTCTTATCACTTGAAGAACATAGATCGCCACAAGCCTTAAAACCAACTATCTTCTTCATGTATGATTGTTCATACAACAGCATCTTGAAAGCAAATTGGAAAGCTGATCTATTGGGTAACATGGTTGTGATATGCGGAAACCACTTTAAGCAAAATAAAGACATTATAGATTTTTGTGATGACTTTATTCTAGACTACCTAATATTGAAGAATTTACTTTCAGACGATGTGGGTATGTTCTAGCCGCACAAAAATTTACAAATGAGTTCAAATTTAAAACAATTTTTGATGATCAATATCATACTTTTCAAGATTCAAGTTGTTGGGAGGACTATTATGATGCTTTTTATCATACAACTTGTCATTTTTTTGGCCTTGTTACAGAGACAGAGCTATAATTTATGAATGAAGTGATACAAAAGGGAGATATTGTATAAATAACGTTCGTTTTAATTGTTCTTGTGTTTTTTTTAACCTTCAACTAGCTAAGAAAGTATCAGTAGCAATTTAACATTGTTTTTTTTTATGAAGTTAACATGGTATTTTTTAACCTTCAATTTAATTGCAGTCAATTTCCGCCCCTTTTTAGTCCTTTTCTATGCATATATCAGGAAGGAACCCACACTCACAAACTCATAGTTGTATCTGTAACATGAACTAACTAGTCTAATGAAAATAATACAAAAATTCGTGCCTACAAAACTGAAAAAAGTACCAAGTTCAGTGACAGATGCTGATGGGAAAAAGTCAGAAAAAGAAGAGAGAACCTGGAAGCAACCCCATGTGGTGAGTGCAGAGCGAAGATTGTCCGATTCTTGCTGTTGTTGGAGTGAATAAGGAGAAAGAAGAAGAGAAATATCAATGAGTGGAATCTGCTGCGATGGAACAAGAGCACTAAACTCAGCATCTTTGTAAATATATTGCTCTGGTAAATCCTCTGACCCCAAGAACAGTTCTTTCACAGATTTTCCCACTACAGATCCACCCATAATGTTATTGCTTAGCACCTTAAAGTTGCAGCTTGAAGATGAGATATATACATAAATTATTGAATTTGATCTGATCAACTTTTGCTGATATTATATATATATATATATATATATATATATTCAAAAGAAAATAAGTTGGTGAAGTGATTTGCTTTGACTTTATATATGGGGATTTGGTGAGTGGTGACAGATGGGCGGCTGGCCCGTAAAGTAAAGTATTTTTCGAAAATTAATTAATTGAATAAGATGTTTGGTTCCGTTGGCAACAAGCAAGCAATAAGGATGAAATTATATAGATGTTACCGTTAGTAATAAACTTTCATATTTTGTATTTACATAAGGGAAAACCTCAATAAAATAGTTGAAACACAAATTAGTCCACTGAAAACTTAAATTGCCAGTTACTGGGACAAAAATGAGGTTTCAGAGTTTGGATGGAATGACCTTATTATTGTTCCTCACCTTTTCCTTTTTGTTTTTTTTTTTTTGCTAAAAAAAAAAAAATCTACTTCTACCGCCTACAGGTGGCCGCCACCGATGATGCCCGGAGCTCTAGCACGGGTGACATGAGTCTTCAGCTTGCAAATAGAGTATCAGTGTGCACGATGAGATCACCTACTAGAGCAACAGCAGCTCCACCAATTTAATACTCCCTCTGATCCTAATTATAAGATAAAGTTAATTTTTTTGGAGAAATTAAGGAAGCCAATTAAATTATTTTAGAGTGTTTATATTTTTAGTATCCTTAGATTATATATTAATTTATTAGTCAAATTAATTAGTTTAGAGAAAAAAATTTAAAATATAAATACTCTAAAGTAATTTAATTGGCTTCCTTAATTTCTCCAAAAAAATCAACTTTATCTTATAATTAGGATCGGAGAGGGAGTACCACACATTGTTTTAATTTTATCTTTACTTTTTGTTTGGTTGGAGAGAAAATTAAAGTAGGTCATGTGAGTAGGCGAGAAATTTCATATAACAAAGCAACAAGGTTATTTCAGTCATTTTAGCAAGTATACGGTGTGCTTGACCTTTTGCTTCTATGAGCTACTCACTTATTCAGGCACTTCATACTTTATTTGTAATTAGAATGCAGTAAAAAAATTGAGAATTAAAAAGAACGTAATAACAAGTTTCAGTGTAAGAAATAATATCTCATTTATCAAGATTTCTTGATAATTTAGTGTGCGTTTGGAATAGCTTATTTTTGGGCAATAAGTGCTTATAATTCGTGATTCACAGTATACGAGGTAAGTATGTGAGAGGAGTTTTTTCTCGGCTTACGTAATAAGGGCTTATTTACTGTGCAAAAAGCTTAAACAAACATGCACTAAATCTTTTCCTCCTAACCTTATAGTAATTCCTCTGAAATTCTGAGGAGACAGCAGTGATGGTTGGTATCTAATATCTCCCTCTCTCTCTCTCTCATCTTTTTCTTCATCGTGGGAATTATTTAATCTCACTTGGTGCATTAGTTTGATTTTGCCTTGGGCTTAGAGTAGAGAAGCCACATACTCACATGGCCTTTCTAGGCCAATACAATTACCAATCATAATCAACCCACTTGGATTTAATGATTTGGTAACTGAGGTGGACTAAAAATTAAAAACATATCATGATACCAACCATATCCTCTTCTACTTCGTTAAACTTACAATAGAATTACAAACATAGTGAAATCCAATGGGGTTTAATCCCGTGAAAGAGGTTAGTTCATCATTACAATGTAGCAAATCAATATCAAAATCTCTATTGAAAGAAGTACTCACATTTAACTCTAACAATACCTTAAATATGATTGTTTCTAATAGAAAGACATATGTACTTATCCAAAAAAGATTATAAACTTATTGAAAAAAGTGGGTAATTGCTAATCTGTTATGGTATAGCTAATATATCTATTAATTATTATATTGTAATTGACTAATATACTAATCCTTCATGTCCTTTTTATAATATCCAAATAACCAATTTATGTGGTTTAAAAAATATATTAGAATTAATCAAAAGTAATAAATGAGATAGAGATGTACTTTTTTCCTCCAAATACACCCTTATTTATGAGGGGTGAGTGAAAGAGAAATAGTGAGAAAAAAGATGAAAGAAAATGTATGGTAAAAAGATAATGACAGTGAGTATATTAACTAGGAGTAAAATAGATAAAAATACATTCAATGTTTTGGGGATTAATTTGGGTTTTGACTATTTTGAGGGTACAACTTTCAATAATTTTAACAAATTTTTAATGATCAAAAACCATAATGGGGGTTGGAGATACATAGAAGGTAGTGCCTATTATTGTGCAGTGATAGTGCCGCTCGAACAGGATATACATGAGTAAAACTAAAAACCCTTATCTTCCCAAGGTTTTTACAAGACTACCCTTAATACTCCCGTGGATCCTATATATAAAATATAAATTTTTAGTTTTGTCTGGTCCAATTAGTAAGATACACTTAAAGTATCCCTATAATTTTTACCAAAAAACAAAAGTACCCCTATAATTTTCACCAAAACTTTTTATTTTTGCCCATTAATTACTCGTTATATTATTGCATTAACTATCTCACACAATTTGCTATCAAAATAAAAAACTATCTCGCACACTTCTCTTTTTCCTGCTCATACTCTCTCATACACTCTCAATAAATAATCGTATTTTTTAAAAATAAAATATATTTTCGTATATTTATTGTTTTCCATTAACGAAGGCTGTCTGTATTGTAGTATTACTGTGTATGACATTGGAGGGAGTACAAGTTTTGTATCCTGTACTTTCCAGTAAGCTCCCTGAACCCAAGAACACTTCTTGGGCAGATTTGCCTACTACAGATCCACCCATAAGTTGCAGAAGATGGGTAGGATACAAAAAGGAATTAATTTGATCTGCTCAACGGATGCTAATAATATATTTCATAAATAAATTAATGGATTGAATAAGATGTTTAGTTCCGTTAGGCAAAAAACTTTAATGAATCGAATTAGATGGATGTTACCATTTGTAAAAAATTTCATATTTGATAGTATTGATATTAATAGTTTTTTGTTTCGACCAAAAAAAAAAATTATTAATAGTTTTTTAACGATCGGACCCACGGTAGCGGGGGATTGGGGATATGTGGAGGTAACAGGATATGACCAAGGAAAAGCCCCTATCTTCCCATGGTTTTTTTTTTTGAAACAAAAACTGGAATTCATAACTCAAACAAATATTACAACAAGGCTCCCCCTACAAGGAGGAACCGCAAAAGACCCCCATCAACCACCGCCTACTACTAAAGGAGGAGGTGGGTGGTCAAAGATAACAAAATTATCTAGACTAGTATGCGAAAGCTTAGCTAAATAGTCAGCCTGCATATTTTGCTCTCTAGCTATATGCCTAATAAGCACCTGTCAATCCCCAGCCAGCCAAAGCCTAGCTTCGTCAATGACCTCTCTAAATGGATGTTTATGATCACATCCCCTAGTGAGCAAATTCACAGCCTCAATACAATCAGTACAAATAACAATGCTTCTAATTCCCCTATTCCAACAAATTTGGAGCCCTTGGATGATGGCTATAACTTCAGCAATCACCGGCGGAACCTAAATAAGTCTGCACATATAGCCACACACCCATCTTCCCTCCTCATCTCTGACGACTCCAGCACTTCCGCTCTGACCTGAATCAAGCACTGACCCGTCCGCTTCTAGAGTGTAGAAACCCTGTCTCCCCGCTAGTTGATCCCCATTAGCAATCGTGGCTTGACTGTAAAAATTGCTATGAGCACTCACGTCCATATCCCAACTTGCCCGAAAAAAGCTAGAAAGGGCGCTCCGGTCATCAAAGTCGGTGTCGTCTCCATACAGCTTCCTGCACCTATCCACCCAAATGTCCCAGCACACGTATCCAAACAAAGTTGCCCAGCTAACTTTCTTTGTGAAATCACGTCCCGCCGCAGTCTTTAGGTTCCATTCAATCCATTCAGCACCCTGCAAATTAGTAAAGTTATTCCACATACCTGGTTTAATAATTGAAATCCACCTTTCACGAGCATTTGTACAGTCCCTCAGCAAGTGCATCAAATCCTCATCTTGTGCACATTGAAACGGACAAGTTGCGAATTCAGAAACACCCCTCCTAGTTCTAAGTTGAGCTGTATGAGCCTTCCCATGTGCCGCAAGCCACATAAAAGCTTTGATCTTCTCAGGAACCCGCCATCTCCATAGTGTTTTCCAAAGCGTTGTGCTAGATGTCACCACACCTGCAGAAATAAAGTGATATGCAGAACTAATAGAAAAACAACCATTAGCAGATGGTTTCCAGTAGTACTTATCTTCTCCTCTGTCCTCACGAGGGGGATTAACACAAGCAATCCGTTGAATAGTGTGATGCTGGAACCATATTCTCATCTTGTCCATATCCCAATCCCCCGAAGGATTAGTAAAATCACGAACTTTCTCATTATTATCAATGAAACCCTCCCGACCAGGAATTAAATCAATTAACGGTCCATTAATTTCGGACCAATTATCGAACCAAAATGAAGCAGACGCGCCGTTACCAATTTTAACCCCTAAACCTTTCTGGAACCTATCCCAAACAGCGCAAATACTTCTCCAGGTAGCCGAAGCATTCCTTCTCGGCCTCGGACCATACACACCATCCCATTTGTACTTCCCTCTTAAAACTTTAACCCATAACTTCTCAGGATCGTTTATCATTTGCCAGCAAAGCTTCATAATATAGGCCTCATTCTGCTTACACATGTCACGAATACCCAAGCCACCCTCCTTTTTATCTCTCGTAATTTGATCCCAGGATATGAGATGCAATTTTTTCTGGTCCTCCTGCTCATCCCAAAGGAATTTCCTACTCTTTCTCTCCAACTCCCCCAACACACCTTTAGGAATCAACATAGTCTGCATAAGATACGCGGGTAAGACGGAAAGAACAGATTTGATAAGGGTAGCTCTACCCGCAAAGCTCAGACATCCTCTTTTCCATCCCGACAATCTTTTCATCGTTTTTTCCATCATAGGAGCGAAAGTGAGTTTAGACACTCTTTTATGAACTAGGGGGATACCCAAGTATTTTCCTAAATCCGCAGTTAGATTAACTCCCATCTTCCAACTCAGCTCAAAAGCTCTAGAAAAATTGACCTTCCCGGAAAAGCAAACTTTAGTCTTGTCTTTATTCATTTTCTGACCCGACATGTCACAAAAGATCTGCAAACATTTCAAAATTATCTCCACCTGACCCTCTGTGGCTTCTCCAAAAAGCATAAGATCATCCGCAAAGAATAAATGAGAGATAACAGGCCCATTCCTATGCAATCTAATCGGTTTCCACTCTTCCTGGATAATAGCATCTTGAATAATGTGATTTAGGCGCTCCATACACAAGGTAAATATATAAGGGGATAAGGGATCTCCTTGCCTAATTCCACGCGATGACTTAAAAGACTCCGAGGCTTCCCCATTCCACAATAATTGAAAAGACGAACTACTGATACAATTCATAATGATATCACAAATTTTTCCTTCAATACCCGCTAATCTCAGCGTATCATATATAAAAGGCCATTCCAGCCGATCATAAGCCTTCTCAAGGTCCACCTTAACCGCCATCCAGCCCTTCCTCCCCGATTTGGTCTTCATAGAGTTCATAACTTCTTGAGCAATGATAATGTTATCACTACTCTGACGACCTGAAATGAAACTACATTGGTGATCACCAACCATTTTTCCCATAATAACACGAAAGCGACGGCTCAAGATTTTGGTAATGATCTTGTAGCTAACATTACACAGAGAGATAGGCCTAAAGTCCCTAATTGTTTCAGGAGTATCCGATTTTGGAATAAGGACAATGTTAGTGCTATTTATCTCCTTAACACACTTAGGATCTTGGAAAATCTTTGTGACCAACTCAGTAAGATGGCTTTCAAGAATAGACCAGTATTCCTGATAGAACACCGCCTGTAATCCATCCGGGCCGGAGCCTTGAAAGACCCAAGGTCAAAAATTGCCTCTTTTATTTCATCCCTGGACAGCTCAGCATGAACCTTATCCCGATCAGTAACAGAAAGATGAGGAAACCGGTGATAAGTATCAATGGGTCTGAAATTAGACATCTCACTCTTGAATAGGTCTTTATAGTAGCTTAACGCCATATTTTTCAAAGAAGTTTGATCAAAAATCCAATCCCCAGAACTATTTTTGAGCCCATCAATACGATTCCGCCTTCGCTTAATTATTGCAGTAGTATGGAAGAACTTGCTATTTCTGTCCCCCCATTTCAACCAGTTACACCGAGATTTCTGGTACCACAAGAGTTCTTCCTGGGCAAGAACTTTATTGTAATCCTTCCACAATTCATTCTCAGTCTGAACTAAGTATTGATTATCCCGCCGCATTCTTGATCTTTCAACGCCCTCAATCCGTTGCATGATATTTTTCTTCCTTTGGGATAAGTTACCACCCTTCTTATTATTCCACTCACAGACTTGACCCGAGAAATTTCTAATCTTTTCATTCCAATCTCCCCTACTCCAAGTTTGATTAACAAGATCGCCAAAGCCTTCTTCAAGGAACCACGCCGCTTGGCACCGAAAAGCAGGTTTAGGTTTGAAACGAGGATGATGCTGGGCAGTTTTCACAAAAACAGGAAGGTGATCAGTACCAAACCTGCTCAAATGAAAAGTCTTTGTGTACGGGTAAGCATTGCTCCACTCATTGTTTATAAAAGCCCAATCAATTTTTTCTTTAAGCATACCACGCTCCCACGTGAACCGGTCACCAACAATTTCCGTTTCAATGAGCTGAGCCGACGATATGCAATCCTGAAATTGCCTCATCGAAATAAAATTGGGAACCGACCCACCACTTTTATCATCACTATATAAATAAGCATTAAAATCGCCAATTACTAACCAAGGGATATCAACATTAAGGCTCATATTTATAAGCTCATCCCACAAAGGTTGGCGAAGAATACGAATGGGTTCAGCATAGATACAAGAAAGAACAAACTCTCTATCTTCATTAGCCATCGCCACCCTAACATGGACAGCTTGGGTAGAGGAGGAAATATATTCCAGCTGAAGCTCTTCAATATTCCACAAAATCCATATACCTCCCGCATAACCCGTCGCTTCCAAACGAATCCAGGTATCAAAACCCATCCTTCTAATAATTTTATCCGCTTTACGCCCACTAACCCGGGTTTCAGTAAGAATTAAAACCTTAACATCCTTACCCTGAATCATATCTTTGACCTTACCAGGGAAAAATTTTGATCATGCTCCCCTGCAGTTCCAAGCTAAAATATTTATATTAATCATAGATAATAAAAGGAGAAAGAAAGGAACCTGATCAAGATTGCTTCCTCAGGGACTCCAAATCTGAGCTTTCCATAATTACATCATCCCCCATGGCAGCAACATTTTGTGCATGCTCCGGACTTGGACTCACTTCGGCAATTTCAGTCACAAGCTGGTTCACATTCATGATGCCTTCTATTCCAAATTCCTTGCCTTTTCCTTCCTCAGCCACGTTACAACCCAGCGTTTTCCCAGTCAATTGACACACTTGTGTATTTACACTTGGTTGCTCCCCCATGCATTGACTATTCTCCTCCACTCCTTGTTGATTTATGTCCGTGTCGTGTTCGCTACCTGGGTTCATAAGGGCCTCGTCCGCCTTTTGATTTCTGACCTCCCCCACTTGAATTAACCCATCTGCTCCATTTAGATAAATAGACCCACAAACAATTTTATGGGCTCGTCCATTTCCAGGATATTTCTTTTTTGTTAGGCCCATAATCTTTTTTGACCCATTGCCACACCTTTTGGTTTTTGTTATGTTCAAGACTGGGCTTAATTTGGTCTTCTTAGCCGGCCCATATTCCTTTACTCCATGGCCCATCGCATCCATCTTCTCAATTTCCATCCCAGGTACAACTTCGATATCCCCTTCTTCTACCGCTGCTCCACCCTCCGCCTGACTCACGAGTCTCACTTTCTCCAACTTATCTGACCTAAACCTCCTTGAATCTCGCTGAACCAGATCTGCTTTCACTCCGCTAGTCTCTCCCTCCGCGAAAACCGAGGAGGAGTTTCCTAGCCGTTGCGCAGCTCTCTCATCACCAACCTTTGAATCTTCCTTTCCTGACTCTTTTTTCTTCCATTGAGTGTCCGGCACCTTCTTCTTCATTCTGGGCAATTGATCCTTGGATAAGATGTCTGCTCCATACTGTTGTAGGGCCTTGAATCTCGAGCCATTCCCCTTCTCAACTTCTTTACCGTTCTGACGAGTCGGCGCAGTCAATTTTGGGTTGCTCTTCCTGTCAATTTCAGCCAGATTTGGGCGTTGTCTACCCCTAGGCTTCACCTTCATCCACTCCCCGTACTCCTCTTCTACAGTAACTCCTGGCACAGAAACCAACGGTAACTTCCTCTCCTCTTCCCTGTCTTCAACGACCATCGGCACCACCGCCAGCTGACTCTGTTCCTCGGTTAATCTCTTGTTTTCTGATTTCATTGTGCAATTTTCGGCTTTATGTCCATATACACCACATGAGAAGCATATATCATTTAGGCCCTCATACTCTATCGGATATACATGGTTTCTGAGAATGAACCTGGACTGTAGCTTTTTATTTAAGTCCACTTCCATGCTAACTCTTGCATATTTAGCCCTTTCCCATGGTTTTTATTATACCATGTTAATACAAGTTTCGAAAATTAATCATTTGGTCTTTATAACATACATTTTGATTTTAAATATAAGATATAATTGATTTTTTATAAAAATTAATAAAGTTCATTGAATTACTTAAAAGTATTTTTATTTTTATTTTTTTTCTCCAAATTAATTTATTTAATTTATAAACTGACATATTGTTAGATCCCAAGTTTTGATGATAACAAAAAGACAATTGTATGCAAATCATGTTTTTATAAGATTAAGAAAAGATTACAAAGTTACCAAATGCATATAGGAATGTTTTCTGGTATCTGTTGTCAAATTGAACTGGAGTGCTCGAGCATGAGCTTTGCACTCAAGCATAGATCCCTTCTGTGCTCGAGCAGGTGCGAGTGAAAGCCAGAAAGTGTTCACCCGAGAGGCATGCCACTCTTATACTCACTGATTCACTCGAGCATTGGAGTTTGCACTCGAGCAGAGAAGCCATTCTCACTCGAGCACATGCGAGTGAAGGTCCGCGAGTGCTTGGCCGAGAGCAAGTAATATCATGCTTCCTTGATTCACTCGAGCAGAGACATCAATGCTCGAGCATGAGCATTCTGTACTCGAGCAAGGTACTGCGAGTGCTTGGCCGAGAGTCATGAAGTTCAAGGAAGTGCAAGTATGCTCGAGCACAACCTCATCTGCTCGAGTGACGCATCTGCACCTGCAAGTGAAGATTCTATCCCTCTCCAAATCTGATGCGAGTGTTTGTATAAAAGGTATATTACTTAAGAATATTCTTCTCACTCGAGCAGGAGTCTGTGTGCTCGAGTGAGGGCCCACATCACCTGCGAGTGATAAATTTATCCCTCTCCAAACCTGATGCGAGTATTGATATTGAGAGCATATTCCTTAAGAATATGCATCTCACTCGAGCAGGAGTATGTGTGCTCGAGTGAGGGACCACATCACCCGCGAGTACAAAATCTCACTCTTGCTAATATGATATGCGAGTGATGACCCGAGAAGACACTCCTAGTGGAAAATGCAAGATCACTCGAGCAGGAGGAGTTGTGCTCAAGTGAGACCCCACATCACTCGCGAGTAAGAATTCTGTCTCTCTGAAATCCTTTGCAAGCACAACCCGATAACTGAAGCACAAAGAGGAAAATAGGAAGATCACTCGAGTGAGCCATTCATGCTCGAGTGATGCTCTGCCAGATCACCAAAAATGCCAAGTCTCACAACGTTCAATCCGAATATGGTTTATTGTTATTTATTCATATCATCATTACTTATTATCATTGCTTAACATCATTTTGAATGTATTATAAGTGTGATGCAGGAAGATGAACGTTTGAAATTAGTTGTTACGGAGAAAGTCAAATAACGGCAGACAACATCATTACAAACACGCACGTACCTACCGCATTCAGATTATTCAAAACTTGCGCGTGTCTTTCAATAGTTGCAAAAGTCCCGCTCCTCAAACGATGATTTCCCAAACGGGCAAAAACTAAAGCAACTATATATACAGAGATTCAGAGATAGTCAAGTACGACAACGAAGCACAAGAATTCACAAGCTTATACACGAGTCTCTGCTATTCATCATTTTCTCTGTATACACATTGATCTTCAGTGTTTATTCATTTGCTCTGTAAGAGAGTCTTCATACAATTCAAATTCTATGTTTATTTGATCTCAAGGTATTGGGACCTTGAGAGGGTAGATTTCCTTACAAGAGAAGCAGTTGAGAGAATTCCTTGTTGTACCTTCCACTCATAAGCCTTATAAGATACAAGCAGAAGAGAACGTTGCTGCTCGTAAGACTTACAGTGGTGTAAGCAGGAGAGAACGTTGCTGCTCATAAGTCTTGTATACATAAGCAAATGAGAAGGGTCATAGGTTGTTTTTCTGCACGTAAGACTTGTCGTAAGGGGGAGAGAAATTTCTTATTGAGAGAATATTTCTGCTCGTAGTCCGTTCAAGGATGATTGTTGTTTTGTGGCATTCTGAGAGCCCATCGAATCTTGGAGGTATAGTGAAAATCTCAGTAGGTCTTGATCTCTGAGGACTGGACATAGGCCTGGTTGTTAGGCCGAACCAGTATAACTCTCTGTGTTCAAATCTTCTCAACTCTACTCTATCTACTATATTTTTCATATCAACACATCAAGCGAAAAATTTATAACATCACCCAATTCACCCCCTCTTGGGTGAAGCTTGCTTCTTACACATATAATCTAATGATAGACAACATATGATATGATTAAATAATTTATTTAGTTTCTTTAATCTGTCTAAAAAAAGTCAACTCTATCTTATATCTAAGATCAGAGAATGTAGTTAATCCATATTCATAAAAATTCCACAGGGTTTTGCATTGATTGTTAAGGGCCTAACACAACCCTTCTCTTTTATCTGGGTTTGGGATTGGCTATAAAACATAAACGGTGTTATAATTTAAGGCTATGTTGTTATTGTTGTTGTCTTTGCAACTTAGTTATAATTTACTCCTATGGTCTTTAATATAGGATTTAATTGGGAGTTGATGTTGGTCCTAAGTATAAACATATTTCCCATATTTGTCCATTTTTTTTAATTTACTCATATTGATTAGAGGTGTTTATCAATTTCCCATCTCGGTCTTCCCGTCCCGATCCCGAGCAAATCAGGACGGGAAAATCCTGTCCCGAAAATTTCGAGATCGGGAAAAATTCGGGATCTAGATCGAGACCGGGAATGAGACTTCTCGATCCCGACTTTTTCCCGATCCCAAATATACATATACATGTACATGTACATGTACATTTTTTTAAAAAAATATTTAAGAAAATAAGACCAAATGTAAAATAAAATGTAAAAATCCCTAACACCCTTAAGATAATATCTATTTAGTTTGTTTAGTTAATTTCGTTTATTATTTATTAAATAATTCTAATTTTTTGTTCTTGTCTTTGTTCTTTTTGCAGCTGAATCGACAACTTTAAACATGTATTGGACTAATTATATATTTGTATTAGAGTTATTTGTACAATATGATATTAGACAAATTATATATTTATACTAGACTCAAGGAAACACAACAAAAAAATTCAATATAGAGATTTTTTTTTTAAAAAAAAAAGGAAATTCAGGATCGGGAATTTCCTGATCCTGAAAATTTCCTGATTTTCGGGATCGGGAAATTTTCAGGACCGGGATCGGGAATGAAAATCATTCCCGAACCCTTCTCGGGATCGGGATCAGGAATGGCATTTCCCTATCCCGTCTCAATCCTGAACACCCCTAATATTAATGCTCCCTCAACAATAATGAAGTAAGAGAGACATGAGGGGAATTAAGGAAAATGATTAGGATGTTTAAAAAACATGTCATATTAACTAAACTAACTTCATTAATCTAATTATATTAGGCAAATGAGTGTTACATAAATGACAAAATAAATTTTGTACATAAATATGGAGCATGTTTGAGAATTGAGATACAATGACTCGTATCTAAAACAGCCTCATAGTCATTGGTGATTGGTCAAAATTGATTGTGAGCCCCTCTAACTAGAGCCGGGAAAACAGGCCAAACTTGTCGGACTGGCTCGTTTAAGCATTGAATTTACAAGGGCCGGGCCTAAGATTTTTGCTTCAAAAGTGAAAGCGGCCCTATATTTTTTAATATTTTAAAATTATTTATATGATAATAATATTATTGATTTTTTATATTTTGTTAACGATATTGTAAATATTTAGTTGTTATTATCTTTTTTAGAATTAAGTTTCATATGAATATCTTGTGTTAATAATCCTAAAATTTAAAAATTTATAAAAGATATTTCTTATTTTATAAGTATTCTTACTAATTTTGTATTTTTTGACTTATTTTCTGGTAATTGTTTTATTAATATCTTGTGTTGTTTATTTTATTGACTACTTACACTTTTCAAGACATATTTATAAGAAGTATTTTTAATTTTATTAAGTCTTCTAATTAATTATTTGTAATTGTGGTATATAGACAATAGTTTATCTTTGATTATGACATAATGACTATGTTTGGTTGTTGCATGATACATACCGTTTACGCTCTAATTTTGACATTCATGTATTAAATTAAGAATTTCATTGTTATATTTAAAAAAAAAAGTATAAATTGTAAAAAGGACTTTAGGCCCTGCGGTCTAGCCCTGCCCGTATGCTTTCAGTCCGAATTTTGAAAAACATCAATTTTTCTTATTCCGACCAAAACAACAATTTTTCTTACTTCGGACCTAAAAAGGCCTTTTTAGGCTCTGCCTATCAAAGACTGGCCCTAATTCCTAACTCTAACAATCTCAAGCGCTACCTTACCTTCCTAGTTCCTAGTAGCACTGGTTATTGATAATACCATAATTCTAGGCGTTTCTGTACATCCTAGGTCTTGTCTCATCAATAAAGGTTTCCACAAGTCCTATTTCTACCTTTGGATCTAGCTTGTTAAACAAAGCAGCTGACATCCTTAACTTCTCTTTGTTCGTTTAAACCCTGTGCATAGGGCTCTTGAAAATTCCATTACTCATTATCTACCACATATAATCTATTGATAGATAACATATGATATGATTAAGTAATTTATTTAATTTTCTTAATTTTTTTTTTAAAAAGTCAACTTTATCTTATATGTAGAATCAAAGGGAGTAATTAATCCATATTCATAAAAATTCCACAGGGCTTTGCATTGACTATTGAGGACCTAATACAACACTTTTCTTTTATCTAGACTTTGGACCGACTATAAAACATAAACGGAGTTAAAATTTAAGACTCTATTGTTGTCGTCGTCTTTATAACTTAGTTATAATTTACTCTTCTGGTTTTTAATGTACGACATAATCGGAAGTTGATATTGGTTCTAAATATAAAAATATTTCCTACATTTGTCGATTTTTTTCTTAATTTATTCCTATTGATGCTCTCTCAACAATAATGAAGTAAGAGAGATATGGGGAGAATTAAAGAAGATGATTAAAATATTTTAGAAAAAAAAAAATTATATTAATTAAATCAATTTCCTTAATCTAATTAAATGAGGTAAATAAGTATCACATTAATGACAAAATAAGTTTTGTACGTAAAGATAGCATGTTTGGGAATTGAGATACAGTGACCCGTATCTGAAACAGCCTCATAGTCAATTGTGATTGATCAGAACTGATTGTGAGCCACTCTAACAGTCTCAAGCGCTACCTTACCTTCCTGGAAGCACTGGTAATTGATCATACCATAATTCTTGACATTTCTGTACATCCTGGGTCTTGTCTCATCAATAAGGGCTCCCAAGGGTCCTATTTCTACCTCTGGATCTGGCTCGTTAAACAAAGCGGCTGACATCCTTAACTTATCTTTGTTTGTTAAAACCCTGTGCATAGGGCTCTTGAAAATTCCATTACTCATTATCTGCCACATGTAAGAAGGCACTATGGATGTATGGTTATATATATATATATATATAAAAGGTTGAAGGTGTAAATTTATCAATGAAATTTTAAATAAGGCGCCGTCAGGCATAATTATGTTTTAAAGGGTGTAAAAATACATATAAGAAATTAAAAATGGAGCATTCATCACAAAACCGTTAAATTTGATCTAGCGGCATTAAATTATAAGAGAAGAAAACCCCTAACGGCGTTAGGTCAAATTTAACGGTTTTGTGGTGGATGCTCCATATTTAAGGGTTTTGTGGTGGATGCTCCATTTTTAATACCTTATGTGTAATTTTTGCTCCTTTTAAAATATAATTGTGCCTGGCGCCCCTTGCTTAAAACTTCATTGGTAAATCTATACCTTAACCCTATAAAAAAAGATTTGTAAATTCGAGAAAGAGTTGGAGTAATGTCTATTGCAAATAAAATTTTATAAAATTGTCTGAGGTAGTTCGAGTATATACAAAGAAGGCCATCAGAGACAACCGAGGAGTATAGACCAAATAGTGTGGAGTCTTCTGAAAAAAATGTAGGGAAAGACCAAAGAGAACACTCAACGAAGTTTCAAGTGAGACATTCTAATTAACAATTTATTTAAAAATTTGGTTGTTTATAGAGCATAGAGTAGGGAAAATGGGTCGAGTTCGTCGGATCAGCCCGTTTAGGCCCTGAATTTGTAAGAGCTGGACTTAAGATTTTTGCCTCAAAAGTGAAAGCGAGCTTAAAAGGGTAAACCCTGTAGGGTAGAGAGTCTAAAAGGGCCTGTGTGTATATATATATATATATATATATTTTTTAAAAAAAAAAAAATTATTTATGTGATAATAATATTATTGATTTTTTTATACTTTGTTAATGATTTTGCAAATATTTAATTTTTATTATCTTTTTTAAAATTAAGTTTCATAAGAATATCTTGTATTAAGAATTTTACAAATTAAAAACTTATAAGAGATATATCTTATTTCATAATTATTTTTACCAATTTTATATTTTTTGACTTATTTTCTAGTGATTGTTTTGTGTATATCTTGTGTTGTTTATTTAGTTGACTACTTACAATTTTAAGACATATTAATGAGAAGTATTTTTAATTTTATTAAATTTTCTCATTAATTATTTATAATTGTGATATGTGGATAATAGTTTAATTTTGATTATGACTTAGTGACTGCGTTTGTTTATTGCATTATGTGTACCATTTATATCTTAATTTTGACAACATTTATGTGTTAAATTCAAGGTACTGAAAACCGGACCGGACATTGAACCATCTGAGGTATTAGGTTAAGGGTCAGTGATTCAGACCGGGGTCAACCCAGAGGTCAGACCGGGGTCAATTAAAAAATATATATATAATTTAAATGTTCATACATACCATTCAAAAACTATGTGAGAGTTATTTTTCAACTAATAGTCCAATATAACCTCCTGAACCTAATACCTAGAAAAATATCATTAAGTACATAAAGATTTTTCCCCAACCAATACCAAAAGTATTCCACAATCCTTTTAAAACTCCTTATAAATAAAAAATTGTTAGGAAAATATTTTTTTTTAAAAAAAAAACCAAAACAACTTCATTTGGAGTATAAAAAAGTAAAAAAGTAAAAAAAAGACCAAACCGTGACTAGTCCAGTTCAGGCCGGGTCAAACCGAGTTGACCGATTCACCGGATTTTTCCCTTAACCGGACCAGACCAACGACCGTTTCACCGGTTTCCGGTTTGAACCGGCCATTCCGGTTCGGTTTTTCATACAATGGTTAAATTAGAACTTGCATTGTTGTAATTTGTTAAAAAAATTGGAAAAATAATAAAAATTGTTAAAATAGTTTTGGTTCGCTAAAGCCGACCTTGACCCTTGTGCTCACCAGCCGAGCCTCAAAAAATGATTATTTTTCTTTAGCCAGGCCTAAAAGGGCCGACCCTTTTAGGCCCTAGCCTATAAAGGGCCCACTTTTTTTACCAACTCTAATAGAGCACAGTAATGTTGTGCGACTTATGTAGCTGACCCTACCTAATAAGATACTAAGGTAAAGTTTGTTGGTGGTGGTGGTGCCGCCGGCGGTGCTGCCGCCGCCTGAATACTTTCAAAAAAATAATGTGAGACAAAAGATCATTATTCATGTTATATCAACTAATAAGGGTCCCAATTTCCATCTTTTTGGCTGTCATCTTAATACTCTTTCAAGGAGCCCTTGACAAAAAAGAATTGGCAAATATGCTCTACTCGTATCTTCTAAGGCCCGATTGAAATCCTATTATGTGTACCTTATTAATAAGCAATCTTAAGATTTAAGGCCTGCCCTAACTCAAAGATCCTACTCACCTAAAAAGTCCAGTACTGAGTTATAAAAAATATATATACATATATAGGATGCATATGTACCTGCATTTGATCGCCAAGATTGACAAGAAGAGCATCAGGAATTGAGGGGACATTGATCCAAGTGTCATGGACCAGAACTTGAAGGCCTTCCACTTCTGTGTCTTGCAAGAGAACTGTGATTCCTGATCTATCAGTGTGAGGCTTCACGCCAAGAACCATATCAGGTCTGCTACATCGAGGATAGAAGTTAAACCTTGCTTGCATCATCGCACTCTCCCCACCAAACTGCTTCCAGAAGCTGTCCTCTTCCACGTTCAATGACCTTGCCATGCTTCTCAAAAGTTGATCCATCATTGCCCTTATTTTAATGGAATACTCCTGCAGTGTCTCCCTGCATTAGTTAACCACAATAAATTGATATAATGCTCCCTCACATCACTGATCCCGAGTAAAATCAGTATTAGAACATACTAAGAGAGTCTCACATCAATTAGTTGAACAGTAAACTGAATGTATATAAAGTTGAGATAGGTTCTATCAAATAACTTAAGTTATTTTGATAAAAGGATAACCACATTTCATCCCAAAAAAAAAAAAGATAAAAGATAACCACAACCTATACCTATGCCTAAAAATTCAGCAATTATCCTTCTTGGTATCTATAATGGAAAATGATTGCTTTTTTATTGCCACAAAAAATAAGGATACTCTATGTTTACAATACTTCTATCATCACTACTCAATAGTAGCTATCATTTTTATGATTCTATATCCTACAATACCAAGAGGTTTCGGGTCCCCCCCCCCCCCCCCCAAAAAAATCATTCCAATCTTATTCTTGAAGCGGTGATTCATCATCCTAAAAAAACAAAAAAGGTAAATTACTATTTATCGTATTAGTTTTGACCCAAAATTAATATATCCTAGTGGGTTCCATTCAACGATTTTGCTGTGTGTTAAGTTACTGCGTTTTTCTAGGTCCTACTTTTAACTAAAATAATGACAACGTAAATGTTAAAATTGTTGGGTTTTGGGCTCCCTTCCTATGTGGAGAAATGCCCAAATTATATATATTTCCTATTTTATGAAGAGAAAAGAAAGAAAGGGAAAGGAAAAACATAGGAAAGAAGGAAAAGAGTGAGATAATGAAAAAAAGGAAAAAAAATTTTTATTGTTCTTTGTGAGAAAGAAAATTCTCTCAAAGTTTCCTAATTTAAAGTTGTGTCTCACTTATTTAAGTGGTGAGAGGGTATATTAGGTTTTTGGGCAGAGAGGCCCTGCTAAGGCTAGATAGGCCGAGGCTGGAGAGGTTGGAGACTAATGTTGCAGCCACGTGAGAGAAAAACGTAACTTCATAGGTCAGTATCAGTAAATCGGCGTTTGCGCATTCATTGCCGTTGGATCGAGCTGAAATTTGCTCAATAGGTTTAGAACATATGGTTTGTCGTTTTCAACAATGGGCTCGTCGTTTGGAGGCCTGGTGTAAGAGAAAACGTGTTCACGGTTAGGGACATTTTTTCTGGTATTTTGGACTACTTAATTCTCTGTTGTAAGCTTGTAACTTTTGTTATTTGGCTGGGTGATTGCTCGTGTTTGTTGATGTAAACCTAAAGGGCAATTCTGTTAATTTGTAGGAGTTTAGTTGAGAAGCTATTATTTGAAGATCAATTCAGCTAGAGTCTGTTTAAGTCATTATTATTTTTTATTTATTTTTGTAATTTTCATTTTTTTAATAAGACCATGAGCCAAGAGTCATTAATTAGTGTTTTAGGTGCCATTTTATTATTAATGGGATATTAGGATTTTTTATTATTATTAGGTTGTTATTATTTTAATTTAAAAGCCCATAGTATCATCTCCATAAATCAGATTGTCTTTTATGATTTGATTCTATAGTCCTATAATCAGATTGTCATTCACGATCTGATTTAACCCATTTGAAAATATCTTTTTCATCCAGCGAGCCTTATCTATTTATAAATTAGATTATTTTAAATAATCTAATATCCTTTCATATATAATATTTCCAATATCCTTTATTAAATAATCCATTATTTGTTAAACCCATTCACCCAATTAGATTATTCAAATTATCTAATTGAAATATCCCCAATATATTCATTTATCCGTAATTATATCCATCATTATCTGTCATTATCCTTTTGGGCTGTTAAGATTAAAATAATATTTTTAGAAGAGTCCTAGTGAGTTAAGAGTTCTAGTTTAATATAATATTTTTAGAAGAGTTCTAGTGAATTAAGAGTTCTAGTCTAAGTAAGTTTATTGGGTTATAAATATCTCTTCTATGTATGTTGTTTTAAAAAGAAATTCAGTTATAGAGTTATAATAATTTCTTTTAACAAGTATTCTTACTTGTTGGCTATGTATTCTTGATAGAATACTGAATAGCAAAAAAGCTTGATCGACTGTTGTGTTTATACTTGGAGTTCTTGGGCCGTATTTCCTTTGGGTGCTGGGTTTTGTATTCTCAATGCTTTCGGGAACAAGTGTTCACAGAGTTTTTAGTTTCTAGATCATTTTCGTTTTGTCTTTATTCATTATTAATTCGCTTCCATATCTAACCTTTCTATAATTTCTGGGTTTCCTAGGACAGGTTCCTATTGGGTCCACATCATTTGTGCATTTGTTTGAAAGTCTCTTATACCCTATTTTGATCATAGTGGATTATATTTTCATTAATCTGGTTTTTATCCTTGAGTTTAGGGGTTTTCTACATTAATAATTCTGGTGTCTCTTCTGCCATTTAATTTCTACCATATATTTGTTTATTTATTTCCTTATAGATGCTTGCAAGTGGTAGGAAGATTTAACATATGCTACGCTCCTTCCTAACAAAAACAATGACCATTTGCACTTTTTAGAGTATGTTGGGCTCAACGGGGCGATAAGATACTCGTATTAACATCAATGAATCTCTGTAATAAACTCTTCTATGAAATTGTTCAAAGTAAATGTAGATCAAACTTTAATTAGAAAATTGTTCACAATTTAACTTTTACATAGATAGTTTTCTGATGATTTGGGTGAAATTTTTCAAAAAGCAGTCATGTGATATCACAGCAAAATAAAACAGAGTAAAAGACCAAACAACAAACTAACTAAAGGACGGACAAACTATTATTTAGCCAAAAATTATTTCCTTTACTTTTCAGAATTCAGAAATGTATGTTATGCAGATTATGCTACTGAATGTTCAATTGTTTTTTCATTCTTTAGTTTTTTGTAGTACCTGAAATCAGCAGGATTTTCAGGCCAGAGAGCAAGCCTTCTTTTGTGTGTTGGAAAAACTCTAAGAGTTAGGCGATAGCTCCAGTCTTGGACCTGCTTCTCTGAAACTATTTTGTCATTGCCATACCCTTCAGATTCATTAGCAGCCCTTCCATATTTCTCCTTCTCTTCCACTGGAAGTGCATAAAACTGCTTTGCAACTTCACGTACCTTCTTAAGAAATGAACTTGACATTCCATGACCTACTGCCTGTCAGATGAATTTCAGTCCACAAGGTTCATAGAACTGAAATATACATAATGCTGTGAACAGAAACTTTTAGAGTAAAATACTGAATGCACCAAACTAAGAAACTATGCTCCAAAAATTGCCGAGAGGAGATTTATAATTAAGTTTATTATGTTATTTTTGACACGTCACTCTAAAAAAATCGTCTGTACTCGAAATGCGTAAATCATTCAGAACCTATCGTACCTTGTTCTAATACCACTACTAAGAACCACAAAAACAACAGTAAATTGTTAGCCATTTATCAGATTCTCGCCTGAACATGGATTGCACATTAACTATTTTCCTCAGACACCAAAACAAAATATAAACGTGACAGTTGCTTGATTCCACATAGTGAAGGTTTGGATTTTACTGGTGATAGTATCTGCTAACCAGTGGAAAGAAATAAGAAATGAAAGGCATCGGAAAGAGAAGTTTAGGCATTAACAGTTGTTCAGCACTTGAATATTTAGCAAGTTCATGATCAAAACTCAAGAGGAGAAACTCGCAATTCAGAAAATAGTAAGATGAATTCTTTTAATAAATACAGCTTCATTTCGCATCGTATTCGAATGCATAACGAAGAGAATCAATCCTATTCAATTTAGTTACCAAAACAGTCACTACGAATAGCAATAATATTAATCACAGTAATCAAACGCTAAGGTTACTTCGTTTCTTAATAGCTGTTAATCAGACGCGTGAAATCAAATATTGTGCATGATTTTAGTTTTGTATGGCTTCAAATAACCTCAATAGCACATCAAAAATGACGATTGAAGTGGGATTGAAGTGAGGAACAGATATATCAAGAGAGCAGCAGCAATCAGGATCATGGAAATTAAATTAGAGTGTTGATTTTTTAGGGATAAAAGGGAGAAGAGGAAACAAATCGCACCTGGAAGCATCCAGAAGAGGCGAGAGCAGATCTAAGCTTGAGAAGCTCGTGTTCTGAAGATAGGAGAAGACCGACATCGATGATAGGTATGAGAGTCGATTCTGAAGAAGAATCACACTGCTTGGAGCCAAAGGGATGTTGCTTCACAACAAACTGTGGTGGAGGTTGATCCCCGTCCATGGACATCTCTTGAACGCTCTTCCCCGCCGAATTCCCCCCTGAAACAGCAACGTTTCCCACCATTTCTCAATCTCCCTCCTCTCTCTCTCTGTCTTCAAGCATTTCGTTCGTCTGGAGGATCGTGTTATTATTTTATACTCATGGGCCACGCCTTTGTTATTTATTCAGAAAAATACAGAAACACTTAAGCCTGACTGGTTTGAGAGAAAATGGGCAGAGGAAAGAAAAATGGGATGGAAAATATGGGAAGGAGGGAGTTTTTCTTTATTTGAATAAGAAAAAAAATAGGAGAGAGAGGAAAATTAGGAAAGAAAATTGGTGGTGGGACCCAGCACATTTTCCTCCCAAAACTTCTTCCTGAGAGATTTCATGAGAAAAGTTCTTGTCCAAACTACCCTCCTCATCATTCACACTTTTTTTTTTATAGTGAAAGAATTAAAAAAAAAAAACAACAACAACAACAGCCCAAAGGGCTTTATCCCACTAAGTCAGTACAAAAATTATGGTTCATAATATCATCTACAAGCAATTGTTTTGTTTCAGCAAGTTCTCTGTGCAGAACAAGAAAATCAACCGCCATATCCCATACTATCCTTGCGAAGCAATCAGCTACTCTATTCGCCTCTCGACTGCAGTGTAACAGCTCCACTTCCCACTCACGTTTCAACATCGATTGGATCTCCAAAATTACTGTAACATCAGGATGTTCATCAGATACCGCTCCTTGAATAAGCTCCAATACTTTGCTGCAATCACTTTCAACAAGAACATTCCTACATCATCCTTCCCAAGCCAACTTTATACCCCATAGGATTCCCCAGGCCTCTGCTGTGATCACAGACCCACTTCCAATTCGAAACATAAATCCCTGAATAAATCGACCTTGGTCATCCCGTATCACTCCACCACATGTACAGCTTCCCGACACTTCATTTCTGGATCCATCTGTGTTAACCTTAATCACCCTAGCGGGTGGGGGACGCCAAACCATAATTGGTGTGATATAAGACTTCGGTTGCATGGGATTAGAGACACCCCAAGACAACACAGAAATAGTACATGATAGTAACTGCTGTTTACTCCATTGTTTATTGTTGAAAATACGGTCATTCCTCGCCAACCAAATGTGTCTACATAAAACAGTAAACCAGTATCGAAATTCATAACCATACACCTTATCACGGCAACTTAAACACCATGATAACCAAATGTTTCTATCGACTGAGTAAAAAAATTCTCGATACCATTGACTAGGCAGCAACCCACTCCAGAGGTCTTTTACCATAGCACAATCTCTAAGAGCATGCAGAATTGATTCTGTCTCGTCTTGACAACAGGGGCACATCTCATTCGTGTGAATTTTCCGTTGAGTTCTTACCAAATTTGTCATTAAACGACTGTGGGCGCACAACCACATGAACATTTTGTACCGTTGAGGAACCTTTAGTCTCCATATGAGCCTCCATCGGAAACATTTTTTATTATCTCTGTGACCTTGATCATTCACACTTTTACCATACACATATTGTCACAGACAACACCTTGCCACACAAAACAAAATGCATACTTTTTTTTTATGCATAAATGATTAAAACCTCAAGAAAAATAATTTGCCTACCGTACTCATCTTTAAAAAATATAAATAGTAGTATTTAAAATTTTTTTTTATTAATTTATGTATATTTATTTTTTAATTTTTTTATATTACATTTTAACTCTTTTATTTTTATATTAGATTTTTAATCGGTTATTAATAATGTATAAGTTATTTATCTTCTTTTCGTATATTTAATTTGAAAAAATGATCCACTTTTTATTTTTTACCTTAAAATACATTTTTATTAAATTATTTGGTTTTTAAATATATCTTTATTATTTTAAATAATTTGATTTTTTTTTCCGTGAAATAATTTGATGATGTTAGTATTAAAATGATTTTGTCATTGTAATACTTAATTTAATTTTAAATATGATTATTTTAATATAGAGATAAGAGTATTTTAGTTATCAAATATTTATTCATTTTCTTTCCTTTCAGTTTTCTCCCATTCAATCAAGTAAGGAGAGTGATAATATTCTCTCCCTACTTTTCATTTCTCTTCATTTTCTCTCTTCCTATTTTCTTTCTTCCCTACTTTTACTCCCATCCAAGCGGACCATTAAAGTCTCAAATGATCAAATATCTCTTTAGAAGGTTTCAGCTTCCTCAAACATGTTCAGTGAAGGCTTCATTAAGCTTCTCTGAAACGCACCACATGGATGGGCTTCTAGAAGATCAGCCGTCAGAGGCACTGCAAAAAACCAATGCTTTCTGAATTGACCGGGCATTGAAATTGTCAAGGCTCTGCTTCAAGTTTTATTCACCAGTTTTAGTTAAATCAATAGTTGTATACTTCTTTCCATCCTAATTATAGGATAATATTTAAGAATTAATCTTATTTTGATCCTAATTATAGAAAAAAAATTTAATTTTTATCAATTTCTTCCCAAAATACCCCTTATTGATACTTTCTCAATAATAATTAAATACAATAATAATTTAATAAAAATAGATCAAAAGTTGTTGAGGGAGATTGATGACACTGGATTATGTGAGAGCTTGGAGAAGTCGTGTGTGAGGTAAGAGATGTATAAGAAAAAACAGAGAATCGACGTAATTGGATGTCATTTTAAATTTTAAATAAGAGTATTTTAGGAAAATAAATATGATTAAATAATTTAGCCACTATCCTTAATTTCTCCAAAGTTAGGTAAATATGTCTTATAATTAGGACCGGAAGGAGTAATTCAAGGCTATGTGTAAAAAATAAAAATATGCCAAATGCCTTTTATCCTTTTGCTATGAGAGTTGCCTTTCAAGTGGGAGGTCGCAGGTTCAATTTCTCTTGTAGCCTCCTTATAGTAAATGTGTGTTTGGAACAGCGATTGGCAATTGGATTTGTTTCAATTTGACTTTTGATAATATTATTTTTGGTAAAAGTCAGATTATGTAATTTGATTTATGTTTGGATTGACGATTGAAAAAATGACTTTTGCAAAATTAAAATTTGTTTGGATTAGTTTAAGCATAAGGGCTTTTATGATAATGGTAAGAGAGAAATTAACTTAAAAATTATAAAAAATTTATAAAAGTTAAAGTTGGGAAATTAGACAATTAAAAAATGCACAATCTGATGAAATAATATTACATAACTATTTGGATCACATATTCCGTACAATTTGATCTTTAATTGAGTCACGAATATGATTCATTTGAGAGGAAGATCGCCTACCATAATTTGTTGCGGAAGGCTGTTCATCTACAGTCTTATTATTCACATCAACGATTCTTTGCACATGAAAGACACCCAATATTGGCAGATCAACGCGGTTAATCGTTCATAATTACTAAAGATATGTGGGTGGAAGTACAAATTGATCATTACAAACACACAAGAATAAATGCATGATTTTATTGGCGTCACACAACTCAAAAAACTAAAACACTGCTATAAGTCATTGAATAAGAATTAATATGAAGGCTAAAACACTACGTCTTCAACATCATTTATCCTAATTACTAAATGACAACAGAATTAGTGTAACTTTAGTAGGACCAGAAGAAGATCTAATGGTGATATTTTGTGATGGTACTGATGGTCACTTTCAAAATACAATACTAACCGGGCCAAAGATATGCGGGTGCTAATGCATTAGCAAATATGACAAGAGCAAATATTTATGGCTTGACAGGGAGACTTGTTTATCTAGCTATGGTTGCTCTTGTCCTAATCATCACATTCCAGTGGACAGGGAACAAAAAGCCATTTGCCAGAACTTATTTGTCAGCCCAAGAGTGGTTTAATACGCCTTTTGCAGGTTTGCCTTCCGGTTGGATTTGATCACCACATACATGTGTACTCAATTTAATTGGTCATGCACTTTTGTTTTAGATATAAAAATGAATGCGCGCGCATGTGTGAAGAAGATACAAAATATGAGGATAAGTGATCCTCCCTAATTCTTACAAACACAGCCAGCAATGTCTAACAAATGCAACAGGGAGAGTTACAGAGAAATGAAACAAGATGAAGGGGAAGCTTTAGCTGATATGCATGACCATGGACAGAAACAGGGAGAGTTACAGAGAAATTTGGAATTCCAAAACTTGAAGTTAATGACATGTGAAGTTTAGATGGGTCAAAAAATCCTAAACCGAAATTAGAAACAAAGTTGCAAAATTGCTCGTTCTCTACCAAATCAGAACGTCTCTTTTGCTGCTTTACACAAAAAAAATCACAACGTACAGATCATTCAAATGAAACAAGTCGCAGAAGGCAAACAAGTGTGTGTGTGTGTGTTAATGCCAAACCAGGCCAAAGGAGAGGATCGACACAACAAACCAACAGGACTACGACCATAATAGATCTTCAATAAATGAACCGTTAAACCTTACCCCAAAAAGATGACACTATTGGAGACCAGATTGACGGAGAGAGAGAAAATGAAAGGCGACACCAACACCGCAGGAAACTCCGTAGGACTTCAAGAGCAAGTGCCGACTTGAACAGCTCAACCTTCAGGTAGATTGAAATGGCGAATAAAAGAACAACCATCGCAGGAAAAATTCAACCAACGACGCCTCAAGAGCTCATGCTGTAGAATCACGGCTGAAGCACCAGATCAGAGATGACAAATTAAAGACGCCAAAGGACAGATCGAACGTACAGAGAAGTTGAATATGAAGACGGATCCAAGTTGAAGATGAAGCAGCTCTTCAGCTTGAAGATTGGGTAGACGCTGAGAGAGGGAACGAAGCTCAGATCAGATGATGAGCCGAGACAGAGATCACTGGAGGACAAAGAAGAAGCTCTTTAGTTTGAAGAGGACGACGCAAGGGGGAGAGAGAGAGAAAAGAATAAAAATTAGGTGGGGAGTGGGACATAATTATTACACTAACGATAACAATAAGCTCGATTGAAGAGGAAAAAAGCTCTAATGTTTTGCTTCTTGTAAAAGCTCTTTTTTTTTTAAAAGCTCAATTGCCAACTGGGTGAACCAAACACTCAATTTTTTTTCAGTCACCAATTAGGCTTAAGGCCAAATTAAGCTCGATTGAGCTCTGCAAAAGTGGCTCCAAACACTCACTAAGCATGTTTGGGATCACAATTGAGGATATCAAAATTGCTTATACATGTAAGTCGAGACAACACTCCTCTCACATACTTACCTCGTATACCGTAAATAACAATTGAACAGTTGCTTTTGAAGACTCCAATTGTTATTCCAAACAAGCATAATACTTGCCCCTTTAATTAAAATATGAATATGTTAGACAATATTTACTCATATTCTTTTCATCATACATGTTAAATTCATAGTTAATCACACTAATATTACAATTAAAAAAATATTTGTCTATTGTAAGTAACCAAAATTATCAAATATGTATAACACTGAATAAAAACCTACAAAAGAAGAACAAATAAAAGCACCAAACAATGTGGTTGAGTTATTGAAAAAAAATAAAAAGAAAAAAAGAACAATTTTGGCGGGCTTAACACCAATGCACATTTTAACCGGTTTCAAATGTTCTAGACCGGATGTTCGGTTTCGATTCAACCATTGAGCCATTGGTAAAGCATTAAATACCAATGAAATCATCATTGGCTTTAATATAAGGGTTAAGGTGCAAATTTACCAACGAAAATTTATCCGAGGAGCATTTGGCACAAATATCTTTTAAAAGGGGCAAAAATACCAATAAACAATTAAAAACGGACGTCCACCACAAAAACCGTTAATCCGTATTAACGGCGTTCAATTATAAGAGAAGAAAACCCTTAACGGCGTTAGTACATATTTAACGGTTTTTGTGGTGGATGACTCTTTTAAATTGTTCATTGGTATTTTTGTCCCTTCTAAAAGATATTTGTGCCAGACGCTCCTCAGACAAAACTTCATTGATAAATTTACACCTTAACCCTTAATATAATACTACTCCCTCTTGTTCTTAGTGTAGGATCTATCAATGAGTAAAATCTGCTGCGATGGAACAAGAGCACTAAACTCACCATCTTTGTAAATATACTGTTCTGGTAATTCCTCTGAGCTCAAGAACAGCTCTTGCACATATTAATCCCATTGGCAACCAAAAAAGCAAAGGTTAATACCATCTTTAATCTTTCAAGTTTGCAGTTGTTTTTGTTTTAATCCATGAAGTTTTAAACAGATAGTTTTGGTCCCTCAAGTTTACTCCGTTTCAAATAGTTAGTCCTTGAAGTTTTTAAAAGACTTGGAACTAGAGTTACCATTGTTAATTTAGCTTATACATGTGGCACTAACACCGTTAAAGATGCTTATGTGGATGCTGACTGGGCAAGCTGAGTTGGAAAAATAAGCCATAACCTATATTTTCAAAAGCTTTTATATAACTAAAAAAAAAACGAAACATAAAACCATCATCTGCCATTTGCCATAAGTCGTTGCCATGGTTTCTGCAATAAAAAACAAGAGATTCCAAATGGGTTTTGCTTTCTCTTTCTCTTCATTTAATATCCAAACTCACAAAAGTTGTTATTTTTAAATTATAAAAATATAGTTAAGTCATCAATATATATATATATATATATTTAATATTTAAGTGTCTACATTGTTTATTAAAATTTTATCCTCATTTTTTATTGTTATATTTATATTATATATACCCCCAATATTATATATATCATTTTTGTCTTTTTTAAAAAGATATATATATATATATACACACAATATTATTTTTAATTTAATTATTACGTCACAAACCTAACCAAACAATCCAACTTATTCAACCGTTTGGACCATAACCGGCTAACCTTTTTGGCTCATTCTCCGGTCCAGCTTTTAAAATATTGGTTTCTGAAATAAAAAACAAGAGATTCCAAATAGGTTTTACTTTCTCTTTCTTCTTTTCATTTAATATCCAAATTCAATGTATCAAAAAAAAAAAAATCCAAATTCACAACAGTTTTCTTCATCCTCCAACAAAATCCCAAGCTCACTGTCTTCTTCACAACACATGTCAACTCCAGAAAACCTTATTACCTACTTAATCCCTTCATGCATCAGATGAAGCTCCAGATAGCCCTCTCCTTGTAAGTAATCCAACTGCATAAAGCCCTGTATTTCCTTTCCATCCATGACGAAATAGTCTCTCTAGGTATCCATTCTTTGAGAAAAATTCACCTTCCTGCTCATAACATAACCAAATTCACTTTAGTTTACTGAAAACTTCTTTTCTATTTTTTAATGGAAAAACATAAGGTTTTGGAACATTTTCTCACCTGTAGTCAATAAGCAACATTGCTGCAAAGTGCCGATGTCCAAAACAGGGGTTTTGCCCAGTGTGTTCTTTAGCTCCAATGGACCCAGGGATGTCCTTTTAAGCCTGAATTTCTTCATGTTGCCCAGAATCAACAATGCCAAGCTGAAGAGGTAGCCATTGTATGATAAGAACAGCCAATTCAAACGTCAAATTGCCAATGACTTCTCTGGGCAGTATATTAACCTGCACATCAGAAAAACAAAGCAAACAACCCGACTATTAATTTCCATCCCAATGAAATATATAATAAATAAATATTTTTATTACAAGTCAATAAAAACCAAATTAACACTCACCAAGCTGCGAACAACCATTGACAGAGAAGCACCGTGGTTGCAGAGGTCAAGTGAGAGCTCCATACCGGAATCAACACACCCGAAAACGGGCACTATCTTTCCCCTGAAGCTCTCCCCTAACTTGTACTCACAAGCATGAATGATCTTGCCTTTGAATTCGGCCAAACCTTTTATGTCATGAATCACACGCTCAGTATTCTCTCTGGTGGTGACCACCAGCTAGCGGCAAATATACCCATGACGACAGATTGTTGTTGGTTTTATATATCTCACTGGTGTTTTTTGAAAAACAAAAACACTCTGAATAAAGTATCCAGCGTCAATGATGCATGAATCTTTAGCTCGCGATTAAAGTATCATTATGTACAATGAGATTACGAACTAGAGTAACAACAGTCTTCAATTTATTACTACACACTATTTTAATTTTACTTTTAAACTCCAAAAGAGTGAGCAATTTTACTTAACTAAGCAACTAGGTGGTATTGCCTCAATTGCACCCTCTCTCTGTTTTGCTGCTCTACAATATTGTTGTACCTACATCTTCACCTTTCCTGATACTACAATTCTTGCCTCTTCGTGTTGTTTTCCTTGCCTTCCTGTTCCTCCTTTGCACCACCGCGACAGTGTTTTTACGGTTCCTTTTTGCCACCATGCTCTGTCTTCCTGTTTGCAATGCTTTGCACCTTTCCTACTATCATAAACACGTTCTTCTCATGCGAGTTCTCCACCCTCATCGTATTCATGCAACCAAACTCCAATCCCTGTTTTCCATCCATTAGCACCTACGTCAACCTGTCTCAATTGTCCAAGAAGCCAAAAATCACTTTCTTCTTTACTTCCATCACGCTCTGGATGCATGTTTCATGCAACACGCCGCGTATGACATCTTGAAGGTATGCTTTGTGTTTTTTTATCTTGGCTTCCAGATATACCTCGACCTAATATTACCATAACCCACGCCTCTCTTTAGTTATCCATATAAGACCTCCCTGTGAATTACTACACCTCCTCCATTGCTAGACTTATTGCATCTCACTTCGGTGAATTCCTTTCCTTCGAATGGAATAGTGCCTATCGCCGTCATGGCTTTCACGTGCATGTGAAAGTCCCCTTGACCTTTTGTGTTTCCCCACTTTCACAAAAAATTCTACCCATTGGTAAGGTAGTTAGAGTATTCTACCTACTTGAGCATGTCCATACCTTTTGCCTCTCTTGTGGTTGTATTAGTCACTCTTCTCGGCTTTGTTCCTTTGTGCCCCTCCCTTCAATCACCTTCCCTCTCTCAAGGCCTATTAGACCCATTTCCTTCCACGTTCAATTTCAATTTGGATTATATAAGCTTATATCGATATGTGGGCTCTGTTTGTGGTCTCTTGATCCATTTAGCCCAAGTATTAGTGCCCCGCCCTTCCCTCATACCACACTTAAACGCTTGTGTCCATCTACCTTGCCTTCCCCTACCACCAAAAAAACCCAAACTATATCACTTCCTTTTACCACCTAAACCTACTCCACGTGTCCTTCTTATCTCTATAAATTCCCCTACCTCCCCGTGGTAAAAAAACATCCTTGTTACCTTCCTCTACTTATCCCAACTTTAACACCCAGACACAATCGCACCTCCTTTCCAAGGCTTGATGCATCTCATCCCAACCTAACCATAACTTCCCTATTGGTTCCATCTGAACTAATCTTATCTACTCTTTGACTAATTGTATCACTTCCTCCTTGTTAAATTACTACTTCTTAACTGCTCATTATGAGTCTCGATTTTCATCTTTACTAACGTGTCTCCATGGTAAAAATGCCACACTTTTACTCAACCTTGTACCTTTTGCATGGTGTGGACATGTGTCGCGCTTTGGTGGCTCTTCCTTATGTCTCCATGCATGGTCTTTATTTCCTCTATATAAGCTTGAGCATTGCCCTATGTTTGCCATCGGAAAAAACAGTCGCAAGTTCATAGTCGTGGATGAGAATCGCACTGTTACTCACTTTC
The DNA here is from genome assembly GCA_963210345.1 of Inga oerstediana. NCBI lineage: Eukaryota > Viridiplantae > Streptophyta > Magnoliopsida > Fabales > Fabaceae > Inga > Inga oerstediana. The sequence continues at coordinate 45,706,489 of OY723407.1, forward strand.
ATGAGGTGGCTTTTTATGGACTCCTTCACTGCTTGTTTCGGTATTGTCGCCGTATTTCTAATGGTCACGTTGACATCATTATGGAATACAATCTCAACCTTCGTGATGCTAGGCAATTGCAGCGGGGCATAATTAATCTAACCCTCGGATCCTCACTGGTTCAAGGAACAGTTCAATTGGTTCCAATGGACCTACACTTTGTTTAAGATTCATGCCTTGTATGATCTTCGTTAGGAAGACCTTCAACGTCAAGGATACAACATGGTTATGCACGTTCCCTCCATTCGTCTACAACTTTATGTGCTTTATGAGGAATTGTGCATCTCCTATCCACCTCAACCTAAATTCTCCCTTCTCATTCATTATAGGATTAAGAGGTCCTACATGGGCGTTGTTGCTCAAACTGAGCCCGAATATGGTGCTCTGCAAGTCCCTTCTTTTCGTTCTGTCATTACAGCACCTGCACCATGTCCCCTATACCAAGCACGATTGAGTGGTTGACTTCTAATGGCTAAATTAGTGGCTTTACTAGCCATTGCCATTCACGTTCAGAATTCAAAGGGGAAGGCAACGGAGATGTCTCCACTGAACTTACTCTGCATATTGGCGAGCCTCCTTCAGTGAGCACTCGCCTCTTTCCATAACGCTGCCTCTGCTCCCTCATTACAAATACGACAGCTCTATAATGAGCTTTTGGACTTCATAGCTGCTCCTATATGTTAACTATAATATTTTATTTCCTATGAGTTAGATAATATGACATGTATTTTCTAAAACACCCTAACCATCTTCCTTAATTCCTTCATTCCTTCTGCTCTTTGATTATTATTGAGGAAGCTTCAAAAGGGATATAATTAGAAAAAGATTGATAAATATATAAAATATGTCTTATATTTAGGACCAAGATCAACTTCCCAAATATGTTTTATATTAGGGACTGGAGGAGTATTACTCTAAGTTTATTTTAATGCCAAATGAAATATTATAATCTTGATCAGAGGAGTTTGTCCCATTTTATGTGCAAAAAAGAAAAGATGTAAAATATAGTTTTGCATGTCGCTTATTATGCTTGATCAATTTTAGAAAATATATCTCATAAATCAACAAACAATTGATTTTTATTATTCCTACTTGTTCGGACGACTATTGTCACTAGGCTTTCTTTTCTTTTCTTTACTAAACCCTTATATTATGACAAAAATGGATTTTGGGCTTTTAAGATATAAAGTATAATTGTACATAAGCTTGAAGGTTTATATATGAATTTGGGAAATAGGCTTTTAAGCCTTTTTAAATGCCTACATTTTAAGTAGGTCTTTAAAAGGGCTTTCAGTGATTGTCAAACCTTTTGAAGGTTCAAACTCAAGCCTAAAAAAACCCATTCTCACGATTAGGCCTAGGTTCAGTCTTTGAATATCTGTTTTAGGTTTAGGCCTATTTAAGTAAAGTCTAGTCTATTTCCACCCCTATATACGGTGTGCTCTCCTTAACAAGGATTTTTTTTTTATTTTATAAAAAGACAAAATATATTAAAACAAGCAATGTTTATAAGTTACAAACAGTTATGGAACTTAAATAAATAGCTATGAAATTATGAAATACAGGGGTAGAAATAATTTTAGTGCCAACAATTGAAAAATAAAATGGTTAAACCAAGATCTCCTACCAGGTAATATCGAACACTAACAAATGATTTTGGCATAAATATTTGTTGGGATAGGCTGGTGCGACAGAGCATGCAAGAAACCTTGGTCCTAAAGGATCTGATCCACAAAAGGTTGTTGTTATTGGTGACACCATTGGTAACCCTCTTAAGGATACATCTGGATACATCTGGATCGTCACTTAGCATTCTTATCAAGCTGATTGCTGTAGAGTTTCTTGTCTTTGCCCTATTCTTTGCTACCCATGGCGGTCTTGTTAGGAAAAGCACATCGAATATTAAATCTTCCAAACTCAAAAGCTGTAGCTACAGAACATGTACCAACGTTCACACCAAATCTAGCTCCAATCAACAATCCCACTGTTTAGATTCAAGACTTATATGCCTTGAACAACTCCACCAACGTTTAGAAAAATGATCATCTGATCATCTCCTTGATCAGGATCGCTCAACAAAATCTGCAACAAACATGAATTGATGTTCAAAAAAATTCTAGGTAATATAAAAGACTTCAATAGATGATTTGATCGTCAAAAATGAAGTTTCGTGTGTCTAGAACCTCCACAAAAAATTTAGATCAATCTAACAAGAAAGAGCCTTTCAATTGTAACCTAGATCAAAATCGTTCAAGCTAAGAAACTGCAGAAAATATTCTCTTTCATAAGAAGCAATCAAGAAACTTCATCCCCCCCTCTCTCTCTCTATGCGGCTGCACATACAACCCTTATTAAGGTTCTCTCTTTTATCTATTTTCTTTTCTATTTCTTTCTTATGTTTTATTCTCTTTTCATAAAATAGAAAATAAATAAAAAATTAAAACTTTGACCTCCACATAAGAGTGATATCCTCTGGCCCAACAAAAGCTCGCCCTCACGACTATGTGGAGAGGTTCACTATTTCGGTGATCAATATACAAGTCTCAAGTTTCCCCATCGACAATGGTTTTGTCAACATATCGGCACCATTATTATTCCTATGAACTTTCTCAAGATACAACTACTTAGATTCTAACACATCTTGTATCCAGTAACGTGTATCAATATGCTTCGATCTTGAATGGAAAGATGAATGCTTAGCAAGCTGAATTGCACTTTGATTATCACACAAATTTTTTTTTTTTTTTGCCGAATATCACACAATAAAACATACTGTTCTTGCTGAACACCAAGTTGTTGGAGATATCTTTTAACCCACAGTAACTCTTTGCAAACCAGTAGTTGCGATAAATTCCGCCTCGGTTGTTGAGAGGGCAACACACTATTGTAATCTAGATTGCCATGAAATGGCTCCTTCAGCAAAATTAATGAAATGCTCAGATGCAGACTTACGAGGACCACATGAGTAATTTGGGGTTTGTTTTTTGTGATTTTATCCTTAAAACACAAGATTGTTTCTTTTTGATATTCTTTTATCAACTTGTTACTTCCTGTGGTTCACTGCCCTTTTCAAGTTTCTGCTACATCAGTTCTTTGGCAGCTAAGTATTGGTATTTATAGCTGAATGGTCGTTAGTGTGTTGTGCTACTACTAAAGTTTATGTTTTGAAAAATTATCGAACAAGTCAAAATCACGATTTGGCCAAAAACAGTATGTTGCTTTTGCTGAGATGTGGTTTTGATTTGTTTTAATTTTTTCCCGAACAACCAAAGAATTACCCATAACCTGGCAATAGCAAGAAATCAGCTTACTAAACCTATCTAGAGTTACCTACAATCAAACTTTCTCCTCTGACTTCTGGTAATCAAGAGTCAATATCTCTAGAAATTGTTACGTATTTACAAGGATGAGATATTATTGAAGGACATTGATAGTCTCAGAACATATCTAACTTCAATAAGGGATCAACTGATACAAAATAAAAATGAGAAAATAAACAAGAATATGAAAAACTCTGACCCACAAATACAGGAAGCGCTCTTTCTAGAAAGCTACTTAATTATTTGCTAAACATAATAAAAATACATTTCCTTAATTTCCCCTTTTCACAAACCCATTTTTCTAAATGCCAAATAGTTGTCTAAAGGTTAAACCTTTACAGCATCAATGGGTCTTTTGTTTTGCTGATAGTATTGGAAATAGGTCTTAACATAGTTCTTTATTGTTTTGTATAACTTCGGCCTTGACTCATCAATCAGTTCATTAACTGGTCCAATCTCTGATTCCACATCAGGAGCACAAAACATAGCCACTGTGAGCCTCTCCTTTTCTGAGTTTATCACTGCTCTGTGTATGGGGCTCTTGAATACTCCATTGCTCATTATCTATTCACATTAACAAGTTCCTTCACTTAGGGTTAAAAAGATCACATTTGGATATGTAAATTTCAATTAGTTTAAGTTAAATACATGCTTTACTTTTATATACCTTCAATAATTTTGTGACCATTTTACATTATTTTTATGATCAAGTTAATATTGAAAAAATGACACTCCATCTAGTCCAAATATAACAGTTAGACAAGGAATTTATTTTGGTCATAAATATAAGAGATCAATAAACTTTATCTCCTAAGTTTATAACTCCCCCCCAAATATCCCTATTGATTGCACACATATCAAGTGGATTTCCATTAATGGGTAGCCCAAATGCGCATAATTAAAGAGAATATTTTAGGAAAACCAATAGATATTTGTTACAAATTACTAAATTCATTAAGAGAAAATCACCATGAGATCCCAAGAAAGGAGTGTAATAAAAAAAATGTCTCACGACAAGTAAGAAACATGAGAAGATAAGTTCGAGTGTAGGAAATGACAATAAGTTGATTGCGGATAACTTCATAAGGACCTTATAGTAATTTTTTTTTTCATTAATAGTTTCAAATTAGTTATCTAACTCTTATATTAAAGGCCGGAGGGAGTATAGCATTACAAACAAATGGTTACCTCAATTTGATCACCAACGTTGACAACAAGAGCATCAGGGATGATAGGAACTTTAAACCAATTGTTGTCTCTGAGGATTTGAAGGCCTTCAACATTAGGATCCTGTAAAAGAAAAGTCATGGTGGATCCATCTGCATGAGACTTCAGCCCCAGAACGAGTTCAGGTCTCTTGCATGGAGGATAGTAATTTAATCTCACAAACATGTTTGTGTCTCCACATTGCTTCAAGAAGCTTTCTTCTTCCAACTTCAATGACTTGGCCATTGCCTTCATAATCACTTCATTTTGCTCCTTTAGCTTCTCTGTATATTCTATCAACACATCCCTAATATCCCATATCAAAATTAATCAGTTTAGGATTTTTTTTTATAAAAAAAATATAAATAAGCTTATCATTATGTACAGCTCCAATCATTTTCACGATACAAATAAACAAATTACGTAGATTAAAAAGGTGGTCAAAGACGCTAAATATGTAAAATCCAACTTATTTTCCAAACATAGCCTTTTTTAAAGGAATGGAGGGAGCATAAGAAATTAATAGCAAGCCTCATTTTGCTAATAAAGATTGGTTCCAGTTAGTAAGGAGTAAATTTAAAAATAATTGTGAGTTCAAATCCTATTGGTTAGTGTGAGGATCTTGTTGATGGGCAATCTGTAAGTACTTTTGCAAACTATTTGTGATCTTATATGCTTGTCATGACCCTAATAAGCCCATAGTACCCGACCCACCTAAATCTTTTGTAACAAAAAAAGAGTCATTTTTATGGAACACTACCTGAATTCAGGGGGTTGTTGGGGCCAAGCTTGAAATATTCTCTGGTGTTCAGGTTGCACTCTGAGGTAAACACGATTAGTCCAATCAAGCCTTTGATCTTCCGTGAACACTACGTCACTTCCATATCCTTCGTGATGCTCTCCTTCTGGCCCATATTTTTGCTTTTCTTCCTTTGGAAGTTCAAAGAATTTCTTTGAAACGTCCCTCACTTTCCCCAGAAAACTACTTGTCATCCCATGGTTTATTGCCTGAATTTAATTTCCAACAAATAAACCACTTCATCATTCATTCTTGCCTTTGAAAAGGGTCCTTTCTTAAGAAATACAAAGAACGTGGATCATAAAAAATTCATGTAATTTTTACAAAATTTAGATGAAAAGCAATATTATAATTTATATTATTTAGTTGAAGTAAATCTTGGAATAAATTTAGATGTTAGTAGGATCCTGCCTAATGCTTTGTCCCCTTTCATTCCATGATACAATCGTATGATATAATGAGAAGAAAGCAACAAACAATTTGGGAAAGCATTAAATACCAACGAAATCAACCTCGGCTTTAATACTACTACTTGAATTTATGACCACAAGGCATTGAATTTATAGGTGTTTTTTCGGCCAAAAATAATTACAGGTCTTTTTTATATATGTATTTTATGTTTAGACTGATATAACGTCTTTGCATATTATCTCTGTTAGGTGTGTGCTCCCTCCTAAATGCCCAAAAGTTAGAAGCTCAAAAAGAATCTTTTGCCACTCTACAACTTTTCGTGGGTAGCCCTTTTTATAAACATCAGGCTCTCAACAAAAGCACCAATGTGATGAATATAAGCTTAAAGGGAGAGCCAATCCCACAAAACTAGTTTATCAGGAGGTAGAGCCCCTTGAACTTATAAATCCAACTACACTTATGAGGTTTTCCAATGTGAGACTTGTAACAATATGCTATTCTAATATGATACTTCTTCTGGTCCTTAATATAAGACATATTCATGGAGTTGATCTTAATCCTAAATATAAGACATAATTTTCATATTTGTTAGTCTTTTTGTAATTTATCCTTATTGATGCTCCCTTAACAATAATCCAAGGAGAAGAGGAAATGAGGGAATTAAGAAAGGTAACTTAATCAATTTCCTTAATTTAATAAAATTAGGTAAATATATCTTATATTAAGTACAGGAGGAGTATATCTTTCACCACCTTTGTTAGTTAAAAAAATAAAACTTAAAATAATTACTAATGTGACGTCTCTCCGATTTACTATAATGGATGTTTGGAAAACCATGTTAGTTGGTGTGCAGGGAGTTTATTGATTAAAGTGTTACTTCCTTAACTTTTCACCACATAGATTTGAGATTTGTTTACTATCACCTCTACTGAAAGATTGATTAGTGTCATACCTTAAGAAGATTTATTTCAAGTTGTGGCATGAGCTTATCCATGTTATTCTGATTATTCCTCAACCATCAATCTTGTTAACAATGGACTTCTAATTTTTAGGCCTTTTCTAGGCGTACTATCAGGAAGGAACCCACACTCACAAACTCATAGTTGGATCTTTAACATGAATTTACTAGTATATTGAAAATAATACAAAAATTGGCGCCTACAAAACTGAAAGAAGTACCAAGTTCTGTGACCGATGCTGATGGAAAAAAACAGAAAAAGAAGAGAGAGAACCTGGAAGCAGCCCCATGTGGTGAGTGCAGAGCGAAGATTGTCCAATTCTTGCTGTTGTTGAAGTGAGGAAGGAGAAAGAAGAAGAGAAATATCAATGAGTGGAATCTGCTGCGATGGAACAAGAGCACTAAACTCACCATCTTTGTAAATATATTGTTCTGGTAAATCCTCTGACCCCAAGAACTGTTCTTGCACAGATTTTCCCACTACAGATCCACCCATAATGTTATTGCTTAGCACCTTCAAGTTGCAGAAGATAAGTAGGATACAAAAATGAAATAATTTGATCTGCTCCACATAAGCTGATAATATAGCTGTTTGGAATAGCTTTTTTTTTTTTTTTAAATAAGTGATTATTACGTAAGTCGAGATAAAACTCCTCTCACATACTTACTTCGTGTATACCGTAAACCTCGATTTATAAACACTTATATAAGTAAAAAATAAGATATCCCAAACAAAATATTTCATAAACAAGTGGGTTGGTGATGTGGTTTCTTTTGTCTTTATTTGGGTAATCAATTCAGTGACACATCGGCTGCCGCTTACATAAAACTGGAAGATTCACATATTTTTTAGTCATTCAATATTGATATCAATTGAAAATTAATGGTTTGAAAAAGATGTTTAGTTCCGTTAGCCAAAAAACATTAATGAATTGAATTAGACAGATGTTACCATTTGTAAAAAATTTCATATTTTATGGTATTGACATTAATGATTTTTTTAATGATCGGACCCACATTAGCGGGGGATTGGAGATATGTGGAGGAAGGTAGTGGATCTGGAACAGGATATTCCCAAGGAAAAGCCCGTATCTTCCCAAGGTTTGTAATTTTGTATTATACTATCTCAATACAGGTTTCGAAAAGTAATCATTTGGTCTTCATAACATATCCCACGGTCTTAAATATATCAGAGTTAACTTTTAAAAAAAAATCAAGGATCTTAATTAAATTATTTAAAAGTATTTATTTATTTTCCCTTCCAAACTAATTTGTTTAACTTATAAAATTTTTACTCATTTGGTCTTTAATGTAAAACCTAATTGGGAGTTGATCTTAGTCTTAAATATAAACATATTTCTCATATTTGTCCATCTTTTCTTAATTTACTCTTATTAATGATCTCTCAACAATAATGAAGTAAGAGAGATATGAGAGGAATTAAGGAAGATGATTAGGGTATTTTAGGAAAAAAAATATCATATTAACTAAACTAACTTCCTTAATCTAATTAAATTAAGTAAATAAGTATTACATCATCATCAATATATATATTATTACTCTTCCATTTGGCTTGGCTCAAAAACGGCTTATCTTTAAAACAAGACACAGATCACTGTTCATAAGCTGATACTATCGTCTTTTGGGCTCTGTGCAAGCTGAGTCCCCTTTACTCATCTTCTAAAACGTGTAATAAATTCTATTAAAATTGGATGGGTTAAAATTTCGAAGCCCCTTCATCTGTGTCCTCTCTCTCTTTTACTCCCTCCTTTTTATTTCCCCGAGGCATTTCCTTCTCTCACGTGCTCATACCTGAGCCTTAGGGGCTGGATTCAAATTTTGAATCCCAATTTGAATCCCTTCTTCTCTCCTCTCTTTCTCTTATTCTTCAGTTTCTCTCATCGCCATCTCATCTCAGGAGCCCTTCCTTGCAATACCCCTCAAATTTCTTCTTCTTCAACTCTCTCTCTCTCTCTCTCCCTCTCTCTCTCTCTCTCAGTCATCTACACCGAAGGGTAAGGAATCTCCTCACCGAACTCAAGCCCGGTTCCCTCTGTCATCGTTGTCGGTGAATTTTTCTGGTGCTTTTCTTTTGTATCTTATTGATGCTAAGAATGTTTGTACTCTTCCGCCATTCTTCCCTTCATCTTTGATCTCTCCCCCTTCTTCTTTTACCTTCTATTTTCTTTTTGTTACAGTATTTTAATGAAAACGTACACAGGGATGCCATTGTAGCTATTGAAAGACCTTGGCTTATTGATGCAGCAAAACCCAACTAATGGTACCCTTTCTTTTGTCAACTTCAGTTTTCCAATATTGTAACTCAGTTTGATTTTTATGAGCATTGATCTGGTCTTCCATTTCTATTCCATCGACATTTGCAAATCTGGTTTTGTCATGTTATTTTTCTTCTTTCTTTTTCCGCATGATAAGAACTAACAAGACTTATTCTCTTTCATTTCAGGTTGTTTCTTCAGTTTGTGATACAGAGCAGCCTGTATGTTTTTTCTCCTTAAATCTCCGATGCTTCCTTTTGTTTTTTTTTTTGCTGGTAATGTTATTACGTTGTGTGTAATGTTTAGGTTTTAACTCTGCTTTTGGCTTATCTCTTTCTGTGTCAATGGATATATTTATCTGATTGGAATTTCTTCAATGTTATATTTGGTCTGTTGAACTTCATAGTTAAGGAAAAATTATGGGGCTCCTTTATGAAAATTAAGCTAAAAAAAATCTGTTGTCATATTTGATGCTTTTGTTTACATTTCTTTCCTTACAAGAAAATTTTACTTCTTTAATAAGCTCCTATACTTTTGTCCTATATTGGATTTCTGCGCAAGTGCGTGTTTTTATACACCATTTGGGTTGCATGTGGGTGGATGTGATCAGGAAATAAAAATTATTAAATAAGAAATATGATGATATAAGAAAAAAAAATGCAGGACTTAATGGAACTCAATGTACCAAAAAATGCAGGATCATAACAAAACTTTTTCATGGAACTGAATGTACCAAGACATTCATGGCTTCAGGTAAACAGTTGTAAAAACAATACTAATAGAGCAGCTAATTTAAATTGAAATCAATGAATTTGTTCTTTATGTCTTTCATTTGTCTCTATGAAAAAAGCATACCATGAAAAACTGTACCTTCACATGATGTTGTTCATTTATCATAAATTCTAAATATAAGGACTATAACCTTTCTGCAAACTGCAACCTTCTTTTGCAAGTTCACCATTGCAGATACCTTAAAACATGAATAATATTCATGCTAAAGTCATTAGGTAAAACAAGTTGGTACAGTCATAAATTAATGCAACCTATGTGATCAAACCTTTGATGCCTTTAAAAAATGTTATCCCATGACCAGAAATTAGTTTGCTTCAATTTGAAATCAAATCTCTGCCATTCGATAATTTATGACTACTCCATTCACTCAATCATAGTTATATGTATCTACTTCATTATGAAAAAAAAATTGCTGCCAATTCGTGCAGTTGTGGTTGTTAATACAGAACATGTGCTATGCTTTTAGGCAATGTAATAAAGGGAATGCTCTGTTTTTGGGCAAGCTAACAGAGGTATGACTTTGTTTAAAGTGGGAGTGATTGAATGTGATTGTGCTTTGTTTGATTACAAAAAGCTGATATGATTGTAAAAGAAGTGTTGTTAATATGTGCATATCCAGTTGTTAATATTGTTGTGGAAGTTATTAATATGAACTTAATGTTGCAGATTGTCATAAAAGATGGGAACTAATTCGGGGAAGAATCTATTTTATTTCTTTCATGTGAGGGGGAGTTTTTAAATGGTAGAACAGATGAAATCCAATATGTTGGTGGTTTGGTAAGAGCCAAATGCGTAAAGGAAGGCACAACGTATGAGATGCAACAACTACAAGGCCGATAGGGAGACCAAAAAGAAAAAGAAGGGGATCTTAGTTCCAAAACAAGAAGCTTTATCATTGTGGAAGATGCAATGAGGCTGGATACTCCGTCAAAACTTGCAAAAATCCAAATTCAAGCTAAAAAACAATTAGTACATGCATGTACTTGCTTTTGGTAGTTACTTTTTTGTAAACACACACACACCCCATTAAATGGTGCCTTCCTGTGACCTCTATTGGTTTTTGAATGGGTCCAAATGTTGGTGTACTTATTTACAAATGGTTGATATTAAGTTAAATGAGTAGGTGAAAATAGCTACTTACTCATACAACTTAATATTTTAATGTTATATGATATATAAATATGATATGATGTTCAGTTGTGACATGCACTGTGATGAAGTTGCAAAATTAGGTAGTAGTAGTTGTTTAAAATCATGATGTGTTGTAGTTACAGGGGGACATTAATTTTGCAGACTAATGCGAGTTGGATAGTGACTTTGTGAAAATAACTCATGATGTTGTGAAAACATGCATCAGGAGTTGTGAAAAGTGGCGTATGCTGTTGTCAAATTTTGCAGCAAGAATTGTAATCAAATAGGAATTGAAAATAACTCATGATGTTGTGAAGGTAATCATGCAATGCTTTTTGTTCACTGCCGTGTGTAAGTGACAAGTTTATATTTTGGCAACTTCTATAGGCATTTTTACAACTACATATGCCTTGTTTTACAACTGGTTATGTTTGTGTTTCAACATGTTCATTTTGTTGTACAAGATACTTTCCATGTCGCAATGAAACAATATTTGTTCAAAAAGTTAGCCACTGCGAAATGGTTTGTTTACAACTCGTCAAGTGTGTATTCACAACACGTTAAGTGTGTTTCACAACTTCCTACTCATGTCTGTCTGAAACAATGTTGTGAAACGTTAAATATGCAAAATGATTTGTTTACAACTCGTCAAGCGTGTATTCACAACACGTTAAGTGCGTTTTACAACTTCCTCCTTGTTTTTGCTTGAAACAATGTTGTGAAACGTTAAGTATGCGAAATGGTTTGTTTACAACTCGTGAAGCATGTATTAACAACAGGTTGAGTGTGTTTTACAACTTCCACCTTGTGTCTATCTGAAACAATGTTTCCTCACGTTAAGTATGCGAAATGGTGTGTTTACAACTCGTGAAGCGTGTATTAACAACAGGTTGAGTGTGTTTTACAATTTCCTCCTCGTGTCTGCTTGAAACAATATTGTGAAACATTAAGTATGCGAAATGATTTGTTTACAACTCGTGAAGCGTGTATTAACAACAAGTTGAGTATGTTTTACAACTTCCTCCTCGTGTCTTCCTAAAATAATATTTCCTCACGTTAAGTATGCAAAATGGTTTGTTTACAACTCATGAAGAGTGTATTCACAACAGGTTGAGTGTGTTTCACAACTTCCTCCTTGTTTTTGCCTGAAACAATGTTTTTTCAAGTTAAGTATTCAAAATGGTTTGTTCACAACTTGTGAAGTATGTATTAACAATAGGTTGAGTGTGTTTTACAAATTCCTTCTCGTTTTTGCTTGAAACAATGTTTTTTCACATTAAGTTTGCGAAATGGTTTGTTTACAACTCATCAAGCTTGTATTCACAACATGTTGAATGTGTTTTATAACTCCCTCCTTGTTTCTTCCTGAAACAATGTTTTCTCACGTTAAGTATGCTAAATGGTTTGTTTACAACTCGTTAAGCGTGTATTCACAACACGTTAAGTGTATTTTACATATATTTTTGTCCTGGCTGGATGAAACTACCTTTGTTCACATAGGTTTATCATAACAACTTTATCCGTTTACAACTTATTAAGTATGGGATAACAACATGTTGGGTACATTTTACAACTTCGTCTCATGACTGAATGAAATAACCTTTGTTCACAACGCAAGCTCTCACAATTGCATCAGTAATTCCCATTAGGCCTCTCAAAACAGCTGAATTGGTCATAATTTATTAAGTGATTAACAACTTGTTATGCCTATTTTATTAAGCGCATTAGTCACATTTACAAGTGAATTGTAATTCTCCCATGAGTTTATAAATTGCACACCTTTCCACTGTCACAGAAGCTATCTATGATTTTAACTCATTGCTATGCCTATTTGATTACAATTCCAGCTGAAAATTTGACAACAGCTGACACCACTTTTTTCTTCATATTAACAACTTCCACAGTAATATTAACAACTGGATATGCACATATTAACAACACTTCTTTTACTATCATATCAGCTTTTTGTAATCAAACAAAGCACAATCACATTCAATCACTCCCACTTTAAACAAAGTCAAACCTCTGTTAGCTTGCCCAAAAACAAAGTATTTCCTCTATTACATTGCCTAAAAACATAGCACAGGTTCTGTATTAACAACTACAATAGTCATATTAACAACTACAACTGCATGAATTAACAACAATTTTTTTTTCCTATATCAGCGTTTTCATGGCACCCCACCACTATGACAATCAACCATTCTCATTTCAAACATTCCACTGCCTCTGTAACCTTCTCCAAAAATAGAGCACTATGACATTAACACTATCCAACCTCATTGAAACCCCAACTACAATAGTCAAGATCATATCTTTAGCAAAATCATGCCATTACTCATCTACCTTCTACCACTTTGTCCACTATTGAGCCCAAGCACCAACCTTTAAGTAACCCTCAATCTCACTTCATCCAACGTTCACACAGAACAAATAAAAAAATTCAGTTTGCTGTAATACCTCTGTACCAGCAAGTGGAGCTTGCAAAAACTATCATTTGCCAAGGACTTTAACACTACACTTGATCCCTTCAATGTTACAGCTTTAACCCGTAGCTTTCGCCCCATTTCTTTGTCTCGTTAATGAGAAAAGCCGCGTCTTCCCTCATCTTTCTGTGCCTTCCGCTTTACAATTGAAATGGGGGCATGTTTGTCATTTTACTTTGAGAAATAATAACAGAAAAGTCCCTAGAGACTTTTCTGATATTTGACTTTTCTCTAAGACTTTTCTGATAATATTTCTAGTCCTTGAGACCTCGGAGTGATTTTCCCATTATTTTATACTCATGGCCAACGCCTTGCTAATTAGCGTAGGTTTGGATTTGGTTTTAGGGAATAATTTTTACTATTTATGAGATAAATATGTTAAAACAATTTTGTCTCAGTTTATAAAATTTAAAAATGATTCTTGAAATCACAGTTTTAATGATTTCAAGCAGTCACTCACTCAGAAAAATACAGAAACACTCAAAATCTCAAATGATTAAATATCTCATGAGAAGGCTTCAGCTTCCTCGAAAGCAGAAGGCTTCATTAAGTTTCCCTGAAACGCATCGTATGGATTGGTTTCCAGAAGATCAGCCATCAAAGGCAGTATCAGAATTGACCGGGCATTGAAACTGTCTACGCACGGCTTCAAGTTTTATTGACCAGTTTTAATTAAATTAATAGAAAGGGCTATGTGTAAAAAAATAAAAATATGCCAAATGCTTGTACCATAATACCATGAGAGCTCCCTTTTAAATTGGAAAATTGGAAATCGTGCTTCGACCTCACTTATAACTTCCTTACAATACCTGCCCGTTTAATTAAAATAAAATAAAAATACGTTAGACAATATTTTCTCTTATTCTTATCATGCATGTTAAATTTATGGTCAATCACATTAATATTACAATTAAGAAAATATTTGTGTTATAAGTAACCAAAATTATCAAATATGTATAACACTGAATAAAAACCCACCAACAAAAAAACAATAAAAGCACCAAACAATGTGGTTGAATTATTGAAAAAAACATAAAAAGAAAAAAGAAAAACAATTTTGGCGGGCTTACAACCAGTTCACGTTTTGACCGGTTTTCAGATGTTCTGGACCGGATGTGCAGTACCGTTTCAACCATTGATCCATTCATGTAACGGTACAAGAAGGATCAATGATAACATTGGTAAATTTGGTTCGATTTGTTTTCAACACTGTAACCTTCGAATTCGGAAAATTACAACAGAATCGAGTCACGGAAGTCACTCAACAGTTATCTTCTATGCATTTAAGCTGCAAATCGAACTTAAGATCCTTGCTTGATGCATGTTTAAATAGATGAAATGCAAGTAGACTATGTTTAAGAAAGAGTGAACCGTAATTTTAAGTACAAGTGATCTAGAAAGAATTAAGAGACCTTGGCTAAGACTCGGAGAATACATAGATAACATAACAGTAAAGAAGAGTGGTGATACGCTAATTTACAAATGAAGAGTATTACATTCACTGTAACTTGCAGGGCAACAATAAAGTATTCTCTCATCGTTCTACACTGAATCAGTGGGAAGATCCATGACTTTCTATTTCTCCTTTTTTTCGCTTATTCATTCCAATCCGTAAGGAACAATTCCGTTCTATTCCCTGTTTCTACCATGCTAAAGAAACACCACCACTTCATTAGGGTGACGTGCTAGGTAAATAAACCCCGATAAAAGAGGAGAGATAGCAAAATAGAACGCCACAAAATTGCACACTGGGTGGTGGATTAGAGCCACAATAAATTGAATTGACAAAAAATAAAAACTAACCCAGATGTATGCCTATAGTACATTACACTTTAAGTACAGCCAGACAAGTAATTATGATGATGAGGATGCACCAGCTCTGGTGTTCCGACCAAGACCAAGACCTAAGCCCAAAGGAACGCTCTCACTTTTTGATCTGCCCTGGGCATTATTGTGGTCACAATGTGAGGAATGAGCATGACCATTGCTGTGACTGTGACCATGATGAGCACGAGTATGGCGTGTGTTGGAGCTGTTGCTGCCAGAACCGACATCAATGACGACATGGCCGATGCCCTTTGGAATATGAGAATGTGAGTCTCCGTTGGCTAGGTTGGAGCTCCTTGGAAGGTTTATCATTCCAATACCCTCCGAGTTATTGGATTCTTCAATTAACTGCACATCTTCATTGTATCCATGGATCAAGAAATCTGTACAATTCTTCTTGATCCCATGATCATAGGGATTTCTGAATCTACCACCTGCACCTCTGAGGTAGCTATATCGCATCGTGTTTGCCATTTCATTTGTTGTAATATTACGTGATATCTGCAGGAAGCAAAAGATATTATTATATGTAAATGTAAACTCAAGATGCAAGCAAGGGAGATCAATCCTTTGGACTGCACACCTGATTAGCTTGAAGAACTGTCAAAACGAACACACCAAAGAAGAGGAAAAAATCAACGACCAGAAATGATGTCGCCCCCACAAGATGTGTAAATGCATATTGAATCCGTGCTCCAAATGACGGAGGAGCAAGTGGATTGGTTAATATTCCTGTACACGGAAAACAAGTTCCCCATTAGCAGCTTAAACACCAAGAAAGAATGGGGAATGAAGAGGAAGATCATCAGGAGACAAAGTTCACATACTTGTAAGAGTAACTCCACCAGAGATCAACATTGCTAAAACTTCAAGAACAAGAAAAATAAAGAATTCCCATTTGTTCCTCTGCAATCATATATTGTAGTTTACCCCACAATCAAGTCAATTTAATTAGAACTAAATTAAAAGAACTTGCACGCCCAAGAAAAAGGAAAAGAAGAAAAGTTGGCAGCTCACAAGATGCAAGTAGGATTAGTCACCATTCACCTCAACACCTTTACAAACTAACTTCCCAAATGATTTCACACATAATGTCTGGTGACAGAAAATCCTATGTTAACCTTATCAGGAAAGGGGGGAAAACTACAATGTGACAAGGTGAATATATAAGAGGCATATTTTATGCTTGAGATACCTGAGGTGAAATCATAGTCATTAATACCATTCTATAGCTTGTTGGTCAACACTAAGGCACCTAGTGCCAGGCCACATTTGTAGTTTTTCAACTTTCATTAGCTTGGGCTAGAGCTGTGCTACAAGAACTATTTTGTTTGGCTGTAGCTTGCGCTACATAAAAATATGGCACTGACAGCCCAAAATAAAGTGATTTTGCAGAGGCTACCTAGAGATATAATAAAACCATCCTTGTAAAACCAATATTAAGCGATTTGGAGTAAATAAGGTATAACAACAATTTGGATGATTTAATTCTCATGATATCATTACCCAATGGCAGAGGGCAATGGCATCATTCCTTCCAGTGCACTTGATATGGTTCGAGATCAAACAAAAATATCTCAGAAGAGGTACTTGAGGGATTGCCTAATGATGATCATTATGACGATGTTGCATTTGATGAAGAGGAATCAATTTAGATATCTAAAAGCATAGGCTCAAACTCATAGACGCATTTTACAATTTCAGTGATTGATGCTTTGAATGAAAGGTACTTGAGGGATTGCCTAATGATTGATTATCTTGTTAAGACCGTCTTAAATGAAGGTTGACTTTCTATACATGCAACCGACAATTATATTTTGAACTAATTTAAATTGTCACAATTAACTGGTGGTGAAAAGGAGCATAAAAATAATATTTTTCGTTTTTGCTAAACAGATATTACGGCAGGAATATAAGAAATGTCTTAACACTATTTTTTTTTCCTTTTGACCTTTTTCCCTTAAACTCAATGCAAAATGAAAAGACTAATTTACAGTTAGAGAAGACCAAATAGTACAATATTTCATATACATTACACAAGCACTCATTTAGAAAATACCTTGCCAATGCAATTAGATACCCAAGGACAATGATGATCAAATTGTTCCACACAACGGTTACAGGTAGAACAGTGCTTTGCGCGAAGGGGCCTGACAATCTGAAGGGGAAAAAAACATCATTAAAGTGTGTATGAATCATATAAAAACAATAGATAAATGAGCATGTGCATCTGAGTGTGTGCAAATCTTCCCAGTAAGAGCTCAGACAATCTAAATAAAGCAGGGAGAACCTTGCATGTTGCACAAAGCTGGGACCAATTTCCAGCTAGCAACGCAGGATGATTTATCTCAATCTTTAAGAGAGGTTCCTGCCACAAATTGAATACATTATTGATAGTGAATACTAGATCTTTATAGTACACATATATAAACAAAGAAGAACAAAATTATAAATATTATGAGAAAATGAAATCTAAAGAGAAATTCAACAGAAAAGGGCAAAAACTCACGTCATCTTTATTATTCTCAGAGTCATGCAAGTTCATTCTGATGAAACCTGGATCTTTGCTGCAAAGAGACAACAGAAAGCAAATGAAGCAAAATAATAAGGCAACTGAAAACTAACAATCTCAGAGTCCCAGGATAACCTCATCAAGGTTAACATGCAATCAAAAAATTTCACATTTACCCTGAATTGCTTCATAGAGGATAATCTCTGATTTTATTGGGTAAACACGTGGAGAACAACCCTTGGCAATACGCAATTGCAAGCAAGTAGAAATATATATACCATCAGCAACATATTAATAAGATATGTACATTATCTGACTTAGCCTAACCCTGTCGAATTAACAAGTCTGTCATATAGATCCATAGAAAACATCATGTCCAACTTAATTTTTATGATTCACTGTTTCAGAGAGCCTAGTGGAATCACCGCAAGCCTCCTGAGACCTGGTTAATGCATATAACTATTGGCCCAAAAAAGGGGGGAGGAGCATTAGGATGGAAAGTAATCTAGCCAGAACACACGAGGAGATTATGATATATAGTGTTTGAATGATAAAGAAAGTCAAGAACATGAGACTCAAAAGAAGGGATCCATGTTGAACAAAGGAAGTTGGAGATGCGGTTCAAACTCCTCAAATCCTAATATAAAGCAATTAACTATTAACGAAATGGTGAAGGATATAGATCAAATGGTTAGGGATATCAGTAGATGCGTATATGGAAAGGTGTTGCCATTTAATTTGGTGAAGAGCCCCCATTTTAATATTGAGAAATATATCAGTGAATGCAGTAGCCGTTTGAAATCATCACTAATCGTGAGATGTCTCATTTCTTAAGAGGTTGATCACGTCCATGATAATTTGGGGGAAAGGAGCCTTCCCACTTCCCTTACCGTACACTCCCCTCGACGTCTTTATTCTCACCGTTAAATTAATTATAAAAAGTTGAGATTTAATATCTTATAAAAAGTCAAAAAAAAATTATAGAATGCTTTAATAAAAGTATAAAGATATGAACTATTTAGATTAAATTTTAATAATTTAAATCTATTTATATACATTTTTTATTATTTGATATTATAATAATATTTTTATAGAATATTAAATCTCAATCGTTTAGAGTTGATCTGAAGTAAAAGTATAGAAGTAGAGGAAAGTGGACAGTAAGAGAAATGGAGAGGTTCTTAACCCATAATTGAAGGCCCAAGTAGGAGGAAAAGATGGGTAAATTAATTGCAATCACAATCTTAAACATTTTTTCCGGTAATTTTTAGTTTTTTATATTAATTACTTATTGTATTAATATCTACTTTTGGGTCCATAAAATCTTATTGCGAACAAGAAAGAAAAAGGAACAGGCGTTTAAGTGCAAGATAATGTTGAACAAAACGTAAAAGATGATGGTTATCGCAGAAAGGAAGAAGACGATGGCAGAATTGTCTTGTTGGAAGATGACAACAATGGTGATGACAACAGCCACAATGAACAGGAAAATTATTAATTTTGGACAATTTTTTAATTTGAGAAACTTGTGAGTTATCAGTTTGATAATTATTGTGTTATTCTTATTGCAAGTGATTTTACTCTCCAAGTCTTACAATTTAAAATTTGTAGTTCCTTCTTTAAAATTATGATTTCAGCACATTTTGATGGTGTATGCACTTTTATTAGATATAAGTCAAACTATTTGTGTCCCTAAATTGTAGAGTTCAATACAATTTATGCTTCATGATAAAAAAATAATAATAATTAGCCTCCCAATTTACAATTTGAATGGTGATTCAATTACTATGCTAGTCAGAAACTGCTTAGTTTTAAATACCTACCTGCTACACCTGTAAAACATAAACAATCCAGCAGTTGCAAGGAAAACTCCAGACCACGCGAGAAGACCAGAGGCAGCTGTTAGTTTTGGCAGATTTGGCGCTGTAGAAATTGTAAGAATAAAAGTTAAAGAAACATAAGAAAATATATCATAGTAAGAACAATTGTCACAAGAAAAAATATAGGCAATCTATACCCCGGATGACAGAGTGAATATAGGTGACCAGGAGCACAAAAATTATACACCAAAGTACAGGAGCAAGTCCTAATTTGGAGAGTTTTCCAAGGCGGCTATTCCCATCACAGCGTCTATCAAGCAACCTTCTGGCATTACCCTGAAAAACATATTTAGCATCACAATAAAACGTCTTGTTCATTCTTGTTCAGAAAATAAACCTCAGTAGGAAATACTCGGCCACTTTGGCATCATTCATTACAAACCAGGGGTGATGTCTGAAACGAATTTTATATCTTCAGAAGCATCAAATGATGCTATAAATAGGTTCATTCATTTAGGGGTAAACACTGAAAAAAGACAAAAAGAAAAAGACATAACCATGCGTAAGGTACCACCCCCTTCAAGCATACCAAGGACCTACTTGACTCCAACCTCTCCAACAATCACACTCATACAATAGGCAAGAGAATCTTATAATGGTACATGACCTTATGATGCTGCCCCTATGTAGTACTTGGAGTGAGAAGGCAGTTTTGTCACTTTCAGCAATTACAGATTTTTTGGAATAAATTGACCATTACATTCTTTGTAAAACAACTACTAGTAACAAAGGAAAAAAAAGCCCCAGAAAATCAATCAGCAAAAAACAAGAGGCTAAATTAAATTAATGCCAAACTACCAATAAGGAGACATTACTAAACAAATAAACAATATTTCAATTAAAAAACACCTACAAGGAAGAAAGCAACTTGTCTATGATTCTTATCGGAAGCAAGCTGTGCAGGGGTGAGGCCAGTATTATCAGTAACCATCAGGTCCTCTTTCTTTCCAGCCTGTACTAACACAGTACATGCCTCCAAATTACCCCTGATAGCAGCCCAGTGCAGAGGGGTGCAACCTGAGTAGAATTAGGGGAACAAAAGTGATTAAAAAGCTTCAAAAATCCAGAAAACATTCATCCTGCATAAACATCAATGCTTATACTATTTTACACAACAATATCCAGGAGGAAATTCAGACTAGAGCATTAAACTTACCCTCCTTGTCCTGACGCCCCCTATATGCATCTAGGAATATTAGAAGACGAATGCAATCAGCAAAGCCTTTGTATGCAGCCCTGATATTCAAACCAAAAAGGAAAGAATTTATCAATGTCTTAATCTGTGAAACAACTATTTCAGTTAAGTAGAGCAATCAAAATGAAGGGACAGAATTCCTTGCTTTTACTGCCTTTTATCCTTTTGGGCATTCAGGTGAAACCAGTTAGGAAAAATTAAATGTATTGATAACAAAGAAACAAAGATGAGTAAAGTTGAACCAATAAGCCACCTTTATATTTTAAGAAAAATAACAGATAATAAGAAAAAAATAATGTTCAATTATTTAAACAGAAAATAAAATGCATATGCTATCTGTTGAGTGGCACACCTAGGATCCTACTTTAGCATTTGTCTTTCATAATGAACAATATTACAAGCACAGTAACCAAAATAAATTACATAACGTTCATTGATCATCACAATCAGCAAGCTTATTCAATGTAATAAAGAAAGAAGAAAAATAATTTAGAAAAAAAACTTAATGCTCAATTGGGAAAGCATGAATGAACATTTATTTTCAATTTAAAAGTTTCTAGGAGTACAAATACTCTCAGTCGTCTTCACTTCTCAAATTACACTTACTGTCTGTAGTAATAAACACAGGACATTATCAGACTTATTATTCCCTAGAACATCATTACATGCACATTAAACGTGCATCCAACATATTCAATTTAATGCATCTCTCCAAGCCCTCACCTAAATCAAGTGATTCATTAAACCACATAAGCTCCACCAAGGATTTGATAAAACCTAATAACGTGGTCAACTCCATATCTATTCATTAGATTTAGATTTGCTACCCAATTGTTGTAGTCACTATTCTGCCTTTCTTCCAGCTTTTACAGTTGAAAGACCATGCAATCAGTAATAACGAAGAAAATCAATGTTTCCAGGGAGATTTAAATATCAGGATAGAAAACAATAGGCAATTCTCTAGCTTATGCTAGATGGTGGCACATCAAAGTGTACATTGAAATAATAACACCATATTAATTTATCCAATTTCTAACAGAAATATATTCATCATGAGTTCAAACCAAATTTAAGTTTTCTATTTTCTCCGTGGGAAACAACCCATGCGAACATGTTAAAGGGAAGTATTTGTCTGGGTAAAAGCCCACTAAGTGGGCTATTTACAAAAGAGTGGCATGTGACATATAGGGGGGAAACTTTTCCCATTCATGAATCGTAACAATAAAAAAAAGTGGGGGAATATAATTCTAAATTACCAATGCAGGGGGCTTCTTCCATCATTATCAGGAGCATCAGGGTCAGCATTCCATTTTGACACAATGAGGTAGAGGAAAGCTGTCTGACCGAATTGAGCTGCAACATGCGTTGTCTGCATAAAGTTTAACATATTTACTTATTTAGTAAAATCACCATCTATAGAAGTGTGCTACAGGCAAAAACAAAAATGGTACTTCCAATTTTAGCTTGTGTAAGTATATTTACATCACTGTGTAGCTATCGACAGATGAAATGAATAATGTATGGAATAAATATTCTAATATTATTAATATTAATTATTAATAAAAGAAGACTTAAGGTTCATTCTCTTATGTCCGTTACAACCAATTCTCCAATCAAATCTCAAGATTTGGTCTTTTTTTTATTCTCACTTCATCATTTACTTAAATAGAATGGGCTATGATGGAACTAAGTTTTGTTATAAATGTATATTTTGGCAGTTTTTATAGAACAAATAATTGTTGGTATCAGCACAGTGACTAACTTAATTTTCACTTACACTGTGTCCAATAGACTTTTTGGACTACCATCCAACAATTTATCACGAGAGATTCTTAACATTATCTTGAATAGTAAAAAGGGAACAGATGAAACTAACCTGATACCCATACATATCAGCAGCACTTGCTCGTGCACCTTCTTGGAGCAAAAGCTCTGCAACCTGGATGGCACCCCGAACTGCACTCCAATGTAATGCTGTCTGGCCAGTATGATCTGTTGCATTTACATCTGCTCCATTCTGGCAATCAATACATCGAATATTTATTGAGCTGATGTTAAAACCTCACCTCAGTTTTATATATTGCATAGATGGACTGAAAATAACATTCCCCATATATCATAAAGCCTCACTATGGAAATACATGGATGATACATTTAATTGCATCAATATATAAGAAATTTTACATTATGTCATGAACAGATAGATATGGCCGACAGTTGTGTGAATAAAGAAATGGGCACAAAAACTGTTATTTCTTTTTGTTATAAATTGTTATGCATCTAGCTCTCCCCTTAAATGAACATCGAGTCACATGAGAAAATCCCAAACAGATCACTAAAAAGCAGAGAGAAGGATAATTCTTAAAAGTTCGAGGACTGAGAACACCAGCAGTAGCTTCTCTTTCGTATGAATCCTTAACTACAGATATATATACATATAAATATATTGGCCAGTGTATGAATTCTTAATTATCGAACAGACTCAGTATGCGCGAAATCCGGATACAATCACAGACATAAGAACATCATACAAGCCAAATCCAGGCCGCATAGTGAACGGATCGATTCAAAAGAACAAAAGGGCAACGGGAAAAAAGCTGCGCTCTAATGCCTCCGATAGCATATATGATAAATAATAAGACAAAGCAATTGATCATGAAGAAATGGTGTAAAAATATGCAAAACCGAATGTGGAATACCAAGGAAGCAGAGTGAGACAAGCAAAAAAAAAAAAAAATATATCAAACACAATTCAACAAACCCATCAAAGAAGAAACGCATAGAACCTCAATAATGTATTGAGCAGCAGCACTACGATTGTTAAGTGCAGCCCACTGCAGGGCGTAGTATCCGAGCCCATCAGGCTCCGAGACGGAGCAACCCTCCTGCTCTACCAATCTATGGAGCTTCTCCAAATCCCCATAAGCCGCAGCGGTGTAGACATCGTCCCGCAAGCTCTCCTCCCCCAATTCACCACCGCCTGACGCAGTGCCGGAAGCCGCCGGCTGCTGGTTGCACGATTGGACCTCTTCAACGACCTCGATCTCGGATGACATGTCTCTCAGGCGACTTTTGGTTCAACGTCAATGCAGTGTCTGTCGAATTGACCACCTTACAAATATATCCATGTAGTTTAGTGCACCGTGGGTATTCTACAATTTGATTTGAATTTCAATTATAAAGAATGATACCTCGATTGGTTCGGTGAGCTTGTGGGGTTTCCGATTAACGAATGAGAGAAACGGAGAATGATTCTTAGGGTTTTTCCGCGAAAGTGAGGGGGAGGGTTTGGGTCGTGGCCGTCCCCGTTGACCCTAAGATCGATGAAGCTATGATGATACACATACCTTGAGGATTGGCTGACATCTTGCTCAAGGGGCCTGCCTGAGTTGATAGGACTTGCTAATATCTTGCTGGGTTAGAGTTGCATTTAGACGATTGCTTGACATTAGGGATTATTACAGGGAAAATCCCAAAAAAATACGTTAGAAAATAGGAAAGGATGAATCAGTGCTCTGAAATTTGAAAACCCTAGGTCTGTTAGCTATGCTGTCAGATGGGAGAAGAAGTCTGAGATTTTGAAATTTGGCGAAAAGACGAATTTGTCCTTCAGCTGCCCCCTCTCTCAGTTCAGAATAACAGTGCTGCTCTCTTTATTAACAATACGGTATTCTACATTAAGAACTCTTCTTTCTTCTTTCATAATAACAACACCGATCTCTTTATTAACAATACCGTATTTTACATTAACAACTCAACTTTCTTATTCACAATAACAACATCAGTCTCTATATTAACAACATTGTATTGTACATTAACAACTTCACTTTCTTGTTTCACAACTTCATAATTTAAGTTTCAGGGCCAATAATAACACCTCTCTCTTTCTTAACAACACCGTATTGTATATTAACAACATTATATTTGAAATATGAAAATGTGAAAAAATAAAATGAAGTTGTTAATGTAGAACGCGATGTTGTTAATAAAGAGAGCAGTGTTATTATTATAAATTGAGAGAGAGGGATAGCTAAAGGATAAATTCGTCTTTTCGCCAAAATTTTAAAATCTTATATTCCTCTTATGATTTGATAGTGAACTGACCTAAAATTTTCGAATTTCAGAGTACTGATTTATCTTTTCCCATTTTTCAAGGGCTTGTTTGGAATTTTCCCATTATTATATTTCTGACGAAGAAACCAATGTCTGAATTTATTTATTTATTTTTTTCGCCAGACCAATGTTTGAAATTATTTCTTTGATAGTTAAAAACAACATCATTGTCGTATCCTTAAATGTAAATGGAAGACCTATTTGCTTATTGTATAGATAGAGGAAGCCAAATATATAAATTACTCAATTATAATATATGGATGATCTAATCTCTCTTAAATAATTATATATAATAACATTATATTACATATAAGTTTATAAATTAAATAAATTTGTTTCGGAAATAAATAATAAATATTAGAGATAAAAATGATAAACTAAGTTCTATATTTAATATGAAGTAGTAGTATTTTTTTGTTATACCAGTTTTTTATTTGATTGAATGTTTCCCTTTCAAAGTTTAGAGCGTAAGAGGTTTTTACCTCTCACAATATATAGATTTGTTATAAGATTTTAGCTTTAAATATGTCTATATATAATCATATATATGAAAGTGGGGTTTAGTTTGAAGTGATTTTAGCAACTATTGCTTCAGGTTTTATGTTTTTTTAAAAAAAATTAGGTTTTGGTAACAATTAATTATCATGCAAATTAATTAATTTTTTTATTTTATAGAATTACTATTTGATTATTAGCTAATTTGATTCAACCTCATTGCATGCCTACAATGATAATTATAATTGTATTATTAAGAAAATAGTGTTTGGTTACTCTTTAGGATGGTAATAGGGTTTCCCATGGTTATAATGACTATAAAAAAATTAGTAATCCTCATTTATTACTACCCCTCTATTAATTATCATTACCACTTTATTGTATAGTTGAAAAAGTTCAATTTACTTTTTAGTTTTATTTGTTTTTGTTTCACTTGTCTTATTTCACCTATCACACCACACCACAACGGCTACCGCCTTTACCTTCTCCTCTTCCGCCACCTCCATTGTTGTCACCGTCATGACAGCTACTATTGCTGCCACTACCTCCTCTTCCTCCTTCACCGCCGCTGCCAATCACTAGGGATGGAAATAGGTCAGACCCCTAACAGGGGCCTACACCCTAGCCTACATAAAACCTAACCTAGCCTATTTAGTAAATAGGACAAGCTCAGGATCAAGCATATTACTAGGCCTATTTAGATAAAATAGGCCAACCCTATTTGTATAAGGCCTAACCTACAAGTTTACAAGCTTGACCTATTTAACTTGTTTTTTTTTAAAAAAAAAATTATACTAGTATATAAGTATATATAATATCATCTAAATTATTTATAGGGCGAAGGGGCAAAAATACCCATGTACATATGTCATATGTGCACTTAGCACCATATACAAACCTTGGGTGCAAAATTACTCATGATCATTATAAAAAGGTACAAAAATGCCACGGGGTTAAGTGAGTTAAACGTCCGTCTGTTTCAGATTGTGGGCCCCATGATTATGCACACGTGGTCAGCCATCGTGTTTCTCTTGATTCTTGACACCAACCCATCTCTCCTCCATTAACACCAGACGTTTCCTCCTTCAAATTTCTCAGTGAACTCACAAACGAACTCAGAATTAAATCACTGAACCTTTCTTCCTGAATGAGATGTACCCTTTCGATAAAGAGATTCAAGGACCCTTCAATCTTACCATACACATCCAACAAGTTTTGCTCCTTCACCACTCGCTCAGCCTGCCAAAACACAACCCATTTTTTAGAACATATCATTTTGTTCATAGGATTTGAGAGAGAAGATAGAGATTTAAGGATCTTACACAAAGCAAAGCACGTTCACGGTAACCCAATTGCAGAAGCTGGAGAACATCAGAACGGGCTTCTTTGAAGCGAACTGGACACTGGTTCTTGAGGATGGCGAGTCGAGAAATAGCAAGATCAACACCATCTAGATCCTGACGCAACATTACTCGTACAGATCCTAGCGGTTCACGAACCACATGCATATCCACTGCCAAGGTTCTGGCATACATGGCCATGGCATCTGCTACAGAGTTAGCATCCTGCGAACAATGCCCCAGCTCCACATTCCATGACCTCTCCAAAAGCTGTCGGATTTCTGTGAAGACAGAGGAATCAGGGTGATCATTAGATACTGTGGATGCAATCAGTTGAAAGACCTCTTGACAATCACTTTCGACTATGAGGTTCACACACCCACGATCCCAGGCAAGTTTCAGAGCCCATAAAATACCCCAAGCTTCTGCCATAATAGCCGTTCCTTGACCCACACGAAATCCAAATCCTTGAATGAAGCTCCCAGTGCTATCACGCAAGATCCCACCGCAAGCACATAAACCGGTGACCTCATCATAAGATCCGTCAACATTATATTTCAGCAGCCCCGACGGAGGTGGGCACCATACAGACCGACAATGGTTTCCCTTGACTTGGCCATTCCCATCCATAACTCCCCAAGAGAGACAAGCTTGAGACCGTGCTAGCACCACGTCCGAACTCCCTACCCGATCATTAAATACCTGATCATTCCGCCCAAGCCATATATGCCTACTAGCTATGGCAAACCATAGCCGGAATTGAAACCCTCGAACCACTGTTTTGGTCCGAAGGCACCAACCGATCCATTGGCCCGGGTCTACCAAGGAGAAGAAATGCCCAAACCACTCACCCGGAACCAAGGCTTCCCAAATTCATATTGATTTTTAAAACCAATCATATATAAGGACAAAATTAGAAATTTAGTTTATAATTAATGAGTTAATTAACTCTTCTTAATATATGAAAGTTAGTTAATTTAGACTTATAAATAGGATTAGAATGATAGTAAATATTTATACAATATAAGCGAGTGACCACTATTTTCACAAGTTTAATCATGAATAATTAGTGAATTTATTCATGAATGACATTAATGACATAGCGAATAATTACAACAGAATAGCAAAATTGATCATACCATCTCCACGAGTGATCACTTTTTTCACAAAGTTTTGTGATAAAAGTGGTCGATATAAAAGTGGTCGATCAGACAAACTTGTGTTTGTGAAAATCCAGGCACTGAAAATCGGATCAGATATTAAACCAGTTAAGATATTGGGTCAATGATCAATGGTTCAGATCGGGGTCAGATTGGGGTCAATTAAAAAAAATAATTTAAATGTTTATTTATATCATTCAAAAAACTACATAAGATTTTTTTTTTCCGACCAATAGTCTAATATAACCTTCTGAATTTAATATCTACAAAAATATCATTAAGTATATAAGGATTTTTCTTCAACCAATGTAAAACAGAAAAAATATTCCACATTACTTTTAAAACTCCTTGTAAATCAAAAAATTTAAGAGAAATAATTTAAAAAAAAAAGATAAAATAACATCGTTTGGGGTATAAAAAAGTCAAAAAAATAAAAAAGGGGGGCAAACCGATTCACCCCGGATCAGATTGGTTCAGACCGGGTCGACCGGATTAGTTGTCCCCGGTTTTTTGACCCCAACCAAACCGATCCAATATCCGATTCACCGATTTTCGATCTGAACCGATCAGTTCAGTTTGATTTTTAATATACTGGTGAAAATAGTACTTTCTTTCTTTTTTTTTTGGCCGTCAGGAAAATAGTACTCATTTGCTTGGATGGTATGATCATTCATTATTGATTTCCCCCTTGAACAATCATAGTCCAATAATGGACACCTCATCCATACTTTTACAATACCAAGAAGAATGTTACTCAATAAAATTCTCTGAGTAATACAAGTACAATGAAACTCTAATACTCAAATGATAGAGATCTTAAAAGTAATAACTTCATCTTCTTTATTTATTATATTTATTATTTTTCTTTAAATTAATTTATTTAACTCATAAATTAATTATTAATATGATAATACATAAAATTATTTTAGCGATATCATGTCATATATATTAAGTAATTTATTTGGCTTCGGTATTAATCTCCTCATATTTCTCCTTCCGGTCATTAATGTAAAACATATTTATTCAATTTGAGTAGATTAAAAAGGTTAGTTGAGATAGTTAAATAATTACTACTCTCTTTGATCCTTAATATAAAATGTATTTATTTAATTTGATTATATTAAAAAGGTTAGTTAACTAAGTTAATTATGACATGTATTTTCTAAAATACCTTAGTCATCTTCCTTAATTATTTCATTCCCCTCCTCTTTAATTATTGTTGAGAAAACATCAATAAAATAAATTAGGAAATGGTCGACAAATATGACAAATATTTAGGACCAATATCAGCTCTCTAAATATGTTTTATATTTATGACATGAGGGAATATTTTTTTTAAAAATAAAAACACTCTAAACATCTTCCTTAATTTCCTCTCCTTCATCTCTCTTATTTGATTATTGTTGATAGAATATCAATAAGGGTATATTAAAAAAAGATTAAAAAATATGCAAACTAAATCTTATATATACAACCAAAACCAACTCTTCAATTAAGTCTTATATTATGGGTTGATAGAGAGTATAAAAAGATTTTACTGCAGAATATTATTATACTATATTAAACATGTGAATCTTTTATTTGCCATCTAAATAATAAATATGTTTATTTGAATTTTTGTTCATTTTAATATTATCACACTTTCTTATACCAATCAATGATTTGGGTTGACCAAAATTTAAAAAACTCATTTAAATGAATGGTTAAATTCCGAAACTCAACGACATTATCCTAAATATCATGGATGTGGGGCATATTTGTCCACTCCAACAGTCATATCTTGGCGTGAACATTACATTACCATTACTACAAATTGTTTCTATTACTAGAGTACTACAGTGACATATTATCATCCACGACAATAAATTTTCATGGTTCTCTTCTCAAATGGAATAAATATCTATAAATTTTATTTCTTTTTTCTTTTTATTTTCAAAAATTAAATTATAATCTCATGATACCCCTTTATTTAAGATCCAAAAGAATTAGGTTGAATTTTTTTTTTTGCCAGTACAATTTGATTCAATATAATGTAAAATCAATAATACATGTATAGTTATCAATGGGAGTTGGTTCAAGTGGTAAGCGGTTTGGTTCCGTTTAAGTAAGGTCTCAGGTTCGAGCCTTGTGTATGTAGAAAATTCCCATTGGGAGACTCTCTCACCATAGCCAGGTGTGCGACGCGGGTCGGATTCGGATATAGTCGGGGTAAAATTCCGGTGAACCGGGTGGGCAACCAAAAAAAAAATACATTAATAGTTTATAGAAAATTATAATATTCATACATCATATTTTTTACTTTCAAGTCACAAGACTATGATTAGTTAGATTAAAGTTGTCAAACTCGAGAGTTTAAACAAACTCGTGGTAGTGAGGTAAACTCGTATTGTGAACTTAAATAGTAAACTCATAAAAGTTTATTTTTACCATTAAATAGATATTAATAGAGTACAATTAAATAATTAAAATATAAAAAATGATAACAATTTGATTTAAATATTTTTTAAATCCAAATAATTGAAATTAAATCCATCAGCATTTATAATTTATTATATTTAACAAATAAATTTCTATAAAATTTATATTTAAAGTCGCTGAGCATGATCAAATCAAAAAAATTAACATGATTTGTGTAAGTTGAAAACGTAAAAATGGTAAACTTGGTATATAAACTCGTGAGTATAACTAAGTTTATAAGGATCATGAGTTTACTAATAACTCAACTCAATTTTATAAGCCAGTAAAAATAGTAAATTCAGAGAATCAACTCGCGTATTTGACAACAATAATCGTTATCATATTCAAATTATTTTAGATCATTTTTTTATTCTAATAATTAATTACAAATAAATGTGTTCCCATAAGCCATTCCCACATATAATCATGATCATCCAATTATCTTTTCTATAGTGACATCGCCAAAAACCGACAAAATCTTTTATACAATTAAAAGAGTATCGTTCTAATTAATTACAAGATCGTAATAGTTTATTGGGAAAATGACAGAAAAATACTATTTTAATTTTAAAATCCCTCTGACAAGAAGAGTAATGGGATTAACAACGCAAATCTCTGTCATAGACTAATTTTGGATTTTGAAGTTCAAATGGTATTTTTCTGTCATTCTCTCTAATTTATTTACGTATAGTTTTAACTTTTTTAGATTTTATACATAGACTAAAATTATATATCACCTTGGAGGACATGAACTTTAAACTATATATGTAAAAATTAACCTATACGCAAGTTAGAATTTTGAGAAGTGCACTTGTTATAAGAGGAAAAAAACCCTTTTTATATTCTAAGTCTCGAAAAGTGAAATCCTTCGTCAAATAATAAAAAAAACAATTTGTAATAAACACACTTTTACATTTATATAACTTTTTTTGGATTAATTGTGTATATCATTTATCAGCACACAACTTCAAATTTAGCGTGTTATCTACCTGTCAATCCATTTTTGGAGGGCTATTTATACATAAAAAAAAGTTTAAAGGATATATAATTGATAATTGAGATATTTGTGAGTCTCTCACATTTTTAGAATGGATACAAGGAGATATCTGTGAGTTGATATACCCACCATGCAAACCATTTAAGTACTATATAGTTTTAATTGATGTATCAACTAAATGGTCGCATGTTTACTTATTATCTTCTCGCAACTTGACTTTTGTAAGATTACTTGCTCAATTGATTAGATTAAGAGCTCATTACCCTGATTATCCTATCAAGAAAATATATTTTGATAATGCTGGTGAATTTACTGTTAGAGCAAGCATTTCACCCAAGAGGGGGGTGAATTAGGTGATACTAAAAATTTTCGTTGCAAATATAAAACTTGACGGTGAATATAAAGCAGTAAAGAGTAAGGAGAAATATCACCGAAGTGTACATCGGGAGTTATACTGGTTCGGTCACAACCACTTTGACCTACGTCTAGTCCTTAGAGTATCTCTGAGAGTTTCACTATAATTTCCAAAATTCAGTTGGTTCTTGACACCTCGGTACAAGCAAGTTCCTTCGCCTGGACACTCGCTCCCCTTTACAAGTTGTAATCCAATCCCGATTCAAGGTTCCACAACCTTAAGTTATCTCAATAACAAATATTGAGTTTGAATAAAATATCTCTCTTACAGAGTGAATAAGAATAACTGAAGTACAGATTTACAAGTGTGTGTAAAAACAGAGTATTGAATGTGAACTTGATAATGCGTTCATATGTGTTCCTTCTATTTATCTCTGTTTGGATGTTCCCATATATATATATGTGTTGATAATGACTGTTGGAACATTTTCTTCTCGCTCGTTAGAGTGTGCGCAGCCACTGTTGACTTTTCCAGTTTTTGAAAAATATTCGTTTGCGGTAGGTGGAGGTAGGTGGCGTTTGAACGTTGCATTTGACTTTCTTTATTTGGTAAGATCTCTTCATTGTTTATCTACGAACATGCTAAGAATGCTAATACAATGAAGGGTTAATCACATAGGAAACAAATCAATGAACGTTGGAATGATTTCTGAATTTCTGTGTTTGATTACTCGAGTAGCTCCTCGAGTATCTTCGTGAAAATTAGAAAGCAAGTCAATAAATAAACATCACATTACTCGGGTAGTGCATGGAGTAAACAAATTTACAAACCTTGGAAATACTTGTTTACTTGAGTACTTACTCGAGTATACTACAATTTTCTTCACAGGTTACTCGAGTGGCTACTTGAGTGGTCCTTCAAATAACCTTCAGATTACTCGATGCTTCACTCCAGTAATGTTGGCAGGATTCCAAGGCCGAGAGCACTTCAAGTTTGCTTACTAGTTTCCTCGAGTACCGCCTCGAGTGAACATCTATTTTCTGCATAGCTTACTCGGGTAGATACTTTAAGTGCATTGCATATAACTCTGCAGATTACTCGATTACTGACTCGAGTAATCTCGTTCAAGTCTTTGACATAGAACAATTTAATACTTGCATACTTGAGTGGTGCCTCGAGTGAAGTATGATAATAATATTTCAGATTAATCGAGTATTACCTTCAAGTTTTGTTTGCCACAGTGATTTACTCAAGTTGCTCATCGAGTAACATTCGTAAGATTGAAAATGCCGAGAGCAACATATTTCTTGAAGCAGGGGACTCGAGTACTGACTCGAGTAACGTTGGCAGGCCGAGAGCAACTGGAAGTAATTTCCCTGATTACTCGAGTACTTACTTGAGTAACGTTGGCAGGTTACTTGAGGGTTGACTCTGGTTACTTCAAGTTTCTCTCTCATTACTCGAGTTCTTACTCGAGTAACCCTTTAGAAATTTTGCCAATGATGAAGTTTCTCAGCTTTTTCTCTGGACCTTTCTTCATTACTCCAGTGCTTACTTCAAGTGATGATTTGCTCTATCATTACTTTGTTCAAACTTATTTGTTTATTAAATATTTTTCACACCCATTCTTTGTTATCATCAAAACATGTGAGATCTAACATTCTCCCCCTTTTTGATGATGACAAAACTTGGTGATTTTGAACAAGGTTTTTGAAATTGAGTTCTCAAATAAACACTTCTTGAAATCAATTGTAACTTTGAAATCCTTTTTGAAATAACTTGTTAAGTGTCAATTCAAAGTGTTTTGGAAAGTTTTGAAAACATAACATATTCACCTTGCATACATAATAAACTCATTAGTCCCACAATGTAATATAACTTAAAACTTAAATGCAAGTGAATATAAATTAACTAGAATTGCATTAATTAGAATACTGAATTACAAATAAGAAAAGCTCCCTAAATCCCATGTACACTCATATAAAGCTCAGTCAACCACAAAATCACTCAAGCTCTTCTCCCCTTTTTTGTCTTCATCAATCAAGTGGAGGACTAGAAGGCTTGACTGCAGATATAGGTTTGACAGGAAGGACCAAAGAGCCATCTGAACTAGAAGAATCAAAAGAGGAGCTGGAAGATTCTGGTTCAGGAAGGTTGAGTGGAGGGATATGAATGTCATCTCTTGAAGAAACTAGAGGTGACTTATACACAACAACAGTGGTGTTCTCAACCTCTTCTGTGGCATCTACAGAATGATGACCAGAGGATGAGGGAGAGATCTCCTCTGTATGAGTAGGGGAAGGAATAGGTGTAGGTGTGGGTTTAGGCTGAACTCTGGGTGGTG
Organism: Inga oerstediana; assembly: GCA_963210345.1. Classification (NCBI taxonomy): domain Eukaryota; kingdom Viridiplantae; phylum Streptophyta; class Magnoliopsida; order Fabales; family Fabaceae; genus Inga; species Inga oerstediana. Next base: position 45,740,582 of record OY723407.1, read on the forward strand.
AATCCTCAATGGTGATGTGGATAGTCTCATTGGTTTTAGGATCATCCACTGAGCATAGAATATCTCTAGGAAGAATAATGGGGATTTTGAGTGCAGAGGGTCTAAGTTCAAGAGGGCTAAACTCTAGAAGTGTGGGAAAGGAGATCTCAGAGACAGTTGGCTCAACCTCAATATGATGATGCTCTGGGGGAATGTTCTCTGGAGGTGAGAATGTCTCAGGAACAGATGATGGACCAGCAGAAGGTCCAGGACCCATAGAGTCCAATCTTGCCGGAATCAACCTCAGAGTCTCACCTTGGGCATGCTGCTCTGCTAACAACTCCTCGTGCCTCTTGTCCATCCTCTCAACCAATTCAGCCATCTTATCATTTATGTGAGTTATCAACTCAGCATTGGTGTTGGCGATGTCTATATGAAATCCCTTTAGCATATTCTCCATGAAGTGTTAAAGTGTGGCATTGAGGAAAGAGGGTGATGAAGTAGTGGCAGCTGGAGCAGAAGACTGAGTATCATCTATTTTACTCGTTTCAGTCTTTGTCTTCTTCTTCTTCTTGGGACTTGACTCCAAAGGACCCTTGAGAGGAATCGCAATATTAAGCTTCTCAATCTGGTTTCTTCCAATTGGAGTGATCCTCTCAATAGGCTCTTTATTCTCCAAGTACCATATCTTGTTTTTCTTGAGGATAAGAGAAATAATCTGAGGATATGGCATAGGAGTAGTTGCTTTCCCTTCTATTTTGTACCTTTTCATCTCAGAGAAAATATATTCTCCCAAGTCCTTTTGTTCCTTCAGGTGTAGAGAAGCAAACCACCTATAGTCCCGGTCAGAGAAATGGGTGTAGTTATTGGCTTTATTCACAAGGGATCTAGAGTAAATATACCAAAGAACCCTGTGATGGTCACACATGTAACTCGGATTAAGGTTAAGAGGACCCACTAGCTCACCAGGTCTAAGGACAGTGAAAATTTGGTTAGGTTCAAGCTTGGAATAGATGTTATCAGGAGGGTTTTCTATTCCTAACCAAATATTGATCCTAGAGGGTGAGATAAGGATTTTCTGGCCTCTAACTGTTGTTGTCATTTCTTCCTCTACAGAAGTCCTATTGGGTTCATCTAGGATTTTTAGGTTGCAGTAAAAATGAGTGACTATTTTAGTGCAAAAGGGAAGTTTAATTGACAGCCAAGGCATAAAAGGTTCAAGGAAGGGACTTAGGTCATACTTTAATACCTCCTGAAGTACCTTGAGATCCACACTGTGAGTTTTGCAGACTTTTCTTCTTGAGAATTGTGTGAGGTACTTGACATTGAACCCCTTTAGTGGTTTAGTGATTTCTTCTTTTGGCAATTCTGACTTTTTGGAGGATTGGCCCTTCTCTAGTTGTTCAAGAATACCAACCATAGCTTTAGCCACATTCACATCATACTTTGGCTTTTTGGAGGGTTTTGGAGTAAAAGAGAGAGTGGAAGAATCATAAGGTAAAGGAGAAGGAGACTTAGTACTTTTGCCTCTCCCAGTTGAGGTGCTCTTCTTTGATTGAGCCCTTGTGACCACTGGCTCTTTGATCACAACACCTTTCTCCTTTGGTTTAGGTTGAGGTTTCGGTTGGATTTTGGCCTTTGATCTAGAAGGGAGCTTTTGTCTCTTTCTAGGAGGAGAGGAAAAAGGGTCAGAGAGTTGTGGAGATCCAGAAGAGTCTGTAGGAGTAAGAATTTTGGTTCTAACTGTAATATCCCGAATTTTGGGATTGAAGGCTTTGGAATAAGCCTAAATTGAGTGGACTACTAAGCCCCGATTTAGTAGATGTCCCAAATATATTTCCTAATGATTCTAATATCTTTGGGGTATTAAGAAAGTAAAATGATGAATTTTGGAGAAAGTAATTATGTTTTTGATAAAATCGCCTATGAGGCAGTGAGCTTATCATAAGGTTTTGAAAGACTAAATGATAAGTAAAAATTATGAGATTTTACAGGATGAAAGTAGACATCCTAAGCTTTAATTTGATAGGTCATATGAATCAATTAGAGCTATACAAAAAAAGATATGAATTTTTGAATTCAACACAGAAAAACTGTGAAATTTCTGGAACAATGAGCAAAGATTGAAATTCTGGGAATTTTGTGATTCCATAAAGCAAAAGTCTATATTTTTCCTTGAATCTAGACTCAATAAGGGTTTTATAGGCTTTGGAATCACCTCATTTCGATTTTTCTAGAATTAGTTATGATTTTTCAAAGTTTGGGCAGAAATCTGCCAGAATTTTGTAAAATTCGAATTTTGGAAAAATGGTGTAATAAGTAAATATCATATAATAAATATCATTCTTCTCCTTCCTTCAGCCAAACCGTGCAGCACAGCTCTGAAATAGAGAGAGAAAGTTGAGATTTTAGAGAGAGAAAAGGAGGAGGAAAAACTTACAAAGGTAAGTGATTTCTTCGGTAAATCGGTTCCTAATGCGTATAACTCCGCTCCTAAGCTATTCTTCTATGTGATTCAAGGTTTGGAAGCTCATCTTTTGATTTTTCAAGAGCTAGGGTTTCATCCACTTTGAGAAAAGCCAGTGGGAGCTTGAGGTAACTTCCAAACTTTCGTATATTGACTATTCTGGCTGCTGTGGGCAATTTAATCGGTGAAATTTCGCCGGATTGCCATTGGTTGTAAAAATGGAAAATGGGTTTCCCTAGGGGTTATGCTGCCCAAATTGATACTAAATGGTAGTTGTAACCTAATGGAATAGTCAATAAAGTGGTTAGGAGTAGAAAGGAACGTGTTTACGGAGCCGAAACCGAAAAACCCCAATTTTCCCTAAATTCCCATATATTTCGGTCAGGGGTCTAAATGGGTCTTAGAGTTGGATTTTCAATGATTTGATGATTCCATTGGATTCAGTGGGCGAAAATAGGTGGGGTTACAGTTGGGCACTTTTTCGGAAAAGGCCGAGAAAGCATAATTACGGAAACGCCCCTAAAACCCTAAAAGTAGGGCTGCTAAGGGCAATTTCGTAATTTGACATTGAATTTGATAATTTTGAGTCCGGAAATGGATTCCTTGGATGAAAATATGTCAGGATAGCCCTAGTCAAAAATTTGGGAAAACGTGCCATCGGACCGGGTACGGCGGGGCCGGGTCCCCGGGGGTATTTTAGTAAATTTTCAATATAGCCTCATATAACCCCCAGAAACACTATGGAAGTGTCTAAATAGTACATTTGACATTGTAGGATCGAATATGGAGCCCCGAGCTGTTTGCACGTAGATCGAGGCACGCGTTTCGAGGCGGAAACGGGTTAAGGTAGGGGACTTACCTTACTTGCATGTATTTGATATCTTTGCTTGTGTAGTGATGTATGTGATTGCTTTACTTGATTGTGTAGAGCATATTTGAATAAATGAAGCTTTGTTTCTGTTTTGCTGTGGCCATAGTTTTGTTACATGAAACATTGAGCATGCAGAAATGTCATTATGGGGTATACATCTAGATAAAGCTAACATGTCATACACATAGCATCAATCATGCATGCATTATGGTATCTGTTTCCTACTGAGATTCTCTCGAATCTCACCCTCCCCTACCAACAATTTAGACAGGAGACGACAGAAGATATGCAAACAACAATGCAGAGTACCGTACGAGGGGATTACAGTAGTGGAACGAAGACGGGAAGAAGTCTCCGTTTCACTGGGATGAGTTTAGACACCCTAGTAGCCTTGTGCGGCTACCTTAATCGTAAGTATCATGTACAAACCCCTATGGAGAATTTATGTAATCATGCACATATTATCAGTATAGTTATGCTATTCCTATGTTGCCTAGCGAACCGCATGTCGTTTTCCGTGAATACTCTGGTAAAGGTGAAATAAAGATAAGGGTGTGACACTAACCATCTTGATTAAGAAAAAATTGAAATCTCAGAAAAAAAATAGTGAGAAGTCGGGAGCTAGGGCAAAGAGAATCTGAGCAAAATAGGAAGTTTTTGGAGCTAAGATTTGATGGGTTTTGACGGAAATCAAGCAAGGAAGAGATTGTGAAAACTTTTTATGAGAGGACTGGGTGATTCACTCAAGGAGATTTTGTGGAAATGACCGAGTTTGTGACTGATAAAGACCTAGAACCCGACATTACTCGAGGCCCTACTCAGGTAAATATCAAGTTTACTTGAGTCCCTACTCGAGTGATCATATAGAAAATTCTAAAATAATTCATTTAAATTGCGTACTTGGCATGAATAATATTGTAATTATCCATGTATGTTCCCTCGATTATTTAATAACCATTTTAGAACATATTTGAGTTGATTCTCATCGAATTTGTGATCTGGACCTGCAGTCACTCGAGGCCTTACTCGAGTAAACTTCAAGTTTACTCGAGGCTTCCCTCGGTAACCTGTCTTTTCTCCTCTTGACTGTTCATTTCCTACCAAATGAGCCATTTGATTTAAACTCCATGTGACTTGAGACTTCACTGCCAGTTTTGAAGTCCATTACTCGAGTACCTACTTGAGTAATGTGCCCTTTTACTTCAAGTTGTCCCTCGGGTAATGCTGCACTGTCATACATTACTTAAAGTTGGCACTCCAGTCATGGTGTCCTCTGATGACCTCTGTTTTTATTTCTTAAAACAAAGTTTCAATCTTCCTGCAAAACAAGTTTCTACATACTCCGATGCTTAAGTTAGTAATCATCAAAACATTATCAAATAACATTATCTAACATTATGAGAAACCGAAATAAGTTATAATTCATTGGGATTTACCATTCCCAATTCTCTTCTAATGTATAGAAATTGATCTTTTACAAGAGGTTTGGTGAAAATATCAGCTAGTTGAAGATGAGTAGAAATGAATATCACTTTCACATCTTTCTTTTGGACATGATCTCTGATGAAGTGATGTCTGACATCGATATGCTTGGTTCTAGAATGTTGAACTAGATTCTTTACCAAGCTTATTGTACTAGTATTGTCACAATAGATTGGTATTTCTTTGAGATAAATACCAAGATCTTGTAGTTGTTGTTTTAGCCAAATCACTTGTTCACAACAACTCGAGACTGCAACATATTCGGCTTATGTTGACGAAAGAGACATTGTATTTTGTTTCTTGCTGAACCATGATACAAGAGATCCTCCAAGAAATTGACCTTGTCCGCTGGTGCTTTTTCTGTCTGTCTTGTATCCTTCATGATCAGAATCTGAATATGCAACAAGATATTCACTTCTTCCTTTGGGATACCACAGACCCAATTCTGGTGTGTCAGCAAGGTATCTAAAGATTCATTTAACAGTTTCGGCATGTGATTCCTTTAGTGCTGATTGATATATTGCACATATGCCAACACTGAATTGGATGTCCGGTCTGCTTGCCATGAGATAGAGTAATGATCCAATAATTCCTCTGTATTTTGTGATGTTGTAGTCTTTCCCTTTGACATCAGCATCAAGCAACGTAGTTGAGCTCATAGGTGTGTCCGTTCCATTTGCTTCATCCATTCCATACTTCTTCAATAACTCTTTCAAGTACTTTATTTGAGATATGAAGATTCCATTCTTTCTTTGTTTAATTTGCAAACTGAGAAAGAAATTCAATTCTCCCATCATTGACATCTCAAACTCTCCCTGCATTATCTCAGAAAATTCCTTACACAGAGATTCATTAGTAGCACCGAAAACAATGTCATCAACATATATTTGAACAATTAAAATATCATTACGTTTTTGTTTTGTAAAAAGTGTTGTATCAACTTTTCCTCGTACAAAACCTTGATAAATAAGAAATTTACTGAGCCTTTCATACCATGCTCTAAGAGCTTGTTTTAAACCATATAAAGCCTTTTTGAGTTTGAAAACATGGTCAGGTTTGGTTACATCTTCAAAACCTGGAGGTTGTTCTACATATACTTCTTCCATAATGTAGCCATTTAGAAATACACTCTTTACATCCATTTGATAGAGTTTGAATCCTTTGATGTATGCAAAGGCTAAGAGCACGCGTATAGCTTCTAATCTAGCCACTGGAGCATACGTTTCCTCATAATCAAACCCTTCTTCTTGATTATAGCCTTTGGCCACCAATCTTGCCTTGTTTCTGACAATAATTGCAGATTCATTGAGTTTGTTCTTGAATACCCATTTAGTGTCAATGATCGGATGATCTTTGGGTCGGGGTACCAAATCCCAAACTTGATTTCTTTCAAATTGATTTAGTTCTTCTTGCATTGCTATAACCCAATCATTGTCTGATAGGGCTTCATCAATGTTAGAAGGTTCAATTTCAGAAATGAATGCAGAAAAACTAATTCATTAAAGATTCTATTTCTAGTTTTGATCCCTTCATTCACATCTCCTATGACTTGATCTAATGGATGACTTTTATTGTATTTCCAGGCTCTAGGTTGTCCTAGTGACTGCTCTTCTTCCTTGGTTTCATCAACTTCTGGAATAAGAGATTTAGAAATAGATTGACCTTTTTCTTGATTTAAAACAACTTCCTGCTCTTCATCAATGGTTTTGTCAAAGGATTCAAATTCATCAAATACAATATGAATTGATTCTTCAACAACACATGTTCTTTTATTGAAAACTCTATATGCTTTACTTCGGTTAGAATATCCCAGGAAAATTCCTTCAGCAGTTTTAGAATAAAATTTTCCTAAGTTATCTTTACCATTATTATGAATGAAACACTTACAATTGAAGATGTGTAGATGAGCAATGTTTGGCTTCCTTCCTTTGTACAGCTCGTATGGTATCTTTCCAAGTTTTGTTCTAATATAGGCTCTATTTGAAATATAGCATGCTGTGCTCATAGCATCAGCCCAGAAAACTTAAGACACGTTCTTTTCATTTAACATTGCTCTAGCCATTTCAGTGAGCACTCTATTCTTACGCTCCACGACTCCATTTTGTTGAGGTGTCCTTGGAGCAGAAAAATTGTGATCAATGCCATTAGTATCACAATATTCTTCAAAGGCTTGATTTTCAAATTCTCCACCGTGATCTGTCCTAATACCTGCAATGGACGTACCTTTCTCATTTTGCACTTTCTTGGCAAAAACAACAAATTCTTCAAAGGTTTTATCTTTTGATGATAGAAAAATAACCCATGTAAATCTGGAGAAGTCATCAACAAAATCCAATGAATATAAGTTGCCACCAAGACTCTTTACTCTTGCTGGGCCAACTAAATCCATATGCAATAATTGTAGTGGTCTATTTGTTAAAATCTCATTTTTCAATTTGAAAGATGATTTAGTTTGTTTACCCTTTTGACATGCGTCACAAATCAAATCGTTTTTGAAATTTACTTTGGGTAATCCAAGAATTAAATCCTTTTTGAGTAGTTTGCCTAGTTGATGCATGTTGACATGAGCCAATCTCTTATGCCATAGCCAACTTTCATCGGCATTACTCAGAAAATAGTTTTTAGATTCATTTCTACTAATATCTAGAGTATAGCAGTTACCTTCTCTTTTTGCTCTGATCTTAGCCTTGATATTCTTCTTATCAAGTAGTAAGTCTTTCTTGTTGACAATTAGACATTCCTTTGTGTCAAATATTACCCAGTTGTTTTTGTCTGCACTTTGGCTCATACTCAGCAAGTTATGGCACAATCCTTCAACATAGTATATGTCCTTGACTTGTATGCCTTTGTCATTTTTGATTTCACCAATTCCTGCTATCCTTCCAGTTTGATTTCCCCCAAATTTTACCTTTCCACCTTCTTTAGGTTGTAATTTGGTAAAACTTTCGAAATCACTGGTCATATGTCTAGAGCATCCACTGTCTATGTACCACTTGTTGTTTTTGGATGCTTTGAGACATATCTGCAATTAAATACGATTAAGTCTTAGGTACCCACTTCTTTTTGGGTCCTTTTGGGTTAGTACAAGAAATTTTTGAAACATATGATCCTTTAGGTACCCATTTGTAGGTTCCTATCGTTCCTTTCTTCTTATGAATGCATGAAGAGGTATAATGACCTTTTCTATTACAGTAATTACAAAATGCAAAAGGATTTGATGTATGCACAGAATGCTGGAAATAATTCAAATATGACTTACCACCTGCTTTCTTTCTACCTTTCCTTCTATCTGATTTTGGATCATATCCAACACTAGATCGGTCATTTACAAATCGTTGAGCTTTTAAAATCACACTTAGCATCTCACTTCCTTTAGTAAAATTTTCAAGAGTTTTTGTGAGATCAGTGTTTTTCTTTTTCAAAGAAGAACAATTTTCACAATCCTTTTATGAACTTTCTTTAATTCATCATAGGTAGGATCAGAATCATTAACCTCTTCTTCTGTTTCTTCTTGAGCAACAAGACATATATTAGCTACTTCTTCTTCATCACTTTCTTCGTCAGAGGAACTATCACCCCATATAGCAGATACGAAGGCCTTCTTTTTGTTGAAGAATTTGCCTTTTCTCTTTTCTTTGCTCTTTTGGTTCAGCTCTGGACATTCTAATTTGATATGTCCTGGTTTTCCACATTCGTAGTAAATGATATGATCTTTGCTGCTAGTTCCTCCTTTCTGAAAGTGTTTGAATCCTTGACCTTTCTTGTAAAACTTTCTGAATCATTTTATGATTAGGCCCATTTCATTATTGTCAAACTCCTCATCCTCATCTTGATTTTCTTCTTTTGCTTTTAGTGCTAGGCCTCTTTTCTTCTTGTCACCGATGTCATCTAGTTCCCGTTTGAACTTTAGTTTACTTTCATATTCAGAAAGACTTCCAAATAGATAAGCAACTGATCTCATTAATTCTCCTTTTGCTTCTTCTATCGCAGTGACTTTGGCCTCCCACTCTTTAGAAAGAATATTTAAAATCTTTCGTACTTGGGTATGTTGATGATAGACTTTCCCAAGTGCTGCAAGTTGATTAACAAGATGAGTATATCTAAGTTCAAATTCAGATATTGACTCACCTGATTTCATTCGAAGTAGATCGAATTCAGTAACCAAGGTATTGATCCGATTCTCCTTTATTCCCGAAGTTCCTTCATGAGCTATTTCCAGAGCTTCCCACATTTCCTTTGCTGTTGGAAGTGTGCAAATTTTAAGTATTCACTTTGGCTCAAAGCACTTTGTATCATCAGAATTGCCTTGCTGTTGAGAGTGATAAGATTCTTGTCATTCTCATCATATTCCGCTGCGTCTTGGGAATTTTCTGAGAATCTACAATCTTTGTAGGTTGATAGTTTCCACTCTCAATCACATCCCATAGCCTATATTCAGTAGTCATCACGAATACTCTGAACTTTGCATTCTAGAAAGAAAAATGTTCGCCACTAAAACCTGGAGGTCTAGTGATGGATGCTCCGTATGGAAGAATTCCTTCACCCATGCTTGCTATTGGATCCTTCTTAGGTTGTTATACCTTAACAAGAAGACTTATGCTCTGATACCAAATGTTAGAGCAAGCGTTTCACCCAAGAGGGGGGGTGAATTGGGTGATACTACAAATTTTCGTTGCAAATATAAAACTTGACGATGAATATAAAGCAGTAAAGAGTAAGGAGAAATATCACTGAAGTGTACAACGGGAGTTATACTGGTTCGGTCACAACCACTTTGACCTACGTCCAGTCCTCAGAGTATCTCTGAGAGTTTCACTATAATTTCCAAGATTCAGTGGGTTCTTGGCACCTCAGTACAAGCAAGTTCCTTCACCTGGACACTTGCTCCCCCTTACAAGTTGTAATCCAATCCCGACTCAAGGTTCCACAACCTTAAGTTATCTCAATAACAAATATTGAGTTTGAATGAAATATCTCTCTTACAGAGTAAATAAGAATCACTGAAGTACATATTTACAAGTGTGTGTAAAAATAGAGTATTGAACGTGAACTTGATAATGCGTTCGTGTGTGTTCCCTCTATTTATCTCTGTTTGGATGTTCCCATATATATAGAAGTATTGATAATGACTGTTGTAACATTTTCTTCTCACTCGTTAGAGTGTGCGCAGCCACTGTTGACTTTTCCAGTTTTTGAAAAATATCCGTTTGCGGTAGGTGGCGGTAGGTGGCGTTTGAACGTTGCATTTGACTTTCTTTATTTGGTAAGATCTCTTCATTGTTTATCTACGAACATGCTAAGAATACTAATACAATGAAGGGTTAATCACATAGGAAACAAATCAATGAACGTTGGAATGATTTCTGAATTTCTGTGTTTGATTACTCGAGTAGCTCCTCGAGTATCTTCGTGAAAATATTGATAGAAAGTAAGTCAATAAATAAACATCACATTACTTGGGTAGTGCATGGAGTAAACAAATTTACAAACCTTGAAAATACTTGTTTACTTGAGTACTTACTCGAGTATACTACAATTTTCTTCACAGGTTACTCGAGTGGCTACTCGTGTGGTCCTTCAAATAACCTTCAGATTACTCGATGCTTCACTCCATTAATATTGGCAGGATTCTAAGGCCGAGAGCACTTTAAGTTTGCTTACCAGTTTCCTCGAGTACCGCCTCGAGTGAACATCTATTTTCTGCATAGCTTACTTAGGTAGATACTTCAAGTGCATTGCATATAACTCTACAGATTACTCGATTACTGACTCGAGTAATCTCGTTCAAGTCTTTGACATAGAACAATTTAATACTTGCATACTTGAGTGGTGCCTCGAGTGAAGTATGATAATAATATTTCAGATTAATCGAGTATTACCTTCAAGTTTTGTTTGCCACAGTGATTTACTCGAGTTGCTCCTCGAGTAACATTCGTAGGATTGAAAATGCCGAGAGCAACATATTTCTTGAAGCAGGGGACTCGAGTACTGACTTGAGTAACGTTGGCAAGCTGAGAGCAACTGGAAGTAATTTCCCTGATTACTCGAGTACTTACTCGAGTAACATTGGCAGGCCGAGAGCAACTGGAAGTAATTTCCCTGATTACTCGAGTACTTACTCGAGTAACGTTGGCAGGTTACTTGAGGGTTGACTCTGATTACTTCAAGTTTCTGTCTCATTACTCGAGTAACCCTTTAGAAATTTTGCCAATGATGAAGTTTCTCAGCTTTTTCTCTTGACCTTTCTTCATTACTCCAGTGCTTACTTCAAGTGATGCTTTGCTCTATCATTACTTTGTTCAAACTTATTTGTTTATTAAATCTTTTTCACACCCATTCTTTGTTATCATCAAACCATATGAGATCTAACATTTACTTTATAAGCGTCTAATGAATATTGCATATCCCTTGGAATTGACGTTGAACATCCTGTAGCTCATGTTCATATACAAAATGGACTTACAGAATTATTAATTGAACGTTTACAATTAATCACAAAACCATTACTTATGAGATCAAATCTCCCAGTTTCTGTTTGGGGACATGCAATTTTGCATGCAGCAACATTAATTCGTATCAAGCCAACCAGTTATTTAAAAGTCTCCCATTTACAAATGTTTTTTAGTTAGGAACCTAATATTTCCCATAAGGATTTTTGGATGTATTGTGCATACTCCAATTACTCCATTATAACATACCAAGATGGGTCCTCAAAGGAGGATGGGAATGTATGTTGAGTATCAATCTCCTTCAATAATAAAATATCTAGAATCATCTATCAGAGATCTATTTATGGCTTGATTTACCGATTGTCATTTTGACGAATTATCTTTTCCAACATTAGGAGAAGAAAATAAGAAGTTGAGAAAAGAAATTAGTTGAAATGAATTGTCATTATTTCACCTTGATCCTCGTACAAAAAAATGTGAATTAGAAGTTCAAAAGATAGTTCATTTACAAAGTTTGGTTAATCAATTGCCTGACTCATTTCCTGACTCAAAGAAAGTAACAATATCACATGTCCCAGCTACTAATACTCCTATCAAAATAGATGTCCCTGTTGGACAATCTATTGTAAATGAATATAAAGCACGCATGAAGCGTGGCAAATCCATTAATTCTAAAGATAAAAATCCTTGAAAGAAAAAAAGGGGATAAAAGTATAGATGGTCAAATTGAGGATAATTAAGAAAGATTAGTTGCTCCAGAAGAGCCATTGGACAACACCAATGTCCTAATTCCAAAAGACATTCAGGTACCTGAAATATGTTAAAATAATGAGATTTCAATAAATTATGTTATAAATGAAATACAATGGGATTGAAATGAAGTCAACGTTGACGATATTTTTTCCTTCAATATAGCGCTTGATGTAATAAATGAAAATGAAGATCACGAGCCAAAGTCAATTAGCAAGTGCAAACAAAAAAAGAATTGGCCAAAATGGAAAGACGCAGTTGAGGCAAAGTTAAAATTATTGGAAAAATGAAAATTTTTTGGATTCGTAGTTCTTACACCTAAAGATGTAAAACCAGTTGGATATAAATGAGTTTTTGTGAGAAAGAGAAAGGAAAAAGGTGAAATCACAATATACAAGGAACGTCTTGTTGCCTAAGGGTTTACACAAAGACCTAGTATTGATTTTGAAGAAATATACTCACCGGTGGTGAATGCAATTACATTTAGATATTTGATTAGCCTAGTAGTAAGTGAAGGGCTTAATCTGCGTCTAGTGGATGTCGATACAACCTATTTATATGGCTCACTTGACAATGACATTTATACGAAACTCCCTTAAGGACTTAAGTTGCTAGATGTATACAATTCAAGTTCTCAAGAACGATATTCAATAAAGTTAAATAAGTTTTTGTTTGGATTGAAGCAATGTGGGTGTATGTGGTATAATCGACTTAGTGAATATCTATTAAAAGAAGGATATAAAAATGATCCAATATGTCCATGTATCTTTATGAAAAAAATCTAAAAATAAGTTTGCTATAATTGCCATTTATGTTGATGATATAAATATTATTGGAACTCCTGAAGAGCTTGAAAAGACAATTAATTATTTGAAAAAATTTTTTTTGAAATAAAGGACTTAGGAAAAACAATTTTTTGCTTCGGATTGCAAATTGAGTTTTTGAAAAATGGAATATTTCTATATCAAGAAACTTATACAGGAAAATTCTTAGAGCATTTTTACATGGATAAATCATACCCACTATATGCTCTAATGGTAGTAAAATCTTTGGAAGTTGATAAGAACCCTTTTAGACCTCGAGAAATTAGTGAAGAAGATGATGAAGAACTACTTGGTCCAGAAGTACCAGATCTTAGTACAATTAGAGCACTAAATATCTTGATAATCACACTTGACCCGACATATTATTTGCTGTCACCTTATTAGCAAGATATGGTCTTTACCAACATGAAGATATTCGAATGGAGTTAAACACAATCTTCATTATCTTAGAGGCACAATAAATTTGGAGTTATTCTACTTAAATGTACCTAAGCATGAACTTTTTGGTTATGTAGATGCTGGTTTTTTATTTGACCCACATGATGGTAAATCACAAACAAGGTATTTATTTATAAGTGGTGGCACAACCATTTCATAGAGATCTATGAAACAAACTATATAAGTCACATTATCTAATCATGCAAATATTTTAGCAATGCATGAAGCTAGTTGAGAATGTGTATGGTTAAGATCAACAATATGTCAAATAAGAACCACTTGTGATTTATCTCCTAGTAAAATGACCTCAACAATCATATATAAGAATAATACTGCATGTATTGCCCAACTAAAAGAAGGGTACACAGTTGGAAAAAACACTTTTTAGACTGGTTAAAAACGACATTTTAGATTGATTTTGGATGCGGTCTTGATATAGACGGTCTTTAAAGTCTGTTACTTTTTAAACTGGTTAAGAAATAGGTCTAAAAAATAAGTTTTTAGACCGGTTGTTTATACGTCCGGTCTAAACATAACGAAATTAATGATATTTCTAAAAAATAGTCATACTTTTTAGACCGGTTCTTTGAAGAATAGGTCTAAAAAGTATTTTTAAGACTGATTTTTTAAATAACCGGTCTAAAAAGTTCCATTTTTTTAAATATTACTTTTAGCTAGCCAGCAACAAGCCATTTCCCCTGTTAAAACATTTTACTCAACAAACCATTCTAGCGACATTAAGCCTAATGGTGAAAAAACAGTCATTCTTCCTGCACTTCACATCCATAGAAGTAACAACAATAAGTCATTCTTCCTAAAATAAATTCTTCTCTTACACATTCTCATTTCATCAAGCATTCTAAAACACAATTTCAATAGGTGTAACTTACATCATTCTTCCTACATCCCACATTCCACTGAAGCAACAACAATAAATTATTGAAAATCAACGCATTAATATTTATTGAGAAAGAACACAGCAGACAGTAATCATTCCTCCTGTACCTCACATTCCACAGAAGTGACAACAATAAATCATTCTTCATAAAATAAATTTTTCTCTTACACATTCTCATTTCATCAAGCATTCTAAAACACAATTTTAACATATGTAACTTACATTATTCTTCCTACATCTCACATTCCACAAAAGCAACAACAATAAATAATTAAAAATCAACACATTAATATTTACCGAGAAAAAACACAGCAGATAGTAATCCATCCCCGATGGCTACTAGCTGGCTTCGGAGCATCTGCACTAGCTAGGACACCTCAAATCTTTCATTTTCCTGTGACGACAACTAAAAAGTAGTTTTATATATAAAATAACTATGTACATAATTCAAATATAATTTATGATAATTACTTTAACTAGCTAACCTTCAAAGTAGTTTTATAAAGGGATATCCTCCTATATCCCTTTATGATAATCGTTTCTTGTGCCGTGTTCATTATCTGCTTCATCTTCTTCGTTTTATTCTGAAATACCTTTAGAAAAAGAAGGAGTCTTAAGAAGATCATTCATTGAACGACTTTCCTCATTAATATCAACGATCTTTTTTCCTTGAAGAGTTACAGACCATATTTTATTTGCCTAATCGGTAATCTAGAACACTTGTTTCGCCTAATATACCATTATAAAAGGTTCATCTCCAAAACTTCTACTATTTATATCAACTAATGTAAATCCTAATTGATCGATCATCACATCATTGTTGACATCAACCCACTTGCATTTGAAAAATGGGAAATTTAATTTTAATATAATTAACCACCCAAATCTCTTCAATAACCCCATAATAAGGTGTGATTGCCAATCTAGGATTCTTATCTTTCAAACTAGAGAAGTGCATAGATTCAGCCACTAACATAATGTGATCATTAATGGCAATCCAAGATCAGAAAGTATAAATAAAATATCATAATGTAATCATTAAGCTAATATCTAAAGTTATCACCGAGTTCAATGGCGAGAGTAAGATAGAGAGCAACATTAGGCATATTTAAACAAAGGCATAATCATAAAACAGAACACCTCTATTTCCTACTTCAAGCATATCAGAATCTGATACTAAACATGGTTAAACCCACCCAAAACAATATCAAAAGGGTTAAGTTCAAATTATTAACAACAATCAAAACAAACCTGGAAAGTTGTTTCACGAGTAGTCACTCTTTGTGCTCCCATTTGGAAGAAGAACGAGCAGCAATTTAAGGGAGGAAGGGTTGGAGCTGGATTATTATCGATTCACGGCGAAATGAAGGTCGACTAATGGCAAGGTATATGGGTAGTGACCCTTCCTCTACTAATACAGGCCCAGCCCAATGACGCCAATAAGATTAGGAAAAAGAGCACCGTTAGTTAGATTGCAAGATATTATGTTTAGAGAGAAAGATTGCTCCAGATTTAGAGAGAAAGAGGATGGTGGAGTTGTGAACAAGAACATCGTCGAAGAAATTTCAGGAAAAAGTGAGTTCAGAGAGTAAGCTGCGATTCGATAGGAGGAAGAGGAGGAAAATTTTAATTAGGGCGCACACTTTTAAGACCGATTTTTAAAATAACCGGTCTAAAAAGTTTCAACTTTTAGACCAGTTATAATATAAAACCGGTCTTAAAAGTTAAAAAAAAAATTACGGGTTTCTTATTTAGACCGGTTGTAGAAATAACCGGTCTAAAAAGTGAATTTATTTTTTATTATTTTATCCTTTTAAGACCGATTAAACATAAATGAAATTTAAATAATATCTTTAAGACCTGGTATCCTCGGAACAGGTCTTCGAAGTTATCTATAATTACAAAAATGCCACCGATCATATATTTTAGACCTTATCCTTCTATAATCGATCTAAATGAGCCGATCTAAATGACAGATTTTGTACTAGTAGTACATTATGGGAGATAGAACAAAATATATTTCACCAAAATTCTTCTTCACTAGTGACCTTTAAATGGGAGGTGAAATTGATATCCAACAAATCCGTTCCAATGAAAATCTAGCAAATTTATTTACCAAGTCGCTTCCTGGTATAACCTTTGAAAAACTTGTTCATGGCATCGGACTTCACAGACTCAAAGATATTAATTGATGTTGTTAAGAGGGAGAGTTGATACACGCCGTACTCTTTTTCCCTTGTCTATGGTTTTTCCCAATGGGTTTTCATAACAAGGTTTTTAATGAGGCAACACTATTAAGTGTATCATAAAACAATGTACTCTTTTTCTTCTATTAAATTTTTGTCTCACTGAGATTTTCTTAGTTGAATTTTTTTGACATATGTTTAGTCATGAACATCTAAGGGAGAGTGTTATAAATAATATATTAAAATATATTAAATAGATATTTATCTCCCTAATATTTCTCTCATCTTCCTATTATTTCTCCTTATTTATTTTCCTACGATTATGAGTGTGTTTGGAAGAGCGATGGGAAAAATAGAGTTTCTCAATTTAACGTTTGGTAATTTCATTTTTGGTAAAAGCTCGATTGTGTAATGTGATTTATGTTTGGAACAGCGATTGTATAAATGACTTTTGTAAAACTAAAACTTGTTTGGATTGACTTAAGCACAAGTGACTTTTGTGATAATAGTAAGAGAGAGTGGGTGGAAAAATATTTTAAAGGGTTAAAAACATCAAAAAATATTTTAAAATAATTTTTGGAACTGAGAAAGTACATTAAGGATAAAATTGCAATCAGTCTGATAACACACTGGGTACAGTTGAAAAAATATTTTAAGGGTTACAAGCACCAAAAAATAGTTGAAATTAATTTTGGTAGCCGAAAAAGTACATTAAGGGTAAAATTGCAATCAGTTTGATATCACACTGGACACAACTGAAAAAATATTTTAATCATTCTCACTTTCCCCAAAAGCTAAATCAGCAAAAGCTCCAAAGTTGAGCTTATACCAAAAGCTATTATTCCAATCTTAAGCTCAATTACTCATTGTGCTTGCCAAACATTCATTTTTTTTTTAAGTTGGCCATTGAGCTTTTGCTGGCCAAACCAGCGTTTGGGGGGTCAAACGCCCCCAAACACACGCTATGTAATCTTATTTATTATAGGTTATAGAGTTATGCCTATAAATAGGAAATATATATTATGTATTATACATACCTTGAATAATGAATAAGAATTAGTGCTCTCCTCCTTTTCTCATATTCTCTTTCATCTTTCTCATAATTTATTTCAACTTTTACATTTACATAACTCTTTTAGGATTAATTTTGTACGTCATTTATCAGCACACAACTTAAAATTTAGTGGGTTATCTACCTGTCAACCAATTTTTGGAGGGCTATAGTATTTATACATAAAAATAAAGTTTAAAGGATATATAATGGATAATTGAGAATTAACTACACATGTTTTCAAATTTTATCTTTTTTAAAAATATAATTTCTTACATTTCGTGTAATATACGAAGCCCGTACATTTTTTTTTTCTTGCTTTAAAAAAAAGGGGACCTAAACTTCCCATATGAGAGACTATGAGCCACTAGGGTTTACTCCAACCGGACCAAACGCCTTTGCCCCCGAGGGCCTTGGACTCTCCCTAGCCCCCATCTGTCTCCCTCTCCCTCCCTCCCCCACTGTTAGACCTGTTCGCATCATCACTGTCTATCACTGCAACATTGGTCTTAGCCTCTTCCAATCTTGGTTTCGAGAATGGAGGTTTCTGCTATTAGCTTCGTAGAAAGGAGGATTTGGATAGGCTCTCTGATGGAGGCTCTCGCGGTGGAGACTGTTTTCGTTGCTGCGAATTGCCTCGTTTGGCTTCTTAAAGTGGTATTGTTGCCCTTCTATGCTTTAATTTTGGGATTTCGTTTATGTTGGTAATTCATGTTCATAGCGCAATTAGTAGGATTTATTCTGGAAATTGCTGCTTTAATTTAATGTTCTTGCTATTTTTTCTGGGTTTATCAGAGTCAAACTTCTAGTTTTCTCTGTTGTGTAGGTTTCAATTACCCTGTCATTCATTTGCTCATGGCTTCTGTGAATAATTTAGGGATCTCTCTGGAACTTTACCTTCTGTTTTTGCCTTTTTGGTCAATTTCTTTCTCTGCGTCGTATTTTTCATCTATGGATGAACTACTCTTGAAATTTCTCCGCTTTGTAGAATGTAAAGGATAGAATTGGTTATTGACTTCAGGTTATACTTAGAACAGTGATGCACAAATCTTCGGCACTGGTTATTCTTCTTGATTGTTTCTACAAAACAGGGTGTGTTTATATACAGGGGTTTTCTTATTCATTTGTGATCCGAAAACTTAGTTGGGTCCTAGTGAATGGCTGATTTTTCTGTTTGTGTCAGTATTGTGTGTTAAAGGAGATTATAGTGTTTAAAACTTAACCTTTGCCTTTTCTTTCCCTGTTTACAATTCATTCATTATTTGCTTTGCCTTCAGCATTTAGCCAAGGCAGGTATACTGTTTGTGTGCTAGTTAGTGGCCAGGGTACCTGTTTACTTGTTACATTATTCATGCTTTAACATGATTCAGAATGCTTTGTTTCATTCACAACAATGGTTCACAATATAAAATGCTTTGCTCTTGAAGAAATGTGATAGTTATACAAAATATGTGGAGGGAAAAGGTATAACATAAGGTCTGTTGCAGATTGTATCCTTATCATGTCCTGGCCTGGTTCTCCAGACTTAGGTCTGTAAAATGTGAATTGTTCCTGCTCACTTTTCAATGGCTAGAATAGGGTATTTTACTCCGAATGACTCTGATCTCAATCGCTTCATTCATTCATCTTTCTTTATTGCTGTTTCTAGTATTTGAGAATTGTGTGTTATTAACCGGAACAGTTGACAAGTCCAACTGTGTGTCTTTAAATTGAAATACATATGCTCATGCTATCTGCACTTGTTTTCAGACAATTTTTATATGTTCTATGATTAGTGGGCTTAAGATCATTTTGAGGAGATTAAAGTGAAATAACTTTTTTGATTTTTACTTTTTTGGCTGTTGATTAATGTAGACTAACTTATGCTCTGTATTTAATACAGACTGAATCTCTGTTGGCTGATGCCAATCATTTAGTGTCACCAAAGTTCACTCGGATGGATGGAAGGTGAGATTAATTTTTGCAACTCTTCAGAGGGTACTTTTTCTTATGTAGATTTGGAATGTCCAATTCATCCCAACGTTATGTGTTAATTCGCTTTCAGGTTTCCTTTAGATGAACTTGTGAGGGGAAAACAAGCTTTTGTAGAATGCAAGGATGTTAGTGATGATGACGACGATGAAGATGACCAAGATGAAGAAGATGCAAATGATCAAGATGATGATGATGCAGGAGATGAGGACTTTTCCGGTGAAGGTGAGGAGGAAGCAAATCCTGAGGATGATCCCGATGCCAATGGTGCAGGAGGAAGTGATGATGGCGAAGATGATGATGATGAAGATGGTGACGAAGATGATGAGGAGGATGGGGAAGATGATGATGAGGAAGAGGAAGAGGAAGAAGAGGATGAAGATGATGAGGAGGTCCCCCAACCACCTGCCAAGAAAAGAAAGTGAGAAATTGAGATTATTATAGTAGTAGGTGCATTGTTTTCTTCTCATCCCTCTGTAATGCTTTCTCGGTCATGCTTATATCAGTTCTTAGAACAGTTCGTTTATCTCCCTTCTGGGTGGACCTGCTGTTTTACCTTGTGTCGAAGATCATAACATCATAATTAATGTATTCTCATTTGTGATTTCCATAGCTGGGTGATGAGTAGACAAGCTTTGGAGACACATTCTTAGCATCTATTTAATGAAATGGGTTATATACTGTTGTTTTCCCTCAAGTTCTAAATGTATGGGTAAAGGATTGGTGAAGATACTCAATAAATTATAAACCAGATCAGATCAGATAGTTCAACTGAAAAATTGGTAAACCGACAATAACACCAGTACGGTAAAGGCATAAATTCAGCCTCGCTAACAAATTGGTCAATTTCTCCACGCAAATGCATTATTCATCCTTTGTTTAGCTCCTTCCAACTTCCATTGCTCACCGGATTCTCTATCCTCTGTTTTGAGATGTATTATGCTCTGTTGTCAACTATTATTCATCCTCTGTTCTAACGATTCTATAATGAGTTAAAGATTAACGCTTGAAATTTTATGCCCTTTAAATTTCACATTATTATTTGTTTGTAATAATTCCAAAGGCTAAACTTATGATGAAATATTCTACTTAAAATAAGATTTTATAAGTCAATTCAGCAGAAAACACTTTGTTAGGTCATTTTCTTTTTGAAGTTAAAACCCTGTATTTTAATTCATGTGATTAATATCTTCGATATTGCCTATGTAATATATATTAGGTATTGATGTTGAATGATATTGATTTATTTCATATTCACATGGCTGCTTGAATATTTTGATTGGGATGGTATTCATTGTTCTTGAATTCTGCTTGTGATTGTGCTTTAAAAACATGTTGTCACCTACTTTGATTGGATATTTATTGTTTTTTTAATTTAAAAGCTGATTTTATGACTATAGATGAGTATGTTTTATAGTTTATATAATTTATATATTATTAAAAATATATTACTCCCTTTGTTTCATATAACCTATCACAAAAACAATTTTTTGACCAAGGAAATCATGGAATAACATCAGATTTTGTAAAATTTATATACTATTTTATGGAAAAATTTGCTTCTCAAATTAAATTCATTGGTTTCTTCTAATACTAGCTTTTTCTTTTTGTTAAGACTCACGCACCCATTATATCATCTATAGATGGTTTGAATTCACAACCTCACACTTAAAAAAACCTTAAGAGAGATTCTTGATATCATTTAAACTATAAGGCCCCGAACTTCCTCCAATACCGACTTACATCAGTAATAGAACTAGTAGACCTTTTTCTTGTTTTGATGAGACTAGCACTAACACATGACATATGGACACTACATGAGACCCACATAAAAAAAGTTGGACGCGGTTTACACTAGTTAACAGTTATGGGATAATTGCTCCATTTTATACCATTTGTGCATGAAAACTTAATAGTGTTGGATGCCTATAACAAAAAAAACTTTATTGTTAAAATTACATCCTAACCCACTAATTAATATCATAGTTTGAAATGTTACAAGAAATTTTTGTACATGATTTAAAATTCCAAACAATATATCATATAAAATTTATACCTAGTTTCTTTATATATTTATCTTTCATAAATAGAACGCCTCATTTCATGAACGACCAGTAATGCATGGGGCTAACAATTAGTTATATATATAATGTTAGGGAATAACTAGACATATTTTGTCATACATTGTGATAGAATAATAATGTGAAGATTAAATTGAGATGCAACTTTCAAAACCAGTATGACTCATCTCTTCCCTCAAATTCATACATTTCGGATTAATTTAAGGACAGCTATATCCTGAACACAGATTTACAACACATCTATCTCTTGTATCACTTTGTTACGACAAGTGAATCGTATAATCTTGTACTCTTGCTAGTCTTTGATATAGAAACTAATTGCGGTTGGACTTAACTCTAAATATAAGATCTTAATACACTTTATTTTTCATATTTATTATTTTTCACCAAACTAATTTGTTTAACTTATAAGCTGATATAATGTAATATTATACAGGCATCTTAGGGAGATCATGTCACGTTTTTTTTATAATTAACTGACTTTTCTCAATTCCTTATTATTTAAGTAGCTCTTACATTAAGGTATGAATGGAGTATATATTTTATTACATATAAAAATATTAATACATCAATGTTTCACTTTGGATGGTCAAAAATTTTCAGCTGAAAGCAAGTTTCTCGAACGCATTAAAGCAACACATAAAACGGTTAATAATGGGTCTGTTACTACACTAAAGAAAAAACGAATTAACGTACTTAATCGATTAATGAAGAAGTAACAACCTAAAAATCGGCCAAAAAAAAAAAAAACCCTAAAACAGCATATGTTTTCATTCAATATAGGTTTCTTCTTTCATTATTGCATCCAAGGAACTGATAAAGAAGTGTAACATAAAATTAATTTCTTCCATTTATAAAACCCTGCCCAAACATCTTTTTGGCAGCACACCCCATCGATCAAATCAAACATGGCATCAAGATCCAAATCCTCAAACATTTTCTCAGTGCTTTTTTGTGCATTTTTAATAATGTTTCTGAACGTCGTCCCAAAAGCACAAGCACGGGACATGACAATTTTTGCAGATAAAGCAAAATGCTACACTTTGCTAGCAGATATACCAGGTAGCAAAGAATATTGTACCGGCTTTTTAGAACCTTCTTCTTCTCCTTCTCCTTCTTCGGATGATATCGGGCAGTGGTCTCAAGATCTTGAACAATGTTGGTCATCTCTAAGGAACATGCAAGGGTGTGTGGCGGACATATTTTATGCACTGTTTAGTGGTGACTTTAGTAAGCTTGAACATGATTGTTGCCAGGCCATTGAGTCTATTGCGATGGATTGTTGGCTTAAGATGTTCCCTTGGAACCCTATGTTTCCCACTTTGCTTCTCAATTCTTGTAAGAATCTTTAATTTAATAATATCAAATAATGCTGCTCATCAATGAATCAGTATGAGCTCAAACGCCGAGTGAGGTGTTCATGAAATATGAGTCGTGTTTTTGTCGATTGAATTGACTTTCATTAGTTGGAATGGTGATTGTTTTCTCGAATAAAGGAAATATGGTTTTGCATTTGGTTCTATTTTCATGTTATTAAGAAGATTGGGCAGAAACATATTTTTTACATTTAATTAAGAAAAAACGACAAAATCAAATAAAAAAAAATAACAAGGAAAAGCCTATAATTCCCTCGTCAAAAAAGAAGATAAAGAAAAAAAAAAAAATCCTTCCTTATTCATTGTCTCTCCATGTTCGTTGTCTTCCTTTTCAACAAAATTCACAACTTGCTAGATTCTAAAATGTGGTTATACCAAATGGGCTGATATATTTCCCTAACGACATTATCAGGAACCATTATGGGTTTATTGTGGATACAATCATAAAATCACCATTAGAAAGGTGCTTTTTATTTGAACCAAATTGATGATCAGATCTAAATTAATATTATTGGATACCAAATAGTTATTAAAAAAATGATGGATATAATTTGGATTAATTTGAATATTTTATATTTATTTTTTTAATTTTAATTAAAAATTAAATTCAAACTATATCCCACATATATTAAGCAACTAAAATTAATTTGAAGGGAGTTAATTTTTCTAGATATTGAAAAAAAATGAATCAAATTCATGTATGTACACTTTTCAATTATAATTAATGTGAAAAATATATGAGGAAATTAAAAGTCATAACATATATTCCGCTCTCACATGCATGCTTCTTAATGTAAAGGATTTCTCTGTTTACAGCCCGGTTTTCAAGGTTTTTTGGAAGTGTAAGGGAGCAGAAAGAATAGGATCCTTCTTTTGGCAAGAAATTTGTGGTTAAAGCTTATTTGCCCAAAGTCATTATAATCATTTTTTTTTTCCTGCTGATCTACGTAACTGGTTTAGCTGAAACTTAAGCAGAGAACTGGGCAAGTTTAGGTCAGAACATTGGAGTCTCCTTTGGGGTGTTACTGTTTGGAAACTATGGTTGTTGAAGAACTTTGTGCAGCTAAATGATGATAAACTTCTCATCAACAAGACCACACCAACTCGCACCTCTAGTTGGCAACCACCTCCAATTGGAAGGGTAAAGGTCCATACAGATGGAGCTGTTGTTGGAAATTATGCCTTAAGGGCCAATCATTGTACTTTGAATATTATTATTTTAATGAAATTTCTCCATTCTGTTATCATATTATTTGCATGTTAACTGTGATAATTGTATCCTTGGATAATTCATAAAGATTGTCCTAAAATGTCCCTGGTCGGTCATCTATGCGGGAGCAGAGATGAAACAAGATCAGTATGACTTTGATAAGATATGGAGATACGAATCAAAGTCTTAGGCACTTGTAAGAGTACAAGGTGCTGGATCGACCCACTATGAGAAAGCTACATGGATCAAGTCATAAGCTTTTCTCATGTATAACCACGTCACAATGCCCTTAGACTTGAGGTCATCATGGATTTCTACATGAGAGTTGTTAAGCTTTGAACTAGTCAAAAGTCACTTTTGACCGGGTGATGATAAAGGCTACGATCGGGCTTAGTGGTTTTTTATGCAGAGGAATATGAATGATCAAGATGAAATTTGTCCCTCACATTAGTAGAGATATTACTGGGTCCCTTGATGAGTGAGTTTGAGAAATATATGGCCATACTATGATGGAAAGGAGTTTCCGTCTCTATCATCAGGCTACTCAGGAATCTAGAAAGTAATGGTCAGGAACAAGATGATGACATTATCCATACCTTATCCTTGATCGATATATTATGTGACAAAAGGGACGTGACATGGTTGTATAACAAGTTGCATCGTGATAATGATCCTCATATGAATTGGGTAGACGTAATGTCTTGCTAGAGGCCGCTTGCGACTTTTGAGTTAGTATAGTTATTGGCCCACTGCCAACTTCATATGGGCCTACAGGGTCGCACACAGGAATGACCCAATAAGAGATAATGTTTAATTTAGGGTCGACGAATTCTATATTTATATATATATATATATATATAATATAAAATTCATTAATAATATTATATAGATATATATTTTTGAAATATATATATCTTTTATATATATATATATATATATATGTATATATATATTATATGATATTATTATATTGTGTTAGTTTTAAATTTAATTTATTAAGATATATTAAATTTAATAACTAACATGATAGATATATAGTATCTCAGATTTAATTTATGAAGATAAATTAAATCTAATGGCTCTTTATTTGGATTAAATAAATAGGTTAAATTAAAACTGTTGGACAGATTTAATTTAAACTGAATTTATTTAATAAGCTCATCAAGATAATTAATAGTTAATTAATTTCGAAATTAATGATGATTAATTTTGAAATTTGAAAATAGCCCTCATAGGTTATAAACTTGATAGAGCAGATATATTGATATACACATGAGAATTGAGAGCCGCAAGGGAAACCCTAGGAGACATTAGAGGCGCTAGCACGCAGTCTCATCGGTTGGAGAGCATTCGTGTGGATACCGGTAGAGGAAGTGGACTTGACGTGTTGGCTCCTAGAGATCGTGAAAATCCTGAATCAAAAAAGGTATGAATCCTTCCAACTTGTTTAAACGCCGTTGATAGATCCTCTATTAGGATTGGTAAAATTTTAAAATTCTTCCGCTGTGCCTGCCGATCCTAACATCTATCTCAGCTTCAGGAAGTAAAGCAGGATGTGGCAGTATTGTTCGTGACCACAATGGCTCGTGGTTAAGGTTAAGGTATAAAAATATATATGAATTTATACTTCACGTGTAAAAATAATAACACGTCCTTTGGGCTAGCGTCCACTATTTTTATAGAAGCATCTACATACCCTAACTCAAAAATAGTAAGGGTGCAAAATATTCATAAACTTGTACAGAAATTGCTCCAAACACTAATCTTTATGGAGGGGTACGAATAGGGCAAAGGGTAGTGTCTCAACTTCCCTTCCCATCCACTTCCCCTCAACTTTTTATCTCATCCCTACCTTTATGAGCAATCTAGATTTAATGGTTTCATAAACTTTTTAAAGATAGTTCTTTGTTATAATTTTAAGTAGTCGTGGATAAAATTTAGTAGTTTGATTTTATTTATTTATTTCTTGATAACAGTTTAACATTTTATTAATAATTTAATTTTATAAAACATTAAATCATTATCATTGATGAGAAGTGAATGGGAAACAAAGTAGAGATGCCCTTTTCCCTCAAAAGTAGCATGGACATTTCACAATATATTATTGAAAATTCCCGAGGGATACATGAAACAAAGGAGTGACCACTCAAAACATGAAAATTGAATGATATCACAATGCCAACGGCTTCCAGAAGAGAGATAGACACATGGAGATCGATAGGACGAGCCCCAACCAATCCACGTAGTTGATCGAGTCACCACACAAATCCGATCATTATTTAGTGACGGGAACAAGCGACGGTGGAGGAACTAGGAGTCAAAGGAAAAGAGTTATCCCAAGCATATTTGAAAGTGATTGGTTTGTCGTAGATAGGTTGACCATTATTAACAAGGCAAAGACCATCACTTGAGACTTTGAACACAGAAGGATCAATGTTCTCTACTGTCTGAAAACCATCACACTTCAACTTGATATCCAGCTGAACACACGTACACTTGTTTTCAATCGTCACCATCCATTCTGGTTTGTTCTGCTCAATCGCTCCTGTCTGATATGTCTCTTAGCGAACAGTTTACAGCTTGGCCTGCATATATGTGATGAAAAAACAAAAAATAAAAACAACAATTTTATATGTAATGCAATAAACTTAATAATAATTTTGGAGAATATTAAGAAACAAGAATTTGTGTAACTGCCATGGGCAATGAGGCCGAGGAGAACAAATAGTGTGGCAAGAACTTTGGTAGTGGTGGTGGCCGCCGCAGCTGACATTTTTGTTTTGTTTTGTGCAGTAATATTAGAGCTTATGGTGATGATGAAGATAATGTGGATTTGTGGTGCTTTCTTTATAAGGAAGAGGGATGGGGGCAAAATTGTCAAACTCACGAGTTTATCGTGAACTTGAATTGTAAATTTGTAAGAGTTTATTTTTATTACTAAATATATATTAATAATTTCTAATTAAATAGTTAAAACATAAAAAATGACAACAATTTAATTTTAATATATTTTAAATTGAAATAGTTGAAATTAAATCAATCAACAATTCATAATTTATCATATTTGACAAAGAATTTTATATAAAATTCATATGTTAAATCGTTGAGTATGATCAATTCGAAAAAGTTAGTAGGAGTTTAATAGTAAGTTAATACGATTTTGTAAGTTGGAAATGTAAAAACGGTAAACTCGTAGTATGAATTCATGAATTTAACTGAGTTTACAATGTAAGTAACACGAGTTTAAGAGTGATTTGACATGATTTTACAAGTTTGAAATGTAAAAACTGCAAATTCAGAGAGTCAACTCGCGAATTTGACAACAATAAATGGGCGTGTGATATTGAATTCTGGGTTATTACCGGTTAATACAGAATCACATCGTTTTATTATAATTAAATTACCTTTTGATTCTTCTTATTCACATCGATTTTTTTATTTCCGTGAGTTAACGATGCCTGATTTGCAGAATCATCGTTTTAATGATTGGAACAACATGTAGCAGTCTAAATTGAGCGGATACTTAAATGGGGGAACGCGCAAACTAAAAATGACCTCAAATATGTAAATTTTAATTTTTGGGTAAGCAATGTTTATTAAGCTACCATGTATGTGAGTATGTGACTAGGAAAAAAAAAAAAGGAAATCAGGATTTGCCAATTTTCCAAGCCTTATTAATTACGGATTTATATTTTTTAATTGAATGAATTCAGATTATATTAAGTTAACTTTCTTTATATATATATATATATAGGAAGTTAACTTTCCTTTTGTCTACGAGAAACTTTCCTGATCATAGAAACCTACAAGACATTATAGTTTACTACTACTTTATTTCATTTCAGTTTTCATTTCATTTTTATCCATGAATTTCAAGTTCAAATGTTGTCTCACATTAAATAAAAAGGGTTAATACCATTGTCAACTTTTATAATTTGATCAAATTTTGATTACATCATGCATATTGCCTGTACAAATTTTTTTTTTTACAAGAAATCATTGAGTCAGTAACATCAGATTTTGTAAATTAATTTACTTCATTCCTAAAATACCCTTAGTCTTTTGAAAAAAGCGACCTCCCATTTTTAATATAAGAGTTGTATAACTTTTTTTTTTGACTTTTTTTTTTAAAAAGTGACATCCCATTCTTAATCATGTGCATTGTAAGATTTGTAACCACACATATCAAAATGAACTCCTTGTATCTCTTGTATTTTGGATCAAAAGCCGCATTACTCCTGATTTAATGCATCATTGGATCTAAAATTGACAAGTATTATGAAACATGTAAAATAACATTTTTGTAACAGGTAATACGTGTTAGGATCATATCCCACAAAATCAGGGATTGTATATTAACATTATTTGGAAATCATATCGTAACGGTAGGAAACGAATCATAGCATTAATTAGGAAGATACATACTTGTATACATAAATAGGCTCACTTGTACATGTTTTTTGATTCAAGGAATT
This sequence comes from Inga oerstediana, assembly GCA_963210345.1. Taxonomy (NCBI): domain Eukaryota; kingdom Viridiplantae; phylum Streptophyta; class Magnoliopsida; order Fabales; family Fabaceae; genus Inga; species Inga oerstediana. The sequence continues at coordinate 45,769,090 of OY723407.1, forward strand.
CAGATTTACAATTTCCCTTTATGTTTATTGTATTACTTGGTATCAGAGCCTCTCTGGTGTGATATTGTGTTTATATTTCGTTGATTTTTTCTGTCACCCGAATAAGAGAAACTTTGCAAGTTTCTGAAATTATATCGTCTATTCCTCCAAAGACTACATGCGCCACACTAGCAGATTCCCCTTCCTTTGGTTGGCTAATGCCTAAAATTTGGGTGTCATTGGAGCTCTCCACAGCAGCACATGGAGTACACGCGCCTGATAGGGCAGCAGCGATAGGAGGCGCTTGAGGGCACGTGTGACATCCTTTTCACTCCGGTTTCTTCCACGGCGGTCGACAGGTGATTTTCAGCCTACCTCTGGAGTTTGGTCTCGTTTTGATCACTTTTGGTATTCAGGATCTCTCTATTCTCGCATTTTTGGCATCATTTTACGCGGTCTGTTTCACCTAACCTACTTCTAGGGGTTATCACGCTCTAGCTTCACGTTTCTAGGTATGGGTTTCCTAACTCTGAAACTATTATTTGCCTTTGACTTGTGAAAGTTTAGTACTTCAGTCACTGCAACACTGTGAAAGAAATTATGAGTTATCTTGAATTTATGTTCTCTGGTAAAGGGAATTTTACTCAGATTCACAAAGTGTGTAAAGGCTTCTATTGCTTTCAGCAGTAGGGTCGTTCCTTGAAGGATTTCTTCTTGGACTTTAAGAGGTTGTATGAAGAGATGAAGGTACTTATGTCTCCGCAGGCCGATCTTCAGACCTGTATCAAGAATTTGGAATTTTAGGCTATCATCAATTTCCTTGAAACTCTTGACCCATCTTATGACACCATCCGATCTCAGATTCTGTCTAGTTAGGAGCTTCCATACCATGAAGATGTGTTCTCATGGGTTCTTTGTGCTGATAGTTTGGTTTATTCGTTTGGAGATTTGAATGCTAGTGCTCTGGCTGGGTGTAACCCCCTACCTCAAAAGCTGTAATTATGATTCGAAAAGGCGTAATTAAAATGGATTAGAGACCAATGGATAATTAAAAATCATTTCAATCCCTTCCTTCCGGTAGGGTTTTCACAAATTCTTTCAAAATTCCTTCCCTATCCTGGTCTCAATCTCAAATTTTGAAAATAATTACCCTGTGCAGTTAAATCACACTTATACATATCAGAGTGTACAAACAAAATTCCGGCAACCCTCGGGTTAATATATATACATACTAAGGGTTCAAACATTCCTATTTAGGGGATTACACAACCGTAGCCAAAATACTATTTACAGAATATACAGTGATCCTCAATCCAAATATGATAACCAACTAAAATCTATGTTTGAACTATCCGCCCTTGGTTGTCTCTTTTCCCTTGGAGCCGCTTGCCTTGTCTGAAGGTTAGTTAAAACAAAGAATGAGATTCAAAAGAATCCCAGTAGTAAAAAATCACTCATACCACATGTAACACATAGCATGCAAGTAAATCATCAAGCAGCAGCAGCAGCAGCAATACACATCATAGCCCACCCTTATTCCCTTTTATCGCCGGGAAGGCACGCAGTCTTTACCTGAACCATTGTTAGCGACTCAGAGACTATTGGTGTGGCGGTGCATACACATAGCCTTACAACTCATATAGCCTTCCGGCCCACAAATAGCCTTTCGGCTTTCACAAATAGCCTTTCGGCCCACAAATAGCCTTTCAGCTCACATATCCACAGGCTTTGCAGCATCCGGAATCATCACAAACCAATAATATAACACACATACAATGCATCACATATAGGATAAGAGTAAGAGTTACTACCTTATTCTTTCCATTGGTGCTCTTTCATAGGTTTCTTACGAGTAGGGCAAATATCGAATCCTATAAATCAAAATCAAGGACGACAGATTAATTCCTATTCCAAGTTCTTTCATTCATAATACTTAATGTTGGTTATCATTTGAACTCTTTAGATGGCTACTAGAAGCCTAGACATATGCCTAAAGGGTTGGAAACACTACACTGAAGATCCCTATTTTGGAAGAGAAAAGACTGATTTTCAGCTCTTGTACTTGAGTGATAGGATGGTTGGCACTTGAGTGAGGTTGGCTCACTTGTGCGAGTGCTTGGCTGAGAGCAACCACAGAGATAGAAAGTATTCACTGCACTTGAGTCCTGACCCTAACACTCGAGTGATGCTCTTATGCTCACCCAAGTCCAACCGAGTGAGGCAAGGAAGTGACTACTCGAGAGCAATAGAAACCCTAAATTGAGAAGTGCACCCAAGCAATAGCTATAGCACTCGAGTGATGGCTCAGCACTCATGGGTGCTAGCACACACTCTTGAAAAATGGCTTGCGAGTGACAACCTGAGATGCGGACTCCTAGTGGAAAATACTTTTGTGCTCGAGTGAGACAGGGTTCACTCGAGTGATGACCCATATCACTCACAAGTGAGAACGTGCACTCTTGTATTCTGGCTTGGAAGTGCGACCAAAAACTAAAGGAAAAGGGAAAATAGGATGCTGCACTCGAGTGACACCCCTGTGCACTTGAGTGAGGCTTATTAGAAGCTAAAACGCAACAACTGACAACAACTTCCTAAACTTGAAACTAAAGGGTCTAATGGTCCCCAAAACTAACAACAACCTGCTCCCAATCAGTTTTTCACAAGGAATTCATTGGACACACTAAAACAACCAAATTCTCATCCCAACAACAAGTTTTGGTTTTGGACATCCCATTCCCATACCTTACTCAATTTCCCCCAATTCCTCTTCCAATGTTCCAAACCAATTTCAACATGCAAATATCACCACATAACACCAATTCTACCATAAATCATCATACAACTCATGCATTCCAAATCACACTTAAAACAGGGAAAATTCCAAAAATATTAAAACTTGACCAGAAATCACAACATATATGCCAAAATGCTACAAATGCTCACCTCTTAAACTTGCCAAGATTATATCCTTGATTCCTTAACTCTCAAATTCGTTCAAGCTCCAAAACACCTTCTTTTAAGAATCTAAAACCATCAAGATGAAGCTCTCATCAAGGCAGTCAATATTAAAGAAGAGCATTTGAGAACCATAATAACATCAAAATCTTACCTTTCACTTTCTCTGTCCTCTTGGTCTTGCACGAAAATGGAGTTTGGGAGAGAGAAGATGAGATGATGATGAAGTTTTAGATTTTTCCCCTTAAACCAACCACCCGAGCTGACTTGGAGGGAGAGAGAAGAGAGGAAAAGAGTTTGAAAATTTGATCTCCATCCTATGGTCTACATTTTAACACTTATCAAAATCTTGGTTTCCCTTCCATGATCACATATGAGCTTATACACATACAATTCCACTCTCTTGCTCAATGAATCTCAACCATTGATCTTTGAATTACCAAGGAATTTCCTCTTCGACAATTGACCAATCGATCGGTAACTTTTCATTTTCCCATTTTGCCCGTGATTATGGCAATTCTTACTGAATCATCACTAAAACACATTTATATATTTCCATATCACTTTAATATGCGCCCTCCCTCTAATTTAATTCAATTTAGATGTTAATCTATAATTGAACTTAAATACAGGTTTTAAGCATTGATCATAATACATTCAAGTCAAAATTCACATCATATTCTTCAAAAGTGTTTATTTAACAATAACTACATCCACTCTTGAAGTCATTAGCCCTTAATCCCATTTTTGGGTCATTACACTGGGTATGGCCCCTTTAAAAACAAGAATTATGGCTCCAAATAGGGCACTAATGCTCTGAATGTGACTTCTGGCAGTGTTATCTATAATTATTGTAAGGAACCTGGTCATATTAAGTGGAATTGTCGTAAATTGCAGAATAAACAGCATCACGATCAATGGCGTGGTTTTGCCTATATTACACAGATACTTGATCAGTCTGATTCTGGTCCATCATCTGTAGGGGCACTTGCTATAAGTAATTTGTCCTTTGATCTTGCTATTTCTTCCACGAAGTGGGTCATTGATTCTGGTGCTACTGACCACATGACAGGTAACCATCATTTATTTTCATTGTATGACCTTATGCCAACCCATCCTCTACATTTGTCGCCAATGGTTCCTCTATTCGTGTACTTGGATTAGGCACCATTAAACCAACTCCATCCATTTCTTTATCTTCTGTCCTCAGTGTTTCTAATCTTATGTTTAATCTTTTGTCTCCCAGTAAACTGACTCATCATTTGAATTGTTTTATCTCACTATTCTCTGACTATTGTTTGATTCAAGATCTTTCGATGAAGCAGATTATTGGTAGAAGCTATGAATTTGGTGGGCATTACATCCTTGTAGATCAGGTGCCACGTTTTATTGCTTATTCTGGTGGGTCGTTCCCTTTTGAAATCTATTGTCGTCTTAGTCATGTGTCACTTTCGTCCCTAAAGAGGTTGTATCCTTAGTTTGCTTTTATGTCTACTTTAGATTATAAGTCATGTCAGTTTTCCAAACACAATTGTGTTCATTTGGCACCTCGAGTCAATAAACGGGCTATATCCCCCTTTGAGTTAGTTCATTATGATGTTTAGGGTCCTTGTTTAGTTGTGTCTTAGACTGGTTTTTGATATTTAGTCACTTTTGTTGATGATTATTCCTAGATAACTTGGCTTTACTTAATGAAACATCGTTCTGGATTGTTTTCTCATTTTCATACTTTATGTAATGAAATTTGCACTCTGTTTGGTACTCCTATGAAAATCCTTTGAAGTGACAATACGAAAGAATGCTTTTCCACCTAATTCACAGATTTTATGTGCAGCCATGGCATCCTTCATTAGTCTTCTTGTGTTGATACACCTGCTCAAAATGGTGTTGCTGAAAGAAAGATCCGTCATCTATTTGAAACTGCTTGTACTCTCATGTTTAACTCCTGTGTCCCTAAACCCTTTTATGTTGATTCCGTGTCTACTGCTTGATTCTCATTAATCACATGCCTTCGACTGTTCTTAGTGGTGACATTCCATATTCCATTCTGTTCCCTGCCACTAAGTTGTTTCCTATTGATTTGGAATTTTTAGCTGTGTGTGCTTTGTTTGGGATGTGAATCCCAGTATCCGTAAACTCAATCTTAAGTCTTTAAAATGTGTATTTCTTGGGATTATCAAGTCCATAAAGGTTATCAGTGTTACTCTCTCAATCTCCATCGTTATCTTGTGTCTATTGATGTGTCCTTTCATGAGTCCTCTCCTTTCTTCACGTCTTCGGTATTGTCTGAGTCTTTTGCCTTAATTGACCATCTTGATGATGTCTTGCTGGCAACCAACAAATGAAGAGGAAGAAAGACATGTAGCATTTGATATGTTATTTTGTAATACAGGCTAGTTGTTGTGTACATCTATTGATATTTTGTAGGAATGCCTTGTTGCAGAAAATGCACTCATGTAATGAGACGTTTAACAATATCATGAGTTATTTTGGCAACATAATCAGTTATTTTCACAACATGTAATTATGGAATGATTTACTCTCAAGTTTTCCAAGTATGGACCTTGACAACATGTTATGCGTATGTTTAGAACATGTTTAGTCATTTTTACAAGTTGTTTAACAGGTCAAGGAAACAACGTCTTTACACACCAAGGTGACCACACCATTTTTTTTTGGTTTACAACTCGATATGCATGTTTTCACAATATTGAAAGTCAATTTAATAGCTATATTCTTATGTATGATGACCATAGCAAGTTGCATTGTTTACAACAGCGTGAACGCTTATTTTACAACATGATCAGTCATTTTAACAACGACTAAGCATGTGTCCACATGAAACTACGATTAACACAAAAAATGGGATTGTCCACTACTTTATGTAGTTTTAACAACATCTTAAGTTATTTTTTCAACTTCTGAAGTTAATTTTACAACTTATTTCTGCCATTGCACTAGGAAAAGATCTTGGTCCATAGCAAGTTTAACTCTATAGATGGCGCTGTTTACAACTGCTAACGCTTAGTTTACAACAGGATAAGTCATTTTAATAATGTCTAAGCACGTGGCCACATGTAAATCCACTGAACATTGAAGATGGGAAGAGTTAACTACTCTGTGTAGTGTTTACAACATCTTCAGTTATGTTCACAACATGTTTAGTTATGTTTACAACTTATTAAGTTATGTTTACAACTAATATCTGCCATTGCACCAGGGCAATAACTTGGGCCATATCAATAAGTTGCACATTATATTGCTGTCACTTCTGTCATTATTTACAACGTTTAATGCTTCTTTCACAACATTATTAGTCATTTTAACAACTTCCTCTAGCACCCCTTCATCATCTACAAGATCCACAAATGTTGATGTATCAAGGGCAACTTTAAACTTCATTTGGATTTCATTACTTTCATGAGAATCTGCAACACAAACTTTGTATTAACAACTTCCACAGTAATATTTTCAACTACATATGCACATATTAACAACACGTTAACAACACTTTTTTTATCATCATATCAGCATTTTCTAAAAACACATACCACACTCACATTCAATTAGACCCACTCAAAACAAGGCCATAACTCTATTTGCTTCCCCAAAAACAGAGCACAGGTTCTGTACGTATTAACATCTATAACTGTCATATTAACAATTACATCTGCACGAATTTACAACACTTTTTTGGTTTCATTTCTGAATTTTCATAGCAAAGAACCACAATTATATTCACCATTCCCACTTAAAACACAATAGTTCCTCTATAACCTTGCCCCAAAAATAGAGCACTCTAACATAAACACAACCCACCCAAGGTGAAACCTAAACTTCAATGGTCAAGATCATATGTGTAGCAAATTCTTATCATTTCTTGTCTACCACCTATCATTCATTTTTGAGGCCAAGCTCCAACCTTTGACCAACCCCTCAATCTCAATCCAACCAACTTTCACACAGAAAAGAAAAAAAATTCAGTTCGCTGCTGTACCTCGCTACCCGTAGATGGACGATGCAGAAGAAGACATTCCCAACAACATTAACACCACGTTGTATCCCTTCAATGTTGCACCTCCAACGTTTGCACATCATCTATCCATTTCTCTCTTTCTCCTTAATCCAAAAAACACGTCTTCCCTCCTTTCCTCCGGTGCCTTTTCTGTAGTTATTTTAGTGGGGGTAATTGTGTAAATGGACAATGGGAATTCAAGTCAGAAAAGTACCTAGGGACTTTTCTGATCATTGACTTTTCAAAAGGACTTTTGTGGTATTTTTTCTGTTGCTTGGGACCTAGGTGTTATTTTCCCTAAATTAAAATAACATTAATATTCTTCTACATGCTTTTATCCTTCTCATATTCTCCATGCACATAATTAATACTAGACAGCTATTCGACTTCAACGGTCACCATAACAGCACATAGGGAACAGTCAAAAGCTTTATCACCTTCATCTCTATCCTCTTCCTCTTCATCGTAGTTCCTACTTTCGTGTCCCAGTCTTTTGTGTGTAAAACAGAAGTGAGCCAGCTTCTCATACTTCACTTTTACCTTGACCACAGGCAAGTTCTTAGGTTGAGGCATTAGAAAACTAGGAACTAATGGTTTATCAACATCAAACTCAATCTAGATCCTTCCAAAGTTATGAGCAACAGCACGTGCATCCTCTGGATTCTTTATTGCTATAACCCTTCCTATTTTACTGGGGAATTCTAAATAATTTTCCATCATTTTACCAGTAGGAGGTATATTTTGGAATTGGATCCAAAATGGGCAAGTGTTTAAATGAATCTCATTGTCACAAAGACATGGTTTCCTACTTTGAAAAGTTAGCATCTAATGTTTTACTACCCAAGAGTTCTCATCAAGTACCCACGTTGCTTCCTCTGGATACTGAAACTTAAATGAGAACATATTGAAACCAATCCCTTTGACCTCCAATTTCCCTCTTACCTTCCATACTGCAAAAACACTCTCCTTAATAGCAATATAACTTATCTTAATCTTTGATATAACTCTTCCCACTAGCTTATTCATACTCCCCTCCTCCATTTCCTCACTATTTTGTCGAATCTTCTATGTAAACTCTTTTATCTCCATGCTCAATAATTTGCACACTCTTTCCAATCAGCAACCACTATGAGAATTGAAATGTAAAGTAACTCCACAACCTTCTCAACAACAAAGTGGATAGTATAATAAATAGCACACTTAGAGAAACTCAATCTCTAAATAGAACTCACTCTCAAACTGAGAAAAGACCCCGGCATAGTGACTTCTCGCCTTCTCAGCTCGAGAGACTCCAAAGTTATTGTACTAATTGAAGATTCACAATTTGAATCTATTTACACTACTTTAGAAATCATGATATATGATGATTATTAATTGCTATACATCAAGGTTTTGAACTGTCATATATACGGTCACTATAAAAGCTCGTCCCAGGTACATTCAGGTTTCGAACTATTATTTATTCTAGAATTATTATAATATTATAATATAACACCCATTGTGTATTGAGGTTTGGTGAGGCCATGATCCGCCCATTGCTGTGATAATAATTAACAGGCACATGTAAACAACCATCATAATATATGGTAATACTTGTATGATACATAATGATTTTATTTTACAATTGTTATTTATTCAATAACATATGTACATAATGGTTTGTATATAAAAACTGTGACTTTTAACAAACTTTAATAACGGTCTCATGTAGACAACCTTTATGAAATGAATACATAAATAACAGTTTATAAATATTAACCATGAACATTTATATTGCATAATGGTTTTTATATAATAACCGTGATGCATAAATATAAGACTCTTCAAGTGAGAGTTTTTGAACTAGTTGACCTCCTTTATATATATATAATAGAATAGCAGTACCTCCAACACCATGTGGCTATGCAATTTAGCATGGATTAAGACATTCCAAGCTTTATGGGTAGAATTATTGACAACTATTGATGTATATAAGTGATAATATAACTGTTGACCTATATATAATTGTGTCTCTTCACAGGAATTAACCCCTAAAAAGCAAAGGACTCTAGGAAAAAACATACACCCCTATAAAAAAAGGAAGGGTTTGTATAACCCCTACGCCCTTTCTGATAGGGTAATTTGTTTTTCCCCATCTTTATTTCTTTCTTAATTACTGAACAAACACAAGGTATAGGTGAAAATTTACATTATTATATATACATATATAAATCAGGAGTGTTATTGATTCTAGCCATAAAGCCCATAAAAAACTTGATTTATCCAAATTACATTGCTACTTGATGAGGAAAGTACTACTTTATTATATATATATATATATATATATAGAAGAGACGAAGTAGCTCAAAGACTCTTACATTGAAGAGTCTATGACTGATCACAATGTTGAATTTCATAGCATTTAATTTGGTGTAACATGCTCAATAGAAAAATAGGAGAGGAAACTTCAGTTAGAGCAATATGGGATTTCCAAAAAAAAAAAAATATAACTTCACAATAATAAATTCAATATGTCACCTGAACTAGTTCATTTATAGAACTTGTTTGTGAATGACTCTTGGTACATTTGAACTAGTTTATTCACTGAGCTTGTTCATGTATGACTCTCATTGGTACACATGAGCTAGTTGATTTATCACATCTATTGAACTTTATGAAGTAACTTCCAGAGATATGCACAATTCCACAAAAGGATATTTATTTTCCTTAGGGATTATATGTCCAGAAGTTACTTTAAAAAAGATCAATAAAGTAGGAACCTTTAGTCAAAGCAATGGGTTAACAACTTCCTATAATAGGAAATGAATATTTGATCAAAGCAATAATAGGCTTTCCAAAAAAACATAACTTCACAAAAGCAAGTTAATGTCACTTTGAATGTTTTATCGCATCATGACTTCACAAAGGCACCTTATTAGAATAAGGAGAACAGAGCACCAAAGGAATGTAACCTAACTAGGGCTCATAAACGATAAAAACACGAGTTAGGGCAAATAAAAGTAACTTGCTCGGCAGTCGCTAAGACAAGTGTGAAGGTTTTAACTAGTACAGCTATCACTGAGAAGTAAGACGAAGGCTTTTTATGGTGGGGCTCAACTAAAAACAACTCTAGACGGCCAAAAAAGACAACAGGAGTACTAGGGTTACAATAAAGGAGGGACTTCGTGCGAACAGACTAAGTGTCAAGTGTGTTTTGTTTCAGACGCTTAAATAGAAGAGGAAGAATAGAGTTTTTTGGGATGTCGTGTCGAAGACTTTACATAACGATTATATCAATAAAACCGTTATGTATTTGTTTATATTTATTATGGTTCTTTGTCAATAACCGTGAGCTATGTTATTGTTTTAACATATATGTATATAATAGTTATTACTTAATAACCGTGAGGTATGTTATTTTTTTAAAATATTTAGTGCTGCTAGTGTCCATATAATTACATTTTTATATTTTATAAAAATAGAATGGAAAAATATCACCCTCTGGTGACTAGTTGCTTGATAGATGATCTGAGGTCTACTGCAAATTTAGGAACTTTTGTTTTGTTTAATTTAAATGTATCAAATGTTTCATAGATTCGCAGCAAACCACACATCATCATGATACTCATCTTAGCCATTGAAAGAACAAAGGAGGACAATAAATATTAGGAAATTGGGAGTTTTTATAGATTGGAAGTGATAGTTCGAACCAGCATTGCACATATTGGAAGTTGAAGAGGACTAGTCACACACAGAGGTGGGTAATGAAAGGTACTTGGTTCTCATGCTGATTATTGAAGAATGAAAAGCACAGAGTATTATCATCGTGAGAGTGGGGAAGGGGAAAGGTTTGAGCCGTTTAGTTGACAATATGTTGTTTTTTTGATATGAAGTTGGAAGGCAAATCATTTGTTTGTTCATCTAACGTTTCATGATGGTGTAATCGTAAGAACCATTATTCTCTTGAGACTATTTATGACGGTTATAAAGTACAATCATTATGCATTTACATGGTATTCTAATAAGTGACAGTTGTTACTTAATAACCATAATGCTACCTTTTTTATTTTTTAAAAAAGTTTTGGTGGTTGATTATGCAACCACCATTTTACAGCAAAAGGAGACAAAGTAAATAAATAGACTAAAAATAAAAAGTTATAGGGATGTTTTAAGAATCTGATGCAATGTCAGATTCTTCATTCGCCAGTAACTCCTCCTTCTCGTTTAAAGAGCTAACAGGAGAGGTAAGTTCTTTCAAGTATTGGTTTATGCATACTTGCTCTCTCAAGTATACTTGGATCATATGATGGAGCTTGTAGGTTGTGTGGATGAGACCGTCAATGCTTGTTGGCAGAGGGTGTTCACCTTTCAGTTTTTTTTCCAGATGATGAATTAGAAGTTCTCTTGCATTTGTCGATGATGTTTTGTTAAATCAGAAGTTAGCTTTAAGAATTTGAAATTGAAGTAGGGAAGTAGAGTTCAGTTTTTGGACATTTATATAGAGAGGATTTCATTGATTATCAAGCTGTCGTGTCTTTTAGTATTAAAGATCATATTTTACAAATGATGATGGTTAATTCTTAATAAGCATTATGTATTTAAAATTTTTTTAATTTATACTGTTAATTGCATAATCAACCACAATATTAACTTAGAACTGTTAAGTATGCTGGTAAAAATACTTTACGATTTTTAATTAATAACAGTATACTATTTCTCCCTCCCTTAATAATGAGGATAAGGAAAAGGAGGATGAAACTGCCATCCTTATTATCCTGTTCATCCTCCTCTTCCTCATCCATATCCTCATTCTCATAATCGGAGGAGGGAGATGAAGGTCAAGTCAGAGTATTATCATCAATGTGGGGAAGGGGAAAGGTTTTGAACCATCACGGCTTTTGTTGTTTCATGACGGTTTTTGCATAACAATCATCATTCTTATGAGACAAAATATGATAGTTACTGATTACCACTGTTATATTTTTTGCTTGGACTTCTATTAAGTAATAGGTTTTAATTACTAACCACTACTATAAAAAACACAAGCTGTAGCGCTTAATTTAAAAAACACTATGGCGCTTGGGAAACGCCATATCTTCCAGCGCCATTAAAATAAGCTACGGCGTTTCTTGAATATGAAAGCACTGTAGTTTGATTATTTAATTTTTTTAATTATAAAGCTATGGTGCTTTCAAGGGGAAGTACCATAGGATATTGACACTTCCTATGGCACTTTTCTTGGGAAGTGCCATAGGAAGTCAATGACTTCCAATGGCACTTCCCTGGAGAAGGGCCATAGGAAGTCTTTATTTTTTTAAAAAAAATTTGTAATTATTTTATTTTCCTGATGTAATCCTCCATTTACAATCAAAAGTCCACAGTAATTTATAATACAATCTATAGCAATATGAAATAACATGTATCTTTTGCAATATTACGTTTTCATGTATCAAGCATAAAAGAACTCTAGCATTTAACTTGCTTAAACTTAAGCCATACACATTATTTCTACGGATGATTAAATTAAATATTATTATATTTGTAAGCTTAAAAATTTAAAAACTTACAATATATTGGAAGTTCAAGAAGACAGAGTTGAAACTTCAAATAAATACCTGAAAACAAAATTTTGAGCAAACCACGTCGCCCTTTCCGCCGTCGCAGCACCTTCATCCCCTCCACCAATCCATCTTTGTGCCAAATGACAAGATGACACAAGAGAAAAGAACACCGGGGAAGGGTCTTGTTGTCATGAAGGAGGTCCAAAGAAAATTACGAGAAAGGGGAGGAGATTTATTGTGAGGTGGAACAAGAAAGGACAAATTGAGAATCTATTAGATTTCAAAATTTAATCTTTATTGTTACTTCTATAGTAAGCTTCCTCTCCTTTCTCTTAATTTGCTTTATGGACCTCCTTCAAGACAATAAGACCCTTCCCCAGTACTCTTTTCTCTTGTGTCATCTTGTCATTTGAAGGAAAAGATGATTGGCGGAGGCGCTGGCGATGGTGGAGGGGGCGATGTAACCCTCTTCATAATTATTATTCGAAATACGTGATTAAAATAAATTAGAGACCAACGGATAAACAAAACTCATTTTATACCCCATCCTTGAGATAGAGTTTTCACAAATACTTTTCGAAATCTAATTCACCTGGTCTCATATTCATATTTCGAATATAATTACTTTGCGAAGATAAATCACATTCGTACTAATCTTACAGTGCATAACATAAATCCCGGCAATCCCGAGTTCATATCTTCACTAATGGGTTTCAAAGGGCACATTTGCCCATATACAAGTTCTCATATGGGGATTACACAATATCATCTCTAAATCTACATATACATTCCGAATACACATTCCCAAATCCAAATACGAATACAAAATTTAAACAATATTCCCATCTATGATAACCAAATGCCAACATCAAACTCTAACGAAAGCCCTAGCCGACCTTGGTTGCTTGTTCCTTCCTCGATCCACTTGTCCTGTCTAAAATATTGGTAGGGGTGAGATTCGAGAGAATCTTAGTAGGAAACAAATACCAATATGCATGCAAGATAAGTGTCTAATATATGACATGCTTGCATTCCAAAACTCATGCTCACACAATGACATATTTGCGTGCTTAATGTTTCAAACAACATACTTATGGCCATATCATAAATAGAAACAGAGCTTCAATCAATCATATATGTTTCACATAATCAAGCAAAGCAATAACATGCATCAATACACTAACACAAATATCAAATACATGCAGGAGAGATAAGTTCCCTACACTTGTTCTTTCCACATATGCTCCAGCATCGGCTACTCACGATCAAAGCCAATATCGAACCTTATAAACCAAATAAGGACATAGGGTTAATCTCTAATCCAAATCCTTACTTTTATATAACTTAAAGTTGGTTATCATTCACAACCTTTAGGTGGCTATAATAAGCTCAACTGAAGTTTAAAGGATTGGGAAGTACTAGGTTGGAAATCATCTTTCAAAATCACAAAGTGCTGTAGACAGGCGTTGGCTACAACCCAAGAATCTCTGGCTGCGGCCAAAAATAGCATAAAAGGTTTTTGGCTGTAGCCAAGAATTTCTGGCTGAGGCCAAGAAGTGCATAGAAAGTTTTGCGCTGCAGCCAAGGAAAATTCGAAAAATTATAATTAATTATAGAAAAATTGAAATGAGGTGATCACAAAGCCAAATGAAAGCTATCTAAGTCGTCATCACTGGAAAAATATGGATCAAGGCTGTCCATAACCACAAAAATACAGAATTGCACAAGTATCCACACTGCTCCAGAATCAAGTCCATTTTTTGACATCAAAATTTGGACCACCATAACTCCCAACTCACAAAATGAAATTACACAAATTATTTATCCATTTTGAAGCTTGGAATGTGAACTTTAAAATTGGAAAGTTTCAGAATTTTTAGACATTATTTGCCTATTTAAAACGTCAATACAAACAGACTGTCCAGAACAAAATGGACAGATTTTTAGTTTCGGCTCAATTGCTTCCAATGGTTCAATTTTCACATCAAACATCTTTCTCACACAAAATTTCACAAGGATCCATTGGAAACACCAAAACAACCAAATTCACATCACATTGACATGTTACACCACAGCCACAACATGCCACAACCTAAACTCACATTGCAATTCTTTACTTTTCAAAGTTCTAAACCAATTTTAATGAACATATAACATAACAAAACACCAATTGCCCCACATTACACCTTGCAATTCATGTATTTTGAAGTTATCAAAAAATCAGGGCAAAAACCATAATTCACAATACTCAACCAAATATCACAAAACTTAGTTCAAAAGGCATCAAATACTCACCTTTTCCTCTTTCCCAAACCAATTCTTTGATTCTTCATCTTTCCACTTTTCCTCAAGCAATCAAACACCTCCTTTCAAGAATCTAAAACCATAGAGATGAAGCTCTCATCACTATGAATAAGATTATAGAAGAGGATTTAAGCATTAGAGGCCATTTACTAAACCAAAACGCACCTTGTTTCTTTCTCTTTCCTCCCCCAAGCTTGTGAAAATGGAGATGGGAAGAGAGAGAAAGATGAAGATGAAGAAGACAATCAGATTTTTGAGTGCCCAAAAGCTCTTGGCCGTCTAGAAAAAGATAGGAGAGAGGGAGAGTTTGAAGTCTTGACCCAAGATAAAGGGTCCATATCTTGCCAAGTGTCACCCTCTTATCACATCTCCTATGAGCTCACATAAGGTCATACACACATGATTCCACCCTTGATCTCTTGTTCAAATCAACCCTAACAATTGATCTTTAAGTTACCAATGGGTTTCCTCTTCTGTAATTGACCAATTGGTCGGTAACTTTCCTGTTTTGCTCCTGATTATGGCAATTCTCACTGAATCACCACCAAACATATCATATCTTTCTATTTAACCACAATATGTGTCCTCCCTCTATTTTCAGTCAATTTAGATGTTAATTCATAATTGAACTTAAATACAGGGTTTCGGTGCTGCTCATAACACATACGAATCCAAATTCACATCGTATTCTCCAAAGTGCACCATTTTACTTTCTTTAATACCCCAAAGATATAAGAATCATTAGGGAATAAATTTGAGCTCCTGCTAAACCGGAGCTTAGCAGTCCACTTAGCTCAGGCTTATTCTCTAGCCTCAAATCTCAAAATTTGGGGTATTACATTTCTCCCCCTGTTCAATAAATGTCGTCTTGAAATTTGTCGTACCACGTAAACCCTAAACTCTATCACACACATTAACACGCCATTAGCCTTTTGTTGTGTTGGTATCACAATTGCTTTTCATATTGTGACAGTCCTTTCTAGACCACCCCCATAAACAATATGCCATACAAACCGCAATCGGCTCATTTCATGATTACCACACAAACACAATCACCACACATTCGTCAAGCAAATGCAATTGCCACTACGTACGATTGCCACAACATACTATTATCACATATCACAATATCCAAAGGCTCTAAATCATGAGCCATATAATAAGATCTTAATAGTTGGGTGGCATAGGTAACTACTCTGCTCAACTCAATTTAATCATCCCTTCCGGGAATAACTCGTAACACATAGATTCATTCCACCTAACAAATAGCTTCCGTTACATTCACATGTTCCTAAGCTTTCGCCGTATCCATTTTCACAGTATTACCCTTACCTGTTCACCCACCAGTAACTCTATTAGTAGTAACTGGTGCTTTTGGATATCCACAACAATATCACATTGCCGTATCAAATTTCACGATGTTAGCCTTACCCGTACACCCACCAGTGACTCCGCTAGTGGTAACCGGGGCTTTTGGGTACTAAAGCAATAATATCACATTGCCGTATCACATTTCACGGCGTCACAACAATATCTACGACAGGTTTATAATGATGCATTACTTGCAAGTCACAAGACGATAGTGCTCTCAGCGGTATACACAATGATGCATGATGATTGTCACAAGATACACAATCACACCCCACCCTCATCCCCTTTTACCACCGGGAAGACACATAGTCTTTACCCAAACTGTTGTTAACGACTCAGGGACTATTGCCGTGGTGGTGCTTACACACATATACACATATACCGCAGCTCGTGCTGTTTGCAAGAATACCTCAGCTTTCGCAGCTTGCACACATATCTCATTGTAAGAATACCTCAGCTTCCGCCTCTTGCACAAATACGACAGCTTTCGCCATTACCATATAGCTTCCACAGTAACACATATTACAAATTCTAATTTTACACACCACCTTTTGGCTTAGGGTCTACACCGGTACAACTAGCTTGGTGGCTAGCTTTGCTCTGCTACACAACCACACCCCAATCACAGCTTATTCACAATTATCACACCCCACCCTCATCCCTTTTTACCGCCGGGAAGGCATGTAAACCTTACCCGAACCATTGTTAGCGACTCATGGACTATTGACGTGGCAGTGCATACACATATGATCCACAATCACACCCCACCCTCATCCCCTTTTACCATCGAAAAGACACACAGTCTTTATCTGAACCATTGTTAGCGACTTAGGGACTATTGTCGTGGCAGTGCATACACATATGATCCACAATCACACCCCGCCTCACCCCCTTTTATCGCCGGGAAGACACACGGTCTTTACCCGAACTGTTGTTAGCAACTCAGGGATTATTGGCATGGCAGTGTATACACATAGCCATACGGCTCACAATAGTCAATCCCCCGTAAACTACCGCCCCAGCGAAACAGTCCTCCGATATGGGAACCACCGCATGCTGCCGCAGGTGAAAGACATTAAAAATGTTTGTCACACCTTGGGCCTATGCCAACCAGGCGCAGCCCACTGAGCCAACTCGATTCGGCCCAACTGGGGAGATGGACTCACAATACACAATCACGACAAGTTGGAACCGGGTATCTTAACAACTTCACCTTCAACACCGTGATTATTTTTCACCAAACTGGGACCCTTCAAGACCCCTTCTCACAATATAATTTGGCCCAGAAGTTTTTACTTCCCGAAGCCATAACTAACACATCACACTTTCTGCCTCGAGCTCCGGCTAAGTGTAGTACTTAAACACATCACATTCACCACACTTCCACTGCGCACTCTAAGGTCTATCTCCTCATCTGTGCTTTAATAATGTCAGGTTGATTTAGTAAAAGTTCCATAGGAATCTCCTACTACAACTGACAATACTCACAATCTGCATTCAACTGTGCCAGACATTGGTCTGATTCAACTTGAATCATTCTGAGCTATATGACTTCTTATCTCAAGAAAACTCATTCACTGTAGGATTCATTACAATACACCATTATTGAGAGCCAACGCTTTCGTAGCGCTAATCTACAATTCAACATCAGGGTGGCTGCACTTCAGGGATCTTCGTCAAGGAGGCTACACTCTAGGTTTGTCGTCTTGGTGATTCTACACTAGGGTTTGTCGTCACGGTAGCTCTACACTACAGTACCAGAACTCTCCGTAGGTAGCCCTTTGCAATTAGATTTTCCCATAGGTAGCCCTCTCTGATAAGAACTCTTCGTAGGTAGCCCTTTCTAATCTGAATCCTCTGTAGATAGCTCTGTCTAGTTGGTCATCTCAAAATGAAGGTGTCATTGTAACGAGAACTCAGAAGCCATTCACACATTCTATTTTTTGTCTCAACCTTGAGACCACACCTCATAACCATTCATAGTTCTATCCAGAACCATTCTCAGGTCAGTGGCACATTCTAGTTTCATATGTCAGGGCAATATTCTGCTACCAACGATCAACACCACTCTAGCTTGTACACAGCTAGTCGTGCCTTCCACACTGGTTTTACTCTTCTAATTCTCGGGTGAACCACAATGATTAACCATATCCACATCACAAATAATGTATACACACAGCCCTTAAACTCATATATCCATAAATAGCGGGGACACTAATGTGTATACCACAAACAAACCAAGTCATCATCTATGACTTAAGGCAGCAGCTACTGCCATTATCCTAGCAAATCCTATCTTTTCCAGGAACTATAGCTCTAATACCATAAATGTAACCCCCTTCATAATTAATATTTGAAATACGTGATTAAAATAAATTAGAGACCTACGGATAAACAAAACTTATTTCATACCCCATCATTGAGATAGGGTTTTCACAAATACTTTTCAAAATCTAATTCACCTGGTCTCATATTCATATTTCGAATACAATTACTTTGCGAAGATAAATCACATTCATACTAATATCACAGTGCACAACATAAATCCCGACAATCCCGAGTTCATATCTTCACTAATGGGTTTCAAAGGGCACATTCGCCCATATACAAGTTCTCATACGGGGATTACACAATATCATCTCTAAATCTACATATACATTCTGAATACACATTCCCAAATCCAAATACGAATACAAAATTTAAACAATATTCCCATCTATGATAACCAAATGCCAACATCAAACTCTAACGAAAGCCCTAGCCGACCTTGGTTGCCTGTTCCTTCCTCGATCCACTTGTCCTGTCTAAAATATTGGTAGGGGTGAGATTCGAGAGAATCTTAGTAGGAAACAAATACCAATATGCATGTAAGATAAGTGTCTAATATATGACATGCTTGCATTCCAAAACTCATGCTCACATAATGACATATTTGCGTGCTTAATGTTTCAAACAACATACTTATGGCCATAGCATAAATAGAAACAGAGGTTCAATCAATCATATATGTTTCACATAATCAAGCAAAGCAATAACATGCATCAATACACTAACACAAATATCAAATACATGCAGGAGAGGTAAGTTCCCTACACTTGTTCTTTCCACGTATGCTCCAGCATCGGCTACTCACGATCAAAGCCAATATCGAACCTTATAAACCAAATTAAGGACATAGGGTTAATCTCTAATCCAAATCCTTACTTTTATATAACTTAAAGTTGGTTATCATTCACAACCTTTAGGTGGCTATAATAAGCTCAACAGA
Organism: Inga oerstediana; assembly: GCA_963210345.1. NCBI lineage: Eukaryota > Viridiplantae > Streptophyta > Magnoliopsida > Fabales > Fabaceae > Inga > Inga oerstediana. The sequence goes on from OY723407.1 coordinate 45,788,522, forward strand.
AGCTTAAAGGATTGGGAAGTACTAGGTTGAAAATCATCTTTCAAAATCATAAAGTGCAGAAGACAGGGGTTGGCTGTAGCCCAAGAATCTCTGGCTGCGGCAAAAAATAGCATAGAAGGTTTTTGACTGTAGCCAAGAATTTCTGGCTGAGGCCAAGAAGTGCACAGAAAGTTTTGCGCTGCAGCCAAGGCAAATTCGAAAAATCATAATTAATTATAGAAAAATTGAAATGAGGTGATCCCAAAGCCAAATGAAAGCTATTTAAGTCATTTTCACTGGAAAAATATGGATCAAGGCTGTCCATAACCACAAAAATACAGAATTGTACAAGTATCCACACTGCTCCAGAATCAAGTCCAGTTTTCGACATCAAACTTTGGACCACCATAAGTCCCAGCTCACAAAATGAAATGACACAAATTATTTATCCATTTTGAAGCTTGGAACGTGAACTTTAAGATCAGAAAGTTTCAGAATTTTTAGACATCATTTGGCTATTAAAAATTTCAATACAAACAGACTGCCCAAATTGAATTTGGGACATCTAAAGTGAGACGTCCCAAATTGAATTTGGGATGTCTAAAGTCCCACTTTAGACGTCCCAAATTCAATTTGGGACGTCTAAAGTTAAAAAAAAATTAAATTTTTTTTTTACACTTTAGATGTCCCAAATTCCATTTGGGACATCTAAAGTGTAAATTTTTTTTTAATTTTAGACATCACTTTAGATGTCCCAAATTGAATTTGGGACTTTAGATGTCCCAAATTCAATTTGGGACGTCTAAAGTTAAAAAAAAATTAATTTTTTTTTTTTGCACTTTAGATGTCCCAAATGGAATTTGGTACATCTAAAGTGTATAATTTTTATTTTATTTTAGACATTACTTTAGATGTCCCAAATTGAATTTGGGATGTCTAAAGTACCACTTTAGACATCCCAAATTCCTACTTTAGACATCCCAAATGGAATTTGGGACATCTAAAGTGTAAAAAAACATTTGTTTTTACTTTATACGTCCCAAATTGAATTTGCGACGTCTAAAGTGGGACTTTAGAATTTGGGACGTCTAAAGTGACGTCTAAAGTAAAAAAAAAAATATTAATTTTTTTTTTAACTTTAGATGTCTCAAATTGAATTTGGGACGTCTAAAGCTACCAAGTTCCCACACATAATTACAAAAATGCCACCGCCTATGTTTTAGACGTCCCAATTTTAAAAAGGAATGTCTTTTAGGGTAGTAGTATCTATATTCTGTAGTAGTGAAAGAGTCAATGCATGCAGAAATTCAGGCTCTTAAGAAGAATCAGACTTGGGAGCTTATTGAATAACCCCTAGGAAGCAACCAATTGGATGTAAATGGATTTTTAAAACCAAGTTTAAGGCCAATGGTGACATTGAACGGCACAAAGCTTGCCTCATGGCTAAAGGATACACCCAAACTGAGGTTGTGGATTACTTTGACACCTTTTCTCCGGTGGCTAAGATGACTACCTTATGTCTCTTACTCTCCATTACAGCAGCCAAACATTGGCATTTACACCAATTGGATGTTAATAGTGCTTTTCTCCATGGTGATCTTTATGAAGAAGTCTACATGGATCTCCCAAAAGGGTTCACTGCCTCTCAACCCAACCTTGTTTGTAAGTTGAAGAAGTCTCTTTATGGCCTTAAACAGGCTAGCCGCCAATGGCATTCCAAAATTTCTGCCACTTTGATTTCTTATGGTTATGTTTAGTCCGCTTCTAACCACTCTCTATTTTACAAAGCTAATTCTAATACTTTTACAACAATCTTGGTTTATGTTGATGATGTGGTTTTAGCTGGTAATGACTTGTCTGAAATTACCTCTATTAAGCACAAGTTGCATGCTGCCTTCACTATTAAGGATCTTGGAGATTTACGGTACTTTCTTGTTTGGAGTTAGCCCGTTCCAAAGATGGAATTTTCCTCTCCCAACGGAAATTCACTCTTGAGTTACTTGAGGATTCTGTATATTTAGCTTGCAAACCAGCTTCAACCCCCATGGACCCTCACGTTAAGCTTTCCAAAATGAAAGGCACACTACTAGCCAACCCTCAGCCCTATTGTCAATTAATTGGTCTTTTGTAGTACCTTACCACTACACGGCCAGATCTGAGTTTTGCAACCCAAAAACTCAGTTAGTTCATGTCTCAACCTCACGATGTTCACCTTTAGGCTGCACATAGGGTTCTGCGTTACATTAAATCTTCCCCTGGCACTGGTTTATTTGTATCCTTTGCATCTGATTTAAAATTATGAGCTTTTAGTGATTTTGATTTGGCTAGTTGTATGGATACGAGGGGCTCTGTCACTGGATTTACTGTTTTCCTCGGTTCTTCTTTAATTTCATGGAAGGCTAAGAAGCAAGCCATGGTTTCCAAGTCTTCTTTTGAGGCTAAATACCATGCACTTGCTTCCACTACTTGTGAGTTGCAATGGATCATTTATTTACTCACTGATTTTGATGTTAGCCACTTTGATCCTGGTTTTCTATATTGTGAGAATCAATCGGCTATACAAATTGCAGCAAATCCCATTTTCCATGAACGGATTAAACACATTGAGTTAGATTGTCATCTAGTCCGTGAGAAAGTTTAGGCCAAGGTTATACATCTCATGCCAGTCTGCTCTTATGATCAGCTTGTAGATGTGTTTACCAAACCCCTCCATCCCACTCGGTTTCATGATTTAATTTCCAAGCTTGGCATGAAGAACATCTATGCTCCAACTTGCGAGGGGTGTTAAGTGTTGCATCATCTTAGTTAGAATTGTAACAAGATATTTGTTATGTAGCTTAGTTAGTTGCAGCTATTGTTTTATTATTATCTTGTATATAAATTGTACACAGTGATAATGAAAGCAATTCATTCTTTCCCAAAATTACTTTTCGTCACAATATGAATATTATGACTCATTCCTTAAACCACTAATAGTGCATGGGGCTAACAATTAGTTATATAAAATATGAGCGACTTCTTATAAAAAAATGTTTGGGACAAATAATTTTTTTATTTGATGAAAGGTATCCCAAACTACTTCGAACTTAGACTAATTTTTAAGACTTAGGGCTTGTTTGGTATGAGGGGATGGGAGGAAAAGTGGGCAGAGGAAAAATATTTTTGAGTTAAATTTAAAAAAATTAGAGAAATGGGGTTAAAAATTTTTAATTAATTTTTCTTACTCTTTTATCTTACATATTCTCTTTATTAAAATTTTATTACCCCACTTCTTCAATCTTTTAAAATTCTACTTATAAAAATGTTCCCTCCCCTCCAAATCCCTCACACCAAACAGACCCTAGTTTTTTTTTTCCTTATCCCGACAGATGTGTTTTCTTGGACTTGTTGGATAAAATGTTAGCAAGTAACTGAACATATATTCTTTTTGGACAAACTCAACATATATTCTCATACATTATAATAGAATAATAATGGATTGATTCAAATGAGATGCACCTTCTAGGATCATTATCCCTCCTTATCTCTTCTCTGTAATTCATATGTTCCTTATTAATTACTCTCTTTGATATCTAATATAAGACATATTTATTTAATTTAATTAATTAATATGTCATATATTTTTTAAAATACTTTAGTCATCTTCTATAATTACCTTCTCCCCTCTTCTCCTTGATTATTATTGATGGAGCATCAATATAGGTGAATTAGGTAAAGACTGACAAATATATAAAAAAAAAAGGTCTTATATTTATGACCAAAATTAACCCTTCATATTGGTCCTATATTAAGGACATGAGGGAGTAATTTAAAGAAACATATTTTGAACATAGCTTTATGACGTCTATCTCTTATATTGCATTCTTTTTTTATAACTCACATATTGATTATTCCTTTCACAAAGGGTTTGAATTTACAACTTCTTGCTTAGAAAGCTTTAAGAGATGTGCTTAGTGTCTTTTGAGCTACATACAAGGTTCCGACTCTGTATCACATTGTTACCAACTTATGAATAATATAATCTCTTATATATTTTATTACATATTACTCCCTCCGGTCCTTAATATAAGATATATTTGGGAAGTTGATTTTGACCCTAAATCTAAGACATATTTTTTATATTTATCAATCTTTTCTTTATTTACCCGTATTAATGTTCCCTCAACCATAATCAAGAAGAAGAGGGAGGGAGGGGATTAAAAAAAATAGCTATGGTACTTTAGAAAATATATGTCATATTAACCAACTCAACTAACCTTTTTAATTTAATTAAATTAGATAAATAAGTCTTATATTAAGCACGGTAAGGAATAATATGTTAATACAGCAACGTTGTACTTTGTAGTTTCCCTAAGGCATTAAAGCAACACATAAAACGGTTAGTATGCATTAATTGGTCCATTTCTATACTTTAAAAAAAACTAATATACGTATAGCAAATGGATTAATAAAGTAACCTAAAAAAAAAAAATGTTTTCATTCAACATACGTTTCTTCTTTCTTTACTGCATCCAAGGAACTGATGAGGAAGTATAGCATAAAATTAATTTCTTGTCATTTATAAAAAATCTTGCACAAAAATATACCTCATTGGCACCACCACATCCATCGATCAAACATGGCATCAAAGAATATTGTACTGGCTTTCTAGAACCTTCTTCTTCTTCGGATGATATCAGGCAATGGTATCAAGATCTTGAACAATGTTGGTCGTCTCTAGGGAGCATACAAGGGTGTGTGGGGGACATGTTTTTTGCACTATTTAGTGGTGACTTTAGTAAGCTTCAACATGATTGTTACCAGGCGATTGAGTCTATTGCAGTGGATTGTTGGCTTAAGATGTTCCCTTGGAACACTATGTTTCCCAATTTGTTTCTCAATTCTTGTAAGAATCTTTAATACTATAATATAAGCTGGTCATTGATTGATCGATATGAGCTCAAACGTCGAGTGAGGCATTCATGAAATATAAGTTATATTAATTCTTGTCGATTGAGTTGGCTTTCATTGATTGGAATGGTTATTGTTTTCTCGGATAAAGAAAATATGGTTTGGTTTGATTCTATTCTCATATAATGCAATGCACAATGATGAAATGTAATATAATGTTAATTAGCATTAACATGTTTGGTATCTCATTAAGAAGACTGGGCAGAAACATTTTTTTTTTTTACATTTAATCAAAAGAAAATAACAAAATCAAATAAAAAAGAAAATAAGAATGAAAAGCCTATAATTCCCTCATCAAAAAGAAGATAAAGGAAAAAAAAATCCTTTCTTGTTCATTGTCTCTCCATGTTCAGTGTCTTCCTTTTCAACAAAAATCACAACTTGCTAGATTGTAAAATGTGGTTGTACCAAATGGGCTCATATATAGTTCCCTAATAACATTATTAGGAACCAATATTAGGGCTTTATTGTGGATGTGATCGTAGAATCACCATTACAGAGTTGCTTTTTATTTGAACAAAATTGTTTATCAGATTTAAATTAATCTTATTGGATGCCAAAAAAATATTAAAAAATGATGAATATAGTTTGGATTAATTTAAATATTTTATATTTATTATTGTAATTTTAGTTAAAAATAAATTCAAACTTTCCCATATCTATTAAACAACTAAAATTTATTTGAAGGGAGTTAATTTTTCTAGATATTGAAAAAAAATGAATCAAATTCGTGTGTGTGTGTGTGTGTGTTTACAATTTTCAATTTACAATGTGAAAAATATACGAGGAAATTAAAAGTCATAACATGTATTCCGCTCTCATATGCAGGCTTCTTAATTCGTCATGAATAAATATTACAAAATGTTCTTAGTATATATTAGACTTAGGCTTCAAAAATTGGGTACTGAAGGCCATTTTCTATTCTCAGTTGTAGCAGTCCCATGGACACGTGCCAATAAGGCTTTTCTTTTTTCTTTTTGAATAAAAGATTGTTCATCTATTCAATCAAAAGAGAATTATTACAAACAGTTTTATCAAATTGCAAGGGTGAAGGATGGTTAAAGATGCATCTTTAAAGTCATATACTAGTATATATCTAATATCTTTAGCAGTACATAAAATCACTATAATTAGGAATTAAAAAAAATGTTATGGTATGAAAATACCTATGAATTTATACTAAACGTGTAAAAATAATGACACGACCTTGGAGCTAATGTCCGTTATTTTTTGTAATGGACTCACGTTTTTTTTTACAAAAGTAACAAAATACCCCAACTCAAAAATTATAAGGGTGTAAAATACTCATAACTTTACCCAAATTGCTTCAAAAACCAAGCTTTTTGGAGATGTCCAAATAGGGTAAAGGGTGTCTATCTCTACTTCCTTTCCCACCGACTTTCCTTTCACTTTTTATCTCAATCATCTCTACCCTTATGAGCAGTCTAGATTTAATGTTTCATAATTTTTTAAATAGTTCTTTGTTACAATTTTAAATAGTTGTGGATAAAATTTAGTAGTTTGAATTTATTCATTTTTTAATAATAATTTTATAAAACATGAAATTATTATCATTTATGAGAAGTGAATGGGAAGGAAAGTAGATATACCCTTTGCCCCTAAAAGCACCATGAACATAAAAAGAGATGGAAGCACAGTATATTATTGAAAATTCTTGAGGGATACTTGAAATAAAGGAGTGACTACTCAAAAGATGAAAATTGAAACATATCCCAATGGCAATGGCTTCCAGAAGAGAGATAGACACATGGGGATCGATAGGGCAAGCCCGAACAATCCGATAGTTGATCGGGTCACCCCGTACACAAATACGATCATTATTTAGCGACGGGAACAAGCGATGGTGGAGGAACTAGGAGTCAAAGGGAAAGAGTTGTCCCAAGCATATTTGAAAGTGACTGGTTTGTCGTGGACAGGCTGACCATTATTAACAAGGCAAAGACCATCACTTGAGACTTTGAACACAGAAGGATCAATATTCTCCACTGTCTGAAAACCATCACACTTCAACTTGAGATCCAATTGAACACACGCACACTTGTTTTCAATCGTCACCGTCCATTCTGGTTTGTTCTGCACCATTGCTCCTGTCTTACTTTGGCTCACTGATATGTCTCTTAACGAACAGTTCAGAGCTCCGCCTGCATACATACATATGTGTGTGTATGAGATGAAAAAACTTTAAAAAAACATAAATCTTTTCTGTAATGCAATAACGTTAACAATAATATTGGAGAATATTAAGAAACAAGAATTTGTGTACGTACCATGGGCAATGAGGCCGACGAGAACAAATAGTGTGGCAAGAACTTTGGCGACTGCGGCTATCATTTTTGTTTTGTTTTGTGCAGTAATGTTAGAGCTTCTAATGATGATGAAGATAATGTTGGTGTGTGATGCGTTATTTATAAGGAAAAGGGACGGGGGCTTAGTTGTCAAAACTAACAAATTTAAACAAACTCAAAACAGTGATGTAAAATCTTAAGAGTACGAGTTAACTTTTATAAATAAATATGTATTAATAATTTATTATTAAATTTAAATATATTTATTCAAATTGTTGAAATTAAATCAATCAACATTCATATATTAAGCCACTGAATATAATCAAATTGAAAAAATTAACATGAGTGTAATAGTGAATTAATACAATTTTGCAAGTTGGAAACGTAAAAACGTTAAACTCGTTGTGTAAACTTGTGACTTTAACTGTGTTTACAATGTAACAAGAACTAGTTTAAGAGTGACTGCCATGATTTTGTATGCTAGAAATATAAAAACGGTAAATTTGGAGAATTAATCCATGAGTTTGACAACAATGGATGGGGGTGTGAAATTGAATTCTAGGTTATCACCAGTTAATTGAATCATATCGTTTTATTATAATTAAATTACCTTTTGATTCTTTCTTATTTAAGTCAACTTTTTTTCAGTGTGTTAATGACGCTTGATTTGCAGAATCATCGTTGTAATAATTAGAACAACACGTAGTAGCTTAAACATTTCTTACCCAAAAATTAAACTTTACATATTCGGGGGGTATTTTTAATTTGTCCCCCCCCCCCATGAGTATCTGCTCAAGAAACTGTCCTGATCATATATATCTACAACTTTTTAGTTTACTTTATTTCATATATTAAATCATTCGACATTCATAGTTTATCATATTCGACAAAAACATTTATATAAAATTTATATATTAAGCCACTAAGTATGATCAAACCAAAAACATTAGCACAAGTTTAATATTGAGCCAACACGATTTTGTAAACTGAAAACGTAAAAATGATATACTTATAGTGTAAACTCGTAAGTTTAACCGAGTTTATAACATAACTAATACGAAATTAAGAGTGACTCGACACTATTTTGTAAATTAGCAATGTAAAAAGGGTAAACTCGGATAGATAACTCACGAGTTTAACAACAACGGATGGAGGTGTAAGATTGAATTATGGGTTATTACTAGTTAATATAGAATCATATCATTTTATTATAATTAAATTACCTTTTGATGATTCTTTCTTATTTAAGTCGATTTTTTTTTTTTCAATTTGTTAGTTTTTTTTTTTTTTGGGAGGTGGGACTTTCCCTTTGTCTTCAAGCAACTTTCCTGATTATAGATATCTATGACTTTCTAGTTTACTTTCTTTCATCAATTAAATCAATCATCATCCATAGTTTATCATATTCAACACAAAATTGTATATAAAAATTTATATATTAATCCACTTATTGTGATCAAATTGAAAACGTTAGCACGAGTTTAGTAGTAAGCCAACATGATTTTGTAATATGAAAATGTAAAAATGATATTCTTATAGTGTAAACTCGTGAGTTTAACTAAGTTTATGACGTAACTAACACAAGTTAAAAGTGACTCAACGCAATTTTTTAAGCTAATAATGTAAAAATGGTAAATTTGAAGAGTTAACTCACGAGTTTAACAATAATGGATGGGGTATGAGATTGAATTATGAATTATTACTAGTTAATACAGAATCATATCATTTTATTATAATTAAATTACCTTTTGATTCTTTCTTATTTAAGTCGATTTTTTCCAATGTGTTAATGTCGCCTGATTTGCAGAATCATCATTATAATGATTAGAACAACACGTAGCAGCTTAAACATTTCTTACCCAAAAATTAAAATTTAATTATTCGGGGCTATTTTTAATTTGTGCCCCCGCCATAAGTATTTGCTCAAGAAACTGTCCTGATAATAGATATCTACGAATTTTTAGTTTACTTTATTTCATATATTAAATCAATCAACATTAGTTTATCACATTCAACAAAAAAATTTATATATTAAGCCACTAATTAGTATGATCAAACCGAAAACATTAGTATGAGTTTAATAGTGAGGCAACATAATTTTGTAAGTTGGAAAGGTAAAAATGATATATTTATAGTGTAAACCTGTGAGTTTAACCGAGCTTATAACGTAACTAACACAAAATTAAGAGTGACTCAACACGGTACGACTTTGTAAATTAGCAATGTCAAAATAATAAACTCAGAGAGATAACTCACGAGTTTAATGACAATGGGTGTAGGTGTGAGATTGAATTATGGGTTATTACCCGTTAATATAGAATCATATCATTTTATTATAATTAAATTACCTTTTGATGATTCTATCTTATTTAAGTCAATTTTTTTTTTTCAATTTGTTAGTTTTTTTAGGGGGGGGGGGGTTTAACTTTCCTTTTGTCTTCAAGAAATTGTCCTGATTATAGATATCTATGACTTTCTAGTTTACTTTCTTTCATCAATTAAATCAATCATCATTCATAGTTTATCATATTCAACAAAAAATTGTATATAAAAATTTATATATTAATCCATTTAGTGTGATCAAACTGAAAATGTTAGCACGAGTTTAATAGTAAGCCAACACAATTTTTTAATCCGCAAACATAAAAATGATATACTTGTAGTATAAACTTATGAGTTTAACCGAGTTTATGACGTAACTAACATAAGTTAAAGAGGGACTCAACGCAATTTTGTAAGCTAGTAATGTAAAAATAGTAAATTCGGAGAGTTAACTCACGAGTTTAACAACAATGGATGGGATGTGAGATTGAATTATGAGTTATTGCTAGTTAATACATAATCATATCATTTTATTATGATTAAATTATCTTTTGATTCTTTCTTATTTAAGTCGATTTTTTCCAGTGTGTTAATGACGCCTGATTTGCAGAATCATCGTTATAATGATCAGAACAACACGTAGCAGCTGAAACATTTCTAACCCAAAAATTAAAATTTACATATTCGGGGTTATTTGTAATTTGTGCCCCCCATAAGTATTTGACCTATTATATTCAGAACTTTTCCCTATTGCAAGGTGTAAACTCGTGAGTTTAACTAAGCTTATAATGTAACTAACACAAATATTAATAGTGACTCGACACAATTTTATAAATTAACAATGTAAAAACAATAAATTCAGAGAGATAACTCACGAGTTTAATAACAATAGATGGGGGTGTGAGATTGAATTATGGGTTATTACCAGTTAATATAGCATCATACCTTTTTATTATAATTAAACTAGTGTTAACCCCCGTGCGTTGCACAAGGACATGAATTCTGATTAATGGTATATTATAGAATTAATTTTTTATAACTATAATGTATTTATTTGTATATCTATAAAACTAATTTTTTAGTTCAGAAATACATAAAGGGTGATTATAATCATACTTATATATCACATTTTGTGGGAGCATTTTTTTGGAGAATTTATTAAGCCTTGGTGTGTAAACAGAGTGTCAATAAATTAATAAATGAAAGGCTATGTGAGGGACAAGATTGGATAAAGCAGAGGTAAAATGACTACAATTTTGGGTTTTCACTAAGTACATCACCAAAAGAATCTTTCAACAAAAAAATGAATCTTACATGATATTTTGAAAAATTTCTCTATAGACCACATTGATTATCTTGTTGGTGGGTTTCATGTCTGAATCAAGTATTAAAATTTTGATGTCGTCCATTGATTTAACCATCAACAAAATAACATATAAATGACCATGTGTAAAACTCACCATCTAATTGTAAAACTATTCAAGTTTGTCATAACTGTGAAAAGGGATGATGATGTTTTCCAACAATTCAAACAAGTGGCTTTCGTATTTAAGTTTATTATGCAAGAAGGACCTTTAATGTATTTTCTAAGTTTGGAAAACAGATCATAATGGCTCGTTTATGACAATAAAGAGGGTTTTTCAAATTCCCATGTGTCGTTGGCAGAAAATGAATAGAGATTATTACTATAATGGTTTTAATTGGATTTTGATTGAGCATCAATCTCTTTGACGTTAATGTCTCGTTTTAAATTTGATTTGTTACCAAAAGGTACAAAATGAATAATTAATGCAATAATATTCTAACAAAATTATTTGGTTAATTAATCAAATAATTAATATTATTTGTGATACAAAGAACCCAACATAAGTGAATGCTTGTTGTTAATTTGTGGAACCTCTGACCATAATTATCGCGAGTAATCAGTAACGAATATGTGACGAGATTGGGCCAAATTAAAAACGTACTGTAATTATTGCAATGTTAATAAAAACGTACAGTAATTATAGTAGTAATAATTAAAATCAGTCAAGATAATAATTGGATGATGTATTTCATCAGATAAATTATAATTATTGTCAAGTTTTCAAATTAATGTTAATTTGATAAAGGATTATTGTCAATTTTTTAAATTAATGTTAATTTGATAAAGGATTACAAAATTATTTTTCCTTTTTAAGTGAACTCTTAATTTTATTATTAATGGTAGTATATGCAAAGATCTATCAATAATAGAACCATGAATTTTTATAAACAAAAAAAGGGAAATAAGAACAAATTAAAGGAATTGAGAATTGATATTATTTTGGCAAACTGTAGTAATTAAAGCTAAAATAAATGTAAATAGTAGTTTATATTATTGAACTTCTTACATTACTCTAACCATAACTTTATTATTTGATTGGGTAGATGGATGATTAATCGGATGTCGTTCATTATGAAGGAAGGACCTTTAATGTATTTTCTAAGTTTGGAAAACAGATCATAATGGCTCGTTTATGGCAATAAATAGGGTTTTTCAAATTCCCATGTGTCGTTGGCAGAAAAGGAATAGAGATTATTACTATAATGGTTTTAATTGGATTTTGATTGAGCATCAATCTCTTTGATGTTAATGTCTCCTTTTAAATTTGATTTGTTACCAAAAGGTACAAAATGAATAATTAATGCAATAATATTCTAACAAAATTATTTGGTTCATTAATCAAATAATTAATATTATTTGTGATGCAAAGAACCCAACATAAGTGAATGCATGTTGTTAATTTGTGGAACCTCTGACCATAATTATCGCGAGTAATCAGTAACGAATATGTGACGAGATTGGGCCAAATTAAAAACGTACTGTAATTATTGCAATGTTAATAAAAACGTACAGTAATTATAGTAGTAATAATTTAAATCAGTCAAGATAATAACTGGATGATGTATTTCATCACATAAGTTATAATTATTGTCAAGTTTTCAAATTAATGTTAATTTGATAAAGGATTATTGTCAAGTTTTTAAATTAATGTTAATTTGATAAAGGATTACAAAATTATTTTTCCTTTTTAAGTGAACTCTTAATTTTAATATTAATGGTAGTATATGCAAAGATCTGTCAATAATATAAACATGAATTTTTATAAAAAAAAAAGGGAAATAAGAACAAATTAAAGGAATTGAGAATTGATATTATTTTGGCAAACGGTAGTAATTAAAGCTAACATAAATGTAAATAGTAATTTATATTATTGAACTTCTTACATTACTCTAACCATAACTTTATTATTTGATTGGGTAGATGGATGATTAATCGGATGTCGTTAATTATGAAGGAAGGACCTTTAATGTATTTTCTAAGTTTGGAAAACAGATCATAATGGCTCGTTTATGGCAATAAATAGGGTTTTTCAAATTCTCATGTGTCGTTGGCAGAAAAGGAATAGAGATTATTACTATAATGGTTTTAATTGGATTTTGATTGAGCATCAATCTCTTTGATGTTAATGTCTCGTTTTAAATTTGATTTGTTACCAAAAGGTACAAAATGAATAATTAATGCAATAATATTCTAACAAAATTATTTGGTTCATTAATCAAATAATTAATATTATTTGTGATGCAAAGAACCCAACATAAGTGAATGCATGTTGTTAATTTGTGGAACATCTGACCATAATTATCGCGAGTAATCAGTAACGAATATGTGACGAGATTGGGCCAAATTAAAAACGTACTGTAATTATTGCAATGTTAATAAAAAAGTACAGTAATTATAGTAGTAATAATTTAAATCAGTCAAGATAATAATTGGATGATGTATTTCATCACATAAGTTATAATTATTGTCAAGTTTTCAAATTAATGTTAATTTGATAAAGGATTATTGTCAAGTTTTTAAATTAATGTTAATTTGATAAAGGATTACAAAATTATTTTTCCTTTTTAAGTGAACTCTTAATTTTATTATTAATTGTAGTATATGCAAAGATCTATCAATAATAGAAACATGAATTTTTATAAAAAAAAAAGGGAAATAAGAACAAATTAAAGGAATTGAGAATTGATATTATTTTGGCAAACGGTAGTAATTAAAGCTAACATAAATGTAAATAGTACTTTATATTATTGAACTTCTTACATTACTCTAACGATAACTTTATTATTTGATTGGGTAGATGGATGATTAATCGGATGTCGTTAATTATGAAGGAAGGACCTTTAATGTATTTTCTATGTTTGGAAAACAGATCATAATGGCACCTTTATGGCAATAAATAGGGTTTTTCAAATTCTCATGTGTCGTTGGCAGAAAAGGAATAGAGATTATTACTATAATGGTTTTAATTGGATTTTGATTGAGCATCAATCTCTTTGATGTTAATGTCTCGTTTTAAATTTGATTTGTTACCAAAAGGTACAAAATGAATAATTAATGCAATAATATTCTAACAAAATTATTTGGTTCATTAATCAAATAATTAATATTATTTGTGATGCAAAGAACCCAACATAAGTGAATGCATGTTGTTAATTTGTGGAACCTCTGACCATAATTATCGCGAGTAATCAGTAACGAATATGTGACGAGATTGGGCCAAATTAAAAACGTACTGTAATTATTGCAATGTTAATAAAAACGTACAGTAATTATAGTAGTAATAATTTAAATCAGTCAAGATAATAACTGGATGATGTATTTCATCACATAAGTTATAATTATTGTCAAGTTTTCAAATTAATGTTAATTTGATAAAGGATTATTGTCAAGTTTTTAAATTAATGTTAATTTGATAATGGATTACAAAATTATTTTTCCTTTTTAAGTGAACTCTTAATTTTAATATTAATGGTAGTATATGCAAAGATCTGTCAATAATATAAACATGAATTTTTATAAAAAAAAAAGGGAAATAAGAACAAATTAAAGGAATTGAGAATTGATATTATTTTGGCAAACGGTAGTAATTAAAGCTAACATAAATGTAAATAGTAATTTATATTATTGAACTTCTTACATTACTGTAACCATAACTTTATTATTTGATTGGGTAGATGGATGATTAATCGGATGTCGTTAATTATGAAGGAAGGACCTTTAATGTATTTTCTATGTTTGGAAAACAGATCATAATGGCACCTTTATGGCAATAAATAGGGTTTTTCAAATTCTCATGTGTCGTTGGCAGAAAAGGAATAGAGATTATTACTATAATGGTTTTAATTGGATTTTGATTGAGCATCAATCTCTTTGATGTTAATGTCTCCTTTTAAATTTGATTTGTTACCAAAAGGTACAAAATGAATAATTAATGCAATAATATTCTAACAAAATTATTTGGTTCATTAATCAAATAATTAATATTATTTGTGATGCAAAGAACCCAACATAAGTGAATGCATGTTGTTAATTTGTGGAACCTCTGACCATAATTATCGCGAGTAATCAGTAACGAATATGTGACGAGATTGGGCCAAATTAAAAACGTACTGTAATTATTGCAATGTTAATAAAAAAGTACGGTAATTATAGTAGTACTAATTTAAATCAGTCAAGATAATAATTGGATGATGTATTTCATCACATAAGTTATAATTATTGTCAAGTTTTCAAATTAATGTTAATTTGATAAAGGATTATTGTCAAGTTTTTAAATTAATGTTAATTTGATAAAGGATTACAAAATTATTTTTCCTTTTTAAGTGAACTCTTAATTTTAATATTAATGGTAGTATATGCAAAGATCTATCAATAATAGAAACATGAATTTTTATAAAAAAAGTGAAATAAGAACAAATTAAAGGAATTGAGAATTGATATTATATTGGCAAACTGTAGTAATTAAAGCTAGCATAAATGTAAATCGTAATTTATATTATTGAACTTCTTACATTACTCTAACCATAACTTTATTATTTGATTGGGTAGATGGATGATTAATCGGATGTCGTTAATTATGAAGGAAGGACCTTTAATGTATTTTCTATGTTTGGAAAACAGATCATAATGGCACTTTTATGGCAATAAATAGGGTTTTTCAAATTCTCATGTGTCGTTGGCCGAAAAGGAATAGAGATTATTACTATATTGGTTTTAATTGGATTTTGATTGAGCATCAATCTCTTTGATGTTAATGTCTCGTTTTAAATTTGATTTGTTACCAAAAGGTACAAAATGAATAATTAATGCAATAATATTCTAACAAAATTATTTGGTTAATTAATCAAATAATTAATATTATTTGTGATGCAATGAACCCAATATAAGTGAATGCATGTTGTTAATTTGTGGAACCTCTGATCATAATTATCGCGAGTAATCAGTAAAGAATATGTGACGAGATTAGACCAAATTAAAAACGTACTGTAATTATTGCAATGTTAATAAAAACGTACAGTAATTATAGTTGTAATAATTAAAATCAGTCAAGATAATAATTGGATGATGTATTTCATCACATATGTTATAATTATTGTCAAGTTTTCAAATTAATGTTAATTTGATAAAGGATTATTGTCAAGTTTTTAAATTAATGTTAATTTGATAAAGGATTACAAAATTATTTTTCCTTTTTAAGTGAACTCTTAATTTTAATATTAATGGTAGTATATGCAAAGATCTGTCAATAATAGAAACATGAATTTTTATAAAAAAAATGGAAATAAGAACAAATTAAAGGAATTGAGAATTGATATTATTTTGGCAAACTGTAGTAATTAAAGCTAACATAAATGTAAATAGTAATTTATATTATTGAACTTCTTACATTACTTTAACCATAACTTTATTATTTGATTGGGTAGATGGATGATTAATCGGATGCCGTTAATTATTAAGGAAGGACCTTTAATGTATTTTCTAAGTTTGGAAAATAGATCATAATGGCACTTTTATAACAATAAATAGGGTTTTTCAAATTCTCATGTGTCGTTGGCAGAAAATGAATAGAGATTATTACTATAATGGTTTTAATTGGATTTTGATTGAGCTTCAATCTCTTTGATGTTAATGTCTCGTTTTAAATTTGATTTGTTACCAAAAGGTACAAAATGAATAATTAATACAATAATATTGTAACAAAATTATTTGGTTAATTAATCAAATAATTCATATTATTTGTGATGCAAAAAAAGACCCCAATAATTGGGTAAACCGTTTTTAATTTGTGGAACCTTTAATCATAATTATTGTGAGAAATCATGTGACGGGATTGGGCCAAAGTAAAAATGCACAATAATTATAGCAGTGTTAATAAAAACATATAGTAATTATAGTAATAACAGTTTTGAGCAACCAAGATAATAATTGAATGATGTATCCCTTCACATAAATTATAATTATTGTCAAGTTAAAAATTTATGTTAATTTGACATAAGGTAATAAATTATTTTTCCTTTTAAGTGAACTTTTAATGTTAATGGTAGTATATGCATAGATCTGTCAATAATAAAAACATGCTATTTTATAAAAAAAAAAAGGGAAATAACAACCAAGGAACTCAGAATTGATTTTGTTTTGGTAAACTCATGTTAATTAAAGTTAACTCAAATTTAAATAGAAATTTACATTATTGAACTTCTTACATAGCTCTAACCATAACTTCATTATTTGTGAATCCTCATACCACTAATTTCATGAGAATTAAAATCATGATGTTATTTTGGTTACATATTTTTTGTGAATATGAGAATATCTTTTTTCTTGCATATTATTTTATTTTTTGTATCATCCGTTCGGCAAACCATCATGAAAAAGTTAGGCAATTATGGTATTATAATAAAAGTGTATGGTAATTATAGTAATAATAATTGAAATCAACTAAGGTGATAATTGAATTATGTATTTTATCGCATAATTTATAATTAGTTTCAAGATTTCAAAATACTATTAATTTGATATAGGATCAATAATTTATTTTTTCCTTTTAAGTGACCTCCAAATTTTAATATTAGTGGTAGTATATGCAGAGATCTATCAATGATAAATTCACGATATTTTATAAAAAAGGAGAAATTAGAAAAAAGAAGCTCAAATTTGATATTATCTTGATTCCTATTCAAGAGATTTATACCTAACGTGTTCGCATAAAATTTTTTATTTTAAATCATCCACTAAATCAATGAATTTCTAGAATATCTATGTACTGGGTTTTTGTAAAATTATAATGCAAATGAAGTTTTATCACCATATTAAGTGTATATAATCTTATCATTTTTTTATTGTGCAGATACTTGCAACTAACAAATCATAGATGAAAATAAGTTAAAGGAACATATGATAAGCATTTTTGTTGAAAAGTAGAAGAGTTTCACCAAGCATTATAACTCTTTAATAGATGGATAAAGTCAACCATCAGAGTAACAAAAGCAAAAGTACATTCTAAATCCATATTCTGAAATTAGCATGGCCTTCTACAAATTTATTAGATGCATAATTAAAGTACGGAATAGAATTTGAAGAAAAGACCGCTGCTTATTTTTCTATTTTGACGTTTTTGGTTAGTTTGGTTGCACTAGAGCTAGGATTTGACAATTCGAACAGCCCAATATCATCAACTTCGACATGTCCACTGCTTGCAATCTTCTTTCGCTTTTATGCAACCATAATAGGAGTCACCATCTAAGATATGCTTATGTCATCTCCATCGCCATCCTTTTCATTGCTCATATTCTGTTCCAAAGTTATTGATGCAAATGACTCCAGTGGCAAAATCTAGGAAGCAAAACATCAATAGAGGTTAAGAAAAGAAGGTTGAATAGTAAAGTAGTTATGATGCAGCTTGCTTATGTTCTAATTGGAACTGGCATCAGAATAGGTGAAGTTCTTAACAATATCCTTCTCAGAAGTAAAGTGTGAGACACTCATACTACTTGCTGGATATTTTATGTTGTTGTCCTTCACCCTCAACTTAACCACGATTACCCTCCGGACAGCTCCAGTTGTTAACTCTTCTGGGAAAGATGAATATGCCCCTGCCTAAAATTGAAAGAACATAATGATGAAAATCACATATGTCATGGTATCTGTATTAATAAGTCTGAAAAATTTTTAACACCTTTGTCTTAAGTTCAGCTGCCGAACAACCTAAAAGCTCAGATACATGTCGGTTGAACATTAGTATGGAACAATTTGCAGTTGAATTAAACATTGTGTAATGAACTTTGAACCTGTCAGAAATAACCATTTAAATGGTAATGTTAATCATTGATCGGAAAGTCATTAATCATTAAGTGTTTAAGTCATAAAGTAATATGAAAACACATTATTGAAGAATGTTGAATACTGTTTGAGCTTACTTAGGCTCGGTCTTCATCACTTCCCTATGACATGACTTGCACATCAATTTAGTACCCTCATAGATTGGTTTTTACCACATGAATATCCATCATAATACCAACCATGTGTTGTCTCAAGCTTTTGGATTGTTACCTTGGTAACAATTTCAGATTCCTACAAATCACATCACATAAGCAAAGATTAGTAAGCTTAAAAAAAGATGCCGTTGGGATATATTGTATACGTATTGGAACACTTAAAATGAAAACTATTTACCTTTGAAAACTTCAACATGTAAAGGAATTCTGACAGGGAATGATAAGATTGAGTTACTTGAAATCTCATGCGACATAGTGGAGGAGATCTGTGTGAAAGCTTGACTCGCCTCAGGTGCATTGGTGAGTCTATGTAGTAAATGAGACATTTATGTTAGGAAACCTTATATGTTATATAATTTAGGTACACAAATGCACAAAGAACATGTATACAACTAAATTTTAACCTATCATAAAGGTCCTTTACGTCTGGAAAATCAGGGTTGAAATAAACTTATGTGGCATTAAAGGCACTACATATGTCTCCATAACCTTAATCAAAAAAGTATGTAATTAAAACCCAAAGAAAAAAAATGAATTTATAGGGAAATTAAATATACATGTAATACTTTTTTTTTCGTAATCCTAGCAAACCATAAGACAACTAAGGTGGGCACATCTAGATCTTCTGTTCTGTTCTCAAAGGCTTTGACTGCAACCTCCACAAATAGAGATACATTGACACGTACTTCACTGCACATGTTATCATATGATTATGATGATGATGTACTAACATGAAAGTAGATGTTAATATCATGAATTGATTAATGTTAAATGTAGAGAGTATGTTACTTATGATTTGCAATTGTGAAATCCAATTTCTTCATTATGCTGAAGTTTCTCCCTAGATCAACTAAGATCTCAAATGCTTGTAGTTAGCCCTTCACATCTGGATGGATTTGTCGTCTAGGTTAGAATAAAACGCTTTAAATAAAAGACATGGTAGAAATATATACTAACCTATTAGCTCTTCATGTGAGGCTTCACCGTTGACAATGTCATTGACTGGGACAAAGTTGAATGCATGAAGAGGGATTTGGAAGTTATCTTTCTAAAAAAATGTGTTAGCGTGAAACTTAATCTTCCAACGGTGTGGGTATGTTTTGTAGTCAGCATTGTTGGCCAACACATCAAAGTTTTCAAATCGGTACACCTCACCCTCTTTTAAATCCTCAATGTACCTATGAATCTGTACCCTCTGAACAATTGAACCCTCAATTCGATCACCCTGTTTGCAAATAGTTAAATGAAATATAAGTAACACATAATTTTCACTTAATGAATTGGTGAATGTGACGACGGGTATATTAGATACTTACTTGTTTGTCGACTAATGCTCCAAGTTTTCTTGCTATTATCAACGTCCTTGAGTAAAGCATGAGCAATGTTTGCCATTGCTTGAGTTTCTATAAATGAGGATGGGAGGTTTTTTTTTATGAGACATATAATTGTACATGTGCTGTATATGAGGAATTTTCGAATGGTTTTATAATAATTTGTCCAACATCTTAATTTTAATTCTCAATTAATGTGATCCGTGCCTTTTTTTAAGCAATTTAATACCCCCTATTCAACCTTCTGCCTTCCAAATTTTAGCCGTAATATCCTTTTCAATTAATGTGATAGTATTAACCTCTATAAAAAAAATAGATTACCGAGTTTGCAATGGGAAAAAAACTGCATTTCTTGACTCATCTTTTTCATACAAACAGATCAGCGAGTTATGGAATAGTTTTTTCCTTATATGAATGACTTTCAAAACATTAAAATGATTCAAAAACTCATTCTAACATATCAGTCCTTAATAAAAAAAATTGGCTGATAATAGCCGTAATATCATTTCCTCAATTAATGTTGTGACCTCTTCCTTCCAAATTATTCCTTTTAGAACAAATATTATTTGTCGTACTAAGAAATTATTATTTGTTTGAAATTTAAAAGGCTACGTCCAATTATTATCTGCTAATTATCATAAATGTGTTTCAATGTAATTAGGTTGTTTGAAATACGTCCAATTATTATCTGGTAATCATCATAAATATGTTTCAATGTAATTAGATTATTTGAAATTTGAAAGGATATGTCCAATTATTATTTACCAATCATCATAAATGTGTTTTGATTTTAATTGCGATTGTGAATGTGATTATTCGACCCAGGTCAAGCGTGATTGGGTTATGGAGCGGGTCGTACGAGATTTAGAGAGTAAAATTGATTGATTGATTGATTGATGATTACCTTTTGATGAATCTTTCTTATTTAAGTCCATCTTTTTCAATTTGTTAGTGTTTTTGGGGGGGGGGGGAGGTTAACTTTCCTTTTGTCTTCAAGACACTGTCCTGATTATAGATATCTATGACTTTCTAGTTTACTTTCTTTCATCAATTAAATCAATCATCATTCATAGTTTATCATATTCAACAAAAAATTGAATATAAAATTTATATATTAATCCACTTAGTGTGATTAAACTGAAAATATTAGCACGAGTTTAATAGTAAGCCAACATGATTTTGTAATATGGAAACGTAAAAATGATATACTTGTAATGTAAACTCGTGAGTTTAACCGAGTTTATGACGTAACTAACACAAGTTAAAAAGTGACTCAACACAATTTTTTAAGCTAGTAATGTAAAAATGGTAAATTCGGAGAGTTAACTTATGAGTTTAATAACAATGGATGGGTGTGAGATTGAATTATGAGTTATTACTAGTTAATACAGAATCATATCATTTTATTATAATTAAATTACCTTTTGATGATTCTTTCTTATTTAAGTCGACTTTTTTTAGTATGTTATTGATGCCTGATTCGCAGAATCATCGTTATAATGGTTGGTACAGCACATAGCAATTTAAGTTGAGCCGACAATTATATGGGAGGATGACACAAATTAAAAATACCTCCAAAGATGTAAATTTTAACTTTTGGGTATGAAATGTGTAAGCTACCATGTATGTGAGTATGTAACCGGAAAAAAGGAAAATCAGGATTTGCCAATTTCCCTAGTCTTATTAATCAGGGATTTACATTTTTAATTGAATGAACTCAGATTATTTTAAATTAATTAACTTTCTTTATATATATATATATATATATATATATATTTTTATAGGAACTTAGCTTTCCTTTTGGGGTTAATATAACTTTTGGTCTCTAAAGTTTGATTCAATTTTGGTTTTGGTCCCTCGATTTTAAAATTGGTAGTTTTGGTCCTTGAAGTTTGACCCTTGGCCCCTCAATTTTGAAATCGGTGATTTTGATCCCTCAAGTTTAAAAATGACTTGGTTTTTTTTCTGGTTCAGTTCGGTTTTCCACCAAGTCTTTTTCAAATTTGAGGGACCAACGGTTATAAACAGAGTAAACTTGAAGGACCAAAACCACCGATTTCAAACTTGAGGAACCAAGGGTCAAACTTTAGGGATCAAAACCACTGATTTTAAAATTGAGGATCAAAACCAAAATTGGATCAAACTTCAATGACCAAAAGTTATATTAATCCTTCCTTTTGTCTTCAAGAAACTTTCCTCATCATACAAACCTGAGCCCATTTGGTATGGGAAAAATTTGAGGAGGGAAAGCAATTTAGGAAAGGGAAGGGAAGTAAAGATTGCGAGGGGTTGAGGAAAGATTGGCTGACGGAAGATGTATTTTTTTATATGAAGAAAATTGAGGGTTGATAGTTGAGAAACAAAAGAAAAATACCTATTTTACCTTCAAAATGAATTAATGATTAGCTATTAATTAAATTTATATTTCAATTCATAAATTGAATAATTAGTAATAATTTAAAAATAAAATAAATGAATAAAATATAAATATAAATTTAAATAAATAAATAAAAATATTTAAAAAGATAACAGTAAATATTAAATGAATAAAAAATTAAATAAAATAAAAAATATAAATAAAAACATGAGGAAGTTAAGATACCGAATCAAACAACTTGTGTTGAAACTAATTTAAAAACAAAAGGAAAAATGTTTTTGTATAAATCGAAGAGAAATTAATTTAAAAACAATTTTTTTTTTTTTACAAATCGAAGGACATCCGAGATAGGAGGGATGAGCCCTGCATCTTAAATGCCATGGGATAATGAATAAAAATATTATAATTTATTAATATAAATAAATAAATATAAATATTCAAAAACAAACGTAAAAATCATTGTAGATGTAGATATTTGATTGAGGTTAATAAGATAATAGATGATATCGAGATAGAAAAATATTAGGAGTACATATTTATTTAATTTGTTTTAGATATTTTCTATTTTATTTATGTACACCCCAAATTTTATATTAACTAAATATAGTGTAATTATTTAAAAAATTCAATAAAATGGTGAATATTTATGAATTTTATAAACGTTCATATTCATGAGAAAATGGGCAAAATAATTATGGAATTAATTTGAATAATTTAAAAAGCTCAATATTAAGGTCCACAAATGGAGAAATAATAGAGAAAATATTTAGTCTAAAAATTGATGAAAATTGGCCAAATAAAAAGAAGAAAAGAAATTGGATTAAAAAGGTAATGGCAAAATCATAATTTTTCCAATTTAGCACAAAATTAATTATTTTTTTATTAATGGAAGTTAATTTTAATTAATTTTGGAAAATTTCTGATTAATTGATGATAATTTCAATTAATTTAGGAAAATAAAGGGTAAAAATATATTTGGAATGTTTTGGTCAATTGAATATGAATTTATGAAAAATTTGAACAAAAAGTGTAATTTTGACCAAAATTGAGACTTTATGTATATACATAACTTGAATACATTGTAAAGCCAATTGAGACCAAATGGTAGGACCCTTAGGAGTCTCCTACATGTAGCATAAAGAAGGAAATATTGGTTGGGCTTAGTGAGCATAGTTATATGTACATAAGGGTTATGTACATAAAACTTGATTTTTGGAATTTTGCAAATTGGTAAATGATTAAATAAAAACATAAGATATTAAAATATATCATCTTCTTCCTCCTAACTCATTTCAGCGTCAAACAGCCCTGAACTAGAGAGAGGAGGTGCAGATTTTCCTAGAGAGAGAAGGTGAAGATATCTTGTACGGTAGGTTGATTTCTTTGGTAAATCATTACCTAATGCATATAACTTCGCTTCTAAGCTATTTTTCCATGTTCTTTAAGATTGTTAAGCTCAAAAATTCTGTGTTGAGAGTTAGGGTTTTTGGCCAACACTTGGAAAAGCCAAAGGGAGTTTGAGGTAACTTTCGAAACTTCAATCTTTGATTGTTCTGGCTGCTGTGGATAATTTAATCGATGAAATTTCTCCGGATTATCTTTGCTTGTAAATTTGGAAAATGAGGTGTTATAAATGTTATGCTACCAAAATTGGAACTAAATGGTAGTTCTAACGTAATGTAATAGTTAATAAATTGATTAGGAGTAAAAAAGAGCACGTCTGCGGAGTTAGAATCGAAAAACCCTGATTTTCCCTTGAGGATACCATAGTTTCAGAAAAGGGCTATATCTAGGGGTAGGATTTGTAGTTTCAATGATTTGATAGTTCCAATGAATTCAGTAGGGAAAATTAGGTGGGGTTACAGTTGGTCACTTTTTCGGAAAAGCCCAAAAAAACATAATTATGAAAACACCCTTGAAACCCTTAAGGTGGTGCTGCCAAGGGCAATTTCATCTTTTGGCAATGAATTTGGTAATTTCGAGTTTGATTCATTGGGTGAACATATGACAGAATAGCCCAGGTCAAAATGTCAAAAAAAGTACAGTCGGGCTGGGTATGGCAGGGCCGGCTGAGGGTCCTGGGGGCATTTTGGTAAAATTTCACCATAGGCTAATATAACCACAATAAACACTATGGTGGTGCCTAAAATGATACATGAATGAGTTTTAACTTAATTCTTGTACATTTGATATTTTAGTACCGAGTTGGACGTCTGTAGTTGGCACGTTTTTTGAGGTGGACTTTTCAAGATGAGAAAAAGGTTGAGGTAGGGACTATTATCTCTCATATACTATGTGACTATTTATATTATGTGTATTACTGTATTTTGTGATTTAAACACGTGCGGGAGGCACATTACCTAGCTGTGGTCTAGAACCTAGCTAAGGTACATTTGTCTTACCTAGCCGTAGTCGGGGACTCAACTGAGGTATACGTAGGGGTTGCAACTATACAGTTGGCCCTGAATTTTGTGTACATACACGGATGATGTGAATTTTACTTGATATAGTGCATTGCATATTTAATTCTCGCATTCTATATGTTGATCATATGTTTCTACTGGGATTCCTTGGAATCTTACCCTTTTTTCTAAATAAAAATGTCTCAGCGGGTTCCAGCGGGTAGAAAGGCAAGGACATAGACATGGGAAACTAACGGGCACATTTCTCGAGATGTAGACAAATTGACCGGGATAGCTGCAATGATTATCTGTCCCGATACATCCGACTGTCTCGGTATTTAGCATACCTCAAACTTCATGACGATGAGGAGTAGAGTTCCGATATGATGATTAAAGGGTTGAGAATGGAGTTGAAAGAAAAACTAATTTCACAGCATTTCACTGAGTTCAGTAAAGCGGTGGAAGAATGTCGGTACATTGAGAAACACATGTTAAGTTTGGTTGGTCAAACTAGTAACAAGGGTGTCTTTGGAAGTACAGTTCAGCACAGAAGCGAAAGGAACAGGGTGGACTTTTCAGGGGCAATAATAAGAAGCCAAGTCAGACTGGAGGCCAAGGAGGCCAGGGATTCTCAAGAAGCCAAACTTGTTGGCATTGCTGCAAACCTTTCCATCTTGGTAAGACTTGTAGTGGTGCTCCACTGAAAACTGATCCCAACAAACCACTTACTTGTTGTAATTGCGGTAAGCCGGGGCACATGTCTAAAGATTGCCCGCAGAAGCAGCAAAGGAGACTAGACCCAGGGTTCCAGTCAGGGTCTACACACTGACATAAGAAGAGGCCCAAAAATCTTTAGAGCCAATTCAAGGTATGATTTCTCTTGACAGTAGTCTAGCACATGTTATGTATGATTCAGGTGCAAGCCATCCATTCATTGCATATAACTGTGTGAGACGGTTAAAATTTACTTGCGTATAAATCCCCATATGATTTGGTTGTGTCTACGCCCACAGGCACTCAAATTGTTACGGCTGACGTATGTTTAAATTGCGTGGTATATGCTGAAGGGCACGAATCAATTTTAGATCTAATTTGTGTGCCACTGTAAGGGTTGAAGGTAATTTTAGGGATTGACTGGTTGACAGTGAATGGTGTGTTACTGGATTGTAAACAGAAGAGAGTTATATATCCGAATCCACAACCGTGAGCTGACACAGAGACTTACTCTCTGCAGCAAAGGTTAAGAGATGTTTACAGAAAGGGTGTTAGGGGTACATGGTGTTTTACTCTATACAATTAGAGGTTGGTATAGCCTTGGAAAGTATCCCTGTAGCAAATGAGTTCCCTGATGTGTTTTCAAAGGATGTCGGTAGATTACCTCTAATATGGAAGTGGAGTTCTCAATTGATTTGAGGCTTAGAGTAGGACCAATCTCCAAAACCCCATGCCATATGGCTCCAAGTGAAATAGCGGAACTAAAGAAGCAGATTAAGGGGCTACTTGCGAAGGGTTCATATGACCCAGCGATTCACCCTGGGGTGCTCTAGTGCTCTTCGTCAGGAAGAAAGAAGGAAGCCTGCGTCTTTTTATTGATTACCGAGAGCTGAACAAGGTAACCGTGAAGAACAAGTATCCACTCCCTAGAATTGATGATCTGCTAGATCAATTATTTGGTTCCTGTATATTTTCGAAGATTATTTTGCGATCGGGATACCACCCATTAAAGGTAAAAGCAGAATATGTATCGAAGATTGCTTTTCAAGATTATATATGGCCATTACGAGTTCCTTGTGATGCCATTTGGGCTTACCAATGCATCTGCCATGTTCATGGACTACATGAATCGAATCTTTCATCCGTACTTGGACCAGTTCGTAGTAGTCTTTATCGATGATATACTGGTGTATTCACGAAGTAAGGCTGAACACGTGCAGCATCTGAGAATTGTGTTGAACATATTATGGGATAGACAACTCTATGCTAAGTTGAGTAAGTGTGAAGTTTGGCTTTCAGAGGTGAAGTTTCTGGGCCACGTTGTCTTACAGCAAGGGGTTTTTGTTGATCCTAGTAAGGTGGAAGTAGTACTGAGCTGGAAGAGGCCAGAGACTGTATTTGAAGTATGTAGTTTCTTAGGTCTAGCAGGCTATTATCAAAGATTTATATAGAATTTCTCCAAAATTATATTACCATTGACAAAATTGATGTGTAAAGCTCAACATTTTGTGTGGGATAAGAATTGTGAAAGGGCTTCTTAAAGTTAAAGCAGAGGTTGACTACAACACCAGTACGAACGATCCCAGATCCGCAGTTTACGTATGTTGTGTAACAGATGCAGTGGGCATGGATTGGGATGTGCGTTGATGTAACATAGCCGGGTGGTGGCGTATCATGTAGCTGAAACCTCATGAATTGAACTATCCCACTTGTGATCTTGATTTGGCGGCAGTTGTGTTCACTTTGAAAATTTGGAGACATGATCTCTATGGTGAGATTGTAGAGTTATACTTCAACCACAAGAGCTTAAAGTACTTATATGATCAGAAAGAGCTCAATATGAGACAGCGTAGGTGGATGGAGTTGCTAAAAGATTACAATATGGAAATCAAATATCATCCCAAAAGGGCTAATGTTGTTGCTGATGCATTAAATCAGAAATCAGTGTAAGTGGCAGCCATGATGATCCATGAGCAAAAACTGATAAAAAATTTTCAAGATTGCAATCTACCAAATCAAATGTTGATGAGCAGTGGTGTTAGTGAAGTATACAATGATATGAGGGCAGCGATCGAAGAAGCAGAACTATCAGATAGACAAGCCTAATCTATCAGGGATATCATTGCTAGAGGGGAAACTCAGGAATGTGACTTGTCACCCAGAAGATTAGTCAGGTACAAGTAGTGGATTTATGTTCCATGGCAACTAGAACTAAGATGGTAAATCTTGGAAGAGGCACATAAGAGTAAGTACACTTTGCATCCAAGAACTACTAAAATGTATCATGACTTGAAGCCCCAGTATTGGTGGCCAGGGATGAAAAGAGAGGTGACTAAGTTTGTCGCTCGTTGTCTAACATGTCATAAAGTAAAAGCCGAACATTAGCGACTATTGGGGCTTCTACAAAACCCTAAGATTCTTGAGTGGAAGTGGGAAAGCATTACGATGGATTTTGTGACAGGATTACCCAAGGTCAGAAACCACGACACTATATGGGTGATAGTTGACAGATTCATAAAGACAGCCCACTTCCTACCTATCAACATCAACTATTCTCCTGACAGATTGGTAGAAATCTACATTAAGGAGATTGTGAGGTTACATAGTACTCTGAAGAACATTATCTCTGATCGAGATCCACAGTTCACCGAGCTCCGATTTAGCACAACATATCATCCTCAAATAGATGGGCAGATAAAATGAACCATACAGACACTTGTGGATATGCTAAGGGTGTGCGCTCTTGATTTCAAAGGTAGTTTGGACAAATTCCTTCCATTGGCAGAGTTCACTTAGAGCAACAATTGTCATTCAGGCATCTATATAACTCCATATGAGGCACTTTATAGGAGGAAGTGTCAATCATCCTTGTGCTGGACAGAGTTGTCTGAGAGGCAATTGCTGGGGCTAGATATTGTTGATCAGACAACAGAATAGATAAAATTGATTAAGCAAGGTTGTTAACTACTCAGAGACGATAAAAGAGTTATACGAACAAGAGGCAAAAACCTCTGGAATTTGAAGTCGGCGACCACGTATTTATGAAAGTATCACCAGTTATGGGTATTGGCAGAGCATTGAAAGTACAAAAGATGCATTTAAGGTACATTGGTTGGTTTGAGATCTTGATGAAGATTTGGTTAGTAGCGTACCACATTGCTTTGCCATCAAATCTGAACAGGTTACATGATGTTTTCTATGTTTCCTAATTGAAAAAGTATCAACTTGATCCGAAACATGTAATAGACTATAAAGAAGTGGAAATATGTGACGATTTGACGTATGAAGTCATACCTGACCAAATCATTGATCGGCAGGAGAAGCAGCTCAGGAAAAAGAGCATATCATTCATCAAGATTGTCTGAAAAGGGTTATCACCCAGAGAGGCTAGATGGGAAATGGAGGAAGGTATAAAGAAATGTTACCGAGAATTAATAGCTGTATAGGTGTAGCAAATTTCGAGGATAAAATTTATTTAAGTGGGGGAGAACTGTAACACTCCAAATTTTATATTCACAATACAGTGTAATTATATGAGAAATTCAATAAAATGGTGAATATTCATGAATTTGGAGTTTATGAATTTTATAAATGTTCATATTCATGAGAAAATGGGCAAAGTAAATATGGAATTAATTTGGGTAATTTAAAAAGCCCAATATTAAGGTCTAAAAGTGGAGAAATAATATAGAAAATATTTGGTCCAAAAATTAATGGAAATTGACCAAATAAAAAGAAGAAAAGAAATTAGATTAAAAAGGTAATGGCAAAATCATAATTTTGCCAATTTAGCATAAAATTAATTATTTTTTAATTGAATTTAATTTCAATTAATTAAGGAAAATAAAGGGGAAAAATATATTTGGAATATTTTGGTCAATTAAATATGAATTTATGAAAAATTTGAACAAAAAGTGCAATTTTGACCAAAATAGAGATTTAACGTATATACGTAACTTAAACAAGTTGTGAAGCCAATTGAGACCAAAGGGTAGGACCCTTAGGAGTCTCCTACATTTAGCATAAAGAAGGAAATATTGATTGGGCTTAGTGAGCATGGTTACATGTACATAATGGTTATGTACATAAAACTTAATTTTTGGAATTTTGGAAATTGGTAAATGATTAAATAAAAACATAAGATATTAAAATATATCATCTTCTTCCTCCTCGCTTATTTCATAGTTGAACATCCCTGAACTAGAGAGAGGAGGTGCAGATTTTCCTAGAGAGAGAAGGTGAAGAGATCTTGTACGGTAGGTTGATTTCTTCGGTAAATCCTTACCTAACGCATATACTCCTCTCCTAAGCTATTCTTCCATGTTCTTTAAGGTTGTGAAGCTCAAAAATTCTGCGTTGAGAGTTAGGGTTTTCGGCCAACACTTGAAAAATTCAGAGGGAGTTTGAGGTAACTTCGGAAACTTCAATTTTTGATTGTTCTAGCTGTTGTGGACAATTTACTTGGTGAAATTTCACCTGATTGTCTTTGTTTATACATTTGGAAAATGTGGTGTTAGAAATGTTATGCTACCAAAATTGGAACTAAATGGTAGTTCTAACGTAATGTAATAGTTAATAAAGTAATTAGAAGTAGAAAAGAACACATCTGCGGAGTTGGAATCGAAAAACCCCGATTTTTCCCGGAGGATACTGTAGTTTCGGCCTGGGCTATATCTAGGAGTAGGATTTGGATTTTAAATGATTTAATGATTCTATTGAGTTCATGAGGGAAAATTAGGTGGGGTTATAATTGGTCACTTTTTTGGAAAATCCCAAAAAAGCATAATTACGAAAACGCCCTTGAAACCCTTAAAGCGGGGCTGCCAAGGGCAATTTCATTTTTTGACAATGAATTTGGTAATTCCAAGTTCGTAAATGGATTCCTTGGAAAAAAATATGTCAAAATAGCATAGGTCAAAATGTTAGAAAAAGTACAGCCGGCCAGGTACGGCGGGGCGGGGCCGGGGTCCTGAAGGTGGTAAAATTTCACCATAGCTAATATAGCCACAATAAACATTGTGGTAGTGCCTAAAATGATACATGAATTTTAACCTAATTCTTGTATCTTTGATATTTTAGGATAAAGTGGACGCCCTTGTTGGCACATTTTTTTAGGTGAACTTTTCAAGATGAGAAAAGGGTTGAGGAAGAGATTACTATCTCTCATATACTATGTGACTATTTATATGATTTATGTTACTGTATTTTGTTATTTAAATACATGCTAGAGGCACATTACCCAGCTATGGTCTGGGATCTAGCTGAGGTATACTGATCTTACCTAGTTGTAGTCGGGGACTCAGCTGAGGTACACGTAGGGGTTTCAACTAGACAGTTAGCCCTAAATTTTGTGTACACACACGGATGATGTGAATTTCACTTAATACGGTGCATTGCATATTTAATTCTCGCATTCTATATGTTGATCATGTGTTCCTACTAGGATTCCTTGGAATTTCACCCCTTTTTCTAAATAAAAATGTCTCAGTGGGTGCCAGCGGGTCGAAAGGCAAGGACATAGACATGGGAAACTGATGGGCACGTTTCCTGAGACGTAGACAGTGGTTATATAGTATGTATTTGGTATAGTTTTGGGATATTCTATACATGAATGTAAATATTATCGAATGCTGTACTATTAATTCTGGTATGTAAACAAATACTTTTATTAGTATATTTGTACTTTTTCTGTATGCCTGCGAAACTTGGTCTCCATTACTCTTTTGAATATTGAAATGGAAACGGGTATTGACAATTTATATCATCAAATTCGAATTTGATACATCACATTCAAATTGAAATTCGAATTCGATACATAATATTCAAATTCAAATTCAATAGGAGCAAGTTCAAATGTGATGGCAAAGCATTTATTTCTGGAGAAAAAAAATTCCCCTGTTTGTTAGCAAAATAGTAGATCGCAATGTGATCTGAATTTTTGTTGCCCTCCATGAACTCCATATTTTCCAGTAGGCCATAGCTTCAAGCGCTCATCATTTTATGGCTCATAGGCTAGAGCTCAGTTTCTTATGTTCCTGTTTTTCAATTGTTGGGAATTTCTTCCCCTTTTCTTTCACATTCTGTTTTGTTTGGTTTTCCCACCTTTCATGCCTACACGAGATTCTTACTTCTTCTCTCCTCTTGATCATTGTTGATTTTTCGTCCTCTTAGCAGCCATTTTGTCTGTGGACTTAACAAAGAATCTTCATCTCCTCCTAGTTTTAGTTAATTTCTCGAGTAAGGCATCACTGTTCTTTTTGTACAAGAATTAACTTATATGAATTTGAGACGCTACTAGTTTTGGCATTTCAATGAGATTTTATTTGGATACTTGTATTAGGTTTGATGGTGAATGTTTATTCAGGATTTCAGGAAATCCAAAGCCCAAGTGTGTGGTTGAATTATTGTTAAGAGATCTTGTTCTTTTAATCATGGTAGTCTTTCTGAAAATTAAGTTTTAAACTTTTATATCATGGATAACAGGTTTTAATAATCAATACTGTTTTAGAACCATGATAGTGTTTGGATGAATTGTTTGGATAAATAATATTAATTGTTATTATAAGGAAATGATTTTACACATGACCATATTTACAGATCAGGCAAAGTGCTTCACTTTGTTAGCAGATGTATCAGGTAACAAAGATTATTGTATTGGCTTCCTAGAACCTTATCCTTCTCGTTCAGATGATATGGGTTAGTGGCATCAAGATTTTGAACAATGTTGGTCATCTCTAAGGAGCATACAAGGGTGTATGGGGGACATATTTTTTGTACTATTGACTAGTGACTTTAGTAAGATTGAGCATGATTGTTGCAAGGCCAATGAGTCTATTACGGAGGATTGTTGGCTAAAGATGTTCCCTTGGAACCCTATGTTTCCCACTTTGCTTTTGAATTCTTGTACGAATCTTTAATTTAATAATATCATATAATGTTTCTCATCGATTGACAAATATGAGCTCAAATACCAAGTAAGGCATTCATGAAATATGAATTGTATTCTTGTCGATCAAATTGGCTTTCACTGGTTGGGATGGTGATTGATTCCTAAAATATAGAAAATAGGGTTTGTTTGGTTCTTTTCTGATCCCTAATACTTAGGGAGAATAATGCAATGCACTATATTGAAATGTAATGCTGCTGGAAAAATAAGAGAGAGAGAGGAGTGAGATGGGTACCACGATAGGTAGAATCTGGATTATCAAAGCTCACCTAATAGTTAGACTACTGGAGTCTAATCTAGGTGTGCACAGTAGTGACCTAGAACAAAAAAATATGGAAGACTAGAAGAGAGATTGCAAGATGTTTCAATTACAGAGGTGTTCGCCGTTTAGCTTCCGCAAGCGCACGAGTCGCAAGTAATAAAGTGATAAATAAAGATCGTTCCCACGAGGACTATGACGAAAGTAAGCTAACTAATGTAACCATATGTTTAATTAGGTTGAATGGAATCATGTGGAATTAAGTGTGTTAATTAAGAGAATTTGCTAAAAACAATAAGGTAAAATAAAAGTGAATGTAAAATTGATTCTACTTCAAGGTTTAAAGGCTTAGGATTACTTCTTCCCCATTGTATTTCATGAAACTATGCATCGCTTATGCTAGTTAAATGAGCCTATATGCTAGTCGAAGATCCTAAAATCATCAACCAAGCTCTCTCAAGTCAAGATTGATTTTTAATCTTTATTAAAAATATTCAATCTCTTGTTTATAATTAATGAAAATCATCTTTCCAAACCAAGCAGTCACTTGACTATGCTAGGTTGTTAGATATATCTCTATTCTAACAACAAACCATCCATTTAATCCCTAAACTTCAAGTCTAGCATGATTTTTCTTAAGTTCTACAATCAAAATAGCTCTCTCAAGCATCTTTTAATTGAACAACTCTAATCATGTGATGATCAAGCACAAGATAACATTAAGCTCAAAGAAAAATCAACATATAATACTAATTAACCAACAAAAGCAAAATAATCTAGTAGTTTCAATCCATACAATGGGTAAAAGTAATCCTAAATTAGAGTTCTAGCTACTCATGTTCAAATATAAAGAAATACTACACATAGTTGCTGAATACATAAGAAGCTAAGTGGAGAAAGAGGAGAAAAGAAGAAAAACCAAGATGGAAATCCCAAAATCTCTTTTGAGAAGAGCACCCAAGCCTCCAAAATGCTTAAAATCTCTCTCCCAAGCTCTTCCCTTGCGTGCTCCAACTTCCCAGAGTGTAGAATGCTTCATTTCGGCGCCCTTCCCTAGGTTAAATAGGGTTTTTTCGTTTCTGACATCAAAACGCACAGCTGCACTTTTTCAGGACTTGCTATGGCAAGTCTGTCAACTTGCCATAGCCAGTTACACAGAGAGCCAATTCTTCTTTTGATTCTTCACTTGCTACAGCAAGTTTGTCAGCTTGCTGTGGCCAGTTACACAGAGAGCATACGAAGATCACTTGCCACAGCAACTTCATCAACTTGCTGTAGCCAATTACACAGAGAGAAAATTTCTTGAGAATGTTTACTTGCCACAGCCAGTTGGTCAACTTGCTGAGGCAAGTTGCATAAGCTCCTTCTATCTTTGCACTGCTTCACCTCCTTCGCTCTTTCCTTGTTTCTTGGTTTTTGTAAGGCTTTAAAACTTGTCTTCATCCTCCTACCAAAGAGAGAGGATTTATAAATTCTCAATTAATTCACAAATATACCAAGAATTTCTTTGATTTTTTGATTTGTACTTTGATATGCACATTTTCTTCTATACCCTTCTTTCAATGTACATTTTGACCCCAAAAGTATGTAAAAAGAGAAGAAAATGTGTAGGAATGTTATGAATTTCTAAGAGTCAACACACCCCCAAACTTAAATAGTTGCTTGTCCTCAAGCAAAAACTTGTATCTTCACTAAATTTCTCAAGTATCAGTCATTGATGCATGAATAAATTTGTCCTCATTAGCTGCTCAAAAAGTTATATGAAATAGGAAACAAAAAAAAACATGCAAAGATGAACATTCCATAGATTTAAAACATGTGTTTCAAGAATTTCTATATGTGTGTGTGTGAATGGAGTTAACATGTAATCCTTTTTGCACTTGCTAAAGTTAAAAACAACACTTCAAGTCATATACCCATATTTAAACAATCAATTTCATCATTCTCCAATTCCTTCCTCTTTCTTCTAATTCACTTCACTTGACTTAGAAATCAAAGGGACTTTTCAGCTTGTAATGGGGCCAAGGGGTTTAGGTTCTCAAAAGAAAAGATAAAGGATAATCAACAAATACCTTAAGATAGATGATAATCACTCAAGGGGTTTCTTCCTTTTCTCATTAAACATACTCCCCGCAACTTGAACTAAATTGATCTTTTCCATATCAGCCTTTTTGTACTTTTCCTTTTTCTTTTTTCTTCTTGTTGTTTTTTTTTTCTTTTCTTGCTTTTTTTTTCTTTTTTCTTTTACTTGATTTCTATACATTGTGAACCCTTTTACTTTCTACACTCCTTTTTCCAATCATTCGAAATTCTACACATCACCACATTCCACAACCCAATCAATTATCATCTATCTCAAAGCAAGGGAATCATGGTTTTTCATATTGGCTAAGGTAGGTAAATATTAGGTTTTTAAAAGAGAATCACTAATTGGTTTTTCTATTAGGCTCAAGATAAGGGTTCAAAAAGGGAATAACATCCATTTGGTAAGCTTGAAAGGCTCAAACGCATTTTATGAAGTGCCTTAATCATTTCTCTAAATCTCATGACATAAATAAAAAACTTTGAAGAATTCCAAAGATTATTCTGAAATTAAAAATTTGAAACAAAGGTATACAACTCAAATTGCCACAAAGCCCTTCAACAAGAACATCCAAAATAAAGCCAACTCCAATAGTGCTTTTTTTTGAAAAAAAAAATCCTGAATAACATGACTTATCACTACAATACATCCATCAATGCACATTAAACAAAATTTCCTATCAAATATAAAAGAGTGAGCAATAATTTATATCATTGGATTATCCAAGCAACTTTGACAAATAAATAAGAATTTCAGCTCATTTTTAACATTCTTCACAAACAAAAATTTAAGCCTGAGAAATTTCAAACATTCCCACAATTTTCTTTCAAAAACTGTTCAAAATTTCACAACTTTTACTGGGCACTCATCAAAGTTTCAAATTTGTCAAAATCGCAAAAAGCTCTCACCCCCAAACTTAAAACTGACAATGTCCTCATTGTCAATTAAAAGAACGGGAAATAAAAGAGCCAACACCTGAATAGGATCGAATCCACATTTACAAACATCAATTACCAACAAAAATTAGGCCCTCAGTAGCATAACCAAAACCTGTACATGCTTTTATCACTAGCCATCAGTAGCTAGGCAATTGACAATCACAGCAGACATACCATCAAAAGGAGTCAATTATATGAACCATTCAAAACTAGCCATCAGGAGTTAAGAAAGTCATATTCTCATTTTAGCAAGAGTGTCAAATAACAATAGCCATCAGTAACCATTAAGAACCACAAACAAAAATTCCATATTAAAAGGCGATCAACAGCCTAATTCAGAACAGAGGAGTGTACCATGATTCATAATGACAAGTAAAAGGACGCATTCATAGCTAAAGGCAACCAGATTAACATAATAAATCTCAAAACCTTCACAAAAGAACGCAACACAATCAACATGAAAGAAATCTAACCTAACCTATCCTAAAAAGAAAAGAAAATACCCCCTCAAACTTGAATTCTTTCTAATCCTTTTTGCACTCAATGATTCCAAACCTACACCTAACCTCACTACCTCTTTTATAATGACCTCAAATCACCTCAAAACAAAGATTTAGATTGACACAATCTCAGCCAAGTTAATCTCAGCATTGGAGAGATTCCAAGATACTTTGCATAATTAGACCATTGAAGCACATGTGCAAGAACAACTGCCAATTTAAGAAAAACTTTGCAATTCCTGAAATTAAAAGAGACAATCTGCAATCCTTAGAGTTTAGGCAAAGCATGGTGTTCAAACGAGACAAAAGACATTTCCAATTACATATCAGTATGTAAAAGGATATTTTCATGTTTCAAAAATTTCTGTGCACCTTTTAAACCCAAATTAGCAGCTCATAGATTCCAGAACTTCAAAAATTCAGCAGCATGGCGATATTGAATTAACAAATCTTGTTTAGCACAACATGGAAAACATAACATGCACCAGCAAATTTAGAACCTATGTTAGCAAACCATTATTAGCAATTGTGATTCTCTACTCCTCAAATGTAGTTCGTAATTCAGTCCTAAGTTCTAGTAGAGGAAGAATTTCTAGCTAGCTAACACATGAAGGCAAATCAAAAGAGGTTGGAAAACTTTTTTTTTGAAAGAAACTTCTGGAGGTGACATAATGTTAAGAAGAATTTGTGAAACCTATGGAATTCAAACAAAATACCACCTATAAAAACAGAAGCTCCAAGTTCATTCATAGATCAGTATGCAAAAGATGATGTAAACACTTTAAAACCCAGTTTATTGCAACTTGAAAATGGAAATGCAGTTTCCAGAGCTTTTAGGTTCTTTCCACATGCTTCAGTTTTCAAACTAGCCAAACATGTGTAGCTATGCTACGAAATTAAGGCTGCAACCTATTTTGTTCAGAGACTATTTACAAGCAATAATCAGTAATTGCAGACAATTAATCTCAGAGGAGTTCTCAAAGTCCAGGTTTAACTCAATGAATGGCAATTTGATTTTTCACAATAAAAAGATTTGAGTACATCCAATAGCACCAATAGATTGATTAAGCATGAGTGCACAAGGTTCTAAATTGGTCAAAATCTTTTACAGTTAGAACCAACCTGGTGGTCACTAATAAACAATACACTTTCCTGGTTTTTTTAGCAGCAAATTCCTTCTATGTAAACACAAAAAGTGCATTCATAATTTCTGAAACCTTTGAAATGTAAATGCTTGAAAATCCTTGGTCCATCTGTGAAATACAAAGGTTTCAGAACTTAATCATGTGCTTAAGTTCTCAGCTCAGCAAAACATGTGCAGAATCATGCTATCACATTGAGAAAACATGTTACTCTAGGTCACCCCTGTGTGAAGTCATGCGTCAATATGCAACTCTACAGAGGATTCTGAAAGCCTTTGGAATTGGGTTAGGACTGGTCCTTTTCAAACAAGACAGAATTTGCCAATCACCTCTCAGAATGCAAAATAAATAGTGCTTTTTCCATGTAAAGCCAAAACCCAAAAGATTTCAAAGCACTTTGCAAATGAACAATTGACATTGGGGAAACCAACAACTAACCTATTTAAACCATTCCATAATCAGACCATTACATGCAAAACCAAATCAGCAGCCATAGGTTATGAATCTTAAAACGCAGTCACATGTGACAATATGCTTAAAAGCCAAAATCAATCAGCAATTTCAGAAATTATTTTTTTTAAACAACTAATCCTCAAATCACGTTCGAAATTCAAGCCTAAAGATAGCATTTTTTTCAATAAATCTCATTCACAGAACCTTCTAAAGCCACCTAAATAGAATCTTTACCATAATCCAACTAGAACTACAGAAATGTAGAGTAGCCAGCGATTTACCTCCAAAATGAGAGAGAAACGGACAGAGACAGTCGGCCAAGTAACGTTAGGGCACGTACTAGTAGAGGACGAGATAGCGAGAAAACGGAGGGGTGGTTGGGTGTAGGATCAGTTGAGATGGGTTGTGCCAGAGGTAGTTAATCGGCCATCGATGGTGATGGAGGGTGAGTGAGAGAGATGGTGCGACGGAGATGCTGAGAGGTTTGTGATGGAGAGAGTGGTGGAGGCTGAGATTGGTGACGGAGAGCTTAGGGTCTGCGGTGCTGGTTGGAGATTAGGATTTGTGAGCTGAGAGGTGAGCTGATGGCGAATGGCGAAGGAGGTGGAGCTGCCCAAAAGATGAGAGAGCTGAGGGCGAATCTGAGTTAGGGTTTGAGGTTCAGCTGAAGGAGTAAAGAGTGAGCTGAGGGTTTAGATTAGATGTGGGCACCGGAGATGAAGTTATGGGTAACGGAGGTTTTGGGGAATTTACAAAAAGAGGGGGAAAGTTGTGAGTTTAAAAAATGGATTGGGTCCATATGTGGGGTAGGTTCATAAGGATAATGTGGGAATAAAACAAAAGAATAGGGATAAAGAGGGAAGTCTAAAACATTTTTTATTTATTTGTTTATTTTTATTTTATTTTATTTATTTTTTTAGAGATAAAACAAAAATTAATATATATTTTTTTAAATATTAAAGATAAAACGATTTTTTTTAAGCTTAAACACCACTGGCCTCAGCCAGTTCTTACACTTGCTGAGGCCAGTTTCACAGAGAAGAACTCTAAGTCACTGGCCACGGCAAGTGTACAAACTTGCTGAGGCCAGTCTGACAGAGAGCATAAAAAAAACACTTGCCACGGTAAGTTTTGACACTTGCCGTGGCAACTTCAGCTGTCAAAAACACAACAGAATAGCAACCCTGTACACACATAAAACATTCCCAAATACCTTATAAACCACCAAATGAGCTCCAGACCAATAAGTATCAACCACATCATACTAAATCAAGCACTGTGAACCAACCAATCTCACCACACATCAAGGTGAACACTAAAGCAAAACAGCGTGGCAAGTTTTGATATTGAATCAAGTACTAGAACACTGGAACATTGGCTACAACAAGTTTTTAAACTTGCCGAGGCTAGTTACACAGAAAGCAAATGTACCAATAATAGCTAACTTGCTACGGCAAGTTTTCACACTAGCCGAGGCAAGTTTTACTGTCATGTGATTACACACATCAAACATCCCCACGTAACCTCAAGACCATCAAACATGCTCTGTACCAACATTTATGAGCAAAATGAAATTGAAGCAAGACTTAGAACATCCTAGACAACAAGGCACAAACAAAAACACACTCATGGAGCATATCTCAACCTATCACTCTCAATACTCAAATTCTAGCAAAGAATTGTCACAAATGAATTTCATTATAAAGAATCAATCCAATGTCCACAGTAGCATCAGTTTTACTCCAAATTAACCAATCATCGTAAATGCACTCCAAAATCATATATATGAGCTTAAAGTCAAATAAACTTCCCTGAAATGCATTTCCCTTGTAACTTATAAATTCCTCCTCTCTCATTGACATTCCTCCAAGCTTCAAAAGTTAAGTTCCAAGATGGGGTACCTTTCCTTCCTACAAAACACAAAGATCAAACATAAATATACCAAAAACACACCAAAAACAGAAAAATGACAAAAGTGAGTTTAGAACTTGGGTTGCCTCCCAAGAAGCGCTTAGTTTATAGTCTTTAGCCTGACTCTTCATCTCCTCAAGTTATATCATCTATAGGTAAGGTGAAAACTTGATGGTTCACCTCTCCATCACAGGTGTGCTTTGATCCAAGGCTACTAGCTTGAACTCCCTTGCCATTTTCATTTCTCAACCCAATTACACTAGAGGTATATGCTTGTATCTTCACAACCTCAGTAGCCCATTCAATAGCTCTGTTACATGCTTTTAGAGTTTCTAAAAGTTGTTCTTCTTGTTGAATGACTAATTGTGAAGATATACCCAATGGTGGATTGTTGGCTCCCAAATAGTTATGTTGAAAGTTAAAAGGTAGCTTCTTCAAATCAAAAGAGCATGACTCTTTAATAGATGACTTCATTGATGATCTAGCAAGGGAAGATAAATCTATCGATTCCAACGATCTCTAACTCTTAGGATCAGTTGGTGTTGCCCTTAAAATACTCATGCTTTCTTCCACCTTTTTACCTTTTGTTTTAACTTTTAATGGCAAGGTGTCAACAACTCCATTATGAATTGGCTTCTTGAATTCCTCATGATCTACTTGCTCAACCATGTCAACTAGGAAGCATTGCTTAGCCTCATTGGGAGTCTTTATTAGCTTATGCATATTAAAGGTGACATGCTCATCTTCAACTTGCATGGTAATTTCACCCTTTTCAACATCGATCAGGGTTCTAGCAGTTGCTAAGAAAGGCCTTCCAAAGAGAATAGAAGTATCTTGGTCCTCCTCACAATCAATAACAATGAAGTCCGCAGGAAAAATAAACTTGTCTACTTTCACAAGAACATCTTCAATGATTCCTCTAGGGTAAGAAATACTCCTATCAGCAAGTTGTAAAGTAATAGTAGTTGACTGAGCCTCACCTAATCCTAGCTTGTTAAAAATAGATAAAGGCATAAGGTTCACACTTGCGCCAAGATCACACAATCCTCTTCCCAAGAATTGATCCCCAATGTGGCAAGGGATAGAGAAACTTCCAGGATCCTTCGACTTCGATGGAATCTTCTTGATAACATCAGTAAAGCTTTTGGTCATAGCGACCATCTCAAACTCATTAAACCTTCTTTTCTTAGAAATGGCATCCTTCATAAATTTGGCATATTTAGGCATCTTCTCCAAAGCTTTAGCGAAGGGTATATTAATATGAAGTTGCTTGAATTGACCATCGTCTTGATGCTTCTTAAGCCTTTGAGGGAAAGGAGGTGGTGGAACATATTTTGGAGGAGAAGTGTGTGTCTTCCTCTTCTGCTCATCCACATTTTTAGTTAGAACATATTTTCCTCTCACCATGTTATCATGGTTTTCCTTAGCTGAATTTTCCTTTTTATTCTTATCTTCTTCAACTTCAATTTCTTCATCAAGAACTTCATTATTATCAATCTCAATAACAGCATGATCTGTCAACTCTTTACTAACCTTGCTTGAGCTTGGCACTTCTGTCAACTTTTTCCCACTTCTCAAAGAAATTGCCTTGCACTCGGCTACAACTTCTCGCTTAGGATTAGGAATAGTATCACTTGGAAGACCATTTTTTGGTTGAGCACTCAAGTGTGAAGCAATTTATCCCACTTGTATCTCAAGATTCTTGATTGCTGTATCATGAAGAGAAACTGTGCCAACTAACCTTTCTTGACCTTTGAGAATTTGCCTCAAGAGTTTATTTGTCTCAGAATCACCCTCTTGTGGCTTTTGTGGTTGCTCAAAACCCGGTGGACGCATTGGCTTACTAGAAGAAGCATAGTGATTGATTGGATTCTCACTAGGTCCATTCCTCCAAGAGAAGTTGGGATGATCCCTCATACCCTTGTTGTAGGTATTAGAGTAAGGGTTGTCACGTGGATACCTTTGAGTATTGTTCAAATAACTCACAGACTCCATAGTATGATAACATTCTTCAAAGGAGTGAGCTTCTCGACATATTTCACAAGAAGGACTTGGAGCTTGGATAGCATTCACATTCCTTGATGAATTTCTCTCTATCTTCAATTCAAGTTGATCAAATCTCTTAGCCATTGCTTCAAGTTGAGCAATAATTTCCTTAGACACATTGGAACTACTCGAAGGACTTGGTTCCTTATATGTTCTATAGCTAGAACGTGATTTTTCAGATTGTTGCAAGGAACTAGAGGCGATGTCCTCGTACAACTGTGAGATATCACAAACTCTCATCTTGCCAATTCCACCATTAGAGGCATTGTTGAGCATATTGGAAGTGGGCACATCCAATCCGGCTGTAAAGGCTTCAAGCAAAACATAGGTCTTCTGTTCATGGTTAGGACAACTATGCCATAGCTCCTTGAATCTCTCCCATGCTTCATGAAAAAGTTCTCCAGGCTGTTGTTGAAAACCCAAGAGTTCAGCTCTTTGAACTGCCCGTCTACCCCTTGGAATAAACTTGCCTTGAACTTAGATGCCATTTCATCCCAAGTAGTGATGGAGTTAGGAGGTAGAGAAGTAAGCCAAGCTCTTGCCTTCTTGTCAAGTGATAGGGGGAAGAGTCGCAATCTAAGTGCATCCGTAGTTACTCCATGAAACTTGAAGTTCTAACACACTTGTATAAAGCGTGTCAAATGGTCAGTAGGGTCTTCATTCTGAGTTCCCGAAAACAAGCCAATCATTTGGAGCATTTGGAGCATTTGAAGCATGATTGGCTTCAACTCAAAATTCCGAGCTTGAATAGCAAAAAATTGGATGCTAAATTGATAGGTGGAGTTTCCTTGCTCCATGTATTCATCCAAAGTACGCTCCAAGTTATCATCATTAGGATTAGCCATATTGTAAAATGGATGAGGACGAGGTGGTGGTCTCAGTTGCTCTTGTATGGGCAAAGGTTCAGGTCCTTGAAGAGGTTGCACTTGAGGTTTAGTTTCAAATTCTTCAGAAAAATATTCTTCAAGA
Organism: Inga oerstediana; assembly: GCA_963210345.1. Lineage (NCBI taxonomy): Eukaryota > Viridiplantae > Streptophyta > Magnoliopsida > Fabales > Fabaceae > Inga > Inga oerstediana. Next base: position 45,831,510 of record OY723407.1, read on the forward strand.
GCACCGTCAAGAACGATCTCCAAATCAGTTTGCATACGGAGCTCAAATACCTACAAGTCAAGAATCCCAAAACGAGCATCAAACTTATCAACTAATAGAGCTATACTAAGAAAAACAAGAAAAAGAACTATAGCTATAACTATACTTAAAAACAAAGCAAATTAAGAAAGTGAAACAAGAAGAAGAAAAGTATTCAAGCGTAATCAAGCACACAATTACACTAATTAACTCAAAACACTTTAGTCAATAGTCCCTGGCAACGGCGCCAAAAACTTGTTCGTCGTTTAGCTTCCGGAAGTGCACAGGTCACAAGTAATAAAGTGATAAATAAAGATCGTTCCCACGAGGACTATGACGAAAGTAAGCTAACTAATGTAACCATATGTTTAATTAGGTTGAATGGAATCATGTGGAATTGAGTGTGTTAATTAAGAGAATTTGCTAAAAATAATAAGGTAAAATAAAAGTGAATGTAAAATTGATTCTACTTCAAGGTTTACAGGCTTAGGATTACTTCTTCCCCATTGTATTTCATGAAACTATGCAAATATTCGCTTATGCTAGTTAAATGAGCCTATATGCTAGTCGAAGATCCTAAAATCATCAACCAAGCTCTCTCAAGTCAAGATTGATTTTTAATCTTTATTAAAAATATTCAATCTCTTGTTTATAATTAATGAAAATCATCTTTCCAAAACAAGCCTTCACTTGACTATGCTAGGTTGTTAGATATATCTCTATTATAACAACAAACCATCCATTTAATCCCTAAACTTCAAGTCTAGCATGATTTTTCTTAAGTTCTACAATCAAAATAGCTCTCTCAAGCATCTTCTAATTGAACAACTCTAATCATGTGGTGATCAAGCACAAGATAGCATTAATGGGTAAAAGTAATCCTAAATTAGAGTTCTAGCTACTCATGTTCAAATATAAAGAAATACTACACATAGTTGCTAAATACATAAGAAGCTAAGTGGAGAAAGAGGAGAAAAGAAGAAAAACCAAGATGGAAATCCTAAAATCTCTTTTGAGAAGAGGACCCAAGCCTCCAAAATGCTCAAAATCTCTCTCCCAAGCTCTTCCCTTGTGTGCTCCAACTTCCCAGAGTGTAGAATGCTTCATTTCGGCGCCCTTCCCTAGGTTAAATAGGGGTTTTTCGCTTCTGACATCAAAACGCACAGCTGCACTTTTTCAGGACTTGCTACGGCAAGTCTGTCAACTTGCCATAGCCAGTTACACAGAGAGCCAATTCTTCTTTTGATTCTTCACTTGCTACAGCAAGTTTGTCAGTTTGCTGTGGCCAGTTACACAGAGAGTATACGAAGATCACTTGCCACAGCAACTTCATCAACTTGCTGTAGCCAATTACACAGAGAGAAAATTTCTTGAGAATGTTTACTTGCCACAACCAGTTGGTCAACTTGCTGAGGCAAGTTGCATAAGCTCCTTCTATCTTTGCACTGCTTCACCTCCTTCGCTCTTTCCTTGTTTCTTGGTTTTTGTAAGGCTTTAAAACTTGTCTTCATCCTCCTACCAAAGAGAGAGGATTTATAAATTCTCAATTAATTAGCAAATATACCAAGAATTTCTTTGATTTTTTTGATTTGTAATTTGATATGCACATTTTCTTCTATACCCTTCTTTCAATGTACATTTTGAACCCAAAAGTATGTAAAAAGAGAAGAAAATGTGTTGGAATGTTGTGAATTTCTAAGAGTGAACAAGAGGTGAGGAAACAATGCAGGTAGCACCCTCAATTTATTGAAGTATGGAGAGACTTCTTCAGCTTGCTCTCTATGCCATGATAAATGACATTGAATGCTTGATTGATTCTACCAATCATTAGGTTACTGCAAAATCAATTAGCAAATCAAAAATTAATGTTGATTTGCATTGACTAATCACTCATGAATGTGATTTGTCTTCTTAATCAACAATATATACTGAAATGTTGTTTTCTCATTTGATTCCAGTTTTTACCTTTTCCAACCAAATAGTCCAGGTCATTAAGGGCGGATTTTTATCCAAAGTCTAACAAATGCAATATTAATTAGCAATAATATATGTTTGATACGTTATTAGAAAGATTGAGCAAAAGCATATTTTGTTTTTTTACATTTAATCAAATAAAAATAACAATGAAAAGCATATGATGCCCTCATAAAAAAAAAAACAACAACAACAAAAAAGAAAGAAAAAGAAAAACTCACTCCTAATTCATTGTCTATCCATATTCATTGTCTTCATTTTTAGTAAAAAAAAAATCACAAATTGCAAGAATGTAATGTGGTTGTACCAAAGGACTCATAGTTTCCTAATGACAATATTAGGAACCAAAATGAGGGGTTTATTGTTCGATGTGATCATAAAATCACCATTAGAGAGTTGCTTTTTATTTGAACCAAATTGATGATCAAGTTTAAATTAATATTTTTGGATACCAAATAATTATTAGAAACAAATTATGGATATTTTGGAATAATTCAAATATTTTATATTTATTTTTGTAATTTTGATTAAAAATAAAATTCAAACTATCCCATATCTATTAAACAACTAAAATTTATTTGAAGGGAGTTATTTTTTCTTGATATTGAACAAAAATGAATCAAATTCATATATGTACAATGTGAAAAATATATGAGGGAATTAAAAGTCATATATTCGGCTCTCACATGAATGAATAAATATTAGAAAATGTTATTAGTATAATTGGGCTTACATTACTGAAGGCCCATTCAAAAATTGGACATAGGCTTCTTAGTATATTCCTCAGTTATAGCAGTCCCATTACACGTGTCAATAAGGTTTTTCTTAGGAAAAAAGAACAAATAAATACCATTTAAATTTCTAAAATCCCAAAAAATATGTTAACACTTGAAAATAATAAATAGGTTTTAAGATAGGAATTAGAGATTTTGAAATGTTGCATTTTCGCCAAAATGCCCCCACTATTTTTTTTTCATAAAGCAAAGTCACCCTCACTGGTGGCCAGAGACTGTTGGTTGCTGGAGCTCTGGTGAGAGATTCTTGGAGAAAATTGGTTTTTTCTAAATTGTGCCAAAAGTGTTGGAGGGAGGGTTTGAACTCCATCCCTTTGGAGTGACAAAATGAAGGTGACTATTGGGCCACCAAGGCCTTTTTTTTTTAAATATACGCACAAAAAAATATAAGTTAACTCTTAAGGTTTGGCCATAGGGAACTCACAACTGCTATAAAGTAATTGACAACACCGCAATAGATATTTACTATACTTGTAATATGATTGACAAAATTGATAATTGTAAAAGTAAAAAAAAATAACTAATTATATTTTTATCATGTTTTTGTAGAAATTTTTATATGATAATTCAAATTTTAGAATTATAAAATAATTAAATTAATTTATTATTAAAATTTTAGTCAAAACTATTACTCATGTAGTCAATACTGTTACACCTTTAGTTAATACATTTACTCATCTGGTGAATACCTTTATGCCTTTAGTCAATACATTTATTCATTTAGTAAATACTTTTACGTCTTTAGTCAATCCCATTATTCATGTAGTTAATACTGTTATGTCTTTAGTCAATACCCCTACTCATGTACTGAATACCTTTATATCTTTAGTCAATACTATTACTCATTTAGTCAATATCTTTACTTATTTAGTCAATATATTTTAATATAAGTATACCTTTACAAATGTTGTTATTGAAATGTTGATTACATTTTCAAATGTTATCATTCACTCTATAAGTATGTTCACTGAGTAAAACATTACATTTTTATAATTATGAATGTTTTCAACCATGTTACAAGTGTCAAACCCCTTAACATTTTGATATGTGTAGAGTGATAAAGGTACAGTTCCACAGGCATACAAAAATAACATAAATATACTGATAAAAAGTACTTGTTTACATGCAGGAGCCTCCCTGCAAGGTTTGAAAATATATATACAATTTGTCCAAAAACATCAAAATAGACTAAATATAACCAACAACTCTGTTCTCTTGATTCGTACACCTCAGTTGCCGGTATTAGCCATTTTGCCCTTGAAGCCACTAGTTTCTGTTGGAATATTTTAAATTTTGAAAAAGGGTAGATTCAAACGAATCTCAGTAGTAACATAAATCAATCATATAAAATGCAATAATTAGATACACAATGTACCACATAGTGTAAAATGAAAATCCATATTGTATCATGTGTGTGCACAATGCTCAGGGCCAAATGACTGTTTGGATCCCCTATTTGTTTGTGTACCTCAGCTGAGTCTCGTACCTCAACTGAGTCCTAAACCACAGCTGGGTAATGTCCCCAAGCCCATGTTCATATAACAAAACATAGCAACATACAACATATAAACAATCACATAGTATATGAGGATAGAGTTACTACCTTAAACCCCTTTTTAGTTCGTAAAACGTTTCTTGAATTTTTTCCGACGGCTCGACTATTAATCCGGTCCTAAAATTTCAAATGTACAAGAATTAGGTTAATACCTAATCATGTACTACTTTAGACTCTTTCAAAGTATTTTTGTTGGTTGCATTAGTCTAAAACTACAAAAATTACCAAAATGCCCCTAGGGACCCGGTTTAAGTCCCTTTGTATCCGGTGCGACTGTACTTTTCCAAAAATTTTGACTCGGGCTATTCTTACACAGTTTTGTATGTATAAGCCATTTTTTACCTCGGTTTTTACAAAATCATTGCTAAATGACAATTTTGCCCTTGACAGCTCCTAATTAGGGTTTTAGGGCTATTTTTGCAATTTCACCTTCTAGGGCTTGTCTTACAAAGTGATCAACATCAACCCTACAAAATTTTCCCCCTTGAACACAATGGAATGATTAATTTGATGAAATTCTAGGTCTAACCCCTGATTCCAGCCTTGGCCAAAACTATGCTTTAAGAAAAGGGGAAATTGTGATTTTGAGATTTAACATTTAAAGCTAGCTCCTTTTTACTCCTAACCACTTGTTTAACCATTTAAACACTAATTGAACATAATTGGAGGAAATTTGAGCAGCATAACCCCTTAGGGTTTCAACTCCCCAAATTTACAAATTCACAAACCAAGCCAAGAATCACAACAACAACATCAATACACCAAAGGATTTGAGATTCTGGAAGTTACCTCTTAATTCTTGGAGTTTCTCTCTCTAGGGCATCTCACACTCTCTCTTCAACCTTGAAGATTAGCTTGCTAAACATGGTTTTATATGGAGAAGAAGAGTTTAGAAGAGAGATTACACAAGTTAGAAGGCACAAGTACTTGAAATCACACGTCTTACCTTAGGTTTTACCTCCTTGTTGTCCTCCTTCTCTCTAGTTCTCTAAGCTTCTCTCTCTCTCTATCTTTTTGGTGGAGTGAAAATGAGATGAGAAGGATGAATATGAAGCTTTTAAAATAAATATCTCATTTCTCTCTCTTTTAAAAAAATATGCTACTTTATTAGTTCAATAATTTTTTATGACACTTTTTCCATTTATGCTTATGTCTTTATAATTCTTGTGTCATATTTTCTCATAGACCTTCAACCATTTCTTCTTCTCCCTAGTCAGCCCAATACGCCACTCTTGGTCCCAATTTAACCAATTGGGTTTTTCTCCAATTATTTCAAACAATTACACAACATATCATATTTTACTGAAATTCCCACATGCTCATAAATTAATAAATTCTTATTTAACCCCTTTGACTTGATATTATGGCACTTGGCATATTTATTATCCAAGCAAATATTTTCCCTCCCATTTTCCTTATTTATGAAAAATTCATAAGAAAATAGGGAAATAATAATTGCTCTAACTTTGACTTTTCAAACTTTGATTAATTTTGACCAAGAATGTTCCAATTATACATATATTCTTTATTTTCCTTAATTAACTGAAATTAAATTCAATTAATTGGAAAAATAATTAATTTTGTGCTTTATTGAAAAAATTACAATTTTTCCCTTACGTTCTTGGATTTAATTGGAGCTTAATCCTTTTCTTCTTTGTTTGGTCGAAATTGACTAATTTTGGGCCAAATATCACGCTTTTTCATTCCTCCATTTGGGCTTCAATATTGGGTTTTTTAGAATACTCAAAAATGTATTTCATAATTTGTTCTAGCCCAATTCTTATGAAAATGAAAATTTATTTACTTCTTAAATTCCGAGCTCATGAATATTCACCATTCCCTTTCATTAATTGCCATAAATAATTACAAGGCATATTAGTAAATAAAATTTGGGTATTACAACAAGAATAGTAAATATCTATTCAAGTGTTGTCAATTGCATTATAGCAGTTGTCAATTGCATGTGGCTATTAACTACATGAGTAAAGGTGTTGACTAAATGTGTAACGGTATTAACTACATGAGTAATGATATTGACTAAAGGCGTAAAGGTATTGACTACATGAGTAAAAGGTATTGACTACATGAGTAGGGATATTGACTAAAGCCATAATGGTATTAACTATATGCGTAATGGTATTGACTAAAGGCATAAAGGTATTTATTAGATGAGTGCAGGTATTGACTAAAGGCGTAAAGGTATTCATTAGATGAGTAAAGGTATTGACTAAAGGCGTAAATGTATTCACTACATGAGTAAAGGTGTTCACTACATGAGTAATGATATTGACTAAAGGCTTAATTAAGGGTATTGACTACACGAGTAATGGTATCACTAGTGGAAAAAGGGCTTTTTAGACCGGTTAAAATTGAATTTTTAGACCGGTTTTGGATCCGGTCTTGATATAGTCGGTCTTAAAAGTCTCACTTTTAAGACCGATTGAATTAATAACCGGTCTAAAAATAACAATTTTAAGACCGGTTTTCATGAGCACCAGTCTTAAAAGACTTCTTCTGTAAGGGCGATTTACATAACATTTTTAAGACCCGTTATAATTATAACCGGTCTTAAAATTTATTTTAAGATCGGTTGTACATAAAAATGGTCTTAAAAATTTTAATTTAAAGACCGGTTGTACATAAAACCGGTCTTAAAAATTTAATTTTAAGATCGGTTATATTAGTAACTGGTCTTAAAATAACTTTTAAGACCGATTATAATTATAACCGGTCTTAAAAGTGTTATATATATATTTTTAATTGTTTGTGAATAGGTTAGTTACCAGAACGCATCCTTGAATTGCTACCTCCAATTCCATACTTATTAAGTGCTATATGGTGTTTAGTTCGCTTCCACTTACCATGTCCTTTTGCTTTAACCTTCCACTTACCATTTCCTTTCGCTTTAACCTTCTCATTGAATTGGGAACTTGTAACATGTTATATATCCTCATGTATAATGTTTTGTTTAAAACCATCATATATATATATATATATGCATAAATGAATTCAACCATGTCATATCATGCAACCAACAAGTCAATTTATCAAAATATACAAAAACCATGTTAAAACCAACAAACATGTCAAATCATGCAACCAACCAACATATCAATTCATCAATATATACAAAAACAATTCTTTAATTTTACAAGAACTCACTGTTGTAAAAGTTCATAAATGAATTCAGCACAACAATTGCGAATGTGCTCTATATCTTCTTCTAGAAAGGGGTTAGCAAGTTCAAACATCTGAAACACCAAAGCCAGCCAAAACATTAACTTCACTTAAAAAAATAAAAGTAATACAAAATTTTTGAAATATATATACATTTACCTCTTTAGTAAGTTATGTTGTGCCTAGGGTAATAGTATTATACATGTGCCTCAGAATATACAACCCACACAAGTTAGACCCTGGTGGTTGCCTGTGAGTTTGAAAAATAATATGCTATCATTAAAACAATTATAAAATTAAAGCATGTCTTATTATTGAATACATTCTTAAAACAAACCAATATGTAACTAACCTTTGGCAAGATCCATGTAGGGTATTTTACTGCACGTATAGGCCTACCACAAGCAGCGTGTTGGAATGTTCGCATAGTCCTATATAATCAAAATCACAAAGGTTACTTATTTTACACAAATTATATAAATTTTACACACGAAAGGTAATTAATAATGCAAGAAAACTTACGCGTTCAAGCTCTTCTTCAATTCACTAATTGGCTTTCTGAGGTGGAGGGAGCATAAGAGGATGACAAAATAACTCTTCTTACACAAAATAACCAATTGCCAATGATCACTGAAAAAATGGAAGACTTTTAAGCAAATATAAAATATTATGTATATTGTGAAATATAAATTTGTTTCTTACCCATGCAAATATGGAGCCAAGAAACATTCAATTGAGGTTTCACTAAGCCTATGCGATAAGTATGTGTGTATGAAAGAAGCAGTGGTCCCTTTGTAGTAGAGTTGAACTGGGCATAGGAGTCCAAATTTATTGGTTTTGCCAGAGTCAACCAACCTATGATGCATGCACCTACAATAATTCAAGTAGGGACATTAAATCAAACTTTAATGGCGTAATTTGTAAAATATTAACTTCCAATTTAAGAAGATACTTACATCAAAAAGAGTTGGACAATCGAAATCATAAGTGTTGTAGAGGAGCTACCAGGGACATTAAATAATCCCTCTCAAGATAGCATTGCGCCCCTAACTTGCCAACAACTAACTCAGTGGCCCAATATCTTGTTGCAAAGGACGTATCATATGCCATCAGAATCACTCACTACATGACATTTAATGGAGTCCATTAAACATCTTGAGTAGAGGGAGGTGAAGGTAGAGGTGGAGATGAAGGTGGCGGGGATTCCTCAGCTCAATCAGAAACAAGGTTCTTTGGCCACAAGATGAAAGAGTTGATGACATCACCCACAACCTTAAAGTCATTAACAGGGATAGGGAGAGGTGCATCAGCAATGATTACCTCTTCAACTGCTACTTTGACTTGATCATCCTTTATTTCTTGGTGGTGGATAGTTGATCCCAATTTGTCCATGCTTCCCCATACAACCAATCTTCTCAGAGGATCCTCCACAAACAAATCACAAGGTTCACCAATTTCTTTTCTAGAACCCTCTAATGACTGACCAATGCAACTCTCTTTAATGCTCTGTTTAGGGTTTAGGGAATGAGCCTGGGGAGCACTGGTATCTACTTGTCTTTTGTTTGCCATGATTATCCATTCCTCCTTCATCTTGCTGAACCTTTCTTCAAATCATGCATCAAATGATGCTTCTACCTCGGCCCTAGCTTCCGCCCTCACACTGACCAATATACGCTCCATCTCCTCCCTAGTCACCATACTACTTGAGGAACGGCGTGGGGGTGCTCCAAAGTAATCCCTTATGCCTACCCATCCAATTCCCCTGACACTAGGATACTCAGGTTTTCTTGTAGCTACAGTTAGGATGTCATTCCTCCCATCCGACCTAAACGATCCCTCAGCTTGTTTTTTTGAAGCTCCTCCTATAAGACACAGATAACAAATGTTAGTAATAAAATTTGTTTACTAAATAATTAATAACAACAAGTCAACAACAATACTTAAAATTTTCTCACCGACTATACGTGATTGTTCACTCGTATAAGACCCGCTCCTCTTTTGGTGATCGAGCAACCACTTTTCTTTGTGACATATCGAAGATGGTGGAGAAAGAAGAACAAAAGGATCAGATTGAGATGCTTCTTCCAATCTCTTCTGTTTGGCTGCCAACAAGTTTTTTTTTGGCCTTTGCATACCCCCATGAGACATTGTATGGGGGCAATCATTCTTTCTACCACTCTCTTAGGCCTTTTTCCTTTTTTCCTACGAATAAGAAATCAAAATTAAGTCATTGTAAATCAATAAAGACAATTCATAATTCATAAGCAAATCAAATGCAAAATAAGTCAACTCACCAATGCTTCTAAAGTAGTTCGAAGTTGTCTAAATTCTTGCCAAGTCTATTCGTCAATAAAAGAATAATGATTGCACGTATTAGGAAGAGGCTGACCTTCTTCCACCTCGATATGCATGTAATTGTTGGCTAAACTTGTCTTAAACTTCCTCCAGCGTTCATCACAATACGTCATTGTCTTGTCATACACCTTTATCCACATTTCTCGACTACTCTATCAAGATGCTAGGCTTGTTGCATGCTAGGAGACCGACAAAACTCATATACCGTTAGGCATTAGGCCCGATTGGTTTCCAAAAACTATCAAATTCAATCAGAATCTTTTCCCCAGTATTCCGATTGAGAGGAATATCTCTCAATCAGGTGGCTCTCCTACCCCTTCGTCTAGGCCAGTTACTTGGCTCACTGTGTTCCTAGCTAGGAGCATTGATAGGCTCGCTTTGATTTGGATTAGTTGGATCGGGAGTACCCTCGCTAGGATGACTCATTGTCTAAAAAAAAATTTTAAGGACACTATTTAAGGATAGCTAGTGATGGTTTAAGGACAGTCCTAAATGCATTAGGAGGCAGACTTAGAAGCAACACCAAAGTTCATATCAAGCAATATCAGCACTATGAATCCAGAAAGAAGTGTGGTAAAGTACAATACACATGGTCTACAGTTGAGATAAAAATCAAGATAAGTACTGAATCTAACTTACCATTGTATTTTTCTAGAAGATTCTCCTTGGTAGAGAAATTAAGAACATACTATATAAACAGTAAAGCAATTTTACATTATATGAAATACATAAAAGTCCAAGGAACTATGTTAAGATTCTGGAATAATTGACCAGAACTGAAGGGAAAAAGGGTAGAAGAGAGACAGAAATTACAGAGAAGGAACAGAGGAGAAGAACAAGATTCTAAGAAAGAAGAAGAGAGACACACGTGGCTGCTGAATAATACTCTTTTATTAGGATTAGTCAACAACAACAAATAATGGGGAACAGTAGATCTTATATAGAAGAGCCGTAATCAGTACTGCTGCCTTATTCATTAATGGAAGATATGTAATTATCTACAATTCTATGCAAGTCCTAATTGTCTATTTAAATCCCTAATCTAATTAGCTAAAGAGATCAATTAAGGTTATTCTTGGCTAATGGTACTCTAAAGTAGCTACACCACTCTCAACTAACATTGATTTCTCCTCAACTAACTAACCTACTAATACTAATTTGGGAATTTAGGGATCACAATTACAATATCATATCAAACTATAACTTACAACATTGAACCCTTCTTATACACAACCAAAATAAACCCAGGTCCATAGAAGCATATATAAGGACATTAACCTCAGACATACATGCATTTTGTAAAACCCTTCAGAATAATTAACGGTACCTTCAACCTTTGCTTGAGGATCCTCTTCTTCCTCTGGATTTGAACAGTCTTTGGCCACTTTACGAATCGAGTAAAGTCTCTCTTAGGAGGCAATGGACGCTTCTGAAAAGTGGGTTGACCACTCGCTGCAAGAATCGAACAAAGAAAATAGAGGCTAAGTCATCTCACAATTTCAATGAAATACCCAAAAATGAAACCATTAATTTAATTGAACGCCTGGCAATTGAAACGCAAACCTGACAATAAAAATAAGGTTGAGAACGAAACCAATTAGAGGGAACAGATGACTATAGCCTTTTGGCAATGTATTCAACCGTAAATCTTCATTGACGGCGGTGAAGTTAAGGACGGAGGAGAGAACGGGAAAGGAGGAGCTGCTGCGAACCGACGAGGGGTTTTGCTGATGTGCTTGAGTCTCTAATTTTAGAGTTAAAATTAGGCGCGTTTTGAAATCTAAGTCAATTTTAAGACCGGTTGTAATTAACAACTGGTCTTAAAATTAATATTTAACACAAGTTTTAATTAGAAACTGGTCTTAAAATTAATATTTAAGACCGGTTATTAATAAACAACCGGTATTAAAGATACAAAATTTTTAAGGCTGGTTATTAAATAATAACCGGTCTTAAAGTTTTAATATTTAAAACCGGTTTTCATGTAAAGCCGGTCTTAAAAATAATAACCATTTTATTTTTTTAATTGTCTTTAATTCAGATAATATTTTGTAGACCGGTTAGAACCGGTCTACAAAATATATTACATATATTTATTTTTTTAATTGTATATATTTTAAGATCGGTTTTTATTATAACCAGTCTTAAAATTATTTTTAAGACCAGTTTAAAAGATAACCGGTCTTAAAAGTATTTTTAAGACCGATTCTAAAGATAACCGGTCTTAATATTTTATCATAATTACAAAAATACCACCGGTCATATTTTTAAGACTTTATTTGATATAACCAGTCTAAATGTTCCGGTCTAAAAATCCTTTTCTGTACTAGTGTATTAACTAAAATTTTAAAATAAATAATGTAATAAATTGATTTAATTATTCTATAATTTGAAAATTTGAACTATTATAATAAAATTTTCTACAAAATAGAATAAAAATATAATTAGTTATTTTTTAGTTTTGTAATTATCAATTTTGTCATTCACATTACAAGTATAGTAAATATCTATTGCAATGTTATCAATTGCTTTATAGAAGTTGCGAGTTGCATGTGGCCAAACCTTAAGAGTTAACTTATATTTGTTTGTGCATTCATTTAAAAAATGGCCTTGGTGGCCCAATGGTCACCTTCATTTTGTCACCCCAAAGAGTTGGAGGTTCAAACAAATGTTTTAAAAGCCAAACCAGATGTCGAACCGTAAAGGTTAATGGGTATGGTTCAAAAGGTTGAAACAATCGGGCAGTCTGGCAGGGTCAGTGTCATAACAATAAAATAAATTTTTAATGAATAATAATTATATGAGTATATAATTATATGGGTAAAAGTATACTTTTAGTACTTTAAGTTTACAGAAGGTATATTTTTGGTCCCCTGACTTTATAAAGTATACTTTTGGTCATTTAATTCTAACATCATGAGACAGAAAATGCTAACGCAACAACCTTTAGTGAATGATAACACAACAAACTCAAATGTTGACGGTTTAAACTTAAGTGGTGATTGTGTAATTAAATAATATTAATCTTAAATTTAAAATATGTGTAAATTAAAAAAATATCTAAATGTACAATGAAACAATTAATATCAACACCTTACTGTATTAAAAAAAAATATTCTAATAATCTAAATATATTAGTTTAATAATCTAAATAACAAAACCCCGATTTCATTTACAAGATTTGTTGATTTATTTTATTTTAATATCTAAATATATTATATTAAAAAATTATATAAAAAATTAAACTTAAATATGTTTTATCAGCTACATAGTCATCACTTGAGTTTGCTGTGTCAACATTTTCTGTTAGTGTTAACCTCTTGAAAATCATGTCAAATTGGCACATTTACCTCTAATTTCTCACACATTTTGATGAATTAATGGATATTTGAAGATACAAATGTAAAGGGAATGTGCCTAACAAATATTTGGTATAAAAGGGCATAATTCTTTGGTAAGTGTGAATATTTTTCTATAATTCATGAACCTTTGGCTTTTATAGACTTTCTTGTGTTAATAGAATAATATTTGAGCCATACATGGTGTAACCCCCTGCCTTGATTAGTGTAATTATGATTCGATATCGTATAATTAAATTGGATTAGAGACCGTCGAATAATTTAAACTCATTTCAACTTCCTACTTTACAGTAGGGTTTTCACAAAGTCTTACAAAACTCTTCCCTATCCTGGTCTCAATTTCAAAACTCGAATATAATTATCTGTGCAGTTAATTTACGTTCACACATATCATAGTGTATAACCAAATCCCCGGTAACTCCCGGGTTCTATACATACATAAACTAAGGGATTATATGTCTCAACTAAGGGATTACATGACCAAAATCAAATATAGTATTTACATCTTAAAATATACAGTAATCCCAAGTTTAAAAGTAGATAACCAACTCCCCAAAAATCAAATATACCCCAAAGGGTCCTAATCGCTCCGAGTTGCCCGCTTATCTTTAGAGCCACTTGCCCTGTCTGAAATGTTAGTCATTGGAAAGAATGAGATTCAAGAGAATCCCAGTAGTAACAAATCACTCACACAGTGTATAAACACATAGCATATATGATCATGTTAGGCAGCATCACAATGTATCATGGCTCTCGCCACAAACGATAGCACTCATGGCTGTAATCTCTATGCGTCAGCTTTTGTTGCGATCTCTATGTATCACAAAGTAGCACAATGTATTACTGAGCGTTAGGTTTCGCTGCGATCTCAAAGCATCATAATGTATTCAGAAAGTATTCTCAATGCGTGACAAACATACATACAATGTTTCACACACAGTATAAGAGAAAGAGTCACTACCTTGTTCCTTCCTAACATTCTTTGGTGCCATGGGCTCTCGAGGGCGAAAAATATCAAATCCTATAAACCAAAGCAGGGACAACCCATCAATCTCCTTTCCAAGTTTTCCAATTACGTAGTACTTTATGTTGGTTATCATTTAATCTCTTTAGGTGGCTATTATAGGCCTAAACATATCCCTAAAGGGTTGGGAGAAACTACATTGAAGATACCTTTTTTGGAAAAAGAACACTAATTTTGGGCTGACTTACTCAAGTGAAGAAGGCCTTACTCAAGTATTACCCTTAATTACACTCGAGTCCCAGTGAGTGAGATACAGAAGTGTGTACCCGAGAGCATCGACACTCCTTAGAGTGGTCAGTTCACTCGAGCACAGACACAAGCACTCGAGTGATGGTACTTTAGTCACTCGAGTCCCATCGAGTGAGGTGCAAGAAGTGACAACCCAAGAGCAACTACAACTCCTAAGTGACAAGTGTACTCGAGTATTAGCCCAAGCACTCTAGTGACTTCCCATTGCTAGCGAGTGCCCATGTGCACTCTTGATCATTTGCTTACGAGTGATAACCTGAGACGCACACCCATAGTGCTACATACACTTGCACTCGAGTGATAACGTATGTCACTCAGAGATAAAGAAGTTCACTCGTGATCTCTGCCTGAAGACTTAACCAATATACCAAAAATTTCATACTGCACTCGAGTGAGACCCCACCTCACTCAAGTGTAGCTTATCAGAAGCCAGATCGCAGCAAGTGACATAGTTTTCCAGGTTTACCAAAACTGGTTCCAATGGTCCTAAAACTTATACCAAAACTCATTCCCCTTTAAAATTCCATAAGGAACCTATTGGTAAACTCAAAACAACCAAAATCTTACCACAATGACACATGCAACACTTCTAACCATATTGCAACCAAAATCACCTAAAGACCAAACTTCCTCTTTTCAAATCCAAACCAAAACTATGGACTCCAAAACACAATTTGGCATTTATTCCACCACCTTATACTACATAATTCATGCATTTCATATTTAAGCCAAAATCAGGGCAATAATACAAAATTCTCAAAACTTAATCAATGACAAAGATAATTATACCAAAGTGCATCAACTACTCACCTCTTATTTCTTCTAAAACCAACTTCTTGATTTCACCACTTTCAAATTTGTTCAAACACCAAAACACCACCTTCCAAAAATCTAAAACCATAGCCATGAAGCCCTTACTATTACGAACAACTTTAAAAATAACATTTAGGCCAAAGAGATCATTTCCAAAGTCAAAAACTCACCTTTGATTTTCTCTTTCTTGGCTAGTTTCAGTGAAAATAGAGGAGAAGAGAGAGAAAATGAGATGAGAATGAGGATGACAGATTTTTCCCATTTCCCATGCTTCAACTGACTTAGAAGAGGAGAGGGAAGAGAAAATGAGTTTGAAAATTTGACCTTATCCAATGGTCAACAACTTGCCACATGTTAACATCTTATTCTCCCTACCATGGATTCATATGGACTTGCATGCGTAGGATTCCACCTCTCCTTCTTTCAATCTTAGCCATTGATCTCAATTACCAAGGATTTTCCTCTCCAGTAACTGACCAATCAGTCGGTAATTTACCATTTTGCCCCTGATTATCACAATACTTACTAAACAATCACTCAACACACTTTGCATCACAATTCACCTCATATACTTCAAAAGTGCTTAATTAATATTAATTATATCACTTTGAAGTTATTAGCCCTTAATTACAGTTTAGGATATTACATATGGAGCCATTGGAAACACAACTCAATGACCAAGAAGTTGAAAAGGAGCTTAGGAAGTTAATGCACCATGGAAAAGTGAGAAGAGATTAGGAGAAGGCTTGGCTGCAACCAAGGAATCCAAGGAAAAGTAAGAAGAGAATAGGGGAAGGCTTGGCTGTAGCCAAAGGAATCCTCTTGCTGCTGCCTAGAGACACCCAGAAGGTTTTGGACTACAACCAAGAAGCTGTTTGGTTGCAGCCAAAAGATATAACAAGATGCTTGGCTGTAGCCAAGAGAAGACATAACTCATTTAGCCGCAGCCAAGGTTTCTCTTGGTTGCAGCCAATGCTTGAAACTGAAGCTATGCCTTTTGATGTCAGAATGAATTCTAGGGATTTTAAATATTGTATCCATGAACTAGAGTATCATTCTAGACTTTGGGGGTGATTTTAAAGGCTTGCTCTACTAGGGTTTGGTGCTTAGAGATGGAGATTGAGCTAGGAATTGAAGATTTGAAGAGATTTGAGCTTCTCCTATTGGTTTTTCCTCTCCATCTTTTATTCTTTCCTTATCTTCTACTATTTTTCTGGCTTATCCCCATTTTCTCATGGGTTATATGAACATGTGTAGCTAGAGTTTTGATGTTAGGATTATTTTGAGCGCTTGTACTCATTTCCCTTTTATATTTATGATTAATGATTAGATATATTGATTTTACTCTTTGCTTAATGTTTCTTGTAACCCCCCACCTTGAAAGATGTGAATATAGTTTGAAAACATGTCATAAAGTAAACAGGAGACCAACGGATAATTTAAAACTCATTAAAGGTCTTGACTTCAAGATAAGATTCGGTCCTATGATAAAGTAGGTTTTCCAAAACTTTTCAAAATCTATTTAATAAGGTCTCACTTCCACTTTTCGAATCTATTTGTCCTGTTCGGTTACTTTCCATTAATAAATATCAGAGTATTTAACAAAATTTCCTAATGAACTTTTAGGTTATATTCAATAACTATAAGGGGTCTACAAGGCATGATCGCCTATCTTAGTTTCCCATATTGGGGATTACATACAGTAAACCACATCTATGATAGGTACGTCCACCTTTACTAAATTGAACTTATAATTACAACATATACATGTATCCAAAAGTTTGATAACCCATACAGAAAACCTAATCTCCTTGCCATAAGCACTAGCCACCCTTGTTTACCTGTTTTTCCTTTGATTCCCTTGACCTTGCTGTAGGTTAGTCATTTGAAAGAGTGAGATTCATATAAATCTCAGTAGTAACATTCACTTATATGATATATAATTTCAGAAAGCATGTAAGCAATATTCACACAACAGTATTCATAACAACATTCATAGTAGTATACACAGTAGCATTCACATTCGTTACATATGCCACATTCATGATAGCTTTCATGTAATGCCCCAAAATATGCTTAAGGGCTAACCACTTCAAAAGTGAATGTAATTAATGTTAAACAAATACTTTTGGATAATAAAATATGGATTAAGACTTGAATGAGCAGTAATCAGTGCCCAAAAACTGTATTTATGAGTAATTTTGTTGTTAAGGCTTAAAATGAATCAAAAGGGGGTGGGGGAGGTCGTATGACATATAATAATAGGGTGGTATAATGTGCTCAATGGTGATTTAATAGGAATATCTATAGTCAGGGGCAAAACGGGAAGAATAAAAATTTACCGGGCAATTAATCTACAATTGATGAAGAAATTAATTAAGAGTTAGAAATAAGAAGTGTGACTAAATGGCTAATGGAATTAGTTAGTGTAACCATATAGTTACATGCTTTATGAGAAACCATAAGAAATTGACACTTGGCACAAGTTGGTGGATTCAAAAAGTCAAATAGCATTTTTAAATTTATCTCTCTCCCTCTCTCCTCTCTTAGTCGATTGTCAAGGCTAGGAAAAGATGAAGATTTGATTATTTCATTATCTTCTTCTATCTCTTTCTCTCTCATTTTCGGCTTTTGTTAGAGGAGGAAAGAGAAAGTGAAGTCAAGGTAACCTCTTGCCTTTTAGCCTAGAAGATGACTGCTATAGCTCAAATCCTCTTCTTTAATCTTGTTCCTCTTGTTGAGAACTTCAATTGTTTGGTTTTATATTTTCAAGAGGTGGTGATTTGAAAACTCAAGAAAACTAGAGTTTTTTCCATGTATATTGTCGCCATTTTCAAGATGTAAAGTGATAAAGGTGAGTAAGAGCAATCTTTTGACATGTATATTGTGGCCATTGATTAAGGCTTTAATTCCTTAAACTTTTGCCCCTGTTTTCATATGAATTAGGAATTGAAGAGGTGGTGATGTTTTGATTATTAAAGTAGTACCTTGTGTTGAGTTTTGGATAAATAGAATTGAATTGAACCCTGAATGTAAAGTTTGGAAACTTTCGAGTTTTGTGTTAATTGTGGCCCTAAAATAGGACATATAGATGGGACATGATTTTAGGTGTTTTAATGTGGCCATTGGATTCCTTGTGAAAAACTGTGTGGGAGTAGTGTTAGTTGTGAAAATCTGACCTTTGGAAAACACTTGGTGAAAATTGAAAATTTTGGAAAATTGTTTTTGTGCAAGGGCCTAACTTTGCATAGAGTTTTGAAATAGAAAACAGTGTCAAATTGTTGTGAACTTTTTCTGTTTTGTAGTTCACATTGCAAGCTTTCCAATGATATAAAGTTTGTGTCATTCTGACATTTGTATGAGAAGTTATGGTTATTTAAAAATAGCTAGGAAACATGCCAGTAGTTGATCGCTGCCAGGATGGCTTGGTTGTAGCCCAAAACTCTCTGACCTATTCTTGGCCGCAGCCCAAGGATGTTGGCCACGGCCCAAGAGTTTTTGACCTGATTTTGGCCATGGCTAGTGGATCTTGGCTACAGCCCAAATCTTTTTGACCATCTATGGGCCGTGGCCAGTGGATGGCTTGGCTGCCGCAAACCCCTTGAAAACTGCATTTTGGAACTTTGAAAGATTGTCTTTGGTCAAGTCTTTCCCAATCCTTTAGGCATCTGTTTGGGCTTTTAGTAGACACCTAAAGGTCTCAAATGATAACCAACTTTAAGTGTTGTGGAGTTGAGTATTGGAATAGAGAATAACTCTTTGTCTTTGATTATGGTTATAGGATTTGACATTTTCCCTGCATGTGATAAACCGGTGCCAGAGCATGAATGAAAAGAACAAGATAGTGACCCTTTCTCTTATATTGTGTATAATACATTATATACATGTCTTATAATTGAATTGTGATAAACGAGAATGCTGTTGTGAAACATGCTGTTATGAATACAGTGAAAGTTGTTGTGGAATTATCGATGCGAAATATACCATTGTGAATTATGTTGTTGTGGAATAAGCTGTTGTGAAATATGCTATTGTGAAACATGCTGTTGTAAAGACAGCGAATGCTGTCGTAGAAATGCCATTGTTGTGTTGCTGTTGTGCGATTTACTTGCATGCTTTGTGATTGTACATGCTATAAGTGAATTATTACTACTGGGATTCTTTTGAATCTTATTTTTTTCATTGACTAACCTACAGCTAGGGCAAGTAGTTTAAAGGAGAAGCATGTGATGAAGGACAGCTAGAGCTCCTAGTTAGGAGTTTTAGTTTTGGGTAGTTGGTTATCATATTTTGGAATATTGTACATTTTGTAAGTGTTGAAAATAATGAATAGTGTTATGTAATTCCTAACATGGGAAATTGGAAATGGGTAGTCATGACCTATAAACCCTTCACTGAACAAAATGAAACCCTGATTCGTATGAATGAAATTGAACTGCACAGGTTAAATATATTCAAAATGTGAATGTTAGACAGTATCAATCAGGTTTTGAAAAAGTTTTTAAAAACCCTATCTTGAAGATGAGATTTTAATAAATTCTAAATTATCCGTTGGTCTCTAATTCATCATCATGATGCATTTTCGAACTATAATTTTGGCTATTAAGGTAGGGGGTTACATTTCATGGCTGTATACAATAGCTTTCACAGCTATATACAACAGTTTCATAGCTATATACATATTCGTGGCATTCACGATAGCTTTCACAGTTGTATGCGACAACTTGCATAGCTATATACACAGCAGCATTTACATTCGATGATATGCACATACATACAAAGCATTATACATGATATGAGAGAAAGAGTTACAACCTTGTTCTTTCCGTTCTTGCTCGGGGATAGATTTCTTACGCTCAGGGTAGATGTCAAATCCTATAAATCAGAATTAAGGATGATGAGTTATTCCCTATTTTAATTTTTAAATAACCATAAAACACTTGGGGTTGGTTATCATTTGAGTCCCTTAGGTGGCTATGATAAGCTCAAACAAAAGCCTAAAATGATTGGGAAGAGCTAGATTAGAAACCACATTTCAAAAGTTCAAAATGCTGAAATTGGGGGTTGGCTGCGGCAAAAAATACCCTGGTTACGGCTTAAAAATGGTTAGAAACTTTTTAACTGCAGCCAAAAACCTTTGGCCGCGGCCAAAAGTAGGTTAGAAGCTTTTGGGCCACGGCCAAGAAAATTCCTTTTTCTTGACTGAACTACCTAAAATCATAACTAAATCTACAAAAATCAAAATAGAGAGTGATTCTAAGTCCTACTTGAAGCTTTTTAAGTCCTCTACACAGGAAAAATATTAACCACTACCATATACCAATATAAAAATATAGAATCTAATGAATTGCCATACTATTCCAGAATAAACTCCAGTTTCAAACTCAAACTTTGGAAATGCATAACTTCCAGTACACAAATCGGAATAACACCCATTTTATATCATTTTAAAGCTTTACATATCTTCTATTCAACTAAAAAGTTTCAGAATTTTTAGACACCATTTACTCATTCAAAACTGCCCTACAATCTAGCTACCTTGTATCAAGTTTTTGTTCACAAAACTTCCAATTTTTCAACATATGACTCCAATGGTCCAAAACACACTACAAGACACCATTACAATCATCAAAACATCAAAAACCCTCTAAACCCAATATACATGAAAATAGGGCAAAATTCCACAAGCCAAAGTTCTTAACCAATTATCACAATTCATATATCAAAAGGTTGCTTTTGCTCACCTCTACTACTTTATCTAGTTAGTTATTTGAATCTCCAACCTCTAGTTTTTCTTGAGCACACAAAACACCTCTTCTTGAAAATCTAAAACTATACAAAGGGAGTTCTTATCAAGAGGAACAAGATTAGGGAAGAGGTTTTGAGCAACAGATGTCAGCTACAAGGTCAAAATCCATAAGAAAGGGCTAACCTTGTACCTTAGCTCCTTTCTCTTTCTTCTTCCTCCTTGGCTGACTTAAGAGAGCTTGAGAGAGAGAGAGAGAGAGAAGTAATGAAATGATAATATCTTCAGCTCTGTCTATATCCTTGAATGAATTTGAGAGGACAGAGGGAAGAGAAGGAAAGTTTGAACATTTGACTAAATCCTATGGTACCATGTGTCAAGATCTTGTGTCTTCTCCTAAAAGCAAGTAACTAATTAGTTACTCTAACCAATTCTATTAGCCATTTAGTCATATATCTTGTTCATTTAGTTGATAGTGAATTTCCTCTTCAGTAACTGACTAATTGGCCAATAAATATTTTTCTTCCTGTTTTGCCATTGACTATGACAATCTTAGCTAGATTGCCACTTGACACATTATTTATTTCCATTTTCCCCCTTCCATGTGCCATTCCCCTCCTATTTTAGGTAAATGTAGGCTTTGTCACCATAATTGAGTTTAAATACACGGTTTGGGCACTTTCCACTATTAATTCAGGTCATAATTCGCACTTTATTCTCCGAAAGTATTTGTCTAACATTAATTACATTCACTTTTGGAGTCATGAGCCCTTAACATATTTTGGGGCATTACACTTCTTATTGATTGGCCACCATGAGACTATTGGGTTTACTTGATTGATGCTTGAGAGGGTTAGATTAAGTATAGAACTTGAGTTTAATCATGTGAGAATTTAAAATTTGTAAGTTGAATGGATAGTTTTGTTAATGAGATAGAGATACACTTATTGACCTCACATAGCCATATAGTATTTGCAATCAAAATTGGGGTTAATTAATTAATGAAGAGATTAATGAATTAATTGAACTATACACCTATTTGGAGACTTGCGAGAGCACTATAGGTAATTTAGTATCCTTGAATAGCATAATCTTTCATTAAGAAGCACATATTGTAGAGATTTGATTGGGTACTTTTGAAATACAAGGGGGATAAATAATCCTAAGTCCCATTTTATCCTTGAAGTCCATAAATCACTTGTTTTTATTTTTTTAAATTTCAAAATTTGCTTCTCTTCATTATTGATAATTGTGTAACTCAAATTAGGCAAAAGTGCGAAAATTGATACTAGACTAGGTTTTGGAACCAAATCCTCGTGAGAACGATACTTTACTTATCATATTATTAGTCTCCGTGACCAGTGCACTTGTGGTGGCAAACAATTAACAACATTAACAGTGTTAAAAATATAGGACCAAAAGTATATTTTATAAAGTAAGGGACCAAAAGTATACCCCATACAAAACTTAAAATGACTAGATATATACTTGAGCTTGTATACAAATTCAACTTTAAATTAATTATTATAGATAAAAACTAAAAATAGGATAACAATATTGAAGGAAAAAAATGAGAAGACACAAAGAGGTGAGACATATAGTTTTTTTTTTTAAAAAAATATAATAAAAATGAAAAGACCTAAAGACGGAAGCCTTGAGTCTATATAGATAGACCTAGAAGATTTTTTTCCTTTGTAGACTTTAATAATGAAAAACGTAGGCTCAAGTATTGAAAAATGCTATACAACCTTTTATCTTCCCACTCTAAGTCATTGGGCTGAGCAACCTTTTTTTCAAATTACTTTTTGTTTCCTTTCAAGGAAAAGAGTCAAATGCAAATAAATGGTGCCAGAGTCTGAATGCCTTGTCCATAAGTGTCCACAGGAAGAAACAGAAAAAAGGATGAAACTCTTCAAGCTTGCTTCTTTTCTCTATCTAATCTTTCATCCCTCTCAACTTTAAAGATCAGCCTATTAGGTGGATGAGAAAATAAAGTATCTGCCTTTCCCCTTTTAGATTCTTTTGGTTTTTCCTAGTCTTCTCCTTTTTTTTTCACCATAACTCTTCAATCAGAGCAACTCCAAGTCATACTGTTTCATGAAAACCACTTTGAGGTTTCGGCTTAACTTCGATTCCTAGCTTAAAAGCTAGTTCAAGGTAGCTTAACACGGCTCAACTCCTCAAGCGGGCTAAAGATAAAATCCGATCCTCTATGGATTCTAGTCACCAGTTGAATCAATCTAACTATCTGGCTGGTCTGGCTTTAAAATCATTGGTTCAAACCCTCCCTCCAACACCTTTGGCACAATTTAGCAAAAAAAAGCTTTGCTCTAAAAACATCTCGCTAGCGCCAGAGCTCTGGCAGCTGGCCCTCGATCGGCAAGGGTTGGTTGTCGGTGGTAGGTGCTCTGGCGGTAGTGGTTATAGGAGCTCCGAGAGGCACGGGGTCTTCGCTTTTTTTTTAAAAAAAAATAGTGAGGAGAATTTTGGTAAGAATATAACATTTCAAAATCCTAGATTTCTACATTAAGAACTATTTGTCATTTCCAAGTGTTAAAAGACTTTTTGAGGTTTTAGAAATTCAAATGGTATCTATTTATCTTTTTTTTTTCATTTTTCTTATTTTTTTAAATGATTTTTTTTCATCTATTCAATCAAAAGAGAATCATTAAAAATAGTTTTATCAAATTGCAAGGGTGAAGGATGCTTAAAGATGCATCTATAAAGTTATATACTAGTAGCATATATGATATATCTAATATCTTTAGCAGTACAAATGGTTCACTATAATTAGGAAATAAAAAAGGTTAAAGTTTAAAAACACCTATGAATTTAGACTAAACGGGTAAAAATAATTACACGTCCTTTTACTACTACAAAATAGGACTTTAGTGGCACTACTACAGAATTATGATATAACCACCCTAAAGGACGTCTCAATTTTAAAATTGGGTGGTTAAAAAGGAAGGCGGTGGCATTTTCATAATTAATTGTATGTAAGGAAACCTTTAGCTATCCCAAATTTGAATTTGGGACCCCTAAAGTGCTTCATGGAGTGAATTTAAATTTTCCATAATTTTTTTAAGCGCCAGAAATGGGGTTTAGATGTCCCAAAATCCATTTGGGATGCCTAAAGTCTTACGCGTCCCAAATGTATTTGGGACGTCTAAACCTGGGACTTTAGGCATCCCAAATCCATTTTGTACGCCTAAAGTAGGAGTTTAGGCGTCCCAACTGGATTTTGGGATGCCTAAACTCATCTTTAGGTATCCTAAATGGCCATTTGGGACGCCAAAAGGGGTCCTTGGATGCATGTCAGACACTTGTCTGACATGCGTCTTCTCACAAACAACCCCCTCCTTTACTTTTTGACCATCTCCCTCCTTCTTCATTCATTCATTGTCTTCTTCACAACCCAACTCGTCTTCTTCGGCATTCTGGGCATTATCCTCCTCCCTTCTTCTTCAACTCTTCCTCCTTCCTTCTTTATCTTCTTCACAACTCGTCTTCTCCTCCCTTCTTCTTCAACTTTACTCTTCCTCCTCCTCCCTTCTTTGTCTCACGTCCCCTGTCCTGCTCTCTGATTCACTTCCTCACTCTTGGAACCCTTTCTTCTTGCTGTGGATTCTGAAGAAATCAAAACAAGATTAAACAAGAAGAAGAAGATTCAAGCAAGGCACACACCATTGTGACGCCCTCCACCTCCTTCCTTCCATTGTGACACACGCAGCTCCCCCTGTAGTTAGTTTGTTTTAAAATATGAA
Organism: Inga oerstediana; assembly: GCA_963210345.1. Taxonomy (NCBI): domain Eukaryota; kingdom Viridiplantae; phylum Streptophyta; class Magnoliopsida; order Fabales; family Fabaceae; genus Inga; species Inga oerstediana. The sequence goes on from OY723407.1 coordinate 45,856,338, forward strand.
TTTACTTGAATTAAATTTAAACTTGCAATGTGAAATTATTTTATATGATTTTAGTTATTGGAGTGATTTTACCTTGTGATTGAGTTTTTTTTTGTGTTTTTTGGCTAGAACCATAGAATCGTTGTTAGCTAGCAGATTGTTTGACTTGGAGTGATTTTAGTTATTGGAGTGATTAACTTGCAACAAGATATTGTTTGATATGTATGGAGCTTGAAAATGTTTGTTTTATATGTATGGAGCTTGGAAATTGAGAGGGAAAAAATGTATGTATATTATTATAAATAAATGGAGCTATTGATTGATTTTGATGAAATGAACAACAGTTAAACATAGTAATTTTTATTTCTTTAAATGTGGTCGGTTTTATTTTCTTTAGATTAGATTAGTATGATTATTATTAGTGTAGTGGTGAAAATATTATTTTAAGATAAAAAGATTAATAAGATAAAGACATTGATTATTAATAAATATATAATTGATTATTAAGAAACATAATATATTTAATAAATAGATTGAAATATATTCTATTAATCATTCTCTTCAAATTATTATAAGTTCTTTATGTCCTAGAATAGAAAACAAATTGAATATTTATTTGAAATTATATATTCTTTTCTATATTCATAGGAGAATTATATTATCAATAGCTAAGAATACAGAGTTAATAACTAAGATAGAATTGCTTGAAATTTTGGGATGTCTTACTTTTAAGGGGAAATGCTGTCAAAATTTTTGTTGAAAAAAGTGAAAAAAGGCAATCCCATCCTATATTGTTGATAATTGTACTAAACATGTGAGTGTTATTGGGAATAACTTAGGTGGTAACAAAATGGATCACGGTTGGAAGAATGCTTTGAGAACTAGTTAAGAATATGAGAAAGGGGTAGAAGAATTTATTGAATTTGCTAAAAAGAATGCTTCAGCAAAAAATGGGAAGTATTTTTGGCCTTGTGTGAATTGTTTAAATGAGAGTCGATGGGATGTTGATGTCATACAGGATCACCTACTTTGTGATGGAATAAATCTACGATACACAAGGTGGATATGGCATAGTGAGGAAGTAATAGATTGTCCGTCGCACAAGAAGGAAGATGTGGATGTCATAGATGAAGATAGAATGGAGAAAATGATTCATGATGTTGAGGTAGAATCCTTTGCGCAGTCGCAGGAGTATGACAGCCTACGGAGTGATGTAGAGACACCATTATACCGTGGGAGTAAGTACATGCGATTGACGGGAACATCACATTTGGTTAACTTAAAGGTAACTTGTGGGTGGACCGATATTGGTTTCATATTACTGCTTGAACTATTATGTGATATGTTTCCAGAGGATAATGTACTTCTAAATCGTATGTATGAGGCCAAGAAAATACTGTCTATGATGGGTTTGGAGTATAAAAAGATACATGCTTGCCCTAATGACTGCGTACTGTACAGAAATAAGTATGGAGGTCTTAGTGAGTGTCCTAAGTGTAAACCTACACGATACAAAGTGAAAAAAGATGGTAGTTGTGGTGATGTGACAACTAAAAGGCAACCTTTAAAGGTTATGTGGTATCTTCCAATAATAACACGTTTTAAATGTTTGTTTGTGACTGCAACAAAAGCGAAGAAGTTAAGATGGCACTCTGATAAGAGAATATCTGATGGGAAATATCTTCGGCACCCAGCTAACTCTCCACAATGGAAAAAAATAGATGAAATGTTCCCTTAATTTGGCAATGAACCGAGAAACCTTCATCTTGGGCTTTGTACAGATGGCATCAATCTATATGGAACTCTTACTAACACACATAGTGCGTGGCTAGTTCTCCTTGTAATATACAACTTGCCTCCTTGGCTATGTATGAAATGCAAGTATATGATGCTATCTATGATGATTTCTGGACCAAAACAGCCAGGGAACGATATTGATGTCTATTTGGCGCCTTTGATTGAGGACTTGAAGAAGTTGAGGGAGGAAGGCATAGATTTGTTTGATGCTTATAAGAAGGAGTCCTTCAAGCTACGTGCAATGATTTTCACAATGATAAATGACTTCCCTATATACGGAAACTTGGCAACCCTTCTTCTACTCCAGTGTCGGCAGACCCTTCTACCCTCTATTTGGATGATCCATTATTGCGTGTTGTTGCCGATGCTCTTGTTCACACACGTGCTACTACCCACCATCATCAGCAAATTCTGCAGGATTTTTGTAGGGTGAATGTGACGAGTGTTAGAAAGGGGGAAGAAGGTACAACGATCCCTGTTCCTGATCCAGAGGTTAGCACATTAGTTCAGGCGATAGGATCTTTCATCATTTGGCCTCACAATCTTATTGGTTCAGACACAATACCTCCAATGGTAGGAATTACCTTACTATTACTGAAAATCTGTTGGCATCCTAATAACAATTTATTTTTTGATGTTCTAAAAGGATGACGAAGATGCGAGAAAATGGACCTACTTAGCATGGCTGCAACAAATCTACATGGGCATTAAACAGGTTGACTTGAAGATGCCTCGAGGGATTGTGGGCCTTACATTGGAGTATCCCTACATGATTGACAATACAAATCTCAAGCAGTTTATCAGGTTGGAGGAGATAGATACAAGCTGGGTGAAATTTGCAATCTGATAAGTTTTTTTTTTTTTCAATTTTCCCATAGAATTCATTTAGTGGTTTTTTGATTTCATACATTCAATAATTCATTCCTTATTTCAATTTTATTATAGCATCTTCCACGGTTTCTGCACAAACATGGAAAGACGTGATTGGTATGGATTCTTATGCCCTACGAATAAGATAGGGGATACCAATACTGTGGCGCATATGACTTACTATGTCGGCTACGCAATGGGAGAGACCAAACTTTGTTGTTATCTAGCACCCATTGTTCAAGGGTTCATATTTTCATTTTGTCAATTTAAGAAGTTTAATAAATAATTTCCTTGTCATCTAACATCATTTTAATCTGTACATGTCGTTATAGTTACCACTAGAGTTTGTGTGTTATATGTCCTCGCCGCAACATAGTCTATTAGTTTGATCCCTTGAGTAAAAAGCCAGATAAAGATACAAAATCTTTCTTTGACACGTAAGTTATTCTGTTTGTATTTCATTGACTTTTAAAAAAATGAATAGTTCTAATTTTTGTTCATTTTGATTTTCATGATAGTGGTTATCAAACATATAGAGTCCTAGGCGAGTCACGCGAGGGTATAGTTGTTAAAAAGCCAAAGTGGTTTTATCCGATAGTAAGTAGTTTCGATTCTAATTGTTTCATTGACGGTCGTTTTAGACATACCTTTATTGATTTTAACAACCAATTGCATGCCTTTGATTAAAAGTGCCCTTGACAACCTGGCAATACTGAATGCGGATATTATGTTATACTTTATATGCATAACATCACTCAAAGTGGAATTACTAGCAATTTTGAAAAGGTAATCGCTTCTTCATTCTCAAATGATAATATTTTTGGTGTTCTAATCGAAATGCTAATTAATTCATTTGCTTGATTCATTTCATCAACGCTTATTTTCTAATTTTCAGATTTTTGATAATGAAGATGCCTACCTATGTGAAGACCTTGATTTGATTAGAGACCTTTTGGATGGACATCTTCTTCAACATATAGAGCAGTAAAATTTTTATTTATATCAGTTTATAGTTGTGTGATGACAGCATTTTGACACTTTCTGGTTGTTATTGTTGATATATATAGTAGTAGGTTGTATGAGTTGTTATTGTATGTATATATTGTAAAGATTGTAGTACTGGATGTCCTTACCATTTTGTAACGAACATTGTGGTTTATGTATCCATTTTCTATTCTATTTCTGTAGTTTGAATTTGCTGGGTAATGCAGAATGTAAATGATCATTTAAAAAAAAATCAAACCTTTTAACGTCCCAAATTAAGAATTGGGAAATCTAAAGGCCCCCTTTGGAGAACTTTAGATGTCCCAAATTGTCATTTGGGGCATCCAAAGTCTCACTTTAGACGTCCCATTTTTTGGGACGTCTTTTCTTAAAACATACTACTACCCCCACCTAGATGTCCCCCCGTTTTTGGACGCTAAAAGTGCCAAAATTGGGACGTTAAAACCCCTTTTTGTAGTAGTGTGGCACCCCTCTTATGACACTTCTTTAAAGAAATGCCATAGATAATTGTTTTTTGAAAGAAAAAAAAAGTTAAGATGCTACACCGCTTCCTATTATAAGTGTCATAGCTTAGTATTAGGCTTTTTCGGCACTTTCCTAAACAAGCGCCACACAAAACATTTATTAAAAAAAAGAAAAATGAAAGTCCCAGTTATGGCGCTTTCTTAAAAAGCACCATAGCTGGGTCAATTTTTTAAGGATTTGTTTTATTTGAAAAGTTGGATTAATTATTTATGGTATTTTTTTTAATTTGAAAAACCCCTTAGTGAGGAACCAAAGAGTGAATATAGATAAGGAAGTGTGTATAGTGACTAAATTCTCTTCCTTCTTGAAATTGTTAGCTGATTTTGTTGACTAAAAAGGAAGGAATTATATGGATTAAACTCTCCTTCTCTTGGTCTTTATGTTTTGACTGAAACAATTGAATAAAGAAGGAGGACATATTGACATGGCCGCACGGTGGCCTTGGCAGGCATATGGCCACAGTGGCCTAGCTTGTCACATGCCTGCCAAGGCTAGCCTTGGCAGGCATGCAAGGCCACAAAGGCCACTATGGCCTTTGTGGCCTTGTTGGTCAAGGTTGAAACCTTGGCTGGCGCTTGTACAGACAAGCGTCGGCTAAGGCTTTCAACTTGGATGGGGCACCTTGGCTCGCAAGCATCGGCTAAGCCTCCCAAAGGCCACAATAGCCTTGGCAAAAAAGCCAAGGCCAACTATGGCCTTGTTCATGCCTGCCAAGGTTAACCTTGGGAGGCATGCAAGGCCATGTAAGGCCACAGTGGCCTTGGCAGGCATGCAAGGCCATCCACTATGGCCTTGCATATATATCTAGAGCAATTCAAGAGATCAAAGCGAGGGATGAGACATATATTGCATAGAGATTGAGAGTTAATTGAGAGCTACCACCATAGCGAAGAAATGACGGAATTGAAGGTGGGCTTCATCACCTTTATTCCTCCTTTATATGCTAAGGACATGCAAGCTGATTAGCTAAGGCACCTCGTTAATTAAGGCAAGCTAGTTTCATTACCCTCCTTCCTTATTTAATTTACATGGTTTTGGTATTTCCTTTTTTCATTTAATTACAAGAAGTTGGTAATTTCACTATTCGATTACCTATATATCACCATTCATTTCTTCACTTTCACTTGAATAATGGTTGGAGACAATAACATATACTTTCTAATCTTACTTTATCACTATTAATTTATTTGACCTAATCATAATAATAATGGTAATATCACTATTCATTTGTCTATAACACATTTGAAGGCTAATAATAAGGCACCAAAGATATATAAATTAATTTTGAAAGGATTGGTTAGATTAATCATACTTGTTTTTATCCTATATGCAATATTTTTTATACAAGGTATGCAATGGTGCTTAGTGTACAAGCACCATAGCTCCCTTCACCATTTATTTTACTTTTTTATATATTGAGAGGGATGTTATGTCCAAGCGCCATAACTTTTATATGCCTTCTATGGCGCTAAAGTGAAAGTCCCCATGCAAGGTGATAAGTACAATATTTCATATTTATTTTCCCTTATATGATAATTATGTGTACAATATTTGAGCTTAATATAATAAATTTGGGTGTAATTGATAAATATTTCCTTGCTTTTCTTTTGATAGCTACATACAACATCATGTTAAGGGGAAAAGAGAAGAAAGGAGACCTAAAAATAAACCCACCAGGTTAAAACAAGACAAGGAGGCACAGTTGGAAAAAGTGATCGGTACTGTAGCAATATTCACTATTCACCCAATCATTGTCCATAAATCACTGTGGCGCCAACAATACTATTCACTCATAGACAGAAGCATAGTTCACTCAGGGTAAAAAATTACTGTTCATTTGAAAAAATATTTGGCTGTATGTAGCCATCATTATAGAGTTTGGAGAGGAAGGAAAAAATCATATTTTTCTCTGACAGTATGTGTGTACGGTGCCCTTCTCTAACAAGAGGAGGATATTGTATTATATCTTAGATTTAATTTCATGCATTGTATTATTTCTTGCATGTCTCTATCTTGAAAGGCTTATGTAGACCTCCTATATGGACGGTATAGGTAGTCCTCCTTTATGGATGGTATATGTTGCCACCAACATAGAAGGTTTTACTGTAATGACCCAATTTGAGATTAAGGGCTAATGACATCGAAATTTATTGTAATTATTGTAATTAAACACTTTTAGAGAAATGTGATGTGAGTTTGATGTAAATGTATGTGGTATGATTTAGTAATCATAGTGAAAACCAGGGGCAAAATAGTAAAATTAGAAATTTACCGACCAATTGGTCAGTTACTAAAGAGGAAACTCATTAGTGATTAATAATCAATGGTTGAGATTTATTGTCTATGGGTCGGAATCATGTGCTTTGCATTTATGTGAATTCATGGAAGAGTGAGCAAGATTATGCCAAATGGCATTATATGGACCAAGGGATCATGCTATTAGTCAAACACTAACTTTTCTCTCTCTTCTCTCTGATAGTCGGCTGATTAAGCATGGGCCAAGGGAGAAAATTCAGCTTGCTTCATCATCTCTATCATCTCATCATCTCTCTCTCCCCTCACCTCCATTTTTGGCGACTCAAGGAAGAAAGAGAAGAAAAAAGGTGAGATTTTGATGTCCTTGTTTGCCTCTAATGCTTTAAACCTCTTCTCTAATGTTGTGCACATCATTGAGAGCTTTATTTTGGTGGTTTTAGATATTTGATCAGAGGTGTTTAAGAGTTTGAGGAATTTGAGAAGTTGAAGAAATCAAGGTTTTGGTTTAGCAAGTTGAAGAGGTGAGTATTTGTGACATTTTGGTATAATCATTGTGATATTTGGTTAAGTTTTGTAAATCTTAGAATTTGCCCTGGTTTTATGCCAAGTTTTGAATGCATGAATTACATGGTAAATGATGTTGGAATTGGTTTATTGTGAAGTTATTTGAGTGTTGGATATGGTTTTGAATTTTAGAAGTGAGTTGAAGGAAATTGGGTAATGTGTGTATTATAGAGACTCAAGAGTGAGATTGTTGTTAAAATGGGTTTTTGGGTGTTTTGAGGTTACCAATTGGTTCCTTATGAAATTTTAAGTGGGAATGAGTTTTGTGTTAAGTTTGGGAACCATTGGGATCAGTTTTGGCAAATTTGAGAATTTCTGTCAATTGTTGTGATCTAGCAATCTGATAAGCATCACTCAAGTGAGGGGGTTTCACTCGAGTACTGTAGTATAATTTCCCTTTTCCTTATGCATTTTGATTGGTTTTCTGATAAAAAGCAAGAGTGCACTTCTTAACCCGCGAGTGATATTGGTGATTACTTGAGTGAGCATGGGTTCACTCGAGTGAAGGTGTGAGTTCATGTTAAGGGTTGCTCTCGGGTTGTCACTCGCAGGCCAATTTTCAAGACTGTGTATCGACACTCGCAAGTGTAGTCTTATCACCTGAGTGCCAAGGGTTGTGCTTGAGTGATTTTCATCCTAAAGTGTCAGTACCCTAGGGCAAACACTTCCTGTGTTGCACTTTTAGGGACTTGAGTGAATTTAGAGTCATCACTTGAGTGCAAAACCTCATGCTCGAGTGTTGTGAGCACTTTCTGGCCATGGTTGTTGCTCATTGTCAAACGCTTGTGAGTGAGAACCATTCTCACTTGAGTGCAAGTCTCTCAACACTCGAGTGAGGTCATCTTCACTCAAGTGAGTCAGCCAAAAATCAGTGTTCTGTTTCTAAACAGGGGTCTTCAGGGTAGTTTCTCCTAAAACTTTGGCATATGTGTAGGCCTCTAATAACCACCTAAAGAGTTCGAATGATAACCAACTTAGAGTATTATGGGAATATATATTTGGAAAAGAGATTGATCGGTTGTCCTTAATTTGGTTATAGGATTTGACATTTGCCAGACTCGTGAGCCCACTGTACCAAAGAATGTCAGGAAAGAACAAGGTTGTGACTCTTTCTCTTATACTTTGTGTAAATCATTGTATGTATGTCTATCAAGCATTGTGTTGCTGCTACTGCTTTGTGATGCTTTGTGCATTGTGATGCTGCTGTACAGTGTTTACCGTGAAAGCGGGTATAGTGATTATAGCGAAAGTTGACATAGTGTTTTACCATAAAAGAGGGCATAATGATTACAGCGAAAGCTGTTGCATTGGGATTACAGTCGTGAGTGCTGTCGTTTGTGGCATGAGCCATGAATCATTGTGTTATTGCTGAACATGATCTTACATGCTATGTGTTTACATACTATATGAGTGATTTGTTACTACTGGGATTCTTTTGAATCTCATTCCTTCCTTTGACTAACAATCAGACAGGGCAAGTGGCTCCAAGGAGAAGCGGACAACCAGGATTGGTTAGCACCTTGTAGAGACGTTTTAATTTTTGGACTGTTGGTTATCTGTTTTGGTTTGGGATTACTGTATATATATGGGATATGAATATTATTTTTGGATATGTAATCCCTTATGTTGGGAAACTTTATAACCATTATATATATATATATGTAACCCGGGGTTGTCGGGATTTTAGTTGAGCACTCTGATATTTATGAATGTGATTGTACTGCACAGGTAATTGTATTCGAATGTGAATGTGAGACTAGATAAATTATATTTTTGAATTGCTTTTTTGAACACCCCATCTTGAAGATGAGGGATTATAAATGCTGTTTTTGTTTTATTGTTGTCTCTATTTCACTTAAATTTCATAACCCGGATATAATTATGGTGAGGGCGTTACATTTACCTCCTACAAGGAGGCTATATTTCTCCATTTTTCATGTATCTTTTGGTTGTATATTTATGTTTTAGAATTTAATATTCAAGTTTTATACAGTATTTATGAAGTTTTCATTCAAGTTTTATGCAACATTTGTGAAGTTTTTAATTTATTCTGGTTTTTTTTAATTTTATCATAAGCTAAATTTTTAATTTCCTAGGGTGATGACGTAGCTTATTAATGACTGATTGAATTTTAACTTATTAAATATATTTTTAATTTTTTCTTTATGATTGATTTTTAATTATTTTTCTTAATGCTTTCGATTGATTGGCCAACTTTTGAACGATTTCAATATGTATGTTGAGACCCGAAGGAGATACATGTGTGTAGACCCTATAGTTAAAACCTTAACATTCATATGAAATAGGAATATATTCATATGAGTTATGTAGTCTTACTAAGTTCCATAAATATTAATACATGATTAATTGCTTAAATCCTTATTGGAATATATTGGATTAGCAATTAATTATAGAATTGCTTGACCTTAGAAGAGGCTAGTACTTAAATGAAGGAAACTCGAGTATCAATCATGTTAAATAAATTAGGCTAGAATAGATAAGTGATTCAATTCAAAATTTGTTAAGTAAAATCTAACCCTTAGGGCTTTTTCTTATAGTTACTTTCATATTATTTACACTCATATTTAATCATTTTATTTTGTACTCTCAATCATTAACTAATCGATTGACTAAATAAAATTAAAAATGGCCATTTTTGTACTTAGTGATCAATCGTCATGGGAATGATACTCTATTCACTTCTGTATTACTTGATTATGACAGTGTACACTTGCACTATTTAGTAGATCATTTACACTCGTAACAAATTTTTGGCATTGCTGCTGTGGATTGTTGTCATTAATATCAATACCAAGTAATTTTAATACTAATTTGGTCTTTATATTACATTTTTTTGTGTCTTGTGTTTTTTTTCAGGCTTTTGCTTAGTGTATGACCTGATCAAAAGAGACTGAATTATTGCCTTTTGATTTGAAGATCGAGAGAACTTGTCAAAGAAATCGAAGAGTTTGAAAGCAGTATACTTCAATCCTAATCAATCCAATGGCAAATCTGGAGGGAGAAACAATAGATAGCAAAACACTCCGTGACTATGCTACACCAACAGTCATGGGGACAAATTCTGAAATCAGAAGACCGCCAGTAGTAGCTAACAACTTTGAAATCAAGCCTGCAATTATCCAGATGATGCAAGCAAATTAGTTTGGTGGTTTACCAATAGAAGATTCTAATGCACATATATCTAACTCCCTAGAAATTTCCGACACATTCAAGCATAATAATGTTAATGATGATGCCATTAGACTTAGACTTTTCCCTTTCTCACTCAGGGATAAGGCTAAGAGCTGGTTATAATTGCTACCAGTGGGAAGCATAACTACATGGGATATTGTGGTGCAAAAATTTTGGAAAAATACTTTCCTTCAGCAAAAACTGCTAATTGAGGAATGAAAATGCCTCATTTACCCAGTATGAATAAGAAAGCCTTTATGAAGTATAAGAAAGATACAAGGAGTTACTAAGGAGATGTCCTCATTATGGGATAACAAATTGGTGGCTACGGTAAACTTTCTATAGTGGGATGACACACATTTCTAGAATTCTTGTAGATGCTGTAGCTGGAGGATCTTTAATGGGAAAAAATATAGATGATGCTTACAATCTACTTGAGGAGATGGTAGCCAATGCATACCAATGGCCTTATGAATGTAATATTTCAAAGAAAGCACTTGGAGTACACAAGCTGGATGTCCTCACAACTTTGAATTCTCAAGTTGCATCTATATCCAAGCAAGTAGGATCATTGACAAAGCAAGAAAATAGTACCCCAACAGAAGCCTGTGATCGATATGGAGGACCTCATGTGAGCATGCAATGTCAAGAAGGACACTCATTGATACCGAAGCAAGCTTACTCATTCATACCGGAGCAAGCTTATTATGTCGAAATCAAAGAAATGATCTATTCTCAAACACTTACAATCCAAGTTGGCGAAATCATCCAAACTTTGTTGGAGGAATAATCAAAATGTGTTTAAGCCGTAAGGGAATTACCAGCAACAAGCTCTTCAACTAGTAAATCCATCACAGTAGAAAGTTTTTGAAGCACATAGACCTTGTCCCTGCTAGTAGAACACTCTCAGAAATGTTGGTTCTGAAGCACAGTTGAAAAGACCACCACATAGACCTTGTCACTGCTAGCAAAACAATCTTAGAAATGTTGCTTCTGAAGCATAGTTGAAAAGATTGCCACATAGACCTTATCCATCCTAGCAGAATACTCTCTGAAATGTTGCTTCTGAAGCACAACTGAAAAGATCACCACATATACCTTGTCCTTGCTAGCAGAACACTCTCAGAAGCACAGCGAAATTATGCAACAATAGAAAAAGAGCCCCAAGTAGTAGTTTTCGCATTCGACATATTCAGAGTATACTTGATCGGGTTAAGGGTCATTGTCTGTGAGGACCACTCAACAATCAAATACTTGATTGAGAAGAAATATGCTAAGCCCAAACTGATCAGATGGATGATTCTGCTACAAGAATTTGACTTGGAGATCAAAGATAAAAAAGGGACCAAGAATCTCTTTGCAGATCATCTTTCCCAGTTAGAGCCACCTGAACAAAAGAGAGAATTACCAATTAAGGAGAATTTCCCAAATGAACAACTCTTTGTCATAGAGTCACAATCCACCCCTTGGTATACTAATTTTGTAAAATACTTAGCAAGTAGAGTAATGCCTTATGAACTTTCTAAAGTACAAAAGAAGAAGTTTCTAGCTGATGTAAGGCATTATTTCTTGGAAGATCCTTTCTCATACAAAATTGCCTAGATCAAATTATTTGGAGATGTGTTCCTGAAGAAGAAATAGACTACGTTTTAAATCACTGCTATTCTTCCCCATATGGTGGTCATTTTAGAGAAAACAGAATAGCTACTAAAGTCTTTCAATTAGGGTTTTACTGGCCTACACTCTTCAAGGACACTTTCAGAATTATGGCAACCTGTGATAGATGTCAAAGAACGGGAAATATCTCAAGGAGACTTGAAGCCCCTTTAACTAACATCTTAAAAGTTGAGCTTTTGATATATGGGGGATGGATTTTATGGGGCCTTTTCCATCCTCATTTAGCAATCAATTCATTTTAGTAGATGCTGATTATGTCTCCAAGTGGGTTGAATCAGCTGCTTTTCCTACAAATGATTCTCGAGTGGTTGTGAAGTTTCTGAGGAAAAGTATTTTTACAAGATTTCGAGTACTTAGAGCTATTATCAGTGATAGAGGACAACATTTTTGTAATTAGCAGCCTTAGTCTGTGTTAGCTAAATATGGAGTAACTCATAAGGCTGCAACTCTATATCACCCACAAACTAGCGGGCAGGTGGAAATCTCAAACAGAGAACTAAAGTGGATCTTAGAGAAGACGGTGAATTCCAATCGGAAGGACTGGGTTCAAAATTTAGATGATGCACTTTGGGCTTATTGAACTGCCTTTAAGACACCAATTGGTATATCCCCATATCAATTGGTCCATGGAAAAGCATGCCATCTTCTAATAGAAATAGAGCACAAAGCATATTAGGCAATAAAGCCTTAAATTTTAACTTAAAGGCAGTTGGTGAGAAGAGACTTCTCTAACTCAATAAGCTTGAAGAATTCAGACAACAAGCTTATGAAAATGTGAAGTTATATAAGGAGAAGACAAAATGTGGAATGACAGAAGAATTATGAGGAGACAGTTCATATCAGGACAAAAGTGCTTTTATACAACTTAAGGTTAATGCTTTTTCCAGGAAAGCTGAGATCAAGTTAGTCAGGACCATTTATTGTGATTCAAGTATGGCCATATGGAACTATAGAGATTCAAGATGGTCATCGAAAATTCAAAGTGAATGGGCAAAAGCTAAAAAAGTACAATGACGGTACGTTCAACACTTTGAAAACCTATCATCATGTTTGAGGAATCAACAGGTAAGTCCTTCTTCTCATAATTTTTTTTTAAAAAAATAAAAACAAATGAAAAAAAATTTTGAATAAAAAAAAGGAGTTAAGTGGTTTGGTGTTTGTCTAGCTAAAGACGTTAAAGACGGGCAGCTATTTGGGAGGCAACCCAAAATTTCTTTTTCTTACTCTCTCATTTTTCTTTCCTACTTTCTGAGACATACTGCACTATGTAGAGAATTTTAGTTTTCATCAATTTCATTTTAAGTTACCACAGAGGAATATCTTGTAAAGCTTAAGAACATGTTCCCTATTCTTCCCAAAGATGTGCTTAGAAAGATCTATAGTTGTCGACTCGAAAGGATGAAGATATTCAAGCGTTTGGGCCTTCCTGAGGACGTATGTTGGATCATTAAAGCTAAGGTATGTTTAGCATGTGAGATTTATAAATCATTTGTTAAACCTATGCCAGGAATGGGAAGAAGTTCTTACTCCAAATAGAGAAGCACTAAAAGAACGAATGTCTGCTATAAATGTGCAAGGTGGACATGTGAACAGCGTTGTAGGTGCAAAGGTATGGTTTCTATAAATCAAGAATATAAAATTAACTTTATAAAGGATGGACTAAGTAAAGCGTCATTGGATGATATCATTCAAACTCTTGAGACACATTCGAGTAGGGTTGTTCATCATATTCTTCTTAATTTAGTGGACATATTCAACAAAAAAAGAGCACTACTGTCTCAGGAATCTAACATTAAAAGACCTTATTTGTCAGTTTATAAGAAAACTGGATGGGAAGAAAATCCTTGATATATAGAAAGAGTTTAAGCTATTACTGGACATAAAACCAGAGGAAGATGTGAGCCAAAATCACAACTACTGTACATAATCATGCTTTTGTCTAACCTGTCTTATCTTTTCAGTATCTTTTTTCTAATCTGTCTTATCTTTTCAGCAGCTTTTGTCTAATCTATTTTATCTTTTCAGTAACTTTTGACTTTCTTTACTCTTTTTGTTTAATTTCTTCAAGCAAATTACACCGGTTATTCGTGTTAGAAATTTTTTCAAGTTTCTTTGAAAAATACTTGATTTGTTTGATTTTTTTGTCATAGTTTTAGTAATATAAATATGAACTCTTCCACTTGTAAATATGCACTCTAAACTTGTAAATATGCATTCTTCTACTTGTAAACACAAATGGTCTAAGAGGAAAAAAGATAAAAAGGGTATCACACAAAAATGTAGATTTACATCTATCTGTATTTTCAGTGAAACTGATTTGGGCAAGGATGGAGCTCTAACTACAGTAAAAGAACTTAGAATTACATTAGCTGCTAGAAAGATCAACTTTGTATACGAGGGAGGCACCTAGGGCCTAAAGGGAAGTATGACCATTTCTGCATCCATGAATGGAAGCAAGGATTTGAGTGCAAGGGTGAAGGATTTGGAAGCTCACACCTTTTTCTTAGGATAAAAGTTACAGGTTTCAAACTTGCCTGAACGAATGGGATGAATATTCTATTATGCTGAAGCTTTTATTGCCCTACTTGGTGGTTTGGAGATGTTGGATGACATTTCTAGTGTTGCATATTAGCCTAAGTTAAACTTTCACAAAAAGCAATTAGGATTGTTAAATGTTAATGGTTTTATGATGATCTGTTTGTTAGTGCAAGAGTTTTACCCAAAAGGGGGGGTGAATTGGGTGATACCAAAAATTTCGTTGTGTATAAGAAAATTAACTGAATATTTAAAGCAGTTGAGAGCAAAGAGAAATATCACCGAAGTGTACACCGGGAGTTATACTGATTCGAGCACAACCACTTGGACCTACATCCAGTCCTCATAGCATCTCTGAGAGTTTCACTATATTCTCCAAGATTTAGGGGTTCTTGGTACCTCAATACACAGCAAGTTTCTTCACCTGAATACTCGCTCCCCCTTACACGTTATAATCAAATCCCCAACTCATCATTCCATAACCTTAAGTTATCTTAATAACAAATATTGAGTTTGTAATGAAAAACTCTCTCACAGAGCAAATATATAATCACTGAAGTACAATGAATGAATATAAGAAAACAAAGCACTAAGTGTGTTGATCAGTGTATGTTTGTGTGTTCTCAGTTCTTGTTTTATGCTCTTTGAATGCTCCATATATATAGATGATTTATAGTGTCTGTTGGAAGTAATTCAAACATATATGTTAGAGTAACGCAACAATGGTTGACCATTCTTCAAATTTGAAAAATATCCGTTTGCGGTAGGTAGCGGTAGGTGAACGTTCGGACTTTTATTTGACTTTTCACTTCTGGCATGTTCTTTCATTGTTTCTCTGCAAATGTACTTAGAATACTAGTGCAATAAAGAGTTAATCATATAGAAAACAATTTAATAGACATTCGATTAAAAGCTTGATTTCTGGACTTCATTACTTGAGTGGCTACTCTAGTGATCATTCTCATTACTCGAGTAGACCCTCGAGTAAACCTATAAAAAATATGGCAATGAGTAATTCAACATTTTTCATAAGATATTACCCAGGTAAGACATGGAGTGCAGTACATTAGAAACCTTGGAAATACCTGATTACTCGAGTGGCCATGTCTTTTTCTCACAAGTTACTTGGGTGCTTCCTCCAGTAAGCCTATTACTCGAGTGGCTACTCGAGTGACCTTGTTGTTTCCCCAAACCTTACTTGAGTGACCTCTCGAGTAAATTCCTAATAACTTTGCATATTACTCGATTACTCACTCAAGTAATTGCATCAAATTCTTGACCGAGAGTACTTGTTCTTTGTTTACCTGATTACTCGAGTGACCCATCGAGTAATGCTTCAAATAACTCTGGAGATTATTAGAGTGCTCCCTTGAGTTGTGCCTTTTTTTCATAGGGTTACTCGAGTGGCTACTCAAGTAAATTGTTGCATTTCTTGGCCGAGAGCTACTGGAAGATTTTTGCCTTGGTTAGTCGAGTGGGGACTCGAGTAAAACCTTTTCTCATGTGTTGCTCGAGTGGCGACTCGAGTAATGGCTCATATAAGTTTGCAGATTACTTGAGTGGCTACTCAAGTAACTTCCTCCAAATTTTAGCAGTGCTTTGAAAAAAATTTTCTTTCAACATTACTCGAGTGACCACTAGAGTAACAGTGTTCTTTACTCTAGTGATCACTTGAGTAAACATATAGAACTGCCAGTAATGGTCTTAGTGATGGTCTTCCTTTGTTCTTCCTCTCAGTTCTTCTTCATTATTCTAGTGCTTACTTCAAGTAATGCTTTGCCATTTATTTACTTTGTTCAAATTCATTTGTTATCATATCCTCTTTTATCATTAGTCCAATCTTTGTTATCATCAAAACATATGGGGATCTAATATTCTCCCCTTTTTGATAATGACAAAACTTGATGATTTTAAACAAAGTTTTTGAAATTGAGTTTTCAAACATATGCTTCTCAAATACTTTTCATATGAAATCTTTTGTTCAATTTAAACTTGAAAACTCTTTTGAAATAGCTTATTAAAGATCTTTTCAATGTTATTGTTCTTATTTACTTGTTCACCTTGCATGCACAATCAAAAACTCATTAGTCCCACAATGTAAATAAATTTCAATGAAATTTAACTTTAATGGCATAAAGAAACAAATTGCATAAAGAAGAATTCATTACATAACCAAAACTTTAGAATTCAAAAATATAAGCTTAAAAGCGCCCTAAAGCCCCGTACACCTAAATCCCAATACATCAACTCAGCCATTAATCACAAAATCACTCAGGCTCTTCTCCCCCTTTTCGGCTTCATCATAATGGTGGAATCAATCATGAGGAGGAATAGGTGGCTTAGTTGTTGAGATAGGAGTGATAGGAAATGCCAATGATTCATATAAACCATCTAAACCTGAAGGATTTGAAGATGATGGTTCAGGGTCAGGAAGGTTCACTAGAGTTGTCTGAAGATCCTCTAGAAGATTCCCCAGAGATGATGGGTAAGGAACCAGAGAAGTAATTTCTACTTCCTCTGTAGCAACCAGTGAAGACTCAAGCACCTCCTCAGTATGTGTAGGTGAGGTAATGGGAGTAGATATGAGCTTTGGCTGAACAGGCTTAGGTGGATCATCAGTAGTGATGTGGATTGGCTTGGATGTGTCAGGGTCAGGCATAGAGAACAAGACATTACTGGGTCTAATCTCAGAAGGTCTATGCTCAGTAGGTATAGAGGGTCCAGGTTCAAAGACAGGTATGGGATCAGGAATAACAGAAGGACCAGGAATAGGAGAGCTAGACGCCATAGTAACAATGGATCTCAGAAGCTCACCCTGGGCACATTGTTCAGCTAGCAACTCTTCATGCCTCTTATTCATCCTCTCCACAAGTTGTCCCATCTTTTTATTCATATGGGTTACCAACTCCGCATTGGTATTCGCAATGTTAATATGAAAACTCTTCAGAATGTTCTCCATGAATGTTTGTATTGTGGCACCAAAGAAGGATGGAGAAGATGTGTTGGCTGGAGCAGAAGACTGTGTTTCATCCATTCGACTAGTTGCTGTGTCAGTCTTCTTTTTCTTCTTGGGACTTGCTTCTAGAGGAGTCTTCAGAGGAATTTCAATGTTCAATTTTCTAACTTGATTCCTCCCAACTGGTGTTATCCTCTCAATCAGCTCCATACTCTTTAAGTACCAAATCTTATTCTTCTTGAAGAACAAAGAAATAAGTTGAGGATAAGGCATTGGAGTAGTCGATTTTCCTTCATACTTATATCTCTTGATCTTAGTAAAGATATATTATCCCAAATCATTTTGTTCTTTGAGGATCAATGAGGCGAATTTTCTGAAGTCCCTCTCGATGAAATGAGTGAAGTTATTGGATTTATTCACCATGGCTCTAGAATAGATATACCATAGGACTCGATGAAAATCACTCATATCACTCCGATTGAAATTGAGGGGTCCTACTATCTCACCAGGTCTTAGGACCAGGTCTTGGGATAATCATCATCAGGAGGGTTATCTATTCCTAACCAGGTATTAATTCTAGAAGGTGAGATTAGAATTTTCTATCCTCTGACCTTAGAAGTCATTTCTTCTTCCACAGACTTCCTAACAGGATTATTTATAGGTTTAAGGTTACAATAAAAATGCCTCATGACTTTGGTGCAAAATGGGAGTTTAATAGAGAGCCAGGGTATATAGGAATCAAGATAGGGACTCAGATCAAATTTCAATACCTCTTAAAGAACCTTGTAGTCAATGTAATGCATCTTGCACACATTTCTTCTTCCAAAGTGACTCGGATACTTTTGAGATTCCTCAAGCATGCTCATATTGAATCCTTTTAGAGGAAATGTGATTTCTTTATCCCTCTCTTCTGTTTTCCTTGAAGATTGCCCTTTCTTTGCCTCCTTAGATTGAAAAGCTTTCTCAAGCATGCCTACTATGACTTTGGTAACCTTCTCATCAATCTTGGGCTTTTTCAGAGGTTTAGGAGAAAAGGTGGGTGTGTCGAATGAATCAGAAGAAAGAGGAGATGGCTCTTTTGTTGCTTTGCCTATTCCTGAAGGTGAACTCTTCTTGGTTTGAGCTCTTGTGACAATGGGCTCCTTAATCACAACCCTTTTCACCTTAGGCTTAGGTTGCGGTTTAGCTTTGGCTTTAGGTTTAGGAAAGATTTTTCTTTTCTTGGTAGGAGGAGAGGAAAGTGAATCAGAGGATTGATATGGTTTAGGGGACTCAGAAGGAGTGCTAAGATTTTGAGATTTAGTCCTCACCATTTTGATTTGAGAGAAATGAGTATTTCTGAAAAATAGGGACCGTGAGTCACGAATGTAGGGCAGAGGTTATTGAGCAATTTGGGAGTTTTTAGAAGATAAAATCCAAGCAGTTTTGACCGAAATGAGGAGGGAAAATGATTGTGAAAGGATTTTGTGAGAGCACTAGGAGAATCACTTGAGGCGATTTTTTGAGAAATGATCGAGTGTCGACTGAAATAACCTTAAATCCTGACATCACTTGAGGGCTTACTCGAGTAATCATCAGCTTCACTCGAGTAGCTACTCGAGTGATCATACCTGAAATTTTAAAATGCAGTGAATTCAAGTGCGTACCTGGCATGAATAATATTATAATTACCCATGAATATTCCCTCGATCTTTTGATGGCTCTTTAAGACATATTTAAGTTAAAACTCAGTAAATTTGAGATCTGCACCCAGGTTCACTCGAGGCCTTACTCAAGTAACGTTGAAGTTCACTCAAGGCCTCCCTCAGGTAATCTGTCTTTTCACCTTTTGACTATTTATTTCCAACCATTGTGCTGTTTCATTTGAAATTAATGCTTCACTGGCACATTTCCAAGTTCATTACTCAAGTGGCTACTCGAGTAATACATCCATTACTCCAAGGTGTCACTCCAGTAATGCTGATTATTTGACGTTGTCCCTCCAGTAATGTTATCCTCTGTTAACCTCTACTTTTCATACTCCAAAATAAAATATCATGGTCCTACAAAACAAATTGCTAGAAACTTCAATGCTTAAGTTAGTAATCATCAAAACATCAATACATAATATCATCTAACATTTTGTAAACACTAAATAACTTACAATTCATTGCGATTTACCATTCCCAATTCTCATCTAATATACAAAAATTGATCTTTTGCAAGAGGTTTTGTGAAGATATCAGCTAGTTGAAGATGAGTTGGAATGAATATCACTTTGACATCTTTCTTTTGGACACGATCTTTGATGAAGTGATATCTAACATCAATATACTTGGTTGTGGAATGTTGAATAGGATTATTTGCCAAGCTTATCGTGCTAGTGTTGTCACAGTATATTGGTGTCTCTTTCAAATAAATACCACGATCCTGGAGTTGTTGCTTTAGCCATATTACTTGTGTACAACAACTTGATACTGCAACATACTCAGCTTCTGTTGATGAAAGAGACATTGTAGTTTGTTTCTTGCTAAACCATGACACAAGTGAGCCTCCAAGAAATTGGCCTTGTCCACTCGTACTCTTTCTGTCCGTCTTGTATCCTCCATGATTAGAGTCTGATTATGCAACTAGATATTCACTTCTTCTTTTAGGATACCAAAGACCCAATTCTGCCATGTCAGCAAGATATCAAAAGATACATTTGATGGTTTCAATATGTGACTCTTTTGCTGCTGATTGATATCTTGCACACATGCCAACACTGAATTGAATATTAGGCCTATTTGCAGTGAGATAGAGTAATGATCCAATCATGCCTCTATATTTTATGATATTGTAATCTTTTCCCTTGACATCCGCATCAAGCAATATGGTTGAGCTTATGGGTGTGTCCGTTCCATTTGCTTTATCCAATCCATACTTCTTCAATAGCTCTTTTAAATATTTCGTTTGAGATATGAAAATTTCATTCTTTCTTTGTTTGATTTGCAAACTGAGAAAGAAATTCAATTCTCCCATCATTGACATCTCAAACTCCCCCTCCATTATCTCAGAAAATTCTTTGCACATGCTTTCGTTAGCAGCACTGAAAACTATATCATCAATATATATTTGCATAATTAAGATATCATCACATTTTTGTTTTGTAAAAAGTGTTTTTCAACTTTTCCTCGTACAGAACCTTTATCAATAAGAAATTTACTGAGCCTTTTTGAGTTTGAAAACATGGTCAGGTTTGGTTACATCTTCGAAACCTAGAGGTTGGTCAACATATACTTCTTCCATGATGTAGCCATTTAGAAATACACTCTTTACATCCATTTGATAAGGTTTGAATCTTTTGATGCATGCAAAGGCTAATAGTACTCGTATAGCTTCCAATCTAGTCACTAGAGCATACGTTTCCTGATAATCAATTCCTTCTTCTTGATTATAGCCTTTGGCCACCAATCTTTCCTTTCAAATTGGTTTAGTTCTTCTTGCATTGCTATAACCTAATCATTGTCTGATAGGGCTTCGTCAATATTAGAAGGTTCAATCTCAGAAATGAATGCAAAAAAACTAACTTCATTGAAAATTCTATTTCTAGTTTTGACTCTTTCATTCACATCTCCTATGACTTGATCTAGAGGATGACTCCTATTGTATTTTTAGGCTTTAGATTGTCCTAGTGACTGATCTTCTTCCTTGGTTTGATCAACTTCTGGAATAAGAGATTTAGAAATAGATTGACCATTTTCTTGTTTTAAAATAACTTCCTGCTCATCATCAATGGTTTTGTCAGAGGATTCAAATTCATCAAATACAATGTGAATTGATTCTTCAACAACACATGTTCTTTTATTGAAAATTCTGTATGCTTTACTTTAGTTAGAATAGCCTAGGAAAATTCCTTCATCTGTTCTAGAATCAAATTTTCCTAAGTTATCTTTACCATTATTATGAATGAAACACTTACAACCGAAGATGTGTAAATGAGCAAGGTTTGGCTTCCTTCCTTTGTATAGCTCGTATGGTCTCTTTCCAAGTTTTGTTCTAATGTAGGCTCTATTTGAAATATAGCATGTTGTGCTCATTGCATCGGCCTAAAAAACTTAAGACACATTATTTTCATTCAGCATTGCTCTAGCCATTTCAGTGAGCACTCTATTCTTACATTCCATGACTCCATTTTGTTGAGGTGTCCTTGAATCAGAGAAGTTGTGATCTATGCCATTAGTATCACAATATTCTTCAAAGGCTTGATTTTCAAACTCTCCACTGTGATATGTCCTGATACCTGCAATGGACATACCTTTCTCATTTTGCACTTTCTTGGCAAAAATAATGAATTCTGCAAAGGTTTCATCCTTTGATGACAGAAAAATAGTCCATGTAAATCTAGAGAAATCATCAACAATGACCAATGAATATAAGTTGCCACCAAGCCTTTTAACTCTTGCTAGACCAACTAAATCCATATATATCAATTGAAGTGGTTGATCTGTTGTAATTTCATTTTTCAATTTGAAAGATGATTTAGTTTGTTTACCTTTTTGACATGCATCACAAATCAAATCATTTTTAAAACTTACTTTGGGTAATCCAAGAACTAAATCCATTTTTAGTAGTTTGCCTAGTTGGTCCATGTTGATATGAGCTAGTCTCTTATGCCATAACCAACTTTCATCAGCATTACTCAGAAAACAATTTTTAGAGTTATTTCTATTGATATCAAGTGTATAGTAGTTACCTTTCCTTTTTGATCTGAGCTTTGTCTTGATATTTTTCTTCTCAAGTTATAAGTCTTTCTTGTTGACAATCAAACATTGCTTTGAATCAAATATTATCTAGTTGTCTTTATCTCCACTTTGACTTACGCTCAGCAAATTATGACACAAGCCTTCAACGTAATATACATCTTTGACTTGTATTCCTTTATTGTTTTTGATTTCACCAATTCCTGCTATTTTTCCGGATTGATTTCCTCTAAATTTTACCTTTCTACCTTCCTTAGGTTGCAATGTGGTAAAACTTTCAAAATCTCCGGTCATATGTCTAGAGCATCCACTGTCTATGTACTACTTGTTGTTTTTGGATGCTTTAAGACATCTCTTCTTCTATTTCCTCTTGAGCAACTAGACAGATATTGGCTACTTCCTCTTTATCGCTTTCTTCATTAGAAGAACTATCTCTCCATATGGCAGATACAAAGGCTTTCTTCGTGTTATAGAATTTGCCTTTTCTCTTTTCTTTATTCTTTTGAATTAGTTCTTGACATTCTAATTTGAAATGTCATGGATTTCCATATTCATAGCAGATGATGTGTTCTTTATTGCTTGTTCCTCCTTTCTAAAAGTTTTTGAATCCTTGGCCTTTCTTGTAAAACTTTCTAAATTATTTTATGATTAGGCCCATTTCGTCATCATCAAGCTCTTCATCTTCATCTTTTTCTTTCAATGCTAGACCTCTTTTCTTCTTGTCACCAATATCATCTAGTTCTCGTTTTAACTTTAATTTGCTTTCATATTCAAAAAGGCTTCCGAAAAGAGAAGCAACCGATTGCATTGATTCACCTTTTGCTTCCTCAATTGTAGTGAATTTTGCCTCTCAGTCTTAAGAAAGAATATTTAAAATCTTTTGTACATGGGTATGTTGATCATAGACTTTTCCAAGTGCTGCAAGTTGATTAACAAGGTGGGTATATCTAAGTTCAAATTCAGTTATCGACTTACCTGATTTTCGTTCGAAGTAAATAAAACTCAGTAACCAGAGTATTGATTTGGTTTTCTTTTATTTTTGAAGTTCCTTTGTGAGCTATTTCCAAGGCTTCCCATATTTCTTTAGCTATTGGGAGTGTGCAAATTCTGAAGTACTCATTTTGACTCAAGGTACTTTGAATTATTAGAATTGCTTTGCTATTGAGTGTAATGAGTTTCTTGTCATTCTCATCATATTCTGCTGGTGTCTTGGGAACTCTTTGTGAATCTACAATCTTTTCAGGTTTGTAGTTTCCACTCTCAATCACATCCTATAGCCCATATTCAATAGCCATTACAAATACTCTAAACTTCACTTTCCAGAAAGAGAAGTGTTCTCCATTGAAACCCGGAGGTCTTGAGATAGAAGCTCCGTCGGGAAGAATGCCTTCACCCATGATTACCATTGGATACTTCTTAGGCTGTTATGTTAGAACCGGTTAACACCTAAAAGGGGGGGTGAATTGGGTGTAAGATAAAAATCTTAAGAACTTTGAAAATCTTTTTGCATCTTAGAGGAAGCAATAAATATGAAAGTAATGAATCTTAAATCAACAGTTAATATATGCTGGAAATATAAGAGTTTAAGGAAGAGAGTATGCAAACTGTGATTTATCCTGGTTTGGTCCAATCTGTGATGGCCTACGTCTAGTCCCCAGGCTCCTTCTGATATTTTCAAATCCACTATCTTCTTGTTTAATCCAGGCACAAGAAAAGCCTTTACAAAGTTCTCACTAATATACTCCCCCTTACAGCAAGTCTTATGCATAGAGCAATCTTGAAGATCTTTCCGTCCTGCTTACCTGTGTAAGTCTAACGAGCAGTAACGTTCTCTTTTGCTTATACCACTGTAAGTCTTACGAGTAGCAACATTCTCTACTGCTTGCACCTTATAAGTCTTACGAGTATAAAGTCTTACCGACAAATCTCTCTACACTTCCCCGTAAGGAAATTAACACACTCAAGGTCCCTCTACCTTAGGTTCAATTCAGAAATATAGTTGAAAGAGTTTACAGACTCTCTCACAGAGTATATATAATGAACACTGAAGTACAATACACATAATCTCTCTCTCAAATATACATGATATAGAAAATAGATAAGAACATAGAGAAGTTGGATTAGAGTAGATGATTCATGATCCTTTCATGTTTCTCATTGGTGTTTTTGAAGTCTTAATGCTCTTCTATTTATAGTTGATGAAGATTGATGATCGTTTGAGCGTTTCAACATATCCGTTGGAGTGTGGCTACTTCTTTTATTTGTTTCCTTGAGTTTTAAAAAATAGTCGTTAGAACGTTAGACGCTCCACTTTCGTAAAGTCAGCTTTTATCTCTTCTCATTATCTCTTCATTGTATTCCTAGGAAAATTCATTAAATACTAATATAACGAAGTGTTAGAGTGATTGGAAGCAAGAAGAGTAAGTTACATAAATATTCCATGATTTTTAGAATCTTGGGATACGTTGTTGGCCGAGAGTAATTCCAACTTTATTACTCGAGTGATTTCTCGAGTAATTCCTTTCAAAATATGGTCGAGAGCATTTCTTCTCTGATTACTCAAGTGGCCCCTCGAGTAATGTCTCAAATAACTCTGCAGATTACTCGAGTGATCCCTTGAGTAATGTGCTCTTCCATATCTGGTTACTCGAGTAGTCCCTCAAGTAAAGTTCGTTATTTCTTGGCCGAGAGCTACTGGTAATTTCTTCTCTGGTTACTCGAGTGATCCCTCGAGTAAGCTCTTAAATAAATTTACAAATTATTTGAGTGGTCCCTCGAGTAATGTTATTCAAAACTTGGCCAAGAGCATTTCTAACTGCATTACTTGAGTGGTGCCTCGAGTGAGGTTTCAAATAATTCTACATATTACTCGAGTAAGCCCTTCAAGTGAATTCTTGATTTTGATTTGAAACATGGAAAATCATATATCATGAGAAAGCCTTCATCATCTACATTCCAATGTAATAAGAATCACCTCCAAACTCATTTTATACAGAAAGTTATGATCTAAAGAATATCTTCTACATTTAGACAAAGTCTGAAATCACGAGCATCAGCTTCCAGAAGGCATAGATCTTAGTGTATAACTTGAAATGTGACAAATTATATATCATTAGAAATATCTTTGAGTCTATGTTCATATAGAACCAGTGTTGTCTCAATCCAATATGTATTTTGAGAGTTATATTCAAAACACCTAACCTTGTTCTGGTAAAAGACACAGATTCATATGTCAACTTCAACAGATCATATCTCTCTCATATGAACTCCTTTTAATGTGATCTTGGTGTCCCTAGTTCGTGTTGGGAGTCTAGTTTCATATGCCACCTGTTTCCACCCAATCCGAGGTTAGAGAGATATCATCACAATACCGAACCTCTTTCCTGCCGCACAAAAATAGAGTATCATTACTCGAGTGGTCACTCGAGTAATCTTCAAGTAACTTTGCAGATCACTCGAGTAATCACCTCCAAAATGAGGCACTGCCATATTACTTGAGTGATTACTCAAGTAATCATCCCCGGAGGTACCACAACTTCTGTGTACATCATTTTAGCTTCGTATTGACCCATTCCAACTTCCGTTTGACCATAGAAACCTTTGATATCACTTCTAATAGCTTGGATCTTGATATTCTCGTGTGATCTTGTAAGTTCTTATTTTTTTAATCTATTTCTTCTTGTTTTGCCACTTGATGATCATTCTTCATAACCCAACTAGATATCTTCTTAAATTGATTATCATTCTTCATAACCCAACTAGATATCTTCTTGAATTCTTCAATATTCTTCTTTCTTTGCTTGACTAATCTTGAATCTTGATATTCCCATTAGATCTTATAATTTCTTCTTTCTTTAATCCCTTACCTCTCGATTTTCTTCTTGATGATCATTCTCCACATATGAGGCATTATAACATCAACCCACCATCGGGTTTATGACTAATCTACAAGATATACAATATTAAATATAGTAGTTAGTCAATGTAGAGAATAAGTATATCATACAAACTTTTTGCTCTTAATACTTGACATCTATATTCGACATCATCAAAACTATTCATATCTAACATTCTCCCCCTTTTTGATGATGACAAATCCTTTAAGAAAAATATGTATGAATATGACAACAATTTTAATGCAGCATATTTTTCTTGCCTCTCTCCCCCCTATTTAACATCGGCAAAAAGTTTGAAATATGGAGAAGAAAGACTTGTAGAGAAGTAAATATGTCATGAAAACAATTTTCTCTTCCTCGATTTGAAGGTAATTTGATGCAAATGAAAAATGGTGAAATGTTTGAAACAATTTGGAGAGGTTTTCAAGAAAAATTTTCATAATCAAAGAAAATTGAAATCAAATATAGGAAAAATATTCTCGAAATATAAAGATAGGGTTTAGAAATGCTCATTTGGATTTAGCAAGATGATAATTGATCCATGAAATCCATTGCCTTCCTTTCTTGTTGTGTTAGATCCAAGATGTTATATTCACCATACTTTCACTATACAACCGTGATGGATCTCATTCATAGGAGTTAACTGTGGCTAGCTGAATGGTAGGCTCTGAAGTGTGCTCAATAGAAAGCTTAGAAATAGCCTCTGAGATGTGGAAGGGAACTAAAGTACTTGCTTCTCAAGTGGTGTCTAAACTCTTATTACTTGAAATGTTGTTGTCCCTTGATTGAGCGTTAAAGCATATGTCCTCAAAGTTGATATATTCTCCTTTTAGTGTGTTGAGGAACGATCTTGCATAGAGCAAATTCTTCTGCAATAAGTAAAAGCATTCTTGCAAGGAGAATGGTTAGTGCTATCAAGTATTAAATTTATTGAGTTTGTAATGAAAAACTCTCTCACAGAGCAAATATATAATCACTAAAGTACAATGAATGAATATAAGAAAACAAAGCACTAAGAGTGTGTTGATCAGTGTATATTCGTGTGTTCTCAATTCTTGTTTTCTGCTCTTTGAATGCACTATATAGATGATTTGTAGTGTCCATTGGAAGCAATTCAAACATGTCTGTTAGAGTCACGCAGCAACATATGACCATTCTTCAAATTTGAAAACTATCCGTTTACTGTAGGTAGCGGTAGGTGAACATTCGGACTTTTATTTGACTTTTCACTCTGGCATGATCTTTCATTATTTCTCTGCAAATGTACTTAGAATACTAGTGCAATAAAGAGTTAATCATATAGAAAACAATTTAATAAATATTCGATTAAAAACATGATTTCTGGACTTCATTACTCGAGTGGCTACTCGAGTGGTCATTCTCATTACTCGAGTAGTCTCTCAATTAAACCTATAAAAATATGGCAGTGAGTGATTCACCATTTTTTATAAGATATTACTCGGGTAAGACATGGAGTGTAATACATCAGAAACCTTGGAAATACCTGATTACTCGAGTGGTTACTCGAGTAGCCATGTCTTTTCCTCACAAGTTACTCAGGTGCTTCCTCCAGTAAGCCTATTACTCGAGTGGCCTTATTGTTTCCTCAAACCTTACTCGAGCGACCACTCAAGTAAATTTCAAATATTACTCAATTACTCACTCAAGTAATTGCATCAAATTCTTCGATGAGAGTACTTGTTCTTTGTTTACCTGATTACTCGAGTGACCTATCGAGTAACGCTTCAAATAACTCTGGAGATTACTGGAGTGCTCCCTTGAGTTATGCCTCTTTCTCATATGGTTACTTGAGTGGCTACTCGAGTAAATTGTTGCATTTCTTGGCCGAGAGATATTGGAAGATTTTTGCCTTGGTTACTCGAGTGGCTATTCTTAGTGATGGTCTTCCTTTGTTCTTCTTCTCAGTTCTTTTTCATTACTTTAGTGCTTACTTCAAGTAATGCTTTGCCATTTATTTACTTTATTCAAATTCATTTGTTATCATATCCTCTTTTATCATTAGTCTAATCTTTGTTATCATCAAAACATATGGGATCTAACACTATTGTCTTTTTTTGATCATATTGTGAAAACAGGATTCATACCCCAAGTGACTCACCATTCCATAATTTTTACATCAACTGCTGATCAACTGCTCAATCAATTACTAACCTATAAACCTCACCCAGATCTATTAGTCAAGCAAATAGGTGGGAAATCTTTAGATAGCAGTCAGAAGCAAAATCTAGATACCACGCTTCGGTTGTAACTCTCCTTAATCTTTTGGTTTTACTTTTAGCATTTTGGTTTATTGTATGTTTGTGTTTTTTTTTAAAAAAAATTTCTCTAGAAGCCATTGAGGACAATGTCTGATTTAGGTTGGGGGAGGAGTTGTAAAAAAATGTAGTTAGTTAGTAAAAACCATAAGATGCATGAAGTGTGAAAAAATGGCAAAGTAAGGAGTTATTCTGAACTCTTGAGACGCATTTCATTAGTTGTATGTTTTTGACATTTCTGATTTTATTGAAAGCACTTATTAGTCACTCCTTGTCGAGGACGTCCAAGAGCTAAGTGTGGGAGAATTTGATAAGTAAAATATTTCCATATTTATTTTCCTTTATATGATAATTTTATGGATAATATTTGAGCTTAATGTAATAAATTTGGGTGTACTTAATAAATATTTCCTTGCTTTCTTTTGATAGCCACATATAATACCATGTTAAGGGGAAAAGAGAAGAAAGTAGACCTAAAAATAGATCCACCAGATTAAAATAAGACAAGGAGGCACATTTAGAAAAAGTGAACAGTATTGTAGCAATATTCACTATTTACTCGATCACTGTAGCACCAAAGTACTATTCACTTATGGATAGAAGCACTGTTCACTCATGGATGAAAATTACTGTTAACTCAGGAACGGAAATTACTGTTCATTTGAGAAAAATTTGCCTATATATAGGTATCATTATAGAGTTCGGAGAGAAAGGAAAAAAATCATATTTTTCTCTGACAGTATGTGTGTGTGTGGTTCCCTTCTCTAATAAGAGGAGGATATTGTATTATATTTTAGATTTAATTTTATGCATTTTATTATTTCTTGCATGCCTCCATCTTAGAAGGCTTAAGTAGACTTCTATATGGACGGTATAGGTAGTCCTCCTTTTTGGATGGTATAGGTTGCCATCTACATGGAAGGTTTTACCTTTTACAAGGAAGGCTAGATTTCTCCATTTTTCATGCATCTTTTGGTTGTATATTTATGTTTCAGAATTTAATATTCAAGTTTTATGTAGTATTTATGAAGTTTTCAATCAAGTTTTATGCAACATTTTTGAAGTTTTTAATTTATTCTGGTTTTGTTTTTAATTTCATCATGAGCTAAATTTTTAATTTCTTAGGGCGATGACGTAGCTTATTAATGACGGATTGAATCTTAACTTATTAAATATATTTTTAATTTTTTCTACATGATTGAGTTTTAATTATTGTTCTTAATACTTTCGATTGATTGGCCAACTTTTAAATAATTTCAATATGTATGTTGAGACTGGAAGGAGATACATGTGTATAGACGCTATAATTAAAACCATAACTTTCATATGAAATAGGAATATATTCATATGAATTATGTAGTCTTACTAAGTTTCATAAATATTAATGTATGATTAATTGCTTAAATCCATATAGGAATATATTGGATTAACAATTAATTATAGAATTGCTTGACCTTAGAAGAGGATAACAATTAAATTAAGGAACCTCGTGTATCAATCATGTAGAATAAATTGAGCTAGAATATATAAGTGATTCAATCCAAAATTTGGTAAGTGAAATATGACCCCTAGAGCTTTTTCTTATAGTTACTTTCATATTATTTGGACTCATATTTAATCATTTTATTTTGTACTCTGAATCATCAAGTAATCGATCAAATAAATAGAATTAAAATTATCCATATTTGTACTTTGTAACACCTCAAATTGTATTCACCAAGAATACATTGTAATTATTCTACATATTCAATAAAATGGTGAATATTTATAGCCAAATGAATTAAATGTTAAAAATTGAAAGGTGAATAGTGCTTCCAGTGAAATTTCCTGCAAGACAGTGAGCTTGTCATGAGGTTTTGGAAGACAAAGTGATAAGCAAAAATCATGAAATTTTACACGGTGTAAGTAGACATCATAAGCTTTAATTTGATAGGTACATATGAATCATTTGAAGCTATGCAAAAAGATATGAATTTTTGAAGTTAGCCTAGAAAATCTGGAAAGTTTTGGAGCAACGCCTAAGCAAATTAAATCTGGGAATGATGTGCTTCCAACTGGCTAAAGTCCATATTTTTCCTTGAAACTAGACTTAATAAGTGTTCCATATCCTTTACAAATTAAATCTGGGAATGATGTGTACACATTTAGTTATGATTTTTCAAAGTTTGGGCAAAAAATCTGCTAGAATTGGTACTATTCCGAAAATTGGAAAATAAATTGTGTTGGCAATTGTATAAATTGTGGAATAAAGAAATAGGAGGGGAAAATAATTATTTGGCTCTTAAGTATGCCAAGTGTCCTTAATCCAAGCCAAGAGGAATAAATAATAATTGTTGAATATGAGCACATGTGTTGTTACCTTAAGATATTGTTATTTGGTACATGAAGCTTAAGACAATTGAAAGAAGCCTATTTGTTTCCAAAAGGACCCAAAATGGCGTTTTGGGTTAGAAGGGAAGAAAAGGAAATTTGGTTCAAACTCAATTGGACTTTATGACACAACTTTGAAGGAGATAAGGTCAAGTACCAAAATGATGTCATAAACAATTTTTCTACCATTTATTAATTAAGGGAAAATAGGTAAGATAATTTATGAAGCTTGCTTCATCTTTTCTTGCTCATGTTCGTCCAAAGCCTAGGGAAGAGAGAGAGAGAGGAAACCTTAAGAAACTCAAAGTTAGAGAGAAGGAGGAAGAGGAAAATCAAGGTAAAGTTTGTGATTTCTTAAGATTTTGTTCCAAACTAGCATAAGCTTCTTCTCTAATCTCTTCTTCTTTATGAAATTCATTGTTTAGCAAGCTCATCTTAAGCTCAAAGAGAGAGAGATGAGGATGCTTAAAGAGAGAATGTATAAGAACTCAAGAGGTAACTTTAAAAATCTCAAATCTATATTAGTATGATGTAGTTGTTGATGTTTATGGTTGGATTTGGAAATTATTGGTTAATTTTGTAAATTTAGAAAGTGTTAACCCTAAGGGGTTATGCTGCCCAAATTTCTTTAAATCATGGTTAGTATGTGTTTAAATGGCTTAATAAGGGATTAGAAGTGGAAAGGAGTAAGCTTTAGGTATTAAAACACAAAATTGCAATTTTCCCTTTTCCCTTGAAGAACATTTCGGCCAAACCTGTTCTAAGGCGAATAAGTTGGATTTTCAATGATTTGATGGTTCCATTAAATTCAGAAGGAAAAATTAGGTGGGTTTATAGTTGGTCATTATTTTGGAAAAGCCCGAAAAAGCATAATTATAAAAACGCCCCTGAAACCCTTAAAGCGGGGCTGCCAAGGGCAATTTTGTATTTTGGCATTGAATTTGATAATTCCAAGCCCTAAAATGGATCCTTTTAGTAAAAATATGTTAGAATAGCCCTAGTCAAAATTTCGTGAAAAGTATAGTCAGGCCGAGTGGGCTTGGCGAGGCAAGGCTGAGGTCCCAGGGGTATTTTGGTAAATTTTCACCATAGGCTAATATAAACACAATAAACACTATGGTAGTGTCTAAAATGATACATGAATAGGTTATAATCTATTTCTTGTTCATTTATCATTGAGTCGGGAGCTGAGAGTCGACACGTTTTATGAGGCACACAATACAGAGGTGATAAAGCTTTGAGGTAGGGACTAATATCTCTTATATACTATATGACTATTTCTATGATGCGTGTTACTATATTTTGTGATTTGAACATATGCGAGAGGCACATTACCCGGTTGTGGTTCGGTGCCCAGCCAAGGTATACTGGTATTGCCTAGCTATAGTTGGTGACTCAGCTGAGGTACACGTAGGGGTTTTAACTCGGTGTTTGGCCCTAAAACTTTGTGCACGGATTGAATCGATGTGAATTTTCATTTTACTTGATATGGTGCATTGCATATTTAATTATCGCATTTTATATATCGATAGTATGTTTCTACTAGGATTCCTTGGAATATTACCCCTTTTTCTAAACAAAACATCTCAGCGGGTGTCAGCAGCTCAAAAGGCATGGACATAGATAAAGGGAATTAATAGGCACATGTCTTAAGGAGAGGACAAAATTTGTGGTTATAGATAGTCTATGTTAAAATACATTTGGATATCATGTAAATGTTGTAAATATTGTCACCTTCTATATTTTGACCCTGGACTGTAAACAATTACTTTTATCAGTATATATGTACTTTTCTGTATGCCTGGGGAAATTGGTTTCTATTACTTTATGTATATCTAAATGGAAACGAGTATTGACATACTTAGTAATCAATCCTTATAGGAACGATACTCTACTTACTTCTGTATTACTTGATTATGACAGTGTATACTTATACTATTTAATAGATCATTTACACTCGTAACACAAGGCATATAAATTTTCATTCCCTGCCATTATCGTCTTTTTCGCGCGTCCTCCAGCTATCCATTTTCCAAAACTAATTGGTCTACTATCTTACATCCATTCGGTCCGCACTTTACCTTTCCTTATCCGTGTCCCCAATCCCTCCTCTCTTTGACGACTGGCATTAGAAGCTTCATTGGCCCACACTTTTTGTTTTCTCTTGTCTCCTCATGCGCATTTCTTCAAAAAAATTTTTGTCACCACACTTCTGTACAGTATAAAGCTTGGTCACCTACATGCTCTTTATTGTGTCTCAGCCTCCTATAAGAAGTTTCCCAGATTGTATTTTTTTTTTTGAGACAGATGCTTAAGAGGGTATGTTTTCTTCTTCTTCTTCTTGTTAAAATATGTCGTGAATCTTATATGTGTGCTCATGATTTTTTTTCAAGTATTTATTTGAAGTTTCAGTTGTCTTCTTAAAGCTTGATCTCCCTCTTATTTTTTTTCCTCTGTCTCAGCCTCTTACAGAAGTTTCTAGCTAGTAAATCTTTATGTATTTATTTATTGTTTTTTATAGAAGGTTAAGTCGCATAGTTTCTTATTCCTTTATATATTTGGTTGCCTGAAGATTTGTCATCAATTTAGAATAGTTGATTTCCTGAAGATTTCTTATGTGTCCTGCTAATTATTAAAGGAGTATTAAACTAGACAGAGCATTAAATATCATTCAACTATGTAATATTCCTTTGATTTATTTTGTTGTTAGTTATGAAATATTATTATGATGCTGCAGGATTAATTGGTTGATTATTTGTGACTTCAATAGTGTTTAATACTTGAAAAACTTCAAATTTGATGATGTTGTGCTGCTGAATATTTTTTAAAATAAATGGTAGAAGATAAAAGTAATTAGTAATTGCAAGAGGCAAGCAACTAACTACTTTTAAAAAAAGGTTTAAGGTATAGATGGATAAAAAATGGATGTTATCTTATCAATGCTCAAGGGAATATATAGATGGGGTGAAAGAGTTTATTAGATTTCCAAAAGAAATCGATCTACTGTACAAGTTCTCTTCTCCTTTTTCTCTCTAGAACATGGCTGCACTTCCTCTCTCTAAATGCTGAACTTCACGTAAGTTTATGGGACTTGGAGGAAGAAGTTGATGTTAAAATATTATATCCCATATTTACTTTGTGCCTTTTTAATTGTTGAATCAAGTAAATTTCCAAAAATTGGACTTTTATGCACATAAAGCCCAATTGAACTTCAACGTAATATTTCCCACTTTGGTCAACCCACTTTCACGTCCCAAACCCCATATTAGAGGCCAAATGGGCTGATATGCATTTGTTTCAAAATTACATCATTTGCTATCACAAATTTTCCCATTTTCGGATTTATGTAAATCTTGTCAGATTTTTTGCCCAAACTTTGAAAAATCATAACTAATTCTAGGAAAATCAAATTGGAGTGATTCAAAAGCCTATAGAACCCTTATTGAGTCTAGTTTCAAGAAAAAATATATAATTTTGCTCGTTAGAATCAAAAAATTCCCAGAATTTCAATCTTTGCATACTATTCTAGAAATTTCACATTTTTTTTATGCTGAATTGAAAAATTCATAATGTTTTGTATATAACTCTAATTGAGTCATATGACCTATCAAATTAAAGCTTTGGATGTCTACTTTCGTCCTGTAAAATCTCATAATTGTTTCTCATCATTTGGTCTTCCAAAACCTTATGAAAAGCTCACTACCTCATAGGCGATTTCACCAAAAACGTAATTACTTTCTCCAAAATTCACCATTTTACTTTCTTTAATACCCCAAAGATATAAGAATCATTAGGGAATAAATTTGTCTCTGGTTCAACTGAGGCTTAGCAATCCACTTATTTCAGGCTGATTCTCTAGCATCCAATCTCAAAATTTGGGGTATTACATTTCTCCCCCCGTTCAATAAATTTCGTCCTTGAAATTTGTCACACAACTTAACCACAAACTATGGATACCTCTTTATTCCATTTCACAAATTGTTTCTCAGATTGAGACGGTCCCTTCTAGACCACCCACAACATAGTACTCCACCGATCTGATTCTTTCAAGAATCTTAAAAAACCTAATGTGTCATGATCGGTTTACCATACAAGCACTCGGGATTCTCATAATCACCATACAACCCTGCTATCACCCTATACGGGTAATAGCGTCATATCCTTGGTATGAGTACAATGTAACATAGTTGCCACAAATCGCAATCGGCCCATTACACAATTGTCGTACTAACACAATCATCACACATTTGTCAAGTAAATGCAATCGCCTCCACGTACGATCGCCACAACACACTATCATCACATATCATAATATCCAAAGGTTTTAAATTATGAGATATATCATAAAATCTTAGTAGTTGGGTGGCATAGGCCATCACTCCGATCAACTCAATCTAGTTACCCTTTCTGAAAGTAACCCTAAAACACCACAACCTCCATATATCAAACAACAGCTTCCGTTGTATTCACAAATACTTTAGCTTTCGCTGTATTCACTTTCACGGCATTACCCTCACTCGTATACCCACCAATGACTTCGTTAGTGGTAACCGGGACTTTAGGGTAATAATACAACATTATCACATTTCCATATAAAATTTCACAGCGTCACAATAATATCCACAGAATATTCCATATTGATGCATGAACAATGTCACGAGCTTCATAATCACACCCTACCCTCATCCCTTTTTACCATCGAGAAGACATACAGTCTTTACCCTAACCATTGTTAGCGACTCAGGGACTATTGGCATGGCGGTGAAATTCACAAAATTATACACATACCTCAGCACGTGCCGTCTGCAAGAACACCTCATTTTTCGCCGCTTGCCACATATCACATTGCCTTTCTAGCATTCACAATCACATATCACATTGCCTTTACAACAACTCACATCACAAATTCTAATTTTACGTATCGTCTTTTGGCTTGAGGCCAACATCGGTGCAACTAGCGTGGTGGCTAGTAAGACTGGCCATGCCGGGGTAGTACCCTCAGAATTGACAATTGTCGCACCCCATCCTCATCCACTTTTACCGCCGGGAAGGCACACAGCCACACCCGAACCATTATTAGTGACTCAGGGACTATTGGAGTGGCGATGTATACACATAGCCTCACGGCTCACAAATAGTCAATCCCTCATAAACTACCGCCCCAGTGGAACGGTCTTCCCATCGGAATCACTTGATGAGTTGTAGGTGAAAGACATAACAAATGTTCATCACATCCTGAGCCTATGCCTACTAGGCATAGCCTACCAGACCAACTCGATCCAGCCTAACCGGGGAGATGGACTCACAAAACACAATCACATCAAGCTGGAACCAGGTATATTTATCATCAATGCCTTTTCACATCACAATGCACACTATCCATCAAGTTGGGTAGGGCACCCCCAAATCCGTGCTTGTTCACAACACATCATAACACCACACAGAATCAAACTGGGATCCTCCAAGACCCCCTTCTCAAACAAATACATGGCCCTGAAGTTCTACTTCCAGAAGCCATAACCAACACATTGTTGAGATCCCATACTCCCAACGTTCTCATAGCTCTACTTTACGATTCAACGTCACTATGACTGCACTCTATGGCCCGTTATCATGATAGCTGCACACTATGGTTTATCGTCATGGCGGCTTTCACATAATCACATCCACCGTATTCCACCATCCCGAAGGCACGGTCCTCCTACAGTTAACACAGATGGGCCACAGATGAAGAAATAGCCTTACGGCTCACATAGTCTCATCCCCCATATTCCACCGCCCCGAAGGTATGGTCCTCCCACCATCAATACTAATAGGCCGCAGGTGAAGAAATAGCCTTATGACTCATATAGTCTCATCCCCTGTATTCCACCACCCTAAAGGTACGGTCCTCCTACCGTCAACACTGATGGGCCGCAGGTGATAGACACATAAATATCCTCTCCAATCAGATGTCACCATAGGTAGCCCTCTTCGATCATAACTCTCCGTAGGTAGCACTCTCTGATCTGAATCCTCCATAGATAACTCTTCCTATATGCTAGATTAACGACTAGTAACCTCGGGATACCTAAAACATATTTCAATTCGAATTTAGTACCATACTTTGTTACCTCAAACCATCTGGGTCAAGTCAAATTCTTAAGAATCAGCTCAACTATTGAGTTTGATCCTTAGATCACAATTCAACTCTTAGACCTCAACATTAGTTGAACCAGGAAATCATTTCCCTCACTTCCACAGAGCATCATTAACTTCAACGCAAATTCAAGTATCTCTGCTAGCCTAAGCACCCTAGTCCTCTAGGTCTTAAGGCCTTTAAACACACAAGTCCAATATGACATAACTGGAATATAATATCATATCGCCTAGGGTTTCCCACCCAATATCTAGGTTGGTGTCATGATGAACCTAGAACCTCAATATCACATTCCTTGGAAATCATTTTCCTCTTTTCTCTTATCAGTCTCATCTTTCCCTCACGCAAGATTAGATGGATCATCTTTCATAAATGATCATTAGTCATGGAGAAACCTTAAGACAATCTCTATGTCTCAAGTCTTCATAACCCTATCAACTCACTTTCTAGGGGGTCACCTATCCTAGGATTTCCTTGGGTTGAGCACGCTTAACTTTCGCATACCTATGCCCAAAAGTAGATACCAACTTTTACTACTTCCGTCCATAGGTACCCCGTGACTACCCTCATCTCAAAAGACGTGCCGGCTATCTCTGGTCACCAAAATATTGGGTGTAGACCTCACATTGGCCTTGGCCATACCCACTTCCTCGAGTTTCACCGCAATATCTTTAGACCAATCTTGTCTAGTGTTGTACCATTAACTGCCCTTCAGTACTCGCTATTTCTCAGGGCTGATTCACAAATCAAGAAGATACCCTTCTTTGGTACCTCCCGTCCATGCATATTTCCTAACACCGTGTAATCAAGACCATATCAGTATACTATCTTGTTGCCGGAACCACCACTCTAAAAGAACCACTTTGGGCTCCTCCAGAACTACTTTCGGCTCTGATACCAAAATGTCATGCCCTTAACTTGTTTTAACCTTTTTTTACAAAGTATGCATGGAAAATGATATACGGTTCGATTTGCAACATAGGAATAACATGAATATACTGATAATAAGTGCATGATTACATAAATTTCCCATAGGGGTTCGCATATAATCATTACCATCAATATAGCCACATAGGGCTACTTGGGCATCTAAACCCGTCCCAGTGAAACAGAGACATATTCTTGTCTTTATTCCACCACTGCAATCCCCTCATATGATTTTCTGCATTGTTCTCAGCATATCTTCTATCTTCTCCTGTCTAAATTGTTGGTAGGGGAGGGTGAGATTCGACAGAATCTCAGTAGGAAAACAATACCAATATGCATGTATGATAAATGTTTAATGCATGATATGCTTGCATCACATAACTCATGCTCACATAATGACAAATCTGTAAGCTCAATACTTTGAATAATATACTTATGGCTATAACATAAATTGAAACATAGCTTCAAATCATTCATACATGATTCACATAATCAAGCAAAGCAATAAGATGCATCAACACACTAACACAAATATCAAATACATGTAGGAGAGGTAAGTTCCCTACCTTAATCTTTTTCTGCCTCGAAACGTGTGCCTCATAACGCGTGCCAATAGCTCGAGCCCCAAAGGTACCGTTCGAACACTTCCATAGTATTTTTAGGGGTTATATGAGTCTATTGTGAAAAGTTTATTGACATGGGCTATTTTGACATATTTTTGCCCAAGGAATCCATTTACGAACTTAGAGTTATCAAATTCAATTTAAAATTACAAAATTACCCTTGATAGCCCCACTTTAAGGGTTTCAGGGGCGTTTTCATAATTATACTTTTTTGGCCTTTTTCGAAAAAGTGACCAATTGTAAGCCCACCTAATTTTTGCTCCTAAACTCAATGGAACCATTAAATCATTGAAAATCCATCTTTAACCCCTCAAAACTAGCCTTGGCCAAAATTCTCAATTCCCCAGGAAAAATTGGGGTTTTTCGGTTTTGGCTCCGCAGATGTGTTTCTTTATTCTCCTAACACTTTATTAACCATTACATTAGGTTACAACTAACATTAAGACCCAATTAGCGTAGCATAACCCCTAAGCCATATAATTTTCAAACTTTAAAACCAATGGCAATACGGCAAAATTTCATTATTTAAATTGCCTACAGCAGCTAGAATAAGCAATATACGAAAGTTTGGAAGTTACCTCAAGCTCCTACTAGCTTTTTCTCAAGGTGGCTGAAAACCCTAGCCTTAGAATACCCAAATTTGTGCTCCAAAAACCTTGAAGAACATAGAAGAATAGCTTAGGAGTTGAATTATACGCGTTAGGAGCCGATTTACCAAAGAAATCGACCTACCATACAAGTTCTCTTCTCCTTTCTCTCTCTAGAACATGGCTGCACTTCCTCTCTCTAAATGCTGAACTTCACGTAAGTTTATGGAACTTGGAGGAAGAAGTTGATGTTAAAATATTATATCCCATATTTACTTTATGCCTTTTTAATTGTTGAATCAAGTAAATTTCCAAAAATTGGACTTTTATGCACATTAAGCCTAATTGAACTTGAACATAATATTTCCCACTTTGGTCAGCCCACTTTTACATCCCAAACCCCATATGAGAGGCCAAATGGGCTTATATGCATAACTAATTCTATAAAAATCGAATTGGAGTGATTCAAAAGCCTATAGAACCCTTATTGAGTCTAGTTTCAAGGAAAAATATAGAATTTTACTAGCTGGAATTACAAAATTCTCAGAATTTCAATCTTTGCACACTGTTCCAAAAATTTCACAGTGTTTCTGTGCTGACTTTAAAAATTCATAACTTTGTGTATGTAGCTCTAATTGAGTCCTAGAACCTATAACATTAAAGGTTAGGATGTCTACTTTCTTCCTGTAAAATCTCATAATTTTTGTTCATCATTTGATCTTCCAAAACCTCATTACACGTTAACTACCTCATAAGCGATTTCACCAAAAACATAATTACTTTATCCAAAAATTCACCATTTTACTTTCTTTTATGCCCCAAAGATATAAGAATCATTAGGGAATAAATTTGGGCTCCTGCTAAATTGGGGCTTTGCAATCCACTTATTTCAGGCTTATTCTCTAGTCTTAAATCTCAAAATTTGGGGTATTACATTTGATCTTGCTGACCCCTTTCCAGAAGAAGATATTGATTACATTCGCATTATTTGTGTTAAATTCATTTATGAGCTTTTACAACAATAGTGAGCTTTTGTAAAACTGAGAAATTTTTCTTCCCTCAGCTTTTCTGCAAAACTTGTTGGTTGCATGAATTGACATGTTTGCTTGTTTTGTGATTATGTGAAACCATGCATTTATACATGTGAACCTATTTAAGACATATCCTTAGCCTGTGTTTTACAAAATTATGCATATATGATAGTTTTAAACAACACATTACATGAGGATGAAGGCACATGTTATGTTACAAGTTCCAATGAGAAGGTTAAAGAAAAAGGAAATAGTAAGTAGAAGATAAATAAACACCTTATGGAACTTAATAAGTATGGTATTAGAAGCAGCTTCTAGGATGTGTTCTGGTTACTAACAAAATCAAAGACAAGTAAAAAAATAATTATAATACTTTTAAGACCGGTTTTTGATACAATTGGTCTTAAAAGTAAAACTTTAAGACCGGTTGTATTGACAACTGGTCTTAAAATTCAAAATTTTAAGACCAGTTATATGGACAAATGATCTTTAAAATGTTTTTGTATAGCATAAAAAAGAGCTCTTTTAAGACCGATGCTTATGACAACCAGTCTTAAAATGATTTATTTTAAGACCGGTTATCAATACAACTGATCTAAAAAGTATTGGTCTTTTTAGACCGGATGTATTAAGACCTGATACAAAACTGATCTAAAAAGTCATTTTTAACTGGTCTAAAAAGTCATTTTTCCACTAGCATTAAATCTCATGATTTTCATATGCTATATAGAATTTTGTACCGGTTGGTATACGTCAATCTTACCCAAAAAAAGTTAGGAATTCCATAACTAAACTTTGCTTGTTCTTCAAGTTGATTTGTAGTAAAGTGGATAATTCAACAAAGTAACAAGATTTGCAAAGGCTGATTGTTTGTACTCTATGTGAACTTGAAATGTATTTTCCATATTCATTTTTTGACATATGGTCCATCAAACTGTACACTTAGTGAAAGAGGTTCAATTGTGTGATCCAGTGCACTTGAGATGGATGTACTCGAATAAGTGATTAGTTAAACATTTTAAAAGGGTATGTGAAAAATAGATATAGACCATAGGGGTGTATAGTTGAGCATTACATGGTTGAAGAAGCAAGTAACTTATGTGTTGATTTTCAATCAAATGTTAACCCTATGGGGATCCCAATGTCTCGTCATAATGGGCGAAGATCAGGGAAAGGAACAAGTGGTAAGGATGTAATCAAGATATCAGTTACTGAATGGGAGCAAGTTCACTTGTATGCGCTACATAACACTGATAAGGTTGAACCGTATGTTGAAGAACATAAGAATGCTCTTCGATTGGTACATGGTGAGAGAAATGAAAATTTGATAACAAAAGAGCACAACTGACATTTTCCAACTTGGTTAAAAAGGCTCATTAATGATGACATGGAGAGAAATCCTGATTCATTTTCTGAAAACTTAAAATGGCTATCGAATGGACCAAGCTTAAATGTATTGTCTTATAATGGTTATGCAATCAATGGTTACATATTCTACACACAAGACTATAATACAGGGAGCACGATGCAGAATAGTGGCGTAACACTTGTTGCTGATTCTTGGCACAGATCTAGTGTCAAAGACGTACACCCTATCTATGCAACAATGTCATACTTTGGTGTAATTGAATGAATATGGGAGTTAGATTACACTATGTTGAGGTCCTTATTTTTAGATGTAAGTGGGTTAACAACAGTAGTGGATTGCGGACAGATGATTTAGGGTTTGTTTAAGTGAATCTTTCAAAAGTTTGGTATAAAGATGATCCTTTCATTTTAGTATCACAGGCACAATAAGTGTTTTTCATTCCTGATCCTGCTAAGAAGAACAATCTATTGTACTTCCATCAAACAAGAATAATTAAGAACAAGTTGATAATAAAAGTAATGAATATTTGAATATTCTTGAGGATGATCTCTCCTTTGAGATGTTGTGGTCAAAATATATTGACATAGATGAAGATGAAAACTAAGATAAACCCTTATACATGAGACATGATCAAAAAGAGGGGACTTGGTTTTTAAATCAAACAAGAAAGAAGACAAGAAGAAAATGAGTGTC
The DNA here is from genome assembly GCA_963210345.1 of Inga oerstediana. NCBI lineage: Eukaryota > Viridiplantae > Streptophyta > Magnoliopsida > Fabales > Fabaceae > Inga > Inga oerstediana. Next base: position 45,898,326 of record OY723407.1, read on the forward strand.
GTGATTTTTTGCCTTGTATATTTTATCACATGCCGTCTATGGTTTTTAAGTAATTTACTTTCATTGCCATGATTGTCACTGTGCATGATTTGATGTTTTGTTTGGTTTATTTAACTTGTAGGAAAATAGATCCCCATACCAAAGACGACATTATTCCCATCGAACATGATGATTAGGTAGCATTTGAGGCTGATATAGCTCGGGGAAGGACCGTAATGTCTAGACTGATCAAACTTGAGCAGGGGCATTAGGTTAGAGCTTCAGTGGAATGAAATGGGAAATCCAATCTGACCAAATGACAGCTCCTTGATTAATTACAATGGGACTATGGTCAGAGAAGGAGTCCCCATTATAGTTTTAGATTGGCAATGGCGAAGAAGGATTATGGTGATATCCTCTTCGATTTAGTCAAGGTAAATATTATTTACTTTATTATTCAGGTTCTTTTGTTTCATGAAATTACAATCTAACAAATTATGTATGGTTTTTCTTACAATCTTGCTTCATAATTGATGAAGATAAAGAGAAATTTGTGCTACGAAAATGTAGAAGACTTTTGAGAAATTTTAACTCTGTTCTTGTCAAATTCTACTTATGGGATGACAATGATCTTATCAATCATACACCGCCAGAGTCGTATGATAGAATAATAACTCAAGAGCAGTAGGATGAGTTTGTGAACCCACATACTACTGTGCAATTTGTGGTAATATAATATTAGCCTTTACGTACTTGTAATATAGTTGTAATTAATATTTATTGATATGAATCATTTAGATCTAAACAGGAAGGAAGTGAGCGAAATTACAAAAGTACATCTAACATGCCATACCAATACAAAAAAAGATCGGTATCGTATGCAACATTGGAGCAACAATTAGTAAGAACTAATCATTATTTCATATGAATATAATTTGTATGACTAATTTTTAACTATAACTAACTTTGATATGAAGATGTAAGAATTGCATTTTGATGATGTCATGCATATACCTCGATATGATTTATGGCTGGCCGGCTGCACCAACGAAAAAGGTGAATTTCTGAGAGAACAAGCCAGAAAAGTGCTAAATATTGTGTAAGCAGTGGATTGTACATACAATAAATATTTAGCTTTTCTTAATTGATTCTATTTTATAATAATTAATATTGTTGTAATTCTTTTTGTAATAGCGCTCAATGACGCTGGATCAGCTAGACTTGGTGTAATATGTTAGTTACGACGATTTGCACAACAGAGCACTTAGAGTTCCTGAGTATCATGGTCGTGTTTGGGGTACTAGTTTTGTAGTGACCCAAACATCGTACTTCAGATTCCAAAAATGGGCCAACAAAAATGACTTACTGCAACTAAAGGAGGAGATTTTTGAATAAAAGCATTACGTAAAACAGAGGATTAGTGGCTACAAGAATCAAGTAGAACAAGTTAACGATCATATGCATTTGATGCAAGAGCAAAACGCGTTATTAAGGGGTCAAATTGACACCTTAATGTAGTTTAGGCTACCATTGAGTCCAGTGTGTGATAGCACAAGTTTGAGGGATAGTTGGCCTTCCATGCCTAAAGTCCCCATTCCTTTGGTAATTAATTTCTTCTAGAGTTCACTATTTGTTACATTATAAATTAGTGTACCTTAATATATTAACTCTATTTTTCATAAGGGTGAATTGGCGTGCAAGTTGCATATTGATGAATCTTTCAAGCACGCATTTGTTGTCAATATGGCCTATAACACTAAAAGTGATATATTGCATAACTCACCGCTGCCACTGAACACACTCAGAGTAAGGGTTAACGTATGTACAAATGAAGATGCCCCCTTACCAATCCCTTCTCTGGATGAAGCAACACTTGTAAAAGATATTGTCGGTGGTTATATTGTATGGCCAATAGGTCTAATTGAGCTATATGAAAATATATTTAATTTACAATTCCTTTTACTTGTTCTATACACTTCCATCTAAAACCACATGATTTAATTTCATGATTTATGCAGGATGCTGCTCATCCTAAAGGAAAATGAATTGAAGGGTGTGGGAAGAACTCAAAGTGTTCATCAACCGAACATAAGTCCCAACCTTCTACCAGCAACTGAAGCAACCGACAAATGCCCTTATATCGCCAATAATTAGTAGCAATGGCATAAGCTTTAATCAGCTCAGGAGTTCAATCAATACATCTCGATATCAACATCTATCATGCAGTTATAGATGATCCTATCGATAGTAGTGTGCTGAACGAAGTGCTTAGTCGTGATTAGCTTAGTGCGATGGCCGTCAACATATGGATTAGGTACTTTATCATCATCATCTATCACTATTATTATTATTGTTATTCATCATTCATTTTTTTGTTTTAATGACATTATTTGTTTTCTATAAAGGCACTTATACCACGATCTGTTACTACACACGGAAAGGGAGCATATATTCGTATTTGTTAGCCTATACCTCCTTGGCCAGTATACTAGGAGATTAGATGTGGAAACAAAATCTAACGATATTAAGGACATCTTTATGAGAAGAGCAACCCCTAATATGCTCTTTATTATGCTATATAATCTGGGGTATGTTATTTGCGATAGAATTTTAATATATGTTTTTTTTATTCTTCCATTTTTACTATAAAATGATTGTCAAAGTAAAATCTTCAAAATATTGTATGAGACATTGGGTTTTGATTGTTATTTGTCTAGTATCACCTAGAGTCCCTGGGATTTACTATTTAGATCCTCTTAAGGCTGATCATCTAGACAACCGGCCTGATTTAAAGATTATAATCAATAAGTAAGTGCATGGGTGTATGTGTAAATATTTGCGTGTGTCATTATTGAATTTCCAAAATTAATCAGTCACTACTTGTTTTGTTAGTGCATTGACCGCATACTGAAGCAATGTTGGATTGAGCTATCTTACACATAAAGACCTAATTAGTAGCTACACCTGGAAGAATATTTCAGTACTTAATTATATATGAATTTATTCAAACTTTGTTATTCAATTTTTTTTTCAAATATTTACTTAACTATTTTATTGTATTGTTGTAGTGCCCATTCCAACCAAACAATAATGATTGCAATTATTACATTATGAAATTTATGAAAGATGTAGTTACTCATAATCAAATTTCTATTCCTACGCAAGTAAGTTCTTTGACTTGCATTTACTGTGTTTTAAATTTAATTGATAAGTGTCTAAGTTAATTGATTTTTAATGATTTTAATTTGTTTTGTGCATGCTTTTATATAGTATTATGAAGATCAACGTTGTGCCCACTTGACTGACCAGCAAGTAGATGAAATCATTGAACAATGATATGAATATATGGTCAGGCAATTAGCTAATATTTAGGTACACACGTAGGTTTCTTCTTGCCTATTCATCTTGTGCTGTTTATAAACTAGTTGTACATTAAAATTATTTCTTGCCTACATTCTACATACATAGGTACTTAAAATTAGTTGTATGTTATTTGTTACATTGAAATTAAATAAATACATTAGTACTGATTTTATGAAGTGATTATTTTGATTTGAGTTATTTCATTCTGATTTGTTGTGATTCTGGTTTGGGCTTTTTTCTGTGGATAATGTAATACTGTGGATTTGTAAACTGTAAATTGTAGTGGATTGAATATGTACAGAGGGAAAGGGGAAAAGAAATAATTACATCTAATGGTGCTTCCCCAGGGTGTCGTTAGAGGTGTATTTGAAAGAGGCAAGCTTCACCTAAGAGGGGGTGAATTGGGTGTTGTGATAAATTTTTCGTTTGATATGGTGATGTGAAAATAACTATAGATAGAGTATAGTTGAGAAGTTAGCACACTGACAGTTATACTGGTTCGACCTAAAACCTAGGCCTATGTCCAATCCTTAGAGATCAAGACCTACTGAGATTTTCAATCTTCTTCCAAGATTCAGTGGGTTCTCAGAATGCCACAAGACAACAATCATCCTTATATGGACTACGAGCAGAAATATTTTAATACCTAGAATTTTCTCTCCCCTTATGACAAGTGTTATATACAGAAACAATCCTATAACCTTTCTCTCCTACTTACATATGCAAGTCTTATAAGAAGCAACATTCTGTCCTGCTGAGACCCTTATAAGTCTTAAGAGCAGCAACGTTCTCTCCTGCTTGCGCCTTATAAGTCTTATGAGTAGAAAGTACTCCTAGGAATTATCTCAACTTCTTCTCTCGTAAGGATATCTACCCTCTCAAGATCCCTCTATCTTGAGTCAAAATGAAAATATAGTTTTGAAGTGTGTACAGACTCTCTCACAGAGTGGATATGATAAACACTGAAGTATAATATGAATACATAGAAAAATATGAAAAACAAAGACTCGTGCAGTTGTTTGTGTATATTTCTTGTTGGATGTTCTCTCTTTTTGATAGTCTTTGATGCTTTGTATTTATAGCCAGTTGATTTTAACTATTATGTAATAGTTGTTGTGGAGCGAAGCGTTTCATTGTGGATCGGCATGCGTACATTTCAAATCTCCAAACAAGATATCATGGTAGGTATGTGCTTAGTTGGTCGTAATGATTATGTCTTTCGTTATTTGAATTTCTCTGTGTATCCATGATTCAAACATTCAATCTCTTATTTCACACTTGAAGTACATGTTAAATGATGTTTCATAATAATAATAAGTGAAATCAGAATAAATAGATAACATTAAACTATGTTCGGATTGATCGTTGTAAATCTATTGTGTTTTGGCTTCTGACAGAGTATCACTTGAGTGCAACATCAATTCTTCATATCTTCTCGTGTTTTTGTATAGCACTTCCTAGTAAATTTGTCAAAGTGCATTTTCTCACTTGCAAGTATTCTGACCTCTCATTCAAGTACATATTGTCTCACTTAAGTGCATGTGTATTTTGCACTATAGGCTCACATCTTTGGATAACACTTGCAGCATATTTTTAAAGAGTAAGAGTTTGTACTTGTGGGTGATGTAGGTCCCCACTCGAGTGACGATGTCTCACTCAAGTGCACCAGTGTATTTCAGCTTCAACTTTGCTTCTGGACAGTACTGGTACCAAGTTTTGCAAGAGTGAGATTTTGCACTTGCGAGTGTTGTAGGGTCCCTACTCGAGTACTAAGATGCTCACTCAAGTGCATAAGTAATTCTTTACTCTAGACAACCTTTTGCTCAGCAAGTGTGTTTTCTCACTCACAAGTATTGCTCTATCACTGGAGTACTAAAGGTATTGCTCGAGTGCACTTCTCACTTTCAACTCTTCCTTACTCTCGGGTATACACTTCTTGTACCACACGTGCAGGACTCGAGTGAACTTGAGGCTCTTACTTTAGTATTGAGTCATGCTCGAGTGCAACAACTATTTTCTATCTCTGACTTTTCTCTTTGCTAAAAACTTCAAAAAGTATTCTTTATGCCCGAGTGCAAATCTAGTCATCACTCGAGTGCTGTGCCTCTCACTCGAGCATTGCTGAAAATTTTCTGAACTCAATAGCTTTTTGTAAAACACTTTCAGGCTAACACTTCTTGTACTTGAGTTCAAAACTGGTTCTCACTTGAGCATGAGCTTTATCACTCAAGTACATCAGTAAAAAACACAATAACTTTCCCCTAACTTTGTGAAATACATTTAGTGATAAATTAAATCAATGTTTATGCCTTTAAAACATAAGTTTCATACCAAAACACATAATAACTTCTTGTTATCATTAAAACTTGGAATTTAACATCCTCCCCCTTTTTGATAATGACAAAACCTTGTGATGAAATTGAAGACTTAATTGATTTGAAAAACTTTTCAAAACACTCTTAAGATTTCCAAATGCACATTTACTAAAGTTTTAAGTCACTTGACTCATTATTACACTTTACTTCAAGAACTTCTTGAAAAGCTTCTAATGGCTACTCAAGGCAAAGATAAGTCATAATACGAAAATAATTGAATAATAAACTTATTGAACACTTAAAGAACATGAAAATAAGTATAGATTCACTGATAAACTTGAAAAGTACATTGGTAAATAGAAAAAAAACTACCTAAATGACATCCAAACTCACCTATATAGCCCTAAAAATAGCAAAAATCAACAACTATCAACCTAGAACCCAAAATACATCAATACATAAAACTCCCCCTTAAACTAGCCCATCAATCCAGCAGACAACTCAAAATTCATCACTTATTCTTCTCCCTTATTTTGTCAACATCAAAAGGGGCTGAGGGAAGGTGATGTCAGATGGCTATGGCAGAGCATATATCACTATGGCGGTAGATGGATCAATAGGATCAGACTTGAATGGTAGAGATGATGGCTAAGGAGCAAAGGTTGTAGGCTGGGATGATGATGGTTAATCAATGGTCACATCAATCAGGGTAGTTGTCGAGGGATCAGTGTAAGTAAAGAGTTCATGGGTCTGTGTTTGGGATGGTGAAATGATGGTGGTAGGTATAGAAACTAGAGGCATATCAGGATGAGGAGTTAGAAGTCGAGTATGCAAGAAAGTCTCAAAATCACTTATTCTCTTCTACTGTTCTTCCTGAGTCTTAAACATCAAGTCAAATTTGGCATTTTCCTTGTCTACCAACTTGGTGACTTATAATTCCATCTTGTTGACTAGTTTTTTATATTCATTAAGCAATTCCAGTTTCAGATTAGCCACTACTTGGTTGATCACGTCAGTTAAATATCCTCAAAGAGAAGCACTGTGGAATAATAAAGGTAGAGATGGACCTCGTACAAAGGATTGAGCCTCATTACCTCTGGAAGGTGCTGTTTATCTTCTGAGATGTAGCCTTGGTCTAACTGACTAGAGAATAATCCCCATGTGTGTCAACTGTGTTCTACTAAACCTTGGAATTTTTACCCTCTTGTTTCCTTCCAAATACCACACCTTATTGTGCCAAAGAATAAGAGAGACAAGTTTGGGATATGGTATTTTAATGTATCTAGATGAAGAAAATCAAAATCTTCTCATCTCATTAAAAATCAATTCACCAACATCCCTTTGTTGGCAGGCTAGAAAGGAAGCCAGCAAGTAGTAATCTCTCTGGGCAAAATGGATAAATGTTTTGGACCTGTTGATCATACTTAGGGTATAAATGTAGTGAAGGGTATAGTGAGAGTCAAGCATATTGATGGGTTTGAAAATGAGGGGTTCAACTGGGTCGTCAGGTCTTAATCTCTAGAAAGCTTCATAGGATGGTAGCTTCTAAGAGCAAATTCAATGTTATATACCTTCTGATTATGTAGCTTCAGTTCTAGGTGTTAAAGCCTTCTAGAGGAACTATTTCCTAATCTTCTTCCTCCGGAACCTGAGAGGTGGATGGTGCCCCTGATAGAGAACCGGTGTGATTGGTCTACCCAACATGGTGAGATGAATAGGCACTGGCTTGGGAGGCAATCTTGGTTACCAAGGCATCCGGTTTTGATTTTTCCATTCCTTCTTGGAGTTGCTGATTGAAGGAATCGTTAGAGGAAGACTCTATGGAACTTCTTTATCTTCCCCTTTTCTTCTTCCTTTTACCTCCTTTAATTGAGCACGTGTGACAATGGGTTCTTTGAAGATGACTCCCTTTGTTTTCTTTGCTTGTGGTTAAACCTCTTTAGTCACCTTCAGCTTTGGATGTTTCTTCTTAGCCGGGGTTATCCTTTTCTTGGTAGTTTTTGGTTTTGGAGGAGGTATTGGTGTAGAAGAAGGTGAAGGTGTCGGAGTTGGAGTCAGTGTCACCGACGGTGTTGCCAACTCACTAGAGGTAAAATGAGAAGGTGAAGGAGTAGGAGACTTTTGGGAAACTTAAGGGACCTTTATACGAACCATTTTGAATGATTCAGAAAGGATTTGGGAATAAAAAATGCTATGAAAGCTTGGAGAATGATTTTTGTAGGTGGCTTTGTTTAGGGCAAGAAATGAAAGATTTATAAGAAAACTTTAACCTTATGGAGATGATTGAAGAGTTGCAATCGAAAATTGAAGAAATTTGAGGCGTTTAATTGGTGGGTAATGACCAGAAGTGAAGAGGTGTGACTGACAAGTGAGGAGACACTTTTGAGTGTGGAGAACAAGTGCGCCATTTAAGCTATCGCGTAACTGATATAAGCCCTGACACTCGAGTGAGAAACCTAAGTATTCAAGTATTCATACTTCTGCACTTGAGTTACCTATTTTTGTGCTTGTATAAGACAGAGAAAAATTCAAGAAAGCTTGTAAATGTGTACCTGGTTGGACTATATTTTGTTGTGATCTTCATCTTTGCACTCAAGTCCTTCAAGATCACTTGAGTAAACCATGCTTTGAAGCTTATTTATGAATTTTTACCTGTGGCACTCGAGAGTTCTTACCTCACTTTCAGATGTGTTCTTTCTACACTTGAGTGAACTATTTTCTCACTTGAGTGGGACCCAACATACCTATTGAATTTTAAGTGATCTTTAAGTACTTCTACCTTCTATAATAACCTCTATTTTGCAAGCTAGAAACAGAGCATATGAGTTTGGCTTGCACTTTAGAGTTCATCTATGACTCGAGTGATAATGTGCCTTACACTCAAGTGATTTCTCCTAAACTCAAGTGACAATCCTGCAAAACAAACTTCTACCTACTCGGATGCTTAAGTTAGTATGGTTATCATCAAAACTCATTAAACATAATAATTAACAAGAAACACTTACAACTCATTGGGATTAACCATTCCCAATAAGTTGTAATTGATCTTTAAGTACTTCTACCTCCTCTGCTAACCTCTATTTTGCAAGCTAGAAACAGAGCATATGAGTTTGGCTTGCACTTTAGAGTTCATCCATGACTCGAGTGATAATGTGCCTTACACTCAAGTGATTTCTCCTACACTTGAGTGACAATCTTGCAAAACAAACTTCTACCTACTCAGATGCTTAAGTTAGTATGGTTATCATCAAAACTCATTAAACATAATAATTAACAAGAAATACTTACAACTCATTGGGATTAATCATTCCTCATTTTCTTCATATATAAAAAAGTTGATCTTTAGCAATCGGCTTTGTGAATATATCAGCTAGTTGAAGATAAGTAGAAATGAATTCTACTTTGAATCTTTCTTCTGTACATGATCTTATATAAAATGGTGTCGGATATCTATGTGCTTGGTTCTTGAATGTTGTATAGGATTTTTAGCCAAGCTAATAGTACTGGTATTGCCATGGTAGATAGGTATCTCTTTCAAGTATATTCCTAAGTCCTGAAGTTGTTGCTTCAACCATAGTACTTGAGAACAATAGCTTGTTGTAGCTATATATTCAGCTTCAGTGGAAGATAAAGATACTGTGTTCTGCTTCTTGCTGAACCATGATAACAGAGAACCTCTAAGAAATTGTCATTGTCCACTAGTACTTTTTTTGTCAGCTTTATATCTTTTGTGATCTAAATTTGAATAGGCCATCAAATATTCATTTCCTCCTTTTGGATACCATAGGCCAAGTTCTGTAGTGTCTCCTAGGTACTTGAAGATTCCTTTTACAGTTTATGCATGTGACACCTTAGGAGCAGATTGATACCTTACACACATCCCAAAGCTGAATTGTATATCTAGAGTGCTCACTGTTAGATAGAGTAACAAGCTAATCATTCCTCTATATTTAGTAATATTGAAGTCAAGGCCTTTTACACCAGCATCCAGTAGTGTAGTAGAGCTCATTGGAGTATCAGCTCCCTTGGCATTTTCCATCCCGTACTTCTTCAATAACTCCTTTAAATATTTAGTTTGAGATATAAATATCCCATTCCTTCATTGTTTAATTTGAAGTTAAAGAAAGAAGTTTGATTCTCCTACCATGGACATTTCAAAATTTCCCTGCATAAGCTTGAAATATTCTTGACAGGGAGATTCGTTAGTAGCACCAAAGATAATATCATCAACATAATTTGAACAATTAGAAGATTATTTTTGTTATGTTTGATGAAGAGTATTGTATCTACTTTTTCTTTAACAAAGTTTTGATCATGAAGAAATTTGCTTAACCTTTTATACCAAGCTCTGGGTGCTTATTTCCAACCATATAAAAGCTTTCTTAAGTTTGAAAACATGATCAGGTTTTATGTCATCTTCAAAATCAGGAGGTTGTTCTACATATACCTCCTTCATGATATAACCATTTAGAAAAGCATTGTTCACATCCATTTAATAAAGTTTAAAACCTCTAATGCATGTAAAGGATAAGAGTACTCATATGGCTTCCAATCTTACCACTGGAGTATATGTTTCCTCATAATCAGTACCTTCTTCTTGATTATAGCCTTTATCAACTAACCTAGCCTTGTTTCTCACAATAATTGCTGATTCATCAAGTTTGTTTTTGAAAACCCATTCGATTTAACTCTTCTTGCATAGCAATCACCCAATCATTGTCAGAAAATGCTTCTTTGACATTGGAAGGTTCAATCTCAGAAATAAAAGTAGAAAATGTTACTTCATTAATAATTCTATTTCTGGTTTTGACACCTTTGTGAATATCTCCAATTACTTGATCAATTGGATGATCTTTAATATGTCTCTATGCTTTTAGTTGAGCTTGATCATCGACACCTCTTTCATTTTGAAAATCATCTGTTTGAAAATTATTTTGATTTGAAATGGTTAGATTTGTAGTTTTCTTTATCAAATCCATTTCTTCTTCATCAAAAGACTTTATCCGAGAATCAAGTTCATTAAACACAACATGAATAGACTCTTTAACAGTACATGCTCTTTTATTAAACACTCTATATGCTTTACTTCTATTAGTATAACCTAGAAATAAACCTTCATTAGATTTTGAATCAAATTTACCCAAGTTTTCTTTACCGTTGTTGTGAATGAAGCACTTGCATCTAAAGATGTGTAGATGAGCAAGGTTTGGATTTCTCCCTTTGTAGAGTTCATACGGTATCTTTCCAAGTGACTTGAGAATGTATGCTCAATTTGAGATATAGTATACAGTACTCATTACATCTGCCCATAACACTTGTGACATTTCTTTTTCATTAAGCATTGCCTTTACCATTTCTGTGAGGACTCTATTCTTCCTTTCTACTACTCCATTCTACTGAGACGTTCTAGGTATAGAAAAGTTATGATCTATTCCTTCGTTGTTGCAGAAATATTCAAAGAGTTGATTATCAAATTCTCCTCCATGGTTTGTCCTGATAGAGACAATAGAAATACTTTTCTCATTTTGGACCTTTTTAGCAAACATAATGAATTCAACGAACATTTCATCTTTTAAAGTAATAAATATAGTCCATGTAAATCTTGTAAAATCATCAACAACTACTAAAGTATATAGATTTCCTCCAAAACCTTTTACTCTTGCTGAACCTACCAAATCCATATGAAGTAATTGTGAATGTTTGGAAGTAACAATCTCATACTTTGTTTTGAAAGAAGATTTAGTATGTTGCCTTTTTGACAAGCATCACAAATCATGGCGCCTTTGAATTTAAGTTTAGGAAGACCAACAACTAAATCTTTTCTAATCAGTTTTTCAAGTTGGTTCATATTAACATGAGTTAGACGCTTATGCCATAACCAACTCTCCTCTGATTTGCTAAGAAAAATATTTTCAGAAGAATTTGAATTTAAATCAATAGTATAACAGTTACCGTCCCTTTGAGCTTAGATCCTTGCTTTGATGGATTCTTTTTTAAGTGATAGATCCTTCTTGTTTACTATCAACTATTCCTCATAATCAAATATTATCCAGTTATCTTTATCAGTGCTTTGACTTACACTTAGGAGTTGTGGCATAATTCTTCAATGTAATATACATCGTTGATTTGAACACTATCAAATTTTCCCACTTCACCAATTTCAGCAATGCTTCCAGATTAGTTTCCTCCAAAAATTACCTTTCCTCCTTCTCTGGTTTCCAGCATGGTGAACTTATCTTTGTCATTAGTTATATGTCTCGAGCATCCATTATCAATGTACCACTTGTTTGGTCATGATGCTTTGATACATACCAAGAGTGATATGATCAAGCTTTAGGTACCCACACTTTCTTGGGTCCTTCATGGTTGGTATGAATTACTCTTAGTACATGCATCCCTTTCGGAACACATTTATACGTGCCAATAATCTTGCCCTTATTAAAATGACATGATGAAGTATAATGGCCTTTCCTATTGCAGTTATTACATGATGCACATGGATTTGAAGTATGCATATAATTCTTAAAATATTTGAGGTATGCCTTACTGCCTTTCTTCTTCTTTCCTCTGTTTCTATTCTAAGCCAAATTATATCCAATTCTAGATTTATCATGAGTAACTCTTTGTGATTTCAAGATTACTATAAAAGTTTCACTTCCTTTAGTAAATCTTTCCAATGATTTTGTTAAATCACTTATTTTCTTATCTTTTTCTTCACATAATGCACATGATGAGATGACAGTACTTTCTAAATCTTTTACTTTCTTCTTATGACTAACCATTTCTTTAGCTACCTTAATGAATTTAGTATGCAATGCATTATATTCAGATAATAACTCATCATAAGTAGGTTCAGAGTCACTTACCTTGGAGTTCGATTCTTCTTCCTTAGCCACTAGTATAGATTTGCAACTTTGTCATTGTCACTTTCTGCATCTGATGAGCTATCACCCAATATGGATGATATTTATTTTTTCTTTTTCTGCTTCTTCTTGTCTTTTTTTTTTGAAGCATTCAAATTTGATATGTCCAGGCTTTCCACATTCGCAGCATATTATATATTGCTCCTTGTTTTCTTTCTTGCTTGGTCCACCTTGGTAATTCTTGAAGTTCTTTTGGCCTCTTCTATAGAACTTCTTGACTTTCCTCATGATCATTCCCATATCATCATCAGGTACATCTTCATTTTCTGAAGAATTAGCTTCCTTGATGGCTTTGATCCTTTATAGCTTAAAGAATGACTGCTATCTTCTTTTTGTTATCGAATTCTTCTAGTTCTTTCATGAATTTTAGCTTTCCTGTATACTCAGAAATATTGCCAAATAAAGCAGCTACAGATCTCATTGATTTGCCTTTAGCTTCTTCGATAGTTGTCACTTTTGCTTCCCATTCTTTTGTGATGATATTAAGAATCTTTCTGACTTGGGAATTTTGATCAAAGGTATTCCCAAGTGTTGATAGCTGATTAACAAAATGGGTATGTCGAAGCTCAAATTCAAAAATCCTTTCTCTAGGCTTCATCCAAAACATATCATACTCTATAATTAGAGTATTGAATTTATTTTCTTTGATTACAGATATACCTTCATGGGCGATTTCAAATGCATACAACATGTCTTTGGCTGTCAGTAGTGTACATATTCAGAAATACTCCTTCTGATTGAGAGCACTTTGCATCATTAGAATAGTTTTACTATTTAATGTTATTAATCTCTTGTCATCATCGTCAAATTACTCTGGACTCTTTTTCACAATTCTATCTTTGATTTTCCTCTTTAAAACGTAATCACTATCTTGTATCATATTCCATATACTGTATTCATTAGCCATCATGAATACTTTGAACTTAGCTTTCTAGAACAAAAAATATTCTCCAGCAAAACCTGGAGGTCTAGTGATAGAAGCTCCGTCTAGAAGAATATTCTCACCCATTGTTCGTATTTACTGGATCCTTCTTAAGCTGTTAGGCTCTGTGGAGAAAACCTTGCTCTGATACCAAATGAAAGAGGCAAGCTTCACCTAAGAGGGGAGTGAGTTGCGTAATGTGATAAATTTTTTGTTTGATACGGTGATATGAAAATAACTGTAGATAGAGTAGAGTTGAGAAGATTAACACATAGAGAGTCATACTGGTTTGGCCCAAAACCCAGGCCTACGTTTAGTCCTCAGAGATCAAGACCTACTGAGATTTTCACTATTCTTCCAAGATTTAGTGGGTTCTCATAATGCCACAAGACAACAATCGTCTTTGTATGGACTACGAGCAAAAATATTCTAATACCTAGAATTTTCTCTCCCACTTACGACAAGTCTTATTACATAAACAGTCTTATAACCTTTCTCTCTTGCTTATGTATGCAAGTCTTATGAGCAGTAACGTTCTCTCCTGCTTACACCCCTATAAGTCTTACGAGCAGCAATGTTCTCTCCTGCTTGCACCTTGTAAGTCTTACGAGTAGAAAGTACTCCTAGGAATTCTCTTAACTGCTTCTCTCGTAAGGATATCTACCCTCTCAAGATCCCTCTATCTTGAGATCAAAATGAAAATATAGTTTTGAAGTGTATACAGACTCTCTCACAGAGTAGATATAATAAACACTAAAGTACAATATGAATACAGAGAAAAATATGAAAAAAAGAGACTCATGTAATTGCTTGTGTATATTTCTTATTGTATGTTCTCTCTTTTCAATAGTCTCTGATGCTCTATATTTATAGCCAGTTGATTTTATCTGTTGTGTAATAGCCGTTGTGGAGCAGCATGCGTACGTTTGAAATCTCCAAACAAGATATCATGGTAGGTATGTGCTTAGTTGGTCGTAATGATTATGTTCGTTGTTATTTGACTTTCTCTATGTATCAAACAAGATATCATGGTAGGTATGTGCTTAGTTGGTCGTAATGATTATGTTCGTTGTTATTTGACTTTCTCTATGTATCTCTAATTCAAACATTCAATCTCCTGTTTCACACTTGAAGTATATGTTAAATGATATTTTATAATAATAATAAGTGAAATCAGAATGAATAGATAACATTAAACCATGTTGGATTGATCATTGTAAGTATGTTGCATTTTGGCTTCTGATAGAGCATCACTTAAGTACACTGAGGCCTCACTCGAGTGCAATATCAATTCTTCAAATCTTCCTATGTTTTTGTGTAGTACTTCCTAGTGAATTTGCAATAGTGTATTTTCTCGCTTGCAAGTGTTTTGACGTCTCACTCGAGTGCATGTGTATTTTGTACTATAGGCTCACGTCTCTTGATAAGACTTGCAGCACATTTTTCAAGATTATGATTTTATACTTGTGAGTGATATGGGTCCCCACTCGAGTGACGATGTCTTACTCAAGTGCACCAGTGTATTTCAGCTTCGCTTCTGGACAACACTCATACCAAGTGTTACAAGAGTGAGATTGTGTACATGTGATTGTTGTGAGGTCCCTACTTGAGTACTAAGATGCTCACTCGAGTGCATCAGTAATTCTTTACTCTGGAAAACCTTTTGCTTAGCACTTGCATCAAAATCAGAGGAAGTGTGTTTTCTCGCTCGTGAGTATTGCTCCATCACTCGAGACCAAAGACATTGCTTAAGTACACTTCTCATTTTCAGCTCTTCCTTGCTCTCGGGCAAATACTTCATGTACCATACTTGCAGAACTCAAGTGAGCTTGAAACTCTTATTTGAGTGCAACGACTGTTTTTTGTCTCTGGCTTTGCTCTCTGTCAAAAACTTCCAAGAGTGTGCCTTTATGCCCAAGTGCAAATTTGGTCATCACTCGAGTGCAGTGCCTCTCACTCGAGCATTGCTGAAAATTCTCTGAACTCAGTAGCTTTCTGTAAAACACTTTCAAGCTAACACTTCTTGTACTCGACTTCTAAATTGGTTTTTACTTGAGCACGAGCTTCATCTCTCGAGTGCATCAGTTAAAACCAAAGCAACTTTCTCCCAACTTTGTGAAATGCATGTGGTGATAAATTGAATCAATTTTTATGCCTTTAAAACATAAGTTTCATACCAAAAAACATAATTAATTCTTGTTATCATTAAAACTTGGAATCTAACAATATTACCCTCCAATGGAGGTGTAGTATTAACCTCCAATAGTGCTTCCCTGGGAAAGTGCCATTGGAGGTGACACACCTCCAATGGCACTTCCTTAGAGAAGCGTCGTTAGAGGTACCCCACAAGCGGCGACGCTTCTCCACAGAAATGCCACAGGAAGTGCCAGCTTCTTGCGGTACTTCTACCACTAATACAGAAGGGACTTTTAACGTACGTTTTTATACCCTTTAGACGACTGTTTTTGGAGGGACGTATATGTGAGTGTCGTTGAAATTTTTAAAATAGACGACCGTTTTAAAACAGTCGTTGTAAGAGAAAAACGGTCATTGAAAGTGTAGACGTTTAATGACTGTTTTCAAAAAAATGGTCGTTAAAAGACAAGTCAAAATTTCAAAAATGCCACTGCCTCCTTTTCAACTATTGTTTTTTGAAAACGGACGTTAATTAGTGACGTTAAAAGTACTTTTTGTAGTAGTGTACAAAGAACCACCATAGCTTTATATTTAAAAAAAATAATCAAGCTATGATACTTCCATATATTCAAGAAGCGACATAACTTGTTTTAATGACACTGGAAGCTATGGTGTAATACCCTTTTCTTATTTTCACCTTTTTCAGAAAATTTGCAAAAAATTATATGTAGTTTTGTGGGCAACACAAAAATAGCATAATTATGCTGATGAAAAGTGCTCGATTACAGAAATTCCCAATAGGGTTTTGTACATGATAGTTACCACTAATATAGCCGCACAAAGCTACTTGGATATCTAAACCCATCCCAGTAAAACGAAGACATCTTCCCGTCTTCGTTCCACCACTATAATCCTCCCGTATAGTTCCCTTCTCTGATTTTTGTGTACCTTCCGTATTCACTGTCTTGTATCCCTTTTGCTAGATAGAAATATTTTTTCAATCTACGTGCAAACAGCTCGGGCTCCAAATTCGATCATCTTCTTCCTTTTGGCTAGCTATTCCTCTTTTGGCAGAAACCCTAGCCTTCTTAAGCAATGAAATTTTCTGCAAACAACCTTGTGAGATTTTCCTCCTTCTCTCTCTAGAATTCTCTTAAGCTTTCTCTCTCATTTTCAGCCCAAAATTGACGTGAATGAGCATGGAAGGGATGAACATGACTTTTTAAAATATCTCAAAATTTTCCCTTATTAATTAATTAATTTCTCATTTTTGGATTTCTGACAGATTTTCTGTTCAAATTTTGAAAAATTATAACTAAATTTGTAGACATCGCATCAGATTGATTCTAAGGGATATAGAACCCTTATTGAGTCTAGTTTCAAGGAAAAATATAGCCCTTTACCAATTGGAAGCACAAAATTCCTAGAATTAAATTTTTTGAATGCTATTCTAGAAACTTTCCAGTTTTTCTAGGTTAATTTCAAAAATTCATAACTCTTTGTATATAGCTTCAATTAATCGTATGACCTATCAAATTAAAGCTTAGGATGTCTACGTTCATCCTATAAAATTTCATAATTTTTTCTCATCATTTGGTCTTTCAAAATCTCATGACAAACTCACTGCCTCGCAGGAAATTCCACTGGAAGCATAATCACTTTCTTCAAAATTCACCATTTTATTTTCTTTAATACCCCAAAGAAACAAGAAACATTAGGGAATAGATTTGGGACACTGGCTAATTCGGGGCTTAGGAGTCCACTTAATTCAAGCTTATTCTTGAGCTTCCAATCCCAAAATTTGGGATATTACATATGGCGCTTCACTAGTACAAAAAAGGTGATTTAGACCGGCACATTTAAACCGGTTATAGTAAATGAGGTCTAAAAGAAATGCGCGGTGGCATTTACGTAATTATAAAGAATTTGGGAGACCGGTTATTATAATAACCGGTCTAAAAAATAAAATTTAGACCGGGTGTACACTAACCGGTCTTAAAAGATTAATTTTTAGACCGGTTATTCTAATAAACGGTCTAAAAATTAATATTTTTAAGACCGGTTACTAAAAAACCGGTCTTAAAAGTGGATTTTTAAGACCGGTTGTCTGACAACCGGTCTTAAAAATCCACTTTTAAGACCGGTTGTCTCACAACCGGTCTTAAAAGTGGAGTTTTAAGACCGGTTGTGAGACAACCGGTCTTAAAAGTGGAGTTTTAAGACCGGTTGTCTAACAACCGGTCTTAAAACTGTCCCCAAATTTCAACTCCAGCTCTTGCGCGCCATCTTTCCCCAAACTTTCCCCAAATTTCTGAAATCATCTCACTCCGACGCACTCTCCTCCTCCGTCAAATCCGTCTTCCACCTCCCAAATCCGTCTTCCATCACCGACGCACTCTCCCAAATCCGTCTTCCATTCCGTCACCGACGCACTCTCCGCCTCCGTCAATCTCTTTCTGGGCCGCCACCATCACCGACGCCCTCTTTCTCTATCCCTCCGCCTCCGTCAATCTCTTTCCGGGCCGGCACCATCACAGATCTGGCTCTATTTCCAGCACCGCCAGCAACTGTCATCACAGCTTAGAAGCACGCAGTTGGTAATTTCCCCTGTTTTACTGTCTTCATGTCTTTAATCCTGATTTCAGGTCTAGGCGAATTAACTTGATACCTTCATTGTCGTTGGCATGCGATTATCATATTCCATTTCTTGTTATGGCCTTTTCTGTCTTCTTAGGCAGACGGTAATAGGCAGAGAGGAGAATGGGAGGCAAGTTTGATTAGAGTGTTAGTGTGAATTAATTAGAATCGGTGTGAGGGAATCTGTATGTATCTATATATATAACGAGAGGGGTTAATGTAGTCAATTAATTATACTCTAGAAGAGAGAGATGGTGCACTATACCTTGGTTGGATGAATCATCCTCTTATTGCCTCTTGTGCTTGGAGGTGAAAATCCCCCTGAACTGGAAATTGATTCAATTTTGCTATTGAGGGCTTTTCGTGAGGTAAAATAAGTGCAATTCTCTGAACCAAGAGAGTTTCTAGTAGGACTCATAGTTGTACAATTTTATTTGCCCCATGCATATACATACAAATACCTGTAAAGAAGAAACCAAAACAGAGATTCACCTTTCCAAAGCTACTCCACAGCAAATTATATATACACATACAGCAAACTAAGAACATAAAATATCCAGAAAATTAAAACAATGTAATCATATCCAAATCTGAAACAACAACCACATGTCTATATATACTTGAACAAAAAATGGGTACTCTAGCTAATTCTGTTATGCAGCAACCCACTTACGAAAAATAATCATACCAACTCTTCTACTACTTCAATTTGGTGGGGCAAATATTACTCACAAAAAGTGTCTTCAAAGTAATGGAGGCAAAACCAAATTAAATATGATAAAATATATATCATATGATATTTATTTTAACTTAAACGCATAAATGCATATATATATATATATATTTATATAAAAACCTTAGTAGTAATTGAGGCATGATTGTGGATGACTATGTCCTACATGAATTTCATGACATAGTACCCATAATCAGAGCTTTTTATCTAATTGCCGTAGACACTATAAAGAAACAAATGAAATTTGCTAGTCCTTGCTTTCATTTGTGTAAAAGGAACACAAATAAACAATGTGTGTGTGTGTGTGTGTTGGTAAATTTCCTCTGCTCTCTTCCATGTGTAAATGGATAATAGCCACGGCCAAGTACAGGGGGCAGATGAGGCCTTCATTTGTGGCATACCAATAAACAAATATAATAAGACGATAAGAAATTAATGACTGCTAAAAGTTATAAAGGAACACATCATAGTAAAGATATAAACAAACATATTCATCAACTTATTACATATTGAAAAGCTCGACCATCTGTAATAAGTTGTCCGCATCCCTATGAAGCGAATCAATGTACAAAATCCTTTGTTTGAAGGGATTTTGCACAATGAGGAGCCAATGTCCCATATGTACAATAAACATAATTAATTCAATACCATATATCAACAAACAATTTAGTTAAGTAGTATACACACCTCCATTCCTCATTCCCTCACTCCTTCTCCATTCCACTTTCCCTCATTCCATTTTTTCCTCACACGCTACTCTAAATCACGATATTCTTTGTTTACTTCTAGTTACACTATGTACTTGGGTGTAATGATTGCATGCTCTCATCATTCTCCTACCTTTTCCAGGGAAAAAGTACAAAACAAATAAAAGGTGTTAGAATATATGGATCGTAATTGGATACAAGCTAAACGGACGAGTGTTGAATATGATGTTGGGGTCAAGGGTTTTTTAGACTTTGCAAAAAGAAATGCCGATGATGATAGTGGAATGTTTTATTGCCCTTGTGTAAAATGTTTGAATGAGAAGCGATTAAGTGCTGCAGATATATATACACATTTAATTTGTGAAGGGTTTTGTAAGACGTATGTAGTATGGGTATGGCATGGTGAACAATTAGAAATGCCAAGTGCATCTCAACAGGGGGAAGTGACTTGTGATGATAATGACACGGATATGGATGATCGGATAGAGGACATTATTCGTGATGTAGGAGAAGAGGCTTTTGAACAATCACATGCATATGGTAATATGTGCAGTGATGCTGAGAAGCCGTTGTACCCGGGGTGTAAAAAATACCAATTGCTGAATGCAGTATTGAAATTGGTAAGCTTGAAAGCACGGCATAGATGGAGCGACAAGAGTTTTTCAGAAACGCTTGAGGCCTTTAAAGATATGCTTCCTGATGATAATGTGTTGCCTTGTCGATACTATGATGCTAAGAAAATACTGTGTCCACTAGGGATGCAGTATAAAAAGATCCATGCTTGCCCTAATGATTGCATATTGTATAGAAAAGATCATGAAGAGAAGGAGCAATGTCCGATATGTGAAACTCCGAGGTATAAATCAAATAAGGGCCCTGCAAAAGTGTTGTGGTATCTTCCAATCATTCCAAGGTTCAAGCGTCTGTTTGCTAATGAAATTGATGCCAAAAATTTGAGATGGCACGCAGATGAGCGGATTTCTGATGGAAAGCTTCGGCATCCAGCTGATTCTTCTCAATGGCAGAAAATCGATCAATTATTTCCTAGCTTCGGTGAAGAACCTAGGAATCTCAGGCTTGGGCTTAGCACAGATGGTATGAATCCTTATGGTAGCTTAAGCAGTATACATAGTTCATGGCCTGTTCTGTTGGTAATTTACAACTTATCTCCTTTGTTATGTATGAAACGAAAGTACATAATGTTGTCTATGTTGATTTCGGGACCAAAGCAACCCGGAAATGACATAGATGTTTACCTACAACCCTTGATCGAAGACTTGAAAGAGTTGTGGGATAAAGGTGTCGATGTTTTTGATGCGAACAAGAAGGAGACTTTTAATATGCGAGCAATGATCTTTTGTACTATAAATGACTTCCCTGCATATGGGAACTTGTCAGGATATAGCGTTAAAGGCCACAAAGCTTGTCCGATATGTGAAGAAGGCACATGCTACCATCAACTTCAACATGGAAGAAAGACGGTTTACCTTGGGCATAGGCGATTTCTAAGACGAAGCCACCCTTATCGTAGATTAAAAAAAGCTTTTTTCGGTGGCCAAGAGTTTGAAGATGCTCCAGAGGCATTGACTGGGGAGCAAATTTATGAAAAGGTGAAAAATATCAATACTATGTTTGGTAAGTCATCAAAGAGTAGAAATGAGAAAAATATATGGAAAAAAAGGTCCGTCTTCTTCGATCTTCCATATTGGCGCAATCTTGACGTCAGACACTGTATTGATTTCATGCATGTGGAGAAGAACGTATGTGATAGTATCGTTGGGACACTGCTCAACATACAGGGAAGTTCTAAGGATGGCGTGAAGGCAAGATTAGACTTGCAAGAAATGGGAATACGAGAAGATTTACATCCAAGGCCATACGGTAATAGAACATTTTGTCCTCCAGCTGCTCATACTTTGTCTAAGGTTGAGAAAAGAAGCTTTTGTGAGTGTTTATATGGCGCTAAAGTTCCCTCAGGGTATTGTTCAAATTTTAAAAAGCTTGTATCGATGAAAGACTTGAAGTTAATAGGGCTAAAGTCTCATGATTGTCATGTCTTAATGCAACAACTACTCCCAGTAGCTATTCGAGGCATTGCCGAATATGATCTTCAACACATATTGACTAGACTTTGTTTCTTCTTCAATGCCATTTGTTGTAAAGTCATTGACACGGAAAGATTGGAGGAATTGGAAAATGAAGGATACATTATCTTATGCCAGCTTGAGAAGCTTTTTCTTCCGTCCTTTTTTGATATCATGGCACACTTGGTTGTTCATCTAGTGAGGGAGATAAAGTTGTGTGGCCCTATCTATTTCCGGTGGATGTACCCGATCGAAAGAACTATGAAAATACTAAAAGGGTATGTGAAGAACCCCAATCGGCCTGAAGCATCTATTGTTCAAAAATATGTTTCTGAAGAAGCTATGGAATTTTGTCAACAGTATTTGTCAAATGTACGACATATTGGCCTTCCTAAGCGTCATGATCAAGAAGGGGGTAGACGCGGGGCAACAGTAAAGAGCATAGATGCTGATGAATTGCAACAAGTCCACCTGTACATCTTGAACAATGTTGATGAAGTTCAATATTACATGAATGCCCATAAAGAAATTGTACGGAAACAAAATAGTCGAATGAGCGAACAAAGGTTAATCAGGGAGCATAACAGAACTTTCGCACATTGGTTCAAACAAAAGGTTGACGGAGAAGAATGTGTTTCTGATACAATAAATTGGTTAGCACGTGGTCCTGAAGTTGATGTCATAAGTTGGACTTCATTTGTGATCAATGGTTATACCTTTTACACGAGGTCCCTAGATGATAAGAGCACCGTCCAGAACAGTGGTGTTGTATTAGTGGCTGAATCTATGCACTTCTCTAGTTCGAAAGATAAGAACCCTACGTTGGCTGCCATACCTTATTATGGGGTGATTGAAGAGATTTGGGTGGTTGACTATGTTAAAATTAGATTTCCCATTTTCAAATGCAAGTGGGTTGATGTCAATAATGGTGTGAAGATCGATAGGTTAGGATTTACATTAGTAGATCTGAATAGTAGAAGTTTTGGAGATGAACCTTTCATTATGGCAGATCAGGCGCAACAAGTGTTCTATATCACTGATCAGGCAAATAAAATGTGGTCTGTAGCTCTCCAAGGAAAAAGGGTCGTTGATATTGACGAGAAAAGTCACTCAAATTATGATCTTCTTGAGACTCCTTCTTTTTCCAGGGGTCTACCAGAACTGAACGAAGAAGATGAAGCAGATAATGCGCACGGCACAAGAAATGATCATCACGAGGGAATATGGGAGGATATCTCTTTATGATACTACTTTGACCTTAACTAACTAAAGTAATTATGATTATGATTATTATCTGAAGAATATGTTTAGTTATTTTATCGATATAGTCTTCACATGTCATAGCTTAGGATTTATCTTTCTTTGTTGTCGTTACAGGAAAATGACGGATCCCCAGCGTCCTAGTTCAGAGGATCAGCCACCTCCTCCACCTCTGGGTCTGTCACCTAGTGCTCAGCAGAGTCAGCCAGATAGTGTTAACCAGAGCGAGCCTAGCAATGCTCCGAGCCAGGGTCGTAGTGAGCGCAGTAGCCAGTCTGTACGGAGGGGTAGACGTGCCACACGGTTGACAGATGTTTCCCTCAGTCGGAGTGCAGGCCAAAAGATACCGATTGAGTTTGATAGACATTGGAAACCAATCGGGCCTAATGCACAACGATATAGGAGTTTCGTCGGCCTCCTTGCACGTAACAAGCCGAGCATCTTGATAGAGGAGTGGAGAAATGTCGATCCAAAGGTGAAGCAGCATATTTGGGACACTATTCAGGTATACAAATATCTTCTGTATGTAATTAATTATTATCAAATGTCACTTCATTTGTCACTTACTCCGGTGATTATTGCATTTCAGCTCACCTACGACGTTCCTCAGAGTGAGATCTTGTTCAACAAGACGATGACGTATTGTTATGAGCGCTGGAGCAAGTTTAAGACAAGTCTGACCAACAATTACATTCATATTGAGGTGCAAGATGGTCAGCCTCGTCCTAATCCGTGCAGCACGTATACATTTCTTGATCAAGCGACTTGGGAAGAATTTGTTAGGCTTCGGACTACTCCTGAATCTTTGGTTAGTTGACTTATTTTTTATTTTATTTACTTAGCAATTATCTTAATTGATTATAACACTTTCCTTTTGTATCATTTCTTATTCGCAGGCAAAAAGGCAAAAAGCACAAGAGAGTGGTAGAAAGAATGATTGCCCTCATACAATGTCTCGTGGGGGTTATGCAAAGGCTGAAAGAGACTTGTTGGCGGCCAAACGGAAGAGATTGGAAGAAGCATCTCAATCCGATCCTTCTGTTCTTCTTTCTTCGCCATCTCCGATTCGTCGAGAAGAAAAATGGCAATTTGCCCACCAAAAGAGGAGTGGGACTTATACGAGTGAACAATCTCGTATAGTTGGTGAAAGAATTGTAAGTATATAACGTTATTGTAATTAATTACATAAGAAACGTACATTATTACTTACGTTTGTTATTTTGTATTATGTTACAGGATGAACTTAGAAATCAACAAGCTGAGGGATCTTTTAAGTCGGAGGGCAGGAATGACATCCTCACAGTTGCTACTGGCAAACACGAGCATCCAGGCCGTGTCAGGGGAGTTGGAGGAGGGGTAGGGATACGGGATTACTTTGGAGCCCCCGTATACTATTCCTCAAACATCGTGACTAGGGAGGAATTGGAGAATATGTTGGCCATTGCAAGAGCAGAAGCAAAGGCCGAGGCTGAAGCATCTTTTGATGCACTTTTAGAGACCCGGTTGAGCAAGATGAAAGAGGAAATGATAGTGTTTATGAGCTCAAGACAAGATACCAGTGCTCCCCCTCCACAATCGATTGATCCTAATAAGCAGAGCACTAAAGGTAGTTGTTGCAACATCGGGCAGTCATCAGAGGGTCCTAACCCGCAAATTACGGAGCTTTGTGATCTTTTTGTCGAGGATCCTCTGAGACGGTTAGTTGCACGGGGTAGCGTGCATAACCTGGGATCAACTGTCCACCACCGACAAATGGAAGGTGATCAAGTCCGGGTGTCAGTTGACGAGGTGATTATTGCGGATGCACCTGTCCCTATCCCTTCTGATGAATTCAAGGTCGTTAGCGATGTCTTGGGCACATTCATCTTGTGGCCAACGAACCTTGTTTCTGGTCGAGCCGAGGATAGTCCGATCAAAGCCCCCCCAAGTCCGATCAAAGCCCCACCAAGTCCAGCTCCCTTCACTGATCAGCAAGAAGTTTCACAGCCTCCATTGAATATCATGCAGCAAGTGATTCTGATGGCTTTTGATACATCATTCAAAACAAGAGAGTGGCCTACGGATTCATTTGTTGGACAGTCAGGAGTGACATGCTATCTTGAGAGGGATGATTTGATGTCCCTGGTAGCTCCTGGACAAAATCTTACGATTGCGATTGTCCAACTGTTCTTAATGTAAGTAGCTTCTGCAATTCAAAATAAATATTTTAAAAGTTTCACCGTTTACCTTTTATTTATGTGCTTGCGTTATTGTAGGTACATGCATCGTAGGTTGGTCTCCTCTGGCAAAAGCGAAAAATTTGGATTCTTATGCCCCCATCACATCCAAGAGAAAGGGACCACTGCTGCTACTAGACATACATACTTGTCACAGAGGCTTAGTGAAACTGGAACTGAGTGTTTCTTGGCTCCATATGTGCATAGGTAAGAAACAAATTGATATACTATAATTTATATAATGTTTTATGTTTGCTTAATATTCTTCTGTTTTTTTCAGTGATCATTGGCAGTTGCTTCTTCTATGCAAGAGTAGTTACACTGTCATCCTCTTATGTTCCCTCCACTTCAAACCAGGGAATGATTTGAAAAAGACCATTAATTCGTTAGTTTTCTTGCATTCTTACCTTTTGTATGCAAAGTTTATGGAATCTGTGTAAAACCAATAACCTTTGACATTGTGATGATCATAGGTCTATGCGGACATTCCTACACAGTGCTTGTGGTAAGCATGTTCGTGATTTAAAGGACCCTACATGGATCATGCCAAAGGTTAGTACATATGGATTAACATTTGTTTAAAGAATGTAATAAGACATGCCTTTATATTTGTTTTAATGATATCATGTTTTTTCTCAGAGCCGTCGGCAACCAAAGGGGTCCAACTTATGTGGTTTTTATATTTTGAGACACATTTACAATATTATCACTCTAGGCACGACTGATTTTACTCAAGAGGTAAATTTATATTTCAGAACTTTTGTTTTACTTTATTGTTTTTAAGTTACTAAGTCAATGTTTCGTCTGGTTTTGGTGTTACAGATGTTTGATCTTGCCGATCCCTTTCCTGAAGAAGATATTGATTTCATTCGCACATGTTGTGCTGAATTCATCCATGAGCTATTACAAAAATAGTGAGTTTTTGAATCCAATGTTACATTGTACATTATTTTATTTCATTCTGCATGTATTTGGCTCTGATTTGTATGTTTTATTTTATTTTTGTGATTGCTTGGTTTCATTTATTTGAAGCAATTTTTGTTATATGATCTTGTCTTCTATAATGTGCAAATGTTTGTTTCTTCTGACGGACTGTTTCATTAGAGAATGAGTTGGCTATTTACACAGAAAACTATGGAAGGTTAATGTCAGATGAAGAAACCAGAAAATGGGAATAAGATATATACACACACACACTTGGAATTGGAGTGATGGTAGTGGTAATTGTGGGGTGTTCAGGCATTATTTGCTTTGCCATGAACAGCTCAAGTATTATTAGCTGAATAGATGTTGATAATAACTATATTCTATGTCTCACGGATGTCTCTGTAATGGTTATATAATAGAAAATAATATGCTGATATAATGTCTTGAATATCCCTTTATGATGCGTAATGAATGAAGTGAGTGAATTGGTGATATATGCAGGGATTATGGATTCTTCATATTCGTCAAAGGGAAAGAAGAAGGGCTTGGCAGATCAAGCAACTTTTGCATATATATATGTTCATTGTTTTTGTTTTACTCCTGTCATTTGGTCAACCTTACTGTCTAATTGCAAATGAATCATCAATAACTGACTTTACTGGCTGCTTGTATGAACATTAATTTGTTGCTGCTATAGACTGGTGCTTTTGAATTTTGAAATTCAAAAGTGATTGTTATTATGTACTGCTGTTTAAAATTGGAGCATTTTGTGCGTGTACATATAATAAAATGGGCGTTTTTTTTAAAAAAAAAAGAAGTTTTAAGACCGGTTGTAATCACAACCGGTCTTAAAAAGAACTTTAAGACCGGTTGTGGTTGCAACCGGTCTTAAATGTGTAACATTTAAGACCGGTTGCAACCACAACCGGTCTTAAAAGTCTAACATTTAAGACCGGTTGACACCACAACCGGTCTTAAAATTATTTTTAAGACCGGTTGTGATTACAACCGGTCTTAAAACTTCTTTTTTTTTTAAATCCGCCCCTTTTATTAAGTGACTTTTAAGACCTGTTGTGCCAACAACCGGTCTTAAAAGTCTCACATTTAAGACCGGTTGTTCTAGAACCGGTCTTAAAGTTCTTTTTAAGACCGGTTGTGACTACAACCGGTCTTAAAACTTAATTTTTTTTTTAAAACGACCCTTTTATTAAGTGACTTTTAAGACCGGTTGTGGACAACCGGTCTGAAAAGTGTGACTTTTAAGACTGGTTCTAAGAACCGGTCTAAAAAATAACAGACTTTTTAGACCTGCTGTATCAAGACCTAATACAGAACCGGTCTAAAAAGTCATTTTTAACCGGTCTAAAAAGTCATAATGGGCGAAGATCAGGGAAAGGAACAAGTGGTAAGGATGTAATCAAGATATCAGTTACTGAATGGGAGCAAGTTCACTTGTATGCGCTACATAACACTGATAAGGTTGAACCGTATGTTGAAGAACATAAGAATGCTCTTCGATTGGTACATGGTGAGAGAAATGAAAATTTGATAACAAAAGAGCACAACTGACATTTTCCAACTTGGTTAAAAAGGCTCATTAATGATGACATGGAGAGAAATCCTGATTCATTTTCTGAAAACTTAAAATGGCTATCGAATGGACCAAGCTTAAATGTATTGTCTTATAATGGTTATGCAATCAATGGTTACATATTCTACACACAAGACTATAATACAGGGAGCACGATGCAGAATAGTGGCGTAACACTTGTTGCTGATTCTTGGCACAGATCTAGTGTCAAAGACGTACACCCTATCTATGCAACAATGTCATACTTTGGTGTAATTGAATGAATATGGGAGTTAGATTACACTATGTTGAGGTCCTTATTTTTAGATGTAAGTGGGTTAACAACAGTAGTGGATTGCGGACAGATGATTTAGGGTTTGTTTAAGTGAATCTTTCAAAAGTTTGGTATAAAGATGATCCTTTCATTTTAGTATCACAGGCACAATAAGTGTTTTTCATTCCTGATCCTGCTAAGAAGAACAATCTATTGTACTTCCATCAAACAAGAATAATTAAGAACAAGTTGATAATAAAAGTAATGAATATTTGAATATTCTTGAGGATGATCTCTCCTTTGAGATGTTGTGGTCAAAATATATTGACATAGATGAAGATGAAAACTAAGATAAACCCTTATACATGAGACATGATCAAAAAGAGGGGACTTGGTTTTTAAATCAAACAAGAAAGAAGACAAGAAGAAAATGAGTGTCGTGATTTTTTGCCTTGTATATTTTATCACATGCCGTCTATGGTTTTTAAGTAATTTACTTTCATTGCCATGATTGTCACTGTGCATGATTTGATGTTTTGTTTGGTTTATTTAACTTGTAGGAAAATAGATCCCCATACCAAAGACGACATTATTCCCATCGAACATGATGATTAGGTAGCATTTGAGGCTGATATAGCTCGGGGAAGGACCGTAATGTCTAGACTGATCAAACTTGAGCAGGGGCATTAGGTTAGAGCTTCAGTGGAATGAAATGGGAAATCCAATCTGACCAAATGACAGCTCCTTGATTAATTACAATGGGACTATGGTCAGAGAAGGAGTCCCCATTATAGTTTTAGATTGGCAATGGCGAAGAAGGATTATGGTGATATCCTCTTCGATTTAGTCAAGGTAAATATTATTTACTTTATTATTCAGGTTCTTTTGTTTCATGAAATTACAATCTAACAAATTATGTATGGTTTTTCTTACAATCTTGCTTCATAATTGATGAAGATAAAGAGAAATTTGTGCTACGAAAATGTAGAAGACTTTTGAGAAATTTTAACTCTGTTCTTGTCAAATTCTACTTATGGGATGACAATGATCTTATCAATCATACACCGCCAGAGTCGTATGATAGAATAATAACTCAAGAGCAGTAGGATGAGTTTGTGAACCCACATACTACTGTGCAATTTGTGGTAATATAATATTAGCCTTTACGTACTTGTAATATAGTTGTAATTAATATTTATTGATATGAATCATTTAGATCTAAACAGGAAGGAAGTGAGCGAAATTACAAAAGTACATCTAACATGCCATACCAATACAAAAAAAGATCGGTATCGTATGCAACATTGGAGCAACAATTAGTAAGAACTAATCATTATTTCATATGAATATAATTTGTATGACTAATTTTTAACTATAACTAACTTTGATATGAAGATGTAAGAATTGCATTTTGATGATGTCATGCATATACCTCGATATGATTTATGGCTGGCCGGCTGCACCAACGAAAAAGGTGAATTTCTGAGAGAACAAGCCAGAAAAGTGCTAAATATTGTGTAAGCAGTGGATTGTACATACAATAAATATTTAGCTTTTCTTAATTGATTCTATTTTATAATAATTAATATTGTTGTAATTCTTTTTGTAATAGCGCTCAATGACGCTGGATCAGCTAGACTTGGTGTAATATGTTAGTTACGACGATTTGCACAACAGAGCACTTAGAGTTCCTGAGTATCATGGTCGTGTTTGGGGTACTAGTTTTGTAGTGACCCAAACATCGTACTTCAGATTCCAAAAATGGGCCAACAAAAATGACTTACTGCAACTAAAGGAGGAGATTTTTGAATAAAAGCATTACGTAAAACAGAGGATTAGTGGCTACAAGCATCAAGTAGAACAAGTTAACGATCATATGCATTTGATGCAAGAGCAAAACGCGTTATTAAGGGGTCAAATTGACACCTTAATGTAGTTTAGGCTACCATTGAGTCCAGTGTGTGATAGCACAAGTTTGAGGGATAGTTGGCCTTCCATGCCTAAAGTCCCCATTCCTTTGGTAATTAATTTCTTCTAGAGTTCACTATTTGTTACATTATAAATTAGTGTACCTTAATATATTAACTCTATTTTTCATAAGGGTGAATTGGCGTGCAAGTTGCATATTGATGAATCTTTCAAGCACGCATTTGTTGTCAATATGGCCTATAACACTAAAAGTGATATATTGCATAACTCACCGCTGCCACTGAACACACTCAGAGTAAGGGTTAACGTATGTACAAATGAAGATGCCCCCTTACCAATCCCTTCTCTGGATGAAGCAACACTTGTAAAAGATATTGTCGGTGGTTATATTGTATGGCCAATAGGTCTAATTGAGCTATATGAAAATATATTTAATTTACAATTCCTTTTACTTGTTCTATACACTTCCATCTAAAACCACATGATTTAATTTCATGATTTATGCAGGATGCTGCTCATCCTAAAGGAAAATGAATTGAAGGGTGTGGGAAGAACTCAAAGTGTTCATCAACCGAACATAAGTCCCAACCTTCTACCAGCAACTGAAGCAACCGACAAATGCCCTTATATCGCCAATAATTAGTAGCAATGGCATAAGCTTTAATCAGCTCAGGAGTTCAATCAATACATCTCGATATCAACATCTATCATGCAGTTATAGATGATCCTATCGATAGTAGTGTGCTGAACGAAGTGCTTAGTCGTGATTAGCTTAGTGCGATGGCCGTCAACATATGGATTAGGTACTTTATCATCATCATCTATCACTATTATTATTATTATTATTCATCATTCATTTTTTTGTTTTAATGACATTATTTGTTTTCTATAAAGGCACTTATACCACGATCTGTTACTACACACGGAAAGGGAGCATATATTCGTATTTGTTAGCCTATACCTCCTTGGCCAGTATACTAGGAGATTAGATGTGGAAACAAAATCTAACGATATTAAGGACATCTTTATGAGAAGAGCAACCCCTAATATGCTCTTTATTATGCTATATAATCTGGGGTATGTTATTTGCGATAGAATTTTAATATATGTTTTTTTTATTCTTCCATTTTTACTATAAAATGATTGTCAAAGTAAAATCTTCAAAATATTGTATGAGACATTGGGTTTTGATTGTTATTTGTCTAGTATCACCTAGAGTCCCTGGGATTTACTATTTAGATCCTCTTAAGGCTGATCATCTAGACAACCGGCCTGATTTAAAGATTATAATCAATAAGTAAGTGCATGGGTGTATGTGTAAATATTTGCGTGTGTCATTATTGAATTTCCAAAATTAATCAGTCACTACTTGTTTTGTTAGTGCATTGACCGCATACTGAAGCAATGTTGGATTGAGCTATCTTACACATAAAGACCTAATTAGTAGCTACACCTGGAAGAATATTTCAGTACTTAATTATATATGAATTTATTCAAATTTTGTTATTCAATTTTTTTTTCAAATATTTACTTAACTATTTTATTGTATTGTTGTAGTGCCCATTCCAACCAAACAATAATGATTGCAATTATTACATTATGAAATTTATGAAAGATGTAGTTACTCATAATCAAATTTCTATTCCTACGCAAGTAAGTTCTTTGACTTGCATTTACTGTGTTTTAAATTTAATTGATAAGTGTCTAAGTTAATTGATTTTTAACGATTTTAATTTGTTTTGTGCATGCTTTTATATAGTATTATGAAGATCAACGTTGTGCCCACTTGACTGACCAGCAAGTAGATGAAATCATTGAACAATGATATGAATATATGGTCAGGCAATTAGCTAATATTTAGGTACATACGTAGGTTTCTTCTTGCCTATTCATCTTGTGCTGTTTATAAACTAGTTGTACATTAAAATTATTTCTTGCCTACATTCTACATACATAGGTACTTAAAATTAGTTGTATGTTATTTGTTACATTGAAATTAAATAAATACATTAGTACTGATTTTATGAAGTGATTATTTTGATTTGAGTTATTTCATTCTGATTTGTTGTGATTCTGGTTTGGGCTTTTTTCTGTGGATAATGTAATACTGTGGATTTGTAAACTGTAAATTGTAGTGGATTGAATATGTACAGAGGGAAAGGGGAAAAGAAATAATTACATCTAATGGTGCTTCCCCAGGGTGTCGTTAGAGGTGTATTTGAAAGAGGCAAGCTTCACCTAAGAGGGGGTGAATTGGGTGTTGTGATAAATTTTTCGTTTGATATGGTGATGTGAAAATAACTATAGATAGAGTATAGTTGAGAAGTTAGCACACTGACAGTTATACTGGTTCGACCTAAAACCTAGGCCTATGTCCAATCCTTAGAGATCAAGACCTACTGAGATTTTCAATCTTCTTCCAAGATTCAGTGGGTTCTCAGAATGCCACAAGACAACAATCATCCTTATATGGACTACGAGCAGAAATATTTTAATACCTAGAATTTTCTCTCCCCTTACGACAAGTGTTATATACAGAAACAATCCTATAACCTTTCTCTCCTACTTACATATGCAAGTCTTATAAGAAGCAACATTCTGTCCTGCTGAGACCCTTATAAGTCTTAAGAGCAGCAACGTTCTCTCCTGCTTGCGCCTTATAAGTCTTATGAGTAGAAAGTACTCCTAGGAATTATCTCAACTTCTTCTCTCGTAAGGATATCTACCCTCTCAAGATCCCTCTATCTTGAGTCAAAATGAAAATATAGTTTTGAAGTGTGTACAGACTCTCTCACAGAGTGGATATGATAAACACTGAAGTATAATATGAATACATAGAAAAATATGAAAAACAAAGACTCGTGCAGTTGTTTGTGTATATTTCTTGTTGGATGTTCTCTCTTTTTGATAGTCTTTGATGCTTTGTATTTATAGCCAGTTGATTTTAACTATTATGTAATAGTTGTTGTGGAGCGAAGCGTTTCATTGTGGATCGGCATGCGTACATTTCAAATCTCCAAACAAGATATCATGGTAGGTATGTGCTTAGTTGGTCGTAATGATTATGTCTTTCGTTATTTGAATTTCTCTGTGTATCCATGATTCAAACATTCAATCTCTTATTTCACACTTGAAGTACATGTTAAATGATGTTTCATAATAATAATAAGTGAAATCAGAATAAATAGATAACATTAAACTATGTTCGGATTGATCGTTGTAAATCTATTGTGTTTTGGCTTCTGACAGAGTATCACTTGAGTGCAACATCAATTCTTCATATCTTCTCGTGTTTTTGTATAGCACTTCCTAGTAAATTTGTCAAAGTGCATTTTCTCACTTGCAAGTATTCTGACCTCTCATTCAAGTACATATTGTCTCACTTAAGTGCATGTGTATTTTGCACTATAGGCTCACATCTTTGGATAACACTTGCAGCATATTTTTAAAGAGTAAGAGTTTGTACTTGTGGGTGATGTAGGTCCCCACTCGAGTGACGATGTCTCACTCAAGTGCACCAGTGTATTTCAGCTTCAACTTTGCTTCTGGACAGTACTGGTACCAAGTTTTGCAAGAGTGAGATTTTGCACTTGCGAGTGTTGTAGGGTCCCTACTCGAGTACTAAGATGCTCACTCAAGTGCATAAGTAATTCTTTACTCTAGACAACCTTTTGCTCAGCAAGTGTGTTTTCTCACTCACAAGTATTGCTCTATCACTGGAGTACTAAAGGTATTGCTCGAGTGCACTTCTCACTTTCAACTCTTCCTTACTCTCGGGTATACACTTCTTGTACCACACGTGCAGGACTCGAGTGAACTTGAGGCTCTTACTTTAGTATTGAGTCATGCTCGAGTGCAACAACTATTTTCTATCTCTGACTTTTCTCTTTGCTAAAAACTTCAAAAAGTATTCTTTATGCCCGAGTGCAAATCTAGTCATCACTCGAGTGCTGTGCCTCTCACTCGAGCATTGCTGAAAATTTTCTGAACTCAATAGCTTTTTGTAAAACACTTTCAGGCTAACACTTCTTGTACTTGAGTTCAAAACTGGTTCTCACTTGAGCATGAGCTTTATCACTCAAGTACATCAGTAAAAAACACAATAACTTTCCCCTAACTTTGTGAAATACATTTAGTGATAAATTAAATCAATGTTTATGCCTTTAAAACATAAGTTTCATACCAAAACACATAATAACTTCTTGTTATCATTAAAACTTGGAATTTAACATCCTCCCCCTTTTTGATAATGACAAAACCTTGTGATGAAATTGAAGACTTAATTGATTTGAAAAACTTTTCAAAACACTCTTAAGATTTCCAAATGCACATTTACTAAAGTTTTAAGTCACTTGACTCATTATTACACTTTACTTCAAGAACTTCTTGAAAAGCTTCTAATGGCTACTCAAGGCAAAGATAAGTCATAATACGAAAATAATTGAATAATAAACTTATTGAACACTTAAAGAACATGAAAATAAGTATAGATTCACTGATAAACTTGAAAAGTACATTGGTAAATAGAAAAAAAACTACCTAAATGACATCCAAACTCACCTATATAGCCCTAAAAATAGCAAAAATCAACAACTATCAACCTAGAACCCAAAATACATCAATACATAAAACTCCCCCTTAAACTAGCCCATCAATCCAGCAGACAACTCAAAATTCATCACTTATTCTTCTCCCTTATTTTGTCAACATCAAAAGGGGCTGAGGGAAGGTGATGTCAGATGGCTATGGCAGAGCATATATCACTATGGCGGTAGATGGATCAATAGGATCAGACTTGAATGGTAGAGATGATGGCTAAGGAGCAAAGGTTGTAGGCTGGGATGATGATGGTTAATCAATGGTCACATCAATCAGGGTAGTTGTCGAGGGATCAGTGTAAGTAAAGAGTTCATGGGTCTGTGTTTGGGATGGTGAAATGATGGTGGTAGGTATAGAAACTAGAGGCATATCAGGATGAGGAGTTAGAAGTCGAGTATGCAAGAAAGTCTCAAAATCACTTATTCTCTTCTACTGTTCTTCCTGAGTCTTAAACATCAAGTCAAATTTGGCATTTTCCTTGTCTACCAACTTGGTGACTTATAATTCCATCTTGTTGACTAGTTTTTTATATTCATTAAGCAATTCCAGTTTCAGATTAGCCACTACTTGGTTGATCACGTCAGTTAAATATCCTCAAAGAGAAGCACTGTGGAATAATAAAGGTAGAGATGGACCTCGTACAAAGGATTGAGCCTCATTACCTCTGGAAGGTGCTGTTTATCTTCTGAGATGTAGCCTTGGTCTAACTGACTAGAGAATAATCCCCATGTGTGTCAACTGTGTTCTACTAAACCTTGGAATTTTTACCCTCTTGTTTCCTTCCAAATACCACACCTTATTGTGCCAAAGAATAAGAGAGACAAGTTTGGGATATGGTATTTTAATGTATCTAGATGAAGAAAATCAAAATCTTCTCATCTCATTAAAAATCAATTCACCAACATCCCTTTGTTGGCAGGCTAGAAAGGAAGCCAGCAAGTAGTAATCTCTCTGGGCAAAATGGATAAATGTTTTGGACCTGTTGATCATACTTAGGGTATAAATGTAGTGAAGGGTATAGTGAGAGTCAAGCATATTGATGGGTTTGAAAATGAGGGGTTCAACTGGGTCGTCAGGTCTTAATCTCTAGAAAGCTTCATAGGATGGTAGCTTCTAAGAGCAAATTCAATGTTATATACCTTCTGATTATGTAGCTTCAGTTCTAGGTGTTAAAGCCTTCTAGAGGAACTATTTCCTAATCTTCTTCCTCCGGAACCTGAGAGGTGGATGGTGCCCCTGATAGAGAACCGGTGTGATTGGTCTACCCAACATGGTGAGATGAATAGGCACTGGCTTGGGAGGCAATCTTGGTTACCAAGGCATCCGGTTTTGATTTTTCCATTCCTTCTTGGAGTTGCTGATTGAAGGAATCGTTAGAGGAAGACTCTATGGAACTTCTTTATCTTCCCCTTTTCTTCTTCCTTTTACCTCCTTTAATTGAGCACGTGTGACAATGGGTTCTTTGAAGATGACTCCCTTTGTTTTCTTTGCTTGTGGTTAAACCTCTTTAGTCACCTTCAGCTTTGGATGTTTCTTCTTAGCCGGGGTTATCCTTTTCTTGGTAGTTTTTGGTTTTGGAGGAGGTATTGGTGTAGAAGAAGGTGAAGGTGTCGGAGTTGGAGTCAGTGTCACCGACGGTGTTGCCAACTCACTAGAGGTAAAATGAGAAGGTGAAGGAGTAGGAGACTTTTGGGAAACTTAAGGAACCTTTATACGAACCATTTTGAATGATTCAGAAAGGATTTGGGAATAAAAAATGCTATGAAAGCTTGGAGAATGATTTTTGTAGGTGGCTTTGTTTAGGGCAAGAAATGAAAGATTTATAAGAAAACTTTAACCTTATGGAGATGATTGAAGAGTTGCAATCGAAAATTGAAGAAATTTGAGGCGTTTAATTGGTGGGTAATGACCAGAAGTGAAGAGGTGTGACTGACAAGTGAGGAGACACTTTCGAGTGTGGAGAACAAGTGCGCCATTTAAGCTATCGCGTAACTGATATAAGCCCTGACACTCGAGTGAGAAACCTAAGTATTCAAGTATTCATACTTCTGCACTTGAGTTACCTATTTTTGTGCTTGTATAAGACAGAGAAAAATTCAAGAAAGCTTGTAAATGTGTACCTGGTTGGACTATATTTTGTTGTGATCTTCATCTTTGCACTCAAGTCCTTCAAGATCACTTGAGTAAACCATGCTTTGAAGCTTATTTATGAATTTTTACCTGTGGCACTCGAGAGTTCTTACCTCACTTTCAGATGTGTTCTTTCTACACTTGAGTGAACTATTTTCTCACTTGAGTGGGACCCAACATACCTATTGAATTTTAAGTGATCTTTAAGTACTTCTACCTTCTATAATAACCTCTATTTTGCAAGCTAGAAACAGAGCATATGAGTTTGGCTTGCACTTTAGAGTTCATCTATGACTCGAGTGATAATGTGCCTTACACTCAAGTGATTTCTCCTAAACTCAAGTGACAATCCTGCAAAACAAACTTCTACCTACTCGGATGCTTAAGTTAGTATGGTTATCATCAAAACTCATTAAACATAATAATTAACAAGAAACACTTACAACTCATTGGGATTAACCATTCCCAATAAGTTGTAATTGATCTTTAAGTACTTCTACCTCCTCTGCTAACCTCTATTTTGCAAGCTAGAAACAGAGCATATGAGTTTGGCTTGCACTTTAGAGTTCATCCATGACTCGAGTGATAATGTGCCTTACACTCAAGTGATTTCTCCTACACTTGAGTGACAATCTTGCAAAACAAACTTCTACCTACTCAGATGCTTAAGTTAGTATGGTTATCATCAAAACTCATTAAACATAATAATTAACAAGAAATACTTACAACTCATTGGGATTAATCATTCCTCATTTTCTTCATATATAAAAAAGTTGATCTTTAGCAATCGGCTTTGTGAATATATCAGCTAGTTGAAGATAAGTAGAAATGAATTCTACTTTGAATCTTTCTTCTGTACATGATCTTATATAAAATGGTGTCGGATATCTATGTGCTTGGTTCTTGAATGTTGTATAGGATTTTTAGCCAAGCTAATAGTACTGGTATTGCCATGGTAGATAGGTATCTCTTTCAAGTATATTCCTAAGTCCTGAAGTTGTTGCTTCAACCATAGTACTTGAGAACAATAGCTTGTTGTAGCTATATATTCAGCTTCAGTGGAAGATAAAGATACTGTGTTCTGCTTCTTGCTGAACCATGATAACAGAGAACCTCTAAGAAATTGTCATTGTCCACTAGTACTTTTTTTGTCAGCTTTATATCTTTTGTGATCTAAATTTGAATAGGCCATCAAATATTCATTTCCTCCTTTTGGATACCATAGGCCAAGTTCTGTAGTGTCTCCTAGGTACTTGAAGATTCCTTTTACAGTTTATGCATGTGACACCTTAGGAGCAGATTGATACCTTACACACATCCCAAAGCTGAATTGTATATCTAGAGTGCTCACTGTTAGATAGAGTAACAAGCTAATCATTCCTCTATATTTAGTAATATTGAAGTCAAGGCCTTTTACACCAGCATCCAGTAGTGTAGTAGAGCTCATTGGAGTATCAGCTCCCTTGGCATTTTCCATCCCGTACTTCTTCAATAACTCCTTTAAATATTTAGTTTGAGATATAAATATCCCATTCCTTCATTGTTTAATTTGAAGTTAAAGAAAGAAGTTTGATTCTCCTACCATGGACATTTCAAAATTTCCCTGCATAAGCTTGAAATATTCTTGACAGGGAGATTCGTTAGTAGCACCAAAGATAATATCATCAACATAATTTGAACAATTAGAAGATTATTTTTGTTATGTTTGATGAAGAGTATTGTATCTACTTTTTCTTTAACAAAGTTTTGATCATGAAGAAATTTGCTTAACCTTTTATACCAAGCTCTGGGTGCTTATTTCCAACCATATAAAAGCTTTCTTAAGTTTGAAAACATGATCAGGTTTTATGTCATCTTCAAAATCAGGAGGTTGTTCTACATATACCTCCTTCATGATATAACCATTTAGAAAAGCATTGTTCACATCCATTTAATAAAGTTTAAAACCTCTAATGCATGTAAAGGATAAGAGTACTCATATGGCTTCCAATCTTACCACTGGAGTATATGTTTCCTCATAATCAGTACCTTCTTCTTGATTATAGCCTTTATCAACTAACCTAGCCTTGTTTCTCACAATAATTGCTGATTCATCAAGTTTGTTTTTGAAAACCCATTCGATTTAACTCTTCTTGCATAGCAATCACCCAATCATTGTCAGAAAATGCTTCTTTGACATTGGAAGGTTCAATCTCAGAAATAAAAGTAGAAAATGTTACTTCATTAATAATTCTATTTCTGGTTTTGACACCTTTGTGAATATCTCCAATTACTTGATCAATTGGATGATCTTTAATATGTCTCTATGCTTTTAGTTGAGCTTGATCATCGACACCTCTTTCATTTTGAAAATCATCTGTTTGAAAATTATTTTGATTTGAAATGGTTAGATTTGTAGTTTTCTTTATCAAATCCATTTCTTCTTCATCAAAAGACTTTATCCGAGAATCAAGTTCATTAAACACAACATGAATAGACTCTTTAACAGTACATGCTCTTTTATTAAACACTCTATATGCTTTACTTCTATTAGTATAACCTAGAAATAAACCTTCATTAGATTTTGAATCAAATTTACCCAAGTTTTCTTTACCGTTGTTGTGAATGAAGCACTTGCATCTAAAGATGTGTAGATGAGCAAGGTTTGGATTTCTCCCTTTGTAGAGTTCATACGGTATCTTTCCAAGTGACTTGAGAATGTATGCTCAATTTGAGATATAGTATACAGTACTCATTACATCTGCCCATAACACTTGTGACATTTCTTTTTCATTAAGCATTGCCTTTACCATTTCTGTGAGGACTCTATTCTTCCTTTCTACTACTCCATTCTACTGAGACGTTCTAGGTATAGAAAAGTTATGATCTATTCCTTCGTTGTTGCAGAAATATTCAAAGAGTTGATTATCAAATTCTCCTCCATGGTTTGTCCTGATAGAGACAATAGAAATACTTTTCTCATTTTGGACCTTTTTAGCAAACATAATGAATTCAACGAACATTTCATCTTTTAAAGTAATAAATATAGTCCATGTAAATCTTGTAAAATCATCAACAACTACTAAAGTATATAGATTTCCTCCAAAACCTTTTACTCTTGCTGAACCTACCAAATCCATATGAAGTAATTGTGAATGTTTGGAAGTAACAATCTCATACTTTGTTTTGAAAGAAGATTTAGTATGTTGCCTTTTTGACAAGCATCACAAATCATGGCGCCTTTGAATTTAAGTTTAGGAAGACCAACAACTAAATCTTTTCTAATCAGTTTTTCAAGTTGGTTCATATTAACATGAGTTAGACGCTTATGCCATAACCAACTCTCCTCTGATTTGCTAAGAAAAATATTTTCAGAAGAATTTGAATTTAAATCAATAGTATAACAGTTACCGTCCCTTTGAGCTTAGATCCTTGCTTTGATGGATTCTTTTTTAAGTGATAGATCCTTCTTGTTTACTATCAACTATTCCTCATAATCAAATATTATCCAGTTATCTTTATCAGTGCTTTGACTTACACTTAGGAGTTGTGGCATAATTCTTCAATGTAATATACATCGTTGATTTGAACACTATCAAATTTTCCCACTTCACCAATTTCAGCAATGCTTCCAGATTAGTTTCCTCCAAAAATTACCTTTCCTCCTTCTCTGGTTTCCAGCATGGTGAACTTATCTTTGTCATTAGTTATATGTCTCGAGCATCCATTATCAATGTACCACTTGTTTGGTCATGATGCTTTGATACATACCAAGAGTGATATGATCAAGCTTTAGGTACCCACACTTTCTTGGGTC
Source organism: Inga oerstediana (assembly GCA_963210345.1). Lineage (NCBI taxonomy): Eukaryota > Viridiplantae > Streptophyta > Magnoliopsida > Fabales > Fabaceae > Inga > Inga oerstediana. Next base: position 45,938,826 of record OY723407.1, read on the forward strand.
CTTCATGGTTGGTATGAATTACTCTTAGTACATGCATCCCTTTCGGAACACATTTATACGTGCCAATAATCTTGCCCTTATTAAAATGACATGATGAAGTATAATGGCCTTTCCTATTGCAGTTATTACATGATGCACATGGATTTGAAGTATGCATATAATTCTTAAAATATTTGAGGTATGCCTTACTGCCTTTCTTCTTCTTTCCTCTGTTTCTATTCTAAGCCAAATTATATCCAATTCTAGATTTATCATGAGTAACTCTTTGTGATTTCAAGATTACTATAAAAGTTTCACTTCCTTTAGTAAATCTTTCCAATGATTTTGTTAAATCACTTATTTTCTTATCTTTTTCTTCACATAATGCACATGATGAGATGACAGTACTTTCTAAATCTTTTACTTTCTTCTTATGACTAACCATTTCTTTAGCTACCTTAATGAATTTAGTATGCAATGCATTATATTCAGATAATAACTCATCATAAGTAGGTTCAGAGTCACTTACCTTGGAGTTCGATTCTTCTTCCTTAGCCACTAGTATAGATTTGCAACTTTGTCATTGTCACTTTCTGCATCTGATGAGCTATCACCCAATATGGATGATATTTCTTTTTTCTTTTTCTGCTTCTTCTTGTCTTTTTTTTTTTTGAAGCATTCAAATTTGATATGTCCAGGCTTTCCACATTCGTAGCATATTATATATTGCTCCTTGTTTTCTTTCTTGCTTGGTCCACCTTGGTAATTCTTGAAGTTCTTTTGGCCTCTTCTATAGAACTTCTTGACTTTCCTCATGATCATTCCCATATCATCATCAGGTACATCTTCATTTTCTGAAGAATTAGCTTCCTTGATGGCTTTGATCCTTTATAGCTTAAAGAATGACTGCTATCTTCTTTTTGTTATCGAATTCTTCTAGTTCTTTCATGAATTTCAGCTTTCCTGTATACTCAGAAATATTGCCAAATAAAGCAGCTACAGATCTCATTGATTTGCCTTTAGCTTCTTCGATAGTTGTCACTTTTGCTTCCCATTCTTTTGTGATGATATTAAGAATCTTTCTGACTTGGGAATTTTGATCAAAGGTATTCCCAAGTGTTGATAGCTGATTAACAAAATGGGTATGTCGAAGCTCAAATTCAAAAATCCTTTCTCTAGGCTTCATCCAAAACATATCATACTCTATAATTAGAGTATTGAATTTATTTTCTTTGATTACAGATATACCTTCATGGGCGATTTCAAATGCATACAACATGTCTTTGGCTGTCAGTAGTGTACATATTCAGAAATACTCCTTCTGATTGAGAGCACTTTGCATCATTAGAATAGTTTTACTATTTAATGTTATTAATCTCTTGTCATCATCGTCAAATTACTCTGGACTCTTTTTCACAATTCTATCTTTGATTTTCCTCTTTAAAACGTAATCACTATCTTGTATCATATTCCATATACTGTATTCATTAGCCATCATGAATACTTTGAACTTAGCTTTCTAGAACAAAAAATATTCTCCAGCAAAACCTGGAGGTCTAGTGATAGAAGCTCCGTCTAGAAGAATATTCTCACCCATTGTTCGTATTTACTGGATCCTTCTTAAGCTGTTAGGCTCTGTGGAGAAAACCTTGCTCTGATACCAAATGAAAGAGGCAAGCTTCACCTAAGAGGGGAGTGAGTTGCGTAATGTGATAAATTTTTTGTTTGATACGGTGATATGAAAATAACTGTAGATAGAGTAGAGTTGAGAAGATTAACACATAGAGAGTCATACTGGTTTGGCCCAAAACCCAGGCCTACGTTTAGTCCTCAGAGATCAAGACCTACTGAGATTTTCACTATTCTTCCAAGATTTAGTGGGTTCTCATAATGCCACAAGACAACAATCGTCTTTGTATGGACTACGAGCAAAAATATTCTAATACCTAGAATTTTCTCTCCCACTTACGACAAGTCTTATTACATAAACAGTCTTATAACCTTTCTCTCTTGCTTATGTATGCAAGTCTTATGAGCAGTAACGTTCTCTCCTGCTTACACCCCTATAAGTCTTACGAGCAGCAATGTTCTCTCCTGCTTGCACCTTGTAAGTCTTACGAGTAGAAAGTACTCCTAGGAATTCTCTTAACTGCTTCTCTCGTAAGGATATCTACCCTCTCAAGATCCCTCTATCTTGAGATCAAAATGAAAATATAGTTTTGAAGTGTATACAGACTCTCTCACAGAGTAGATATAATAAACACTAAAGTACAATATGAATACAGAGAAAAATATGAAAAAAAGAGACTCATGTAATTGCTTGTGTATATTTCTTATTGTATGTTCTCTCTTTTCAATAGTCTCTGATGCTCTATATTTATAGCCAGTTGATTTTATCTGTTGTGTAATAGCCGTTGTGGAGCAGCATGCGTACGTTTGAAATCTCCAAACAAGATATCATGGTAGGTATGTGCTTAGTTGGTCGTAATGATTATGTTCGTTGTTATTTGACTTTCTCTATGTATCAAACAAGATATCATGGTAGGTATGTGCTTAGTTGGTCGTAATGATTATGTTCGTTGTTATTTGACTTTCTCTATGTATCTCTAATTCAAACATTCAATCTCCTGTTTCACACTTGAAGTATATGTTAAATGATATTTTATAATAATAATAAGTGAAATCAGAATGAATAGATAACATTAAACCATGTTGGATTGATCATTGTAAGTATGTTGCATTTTGGCTTCTGATAGAGCATCACTTAAGTACACTGAGGCCTCACTCGAGTGCAATATCAATTCTTCAAATCTTCCTATGTTTTTGTGTAGTACTTCCTAGTGAATTTGCAATAGTGTATTTTCTCGCTTGCAAGTGTTTTGACGTCTCACTCGAGTGCATGTGTATTTTGTACTATAGGCTCACGTCTCTTGATAAGACTTGCAGCACATTTTTCAAGATTATGATTTTATACTTGTGAGTGATATGGGTCCCCACTCGAGTGACGATGTCTTACTCAAGTGCACCAGTGTATTTCAGCTTCGCTTCTGGACAACACTCATACCAAGTGTTACAAGAGTGAGATTGTGTACATGTGATTGTTGTGAGGTCCCTACTTGAGTACTAAGATGCTCACTCGAGTGCATCAGTAATTCTTTACTCTGGAAAACCTTTTGCTTAGCACTTGCATCAAAATCAGAGGAAGTGTGTTTTCTCGCTCGTGAGTATTGCTCCATCACTCGAGACCAAAGACATTGCTTAAGTACACTTCTCATTTTCAGCTCTTCCTTGCTCTCGGGCAAATACTTCATGTACCATACTTGCAGAACTCAAGTGAGCTTGAAACTCTTATTTGAGTGCAACGACTGTTTTTTGTCTCTGGCTTTGCTCTCTGTCAAAAACTTCCAAGAGTGTGCCTTTATGCCCAAGTGCAAATTTGGTCATCACTCGAGTGCAGTGCCTCTCACTCGAGCATTGCTGAAAATTCTCTGAACTCAGTAGCTTTCTGTAAAACACTTTCAAGCTAACACTTCTTGTACTCGACTTCTAAATTGGTTTTTACTTGAGCACGAGCTTTATCTCTCGAGTGCATCAGTTAAAACCAAAGCAACTTTCTCCCAACTTTGTGAAATGCATGTGGTGATAAATTGAATCAATTTTTATGCCTTTAAAACATAAGTTTCATACCAAAAAACATAATTAATTCTTGTTATCATTAAAACTTGGAATCTAACAATATTACCCTCCAATGGAGGTGTAGTATTAACCTCCAATAGTGCTTCCCTGGGAAAGTGCCATTGGAGGTGACACACCTCCAATGGCACTTCCTTAGAGAAGCGTCGTTAGAGGTACCCCACAAGCGGCGACGCTTCTCCACAGAAATGCCACAGGAAGTGCCAGCTTCTTGCGGTACTTCTACCACTAATACAGAAGGGACTTTTAACGTACGTTTTTATACCCTTTAGACGACTGTTTTTGGAGGGACGTATATGTGAGTGTCGTTGAAATTTTTAAAATAGACGACCGTTTTAAAACAGTCGTTGTAAGAGAAAAACGGTCATTGAAAGTGTAGACGTTTAATGACTGTTTTCAAAAAAATGGTCGTTAAAAGACAAGTCAAAATTTCAAAAATGCCACTGCCTCCTTTTCAACTATTGTTTTTTGAAAACGGACGTTAATTAGTGACGTTAAAAGTACTTTTTGTAGTAGTGTACAAAGAACCACCATAGCTTTATATTTAAAAAAAATAATCAAGCTATGATACTTCCATATATTCAAGAAGCGACATAACTTGTTTTAATGACACTGGAAGCTATGGTGTAATACCCTTTTCTTATTTTCACCTTTTTCAGAAAATTTGCAAAAAATTATATGTAGTTTTGTGGGCAACACAAAAATAGCATAATTATGCTGATGAAAAGTGCTCGATTACAGAAATTCCCAATAGGGTTTTGTACATGATAGTTACCACTAATATAGCCGCACAAAGCTACTTGGATATCTAAACCCATCCCAGTAAAACGAAGACATCTTCCCGTCTTCGTTCCACCACTATAATCCTCCCGTATAGTTCCCTTCTCTGATTTTTGTGTACCTTCCGTATTCACTGTCTTGTATCCCTTTTGCTAGATAGAAATATTTTTTCAATCTACGTGCAAACAGCTCGGGCTCCAAATTCGATCATCTTCTTCCTTTTGGCTAGCTATTCCTCTTTTGGCAGAAACCCTAGCCTTCTTAAGCAATGAAATTTTCTGCAAACAACCTTGTGAGATTTTCCTCCTTCTCTCTCTAGAATTCTCTTAAGCTTTCTCTCTCATTTTCAGCCCAAAATTGACGTGAATGAGCATGGAAGGGATGAACATGACTTTTTAAAATATCTCAAAATTTTCCCTTATTAATTAATTAATTTCTCATTTTTGGATTTCTGACAGATTTTCTGTTCAAATTTTGAAAAATTATAACTAAATTTGTAGACATCGCATCAGATTGATTCTAAGGGATATAGAACCCTTATTGAGTCTAGTTTCAAGGAAAAATATAGCCCTTTACCAATTGGAAGCACAAAATTCCTAGAATTAAATTTTTTGAATGCTATTCTAGAAACTTTCCAGTTTTTCTAGGTTAATTTCAAAAATTCATAACTCTTTGTATATAGCTTCAATTAATCGTATGACCTATCAAATTAAAGCTTAGGATGTCTACGTTCATCCTATAAAATTTCATAATTTTTTCTCATCATTTGGTCTTTCAAAATCTCATGACAAACTCACTGCCTCGCAGGAAATTCCACTGGAAGCATAATCACTTTCTTCAAAATTCACCATTTTATTTTCTTTAATACCCCAAAGAAACAAGAAACATTAGGGAATAGATTTGGGACACTGGCTAATTCGGGGCTTAGGAGTCCACTTAATTCAAGCTTATTCTTGAGCTTCCAATCCCAAAATTTGGGATATTACATATGGCGCTTGCCAAACATCATAGTGTTATTTAAACTAAGCGCTACAGCTTGTGCTTTTTGTAATAGTGTTTGTGCTAAGGTTACCTTTTATCAAAATTGCTCCAAACACGAAGCTTTTTGAAGGTGTCCAAGTAGGGAAAAGGGTGTCTACACTTCCCCTCCACTTCTTATCTCAATTATATCTACACTTGGATTAAAATACGAGCAGTATGGATTTAATGTTTCATAGATTTTTTTTAAATAGTTATTGGTTATAATTTTAAATGGTCATGGATAATATTTAATAGTTTGAATTCATTTATTTATCTTTCAATAATAATTCATCAATTTTAATAAATTTTTATAAAATATTAAATCATTATCATTGATGAGAAGTGAATGGGAAGGAAAGTAGATATACCTTTTGCCCTCAAAAGTAGCATGAACATTTCAAAGGAGATAGAAGCACAATCCATTATTGAAAATTCCTGAGGGATACATGAAACAATGGACTGACTACTTAAAACAGGAAAATTGAAAGATATCCCAATGCCATTGGCTTCCAGAAGAGAGATAAACACATGGAGAATGATAGGCGAGTCCGACCAATCCATGTAGTCGATCGACTCACCACACAAACACGATGATTATTTATTTAGTGACGGGAACAAGAGACGGTGGTGGGACTAGGAGTCAAAGGGAAAGCGTTGTCCCAAGCATATTTGAAAGTGACTGGTTCATTGTAGACAGGTTGACCACTATTAACAAGACAAAGACCATTACTTGAGACTTTGAACACAGAAGGATCAATGTTCTCTACTGATTGAAACCCATCATCACACTTCAACTTGAGATCCAAGTGAACACACGTACACTTGTTTTCAATCGTCACCATTCATTCTGGTTTGTTCTGCACATTCGCTCCGGTCTTACGTTGGCTCACTGATATGTCTCTTAACGAACAGTTAACAGCTTTGCCTGCATGTGAAAAAAACACAAAAAAGCATAATTTTTTTGTGTTATTCAATAACGTTAATCATAATATTGGAGAGTATCAATAAGAAACCAGAATTTGTGTATACCACGGGCAATGAGGCCGAGAAGAAAAAGTAGTGTGGCCAGAATTTTGGTAGTGGCTGTGGCTGCCATTTTCGTTTTGTTTTCTGCATTAACAATATTAGAGCTTCTTGTGATGATAAAGAAAATGGTGGTGTGTGATGCTTTATTTATAAGGAAAAATGATGGGGCGTGTGAGATTGAATTCTGAGTTATTCCTAGTTAATACAGGATCATATTGTTTTATTATATTTAAATTACCTTTTGCTTCTTTTTTATTTAATTCGATTTATTTCTCTGTATTAATTACGCCTGATTTGCAGAATCATCGTTTTAATGGTTGGTACAGCAAGTAACTAGCAGTAATTTAAATTGAGCGCATACTACTTATATGGGGGAAGACACAAATTAAAAATACCCTCAAATTTGTAAATTTTAATTTCTGGGGTAAGAATTAAAACCTGGATATGCCCATCTCCAAGCCTTATTACATATTTATATATTTTTTTCAATTGAAATGAATTCAGATCATATAAAAATATAAGATTACCTTTCTTTCTTTCTTTCTTTTTTTTATAGGAAGTTAACTTTCTTTTTCAGTAACTTTTCTTATCATAGAAAACATAGACCTTCTAGTTTAGCTCCTTTCATTTCAGTTTTCATCTTCTTTAAAATTCTACATTGATTTCGAATTCATATGTTGTCTCCCCGTAAATAGATAGGGTTAACATCTTGATTAATTCTTATTGTTTGATCAAATTTTGGTTATGTCATGTTTCCTGTCACAAAAACAATTTTTACCGGAAATCATTGAATAATATCAAATTTTGTAAACTTGATTTACTACATTCCTATATGCCCTCAGTTTCGTTTAAATAAATACTACTCCTGATTTAATGCATTCTTGGAATCTAAAATTGACAAGTATTATGAAACACGGGAAATTAAATTTTGTAACAGGTAATATCAAACTTCCAGGGGGAGTAAGAGAAAAATACTAGTTTATAGATTCCTCATCCTCATTACCCGATCCACAAATAGAAGAGTCAACATGATAAATGAAGAGTGCGTGTGTGTGTGTATCAATATATCCTTTGTATACGGAGTCTTCTCTTTGTGATTAACCAAATAATATATGAATGGGTATATCATATTTAGGAAAAATCACTATGGGGTTCGAAGCTAGTCATTAAAAAATCTCACAAGCGAGCACTATATTTTAGAATTGGCTGACACCCAAAAGGGGGGTGAATTGAGTGCAATATAAAAACTTAAGAGTTTTGAAAATCTTTTCGCATCTTAGTAAAAGTTGTAAATATGAAAGTAATGAATCATAAATCAATAGTTAGATTAAATAATATATGCAGGAAATATAAGAGTTTAGGGAAGAGGATATGCAACTTGTGATTTATCCTGATTCAGTATAATCCACAATGACCTACGTCCAATCCCCAAGCTCCTCCTGAGATTTTCAAATCCACTATCTTTTTGTTTAATCCAGGCATAAGAAAAGCCTTTATAACCCACAAGTTTAGCTGGTCACTTGTAAAGCCTTTTACAATTCTCACATGAAGTTACTCTCTTTTACACACCGTAAGGTTACAATCGAGTTACTCCACCTTACACACCGTAAGGATACAACTTTGATGATAAAAGATTACAATCAATATTCTCTCTCAAAAGTGAATAAGATGAACACTGAAGTACAATATAAATAATATCTCTCTTAAATATACATGATATAGAAAATAGATAAGAACAAAGAGTAGTTGGGTCGGAGTGGATGATTCATGATATAAGCATGTTTTTCGTTGTTGCTATGTGTTTGAATCTTCTGTATTTAGAGTTGAGTAGGATATAACTGTTGTGAGTATTTCAACCTATCCGTTGAGTTATGTTGCTTCATTTGACCATTTGCTTGAATTTGAAAACTAGCCGTTACAAACGTTGACGCTCCGCTTCCGTAAAGTCACCTTTTGTCTCTTCTCATCATCTCTTCATTGTTTTCCTAGAGAAATACATTAAAGACTAATACAATGAAGTGTTAGAGTGATTAAAAGCAAGAAGAGTGAGTTTCATAATCATTCCTATGATTTTCAGAAACTTCAGAATATTGTCTGTCACATCACTTGAGTGGTCACTCGAGTGATCCTGGGTCATCACTCGAGTGATCACTCGAGTGAGCCTCTTCAAAATATGGTAGAGAGCATCGAAGCCATTTTCCAACTTCATCCCTCAAGTGGTCATTTGAGTGATCTTGGGACATCACTGGGGTGATCACTCAAGTGATCTCTCCATTTTGATTCAAAACATGGTAAATGATATATCATCACAAAGCTCTTGCCGAGTACATTCCAATGCAATAAGAATCAGCTCCAAACTCATTGTATTTAGAAAGTTATGATCCAAAGAGTATCTTTTGCACTATACAATGTCTGAAATCATGATCATCAACTTTCAGAGGGCATAAATCTTAGTATATTGCTTCAAATATGACCAACTACCTATCCATGAAAAGTTCTTTAAGTCTACTTTCATATGGCACTGGTTTCATCACATCTGATATGTAGTTTAGGAGTTATGTCTAAAATACCAAAGCTGTCTTGGAATATAACGGTGATTGATGTGTCAACTTTAACAGATCATATCTCTCTCATTGGAACTCCTTTTAATGTGATTTTAGTGTCCATAGTTCATGTTAGGAGTCTAGTTTCATATAAAACTAGTTTCAGCTTAATCCGAAGTGTGATTAGAGAGATATGACCAAAATACCAAACCTCTATAATGCTATGCAAAAATAAAGCACATCAGAATTCTCATCACTCCAGTGGTCACTGGAGTGATTTTGGGTTATCACTCGAGTGATCACCTTTAAAATGAGGAAATGGCATATCACTCGAGTGATCACCTCTAGAGGTAGCAAAACTTCCGTAAAAGTCATTTTAGGTTCATATTGACCCGTTCCAACTTCCATTTGATTATAAAAACCTCCGATATCACTTCTAAGAGATTGAATCTTGATATTCTTATTAGATCTTGCAAGTTCTTCTTTCTTCAATCTCCTTCTTCTTGTTTTTCCTCTTGATGATCATTCTTCATAACCCAATTGGATGTTTTCTTAAATATCTTCAATCTTCTTTCTTTGCTTGACTAATATTCTCCCCCTTTCTTCATAACCCAACTAGATATCTTCTTTCTTTACTTGACTAATCTACAAGATATTTCACATTAAACATAGTAGTTAGTCAATGTAGGATATAAGTACAACATAATGTAAAATTTTTGCTCTTAATATTTGACATCATCAAAACTAATCATATCTAACAATATACAATGAAAACTTTCGGTTAAAACAATAGAGGTTTGAGACTTTTTATTGATTTTTCCATATATATATCCACACACAAAAGAAGCATGGGTAAATCTAGCACCTTGTCCTTGCATAACAAAGACAAATCAATTAATACTCCTCCAGTTCTAAACATAGAATCTTGTTTGGAAGTAGATGTTTGTCATAAATATAGTATATTTTTTCATTTTATCCCTTATATTTATTTAACTTATAAACTAATATGTAATATAATGTTACGTAAACATATTGTAACACCACTACAAAAAACACAATATGTGGCTCTTATTTTAAAGAATACTATGGAGCTTAGAAAGCGTCATAGCTTCTAGAGCCATTAAAAATAGCTATGATGCTTCCACTAGTGAAACAAATCCCTTTTTAGACCGGTTTTGGAAGATAAGGTCTTAAAAATTTACGCAGTGGCAATTCTGTAATTATATTGAACTTCTAAGACTGGTTCTAAGAAAACCAGTCTTAAAAAATTTATTTAGACCGGTTATAAATAAACCAGTCTTAAAATGTTAAAATTTTTAAGAATTTAAAATGATTTAACATTTAAGACCGGTTTTTATGTAAACCAGTCTTAAATGTTAAAACATTTTTAATCTTAAAATTTTAACATTTTACAAAAACTGGTCTTAAATTTGAAATTTCACTCTTTTAAGACCGGTTTTTATTGAAAACCGGTCTAAAAGATAAGATTTTTTGCCCTTATTTTTACTCCCATGCGCAGGTTGCACGCTCTGTGAACCCTTTCTTCTCCTTTCACCATTTCTTTGAGCTCTATCCGTGCTTGTTTTGAACTCATTCGTAGCGTCTCGTCCCTCATTTGCTCAACTCTCCTCCATCATTACCGCTGCCGTTGTTATGTTCATCATCACTGTTCTTTGATTATCGTCAGTCTTCTCTACCGCTACCTCTATTCTCCACACATTCTCCTCTGCCTTGTCTTCCCTTTGTCAGTAGCTTGAATTTGAGGACTTCATTTTAAATTTAGTCGATGCTACCATGACTTTGGGTTGAAGCTCACTCCTTGGTCTTCAATCAAGTTAGTATTTGATATGTTATTTAGTTGTACGTTGTTCACTAATTAATAATGTTCTATGAAAAATGGTTCTTGTTGTTGCTTTGAGAACTTAAACGTAATCTGGAAAAATTAAATCTGCACATTCTTGTTAGATATATACTCTGACTTTTAATTACATCCCTGTGATATTTGGCTTGGTGTAATATCACTCTATGTTCTATTTTAATTTAGTGCAATTGTTTGATTATTGTCAGTGTTATTGGTTTGTTAAAACAATACTAGTTTCAAATGGTGCCTGTTAATTTCGTTGAAATCTCTAAAACTCTATTGTTGTTGTTTTTTGTCTATCCTTTTGTTGTGCATATAGGGTGCTAGAAGTGTTGAGATATATATGGATCATAGTTGGATAAATGCTAAAAGAACGAGTGTTGAATATGACAATGGGGTGAGGGGTTTTTTAGACTTCACTAATAGAAATGCCGATGATGGTAGTGGGAAGTTTTATTGCCCTTGTGTAGTATGTTTGAATGAGAAATGACTAAGTACTATAGATATATATATATATATACACACATTTAATTTGTGAAGGATTTTGTAAGAGTTATACAGTGTGGGTATGGAATGGTGAAGAATTAGAAATGCCAAGTTCATCTCATTAGGGGGGAGTGAACTTTGATGATAATGACACGAATACGGATGATCGGATAGAGGATATTATTCATGATGTAGGAGAAGAGACTTTTGAGCAATCACATGCATATGGTAATATGTGTAGTAATACTGAGACGCCGTTATACGCCGGGTGTAAAAAATACCAATTGTTGAAAGCAGTATTAAAATTGGTAAGCTTGAAAGCACAGTATGGATGGAGCAACAAGATTTTTTCAGAAACACTTGAGGCTTTTAAGGACATACTTCCAAATGATAATGTGTAGCCTTCTTGATACTATGATGCTAGAAAATATTGTGTCCACTAGGGATGAAGTATAAAAAGATCCATGCATGCCCTAATGATTATATATTGTATAGAAAAGAGCATGAAGAGGAACAACAATGTCCGATATGTGAAACCCTAAGGTACAAATCAAATAACACTCCTGGAAAAGTATTGTGGTACCTTCTAATCATACCAAGGTTCAAGCACTTGTTTGCTAATGAAAACTATGCAAGATATTTGAGATGGCATGTGGATGAGAGGATATCTGATGAAAAGCTTCGACATCCGGCTGATTCTTCTCAATGGAAGAAAATTGATCAATTATTTCCTACCTTCGGTAAAGAGCCTAAGAACCTTAGGCTTGGGCTTAGCATGGATGGCATGAATCCTTTTGGTAGTCTGAGTAGTATACATAGTTCATGGCCTGTTCTGTTGGTAATTTACAACTCATCTCCTCTGTTATGCATGAAACAAAAGTACATCATGTTATCTATGCTGATTTTGAGACCAAAACAACCTGAAAATGACATAGATGTTTACCTGGAACCCTTGATCGAAGACTTGAAAGAGTTGTGGGACGAAGGTGTTGATGTTTTGACGCGAACAAGAAGGAGGATTTTAAAATGCGAGCCATAATCTTTTGTACTATAAATGACTTCCCTGCATATGGAAACTTGTCAAGATATAGTGTTAAAGGCCATAAAGCATGTATGATTTGTGAAGAAGGAATATGTTACCATCAACTTCAACATGGAAGAAAGACAGTTTATCTTGGCCATAGGAGATTTTTTAGACGAGGCAACCCGTATCACAAATTAAAGAAAGCTTTTTTAGGTGGACAAGAGTTTGAAGATTCTCCAAAAGCATTGACTGGGGAGCAAGTTTAGGAAAAGGTGAAAAATATGAATGTTATCTTTGGTAAGACTACAAAGAATAGTAATGAGAAAAGTTCAATCTTCCATATTGTTTGAAGCTTGATGTGAGACACTGTATTGATTTCATGCATATGGAGAAAAATGTTTGTGATAGTATTATTGGGACACTGCTTCACATACAAGGTAGTTCTAAGGATGGTGTGAAGGCAAGATTAGATTTTCAAGAAATGGGGATACGAGAAGACTTGCATCCAAAACCATATGGTAAGAGAATGTTTTGTCTTCCAACTACTCATACTTTGTCTAAGGATGATAAAAGAAGCTTTTGTGAGTGTTTACATGGCATCAAAGTTCCTTCAGGGTATTCTTTAAATGTTAGGAAGCTTGTGTCGATGAAAGACTTGAAGTTAGTTGGGCTAAAGTCTCATAATTGTCATGTCTTAATGCAACAACTGCTCCCAGTAGCTATTCGATGCATTACCAAATATGATCTTCAACATATTTTGACTAGACTTTATTTCTTCTTCAATGCTATTTGTAGTAAAGTCATTGAGACAGAAAAATTGGATGAACTGAAAAATGAAGGATATCTGATCTTGTGCCAGCTTGAGAAGCTTTTTCTTCCTTCTTTTTTTGACATCATGGTACATCTAATTGTTCATCTAGTCATGGAGATCAAGTTGTGTGGCTCTATCTATCTACAATGGAAGTACCCAATTGAAAGAACTATGAAAATCCTAAAAGGGTATGTGAAGAATCCTAACCGGCCTAAAGCATCTATTATTCAGAAATATGTTTCTGAAGAAGCCATGGAGTTTTGTCAAGATTACTTGTCAAATGTAGGACACATTAGACATCCTGAACGTCATGACGAAAAAGGTGGTAGATGCGGGGCTTCAGAAAAGAGTATGGATCCTGATGAATTGCAACAAGTCCACTTGTATATCTTGAATAATGTTGATGAAGTTGAAGATTACATTAATACTCATAAAGAAATTGTACAGAAAGGAAATAGTCGAATGACTGAATAAAGGTTAATTAGGGAGCATAACAAAACTTTTGCACATTGGTTTAAACAAAAGGTTGACGGTGAAGAATGTATTTCTAATACAATTAAATGGTTAGCACGTGGTCCTGAGGCTAATGTCATAAGTTGGACTTCATTTGTGACCAATGGTTATACATTTTACATGAAGTCCCTTGATGATAGGAGCACCGTCCAGAACGGTGGGGTTATGTTAGTGGCTGAATCTATGCACTTCTCTAGTTTAAAAGATAAGAATCCTAGATTGGCAGCAATACCTTATTATGGGGTGATTGACGAGATTTGGGTGGTTGATTATGTTAAAGTTAAACTTCCCATTTTCAAATGCAAGTGGGTTAATGTCAACAATGATGTGATGATTGATCAGTTGGAATTTACATTGGTTGATTTGAAGAGTAGAAGTTTTAGAGATGAACCTTTTATTATGGCATATCAAGCAAAACAAGTGTTCTATGTTACTGATCAGGCAAATAAAATATGGTCTGTAGCTCTCTAAAGAAAAAAGGTCTTTGATATTAATCAGGAAAGTCATTCAATGAATGATCTTCTTGAGACTCCTTCTTTTTCTAGGGGTTTATCATAATTGAACGAAGAAGATGTAGCAGACAATGAACATGGCACAAGAAACGATCATCATGAAGGGATATGGGAGGATATCCCTTTATAAAACTACATTGAAGGTTAGTTAGCTAAAATAATTATCATGAACTATATTTGAATTATGTATATTGTGATTGGTGTATATATAAAACTACTTTTTTTGTTGTCGTCACAGGAAAATGAAGGATATGAGGTGTATGTCTTAGTGTAGATTCTCTGAAGCTAGGCCAGCTAGTGATCATCAGCTTGAGAAGAGTGTGTATAAAGTATTTTGGCCCTAATGAATAACAGTATTGTCATTAATGTAATTTAATCTTTGATGTATGTATGTAAGTGAAAAGATAAGGAACTTGGTCAAAACAGCATTGTCATGGTTGTATGATTTCCTTCCATTATGATTGTGTCTATGATTGTGAGTTTATTATTCATGGTTGTTTTCCTTTCTTTGGTTTTGGCTAGCACTGTTTAAGCACAAGGGAGTTAAGTTTTAATATGTTCAAATGAGTTTTGAGTCTCTCACATGTCATTAAGATGTTAGTGGCATCTAGATATGTTGCATTTCTCTAGCGCCACAGCTAATGCAATTATAAGCACCAAAGCTTTGCTTTTTTGTAGTAGTGGTGGATAAAAAATAAAGGGGCGGGAGAGTAGTATGGGCTGCTCTCTCATGGGGGCATATGCCACCCCTGCCTTACAGAACAACGGACTCTTGTTGGTATTGGTGCTCATGGGTTAAAGGTTAAGTTCCTCGCCTTTACTACTAACTTAAACTTCTAGCTTAGTGGTAGAGTACTTGGTCTTGACGCTTATGCCAAGACACTTTAATATAAAGCACCTTTCAAGGCATTAAAAAAAAATAAGGCATTTCAATTTCTTTTTTTCAAATGGGAAGGTATAGCACTTTTTGTCAAAGCGCCATAACTTCCCAATTTGAAAAAAATTAAATGCTTTGGACAAAAAGCAGTTAAAAACTAATAGTAGTGTTCTAATCCATGTACAAAAAGGAGTTAAAAAAACAGGAAGGGTTTAATGATTCTTCACCATATTGTGACAAGCAGGTAAGAATGAACATACCATGTGAATGAATAAATTGATAAGTAAGAGATACTAAGATGATAAGTTACAATTTTAACAAGTTTACTTCATGTCATAACATGTAAATAAGATTGAGTAAGCAAAAAGAGTATTGTTGATAAGCTCTTCAAAATTAGTTGACAGGTTAACATGACCAAAATGACGTGTTCACCCAAACTCAGGTTTGAAAACTTAATTTATTTTATACATAATGTTTTGTAATATGTGACCATTGAACAAAAGATTGGACCGAACTGGCCGGTTCAACTGAAAACCTGGTGAACCGGGCTACTGTCTGGTCTGGTTCAGTGTTGAACCTGGGGGAGGGTTGAACCGGTCAAAAACCAGTTGAACAGGTTTAAACCTGCAGTTTGAACGGGTCAAACGATTTGTTCTCTCTATTTTTTTTTGAAAAAGAGAGATATGGTTCAACAAACAGGCTGAAAAAGAAAGAAAACTATAGATCTAGACCGATATACATACAATATATAATATTTTAATTATAAGGACAAATTTTAATTTCAAGGCCTCCAAAATTTGAAAAAATAAAAAGAATAAATGAGAAAACATTATATATTATATACATGCAATATATAATATTTTAGTCAATTAAGTTGATATTATTCAAGTAATCAAATCTAACATAATCAATTAATTTTATCTATAGAATTTTAAAAATATATTAATAATATTGCAACTAATAAAGTGTAATATTTTAAAATTACCGGTCCGAGCACCGGTTAAATCCCGGTTGACTCTTGAACCTGTTCCGTGACCGATTTATTGCTAGGTTCAGTTTTTTGTTCTTGTATGTGATAGAGACATACAATAGCATAATGGGCATATGTGTTATTGGCATTTCGATCGTTGACCAATAAAAAAATATTAATATAGTAATTTTGTTGTAACCTCGTATGGCACTTTATTTAGAAGCTCCATACAAGATGATTTGAAAAAAAAATGGAAAGCCTTAGAATTTCCAAGCCATTGAAAAAAAATTGAAATGACTTTATGTATGGCGATTTATGTAAAAGTGCCATACAAGGTCTATTAAAAACAAATTAGGCATGTCAATTTTTTTTTTTCAAATGGGAAGGTATGACACTTTTTGTCAAAGCGCCATAGCTTCACAATTTAGAAAAAAAATTAAATGCCTTGGACAAAAAAAGAGTTAAAAACTTATATTAGTGTTTTGCTCCATGTACAAAAAGGAGTTAAAAATGGGTTTTTATTTATTCTAATTTCATATAATACATAGAATGTTGCAAGTTGTCCAAAGTTGATAGTAGTGTTCTAATCCATGATTCAAGCACCTTCTAAGGCCTTGAATATTCAACACAAAAAACAAAGCCTTTTTTCTTAAAAAAAAGGGCCTCAACAAGCGCCTTCTAAGGTTTTCAATACTCAATGTTAAAAAACACTTTTGTTTTAAAAAAACAATTAAAAGGCTTTAGAAGGCACTTGCCTAAAGCCAAGATTGTGCCTTGAATATATTCAAGGCACCAAGCACCATGTGGTGCCTTAGAAGGTGTTTGCTAGGCAAGTGCCTTCAAAGGCCTTGCCCCTGCGACTTCAAACTGTGCACTGTGGCCTTGAATATTCAAGGCACCCATAAAAAAAAACGCCTTACGCCTTGACGCCTGTCAAGGCAAAAAAAAAAAAAAATCATTCAGGCTATTTACTACACCTATTTCTCACTTTCGCACTTATTTTTTAAAAAAAAAATTAAGGCAAGCTATGGTGCTTACCTAAGAAAGCGCTATAGCTAGCCTTTTATTTTTTATTTTTAAAAAAGAAAGGCCTTTTACACAAATAGTTATTTAAAAAAAATTGGATCAACTTGTATGGCGCTTGCCTGCATGGTGGGATATTTTAATATTCCCTTGTATGGTGCTTTCTGGGCAAGCGCCATGCAAAGAGAGTATTTTTTTAAAATTTTAAAATAACCCCCTGTATGGAGCTTCACCAGGCAAGCGCCATACAAGGTATTTGAAAACTATAATGCTTTCCTGGTCAAGCGTTATAGCTATCATATGTATTTTTTTTAAAAAAAATGGAAGTCTCTTCTGGCGCTTGTTTGAAGAAGTGTTATAAAATTAGCACCGTTAAATATATATTTTTTAGTAGTGTAAAGAAATCATGTTACATGTGTTATAAATTGAGTACTTTAACTAGCTTTCTTAATCTCTCCAAATTAGATAAATTAGTCTTATATTAAGAATCGAGAAGTATCAATTTTTGAAAGCTACCATAAATTTATAAGAAGTATCAAATTTTAAAAGTTACAATAAATTTATGTACATGATTTAAAATTTAAAACAATATATCATATAAAATTTATGCCTAGTTAATTTCATTAGTATATTTATCATTCATGAATAGTATGAATAGTAGTACGCCTCATTTCTTAAACTACCAGATGTGCATGGGTCTAACAATTAGTTATATAGTTATTCCCAAACCAATTTGAACTTGAGATAATAATCCCTTTTAACCAACATATAGTTGGTCGAGAGGTATAAGATCCCGTTAGATCCCCCTGAGTTTTAAGTTCGATTATTAAAAAAGACACTTGTGTTGGAAGAGGTAGCCCTGAACTGAATACCAAAAAATAATATTAAAAAAAAAACCCTTTTATGACTTAGAGTACCTAGGTTTTCGGTTTTTTCAGGCAGCAATTAAAATTAAAATGCTAGCAAATAACTAAACGTATATTCTCATAATGGAATAATAATGGGGCGATTCAAGTGATGTGGAACTTTTTGGATCATTATCAGTCCTTATCTCTTCTCTCGAATAATTCATCAATCCCTGTTAATTTAAAGATAGCTATATTTGAACAGTGAACACTGATTTACGACATCCATATCTTGTATCGCACTGTTATTTTGTCCCCCAATGTCTCATGCACTAATTATTCTCTCAACAAAGAGTTTGAACTCACACCTTCATGCTTAAGAAGCTTTAAGAAATGTGCTTAGTGTCACTTGAGCTACAAGTTCCTTACTCTTTATAACACATTGTTATAACTTGTGAATAATACAATCTATTATATATTTTATTACATATTAATATATTAAAACATCAATGTCTCAATTAGGGGTTTCCCGAACACATTAAAGCAACAAATAGAACGGTTAATATTAATTGGTCTGTTTCCATACTTGGAAAAAAAAACTAATAAATGGATTAAATCGATTAATGAAGTAACTTAAAAACCAACAAATGTTTTCATTCAACATGATCAGTTTCTTCTTTCATTATTACTGCATCAAAGGAACTGATGAGGGAGTGTAACCAAAAAAAAAAAATTAATTACTTCCCATTTATAAAACACTGCGCAAAACATCCTTTTGGCGCCACCCTATATCAATCAAATCAAACATGGCATCAGGAACCAAATCCTCAAACATGTTCTCCTCTGTGGTTTCTTTTGCGGCAGCCACATTATTAATAATGTTTCTGTCAATTCTCACTGTCGTGCCAAAAGCTCAAGCTCGGGACCAGACCATATTTGCAGATCGAGCAAAATGCTTCACTTTGCTAGCAGACGTAGCCGGTAGCAAAGAATATTGTACTGGCTTTCTAGAACCTTCTCGTCCTCCTTCTCCTTCAAATGAGATGGGAGAGTGGGATCAAGATCTAGAACAGTGTTGGTCATCTCTAAGGAGCATACAAGGGTGCGTGGAGGACATATTTTTTGCACTGTTGAGTGGTAATTTTAGTAAGCTAGGGCGTGATTGTTGCCAGGCGATTGAATCTATTGCTATGGATTGTTGGCTTAAGATGTTCCCTTGGAACCCTATGTTTCCTACTTTGCTTCTGGATTCTTGTAAGAATCTTTAATAACATACTGACGCTCTCATACGCCGAGCCAGCGTTCATGAAATATGAGTTGTATTCTTATTAACTGAACCAACTTTTCATTAGTTGGAATGGTGATCGTTTTCTCGAATAAAGAAAATACGGTTTTGTTTGGTTCTATTGCCAAATACTTTGAGACGATAATGCAATGGAGTACACTGAAATGTAATGTACTGCTAATTCAGCAATATATTTAATTTGTTTTGCTATAAGATTTGTTCAAAACAGTTTACATTTAATCAAATAAAATAACAATGAATAGCTTATAATAATGTCCTTAAAAAAGGGGAAAAAACGCATTCCGTATTCATCGTCTCTCCATATTCATTGTCTTCTTTTTCGACAGAAATCCCAAGTACAGATCAAAGCATATGCACAATCCAACACCGCTCCTGTTAATGTAATACATCCTAATTATCATTACAAGATAACAATGGGTTGAACCAAACCGAATCATAGTTTCCTTTGCGAATATCATGCATTTATTGTATATATTTGTCATTATTGTATAGTTTTTATTGGTAGTTATTAGCCTTAGTCAACTTTGTTAGGCATTATTAGCTTTTATTAGTTTTTATTGTTTTGTCTCATTTTCTAATGTATAAATAGTCACTTGTACCTCACTACTGTGATATGATAAAGTATTATTCTCTCAAATTGTCAACATGGTATCTGAGCATCAGGTTCTAAATTATTATTAGGGCATTTCTTGGTAAAGGATCGAATGAGTTTCTTGCTTTAGTGGCTTAGGGCGGTATTGTGCATGTTGCTAAGGAGTGTTTGGACTCTCACCACCTACCCAGGGATAACCAAAGATCTCATATAAGCAACCCCAGAAAGTCGACGGCGAACGACGACGCGTGGTGTCCACACATGCCACCCAAGTCTTATGCAATAGAAGACAAGTCACAGCGCGTGGTAGCGCATGACCAGTCCAAGCCGACGACAGCTTCTTCTGCTGGCGATGAAACATATTTTTCGATGAGATTCATGTCCTTCCTTAGCTAGCAAATTACTTGTTTGATGTTTATTGTTCATATTGGAGATCAGAGAGCATTGGTAATGATGAGTGATAAGTATATATTTTATAATTAAATAAGTGTAGATTCTCAGATATATTTGATTAAATTTATTAATATTGTATACTTATTTAATTATCTTTTATATATTTTTCTATCTTTTAATTAATTATAGGATAAAAGGATATTTTGATATAAAATCTAGTCATATCCTAATTTATTTTGTAAGAGATATTATAAGATTCAAGTGAGAAAAAAATATCAATATAATATATCTATATTGGATAATCAATAAAAAAAAGAGATAAACTAAGAAATTGTGATAGAGATGCATGTAGGAAGGCAATATATACCTATATATATGCTAGGCGTAACAAGAGGGAGGAATGTTCTATGTTCCTGGTTGGTGACAGCAAGGCAAAAGCTTTAATGGATGAAGATTAAAGTTTGGAGATGCAAAAGAGCGATAGCACAGAAGAAAATTTAGAATTGAGTTTTTGCTTCTCCTTTCTCTTCTCTTCCTTCTTTGTCTTTTTATCTTTTCTTTAGTTAGCTATTATTTTAGTCATGAAAATACTCATTTTATGTAGTTAAACCTTGGTTTTGGATTATTTAGTTTGATTATGGATTAGTGGATGATAATTTTTGTCATTATTTGCTTTAATATTCTATTTGTTGATTTAATTGTGTGTTTGATTATCTTGAAACAAGAGACATCTGATTGGGAGATTATTTTGGTATTCTAAAGGAGTCTAGACATAAGGAATTTAGAATAGACCTTCAATTGGATCATTTAGGATTAGGGTTTTGAACTTAATCTACTTGTAGGATAGACATATATGTATCGGCCTTACATAGTCTCATTAGGCAAATATAACTTTAAATGCAATTACTGGAGAAATTAGACACTAAAAGGTAATCAAGGCTAGAATAATCCAAGTCATCGCTTAAGATCTAGAATCATCCTTAGCTTTCACAATAGTTATCGCTTAAGCAAAAGTGTAAAGTCATTGCTCAACTGCATTGTTGACCAAGTCCTCATGGGAACAATATTTTACTCACTCTTTATTACTTTATATGGAAGCGCACTTGTGGAGTTTTTGGCTCTATGTTTTGTCCTTATCAATGAAGCTTCTTATCCACATGTTCGTTTGCTCATTATTACCTCATACCAACGGCTCTTTCTGAGAAATACAAATTCTCAACTTGAAGCTGAGGTATTCATTGTCAGTAGGTGCTAGCATTAATGGCTCAAAAAGGAAACTTCCTTCAAGCTCTCAAAACATCAAAAATAAAGCATTATGGCTTGTTGATTCTAAAGCATTGGATCAAATGACTGATTGTTCTCAACTATTCTCTACTTATACTCCATGTGCTAGAACCTTGAAAGTTCAAGCTGCATATGGCTCTCTTGCTTTAGGCACCGGTAAAGGAAGCATCTGAATATTTGAATATATCGGTCTTGAATTGGTTTTTCATGTTTCAAAATTAGAATGCAATCTATTGTCTATTAGTCAATTGACAAAGTAATCTAATTGTTGTGCTAATTTTCTGCCCACTCATTGTATTTTTTAGGGGGCCTATCATCGAGGATGACAATTAGCTATGCTAAAGAGTGTGAGGGGCTATCACTATAAAAAAATACAGTTTAGTAGCGGTTAAAAAGGTGTATTTGTAGCGATTTTAACCACTACAAACGACATTAGTAGTGGTTGCCAAAACTGCTAAAAAATCCACTACTGCAAACTGATTTGTAGCATTTCTAAATAATTGTAGCGGTCTATTCCAACAGCTACAAGATTCTCATGTTGATAACACATTATCTATCAAAATTGAAACTACTATAAATGTTGGCGCAACAATTTCGCGTGGTAGAAAATGAAAAATGAAAATTTGGCTCCATTTTTGTAGTGGTTACCAAACAGCCACAAAATTGAAATAGTAATTTTTAAAAACTGGTGCCAAAACTTTGAGTGGTTTCTAAACCGCTACTAATATCATATGAAATTTTAAAAGCAGCGCGAAAAATTTAATCTCATTTTGTTTTTAAATTTGTAATGGTTGTTGTTCTTAAAACCTCTACAAAATTTTTTGAAATTAAAAAAATATACAATTATCCGTCTCCATTTTTATAATATTGGATTGAATTGTTTATTATTTAAGTAGTTAGCTGATAGTAGTTATTATTTAAAAAGAATGATTAAATTAAATTAGAAAAGTACAAACTTTATATATGTAATATCATCGAGGATATGTAGGTAATAAGAAATTATTATGTTGTCTACTATGTGGTTATCATTATGGAAGGAATATTGAAAATGGTGAGGAAATTTCCTTCAATTTTTGTAAAAAAGAAAAATAATGAGAATAAGTATTATTCAAGAGAAAAATATAATATCCCAAATTTTGGGATTGAAGGCTTGAGAATAAGCCTAAATCAAGTGGACCGCTAAGCCTCAGTTTAGCAAAAGTCTCAGGAATGAGGATTTGCTGCCAGTGAAAATTTCTTGTGAGGCAGTGACATTGTGATATGGTTTTGGATAATTAAATAATGTCCAAAAATTGTGAAATTTTATAGGATGAAAGTAGACATCCATAGCTTTAATTTGATAGGCAATGGGAAATTTTTGGAGATGTATGCAAAGAGTCATAAATTTTTGAAGTTAGCCCAGAAAAACTGTCTCCTTTCTGGAATAGTATCCAAAGACTTAAATTCTGAGAGTTTTGTACTTTCATTTGACTAAAGGCTATATTTTTTCTTGAAACTAGACTCAATAGGGGTTTCATATCCTTTGGAATCACTCTAATTCGATGTCTACAAATTAAGTTACAATTTTTTAAAATATGGGCATAAAATCTGCCAAAATTGCCACTAAATCCGAAAATGGAAAAATTTGTGATGGCAAATGATGTAATCTTGAGATAAATTCACGTCAGCCCAATTTGGCTTTTCCCATGGGTGTGGGATGTGATTATGGATGGACCAAGAGAGAAGAGGAATTAGTTGCATCTTAATAGGCTTTATGACAACATTACATAGAGAGAAAGTTATGTACATAAAGTCAACATGTTGGGAATTTATTAATTAAGGGGAAAATTGGAATATTTTATAAAAAATCAATCCCTTCATCTCTTTCCTTCATTTCAATTGAACAACAAGAGATAAAGAGAGAGAGAGAGGAGCAAAATTTAAAGGTAAGGTTGATTTTCCTTAGTGTTTTGGCTTCTAGCTTGTGTAATCCTTTCTTTAAGCTACTCTTCTCCATGATTCAAGGTATCTAGGAAGCAAAATCTTAGGGCTTGTGGAGGTTGAGTTTCAGTCAAGAGAGAGGACCAAGGAGAAATCAAAGCTGACTTCATAAACTTCAAATCTTGGTTGCTATTGTTGTTGTTGTTGGATTGGTTGGTGGTTTTATGGTTGATTTATTGTTACTTGTAAATTTGGGATATGTCAAACCCTAGCTGTTATGCTGCCTAAATTTAGTCTAAATCATGTTTAGAATATGATTAAGTAGTTAAACAAGTGATTAGGAGTAGAAAGGAGCAATGATTTGAGGTTGAACATCAAAAACCACAATTTTCCCTTTTATTTCCTAAGTTTCGCCAAGTGTAAAAGTGAGGCTAGGAACTGGATTTTCATGAAATTGATGGTTCCATTGTGTTTAGGAGGGAAAATTAGGTGAGGTTAGAGTTAAACACTTTTTCAGCAAAATCCCTAAAAAGTGAAATGACAAAAAGCCCCTGAAACCCTAATGAGGGGCTACCAAGGGCAAAACTTTCATTTGACAGTGATTTTATGAAAACCGAGGCTAGAAATAGATTCCTTGGGCAAAAATATGCAAGAATAGCCAAGGTCAAAAATTCAAAAAAAGAACAGTTGGATCGGGTATAGCGGGGCCGGGACCCAAAGGCATTTTGATAATTCTTCAATATAAATTCATATAACCACTAAAAACACTTTGTGTAACCCCCTGCCTTAATTAGCGTAATTAAGATTCGATAACGCTTAGTAAGAAGGGGTTAGAGACCATCAGATAGTATAAAACTCATTAAAACACCCACTAAGTAGTAGGATCTTTACAAAATTTTTGAAAACCTCTTTCCTATTCCGGTCTCAAGTTCAATTATCGGATATAATTACCTGTGCAGTTCATTTATATTCATACATATCAGAGAATATAACCAAAAATTCCCGGCAGGCCCCGGGTTTCATTCATTCACTAAAAGGGTTAAAACTCTCATAGAGGGGATTACACAGCTATATTCATCTAGTAATTACAACCCAAAGATAATTTACAAGTTCTCTGTCCAATATGGTCAACCAACACATCCAAAAGAGATTGTCCCTACAGGGTTCTAACCACTTCGAGTCGTGCGCTTCTCCTTAGAGCCACTCGTCCTGTCTGAAAGGTTAGTTTAAGGAAAGAGTGAGATTCAAGAGAATCCCAGTAGTAACAAAACATTTATACCATACATAAGCACGCAACAAGTAAGCAAATCATCATACAGTAGCACAAATCACACTCCACCCTCATCCTCTTTCTCTACCGGGAAGGCACACCATCCTAACCCGAACCGTTGTTAGCTACTCAGGGACTATTGGTGTGGCAATGCATACACATAGCCTTATAGCTCATATAGCTATCTGGCTTTCACAAATGGCCCGTCGGCCTTCACAAATAGCCTTTCGGCTTTTCACATAATCACAAAGTCACACCTCATCCTCATCCCCTTTCTCCGCCGGGAAGGCACACAACCCTTACCCGAACTGTTGTTAGCTACTCAGGGACTATCAGAATGATGGTGCTTACACATATTCACAATGTCGCAGCATACGAATTTATCACAAATCAATGATAATACACACATACAATGCATCACATATGGTACGAAGGAAAAATTACTACCTCGTTCCTTCCTAACGTTTGCTGGCTCAGTAGGCTCACGAGGACGGTAGATATCAAATCCTATAAACCAAAATAGGGACAATAGGTCAATCTCTTTTCCAAGTTTCCAAATTTTGCAATACTTTATGTTGGTTATCATTTAGACTCTTTAGGTGGCTATAATAGGCCTAGACATATCCCCAAAGGGTTGGAAGAAATTACCCAAAAGATACATTTTTCGGATACAAAACACCAATTTTGGGCTGCCTTACTCGAGTGACAACCACCTCACTCGAGTGATGCCCACAATTGTGCTCGAGCACCACTGAGTGAAACACAGAAAGTGCTTGCCCGAGAGCAAAAAATCACTTCCAGGCAAGACCTCACTCGAGCACAGGGAGCTGTACTCGAGCAATAACTTCAGGTGTAGCCGAGCACCAAGAAGTGAGGCTCAGTGAGTGACTACCTGAGAGCAACCATAAATTCCAAAGTCTTAAACTCACTCCCACACTCGAGCATGCCCATGCTCACTCAAGCAAAATCATATCTCACTCACAAGTCAGGAAGTATGCTTGCGGTTTCTGCCTAAAGACTTAACTAAAACACCCAGAAATTCACATCGTGCTCGAGTGAGATCCTCCCTCACTCGAGTGATGCCTATCAGATGCCAAATCGCAGCAACTGATATGGTTTTCCAGAATTGACCAATTGGCTACCAATAGTCCCAAAACTCATACCACAACTCATTCTCACTTGTTTTCACACCAAGAACCCATTGGCAACCACAAAACAAACGAATTTCACTCAATCAACACATTCTCAACTCTAGTTCACCAAAACCACACAAAACCACAATTTTATCAAACTACCTCATTCAACTTCAAATCAATTCCAACCAACTTCAAGTATCACAACCTACCAAATAAACAGTGACACTTTATTCAAATCCTACATTTCACTTTACATCATATTTAGGGTACAATTTCAGAATTTATAAAACTTAACCAAAAATCATAACATATATACCAAAATTCATCAAAAGCTTACCTCTTAAGCTTGCTGAAATCAAAACCTTGATTCCACCAACTTTCAAATTTTCTCAAACTTCCAACCACCAAAAATCAAAATTCTGAGAACACAGCAAAGGAGCTCTCAATCTCTTGAACAAACTTAATGAATAGCCTTTAAGCATTTAAGGGCATTTACTTACCAAGACTCAAGCTTGTTCCTTTCTCTTTCCTTGGCTAGTTCAGCAAAAATGGAGAAGGAATGAGGAGAGAGATGAGGTA
The DNA here is from genome assembly GCA_963210345.1 of Inga oerstediana. Taxonomy (NCBI): domain Eukaryota; kingdom Viridiplantae; phylum Streptophyta; class Magnoliopsida; order Fabales; family Fabaceae; genus Inga; species Inga oerstediana. Next base: position 45,965,269 of record OY723407.1, read on the forward strand.
AGAGAATGATGATCACATTTTCCCTTCTTCCTAAGCTTCTTCACCGACTTGAGAGAGAGAGAGAGGGAGAGAAATTTGAGTTTGAAACTTTGACCTTGATCCAAAGGTCCATATTTTGCCACTTGGCACCATCTCATTCTTCCTACTATGATTTCATATGAGCTTGCATACATAGAATTCCACCTCTTGTTCTTTCAATCCTAACCATTGATCTTGATTACTAGGGAGTTTTCTCTCCCGTAACTGACCAATCAGTCAGTAAATTTACCATTTTGCCCCTGATTGTCACAATGCTTAATAAACCATCGCTAAGCACCTTTATATCACATTGCGCAATATATACTTTAAATGTGCTTAATTAACATTAATTACACCACTTGGAAGTTATTAATCCTTGGTTACAATTCAGGATATTACACTTTGGAAGTGCCTAAAATAGCACATGAATGGATTTTAACTTAATTCTTATACATTTGACATTTTAAGACCAAGTTGGGAGCTCGAGTCGTTGGCACGCATACCGAAGAACTTATATCGAGTTGGAAAATGTCTAAGGTAGTGACTTTATACTTCATACATTATGCCAATGTTATATGATTATGTATACCATTGTTTGTGCTTTAATTAATCAACATGGTTGCCAAGAAGGGGTAGTCTGCCGAGAAGGAGCAGTTAGTGCGAGAAGTGCACTTATACGTGGTTGTTGAGTAACAATCCAACTAAGGTGTATGGATAGTGGTGGTTGAGCCTTATATATTGTTCATTAATTGGTGCATTATTGAAGCATAACATATTTACTTTTCACATTTTATATGAACGATAATCTATTGCTACTGAGATTCCCTGGAATCTCATCCTTTTTCATAAATGATAAATGTGCTAGTAGGAACTGGCGGATCCAAAGGCAAGGTGGTAGACACGGGGAACTGTTGATGCAGATCCTGAGATAGGGATAGAGGTTATATGTAGTCTTTCTTTTTGAATATTTTGGAAAAATTTGTAAATATTATCAAACCCTACGGGGAGACCCTTGTAATGTAATCAAGTACCTTGTATTAATAGATCAGTATATTTATGTTATTCCTATTTTGCTAACCGAACTACACCAAGACTACTCTGGTTAATATCAATGATAATTGGTGTGTAAGATGTCTTACAAAAAAATGTTGAAATCAAAGAATTAAAAAACATTTTTGCCATATTTGATCACCTTGTTCAGCTCCTTAACCCTTAAAAAAATTTTAAATAAGAGAAAACGAAAGAGAGGAAGGGTTGAAAGAAATGGAGGAGTGCTTGAAATGAGGTGTGGTAGAAGTATTTATAAGGATTTGCAATGCACTTATAACGATTAATGTAACAGGCTTTGTAACAGTTTATTTTTGTAGCGGTTATTGTGATGTTCTTTATAGTGGTTTTTACTTTTATAGCATTTTTATTTGATTTTGTAGTGGTTATAAAACCGCTACAAATATTGTTCTGAATTTTTTTAAAAAAAATATACATTAAGGTTTACAAGGACAAAAGTATAATTTGTTTAATCATTCTTTGTTGCCATCCTTACAAAAATTATGTGAAGAAAATGTTAATGTGGTATTATTTTGTACAAAAATTAAATTTAAATTATGTGAACTTAAAAAAACACACCAAGCTATAGGTAAATAGTCATCCCCTCAGGGAAGAAGTTTTTGAAATTGGCTGGCTGGAATGGTTCACTCTCATAAGCGATGTTATCGTCATCACCCATATTGTAAAGGTCTCAAGGCTTTAAATAAACCACTATGTTTCAATCCTTGTGCCTCTCGTCCTTGACATAATAAACCTAGTGTGCCTCTGAGGAAAGAATATATGGCTCATCATCTTGAGATTGACCAGTGTAAATTGGCCAGGAGATATTGACTGATGTGATGCCTAAATTGTCAATTGTGAGTCCTTGGGAAGTTGTCATATTTACCTACAAACACTTGAATAGAGTCATGGTGAAACAGACTTGGTAATTTAGTTTGACAACATCAAGAAGCTTTCTATAGTAAGGGATACCTCTGAACTATATGTTGCCGTCACTGCTGCTCACATAACTCCTTGTCTTAAAGGTGCCATAAACACCCGAATTTTGAGTTTGCAATCCTTGATCTCATGAAATGTGTAAAACTTGAAACCAATGACATTGTATGCTATAAACCTTTTTGCATGGTCAAAAGGGCCAGTTGTGAGAGCTTTGAAATTTAGAGAGAGTGGGTTGCGATTATTTAGTATTCTGTGCGCAAACTACTTTAGGAATTTTTTGTGGACCTTTTTGTCAACTTCAGAGGATATTTGTGTACGGATCCTGAGTTGACATTTCACATGACTTCTGAATTTGCTGCAATTAATCATAGGAAGGTGATCATGAAATGTAAGTACAAAATGTTAGGAAATATATAGAAAAATATATGAGTGTACAATTCTTACTAAAGGAATGGTTCAACTTGAGGACAATTAATCAAGACATGTCTTTGTGCTTGTAACTTATCAGTTGCCATTAGTTTGAAGTTTTCACTTCCTCCAACTAGTTTACCAACACGAGGGATTAACAAATCTCTTCAAATATGGAAGAGTGAAGAAAATGTTTATCTTCTGCCATTGCTGAGGCACAAAAGCAGAAGTCCTTGTAGTCTTTTGCCTTGCTTTTGCTATATCGTTGCCCTTTTCGAACTTGAATTCAACATCCTGAAGCTGTTGTAAGATATCTGCACCAACTAAAGTCTGAGGAGGTCTTCTTTTTTCTGGTTTACTATTGAAATGTTTTCGTTGCAATCTAAACTTATGCTTACCATCGAGAAACCTCCGATGACCTATGAAGCACTATTTTTTACTGTGGGGAAGGTGCACTGAGTTGGAGTCAAAATTGTAAGCTGGATAGGCTATCGTTGTCAAAATTGTGGTTGGAGATACACTTCGATGTCGTTACTTGGTGCCTTTTTGCCTAGAATAATCATAGGCAAAATGAAAGAGCTTTGTTTCATACACATCCAGGGGCAAGTTGTAGGGAACTAAGACTAAAGGCCAAATACTGTAACTTATGCTAAGATTCCCAAATGGATTAAAAATCATTGATTCCCAAAGCAAGCCGAACATTTCTAGGGTCATTCATGAAAGATGGAAAGTCTGAGTCGAATGCTTTCCAAGCTTTTGCATCCTATAGATTTCCTAATTTTCCATCTTCATTCTTATCAACTTCATGCCACCTCATGTGCTCCACTGTTTTGGACGACATAAACAATCTTTGTAAGCGTGGCTTCAAAGAAAAGTATCGAGAATCTTTGCAAGTTTCTTCTTCTGTTTTTCCCATTTCAAGTTGTTTTATACCTCGAGGTGTAACATCGCTTACAAGTCTCCTAGCTAATATCATCTCCTTAATATAGCTACAATCATTGGGGCATGCACAAATTTTTTGGTAGTTTAAGCCTAATCTATTAATAATCTTCTTGGCCTCGTAGAACGATGTGAGAATCTCCGTGTCGGGGAACGCATCTTGTGATAATTCTAGCAATATCGATATTCCCTTATCTGTGACTCCATACAAGCACCTGATATGATATAATTTAATTAAGAAAGATAATTTTGAGTATTTTTGAAAGCCTTGATATAAAGGATGATCTACTTCATTCATTAAGCTGAAAAAATCCCAAGCTGCTTCATTCCTCAAGAATACTAGCTTTGAACCCCTCACTTCTTTATTGAAGTTGTGGTCTTGAAAACCAAATGCATCACGTATGGCATCATTAATAGGACCATCTTCATCTACTTGAACTCTTACTGTGAACTTCGAGGAAAAGCATCATTATATGTCATACCGGATTTCTCACTATGAACTCCTTATAATGTATAGTCTTCCAGGAAAGGCTTCACAAGCAAATGTTCCTTAGCAACTTGTTGTACATGCCACTTCTTGAACTTGTATCTTCAACACGAACAAATGATCTTACCATTACAGCTGGTGTTAGAGTATGTGAAATCCAAGAACTTGTTTAATCGGTACAAATATTCTAGAGCATCGTGTGGCAACTTGATCCATGACTTATCTATAGCTAGTAAAAAATTTAGCAAAGAATATAAGTGAATACAGAATGACGAGTGCCTATAAGCTTATATTCAAATCCTCTAACATTTAACAATTTGTAGCAGTTATAAAACTGATACTATAACCGCTACTAAGTATAAGTTTATAGCGGTTATACTTTAAGAAACCGCTACAAACATTCATGACCATTGGCTATATATGAAATTCAAATTTCAAATGTTTGAGACTTTATAGCAGTTATGTCCATAAAACCGCTGCAAATGTTCATTACCGTTGGCGGGAATTAACACGTTTAAAATTTCAAAATTTTAATTTGCAGCGGTTGCAATTAAGAAATTGCTACCAATGTGCAAGACAATTTGTAGCAGTTAGTCTAACAAACTACTATAAAGTTTCATGAGTGGGATTTAAAATATTCAAATTTCAAGTTGCTAGTTTGTAGCGGTTTTAGTTGCGAAACTGCTACAAATATTAATGACACTTTGTAGCAGTTACTGCCTTCAACTACTACAAATGTTCATGACTGTTGGCTATATTTCAAATTTTTTTTATTTTACAATTTGTAGCGGTTCTTGTTGATAAAACCACTATAAAGATTCATAACAATTTGTAGCAATTACCACATAAAACCGCTACAAAGTTATGTGTATTTGCTATTTGTAGTGATTTAATAGGCTTAACCGCTACAAATCTTCATAATTTGCATAGTTTGTAATGGTTTTTTTTATAAAAACCGCTAGAAATAAATTTTTTTATTTTTTTTTCAAAATTTTCTGGTAAGTTCTAATGAAAGAAGAATTTAACATTAATGAAAATATAAGTATCCAAATGTTTATACATATATTAGAAAGAAAAATATAATTGTCCTAAAGCTATCTAGAAATATAAACTAACTATCTAGAGGGGTAGGATCATGGCGTTGATCATCAAGTCCTCCCTTAGGCGTGGCAGGATCACAACGTTGACCATCAAGTCCTTCCTCAAGGGGGTAGGATCACGGCATTGAGCAGAGTGAACCACCTTATCATCATCGATAGTAGGGGGCGGCTGGACGACGAACTTAGGGACAGGGGGACCTATGGATTTTCCTTATTAGGGAACAGGTGACTCCATAACCTTGATAACATGTAGTTTGTGATATCCTACCATTACATATGCTGAGCATAGTAGAAATCAGCCTGCTGCTGCATCTACTGCATCCAATAGGCCATCATAGCATATGCCGTAGTAATCTCCAAACGGAGTTTATCAATAGACTCCTCCCTTGGACGTCTAACCTTGGAGGTCCATGCTCAAAAGCTACCAACCTCAGAGGTGTTGCTTCCACCACAAACCATGCTAGGTCTGGCGCTTATCCCCATACCCCTCACGTGTCTAAGGTGCTCAACTGAACCCAGACTAGTTTTCAATGGTGCAATAGGGTCCACAGACCCCTGTGACTCTTGGGTCTGGGTCTATCGCAGCTCAGCCTGTGACTGTTGCATCCGCTTTTTCCATTTTTTGAAACAATAAACTATTATTATTATTATTCACAATAAAGTAGTTTTATAAACAATATAATAATAAATTATTATTATAAAATAATAAATTAACTTACAATGGACTCCTCTGCTTACTGGGAGGTCGAAGTCTCGTCATGGTGTCTATGGGTGATAGTGAATAACTCCCCATAGTCTGTCTGGTGGTACTCCTGCTGAGCCTTCGTCTCCTAAAACAATTAAAACATTAAATTAGTATTATGAACAATAAAACGCTAAATCTATAATATGAAATAACCAACTAAAAGTAATTGACATTGTTAATCTTACCAGCTTGTTGTAAGTGACAGTAAATGTCTTCAATCTTGTCATGTGGTGGATCCTCTGCTACTCTCGGCACTTGCTATTCCTCTGAGAAAGAGCTTGCATAAAAATAATAATATTCAAAGTATTAAAAAATAATAAAAATATTATAATTATTAAAAACATAAAATTTATGAAAATTATATTAAAATTATAATTATAAATAAATTACCTACCCCTCTGCGCTCCTCCTGTATTGGACAAAACTCGCCCAGTCGTTCGGTAGGACGCCGTCCTGGACATTGTTGTTCAGTTACTGTAGATGTATCATCCCATCCTTATTCATACTATGGAAGAGACTATTCCTGTTGTTCCTCCAGCCATCTCCCATCTTTATCATTGTGTATCTCTTCCTATTGTCCCGAACGGTAAACCTATCCTATAACACAATTGAATAAAAAATAATTAAACGCAATTACTTATAAATGGTACAATTAATAAATATTAATTAAATACAATTAATTACACAATATATAATATAATTAAATACTATTAATTACCTTTATGGCCTCATCCCACACCAGTTCCTTCAATTCTTTGGGAACATTTTTCCATGTCTTGAAGTGGATAGGGAACCACATCTAATTCGAGCCTAGCTCATTCAGGTAGAAGTTGAAGAAGTTGTTACGAGTGTAAATGGTCTATTAAAAAATATAAGTATACACTGTTGTAAGTAAGTAATACAGAAGTAAGTAGAGTATCATTCCCACAAGAATTAATCACTAAGTACCAAAATGAGTAATTTTAATTCTATTTAGTCGATCGATTAGTTGGTGATTGAGAGTACAAAATAAATATGATTAAATATGAATGCAAATGATATGAAAACAACTATGAGAAAAAATCCCTAGGGATTATATTTCATTTACAAATTTCGGATTGAGTCACTTATCTATTCTGGTTCAATTTATTCCACATGATTGATAGTCGAGTTTCCCTCATTTAATTATTAACCTCTTCCAAGGTCAAGAAATTCTATAATTAAGTGCTAATCCAATATATTCTTATATGAATTTAAGCAATTAATCATGCATTAAAATTTATGGAACTAAGTAAGATTACACAACTCATGAATATATTCCTATTTCATATGCAAGTTATGGTTTTAATTATAGGATCTACACACATGCATTTCCTTCCAGTCTCAACAAAGATATTGAAATCAGTCAAAAGATGACTAATCAATTGAAAGCATTGAGAACAATAATTAAAACTTAATCATGAAGGAAAAATTACAACTAGATTTAATAAGTTAAAATTCAATTCGTCATTAGTAAGCTATATCATCAGCCTAGGAAAATAGAAATTTAGCTTATGATGAAATTAAAAACAAAACCAAAATAAAATAAAAACTTTATAAATATTGCATAAAACTTGATTATTAAATTCTAAAACATAAATATACATCCACAAGATGCATGAAAATAGAGAAAACTAGCCTTCTATATAGGAGGTAAAGCCTTCCATGTAGGTGGTAGCCTATACCATTCATAAAAGAGGACTACCTAAGCCTTCCATGAAGGAGGCATACAAGAAGCAAATACAATGCATGAAATTAACTCTAAGATGATGTTGTGGAGAAGAGAGGAAAGTAATGGATATGAAAATTGTGTGTCATATGTGAGGAAGAGGATGGCTATATTTAAGGAAGAATAGAGTTGATGGGATGGTTGGTGAAATGGTAGGTGAAGTAGTTGATGAATTGGTAGATGAAATGGAGTTGGTGGGATGGTTAGTGGAATTTCACATTTTGATCTTCATGAAAGTTGTAGGTTTGGATCTTAGTTTGAAGATCCAAGTGGAAACTCCTCATTTCAATATTTACAGCTCTAGTTACTACAAAAAAACATTGAATTTCCGACGGAATTTGCCACAAAATTAAGAGTTTCTAATGGATTTTCAGACAGAATGGATTACGTCACTAATAATAGAGTGACACACTAATTTCTGACAGAATTTAGATTCTGTCACAAATTTCTTATGCAATTTTGGATGAAATTTCTGGCGGAATTAATTCCGTCGCAATTTCTAAGGGAAATTTGCGACAGAATTGAATTCTATCGAAAATTTGTGACAGAATATTTGACGGAATTCAATTCTGGCGCAAATTTCCTGGCAAAATTATTTTTAATTTTTAAAATTTTAAAAACCCAAGTGGCAACTTTGGCGTTATCGGCATTGCGTGTCAACTCTAGCGGCCTCCACCTTGTCGCTAGCACCCATATCAGCCACATGTCTCAACCTTCTTCCGCCACATGTCGCAACCTCTTTTTTCTTGAAAATGCAACTCAATTGCCCTTTTTTGATTCAAACCCATTACCTCATCCGTATGCGTGATGCCTTACTGGATGGGCTCAACTGCTTTGGCATTTTATTATTACACAATTATATATATAATCATATTATATATAATCAATTCTGCATAAATATATAGTTGTTTCTCATATATAAATGTAATAATAATATAAAATAATTTTATATATTCTTATAATTTTTAATATAAATTAACTTCAAATTAAAAAATTTTACATCTTAAATAAATTTCATCTGACTATAACTTTCTCTAATTTCCAAAATTAATTGCTTTATTAATATTAATTAATAACTAATAAATTTTATTTTTTCTAAATAAAATTTAATATGACCATTTTGCCCCTACAAGGACCAAAACCTATGGTTGGGAATTTGAAAAACCAAAACCAAAATAAGAAAAAACTTCGGGGATGAAAGATGGTATTAATCCTAATTTTTAAATATTTATATGTCTAATAATATCATAATTTTAATTTTTATAAAGATATTTTTGTTAGTGCAAGCGTTTCACCTAAGAGGGGGTGAATTGGGTGATACCAGAAAATTTCGTTGAGAATAAATAAATTGACTGTAAATTTAAAACAATTAAGAGCTAGGAGAAATATCACCTGAGTGTACACTAGGAGTTATACTGGTTCGGCCACAACCACTTTGACCTACGTCCTATCCTCAGAGCGTCTCTGAGAGTTTCACTATATCTTCCAAGATTAAGTGGGTTCTTGGAACCTCAGTGCACAGCAAGTTCCTTCACTGGACACTTGCTCCCCCTTACACGTTGTAATCAAATCCACAACTCAAGGTTACATAACCTTAAGTTGTCTTAATAACAAATATTGAGTTTGTAATGAAAAACTCTCTCACAGAGAAAATATATAATCACTGAAGTACAATGAATAAGTATAAGAAAACATAGCACAAAGAATTTTATGATCGATGTAAGTTTTTGTGTTCTCAGTTATTGTATTTTGTTCTTTGAATGCTCCATATATATAGATGATTTGTGGTGTCCTTTTGGAAGCATTTCAAACATGTCTGTTAGAGTCGCCCAGCTACAGTTGACTATTATTCGAATTTGAAAACTGTCCGTTTGCGGTAGGTCGCGGTAGGTGAGATCTCGAACGTTTTATTTGACATTTCTCTCATTACATGATTTCTTCATTGTTTTTCTGCAAATATACTAAGTATACTAATATAATGAAAGGTCAATCATATAGATAACAAACCAATAAACATAAGATTAAAATCATGCTTTCTGGACTGCCTTACTCAAGTGGCTACTCGAGTGATCATGTCCATTACTCGAGTAGTCAATTGATTAATCTTATTAAAAATATGGCAGAGAGTAAGTCAATGTTTTCTCACTACATTACTAGATTAAAACATAGGGTAACTTACTTCACAAAACTTTTGAATACTTGGTTACTCGACTACTGCCTTGAGTAAGCATGCCTTTTCTTCACAGGTTACTCGAGTGGCCCCTTGAGTAAACTTTTAAATAAGTGTGCAGATTACTCGAGTGGTCCCTCGAGTAATGAGACTCAAATCTTGGCTGAGAGTACTTGTTCTTTGCTTACCTAATTACTCGAGTGAGCCCTCAAGTAATGCTTCAAATAACTCTGCAGATTACTCGAGTGCTCCCTCGAGTAATGTCTTTTCTCTGTTGTTACTCGTGTGGTCACTTGAGTAAATTGTGACATTTCTTGGTGGAGAGCTACTAGATGATTTCTGCTCTGATTACTTGAATGGCTACTTGAGTAATGGTTTATATAAATTTGCAGATTACTTGAGTGGTCCCTCGAGTAACTTCATCCCAAATTTGACAATGCTTTACTGAGAGATTTTCTCCATCATTACTCGAGTGATGCCTTAAGTAACAAGGTTCATTACTTGAGTGTGCACTCGAGTAACCCCTTCAAAAATATGCCAGTGATGTTTTCCTTGTGCTCTGTCTCAGTTCTTCTTCATTACTCCAGTGCTTACTTCAAGTAATGCTTTTGTCTGCCATTTAGTTACTTTGTTCAAATTCTTTTGTATTATAGATCCAATCTTTGTTATCATCAAAACACATGGGATCTAACATTCTCCTCCTTTTTGATGTTGACAAAACTTGGTAATTTTGAACAAATTTTTTGAAATTTAGTTTTTAATCAACTGCTTCTTGAAAACTTTTCATGTGAAATCTCTTGTTCAATTTAGAGTTGAAAACTCTTTTGAAGTAATTTGGTAATTATCTTTTCAAATATCATGATCTTGAAAAATTGAGTTTTTGTTCTAATTTACTTGTTCACCTTGTATACACAATAAAAAACTCATTAGTTCACAGTGTAATATAACTTCAATGTAATCTTCAATTAAAATTGCATAAGAAGTTCATTACATAATTAAAAAGCTAGTAAAGCTCCCTTAAGCCCTATACACCTAATAGATTTACAAAATCACTTAACAAGCCATTGTTTACAAAATCACTCAAGCTCTTCTCCCCCTTTTTGTCTTCATCATAAGGGTAGGATCAATCAAGATCAGAAGGAGGAATAGATGGCTTGGTTGCAGAGACAGGAGTGATAGGAAGTACCAAAGATTCATGTGAGTCACCTGAACTGGAAGAATCTAAAGATGATGGTTCAGGTTCAAGAAGATTCACTGGGGGTACCTTAGGATCTTCTGGAGGGTTTTAAGGTTAAAATGAAACTAGAGAAGTAATATCTACCTCCTCTATAGTAGAAGGTGAAGATATAAGCACTTCCTCAGTGCGTGCAGGTAAGGCAATAGGAGTAGGCACTGAGTCAGGCTGAACTAGCCATACTGGATTATCAGAGTTGATGTGAATAGGCTCGATGTAGTTGGGTCAGGTATAGAAAATAAGAAGTTCTTTAAAATACATATAGGTAAGGGAGGAAGAGGAGTGGATAAGGATCTAGGCTCAAAAGGTATGGACTGAGAAGGTCCAGGCTGAGAAGGTGGTACAGGCTCAGGAATAATAGAAGGACAAGGAATAGAGGACCCAGATGCCATAGCATCAAGTCTGGCAATAATTGATCTTAAAAGCTCACCCTGGGCATATTGTTCTACTAATATCTCTTTGTGCCTCTTATCCATTCTCTCCACAAGTTCTCCCATCTTCACATTCATATGGGTTACCAACTCCACATTTGTATTGGCAATGTCGATATGGAAACCCTTCAGAATAGTCTCCATAAATGTTTGCATTGAGGCACCAAAGAATGAAGGAAAGGATGTATTAGCTGGAGTAGAAGATTATGTGTCATCCATTCGACTAGTCTTAGTCTAGTCTTCTTTTTCTTCTTGGGACTTGCTTCAAGAGGAATCTTCAGGGGAATATCAATGTTCAGCTTTCCAATCTGATTTCGCCCCACTGGAGTTAACCTCTCAATTAGTTCTCTACTATCCAAGTACTAGATCTTGTTCTTCTTCAAAAATAGAGATATAAGCTGAGGATAAGGCATTGGATTAGTATGTTTTCCTTTAAACCTATATCGCTTGATCTTAGCAAAGATATATTCTTCCAAGTCCTTTTGTTCTTTGAGAAGTAATAAGGTAAATTTTCTGTAGTCCCTTTCAATGAAATGAGTGTAGTTATTGGATTTATTGACTATAGCTCTCGAATAGATATACCATAGTGTTAGATCAAGCATTTCACCCAAGAGGGGGGGTGAATTGGGTGATACTGAAATTTCTTTCGAAAATATAAAACTTTGACAAAAGAATTAAAACAGTAATGAGTAAGGAGAAATATCACCGAAGTGTACACCGGGAGTTATACTGGTTCGGTCACAACCACTTTGACCTACGTCCAGTCCTCAGAGCTTCTCTGAGAGTTTCACTATAGCTTCCAAGATTCAGTGGGTTCTTGGCACCTCAGTACAAGCAAGTTCCTTTCACCTGGACACTCGCTACCCCTTACAGGTTGTAATCCAATCCCAACTCAAGGTTCCACAACCTTAAGTTATCTCAATAACAAATATTGAGTTTGAATGAAATATCTCTCTTACAGAGTGAATGATAATCACTGAAGAATAGAAATACAATTTTAACGTGAAAACAGAGCAATGAACTTAATGATACGTTCGTATGTGTGCTTGGTTGTTCTTTCTCTGTTTGAAGGTTCCCATATATATAGGTAAGTTGTTGATGACCGTTGGGACATTTCCTTTCGTCCGTTGGTGAGTGCGCAGCCACTATTGACTTTTCAAGTTTTTGAAAAATATCCGTTGGTGGTTGGCATTTGAACGTTTCTTTTGACTTCCATCTCTTGAAATGATTTCTTCATTGTTTCTCTGTAAATAGACTAAGAATACTAATACAATGAAAGGTTAATCATATAGGAAACAATATAATGAAAGTTTGAATGATTTCTAAATTTCTGAGTGTGCTTACTCGAGTAGCTCCTCGAGTATCCCTTGAAGTTTACTCGAGTAGCTCCTCGAGTAACATCGAGAAATCATTGTTCAACTGCAAGTCAATGAATAAATATAAGATTACTCGGGTAGTGCACGGAGTAAACTAAATTTCAAACCTTTGGGAATAGTTATTTACTAGGGTAGCTACTCCAGTAATGCTTTTGCAACTTCATAGATTACTGGGGTAACACCTCGAGTAATCCATTAAAAATCTTTTGATTACTCGATGCTCTACTCCAATAATGTTGGCAGGATTTCAAGGCCGAGAGCAATTACCTTGTTACTCGAGTAGGGACTCGAGTAATGCACTCATTTTTACATTGGTTACTCGGGTACCACCTCGAGTAACTGAGACTTTTGAACATGACTTACCCGGGTAATGACTTGAAGTTTACTTTGAAAATATTTCTGCATACTGGGGTACTTACTCGAGGAATCCACTTAAAATAAAGCATGAAAAACTTGTATACTAGAGTAAGTACTCGAGGAAGATGAAACAAAGAGAGATCAGGTTAATCGGGTACCAACCTCAAGTTTTCACTTACTTTAGTATGTTACTCGGGTAGCTCCTCGAGTAACATTGGCAGTGGTACAAAGTGCCGAGAGTTACATATTTTGAGAAACAGAGTTACTCGAGTAGCTCCTCGAGTATCATGGGGAAAACTTGAAGGCGACTGGAAGTTTTCACAGGGTTACTCGAGTAGCTCCTCGAGTAACATTAGCAATAGTACAAAATGCCGAGAGGTCCACATTTTCAGAAACACAGGTACTCGAGTAGCTCCTCGAGTATCATTAGGAAAACTTGAAGGCAACTGGAAGTTTTCACATGGTTACTCGAGTACCTCCTCGAGTAACATTAGCAGGCCGAGAGCAACTCCAAGTTTTTACCTGGTTACTCGAGTAGCGCCTCGAGTAATGGTGGCAGGTTACTGCAAGTTGTCTCTTGGTTACTTCAAGTTTTATCTCATTACTCGAGTAGCTCCTCGAGTAATGCTTTAGAATATTTGCTTCTGATCAAGTTCCTCAGCATTTTCTCATGGCCTTTCTTCATTACTCCAATGTTTACTTCAAGTGATGCTAGTTCCTGTCATTACTTAGTTCAAACTTGTTTATTAATTACTTCCTTTTCAAACCATACTTTTGTTATCATCAAAACATGAGGTCTAACACATAGGACTCGATGAAAATCACACATATCACTCATTTTGAAATTGAGGGGTCCCACTATCTCACCAGGTTTTAGAATAGAAAACAACTTGTTTGAATCAAGGTTAGGATAATTATCATCAGGAGGATTCTCTATTCCTAACCAGGTGTTGATTCTGGAAAGTGAGATTAGAATTCTCTGTCCTCTAACCTCAGAAGTCATTTCTTCTTCCACAAACTTTCTAATAGGATCATTTATGGGCTCTAGATTGCAATAAAAGTGCCTCACAACTTTGATTCAAAAAGGGAGTTTAATAGACAGCCAAGGCAAATAAGAATCATGATAAGGACTTAGGTCAAACTTCAATACCTCTTGAAAAACATTGTAGTCAATATAGTGTATCTTCCACACACTTCTTCTTGCAAAGTGACTCAAGTACTTCTGAGATTCCTCAAGCTTATTCATATTGAATCCCTTTAGAGGGAATATGATTTCTTCTTCACTTTCTTCTGGCTTCTTTGAGGATTGGCCTTGCTTCCTTTTGTGAATCTTATCCAGCATATTTTCCATAACCTTAGCCATATCTATGACATACTTATCCTTTTTTAGCGGCTTCACAGAGAAAGTTGATGTGTTGGATGAGTCAGAAGGAGGAGGAGATGCTGCTTTTGTTTCTTTGCCTCTTCCCGGAGGTGTACTTTTCTTGGTTTGAGCTTTGGTGACAAAGGACTCCTTGATCACAACTCCTTTGACCTTAGGCTTAGCTTGTGGTTTGGTTTTAGCTTTTGGTTTAGGAGAAAGCTTTTGCTTCTTGGTAGGAGGAGAGGAAAGTAAATCAGAAGGTTGGTATGGTTCAGAAGACTCATAAGGAGTGGTAGGATTAGGAGATTTTGTTCTCACCATTGTAGTTGAGAGAACTGAGATTTTCTGGAAAACTGGAGTAGGAAGTCGTGAGTTAAGGCAGTTGATTCTGAGCAATCTAAGCTATTTTTGAAGGTATAAAGTAGTGTGTTTTGACAAAAATGAGAAGGCAAAGTGTTTGTGAAAATTTTTTTGCAGAGCACTAGGAGAATCACTCGAGGTGATTTTGTGAAAAATGAACGAGTTGCGACTAATAAAGACCTAAGGCCCGACACACTGGAGGGTTTACTCGAGTGATCATGAGCTTCACTCAAGTAGCTACTTGAGTGATCATACCAGAAATTTAAAAATGCAGTAAATTCAAGTACGTACCTGGCATGAATAATGTTTTAATTACCCATATATATTCCCTCCATCATTTGATGGCTCTTTAAGACAAATTTAAGCTGAAACTCAGCAAATTTATGATTTGTAACCAGATTTACTCGAGGCTTTACTCGAGTAAGCTTGAAGTTTACTCAAAACCTCCCTCAGGTAATTTGTCCCTTCACATTATGATTGTTCATTTCCAACTGTTATGCCGTTTCATTTGAATTCATTGTGAATTAATGCTTCATTGTCACATTTTCCACGCCATTACTCCATTATCTACTCAAGTAACCATTCATTTACTTTAAGGTGTTACTCCAGCAATGATGGTTACTTGAAGTTGTCCCTCCAATAATATTGTCCTCTGTTAACCTCTGCTTTTCTTACCCTAAAACAAAATATCAGAATGTTGCAAAACAAATTGCTAGAAACTCCGATGCTTAAGTTCGTAATCATCAAAACATCAATAAATAACATTATCTGACGTTTTATAAACATTAATAACTTACAATTCATTGGGATTTACCAGTCCCAATTCTCTTCCAATATATAAGAATTGATCTTTTAGAAGGGGTTTTGTGAAAATATCAGCTAGCTGAAGATGAGTTGGAATGAATATCACTTTAACATCTTTGTTTTGGACATGATCTTTGATAAAGTGATGTCTAACATCAATATGCTTAGTTCTGGAATGTTGAAATGGATTCTTTGCCAAGCTTATTGTGCTACTGTTGTCACAGTATATTAGTATCTCCTTTAGATAAATACCAAGATCTTGGAGTTGTTACTTAAGCCATAACATTTATGTACAACAACTTGAAGCTACAACATAATTAGCTTCCGTTGACGAAAGAGACACTGTATTTTTTTTCTAAACCATGATACAAGTAAGCCTCCAAGAAACTGGCTTTGCCCACTGGTACTCTTTCTGTTTGTCTTGTATCCTCCATGATCATAGTCTGAGTATACAACTAGATATTTACTTCTTCCTTTAGGATACCAAAGACCTAATTCTGTCGTGTCAACAAGATATCAAAAGATATGTTTGACGGTTTTAACATGTGACTCCTTTGGTGCTGATTGATATCTTGTACACATACCCATACTGAATTGGATGTCAGGTCTTCTTGCAGTGAGATAGAGTAATGATACAATCATTCCTCTATATTTTGTAATATTGTAATCTTTTCCCTTAACATCAGCATCGAGCAACGTATTTGAGCTCATAGGGGTGTCTATTCCATTTGCTTCATCCATTCCATACTTCTTCAATAGCTCTTTTAAATACTTCATTTGATATATGAAAATTCCATTCTTTCTTTATTTGATTTGAAAATCAAGAAAGAAATTCAATTCTCCCATCATTGACATCTCAAACTCCCCCTACATTATCTTAGAAAATTCCTTACACAAGGTTTCGTTAGTAGCACCGAAAACTATATCATCAACATAAGTTTGCACGATTAAAATGTCTTCTCATTTTTGTTTTGTAAAAAGTATTGTATCAACTTTTCCTCATAGAAAACCTTGATCAATGAGAAATTTACTTAGCCTTTCATATCATGCTCTAGGAGCTTGTTTTAAACCGTATAATGCTTTTCTTAGTTTAAAAACATGGTCAGGTTTGGTTACATCTTCAAAACCTAGAGGTTGATCTACATACACTTCTTCCATGATGTAGCCATTTAGAAATGCACTTTTTACATCCATTTGATAGAGTTTGAATCCCTTGATGCACGCAAAGGCTAAGAGTACTCGTATAGCTTCCAATCAATTTCTTCTTCCTGATATAGCCTTTGGCCACCAATCTTACCTTGTTTTTGACAATGATTACGGATTCATCAAGTTTGTTCTTGAATACCCATTTAGTGCCAATGATCAGATGATCCTTAAGTCAAGGTACCAAATCCCAAACTTGATTTTTTTTAAATTGGTTTAGCTCTTCTTGCATTGCTATTACCCAATCATTATCTGATAGGGCTTCATCAATGTTAGAAGGTTCAATCTCAGAAATAAAAGTAGAGAAACTACTTCATTGAAGATTTTATTTCTAGTTTTGAATCCTTTATTCACATCTCCTATGACTTAATCTAGGGGATGACTTATATTGTATTTCCAGGCTCTAGGCTGTCCTAGTGACTAATCTTCTTCCTTGGTTTAATCAACTTCTGGGATGAGAGATTTAGAAATAGATTGACCATTTTCTTGATTTAAAACAACTTCCTACTCATTGTTAATAGTTTTGTCAGAGGATTCAAATTCATCGAATACAATATGAATTGATTCTTCAACAACACATGTTCATTTATTGAAAACTTTATAAGCTTTGCCCCGATTAGAATAGCTAGGAAAATTCCTTCATCTGTTTTAGAATCAAATTTTCCTAAGTTATCCTTACCATTATTATGAATGAAACACTTACAACTGAAGATGTGTAGATGAGCAAGGTTTGGCTTCCTTCCTTTATATAGTTCATATGGTGTCTTCCCAAGTTTTATTCTGATGTAAGCTCTATTTAAAATGTAGCATGTGCTCATTGCATCGGCCAAAAAAACTTGAGACACATTCTTTTCATTCAACATTGCTCTAGCCATTTCAGTAAGCACTCTATTCTTTTGTTCCACAACTCCATTTTGTTGAGGTATCCTTGGAGTAGAGAAATTGTGATCAATACCATTAGTATCACAAAATTCTTTAAAGGCTTGATTTTCAAATTCTCCACCATGATCTGTCTTAATACCTGCAATGGACATACCTTTCTCATTTTGCACTTTCTTGGCAAAAACAATAAATTCTCCAAAGGAATCATCCTTTGATGACAGAAAAATGGTCCATGTAAATCTAGATAAATCATCAACAATGACCAATGAATACAAGTTTCCACCAAGACTCTTAACTCTTGCTGGTCCAACTAAATCCATATGTAGTAATTGAAGTGGTCGGTTTTGTTGTAATTTCATTTTTTTTAATTTGAAAGATGATTTAGTTTGTTTACCCTTTTGACATGCGTCATAAATCAAATCATTTTTTTAAAATTTACTTTAGGTAATCCAAGGACTAAATCCTTTTTGAGAAGTTTATCTAGTTGGTGCATGTTGACATGAGCTAACCAACTTTTATCGGCATTACTCAGAAACAATTTTCAGAATCATTTCTACTGATATTAAGAGTATATTAGTAACCTTCCTTTTTTGCTCTGAGCTTTGATTTGAGATTCTTCTTATCAAATTGTAAATCTTTCTTGTTTACAATTAGACATTCCCCTGAGTCAAATATTATCCAATTGTCTTTATCTGCACTTTGACTCACGCTCAGCAAGTTATGACACAATCCTTTAATGTAGTATACGTCTTGTACTTGTATGCCTTTATCATTTTTTATTTCACAAATTTCTGTTATTTTTCCATATTGATTTCCTCTAAATTTTACCTTTTCACCTTCTGTAAGTTGTATCATGGTAAAATTTTTGAAATCACCACATCTTTTTGGGTCCTTTTGGGTTAGTGTAGAATATTTTCTGAACATATAAACCTTTAGATACCCATTTGTAGGTTCCTAATTTTCCTTTCTTTTTGTGAATGCATGATGAAGTATAATGACCCTTTCTATTATAGTAATGGCAATATGCGAAAGGATTTGATGTATTAACAGAATGCTGAAAGTAACTCAAGTACGTCTTACCTCATGCTTTCTTTCTTTCTTTCCTTTTACCTGATTTTGGATCATATCCAATACTAGATCAGTCATTCACAAAGCATTGATCTTTTAAAATCATATTTAACATCTCACTTCCTGTAGTAGATTTTTCAAGAGTTTTTGTGAGATCAGTGTTTTTCTTTTTCAAAGAGAAACAGTTTTCACAATCATTTTCTAAATTCTCTTTAAGTTCTAATTCAAGAACTCTTTTTTTATTTTTGAAACAAACTAGTTCTTTAACTACTTTGATAAATTCGGAATGTAAAGCATTGTATTCAAAAAGTAATTCATCATAAGTAGGAACAGAATCAGTTACCTCTTCTTCTGTTTCTTCATGAGCAACTAGATAGATATTGGCTACTTCCTCATCATCTCTAATTTTATTAGATGAGCTATCTCCCCATATGGCAAATACAAATGCTTTCTTCTTATTGTGGAAGTTGCCTGGTCTCTTTTCTTTATTCTTCTAAGCCAGTTCTTGACATTCTGATTTGATATGTCCTGGCTTTCCACATTCATAGCAGATAACATGTTCTTTACTGCTTGTTCCTCCTTTCTGAAAGTTTTTGAAACCTTGGCCTTTCTTGAAAAACTTTCTGAATCATTTTATTATTAGGCCCATTTCATCATCGTCAAGCTCTTCATCTTCGTCTTGATCTTCTTCTTTTGCTTTCAGTGCTAGACCTCTCTTCTTCTTGTTACCAATATCATCTAGTTCTCATTTGAACTTTAATTTACTTTCATATTCAGAAAGACTTCCAAATAAAGAAGCAACCGATCGTATTGATTCACCTTTTGCTTCCTCAATTACAATGATTTTGGCCTCCCAGTCTTTAGAAAGAATATTCAGAATCTTTCATACTTGGGTATGTTGATCATAGACTTTCCCAAGTACTACAAGTTGATTAACAAGGTGAGTATATCTAAGTTTGAATTCAGCTATCGACTCACCTAATTTCATTAAAAGTAAATCAAACTCAATAACCAGAGTATTGATCCAGTTTTCTTTTATTCCCGAAGTTCCTTCATATGCTATTTTCAGGCCTTCCACATTTCTTTAGCCGTTAGAAGTGTGCAGATCCTGAAGTACTCATTTTTACTGAAGGAACTTGGAATAACTAGAATTGCCTTGCTGTTGAGTGTGATAAGTTTCTTGTCATTCTCATCATATTCTGCTGGTGTCTTAGGAATCCTCTGTGAATCAACAATCTTTTCAGGTTTGTAGTTTCCACTCTCAATGACATCCCATAGTTTGTATTCTGTAGCCATTACGGATACTCTAAACCTGGCTTTCCAGAAAGAGAAGTGTTCACCACTGAAACCCGGAGGTGTGGTGATAGTCTTTGTCGGGAAGAATTCCTTCACCTATGCTTGTTATTAGATCATTCTTAGTTTGTTATACCTAAACAAGAAGACCTAGGCTCTGATACCAAATGTTAGAGCAAGCGTTTCACTCAAGAGGTGATGAATTAGGTGATACCGGAAAATTTCATTGCGAATATATAAATTGACTGTAAATTTAAAACAGTTAAGAGATAGGAGAAATATCACCGAAGTGTACACCAGGAGTTATACTAGGTCGACCACAACCACTTTGACCTACGTTCAGTCCTTAGAGCATCTCTAAGAGTTTCACTATATCTTCCAAGATTCAATGGGTTATTGGCACCTCAGTAAATAGCAAGTTCCTTCACTGGACACTCACTCCCCCTAACACGTTGTAATCAAATCCCTAACTCAAGGTTCGATAACCTTAAGTTGTCTGAATAACAAATATTGAGTTTGTAATGAAAAACTCTCTCACAGAGCAAATATATAATCACTGAAGTATAATGAATAAGTATAAGAAAGCAGAGCACAAAGAATTTTATGATCGATGTAAGTTTTCGTGTTCTCAGTTGTTGTATTATATTCTTTAAATGCTCCATATATATAGATGATTTATGGTATCCATTTACAGTATTTTAAACATGTATGTTACAATTGTACAGCTACGGTTGACCGTTATTCAAATTTGAAAACTATCCTTTTACAGTAGGTAGTGGTAGGTGAGATCTCGAACGTTTTATTTGACTTTTCTCTCATTGCATGATTTCTTCATTGTTTCTCTACAAATATACTCATAATACTAATACAATAAAAGGTTAATCATATTGATAACTAACCAATAAACATAAGATTAAAATCATGCCTTCTGGACTGCCTTACTCAAGTGGCTACTCGAGTGATCATGTCCATTATTGGAGTAGTCACTCGAGTAATCTTATTAAAAATATGGCAGAGAGTAAAGCAATGTTTTCTCACCACATTACTCGATTAAACCATGGAGTAACTTACTTCATAAAACTTTTGAATACTTGGTTACTTGAGTGCTCTCTCAAGTAAGCATGCCTTTTCTTCACTGGTTACTCGAGTTACCCCTCGAGTAAACTTTCAAATAAGTATGCAGATTACTCGAGTGGTCCCTCGAGTAATGAGACTCAAATCTTGGCCGAGAGTACTTGTTCTTTGCTTACCTGATTACTCGAGTGCTCCCTCGAGTAATGTCTTTTCTCTGTTGTTACTCAAGTGGTCACTCGAGTAAATTGTGACATTTCTTGGCCGTGAGCTACTAGATGATTTCTGCTCTGGTTACTCGAGTGGCTACTCGAGTAATGGTTTATATAACTTTGCAGATTACTTAAATGGTCCCTCGAGTAACTTTATCCCAAATTTGACAGTGCTTTACTTAGAGATTTTCTCCATCATTACTCTAGTGATGCCTCGAGTAGTTCATACTCGAGTGCTCACTCGAATAACCCCTTCAAAAATCTGCCAATGATGTTTTCCCTGTGCTCTGTCTCTCAGTTCTTCTTCATTACTCCAGTGCTTACTTTAAGTAATGCTTTTATCTGTCATTTAGTTACTTTGTTCAAATTCTTTTGTTTATTATCAAATCCTTTTATATTATAGATATAATCTTTGTTATTATCAAAACACATGGGATCTAACAATTTTTTTTAAAAATTTAATTTAATTTAAATATTATAATTTTTTAATTTTTCCAATGGAATTATTCCATGGCAAATTGCCATGGAATTTCCGTGGCAAATTTTGCCACAAAATTTATCACGAAATATTTTCCATGGCAAATTTTGCCATGGAAACAATTCTATTGAAACTTTTTTGACAGAATTTTTGATGGATTTCAGTCATAATTTACCACAGAAAAAAATTTCGTATGAAATTTAATGTTTTTTTTTGTGAGTTATGATCATATTAGTGGGCAAAGGTCAAACTAAGACAAATTCACATTCTCAACT
The DNA here is from genome assembly GCA_963210345.1 of Inga oerstediana. Classification (NCBI taxonomy): domain Eukaryota; kingdom Viridiplantae; phylum Streptophyta; class Magnoliopsida; order Fabales; family Fabaceae; genus Inga; species Inga oerstediana. The sequence goes on from OY723407.1 coordinate 45,987,276, forward strand.
TCCAAGCAAAATTTGAAAATCTTGGAGATAGAACAGGGTTTTGGCCTCAACGTAAAAGTTGTAAAGCTCTTTCTTAGCTTTTTATCCATATAAAGAAGTCCAAATCTGACATCTAGAGCTCCAGATATTGCCTAAAAACTAAAACAGTCTAATTTAGTATTTTTCAATAAATTTTATTTTATGCTAAAATCATTATTTTTTATCTATTATACTCAAATTCATTAAATTGAGCTCAAATATCATCCATAAAATCATCATATAAAGGAAAATAAATATGCAAATATTTTACTTATCAAATTCCTCCACACTTATCTCTTAGACATCCTCAGACAACAAGGAGTGACTAATAAGTGTAATATCCCAAATTTTTGGACTAGAGGCTTAAGAATAAGCCTGAATCAAGTGGATTGGTAAGCCCTTGTTAAGTAAGTGACACAAGAGAGCATAATGATATTTCCTAATATTCCGTGTATCTTTGTCGCATTTAAGGGAATAAAATGATGGACTAAAGAGCACAAAAAATGATAAAACAAGGCAATTAGTGGTCACACACAACATGAGTCTGTTTAGAACATAAATTGTAAAAATTTGAAATTGTCGCCAGTGAGTTTCCCTGAGTGGTAGTTTTGTTGTGTGATATTTTTAAATAGGCAAATGATATTTAATGCATATGATATTTCCCAGTACGAAAGTAGACTTATCAATTTTTAATTTGATAGGTCATAGAGGTCATTTAGAGATGTACACAAAGAGTTATGTATTTTTTAAGTTTACCACGTGAAACTGGCTACTTTCTGGAATAGTGCCCAAAGATTGAATTCTGGGAATTTTCAACTTCTAGTTGGCTAAAGGCTATCTTTTTACTTAAACCTAGACTCAATAAGGGTTAAGTAGCCTTTGAAAGCACCTCAATTGAAGGTCTATAAAAAAGGATATAAATTTTCAAAGTTAGATGAAAATACTACCGGTTTTAGGCGAAAATCACAAAATGTATGGGCAAAATGGTAATTTGCCATATTAAGCCAAAGAAAATTATTTTCTTTTGCACACACACTCATTTTCGTCCAAATGAGCTGGAAATGAAGGGGAAAATATTTCCTTGATATTTATGAAGCAATTGTGATCGAGTAATTGAACTTTGAAAAGTCAAAAAGGCGGTATTTCCATAAAATACTATATCTTGTGCAATTTGTTGGGATAAATGATGAAAGCCCAATTTGGTTCATGGAGGACCAAGAGTGGCGTACTTAGGGCCAAGAAGGGAGGAGGAAAAAGGGGTTTAAAGTCCATTGGATTTATGACAAGAATTAAGAAGAGATAAGGTTGAAAAGAAAATTGTGTCATAAACCCAATTAATTAATATATTTTAAAAGAGAGAGGTGGAGATATTTTAAGAGCTTTCCCTTTATATTTCTTTCTCCATCTTCACGACAAGCATCATATAGATAGAGAGAGAAGAACTTGAGAAACTTTGAGAGAAAGATAGCTCAAGAGGCAAAAATCCAAGGTAAGCTTTGTGATTTCAAGAGCTAGTGCCTTTTAACTTGTGTAATTCCTCTTCTAAGTTCTTGTTCTCCATGAAAAACCATGTGTAGCAAGCAAATCTTCAAGGCTGAGGAGAGAGGAGGGTGATGCCTTAGAGATAGAAAGTTGATAATCAACAGGTAACTTGAAGAACTTCAAATCTTTTGGTGTATTGACGTTGTTGTTGTGGTTCTTGGCTTGATTTGTGAATTGTTTGATGAATTTGTAAATTTGGGAAGTTGAAACTCTAAGGGGTTATGCTTCCTAAATTTCCTCAAATCATGTGTAATTAGTTTTTAACAGGTTTAATAAGTGATTAAGAGTGAAAAAGAGCAAGCTTTAAGGGCTAAAACACAAAATCACACATTTTCCCTTTTTAATACCTAAGTTTCAGTCAATGCTGGAAATAGGGGTAGGAGCTAGAATTTCATTAATCTGATGGGTCCATTGTTCTTAGGAGGGAAAATTGTGTAGGGTTGATGTTGATTATTTTGTGAGAAAAGCCCTAGAAAGTGAAATGATGAAAATACCCCTAAAACCCTAACTAAGGGCTATCAAGGGCAAAACTTTCATTTGGTAGTGATTTTGTAAAAACTGAGGTCAAAAATATATTATATATGCAAAACTATGTAGAATAGCCCAGATCAAAATTTTTGGAAAAGTACAGTCAGACCGGGTACAAAGGAACTTAAACCGGGTCCCTAGGGGTATTTTGGTAATTTTGCCGCTTTAGATAGAGATAACCAACACAATGAGTTTAGAATGAATTATGAGTGACTAATAACTCATTTAACCTAAATTTGGAATTTTAGGATATATTGATAGACCGAGCCAGACATAGAGTATGGGACTGATAAACAGGAAAAGGAAGGGCGATCCAGGTCGTGAACTTATCTCTCCTGCATGTATTTGATATTTGTGCTTGTGTATTGATGCATGTGATTGTTTTGCTTGGTTATGTGAAACATATATGAATGATGGAAGTTTTGTTTCTATTTGTGTTATGGCCATAAGTATATTGTTTAAAACATTAAGCATGCAAATATATCATTATGTTAGCATGAGTTTATGTAAAGCAAGCATGTCATGCATTAAGCTCTTATCTTGCATGCATATTGATACTTTTTGCTATTGAGATTACTCCAAATCTCACCCTTTCCATAAACAATAAAAAGTTTTCAGCAGCAGATAACGGCTCCAAGGGCAGAATCGTAATTACTGGCAACGGAAGGTTTTGAACTATGACAAAATGAGACATTGGTTATCTAAAGACCTTTTGTTATTTTTAAGGTCTGTAATTTATTGTGCAATACCTTGAATGGGAATTTTGTATACAATCAAGCTTATTATATTAATAATATCAATATATTTATCTATTCCTATTGTGCCCACGCACCAAACCACACATTAATATTCCGCTGCAAGTCAAAGATAAGTGAGCGTATTACAATAAGTGTTTCCAACAAAATTGGAAGTGTTAAGTCATAAGCAAGACACGATTGAAGAATAAAGAGATCATAGTATTCATGAATCAGTGAAAATATAAACTCGTAACTTTATTTGAAATGAATGAACTGAGTTCGTAATTGTAACTGATTCTCTCTATCTCTTGTAACACCCTAAATTTTATTCACTAAGAATATATTGTGATTATTTTATATATTCAATAAAATGGTGAATATTTAAGGCCAAAGGAATTAAATATTGAGAATTGAAAGGTGAACAATATTTTTAGTGAAATCGCATGTGAGATAGTGAATTTGTCATGTGATTTTGGAAGACCAAATGATGATAAACAATTATGAAATTTTAGGGGATCAAATTAGACATCCTAATCATTCATTTGATATGTCATATGAATTAATTAAAGCTATGTACAAAGAGTTATGAATTTTTGAAATTAGCCCAGAAAATCTGGAAAGTCTCTGGAGTAGTGGTCAAAGAAATGAAATCTGGAAATGATGTGCTCCAACTGGCTAAAGTCCATATTTTTCCTTGAAACTAGACTCAATAAGGGTTCTATAGCCTTTAGAATCTCTCTGAAATGATGTCTACAAATTTAATTATGATTTTTCAAATTTTAGTCAGAAATTCTGCCAAAATTGCCAATTGTTGGGAATTTGAAAAAGAAAGATGTAATAGTGAATGTACAAATTGTGAAATAAAGAAATAGGAGGGAGAAATAATTATTTGGCTCATAAACATGCCAAATGTTATTATCATATGGTAAGGGGATTAGTTTATGAATTATAAAGAAGAGCATATGTCCAATTGCCTTAAAGTAATGCTACATGGACATAATAATCATGATTAATGAGGATAATGGTACACTACTTGAGTGCATGGTTGGATTAGTTGGAGGAAACCCATTTGGTTAGGGAGAGCATTAAGGGGGATGGTTTTATACTAACCAAAAGGGGGAGGAAATTAGTTCAAAGCCAATGGAAGTCTAATGACACAATTGGGAGGAGAAAAAGCTAATGACAAGTGTCAACATGTGATGCAAGGATGGAGATCAAATGGATGGAAGATATTAGAGGCATTTTATAAAACATTTTCCCTTCCTCATTTTCATCCAACACAAGAAGAGAAGAGAGAGAGAGAGAGAGAGCTTTCAAGTTCTAGAGAGAAGGAAGAAGAAGAAGTTTAAGGTAAGTGTGATTTCTTAAGAGTTTACTTGTGATCTTGCTTAGAAACCTCCTTTAAACCTTTCTTCTTCATATAATCCATGATCTTGAAGACACATTTTGAGCTCAAGGAGAGAGAGGAGAGGACGCCTAGAGAGAGAGAGAACTCAAGATCTTAAGAGGTAACCTCACAAACCTTAGATATATTCTTGTATGATGTTGTTGTTGATGTTTGTGCTTGATTTGGAGATTTTTGGTTAAGTTGTAAATTTGGAAAGTCCTAATCCAAAGGGGTTATGCTGCCAAAATTTCTTTGAATCATGGTTAGTATGTGTTTAAATGACTTAATAAGGGATTAGAAGTGAAAAGGTACAAGCTTTGGAAACTAAAACATAAAACTCTAAATTTTCCCTTTTCTTAGAGAAAGTTTTGGCCAATACCAGATATGGGGGAAGGAGTGATATTTTTAATGATTTGATAATTCCATTGGACTAAGAAGGTAAAAATAGGTGGAGTTACAACTGGTCACTTTTTCGGAAAAGGCCGAAAGGCATAATTACAAAAACGCCCCTAAAGCCCTAAATCAGGGCTGTCAAGGGGCAATTTTATAGTTTGACATTGAATTTGGTGATTTTGAGTTATAAAATGGATCCCTTGGGCAAAAATAAGTAAGAATAGCTCTAGTCAAAATTTAGGAAAAATGTGCTATCGGGTGGGACAGTGGGGCCAGGCAGGGGTCCCGGGGGCATTTTGGTAATTTTTTACTATAAACTAATATAACCACAATAAACACTATGGAATAGTCAAAAATGATACTTAGATAGGTTATGACCTATTTTTTGTACATTTAATATTTTAGGATCGAGTCGGAACCCGGAAACGAGACGTTTTACGAGGCACATCAAAATGGGGTTAAAAGAACTTTGAGGTAGGGACATTATCCTTTATACATCATGTCATAGTTATATGATTGTGTGGATGCCATTATTGTAAATGTAATTTGTTAATTAACATGTTTTGCCTAGAGAGGGACAATTAGTGCCAGGGGCACTTAATTCAAATTCTCAATATTTCTTTTTTCTTCCTTTTTCTTTCTCTTTGTTTTTTTTTTTTTGCATAAAACCTGCATCTCTAAAGTTTATGATATATACACACCACACTGGTCAAATGCTCTGCTAATCTTCCAAATGAGGTAAAAGTACTTGATATATTATTAAAACACATGTTAATGGGTTGAGAACAAAGAAACAGTCAATTAGGCTCAAAGGGGCTTATTAACGATATAATTGCAAGGTTGACTATTTGGCTCTGGCTAAAAAGAAAATGAATGCCTTTATCATTTTTGAATGTGCATATGAAATATAACCTCAACCAGATTTAAAGCAAGTTATAAAGTGACAACTTAATGGGTGAATATCACACACAGAAGAAATAGTCATTATAGGCTCAAAAGCTAGCGGTTAGAGGCTTTCAAACCTAGCTCATTTAATCTCAAAATTCATAACTAATTATAACAATCAGTTGTTCATTCATGCTATGAAATCTCTAAATTCAATTGATCCCAACTTAAAACTTATATACTTCTTAAGATCATTACAAAGCACATAAACATATTTTTTTTATTTTTACTCTTTTTTTAAGAAGGAATAAAAACATACAACTAATAAAATGCGTCTTAAGAGTTAAGAATAACTCCTTACTCTGCCATTTTTTTCACACTCTATACATCTAATAGTTTTACTAACTAACTAAATATATATAAAAAATATTTTCTCCTTCCCCAAACTAAATTAGACATTATCCTCAATGTCTTCTAGAGCTTAGAGAAAGTTTTTTTAAACATAAACACATAATAAAGTAAAACCAAAAGATTAAGGAAAATTACAACTGAATAGTGGTATCTGGATCCTGCTTCTAGACTAATAGATCTGATTTAGGTTATAGGTTTGCTGTTGATCGAGCAGCTGATCAGTAGTTGGTGCAGAAATTATGGAATGGTGAGTCACTTGGGGTATGAATCCTGTTTCCACAACATAATCAAAAAAAGACAACAGATCATCATAAAAACCATTAACATTTAACAATCCTAAGGGTTTTTTTGTGAACGTTTAACTTAACCCAATATGCAATACTAGAAATCTTATCCAACATTTTCAAACCACCGGGTAGAGCAATAAAAGCTTCAGCCCTGTAGAACATACGTCCCATACGTTCGAGCAAGTTTGAAACCTTTAACTCTTTTTTTTTTAAGGAAAAGATGTGACCATCTAACTCCTTCACCTTTATACTTAAACCCTTACTTCCATTAATGGTTGTAGCAATGGCCACACTTCCCTTTAGACCCTAGATGCCTCCCCCATATGTAAAGTTGATTTTTCTAGTAGCTAATGCATTTCTAAGTTCTTTTGCTACAGTTAGAAACTCTCCATCCTTTCCCGAATCAGTTTCACCAAAAATGCATATAGATGTAAATCTACATTTTAGTGTGATACACTTTATCTCTTCTTTTCTCTTAGACATTTTATGTTTACAAGTAGAACAATGAATATTTACAAGTGCATATTTATACTACTAAAACAATGACAACGAGATCATGCAAATCACACATTTTTCGAAGAAGTTTGAAAAATTTACCGACATGAATGACCAATATAGGCTGCTTGAAGAAATTTAAACAAAATAAGAAGGAAAGTCAAAACTTAATGAAAGGATAAGATAGATTAGACAAAAGCATGATTATGAACAGTAGTTGTGATTTTGGCTCACATCTTCCTCTAGTTTTATGCCCAGTAATGGCTTAAATGCTTTCTTTGAATTCAGGATTTGTTTCCTATCCAGTTTTCTTATAAACTGGCAAACTGGGTCATTTAACGTCAGATTCCCAAGACAATAGTACTCTTTTTCCTTATTAAATATGTCCATTAAATCAAGATGAATACGATGAACATCACCAATCGGATACGTCTCAAGAGTTTAAATTATATCCTCCAATGACTCCTTACTCAGTCCATCCTTTATGAATTTAATTTTATCTTCTCGATTTATGGAAACCATAACTTTGCTCTTACAACATTGATCACATGTCTACCTTGCACATTTATGATAGACCTACATTCTTTTAGCTCTTCTCTTTTTGGAGTAAGAACTTTTTCCCATTCCTGGCATAGGTTTAATAATTGACTTATGAATATCATTTGCTAAATGTACCTTAGCTTCAATAATCCAGCGTATGTCCTCAGGAAGGCCCAAACGCTTGAATATCTTCATCCTTTTAAGTCGACAGCTATAGATCTTCCTGAGCACATCTTTGGGAAGAGTGGGGAACCTGTTCTTAAGCTTTACAAGAGATTCCTCCATATTAACTTGAAATGAAAATGATGACAACTAAAATTTCTAACGCAGTGCAATGTATTTTAGTGAGTATGAAAGAAAAATAAGCAAGATAAAGAAGTTTTGGATTGCCTCTCAAATAGCTACCCTTTAATGTCTTTATCTAGACCAAAAAAACTAATTTTTTTTTTCTATATTTTTTTGTTCTAGAAGGAGGGCTTACCTGTTGCTTCCTCAAATGTGATGACAGTTTTCAAAGTGTTGAGTATACCGTCATTATACTCCTTTAGCCTTTACCCATTCACTTCAAATTTTTGATCATCATCTTGAATTTCTATGGTTCCAATGTCCATAGTTGAGTCACAGTAAAAGGTCCTGACCACCTTGATCTCAGCTTTCCTGGAAAGAGCTTTAACCTTAAGTTATATAAAATCACTTTTTGTCTCAGTATGAACTCTCTCCTCAAAATTCATCTGTCATGCCACATTTTTGTTTTCTCTTTGTATAACTTGGCATTTTTATAAGCTTGTTATTTGAATTCCTCAAGCTCATTGAGTTGGAGAAGCCTCTTCTCACCAATTGCCTTTAAGTTAAAATTTAAGGCTTTTACTATCTAATATGCTTTATGCTCAATTTCTACTGAAAGATGGCATGCTTTTTTGTAGACCAATTGATATAGGGATATACCAATTAGTGTCTTGAAGGAAGTTCTGTAAGTCTAAAGTATATCATCTAATTTATGTGCCCAATCATTTTGATTGGAATGCATCATCTTCTCTAAGATCCATTTCAGTTCCCTATTTGAGATTTCCACTTGCCCGCTAGTTTGTGGATGATATGGAGTTGCAACCTTATGAGTTACTCCATATTTAGCTAGTATTGATTGAAGCTGTTGATTACAAAAAGGCCTTCCTCCATCACTGATAATAGCTGTAGGCACTCCAAATCTTATAAAAATATTTTTTTCTTAACAACTTCACAACTACTCAACAATCATTTGTAGGAAAAGCAACTGCTTCAACCCACTTGGAGACATAGTCAACAACTACTAAAATGAACTGATTGCTAAATGAAGATGGAAAAGGCCCCATAAAATTGATCCCCCATACATCATAAAGCTCAACTTTTAAGATGTTAGTTAATATGGCTTCATGTCTCTTTAAGATATTTCCCATTCTTTGACATCTATCATAGGTTGCCATAATTCTGTGGGCGTCCTTAAAGAGTGTAGGTCAATAAAACCCTCATGGAAGGACTTTAGTAGCTGTTCTATTTGCTCTAAAATGACCACCATATGGGGATGAATGACAGTGATTTAAGATGCTAGCCATTTCTTCTTCAGGAATGCATCGCCTGATAATTCGATCTGGGCATTATTTGTATGAGAACAAATCCTCCCAAAAGTAATGCCTTACATTAGCCAGAAAATTCTCCTTTTGCACTTTAGAAAGTTCACAAGGCATTACTCTGATTACCAAATAATTCACAAAACCAGCATACCAAGGGATGGGTTGTGATTGCATGACAAAAAGTTACTCATCTAGGAAATTCTCCTTGATTGTGTTAGTGCAAGAGTTTCACCCAAGAGAGAGGTGAATTATGTGATCTCAGAAAATTCAAACCGTATATAAAAATTGACAGGAAATTTAAAGTAGTTAAGAGTTAGAAGAAATATCATCAAAGTATACATCGAGAGTTATATTGGTTCGGTTACAACCACTTTGACATACGTCTAGTCCTTTAGGCTTCTGTGAGAGCTTCACTATATCTTTCAAGATTTAATGGGTTCTTGGCACCTCAGTATACAACAAGTTACTTCACTGGACACTCGCTCCCCCTTACACGATATAAACCGAACCCTAACTCAAGGTTCCACAACCTTAAGTTATCTTAATAACAGATATCGAGTTTGCAAAGAAAATCTCTCTCACATAGCGAATATAGTATCATTAGAGTATAATGTATGAAAAAGAATGAAGAATAGAGCAAGAGAATGTTTTTCGTAAGATGATTGTTTGTTGTTATTCATTGTTCTTCTCACTTGAATGCTTCACTATTATATAGAAGATATCTGACAGCCGTTGTTATTATTCGAATATTTTCCCATTGCAAAAAGATCTTTGTGTTGAAAAATCATTCCGCCGTTATTTACTATTTGCAAATATTCCGTTGTTAATAAAGACTTTGAATTTTGATCCATTGTATATGTCTTGTAGTACACTCAGAAGAAAATGTTAATACTATAATTAATCTGATTTTGAACTTCACTTGAGTGAATTATCACTTCACTGGATGTGATCTGTCAATTTTGTAATATCTCTCGAGTACACAAAGGATTCACTTGAAGTGATCTGATATTTTGGAAATCACTTTAAGTGATTCTATCAATCACTAGAAGTGATCCGTCATCACTTCAAGTGATTCTAATATTCGCTCGACTTCCATGAACATTCACTGGAAGTGATCTGTTATTTTTGGAAATCACTTTAAGTGATTTTGGTATTCACTCAAGTGCACTGATAATTCACTTCCAGTGATCTACTATTTTGAAAATTTCTTCAAGTAATTTTGACATTCACTTGAAGTGATTTGTCAACTTCTAACATACCATTTGAGTGCACTAAAGATTCACTAGAAGTGCACTGCCAGTTCTTAATATTTACTTGAGTGATTTATGAAATTTGGCAATTCTGAAAGCACTCCATGTGATCTGTTCACAGATCAACTTCTTTCTTTCCTTATACATTTAACAATATAAATTAAGATCTTATACAAAATCATTTCTTGATAAGATTTGTTATAATAAAAACATTAAAATCTAACATTCTACCCCTTGTTAATGATGACAAAACTTGTGAATTTGGGAATTGAAAATTGTATAAGATGATTAAATATAGATGAAAAGTTTTATCCAAATCTTTGACCCAGTATATTAATGAAATATGAATTCAGTTTAACTTTTGAACAAAGATTGAACATGAAGCATAATTCCATATAGTTAAGATCCTAGCCAAGTAACAATGTGAAAACAAAAACAGATACAACCCAAATTACATTCAATTAGATATAAGCCAGATCAAAATCAATTAGATACTAGCTATATAAGTTCAATTAGATACAAGCCAAATCAAAATCAATTAGATACTAGCTATATCAGTTTAGTACAAGCTATATCAATTTAATGCAAAATATCAGTTCAATACCAAATCATCCCGAACTCTTCTCCCCCTTTTTTTATCATCTGGGATAGTGGTAGGAAAAGTAACATCTGAAGAGGGAAGAGGTGGTGTGTAAAGGACCATGCCAGTCTTTAGGTCAAGAAGAATAGAAGTATGATTAGGTGAAGATAGATGAGTGGGAGAAAGTGGAGAGAAAGTAGGAGAGGAAGGTAAAGTATGTGTAGACTCAATGGTAGGTCGGAGATCATATCTTAGAGCCTCAGTATGGATAGTGTAACCCCTACCTCGAAAACCCTAATTATGATTTGAGAATATGTAATTAACATGGATTAGGGACTATCAGATAATTAAAACTCATTTCAATCCCTTCCTTCCGGTAGGGTCTCTCACAAGATTCTTTCAAAATCTCTTCGCCATCCTGGTCTCAAAATCAAATTTTTAATATAATTACCCTGTGCAGTTAAATCACACTTATACATATCAGAGTATACCACAAAAATCTCAGCAACCCTTAGGTTGATATATATACATGCTAAGGTTTACAATTTCCCTCTTAGGGGATTACACAAAATCATATCTAAAATTTATGTCCCAAAATATATACAGTAATCACAATGCCAAACCGATAACCAACAACCAAAATATAAATTTCCCTAAGGAGTCCTATCCGCCCTTGGTCATCTCCTTTCCCTTAGAGCCGCTTGCCCTATCTGAAGGTTAATCAAAGGAAAGAATGACATTCAATAGAATCCCAGGTAACAAATCACTCATACCACACATGATCACATAGCATGCAAGTAAACCACCAAGCAGCAGTAGCACTACACATCACACCCCACCCTCATCACCTTTTATTGCTAGGAAGGAATGTAGTCCTTACTCGAACCATTATTAGTAACTCAAGGACTATTGGCGTGGCGGTGCACACACATAGCCTTACGGCTCACATAGCCTTTTGACTTCACAAATAGCCTGTCACCTCATAAATAACCTTTCGGCTTTCACATATCCACAGGCTTTGCAGCATTTGAAATCATCACCAACCAATGATATAACACACATACAATGCATCACATATAGTATAAAAGTAAGAGTCACTACCTTGTTCTTTTATGGTGTGCTCTAGCATGAGTTGTTCACGTATAGGACAAATGTCAAACCCTATAAACCAAAATCAAGGACAATAGGTTCTTCTCTTTTTCCAAATTCTTATCTTCATAACTCTTAAAGTTGGTTATCATTTGAACTCTTTAGGTGGCTACTAGAAGCCTAGACATATTCCTAAAGGGTTAGGAACACTATACCGAAGATCTCTTTTTTGGAAGAGAAAAATTGATTTTCAGCTCTTACACTCAAGTGATAGATGATGCACTCAAGTGATGAGATGGTTTGCACTCGAGTGAGGTTGGCTCACTCATGCGAGTGCTTGGTCGAGCACAACCACTGAGACAGAAAATGATCATAGCACTCGAGTCCTAACCCCAATACTAGAGTAATGCCCTCTTGCTCACTCAAGTCCAACTGAGTGAGGCACATGAAGTGACTACCCGAGAGTAACCGAAACCCTAGAATGAGGAATACACTCGAGTACTAGCTCTAGCACTCGAGTGATGGCTCAGTACTTGTGGGTGCTAGTACACACTCTTAAAAAATAGCTTGCGAGTGACAACCTGAGACATAGCCTCATAATATGAAATACTCTTACACTCGAGTGAGACAAGGTTCACTCAAGTGATGACCTGTATTACTCGCAAGTGAGGGCGTGCACTCTTACATTCTGGTGTGAAAGTGCAACCGAAGATTGAAGGAAAAGAGAAAAATAGAATATTGTACTCAAGTAACACCTTTGTGCACTCGAGTGAGGTTTATTAGAAGCCAAAACGCAGCAACTGACAGAATTTTCCAAACTTGACAATTATGATTTCAATGGTTCTAAAACTTAATCCAAAGCTCATTCCCACACAAAATTTCACAAGGAAACCATTGGAAATACTAAAACAACCAAATTCTCATCCTATCAACACATATTCATTTTTCTACCAAAGTGTAACATAACCTCCACTTTACCAAATTTCTCAATTCAATTCCCAACTAGTCACAATGACATAGAAACACATTATAACACTAATTCTACCACAATACACGAGGCCATTTGTCTATTTCAAAATGACTCAAAAATCAGGGCAAAATTCACCAACCTCCAAACTTAACTAATGGTCAAAATGAACATTCAATAAAGAGCTCTTCCTTACCCCTTCCTCTTCTCAAGGTTAGTTTCTTGATTTCACAACTTTCAAATTTCTTCAAATACTTAAACACCACCTTTCAAAATTCTAAAATTATAGCAATAAAGCTCTCATCACTATGAATAAGATTATTAAGATGAATGAGGTTAAAGGAGACATTAAGCAGGTCAAAACCTTACCTTTCAGTTTCTCTTTCCTTCCTTGAACGCACAAAAATGGAGAATGGAGAGAGAGAAGATGAGATGATGATAGAAGTGCAGATTTTTTCCTTCCCCATGCCTCTAGCCGACTTGGAGGGAGAGAGAAGGGAGTAAAAGAAATTTGACAATTTGACCAAATCTATGGGTCATACCTTAACACTTGGCAAAATCTTGTCTCTCCTTTCACGGCACACATGAACTCACATACACGTAATTTCATTCTCTTGCTCATTGAATCTCAACCATTGATCTTTGAATTACCAAGGTGCTTTCTCTTCGGTAACTGACCAATCGGTTGCTAACTTTCGTTTTTACCCATTTTTCCCCTAATTATGGCAATTCCATTTAAATCACCACTAAAAACATTTATATCACTCATATCACCTTACCAAGTGCCCTCCCTCTTATTTAATTCAATTCAGATGTTAATTCACCTTTGAGCTTAAATATAGGGTTTAGTCATTGATTAGAACACAATCGGATCGAATCTCACATCATATTCTTTAAAAGTGTTTGATTACAATAAGTACATCACTTTTGAAGTCATTAGTCCTTAATCCCATTTTTGGGTCATTACAGACAGAGCCTAAAATCTTATTCTCTTCAGTATGAGAGCTGGATTCTGAGTGATGAGACTGAGGTAAATGAGAAGAAACTGAAGGTTGGGATCTTCTTGAGGAAGATCACTAAGTGAAATGGTGTAAGATATAAGTGTGGTAGAGGATAATGGTATGGTGGTATCAAGAATAGCAAAAGTATTGATTGTAACGGGAGTATCAGTGATAGGAGGAATGAAGGGAATGGCTGTGAAATTAGGAAGAGTAGAGGGAACAGCTTGAGTGGAGGTAGAAGGAGCAAAAGTGGAAGCAGTGGTAATGCCAAGGATAGAAATGCCTAGATGTGATCTTAGTATCTCATCAATCCTCCAAGTAAGGTAAAAAAGGATCTTGAAGTTGTTGTTCATAGCCTCTACCAAAACTTTTACTTAGTAATCCACCTTTTCAACCAAGCAGGTAATAGATTTTTTTGATATCAGAGATAGCAGCCTGTAAAGAATCTTGCACATATGCCTAGAGAGTAGCTCCTATGAATAAGGGTCCTAGAGATGCTGCTATAGAAGATTGAGCCTCATCGACCTTAGAAGGGGAAGGTCCTGGTGTTTAGCTCTTCTTCTTTTGTTTAGCTTAAGGTGAAGATTGACTACTCTGAGTCTTAGAAGCTCCAAGTGGCACTGAGATTCCTATTCTTGTTAAATGAATTTTCCCAAACTTAGAAACCCTTACTATCTCACCTCCGGGGATCAAATGCCAAATATTATGCATTGAGAGAATAAAGGAGACTAGCTGAGGATAAGGAATTGTAGTGGTCTTGGTGGATTGAAATCTGAATCTTCTTATATCCTGAAACATTATATCACCCACATTCCTCTTCTCCTTAGACACAATAGATGACATCATCTGTAGATCCTTCCCACTAATATTGTGTAAAATTCTTGGCCTTGTTCACCATACTATAGGAATAAATATAGAAAATGGCTCTCTGCTTATAAGTTAAGGCAGCAGGAGTACGGGGTAAGGGCTCATTAGGTTGTCCAGACCTAAAGATGTCAATGAGCTCATGAATGTGAAATGTTTTGGGAGAGCTTTTTAAGCCATCTTCTAAGCCCTGATAGGTGTTAACTGAATCAACAAAGAGCAATATCTTTTGACCCTGGACACTAGTTTCAATCTTTTCTTCAATTACTCTTCCTTGGCTATCTTGTATGTCTACTAACTTCATATTATAGTAAAAATGTTTGACCACAAGAGGATTATAAGAAATCCTTAATCTAAGCCAAGATTCATACTGCTCCAAGTAAGGATACAAGTCTAAATAAAAATCCTTTTTGAGTTCAGGTAGATCAATATAGACTACTGAACAGAATTGTTTTCTTGCAAACTCAATATCAAATAAGACTTGATTATTTATGTTTAATACTACAGTATTGAAACCTGAAGGAGGAGTAAGAAGTTCAGGAATACTAGGTTGAGATGCTTGAGAGGTTAGGGAGTTGGAATTTCACTTCCAGTGGCCTAATCTAATACTATACTGTAACGGGATCTTTAAGGAATAGATGATTCGGTGAGAATATGCTGAGACTTTGTTAGTTTGGCTCTTAGAGTTGATCCCTGAATGTTGACTTCCCTCTCTGTATGAGCTTTTTCCTTTCCTTTCCCTTTCAGTGTGGCCGTAGTTTGGATTGGAATCTTGTAATCATAGGTACTTGAATAACTATACCTTTGGGTTTTGAAGGAGCTTTCGATGGTGTGTCTTCTCTAACTTTAGCTTATACTTGGGTCTTTTAGAGGGTAGTGAGGGAGAAGGAGAATCCTAAGCTACATTAGGTAGTTTAGTTCTAACCATTGACAAAAATGAGAAGTTTTTAGGGTTTTACTTGGTTTGCAGAACAGAATGAATTTTAAGGCTAAAAATTTATAGAAATTAGGAAAAATGGAGAGGAACTCAAAATTTAGAGAAATTAGTCGGTGATTTGGAGAAACTACAGGTTATTTTGGTGAGGATTTGAATTTTGGTAAGGAAGAGTTGCAGAGATGAGAAGCGAGAAAAACGATTCACTCAAGTTTCTCTTCTAGAATTTTAATCACTTGAGTTATTTGCTTTATTCACTCGAGTGAATTTAGTGATTTCTAAACTAACTGCTGAGCACTCGAGTGAATATTAATTATTATCCAAGTTCTTCCCTTGAACTTCCTGAGAACTTGAGTGATGTTATAATTCACTCTAAGTGATTAGCTTGTTATTTACCTCTGTTATACAATGAAAAAATAGGGTATCCTACAAAACATATTTTTAGATACTCCGATGCTTAAGTTAGTTATTAAATGATCAAAACATAATGAGAAATAAATTTAAATACATAAATATACTCACAATTCATTGGGATTTACCATTCCCAATTCTCTTCTTAGAAATTGATCTTTCGCAAAGGGTTTTGTGAAAATTTCTGATGTTTGAAGATGAGTTGGAATAAATATTACTTTGACATCCTTCTTTTGGATAGTATCTCTAATAAAATGGTGTCTAACATCGATTTGTTTGGTTCTAGAGTGTTGAATTGGATTCTTTGCCAAGGTTATTGTGCTAGTGTTGTCACAGTAAATAGGTATTTCTTTTAGGTGAATACTAAGGTCTTGTAGTTGTTGTTTTAGCCACAATACTTGTGCATAACAACTTGATGCAGCCATATATTCAGCTTCCATTAATGAAAGAGATACTGTGTTCTATTTCTTGCTAAACTATGATATAAGTGAGCCTCCAAGAAATTGGCATTGCCTACTAATACTCTTTCAGTCAGTCTTGTATCCTCTGTGATTAGAGTCTGAATATGCAACTAGATATTTATTTCTTCCTTAAGGATACCAAATACCTAATCTTGCTATGTCAGCAAGATATCTGAAGATTCTTTTGGCAGTTTCTGCATGTGATTCTTTTGGAGCTGATTGATATCTTGCACCTATACCAATATTGAATTGGATGTCAGGTTTTCTTGCAGTGAGATAGAGTAATGATCCAATCATTCCTCTATATTTTGTGATATTATATTCGTTTCCTTGACATCAGTATCAAGCAAAGTAGTTGAACTCATAGGCGTGTCTACTCTGTTTGCTTCATTCATCCTATTTTTCTTTAATAGCTCCTTTAAATATTTCGTTTGAGATATGAAAATTCCATTCTTTCTTTGTTTGATTTGTAAACCAAGAAAGAAATTCAATTCTCTCATCATTGACATCTCAAACTCCCCCTGCATAATCTCATAATTCCTTACCAAGGATTTCATTAGTAGCACTGAAAATGATATAATCAACATATTATTAGTGCACGCGTTTCACCCAAGAGGGGGGGTGAATTGGGTGATACCAGAAAATTCGCTTTGTATATAAAAATTGACTGGAAATTTAAAACAGTTAAGAGATAAGAGAAATATCACTGAAGTGTATACCAAGAGTTATACTGGTTCGGCCATAACCACTTTGACCTACGTCCAGTCCTCAGAGCTTCTTTGAGAGTTTCACTATATCTTCCAAGATTTAGTGAATTTGTGGCACCTCAGTATACAGCAAGTTCGTTCACTAGACACTCACTCCCCCTTACATATTGTAAACCAATCCCCAACTCAAGGTTCCATAACCTTAAGTTGTCTCAATAACTGATATTGAGTTTGTAATGAAAGTCTCTCTCACAGAGCAAATATATAATCTCTGAAGTACAAGGAATGAGTATAAGAAAATAGATCACTAAGAATATATTGATCGATATGAGTTTGCATGTTCTCAATTGTTGTGTTCTGTTCTTTATTGAATGTTCTCATATTTATAGTTGAATTTGTAATAGCCGTTGGAACCATTTCAACATGTCTGTTAGAGTCGCACAGCTTCATTTAACCGTTCTTTGAATTTGAAAACTAGCCATTTACGGTAGGTAAGTATTTCAGACGTTGCAAATGATATGTTTGACTTTTCTCTCAAAGCATGATCTCTTTATCATTTTTCCGCAAATGCACTTAGGAAAATAATATAATGAAAAATAAATCATACAGATAACTAATCCATGAACAACAGGTTAAGATCATGATTACTCGAGTGGTTACTCGAGGCGTTTAGGAGTATTACTCGAGTAACCCCTCAAGTAATTCCTTCAAAAATAAGCCAGAGAGTAAGTTAACACTTTCTGACCAAATTACTCGGGTAATCTATCGAGAAATTCATTTTACAAAACTTGGCAGACTCGATTACTCAAGTGATCCCTTGAGTAAGCCTTTCTTTACTTCTCTGATTACTTGAGTGATCCCTTAAGTAATGCTTCTATTTCTTTTCTGATTACTCGAGTCATCCCTCAAGTAATCTCATCCAAATCTTGGCCGAGAGTAACTGCTTCTTTGCTTACCTGATTACTCAAGTTATTCCTTGAGTAATGCATTCTTTTTATTTCAAATTACTCGAGTGATCCCTCGAGTAATGCCACTCATTTTTTGGTCGAAAGTTACTGTATTTTTCTTCTATGATTACTTGAGTGATCCCTCGGGTAATGTTTCAATTTCTTGTTAGATTACTTGAGTAATCCCTTAGTAATGTCATGCAATTTTTGATAGAGAGCTTCTGGAACAATTTCTCACACATTACTCGAGTGATCCCTGAGTAATGAAGGATTATTACCCAAGGGCTTACTCAAGTAATGCATTCAAAAATCTGGATGCTTTCTCCAGTTCTCTGTCTTTCAGTTCTTCTTCTTTACTTGAGTAGTTACTCGAGTAATGATTTTGCTTGCCACCATAAGCTTGGTTACTTTGTTCAAACCTTTTTGTTTATTATCAAAACCTTTTGTAATATTAATCCAATCTTTATTATCATCGAAACATATGGGGTCTAACATTCTCCCCCATTTGATGATGACAAAACTTGGTGATTTTAAATAAATTTTTTTAAATTGAGGTTCAATCATATGCTTCTTGATAACTTTTCATATGAAATCTTTTATTCAATTTTGAACTTAAAACTCTTTTGAAATGACTTTGGGAAGATCATTTTGAATCCAAATCTAATGATTTTCAGAAATTTAGTATTGGAAATATTTTTTAATCCAATTTTAATAATGTTAAAATAAAAAACTTATAACTTTGAAGGTATATTCTAATTCTTCATTCGTTCATCTTGTATACAAAATCAAAAAACATACTCACTAGTCCACAACTTATAAATAACTTCAAATTTGAATGAGTTCATTACATCATCAAACTTAAAAACTAATAAAGCTCCCTTAAACCCTATATACCCATATCCCTATGCATTCTTTACAAAATCACATCAAGTTCTTCTCCCCCTTTTCGTCTTTATCACAAAGATGGGAATCAATCAAGAAAAGAGATAGAACTAGATGGATGGACAACAGAGAGAGGAGTGACTGGAAAAAGTGTAGGTCCAGAGTAATGGGAATCACCCTAACTGGAAGTATGAGAGGAAGAAAGTTCAGGGTCAGGAAGTACTAAAGGAGGAATAAGCATAAGATCCTTTGGAGGACTATGGATGCTGGGACCTGAGAAGAGATCTCTACCTCTACTATTTTATTAGATGATTGATGATCACTAGAGGAGACAACCACCTCCTCAGTGACTATAAGTGATGTAATAGGTGTTAGCACAAGCTGAGTTGGCTGAGTTAACTAGACAGGATCATCAATGGTGATGTGCATATACTCGAATATGGATGATGGGTCTGGCATAGTAAATAAAAGGTTGCTGGGAATAGAGATAGGTATGGTAGGAAAAGGGACAGATGAGGGTCTAGGTTCAGAAGATGGTATATCAGTTGGTGTAGTAGAAGGCACATAATCAGAAGTAGGAATGGGGTAGGTATGGATAAACTGGAGGCCAAGGTATCCAATATTACATGTAATGATCTCAGAAGATCTACTTGGACCTTTTGTTCTACCATTATCTCCTCATACTTCTTGGCCATCTCCTCTTTCATGCTCACAAACAATTCTTCCATCTTCATGTACATATAAGTTATCAATTCAGCAGTAGTGTTAGAGATGTTAACATGAAAACCCTTCAGTACATTCTCCAAACATGTTTACAATGTGTCACCAAGAAATAAAGGAAAGGATGTAGATGCAGGAGCAGAAGAATGTGTATCATCCATTCAACTTGCCTCAGTCTCAGTCTTCTTCTTCTTTTTAGGACTAAACTCCAGTGGTTTCTTTAGAGGTATTTCAATATGCAATTTACCAATTTGGTTTCTTCTTATTGGAATTAGCCTCTCAATTAGTTTATCCTTTTCCAAGTACCAAATCTTATTCTTTTTCAAGAATAAAGATATGAACTAAGGATAAGGCATTGGAGTGGTGATTTTTCCTTCGAATCTGTATCTATTAATCTCAGGAAAAATGAACTTACCCAAGTCCTTTTTCTCCTTGAGAAGAAATAAGGAAAATTTTCTGTAATCCCTCTCAATGAAATGGGTGTAGTTGTTCTCTTTGTTCACTATAGCCCTAGAATAGATATACCATAGAACTCTATGAAGATCACTCATATTACTTGCATTGAAACTTAGGGGTCCCACTATCTTACCAAGTCTTAGAATATAAAACATTTGGTTTGAATCAAGATTAGGATAATTATCTTCAGGAGGGTCTTCTATCCCTAACCAGGTGTTGATTTTGGAGGGTGAGATTAGGATTTCTTGCCCTCTAACCTTAGAGACCATTTCTTCTTCCAGAGAATCTCTAAGGGCATCATTGACAAGTTCCAAATTACAGTAAAAGTGTCTTACTATTTTAGAACAATAAGGCAACCAAATAGACAACCAGGGCATATAAGATACAATGTAAGTAGAGATGTCAAATTTTAATACCTCCTTGAGTAGGTTGAGATCTTTGTAGTGCATTTTGCAAACTCTCCTTCTAATGAAATACTCCTTGTACTTCTGAGACTCCTCCAATTTCTTCACATTAAAACCTTTTACAGGAAAAGTAATTTCCTCTTCCTCTTATTCTAGCATTTTTGAAGATTGACCTTTTTTCTTTCTCTAGACTTGGAAGCCTCATCTAGTATACTTGCCATTGCTTGGGCAAGTTTTCTGTCAAACTTCACTCCCTTAGACAGTTTCTCAGAGAAAGAGGGAGTGTCAGAGTCTGACAAAGGAGGAGATGGTGCCTTAGTCCCTTTGCCTCTACTAGGAGGAATAGACTTCTTAGATTGAGCCCTTGTAGCAATGGGTTCCTTGATCACAACCCCCTTGACCTTAGGTTTGGCTTGTGACTTGGATTTTACTTTCGGGTTAGGAGAAAGTTTTTGTCTTTTGGCTAGAGGAGATAGAGTATATTCAGGTGATTGCTAAGGATTAGAAGACTCATAAGGAGTATCAGGAAGGGTGGTTTTGGTTCTAACCATTTTAGTTGAAAGAAGAAGGTTTTTTGGAAAATGTCTCATGAAAGTCAAAGGTTATAGCTGAGGATTTTGAGTGATTTAAAGAGGTTTTTCACAAGGATTTTCAATGGTTTTTGACGAAAATAAAGTGAAGAAATGTTTGTGGAAGATTTTTCTGGAAGGTTACTCAGAGAATCACTTGAAGTAATTTTGTGAAAATGACAAGATGCACAGTGATATACCCCTATTGCCCGATATTACTCGAGGGCTCCCTAGAGTGATTTTGGGCCATTACTCGAGGGACCCCTCGAGTAAGCATATCAAAAAAATTTAAATCAATGTAATTTAAATGCGTACCTATCATAAGCAATATTGTAATTACCTATGTATATTCCCTCGATCATTTGATGGCACTTTGAGACAGATTTGAATGGAAATTGGATTGACTTTTGATCTACACTCATGATTATTTGAGGCCTTACTCGAGTAATTTCGATAGTTTACTCGATAGACCTTAGAATGGTAAACAATTGGTTTAAATCAAGATTAGGATAATTGTCTTCAGGAGGGGTCTCTATTCCTAACTAAGTGTTTATTTTAGAGGGTGAGATCAAGAGTTCTTGTCCCTTAACCTTAGATACCAGTTCTTCTTCTAGAGAGTCTCTAAGGGCATCATTGACTGGCTTCATATTACAATAGAAATGTCTGACTATCTTTGTGCAAAAAGGAAGTCTAATTGATAGCCAAGGCATATAAGACTAAAGATAAGGGCAAAGGTTAAATTTTAATACCTCTTGAAGAAGATCAAGGTCAACGTAGTGCATTTTTCACACTTTTCTCCTTGAAAAGTGATCATTGAACTTCAGAGACTCCTCTAACTTACATTGAAGCCCTTGGGAGGAAATGTAATGTCTTCTTCTCTTTCTTTTTCTGGAACCTTTTAGGCTTGACCCTCCTTTCCTCTTTTAGATTATAGAGCTTCTTCTAGCATGTTTGCCATAGCTTTGCCAAGTTTCTCATCATACTTGGACCCTTTAGATGGTTTTCCAGACTAAGAGGGTATGTTGGATGAGTCTGAAGAAGGTGGAGTTGGTGCATTGGTTCCCTTGCCTCTCCTTGGAGGTGAAGTCTTCTTTGATTGAGCCCTTGTGACCTTAGGTTCCTTGATCACAATCCCTTTGACTTTAGGTTAGCTTGCGGCTTTAGTTTAGCTATTGGTTTAGGAGATAATTTCTATTTCTTGGTTGGAGGAGATGAAGGAGATTTGAAAGGTTGCTGGTGATTGGAAGAATGTTAGAAAGAGGAGTTTTGGTTTTAACCATTGTGATTGAGAGATGAAGTGGATTTCTAGAAAAATGAGTGCCGACAGTCTTGATTTAAGGCTTAGATATTTGAAAGATTTGAGAGGTTTTTCATACTAAAATTTAGTGGGTTTTGACGAAAATAAGGTAAGAAAGAGTTTGTGAAAAAATTTTGGCAGAGCACTAGGAGAATCACTCAAAGTAATTTTGTGAAAAATGATCGAGTTGCAACAGATAAAGCCCTAGCGCCTAACATCTCTCAAGTGATCTTGAGGCATTACTCGAGTGGTCACTCGAGAGATCATACCAAAAATTTAAAAATAAAATAATTTTAAATGTGTACCTTACATTAAATTATCTATGTATATTCCCTTTGAATTAATGCCTCATTGCCAACATTTCCAGGTCGTCAGTCAAGTGGTCACTTAAGTAATGCTTACCATCACTTCTAGTTATCACTCGGGTAATGTAGGTTACTTGAAGTTGTCTCTTGGGTGATATGGTACTCTATTAACCTCTGCTTTTCATGCCCTAAATTAGAGTATCAAGATCCTACAAAACAAATTGCTACATATTCTGAAGCTTAACTTAGTAATCATCAAAACATTACTAAATATCATCATCTAACATTGTGTAAACACTAGACAACTTACAATTCATTAGGATTTACTATTCCCAATTCTCTTCTAATGAATCAAAATTGATCTTTTCCCAGGGGTTTTGTAAAGATATCAGCTAGTTGAAGATGGGTTGGAATAAATATTACTTTGACATCTTTCTTTTGAACATAATCCCTAATGAAGTGATGTCTAACATCAATATGCTTGGTTCTTGAATGTTGGACTAGATTCTTTGCCAAGCTTATCGTACTAGTGTTGGCATAGTAGATAGGTATCTATTTCAAGTATATACCAAGGTCTTATAGTTATTGCTTCAACTACAACACTTGTGCACAAAAACTTGACGCTGCAACACACTCAGCTTCCTTTGATGAGAGTGACACTATGTTTTGTTTCTTGCTGAACCAAGACATAAGTGAGCCTCTAAGAAATTGTCTTTGCCCACCAGTACCTTTTCAGTCAGTCTTATACCCTCCATTATCAGAGTTTGAGTATGCAACTGGGTATTCATTTCTTCCTTTAGGATACCAGAGACTTAATTCTGCTATGTCAGCGAGATATCTAAAGATACATTTGACGGTTTCAACATGTGATTCTTTTAATGCTGATTGATATCTTACACACATACCAACAATAAATTGAATATCAGGTCTACTTACAGTAAGATAGAGTAATGATTCAATCATTCTTTTATATTTTTTTTATGTTGTAATTTTTTCCCTTGACATTAGCATCAAGTTGCTTCATCCATTATGTATTTCTTCCATAGCTCCTTCAATACTTTGTTTAAGATATGAAAATTCCATTCTTTCTCTATTTGATTTACAAACTGAGAAAGAAATTCAATTCTCCCATCATTGACATCTCAAACTCCCCTTGCATTATCTCAGAAAATTCCTTGAACAAACTTTCGTTAGTAGCACCGAAAACTATATCGTAAACATATATTTGCACAATTAAAATATCATTTCATTTTTGTTTTCTAAAAAGTGTTGTATTGACTTTTCCTTATACAAAACCTTGATCACTGAGAAATTTACTAAGTCTTTCATACCATGCTTTCGAGGCTTGTTTTAAATCGTATAAAGCTTTTCTTAGTTTGAAAACATGGTTAGGCTTAGTCACATCTTCAAAACCTAGAGGTTGATCTACCTACACTTCTTCCATGATGTAGCCATTTAGGAATGCACTCTTTAAATTCATTTGATACAGTTTGAATCCCTTGATGCTTGCAAAGGCCAAGAGTACTTATATGGCTTCCAATCTTGCCACTGGAGCATACGTTTCCTCATAATCAATTCCTTCTTCTTAATTATAACCTCTGGCCACCAATCTTGCCTTGTTTCTGACAATGATTATGGATTCATCGAGTTTGATCTTGAATACCTATTTTGTGCCAATGATTTGATGATCCTTAGGACGGCGTACCAAATCCCAAACTTGATTTCTTTCAAACTGGTTTAGTTCTTCTTGCATTGCTAATCATTATTTGATAGAGCTTTATCAATGATAGAAGGTTCAACCTTAGAGATTAATACAAAAAAGCTAACTTCATTAAAAATTATGTTTCTGGTTTTGACTGTTGGAAATTGTGCCCTAAGGGCCAATCATTATACTTTGAACATTATTATTTTAATGAAATTTCTCTATTATGTTATCATATTATTTGCATGTTAACTGTGATAATTGTATCCTTGGATAATTCATAAAGATTATCCTAAAATGTCCCTGGTCGGTCATCTATGCTGGAGCAGAGATGAAACAAGATCAGTATGACTTTGATAAGATATGGAGATACGAATCAAAGTCTTAGGCACTTGTAAGAGTACAAGGTGCTGGACCGACCCACTATGAGAAAGCTATATGGATCAAGTCATAAGCTTTTCTCATGTATAACCACATCACAATGCCCTTAGACCTTAGGTCATCATGGATTCCTACATGAGAGTTGCTAAGCTTTGAACTAGTCAAAAGTCACTTTTGACCGGGTGATGATAAATGCTACGATCGGGCTTGGTGGTTTTTCATGCAGAGGAATATGAATGATCAAGATGGAATTTGTCCCTTACATTAGTAGAAAGATATTACTAGGCCCCTCGATGAGTGAGTGTGAGAAATGTATGGCCATATTATGATGGAAAGGAGTTTCCATATTTATTATCAGGCTACTTAGGAATCGAGAAAGTAATGGTCAGGAACAAGAGGATGACATTATCCATGCCTTATCCTTGATCGATATATCGTGTGACAAAAGGGACGTGACATGGTTGTATGACAGGTTGCATCGTGATAACGATCCTCATATGAATTAGGTAGTCGTAATGTCTTGCTAGAGGCCACTTGCGACTTTTGAGTTAGTATAGTTATTGGCCCACTGCCAACTTCATATGGGCCTACTGGGTCACACACAAAGATGGCCCAACAAAAGATAATGTTTAATTTAGGGTGGACGAATTTTATATTTATATATATATAATATAAAATTCATTAATAATATTATATAGATATATATTTTTGAAATATATATATCTTATATATATATATATGTATATATATATTATATGATATTATTATATTGTGTTAGTTTTAAATTTAATTTATTAAGATATATTAAATTTAATAACTAACATGATAGAGATATAGTATCTCAGATTTAATTTATGAAGATAAATTAAATCTAATGGCTCTTTATTTGGATTAAAAAAATAGGTTAAATTAAAAATGTTGGATAGATTTAATTTAAACTGAATTTATTTAATTAGTTCATCAAGATAATTAATAGTTAATTAATTTCAAAATTAATGATGATTAATTTTAAAATTTGAAAATAGCCCTCATAGGTTATAAACTTGATAGAGCAGATATATTGATATGCACATGAGAATTGAGAGCTGCAAGGGAAACCCTAGGAGACATTAGAGGTGCTGGCACACAGTCTCGGTTGAAGAGCATTCATGTAAATACCGGTAGAGGGGGCAGACCTTACGTGTTGGCTCCTAGAGATCGTGAAAACTCTGAATCATCAAAAGGTATGAATCCTTCTAACTCGATTTAAATGCCGTTGATAGATCCTCTATTAGGATCGGTAAAAAATTTTAAAAATTCTTCTCCTGTGCCTGCCGATCCTAACAGTGGCATCAGAGCCAAATCAAATGTGCGTTTAAACTGAGTTTATGTTCTTATACATGTGATATATATGGGATATATATGTGTGTTCATAAGAAAATGTCCGAATATGTTAAATCAAAAAGGAATATGCTCAACGTTAATGTGCGTTTTTCAGATAGTGCTGTATGTTTATGCGATTTGGTGAAATTGTTTCGATTATATGCAATATGTTTAAGTTTCAATTTCACCACTGGCATCGCAATTTCTATTCTGGATTTGATCCGAAGTAGAATTCATCATTTAGGTTTCGAATAGGTGAAGAACATGGTGTACAGACACGTTAGGGTCTCTAATCGGATTTAGGGATTCAAAACTTTAGGGTAGACAATCCGGATTTAGGGATTTGATCATGACATTTATTGCTTTTCATATTGTATAAATTCTTGTTGTGGTTTATTATTTATACGTGTTTGGGTATGGTGAACAACATGGCTTTAGAATTTTACAAAGGGTTGTAATATTTAAATACGGCCTGTGTGCTGTGCCTTTCTCTAAATACTCTCGATGTACATTATCTTCTCATCTCACTCCCCTCGAATGTTTAAATGAGGTTTCTCTCAATGTATTTTTTTTTTATTTAGAGAAGTCCTCTCATTGGCTTGGGAGGATTTTAGGTTAGGTAAGCCATGTTGTGTCACGTTTAAATTATGCTTTTGATAAGATCATTGCATGATTACTTTTCCGTTTATATGTATTTATCTGAATGAGATACGACCACGATTGCATCCATATAAACAAAACTAATTAATTAAGCCCTCTAAATCAAATCTTAAGTCATAATGCCGTCAATTAATGAAATCTTGTCAAAACCTAGATCGCTCAATTATGGAAACCACCAAAGTGGATGCACTTGAGTTATCTTGATGAGACAAGCTTGAGTAATGGTGCCTCATAATATTCATTATTGTTTTGACTTAATTGAGATTAACAAAACGGTTTTGAATCTCAAGGCATTAGATGGGGTTAAACATGCCGGATCATATGATGATTAAATCCCATAAAGATCTAAGAGTTATATGTGATGTAATTGGTAAATAGGTTACCTACCTAAATAACTTGAATTTAAGCGTCTTGCTAAAGTGGACTTAAGTTTAAGCCAAATATGGATCTTAGCCTACTAATTACTACCTCCGGTCCTTAATATAGGACATAGTTTGTAGTGTAATTTACACTACAAACTATGTCCTATATTTAGGACCGGAGGGAGTATTATATTGAGGGTTGTTAATTTAGTGGGAGATTACTAACTAACTTTGCATATTTTAATTGTAGAATCATGTTGACTAGTAATACTGCTACACTATCGTTGCGATCGGTCCTTGAGAAGGACAAACTCAATGGGACAAACTTTCTTGACTGGTTCAGGAACTTGAGAATTGTTCTCAAGCAAGAAAGAAAGGCTTATGTCCTAGATCAACCCATTCCTGAGGAGTCTGCAGCAATGCTCCAAGAGCTCAGAGAGATGCTTAAACAAAGCATACGGATGACTCTGTGGATGTAGGTTGCCTGATGCTTGCCACTATGGTTCCAGAGCTCCAAAGAGATCTGGAACTCATGGAGGCTCATGAGATGATTATACATCTCAAGGAAATGTTCCAGCAACAGGCAAGGCAAGAAAGGTATGAGACCACAAAGGCCTTACATTCCTGTAAAATGGCTGAAGGTGTATTAGTTAGTACTCATGTGTTAAAGATGAAAGGCTATATTGATCACCTTGAGAGGCTTGGATTTCGCATGAGCCAGGAGTTAGCTACGGTTTGATCCTCAACTCACTCCCGGAGAGTTATGACCAGTTTGTTATGAACTACAACATGAACAACATGGAGAAATCAATTTCTGATCTGCATGGGATGCTCAAAACTGCTGTGCAAAGCATTAAGAAAAAGCCTAGCACAGTTTTGATAGTTCAGAAAGGAAAGGGTATGAAAAAGAAAGTGAAGGGCAAATGGAAGGGTAATGGCTCAGCTGGTAAGACCAAAGAGTCAAACAAGCCTGAAACCAAGCCTACACCCAAGAAGGCAAAGCCTCCAAAGGAGGAGTCTGTTACTTCTGCAATGAACCCGGTCATTGGAAGAGGAATTGCAAACTCTACCTGGAAGATCTGAAAAAGAACAAGAAGGATAGCGGGGCTATCGCTTTAGGTATTTATGTTATAGACATTCATTTTTCTACTTCCTCTACATGGGTATTGGATACTGCATGTGGTTCTAACATTTGTACAAATGTGCAGGGTCTAAAGGACAGTAGAAAGCTGAAGAAAGGCGAGGTGGACCTACGAGTTGGAAACAGAGCAAGAGTTACTGCTTTAGCTGTAGGCACTTATGAATTAGTTTTGCCCAGTGGGCTTTTGTTAGTTTTGAACAATTGCTATTATGTTCCTGCTTTGAGTAGTAATATTGTTTCTCTTTCTTATTTAGATAAAGAAGGTTATACTTCCATTACTAGGAATGGTAAATGTTCTATTTATCGTAATGACATTTTCTATGCTAATGGTGATTTGCATGTTGGTCATTATATATTAAATTTGAAACATCCTAATAATGGGAATATCTATAACGTAACTACTAAGAGGATAAAATCAAATGATTTGAATTCGATCTACCTATGGCATTGTCCTCTAGGCCACATAAATGAGAAACACATTTCTAAACTCCATCAAGATGGATTTCTAAACTCATTTGATTTTGAATCATATGATACGTGCAAATCCTGCTTATTAGGAAAGATGACTAAGGCACCTTTTACTGGGCACAGTGAGAGAGCCACTGAATTATTGGGCCTCATACATACAGATGTATGTAGACCATTAAATATAGCTACTAGAGGAGGTTATGTCTACTTCATTACATTTATAGATGACTTTAGTAGATATGGTTATATCTATCTAATGAAACATAAATCTGAATCTTTTGAAATGTTCAAAATATTCCAAAATGAAGTACAAAACCAACTTGGTAAAACAATTAAAGCACTTTGATCTGATCGAGGTGGTGAATATTTGAGCCAAGAATTCATTGACCATCTTAGGAGTTGTGGGATAATCTCACAATTGACTCCTCTAGGAACACCACAATGGAATGGCGTTTCTGAATGGAGGAATCGAACACTATTAGATATGGTTTGATCTATGATGAGTCAAACAGATCTTCCACCGTCCTTTTGGGGACATACCCTAGAGACAGCTGCATTTACACTTAATCGTGTTCCATCTAAGGCAATTGAAAAGACACCATATGAGATATGGACTGGAAAGAAACCAAGTTTATCTTTTCTCAAGATCTGGGGATGTAAGGTATATGTTAAGCAACAAGCCTCTGATAAATTAGCGCCTAGATCTATAAAGTGCCTTTTCGTGAGGTATCCTAAAGAAACGAAAGGATACTATGTCTACAATCCCAACGATAACAAAGTGTTTGTTATTCGAAATGGTAAGTATCTAGAAAGAGAGTTTGTCTCTAAAACAACCAGTGGGAGCGACGTACATCTCGAATAAATTCGAGAGCCACAAGATAGTACAGAACCATAGATGGAAATTAGAGAAGACTCAACAAGTTGCTGAGCCTCCTTAAGTAACACAAGGTCCTTGAAGATCTGATAGGACACGGCATCAGCCTCAGAGATATGGATTTCTAATTACTGAAGGCTGTGATGTGTTGCTCATTGAGCAAAATAAG
Organism: Inga oerstediana; assembly: GCA_963210345.1. Lineage (NCBI taxonomy): Eukaryota > Viridiplantae > Streptophyta > Magnoliopsida > Fabales > Fabaceae > Inga > Inga oerstediana. The sequence goes on from OY723407.1 coordinate 46,017,069, forward strand.
CCCACACCTATCGAGAAGCCACAGTGGGACCAAACTCTAAGAAATGGCTAAATGCCATGAAGTCTGAAATGCAATCCATGTATGACAATCAGGTATGGACCTTAGTCGATCTACCTGAAGGTGTAAAAACAATTAGGTGCAAATGGGTTTTCAAGGAGAAACTGACATGGATGGCAATGTAAATGTCTTCAAGGCACGACTGGTTGCAAAAGAGGATCCACTCAAACTCATGGTGTAAACTATGATGAAACCTTTTCCCCAGTTGCAATGGCCAAATCAGTCAGAATCCTTCTTGCCATTGCAGCATATTATGACTATGAAATATGGCAGATGGATGTCAAAACAGCCTTCCTTAATGGAAAGCTGCTTGAGGATGTGTACATGACACAACCTTAAGGTTTTGTGAGTCTAGAGGACTCTGGTAAAATTTGCAAGCTTCAAAGATCCATTTATGGATTGAAGCAAGCATCTCAGAGCTGGAATCATCATTTTGATGAAGTAGTCAAAGAGTTTGGATTCATTCAAAACATTGTTGAACCTTGTGTTTACAAGAAGGTTAGTGAGAGCATAGTTGTATTTCTAGTGCTTTATGTAGATAACATCCCACTCATTGGGAATGATATTCCTACCTTGCAGAGTGTCAAGTCTTGGTTAGGAAAGTCATTTTCAATGAAAGACTTAGGTGAAGCCACCTATATCCTAGGGATTAGGATCTATAGGGATAGATCCAAAAGACTAATAGGCCTAAGTCAGAGCACATACATAGACAAGATACTGCATAGGTTCAGTATACAGGATTCAAAAAGGGGTTACATGTCCATATCTCATGGCATCCATCTTAGCAAGGATCTATGTCCTAGTACACTTGATCAACGAGATCGCATGAGTAAGGTTCCATATGCCTCGGCCATTGGATCCATCATGTATGCCATGTTATGTACTCGACCGGATGTCTCGTTTGCCTTAAGTATGACCAACAGATACCAACAAGATCCTAGTGAGGGTTATTGGACTACCATCAAGAATATCCTAAAGTACTTAAGAAGGACTAAGGACTTATTTTTTGTCTATGGTGGATTGGATGATGAGCTTTGCGTAACCGGTTACACAGATGCAAGTTTCTAAACTGACCAAGACGATCTTAAATCGTAATCTGGATATATATTCCTCCTGAATGGTGGAGCAGTAAGCTGGAAGAGCTCCAAGCATAGTACTATAGCAGATTCTGCAACAGAAGCTGAGTATATAGCAACATCAGATGCAGCTAAAGAAGCCGTTTGGATCATAAAGTTCATTACTGAACTAGGGGTGGTGCCTACCATCTCAAATCCAATATATTTGTTCTGTGACAATAGCGGTGCTATTACACAAGCCAAGGAGCCTAGGTCACATCAAAGCACCAAGCATATACTCAGGCAATTTCATCTTATTAGAGAAATCAATGATAGAGGTGATATAAAGATATGCAAAGTAGCAGGAGAAGATAATGTTGATGATCCTCTTACTAAGCCACTTGCACAGGCAAAGCATGAGAGTCATGTTAGGGCAATGGGAATTAGGCAAATTAATGATTGCACCTAGGGCAAGTGGGAGGATGTTGGAAATTGTGCCCTAAGGGCCAATCATTGTACTTTGAACATTATTATTTTAATGAAATTTCTCTATTCAGTTATCATATTATTTGCATGTTAACTGTGATAATTGTATCCTTGGATAATTCATAAAGATTGTCCTAAAATATCCCTGGTCAGTCTGTTAGATCTCATGTTTTGATGATAACAAAGAATGGTATGAAAAGGATTTAATTAATAAATAAGTTTGAACAAAGTAATAACAAGGAAAAGCATCACTTGAAGTAAGCATTGGAGTAATGAAGAAAGGCCAAGAGAAAAAGTTGAAAAACTTGATCAGAAGCAAGTTTTCTAAGGAATTACTCGAGTATGTACTCGAGTAATGAGACAAAACTTGAAGTAACCAGAGACACCTTCGAGTAACCTGCCAACATTACTCGAGTAACCAGGTAATTTACTTGGAGTTGCTCTCGGCCTGCCAACATTACTCGAGTAGTCACTCGAGTAACCATGTAAAAGTCTTCCAGTTGCTCTCGGCCTGCCAATGATACTCGAGTATGTACTCGAGTCCCCTGTTTCAAGAAATATGTTGCTCTCGGCATTTTCAACCCTGCCAACGTTACTCAAGGAGCTACTCGAGTAACTCACTGTGGTAAGCAAAAACCTGAAGGTAGTACTCGAATAACTTGATCTATTTTTATTATACTTCACTCAAGGCACTACTCAAGTATGCAGGTATTTAATGACTCATTTTAAGTGGATTACTCGAGTATGTACTCGAGTATGCAGAGTTATTTTTGAAGAAAAACTTCAAGTTATTACCTAAGTAAGCTATACAGAAAAATTATGTTTACTCGAGTATGTAGTCGAGTAACATGGTAATCAGACTTGAAGTGCTCTCGGCCTTGAAATCCTGCCAACATTACTGGAGTAAAGGATCGAGTAACCAAAAGTTTATTTGAAGGTTTACTCAAGTTGGTACCCGAGTAACCTATGAAGAAAAGAATGTATACACGAGTAGGTACCCGAGTAAACATGCATTTCCAAAGGTTTGATATTTTGTTTATTCCATGCACTACCCGAGTAATCTTATATTTGTTTGTTGACTTGCAATTCATCAAAGTTTTTCCGAGGATACTCGAGTATGTACTCGAGTAAACTTTAATGGATACTCGAGTAGCTACTCGAGTATGGAAACCCAGAAATTTAGAAATCATTCAAACGTTCATTGATTTGTTTCCTATATGATTAACCTTTCATTGTATTAGTATTCCTAGTATATTTACAGATAAACAATGAAGAAATCATATCAAATAAGGAAAGTCAAATGAGAAGTTCAAATGCCACCTACCGCCAACAGATATTTTTCAAATATTGGAAAAGTCAACAGTGGCTGCGCACTCTCCAACGGACGAGTAGAAAATGTTCCAACGGTCATCACCAACATATCTATATAAATGGGAACCTCCAAACAAAGAAACAACAACAAGAACACACACAAACATATCATCAAATTCATTACTCTGTTTTTACTCATTTTAGTATTTCTGTACTTCAGTGATTCTTATTCACTCTGAGAGAGAGATATTTCATTCAAACTCAATATTTGTTATTGAGATAACTTAAGGTTGTGGAACCTTGAGTTGGGATTGGATTGCAACTTGTAAGGGGGAGCGAGTGTCCAGAAGAAGGAACTTGCTTGTATTGAGGTGCCAAGAACCCACTGAATCTTGGAAATTATAGTGAAACTCTCAGAGAAGCTCTGAGAACTGGACGTAGGTCAAAGTGGTTGTGGCCGAACCAGTATAATTCCCGGTGTACACTTCGGTGATATTTCTCCTTACTCTTTACTATTTTAATTTCACCGTCAAGTTTTATATTTGCAACGAAATTCTTAGTATCACCCAATTCACCCCCCTCTTGGGTGAAACGCTTGCTCTAACACAGTCATCTATGCGGGAGCTGAGATAAAACAAGATCAATATGACTTTGATAAGATATGGAGATACGAATCAAAGTCTTAGGCACTTGTAAGAGTACAAGGTACTGGACCGACCCACTATGAGAAAGCTACATGGATCAAGTCATAAGCTTTTCTCATGTATAACCACGTCACAATGCCCTTAGACCTGAGGTCATCATGGATTCCTACATGAGAGTTGCTAAGCTTTGAACTAATCAAAAGTCACTTTTGACCGGGTGATGATAAAGGCTACTTTTGCTAAGCTTCGTGACATGGTTGTATGATAGGTTGCATCGTGATAACGATCCTCATATGAATTGGGTAGTCGTAATGTCTTGCTAGAGGCCGCTTGCAACTTTTGGGTTAGTATAGTTATTGGCCCACTGCCAACTTCATATGGGCCTACAGGGTCGCACACAAAGATGGCCCAACAAAAGATAATGTTTAATTTAGGGTGGATGAATTTTATATATATATATAATATATAATTCATTAGTAATATTATATAGATATATATTTTCGAAATGAATTATATATATTATATATATATATATATGTATATATATATTATATGATATTATTATATTGTGTTAGTTTTAAATTTAATTTATTAAGATATATTAAATTTAATAACTAACATGATAGAGATATAGTATCTCAGATTTAATTTATGAAGATAAATTAAATCTAATGGCTCTTTATTTGGATTAAATAAATAGGTTAAATTAAAACTGTTGGACAGATTTAATTTAAACTGAATTTATTTAATTAGCTCATCAAGATAATTAATAGTTAATTAATTTTAAAATTAATGATGATTAATTTTGAAATTTGAAAATAGCCCTCATAGGTTATAAACTTGATAGAGCAGATATATTGATATGCACATGAGAATTGAGAACCGCAAGGGAAACCCTATGAGACATTAGAGGCGCTAGCACGCAGTCTCAGTTGGAAAACATTCGTGTGGATACCGGTAGAGGGAGCGGACCTGATGTGTTGGCTCCTAGAGATCGTGAAAACTCTGAATCATCAAAAGGTATGAATCCTTCTAACTTGATTTAAATGCCGTTGATAGATCCTCGATTAGGATTGGTAAAAATTTTTAAAAATTCTTCCGCTGTGCCTACCGATCCTAACATTGACTCCTTCAATCACATCTCCTATGACTTGTTCTAGGGTATAACTCTTGTTATATTTCCAGGCTCTGGGTTGTCCTAGTGATTGTTATTCTTCCTTGGCTTATTCATTTTTAGAATTGTATGATTTAGGATTAGGTTGCTCGTTTTCTAGATTTAATACAATTTCCTACTTATCATAAATAATTATGTCAAAGGATTCCAATTCATCGAATAAAACATGAATTGATTCTTCAACAACACATGTTCGTTTATTGAAAATTCTGTATGCTTTACTTTGGTTAGAATAGCCTAAAAATAATCTTTCATCAGTTTTAGAGTCAAATTTTCCTAGGTTATCTTTACCATTATTATAAATGAAACACTTACAACCAAAGATACGCAAATGAGCGAGATTTGGTTTCCTTCCTTTGTATAGTTTGTATGGTGTCTTTCTAAGTTTTGTTCTGATGTAGGCTCTATTTGAGATGAATATGATGTGCTCATTGCATCGGCCCAAAAAACTTGAGATACATTCTTTTCATTCAGTATTGCTCTAGCCATTTTAGTGAGTACTCTGTTCTTTCATTCCACTACTCCATTTTGTTAAGGTATCCTTGGAGTAGAGAAGTTGTGATCAATGCTATTAGTGTCACAATAATCTTCAAAGGCTTGATTCTCAAATTCTCCACTACAATCTCTTCTGATACCTATAATGGACATTCCTTTTTCATTTTGCACTTTCTTGGTAAAAACAATAAATTCACTAAAGTTTTTATCCTTCGATAATAAGAAAATAGTCCATGTAAATCTAGAGAAATCGTCAACAATGACCAATGAATATAAGTTGCCACTAAGAATTTTAACTCTTGCTAGTCCAGCTAAATCCATGTGTAATAATTGAAGTGGTCTATTGGTTGTGATCTCATTTTTCAATTTGAAAGATGATTTAGTTTGTTTACCCTTCTGACATGTGCCACAAATCAAATTGTTTTTGAAATTTACTTTAGGTAGACCAAGTAGTAAATCCTTTTTGAGAAACCTGCCTAGTTGGTGCATATTGACATGAGCTAGTCTCTTATGCCATAACCAACTTTAATCCGCATTACTTTAAGAATAGTTTTCGGAAGCATTTCTACTAATATCAAGAGTATATAAGTTACCTTCCCTTTTTGCTCTGAGCTTTACTTTGAGATTCTTTTTATCCAATTGTAAGTCTTTCTTGTTTATAATTAAACATTCCTCTGAGTCAAATATTATCCAATTATCTTTATCTATGCTTTGACACATGGTCAGCAAGTTGTGACACAATTCTTCAACATAATATACGTCTTTGACTTGTATGCCTTCGTTGTTTTTTATTTCACCAATTTCTGCTATTTTTTCGGATTTATTTCCTCCAAATTTTACCTTTCCACCTTCCTTAGGTTGCAACGTGGAAAAACTTTCAAGATCACCGATCATATGTTTGGAGCTAGCATCCACTATCTATATACTATTTGTTACCTTTAGATGCTTTGAGACATATCTGCATTCAAATACAATTACTTCTTAGGTACCTACATCTTTTTGGGTCCTTTTGGGTTAGTATAAATTGTTTTCTGAACATATGAACCTTTAGGCACCCTTTTATAGGTTCCTATCTTTTCTTTTCTTTTTTTAAACATGATGAATTATAATGAACCTTTCTATTACAATAGTTGCAATTTGAAAAAGGATTCGACATATGCACATAATGTTGAAAATGACTCAAATACATCTTACCTCATGTTTTCTTTCTTCCTTTCTTTTTGTTTTTGGATCATATCCAATACCAAATCGATCATTTACAAAACGTTGAGCTTTTAAAATAACCACTACCATTAATAAACTTTTCAAGATTCTTAGTGAGATCAATATTTTTCTTTTTCAGAGAAGAGCAATTTTCACAAACTTTTTCTGAATTCTCTTTAAGCTCTTCTTCAAGAACTTTGTTTTTCCTTTTGAAAACAACTAGTTCTTTAACTACTTTGATGAATTCAAAATATAAAGCATTATATTCAGAAAATAATTCATCATAGGTAGGATCAGAATTAGTTACCTCTTCTTCTATTTTTTCTTGAGCAACCAAACAAATATTAGCTACTTTTTCTTCATTATTATCTTCGTCAGAAGATCTGTCTCCCCATATAGTAGATGTAAAAGATTTCTTCTTGTTAAAGAACATGCCTTTTCTCTTTTCTTTGCTCTTCTAAATTAGTTCTAGACATTCTGACTTGATATGTCATGACTTTCCACATTCATAGCAGATGATGTGTTCTTTACTGCTTGTTCCTCCTTTTTGAAAGTTTCTCAATCCTTGGTATTTCTTTTAAAGTTTTCTAAATCATTTTATTTTCAGGCCCATTTCATCATAGGTAGGATCAGAATCAGTTACCTCTTCTTCTATTTTTTCTGATGTGTTCTTTACTGCTTGTTCCTCCTTTTTGAAAGTTTCTCAATCCTTGGTATTTCTTTTAAAGTTTTCTAAATCATTTTATTTTCAGGCCCATTTCATCATCGTCGAGATCTTCATCATCTTCATGGATTTCCTCTTTTACTTTTAGTGCAGTACCTTTCTTTTTCTTTTCACCAATATCTTCTAGTTCTCGTTTGAATTTCAATTTACTTTCATATTCAAAGAGACTTCTGAATAGAAAAGTAATTGATTGCATTGATTCATGATAAGTAAAATATTTACGTAGTTATTTTCCCTTATATGATGATTTTATGGATAATATTTGAGTTTAGTATAATAAATTTGGGTGTGATTGATAAATAAATAATGTTTTTGGAATAAATAGCATTTAAAAAATAATAAATAAAAAAATGAAAGTACTGTAGCAACATTATCACTATAGCATATGGGTTACACTGTAGCGGAAGGAAGTACCACTGTAACGGATGGAAGTTACTGTAGCGACGGAAGCACTGTACAGCCGTCGGGCACTGTAGAGCCGCCAGATACTGTAGCAGCCGACAAGCCACTGTAGCAGTACAGTAGCACGTGGTTTTTTCCCCTATAAATAGAGATCAAGGCCAAGCTTAAAGGGGGAGGAGAGGAAGAGAAGTAGAGGTTTCCTTCTCCGACAAGGAGAGGTCCTTCTCTGACCGGGAAAGATCTTTCTCTAACATTTCTGAGTTCATTGTATTAATTTTTAGATTTAATTTCATGCATTGCATGCCTCCATCTTGGAAGGTTTAGGATTGTATTACATTTTGCATGCCTCCATCTTGGAAGGCTTAGGATTATATTACATTTTGCATGCCGCCTACATGGAAGGTTTTACCTCCTAAATGGACGGCTAGATTTCTTCATCTTTCATGCATCTTTTGTTTGTATATTTATGTTTAAGAATTTAATATTCAAGTTTTATGCAGTATTTTTTAGGATTTCATTCTAGTTTTATACAATGTTAATTTATTTTGTTTTTAATTTTATCATGAGCTAACCTTTCATTTTCCTAGGGTGATAACGTAGCTTACTAATGACGGATTGAATCTTAACTTATTAAATCTAGTTTGAATTTCTCCTTCATGATTGAGTTTTAATTATTATTCTTAATGCTTTTGATTGAATGGCCATCTTTTGAATGATTTCAATATGCATGTTGAGACCGGAAGGAGATGCATGTGTGTAGATCCTATAATTAAAACCATAACTTGCATATGAAATAGGAATATATTCATATGAGTTGTGTAGTCTTGCTGAGTTCCATAAATCTTAATGCATAATTAATTGCTTAAATTCATATAGGAATATATTGGATTAGCAATTAATTATAAAATTGCTTGACCTTGGAAGAGGCTAGTAATTAAATTAGGGAAACTCGACTATCAATCATGTAGAATAAATTGGGTTAGAATACATAAGTAATTCAATCTAGAATTTGTTAAGTAAAATGTAATCCCTAGGGCTTTTTCTCATATTTGCTTTCTTATCATCTGCACTCATATTTAATTTTTTTTCTTTTATTTTATACTCTCAATCACCAACTAATCGATCAACTAAATAGAATTAAAATTACCCATTTTGGTACTTAGTGCTCAATCCTTGTGGGAATGATACTCTACTTACTTCTATAATACTTGATTATGACAGTGTACACTTGCACTATTTAATTGATTATTCACACACATAACAATTCACATTTTTCTTCCTCAATCACAGTGACTTTTGCCTTCTACTCTTTAGAGCGTATATTTAAAATCTTTCTTAATTGGGTATGCTGGTCATAAACTTTCCTAAGTACTATAAGTTGATTAACAAGATGAGTATATCTAAGTTCAAATTCAACTATTGACTCACCTGATCTTATTTGAAGTAAATCAACTTCAGTGACCAAAGTGTGATATGGTTTTCCTTTATTCCTGATGTTCCTTTGTGAGCTATTTCCAAGGCTTGCCATATTTCCTTAGCTGTTGGAAGTATGCAAATCCTGAAGTACTCATTTTGACTCAAGGCACTTTGAATCATTAGAAATGCCTTGCTATTGAGAGTGATGACTTTCTTGTCGTTCTCATCGTACACAGCTGGTGTCTTTCGAATTTCTATGAATCTATAATCTTTACAGGTTCATAGTTCTTATTCTCAATCACCTCCCATATCCATACTCTATAGCCATTATGAATACTTTCAACTTTACGCTCCAGAAAGAGAAGTGTTCGCCGCTGAAACCCAGTGGTCTGGTGATAGAGGCTCCATCAGGAAGTATTCCTTCACCCATGCTTTCCATTGGATCCTTCTTAAGTTATTATACCTGAACAATAAGAACTACACTCTAATACCAAATGTTAGTGCAAGCATTTCACCCAAGAAGGGGGTGAATTGGGTGATCACAGAAGTTCGTATAATATATAAAAATTTGACTGAGAATTTAAAGCAGTTAAGAGCTATGAGAAATATCACCAAAATGTACACCGGGAGTTATACTGATTCGGACACAATCACTTTGACCTACGTCTAGTCCTCACAGCTTCTCTGAGAGTTTTACTATATCTTCCAAGATTAAATGGGTTCTTGGAACCTCAATATGTAGCAAGTTCCTTTATTGGACACTAGCTCCCCCTTACATATTGTAATCGAATCCCCAACTCAAGGTTCCACAATCGTAAGTTATCTTAATAAAAAATATTGAGTTTGTAATGAAAATTTCTCTTACAGAGCAAATATATAATCACTGAAGTACAGAAATGAATATAAGAAAAACAGAGTACTAAGAATATGTTGATCGATATATGTTTGTCTATTATTAGTTGTTGTATATGTTCTTTGTTGAATGTTCCCATATTTATAGATGTGTAGTGATAGCCATTGGAACCATTTCAACATGTCCCTTAGAGTTGCGCAGCCACGTTTGATTGTTTTATGAATTTGAAAATTATCAGTTGCATAGTAGGTGAGCTTTCAGACGTTTTGTTTGACTTTTTTCTCAACACATGATCTCTTCATTGTTTCCCTGCAAATATGGTTAGAATACTAACACTAAAAAAGATTAACCATATAGATAACAAATCAATGAACAACAGATTAAAATCATGCTTTTTGAACTTCATCACTTGAATAGTTACTCAAGTAATAAAAATCCATCACTCCAGTGATGACTCAAGTGATCCATTAAAAAACTTGGTAGAGAGTTAAGTCAACAACTCTTAACATGATCACTTGAGTGGTCACTCGAGTGATTCAGAGGCATTACTTGAGTGATCACTCAAGTGATCCCTTCAAAACATTGGCAGAGACTTCACTGCCTCAATTCTTACCTAGTCACTCGAGTGATCCTTTGTCATTACTGGAGTGATCCCTCGAGTAACACCATGAAAAACTTGGCTGAGAACTTCGGGAACTATTTCTCACACATTACTCGAGTGGTCACTGGAGTAAAGAAGGTTCATCACTTAAGTGATCCCTTCACAAATCTACCAGTGATGCTTTTTCATGTTCAATGACTTCTTATTCTACTTCATCACTCGAGTGCGTACATGAGTAATAGCTTTCCTTGCCATCAAATACTTTATTCCTTTGTTAAAAAACTCTTTTATCTATTTATCAAAACTATTTGTAAGTTTGTTCCAATCTTTATGATCATCAAAACATATCGGATCTAACAATGACCAATGAATATAAGTTACCACCAAGACTTTTAATTCTTACTAGTCTAACTAAATCCATATGCAGCAGTTGAAGTAGTATGTTAGTTGTGATTTCATTTTTCAATTTGAATGATGATTTTTAAATATAAGTTACCCTTCTGACATAGGTCACAAATTAAATCATTTTTTAAATTTACTATATATAAACCAATACCTAAATCCTTTTTAAGTAACTTCAAGTGATTTTGAACACACTCTAAGTGATCTATGCACAGATCAACTTCTTTCTTTCCTTATACATTTAAAAAACTAAATTAAGATCTTATACGAAACCATTTCTTGATAAGATTTGTTATCATTAAAACATTGAAATCTAGCAAATTAGTGATTCTCTCTTTTGTTCAGGTGGCTCTAACCGAGAAAGATGATCTACAATGAGATTCTTGGTCCCTTTTTTGTCTTTGATCTTCAAGTCAAATTCTTGTAGCAGAAGCACCAATATGATCAATTTGGGCTTACCATCTTTCTTCTCAATCAAGTGTTTGATTGCTGAGTGGTCAGTTCATACAATGACCTTTGACCTAATCAAGTAAACTCTGAATTTTTTGAATGCAAACACTACTGCTAACATCTCCTTTTATGTTGTTGCATAATTCAGTTGTGTATCTTAGAGTGTTCTGCTAGCATAATAGATGGCATGAAAGACCTTGTCCCTTCTTTGGCCTAAAACAGCTCTAACTACATAATCACTTGCATCACACATCATTTCAAATGGAAGATTCCAATCTGGAGCTATGATAACTGGTGTAGAAGTCAAGGCACTTTTTAGAGTTTGGAAGGCTAATAAGCACGCCTCATTAAATATAAAGGGAATGTTTTTCTACAATAGCATACAAAGTGGCTTTGTGATGTTTTAGAAGTCCTTGATGAATCTTCTATAGAAGCCCGCATATCCTAAAAAACTTCAAATGCCCTTGATTGAGGAGGGAGGTGATAGCTTTTCAATTATTTCAATCTTAGCTCGATCCACTTCAATGCCTCGATCAGATACCTTGTGACCCAGCACGATTCCTTCTTTGAACATGAAATGACATTTCTTCCAATTTAGAACCAAATGTGTCTCCACACATCGTTGCAAGACTTTTGCCAAATTTAAAAAACAATGATCAAATGATTTTCTAAAAGCTGAGAAATCATTAATGAACACCTCAATGAACCTTTCCACCATATCTGAAAATATCGCCAACATACTCCTTTGAGATGTTTATGGTGGATTACATAAACCAAATGGCATCTTTCTAAAGGCAAAGGTACCATATGGATATGAAAAAGTTGTTTTCTCTTGATTCTCTGGTGCAATTATAATTTGATTATATCGTGTGTACCCATCCAAAAAATAGTAATAAGCTTTCCTAACTAATCTATCTAGCATCTAGTCTATAAATGGTAGAGGGAAGTGATCTTTTCTAGTGGCTTTATTGAGTTTTTTGTAGTTGATGCACACTCTCCATCTAGTCACAGTTTGGTATGGAATCAGTTGATTTTTCTCATTAGGCACCACTATCATTCCACCTCTCTTTGGCACAACTTGAACAGGACTTACCCATTGACTGTCAGAGATTGGATAGATTATACCAACATCTAGCCACTTTATTACCTCATTTCTCACCACCTCCTTCATATTTGGATTGAGCCTTCTCTGGTGCTGGACTGATGGCTTGTAGGTGTCCTCCACCAAGATCTTATGCATATAAATTGAAGGACTAATCCCTCTTATATTAGCTATTGACCATCCAAATGCTATTCTATACTCCCTTAGAACTCTTAATAACTTTTCTTCTTCATCGGGAGTAAGAGATGTAGAGACAATTACTGGTAATGTTGGATTTCTTCCCAGATAAACATACTTCAAGTGAGATGGAAGGGCTTTCAACTCTAGTACTGGTGGTTTCTCTGTTAATGGTACCGGCTTACTCGGCCTTTCTTCCAAATCTTCAAATGGTTTCTTAATAAAAATTGGGGAATTTTTTTCAAGGTACCTAATCTGCTCCAAGACCTTAGGATTAGTATATTTTGATACATCTACAATTCCCATTGCTAATGGTTGATCCATGCAGATTTCATTCACCACATCTTTTATGCAGCTGGTCAATGTATCTACTCTGTAACAGGTGTCACCTTCATCTAGAAAGGACAAGGCCTCAAAAATGTTGAAGGATACTTGATAATCTTGAACTCGCAAGCTTAACTTCCCCTATTGCACATCTATTAATGTTCTCTTAGTTGCTAGCAATGGCCTCCCAAGAATAATAGGAATTTCTTGGTCTCTTCCATGTCGAGTATTATAAAATCAGTTGGAATTTGTCCACCTTCACCAGAACATCTTCTAAGACACCCCTCGGATGTTTAATTGATCAGTCAGCTAGAAGTAATAAAACTGTGGTCGGCTTCACCTCTCCAAGACCAAGTTTCTTGTAGATAGATAAAGACATGAGGTTTACACTTGCTCCAAGGTCACAAAATGTGTTTTCTAGGTGACATTGACCTATGGTGCAAGGTATGCAGAATCTTCCTAGATCTTTCCACTTTGGTGGTACCTTCTTTTGTAAAATAGCACTGCACTCCTCAGTAAGTGCAACTGTCTCAAATTCCTCAAGCTTACGCTTATTTGAGAGAATGTCCGTCAACTGATTGAAGATACTAGACACCTAATATACAATGACTAGACTGTGACTACAAAAAAAATATTATTTAGTAGCAGTTAAAAAGGTGTTTTATAGTGGTTTTAACCGCTACAAATAACATTAGTAGTGGTTACCAAAACCACTATTAAATCCACTATTGCAAACATATTTGTAGTGGTTATTATTAACCACTACTCAACTAAAAAAACACCGCTACTACATTTGTGGCAGTTTCACATTAATTTCTACAATATCTACTAACGGCAAGTCATTTTATGCCAACATTTGTAGTGGTTTTATAACCGCTACAACTTTTGACGCCTGTAGTGGGAAATGAAAAATGAAAAATTGTTTATTTCAAAAGGCACAAAATATTAATAGCGGTTATAAAACCTCTACACAATTTGAAAAAAATTAAAAAAAGGCACCAAATAGTTGTAACCGCTACTAAGCTCATATGAAATTTAAAAATTTGGTGCCAGAAATTAAAGTTTTTTTCAATTTGTAGTGGTTTTATTGCTCTAAACCACTACAAATATTTTATGAAATATTTAAAAAATGTATACAATTATTTTTCTCCATTTTTATAATATGGAATTGAATAATTTATTATTTCAAAAGTTTGGTTGATAGTAATTATTATGTATAAAGAATGATTAAATTAAATTGTTATGGTATAAATTATATATTGGTAATATTATTCAAAATATGTAGGTAATAAGAAATTATTGTATTGTCTGCTACAATGTGGTTATCATTATGTAAAGAAAATAGGAAACGATGAGAAAAGGTCCTTCAATATCTGAAAAAAATAGTGAGAATCAATATTATGCGTGGGAAAAAAACATTGAACTGGAAGGAAAAAAAAATTTACCATATTTGATCACCTTGTTCAGATTCTCACCTCTTAGAAAAATATTCATAATTGAGAGAAATTGAAAGAGAGGAAGGGCTGTAAGAAATAGGTGAATGTTTGAAATGAGGTATAGTGGGGTTATTTATAGGGATTTGCGTAGCACTTGTAGTGGTTAATGTGATGTATGTTGTAGCGGTTATAGAACTTTATTTGTAGCGGTTTTTATTCTTATAGCGTTTTTGTTTTGTTTTTGTAGCAGTTATATAATGTACTAATTGAGCTCCTCAATGATCAAAACCTTGGAACACAACTTCTGAAAGAAAGAACAAAGTTCCACCAAAATGATGGACACAATCGGGAGGAGACATTCTTTATATCCAGCTGGAGTAACTGTTGCATAAGAACATGTGAATCATGACTCTTCAGGCCAGCAACCTTTCGAGCCTGAATGTCAATACATAGAGAAATGTTGCTTGAATACCCATCAGGAACTTTTATTTTTCTTCAACGTTGTGAGGAAGAATTTCTTATTCGGTTTTGTAAGGGTGAACTTTACCGGTTGAAATTTGTCATGCTCATCTAGCCATGCATCTTCACAAACTCCCATGGGTCATAAATCTTTCCTCACTTGAAGATGATCATTTGACTTTCCCAGTTCGTTAAGCAGCGTATATAGCATAGAATCACTAACATTTTTTTCAATGTGCATGACATCAAGACTGTAGCGAAGTAAATTAGATTTCTAATATGGAAGAGTAAAGAAAATGATTATCTTTTTCCATTACTGAGTTGTTAAAGTCATGACCATCTTCCGGCCTGCTTGTGCTACATCGTCACTTTTTCTGAACTCAAATTCAATATTCTTAAGCTGCTGTAAGATATCTCACTGGATAAAGTCTGAGGTGGTCCTCTTAATTCTGGTTCCCCATTGAACCGATTCTATTTCAATCTAAACTTATGCCTTCTATCGAGAAACCTCCCATGCCCCATGAAGCACCACTTTTAGCTGTGGGGAAGGCGCATTATGTCAGAGTCAAAATTACAAGCTGGACACGCTGACCCAGTATGCATATTCCAACGGGATAATGTTCCAAGGCTAGTAAAGTCAATAATCGTCCACATCAAGGCTTCATGCAAGTTGAACATTGTCTTCCCGTAAGCATCGTATATCTTGATGCTGACGTTCCACAGGTCAAGCAACTCCACAATAAGCGATTGGAGATACACATCGATGTCATTACCCTGTGCCATTTTCCATAAAATGATCATAGACAATATGAATGAGCTTTGTTTTATACACATCCAGCGAGAAAGTTGTAGGGAATTAAGACTACCGGCAAAATACTGTAACTTGTGCTAAAATTCCCAAATGTATTGAAATCGTCAGTCGCCAAAGCAAGCTGAACATTTCTAGGGTCAGCCACAAAAGATGGAAAGTCGTTGTCAAACGTTTTCCAGGCGTCTGCATCCCAGGGATGTCTCAATTTACCGTCTTCATTCTTATCATCATCATGTCACCTCATATGCTCTTCCTTTTGGACAACATAAACAATCTTTGTAGGTGCGGCTTTAAAGGGAACTACCTGAGAATCTTTCAATGTTTCTTCTTCTACTTTTTCCCCTTCTGAATTGTCTTGTACCTCGATGTATGACATCTCTTACAAGTCTCCCTGCTGGAATCATCTCCCTAATACAACATACAATCATTGGGGCATGCATCAATTTTTGGATAGTTCAACCCCAACCTATTAACAATCTTCTTGGCCTCGTAGAATGTTGTAGGAATCTCTACGTCGGGGAATGCATCTTGTAATAATTTGAGCAACATTGACATTCCCTTATCTTTGATTCCGTACAAGCACTTGATATGATACAACTTGATCAAGAAAGATAATTTAGAATATTTTCGACAACCTTGATATAAATCCTGAGCTACTTCATTCCTTATGAACACCGACTCTGAACCTTGTATTTCTTCGTTGAATTTGTCGTCTTGAAAACCAAATGCATCACACACAGCAGCATTAATTGGATCATCTTCATCTATAGTTGAACTCCTACTTGTGAACTTTAAGGAAGAGCATCATCATATCTCATATCAACCTTCTCAACATGAACTCCCCAGAATATATAGTCTTCTGAGAAAGGCTTCTCAAGTATATGTTCTTTAACTCCTCATGTATACCACTTCGTGAACATGCATCTCCAACACGGACAGACAATCTTGCTATTACAGCTAGCGTGAGAGAAGGCAAAATCCAAGAAATTGTTTAATCCATACAAACATTCTCGGGAATTCCACATCAACTTGATCCATGACTTATCCATAGCTAGTGAGAATGTTTAGTGAAGAAGTTGAGTAGATAGATAACTATAGGTGCTTTCAAGTTTATATAGATGTGGTGCAACCACCACCACAACCGCTACTGTTTATACATTTGTAGCAGCTATATTAATAAAACTGCTACAATGTTTTAAGCCCAGTTGGAAATTAATAAAAAATTTATTTTCCCTTTGTAACGGTCATTACACTTCAACTGCTACAAATATAAAGTAACTTTTCTTTTTGTAGCGGTTTTTCAAACAAAACCCCTACAAGTTCTAGCAAAATATGAAATTCAAATTTCTAATTTTTTATAATTGGTAGCAGTTTTTATTATTCGTTTGCTAAACTGCTACTAATTTCTATAGGGAGATGAAATTCAAATTTCAAATTTTTGATATTTTTAGTGTTTATTACAATAAGACCACTACAATATTCCATGACCATTGACCAATAATTAAAAATTTTACTTCGTCTTTGTAGTGGTTTGTATATGGAACTGCCACAAATGTCAAAGACCTTTGGTGGGATAAATTTAAATTTCATATGACTGTATATTGCTAGCGGTTATGACTGTAACCGCTACAAAATTCATTTAGTTTCTAGCGGTTTGTACAAAAAAAATTGCTACAACAAAAAAATTCATTTATTTTTTTATTTTTGTGGTTAGTTTTAAAATTATAAATAAAACTGTCATAAATAATTCATTTATTTTTTAAAATTTTTTTGGTTATTTTTAAAATTATAAATAAAACTATCATAGATGAAATAAGAATTTAACAAGGGTCTAAAAATATAAATATCCAAGTTTATTTTATAAATGTTTGAAAAAAAATATAACTATCTTAAACTAACTACCCGAAGGATGATGATTAAGTCCTCCCTCAGGAGGATAAGGATCACGACGCTGATTATCAGGACCTCCCTTAAGTGTGGTTGTATCTGTTAGAGCAAGCGTTTCACCCAAGAGGGGGGTGAATTGGGTGATACTAAAATTTCTTCGGAAATATAAAACTTGACAATGAAATTAAAATAGTAAGGAGTAAGGAGAAATATCACCAAAGTGTACACCGAGAGTTATACTGGTTCGGCCACAACCACTTTGACCTACGTCCAGTCCTCAGAGCTTCTCTCAGAGTTTCACTATAACTTCCAAGATTCAGTGGGTTCTTGGCACCTCAGTACAAGCAAGTTCCTTCGCCTGGACACTCGCTCCCCCTTACAAGTAGTAATCCAATCCCAACTCAAGGTTCCACAACCTCAAGTTATCTCAATAACAAATATTGAGTTTGAATGAAATATCTCTCTTACAGAGTAAATGAGAATCACTGAAGCATAGAAATATAATTACAACGTGAAAACAGAGCAATGAACTTGATGATATGTTTGTGTATGTTCTTGTTGTTGTTTTTCTCTGTTTGGATGTTCCCATATATATAGATATGTTGGTGATGACCGTTGGAACATTTTCTTTCATCCGTTGGAGAGTGCGCAGCCACTATTGACTTTTCCAATTTTTGAAAAATATCCGTTAGCGGTGGTTGGCATTTGAACGTTTCATTTGACTTCCATTACTTGACATGATTTCTTCATTGTTCATCTGTAAATAGGCTTAGAATACTAATACAATGAAATATTAATCATATAGGAAACAAATCAATGAACGTTTGAATGATTTCTGGATTTCTGGGTTTGCTTACTCGAGTAGCTACTCGAGTATTACTTGAAGTTTACTCGAGTACTTACTCGAGTATCATCGGGAAATCTTTGATCAACTGCAAGTCAATGAATAAATACAAGATTACTCGGGTAGTGCATGGAATAACCAATTTTCAAACCTTTGGAAATATATGTTTACTTGGGTACCTACTC
The DNA here is from genome assembly GCA_963210345.1 of Inga oerstediana. Taxonomy (NCBI): domain Eukaryota; kingdom Viridiplantae; phylum Streptophyta; class Magnoliopsida; order Fabales; family Fabaceae; genus Inga; species Inga oerstediana. The sequence goes on from OY723407.1 coordinate 46,035,567, forward strand.
GAGTAATGCACTCACAACTTTATGAGTTACTCGGGTACCAACTCGAGTAAACCTTTAAATATACTTTTGGTTACTCGATGCTTTACTCCAGTAATGTTGGCAGGATCTCAAGGTCGAGAGCAATTACCTTGTTACTCGGGTACTGACTCGAGTAATGCACTCATTTCTGTATAGGTTACTCGGGTACCACCTCGAGTAAATTTACTTTCTGTGCATGACTTACCCGGGTAATGACTTGAGGTTTTCCTTCAAAATAACTCTGCATACTCGGGTACCTACTCGAGGAATCCACTTAAAATAGACCATTAAATACTTGTATACTAGAGTAATGACTCGAGAAAATGAGATAAAATTATATCAAGTTAATTGGGTACCACCTTCAAGTTTTCACCTACTTCAGTGCGTTACTCGAGTAGCTCCTTGAGTAACATTGGCAGTAGTACAAAGTGCCGAGAGCTCCACAATTTCAGAAACAGAGTTACTTGAGTAGCTCCTCGAGTAACATTGGCAGGCCGATAGGAACTTGAAAATTTTTACATGGTTACTCGAGTAGTTCCTCGAGTAACGTTGGCAGGCCGAGAGCAACTTGAAAATACTTACACTATTACTCGAGTACCTCCTCGAGTAACGTTGGCAGGTTACTGGAAGGTGCCTTTGCTTACTTCAAGTTTTGTCTCATTACTTGAGTACATACTCGAGTAATGCCTTAGAAAACTTGCTTCAGACCAAGTTTCTCAGCATTTTCTCTTGGCCTTTCTTCATTACTCCAATGCTTACTTAAAGTGATGCTTATCCCAGTTATTACTTTGTTCAAACTAGTTTATTAATCAATCCTTTTTCATACCATTCTTTTGTTATCATCAAAACATGAGATCTAACATTCTCCCCCTTTTTGATGATGACAAAACTTGGTGATTTTGAACATGGTTTTTCAAATTGTATTCTTAATTAAATATGTCTTATTAAGTTTGAATTCATAGCATACACCTTGCATATACAACAACTTCATTAGTCCAACCATGTATCATAATTCAAAGCTTAAATGAACTTAAAATAAAATCATAACTTAAACACACTTGCATTAAACTTAAAATTTTCAAATTACAAGATAAAGTTCAAAAGATTCAAAATGCTCCCTAAAACCTATATACAACCAAATACCCCAAAATAAGCTCAGACACTTCCACAAAATCTACCCTCAAGCTCTTCTCCCCCTTTTTGGCATCATCAATCAAGTGGAGGACTAAAAGGCTTGACCATATAGATAGGCTTCACAGGAAGCACTAAACCATCATCTGAACTGGATGAATCAAAGGAGCTGGAAGAGGCTGGTTCAGGCAAATTTACTGGAGGTATATGGATGTCATCACTAGGAGGAATAGGAGAGGGTTGGAAGACAACCATAGTGGTCTCAGCCTCTGGAGGGGTATCCATCACAGGAGTGAAATGTTCAGAGGAGGAAGAGGGAGATATTTCCTCAGTTTAGGTAGGTGATGGATTCGGTTTAGGAATGATTTCTGGCTGAGGTTTTGGAGGGGAATCATCAATGGTGATGTGTATGGTCTCGTTGGTTTCTGAGTTATCCACTGAGTAAAGGATGTCTTTGGCTTGAAGCTCAAGTGGACTAGAAACCAGAGGAGTAGATGGTTCATCCTCAGTAATAGGAGTATCAGTAGGAGGGTTCTCTGGTGGTGGTGGCGCAGAAGAGGAGGGACCGGCAGAAGGTTCAGGACCCAATGAGTCCAAATGTGCCAGAATCAATCTTAGAGTCTCGCCCTGGGCACGTTGCTCTGCTAGCAACTCCTCATGCCTCCTGTCCATTCTCTCAACCAACTCTCCCATCTTGGTATTCATGTGGGTTATCAGTTCAGCATTTGTATTGGCGATATCCACATGAAATCCCCTCAGCATATTTTCCATGAAATGCTGGAGAGTGGCATTGAGAAAGGATGGTGATGATGTGGTGGCAGCTGGAGCCGATGACTGAGTGTCATCTATCTTGCTGGTCTCTGCCTCAGTGGTCTTCCTCTTCTTCTTTGATCCTGACTCTAGAGGACCTTTGAGAGGGATGTCAATGTTTAATTTTCCAATCTGATTTCTCCCAACCGGAGTCAACTTCTCAATGGGCTCCTTGCTATCCAAATACTATATCTTGTTCTCTTTCAGGATCAGTGACACAATCTGAGGATATGGCATTGGTACTGTAGCCTTTCCATCCACCCTGTATCTCTTCATCTCAGAGAAAATATATTCCCCCAAATCCTTTTGTTCCTTCAAAAGTAGTGAAGCAAACCACCTAAAGTCCCTATCAGAGAAGTGGGTGTAATTGTTAGCTTTGTTCACTAGGGACCTAGAGTAGATGTACCATAGGACCCTGTGATGATCACACATATCACTCGGTTTAAAATTTAGGGGGCCAACTAGCTCACCGGGTTTAAGAACAGAAAAGATTTGATTTGGCTCAAGTTGAGAGTAAACATCATCCGGGGGATTTTCTATTCCTAACCACAAGTTAATCCTAAAGGGTGATATAAGAATCTTTTGACCTCTAACTGTGGTGGTCATTTCTTCCTTGGCTGAGGTTCTATTTGGCTCATCTATAATTTCTAGATTACAATAAAAATATGTGATCACTTTAGTACAAAATGGTAATCTAATTGAAAGCCAAGGCATAAATAGATCTAAATAAGGACTTAGGTCATGCTTCACTACCTCTTGAAGTAGCTTAAGATCCACATAGTGTGTCTTGCATACTTTTCTCCTTGAGAACTGAGATAGGTACTTTGGGGATTCCACAAGCTTGTTGACATTGAACCCTTTTGGAGGGTTGGTGATCTCTTCTACTTGCAATTTAGACTTCTTCGAAGATTTCCCCTTCTCCATTTGATCTAAAATTCCTGCCATAGCCTTAGCCACATTCTTGTCATACTTTGGCTTTTTGTTAAGCTTTGGAGTGAAAGAGGGAGTAGGTGTGGAGGTTTTGGTACTCTTGCCTTTCCCAGTTGAAATACTCTTTTTAGATTGAGCCCTTGTAGCAATAGGCTCTTTAATCACCACTCCTTTGGGTTTTGGTTGAGATTGAGGTTGAGTATGAATTTTGGCTTTTGATCTCGGAGTTAATTTTCTTCTCTTTTTGGGAGGAGAAGAAAGAGGATCAGGGTTTTGTTGAGAGTCAGAGGAATCTATGGGAGTAAGGTTTTTGGTTCTCATCTTTCTGAAGGATTGAAAACTAAAATTCTCAGAAAAGAAAAGAAACAGTCGCAGGTTAGGGCACTGAGAATCTGGGCAAAATAGGAGGTTTTTGGAACTGAAAATTGTTGGGTTTTGACGGAAATGAGGCAAGGAATCAGTTGTGAAAAATTTTTGTGAGAGAGAATAGTGATTTACTTGAGGATATTTTATGGAAATGACCGAGTTTGCGACAGATAAAGACCTAGAACCCGACATTACTCGAGGCCTTACTCGAGTAAGTTTCAAGTTTACTCAAGGCCTTCCTCGGGTGTTCATACAGAAAAATTCTAAAATAATTCATTTAAATTGCGTACCTGGCATGAATAATATAGTAATTATCCATGGATATTCCCTTGATCATTTATAACCCATTCTGATCAGATTTGAGTCATTCTTCATCAATTTGAGAATCTGGACTCCGACATTACTCGAGGCCTTCCTCGAGTAATCTTCAAGTTTACTCGAGGCCCGCCTCGGGTAACCTGCTTTTCAACTTTTGACTCTTCATTTCTTTGAAAACTGAACCGTTAGATTTAAAATTCAAGTAACTTGATCCGTTACTTCCAATTTTGGGGAACATTACTCGAGTACATACTCGAGTAAAGTGTTACTTTACTTCAAGTTGTTCCTCGGGTATTGCTTCTCCGTTAGTTATTACTTCAAGTTGATACTCCAGTAATGATGTCCTCTGATAATCTCTGTTTTTGTTTCTCAAAACAAAGTTTCAAACTCCCTGCAAAACAAGTTTCTATATACTCCGATGCTTAAGTTAGTGATCATCAAAACATTATTAAGTGACTTCATCTAATATTATGAAAAGTTGAAATAACTTACAACTCATTGGGATTTACCATTCCCAATTCTCTTCTAATAAATAGAAATTGATCTTTTGGAAGAGGTTTTGTGAAGATATCTGCTAGTTGAAGATGAGTAGGAATGAATATCACTTTCATATCTTTCTTTTGAACATGGTCTCTGATGAAGTGATGTCTGACATCGATATGCTTGGTTCTAGAGTGTTGAACTGGATTCTTTGCCAAGCTTATCGTGCTAGTATTGTCACAATAGATTGGTATTTCTTTGAGATAAATACCAAGATCTTATAGTTGTTGTTTTAACCATATTACTTGTGCACAAAAACTTGAGACAGCTACATATTCGGCTTCCGTTGATGAAAGAGACACCGTGTTTTGTTTCTTGCTAAACCATGATGCAAGAGATCCTCCAAGAAATTGTCCTTGTCCGCTGGTGCTCTTTCTATCTGTCTTGTATCCTCCATGATCTGAATCTGAGTATGCAACAAGATATTCACTTCTTCCTTTGGGATACCATAGACCCAATTCGGGTGTGTCAGCAAGGTATCTAAAGATTCATTTAACCGTTTCAGCATGTGATTCCTTTGGTGCTGATTGATATCTTGCACATATGCCAACACTAAATTGGATGTTTGGTCTACTTGCCGTGAGATAGAGTAATGATCCAATCATTCCTCTATATTTTGTGATGTTGTAGTCTTTCCCTTTGACATCAGCATCAAGTAACGTAGTTGAGCTCATAGGTGTGTCCGTGCCATTTGTTTCATCCATTCCATACTTCTTCAATAGCTCTTTTAAATACTTTGTTTGAGATATGAAGATTCCATTCTTTCTTTGTTTGATTTGCAAACCAAGAAAGAAATTCAATTCTCCCATAATTGACATCTTGAATTCTCCCTGCATTATCTCAGAAAATTCCTTACACAGAGATTCATTAGTAGCACCGAAAACAATGTCATCAACATATATTTGAACAATTAAAATATCATTGTGTTTTTGTTTTATGAAGAGTGTTGTATCAACCTTTCCCCGTACAAAACCTTAATCAATAAGAAACTTACTGAGCCTTTCATACCAGGCTCTAGGAGCTTGTTTTAAACCATATAAAGCCTTTTTGAGTTTGAAAACATGGTCTGGTTTAGTAACATCCTCAAAACCTGGAGGTTGTTCTACATACACCTCTTCCATGATGTAACCATTTAGAAATGCACTCTTAACATCCATTTGATAGAGTTTGAATCCTTTGATGTATGCAAAGGCTAAGAGTACACGAATAGCTTCCAATCTAGCCACTGGAGCATACGTTTCCTCATAATCAATCCCTTCTTCCTGATTATAGCCTTTGGCCACCAATCTTGCCTTGTTTCTGACAATAAGTGCGGATTCATCGAGTTTGTTCTTGAATACCCATTTAGTACCAATGATCGGATGATCCTTGGGTCGGGGTACCAAATCCTAAACTTGATTTCTCTCAAATTGATTTAGTTCATCTTGCATTGCTATAACCCAATCATTGTCTGATAGGGCTTCATCAATGTTAGAAGGTTCAATCTCAGAAATGAATGCAGAAAAACTTACTTCATTAAAAATTCTATTTCTAGTTTTGATCCCTTCATTCACATCTCCTATGACTTGATCTAAAGGATGACTTTTATTGTATTTCCAAGCTCTAGGTTGTCCTAGGGATTGCCTTTCTTCCTTGGTTTCATCAACATCTGGAATAATAGATTTAGAAATAGATTGACCATTCTCTTGATTTAAAACAACTTCCTGTTCTTCATCAATGATTTTGTCAGAGGATTAAAATTCATCAAATACAACATGAATTGATTCTTCAACAACACAAGTTCTTTTATTGAAAACTCTATATGCTTTACTTCGGTTAGAATATCCTAGGAAAATTCCTTCATCTGTTTTAGAATCAAATTTTCCTAAGTTATCTTTACCATTATTATGAATGAAACACTTACAACCGAAGATGTGTAGATGAGTGATGTTTGGCTTTCTTCCTTTGTATAGTTTGTATGGTGTCTTTCCAAGTTTTGTTCTGATATATGCTCTATTTAAAATGTAGCATGCTGTACTCATAGCATCAGCCCAGAATACTTGGGATACGTTCTTTTCATTCAACATTGCTCTAGCCATTTCAGTGAGCACTCTATTCTTTCGTTCCACGACCCCATTTTGTTGAGGTGTTCTTGGAGCAGAAAAATTGTGATCAATACCATTAGTATCACAATATTCTTCAAAGGCTTGATTTTCAAATTCTCCACCATGATCAGTCCTAATACCTGCAATGGACATACCTTTCTAATTTTGCACCTTCTTGGCAAAAATAATAAATTCTTCAATTGTCTCATCCTTTGATGATAGAAAAATAACCCATGTAAATCTAGAGAAGTCATCAACAATGACCAATGAATATAAGTTACCACCAAGACTTTTTACTCTTGCTGGACCAACTAAATCCATATGTAATAATTGTAGTGGTCTATTTGTTGAAATCTCAATTTTCAATTTGAAAGATGATTTAGTTTGTTTACCCTTTTGACATGCATCACAAATCAAGTCATTTTTGAAATTTACTTTGGGTAATCCAAGAACTAAATCCTTTTTGAGTAGTTTGCCTAGTTGATGCATATTGAGATGAGCCAATCTCTTATGCCATAGCCAACTTTCATCGGCATTACTCAGAAAACAATTTTCAGATTCATTTCTACTAATATCTAGAGTATAACAGTTACCTTCCCTTTTAGCTCTGAGTTTTGCCTTGATATTTTTCTTATCAAGTTGTAAGTCTTCCTTGTTGACAATCAGACATTCCTCTGAATCAAATATTATCCAGTTGTCTTTATCTGCACTTTGACTTACACTCAGCAAATTATGACACAAGCCTTCAACGTAATATACATCTTTGACTTGTATTCCTTTGTCATTTTTTATTTCACCAATTCCTGCAATCTTTCCGGATTGATTTCCTCCAAATTTTACCTTGCCACCTTCCTTAGGTTGCAATGTGGTAAAACTTTCGAAATCCCCGATCATATGTCTAGAGCATCCACTATCTATGTACCACTTGTTGTTTTTGGATGCTTTGAGACATATCAGCAATTGAAGGACTAAATCTTAGGTACCCACATCTTTTTGGGTCCTTTTGGGTTAGTACAAATGATTTTATGAATATATGAACCTTTAGGTACCCATTTGTAGGTTCCTATATTTCCTTTCTTCTTATGAATGCATGAAGAGGTATAATGACATTTTCTATTACAATAATTACAGAATGCAAAAGGATTTGATATATGTACATAATGCTGGAAATAATTCAAATATAGCTTACCTCCTACTTTCTTTTTACTTTTCCTTCTATCTGATTTTGGATCATATCCAATACCAGATCGATCATTTACACATCGTTGTTCTTTTAAAATTACACTTAGCATCTCACTTCCCTTGGTAAAATTTTCCAGAGTTTTTGTGAGATCAATGTTTTTCTTTTTCAACGAAGAACAATTTTCACAATTCTTTTCTGAACTTTCTTTAAGTTCAATTTCAAGAGCTTTGTTTTTCTTTTTGAAAACAATCAATTATTTAACTACTTTGATGAATTCAGAATGTAAAGCATTATATTCAGAAAGTAATTCATCATAGATAAGGTCAGAATCATTTACCTCTTCTTCTGTTTCTTCTTGAGCAACAAGACATATATTGGCTACTTCTTCTTCATCACTTTCTTCGTCAGAGGAACTATCTCCCCATATAGCAGATAGAAAGGCCTTCTTTTTGTTAAAGAATTTGCCTTTTCTCTTTTCTTTGCTCTTTTGATTTAGTTCTGGACATTCTGATTTGATATGTCCTGGTTTTCCATATTCGTAGCAAATGATATAATCTTTGTTGCTAGTTCCACCTTTTTGAAAATGTTTGAAGCCTTGACCTTTCTTGTAGAACTTTCTGAATCGTTTTATGATTAAGCCCATTTCATCATCATCAAACTCCTCATCCTCATCTTGATTTTCTTCTTTCGCTTTTAGTGCTAGACCTTTCTTTCTTTTGTCACTGATGTCATCTAGTTCCCGTTTGAACTTTAATTTGCTTTCATATTCAGAAAGGCTTCCAAATAGAGAAGCAACTGATCTCATTGATTCTCCTTTTGCCTCTTCTATCGCAGTGACTTTGGCCTCCCACTCTTTAGAAAGAATATTCAAAATCTTTCGTACTTGGGTATTTTGATCATAGACTTTACCAAGTGCTACAAGTTGATTAACAAGATGAGTATATCTAAGTTCGAATTCAGAAATTGACTCACCTGATTCATTCGAAGTAGATCGAATTCAGTGATCAAGGTGTTGATTCGATTCTCCTTTATTCCCGAAGTTCTTTCATGGGCGATTTCCAGAGCTTCCCATATTTCCTTTGCTGTTGGGAGTGTGCAAATTCTGAAATATTCACTCTGACTTAAAGCACTTTGTAACATCAGAATTGCCTTGCTGTTGAGAGTGATAAGTTTCTTGTCATTCTCATCATATTCCGCTGGCGTCTTGGGAATTTTCTGAGAATCTACAATCTTTATAGGTTGATAGTTTCCACTCTCAATCACATCCCATAGCCCATATTCAGTAGCCATCATGAATACTCTGAACTTTGCTTTCCAGAAAGAAAAGTGTTCGCCACTGAAACCTGGAGGTCTAGTGATGGATGCTCCATCGGGAAGAATTCCTTCACCCATGCTTGCCATTGGATCCTTCTTAGGCTGTTAAACCTTAACAAGAAGACCTACGCTCTGATACCAAATGTTAGAGCAAGCTTTTCACCCAAGAGGGGGGGTGAATTGGGTGATACTAAAATTTCTTCAGAAATATAAAACTTGACAATGAAATTAAAATAGTAAGGAGTAAGGAGAAATATCACCGAAGTGTACACCGAGAGTTATACTAGTTCGGCCACAACCACTTTGACCTACGTCCAGTCCTTAGAGCTTCTCTGAGAGTTTCACTATAACTTCCAAGATTCAGTGGGTTCTTGGCACCTCAGTACAAGCAAGTTCCTTCGCCTGGACACTCGCTCCCCCTTACAAGTTGTAATCCAATCCCAACTCAAGGTTCCACAACCTCAAGTTATCTCAATAACAAATATTGAGTTTGAATGAAATATCTCTCTTATAGAGTAAATGAGAATCATTGAAGCATAGAAATATAATTACAACGTGAAAACAGAGCAATGAAGTTGATGATACGTTTGTGTATGTTCTTGTTGTTGTTTTTCTCTGTTTGGATGTTCCCATATATATAGATATGTTGGTGATGACCGTTGGAACATTTTCTTTCGTCCGTTGGAGAGTGCACAACCACTATTGACTTTTCCAGTTTTTGAAAAATATCCGTTGGCGGTGGTTGGCATTTGAACGTTTCGTTTGACTTCCATTACTTGACATGATTTCTTCATTGTTCATCTGTAAATAGGCTTAGAATACTAATACAATGAAATATTAATCATATAGGAAACAAATCAATGAACGTTTGAATGATTTCTGGGTTTGCTTACTCGAGTAGCTACTCGAGTATTACTTGAAGTTTACTCGAGTACTTACTCGAGTATCATCGGGAAATCTTTGATCAACTGCAAGTCAATGAATAAATACAAGATTACTCGGGTAGTGCATGGAATAACCAATTTTCAAACCTTTGAAAATATATGTTTACTTGGGTACCTACTCGAGTAATGCACTCACAACTTTATGAGTTACTCGGGTACCAACTCGAGTAAACCTTTAAATACACTTTTGGTTACTCGATGCTTTACTCCAGTAATGTTGGCAGGATCTCAAGGCTGAGAGCAATTACCTTGTTACTCGGGTACTGACTCGAGTAATGTACTCATTTCTGTATAGGTTACTCGGGTACCACCTCGAGTAAATGTACTTTCTGTGCATGACTTACCCGGGTAATGACTTGAGGTTTTCCTTCAAAATAACTCTGCATACTCGGGTACCTACTCAAGGAATCCACTTAAAATAGACCATTAAATACTTGCATACTAGAGTAATGACTCGAGAAAATGAGATAAAATTATATCAAGTTAATTGGGTACCACCTTCAAGTTTTCACCTACTTCAGTGCGTTACTCGAGTAGCTCCTTGAGTAACATTGGCAGTAGTACAAAGTGCCGAGAGCTCCACAATTTCAGAAACAGAGTTACTCGAGTAGCTCCTCGAGTAACATTGGCAGGCCGAGAGGAACTTGAAAATTTTTACATGGTTACTCGAGTAGCTCCTCGAGTAACGTTGGCAGGCCGAGAGCAACTTGAAAATACTTACACTATTACTCGAGTACCTCCTCGAGTAACGTTGGCAGGTTACTGGAAGGTGCCTTTGGTTACTTCAAGTTTTGTCTCATTACTTGAGTACGTACTCGAGTAATGCCTTAGAAAACTTGTTTCAGACCAAGTTTCTCAGCATTTTCTCTTGGTATTTCTTCATTACTCCAATGCTTACTTAAAGTGATGCTTATCCCTGTTATTACTTTGTTCAAACTAGTTTATTAATCAATCCTTTTTCATACCATTCTTTTGTTATCATCAAAACATGAGATCTAACAGTATCAGGGTACTGAGCAAAGTTGACAGCACCATCATCATCAGCAAGAGGAGCTGACTGGATAACAAACTAAGGGACAGGAGAAACCTTGGATGCTCCTCATCAGGGAACAAACGACTCCACAATCACTCCAGCATATAGTTCGTGATATCACACCACTGCGTATCCTGAGTGTTGTAGTAATCAGCCTGCTACTACATCTGATAGGCCACTGTAGCCTATGTCCTAGCTAAATCTGAACAGAGCTCATCATCAGACTCATCCCTCGGACGTCTGACCTTGAATGTCCTTGCTCGAGAACTGCCAGCCTCAGAGGCACCGCTCTTGCTATAGACCATGCTAGGTCTGGCGCCTATCCCCATCCCCCTCACATTTTTGAGGTGCTCAACCTGACCCAGACTTGCTTTCAATGGCACAGTAGGGTCCACAGACCCCTGTAACTCCTGGGTCTGGGTCTCTCGTAGCTCAGCCTACGACTGTTGCATTCGCTCCTGCCATTTTATTAAACAATAAATAATTACAATTTATAATAAAGTTGTTTTATAAACAATATAATAATAAATTAACTTACAATGGCCTCCTCTGCCTGCTGAGACGTTAGAGTCCCATCACACTGTCTATGGGTGATAGTGAACAATTTCCTGTAGTCTATCTGATGGTTCTCCTGCTATGTCTTCCTTTCCTAAAAAAATTATAAAATTAAATTAGTATTATGAACAAAAAAATACTAAATTTATATTCATATTAGGAAAATTTACCAGCTCGTTGTAAGTGACAGCAAAGGTCTTTAATCCTGCCGTGTGGTGGATCGTCAGCAGCTCTCGGCACCTCGTATTCCTCTGAGAAAGCGCCTGCAAAAAAAATATTAAAAATATTTAAAAAATATAAGAATATTATTTCAATTTATGAAATTTAAATTAAAATTTGAATTATAAATAAATTACATACCCCTCTATGCTCCTCCTGAACTGGACAAAACTTGCCCAGTCATTCAGTGGGACCCCGTCCAGGACATTCTCGATCAGCTGCTACAGAGGAATCGTCCCATCCTTATTTATATTGTGGAAGAGACTATTCCTCCTATTCTTCCAGCCGTTGCCCATCTTCATCTGCGTATACCTCTTCCAGTTGTCCTGGACGGCAAACATAAGTTGTAACACAATTAAATAACAAATTATTAAATACGACTAATTGCAAATAAGACAATTAATAAATATTAATTAAATACGATTAATTACAAAATATAAATTATAATTAAATACTATTAATTACCTGCACCACCTCATCCCACGCCACATCCTTCAGCCTCTTTGAAATATTCCTCCACGTCCTGCAGTAAAGGGGGAACCGCATCCAATTCGAGCCTAGCTCGTTTAGGAAGCAGTTGAACAGGTTACCCCCATTGTCGATGGGCTGGTTTGTGGCCTCATTCTATGAAACTATAACTCATAGTGTCTGGTCCAGGCTATTCAGACCGGCCACGTCCAACCTCCTCGTGGACACATTTCCCTGCTCATCTGCACAATTTACAACATACGTTAGATAAATCGAATTTAAATATTTAATTTATTAAATAAAAAATTATATTTACCTTGGACCTGCATTTCAAACCCAGTCAACCGGGAAGACAACCGTCGCGGGTTGTTCTAGTCCCACACGTCCTCCTGCCCAGGATGGACCCCCATCGTCATCAAGGCCATAATTACAGTTTAAAACACGTTTTATAATTGAATAAGATATCGAGATTAATTTAAAAATTTTTACAAGACTCGTATAATATGATCTCCATTCATTTCTAAATAAAAATATTTGGCCTATTCGGTTTATCACAAACACAATATCAAAGTACTAACCAATTTCCCGACATTCACCTGAGATATATCCATTAATCAAATGGTTTTACAGGGCATCATTGGCCATCTAGTTTCCCATACCGGGGATTACACAACAACTACAAATCTATGGTCAATCCAGTATATACAGTTGTCCAAATAATAACCAAAAACCAATAAAAAGAACTAAGACTACCACCAGCAATCCTAGTCTGCCTTGCCCACTTGCTTTCCTCGAGATCCACTTGCCCTGTCTAAAATGGTTATTTAGAAAGAGTGAGATTCAAAAGAATCCCAGTAGCAACAGTTTACATATATAATGTATAATTAACAAAGCAAGTAAGCATATATCACAATGCAGCATAACAATATTCAAGGCCGGGCTAACTGCCACATCCCCTCAAGCAATATTCAAGGTCGGGCTCTTGCCACATCCCCTATCCAAGGCCGGGTTCACGCCACATCCCCTATTCATTCATGACTGGGCTCACGCCACGTCCCCTATTCAAGGCCGGGCTTACCGCCACATCCCCTTATACATTCAATGATAAATACCAAACAAGCAATGCATTACACATGATATAGGATAAAGAGTCACTACCTTATTCTTTCCGTCCTTGTTCAGGCATAGGCCTTCTACGTTCTGGGAAAATATCCAATCCTATAGTCATAATTAAGGACGGCGTATTATCACTTATTCCAATACTCAAATGACTTCAAAACACTTAGTTTTGGTTATCATTAAAGTCCTTTAAATGGCTACTAGAAGCCCAAACAACTGCCTAAAGGGTTGGGAGGTATTATCTCAAAGATCACCTTTTTAGTGTGCCTCGTAAACCGTGCTGCTTTCGGATTCTGACTCAGTCCTAAAATATTAAATGCACAAGAAATAGTTCATAACCTATCCAGGTATCATTTTAGACTCTTCCATAGTGTTTCTTGTGGTTATATTTGCCTATGGTAAAAATTTACCAAAATGCCCCCGAGACCCCGGCCCAGCCCTACCGTACCCGGCCTGATGGCATGTTTTTTAAAAATTTTAACTAGAGTTATTCTAACATTTTTTCACTCAAAGAATCCATTTTCAGGCTGGGAATCACCAAATTCAATGTAAAATTACAAAAATACCCTTGACAGCCCCGATTTAGAGATGTTAGTGGTGTTTTCGTAATTATGCTTTTTCGGCCTCTACCGAAAAAGTGACCAATTGTAACCCACCTATTTTTGCCCACTGAATCCAATGGAACTATTTATTTCAATGAAAATCCAGCTCCTAGCCACTTTTCTATTTCTGGCCAAAAATTTCACTAGAATGGAAAAATAGAGTTTTGTGTTTTAGCTTCCAAAACTTGTACTTTGCCACTTCTAATCCTTTATTAATTCATTTAAACACTTATTAACCATGATTTAAAGAAATTTGGGCAGCATAACCCCTTAGGATTAGGGCTTTCCAAATTTACAAACTTGACAAAAATCACCATAACCAAACACAAATCTCAACAACAACTTCATACAAGAATAGATCTAAGGTTTGTAAGGTTACCTCTTGAGATCTTGAATCCTCTCACTCTAGGTGCCTCCTCTCTCTACTTGAGCTTAGGATGAGGTTTCTAAACCATAGATTCCATGAAGGAGAAAGGTTTAGAGAAGGTCTTATGCAAATTTACAAGAAAATATCAAGAGATCACAAGTTTTACCTTAAGCTTCCTCTTCTTCCTTCTTTCTAAGCTTGAGATTTTCTTAAGCTCTCTCTCTCTCTCTCTTCTTTCTTGTGGCTTTGAACGAAAATGAGCATGGGAATTAGAAGAGGATGTGTTTTATTAAATTGTCTCTTCTTTCCTCTTAGCCATTGATCTCATCAAGGGTTAACATGGTGACACATGTCTTCCACCATACCTCCACCCATGCTCTTGCCTATGCCTCTTCACTTTTTGACTTACTTGCCCCATTAGGTTTTAGTTAGCACTCGACTAAATTCTTCCCTTGTCTTGATTCACAAAAACCATGCCTCCCTCATACCCCAACTAAACCAATTGCTTCTTCCATTTACTCAAGTCAATTGGTATAAGAGTTGGCTACCTAACCTTATGACATAGGTAAGGACTTATGACACAACAATTATCTCCATCATCCTTCATATGGTGTTGACACTTGGTCTCATTGGATGTTGACACTTGTATTCTCCTCCTTCATCCCCTAATTTCTAAAATAATTAAGAGAAAAAGGGAAGATTAATTTATTCCCTCAATTTTTGGAATAATGAAAATTCTGGCAAATATTTTGCCCTAACTTTGAAAAATCATAACTAATTTTGTAGACATCGTTTTAGAGTGATTCCAAATACTATGGAACTCTTATTGAGTCTAGTTTCAAGGAAAAGTATGAAATTTTAATAGCTTGAAGCATATCATTCCCAAATTTTAAGTTTTTGACCGCTATTCCAGAATTGCTTCTAGTTTCAACCCCAAACTTTAAAAAATCATAACTCCTAGCTCACAAATCGGAATAACATGAATTATATGTCCATTTTAAATATTGGAATGTAAAATTTAAGACTGGAAAGTTTGAGAATTTTTTTATCACCATTTACCCATTCAAAACGTCCATGCAAACTGACTGCCTACACAGAGTTCTCACTAACCAAAACTTGCAACTTTTAAACCTAAGTTTCCAATGGTTCAAAATTCATATCCAACACTACTCCCACACAATTTTCCACAAGGAAACCAATGGAAACATCAAAACAACCAAATTCCTACTCCATCTATATGTTCTATTTTTTTGGCATATATTCAACAAAATCCCAAATCAACTTTAAATTCATAAAATCATTCATTACAGCTCATTCAACGGTTATTAGCCCGTAATCAAAATTTGGGGCGTTACATAGGAACTGCTCCATATCTCTGAGAGGAATCGGGATCTTGGACTCATCATTCTCATCATAGTCGCTGCCACTGAGCTTAACTCCCTCTCCCAGAACAGCCTCGGTATCTGTGGTACCGTCGCCTCCTGTGGGGCCGTCTAATATGGCTGTGATGGGGCTGCCTCCTGTGGCTGCTGTGGTGCCATATGATGTGGCGCGGTCGCCTTCCCTCCGTGCTACCCCTTCCTACTGCCCCCACCTCTGCTACTGCTACCCCACAGAATCGGTCTAAGGAGCTCGACCCCCTTCCCCTTATCCCCCCTAAAGCCATATCACTTGCAAAGATTAAAAAAATAAAAATAATTGGTCACATTTTATATATAAAATACAATAATAATAAAAAGTGAAAAGAAAAATATGTAATTTTCGTACCTCAAGTGTGAAATGCTGCAGCAAAACTCTCAGAGAGACTTAAATAGGTTGCAGTTTGTTTTTCTGAGGCCACTGCACAAGACCTCGGGCAACGAAAAATATTTGTAGCAGTTAGTAATAACCACTACAAATAAGAGACTCTTGAGGTTCTATAGCGGTTGTGAATAAAAACCGCTACTGAACTGCTACAAAAAGCTGACCATTTGCATTCTGTAGCTATTTAGTTCAACAAAACCGCTACAAATAAATGGCTACAGTTCTCACACCTGCTTCGCGTCATGTGGCGCCAAGCTAGCGCCCAAATTGTAGAGGTTAATATGACGTAACCGCTACAATATCGGTGATACAAGTACTAGCAGGAATGTGGTGCCAATTATGTAGCGGTTTGTATTTTAAAACCGCTATTAATAATGTTTGGTGACCCTCACCCCACTTGGAGCAAAGCTGACTGCTACAAATTTGTAGCGGTTTATATATGAACCGCTACAAATAAACATTTGTAGTGTTTAATATTAACCGCTACAAATTCACCGTTACGAAATGTCTTTTTTTTTTTGTCGTGTGCAGAGATCAGCCATGCGAACAGGGAAGTGTTAGGTTGTGAGGATATATTAGCGAAGGGCGCTCATATGTGCAGTAGACAGAGTATTCTCCTTCTAGAAGTTGCACCAAGTCGTAGGGCAAAGTTTTTGGAAGATCAAGCTGCTGCTAATATAAATGTCTGAAAAAACTGGATGTTTTTGTTTTTTCAAGCCTTGCTTGCCATTTGTAAAGCAAAAAATATATATATATACAATTAAAAAGTGTGAAATTATTAAATACTCCTGGGGAATGTCATTATTAGTTGGTAAATGTCTCTTCTCCCCAGTTTGATGGTTAAACTACATGTCAGGTATGGTAATTTTGTGGTTTTTACGCCCACTTGGAATTTGATATCAGTTGGCATATGTCTCTTCTTCCCATATTGAAGATGCCGCCTCATGGTGTTGGCTAGATCCAATCGGTTTAAAAAAAAAAAATCATCGATGTGAGGTTATCTTTGCAAGGTCCATACAAAATTTAAATTCAGTATATACAATATATATGCCGCCCTTAACAAGATGGTTAACATATTAACAAAGTAATTGACGAGTTATTACAAATAGGGAAATTATTAAATACTCTTGGTGGGGGAGACATCAGTTGGCATAAGTCAGTATTGCACTCTTATTGGGATCTGGCTGCGGTCCGCTGCCAGTCATTTTCTCCCAAACTACACCGTTTTGGTGTAATTTGGGGGTAAAAGTGGGGTTGAGTTTTTTTTTTAATAGTATATAGTATTTTGAAGTAATTTTTTGGATGTATCTAATATCTTAAAATATTTTTTAAGTAACATATAGTATCCTAAAATAATTTTTAGTACTTTTAACCCCATAAAATATTTTTTCAATTGTACCCAGTGTGTTAGCAGATTGATTGCAATTTAACCCTTAATGTATTTTAAAGAGTTAAAAGCACCAAAAAATATTTTAAAAGGTTAAAAACACCAAAAAAATATTTTAAAGTGATTTTTGGAACTAAAAAAATACATTAAGGGTTAAATTGTAATCAGTCTGCTAACACACTAGGTATAACTGAAAAAATATTTTAGGGGTTAAAGTACTAAAAATTATTTTAGCATACTACATGTTATTTAAAAATATTTTAAGATACTAGATACATCCAAAAAAAATACTTCAAAATACTATATATTATTTTTAAAAAAAAAACTCATCCCTCATTTACCCCCAAACTACACCAAAACGGTGTAGTTTGGGAGAAAATGACTGGCAGCGGACCGCAGCCAGATCCCTCTTATTGTCAGTGTACAGGTGGCAAGATTTTAATGCTGACAAATCATACTTTAAATTTTAAATTTTTTAATATAATTATTTTTAGAAAATGCCTAATATAAAAACGATTATATTAGAATATGTTTTTATTAGGAAAAAAAATTAGAGTATGTTTTGTTAGTATTTAATTATAAAGTTATCATTTAAATTTAATGAATCATCACTTTTCGTTAAATGAGATTAATGATGTTAAATTTAAAAGATTAATTAAAAATAAATTTTATAAACTTAAAAAAAGATTAGACTGAAGCTTGATTCAAGTTTAGAGGAGCAACTATATATTTTAGCCGTTTTTAAAAGGATCATTAATGGAGAGAGAACAATATAGTTTTAAAATTAAAAGAAACGTAAAATCATTCATTGCGCTTTTTTTTTGTAATAAATGTTACTCGCTTGCCCTACCAAAAAATGTTGCATATAAAGGCGTAGCGCATCAGCCTGCTTGATTTTATCTTACATATATTCTAAAGTTCAGAATTCCAACACAAAATACGATACAAATGTCATGTTTTCTAGTTGTTAATATCATCATCTTATCCGACATGGTGTTTGGGACCTCTCAGAGATTCGCCATCTTTTGACAGAGGACATTATTAATGTTATTCCTATTCCCACCAATACTGTTGATGACAAGTTGTACTGGGTAGGTGCTAACAATGGGGTGTATATATACAGTTAAATATGGGTATTCAAATGCAAAAAATCTTGATTATCTTCCCCATGCAAAGGCCAGCACTTCGGTATCAATACCTGCGGAGGTTTGGAAAAAAAATTGGAAGCTCAAACTGTACCCGGGATCCAACATTTCATTCGGCGGGTCCTCAATAGGGCAATAGCAACAAATGAGGCATTGTTTAAAAAGCACAGGTCACCCACTAAATATTGTCCCATCCGTGAGCATGAAGAAGAAACTATCGAACACCTTTTCTTCTCTTGCTCATGGACTCGCTGCATCTGGTTTGGAAGCTCCTTTGGGTTAAGGATGGCGAATTGTGCTCCCCACAACTTTGCTTTTTGGTGGTTGAATATAACCAGTGGTAGTACTGCTGCGTCTGACCATGAGCTCTCATTGGTAGACATTATGGAACATTTGGAAGCAGAGAAACAATCTTGTCTTTTCCATGATCACTCCTTGCTCCACATCAGTGATTGACTCAGCTGACGCTGCCAACAATGAATTCTGGGCTGTGTGTAATGAGACTGTAGAGAATAGAACCACGCTGATTGCTCCTGAGATGAACTTTTCTTGGTAACTCCCTCCCATAGGCTTCTTGAAGATTAATGACAATGCTTTTGAACCGGATGAATCATCCGCTGCTATGGGTATTATTTGTTGAAATGAATATGGCAATTTTATGTGGGGCTTCGTTAATAAAATTAAATCCCTCTCTGCGTTCATGGCTGAAGCGCTTGGTCTAAAACGTGCTCTACTACTAGCTCATGGCATGGGGCATGACAAGGTGGTGTTTGAAACTGATTATAAGCTTCTACGGAACAGTGTGGCTGCCAAAAAACATGATTTGTATGACTGGAAATGTCTAGGCGTTCTTCAGGACATCATAAACCTCCTTGCACCTAAAAGTTGGGTTCTCTTTATCTTGTATTCCTCGTCGGGGTAATGAAATAGCTGATCATCTTGCAGCTGATACTTTTAAGGGGGTGTGCCCATGGGGGTGGGTTTCGGAACCATCACCTTCTTTGCAGTCTTTTCTAGCTTCAGATGCTAGGAAGGTTCAAGTTGCTTCTGAGGATGCTTTAAATCCAGAGTCACGAATGGGCGTTGGCTAAAGTTTTTGCTTGCTTTAGGCTAGTTCTTTCCTTTGGCTAGTTTTCTTTTGTCATCTGCTAGTTTCCTTTCATTACGTTATGCATATGTTCGCTGGTTGCTGAATCAATAAAAGTATCCTTTCGATTAAAAAAAAAAAAAATCATCCGCTTTATGGGTAAAAGGAGAATTTTTATCGGGGAGTTACATATAGGCATAGAGAAGAGAAAAAAATGCAAACAAGTCTCTTGAAATCATCAAATTGCATCAAATTGAGAAAAGATTACTTTGTCTTTGTTAATTACTACCTCCGGTCCTAAATATAGGACATAGTTTGTAGTGCAATTTGCACTACACAATATGTCCTATATTTAGGACCGGAGGAAGTATAATAATCAATGACAAATCAAGGCATTACGTACCAATGACAAATACTCAAGTCTTCAGTAGCACCCAGATTTGTCATTAATTGCTCAATTTCAATTAATCTAGCCTAAGTATCATGGGACTTCAAAGTAATTCGATGATTTTAAGGAACCTAATTGTAATCTTTTCTCTTCCTTGAAACTTACATGTAATTCTCGATCCCTTTTTTACATTGAGAGTCCCAAATTTGCTGGTTAAACCATTTGATACTTCCTCGGTCATTTTTACTAGAGCCCAAAATTTAAATTTCTTTAGTTTTTTTATAAGAGCTTTACAAGAGTTGTCTAATCATTTGATGATTTTTTTTTTCATTTTTACCCATATAAATTATATGTATTGCATTAATAAGAAGGTTGGTGATACTTTTATTACTCTATTATTTCTCCCTCTTACTTTCCCCATTATAAATAAGGGCATAATTGAAAAAATAAATTTATTTTATACTAATTTTTTTAACTAATTTTAACCATTTTTTTAAACCACATAATTTAATTATCAGGCTCTTATCAATTAAATAGGACTGGAGGAAGTAATTTCATGATTTTTCCCTCACAAAATTTGATATCAGTTAGCATGTCTCTTTTTCCGTATATTGGAGACCCGGCCGCATGGTGTGACCAGAGTCAATCCCATTATTTTTAGGAAAAGATGTGCAACATAGCATACGAGTTTCAAATGAGTTTTTATCGAAGTCCAAGGCTATGAGTAATTAAAAACACCGCATCTTAACTTTATAATAAAACTTGTGAGTTCTTCCACATTGTTATGTGTACGTCTGTTGTTAAGCCCAATTGTATATGATAAGAGACATTTCACGTTTGCTTGATCGTTTACTTACACTTAAACAACACTACAAAAAAACTTATTTTCGATGACCACTTTCAACGACAACTATAAGTTGCCATTGAAACTTGCCTTTCAGCAACCACAATAGAAGTTGCCGCTAACAGTCTAACTTTGTCGTCACAGAAAATTTGACTTTCAGCAGCGACAGTTGAAGTCACCACGACAGTTAAAGTCGTCGTGACAGTTAAAGTCACCGCTGAAAGTTAGACTTTATAGTCGCTGCTGAAACTTAGACTTTCAGCGGCGATAATAAAAAGTCGTTGCTCAAACTTAAACTTTTAGTTGTGACAATTAAGTCGTCGCGGAAAGGCAATTTTCAGCTGAATTTTCTTATAAATTTTTTTATCACCGACAAATGTTATTTTTTTTATATATATTTTTGTTTAAATTTAATATTTAACATTTGAGAACACTAAATAGGCTATTTATTATAAAGAAAAATAAGATAATAATATATTTGCACGTGTGCAGGATCTCCCTACACAAGTTTCCTTCTTTTGCACACTTACATATCAAGATGAATGGATGAGAAGCAATTAAATTCAAAGGAGAAGAATATAAATTAGTAAAAAAACAACTAACATAGCTGATTCACAAGGTAAATATATATATGAGAACAAGGGGTTATTAGGTAAAATCCAAACTTTCAAACGCAGAAGCAAACCTAAGTTAAGTTTAGATAATATATTTTTACAAGTACTATTTTACTTTGGCAAAAGGACTTACTTACCTTCCAAAAATAATCACAATTTATTAAATATTGTTTAATGTATAACGCAACCTATCGTCTGTTAAGTTCTTCAAGATTTATTATTCTCCACACTCCCATCAATATGTCTTAATCTATAAATATAAATCATATACTTTAATCTATATTTTTTAATAAATTTATCATTAAAAATAAAAATAATAAATACTAGAGACCAAAAACATAATGTAAAAATTATTAATAATTTTTTTAAAAATTATATAATTAGATTAAAATAAAAATAAGCATAAATGTATCAATTAATACATATGACCTATACTTTATTTTCTTTTTAAATCAATTCATTTATATATATAGACAATTAATAAATATAAAAAATTAATAAATTTTTAATTAATAATAGTATATTAATTATATTTTTATTTTGATCTATTCAAAAATAATTTTAAAGTATTATATCAGTGTATATATACACACGTTAATATTTTTATATTTAAGAATATATATATATATATATATATATGTTACATATAATAATATATTATAAATATAATAGATATAATAATTAAAATAAAAAATAAATATAATATTTAACAATATAAGTAATATTTCATAATATATATTTATGTGTGTTGTGTTTGTGTTATATATATATATATATATATTATACATATATATTATTTTGCAATAATAATCAATAGGGTCTTTCTAGCCTAATGGCAAAAGGCATGGACACAAAAAGATGTGGTCATGAGTTCAAACATTGGAGGGACCATAAAAGAGTTGATTTTCACACAAATAAGGTGGAACGATATGGCGACATGTGGCATGGGGTAGCGTGGTTCAAACCTTGGAGGGACCATAAAAGAGTTGATTTTCACACAAATAAGGTGCAACAAGGTGGCGACATGTGGCACGAGGTGACATGGCGAGGGACAATGTGACATGTGGCCCTCGACGATGACGTGGATGGTGACTGGCCGGTGATGATGTGGTCGGTGGGCGACGTGTGGTTGTTAACCACTGGCGTTATTGTCTTAAAAAAAACTAACACTTTCAGTGGCAACAAATGCCACCTTTGAAAGTACAGTTTCAGCAGTCACATAAATGTTGCCGATGAAAGTCACCTTTAGCGGCGACAAAAGTTGCCACTAATAGTATACTTTTAGCGGCGAAAAAAATTGTTGCTGCTAAAACTTTCAATCACAGTCGCAATAGCAACGACTTGACGATGACTTTTTTTCACCGCTGAAATCCTTGTCGCCACCAAAAGTTTTTTTTTTTTTGTAAACACAACTATTTGTTGGCTGAAGCAACAAAAAAAAATCAACAATAATGAATTTATGAGGTCCAAACAAAATTTAACTTCAGCATACCACTTATCTAGATGCAAGGTTAACAATTAATAGAGTACAATTTAGTAACCAGGAAAAGATAAAGAACGCTTTAAAACTAGGAAATTATTAAATACTCTTGTGGGGTGTCATTATTTGTTGGCATATGTCTCTCTTCTTGTGAGTGTACATACATGCATGCCAACGTTATCAGCACGACACTACTCTAGTCAAGGTATGATATTTTACTATCTCTTTAATTGTTTTGATTTTATTTTCTCCTTCTCCACTATTTGTTTTATCTTCTATTGCCATGTGACATGTAGTCACCATTTTCGATAAAACTTGAAGCTCCAATCGATATATTTCTCTCTCTCATGATGACTTGATGTCACTATCTTCGATAGAACTAAAAGTTTTGATCAATATTTTTATACATTCCATGGTGACTTGATGTCACCATCTTTGATAGAACTTGAAATTCCAATCGATATTTGCGGTTTCCTTGAAAGATTACTGTAAGATCTATATACTTTGTGTTTTCTTTTTATTTATTTACATTATTGTGCTGTTGGGTTAAAGGATGGAAGGAGAATACACTTTTTCTCCAATGACTTATCACCTACTTCATTTAGATGTGATGGACTCAAAATCATATCCTTTGTTTGTGTTGAAATATTTGAATTTTATTCTTGACTCATTTTCTTTTCTACTCACATACAGTTATCATATTTTATGATTTTATTTTATATTTTGAGATTATATGGTTATAAGCCATATAAATTTATCCTCTATGCTATTAAATGGTCAGAAGCCATATAATTTTTATTTCTTATTTTGATATGTTATGGCCAGAAGCATATAACTTATACCCTTTGTTTTATTAAATGGCCAGAAGCCATATAATTTTTTTTCAGCATATTTTGAGATTATATAGCCAGAAGTCATATAACGTTTTTTTCTTTATATTATTAAATGGCCAGAAGCCAAAGTTTCAATTTTTTTTTAATGACCAAAAGCCATATAATATTAATTTTTTTCATCTTTGAATTAAATGGTCTGAAGCCATCAGGTTTTAATTTAAATGTGTAATAGATATCTTATTATGTTTTTTTTACATTTATATGAATTATTTCACAACCAAGGTATGTGTCAATTTTAGAACATTAACCAAAATATTGGTGGGCATATATGAAACGTGGTGATGCCTTTTGGTTTGTGACGGTTATAACTTATGTGCTCAATTTTTATGGCTAAGTTTAAAAGTAATATATTATTTAATAATTATTTATGTTAGTCCTTGATTTTTTACACAATGATGGATTTATTTAAGTTGGTGGCTTTATTATCAATCAATGATGTAACACCCCAAATTTTATAAACCAATAATATATTATAATTATTTTATATATTGAATAAAATGGTGAATATTCATGAATTTAGAATTTATGAATTTATAAATGTTCAATTTCATGGGAAATTGGGCAAAAATAAATATGAAATTAATTTGGGTAATTTAAAAAGCCCAATATTAAGGTCCAAAAATGGACGGAAGTTGGCCAAAGAAAAATAAGAAATGGGTGAAAATTGGCCAAAAAAAAATAAGAAAATAAATTGGATTAAAAAGGTAATTACAAAATCATAATTTTGTCAATTTAGCATAAAATAAATTATTTTCCAATTAATTGAAGTTAATTTCAATTAATTAAGAAAAATAAAGGGAAAAAATATATTTATAATATTTTGGTCAATTTAATATGAATTTATATAAAATTTGCGAAAAAAAGCTAAATTGACCAAAAATTGGGACTTTACGTGTATATATAACTTAGACAAGTTATGAAGCCAATTGAGACCAAAGGAAGGACCCTTAGATGTCTCTTACATGTAGCATGAAGAAAGAAATATTGGTTAGGCTTTATGACTCAATTTCATGTACATAGGAATTTATATACAAACAGTGTAATTTTTGGAATTTTGGAAAATGGCTAAATGATTAAAATATAACATAAGCTAATATAATTAAACTCCATCTCCTTCCTTGAGCAGCCATAACTGACATCCCATTTCAATTTTAGAGAGATGAAGAGTTGAGAGCACTTAGAGAGAGAAAGAGAAGAGAATTCGGAAGGGAAGCCAATTTCTTCGGTAAATTATTACCTAACGCATATAACTCTGCTCTTAAGCTACTCTTTCATATATTTCAAAGTTTTGAAAGCTCAATTCAGCCCTGGGGAATGTAATATCCTAAATTGTAATTTAGGGCTAATGACTTCCCAAGTGGTGTAATTATTGTTAATAAACACTTTTGATGTATCACTACTACAAAAAAGCAAAGCTGTGGCGCTAGAGAAGTGCCATATATCTGGACGCTACTAAAAAAAAGTCGTGGCGCTTGGAAGCGTCACAGGTTTTTTAATTTTTTTTTAAATAACCTCCTATACCATGCGCCACAAGAGGCACCCCCTCCTGAGGCGCCTCCTCACGTAGGAGCCACAGGAGGTGTTTTTTTTTTTTTGGATTCTTCTTATTGGTTTTTTTAGCATATTTTTTCCTCATATTTTTTGGGTTCTTCGTATTGGTTTTTTTTTGTTTAGCATATTTTTTCCTCATATATATCTCCCATGTATATATAATTACAGTCTGCATGGTTTAATAAGAACAATGATAGATAACTTTAAAATGATACCAACAAATGATTAATTAGCTAAAGTAGTACTAAAAATTGTTATACAATATATTGTAAACCTAGCTGAATGAAATACAACAAATTCAACTTCAACATACATGCATGACACAACAATTGGCAATTAGAAACAACACAACAAAGACCAGCTAGTGAATTTAATAGTATATATAGCTACCCAGAGATTTGCCTAAACACATATTCACACCATTCCTCGATCACTTCATTAACTTGATGGTCAGTCAAAGCGTCACAACGTTGATCTTCATAATATTACAGATATATACAATCAGACACAAGTTACAACGAATTAAAATCAGTAAAACATAATTGTTAGGCACTAATTTAATTTCATTAAAACACAATATGAAGTGCAACTAAATGACTTACTTTTTGAGGAATAAATGGCTGATCATGCATAATAACATCCTTCATAAATTTCATGATATAGTACCCACAATCATTGTCATTGAGTTGGAAAGGGCACTGCAAAAATATAATGCAATATTTAACTCTATTCATGAATAAAAATTGTTTACTAACAAAGTCTAAGTAAAGTCATATATCAATTCCTGTATCTTCTTCCAAGGATAGCTAAGGTGGGGATCAGCAGCTTTAGAATAGTTTAATGAGACAGACGCCCGATACGCAGTCAATGCGCTAACAAAATAACTAGAAACTGATTACTTTTGGTTATTCAATCACGTACGCAAATATTTATATATAGGCACGTATACTTACCTATTGATCAATAGTAACATATCAAAACGGTGTTGTGGAAGACCATTTTTTAGAGGATCCATATAGTAAATGGGAGGGCCTGAAGGTTCCGCTGGATTAATAACGATCAATATCCAATGGTGCCTAAAATATTTAAAAAATGTTTTTTGAACAATCATGTTATGATAGAAGTTAAACAATAAAAACAAAAATTGTACCAATAATAACTTACCCCGCATTGTACGGCACTAAAAATAACGTAGTTAGTGTCAGTTTCTTGCTAAAGTAATCTTTCAGCTAATTAGACTGCGCATTTATATCTACTTTACCCTCATAATGACCAACGAGAAAAGGGTTGACAAATGCGAATTGGACCCTGTGTGTATTCATTAAAATGTCATGGTCCAAATGCCTAGTATAAAACATACAGTGTCATAAGAAACAAAAGAAATGGAACGAGAAATATTAATAACAGTGATAAACGATGATAGTGAAGTACCTTATCCAGATGTTGATAGCTGAAGCACTAACCCAATCACGAGCACATATGTCCTGCACGACCTCGGCAATAACATAATCAACTAAACCACTAACACTATAGATATGTCTTGGAATACTTAATTGCACTCCTCCCTCACTGATCAATTGTGGTGTAATCGATATTAATTGATCGAGAAATGAGGTATGTCTTCTTCTGCTCAGTTGGCTATCTAATGCTTTTGACTTGGGTTGTGTTGTTGAACACTTTGAAATCTTACCCTGCGCAAATCAGAAAATTAAATCACAGTTTGAGATGACAGTTCGAAGGAAAAATGCAGGGAATTTTGAATGAACGACCTTTTCATATAGCTCGATAAGACCTATTGCCCAAGCAACATAGCCACCTACAACATCTGCCACCTTTTTTTTCTCATCCCGAGATAGGATCGGTAAGAGGGCGTCTTCGTTCATGCAGACGTCAACCCTCACCCGGAGTGTGTTGTTGGGCAACGGTGAATTGTGCAGTATGTCCTCACCAGTGTTGTAGGCAGCACCCACTGCAACCGCGTGCTTGGAAGCTTGTTCGACATATAGCTTGCATTGAAATTCGCCCTACGGAAAATAGAGTTAATATGTTAAAGTTCGTTAAATTATAATTTAACATAAAGTTAAGTAGAAAAGAAATGAATTACCAAAGGAATAGGGACTTTAGGCATGGAAGTGCAGCTATCTCTGAAACTTGGGCTATCACAGAATGGAACATTTTGTGTTGGCCTACACTGGACCAACTGTTGTATTTGCGTTGTTAACAACGCATTCTGTTCTTGCATCAAACATATTTGTTTTATGAATTGTTCTTCTCGTTGTTCCTTGTAGCACATTTGTTCTTAAAGTTCTTGCATTTGATGCTTAAAGCTAGCCATCTTGTCACGCAGGTGGGAAACATCACTTCTATTCGAGCGCTTCTGACGTCCTAAGTATGTTGATGGGGTGACTGCAAAACCAGTACCCCAAACACGACCATCATACTCGGGTACTGCTAGCGCTCTGCTTAATAAATTGTCTCGACCAACATAGGTCGCCAACGCGGGATCCTCCTGTGTCATTTGTCGCTATCCCAAAAAGAATTACAATGAAAATTAGTTATTATAAATCGAGTTCGTTTAACTAAAGCCAATTATTTATTGTACGCATAATATAATCGAATACTTACACAATATTCAGCTACTCTTCTTACTTCCTCACTACGAATTTTACCTTTCTTATTTGTGACACCGGCTACCCACAGATCATGTCGTGGAACTTGTGTAATATCTGAGCCTGATTCTTGTTTCTGCACATCAAAGTTAGTCAAAGTTAAATGATATTCATACAATTTTTCTACAAATGAAATAATCATTAGTTCGTACCATTTTTCTTTCTAACCGTGCGTATGAAACAGGTCCTTATGTGTATCGGTATGCCATGTTGGTCGCGTTAGCACGATTTTTCTTGCTCAACTCCTAGTTAGATCAAAATGATTCATATAAATATATAAATGTTAATTACAAATACTTACATTACACGTAATACGGAAAGACAAACAAATCCCCTTACCAGGAATTCAGGAGTTGTATGTGTTCTGATAAACTCATCCCACATTTCTTAAGTGATGATTCCTTCATACAATGGATAAGGCGGTGTAGTAATGATATCCTCACTATCATCCCTCAAGAAGTATTTGTCAAGAACAGAACGAAACTTTTGCATAAGCTTTCATGCTTTTCTTAGTACGAAGTTCTTCTGATCATCATCAATAATAAAAATACTCTGTAAACAAGTCAAAAAACATATATAATATATAAGATTGAAATGAAGTGAAACAAAGCAAACCAAACAATTATATAATTAAGGTGTTACCTGTACTTCAGCCCAGATCTCATTCTCATAATTTTTCTTTACCATTTTCCAGTTTTGAATTGAAATAGGGACTCTATCTTGAACCGTAGTCTTGATCAAGTTATTTAAGGAGGTATTGTTCTCGCCGAACGAGTTTCCATTTTCATTCCACTCTAGTTGTAACTTGATTCCCTTACTTCTCAATTTGATCAACCTCGCCATAACTATCCTGCCACGTCTGACGTTCTCCTCAAATCTTTGTCTACCAATGTGCTTGGGAACATCATCAGTGTCATCATGTGGTGAGTCCATACTCCTGGATGACTATTGCATTTACTAATTACTTTTATATTCTCTTACCAATTTTAATTTAAAATAACATACGCCACATGAAATCTTCATAATTGAAGCTTTCTAAGTCTTAAACTCAATGTTTAAATTGCCAAATAATTCATTAATTATTCTCAGGCATTATAATAATTTTTTACAACTCATAACAAAAGAAACCATATTTGCCACAATATATCATAGTTAAATTAGAAAACATTACAAGTCAATAAATAAAATACAAGTGTTAAGAATATATAAATAATTATTTTACTTATGCAATTAATCATTAACAATCATTAGAACACCTACACATTATAACTATTAAATTCAACTAAAATCACATTTGTAAGCTCAAAATTTAAAAAACATATCATAAATAGAAGCTTCAATAGACTGATGAACTAAAATTACAAACACAAATTAAACATAAAAAAATCAATAAAATATTTGTGGTTCTAAGTTATTTTTTTTAATAATAATATGTGTAATAAACATCAATATATAATAAAATCAAATATGATTAGCTTAAATCAAAAAATATGATTTAGAAAAAAAAAGAAAGAAAATAAAATAAAATAAAAATGAAAGCATAATCCCAACATTAATGATCTCCTTATTGTATGTTTTTTCCCTTACGGTTTTAGTTAATATATTTAAAGTTAAACAAGATAGACAAATTATATTTTATTTTATTAAATATTAACATTGATATATATTGATATATTAAAGTCATTTTATCCATATTTTAAAATCCTTAAATAAGTTAATGACTCAATTAATGAATTATTCAATTTATTATCCTGATTTGAATTTTTCCTATTTTAATTGGGTTTATATGGGATTTTCTCTATTATAGTTTAATAAGATAATACAAAAAATTATTTTCTTACCTCTACAAAATAGCACTAACACAAATATATATGACATATAAATATATACTCAACAAAATAGTTTAATAAGATATATATTTGTATATGACATATACAAATATATATGACACAAATATAAATTAATCAAGTGCATTAATAAATTTTGTTGACCGCAAACTATTCTTGGAAGCTAATCTAAAATTGTTCTGAATTAAAAATATATATATATAAGTGTTAGATCCCAAGTTTTGATGATAACAAAAAGCAATTGTGTGCAAAGCATAGTCTTATAAGTCTAAGGAATGATTACAAAGCTACCAAATGCATATGGCAAAGTTCTGTGATGTCTGCTATCAGATTTAACTGATGTACTCGAGCATAAGAACTAGCACTTGAGCATGAAGCTCTTTTGTACTCGAGCAGATGCGAGTGATAGCCAGAAAGTGTTTGCCTGAGAGCAAACTATTGTCATTTTTACTGATGCACTCGAGCACTAGAGATAGCACTCGAGCATAAGACTCTTTCTCACTCGAGCACATGCGAGTGAGGGACTGCAAGTGCTTGGCCGAGAGCAATTCCTGTCATTCTTTCTGATGTACTCGAGTATTGTAACCAACACTCGAGCATGAAACTGGTTTGTACTTGAGCACTAGCGAGTGAAGGACTACAAGTGTTTAGCTGAGAGTCATGAAGGTCAGAAAAGCACAAGTATGCCCGAGTGAGGCTTTATATGCCCGAGTGACACATCAGCACTCGCGAGTGAGAAATCTAACTCTCTCAAATTCTGATGCAAGTGCTGATAACAAGAGTATATTACATGAGAATATTCTTCTCACTCGAGTAGGAGTATGTGTGCTCGAGTAAGGGCCCACATCACCTGCGAGTGTAAAATCTCACTCTTGCTAAAATGGTATGCAAGTGTTGTCTAGAGACGGGTCTCCTAGTGTAATAAGCAAGGCCACTCGAGCAGAAGGAGTTATGCTCGAGTAAGGCCCCACATCACTCGCGAGTGAGAAAATTAACTCTCTGAACTCCTGTGAGAGTGCAAGCACTAAACTGAAGATCAAGGAGAAAATATGTGTATTCACTTGAGTGAGCCCATCCATGCTCGAGTGATACTCTGCCAGAAAACAAAATGCACCAGTCTTACAGCGTTTAATCCAAATATGGTTTAATGATATTTATTTATCTTATCATCACTTATTATTATTATTTAACATCATTTTGAATGTTTTATAAGTGTGATACAGGAGGATGAACATTGAAATAAACAGACGTGAAGGAAGTCAAACAACGGCAGACAACATCATGACAAGCACGTACCTACCACATTCAAAGTTTTCAAACATGCGCATGCTGTTCCACAGTAACATGCCCCGCTCCACAATAATCGTTATTCAAACGGGCAAAAACGAACGTCTATAAATACAGAGTCCCAGAGATCATCATTGATAACGAAGCACAAGAATTCACAAGCAAATTCACGAGTCTCTGTTATTCATATTTTCTCTGTATTCATATTGATCTTCATGTTTATCATACTTACTCTGTAAGAGAGTCTATATACAATTCAAATTCTATTTTCATTTGATCTCAAGGTATTGGGACCTTGAGAGGGTAGATATCCTTACAAGAGATCCAGTTGAGAGAATTCCTAGTTAAACCTTCCACTCATAAGACTTATAAGATTCAAGCAGTAGAGAACGTTGCTGCTAGTAAGACTTGCAGTGGTGTAAGCGGGAGAGAACGTTGTTGCTCATAAGACTTGTATACGTAAGCAAGTGGGAAAGGTCATAGGTTGTTTTTCTGCACGTAAGACTTGTCGTAAGGGGAGAGAAATTTCTTAGTATGAGAATATTTCTCCTCGTAGTCCGTTCGAGGACAATTGTTGTTTTGTGGCATTATGAGAGCCCATTGAATCTTGAAAGAATAGTGAAAATCTCAGTAGGTCTTGATCTCTGAGGACTGGACGTAGGCCTGGTTTTAAAGCCAAACCAGTATAATTCTTTATGTTCTAATCTTCTCTACTCTACTATGTGTTCATCTATTTTCATATCCCCACATTAAGTGAAAAATTTATCACATCACCCAATTCACCCCCTCTTGGGTGAAGCTTGTCTCTTTCATTTGGTATCAGAGCAAAGTCTTCTCTGAAGAGCCTAACAGCTTGAGAAGGATCCGATAAATGGCAATAATGGGTGAAAACATTCTTCCAGACAGAGCTTCAATCACTAGACCACCCAGTTTTGCTGGAGAACATTTTTCATTCTGGAAAGCTAAGTTCAGAGTATTCGTGATGGCTAATGAGTATGGTTTATGGAATGTAATACAAGATGGTGACTATGTTCCAATGAAGAAAATCAAAGATAGAGTCGTTAAGAAGAGCCCAGAGGAGTTTGACGAAGATGATAAAAGGTTAGTAACGTTAAATAGTAAAGTTATTTTAATGATACAGAGTGCTCTCAGTCAAAAGGAATATTTTCGAATATGTACTCTACCAACTGCCAAAGATATGTGGGATGCTCTTGAAATCGGTCACGAAGGTACATCCGGAATCAAAGAAAACAGAGTCAATACTCTAATTATAGAGTATGATCTATTTTGTATGAAACTTGGAGAAGGAATATCAGAATTCGAACTCAGGTATACTCATCTTGTTAATCAATTATCTGCACTTGGAAAGTCTTTTGACCAAAATTCTAAGGTAAGAAAGATTCTTAATATTCTTACGAAAGAATAGGAAGCGAAGGTGACAGCTATCGAAGAAGCTAAAGGAGAGTCTATGAGATCCGTAGCTACTCTCTTTGGTAGTCTTTCCGAATATGAAGGAAAGTTGAGATTCAAAAAGGAACTAGAAGAGTTCGATGATAAAAAGAAAAAGGGAGTTGTACTTAAGGTTATCAAGGAAGAAGAAAAGTCTTCCAAAAATGAAGATGTCCTTAATGATGATGAAATAGGAATGATCGTCAAAAAATTCAAGAGATTCTATAGAAGAGGTCAAAAGAACTTTAAAAATTATCAAGGTGGACCGGGCAAGAAAGAAAATAAAGAGCAACAGATAGTATGCTATGAATGTGGGAAACCTAGACACATCAAATCCGAATGCTTTAGAAACAAAGACAAAAAGAAGCAGAAAAAGAAAGCATATATATCATCTATCTGGGGTGATAGTTCGTCAGATGAAGAAATCGACAATGATAAAGTAGCAAATCTTTGCTTGGTAGCCAAAGAAGAAGAATCAGATTCTGAGGTAAGTGATTCTGAACCTACTTATAATGAATTGTTATCTGAATATAATGCATTGCATACAGAATTCATCAGGGTAGCTAAAGAAATGGTTAGTTAAAAGAAGAAAGTAAAAGAATTAGAAAATACAGTTATATCATCGTGTGAAATATGTGAGGAGAAAGATAAGAAAATAAGAGATTTAACAAAAATTGTTGAAAAATTTATTAAGGGAAGTGAAACTCTTAAAGTTATTCTAAATTCTTAGAAAGTTTCATTTGATAAATCTGGAATTGGATATAAGTTTGATAATGATAAGAATAGAGGAAATAAGAAGAATAGCAGTAGAACTTATCTTAAATATTTCAGGAATTCTGTGCATACATCAAATCCTTTCGTATCATGAAGCTATTGTAATAGGAAAGGATATTATACTTCATCATGTTATTTTAAGAAAGGACAAGTTATTGGCACATATAAATGGGTTCCGAAAGGGACACATGCATCACATACTAACCATAAAGGACCCAAGAAAGTGTGGGTACCTAAAACTTGATCACCTTGCTCTAGGTATGTCTCAAAGCATCACGAGCAAACAAGTGGTATATTGATAGTGGATGTTCGAGACACATGACTGGTGACAAAAATAAGTTCACCATGCTGGAAACCAGAGAAGGAGGAAAGGTAACATTTGGAGGTAATCAATCTGGACGTATTGCTGGAATTGGTGAAGTGGGAAAATCCGATGGTGTTCAAATCAACGAAGTATACTACGTTGAAGGATTATGCCACAACCTCTTGAGTGTAAGTCAAAGCACTGACAAAGATAACTGGGTAATCTTTGACTCAAAAGAATGCTTGATAGTAAACAAGAAAGATCTACCACTAAACAAAGAATCTATCAAGGCAAAGATCTGAGCTCAAAGGGACGGTAACTATTATACTATTGATTTAAATTTAAATTCTTCTGAAAATTTTTTTCTTAGTAGATTAGAGGAAAGTTGGTTATGGCATAAGCGTCTGGCTCATGTCAATATGAATCAAGTTGACAAACTAATTAGAAAAGATTTAGTTGTTGGTCTTCCTAAACTAAAATTCAAAGATAATATGATTTGTGAAGCATGTCAAAAAGGCAAACAAACTAAATCTTCATTCAAAACAAAGTATGAGATCTCTACTTCCAAACCTTTACAATTACTTCATATGGATTTGGTAGGTCCGACAAGAGTAAACTGTTTTGGAGGAAATCTATATACTTTAGTGATTGTCGATGATTTTACAAGATTTACATGGACTATATTTATTGCTTCAAAAGATGAAACATTTGTTGAATTTATTACGTTTGCTAAAAAGGTCCAAAATGAGAAAGGTATTTCTATTGTTTCTATTAGGACAGACCATGGAGGAGAATTTGATAATAAACTATTTGAAGACTAATGCAACAACGAAGGAATAGATCACAACTTCTCCGCACCTAGAACACCCCCAACAAAATGCAGTAGTAGAAAGAAAGAACAGAGTCCTCACAGAAATGGCGAGAGCAATACTTAATGAAAAAGAAATGTCATAAGTGTTCTGGGCAGATGCAATGAGTACTGCATGCTACATTTCAAATCAAGCATATATTCGCAAGTCACTTGGAAAGACGCCACATGAACTCTATAAGGGAAGAATGACAAATCTTGCTCATCTACACATCTTCGGATGTAAGTGCTTCATTCACAACAATGGTAAAGAGAACTTAGGTAAATTTGATTCAAAATCTGATGAAGGTTTATTTCTAGGATATTCTAATAGAAGTAAAGCTTATAGAGTTTTAAATAAAAGAATATGTACATTTGAAGAATCGATTCATGTTGTGTTTGATGAACTTGATTCTCAGACAAAACATATTGATGAAGAAGAAATGGATTTGATATAGAAAAACAAAACTATTTCAAAACAAAATGATTTTGAAACAAATGATTTTCAAAATATAGAAGATGTAGATGTTCAACCAAAAGCATGGAGACGTATTAAAGATCATCTAATTAATCAAGTAATTGGAGATATTCACGAAGGTGTCAAAACCAGAAATAGAATTCTCAATGAGGTAACTTTCTCTACTTTTATTTCTGAAATTGAACCTTCTAATATGGAAGAAGCCTTATCTGACAATGATTGGGTAATTGCTATGCAAGAAGAATTAAATCAATTTCAAAGAAATCAAGTTTGGGATTTGGTTCCTCGACCTAAAGATCATACGGTTATAGGGACCAAATGGGTTTTCAAAAACAAACTTGATGAATCAGCAATCATTGTGAGAAACAAAGCAAGATTGGTAGCCAAAGGCTATAATCAAGAAGAAGGTATTGATTATGAGGAAACATATGCTCCAGTGGCAAGATTGGAAGCAATACGAGTACTCTTATCCTTTGCTTGCATAAAAGGCTTTAAACTTTATCAAATGGATGTGAAAAGTGCTTTTCTAAATGGTTATATTATGGAGGAAGTATATGTAGAACAACCTCCTGGTTTTGAAGATGAAACAAAGCCTGATCATGTTTTCAAACTTAAGAAAGCTTTATATGGTTTGAAACAAGCACCTAGAGCTTGGTATGAAAGACTAAGTAAGTTTCTTCTTGATCAAAATTTTGTCAAAGGAAAAGTAAATACAACTCTTTTCATCAAACATAACAAAGATGATATTCTAATTGTTCAAATTTATGTTGATTATATTATTTTCGGTGCTACTAACGAATCTATGTGTCAAGAATTCTCTAAGATTATGCAGGGAGAATTTGAAATGTCCATGATGGGAGAATTGAACTTCTTTCTTGGACTTCAAATCAAGCAAAAGAAGAATGGTATATTTGTGTCTCAAACAAAGTATTTGAAAGAGTTGTTGAAGAAGTACGGATTAGATAATGCTAATGGAGCTGATACTCCAATGAGTTCTACAACTTTGTTGGATGCTGATGTAAAAGGTCCTAGCTTCAACATTACTAAGTATAGAGGAATGATTGGTTCATTACTCTATCTTACAGCAAGCAAGCCAGATATTTAGTTTAGCATTGGAATATGTGCGAGGTATCAATCTGCTCCTAAGGTATCACATGCAGAGATAGTGAAAAGAATCTTCAAATATCTAGGAGACACTTCAGAACTTGGCTTATGGTATCCAAAAAGAGGAAACGAGTATTTAATCGCATATTCAGATTCAGATCATGGAGGATATAAAACTGACAGAAAGAGTACCAGTGGTCAATGTCAATTCCTTGGAGGCTCTCTGGTATCATGGTTCAGTAAGAAGCAGAACACAGTTTCATTATCCTCAACTGAAGCTGAATATATAGCTGTAGCAAGTTACTGTTCTCAAGTGTTATGGTTGAAACAACAACTTTAAGATTTGGGGATATACTTAAATGAGATTCCAATTTATTATGACAACACTAGCACCATAAGCTTAGCCAAGAATCCTGTACAACATTCAAGGACTAAACACATAGACATCCCACATCACTTCATTCGAGATCATGTTCAAAAGAAGGATGTCAAAGTAGAATTCATACCAACACACCTTCAACTTGCTGACATTTTCACAAAGTCAATAGCTAAAGATCAATTCCTATATATTCGAAGAGAATTAAGAATGGTTAATCCCAATGAGTTGTAAATTTTCTTGTTAACTATTTTAATTCAATGAAATTTTTGATGATAACTATACTGACTTTAGCATCGGAGCATTAGAAATTGGTTTTGTAGGTTGTCACTCGAGCACAGGAAGTGTCACTCGAGTGACAAGCTCATGCTCACTCGAGTAAATCAACTCTGCTCGAGCATAGAACTATTAAAAATACTCTATTTCTTAGCACGTAAAACAGGGGTTAACAGAGGAGATAAAAATACCAAGAGACTATCTGAAGTGTAACAGTGAAAATTGATCTCACTCGGGTAAGAAAGATCCTCACTCGAGCATGGTATGAACATGCTTGAAGTGAAGAATGAGTACTCGAGCAGAAAGGAAGAATTTCTTTCAAAAGACTACTCAATGCATGGTTACTCAAATGATTTTGGAGGATTTGAGTACAAAGATGAAAAATATAGTAAGAAATCCATAAACCAGGTACGCTTTTACATGTTTTATCAAAATTATCTGTATATCACTCGAGCACAGTATAAGCACACTCGAGCACAGTATGAACATCACTCGAGCACTAGGGTTATTGCTCGAGTACTGTCACTTTTATTAGTTACACGATAGCTCAGACTGTCACACTTCCTACTCTCACTCGAGGTGTCTCGTCACTCGAAG
Source organism: Inga oerstediana (assembly GCA_963210345.1). Taxonomy (NCBI): domain Eukaryota; kingdom Viridiplantae; phylum Streptophyta; class Magnoliopsida; order Fabales; family Fabaceae; genus Inga; species Inga oerstediana. The sequence goes on from OY723407.1 coordinate 46,072,768, forward strand.
GTCACATCTCTTCACCTCCAACCATTACCCATTGATCAAACGTCTCCTTTTGCTTCAAATCACCGTTACAACTCCTCAATCTTCTTTAAAAGGTGAGATTTATCCTCAGTTTTTCTCATTCTGTGCCATAAGTCTCTGAATTTTTCTTCTCAATCTTCAGAAAAATTTGTGAGTCTTGTTTCTTCCATTTCATTTCTAAATGGCTAGAACTAAGATTCCTGCTATTGTCTAAAGATCTCACTCACCCTCTCCCACTCATTCTGCTGCTAGTGCTTCTGCAACCCCGGTACCAATACCTTCATCTCCTAGAATGTCTTCTTCATCTACACCTCCTCCTAAACCGAAAACCAAAAAGAGAACTCCGACTAAGAAACCTCATCCTAAGCCTCAACTAGCCAAGAAGGATCAACCTCCTCAAAAGAAACTAAAGGGTGTGGTGTTCAAAGAACCAGTGGTTACCCGGTCTCAATCTAAAGAGGTTTAAGGAAGAGGAAAGAAGAAGGAAACTAAGCAACCACAACATTCCTCTTCTTCCTCCGATGACACATTCAACATGCAACTCCAGGAAGCAATGGAGAGGTCAAAACTTGACAAGTTGGTTGGGAAAATTGCTTCTCAAGCCGGTGTCTCAAGTTCACACCATGCTGACCAATCTAGTGCGGCTGCTTTAGGAGTACCTTCTACATCACAAGCTCTAGAGGAAGAGCAAGTTACAAGTCCTCCTGAAGGTTTCAATGTTAAGGAACTAAAGGCACTATAACAGAAAGTATTCGATACTGAGTTTGCACATAGGCATTTCTGTCCTGTAGTTTATGTGGACTTAGATTACTTGAAGAAGAATTGTCATTTGGATTTATATCCTTATCTTGGATTCTATGCTCCCTATCTGAATATCCACATTCCATATTCACCCTCTGTAGTGAAAACATTTTACTGCAACATGAAAACCCATAACATTATGTCTAGGGCTGGAGAATTGATTGAGGAAGCAGAATCTACTACTGTTAGAGGTCAATTCATTATGATATCTGCTAAGATTATTAATGACTTACTTGGGTATGTTGCACCACCTCCAGATCCACCCACTATCTCAGCCAATAAAGCCTTCCGGCTTTTGAGACCAAAAGATCCAGTAGGCCCCTTTAATTTTAAGCCTATTGACATGCTTGATTCTCACAGAGCCCTTCACTATATATATTCTCGTAGCATGGTTAACAAGTCCAAAAATGTTACCCATTTTGCTCAAAAAGATTATTATCTGTTGGCCTCCTTCCTAGCCGGGCAACAAAGAAATACGGGGGAGATCATTTTCAGTTAGATGAGAAGATTTTGATTTTCTTCATTAAAATCCGTGACCATACCATATCCTCATATTGTATCTCTCATCCTTTTGAAAAATAAGATATGGTACTTGGAAGGAACTGAGAGGGTGCTCATTCCAAGGTTTGGCAAGACTCATATGAGTATCAATCTTCCAGTGAGTCGAACCAAGGCTATATCTCAGAAGGAAGCTGTAATACCCCGAATTTTGAGACTCGAGGATAGAGAATAAGCCTGAGATTAGTGGATTGCTAAGCCCCGGTTTAGCAAGATCCCAAATTATGATTAGGGGTTAATGACTACAAAAGTGGACGTGATTAGTGATTAATGAACCCTTTTAGAGAATATAAAGAGGATTGTAGTCACTTGTGTTATGAGCAACACCAAAACCTTGTATTTGAGTTCAATTGTGAATTAACATCCAAATTGACTTAGAATAGAGGGAAGAATTGAATGGGGTATTGTGATGGAAATGGTGTCATGTTGTGGTATTTAATCATTGGAATTGATTTAAATTGGATTGGACACATTGGTTGCAAAACTGGAAATGCTATCCAGTGAAACTCTATTCTAGGCTGTCAGTTTGTGTGAACGTTTTGAATGACCAAATAGTGTCTAAAAATTCTGAAAATTTCCAGTCTTATATTTCATATCGCAATCTTCAAAAGGGACATATAATTTGTGCCATTTCATTTTGGGAACTGGGAGATATGACTGTCCAAAGTTTGGGATAGAAACTGAACTCTGTTTTGGGGCAGTGATGCGTTTTATGTAATTCTGGAATTGTGTGGTGATTTCTAGTATTGGTAAATATTTTCCCTATATAGAGGACTTAAATATCTTTCATTTGGCTTTGGAATCACCTCATATTGAGTTTTCTAGAATTAGTTATGATTTTTCAAAGTTTGGGCAGAAAATCTGCTAGAAAATCCGAAAATGGGAATTATGACATCATCAAAATAAAAGATGACATCAGCATGGAATTAAAAGCAATTCCTTCATCTTCATCAGCCATTTCCTGACGCCATTTGAGAAACAAAAACGTGAGAGAGAGCTTGGAGAAAATAGGGAGAAGGAAGGAGAAAACTCGCGAGGTAGATCGATTTCTTCGGTGAATTCGTACCTAACGTGTATGATCCTTCTCCTAAGCTTCTCTTCTACATGGATTAAGGTACTTGAAGCTTAATTTTGCTGTTTAAAAGGGGCTAGGGTTCAGCCAAATTGAGTAAAAGCCAGAGGGAGCTTGAGGTAACTTCCGAAACTTCAATCTTTGATTGTTCTGGCTGCTGTGGTTGATTTAATCGGTGAAATTTCACCGGATTGTCTTTGTTTGTAAATTTGGAAAATGGGTTGGCCTAGGGGTTATGCTGCCCAAATTGGGTCTTAATGTTAGTTGTAACCTAATGTAATGGTTAATAAAGTGGTCAGGAGTAGAAAGGAACGCGTTTATGGAGCCGAAACCGAAAAACCCCAATTTTACCCAAAATACTTGAGAATTTCGGCCAGCTCTAGAAATGGGTCTTAGAGTTGGATTTTCAATGATTTGATGATTCCATTGAGTTCAGGAGCGAAAATTAGGTGGGGTTACAGTTGGGCACTTTTCCGGAAAAGGCTGAAAAAGCATAATTACGAAAACGCCCCTGAAACCCTTAAAGTGGGGCTGTCAAGGGTAATTTTGTAATTGACATTGAATTTGATAATTCCGAGTCCGGAAATGGATTCCTTGGGCGAAAATATGTTAGAATAGCCCATGTCAAAATTTCAGGAAAAGTACAGCCGGACCGGGTACGGTGGGGCCGGGCCGGGTCCCCGGGGGTATTTTAGTAAATTTTCAATATAGCCTCATACAACCCCCAGAAACACTATGGAAGTGTCTAAATAGTACATTTGATATTGTAGGATCGAATGTGAAGCCCCGAGTTACTTGCACGCAAATCGAGGAGAAAAGACTGGAGGTAGGGAACTTATTTCTCCTGCATGCTCTGATAACTGTATTAATGTGTTGATGCATGTTATTGCTTTGCTTGATTATGTGGAACATGTATGAATGATTTGAAGCTATGTTTCAATATATGCTATGGCCATATGTGTATCGTTCGAAACATTGAGCTTATAGATTTGTCATTGTATGTGTGCATGAGTTATGTAATGCAAGCATGTCATGCGTTAAACACTTATCTTGCCTGCATATTGATAATGTTTCCCTACTGAGATTCTCTCGAATCTCACCCTCCCCTACCAACAATTTAGACAGGGCAAGTGGCTCGTGGAGGGAGCGGCAGGACTCATTTGAGATGAGATTGTGTAATCCCCATTTGAAGAATTGTAATGGGCAATTGTGCCCTGTATATCTTTAGTGAAGGTATGTACCCGAGATTGCCGGGATGATTATGTTGTGCACTCTGATATTTATATGAATGTGATTTATCTTCGTGTAGTAATTGTATTCGAAATGTGAATATGAGACCAAGTTTATAAATGATTTTGAAAGGTATTTTTTGAAAACCCCATCAAGTGATGGGTTAGTAAATGTTATTTGATTATTATTGATCTCTATTTCATTTTAATCGCGTAATTCGGATATAATTACGGAGGGGGTTACAGAAGCCACTCTATCAAGAGGGGATGAGGCTCAGTCATCTGCTCAAGGTTAGGTTCCCCCTCCATCTTTCCTAAATGCATCACTCTCCAATTATTTGACTAAAGTGATCAATCAAGCAGTGTCTGGCTTGAAAAAGGAATTAATGACTGAGTATGAGAAGTTGGTAGACAAGATGGAGCTACAGGTCTTAAAGTTGGTAGACAAGGCTAATACCAACTTCGACTTGATGTTTAAGACTCAGGATGACATGTCAAGAAGGATAACTGATATGGAGATCTTTTTACGTTCTCACTTCCTGACTGCATCTTTAGAAGTGCCACCTGAGACCACACCTGCCTCGACTTCACCTCCTCATCCATAGACACATGTTCTCTTCACCGATCCAGATTCTAATGTTGATATAACATATGATTGATCGCCTTCACCACCACCCTCAGCCTCTGTTCCACAACCATCATCTCCACCCTTTGTGCCAGTGCCAGTTGACCCTTCCACTGCCATGGTGCCCTTTATCCCATCATCTGATATCACTTTTCCTCATCCCCCTTTTGATGTTGACAAAATAGGGGAGAAGGATGTGTGATGGTCTTCTGAGCTATCATGTGATGTATTGGGTGTTTGGGTAGTTTTTATGTATTGGGGTAGGATTATGATGATGTTATTGGGATTATGGTTGTATACGGGCTTTATGGGTAGTTAATGATTTATGCTTAATATTGTACGTTTCTTAGTTTATCATTAATGGCTATTTTTACGTTATCAAGTTCTTCTGTTCAGTTTAATTTTTTTTTGTTATACTATGCTTTATCTTGGTTGTTAAGTGTCCACAGGAAGTGTTGCAGGGAACATATGTAGATAAGAGCAAAAATCTGAACTTGAATCTAAACTTTGGTGAAAATATGCATTTGGAAACATTGATGTTGTACTTTAAAAATTTTTCACTCTAATCAACCTTTTTTCTTCAAAACCCATCACAAAGGTTTTGTCATCATCAAAAAGGGGGAGAATGTTAGATCCCAAGTTTTGATGATAACAAAAGACAATTGTGTGTAAAGCATAGTTTTATAAGTCTAAGGAATGATTACAAAGTTACCAAATGCATATGGAAAAGTTCTGTGATGTTTGCAGTCAGATTTAACTGATGTACTCGAGCATAAGAACTAGCACTCGAGCATGAAGCTCTTTTGTACTCAAGCAGATGCGAGTGATAGCCAGAAAGTGTTTGCCCGAGAGCAAACTATTGTCATTTTTACTGATGTACTCGAGCACTAGAGATAGCACTCGAGCGTAAGACTCTTTCTCACTCGAGCACATGCGAGTGAGGGACTGCAAGTACTTGGCCGAGAGCAATTCCTGTCATTCTTTCTGATGTACTGAGCATATTAACCAACACTCGAGCATGAAACTGGTTTGTACTCGAGCACTAACGAGTTAAGGACTGCAAGTGTTTAGCCGAGAGTCATAAAGGTCAGAAAAGCACAAGTATGCCTGAGTGAGGATTTATATGCCCGAGTGACACATCAGCACTCACGAGTGAGAAATCTAACTCTCTCAAATTCTGATGCAAGTGCTGATAACAAGAGTATATTACATGAAAATATTCTTCTCACTCGAGCAAGAGTATATGTTCTCGACTAAGAGCCCACATCACCTGCGAGTACAAAATCTTACTCTTGCTAAAATGGTATACGAGTGTTGTCCAGAGACGGGTCTCCTAGTGTAATAAGCAAGGCCATTGAGCAGAAGGAGTTGTGGTCGAGTGAGGAAAATTAACTCTCTGAACTCCTATGAGAGTGCAAGCACTAAACTGAAGAACAAGGAGAAAATATGTGTATTCACTCGAGTGAGCCCATCCATGCTCGAGTGATACTCTGCCAGAAGACAAAATGCACCAGTCTTACAGCGTTTAATCCAAATATGGTTTAATGATATTTATTTATCTTATCATCACTTATTATTATTATTATTTAACATCATTTTGAATGTTTTATAAGTGTGATACAGGAGGATGAACATTGAAATAAACAGACGTGAAGGAAGTCAAAAAACGGCAGACAACATCATGACAAGCACGTACCTACCGCATTCAAAGTTTTTAAACGTGCGCAGGCCGTTCCACAGTAACGTGCCCCACTCCACAATGATCGTTATTCAAACGGGCAAAAACGAACGTCTAAAAATACAGAGTCCCAGAGATCGTCAAAGAAAACAAAGCACAAGAATTCACAAGCAAATTCACGAGTCTCTGTTATTCATATTTTCTCTGTATTCATATTGATCTTCAGTGTTTATCATACTTGCTCTGTAAGAGAGTCTATATACAATTTAAATTCTATTTTCATTTGATCTCAAGGTATTGGGACCTTGAGAGGGTAGATATCCTTACGAGAGAAGCAATTGAGAGAATTCCTAGTTAAACCTTCCACTCATAAGACTTATAAGATTCAAGCAGTAGAGAATGTTGCTGCTCGTAAGATTTATAGTGGTGTAAGCAGGAGAGAATGTTGCTTCTCATAAGACTTGTATACATAAGCAAGTGGGAAAGGTCATAGGTTGTTTTTCTGCACGTAAGACTTGTTGTAAGGGGGAGAGAAATTTCTTAGTGTGAGAATATTTTTGCTCGTAGTCCGTTCGAGGACAATTGTTGTTTTGTGGCATTCTGAGAGCCCATTGAATCTTGGAAGAATAGTGAAAATCTCAGTAGGTCTTGATCTCTGAGGACTGGACGTGGGCCTGGTTTTTAGTCCGTACCAGTATAATTCTTTGTGTTCTAATCTTCTCTACTCTACTTTGTCTTCATCTATTTTCATCTCACCACATTAAGCAAAAAAATTATCACATCACCCAATTCACCCCCTCTTGGGTGAAGCTTGCCTCTTTCAATAAGAACTAAGATGTCTCAAATTAATAAACCATAATAACTAAATTATTCTAAGTTTTTTTTTCTTGGCTAGCTATGCATAGGTATCCTTCCATTATAAGTAATTATGTTAACTATATAAACTGAGTCTTTTTGGGTCTGTTCATGTACCCTTTTATAATTAAGTTAACCATTTCATCTTTTACACAGATCGATCCTGACACAAAAAAAGAACCCAGAAATATGAAGACATTATTATATTTAATCAAGGCGAAGGTAAGAAAGTTAATTTGAATGTGTAACCAGATGATGATTTGGGGATGGCTAGAATGCCAATTTAACCTACACCGTACTAGTATGGACTATTGCTAACTTTATCCAATGCAAGTTTGGCAGGAACCTCCAAATGTAAAGACCAAATAATACAATAATATCTTTTACGTTATTTTTTTAACAAAGAAATAAGAAAAAATAAACCTAGAGCAATAATGAAGCTGAGAATGATCAATAAAATTATTAGTAGGATCCCACTTAGCTTGAACCTAATTTTGGTTGTGTTCTTCTAATAATCAAACATTTATCCACCGACATTCCTCCATTATCTTAAGCACAAGTTAAAACTCTCTCCAGATATCACTCCGCCGCCATCATATTTTTCATTTTTATTTATTTTACACGTTCTTTTGCGCATTAATTTAACCCCCTGTTATTAATTTCACTTACCAACCTAATTGATTAACAACGATGGGTATTACCTCTACAAAATAGAACTAACAAAATATATATGACATATAAATATACATGCGTGTCATAAAAAGGAAAAAAAAGCATCGCATGTCATAAAAAAAAGCAGAACAACCTGAAAAAAGAAGAAGAAGAAGAAGCAAGTTGAACTTACAGGTTGATAAGTGTAGTGGAGTTGGGGACCACGTAATTACCGTTGGTGACGCAATCTTAAGTGAGGGGAGGAAGAAATTTGAGCTACTAAATGGAGTGGGGACCAAAAGTGGAAGACAATACAAAGAAAAGGGAATAATAGGGACAGGAGTGGGGATGGCAGTTAGAACAAAACAAAGACGTGTGCGCGTGTGGGTGTATTTTTAAGATGTGAAGATGAAAATGGAGGGACGGGGTGCACGCAGATAAAAGGGAAAGTGAGAGGAGGGAATAATTAAAGGTAGGGAAAGAGATGGAGGGGGAGGCGGGAAAGTGAAAAGATAAGGATGGGGGGCAGGATGAATTCTAATTGGTGAGGAAGGGATATGAAATCAAAAAAAAATTTTATTTAAAAAATAGGTCAAATGTGGCGCCTAACCAGGCAGGCGCCACACCTGACCAAAAATATATTTTTTTTAACTTAAAAATTGGTCAAGTGTGGCGCCTGGCCAGGCAGGCGTCACACCTGACTAAAAAATATTTTTTTTAAAAAAAAATGGGTCAAGTGTGGCTCCTCCTGACAAAAAATAGTGTGGCCCCTGGCATGCCAGGCGCTACAACTGGTCCCACCTGGTGATGTGTGGCGCCTGTCTTGGCAGGCGCCACACTTAGCCTCCTCAGCTGTGGCACCTAGCCTCCCAGGCACCACAGCTGGTTAAAAAAAACATAAAATATATATAAAAAAATAAGCAGCTGTGGCACTTCATTAAGGAAGGGCCACAATATGTGTACCACCTTTCAACCTTTTTGTAGTAGTGTATACGATGTAAACTGTGATGTAAAATGTGCTTGATGATGATTTAGTAAATATTGTGATAATTAGGGGCAAAATGGGAAATTGCCGACCAATTGGTTTGTTACCGAAGAGGAAACTCCTTGGTAATTTAAGGATCAATGGTTAGGATTGAGTGATAAATGGGGTGGAATTCATGCATGAAAGTTCATGTGTGATCATGGAAGGTGAACTAAGATCATGACAAGTGGTATGTTTTGGACCATAGATGATGGTCAAATGTTCAAACTCCATTTTCTCTCTTCTCTTTCCCTCCAGTCGGTTTTGAGTATAGAAATAAGGGAAAAATCTGCATCATCATAATTTCATCTTCTCTCTCTTTATTTCTCCATTTTCGTTGAGCAAGGGAAGGAAAGAGAAAGTGTAAAGGTACGATTTTGACTTGTTGGATGTCTTCTAATGGTCAAGTTCTCTTCTTTAATAGTATTCATGGTGTTGAGGGCTTCATTGCCATGGTTTCATATTGTTGAAAGGTGGTGTTTTAGTGGTTGAAGAAATTTGAAGGTTGAGAAATCAAGAAATCAACCTTGAGAAGAGGAAGAGGTAAGAGTTAGTAGTATTTTGATCTAAATTGTGTAACCATTAAATAAGTCCTAGAAATTCTAGAATTTTGCCTTGAATGTAGTGTTAATTTGGAATGTAAGAATTGGATAGTGTATGATAGAAGAATTGGTGGCATATTGAGTCTTTGAGACATTAGAATTGGTTTGAAAATTTGGAAAAGGAGGTTTTGGATTGTGGAGTGGTTAGGGTGTAGTGTGTTGGCCCAAGACCAAATTATTGTTATGGTGTGATTTTGGTTGTTTTAGAGTGTCCAATGGTTTCCTTATGAAATTTTAGGTGGGAATGAACTTTGGCATAAGTTTTGGAACCATTAGAATCAGGTTTGGCAAATTTGGAAAATTCTGTCAATTGCTGCATTTTGGCTTCTGATAAGCCTCACTCGAGTGCAGCATGATATCTCCTCTTTTTCTTCAGCGTTTCAATAGAATTCTCAAGTAAGCTTTCCTTACCCGAGTGTAGGACATCCATCACTCGAGTGAGGCAGCTAAAAATTAGTATTTTTCTTCTGAAAGAGAGATCTTTGGGGGTAGTATTCCAACCCTTTAGGCATATGTCTAGGCTTCTAGTAGCCACCTAAAGAGTTTAAATGATAATCAACTTTAAGTGTTATGGAATTATGAACTTGGAAAAGAGATTGATATGTCATCCTTGATCTTGGTTATAGGGTTTGACATTTGCCATACTCATGAGCCTACTGTGCCAAAGGTTAAAGAGAAAAGCTTCACCCAAGAGGGGGATGAATTGGGTGATGTGATAAATTTTTCGTTTGATGTGATAATATGACAATAGTTGTAGATAGAGTAGAGTTAAGAGGATTTGTACACAGAGAGTTATACTGGTTCGGCCCAAAAACCAGGCATACGTCTAGTCCTCAGAGATCAAGACCTACTGAGATTTTCACTATGCTTCCAAGATTCAATGGGCTCTCAGAATGCCACAAACAACAAACGTCCTCGAATGGACTATGAGCAAAAATATTCTAACACTAAGAAATTTCTCTCCCCCTTACGACAAATCTTACAGGCAGAAAAACAACCTATGACCTTTCTCACTTGCTTACATATACAAGTCTTATGATCAGCAACATTCTCTCTTGCTTACACCACTATAAGTCTTACGAGTAGCAACATTCTCTACTGCTTGTATCTTGTAAGTCTTATGAGTAGAAAGTTTTACTAGGAATTCTCTCAACTGCTTCTCTCGTAAGGATATCTACCCTCTCAAGGTCCCAATACCTTGAGATCAAATGAAAATAGAATTTGAAGTGTATACAAACTCTATTACTGAGCAAATATGATAAACACTGAAGAACTATATGAATACAGAGAAAATGTGAATAACAGAGACTCGTGAATTTGCTTATGTGAATTCTTGCACCTCGTTGTTGTTGATGATCTCTGGAACTCTGTATTTATAGACGTTCGATTTTGACCATTTGAATAATAATCATTGTGGAGCGGGGCATTGTACTGTGGAATAGAATACATACGTTTGAAATCTTTGAACACGGTAGGTATATGCTTGGATGGTCGTAATGATGCTATATGCCATTGTTTGACTTCCTCAGTGTATTTCTAATTCAAACGCTCAAACTCCTGTATCACACTTATAATACATGTTAAATGATGTTATATAATAATAATAAGTGAAAATATAATGAATAAATATCATTAAACTATATTCAGATTGAACGCTGTAAAACTGGTGCATTTTGGCTTCTGGCAGAGTCTCACTCGAGCACTGAGGGGGCTCACTCGAGTGCAATACCATATTGCTTCAGTTTTACACTTGCACTTCCACATGATTTGAGAGAGTACATTTTCACACTTGCGAGTGATGTGGGCCCTCACTCGAGCACAACTCCTCTTGCTCAAGTGTCTTTGTAGTTTACACTAAGAGTCACGTCTCTGGACAACACTCGCATACCATTTTAACAAGAGTATGATTTTGTACTCGCAGGTGATGTGCGCCCTCACTCGAGCATACTTTCTCTTACTCGAGTGAGAAGAATATTCTTCTATAATATACTCTTATCTTCAACACTTGTATCAGAATTGAGAGAGTTAGATTCCTCACTCGCGAGTGCTGATGTATCACTCGGGCATATGAACTCTCACTCGGGTATGCTTATGCTTCTCTATTCTGTATGACTCTCGGCCAAACACTCGCAGTCCCTCACTCGCTAGTGCTTGAGTGTAAAATAGCTTCATGCTCGAGTGTTGGTTATAGTGCTCGAGTGCATCAATAAGATTGACAGTAATTACTCTCGGCCAAACACTTCTTGTCCAATACTTGCATGTGCTCGAGTGTAAAATAGCCTGATGCTCAAGTACTAGCTCCAATGCTTGAGTGCATCAGTAGATCTAATAGCAATTTGCTCTAGGGCAAACACTTTCTGTCCAATACTCACATCTGATCGAGTGCAACATATCTTCATGCTCAAGTTCTAGCTCTGTTGCTCGAGTGCATCAGCAAAAGCTGACATTAGACATTACAAAACTTTGCCATATGCATTTGGTAACTTTGTAATCATTCTTTAGACTTGTAAAAACATATTTTGTATACAATTAACTTTTGTTATCATCAAAACTTGGAATCTAACAAAAGGATGTCAGGAAAGAACAAGGTAGTGACTCTCGCTCTTATACTATATATGATGCATTGTATGTTTGATTTTTCATTGTGTTGCAATGATTTCAAATGTGAAAGCCAGAATGGCTATGTGATTGCCAGAGAGGCAATGTGCTATCTGAATGCCAGTGAGGCAATATGAAAGCCAGAGTGGCTATGTGCATTGTCAGAGAGGCAATGCGATATGTGTATGCCAGTGAGGCAACATGTATATGTGACAGCTTGATTGTTGTGTTTGTGCTGCTGTATTATGTGATGATTTACTTGTATGCTATGTGATTATATGTGGTATGAGTGATTTGTTACTATTAGGATTCTTTTGAATCTTACTCTTTCCTTTCACTAACCTTCAGACAGGGCAAGTAGCTCTAAGGAGAAACGGATGACTAGGAGCAGCTAGGATTTGTAGGGAATGTTAATTTGGATAGTTGGTTATCTAATTTGGAATGGGATTACTGTATATTATTTTGAAATATAAATAATATTTTAGACATTGTATGTAATCCCCTAATTAGGAATTATAAACCCAATAGATAGCATATATATAACATGGGGTTTGCCGGGATTTTTGTTGTACACTCTGATATATAAATGTGAATTAACTATACAAGTAATACACTCAGATTATGAAATGTGAGACCAAGGAAGGAAGAAATTTTAAAAATATTTGTGAAAACCCTCCTGTAAGGAAGGGATTGTAAAAGAATCTTTTGATGATTATTGGTCTCTATTTCATTTTAATTATGAATTCTAAATTATAATTACGGTTTCAAGGCAGGGGGTTACAGGGAAGGTTAGGGTTTTTAGCCAAGTCAAGGAAAAGCTAGTAGGAGCTTGAGATAACTTCCAACCTTTGTATATTAACTATTTTAGCTGCTGTGGGCAATTTAATCGGTGAAATTTCGCCGGATTGCCATTGGTTTTAATTTTTGGAAATGGATTGGCCTAGGTGTTATACTGCCCAAATTGGTACTAAATGGTAGTTGTAACCTAATGTAATAGTTAATAAAGTAGTTAGGAGTAGAAAGAAACATGTCTGCGGAATCGAAACCGAAAAACCTCAATTTTTCCTGTAGTATCTGTGAATTTCTGCCAGGGCTGTTAGAGGGACTTAGAGTTGGATTTTCAATTATTTGATGGTTCCATTGAGTTCAAAAGTGCAAATTAGGTGGGGTAACAGTTGGTCACTTTTTCAGAAAAGGCCGAAAAAGCATAATTACAAAAGCGCCCCTCAAACCCTTAAAGCAGGGCTGTCAAGAGTATTTTTGTAATTTGATAATGAATTTGGTAATTCTGAGTCCAGAAATGGATTTTCATAAATGAAAATTGTTAGAATAACCCATGTCAAAATTTCAAAAAAAGTACAACGAGGCCAAGGTCCTGAGGGCATTTTGGTAAATTTTCACTATAGGCTAATATAACAATAATAAACACTATGGAAGTGTCTAAAATGATACTTGGATAGGTTATGACCTATTTCTTGTACATTTAATATTTTAGGACCGAGTTAGAAGCCGAAGGTTGGCACGCTTTTCGAGACACACCAAACGAGGTGAAAGAGACTTAAGGTAGGAACATTGTCCTTCATACACCATGCCATTGTTTATATGATTGTGTGGATACCATTATTTGTAAATGTGCTATATTAATCAACATGGTTTGCCTAAAAAGGGCAGTTAGTGCCAGAGGTGTATTTACACTGGGAGTTGGGTAAGAATCTAACCGGTGTACGATTAGTAGGGCTGGGCCCTACTCATGTATACATGACGATGGTGTGATGATGATATGATGATGATGTGTTATGATGATGGGTTACGATGATGTGTTATGTTGTTCATTAATTAGTGTATACATGGCGCATATCATGTTTACTTTTTGCATTTTATACGAACGATAGAATGTTTCTATTGGGATTCCTTAGAATCACACCCCTTTTTCTAAACCAAACATCTCAACGGGTGCCAGTGGATAAAAAAGCAAGAACGTAGATAAAGGGAATTGACAGGCAAGTGTCTTGAGATGAAGCTAAAGTTCATGGTTATAGATAGTCTATGTTTAAAATACTTTTGGATATCCTGTAGTAGTTGTAAATGTTGTCGCATTCTATATGGATGACTTCAGACTATAAAAAAATACTTTTATCAGTATATATGTACTTTTATGTATGCCTATGGAATTTGGTCTCTATTACTCTATGTATATCAAAATGGAAATGGGTGTTGACAAATGATCATATATGAGAGTGTAGGGAATTTATTAATTTGGTTTTAATAGTATTGATATCCTATTATCTCTCTTTGAATTTTGCTAATCTCCTATTATCCCTCATGGACTAAATCTCCTATTATTTCTTCTTATTTTAATAAGGATTTAATTAATAGTAATTTAGTAAATTGAAGATAATGAATATCCTATTTTTTTGGTCGAAAATAATGAATATCCTATGAGGAAAGCGTTTTTCCCCTCCTCACATATTATTTGCGTTAATGGACGTTATTATTCTTTTTAATTATTATTATTAATTTTTATTGAGACTTCATGTGTCAAATACATTAATTTAATTTTTGTATGACAATATTTGAGGAATTCAGATTTAATTAAAGAAAACAAAGGGAATTATATGGTGATATTATATTCATATTTTTTATTAAAATATTTGAAAGTGTAGGAATGCCTAAGATGTGGAATATCTTGTGGGGCACATTAATAAAAATATATTATTTGGTAGAAGGAAATATGTTTAAAAATTATTAAATTGACAAGTGATGTGTGTTATGTTGAGACTTTCTTATTTGTTGTGAAAAGCAACTTTTGTAATGGGAATTATCAAACAAGCATTAAAATATCTGTGGCATAAAAATTTAATCATCTACGTGATATAGATATTTGTGTGTGTATGTATATTCTTATCATAGTATATGAACATATCATTGTTGTGAGTAATAATTTTTAATGTCGATGCCATGGTTAAATTATGCAGCTTCAAATTTGATTTGAGAGCATATGTCAATCAAAATGTGATTTTGAGTGTTGGGATCATAAAGGAATAGTAATGATATATGCAATTGACAAATATTTCTGAAGATTGGTTTCTGAAAACCATTATATGAATATTCCTTATAATGCTATTGTGTTGCTTAAGATGTCTTAAAAGCTCAATCAATGTATGCACAAATTGTTGAGTATTTACAGCACTAATAAATGTCATGACATAGCAAATGATATGTGGAGATTGAGAATATATATAGTCCTTTTTCATAAAGATGTATTGAATATACAAAAAAGATAGTTCCTAAAGAACTAAATAGAGATAGAACAATATATAGTAGTACCTAAAGAACTATGTGGTAATTCCTGGAGAACTCTACATAACGAAAAAGAAATATTATTAATATGATTCATATAGAACTAATAACAAAATTAATATAGTTCTTGAAGAACTGTAAATAAGAAAAATATGTTTGTATAACTCACACTTGAGGGGGAGATTGTTGGAGTAAGAGTGTGAGTCATATTATATGAATATTTCAATTATGTCATACATTACAAAAATTGAAAATTTGTTATGATAAATCAAATGTTTATAGATCTAGACCAATTTATTGGTGGTGTGAATAGTTTTATCATCCAAATCACATATATGATGCAACAAATGAATCTATGTTATGTATTGAGATCCATTAAAGAACTAGAAGATTTTTTGTGAATAGCTAACACATTATCATGTGCTGCTTGTTCTCGAATGATATTGGCTATGAGAATATCGTTAATTTTGTGATTTAGGATGGATTTTTGAATTTTTAAAAATATATCAAACTCATATATATGGGACCATTTGAATAGCATATAAACCATACAAATATTCAATAAATTTGATAGATATATCTATAAGATGATTACATGTTTACAACCTAAAGTTTGGCAGGTTGTTTTATTAAATTATTATAATACACAATTTTCAGACTATATGATCCATAAAATGATCTAGGAAAACTATTTATCAAAGCCTCCATAAGTAGCTAGAACAAAATTTATGAGAGCAAAATTTCCATTCTAGTATTGGGATTATTGATTTTACATATTGGAGTGCATAAATGCATCAAGCCAACATTGTATTATAAACTCTTCTTTTAAATATAATTGGCTTTTGGTCAGGAGCCAGCCATTTTCCATCTTAGAGTGTTGAATATATATATATATATTCTTGTTATTTCACCACATATTGCACATAAATGGATATTCAAAGAAAGTTTGGATAAATGTTGGGTAAGAAACTCCTTCCTCTTGTTTGTTTTTAAATGAAACAAAATTGTGTTTCTAAAGAAAACAAATGGATTTAAGAGATTTATATTGCATAATTAGTTTATTGTTATTCGACAAAGTTTTCCCAACATAAGGGGAGAAAATGAGTAGCTAGAAAAGAGAATACATTGAATGCATCAAATGTAGATCATTAAATATAATAGTATGAACTAAAAGTTGATTAAATATTGCATTCTTAATATATCACAATATCTACCAAATGTAGTCATAGACCTAAATGAGAATTCTTATATCTCATGTTTCAGCTAAAAAATGCTCCAATTAGTATAAATGAAAAATGAGACATTTCTAAAGCATGAGAATTGAGCAAATAATTAAGATGATCATATTAAGGGGGCAAGAACTGAGACATAACTATTTGCAAGGCCCTAGAAGAGGTTTAGGTATTTGAAAGAAATAAAGAGATCATAATTAGTTTTGTTATAAAAGAAAAAGAAACCCAAAAGATGAAGTTGTCAACAATAGTTTTGTTGAAAATATCACGTGATTAAATGCGGATCTTGTATACAAATATGTCATGAAATACAGACATAAAGATAATAGGCCAACAAAAAAGAAAAGGCACAATATACAATATCATAACATGAATTTGTGTATTTTTAGCCCCAACACCCAAAGTGCAATGTTAGTATCACATAAACGAGCATTTTTGCAAAAAGTTCAATGTTGATAAACATATGTCTTATAGTGGATTAAATTTTCATATGTCGTGTTATATTAAGTCTAGCAATAAATGAAACTTTAATATGCGTCTTGAGAACATGATTATGACCTGTGACTTACATATGAATCCAAGAAGGATTTAAAATGCTAGAAGGATAAATTTGGAACATTGTTATACTTATAAAATCCTTGAAGGATCAAATACATATATGGATTTAGATATAAATATATAAAGGTTCCTGAAAGATTCAAATTCCTAGAAGCACATGATTGATGAAGATCCTTGAAGGACCCAAGTTACCAAAAGCAAACAGTTTAATCAAGATTTTTATATGGTTTGAAGCAATCAAGGTGTATGTGATATTATTGACTCGATAAATGTCTGTTGAAGGAAGAATATAAAATATCTATTCTGCACATGTATTTTTACAAAAAATATCTAACAGTGAGTTTAATATAATTGTAGTTTATATTGAATAGTTTAAATATATTTGGGACTCTTGAAGATTTTGTAAAAACTGTGAATTGCTTGAACTCCTGAAGAGCTTGCAGAAGGTGTAAATTGCTTAAATTCCTGAAGATCGAGCTTCCTAAATTTAGGAATTACTTAAAGAAAGGGTTTGAGAAGAATAAAGTGTTTTCCTATGGAGAAATCTTGGTCCGAAAGTACCATGTCTTTAGACCTCGATAAGGTGATGAAGAAATACTTAGTCCAAAGGTATCATATCTTAGTATAACTAGAGCACATAATATCTAGTTTATCACATATGACTTGATATATCATTTGCTTATTAGCATAATATAGTTATTCATCAACACAAATACATTGCAGTGGACCGCATCAACAAAAGAAAGTGAAATTAGCATCTGGTAAATCTGTTCCAATGAAATCTAGCACATTTGTTCACAAAGTCACTTCCTAGGACAATCTTTGAAAAGCTTGTTCGTGGCATCAGACTTCACGGACTCAGAGATATCAATTGATGTTGTCAAGAGGGGGAGTTGATACACGCTGTAATCTTTTTCCCTTGTCTATAGTTTTTCCCACTGGGTTTACCTAGAAGGTTTTAATGATGTAACACTATTAAGTGTAGCACTAAACAGTGCACTCTTTTTCTTCTACTAAGTTTTTGTCCCACTGTGCTTTTTTTAGTTGAAGTTTGTTTTTAACGAGTCACATGTTTAGTTATAGACATCTAAGGGGGAGTATTATGAATAATATATTAAAATATATTAATATAGATATCTATCTCCCTATTATTTCTCCCCATTATTTTTCTATGATTATGTAGTCTCATTTATTGTAGGTTATAAAGTTATGCTTATATATAGGAGGCATATGTTATGTATTGTACACACATATGAATAGTGAATATTCTCTCTTTTTCTTCTCATCTCTCTTTTATTTCATAACAAGTTTCAATATTTTATAAAACTATTTTTACAATTGTTTCTAAATTATTATTTTTTATTTTTTATATACTACAATCGTGAACTGTCAAAATCAAATATTAAGAACTAAAATTTATTTTTATACAATTATATAATAGTATGTTATAAAATATTAAATCTAAACCATTCATTTTTATATCTAAAAGCATATATGGGATTGTAAATGCATGTTTAGATTATTTTTGGAAAATAGCTTTTACGATTTATGAGATAAGTATATAAGAGAAATTGTCTCGATTTATAAGAAAAGGCTTCTAAAACTATAGTTTGGGGTTTTCCAAACATTACGAAGAGGATATACGTTTCTAGTTTATTCCAACAGTTTCTTGACTTCTTTAAGAATCCAAAAAATTCAAGTACAGAGGAGCCAATGATGAGCCCAAATTAATACACGCAAAACACAACATAAAGTGTTGTTATATATATATATATATATATATATGGGTTTAAGGTGCACTTTTGTCAAGGAATCATCAACCAGTCAATCAAATTTATATTAGAAATACTATAATACAACAAGTAATAGATGAACTAGTGATTTGAACTCCTTCCGCATCAATTAAAAATAAAATTGAATACAATATCATTAAAAATATTTTTCTACCATCATCAAATCATAACACCATCAGAATAGAAATGATTTATTAGAGAGAGAGAAGTGAGGAAAGAGAAGTTGTCTATTGGAATACGTGCCAGTGTAGTTTTTTCTGGATGGATATCCTTGGCGTCCATGTATTGCCGCAGGATGGAGCGTTGGGAGCTACTAAATCTGCAGGTCTAGTTAAGGTTACATTGGAAGCACCTCCTAACGATTGCTCCATTATTGTCTTGAGTGGAGCTACTGGAAAAGAAATAGGGAAGATGGTGAGAGTTTCTTCTCTATCTAAAATAGGACATGTTCTTTCATACAAAGACTAGCTCATGGGCTTTAAGGGAACTGAGTTTAATGGTGTTGCCCTGGTAGTCATATTACGGAGGATGATACTATGTTATCTGATCTTTTGGACCAGCTGTGGGAATTGTCGGAGCCTTCAGATGAATTGATACAACTCATGAATATTTAACCAATGTTGCAAATATCGCAGGAAGAGTACAAAAGATGGGCAAGGCCTTGGACCAGTTCTCTTATTATCACTATCCTGGGTGCAAAATTTAATTTCTTCAGGCTAAAAAAGCATCTAAACAGAATATAGAAGACCGGTGGATTTGATTTAATAGATCTTCCCAATAATTACTATGTTGTAAAATTCAAAGATCATGCACAGTGGGAACTTCACTACAAAAAAATCCTCTTCGATGGTCCATGGACGATATCATAGATGTAATACCCTAAATTTTGAGACCCAAGGCTAGGAAATAAGCCTGAAATAAGTGGAGTGCTAAGCCCCAATTTAGCAAGATCCTAAATTATGATTAAGAGATAATAACTCCAAAAGTGGATGTGGTTAGTGATAAATAACCCTTTTGGAGAATCCGATGTGATTTGAGATTCGAATGTGTTGTGAGAAGCATCGAAATCCTGTATTTAAGCTTAATTATAGATTAACCTCTAAATTGACTTAAAATATAAGGGAGGGCACATTGTGAAAGAAAAGGAATGAGAAAATCAATTTGGTGGTGAGTCAAGAGGAATTGCCATAATCAGGGGCAAAACGGTAAAGTTACTGACCAATTGGTCAATTACCTAAGAGGAAACTCATTAGTTACTTGAAGATCAATGGTTGAGATTAAATTGTGTAATAGATCAAAGGGTGGAATCCCATGTGGTGTGCCTATGTGAACTTATGGTTGATGGAACAAAAGGGTGACACTTGGCACTTTGTGAGCCCTTGGATGAGGTCAAAGTGTCCAACTTCTTTTTCCCTCTCTCCTCTCTTTCTTAGTCGGCCAAGAGGCCTTAGCATCCCCAAAATCTGATTTATCTTCATTATCCACTCATCTCTCTCTCAACTCCATTATCGTCCATGAGAGGGAAGAAAGAAAAAGCAAGAGGTGAGGTTTTAGCCTTGTATATGTCCTTTAATGCTTAAATCCTCTTCACTAATATTGATCATGTTGATCAGAGATTCATCTCTATAGTTTTAGATTTTTTAAAGGAGGTGTTTGATTGCTTGAGCAAAAGTAGAAAGATGAAGAATCAAGGATTTGGCCTTGGGAAGAGGAAGAGGTGAGTATTTGAAGCCTTTTGATCTAAGCTTTGTGAGTTTTGGTTGAGTATTGTGATTTGTAGAATTTTCCCTGCTTTTGTGATGAATTTTGTGTGGTATGAAATTGGAGTATTGGATTGTGTTTTGTATGGCAAATAATGTCAAGTTGTGTTTTGATGTCATTGGAAGTGATTTGAGAATGCAAAATAGAAAGAGAGCAACGTGGTATTTGTATTGTGATTTGTGTGACATGTTGTGGAAACATGTCAATATGATTTGAATTTGGTTGATTTGGTGTTTCCAATGGATTCCTTGTGAAAATTTGTGTGGGAATGATGTTTAGTATGAAATTGGGACCATTGGAAGCAAAAGAGCCAAAATTGTGAAATTCTGGAATTCTGGAAAATGGCTATGTCTGAAATGCTGTGCAAGTGGCTAAATTTGCATGGTATTTTGACATAACAAATGATGTTGAAATGTGATGATACTATATAGAGTTGTAGTTCTCATTGCAAGCTTTCCATTAATATAAAGTTTGAGTAATTCTAGTTCTGTGGGCCAAGTTATGGTCGTTGGAAATTGTGCCAAGAGTTAGGTCTTTGGTTGGCCGTGGCACATGATTTTGGCCGCAACCCAAAACCTTTTGATCAGCCTCTGGCCACGGCCCATGAGGGGCTGGCCGCGGCTCAAATGTTCTTGACCTGTCTCTGGTCGCGGCCCATAAGTGTTGACCGTCGCCTAAGACTTTCTAACCATCTGTTGGCCACGGCCCAGGATGGGGCTAGACGCGCTAACCCTTTAAAAATGAGATTGTGAGGTTTTGAAAGATGGTCTTTGGTCAAGGTTCTCCTAACCCTTTAGGCAAATGTTTAGGCTTTGATTAGCCACCTAAAGGTGTTAAATGATAACCAACATTAAGTATTTGTATATTAAGGAATTGGAAAAGGGATTGACCCTATGTCCTTGATTTGGTTTATAGGGTTTGATATCCCCTGAACATGGTTTGATATTTGCTATGTTCGTGAGTAAGCTAAGCTGGAGCATACGTGGAAAGAACAGGAGTAGGGAACTTACCTCTCTTGCATGCTTTGATATTTGTGTTTGTGTATTGATGCATGTATTTCTTTGTTTGATTATGTGAAATATGTATGAATGATTGTAGCTCTGTTTCTATTTATGCTATGGCCATGAGTATGTTGTTGAAACATTGAGCACACAGATATGTCATTATGTTAGCATGTGTTATTGTGATGCAAGCATGTCATGTAATAAGCACTTATCTTGCATGCATATTGGTATATGTTTCCCTACTGAGATTCTCTCAAATCTCACCCTCCCCTACCAACATTTTAGACAGGGTAGTGGATCAAGGATGGAGCAAGCAGCCAAGGGCGATGAGGACTCCTTCGGGTGATCATTTTTGTAGTTGGTTATCATCATAGTTGGGATATTTGTATTTGGATTTGGTTGTGTATGTTAGTGCAAGCGTTTCACCCAAGAAGAGGATTGAATTGGGTGATACCAGAAATTTCTTTGCATATAAGAAAATTAACAAAGTATTTAAAGCAGTTGAGAGCAAAAAAAAAAAAATCACTGAAGTGTACACTAGGAGTTATACTGGTTCGGCCACAACTACTTTGACCTACGTCCAGTCCTCAGAGTGTCTCTGAGAGTTTCACTATATTCTCTAAGATTCAGTGGGTTCTTGGCACCTCAGTACACAGCAAGTTCCTTCACCTGGACACTCGTTCCCCCTTACACGTTGCAATCAAATCCCCAACTCAAGGTTCCACAACCTTAAGTTATCTCAATAACAAATATTGAGTTTGTAATGAATAAGTCTCTCACAGAGCAAATATATAATCACTGAAGTACAATGAATGAGTATAAGAAAACAAAGCACAAAGAGTATATTGATCGATGTGTATTTGCTTGTTCTTCATTGTTGTTGTCTGTTCTTTGAATGCTCTATATATATAGATGATTTGTAGTGTCCGTTGGAAGCAATTCAAACATGTCAGTTAGAGTTGTATAGCAACGGTTGACTATTCTTCGAATTTGAAAACTCTCCGTTTGCGGTAGGTAGCGGTAGGTGAACGTTCAGACTTTTATTTGACTTTTCACTTCTGGCATGATCTCTTCATTGTTTCTCTGCAAATGTACTTAGAATACTAGTGCAATGAAGAGTTAATCATATAGATAATAAATCAATAATCATTCAATTAAACACATGATTTCTGGACTTCATTACTCGAGTGGTTACTCGAGTGATCATGCTTGTTACTCGAGTAATCCCTCGAGTAAACCTATCAAAAATATGGCAATGAGTAATTCAACATTTTTCACAAGATATTACTTAGGTAAGACATGGAGTAAGATACATCACAAACCTTAGAAATACCTGATTACTCGAGTGGCCATGTCTTCTATTCACACATTACTCGGGTGCCTCCTCCAATAAGCCTATTACTCTAGTGGTTACTAGAATGACCATGTCTTTTCTTCACATCTTACTCGAGTGACCCCTTAAGTGAATTCTAAATAACTTTGCAGATTACTCGATTACTTACTGGAGTAATTGCATCAAATTCTTGGCCGAGAGTATTTGTTCTTTGTTTACCTGATTACTCAAGTGATCACTCGAGTAATGGATCAAATAAATTTACAGATTACTGGAGTTCTCCCTTGAGTAATGCCTTTTTCTCACATGGTTACTCGAGTGGATACTCAAGTAAAGTGTTGCATTTCTTGGTCGAGAGCTAATAGAAGATTTTTGACCTAGTTACTCGAGTAGCTACTCGAGAAATGCCTTTTCTCATGTGTTACTTGAGTGGTTACTCGAGTAATTGTCTATATAACTTTGCAGATTACTCGAGTGGCTACTTGAGTAACTTTCTTCAAATTTTGGCAGTGCCTCCGAAAACATTTTCTTTCAACATTACTCAAGTGCCCACTCGAGTAACAGTGTTCCTTACTCGAATGGTCACTCGAGTAAACATAGACTACTGCCAGTGATAGTCTTCCTTTACTCTTCCTCTCAGATCTTCTTTATTACTCAAGTGCTTACTTCAAGTAATGCTTTGTATACAATTTATTTACTTTGTTCAAATTTATTTGTTATCATATCCTCTTATATCATTGGTCTAATATTTGTTATCATCAAAACATATGGGATCTAACAGTGTATATGTGGATGAGGATTTAATTATGTGTATGAGATAGATCTATGTAATCCCCGTATGAGGGCTTGTATGGGCGATTGTGCCCTGTAAGGCTTTGATCAATGTATAGAACTTGGGATTGGCTGGGAATTATTTTCTGTACTCTGATATATTTAAATGTGATTTATCTTCATGTAGTAATTGTATTCGGAATGTGAATGTAAGACCAGGTTGTTTTGATTTCGAAAGGTATTTGTTAAAAACCCCGTCTAGTAGATAGGTTGGTAAAAATGTTTTGAAAATATTATTTGATTGTTATTTGGTCTCTATTTCATTTTAATTGCATATTTCGGATATAATTACAGCAGGGGGTTACAATAGCACTCAATCTTAGTGTAAAGGTGGTCTCCCCATTTTGATCCATTTCATAACCCACTTGGAAGAGTGGCTACCCGGATTAGAATTCCTAATGTTATATTGCTCTGTTACAATAAGGAATCTTTATGGAGATTGGGGGATTTGATTGGGAAAACTCTTAAGGTGGATATAAATACTATTGAAAATCTGGATGACAAAGAAGCTATTATTCACATAGGACGTTATGCCAAAATTTGTGTTGAAGTGGATTTGCAGAAAAAATTGATTCTAAGAATCATCTCTGCTTTGGACCTGCTCAATATAGAATACGAAGGATTGGGTCTTATTTATTTTACCTGTGGGAAGTATGAACACAGAAAACAAATGTGCTTTTTGAAGGTAAATCCTGACAGTGTGCCGCCAGATGGTCACTAGAATCTGAAGCCAGTAACGTCTCCGGCGACGTCGTCGGAAATACCTCTCCCATCTAGGCAGCATTAGTTTGAACCGTGGATGCTCACGTGCAAGCCTGTTAAATCGCGTTTTCCAAGGAAACCAGAGAGTAGGGTCAGAATTGGTGATAGATCTCATTCAGAGTTTACAAAGGGTATGGCTGTTGATATATCTTCTAAATCCAAATTTGACGTTCTAGCATATACTGATCTACCCGTTGGTGAGCAGTCCGAGCCAAATTTGAACTCTGGACCAGAGAATGGGGAAGCTATGTCAGGTAGTATGTTTGAATTGTAGGGGAAGGTTTCATACTAGATCGACATATGAAGACGCTTGGGAGAGATGGTCAAACTAATTCTAAGAGGGGTATTCACATAGGGACTAAGAAGTAGGCCGTGGTGAAGAAGCAAAGCAATGCATGAAAGCTCATTAATATTGATGACAAAGTGGAGGCTAATGCTGCGAGTTTGGGCCTTTCGGCTGCATCTGATTTGAGTTTACCTAAGTCTAACAAGGGTGCGTCTCAAAGGGCCCACAATTTAGTTAAAGGGAATATGCAGAGCCGTGGGCCTCATCACGATAATGATTCTAAATGTGGCCTGCCATCAAATACCCATGCATCTACCTCTAATTTTAACCATGAGCATCGTGGAAATGGAATCACCCCCAGCATGTCATTATCTATAATGGAGGCCATGATACAAGAGACCAACTGCTTTTCAGAACCTCCGAACATGCAACTGGTTCCTTTTCATGATACCAGCTTTAAGCAAGATCTTCAAGAGTTTATCTTAGAGGTGCGTTCCATTTCTCAACTTGAAGTTGTTGTCATGATGGGTGGTAAGCAAGCAGACAAGTAAGTTTCATATTCTCTCCTAACTCTGTTAGTGTTTTTAATGATTATTTCATATTGGAATTGTCATAGGGCGGGCGGTAGTGCGTTCTGTCAAATTTTGAAGGATGTGGTCAGCAAATATGGAATCAATGTTATATGTTTAGTGGAGCCTAGGATCAGTGGAAACAAAGCCGATAATTGAAGCCACGGGCTAAGTAGGAGGTATTTGTGTGCTATGGAATAACTGGGATTTTCATCTTAAATATATAACTTCAAACACCCAATTAATTCACTGCAAAATTTCTGATAAGAATAATATGGATCCTATGTTTGTGACTTTTGTTTATGGGGATACTAGTGTCTTGAAGATGAGGGATCTGTGGTCGTCTCTGCATACCATTCACCAAATGGTGACCATCCCTTAGCTGGTCTTAGGAGACTTTAATGCAATTCTTTCTCCCAATGATAGAGAAGGTGGGGCAGCTCCCATTCATACCTCTATACATGACTTTCAAAACTGCATTGATCGTTGTAATCTTATTGAAGTGCCTTTCATGGGGGATAGATTTACTTAGGAAAAAATTGGGGTCAAGGAGAGGATGGACTGGGTATTTTGTAACTTTAACTGGGATATTCTTAATCCTCAAGCCAAAGCATACCATAATATCAGGTTCAAGTCTGATCATCGGGTTATTGTTGTTGCCGACCGATACTCTAACTCATCCAAGAATAGGGGAAGTAAGTTCCAATATCAAGCGGCATGGTGTATTGAAGAGGGGTTTAGTGATATGGTTAAAGAAGCTTGGCAGGGAAGGAATTGCCTCCAAGGACAAGCTCAGTTTGCTAAAAATGCCTTAGAGTGGAATGATCGAGTGGTTGGGAATGTTGTAAAAAAGAAGAGAGAGATCATCTGAAGACTGGAGGGAATTGATCAAGCTAGAAGCAGAGAGGGCTGCCAAAATGGGCTCTATAAGATTGAAAAACAACTGTGGGACATGTATCAAAAAATTGCCTTGCAAGAAGAATTGTTCTAGTTCCAGAAATCAAGGTGTAAGTGGCTTGGTGGTGGCAACAGAAACACAAAATATTTCCATGCCAATGTTGTTTTAAAGAGGAAACGAAGTAAAATTGAAGCTTTAAAAGATGATAACGGGAACTGGGTTTCTGATGAAAATCTAATGCGAGATATGGCCCATGATTATTTTCAGAGGCTTTATTCTTCAGAGCATATGTCTTCTCCCTTCTCGCCATGGATGGCAAGATTTCCACCTCTTGAAGCTCATCAACTAGAATGCTTACAGTGTCAGGTAACCCTAGTTAAGATTAAAAATGCAGCTTTCGAGATGGGAGCTTTTAAAGCCCTAGGACCAGATGGTTTGAATCCCCATTTCTTCCAAACTCAGTAGAATTCGATAGGGAAAAAGATATGTGACTTAGTGATCAGGATCTTTAGCAACCCGGAGGAAGTGCAGGCTATAAACCAGACGAACATCATCCTAATTCCCAAGGTTGATCATCCCGCATCTTTAAGAGACTTTAGGCCTATCTCCTTGTGCAACGTGAGTTACAAGATTGTCAACAAGGTAATTGCCAACCGTTTCAAAGGGGTCATGAGCCATCTTGTATATGAAAACTAGTGTAGCTTTATCGCTGGTAGACAGGGCATAGACAACATCATCATAGCTCAGGCGGCAATCCATACCATTAGAAATAAGAGAGGCAATAAGGGTTATATAGCTATGAAAGTTGATTTGGAAAAGGCATTCGATAGGCTTGACTGGCATTTCTTGGAATTCACTCTACACAGTGTAATACCCTGAATTCTGAGATTTGAGGCTAGAGAATAAGCCTAAAATAAGTGGACTACTAAGCCCCAGTTTGGAAAGATTCCAAATTGTGATTAAGGGTTTAATGACTCCAAAAGTATGTGTTTAGTAATAATAAACCCTTTTGGAGACTATGATGTGATTTGGCACTCAAATGTGATTCGTAAGTGTTGTGAGCAATGCTGAAACCCTGTATTTGAGTTTAATTATGGATTAACCTCTAAATTGACTTAAAATATAGGGGAGGGCGCATTGTGAAAGAAAAGGAATGAGAAAATAAGTTTGGTGGTGATTCAGTATGAATTACCGTAATCAGGGGCAAAACGGTAAAGTTACCGACCAATTGATCGGTTACCAAAGAGGAAGCTCATTGGATTGGTCAAAGTGTCAAAACACCTCTTCCCTCTCTCCTCTCCCTTTTAGGTCAGTTTTTGGCTCCAAAAAACTGACTTGTCTCATCTTTATCATCATCTCTCATCTCTCATCTCTCTCTTGTCCTCCATGGTCATCCAAAGCTAAGGGAAGACAGAGAAAATGAAAGCTTATGATTAAGTTAAGATTTTGACTTCAAATGCTAAAATCTCCTTCTATAAAGTTGTTCCTCTTATTGAGAGCTTTCATTCTATGATTTTAGAATCTCAAAGGGAGGTGTTTTTGTGGTTGAGAAAAGTTTGAAGATGAGGAATCAAGCATCTGATTTAGGAAAGTGGAAGAGGTGAGTATTTGAAGCATTTTAACCTAAGTTTTGTGGTAATTGGTTAAGTTTTGTAAATTTTAAATTTTACCCTGATTTTATGTGATTTCAAAATGGTGGAATTGGATAGTGATTTGTGTTGAAAATGGTGTCATAATGTGTTATGATGTCATTGGAATTGATTTGGAAACTTGGATTGGAAAGGTTTGTAATGTGGTATTTGCATTGTGTTTTGTAGAGACATGTTGTGCCAATGTGGAAACATGTCAATGGAATGTGAATTTGGTTGCTTTGGTGTTTCCAATGGATTTCTTGTGAAAATTTGTGTGGGAATGATGTTTGGTATGAAATTGGGACCATTGGAAGCAAAAGAGCCAAAACTGTGAAATTCTGGAATTCTGGAAAATGGCTAAGTCTGAAATGCCGTACAAGTGGCTAAATTGGCATTGTATTTTGACATAGCAAATGATGTTGAAATGTGATGATACTTTCCAGATTTGTAGTTCGCATTGCAAGCTTTCCATTGATATAAAGTTTGAGTGATTCCGAGTTTTGTGGACCAAGCTATGGTCATTGGAAAATGAGCTAGGACACTGGTTGGCCACGGCCTAAAAGGTTGGCCGCAACCCAAAACCTTCTGTCCAATCTCTGGCCGCGGCCCAAGACTTTCTGACCATCTGTTGGCCACGGCCCAGGAGGTAGTTGGTCGTGGCCAACCATTTGAAAAATGTAGTTTTGAGGTTTTTAAAAATGGTCTTTGGTATAGTTTCTCCCAACCCTTTAGGCTTATGTTTGGGCTTTGAGTAGCCACCTAAAGGTGTTAAATGATAACCAACTTTAAGTGATATGGAAGTAAGGATTTGGAATTGAGAATAACTCTATGTCCTTGCTTTGGTTATAGGGTTTATGTTCGCCCTGATCGTGGTTCGATATTCTTCTGGTCGTGAGTAAGCGGTGCTAGAGCTTACGTGGAAAGAACAAGTGTAGGGAACTTACCTCTCCTGCATGCTCTGATATTTGTGTTAGTGTGTTGATGCATGTTATTGCTTTGCTTGATTATGTGAAATATGTATGAATGATTTGAAGCTATGTTTCAATTTATGCTCTGGCCATATGTCTGTTGTTCGAAGCATTGAGCTTACAGATTTGTCATTGTGTGTAAGCATGAGTTATGCAAGCATGTCATGCATTAAACATCTATCTTGCATGCATATTGGTAATGTTTACCTACTGAGATTCTCTTGAATCTCACCCTCCCCTATCAACCATTTTAGATAGGGTAGGTAGATTGAGGATGGAGCAAGTAGTCAAGGCGGCTAGGGCTCCCGTTGGAGTTTGATTTTGATAGTTGGTTATCATAATTGGGATGATTTGTATTCTTATTTGGATAAGGGTTGTATATATTGTGGAGTGTATATTTCGATATATGTTTGGATGAGAACATTTGATTATGTATTTGGAATGAGCATTTGGATATTTGTATATGTATTTCAGGAGAATTGTGTAATCCCCATTTGAAGAATTGTAATGGGTAATTGTGCCCTGTGTATCTTTAACAAAGGTAATAACCCGAGATTACTGGGATGATTATTATGTTGTGCACTCTGATATTGGTATAAATGTGATTTATCTTTGCATAGTAATTATATTTCGAAAGGTATTTGTGAAAACCCTATCGTGAAGATAGGATTTTGAAATAGTTTTGTTTCTTATTGGTCTCTATTTCACTTTAAATCATGTATTTCAGATATAATTACAGTAGGGGGTTACACACAGCCTAGGGTTAGGAGCAGATCTTGTCAAGCTGATAATGAATTGTGTTTCATCTTCTTCCATGAGCATTATCTAGAATGGTATCCCCTCTCAAAAATTCAATCCTTCCAGGGGTGAGACAGGGTGACCCTCTGAGTCTATATCTGTTTGTCTTTTGTATGGAATTACTTGGTCAGTTAATCCACCAAGAGGTGGATATGGGGAATTGGCATCCCTTACGACTAAGCACTTCTGGCCCTCGTATTTCACACCTCTTCTTTGCAGATGATCTACTCCTCTTCGATGAGGCTTCAACTGAGCAGATGGAGGAAATGAAGAATGTTATAGAATTGTTTTGTCAAGTTTCAGGCCACAGCATAAATCTGAACAAATCCAAAATTTTTATGTCTAGAAATGTCTACTTCAACAGAGCTTTCGAGATGAGTTAGATTGTGGGGGTTAGACTGATAGTGACCTTAAGAAATACTTGGGCATTCCTCTCTTGCACAAATGCATGGTTAAGATGACCTTTGCTCCGCTCCTCCAGAAGGTGAGATCAAAATTGACTAGCTGGAAGGGGAAGTATCTGAGTATGGTTGGCCGGACAGTCCTCATCAAGTCAATTTTATCTACCATTCCATAATACCATATGCAGACAACTCTTGTTCTAAAAGGAGTGTTATCAACAATCAAAAAACTAAGTAGAGACTTCTTTTGGAACCAGCATGATGAAAGTAAAAAAATGCATATGATTGCTTGGGATATTCTAAAGCAGAGAAAATGTGAAGGAGTCTTAGGAATAAAAGACCTTCATTGCCAAAACAAAGCTTTTCTCATGAAATTGTGTTGGAGTCTTGTCACAAAACCATAAGCTTTGTGGGTAAAATGTCTTCACGCTAAATACTCATATGGCATTAAATCGGTCCCATAGGTGCAGAAGTGGCGCAACCAATTGGCAGTTTGGAGTGGAATAGTGGCTATTTAGGATGACTTCAAAAGGGGACTAGGCAGGAAACTAAGAAGTGGTAACATGAATGCTTGGCAGGAATGCTGGGCCCTATTGGACAAGCCGCTAAAATTCTTCATCGAAATGAATATGCACCTTGTAGATATGGAGGCGTAAGTTTGTTCCTTTAGATCCCATATGGGCAATTGGGATAGAGCCAAATGGGAGACCTTTCTTCTGAATTGGGTGGTTGATAGAATTATGATGACGACCCCGTCAATGGGCCTTGAAGACGACGTCATATGTTGGCGGAATGCTCTTAATGGTATCTTTAGTATGAAATCAGCATATAAAGTGATCTATCACTGGCAGACTCTTAGCAATCAACGTTACTAGCGTGATCTATGGTATTGGGGAATTCCTGAAAGAGTCAAACTCTTTATGTGGCAAGTTTTCCATGATAGACTTCCGACTAATGTGATAAGAGCGAGGCATAACCCGAGCGTTGTAAACACTTGTCCCTTGCAGTGTGAGAGTGAGGAGAGCATCCTTCATGTGTTGAGAGACTGTAAGGAAGCTCAGAGAGTGTGGGTCTCTTTAACTAGTCATCTATACTTTACTATGTTTTTTTCTGGCAACTTGCAGGATTGGCTTCACTAGAACTTATAGAACTCACCAGGAAACAGGAGGATGACTAGATAGGCATGGCAACGAGTATTCAGCACCACGTGCTGGCTCCTATAGAAAAGTCGATGCTGCCAAGCTTTCGATGGTTTAGCTGTCAACCCAAAGGAGATAGTTCACAGATGCATATACCACCTCTCAGAAAGTGTGCAAAGCAGACGCCTTCATCACCAAATATTCCAAATCTTAGAGAGAGGGCTCGTTCGCTGGCAACCCCCTACATAGAGCTTCATTCGTATAGATGTAGACGGTTCTTCTGTCAATGGTGGTCAGCCAGCCTGCGGAGGTGTTATCTGTGATCGCCAAGGTAACTAGATATGTGGATTTCAACAAAAGTTGGGACATACTTTCCCAATTGCTGCAGAAATCCATGCAATCCAATGCAAACTTCATTTATGCAAACAGATGAGTCTTAAGAAAATCAGGCTGTTCACAGACTCTCTTCAGGCCATCCACCTTCTATCAACCAATTATGGCATTGATCACCCTTTGTATGATATCATTTCGGCTACCAGATCCCTTATTTATGCTGACTGGGATTTAGAGATATCCCACACTCATAGGGAAAGTACTCATTGTGCTGACTTTCTGGCACGAACGGCACATTTGAACAGCCAGGACTACATGGAAATAGGAGTATCCCCTATGGAATGTTTTCATCTTGTTGCCTTGGAATGTGGGGTATCACCTCACGAACAATCTTTAGGACCTAGCCTTTAGGTCTTGTTATCTTACAAGCTTTGCTTGCCTTTGTATCAAAAAAAAAAAAAGAAATACTATAATACTTGCTTAGTAACTTGTTTACCTCACAAACAAGTTGAACAATCACACCATAAAAATTGTTCATCCGTTATTATTGGGGGTTTGACTATAAGGAAGGAAGTTTGAAATTTGGAGAAATTCTTATGTGAACCTGGTTTGTCACACCATTTGTGATCTAACCAATTAAAATGCAATAACTCAATTAATATTAATCCTATTTGGCTGCTCATATGATTCACATTTTTATTTTTCATAAAAATATAAATCCCTTAATTAAGATTTCACAAGTAATAAAAAATTAAATCTTGTAAAAAAATTTAATTTTATTAAAATTTTACTTAATATTTAGAAAGTATATCAAATCATCTTATGAGTTGTTGCATTATAATTGGTTAAACCACAAATAATGTGACAAATTAGATTCACACAAGAATTTCTCTGAAATTATACGTTAAATAAGGAATCATAATTATATTAAAAATTATGTAATTGTGATCCAAGCATGCCAAGGAACTTCACATTCCATGATTGTAAGGATATCCATAAATTATATTAAAAATTAGGATATTCGTGCAATAATTTTTAAAGATTATGTCATCATGATAATGATTTAATTTTGAAATATCATCAATTATAAATATATCAAACATCAATCATCAACTTTATACTAGAAATATTGTAATACCTGCTTAGTAACCTGTTTACTGTAATGACCCAATTTAGGATTAAGGGCTAATGACTATGATATTGATTGTAATTTGTGTAATTAAACACTTTTGGAGAAATGTGATGTAAATTTGATATAAGTGTATTTGGAGATTAAAGATCAATGGTTGAGATTTATTGACCATGGGTCGGAATCCTATGCTTTGCATTTGTGTGAGCTCATGGTGGAAGTGACTAAGATGGTGACAAGTGGCACTTTGGTGGACCAATGAATCAAGCTAAAAGACAAAAACCTACTTTTTCTCTCTTCTCTCTCTCCTATGCGGTTTGTGTTGGTAAGGGGAAAGGAAACACATCATCATCATCTTTCTCCAACTCTCATCATCTCTCTCTTTCTCCATCATTTCCGACAGACCAAGCAAGGAAAGAGAAAAGAGAAAGCTTTGATTTTGGGTGAGTAATGATCCTCTTATACTCAAATCCTCTTCCTTAAACTTGTTCATAGTATTAAGAGCTCCATTTTGGTGATTTCAGAATTTTGAATAGTGGTGGTTTGAGTGTTGGAGAAATTTGAAAGTTTGAGAATCAAGATTCTGATTTTGGCAAAGTAAAGAGGTAAGGATTTGATGCTTTTTGGTATATGTGTTATGATTTTTGAATAATTTTGAGAAATTCTGGAATTTGCCCTGGTTTATGTCCATTTTTGGATGTATGAATTTCATAGTGATTGATGTTGGAATTAGTTCATTATAAAGTTAGTTGAATGTTGGTTATAGTTTTGAAGTTTGGAAGTGTATTGATTGGAATTGGGTATTGTGTGTCATAGAGACCCAAGGGCATAAATTGTGTTTAAAATGGTACTTGAGTGTTTTGGAAGTTACCAATGGGTTCCTTATGTCATTTTGAGTGAGTATGAGCTTTGTGTGGAGTTTGGGAACCATTGGGTGTGATTTTGGTCAATCAGGGAATTTCTGTCAGTTGCTGCGATCTGGCAATCTGATAGGCATCACTTCAGTGAGGGAGGAACCCACTCGAGTGCTGCGTGCATTTTCTCTTTCTGCTTTGTGATTTGCCTGGGTTTTATGAGTAAAGCTCGAGTGCAGTTCCTTCACCACGAGTGATGTTGGTGATCACTCGAGTGAGCATGGGATCACTCGAGTGATTATGGGAGTTCTTGGTTAGGGTTGCTCTCGGGTTGTCACTTGCTGGTTGATGTTCAAGAGTGTGCTCAGACACTCACAAGTGAAACCTCCTCACTCAAGTGTTAGGGGGGTATGCTCGAGTGAGCTTTTCCCTTTGATGTTGTTTGTACTCTCGGGTTGTCACTTTCTATGTTACACTTTTAGGGACTCGAGTGATTTTGGAGTTATAACCCAAGTGCAAAACCTTATGCTCGAGTGTGGTGAGCACTTTCTGGCCGTGATGGTTGCTCACTGTCAAACACTTGTGAGTGAGAGCTGTTTTCACTCGAGTGCAAGTCTATCATCACTCGAGTGAGTTAGCCAAAAATCAATGTTTTGCCTTTCGAAAAAGGGGTCTTCAGGGTAGTTTCTCCTAACCCTTTAGGCATATGTTTAGGCCTCTAATAGTTACCTAAAGAGTCCTAAATGATAACCAACTTAAAGTATTATGAAAATAAGTATTTGGGAAAGAGATTAATCAATTGTCCCTAAATTGGTATAGGATTTGATATCTATCAGACGCGTGAGCCCACTGTGCCAAAGAACATTAGGAAAGATAAAGGTAGTGACTTCTCTCTTATACTTTATGTAAATGTATTGTATGTTTGCCTATCATGCATTGTGTGTTGTTGCTACTGCTTTGAGATGCATTGAAACGCCTTGTGGAGCTTTGTGCTTGTGATGCTGCTGCATAGTCATTACCACGGAAGCAGGTATAGTGATTACAGCGAAAGCTGGCATAGTGATTACAGCGAAAGCTGCCATTGTGATTACCGCGAAAGCGGGCATAGTGCATTGTGATAACAACCGTGAGTGCTGTCGGTTGTTGCGCAAGCCATGACTCATAGTGTTGTTCCTGAACATGATGAACATACATGCCTTATGTTTATATATTGTATGAGTGATTTGTTACTACTAGGATTCTTTAGAATCTCACTCTTTCCAAATGACTAACATTTTAGACAGGGCAAGTAGCTCAAAGGGGAAGCGGCCAACCCGGAGTGGTTAGGATCTCGTAGGGAAATATTAGATTTTTGGATTGTTGGTTATCTGGTTTAGATTTTGGATTTTGGGATTACTGTATATATGGATTGTAGATATAAATTTTTGGATATGAAATCCCCATTTTGGGAAACTTAAAACCCATTGTATATATGAAAGTAACTCGGGGTTGCCAGGATTTTGGTTATGTACTCTGATATTTATTATGTGATATAACTGTACAGGTAATTGTATTCGAAAGTGAATGTGAGACCAGATGAATTCTGTTTTAAACGTTTTGTTTGGACACCCCATCTCTTGGAGATGAGTGATTATAAATGTGAATTTTTTTGTCTTAATGATCTCTATTTCACTTAAATTTCATAATCCGGATATAATTACCGTGAGGGGGTTACATTTACCTCACAAACGGGTCGGATAATCACACCAAAAAAATTGGGGAAAATCCCATACAAAGTTTCCTAAAATAGAGAAATTCTAAATCAAGTTGATAAATTCAGTAAATCCTTAATTGAGTCATTAACCCAATTTAGGATTTCAAAATCTTAGAAAAATAACTTTAATGTCTCTCCTCTCTTTTTTCCCACTGTTTTTTGCTAGCTTCTCTTTTCTCCCCTCTTAAAAGTGTATTATTGCTTTATGACTCTATAGCTCTATATGTAAACATTAATATATATGCTAAATCAAACGATGGTTTTTTGTTTTCTAAAAGGATAATCAAGAATAATTCAAGAATGTCATGCCATGGTAGCATCATTGATATCAATTAAACAATTTTTAATTGAAAATCAATTAATTGATATTAATGATAAAAAAATGTGAGTTTTTTTAATAATGTAGTCATTTTTATCAGGTGAGACAAAACCAGAGAAAAAAGAAAATAAACCATAATCCATGCCAACTTCACTTTGCAAAAATGAATTGAAATAAAAGTCATTTTTACCAACATTAACCTAAACATACGCCTAAATCAAACAAATAATGTTGTGGTATGTCTCACGTTGAACAATCATCCTCGTGCAATGTAGGAGGAGATATAACTTGTTTTTGCCTAAACATGGTGGCTATTGGGAAGTTTTTTTTATTAAAAAAAAAAGAACAGAGGAGGAGGAGGCGGCTTCTTCAATCTATCTAAAATGTAACAGTTAATTATATTTGTTTGGAGAATGTTAAAATTCTGGAATCCCTGGACTAGAAGGTAAATGCGCAAGGCTATTGAATAGAAAATCTTGTAAAGATAGTTTTCCCTCAACAGGGTGTTTAATGAGCTCAAACATGGGTTAGTAAATAGTATCGGATACTACATGATTTATAAAATACAAAAAATTTATAGATCCAATAACTTTGCAACTTTCATATCTTCGAAGTTAAAACAATTTACTTTGTTGTATGATGTTTGGACTCTGTTTGCCAGAACCTAAGTTGAAGCATGTTTAGCAAAAACCGGAGTCCACTTTGTTTTAATGATGATCGTGTATTATCAGAAAATGTACAGAACATAAAATAAAAAGAAGTACTGCGAAGTATTATCGAGCTAGCACTGGAGACACTGTGATATCATTTTGGGAACAAATTTCTGATCTTTGAACAAAGAGAATGGTTTCTGCTTCTTCATTTTCTAGTTTAGAATAAGCAGGTTGTTTTGGGGTTGGAATGCTAATGTTGCCTTCAAATCTTAACATTGAAGAAACTTGGAGCATGCTTGGCCTATCTTGTGCATTGTTCTGGACACACAAGAGTGCCACCTGCAAGCACCTCTTCAATTTGAAGTGTGAAGATGTATCATCAAGTGAAGCTTCCACAAACTCCATCCCTTTTCCTTCTTTCCACAACTTGTAAGCCTACAATCATCAGGCAAATAAGCTGATGAGTAATAAAGATCGAGTAGAGTTATATTGTTAGCTTATAAAGATCTATAAGTATATATTACTTACACATTCCATGAGGTTTAAATCGTTATTTTGTCCATATATTCCTGATATCCTTTTACCACTTATTATTTGTAGAAGAAGGACACCAAAGCTGTACACATCTGATTTAATAGAGCACAATCCTTTCTTGACATATTCGGGAGGAATGTAACCACTGCAAAAAAAAAAAAAATGACAAAAAGTGAAACATATCAATAAAGTGATTCAATGAAATGTCCATGTAAAACATAACTCAGTGGAAAAATTAAAGCACTAAAATAATTGTATTACGGAAAGATACTGAAAGAAAAAAAAATACTTACTATGTTCCTACAAATCCATTATTTGTGCTTTCAGGTACATTTTTATTGAATGGTTTTGCCATCCCGAGGTCAGCAATTTTTGGCTCCATCTCATGGTCTAATAAAATATTGCTTGCTTTCAAATCTCTATGAATTATTGTTAGCCTAGAATATTCTTGAAGATAAAGAAGACCTTGGGTAACTCCGTCAATGATACAAACACGTTGTCGCCAATCCAATAGGTGTTTCTTCTCAGGGTCTACGTTAAAAACCGTTGAGAAAAAAATTATAGCTACACCATGAACTTTCAACAATTAAACAGAATTATGTTAACAAAAACAATTAAACAGAATATATGTATACGTTTAGAAGTTCATCTCCAAGGTAGTTCAAGCATAATCTTGCAGTAGTATAATTTAACATCAGCCTGTTGAAGATAACTAATAAATAGACAATTTCCTCCTAATCGTTGAACTAATGAATACTACTCATCATGCTAAAGTTTTGGGCTGTAATAAAAATTGCTTACCAAAGAGGTAAAGGTCTAGGCTCTTATTTGGCATGTACTCATAAACCAGCATTTGTTCTTCTTTAGCAGTGCAGTACCCCAACAACCGAACAAGATTTACATGTTGTAGTCTTGCAGCAACTGTTATCTCGTTTTTGAATTCCTCAAATCCCTGTTTAGACCATTTTGAACGTTTTTTCACTGCTATTTTCTCACCATGTGGTAAGATTCCCTGAAAAGAGGAATTATTGTGATCTCAGGTAGAAGATGGTAATTAATAATATTTTTTAGCTAAAAATTGGAGAATTCGAATTGAAAAAGAGTTAATTATCTGAAAATTATAAAGTAATTCAAATTTTGATGTGTTTTCGTATAGTTCATATACAAAAACGAACATTGGATTCGATGCGGCCAGGGATTAAATTATGATAAATTGTGCTAAATACTATGAGAACTTCTCTAGGTTTCTCAATTTGTTATGATGAAATAATATTTTTTAAATGTTGAGGACCTGTGAGAATATAATAGGAGGAATTACTATGAGGTTCTAAGAAAAAGACTTAATTACCAAAAAGTTCCTATAACAAGATAGATGTTGTCATTTCTTACGCTATAATTTGTTATTGCATGCACCTTAATTATC
This sequence comes from Inga oerstediana, assembly GCA_963210345.1. Taxonomy (NCBI): domain Eukaryota; kingdom Viridiplantae; phylum Streptophyta; class Magnoliopsida; order Fabales; family Fabaceae; genus Inga; species Inga oerstediana. The sequence continues at coordinate 46,110,741 of OY723407.1, forward strand.
ATTGGGACTTGTTAATAATTAAATATCTTCACTGGGATCTCCTAATAATTCCCCCAATATAGTACTACCTCGGGTCCTAAATGCATATCCTAGTTTGTAGTGCAATACCACAAATTAGGACTTGAGGAGTAGAAAGATATATAAGCTGTATTAAAGTGGACGCCTATCATTAGAATGTTTTGTTGAAAGATTACCTTATACACAAATCCGAAACCTCCTCCTCCAATCTTATTTTCGATTGAGAAGCTATCCGTGGCCTCTTCAATGTCAGAGAATGAAAAGACTTGTAAATCAGGAATATTGCCATAAATGTTTTCTGTAGTTTCCATATCTGCTTTAAATGAAATGGTGATGGTTAATGGAAAAATAGAAAATTAAAGAAAACAATTGTACATGGAGAAATAATGCAGCTGAACATTTACCCTTTAGTTTCAACTTTCTTCTCCACACAAGAAAGGTTATGGCAACACATAGCAAGACAGATGAAACCACTGTAGTCAAAATAATCTTCAGCTTGTCTTTTTTCCTTGGCCTATCTAGTTCCCCTTTAGCTGAAATGTGATGAAAAAATGTTTCATTTGATAATTGAAATCGGACAAATTTTGAGGATCTGTGACTTTCATAATCTACTTATATTACATTAAACATCCATATTTATATCTAGCGTAATTGATCAGAAGTGTCATAACGTTCATCCGTAGCAAGCAGACAATAAAGGCATGCAAAATTAGGATATTGGGGCTAAACAACCCCCCCCCCCCACAAAAAAAAAAAAAAATCTCCCGCCTTCCAGATATATATATATATATATATTTTTATTTATTTTCATCATTAGATTTTATATAAAATGAGTTACATTTTAATTATGAGCAAAAAAGGGTACAGATTGATTTTTTTTATTGTAAAAGGAAAAAAAATACCCTAAATTAAAAAGAAACTATACAATTTTAGAGTATTTTTTGTTTAAAAATTATAAAAAATTTTAAATCGCACCATTTTTTACTTATAAAATATTAAAAGGCCACTCATTTTATGTAGAATATAATAATCAAAATATACATAAAAATAATATTTGAAGTGGGAGAATTTCAAGGGGCAGCTGACAACCAAATATGTAACCCACTATAGGATATGGTTTGAGAAAAATGGAGGGTAGAAAAAATTTCAATGTCTTCGGTTTAGAAAAATATGGAGTTCGGGCAAAAATTTGTGGACAGAGAGAATAGGTAGGAGCTAAGGGAAGGGAAAATTAGGGACATATTTACGAATGAGTACGTAAATTTGTAAAAATACAGCCAAATCCCTCAAGACCGTTATAATTTGTCGTGTGAAAAGACAACAGATCCCTCAGACGTCTACTGTTGTATAAGCCTAAGAATTTACAATTGAAATATTGTACAATTTACAACTGAACAAGTCTGAAGTTGAGACAGTGTGGATTGATTACATCCATAGCAAATTACAACGAAGTCTTTGTAAATTATCAACAACGTTTTTTCAAAGAGACAAAGATTATTAGTTAGTAGAATCAGAGAGAAATTACCTGCGAGGGAAAGCTCCCAGTTGTCGTCATTGGAAACTTGCCACAAAAAGTAACCCAGCAACTTATTTTTGTTGGCGTAGTACACCTTTTCTCTGATAGCCTCGACCCCGTCGAAACTTATCCATGTCGATTCTTTTGACCAGTAGTTAGCTACATAAGTAGCATTGTACTGTGAATCACCTCCATGGAACTGAATTGCAGCTTTAACTTCCTTGTACACTATCATCCCTTTATGTGGACTCTCACCTATCCCAGTTGTTGGAGCTCCTATGGCAACATCTTTTGGGTCAGCAAGCTTCCAAGAAAATCCAAATACGGGCAAACCCATAACCAATTTGGATTCTGACAAACCACTAGCAATCCATTGACGTATAAAGTAATCTGTGCTAACATTCTTCTTGGAAGGGTCATATAAAGGTGATGTGGCAATAGTGAAGTTTGGAGAGTTTAAAGGATTATGGTAAGCAAAAGTTGCGACATGCACCCAGTTCAAGTTTGCTTGCATGGAGCTAACAGGATACATAATAGATGATAAACCATAGTCATCATATGGAGAAGACTGAACAGTTGCAGTTAGGATGAATTGTTCATTAATATGATCTGCTGCTGCTTGTCGCCACTCTTGTAAGAATGTTGCTACATTGTTCATGTCAGATTGTGTTATTACATAGCCGATCCAATAAAAGTCGATACCGTCGAAACCATATGTGGTGGCTGCATTGAAGGAAGATTGGATGAGGATTTGCCTGGAAGAAGCATTGCTCATTTTCAATGTATCACCTTTGCTCCCCCGAATAGAGAGAATTGTTTTGACGGATGGGTTTCTATGTTTGACTGTGCTGGAGAAGCTCCCAAGGTATTTTTGAGGTCGAGATATGATCTCAAAGGACGAAGAGTTTATATAAAGAAAACCGAACAAAAGGTGAGTGAAGAGTGTGGATTCTATTTCAGAATCCTTCATGCCCCCCATCCAGAAACCAATACGTTTCTGAGCCTCTTCTTCTGCACCGTACTGAAATGGTGAAAGAACAAGAGCAAGAACAATAATAAGTACGAATTTTCTTAAACACATTTAAGTGATGCTTTATAATGCTAGCTTGCTCTATCAAAAATTGTTGCATATATACGCTTTCTCTTAGGCAATCAAAGGAGTAGCGCGTCGTGCTTGAGTTTATCTCATATTTGGAAGTTTAGAATTCCACACTACAAAAAAAAAGGTATTTCGTAGCGGTGCACTTGTAGCGGTTTAATATAACCGCTACAAATTATAGTATTTGTAGCGGTTTTTACCTAAACCGCTACAAATTTGTAGCAGCAAGAATATTTGTAGCGGTTTCCTACAAAAAACCGCTACAAATTTGGCGCGAAATTCCCGCCAAAACTTGTAGCGGTTATTTTGTAGCGGTTAATGCACATAAACCGCTACAAAATACCAAAGGTCAGAATTTTGTAGCGGTTTTTACTGAAAACCGCTACAAAATTTCAAGAGACTCCAAATTTGTAGCGGTTCTGGGCAATAACCGCTACAGAATTTCAAACGTTGTGAAGATTTGTAGCGGTTATTGTAGAACCGCTACAAATTTAATTATTTGTAGCGGTTAGAGTAGCGGTTATTTTAAATAACCGCTACTAATATGTGGCCTATTTAAACCCCTCCCCTCCTCCATTTCTCATTTTGCTCATTTTGTTTCCTGAGGTTTCTCTGAGTGATTTCTTCGAGATTTGAGCGTTCAGACGTCTCTATAGGAGTTTTTAGTCAGTATTCCGCAGTATTTACACTTGAGGTACGTATATAACACGTATTTTATTTAAATTTTTATTTTTATTATATTTTTGCATAATAATGTGACTAATTTTTTTTTTAATTTGTACAGTTGATATGGCTTCAGGACAGGATAAGGGGAAGGGGAAGGCCCCTGAGGTCCCCAGACCGAATTTACGGGGCGGCAGCAGCCGGGCCCCGGGCAGAGGGAGGGGGCAGCGCGCAGGCAGGGCTACCGAGGCATCTCAGCCCATCCCGCCACAGGAACCGCAGACGATCCCACAGGCGACGACCTCAGCTGAGGTGCCTGAGTTGGACGTGCCAGAGATTAGCGTTGAGGACTTCCTCAACGAGGAGGAGTTCGAGATCCCGATTAGTGGGTTCAGGGAGATGGAGCAGTTCCTCGATGAGGAAGAGGCTCGGGAGCAGAACAACCCACGAGGGTCGTCTTCGCGGTCCACTGGGTTTGAGGTGCAGGTCGAAGGTAAATTATTTAATTTTTTAATTTTTTAACTTTTTAACTTTGAATTATAATTTATCTAACGTGCGGTCAACTGTGCAGATGAGCAGGGGAACGTGTTGACGAGGAGGCTGGATGTGACCGGTCTGAACAGCATGGACCGGTCCCTGCGAGTTGTAGTGCCGTGGAACGAGGGCACTGACCAGCAGATCCACAATGGGGGTCACCTGCTCAACCGCTTCCTGAGCGACCTGGGATCGAATTGGATGCGGTTCCCCCTTCACTTCCCGACGTGGAGGCACATTCCGAAGGGGCCGAAGGACCAGGCTTGGGAGGAGGCGATTCAGGTAATTAAAACTATTTAATTAATATTTTTTTAATTAATTCTATTTAATTATTTTTTTTAAATTATGGTTTTTATAATTATTGATATTTAAATGTATTTTTTTCAGCTGCGGTTTGCCGTCCGGGCCAACCGGAAGAGGTACGCCCTCGTGAAGATGGGCGACGCCTGGAGGAACAGGAGGAACCGTCTCTTCCACAGCGTGGATGGGGACGGGACGATGCCTCTGGAGCAGCTGCAGGAGAGCGTCCCGGACGGCGTGCCGCCGAACGACTGGGCGCGTTTTGTCCAGTTCAGGAGGAGCCCTGAGGCACAGGTAATGTATTTATTAGATTTTTGATATATAATTTTGTAATTGTTAAATATTAAATTATAATATCAATTTATTTTGTATTTAATTTTAAATTATAATACATTTAATTTTTTTTTCCAGGAGCTTGCTCGGAGGAACGCCGCGATCCGGGCGCAGCAGACGATCCACCACACAGCAGGATCGAAGACCTTTGCTGTGACCTACAGCGAGCTGGTAACTTTTCAAGTGCTTCACTTACTTTTAGCTCATAATTTCATAATTAATACTAATTGTTTTGTAATTGTTTCAGGAGACGAAAGCACAGCAGGAGAACCGTCAGACGGACTATGCGGAGCTGTACGCCATCACACACAGACACCGTGACGGGACTGCGACCTCTCAGCAGGCAGAGGCGGCGATTGTAAGTTAATTTATTATTATATTTTTTATAAAACCAAGTTAATAATGAAAAATGGTAATTATTAATTGTTTCATAAAATGGCAGGAGCGGATGCAGCAGTCGCAGGCTGAGCTGCGACAGACCCAGCCTGAGGAGTCACAGGGGTCAGTGGACCCGACGGCTCCTCTGAAGGCGGGTCTGGCTCAGCCTGAGCACCCCGGACGAGTGCGGGGGATGGGGATAGGCGCCAGACCCAGCATGATCTACGGCAGGAGCGCCGCCTCTGAGGCTGGCAGCTCTAGAGGGGTCAGACGTCGGAGGGACGAGTCGATTGACCAGCTGCGGTCAGATTTGCAGCAGCAGATGGCGCAGCAGATGCAGGTGCAGCAGCAGCAGCAGCTGCAGATCCACGCAGACGCTATATTCGCGCAGCAGACGCAGTGGCGTGAGATCGCAAACACTATGCTCGAGGAAGCATGGGGTCGGCTGTTCCCGGAACAGCAGCATCCAGCGGTCCCCCTATCCCTCACTACGTCGTCCCGACCACTACTCCTCCTCCTACAGCTCCTCCTCCTGCTGATGAGGATGGTGCGGTTCAGTCTGCGCAGCGGGCCGATCCAGCGGCATCTGAGGGAGCCCCACCTGAGGGAGCACCAGAGGATCAGCCCCCAGCTCCTTAGTTTAGGACTTTTTCTTTTCTTTTAAACATTTGTAAATATTTATGAGATTTTATTTCAGAATTTTCTTATTGTGTTTTATATAATTATATTTATATTATTATATCGCATTGAAATAATTTATAAATGATTTAAATCTAAATTTTAAAAAAAAAAATTATATATATATTTGTAGCGGTTTTAACCTAAAACCGCTACAAATGTATAGATTTGTAGCGGTTTTAACCTAAAACCGCTACAAATATATACATTTGTAGCGGTTATTAGTACATATCCGCTACAAATATATAATAATTTTATAAATAATTTATAAATTAAATATATATATATAATTTATTTTTTTAAATATATTTTAAAAAAAATAAATTATATATACATTTCTAAATAATTTATAAATGTATATTTGTAGCGGTTTTGAACTCATAACCGCTACAAAGTTACTTATATATTTGTAGCGGTTTCCCTTCAGAAACCGCTACAAATATATAAGTTTGTAGCGGTTACACACTAATAACCGCTACAAAGACTCAAATCATTTGAATTTTGAAATTTGCCGCCTTTGTGCACATTTGTAGCGGTTATCTTATGTAAAACCGCTACAAATTAGAAAATTATTTTTATATTTAATGTCCAACGGCTTTAATATTAGTAGCGGTTTTATATATGTAACCGCTACTAATACGTTGAACATTAGTAGCGGTTATAGATATAAAACCGCTACTAATACCCAACAAGTACATTTTAAATTTCCCTCCAATTAACTGGTTGAATATTAGTAGCGGTTTTATATATATATAACCGCTACTAAATTATAAACGTTGGAATTTCTGTAGCGGTTGTTGTAGCGGTTTAATAACCGCTACAAAATTATAAACGTTGGATTTTCAGAATATAAGGTTCTACGCATTCGTCATTATCTTCTCACTCATCTTCTTCTATATACTTTCTTCTCTCTCACTTGTAGCTATGGATAAATCATGGATAAGGTTGCCGCGCAATTCTCCTGAATATTTGTACGGATTAAACAGTTTCTTAGATTTCGCATTCACTCACGCCAGCTGTAACGGCAAGATCGTCTGTCCGTGTCGGAAATGCAAGTTCAAGAAGTGGCATGCACGAAATGTTGTGATGGAACATTTGCTTGTGAAGCCTTTCCCTGAGGACTATACGTTCTGGGCAGTTCATGGTGAGAAGGCCGGCGTTAGATATGACGAGGCTCTTCCTCGAAGTTCTCACGGTCCACCTCGTTCATGAAACAAAGCTCGCTGGACCAGTACAATATCGTTGGATGTATCCGATTGAGAGGTACTCATTTTAAATATGTGCTTTCATTTATTATCCGTATTTAATGTTTGCTCGTCGTCCTTTTCATCATTTTATATCAATTTTCTCTTATGTACTTCGTAGGTTCCTTGGGAAATTAAAATCTTACGTGAGGAATAAGGCGTGGCCAGAAGGTTGTATAGCTGAAGGCTATATAGGGGATGAGGTGCTATATTTTTGCTCAAGGTACTTTGATGATCTTGAGACGGCTTTCAACCGCCCGCCTCGTGTTGACGATTGTCCTGAACCTGCGCCGACATCAGGAGAATTTATCCCTCGTGTTGGTAAACCAGTTGGAGCAACTGAGAACTTCAAACTAACGGCAACTGAGAAGTTCCAAGAGCACATAGACATGTCTTGATTAATTGCACTCAAGTTGAGCCTTTCATACGGTAAGAATTGTACACTCACATGTATGTTATTCGATCTATATCTTTCGTAACATTTCTCACTTTCATTTCACTAACGCCTTTCCATTATTAATTGCAGGGAATTCAGAAGTCATGTCAAGCGTCAGCTCAGGATCCGTACACAGACATCCTCGGAAGTTGATAGGAGGGTCCACAGAGAATTCCCTGGCTGGTTTGCTCGCAGAATACTAAATGACCACAACCCACACTCACCGGATTTCAGAGCTCTCGCAATCGGCCCTCTTGATCATGCAAAACGGTTTACAGCATACAATGTCAATGGTTTTAAGTTTTGCACGGTTTCACGGGATCAGGGATTGCAAACACAGAATTCGGGTGTTTATGGAACATTTGGGACAAGGAGTTATGCGAGCAGCAGTGACGCCAACATGCAGTTCGAAGGCGTCCCTTACTATGGCAAGCTTCTTGATGTGGTCGAGCTTAATTATCAAGGCCGTTTCACCGTGACGCTGTTCAAGTGTTTGTGGGCAAATACCACGACTTCTCGGGGACTGACAACTGACGACCTAGGGATCACATCAGTCAATTTCTCACGCCCGATTCATACTGGTATTTCTCAAGATGATGAGCCGTATATTCTAGCTTCAGAGGCACATCAGGTTTATTATGTCGAGGACGAGCAGCATAGGGATTGGCACATGGTCGTTCATTTAAAGCCAAGAGACCTTTACGACATGGGTGAAGGCGATAACATCGCCTACGAGAGTGAGCCATTTCAGCCAGCTGATTTTGAAAACTACTTCCCTGAAGGCGATGACAATTTACCTCTACTGCGGTGAGTTTTTTTAAGTCCACGTCATTTCAATTAAATTTTTTAAATTTAATAATACATCAATAACAATAATTTTTCTACAAAATTTCTGTAGGGATGGCGACGATGAGTGATCAAATTCAATTCTAAAAAATTTGTCTTTAAAAAAAATGCAAAAAATTTGTGTTAAAATAAAATGTAAAAAAAAATTAAAATAATATTTGTAGAATTCAAGTGTAACAAATTTTTCTTTACAAAAAATGAAAAAAATTTGTGTTAAAATAAAATGTAAAAAAAAATTTTAAAAAAAAATTAATATAATATTTGTAGCGGTTATTAAACCGCTACAAAAAAATAAATAACCGCTACTAAATAATAACCGCTACATTAACCGTTACATTAACCGCTACAACTAATTAAACCGCTACAAAATATAAATAACCGCTACTAATTAGTAACCGCTACATTAACCGCTACAAATAATACGTAAATCCCTATAAATACCCTTATCACAACTCATTTCAAACACTCCCCAATTTCTTTTCACCTTACCCTTCTTTCATTTCCTCTCATTTACAACTTCTTTCGTATGAATAGAGGAGCTGAATAATACGATCAAATATGGTAACAAGATTTTCAATTTCTTTTAGAATACTTCTTTCATTTCTATAAAATTTATTCTAAACATCTTTTTTTCTAGATATATCTTAACTCTATCTCATTTTCATCTATTTTTCATATACAATTACATTATATTATAAAACATAATAATTCCTTATTACCTAACTATCGTTAATAATATTATTAATATAATTTTATACTAATTATATTCAATTACATTTTTTCTTTTTAATTTATTAATAAGTTAAACTATTAAATAATAAACTAATTGAAATAGATAAAATAATAACAAATTAAACTATTTAATATAATATTGAAAAAAAAGAAAAAAATCAATGTATAAATTTTAAAAAAAAATTAAATATTTGTAGCGGTTATTAAACCGCTACTAAATAACGCGCCTTTTTTAAAGGTAAATTAAAATTTTTTGGCGGTAATTTTGAATTTGATGAAATTAGTAGAACCGCTACTAATTTCATGAAATTCAAATTTGGTAGCGGTTTCTAAACCGCTACAAATAAAAAAAGTCATTTTTAACAAATTTTCATTTTTATATATTTGTAGCGGTTTTTTAACCGCTACAAAAAAAAAATTCTTTTTAAAGCTGTAAATAAAATTTTTTATATTTGTAGCGGTTATATAACCGCTACAAATATCTCTTGATTTTGTAGCGGTTACTATTAACCGCTACAAAGTTTGTAGCGGTTATTCTTGATTGAGTAGCGGTTTTATAGAACCGCTACAAAACCGCTTGCAACGTACGATTTAGTAGCGGTTTTTCTAACCGCTACTAACATAGTTTGTAGCGGTTAGAACCGCTACGAATACCTATTTTTAACCGCTACTAAATGACGTTTTTTTTGTAGTGCCAACTCCTTAAAATATGATATAAATTTCATGTTTTTCTAGTTCTTATATCCTGCTTTTTGGTTAAACTATTTGATAATTTCGTGGTTTTTGCCGCCCAAAATTTGATATCAGCTAGCATGTCCTTTTCCCCATAATGTTTAAATATCTCTATCAAGCACCTACCACCTAACCTATATTAGTAGGTTTGAGTGAAGAAGTCAAACTTAATAGTTAGGTCTGTAAGTCTATGAAGCCGGCTCATTTATATTTAAATCAAATATACAAAAAAAAAATGGTATTTTTTGAACATATGTGTGTGTATTATTTATCTATATATATATATAACTTCAATTAATTTTATTAATTCATTTGAGATATTTATTTTATACAAACCCCAAGTCTTCTTAGGCTTCGCCATTTGGAAGAAGCAAGATTTTGAGTGGAAGAAGCTTCGGGCAATGCACATGCCACACACAAGGACAAATTAAACAACAAACTCCATATGATAAATTATAAGACCTGTAAATTATAGACTTTAAAATTTGCCAGCGTGCATGAACAATGACAACAAGAGAGACATATGCCAACTAATGACACCCCCAAGGGTATTTAATAATTTCCCAGTTTTTGTTGGAAAAAAATTCCAGTTTTTAATTGTATTATTTTGTTAATTGTTAACCACATTGATGATTGTTGATTTTTCTTTTAATCCAACAGAGGATTGTGTTAGGATGCGTAAGTGTAAATTTTAAGACGACATGAAAAGTCTCACATCAGATAAAATGAAGCTTCTTAGTAGAAGTAGCAGTAATAATGTGAAAGGAGCCACAAATTTAAGCTTTAAAATTTTGAATTAAGATGTGGCATTGTGGCGTTCTGTTCAGCCACCCCGTGCCACAATGCCTTCAATCCCCATATGCCAAATGATATCAAATTTAACATGGGCGGCAAAACCCAAGAAAATATCATAACTGACAAGTAGTTTAACCATCAAATTGGGTTCGAATTCTAAATTTTCAAATATATATATATATATATGAGATAAACTCAAGCACGATTGGCTATGCCTTTGCCCGAAAAAAATCATATGTATATAGAACAGTTTTTGATAGGGCGAGCGGTATAAAAGCATTACTTAAATGTGTATAAGAATATTTGCATTAGTTCTTGTTCTTGTTCTTTTGCCATTTCAGTACAGTGCAAAAGAAGAGGCTGTGATTTTGGCACAGCTTAAGACCTAGTGAACCACTGAATGTGCTTGTCCCTCAGATCTACTGGACCGGTGTGTCCATAGGCTGGCAGATGAATTCAGAAATATAACGGGTAGTGACCCAAGGAATGGGGGTAGTGACCCTCGGGTAAATGATCACTATGTTGCACGGCTTGTGAGCCTGCACATGAAAAATGGATGGATTGAGTGATAAGAGTGACCCACAAGTTGTAGATGTTCAAATTTTGAGGACGAAATTTATTGAACGGGCCGGGGGGCAATATAATACCCTGAATTTTAGGATTTGAGGCTAGAAAATAAGTATAAATTAAGCAGACTACTAAGTCCTGATTTAGTAGGTGTCCCAAATATATTTTTTAATATTTCTTATATGTTTGGGGAATTAAAGAAAATAAAATGGTGAATTTTGAAGAAAATGATTATACTTCCAACGAAATTTCCTATGAGGCTGTGAGCTTGTCATAAGGTTTTGGAAGACTAAATGATGAGAAAAAATTATGAAACTTTACAGGGTGAAAGTGGACATCCTAAACTTTAATTTAATAGGTCATACAGCTCAATTAGAGCCATAGAAAAAAATTTATGTATTTTTGAAGTTAGCTCAGAAAACTGGAAAGTTTCTGGAGCAGCAATCAAAGAAATTAAATCTGGGAATAATGTACTTCCAACTGGATAAAGTTCATATTTTTTCTTAAAACTAGACTCAATAAGGATACTATAACCTTTGGAATCCCTCCGAAATGATGTTTACAAAATTATTTATGATTTTTCAAAGATTGAGCAGAAAATCTGCCAGAAAATCCAAAAATGGGAAAAATGTGACTTAAAGTGTACACGTAACTTGAACACGTTATGTAGCCAATTTGGACATGGAAGAAGGACTCTTGAGATGCCATTACATGTACCAAGAAGGAGGAAATATTAGTTGCATGTTTATTGGGCTTAATGATATGGTTACATGTATATAAAGTATTATGCACAAAAAGTCCAAATTTTAGAATCTTGAAAATTTGAAATTATGATGTAAGCCTAATGTTAGATGACATAAGCAAGTATTAGATAAAGCAATCTCATTCATCTTCCCTGTTATTTCCCGACGGTTTTACGTACACAAAGAAGAGAAGGAGAGTGTTTTGGTTTTCTAGAGAGGAGGAGGAGCAATTTTAGCCACACAAGTTTGATTTTTTCGGTGATTTAACTCCTAACTAGTATAATCCTTCCTCTAAGCTATTCTTTTGCTTGATTCAAGGTGTTTGAAAAGCTAAAATCTCATTGTTGGAAGAGTTATGCGCCGTTTGATGTGATGGTAGAGTTTTTAATAGAAGTGAAAGTAGAATTAGAAGTAGAAATGGAACTGGAACTGGAACTGGAATTGGAAGTGGGTTTTAAAACATGTTTGGTTGGAAGGTGGAAGTGAGATATAATTTTTAATTAAAATATGTATTTACAATGTAAAAATACTAAAATGCCCTCCAAAAGCAAAAATCAATCCTCCCCCAGGAATCTAAACCGCCGCCCACTGTAACCCCCTACCTTAATTCGCGTAGTTATAATTCGAAAATGCATAATTTAAACGAGCTAGAGACCAGTGGATCATTAAATTTCCTTTCTAATCCCCTCCTTTCGGTAGGGTTTTTTACAAATTCTTTCAAAACTTCATTCCTTCCTTGGTCTCAGTTTTCAGATTCCGAATATAATTACCTGTACAGTTAATCACATTTCAATATATCAGATTGTATAGAAAAAAGTCCCGGCAACCCTCGGGTTCATATATATCTGCTAAGGGTTTTCACGTTCCCATACAGGGGATTACATAACTGCTTCCAAAATATTAGTTACATCCCAAAAAGAATATATAGTAATCCCATTCCAAAATAGAGAACCAACATTCCAAATTATCATCTCTATAGGATCCTAGCCACTCCTGGTCGCTCTCTTCTCCTTGGAGTCGCTTGCCCTGTCTAAAGGTTAGTCACAGGAAAGAATAAGATTCAAAAGAATCCCAATAGTAACAAATCACTCATACAATATATAATCACATAGAATGTAAGTAAATCATCGCATAGCAGCACAAATAAAAATTACACTCCACCCTCAACCCCTTTTACAGCCAGGAAGGATCGCAGTCCTTACCCGAACTGTTGTTAGTGACTCAGGGATTATTGGCGTGGCGGTGCATACACATAGCCTTGTAGCTCACAATTAGCCTTTCGGCTTCCACATTGCCTTACGACTTAGGACTTCCACTTGCCTTACGGCTTACATATAGCCTTTCGGCTTCCATATTGCCTTAATGCTGACAAATAGCCTTTCAGCTTCCACAAGCGTTGCACCATCCACAATCACAAAACAATGGCAAACACACATACAATGCATTTACACATAGTATAAGGGAAGAGTCACTACCTTGTCCTTTCCTGACGTTCTTCAGAACAATGGGCTCGCGAGTATAAAAAATGTCAAATCCTATAAACCAATGTCAAGAGTGGTGGATTAAAACTCTATTCCAATTTCTAACTTTCAAACACTTCAAGTTGGTTATCATTTGAACTCATTAGGTGACTATTAGAAGCCCCAACATATGCCTAAAAGGTTGGGAAAGATTATATCAAAAACCACCTTTTAAAAGAGAAAAATACTGAATTTTAGAGGTTGGCCGCGGCCCAAAAATCCACTGGCTGCAGCCAAAAACATGTCAAAAACATTTGGGCCGTGGCCCATAATCTTTCTGGAAAAATCGAAATAAGGTGATTCTAAAGCCAAATGAAAGATATTTAAGTCCTCCTTATAGGAAAAACATGGACCTTTACCAGAAATCACTACAAAAATACAGAATTGCACGAAATCCAACACTGCTATAAAACAGAGTCTAGTTCAATCCCAAACTTTGGAACACTATAACTCCCAGCTCACAAAATAAAATGACATAAATCATATGTCCATTTTGAAGCTTGGGATGAAAAATTTAAGACTGAAAATTTTTAGAATTTTTAGACACCATTTGCCCTTTCAAAATGACCACACAAACAACTGCCCAGCATAGAGTTTCAATGAATAGAATTCCAAGTTTTGCACCAATGCTTCCAATGGTTTCATTTTCACATCAAACACCACTTTCACACAAATTTTCACAAGGAATCCATTGGAATCACTAAAACATCCAAATTCTCATCACATCCATACATATTCAGTTTTGAACCACTTTGCAACACAACCACCAAATTGCCAAACTTTCCATTTCAAGTTCCAAACCAATTCCACCCAATTTCATTATTCAAATCATGCAATAAGACACCTATTCCACACCAAATTACCATGCAATACACAAGACCCTAATAGCACAAAAATCAGGGTTAAGATCCAGAAATTTCAAGGTCCAACCAATGAGCTCAACATATATACCAAAAGATAGCTATTTCTCACCTCTTTCACTTTCCAAGTCTTATTCTTTGATTCCACCACTTCCAGTTTTCCACAAGCTCTCAATCACCTTCTTTCAAAAATCTAAAACCATATAGAGGAAGCTCTCATCAAGGTGAACAATATTAGTGAAGAGTGTTTGAACATACAAGACCATTTACAAGGCCAAAACCCTACCTCTTTCTTTCTCTTTCCTCTTCTTGGTTGGGCTAAAATGGCAGCTGAAGTGAGAGAGAGAGGTGATGAAATAAGATCAGATTTTTGGCCTCTCATACATCTCTTGGCCGACTTAATTGAGGGGAGAGGGAAGAGAATTTTGTGTTGATAATTAAACCCTCATCTATGGCTCACAAGAAGCCAAGTGTCAAGATCTTGAGCCACTCCTCAACTCTTTCCATGCACAAGCAAACATGAGAGAATTCCCTCTATAACGCTTAGACCATTGTCACACTTCTTAATCTCTTATGTTACTACTAAGCTCCTTCTTCGGTTGCTGACTATTTGGTCGGTAACTTTCCTTTTTCCCGTTTTGCCCCTAATTATGGTAAATTCTTACTAAATCGCCACTAAACACCCTTTTATCATTCCATTTCACCACAATATGTACCCTGCCTCTATTCTAATTCAAATTAGATGTCAATCCACAATTAAATTTAGATACAGGGTTTAGGCACTACTCATAACATATTCAAATCACATTTCACATTTTATTCTCCAAAAGTGTTGGTTTAACCTTGATTACCTTCACTTTTGAAATCATTAACCCTTAATCAAATTTTAGGGTATTACACCCACCAATTTTGTCTGACCACTACTCTCGTCGAAAACCGCCACTTTTGTCCAATCACCACTCTCGTCAGAAACGCAACCTACCAAATGGTTTTTCATATTAGCAATACCAATTCTAGAGAAATCATAGAAATCGAACGCAAGAGGGTGGCAGTACCAACCCAACAATCTCGATCCTCATTTACAAATTGAGCACACCAAAACCAGAGAAATCATAGAAATCGAAATTTAAATCGGTGAAAAAAATTACAAGCTTGAATCAAAGAAATCGAAGCACCTCAACTTGAAGATGTAGTCACCACCGTGAGAAAAGGGGTAGGAGATTAGGGCGATGGCAGAAGTTGACGACGTCAGATCTAAATTCGAAAAAGGTCAGTGTTGCAGATCTAACGCTCCTCCGCCATCCTCCATCGGACATCATCCTCAATTACCTTCATCTAACATCATCCCCTTCCGTCGTCATCGGTGCTAACGGAAATCAATGGAAACTCACCGATCCCTTATCACCTATGCACCACCGTCATCGTCGGTTCTCCTCTGTGTCCCCACCATTTCTAGATCTCTCACCAGCTCACAGGGCAAAATGGTCTCCAAATCTCACTTTTAATGGAACTGGGTCAGTTCTATGGGTGTTGGGTGAGAACCCACTTCCATCAATTTTTGTGGAAGTGAGTTCCACCAGGAACTGACTTCTCACCTACCAAACACATCAAAGACACGGTTCCACATCCACTTCCATTTCTCAAGCCTTGGTTCTCATATACCAAAATAAGGCATTAGGGTTTTGCCACAAGAAGGAAAACCCAAAAGGAAGAAAAGGTAACTTCATAAACTTCAAATATTGACTGTTCTTACTATTGTGAACAATTTAATCGATGGATTTTTGTTGATTTTTTTCTGAATGTAAATTTGGGAAATATTGTGTTCTAGGCATTATGCTGCCAAAATTGAGTCTAAATGGTAGTTATAACATAATTAAATAGTTAATAAAGTGATTAGGAGTATAAAGGAACACGTATAAGGAGTCAGAATCGAAAAACCCCAATTTTTCTGGGGAAAACCTAAGTTTTAGCCAGATCTAGTACAAGGGCTTAGAGTTGAATTTTTAATGATTTTATGGTTCTATTGAGTTCAAGAGGAAAATTAGATGGGGTTACAGTTGGTCACTTTTCGGAAAAGGCCGAAAAAGCAAAATTACGAAAACGCTCATGAAACCTTGAAATAAGGGCTGCCAAGGGCATTATTGCCTTTTTGGCAATGAACTTGGTAATTCTGAGTCTGAAAATAGATTCCTTAGGTGAAAATAAATCAATATAGCTCTATTCAATATTTCGGGAAAAGTATGGTCGGACTGGGACAGTAGGGCAGGACTAGGTTCCTGGGGGCATTTTGGTAAATTTTCATGATAGACTCGTATAACCACCAGAAATACTATGGAAGTTTCTAAACTGGTACATTTGACATTTTAGGACCAAGTTGAAAGCCTGAGGTATTGGCACATGAATCGAGGCACACAGTTTGAGGTGGAAAAGGTCTAAGGTAGGGAACTTTCCTCTCCTGCATGTATTTGATATTTGTGCTAGTGTATTGATGCATGTTATTGTTTTACATGATTATATGAAATATATATGAATGATCGAAACTCTGTTTCTGTTTATGCTATGGCCATAAGTATGTTGTTTGAAACATTGAGCACGTAGATATATCATTATGTGAGCCTGAGTTATGTAATGCAAGCATGTCATGCATTAAGCACTTATCTTGCATGTATATTAGTAATGTTTTCCTACTAAGATTCTCTCGAATCTTACCCTCCCTTACCAACAATTTAGACAGGAGAAGACATTAGATATGCTGAGAATAAAAAAGAGAACCGTACGAGGGGATTGTAGTGGTGGAACGAAGATAAGAAGATGTCTCCATTTCACTGGGACGGGTTTAAACACCCAAGTAGCCCTTCGCAGCTACATGAATTGTAACTATCAAGTATGAATCCCTATGGGAAATTTTAGTAATCATGCACATAATATCATTATATTTATACTATTCCTGTGTTGCCCACCGAACTGCATATCATTTTCTGTGAATACTCTAAAAAGGTGAGAATAAGATAAAGTTGTGACATTTTGGTATCAAAGCCCAAGCAGTTCTGGAGCAGCTCAAGTGGTCCTAGCAGATTGGCGGTTCAAGCAACAGGATAGTATACTGATATGGTCTTGATTACGGTCTTGATTACACAATGATAGGAAATATGTACGGACGGGGGTACCAAAGGAGTGTATCGTCCCAATTTGTGAGCTAGCCCTAAAAGATCAGCAATATTCAAAAGGTAGCAAGTGGTGTAATACCAAACTGAAGATGGACCAAGGATGTTGTGAAACCCGAGGAAGCAGGTACGGTCAAGTCCAGTGGGCAGTCTAACAGTATTTTGTTAGCCGGAGACCGTGAGCATAACTCCAACAGACAAGAGCAGTCACGGGATACCGGTGGTTGGAAGCTGATAAAGCTGGTGTCTGTGTTTTAGCTCAAGTATGTTAAAGTTAAGTGTGCTTAACCCAGGGAAATCCTAGGATGGGTGACCCCCTGGAAAGTTAAGTTAGGAAGGTCATGGAGATTTGAGGAATGGTTATTATCTTAAGGTTTTTCCATGACTAATGATCGTTTAAGTTAGATGATTCAAAAGATGCTTGAAGCATGGAGATGGTGACAATGTAAGTATCAAATTTAATCTGAATCATTTTTGTTGCAGTGATTACTATACAGAAAAGTTCATTTTATAAAGTAATGGGAAACTTGAGGTATAGTAAATGCTTTGAGGTTTCTCCATGCTAAGTAATGATCCTTAGTAACGTTATGGGGTCAAAGGAATATAGATACGATATACAGTTCTATAAGATAAGTAGTGATCATACCGTATATTCATCTTAAAGGATCCGATCTGATGATACCGAAGGTTGTGAATAGGCCTGAATTATATCTAAGTTGGAATAGTGCTTAGGTCAAAATATAAATTGGTTGTACTATGGTTCTGATGCATGATAGAAGCTCAAACCATGTAAACCTGATGGATAGTGTTAAACCTTCAGTAATGTTTTGAGTTTATTACCCAAATACCATGAAGATTAGAATAGGCGCTATTGATATTAGTTATTAGCGTAACCTATTGGGTATAATTGAGAGAAATGATTTCCAATCTATGTGATGTTGAAGTTCTAGATTTCATGATAAACCTAAAAGTTGGGTGAGAGACCCTAGGCAATCTTACATTTCAGATACGTTAAACCAAACTAAAATTGAAACTGATGAATATTGGCCTAATGCAGCAGGTCTCACTTAAGGTTTCTAGTTACCCCCAGGTAGTACCTTCGAGTCTTGCGAAGGCAAAAGAAATGCGCAAGGGGGGTGTAGATATGCTGCCTTAGGTCTAGAGGGCTTACCGATAAGGTCGGAACCATATCCCTTGGGCCTGGATTGGGCTTACTGATAGAGGGTAGACTTACCAAAACAGATGAATCTAGAACAATGTCCCTAGGCTACTACATTAGGCTTACTGACAATGGGTGGACTTACTGAAACTGATGAATAGTGCACCAAGAAAATCAGGACAGTGATCAATGGGAGAGGTACAACACAATTGTTCTCTCTTGGCTACTACATTCAATTTCTAAAGAGCTTGCCAACAACGTTATTTTCCATCAAGACGCTCACCTCATTTGGGCTAATCTGCAAGTGAGATTTGATAAGGTAACCAGTTCACAAATTTTCATACTCCATCAGGAACTTAATTCACTATGCCAAGGGTGTCTTACAGTTTCAAGGTATTATTCCAAGATGAAAGAATTTTGGGAAGAAGAATCTATTCTCCTACCAATTCCTTCTTGTAAGTGTCCCACTTCTCAAGTCTACTCACAACGTATACAGCAACAAAAGTTGTTACAATTTTTGTTGAGACTCAATGAATCTTGCAACACTTCCAAGAGCCAAATTCTATTAATGAACCCCTTACCTATGATGAATCAAGAATTTAGTATGATCATAGAGGATAAAGCTCAATGTAATCTCAACAACACTGTAAAATCACATCTACTTAAGCGAGTGGCAATAATTGATAGAGGAAGAGGACGGGGCAGGGGAAGAGGAAGAAACGGTTCCTTACTAGAATGTTCTCAATAGAACAAGAAAGGACGCATTAAAGAAAATTGCTGGCACTTGATTGGATTTCCTACTGATTTCAAAGAAATGAAGCCACGAATGATTCAGACAGCAAATTTGAGCCAATTGGACAAAGAAGGATCTGCCCGTAGTGATGATATAATAGCACCAACATTCCCTCAGGAGCAATATGATAAATTCATGGAATTTCTCAAAAAGGACTCAGAGCTAACCTCAAATTTACACGCCTTGACTGGTACAAGTTTGATAAATTCCTCCTTTCACCATTTTTCACATACTTAAGTAATAGATTTTGGTGCAACAACTCATTTAGTTAGAGACTTATCTTTCTTAAATTCATATGATAAATATTTAGGGTCTATTAAGACAATTAAAATTCCTAATGGTGATAGGGTGCTAGTTACTCATATAAGACATGTCAAATTTTCTAATAACCTAGAGTTAAAAGATGCATTGTATACACCAAAGTTATAATTTAATCTGATTTCTATTTCAAAAATAACAAATGAGGCAAATTGTAGGTTACTTTCCTTCCTAACCAATATATCTTGTAGGGCCTTTGTAACACCCCAAATTTTATATTCACCAAAAATGTATTATAATTAATTGAGAAATTCACTAAAATAGTGAATATTCATGAATTTGGATCTTGTGGATTTTGAAATATATATGTTCATAAGGAAATGGGCAAATAAATTCAAGAATTGAATTAAATTACAAATGTGATAGCAAAATCTTGGTGGATGTATGCTTGTGACAAGTGTCACATTATGGTCCCTTAATGAGATCAAGGGCTAAGAGGAAAAAAGACCCAGATGATATGAAGGCATGGCATAAAGTTATGAGAGTATGGCTTAAAGTAAGAATGGTATGGTGGGAGGTATGGTTGGAGGGATGGTGCATGTAAGGAGGAGTGATCCCAACCCTTGATTAAATCAAGGGCTAGGAAGAAAGAAGACCAAATGAATAAATATTTTCTCCTTCCTCTTTCATGCATCATTTTGGCCAAAGCAAGGAGACAAGAGAGAGAGAGAGAGTGAGCTTGAGAGTTCTTGAAGATTAGAGAGAAGGAAGAAGAAGAAGTTTAAGGTAAGAGTGATTTCTTAAGCTTTTCTTGTGATTTTGTCTTAGATCCTTCTCTAAACCGTGATTCTTCATGCATCCATGATCTTAAAGACACCATTCTTAGCTCAAGAAGAGAGAGAGGAGATGTCTAGAGAGAAAAGATTCAAGATCTCAAGAGGTAACCTCACAAACCTTAGATCTAAACTAGTATGGTGTTATTGTTGAGGTTTGTGTTTGGTTTTGGTGATTTTTGTCAAGTTTGTAAATTTGGAAAGTCCTAATCCTAAGGGAAGGTGCTGTCCAAATTTAGTCTAATCATGTTTAGAATGTTATTAAGTGGTTAAACAAGTGATTAAAGGTCATAAGAAGGTGTTTTATGAATTGAAATCATAAAACTCCATTTTCTCCAATTATTAAAGAATTTCGTCCAGTTCTGTGTTTGATAGTGTTGGGACTAGATTTTGATATTTTTGATGATTCCATTGTGTTCATAGTGGAAAATCGTGTAGGGTTCATGTTGGGTGCGAAGTGAGAAAAGCCCTAGAAAGTGAAATGACAAAAATAGCCTTAAAACCCTCACATAGGGGCTGCTAGGGGTAAATATGTAATTGAAGCTGGATTTTCATTAAATAGATGATTCCATTGGATTCGATGGGCAAAAATAGGTGGGGTGGGTTATAGTTGGGTGCTTTTTCAGAAAAGGCCGAAAAAACATAATTACGAAAAAGCCCTTAAAACTCTAAATCGGGGCTGTCAAGTGTATTTTCGTAATTTGACACTGAATTTGGTGATTTCGAGCCTGGAAACGGATTTTATGGGCAAAAATAAGTCAAAATAGCCCTAGTCAAAATTTTGTGAAAAATGTGCCATCAGGCCGGGTACGGCGGGGCCGGGCCGGGGTCCCGAGGGCATTTTAGTAAATTTTCACCATAGACTAATATAACCACCGAAAACACTATGGAAGTGTCTAAACTGTACAATTGAAATTATAGGACCAAGTAGAGAGCCTGAGGGATTGGCACGCAAATCGAGGCACGTTATTAAAGATTAGGGAAGGCGATTAACGTAGGGAACTTACCTCTCCTGCATGTATTTGATATTTGTGCTAGTGTATTGATGCATGTTATTTCTTTTCTTGATTCTGTGAAACATATATGAATAATTGAAGCTTTGTTTCTGTTTATGCTATAGCCATAATTATGTTATTTGAAACATTGAGCATGTAGATATGTCATTGTGTGAACATGAGTTATGTAATGCAAGCATGTGCTGCATTAAACACTTATCTTGCATGCATATTGGTATTGCTTTCCTACTATGATTCCCCAGAATCTCACTGATAACTCCCCATTTTTAATATATTTGAGACACATTTTGATATAATTGGAGAGTTATCAAGGCTAATTTAAGATGATTTTCTTGAGATTTTATAAGATATCAAGTTGGTGCATTATCTGGGGATTTTATTTTAAATATTATAATTTTCAATATTTTGAAGGAAAAATAATAATAAAATAAAATGATGCCATATTATATTTATTTTGCTTTATGTCAGTTTTTGTTATTATCATTAAATAGTTTTTTTCCCCTTAAGTGAGCAGGTGACGTGGTTTTGGGCTAGGGAAGTAGAATCATTGGATCAAACCAATTGAAAGCCACGTACTGGAGAGGTCATGACAGCATTTTGGGCTGAATTGGAAATTGGAAGAGCAAGAGGACACGGCAGCGTTTTGGGCAATTTGGAAAAGTGGGAGAATTGGAGACCTAAACTATATAGGTAGAGGCGATGGACTGAAGAAGGTGATGACAGCCGCAATACATTGAAATATCAGCGGAGAGTGAGAAAGGAGAAAAGACACAGCCGCAATTGTTTAAGAGCGGAGCTTCGTCTCTTGACTGCGGGAGCCATACAGAAAAAGAAAAAGAAAAAGAGAGAAACAGAATTAGCGAAGGGAGGAGGAGGACAGCCGCAATTCATCAATCATCATCTTCAGCATAATCATCTTCAGCATAACTGGACCGAAGGAAGCAGAGAGTAGCCGCACAGTATAAGAGCTACAGAGTAGAAAACTGAAGCAGAGAGAGAAAGATGGAGCAAAACAGACCGAAGGGAGAGAGGAGTTTGAAAATCACTGTTCACCATCTTCTTGCTCTTGAACGTGACAGTAAAGAAGGGAAGGACATTGGCATAGTGATATGTTATAATCTCTTGTCATTAAAATCTGATCGGTTCTTCTCTGCTTCTTTTATGGCTATGAATTCTAAAATTGTTGCTGAGTTGACTAGAATTAAAGTCATGTGTGGCTAATTATTTTTGAACCTAAAGCAGTTATGAACTAATTTGAGGATTTATGCTTAGTGTTATTTTTGTTTACTTTATCTGTTCTGTTTTGTCTACTTAGTGCTTGATCACCATTAAGTATGAATTTGGGGAACTTAGATTATCCTTGGAAGAGGGATCTTAATTGGACCATAGGATTAAGTAATGTGGGATTAGAATTTATTCTAATTTGCCAATAGGATAGGAATATACCTATTGGACCCATATAATCATATTAGAGTGAATTTGGACATTTATTGCCTCTTGAATAAATTAGTTAGGAATAACAATTTTAACTTGAGAGACGGGTATAAGTGATTGGAAAATATTTATATCCATTAATACTCTAGATTAACAAATTAACATTAAGTGCTTTTAATTGGGTAAATGCATGCTCTAAGACTTAAAGAAGGGATTAGCCACTCTAGGTTGTTTTTATCAATTGAAGTCTTTAAATCATTAGATTTATTTCTTTTGCATTTGTTTAAATTGTCTTTCAATCTCTTCCTTTGATTTGTTCAACTTAAATGAAAATGGGAATTTTAATGCCTAATTATCTATTACCTTGAATTTCTGTGGGATGACCTTGATTTGCTACTATACTATTCTATGACCAGTACACTTGCGGTGCATATTTAAAATTTAATAGCATCAAGTTTTTGGCGCCGTTGTCAGGGATCCAAAGCAATTGGTGATTAGAATCAGAAATCCTTTAGTAATTTAAGCTTGAGCTTTGTGAATATTTTTTTTTCTTGTGTGTGATTTGCTTTATTTTCATTGTTTCGTGTTTGTCTTTGAAAAAAAAATTGAAAAAAAAATGGATCATTCAGATCATTCATTTGGTTCAACCAATGATAAATTGGTATATCTTGGTTCTTTATTAGGAATGCATGTGGATGGAATAAGACAAGAAAATACAAATGCTTGTTGGATTGAAAATGTTGATTCTTCTCCATATGTCAATCCCAGTCACTATATGAGAGATGATTTCACCAGGAACCAAACTTGTTTTGATAATTCTTTTTGTCCTAGTGAAAGTTTTGAGCAGCAAG
Organism: Inga oerstediana; assembly: GCA_963210345.1. Classification (NCBI taxonomy): domain Eukaryota; kingdom Viridiplantae; phylum Streptophyta; class Magnoliopsida; order Fabales; family Fabaceae; genus Inga; species Inga oerstediana. The sequence continues at coordinate 46,134,243 of OY723407.1, forward strand.
AGTCTTGGGATCCACATTTTAGCTATTATTCAAAAGCAATTTTCCCATCTTTTCACTCTCATCCTCATTTTGAAGAAAACACCTTTGAATATAAAGAAAAGTCTAACTTAGAAAAGTTATTTGAGGTGTATGTGGAATCAGTAGAGAGGTCTAATAGAGAGCAAAAGGAATTTGTCACTGAATTTGAGTCAAGGGTCCAAAATATTGGAGTTTATGTGAAGCAAATTGTTTCATCCATTGAAAATATGACTCAAGCTTATTCCTTAAACATGATTACCACTTCTTGTGTTGATGAAAATCATTGTGAGAGAATTGAAGATGTGCAATTGCATAAGACTTTTGATAATGGGAAAAATGAATGTGAGCCTGAAATTAATTTGGATGAGAACAGTGGGTGTCCAGTTGAGGTTCCAGTTGAAGAGCCTAATCTTTGTGACTTTGATATTGAGGTTAGTGGAAAGATCCCAAGAGTTGTTGGTCATGACTCTCCTATTGACTCTTTTGATAGAGCAAGCGTTTCACCCAAGAGAGGGGTGAATTGGGTGATACTAAAAATTTCGTTGCAAATATAAAATTTAACAGTGAAATTAAAACAGTAAGGAGTAAGGAGAAATATCACTGAAGTGTACACCGGGAGTTATACTGGTTCGGTCACAACCACTTTGACCTACGTCCAGTCCTCAGAGCTTCTTTGAGAGTTTCACTATAACTTCCAAGATTCAGTGGGTTCTTGGCACCTCAATACAAGCAAGTTCCTTCACCTGGACACTCGCTCCCCCTTACAAGTTGTAACCCAATCCCAACTTAAGGTTCCACAACCTTAAGTTATCTCAGTAACAAATATTGAGTTTGAATGAAATATCTCTCTCAAGAGTGAATAAGAATCACTGAAGTACAGAGTTACAAATATCACGTAAAACAGAGTAGTGAACTTGATGATACGTTTGTGTGTGATCTTGTTGTTGTATATTCTTCTCTGTTTGGATGTTCCCATATAAATAGATATGTTGGTGATGACCGTTGGAACATTTTCTTCTCGTCCGTTGGAGAGTGCGCAGCCACTATTGACTTTTCCAATTTTTGAAAAATATCCGTTGGCGGTGGGTGGCATTTGAACGTTACATTTGACTTCCCTTATTTGAAAAGATCTCTTCATTGTTTATCTGTAAATAAGCTAAGAATACTAATACAATGAAAGGTTAATCATATAGGAAGCAAAATAATGAACGTTGGAATGATTTCTGAATTTCTGGGTTTGCTTACTCGAGTAGCTACTCGAGTATCCCTTAAAGTTTACTCGAGTACTTACTCGAGTATCATCGGGAAAACTTTGATCAATTTCAAGTCAACAAACAAATATAACATTACTCGGGTACTGCATGCAATAAACTAAATTTCAAACCTTTGGATATAGTTGTTTACTCGGGTACCTACTCGAGTAATGCACTCATAACTTCATAGGTTACTCGGGTACCAACTCGAGTAAGCCTTCAAATAAATTTTTGGTTACTCTATGCTTTACTCCAGTAATGTTGGCAGGATTTCAAGGCCGAGAGCACTTCAAGTTTGATTAACTTGTTACTCGAGTACATACTCGAGTACACTTACTTTTTGTGTATAACTTACTCGAGGTTTTCCTTCAAACATAACACTGCATACTCGAGTACATACTCGAGTAATCCATTTAAAGAGAATCATTAAATACCTGCATACTGGAGTAATGACTCGAGGAAAGTATAATAAAATTAGTTCAAGTTATTCGAGTACTACCTTCAGGTTTTTGCTTACCTCAGTGAGTTACTCGAGTAGCTACTCGAGTAATATTGGCAGGGTACAAAATGCCGAGAGCAACACATTTTCTGAAACAGAGTAACTCGAGTACATACTCGAGTATCATTGGCAGGCCGAGAGCAATTGGAAGACTTTTACATGGTTACTCGAGTACCTACTCGAGTAACGTTGGCAGGCCGAGAGCAACTCCAAGTATATACCTGGTTACTCGAGTGGCTACTCGAGTAACATTGGCAGGCCGAGAGCAACTTGAAAACATTTACACTATTACTCGAGTAACGTTGGCAGGTTACTGGAAGGTGCCTCTGGTTACTTCAAGTTTTGTCTCATTACTCGAGTACGTACTCAAGTAATGCCTTAGAAAAATTGCTTCTGATCAAGTTTCTCAGCTTTTTCTTTTGGCCTTTCTTCATTACTCCAATGCTAACTTCAAGTGATGCTTTTCCCTTTTTTTACTTTGTTCAACCTTATTTATTAATCAAATCTTTTTCATAATATTCTTTGTTATCATCAAAACATGAGATCTAACATTCTCCCCCTTTTTGATGATGACAAAACATAGTGATTTTGAACAGGGTTTTTCAAATTGAATTCTCAATTAAATACTTCTTGTATTCAAAGATTATTTTGAAAAACTTAATAAGTTTAGATTCAAAGTGTTTTAAACATAATATACACCTTGCATACACAACAAACTCATTAGTCCAACAATGTAACATAATTTAAAACTTGAATGGACTTGAAATGAAATCATAACTTAAATAAACTTGCATTAAACTTAAAAATTGTTTTACAAGATAACAAGATAAAAGCTTATCAAGTTCAAAAGACTCCCTAAATCCCATATACACCCAATATCCCTAAAATAAGCACAGTCACATAGACACTTCCACAAAATCACTCTTAAGTTCTTCTCCCCCTTTTTGTCTTCATCAATCAAGTGGAGGGCTAGAAGGCTTGACCATGGAAATGGGTGTCACTGGAAGAACCATAGAAGCATCTGAACCAGAAGAATCAAATGAGCTAGAGGGGACTGGTTCAGGCAGATTAACTGGAGGAATATGGATGTCATCTCTGGGAGGAATAGGAGAAGGTTGGAAGACAACCATAGTAGTGGTCTTAACCTCAGGAGTAGTCTCAACCTCTGGAGTATGATGTTCAGAGGAGGAGGAGGGAGATATTTCCTCAATGTGGGTAGGTGATGGAATAGGTTTAGGAGCGGGTTCAAGCTGAGGTTTAGGAGGTGAATCATCAATGATAATATGTATGGTCTCATTGGTGTCTGGGTTATCCACTGTATATAGGATGTCTTTGGCTTGTGGCTCAGGTGGACTAGAGACCGGAGGAATTGAGGGTTCAGCCTTAGTGAGAGGAATATCAGAAGGAGGGTTCTCTGGAGGTGGTGGTGGTGCAGAAGAAGATGGACCGGCAAAAGGTCCAGGACCCAATGAATCCAATCGTGCCAGAATCAATCTCAGTGTCTCACCCTGGGCACGTTGCTCAACTAGCAACTCCTCGTGCCTCTTATCCATTTTCTCAACCAACTCTACCATTTTGTAGTTCATGTTGGTTACCAATTCAGCATTTGTGTTGGCGATATCAACATGGAATCCTCGGAGCATATTCTATATGAAATGCTGAAGTGTGGCATTGAGGAAGGAGGGTGATGATGTGGTGGCAGCTGGAGCCGATGACTGAGTGTCGTCTAACTTGCTAGTCTCAGCCTCAGTCTTCTTCTTCTTCTTTGACCCAGACTCTAGAGGGCCTTTGAGAGGAATGTCAATATTGAGCTTCCCAATCTGATTTCTCCCAACCGGAGTCATCCTCTCAGTAGGCTCCTTTCTATCCAAATACCATATCTTATTCTCCTTCAGAATAAGTGATACTATCTGAGGATATGGCATTGGTGTGGTAGCCTTCCCATCCACTCTGTATCTTTTCATCTCAGAAAAGATATACTCCCCCAAGTCCTTCTGTTCCTTCAGGAGAAGCGAAGCAAACCACCTAAAGTCCCTATCAGAGAAGTGGGTATAGTTGTTGGCCTTGTTCACAAGGGATCTAGAGTATATGTACCATAGAACCCTGTGATGATCACACATATCACTCAGTTTGAAATTTAAAGGGCCAACTAACTTACCGGTTTTAAGGACAGAAAATATTTGGTTTGGTTCAAGTTGGGAGTAAATATCATCTGGGGGGTTCTCTATCCTTAACCACATGTTTATCCTAATGGGTGATATGAGGATCTTTAGGCCTCTCACTATGGTGGTCATCTCTTCCTCAGTTGAGGTTCTGTTTGGCTCATCTAGGATCTCAAGATTACAGTAAAAGTATGTGATCACTTTAGTTTAATAAGGTAATCTAATCGAAAGCCAAGGCATAAAAGGTTCTAAATAGGAACTAAGGTCATGCTTCAATACCTCCTGAAGTAACTTGAGGTCCACATAATGTGTCTTGCACACCTTCCTTCTGGAAAACTGAGATAGATACTTTGGAGACTCCACCAGCTTGTTGACATTGAACCCCTTTGGAGGGTTGGTGATCTCCTCTTCTAGCAATTTGGATTTCTTGGAAGACTGCCCCTTCTCCATTTGGTCTAGTATGCTTGCCATAGCCTTAGCCACATTCTTGTCATACTTGGGCTTTTTAGAAGGCTTTGGTGTAAAGGAGGGAGTAGAGGAATCAGAGGGTGTAGGAAAGGGAGACTTAGCACTTTTTCCTCTCCCAGTTGAGGTGCTCTTTTTGGATTGAGCCCTTGTAACAATAGGCTCTTTAATCACAACCCCTTTTGGTTTCGGTTGAGGTTGAGTTTGAGGTTGAATTTTGGCTTTTGATCTCGGGGTTAGTTTCCTTCTCTTTGTGGGAGGAGAAGAAAGAGGATCAGGATGTTGTTGGGATTTAGAGGAATCTGTGGGAGTAAGATTTTTAGTTCTCACCATTTTGAAACACAGAAATTTGGAAAACTCAGAGAAACAGAGTCACAGTCGCGAGTTAGGGCACTGAGAATCTGAGCAAAATAGGAGGTTTTTGGGGTTGAAATCTATTGGGTTATGACCGAAATGATGCAAGGAATCGATTGTGAAAAGTCTTTGAGAGAGAGTATAGTGATTTACTCTCAGAGATTTTGTGGAAATGACTAAGTTTGCGACAGATAAAGACCTAAAACCCGACATTACTCGAGGCCTTACTCGAGTAAACTTCATGTTTACTCGAGTCCTTACTCGAGTGATCATACAGAGAATTTCTAAAATAATTCATTTAAATTACGTACCTGGAATGAATAATATTGTAATTATCCATGTATGTTCCCTCGATCATTTACAACCAATTTTGAGCAGATTTGAATCGTTTTTCATCAATTTGGAAATCTGGACTTGCAGTTACTCAAGTCCTTACTTGAGTAAGCTTCAAGTTTACTCGAGGCTCGCCTCGGGTAGTCTGTCTTTTCAACTTCTGACTATTCATTTCTTTGTAACTGAACCATTAGATTTAAATTCCAAGTAACTTGATCTGTTACTTCCAGTTTTGGATGTAACCCCCTGCCTTAATTAGCGTAATTATAATTTGATATCACATAATTAAATTGGTTTAGAGACCGTCGAATAGTTCAAAACTCATTTAAAACTCCCTCTTATAGTGGGACTTTACAAAATTTTCAAAACTTCTTTCCTATTTCGGTCTCAAGTTCAATTATCAAATATAATCACCTGTGCAGTTAATTTACATTCATTCATATCAGAATATCTAATAGCAATCCCGGCAACCCTCGGGTTCCGTTCATCCACTAGAAAGTTTACAATTCCCATATAGGGGATTACACAACTATATTCTGTTACTAAATACAGCCCAAAAATAATTTACAAGATCCCTGTCCAACAGGTTTAACCAACACATCCAAAAGTAAATGTCCCTATAGGGTTCTAACTGCTCCGGGTCGTACGCTTCTCCTTAGAGCCACTCGCCCTGTCTGAAAGGTTAGTTAAAGGAAAGAATGAGATTCAAAAGAATCCCAGTAGTAACAAAACATTTATACCACACATAAGCACACAGCATGTAAGCAAATCATCATACAGCAGCAGCACAAATCACACTCCACCCTCATCCCCTTTCTCTGCCGGGAAGGCACACTGTCCTAACCCGAACCGTTGTTAGCTACTCAGGGACTATTGGCGTGGCAGTGCATACACATAGCCTTATAGCTCATATAGCTATCTGGCTTTCACAATCGGCCCGTCGGCCTTCACAAATAGCCTTTCGGCTTTTCACATAATCACACATATCACACCTCATCCTCATCCCCTTTCTCCGCCGGGAAGGCATACAACCCTTGCCCGATCTGTTGTTAGCTACTCAAGGACTATTGGTATGACGGTGTTTACACATATTCATAATGTCGCAGCATACGAGTTTATCACAAATCAATGATAATACACACATACAATGCATCACATATGGTACGAAAGAAAAGTTACTACCTCGTTCCTTTCTGACTTTCGCTGGCACAGTTGGCTCACGAGGGCGGCAAATATCAAAGCCTATAAACAAAAATAAAAAATGGTGGATTAATTTCCTACCCCCAATTCCTACTTTCAAACACTTAGAATAGGTTCCATATGAGTCCCTTAAATGGTTATAACAAACTCAAAGAGAACCTAAAAGGATTGGAGAATTCTAGGTTGGAAATTGCTTTGCAAACTCACAAAGTGCTGAAAATTGGGTTCTGGCTGCAGCCAAAAATGGCTAAAAACGTCACAGAAACATTTTGGCTGCAGCCAAGAATTTCTGGCTGCGGCCAGGACACACACAGAAAGTTTTGTGCTGCAGCCTAGATTTTCTGCTGCAGCCAAGGAAACTTTGAAAAATCATAACTAATTCTAAAAAAATCAAAATGAGGTGATCCCAAAGCCAAATGAAAGCTCTTTAAGTCCTCGTCCTAGGAAAAATATTGGCCATTACTGGGAATCACCACAGAAGTACAGAATTACACGAAATTCATCACCACTTTAAAACAGATTCCAGTTTTAAGCCCAAACTTTGGACAGTCATTGCTCTTAGCTCAAAAAACGAAATGACACAAAATTTATGTTATTTTTGAAGCTTGGAATGTGAACTTTAAATCTGGAAAGTTTCAGAATTTTTAGACACCATTTGCCTATTCAAAACATCCAGACAACCTGGCTGCCCAGAATAAACTTTCAATGAACAACATTTCCATTTTTGCACCAATGCTTCCAATGGTTCCCAAATTCATATCAAATACCATTCCCACATAAATTTGCACAAGGAATCCATTGAAATCATCAAAACAACCCAATTCAACCTCCATTGACATGTTACACAATGACCATCACATGTCTTACCAAGAACTCAATCAAACCACCATATTACAAACCAATCCAAACCAACATTCCAAACCAATTTCAAATGCTCAAGGACACACTATGACACCTATTCCAACATATCACACAATGCAATTCTTCCAAAACAAAATCATATGAAAATCAGGGCAAAAATTCGAAATTCTCAAAACTTGATCAATGGTTACAAAACTTAGCTCAAAATGTGTTAAATTCTTACCTCTTCTTCTTCCCAAAGCAACTTCCTTGTTTCTCCAACTTTCAATTTTTCTCAAGTTCTCAAACACCACCTTTCAAAAACCTAAAACCATAACCATGAAGCCCTCAACACCATGAACAATATTAATGAAGGTGAATTGAGCATACAAGAACAAATCCTCACCTAACTTGAGCCTTCTTCTTTCTCTTTCCTTCAAACTTGAGACGAAAATAAAGGTGAGAGGAGAGATGAGATGATGATGATGATGAATGAAGATATATCATATTTTTGGTCTCTACTAAGACCATTTGCCGACCTAAAAGAATGGGAGGGAAGAGAGAAAAAAAAAGAGTTGCAATTGTTGACTTGTCAAAGGGGTGTGAGATGATGCCAAGTGTCAAAATCTTGAGGCATCTTCCTTGGACTTACTTGAACATGCACACACACAATTCCACCTCCTTGATCTCATAATAATCAATCCTAACCATTGATCTTGATTACCAGGGAGTTTTCTCTTCGGTAATTGACCAATCGGTCGGTAAATTTACCGTTTTGCCCCTGATTGTCACAATGCTTAATAAATCATCACTAAGCACCTTTATATCACATTGCACAACATATACTTCAAAAGTGCCCTAATTATCATTAATTACATCACTTTGAAGCCATTAGCCCTTAATTACAATTTGGGATATTACATTGGAAGTCCATTACTTGAGTACATACTCGAGTAAAGTGCTTTTTTTACTTCAAGTTATTCCTCAGATAATGATTCTCTGTTAGTCATAACTTCAAGTTGGTACTCCAGTAAAGGTGTCCTCTGATAACCTCTGTTTTTGTTTCTCAAAACAGAATTTCTACCTTCCTGCAAAACAATTTTCTATACACTCCGATGCTTAAATTAATAATCATCAAAACATTATTAAATGACTTCATCTAATATTATGAGAAAATAACTTACAACTCATTGGGATTTACCATTCCCAATTCTCTTCTAATTTATAGAAATTGATCTTTTGCAAGGGGTTTTGTGAAAATATCAGCTAGTTGAAGATGAGTAGGAATATATATCACTTTCACATCTTTCTTTTAAACATGATCTTTGATGAAGTGATGTCTGACATCGATATGCTTGGTTCTAGAATGTTGAACTGGATTCTTTGCCAAGCTTATCGTACTGGTATTGTCACAATAGATTGGTATTTCTTTGAGATAAATACCAAGATCTTGTAGTTGTTGTTTTAACCATATCACTTGTGCACAACAACTTGAGACTGCAACATATTCGGCTTCCATTGACGAAAGAGACACTGTATTTTGTTTCTTGCTAAACCATGATACAAGAGATCCTCCAAGAAATTGTCCTTATCCGCTGGTACTCTTTCTGTCTGTTTTGTATCCTCCATGATCAAAATCTGAATATGCAACTAAGTATTCACTTCTTCCTTTGGGGTACCACAGACCCAATTCGGGTGTGTCAGCAAGGTATCTTAAGATTCGTTTAACCGTTTCAGCATGTGATTCCTTTGGTGCCGATTGATATCTTGCACATATGCCAACACTAAATTGGATGTCTGGTCTGCTTGCCGTGAGATAGAGTAATGATCCAATCATTCCTCTATATTTTGTGATGTTGTAGTCTTTACCTTTGACATCAGCATCAAGCAATGTTGTTGAGCTCATAGGCGTGTCCGTGCCATTTGCTTCATCCATTCCATACTTCTTCAATAGCTATTTTAAGTACTTTGTTTGAGAAATGAATATTCCATTCTTTCTTTGTTTGATTTGCAAACCAAGAAAGAAATTCAATTCTCCCATCATTGACATCTCAAATTCTCCCTGCATTATCTCAGAAAATTCCTTACACAGAGATTCATTAGTAGCACTGAAAACAATGTCATCAACATATATTTGAACAATTAAAATATCATTGTGTTTTCGTTTTATAAAGAGTGTTGTGTCAACTTTTCCCCGTACAAAACCTTGATCAATAAGAAACTTACTGAGCCTTTCATACCATGCTCTAGGAGCTTGTTTTAAACCATATAAAGCCTTTTTGAGTTTGAAAACATGGTCCGGTTTAGTAACATCCTTAAAACCTGGAGGTTGTTCTACATATACTTCTTCCATGATGTATCCATTTAGAAATGCACTCTTTACATCCATTTGATAGAGTTTGAATCCTTTGATGCATGCAAAGGCTAAGAGTACACGTATAGCTTCCAATCTAGCCACTGGAGCATACGTTTCCTCATAATCAATCCCTTCTTCTTGATTATAGCCTTTGGCCACCAACCTTGCCTTGTTTCTGACAATAATTGCAGATTCATCAAGTTTGTTCTTGAATACCCATTTAGTTCCAATGATCGGATGATCCTTGGGTCGGGGTACCAAATCCCAAACTTGATTTCTCTCAAATTGATTTAGTTCTTCTTGCATTGCTATAACCCAATCATTGTCTGACAGGGCTTCATCAATGTTAGAAGGTTCAATCTCAGAAATGAATGCAGAAAAACATACTTCATTGAAAATTTTATTTCTAGTTTTGATCCCTTCATTCACATCTCCTAGGACTTGATCTAAGGGATGACTTCTATTGTATTTCCAGGCTTTAGGATGACCTAGAGATTGCTCTTCTTCCTTAGTTTCATCAACTTCTAGAATAAGAGACTTAGAAATAGATTAAACATTTTCTTGATTTAAAACAACTTCCTGTTCTTCATCAATGGTTTTGTCAGAGGATTCATATTCATCAAATACAATATGAATTGATTCTTCAACAACACATGTTCTTTTATTGAAAACTCTATATGCTTTACTTCGGTTAGAATATCCTAGGAAAATCCCTTCATCAGTTCTAGAATCAAATTTTCCTAAGTTATCTTTACCATTATTATGAATGAAGCACTTACAATCGAAGATGTGTAGATGAGCAATGTTTGGCTTTCTTCCTTTGTATAGCTCGTATGGTGTCTTTCCAAGTTTTGTTCTAATATATGCTCTATTTGAAATATAGCATGCTGTACTCATAGCATCAGCCCAAAACACTTGAGACACATTCTTTTCATTCAACATTGCTCTAGCCATTTCAGTGAGCACTCTATTCTTGCGTTCCACAACTCCATTTTGTTAAGGCATCTTTGGAGCAGAGAAATTGTGATCAATGCCATTAGTATCACAATATTCTTCAAAAGCTTGATTTTCAAATTCTCCACCATGATCGGTCCTAATACCTGCATTGATCATACCTTTCTCATTTTGCACTTTCTTGGCAAAAACAATAAATTCTTCACAAGTTTCATCTTTTGATGATAGAAAAATAACCCATGTAAATCTGGAGAAATCATCAACAATGACTAATGAATATAAGTTGCCACCAAGACTCTTTACTCTTGCTGGGCCAACTAAATCCATATGCAATAATTGTAGTAGTCTATTTGTTGAAATCTCATTTTTCAATTTGAAAGATGATTTAGTTTGTTTACCCTTTTGACATGCGTCACAAATTAAGTCATTTTTGAAAGATACTTTGGGTAATCCAAGAACTAAATCCTTTTTTAGTAGTTTGCCTAATTGATGCATATTGATATGAGCCAATCTCTTATGCCATAGCCAACTTTCATCATCATTACTTAGAAAACAGTTTTCAGATTCATTTCTGCTCATATCTAGAGTATAGCAGTTACCTTCCCTTTTTGCCCTGAGCTTAGCCTTGATATTCTTCTTATCAAGCTGTAAGTCATTCTTGTTGATAATTAAGCATTCTTCTGAGTCAAATACTACCCAGTTGTCTTTATCTGCACTTTGACTTACGCTCAGCAAATTGTGACACAAGCCTTCAACATAATATACATCTTTGACTTGTATTCCTTTGTCATTTTTTATTTCACCAATTCCTGCTATCCTTCTGGATTGATTTCCTCCAAATTTTACCTTTCCTCCTTCCTTAGGTTGCAATATGGTAAAACTTTCGAAATCTCCGGTCATATGTCTAGAGCATCCACTATCTATGTACCATTTGCTATTTTTGGATGCTTTGAGACATACCTGCAATCAAATGACTAAGTCTTAGGTACCCACATCTTTTTGGGTCCTTTTGGGTTAGTACAAATAATTTTCTGAATATATGAGTCTTTAGGTACCCATTTGTAGGTTCCTATTGTTCCTTTCTTCTTATGAATGCATAAAGAAGTATAATGTCCTTTTCTATTACAGTAGTTACAAAATGCAAAAGGATTTGATGTATGCACAGAATGCTGGAAATAATTCAAATAAGACTTACCTCCTGCTTTCTTTCTACCTTTCCTTCTATCTGATTTTGGATCATATCCAATTCCAAATCGGTCATTTACAAATCGTTGAGCTTTTAAAATAACATTTAGCATCTCACTTCCTTGTGTAAATTTTTCAAGAGTCTTTGTGAGATCAATGTTTTTCTTTTTCAAAGAAGAACAATTTTCACAATCCTTTTCTGAACGTTCTTTAAGTTCAATTTCAAGAGCTTTATTTTTCTTTTTGAAAACAACCAAATCTTTAACTACTTTGATGAATTCAGAATGTAAAGAATTATATTCAGATAGTAATTCATCATAGGTAGGTTCAGAATCATTTACCTCTTCTTCTGTTTCTTCTTGACCAACAAGACATATATTTGCTACTTCTTCTTCATCACTTTCTTCGTCAGAGGAACTATCACCCCATATAGCATATACAAAGGCCTTCTTTTTATTGAATAATTTGCCTTTTCTCTTTTCTTTGCTCTTTTGGTTCAGTTCAGGACATTCCGACTTGATATCTCCTGGTTTTCCACATTCATAGCAAATGATATGATCTTTGCTACTATTTCCTCCTTTCTAAAAGTGTTTGAATCCTTGACCTTTCTTGTAGAACTTTCTGAATCATTTTATGATTAGTCCCATTCATCATCGTCAAACTCCTCATCCTTATCTTGATTCTCTTCTTTTGCTTTTAGTGCTAGACCTTTCTTTTTCTTGTCACCAATGTCATCTAGTTCCCGTTTGAACTTTAGTTTGCTTTCATATTCAGAAAGACTTCCAAATAGAGAAGCAACTGATCTCATTGATTCTCCTTTTGCTTCTTCTATCGCAGTGACTTTGGCCTCCCACTCTTTAGAAAGAATATTCAAAATCTTTCGTACTTGAGTATGCTGGTCATAAACTTTCCTAAGTGCTGCAAGTTGGTTAACAAGATGAGTATATCTAAGTTCGAATTCAGATATTGATTCACCTGATTTCATCCGAAGTAGATCGAATTCAGTGACCAAGGTGTTGATTCGATTCTCCTTTATTCCCGAAGTTCCTTCATGAGCTATTTCCAGAGCTTCCCACATTTCCTTTGCTGTTGGAAGTGTGCAGATTCTGAAATATTCACTTTGACTCAAGGCACTTTGTAACATCAGAATTGCCTTACTGTTGAGAGTGATAAGTTTCTTGTCATTCTCATCATATTCCACTGGCGTCTTTGGAATTTTCTGAGAATCTACAATCTTTGTAGGTTGATAGTTTCCACTCTCAATTACATCCCATAGCCCATATTTGGTAGCCATCACGAACACTCTGAATTTTGCTTTCCAGAAAGAAAAGTGTTCTCCATTGAAACCGGGAGGTCTAGTGATGGATGCTCCGTCGGGAAGAATTCCTTCACCCATGCTTGCCATTGGATCCTTCATAGGTTGTTATACCTTAACAAGAAGACCTACGCTCTGATACCAAATGTTAGAGCAAGCGTTTCACCCAAGGGGGTGAATTGGGTGATACTAAAAATTTCATTGCAAATATAAAATTTAACAGTGAAATTAAAACAGTAAGGAGTAAGGAGAAATATCACCGAAGTGTACACCGGGAGTTATACTGGTTCGGTCACAACCACTTTGACCTACGTCCAGTCCTCAGAGCTTCTCTGAGAGTTTCACTATAACTTTCAAGATTCAGTGGGTTCTTGGCACCTCAGTACAAGCAAGTTCCTTCACCTGGACACTCGCTCCCCCTTACAAGTTGTAATCCAATCCCAACTCAAGGTTCCATAACCTTAAGTTATCTCAATAACAAATATTGAGTTTGAATGAAATATCTCTCTCAAGAGTGAATAAGAATCACTGAAGTACAGAGTTACAAATATCACGTAAAACAGAGTAGTGAACTTGATGGTACGTTTGTGTGTGATCTTGTTGTTGTATATTCTTCTCTGTTTGGATGTTCCCATATAAATAGATATGTTGGTGATGACCGTTAGAACATTTTCTTCTCATCCGTTGGAAAGTGCGCAGCCACTATTGACTTTTCCAGTTTTTGAACAATATCCGTTGGCGGTGGGTGGCATTTGAACGTTACATTTGACTTCCCTTATTTGAAAAGATCTCTTCATTGTTTATCTGTAAATAAGCTAAGAATACTAATACAATGAAAGGTTAATCATATAGGAAGCAAAATAATGAATGTTGGAATGATTTCTGAATTTCTGGGTTTGCTTACTCGAGTAGCTACTCGAGGATCCCTTAAAGTTTACTCGAGTACTTACTCGAGTATCATCGGGAAAACTTTGATCAATTTCAAGTCAACAAACAAATACAAGATTACTCGGGTACTGCATGGAATAAACTAAATTTCAAACCTTTGGAAATAGTTGTTTACTCGGGTACCTACTCGAGTAATGTACTCATAACTTCATAGGTTACTCGGGTACCAACTCGAGTAAACCTTCAAATAAACTTTTGGTTACTCGATGCTTTACTCCAGTAATGTTGGCAGGATTTCAAGGCCAAGAGCACTTCAAGTTTGATTAACTTGTTACTCGAGTACACTTACTTTTTGTGCATAACTTACTCGGGTAATGACTTGAGGTTTTCCTTCAAACGTAACACTGCATACTCGAGTACATACTCGAGTAATCCATTTAAAGAGAATCATTAAATACCTGCATACTGGAGTAATAACTCAAGGAAAGTATGATAAAATTAGTTCAAGTTATTCGAGTACTACCTTCAGGTTTTTGCTTACCTCAGTGAGTTACTCGAGTAGCTACTCGAGTAACATTGGCAGGGTATAAAATACCGAGAGCAACACATTTTCTGAAACAGAGTAACTCGAGTACATACTCGAGTATCATTTGCAGGCCGAGAACAATTAGAAGACTTTTACATGGTGTACTCGAGTAACGTTGGCAGGCCGAGAGCAACTCCAAGTATATACCTGGTTACTCGAGTGGCTACTCGAGTAACATTGACAGACCGAGAGCAACTTGAAAACATTTACACTATTACTCGAGTAACGTTGGCAGGTTACTGGAAGGTGCCTCTGGTTACTTCAAGTTTTGTCTTATTACTCGAGTACGTACTCGAGTAATGCCTTAGAAAAATTGCTTCTGATCAAGTTTCTCAGCTTTTTCTTTTAGCCTTTCTTCATTACTCCAATGCTAACTTCAAGTGATGCTTTTCCCTGTTTTTACTTTGTTCAACCTTATTTATTAATCAAATCTTTTTCATAATATTCTTTGTTATCATCAAAACATGAGATCTAACATCTTTGACTCTTACTTATGAGAGTCAAGTGGATTTTATGGGATGCTCTAAATTTTTGGCAATTCCTAAATCTGTTTACAAAGATGTGCATGTTGTGCTTTACTTGAATTCAGTGAATACTTGTACTCTAAGATTGTCTATGATTGAAGAAGTACAAGTAATTAACTTGAATGATCTTTTTTTGTGTCTGAAACCTTGTTGCCTGAAAAGGAATGAAGACAAGGTAATCATAGTGTTTGATACTTATGATTAGTAGTTTGTTTTGAGTAGTCTGGCTGAAGACTATAAACTTAGCACTGCTTGGGAGGCAACCCAAGATTTGGTTTGATGTTTTGGTTTGATTTTGTAGGACTTTTGTAGCCCCTAATGATGTATTCCACTTTGGTAACCACAAGCAAGAGCATTCAAGAGAACGAGACAAGGATTGAGAGGGAAGTTTCCTTCTACTTTTCCTTATTTTGTTTGAAATAATTCTTGATAACATGTTCTAGATATGAGTGCTGGTTATAGTCTATCTTTGCATGTGATTGATATTTGTTATTGACTATTGAGTTGAGTGGTGGCACTTGTTAGTTGTGATCAATTGTTGAAAATTTAAAATCTTTGAAGCTTCTACTATCCCTATACTTGGATATGGTTATGTCTTCATCTCTATTACTTAGGGTTACTTGTTCACATTGAGGACAATGTGACATTTAAGTGTGGGGGTGAGGGTACCAATGATTTTGCATGACTTGTCTTCAATTTTGAAAATTTTCTTTGATTTTGCACATAAATAGAAAAATTTTGAACAAAAAAAAAAATTTGTTTTTCATGGAAGATTGACTTTTACTTGTGAATATTGGTAAAGTTGGGTTGATTTGAATTTGAAAAGGATTGAGTTTATTTAGAATTCGGTTCTATTTTCTTGAAATGTTAGTAAATAGGCAAAGAATTTGGTTTGGATAATTGACTTTATGATGTTAAAAACCGGTGAGAAACTCGAGCCTAAATATTCATTTTTTTCAAGAGGGAGTACACTTATTGTGATTTTATCTCTAGAACTTGTCTTGAATCTCCTTTAAAGCTTAAAAATCCTTTTGTTTGTACAAAGATGATTTAGGCATTCATTTCATAGCTAGTTTGGCCAAATGTCCATCCTTTTTATATGAAAATCCTTTCCTTTATCCCATTTGAGCCTTGCTTTGCTTTTAAAAGAAAATTTCATGGAGTAAATAGCCCTTTGTTTGATAAATGCAATTTTTATATCCTTTCTTTCCTATTCATTTGCTACTTTAATTAGTGCTAAGGAAAATAATTTTAGAAAAGAGTAAAGGGTTTAGAAAGTCTATTATGTGAGTTGTGTAGATAGAAAAAATGAAATAGAAAGAAAAGAAAGATAGAAAGAAAGGTGTAAAAAAAAAGAGAGAGAGAAATATGAAAAAAAAAACAAGAAAAAGAATAATAATAGAAAAAAAATAGAAATGAAAAAAAATGGAAGAAAGAAAAGAAAAAAAAAAAAGAGCGATTGTTGAGTTCAATGTAATAAAGGTTTTTATAGTACAAGTGAGTTTGTTTCTTTTAAGTGGATATTCCTTCATTCTTAATAAATTTCATTGAGTTACTTAGCACTATTAAAGTATTTCTTTATACCATTTCACTACTTTCATTTCATTATCCTACCCTATTCATTACAACCTTTAGAAAAGTCCTTTTGATTTGTGTATGCAAGGGGATAATGTAGTAGAGATGGAGATAATAAACAAACTTATGGTAGATGAGTTGCAATAAGTAGAAGAGAGTAAAACACAAGCCCTTTATATTGTCTTGAGGGAAGAGTGCAAACACTTCACTTGTGAGGAGCATTCTATTGTCATTTATCCTTGCTAAATTACTTTCATTTCCACTTATATTTTTAGAAGGTGGAAAAGAGTTTTAAGAAAGCTTCATTCTTAAAAATTTGAATTAAATCTAATTTTATGCTGTTCGCTTTAAAATTCTTGCTTCTATGATTGTCTTTGACTGTTTTGAACTTTTTGAAATCTTGAGGACAAGATTTGATTTAAGTGTGGGGGTGTGATAACTCCCCATTTTTAATATATTTGAGACACATTTTGATATAATTGGAGAGTTATCAATGCTAATTTAAGATGATTTTCTTGAGATTTTATAAGATATCCAGTTGGTGCATTATCTGAGGATTTTATTTTAAATATTATAATTTTCAATATTTTGAAGGAAAAATAATAATAAAATAAAATGATTCCATATTATATTTATTTTGCTTTATGTCAGTTTTTGTTATTATCATTAAATAGTTTTTTCCCCTTAGGTGAGCTGGTGACGTGGTTTTGGGCTAGGGAAGTAGAATCATTGGATCAAACCAATTGAAAGCCACGTACTGGAGAGGTCATGACAGCATTTTGGGCTGAATTGGAAATTGGAAGAGCAAGAGGACACAGCAGCATTTTGGGCAATTTGGAAAAGTGGGAGAATTGGAGACCTAAACTATATAGGTAGAGGCGATGGACTGAAGAAGGTGGTGACAGCCGCAATACATTGAAATATCAGCGGAGAGTGAGAAAGGAGAAAAGACACAGCCGCAATTGTTGAAGAACGGAGCTTCGTCTCTTGACTACGGGAGCCATACAGAAAAAAAAAGAAAAAGAGAGAAACAGAATCAGTGAAGATAGAAGGACGACAGCCGCAATTCATCAATCATCATCTTCAGCATAATCATCTTCAACATAACTGGACCGAAGGAAGCAGAGAGTAGCCGCACAGTAGAAGAGCTACAGAGCAGAAAACTAAAGCAGAGAGAGAAAGCTGGAGCAAAACAGACCGAAGGGAGAGAGGAGTTTGAAAATCACTGTTCACCATCTTCTTGCTCTTGAACGTGACAGTGAAGAAGGGAAGGACATTGGCACAGTGATATGTTATAATCTCTTGTCATTAAAATCTGATCGGTTCTTCTCTGTTTCTTTTATGGCTATGAATTCTGAAATTGTTGCTGAGTTGACTGGAATTAAAGTCATGTGTGGCTAATTATTTTTGAACCTAGAGCAGTTATGAACTAATTTGAGAATTTGAGCATGTATTAACTAATTAATTTGTGCTTAGTGTTTTTTTTTTTACTTAATCTGTTCTGTTTTGTCTACTTAGTACTTGATCACCATTAAGTATGAATTTGGGGAATTTAGATTATCTTTGGAAGAGGGATCTTAATTGGACCATGGATTAAGTAATATGGGATTAGAATTTATTCTAATTTGCCAATAGGATAGGAATATACCTATTAGACCCATATAATCATATTAGAGTGAATTTGGACATTTATTGCCTCTTGAATAAATTAGTTAGGAATAACAATTTTAACTTGAGAGACGGGTATAAGTGATTGGAAGATATTTATACCCATTAATACTCTAGATTAACAAATTAACATTAAGTGATTTTAATTGGGTAAATGCATGCTCTAAGACTTGAAGAAGGGATTAGCCACTCTAGGTTGTTTTTATCAATTGAAGTCTTTAAATCATTAGATTTATTTCTTTTGTATTTGTTTAAATTGTCTTTCAATCTCTTCCTTTGATTTGTTCAACTTAGATGAAAATGGGAATTTTAATGCCTAATTATCTATTACCTTAAATCTCTGTGGGATGACCTTGATTTGCTACTATACTATTCTACGACCCGTACACTTGCGGTGCATATTTAAAATTTAGTAGCATCACTCACCTTCCCCTACCAACAATTTAGACAGGAGAAGTCAGAAGATATGCTGAGAACAATGAAGAGAACCGTATGAAGGGGATTGCAGTGGTGGAACAAAGACGGACAGATGTCTCCATTTCACTGGGATAGATTTAGACACCCACGTAGCGCTGTGAGGCTACGTTAATTGTAATTATCATGTACGAACCCCTATGGAGAATTTCCGTAATCATGCACATATTATCAGTATATTTATATTATTCCTGTGTCGCCCACTGAAATGCGTATTGTCTTCCACAAATACTCTAAAATAAGTGAAAATAAGATGAGGGTGTGACAACCTTCAAGCTGGGAAAATGAAGGCGATTGGTAGATTAATTTAGGGTCTTTATATTCTACAGAATGAGTCTAATAGTGATGTAAACATTGTGAACCTGATTGATAAAGGGAATAATGATCATAATGACTCCATAGATATTTCAACTTTACATAATAGGTTGGGTCATACCCCTTTTTCAATTTTAAGACATCTGAATTTTGTAAGAGACAAAACATGAATAAAAGTTGTGAAGTTTGCATTCAATCTAAGCAAACCAAACTCCCTTTTCCCTCTAGTTGCATAAAATCAATTTGTTGCTTTGAGTTACTTTACATGGACGTATGGGGTCTATATAAGACACACCTACTCATCAAGGTCATCGGTTTTTCCTTACAATTGTTGATGACTACTCAAGAGCGACTTGGGTGTTTTTAATGGGACATAAATCAGAAACTGCTGGATACATAAAGAACTTTGTTGTATATGTTCTTAATCAATTTGCTTTTCATGTTAAACATATACGTAGTGATAATGGGACTGAGTTTGTTAATAATAATTTGCAAACTTATTTCCTGGGAAAAGGTATTATAAATGAAACATCTTGCCTATATAGCCCAGAGCAAAATGGGATTATGGAGAGAAAGCATAGGACACTCATGCAAGTTTTCAGGAGTCTTATGCTTCAATCCAACATACCCATTCGATTCTGAGGAGAATGTGTAAAGATGATATCATATCTTATTGTTAGGATCGACAGGCACAACGGAAGAATTTTAAAAATTTTCACCGATCCTAATCGAGGATCTATCAACGGCGTTTAAACCAAGTTGAAAGGATTCATACCTTTTGATGATTCAGAGTTTTCACGATCTCTAGGAGCCAACACGTCAGGTCCGTTCCCTCTACCGGTATCCACACGAATGCTCTCCAACCGAGACTGCGTGCTAGCGCCTCTAATGTCTCCTAGGGTTTCCCTTGCGGCTCTCAATTCTCATGTGTATCTCAGTATATCTGCTCTATCAAATTTATAACCTATGAAGGCTATTTTCAAATTTCAAAATTAATCATTATTAATTTTGAAATTAATTAACTATTAATTATCTTGATGAGCTAATTAAATAAATTCAATTTAAATTAAATCTGTCCAACAGTTTTAATTTAACATATTTATTTAATCCAAATAAAGAGCCATTAGATTTAAGTTATCTTCATAAATTAAATCTGAGATACCATATCTCTATCATGTTAGTTATTAGATTTAATTTATCTTAATAAATTAAATTTAAAACTAACACAATATAATAATATCATATAATATATATATACACATATATATATATAATATGTATTTCAAAAATACATATCTATATAATATTATTAATGAATTTTTTATAATTACATATATACATATATATATATATATATATATAATTCGTCCACCCTAATTAAACATTATCTCGTGTTAGGTCATTCTTGTGTGCGACCCTGTAGGCCCATATAAAGTTGGCAGTAGGCCAATAACTATATTAACCCACAAGTCGCAAGCGACCTCTAGCAAGACATCACGACTACCTAATTCATATGAGAATCGTTAACACGATGCAACCTGTCATACAACCATGCCACGTCCCTTTTGTCACACGATATATCGGTCAAGGATGAGGCATGGATAATGTCATCCTCTTATTCCTAACTATTACTTTCTCGATTCTTGAGTAGTTTGACAATAGAAATGGAAACTCCTTTCCATTGTAGTATAGCCATACATTTCTCAGACTTACTCATCGAGGGGCCCAGTAATATCTCTCTACTAATGTGAGGGACAAATTCCATCTTGATCATTCATATTCCTCTGCATGAAAAACCACCAAGCCCAATTGTAGCCTTTATCATCACCTGGTCAAAGGTGACTTTTGACTAGTTCAAAGGTTAGCAACTCTTATGTAGGAATCCATGATGACCTCAGATCAAAGGGCATTGTGACATGGTTATACATGAGAAAAGCTTATGACTTGATCTATGTAGCTTTCTCATAGTAGGTCGGTCCAGCACCTTGTACTCTTACAAGTGCCTAAGACTTTGATTCATATCTCCATATCTTATCAAAGCTATACTGATCTTGTTTCATCTTTGCTCCCGCATAGATGACCGACCAGGGACATTTTAGGACATTCTTTATAAATTATCCAAGGATACAATTATCATAGTTAACATGCAAATAATATGATAACAGAATGGAGAAATTTCATTAAATTAATAATGTTCAAAGTACAATGATTGGCCCTTTGGGCACAATTTCCAACACTTATTAACCGTGTACCCTCTAGGCTTTTATGTTTTAAAACCCCTTATGAAAGAGTACATAAGAAACAAGCTGATTATAATTGCTTGAAACTTTTGGTTGTTTGGCATATGCTACTTATCTAACCAATTCTGATAAATTTCAAGCTACAGGTATTCCTTGTATTTTTATGGGTTACATAACTCATCAAAAAGGCTATATTCTTCTTAATCAGCACACTCAATGTAAAATGGTTAGTAGACATGTTGTGTTTGCTGAAGATGTTTTTCCCTTTCATGATAGAGTATCAACTGACCAGGCAAGTGAAAATGCAAAACTTTGAAAAATGTTTTTATTTGACAATGATTTGCCTTTTGATAAAGGTTATACACAGCTGGTGGTATCTGATTCAGCTAGAGAAAATACTAAACATGAATCTGGACATGACAACTGTCCTCCTGAATCTTCTCGAGCTGCTGTTCCATCAAGGTCATAGCCCTTACCTAATAATGGTAATAGGGCAGCAAGGGACTATAGGCCTACTATATGGGCCACAGACTATGTTTGAGGACTTGTTGCCTTGGAAACAGGCATACATAAAGAGCAAAATAGATGTTTGTATCCCATTGATAAATACTTATCTTATAAGCACATTTCAAACTCACATCTATGTTTCTTGTGTAGTATAGATTCAGTTGTTGAGCCTACCTCTTATTATGAAGCTGTAAAGGATGATAAATGGATCCAAGCAATGAATTTGGAAATAGTAGCCTTGGAGCACAATAAGACATGGGAGATTGTCCTATTGCCGCAAGGTATAAGCCCATTAGTTGTAAATAGGTATATAAGTTTAAGTATAAATTTGATGGAACAATAGATAAATATAAAGCTTGTTTAGTTGCTAAAGGTTATACACAGAGAGAAGGGATCGATTATCATGGGACCTTCTCACTTCTCACCTGTGGTTAAGATGGTTACAATTAGAATTGTTCTTAAATTGGCTGTGATGAATGGTTGGAGTCTATTTTAAATGGATGTTGATAATGCATTTATGCAAAAAGATCTTAATAAAGAAGTGTATATGACTATTCTCAAAGGCTTTGGAGGCTAAGGGGGGATGGTGTGTAAGCTTAAAAAATCACTTTATGGTCTTAAACAGGCTTTTAGGTAATGGAATGATAAATTGTGTGCCACACTAATAAGTGGTGGATTTAAACGTAGTAAGCATGATTACTCTTTATTCTTTAAGAAAATTGGTGATGATATTGTGCTAGTTTTAGTTTATGTTGATTATATACTTATTATAAGCAGCTCTGAGTTAAAGGTCCAAGAAGTGAAGGATTTATTGCATAGCAACTTCAAAATCAAGGATTTAGGGATGTTGTAGTATTTCCTTGGTATTGAGGTCGCTAGGTCAACAAAGGGTACAATGCTTTCATAAAGAAAGTATGTTTTAGATTTACTTGTGGAAGCAGGAATGAGTGGGTGTAAGCCACACGATACCAATGGCCACTAACTTGAAGTTGGTAGCTTATGAAGAAGGGAAATATAAGGGAGAGGATTTGTTTGGTGATCCAGAGAGATACTGAACATTAGTAGGTAAATTGATCTATTTGACTACCACCAAACCTGATATCTGATTTTCTGTACATGTCTTAAGTTAGTTTATGCATCAACCCATGAAGTGTCATATGATGGTAGCTCTGAACGTGTTGCATTACTTGAAGCAGAGCCCTGGAATATAAATGCTTATCAGTAGAGAAGGCACTACTACTATTAATTATTTTTGTGATGCTGATGGCAGAACTTGTGAGACAACGAGAAGATCAGTTACAGGATATCTCTTAAAGCTTGGTGGTTCACTTGTGGTATAGAAGACTAAGAAGTAGCTTACCATTTCAAAGTCGTCTGCTGAAGCAAAATATCATGCACTTGGTTTTGCCATATTGAAAGTTGTGTGGGTAGTTGGCCTACTCAAGGAAATTGGCTATAAGCATTTGACTCCAATTAATGTATTCTGTGATAGCAAGGCAACTTTACATATTGCCTCTAACCGGTTTTCCATGAGAGAACCAAACATATTAAGATAGATCTTCATTTTGTTCCAAAGAATGTTTTGGAGAAAGTCATTTCCTTATAGCATGTTCGTTCCCATAGTCAAGAAGCGGACATATTGACTAAGGCTGTGGCTAAAGAGATATTAGATCGAATGCTTAACAATTTAGGAGCTATAAACTTGTTTAGCCCCCAACTTGAAGGGAGGTGTAGAAAATAGAGTTTAGATTTTATGTTTTGTATGTGTGGGCCTAGGCCCAGCTGGGTATTAGCATTGTCTATTGTTATTGTCTGTAAATATAGGATAGATTGGTTGTACATTGAAGTTGTTATTCTTCTTACCAAATCAATAATAGAGAAATTATTCAGTCAACAGTACCACAAAAGTAGATTGGTGCAAAGCCACCTCCCCTCGTATTACGTTTTCAATCTTGGGATTGTAAAATTTAAAAACAAAAATATCCCTATCAAATTTTTACCTAAATTAGTACTCATCCCTTCTAACTTTTGTTATCTCCATCATTATCACTCCAGCGGTTGTTCTAAAATTTGGCCATCGCTCTCCCTCTCACTAGTTTGCCCCATCAACTCGTTCTCACCCAGTTATCTTTCTAGTCAGCCCTGTCATGCCTTCTTCCTCTCTTTTTTGATGGCTAGATGTCCCCCCATCTCCTCCTACTCGTCCAGTCATCTCCCTCTCTCCTAGTCAACCCTCTAATCAACGTCATCGTCCTATCTTCCTCTCTTCTTCAGTAGCGAGATTGAGGGGTGTATTTAAGAATCTGAGAAGTTGAGTGAAAAATCAAAAAAAGGTGCAAAAGAAGAAGAATTAGTGTTTGAGGAAGAAGAGGAGAACATGAAAGATAAGGGAATAATCAAACAAAATTCTGTAGATGACGGTAAATGAATCGAAATTATAGAGGGATGATGTAGTTCCAAATGAAGATGAAATGACGAAGATAACAGTGAATGGGGAGAGTTGCAAAATATTTTTTTATTTTCTAAATGGGAAAGATATTATATTCATTTCGTAATTAATATCTAACCATAAAATAAAATTAATAGTAAAATATTTTAACCATCTTTCTATTTTTCTTTAATTACATAAACATTCCCTCTATTTTAAAAACATACACTTAAATCCAAATCCTTAACTCCGTTAAGAATATTCTAAAAAGATTCTAAGAATATATTTTTTAATTAAAATTTATTTATTAATTTACTCTTAATACTAAATCTCAAATTTTAATTGACAACTTGTAAATATCACAAACTTTTAAAAATTCAAGTAAATTTTTTAAATATTTGTAGGAAAAATAAAAAATTATAAATTTAAATCGCTTATACAATCTCTAAAACCAATATAGTTTATTATATTTGATAAAACAAATGTGTTTGACATTTTTTTTTCATTTAAGAAACTAAAAATAACTACATTTCAATAAATATGGTGAAAATTAAAAATTAAAAATTTTTCTAACATCAAAATTAATAAATTCTTAACATAGAAATTTAAAAATCCATTAGAATTAAAATTTGGTGGTATAAATTTTTTTTTTGGCCCCTATATATATGTGTAAATAGTTCTAATGTAAAAGAGGGCATTTTGGTAAAATAAAAGTCCAAAAGTCAAACTAAACAGTCAATGAACGGTTTAGGGAGATGTAAATAGAATATCAAAATATAAGGGAAATTTGCGTAACATACGTTTTTATTTTAAGGGATGTCTATCTAAGTTTTAAAAATAGAGGGGAGGTATGTGTAATTAAGGTAAAACAGAGGTGTAGTTAGAGGATTTTACTCTAAAATTAATGTAAGTATTTCTTCAGCAAAAAAAAATGTAAGTATTCCTTATAGTAAATATTATTCTATTCCAAATGTAATTTTCACCTCTCATTCCCGCTCCCAATACGAGTCACAGACCCAATCCCAATACCAATATCAATATATTAAAATTCGAGCATGCATACCAAATAGGGCCTACGGGTTTGCTTAGATTGACAAAATTGATTTTTCTTTTTCAACTAACCTGTATAAATTGAAACTAGAGTCAAAGTCAATTAATATAATGTGATTTGTGTTTGGATAAATTTTTATATAAAAATCAGTTTAACAAAATGAAATATATTTGGATGAAGTATTAAAAAAAAAGCAGGTTTACATGTAAAATAACTAGAAAAAATATTACTATATATATAATACTACCTCTAGTCTTAAATATAAAATCTAGTTAAATTTTTTGGAGAGATTAAAAATTTTAAATAAATTATTTTAAAATATTTATATCTATAGTTTTTTCTCCAAACTAATTAGTCTGACTTATAAACTGATATATAATCTCATGATACATAATATATATACTATGATTAAGTAATATATTTAACTTTATTAACCTCTCTAAAAAAAGTCAAATAGGTCTTATATTTAGGATCGGGGTAGTAGTATTTAATTTGATAACATTAAAAGATATATTAAAACTATAAAAATAAAAAGGAGTTAATATATTATTGAGAAAAATTTGTATATACTAAAAACAATACTTGGTAAAAATGTATATAAATTATATATTGGGTTAAGGTGTAGATTTAGCAACAAAGTTTTGTCCGAGGGGTGTCTGGCACAAATAAGTTTTAGAAGGGGCAAAAATAACAATGAACAATTAAAAAAGGTGTTTGTCATTTCGTTTTGTGTGCTTGGAGTAATGACTGTCCAAAGTTTAGAATTAAAATTGGAATCTGTTTTGGAGCAGTGTTGGATTTTGTGTGATTCTATAATTGTGTAGTGATTTCTGGTAACGATCCATATTTTTCCTATGAATTGGACTAAAGTAGCTTTCAATAGGCTTTGAGATCATCTCATTTCGATTTTTCTATAATTAATTATGATTTTTTTAAGTTTCCTTGGCTGCTGCCAGAATTCTTGGCTGCAGCGTAATACTTTCTGTGCACATTTTGGCCGTAGCCAGAACATTTTAGCTACAACCAAAAACCTTCTGTACCGTTTTTGGTTGCAGCCAAAGGATTCTTGGCTATAGCCAACTCCTATTTCCAGCATTTTGTGATTTTGAAAAGTGGTTTCCAACTTGGTACTTGCCAATCCTTTAAGCATGTGTCTAGGCTTCGAGTAGCCACCTAAAGAGTGCAATGATAACCAACTTTAAGTTTTATAAATGTGGGAATTTGGAATAGAGATTAATCCGTCATCCTTTATTTTGGTTTATAGGGTTCGATATTTTCCCTGTACGCGAACAACTTGTAACCGAGCCCCTCCAAAAAGAACAAGGTAGTGACACTTTCCCTTATACTATGTGGAAATGCGTTGTATGTATGTGTTATCATTGTTTTGTGATAATTCTGTATGTGAAATCCAATGAGGCTATGTGAAAGCCAATGAGGCTATATGAATGCCAATAAGGCAATGTGTTATGTGTATGCCAGTGAGGCAACATGTATATGTGACAGCTGATATGCTGTGTTTTATGCTGCTGTGCAGTTTGATGATTTACTTGCATGCTATGTGTTTATGTATGAAATAAGTGATTTGTTACTACTTGGATTCTTTTGAATCTCATTCTTTCGTTTGACTAACCTTCAGACAAAGCAAGTGGCTCAAAAGGGAAGGAGATGACCAAGGGCGGCTAGGACTCCCATAGGAATATAAATTGGGTCAGTGGTTATCGGATTTTGGTTTGGGGTCACTGTATATTGTTGGAATGTAAATATTATTTTGGATACGGTTGTGTAATCCCCTAAATGGGAATGTATAAACCTTTAGTATATATATATGAAACCCGGGGGTTGCCAAGATTTTTGTTGTACACTCTGATATGCATAATTATGATTTAACTGCACAGGTAATTATATTCAAAATATTGAATTTGAGACCAAGGTAAGGCAGACATTTTGAAGAATTTGTAAAAACCCTACCGAAAGGAAGGGATTAGAAATGAATTTTAATTATCCGGCAGTCTCTAATCCATTCTAATTACGCATTTTTAAATCATAATTACGGTTTTTAAGGTAGGGGTTATATAGGTATATACTAGTTAAGAAGTGGGCAACGTCACTATTTGTCCGTTTGTTAAGACGAATGGTAAAGGAAGATCAACTTGGTAGGAAAATACGATAGTTGTAGGGGCGCAAAGGTGAGGTGGATACGATTGAGATTGGGTCTGGGTTTTCTCTAGTTCGTTTAAGTAGTGAGGGGGCCTATGATTTTTGCCCTAACCGATAGGCCTTGGATGTTCATGGACCACTACCTTGCAGTACAACTGCGGAGATTAGAGTTTGACCCTGATACTGATGAGGTGACCAAGATAAAGCTACATGGGTGAAAATCCCTAAGTTTCTTGTTGATTATTATGACAAGGGTATTTTATAGGGAAAATTGCATAAAGGTTCCAGGTAAGAAAAAATACTACTCTAAGGTCCCTTAAAATCTCGATTTTGCTGGCCAATCCTGTAGGACCTTAGGGAGATATAATCGAATTGTGAAATGACCGAATTGCCTCATTAATTAAAAAAGAAAAAGTTAAGAAGTGGGCAACATCACTATTTGTCTGTTTGTTAGGGCGAATGGTAAAGGAAGATCAACTTGGTAGGAAACTACGATAGTTGTAGGGGCGCAAAGGTGAGGTGGATATAATTGAGATTGGGTCTGGGTTTTCTCTAGTTCGTTTAAGTAGTGGGGGGACTATGATTTTTGCCCTTACCGATAGGCCCTGGCTGTTCATGGACTACTACCTTGCAGTACAACTGCGGAGATTAGAGTTTGACCCTGATGCTGATGAGGTGACCAAGATAAAGCTACATGGGTGAAAATCCCTAAGTTTCTTGTTGATTATTATGACAAGGGTATTTTATAGAGAAAATTGCATAAAGGTTCCAGGTAAGAAAAAATACTACTCCAAGGTCACTTAAAATCTCGATTTTACTGGCCAATCCCGTAGGACCTTAGGGAAATATAATCGAATTGTGAAATGACCGAATTGCCCTCATTAATTAAAAAAGAAAAAGAGCAGAGGAAAGGGGCAAATTTTGCATGTGTTTGAGGTATTTAAGGAGAGAGAATTTTAAGTAGGATGGTACCAAATTCATGTGATCACCTCTATTATCTCCAATATTCCATTTGATCGACCTTTTTCTCTTGACCATCTCCACAAATTTTGAGGTTTGCATCATTCATCTTCTTGTTGGCCTAAAATATGAAAATGTTGATATCTTTTGGTTTGAATGTTGATTGGGGTTAGATGTTCAGGTATTTAGGATGTCCTTATTTTTATTTGTGAACTATTGAGACTGACTTAGTTAAATGCAAAGCATCTGTTGCGATTGTGGTTTCATTGTGCTTGGGTAGGTTCAGGATTTTGTGCTATATTTTTTGGCATTGTGTGCTCTGTTTATGCATAATAAGTGAGAACCAATCAATATGGGGGTGAAAGTTTTGCAGTTAGAGCACTTACTGTGTGAAGACAAAATGTGTTATTAATAGGTGCAATGATAGTTATTAACATAGGTAGTAAACTCGTTAATGACAACTGTAAGTCATATATTATTTCTTTAGTTGAGATTTCATTATGTTTGCGTAGGCTTTCAAATTTGTGCTATGTTTTTTGTTATATTATGCCCCGTTTCTACATTAAAAGTGAGAATGAATCAACATGGGGTGAAAGTTTTATGGTTGAAACACTTAGTGTGCAAAACAAAACGTGTTGTTTATAGCTGCAATGATAGTTGTTAATATAGGTAGTAAACTTGTTCATGGCAACTGTAGTTTATATATTGTTTTAATCATTATAGTTGTGGTTTCATTGTGTTTGAGTAGAATTTCGAATTTCTAATATATTTTTGGTTATATTGTACTCTGTTTCTACATTAAAAGTGGGAAGGAAACAATATGGGGTGAAAGTGTTGTGGTTAGAAAACCTAGTGTGTGAAGACAAAATGTGTTGTTAATAAGGTTGGTAGATTTGTTAGTAACAAATGAATTGTATAGGTTGACAGTAGTATTGGCTAGTACATTCAGGAAAAATCTACTATGTTTCCTTCATATTGGGGGACAATTTGTAATTAGTAGAGAAGGTGATGCAACATATGTTGGGGGTACAGTGAGAACAAAAACCATTAAGGAAGGCATAAGTTATGAAAAGTTCAAAACAATGATATCATCGATTGTGGGAAAAGAGAGTAACAAAGTTCTTATGAAGTTTACAGTTACCTTTGATACAACTACATTTGTGGACCTTGTAGATGCATTTGAAGATGTAAATGAAAGATAGATATAATATTCTATTGATATGGAAATTTGTATTACGATGTAAATTCAATTATCAATAGATGGACAAAAACTTGTCAACGTAGGCCTATGGACTTGTCTTATACGTGCAATTCCCTGCACTAGTTAATATAGCTTTCATGAATGCTTTCATAATGTGATCACAATTATATCATGTTATATTCATCATTCTTTACTATAATTTCATATTATCATATTATATGGACATAGTATTTTGACCAAAAAAAACTTGTCATTATCTACTCCATGACTTATAAACGCAAGCCTAAGGACTTGTCAACACATGCCTATGGACTTGTCAATGCAATCTCCTGCACTTGTTAATATTGCTTCATGTATCCTTACATAATTTGGTCATAGTGCAATAATGTCACTAAGTTGTCACATAATAATAACCAATTAATCAGTGCAGTGCAGTGGGGGACCACGTTACCCGTTGGTGACACAATCTTGAGTGAGGAGGAGGAGGAAATTTGAGCAGTTGGGACCAACTGGATGGAGTGGGGACCAAAAGTGGAAGAAGGTACAAAGATAAGGGAAGGGACAGGAGTGGGGATGGATGGCAGTTGGAACAAATTAAAACAAAGTATAGATTCGCTGATGAAGACGTGTGAGCGTGTGGGTGTGTTTTTTAGTGTGAAGATGATAGGAAATGGAGGGAGGGGCGACGGATACTAAGAAGATGAGAAAAGAAAAGTAGTTTAATGGAGGAGAGAGTAGTTGAATAATTAAAGTGGAGTAGTAGTCAAAAAGAGAGGGAATGAGGACGCAGGACCACGTACTACGTAGGAAGTGAAATTAAGAGATAAGGGTTGGGGCGGGGGGAATTTCAATTGGTTGGAGATGGATTACACTATCCTATCTAGAAAAAAAAATTTAAAGTAATAGGCAAGTGTGGCACCTGCCCACACTTGCTTAACCAGTTGTGGCGCCTAGATATTCCCAAGCACCACAGCTGGAAATTAAGGGCCATGTGTCAAAGCCCACAGCGCAGCTGTGGCGCCTGGCAGTCCAAGCGCCACAGCTGCGTTTGTGGCACCACTTGGCCATCCCAACTGTGGCCCTTATCCCATTAGGCACCACAGCTGGTACCCAAAATTTAAAAAAATCTATATATACAGAAAAAGAAAAAAAAGAAAAGAAAGCTGTGGCACTTCTTTAAAAAGGGGCCACAAAATGTGCGCCACCTTTCATTTTCATAAGCTATATAACCACTAATATCATGTCAATACAATAATGTCACTAAGTTGATCATCAATTAAGTTACAAAATACATTTTATGAATATTCATGTCTATTCTTTGTTACAAGTGAATATGTTTGTCTATGTTATTCTCTTCCTTTGACTATTCCCTTATAACAAAGACAATACTTTATCACCATGTAAGTTATTCAAATGAGTCACAAGCCACCACAAGCACCCAATATTCAATTCGTGGAGTACTGGAGCTCCATGTTTAAAGATCTATCTTTATTCGTCATCCTCATTGTCTTTAGTAACATCAGCTACAAAGTTGAGGGCCTACACAAGCACAGATACAATGATAATAGACCTATGTTGTGAAATCAAGAACAGATTTAATTATTGTATATTCATAAAAACAATATACGTGCTCCATTTAGAGAAAAATAAAAATATATAATTTTCGCACCCAAATATAATCTTTTGTTAACTCTACTTATGAATGCATAAATGCACCAGCAGCATACCTCTCGTGTTCCATTGGTGGCTCCTTCTTAGACTTGTAGGGGTCGGCACGAATGGCAACATGAACCTTCTTGTAGTCCATTAGCCTCTAATTCTCACTTGATATATTCACTAAAGTGTGATTGGTATTTCTCTGGTTCATCTTCCATCAAAGTTTGCAAAAAGTATCACATGGGCTGTCATAACTCATAATATTCCCCATAATACACAGAACATTTGGCAGCAAATAAACTATTATATCATACCTTCATATATGCAGCAACATGACCACTAAATATATATCTTCAATGAACCTCAAGATCAAGCTCTATCTTATCCTTATTAAAACCAGCAAACCTTTTGTCGTTGTGAGGAATATGTAATCCCCTACTCCCTGTAATCATCAAATTTAACAAGCTTCACAACCATGAAAATATCAATCCAACTAATGCCAATTTGGGTTAAACCCAACTTCTTTTAGAAGTTAAGCACATAAAAACAAGCTGAATTATTGCACACTTCATTTAAATCAAGCATGTAAACTAGTAAACTAAATTTAAAGTACAATTCACGCTTAGTGGAGCCAAAACTCGGAGTCTGAAATTCAGAACCAAATTGAGCTCGAGCCAAAATTTTAGATCAAATTAGAATTAGAACTAATGAGTTCAACACAAACACACACACACATACATACATACGTACATATGTGAACGTATGCAACTTTAAACATTAGTATTTGGCTTGACTCAAATCAAATCCACTCTTAATTAGAAGCTAGTCGTAATGAACATTACAAAAAGAGAAACACAAATCAAGCTTGTACAGGAAAGGAAAGCAAACAAGAAGTAAGACTATTAAGGAAAAAGTTTGATACAGTTAAAATTGACAATTAATAGTCAAGCATTTTAAGGACTCGACGAGCCAAAAGAGGACCAGTGCAATAAGCTAGTCACATTCAAAAATATAAGAATCATAAGGGTGATAAACAGTTGGTAGACGTCATGAAAAATTAATTATGTGTAAGAAGTACTTGTAGCATAGTTTGTAAGACCTACTTCAAGACCATAGCGTGGCAACTCATGTGCATGTGTAGCAGCAAGAACATTGTCACTAGCAATACTTGCTGGTGTTATTTGTGCAATAATCCAATAATGAAGTTAAGGTTTATAATCAAAGAAACATTAGCAAGGAAATAAAGTTTCCCAAAACATTGTTCAACTACTGCTTTGTTCAAGGTAGCACGTTAAATATTAAGAGTATAAAGTATACTTAGCATATAAGACAAACGTTTAACAGCTTCAGCCAATGGGTGAGAGAGAGACGTCACATATTAGGACTCCATGGGTGGAGAGAGGTGCAGACCACAACAAACATGTTATAGCACCAACAACCATAATGGTTAGGCAATGACAACAACCACGGTCACACAACGATAAGGAGATGACAGTAATGAGGTGACTAAGAATAGGGCTCGATTAGGGAAAGAGAAGCGATGAAGAATGGGGGAGTTCGAATGTCATATCCCAGATTTTAGGCATAGAAACTTAGGAATAAGCATAAATTAAATAGGCTGCCAAGCATAGTTGGGCAAGGGTTTTGAAAATGCCTTGGAAGATGGAATGATTCTCAGGGACTAGGTAACATTCTACCTTACTGAATAAAGGATAAATATGCAATTAAAGGTTAGCCAATGGCCAAATAAAATAGTAAATGCCCTAAAGTAGCATTGTATACCCACCATCCCGAGTTGTGGCAAAAGCATAATTTCAAAAAAGTATAGGTACGTAAGGGCAATTTTGTAAACTATGCCAAGAATTTAGGAAAAATCCCCTGAGACACAAGAAGGTATAAAATAATTACCTAGCCTATATTTAAGCTTTAATTGAGGTATAAATGCAATGATTTTAAAGCCGGACTGGACCGAATGATCAAACCGGTCTATCGACGACCAGAAAAGACAATGGCTTGGTTTTCATGTTTAGACCATTTGAGGAGTTAGGCCGTGTTGAGTTGTCCAAAGCCGCCTTTTAAGCCAGAAACCGCCATTAAGATGCTAACCGGAGCAGTTTTTAGGAAACCAAACGGGTTGAAGTTGGTCAGATTTCAGTCGATGAAAAAAAAAGAGAAGGAGAGCAAAACAAAAGAACTTTAGGGAAAAAATATAAGATTTATTTTATCATCTACCTTATGTAGATGAGTCACATGAGACGAATGAAGGAGAAGGCAGAAAAGAAGTAAGGTTGACAGTGTTTTCTCCCATTTTTCCAGTCTCACCGGCGACAACGGTAGGGAAGGATCCATTTGTATTCTCTTTCTTCAAGATAGACTAAAGAAAGAAAGCAATTTGAAATTTGAAATAAAGAAAAAAAACATTACTTTGCCCAATAAGCTGTCGTACATGAGAAGATAAAAAAGAAATCACTGTGCATTACCATTTCCAATAGCTGAGCTGTGAGCCTATGATGTTATATTTCTCAGCTTACTTTCTTTTTTTCTTTTTTTTTTTTTTGTCATGCTCAGCCTACTTTCAAGATCACGTGGGGGCATAATTTTTTAGTTATAATAATTATAGTAAAGTTAAATAAACAATGTTTCTGATAAATTTATTTCTATTCAAGCTAGATAGTTTAGAATAAAGAAAAATAAGTAAAAAAATATGGAGAGAAGAATATTATAAAAACAAACCTTGTAACAATACTAAAAAATTTATCATTTTTAAAAGTTTTTCCTCACAATATTATTTCCTATTTAATCTTCTTTCTATCTAAACTAGGGTCAATAATTTTTGTGAGTTGTGACTCTTGAGATATATTATCATCATGTGCATTTATTAAATTGAATGAACTATTTAAGTTTATTTTTAAATTATTTAATAATATGATATTTTATTTATATTTGTAAGTGTATATAATATTTTTTTATTTAATTATTATGTAACGGTTAAACCAGATGGCTGGACCGATCCAACCGTTTGAACTATAACCTGCTACCCTTTTCGGCTCGACATCCAGCCCAGCTTTTAAAATATTTCATAAATGAGAAAATTACCTATAAATAAATTTTAAATAATTATTGAATTTTGGCTAAATGAAGGATTATTAGCCAAATCTAAGTATGAAAATACAATGAGGCCTCAAATAATTGGGAAAAATAGGGAGAAATTATTTTTAGGAGATGAATAAATTCTTGGAAGAATTATGCCAATTCTATTGGTTAGAATCAAGGTACTGAAAACTGGATCGGACATTGAACCGCTAAGGTATTGAGTTAAGGGTCAGTATTTCAAACCAAGGTCAACCCGGAAGTCAGACTATGGTCGATTAAAATATATATATATATATATATAATTTAAATGTTCATGCACACCATTCAAAAAATTACATAAGAGTTTTTTTTTCAACCAATAGTCCAATATAACCTTCTGAACCTAATACCCACAAAAATTTCATTAAGTATATAAATATTTTTCTCCAACCAATGTCAAAAATATTCCACAATCCTTTTAATGCTCATTGCAAATCAAAAAATTTTAAAAAAATAATTTTTTAAAAAAAAACCAAAACAACATCGTTTAGAGCATCATTATCATTTGTAACTTGATCAGAATTTCTCCAAATATAATCAAATGATAATTAACCTTTTTGGAGGAGACCCCATGGTCTTTTAAGAAGGGCCAAGTGGCGTGAATCCAAGGAAAGAGGAAGGTAGGAGCTTAAGGCCATGTAATAAATAATGTTATTTAGGGGAGGTGGAATCCAAATTTTATTAAATTTAGTTAAGACTTGAGAAAAAAATGTCCAACACCTCTTAATCCTCTCATTCATTTCGGCCAAGGGACAAAAAGAGGAGAGAAACAAAGACATGAACACTACTGCAAAAAACATTTTTAACGTCCCTTATTTAGGCCTTTTAACGTCTAAAAACAAGGGGACGTCTATGTGAGCGACGTAGTAAAAAATGGCAATAACGTCCGTAAATAAAAGGACGTCTAAAATCTGGACTTTAGTCCCCAGTTTAAAATGGGGACGTCTAAAGTGCTACACTGACACTTTAGACGTCCCCATTTTAAAATGGGGACGTCTAAAGTGTCAGTGTAGCACTTTAGACGTCCCCATTTTAAACTGGGGACTTCTAAATCCACTTTAGATGTCCCCAGTTTAAAATGGGGACGTCTAAAGTGCTTTTTAAAAAAAATCATTTATATTACAGATTTGAACTAAATAGTATTTAAAATCAGAAATTACATATCATCGTCAATAAAACTATAGATTTAGTATCTGAACTCCAAATCCAAAATCTACACAATAATAACTCTAGAGCTGAAATCTCATAAACAGAAGATGATAACAATAAGATGAATCAATTGCAAAAAACTTATCTCCTTCTATTATTAAAATTCATTTTCTCGTAATAATGAATAGAGAAGAGCTACAGAGAGAGATGAACCTCATTTTCTCAGTGGGAATGTGGCCATGAAGCATGTTTTGGAGTCTCGATCTACAAACCATAACAACACGAGTTAGAAGATAAAATAGAAGGGAAATCCAAAGAAAAAAGAGAAAGAAGATAAAATAATAAAAAATAGTAAGAAACATAACAGATCTGGTGAAAAAGAGAGAGAGAAAAGAAGAAGCAAGTTTAAAAACAGTATATAAAGAAGAAGAAGCAAGAGTTAAATGCGTGGTGGTAAGCATAACAGATCTGGTGGAAAAAAGAGAGAGAAAAGAAGAAACAAGTTTAAAAACAGTATATAAAGAAGAAGCAAAAGTTAAATGCGTGGTCGTAGTGGTTCTTGTTGTGGTTGCGTTGATGAGAAAGATGAGTGTGGGTCTATAAAACTGATAAATAAAGACTGTCAGTACATATTTGAATTATTTTTTGCGTCCCCAATTTAATTTAGGGACACCTAAAGTTGTTTAGTTAATTTTTTTTTTTTTAACTTTAGACGTCCCCAATTCAAAAAGGGACGTCTAAAGTCACACTTTAGATATCCCCAATTTAATTGGGGACGTCTAAAGTTAATTATATATATATATATATATAATCAGGGACGCCTAATATTTTTAGGCGTCCCTGATATATGTAATATCAGGGACGCCACTTTTGGCGTCCCTAATGTTATTAGAGACGCCACTTTGATATTTAAGGGACGCCCTAATATATATGAGGGACGCCTTTGATTAAAAAAAAATTAACTTTAGACGTCCCCAATTAAATTGGGGACGTCTAAAGTGACCAAAAGGCGTCCCTGATTAAAAAAAATTAAATTTAGACGTCCCCAATTAAATTGAGGACGTCTAAAGTTACTTTAGACGTCTCTATTTAAATTGGGGACGTCTAAAACTATTCAAATCTCACTTAGAATTATAAAAATGCCACCACCTTTATTTTTTACGTTCCTTTTTTAAAAAGGGACGTCCTTTAACGTCGTAAAATTAATATTTTGTAGTAGTGGAAAGAATAAGGGAGAAGTGGAAGGAGGAGGAAAATCAAGCATCCAACATTCTTAATAGGTAATTTTCTGTCCTAAATCCATATTCAAACCTAGTTATCATATGAGCATCTTATGGTTCCTCAACTCCTCCCAATATTGATAAGTAGCAAGAAGTGAAGAACTAGAGGTTCAAGGGAGGAGCTACAGTAAACAAGCTTTGGGTCTAGGTACGTGTTAGAGTTTTAGTGTTGTTGGTGCTGGTGTTGTTTATTTT
This sequence comes from Inga oerstediana, assembly GCA_963210345.1. Taxonomy (NCBI): domain Eukaryota; kingdom Viridiplantae; phylum Streptophyta; class Magnoliopsida; order Fabales; family Fabaceae; genus Inga; species Inga oerstediana. The sequence continues at coordinate 46,171,163 of OY723407.1, forward strand.
GAAGTTGTTTTAGGATGATTTGGAATTTTGGAAGCATGAAACCTTGAGAGGGAATGCGTGCTGTCTAATTTTCTAAAAAATTGTGGAATCAATTATTACAGCTTATAATTAATGGCTAAGAGGTACTAAAGTGTTGAAAATTCAGGAGAATGAAGTAAGAGAAACAGAATCCATGATTGGTTTCCGTTGTCTCCCTTTTCTGGGCCTCAAGTGAATAAATATGTTAGGGGTATATTTTGATTATCTTAATCATTCGAAGGTGTTTATAATGACCTTTTGTGAAGGAAAAAGGTGAGACAATACAATTGACAATTGGAAGCATTAGAAATAAAATGGGATTTTTGAACAATGTGTGTGTGTGTGTGTGTGTGTGTGTGTGTGTGTGTGGGCCAAAAGGAATTGAGGGAGAAAGAAATCGATTTTTTTAATTTTGAGGTTGGAATTAGAATTCTACATGTAAAGTTATGAGGGAATAGCATGTGGAATCAACTTTAAAGCTAGAGGGACAAAAGTAAGAAAATTGAAGTCTAAGGGTAAAGGATAAAGAAAGTCTTAGTTCAAGTGAATTTATGCAAGAGATTTGAATGGTTTATAATGTACCAGGCATTTCGTTCATGTCTAGGCATTGATAATTGTCAAAAGCCTTAGTGGAATCATGATGTAAGAGGAGTAAGTACATTTCCAATATCATACAAGTAAAAGAGGTGGCGAACTGTAGTTACTCTTATGCCTGGTTATTGCTTGCATGAATTGAAATGTTTGTATGCTTATGTGATTATGAGAAATCATGCATTTTTATATGTGATTATGTTTTGAAACATGTCATAGGCCTATATGATTATAAGTAATGCATGGTAGTTTTAACAAACATGTCATTATATTATTAAGTTATTAAGTCGCAAGCATGTTATAATGTCAAGCTTTGCCATGTATGTTTGAGTAGTGGTGAATGATTGTTCTTAGGATTCTTTGAATCTCACCCTTCCAATAACGAACCATGGTAGGTTATGAGCTTCCAAAGGAAGAGCAAAAGCAAAGTGCAATGGTAAGTGGAAGGAGAAGTTAACTTCCTATGGCATTATTTTGCTATAAGTTCAAAGATGCCTGAATAACTCCATGAGCTTTATAAATTCACTATGTAGCTTTGGAATGTATATTTGTCTTTTAGGGATGAATTTTGAATGGTTATATGCCCTAGTATGGTCTTAAATATATGATTCTAGTATTCCTTATCAAGATTGTCCTGTTTAAGTTACTTTCAAAACACTGTCACTATTTGGTCTGATAGAGCATAGCAAATGATGTTCAGTGCTCATGAGAATTTGTATGAATGAAGCAGACAAAAAGAGCTTTCCAAAAAGTCCTAAATAAGGTCAATTAGAGGTGTGAGTTTTGAGTTACGAATTTTTAAAATTTAGGCATAAAATCTATCGAGATATAGAGTAAGTTTATAAAATGATATCAATGTACGAAGTTGAGCATGATCAGACTAGGAAGATATTTTTATATTGTAAAGGCCTTCAAGATCTTTCCAACTAATTTTAGAGCACCCTCATATAAGTTTTTTGGAATTAGTTATGAATTTTTAAAATTAGACAATGAATGGTAACCCAAAGATAAATATGTAAGTTCCAGTATATGGGCTTTAATTTGCAATTCGCCTGAACCATAGAGCTTCTGTATGCGTGCTAAAGCTGAGGGAATAACGGATGTTACATCAAATTTGTCCACTTTTTCTCTATTTTACTAAGGATAATTGGATATTTTCACAATTCGGTTATATTTCCTTAAGGTCCCACGGGACTTGGCAACAAAATGGAGATTTCAAGGGAAATTGGAGTAGTACTTTTTTTTTTTCTTGGAACCTTAGTGCAATTTTCTCTATTTTATATGTTGCTGGGAATTGGATTGGCAGGGTACTTAAAGTCAATACAAATATGTTTTTTCAAACCAAAAGTTGTTTTGCTAGAGTTTGTGTCGAGCTCGATTTGAACTCTCCATTGTTACCATTGCTGATGATTAATGGAAAAGGAAAGAAGATTGTTTATGAAAGGCTGCATCTGATATGTTTCACATGTGGCAAGTGTGGGCATCACTCAGAGCATTGTCCTAATAGAATCGAGCAATTGAATACGGCTAAATGTTCGCCAGAATTTATGACAGTGAATACCGGTGCTTCTTCAGTGTCAAGTTCCGTGGCTTTGTATTAAGAATATGGTGAATGGATGGTAGACTTGCAGCAGTGCCAGAGCCAGTGAGGGTTTAGGACGCCGAGTGTGAATGCGGTGCGAGATTCTCGTCGTGATACTAACAACGGATAGAATGCAGTTTCGAGTGGATCAAGGTTCTCGGCTTTGAATGGGGTCAATCCCGATAATTATGATAGTTGAAATCTGTAGAACATATCGCATGATTATCTCCATCTAGCAATCCAGTTTGGTCACCAATCTCTCACCCTAAAATCACATCAAGCTAATTTGGGTAAGAAGAAGCAGGTTAAGCTACAAGTTGGGCCGAGGAATGTTGGGATGGGTTGAGAGTCTTCGATTGCTAGCCCAATATAATGGACGCATACTTACAGGTTAAGAATATAATGGTTAATCAGAGCCTTATTAAGTTGGGCTCCTAGAAGCAGTTGACAAATGAAACTTTTGTAGGTCCAAACAATAGTTGAAACTTATTAATGCTTTCACCTAGTACGTCGATTAGCAATATGGAGCCCGTTCCAAAGTGTAATAACGGGAATGATCCAGGTGCCAATTCTTGGCCCTTATCGCTTTGTTCAGATGCGATGAACCCGTTAAACCCAGGAGCAGGTAGGATTAGAACATTCATAATGCATTCCAATCTATTAGTTGAAGATAGAGATGTTAATATGTCGGGAGTTAGTGGCACGTTACTTGGGAATGTGTCCCAGTAATCATGTAGTTGAGCATTATCTTATTCTACCAAGGTACTGAAAACCGGACCGAACATTGAACCAGTTGAAACAATGAGTCAAGGGTCAGTGGTTTAAACCAGGGTCAACTCGGAGGTCAGACCGGGGTCAATTAAAAAAATATATATATATAATTTAAATGTTCATGTATACCATTCAAAAAACTATATAAGAGTTTTTTTCTTCAACCAATAATCCAATATAACCTCCTGAATCTAATACCAACAAAAGTATCATTAAGTATATAAGTATTTTTCTCCAACCAATGCAAAAAAGAAAAAATATTCCACAATACTTTTAAAACTCCTTGCAAATCAAAAAATTTTGGAGAAATTATTTTAAAAATAGACAAAGGTATAAAAAAGTTAAAAAAGATAAAAAAGAGGGGCAAACCGGTTCACCCCGATCTAGACCAGGTGAGTTACCCACCGGTTTTTTTAACCCAATCAGACTAGTCCAATGTCTGATTCACCAGTTTTTGGTTTGAACTGGCCGATCCAGTCTGGTTTTTAATATACTGTGCTCTACTTGATTTTATTTAATGATTATTATATCTTAGAACACAAGGATGCTGGTGGTGCCTCATTTCAACGTTTGCTTAGTGATATTTGTGCAATGAATAAGGTGAATCTTTTTTCCATCTTGGAACCACATCAAGCAAGGGATAAGGATGGTCTTATTGCTCGTAAGCTGCGATGGTTTAATAAGCACATAGTCGAAGCGCGTGGGTTCAGTTAGGGCATATGGATTTTTTGGGATTCTAGTATAAGGTTCTCGGTATTGTCTTCTAGAAAGTAATTTATTCAGAGTGTGATAGATGGCGACATGAGTCATGAGTGGTATCTTGTTGTGGTCTATGGCATCCTAATATGGCTTCTCATAGAAGGTTATGGTCTTCACTTACTGACAATCCTTAAGTAAAGGAGGTCATCAATAAAATAGTAAATATTAATATTAGTTCCCGATTTATGGAAATAATATCTTTAATTAATTATCAATATTAACATTATTGTTAAATGCACAAGAAGCAATGTCATAGGAAGTTACTACACAAAACTATCTTTCTACAGATGAGGATGTATTGATCAAGATATTAGGGTCTAACCATCCTAGTCTTCTTAGGGGTGCCAGCTTTGGATTGACTAAGTAAAAATATTATGGTCACCAGCAACCTCAAAAAAATAAGAAGAACGAAAATTATGAAAAGCTCTAGAAACAATGTGATGCAATACATAAACAAATAATGGTCCTTCCACAAGAGCTAATGGAGGAGCGTTATACGAAGCAGTAAGGGGGAAATGACAGCCTAAGTGCTAGAGGAAGATGCACATTTCCAAGCCATGATATGCTTGAGGGATTGGCGGAAGTTGAATGTTTTGCTGATAACCTTGGACACACAGGCTGCATGTGCAATCGTCCAAAGGATAACATGATTCATAACTATCCTTTACCTCCTGAGCATGAGTAGGTACAAATCAATACCACCATTGACCCCAGCTATCCACTCAATGTGGCCACGAAAGACATAGATATAGTGGGAGGGGCTATGAGCAACTACGTTTTATGGCCTCGCCATTTACTTCAAGTATGCAAGCAGACTAAAAAGTCCACCACTTAAAAGAAGTCTCCACTAAGTCCAAGACCACCAAGCAATCCAAGTGTAATGCCCAAAAATGTGATTAAGGGCTAATGACTTCAAAAGTGAATGTAATTGTTGTTAAACATGTACTTTCGGAGAATACAAAGTGAATTATGATCTGATTGAGCAGTAGCCAGTGCCCAAACCCTGTATTTAAGCTTAATTATGTTGTTAAGGCTTAAAATGAATTCAAAGAGAAGGGGAGGGCGTATGGATGAGGAAATGGAATGAGAAAATGTGTTAAGTTGTGATCCAAAAAGAATCTCCATAGCCAGGGGCGAAATGGGAAAAAAGAAAGTTACCGGCCAATTAACCAGCAACCGAAGAGGGATTCACTAATAACATAAAGATTAAGTGGTGTGTGTAACCCCCTGCCTTTAACCACGTAATTATAATTCGATATCACATAATTAAATTGGTTTAGAGACCGTCGGATAGCTTAAACTCATTTCAAGTTCCTACACTATAGTAGGGTTTTCACCAAAAACTCTTCTCTATCCTGGTCTCAATTTCAAATTTCGAATATAATTACCTGTGCAGTTAATTTACATTCACACACATCAGAGTGTATAACCAAATCCCCGACAACTCCCAGGTTCTATACATATATAATCTGAGGGTTTAAAAGTCTCCACTAGGGGATTACAAAACCAAAATCAACAGTAATATTTACATCTCCAAAAATAAACAGTAATCCCAAGTCCAAAATAGTTAACCAACAGCCTAACAACACACTCTACAAGATCCTAGCCGCTCCTGGTGGTTCGCTTCTCCTTGGAGCCACTTGCCCTGTCTGAAATGTTAGTCAATGGAAAGAATGAGATTCAAAAGAATCTCTGTAGTAACAAACCACTCATACAGTGTATAAACACATAGCATATATGATCATGTTAAGCAGCATCACAATGTATCATGGCTTTCGCCACAAACAACAGCACTCATGGCTGTAAACTCTAAGCGTCAGCTTTCGCTGCGATCTCAATGTATTCACAAAGTATTCACTAGGCGTCAGCTTTCGCTGCGATCACAAAGCATCACAATGTCATAATGTCACAATGTATTCTCAATGCAAGACAAACATACATACAATGTTTCACACAAAGTATAAGAGAGGAGTCACTACCTGGTTCTTTCCGAACGTGCTCTGGCACGGGTCGTTCACGAACAGGGCAAATATCGAATCCTACAATTCCAAATGCACCATTTAGACACTTCCATAGTGTTTCTTGAGGTTATATGAGTCTATAATGAAAATTTACAAAAATGCCCCCGGGGACCCGGCCCGGGCCCGCCGTACCCGGTCCGGTTGCACTTTTCCCAAAATTCTAATCTGGGCTATCCTAACATATTTCCGTGCAAGGAATCCATTTCTGGACTCGGAATTATCAAATTCAATGTAAAATTACAAATTTACCCTTGGCAGCCCCACTTTAAGGGTTTTAGGGGCGTTTTCGTAATTATGCTTTTTCGGCCTTTTCCGAAAAAGTGACCAACTGTAACCCCACCTAATTTTCGCCCCTGAACTCAATGGAACCATAAAATCATTGAAAATCCAACTCTAAGACCCATTTCTAGGGCTGGCCGAAATTTATGAGTTCTCCGGGGAAAATCGGGGTTTTACGATTTCGGCTCCGTAAACGCGTTCCTTTCTACTCCTAACCACTTTATTAACCATTACATTAGGTTACAACTAACATTAAGACCCAATTTGGGCAGCATAACCCCTAGGCCATATCATTTCCAAACTTTAAAACCAATGGCAATCCGGCGAAATTTCACCGATTAAATTGCCCACAGCAGCCAGAATAAGCAATATACGAAAGTTTGGAAGTTACCTCAAGCTCCTTCTAGCTTTTCTCAAGAGTGGCTGAAAACCCTAGCCCCTTGAACACCAAATTTTCTTCTCAAACACCTTAAATAACATAGAAGAGAAGCTTAGGAACAAGGTCATACACGTTAGGAGCTAGATCGTCGGAGAAATCGGCTTACCTTGCGAGATTTCTCCTCTTTCTCTCTCTAAGAGCTCTCAACTTTCTCTCACTAGTTTCAGCTGGTTCATCACGACAGGAAATGAAAGCTGAAGAAGATGAGAATATATTTAATTCCATGCTGATGTCATCTTTTATTGAGATGATGTCATAATTCCCATTTTCGGATTTTCTGGCAGATTTTCTGCCCAAACTTTGAAAAATCATAACTAATTCTAGAAACATAGAAATGAGGTGATCCCAAAGCCAAATAAAAGGTATTTAAGTCCTATTCATAGGAAAAATGTGGACCATTATTAGAAATCACCACACAAATACAGAATTACACAAAACTCAACACTGCTCCAAAACAGAGTCCAGTTTTGATCCCAAACGTTGGACAGACATATCTCCAAGTTCCCAAAACGAAATAGTACAAATTATATGTCCATTTTGAAGCTTGGGATGTGAACGTTAAGACTGGAAAGTTTCATAATTTTTAGACACCATTTGCCTATTTAAAACGTCCACACAAATCGGCTGCCCTGTACAGAGAATAAATGGACAGAGTTTTCAACTTTTGCACAATTGTTCCCAATGGTTCCAATTTCACAATAAACACTCTCCCCACACGAATTTTCACAAGGAAGCCATTGGAATCATTAAAATATCCAAATTCTCATCACACATTCTCCAAAAGTTTTTATTCAACAATAATTACATCTACTTTTGAAATCATTAGCCCTTAATCACTTTTTGGGATATTACAGTGTGACTATTTGCCAAGTGAATAAGGGAGAAGAATCACATGGTTGCATGCACATGGAAGGAGTTACAAGGTGGTGACACTTGGTATCACATGGTCCATTAGATTAAAGTTAAAATTTCAACTCTCTTCTTTTCCCTCTCTCTTCAAAGTCAGCCAAAGTGCATGGAAGGAGTAAAAATCTGACTTCATCATCATCTCATACTCTCTCTCTCCAAGCTCTCTTGTCGTCCATGGTAGTAGAGGAAAGAGAAAGAAGAAATCAAGGTAAGTGAGCCATTTTTACCTTGAAGATGACTCCTTTGGTTTAAATCCTCTTCTTTAATCTTGATTATTGATGAGAGCTTCATTTATATGGTTTTAGATTTTCAAGATGAGGCATTTTGTGAGTTCAAGAAAAGTTTGAGGTTGTAAAATTGAAGAACAAGCTTGAGGAAGTGATAAAGGTGAGTAATAGCTACCTTTTGATATGTATAATATGGTCATTGGTTGAGAACTTGAATTCTGGATTTTTTCCTTGTTTTCATGTGATATAGGGTTTAGAGGATTCATGGTGTTTTGATTGTTGAGATGATGCCTTGAGTTGAGTTTTGGATAATAGGATTGAATGGAGTTTTGATTGTGATATTATGCAAAATGTGAGATTTTGTGTTGTATTGTGGTCAAAATTGAACATGTGAAAGTAATGAGAATTTGGGTGTTTTGATATTTCCATTATGGAAAATTGTATGGGAGTAGAGTTGGTTGTGAATTTTGAACCTCTGGAAATATTTGTGCAAAAACTGGAAATTCTAAAAAATTTGTCAAGTTAAAATTCTATGTAGGGGACTAACTTTACATAGTGTTTGGAAATAGCAATTGGTGTCAAAATGTTATAAACCTTTCCAGTTTTGTAGTACACATTGCAAGCTTTCCAATGATATAAAGTTTGAGTCATTTTGATAAGGATGCAAGAAGTTATGGTCGTTTGAAAATAGCCAGGAAACAGGCCAGCTGTTGACCGCGGCCAGGGAGTCTTGGCCATAACCCAAAAGCATCTGACTAGTTCTTGGCCACAGCCAAAGGGTCCTGGACATGGCCCAAATGTTACTGACCTATTCTTGGCCACGGCCAAAGGGTAGTTGGTCGTTACCAGTGGATCTTGGCCGTAGCACAAATCTTTCTAACCATCTCTAGGCTACCGTGAACCTCTCAAAAACTGCATTTTGAACTTTTGAAATATGATCTTCAATCTAGTTTTTTCTAACCCTTTAGGCATTTGTTTGGACTTCTAGTAGTCACCTAAAGTTCTTAAATGATAACCAACCCTAAGTATTTTGAAATTAAGCATTGAAAAAGAGAATAACTCGTCGTCTTTGTTATGGTTTATAGGATTTGACATTTACCCTCACGTGTTAAACCGATGCCAGAACACCAGTAGAAAGAACAAGGCAGTGACTCTTTCTCTTATATTATGTATAATGCTTTGTATGTATGTTTTATCATTGAATTGTGTTGTAATGCTATAGTGTATATTGCTGTGAGAGCTTTGTGTATACGGCTGTAAGTGCTGTCATTTGTGATGCAAGTCATGCATCATGTGGATACAGCTATGAGTACTATCGTTTGTGACGCAAGTCATGCATCATGTGATATAGCCATTAACGCTGTCATTTTTTACAATAGGCACGCATCATTGTGATTGTTTTTGCTTTGTGATTTGCTTTCATGCTTTGTGATTATACATGTTGTGAGTGAATTGTTACTACTAGGATTCTTTTGAATCTCATTCTTTCCATTAACTAACCTATAGCTAGGGCAAGCGGGTTGAAACAGAAACAAGCGACCAAGGGCGGCTAGTGCTCCTAATTAGGAGTTTTAGTTTTTATATTGGTTATCATATTTTGGGATTATTGTACATATTGTAACCGTTGTAAATTTTGGATAGTGCTATGTAATCCCCAGTATGGGAAATTAGAAGGGGCGCATAAGCCCCAAAAACCCTTTAGTGAATGGATACAACCCAAGAGTTGTCAGGAATTTTGTTTACACTCTATATTTATGAATAGAATCAAACTGCACAGGTCACATATATTCAAAAATTGCACATGCGACCGTATTAAATAAGCTTTAGGAAAAGTTTTTGAAAACCCACTTTATCACAGGGCTGGATCCTGTCTTGAAGTTGGAACCGTTAATAAGTTTTGAATGATATGTTGGTCTCTAATTTAACATAATGACGCATTTTCAAACTATAATTACAGCTATTAACGCAGGGGTTACATTTTTTGTATCAAAACTACAGTTCCTGGCAATGATAGGTTTTGCTAGAATAATTGCCATAGTTCCTTTACTTAGCAGTGATAGTTAGCCTATGACTGTTTGTAGTATACTTGAATGTTCCTGTTATTATTGGTATATGAGTTTTAAGGAATATGTGTATACATTTATTGTGATATTGATGTGGTGAATCATTTATAGAGTAAAAAGACAAAATGTTCGCCTAAAAATCAAATGAGTAGAACAGGAGGTGGAAGAGATATATGACAACCCACCTAATCCCATGCAAGTGATGGTGGGTATGTTATTGGAGCAGCAGGATATGATCAATAAACTAAGGGCAGAGCTTTGATAGGAGAAAGAAAAATGCAATACTGATAAAGTTCAATCGACCTAGGAAGAGGCTCAAGAAAAGACACATAATAAGGAGACAGCAGAAGGGTCGATTCGAGCTTAAGAGTCCTCGCCTCATACTGTATCAAACTAGGAGTCACATGGGGTACCAATCTAAGATGAGAGAGAACTATTGTATTAGGTTTCCAAATTATGTAAACATCTACCTCCAGTGTTCAAGGGAAGGTTTGATCCCCAAGTAGCAGAAGATTGGCTAATTCGGCTGGAGAAAATTTTTGAAGTGTTAGACTACCCAATTAAGGTGAAGGCATGATTGGCCATCTAAAAACTTGAGGGAGATGCCGACCGGTGGTGGTGGAATATTGCTGTGACATTACACAACCAGAATGAGCCTTTGACTTGGGAGCTGTTTCAGGAATAGTTTAATGACAAGTATTTCCCAATATCAGTGAGAATAGAGAAGGAACCATAATTCCTGACCATTAAGCAAGGTAATGCAGAGACATTTGATGACTACCTTTCTTGCTTCATTTGGCTCGCTCGATACTCCTCCTATCTTCGACACATGGATGATGAGGAATGGAGTTCCAATATACTAATTTGAGACTTACGGCGTGAGCTAAGGAAAAGGTTAGCCACCCGCTAGTTTACTATGTTCAACAAGGCTGTAGAGGATTACAGAATCACAAAAAATAATTTGAGAGATTTGAACCAAACCACGGGTGGTGGTTGTGGTGAACCTAGTAAGGGAAGTACCCCTCCGAAGCAAAAGGGTCAGGGATCCTTATACAAAGGCGATGGCAAAAAGCCTTATCAATCAGAAGATCGTGAGAACCAAAAATCCCCAGCAGTATGGATATGTACTCTTATGGTAGGTCACATTATGGTAGAACATGTTATGGGCAAGTGATCTGTTATAACTGCAAATAGCCAGGACACATCACTAGTGATTGCAAACGGCCGCCAACAGAGCAAAGACCAAGGAATCAGGGCAAGGTGTTTGCCATAACCCATGAGGAAGCTCAGAAGTCCCCCGACCTGATTCAAGGTAAAATCCTTCTCAATGGTAGTTTACTGCAAGCATTATTTGATTTGGGTGCAAGTCATTCCTTCATTACCTATGATTGTGTTAAGCAGCTGGGATTGTATGTTTATAAACTGCCATTTGGTTTGGCTGTGTCGACATCGATGGGTGTTCTGTGACGGTTGAGCCTTACTTAAATTGTGTGATAACCGTTGAGGGGTATGAGTCTACTATCGATTTGATTTGTCTGTCGCTCTATCAATTAGAAGTCATATTGGGTTTTGATTAGTTGACGGCAAATAATGTGTTGCTTGATTATGGGAATAAGAGAATAATGTATCCTACTTTGCAGAATGATGGCAATGTAAGCACTAATTTGAACTTTCTCTCAACGGCCAAAGCTGAGAAATATCTAGAGAAGGGGTGTCAAGGGTATATGGTATTCTTTTCCATGCAAAGAGAGACAGAGGAAACTCTGAACAATGTACCTATGGTAAAAGAGTTTCCTAAGGTATTTCCAAATGATCTTAATAGATTACCTCTGGAAAGGAAAGTGGAATTTCCACTTGAAATTGTTCCTGGAGATGGTTCTATATCAAAGGCTCCATACTGAATGGCTCTAAATGAGATAACGGAATAAAGAAACAAATTAAAGAACTACTTGAAAAGGGTTTATACAACCCAGTGTCTCGTTGTAAGGAGCTCCAGTATTGTTTGTTAAGAAGAAAGACAGAAGTCTGAGATTGTGTGTGGATTATAGAGAATTGAGCAAGATAACTGTCAAGAACAAATATCCTCTTCTGAGAATTGATGACTTACTAGATCAATTGTCTGGTTCTTGTATATTTTTGAAGATTGATCTAAGGTCAGGTTATCATCAGCTACATGTGAAAGTAGAAGATATATCGAAGACTACTTTCAGGATGAGGTATGGGCACTATGAGTTTCTGGTAATACCCTTCGGATTGACTAATGCACTTGTGGTGTTCATGAATTACATGAATCGTGTCTTTCGTCAGTATCTATATCAATTTGTGGTAGTGTTTGTCAATGACATTCTGATTTACTCTAAGAGTAATGAAGAGCACGAGCATCATCTGAGAATAGTATTAAAGATATTACGTGAAAAGCATCTCTATGCCAAATTGAGTAAGTGCGAGTTTTGGCTTTTAAAAGTAAAGTTTCTAGGCCATGTTATCTCACAAGAATGGGTCTCAGTGGATCCCAATAAAGTGGAAGCAGTGATGGACTAAAAGAGGCCAGAAACTGTTTCTGTGATACACAGTTTTCTAGGTCTTACTGGTTACTACTGAAGAGTCATTCAGAATTTCTCTTGTATTGCCTTGCCGATGACCAAGCTCGCGTGAAAAGAACAACTGTTTAAGTAGGATAAACGTTGTGAAAATAGTTTTGTTGAGCTGAAGGAGAGGTTGACCATGGCATCAGTGTTGATTATACCCGATCCTAGCTTAACTTATGTTGTGTATAGTGATGCGAGTAAGCAGGAATTGGGTGTGTCCTTATGCTGTAGGGATGAGGGGTAGCCTACGCCTCCTAACAGCTGAAACCTCATGAAATGAATTATCCCACTCATGATCTGGAGCTTGCGGTGATTGTGTTTGCATTGAAAATATGGCGGCATTATTTGTATGGTGTGACGGTAGAACTGTACTATAACCACAAGAGTCTCAAGTATTTGTACGATCAGAAGAGTTGTATATGAGATAGCACCGATGGATAGAGTTGCTGAAAGATTATAACCTGGAGATTAAATATCATATGGGTAAAGCTAATGTCATCTCGGATGCACTTAATCGAAAGGTAGTACTAGTGGCAGCAATGATGATACAAAAGGGAAAATTAATCGAAGACTTTCAGGATTTAAATTTTTTAAACCAGTTCTTAAGTGCTAATTTCATTGTTTCCCAAGGAGAAAGTGATCTAAGGGCTGAAATTGAAGAAGCTCAAAAGCAAGACAATCGGGTGCAGTCCATTAGGACTATGATCGAAGAAGGTGAAACTCAAGACTATGACTTGTCGCTTTGTAGATTAGTGCGATGCAAAAAGAGAATATACATTCTACTAAAGGCTGACTTGAGGCAGAGAATCATGGATGAGGCACACAAGAATCGGTATACTCTTCATCCCGAAATGATCAAAATGTACCATGATTTGAAGTTAATGTATTGGTAGCCAAGATTGAAGATGATGTGACCAAGTATGTACCACGGTGTCTTACTTGCTAGAAGTAAAGATTGAATACTAGAGGCCGCTGGGATTATTGCAGAGTCCTGAGATTCTGAAGTGGAAATGGGAAAGTATGACCATGGATCTCGTTATGGGATTGCCCAGGATCACAAACTATGATGTGATCTGGGTGATTGTTGACAGATTCACGAATTTGGTGCATTTTATACTGATCAACGCTAGTTACTCTTCGAACAAACTCGAAGAAATCTATATATGGGAAATAATGAGACTTCATGGCACACTAAAGAGCATCATTCAGACAGAGATCCCCATTTCACATCGAGATTCGGGAAGGCTCTACATGAAGCCCTGGGTACAAAATTGAGATTTAGCATGGCCTATCATCCCCAGACAGACAGACAGTCAAAAAGGACCATCCAGACACTGGAAGATATGTTGAGAGCATATGTCCTAGACTTCAAAGGGAATTGGGACTACTTTCTTCTACTTGCCAAGCTTGCGTACAACAATAGCTATCATGCGAGCATTCAGATGGCTCCGTATTAAGCGCTGTATGGGAGGAACCTTTATGTTGGACAGAGCTGTCTAAGAGACAATTGTACGGGATGGATCCTTTTAATCAGGCCATTGAGCAGATTAGAATCATTCAAAAAAGGCTCCTTGTAACACAAAGTCAGCAAAAAAGATACGCTGATAAGAGGAGAAGACCTTTAGAGTTTGAAGTTGGTGATCATGTGTTCTTGAAGGTGTCTCCGGTCATAAGCATTGGAAGAGCGATCAAGCTAAAGAAGTTGAGCCCGACATACATAGGTCCTTTCAAAATTCTTACAAGAATTAGACCTGTGGCGTATCGAATAGCCCTACCCCCGAACTTAAACAGGCTTGAATGCATTTTGATTATTCCTCCAACTAAAGTTTGGATGATTTCGCCAACCTGGATTGTACGTGTTTGAGAATGGGTCATTTCTTTGGTTTCCGATGAACTGAGCTTGCTCCGGCATGAATGAGTGTCCTTCTTGACATTGCGTACTCACATGAGGTCCTCTACATTGATCACAAGCTTCCTTAGGTGTGCTGATTACATTTGCTTGGGTTGTCAATGATCCTACTTGCTTGGATATAGATGCAACTTGAGAAGATAAAGTTGTAAGGACATCCAGCTCGTGCACTCCAAGTACTTTCTTTGAATTGCTACGTTCAGAAGGCCATTGATATGCATTGGCTGCCATCTCCTCAAGTAGATTGTAAGCATCATCTATGTTCTTTCCCATTAAAGATCCTCCAGCTGCGGCATCTACAAGAATTCTGGAGATATGCGTCATTCCACTATAGAAAGTTTGTAGTTGCCACCAATTTGGTAACCCATGATGAGGACATCTCCTTAGCAACTCCTTGTATCTTTCCCATGCTTCATAGAGGCTTTCTTGTTCATGCTGGGTGAATGAGGCAATTTCATTCCTTAGTTTAGCAGTTTTTACTGAAGGAAAGTATTTCTCCAAAAATTTATGCGCCATGATCTCCCATGTTGTTATACTTCCCACTGGTAGCGATTGTAACCAACTCTTAGCCTTATCCCTAAGTGAGAAAGGGAAAAGTCTAAGTCTAATGGCATCATCAGTAACACCATTATGCTTGAATATGTCACAGATTTCTAGGAAGTTGGCTATATGTGCATTAGGATCTTCTGTTGGTAAACCACCGAATTGATTTGCTTGCATCATCTGGATAATTGCCGGCTTGATTTCAAAGTTGTTAGCTGCTACTGGTGGTCTCCTGATTCCAGAGTTTGTGTCCATGACTGTTGGTGTTGCATAGTCACGGTGTGTTTTGGTATCTGTTGTTTCTCCCCCCGGATTTGCCATCGGATTGTTTAGGATTGAAGTAGACTGCTTCCGAATTCTTCGATTTCTTCGGCAAGTTCTTTCGATCTCCGAATCAAAAGGCAATAGTTCAGTCTCCTTCGATCTGGTCATACACTAAGCAAAAACCTGAAAAGAAACACAAGACACCAAGAAGAAAAACAAATGTAATATAAAGACCAAATTAGTATTAAAATTACTTGGTATTGATATTAATGACAACAATCCCCGGCAACGGCGCCAAAAACTTGTTACGAGTTTAGATGATCAATTAAATAGTGCAAGTGTACACTGTCGTAATCAAGTAATATAGAAGTGAGTAGAGTATCGTTCCCACGAGGATTGATCACTAAGTACCAAAATGGGTAATTTTAATTCTATTTAGTCGATCGATAAATTGGTGATTGAGAGTACAAATAAAAGAAAAATAATTAAATATGAGTGCAGATGATATGAAAACAAATATGAGAAAAAGTCCTAGGGATTAGATTTCACTTAACAAATTCCGGATTGAATCACTTATCTATTCTAGCCCAATTTATTCCACATGATTGATAGTCGAGTTTCCTTAATTTAATTACTAGCCTCTTCCAAGGTCAAGCAATTCTATAATTAATTGCTAATCCAATATATTCCTATATGAATTTAAGCAATTAATTATGCATTAAGATTTATGAAACTCAATAAGACTACACAACTCATATGAATATATTCCTATTTCATATGCAAGTCATGATTTTAATTATAGGATCTACACACATGCATCTCCTTCCGGTCTCAACATGCATATTGTAGTCATTCAAAAGGTGGCCAATCAAATGAAAGCATTAAGAACAATAATTAAAACTCAATCACGAAGGAGAAATTAAAACTAGATTTAATAAGTTAAGATTCAATCCGGCATTAGTAAGCTACGTCATCACCCTAGGAAAATGAAAATTTAGCACATGATGAAATTAAAAACAAAACCAAAATAAATTGACATTATATAAAGCTAGAATGAAAGCCTCAGAAATACTGCATAAACTTGAATATTAAATTCTCAAACATAAATATACAACCAAAAGATGAATGAAAGATGAAGAAATCTAGCCGTCCCTTTAGGAGGTAAAACCTTCCATATAGGCGGCATGAAAAATGTAATACAATACTAAGCCTTCCATGTAGGAGGCATGCAAAAAGTAATACAATACTAAGCCTTCCATATATGAGGCATGAAAAAAATAATACAATACATAAAATTAAAAATAAAAATAACACAATTTATTTAGAACTGTCAGAGAAAATATCTCTCCCTGTCAGATAAGGATCTCTGACTGTCAGAAAATTCTCCACCTCCACACCTTCAAATTTGCGCCTGACGCATTGAATTTATAGGCAGCGTCGTGTCACTTTTTTCCACGGTGCTACAGTGATTTTGCCAATTTTTTCCGCAATGCTACAGTAGTGAACAGTATCCTGTCGGTTGGTTTACGCGTTTTTTCCGTGTTGCTACAATGCTACAGTGATTCCATCCGCTACAGTCACCTCCGTCCGCTACAGTAACGCCCTGCTATAATGATTCCATCATGAATAGTGACCGACGCTACAGTACTGATCTTTTTTATATTTTTCTTTATTTTTTTAAATACTATTTATTTTACACCCAAAATATATTATATTAAGCTCAAATATCATCCATAAAATCATCATATAAGGGAAAATAAATATGTAAATATTTCACTTATCAGCCAACTCCTTAAAAACTGCATTTTGAACTTTTGAAACATGGTCTTCGATCTAGTTTTTCCCAACCCTTTAGGTATCTGTTTGGACTTATAGTATCCACCTAAAGGTCTTAAATGATAACCAACCCTAAGTGTTTTGGAATTCAGCATTGGAAAAGAGAATAACTCGTCGTCCTTGATTATGGTTTATAGGTTTTGATATTTGCTCTGCACGTGGTAAATCGGTGCCAGATGTAACCCCCTTCGCTTATAGGGCCGAGATTAAGCGTCTAAATGCATTTCATAATTGAAAAAGAGATCCGAGATAATTAAAATCCTTTTAAAACATTTGTACAAATAGATCTCCATTCATTTCGTTTATAAAAACAATCGGCCTGTTCGATCTGTTACATATACAATATCAGAGTATTAACAAATTCCCGATGTACACCCGGGATAATAAAATTAATCCAAAGGTTTATACAAGGCATCATTGCCCATCTCAATATCCATACCGGGGATTACACAAAACTATCATGCTATGATCTATTCAATCCCAAAATGATAAATAGTTCAGTACAAACCAAAATATCTAACTAAGATTACCGCCGACAGTCTTAATCACCCTTATCCACTTACTTGTTCTTTGATCCACTTGCCCTATCTAAAAATGTTATTTGGAAAGAATGAGATTCTAAAGAATCCTAGTAGCAACAGTTTACGAATATGATGCATATAAATAAAGCAAGTAAATATATATCACAATGCAACAATCAATATTCGAGGCCAGGCACACTGTCGCGTCCCCTTCACTGTATACGAGACTAGGCTCTCGCCACTTCCCATCACTGTATTCAAGGCCGGGCTTTCGCCACGCCCTATCAACTGTATCTGTATTCGAGATCGGGCTTACGCCACGTTTCCTTCACTGTATTCAATGATTAATGCATACAAGCAATGCAATATACATGATATATGATAAAGTATTACTACCTTGGTTTTTCCATTCTTGAGCAGGCACAGGCCTTCTATGCTCTGGGAAAATATCTATTCCTAAAGTCATGATTAAGGACGATGCGTCACCACTTAGTCCAATACTTAATATCTTCAAAATACTTAAATTGGTTATCATTACTGTCTCTTTAACACTCATATATGCCTCTAATAAAAGCCCTAAAGGGTTGGAAGAACTACCCCCAGGGATCCCCTTTTGGAAGTACAAACACTGACATTTTTCATTGTTTCACTTGAGCGAAGATGATCTCACTTGAGTGATGGGGCACTGACACTCAAGTAAAGACGGCCTCACTCGAGTGGTGGTACAGTCTGCACTCGGGTACCAAGGAGTGAAGGATAGCAAGTGAGCACCCGAGAGCACAAGAACTTTTTCAGAGACAATGACACTCAAGCACACTGGACCTCACTTGAGTGATAGCCAAATGCTTCACTTGAGCACTAGAAAGTGAAGTCCAAGAAATGAGAACCTGAGAGCAATGGAAATTTCAAAGAAGAGAAGCACTCGAGTATTGGCCTTTGCACTCGAGTGATACTAAATGCTTGCAATTGTTAAGACACACTCTTGCACTTTACCCGTGAGTGACAACTCGAGAAGCAAGTTTAGGATGTCAAATACACCCTCACTCGAGTGAGAGGAGTCCCACTCGAGTGATGACTCACTTCACTTACAAGTGAGGCAACACTCTTACTCTTTTCACCGAAGCACAAAACAGAAACTGAAGGGAAAACGAAGAATTACACTGACTCACTCGAGTGAAACCCAACCTCACCCGAGTGATATTCATCCTTCACTCAAGTGAGCCCCAAATCACTCGAGTGACCATATCAGAACCCAGAAAATGCAAAAGCAATGACAGCATTTCCCAGAATTTTCCCAAGAGTTCCCAAAAGACCCAAAACTTCAACCAAAGCTATCCCCACAGAAAATCACTCAAGGAGTCCAATAAAACCATTAAAACAACCAAATTCCTATTCCATTATCATGCTTTGGTCTTGGCAACATTAAACACTAAAATTCCAAAATCCACAAACTCAATCATTTAATCTCCAATCTATCCTATCTATCCATATACATTCCAAATATACCATTTCCATACCAATAACATACCAAATGACCAATGATCATCATTTTTCGAAAACAGCCAATAAATCCTAGAAATCCAAAGTTAATCCATTTGGCATAAAACTTAGATAGATAAGTTTCTTTAACTCACCTTAACAACTTTCTCAAAGCAACTTTTTGATTCTCCAACTTTCAAAATTCCTTGAGATCACAAACCAATACCAATGGACAAACTACAACTATAGAAATGTAGCTCATCACTCAAGGAACAATTTTAGAGAAATGAGTTTGAGCATTTGAGATCATTTTCCTTACCTTTTCTCAAGCTTTTTTTCCTCTATTTTTTGCAAGAATGGCGCTAAATCAGGGAGAGAGAAAACAAGAGAGAGAAATGAGAGATGTGAGCTTGGAGAAGAAGGGAAATGATTATACTCCCTTCCCCATATTAGTTTCAGCGAGAAAGAGGGGGAGAGAGGAGAGAGAAATCAATTAAAAACTCCATTTGACTTTTCTTTATGCCTCTTTACTTGTAAGCTTGACACTTGTCACATGGTCATCGGTTCTCACACACTAAGTCACCAATTAGCTTATCTTAATCCCTCCATTAGCCATTTTAATTACACATCTCATTTCCTCTTGGTTAGTAATTAATTTCCCATTAATCACCAACTTATGACCAATAATTCCATTCTTTCAATTTTCCATCAATTATGACATATTAATTAATATTGTCACAAATACACATTAATTTAACTTTAATCCACAATTACATTCTCAATAATCCTCATTAGCCCATAACCAAAATTTGGGGTGTTACACCAGAGCACGAGCAGAAAAAACAAGGTAGTGACTCTTTCTCTTATATTATGTATAATGCTTTGTATGTATGTTTTATCATAGAATTATGTTGATTGCAAATGTTGCGATGTATGTTGCTATAAAAGCTTTGTGTATATAGCCGTGAATACTGTCGTCTATGACGCAAGTCACGCATCATGTGGATACAGCTGTGAGTACTGTCGTTTGTGATAATAGTCACGCATCATTATGATTGTTGTTGTTGTTGCTGCTTTGTGATTTGCTTACATGCTTTGTGATTATACATGTTATGAGTGAATTGTTACTAGTGGGATTCTTTTGAATTTCACTCTTTCCATTAACTAACCTATAACCAGGGCAAGCGAGTCAAAGGAGAAGCAAGCGACCAAGGTCAGCTAATGCTCCTAACTAGGAGTGGTTTTTATGTTGGTTATCATATTTTGGGATTATTCTACATATTGTAACCATTGTAAATTTTGGATAGTGTTATGTAATCCCCAGTATGGGAAATTAGAAGGGGCACATATGCCCCGTAAACCCTTTAGTGAATGGATGCAACCCAAGAGTTGCGGGAATTTTGTTTACACTCCGATATTTATGAATGGAATCGAACTGCACAGGCCACATATATTTGAAAACTGAATGTGAGATCGTATTAAACAGGTTTTAGGAAAAGTTTTTGAAAACTCACTTTGTCGCAGGGCCGGATCCTGTCTTGAAGTTGGAATCGTTAATAAGTTTTGAATGATCTGTTGGTCTCTAATTTAACATAATTAATTATGCATTTTCAAACTATAATTACAGCCATTAAGGTAGGGGTACACCAAGTCCCCCATTCAGTCTAAGTAGAGAAAACATCCCACCTCCAATGATCAATCTGGGAAGAAGTCATTCTCAAATAATAAGCCTGTTGGTCAATCTGCTTGGAAGTCCCTCCAAGAATTCGCTAACAAGTTCTTCGTTTTGAATTCAAACTCATTTCCAATGATCAAATTTGAGAGAGGGGTCTTCAACCTACCAGAGCAAGAGGAATCTGCAAGCCAAGATCTTGTTTCTAAAGTCCTGAACAAGGAGATGGCAAGTACAAACTCTGTTAACTTCTTTATGAGGTTTTTCTTCAACTGTGATTAAATAATTGGGTACTTAGAACTTTGATTACATTTTGATATACTAGTTTTGACGTTTCATGCACCTATACCATATTTACATCCTCCCCAGTGGCCTTTAAGATAATATCAAGTTCATCTGCCCAGGGTGAGCGCATGAAGGAAGATAGGAAGCAATTTCAAGTGAGTTTTCTAGGAGATGAATTCATTAAGAAGGTACTAGACATAAAAGACACTTACTTCTTAGTGCCTTACATTTAAGGGTAGGTACCTCATTAACTCTACTTAAGCTAGTTTTTATTTATTTTGTAACTTTTCTGATAGTGTGATCTATTATTGTACTTAAGAGATACTGGATGCTAATAGTGGTAAATCCTTTGTGCAAAAAGATTTGGTACTATGGCTCTATTAGCGGGTTCCAAACATGAAACCATTCATGCGTGAGACATTCAAACAGTAAGTTATCCATTAATCATCTCTTATAATTAAGTTGAGCTTCCATGTTTCTATATATATATTTTTTTTTTATTGTATCATTTCAGAGCGGTGTACAAATACCACATGAATAATGGTCTCGACGGCACCAAATAAAACCTCACTGATGGTCGCTATAGATACGCCTTTCAATGGCTGAGTCCCAAGGCATGTATATTATTCACCAATGACTATAATATTAAATTGAAACACACATATGGTTTATATTTGATTAACTAACAAATTTCTTCTAATTTCTTTTTAGTGCCCAAAGCAACCGGATAAGAGCAATAATCGTCGGTACTGTGTGATGCAGTTTATGAAGGACATAATCATACACGGTCCTGAAAATATTGATCCAAATGAGATATTATGTGCAATTCATTCATGTATACATTTAGTCAGCTGTATATTACAATATCTAATTTCCATATATTGTTTCCTTTTGCGTACAGTATTTCAATGCCTCCTACACATGGTTTAGCTATTCACAAATGGAAGAAGTGGCTGAAAAGTCGACAACATCTCTGCAATATCAGTAGGAGAGGGAAACCTTTGAATGACTATAAATTTATAGATATTGATTTGTTTGTTTTAAATTTTGTTGTTTTAATAGTGTATATATGTACATGAATGATTGTAAATATATTTTGATTTATTGTATTGTTTGGTATATAAATGACTGTAAGTATATATATGCTAATTCATTATGTACAAATGTATATGCAAGGAGATATCGAAAGCAAAACCCCCTCCCCAAATTTTTTTTTAAACAAATTTATCTTCGATACATCACGGTTGTTGTCTAACAATAGTTATTTATATCAACTATATAAAACGGTTGTTTAAATAAACCTATTAGCATTACTATAAATAATTTAGGAAAAAGGCATATTTTAGAGGGATCAAAGTTCACGTAGTTTGCGGGTAAAAAGACATGTCTCTTGGTTGGTATTTTTTGGAAAAATGGTTCCTATAATTTATCTAAGAAAATGATTTTTGATTGGTTTGTGTTTTTTATTGATGAAAACAATTGTTTATTTTATTTGAGAAAGATTTCTTGAAGAAACAATTTTGGATTAAACTTCGTACAAAGATTCTCATAATCTCACACAGAAAAATAATCATTTTTTACTTGTGAAGGTTCTAAAAACCTCACACAGCACAAATATTTCAAAATCTTATTATTTTTCTTTTTAAAAAAACGTTTTTTAAATTTATAAAAATTGGTTTCAAGTTATATCTTAGAAAAAAGAGTAACCCACATTGGTATATCTATTGAGACTCCAATAATCTCACATGGCTTACCAATGAACCTAAAATGCCCGCAGAGGTTCCCACGGCATAGGTTAAAAAAGGGATGAAAACGAGAAAGAGATTAAGAAATTTCACTTTTCACAACAAATCATAACATAAGAGTCATTGGGCAGACGTATATTACCATTTGAGCTTCCATAAAACAACCATGTGGCCACTGTGATGCCACCAAGTGTTCCCACTATCATATCACGTAGCAATTGTGATGTCACCAAATGTTACTAATGTCGCACGCGTATTCATATGGTTCTAGAAAGCACAATATTGGTACCAAGCAAAAGTATGGACAATTATTTATCGTGAAAACCCACATGAATATGTAAGCAACAAAAATATGTCATGCTGTTAAAGAAAAGAGAGTGAAACAAAACAATTGCAAAAGATATAAAAAGTGAAAGAAGAGGGGAAAGAAAGAAACAAAAAACAAAAGAAAGAAAAAGATAAAAAGTAAAAGAATTGATGAATCCAAATCATGTTTCATTTGATTCCACCCTCGAGTCAATGGTGTTGAGATTCATATAGGTGACAACAACCATGAGAATGTATACCTTCCTTGGGTGATTTAGAATGATGATGAATGGATTAAGCACTAGAAAAATAAGAAAAGAAAGATAAGGAAGATGAAGCAATCAATTTCTCCATTTCTCACTTGCATTCCTTTTTCTCCCAAATTTCTTGTCTCCTTTTCTTTTCTCTCTCAATTTCTTATGTGCCTTGCCTTCTCTTGTGCTTACCTTTAAATAGGCATCACCAAGGGTTTTTCCTAAGTAATGCTTTTTTTAATTTTTATTTTTTATATTTTTTGTTTAATGAAACTTCCTAACTTGAAACCTAATCACCATCAATGAGGGAAATTTTTTTTATTTTTTTTCCTAAAAACATTTCATAATTTGAAAACTAATTACCATCAATGAAAAATATGTTTTTTATTATTTTTTTTTTTTCCTTCTCCATGATGACTCCACTCACATTTCCTAATTAATTTGAACGTCAATCAACATCAATGAGATGTATGATTTGAAAATTTTCTTTTATGGTCATTTAATACAAGAAGACTTTTCTAACCTACTCACCATTTGGCTTTGAAAGGAAAATTTTTCAAGCCAATAGTGTAAGGATCAAGGAGAGCTTTTATTAACTTTTTTTTTTTTTAATTTAGGTTGGACCGGAACAAAATAGGGTATTCACAATTATATTTATCACTTTTAACAAAACTAACTTGCGCACCTCATAAATTAATATATAATTTAATATTACATATAAGTGTTTTGAAGAGATCAAGTTACGATCATATTTATTGTAGTTATGTAATTTATATTGCTTCCGTAATATTTCCAAATTATATAAATGGATCTTCATTAAGGAACAGAGGAATAATAATTCACAATTTTTAACAAATACACCTTTACAAGGAAATAATTTCCATATAACGTTTTTCCCAGTGAAACATTGTTAGACCCTGTTAGAAGTAGCTCTTTCAACAGTACGTGTTTCCTATATTTTGCACGGCTTCAAACTCAATGCCTCCTATTTAAATAGCAAAAGACCCTTTCACTAGCTAGAAATAAACGTTTACTCTCCGCATGTTGTGTAAGTGCTCATTTGGAAGAGCTTATTTTTAGGTAATAAGTGCTTATAATTCGTGATTCACGGTATACGAGGTAAGTATGTGAGAGGAGTTTTTTCTCGGCTTGCGTAATAAGGACTTATTTCTCAAATTTAAACTCTTCCAAATAATTCAGTGATGGTACTTGTGATGCAAAATACAATGGCTAATGCCTTAGCTTCAGAGGCTTGGAACATGGCTGGGATATGCAGAGTTTGAGTTTGCCACTTGATTGAATCCTGGACCTGCTGAAAGCTGATATTGATGCTTTAGTTTTGATGTCTTAGTTGTGGGTCCTTGTAACCATTAAAAAAAAAATGAAAGAATATTTTGTAACATGCCCCCTACTAAAAAAATCATATAAAAAAAAGTAATGTAGTCAAAAATAAAAATAAATTTCATCTCTTAAAATTGATGGATATGCTGTTGGAAAGAAATATGATTACTTAATAGGTAAATTATGAAAAAATATAAAAATGAAAACTATAAAATAATCAACAATAAGTTGTATTTATTGATTAATAAATCTAAACCACAAGTTTTTAAGAATAGATTTGATGATTAATGATTGATGATTGATTGATTTAAAAATTGTCTTGCATATTAAAATAGAAAAATTTTAAAAAAATAGTATTAAAATTGGGAAAAGACAAATAAGGGGGTCAATATATGAAATCCCAAGTTAGACTGTAAAGAGAAATCTAGCATTTCCAAATGTTTCCAAAAGACCTCTATGCCCTTTTCACTTTTTAGTTTTTATCTCTCACTGTCCTCTCTCCTCTCATTCTCACCATCGGCCTCTATGGCTTCTACACAAAGCTTCTCTTATCATTCTTTGCCTAACGTCCCCGCGACAGGCCGCTCCTCCTTCCTTGCAAGTCTTGTCGGGGCCCCGTCGCAAGGTCACTTTCAGGAGATTTGCTGGTTTGCGTCTCTTCTTCACTTCTCCCTATTTCCTTCAGAGAACAAATCCCCTTTGAAGTCATTGCCAATTTTCCTACTCACCACTGCCATTCTCTTTACATTTGACATTTGAGCGATAATTAGGCAAGAAAACTCTAAATAGATTAATGGCACAAATTTTGCATGTAGCAAAGATAAGTTTTTCACTAAATTTCATCGACGCAAAATCCACAAAATCAACTAGTTCAGGCAAAGTTTTCCTCTTGACATCTTTCTCAATGGTATTTTTAATGGGGTCAGTAAAATCGAAAGTAACCCAACAAAGGCTCAATTTGCTCACAAACAGGTTCATCTTATCTGCATTGGGTACATCTTCTCCGCTAATGATGAGTGCAAAAATCTATATAAGCTTAGCTTGTTCAAATTGAACCCATGAAGAAAAAATTTAATCCTTGAGACAAATCTCGACATGAGCCAGGAAAGGGGAAGCAAGCGACAGGATTAGAAATTCTAAATCTCGCTCACGAAAGCAAGCACAAACTTTTTATAATGTGGGATCCGCATCACAAAAGAAGAGTGGGTTGGGGAAATTTTTGCGACATTGCAAGGTGCATTGATGAAAAATCAAAGCTCGAAAGCCACGAGATCCAACAATGAATGCAGAAACTCAAATGTAGAGAAATGCAAGAAAATGTGTTCCAAAAGGAGCGAATAACTATAATGAAAATGAGTTCATAGATAAACTTCAGTATAGATAATAACACCTGTGCACCTTCTGTTTTGTTTTTATTTTTCATATAACTTTGGGGCATATTGGTCTTTTGCTAAGATTTGAAAAATTCAGATTCCTTCTTGCGATCTAAATTGGGATTTCAGATATTGGGCCCCCTATTTGTTTTTTTCCAAATTTTGACAACATTTTTCTGGGATTTTTCCTAGTAAAATATGAAGAATTTCATATAAAAAGACAAATAATATGAAATGGGGAACAGTATTTTTTTTTTGGGCCAACGGAATAGTAATTTAACTAGAAGTATGAAAGGTAGAGAGCATATCTCATTACCTAGATTTACTTTGCAATGTGCCTAAGTGGAATTTTCTTTTTCTTCTTATTGGTTTTAGATAAACAACGTGTGCCTCATTGATTTTAAATCATTAAGTGTCTATTTGGATTGGTGGTATAAACTATTTTTTTTATATGATTTACGAAATATAAAATAAATATGTGAAAGAATATTTACCTCAACTTGTATGAACATACTTCTTTAACACTTTCCCAAACAAACAGATCCTGAGCACATTAGATCTTAGTGTTTGTGTTAAAATAATTTTGTCGGCCACAACTAGTGCCCTACCAACGACACTTGCGTTTTGTGGAAGCAAACAAAATTTGTCGAGGCTTGTAACAAAAAAAAATTGTCGCGGCAGTACTAATTTTTGCTGACAAAAACCGTAATCGGACCAACCAAACCCTTTAGGGTTTACCCTAACCAGCCCAAACCCACTTCTCCAACCAAACCTCGACTGTCCGAACTTCTCTGTCTTCTTCCCTCTTCTATTACAACACTTCTCTTCACTGTGCTCCGCTCAATTTTACTCATTTTTCTTTAGAGCTCAATATGTCAACAATGGAGGTTGGAACCCTAAGCTCTGTGGACAGGACGGTGTGGATTGGCTCTCTTGTGGACGCTTTGGTGGCGGAGGCTTTTGTTGCTGCTGGGAAAACTCTCGCTTGCCTTCTCGTAGCGGTAATACTTCCACGGCCACAGTTTTTGTTTATTTTAGGATATTTAGTTCGAATATTCTCGCAATTCATGTCAATGACACAATAAGTACTGATTATTGCTCCAACTCGTTTGGTTTAAAGCTTGCATTTTTACTGTTGTTTCATGGTTTTCTGGATATTTGTTGTTTTGTAGGTTATGTTGGTTTTTTGAAGTAACTATATTTCCACTTTGTTGGGTGTAAAGTATTGTGTTTGTGGAAAAAGTAAAAAAGGTTTTGATTCTGTGGGCATTATGCTTTATATCAGTGCGTGACATATATTTATCTTACTAATGCTCCTGACTTCCTTGAGGCTGCTCTGTTTGTTCATTTTGGGACATTTAGCTCAAACATTCTTTCTATTCATGCCTATGGCGCAAAAAGTACTGTTAACCCTTTTCAGCTTGAAGTTCACATTTTAACTCTCCTTTCATACTTTTTGTGAGTTATTTTAGTTTTCTTTTCCCTCCCTTAAGTGTATTGATGTACCCACTTAGTTGAGAGTAAATTGTCCTGTTTGTCAAAAACGCTGCTATAAGCCTAGTGTGGTATATATTGAGGTTGCTCTGTTTATTGTAATCTGAGATCTATATTTAGTTGTGTGCCAGGAATATTGGCTTTGGCTTCTACATAATTTAGTGATTTTTCATGTTTTCTTTGGTTTGTTGAAACTTAGGATTTATAGTGTCTAGGACTTTACTTGTGCTTTTAGGACTGATTGTGACTAAACTAGATACTTTTCAAATGCCTGTTGATTGCTTCAGGTTTTTCAAATGCCACTCCAGTCTCTCTCTTTTCCTGTTTTTTTTTTCCTTTGGGTTTCTATGGAGGTGTTCAGGTTAGCTTAATGATGGTGCAGACTAGATTTTGGGCCATTCATAATGCATTTTGGTGCTTTCTAATTGCTATATTTGCTCTTGGTCGTGATTAAGGACACCATTAAATCTTTCATTTCCACTAATTCCGCCTATCTACATGTGAAAAAGGATTCCTATGAGCCATATTCTGGCTGAGGATGTGATGGGGTCTTGAAGAAATCTTGTTTGCACAAGGCACGTGATCGATTTTGTTGTCTCACCTCTTGACGTAGCAATTTGTATATTTTCTCACTATGTTTTGGTTAGAGTATTGTGTGATTATTAATACTCTATTTGTCCGTCTTCTCAACTTTGTCAAAATTGAGAATTCTTTCTTGTCAATTTGATTTTATTGGAGCTATTGGCAGTTTACAAAATATTTTGGTCTATGCTTTGAATGGAAATTGTCAATTTACAAAATATTTTGTTTATATTGACCCTAGAATGGATCTCTGCAAATCGATGCCAACAAGTCGCCAAACTTGAGCACCATAGATGGAAGGTAAGAGAACACACATCTTTCAAATTGTGATGGAGTTCGTTTTATTCAGAATGTTCTGTCACGCTGATGTATCTCAATTCTTGTGTAAATTTGTAGGTTTCCTCTAGATGAACTCCGCCAGAAAGAGCGTACTTGTGAGGAAAATAAGGATGCTAGTGATACAGAGGATGACGATGACGATGAAGATGAGGTAGAGCAGGATGACGATGATGATGATGGAGATGATGAGGACTTCTCAGGTGAAGGAGAGGATGATGAAGATCCTGATGACAATCCTGAGGTCAATGGAGCTGGAGACAGTGACGATGATGACGACGACAACGATGAGGACGAGGATGATGAAGATGGAGAGGAGGAGGAAGAGGAAGAGGAGGATGAAGAGGAGGAGGAGGAGGGTTCGCAACCACCTCCAAAAAAGAGGAAGTGAATATGATTTGCAGTCTCCTTTGTAATGTTGTCATTAGACTTAGTTGTTAGGGCAGATTTATGATCCTCCACGAGCAGAGGCCTATGACCTAGTAGTCTTTTATCACATCTATGATTATATAAACTTGATAATTAATATATTCACATTGTTGTTATTATTGTCGTTTTTCTTCATTGTGTCTATGACCCCTGAAGAATGTGTTTTATTGAAGATGATGATTATTCTTGCCCTTTTGCCCACCCCCTTCCCCTTCTCATTGAAATTCTCAATTTGAATTTTGACTACAAGTACACCAAATTCTAGCCTGCCTTTTCTTATTGATTAAGCTTCAATGGTTCAATTTTAAATGGTCAGACCAAATCTTAAATGGTTTGGAGTTGATAATTGATACTCCCTCCGTTCTTAAAATAAGACTATGTTAATTTTTTAAAAAAGATTAAGGAAATTAATTAAATTATTTTAAAATATTTATATTGATCATTTTTTTTAAAATTAATTTATCTGACTTATAAACTGATGTATAATTTAATTATATAATACATATTATATAATTAAGTAACTTAGTTAATTTCTTTAATCTCTTCAAAAAAAATCAACTATATCTTATATTTAAGGTCGGAGATAATATATAATTTTGGATGAGGCGAATTACATCTCATTTTACGTAGCAGGTTACAGGAAACTAACTACATTTTTTGGGTTAAATTGGTGAAAAGTCCCTATTTAGAAATTTTATTAATTAGAAGTATCTTGATATGTTTTTATATCCAAAAAGCATCAATATTCTACAAAATTTCATTTCATTTGCACAAAGAATCGATACTCGAATTAAGATCTATTTTACCATTAAAATTTTTAAATAAGCACTTTTACCTGATTTTCGCTTTTTTCTAAAGGAACCAAACCCCACTGTAAATAAATATTACCTTCGGTCCTAATTATAAGACAAAGTTGATTTTTTTTGGAAAATTAAGGAAGCTAAATAAGTTACTTAATTATATCATATGTTATGTATTCTTAAATTATATATTAATTTATTAGTCAGACTAATTATTTTAAAGAAAAAAATATAAATATAAATACTCTAAAGTAATTTAATTAGTTTCCTTAATTTCTCCAAAAAAATCAACTTTATCTTATTATTAGGACTGGAGGGAGTAACTTACTTTTCTCCATTATAAATTATAGTTCAAAATAACCTGTTAGATAAAATGAGATAATTTGGAGCATCTAAAAAAACATTAGTCATTTCATCACTTTTGCACTTCTTTCTTTCTTAATTTGAAAGCATCACATAAGTATGTCAATGGTAATAAAATATACTACTACAATGGAAATACAATAATGATTTGTTAATCAGACATATTAAACACGTGCTCATTTAACTATACCTTAAAACATGGAGTTAATCATCAATTAATCAAAATTAATACATTTTATAAGATCATGGAAAATTTGAAAATGTATGCATTATAATTATTTTTGGTTGTATAAAAGATATTTTTCAAAAAACATAAATGTTTATTATTATGTTAAATAGGGGTATTTTGGTCAAAAGTCTTCCATTAAAAATTTTATGGGTGAGAATGATTTAAATCAGAATACTATTATTTTGTGGGTACAAAATTTACAAAATATCAATACATTTTGTGTATAAAAATTTATCAAGTCTTTAAACCAACAAAATTTTTAACGGGGCTTATCCATAATATGTCATGTAATGATATAACTAATCTTATTAAGTTTTGAAATTTTTTACATTTATACAGATAACTCTCATATTATTAATTTTTTTGCCCACCTCATATTATTAATTTTATTCATTATTTAAAGGGTTTATATGCATGTAATAACTGAGAGGGTTGTATACAAACAAAAATAAAGTGTAATAAAGTATAAAATCATCAATAATTTAATGCTATCTCTATATGCTATAAAGTTTAAGGGAGGTTATGATTAAGTTTTATAAATTAAAGAGATTATTTGCACATGGTTTTAAATCTAGAAAGGTTTTAATTAATTTAAGAAAGAAAGAAAAGAGGGGAGGAATTAGAGGGAAAAATGAATGCTGATTGCCGACTAAAGATGAGAATAGGAAAGGAAAACAGCGATCACAGCGATTGATTATCCTAGTTGTAATAGAAGTAGAAACCTATATATAATATATAATTATATATACAAAAAGACTCAAGTTTCTTGTTTCAATGACGGGCAAGTCTCTTTCTGGAGACTGAAGAAGCATATGAGAGAGAGAATAGTGAAAGAAACATCATCGTTCTCGGTTAGACACAAATCCAGAGACACACACACATTGTGATGGGGTTCAAACTCTTGTGCGCAACCTCGGTACGTAATGCTTATTCTCTTCCTCTCTCTTCTGTTCAATAAATCATATTTTTTATTTCAATCATAGTTTTGGGTTAGATATTATGGGCACAATACATCATTGAAAATGATATACATATATATATATATATGTGTGTGCGCGCGCGCGCGCGTATTTTAATTAGTAGTTAGATTGATCCTGCTGGTTTCGTCGCTAAGCTATGGTTGTTTTTTAGTGTATTGAAGTCTGATTCAGCCACATAAAGTTTCGGTTTTTTCATCTAGTTCAAAAAAATATATGGGGAAGAAGACCAAATAGCCGGTCTGGTTTATATGATGAAAATATTTTGAAGGAAAAGAAAAATATTACCTCATGAAAAATATTTTTGGTTGAGCTGCTTGATAGACTGAAAAGCTCTTTCATAGTTTCATGAGATGATATTTTCATATTTATTCATGGGAAGATTTATTCCTCCCACTTCTTACGTGGGAAGCAATTTTTCAAGTTAGGAAATTCCAAGAAGCCCCCTTCATCTTCTTCCTTCATCATTGTGTGAGGGGTATTTTGGGTATTTTACTTTTGTTTCCTTAATTCATTAATTTCCGTTCTTTTTTTTCATTTGCATACCAAATACACACATGGTTCTAAATTTTCCTTCCTTTCCATCAACTTAACTCGAAGTAAAACCTTGGTCGTGACAAAGGTTATTGGAAAAGATTACTCGTCATAATTTGTTGGCTGATATGGTGTGACTGGAACGAATGTATACACTTTAAACTTTGAGGTGAGCATTGATAACACTGTGACAAGAGGGGAAGCAATTCTATAAAGCATGACAACATCGAATCAAAAGATGGGAGATACTAACCCGACGACTCACACAAACCCATTAGGGCCTCAATATCCAACCTTGAACGAGAGTCATCTAATTATTGAGACTGACGGTGCCTTCTTTCATACCAGCGGTAAAGCAGCTTGTGGGGGTGTACTTAAAAATTCACAAGAGTGTGTGTTGGAAGGGATCCTCCTAAATTTGGAATCGGGAGACTTCTTAACTGCTGAAATTTGTGGCTGTCAAATTGATCTCAAAAGAGCTTGGGACCGTGGTTTTAAGGATATTTTGTTCATGAGTGATTCGATGGAGGCCCTTCATTTGATATTTAATGATATACCAGACATACATGAAGACCAAAATCTTATCATGGATGTCAAACAAATGCTCCAACCAATTGGACAATGGTTTTTCAATATATTGATAGAAACGAGAATGGCGTGGCTGATTTCTTAGTGAAGTAGGCATTAGACCGTGATGCTGGATGGGAGAGGGGTGTCTCCATTGATTTCCTTCTCCATTTACTCTCCATTGAGTGTATCTACCGTTAGATCAACTATCAATAGTCAAGATTTAATAATATGTAAAAAATAAAATTATAATAAAAATCCACAATGATAAATCTCAACCATTGAAAGTTGATCTAATGGTAGATACACTCAATGGAGAGTACATGGAGAGGAAAATCAATGGAGACACCCCTCTCCCGATGCTGGATTGCAAATTTTGGGTCCTCACACTATAAATAAAATATTACCCTTGGCTGCCCCTGACTAGGACATCATAGTTTTTTTATTCTAGTTTATTTCCAGTGTATAAAAAAAATAGGGTTAAGGTGCAAAAATACCCATGAATTTTTCTCAAAAGTGCATTCAACACCATAAACTTTTTTTAGGTGTAAAAATACCCATGAACTTCTCAAAATGGGGCAAAAATGTCAAACCGTTAATTGGTACAAACGTCCGTTTTGTGGGACCCACAATTTTATTTTTTGAGGTGTAAAAATACCCATGAACTTTTCTAAAAGTGCATCCAACACCATAAACTTTTGAAAAGTTCATGGGCATTTTTGCACCCAGAAAAAATTTTATGGTGTTGGGTTCACTTTTTAAAAAAGTTCATGGGTATTTTTGCATGTCAAAAAATAAAATTGTGGATCCCATAAAATAGACGTTTGTACCAATTAACAGTTTGACATTTTTGCCCCATTTTGAGAAGTTCATGGGTATTTTTAAACATAAAAAAAGTTTATGGTGTTAGATGCACTTTTGAAAAAAATTTATGGGTGTTTTTACAACTTAACCCAAAAAAAATATAAATTGTCTTTAGTCAATTACTGTGTTTAATGTAAGACTTCAATCTACGTTCTCCTAAATTTGTACTCTCTCCCCTTAAACTATCTTTATATATTGACTTACAACATTTGGTGTAGGCAATTTTCGGGCTCGTAATCATCTCATTATTGACTCCATGCTGGTACGTTATCCTCAGAAACATTGAGCTGCAAGTGATTTCAAACTCAAAAAACAATACAGTTTCAGAATTACAATCTCAAGTTTCCCACTCCGCCAAACTATTACACCCCTTCACTTCATCTTCAACCAATTTAGCTCGCTTTCTGGGTTCCACCTTCAACAATACCCCTAACAATGTCTCCTTCTTCGACATTGAGACCAAAGTTAGTATCTTTTTCGGTTTTTCTCATCCAATTCAAACATGACTCTTTCTAATTTCAATCCCCTTTCATTTTTGTTTAAGAAAAGTTCTGTTCTATTGCAGGTTGCTCCAGTTTTGTTTCAAGCATTTCAGAATATTCCTCACTTGGCTGAGATCTCATACATTGATACAGAAGGTCTCTTCTTCTCATACTTCATCGATCATGATCGGACTCTTTCATTATACTCTAACTCCTCGTTTTCTTCTCCCTTGAGAGCTTCAAAAATGATTTACTATGTTCAATCTGTAAACCCTACCACTGGAGGACTATATGGTGAATCCAGAATATATGAGCATCCTATTAGCACAAGTTGGATTCAGGAAGCTGTGAATAGTTCCCATGGATATTCCACCTTAGGACCAATGTGGAGCAATGATCGTCAAATTTTATATGTTAATTTGGAGAGAGTATCAAGAACAGGGGTGATCTCATTAGGGTTTGTAGCAACTTCAGTTATTGATTTTGTCACCCCTATTATTGGGAGTCAAGGTGAAAGCTTATTACTGTATTTGGCTTCCAAACAAGGGAAAGTGATTCTCCAAGGATTCAAAAGTGTCCATACAGATATAGTATTCTCTAACGATACAGCTTCCTTCTATTTAGTGAAGTCAAATGGTGACCAAATGAGTTATCTAAGCTCTGTTTCATGCAAGGATGATGAAGCCTCTGCTTCAGTTTTAAAAATTGGGGCTACTCAGTTTTTGACACAATGCTCATCAATTGATATAATGGGAGTAGAATCGGTATGTTTCAATCATTTTACATGTTCAATGAATCATGAAACTATTTCCAACAAAATCAAATACTCCCTTTAGTCCTTAAGTAAGACATATTTAAGGAATTGATGCTGATTCTAAATATAAGACATAGTTTCCATATTGTCAATATTTTCCTAATTTATCCTTATTGATGCTCCCTCAACAATAATCAAGGAGAAGAGAGAATGAGGGAATTAAAAAAGATGACTAGGGTATTTTGAAAAATACATGTCATATTAACTTACTTAACTAACTTCCTTAATCTAATCAAATTAAGTAAATATGTCTTATATTAAAAGACAGGAGGGAGTATTTTGTTTTTTAGGCTTTGAATCTTATTACTCTGTCAAGGAAAACTAATCATATTTTGCAAGTTGAAGTTATAATCAATTACAGTTTGGTTGTATTTCAGGTTTATGTCATAGCTATACAGCGAAATGGATTGGTGGCCTTTGTACACAAGAGTGTAAAACTTGGGTTAGTGCTGATGAGTTGTATGATAGTTGCTATATTGATCTCCATCTCTAGTTTTGCATTGTTAAATACTGTAGTGGGTTGGAGAGAGATGCATTTGTGTGCCTCTTTAATCAAACAAATGGAAGCCACTCAACAAGCTGAGAGGAAGAGTATGAATAAGAGTGTTGCATTTTCCAGTGCGAGCCACGATATTCGTGCTTCTCTTGCCGGTCTTATTGGTTTGGTAGAGATGTCTTATGAACAAGTTGCCCCTGATTCAGAACTAGAGACCAATTTAAAACAAATGGGTGCTTGTATAAATGACTTACAAGGTAGAGTTTGCTAATTCTAATTACCCTGATTCTTGGACTTGAAAAACTCAACTTTTTGTGTTTTAACTTTCTCAAGAAAGGCACTGACTGATTTTATGCTTGTAGGGCTATTGAATTCTATTCTTGATACAAGTAAAATTGAGGCAGGGAAAATGCAACTTGAGGAACAAGAATTTGATATATCCCAGGTCATAGAAGATAAAGTTGACTTGTTCCATGCTGCGGCAATGAAAAAAGGTGTTGATCTTGTATTGGACCACTGTGATTGTTCTGTTATCAGATATTCACGCGTAAAAGGCGACAAAGGAAAGCTTCAGCAAGTTTTATGTAATTTACTGAGTAACGCTGTTAAGTTTACTGATAAAGGACACATAGTAGTTCGAGCTTGGGTTCAAAAGCCGAGTTTCCAGAACTCAATAATTTCTACTCACAGATACAGTTTCATGAAACTCTTGTCATGCTTGTTTCGCAAGAAAAATCAAGCAGATATTGAAGTAGAAGCCATGAATAGTACAATCCAACAAGACCCAAACTACTTGGAGTTTGTGTTTGAAGTGGATGACACTGGAAAAGGAATTCCTAAGGAGAAGCAAGCGTCAGTGTTTGAGAACTATGTTCAAGTCAAAGAAACTGGTTTAGGATTAGAAGGCACTGGCTTGGGACTTGGTATTGTGCAATCACTGGTAGGCACCTTCTTTCTTCTTCTTCTTGTTCTTCTCATTTGTTTCAAATAAAGTTATTACTAAACTATTAAAATGTTCTTTCGTAGGTACATTTGATGCATGGGAATATTGGAATTGTGGACAAGGAAATTGGTGAGAAAGGAACATGCTTTAGATTCAGTGTCCTCCTTGCCTTAAGCGAGACATTAACCGGTAACATTAGTACAAGGGAAGTTAATGATTCAAATAAACCTCAGAGACAAGATATGAACACTCCTAGTTCTAGTTCTAGCATATGTTCCGTCAGCCCAAGATTACCTATTTTTGCTTCTAATAATAGGTTAAGAAAACCTCGTGTTGTTCTTCTTATTCAAAATGAAGGGCGTCGAAGGATTACCAAGAGGTTCATGGAGAGATTAGGGATTAAAGTTAAGGTTGTGAAGAAGTGGGAACATTTGTCTCAAACTCTCAAGAAGATCAAGCAAAAGCAATGTAATTCCAGCCATAGCTCTACAGGAACATCATCATATATGAGTTCTGATCAGTCTACACCTCACAATTCTAATAATGCTCGAGCCAAAGAATTTCCTTTGAGTGCCGCGGATGGAGCAGACTATATCTCTTCGATTTTTAACAAGTTCGAAGATGGAACTTCCATGGGTTTTGTCCTGCTTGTGATTGATTCATTAGCAGCACCCTTACCAGAACTTGGCATGATGATATCTGAGTTCAAAAGAGGCCTCAGAAATCC
This sequence comes from Inga oerstediana, assembly GCA_963210345.1. NCBI lineage: Eukaryota > Viridiplantae > Streptophyta > Magnoliopsida > Fabales > Fabaceae > Inga > Inga oerstediana. Next base: position 46,207,575 of record OY723407.1, read on the forward strand.
ATGTAAGGTTGTTTGGTTAAATATGCCACTCGTGCACAATGTTGATTTCAAAGCACTTGATGATGAAGATGTGATCGATCCAAACGACATTGTCTTGTCCAAACCATTACATGGTGCTCGTTTGTTCAACATTGTCAGGCTTCTTCCTGAGTTTGGCGGTGGTTCTACATGCTTATCTGGAACTGGAAGAGCAAATAGAGACAGTAGTTTTCACAGTACAATGAGAAAAACATTAAAAAAATCCTATGTGCCAAGATATCAATCACCTGTTTTGGACAGAATAGAACTTCCCTCACTTGATCCACCCCCATTTCAAGATTTGGAACTACAAGCAGATTGTGATGATGGTTCATGGAGGTCCTTCAAGGCAAGGAATTCTCAAGATGATCATGGAGAGATACAAGAATGTAGTACTTCAAGCAGTGACAAGCCCTTAAGTGGCAAAAGATTTTTGGTCGTCGATGACACTGGATATCTACGTATGATCGCTTCAAAGACTTTGAAACAGTTAGGTGCAACAAGTATGGAATGTAACAATGGTGAAGATGCAGTGAACCTAGTTGAACAGAGTCTATCTGAGGCTTTCCCCTATACTCCTTATGATTATATATTAATGGATTGTGAGGTAAAGTAACACAAATCCTATAAAGTAACCTTATCTATAGTAAGGAGAGACTAGGGAGATAGACACTTCCTTCAGTCCTTTATATAAGACATATACCTAATTTGATTAGATTAAGAAAAGTAGTTTAGTTAGTTAACATGATATATATTTTTTAAAACACCCTAACCATTTTCCTTAATTTCCTCATTCCCCCTCTTCCCTGATTATTGTTGAGGGGGTCTCAATAGGGGTAAATTAGGAAATGATTAACAAATATGAAAACTATGTCTTATATTTAGGATAAAGATCAACACTTCAAATATATCTTGTATTAAGAACGGGAGGAGTACTGAAGTGTAAGCCTCGCTTGTTTCAGACCCCACCTGCAAGAAGCGGGGCCCACTGTTCTTTGTTTTATCTCTCTGCTCATTTGAGGAGATAGTGATTGACTATATAGTGATATGTTATGTTGTGTGTGATTGAACAGATGCCGGTAATGGACGGGTTCGAGGCGACAAAGCAAATAAGGAAGATGGAGAAGAGTTATGGGATTTACATACCTATCATGGCATTAACAGCTCATACGTCTGAGAAGGAAGCAAATAAGATCAAAGAGGCAGGAATGGATGCTCAGTTAAGTAAGCCACTAAAGAAAGAGCATTTATTGGATGCCATCAGATTCATAGACAGTAAATTGTGTTAACATGTCAATGATCTAAGAGGCACAATTTTGTTCATGTGAATGCCATAAACGAAACACTACTGTAGGAATTGAAGAGAATGGAGAGTGTTTTTTAATATATTTATATATTTATATCTCCAAAGATATGATAACATCAAATAAAACACTCAAATTAATTTTGTTCCTTCTTGATCTTTGGTTCTGTTTTACTTGTCATTATAATAGGATTGATTAAATTTTTGATATGATGAGGCGTTAAATTTCATCATATGATCTGAAATTTTTCAGACTTCACTTTTTTCAAAACAGGAAAAAAAACATGAATGTATTTTTAGATTCCAAATGATCAATATTGGCATTTTTTTTTTGGGTCTGCCAACAATTTTAAGGACTTGTTCAGCCTACCCTTATTAATATATTGTTTTTCTTCAATCCAAACCCTTACAATCATTTCTTCAAAATTGGGATTGTTTTCATCATAAAGGTGGATTGAGTTTTAGTTTGTCTCCAGGTTGCTTGAGCTGATCTACAATGAAGACCATCTCTAATGTAACGGCATCTAATTAATTTATGTTGGTTGTGGTATTTTTGCAACCTTTTGAAATCTTCACGTGCACTCTTGCATTCAAAGGAACTCTGTGCGCCAGGGGCACATTCATGAATAGTTTGTGGATATATTTGCAGTTTAACCTTGTTATTAATAATAGCTCAACAGAATTTTGAAATTTTATAAAGGTAAATTTTTATTATTAAGAAAAGTTCACATATCAATAAAATGTTAGTTGAGGTGGTAAGCGGCCTCATCCCGTAAGCAGGAGAACCTCACCAATTCAAATCCTGAAAAGTACATTCATTAAAAAAGGCGAAAACCCTTTGTAAGAAAAAGTAAACCTTTATCAAATTAAAAAAAGAAATCGCGTCACTAGATTTGATTGGAGAATTGGTCTAATAGTTATAAGTGAATTGACTTGAGTTTTTTCTTTTTTAAAAAAAATATAGATATTATACATAGTACTCGTTTGATATAGCTTATTTTTAACTTAGAAGTGCTTATAAATCATAATTTACGATATACGAGGTAAGTATGTGAGAGAAATTTTATCTCGACTTATGTAATAAGCACTTATATCCAAAAAAAAATTATCCCATAGAAAGCTAGCCTAAAAAGGGAACTAATAATAAAAGTAAAGTCAAATGGTTTAGATATCACCTGCTGGCCAAAAAAAATTGGTTTAGATATCACCTAATTAGTCATTAATAAAAGTACACACAAATTGTGTAGATATCACCTAATTAGTCATTAATAAAAGTACATACAAATTGTGTAGATATCACCTAATTAGTCATTAAAAAAAAGTACATGAAAATTATGTAGATATCACCTAATTAGTGATTAATTAAAAAAAATATACTAGCGAGGGAAGATCACGATGCATCCCCCTCTCTGGTCTCTACCCTTAGTCTATGTTTGGTATGCGGTATTGAATTTTGATGGATTGGGATTGGGATTGGGTTTGATACTTTAAAAATATGTTTGGTATGAGGTGGTAATTGGAGGGAATGATTTTACTAATATTATTTAATAAACATATATTAATTATAAAATGACACCAATACCCTACCCAAAATCCCAAACAATCGATCAAAAGTCTGTCCCAACAACCACAATTGCAATAGCTGCTTCTGCAATTCCTGCAGCTTTTGTCACTTCATCTCTTTCATCATCACCCTCCTCTTCTTCCCAATCTCTCAAAACCCCACACCTTCCCTTCCTCTCCATGTTGGCATTTCTTAGCAGGGAATGGTACGATTTGGAAAAATCCAAGCGCATGAAGGCATTCCGATGTGGTGAGTTTGATGATTGTATAGAAAGGGCTGAATTTGATTATTGTATAGAAAGGGCTGAATTTGATGATTGTATAGAAAGGGTTGAATCCTCCCAGTGGAAAAATCTGTGATCACGATGCCTTCAGTTCATGTACGGCAATATTTACGCCGCTGGTGAGGAAAAATCGAAGAGGGAGTGATTGTGAGAGAGATTGATTAGGTTAAAATCAGGGTATTTTTGTCTGAAAAAATTTAAATCAAGGGTAATTTTGTCTCTACAATTTTGGAATCCAGGGATTGAAAACACAAAACCAGGGGAGAGGTGGCTTTGCAGCAATCCCTCTTTCGTGGCATTCCCAATCCCTGATTATTCATAATCCCTAGTACCAAACAATATATTTTGACTTAATCCCTCACCCAATCCCTATCCCTATCCCTACCCCATGTTACTTCGTACCAAACATAGCCTTAAGTCTCTCTCATGTGGGAACAAAATAGTATAGTGGACATTATGATTGAACCATTTTTTAATTAATACTGCCTCCAAACATTAAACGTATAAACCAGATAAAAAAAATGTGCGGTTGGTCTCTTGTTTTTTAAAAATAAAATAAAATACCTCTTCCAATCATTTATATTGAAAACTAACTTCAATTATGAAAATTCTCTTTACATGTGTAAAAAGAATAAAAAGGGCAACCCTTTCCAGGACCTATTGGCCACATAACAACAATATTTAAAATTAGTTAAAAGCATTAACTATATAAAAAATATACTTTATTTTTTAAATATATCTTTATTTATGATTGGGTAAAAGAAAGAATAATAAAAAAAATTGTGAAAAAGAATGTATGGGGAAAATTAACTCTTAGAGTTAGAAGTCAATAATGGTGTGTAGGAAAGTCGTAGAGTAGGAACGGAGTAGGAACGGCTTGTCTAATTCATACGTGTAAATCTGTATATATATAGATCATATGTAACATTGAATAAGATGGATAACCACGATATTGCCTGCAAAACTATGGTGTGACAATAAAGCAGCACTTCATATAGCTTCAAATTCTGTGTTCCATGAACGAACAAAACATATTGAAATTGATTGTCATTTTATTCGTGATAAGATCAAAGAAAATGTTGTATCTACAGGACACATACGATCCGACGATCAACTGGCAGATCTTCTGACGAAAGCCTTACATGGGACACGGGTTAAATATCTTTGTAACAAGTTGGGCATGATCAATATATATGCTCCAACTTGAGGGGGAGTGTTAGAGTTAGAAGTCAATAATGGTGTGTAGGAAAGTCGTAGAGTAGGAACGGCTTGTCTAATTCATACGTGTAAATCTGTATATATATAGATCATATGTAACATTGAATAAGATGGAAGAGAACCTTAAGATTTCACTTCTGTACATTAACGAAGAGTAAAATGGGTGGAAAAAAATAATTTATTACTTAGACAAAATGAAAAATGAAAAGGACCCGACATGCCATTTTAAAAAAGAGGGACCTTATAAATAGGTATGGAGGGAGTATCAACTAAATCATCATCGATCATGGACTCATTGAAAATGGGGTAAATATTAAATCGGTTAGGTGGGTTTGTACTTTCATTAGTTGAGGTGTTTCTTCTTTACACGCACATAATGATGCATGGATATTGAGAGATATTGATAATTTGCCTGAACTTGATTTTGAATAAAATCCAAATTACGCAGACCAAATAATTAAGAAAAAAACAGAATTTCTTCAATTTTCTGTCAATATACAATTATATATATGATTTATTTTATCTTGTTTCACATCTTTTATAGGAGTATCAACTGTTATTTTCTAGATAATTTAGTTAGAATTTTATGTTATTGTAATATAATGTAATGTATGAAAAAGAAATCAATTTGAATGATATAATTGACATAAAAAAGAAAGAAATGTCAATAACATTACATCATTGTTTATTAATACATTTTTCTATTGTGACACAAAATATCAATATCTCAAATCAATTGAATAAATTTAACAAACATATAAACAACTTTGATTACTAATTTATTTTTGGGTTAATATAACTTTTGGTCCCTGAAGTTTGATCTAATTTGGGTTTTGGTCCCTCAAGTTTGAAATCGGTGGTTTTGGTCCCTGAAATTTCACCCGATTTTGGTTTTGGTCCCTAAAGTTTGAAATCGGTGGTTTTGGTCCCTGAAGTTTCACCTGATTTTGGTTTTGGTCCCTCAAGTTTGAAAAGGACTTTTTTTTTTTTCCTGGATCGGGTCGGGTTTTTTAATTGGGTCACCGAGTCCTTTTCAATCTTGAGGGACCAAAACCAAAATCGGGTGAAACATCAGGGACCAAAACCAAAATCGGGTAAAACTTCAGGGACCAAAACCACAGATTTCAAACTGAGGGACCAAAAGTTATATTAACCCTTTATTTTTTGATACTCATTACTAATTAATTGATTAAATTGAATTGAGAATGATTTAACCGGCCTAATTTGATTTTGAATTGTAATCCAGACTCCATAGGAATCAGAGTGTATACATGAGCCAAGTATTTATTTCACTCAAAAGTAAAATTAGAAAGATAAAAAATTATTGAAAATAAGAAAAAGAATGGATGGAGAAAGAGGTGTGAGAGAGATAATTAATACAATAATATACTCCTCATGTCCTATAAAAACTTTAAATTTTATTAACTATACCTTAAAATTTAACAACTTTCTAATTTTATCCTTATTTTAATAATATATACAGTACTCAAGGAAAACATGATGTACATTGTACACACTAATTAATAGGGTAAAAATTAAAAACATTTCATGCATGTTTTAAGTGTATTTTATAAATAGCATATCATTACGCCTAAAAAATTTGTACTCTGTTAGAACCGGCTATCACCCAAGAGGGGGGTGAATTGGGTGTATAATAAAAACTTAAGAGCTTTAAAAATCTTTTCGTATCTTAACAAAAGCGGTAAGTATGAAGGTTTATAAATCAACAGTTAGATAAAATAATATATACTGGAAATATAAGAGTTTAGGGAAGAGAATATGCAAACTGTGATTTATCCTGGTTCGGTCCAATCTGTGATGGCCTACGTCCAGTCCCCAGGCTCCTCCCGAGATTTTCAAATCCACTATCTTCTTGTTTAATCCGGGCACAAGAAAAGCCTTTACAATCCCACAAGCTTAGCCGGGTACTTGTGAAACCTTTTACAAATCTCTCACTGAAATACTCCCCCTTACGGCAAGTCTTACGAGCAGAGCAATCCCGAAGATCTTTCTCTCCTGCTTACTCATGCAAGTCTTACGAGCAGCAACGTTCTCTCCTGCTTACACCCCTGTAAGTCTTATGAGCAGCAACGTTCTCTACTGCTTGCACCTTGTAAGTCTTACGAGCATAATGTCTTACTAGCAATTTTCTCTACTGCTTCCCCGTAAGAAAATCAACCCTCTCAAGGTCCCTCTACCTTGAGATCAACTCAGAAATATAGTTGAAGGTGTTTACAAACTCTCTCACAGAGTGGGTATAATCTCACTGAAGTACAATACAAATAATCACTCTCTCAATGATAAGTAAAATAGAAACTGCAAAACAGAGAGTGTTTGGGTAGAAGCAGAGGATTCATGTTATTCGCATGTTGGTGTCGTTGCTCTGTTTTCTCTGTCTCCCATCAACGTTGAGTGCTCTCTTATTTATAGTTGATGAAGATCATGACCGTTGTAAGCATTCGTCCGTTGGAGTCCTATTGCTTCATTTGAACGTTGAGCATATTTGAAAACGAGCTACTGTCCGTTGCAAAATGGAGCGTTTTGTTGAACAGCAGGAAGATTCATTTTGAGTTGTAGTAACGTTGTGGAGCGGGATGAATTCGTTTGAGTTTCCAGACAATTTCTCATGGTGGGTCAAACTTTTGTCGTGGTAAGTAGTTGATACTCGATGTGTAATGATGCCGCCCGCCACAGTTGACTCTTTCATTTGAATCTGCAACCCGAACGTTTAATATCCTGTTTCACACTGCAAAATACTTAATCATTAATATGATGAAGTATTAGTCATGGGTATGTTGGATCATTGGTCAAAAACTGAATTTCTGTCTTCTGGGACTCATCACATTGAGTGAATATATTCGCCGTGACCTCCGTTCTTGAAGATACAACCCAAATATTTAATCTCCTGTTTTACACTTGAAATATATGTTAGTTAATGTTTAGGAACAATAACAAGTGAAAACATAATGATTGTATAACATTTAACCACGTTTGGATTGATGGCTATGAGGCTCTGTTTCGTTTCTGCATTCTGCCACGTTCTCACTTCGAGTGCAATATGGCTCACTCGAGTGAAGTTGATATTTTCACGTTCTGACTTTCTCTCGGGCAAGCACTCGCATCTGCTCGAGTGAATTCTCGAATCACTCGAGCACAACACGTCCTGCTCGAGTGCGTCTTCTGCTTTCATGTGCATGCTTCTTCTCGGGTTATCACTCTCATGTTAAAACTTGCATGTGCTCGAGTGAGAAATCATCCAATGCTCGAGCATGAATCCTAGTGCTCGAGTGATGCAATTTTCTTCACGTTTCAGCTGCTTCTGGACATCACTCGCACAACTTTTTCAGAGAGTCAGTTTTTACACTCGCGGGTGATGTGGGGCCACTTTAGAAAAATTTTATTCATTTGATTCAAATGATGTATCATAAGAATGCTCTTACCATATGCATTCCAATGCAATAAGAATCAGCTCCAAACTCGTTGTATTCTGCAAGTTATGATCGAAAGAGTGTATATTTCGCTATTCTGCACAAGCGTCAACTTCCAGAAGGTATAGCTCCTAGAATATACGTTAAAATTAGGCAAATTACCTATCCATAGAAATATCTTTGAGTCTACTTTTATTTGGCACTGGTCTCGTCTCAATCCGATGTGTGGTTTGTGAGTTATACTCAAAATACCGAACCTGTGTCAAAAAGTGACGGTGATTTCAGTTTCATTTTCCACGATTCATATCTCCTTCATTTGATCTTCTTTCAATGTGATCCTGGTGCCCATTTTACGTGTTGGGAGTCTTCTTTCATATGCCACCGGTTTCGGGTCAATCCGATGTGTGGTTTGAGAGATATGACCAAAATACCAGACCTCGCTCAGACTGAACGTAGAACAGAGTAGAACAGAGTTTTCATCCCGTGCTCGAGTGAACTCATCTGTGCTCGAGTGAGTTCTTCCTGTGCTCGAGTGAAACACTTCGTGCTCGAGCATAACACTTCTGGAAGTGCCAAAACTCATATGTAAGTCATCTTAGCTTCGTATTAACCTATTCCAACCATTATTTGATCATAGAAACCTCCGGTATCATCATAGAAACCTCCAATATCACATCTAACAACTTGAATCTTGATATTCATGATAGATCTTCCAAGTTCTTCATTCTTCAATATCTTTCTTCTTGGTTTTCCTCTTGATAGTAATTCTCCATAACCAAAGTAAGCATCTCCTTGACTATCTTCAATTTCTTCCTTCTTCTTTCTCTTGTTCATTTTCATTAATTCAATCTTCTTCATTCTTTGCTTGACTAATCTACAAAATATGTAACATTAAATATAGTAGTTAGTCAAAGAAATACATTATATAAACTTTTTGCTCTTATCATTGTACATCTATATTTGACATCATCAAAACTAATCATATCTAACATACTCCTCCGGTCTTTAATGTTAAACATATTTGTAGAGATAATCATGATCCTAAATATATGGTAATTTTTTATATTTGTCAACATTTTTCTAATTTATCCTTATTGATGATCTATCAACACTAATCAAGGAGAAGAAGGAAAAAATGAATTAAGGAAAGTGAATATGATATTTTAGAAAATACATGTTATATTAATTAATTTAAATAATTTTTTTTAATCTAAATAAATAAAATAAATATATTTTATATTAAAAATTGGAGAGAATATTTTATAAATGATATATGCAACCGGCCGGATGAAATATGTTGGAAGGGGGGGAAATAACTATGACATTGGGGAAACATGATCCCCAAGTATCCATTTTTTTAATCGGAAAAAAAAAAGTAAATAATGCATTTTCTTGGACATCCCGACGGCAGACAGTAAGAAGCATGCTCGCTTAAAAAAAATGCAAACAATTTGTAGAGAGAATAAAAAATTGTTATGGTTGAAAGAAAAGTATAATGCGCATATATATATATATATATATATATATATAATTATTTTCAAAACTGAGCAAAAGCTTTCCAATTTTTTAGTTAAATATTTTTAGTAGTGAATGTCAACACTCGTTTTTATTTCAATATTCAAAAAGTAATAGAGACGGAATTTAATGGGCATGCAGAAAAGTATAATTATACTGACAAAAATATTCATTTACAATCCCGACGTCGTTCGTCAACGAAAAACAGAAAATACAACGGAAACTTAGTATTTACAGAATTCTCCAAAATATCTAAGCATAAACGAATTAAAAGCACGATCTTATACTCGCCTCAATACACGAGCCAATTACTTCTCGGCGTCTACACCTTTGCCTTTCAATCCATTAGCACTCACTGAAATGTTTATTTAAAAATAGGGTGAGATTCTGAAGAATCTCAGTAGAGACATGCTATCGTCCATAGAAAATGCGAAAATTAAATATGATATGCGACATGTATGCACCAATTAATGAACAATATAAATATATCATCTGCATATATACATGAGTAGGGCCCAGCCCCACTATGCTGCACCGATTGGATTTTCACCAACTCCAATGTAAGTGCCTCTGGCACTACTGGCCCCTCTCTGGGCAAAACATGTTGATTAATAAAGTGCATTTAAAAATAATGGCAACCACACAATCACATAACTATGGCATAGTGTATGAAGGATAATGTCCCTACCTTAAAGCTTTATAATCCCTTTTTCCGGTGTGTCTCGTAACGCATGTCGTTCCTGCTTTCGAATTGGTCCTAAAATATTAAATGTACCAGAAATAGGTCATAACCTATCCAAATATCATTAGACTCTTCCATAGTGTTTGATGTGGTTATATTAGTTTATGGTGAAAATTTACCAAAATGCCCCCGAGACCCCAGCCCGACCCTGTCGTAACAAACCTGATGGCACGTTTTTGCAAAATTTTAACTAAGGCTATTCTAATTTATTCTCGTCAAAGGAATCCATTTTCAGGCTCGAAATTACCAAATTCACTGTAAAATTACAAAAATAAATACTCTTAGCCCCTATTTAAGGATTTCAGTGGCGTTTTCGTAATTATATTTTTTTGACCTCTACTGAAAAAGTGCCCAACTGTAACTCCACCTATTTTTGTCCACTGAGTTCAATGGAATAATTTATTTCATGAAAACTCAACTCCTACTACCAGTTCTGGTCCTGGCCGAAATATTGAAGGGAAAATAGAAAAAAATAGTTTTGTGCTTTATCTTCCAAAAATTGTACTCTTCCACTTCTAATCCTTGGTTAACTCACTTAAACACTTATTAATCATGATTTAAAGGATTTTAGGCAGCATAACCCCTTAGGATTATAGCTTTTCAAATTTCATAACTCAACCAAAAAGCATATAAACCAATCAACAATTACTAACAACAACTTCATACTAACATAAAGTTGAGATTGGTATAGTTACCTCTTGATTTTTGGTGTTTCTCACTCTATGGCGTCCTCTCTCTCTTCTCCTTAACCTTGAGATTAGCTTGCTAACATGGTGATTCATGGAGAAAAAGAGATTAGAGAAACTATTATGTAAGAGAGGAAGCTTTAAACACAGGAACAATATTCCTACCTTAGATTTCTTCCTCCTTAAGCTCTCATCTTCTCTCTAATTTTTTGAAGGAACTCACAAGCTTACTCTCCCTCTTTTCCTTGTGGTTGGATGAAATATGGTGAAGAGGAAGGAGAAATTGTGTGTTATTAATTTGTTCTCCTTTCTTCCTAGCTATAAATCTAATTAATGGTTGAGATCACACCATCTTGCATGCACCATCCCTCCAACCATACCTCCCACCATACCTTCTTACTTTATGTCATCCCTCCTTAACTTTATGCCATGCCTTCACATTATTGGGGTCCAATTGAATTGGGACTAGATTCCTTCTAGTTACACAAACCTTATACCCTTTTTTTACTCTAACTAAACCCATTTCTTCTCCCTTACTTTCATGGTTGGACGAAATTTAGGGTGGAGAAGAAAAGAAATGTTTTTCATAAATCACATAATTTATATAATTGTATTATGTATAATTCCCCCTAATTTCATAATTCTTGATTTATTCTATCAAGAATAATCAAATTATGAATTTTTCTTTATTTTTCTTGATTAATTGAAATTAAATTCAATTAATTAGTAAATAATTAATCTTGGGCTAAATTAGCGAAATTATGATTTTGCTATCGCCTTTGTAATTTAATTCAATTCTTGGATTTATTTTCCCATTTCCTTATGAATATGAATATTTCAAAATTCATAAGATCCAAATTCATGAATATTCACCATTTTATTTAATTACTCAAATAATTACAGTATATTTTTTGTGAATATAAAATTTGGGGTGTTACAGTAAAAATAATAAAATATTATGTTGAAAACATTGAAAATAAGTCTAGAAAATATTTAAGATAACTAAAAAAATGATTATTGAAAATGTCAAAGATTAGCATTAAAAATATAAAAAATGAGTACTAAAAATATGAAAGGTGGGTGATAAAAATTAGCTCAAAGAAAAATTTAAAGGAGAAATTGTACCAAAAAATTACTTTGTGGTCGAGTGTTACTAAAAAAGATTTTAAAGTGTTGGATGCACTTTAATTTAGTGGGTTTTTAGGAGTTAATGACGATATGAAAATTGCTCTTGAAAAAGTACTTTAAGAACTAAATTACACCACAAAATGTTTTAGGATGTTAAATAAACATATGCTGGATGGGCCTTTCCCTTAATTATAATAGTAATAATTAATGATTAACAACTATATATTCTATTATCTTTTAACTTAAAATACTTCAAGAGATAGTTAATTGATTACACATTATTAAAAACATATGATCCTTTATAAAATATTTTGAGATATTGTAATTTTAACTAACTTTTTAATCCACATGAATCGATTAAGTAATGATAAATTGCCAACTTAAACAAAATTTGTTAATATCTATTAATTAAATAGTTAGATGTTATATTTAAGAATGGAATGAGTGTGATTAAATTAATATAATGCTCCATAAAACATCCCTTTTGGATATGCTCACCCTTGGACAAGGAGGTAAGAACTGGTCACCTAAATTAAATGGATATCAATGGTAACTATGCCCTTTTTATGGGATGTTCAATAATTTATGGGAGTAAGCTGAGCTATGGATTCCCTTCTAAAGTATATTCGGTCCATTTGGTCAAAGACACAATTATTATTAGTATATAAAATAGCCAAATGTAGAAGTAAAGCCGGTTGAGTGGTTGGCAAAAAAAAAAAAGCCCGTTGAGTGGGAGACAGCTGTAGGTTGCATGAAATAAATACTTATCGTAGTGCATGATGGCTGTGTTTGGAAACACGTTTTGGGGTAAATAAATCCTTATTACGCAAGCCGAGATAAAACTCATCTCACATACTTATCTCGTATACTGTAAATCATGATTTATAAGCACTTATTACCTAAAAATAAGCTATTCCAAACGAACACGATAGAATTTTACATTTTAGAGCCCATCCAAGCGTAGATTTTTTTTTTTTGAAAAAAGTAAGGAAAAAAAAAATCGGCGCCTTTGGATTGGCATTTTGATAATTTCAATTTTTTTTTCTAAAAATAGCTTATAAGAAAAAGTTCAAAAGTTTGGTTTTTTGAAAAAAAAGTCATTTTTGTCACCGTCAATCCAAACACAAATAATATTTACAGTCTGACTTTTATCCTATCTTAAATTTGTAAAAGTCATATTGAAAAAAGTGACTTCTGTCACTGCTAATCCAAATAGGCCCTTAATCAATGTTTCCTAAAAATTACCCCAATAAAAAAATTTCTGAAAAATATATTTAAAACATCAAAATTTTAAATTAGTTTTGTTGTCTATACCTCATGGGAGAGGGGTGTTTCCACTAACCTTTCTCTCCACTTAATATCTCAACCATGGATCATATTTTAATGGTTGAGATTTAATGATATGTATTAAATATTATTATAATATTAAATATAATAAAAAGCTACAATTATAATATTGTTACATCGCATTAAATCTCACACATTAAACATGATCCAATGGTTAAGATATTAAATGGAGAAAGAATGGTCAGTGGAGACACCCCTCTCCCATCATTTAGAAAATTCATAAAATTGACTAACTGCACTTGATTTAATCAATATGGAGTACACTTGATTAGCAACTCATAACTTATTTTAGTAGGAAATCATTGATTTGGAATTTTCATATTTTGAAGATATTTTTATAAAATTTTCCGTAAAATAAAACCTAAAATTGATTGTGATTTGAATAGTCATTAATAATCAATACCACTATAAAATCCAAGATAATAAGTTAGGTCATAAAAAATGCAGCTGATCATATGTTACATTTCATAAAATATGCTCAATTTTCATATCCATATAAGTTTTTTTTTTATACAACCATATAAGTTTTAAGTAATAGTTAAAAGCTAGTTTTTTTATCCCATGAAACAAACAACATTCATTAAATTAAGGTTAAATTATACAAAACTCCCTGAATTTTGAGTTAGTTGCATATCATCCCCTGATATTTCAATGTTTAAATTTAATCCTGATCTTTTAATTTTTATTATTAACATCCTGTTGTTAACTAATCGTTATTTTGTTAGAGGAAATTACTGTGTAAAATTAACAGATGATGCATGACATTCTATATAAATTGCTAGTTTCATAAAATCCCCCCTAAACTTTGACCAGTTATAAATAATCCCCTAAACGGTAATCAGTTACAAATAGCACCTTGACATTTCAAAATTTTAATCGAGCTCCCTTAAAATTTTGATCTATATATTAAACCACATGTTATTATACTTTTATCAATTTAATAAATTTATTAAGGTTTTACTATGATCTATCAATTAAAATAACTCTTCTGTATGGCAAAACCTAGAGGAATGATAATTAAAAAAATATAAAAATAAAAATGTCACAATTTATATAACGTTTACTTATTTTCATGGGATGAATGAGCATTGATGCTATAAAAATGTCATTATTTGTATAAATCTTTTAACTAAGTGGCTTTTAACAATAGTTAAGTTAGGTTGAGAGGAAAAAAAAAACATATACAAAAAATTATTTCTCCCTATTTGATAATCAAAATATTTTCTCAAAGTTCCTCGTATTAGTATATATTAATGCATTCCAAAAAAAATAAGTAAATGTTATATAAATGGGAGAATTGGGCATAAATACATTTTTGGCAAATTAATTGTTGAATGCTATTAAGTGTGCAAGCCATCTTCCGTGTGTGCAAAAGATCTTCCATTGTGTGCAAATACTCTTCCGTGTGTACACAAATCTTCTATATAAACGTGCAAACCATCTTTCGTTGTGTGCAAAATATCTTCCATTGTGTGCAACATATCTTTCGTTAAAGTGCAACCGATCTTCCATGGTAGCATTTGATAATTAATTTGCCTCACAAGTATTTATGGGCAATTTTCCCTATATAAATTATGAAATTTTTATTTTTATATTTTTAAGTATTATTCCTCTAGTTTTTGACATGTAAAAAATTTATTTTAATTGATAAATCATATTAAAAATCTTAATAAATTTATTAATATGATAAAAGTAACAAAATGGAGTTTAATATTATAAATAAAAATTGAAAAAATGGTCCATAAATACCTCATTGGAAACTAATTTGTCAAATGGGATCTTTCGGTACAAACAATCTTTCTCATGTGTAAAAGATCTTCCCTTATATTCAAACAATCTTCCCATGTATTCAATATATCTTCCCTATGTGACCTTCCCTTGTATTTGAATAATCTTTCCATATGTGTAAAAGATTTTCCCTCATGTCCCATTTGGCAAATAAGTTTCAAATGAGATATTTCTGGCCAATTCTCCCATAAAAATTTGAAGGGAGTTCAATATAAATTTTAAAATGTCAGGGGGTTATTCATAACTAATTAAAGTTCAAGTGGGTTTATCTATAACTAGTCATAATTCAAGGAGGTTTTATGAAATTTGCAATTTAAATAGGAAGCCATGTGTCATCTGTTAAGCAATATGGCAATTTCAGTTAAAAAAATTAACGGTTAGTTAATAACAGGGTGTTAATAATTTAAAAAAAGGTCAGGGGATTAACTTTAAGCTTTGAAATGTTAGAAAGATTATATGCAGGTGACCCAAAATTTTTTGTATAATTTAAACTTAAATTAAAACCATATATACAAACAGAGTTTGAACAAAAATATTCAAGAAAACATCAACCAAACAGAACAAAACAAGAAGGCAAAACAAGACTATTACCCATGGTCGTCTATTAGATTATAAGTAGTTTCCTCTAATAGCAATCGCAGCTGATGGGGAAAAAATTATTAAATAGTTAAATAGTCAAAAGCAAGTTACTTTATTCTTGATGGAAAAAATTATTATTATTACAAGAGTTTAGCACTTTTGTGATCTGATCGATCTGATGATTTAATTCTATTTAATTGGAGGCTAATGAGCATTCCTAAACGTTTCAGACGTGGGATAACTCAGGACCAAATATGCTTCTTATGCACCGGCTTCGATGAAGATATTAATCATGTCTTCAAAGGATGCCCGTTG
This sequence comes from Inga oerstediana, assembly GCA_963210345.1. Lineage (NCBI taxonomy): Eukaryota > Viridiplantae > Streptophyta > Magnoliopsida > Fabales > Fabaceae > Inga > Inga oerstediana. Next base: position 46,223,489 of record OY723407.1, read on the forward strand.
GCCAGCTCTGTTTGGAAAAAAATACTACCAAGTGATATGTGGGCAGAATTCTTCCGCACAGACATCTCAGATTGGTTCATAAAGCAGCTAAACAATCCTAATTTGCAGAATACATGGAAGATTGGTTTTTGCATCACTATTTGGAAGCTTTGGGAAGTTCGCAATCGCCAAATTTTTGCGAATGAAAGATACAACATAGACAAAATCTTAATTGATATTCACACTACAGTTTCTCACACAGTCAAATACCATTGCAATTAGTCATTGATCATAGTAGCTTTCTCTTTTTTAGAAGTCCATTTCATTATATAATGTACCTTTCGGCTTTACTTTTATACTATTGATTTATTAATGAAATCTTCCTTTTCACTGAAAAAAAATAATCTCTAAGTAGAAAGCCTGCCTAACAAGACTGATATAATAAAATTAAAGGACATGCAAATGGTCTAGATAGTAGATATCACCTACTTAGTTACTATTGAAAATTATATTAGTGAGGGAAGATAACGAAAACAATGATGCATCGGTCAAAATCCCCCTTAATTTTCTCTCTCTTATTGGAAGAAAATAAAGTAGTCTAGTGGACATTATCATTGAACCTTTTTTTTGTTAATTAATGATGTATATATATTAGTTAGGGATGTTGATAAGTTTCGCTCATCTTGTTGTTTAATTAAAAAAATCAAATTAAGCAGACGAAATATTTTATTGAAAAAAAAAAACAGAGGATTGATTCGATTCTATGTTTCAAGTAACTTTGGCACAGCCCACACACACAAACACATAAAAGTTATTTTACCTGTATCTACTTTTCTTTTCTAACTAATTTAGTTATATTTTTGTGTTATTGTAATGTATGAAAAAGAAATCAATTTTAAATCATAAAGTGATTTTACAAATTCTTGAATCAAATTAAAAGTTAAAAAAATTATAAAAAAGGACAACGTAATTTCACATGATAATCTTGAGTTATAAGTCCCAAGGTTTGTTTGGAGTTGGTGAGAACAAATCCTCACCAAACAAATCAAACTGAAGAAACAAACAATAATTAATTAGTGAGGTGATTGGATATAATGGGTGGCTATCCTAATCCGGGGCCGGGGTCAAGATCCGCATATGATGCATGCATGCTGTACATTTTGTTCATAAATAATTGATTTGGTTTATCCATTTTTATAACTCTAGGGGTCCACATGGTCCTTTAGGCCTTTAACCATCCCCCCACCATGACCACACCACAGCAAATTTCTCTACCAACAACACCAATAAATAAACGGGTTGACAAATGGGCATGAAAATAAAAAAACAAAATTGTGCCATATTTTTATTTGTTAAAGAATACTATGTGCTATTTATAAGTCATTTACACCATATTTTTAGAAATAAAAAATATAAATTTATTAAATATATATCAAAATTTAATAACTTTTCAACTTTACTCATATTTACTGAGCACTCTAATTTAGGAGTGTAAAGTTCGCACAGTATTAAATGAAGGGAAAAGTCATGTATTTTTGTGAAAGATTTAATGATATGATTTATAAATAAAATGAAAAATCTTGAAAAAATTGGTGGAAAATTCCTTATTAAAAATTTTATTGGTGTGAATTACTTAAAAACTTTTTTATATACAGAAAGCAACATTGCACTATGAAATTTTTATACACAAAGTAACGGCTTCGGTCCTCCTCAACAATAAAATTTGCAATAAGAAACTTTTTTCCAATTTTCATAAAATTTATTCTCTTTATCTTATAAATAAATTAAGAGGAGTGTGATATAAATTTGAAACTAGCCATCTTAAGACTAATCTTATTCAACTATGAGGGTATTTGGTTTGGCTTATTTGGGCATAATAAATCCAATTTTGTCTAGCAAGTCCCAAACAAAAAGCAACCCAAATTAAAGAGTGTTTGGCTGAGCATTTATTGAATAAGCAGTTGGCTGATTTAATGATTTTTTCAATAAGGCAAAGGAACCAACTTATTGCTTATTGAATATCGATTTTTGATTGTTAAATGCAATAAATGCTGTCTGACCAACAATTATTTTTAATTTCTCTTCTCCTCTCTTCTCTTCTCTTTCTCATATTTGTCGGCCGTCTCCCACCCAGACACAAGCTTAAAACTTGCTGCTTCCTCCCTCTCTCCGCTGCCAAACATCCAGCTTCTTGATGCTCTAGTTAAGGTCGACGGTGGTGGTGTGTACAGAGAAAGCAGCTGATGATTGTGTGGTGGATTATGTCATTGGGTACGATGGCAGACGGCAAAGGTTTGGTGACAGTGCTCTCTCTGGTGTTGAAGAAAGGAAGGTAGATGATGATGATCTGAATCCGGCGACGAAGGTAGGAGGAGGTCGGAGTTTTGACCAGGCACCTTTCTGCAAATTTCAAAAGTTTATAAGAGGAATCATAGTGTAAAACATTGAAACTTATGTAGGGCCGAGTTATAATTTTAAAAGTTCTAGGTTTTTTTCTGTAATTTTCTCTGGCCCTTATCTTCATTTACTTGTAATTTTCAAAAATTGTAGGGCTTTTTGTAATTTTTCCCAATCTTCAAACAAATTTTGACTTTTAAATAAACACTAATCTAATACTCAATCCAAACAAGTTTTGACTCATGCAATAACACTTATTCAATCGCTTATCCAAACATAAATCATATTACATAAACTGAATTTTTTATAAAGTCATTTTTTATAAATCAGAATCAAAATAACTCATTTTTTCTACCGCTATCCCAAACACACACTATATTAAATAAATTTTGTCTTTTGCACATCCCCTGTACGGGAGGGACCCATCTAACCCTATTTGGCAACAAAGGGTATATGACCCATGACCTTCTTCTCAAGACAAGAGGAGGTATGTGCTGACAATTGGGCTATAATCTCTGGGCAGGTGAGTTTGATTATTTATAATTTATAAATTTTAAAGATTTGGTAAATTTTATGATATTATACACACACACATCTAAATGTAGAAATTACTCAATTTTGTTCTAAATGTAAATTTAATCACCCAAATTTATTATTTTTTCTCAAATTATCTTATTAATTGTATATATTAAAAGGGTTCACATAAAAAAGGTAGCTTATGATGCAGATGATTAAAAGAGTTATTTTACTAACAAGTTATTAGTCGGGGTGGTAAACGACCTCATCTCCGTAAGAAAAATAACACAAGTTTAAATCCTGGGAAGTATACTTATTGGGAGAGGTGAAAACTCTTTGTGCTTCAAGCCTCAAAATGGGAAACTCTTCATATTATCAAAAAATAAAAATAAAAGAGTTATTTTAGGAAAACAAATATGCACTTTTTACAAATAAGTAACTTAATTAGTTTTCTTAATTTTAATAAATTAATTATCTAACTCCTACTTTCTTCGAAACTCAACTTGCTTATTCAATATTAATTGCTCCCTCCTCCCCCTTATAAAAGTCTCATCTATTAAAAGAAATTGATAGTCCCAAATATAAATCACTTCATGAATTATTAATTAACTTTTTCTAAATCCTTATTACAATTTATGATTAGGAGGAGACTTGATGTCTAATGTAATGATTCTCTGTGCTCTTCAAATAAGGTAAAGTTGGAAAATATTTTATTTTGAGACAAAGTTAATGAGTCAATCACCCTTCCTTAATTGTAGTGGGCTGATTATATATTTATATGTGACTTATAATAACAATGAAAGGAGTAGGAATATGTACATACTCCATCCTATTTCTATTATAAGACATTTCAACCTCCTTATCTTTTTTTCCCCTCCTTCTTCCAACCACCTTATCAAAAACAAAGGAGAAGGGGTTAAGTTATTAAAAATTATTTAAAAATAAAAAACCCCAAATTTACTCATATTTAAAACTATGAATTATACCTTACAAGCCGAGAAGAATATTATACTTTAAATAAGGACAACATTTAAAAAAAATATAATTTATACTTCCTTCATTCTACAATATAAAGTCGTTTTTAAAAGAATGGCTTGGTCTATAAAATAAATCACTTGAAAAATAATTAATATTTATTTGTTAATTTTACCCTTATAGTTAATATTTAAATATGACCTATTATTTCTCTCTCTCTCCCAGCCTCATTTAATATAAGTAAAATTAGAAATTTCTTTCAATTTAAAATAAATTTAATGAGTTAATTATCATTTTTAAATTTCGATGAGTTAGTTGAAATACCTTATATTGTGGATCGGATGGAGTAACTAATTTCATCAATTATAATCCAGGTTATTAAACCTGGATTGACTACTGAACCAGTAGAGCTACTGGATCAGGATTAATGAGTCAGATCAAAATCAAATCGAAACTAACTCAGAGCTAGGTCAGTTAGGAGGTGAAAATTTTAAGATCAAATTGGGCTACCAGTACGCTGATTCCCGACTCAAGCTGACCGATCCGATCGACTTTTAATCACATTGCTTATAATAACCGCCAGGCACCAGTCCACGATTTATGTTTTTGTATTCTAGCTTTTAGGGAGACAGGTTTGGTTTGACGATTGGATAAGTAACTTATTTTTACTTAAACTTATGGAATCTTAAGATTGGAAAAAAGTTAGATTTGGTAAAATTATGAGTGTTTGGATTAGCGATAAGCATGTTTGTTTGAGCTTATAAAAACTTATAAGTTGCTTTTTACGTAAATCGAGACACAACTCCTCTCACATACTTACTTCGTATACCGTAAATCACTATTAAAAAGCAACTTATAAGCAATCGAATCGCTCAACCAAACATACCCGATAGGTAACTTAAAGTAACTTATGTAAAAGAGGATGTTTGGTTTGACTTTTGCATAAGTAACTTTTGTATTAATTAAGAGAAAAAAATTGAAAAAATTATGAAAAATGAAAAAATGAAGGGATAATTGTGAAAAAATTCATTATTAGCAACTTAATTGCCAATGGGGCCTGGGAAGATATCTACACACGGAGGGATTTTTTCACAATTTTCTTAAAAATTAACTTTGAAAATTTGGTAATGGTACAATTTTAATAAAATCATATCAAACTCTAATTTAAATTGGTACACTCTAAAAGTCTTTTCTACTGTGCACCTCAAGCTTAAATCTTATAAATTATATCAAACTCTAATTTAAATATTAAATCATAACTTATATTTTTACATAGCTCAAAATCTAACAAAATAAACCGATTAAAATTTCAATAATATCTTCAATAATACAAATAAATTATTTAAACTAAATTTAATGGGTAAAAACACTATATAGAAACTAATTTATGACATGTTTATAAAAAAATTAATTATAAAATCATAAAACAACTAAATAATAAATCTAAACTGATTAAAATTAATTATTAATTATTCTCTACATTTCTATAGTTATATATTAACAAAACTTAAAACTTGTTTAAACTCTTATCCCAAAGTATTCTCTAATTAGCAGAAGATTACTATCTAAAGAAAGAGAAAATTATTTAGAACATTTTTCATAAAAGAAGTTTTGTGATTAAAAGTGATTTTGAGTACCTCATTGATCCCCAAAAATATGAAAATACTCCTATCAATATTTTTTAATACACATACAGGCACATAAGCTCCAATAAACTTCATTTTAAGACTTATGACTTTTTCTAACTTATGACTTATTTCACCTTAAATCCAATCACTGAAACAAACACCCAATTTTTATCAAAACATTGTTTAAATCCAATTGAACATTGTTTAAAAGGGCTTGTTTGTTTTCACGGCAGCTTAAAAAATAAGCCCGAATTAAGCAAGCCGAGAAAAAACTCCTCTCACATACTTACCTCGTATACCGTGAATCACTAATTATAAGCACATTTTGGACAAAAATAAACCATTCCAAACGAGCACTAAGTCCCACCTACCCTCCCAAACGTACAAACAAACACGCACAGTATCTTGAGGCTTACGCATTTATTGACTGTCAGTACAGGCTTCCTCATTTGTCGCTGTCCTAGATTAAATATCCCATAGCGTTTCTGGGGGAGGCCCTTCTTTTGGACCCACACCAGTTATTGTCAAGTTCAGTTAACATCTGCGGGTATTTTAATTTGGATATATTGATTAAGAATATAATTTCATAGATCTCCTCAAGCAAAAAAGTCACGCAAGCAGGTTTTTTAGCTGATAAATTAATACTATTTTAATTATTAATCAAAATTATTAATATAAAATTTATATGCGATAGAGTACCTCATTCTAATTTTTAAATATAAAGATAAAAATAATGATGGAGTAATAAATAAGTTTAATCTTTACGCTTTAAAATTTACCCTTTTTGTTAATAAAGAAGTATATCAAGAAATTTGAATCAACCCTTCTAAGTTGTTTATATTATGGCGGGCCATTTGACGTTTATTATACATAAGTTTTTTAAAAAAAATAAAATGAGTTATGGCTTGACTTATATGGATCAAATAAATATGAATATCCATTCAACCAAACATTGGGTAAAGGTAAGATGTCAACTTCAGGCAATGATAAGTTAAATTGGAATTATGTTGATGAATTGGTTAATTATAAATTAATAGTTGTTAACTTAGAATTAAAAATGCTTAATAACAATGTTTTGAACAACAGTCGTTGCCAATATCATCATTTTTTAAGGAGGGATGATAATAGTTAAGAATATATTTAGTGACTTATAATTTACATTTTTTTTTTGCAAGAAATATGTAAGTGCTTGCTCAATTATCAATAGAGCACCTAAGTTTATTATCTAAATTATAATCTAAAAGATATTATAGAAGTATTTTACATTCAAATGTAACAACAGGTCAAAAATATTTTTTAAAAAATTAAAAGATCAACAAGCTATAACTTTGTAGGCAGTGCGATATAAATTTAAAATGTTTTTTTTTTAAACATATTCAAAGTGTTCACTTATCATTATCAATAATTTATGTTATGCCGATAAGGATGCATAAGTTATACCTCCCTTATGTATTATTTACCCAATATACCACCCAGTGTAATTTAATTAAAAATTGTCAGCATGCGAGATAGATATAATACACACACACACACACGCATATTCTCCTAACTCACGCACTAATAAGTAATTATGAGGATTCGAATTCATAATCTCTTCAAAAAAAAAAAAAAGTATCAAGGGAAGTGTTTGAATATATACATATATTACTTTTAAATAGATAAAAGTTTATCTTAAAATTCTCGTGAGATTTGTTTTTATAGAGCATCCGACATTTGATTTTAGATTTCTTAGTTAGTGTAGTAAAAATATACTGGTAGTTTATATATATTTTTTAGGATTAAAATAACCAATCAACTATAAATCCTTGAAGTTTTAAGAAGTTAACTAGCCAAAAAAAATATTTTTTTTTTTGAAAATATAATAAATTGAATGAAGTGACCTCTTTAAATTATATATCTTAGTCCATGAAAGATTTCGAAACGTTCTAATTTTTCTCCTTGCTAAATTTTATTTTTCTGGTCGAAAGAAAGTGTGGAAAGGAAATTAATAAGTTCCTTTCTTTGCTGTTTCCTTTTGTTTTGTCCTTTTCTTTTTAATGAAAAAGTTGTTGGGGGAAACAAGGTTTTGGAGTCTTGCTTAGGGGAAGGAGACTTGTGACCCCACAAAACACCAACCGCTGCACATTATTCCTATTAGAACATTGGGAAAATCTCTTGAAAAAAAATTTTAAAATATCAAAAGATGAAAATGTGTTTTGAATATTTATAATCTCAATAAAGTATTGTGACTTGATTCGTTCTTTGTAAAATTAAAAAAAAAAGATAGAATTATTTCTCTAAGTTTAAACTTAAGAATAAAGAGAAAGGCGTGATTTCAAAATTTCTAATAAATATTTTCACAAGTTTAGATAAGATTTTTGTAACATTCCAAATTTTTATTCACAAAAAATATATTGTAATTAATTGAGAAAATGGGTAAATTAATTCAAGGAAAGAATTAAATTACAAAGATGATAGCAAAATCATAATTTTGCCAATTTAGCCCAAGATTAATTGTTTTCTAATTAAATGAAGTTAATTTCAATTAATCCAGGAAAATAAAGGAAAATGTATAATTGAATTATTCTTGATGGAATAAATCAAGAATTTTGAAATTAGAGGGAATTATACATAATTCATTTAATTGAATTATGGAATTATTGAAACACATTTTTCGTTCCTTTCTCTTCCATATCTTTGTCCAACACATGAAAATGAAGAGGAGATTAAATGATGATTTAATTTCATGAGTATATGTCCAAAATGCTACAAGAAAAGAATAATGATGACAATGGTAAGGTGGTTATGACATGAAGTATAGACATGATGATCATGGTAGGGTGATGGTAAGAGGGCAAGTAAGTTAAATTATGAGGAAGTATGGCAAAAAGTGAAAGCATGGAGGGAGGCATGGTGAAAGTAAGGAGGGAGGTATGGTGCAAGAATGGTGTTGCAATCTCAACCATTGATGAAATCAAGGGCTAGAATGAAAGAAGAGAGATTTCATAAAACACTTACCTTTCCTTTCTCCTTCCTCATTTTCTTCCAACACAAGAAGAGGAGGGGGGAAGAGAGAGAGAGCTAGCTCTCAAGTTCTAGAGAGAAGGAAGAAGAAGTTTAAGGTAAGAGTGATTTCTTAAGCTTTTCTTGTGATTTTGTCTTGATCCTTCTCTAAACCGTGATTCTTCATGCATCTATGATCTTGAAAACACCATTTTTAGCTCAATAAGAGAGAGAGAGAGAGAGAGAGAGAGAGAGAGAGAGAGAGAGGAGATTTCTAGGGAGAGAAGATTCAAGATCTCAAGAGGTAACCTTACAAACCTTAGATCTAAACTAGTATGGTGTTGTTGTTGAGGTTTGTGTTTGGTTTTGGTGATTTTTGTCAAGTTTGTAAATTTGGAAAGTCCTAACCCTAAGGGGAGGTGCTGTCCAAATTTAATCTAATCATGTTTAGAATGTGATTAAGTGGTTAAACAAGTGATTAAAGGTCATAAGAAGATGTTTTATGGATTGAAATCATAAAACTCTATTTTCTCCAATTATTAAAGAATTTCGTCCAGATCTGTGTTGGAAAGTGTTGGGACTGGATTTAGGTATTTTTGATGTTTCCATTGTGTTTAGAATAGAAAATTGTGTAGGGTTCATGTTGAGTGCGAAGTGAGAAAAGCCCTAAAAAGTGAAATGACAAAAATAGCCTTAAAACTCTCACATAGGGGCTGTCAGGGGTAAATATGTAATTGGATCTGGATTTTCATAAAATAGATGGTTTCATTGGATTCATTGGGCAAAAATAATTGGGGTTACAGTTAGCCACTTTTTCGGAAAAGGCCGAAAAAGCATAATTACGAAAACGCCCATAAAACCCAAAATCGGGGCTATCAAGGGTATTTTTGTAATTTGACAGTGAATTTAGTGATTTCGAGCCTGGAAATGGATTCCTTGGGTGAAAATACGTCTGAATAGCTCTAGTCAAAATTTTGGAAAAACGTGCCATCGAGTCAGATACGGCAGGGCCGGGCCGAGGTCCCGAGGGCATTTTGGTAAAATTTCACCATAGACTAATATAACCACAAAAAACACTATGAAAGTGTCTAAACTGTATATTTGACGTTTTAGGATTGAGTAGACAGCCAGAGGGATTGGCATGCAAATCTAGGCACTTTATTTGAGGATCAGGGAAGGGCGATTAAGGTAGGAAACTTACCTCTCCTGCATGTATTTGATATTTGTGCTGGTGTATTGATGCATGTTATTGCTTTACTTGATTATGTGAAATATATATGAATAATTGAAGCTCTGTTTCTATTTATGCTAGGTCATATGTATGTTGATTGAAACACTGAGCACATAGATATGTTATTATGTGAGTATGAGTTATGTAATGCAAGCACGTCATGCATTGAACACTGATCTTGTATGCATATTGGTATTGTTTTCCTACTGAGATTCCCTAGAATTTCATCCTCCCCTACCAACAATTTAAACAGGAGAAAACAGACGATATGTTGAGAACAATGTAGAGAATCGTACGAAGGGGATCGCAGTGGTGGAATGAAGACGAGAAGATATATCTGTTTTACTAGGATGAGTTTAGACACCCAAATAGCCTTGTTCGGCTACGTTAATTGTAATTATCAAGTACGAACCCCTATGGAGAATTTTCGTAATTGTGCACATAATATCAATATGTTTACACTATTCTTGTATTGCCCGCTGAACTGCGCATCGTTTTCCGCAAATACTCTGAAATAGGTGAAAATAAAAAGAGGGTGTGACAATTTTCATAATTTCTCATAAGAATTTCACAAGTTGTAAATTAAAATTCACAAGTTTAAATAAGATTTCCCCAAATTATCAAAAGAATTTCATAAGTTGAAAATTTAAATTCACTAAGATATTATAAGGTTTGCACAAGTTTGGATAAAATTTTCACAATTTTCTTAAAGAATTTAACAAGTTGCAAATTTTGATTCACAATATCTGATAAAGGTTCACAAGTTCTGATAAAGATTTTGACAAGTTCGAGTAAAGTTTTCATAATTTCTCCAATGAATTTTACAACTTTTTTAAAGAATTTCACAAGTTATAAATTTTGATTCACAATATCTGATAGTAGTTTTATAAGTTCTGATAAATGTTTCACAAGTTTGAATAAGGTTTTCTCAACTAATTATGTCAAAGTGAAAATTAAACTCCTAGGAACCATTCTATCATTTCCTTTTAGTTTTGAAAATGACGAATTAGGCCCTAATACTTTTTTGACATAATGAATATTTATAACACTTTTTTGTTTTTTGACATTTTTAAAGTTCTTTTCAAAGGACTTTCCGTAAAACCTTTCTTCTCAAATCCTCAATTTGGAAAAAGTTAGAAATTAGAACGCTACACGGGCATGTTTGGTATGATGTTTGGATTGCTTATAAGTTGTTTTTAACATAAATTGAGATAAAACTCCTCTCACATACTTACCTCGTATACCGTAAATCACGATTGAAAAACTGCTTTTAAGCATTTCAATTGTTATTCTAAACAAGCAAGTCATCATGCAACATCAAATTGAGATTATTAGTTTTGTGTTCTTTTTTTTAATAAAAGGACAATTGTTTATTCAAAGCATAAACTGATACATAAAAAATATTGGGATTTTATAACATTATGAAACAAATACATAACACATAAGTTCAACGAAGAGGAAACATACAAAGAAATAAGCAAACTGAAACAATAAAAAGGGCAAACCCCAATTTTTTTTTTAAAGGTTTCTTTCAAAACATACCAGGGAATATATTATTTTTTCATAATTCAAATGCATCTGAAAGTTAGAATATTTTAAAGAAGGGTTAATATAACTTTTGGTCCATAAAGTTTGATCCAATTTTGGTTTTGGTCCCTCAAGTTTGAAATCGGTGGTTTTGGTCCCTGAAGTTTCACCCGATTTTGGTTTTGGTCCCTCAAGTTTGAAAAGGACTTGGCAACCCGTTTTTGAAACCCAACCCGACCTGAAAAAACCAAGTCCTTTTCAAACTTGAGGGACCAAAACCAAAATCGGGTGAAACTTGAGGGACCAAAACCATCGATTTCAAACTTGAGGGACCAAAACCAAAACCGGGTGAAACTTCAGGAACCAAAACCACCGATTTCAAACTTGAGGGACCAAAACCAAAACCAGGTGAAACTTCAGGAACCAAAACCACCGACTTCAAACTTGAGGGACCAAAACCAAAATTGGATAAAACTTCAGGGACCAAAAGTTATATTAGCCCTTTAAAGAATCAAGGTATTAAATTTTGAACATTTATATGTATCTATTGTATTTTTATTATAATGTGTAATATTCAAGAAATTATACTTCTTCTGGTCCTAAATATAAGATATAGTTGACTTTTTTAGAGAGATTAAGGAAACTAAATAAGTTACTTAATCATATCATATGTTATGCAGTATTAGATGATATATCAATTTATAAGTTAGATAAAATAGTTTAGAAAAAAAAGGATAAATATAAGTACTTTAAGGTAATTTAATTAGTTTTTTTTAATATTTCCAAAAAAATTAATTTTGTCTTATATTTAGGATTGAAGGGGGGTACTTTTATTATATTTTATTTGATAATAGAAAGTTTAGTTGAGTTGGGTCCCAGACTTGCCAAGGCATAAAGAGTGCTTACAGGAGTATTTATAGGTCAATCACCAACAACACAAGTTTGAATTTTGAGAAGCGCACTTGTTAAAAGAAGTAAAAATCCTTTACACTCAAAACTTTAAAAGAGGAACCCTTAATTAAATAGAAAAAAAAGGAGAATTGCTGATAAATACCTTTTTGGCAAATTAATTGTTGAATGCTATTATGAAAGATCTATTGCACATAATGGAAGATATTTTACACACAACGAAAGATTGTTTGCATATTTATATGAAAGATTTTCGCACACATGGAAGATGCTTTGCACAAAACGAAAGATCGCTTGTACGCTTGATAGCAATCAGCAATTAATTTACCAAAGATAATTTTGTGCAATTCTTCCTAATAAAAATGTCTTTATCTCTTGAACAGGATTTGAATTGAGTTATGATTTACAAGTAAATTTGTTACCCATTAGTACCAACCAGACTAACCTTTTTTGCCCTTAATTTTAATATTATATTAATCCTTTAACATGCTCACCAATATATTAGTGAAATGCAATAATACAAATATTCATATCATTATTCTCACAATATTAATAATATAAAAAATAAATACTTATTTTAAGGTCTCGTAAATATAAAAAACACAAGATTATTTATTTAAACTAAATAAAAATTATCAGACATAAAAACCTTATTTTAAGGTCTCATAAATACTGGGTCCCATACTAGTCAAAATGCCGAACATTCAAAGTATTAACGGGGAATCACACTCATTCAAGTCACGAGATGGGACGTCTCTATTGTTCTTATCGTCAATTCCCCCACTTCATTATTTATATCATTAGATTAATATTCTTAATTAAGATTTAATATCTTATAAAAATATTATTATAATATTAAATAATAAAAAATATAAATAAATAAATTTAAATTATTAAAATTTAATATGAATATTTTATTTCTTTAAATTTTTATTAAAATATTCTATATATTTTTTATTATTTTATATAATATTAAATCTCAATTTTTAGAATTAATCTAACAATATAAATGAATAAATGGAGGGGAGTGGATGTCGCGGGATGGAAAGATCCTTTCCCATTCAAATCATTAATACAATTTAAATTTTTAAAATTATTTCATTCATTGTCGTTTGGTGGAATTAAGCATCAGAATAGTTAACTTAAAACCGATACCGAAACCATTAAGCGATTTCAGTATAAAGTTATGTTTGGAATAATTTATTTTTAGAAAATAAGTATTGATTAAAAATTTTTTAAAAAATAAACACTTATTAAATAAATCGAGATAAAATTCTTTTCACGTATTTATCTTATATACTATAAATCATGAATTATTATTATTTATAAATAAAAAATAAACTATCCTCAATTAACAGTAAATAAGTAATCCCATGAAGTGCCTTTTCAGTAAGCAATTGAACAGACAGACATATCCCTTTACCGCTAAGAAAATTTTCTCTCATTAATTTACCAAACTCACTAACTTTATATCTTCTCTTTCGTGAAACCTCTTATATATCTTCATTTCCTTCCATGGCCATCCAATAAAGCAAAAGCCTGAAAAAGATCTTAGCTTTTGCAGATTCTGAAAATGGGTTCGCTGATTAAGCTTCTGGGGTTCTTCATATGGATGTTCTTTGTGAGCTTCAGAATCAACATCGTTAATACACTGAATGAAGAAAGAGGATATGAAGGAGAAGCTGCTTTACAAGGCACTGTTTTTATCAATGGGAAATCTTCGATCGGAGATATCGATGAAGATTTTGTCTGTGCCACCTTGGATTGGTGGCCTCCTGAGAAATGTGATTATGGAAGATGTAGTTGGGGCCATGCTTCTCTGCTCAATCTGGTATTCATTCTTTCCTTTCCCTTTTGTTGATTTTGAATGAATCTCTGTAACTTTTCTGGTTTTTGCTTCTCTCTGTATCAGAACTTTTCTGGTTTTTACTACATTTTACAGTGTTCATTTTTTTCCCCATTTCTCTATGTTGTCGGACTTGGAGTCTAACTAGGATTCTGTAGCTCAACTGCAAAATGATTCCAGTGAACTTTTTTTCTGTTTCTTGTTTTGTTTTTTGTTTTGAAGTAATAATGCCATTTTCTCCTCATTGTTGAGTAACATATTAATAATTTTCTGACCTCATAATGATGAAATATTGCATTGATTATTTTCTTTTCTCATTGCAATAATCTGAGGTCACCTCCATCATCAGATTCTGTTTCAGTTGGATTCAATAAATCAATCAATATATCAGTATCTGATTAGAACTTAATAAACCGTTCTTCTAATCTGACGAGTTTTCATCCTCACTTTCATTTTCTGTAAATTGCATTGGATTCTAAATTCTTATCTCCTTCATTTTCTGGTGCAGGACCTTAATAACAAAATTTTATTGAATGCAGTAAAAGGTACGAGAGAAGTTTCAATTTCAAGATTCTCTTACAATTGCAGCGTTTTCTCTTTTAAATGATGTATTGAAGACATTGTACTCTTGTTTGAACCAATGTTTATGATTGTTGGGCAGCATTTTCGCCATTGAAAATAAGATTAGGAGGCAGTTTACAAGACAAAGTCATATATGACACTCCAGATAATCGACAACCTTGTACTCATTTTGTTAGAAAACCTTCTGAGATGTTTGGTTTCACTCAAGGATGCCTTCCAATGCCCAGATGGGATGAGCTGAACAGCTTCTTTAGGAAATCTGGGTAACAAATCACTCCCTCTTCTCATCCTATCAAATTATTACCTCTGTTTTTCTCCCCTCATATTTTGGGGCTAAATGAAAAAAAAAAAAGATTTTAAAACTTGGGAAGTTATTAATAATAGGCTTATTTCAGGGCTAAGATTATATTTGGATTGAATGCTCTACAAGGAAGGTCATTAAAATCAAATCCCGCCAAAGGACCTTGGAATTACACAAATTCTGAATCCTTTATCCGTTACACTGTCAGCAAGGACTACAACATTCATGGCTGGGAGCTCGGTAAGTAGTCACATTTTTCTGTTATTATTGTGTTATAGAAGACCTATTTTTCCCCCTTTAATTTTTCAAATAATCAAGTTTACATGAGTTGGATCATGGGTACTCACAATGGTTAAAGCAAGCGTCAAAACTCCAGTGACCAACAAGATTCCCACATCGAGAATAAGGCTTCAATCCATGCCCTTGTGGAGAGTATGAGACGAGTGACCAAGCATAAGAGATTGTTCTCTAACATGCTAGGAAACATAGAATCAGACAACGTGTTGGATAATCTCAAGTATTAAACATGTGTTAGATATTGACATGACTTGTTGTAGGGATAACTAAAACGAAGGAACTTTTGTTTGTCAGGCAATGAATTGAGTGGGAATGGAGTGGGGACAGGCGTTGCTGCAGATCAATATGCATCTGACACAGCTGCTTTAAGAGACATAGTCGAAAGGGCTTACAAAGATATTGAGCCTAAGCCACTGGTCATTGCACCTGGAGGTTTCTTTGATGCAAGCTGGTTCAAAGAATTCATTACCAAATCAGGCAAATGTCTGGATGTTGTCACCCACCACATTTATAACCTTGGTCCAGGTATCTCTTATTTCATCAAATCACTATTAGAAAGTATAACAACAACAAAATTTATTCATAAGTTTGAGATTAACGCATGATCGGCCTGTGATTTACGGGTCTTCATTGATCATATAGGAGTTGATGATCACCTTATAGAGAAGATTCTGAATCCTTCGTATCTTGATGGAGAGGCTAACACCTTCAGTGGTCTCAAAGATTTACTGAGAAGCTCAGGAACTTCTGCAACTGCATGGGTTGGGGAAGCAGGAGGAGCTTACAATAGTGGTCATCATCTTGTGTCTGATTCATTTGTGTACAGTTTCTGGTAATTAACTCCTCATTACATTACACATGAACGCGTGCTTTTTTTATCTCATCTGGGTTTAGCTATGAATTTTTTTGTTAAGTTTGCAATATCTTTAATTGCAGGTATTTGGATCAGATGGGTATGTCAGCTTCTTACAACACTAAAACATACTGCAGACAGAGTTTGATTGGCGGGAACTATGGTTTACTCGATACTACTAACTTCATTCCCAATCCAGATTACTATAGGTATTAATTCAGTGAAATTGTTATGAAGCATCTAACTTTTTTTTTTTTTTAAAAAAAATCAGTTTAAAATTTAAAGTTCTACAGAATATTTTTCAGTGGCTAATAATTTTTCTGATTTGCAGTGCTCTGCTATGGCACCGACTCATGGGAAGACAAGTACTGTCAACTAGCTTCTTAGGGACTAAGTATATAAGAGCTTATGCACACTGCGCAAAGCAATCTGTAAGTGACATTTCCTTATCAATATGGTTATGAAGTTGTTTTTCTCTTTACTGCTGAAAGAAAATTTCATAAGTAGAGATTATATTCACAATAAGTAAACACAACCTAACTATAATGATTTACTTCAATATAACCCACCAAGCATATGGCTTTCATGGTTACTCACTTGCCTTTATGCTTAGGTTTCAAATCATTATTAGATAGAATTGAAGGAGATATCACTTTCCCTGTGAATACATGATATTGCCTCTATGAACAAATTAAAAAAACATGTCTTGACCTCAATATCTAAATCTGGATGTTACCTTACATCCAATATGTATGTGATTTTTATAACTAAGATATCAAATAGGCATAAGCTAATAAAGATTGGTCTAGTTGATAAGGAGTTGACTCATAATCCACAAGGCCGTGAGTTCAAATCCCTCTACTAACATGTGAACTTTATCGGTAAGCGATTTATAAATACCTCTCTGTAAGTGCTTTGAGTCTTGAGGCATGTTGTGGCCTGGTGAATTCCAGGACACAACTCACCTAAACTTTTGCACATCAATAGGTTTATTAACTTTTACAAAACCACTAATCATATCATTTCTGTGAAAAGTGACTGATTTGAAACTTTGTTTTGTGCTTGCAGAAAGGGATCACAATACTACTAATGAACCTGAACAGCACTGCAGTTGAAGCTGAAGTGGGCTTAAACAACACAGTGAGCTTATGGCACAGAAAGAGTAGCCAAGTTCATATTGAAAGATCAAGATTCATTAAGTTCAAGAGTCACAAAAAACAGAATGGAGCAGCAAGAAGAGAAGAGTACCATCTGACAGCAAAAGATGGGAACATACAGAGCCAAAGCATGGTGCTAAATGGCAACATTCTTGGTATAAATGAAGATGGGGAGATTCCTGATTTGAACCCCCTTCATGTAAGCACTTCAACACCAATAAGGGTTGCTCCTTTCTCCATTGTATTTGCCCATTTACCATATCTTGTTCTTCCTGCTTGCAATTAGCTAGTTATAGCTTGATTGCTTTTATATGGGGATTTCTGGCTTTTTGGGGGGGAACCAAGAATTGTGTTCCTCTTCTATGTTGCCCATTGATTCAAATTCTGAGATAGAAATGCATGGAAAATATCTTGTTTTTCATTTTTCTTTGGAGAATAATCGAGGGTTTAGTTTTAACTTTTCTCTCTCTCATAATTTTTTAGTTGGAGTGAACTATAGGGACTAGCATATTGATTAATTTGTGTGCTTCCTATTGTATGAGTTCAATTCATTCAGTTTCTGTTGTATATTTATTTATTTATTTATTTGCCAACACTTGTGTATATAATTTAGTCCTTGATTGATGGCTTCTAACGGTCAGCTTTTTTGCAGTTAAAGTTGTAAAATTCCTGAAATGGACTGAATTATATTGTTAATTAAATTATTAGAAATGTAAATATATGGTTCATATATAATATAAAGTAAGAATATAATCTAAGATTGATTCTAGCTGTACTAATTGAAAATAATTGTTTCACAATCCATAACATTTTATATACATTTTTTCATAAATAATTCATAACCAAAAAATTCACACACACACACACACACAATTATTTAATATAACAGTTAGTGTACACATATTTTTCTAAATTATATCAGAATTGTTTGATTTGAAAATATATTTAATGTTATCAAAAAAAAAAATTAATATATTGGAAAAAGTTGCGGTGAAATGATGCCCAAGCCAGCGCGGCTTCGCCTATGAGCAAACAAAATCTTTGGAAAATGGATTCCATGTCCTCATTGCCAGGAGTTCATATCTGATAGTTCCATTATTTCTCTCTTTTCTCTTTATCTATTTTTAAATGTCATAATAAGAGGATTCAAAGTTCAAACTTATCTTTATAATCAATCTAAAACTCAAAAAAAAAAAAGTCTTTAATTTAATATGCATAATAGTGCATTTGATTTTTGAATTTATCTATAATATTTAATTTATAGAAAACCATATGATTTAGAAACTGTACTAGCTTAATTAATAAAAAAAATTAGCATCAATATATCATACAAAATTTATATCCAGCAACTTTATTCACAAAATTATAATTCATAACTCATTTCTTATTGGTTATGGTGAAATTGTTAAAAATGTCTTATAAGAGGGACAAGAGGGAGAGGGAGGATATCCTGGAAACACAAACCTGTTTGATTCTGTTTTCTATTTTTTTTTACCAAAACAATATAAAATTGTTTTTTAAAAACAATTTTTGAAAGAAAAAAAATCTGTTTGAATGATTGTTTTAAAAAATTTGTTTTTGAAGTAATGTGATGGAGGCTATTGCCAGTGGTGACATGGCAATAGTCATAGCAAATAATATAATGTTTATAGTGGATAGGTAACAGCTTAAAAAAAAAAAAAAGAAAACACCTAAAAACTATTGTTGTTTTTAATTGTTATTTTTAAAAAAATTGGTTTTATTTTTAAAAACAGCCTATTTAAAACAGTTTTCCAAACACGTTTTTTAGTTTTTTGTTTTTAAAAACAAGAAAACTTATTTTAAAAAAAAAAATCAACAAGTCCATAATCTCTTTAATTTGTGCCCCCATTTTATGTATCAAATAAAGATAAAAGTCTTGTACAAATTCAATTTGTCTGCATCAGAATCTCTCCCCTACCCCAAAAAAAAAAAAAAGTGATGTTTGGTGAACCATTTCACATGCCATGGCCAGATATTTTTTTTCAAAAAACAAAAAAAACATTTCACTTGTCTCTCTGTCCAATTGCCAGTTTGCCACGAGCTTGACGTACGTGCCCAGAATCTAACATTATTATTTTCCTTAGACCCTAAGTCAGGAGTGGGACATTCCTTTGCAAGCCCTCCAATCCTATTTATAAGTTAATTTTAGCATGTTTTACACACATAATTTTGGTCCAATTTAATACTTCTCATCTTTAATCTAAGACCTATTTACTTAATTTAATTAGATTAAGAAAATTAGTTGAATTAATTAATGTAACATATTTTTTCTAAAACATTTAATTAGATTAAGAAAATTAGTTGAATTAATTAATGTAACATACTTTTTCTAAAACACCCCGAATTATCTTCCTTTATTCCTTTCATATTTATCTTATTTGATTATTGTTCAGAGAATATCAATAAGGATAAATTAGAAAAAAAATAACAAATATAGAAAATGTCATATATGTAGAACCAGAATCCACTCTCAAATTAGGTCTTACATTAAAAACGGGAGGAGTATATATTATCTCCGTGAGAATAAAACCAACATAACAATAAATAAAGGGTAAAATTATATATTCATATGAAAAATTTGATTTTGCAACTTAGAGGACCAACAAATTTCTTCTATTTCCTTATAAATAGGACCAAGAAGAATATATTTCATCAAACTTAAAACCTAAAACAGCTGATTGAAGCCAAGTTGATGAAGAATAATAACACCACCTAACATTGATGGCAATATCACAACATATATCTTTGACTTTCCTGAGTTTATAACACCTCAGCACAAGATTTGGTGGCCAATTACCATCATTCATCTATTCTAATACTATAATAGGCTTAAACCCAAAAAAAAAAAAAAAACAGCAAAAGTTACATCATTCACCAAGAAAAATAATACATCTATACACACCCACCAAAAACTCTCGGGACCATTGAGATTTGCTTTACTTTCGAAAGCTGTGTATTCTGAACTATGTAAAGATTGAAAGGAAGATCATTCTTGCTCTGAAAAATTCTGAGGCTTACTGCTAGCAAACGCCAACCATATTGATGTACCAGTCAAGTAGAAGAAGATTGATGGTGCAAAAAGCGATATCTACACGATACCCAAAAAAAAAAAAAAAAACTTCTAGATCAGACACAGAACATATTAACACAACATACAACAAGAAGAAGGGAAAAAGCTTACACTCCATGAATGAGTCAAGTCTAGAAGATAACCAGTGAGGGCTACACCCACAATTCCAGGTACTGCCCCAACAGTGTTAGTGATTCCCTGAGGAAAAGATAAAGGGAACGGATCAAGAAAATCAGATATTAATCTCAGACGAAAGTTCAGTTCTTTTTACTTGTGAAAAGAATGAATTAATGTTTAGGATTAAGCCGCATTCTAGAGGTAGCAAAATGCATGCACCAAAACCTTTCAAAGGGTTACTGTCAATTGACCTTGGATTTGAAACTAATTTTACATTATGGTTGTTGACCTATAACTGAATCTAGAAGAGTTAAAATGGAATATTGTTAGTTGGAAAAAGTAGATATATCCTTCAAGCTTTACTTGCAATTGGAGCAAAAATTCAACTAAAAGGTGGTTACAAACAATCACTCAATCATTGACTCAAGCCTCAGTGAAGTAGTTAGCTAAAACAGATTTCAATTCCCTGCAGTGACTGCACGGTGTTGCGATGAGGGGGAAAATTTTCTACGAGTATAGGTGGGCTCCACAGTTGGTCTTTCTCTCTCATCATTGCACCGTGCAGCTGCTACAGACAATCAACAAATAGCTAGATTGTTTGATACCCTTCACAAAGAAGAGAGAAACTTGATGTGTTGTCATGATTACTTAATAAATTTCATTACTTCTTAAAGTAGGGACAAAATGTCATTTTACAACCCACCAGCCTACTTTTCTTGTTCATTTTGCATTGCAATCAATTCCTTTCCAGCATATCAAAGGTGTATAGAGAAATTTGATACAAGTGTACGCTTACATACCAGAAGAATACTTGCATATTCAGGTGACATGTCTTGATGGGTACAATAAAGTCCTGCAAAAGAGGGCACACATATTTATATACGGTCCAAAGCAAAAAGGAGAGTTGATAATCCCACTAGTTGTACGAAATAAATTTGCAGGATTCTTTGGTACCTGACAGGGCAAAGCTTGAGAGGGCTAGGCCACCTGTGAGAATGCCCACAATCTCCCAAGGCGGTAACCCAAGATCCACTGAGGACAGAGTCATGCAGATTGCAGGAGACAAAAATGCAATTGATTGGCAGATTTTTCGAACCTTTTTTAAGAAATTCAGACAGAAAGAAAATTATTATTTAAGTCAAATCTAAATAATATTTAGTTGTTGCTGAAGCTTCAGCAAATCAAGTTATAAGTCATAACAAATGCTGTTGAGAAGTGCTTAGTCAGAATGGCCCAAACCAAGTAATTTCTCCTCAATAAATGAAATCACACTGATATGAGAAATATGGTTTTTAGTTTAACACCAATCAAGTATTGAAATTTTAGATGATAAATGACTAATGAATAAACTACAAATGTTTTAATCCCTCTCATACCGTTGTTGTTTCAACTCCTCTAGAAATCAAATTGTCAGCTAACTGCGCTGCAGCATTAGTCACAAAAACTGAAGCTAATGGTGGAAGTATAGACACCTGAAATGATCAAGAACTCAAAATGGTTAGTGTGCAAGAGATAAACAATGATATTATATGGAAATAGCGATTGTACAACTGCATCGCTGTTAAGATTGAATTCTTATTACAGTATGATGTATGTTAGTATAAACTAGCCTGCCTTCAGATATGTTTTGTACTTCTATAGAATTTAGCTCCCTAAATTGTCTTTTAGATGTAGATCATGAACAGGTAACAAGGCCAGCTATATCTTTGATGGCTAGATATAGATCAGAAAGTGCCGCTTTTGTCCTCACCAAGACCTTTACTTTTCAAAGGCAAGCTGATGTCAGGTAGAAACAGCCCATACCCCCCCCCCAAAAAAAAAAAAAATCACTTTCTCATCAAAATGGTTAGCTATATGAGCAGTACAAATTGCATAGTTTCAATTGAACTTCTCACATATCAAACTGTAATACCAACAGAAACATGATCTTCTTTTATCTATATTTCAAATTTGATATACCTATTCTGATGAAACTCGTTGTGACAATTCCAAAGAATGAAATCTGAGTTTTTCCCCCTTCACAAAGGTTTAAAGAAATTGTGGTAGCAGAAAGAAAAACAAAAATATCAACGAGCCTTACCCATGCAGCTTCTGTAAGGTTTAGATTCAGCTCCTCACTGCATAAAATAAAGATGGTAGAATTAAAACTACCATGGAGGAAAATTTTAAGACAATAGAACTAAAAATGCTCTGCACCAGTTTAAAATTATAAAATTATGTGTGGAAAAGATGACCGTGTTTTAAACCATGAAATGGCCTAAATCTCCAGAAGGATATTTTTCCCCAATAATTACTAAAGAAACAGAAAAACAGCTTTTTTTTTTAAAAAAAAGAGCTTAGAAGTGTTTATCAGTTATTTGCATCTGCTCCATATCTTCAAGTAAACATTAGACCCTTCCAAAATAAATGCTGAGTAGCCATGAGCAGGTATCACCAGGTCTTGCCGAGGCATTAACAGTGATTAGCAGTGCAACTAGAAAATTGTTTGAAACTGATGCATTTTATATCACAGCCCCATCAAAGCGCCACAGTAATTGTCAACTCAACTCCTCTTTCATATGGACTTTTTACCTAAAAATTAATACTGAGCCAAAATTGGTGCATTCAAAGAAAAGGAGGGACCCAAAAATAAAATGAACTTTAAGATTAACAAGATCCAGAGGACAGCTACTTGAACACCTAATTGAGAGAAGTAGATTCTATAGCCATTTTCATTTTTTCACCAAGTCACCTTATTATCTAGACAAAATCTGTTAAAAAATAAAACAAAACATAGATTAACCAATTAACACTAATTAAAAGCAACAGGACTACACTGCAAAGGCCTGCAAGTTTTAAGATGTAAAATGTAAAAAGGCATCAATTAGCTTATGCATTTACATAACTTACATAAATAATATGCAATTACAACTTTTTTTATATTGATTTTTACTATATTAAAGATATTCAACAAAACTCCTGTAAATGAAAGGCATCAATTGTCACACCCCGCCAAGCATGGGTACTTAAGCCTCAGGTCCCGTGTTTGAATCCTGCGGAGGCGAAAGGAATTCCCATAGGGGGAGGGGGGAAGATATTCCTTTGAGTCCACTCAGTAGCCGTCGATCGGGTTGCCGAACGAGGCTGCCGACGGAGCCGGTCAGGTTGCTGAATGAGGCTGCCGGCGGGGTGTGACATCAATGATCAATGTTCAGATGAACAGAAAAACAAGAAGTTAAAAAGGATGCAAATAAATCAAATACTTAGTGTAGAAAATTTCCAATAACTCTGTTAAAGTGTTGACAGCAATTATGAGACATAGCAAACAGATAGGGAGAGTTAAAGCAGTCGATGTCCACAAGGTACCTAAAATATGTGGGAAGCCATGATAGACAAGTGAAGTGACCCCAGCTACCACAGAAGTGAACATATATCATGGCCCATACAGCTGAACTCCGGAAAAAAGCCCTCCATGGTACATCCTATAGAATGAAAGCATAAAATGAAACAGAAGTCCGTTGTGGATAAAAGTACTCGTTCAAGGAAGGAAGGATTACACCACAAGAGTTTTTAAGGGTAAAAATTAAAACCAATTAATTATATTAAAAAAATACCTGATGTTCTGCAGTTTAAGAGATTTTTTTTCCTCTCAGTCAGTAATAAAAGGAAAAAGTAGAAGTGTCTCTGTTTATTATCAATAAGATAATTGAATAATGTTATCATAACAGCTTGACATCGGAAAAAAGCCTTCCATAGTACATCCTATAGTCTTACAGCAAAAATGAAACAAAGGCTCATTGTGGATATTGTAAATACTAAACACTCATTCAAGCATAGAAGGACTTCACCAGAACAGAATATATTTTAGGGGAAAAATAAAACTACTGAAATATATCTGGATTAAAAACAACTGCTGTTCTGCAGTTTAAGAGTTTTATTTTTTTTTTTGCCAGTCAGTAATAAAAAGGGAAAGTAAAAAGCTCCATACTTGTTATAAATTGAATAATGCTAACATGTCAAAATCCCATCCCATAAGCAGCACTACCATGCCATTCCCCTCCAAGAAGGCACAAAAGAATTATATGCAAAGATGAATGTCACAAAAATTATTGATCCGTACCTTCCGAGAGTAGTTAAAGTTTTCTAGAGACTCATTCCGTGAAGGTGGCGCAGTAACACTGGAGGCCACTGATATGATCAAAGACAAAGGAAGTGAAAAACCAACAGTTAAACCAAAAGTAAGCATAAGATGAAAGAAAGAATTAAACTCTACAGCAAAAGAAATTTTTCTACAAACAATAATAAAGAAGTGGCCTACAGGCTACTCTTCAAACATAGCCCACGAAGAATATGACTCCTAAAGTATAGATACGTCCAATCATATACTGAATAATTTAATTTAGACAATGGTGCAGCATAACAGTATAGGATAGAATGAAAAAGAATAATTATAATGGTACCTAAATGAGCCAATTCTACAGCCTACAGGGAACACTGAAGTGCTAATGAATGGTTATTATGGCAAAGACATACCATGAGACAAAATTAGCAGCAACAGTAAACAAATTTGCACAGGTGATGCATTAACTGTTGTTTTTGGAAATGTTATTGGAGGAGAAAGCAAAAGTGATGCATTTACTAAGACAAAGTCACATCAGTAGGCAGGTAGTAAGAATGAGTTTGAGAGCAAGTTCCAAATCAATGGATTAAAAATAAAAATAAAAATACAGACTGGATTGTTATTTGGACATTAAATTAATCAAAATTTAACTCCAGCATCCCTTGGCATTGAGTATAAAAGAACTTCATTCTTCCATTAGAGAGGCTCGTTGGATCACGAGTTAATTCACAGGCTGCTACTTAGCATAAGATTGATAAAGCACATGAAGAGGTAACAGGTTAAGTGCTCACATGAATCAGATTCAGCAGCTGAATGTGTTTGTTTTTCTTCAAGAACTTGAAACCCCAAAAACCTTTGAAATTAATGGCAACAACATGCAAATTTTTCATCAACAGAAGAAACTTTACTACTTTGAACCAACTGATGTGATGAAAACCATATAAATAATTAGTCATTTCAACTTACCAAGCAATCCCTAAAAGTCCAAATAAATAGAACACTGATTCCCAGCCAAAATTTTGTATAAGTGGAGGAGCCAAAAGAAGCCTGACAGATAACAATACGTTAAAGGTAATGCAAACAAAGAAAGTGGAAAAAATCACAAGTTTTTGAAATTTCTACATAAGACTAAATGCTATAAATACAAACCCCATAACACTTCCTACACTCAAGCCACCAAATACAAATGCCACAGCCCGTGAGCGCTCCTCCAATGGGATTGACCTGCAACTCATAATGAATAAAACAAATCAGACGGTTGAAAGATATTAAATAATGCAAATTAAAATCAAATTTCTGTCTAAACCACTCCTAAAGCTAAAAACTTAAAAGATCAATTGCCAAGATCGTCAAGAGATGCAACCTACTATTCTACAGAGAAGTTTCATACTACCAAATCACGAGAATCACAAATTCTCTCATAATCTCCTATCAGAGTTTGCACAAGGACTTCTATTTGGCATAGAATATCCTTAGTAATGCCAAATCAATGCTCTCTTATAAGGAAATATTAAAGTAGATTTTTCTTTGGGGAGAGGCTGTGGTGGAATGGGGAGCAAACTGTTTGAAAGTTGAAACTACTTGTCAAGCTCCAAAGAATTCTTCTCAGTGTACTATATTTTTCGCTATTCTGCTTCGAACTAACACCTCCAATAGAAAATTCTTGTGGGAATATTGTGCATTTATTTTGGATTATTTAGATTAATTGTTATTTAATTATTAAGTTTGATATTTAATATATCTTAGGCTTAGATATGGATATATTATATCTTATTTATTTTGATTTATTTCGATTTGATTAGATTAAATTAGATTCTGGGTTAGCTTTAGGTTTGCCTATATAAAGGCCCATATGTACTCTCTTTTATTCATGGATTCAAAATAATATTTTTCACTCAAATGGTCCACATAGTATCAGAGCAAATGAAGAAGAAGAAGAAGAAGCCAAAGAGGATGAAGGAAAGAAGAAGAAGAATAGAAAGAAGAACAAGAATAATTAGAGTTTTTCACAAAATGTCGATTGGTGCTGTTAATTATTGGATCTGTCCCCTTCTCAGCATTGTCGACACCATCAGAGTCCACTATCCGAATCGTCACAGGTCAGTCCGTCCCTGTTAGTATCATCGACTACCAACAGAGTCGACCTCTTCACAGTTTGCCGACTGTCCATATGTTGACCTTTACACAGCTCGCCATCCATACATGTTTGATCCTTCAGTACGTGGTTTATTATCTGAATGTGTTCATCACAGGTCAGTCCCACGTCAACTTCTAATCTCTTCACATTCTCAAAATTTCTCTCTACCACTGGTTCAAGTTACACACTGAAATGCTCGAATCCAGTTGTGAGATCCACCGTCATCACACCCAATGTCTGTCAGTCTCCTCTCCACGTCCGAAGAAATAATCAGCACTCTTCCATTCAGTCATCATCAAACTTGAAGTTCCCATGATGTTCCACCATTCCCGTCATCATCAGACTTGTGTTCTTGTGGCATTCCTCTGTTCCAATCATCGTCAGACATGCATTCCCATGACGTTTCTCAGTCCTTGTCACCAACCATCGTAGTCAAGTCCCAGGTTCCACTTGGAGACTTTGCCTAGCAATCAGCGGTCAGGTCCCGGTGTTACTCGGAGCTTCCTTGCAATCAATCCGGGCTTCTTTTTTTCTTTTCCGCCGCAGAATTCGAAGCTGTTCGGTCCAGTTCTTATCAGCGATCTCAATCTGATGCTCTCACACCATTGACACTGACCCCTGGTTCTCCATCTCTCGATAATCAGGTGTGATCTTTGTGTGTCCTCTGATTCCCGCCCAGAACTTCCATCTTGTATTCTCGGTGAGTCTCCAATTTGTATTCTCGGTAAGTAACAGCCAGTCACAATAGGTTGCTCTTCCAAAAACGCCACAATCCCCAATTCTACTAAGCGTCGTCGACCACCAACTGAGTCGGCCTCTTTGCAGTTCATTGTTGGTACCTATTTGATTGCCCGTCCACAACTGTCATAGGCCAGTTCATCATCGAAGATTTCGATTGTCTCATATCCTCGAAATTTCTCACCTTCAGTACAAAGGTCAGTTTCTTGTCAAGTTTATGATCTTCTCAGCACATTGAAAAAACTTGGTCAATATGATGTCTACTGCTTCCCCTGATCGTGAAGTCTCTTCTCCGGTGCCAAGGTCTGGTCTTAGTAATGCTTCAACGTTTCTAATCATTTCTGAGAAACTTACCAACAACAACTATAGGGAGTGGGCTCAATCCATGTCTCTTGCTATTGATAGGAGGGACAAACTCGAGCATATCTCTAGTGAGATTAAAATGCCTCCATCATCAGACACCAAAACACTGAGTATGGAAATATGAAAATACTTTGGTCTCCTCATGGCTAATCAATGCTATGCCACCATCAATCAGGAAAAGTGTTATGGGACGGAGTAATGACCCAGTCCCACATCGAGTGGCTTAGGCTGCTTGCTGGGGTATATAAGTGGTGTGGTTTTTCCCCCTTACGAGGCGCCTTTTGAGGGTGGGTTTCCCACTCCGCTTTATACCATAACAGATGGTATCAGAGCTGGCTCCGGCCTCTGCCCGGGTGGCTCCGCTGGCTCTCTCCCAGCGGCGACTTCTGCCCGGCGTGGACGCCGGCTCTTCCGGGGAGGGCCACTGTTATGGGACGGAGTAATGACCCAGTCCCACATCGAGTGGCTTAGGCTGCTTGCTGGGGTATATAAGTGGTGTGGTTCTTCCCCCTTACGAGGCGCCTTTTGAGGGTGGGTTCCCCACTCCGCTTTATACCATAACAAAAAGTTTCATGTTCCTTCCTTCAACCCATTACCATGGTTGTCAGAAGAGGATCTGATGATGGGGATGACGATTGGGAGTGCGAAAGAGGTTGATAGCCTCTATTATCTTGATGAAAGTGACGCTCGTAATATGTCTCACTTATCTATCGACATATCTTCAAGCTGCGGATGTGTTAACAAAAGGATTGCTCAAACCTGCATTTGAAAGTTGCATAAGAAAGTTGGACATGATTAACATCTATGATCCAACTTGAAGGGGAGTGTGGGAATGTTGTGCATTTATTTTGGATTATTTAGATTAATAGTTATTTTATTATTAAGTTTGATATTTAATATATCTTAGGATTAGATATGGATATATTATATCTTAGGATATTATATCATAGTTATTTTGATTTATTTTTATTTGATTAGATTAAATTAATTCTAGGGTTAGCTTTAGGTTTGCCTATATAAAGGCCCATCTGTACTCTCTTTTATTCATAGATTCAAAATAATATTTTTCTCTCAAATTATCCACAATTCTTTTTTATTTTTTTATTTTTTTCACAAGGGCTTCTCAAGTCCAAAAATTACTGATATTTCACAAGTTGCAGCATAAAGGTGAGTTATAACAGCATGTAGAATAGAAAAGGAAGTAGAACAAAAATATAAATCAAATAAAGGGAGCACTAATGAACCCAAATAATCAATTGAAACTGAAATGAACATTGCTTCAGAATGAATACAGATGTTTTTACATGCCTAGCAATTAGATCAGTGGCTGCAGATGGTGAAACACCTTCTCCTATCCCAACCTATATATGAAATAGAATGAAAGTAATTAATAATTGAGAAAGAATACAGAGTGCAAGACAATATGTTGAACAAGAAATCCCCAGAAAAAAAAAAGTGGAAACAGACCCTAACTTTAGTGAATAGAAAATACAAGTTGAAAAATAAATTATTTGGCCAAAAATATGGAAAAAAAAAATCTAATGAAGCCAAGACCTTAAAAATTAATCAAGGACCCAAGAACGTAAATTGAAAATTGAATATCAGGTAAAAGGGTTAAGAAGAAAACCTACTGACCAAAATCCTTGAAAGGAATAATCCAGGCATATATCCAGCAAGCACAGGAACAAGAGCTGTAGCAATTGACCAGGTTAATACCCCAATCTTGAGAACTTTTCTGAAACAAAAAGATAGAAGTGTAACATCATAAACCTACCTAAATAGTTTTCAAACTTTGCTAACTTTATCATGATAATAAGAGATAGAATTTTCTAACAACTGCCATGAGATTGTCATTTTCTATTGAGCATCCAATTTAACAAGTAGATCTTTGCAGAAAGAGCATCAATTAGTTTCCTTATTTCAATATTTGTGCTTTCAGAATAAATAAAATAGTCACATAGTCATTCTCATTTATTTCTTATAAAACCATAAGAGGAGGGGAAAAAACTCTATTTTGCTTCAAGAGTTATATTGAAATTATCTACATATGATTTTAAGATTCCACTGTCATATATCAATAGCAAGTTTCTTCTAATGGTTCTCTTAATCTTGATTTTGTTCTCTGCTATCTATTTCTGACAGTAGATCAACTTGAATTTCACTTGCTATATTTACATTAAAATCTTCCTTTTAATCATCTACCTTGTAAGTCCCTAATTCTAAAAGGGTTAAGATTCAATTTTGCACTAGAAGTTTTCACGTAGGGACTATGGGTGTCTGGAATTTTTTTTAGTTAATATTGCCTCGGAATTGTTAAAAAAGGAGCACAGTCACCCTAACCGTTAAAAAACGACCATTAACATTTTTAACGGTCAAGGGTGACATTGCACCTACTTTAACACTTTCAGCTTCTATGTGAAATCTTCTGTGGAAAATTGGACCTTAACCCATTCTAAAAACATACACACGTTTTCACTCATGTTTTGTTTTGTCTTCTAGCCTAATTTTTCACCTACATACCTTCACACAGTATTTGAAACATAAGTCTGGCAGAGTTATGACAGACATTTGTCTCCAGAATCCAAATTCCTAGTGAGATTTTATCCCCATATTCTTTCATTGGCATATCATTATAGCACATATGCATTAAATATTATGACCCATGAAGCACAACACTAGTTCAGTATATATAGTTCAATTTGTTAACATATGACACTGAACTCTATTCGTGTTGCATCATGAATTGAGCCTAAGCCCAACAAGTTGCCACCCAGCTCCAAGGAGGGGCAAAAGAGAAAAGCTTTTCTTGCCTCTGGAAACTAACCTTCCACCAAATATCTTGGCTAACCAACCCCCAGGCAATTGACTCAAGGCATAACCCCAGAAGAATGATGATTGAACCAATCCGGCCACTGATGAATTCCACCCAAATTGATGAGACATTGGAATTATAGCAACACTCAGGTTGACCTGTCCAATCAAGTAACTAATTAATAAAAGTCAGATCCAATAAACAAATGCTTAGTTAAACAAATGCTAACTAAGCAACCCTTCTGTAGCCTACATAGTACATATGATGATTCCTGTTAACCCATAATAAAGGGGAAGGCCCGCAACCCAAATTGCCAGCAAATCAAACTAAGGATCTCTGGGGGAAGAACAAAATGAGTATGGAGTTCACAAAATTCAACTTGAATGTTTTTTTTTATTGTCTAAATATTCAAGAATTAAGACCACTCTAGTGCTCCTTTTTGCCATGCATAAATTAAACCAACAATTAGGATAAGCACAAAAATTAAAGCCTTCAGGGTAAAAATGAATCTCCAGTCTGATTATGATGATTGATTGTATGTGTTGGGATTGTAGAGGAGTGCTTTTAAGAAAAGATAAAAAGCAAGCAAGTGCTATAGCAATTAGAAAAAGAACGCTTCTAGTTTCCATCTAATTATAATCAACTATAAGACTTACTTGTGCAATTGTATAACAGAACTACAAAAGAATAATAACCTTATCCATGTTGCAGATAACGAATGCCAGCGACGTCGCACCGATGAGCTTATATCTTTGGGGAAGATTCTTCCATGGTGGCCAATGGCCATCAGAAGTCATGGGGGACACATTTTGAGCACCCGACGGACGCTCCGAATCCCAAACAGAAGCATTCTGCTCCAATTCGTCGACTCGAAGTCCATTGAGAACCTTGGCGGCAATGCTCTCACTATCCTCGACATTTTGCTGAGAGCTGGACAAAATCCTAAACCTTAAGTGGTGTTTTGAAGGCAAACGGTGCAACTGAAAGCGTTGAGTAGAGGTTTTGCAAACTCTGTTGTGCAAAAGGAGGCGCAAATTATGTGTTCTGGGTGTAACTTTGGCCATTTTTGTTTGGCCGGAAAACTCGAAATTCTAAGGAGACCCACGGAATAAAACTGGCATAAATAGAAGGAAGAGAGTGTGATTCTGTTTCTGGGTGAAGAAAAATCCGAGGGAGCTTTCAGTTGCCATGCGTACCAAAAGAGAACATGAATTCGCCACGAAGAAGCTAATTTGTGGCTCAGATGAAATTGGAAATGAAATATGCCGCTTGCGTGTATTTAATTTGTTATGGCCGTTTCAGTCCAAAAAAAAAAAAAAATTTGTTATGGCCGTTTGGGTAAATCACATTACACCTAAATCACATTACACCTAAATCACATTACACCTTTCAATGCACTGCAGTGCAATGTGATGTGATGTAATAGTAATGTAATGTAATATTAATTATAGGATTAATGTTCGGTTTGATTTTTAAACAATGTGTAATAAGTTATTATTTTAATAATTATTTAAAATTAATATATCACGTAAAGTCTAATTTATCGTTAATATAGTCTTTGTGGAAAAAATAGTTAAGATTCATCAGTGGAGGTGGCGGAGGTGGTGGTGGAGGAGGAGGAGGTAGTGGCGGCGGCGGTGGAGGAGGAGGAGGTGGTGGCTGCGGCGACGGTGGCTAGGGTAGAGGAGGAGGAGATGGTGGCGGTAGAGGAGGAAGCGGCAACGGTGGCGGTGGCGGGGGTGGAGGAGGAGAAGGTGGTGGCGGGTAGCGGCGACGGCGGCGACCACGATCGCGGTGGAGGAGTTGGTGGCGGCGCGGGGGGTGGTTGAGGAGGAAGAGGTGGCGGCGGGGGTGGAGGAGGAGGAGGTAGTGGACGCGGCAGCAGTGGCGGAGGAGGAAGTAGTGGCTACGGCAGGGGTGGCACACAGGAGGAGGTGGTGGTAATGGCGGCGGGGTGGAGGAGGAGGAGGTAGTGGACGCGGCAGCAGTGGCGGAGGAGGAAGTAGTGGCTACGGCAGGGGTGGCACACAGGAGGAGGTGGTGGTAATGGCGGCGGGGTGGAGGAGGAGGAGGGGTAGTGGAGATGGCGAGGGTGGCAGTGGCGGAGAAGGAAGTAGTGGCTGCGGCGGGTGGAGGCGACGACAGTGGAGGAGGAGGAGGTGGTGGTAGCGGTTGTATCATGATATTGTAAGTGAAATGAGATAAGTGAAACAAAGACATGTGGAACTAAAGGGTAAATTGGACTTTTTTAACTATGCAATGGGATGGTAATGAGGATTTATAAGAGGACAGGTATGAATGAGGATTATCAATTTTTTGATAATGATCATTACCATGGTAAACCCTATTACGATGCTAAAGAGCAACCAAATACTTTTCTCTTGATAATGCAATCATGAGAACTATTATAGGCATGCAATAGGGTTAAACCAAACGAGCTCTTATTCCTTATGCATGAATAGTTTTCAGCCTCAAGAACTATTTAGGGAAAATTGCCCTAAAAGACCTCATTAGAAAGATATTTGCTGAATGAGACCTGAGGTACTGAGGTCCTTAAACAGAGTAAAACAATAAGTAAAATGACCACGTTGCCCTTATTGCATTAGTGAATAAAGAAGGATTCAAATTTGCCTAAGAGCAATACCCCGCTAACTTAAAGAGTGAAGGGAGGAGAGATCGACAGAAGCGAACGATAAAGTGTTGGGTCTTTGTGGTGGCGACGGCGGAGTGTGGGTCTTTGCGACGACGACGAAGTCTTGGGTCTTTATGG
Organism: Inga oerstediana; assembly: GCA_963210345.1. Taxonomy (NCBI): domain Eukaryota; kingdom Viridiplantae; phylum Streptophyta; class Magnoliopsida; order Fabales; family Fabaceae; genus Inga; species Inga oerstediana. The sequence goes on from OY723407.1 coordinate 46,256,796, forward strand.
CAGCGGCGGAATCTGGGTGTCTAAGTGGTGACGAACTCTCTTGGTCTTTGTGGCAGTGATGAAGCAACTGGGTCTTTGCATGGGTGTTGGGTTGTGCCTTATTTGAGGCTGCGGCAAATTGTGGTCTATTTGTAGAGGCTTCGACAGCAATGAAGATATGAAACTTTGTGTTGCCTTCAATGCAAAGGCTAAAAGATTAGGATGTAGATAAGCAATTACATTTAATGGAGTCGATGACGGATGGAATGAGAAATGGCAAGGTAATGTTGGAACTTGGGTTGCCTATTTCATGTAGATTTGGTTGGAACACTTCAGAAGAGCCAAAACATTCTCACCTGACCAGACTTGGTTTGTATACAAGACATATTATTTTCTTCATTCCTTGGAAATGTAACATACTTAGAAATGCGAGGGAGCATTCAAAGACTAGAGACATAAACAAACATTAATAATATGTGTTGCTTAGACAGACTTTTAGACATCCAGAAAGTACACAGGTTTCCATAATGAAAAATGAAGAATAAATTGAAGCCAATCTTTTGTCTATGGTTTAGATTTGTGTATGGTTTGTTTTCTGAAGAAAACATGTTAGATATTCCTCATAATTATAACATATATTGATAATATGTTAATGTTTTTCTATTTCCTTTTTGTCTAGATGGGATTGTGGAATGTATATCATCTCTTGGTTACAAAGCTGGGAAAATATTAGAAAGCTCGAGTGGAATGGTTTCACTATGCCTAATGTGAGTATATTGTTACATTAAATGTTACAATCTCATTAGATTTGACTAGGAACTTGTTTCTACTGGAAGACATGGATCAAAAGAGGATAGATGTGGTTTGGTGGTTAGTGACCCATGAGAAGAATAAATATTGGGATGTGAGCTAAGAGTTATGGATTTTTGAAGTTTGCCTAGCAAAATTAATTATTTTCTGGAACAGTATGAAAAGATTGAAATTCTGAGAATTTTATGATTCCATCCAGAAAAATTCTATATTTGTCCTTAAAACTAGACTCAATAAGGGTTCTATAGGCTTTGTAATCACTCCATTTTGATTTTTCTAGAATTAGTTATGATTTTTCAAAGTTTGGGCAGAAATCTGCCAGAATTTTGTAAAAATATGAAATTGATGGAAATTTAGTAAATAATTAGAAAATAATATTATATCATATTAAATCATCATCCACATCTTTCATCAGCCAAAAACTGTGACATTCAGCTGCAACAAGAGAGAGAAGGTGTGAGAAATTCTAGAGAGAGAAGGAGAAGAGAACTTGTACGGTAAGTCGATTTCTTCGATAAATCCTTACCTAACGCGTATAACTCTGCTCCTAAGCTATTCTTCTATGTTCTTCAAGGTTTGTGGAGCACAAATTTGGGTGTTCTACGGCTAGGGTTTTCAGCCACATTGAGGAAAAGCTAGTGGGAGCTTGAGGTAACTTCCAAACTTTCGTATATTGCTTATTCTGGCTGCTGTGGGCAATTTAATCGGTGAAATTTCGCCGGATTACCATTGGTTTTAAAGTTTGGAAATGATATGGCCTAGGGGTTATGCTGCCCAAATTGGGTCTTAATGTTAGTTGTAACCTAATGTAATGGTTAATAAAGTGGCTAGGAGTAGAGAGGAACGCATTTACGGAGCCGAAATCGTAAAACCCCTATTTTCTCCGGAGAGCTCATAAATTTCGGCTAGCTCTAGAAATGGGTCTTAGAGTTGGATTTTCAATGATTTGATGGTTCCATTGAGTTCAGGAGCGAAAATTAGGTGGGGTTACAGTTGGTCACTTTTTCGGAAAAGGCCGAAAAAGCATAATTACAAAAATACCCCTGAAACCCTTAAAGTGGGGCTGCCAAGGGTAAATTTGTAATTTCACATTGAATTTAATAATTCCGAGTCTGGAAATGGATTCCTTGGGCGGAAATATGATAGGATAGCCTAGATTAGAATTTTGGAACAAGTGCAACCGGACCGGGTACGGTGGGCCTGGGCCGGGTCTCCGGGGGCATTTTTGTAAATTTTCACTATAGACTCATATAACCCCAAGAAACACTATGGAAGTGTCTAAATGGTGCATTTGGAATTGTAGGATTTGATATTTGCCCTGTTCGTGATCCACCTTTATAGAGCACAATCGGAAAGAACAAGGTAGTGAATCTTCTCTTATGCTATGTGTAAAGTATTATATGATGTTTGTCATGCATTGTGATACATTGTGATGCTTTGAGATCGCAGCGAAAGCTAACGTAGTGTTTACAGCCATGAGTGCTGTCGTATGTGGCGTGAGCCATATATCATTGTGATGATGCTTAACATGATCATATATGCTATGCATTTATACACTGTATGAGTGATTTGTTACTACAGAGATTCTTTTGAATCTCATTCTTTCCATTGATTAACATTTTAGACAGGGCAATGGCTCCAAGGATAAACGAACCACCAGGAGCGGCTAGGATCTTGTAGAGATGTGTTGTTAGGTTGTTGGTTATCTATTTTAGACTTGGGAGTACTGTTTATTTTTGAAATGTAGATATTACGTTGATGTTGGTCATGTAATCCCCTAGTTGGAACTTACAACCCTTAGTTTATACATGTATGAAACCCGGGAGTTGCCGGGAATTTGGCTATGCACTCTGATATGTATGAATGTGATTGAACTGCGTAGAGTAATTAGATTCGGAAGATGAATCTGAGACCATGTTGAACGAATTTTAGAAAAGAGATTTGAGAAAAACGTATCCGTCGGTCTCTAATTCCTTTAAATTACGCATTTTTGAATCTTAATTACGGTTATCAAGGTAGGGGATTACACCTAGTGCAATATAACTATGTGCGAAAGATCTTCTCCTATACGTTCAAAATATCTTCCCCACGTGCAAAACATCTTCCCTTAGGTTCAACAATTCTTCCTTGTGTGCAAATATCTTCCCATGCGTTCAAAAGATCTTTTATAGGTGCAAAAGATCTTCCCTTGGGTTTAAGAAGTCTTCCTTAGTGTAATATAACTATGTACGAAAGATTTTCGCTATGAGTACACCATCTACCCTACATGCAAAACATCTTCCCTTGGGTTCAACAAGTCCTCCCAGTATGCAAATATCTTCCTATACATTCAAAAGATCTTCCCTTGGGTTCAAGAAGTTTGTCTCATTTTGCCTAACTTACATAAATCAATTTAACTAATCTTAAATCGATTTACTTTGTTTCATGAAGTTTGGTAAATCGACTTGAGTAGTATTAAATCGAATTACTTGAATTTTGAAAAGCATTTAGTTCTCGGCCAATTTTGGTAAATCGATTTACAACATTCATAAATCGATTTATTTTACATTTGATCATTTCATTGTTCTTGGCCATCTTGTATAAATCGATTTATAGCCTTATAAATTGATTTACCTCACATCGAGAAACTTAGCTGTTCTCGGCCATCTTTCATAAATCGATTTATATGATCCATAAATTGATTTACTTCAAGTGTGCAAACTTGACTACTCTCGTCTATCTTATGTAAATCGATTTACTTCATACTTGAAGATTTGGTTGCTTTATCTAATGTGGTAAATCGATTTACAACACATGTAAATTGATGTACTTCATAGTTCATTAGATCCTGCTGTCACAAGTAAATCAATTTACGTAAGACATAAATTGATTTACGTAAGACCCAAATCGATTTACTCCCTATTTCATCACTTAGCCTTTTCTGCCAGATTTGTCACTTGCTTTCTCCACGGTCTTAAAGTTCTGTTATCATCAAAACAATATGGTGTGGGAGCTAACATTCTTCTCCTTTTTGATGATGACAAAACTTTAGATTAGGTTGTAATGAGAGCACAACAAAACAACATAAACAAAGTGGTTAATCATTAGCTTGTCAAGTGTTTACATAAGTTAAATTCAACAGGTATGACATAAACACAAGTAGTTGAACCACATAAAAACAAAAGTATTAATCATAAACATAAATAGAGAACATCATCTATTAAGCAGAAGCAAAGACTATCATAGAGTGAAAGGTTTTTTTTAATTGCACCACTAGTTCTCCCCCTTTTTGTCATCAGCAGAAGTAAAGGGAGGGTGAGAGGTAGAAGTGTGGGAGCCAAATGAGTGAGCAGTGGATGATGAGAAAGAAGAGGAGAATGTTGAAACTGGTTCTTGAGGAAAGATGATTGGTGTTGGGGTAGGCTCAGTGGTGGCGGGAATGGAAGGTGGTATAGTAGGCTTAATAGTGAGTGGTATTTCTGAAGAGATAGGTGCAGAAGTGACTTGCAATAATATACCTTTAATGTCATATAAACTAAATTTTATAATATGTTTGACCTATAATAAACTAATCAATATCTCATATAGTTAGAATGTGAGTTCAATTAGGTTCTGTAAACATAAGAATCACATATGCTACTCTGTAAATAAATCAACATTGGATAAAAATGTATCTGGTATAAATTAAATGAAAACTTGAGGATAATGGAGAAAATCAAAAAGCTAATGAAGCCACAATTATATTACTACTTTCTCACTCTCTCACACAACAATGAAAAAACCTAGGTCGAAAAGGAATATACAAATCATCACCTCCACCAAATACTAAACTATTAAGAATGCCTTGACACAACTCACCTCTCTAGCCTTTACTAATACATCAAACCTCCGACAGAATCCACAGTGATCGACAGCCGGAAGGGAGGATGCATAGCATTGCGAAGGAGAGGAGAAGAAGGCTTCAGTTATTCGATGTCATTCATTTCTTCTATTCTTAACCGTTTGTCTCACCTTTTCTCATTAAGGGCATTTTTGTCTTTCACTCTTCAGCAAATATTGAAATTTAAGGACCTTAGTACCTCAGGTCCCATTCAGCAAATATCTTCCTGATGAGGTATTTTAGGGCAATTTTCCCAATAAAATTTCCTTAACATATTTATCTTAAACGCGGTAAAAATACTTCTAAAAGCTAAAAGAAACATGCACTTATAATATAGCGCTTTTTTTTTTTGGGGGACATGGAAGGCTGGAAGTGCAAAAACCAGAAAGAATGTATCTTTGTTGATAACTAAATATACTCCTTCTCATTTATAATATGAGGCACTTTAACTAATTCAAAATTAAAAAGTGGTTGTCATTTAATATGTCATAAATTGAAATATATTTTCATTTTTACCCTTGTTGAAGAATGTGGACACTATGTGTTATTTTAGAGAGAGATAGGATATAAAGAGTGGATGAATTAGAAAATGAGTATTAATCAAAAGGATAAAATTGAAAAATAAGAGTTAATTATCTTACAAGTAACTTATATTTTAGTATCTTTCTTCTAGAAGTGTCTTAGATTATGGATTGAAGGGAGTACCTCAAAAAATTTAAATTTGTGAAAGCATTCTTGGATGGTAAGAGTGTGTGTGTAATTTTGGAAGAAAATTATGGTAAAGTGTGGCATAAAGAATAATAAAAAAAAGTAATTAGAAAAATATTATGAGAGGTCCTAATAGCAAATGGTTGGAGTTTAATTCCCAACTCTTATAACAAACATGGTTAGAACTTAAAAGGGTGTATTCTCGTGTTGACTATGAGAGGAATTGGCTATAGATGAATTAGTCTCCAATTTTTTAAAAAAGATACCCTTGTATTAAAAAAAAATTAATTGGTCTTATTCATAAAACACTTCAAACATGTATTTCATGAAATAACCCATCCCCTTGATTACTTCTACTGATATGCATATTCCTTACAATGGCCAATATTTTCCTTACAATGGCCTTTTTGCTAATAACAACATTCTTCTACCAGCGGGTTTTTAGCTGTAGCGGTAACTCCCTCTCACTTATTTTAGGGTTAAGTTATTTTAAGAGTTTCATTGCACTATTGTGTATATGGGCTTTCTTTTTGTAGGCATTTTATTTTAGGCTTTGTATCTCTTGTTTGGTTAGTCTTAATAAAATACTAATTTCTCTAATAAAAAAATACGGTATATTCATATATAAACCCTATCCGTATTTAATTCAACATATCAAATACTCCCTGTCATCCTAAATATAAAATAAAGTTGACTTTTTTAGAGAGATTAATGAAGTTAATTAAATTACTTTAAAATATTTATATTTATCATTTTTTCTCCAAACTATTTTACCTAACTTATAAACTGATATAGTATAATCTAAGAATACACAACATATGATATGATTAAGTAACTTATTTAGCTACCTTAATCTCTCCAAAAAAAAGTTAGCTCTATTTTATATTTAGAACCGGAGGAAGCAGATGTTTATAGGCTACAAACATTATAGCCTAATAACATAAAAACTCCTACAAATGTAAGAGGTCCCAAGTTCAATCCTTCTTGTAACTCTCACTCCTCAGTGACTGTCCTCTAATTCAAAGAGAAAAAAGATTAATATATGCTTATAGATAGTCAGCATGTTTGGTTTGGCAAAAATGCCCGGCAATCGTGAGATTTGAGGGGAAAAACCACTATTCACTGACTTTTGACTTATATGACATGTTTGGTTTGGCGATTTAAAAATTGGGCTTATGCATACAAGTAGCTTATTTTCTGAAGCTCCCCAGCATGGCTTATCATGCGATTGGCGAAAGTCTTTTGGCTTATATGTGTATATATAATAATAATAATATTTATAGGAGTATTTTCATATCTTTGGAAATCAATAAGGTATTCAAAATTACTTCTAATAACAAAACTTCTTGTATGAAAAATATTTTAAATAATTTTCTCTTTCTTTAGATAGTAATCTTTTGCTAGTTAAAGAATACTTTTGGATAAGAATTTGGGAAAATCCCATATAAATACCTTTTGAAATAACAAAACCCCCAAAAATCTTTTATAACATCATAAAGACAGAAAAGTGATGAGGGACCTTTCAGGGATATTGAAGTATTGTGTAAAATACCAAAATACCCTTTTTTACATTTTTTTGACATATGAGGTGGCTGTTGTGGACAAAAGCTAAAGAAAAAAAAAACACAGTCGAAGGGTGTGAGTAGAGCAACATTGAAGGTGAAGAGCGAGGAGTCAATCAAGGTTGAATCGGACAAGTGTAATTAATTTTCTGAGAAACATAATCTTTTTTAGATGAATCGGACTATATCCATCTTATCATCATTGTTCATTTTGGTGGTTATTGGGTGTGGTTCGGTGGGTCAGAGGGTGCATGAACAGTAAATAGATGGGTAATCACGTGGTGTAAGGAAGCTAACTTATTTGGGGTTGTCAATGAGGGGTCTGGAATGACAATGGTGCTAGGATTGTAGATTATTTATGGCAATTTTGGTTATGGGTAAGTGTAACCCCCTCCGTAATTATATCCGAAATACGCGATTAAAATGAAATAGAGACCAATAATAATCAAATAACATTTACTAACCCATCACATGACGGGGTTTTCGCGAATACTTTTTGAAATCATTTATAAACATGGTCTCATATTCACATTTCGAATACAATTACTACGCGAAGATAAATCACATTCATATAAATATCAGAGTGCACAACTTAATCATCCCGGCAATCCCGGGTACATACCTTCGCTAAAGATACACAGGGTACAATTGCCCATTACAATTCTTCAAATGGGGATTACACAATCTTATCTCGAAAGAGTCCTAGCCGCTCCCTCCACGAGCCACTTGCCCTATCTAAATTGTTGGTAGGGGAGAGTGAGATTCGAGAGAATCTCAGTAGGAAACAGATACCATAATGCATGCATGATAGATGCTATGTGTATGACATGTTAGCTTTATCTAGATGCATACCCCATAATGATAATTCTGCATGCTCAATGTTTCATACAACAAGACTATGGCCACAGCGAAAACAGAAACAGAGCTTCATTTATTCAAATATGCTCTACACAATCAAGTAAAGCAATCACATACATCACTACACAAGCAAAGATATCGAATACATGCAAGTAAGGTAAGTCCCCTACCTCCAGTCTTTTCTCCTCGATTTGCGTGCCAGCAACTCAGGGCTTCACATTCGGTCCTACAATGTCAAATATACCATTTAGACACTTCCATAGTGTTTCTGGGGGTTATATGAGGCTATATTGAAAATTTACTAAAATACCCCTGGGGACCCGGCCCGGCCCCGCCGTACCTGGTCCGGCTGTACTTTTCTTAAAATTTTGACATGGGCTATTCTGACATATTTTCGCCCAAGGAATCCATTTCCGGACTCAGAATTATCAAATTCAATGTCAATTACAAAATTACCCTTGACAGCCCCACTTTAAGGGTTTTAGGGGCGTTTTCGTAATTATGCTTTTTCGGCCTTTTCTGAAAAAGTGCCCAACTGTAACCCCACCTAATTTTCACTCCTGAACTCAATGGAATCATCAAATCATTGAAAATCCAACTCTAAGACCCATTTATAGCCTTGGCCGAAATATACATATACTCCGGGAAAAATTGGGGTTTTTCGGTTTCGGCTCCGTAAACACGTTCCTTTCTACTCCTAACCACTTTATTGACTATTCTATTAGGTTACAACTACCATTTAGTACCAATTTGGGCAGCATAACAGCCCCACATACCCATTTCTAAAAATGAAAACCAATGGCAATCCGGCGAAATTTCACCGATTAAATTGCCTATAGCAGCTAGAATAGTCAATACACAAGAGTTTGGAAGTTACCTCAAGCTCCCACTAGCTTTTCCTTGACTTGGTTGAAAACCCTAGGTGTTTTAACACCAAAAGAGGAGCTTCCAAACCTTATGATAATCTCACTGCCTCATAGGCGATTTTATCGAAAACATAATTATATTCTCCAAAATTCACCATTTTACTTTCTTTAATGCCCCAAAGATATAAGGAACATTAGAGAATAGATTTGGGACATCTACTAAATCGGGGTTTAGTAGTCCACTCAATTTAGGCTTATTCCAAAGCTTCCAATCCCAAATTTCGGGGTATTACAGTAAGTGGGTTATAGGTTGAGTGGGATTAAAGGTTCGGACTTGACGTACCTACGGTGGCATTGACAGTGTGGTGTGGGTTATTTATGTCTTGGGTCTTGTTAGCTGTGAGAGGGAGCATAATGAAGAGATTATTGATTTGAAATAGGTAGCATTGAATTGATGTAATGACTGACCGTTGAGTAGGTGCAGGTGAAATGAATGATCTGTAATGAAATAAGCATATCTGTATGTGCATGGTAGTTGCTGTCATTACCACATCTGGTTTATTGTCAATGTCATTACAGGATTTGTCATTACCATTACTAAATTTGTCATTAGCGTTAACAATAATAGTGAAGGCAATAACTCATTTTGTCACGCAATAGCTCGCATAACTTAATTGATGACAAGAAAATAGTGTTTCTCAATCTTTTGGCACATTTGTAAGTTAGTGATTCTTGTCAAATCCATTACAGACTTTGTCAACACCTTTACCATTGTTGTGAATCCCAAAACAAATTCTGTTAAGAGTAGTAGTAAGTTAGTGAATGCCATATATATTGAGAAATGTATGATGTCATGACATGGGTGTGGAGTTGGAGGTTAAATAGTTAGTAAAGGCTTAACATTGTTATTAATTGGGAATAAAGTGATATTATCAAACATATAGATGAAGTAGTCAATGGTCGAAGGTGTGTTGAGGGGAATTTTTGTAATGATGAATTTTTGTTGGTATGAGACTAACAATGTCATGAAATCTGAAATCTGAAATCTGAAATCTGAATTCTGAATTTTTTCTTGTAGGTTATCATGCAAGATGACATCAAATATTCAAGCAACACCTTCTTTAAAGTCACTTATATGTTTTTTCCACATTGGGGGGGAGTTTGTAAGTAACGTTGAAGGTGAAGATAAATATAGTGGTGGGAGAGTGAGGGTAAAATCAATGAAGGAGGGGATGAGAATTGAAGAATTGAGGGTAATGATAGGAGAATGGTTTGGTGTAGATGGGCATAGGTGCAACATTAAATACACTTTGAGGTTTGATGAAAAGATATTCGTAGATCTCATCGATGATTCTGAAATGGAAAATCTGTTTCATTATAATGATAGTAGTGCACATGTGTATGTAGCATGCAAAAGAAGTGATAATGAAGAAAGGGCCATGATGATACAGAAAGGCAAGTGTCAGTTATTTTGGTTACATAAAAAGTTATTTGGTATAGTGTTATTGGTAATATGTGTTCATAACACTTGTTAATATCCATGTAGGGTTGATCAATTATTGGGAGATGTGGAGCAAATGTCGTACATTGTTGAGGATGTGTGTTATGGATTGAATGATGAATCTGTACAAAATGAGTGCAATGCAAGACCTCTTCTTAGCCTTCCTAGCCTTCCATGTGGAGTTGAGAGCGCCCCAACACCGATATCAGAGATGAACTATAAGAAGTAGAAGGATTTATTGGTAGGAGTAAATCAAATGTTTGCACACGCGGATGATTTCAAGAAGGTGCTGCCCAAGTTCAGTATTGCGCACAAATTTGAGAACACATATGTGAAGAATTATAGAGATTGTATGTATGTTAGATGTAAGGTTGAAGATTGTCCATGGAGAATAACTGTGAGGGCAATTGGGAAGAGTACTCGTTTTGTACGTGTGACGAGATACACCAAAGAACATGTTCATACAGCCCAACACAATCTTGATGTGACACATGCTCGAAGTGCTACCTTGACATCATCATTATCATTAATGAGCTTAGAAATAACACAGACAAGCGTGCAAATGAAATAAAGAAGAGTTTGGCTAGAGATTATGGAGTGTAATTGACATATAAGCAAGCATATAGGGCAAAGGAAAAGGCTATGGAGGAAATTCATGGTAGACCTGAACAGACATACATGTTTATACCATGGATATGTGATCAGTTAAAGCAAAGTGATGACAAGATAGTGGCTGAATGGGTTACTAGTGGGAGGAACACCTTTGAGCATGTATTTATAGCCTACGGTTGTTGTATAGAGGGGTTCATTACTGGTGCTAGACCTATATTGTACATAGATGGATCCCATTTAAGTGGACCATACAAGGGAACTCTATTGTCAGCTTCAACATTTGATGCAGACAATGAATTGTTGCCATTTGCCATCGCTATAGTGAAAGGAGAGACAATTGAAGACTGGAGTTGGTTCCTTGACATGATTAAGAAGATATTAGGTTCGTTACATATCACAATTGTATCAGACCGAGATAATACGATAATCACTGCTGTGCCCAAGTGAGAGGCATGCATATTGTTACAGGCACATTAAGGAAAACTTTAGGGCCCAAGTCCTAAAGTTGAATAGAGGAAAGAGGAAGATAGGGGGCAAGGAAGGCAAAATGCACTAGACTTGCTTGATGTAATTGCATATGCAAGGATTGAAAGCGACTTCGAGACTGCAATGGAACATATGAGGATTTTCAATAAGGAAATATATGAGTGGTTGATCAACCATGATGATATTGAAAGGTGGGCCATAAGTTCCCATTTAAATGTTGGGATAAAATAACGACAAACCTTGCTGAGTCATTCAATGCTTGGATGGTAAAGGAGAGACGTCATAATGTTGCCCAACTTATCCACGAGTATCGTGACAAAATAGCGAAAAAGATGTATGCAGCAAGCTTGGGAATAAGTAAATGGAAAGACGGTGTCGGGCCAAACATATAACAATAAGTGAAGAAAAATGTTAAAAAGGCTGAATACATGGATGTAGAAGTATATGGAGGTGGTAGGGTGAAAGTCCATACACCAAGTGGATCACTAAAGGTTGAGCTGTCCTTAAACGAGTGTCAGGTATTCCTTGTCCTCACACTTGTGCTGCCATAAAGGGAGTTCATGGAAATGTGTACAATTTTGTTGATGAGTGGTTTAAGAGTACATGTCAAGAAAAGATATATAGCAGAACAATGATCCCAGTCGTCATAATAGACATGCCAAATCCAAATGACTACCGGGTAGATAATATAGCAACTCAACGGTTCCTTGCACCACCTAAGACTAGTCGACCTCTCGGTAGGCCAAGATTTGTAAGGAAAGAGTCACAGTTCCAAAACAAGAAAGTATACCATTGCAGCTCATGCCATCAAGCAGGGCACTCCAGAAGAACGTGCAAGAATCCTAACCCAACTTAATCCTGGGTGTGCAGACCTGGGAGTAGCTATTTTGCAAGTCATCTTTTGTTTTATGTATAATGACTTGGATCCCTTCACATATTTTGGTTGGAAGGGGTATGGCATATATGATCTCCTTTATGTAAGTACTGTTTTTAGGTTAAACAATAGGTTATACCATAGGAATGACAAGAAAACATTAGGTGCTGGTGGAATCGTAATGTTCACTTGTCATTCGACAACGTATATGGTAGTTGCTGTCATGAAGAATCTGGTGTTTTGTAAATTCCATTACTGGACTTGTAATTCCCATTACTACTCTTGTTAATGATGACAACTTATTGTAATTAAAGTATACATGAAGGGATACCTTATTTTGGGTTAATGACTTCTATGCATTGGGTGTAGGTGGAATTAGTAATGTTAGAATTTTTTTTTTCACAATGCATATGGTACTTGTTGTCAGTAAGAATCTGGTGTTTTGTAAATTCCATTACTGAACTTGTCATTTCCATTGAAACAGTTGTTAATGATGACAGCTTATTGTAATTACATTTTACATGAATGGACACCTTCTTATTTGGTTAATGACTTCTATGCATTGGGTGTAGGTGTAATGCGTAATGTTAAATTATCATTTGGACCCTTTACTTGTGAGTGTCATAATCATTTGTGGTTTTTGTCAATGTCAGAATAGAACTTGTCATTCCTATTACCATTCTCGTCAAATTCCATTATAAAACTTGTTATTACTATTATGAAACTTGTCAGCGGCCTCCTCTTTTGGGGAAACACTTTCAGTGATATCTTGGTAAGCCTAACTTGTCATTTCCATTACCATTCTCATCAATTCCATTATAAAACTTGTTATTACTATTATGAAACTTGTCAGCGGCCTCCCCTTTTGGGGGAACACTTTTAGTGATATCTTGGTAAGCTTAACTTGTCATTCCCATTACCATTCTCGTCAATTCCATTATAAAACTTGTTATTCCCATTATGAAACTTGTCAGCGGCCTTCCCTTTTGGGGAAACACTTTCAGTTATATCTTGGTAAGCCTAACTTGTCATTTCCATTACAATTCTCGTCAATTCCATTATAAAACTTGTTATTCCCATTATGAAACTTGTCAGCGACCTCCCCTTTTGGGGAAATACTTTCAGTGATATCTTGGTAAGCCTAACTTGTCATTCCCATTACCATTCTCGTCAATTCCATTATAAAACTTGTTATTCCCATTATGAAACTTGTCAGCGGCCTCTCCTTTTGGGGAAACACTCAGTGATTTCTTGGTAAGCCTAACTTGTCATTCCCATTACCATTCTCGTCAATTCCATTATAAAACTTGTTATTCCTATTATGAAACTTGTCAACGGCCTCCCTTTTTGGGGAAACACTATGACACACAATATTTCTTCATTTTCCTGTTTCCTGTATAAGAGAAGTGCATATTGCCATAGTGTGGGAATAAAGGGACTTGCACTTTAGTAAATTCAAATACACAGTAACATTACATGGAAAAGGAAATTGCTATAAAGAGGTATACAAGATCATTTACAAAAATATCAACTTTACAATGTCACCCCAAAATGCAATGCTTGGTGACTAAGTTAGACAACAGGTGTTACTCTCTTTACAACAGTGGTTATTTCAAAAATAAACAAGTGTTTATGGAAGAACAAAAAGTTACATTAAGAAAAGAATTTTGCAAATCACTCATATCCTGCTGGTCATCGTCATTTATGAAGGCAGCATTCTCAATACATCCTCCCTCTTCCTATTCATTTCATGGTTAACCACCCCCCACATTAGGTCTCGCCTATATGCCCCAACCTCATCAGCACCATAGTTGAAGGTTACACTTGGCTTCCAATTGTTCAGCAAATTAGCACATAGACGCCACAGTCACGCCTGCAAGACACATGTGACATGAAAACACTCACAAGGACGTCACAGTCATGCTAAACCATATTATAACCACAATCATGTGGACATACAAAAACACTCACAAGTTGTTTTGTTGTGGAATAGGTGCCCAAATAAAGTCTCCAACCGGCTTCTTCCCAGCATGCCTTGGTTTCACAAGCGAGATGATAGCATGAAATCGATCCCTCTGCATAAATAACACATGCATATTATATCCACATGATTAACTCAATAATAGAAAATTTGTCACACAATTTTCTTACAAGGATATTTAGAGGAGATTCCTAGGGATTTGCAAATGCACTTTGTTTCTTTCGCTGTTTACTCTTGCTGGTAAAAGTTAGTGGCCTCATTGAATCAAACACGTAAAAGTTCATCGTTTTTTGTTCAAGGGCTACACAGAACCAGTGTTCTGCAACTAACATGGGACCCAAAATCAGATCACACTCTGCAATATTGTAGCCAACTTGTTCAAGCAGTAGCTGGTCTTCCCATTCAGCAACTAACCATCCTATAGGTTTTCTGGCCAATAGTAATTGAATGAGGAATAAACTTGTTAGGGCCAATAGTAACTAAATGAGGAATAAGTAAAATTACAGCATGCTCACCATAAAATCCGCGTCAAAAATATGTCAGCTCACTTGTCCCGCACTGTTCATTTCTGCCATTAACATCTTACACACAAGAGACATTACCTGCATGCGGAGTCATGTGTATTAGATGCGTTACAGAAATTTTAAAAACAATTCAACTATTATTAACTTACACGGTTACTGATTTTGTTAAGTCCACAGAGTGTCCACAACTGGTCCCTTGTAGTGTATTCATCACCTATGTCAGCCAGTACCCTATAAAGTGTAAACACTATCATTATCCATTTACTCAATAATAAATTTACTCATTAGTAAAGTAAGAAGAACTTTACAACTTACTCTTCACCCTCATCAGTACTTGTTATTCGAGATATGACCTCGAAAAACTTATCCTTGTCATCTTTAGCCCTCTTTGTCCACTTAACTGGCTTTGTTAAAGTCCACGAGGACATGTTCTTAGGCATCCTTGGCCTCTTTGATCTCCTTGGCCCTTGTTCCTTCTGTCCAACCTCATCATCCCCGGATTGTTGTTGTTCATTGTTTGTAGGCTCTTGGTTTGGAGTCTCTTCATTAAATGCACAAATGTTTATGGGTGAGGCCAGTGATGTATCTACATTATCCTCGGCTTTATCATCAACACCATCATCATTGTGATCCTGTCCCTCATCCTCCTCACCATGTACCCTATCACTTCCCTCATGTCTCTCCGGATTGTCGTCGTTTATTTCGTCACAGTCAATAGGGTCTTGAGCTTGCTGCTTGCGCCGGCTTTAAATATGTAGTTGTGCTTTAACCAACTCGTCTTCAATAGCAGCAACAAGTTTCTTGTGGTTGTCCTCAATAATCCCCATCAATCGTCCATGCAATACCTTCAATTCCTGCAAAACACATTCACAAAAAGGGTCAAAGGCATTGGAAACTCATGAAATTAATGTAACATAATGTGATGACATACAGGGTCTAAATAAGTGACTCGCTTCTTGTTGGGAAAGTCCTTCTCTTCGTGTACTTTTGTTGCCTCCCTCATATATAGTAGCCCAATGTCATTCTTGTGCTCTTTGTCGATCATCTCCTTGACCTTCTCTTTTGTCCAAAACTGAATTGCAGATGTCGACGTATGGCAAACAGGTTTAGACAGAGGGAACCGCTCAACAAAAAATATCTATAACAAAAATGACAAACATTTAACATTTCGTGGTTGGATAAAGAAAAAAGCAAATAAAAAACTGCTCATACTACATACCAATAACATGTATAAACAGCCTCCCATATTGTAGCTTCCCTCTTTGTTCACTCTAATTGTGTCAATGTAATCTGCCATCTCTTTGTGAAGGTCATTAACAATGTATGTGGCCCAGTCAAAGTTGGCAAATCCTTTCATGGTATAGCACATGAGCTTGAGCAACTTGTCACTGATTGTGGAGCTTACAGTGGGAGCTAAAAAAGTACCCAACGTATGTAACATGAATAAAAATTCAACCTTGTCATCAGCTTCCCCAGATGTTATGTCACTAAGTATGTTCTCATACTTGACCTTGCCATACTCAGCCTTCAATCTCTTATACGTGTCATCTGTGTCACTAATGTCTACTCTAACCTCCTCCCCACTATTTGGGACCCCAAAGAATTCAGCAACATCTTTTGCTTCTATTTCAGCTGTCTTCCCCCTAATTCTAAATTGATTGGTAGGGGGATCATACGCTCTCATTATAGCAACTAAAATTTTCTGGGGGAGCCTCATACATTCCATATCTAGTAGAGCTCCAAATCCTAATCTTTGTACCTTAGCTTTTAAGTATGGATTACAATTTACATGAGTAGCTAGCTTGGTGAATTGATTTAGGGAGCAATGGGAATGAAAAGTAACTGGATAGTTCCTCTTCTGCTCGTCCGGCCTTCCTTGCTTGGCCCTATCATTATATTTTTTCCTCTCCTCCTCACTCATATTCCTCCAAGCCTTTGTTGACTCCCTAACCTTCTCATGAAAATTTAGGCCCTCCTTCCCCTTTTCAAACTCATGACGAAACAACATATAACCATTTTTTACATCTTTTGTCTGCATATCCACTTCACTTGTCATTGTATAAGACCCAATAAATTGCAGCTACAATTTAACATCACAGTTTAATTCAACTGAACTGAATTAATCTGTTACAGCTTAATGAGTTTATGCATAACATTTTAGGCAATTACAACATGCAGAATCGAAAACCAATCTTGTTTCAGCAAACCAAACTAGTAGCTAAATCCGACTTGCAGCAAAAGAGAATACCAAAAAGAGAATAGCTAATCAAACTATTGGGTCTACAATGATAATAAGTGTTAATTAGTCCAAATACCCAAAAGGAAATATCCAAATTTCAATGTGTTTCTGAATGAAGTTTTCTTCTTCCAAACATTTTAGAGAATTTTATTTCAATTAAATTCAACCATTTCTTACTAAAATAATGGCTAGCAGTAACAGGGAATAGGGGCGAAAAGTTTGCAACATCCAATTTCCTCACGTAATACACTTTAGACACAATGCATATATAATTCTTCAATTCCATATAACTCAACCTACCTGACTATATAAACTATACAAATAGTGAGCATTTTTACCATTTTCAACTTTCAAAAATCAATCCAACAAGCATTCATCTTCATATATTCATAAAAGTTTCGTTATCATAATCAATGCTTTCAAGTTTGGGCTCTTACCATTTTACCCCACATGACTTTGCAAATTGGGCCCTTCTTTTTGATTCATGCAGACAAGCATAAGTCTCCATTCAATATATCAGCAAAAGAAGAAAGCAACTTTTCAAGTGACGAAAATAAAAGATATATACAGCATTCTTCTCTTTGCAAATTATACTTATATCTAATACTTCAGTAACTCACTACATGAGCATTTATCGCAAACTGCAGAGAGGTGAGTAATTCAGATGGCAGAACCACTATTAACACATGAACATTTTCAATCTCAAGCCAACATCGCATAATACAGGGAGGAAACGAAAAAATGGCATACTCGTCTACATCTTCGAGAAGAAATTTCAAAGGAAAAAAATGCCAACAATTGGCATCAATAACACAATTCAATCTCAAGCCAGCATCGCAGAATTAGTGGAAGCAAATGTTGTTTTTTTTAATGTATGACTTGAATCCAATAAGCCAAGGAAATAGAACTTAGAACTTGCACATTGACCACGATAGAGTAGTTCAAAAGCAAGTTCAACCATTGCAAGAGAAGTAGCAATAAATCACAAGCACATTATAGTGGAAAAATCACAAGCACAAGCACAATCAACAAACAAAGAAAGCTTTTTTTTACCAGGTAAATCATGGTACAGATTCAAATCTTACCTGAATAAAGGATCAACTGACCGGGTAGGCGGTGAAGGAGACAACGCTCAACAACATAAAGTCACACGAATGAGACGAGGGAAAGGGATTTCGAGGGGGAGAATTGGATAAAAAAAATAGATTGGACAGGGATTGCTACTTACACGCACCAACCAACATACTGAATTGACACTTGAAAGGTACACTGTATTAAGGGAATGCAACATACCAACAAAGATATTATTCATTGATAAGCATTGTTGAAGCAATCAAGCAATAATAAACATCCTAAAATGCAAGCTAATTGTTTACGGTAACTGAAAGCATGTCAAAATATGCACTTTTTCTTTTTCAGTACGCAAGGTTCTGGCTTGAGACCTTTCACACAAGCCTGGATAACCTCAACTAGCCTTAGTTGGTCCAGGTTCACCGGAGAAGGAAACAAGGTAGGTTAATATGACAAAGTAGAATTGTAGTCACCCTTTGTGCAAATATGCCTTGGCTAGTTCATCATTCAAGTCAATTGCTTTGTTCGCGTCAGCAACAGCTTTTGCTCAAATAATTTACAATTAGTTGTAATAATACATAAATCTTATCCAATTCAAGTATACAATAAAGAAGAGAGCTTGTAAATACAAACGCAACAAAAGGCAAAACCAACACACAAAAGCTCAGTGAGGTCCATAGACACACGTGCACAGTGAAATAGGGTAACAAATAGACTGAAATTCAAAACATCACTGAAGAGAGAGAACCATACTTAGCAACCACTATATCACAACTTATCAAGGAAAATACATAATCGTCTAAGAGAACCAACTAGCTTAAACAAATTTTCTATCTCAACTATAAAAAAATGAATACAAGCGTATCCCATTAATAGATCTCCCACATAAAAGAAAATTCCATGTTGATTATTCTTGCCCTCCTACCTGATTTTACCTCGCATAATAAGATTCTCTAGAATATAAAACCCATTAAGCGTAATTTGAATTCCTAATCAAGATTTAATTGCTTCTGCCATAAAAGGAGAATTAAAAACCTTGAGGATCCAAAAGATTTGTTGATGATGTGAGTTCCACCTTTTGATCATAGAAATGGATCAGCAGCAGCGTCCAATCACGCGGAGAAGGAAGCTCGGTTTTGAAGATTCCCTTTTTTGCTCACACCAACATCTGCAGAAAAGAATCGAACACAAGCATTTTGGAATCGAACATAAGCATGAGGAGGAGGAGAAATCGAACACAAAGCTTAAACGGACAAAGCAATAACTGAACATTCCCTCACCCACATCCACGTCGCCAACAGCAGAAGAGAATGGCACCCACAACCGTTTCCGATTTGGGGACAGCGACAGGCTAGGGCTCCACCGAGTGTGTTTCTAGGAGAACTGAAAAGACTCATGAGTTGTGTTGCCTTGACCGAGCATGTGGAACGAGTAAAAGGGGGCATTTTGGTATTTCACACAACACTTCAATATCCCTGAAAGGTCCCCATCACTTTTCTATCTTTATGATGTTATAAAAGACTTTTGGGGGTTTTGTTATTTCAAAAGGTATTTATATGGGATTTTCCCTAAGAATTTAAACAAGTTTTGAGTTTTATCAATATATGACTGTAGAATGTAGAGAATAATTAGTAATTAATTTTAGTTGGTTTAGATTTATTATTTGGATGTTTTATGATTTTATAATCAATTTCTTTTATAAACATATCATAAATTAGTTTTTATATGGTGTTTTTTGTAATATCCTGAATTTTGGGATTGGAGGCTAGAGAATAAGCCTGAATTAAGTAGACTACTAAGCCCTGATTTAGCGGGTGTTCCAAATCTATTCCCTAATATTTCTTATATCCTTTAGGTAGTAAAGGAAATAAAATGGTGAATTTTGGAGAATATAATTATGCTTCCAGTGAAATTTTTTGTGAGGTAGTAAGTTTGTTATGGGTTTTGGATGACCAAATGATGAGCAAAAATTATGAAATTTTACAGGATGGAATTAGACATCCTAAGATTTAATTTGATAGGTCATACAAATCATTTGAAGCTATATATAAAAAATTATGAATTTTTGAAGTTAGTCCAAAAAAACTATTGATTTTCTGGAACAGCTTCCAAAAATAAAAAAATCTAGGCATGATGTGCTTCCAATTTGCTAAAAAACATATTTTTCATTGAAACTAGAATCAATGATGGTTTCATAGCCTTTTGAAGCACTTCAATTCGATATCCACAAATTTAGTTATGATTTTTCAAAATTTGGGCAGAAAATCTATCAGAATATGTAAAAAATCTGAAAATGGGAATTATGACATAAGTAATGTCTTGGATGACATAAGCATGATATTAAAAAGCTAATCTTCACCTTCTCCTTTCCATTTTCCCGACGCCATATTCAGCAAAATAGCGAGAGAAGGCTTGAGAGAAAAATAGAGAGAGAAGAAGGAAAATCTTATAAGGTAGGTCAATTTCTTCGGTGAATTCGTACCTAATGTGTATAACCCTTCTCCTAAAATTCTCTTCTATGTTATTTAAGGTATTTGAAGCAAGAAATTTAGTGGTGAAGGGTTAAGGTTTTCAACCAAATAAGAGGAAAAGCCAGAAGGAAGAAGAGGTAACTTCCTTAACTTTGAATATTGATTGTTCTGGCTGTCGTGAGTAGTTTAATCGGTGAAATTCCTATTGATTTGCTTTGATTTCAAATTTGGTAAAGGAGGTGGCCTAAGCATTTTTTTTATCAAAATTGGGCCTAAATGGTGGTTTTAATGTAATTAAATAGTTGATAAAGTGGTTAGGAGTAGAAAAAAGCAAGTCTGAGGAGTCAAATTTATAAAACCCCAATTTTTTCTGGAGAATTGTAGATTTCAGCTAGTGCTAGTACAAGGGGTTAGAGATGGATTTTTGAGGTTCTAATAACTCTATTGAGTTCAGGAGGGAAAATTATATGGAGTTACAGTTGATCACTTTTTCAGAAAAGCCTAAAAAAACATAATTATAAAAACGCCCCTAAAACCCTGAAATGGGGCTGCCAAGGACGTTTTGGTCTTTTGGAAGTGAATTTGGTAATTCCAATTTCAGAAATAGATTCCTTGGGCAAAAATAAGTTAGAATAGCTATGGTCAAAAGTTCAGTAAAAGTACGGTCGGACTGGGTACAGTGAGGCCAGGCTGGGTCCGCGGGAGTATTTTGGTAAAATTTCATATTAGATTCATATAATCACCAGAAACACTATAAAAGTGTCTAAATTGTATATTTGAAATTGTAGGATTTGATTGATAGCCCAAGTTGTGGCACGAAGTTCGAGTAGCCTATTTAAGGATAAAAAAAGGTTAAGGTAGGGAACTTACCTTTCCTGTGTGCATTTAATATTTGTGTTGGTGTATTGATGAACGTTATTACTTTACTTGATTATGTGAAACATATATGAATGATTAAAACTCTGTTTCTATTTACGCTATGGCCATAAGTATGTTGTTTGAAAATTGAGCACACAAATATGTCATTGTGTTAGCATGAGTTTATGTAATGCAAGTATGTCATGCATTAAGCGCTTATCTTATATGTATATTGGTATTGTTTCGTACTGAGATTTTCTTGAATCTCACCCTTCTCTACTAACAATTTAGACAGGTGAATATAGAAGGTGTGTAGAGATCAGAAAAGAGAACTACACGAGAGGATTGCAGTAGTGGAACGAAGACGAGAAGATATCTCTGTTTCATTGGAACGAGTTTAGACACCCAAATAGCCCTATGTGGCTACATTGATTGTAATTATCATGCACGAACCCTATTGGGAATTTCTATAATCATGCACATATTATTAGTATATTTATGTTATACCTGTGTTGCTCATCAAACTGAGTATTGTATTCAGCAAATACTCTAAAAAAAAAGTGAAAATAAGATAAGGGTGTGACATTTTTACTAATTAAATTTAGTTTAAATAATTTATTTAGATTATTTGAGGTATTATTAAGGTTTTAATCATTTTATTTTGTTAGATTTTGAGCTATGTGAAAATGTGAGTTAGGATTTAATATTTAAATTAGAGTTTGATATAATTTATAAAATTTAAGCTTGATGTATACAATAGAAAGGACTTTTCGAGTGCGGTAAAATAGGTTCGAAATATTACTAAAAATGCTCAGGTACAACTTCGACCAGATTGTACGGGACCTTTGATCTAATTAGTTCTGTTATATTTCATTTTATCAAAAACTTTAAGATTGTATAATTTCTAATTTATCCGTATTTTTATTATAATTTTATTATGATTTGACCATTGAGAAATTTTCAAAGTTAATTTTTTCACTTTTCATAATTTTAAAAAAAAAATTTTCTTAAATATCACAAAAGTCACTTATCTAAAAGTCAAACTAAACACATTTTATTATCATAAAAGCACTTATCCAATCACCAATCTAAACATTAATCATTTTACCCAATCTTACTTTTTCCCACTCTTAAGATTTCATAAGTCAAAGTAAAAATAAGCCACTTTTCCCACCGCTATTCTAAATACACCCATTGTTGTTGCCGAGGTTTCACACTAGTATAAAATTTCCTTTTTAGACCTCCACATTTAGACTGGTTATAGCGGATAAGGTCTAAAAAATTTGACCTGTGGCAGTTTTATAATTATATAGAACTTCTAAGATTGGTTCTCCAAAAAACAGGTCTGAAAAAAATTATTTAGACCAGTTATAAACAAAACCAGTCTAAAAATATCAAAATATTTAAAAAATTAAAAATTTGAAACTTTTAAGACCGATTATTAATAATAATTGGTCTTAAAAATAAAAAATTTAAGATCGGTTTTCATAAAAACTGATTATAAAGATGAAAAATTTAAAAATTATTTTTTTTCACCCTTTTAAGAACGGTTTTTATGGAGAACTGGTCTAAAAGGTGAGCGTTTTGCCCGTATTTTTACTCCCGTGCCTAGATCCTGCGCTCTAAACCCTTTCTTGTCTTATTGCCATTTCTCTGTGAGTTCTGTCCCTGCTTGCTTTGAACTCCTCCAACGCTCCCCATTCCTCATTTGCTCAACTCTCCTCCTTCATTATCGCTGTCGTTACTATGTTCCTCGTAACCCCCTGCGTTGTAAACAGTAATTATGATTCAGAAACACATAATTAAGATAGATTAGAGACCAATAATAATTAAAACTCATTTACCATTCATTCCTTACGGTAGGGTTTTCACAAATTCTTTCAAAATCTCTTCTAAACCTGGTCTCAAATTTCACAATTCGAACATAATTACCCTGTGCAGTTAAATCAGATTCATACATATCAGAGTGTACAAACAAAAATCTCGGCAACCCTCGGGTTTCATATACATACTACGGGTTTATAAATTCCCAATAAGGGGATTACACTAAAATCATCTTCATCCCAAAATATATATAGTAATCCCAATGCCAAAACCGATAACCAACAACCAAAATGTAAATCTCCTGAAGGAGTCCTATTCGCCCTTGGTTGTCTGCTTATCCTTGGTGCCACTTGCCCTGTTTGAAGGTTAGTCAAAGGAAAGAATGAGATTCAAAAGAATCCCAATAGTAACAAATCACTCATACAACATGTAATCACATCATCAAGCAGCATCACAACATAAAACACAGCATGTAGACTGCCACATATGCACATAATCACATAGTCTCATCCCCCATATTCCACCGCCTCAAAGGCACGGTTCTCCCACCGTCAACACTGATGGGCCACGGGTGAAGAATTCACAAATAGCCTTTCGGCTTCCACATAATCTCATCCCCCGTAAACTACCGCCTCGAAGGCACAATCTTCCCACCGTTAACACAGATGGGTCGCAGGTGATAGACCCACAAACAATGATCGATCAAACGTACCATGTATCATATATAGTATAAGGAAAAGAGTCACTACCTTGTTCTTTTTGAGCGTGCTTCGGCACAGATAGCTCATAGTCAGGGCAAATATCAAACCCTATAACCAAAATCAAGGACAATAGGTTTTCTCTATTCCAAATTCTTATCTTCATAACAATTAAGGTTGGTTATCATTTGGAACTCTTTAGGTGGATATTAGAAGCCTAGACACATGCCTAAAGGGTTAGAAGATCTACACCAAAGATCCCTTTTTCGGATGTCTAAAACTGATTTTTGACTCATACACTCGAGTGAAGAAAACCTTACTCGAGTGATAATTAGATTTGCACTCAAGCATGGAAGCTCTCTCGTGCGAGTGCTTGCCTGAGAGCAACCATAAAGACAGAAGGTGATCATAGCACTCGAGTCCTAGACCCATTACTCGAGTGATGGCCTCATATTCACCCGAATCCTACAGAGTGAGGCAGAAGAAGTGACTACCCGAGAGCAACAAAAAACCCTAGAATGAGAAGTGTACTCGAGTACTAGCTCTAGCACTCGAGTGATGGCTCAGCACTTACGAGTGCTAGAACACACTCTTAGAAAATGGCCTGCGAGTGACAACTCGAGACACGGCCTCATAGTGCAAAATACTCTTATACTGGAGTGAGATAAGGTTCACTCAAGTGATGACCTATATCACTTGCAAGTGAGAATATGCACTCTTGCAATCTGGCTTGGAAGTATGACAAAAAACTGAAGGAAAGGGGAAACAGGATGTTGCACTCGAGTGACACCCCTGTGAACTCGAGTGAGGCTTATCAAAAGCCAAAACGTAGCAACTGATAGAATTTCTCCAAACTTTCTACCAAAGTATCCAATAGTTCCTAGAATCCACAAACAACTCTATCCCCACCAAATTTTCATAAGGAACACATTGAACATACCAAAACAACCCAATTCTCATTCTAACAACAAGTTTTGGTTTTGAACACCACATTCTCACTCTTTTCCCAATTACACCAACATTTCCTTCCAAGGTTCCATCTAACTCCAATGACACAAAGACATATTAGGCCACCAAATCTAACACCATATACTATCCAAATTTATGCATTTCAAATTATACCAAAATCAGGGCAACATCCACAAATCTCAAAACTTAATCAATAATTACAATAACATGTCAAAATGCTTTAAATACTCACTTCTTCTTCTTCCCAAGGTTGGTTTCTTGATTCCTCAACTTCCAAATTTCTTCAAGTACTCAAACACCACCTTTTAAAATTCTGAAACTATAGCAATAAAGCCCTTAACACCATGAACAATATTAATAAAGTGTGTTTGAGCATTAGAGGTCACATGGAGCACTAACCTTAAGCTTTCTTCTTTCTCATTCCTCTTGATCATGCACAAAAATGGAGTTTGGGAGAGAGAAGATGAGATGATGATGAAGTTTCAGATTTTCCTTGCCCCCATACTCAACTTAGCCGACTTGGAGGGGGAGAAAAGAGAGGAAAGGAGTTTGAAAATTTGACTTCCATCCCATGGTCTACATTTTGACACTTGGCATGATCTTATCTCCTTATCCATGGGCACACATAAGCTAATATACATATAATTTCACCCCTCTTAACAATGAATCTCAACCATTGATATTTAGATTATCAAGGAGTTCCTTCATTGGTAATTGACCAATCGGTCGGTAACTTTTTGTTTTCCTATTTTGCCCCTGATTATGGCAATTCTTAGAACCACCAACAAACACATTTATATCATACCATTCCTCATTTATGCGCCCTCCTTTACCTTTAGGGTTCATTTTAAGCTTGGTCACATATTTAAGCTTAAATGCTGGGTTTAGGCACTGATCAGAACACATTCGAATCGTAATTCACATCATATTCTTCAAAAGTGTATAATTAATAATAATTACATCACTTTTGAAGTCATTAGCCCTTAGTCCCATTTTTGGGTCATTACACTCGTCACAGTTCTTTGATTATCGTCACTCTCCTCTATCACCACCTCTATTCTCCGTAGTGACCATTCTCCTTTGCTGTGGCTTTCCTTTGTCAGTGCTATGAATTTGAGGACTTCATTTTAGCCTCATTCGACGCTACCATGACTTTGGGTAGAAGCTCACTCCTTGGTCTTCAATCGGGTTAGTGTTCTATTAATTAAAGCCCTCAACTTTTAGCTTGTATTTGCTTATTCTTAACTACATTAACTCTGACAATATAGTTAGACACGAAATAATTGTGGAAAAAAGTAATTAAGGTGAAAGGGAAAACTGTATGATGACTTTATTACTATATACGTTTTTCTTCTTTTGCACCAAAAGTAAATAAGATGCTCTGACTTATGATATTTGGCTTGAGTAATACCATTCTAAGTTCTGTTTTAATTTAGTATGATTGTTTGATTGTCAGTGTTATTGGTTTATTGAAATAATACTAGTTTCAAATGGTGCATGTTAAAATTCGTTGAAATCTCTAAAACTCTATGGTTGTTGTTTTTTTGTCTATCCTTTTGCTGTTGGACATAGGGTACTACAAGTGTTGAGATATATATGGATCATAGTTGGATAAATGTTAAATGAACGAGTGTTGAATATGAAAATGGGTTGAGGGGGTTTTTAGACTTCGCTTGAAGAAATACCGATGATAGTAGTGGGAAGTTTTATTGCCCTTGTGTAGTATGTTTGAATGAGGCGTGACTAAGTGTTGCAGATATATATACACATTTAATTTGTGAAGGATTTTGTAAGGGTTATACAGTATGGGTATGGCATGGTGAAGAATTAAAAATGCCAAGTTCATCTCAATAGGGGGAGTGACCTTTGATGATAATGACACGGATACGGATGATCAGATAGAAGATATTATTCTTGATATAGAAGAAGAGGCTTTTAAGCAATCACATACATATGGTAATATGTGCAGTGATGTTGAGATGCCACTGTACCCGAGGTGTCAAAAATACCAATTGTTGAAAGCAATATTGAAATCGGTAAGCTTGAAAGCACGGCATGGATGGAGTGATAAGAGTTTTTCAGAAACGCTTGCGTCTTTTAAGGGCATGCTTCCAGATGATAATGTGTTACCTTCTCAATACTATGATGCTAAGAAAATACTGTGTCCACTATGGATGAAGTATAAAAAGATCCATGCATGCCCTAATGATTGTATATTATATAGAAAAAATGTATGAAGAGAAACAACAGTGTCTGATATGTGAAACCTCGAGGTACAAATCAAATAACACCCTTATAAAAGTGTTGTGGTATCTTCCAATCATACCAAGGTTCAAGCGCTTGTTTGCTAATGAAAATGAAGCAAAAAATTTGAGATGGCATGTGGATGAGAGGATATCTGATGGAAAGCTTCGACATCCGGCTGATTCTTCTCAATGGAAGAAAATCGATCAGTTATTTCCTACCTTCGGTGAAAAACCTAGGAACCTTAGGCCTGGGCTTAGCAAGGATGGCATGAATCCTTTTGGTAGCTTGAGCAATATACATAGTTCATGTCTTGTTCTGTTAGTAATTTACAACTTATCTCCTCTTTTATGCATGAAACGAAAGTACATCATATTGTTTATGTTGATTTGGGACCAAAACAACCTGGAAATGATATAGATGTTTACCTAGAACCCTTGATCAAAGACTTAAAAGAGTTCTGGGATGAAGGTGTTGATGTTTTTGACGCGAACAAGAAGAAGGTTTTTAAAATGCGAGCCATGATCTTTTGTACTATAAATGACTTCCATGCATATGAAAACTTGTCAGGATATAATGTTAAAGGCTATAAAGTATGTCCGATTTGTGAAGAAGGAGCATGCTACCATCAACTTCAACATGGAAGAAAGACAGTTTATCTTGGCCATAGGAGGTTTCTTAGATAAGGCCACCTGTATCGTAGATTAAAGAAAGTTTTTTTTGGTGGACAAGAGTTTGAAGATGCTCTGAAGGCATTGACTGGGGAGCAAGTTTATGAAAAGGTGAAAAATATAAATGTTATCTTTGGTAAGACTACAAAGAATATTAATGAAAAAAATAAATGGAAAAAGAGATATGTCTTCTTCAATCTTCCATATTGACCCAATCTTGATGTGAGACACTATATTAATTTCATGCATGCAGAGAAAAACATATGTGATAGTATTGTTGGAACACTGCTTAACATACAAGGTAGTTCTAAGGATGGCATGAAGGCAATATTAGATTTGAAAGAAATGAGAATACGAGAAGACTTGTATCCAAAGCCATATGGTAAGAGAACTTTTTGTCATCTAGCTACTCATACTTTGTCTAAGGATAAGAAAAGAAGCTTTTGTGAGTGTTTACATAGCATCAAAGTTCCTTCAGGGTATTCTTCAAATTTTAGGAAGCTTGTGTCGATGAAAGACTTGAAGTTAGTAGGGCTAAATTCTCATTATCGTCATGTCTTAATACAACAACTACTCCTAGTAGCTATTTAAGGCATTACCGAATATGATCTTCAACATATTTTGACTAGACTTTGTTTCTTCTTCAATACTATTTGTAGTAAAGTCATTGAGACAGAAAGATTGCATGAACTGGAAAATGAAGGATATATGATCTTGTGCCAGCTTGAGAAGCTTTTTCTTCCTTCTTTTTTTGACATCATGGTACATTTAATTGTTCATCTAGTGAGGGAGATAAAGTTGTGTGGCCCTATCTATTTATGGTAGATGTACCCAATCGAAAGCACTATGAAAATCCTAAAAGGGTATGTGAAGAATGCAAATTGGACTGAAGCATCTATTGTTTTGAAATATGTTTCTAAAGAAGCCATGGAGTTTTGTCAAGATTACCTATCAAATGTAAGACATATTGGGCTTCCTGAACATCACGATAAAGAAGGGGGTAGACGCGGGGCTACAGTTGTAATATCCCAAAAAGTGATTAAGGGCTAATGACTTCAAAAGTGGATGTAATTATTGTTGAATAAACACTTTTAGAGAATTTGTGATGGGAATTTGATGGTTTTAGTGATTCCAATGGGTTCCTTGTGAAAAATTGTGTGGGAATGGTTTGATTGTTGATTTTGGAGCCATTGGATACATTGGTTGAAAATTTGAAAAACTGTTAAGTGTAATTCTGTGCAGGACAATGGTTTGTATGGACATTTTGAATGGGCAAATGGGGTCTAAAAATTCTGAAACTTTTCAGTCTTAAAGTTCACGTCCCTTGGCATATAATTTGTGCCATTTCATTTTGTGAGCTAGGAGATATGACTGTCCAAAGTTTGGGATGGAAACTGAACTCTGTTTTGGGGCAGCGATGAGTTTTATATAATTCTGGAATTTTATGGTAATTTTGGCTAATGGCCCATATTTTTCCTATAAAGAGGACTTAAATACCTTTAATTTGACTTTGGAATCTCCTCATTTTGATTTTTCTAGAATTAGTTATGATTTTTCAAAGTTTGGGCGGAAAATCTGCCAGAAAATCTGAAAATGTCAATTTTGGAATTATGACATCATCATAAGGGAATAATGACATAAGTATAATATAACATACCATCTTCTTCCTCCATTCAGTTGAAAAAGATAAAAAATGTTTGAGATTTCTAGAAAGAGAAAGGAGAAGAGAACTCGCAAGGTAAGCCGATTCTTCCGATGATCTAGCTCCTAACGCATATAACTCTGATCCTAAGCTACTCCTTTATGTTCTTTAAGGTTTGGAAGCTCCTCTTTTGGTGTTAAAACAGCTAGGGTTTCAGCCAAGACAAGGAAACGCTAGTGGGGGCTTGAGGTAACTTCCAAATTCTTATATATTGACTGTTCTGGCTGTTGTGGACAATTTAATTGGTGAAATTTCGCCGGATTGTCATTGATTTCAAAAATGGAAAATGGGTGTGTGGGGCTGTTATGCTGCCCAAATTGGTACTAAATGGTAGTTATAACCTAATGGAACGGTCAATAAAGTGGTTAGGAGTAGAAAGGAACGCGTTTATGGAGCTGAAATCGTAAAACCCTGATTTTCTCCGGAGAGCTCATAAATTTTGGCCAGCTCTAGAAATAGGTCTTAAAGTTGGATTTTCAATGATTTGATAGTTCCATTTAGTTTAGGAGTGAAAATTAGGTGGGGTTACAGTTGGTCAATTTTTCGGAAAAGGCCGAAAAAGCATAATTACGAAAACGCCCCTGAAACCCTTGAAGTAGGGTTGCCAAGGGTAAATTTGTAATTTGACATTGAATTTGATAATTTTGAGTCCGGAAATGGATTCCCTGGGAGGAAATATGTTAGGATAGCCCAGATTAAAATTTCGGGAAAAGTGCAACCGAACCGGATACAGCGGGCCCGAGCGGATCCTCGGGGGCATTTTTTGTAAATTTTCATTATAGACTCATATAACCCCAAGAACTACTATGGAAGTGTCTAAATGGTGCATTTGGAATTGTAGGATTCGATATTTGCCCTGTTCTTGATCCACCTGCGCTAGAGCACAATCGGAAAGAATAAGGTAGTGACTCTTCTCTTATGCTATGTGTAAAGTATTGTATGTATGTTTGTCATGCATTGTGATACATTGTGATGCTTTGAGATCGCAGCAAAAGCTGATGCATAGTGATTGCAGCGTAAGCTGTTGCATTGAGATCGCAGTAAAAGCTGACGCATAGTGTCTACAGCCATGAGTGTTGTCGTATGTGGCATGAGCCATATATCATTATGATGCTACTTAACATGATCATATATGCTATGCGTTTATACACTGTATGAATGATTTGTTACTACAGAGATTCTTTTGAATCTCATTCTTTCCATTGACTAACATTTCAGATAGGGCAAATGGCTCTAAAGAGAAATGAACCACCAGGAGCGGCTAAGATCTTGTAGAGATGTGTTGTTAGATTGTTGGTTATCTATTTTGGACTTGGGATTACTGTTTATTTTTTAAATGTATATATTACGTTGATGTTGGTCATGTAATCTCCTAGTTGGAACTTATAACCCTTAGTTTATATATGTATGAAAACCGGGAGTTGCCGGGAATTTGGCTATTCAGTCTGATATGTATGAATGTGATTGAACTGCGCAGAGTGATTAGATTCGAAAAATGAATCTGAGACCATGTTGAACGAGTTTTAGAAAAAAGATATGAGAAAAACGTATCCGTCGGCCTCTAATTCCTTTAAATTATGCATTTTCGAATCTTAATTACGGTTCTCAAGGTATGGGATTACAACAGTAAAGAGTGTTGATCCTGATGAATTGCAAAAAACATCTTGAATAATGTTGATGAAGTTCAAGATTACATTAATGCTCATAAAGAAATTGTCTGGAAAGAAAATAGTCGAATGACTGAACAAAGGTCAATTAGGGAGCACAACAAAACTTTTACACATTAGTTCAAACAAAAGGTTGACGGAGAAGAATGTGTTTCTGATACAATTAAATGGTTAGCACGTGGTCCTGAGGTTGATGTCATAACTTGGACTTCATTTATGATTAATGGTTATACATTTTACATGAAGTCCCTTGATGATAGGAGCACCATCCAGAATAGTGGGGTTATGTTAGTGGCTGAATCTATGCACTTCTCTAGTTTGAAAGAGATGAACCCTATATTGGCAGCAATACCTTATTATGGGGTTATTGAATAGATTTGGGTGGTTGATTATGTTAAAATTAAATTTCCCATTTTCAAATGGAAGTGGGTTAATGTCAACAATGGTATGATGATTGATCAGTTGGGATTTACATTGGTTGATCTGATTAGTAGAAGTTTTGAAGATGAACCTTTTATTATGGCATATCAAGCGAAACAAGTGTTCTATATTATCAATTAGGCAAATAAAATGTTGTCTGTAGCTCTGCAAGGAAAAAAGGTCATTGACATTAATCAGGAAAGTCATTCAATGAATGATCTTCTTAAGACTCCTTCTTTTTCTAAGGGTCTACTAGAATTGAACGAAGAAGATGAAGCAGACAATGATCACGGCATAAGAAACGATCATAATGAAGGGATATGGGAGGATATCCCTTTATAAAACTACTTTGAAGGTTAGTTAGCTAAAATAATTATTATGAACTATATTTGAATTATGTGTATTGTTATTGGTATATATAAAACTACTTTTTTTGATGTTGTCACAGGAAAATGAAGGATATGAGGTGTTTTAGTGTAGATACTCCGAAGCCAGCTAGTGATCATCAGCCTGAGAAGAGTGTGTATAAAGCATTTTGGCCATAATGAATAAGTGTTGATGATGATGTTGAACTTTGTTTCCATTTCAATTAGTTTGGGTCGCCTGAGAAGAGTGTATATAAAGTATTTAATTTTAGCCATAATTTTATAATTCTGTTTGTGATTGTGAATTTATTCATGGTTGTTTTTCTTGCTCCTGTTTCATCCAGTACTGTTTGAGCACAAGGGAGTTGAGTTTTGTTTCAATGAGTTTTGAGTCTCTCATATGTAGAGCTTAGGTTGATTACTATTCCTTCTGTCTCTTAAGAATCTTTCATCTAATTGGAAAATGAAGGAAAATGCTGATCTGTATAAGATGTTTGTTATAATGTGCAAGAGAAGAATTTATTTGGATGTCGTTGAAATGACTGCTTGATGAGTGAAATGTTTTAATAGGGGAAATGACTTGCCGAGTAAATGTTTTAAACGGAACAATTTATTTTTAAAAAATCACCTTTTTAGATCAATTATTTCCACAACCGATCTAAAAAGTACATTTGAGACTGGTTTTTTAAACAACCGGTCTAAAAAGTTTTAAATTGAACTTTTTAGACTGGTTGTTTTGAAAACCGATCTAAAAAGTTGAACTTTTTAGACTAATTTCTTTGATAATCGGTCTAAAAATAATTATTTTGAGACTGATTTTATAAATAACCGGTCTTAAAACTTTTTTTAGGAACTGGTCTAAAAAGTAGCAAACTTTTAAGATCGGCTGTATCAAGACCTCATCCAGAATCGGTCTAAAATATCATTTGTAACCGGTCTTAAAAGTGATTTTTCTACTAGTGTCAGCTCCACTGACAAACATATCCTAAAACAATAAATAAAGTGATAAAGTTCCACTATTAATACTTAATAGTTGTAATTGCTGGTAAAAGGAGAAAATAAATAGCAGTCAGTGAATAATAAACAGAGGCGTAAGCAAGGAAAATATTCTGAATTTCACTCTTTATTCTTTAATTAAATGGATAAAATAATACTCATAATAATTGCTGAAAATTAAATCATAAAAATCATGGACCCATGAACACAATTATATTTTTGTAAGTTTAGATCTTCTTAACTGACAACAACTCCAAAGTGAAAATCTTTCGAACTTGTCTCCAATAGTTTTCAATTATCAAGATATCACAGTAAAATGTTACCACCAGGTCACCCAAGTTACCTATCATCGAAAATCTTCTTTAATTGGCAAGTTTATTGTTACGTGTGTAAATGGTCTATTAAATAGTGCAAGTGTACACTGTTGTAATCAAGTAATATAGACGTGAGTAGAGTATCGTTCCCACGAGGATTGATCACTAAGTACCAAAATAGGTAATTTTAATTCTATTTAGTCAATCGATTCGTTGGTGATTAAGAGTACGAAATAAAAGATGAGCAAATATGAATGCAAATGATATGAAAGAATAATGAGAAAAAGTCCTAGGGATTAGATTTCACTTAACAAATTCTGGATTGAATCACTTATCTAATCTAGCCTAATTTATTCCACATGATTGATAGTCGAGTTTCCCTAATTTAATTACTAGCCTCTTCCAAGGTCAAGCAATTCTATAATTAATTGCTAATCCAATATATTCCTATATGAATTTAAGCATTTAATTATGCATTAAAATTTATGAAACTCTATAAGACTACACAACTCATATGAATATATTCTTATTTCATATGCAAGTTATGGTTTTAATTACAGGGTCTACACACATGTATTTCCTTCCGGTCTCAACATATATATTGAAATCATTCAAAAGATGGCCAATCAAATGAAAGCATTAAGAATAATAATTAAAACTCAATCATAAAGGAAAAATAAAACTAGATTTAATAAGTTAAGATTCAATCCGTTATTAGTAAGCTACGTCATCACCCTAGGAAAATGAAAATTTAGCTCATGATAAAATTAAAAACAAAACCAAAATAAATTAGCATTATATAAAGCTAGAATGAAATCCTTATAAATACTGCATAAAACTTGAATATTAAATTCTCAAACATAAATATACAACCAAAAGATGCATGAAAAAATATAAAAATCTAGCCGTCCCTTTAGGAGGTAAAACCTTCCATGTAGGTGGCATACAAAGAGTAATACAATCCTAAGCCTTCCAAGATGGAGGCATGCAAGAAAATAATACAATGCATAAAATTAATTCTAAGATGATGTAGTAATTGGAGAAGAGATGAGAGTAATGAAATGGTGTGTAAGTAGATAAGAGAGGAGAGTAATGGAAATGAAATGGTATGTGTGGAGAAGAGATGAGAGTAATGGATATGAATTCAAGTGTGTCAAATGTGAAGGAGAGGGTGGCTATATATAGGGAAAATGGAGTAAGGTAGATGAAGTAGTAGATGAAATGTGATAGGTGGATTAATAGATAGAATGTGGTAGATGGAGTAGTAGGTGAAATATGATAGGTGGATTAATAGATAGAATGTGGTAGATGGAGTAGTAGGTGAAAAGGAAGATGAAGTGGTAGATGAAATGTGGTAGATGAAGTGGTAGGTGAAATGAAAGATGAAGAGGTAGATGAAATGGTTGGTGGAATGGTAGATGATTCCCGCTCTCAACTTTCAAGCAAAATTCGAAACCCTTGGAGATAGAACTGGAATTTCGTCTCAACATAAAAGTTGTAGAGCTCTTTCTTAGCTTTTTATCCATATAAAGAATGTCCTGATCCGACATCTAGAGCTCCAGATATTTCCTGAAAACTGAAAAAGGGTCTAATTTAGTATTTTCCAATAAATTCTATTTTATGCCAAAATCATTATTTATTTATAAATTACACCCAAATTTATTAAATTGAGCTCAAATATCATCCATAAAATCATCATATAAGGGAAAATAAATATGCAAATATT
Source organism: Inga oerstediana (assembly GCA_963210345.1). Taxonomy (NCBI): domain Eukaryota; kingdom Viridiplantae; phylum Streptophyta; class Magnoliopsida; order Fabales; family Fabaceae; genus Inga; species Inga oerstediana. Next base: position 46,291,651 of record OY723407.1, read on the forward strand.
TTACTTATCATTCATCATTATCAACTCGATCTTTTGACTTTGAGAGACCTTTCAAATGCTGATGTATCTTCAACTGGGTAGCTTCCTTGCACACATCATCGTGTCTTCTCTAGAAATGGGCGAAGAGGTCATGATTTGCTAGTAGACCCAAAATTCTCTCTAGCCAAATCCTTACTTACAACGCCTCTAATGTAATATCCCAAAAAGTGATTAAGAGCTAATGCTAATGACTTCAAAAGTGGATGTAATTATTGTTAATAAACTCTTCTGAAGAATACAATATGAATTATGAAATGAATGCGTTCTGATTAATGCCTAAACCTTGTATTTAAGTTCAATTATGGATTAACCTCTAAATTGAATTAAATAAGAGGGAAGGTGCATGGTAAGGTGAAATGGAATTATAAAATGTGTTTGGTGGTGATTCGGTAAGAATTGCCATTATCAGGGGCAAAATGGGAAATTTGCCAACCAATTAGTCAGCTTCTGAAGAGGGGGTTCACTAATTTGGTTGAAGTTATAGTAAATGTGTAGTTGCTTAAGAAATTATGATAGAGTTATCCCAAGTGTGCATATGCAAAGAAAGAGTTGGGAGAAGAAGTAAGCTAGATTTTGACAAGTGTCCAATTGTGAACCATGGATTAAATCAACATTTCAAACTCATTTTCTCTTCCCTCTTACTTGTAAAGTCGGCTAGGAGCAGGGGAAAAGGGAAAAATTGATCATCTTCATTATCATCTCATCTTCTCTCTCTACTCTCCATTTTCGGCCAAGGAAGGAAGGAAGGAAACAGAAAGTGAAAGGTAATGTTTTGACTTTGTACTTGATCTCAAATGCTCTAAACCTCTTCATTAACCTTGTCCATGGTGAAGAGAACTTTCTTTATATGGTTTTAGATTTTTAAAAGAGGGTGTTTTAGAGCTTGAGCAAGTTTGGAAGTTAGAGGATTAAGAAACAAACTCGAGGAAGTTGTTGAGGTGAGTGATAACTCTTTTGGTATATTTGTTGTGGCCATTGAATGATTTATGGAATTTAATGAATTTACCTTGATTTTAGTATAATTTTGGGATGGACAATTTGAATAGTGTATTGTGTTGGATTTGATGTCAAATGTATCTTTGTGCCATTGGAGTTAATTTGGAATTTTGGAAGGAGAATGGGTATATATGGGTAATGTGTGGTAATGTTGTGCCCAAAGCAAAAACTTGTTGGAATGAGAATTTGGTTGTTTTGGTGTTTCCAATATGTTCTTTATAAAAATTTGGTAGAGATAGAGCTGTTTGTGGATTTTAGGAACCATTGGATATTTTGGTAGAAAGTTTGGAAAATTTTGTCAGTTGTTGAGTTTTGGCTTCTAATAAGGCTCACTCGAGTGCACAGGGGTGTTACTCGAGTGCAGCATCCTATTTCCCCTTTTCTTTCAATTTTTGGTCGTATTTCCATGTCAGAATGCAAGAGTGCACGTTCTCACTTGCGAGTGATATAGGTCATCACTCGAGTGCAAGAGTATTTTGCACTATGAGGCCGCATCTTGGGTTGTCACTCGTAGGCCATTTTTCAAGAGTGTGTGCTAGCACCTGCAAGTGCTGAGCCATCACTCGAGTGCTAGAGCTAGTGCTCAAGTGCACTCCTCATTTTAGGGTTTTTATTGCTCTCGAGTAGTCACTTCCTATGCCTCACTTGGTAGAACTCAGGTGAGCAAGTGGCTACTGCTCGAGTGTTATGGTGGGGACTCAAGTGTTGTGATCACTTTCTGTCTCTGTGGTTGCTCTAGGGCAAGCACTCGTATGAGTGAGCTTCCATGCTCAAGTACAAATCTCGTTATCACTCGAGTGAGGCCTTCTTCACTCGAGTGCATGAGTCAAAAATCGGTGTTATACTTCTGAAAAAGGGGTGTTTGGTGTAGTTCTTCCAACCCTTTAGGCATGTGTCTAGGGTTCTAGTAGCCATCTAAAAAGTTCAAATGATAACCAACTTTAAGTGTTATGAAGATAAGAATTTGAAATAGAGAATAACCTATCATCCTTGATTTTGGTTATAGGGTTTGATATTTGTCCTACTCGTGAACCGTCAGTGCCGGAGCACACCAGGAAAGAATAAGGTAGTGGCGCTTTTCCTTATATTATTTGTGATACATTGTATATTTGATTTATCATTGATTTGTGAAGACCTCGTATGTTGCAAAGCTTGTAGATGTGAGCCGAAAGGCTAACTGTGAAAGCTGAAAGGCTATTTGTGAGCCAAAAGGCTATTTGTGAAAGCCGAAAGGCTATTTGTGGGCCGAAAGGCTATGTGTATACGCCGCCACGCCAATAGTCCCTGAGTTGTTAACAACGGTTCGGGTAAGGACTGCGTGCCTTCCCGGCGGTAAAAGGGGATGAGGGTGGGGTGTAATATGTGTTCGTGCTGCTATGCTGTGTGATGATTTACTTGCATGCTTTGTGATTACATGTGGTATGAGTGATCTGTTACTACTGAGATTCTTTTGAATCTCATTCTTTCCTTTGACTAACCTTCAGACAGGGCAAGTAGCTCTAAGGGGAAGGACACGATCAAGGGTGGATAGGACTCCTAGGGAGATTTATATTTTGGTTGTTGGTGTAACCCCCTCACGGTAATCACATCCGGATTTCGAAATTTAAGTGAAGTAGAGACCAATAAAATGAAATCAACAATTTATAATCCCTCAACTCAGGATGAGGTATTTCAAAATCAATTCAAAACGTAATAATTCCGGGTCTCACATTCACGTGCGGATATAACTACTTGAGAAATCAAATCATATAAGAAATATCAGAGTGCGGAAACTAAAATCCCAGCAAACCCCGGGTTACTCTATATATCGAATGGGTTTACTATTTTCCAAATGGGGATTACAAATCAAAAATTCACTATGAACAATTTATATACACTAATCCCAAATCTACAATAGATAACCAACAATCCCAAAATCCTGAATGTCCCTAAGAGATCCGAACCACTCCGGGTTAGTCGCTTCTCCTTCGAGCCACTTGCCCTATCTGAAAAGGTTAGTCATATGGAAAGAGTGAGATTCTAAAGAATCCCAGTAGCAACAAATCACTCATACAATATATAAACATAAAGCACGTATGCTCATCATGTTCAGCAGCTTCACAATGATCTCTGGCTCGCGCCACATACGACAGCACTCACGGCTGTAATCATAATGCACTATGCCAGCTTTCGCTGTAATCACTATGCACAACGCCCGCTTTCGCGGTGAACACTATGTAGCAGCAACACGAAGCACAAAGCACCACAAAGCATCTCAAAGCACAATGTATCACTAAACTCCACAAGGTATCTCAATGCACAAGGTATCACAAAGCAGTAGCAGCAGCATCCACACAATGAATGACAGACAAACATACAATACATTTACACAAAGTATAAGAGAGGAGTCGTTACCTGAATCTTTCCTGACAAACTTTGGCACAGTGGACTCACGCGTTCGGCAGATGTCAAATCCTATACCAAATTAGGGACAATTCATCAATCTCTCTTCCAATTACTTATTTCTATAATACACTAAGTTAGTTATCATTTAGGACTCTTTAGAGGCCACAAATGCCTCTAATGAAAGCCCTAAAAGGTTGGGAAACAATAGGTTGAAGGTCACTTTTCGAAAACACAAAGTGCTGGAACACAGGGGTTGGCCGCGGCCAGCCCTTCCTTGGGCCGCGGCCAAAATATGGTCAGAAGGCCGCTGGCTGCAGCCAGCCACCCATGGGCCGCGGCCAGAATCAGGGCAGAAAGGTTTGGGCCACGGCCAGCCACTCATGGGCCGCGGCCAAGCAATTTCCTGATTCTTGGCTGAACTTCAAAAAACCATAAATAATTGTAGAAAAATCGAAACAGAGTGATTCCAAAGCCAAATGAAAGGTATTTAAGCCCTCTTCCTAGGAAAAATATGGATCATAACTGGAAATAACAACACAAATATAGAATTACCCAAAACTCAACACTACCCCAAAACAGAGTTCTGTTTCCATCCCAAACTTTGGACAATCATATCTCCTAGAATATTAAACGAAATGACACAAAATAATGTTAATTTTGAAGCTTGGGATGTGAACTTTAAGACTGGAAAGTTTCATAATTTTCTGACACCATTTGGTTATTCAAAACTTTCGTGTAAACTGATTGCCCAGAATAGAGCTCACACAAGACATATTTCCAACTTTCTACCAAAGTGTTCAATGACTCTAAAATCAATAACCAAGCTTATTCCCATATAATTTTCCATAAGAAACACAATGGCAACCTCTAAAACATCCCAAAACTAATCTAACCACAATCAAACACTATGGTCTCTATGATTCACACAATGTCCAAATTCCAATCAACACAATTCCAAACTTCAAAACTATCTCCAATACTCAAATATCATCATAATGAACCATTTCTAACATCAAACACAATGAAACTCATATATTCAAAAATGGACATAAGCTAGGGCAATTTTCCAGATTTTCATAAACTCATCCAAAAATCACAAATAATATATCAAAAATGCTCAAAATGCCTACCTCTTCACTTTGCTAAATTCAGAATCTTGATTCTCACACTTTCATATTTCTCCAACTCACAAATCAACACCTTTCAAGATTCTACAACCACCACAATGTAGCTCTCAATGAGATACACAACTTTAGAGAAGAGGTTTTGAGCAAAGGAGGAACATTACTTACTCAAAAAACAAGGCTTTTTCTTCGCTATCCAACCTTGCTTTAGCGAAAAATGGAGGAAGAAAGAGAGAGAAAATGAGTGAGAGAGATGATGAGATGAAATGATGATGAAGAAGCTTTTCTTTCCTTGCCCATTCCTCTTGGCCAAATAGGAGAGAGAGAATGAGGGAAAAAGAGAAATTTTGTCCTCTAGTGGCTCATCCAACAATCTCCACAATGCCACATGTCACCATCTCCTCCCTTCCACTATGAGCTCACATAGACACAATGCATAGGATTCCGACCCATCAATAATGAATCTCAACCCTTGATCTCAAATACCACACACATTTACACCAAATTCACATCATATTTCTCTCAAAATATTTAATTACACAAATTATAATCAATCTCAATGCCATTAGCCCTTAATCACAAATTGGGATATTACAGTTGGTTATCAGTTTTGGTATTGGGATTACTGTACATATTTGGGATGTAAATATTGAAATGACTTTGTGTAATCCCCTAAGTGGGAAATTATAAACCCTTAGTATCTATATGAAATCCGGGGGTTGCCGGGATTTTATTATACACTTTGATATGTAAATGTGATTTAACTGCGTAGGGTAATTATATTCAAATTATGAAATTTAAGACTAGGTTTAGAAGAGATTTTGAAAGAATTTTGTGAAAAACCCTACCGTAAGGTTGGGATTGAAATAAATTTTGTTTAACCATTGGTCTCTAATCCATCCTAATTACGTATTTTCAAATTATAATTACTGTTTATAAGGTAGGGGGTTATATCCAACATCTTCTTTTCCCCATACGGAGACTATCGAAGACAAGTTCGAAACATTAGAAGCTTATGGTTTTCTTCTTTCAATATCGTCAATAACTATGGGAATTAATATAAAAGTTAAAATGATTAATTTAGGTATGAGCTGATCACATGAATTAAAGATTATGGGAAATGAATTAAGATGAGCACAAATTAAAATAGAAATATGGCGATTTGGCGACAAAACGTGTGGCTATGTATAATATATATATATATATACTGACATTTTTCTCCCAAAATTTGATATGGTCCTATAATTATTGCTTTTCAATAATGGAAAAGCTAGCCAAAATTCCTAATCATAAGACCCCACTTGCTTACAGGTTTATAATAATAAGATCAACTATATCATATTAGGAGTGATCCCTGAATTAGATGACATGAACTTATAACCATAATTTTTTTGGGGGGAATAATTGATAATTTCTTTTAATATCATTATATTGATTACAAGATAAAGTCATTCCTTTTTTTTCAATCCCTAGCCTTACCGTATATGCAATGCAAGCAGATAACAGAGATAATAATGGAAGCTCATATCTCTCTTTCTCTCTGAGTGAGACTCCAATGAGCATTCATTATTTATTTGTCCTTTTATGTGATTCTTTCTCTCCCCTAAAGCATGAGAGTCAAATTAGTTTATCCTAAGGTTATTAATCTGAATCGGCTACTGAACCGATTGAGTTAGTGGATCAAATTGTGGCTAAATCAGAGCTAACCTGGGGCTAGACCATATGAGAAAGTGAATATTTTTGGGTTATTTACATGAAATTTTGAATAAAATTAAAAAAATGAATTAAATTATTTTTTAAAATTTAAAAAGGTGAAACCTGTCAAACTAGTCTAACCTGCCAAACCAGATAATTTAGACCATCGGTTTGTCGTTTTCCTTCTCAAGCCGGCTAGTCCGATCCGGTTTAATAACATTTGTTTATATATATCATGTACTTACTAGTCTATATATATATCAGTCTCAAATACAAACACAAGAGAAAAGACATGAATAAGAAAGAGAGTAGATATGGAAGATGGTGAAGTGGCTGTGGGTGAACCTTAAAAGGCTGGAGAGGGTTTTGAGAGAGCAAGGCCTTCACTTGCTCCATAAAGAAACCAGATCCATGACCATCATCTCTCTCTCTCATGATCCATATATCTTCTTTGTCCTCCACTTGCTCCACTAGTATGGTCCTTTTCCTGTCTTTTGCTTTTATTTCTCTGTCTTTAATTTTTGATCAAGTAAAAATTCTATCTTGTGGTGTCTTCAACAAGCCTTTTGACTACACCAAAGGTCAGGGACTACATATATACTTGGTCAGAGTACTCAAATGACCTTTTGTGTAGTCCTATGGCTTGTTGAAGACATCCTTATAATCAGCTCTGGGCTTGTTATGATTAACCTCTGTGTCGGTCCATACCACAATAATTTCAAGGTAACTACGTGCTTCTAATTATAATGCTCAAAGGGAGATTAAACTATAATACACTTTCACTCACTCTTTTTATTATTTTTTTTTCAAAAAAATTTGTATTAGTGAAGCAATTTTCTTAACTAAATCACTTTAGAGATCTGCATGATGATAAGAGACTTGTGTCTATTAAGAAGCAGTTCAAGAGTGGCCAGCTGTAAGTTAGCTTCCTTTTATGTTATATTATTCATTAGTTTGTTTAATATCATGTTTTGGTTCTGTTACTGATTAAGAATAAAAGCATTCACGTGAATTGTGGCCACACACACACATTACCTAAATTAATGTAAACATGAAAATGTTGAACTCTTCAAATTTGAAATGAAATCATTTGACTTTTGGGAAAGAGAATATCTCTGTGCAATCAAATTAAATAGTCATTCACCTAATATAATATTAAATTTTGAAATATTTATCAAGTCTGTATGTATGCCAAATATAAACGTCGGTCAAGAACTTGATTCAGTAGAGCACATGCACACGCGCGATTCCTTTTATTTTGGATATGCTCCAATATCAGTATTTAATATCTTTAACTAATGTTCACAACAACAATTTTGATGACTTTCATTTTCTTTATTTTTTTCCCAGACTATGGCGAAAACCTTTTTCCAAAGTTGCAATGACATGATATACAAGAATGGGAAAATATGTTGTTGTCTTTCTTCTTCAAATGAAAGAAATGGATGTTTGGCCTTTCACTTATGAACATGACACAGGATGTTATATCTTGAGCAGCATTTAATTTGGAAGTAGCTTTGTATTGAAGAAGGCAACCAATTCTTTCATCTCTTAAGAGAGCAATCTGAACTTGCCATGAAACATTTTTAAAGATACCACATTCCATTTTGGAGGTAATTGACATCAACATATATCTATGTACATATAGATATATCTAATCGGCGAGTAAGAATATTTAATATATCAGTTCCAAGATCTGTTTCACAGGTTTGTACACGGTAAGGACCTCAAGAGGAACAAGGATATTGATAGAATTGTTAAAGACTTCGTCATGAGAGTCGTCAAGAAGAAGGAGATCGAAAGCCATGCATGAAGGAAGGTGAAGCCCTAAACAAGGACCTATTAAGGATGCTTTTAGTGTCCACTGACATCATCTGATAATAATTGATTATGTCAATGGACTCTAAAAGTATCCCTAATGTGTCCTTCTTTATGGCTTCCCCTTCCTTCATGGCTTTCTCCTTCTTCTTGATGATTCCCTTCACTAAATCATCCACCATCCTATCAATCTCTTTAATCCTCCTCAAGTCCTTACTGTGTACAAATCAGCAAAATAGATATTAGAACTGATATATTAAATATTCTCATTGGCCGATCGATTAGATATATCTATGTGTATGTGTGTGTGTTGATATCAATTACCTCCAAAATGGAATGTGGTGTCTTCAAAAATTGAATGCATATTGTTTTCAGATGATAGATGTTAGTGGTCCAATAATTAATAATATTCTTAATGGTTATCAGTTGATGCCTCTATAAATTCTCCTACTATGAGCAGCTAAATTTGATATTTAAAATGGGTTACGTATTGAGGATCAATCTAATATATATATTCTACTCTTTATTATAATAATCATGTCAATAATATTATAGAAAGATAGTTAAATTATTAACTTAGCGTGAAAATGAAATAAAATTTTAAATTACTTAATATTTAATATTATGATATAATCTAAAAAATTCCTTTGAATTTGTAATCAGTTGCATGTTGCCCCCTAATGTTTCGAAGTTTGTATTTAACCTCGTTATCATAGGATGGCAAGAAGATTTAGGCTGCAAAAGTTGAAGAGCGTCAACAGGCCAAGAAAGAACTGATGATAGCGAACTTGAAGCAAAGCAATAAGTGTTTGGTGATGGTAAGTGATCCAGCCCACATAAAGATGAGAACAACTAATGACCTTATAGCTTAGTGGTATGGATGCTCCATTGTGAATGAGAGGTCGCGGGTTCCCGCTTATAACTTAGGTCATTAGTATCTGTCCTTGTAGTTCAAAAAAAAAATGAGAGTACATGTTCCAAGGAAGTGCATTTGTCGAAGAGGTTTTAACATATTAAACAACGCACTCTTGTTATTATTGCATATGCATGTTTAATTTTCCTCACCCATCTATTTGTAGGGTGTTCAAAGTATCCCGGTCCTAGACATTGTGATCTCAGAATGTCCCGTCCTATCACAGATCGGGACAAGATTTGGTCTCACCCTTGAGGTTTTGGTCCCGATCCCAGTTCCTTTTTTATTTTTATCCCATATATTAAGTTATCTTTTGATAAGATATGTATTACATCTTTAGTTGGAGTTATCCTGCATATATCATGATACTAATCATATATATTGTATAAACATAGTAACAAAGGCGACGACAATGATGATATGTTATTCTTTAACTCTAGATTAATTTTTGTAATTATTATGGCTTTATTAGTTGTTATACATAATCACTTTAAACATTAAAATATGGAGAATTTAATTCATATAATGATATTTTTTAATTTTTTTTAAAAATAAGGCAGGATTTCTAGATCCTGTCTCGATACTACTGGGACTAGGATGCAATTTGCATCCTGACCAAAAATTGGGACGGGAATCGAGATTAGGGTATCCAGTCTTATCTTGAGATTTGAACACTCCTAACTATTTGATAATGTTACAAGTGGAAGATTTTTCTTGCATGAATATATCTTGAAGATTCATTTTTTGGGTTTTTTGGGTTTAGGTTCTCTTATTTTCCTCCATTTCACATTTAATATTTTATAAAATCACAATTACAGTCTTAAATAAATAAATAAATTGAAATGGTTAAAATATGATCTATATAATTCATAATTGTAATATAAAAAAAATTAAAAAAATAATAAATATTATAATAAATATTTTATAAAATACCATGTTTTAATTTAAAAATATAGATAAGATGCTGAGAAGAAAAAGAGGGAAAGAAGCAGAAGAGGATCTCCTCCATTCTTTTTCTTATAAGATTTTTCTAGGCTTATGTTTGCTTGCATCAACTCATTTTTTTTGTTTGCATTCGCATTAAAAGTAAAGTTAGCTTATTAAACATTAATTGTCTGATGAAAAACGATATATCTATACTTCATTGCTTCTAATTAAACCGTTAAAAAGTTTTGGGTTAGGACGGAAAAAGAAAGAAAGCGAATGTTTTATATATTAAAGACTTCGGCCCGTCCAGGGGGTTTGGTCCGGTGGTTGAGACAAGGGAGGTAAAGATTCCCTCCCGCCATTTGGGCTCGATCCCTGGGAAGTCCCTCCCAAGAGGTCACTCCGGATTTGTCTGCACCTTCGGGTGTGGGATACCGGAGGAAGAAATTCAAAAAAAAAAAAAAAAAAAAGACTTCGGCCCATTGTCCAAAAGAAAAAAAGACTTCCACACTATGGCGTCGCCACTCGCACGTTTTCATTGCCATTGGAGCGTATGAAAACTTGCTTCGACTTCGATAGATAATTTTGTTGAAAATCCTCAACCCTGAGGCGTAGCAAATTCTGTCCAAGCTCTGAACAAAGCCCCGATGGGAAGCGATAAGAAGTCCAAGGAGAAGAAGAAGCGAAGGAGTTATTCTTAAGACTCCGAGGGTACTTGATTTTCCCTCTTTGTTCTTCCCCCTCTTTGTTATGCAACGTGTTTGGCTTTCGAGAAAGTGGAAGAAACCTTACGACGCAAAATACCCATCTCAAGGGGTCGATGATTGGATCTTTTTCAGGCGGCCTGATGACATCCACTTGGAAGTTTTTCGTGCTTCCATATACTTTTTACTAAATTATAGTGGTAACACCCAGATGAGAAGAAAGCCAAGAGGCAGTGAACAGCAGAGGATGAGGAAAGTAACCGGAAGGGAGAAAAGAAAGAGAAACGCAAGGAGAAGAAATCTCATAGGCACTCCAAAGATGGATCTGACAAAGGTAAGTATGAAAAGTTTATCATTTCTCAGTGGGCGCTTTATACTGTCTCTCAAGAATAGTTAAATGTACAAATTGTTCAAGCATTCAACTTTATTTAATTTTATCTTCTTGTATCTCACTTACCAAGTTGCCCTAGCATTGTCATAAGTAAAGTCATTCACTATTTTTCTTAGGTGTTTTTGATATCACTAGTATTGTTACACGGGATTAGTTGGGATTTAGTTAGTAGTCTGGTAGGAAATAACATCTAGGAATTCATTTAGAAGGAATTGAGGTGATTTGCATCCCTTGCAGCATCTAAGGATGGGCAGAGGTTAATGGTTTTATGATGAATAAAGAGCAAACCTGTATGATCAATCTGTGCACCATGTACTTTAATCTAAATCAAGTGACGGGAGGGTAAAGCTTTATCAATTGTCAATTTGGCATGAAAGTCTTGGAGATGTACAAGCTTGAATCAGTGCCCTTGGGAAGCTAGACAACATGTAGACTAGTTGCCAATGATGACATCCTGATTTCCGATGTCTCTGACTTCTGGTCTCGTAAAGTTTCTCAGAAATCATGCTAATACAGTCTGTGACTTTTAAATTAATGTCAAATTGCTTTGAGGTACACGAATCTTAGAAGCTATTTAAAATAATTATGAAAACCATTTCTAGTTCTTTACTGTAGAATCTTCCACAAGTGGATGAAGGTGTTCTTGTTCAGGCATCCTGCTGGGTCTTTGACATTGGATTAGACAATAGCTTCGTCTCTAACAGGTGTTTCATGCTGGAACATGAAGCTGTGGCTTGGAACTTGGAAGCCGAGCCTAATGCTCATTGTCGAGTCCTCCTCCAGTGAAGGAAATTTTATTGAAATGGGCTCTACATCTTCCATAATTTCATTTGATTGTCTATATAAAGGATACTATTAAAGAAGCAACAAGGCACCATTTAGACCCACCACCATTGCTTGCTACTATAACTGACGTTTGAATTTTGACTTACGGAAATGGTTTAATTGCTGCAAATCACTATTCTAACATTCCACCATCATTTCCTTGTGTATATAGTATATATCAGAAACTGGAGGTTCATACTAAAATGAATAAACATCCAAGAATCAACCTTTTTTTGGCCCAGGGGGTTACTTATTTCCTTGCTTTGTCATTTATCATCGTACCAAAAGGGTCCCCAACTGGATAATACCATGAGGGCCAATTTTCCTTCAAAGTCCCCAACTAGTTTGACTATTGAAAGTATGGCATGCGTGAAAGTGAAAAGTAAACATTCAGGTTCTATGTTTGTGTGTTTTCCTTTTTTTCAAGTTCTTTCTGTTCATTCATTACTTTGTATTATGTTTGAAGAGTATTAGCATTTTTAAGCCTCGGCTATTATTGAGACAATAACTATTGTTAGTCTACTCTTCGCTAAGAGATTTTTCCCTTAGCAGTAATATATTTGCGCGCTACTTTTCCTTCAGGGAAGAAGTCAAAAGATAAGAGCAAAACCAAGCACAGTAAACGTGATAACCACATGGTGAGTTATATTCTTGATATTACTTTTACTGACAATGCCTGATTGATAAAACCCTGGTTGTACCAGGTTGTTTATTGCTGTTTATCTGAGCTAGAACCTTTTCCCCCCTTTACTGGATTGAGGAAAAAAGTTAGAAAAATGATGGCCAGGTGCTTATAAGTGATAACCTTTTTCAAATTTAAAACTGCAGTCTTTGTTTAGTAACCCCTTTTTGTTTCAGATTTGGTAATTGATCTACTTTAATTCTTATGTTGTGTGTAGGCTTTTTCATCAGTAAGAAATTGAAGAAACCAAGGAAAAGAGATTATTTGAGTTGGAAATTTACTGGAATATAATGCAACAAGCACACTTCGATTTAATGGGGCTATTTGCCAAATGTTGAAAGTTTGAGCAGGTTAATTGCCTGCCATTCCTACCTGAAAACCATATGGGTTATTTGCCATGCTATCAAAGTTGAAGTGTTGAATTCTTAGTTTGATAAGAATTATATACAGAAATGTTGCTAAACCAAGATTGTTTGTTTCTCATATTTCATAACTTTTCAATTTCAATGGTTGCTACTTTCTTTGGGATTCAAGTATCTCACTCAGAACAAGTTTAAAATTTTAGATTACGCCATCTTTCTGTCTTATTGTGAAATGCTTTTAAGAAGAACCTCTTTATGATTTACATGCATTATTGTCTACATTTAGACCTTTGAGTTAAACACTTTGGTTGTTGATGGGTTGAAGAATCAATTATTTCATTGGTTGTATGGATTACCTCTGTAATTTCAAATGCAGGAGATCCAAGAGTTGTCCCAGGATGACTATTTTTCTAAAAACAATGAATTTGCCACCTGGTTGAAAGAAGAGAAGAACGTGTTCTTCTCTGATCTTTCATCTGAGTCGGCATGTGAGATGTTCTCGGATTTTGCCAAAGCTTGGAATAGACGAAGGCTGGAATCCTGTTATTATGAAGGCATTGTAAGTGGTCCTCGGACAGCCCACAACTGGAAAATCGAAGGGTAGCAGAGAAGAGGGATCTGTCACTGGGGTTCAATCTCAAAAGTCTCACCTTATTAGTTCCAATATATTTAGCTCTTCAAGTGAATCCAATGGAGAGAAATTACACCTCTTGAGAGGCAGAGCTGTCTTTAGAATTACACTCCTTTGTTTACTTTAGCTACCCTTTCCAGCTGCTAGCTAGTTACTTGTGGAGTATAGATGTTGTTATTAGTAGAAATGAAATATTTGAATCAATATTTGATATCCTTTGTTTGCTGTAGAGGATTTTGTATTTAGTATTACTGCATATGAAGTTTTTTCCCCCAAACTAAAAAAAAAAAGCATCCTTAGGTTGTCTCTTCCCTGGGTTGGTTATGATTTGTGCAGCAAAAGCTTCATCCCCCCCCCCCCCCCCGGGGAAAATTGACTATATTACTGAAATATGTTAAAGTACGACACAGGTTCAAAATAAAACACAAGTAGTAAAAGGTTTGAGCCCAATCAAACTAATCCTAAACACTAACAACGCATCCATTCCAGACCCTAACCCTCGATCGAAGTTAGAAAGCCAAATAGGCCATCACCGTCGCCACCTCCAGAGGAATGAAGACTGAAGAGACACCGGTCACCACCCTAATAGTCCCATCGTATTCAGGAATTCATCTGCTATCAAGAGAGCAAATTCACCATCACCACGCAACAATCTTTGCATAGAGAAAAGCGTAATCGCTGGCTTTAATAACCCATCAACTTTGAGTAGAAGAACCAATATTCCACATAAGCCAAATCAAATAATAGAGAGTGGGACAAAGAAGCATATCGGATTAAGGTCAAAGCAGTTGATGCTCCTAACATCGTTTCTCTACTGCAACGTCAAAGCAGTTGATGCTCCTAACATCGTTTCTCTACTGCAACGTTGATTGCTCCCTTGTGAACGAAATTGGTGATGAGATCATCGATTCATCACGTTACCTTCAATTTCCCATCCTCCACATCACTGCTAACCACCCTTATCAGGTTTAGATTTTCTCTCCTTCCCTTGAATATCACCACCCAGATCCAAATGTAGAAATAAAAACCCCAACCCCAAAAAGTAAAAGCCCCCACACTAGATAACCTCCCTCCAAGGCACCGAAAAGCCAATGCTCAAACTTAGATCATCACGTGAGAAAAATCCCAACAGAGGGAGAGAGAAACTCCAAGGGAGAACATCCTCCCTGATGTAGCAAACACTTCATGATAATTGATTCTTTGCTGTTGGAGAATGATATTATTATTATTTTTGAATGATACTGGATACATTCATTAACTAATCAAGGCAAAGGCAAGTACATCAATCCCTAATTCTCCTTCATCAATCACCATGCTATTATTATTTTTAGAAAATTTAGATTTTAAACAATATATATTGGATTTCTTGTTTGAACACAAATTATATGCATCATAAAAAATTGTATTCTAAATAGTAATTAAAGAAATAATTGATAGGAAATAATAATATTGAAATTTAAAGCGTACAGGTTAAATTTAGCCATTTAAAAGACCATGGGTATGAAAGGCATAACCAACATCCACAACAGAGAATATCCCCTATATAATTTGCGGTTAAAAATCTCTCGATGTATAATTGGGAGGAAAGTCATGAACCTGCTTTCACAAAAGTCAAAACATTTGCGCTGGTTGGCTTACCGCGCATAACGTGATTGAATACTGATTTTATGATCATGTTCAAGCCATCAGAAGATTGCAAGGGCTTGCTAAATCTCAGATATGAACTAGGTCACTATGACAACTTTAACCTTTGGTTCCAGAAGATCATTCTAAGAACAATAAGGTTACAACAATTTTCAACAAGTAGTCATTAATTACCAAGATATTAAAACTCGGACCGGGAATTGAACTGGTCGGGTAAGGGGTTAAGGGTCAGTGGGTCAGACCGGAGCTCAACCCGGGCCAAACCAGTGATAAATTGAAAATTTGAGACTTATTAGTAAGCAATTCTAAAGGAAAAATGAAAAAAAAGTTGATTTTAAAAAAAATAAAAATAAAAAACCTATACTGGACCGGGTCACCAGACCAAACCGGTCTAATGCTCGGTTTGGTCCGGCCCGGGTCTGGGAACACTGTTAATTACCAGATCAAAGCTTTTGTTTCAAGTTTATGGAACACTTTGAGAACTTGGGAACAAAGGTTTGTCCAAGAAACATCGCAGGCTACAACCGAAAAGTGACTACTTCCTAAAACTCAAACACACTCACTGGTATCAAATAGTCTCTCCACTTAAGCAGCCCACCTGGGCTTTGATTTCTATCTAAAGTAACTTCAAACATGCAATATTTCTCTTCATAGCAAATTATTCTACTTCACCCAAGTAATCATCAATTTCAGC
This sequence comes from Inga oerstediana, assembly GCA_963210345.1. NCBI lineage: Eukaryota > Viridiplantae > Streptophyta > Magnoliopsida > Fabales > Fabaceae > Inga > Inga oerstediana. The sequence goes on from OY723407.1 coordinate 46,307,481, forward strand.
TGGTGTCAATACCCTGCAACACAATAAATTTACTATGTTAACAGATCTGAGGAGATCCATATTAATAAAGGCACTGATATAGGTATTTCTCCTCAATCAGTGTATATATATGTAATCATCCATACATACACACTGATTGAAGCATATTTCTAAAGCAGAGACAAAGGCATGATCTATCTTTTTTATTTTTTCCTTTCATTTTTCTTTTTGGGTGATGGAAATTATCTTGTGGTTGACAACATTCAAAATTTTCCGGATCAGATTCAGGTTCCCGAAGTAAATAGGGTAAATGCCTTTCCCCGTAGAATTGTAGTGTAATTTCCTGGGCTAGTCCCTTTGTTCACCCGAAAATAAATAAATAAATAGTAAAAACAAAGTTACAAGATGTAAAGCACAAAATGGAAAGTCGCACCTGAACTTTTTGTCCGCACCAATTATGCCAATTTCAATATTTTTGCCTGATATTTGTCCCTCAAACCTAGAAGAAACAGAAAAAAACCAAAAAATTAAGAGAGAAATTTCTCAGACACAAACACAGTTACAAACATGGTTGTATTCACCTATGTAGTATTGGCACGGGTACAGGTAAAACCAAATCTATTTAAATAGAATGTATATAATCTAATATCTCAACCATTAAATAAATAAAACAAGCAAACATTTAAAGGTAACTACAAAAGAATTAAATAGTAAAAACATTATCAATGCTCTGGAAGGTAAAGGGTCTAGGAAGGCATGTGGCTGCAAAAAAGCCTTGTTCACCACCACCAATGCACATAAAATCAAGCCCACCAACCACCACTCCAATCCACCGTTCCCAGAGTCCTAGTCTGAAGCCATTTCAACAAAATCCCAAATTGCCGTTACCAGATGCACAAATTGTGTGTGAGAGAGGGAGGGAACTGTCAAGAAGCAGGGGACTTGGCAACAATAAATCCAGCTCATAGTTTAGAGATGTGTCTTTGGTAATTGCAAAGATCCACACGACCAATTTCTGTAGAACAACTAAGACGGTAAGCACCTTGAAGAGTCCTTATCTAAATATAATCAACCAATCTTTGATACATTCCTTCTCCAACACCCCTAGCTCCAAAATACTAGAGCCTGACATGTATTCTGTGGTTAGGGAAACTTAATTTGATAAGAGAAAAAAGAAACAAAAAATTGACATGAAATGTCGTTGGGACCAAATGGACAATAAAATTAAACATAAACAAAGTGACTTGCTCCTACCCTTCCTTCAGAGTCAATATGGCTGTGTGGACAGCATCGTCAAGCTCCATATCCTCAGTGTATCTGAAAAATGAGCAATCAACTCTTGAAACACGGGAAAAGATCTGAATGTGCGGAGAAACACTGATGTCATCATAAATTGAATATGTTCTTAGAAGTGTTCACAGTTATATGTCATAGAATTATTTGCATATTGTGTAAGACAACTCGTGAAAAAGATCAGCTATGCTCAGTATGCACAGAAGTAAAACTGCAAAAACAGAATGGACAACACTGAATTCTGCATGCAGCATTGTCATCAATGGTCAGCGCATACCTCTTCTCCAGAAATGTCTTTGCATTAGAAACATTCTTCCCCATAGCAGAAGCTTTCCAGGAAAAATATGAACCCGATGGATCCACCTATTTTAATTGAATCAAACAACAATTTAGTTTATTCCTTTGCTTTCTCTTATGGTGAACCAAAGTAAATAATTTAAATAATTTCAAGCGCATTAAAAAGAGACTCAAGTGCAAACTCATCACGCACACCAACTACAGGACAGGGAAAAAGGCTCAACTAGTTTTCTGGGGAAACCCACTTAAATTTAGACAGCATAAATAATCAAAAAATATTTTTCACCCTGAGTGAAAAAATCAGTTTCATGGTGGACACCAAATAAAAGCAACACTTACGTAACAAAATTATAAACTTCCAACAGGGTACAACGGTATCTTCTAAGAAGCATTAATTCATGTCACTGCTTACTGAATATTTGTTCTCAACTTATGTCATGCATATGTATTGCAGTACACGATCTTGCTGAGTTCAATTCCTAATCAAGAAGCAAGTCAAAGCAATAGAATCTAAATTGCAGTTGATAACAGGGATTGAAAAGCAACAACAAAGTTCCGTCACATAATTCCTGTTAGTATACCTGGAATAATTGTGGACCTTTATCGTCAAATCCAGCAACTAGAAGGGAAACTCCAAAAGGCCTGACACCACTATAAGGACAAAACAGAAATATTAAAATTCAAAAGATAATAAAGGGGAAATAAAGGGAAAAAACATACAGTATAAAGGAAAGCGCAGTGTAGAAATACAAAGTAAGTACTGTAAACTTTTGGTTTAATCATCCACTACATATTTTCCCCACTTCTTCAGTCCCTTTTTCAAGGATGAGAAGGAAGGGAGAAGATGCGACATATATCTAATACTATGAGTAGCCTAGCCACAATGCAAGATTAAAATATAGACAACCCAACCTTACTTCAAAAAAATTTCTCTTAAAAAGAAATTCGTAATTACCCAGATTGAGTGAACTCCTGCATAACAGCAGCGATTTCCCTTACAAGCTGAGTGACAGGGATTGGTTCCTGCAATGTTCCAATACCATATAAGATAACAACTATACTTTCCCAAAACATCCATAACGTCATGTAACACAAGTGGATAGAAAGAAAAACATAAGACTTTCAGTAACAAGAAAATCCTTCTTAACAAGGTGAACACAAGCAATCAGGCATCACTTTTATTTTATTTTAACACAGTCTTTCATCACTATGCACTTTCTATATTTCCTTTTTTTTTCCTATCTATATCATGCAAATAAAGATGCTAAATAGAATAAATGACAAAACACGCAAACAAGCTTATACTTTTTACTTGAAAAAGATTCATGCATAAGGAGTGGTAAAAACATTTTGTAGGGTACATGATGGAACAAGGATTTGAACCTAAGACCAATTGCTAACTGTTGCAAATGTGCCACAGATAAGATTGAAACAAGGGAACTCATTGTAATCCTAATTCCTAAGTTCCATTGCTAGTCCATCTGGTCAGGTCAAATATCATAAACAGAAAACAGGAGTGAATTATTCATCAGTTGAACTAGAGCTTGAATAAACATATATTGAGCTAAAACTTATAGAAAAGCCTTACTTTATATAGCCGGTGATACTGCTCAGCCTGCTTCCTACTCTTTCGAACCAAAACCCGGAAGTCAGGACCCATGCCACTGAACAACAAAGCAAATTTTCCACAAAGCTCAATTGCAATGGACAAGGATTGTTGAGACTAAGAAAGAAAGCTATTTCCTACAATGGAGCTTTTTGATCTCATTAGTGCATAGTTTGTCTCAAAGCAGTCTTCAACAGTTATCTGGTTTCAGTATACCAAGTAGAGAAGTGAAACATACCTATAAACAACACCAATATTTGGTGTTAATATCTGGATTTTTTGTACCTGCAACCAAGTAAAACAAAGTCCTGAAAGGCATCAAATTTTCAATAAAAGCACCAACTCAAGCAATAGCATAAAAGCATAACAAAATAGGCAGAAGAAACACAATGCATATGACCTGGGATAGGGAAACTTTTATATTCAAGGCATGATCACGAACAAAATGGGAGGCAAAGCAAGATCTAATAAAACTCACCGATGTTTCATCAACAAGTATAGATGGCAATTTCTTCTCCGTTGCAATGACAACACCATTTGCGGCTGCAAGAATCAAATAGAGACTTAAAAAACAACAAAAGCTAAAACAATTACTTTATTTAAAAAAAAGAAGAAACTAATGATCTACAAGACACCATAACATACCGAACAAAATTTAACATTTAAAAGCATATTAGAATATCTTTGTTTACATCCTAATATAAATATACCCATATCGAAATAATTTTAAATATATATATAAAAAAAAATCCCGAGCATTTGAATTGCTTTTTTCTAGTACTAAATATACTCACCCATTGGCAACGAGTATTTTCTGGTTTTAACAAAAACAATATCACTAATCAGATGGATTCAGCACATAATAATATAAATGCCTGAGGAAGCAGGATAAGAATTATAAGCAGATCCCGAGATACCAGTCATCACCTTTAATTCCCAGAGATGTTTGTCCAGAACCAACAGCTGTCAGAGCATGCTCTATTTGAACAAGTTTTCCAGAAGGACTGTGGAACATAGAAACAAAACAATGAGAAATATGGGTGTGTTATTGCCTCGCCATGTAAGCAAAATTTCACTAACCATACCTAAAAGTGGTCAAAGAGAATGAGTATTGACTATCCCCCATGATCTTGTAGAAGAAGCTAGCACAAAAAAAAAAAAAAAATCAATTTTGACCATTTATGAGTTTTCACGGCATATATTGACTAGAAATACAGGCAAGTTGATTTCGGGGGCCCTATGAATACACCTAGCAACCAGCAAAATATCAGAAATCCTACACAGTGCGAAGATAAGCAAAATTTCGAAACTTGAATCAATCCGTGATTCCAGCGGTGCCCAGAACACAAAAACCGCATACAATAAACAAACGCTGGAAAACCTTTTCAGCTTAGCACTTCATAATTGATTCAGAGGAATGCAATTAATTAATAGTCAACAGATCAAAGATTTTCTGTGGAAATCGACGCTTTTCCGACGACTATAAGCACCAAGCACAACGAGTACGCATTACAGCGTCGAGTTTGTACCTATTTCAGAATGAGAGCAAGCTCGAACCTCAGATTCAGATGGACGTCTTCGAAAGTTAGGGTCTGTTTGGTTAGACGGAAGAAAATTATTTTCATATGGATAATTTTAGGGAGAATTGCCCAAAAATACTTTGGAAGCAAATTTATTGCTGATTGCTATCAAGTGTGTAAGCGATCTTCCGTTTTGTGTAAGTCATCTTCCGTGCGTGCAAAAATCTTCCATATAAATGTGCAAACAATCTTCTGTTGTGTGTAAAATATCTTCCATTATGTGTGGTAGCAATTAACAATTAATTTGCCTCCAAAGTATTTTTGAGCAATTCTCCCATTATCCTTATATTATAAATGATTTTTTCTAAATTTTATTAAATGTAGAATAAAATTTAATTATAAATAACATTTGTATGCCCTAACTTATAAATAACATTTAATATAAATATATACACACGCGTATATGTATTTAAAATTATATTTTATAATTATAGTTATATATATACATGTATATTTAAAAAAACGATGGAAGACAATAAATATATATATATATATATATATTCACGGATTATAATTTTATACGCACTCATTATATAATGATACTTTGTAACCCCTTGCCTTGATAATTGTAATTATAACTTGATAATGCATAATAAATTGGATTAGAGACTGTCGGATAATTTAAAACTCATTTCAACTTCCTACCTTACAGTAGGGTTTTCACAAAATCTTTCAAAATTTCTTCCCTATCATGGTCTTGAGTTCAAATATCGAATATAATTATCTATGCAGTTAGTCGCATTCAAATATATCATAGTGTATAATAAAGTCCCAGCAACTCCCGGGATTCATTCACTAAGGGTTTAAAGTTTCCCATATAGGGGATTACAATATCATTCCAAAATATTATTTACATCGCCAAAAATAATATACAGTAATCCCAGTTCCAAATGGATAACCAACAACTCCCGGCGCGCCTTTTTATTGTCACACCCTACCCCCATTCTACACCGGGCTTAGCATTGGGTTATCTAGGATGGATTCACAAGGAATATAATACCCCCTTGGGATTTTCTTTTGCCTCCCCACGACTCAAACTCTCAACCTAGGGTTAAGAATGAGAGTTTGACAAGACGTTGTACCATTGGGCTGTGAGTCCATCCTATATAACCCAATGCTAAGCCTAGTGTAGGGTGGGGATAGGGTGTGACACCCTTAGTCTCACCTTTATTCAAGGGGTATTTGTTGGGAACAAGAAAGCGAAATTGCGATTGGGTTTGGCCATTTAGGTTTTATTGGACTCCATACTGTTAAAATAGGCTCAATTATCATTACTAGGCCTCGCTAGGCCCACTAAATATGATTTTGATGAATTTTCATTTTCTTCAAATATTAAAAAGGCTTATATATTAAGGCTCGCTAGTGGAGACACTTATGTTGAGAGGGACAGCCACAGACACCAAACTAGATACCAGATGATAATATAAAAAAAGACTTATATGTTCAACTCAGATTAATAGAGTAAAATGATTATAAATAATTGGAAAACCAATTGTTATATAAGGGGGAAAATAAAATAAACAAAAATGATCATTTACACTAATTTTGGGGATGAGAAATGTAATGCCCCAAAAATAGGCTTAAGGGCTAATGACTTCAAAAGTAGATGTAATTATTGTTAAATAAACACTTTTGGAGAATGTGATGTGAAATTCGATTTGAATATATTTCAATCAGTGCTTAAACCCTGTATTTGAGCTTAATTATGGGACAAAGCTTAAAATGAACCATAGTATAAGGGAGGGCGCATGGTTGAGAGAAATGAATGATAAAATGTGTTTGGTGGTGGTTCGGTAAGGAATTACCATAATCAAGGGTAAAATGGGAAAACGGAAAGTTGCTGATCAATTGGTTAGTTACTAAAGAAAAAACTCATTGGTAATTTGGAGATTAATGGTTAGAATTTATTGAGCAAGAGAATGGAATTGCATGTGCATGTGCTCATGGATAATGTCTTAAGATCTTGACAAGTGGCATTGCATGAGCCTTGGATGATGATCAAAGTTTCAAACTTCACTCCCTCTCTCCTCTCTCCCTTCGGTTTGCCAAGTGGACTTGGGGGAGCCAAAAATTTGTTTCATCTTCATCTTTTTATCTTCTCTTACTTGCCTCCATTTTCGTCCAAAGCTCAAGAGGAAAGAGAAAGAAGAAAGTTTAAGGTTAGTGTTCTATGTGACTTTTAATGCTCAAATACTCTTCATTAATATTGTTCATAGTAATGAGAGCTTCATTGCTATGGTTTTAGATTTTTAAAAGGTGGTGTTTGAGTATTTGAAGAAGAGTTGAAAGTTGAGGAATCAAGGTACCAACCTTGGGTAGGGGTAGAGGTAGAGGTGAGTATTTGATGCATTTTGGCTTAAATCTTGAGAGCATTGGTTAAGTTTTGAAATTTGTGATTTGTGCCCTGATTTTGGTATAATTTGGAAATGCATGAATTGCCTAGTGTGCTGTGGTGGATTTGGTGTCATATTGTATCTGTGTTATTGGAATTGGTTTGAAATCTTGGAAGCCAAGTTGGTCATTTAGTGGTTTTGGACTTCAATGTGTTTGGGAAGTGTGAAATGTGTTATTGTGATGGGAATTTGGTTGTTTTGGTATTTCTAATAGACTCTTTATGAAAATTTGTGTAGGAATATGTTATTTGTTAACTTTGGGACCATTGGAAACATATTGGGTAAAATTTGGAAAATTCTGTTATCTGCTGCGTTTTGGTTTCTAATAAGCCTCACTCGAGTGATCTAGAGTCCCACTCGAGTGCAGCATCATGTTTTCTCTTTTCCTTCAAGTTTCAGTTGCACTCTCACATAGAGAAAGCAGAAGTGCATGTTCTCACTTATGGGTGATTTGGGCTATCACTCGAGTGCATATGGTATCACTTGAGTGCTCGTGCATTTGGCACTATAAACTCACGTCTCAGGGTAACATTCACGGCCAAATTGTCAAGAGTGTGTATTGGCACTCGCAAGTATTATGTTATCACTCGAGTGTTAGGGTTGTCACTTGAGTGCACTTCCTGTTTTAAGATTCCTTTTGCTCTCAGGTAGTCACTTTCTGTGCCTCACTTAGTAGGACTCGGGTAAGTATGAGGCTACCACTTGAGTGTTGAGTTCAGGACTTGAGTGCTGTGATTATGTTTTGTTTCAGCTGTTGCTCTTGGCCAAACACTCACACGAGTGAGCCGTCCTCTCTCGAGTGCAAGTTGTCTCATTACTCAAGTGTGCCATCTATCACTCTAGTGCATAAGCTAAAATCAGTGTTTTTACTTCCAAGAGGGGGTTTTGGTCAAGTTCTTCCAACCCTTTAGGCATGTGTCTAGGCTTCTAGTAGCCACCTAACGAGTTCAAATGATAACCAACATTAAGTGTTATGAAATCAAGAACTTGGAATAGAGATTAATCTGTCGTCCTTGATTTTGGTTTTAGAATTTGATATTTGCCCTGCTAGTGAGCCATCTGCGCTGGAGCACGCTCAGAAAGAACCAAGTAGTGACGCTTTCTGTAACACCTCAAATCAAACAGCCAAATACTTAACCATAGTAATTCAAATATCGCCAATAAGGATGTTCAACATCCAAACCATTAAAATACAAATCAGTTCAAATAAAGCCCAAGTCACAGTGTTAAATCAAATCCTCAAAATATTTCCTCAAAACAAATTAAAATGTGGAAGTCTTAGGGTCATGGCAATATAAATGACATAACATGAGCCCTATGAGCACAAAAGAGCCTCCAAGGCTCACTCCATAGGTGCCTTCCCTTGCTCCCTACTAGAACAGTCACCTGAAAATGTTAATATATATATAGGGATGAGATTCCACGTCTCAGTAACTACTGAAAGTTTCTACCGTACACAAGCAAAACTCATATGATAAAAAGGAACTGATTACATATATATTCATATATACCATAATCCTCATACAAGACAAAAACAAGTTTAATCACCATTATATCAATATGTATTTTCATCACAACATGTAATATACAATTATGTCATATGCAATATGTAAGATGCAACATCCCTTATATCACCGTCCATCCTTATTCCGCTGACTGGAGCCATAGGCTAACACATAGTCCAACAGAAACCCATCCATATGACTGGATTGTCTCAAGCTCACCAGTTCTTAAGATACACCTGGCCAAAGGTGTAGAGCTTAAGTCTGGACTATGGCTCCCCTCCTTAAAAGAACACAACTAAGGAGGTGTCACATGTCCCACAGCTCCAATGCAATCCCGGCCAAAGGAAAACATGGAAGAAGGGGCCCTGACAAGTGCCATCCACTGTGCACCGAGTGATGGCATACCACGTGGTAAAAGATCTCAACATACAAATTCCTCCTTACTCCAACCCATCACAAATGCAACCGCCATGATAGTAATAAATAATATCATTAAAAGACAATGTACAATAAATCATGCTTCCATTCTTATCCAATATCACCATATATTCAAACATGCTAAAAAAAAAAGGAAATAATAATCCAATAATACATCAATTATCATTAAATTATTAATTATTCTAGTAAAATGAGTTATAGAGAAATTTACTTATAACACTACTTATTTGAGAATTAACAATACATACACATACACATATAATTCAGTCCATTTTTCTTTCAAAAAAAAAATAGTCATTCACAATCATATACAATTCACAAGTATATGGAAGAATATTCAGAGTTACCTGTTACTCCTTAATCTAAAAATAATTACCAAAGAGTTACTCCAAAGCTCTTAATGAGACTCTACACATTGACAAACATAAATTTCTGTCAATAGGACAAATAAAAGCTAACCTAGTATTGTTACAAAGCTACTGGAAATTTAGAGATTTTATATTAAAATTACTTTGATTAAGAAAGTTGATGTCAAAATTAGATACTAGAAGGGATTAACAAAATTATCTTGTATAAAATGTCAAAACAAATTAAAAATAATATATATATATATATAATCGCTCACGTGGCTGTGGCTAAAACGAAAGAGATTTTGTGGAACTCAGAGAATAGAAAATATAGATAGCTATCAAAATTAAATGGGCTTTTGTTTTTTTGTGTTTTTGCAATCAAATTAGTTGATACAAAGTGTCAGTGTGAAGAAGGAACATGGCCAGAATACATATTGAAGAGAGTCATGTTTGTTAAAGAAAAGGCAAAATAAAAGTAGTATACCCAACATATAACATATATTGTGACAAGACGTTGGTGTGAGAGGATGATTTAGTTCAGAGAAATAATGAATGTTTGTGGCAGGAGTGAATAAAAAAAAAATATATTTACTTGCTCTCCCAAAGAGAGATAAATGGAGGTGGGGTCAAGAATTAAATATATAAACACAATGCGTATTGACAGTTTTGATGGAGAAAAACATGAATGATAAGACTTGCGAAAAGATAAGATGAGAAGCCATTGAAGGGATATGAACTTTTCATTTATATATATATATATATATATATTTAACAAAGCTAAACAGAAGAGTACAGCGAACAAGAGGGTGAAATGAGGGAAGAAGAGAGATACCTGTGAGACTGCGTATGTGCGACGGCTGAGAATGAGAAGTGAAAAGCGAGAGGGTTTATATAGAAGAGGTATTAGGGTTTGGGTCCGACCCTCTTATAAAAAAATATTTTTTTTAATAATAACGTAATATTCAAAATGCTAGAAACATTTTTTTTTTCATGTTACTGATTTGAATAATGAGGTATTTTTACATACACCCATTTAGTTAATATAATTATTTTAAGGAGGTATTTTATTTGTATTATTTTATTTCTTAGAGATTTTTTTTTGAACTTGATACTTCTTTTTAAAGTATTAATTTATTATATACTCTTAATTAATTAAAACTTAAACTACAACAAACTCTAAGTGCTAATAAAAATTGGGATGTTACACTTTCCCTTATACTATATGTGATTCATTATATGTTTGATTTATCATTATTTGTAGGTCTATCACCTGCGGCCCATCGGTGTTTTCAGTGGGAGGACCGTGCCTTCTAGGCGGTAGTGTACGGGGAATGAGACTATGTGGAAGCTGAAAGGCTATTTGTGCAAGCCGAAAGGCTGTTTGTAAACCCTTCACCTGTGGCCCATCAGTGGTTTTGGTGGGAGGACAGTCCATTCGAGGTGGTAGAAATACGGGGGATGAGACAATGTGACTATATGTATGTGTGACAGCTTGTATGCCTTGTTTCGTGCTACTATGCTGGTTAATGATGTCATTGTATGCTTTGTGATTATGTATAGTATGAGTGATTTTTTACTATGAGGATTCTTTGAATCTCATTCCTTCCATTGACTAACCTTCAGACAGGGCAAGTGGCTCCAAGGGAAAAGAGACGACCAAGGGCGGCTAAATGTCTGATAGGGCCATTAGAGTTTGAGTTGTTGGTTATCAATTTTGGATGGGATTACTGCATATGTAAATATTGGTATGATTTTGTGTAATCCCCTATAAGGGAAACTGTAAACCCTTAGTGTATATATATATAAATAAAACCTGAGAGTTACCGGGATTTTTGCTATACACTCTGATATGTATGAATGTGATTTAACTGCACAGGGGAGTTATATTCGAAATATGAATAGGAGACCTGGTTATACCAATTTTGAAAGAAATTTATAAATCTCTATTTCAAGGATGAGATTAATAATGAAATTTTATCATTCGTTGGTCTCTAATTCATTATGTATTTTTGAATCATAATTACTGTTTATAAGGCAGGGGGTTACAAGAAATGTTAATAATTTTTTTTTTGTTTTCAGCTATTTTCTTAGCTACGCAAAATTTAAATCTAGATACTAGTATAATGCATTTAACTTGTAGTATTTTTACTAGTATAACTAGTTAATATCTCACTAGTTTCCTATTATTGAATTTGCTTGAAAATAATATAAATGCCAGTGGTTATCTTGGTAGAGTAGGAATATCAATTTTCTTTTTTACTATGTTCACGATCTATAAAGTACTACTATTGCAACACTTTTAGGAAAACTACATGCAGTGCATTTCTCTTTCCTTTAGAAAAATACAAAGAACTTGAATCAAAACTTATACTGATGGGTGACAACAACCTTTTAAGCAGAATCATAAGCACAATGCCAGTCTCATAAATCAACCTCGGAGGCTAATTACCTACTGAAACATAAGAACCTCTAATGGTTTCTATCTTGCTTGTATGGTTGAAATAGACAAACCATTTACAGAATGAGTTTCAAAATCACCAAGATTATATTTCTTTTTGAGCTTTCTTCTGCCACTACAAAATGCTGGTCTTGCTGGGAAAGGAAGTGAAGCAGTTTCACTTGCCAACATGGCTATAACATCTGACATAGCTGGTTGATCTTCTACATTTTCTTCTACACATAAAAGTCCAATGTGGACACATCTTGATACGTGTTCTAGTTCACATTGTTCTCTCAAAGTTGGATCAACAATGTCTAGAACTTGACCTTCTTTCCATAGTTCCCGAACCTGAGAGATGCAGCAAACTTTAACAAAAACATAACAAAAAGAAATGACAAATTACTGAACAAATGCAATGGATTCTCTATGGTGCTGCTGAGATCTATAAAAGATTCACTTTTTTAAGTGATTTAATACTACACAAGGTAAATTTGTGAGTGAAGTTTTATCTTATAAAGCACAAAAGTGCCTTTTCTGGGTACTACCAAATGAGCACTAAGAGATTAAAAGGAAAATGAAAATCCATGCTCTTAGACAACATACTTGACCTTGAAGGCAAAAAAAAAAAAAAAAAGAAAGAACATACCTAACCTACTAGGTTTAGTGGACCTTGAGAATTGTGTAAAGTGTTATTTCTCCTACCACTTATGATTTCGAGTAGTAATACTCCAAAACTATAGACGTTCGATTTAGTGGAGAAAATCCCTTCCATTGCATACTTGGGTGACATGTATCCACTGCATAACACCATAAGAAGAAAATATTTCTCAAGGTTGGTATTGCATAAAATGCATTTGTGTAAGAAGAAATAGCTTGTTGCATAGATGTACTCACTATGTCCCTACAATCTGATTGGTTTGTACATTTGATTCTTGTGTAAAAATCTTGGTCATACCAAAATCTAAAATTTTAGGATTCATGTTGTCATCAAGTAGAATATTACTAGCTTTCAAATCTCTATGAACTATTTTTACTCTTGAATATTTATGGAGATAGAGCAAGCCTTGAGCGATCCCCTCAATTATGTCGAATCGCCTTTTCCAACCTAGCAACTTGATATGAGTAGAATCTTCTTGAGAAAAACATTAACATTAGTAGTGCTTAAAGAGTGAAAAAAATGAAAACTAGATTTGCCTTGAAAATGAAGTCCTTGTTTGCTTACCAAACAGAAAGAAGTTCAAGCTTTTGTTGGGCATGAACTCATAGAATAACATCCTCTCTTCTTTATGGATGCAGCAACCTAACAGTTGAACATGTTTCACATGTTAGAGTTCAACTATCAGAATTATTTCACTTTTAAACTCAATAGCTCCTTATGATGAACCTCTTGAAAGTCTTTTTATGGCTATTTCTTCTCCCATTGGCAATAATCCCTAAAATGACTTTTAGTAATTTATCAGTCTCATAAAAAACTAATCACCAGGATAAAAAAGTTCAAAAAGATTTATAGGAACCACCTTATATATAGGTCCAAAGCCTCCTTTGCCCACCATGTTCTCCGGTGAGAACCTATTTGTTGCTTCCATGATTGATTCATAGTTAAAGATTTTTAAATTCCCCTTTTTTACATCATTTTTTAGTTCATTGACAGTGGTATGTCAATTAAAGGACACTAAGTTGAGAAGTTCATTATCCTCTCTGCTTCTTCCTCCATTGTTTGTCAGATATTAACGCAATAACTTGACTTCTTAAAAGAAGAATAATGGTTTTGGCCAAAAAAACCAAAGAAGAATATGGTCATGTCATTACAATTAATCTAGAAAACATGCCTTATAAGTTTATAGATGCATATATACCGTAAACTTCACTTGCTTTCCTCCACCTACTTAAGTAGAAAATTCTAAGGCAGATTGTGATCAGAGCTGCAGCCATGGTATGACCAATTATTTTCCACTTCAAATCTGCATTGCAATGCCAATCTTCAAGTATTGTCTTTAAATGTATCATGAGTAGTTTTACTTTTATTTTTTGTAAGTATTTGATGGGTATAATTTTACTTTTTCCTAGCTATATAGTTTTCTAAAGATTTCTTCTATAGCATATGCTATGTTTTCAGTTCCATCCCAAACTAATGAACATAACATAAAGAGGATATGAAAAGTTTTATAGCAGATATTTTCAGAAATATGAACAACCTAGGTTTCTGTTTGAGTACTTCATATGACAAGAAATCTATAAAATGGAGTTTTATATAAGAATATGAAATTCTAAACTGTCATCATGTCATAGCCATACATATACCTTTATGACCTGAGTCACGTGTTAATGGTACTAAGATGTTAATGCTTACATCCCTAGAGTCAATCTTCTATGTTCTCCAATGTCCATGGTAATATATGCATCCAATTCCATTAGGGAAAAGCGTTTTGAAGTCAAAGCAGGTACAATTGATGTAATGCCCCAAATTTTGATTAAGGGCTAATTGTAACACCCCAAATTTTGATTAAGGGCTAATGAGGATTGTTGAGAAGGTAATTGTGATTTAGAGTGGATTAAAGTTAAATTAATGTATATTGGTGACAATATTATTTAATATGTCATAATTGTTAGAAAATTGAAAGAATGGAATTATTGTCATAAGTTGGTAATTAATGGGGAAATTAATTACTAACTAAGAGAAAATGAGAAGTGTAATTAAAATGACTAATGGAGAGATTAGAGAAGCTAATGGGTGCTTATTGTGTGAGAGTCAATGGGGAAATGACACATGGCAAGCTCACATGTGGGAGTGATAAGAGAAAGTCAAATGCAATTTTTTATAGTTTCTCTCTCCTCTCTCTTCCCTCTTGGACGCTGGAATGGTATGGGTTGGGGGGGAGTAATGATTTCTTTCCTTCTTCCTCCTCCACACTCCATCTCTCACTCTCATCTCTCTCTCTCAGCTGGGCGCCATTTTTGGCAGCAAAAGGAAGGGAAGAAAGCTTGAAAAAGGTAAGGAAAATGATCTCCATTGCTCAAACTTCCTTCTCTAATATTGATCCTTGAATGAAGAGCTTCATTTTGATGGTTGTAATGTGGTCATTGGTGTTAGTTTGTGACCTCAAGAGATTGTGAAAGTTGAAGAATCAAGAAATCTCTTTGGCAAAGTGAAAGAGGTGAGTGTTATCTCCCTTTTGATATATATATTGTGGATATCGGTGAGCATTGATTTTTCTGGAAATTTCTGCCCTATTTTCGAAAATTAGGGTCTTAGTGAGTTTGGCATGTTGTGATCATGGAAATGGTATATTGTGATGTCTTTTGGACAAATGGATTGGTTTGAATCATTAAAAGTAAAGTTTGGGAACTTTGTGTTGGTTTTGATGAATTGGTCAAAATAGGGCATGTAGTTAGATTGTGATTTTTTTCATTTTGAGGTTACCATTGTGTTCCTTGAGTGATTTTGTATGGGAATATGTTTGGTTAATGATTTTGGAGTCATTGAACACTTTGGTAGAAAAGTTGGAAAATGCTGTCAATGTGAACTCTGTCTGGGCAGTTTATTTGTGTGGACGTTTTGAATGACCAAATGATTTCAGAAAATTGTGAAACTTTCCAGTATTAAAGTTCACATCCCAACCTTCAAAATGGACATATATTTTGTGTCAATTCGTTTAGTATTCTAAGAGTTATGCTTTGCCAAAGTTTGGTACAAAAACAGACTCTGTTTTGGAGTAATGTTGGGTTTTGGGTGATTCTGTATTTTTGTGATCATTTGAAGTTATGAGCCATATTTTTCCTTGAAAGAGGACTTAAATACCTTTCATTTGGCTTTGGAATCACTCTGTTTCGATTTTTCTACAATTAGTTATGGTTTTTCGAAGTTCAGCCTAGAGTCGGGAAATTTCTGGGCCGCGGCCCAAACCTTTCTGGCCTGATTCGGGCCGCGGCCCATGAGAGGCGGGCCGCAGCCCATGGCCTTCTGACCATATTTGGGCAGCAACCCAAGGAAGGGCGGGCCGCGGCCCACCCCTGTGTTCCAGCACTTGGTGTTTTCGAAAAGAGATCTTCACCCTATTGTTTCCTAACCTTTTAGGGGTTTTATTAGAGGCATTTGTGGCTTCTTAAGGGTCATTATTGATAACCAAATCTAAGTGTTGAAGAGTTAATTGAGTATTGGAATAGAGAATAATGCTTCGTCCTTAATTATGACTTTAGGATTTGATATCTGCCCGGAGCATAGAAGGCCTGTGCCTGCTCAAGGAAGGAAAGACAAATGTAGTGACACTTTATCCTATATCATGTGTATTACATTGCTTGTCTGCATTAGTCATCGATTGTAGTGAAAGTGAAGGGGACGTGGCGAAAGCCCGGACTCGAATATTGATAAAGTGATGGGGCGTGGCGTAAGCCCGACCTCGTATAAAGTGAAGGGAACGTGGCGAAAGCCCGGTCTCGAATATTGATTGCTGCATTGTGATATATGTGACTTGCTTTGTATATATGCATCATATAAATAAACTGTTGCTACTGGGATTCTCTAGAATCTCATTCTTTCCAAATAACATTTTTAGACAGGGCAAGTGGATCGAAAGGCAAGCAAGTGGCAAAGGACGATTAGGACTGCCAGCGGTAGTCTTAGTGGAATATTTTGGTTTTATATCGAATTGGTTATCATTTTGGATCATTGTAAATATATTGTATAGATCATAGTACTATAGTTTTGTGTAATCCTCGGTATAGATACTGAGATGGGCAATGAAGCCCTGTATAAACCTTTGGATTAATGTTATTATCCCGGGTGAACGCCGGGAATTGTGCTTACGCTGATATTGTATATGTAACGGACCAAATAGGCCATTTGTTTTAATGAATGAAATGAATAGAGATCCATTTGTACAGGTGTTTTAAAAAGTTTTTATTTGTTCCGAATTTCTCATTCGATAATTAAATGTGCTTAAACGTTAATCTCGGCCTGATTATCGAAGGGGGTTACACTAATGACATGTTAACGAATTGTAATGAATGATTTTGTGAATTAAAGTTTGAATTATTATGGGTTATGTGACAATTTCAGTTAATATGCCATAATCAGTGGAGAAATTGAAAGAATGGAGGTTATTAGTCAATTAGTTAGTGATTAATAAAGAAATTAATTACTAACTAAGAGAAAAATGAGATGTGTGACTAAATGGCTAATAGAGTGGTTAGAGCAACTAATTAGTTACTTACTTTATGAGAGCCAATGAAAATGTGACAAGTGGCAAGTCAAGAGTATAAGAGAGTTGGTAGAAAGTCAAAATACCCCATTATTGTATTATTTCTCTCTCTCTCTCTCTCTCCCCTCATTTTTTGCTGAAGAGTATGGAGGCAAGAGAAGACATCATTTCTTCATCTTCAAGCTCTCAACTCTCTCATTTTCTCTCTCCAGATTCGTGCAGCCATTGTTGAAGAAGAAAGAGGAAGTGTTCTTGATTAAGGTAAGCATTTTAATCCTCCAAATGACTCCAAATGCAAAAACTCTCTTCCAATCTTACTCCTTGTGTTGAGAGCTTTGATTCTATGGTTTTAGATCTTCTATTGGAGGTGTTTTAAGCACTCAAGGAAATCTAAAGATTGGTGAAGCAAGGAACTCCTTTGAAAAAGTTGTAGAGGTGAGTGAGATAAACACTTTGATATACGTTTTGTGGCCATTTGGTTAAGTCTTAGAATTCTTGAATATTGCCATATTTTCAAAAATTAAGGTCATTGTGTGTTGGTATGTTGTGATTATGGAATTGGTGTCTTGTGATGTGTCTTGGATAGATAGAATTTGATTGAAGCTTAAATGTCAAGTTTGGCAATTTTGGGATTTTTGTTGAATATATGCCAAAAATAGAACATGATAATGGAATGAGAATTTAGTTGTTTTGATGTTTCCATTGGATTTCTTGTGGAAAATTGTGTGAGAGTAGTGTTGGATGTAACCCCCTCCGTAATTATATCCGAAATACGTGATTAAAATGAAATAGAGACCAATAATAATCAAATAACATTTACTAACCCATCACATGACGGGGTTTTCACGAATACTTTTTGAAATCATTTATAAACTTGGTCTCATATTCACATTTCGAATACAATTACTACGCGAAGATAAATCACATTCATATAAATATCAAAGTGCACAACTTAATCATCCCGGCAATCTCGGGTACATACCTTCACTAAAGATACATAGGGTACAATTGCCCATTACAATTCTTCAAATGGGGATTACACAATCTCATCTCGGAGGAGTCCTAGCCGCTCCCTCCACGAGCCACTTGCCCTGTCTAAATTATTGGTAGGGGAGAGTGAGATTCGAGAGAATCTCAGTAGGAAACAGATACCATAATGCATGCATGATAGATGCTATGTGTATGACATGTTAGCTTTATCTAAATGCATGCCCCATAATGACATTTCTGCATGCTCAATATTTCATGTAACAAAACTATGGCCACAGTAAAACAGAAACAGAGCTTCATTTATTCAAATATGCTCTACACAATCAAGTAAAGCAATCACATACATCACTACACAAGCAAAGATATCAAATACATGCAAGTAAGGCAAGTCCCCTACCTCTAGTCTTTTCTCCTCGATTTGCGTGCCAGCAACTCAGGGCTTCACATTCGATCCTACAATGTCAAATGTACCATTTAGACACTTCCATAGTGTTTCTGGGGGTTATATGAGGCTATATTGAAAATTTACTAAAATACCCCTGGGGACCCGGCCCGGCCCCGCCGTACCCGGTCCGACTGTACTTTTCTTGAAATTTTAACATGAGCTATTCTGACA
Organism: Inga oerstediana; assembly: GCA_963210345.1. Taxonomy (NCBI): domain Eukaryota; kingdom Viridiplantae; phylum Streptophyta; class Magnoliopsida; order Fabales; family Fabaceae; genus Inga; species Inga oerstediana. The sequence goes on from OY723407.1 coordinate 46,326,166, forward strand.
TATTTTCGCCCAAGAAATCCATTTCCGAACTCGGAATTATCAAATTCAATTTCAATTTACAAATTTACCCTTGGCAGCCCTACTTTAAGGGTTTCAAGGGCGTTTTCGTAATTATGCTTTTTCGGCCTTTTCCGAAAAAGTGACCAACTGTAACCCCACCTAATTTTCGCTCATGAACTCAATGGAATCATCAAATCATTGAAAATCCATCTCTAACCCCTCCAAACCAGGCTTGGCCGAAATTCTCAATTCCCCGGGAAAAATTGGGGTTTTTCGGTTTCGGCTCCGTAAACGCGTTCCTTTCTACTCCTAACCACTTTATTGACTATTCCATTAGGTTACAACTACCATTTAGTACCAATTTGGGCAGCATAACAGCCCCACACACCCATTTTCCATTTTTGAAACCAATGACAATCCGGCGAAATTTCACCGATTAAATTGTCCACAATAGCCAGAATAGTCAATACACAAGAGTTTGGAAGTTACCTCAATCTCCCACTAGCTTTTCCTTGTCTTGGCTGAAACCCTAGCTGTTTTAACACCAAAGGAAGAGCTTCCAAAGCTTAAAGAATATAAAAGAGTAGCTTAGGATCGGAGTTATACGCGTTAGGAGCTAGATCGTCGGAGAAATCGGCTTACCTTACGAGATTTCTTCCTCTTTCTCTCTCTAAAGATCCCATATGCTCTCTCTCTATTTCAGCTGTTCTCAGCGTCAGAAATGAGGAGGAAGAAGGAAAAAACCGTTTAATAACATATCCTATGCTGATGTCATCTTTTATTGAGATGATGTCATAATTCCTATTTTCGGATTTTCTGGCAGATTTTCTGCCCAAACTTTGAAAAATCATAACTAATTCTAGAAAAATAGAAATGAGGTGATTCCAAAGCCAAATGAAAGGTATTTAAGTCCTATTTACTAGAAAAATATTTTCCATTACTAGAAATCACCACACAATTCCAGAATTGCACAAATTTCATCACTGTCCCAAAACAGAGTCCATTTTCGACCTCAAACTTTGGACAGTCATATCTCCCAGTTCTCAAAACGAAATGACACAAATTATATGTCCATTTTGAACCTTGTGATGTGAAATTTAAGACTGGAAAGTTTCATAATTATCTGACATCATTTGCCTAGTAAAAACATCCACACGAGAAGACTGCCCAGAATAGAGTTTCACTGGACAGAATTTCAGATTTTGCATCTTTGCTTCCAATGGTTCCATTTTCATACCAAACATCATTCCCACATAAATTTTCACAAGGAATCCATTGGAAACACCAAATCAATCAAATTTACATCTCATTGACATGTTTTCACAACAATCTCAACATGTCAACACAATTCACATTTCAAAACCTAACATTGCAACATTTCCATTCCAAAGTGCCAAACCAATTTCAATGACATCAAAACACACTATGACACCATTTCCAACACAATACCCCATTCAATTCTTCCCTCTATTCTAAGTCAATTTGGATGTTAATCCACAATTAAACTCAAATACAGGGTTTCGGCGTTGCTCAAACCACACACGAATCACATTCGAGTGTCAAATCACTTCATATTCTCCAAAAGGGTTATTTATCACTAACCACATCCACTTTTGGAGTCATTAACCCTTAATCACAATTTGGGATCTTGCTAAACCGGGGCTTAGCAATCCACTAATCTCAGGCTTATTCTCTAGCCCCGAGTCTCAAAATTCGGGGTATTACATTGGATGTGAATTTTGAACCATTGGAAACTTAGTTTTAAAAGTTGCAAGTTTTGGTTAGTGAAAAACTCTGTGCTGGTAGTTGTCTTAGATGGATGCTTTAAAATAGTAAATGGTGATGAAAAAATCTGAAACTTTCCAGTTTTAAATTTCACATGTCAAGCTTCAAAATATACATATAATTTATGTCATTTTGGTTTGTGAGCTAGGAGTTATGATTTTCCAAAGTTTAGGGTTGAAACTGGAAGCAATTTTGGAGCAGTAGGGGATTTCGTGTAATTCTGTATTTTTGTGGTTATGGACAACCTTGATTCATTTTTTTTGTAGAAGACTTAAATATCTTTCAATAGGCTTGGGATCACCTCATTTCAATTTTTCTATAATTAGTTATGATTTTTGGAAGTTCAACCCAGAAACTGAAATTTTTCTTGGCCGTAGCCAAAAAGCTTCTGACCTGCTTGGCCAGAAGACTCTTGGCTGTAGAGACAAACTCTCAAACCTGATTTTGGCCACAGCCAGAAGTCCTTGGCTATAGCCTAAAAGTTTCTGACCTATTTTTGGCCGTAGCCACTTGGCCACGACCAACATCCAAAAAACAGAACTTTTCACTATCGTAAGGTGGTCTTTGAGATAGTACTCCCTAACCCTTTAGGGCTTTTGCTAGAGACAATTGTAGCCACTTAAAGGACATTAATGATAACCAAATCTAAGTGTTGTAAAGTCATTTGAGTATTGGAATAGAGAATAACACTTCATCCCTAATTACGAATTATAGGATTCGATATTTTCCCTGCTTATGATAGACCGGTGCCAGAGCACGTACAAAAAGACCAAGGTAGTGACTTTTCTCTCATGTTATCTATGATGCTTGGTATGTATGACGTATCATTGTGTTGTTGTGAAATATCGCATGAAACCTTGATGTTGTGGAAATTGTGGGCGTGATGCCATTGTAAAATTGTGAATATGAAATGTGCCTTAGTGCATTACAGCGTGAGCACTTCAGAGTGAGCAGTCATAGGGGGTAATGCATATCACACCTACCCCTGCCGCTGTAACTGCCGTTGTAATTGTCATGGCTGTGTTGTGTAATTGTGAATTCTTACTGTGAGAAAGATGCCAGTGTGGCTATATGTTGTGAAATATTCTATATGGAACCCAGCTGTGGTGAGATATGTGAATGTAAACCATATTGTTAGGCATTATAGTGTGAGCACTTTAGTGTGAGCAGACATAAGGGTGATGCACGTCATACCTACCCCTGCCTCTGTAACTGCCGTTGTAATTGCTATGTGTTGTGTTATGATTTGCTTTCATGCTTTGTGGTTGTGCATACTATGAGTGATTTGTTACTACGGGGATTCCTTAGAATCTCACTCTCCCATAAATCAATTTTTCAGACAAGGCTGATGGTTTTAAAGAAAAGCAGGTGACAAAGGATGGTTAGAGCTTTGGGCTAGTAATTTAATTTGGCTTTTGGTTATCATTCTGGATATTGTGTATATATATATCGTGGACCATAGAATAGTATTGTTATGTAATCCCCGGTATGGGAAATTGAGATGGGCAATGAAGCCCTATAAAACTCTTGGATTTATTATATTATCTTGGGTGAATGTCAGGAATTTTACTAGCACTCAGATATTATGTATGTAACAAACTTAATAGGGAAAATGTTTTTATTTAAAAATGAATGGAGATCTTATTTTACTGGTGTTGTAAAAAATGTTTTAATTATCATTGATCTCTCATTTATTTATTAAACGTGTTTAAATACTAATCACGGCTTTCATGAGGATGGGGGTTACATTTGTGATGTCAGAGCTGTAGTTCCTGGCAAGGGTAGTATTTGCTAGGATGGTTGCCATAGTTTGTTGCCTTAGTCATAAATGATGACTTAGGATTGTTTGTTGTATACACATGATTATTTCTGCTGTTTGTGGATATATATATATATATAAGTTTTAAGGACTATGTGTATACATTTGCTATGGTACTAATGTGGTGAATCATTTGTAGAGTTAAAGGACAAAATGGTTCGCCTTAGAATCAGACCAGTGGACCTAGAAATGGAAGAATTAAATGACAATTCACTTGACCCTATGCAGGAGATAATGGGTCTAATAAGGGAGCAAAGAGACATGATCGCTGAGCTAAGGGAAGAAAGGGCCAAGCGCAACGAGGAAAGGGTCCAGTCTATACGTAAGGAGACCCAAGAGGAAACCCAAGCAGAGACTCCTCATGAAGAGACAACTGAGGGGTCCAATCGATCTCGAGTGTCCCCATCTTGCATGGTACCTAATCAGGAGTCACAAGGGGTACCGATCTGAGAGGGTAGAGATCTATAATTTTCGGTTTCAAAGTTTTGCAAGCATTTACCTCCAGTGTTCAGAGGGAGATTTGAACCCAAGCCGCTGAGGACTGGTTGAACAGATTGGAAAAGATATTCGAAGTCCTCTAGTGTCCAACGGAGTTGAAGGTGAAACTGGCAGTGTATAAACTAGAAGGGGATGCAGGCCAGTAGTGTCGGAATATCTCTATGAGCAGTAAGTAACTTTAAATTTGCATGATTTGAAATCATTGCTTTTCACTATCATGAATGTAATGCAAGACAGTTTTTACATATTTGATGTGTATGAACTTCAATTAAGAAAAAAATTGTCTAGATTCATCCAAATAAGTTTGGAGATGTCCTGCCCCTTTTCCATGTTTTTATGTCCTTATTCCTGTTAGTTGTTAGCTTTGTCCAAATGGTTTAGAATGGTTTCCTTAATTTACATTAGTTGTCATTAATGAAAACATGAAACTTTCTGCCTTTTTAAAAATTTTCTGACTTTTATGCTTTTCAGAATAAGTTTTAACTTTTCATGAAATATAACAAAAATGCATCTCCAAACAATTATTTAAAAACTATAAAATCAATGATGAATTGATGATATTCTTAGTATATTCCTAGTTTTTTGGCCAAATAACCCATGTGATGTTTATTATGGTAGGCTTTGTCACTAAATTTACATCTCTCCAATTGTAAGAATCCATATATATGTAAAGTAGCAAAAGACAAAAAAAAAAAAGTAGCAAATGCTTTATTGTAGCAAAAGTAGCATTCTCAAAAGTTGATCTTCCCTCTCAATAGATTTATTGTGTCCTTAATTATAAGTCCCACTATAAAATTTTAGATGTAATTAAAACATACTTTTTTTTAAAAAATATCTCTTATAAAGGACCAAAATTTTTTGTCGCATATTAATTAGATTTGAAATTTCTAACTCACAAATTTACTTATGGGGCATTGTGACTTAATGAAACAAACTTTTCTCAAAACTTTCTTAAGCATGTGCATATCCTATAAATCAGTTGAGTATGTGAGTTGTGAAAATAAAACATAACAACTTTACTCACAAACATGGTGGCCAGGTATAAAGGGGAGATTTTTAGAAAGCACAAAGATAATATGCATTATTACAAATGCTTATTTCCCCTGGACCTTTTCTTCTGCATAAAGCTTTAAAGGACATCGTTGAGACCCCTAATGGGCCTCAAGAAATTTAGAAAGAGGAAATGTAAAAAGAAAAGCAAAAAGTTGGCCTTACATAAAGATAATATCATAATGGAGAAAAAGCAGAGTACCTTCACCTTTTCTTGTTCCTTTTCTTTTTTTGGGTGATTGGGACCTTTTATTGGATTACCTTCTTCAGATGAGCTTGGAGCTTCCTGCAAGGATCCTTCACATGGTAAACTTGTATCACAACACATATTTTCTTTCTTCTCTATCACTTGAATTCCCAAAGACGCAATGAGATAAGTGAGATGATATGATGAATCTGTGTTTACAGAGGAATTATTTACATAGCAAAGTGCTGGTCTTTCAAGCAAAGGAAGCTTTGAACTTTGATTTGTCAACATTGATAAAATGTCTACTATAGTAGGTCGATCAACTACCTTTTCTTCTGCACATAGTAGGGCAACATGAATACATCTCAAAGCTTCATCTTGTACAAACGAATCTTTAATTCCTTGATCTACCAGTTCTAGGGTTGCACCGTCGTTCCAGAGCTCCCAGGCCTGAAGGTATGTTTAATGCTTTACATTTCAAGCATTAACTACACAAAGGATTTGATATGAAGCAGTGAAAATGGTTGACTTACATGTCCCACTACATTAAGTGATGAATTCTCATTGTAAAAGCTATTATTTCTTCTACCACTCACTATCTCAAGCATAAGGATCCCAAAACTATAGACATCTAACTTTATGGAGAATTCCCACCATATATATTCAGGTAACTATTGTATAGTATCATATCGTGTATAACAAAAATTCTGATGAACTCATAAATGTATTAGCAATAACATTTTACAAATCAATATATCATATAAAGATGATATCACAAGGGGTAAAGCTAAGTACTTAGGACCATTTTTTTTCCTCTTGTTTTTTTCCTTTCTTTGGGCTTGTAAGATCTTTTATTGAATTACCTTCCTTCATATGAGCTTGGAGCCTCCCGTAAGGATCCTTCATACGGGAAATCTATATCACAACACCAATTTCTCTTCTTCTCTGTCACTTGAATTCCCAGAGACGTAATGAGATAAGTGAGATGATATGCTATGTTTACAGAGGGATTATTTACGTAGCATAGTGTCGGTCTCTTAAGCAAAGGAAGCTTTGAACTTTGATTTGTCAACATTGATAAAATGTCTGCCATGGTAGGTCGATCAACTGACTTTTCTTCTTCACATAGTAGAGCAACATGAATACATCTCAAAGCTTCATCTTGTACAAACTAATCTTTGATTCCTTGATCTACCAGTTCTAGGGTTGCACCGTTGTTCCAGAGCTCCCAGGCCTAAAGGTATGTTTAATTCTTTACATTTTAAGCATTAACAACATAAAGGATTTGATATAAAGCTGTGAAAATGGTTTGACTTACATGTCCCACTACATTAAGTGAGGAATTCTCATTGCAAAAGCTATTGTTTCTTCTACCACTCACTATCTCAAGCATAAGGATTCCAAAACTATAGACATCTGACTTTATGGAGAAAATTCCCTCTATGGCATATTCAGGGGGTATGTAACCACTGTATAGTATCATATCATCTATAACAAAAAATCCTGATGAGCTCATTAATGTATTAAGCAATGACATTTTACAATTCATTATAATATATATATATATAGTTGCAAAAAATATACTCATATATACCAACAATTCTTTGTGTACTTCCTCCTAATTCTTGTGTAATAATTCTTGCCAAACCAAAATCAGAAATTTTAGGGTTTATGTTTTCATTAAGGAGTAAGTTACTTGCTTTCAAGTCTCTATGTACTACTCTTAGCCTTGAGTATTTATGAAGATAGAGTAAGCCTTGAGCTGTTCCTTCAATTATGTTGAAACGTGTCTTCCAATCCAGTAGCTTGCTTTTGGTTGAATCTTTACACAAAAAATTCATTGAAAGGTAAGAAAAATAAAAAATAATGCTGTAGGAAATATAATTAGGTACAATTAACTTTTAGGAAGAATCTCTTTTAAAGTATTCATTCTAACCAAATAAGAAAAAGTCCAAGCTTTTATTTGGCATGAACTCATAAACTAGGATTCTCTCCTCCCCTTGAGTACAGCAACCTAGTAGTTGTACGAGATTCTTGTACTGGAGTTTAGATATGAGTGTTAACTCATTTTTGAATTCAGTCACTCCTTGTTGTGAACATTTTGAGAGTTTCTTCATAGCCACTTCTTTCCTATCATGCAATTTTCCCTAAAATGAAAAATAGTAACCTTTTCATAAGATATATTAATTTGTTCATCAGTATAAATTAATTTTTTAGAAAGGACCCTATAAGGCTTACCTTGTAAACATGTCCAAAGTCTCCTTATCCTAACTTGTTATTTGATGAAAAGCTATCAGTAGCTTCCATGATTGATGCATAGTTAAAGAATTTTAAAGCATACCTACCTTTTTATAGCTTTAGAATTCTTTCAAATTTATAGCATCGTTTAAAGCTTCTTTTACACCTTTTCATCCTCCATCTTTGTTCTTTTCTTGCCTGTATTAGTTTAAATATGAAGGATGAACACTACAATTTAATGATCTATCACATACTACTTATATGCACGAACTATGTACCTTCAAGCATGATTTTCCTTCTCCTCAACAGTATCCATAGAATTGTGCTTATGATAGAGAGAGTGGTGATAGTGACAGAAACAAGCAATATGATTCTTTTTGTACTTGCATGTGAGTCTTGATGTTGGTCCATTTGTCCTAGACTTGGTACCTGTGCTAGGCCTCCTAGATAATTAACATAATATATGATATAATATCTATTAAAATTTAGACTGAGTTCAAATCTTGATTAGAACCAAAATCAAAAATGAAAAAATGTGCAATCCATGGTAGTCTGTAATATTAGTGTCAATATATTTTACATGCATGATGCATAAAGACCTGACCAAAAGAAGGTAGAAACTCACCTTTATCATCAGCCTCATATCTATTAGTAAGGAAGTTGAGTTTCAAGATATTGTCTTTAGGAATGCTCATTTGTGAATTCTCAAAATAAAAGACACATTCGGTTGCATCATTACTATAACTAATGAATCTGACACAATGGCAATTGCTCTAGCATATGGCTTGGCAATCACTTATGGTCAAGTTCGCATTGTCATCTGTGCTGTAGGTGATGCTTTCATCTCTTACACTAACATATAGGATGTCAAAGAACACACCTTTGTGCCTACAGTTGGTTGATCCCGTAACTAACATATGTCATTATTGCATAACCATAACAGTCACCAGTATTGGCAATCACATTTGATCTTTCAAACAGCCTCCCAATAGGATCTATTGACCATCTTGCATAATCCTTATCATTCTTAGTTACATCATTCCGAGGTGAAAATGTAAAGTACTCTTCATCCTTATTTGAGACAATAGTGTAGTTATACAAGCTCTGGGCTTTCTCTGATAAGTTTTTGAACTTACCATTTCTCAATGGCCCCACTTGCCTAATAAACCTATTGATAAAGAGTCAAAAGAACATATATATATATATATATATATATGATGGAAAAACAATCTAATTCAAAATATTTCAATTTTACAAGGACTGTGAATTATTACTCTACTCTAGACCTTGTTAAAGAGTTCCTTTATTGACATTAAACCAAGGCTCGTATTCCCTCAATTATCTAACTTTATTATAAGTATGAACATTATCTTATATTTTATCACCTGTCTTCTTCACAAAATGAGCAATTGGCTTGTTCTTGGTTCCCATTCCAATATGAAGGGACCTAGAGAAGTTGATATATAAAGAGAGTATAAAACTAGTGACCATTTTTGTCCAGTTTTATGGTTAACACCTAACCTTGAGAAGAGTGTCAATGGGATAATCAAAACTTTGCCACAAGATAATGTTTGATCCATTTGGACAATGTTGTTGTAGCACAAAGTTGCCTACCTCTAACAAGGTGGCAGTAGTGTTATTTATGAGATCTTGAGGATAATCTTTGGGAGGAGAGTAGAGTATGGTTGGTTCTTGTCCTTGGTGTGTAATTTTCAACACACCAGAGTAATCCAAAGTTAAAGCTTTTGAAGAAGCATTGAGAATATGATCGTTCCGGTTGGCAATCCAGACACTCGATTCAAGGAATCCATTGTAGACTGTTAGATAATTAAAGGGGAGTAACTGTTTGTTTGCATGAATTTTAAGCAATATGAGCCTTCCGCCGAGCATGTAGAAGGGTTTGTGTCATTTAGTTGATCACCTAGCTTCAAATGGTCACTTATGTATTGTGCATAACAAGTAGTTCTCCACAGCCCCAAGTTCCCTAAAATAAGCAGCAACAATTTCACAAGCTTACTGATCATAGACATGATGGAGAAAGCTCTTGGCATATTAATCATCCAGAAATCTAGATTTCATGAAGCATTTTGATGATATTCATGGATACCTTTGTTTACTTTGTCAAGGTTGTAGTTTCCACTCAACATTTCCTGTTTGTCTACTTTTAAATTAACATCAACATTGTTTGTTTTCTTGTGTTTTCATTTTAAGGTTTAAGTATAGCAAACTTTTAAATATTGAAGTCTTGCACTCTTTTTTTTTAAGTTTCTTTGTAGATCTGTTGATATAGCAATTTGCATTTGTCCCTATCTGGGAAGTATATATTTAAGGATGGCTGGCCATAACCCTTTGAAGGGTGTTTCTTTAGAAGGGATACTATATTTATATATTAAAAAAGTATTGCCTTGCTTGTTTCTACTTTTAAAATTTTCTTTTTGAATTAGCTTTTGACATTTTCAGCTTTAAAATTGATTTATCAGCTTAGAAGGGTAAGAAAAGAACTCTTTTCAATTTTCACCGAAATGAAAATATAAAACTTAAATTAATATTTGTTGCTAGATAGTTTTTTTAGGTGAGTTCGACATTGTATTAAATCAAGTATTACCAAGGAAAATGACAATTTTCTGATGTTCATTTTAATTATGTTTTAATCTTTCTATTTTAGTCTAAGAATCATTTGGTTATGTTTTAAATTTTTTATGTAGCCTCTGAAGTAAAATATATTTTCCAAAAATACTTAAAAACATGTTTGGAAAAAATTATTGTAGAATTATTTTGAAAATAATCTGTGCAATATGATCTATAAGTTTAGAAATTAAAGACATGATTTGCAACTCATAGAGTAGAGGACGTTGACTGATTCAGCTGTTCCCCACTTCAGGCTATATCACTTATTCAGTTATTTGTATTGCTTCTTATGGTCAAACTCCAAACTTTACATAAGTAAATACAATTAGTTATTTCTTGTAAAACCTTAAAATTATCCCCAAAAAAAGTCATTAGTTAGAGGAGCTTGGTTAATTATGTTTGGAAAAAATTATTACTCAAGACAAAACTTGCTATATTATGAAATCCTTACAACAAGAGGCTAAGAGGGAGTGGATAGTACACAATTAAAAACATTTTTTTCTGGTTTATATATGGGTTGAATCAAATATTATATGCCTTTGTCATTTTTATAGATTTGATTTGTTTGATATACAGTTAGTGAGGAGAACAATTCCACACTGAAAATTCAACAGAGAGATCTTTGCTGTATAATCATTCAGAATAAATGGATAAAACTTCTAAACTCTCAAATTAAATTGTTGGACCAATAATCACTTTTTAAACTTTAAATATATTAGAAGGAAAAATTACTTGAGGAACTTTCACAACCTTTAAACTTCTATCTTGCAAATAAATTAGAGATTGACAAGCTATTTATTGAATCAGTAATGGGTTCATTAACTGCAATACAATTATCTCTAGAACAAAATGCAGGTCTCTTAAGCAAAGGAAGCTTTGAACTTTCTTTTGCCAACATTGTCCAAATTTCTGACATAGTGGGCCTATCAATGGGTCAACATGGATGCATCTCAGCACTTGATCTTCAATAAATGAATCTTTTATTGCTAGATCTACCAATTCTAGTGCTGCTGCAGCACCACCTTTCTAAAGCTCCCAAGTGTGAGGTATGTTCACTACTCCCCACTTTAAACACTAACGACATAGAGGATTTGACAGGAAGAAAATTAACATTCAAAACACTGTTACAACTTAAATTACATGTTCCACTAAGTTAACTGGGTCATTGGCATTGTACAAGCTGTTGTTTCTTCTACCACTCAATCTCAAGTATTAGGATTCCAAAACCATAGATATCTGACTTTGTGGAGAAAAGTCCCTTCATCACATATTCTGGGGGCATGTATCCACTGCATAGATTCATGTATAACAAAATACTTGGGTCATAATGTCTTAATATATATCAACATATCAAATAAAAGGGAGGAAATATATTGTAGCAGCCCTTTAAATCAAACAAAATTAAATTAAAAATGAAGACTTTAACCAATGTATACTCACTATGTACCAACAATTCTATTGGCGTTTGTGTTTCCTTTTGATTCTTGTGCAATAATTCTGCCCAAATCAAAATCAAAAATTTTAGGGATCTTGCTTTCATCCAGGAGTATATTACTTGCTTTCAAGTCTCTATGCATGATTCTTAGTCTAGAGTATTTATGAAGATAGAGTATGCCTTGAATTATTCCTTCAGTTTTGCTGAAACGTGTTTTCTAATCCAGTAGCTTGATTTTGGTTGAATCCTTACACAAAAAAATTATCTTTAAAACATAAGAAAAATAAACAATAATGCCGCTGGAAATATAATTAGGTAATATTAACTTGTAGGAACTATGTCGTTAAATATGAAAGATGAACACTTCAATTCAATGATTTTTCACATACTATTTTTACATAGGAACTATATACCTTCAAGCATGATTTTCCTTATCCTTAGAAGTATCCATAGAATTGTGCATATGAACAGAGTGGTGGTAATAACAGCTACAAGCAATTTGATTCTTTTTGCACTTTCATTTGAGTCTTGATATCGGTCACTTTATCCTGGACTTAGCACCTATACTGGGCCTCCTGTATGATTAGCTTATGGGTAAAATTAACCAAAAAAAAATGCACAATCTATGGTAGTATGTGATTACAATCTTTATTATGTTTTGCATGCATGATACTTAAAGATCTGACCAAAAGAAGGTAGAAATTCACCTTTATCTATAGGCTTAGATCTATTAGCAAGGAAGTAAAGTTCTAAGGTATTGTCTTCAGGAATAATCATATGTGAATTCTCAAAATAAAAGACACATCCGGTTGCATCATTACTATAACTAGTGAATCCGACATAGTGGCAGTTGCTCCAGCATATGGCTTGGCAATCACTTATGGTCAAATTCTCATTGTCATCTATGTTGTAGGTGATGCCTTGATCTCTTACACTAACATCCATGGTGTCAAAGAACTTCCCTTTGTGCCTACAAGCTAATTGATCCCGTAACCAACATCCTCCCTTGCTGGTATTACCATAACAATCACCAGCACTTGCAATCATGTTTTCTCTTTCAAAAAGCTCCCTGGTAGAAACAATGGACCAACTTGGAGTGTCTTTATCCTTCTGAGCTGCATCATTCTAAGGTGAAAATGTAAAATACTCTTCATCTTTGTTTGAGACGATGGTGTAGTTATACAACCTTTGGCCTTCCTCTGGTAAATTTTTGAACTTGCCATTTCTCACTTGCCCAATAAACTTGTTGATGAAGAACCCAAAGAAAATGTATGAGATGATGGGAAAATAATCTAATTCAAAATATTTCAATTTTTAAAAAGGGGCCATGAACTATCTTATTCTACTTAAGACCTTGTTAAAGGTTTCCTTTGTTGACATTAAAAATAGTGTCCAATATACTAATCCTACTAGAAAATTAATCACTTACTAATTCTAACTGCATTATAAGTATTAACATTATCTTCTTATCTTGCTTTACCTGTCCTCTTCACAGAATGATCAACTGTCCTGTTCCGGGTTCCGGGTTCCCATTCTAGTGTAAAGGTTCCTGGAGATGCTAACATATCCGTTGTGTATAAAACTAATGACCATTTTCTGCTAGCTTTTTTGTCAATGCCTAAGTTCATTCCTGGTAGAAGAGTGTCAATGGGATAATAAAAACTTTGCCATAAGACAATGTTTGATCCATTTGGGCGATGTTGTTGCAGCATAAAGTTTCCTGTCTCCAATAAAGTGGCAGTATGTTGTTGATGAGGTCTTGAGGATGCTCTGTAGGAGGAGAGTAGAGCATGGTTGGCTCTTAGCCTTGGTGTGTAATTTTCAACACACTTGAATGATCCAAAGTTAAAGCTTCTGAAGAAGCATTGAGAATTCGATCATTCTGGTTGGCAATCCAGACACATTATTCAAGGAATCCACTGTAGAGTGCTAGATGATAAAATGGGGAGTAACTATCTATTTGCAGGAATTTCAAGCAATATGAGGCTTCCGCTGAGCATATAGAAGGGTTTGCGTCATTTAGCTAATCACCTAGCTTCAAATGGTCACTTGTGTCCTGTGCATAACAAGGAATTCTCCACAGCCCCAAGCTCCCCAAAATAAGCAGCAACAACAATATCACAAGTTTACTTATCACAAACATGATAGAAAGAGCACAAAGCTTATTAGTCATCCATAAATATGGATTTCATGAAGCATTTCAATGATATTCATTCATGGATTTACTCAACATTTCCTGTTTGCTTGCTTTTTTTTTAACTAACATAAGCATTGCTTGTTTCCTTGTGTTTGTGTTTTTATGTTTCAGTTTAGCAAACATTTAAATATTGGAATCTTAGCGTTTTAGAATAAAAGTATTTTTTGTAATATTTTTCTTGTATAACCTCTAATACGAATGTTGATGCTGTATCTTATGACAGGTAGAGTGTAATAAATAATCTGGGTCGCAATTAAAGATGGTCGGTTATAACACTTTGAAGGGTCTTTCCTTACAAAGAGTTCTATATTTTTATCTACAATATTATTTATTGCCTTTGCCTTGTTTGCCTTTTCTTTTAATATTTGTTTTTTAGAATTAGCTTTACAGTCTTTCAACTTTGAAATTAATTTATCAGCTTAAAATGGTAACGATAAACTCCTTTAGATTTTGGCCAAAATGAAAATATAAAATTTTAAACCCTAAAAGATTACTCCAATTTGGCAAAGTCCAAATTGGTGACATGATTTTGCTTCAAATTTTTGAGGTTAAAATGAAAATTTGTTTAGGAAGTTTTCGCTTGAGCAATAATGAATTGAAAGTTTTTTTTTGGGTTTATAATGCCTCATTAGAACTTTTAAAACTTAGTAATGTTACTCCACCCCATAAAAAAGCTAGCATTCACCATTAAAAAGTTGATGTTTATCAAAGGCATTGTAGCCTAGAGTATGCGAGTTTAAATATAAGTGGGAGGTCGCAGATCCAATCCTACTTGTGACATTGACCATTAATATTTTCAAAAGTAAGCGACAACATTGCTCTATTGTAACAATTATGGGGCAACCTTGAACTTAAAAAAAACTTCCAGAGCAATATTGCTTCTAAATGAAAAATTTTGAGGCAAATCAATATCTTAATCTACTTTTTCGTCAATTTTATGTCCAACATATATTACTTATTTTCAAGTCTTTATCCTCTCCCTTACCCTTAATTGAATATATATATCTTTTTTTTTTATTAGGCACCCACGGGGTGCTGGCCAGGATCGAACCTGGATAGTGAGGCACTTAGGCCTTAAGCCCTGCCATTTGCGCCATAGTGCGCTGGCTAAATATATATATCTTTGATTATGTGTTATCATTTATTCTAGTAAATTGATTAATGTAGAATCTTTTATACAAAGTTGTCAGTAATGGATGAGGAATACAAATCAATATCTTGTTCAAGATTTCTTGTTGACAATGCTGACATTAGCTTGATATGAATTTGAAGGAGTCCGCTCTCATGATTCGGCTTTTATTAACAATCTCACATCATTTTCGGCCTTCCTCTAGAGAAATTGCTGGTAAAGCCTCGCAAGCATTTACTTCTGCCATCTATTCAACTAAATACCTAGCCAAGTCACAGAGGTAGAGGAAGACACTATATCTCAATCAACTGACCTAGTTCAAGTTTTCAAGGAATGGGGTTATAATTATGATAATTTAGACAGAATTTTTAAACGTAACCCATAATTGCGCAATGCTGATGTTACCCTGCTCTAATCAAATCTCTTTGTTCATGGTTGCTTGGGGCTAGAAGCACCTGACTTGGAGAGGATCATTAATTATTGGCCTAGGTTTCTTCTTAGTAGTCAGGTTTATCGTTATTTTGATAAGAGGTTTCCATATCTTGATTCCTTGTTTTAGTTGAAGGAACTGCTTAAGAGAGCCATTGTGACTAACCCTTTACTCCTATTGTACGAGTTTAACAAAGTCATTAAACCTGCCCTTACACAATATCAAGAATTAGGTGTGGACAAAGAAGATTTTCTTGCCTTGATTTATACCTATAACCCCCTGCCTGATAAACTATAATTATGATTCGAAAAGGCATAGTTAAAATGAATTAGAGACCACAGATAATTAAAATTCATTTTCAATCCCTTCCTTACGGTAGTGTTTTGACAAATTCATTCAAAATTTTTGCCTTACCCTGGTTTCACATTTCACAATTCGAATATAATTACCCTGCGTAGTGAAATCATATTAATATATCAGAGTGTGCAACAAAAATCCCGGCAACCCCCAAGTTTCATATATATACTAAGGCTTCATACATTCCTTGTAATAACCCAAAAAGTGATTAAGGGCTAATGACTTCAAAAGTGGATGTAATTATTGTTGAATAAACATTTTTGGAGAATGTGTGATGGGAATTTGGATATTTTAATGATTCCAACGGCTTCCTTGTGAAAATTCGTGTGGGGAGAGTGTTTATTGTGAAATTGGAACCATTAGAAACAATTGTTAAAAAGTTGAAAACTCTGTCCATTGAAACTCTATACAGGGCAGCCGATTTGTATGGATATTTTAAATAGGCAAATGGTGTCCAACAATTTTGAAATTTTCCAGTCATAAAGTTCACATGTCAAACTTTAAAATGGACATATAATTTGTATCATTTTGTTTTTTGAGCTAAGAGTTATGGATTTTTGAAGTTTGCCCAACGAAATTAATTATTTTCTGGAACAGTATGCAAAGATTGAAATTTTGGGAATTTTATGATTCCATCCAGAACAATTCTATATTTTTCCTTGAAACTAGACTCAATAAGGGTTTCATAGGCTTTGGAATCACTTCAATTCAATTTTTCTAGAATTAGTTATGATTTTTCAAAGTTAGGGCAGAAAATCTGCCAAAATCCGAAAATAAAGAAATAATGTGATGGCAAGTTTTGAAATTATGAGGTACATGGAAAACTCATTTGGGATGATGGAAGGACCTTCTTGGACGTCTTTATCATGGGCCAAGAAGAGAAAATATTATGCACATATTATTTGGGCTTACAACATTATGATTATGTACATAAAGTGTGATTTTTGGAATTTTACTTTAATGAATAATTAAAGTAAGACATAAAATATTATAAAATCATTTTTCCATCTTCCTCCTTAGCTCATTTTCGTGCTGAACCAGCAGCCAAGAGAGAGAGAAAGTTTGAGAGCTTTTAGAGAGAGAAAGAGAAGAGAACTTACAAGGTAGGTCGATTTCTTCGGTGAATTCGTACCTAATGTGTATAACCTTGTTCCTAAGCTTCTCTTCTATGTTATTTAAGGTGTTTGAGAAGAAAATTTGGTGTTCAAGGGGCTAGGGTTTTCAGCCACTCTTGAGAAAAGCCAGAAGGAGCTTGAGGTAACTTCCAAACTTTCGTATATTGCTTATTCTGGCTGTTATGGGCAATTTAATCGGTGAAATTTCGCCGGATTGCCATTGGTTTTAAAGTTTGGAAATGATATGGCCTAGGGGTTATGCTGCCCAAATTGGGTCTTAATGTTAGTTGTAACCTAATGTAATGGTTAATAAAGTGGTTAGGAGTAGAAAGGAACGCATTTACAGAGCCGAAATCGTAAAACCCCGATTTTCCCCGGAGAACTCATAAATTTCGGCCAGCTCTAGAAATGGGTCTTAGAGTTGGATTTTCAATGATTTGATGGTTCCATTGAGTTTAGGAGCGAAAGTTAGGTGGGGTTATAGTTGGCCACTTTTTCGGAAAAGGCCGAAAAAGCATAATTACGAAAACGCCCCTAAAACCCTTGAAGTAGGGCTGCCAAGGATAAATTTGTAATTTCATATTGAATTTGATAATTCTAAGTCTGGAAATGGATTCCTTGGGCGGAAATATGTTAGGATAGCCCAGATTAGAATTTTGAGAAAAGTGCAACCGGACCGGGTACGGTGGGCCCAGGCCCGGTCCCCGGGGGCATTTTTGTAAATTTTCATTATAGACTCATATAACCCCAAGGAATACTATGGAAGTGTATAAATAGTGCATTTGGAATTGTAGGATTCGATATTTGCCCTGTTCGTGATCCACCTGCGCTAGAGCATAATCGGAAAGAACAAGGTAGTGACTCTTTCTCTTATACTGTGTGTGAAACATTGTATGTCTGTTTGTCATGCATTGAGAATACTTTGTGAATACATTGTAATGCTTTGAGTTTGCAGCGCAAGCTGACGCATAGTGATACTTTGTGATACATAGAGATCGCAGCGAAAGCTGACGCATAGAGATTACAGCCATGAGTGCTATCGTTTGTGGCGAAAGCCATGATACATTGTGATGCTGCTTAACATGATCATATATGCTATGTGTTTATATACTGTATGAGTGATTTGTTACTACAGAGATTCTTTTGAATCTCATTCTTTCCATTGACTAACATTTCAGACAGGGCAATGGCTCCAAGGATAAACGAACCACCAGGAGCGGCTAGGATCTTGTTGAGATGTGTTGTTAGGTTGTTGGTTATCTGTTTTGGACTTGGGATTACTTTTTATTTTTTAAATGTAGATATTACGTTGATGTTGGTCATGTAATCCCCTAGTTGGAACTTACAACCCTTAGTTTATACATGTATGAAACTCGGGAGTTGCCGGGAATTTGGCTATGCACTCTGATATGTATGAATGTGATTGAACTGCATAGAGTAATTAGATTCGGAAGATGAATCTGAGACCATGTTGAACAAATTTTAGAAAAGAGATTTGAGAAAAACGTATCCGTCGGTCTCTAATTCCTTTAAATTACGCATTTTCGAATCTTAATTACAGTTATCAAGGTAGGGGATTACATTTTTGGTATCAGAGCTGTAGTTCCTGGCAAGGGTAGAGTTTGCTAGGATAGATCCCTTAGTTGGCTTTTGGGAAAGAAAATCATCTGTGGATAATTGTTGTGTATGCACATGTATGTTCTGTTGATATGGATATATATATGAGACTTGTGAATGTATGTGCATACTATCTCTATAATATTAATGGGGTAAGTTGTTTGTAGAATGAAGAAACCTAGAGGACGCCCTAATGTTCCGCGTGTAGACCCAGAGGTGGAGGTAGTCAATGACAATCTACCAGATCCAATGCAAGAGCTGATGGGTCTAATCTGGGATCAAAGAGATATGATTGCTGAGCTAAGAGAAGAGCTCAGAGTAGAGAAAGCAAAAAATAAAGAGGACCCGATTCAGTCTACTCCAATGGAAACTCAAGAAGAAACTCATCATGAGGACACTACTGAAGGGTCAGCACGACCCCTGGAGTCCCCACCTCACACTGTTCCAAATCAAGAGTCGCACGGGGTACCGGCAAGAGAAGAAAGGGACCTTTAATTTTGGGTCACCAGATTTTGTAAACATATGCCTCCAGTGTTCAAAGGGAGGTTTGATCCGCAAGCAGCTGAAGATTGGTTGAATCGCCTTGAGAAAATCTTCGAGGTCCTAGGATGCCCGTCCGAGGTGAAGGCACGCCTGGCTGTCTACAAGTTAGAAGACGATGCAGATCGCTGGTGGAGGAATATCTCCCTCACTCTGCACTGCAGAAATGTGCCGTTGACTTGGGAATAGTTCCAGCAAGAATTTAATAAGAAATACTTTCCCAAATTGGTGCGGCTCGAGAAGGAAATAGAATTCCTGAATATCAGACAAGGGGACATGGAGAGCTTTGATGACTACCTATCCCGTTTCATTCGTTTGTCCCGGTATTCCTCCTACCTCTGATATAAGGATGATGAAGAGTGGAGTTCTGACATGCTTATTCAGGGGTTGAGACGTGATCTGAAGAAGCGGTTGGTCACTCATATGTTCACTAAATTCAATAAGGTTGTTAAAGAGTGTAGGATCACAGAAAATAATTTAAGAGAACTATATCCTACTAAAGCTACTGGCCATCGCAGTGAACCCAGTAAGAGTAGTACTTCACAGAAGCGAAAAGGACAGGGATCTTCATCTGGGAGTGGTAAAAAGCCCTACCAGTCTGGGAGCCGTGATCAGCAGAGAACTCCTTTTACACCTTGGATCTGTCCTCGTTGTAATCAGTCACATCATGGTAAGACTTGTGAGGGTCGAATAATATGCTTTAATTGTAAACGTGTGGGGCATACTGCTGTCAAATGCAAAGAGCCACGACCAGACCAGAGGCCGAAAACTCAAGGCCGAGTATTCGCTATGACCCACGAGGAGGCTCGTAAATCTCCTAAGTTGATACAAGGTAAAATTCTTCTTAATGGCTATTTATTGCAAGTTCTGTTTGACTCGAGTGCAAGTCACTCCTTCATTGCCTATGATTGTGTGAAGCGCCTGGGATTGCATGTGCATAAATTACCATTTGATCTGATAGTGTCAACTCCGATGGGTGTTAAGGCCTTGACTACAGAAGCTTGTGTGAATTGTGTCATAACTGTAGAAGGGCACCAATCTACTGTAGATTTGATTTGTCTGCCGCTTTACCAATTAGAAGTCATTTTTGGTTTTGATTGGTTAACGGCGAATAATGTGATGCTTGATTGTGGGAACAGGAGGATAGTATATCCTGCTTCTCAGAGGGTCAAAGTTGTAAATGGTAGTATGAATTTTATTTCTACGACTAAAGTTGAAAAATATCTTGAAAAGGGTTGCCAGGGGTATATGGTATTCTTCTCTATGCAAGGGGAGATTAGTGAAACTGTGAGTAGTATACCCATGGTAAATGAATTCCCTGAGGTATTTCCGGATGATCTTAGCAGATTACCTCCAGAAAGGGAAGTTCAGTTTTCCATTGACATTGTGCCTGGAGCTGGTTCTATATCTAAGGCCCCATACCATATGGCCCCAAACAAAATGGCAGAGTTAAAGAAACAAATAGAAGACTTGCTAGAGAAAGGGTTTATTAGACCCAGTGTGTCACCTTGGGGAGCTCCAGTGTTGTTTGTGAAAAAGAAAGACGGGAGTCTACGTCTATGTATCGATTATAGAGAAATGAATAAGATTACTATCAAGAACAAGTACCCTCTTCCCCGAATCGATGACCTTTTAGATCAACTATCCGGTTCGTGTGTATTCTCAAAAATTGATCTAAGGTCAGGGTATCATCAGCTACAAGTGAAAGCAGAAGATGTTCCAAAGATTGCTTTTCGGACCAAGTATGGTCATTATGAGTTCTTGGTGATGCCATTTGGGTTAACCAATGCACCTGCGGTTTTTATGGATTACATGAACCGTATCTTTCAACAATATCTAGATCAATTCGTTGTGGTATTCATTGATGATATTCTGATATACTCTAAGAGTAAAGAAGAGCATGAGCATCATTTGAGAATTGTATTGAATATATTGCGTGAGAAGCAGCTCTATGCCAAATTGAGTAAATGCGAATTTTGGCTATCGGAAGTAAAATTCCTAGGCCATGTTATCTAGCAAGAAGGGGTCTCTATAGATCCTAGTAAAGTGGAAGCAGTACTAGACTGGAAAAGGCCAGAATCTGTAGCAGAGGTTTCTAGGTCTTACTGGTTACTACCGGAGATTCATTCAAAATTTCTCACGTATTGCTTTGCCGATGACCAAGCTCACGAGGAAGGATCAACCTTTTGTGTGGGATGAACATTATGAAAAATGCTTTGTGGAGTTGAAAGAGAGGTTGACTATGGCACCTATGTTGATTATACCTGATCCCAGCTTGACCTACATTGTATATAGTGATACGAGTAAGCAGGGATTAGGGTGTGTCCTTATGCAGCAGGGATGTGTGGTGGCCTATGCCTCTCGACAGCTCAAACCTCATGAGATGAATTATCCTACACATGATCTGGAGCTTGCGGCCATTGTATTTGCCTTGAAAATTTGGAGGCATTATCTGTATGGTGTGACAGTAGAACTGTACTGCGACCACAAGAGTCTCAAATATTTGTATGATAAAAAAGAATTGAATATGAGACAGCGACGGTGGATGGAGTTGCTTAAAGACTACAACCTGGAAATCAAATATCATCCGGGTAAAGCAAATGTAGTCGCAGATGCTCTTAGTCAAAAGACAGTATTGGTGGCAGCAATGATGATTCAAGAGGGGAAGTTAATAGCGGACTTCCGTGATTTGAATCTGTCAAATCATATCCTCTGTGCCAATTATACTATTTCCCAAGATAAAAGTGACTTGAGAATTGAGATTGAAGAAGCTCAGGGGCAAGATGGCTGGATACAGTATAATCTAGCTGGGATTTAATGGGGAGAAGCTCAGGGCTATAATCTATCTCCTAGTGGATTGGTTCGCTATCAAAAGAGAATCTATGTTCTACTTAAGGCGGAGTTGAGACAGAAAATTTTGGATGAGGTGCACAAGAGCCGTTATACTCTTCATCCTGGTATGACCAAAATGTACCATAATCTGAAGTCTATCTATTGGTGGCCAGGTTTGAAGAGTGATGTGACGAAATATGTAGCGAGGTGTCTCACTTGTCAGAAGGTAAAACTTGAGCACCAGAGACCACCTGGTTTGCTGTAAAGTCCTGAGATTCCGGAATGGAAATGGGAAAGTGTGACCATGGACCTTATGGTAGGATTGCCCAGAATTAGGAGTTATGATATGATCTGGGTAATTGTAGACCGGTTAACAAAATCGGCACATTTCATACCGATCAATGCTGGTTACTCTCCAGATAAACTAGCTGAGATTTATATTCGAGAAATCATGAAACTTCATGGTGTACCAAAGAACATCATTTCTGACCGAGATCCCCGATTCACTTCGAGATTCTGGAGGGTGTTGCATGAGGCCCTAGGTACTTAATTGAGATTTAGCACGGTTTATCATCCTCAAACAGATGGACACTCAGAAAGGACAATCCAAACGCTGGAAGACATGTTACGGGCCTGTGTTCTAGACTTCAAAGGGAATTGGGATCGCTTTCTTCCATTTGTTGAGTTCGCCTATAACAATAGCTATCATGCGAGCATTCAGATGGCTCCGTATGAAGCGTTGTACTGAAGGAGGTGCCAATCGCCTTTGTGTTGGAATGAGTTATCAGAAAGGAAGCTGTTTGGACCGGATCTTGTTGATCAAACCTCAGCACATATTCGGATTATTCGTAAGAGGCTTCTTGCAGCACAGAGTCGACAGAAAAGCTACGCTGATAAGAGGAGACGGCCTCTAGAGTTTGAGGTTGGTGATCATATATTTCTGAGAGTATCACCCGTCACTAGTATCGGGAGAGCTATCAAGTGAAAGAACCTGAGCCCAAGGTACATAGGTCCTTTTGAAATCCTTGAGAGGATTGGGCCTGTTGCTTATCGAGTAGCCCTACCCCCGAACTTGAGTAGGCTCCATGACGTGTTTCATGTTTCCTAATTGAAGAAGTAACTTTCCAGATCCATCTCACATTATTGAATATGAAGAAGTTAAGTTACAAGACAACTTCACATATGCGATAGAGCCAGAACAGATCATTGATAGAGAAGAACGACGGCTCAGACAACGAAGCATTCCATTTGTGAAGGTGATCTGGAAGGGAATGACTCAGAGGGAAGCAACTTGGGAAGCAGAAGCATATATACGAAGACGTTATCCAGAGTTTATAGCTCAAGTTGTGTGACAAATTTTGAGGACGAAATTTATTTTACTGGGGGAGAAATGTAATAACCCAAAAAGTGATTAAGGGCTAATGACTTCAAAAGTGGATGTAATTATTGTTGAATAAACATTTTTGGAGAATGTGTGATGGGAATTTGGATATTTTAATGATTCCAATGGCTTCCTTGTGAAAATTCGTGTGGGGAGAGTTGTTTATTGTGAAATTGGAACCATTGGAAACAATTGTTAAAAAGTTGAAAACTCTGTCCATTGAAACTCTGTATAGGGCAGCCGATTTGTATGGATATTTTAAATAGGCAAATGGTGTTTAAAAATTCTGAAATTTTCCAGTCTTAAAGCTCACATGTCAAGCTTCAAAATGGACATATAATTTGTATCATTTTGATTTTTGAGCTAAGAGTTATGGATTTTTGAAGTTTGCCAAGCGAAATTAATTATTTTCTGGAACAGTATGCAAAGATTGAAATTCTGGGAATTTTATGATTCCATCCAGAAACATTCTATATTTTTCCTTAAAATTAGACTCAATAAGGGTTTCATAGGCTTTAGAATCACTTCAATTCAATTTTTTTAGAATTAGTTATGATTTTTCAAAGTTAGGGCAGAAAATCTGCCAGAAATCTCATTAAATCCGAAAATAAAGAAATAATGTGATGGCAATTTTTGAAATTATGAGGTACATGGAAAACTCATTTGGGCTGATGGAAGGACCTTCTTGGACGTCTTTATCATGGGCCAAGAAGAGAAAATATTACGCACATGTTATTTGGGCTTACAACATTATGCTTATGTACATAAAGTGTGATTTTTGGAATTTTACTTTAATGAATAATTAAAGTAAGACATAAAATATTATAAAATCATTTTTCCATCTTCCTCCTTAGCTCATTTTCGTGCTGAACCAGCAGCCAAGAGAGAGAGAAAGTTTGAGAGCTTTTAGAGAGAGAAAGAGCAGAGAACTTACAAGGTAGGTCGATTTCTTCGCTGAATTCGTACCTAATGCATATAACCTTGTTCCTAAGCTTCTCTTCTATGTTATTTAAGGTGTTTGAGAAGCAAATTTGGTGTTCAAGGGGCTAGGGTTTTCAGCCACTCTTGAGAAAAGCCAGAAGGAGCTTGAGGTAACTTCCAAACTTTCGTATATTGCTTATTCTGGCTGTTATGGGCAATTTAATCGGTGAAATTTTGCCGGATTGCCATTGGTTTTAAAGTTTGGAAATGATATGGCCTAGGGGTTATGCTGCCCAAATTGGGTCTTAATGTTAGTTGTAACCTAATGTAATGGTTAATAAAGTGGTTAGGAGTAGAAAGGAACGCATTTACAGAGCCGAAATCGTAAAACCCTGATTTTCCCCAGAGAACTCATAAATTTCGGTCAGCTCTAGAAATGGGTCTTAGAGTTGAATTTTCAATGATTTGATGGTTCTATTACGTTCAGGAGCGAAAATTAGGTGTGGTTACAGTTGGCCACTTTTTCGGAAAAGGCTGAAAAAGCATAATTACGAAAACGTCCCTAAAACCCTTGAAGTAGGGCTGCCAAGGGTAAATTTGTAATTTCACATTGAATTTGATAATTCTGAGTCCGGAAATAGATTCCTTGGGTGGAAATATGTTAGGATAGCCCGATTAAAATTTCGAGAAAAGTGCAACCGGACCGGGTACGGTGGGCCCGGGCCGGGTCCTCGGGGGCATTTTTGTAAATTTTCATTATAGACTCATATAACCACAAGGAACACTATGGAAGTGTCTAAATGGTGCATTTGGAATTGTAGGATTCGATATTTTCCCTGTTCGTGATCCACCTGCGCTATAGCACAATCGAAAAGAACAAGGTAGTGACTCTTTCTCTTATACTGTGTGTGAAACATTGTATGTTTGTTTGTCATGCATTGAGAATACTTTGTGAATACATTGTAATGCTTTGAGTTCGCAGTGCAAGCTGACGCATAGTGATACTTTGTGATACATAGAGATCGCAGCGAAAGCTGACGTATAGAGATTACAGCCATGAGTGGTGTCGTTTGTGGCGAAAGCCATGATACATTATGATGCTGCTTAACATGATCATATATGCTATGTGTTTATACAATGTATGAGTGATTTGTTACTACAGAGATTCTTTTGAATCTCATTCTTTCCATTGACTAACATTTCAGACAGGGCAAATGGCTCCAAGGAGAAACGATTCACTAGGAGCGGCTAAGATCTTGTAGAGATGTGTTGTCAGGTTGTTGGCTATCTGTTTTGGACTTTGGATTATTGTTTATTTTTTAAATGTAGATATTACGTTGATGTTGGTCATATAATCCCCTAGTTGGAACTTACAACCCTTAGTTTATACATGTATGAAACCTGGGTGTTGCCGGGAATTTGGCTATGCACTCTGATATGTATGAATGTGATTAAACTGCATAAAGTAATTAGATTCGGAAGATGAATCTGAGACCATGTTGAACAAATTTTAGAAAAGAGATTTGAGAAAAATGTATCAGTCGGTCTCTAATTCCTTTAAATGACGCTTTTTCGAATCTTAATTACGATTATCAAGGTAGGGGATTACATTCCCCTTTAGGGGATTACACAACTATATCCAAAATAATATTTACATCCCAACAATATACAGTAATCCCTAATCCAAAATTGATAACCAACAACCAAAACAAAAATCTCCTTAAGGAGCCTTATCCTCCCTTGGTCGTCTCCTTCCCTTTAAAGCTGATTGCCCTGTCTGAAGGTTAGTCAAAGGAAAGAATAAGATTCAAAAGAATCCCAGTAGTAACAAATCACTCATACCACATGTAATCACATAGCATGTAAGTAAATTATCATACAGCATAGCAGCACGAACACATATCACACCCGACCCTCATCCCCTTTTACCGCTGAGAAGGCACGCAGTCCTTACCCGAACCGTTGTTAGCGACTCAGGGACTTTTGGCGTGGCAATGCATACACATAGCCTTTCGGCCCATAACAACCTTTCGGCCCACAAATAACCTTTCGACTCACAAATAGCCTTTCGGCTTTCACAATTAGCCTTTTGGATCATATCCACAAGCTTTGTAGCATACGAAGTCTTCACCAATCAATGATAAATCAAACATACAATGTATCACATATAGTATAAGGAAAAGCGTCACTACCTTGTTCTTTCTTGGTGTACTCTGACACAATCTGTTCTCGAGCAGGGCAAATATCAAAGCCTATAGAATGATAAGTTATTCTCTATTCCAAATTCTTATCTTCATAACACTTAAGGTTGATTACCATTTGAACTCTTTAGGTGGCTACTAGAAGCCTAGACATATGCCTAAAGGGTTGGAAACGCTACCCTAAAGATTCCTTTTTTGGATGTTTAACAGTGATTTTTGACTCATGCACTCGCGTGAAGAAGGCCTCACTCGAGTGATATTGAGACTTGCACTCGAGTATGGAAGCTCACTCGCGCGAGTACTTGCCCGAGAGCAATCACAGAATAGAAAGTGATCACAATACTTGAGTTCTGGACCCAACACTAGAGTGATGCCCTCATGTTCACCCGAGTCCAACCGAGTGAGGCACAGGAAGTGCCTACCCGAGAGCAACCAAAACCCTAGAATAAGGAGTGTACTCGAGTACTAGCTCTAGCACTCGAGTGATGGCTCAGCATTTGAAAAATGGCCTATGAATGACAACCCGAGACGTGGCCTCATAATGCAAAATACTCTTACACTCAAGTGAGACAAGGTTCACTCGAGTGATAATCTATATTACTCGCAAGTGACGATGTGCACTCTTGCATTCTGTTATGGAAGAGTGAAACTGAAAACTGAAGGAAAAGGGAAAATAGAAGGCTGCACTCGAGTGACACCACTGTGCACTTGAGTGTGGCTTATCAGAAGCCAAAATGCAAAAACTAACAAAATTTTCCAAACTTGAAACCAAAGTATCCAATGGTTCCTAGAATTCACAAACCACTCTAACCCCATCAAAATAACCAAATTCTTATTCTAGCAACCAGTTTTAGTTTTGGTCATCACATTCCCATATATTAACCAATGACACTACTTTTCCTTCTAAAATTCCAAACTAGCTCCAGCAACTCAAAGATACATTAGTCCACCAAATCCAACACTATACACTATCCAAATTCATACATTTCAAATTATACCAAAATAAGGGCAAAATCCAAAATTTACAAAACTTAATCAATAGTCACAATAAATATATCAATAGAGAGCTCTTTCTTACCTCTTCCTCTTCCCAAGATTAGATTCTTGATTCCTAAACTTTCAAATTTCTTCAAGTACTCAAACACCACTTTTCAAAAATATGAAACCATAGCCATGAAGCCCTCAACTCCATGAACAACATTAAAGAAGGTAAGTGGAGCATTTAGGGACAAATTCTCACCTAAAACTTAAGCTATTCTTTTCTCTTTCTTGCTTGCTCTTGGATGACCATGGAGGATGGAGAGAGAGATGAGAGGATAATGATAAAGTCAGAATTTTGGCCCTCCCCATGCATGATGGCCGACTTGAAGGGAGAGAGGAAAGTGGAAAAGATGTTGAAACTTTGACCTTGATCCAATGGCTTCTATGTTGCCACTTGTCATGATCTTGTTTCTCCTTCTATACACACACATGAGCTCACAAGCATAGGATTCCACCCTATTAATCACTCAATCCTAACCATTGATCTCAAATTACCAATGAGTTTTCTCTTCAGTAACTGACCAATCGGTCAGTAACTTACGTTTTCCCATTTTGTCCCTAATTATAGTAATTCTACTTGAATCACTACTGAGCACATTTATATCATTCATATCACCATTTAAGCGCCCTCCCTTACCATTAGGGTTCATTTTAAGTTTTATCACACAGTTAAGTTTAAATACAAGGTTTAGGCACTGATCAGAACACATTCATATCGTAATTCACATCATATTTTTTAAAATTATTTATTAACAATAATTACATTCACTTTTGAAGTCATTAGCCTTTAATCCCATTTTTGGGTCATTACAGTACTCGGCCCACAATTATTATAAAGACTTCATTTGATGAGGAGAAGCTTGAATATATACGTAAGATAGGGCTTTCCCAGGATTCAAAGTTGTATAAATATGTGGTTGCAATAATCAAGGTCTCTCATGTGGAAACAATTCATGAAAGAAGTTAGCAAATTTTGCCAATTTTGGCTTCTCTGATGATGAGATATTTTATCTTATTGGGTAGTCTCCTTTTGTCTTGACTCTATTAATCAAAAAGGTTCAGAGGAATATGATGTTCTTGTTGACCACAATGAAGTTTGATGCTAAAACGATTGTTGAAATCCCTCGTCTCCTGTTGATAAACATGGATACATTGATGAAGCCACGAGTTCTCCTAATGTGGAAGTTATAGGACATGGATGGTGAGTTCGAATTTACACCAAGTTCAATAATTCATGCTGTAAGGATGAAGGAGCATAGGTTTGTACAGTTGTTTATTGAAAGCCAGCCTAAACAAATTACCAATGAGTTAATGGAGTTCTATAAGAAAGCTAAAGAATTTAAGAGATTAGCAAGGTTGAGAAGAAGTTTGTTCAAAAAGGCTTTCCATTGTGAACACCTCTGATAAGTTTTGTCATAATATAGAAGCTTGAATTGAGATCACAATGCATACCTGATAGCTGATACTTATTTTACTGATTCAACATAGACTGGGTTTTTCTTAAGAGTGTCAATTTTGTGTTTCATCTAGTAGCTTGGAATTTATTTCTTCCCTTTATTGCTTAATGGTGATTTGGCATTCAAGATATTATAGGTAAAGAAAGGAAATATTAGACTTCAAGGTGGTGGGGGAAATGGAAGAGTGTAGCTTAGAGGAAGACATTGGCCAGACTTGAACCTAATGAAATTCTAGATCAATAAACATGGAATGGAATTGCCTCATAAGGGGGTACTTCATAGTAAATCTGAACCATGGGTTGTAGGGTAAGCTGCCAAAAAATTCTTTTGAATGCAATAAGATGTAAGCATTGAGCTAGAACTTACAGAAAAACCTTACTTTATATAGCCGGCAATATTGCTCAGTCTCCTTCCTACTCTTTCGAACCAAAACCTGGAAGTCAGGACTAGGGATAAGCAAATCTTAACCGAAACTGAATCTTAACCGAAACCGAAGACCAAACCAAACTAAATAAATTTCAATTTTTCAGTTTCAGTTTTTAGTCGGTTTATGAAATAGGTATATTTCAGTTTTGGTGCGATTTTTGTGAAATTATTTCAGTTTTAACCGAATAACCAAAGTTCTAATAAAGCGACATCGTTTGATGCATTTTTTTTCTTTTAATATTTACCTTTGGTAATGGACCTAAGCCTAACAGCAAACCCAATGTCCCAACCCAATACCAAATTATGAGCAAATAAAAATAAACCCAATACCTTGATTACCGTCACGGCCTCACTCACTAGTACTCCTCAGTCCTCCTTAGTCACTACTCTCGTCTCTCAAGACTCAAGCTCAAAAAAGCAGAAAACCCTAGCCCTCCCAACTCTTAAGTCCTGATTCAGATATGAAAGAAAACCCTAACCACTCGTCTCTCAATTCACCCTCTTTGGCTCTACCTTCAAAGTCTGAGATTCTTGCCTCTCCTCAGAGTCTCAGTCTCGATTCATAGAGCCAGAAGCAAAACGTTGTCCCTGTGACTCTGCCTCATCACTCCCACTTCGTGCTCTCTCTCACTTTGGCGTCGATCTGGCCGTCTCCGCGTCATCTCATCCAGAAGCAAAACATCGATCTGACCATCTCTGCCTTCTTACTCTCACTTCAGCATCTCTGTCGACTAAGAATTCTCAGCCTCATTAGTCGATATGCCATCTCAGCCTCCTCTTTGACTTGGGCGAGTTGCTTCTTCACTTCATTGGTTCTATTTTTTTAGCTTTCTAAGTTACTTGATCTCACACCCTCATAAGTAATGTGTTACTTGTATTTTAGCTTTCTGATGTGAGTGTTTTTGTTTTTTTGTTTGCTTGCTTGATTCATTGGTTTTGGTCTTGCTTGGTTCCATTGTTTTCTTGCTTTATGATGTGGTTTGCTCGGTTTTGATGTGTGTGTTTCTTGTGATCAATAGTACAAAATTTTGTTTACTGGATTCAGTGGCTTGCTTGGTTTTGATATGTGTGTTTCAGGTTTTTTTAAGTGTTTTAGCAAAATCTTTGAAGTATATTTTATTACTAATATGAAATATAGGAAGGTAAGATCAGAAATGGTGTGATAATTTCTGGTTGGTTCGACTCTATTTGTTGAAATTTTGGATCAACTTGTTGGGGCTTGGGCTGGCCGAATTGAAACTAGTTGAATAGGGTATCTGAAATATACGTTTACTATCCTTTACATGGAAAAATAATGAAAGGCGACAGATTTGTGTGTTTGCAATAGTTCTGATGTGTATGTGTTTGCAATGGTTCTAATGTATGTTTTTAGCTATGTCTTTAAGTAACTAAGAGTAATAAAATATTGTGGTTCACCTTTGAATCTAAAGCAGGTGTTCTAATTCTTAGCCCTTAGATTTGCATGGCTGTTTTCTGTCCATCAAGTCTAGTTTGTATCGTAAGTTAACCTTTAGTGTGCGTATTTATGATTACATTTAATTAGAATTGAAGGTCTTGATATTTTCCTGAGCTACTAAATTAGGTGGCTATCAGGTGCCATTGCTTGTGCTATTGTACTATATATTGTATTACCTCTGTTTTCCCTACAAACTACAAACTTGGTCATATATTTAGGATCAAAGAAGTATGCCTTATTTCTCTTCATTAGGTTGTTTCTCTCACATATAACTGAAAAGTACGAGGATGATGGTTAAAGGCTTGACCTTTTGATATTTGTGGTTTATTTGATCCAATAATTTCCAAACCATATTGATTGCAGTCCATTTCATTAAAGTTAGTGGTAAAAAAATTCATCATGGAACACTTGAGAATTTATATTGATTGAATTGGATTTTTTGTTTGGTCTCTGGTTCTCACTTGTCAATTGTGGGCCTCTGTGTGAGAGATATGTTGTACTATGGCTAATTGAATCATATCTGTTCTGTTTTGTTTGTGAATCATATATGTTCTGTGGGTCTTTTTTTTAATTATATCCGTTTTGTTCCTAATTGAATGTGATGCCTTTTGTAGGTGAAATTATGGTTGAACAAATTGCTGCTCAAGCAACTCCTGAGCATGGTGCAAATCAAAACATTGAGCCTCCACCAGTTGTCACTGGAAAAATGAAAGCTATGAAGAAAAGATCAAAAGTGTGGGACCACTTCACCAAATTTGTGAATGATACTAGTGAGATAAGAGGTAAGTGCAACTACTGTGGAAAGGATCTTGCTTGTGATCCAAAATCTAATGGGACCACTGCACTAAATAATCATATTATGAATGTTTATATGAAGTGGCCCCCTTCTAATGAACTTAAACAATCTCATTTAAAGTTTAATGCTGAAGATGATAAATTAGGTCTTGTGATTTGGAAATTTGACCAAGATAGTATTAGGAAAGGCTTGGCTTCTATGCTAATCATTGATGAATTACCTTTTAAGTTTGTTGAGGGGGGTTAGGTTTAGGAATTTCATGTTGTCTGCCCAGGCCAGATTTGAAATTCCATCAAGATAGACAATAGGCCGTGACTGTTTCAGCATGTATATTGATGAAAAAATGAGATTTAAAGATTATTTACACTATAAAAAGCAAAGGGTCTATCTTACTATTGACACTTGGACATCAATTCAAAGAATTAATTACATATGTATTACTGCTTACTTTATAGATGACACATGGTCAATGAAAAAAAGAGTTTTGAATTTCATTCCTATAGCTAGTCACAAGGGGAGGGATGTAACCCCCCTCTAACTAAGGCTGAGATTTATATTTATAAACACGTGATTAATGTAGAATTAGAGACCATAGACAATTTGAGACTTAATGAAAGTAAATTTCACCAAAATCAAGGTTTCTAAAACTTTTTATGAATCGTATTCACAATGGTCTCATATTCACATTTCACTACATAAATGGCCTGTACAGATTGATTCCATTCAATCATATCAGAGTACAACGCAAATTCCTGACACACTCGGGTTCCATTAATTAATAAAGGGATTATACAAAGGCACAAAGCCAATAACTCTTTTCCCTCATCCTGGGGATTACACAAAACTATCCGAATATCACCAATTCATATACAGACAATTCCCAACAAAATATCCATATGATATACATGATAACCAAATAATCAAAACAACTCCCAATCTGGAGTTCTACCAACTCTTCGTCACCCGCTTTCCTTTTGATCATTCGGCCCTATCTAAAAGTTGTTTTTGGGAGAGTAAGATTCTAAGGAATCTCTGTAGTGTCAAATCACTCATATTATGCACAACAACAAAGCATAGAAGCAAATCATCATACAACACATACCAACTACAACGGTAGTTATAGCGGTAAGGGCAGGTATGACTCATGTCACCCTTACGTTTGCTCATGCTGAAGTGCTCACGCTGTATTGCACAATCACATGATCATATCACATATATCACCACAGCTGGGATCCATATAAAATATTTCACATACACACACAGTCACACTGGCCGATTACTCAAACAGGAATCCACGATTCCACAACGCACCCTTAGCAATTACAACGGCAAAGAAAACGGCAAGGGTAGGTGTTATAACCATCACCTTCTACGACTGCTCACGCTGAACTGCTCAACTACTTAAGAAAGGTATTAACCATATCTTAAGGATGGGGAATTGAAATGAGTTTTGTTTATCCAACAGTCTCTCATTCATTTTAATCATGTATTTTGGATATAATTATGGAGGGGGTTACAAATACACCGGCGGGATTCTTTGAATTGATCCATATTTACTTTCCCATAGTTTATGACATCAAACATTTGATGAAGTTCTGCAACTTTGTAGGTCTACTATTGAAAGGACTTTTGGAGTGTGGAAGAATTGATTTGACTGGTTACAAAAAATGCATAAGTATAGCTACCAGACATAAGTCCGCATTGTTTATGCAATAATGCCCCTACATAATTTTTTAGGAGAACTAATGTTGAAGATGTGGTTTTTCGGGAAGGTGAAATTGGGAATATAGTTGATGTAGATAATAATAGTGTAGATAAATAGCCTTATGTGAAAAATTATGATAGGCGATCTTCCTCCCAAATGAATCATATTTGTGACTCAATTAGAGATCAAATTGTATGGGACATGTGATCCAATTAATTGTGTAATATTATTTCATCAAATTGTGTATTTTTTAATTACCAAATTTCCTAACTTTAACTTTTATAAATTTTTTATAATTTGAAATTTAATTTCTTTCTTACCATTATCACAAAAGCCACTTATACTTAAGTCAATCAAAACAAGTTTTACTTTTACAATAGTAACTTATACAACAGCTAATCCAAATATAAATTACATAACACAATCTGACTTTTACCCAGATTGCAAAAGGTCATATTGGAAAAAGCCACTTTTGCAATTACTGCTCCAAACACACACTAATTGCAATTGGGTTGGGCATTTTAAGTCTTCAAAAGTTAGTCTCGCCTTTATTCAAGGGGTGTTCGTCAAGAACAAGAAAGTGTAATTGCAATTAGGTTGGGCCTTTTAGGTTTTGTTGAACTCCATAGCGTTGAAATAGGCCCAACTAACCTTACTAGGCCTCACTATGCCCACTAAATATGATTTTGATGAATTTTCATTTTCTTCAAATATTAAAAAAAAGACTTAAACACTTGTGTTAGACACTTGTGTTGGGAGAAACAGCCACGAACACCGAATTGGATACCATATAATAATAAAAGAAAAAAAGACTTATATGTTCGACTCAGATTAATAGAGTAAAATGATTATACATAATTGGAAAACCGATTGTTATATAAGGGGAAAAATAAAATAAAAAAATGATCATAATAATAAAGGAATACACTCTTATTTAGGATGAGAAACGTTAATGGTATTTTTTTTGGTTTTCAGCTATTTTCTTATCTAAGCAAAATTTAAATCTAGATACTAGTATAATGTATTTAGCTTGTAGTTTTTTTACTCGTATAACTAGTTAATATCTCACTAGTTTCCTATTATTGAATTTGCTTGAAAATAATATAAATACTTGTGTTATTTTGGTAGATAGGAATATCAACTTTCTTTTTTACTATGTTCTCGATCTAGTTATAATACTGCAACACTTTCAAGAAAACTAAATGCAATGCATTTCTCTTTCCCTTAGAAAAATATAGAGAACTTGAATCAAAACTTATGGTGATAGGTGACAACAACCTTTTAAGCAGAATCATAAGCATAATGCTAGTCTCATAAATCAACCTCGGAGGCTAATTACCTATTGAAGCATAAGAATCTCTAATGGTTTCTATCTTGCTTTTATGGTTGAAATAGACAAACCATTCATGAAATGAGCTTCAAAATCACCGGGATGATATTTCTTTTTGAGCTTTCTTCTTCCACTACAAAATGTTGGTCTTGCTAGGAAAGGAAGTGAAGCAGTTTCACTTGCCAACATGGCTATCACATTTGACACAGCTGGACTATCTTATGCATTTTCTTCTACACATAAAAGTCCAATGTGGACACATCTTGATACTTGTTCTAGTTCATATTGTTCTCTCAAAGTTAGATCAACTATGTCTAGAACTTGACCTTCTTTCCATAGTTCCTAAACCTGAGAGATGAGGAAACTTTAACAAAGCATAACAAAAAGAAATGACAAATTACTAAACAAATGCCATGGATTCTCTATGGTGCTACAAAGATATGTAAAAGATTAGTTTTTTAAGTGATTTAATACTGCACATGGTAAATTTGTGAATGAAGTTTTGTCTTATAAAGTACAAAAGTGTCTTTCCTGGGTACCGCCAAATGGGTACTAAGAGATTAAAAGGAAAATGAAAATCCGTGCTCTTGGACAACATACTTGACCTCGAAGGCAAAAAAAAATAAAAAAAAATAAAGGACAACATACTTGACCTACTAGACTTAGTGGACATTGGGAATTGGTAAAACTGTTATTTCTTCTACCACTTATGATTTCGAGTAGTAATACTCTAAAACTAAAGACATCTGATTTACTGGAGAAAATCCCTTCCATGGCATACTCAGGTGACATATATCCACTACATAACATGATAAGAAGAAAATATTTCTCAAGGTTGGTGTTGGATAAAATGCATTTGCATAAGAAGAAATAGCTTGTTGCGTAGATGTACTCACTATGTCCCTACAATCTGATTGGTCTATACATTTGATTCTTGTGTAAAAATCTTGGCGATACCAAAATCTAAAATTTTAGGATTCATGATGTCATCATGAAGAATGTTATAGCTTCTAAATCTCTATGAACTACTTTTACACTTGAATATTTATAGAGATAAAGCAACCCTTGAGCGATCCCCTCAATTATGTCAAATCACCTTTTCCAACCTAGCAACTTGCTATGAGCAGAAGCTTCTCAAGAAAAAGATTAACATTAGTAGTGCTTAAGGAGTGAAAAAAAATGAAAACTAGATTTGCCTTGGAAAAAAAGTACTTGTTTGCTCACCAAATAGAAAGAAGTCCAAGCTTTTGTTAGGCATGAACTCATAGATCAACATCCTCTCTTCTTCATGGATGCAACAACCTAACAACTCAATAAGATTCACATGTTGAAGTTTAGCTATAAGAATTATTTCATTTTTAAACTCAATTATTCCTTGTGATGAACCTCTTGAAACTCTTTTTATGGCTATTTCTTCTCCTATTGGCAATAATCCCTGAAATGACTTTCAGCAATTTATCAATCTCATAAAAAAAATCACCAGGAAAAATAAAAGTTCAAAAAGATATAGGAACCACCATATATACAGGTCCAAAGCCTCCTTTGCATACCATGCTCTCTGGTGAGAACATGTTTGTTGCTTCCATGATTAATTCATAGTTAAAGATTTTTAAATTACCCTTTTTTACATCATTTTTAAGTTCATTGACAATGGTAAGTTTATCAAAGGATACTAAGTTGAGAAACTCATTCTCCTCTCTGCTTCTTCCTCCATTGTCTATTAGATATTGACACAATAACTTGACTTCTTCAAAGAAGAATAATGGTTTTGGCCCAAAAAAAAACAAAGAAGAATAATGCTCATGCCATTACAATTAATCTAGAAAACATGCCCTATAAGTTTATAGATGCATATATACCTTGAGTAGAACCAATTATTTTCCACTTTAAATATGCATTGCATTGCCAATCTTCAAGTGTTGCCTTTGAATATATCATGAGTAGTTTTACTTTTATTTTTGTGCATATTTGATAGGTATAATTTTCCTTTTTCCTAGCTATATAGTTTTCTAAAGATTTCTTCTATAGCATGTGATATGTTTTCAGTTCCATCCCAAACTAATGAACATAATATACAGAGGATATAAAAAGTTTTATAGTAGATGTTTTCTTAAATATGAACAACCCAGGTTTCTATTTGAGTACGTCATATGACAAGAAATTTATAAATTGGAGTACTTTATAAGAATATGAAATTCAAAACTGTCATTATGTCACAGCCATACATACCTTTATGATCTGAGTCATGTGTTGGTGGTACTAAGATGTTAATGCTTACATCCCTAGAGTCAATCTTCTATGTTCTCCAATATCCATGGTAATATATGCATCCAGTTCCATTGGGGAAAAGGGTTTTAAAGCCAAAGCAGGTACAGTTGATCCAGCAAGTACCCTTGCAATCACTTTCACCAATACTAATGTTTTTGTCCACCACAGAAAAACTATCATTCCTAGATGGAGCAACCATAAATTGAAACTAGATTTGGAATTTTTCACCAGGTTTTCTACATTTGGGTGATTCCCATTTTTGACAGCCACCTTTATTGTTATAGCCATAGCAAGTATCAGCACTAACAATGATAAAAACACCCCCTCTTGTTTCCAATAACCTACTATTATGAAACAACACCCACTGTGATTCATTATCATACCCTTAACTTACTTGCTCAATTTTCAAAGTGTTTGCATGCAGTCCGGTGAGCAACATAGGAACATCATCAAAATACTAAAATTTAGAACATGACTATATTGAGGAATGCCCCACAGGGTTTGGTAACATATACAATTTATCCCAAAATATTCAAAATAATGACTAAATATAACCACTGTCCTCGTCTGGGAAACATGCCCTTCACTTCTCGTATCTTCTTCCTTGCTTTTCGAGCCGTAGGTACCCGCTGAGATATTTTGTTTAGAAAAATGGGTAAGATTCTAAGGAATCCCAATAGAAATATACTATCATTCATATAAAATGCAAAAAGTAAATATGATATGCATCATGTATGAACCAATTAATGAACAAAATCAAACATCATCGTCATGTATACATGAGTAGGGCTCCCACCCCACTAATCGTATACCAACAATATCAAACATCATCGTCATGTATAAATGAGTAGGGCTCCCACCCCACTAATCATACACCAACAATATCAAACATCATCGTCATGTATACATAAGTAGGGCTTTCACCCCACTAATCGTACACCAACAATATCAAACATCATCGTCATGTATACATGAGTAGAGCTCCCACCCCACTAATCGTACACCGATTGAGTTCTTACCCAATTCCCAGGTGTAAGTGCACTTCCAGCACTAACTGCCCTTTCTAGGCAAACAATGTTGATTAAAAGCACAAAAAATGGCATCCCAACAATCATATGAACTATGGCATGATATATGAAAGATAATGTTCCTACCTTAACCCTTTTCTTGCCTCAGATCGTTCGCCTCGTAAAACATGCCAGGCGTAGGCTCCTAACTTGGTCCTAAAGTGTTAAATGTACAAGAATTATGTTAAAACCCATTCATGGACCATTTTAGACACTACCATAGTGTTTATTGTGGTTATATTAGCCTATGGTGAAAATTTACCAAATTGTCCCGAGACCCCGGCCTGGCCCCACCTTACCCGGCTCGGTTGTACTTTTTCTAAAATTTTGACATGGGCTATTATAACATATTTTCACCCCAAGAATCCATTTATGTACTTGAAATTATCAAATTTACTGCCAATGATAAAAATGCCCTTGGTAGCCCCTATTTCAAGGTTTCAGGGGCATTTTCGTAATTATGATTTTTTAGGCTTTCTCAAAAAAGTGACCAACTGTAACCCTACCTAATTTTCCCTCCTGAAATCAATGGAATCATTAAATCATTGAAAATCAAACTCTAAGCCCTATTTCTTGCTCTGGCCGAAATCCTCAATACTCCGAGGAAAATTGGGGTTTTTTTATTTCGACTCTGCAGACGTATTCCTTCTACTCCTAACCACTTTATTAACTATTTAATTAAGTTACAACTACCATTTGGACCAAATTTCAGCAGCATAACCCTTAGGCCATTACAATTCCCAAATTTCAAATCAAAGACAACCTAACAAAATTTTACCGATTAAATTGTCCATAGCAGTCAGAACAATCAAATATTGAAGTTTGAAAGTTGCCTCAAGCTCACTCTGGCTTTTCCTTGTATGGCCGAAACCCTAGCTCTTCCTAACACCAAAATTCTAGCTTCCAACACCTTAAATCACATAAAAGAGGAGCTTAGGAGAAGAGTTATACATATTAGGAACGAATTTACCGTAGAAATCACTTACCTTTGCAAGTTTTTTTTCTCCTTCTTTCTCTAAAAGTCTGCTCTTTCTCTTTCTACTTCAGGGCTATTTGACGTCAAAATGGCTGAAGGAATAAGGAGATGATGTATTTTTATAATATATCATATATTATTTTATTTATTTCATCAATTTCCAAAAATTCCAAAAATCAAGTTTTATGTACATAAACCTTGTGTACATGTAACTATGCTCATTAAGCCCAACCAATATTTCTTTCTTTATGCTACATGTAGGAGACACCCTAGCGTCCCCCTTTTAGTTTCAACTGGCTTCACAACTTGTTCCGATTACGTATATACGTAAACTCACTATTTTTGTCAAAATTGCATTTTTGCTCAAATTTCCCATACTCTTTAATTCACAATTTTGTTCCCTTTAATACATCAAAGATATAAGAAATATTAGGGAATAGGTTTGAGACATCTACTAAACCAGGGCTTAGCAATCCGCTTAATTTAGGTTTATTTTCAAGCCTCCAATCCCAAAATTCAGGATATTACATTTATCATCATATTTGCTTATGAAACTAAAAGAATCTTCCTCCTCATTTGAGACAATGTTGTATTCATAAAACTTTTGAAGTTGTTCTAGTATGTTCACAAATCTCTTGTTCTTCAACACCCCACTCATCCAATATATCTGCCCTTGTCTCTTAATGATTACTTGCTTTATTCCTGGTTCCCACTCAAGTATGAAGGAACCTGAAGCTGGGGATGTTCAAAAAGAGAGGCTGTGACAGACCATGATTGGTAAGTTTTATGATTAACTCCTAACTTTAGGCCCGGAAGTAGTATATCTGAAGGATGATCAAAACTCTACCATAACACTTGCTTTAAAAAACCATTGGGATGCAATTCTTGCAAGACCAAGTTTCTTGAATTTAAAAGAGTTAGAATGGTACTCTTGTTTGTAACTTGAGGTTTGATAGGAGAATACAGTTTTATTGGCTTATCGTTTTGACGGATGATGGTGAGAGCACCAAAATGATCCAAAGTAAGATTTTTGGAACCAGAATTGTTGTAAATAGGGTCATTTATGTTTGCTATCCAACTCCTATAACCTTGGTTGGCGTCTTGTTTAGCTTCAGTGGAAGTGTCTCTGTGGCGTATAAAAAGATAGGTGAGGTTAGAATTCAATTTAAGTAGTTCAAGGCTTAGAAAGAACCTCTGGTTTTCAGAGGTTAGCCAGAACTTTTTATTAACCACGTTTCCTACCTTCAAACTATGTATTTCTGCACCAATAAAAGTAGCTCTCTAGAGGCATAACCATGAGAAAATAGACAAGGCAGCCATGATGGCCATTGAAGCAAATATTTCAGCAATCTGTGAAAGATTTGAAGACTGTTTTGATCTTTGTACGTAAGGTAAGTGGGTCATTTTGTAGACGTGCCTAAGATATTTTTAGACAGAGAGACCAGTCTCTCTACACATTCACGCATAATGAGGCTTGCTTTCATATAATGGAATCTTTTCAAGGAGACAAGCTCTTTCAGGGGTTGCATGCTACTTTATATTCATGTGTGTTTGATGAACTTACGAGGAAATCAATCCACGCCATATAATCCTTGTTACAAGGTATCTTTAACTACCTTAGCATAACTAAGATGTAACTATGTCATTATTTTTGTCTGAAAATAAAATAAATTTCCGATCTTACCCATATTTAGATGAAAATTAGTTGTCAAACTTGCATTACATTCTCTATTGTTAATAACTTTAAATAGGGGTAATTTTAGAAAAATTTAGTGAGTGTTTGGGAGGGCTTTTGGCATCCCATTAAGCCCAATTAGGCATGTATAAGCCCAATTGGCAGCAATCAGTTTTTTTTTAATGTTTGGTTGAGCTTGTAGGCAATTAGGCTTCTTCCAATTGAAGCATTGTGGAGACACGATTGGGAAAAACTAGATATTGGGGCTTTTGCTAAAAGCTCATGCCATATTACCATTATTCAGCATTTAATGTGGTTTAAGAATTTCACCAACCCATCATCAGACACTCCTTCTCTCTCTCTCTCTCCTCTCTTTATACTAGTCTCCCATTTCTTCTTCTTGACAAAACACACTCTCCAGAACCTCCAACTCGTTGCGGCGGGTCCAGCTCCAGAACCTCCGTATAGCAATCTCCTATTTTTTGGCGTGGTGTTCATCTCGGTGTTCTGGCGTGTCATCTGGTGTGGATCTTCTTCTTGTCTCTGTGTTGTCAAAGTGGCCGTAGAGTTGAAGTCCGGCTGCTTCCATTGAAGTCGGCCAGTTTGTTTCTCAGCGGTTTTTGACAGGCTTGACTTAGGGGGTAGCCAATCTGGTGGCGATGATCTGTTTCTGCTTCGCTAGTGCTGGAGTTGCCATTTCCAGTGGAAGTTGATGCAATCGTCGATCTGCTCTGTCAGTGTGATCTATTTGGCTAGTAAGGTTTTGAACTTCATTTAACCAAGGTCTCTCTCTGTAGTCATTCCATAGCTGTCCATGGTCACGCGTTAAGGCTTAAAGCTTCCACTTCATCTTGTTTCATTTCTTTGTAATTCTCCCTGTTACTGGTTTTCGTTAGTTCATCTGGAAATTTTGTGCTTTTTTTACGCATTTGGTAGACACTGCTGGCTGTGTTTGTCTCGTTTGTATCTCTCCCTATTGGTTGTTTGGTTTAACATCGTGGGTGTTGAAATTTGCAAGTCCCGTGGATTTCATTTTGTCAACACTACTGTACCTGGCTTGAAATGGTTTTTTTTTCAGTTGCAAGTCCGGTGGAATTTGTTTTGGAAGTTTTACTTTTACAAAAATCATTTATACAACTGCCAATCCAAACATAAATCACATTACATAATTTGACTTTTACTAAAAATAAGATTGCAAAAAGTCAAATTGAAAAAAGCTATTTTTGTAATCACTATTACAAACAGGTGGATCTAGGTCCTAATTTTAGGCTCTCTAATTCGCAAGAAAGGGATAAACATCCACACTTACGCTTTCTTATAATCTCTTTTTGGAGTTCTATCATGGATGAATCTAAATCTAGATCAAGAACCTGGAAATTCTTCTTTATATTCACCATGCTGAGCTGTCAACTGCTGAGTATAGTGATGAATTTTAAGTCTTAATAATAATGGAACTTTAAAACTCGTATGGCAATGAGTAATAAAGTGTGCATTATTCTTTGTAAAACCTATTAATCGAAAAGCTTGATTCATAGCTCTCTTTCCCAGAATGAAATCACTTCCTAAGTTATTATAAACATAAAAAGTGTATATTCTAAATTCTATTTGTCCGATTTGTAAATAAAGGTTTTTATAACCTTTCTCATATCGAGTTTCTTTTTTATGAATATCATAAGCATTAACAGTTCTTAAGCTTATTAATTCTTCTTGGAGTAGATTATGTTTTACCATATTAATGGTACAACCTGTATCTAAAAGACATTTATATCTTTTAGCTCTATAATGAATTGTTATATAGGGTGTTTCCTTATCTACTTCTTGGAATTCTTTTGTCATTTGTAATTAAATGATCTATATTGACTATAACTTTATTATTTATAATAAAGTCTTTACCTAATAGTATAGGTACTTGAGGATTACTCATTAATTCAAATTTATGAATTATAACTAATTCTTCATTTTTGTCTGTATATAGAGTTATTGCTAACTCTACCTCCTTTTCAACAATTTCCAAAGGATTATACATCCTTAAATTTTCTAATCTTGTTGGAACAGCTTGCCATATTAAAGATTCTTTAATATGAGAATACTATATTTCTTTATTAATTACACAATTTTGTGCAATTCTTTCATTCTTAATTATTATTGGGATTGAACATATCTGATTCAGACTGCTCTCTCCTATTTCTTCTTGTTAAAGATTTTCTTCTTTTATCCTTTGAGGGATGATTATAGGTTGTTTTCTAACTAATTGATAGTTAGGATTTCTTATTATTATTGCATTATTATCAAAAGATAATCTTGGCATGCTTACTGCCCTTGTTATTAAGGGTCTATTTCTGGCAAGGTATTAAAACCCGGACCGGGTATTGAACCGGTCGGGGTATTGGGTTAAGGGTCAGTGGGTCAAACCGGAGCCAAACCGGAGCTAAACCGGGACCAAACCGGTGAGAAATTGAAAATTTTAGACTTATAGTGTGAAATTCTAAAGGAAAAATTAAAAAAAATTTTTTTTTTTTTTTAAAATAGGTAACCCGGACCGGACCGGTTTACCGGCCGGTTCACCGGTTTCCAGGCCGGACCGGCCGGTCCGGTCCGGTCCGGGTTTCATTACTTTGATTTCTGGTAGCTTCTAATATTATTTCTTTTGGAATGAGTCTATCATCCGTAGGGATTGGCTCATTTCTTAGAAATGTACTAAAAATAGAGGGAATTATTACTCTATCATTATTCTTTCGACTTATTTTATGATTTTCTGTAAAAGCATACAGAATTTTTGTTTCAATAGTCATGATATCACTATCTGTTATCATGTCTATTCCTGATAATTTATAACAAAGTTTCAAAGCTCTTTGTTTATTTGGTTCTCGTCTTGTTACACTAAAATTTGGTTGAACTACAAATTTTAGTTTCTGATATATCAAATCTCCTAATACAACACCAATAGTTGCATGTTTTAGACTTGAAGTTATTCTATCATCTAACAAATATACTTGGATAGGAGTACTAATTCCTGACCTAAACCAAGCTTTTACTAGAATTTGTACTACTGCTATATATATATTTTGGATTTTTGGATTATTGATTTTCTCAAGTTCTTCTTCCGCAATCTCATTTGTTAATAGGGGTATATCAGCTAATCCTGATGTAGCTTGATCTACTCTTATTGGTTCTTGAATCTTTCTTATCACAAAATATTGCGATTTTTGTTTCTTAAAAACTTCTTTCAAAATCTTTGTTTTGAAAATATTCTCTGGTTTTAAATCGAATTCTTCTTTCTCGATTTTGGATGCTATTTGATTATTGAAAATATGAGTTTCACTCGTCATAATCATAATTATTATCGGATTCACTTTCACTTTCTATTTCATAGACTAATAAATTTTCATCTGAAGTATTATATTCAGATTCTTCATAAGGATTAAAAACTTGTTCTTCTAAAATTTCAAAAATTTTAGTCTCTTTCTTTCTTTTTTTCTTTATTAGGGCATTCATTCGCATAATGTCTTTTTTCTTGACAAATA
This sequence comes from Inga oerstediana, assembly GCA_963210345.1. Lineage (NCBI taxonomy): Eukaryota > Viridiplantae > Streptophyta > Magnoliopsida > Fabales > Fabaceae > Inga > Inga oerstediana. Next base: position 46,370,247 of record OY723407.1, read on the forward strand.
TAGCAAGTACATTGTTTCTTCGGTTTATAACTTGTATTTTTCTTTCTCCAATATCCGTATTTTGGATATTTCTTCTTTTTATATTTTCTAAATATTCTTTTGGGTTTCCATTTCTTCTTATATTTTTTCTTCTTTTCATAGAATTGTGGTTTACAACCCCATCGGTTAGGAAGTAATTGCTCACAACATAACCCTTTGGTTAATCTCCACTTTTCTATCTTCTTGTTCATTAAATGCTTTATGCATATTTCTTTAAACCATTCACGACAAAATTTTATCTTTTGTCCTAAGGTATCATTGGCTGTAGACTCATATTTACTATTGTAATAATAGTAATATTCTTTCTCAATCTGAGAACCCCAAGGTTCAGATATCTTCTGGAATAATAACTTTGAATATATATCATATTCTTGTATTCCAGGATCTCCAAATCTTCCTTTATAGAAGATGTCTTGGAAATTACAAATGTATTGCTCCAAATAACAAGGAGAACACATACTCAATTGATTTAATTGTCTTATGGCTTCTTGCCCTTTTCTTTTCTGCCATTCTTCTAAGGTTTCGGTTTTTGAATCACCTACCCATTCCCATAGTAGAATATTTTCAATGGCTAATTCTTGAATACTTTCAGAATTTATAAGGTTATTCTTAACCTCTTCATTTAATCCTTGAAAATATTCATTTGTTTGACCTCTCACAATTAACATTAAAAAATCTAATGTTTGAGAGACATTAAATTGTCTATTGATGGCTAACACCATATTTTCTTTTATCCATCCGTTAATTTTGGATTCTGGATCTATCTCACAATCTAAATTTAAAATTATTCCATTTGTACTGACATATTCAGTTGGAATACTACTTGGTTCATATCTATATCTCCTATAATCCTTTCGAGGATATCTGTGATATCTATATCCACTTTGTTCTTCAGGATAAGGGTTTCTATGTGGGTTAGAAGTTTGTCCTTGTTCATTTTTAACCTCAACCGGTTTCAATTCTTCTTCTATTACTTGATTTACTAATTCTTGACTTATCTCTTCTTCTTTCAAACTATAAGAAGATTCATCCTCTAGATATTCTTCTAAGGCTAATTCTAAAGCTTTTGTTTCTAGCTTTTCTTCTTGACTAAATTTTGATGAAACAGATTTTGACGAATCTGAACTATTACTTTCTTCTTGTAATTTTCCTTTTAGTTCTTCTAAAAGTTCTTTTTTCTTTCTTTCTCTTCTAATTTTTTCTTTTCTTCTCTTCTTCTTTTTCTTTCTGCTTTTCTCCTTTCTTTTTCTCTTAATTGGGCTTTTAATTCTTCTATTTCTTTGTCTAAACCAGTAGGAATTGCTAAAGAAAAAGGGACAATATCTGTTATTGGCTTTATTGTTCTAGGATATTTACTACTTGATGCTTCATTAGCACGTTCTTCTCTAAATAGAGCAGATTCTATGGAAATCTGTTCAGCAATCAAATCTAATTCTTTTTTCAGAATTATTAATTGATTCTTTATTGGCTCCAGGTTATTAGGAATACCTTGATTGACTATTTCTAGTTTTCTTAGTTTAACTAATTCTGTTTCGACTTCTGACTTTCTATGTTTTAACTTATTAATCATTAAAAATAACGATCTTCGACTTTATTTTTATTCTTCTTAGTTTCATTATACTTTGAAGAAACTATTCTCATCTTAGGCTCTGATACCACTTTGCTGGAATTCGTAGGTCCCGAACTAGGTCCTAATTTTAGGCTCTCTAATTCACAAGAAAGGGATAAACATCCACACTTACGCTTTCTTATAATCTCTTTTTGGAGTTCTATCATGGATGAATCTAAATGCAAGATACTGGGTTCTTGATCTAGATTTATTCTCTTCTGTCTAACTGCTTCTTGAGCAATATAATTCTCAATAACAGCTTTACTTAATGCTTCATAAGCATAATGCTTAAGTTGCACAAAATCTCTAATTCCAAATAAATTGAAATTATTTACTAAATAACTATCGACTCTATCGAATGTAGAAGAAAATTCTTCTATAAATTCAGTTATAGCTGAATTTAATCTTAATTCGTCTATAGCCCTAAATATTTTTGGATACTTCTGGCTAATTATATAACACTCATTTGTATGATTATACAAATTAGTTTTATCTTCCTTGGCTAAAAAGATAAGCTCAAGTACCAAATCCTTAATCATGAGTAAAAATTAAGGTTTCCTTATCTTTATTCTATCATGCTTCTAGTTTATTAATATTCAGGATTATGATAGAGTAAAAGATTAGAATTTACTGGGTCCAACTCGTCTTCCGCTATCCTTTTCCTCTTTCTCACTTCTCCGCCTCGGCAACCTTTCAGTCGGTGAATCGCCCTAACACGGCCTCCTGCCTTCAATCGGGCACACCTATCACAGCCGGCAGACCTTCGAGAATTTGGATATTTTTCACGGAACCTTCATCGTCCGGTTATTCGGAAATTACTCTCACTCTCTCTCTTCTCGATATATTAATATAAAAGCATATTGATAGAAATAAGGGATAAGGATCCCTTAAATTTTATTCACTCAGACTTAATGTACATCTCAGGGAAAAACAGAGTACATAGCTTGGTGTGTGCTTATCGTGCCCTGTGTAAAAAACCCTGCTAGGTATTTATAGAACTTGTCTAATAGCTAACCATAGTTTTATAACTCAACTATAGTTTGCTTTACATAACCCTAGTTATAAAAGTAATCACGGGTAATTTCTTTGGCCGACATCTTTATGTCTACTCTTATCTTCTCGTGTCTCCGTTGGATAAGATCTACTTTTCCATGGGTCCGACCATATACTTTTCTTTTCTTGTCGTTTCTGTTGGTGGTCGACAAAGTGGACAGATGTGTTTGTCTTCTTTCCTGCGCATGATAGTGCACAGATTTTGCTTTACTTTATCACTAGCGGTGATCTGATTCATCCGGATTTTTCGGCTAAAAGCAGTGAGCTGACTCATCACTCCTTTCTTCATTGGATTCTTTTTCTGACAGTATACTACTGCAGACTCCGTGACGTGGTAGGTCCAGGCCTCTCCATCTTCAATTAATTCATCTATCTCAAGGAGATAAGGAATATCTCCAGCTGCTCTTCGAAAATGAATGTAATCTTCATTGAAATCAAGTTTCATATCCGGCTGAATTTTCTTTATCTTTAAATTAATCTGTTGATTAATTCCAACTGTTCCTACTTGACATGTATATGGTCCAGAGAATGAAAACTCAGGTGGAACCATAGTAAAGTTTAGGAACTTTATCTTGGATGGTCCTATTTTGTCTAATTCCTTAACGGCTGACACAATAGGTTTAGGTAAAACCTCATCTATTTGTTGATGATTTTCAACATAGGCTAAGGAAAGATATCCATAATTAAACGCGAGTTTAATTACTTCTTTTTTCACTCCACTTAAGGTCATGACTTTAGGATAATAACTTCCATAGTCAATGGCAAAGGTTTTACTTGACTCTTGGTTATTTCCGGCATTTATCAGGGTAAACACTCGGTTATATTCTAATAAGAATTGCTCTCGGTTTTTATTATTCTCAGGTAACTCAGGGAACTGTTTAGGATGTGGGGGTATCTGTTTGGTTTTTTCAACAAAAGTAAACCCCATTTGAACAGCTTTCTTCTTTGGTACCTGCACAAAATTTTGTCCAAGTAATTCTTGTGTTAGTTTTTCTAACTCAGGATTCACTTCCTTGACTTCACAGACTTAGCCTCAACTATTATCTCAGTCTTGGATCCTGAATTATTGAGACTTTTTTCTTTGGATAATTCACTAGGTGTCAAAAGTTGATCACCTTCTTTATCCTCTTTCTTGGAATCACAGGGATTTTTGCTTATAGCTATCTTATCTCCCTCATCCGAATTGGGTTTTGCAGAAGACAAAGCATCTGAGTTTTTCGCTTCCAGTATTCTACCAGGAAGACTTTTCTCGCTTATACCAGAAGAACTGGCTAAGACTTTTTCATCTAATGATCTTACTGAGAATCTCATATCAGCTCTTAGACGTAATAAAATACTCCTTTGAAGTATTACTTGGCTTTGAAACTCTAATAGTTTCTCATATAATTGTTTTTGAGAATCTAGAAGAGATTCTAACTAAGCTTCTTCCTCTTGGATCTTTTGAATTTGATCCAATAGGTTAGTCATGGAATTGACTTCCATATCGACTAAGAAAATCTGCAAAAACATTATGAATTCCTTTAATAATCACAATTTTAAAAGAATACATACTAAACCATGCAGATAATTTAGCTCTTCTCTAGCTAGCAATAGTGTCTAGGCATTTATTATTAATAAAGGCTTTTACTTAAGTATTATCTGTTTCAACAACAAATTCCTTGCTGACAATCCAGATCTCGAACTTCTTTATACCATTTTTTACGGCTAAAAGCTCCTTCTCATTTATATCATAGTTTATCTCTACTCCTTTGAAAGTACCTGAGGCATAAGATAAAATTGGATTTATGGGTTCTTCCCGCTTTCGCAGTACTGCTCCCCAATAATAATTAGATGCATCCATTTGTAGAAATAAATCATCCTCATCTTTTGGTAAAGGTAGAGGTTTAACTTCATTTTTTACAAACTCTTTGATCTTAATCATTTCTCGAGTTTCTTCATCTCCCCAAATGAAGGGTTTATCCTTTTTAAGCATTTTCTGAAGCTTTCCTCGTGCTAATGCTCCATAAGGAATAAAATTCATGGCATAATTTAGATGTCCTAAAAATGACATGAGTTGTTTCTTGTCTTTGATTTTATCCGGAAATGTTAGTATTGTCCAAATAATGTTAGGTTGTAGTTCTACAACTCCTTTGGGTTTTATTATTAATCCCAAATATTCAATTTGGGCCTTACCTATTTCGGCCTTCTTTCTTGATAATACTAGTCCATTTTCGAAAGACTTACAAGCAAAAACAAATAAATGTTTTCTATGCTCTTCTAGGTCTTTAGAAAATACTAGTATGTCATCTATATAGACCAAGATAAATGATCTATATGGATTAAAAATCTTATCCATTCTCTCTTGGAAAATGGCTGGGCTAGTTTTTAGTCCCATTGGAAGAACATTCCATTCATAATGTCCATTAGGAACACTAAAGGCTGTGCATTCTCTTGACTTTTCTTCAAGTTCTATTTGGAAAAATCCAGACTTACAATCGAATTTTGAAAATATATTCGAGTCTTTGATTTTATCAAATAAAACATCTTTTCTTGGGAGAGGATAAGTATTAGATTTAACCACTTTATTTAAAGGTTTATAATCTATTACAAATCTTGGTTCTCCTCTCTTTTGTTCTGAATAATTTCTTACTAAAAATCCAGGACAATTCCACGGACTTTTAGATTCTCTAATTAAATCTTGTTTTAAAAGTTTTTCCATTATTTTGGGAAAATCTTCCAAATCTAACTTAGTATATCTTCTTGGTTTTTCGTAAACTGGTTTATCAGTTTTTAACTCTATTTTTGCAACATAGTTTTTTCTATTTACAAAAGCTCTTGGGTTTTCTTCAAAACATTTTTCCAATGTTTCTTTTATACTTTTGGATAATTGAAATTCTTCTTTATATTTATAAAAATTATTTTGAATATATTTTTCCCAATATTTTATTAGAGCATGTGGTGCATCAATCCAAATACTTTTTACCATTTCCATCAATAGAGAAAGGCTACTGTAATATTTGCCACAGTAATAATTTTAGCACATTTTCCTGCGCCAAAATTCTCATGCAGACAAGCTCACTGGGCATAAAAAGGATCAAATCTGCTGTCAACATGAGTATCACAATTTGATAACATATCAACTCAACTCAAAGCTAATCAAACCAGTCACCTCTTGATTTTTGAATTCTTGCAGTGTCCTTCTCAAAATATGGAAAAATTGGAGCATTTACAACATACCAGAAGAGAAATCCGCAGCATTTACTTTAATATTTCTTTGACATTTAGCAGTAGAATAAGTAGCATTCCGTAAATTCAGTAGTCTAATACAAAGGAAATTACATCTAGCAATCCTCACTCAAAAGTGAACAGTTTACAAATGAAATAAATTACACTACTTGACTCTCCCAACAGCTTCTGTTACAAATTCAATATCCTACTCTACTCACCCCTATAAAACTATACTCAGTAAAGTTCAAAGTGCCCTATGGCCGGCATCTAACTATAAAAAATTGCTGCAACTCCGCCTTCCCTAGGTGTAAATAAAGGAAATCATACACAGACCTTTGTGGTCCTGGAACATCCAAGCATTGTGAAAAATGAATAATTGTATCCAAAAAGTCCAGTGTTGAGCTCAAACTCTTCAAGTAGAAAGAAACACCTGGAGAACAGGGTAAGCCACGGTTGTTTTTAAAGAGGATAAGCTATAGTATTGTTCTATCTTCAGTTCTTAATATAAGATTTCATTCGAAGTATAACTTGCACTACAAACAACATTTTATATTAAAGACCGGAGGTAGTATTAAAAACAAAGTAAAGCAAAATCAGGAATGTAAAGTATATGCAGACAATCATGAAAATAACTTTAAGTTGCTGAGCATCTGCATGGTATTGAATTGCATGAACTGGAAGCAATTCAGGTGCATATACAAAGGTCCAACACTGCAAATATATCCATAAGAAAATGCAACATGTGATAAGTAGTCGCTCAGCTAACTGTTGAAACTGAGCCTTGAACAATGATAATCATATAATTTCTCGTTGTGCATGATCAAACTATTTATAGCCACAGCGATCGAATCTAGGAAGCTAATACTGTTCTCCATGTGCCATGTGAATCACAATAGAAGGGTGATCACAGGAAGTAATGAAAATTGATTTTTTTCAAGGACCTAACAATAGTTAGGAGCCATTTTTGTATCAATCCACAGAGAACCTAAGTAACGAACACTGGTCTTGTGAAAATCTATGATGTTGCCTCCACTCGGTGCAATCTTCTGATCCAGGATCAAATTGCACTCAATTTTTATGTACAGTTGCTCAAATCAGAACAGTTCGATGGACAACCGGGCATGGTTTTTAGGGATGGGTGGTCATTGACATTATCAACCATGCATATGACATTGTGGTCATGAATGAATATATGCTGAGAAAATTCTTTAAGGAAAATGTCAAATGCCACAGCTTTTTATTTATGCTCAAACATTAGAAACGTTTCCCAAGCAACAAATTCATATTTAACAGAAATGCATTGTTATATGATAAATCATGAATAGTATTGCGGTAAAACGAAGAATCAATGAACAGTACACTTTCTCAGTGTGGTGCTCCTCAGTTACCTTTAGTTGAGGAAATAGCATTACAAGCGAAGGAGAAGTGTAAGGGTGTACCGGCCCTGTAATTCTCCATCAACATGCACAAGAAGCAACTCACACAAGCTCCAAGGCATGATAGATTTTGGAAACTCGCCTCCTAAATAAGGTTTCCAAGCGAAATGAAGGAACTCCACGCTGCCACTTTTTAGCTTCATACATCTCATTCCATGCTTGTACTATGTCATCAATTTCGAATTCTAGACCTGTAAGTAAAATGAGTTAGTATATTTACATCTACTCAACAATTAAAAAAAGTTATCAACATGAGCGTGTACCATCTGCAGCAGTATTATTTGAACAGTGATTCTTCAACATCACAGCTATATCTGTTTGAGAAGCTCCAGCAAGTTTAAACTTCTCAACAGCTACTTCCAGAGATTCATGCCATACTGGTAACCCAACTTTGAATTCCACAATTGAACGCTCATATAGCATGGTACCCCAAAGCAGATTTATCTGAGAACTCATATTTGCAGCCTGTGCAGCAATTTCTTCTGCTGACATATTTTTAAACATTCCATCCAATCCCATGTCATGCAAAAGCAATTTGACATCCTTGGATTTAGAGGCTTCAATCAAGCGATGCTCCTCTGACTGTGCCCATAACTGCATTCCTTTTTCCATATTATCTTCAGCATTGGTGTGAAGCTGAAGAACATGAGCAGAGGGCCAAGTTGCCAAATCAGCACCACTGCTGATTGCTTTATAATACCAAGAAAGTTTTGCCTGCTCAAATTGTTGCTGCCCCAGCGCCAGAAAGCCTTCATAAAAATCTGATTTTATTTGAATGGCTGCTTCATATTTTTCTCCTGCTTTTTCATATTCTTTTTGTGCCCAGTCATATGCACTTTTGATTTGTTCATGCAGATGCTTCTTAGAAGAATCTTCAGTGAAATACACTTTCTTCCTTGCCCTAGACATATGAACATTTCCCCAGTTGAACAATGCTAGAGCTGTCATCTCTTGGAACTTATGTCCTGCCATATCAAATAAGCCTTGTGCTTCTTCACTTGTGACTGTATCCTCCATAGCCTCAGAATAGAGCTTCATCCCAAGCTCATGAAAATTCAAATATCTATCAGATTCAAATCCAACAAGGTTTTTGAATAGCTGGGCAAAATGGATTGTCCAATCCTCAATACAAGATGAGTTTATCACTTCCTTTTCTTTCAACATACAACCATTCTCAGGTGCTTTGCTGACAGGACACCTTTGCACCTCCATCTTATTAAGTTTCTCAAATAGTGGATCCTGCTCAGGAGTAGCTTCAACAATGTACAGCCGGATTGAACCTTGTGATCCTGCTGAAGTTTCAGCCAATCTCAATTCAGAATCAGAAGTGATTGTGACCAAATCGCCTTCTTGGTCTCTGTACTTGACAAGAACTGCTCCTAGGCTTGGGAAGCGGTCACAGATAACTTCTCTTAACTGCAAAAGGCTGCAATTAATTGGTAATTCAGCCCATCTTATGTCCTCACCGAAAACAAGTTTTGCTGTTTTCTTGGGTATATCATCTCTTCTACCATTAATTGTTTCCTCCATAACCTCCTTAACATCAGCCTTCTTCTCATCAATTTTTTCCTTGGCCTTCCTTTTGGATTTCTTCTCATCAGCCTTCTTCCCGGCCTTCCCAATATTGTCCTCAACCTTTTCCTCTTCCAATTGCTCCTCATCTTGTTTTTTTACGATTTTATTATCAATGGTCTTCACCTCAACTTTGTTGCTCTTCTTCTTGCGTGTCTTCTCTTTCACTGCTTTTTCTGGAGGCAAAGCATAAGCAGGTTCAACATAATCAGGAGGCAACTCAATCACTGTACCATTCACTCTTAATCCTTTCTCCTCAAGTGTTTTTTTCACCCTTTCAGAAATCTCCAATGCCATGATATTGTTTGGTTCCATCTTCAAAACAGTACTAACGTCTCCTAGAGCCAAATCCAGACTATTTAAACCTTCATAGCACCTTGCCCTCTTCAACAAAGCCTTACTGTATTTCGGTGTAACCTCAAGGGCTAAATTGCATTCATGTATTGCCCTGGGGTACTCACCAAGTCCCATCTGCATGTAGCATGCTGCCATGTTACTCCGTAGATATGACACATCTATATGATTTTTAGGAAGCAACTTGAGAGCTTTCTCATATTTTATCAGGGCTCCTTCATGGTCCCTCTTTTGAAATAGCTTGTTCCCCTCATCCTTTAACTCCTGAGCCATGGTTATGAACACCATGGTTTCCTTATCATAAGCTTTGGGCCCACTATCTCCACCTTTGCTGAGATTCCTGCTATCATCACTTGATTTATCTCCCACTTGGTCCTTTTTCTTCCCCATTTTGAACCGGGAAATCCAACACCGAGGAAACTAAAATAAGAAAACCGGCAGTACTTCTCTTAAGGCCAATGGCTACTTTTCTAAATAAATCAAGTGCATTTAACAGAAAACCAATCTAAATCAATAGAGAAGACCTTCAACACGAAGATTGATATAATACACCAAAGTCAATAATTTGATGGAATCAAGAATAAAATGATGTAAACATATCGTAGGCAAGCTGGCCCAGCTTTATAGAGCAGAACCCTTGTACTCAGAAGTTCAAGAACAAAATCCTAAATTTCTGGTAGCAGTTTCAAGAAAACAACTTCTATATCCCAAAGCTCCAATCTTCAAATTGATTGATAGGGTTGCCCTCCAATCTATTAGAACTTGTTCTTGGGTATACAGATCCCAGCTCAAATTCAAATAAAAACAGAGAGATAATCCTTAACCAAACCAGAAATCCCTCTCTGTTTTGCCTGAACAAGAAATGAAATACTCGGAAACTTGACAAGAAAAAGGAAACTTATCTGGATGACTAGAGAAGCTTCAAATCTCACCAAAAAAAAAAAAACTCGAAAAAAAAACGACGAGAGAGCAAGAATGTGTCGAGGGAAGAATAATGGAAACGGAATAAACCCAAACCACGTTGTGTTAGACCTTTTGTAAAGCACAAGGGTTACCGCATCCTTGCCGTGAACGCCACACAAAAAGCAGAGAAAACTCGGATAATGTAATAAGTTGGAAATCAGAATTTCCCGAAATGCAAGATATTCCCTAGTTGAGAAAAACAAATTGGGAGAAAGATGGTGGGTCCCATATATTCGACGATTTCAATTTGCCTGGAAAAAGCTGGTGGGTGTGGAGCAAATGTGACTCACCCAGATGGCAAATCCATACGTTCTGAAGTATTTTAATCTTTCTGCGTTGCTTCTGTGTGGTTTCGTTTGGATGAGAACAGGAGAGAGGGATAGAAATTAGAAAGAGAAGGATCATTCAGAGAGGCATGACGGTTAGGGTTTTCGTAAAGGACGTCATTGGATTTTTCAACGACTTCATTTAAGTAGAGACACCTTTTATGTGACATGATTTCCCAACTGTAAATTATATATATAGTATATACATCATTTGTTTGTTGTGCTGATTTATTGATTGGATATAACGTCATCTAATCATGAGCCATTAAATCATGTTATGTCATGGAAAAAAACAACATATTTTTATTTTGTTGCATTGGAAATTTGAATAATGTGAGAACATTCTTCAGCCAAAAAAGGGTAAAAATCCTTCCAAAAACATATTTGCTGACAACCTCATTTTAGATCATGGTCTAAATTTTTAGTTTAAGAAATTAATTTTAATATCTTTATCATATTAATAATTAAATGTAAACTAATATTTATTTTATTACTATAAACTTATAAATTTTATTTAAATTTATTATATAAATTTTAAATCTTGATTTTAATATGATGCTAAAGAAAGGAAAATTTTGCCATACAAACTTTTTTTATATGTAGAACTCAAAATAACCAATTACAGATGAGTCACCTTAGCAACTTGCATATAATCATCCTAACGATAGAAGACCACGAGTTTAAACTTTGCCGATTTTGTTCATATTCTCATGTTGGGATATTGTGGATCTTTGTTTGTGTGTGTATGTGTTTATATAATGATATATGTAGGCAACAAAAAAAATTAGAGAAAATTAAAATAAAGGACCTAGAGAAAATCATATTTATTATAAAGGACCATATAAATTGTAATTACTTAAAAGGACTAAATGTAACATCCCAAATTTTATATTCACCTAAAATATAATATAATTAATTGAGAAATTCAATGAAATGGTGAATATTTAATGTCAAAGAAATTAAATATTGAAAATTGAAAGTTGAATAATGTTTTTAATGAAATTGCCTGCGAGGCAGCGAGTTTTTCATATGATTTTGGAAGAACAAATGACGAGAAACAATTATGAAATTTTACAGGGTGAAAATAAAAATCCTAAGTTTTAATTTGATAGGTTAAACGAATTAATTGAAGCTATATACAAAAAAATATGAATTTTTGAAGTTAGCCCAAAAAATATGGAATGTTTTTGGAGCAGCGGTCAAAGATTAAAAATCTAGGAATGATATGATCCCAGCTAGTAAAATTTCATATTTTTCCTTAAAACTAGACTCAATAAGGGTTCTATAGGCTTTGGGATTACTTCAAAACGATGTCTAAAAAATTAATTATGATTTTTCAAATTTAGGACAGAAAATATGCCAAAATTAGCATTATTCCAAAAATTGAAAATAAAATGTGTTAGAAATTGATTAATGGAATAAAAATGCTAAGTGTCATGATCATATAAGGAGGGGATTAAATTATAATGGATTTGTATGAGCACATGTCAAATTGCATTAAAATAATGCTATATGAACAAATAATGATGAATTGAGTGCATGGAGGAGTGTAAGATTGGGTTTAGTTGGGAAAAACAATTAGTTTAGTTAGGGTATAGGAGGGAGCACGTTTTTGTGTAGTTAGAAGGAATCTAGTCCCAATTCAATTGGACCCAAATGATGTGAAGGCATGACATAAAGTTAAGAAGGGATGGCATAAAGTGGGAGAGTATGGTGGGAAGTATGGTTTGAGGGATGGTGTGCATGTTAGGTGGTGTGATCTCAACCATTGATAAGATCAATGGAGTAGAATGTATGGAGAAAATTTATGAAGTCTCATCCTCTTCCTCTTGCCTTCATTTTTGTCACTCACAACAAGAAAAGAGAGGGAGAGAGTTTTGAAGAGTTCTTGAAGACTTAGAGAGAATGAGAAAGAAGATTAAGGTAAATAGGTGTTGACTTAGTGATTTAGTTACATATTCTTATGTAACACTTTCTCTAAGATTTTGTTCTTCATGTATTCATGTGTTTAGCAAGACAAGGCTCCAAGGAAGAGAAGGAGTTAAGGTGCTAAGCTTGGAAGCAAGAGAGTAATTTCATAAACTTACTCTCTTTGTGGTTGTAGTGTTGTTGTTAGTGGCATTTCTTGACTTTTCAAGTTTCTTGGTTAAGTTATGAAATTTGAAAAGCTGTAACCCTAAGGGGTTATACTGCCCAAAATTCTTTAAATCATAATTAAGAAGTGTTTAAATAAGTTAACCAAGGATTAGAAGTGGAAAAGTACAAGTTTTGAAAGCTAAAACACAAAGCTTCATTTTTCTATTTTCCCTTCAATATTTTGGCCAGGACCATAACTGGTAGTAGGAGTTAGATTTTCATAAAATAAATGGTTCCATTGAACTCAATGGGCAAAAATAGGTGGGGTTACAGTCGGGCACTTTTTCGGTAGAGGCCGAAAAAGCATAATTACGAAAACACCACTGAAATCCCTAAATAGGAGCTGTCAAGGGTATTTTCGTAATTTAACACTGAATTTGGTGATTTCGAGCCCGGAAATGGATTCCTTGGGAGAAAATAAGTTAGAATAGCCTTAATCAAAATTTTGGAAAAACTTGCCATCGGGCCGGTCCCGGGGCATTTTGATAAATTTTCACTATAAACTAATATAACCACAAGAAACACTATGGAAAAGTCTAAAATGATACTTGGATAGGTTATGACCTATTTCTGTTACATTTAATATTTTAAGATCGAGTCGAAAGTCGGAAGGACACGCGTTACGAGACACCGTTAAACAGAGGATTATACAGCGTTGAAGTAGGGACATTATCTTTAATACATTATACCATAGTTATATGATTATGTGAATGCCATTGTTTGTAAATGCACTTTATTAATTAACATGAATTGCCTAGAGAGAGGCTGTTAGTGCCAGTGTGTGCTTACACTGGGAGTTGGCGGAAGTCCAACCGGTGTAGATTGTAGGGCTAAGCCCGGCTTATGTATATATGACGATGATGTATTTATATTGTACATTAATTTGTGCTTACCTTGGCGCATGACATATTTACTTTTTACATTCTCTATAAACGATATTATGTCTCTACGAGGATTCTTCTGAATCTCACCCTATTTCTAAACAAATACCTCAACGGGTACCAGTGGGGCAAAAAGAAAATACGTAAACACCAAAAAGTGAACGGCATGTGTCTCAAGACGAGGATAAGATCATGGTCATAATTAGTCTATTTTGTGATATTTTGGTGAAATTTGTAAATATTAAAACTTTCGCTGTATTTTCTGTTTTCGTCAGCGAACGATATCGGAATTGTAAACTAATATTTTTATCAGTATAATTGTACTTTTTTGTATGCCCATGGAATTCTGTCTTTATTATTCTTTGAATATCAAAATGAAAACATGCGTTGACACTAAACATTATAATATAAATTCAAAATTACTAAATTGCCCCTAGTTAAACTTCCTCCATGATCTCTTATATTCATGATTAAAAAATAACTAAAATCAAAAGCAAAATTGCCCATCATTTATATGTCACATGAGTGTATTTTTTTCTTCTTATTTTTCATCAAGCTTCATATTTATGTAATTAATAAATTATTTAGATAACAACGATCAAACTCATATTTTTTATTTTTTCCACCAAGTTCCCTATTTATTTAATCAATACATCATTTAATTTTTTTTAATTTTATTAACATTAAATGAATTTTTTTAACACACATAAATTTTCTTCTAAAATAAAAATAAATAGTATAAATTTTATTGGTTTGAAATATATAATAAATTATAAAAGACCTTGAGCTTTATTAAAATTATAATTTTAACAAAACCAAAGAATGTGTAATTTTTTTCATATCCATAGATATCTTTGCAAGTAGTCAAAAATGAAAATTGAGAAAACTTTTGTTTGATTTAGTGAAATTTAGAATTTGTATTAGTTTTAAAAATAGAATATGGGAGAGAATATAGGAGGAAGTGCAAAAGATTTTTTTTAAGGTTCTTTTAGTATTTTCAATTTTATATTTTTGTATTTGATCATTCTAGATAATTACAATTTTTATAATACTTATGAATAAATATCTTTTCCTCCAATCCTTCATTCTAATTTTTCCAAAAACTTAACCAATATATGACCAAAAAAACAATAATTATTCATAACTCAGACTAGAGAAGATTCATTTGATTATATATATTATCTTTTAGTAAGTATTAATGTGTAATTATCTCTTCTAAACACTTTACAAACAAGGATGTCAAAAACAATTTAAAAAAAAACATTACATGTTGCCATGTTAGTCTATATGGGATTGGTGAAAATCTTTTAATTGGCACCCAACTTCAAGAGAGATTAATTTTGGGTCTAAAACAGCTTGACGATCCTTTTAGTAACTCAAAAGAAAAAAAAACAATATATTGGCATTTGCTGATGAAAAAGATTGAAGATTTGTTGTTTTATTAATTTATATATATATATATATTAAAAAATGAAGATAATATTGGTCATGATGAGTGGCACTGAACGTGGGGGAACACGGTGAAAAAGAAAATGGTGGGGCCTCGCCACTTATAAAAAAGATGGAGGGACATTTCCCCAACTCTTGTGCCTTTTTTTTTTAAACAAAAGGGTTAAACGTGATTTTTATCTTAAAAGTATTTATTTGGGGTCAATTTTATTTTAGAAGTTTTTTTAGGGGCAATTTTGTCAAGAGGTGTCAAATTTGGAGCAATTTTGCTCTTGTCGCTAGTCAACCGTTAATCAGGGAAAATTTACTCCTAAGTTAAAACTTTCAATGCAAATTTACACTTTAACAAAGGCGATATGGATGACAAAAATGCTCTGAAAGTTTTAAATTAGAAGCAAAATTGCCCTGACTAAGGGTCAACTAACGGCAAGGGCAAAAACACTCCAAATTTGACACTTTCAGGACAAAAATGACCTTTAACCCTAAATAAAATATCCTATTGTATATTTATTTATTTATAACAATACTTAACAATGCCCTGTCCTTAGCTTTTTCCTACAAGCATTAGAATGTCAAGGATGGAAACCCTAGTCACCTCCTTTGCTAGGGTTTCATTTTCTCCACCATTTTGGTGGGTTGTTTTTCCTCTTCTGATGGGATTTTGTCTTTCTCTTCCAGTGGGGTTTTTCTTCCCGCCCATACGGCATGGTGTTCGAATGTCTCTCTTTAGCGGCTGTCGGGTGAGAGAGTCTTCCCTATGTGTAGTGGCACATGGGATTGGGAAGGTGTGATGCGCAGAGATGATTTCAAAGCATGGGGAATCGACATCAGCACGGTGGAGCAGGGGCAAGTGGTGACCTGGGCCACCTTAATCAAGATGGTTTTTGGAGGTAACATATTTGGCAGCATTGGTCTCAAACGTGGTGCTCTCTGTGGTTTAGGTATGGGTATGGTGGAGGATTTGAGGTGGGTGCCGCCTGGGTCAATGGGGATGTTGCCCATGAGTGGTGAAATATGAGCCCGCCTTCACTTGAAGCCATCGAAAGAGAGGATGCTGTCGGCAAGGGAGCAGATGGGGGTAGTGAAGCACAAAGCTACTGTGATGAGGATGGTTTTAAGGGAAGATGCTGATGCTTGCTTTGGTGCTTTGAAGATAAAGACACAAGGACAAAAAAGGGTGAGACTATGGTCCCAACGGACTACGAGGGGAATGGAAGAATTTAAAAGATCCTGTCTTCGCAATCTCCCAAAGGTCTTGGTTTCTGTTTGGGCAAGTGATTTTCTCCTTGAGAATTTGATGGTATCGGTATATTCCCAAAGAAGCAAATTTGGCTTCTTTCTTGGTTGTCAAATCTTATGTGGTTGGGTCTTACCTGTCTAATTGGATAGAGCAACCTTCACTTCAGTTGTAGATTAATGATGGAAAGACATCTATGTTTTGAGCCAAAAAAAAAAAAAAGACATCTAGGTAGTTCTGGGTGTTCTGGTTTACATATATATTGATTGCTACTCTCCGTCTTGTCTTGTTTCAATTCGTAGGTCTTAGTTTACATTTTCTTGCTTTGGTCTTATTAAGCTAATTTCTACTTCTCTGGTTAATGTTGTACTTAATGTACTTAATCCTTTCTTTTAATGAATATCCTTGTTGGCAAAAAAATGTATAACAATAATTATTATTTAATTTTTTTTTTAATCTAAAGCCGTGGCCACAGCTCGGAAGAATCGTCATTCATCAACAATGAATGATGAACTTGCTAAAAGGCAACGAACACGAGACCCCACCCTCAACTGCTAATTCCAGTTCACAACTCCACTACCTACAAAACGGCGCCGTTTATATGGATGCAAAGTGCAACACAGCCCAACACAAGTTAACCGGCCGATCTGATGATGAATCGAACGGCTATGCCATATTTTTAAGAGAAAAATATAAATGTTGCGTACAAGTACAACCAACTACAGCTATCCCAAGTCACCACAGTCAACAGAAAATGGCAAGCATCTATATGGTTAGATTGAGTTTAATGAACTAACTAGCTTTCCACTCAAAAGAAAAAGAACTAATTAGCTGATGGTTAATGTAATATAATCAGTCTCATCTCATAAGGAGAGAGTAACACAAATTTAAATTATAAGAAGCACATTTGTTGAAGAGATAAGAACCCTTTGTGTTCTAAAAGGATTGAATTAATAAATTAAACTGGACAATTTTTTTAAAAGCATAAATTGTTGAATTAACATGTGTTGCTAAATTTAATATACACTGTTCATAATTGTGATGGATGCTCAATAGAAAGTAACCTGGTCCATCACAACACATGCCAAATAAACTAATGCTTATTTGGAATTACGAATTATAAGCATGGCTAAGGCAGAACTTATCTCCTTCATTTACCTCTCACATTGTAAATTATGATTGAAAAGCTGCTTTTGAATGTTTGAATTATCATTCCAAACAATGTGAGAGATTTGGTACTTTTAAACTAAAATCTCAAATTCAAATTTTATAAAGTAAAAAAAACCATTAAAAGAAGATTTCTAAATTTATGATTGGGTTAAGGAGAAAATTTACTTTAGAAGTTTTCACTGAAGAGCAAACACTTACTAAATCTTGCAAATGCGTTATGGGAAAAAGAATCCAATCATTTATTTAACACTCATGGAGAGATTTTCTCTCTGAGAATGTGATATAATCATTTTAAAAAAATATTCTCATATATTGCTTCAAGCATTTGAATTAGAAGCACGTGGGAGACAGTCTATACAAGTAGTAACTTGCAAGCCAATCATTACACCCCATGATGATCTGCTTCCATATTAGATGACGGTAATGAATGAACCTTGTAACTTATCTATCATTTTGAATTCATTGCATAAGCTATCAACACGTTATAATCTTGGGTTTATGGGTAAAAATACTCATAAATTTTTTTTCTAAAAATACACCTCTATAAACTTTTTTTTTTGGATAAAAATAACTATAAAGTTTAAAAAAGAGTGTAATAGTTACAATTCTGTTTCTTTCACCAAACATCCCCGTGATATTTGTTGTTTCTCATGACACGTTGCTGCACATATGGGATTTAACGGGCAAAAGAGCATTGTCGTGGCAGGTAGAAATTTCTGGGTCTCCCCATTAAAATTGAGACCAACCATCCTAATCGCATTTAATCCCCATAGCCCATGTTTAAATTGAAGCCAAAAGTGAATGAAGGTGGGTGAAAAGTTGTGTAACATTTCAGATTTTATTTTTTTCAAGATTTAAGTAAAAGTATGATGAGATTTATTATCTAAATGAGATTTAGAGCATATTAAATTTATTTGTGTAACAAGATTATTTTTAAGGTGATTAGATACCCTGTAATTATTTGAGCAAGGAGAATTTATATTAAATGAAGATAAATTTTAAGGATGGATAATTAAGCCATAATTTTATGGAAAATAAAATAACGCGGCTAAATGGAGATAAATAAGGATATATAAATTATCTATTTACTTACAAATTAGGCAAATTGATCTAAATGCTAATAAGACCAAAATATGTATATTATGAGTTAGTGAGAATGTAGAAAAATAACTTTAAAAAAATAAACAAAGAGGAACAGCATATAAAAACAAAAGTGAGAAGCAAATTGTAAATTAGAAAAGAAAAAAAAAACAAAGAAAGGGGCGGTGGTAACAAAGTGGGTGGGATCCACTATTACTCAAGGTCCTTTTGGATTAGTGGTAGTAGAAGTGACTTTTTTTTAATTTAAATTTTGCACATTTAATATAAGATAAAATTCATATTATAAATATAATTTATGTTTACATTGATAGTGGTAGAAGTGATTTTCTTTCAAACTAAAACTTATTTGAATGATTATCTACAAAGCAAGTTTGAATAAAAAATTACTGAAAAGGACATGAATTTGCAGAGTGCTTCTATTCTATGTGTATAAAAAATTATCAAGTCATTCTTATCAATTAAATTTTTATTAAGAGAATTCTCCCTAATTTTTCCTCAAATTTATTATTTAATTTTTTACCTTTTGGATACATTTATAAATAGGGAAAATTGTGAAAAAACCCCCTCATTGACAACTTATTTGTCAAATAGGACCTTCATGTGCAGATTATCTTCTGCTTGTGCAAAATATCTTCCCTGGTATGCAAATGATCTTCCCTGTGTGCAAAATTCTTTCCTATACGTGTGCAAAAATCTTCCCATATGTGCACAAAATCTTTCCTCCGTGTGTAGATATCTTCTCAGGTCCTATTTAGTAATTAAGTTGTTAATGAGGTCTTTTTTCACGATTTTTCTTTGTAAATATCAAATTATTGAGCTCAATAGAATAATTTTATCTTTCTTCTAGGTGTCATTTTCTCACTCCAAAGGGTGCCTAAAAGCATCAATTCCTAGTTTTTGATGTACCGTGGCTTTCGATGCAAAAGCCCATTAGCCTTTATCATGAACCCAAACGATAATATTTCCTTCATCATGATTTTTTTTCTTCCAATGACACGGTTCAACATTCATATCGCTTTCTCAAACAGACTGTTAATGTAATATACTCCCCTCCCCAATTCATTCCCACATGACTTCGATCAGGTCCTTTGTCTTTTTCTTTATGTCCTGCTATGCTTCTTCTTCCTTGTCCCTGTGGGAGGTTGAGTGTAACCCTTTGCCTTAAAAATCGTAATTATAGTTTGAAATTTGTAATTAAAATAAAATAGAGACCAATAATCATTGAAAGTCTCTTTTACAATCCCTTCCTTACGGGAGGGTTTTTACAAATTCTTTCAAAACTTTTACCCTTATCTTGGTCTCAAATTCACGTTTCGAATATAATTACCATGTGTATTTAAATCACATTTATACATATCAGAGTATAAAACAAAAATCCCGGCAACTCCCGGGTCATATATATATACTAACTATAAGGTTTATAATTCCCAACTAGGGGATTACATGCCATATTCAAAATATTATTTACATCCTAAAAATAATATACAGTAATCCCATTCCAAAAGAGATAACCAACAATCCAAGCTAAAAGTCCCTACAAAGTCCTAGCCGCTCCTGGTCGTTCGTTTCTCCTTGGAGCCACTTGCCTTATTTGAAGGTTAGTCAAAGGAAAGAATGAGATTCAAAAGAATCTTAGTAGTAACAAATAACGCATACAGCATATAAACACACAGCATGTAAGATCATGTTTAGCAACAACATAATGATGTATGGCTCACGCCACACACGACAGTTATCACGGCTGTATACACAATGTGACAGATTTCCCTATAATCACTATGCTCAATGCGATAGCTTTCACTGTAAAAGTAGCAGTATCTCAAAGCATCACAAAGAATCACAATGCATGACAACATACATACAATGCTTTACACATAGTATAAGAGAAAGAGTCACTACCTTATTCTTTCCTAATGTCCTCTGGCATATTGGGCTCACGAGTACGGCAAATGTCAAACCTTATAAACTAGAATCAAGAACAGCAGATTAATTTTCTACTCCAAATTCTTATTGTCATAACTCTTAAAGTTGGTTATCCTGAGAAATCTTTAGATGTCCACTAGGAGCCTAGAAACATACCTAAAGGGTTGGAAGAAACTACCCCAATGATTCCTCTTCAGAGATGAACACACTAATTTTTGACTTAGACACTCGAGTGATGGAGTGACTTGTACTCGAGCACCGTAGATCACTCGTGCGAGTATTTGGCCGAGAGCACAACCTGAGATAGAAAGTTGTCACAGCACTCGAGTTTTGAACCTAGCACTCGAGTGATGGCCTCATACTCACCTGAGTCCTATCGAGTGAGACACAGAAAGTGACAACCCGAGAGCAACCAGAACCCTAGAATGAGGAGTGCACTCGAGCACTAGCTCTAGCACTCAGGTGATTACCCAACACTTGCTAGTGTCAAGGCACACTCTTGGAAAATAGCCTATGAGTGTTAACCCAAGACGAACTCTTAAAATGCAGAACACCTAAGCACTCGAGTAACACCCTAAGTGCTCGAGTGATACCCCATATCACTCGCAGGTTAGGAAGTGCACTCTGGAACTTTACCTAAAAACTCTACTGAAACGTTAAAGAAAAGGGAAAATATCATGCTACACTCAGGTAAGACCCTTCCTTACTCAAGTGAGGCTTATCAGAAGCCAAAACGCAGCAACTAACAGAATTTCCTGAACTGAACCAATTTGCTTCCAACGGTTCGAAAACTTATACCAGAGTTTATTCCTATACAAAATTTCACAAGGAATCTATTGGTAACCTCAAAACACCTAAAATCAACTCCTAACAACAATTTTTTGTCTTGGATCAATACATTACACATAAACCACTCATGACCAATCTTTTCCCTTTCAAATTCTAATCAAAACCAATAACATAATAACACATCTTAGTACCATTTTCCCCACATTACCACATCTAATTCATCCATTTCCAATTCTCATGAAATCAGGGCAAAATTTTAGAATTTCCAAAACTCATTCAATGGTTACAAAAGTTAGATCAAAATGCTACTAACTCTTACCTCTTCCTTTTCCCAAGGTTGATTCTTTGATTCTCCAACTTTCAACTTTTCACAAGTTCTCAAATACCACCTTTCAAAATTCTGAAACCATAGGAATAATTTAATATCCTAAATTATAATTAAGGAATAATGACCTTAAAAGTGGTGTAATTAATGTAGTTAAACACTTTTGAAGTATCTGAGGTGAATTGCGATATAAAATGTGTTTGATGATGGTTTAATGCATATTGTGATAATCAGGGACAAAATGGTAAATTAACGATCAATTGGTTAGTTACCGAAGAGGAAACTCATAGATAACTTGAGATCAATGGTTAATAATTGTTGTCAAGAGATCAAATAGGGTGGATTCTTGTGTAAATGGGCTTATATGAGTTCATGGTAGAGGGAATATGATTATACCAAGTGTCAAATTGTAGACCATTGGATTGGTCAAAAGGTTCAAACTCTCTTCCCTTTCTCCTCAATCCTTCAAGGTTGGTTGTGTGTGTGTGAGGGGTAAGAAAATCCGTTTCTTCATCATTTTGATCTCTCTCACCTGCCTCCATTTCCGTCTCAACTCAAGGAAGAAAGAGAAAGTGAAAGGTAACGTCTTGACTTGCTAAATGGCTTCTAATGCTCAAGTGTTCTTAATTAATAATGTTCCTAGTGTCAAGAGCTTCATTCCTATGTTTTCAGATTTTTGATTTGAGGAGTTTAAAAATATGTAGAAATTTGAAAGTGGAAAAAAATTAAAGAAGTAGCTTTGGGAACAAGTTGAGGTGAGTATTTGTGATATTTTGGTATATTTGTTATGATTTTTGGTTAAGCTTTGTAAATTCTTGAATTTTGCCCTAATTTTATAAGAATTAGATAAGGGAGGAGTTTAAAATGGTATGGTGTAGAAAGTGATGCTAGGATGTGTTATAATGTCAATTGTTTTGGTTTGGAATTGAATGAGAAGGTTTGGAAAATTGTGGTTTATGTGGTGGTCTTGTTAGCTAGAGCTAAAAATGTGTTGATGGAAGGGGAATTCGGGTGTTTTGAGGTTACCAATAGGTTCCTTAGGAGAGTTTGTGTGGGAATGAGCTTTGGTATAAGGTTTGGAACTATTGGGATCAGTTTTGGTAAATCTGGAAAACTCTGTCAGTTGCTGCATTTCTGGGTTCTGATGAATGTCACTCGAGTGAGTAAGGGTTTCACTCGAGTGCAGCAACATAAATTCCCTTTCCTTTCTGCATTTTGCTTGGGTTTTCTGGTGAGAAGTGGGAGTGCATTTCCCAATCCATGAGTGATACAGGTTATCACTTGAGTGAGCATGAGTTCACTTAAGTGCAGATGTATGCTCATGCTAAGAGTTGCTCTCGATCAAGCACTCGAAGGTTAAATTCCAAGAGTGTGATCTGACACTCGCAAGTGTTATGTTCTCACTCGAGTAGTAGGGGTAGTACTCGAGTGAGATTTCTCTTTTAAGTTGGGTGTACTCTCGAGCAAGCACTTTTGGTGTTTCACTTTTAGGAACTCAAGTGAATTTGAAGTCATCACTCGAGTGCAGGCCGTTACACTCAAGTGTTGTAAGCACTTTCAAGTCGTTGGTGGTGCTCTCTGTCATGCACTCGCGAGTGAGAGCCACCTTCAGAGTGTAAGTCCATCATCACTCAAGTGAGGCCATTTTTACTCGAGTGAGTCAGCCAGAAATCAGTGCCTTTGCTTCCAAAGAGGGATCTTTGGGGTAGTTTCTTCCAACTTAAAGTACTATGGAATTAAGAACTTGGAAAAGAGATTGATTGGTTGTCCTTGATTTGGTGTATAGGGTTTGACATCTGTCGTACTCATGAGCCCACTGTGCCAGCAAACGTCAGGAAGGAACAAGGTAGTGACTCTTTCTCTTATACCATATGTGATGTATTGTATGTGTGTTATATTATTGATTTGTAATGGATTTGAATGCTAAAATATTTATGAAATTATGTTTGCGCCGCCATGCCAACAGTCCCTGAGTCGCTAACAATGGTTCAAGTAAGGTCACTGAGCCTTCTCGGCGATAAAAGAGGATGAGGATAGGGTGTGATATCTGTGAATATGTGGAAGCCGAAAGGCTATATATGAGCTGTAAGGCTACGTGTATGCATTGCCACACCAACAGTCCCTGAGTCGCTAGCAACAGTTCAGGTTAGGATGGTGTGCCTTCTCGGCGGTAAAAGGGGATGATGGTAGAGTGTGATTTGTGTTACTGCTACTATGTGGTGATTTGCTTACATGCTATATGATTATGTGTGGTATGAATAATTTGTTACTACTAAGATTCTTTTGAATCTCATTCTTTCCAATGACTAACATTTCAGACAGGGCAAGTGGCTCAAGAGAGAAGCGGACAACCCGGAGCGGTTAGGGTCTCTTAGAGATATTTGTGTAGGGTTGTTGGTTATCTGTTTTGGATTTAGGACTACTGTATATAAATATTATCTTAGAGGTAATGGTGTAATCCACTTCAAGGAAAATTTGAACCCTTTAATGTATATAACCAGGGGATTTGCCAAGATTTTGTTCTATACTCTAATATGTATGAATATGATATAACTGCATAGGTAATTAGATTCAAGATTTAAATTCAAGACCAGGATAAAAGAAAGATTTCAAAAATTTTGTGAAAACCCTACCGTAAGGAAGGAGTTCAGAGTGAGTTTTAAATTATTCGATGGTCTCTAAATTGTTAAAATTACGCATTTTTGAATCATAATTATGGATTTTAAGGCAGGGGGTTACAAATAAAGCTCTCAACCCCTTAAGTAATATTAATGAAGGGTGTTTGAGGATACAAGATCTTTTAGGGCACTAACCTCAAGTCTTCTTCTTTCTCTTTCCTCTTGCTCTTTGAATGAAAATGGAGATCAATGAGAGAGAAAATGAGATGTTGATGATGAAATAGATTTTTGGCCTTCCCCATGCTCTTGGCCGACTTTGGAGGTAAGAGGGAAGAGAAAAACATGTTTGAAAAGTTGACTTTGATCCATGACTTACATTTTACCAAGTGTCAACATCTTGCCTCCTCTTCCATGAACTCACATACACACTTATGCATAGTATTCCACCCTTTTAATCTCTTTACAATGAATCTCAACCATTGATCTTTAACTTACCAATGAGTTTCCTCTTCGGTAACTGACCACTTAGTCGGCAAATTTCCCATTTTGCCCCTAATTATCACAACATCGACAAAACCATTATCAAGCACATTTATATCACTCATTTAACTCAAACATGCGCCCTACCTTATATTAGGGTTCAATTTAAGCTCTGTCACACATTTAAGTTTAACGCAGGGTTTGGACACTGATCGGAACACATTCAGATCAAAATTCACATCATTTCCTTTAAAAGTATTTGATTAACATTAATTACATTACTTTTGAAGTCATTAGCCCTTAATCATAATTTGGGTCATTACATTGAGTGTGAGAGAAATAGGGAGTGAGAGAACAAGAGAACGAAGGAGTTTTGGTATGGGATTCTTCTAGAAAACTTGTTAAGTCAATTATCTTCTATTATTTCTTTTATTTACTCCTCCTTTATTATCAGTTTTTCATGGAGGAAAAAAAATCTAGTTTTTGATGAATATTGAAATTTTGAGAATTATAATTGATTATTTTGTTTTTAATGGAGCTAGTGAGGTTACACTAAGAGTCATATGGTTTAGATTGGTGCTTGAATAGTTGATTTGAGGAAGCTAGAGTTAGGGTTTAATCGAGAAATTTGTTATTTATAATATTGGGCTCTTAGATTCGAATTTCATGATATATTTTAGCTTATTGGGATTTATATTGATAATTGAATGGATTGATTTTGAGGTTTATGATGAGATGTGAATATTGAAAATTTTGGTTGAAACTTTAAGTATTGGAAATTGGGTGTTTTGGAAGAAATTGAGGAGATAGTTATAGTTTAATGATTCTAATAGGTAAGAAAGAGTTAATGGAAGGAAGAAATGAAATTGGAAAAGATGATTTTGAAAAATAGTTATTTATGTAATTTTTTTTAAGAATTTAAAGTGAGTAAATTTTTGGGGATTTAATGGAGGAGAGTATTATTTTTAATGTGTGAAATAAAGTTATTGAATGATAGAAATATTGTTATGATAGAGAAATTGAGTTATGGTAGTAAAGTAAGAACTTTGAAAATTTATATTAAAGTGAACAAGTTGAAGGTTATGTGAAGATTTGCAATAGAGTTTGATTTTTGGAGTTAAATTTTGAGTTGATATAGATAATGTGATTATGAGAAATGAGGTTTGGTAATAGGGTTGATTAGAAATGATCAAAGATGAGAGTTGGTGCTTCTAGAGGGACTTTAAGTCTCTTAATTGTTTTTGTTAAACCCTCAATTAGTTTGAATACTAAATTGTGGTTCCAATTGATTGTTATAGATTGATTTTGTGAATTGTGATTAATTGAACTTGGAGCTTGGATTCTTATGGTAAACTTAGCTTTAGTGAGAAGTAACTACTTTCCATTTGTTATGGGTGTTAGTTTATTGTTTGAGTATTTTATAAAATGATTATGAGAATGAAAACAGTATATAGATATTGATTAAATATATCAATGAGTACTTTGAAATATTTATTGAGATTGAGAAAGTTATAATAATGTTGATGAGTATTTTGATAGAAATCGCCTCGTGGAGCCTTATGATCTAAATTGTGAAATATATAGATATGAGTTGAGACTTGAGATATTATGACATGTATATAAAGGTGATTTGATTAGCATTTTATGAATGTAAAAATCTTGAGAAACTCCCATTGTGCATGATGGTTTGCTTTTTATTGTCCCATTGGTTCAATGAGGGACTGTCCATCGGTTCAATGTGTAATACCCCGAATTTTGAGATTTAAGGCTAGAGAATAAGTCTGAAATAAGTGGACTGATAAGCCTCGGTTTAGCAGGAGCCCAAATTTATTCCCTAATGATTATTCTATCTCTGGGATATTAAAGAAAGTAAAATGGTGAATTTTGGAGAATACGATATACATTATGATTTGAATGTGTAGTAGCTGGTGCCCAAGCCCTGTATTTAAGCTTAATTGTGTGACAAATCTTAAAATGCATTGAAGAGAAGGGTAGGGCGCATGGCATGAGGAAATGTGATATAAAATGTGTTTGGTGGTGATTCAAGAGGAATTGCCATAATTAGGGGCAAAATGGTAAAGTTACTGACCAATTGGTCAGTTATCGAAGAGGAAACTCATTGGTAACTTCAAGATCAATGGTTAGGATTGATTTGTGCAAGAGATCAAAGGGTGGAATCATGTGTGTGTGCGCCTATATGAAGTCATGAGAGATATGATAAGGATGTGACACATGGCATTTTTTGGATCCTTGGATCTTGGTCAATTTGTCAAAATTTTCCCTCTAAGTTGGCCAAGGGGGCCTTTTTGCCTCAAAAATCTTCTCCTCCTTCATCATTTTCATCTCTCTCTCTCTCTCCATCCTCTATGTTCGTCCAAGGCTAGGAGGAAAGAAAAAAGGAATAGGTGAGTTTTGACTTGGTAAATGATCTCTTTAGCTCAAATACTCTTCTATAATGTTGTTCATAGTGATAAGAGCTTTATCACTATAATTTTAGATTTGTGAAAGAAGGTGTTTGAGAGCTTGAAGGAAATTGGAAAGATGAAGAATCAAGGAGCAAGTTTGGGAAATAGGAAGAGGTGAGTATTTGATGCCTTTTGATCTAAGTTTTGTGACTTTTGGTTGAGTTTTGTGAATTATGGAATTTGCCCTGATTTAGTGTAATTATGGTGTGATAGTGTATTGTGGTAAAAATGGTGTCATATGGTGTTTTGATGCCATTGGGATTAGTTTAGAGCATTGGGAAGCAAAAGTGTTGGAATTAGGTAATGTGTGTAATAAGTGTGACCAATGTGGGAAAATGTCATTGTGATGTGATTTTGGGTGTTTTGAGTTTCCAATGGGTTCCTTGTGCAAAATTATGTGGAAGTAGCTTTGGATTAGAGTTTTAGGACTATTGGAAACATATGTTGGAAGTTAGGGAAAATTCTGTCATCTGCTGCGTTCTGGCTTCTGATAAGCCTCACTCAAGTGCACATGGGTGTCACTTGAGTACAGCATCATATTCCCTCTTTTCCATTCAGTTTTTGGTTGCACTTTCGTGCCAAAAAGCAAGAGTGCATTTCCTCACTTGTGAGTGAAGTGGGTTATCACTCGAGTGCGGGGTGTCTCACTAAGTGCATAGGTATTTTGCACTTTGAGGCCGCTTCTCGGGTAAGTACTCATAGTCCATTTGTCAAGAGTGTGTGTTGGCACTCGTGAGTTTTATGCGGTTACTCGAGTGCTCATTGTTATCACTTGAGTGTACTCTCTGTTTTAAAGTTTCCTTTGCTCTCGGGTGGTCACTTTCTGTGCTTCACTTTATAGGACTCGAGTGAGTGTGAGGTCATCACTCGAGTACATCATTCATTACTTGAGTGCATCAGCCTAAAATCAGTGTTTTCTCTTTTGAAAGGGGGTCTTTGGTCAAGCTTCTCCCAATCCTTTAGGCATGTGTTTAGGCTTTTAGTGGCCGCCTAGTGGTGTCAAATGATAACCAACTTTAAGTGTTTAAAGTTAAGTAATTGGAAAAGGGAATAACCCTATGTCTTTGATTTGGTTTATAGGATTTGATGTTCGCCCTGATCGAGAGTAAGATGTGTTGGAGCACAGGTGGAAAGAATAAAGGAAGGGAACTTACCTCTCCTGCATGTATTTGATATCTGTGTTGGTGTTTTGATGCATGTCATTGTTTTACATGATTATGTGTAACATATATAAATGTTTGAAGCTATGTTTTTGTGTATGCTATGGCCATAAGTATGTTTTTTGAAGCATTAAGCTTGCAGATATGTCATTGTGTGAGCATGAGTTATGTAATGCAAGCATATCATGCATTAAACATTTATATGCATGCATATTGATATTGTTTTCCTATTGAGATTCTCTCAAATCTCACCCTCCCCTACCAACAATTTAGATAGGACAAGTGGCTTGAGGAGGGAGCAAGCAACCAAGGGCGGCGAGGACTCCTTTGAGATGTAGATTTGGTAGTTGGTTATCAATTATGGATTGGGATGATTGTATATGTTTTGGATGTATATTTGGTTATCCAGATGTATATATATTCGAATGAGTAATCGGTTATGTAATCGAGATGGATTTGTATAATCCTCATATGAGAACTTGTATATGGGTGAATATGCCTTTGAAACTCATTGGTGAAAGGTATGAACCCAGGATTGCCTGATTTATGTTGTGCACTCTGATATATACTAAATGTGATTTATCTGCGCAAAGTAGTTATTTTGAAATGTGAATATGAGACCAGGTCAATTAGATTTTGAAAGGTATTTGTGAAAATCCTATCTTAAGGATGGGGAATTGAACTGAGTTTTGTTTATTTGACAGTCTCTAATTCATTTTAATAGCATATTTCGAATATAATTACGAAGGGGGTTACATAATGAGGGACTGCCCTATCGGTTTGATGAGGGGAAAAGATCCATAGTCTAGGCATGTTCTTTATGGATTTTGACTAGTCCTCATCATATGACCAGTGAGCTTTTGAGTGGCCAGTGACATGGATAATAACTTAGCCTATAGGTCTACTCAGTGGAAAAGAGGTGGTTCAGTTGGATTGATAGGAGGCAGATTAGGAATTATGATATAGAAATTATGATACAGAATTCCTGATATGGAATTTGTGATATAGAAATTGTGATACAGAATTCCTGATGTAGAATTTGTGATATGAAATTGTGATATATGATATAGAAATTGTGATACAAAATTTCTGATATAGAATTTGTGATATGCAATTGTGATATATGATATAGAAATTGTGATACAAAATTCCTGATATAGAATTTATGATATGCAATTGTGATATAGAAATTGTGGTATGAAATTTTTGATTTGGAAGTTTGTGAATTATATTTCTAATACTTTGTTATATAAACTATTCCACTTGGCACCTCACGAGCACATATTATTAGTATGTGTAATGAGTTGGATAACTGGTTACTGAGGCTTTTGTCTTACCTAGTTGATTTAATATTTTTGAGGTAATAGTTCTTTTACTAGTCAGTTAGGGAAGGCTCTGGTGGCGTGTATATTGTGATAATCTTTGTAAAGCCTCTCCTTTTTATTTATGTCGTGAACTTTTGCATATTGCCACTGTAAGGGTCATACTGTAATATCCCAAATTTTGAGATATGAGGCTAGAGAATAAGTCTGAAATAAGTGGACTGCTAAGCCTCAGTTTAGCAAGATCCTAAATGTCGATTAAGGGTTTAATGACTCTAAAAGTAGATGTGACTAGTGACAAATAACCCTTTTGGAGATTATGATGTGATTTGAGATTTGAATGTGTTGTGCGTAGCGCCGAAACCCTGTATTTAAGCTCAATTATGGATTAACATCTAAATTGACTTAAAATATAGGGAAGACGCATATTGTGGCTAAATGGAAAGTATGATGTGTTTAGTGGTGATTTAGGAGGAATTGCCATAATCAGAGGTAAAACGGTAAAGTTACCGACCAATTGATCAGTGTAATACCCCGAATTTTGAGACTCGAGGCTAGGGAATAAGCCTGAGATTAGTGGACTGCTAAGCCTTGGTTTAGCAGGATCCCAAATTGCGATTAAGGGTTAATGACTCCAAAAGTTGATGTCATTAGTGATGAATGAACCCTTTTGGAGATCATGGTGTGATTTGGCACCTGATGTGATTCGTATGTGTTCTGAGCAGCGCCGAAACCCTGTATTTGAGTTCAATTATGGATTAACATCTAAATTGAATGAAAATAAGGGGAAGGGCGTATATATGGTGGGAATGAATGAGAAAATGTATTTGGTGGTGATTCAAGAGGAATTACCGTAATCAGGGGCAAAACGGTAAAGTTACCGACCGATTGGTCAGTTACCGAAGAGGAAACTCACTGGTAACTTCAAGATCAATGGTTGAGATTGATTTGTGTATTAGATCAAGGGGCGGAATCATGTGTATGTGTGTGCATGTGAGCTCATGGAGGATGTGTCAAGATGGTGACACTTGGCAAATTGTGGACCCTTGGATTTGGGTCAAATGTTCAAAGTTTTTCCTCTCTCCTCTCCTCCCTTAGTTGGACGGTTTGTGGCCCTAAAATCTGCTCCCTTTCTTCATCATCTTCATTTCATCATCTCATCTCTCTCTCTTGTTCTCCATTTTCGCCAAGAGCAAGCTAAGGAAAGAGAAAGGGAAAAGCTTGAGTTTTGGTAAGTTAATGCCTTCATATGCTCAAGTGTCTTTCATTAATGTTGTTCATGAGGTTGAGGGCTATATTCCTATGGTTTTAGATTTGTGAGAGGAGGTGTTTTGTTGCTTGAGAAAAAGTGAAAAGATGAAGAATCAAGAAATTGGTTTGGGAAAGAGGAAGAGGTGAGCATTTGCTTCCTTTTGATCTAAGTTTTGTGAATTGTGGATGAGTTTAGTGAATTTCGAATTTTGCCCTGATTTTCTTGTGATTTTGGATTGGATGAATTGGGTTGTGTTTTATGTTGAAAATGGTGTAATGTTGTGGTATTTAATCATTGGAATTGATTTGAATTGGATTGGAATCATTGGTTGCAAAACTGGAAATTCTGTCCAGTGTGAATTCTGTCTGAGCAGTTTTGTTGTGTGGACGTTTTGACTGGGCAAATGAAGTTAGAAAATTATGAAACTTTCCAGTTTTGAAGTTCACGTCCTAAGCTTCAAAATGGACATAAACTTTGTGTCATTTCGCTTGGTGAGCTGGGAGTTTGAACTGTCCAAAGTTTGAGGTCGAAAATGGGTTCTGTTTTGGGACAGTCTTGAATGTTTGGGAATTCTGTATTTGTGTGGTGATTTCTAGTAAAAGCCAATATTTTTCCTGTGTAGAGGACTTGAATAGATTTTATTTGGCTTTGGGGTCACCTCATTTCGATTTTTGTGGAATTAGTTATGATTTTTGGAAGTTCAGCCAGAAACTGGATTTTCCTGGGCCGCGGCCCGTGGATTCTGGGCCGCAGCCCAAATGTTTCTGGGCAGTTTTGGGCCGCAGCCCACCCCCAAAAATCAGCATTTTGGACTTTTAAAAGGTGATCTTTGGTCAAGTGTTTCCCAAGCCTTTAGGCATATGTTTAGGCTTTGATTAGCCACCTAAAGGTCATGAATGGTAACCAACTTTAAGTGATATGAAAGTAAGAGTTTGGAATAGAGAATAACCCTATGTCCTTGCTTTGATTATAGGGTTGATGTTCACCCTGAACGTGGTTCGATATTCGCCTGGTCGTGAGTAAGAGGTGCTGGAGCTTACGTGGAAAGAGTGTAGGGAACTTACCTCTTTTGCATGCTTTGATATTTGTGTGTGTTTTGATGCATGTATTGCTTTGCTTGATTATGTGAAACATGTATGAATGATTGTAGCTCTGTTTCTAGTTATGCTATGGCCATGAGTATGTTGTTGAAACATTGAGCACGCAGATATGTCATTATGTGAGCATGAGATATGTATTGCAAGCATGTCATGCATTAAACACATATCATACATGCATATAGGTATCTGTTTCCTACTGAGATTCTCTAGAATCTCACCCTCCCCTATCAACCATTTCAGACAGGGTAGGTGGATCGAGGATGGAGCAAGCAGTCAAGGGCGGCTAGGGCTCCCATTGGAGTTTGGTTGTGATAGTTGGTTATCATAAATGGGATTATTTGTATTCGTATTAGGATAAAGGTTGTATACATATTATGGAATGTATATTTGGATATATGTTTGGATGAGAATATTTGATTATGTATTTGGGATGAGTTATTGGATATTTGTATATGTATTTAAGAGGATTTGTGTAATCCCCATTTGAGGAGTTGCATGGGCTAATGTGCCCTATGATTGTTAACGAAGATATGTATTCCGGGATTGCCGAGAATTTATATTGCGTACTCAGATATATGAATGTGATTTATCTTCGTGTAGTAATTGTATTCGGAATGTGAATGTGAGACTAGGTTATGAATGATTTCGAAAGGTATTTATGAAAACCCCGTCTGGTAGATGTGTTTGTAAAATGTTATTTGTTTCTTATTGGTCTCTATTTCACTTTCATTGTGTAATCCGAATATTAATTACGGCAGGGGGTTACAATCAGTTGCCAAAGAGGAAGCTCATTTGTAACTTTAAGATCAATGGTTGAGATTGATTTTTGTAATAGATCAAAGGGTGGAATCCCATGTGTTTAAGTTCATGTGAGCTCATGAGAGGTGTTTCAAGATTGTGACACTTGGCACAATGTAGACCATTAGATCATGGTCAACTTTTCAACTCTTCCCTCTCTCCTTTCTTCTTTCTTAAGTCAGTTAAGGGGCAGTGAAGAGCACAAAATCTGATTCTTCTTCATGCTCTCCACACACTCTCTCTCTTGTCCTCCATTTTTGTTGAGCTTGGGAAGAGAGAGAAAGGAAAAAGGTGAGATATGGCTTAGTAGATGATCTCTTTAGCTTAAACACCCTTCTATAATATTGTTCATAGTGATGAGAGCTTCATTGCTATGGTTTTAGATTTGTGAAAGAAGGTGTTTTGAAGCTTGAGGAAATTTGGAAGATGTAGATCAAGAAACTATCTTGGGAAAGAGGAAGAGGTGAGTATTTGTACTCTTTTGATCTAAGCTTTGTAACTTCTGGTTGAGTTTTGAGAATTGTGGATTTTGCCCTGGTTTTGTGACATATAATCGTATGAATTACATGTTGCTTTGTGTTGGAAATGATATTTGGATGTGTTTTGATGTCATTAGGATTGGTTTGGATAATTGGGAGCAAAGTTAGTAAAATTGGGTAAAGTGTGCTATAAGCGTGACCAAGGGGAAAATTGTCATTGTGATGTGATTTTGGTTGTTTTAAGGCTTCCATTGGGTTCCTTGTGTAAAATTGTGTGGGAATAGTCTTGGATAAGAATTTTAGGACCATTGGAAACATATTGGTTGTGTTGGGAAAATTCTGATATATATTGCGTTCTGGCTTATGATAGAGCCTTACTCGAGTGAACAGGGCTCTTACTCTAGTGCCGCGTTATGCTTTCCCTTTCCCTTTCGGTTTTGGTTGTACTTGTATGTAGAAGAAGCAAGAGTGCACTTCTTCTGCAAGTGATGTAGGTTATCACTTGAGTGATGGTGGTCTCACTTGATTGATCATGTGCTTTTGCACTATGAGCCCGCTTCTCGGGTTAGCACTCGCAACTAATTTGTCAAGAATGTGTGTTAGCACTCATGAGTTTTATGCCAGTACTCGAGTGCCAGAGCTAGTGCTCGAGTGTACTTCTGGCTGTGGGTTTTCTGTTGCTCTCGGGTGGTCATTTTCTATGCCATACTTTATAAGACTTGGGTGAGTGTGGGGGATCGCTCGAGTGTTGATCTTGGTGCTCAAGTGCAGTGAGTATTTCTGGTCTCTGTTTGTGCTTTTGGTCAAGCACTCGCACGAGTAAGCTTTTATGCTTGAGTACAAGTCATCTCATTACTCATGTGTGTCATCCACCACTCGAGTGCTGAAGCCAAAAATGGGATTTTGAGGTTTCGAAAGATGGTCTTTGTTCAAGTTTCTCCCAATCCTTTAGGCATGTGTTTAGGCTTTGAGTAGCCACCTAAAGGTCTTAAATGATAACCAACTTAAGTGTTTGAAAGTTAAGGAATTGGAAAAGTGATTAATCCTATGTCTTTGCTTTAGTTATAGGGTTTGATGTTCGCCCTGATCGGGAGTTGCTGGTGCTGGAGCATACGTGGAAAGGACCAGTGTAGGGAACTTACCTGTCCTGCATGTATTTGATACTTGATCTGGTGTATTGATGCATGTCTTTGCTTTGATTGATTATGTGAAACATGTAAGAATGATTTGAAGCTATGTTTCAATTTATATTATGGCCATAAGTATGTTGTTTGAAGCATTGAGCTTACAGATTTGTCATTGTGTGTGAGCATGAGTTATGCAAGCATGTCATGCATTAAACATCTATCTTGCATGCATATTGGTAATGTTTTCCTACTGAGATTCTCTAGAATCTCACCCTCCCTTACTAACCTTTCAGATAGGGTAGTAGATCGAGGACGGAGCTGGCACCCAGGGTGGCTAGGTCTCCTTCGGAATGAGATTTTGGTAGTTGGTTATCATAGTTGGGATGTGTATATATGGATGAATATTCGATTTTGTATTCGAGATAGATTTGTGTAATCCCCGTATAAGAACTTGTAAAGGGCAAATGTGCCTTATGACTTCTTTGTAAAGGTATAAACCCGAGATTGCTGGGATTATTGTTGTGCACTCTGATTATAATGAATGTGATTTATCTTCGTGTAGTAAATGTATTCGAAATGTGAATATGAGACCAGGTTATTTGGATTTCAAAAAGTATTTGTGAAAACCCCATATGGTAGATGGGATTGAAATTGTGCTTTGTTTACTATTGGTCTCTATTTCACTTTAATCATGAAATTTCGGATATAATTATGGAAGGGCATTACATTTTAACCCAAGATTTCCAGGATTATTGTTGTGTACTCTGATTATAATGAATGTGATTGATCTTTGTGTAGTAATTGTATTCGAAATGTGAATCTAAGACCAAGTTATTTGGATTTCGAAAAGTATTTGTGAAAACCCCGTCAGGTATATAGGATTGAAATTGTGCTTTATTTACTATTGGTCTCTATTTCACTTTAATCATGAATTTTAGATATAATTACGGAAGGGGGTTACATATACTATATACTCTAATGTGATATTATGAATTGGATTATACTGCTTTTCTATCATGGATTAGCAATTCAAGTGGATATTTGAGAAAATTGGTGTTTAAGTATTTTAATAATTGAGTTGATATTGGGCTTGTGGTTAAATGATTATATTCTTGACTTTAAGAAATCCAAGGCCTAAGGGTTTTGGTTAATTATGGTTTGATTTATGAAGCAATTAGAAGTGTTTTATTATCCATGATAAATTTTAAAATGACTAGTTTATTCTTTTCCACTATGGATAGATATTTGTAGTAACTTAAATCCTTTATTATCATTGTTAACTTTTGAAAGATGAGTCGTAATCTTTTCAACTATGGTAGACCTTCAAGTTTAAGTTTTCCCTTTTACAGGTTGCAGTCAAGAGGGAAGACGATGGCCTTATCTTCAAACTCGATGATACGAAGGTGTAAAAGGACGGTTTCTTTGATGCGACGACATGCTCAAGAGAAAGATTATGAAGATCCGAGGAGGTACTGCTACTATAGATTGTTGGCTCCTCGATAGACGTCGTGGACCAAAGGCAACCTAGGGAGGAAGTTTTATGGTTGTCAAAACTACTTCCAGGTAAAGTTGCTAACATAGTTTAAGTATGGGTGATGTTGTTTAGTCGCTGTTATGGTGTTGAAATTTGGCATGATGTGGGTTGTGGTTACCTCGCTTGGCATGATAGGGACTTTAGTGAGAGGGTAAATGTTGTGAATAAGGAGGTAGTTGACGACATAGACATATGGTGAAATAGGGAGATTAAGTTTATATTTGTGATAGGAATATTATTTGTAACATGGATGTGGTTTTGTATTTTGTATATGCATTTGTAAATCATATGTCATGTTTAAAGGCAATTAATTTCTAAGCCTTTCTCCTTGAACATGTGAGATGCCCGATTTTAGCACTAGGCAACAATAAGAAGACACAATACTCTGTTTGGAGATATTAAAAATAAAGAGTGAAAGCATCTCGTAATAAGTGGAGAAGTCATTACTATAACAAGAATTTTTTACTTGCTTGTAAATTTTGTTTTAAACGTTTAGAGATAAGAAGGGGAACACTTTTGGTCCTTATAATTTGTCATCTAGTATTTCAAATGTCCACATCTAACACAAGTATTATGATCACCCATTTTCCTTTCATATTAATGGCGTCCAGTATAATGTTTCCATGTGATTAGTTGCCAGTTTATCAAATAAGTCCAATATTCCCACAAAATTTGATAATATAAATTTCCAAACTTAATAAATCTGTCAATATTAATAAAGAAAGATAAAGGATATAAATTGAAAATAAAAGAGTTGAATTCAGAAGTTGGAAGCATAGATCCATAGCATTAATCATGAATAAAGTATTGTCAATAGTTACAAAAAGAACCTTTTGCATATCTGCTTATCTTAGAAAAACAACCTAAGACATGCATGTATAAGAGTAATGGTCTCAATGCCATTCAATTCATAAAAAAAGAACCTAAGACATCCCATAACATCCATCATAAATGGTTCCAATGCCATTAAATAATTACAAAAAGTTCCTAATCACAATGGAATTTGCTAAGGATCAAAGAAATGGTCTCAATAAGTAGCCATTTAATGCATTCAAAAAGCTATCTATATATTTGATCACATACAAGAGTAAATACATGCCTAAATATTTTTTGTGTAGTTCGTGGTCCTTGAAATCATGTGCTATATTTGCGCCAATAGTTGGTAGGTTGTCACACATGGTTGTCCCCACTATTGCAAGCCTGGTAGTGTAAATGGAAGCTGATTAGGTGGCGACACATTGTTACCTTGACCGGTAAATTGAATCTTCCTTAAACCTTCAGTTGCACTTTTGCTTGCCCCCTAGACTTTCTCATCTTGTTAGGAATGGGAAATTTGATTTGAAGGTCAGAGTATTGATACATATACTCTTGTACAGTACCCTTGTCACACCCCAAAAATTGAGGTGTGATCAGTTTGGTATCAATTGGGGCGTGACAACCCTCTTCAATGACAACCTTTAAACTAAGATCAACTTGCATAAACAAAGAGGGAAAAAATCAAACAAGATGTAAATGGCATAAGTACATTATAAAGAAAGGGAAAATGGAATGATTACATTATAAACATTTCTGCCCGTTTCTTCATCATAACTTATGCCTATCCCACATGGTGTACTTGGTTTGCAGACATATTTTTTCCTTACTGAGTTTTCTTCTGAGAGGGCTATAAGTGTCTTGGTAGTTGTTGAGACGGTTGTGAAGGTGGTGACAACTGTTGAGATGGCTGTGAGGGTGTTAGTGTAGCCTGAGAAGGTTATGAGGGTTTAGATTCTTTTCATACTTGTGTTGTCAAGAGGTGTTTGATGATATAGCCTAAATGAACAAGTAAATTAGCATTAGGTACAACTATTCCAAAAATGATTGGCAAAGAAAATTAAACAAATGAATACAAATATACTTACATATTTACAAGTAGACTTGATGACTCCCTATTTTTAGATAATTTTAAAACATATTTTAATATATTTAGGAGTCATTTATAATAAATCAAAGGGATTTTAGTCAGATTTTGATAAGATATCTATTTAGAGGGATTTCATTATAAATATCAAAGTTTAGGATAAAAATAATGATTTTGATATTAAAGATAAAAATAATGATATTAATAATAAAAATAATAATTTAAGATAAAAATGGAAAGATATTTCAATAATAATAATAATTGTTATTATCATTATTATCATTATTTATTATCATTATTATCTATTTTTTTATCTTTTTGTTTGATTTTATTTTGCTAAAGAGATATTGCATGAGGATCTAGGAACTTGACCTCTATGTAGGGGGTTAAGCTTCTTCAGGAAGAAAGGAGGAGAACACATGTTTGGATATAGATGGAAGGAGGGGTGTTTGGGTTCGGTCATCATCTTCACAGGAAGACGAGAGGACTGTGAAGGTGACTGATTTGAAGACCGGCAGCGCCACTGGATCAAAGGACGTTGTGGCAAATTTGGGGAATTTGAAGCCAAGGAATTGAAGCTTAGAAGAGATTTGAGGCTCAATTTTTTAGTTTTATTAATTTCTTCTCTTTCCTTTTAGTTAACTCTTATTTCGTTATGGATTATTATTGCTTTGATTTGGTTTTGGTTATGACTATGAATAGCTAAATTTCTTATTCTAGGACTGCTTTGAACTATTAGATGGATTAAGACTTTTTTTATTTATTTCTTTTATTTATTAATGAAATTTATGTGTTGATTTTATCTTGTGCTTAATGCTTCTAGGTGATTGGCCACCATTTAGATTGTTGGGTTCAACTGAGTGATGATTGAGAAAGCTAATTTAATTGTAGAACTAAGATAAAATTGTGCTAGCCTTTAAGTTTAGGTGTTAAATTGATGGTTTGTTAATAGAATAGAGATATATCTATTAGCCTAGCATTGTCTAATTGAGGTTAGAGCTTAATGAGTGTTTTCTTTAACTGAGACAAGAGATTGCACATGTTAATCAAGAATATAAAAGGGAAAATTGTCATAAAAGACCTCATTAGCCTAATATTTGCTAAAAGGGATTTGACCTGAACTGTTTTTATTTTTGTAGGAGTAAAATACTCAAATGCCCTTAATAAGAAAAGGCACAAGAACTTATGGAGAACAGAATTCATAAACAGAGCAAGCGAATGACACAAGTTAGTGAAGCCTTCTTCTCCTTCCCTGCGTAGAGCTAAACATCCTTCCTTCTGGCTGTCGTTCACCATGGATGCTGCTGAAGGTTCAACGTATTAGTAAAGGCTAGGGAGGTGAGTTGTGTCAAGGCCTTGTTCATAGTTTAGTATTTGGTGGAGATGAGGATTTCCATTTTCCCTTCAAAGCAAGCTTTTTTCATTTTTGTTTTAATAAGTAAGGAAGTAGTAAGTAAATAAAATTGTGGCTTCATTAGGTTTTCTGATTTTCTCAAAAATCATCAAGGTTCTTTTTACTTTACAGCAGATAGATTTGTATCCAATGTTGAGT
Organism: Inga oerstediana; assembly: GCA_963210345.1. Classification (NCBI taxonomy): domain Eukaryota; kingdom Viridiplantae; phylum Streptophyta; class Magnoliopsida; order Fabales; family Fabaceae; genus Inga; species Inga oerstediana. Next base: position 46,409,604 of record OY723407.1, read on the forward strand.
TGTTTACAAAGTAGCATATGTGATTGTTATGCAATCGTTTAATGCAATGTGTGAAGACTTTCGAAGATATATTTTGTGTTGTAATTGTGTTACAAATGATTTATTTCCTCTTGTCATTGCAAAATGTAAAAGTGTTATATATTAGCACGATATGTTAGTCAAACTATGATTAAATATTGTTGTAATTGTAAATGTTAAATTTGATGTTGTCAACCTATTAATTCGCAACATCTTTTGATCATTTATATTTTCACCTGGTACCATGGTCCATTTACCTAGCATGTAAGTAATGCTTTCAACACCATGGATGAAATTCTGCACGTTGAGTAGCTAATTTGCACATAAGGTCACATCTTACACATAGGAAAGTGTTGTTGCACATAGGGAAGAGTTTTTGCACATAGAAAAGAGTTTTTGCAAGTAGGGAAAGATCTGTTGCACATGGTTATGTTATACTTATGAAGACTAAAAAGGAACCCAAGTGGAAGCCATTTTGCCACCACAGAAGAGGTTTTGCACACATGGAAGAGTTTTTGCTTATAGGGAAGAGTTCTTCTTGCACGTAGGGGAAGAGTTCTCGCACATGGTTATATGACACATATGAAGATTGAAAAGGAACCCAAGTAGAAGACATTTTGCAACCACGGAAGATGTTTTGCACGTAGTGGTAGATCATTGCACACATGGAAGAGTTTTTGCACATAAGGAAGAGTTCTCACACGTAGGGGAAGAGTTCTCGCATATGGTTATATGACACCTCTGAAAACTGAAAAAGAACCCAAGTGGAAGATATTTTGCAACCACAGAAGATGTTTTGCACATAGTAGTAGATCGTTGTACACATGGAAGAGTTTTTGCACATAGGGAAGGGTTCTTGTACATAGAGAAGAGTTCTTGCACGTAGGGGAAGAGTTCTCACACATGGTTATATGACACCTCTAAAGACTAAAAAGGAACCTAAGTAGAAGACATTTTGTAACCATGGAAGATGTTTTGCACGTAATGGTAGATCATTGCACACATGGAAGAGTTCTTGCACATAGGAAAGAGTTCTTACATGTAGGGGAAGAGTTCCCGCACATGGTTATATGACACCTCTGAAGACTGAAAAGGAACCCAAGTGGAAGACATTTTGTGTAATACTCTGACTTTTGAGACTTGAGCTTAGAGAATAAGCCTAAGATTAGTGGATTATTAAGCCCTGGTTTAGCAAGATCCCAAATTGTGATTAAGGGTTAATGACTCCAAAAGTGGATGTGGTTAGTGATAAATAACCCTTTTGGAGAATATGATGTGATTTGGCACTCGAATATGATTTGTGTGTTGTGAGCAGCGTCGAAACCCTGTATTTGAGTTCAATTGTGGATTAACATCCAAATTGACTTAGAATAGAGGGAAGAATTGAATGGGGTATTGTGTTGGAAATGGTGTCATAGTGTGTTTTGATATCATTGAAATTGGTTTGGAACTTTGGAATGGAAAAGTTGCAATGTTAGGTTTTGAAATGTGAATTGTGTTGACATGTTGAGATTGTTGTGAAAACATGTGAATGAGATATGAATTTGATTGATTTAGTGTTTCCAATGGATTCCTTGTGAAAATTTATATAGGAATGATGTTTGGTATGAAAATGGAACCATTGGAAGCAAAGATGTAAAATCTGAAATTTTGTCCAGTGAAACTCTGTTCTAGGCAGTTTATTTGTGTTGGCGTTTTGAATAGGAAAATGATGTCCAAAAATTATGAAAATTTCCAGTCTTAAAGTTCACATCCCAAGATTCCAAATGGATAAATAATTTGTGCCATTTCGTTTTAGGAACTGGGAGATATGACTGTCCAAAGTTTGAGGTCGAAAATGGACTTTGTTTTGGGGCAGTGATGACATTTGTGTAATTCTGGAATTGTGTAGTGATTTCTAGTAATGGAAAATATTTTTCTAGTAAATAGGACTCAAAAATATTTCATTTGGCTTTGGAATCATCTCATTTCGATTTTTCTAGAATTAGTTATGATTTTTCAAAGTTTGGATAGAAATCTGCCAAAAATCTGAAAATTGAGAATTATGACATCATCATGTTACATTGATGACATAAGCATGGGATATGTTATTAAACATTTTTTTTCCTTCCTCCTCATTTCCGACGCTGAGAATAGCTGAAAAGAGAGAGACATTTGAGATCTTTAGAGAGTGAAAGAGGAAGAAATCTCGTAAGGTAAGCCGATTTCTCCGACGATCTAGCTCCTAACGCGTATAACTCCGTTCCTAAGCTACTCTTCTATGTAATTTAAGGTTTGGAAGCTCCATTTCTTGTGTTGAAGTGAGATAGGGTTCAGCCACTCTTGAGAAAAGATAGTGGGAGCTTGAGGTAACTTCCAAACTCTTGTGTATTGACTATTCTGGCTGCTATGGACAATTTAATCAGTAAAATTTTGCCGAATTGTCATTGGTTTCAAAAATGGAAAATGGGTGTGTGGGGCTGTTATGCTGCCCAAATTGGTACTAAATGATAGTTGTAACCTAATGGAATAGTCAATAAAGTGGTTAGGAGTAGAAAGGAACGCGTTTACGGAGTCGAAACCGAAAAACCCCAATTTTCCCCAGAATACTTGAGAATTTCAGCCAGCTCTAGAAATAGGTCTTAGAGTTGGATTTTCAATGATTTGATGATTCCATTGAGTTCAAGAACAAAAATTAGGTGGGGTTACAGTTGGGCACATTTTTGGAAAAGGCCGAAAAAACATAATTACGAAAACGCCCCTGAAACCCTTAAAGTAGGGCTGTCAAGGGTAATTTTGTAATTGACATTGAATTTAATAATTTAAAGTTCGGAAATAGATTCCTTGGGCAGAAATATGTTAGAATAGACCATGTCAAAATTTCGGGAAAAGTACAGCCGGACCGGGTATGGTAGGGTTGGGTAGGGTCCCCAGGGGCATTTTAGTAAATTTTCAATATAGCCTCATATAACCCCCAAAAACACTATGGAAGTATCTAAATAGTATATTTGACATTGTAGGATTGAATGTGAAGCCCGAGTTGCTGGCATGCAAATCGAGGAGAAAAGACTGGAGGTAGGGGACTTACCTTGCTTGCATGTATTTGATATATTTGCTTGTGTAGTGATGTATGTGATTGCTTTACTTGATTGTGTAGAGCATATTTGTATAAATGAAGCTCTGTTTTTGTTTTATAGTTTTGTTACATGAAACATTGAGCATGCAGAAATGTTATTATGGGGCATGCATCTAGATAAAGCTAACATGTCATACACATAGCATCTATCATGCATGCATTATGGTATCTGTTTCCTACTGAGATTCTCTCGAATCTCACCCTCCCTTACCAACATTTTAGATAGGGAAGGTAGAACGAGAATGGAGCAAGCATCCAAGGGCGATGAGGACTCCTTCGGGTTGTCATTTTGGTAGTTGGTTATCATAGTAGTTGGGATTATGTATAATTGAATATTGGATGTATATGTGCTTGGATGTCTATTGGGTTATTTGGTTATGTATTGGAGATGGATTTGTGTAATCCCCGTTAAGGAATTGTAATGTGCAATTGTGCCCTATGTATCTTTAGTGAAGGTATGAACCTGGAATTGCCGGTATTATTGTTGTGTACTCTGATATTTATATGAATGTATTTTATCTTCATGAAGTAATTGTATTCAAAATATGAATGTGAGACCAAGTTAAATTGTTTGTTAAAAAAATTTGTGAAAATCCTATCTTAAGGATGGGAATGTAAATGAATTTTGATTATTATTGGTCTCTATTTCATTTTTAATCTTGTATTTCGGATATAATTACGGAAAGGGGTTACATTTTGCAACCACGGCATATGTTTTACACATAGTGGTAAATCGTTGCACACATGGAAGAGTTTTTGCACATAGGGAAGAGTTCTTGCACATAGGGAAGAGTTCTTGCACGTTGGGGAAGAGTTCTCGCATATAGTTATATGACACCTCTGAAGATTGAAAAGGAACCCAAGTAGAAGACATTTTGCAAGCACGAAAGATGTTTTGCACGTAATGGTAGATCCTTGCACACATGGAAGAGTTCTTGCATGTAAAGGAAAAGTTCTCGCACATGGTTATATGACACCTCTGAAGACTGAAAAGGAATATCAGTCCAAGTTAGATAGATTTGAGCATACTAACAGAAACATCAAAAAGCAAAGAAAGAAAGAAAACCAAGAAAACACTCAAACTGAAAGGTTAAAAAAAAAGCATAAATGCTTAACCCAAGTCATATATCTATTCTATTTAAGAGGATATCTTTCCAAATAGCTTATGTGCAAGAGAAATGATTTTTAAAAGGGAAAAAACACAAACAGGAAGTACCAGAGTGAAAGCAAGAAAATTAATAATGGTGATGACAAAATGAAGAAAGAGAAAAATAGGAACACAAACCTCAGATGTTGGGTATTGTTCACCACCTTCTGTCCGTGCTACTACTTGGAGAGACCGTCGCCGTCGCCACCGTACCCAACACCTCCTTAATGCTGCAAAGACCAACACACCTCCCCACCACCACAAAAACCCAAAGACATCACCTCACCGCTACTACAGAGACCAATCTTGCACTGCTGCCTCTAAGACCTACACTTCGCCACCCCACACCCTCGTCCGATTCTCTCCACGGAGTCCGCCCTTCCCTCTTCAACTTCGAACGCCTTCAAAATAGAAAATATTTGAGACCTTCGCTGGTTTTGTTTCTGTTTCCTTTCATTTGCCCTCTCTTTTCTCATTAAGGGCATTTGAGTCTTTTACTCCTACAAAAATAATGACAGTTTAGGTCAGGTACCTTTCAGCAAATATTAGGCTAATAATGGTATTTTATAGCAATTTTTCCAATATAAAATTGGTTTTGACTTGAGAAAGCTTTATCAATTAATTTTGCACTTATGATATGCACAGATTTTCATTATCAATTTAAGATTTAAGATTTAAGTTAGTCTTATAAAGTACAATAAGGATAAGTAATCCTAGGTTCCTGCTATCTCGAAGTTCTCAAATAAATTCTCTTTTAATCAATTAATTCTTGAATATAAAATCTCTTTCAAATTACTCTTACTTAACCTAATGACGAACATAAGTGTGATAATTAACTCATTTTTGCCTTAGTCCTCGTGGGGAACGATATTATTATATCACTTGTGATGATCCGTATGCTTGCGATTAAGCTAGACAGCTAACAAGTTTTTGGCGTTGTTGCTGGGGACTAAGGGCAAAAGTTTTATGGTTAATTATTGCAATTGTGTGATCAATTATGATTGAGTTTTAAACTGTTATGGATTATCCTTGGTAGACTAATAAGTCAAGTGGTGGATTTGATCATACAAATTATTATACAAATTCTTATTATGACTCTTATACAAGTGAATCTCCATGTGAGAACATTTGTAGTCCTTGTGGATATTTTCATTTGAATGAGCAATGTCCCTATATCTCAATCTTAGATTATAGGGAGGATGGTTTTGCTAGGGCTTAAGCTAATTTGCATGATTATGCTTTTAGCCTTGGATGGAATCATGAGCAACAATTATCTCGGGATCCTAATTTTTATTTTCCTTCATATGTAACCCCCTCCATAATTATATCTGAAATACACGATTAAAATGAAATAGAGACCAATAATAATCAAAACTCATTTATAATCCCATCCTTGAGATAGGGTTTTCTCAAATACGTTTCAAAATCTAATACACCTGGTCTCATATTCACATTTTGAATACAATTTCGTCATATGAAAAATCACATTTATACAAATATCAGAATGTACAACAATATCATCCCGGCAACTCCCGGGTTCATACCTTTACATAGGATTCATAGGGCACATTCGCCCTTTACAATTTCTCAAACAGGGATTACACAAAGTCATCTTAAATACATATCTAAATACTCATCCCAAATAACCAAATATACATATGAAACATGTACATATCCAAATATACATAATCCCAACTATAATGATAACCAACTACCAAATTGACAACCCGAAGGAGTCCTTGTCGTCCTTGGTTGCATGCTCCATCCTCGATCCGCCTACCCTGTCTAAAATATTGGTAAGGGAGGGTGAGATTCAAGAGAATCTCAGTAGGTAAACATTACTAATATGCATGTAAGATAGATGTTTAATGTATGACATGCTTGTATAACTCATGCTTGTATAACTCATGCTTACACATAATGACAAATCTGTAAGCTCAATGCTTCAAACAACATACATATGGCCATAGCATAAATTGAAACATAGCTTCAAATTATTCATACATGTTTCACATAACCAAGCAAAGCAATAACATGCATCAATACCAATACAAATATCATATACATGCAGGTAAGTTCCCTACCCTTATTCTTTCTACGTATGCTCCATCATCGACTACTTGCAATCCGAGCGAATATCCAACCCTATAACCAAATCAAGGACATAAGGTCAATCTCTAATCCGAATCCTTACTTCCATATCACTTAAAGTTGGTTACCATTCACAACCTTTAGTTGGCTAAAATAAACTCAACAAAAGCCTAAAGGATTGGGACGTACTAGGTTGGAAATTGTTAGATATGATTAGTTTTGATGATGTCAAATATAGATACTAAATATTGAGAGCAAAAAGTTTACATAATATATTTATTTTATATTTTGACTAACTACTGTGTTTAATGTGAAATATATTGTAGATTAGTCAAGAAAAGGAAGAATATATCAAGTTGTATTGATGAGAATGATTAAGAGGAAAAAGAAGAAAGAAATTGAAGACATTCGTCTAGAAAGCAAGAAGCAAGCAAAAATATTTTGGAAAATAATGAATAAGAAGAAGAGAAGAGATTAGAGAAAGAAGAACTTGGAAAGATCTAATGGAAATATTAAGATTCAAGTTGTTAGATGAATATTGGAAGCCTCCATGATCAAGTTTGACATTGGAAAGGCTAAATTGGAAGCAAAAGTGTCTTATATTGGAGTCATATCAACCCCACGTGAGTCATGCTTCATTTTGGCATTTTCATGGCTGATCACTCGAGTGAAATACAACATCACTTGAGTGAATTCTTCAGAACTCGAGTGATCTCTTTAGAATCACTCAGTGATGTTGAAAAACGTAATGCTCTGTTTTCGTTCACCATGAGCGAGGTTCAGTAATTGATCATATCTCAGAAACCATAAGTTAGAATGAAGTGAGACTAGTGGCATATGAAACTAGACTCCCAATGCGTCATTTTAACACCAATATCAAGTCAAAAGAAGCTCAGATGAAGGAGATATGAATTTTACAAAATGACAGTCAAATCACTATCATATTCCAGAACAGTTTTCATATTTTGGACATAACTCTCAAACTATACATTGGTTTTTGACAAAACTAGTGCCATATGAAAGTAAACTTGAAGAGCTTTCCATGGATATGTAGTTTGCCATATTTCAAACTATATACTAAGATTTGTGCCTTCTGGAAGTTGATACTCGGGATTTCAGACATTGTCTAAGTACAGTAGACACTCCTTGGATTATAACTTTCTGTATACAATGAGTTTGGAGCTGATTTGTGTTGCATTGGAATGAAGACGATCAGAGCTTTCTAATGTTATATTATTTGCCATATTTGAAGTCAAAGTGAACAGATCATGTCTGATAAGAATTTAAGTTGACTGCACACGCTCTAACAAGTTTTGCACAGGAACTTACCAAAAATTGAATTGTCAATAAACTCGAGTGATATTCTGAAAGTTGATAAATCACTTGAAGTGATATCGGATCACTTGAAGTAAATTACCAATGCACTGGAGTCAAGACCCGAATCACTTGAAGTGATTTCAAAAAAGTCAGATCACTTCCAGTGAATAGGTTGAGAACTCGAGTGAATTACAAATTCACTTGAAGTGATATCAAATCACTTCCAGTGAAGTTCAATATCACTTGAAGTGATATCCAATGTTTATCATAATCACTTCCAATGAATATCAGATCACTTCTAGTGAAGTTTAAAATCGCTTGAAGTGATAACCAGTGATCATCATATCACTTCCAGTGAAGTTCAAAATCACTTGAAGTAATAACTAGTAAATAACAACAACACTTGAAGGAATGTAAGAACATTTCCAGTGATTATCAGAATCATTTCCAGTGATGTCAAATCACTTCAAGTGAATTGGTAGTGAACTTGAGTAATGTTAATAAAAGCTACCGCGAAACAGAGTTTCATAGCAATCAACTCGTTTAAATGTTATTGAATCATTGTGTTTTCATTTGTTATCATATCTAAACATTAACTAACATATATTTCAAGTGTGAAATAGGATATTTAATGTTTGGATTGTCGATTCAAATAAGAAAGTCAATTATGGTGGAAATCATCATTACACACCGAATGACGGCTACCTACCACAACAAGCAATTGATACACCATGAAAGATTGTTGAAAACGCTCACATTCTGCTCCTTTATAAGACATGCCGCTCCACAATGTGATGTACAGCTCATAGTGAGATATCTCGTTCTTCAATGAGACGCTCTGCTCTAACACGGACATTTCATTGTAGCTGATTGTTCAAATGCACTCAATGGTCAAAGCTTAGCAATAGGACTCCAACAGATGAATGCTTACAACGGTTATCTTCTACAACTCATCTATAAATATGGTAGCATTCAGAGAAGAGAAAAATAGAGAACAGAACAACAACGCAAACATGCGAATATCATGAGTTATCTAACCCAAATACTTTCTGTTCTGCAGTTTCTATATCACTTATCATTGAGAGAGTGATTATTTGTATTATACTTCAGTGAGCATTATATCCACTCTATAAGAGAGTCTGTAAACACATTCAACTATTTTTATGAGTTGATCTCAAGGTAGAGGGACCTTGAGTGGGTTTATTTTCTTATGGGGAAAGCTGTTGAGAGAATCACTGGTAAGACTTTTTGCTCATAAGACTTACAAGGTGCAAGTAGTAGAGAACGTTGCTGCTCGTAAGACTTACAGGGGTGTAAGCAAGAGAGAACATTGCAACTCGTAAGATTTGCACAGGTAAGCGGGAGGGAAAGGTCTTCGGGATTGCTCTACTTGTAAGACTTACCGTAAGGGGGAGTATCTCGGTAAGAGATTTGTAAAAGGCTTCATAAGTGCCTGGCTAAACTTGTGGTTTGTAAAGGCTTTTCTTGTGCTAGGATTAAACAAGAAGTAGATTTGAAAATCTTAGGAGGAGCCTGAGGACTAGACGTAGGCCATCACAAATTAGACCGAACTAGAATAAATCACAGTTTGCATATTCTCTTCCCTAAGCTCTTATATGTCCAGCATATATTATTTTATCTAACTATTGATTTATGATTCATTAGTTTCATACTTACTGTTTTCATTAAGATACAAAAAGTTTTCCAAAGTTCTTAAGTTTTTATCTTACACCCAATTCATCCCCCTTCTTGGGTATCATCCGGTTCTAACAGAAATCACCTTTCAAAATCACAAAATACTAAAAAATGAGGGTTTGCTGCAGCCAAGAATTCTCTGGCTGCAGCCAAAACGTGCATAGAAGGTTTTTTACTGCAGCCAAGAATTTATGGCTGCGGCCAAAACTCACACAGAAACTTTTGCGCTGCAGCCAAGGAAACTTCAAAAATTCATAATTAATTCCAGAAAAATTGAAATGAGGTGATCCTAGAGCCAAATGAAAGGTATTTAAGTCCTCTTTATAGGAAAAATATGGATCAAGGCTGTCCATAACCACAAAAATACAGAATTACACAAATATCACACTGCTCCAGAATCAAGTTCAGTTTCAACCTCAAACTTTAGACAACCCTAACTCCCAGATCATAAAATGAAATGCCATAATTTATAGGTCCATTTTCTTGGGATGTGAACTTCAATACTGAAAAGTTTCAGAATTTTATGACATCATTTGCTCATTCAAAACGGCAACACAAACAGACTGTCTAGAACAGAGTTTCAAAAGACAGAATTCCAGATTTTGAATCTTTGCTTCCAATGGTCCCATTTTCATACCAAACATAATTCCCAAATAAATTTTCACAAGGAATCCATTGGATACACCAAATATATCAAATTCATATCACATTGACATGTTTCACCAATAATCACAACATGTCAACACAATGTCACAACCTAAACTCACATTGCAATTCTTTACTTTCCAAAGTTCCAAACCAATTCCAATGAACATATAACATAATAAAACACCAATTGCACCTCAAAACACATGACAATTCATGCATTTATAAATTACCACAAAATTAGGGAAAAATTCACAATTCACAAAACTCATCCACAAATCACAAAACTTAGATCAAAAGGCTTCAAATACTCACCTCTTCCTCTTTTCCAAACCAGTTCTTTGATTCTTCATCTTTCCACTTTTCCTCAAAAGATAAAACACCTCCTTTCAAAAATCTAAAACCATAGAGATGAAGCTCTCATCACTATGAACAATATTAAAGATGGGTGCTTAAGTTAAAGAGGACCATAAACCAACCAAAACTCACCTTGTTCTTTTCTCTTTCCTCCTCCTTGCTAGGCGAAAATGGAAGACAAGAGAGAGAGTGGAGAGGATGATTCTACCCCTTGATCTATTGAACAAATCAATTTCAACCATTGATCTTGAAGTTACCAATGAGTTTCCTCTTTGGTAACTGATCAATTGGTCAGTAATTTTATCAAAAAATTCTCTACAATTTATTTTCCCCTGATTATGGCAATTCCTCTTGAATCACCACCAAACACACCATATTATTCCTTTTCTTCCACAAGGTGCCCTCCCCTCTATTTTAAGTCAATTTAGATGTTAATCCATAATTGAGCTTAAATACAAGGTTTCGGCGCTGCTCACAACACCTACGAATCACATTCGAATCTCAAATCACATCGGATTCTCCAAAAGGGTTATTTATCACTAATCACATCCACTTTTAGATTCATTAACCCTTAATCACAATTTGGGATCTTGCTAAACCAGGGCTTAGTAGTTCACTAAACTTAGGTTTATTCTCTAGTCTCAAGTCTCAAAATTTAGGGTATTACATCATATGCATCACATCCTCATATATCACCCAATACTCATGTAGATGAAAATACTTCCATTGATGAAAAGGAGCTTACAACAAAGGAATTGCTTCAATGTCTTCTAGATAGTCAAAATAAATTCTTGAGAATTTTTGAAGAAGAGAAAACTAATGATTGTAAGCCCCTTTCGTAATTAATATTCGAAATACGCAATTAAAGGGAAATAGAGATCAATAACAATCAAATAACATTTTACTAAACCATTACATGACGGGTTTTCATAAATACATTTCGAAATCATTTATAAACTGGTCTCACATTCACATTCTGAATACAATTACTACACAAAGATAAATCACATTTATATAAATATCAGAGTATGTAAAATAATTCCCGGCCAATCCCGGGTTTCATTTATTAACTCAAACTTTATAGGACACATTCGCCCATTACAAGCCCTCATATGGGGATTACATAAATCCATCCCAAATACATAACAAATCCTCATCCACATGCATATATACACATTCAAATCCATATACTCCAAACTATGATAACCAACTACCGAATCTTCAACCCGAAGGAAGTCCTTGCCGCCCTTGATTACTTACTCTATCCTCGATCAACTACCCTATCTGAAAGGTTAGTAGGGGAGGGTGAGATTCAAGAGAATCTTAGTAGGACAATAATATCAATATGCATGTATGATAAATATTTATTGCATGACATGCTTGCATCACATAACTAATGCAAACTCAATGGCAAATTTGTAAGCTCAATGCTTCAAACAATATACTGATGGCCATAGCATAAATTGAAACATAGCTTCAAATTACACATAATCATGCAAAGCTAAGACATGCACCAACACATTAACACAGATATCAAATACATGCAGGAGAGATATGCTCCCTACTCTCTTTCCACTAAGCTCCAGCTCCGGCTACTCACGATCAGGGCGAACACCAACCCTATAACCAAAACAAGGACACAGGGTTAATCCCTTTTCCAATCCTTAACTTTTAGACACTTAAGTTGGTTATCATTCATGACCTTTAGGTGGCTACTCAAAGCCTAAACACATACCTAAAGGGTTGGGAAATACTTGACCAAAAACCACCTTTTGAATCCTTAAAATCCCCTTTTTGACTGTAGCACTCGAGTGAAGATGACCTCACTTGAGTGATGGATGCCTTTCACTCGAGTGATAACCTCAACACTCAAGTGATACCTCCTCAAGCACCCAAGTCCTACCAAGTAAAGCCCAAAAAGTGACTACTTGAGAGCCACTGAACCCTTAAAATGGCAAGCTCACTCGAGCACTACCTACAACACTCAGGTGCGATCACAACACTTGTGAGTGCACATTCACACTCTTGCCAAATTGCCCATGAGTGTTAACCAAGATGCGGCTCCAAGTGCCAAAATGCATGCTTACTCGAGTGACACATGGTGCACTCGAGTGATAACCCTTATCACTCGTGGGTGAACTAATGTACTCTCACAACTTCTACATGCAAGTACGACCAAAACAGAAGGGAAATGGGAAGATACCACGCTGCACTCTAGTGAGGACCAAGCACACTCGAGTGATGCTTATCAAACCCCAGAAAAATGCAAAAAACTTGAATTCTCCCAAACTTAACCAATATGTCTCCAATGGTTCCTAAACTCTAACACAAGGCAATATCCACATAATTTCACTCAAGGAATCCATTGGAAACCTCAAAACATCCAAAATCCTATTACAATAACATTTTCCCCCTATGGTCACACTTATCACGCACATTACCCAATTTTATTACTTTACACCCAATGCTCTAAATCAATTCCAATGACACCAAAACACACTATGGCATCATTTTAACCACAATACACCACCAATCAACCATTATACCAAATTAGGGCAAAAACTACAAATCACAAATCTCATCAAACAATCACAATATATAGATCAAAAGGGAGATATCACTCACCTCTTCCTCTTTCTCAAAGCTAATCCTTGATTCTTCATTTTCCAAGATTCCTCAAGCTCCCAAAACGCCTTCTTTCCCATATCTAAAACCATAGCAATAAAGCTCTCATTATTATGAACAACTTTAAAGAAGATGATTTAAGCTAAAGAGGATAAAAAGCTAACCAAATATTACCTTTTTACTTTCTCTTTCCTCCCTCAAGCTCAAGGAAAATGGAGGAAGTAGAGAGAGAAAGAAAAGCATGAAGAAGACATAGATTTTTTGCCCTCACACACACACACACCACCGACTTGAGGGAAGAGAGGAGAGAGGGAATGGTTTAAAAGTTTGACCAAAATCCAAGGGCTCAAATGTTGCCACTTGTCATGATCGCCCCACATCTCCCATAAGCTCACATACACACAAGCACATAGGATTTTGCCCCTTGATCTATTGCACAATTCAATCCTAGCCATTGATTTTGAAATTACCAATGAGTTTCCTCCTCAGTAATTGATCAATTGGTCGGTAACTTTACCGTTTTGCCCCTGATTATGGCAATTCCTTTGGAATCACCATCAAACTCATTTTCATATTTCTTAATCTAATTTGGGATCCTGCTAAACCAGGCCTTGGCAGTCCACTTAATCCAGGCTTATTCTCTAAGCTCAAGTCTCAAAATTCGGGGTATTACAATGATCATACTCAAGAAGTAGCATTTCAAATTGATGAAACTGCTTTTAATCTTGAGTCTTTGAATCAAAAAAGAATTTTTGATGATATATCAAAATGTTCTCCTATAGAAGATGAGATAGAAAATGAACAATTGACTATGGGGAGTGAAGAAGTACCACTACTAGATTGTGATAATATTTGGGGTGATTGTAAGTTAGAAATTAATAAAGAAGAGAACAATACGAAGTGTCTAGAAAAGGTTTTGATTATGGAACCTAATCTATGTGAGTTTGATGATGAGGTAATTGTAGACGTTCGAAGAATTGTTACAGATAATCCTCCTAGTGAAGTTTTGACTTTTATTGGTGAGAGTCAAGAGGATTTTATTAGGTGTTCTAAATTCTTAGAAGCTTCAACATTTGATTGTCTAGATATCCATGTTATGTCTTCTTTGAATTTAATGAATGCATGTCCTATGAAATTGCTAATGATTGATGAAGTATATGTAATTAATGTGAATGAGCACATTTTCTATTTTAAACCTTGTTGCATGAAAATAAATAGAGACAAGGTGGTCATGTTGTTTGATACTTATGATTAGGTGCTTGTTTTGCAACGTCTGGCTAAAGACTATAAACTTAGTGCTTCTTGGGAGGCAACCCAAGGTTTTGGTAATTTTTTTTTCTTTTTATTTTTCTAGATTTGTTTTGATGTTCGTATTGTAACCCTTGATAAGGTGTGCCACCTTGACAACAATGATAAGGAGAAATTGAGAGTGCAAATCAAGAACAAATAGGGGAGTATTCTTCTACATTACTTTAAATTGTTGTTGAATTTGCATATGCTAGATATTGATCATGATTGTTATTTAGCGTGTAACACTTATTGCTAAATTGATGCAACTCTAAACCCTTAGGAACTTATATCACACCTGCACCTAAATATGATTAAATAGTTTCATTCTTCCTTACTTTTGCTATTTCATGTTGCCTGTTCACATTGAGGACAATGTGAAATTTAAGTGTGGGGGAGATACCATTGATTTTTGCACAACTTGTCCTTAAGTTTTTAATTGTTCTTGTGCATAAATAAAATTTTTTTTGGAAACTTGTGAACAACAATTTTTTTTACTCTTGAAAGTTGAGATTTTGATTACGAACATTGTTAAGGTTGGTTTGATTTAAACTTGAAATGATTGAATTAACTCATTTTTGTGTTCTTAAGTGTTAGTAAATAGGCAAAGATCTAGCTGGGGTGATTCACTTTAGGACGTTAAATAACCTGTGAAAAATTTGAGCCTATATATTTATTTTCCAAGAGAGAGTACATTTATTGTGATTTCATCTCTAGAACTTGTCTTAAATCTCTGTTGAAGCTGAAAATTCCCTTTCTAGACATAAATATGATTTAGGCATTTATTTTCATTCTTTACTTTAGTTAGTTAAATAAAAAAATAAAGGGGATTGAAGGGATAAGAAAACCAAAAAAAAAAGAGAGAAAAGAATAATAGCAACAATAACTCCACTGATTTCTCTAGATTTGACTTAGTGACCGGGGGCACTTCATCATCAATATTGGTACTTGTGTCAAATGGTTAATTTAAAGAGGGTTATGAGTTGGGTTAAAAGCTTCTTAAGGTGCCTGTTGGAGTAACTGAGTAACCGGTGCTGTATCACTCATGTGCAAAGTAATGTCAAAAGGGGACCTTCAACAGCTCAAGAGAAAAAGAAGGTTGTTGGAGTAACTGAGTAACAAGTGCTGCATCACCCATATGCAGGGTCGTGTCAAAAGGGGATCTCTAATTGCTAAAAAAAGAAATAAAACAAAATAAAATGTTCATTCCTCATAAAATTTCCCATCATTCTTCATGTCCTTTATTGAACTACTTGACACTAACTAAAGTTTTATCCATGATCAAGTCCTTTTGATTTATGTATGCATTGGGATAATAAAGTGGATATTGAGATGATAAACAAGCCTGTGGTAGATGAGTTGCTATAAGTAGAATTGAGTGAAACATAAGCCCTTAATTATATTAAGAGATGAGTGAAAACACTTGCCTTGTGAGGGACATTCTATTGTGTTTATCTTTTACCAAGTTATTTGCCTTGCTGCTTGCATTTTTAGAATGTGGAAAAGAATTCTACGAAGGTCTAATTTTGAGAGTTTAAATTGGTTCTACTTTTATAATGTTTTCTTTAAAATCTTGCTTCCAATATTTTCTTGGGAGAATTACACTCAAGTCCTAAAGAAGAAAAGAAATGAAAAAATAGTCCCTGAAGATTACAAAATGAAAAAATGGTCACATGGAGTTGTCACTACATGCTCATGGAGTTGTTAATGAGTTGTCAACATAGGCTCTTACAGTTGTTAATGGGACCATTTTTTCATTTTATAATATCTAGGGACCATTTCTTTATTTATTTTCTTCCTTAGGACCTAAGTGTAATTCTCCTTATTTTCTTTGGTGGTTTACAAGACTTGTTATTACCTTCCTTATCGCAAATACTACATTTATTGCTCTTACATTTCTTGCTTAATTTTTTAGCTTGAGGTGGTTGAGAGGGCAGAGGTGCAGGTGTCACAACTAGTGTTCTTTCTTCAGTTTGAACACACACATATTTCTTCCTCCTTTGATGTGCGTCTTCAGGTTGAACCCTTTTCTTAGTTGGTCTGCTAGGTAAGGATGAAACTAGTGGAGGTTGCATGGGGAGGAAGTTTTTGGTACCCCAGAATTGCTTGCCACTCACAGGTTGCAACTTTGTTGTATAACTAGCAAGGTATGTTTCCTTGTGATAGTTGTAATATCCCAAAAAAGTGATTAAGGGCTAATAACTTTAAAAGTGGATATAATTATTGTTGAATAAACACTTTTGGAGAATGTGTGATGGGAATTTGGATATTTTAATGATTCCAATGGCTTCCTTGTGAAAATTCGTGTGGGGAGAGTGTTTATTGTGAAATTGGAACTATTGGGAACAATCGTGCAAAAGTTGAAAACTTTGTCCATTGAAACTCTGTACAGGGCAGCCAATTTGTATGGACGTTTTAAATAGGCAAATGGTGTCTACAAATTCTGAAATTTTTCAGTATTAAAGTTCACATGTCAAGCTTCAAAATGAACATATAATTTGTATCATTTTGATTTGTGACCTAAGATTTTTGGATTTTTGAAGTTTGCCCAGCCGAATTAATTATTTTCTGGAACAGTATGCAAAGATTGACATTCTGGGAATTTTGTGGTGATTTTCAGTAATTGACAATATTTTTCCTATGAAGAGGACTTAAATATCTTTCATTTGGCTTTGGAATCACCTCATTTCGATTTTTCTAGAATTAGTTATGATTTTTCAAAGTTAGGGCAGAAAATCTGCCAACAAATCCGAAAATGGAAAATTTGTGATGGTAACTTTGTAATTATGGGATAATTTGTGATCAGCCCATTTTGGCACAAAATTGGGCCCCTGGACGTGCATATGACTGACCAAGAAGAGGAAAGAGTGGTTGGAATTTAATTGGGCTTGTGAATCATTTATATGTAAAAAAAGGATTTGTGTACATAAAGTGGATTTTTGGAAATTCCTAAATATGACATAAGCAAGCAATACCATGACATGAGCCTAATGTTATAAAACAATCACAACACCTTTTCCCTTCCATTTCCCGTCGTCTTTTCCAGCAGCACAAACGTGAGAGAGAGCTTGGAGAAAAGAGAGAAAAAGAGGAAGAAATCTCGCAAGGTAAGCCGATTTCTCCGACGATCTAGCTCCTAGCGCGTATAACTCCGACTCTAAGCTACTCCTCTTTATTCTTTAAGGTTGTGAAGCTCAAACTTTGGTGTTTCAAAGAGGCTAGGGTTCAGCCAAATTTGGGAAAAGCTAGTGGGAGCTTGAGGTAACTTCCAAACTTTCGTATATTGCTTATTCTGGCTGCTGTGGGCAATTTAATCGGTGAAATTTCGCCGGATTGCCATTGGTTTTAAATTTTGGAAATTGAGTTTCCTAAGGGTTATGCTGCCCAATTTTGGTTCAAATGGTAGTTATAACCTAATGTAATGGTTAATAAAGTGGTTAGGAGTAGAAAGGAACGCGTTTACGGAGCCGAAATCGTAAAACCCCAATTTTTCCCGGAGAACATGTATATTTCGGCCAAGGCTGTAAATGGGTCTTAGAGTTGGATTTTCAATGATTTGATGATTCCATTGGATTCAGTGGGCGAAAATAGGTGGGGTTACAGTTGGGCACTTTTTCAAAAAAGGCCGAGAAAGCATAATTACGGAAACACCCCTAAAACCCTAAAAGTAGGGCTGCCAAGGGCAATTTCGTAATCTAACATTGAATTTGATAATTCCGAGTCTAGAAATGGATTCCTTGGGCGAAAATATGTCAGGATAGCCCATGTCAAAATTTTAAGAAAAGTATAGCCGGACCGGGTACGGCGGCCCGGGCCGGGTCCCCAGGGGTATTTTTGTAAATTTTCATTATAGACTCATATAACCCCAAGTAACACTATGGAAGTGTCTAAATGGTGCATTTGGAATTGTAGGATTCGATATTTGCCGCCCTCGGGAGCCAACTGCGCCGAAGGACGTCAGGAAAGGACAAGGTAGTGACTCTCTCTTATACTATGTGTAATGCTCTGTATGTTTGTGTTATCACTGTTTTGTGATGAATCTTTGATGCTGCTACGGTTACAGCTGGTGATAGCTGTCGTTTACAGCGCAAGCTGTCGTTTACAACGTAAGCTGTCGTTATTGTGATTACAGCGTAAGCTGTCGTGATGGTGATTACAGCGTAAGCTGTCGTGATTATGATTACAGCGAGAGCTATCGTATTGTGTATACAGCCGTGAGTGCTGTCGTTTGTGGTGAAAACCATGTATCTCTGAATTGCTGCTGCTGTTGCTGTTTGTGATTTATATACATGCTTTGTGTTTATGCATTGTGTGAGTGATTTGTTACTACTGAGATTCTCTCGAATCTCATTCTTTCCTATGACTAACATTTCAGACAGGGCGTGTGGCTCAAAGGAGAGGCGGCCAACCCGGAGCAATTAGGACCCTTAGGGGTATATAGTTGACTTGGAAACGTTGGTTATCCATTTTGAACCCGGGATTACTGTATATTTTGAAATAGGAATATTATATTCAATTTTGGTTGTGTAATCCCCTAGTGGATACTTATAAACCCTCAGGTTATATATGTATAGAACCCGGGAGTTGCCGGGGAGACGGTTATACACTCTAATATGATTGAATGTATATTAACTGCACAGGTAATTATATTCGAATATTAAAATTGAGACCAGGATGGGAAAAAGAGTTTTGAAAGTTTTTGTGAAAATTTTACTGTGAGACAGAAAGTTTAAAACAAGGTTAAAGCATCCAATGGTCTCTAATCCGATTTAAATATGTGTTATCGAATTATAATTACGTGTTTAAAGTTAGGGGGTTACAATAGTCATGTGAACCTTGTGTTTTATGATCAATTTTAGCATGATACAAAGCGCATATTGCATGTTGGCATGGGATTCCTATTAAATATCATGCTCTACAAGTGAACATGTTCCTATTAAGCTATACCGAGTATCTATCATATCCCTTAATCACCTCATATCCTTGATCCCCGTGAAAGGAAACTTTGTAATTTACAACAAGGTACCTATTAATCTCAAACAGCTCCATACACTTTAAGCTATAATCACTTTTCCAATTCCTTACATTTCTCTCACACTTAAGCCTATTTGCCCATCATTTGAACTGTTATGCCATAGAACATCTTAATTACATGGAGGTACCTATATTCATCAATCCATGCATTTAAAGACTCACTAATATTGTTGTCAACCATCTAAGACTTACATCTAGTTGTGAAATAAGCCCTTGCCCATGCTTTAGGATTGTAATCCATGACTATTCTAGATGCTTTTGAACTCAAGGCACAATGAGCAGTGAGATTATCTTTAAACTATTCCACAAAAAAACTCCTAGCATAAGAGAACTTTTTTTTTTCATCATATTATTTCCCCTCCAAGTTGTAACCCCCTTCAACCTCAAGGCCAAGATTTAGTTCATAAATACATGATTATGTGAGATTAGAGACTATGTATGATGATTTAGGACTTATTAAAAGTAAATTTCCCAAAATCAGGGTTTTCAAAAAACTTTCCAAAACCTGTTCAATAATGGTTTCATACTCACATTTCAAACATAAATGGCATGTACGTGTTGATTCCATTCATACATATCAGAGTACAAGGTAAATTCCTGACACACTCGACCCTGATGTGTCATAGTGAACATTCGAACTTGATTCCTGGGCCTTTGTTCCGTCTGCAATTGTGGGCACTTAGTAGAAAAATGACTTGACTGTTTGCAATTGAAGCAAATCACCTCCCCGGTGCAGGTTCTACCCGGATGGTACTTTCTACACTGATTACATATTGGTCCCGTTGGAGGTCTCTAATCACCACGACCCCTAGATTGATAGGGCTTTTTGTTACCACCCCCATATGAGGATCCTTGCCCCTTCTGCTTCTGGGAAGTATTTGCCTTGCTAGGCTCATTCCGGCTACCACTACCCTTAGATAGGTACAACTCCCTCATATTGTTCTCAACAATTCTACACTGCTCTACCGCCTTATTGAAGTTAGTGAATAGTTGGGCAGCTAACCTCTTCTTTAGTTTACGCCTTAAGCCTCGGATAAGCATATCAGAGCTCCACTCCTTATTATCCTTACTTTGGAGGTAGGAAGAGTATAGTGAGAGCCGGATGAAACGGGAAAGATACTCATCAAAGCTCTCTGTATCACTCTGCTTGATGGCCAGGAATTCAGATTCCTTCTCAAGTCTCACTGACTAAGGGAAGTACTTCTTGTTAAATTGCTCTTGAAACACCTCTTAAGTCAATGGCACATTCCGGTTCTTCAATGACATGGCGATATTCTGTCACCATCGGTCTGCATCTCCCTCTAGCTTGTACACTGCTAGCTTTGCCTTCACCTCCGATGAATACTCGAGGACTTTAAAGATTTTCTCTAACCGGTTTATCCAGTCCTCAGCAACTTGGGGTTCGAACCTCTCTTTGAACACCAGAGGCATATGCTTGTAAAACTTAGAGACCCAGTATTACAAGTCTCTTCCCTCACGAACAGGTACCCCTTGTGACTCTTGATTGGGCACCGTGTGAGGTGGGGATTCATAGGATCAATTTGACTCCTCAGTTGTCTCCTCATGACGAGTCTCAGTATGAGTCTCTTCTTGTGTAGTTTGGACCTTTTCCTCATTACGTTTAGCCCTTTCCTCTCTGAGCTCTTCCCTCAGCTCAGCTATCATGTCTCGTTGCTCCTGTATGAGATCCATCATTTCTTGCATAGGGTCAGGTGGATTGTCATTCAACTCCTCCACCTCTGGGTCCAGTTTGGGTCTAGGGCAAACTATTTTGTCCTTTAATTCTACAAATAATTCACCACATCAGTACCATAGCAATGTATACACATAGTCCATAAAGTTTATATATATCCACAGTCAGCAGAAATAATTATGTGTATACAACAAATAATTCTAAGTCATCATCTATGATTAAGGCAACCGCTATGGCAACTATCCTAGTAAATTCTACCCTTGCTAGGAACTACATCTCTGATACCACAAATGTAACCTCCTTCAACCTCAAGGCCGAGATTTAGTTCATAAATATGTGATTATGTGAGATTAGAGACCATGTATGATGATTTGGGACTTATTAAAAGTAAATTTCCCAAAATCAGGGTTTTCAAAAAACTTTCCAAAACTTGTTCAACATTGGTCTCATACTCATATTTCAAACATAAGTGACCTGTACGCGTTGATTCCATTCATACATATCAGAGTACAAGGTAAATTTCTGATACACTCGGATTACATTAATCAATAAAGGGTTCTATAAGGCGTAATGCCTATAATCTCTTCCCTTTACCAAGGGATCACACAAAACTATTGTAACACCCCAATTTTCAATTAAAGGCTAATGGTAATTATTGAGGATAATTATCGAATTAAAGTGGAATAATTATGGGTTTGGTAGCTATATTAATTAATATGCCATAACTGTTGGGAAAATTGAAAGAATGGCTCTAAATTAGTGATTAATGGAATAGATTAATTACTAATTAAGAGGGCATGAGATGTGAAATTAAAATGGATAATGAAGTGGTTAGAGTAACTAGTTGGGTTACTTGCTTTATTGAAGCCAATGAAAAGTTGACATGTGGCAAAGGGAGGTGAAGCAAGAGAGTGAGGAAAAGCCAAATGAGATATTTTAATAATTTCTCTCTCTCTTTCCTCATTGTTTTCGCTGAAGAGTGTGGGAGGGAGTATCATTTATTCATCTTCTCCAACTCATTTCCCTCTCTTCCTTCTCTCTCTCACGTTTTCTCTCTTCTCTCTCAGCTGGGCGCCATTGTTGGCCAAGAAAGAGGAAGTGAAACTTGGATTTTGAGGTAAGCAAATGGCCTCAAATGCCAAAATGCTCTTCACTAATATTGTTCCTTGAGCTAAGAGCTTTCATCCTTTGGTTTTAGATTCTCCATTGGTGGTGATTTGAGGAATCACGAAAATGTACAAGTTGGAGAATCATGAAGTGCCTTTGGGAAAGTTGTTGAGGTAAGTGAAAGCTTCATTTTCATATAAGTTTTGTGGCCATTGGTTGGGCCTTAAACTTCTGGAATTTTAGCCCTAATTTTGTGATTTAGGGTCTTGTGGTGTTTGAATTATTGTTGTCATAGAATTAGTGCCTTGTTAAGTGTTTTGAATGAATGGTATTGAATTGAAGCTTAAATGTGCAGTTTGGCACTTTTTGTGTTGGTTTTGTGCTTTGGTCAAAACAGGGCATATAAATGGGTTGTGATTTTGGTCATTTTGAGGTTACCATTGTGTTCCTTGAGTGATTTTGTGTGGGAATAAGCTTGGTTATTAATTTTGGAGTTATTGAACACTTTGGTAGAAAATTGGAAATCTGTTTGGTTTAAGCTCTGTTTTGTGCAGTAATTTGGTATGAGCGTTTTGAGTGACCAAATGGTATTGGAAAATTATGAAACTTTCTAGTCTTAAATTTCACATCCCAAGCTTCAAAATGGACATATATTCTGTGTCATTTCGTTGAGTATTCTGTGAGATATGGTTGTCCAAAGTTTGGGATTGAAACAGAACTCTGTTTTGGGGGCAGTGAAGAGTGTTGTGTAATTCTGGAATTGTGTAGTGATTTCCAGTGAAGGGCTATATTTTTCCTTGAAAGAGGACTCATATACCTTTCATTTGGCTTTGGAATCGTTCCATTTTGATTTTTCTAGAATTAGTTATGGTTTTTTGAAGTTCAACCCAGAGTCAGGAAATTTCTGGGCCGCGGCCCATGAGTGGCAGGCCGCAGCCCACGGCCTTCTGACCATATTTGGGCCGCAGCCCAAGGAAGGGCGGGCCGCGGCCCACCCCTGTGTTCCAGCACTTTGTGTTTTCGAAAGGTGACCTTCAACCTTTTGTTTCCCAACCTTTTAGGGCTTTCATTAGAGGCATTTGTGGTCTCTTGAGAGTTCTAAATGATAACCATTTAAGTGATAAGAGTCATTGAGAATTTGGAAAAGAGAATGATCCTATGTCCTTGATTTGGTTATAGGGTTTGATATTCGCCTTGATCATGGTTTGACATCCGCTCGGATCGCGAGTAGCCGATGCTGGAGCATACGTGGAAAGAATAAGTGTAGGGAACTTACCTCTCCTGCATGTATTGATATTTGTGTTTGTGTATTGATGCATGTTATTGCTTTGCTTGATTATGTGAAACATATATGAATGATTGAAGCTCTGTTTCTATTTATGCTATGGCCATGAGTATGTTGTTGAAACATTGAGCATGCGGATATATCATTATGTGAACATGAGTTATTGTGATGCAAGCATGTCATGCATTAAACACTTATCTTACATGCATATTGGTATCTATTTCCTACTGGGATTCTCTAGAATCTCACCCTCCCCTACCAACATTTTAGGCAGGACAAGTGGCTCGAGGAAGGAGCAAGCGACTAGGGGTGGCGAGAATCCCTTATGGGCATTCAGACTTGGTAGTGGTTATCAATACTATTTGGGATAATGGTAGTGGATTTTGATGTATTTAGAATTGTATATGTTGTGGAAGTGTATTTGGAATGGAATTTGTGTAATCCCCATTGATGAATTGTAAAGGGCGTATGTGCCCATGAACCTTTAGTGAAGATATGAACCCGGAATTGCCGGGATTGTTATTGTGCACTCTGATATATTATGAATGTTAATTATTTTCGCAATGTAATTGTATTCGAAATGTGAATGTGAGACCAGGTTAAAGTGTTTGATTTTGAATTGTATTTGTGAAAACCCTATCTTAAGGATGGGGAATGTAAATGAATTTTGATTATTATTGGTCTCTATTTCACTCTAATGTTGTATTTTGGATATAATTACGGAGGGGGTTACAACTATACTAGGAATTCCAATATATACAATTGTTTCCAAAAACATCTAAATAATTTACATGATAACCAAAGTCCAAAATAATTTCCTACACTGGAGCTCTATCCGCTCTTTGTCGCACGTTTTCCCTTAGATCCTTCGGCCTTATCTAAGTTTTTTTTTAGAGTGAGATTCTAAAGAATCCCTATAGTGTTAAATCACTCATAATATGCATAACAACAAAGCATAAAAGCAAATCATCACATAACACACAGTAACTATAATGGCAGTTACAGCGGCAAGGGCAGGTATGACTTGCGTCCCCTTACGTTTGCTCACGCTGAAGCACTCTCGCTGTATTGCACCATCACAGGATCATATCACATATATCACCACAGCTAGGATCCATATAAAATATTTCACATACATACAGCCACATTGGCCGGATACTCAAACAGGAATCCACAATTCCACAACTCACCTTTGGCAGTTACAATGGTAGAAACAATGACAGGGGTAAGTGTGATAACCATCACCCCTTACGACTGCTCACGCTGTATTGCACTATGAGAGATAACACAATGGCCTCATGCTAAAGATGTTCAAAAAAAATAATGATAAGTCATGCATGCCAAGCATCATACACAACATAAGAGAAAAGTCACTACCTTGATTCTTCTGGGCGTGCTCTGGCGTCGGTCTCTCCCAAGTAGGGCAAATGTCAAATC
This sequence comes from Inga oerstediana, assembly GCA_963210345.1. Taxonomy (NCBI): domain Eukaryota; kingdom Viridiplantae; phylum Streptophyta; class Magnoliopsida; order Fabales; family Fabaceae; genus Inga; species Inga oerstediana. Next base: position 46,434,457 of record OY723407.1, read on the forward strand.
CTATATTCATAATTAGGGACGAAGTATTATTCTCTATACCAATACACAAATAACTTGATATCACTTAATTTGGTTATCATTTATGCTCTTTAGGAAGCTACACTTGCCTCTAACAAAAGCCCCTAAAGGGTTGGAAGAACTATCCCAAAGATCTCCTTTTAGAAGTATAAGTACTGGTATCTTCCACTGAGACACTTGAGTGAAGATGACCTTACTCGAGTAATAATGTACGAACACTCAAGTCATAGAAGCAACACTCGAGTGTTAGCCTCACCCTCACTCGAGTCCTAGGAAGTGTGGTACAGAAAGTACTCATCCGAGAGCAGAAAGGAATGACAGTAACCAAAATTGCTCATTGCACCCGAGCATGACCTCTATCACTTGAGTGGAAGCCTAATGCTCACCCGAATACCCCAAAGTGAGGTTCAGGAAGTGCTCACCTAAGAGCACAAGAAACTTTCAGAGAGGGACATCACTCGAGCATGAATAGAAGCACTTGAGTGATGGCTTAGCACTCGCGAGTACTAAGACACACTTTTAAGAAGTTAGTTGCGAGTGATAACCCAAGACAAAAGTTCATGGTGTCAAACACACCATCACTCGAGTAGGAACCCTCCACACCCACAAGTGAGGAAATACTCTTGCCCTTTGCACACGGAAGTGTAATATGAAACTAGAACTAGAAAGGGAAAATACACTACCACACTCGAGTGGAACCCATTACCACTCGAGTGATATTCATTCCGCACTCGAGTAGACCCCTGACCACTCGAGTGATATAGACCAGAAACCAGAATGTAGAAAAAATGACAGCACTTCCCAACATTAGCCCAAGTGATTCTAATGGTCTCAAACTCTTATCCAAGGCTACTCCCACACAAAAATACCCAATGAATTCAATGGAACCATCATAAACACCAAATTTCTATTCCATTATCATACTTTGGTTTTGGACAACATTAACATCAACATTCCAAAATTATCTAAACTTCATAATTTAGACCCAAACCAATTCTATCCATTCAAACACATACCAAAATACCATTTACCATAACCATATTATGCCAAACTACCAATGACCTTAATTTTAGAAAATAAGGTCAAAAACTTCAGAAATTCCAAACTTATTCATTTGGCACAAAACATAGATAGAAAGGTTTCTCTTACTCACCTCTATAACTTTGCCAAAGAGATTTCTTAATTCTCAAAGCTTCAAAATTCCTTGAGAGCTCAAATCAACAACAAATGGCAAACTAGAATGATCAAAATGAAGCTCTTAATTCAAGGAACAATATTAATGAAATGAGTTTTGGCATTTGGAGTCATTATCATACCTTAAATCAAGCTTTTTCTCCTTCTCTTTTCTTTATCAATGGCGCCAAACAAGAGAGAGAGGAATGAGAGAGATGAGCAAGATTTAAGAGTGAAAGAGATGAAGCAATGATGAGCTTCACACACCCATACTTCTTCCAGTGAAAAGGGAGGGAGGAAGAGAGAGAGAGAAAATAATAAAATAATGGGTGTTCGACTTTTCTCCCTTCACATATACATAATCCTGCCACATGTCACAATGCCATTGGCTTTCATAAAGTAAGTACCAATTAATCACTTTAATCGCTCCATTAGCCATATAGTCATACATCTCATTTCTTATTAGTTAGTAATTAATTTCCCCATTAATCACTGACTAATTAACCAACAATTCTCGTTCTTTCAATTTTCCTGATTATGGCACATTTATTAAAATTGCCATAAAATACATAATAATTCGGATTTAAATTCATAAATATCCATAATAATTGTCTTTAGCCCTTAATTAAAATTTGGGGCATTACACAAGTTATGCTCCAGTTAACATAGATATGCCTTACACAAAGCTAGCTCTTAGCATATGGGAATACTTCACTTACTGCTTGACATAGCATATGGGAATACTTCACTTACTGCTTGACATAAACCCTTTTAAACAAAATCACAAGGAAGCAAACCCAAAAAACGTAAGTTATAGCAAAAAATAAAATTAACTTTGAGTGAAATAAACATACTTAAGTTATCTTAGTTACCTCCTGTATATCTGACATGAAGGTGATGGTCTCACCTTCTCCTAGATCAAGAGAGCTTCTATTACACTCAATGAACCAAAAATATAATTGCATTATTCAAAGTCAAAGGTATTACTTCTTTGTTAGGTTATATTTACATGGTTGTCCATTTTTAAAAAATGAAACTGGGCTATGTATAATAATATATACATGCAAAATATTGAAAATTTATAGAATATAATGAATGCTATGATAGAAATAAGACAATGAAGGGATGAAGGTGTGATGAATGAGAGTTATGAATGGTGTGAAGGAAATGGAGCAAGGTCATATAACAAGATCCCATGAGACAAAAAAATTCACAAGACACATGTTTAACTACATTAATTTGTACCTTTTATATATTTCATCTTTGGATGTATCTTGATTTTATTTTAGGTAGTGAGTTTTGTATTTTATTATATGCGCTTACTCTATTTTTTTTCAATACTTGCACTTTTGTTTTAGAGGATTATTTAATTTGCCTTAACATAATTATAGGGGAAAATAGGCACGTTTGTTAAGCTAGAAGAGAGAGGGTGGGTCCCATATTACTTACTTCTATATAAACCCACTCTCCCTAGAAGATTAGGCATGACTTTCGATACCAATATTTCCTTCCCTCTTTCTATCATTTTGTTTTTTACACTTTCACACTTTCCTATTTGATGGAGAGGGTCGAGCCATGGTTAAACCTCAAAGTCTTTAGTTACGCCTGGCATCATTCAGCAATAGATGCAGATTCAGCTGCAACAAGGAGACTTTGTGGTGATTAAGCTATTCCTGGAGCCCAAGCCGGTTACACCCTCAATGTGCAGGGCAACACCTTCCTCTTGAGGGAGGGGTGGCTCTGGAGGGATGGATTTGCTACTATTGGGTCATTCTGTTGGAAGAGGTGGTTTGTAACAAAATTTTTGGTTGTGAGAAAAGTGGCACTAGTAACGACGAGTAAGAGGTGAAAGTGCCCACTTGAGCTTAAGGAGTATAAGTTCAAGCCAGAGACTCACTGAGACAAGGTTCTGGTGGTGGTGGTTTAGGAAACAAGTTGGTCTATTCTGTTTTGTTGTTGTCTGACTTAGTTTAGTTGAGAGCGTAGTGAGTAGTGGGTGGAGTTGGGTATAGTGGTTGCTTTTGCTTAGGTTCTTGAGATGGGTCCTGTTGACTTTCAGTAGTGAAGAAATATATATAGAGTCAAACCTTAAATACATTAAAATGTCATAGATTGGAATATATCTTTGAAGTGTTAAAACACAAATACATCCTCCTGAATACTTTTCTCCTTACTCTAAGGTCTCTTCACTTATCTAGACATTAACATTTGATCCCGGGTTTGAAATTCTTAGTTTATTGCAATAAGCCTCTAACTTTGCAAACTCATCTATGTAGTTCCCTTCTGTCTCTTGCATGATCTTCCTCTTCACCCTCTTGCATTTGTGTAAACCCACATGCATCTTCAAGTCTGTCTCAACCTCTTTTTGCATCTCACTAATCTTGAACCTAGGCATCTCTTACACTTTTTGCTTAAAGTGTTCTACTAACCTTATAACAGAGGCTCTTTGGTTCTTGTACACCCTTGCACATTTATGCTTAAAGTACAATGTCTTTATCTTAAACCTTACATTTGAGCCATCCCTAGAAGTATACAAGACAAAAGGGCAGCCCTCTTAACAAAACACTCTCAATAACCTCTTATCACTTCTTAAAATACTTAGATGGACTCTCATCTTAATGTAGTACCTATCCAAAGCCCTCTTTAGCTCCCTTTTTTCTAGAATAGTCATGCCCGATTGGAAAAGGGCCTAGAACATGATCCATTCTTATACTCACCAACACCTCTGAACTATTCAAGAGGCCTACTATCGAATTGGTGGCCTAAATCTTCATCCTCATGGTCACTTCCATTTTCCTTAGCCAACTCACCCACTTCAAAGTCATCATCAACATTCTCTTCTGTATTAGAGTAGTCGCTTGTAGCCACATAGCTCTCATCCTTACTATTATCATCCTCTATCCTGTCATCAATTTCCTTATAAGATGCACTTTCATCATCCTCAATCTCCTCATCTCTTTGCACTTCCCTTTCTCTTGTAAAATTTCTTCTATATCAACATAATTTCCATTATTGACAGTCTCTTCAACTCTTTGACTCTTAGCATTGTAGCTAAACTCAATACTATCTACACAAGCGTCATGTTGTTCTTTAATCCCCAAAACAACAATGTCCTCAATCCCCTCAAAATCATCCAAGTCAATTAAGTCTTGTTCATTTTCAGCTATGTCATTACCCCTCCCTTGTTTTCATTTTGCTGATTCTCTATATGGTTTCCATTTTTCCTAAAACCTCCCTTGTTTCAGTTTGCTTTATACCTCCCTCATTTCTATTTTGCCTCAACTCTTTATAAGCTCGAACATTGTCTACAATCTTCCCATAACCCTGATGCAAACAAGACTTATTGTGTTTCCAACTATTTCTTGCCAAATTGAAAATATCATTTAACTTGTTGAGAAACCTTATTTGCTTCTGTTCCAGGGTCTCTTGCATCATTTCCTTATCTATAATGCCACTCCTCAGATCGGATGCCAGTTTACCTGCAACGTAGAAAAATTTAAAGGAGGTTTTAGATGGCATTTCACTATTTGCACAACTAAACAAGATTTAATGGGCCCCAAACAATGCTTACCTAAGATTCCTTCTTGTTGCTTCTTTACCAAAGAATCTTGACTCACATGCACCAACTTTCTCTCGATCTTGCTTTCATAGACATTAACCCAAGATTTGAAAAAGTTTCTACCTTCCTCAGTCACTATCACTCTTCTTGCCTCTCGCATTTGAAGCTCTCAAAGTGGTCTCAGTTTTAAAGATCTTGATATGGTGTATGATTTAGGGTTCCTTTTAGGGATCCAATTATTTTATCCTAAATTCCAAAAAGTATATGCTTTCCTCAGTCGCTATCACTCCTGTCACCTCTCAAGTTTAAATCTCTCAAAGTGATATCAGGTTTGAAGGTCTTGATATGGTATGCGATTTAGGGTTTATTTTGTGGGTCCGATTATTTTATCCTAGATTCCAAAAAGTATCTACCTTCCTTAGTTGTTGTCGATCCTCTTGCCTCTCTCGTTTGAATCTCTTGAACTGATATAGGGTTTGAAGGTCTCTATATGGTATGCGATTTAGGGTTTCTTTTGGGGTTCTGATCATTTTATTTTTTATTACGTTTCCTTGATTTTGTTTTGGGTCATTTTACACCTTTACATGCTAGCTTCTTGGTCAATAATGGAGACTGATACGTGGACTTTAAGTGACCCAAGTCATCATCCACATCACCATTTATAGCCAAACATTCCCTCTTTAACAGTCAATGTTGCACTCTTTTTTAAACTTTATAGTCACTTTGTATCAAAAAAAGTTTATAGTGGTTGGTGCATTTTTGGAAAAAGTTCGTGGGTTGCCCCTTAACCCTATAATCTTTTATAACAATTGGCGATTGAATTGAAAGTATATCAAATTTAGATAGATTCTATTATTTGACTTAAGTCATTTTGATAGGAAGGTAATGTCAACATATGTCTATATAGCTATATCTAAAAATTCAACAACGATTAGTTCAATACTAATGAATGTCTGAGTTCTTTATCTTCCTCCACTTCATCTTATCTTCCCTTCTTAATGAATTTCTTAGTTGGATTTAATGCTACATGGATTTTAATTAATTACCATAAGAAGCTAATTATAAAGAACATTAAGCAAATAGAAAGTAGGAAAACACTCATACATATGGGGGGAAAACTTTATATTGTCAACTTTTTAAATTGAAGTATTAATATTTTTGATTAAATCTTAATTCAAAGATATAATTTTTTGTTTTAAAGAGAAAATTAGTAAACAAGTTCACATAGCTTCATATGATTTTTGGTCATATCTCTATAATCTTTTCATCATATCTTTATAATTTCACATGATTTTACTCCAAAGAAAATTAGTGAGGTCCTTATAATTTCAGATGTCAGATAAAAAGGGTAGAAAAAACTAAAAAGGATTGATTGAAAATCATGTGAATAATAAGGACATGGTATAAAAACTATAAGGCCCTGTTTGGTACGTGATATTTGAGGACAGGGAGTGGGATTAGATTAGGGATTGAATCAGAATGTGTCGTTTGGTATGAGGGACTATGGGTAACCAGGGATTGGGAATACCATGAAAGTGGGATTACTGCAAAGCCATCTCCCCCTGGTATTGTATTTTGAATCCCGGGATTGCAAAATTGTGAAGACAAAAATACCCTTAAATAAAATATTTCTAGACAAAAATCACCCCAATCATAACCTAAAATCCCTCTCAAATATTCACTACCTCTTTTTTTCCCCTCACCATCGACGTCTCAACTTCACACGGTTTCTCTCATCGCCGCTCACTCCGTCGCCCACTCCGTCGCCTCAGCACCAATCACTTTTTCCCTTTCTCTCCGTCGAAGATGTGCATTGTTAGCTATTAATTAGCGATTTGATTGTGATATCGAGATGTCTCTCATCTCTATATCAGAAGTCAAAGCCACGAACCTATTAGATGAGAGCTCTTTAATGTTTGTTAGCTTCGCAAATGGGTTTTTATTTATTTGTTTGGTCACTTTGAATTCATAGCCTTCTGATTTCCTGTTTTGCTGATTTCACGGCAATAAATATATCCTGTTTACTTAATTCTTCAGAAATATATTTGAAGTTTTTACTAGGTGAACCTTTCCAATTATGACGATCGCGACGATGAGTTCAACACTGATTTCCCTGAGGATTTGGTTGATCGATCAAGTTTGGGATTAGGACAGGGTATTTGAGTCTTTTTATAATTAGTACTTGTTTATCAAATAAGATTGGTAAAATCATTCCCTCCAATTAACACCTCATACCAAACATATTTTTAAAGCATCAATCCCAATCCCAATCCCAATCCCAATGCCTATCCCTATCCCTATCCCAATCCATCAAAATTCAATACCACGTACCAAACAGGGCCTAAGAACTTGATTAAAAATCAAGTAAATTTATAAGGACTTACAGTTTATATTTCCCAAATTTTAAATAATAATTAGTAAATAGGCAACTAAGGCCAATTGGGCCCGCAGTACTACTATGAAACAGAATAAAACAGTTTAACAAATAAACCCAAGCCCATTGTAACAAGAAATCTAAGCCTAAATATCTTCGGGTTGAGTAGCGGGTTATAATGACCCGAATCATGAGGGTTTCGCAAGAGAAAGCAGAAATACCTAGCAAGCAGTCTTCATTTCCCGTCGCAGCCGCTTGTACCCACATTTCTCCACCTTCTTCTTTCGCGCGCAGCAAGCAGTCTCTCGGAGTCACACAGCCGCCACCATGGGTAGGGTTCGTACAAAAACGGTGAAGAAGTCGTCTCGACAAGTCATCGAGAAGTACTATTCTCGAATGACCTTAGATTTCCACACTAACAAGAAGATTCTTGAGGAGGTTGCTCTCATCCCTTCCAAGAGGCTCCGGAACAAGATCGCCGGCTTCTCTACGCATCTCATGAAGAGGATCCAGAAGGGCCCTGTTCGCGGCATTTCCCTCAAGCTTCAGGAGGAGGAGCGCGAGCGTCGTATGGATTTCGTTCCTGATGTTTCCGCCATTAAGACTGATCAAATTGAAGTTGACAAGGAGACGCTTGACATGCTTAATGCTCTTGGCATGAATGATATTCCCGGTATTGTCCAGGTCGATCCTACGCCTGTGCCGCAGGTCGGATTTGGTCGCGGTGGTTTCGGTGGCGGTGCTAGGAGGTACTGAGTATTAGGTTTAAATGTCATCTATTGCCAAGTTTTGAACTTCTGTTTCAATCTCATATTATGGTTTAGATTATGGTTCTGAAAATTTTCAAATTGTTCAGTTAATGGAATGGATTTTGTCTCACTTTCCTGTTATCCGTATGGTATCTTAGTTTGATTCATCTATCTTTCTTCCTAAATTGCCTTGCGGTTTTTTGTTGCTCATGTTAGTTACATCTGCGACTTGAAATGTGGTGGGAGTACTTTATAAATTAGAAAATAAACAGGCCAAAGTTTCATTTATCGCTTGTTTGAGTTGGGCTTATCCTTGTGCTAATACATCGGATTGCATCTTAAATATGGTGAGTAAATTTACCTTTCAGATATACTCCTACAACTTATAATCTTACACTTCTTAAATAATCCTTCAAGACGCCTTAACCAAGCCTAGATTTTTCATACAGTGATTCTACACAATAAAATGCCTAACCACATCATTGAAGCCTGACCTAATTACTAAGGGCTAGTTGTTACATAAATGCGTACCAACTCAAGTGTCTGACCTTTTCAACAGCTTCAACTCCAGAATGTTTGGATTTCCATCCTTCTAACTCATCACTTGCACTTTGAATACTCTATAATACAACAAACAAGCCAGTCAAACTCGTTTTGTGCCCCTCAATAAGTTGAGGTTGTTCTTATTTGTACCTCTTTCTTACACCAAAACTCATGAACCCAAAATTTCATCAAATTCTATAATCTTCTAAACTAGACAATCTAAATCAAATAGGAAACCAATTTGTTCAAAAGAATGGGGAGGAGTATATGACTTTCTCTGAATGTACCTTGACCCCTCCCTTCATTTGGCTCCCTCTTTTCCTTGGTTTTCAATTGGGCGGTTGCTGACATCTTACCACTGGCTCAGTGATTTTAATGGAGTGGGAGAGAGTACTACCAGACTTAGAGTTGCTGATTCTGGTATATATTCACCTTTTCCCTATTTGCATACTTGGAAGCAATGGCATCCATGGTTATTAGAATCCTATGAATCTCGAGTTGTATCTCACGATTCAATTAAAAAACAGGTGGGATAGATATTAATCTTTTGATGTATCTTGCTTATGCATATATCTTGTGATTCTATGAGCGAGACAAGCTGGAATGCTGATGATTCTTGCAATTCTAATTGCATCAGGTTGTGCACAGATCATGTTAGATAGGATCTGGCTTCTCCCCTTTTCTTTTCCTGTCCGCTGCTGCCCTTTTACCTTTTCATAACAATTGGATCAAAATCTAATGGTCTACATTTAATATTTCCTTGCCATCCTTTTCTCCATTTCCTTCCCATTCTTCTCTCCATTGTAATAATATTTTTATAAATATTAAATGTGGCCATTAGATTTTGATCCATTGTCTTGAAAGGGGAAAGGATGGCAGTGGATGAGAAAAGAGAAGTAGAGAAGTTATGTCCTGTCAGATCTGATGTGACTCAACTTTAGAAAACCCCTTTTTTGTTTTTTTTTTCCGATTTTGTCCAGATTTATTTTAAAATTTCTTTTATTTCTATGATTATCCCTAATTTCCTCTCATTTATCCCAATCAGGACCCTATTTTTCTACTCTCTCCGGTTCTAATTATAGGACATATTTACCTAAATTTGGAGAAATTAAGAATGATAGTTAAATTAGTTAATCTTATTTATTTTGCTAAAATACCCTTGTTTAATACATACAAGAAATCATGGTCTGTTCATGTTGATCACTTGCCTTGATGTAAAGCAAGTGATCTTGCCTGTCATTAAAATGGAGTTATGCCGGTTTGGTTTGAGTGGAATTAAAGAAAAAGAAAGTTACAATTTTAAAAATAGAGATGATGACGTTGATAGTATTAAATTGATTTCCTTACCATTTATTCTTATAAAATAAAAGAAACAGTAGAATTGAAGTGTATATGACATTAATGAATTGCAAGTATTACTTACTTTATAGAATACATAGATTTATTATAAAATTATTATTGTGTTTCATTATTACTGAGAAAGTATCAATTGGGGTATTTTGAGAAGAAATTGACAAAAATTGAAACTTTGTCCTATAATTAGGACCATGATCAACTCCCAAATGTTGTTTTATAATTAGGACCGAAGGGAGTATTTCTTTTTTCATGCAGTGTTATTTTCGTTTAAAATGGTAATATGTAAAATCCTTTGATGTTGTCTTATGTGAAAGTTATATTAATAACATTCTTAAAATTGATTATGAATCTTATATGATTCGATTCACAATTCTAAAATTGGGTTTTCTGATTCATGATTTGCATCCCAATTTGATAACCTTGATGTCATCTATAGTGAAATATTCATAAAGTTGAACACATTTATGTTTCTAAACTTTGCTTGCAAATTTTTGTGATTACTGGTCTATAAAGCTAGTACTGGGAAAACACGGGTCGACCTGTTTAGGCCCGAGTCTAAAAAAGGGGCTAATATTTGTATCCTGGCCCTTTTAGTTAAGGCCCGTAGGCTTCAGGCCTTTTTAGCATCTTTTTCTTTCTTTTATGCTTGAAGACTAAGATACCTAATTTAAAACATAAATATCATCAAAACTAAGTTAAAAGATCAAACATTATTTATGTTTAACAGAAAACAAACACTAAGACCCAAGTCCAAACCAAAACTAATGTCCACAACCGTCAACTACAACCGCAAGTCCATAATCACAATCAAATAAATAACTAGGTAAAGTCATAATCTTAAACTAAACACTAAACAATATGAATAATATTGTTATTTTCTTCTCCATGACCATCATCACTATCAACGTCATCAATGACATTTGATTGTGCTTTATTATAGGATCATTTTTAGCTTCAGGAGTAAAGATATCTAAGATGTTAGCCTTATTAAAAAAAAAAATGTAAATGGGCTGCACCTGCAAGGCTACAGGGCTGGCCCTTTGAAACTTGCATCACAACAAGGTTAATCCTTTTAGGCCCGACTCCTTCTAGAAGTTCTAAATCATAAGTCCGGCTTTTGACGGGCTCAGGTTTAAATGGGCAAGCCCGATGGATTGGGCCAGATTTCTCGGCTCTAATGAAACTGAAGCTAACTGGGCTGCTTCGCTTTCTGTGTAATCTAAATTTGGGTTCGCTTGAATGGCTCCTTCATATTTGTTCCCCTGCTTTTGTATATTCCTTTTGTGCCCAGTCACGAGCGTCCTTTGTGGTCAGGGTCGGGGAGATGCTCTAATGAAAAGATATTCTGTGAAATACACACTTTGGAATTTATCTCTTGCTAGATGCTACGTCCATTGGGCCTTGCACTATCCAATCTTCAATTCCGGATCAGTCAATCCTTTCCTTAACTTTTCCTGCACAAACATTCTTTTAAAGTGTTATGTTATTTGCATAAAAAATGGATTCCGATCAGGATAAGATATGGCTCAAAAAATCCTTATCTATAATCCATAAATAATGTAAAATCTATTAGAAGGTGCGCCAGTTTCAAGTTATGAATTGTCTCGGACTCTGACAATCAAATTGAGTCGAAATTAATAATTTCAGTTTCCTTAAAAATAAGTAGTTGTCTTAAATTTTGCCCATAGGTTTATTTAAACCCTTTAGCATAGTTTTATGAACACCAATCAGTAATATATATATATCGTCAATACTAATATAAAATTTCAAATTATAGTAAGTTATGAATATTTCAATTTATTTCATAACATCTCTGTGGTTCATACATAGAATTGACCCGTCAATTACTGACTAGAAGTGATTATGTCGATGACTTACCCGCAATTACTAAAGAGTAAAGACCCTAACTCTTAGATGAAGATGATCACTATTAGGTTAAAGGGTATTGTGCTGTTTGACTCTATTTAAAAAAAAAAAAATTACTCGGACAACATTTTATACGATATGTGAAATCAAACTCCCCATTTTTTTCAAAAATAATATAAAAAAGGAATAATGGTTGTAGAATTGTAGTATTTTACAGTAGAATTGTAGTATTTTACATGCCTGTGTCTAAAATTATACGTTCTTGAAGTCTCTAGTATAAAATATATGTAACTTTTTAGAAGAATTATTTGTCTCGATAATGTTTAAATAGTTAAATGTGACTACTCGTATTTTTTTTTCCCAAAAATGAGTCGAGTTGATTTTTTTTTAATTTAATATAAATTTAATAAGTTAACCGTGTTTTTCCTGAGGTTGAAAGTGGCATATATTTTATTTAAGTTGAAGTTACGGTGGTATAATACATTTAAATCGCTAAAGATCAAAGGTGCTGGTCTTGGAATTTGTTGTTGAGCACAAATCGTACAAAAAATTATTTAATAAATTAGTTTAGACGATTAACAATTTTACTGTATTGACATGAATATCATTCGATTTTTCCTTTAAAAAGATTCAGATACCGAGCTGACATCAATCAAAGAAGATATTCAAAAATCAAACATTGCGAAATTATAAATAGGATTGAATTACAGCTTCTGAGTTCTCACTTACAAGTGACGCTATTGGCATGTAAGTTCCTTCCTGTTCCTGGTTAGATAACTAGGCACGTTGTTGCGGTGAAGAGGAGTTCAGGCTCCTTGTTGTTACCCTTCCTAAAATAATGATTCGGCTATCAATCAATATAAATTATAGCTCCTCCTCAGTCCTCATCATCAATGGCTTTTGTTGCTTTTTATGTTTTTTCTTGTTGCTGTTGGATTATTATTTGGAGATTGTTGTTGGAAAATTCGGTCGACTATGAAAGAAGGCCCAAGCATATGTTTCATTAAGAAGACTAGAGGCAAAATAACAGAAAAACATACGGATGGAGACTAGCAAAAAGGGTTAGTCTTTCACAATAATACGATTAATGTATGAATCTTCACAGGAAGAAGTATCCATATTTAATATCCGATAATATCTTAAATAGGATTACCTCCCTATCCTTATGACGATACATGTGCTTGTAGAAAAAGAAAAAAGAAAAAGAAAAAAAGAATAATGCCTTTCATAATGGGAAACATGACTCTCCTACTGCCATTATTCAAGAAATTCGAAATATGCAATCCTTCTCGGCCTTAATTTTTGGAGATTCATCAAATGTTTACAATGGCATTGTTTCTTAATTTTGGGGTTGGGATATTTTCCTTTAAAAGTTGCGTATTCATTTTTGTCGAGGAATCATTTTTTTATCGTGACACTTCTATAAAGGGATTATTGTGGAAGAATCAATCTGCACCGGGACTACCATTTCTCAGCAAGGGTCTCCGTACGTCACTTTTCTGGATTCATAACCCTAATCTCTAGTAGACGTTGGATCTAAACCAATTCTAACAATAAACTGTATCCATAAGTCTTTCATCTATATTTATGCTAATTCTCTTCATGTTTCTACCATAACTTTGAAGGAAATTTTATCAATGCTTGAGGATTTTTCTAATATGTCTGTTGAAGTTGTGTCCTGTCCTCTTTTATTAGATTCTTTAACAATTCTATATGCATACAAGATCTTGTTTTCTTAATATCATTTTATCTTATTCCAAAAAAAAGAAAATCAAGGAAAAAACATAAAAGTTAATTCTATTGCTCAACAAATTATGAATCTTAGAAGAGGTGACAGCCCTATAATTTCACAATATGTTTTAAATATTTCACAATATTGGATTCCTTCTTCTAACCTTTCCATCCATAGAAAGTTTTACCTTATTTATTCTTTTTTTTTATACATTTACCTTATTTATTCTAAACTTAATCTTCGATGAGATTTAATATATTATTAAATTATTAAAAAACAAAAAATAAACAGATAACATTTAAACTACTAGTATTAAAATTTATCATGAACAGCTTGAAATTGCAATAATTTTTTTTTATAAAGTGAATTTATACATTTTTACTGTAGTTCTCAAAAGTTTAGGTTAAATTTTAATATAAATTTATTTAATTATTAATAGTAAAATAATAATTTTATAAAATATCAAATTTCATACGTTAAAGATTAAATCTTAGGATGGGGAAGGCAGGAGGAGGGTTGGGAAGGAAAAGGTGACAGAAGAGAATCAAGTCCAAGAAATTAATAGAATGAAATGTTCACCAATGTGAATAAATTTGATGTGATATTAACATGTTGGAAAAAAATTTATTTTTTATATTTTACAGAATTAAATATAAATTTTATTATAATGACTAAAAAATTCATCCAAGAAGTAATTTTTTCCTATCATCCGTCTTTCTACTTTCCATTTTCATCCTTTTGCAGTCACCATAGGTGCCCCTGCTTCCTCCTTGGACTTCATTACCTCTTTTTTTTTTTTTTTTATGTTAATTAATTTCATTTTCTTCTGATAAACTAAATAAGCCAACTCTTATTTCTTTTTTCATAACTCACAACTTCACGTTTAAGAATTAAGAAAGAAATAAAAGAACCGCTTAGTGTCATTTAGCCTACAAGACCCTGGCAATAAACTAACTCATCCAATCTATTTGGCGGGTTTCGTTATGCTTGACAACCCCATTAACTAAGATAAGTTATGTGATCAAGCTTGTTATAATTAATATATAGTGAGTTAGCTTGTACAACTCAACTTTGACATGTATATGAGAAGCATATATAGTTACCCTTTGTTTAAAACATTCATTGGAAAGGGAAAACTAGAATAAATTGGAGAAGAACATCTTCATTAGCCATGGAGCACAAGCTTATATAACAATTGTAACCCATTTAGGTTCAATTCAAATCAACCCTTATATAAGGGTAAAGAACATAACTAACCACACTTGGGGACTTAAAAGAGGACTGATGTTACTTTCTCTTGATGAGAGATAACTATCTCACATGGCTTTAACCTATCAACTTGGACCCTTTATATGGAGTTATTTTAAGGCCATCTACCTTAACTAATTTAACCTTCTAACACCATTATATATTATACTTGATTATTTAAAGCCGAAATAATCTCTAACCTAGCTAGAGAAAATACATAACCAAATGTTTAGGCCAATGCAAGAATGTAGAATCATTGTTTTTTTTTTCATGAAGTATAACTATGCATTCATGAAAAACTAAAAGCTACAAAGTAGCTAAATAATATACATACATCCCGTACAAGGTAAGATAGATGCCAAGGGACATTTTTAGTCTTAATAAGTATTTTTATATGGGATAGCTTAATAAGTTACAATGTAAAGGGTAGCGATTTGGAAGGTTTACTTGATACTATCAGATAATTAAGGTCAGGGCATCCCGTAGAGCTTGTAGCTGCAAGTGTGGGAACCCAAGTCTCTAATTGATGGAGACAATATCCATTCATGAAAGATGACATTTGCAAAGTAAACTTTGATATGTTGATTCCATGTGCCTTTTTTGGGATTATGAATATTGAAAATAACATTCCATCTAACGGAAGAATTCCAAAGATCATGATGTCCACTAGTAAGCTATAGGACATAATCTTCCTCAAGCTGGTTATCCTAAAGTTGTTGATGCAACAGTAAAGATGTAGCGGCACCTATTTTAACTTGCGCCTCCTTGATGACTTGCTGTGGAATTATTTGTGTCCCTGCATGAGAAATCTTTCTCCTTGCAAACCACAATGATTCTAGTAATTGAAAAGGCAAAAATGTCAAAAAATTACTAGGATCATTATGGTTTGATAACCACATAATTATCATCAATATTAGAATCAGCATCCGTTCTAAAACTTGTAACGCTCTCAAACCAACCGGCTCTGGAAAAAGGTCAATATAAGAACAATTGTTCCAATGATTCATCATTATTACCACAAAAATAACAAACCTCAGAAGCTACCAAATGTCTAGCTCAGAGTAACTAAGTTGTTGTTAAAATATGCCTTACCAGTTTCCACAGCAATAATTTAATTCTTGGGGGCAAAATAGATTTCCAAATTAATTCATATACCTTATTTTGTGCTAAACTGCAATGTCCATGAGTGCATAGAGCCAACCGATAACCAGCCTTGACAGAATATATACCTGAACTATCACCTGACCATTTGATGATATTAGGGACTCGAGACAAAGAAACCGGATATCTTACAAAACCGCTTGCAACATACGATTTAATAGCGGTTTTTACAATTGCTACTAATATTGTTTGTAGCGGTTAAAACTGCTACTAAATCATGTTTTTTTTTGTAGTGCTAGGGTAGAGTGAGGATAAAAGTATGAAATCCCACTTTCCATACAAGCCCAGTATAAGGTATGACACCTTCTGATCGGGGTATGGCAAACCAAACTGTTGCAAAGGCCACCATAACCAACTATTTAAAAAAACGGAAGATCCGTCACAACTTGTTAGGAAAGATGGTCAGTGATTAAACTTCCTGCTTTGATAATTTGTTTCCACAAAGAAGAACTGTTATAAGCATGTTTAAAAATAAAGTGACAGTCATTGTCCAAATACTTCGCCAACATAACTTTGACTTAGTAATGATGAAGGATGAGAAATGAAGCGCCACACATGTTTAGATTCATTGTTAACTTAAAAATATTATGATATGATACTAATTATTATAATATGAAACAAGATTAAAAGTTTGGATGCTTGGGCGACAGGATTAGGACCTTTTGTGTCACACTTTTGGATAGTTGAGGCCAATACTCATCAATGTCTCTCAAGTCATTTCCTTACAATAGTTTCCTGATTTCGACTTAATTGCGACTCTCACCTAAAGTTTTGCCAGTATATTATATTGTCGCTTTTGATCGATACTTCATTCATTGACTCTTTTATTTTATTCATTAAATTGTATTAAATTCAAATGACTCAACAATAATTTAACAAGGAGAGAATTTTCCCCAATATTCGCAATTTTAAATTATAATAACGCAATTTTAAATTATAATAACGCAATTTTGATCAAAAAAAAAATTATAATAACGCAATCAAAATATATACGGGCATACCTGCATGAAAAGATAGATCAATATATAGACCCAGATAGATACCCTTCAGACGGGGAAAAAACAAAGAAGAGATCAAAAGAAAAAGAAACTCAATTTTACTAGTGGCACACACTACTATATGTGTAGCGTAAGAAACACCAATGAAGGATTCTTGAGGTTGATGGAATATATGCATGTTAGAGATTTTGCCATGTTGCGTGAGATCGGTAAAAAGATTTGTGATCTCCTCCATATACTTTTGTTCTGGCCATAATTTACGTTTAAAAAACATGGGCATAATCGAAGAATCCAATTTATTATGAGATGATGATCCAACTTATGGGAATTATAAATACCAAGTCTTGGTCAATTTATTTATATACGTGCATTCTTGTAATGAAAGAAAAACAGGCATAATATTTTTTTTTTTATTTCAGATGCAAAGTATAGCATAGAGAGAGAGAGAGAGAGAGAGAGAGAGAGTGTGTGTGTGTGTGTGTGTTTTATCAATTACATCAATCAATATAAAAAGGCACATTATTTCCAGACAATAAGCGTCATAACTCATCTTAACTTTTTTTCATAAATAACTCATTTTAAATGTTGTATAAAAGATGGACCACTATTATAAGTTTTACATCAATTGGACAGCCTCATATGATAAGTAGGGTTTATAAACTTAATGGACCCTCTCTTGTTGAATAGGTTAAACTGTTGAGATAAGCCTTCTTTTTGAATTTTGTACTCATAGCACCCATGTGTGTGTGTGATAATAATTATATAATTTTTTCAAGAGAATAATAGTCCCATCGCAGAAATACATGCGTCGGTGTCAAATGTATGTATGTATATAGGAGCTATATATCTATATAAGCGTTACTTGGGCCTATCATAACACTAAGTAACTAAGGCGACAATTAACTAGCTAGGGCAAGAGGCATGGACGGGCACACGGGCAGGTCAGAGAAGGGGAAGGAGGAGGTCCGGTACCGGGGAGTTCGGAGGCGGCCGTGGGGGAAATACGCCGCGGAGATAAGGGATCCGTCGAGGCAAGGGGCGAGGCAGTGGCTGGGGACGTTTGATACGGCGGAGGAAGCAGCAAGAGCTTATGACAAAGCTGCCTATAACATGAGAGGTCATCTCGCAATCCTTAATTTCCCCACCGAATACTATGCTCATGTACGAGGTTCCCCACCATATCCTCCTTACTTAGCTTCTTCTTCTTCGTCGTCGTCACCGCCTTCTTTTCGTGGTCGTGCAAGTGGAAGCTCGTCGTCTGGTGGACAGGGGCAAGTTCTTGAGTTTGAGTGTTTGGATAATCAGGTTCTTGAAGACCTTCTTGAACCAGAAGACGAAAAGAAGAAAAGTGGTGGAGATTGATTCTGTGTGTGTGTGTGTGTGTGTCTCTCTCTCTTCTTCCTTTTTTGTAATGAACAGTCCTGATAATTGGACCTGTCTTTAAGAAGATCAGATTTATATGGAAAAATGGGCGATAAACTTGTGTTAGAGTCTGTTCTTAAAATGAAATCTACAGCTTCCCTTTGTACTGTTGTTTATGTATAACATCATCTTCCGGCTTGTCTCTTAGGAAAATCTTTTCATTTTGACCCCAGATTTTGTGTAATTAAATCGTGTAAAACTTTTAATTTTTTTTGTCATAATTCACGCACTCATTGACTTTCAATAGATGGTTTGGATTCACAACTCAAGCTTAAAACTCAGTGAAACTTTTACTTACTCTTGCACGTGTAGCATTTCTAATGGAATTAGCTCATCTGGATTAATTTGTTATATTTGTATCATTAATATGGAGGTAAAATAAGGGTATCGATTCAAAAGGAAGCCTAAACTAAATGAAGTAGTAATCGGCAAGTACGACGAAATTACAGAAGCGGGCATGGGTGCTGCCTCCCTCCCTTCTGATAGAGTTTCAGCTCTCCCACTTGTGTGGGTTCTCCGTCCCCTTCAGGTGGGGGCTCATCTTTCCCTCCGAGTAGGAGTTTCTCCTTACGTCCCTGTGGTGTGTGGTTCTCCAACATTTCCCCTGTATGGCTGTCAGTCATCGGCTTCAAAGCAGTGAGAAGCAGGAGAGATGGGTGATCTGGGCCTCCTTCAACAAGACGATGGTAGGAAGTAACAACTCTGGCAGCACCGCTCTTGAACGCGGGGGTCTCGGTGATTTGGGTATGGCGGTGGATCTGAGATGGGTGCCATTTGGGTGGGCGTGGATGTTGTTTGTGGGTGATAAATTGCGATCCCGCCTTCAATGGAAGCCATCGGAAGAGATGAAGGATGAAGCAACCATGATGATGATGATTATGATGGAAGATGCTGATGAATCATATGGTGCTTTGAAGATGACGATGGAAGGATAGAGGAAGCGATGACAATGGTTCCAACAGACTACACTGGAAAAGGTAGGGTCTGAAGGATTCCAAATTTGGAAATTCCCAATTGTCTTGGATGCTGGTCGACGTCGTGCTCTTCTCCTTGAGAATTTAATGTTCTTGAGGAAATCAACTAGGAATTACTATGATGACTGGATTATCAAAGAAATATATTTGGTAACACTCTGGATTGTCAAAGCTTTAGTGGCTAGGTCTTACTTATCGTCTTGAGTTGTGCGACCTCCACCTTAATTACATATTTGTGATGGAAAACTCATGTTGATATGATTTACATTCTCGTATGTTTCTATTTTCTTTTAGTGTTCTGTTTTATTCTATAGGTCTAGTTTGTTGCTTTTAGCGTTCTGTTTTGTTCTATACGACTAGTTTGCAGTTTCCAACTTTACTCTAAGTAGGCTTGTGGTTGTTCCTGTTATAATTGTTGTGTGTCGACTTTCCTTGAATGAATTTCCTTGTTGGCAAAAAAAAAAAAAAAAAAGAAGAAGAAGAAGTAATCGGCAAGTACGATTCTCTTACGGGGTTTAATTGGCGCAATAAAAGAGAAATATAAGCATTATAATGATCTCATTTAATAATATGTAAAACTTATTTTTCCATGCTTTTCAAATATAAGTTATGTTTTATAAAATGGTTAAGGTGTCAAAAAACTATCCGTAAAATATTCTGCGAGGAGTTGCTAATATCTTGAAGTTAAGCATGATACAATTTTAATTTGCTCATCAACTTTAATAATAATGTTGCAAAAATCCCTAATATGTGACGAAGGCAGATATAGGTCATGTTGGATAGGCCGGTACCCAAGATGAGGGATGAATTGGGTGTCTTTAAAAACTTTTCAAGAACCTTCTGAAAGAATAAAACTCATAATTGGAAACAAGGGCTTAATGTGTTAATTAATATAATGTGTTAATAAAGTACATTAATTAACACGTTAAGCATAAAGTTTTTTTGTGTTTGAATAATTTTACAAGTGAATGACTTTGTTTCAAGGCATGGTTAACATGTTAGGTGGAAGACTTGACATGTTAAATGCTGTAGAAATTTACAAGAGTGAAACAAGTTTCCAACACAACGGTTAACGTGTTAGGGACAACAAATTAACACATTAATATTTGTTCACAAATGTACAGAGACTTTGAGACATGCATAATAGGTTAAGTACATGACTTAGTACATATTAATAGGATGAAGACAGAGTTTCAACAATGGTTAGCACTTTAGAATGTGAGATGATTAGCACGTTAAACCACAATGAAGAGTTAAAAACCATTTGGATTTTTTAAGCATAGCTTTTGTAAAACAAAAATGGTTAATTAACTTCCTTTTTGAAAAAACATTTTAAAACCAAAGTTCTCTTACTTTAAATCATAATATTCACGAGAAACAAAATTTTTTTAAATTTTTGTTTTATCATCAAAGCAAGGTGATTCAACAGTCCTCACATTCTGTGCCATACGTAAATGGATTAGGGAAAACAATACCCATATACTATACCATGGTATAATTTCGATCTCCTTCTACCAAAAAAAGGTGAAAAAAATTATCAGTCCGTGTCAAAGACACATGTTGACATATGTTGACGGTTGGATTTAATCTAGAATCCTAAAAGAGTAAGGATAGATGATTATGGATATGACTAAAGGATAACTGGAAATGTTGGGATATTTCAATTAGATAATTTGGATAATCTAGCAGGTGTGTGGGAAAGGATTTAATGGATAATGAAGGAAATTAGATTCTTTAAAATTAAACAATCTAATTTATATAATGGATTAGAATTAGATCATGAAAGACAATTTAATTTACGGAGATTATGATAAATAATATTATAAGCTTTAAGCTAAAGGATTAATCACCTAACAATAATAAAATAATTCCTAATATGTCATTAATGATTAAATGACAACTAAAATACTGATTAATGACTCTTGGTTTAATGACATTATAAAAAAAAAAAAGAAAATCACAAAATAAGTTGAAAATACTTGATTTAACTATAATGAATGGACTCTAATCATATTATTCTCGTCTCATGCAGTGCTTCTCATAACCCCAGCAAGCCTTCTTCTTCGAGACCATTAAGACCACTCCAAAAAGTACTATTCATGCTGCATTATTAAATGCATTTGAGCTCAAGTATGCAAGGTCATGGCTCAATTTGGTTCCTTTAAGGGTGTATTTGTGTTTTTGGCCTTTACTTTGGAATGAGCTCCAAAAATACATCGTAGTTATTTTAATATGAATATTTTCTTTTGAGGTATTCCTCTATTTGACTGATCTAAAATAACCGTCCAGGTTTACATCACTTCTAGAGAACAAATTTTTCATAAGATATTCTTCCAAACAGAGAAAAGACAAAAGTTAATTGTAGCACATAAGTAAAATACGATCAGAATCTATTGGATTCCTGATCGATCTAACTATAATTTGCCTTGTGTTCGTACGTGTGTGTTATATTTTCAACCCACTTAGTCTTAAACACCCATTAGCCATGAATGTCTAATTAATTAAAAATAAATAAATAACGAAAAAAATACTTCGCCAAGTTCATCGGTTTATAATTGGTTTTGTTCTGTGAATTATGAGCGTAACTGCTTTAGCTACCTATAAACTGCAAGTGAATATTATTATATTATATATTATATTATAAAAGTAATTACAAGTGTAACAAGCCTATCGTGTTTGGCATTTAAAAAATTATTTTTAAGAACATATTATGAGGAGTTCTTTTGACTAGATCCGATCTATTTTTTTAACGAACAAATTTGAAAAAGTTTGATCGACATAGAATAAAAGAATATTAGTTAACGTTATCATGTTCCTCATGTGTGTGTAACACACACATGACATAACGCATTATTTGCTCAAAAGATGACAGAATCTATAGGTAACAGAATTGTATTAATAATAATATTATTTTCCGTCCCAAATACAAGAATAAAATAAATAATTAGTAAAATAAGAAATTAGCTGAATTAATTGGTTATTGGTAAAATTGTGAGCTGCTTTCGTTAGAATATCTCATGCATTTTACTCATTTCTCCCTCTTTGGTGGGAGGAGTTTCGAAAGGACAGAGACATTGTTAAAAAATGGGAGGAGATGACCACCGAACATTTGGTTTAACTGGTAAGTGGTTGTACCAATTTAACTAGAAGTTTCAAGTCGATCGTAGGTTAGTCCAAAATACTGGATGCTCAAAAAAAATAGAGGGGAGGTGTAACCCCCTTACTCTTAATGTATATTGATGAGTTTTAACATAATGTATTTAGATCACTAAGCCAAGTTTCAATCTTGGGACTGACATATCTTTGAAAATAATGCCAAGTTCCAACTTCAATATAGGGAATGAACCTGTATTGGATTGGTCTTTTCTGAAAAAATTTGAACTTTCCAAAGCAATAACTTAGTGGTTCCCAACTTAATCATGACTCATCAGTTCTTGACTTCATTTATATTTAGTATCAGAGTTGCTCCTCTGCTTACAAACCCACATATTGTTCGTTAGCTAATGGGCCCTTGTCATCCTATTGCCCAATCTTAGCTTAGTTACCGCGCTTTAGGAAAATGTATTGATTTACTACATACTACAATGGGTAATGTGATCGTGTCTTTATATCCATAATACCCAAAGTACCAAGACTACAAAAACATCCAAAGTCATAGTGAAATCAGTACAAAGATAACCAATAGAAAATTAGTTCTTTCATCTCCACCCTTTTACTTATCAACGCTTACCTCTTTGCCCTTTGAGTCACTTGCCTTCACTGCATTTTCAATATAGGAAAGAATGAGATTTGCGAGAATCTTAGTGGTAACTACAATCATTCATATAAAATGCATGTTCACAAAGCATGCTAAATCAATGAACATATAATAGCAATCAACACGTACAACATTCAGAGATCAAGATGCAGCACAACATTAATCATAGAACACAATACCATAGTTCTTGGTAAAATAGGTCTTATGGCCCAGATCCTTTGCCCTGTACAAGATGTACATCGCAACTTACTGTCATCACGGTCTTGCAGCCCAAGGCATGTGCCCCATGCAAACTTGTACTCTCGAGTATTATTGCCTCGGGCCTCTGCTTGTCACATTCTGAATGTATATCTTAGGACTCACTAGTCCAATACCACATCCATATATTTAATGGTAAAAACATACATGTAAAATAATACATAATATATGAGAGAAAGAGTTACTACTTAATTACTTTTCTGGTCCTTTACTTTTATCAACCAATTTCTCTTCCAAGCTCCGGCAAGTACCGAATCGTGTAATTTAGAATTCATGAATAGATAGGTCATTGTATATTCCAATTCTATTGACATAATAAAGATTATGTTACTTTTGACCCATCTCTATTCTTGTCCTTTACTTCATTTTGTTGGTTATTTTTAGTACCTTTTGTGTTATGTCTAATGCATACCTCATCTAAGACATATTATATGTCTCCCCTCCTTTAGTGCTAAGTATTTAATGAGGTCTTATTGGTTTTCTAAAACATGCCTCTAGTCTCCATGATCTTACTAATAAGAATTTCCTTCAAATGCTGAAAATTCGAAGATCAACTCTAATATGTCAGATACTTCATTTTGTTAGTTATCTTTAGTACCTTTGTCTAATGCATACCTCATCTAAGACATATTATATGTCTTCCTTCCTTGAGTATTGAGTATTTAATGTGGTCTCATTGGTTTTCTAAAACATGCCTCTAATCCTTATGGTCTTACTAATCACAATCTCCTTCAAATGCTGAAAATTCAAAGATCAACCCTAATCTGCCAGATTTCATCAAACAACTTTAAAAATTCATAACTTAATCTAGTAAACTCCAAATGAGGTGGTTCAAGTTCCTATGTAAAGGAAAAATATTAGTCAAGGTCAATTGAGAGTGCTAAAATCCCACTACTGTAGGGGACACTTTTAACGACTATTTTTATATCATTTAAGCGACTGTTTTCAAAGGAACGTATAAGTGAGTGTCGTTGAAAGTTCAAGAAATGATGACTATTATTAAACAATCGTTGTATCTCTATTTTTTTTAAAGAAAAAATAGATACAACGACTGTTTTTCATAAAACAGTCATTGTATCTCGATTGTATTTTTTTTAAATTCACGTTTTACAAGATACAACCACCAATATAATGCCATTGGAAAAGCACCAATGTAACCCAGAAGCACCAATGTAACCCAGAAATGCCTATGTTTCCATGAAATTTCAATAAATTCATGTTTTACAGGATACAACCACCAATATAATGCCATTGGAAAAGCACCAACATAACCCAGAAATGCCTATGTTTCCATGAAATTTTTATATATGCTTCATCATTAGGTAATTTTCAAACTTAAACTTTCAAACTAAATCATGACAATCATATAGCCAAAGAGATGACATGCTTCCATGAAATTCATATGCTTCATCATCAGTTAATTTTCATTTTTGGACTTTCAAACTAAATCATGACAATCATATAGCCAAAAAGATGACATGCTTCCATGAAATTCCTATGCTTCATCTTCAGTTTCCAAAGTGTTATAAAGTATAATGAAGTCAAAGTACTCATAAATAAGAAACTGGAAAAAGTATTCAAATATGCAAACTTATATTGCACTATACAAAACCACTGCAATATGTGAAAAAACCTCTACAAATCATCACCGCTCTATGTGTTGTAGAAGATGTCTTGACAAAAGGTCTCGGATCAAATTAATGTCCTCGATTATGTAGGGGTCCTGATTTCCAAAAATCTTTGCGCAAAATAGAGAATATGTTAACATAAATCAATAAAATGAATGAAATAACTAACAATTCAAGGACATGAAAAGAAATGAAATTCAGTTGAGAATCAAGAAATAATCACCTGCTCAAAATTTGTAGTAAGGCCACTGAAAATGATGTTATATATATATAGTATAACATAGAAGCCGCACTCAGTTGCCCCTGCTTGCTTAGGACACTATACATCAAAAGCAAACGGTAAAAAAGAATAAAGGCCTATGTAAAGCAATAGTCAATCGAAGAACTTAAATGTAAAGAATTTACCTTTGGTTGGAACCACTTTGTCGGACCACTTTTACCTTCATGCTTCCCACCCATTATATAATATGTCTGCAGTGCACTGTAATAATTAAAATGATAAATGGAAGACATTAAAACAATTGAGTATAATAAAAAATCAATGACTGACAAACAAATTTACTTACATGTTGCAAATGTTTTTGATATCTCTATTTGGCTTACGATCCAATGAGTCAAACCAAAAGATAATGTTGATCGAGGGACAAGGAACACAGAGACTCCAATGATAACTATAATCACATGCATATATAGATTAAAATGAGGTTCGATAACATGATACTGCTTAGCAAAGTGAATGTGTATAAATATATGAAATTAAGTTATTTGCCCTTCAACAATTGGTGCTAGATAACAAGGCAGTTGAGTCTCGCCTACTGTATAGCCTACAAAACTCATCCGATCTTCCAACCTCTGGCTATTACACCCTGACATATTGCCAGGACATAAGAAGCCATATGTAGTGGCGAGCCCTCATTCGTCACACAGTTTGTGGAAGCAGCTACCACATAAATGAAATGAGAAATGACTCAGTAAATATAGAAACTTAAAACTCCTAATATCAGTGCATTAATTACAATTAAAAATTATAACTAAGCTCACATGATTGCAAATGTTACCCATCCTATGTCTATCTCCTCCAAACATAGGAACTCTCTAATATCTTGGTTATCAAGTCCATAATTATACAAGATTCTGCGACCCACAATCTCACAAGGCATCTGCAAGTCGACCTTGTTTATGTCTTGATGAATATTTTGCAGTTGTGTTAAAAAGGAAAATTTTGTCACATAATCTTTTTCATAGTAAGACACAAAATAAAGATTATAAGTAAAATGTCAATGATCAAGTAATAGTAAGGTGTTTCCTACCATTGGAGGGACTGGCACAGTCTGAACAAGATGTCTAGGCCACAAGATGAAAGATCCTATTGCCTGACCTAGTCTGGCAACCTCACCATCGGGGAACGGGACATCTACATCTTCCTCCCCCGGTCGAACACTTGTCACATTGACCTTACGCTGATCGTCCCGGATTTGGTTATAATGGTGGGTAGTGGCATGGCTGTATACAATAGCATCAGCAACAGCACACAGGTATGGGACTTCCAAATACAGAGTGCAGGGTTCTCCAGGCTCTAGCAAAGGACCAAGGTCACCATGTCCAACCTCAGGCGGATTGTAATTGCCTTTGGTGCTGGGAAAGGCCGAGGATTCCTGAGTAAGAGAAATGAAAGAATTAATTAAAATAACGTAAGGAAAAACTCAATGTAATGTTAAATGAAATTAGTTACAAACCTTAGAGCTAGGTGCCACATTACACATCCCACCTTGCATGTGAGATAACACCATCGTCTCGAAGTGATTGACGCATTTGCACCGCTAGCTCTGCTCGGATTTCCTCTCGAACCCTGGGCACAATCTCCTGACTCATTTCACCTTGTCCATAAGCTTGTGAACCTCGTCCAAAGTATTTAGAGAGACCAACTCCCCTTGACTCCCCTCTAACTTGACCAGGGTGATATAGATTCCTAAGTGACATTGCTAAGATGTCGATCCTTCCAGTTTGAGTGAAGGAATCCTGGCTACTCTGCTCTTCAAGTTCATCCTGCAGCATACAATGGATAAATAAAAAGTAATTATATACAATCTTGTTAGGAAAATGAAACACACTTAAATATACTTGTTATTAAATATTCACAATCCTTTTAGCGACATCAGCAACGACTGAATTTATATATTTTTCTCCCTTTATCCCCCATGCTTTCCATTTTTTGTGACATGGGGGAGGAGGTGGCACCTGCACGACAATACTAGGATTTGCTTAGGTTGCTTCCTCCAATTTTTGTAATTCAGCCCGCATCATCTTCTTCTCGAGCTTCCGATAACCCCCACGTGACATGTAATAAGGATAATTGTTTTTCGCTTGCCTCTCTTTATTTGCTTGACTCAATTTCTATATAAACAAAGAATAATGATAACTGAGTTAGCAATGTCAAGTAAGTTCAACTAAAATGTTTAACACTAAGATGAACCAAATGTACCAGGAAATTGGGATCCTGTCGCAATGCCATAAAGGACCTCCAGTCATTTCGAGAAAAAAACAAATACTCTTTACAAGGATCTTCATGACTCCTTGGCCCTCGAACGTACTTGGTTGTGAGCCTGGACTTGAAAATTTTCCACCGCTCACGAACTTCCCCCATCTAATGCTTGTACATCTGTCTCATATTGGGAACATCGTAGGTTTGCTATAAAATAAAATATATAATAGTTATATATAAAAATAAAGAAATAGAGATTGAGATAACAATACAACTTTACATACCAAAAGTTGTTCCCAAATCATAGCTTTCGTGTCCTTTGAAACTTCCTTTTAGGTAGGAATTAGAACACTAACTTTGCTTTGACCCAAAAAGCCAACGTAGTTAATGAACTTGTCTCCGTCTGGGCCGAGTGGCTTCAAATCATCATTAAATTCTACTTGAACCCTGCTCACCTGTTGTTCCTCATGACATGCCACCAACGACTGCAGCTTCATGCTTCCTTTAACCTTTTTCTTAATCGGTGAGCTAACAGAGTCACCCGAATTTGACCTTGCCATGATCCTGATAAGAAATAAATATGACATGATAAGTAAAGTGAAATTACATGCACACTTTAAACAATTCAAAATCTTACTAAGAAATAAATGTGACATATGATAAGTAAATTGAAATTACATGAACACTTTAAACAATTTAAAATGTTACTTTAAGTGTTTTTCCAAATTCCTTCACAATGATCAACTCTAGCTACATATTCATTATCATCTACCAATTCCACTTCAAATAGCCTAGGCGGATTTGTAGTGAAATGCAGCGTGTTGTCAAGATTCAAATTCGGATCACCATCCTTCTATTTTTTACTTTGGAGTACAATAGAGAATTTTTTATTTGCTAGATCATGACATAAAACACTTGTTTTGCCTAACTTGCTAGAATGAATGGCTCATCTTTATAACTGACTCTTTCACGATCAACTGAGGTAAATCCAAATTGATATATTTCAACAACATTATTGTTAACCCACTTGCATTTGAATAAAAGAACCATCAACTTAGTGTAGCTTATCTCCCATATATCTTCAATAACTCCATAATAGACCATGGACGCCAAAATGGGGTTTTTGTCTTTCAAACTAGAAAAGTGCATTGAATCGGCTACCACTATCACCCCACTATTTTGCATAGTACTTCTGTTATCTTGGCCTTTTGTATAGAAGGAATACCCATTTATATCGAAACCACTCCAAGTTATGACCTCAAAAGAAGGCCCCCAAGCTAACCATTTGATTGTCTTAGACATATTGGTCTCATGTGCTATCTTATCCTTGAACCACTCTATGAAAGTCTTGTTTTGCTCATTAGCTATCTGCATGTCATTTTTCCTTGGATATATCTCCTTTAAACTCTTTCTATGTTCGGCTAAGTACGGCTAAACTTCTTTCGTATTATTCAAGATATATAGGTGTGCTTGCAACACCTCTTCACGACGCATACTCTTTACTTTGAGCCCTCGTGTTCCCTTACTTGTACCCTTTTCATGACAAGATTAGGCCTTTGACCTTGATAGATATTCTTTGCAAAAGTCAATAGCCTCTTCAACGACATATCTTTCCACAATTGAGGCTTCAGGTCGATAAGGATTTTTAGAATACCCTTTTAAGTTCTTCATGTATCGCTCGAAAGGGTACATCCACCTTAGATAAATTGGGCCGTATAGTCTTATCTCCCTTACCAGATGAACAATTAAATACACCAATATATCAAAGAATGCAGGAGGAAAATGCATCTCTAGTTGGGATAGAATAGTATAACCCTCATTTTCCAATTCGTCTAACCTTGCAATATCAATAACTTTGCTGCAAATAACATTGAAGAAACTGCACAACCTTGTTATCGTGCTTCACACATCATCTTTCATAATGCCTCTAATATCATAATGCCTCTAATAGCTACTGGTAATAGTTATTGCATCACGACATGACTATCATGAGACTTCATTCCAACTAACTTTAAATATTCCATTGACACAAGTCGACTCACATTAGAAGAATACCCTTGTGGCACCTTAATGTTGTACAAACACCCACACAAACTTCTTTTCTCAGCTTTTGACAATGTATGCGCTGCTGGCTCTATATACACTCTCTTACCATCATCTCTTAGTTGTGGATGCAGTCATTCTCTTATTCCCATTTCAACCAAGTCTAGTCTCGCACTAATTCCATCTTTAGTCTTCCCTGCTATATGCAAAAGCGTACCAAAAAGGCTATCACATACATTTTTTCCACATGCATCACATCAATACTATGTCTCACATCAAGACTACGCCAATATGGAAGTTCAAAGAAAATTGACCTCTTCTTCCATATGTTCTTCTCACCCATAGTCTTTTGATTTTTACCAAAAGTGACATTGATTCTTTCTACCCGACTATAAACCTCATCTCCAGTTAATGGCTTCGGAGCCATTTCATTCTCGAGCAAATCGTTAAAAGTCTTCTTTAGCCTACGGTACGGGTAGAATCGAGGAAGAAATCGTCTATGACTAAGGTAGACCGTTTTTCTACCGTGCTTGAGTTGATGGAACTGTGTACTCGCTTCACATATCGGACATGCTTTATGACTCTTTACACTATAACCTGACAAGTTACCGTATGCAAGGAAGTCGTTAATCATGGTGAAAATCATTGCACGTAGCTTAAATGACTGTTGCTTATATGCGTCAAACACATCTACACCATCCTTCTACAACTTCTTTAAGTCCTCTATCAAAGGTGCCAAGTAGACATCAATATCGTTCCCTGGCTGTTTTGGTCCCGAAATCATCATAGAAAGCATTATATACTTGCGTTTCATACACAACCAGGGAGGTAAGTTGTAAATTACCAACAGAATGGGCCATGCACTATATGTACTACTAAAAGTACCATAGGGATTGATCCCGTCTATGCAAAGCCCAAGCCGAAGGTTTCTAGGCTCACTGCCAAATCCGGGATACATTTCATCTACTTTCTTCCATTGTGGAGAGTTAGCCGGGTGCCGAAGGAATTTTCCATCACAAACTCTGTCATCATAATGCCATCTCAACTTCTTTGCTTCTTTCGCATTAGCAAACATTCGTTTGAACCACGGTATGATTATAAAATACCACAAAACCTTTAAAGGTTGCTTTTTATTTGTCTAATCACCACACCTATTACCTTTCTTTACTTTGTACCTGGAAGTTTTACATTTCGGACACTCACTTAAGCCTTCATACACATTTTTGTACAATACACAGTCATTAGGGCAAGCATGTATCTTTTATACTCCATACCCATCGTAGATAATATTTTCTTGGCCTCATACATACAATTTGGAAGTACATTATCCTCTGGAAACATATCACACAACAATTCTAGTAACAATGTGAAACTACTTTCGGTCCACCCACAAGTTGCCTTTAAGTTGACCAAGTGCAAAATGCTTGACAAGCATGTATACTTCGTACACCTAGGGTACAAAGGTGTCTCTGCATCACTCCACATGCTATCATATACAGGCGTTTGTGCAAAACATTCTACCTCAACATCATGAATCATGTTCTCCATTCTATCATCATCTCCAACTTCCAAAACTTCCTTCTCATGTGACACACAAGCGGTTACTTCCTCACCATGCCATATCCACCTTGTGTACCGAAGATTTATTCCATCACAAAGTAAGTGATCCCTTATATCATCAATATCCCGTAGACTCTCATTTAAACAGTTGATACATGGACAAAAATACTTCCCATTTTTACTAGTCGTATTCATTTTAGCAAATTCAATAAACTTGTCCACCCCATTCTCATATTCTTCACTAATTCTCATAGCATTCATCTAACGGTAATCCATTTTATTACCACCTAATCCATTTTCACAGACATTTAAGTTTAGAATAGCTATATGAAACACTCATGACACACTATAAAAACTAACAGTTCAACTACCATTTTCAAAGTTTAGTAATTCAAATTTATCACGCTTACAACAAATAGTAGTACCATGATATCCTCAGGTTTCAAAAACTTTCATCAACAAGCAATAACATAACTTACCAGCTAATCTTTAGCTTCCAAGGACACTATGTTTGTGATTGAGGATTTGGAAGAAGATTATACTGAGGCAAGGATGTAGTAGGCTGGCAACCCAAGGGAGAACGATGGCAGTAGTGATACCTACAAGTTTATGAGAGAGTTATTACCCAAAACATTATAATATTACCCAAAACTACTACATCTTTCATGAACTCAAAGGCATTGTTGAATTGACCTTGTTGATTGTCTGCAAATTAGAAAACGTATGCCACTAATCTTGCACTTTTTAATTCACACGTTTACCTGCAAATAACACTTATTAATTCACCCATCTCGCATCACTAAGAGAATACCACTTTAATTTCTATGTGATCACAACAAAACACATATTCTTGTTCAGAAAATCTAAAAGGAAAAATTAAAGCTTATGGGGACATAACTTACAGTGTACACGTCGACTGAATTATAATTCAAATGATACGAGATAGAAAAAGAAAGTGTACACATTGATAACAAGTTCAAAACACATCTAATATGCCAAATTTGAATTACTGCACGTAATAAGATGGAACAGGTTGGACTGAATGAAATATGAGCGTACAAAAGTATTATGGATTAATACCAATCATAGGGTGAGTCATTGATCATCCTTGTCATGTAATTCATTCCATGTGTTCAACGGCTATTCAACAACTTTTTTTTATTTTCCATTTTGTTGTTAAATTTAGACGACACTGCTTATTTTTTAACATTTTTAGGATAATATTATGCTTTTCTAAAAAATTTCAGGACAAAAATAGTAAAAGATGAAAGCATAGTCATACCCACATAGAATCCTACAAGCTATAAGGTACCGTGGCACACATTTGCTTGGCTACCATTAGAGTATGCCTGATGTTGCTCATATTTTAACACTTTAGGGACCGAATTGTTATCAATATACGATGATCAATTAATAAAATTAGTTGAAGGTTTTAAAATTATCACATCTTTTTAATAATAGTACTATTAATGAAGAATAAGTTTAATTTTACCCAATCCTTAATTTCTCTTTTATCCAAAAAAAAAAACAATTCCTCTACTAAAAAATTGTAAAGCTAATTTATACACAACTCCACTAAACTGTATGTCATGTACAAATTTAATTAACCTCCCTCTCATTTTTTAAATTTTTCAATGAATCCCTCATAAAATCTTAAATATATATAGATAACTCTTGTTCTTAGTTTTGTTAATTGCATATACGCACTTGTTATTAGTTTTGTTAATTGCATATATGACCATCACATAGACATCACCAAAAATGAAATCAAAACTGAATATCTACTTCTTAAACTTACAATTCCATCACCTAGCTATTGTCTTTAAGTTTTGCCCTCTACAAATCATTCTAATGTAAGTGAATCTCTGGTCCATTAACACTAAATTTCAACTCTGTGAACAAAATATATGCAAGCATTCAACTTTAATTTCCATCACAAAGACATAACAGACTAGGCCAAGAACGTATAGAGTAGATTCGAGGAATTACCAGGAAAAAGAAGGGAGTGTTGCATGCTAGAACTGACAGAGGAGAAGGCCGCGACCTAGGGCGGAGATGCAGGACGCAATAGAGGCTCACGGGGCGGAGAGCTAGGGGTCGGAGAATGCTATCTGAGAGACCTAAGGAGAAGCGAGATGCATAATACAGTAAACAGAAACAAAGGGATCGAGTGACAGGGCTCTAGCTGTAAGCAAGGTCAGATAGGGGCAGGAAAGGTAAAGTGACTGTCTCAGAAGCGCGCGCTGGAATAAAATTTGGCACTTTCAACGATTGTTCTTAAGAACAGTCGTTGAAAGCACTTTCAACGATTGTTCTTATAGAACAGTCGTTGAAAGTGGTTCAGAGAGTGAGCATGCTGGTGCAAAATTTTGTCACTTTCAATTATCGTTCTTAAGAACGGTCGTTGAATCTCAAGTTTCAACGACTGTTTTTTAAGAATAGTCATTGAAACGTTTCCCAGAATTCCAAGTTGCTTTACTACTACTGTTATTTGAAAACGGTCGTTCATTTGGGTTGTAAATTATCCTATTTGTAGTAGTGTCCCAAAATCCATGACCAACAGAACTGTCTCAAGATTCATTCCAAATGTAATACCTAAAATTTAACAAATCATAACTTACAAACTATTAGCCCAAATAATGCATTCTATACCTCATTTTAAAGCTTGAGATATCTACTATGGACCTGTGAAATATCACAATCATTGGATAAGGTTTGATCATCCAAATTCAAACCTCAACCAATCTGACTTTCTGGAAAACAAATTTGGTAACACTAATGTAACCCCCTCACCGTAATTACATCCGGATTATGAAATTAAAGTGAAATAAAGACCAATAATTATAAAACAACATTTACAATTTCCTATCTTCTAGATAGGGTATTTACAAAACAGTTCAAAATAATAGAAATTTGGTCTTACATTCAAAAGAATCTCAGTAGTAACAAATCATTCATACCACACCTAAACAAATAGCATGTAAGTAAATCATCATACAGCAGCAACATGAATCACACCCCACCCTCATCCCCTTTTATCGCCGGGAAGGCACACCATCCTAACCCTAACCGTTGTTAGCGACTCAGGGACTGTTGGCGTGGCTGTGCATACACATAGCCTCATAGCTCATATAGCCATCCGGCTTTCACAATTGGCCCGTTGGCCTTCACAAATAGCCTTTCGGCTTTTCACATAATCAAACATATCACACCCCATTCTCATCCCCTTTTACCGCTAGGAAGGCACCCCGTCCTAACCTGAACCGTTGTTAGCGACTCAGGGACTATTGGCATGGCGGTGTTTACACATATCCACAGATGTCGCAGCATACGAATTCATCACAAATCAATGATATGACACACATACAATGCATCACATATGGTATAAAAGAAAAAGTCACTATCTTGTTCTTTCCGATTGTGCTTTGGCGCAGGTGGATCACGAGCAGGGAAATTACCAAATCCTATAAACCAAAATTAAGGACGACGAATTATTACCTATTCCAATTCTTTAATAACTCATAATACTTAAGTTGATTATCACTATGGTCATTTAATCAAGTCAACTAAGGAGCTAAAGTGGTCAATTAACCTAAAAGGCTAATTTCTAACCTCAAAGTTCCACAATATTACATTATGCCATAAAATCTTCAATTTTCACATAGGTGACCAATCTGCCAGAATTTTCCAACATCTTTGAAAAATCATAACTAATTCTAGAAAAATCAAAATGAGGTGATCCCAAAGCCTATTGAAAGCTCTTGAAGTCCTCTTCATAGGAAAAATATGAATAATTACCAGAAATCACCACACAATTCCAGAATTACACAAAATTCCACACTGCTCCAGAATTAAGTCCAGTTTCGACATCAAACTTTGGGCAACAAGAAATCCCAGCTCAAAAAATGAAATGACACAAATTATATTTCCATTTTGAAGCTCGGAATGTGATATTTAAGACTGGAAAGTTTCAGAATTTTTAGACACCAATTACCTATTCAAAATGTCCCTACAAACTGACTGCCCTGCACAGAGTTACACTTGACAGTTTTTCCAATTTTCAACCAATGTGTCCAATGGCTTCAAAATCAACAACCAAATCTATTCCCACATAATTTTTCATGTAGAACACAATGGTAACATCAAAATGAACAAATTCTCACTCATTCCCCATGTCCTGTTTTGGCAGAATTTTAGGGTATTTCACAACAAACAACCACTTCACTATCTAATCACTAAGCTTAGCTCATTTGCCTCCAAACCAACATATAAGCACATACATAGGATGAAAGCTTCATGATCCCTAATATACCATAAAAAAATGAAATTAGGGCTGTAACAATAGCCCACCACAACTCAGCCAATTAAAGCATCATATACATCAACATAATGCTCTTACTCACCTCTTGCTTCTTCTTGTGTTCTTTTCTTGATTCCTCAACTTTTGTTCTTGCAAGGTGGCTGAAAACGCCTCTCCTTCAAAAACAAAAACCATAGAAATGAAGCTAAGGAAGAGAGGAACAAGTTTCATGAAGGGTCTTTGAGCATAAGAGGTGATTTACCAAGTGAAATTGGAGCTAAGAGCTCACCTTGTGTCTTTGTTCTTCAAGCTTCACTTTCTCTTTCCTTTCTTCCACCTTAGCCGACCTTGTTTGTGTGTGTGAGGAAGAGTATTATGTGTTTAGATCATCTAAGTTCGGCCACTTAATATGCTTGGCCGAATATCACCAAAGAATAAGAGAAAAACCACATGTCACCTTCTTATGGCTCCTTATAAAGTTGTCACCTTTCTTTCTTTGTTTTTTCTCCCTCCCTTTTTCTATTCATGCCTATGCTTGGCCGAATTTTACTCCTCAAAACGAAGAGGATGCATATTAATTAAGTATTCACTTCCTCTCTTGTGATATGCCTTTGTTTTGGCTGAAATGTTTGACTCAAAGAAAGTGATTACATTGATCAAAAGCTTCATTTCTCTTGCCTCTTTGTCTTGGATGGAAACCTCAAGAAAAAGGGAGAAGAGATGTTGACCAACATGCTCCCTTCTTGCTTCCTTCAAGTCAAGCCACAATTATTGACTTTTAAACTCTTTATTTTACTTGGCTAGAATTGCTTTCATTTTGAGTCAAGCATCATTCCCTCTTGCTTTGTCTCATGCCCTACATGAGATTATGGTTCTTTGAAGAGGAAAAATGATCTTTATAATATCTCCTTGGAAAATGTAGTTTAATGTTTAATTAGCATATGTTAATTAGACTTGTTGACCTCCCCTTTTTGTGTTTGGCCAAAAATGCTTCCATGTGTCTCATATTATGGAAAAATAAATATTCTCCTCATATTTCTCTTCTATAAGCCATTTTCCCCCTCTTCTCATGTTCAAATTAGTCCTTTAATCTTTTTTTTTACTTTAGGCGAAAAGACTAAATAGTTATCTCAAGTTAATTAGAACTAAAGTCATAACAACAATTCCAGAAGTAATTTTGTCATTAATCCTACCATCTATTCTGTACATTTAGCTCTTGAATACATTTTGGGATATTACAACTAACCTTTAACAACCTTTAGCTTCAATTTTAGGGTTTTCAATCCAACCCTTCTAAAATCATTTCCACAAGCTATTCCCACAAAATATCCCATAAAATCCATTTCTAACCTCAAATTTGGAAAAATCCAATTCCTTCCCTAAGAACCAGTCAAAGCTGAATCATTAGGGTTTCTAGGCCAGATATTGTGTTTTCTATTCCAATGCTCCCAAAATCATTTTTTCACCTTTATCCCACACAATTTTTCATCCTAAGCCTATTGAAAACCTCAAAATCACAAAAATCACATTCTTTCCTATGATTCTATCTGTGGCTAAACTTACCATAGGTTGCCACAAAGTGATTTTATCATTTTAATTCATAAAATTTACTCGATGTCATTTCTACCATACTTAAACCTCATTATTCATCATGTTCATGTTCATAAGATCATCAAAACCTAATATTACTCTTTGACCAAAAGTTTAGGACAACACTATAGCTTCATGAAACTTAACAAAACCCAAGATATTGTTAGAATCGGCAGGCGCAGCGAAAGAATTTTAAAAATTTGCACCGATCCTAATCGAGGATCTATCAACGGCCTTTAAACCAAATTCGAAGGATTCATACCTTTTATAATTCATGGTTTTCACGATCTTTAGGAGCCAACACTTCAGGTCTACTCCCTCTACCGGTATACACACGAATGCTCTCCAACCGAGACTGTGTGCTAGCACCTCTAATATCTCCTAGGGTTTCCCTTGCGGCTCCCAATTCTAATGTGTATATCAGTATATATGCTCTATCAAGTTTATAACCTATGAGGGCTATTTTCAAATTTCAAAATTAATCATGATTAATTTTGAAATTAATTAACTATTAATTATCTTGATGAGCTAATTAAATAAATTCAATTTAAATTCAATCTATCCAACAGTTTTAATTTAACCTATTTATTTAATCTAAATAAAGAGCCATTAGATTTAAGTTATCTTCATAAATTAAATATGAGATACCATATCTCTATCATGTTAGTTATTAGATTTAATTTATCTTAATAAATTAAATTTAAAACTAACACAATATAATAATATCATATAATATATATATATATACATATATATATATAATATGTATTTTGAAAATACATATCTATATAATATTATTAACGATTTTTTTTATATTACATATATACATATACATATATATGAATAGAACCCTTAGATTTTTGGGTGATGTAATCCCCTAGTGGAGACTTATAAAACCCTTAGATTAAATATGAATAGAACCCGGGAGTTGCCGGGGATTTGGTAATACACTATTATATATGTGAATGTAAATTAACTGCACATGTAATTATATTCAAGTTTTAAAATTGAGACTAGGATAAGGAAGAGTTTTAAAAAACATTTTATGAAAATCCTACTATAAGTTAGGAATTTGAAATGAGTTTAAATTATCCGACGGTCTTTAATCCAATTCAATTATGTGATATCGAACTATAATTACGTGTTTAAAGACAGGGGTTTCCATTTTTTTGTATCAGAGCTATAATTCCTGGCAAGGGTAGAGTTTGCTATGATAGATTCCCTTAGTTGACTTTAGGGATAGAAGATCATCTATGGATAATTGTTGTGTATGCACATGTATGTTCTATGGTTATGGATATGTATGAATCTTGTGGATATATGTGCATGCTATATCTGCTAAATTAATGGGGTAAGTTATTTGTAGAATGAAGAAAACCAGAGGACACCCCGATGTTCCGCATGTTGACCCAGAGGTGGAGGTAGTCAATGTCAATCCATCAGATCCAATGCAAGAACTGATGGGTCTGATCTGGGATCAAAGAGATATGATCACTGAGCTAAGAGAAGAGCTCAGGGTGAGAAAGCAAAGAATAAAAAGGGCCCGGTTCAATCACTCCAGTGGAAACTCACGAAGGAACTCGCCATGAGGATACTGCTGAAGGGTCGGCACGACCGCTAAGGTCCCGATCTCACATTTTTCCGAACCAAGAGTCTCATGGGGTACCTGTTAGAGAGGAACGAGATATGCAGTACTGGGTATCAAAGTTCTGCAAGCACTTGCCACCGGTATTCAAAGGCAGATTTGATCCTCAAGCTGCCGAAGATTGGCTGAATAGACTAGAGAAGATATTTGAGATTCTTGAATGCTCGTCTGAAGTGAAAGCACTCCTGGCCGTTTAAAAGTTGGAAGGCAACGTAGATCACTGGTGGAGGAACATATCTCTCACTTTGCAAAGTATAAATGTGCCGTTGACTTAGGAATCATTCCAACAAGAATTTAACGAGAAGTATTTTTCCAAATTAGTGCGGCTAGAGAAAGAAACTGAATTCTTGAATATCAGATAAGGGGACACGGAGAGCTTTGATGACTATCTGTCCCGTTTCATCCGTTTGTCCCAGTATTCCTCTTACCTCCGGTATGAGGACGATGAAGAGTGGAGTTCTGACATGCTTATTCAGGGGTTGAGACATGATTTGAGGAAACGGTTAGCCACTCACCAATTCATCAAGTTCAACAAGGCGGTGGAACAATGTAGGATTACAGAGAATAATGTGAGAGAACTGTGTCCTACCAAAGCTACTGGTCATTGCAGTAAACCTAATAAGGGTGGTACTTCGCAAAAGCAGAAGGGACAGGGATCTTCATCTGGGAATCTTAAAAAGCCCTACCAGTCTGGGAGCTGTGACCAGCAGGGAACTCCTTTCACACCGTGGGTTTGTCATCGTTGTAACCAACCACATCATGGTAAAACTTATGAGGATAAAATAATATCCTTCAATTGTAAACGTGTGGGACATATTGCAGCTGAATGCAAAGAGCCACAACCAGACTAGAGGCTGAAAACTCAAGGTCGAGTATTCGCTATGACCCACGAGGAGGCCCGCAAATCTCCTGAGCTGATACAAGGTAAAATTCTTCTTAATGGCTATGTGTTGCAAGTTCTATTTGACTCGGGTGCAAGTCACTCCTTCATTGCTTATGATTACGTGAAGTGCCTAGGATTGCATGTACACAAATTACCATTTAATTTGGTAACGTCAACTTTGATGGGTGTTAAGGCCTTAACCACAGAAGCTTGTTTGAATTGTGTTATAACTGTGGAAGGGCACCAATCTACTGTGGATTTGATTTGTCTGCCGCTTTACCAATTAGAAGTCATTTTGGTTTTGATTGGTTAACAGAAAATAATGTATTATTAGATTGTGGGAGCAAGAGGATAGTATATCCTGCTTCTCAGATGGTGGAAGTTGTAAATGCCAGTACGAATTTCCTTTCTACGGCTAAAGCTGAAAAGTATATTGAAAAGGGTTGCCAAGGGTATATAGTATTCTTCTCTGTGTAGGGGGAAACCAATGAAGCTTTGAGTAATATACCTGTGGTAAATGAATTCCCTAAGGTATTTTCGGATGATTTTAACGAATTGCCTCCTGAGAGGGAAGCTTAGTTCCCAATTGACATTGTGCTTGGAGCTGGTTCTATATCTAAAGCCCCATATCGTATGGCCCCAAACGAAATAGCAGAGTTAAAGAAACAAATAGAAGATTTGCTTGAGAAAGGGTTTATTAGACCTAGTGTATCACCTTAGGGAGCTCCAGTGTTGTTCGTTAAGAAGAAAGATAGGAGTCTTTGATTGTGTATTGACTACAGAGAACTAAATAAGGTTACTATCAAGAACAAGTACCCTCTTCCCCGAATCGATGACCTATTAGATCAATTGTCTAATTCATGTGTATTTTTGAAGATTGATCTAAGGTCGGGGTATCATCAGTTGCGAGTGAAAGCAGATGTTCCGAAGACTGCTTTCCAGATCAGGTATGGTCACTATGAGTTTTTTGTGATACCATTTGGGCTGACCAATGCATCTGCGGTTTTTATGGATTACATGAACCGTATTTTCTGACAATATCTGGATCAATTTGTAGTGGTATTTATTGATGATATTCTGATATACTCCAAGAGTATGGAGGAGCATAAGCATTATTTGAGAATTGTATTGAATATATTGCGTGAGAAGCAGCTTTATGCCAAACTGAGTAAGTGTGAGTTTTGGCTATTAGAAGTGAAACTCTTAGGCCATATCATCTTGCAAGAAGGGGTCTCTGTGGATCCCAGTAAAGTAGAAGCAGTACTAGACTGGAAGAGGCCAGAAACTGTTACAGAGGTACGCAGTTTTCTGGGTCTTGCTGGTTACTACCGGAGATTCATTCAAAATTTATCCCGTATTGCGTTGCCAATAACCAAGCTCACGAGGAAGGATCAGCCTTTTATGTGGGATGAATATTATGAAAAATGCTTTGTGGAGCTGAAGCAGAGGTTGACTATGGCACCTGTGTTGATTCTACCTGATCCCAGTTTGAAATACATTGTGTATAGTGATACTAGTGGGCAGGGATTAGGGTGTGTCCTTATGCAGTAGGGACGTGTGGTGGCCTATGCCTCTTGATAGCTTAAACCTCACGAAATGCATTATCCTACACATGATTTGGAGCTTGCGGCTATTGTATTTGTCTTGAAAATTTGGAGGCATTATTTGTATGGTGTGATGGTAAAACTGTACTGCGACCACAAGAGTCTCAAGTATTTGTACTATCAGAAAGAATTGAATATGAGACAGCGTCGCTGGATGGAGTTGCTTAAGGACTACAACCTGGAAATTAAATATCATCCGGGTAAGGCAAATGTAGTCGCTGATGCTCTTAGTCGGAAGACTATGCTGGTAGCAGCTATGGTGATACGAGAGGGGAAATTGATTAAAGAACTTTGCGATTTGAACTTGGCAAACCAGATCATCTATGCCAATTATACAATTTCTCAAGAGGAAAGTGATTTGAGGGTCAATATTGAAGAAGCTCAGAGGCAAGATGAATAGATATAGCGCAACTTAGCTTGATTGAACAGGGGGAAGCACCAGGCTATGATCTATCGCCTAGTGGAATGGTTCGCTATCAGAAGAGAATCTGTGTTCCACTTAAGGCGAAGTTGAGGCAGAAGATTCTGAATGAGGCACACAAGAGCCGATATACTCTTCATCCTGGTATGACCAAAATGTACCATAATCTGAAGTCTATGTATTGGTGGCCAGGTTTGAAGAGTGATGTAACCAAATATGTAGCGAGGTGTCTCACTTGCCAGAAGGTAAAGATCAAGCACCAGAGACCACCGGGTTTACTTCAGAGTCCTGAGATTTCGGAATGGAAATGGGAAAGTGTGACCATGGAACTTGTGGTGGGATTGCCCAGAATCAAGAATTATGATGCAATCTGGGTCATTGTGGATCGGCTAACAAAGTTAGCCCACTTCATACCGATCAATGCTAGTTATTCTCCAGACAAGCTAGCAGAGATCTATATTCGTGAGATTGTGAAGCTCCATAGTACACCAAAGAATATCATTTCCGACCGAGATCCCCTATTCACCTCAAGATTTTGGAGAGCGTTGCATAAGGCACTGGGTACTCAATTAAGGTTCAGTATAACTTATCATCCTCAAACGGATGGACAGTCAAAAAGGACAATCCAGACGCTGGAAGATATGTTGCGGGCGTGTGTTCTTGACTTGAAAGGAAATTGGGATCACTTTCTTCCACTTACTGAGTTCGCCTACAACAATAGCTATCATGCGAGTATCCAGATGGCTCCGTATGAAGCGTTGTACGGAAGGAGGTGCCAATCACCTTTGTGTTGGAACGAGTTATCAGAAAGAAAGTTGTATGGACCGGATCTTATTAATCAAACTTTATATCAGATTTGGATTATTCGTAAGAGGTTTCTTGAAGCGCAGAGTCGACAGAAAAGCAACGCTGACAAGAGAAGACGGCCTCTAGAGTTTGAGGTGGGTGATCATGTTTTTCTGAGAATATCACCAGTTACGGGTGTTGGGCAAGCTATCAAGAGAAAGAAGCTAAGCCCAAGGTATATAGGTCCTTTTGAAATCCTTAAGAGGATTGGGCTTGTTGATTATCGAGTAGCCCTACCCCCAAGCTTGGGCAGGCTTCATGCATATTCCACGTTTCTCAATTGAAAAAGTACCAACCAGATCCCTCTCACATCATTAAGTATAAGGATGTCAGCTACAAGACAATTTCACATATGCGGTAGAGCCAGAGCAAATCATTGACCGAGAGGAGCGACGGATCAGACACTGGAGTATTCCATATGTGAAGGTAATCTGGAAGGGAATGACTCAAAGAGAGGCAACCAGGGAAGAGGAGGAAGATATGCGAAGACGGTATCCGGAGTTTATGACTCTAGTTGTGTAACAATTTTGAGGATGAAATTTAATTTTTGGGGGAAGAATTGTAATATCCTGAATTGTAATCAAGGATTAATAACTTCAAAGTGATGTAATTAATGATAATTAAGCACTTTTGAAGTATATGCTGTGCAATGTGATATAAAGGTTCT
Organism: Inga oerstediana; assembly: GCA_963210345.1. Lineage (NCBI taxonomy): Eukaryota > Viridiplantae > Streptophyta > Magnoliopsida > Fabales > Fabaceae > Inga > Inga oerstediana. Next base: position 46,477,314 of record OY723407.1, read on the forward strand.
TAGTGATGGTTTAGTAAAGCATTGTGTCAATCAGGGGCAAAATGGTCAATTTACCAACCTACTGGTCAGTTACCGAAGAGGAAACTCATGGGTAATTGAGATTAATGGCTAGGATTGGTGAAGCAAGAGGTGGAATCAAGTGTGTATGGGAAGATATGAGTTCATGAAAGGGGTAGAGGAGATCTTGACAAGTGGCATTGTGATGACCATAAGATTGGTCAAAATGTCAAAAGTTATTTCCTCTCTCCTCCTCCTCTCAAAGTCGGCTGTGTGTGTATGGGGCAAGGAAAAAACGGTTTTATCATCATCTCTCATCTCACTCCTCATTCTCCCTCCATTTCCGGCGAGCTAGGCAAGAAAGAGAAAGGAAGGGTTTGAATTTTAGGTGAGTATTTGACTCTAAATGCTCACTTCACCTTCATTGATTTTATTCAAGAGGTCAAGAGCTTCATCCCAATGTTTTCAGATTTTTGATTTGTGATGTGTAGAAACTTGAGGAAATTTGAAAGTGGAAGAATCAAGGTTTTGATTTCAACAAGTTTAAGAGGTAAGCTTTTTTATGAATTTTGGTATATATGTTATGATTTTTGGTTAATTTTAGTAAATTCTGGAATTTTGCCCTGATTTCATGAGAATTGAATAATGAAAGAGTTTGTTATAGTAATGTGTAGGAAATGGTGTAAGATGTGTTCTAATGTCATTAAGTTTGATTTGAGGTTGAGTAAGGAAGTTTGGCAAATTGTGGTTTTTGGTGATCTTGTGGTCTAGAGATAGGAATGTGTTGCTTGAGTGGGAGTTTGGTTGTTTTGAGGTTTCCAATAGGTTCCTTGTGTTAAAATAAGTGAGAATGAATTTAGTACAAGCTTTAGGACCATTAATAGCAAATTGGTCAATTTTGGAAAACCTTATCAATTGCTGCAAATCTAGCATTTGATAAGCCTCACTCGAGTGAGGGAGGGTCTCACTCGAGTGCAGTATGAAATTCTGGGTATTTTGGTTGAGTCTTCAGGCAAAAATCACGGGTGCACTTCTTCATCTTCGAGTGACGTGCGTCATCACTCGCGAGCATTGGGAAGTCACTCGAGCACTAGGGCTGGTGCTCGAATGCACTTGTCGCCTGGGAGTTGGGTTGCTCTCGGGTAGTCACTCGTTGGGCCTCACTCTTTGGTGCTCGAGTGCACTTGTAGTCATTACTCGAGTGCAACTTCCTGTGCTCGAGTGAGTGTGAGAAATATTTTGAGGTTTGCTCTCGGGCAGACACTTCTTGTGTCTCACTCGCTGGGACTCAAACACAGGTGAGGGCAACACTCGAGTGAGACCTTCTTCACTCGAGTGAGGCAGCCCAAAATGAGTGTGTTTTACCCGAAAAAGGTATCTTCAAGTTAGTTCCTTCTAACCCGTTAGGCATATATTTAGGCCTATAGTAGCACCCTAAAGAGTCTAAATGATAACTAACATAAAGTACTACAAAATTGGAAAACTTGGAAAAGAAATTGACGGGTTGTCCCTGATTTAGTTTATATGGTTTGATATTTGCCGCCCTCGAGAGCCCACGGTGCAGAAGAATGTCAGGAAGGAATAAGGTAGTGCCTCCTCTCTTATACTTTGTGTGAAACATTATATGTATGTTTGTCGTACATTGAGAATACATTGTGACATTGTGATGCTTTGTGATCGCAGCGAAAGTTGACGCCTAGTGAATTATTTGTGAATACTTTGTGAATACATTGTGATCGTAGCAAAAGCTGACGCCTAGTGAATACTTTGTGAATACATTGAGATCGTAGCAAAAGCTGACACTTAGAATTTATAGCCATGAGTGCTGTCGTTTGTGGTGTGAACCACGTTACATTGTGATACTGCTAACATGGCCTTATATGCTATGTGTTTATGAACAGTATGAGTGATTTGTTACTACTGGGATTCTCTTGAATCTTATTCTTTCCAATGACTAACATTTCAGACAGGGCTAGTGGCGTGAAAGAGAAGCGGGCAACCCAAAGCAATTAGGACCCTACGGGGTATATTTGATTTTGGAATGTTTAGTATCTACTTTTAAACTTGGGATTACTATATATTTTGAGGTGTAGATATTACTTTTGATTTTTGGGTGATGTAATCCCTTAGTGGAAACTTATGAAACCCTTAGATTATATATGAATAGAAGCTGAGAGTTACCGGGGATTTGGTAATACACTCTAACATATGTGAATGTAAATTAACTGCACATGTAATTATATTCGAGTTTTGAAATTGAGACCAGGATAGGGAAGAGTTTAAAAAAAACATTTTATGAAAATCCTACTATAAGGTAGGAATTTGAAATGAGTTTAAATTATCCGACGGTCTCTAATCCAATTCAATTATGTGATATCGAACTATAATTACGTGTTTAAAGACAGGGGGTTACACCTTGTACTCTTACAAGTGTCTAAGACTTTGATTCGTATCTCCATATCTTATCAAAGTCATATTGATCTTGTTTCATCTCTGCTCCCCGCATAGATGACCGACCAGGGACATTTTAGGACAATCTTTATGAATTATCCAAGGATACAATTATCACAGTTAACATGCAAATAATATGATAATAGAATGGAGAAATTTCATTAAATTAATAATGTTCAAAGTACAATTATTGGCCCTTTGGGCACAATTTCCAACATCCTCCCACTTACCCTAGGTACAATCATTAATTTGCCTAATTCCCATTGTCCTAACATGATGCTCATGCTTTGCCTATGCAACCAGCTTAGTAAGAGGATAAGCAACATTATCTTCTCCTGCTACTTTGCATATCTTTATATCACCTCTATCATTGATTTCTCTAATAAGATGAAATCGCCTGAGTATATGCTTGGTTCTTTGATGTGACCTAGGCTCTTTAGCCTATGCAATAGCACTGCTATTATCACAGAATAAATCTATTGGATTTGAGATGGTAGGCACCACCCCTAGTTCAGTAATGAACTTTCTGATCCAAACGGCTTCTTTAGTTGCATCCGATGCTGCTATATACTCAGTTTCTATTGCAGAATCTGCTACAGTGCTCTGCTTGGAACTCTTCCAGGTTACTGCTCCACCATTCAGGAGGAATACGTATCTAGATTGCGATTTAAGGTCGTCTTGGTCAGTCTGGAAAGTTGCATCTGTGTAACCGGTTACGCAGAGCTTATCATCCGATCCACCATAGACCAAAAATAAGTCATTAGTCCTTCTTAAGTGTTTTAGGATATTCTTGATGGCAGTCTAATAACCCTCACCAGGATCTTGTTGGTATCTGCTGGTTATACTTAAGGAAAATGAGACATTTGGTCGAGTACATAACATGGCATACATGATGGATCTAATGGCCGAGGCATATGGAACCTTACTTATGCGATCTCACTGATCAGGTGTACTAGGACACAGATCCTTGCTAAGATGGATGCCATGAGATATGGGCATGTAACCCTTTTTTGAATCCTGCATACTGAACCTATGCAATATCTTGTCTATGTATGTGCTCTGACTTATACCTATTAGTCTTTTAGATCTATCCCTATAGATCCTAATCCCTAGGATATAGGTGGCTTCACCTAAGTCTTTCATTGAAAATGACTTTCCTAACCAAGACTTGACACTCTGCAAGGTAGGAATATCATTCCCAATAAGTAGGATGTCATCTACATAAAGCACTAGAAATACAACTATGCTCCTATTAAACTTCTTGTAAACACAAGGTTCATCAATGTTTTGAATGAATCCAAACTCTTTGACTACTTCATCAAAACGATGATTCTAGCTCCGAGATGCTTGCTTCATCCATAAATGGATCTTTGAAGCTTCCAAATTTTACCAGTCCTCTGGACACACAAAACCTTCAGGTTATGTCATGTACACATCCTCAAGAAGCTTTCCATTAAGGAAGGTTGTTTTGACATCCATCTACCATATTTCATAGTCATAATATGCTGCAATGGCAAGAAGGATTCTGATTGATTTGGCTATTGCAACTTGGGAAAAGGTTTCATCATAGTCTATATCATGAGTTTAAGTGAATCCTTTTGCAACCATTCGTGCCTTGAAGACATTTACATTGCCATCCATGTCAGTTTTCTCCTTGAAAACCCATTTACACCTGATAGTTTTTACACCTTCAGGTGGATCGACTAAGGTCCATACTTGATTGTCGTATATGGATTGCATTTTAGACTTCATGGCATTTAGCCATTTCTTAGAGTTTGGCCCCCTTATGGCTTCTCGATAGGTGGTGGGCTCATTTTGCTCAATGAGTAGCACATCACGGCCTTTAGTAATCAGAAATCCATATCTCTGAGGCTGATACCGTGTCCTATCAGATCTTCGTGGACCTTGTGTTACTTGAAGAGGCTCAGCAACTTGTTGTGAGTGATAAATCCCAAATTTAGTATATTTTATCCCACCTTATTCATTTATTTTGGATATTATTTTAGGCTAATTTGGATTTATTAGATAATATTTGGAAAGCTAGCCAATTTTAGGAAATAATATAAATCTGAATCAATTATGATATTATTGAGCTTAAGTTATTATTATTTTGATTGATATCTTGTGATTGAAAAATATTTCCAATTATATGATAAATCACGATTTTATTTGATTATTGCAGAGTAAGAAAAAGCAGATTGAAAGATCCTGCGGTGCAGAACTTTTCTTAGAAACTCAAAAAGAATCCAATGGTGGAATTTTATTGGGTTTTTGGAATTTTAATAGGCCCAAATTAATACCCAAGAGACTCTCTTCTGCTCCCTTTTAATTAACCTAACAGCCACGAGAAAGGAGGGGGGCCGAGACTCGCAGAATACGTTGAGAACCATCACGCTGAACGGGATACGCAGACGCTGCTGGAGAGGGGGGTACACGGACTGACGCTGAGAGGGGGGAATACGCGAGGGCTAAGTTGCACACACTCACAGACGCTGAGAACGCCAAAAACCCCCCAGATCGTATTGGGTTCAATATCCATCATCACTTTTTCATTCCCTCGTTCTGCCTTTATCTCCAGTCATACCCTGACCCACAGCACCAATTGTAGAGATTGATTCAATCAATATATTAGGATTCTTCAATTACGGGTCCCACGGCCATTAATCCACAACGCTTCACCCATTAATTTGATATTTGATGGCCATGAATCATTGCTTTTGGCATGAAGAAGGAAAGGCCGTGATGGCAGCTTAATCCTTTTAGGAGACAATTTGGGAGGAGCATGGAGGAAGCTAGAGCCTAGGAGCTTATACTTGAAGACTACAAGGGAGTGTCTTTCTTTTATCTTTTTGATTCAAGACTTAAGATTATTTAGTTTTAAATGATTTTGAGTTGTAATAATTGAGAACAATCTAGTTTTAGATTGTAGACTTATTTTTGATTTGGATTAAATTGATATTTTGGATTTGCTTTGTTCTTAAATGATTATTGGGATTTTTGTTTGCAAACCTTTGGTTGTCAATTAAATTATTAATTGAGTTTTCATTATTAATTTAATTGTCAATCTGGGTTTAATCTCTTGATTGTTTAATTAGGAGATTAATTGTCGAATTGTTTAATTAGGCAATTGTAAACATAATTTCCAAACTATCTTAAGCAATTGTGATTGGTTTTTAATTGATTTAATTAACCACCATTTTTTCCATTATGAGTTTTCTAGTGGATTAGGTGTAATTGAGCATGAGGGTTTCCCATGTCTTGATTAGGTGATTAAGTTTATTAATTCCAATTTTTGATGAATCTCCCTTTGGTCTAATAAATTGAATGGCTAAGAAAGCTAAATCCATGTGAATCCTGAGTTGTCCCCTTCATTATCATAACTGAACCAAATCCCTGTTGATTGTCTTGTTTTTGATTATTTTCTTTGCTTAGTATCTTAATTCATTTTTCACTAAAAAACCCCCCAAAGATCGCATTCCAATTTATTTAGGTTAGTTTCTTTCTCATATAGATTTTAGAGTCATTTGCATTTAGGTAGTAGAGTCTTGCATTTTAGTTTAGGTTCATTCCATTGCATTTTTTATCACCTAAATCCAATTCTAGAGAAAACCCACATATTGCTCCTTGGGAGAATGACCTAGGTTGCCACTATATTGCATTAGTAGGTTGTCCTAGTTATTAATTGATTGCTTTAGCGACAGAAGCACGCATCAATTTTGGCGTCGTTGCCGGGGAGCAATGGTTAGTCTCTAGATTTGAGTCTTTAGGTGATTTCTTAGGTAGTTGTTATTTGCATTACTTGATTGCTTTAGTGACAGAAGCACGCATCAGTGAGTCTTCTCTAATTTCCATCTATGGTTCTGTACTATCTTGTGACTCTCGAATTTCTTCGATATGTTCCTCACTCCCACTGGTTGTTTTAGAGACAAACTCTCTTTCTAGAAACTTACCATTTCGAATAACAAACACTTTGTTATCGGTAGGATTGTAGACATAATATCCTTTTGTTTCTTTAGGATACCCCACGAAAAGGTACTTTGTGGATCTGGGCGCTAATTTATTAGAGGCTTGTTGCTTAACATATACCTCACATCCCCAGATCTTGAGAAAAGATAAACTTGGTTTCTTTCCAGTCCATATCTCATATGGTGTCTTTTCAATTGCCTTATATGGAACACGATTTAGTGTGAACGCAGCTCTCTCTAGGGCATGTCCCCAAAAGGACAGTGGAAGATTTGTTTAACTCATCATAGATCAAACCATATCTAATAGTGTTCGATTCCTCCGTTCAGAAACGACATTCTATTATGGTGTTTCTGGAGGAGTCAATTGTGAGATTATCCCACAACTCCTAAGATGGTCAATAAATTCTTAGCTCAAATATTCACCACCTCGATCAAATTGAAGTGCTTTAATTGTTTTACCAAGTTGGTTTTGTACTTCATTTTGGAATATTTTGAACATTTCAAAAGATTCAGATTTATGTTTCATTAGATAGATATAGCCGTATCTACTAAAGTCATCTATAAATGTAATGAAGTAGACATAACCTCCTCTGGCAGCTATATTTAATGGTCCACATACATCTGTATGTATGAGGCCCAATAATTCAGTGGCCCTCTCACTGTGCCCAGTAAAAGGTGCCTTCGTCATCTTTCCTAATAAGCAAGATTTGCACGTATCATATTATTCAAAATCAAATGAGTTTAGAAATCCATCTTGATGGAGTTTAGAAATGCGTTTCTCATTTATATGGCCTAGACGACAATGTCATAGGTAGGTCGGATTCAAATCGTTTGATTTTATCCTCTTAGTAGTTACATTATAGATATTCCTATTATTAGGATGTTCCAAATTTAATATATAATGACCAACATACAAATCACCATCAGCATAGAAAATGCCATTATGATAAATAGAACATTTACCATTCCTAGTAATTGAAGTATAACCTTCCTTATCCAAATATGAAAGAGAAACAATGTTACTACTCAAAGCAGGAACATAATAGCAATTGTTCAAAACTAATAAAAGCCCACTAGGCAGAACTAATTCATAAGTGCCTACGGCTAAAGCAGCAACTCTTGCTTTGTTTCCAACTCGTAGGTCCACCTTGCCCTTCTTCAGCTTTCTACTGTCCTTTAAACCCTGTACATTTGTACAAATGTGAGAACCACATGTAGTATCTAATACCCATGTAGAGGAAGTAGAAAAATGAATGTCTATAACATAAATACCTGAAGTGATAGCCCCGTTATCCTTCTTGTTCTTTTTCAGATATTCGAGGTAGAGTTTGCAATTCTTCTTCCAATGATCGGGTTCATTGCAGAAGTAGCAAACTCCTTCCTTTGCAGGCTTTGCCTTCTTGGATGCAAGCTTGGTTTTGGGCTTGTTTGACTCTTTGGTCTTACCACCTGAGCCATTACCCTTCCATTTGCCCTTCCCTTTCTTTTGCATACCCTTTCCTTTTTGAACCATCAAAACTGTACTGGGCTTTTTCTTAATGCTTTGCTCAGTAGTTTTGAGCATCCCATGTAGCTCAAAAATTGATTTCTCCATGTTGTTCATGTTGTAGTTCATAACAAACTGGTCATAACTCTCCGGGAGTGAGTTGAGGATCAAATCCGTAGCTAACTCCTGGCTCATGGGAAATCTAATCCTCTCAAGGTGATCAATATAGCCTTTCATCTTTAACACATGAGCACTAACTGATGCACCTTCAGCCATCTTACAGGAATGTAAGGCCTTTGTGGTCTCATACCTTTCTTACCTTGCCTGTTGTTGGAACATTTCCTTGAGATAGATAATCATCTCATGAGCCTCCATAAGTTCCAGATCTCTTTGGATTTCTGGAACCATAGTGGCAAGTATCAGGCAACCTACATCCACAGAGTCATCCTTATGCTTTGTGTAAGCATCTCTCTGAGCTCTTGGACCATTGGCTACAGGCTCCTCAGGAATGGGTTGATCTAGGACATAATCCTTTCTTTCCTGCTTGAGAACAATTCTCAAGTTCCTGAACCAGTCAAGAAAGTTTGTCCTTCTCAAGGACCGATCACAATGATAGTGTAGCAGTATTACTAGTCGACATAATTCTACAATTAAAATATGCAAAGTTATTTAGTAATCTCCCACTAAGTTAATAATCCTCAAAATAATAATTAGTGGGCTAAGATCCATATTTGGCTTAAACTTAAGTCCACTTTAGCAATACGCTTAAATTCAAGTTATTTAGGCAAGTAACCTATTTACCAATTACATCACATATAACTCTTAGATGTTTATGGGATTCGACCATCATATAATCCCGCATGTTTAATCCCATCTAATGCCTTGAGATTCAAAACCATTTTGTTAATCTCAATTAAGTCCAAACAATAATGAATATTATGAGCAGCTCCATTACTCATGCTTGTCTCATCAAGATAACTCAAGTGCATCCACTTTGGTGGTTTCCACAATTGAGCGATCTAGGTTTTGACAAGTATTCATTAATTGACGGCATTATGACTTAAGATTTGATTCAGAGGGCTTAATTAATTAGCTTTTTTTATATGGATGCAATCATGGTCATATCTCATACAGATAAATACATATAAACGTAAAAGTATTCATGTAATGATCTAATCAAAAGCATAATTTAAACGTGACACAACATGGCTTACCTAACCTAAAATCCTCCCAAGCCAATGAGAGGACTTCTCTAAATAAGAAAAGAAATACATTGAGAGAAACCTCGTTTAAACATTCGAGGGGAGTGAGATGAGAAGAGAATGTACATTGAGAGTATTTAGAGAAAGGCACGGCACGTAGGCCGTATTGAAATATTACAACCCTTTGTAAAATTCTAAAGCCATGTTGTTCACCATACCCAAACAACTATAAATAATAAACCACAACAAGTATTCATATAATATGAAAAGCAATAAATGTCGTGATCAGATTATATTGCGCTACGCAGAGGTGGTCATGGTGGTCTCGCTAGCCAGTTAGCGGGTGGGGTCAAGGGGAGCCGCCCTTGTGGGGTTGCAAGGGGCAGCGCCCCTAGAGCTTTTTGAAAAAGGCACATTCCTTTTAAAAGAAATATTTGAAGATTTTAAAATTTTAAATTTCGGACCCAATTTTTCAAAACAAAAACAACAATGGCCCAAAACGCTTCTGATCCAGGTTGTCTTCCCCATAGTTCGGATCCCTATTACCTGAATAGATATCCGAACCTAGACCTAATTTGATTGCCGCCAACTACGATCTCAGGTACCCTACCCGATTTCATGCTTGTTCGAAAACGAAAATCACATACATGTTTCAAGAACACTTTCTCTTTCCTTAAGTTCCTCAAGTTCTAATACCTCCTCTCTTCTTTCTTTTTCTTACAATTTTTCTCTCCAATTTCTCTTTTCAGCTGAAATTTAAGAGTATGGGGAGGTGTTGGGAATTATATAATTACATGTGTATAAGTGTTAATTTTCCAGGGTGCCAGGTGCTCTTCTTGAAATCCAGCCTCCTCCCTCTTTCTCATGCTTGGCCTACTTTAAGGATCAAGGGAAAGGAGGTCCAATGATTTTCTCCAGCTTTCATGTGTAATATCAAGGGAGGACGAACTTGACACCCGACCGGAGACCAATGAGTTGTCCCAACTAATTGAACATGTGATTCATGAGGTAGCTAGGCGGCATTTTCACATTAAGCCAACCTAAAAGGAAAAAGTTGAAGGGACTTAGGTGGCTTTTCATGGCGGTTCCAACCTAAAGGAAAGGTTGGAAATAAAGCTACTTCATCAGTATAGGCTTCAAATGGTGCCACATGTGTGCTTGTACCTCAGAAATGCGCCATATGTGTGTGTGGGCTATAAGATGGCGCCATTTATGCTTGTGCCTCAAGGAATTGCCGAGTGTGTGCTAGTGTCTTGGAAAACGCCGGATGTCCATGTATATGTCACTAAATGGTGCCACATGAATCTGATACTCAAAAAGATGGCACCAAGTATATATGGACGTCGATAATCTCATTCAACTACTTATATGTAACCCCCTGCCTTAATTAACGTGATTAACTTTCGATAATGCATAATAAAAAGGGGTTTGAGACCGTCGGATAGTTCAAAACTTGTTAAATTACCCACTAAATAGTAGGAGCTTATAAAATTTCCAAAACTTCCTTCCTATCTGGGTCTCGTTTTCAATTACCGAATATAATCACCTGTGCAGTTAATTTACATTCACATATATCAGAGTTCGTAATTTAAACCCCGGCAACCCCCAGGTTCATCTATATATATATAGAGTTTCAAATTCCAAGTAGGGGATTACAAACCAAATATTCACACTATTTACATCTCAAAATGTAATACAGTAATCCCTATCCAAAATGATTAACCAACAAAAGCCATACTAATGTCCCTAGGAAGCTCTAACCGCTCCGGGTCGCTCGCTTCTCCTTAGAGCCAGTCGCCCTGTCTGAAAGGTTAGTTCAAAGGAAAGAATGAGATTCAAAAGAATCCCAGTAGTAACTAAGCATTTATACCACATATAAGCACACAGCATGTAAGCAAATCATCATACAGCAGCAGCAACCAATATCAAACTCCACCCTCATCCCCTTTCTCCGCCGGGAAGGCACACTGCCCTAACCCGAACCGTTGTTAGCTACTCAGGGACTATTGGCGTGGCATATCACACTCCACCCTCATCCCCTTTCTCCGCCGGGTAGGCACACTGCCTAAACCCGAACCGTTGTTAGCTACTCAGGGACTATTGGCGTGGCCGTGCATACATATAGCCTTATAGCTCATACAGCTAACCGGCTTTCACAAATGGCCCGTCGGCCTCACAAATAGCCTTTCGGCTCATAATCAGCCTTTCGGCCCACATATCACATAATCACACCTCATCCTCATCCCCTTTCTCCGCTAGGAAGGCACACTGCCTAAGCCCGAACCGTTGTTAGCTACTCAGGGACTATTGGACTGACGGTGCTAACACATATCCACATAAGTCGCAACATACGAACTTATCACAAAATCAATGATACTACGCACATACAATGCATCACATATGGTACAAAAGAAAAGTCACTACCTGATCCCTTCCTGATGTCTCTGGGCACAGTGGGCTCACGAGGATAGCAGATGTCAAATCCTATATTCAAAATAGGGACATTTGGTTAATTTCCTTTTCCAAATTCTTACTTCCATAACACTTTAAGTTGGTATTCATTTAGACTCTTTAGATGGCCATTAAATGCCTAAACATATGCCTAAAGGGTTGGGATAACTATCCCCAAAGATCCCTCTTCAGAAAACTAAACACTGATTTTTTTGACCCCTCACTCGCACCCCTCACTCGAGCACAGAAGACCGTGCTCGAGCACAACTCCCACTTTCACCCGAGCACCTGCGAGTGAGACGCAGGAAGTGCTTGCCGGAGAGCAACTCCCGCAACAATTCTACACTCTCACTCGAGCACAAGAGGCTGTGCTCGAGCAAAGACCCCGAGCACACTCGAGCACCACGGAAGTGAGGCCTGCGAGTGACAACCCGAGAGCATCTCTCAACATCTTCTTCCATCTTCACTCGAGCACACACGCCTGTGCTCGAGCACTGACCCTCAGTGATCGCAAGCACAAGGCAGCGAGTGTCTGCCCGAGAGCACCCCAACTCCCAGGCAACAGATTCACTCGAGCACAAACACCCGTGCTCGAGTGATCCCCTAATGCTCGCGAGTGCCAGGCGCACTCTTGGCAATCACTCTCGAGTGATACCCTGAGATACTCACCTGCAGCACCAAAAACACACCCTCACTCGAGCACAAACATGCTCACTCGAGCACGTTCATCCTGTGCTCGAGTGAGTTCTTCTCTCACTCGAGAAATCACACCAGAAACCAGAACGCAGCAACTGGTACACTTCTCCAAAATTCACCAATTGAATTCCAATGGTCCTATAACTTGTGTCAAAGCTCATTATCACTTATTTCAACACAAGGAACCCATTGGCAACCAAAAACAACCCAAATTCAACCCATCCAACACATTCTCTCTCTAAATCATCAAACCTCTCAAAACCTCATTCTAACAATTTCCCTCATTCAACTTCTAATCAAATTCTAATCACTCCCAAATGTCAAAACTGACCAAATGAACAGTGACCCACTAATCAAAGCCTACCCTTCACTCAACATCATATTTAGGTCTAATTTCCAGAATTCTCATTGATTAGGCAAACATCTTGACATATATATCAAAATGCATCACAAACCCACCTCTTCAACTTGCTGAAATCAACACCTTGATTCCACCAACTTTCAGATTTATCCAACAATCAAACACCACCAATGGAAATTCTGAAATCATAGAAATCAAACTCTCAACCACTTGGTCAACATTAATGAAGGGTAACTAAGCATATAAGATCATTTACCTTCTCAAATTTCAAACCCTTCCTTTCTCTTTCTTGCCAAGCTCGCCGGAAATGGAGGAAATGGAGAGAGAAATGAGTTGGTGAAAATATGATCATTTGCTTCTCTTTTCCCCATGCATACCAACGAGTTGAAGAAAGAGAGGGAGGAGAGGAATATTTGACTTAATCCAATGGTCATTATTGTGCCACTTGGCACCATCCCATTCCTCCCACAATGATTTCACATATTCTCACATACACAAGATCCCACCCTTAGATCTTTCAATCTCAACCATTGATATTGATTACTAAGGGGGTTTTCTCATCAATGGCTAACCAGACGGTTGGTAAATTTACCGTTTTACCCCTGATTAGTACAATACTCATTAATTCACCACTAATGATCCTGATATCACATTACACAATATATACTTCAAATATGCTTAATTAACATTAATTACATCATTTGAAGTTATTTATCCCTTAATTAAAATCCAGGATGTTACAATTCTCCCCCTGAAAATTTAATTTCGTCCTCGAAATTGCTATACAACTTGAGCCATAAATTCCGGATATCTTCTCCGCAGATCTTCCTCCGCTTCCCAAGTTGCCTCTCTTGGAGTCATTCCCTTCCAGACCACCTTCACATATGGAATGCTTCGGTGTCTGAGCCGTCGCTCCTCTCGGTCAATGATTTGCTCTGGCCCCACCGCATATGTGAAATTATCTTGTAACTCAACATTCTCATACTCAACTATGTGAGATGGATCTGGTTGGTACTTCTTCAGTTGGGAAACGTGAAACACGTCATGGAGTCTGCTCAAGCTTGGGGGTAGAGCTACTCGATACGCGACAGGTCCAATCCTCTCAAGGATTTCAAAAGGACCAATATACCTTGGGCTCAACTTCTTTCGTTTGATTGCACGCCCAACACCGGTGACAGGAGATACCCTCAAAAACACGTGGTCGCCAACTTCAAACTCTAGAGGTCTTCTTCTCTTGTCAGCGTAGCTTTTCTGTCGACTCTGCGCTGCAAATAACCTCTTTCGAATAATCTGAATCTGTGTTGAGGTTTGGTCAACAAGATCTGGTCCGTAAAGCTTTCTTTCGGATAGTTCGTTCCAGCACAAAGGCGATTGACACCTCCTTCCATACAACGCTTCATACGGAGCCATTTGAATGCTCGCATGATAGCTATTGTTGTAGGCAAATTCCGCAAGTGGAAGAAAGCGATCCCAACTTCCTTTAAAGTCAAGAACACACGCTCGCAGCATATCTTCCAACGTCTGGATTGTTCTCTCCGACTGTCCATCCGTTTGCGGATGATAAGCCGTACTGAACCTCAATTGAGTTCCCAAAGCTTTATGCAACGCTTTCCAGAATCTTGAAGTAAATCGAGGATCTCGATCAGAAATGATATTCTTTGGTGTACCATGGAGCTTCACAATCTCACTAACATAAATCTCTGCTAGTTTATCAGGAGAATAACCAGCATTGATTGGTATGAAGTGGGCTGACTTCGTTAGTAGATCCACAATAACCCAGATCGCATCATAATTCCTAATCTTGGGCAATCCCATCACAAGGTCCATGGTCACACTTTCCCATTTCCATTCTGGAATCTCAGGACTCTGAAGTAAACTAGGTGGTCTTTGGTGCTCAATTTTCACTTTCTGACAAGTGAGGCATCTCGTCACATATTTGGTCACATCACTCTTCAAACCCGGCCACCAATACACAGATTTCAGGTTATGGTACATCTTGGTCATACCAGGATGAAGAGTATACCGATTCTTGTGTGCCTCATCTAGAATCTTTTGTCACAACTCCGCTTTAAGTGGAACGCAGACTCTATTTTGGTAGCGAACCAATCCTCTAGGCGACAAATCATAACCTGGGACTTCTCCCCGTTCAATCCGAATCAGATTGCGTTATATCCAGTCATCTTGCCTCTGAGCTTCTTCAATCTCAGCTATTAGATCATTTTCCTCCTGGGAAACAGTGTAGTTGGCACAGATGATCTGGTTTGTCAAATTCAGGTCACGAAAATCTTCAATCAATTTCTTCTCTCGTATCATCATAGCTGCAACGAGTACAATCTTCCGACTAAGAGCATCAGCGACTACATTGGCTTTACCCGGATGATATTTAATCTCCAGATCGTAGTCCTTAAGCAATTCCATCCAACGGCGCTGTCTCATATTCAGTTCTTTTTTATCATACAGATACTTGAGACTCTTGTGGTCGCAGTACAGTTCCACAGTCACACCATACAGGTAATGACGCCAAATCTTCAAAGCAAACACAATGGCCGCAAGCTCCAGATCATGAGTGGGATAGTTCAATTCATGGGGTCTGAGCTGTCGAGAGGCGTAGGCCACCACACGTCCCTGCTGCATAAGGACACACCCTAATCCCTGCCCACTGGCATCAGAGTACACAACATATGTCGTACTGGGATCAGGCAAAATCAACACAGGCGCCGACGTCAGCCTCTCCTTCAGCTCCACAAAACACTTTTCACATTTCTCATCCCACACAAACGGCTGATCCTTTCTCGTGAGCTTGGTCATTGGTAACGCAATACGGGAGAAATTCTGGATGAATCTCCGATAGTAACCAGCAAGACCCAGAAAACTGCGTATTTCCGCCACAGATTCTGGCCTCTTCCAGTTTAGTACTGCTTCCACTTTATTGGGATCCACAGAGATCCCTTCTTGCGAGATAACATGGCCTAGGAATCTCACTTCCGATAGCCAAAACTCGCACTTGCTTAACTTGGCATACAATTGCTTCTCACACAAAATATTCAATACAATTCTCAAATGATGCTCATGTTCCTCCATACTCTTGGAGTATATCAGAATGTCATCGATAAACACAACAACAAACTGATCTAGGTATTGTCGGAAGATACGGTTCATGTAGTCCATGAAAACCGCAGGCGCATTGGTTAGCCCAAATGGCATCACCAAGAACTCACAGTGACCGTACCGGGTCCTGAAAGCCGTTTTTGGAACATCTTCTGCTTTCACCCGCAGCTGATGATACCCTGACCTTAGATCAATCTTTGAAAACACACACGAACCAGAGAGTTGATCTAAAAGGTCATCGATTCGGGGAAGAGGGTACTTATTCTTAATAGTAACCTTGTTCAATTCCCTATAATCGATACACAACCGAAGGCTTCCATCTTTCTTCTTTACGAACAACACTGGAGCTCCCCAAGGCGACACGCTGGGTCTAATGAACCCTTTCTCAAGCAAGTCTTCTATTTGTTTCTTTAGTTCCGCCATCTCGTTTGGGGCCATACGGTATGGGGCTTTCGAAATAGAACCTGCTCCAGGCACAATATCAATCGGGAACTGGACTTCCCTCTCGGGAGGTAATCCGCTAAGGTCGTCTGGAAACACCTCAGGGAATTCATTTACCACGGGTATATTACTCAACGTTTCACCAGTTTCCCCCTGAACAGAGAAGAATACCATATACCCCTGGCAACCCTTTTCAATATATCTCTCAGCTTTAGCCGTAGAAAGGAAATTCATACCAGTACCTACAGCTTCAGCCTTCTGAGAAACATGATATACTATCCTCTTATTTCCGCAATCAAGCAATAAATTATTTGCCGTTAACCAATTAAGACCCAAAATGACTTCCAATTGATAAAGCGGCAGACAAATCAGGTCTATAACAGACTGGTGCCCTTCCACAGTTATAATACAATTCAGGCAAACTTCTGTGGTCAAGGCTTTAACACCCATCGGAGTCGACACTACCAAATCAAATGGTAACTTATGCACATGCATACCCAGGCGTTTCACACAATCATACGCAATAAAGGAATGACTGGCACCCGAGTCGAACAATGCTTGTAATAGATAGCCATTTAGAGAGATTTTACCTTGTATCAACTCAGGAGATCTACGAGCCTCCTCATGGGTCATTGCAAACACTCGACCCTGTGTCTTCGGCCTTTGCTCCGCTCGTGGTTGTTGACAATCTCTAGAAAGATGTCCTGGCCGCTTGCAGTTAAAACAAATCATTTCTCCCTGACAATTCTGGCCATAATGTGATTTGTTGCAGCGACGACATTTCCACTCGGTTGCAAATCTCTGAGGTTCACGACCTTTAGGTTGATAGGGCTTTTTATCACCACCCTTGAATGAAGATGATCCTTGGCCTTTCCGCTTCTGGGATACATTACCCTTACTAGGTTCATTGCGATGACCAGTAACTCTACCAGGATACACTTCTCTTAGATTGTTTTCCGTGATCCGACATTGCTCCACAGCTTTATGGAACTTCTTGAATCGGTGAGTAACCAACCGCTTCCGCAACTCTCGCCTCAGACCACGAATGAGCATGTCTGAGCTCCATTCTCCGTCATCCTTGTACCGGAGATAGGAGGAATACCGGGACAAACGGATGAATCGGGACAAGTAGTCATCAAAGCTCTCCGTGTCCCCTTGCCTGATGTTAAGGAATTCCGTCTCCTTTTCAAGCTGAACTGACTTCGGGAAGTACTTCTCGTTGAATTCTTGTAAGAACAACTCCCAAGTCAGCGGCACATTTCTGCTCTTCAATGTTAGGGCGATATTCCGCCACCAACGATCCGCATCACCCTCGAGTTTATAAACAGCCAGTCGTGGCTTCACCTCCTCTGGGCAACAAAGCACCTCAAATATCTTCTCCAGCCTATTCAGCCAATCTTCAGCTGCTTGAGGGTCAAACCTCCCTCTGAACACCGGAGGCAGATGCTTGCAGAACCTAGTGACCCAGAACTGCAAGTCTTTTTCCTCTCTAGGCAGCATCCCGTGTGATTCTTGGTTCGGAATATCCCGAGATGGGGATCCTGATGGCCGTGCTGATCCCTCAGCAGTGTCCTCATGACGGGTTTTTTTCTCGAGTTTCTTCTGGAGTAGACTGAACCGGAACTTCCTTGTTCTTTGTCTTCTCTGCTCTGAGCTCTTCTCTCAGCTCAGTTATCATATCCCGCTGATCCTTGATTAGACCCCTTAACTCGTGCATTGGATCTGGTGGATTTTCATTATCAACCTCCACCACAGGGTCCACACGTGGAATTTTGGGGCGTCCTCTAGTCTTCTTCATTCTACAAATAACTTACCCCATTAATCCAGCAGAGACAGTATGCACATATAGTCACAAAACTTATATGTATCCAAATCATTTAAACACATATGTGCACACACAACGATCATTCACAAACAATCTTCTATCCCTAAACCAACTAAGGGATCTATCCTAGCAACCTCTACCCTTGCCAGGAACTATTGCTCTGATACCAAAATGTAACCCCCTGCCTTAATTAACGTGATTAACTTTCGATAATGCATAATAAAAAGGGGTTTGAGACCGTCGGATAGTTCAAAACTTGTTAAATTACCCACTAAATAGTAGGAGCTTATAAAATTTCCAAAACTTCCTTCCTATCCGGGTCTCGTTTTCAATTACCAAATATAATCACCTGTGCAGTTAATTTACATTCACATATATCAGAGTTCGTAATTTAAACCCCGGCAACCCCCGGGTTCATCTATATATATATAGAGTTTCAAATTCCAAGTAGGGGATTACAAACCAAATATTCACACTATTTACATCTCAAAATGTAATACAGTAATCCCTATCCAAAATGATTAACCAACAAAAGCCATACTAATGTCCCTAGGAAGCTCTAACCGCTCCGGGTCGCTCGCTTCTCCTTAGAGCCAGTCGCCCTGTCTGAAAGGTTAGTTCAAAGGAAAGAATGAGATTCAAAAGAATCCCAGTAGTAACTAAGCATTTATACCACATATAAGCACACAGCATGTAAGCAAATCATCATACAGCAGCAGCAACCAATATCAAACTCCACCCTCATCCCCTTTCTCCGCCGGGAAGGCACACTGCCCTAACCCGAACCGTTGTTAGCTACTCAGGGACTATTGGCGTGGCATATCACACTCCACCCTCATCCCCTTTCTCCGCCGGGTAGGCACACTGCCTAAACCCGAACCGTTGTTAGCTACTCAGGGACTATTGGCGTGGCCGTGCATACATATAGCCTTATAGCTCATACAGCTAACCGGCTTTCACAAATGGCCCGTCGGCCTCACAAATAGCCTTTCGGCTCATAATCAGCCTTTCGGCCCACATATCACATAATCACACCTCATCCTCATCCCCTTTCTCCGCCGGGAAGGCACACTGCCTAAGCCCGAACCGTTGTTAGCTACTCAGGGACTATTGGACTGACGGTGCTAACACATATCCACATAAGTCGCAACATACGAACTTATCACAAAATCAATGATACTACGCACATACAATGCATCACATATGGTACAAAAAAAAAGTCACTACCTGATCCCTTCCTGATGTCTCTGGGCACAGTGGGCTCACGAGGATAGCAGATGTCAAATCCTATATTTAAAATAGGGACATTTGGTTAATTTCCTTTTCCAAATTCTTACTTCCATAACACTTTAAGTTGGTATTCATTTAGACTCTTTAGATGGCCATTAAATGCCTAAACATATGCCTAAAGGGTTGGGATAACTATCCCCAAAGATCCCTCTTCAGAAAACTAAACACTGATTTTTTTGACCCCTCACTCGCACCCCTCACTCGAGCACAGAAGACCGTGCTCGAGCACAACTCCCACTTTCACCCGAGCACCTGCGAGTGAGACGCAGGAAGTGCTTGCCCGAGAGCAACTCCCGCAACAATTCTACACTCTCACTCGAGCACAAGAGGCTGTGCTCGAGCAGAGACCCCGAGCACACTCGAGCACCACGGAAGTGAGGCCTGCGAGTGACAACCCGAGAGCATCTCTCAACATCTTCTTCCATCTTCACTCGAGCACACACGCCTGTGCTCGAGCACTGACCCTCAGTGCTCGCAAGCACAAGGCAGCGAGTGTCTGCCCGAGAGCACCCCAACTCCCAGGCAACAGATTCACTCGAGCACAAACACCCGTGCTCGAGTGATCCCCCAATGCTCGCGAGTGCCAGGCGCACTCTTGGCAATCACTCTCGAGTGATACCCTGAGATACTCACCCGCAGCACCAAAAACACACCCTCACTCGAGCACAAACATGCTCACTCGAGCACGTTCATCCTGTGCTTGAGTGAGTTCTTCTCTCACTCGAGAAATCACACCAGAAACCAGAACGCAGCAACTGGTAAACTTCTCCAAAATTCACCAATTGAATTCCAATGGTCCTATAACTTGTGTCAAAGCTCATTATCACTTATTTCAACACAAGGAACCCATTGGCAACCAAAAACAACCCAAATTCAACCCATCCAACACATTCTCTCTCTAAATCATCAAACCTCTCAAAACCTCATTCTAACAATTTCCCTCATTCAACTTCTAATCAAATTCTAATCACTCCCAAATGTCAAAACTGACCAAATGAACAGTGACCCACTAATCAAAGCCTACCCTTCACTCAACATTTTATTTAGGTCTAATTTCCAGAATTCTCATTGATTAGGCAAACATCTTGACATATATATCAAAATGCATCACAAACCCACCTCTTCAACTTGCTGAAATCAACACCTTGATTCCACCAACTTTCAGATTTATCCAACAATCAAACACCACCAATGGAAATTCTGAAATCATAGAAATCAAACTCTCAACCACTTGGTCAACATTAATGAAGGGTAACTAAGCATATAAGATCATTTACCTTCTCAAATTTCAAACCCTTCCTTTCTCTTTCTTGCCAAGCTCGCCGGAAATGGAGGAAATGGAGAGAGAAATGAGTTGGTGAAAATATGATCATTTGCTTCTCTTTTCCCCATGCATACCAACGAGTTGAAGAAAGAGAGGGAGGAGAGGAATATTTGACTTAATCCAATAGTCATTATTGTGCCACTTGGCACCATCCCATTCCTCCCACAATGATTTCACATATTCTCACATACACAAGATCCCACCCTTAGATCTTTCAATCTCAACCATTGATATTGATTACTAAGGGGGTTTTCTCATCAATGGCTAACCAGACGGTTGGTAAATTTACCGTTTTACCCCTGATTAGTACAATACTCATTAATTCACCACTAATGATCCTGATATCACATTACACAATATATACTTCAAATATGCTTAATTAACATTAATTACATCATTTGAAGTTATTTATCCCTTAATTAAAATCCAGGATGTTACATTATACATACTAACCAGCATGGGTTACAAATTTTTGGTATGTTACAGGAGGGATTTCATTCCCTCTCCTCCAAAAGTCATGAATTTGGAGGAGAGGCTTTAATCAAGGGAAAATTTCATTAAAGAACGACTAATATCAAATAATTTTCTGACAAAGGGGGCCAAAGAGGGGGGGTTTGAGAGCCCACCCCCTCTTGAGCACACCATAAGAGCAATGACCATAAGGCCAATGAAAATCTTTAGTGAATATATGCAAAAACAAATATATGTAATAATCTTATATTTTTATTTACTTTACATCATAGTTAATAAGTGTCTTACACATTGTGAATACGTAGAATAGTCATATGAACAAGTGGAATAGTTTTATTGACAAAATAAATTAATTTCTTAACAATTACTCATTTGCAAATACTTTGCACTTCATGAACAAGTGGAAAAGTCTTATGAACAAGGGAAATGTTTTTATTAACAAAATAAATTAATTTCTTATTAAAATCAAATTTGCAAGTTTCTTATATATTATGAACAAGTCGAATAATCCTATGAACAAGTTGAATAGTTATATAAACAAAATGAATTAATTTCTTAATAATTACTCATTTGCAAGTGTATTAAAACAATTAATTTCTTAAAAATTATTCATTTTCAAGTGTCATTAAACAATCACTCACCTAGAATATGACTATATCATTTGTTTATAGGACTATTCAACTTCTTAATAATGTATAAGACACTTGCAAGTATGCTCTTGTTAAGAAATTAATTTATCTTGTTAATAAAAATATTTCACTTGTTCATAGAACTATTCTGATTAATCATGGAGTGCAAGACACTTGCAAATGAGTAATAATTGTTAAGAAATTAATTTATTTTTTTTATAAAACGATCCCACTTGTTTATGAAGTATAAAATATTTGCAAATGAGTGATTGTTAAGAAATTGATTTATTTTGTCAATAAAATTATTCCACTTATTCGTAGGACTATTCTACTTGTTTACGATATGTAAGACATTTGTTAACAATGATGCAAAGTAGGTAAGGATATAAAATTATTACATATATTTGCTGTTGCATATCTCTATTAAACAACTTCATTGGCTTGGTGGTCATTGCTCTTTTGGTGTGCCCAAGAAGGGATGGGTTTAAACCCCCACTTGGCCCCTTTTGTTGAAAAACTATTTTCCCAGCCATTGCCCAACTCTCTGGTGACTGGAAAATGTTGAATTTTTATAATAAATAAATAAATAAATAAGGAGAGGTATTGATGTCTTTTCAACATAAATTTTAATTTCATTTTACCCCCAAGGCCTTACAGTGAGGTTTCAAAATTTCTTAGGGGCTATATAATTTTAATTGGCTATAATTAAGGATGAAAATAGGTCAGGCCTCTAACAGGGGCCTACGGCCTAACCTACATAAAGCCAAGCCTAGCCTATTAGGCTCAGACTCAGGCCTATTGCCAAGCCTATTTAGATAAACAGACCAAACCTATTTTCATAAAAACTAGCATACAAGTAGAGCCAGGAATACGGGCCGGCCCTTCATGGGCTCGGGCCTAAACAGGCTTAAACTTATTTTAATTCAAAAAAATTCTTTTTCAAGTTTTACAATTTATTTATTATTTTGCTTTAAATTGAGATACATTATTTTTAGAACTCATAAATTTTTAGTTGAAATAATCATCTAATGTCCAAATTAGCCTATTTTTTAAAGTTTAAATTAATAAATCATTATAGAAAATAAAATAAATCAAACCAATTAATAAGTGTTTGCCTGTTATTAATACTCTATTAGGTACTTAGGTGTCTCTCATATTAATAATTTGATATAATGATATTATATTTATTAATTTATTTTTAAAAAATATTAAACAGGCCTAAAAGGGCCGGCCCTCAGGGTTACAGGGCCAGCCCTTTTAGGCCCGCTTCTCTTTTTAGCCTCTAATTCATAAGCTCGACCCTTGAAGGGCTCAGGCCTAAATGGGCCAGCCTGACAGACTCGGCCCGAATTTTTGGCTCTACCTACAAGCCTATAGGCCTGACCTATTTAACTTTTTTACTTTATATTATAATATAAGAATATATAATGTCATCTAAATAATAATACAAATTATTTATAAATTTACCAACTTATCTTTAATTCTAAGTTTCACATTTCATCATTATTATTCTCAACTCTTACTTGTGCATCAATTATTAACCCCTACCTCTCTTCTCTCTGATAGCGTGATATGATAATGCTAACTCACTCCCTCTCCCTTGATTAGCATCGTCCACTAAAGCTTAATAATTTATATGAGTTTATTTTAGTGCCAAATGAAATATTATATTCTTAGTATGATGAGTTTATCCCAATTTATGTGGGAACAATAAAAGAGATAAAATCTACATGTTACTTGTTGTTCTTGGTCAATTTTAAAAAATATATCTCATTAGTCAGCAGACATTACTTTTTCTTATTCCTATTTGCTTGAATAATTATTGTCACTAGATATTCTTTTCTTTTCCTTACTAAACTTTTATATTACAACGAGAATTGATGCTAAGCTTTTAAGACATAATGTAATATTTTAAATAAGTGTGAAGGCGTTATATATTAATTTAGATGCATAGGTTTTAAAGGCTATTTAAAAGCCTATATTTTAAGTAGACTTTTAAACAGACTTCAGGCCTTATCAGGTCTTTTGAAGGCCCATACTCAGACCTAAAGAGAAGCCTATATATAGGCTCAGGCTTTAAAATTCTATTGCAGGCCCAGGCCTATATAGGTAAAGCCTAGCCTATTTCCACCCCTAGCTATAATGGTCCTTTAGTGAAATTTGCCCTTAAATCTATTTTATATAGTGTGGCTTATTCAACCTCAACATATTTTTGTATTTTCATTTTATTTGTCCTTCCATCCTTGATATCATCAAACAAAAGCCTACGTATCACTATCTCCACTCCCAAATATAAGAGTTAGTTTGGGAGTTGGATTCAATCCTAAATACTAGTATAAAATCTTAATCCACTTTGTCTCTTGCATTTATAATTTTTTCCTCAAAGTATAGGGCTTTCTATCTATGTGTAGTCATGATGAAAAAGAGAATTAGAAAAATCAACTCATATTTGTTATAAATAACTAACTTAACTAATTTCTTTAATCTATTCTAATTAATTATCTACCTCTTCTTCTTCTTCTTCTTCTTCTTCTTCTTTTCTTTTTTTTTTTTTTTTTTTGCTTAAATATTATCAAAATCTTATATTAAGAACAAAAGGCGGTATTATTTTTCCTCCCCTCTTTTCCTAAACCAAGCAAAATAATATTAAAATCTCACACCTCCCCTCCTTTCCCCTACATTAAAATCTCTCACCTCCTTCCCTCCATTGAACCAAACAGATGGTTATATTGAAAGTTATCCCTATCACACACTTGAATGTCTGCAATTAACAGGGGGTTGTTTTAAGGGAAAAATAATTTTTGATGGAAGATAAAGCAGAATGATATCTTATATTTAGGATTAAAATAAATTTCTCAACTAATTTCTATATTTAGGACTCGAGAGTGTATTACTTATTATAATCTTACTATGAAATAACAGCTTATTATTGACAGAATTTGCGACTGAACCGGTAATAAGCTGTTTTTCAGGGACTTTATGCAAAACGCAGGCTAACAATCTAATTTTCAAAACATTAAATTGAAAATAATTAATCATTGCAAATAAATTTATAACAAATAATTTGTACGTAAATAAAATTTCATAACATTAGACACGAAATTTCTTAATTTTCAAAAAGATAAAATTGTCATCCTCACTCCTAAAGGGAAGGGACATGAGAAAATGCGAGAATGTTTATTTATTTGTAGTTATCGGGGGATATTTTCAATATACATTTCCAATAAGAAAATATGTTTGGCCTCTTTTTTGTTAGTGGGTTCAGAACCATATATTCAATCCATTGATGCCCAAGACAAATTTTCAAAATCATTTTTATTATTCTTAGAGGATCTTTCAATATTTTTTTCCATAAAAAAGGATGATGAAGGGTCTGCTTGCATTCCCTTTTAGCTTTATAATTAATATTTTGATGAGACTTTAAATCATCTTTAATTATGAATATATCTTGATTCTTGAGTGATTTCAAATTTTTTGCTTTATTAATTTTATAGTAATTTTTTTAATAATTAAACACATTGAATGTCTATGGCTATGCACCCAATTTATAGACCAAAACTGCATCTTACAGATGAGTTGAGTCTTAATGTGTGTTTGGATTAGCTTTTTTTTAATAGCTTTTACGACTTACGAGGTAAGTGTGTGAGAAAAGTTTTATCTCGAGTTGCGCAAATCATGGTTTGAAACCATGATTTGGGATGTTGCCAAATACAAGGACTAAATAGGCCTAATGAGGCAATGACTCAGAGTATTTATAAACAACATTTAAAAGTACTAAAAAACATAACATTTAATAATAATTAAAAAATAAAGTTAAAAAGAAACCTACTGATTATGACAAATTGTGAGATTATGTAGACCATATATGTGCCAAAACTTGCAGTAGAGATTCAAAGTACAATAAACATGTGCATGTCTAGAAATATAATAACTAATTAATTCACCATATTAAGCTCAAAAGAGAGGGGAAAAAAGAGAAAAACTTTAAATTCACAAAGCCTCTATGAGGATTTAAGTTATCATAAACTAGTTGAATGGGGAATCTATGCCTGGTTAAAATTATTTCCGGTGTTGCGTTTTCAGATTTGATTCGTGATTATCAGCATAAGAATCATTTTTGTGACGATTATGACGATGATGATGAAGAAATTTTAGCTTTGAATGTTTAGTGGTTTAATATGATCCGCATAATTAACATGTATGCTATTACCACGTTTTGATATTAATCGGGTGGGTTTTTATATTCTTTAGAATATTAAGATCTCACAATTTGTTTTGTGGTAAAGTTGTATTGGATAAAGGCTCAATGGCAAAAAGACAAAAACTGATGACTGATGACTGATGACAGATGAGTTTATT
Source organism: Inga oerstediana (assembly GCA_963210345.1). NCBI lineage: Eukaryota > Viridiplantae > Streptophyta > Magnoliopsida > Fabales > Fabaceae > Inga > Inga oerstediana. The sequence continues at coordinate 46,503,370 of OY723407.1, forward strand.
TGAAATGAAATAAAATTAAAACAAAAAAAAAATTGTTCCGCTACTCCTATAGACCTTAGCACAATTCCAAAAAATAGAAATGTAGGGTATCCTAATCCTTTTTTTTTTTTTTTGTAATGGCATTATTTTTTATGAAATTCAATCGACATAATAATATAAAATATATTATTTATAATGAATCATATTATTCATACTTTTTTGGGATGATGCTCCATCATAGACACCTTGGAGTATTGTTGAGGATTTGAAGTTGTAGACATTTGCAATGCATGGAATAGAGGTTTTATTCATACAATTTTCTTAATAACTTATCAATTTTATGTCTAGTTATAGTAATAAAAAAGGAGGATAACTAATGAGAGGAGAGAAATTTTTAAGACTTAATTGTTTATATGTCTATAAATATATCTGTGCCTCATTGAAAAAATAATAATGAAATAGAAATACAAAAAAGACAATATTTAGAGTGGAAAAAAAAAAAAAGGAAATTGGGCACTTCTCCTCTCAAATGATATTGGTGAATGCGTTAATAAAGTTAATCACTAGCCGAACTCGAGCAATGAGATGAATAGTTCCAAAATAAAATTGGTCAAAATCAAGAAAATGAAAAACTAGTGATTAAACCAATGTTGTGAGAGTTAGGCCCGACAGGATGGTCGGACCAGTCCTACCGTCAGCCATCCATCTTAGCAGCTTAATCAACATATTTCATCAGCCTGAGAGTTTAAATTGTTTTGAGCCGTCATGAACCGATATTTAAGCTGGAAGCCAGATTGAAGGCGAAACCCAGAACGGTTTCAAAAAAACCGAATAGCCTAATGCTTCTACTCAGAAAAAAGGTCTTCCACTCACATCCCACGCTGAGAACAATGATAAAGAAGAAAGTAAAAGGTGAATGGAGATTTCATGAAAAAGAAAAACGGGAAAAAAAAATTACAAATAGAACCAACCAATAATATTTTCTTTCCCTTCTTCCACGGCATTTTGGAGGTGGTGCCGGTTAAAGAAAAAATCATAGACTTGAAAGCTTCACTTCTTGTCGGGGAGAGAAGAGAAGAAAGGGAGTAAATAACCTATCAAATCACGCAAGGCTCTCTGATCACGAGTGAAAGTAAATTCAAACGGTTGTTTAGAAAAACGTGTAAAAGTATTTTCAATTCTCCTTTTATTTTGGTTTTAATTTTTTTATTAGCATATTTTTTTCCTGCTGTTATGAATTATATATATAGTATTTTATTGACATAAAGCACTTCATATATATCCGTATAAGGGGCAATGATTTCAATTTGCAATGTGAATATTTTTTTTTTTTGCCAAGCGTGAATATCTTTTTTTTGAGTTACATATTTACTTATTATTTATTAATATAATTTAAAAATTATAAATTTTGTTATAAAGGTATTAACTTTTTCTAGTTTTTACTTATTAAATAAATATCTTATTTTATTATTTAGTCAGAACATATGTTATGACCTTGTTAATTTTTCATCAAATTAGACTATGTTATTATCATTATATATATGTATGTAATATTATTTTTAATTTAATTATCATGTCATCGGCTCAACCAAATGGTCCGACCATTCTGACTATTTGAACCATAACCCACTAACCTTTCTAACTCAATGTCTAGTCCAGCTTTTAAAACATTGGATTAAACTAGTTCAAACATTTTTTTCATTAAAAATTTAACCTTTCCTACTCAAGTCTTGCATTCATCCTCGTCTCTCTCTCTCTCTTTTTTAATTTGATCAAGATTTCCACTTTCGAGGCAATAAGTGTAAAGAGTTTTCATCTATCCCATTATATGTATTTTTTAGAATTTGAATTTGTATTTTTTTTTCTTACGGGGTGAGGTCGCTTATCACATTAACCAATAGTTTGATGAATTCATCTTTATCTCTGCTCAAAAAGAAAAGCACGTAAATTTTATATAGTACAGGTGAATATGAGGAAATAAGCGAACGTGAAAACTCTACTAAATAGTAATAAGAAATAAAAATAAAAATATAGTTTTTGGCTCATAAACTTTGGTTTGAAAACAATTCAATCCTTGCAGCTTCATTGAGTTAAGAAATTACATGGACCAAGTCGCATTGAATAAAAAAAATTATAGAAATTGAGTTGTTCCAAATCAATAAATTATAAGAACTGAGTTGTTCAAAAGTAAAATTCAGGAATTGATAAAAAAAATTGAGCAAAAATTAAAGGACAAAAAATTATTATATTTCCCAAAAAAAATCCTCGATGAACCCCAACGAGCCTAATTAATGTAATTCATGTTAATGGATGACTTTCGTCTCCTAAGCTCATCTCAATTATCAATTCAGTCCCTGAAATTTCTTTTTTTTTTTTAATACAAGTTCCTGAAATTTCATTTAGTTATCATGTTACTTCCAACAATATTATTTCCCTCTCAAAACCGTAAGGATTAATATTGTTTGGTTATGAAACTTTAGGGACTTGATTGATGAATATTAAATTCCAGAAACCAAATTGATAACTAAAGTAAATTTGAGGAAAGAACCAAAATTGTCATTAATTTTTTATGGTAAAGGTAAATTCTAATTCTGACATCAGTCGGGAAAAAAAAAAATTTCTAATTCTGACAAACGAAGTTTCCTTTTTTTTTTTTTTGCCGGAACTGACAAACGAAGTTTCACATAAAAGAAAAAAGGCTTTATGTGGGGGAAGAAAGGCTTTAATCAAATCGGCCCAATTGGGCAGAAAGTATTTATTGGCCCAAATACTTATGGGCCATTGTTATTTTAAAGAAAATGAGATAAGAAAAAATCAGATTACAAGATAAAAACTTGTTGGGGCAGAACGATTTAAAGAAAAGCAGATTTTTGATGTTAGGCCAAACAGTATTAGTGACCCAACAGTTAGATTATTAGGCCCCCTTAACTTGTCTAAGCTATAGGAACAAAACAATTTTATGTAAGAAAAAAACTTTTTTTTCCTTATGAAAAAGATCAAAATACCTGAGAATATATGGACCTGCTTGGTTTCTTGTTTTTAGAAACAAATTTAATTTTAAAATAAGAAAACTTGTTTTGAAAATGTATTTTCATTAGTTTTTATGAAGTGAGAATGTAAAATTCATTTTGAAAAATAAACAAAATCACAGCATCTTTTTAATTTTTTGCTACCTTTTTTTTCTACAAAATTAGAGAAAAGGAGGAGAAAATAATGTTTTTATTAATAAAAAATATATAAATAAATTAAACTATTCTAGACCTCATTACTTATTTACTTGAGAAATGTTTTTCAAAATAATGATTCAAACATAATTTTATTTTTTTTCTAAAATTATTTTAAATAAATTTTTAAAAAAACATAAAAATAAATAATAGAATTAAATAGGCACTTTTCATTAAAGAAAAATAAAAATTTTGAAAGAGAATGATAAGGGCAAGAGGTAGGAGAGAGGAAACAAGGAGTGACTAGGGGTCAAGATCTCCTACTCAACACGAGGGGTGGGCATCCTGCTATATCTCCTCATCAGACCATTGGATTAATCATATGGTTCACATGTGTCACACTAACACTAGAATGAAACACATCTAGCCAAGCATTAGTAAAGAAGGATGAAAAAAGCATAGTTATACCCAAGTGGAATTATCTAAGGTATAAGGTATGACTTGGTCGATATTTGATATCTGTTTGGATGTCGTTGGAGTAAGATAACATTTCTCTTTTTTTTTTTAATATTGATGGGGTGACATTAAGCCAGAAAAACTTTTGGATACCTATAACTCCTCGTTGATGAAAACTTCTAAGACAAAAATGACCCTAAACCTTTTAAAAAATTAAAACATTAATATAGAAAGTTGCTTGAACAAACTTCATATAAAATTTGTCAATCCTTAGGGGTTTGACAGGCGTTTCGCATGCAACTCTTTTGACTTGTCCACCCACATTCTCTACTCCAAGAATGTTCTCATGGCAAGCAAGTTTGGCTCACGTTGATTAATCATTAAAACCTTATTACTTTTTTCTTCTTGCTAATGAGAATGGATTATCTGTAACTCAAAGCATGAAGCATGAAATCAGTCCACCAGAAAAACCCCTTAGCCAAAGTTCTTCGCCCATGCATGCTAGGGAATATGCATGGAAGAATAGGTATATATATATATATAGCAAAATTTACTCAAAAGAGCCTATTTTTGAGAAAAAAGATACAATCTTCTCAATTAATCAGAGAATACCAAGCTCCAATATCTTAAAAGCATTCATAATCTATCATACAATGATTCTTCAAATAGATAGACTTAGAACCGGTAATATAGGCTTAACCCATGAGCTCAACCTGTAGCCCACGTGTTTTGATAGGGTTAGGGTTGGAGATTTCCCAATGTAACCCCCTTCGTAATTATATCCGAAATACGTGTTTAAGACGAACTAGAGACCAACGGTTAATCAAAACTCATTTCAATTCCCCATCTTTAAGATATAGTTTTCACAAATACTTTTCAAAATACAATTTACCTAGTCTTAGATTCACATTTTGAATACAATTACTTGGCGAAGATAAATTATATTCATAGCATATCAGAGTGCACAACATAATTCCCAGCAACCCTAGATTTCATATCTTCACTAAAGGTTATATATATAAGGCATATTAGCCCATTACAATTTCTCAAACAGGGGATTACACAATATCCATTTCAAATACATATCTAAAAATACTCATCCGAACATATATACACATTCAAATATCCAAATATACATCCCAGACATATACAGTTATCCCAATTCATATCAATAACCAACTACCAAATCAAATATCTATAGGGAGTCCTCGCCGCCCTTGTTTGTTTGCCCTCTCCTCGATCCACTTGCCCTATCTAA